>OW052250.1:28736672-37982060 GCA_932526585.2 Philonthus cognatus
GTTTAAAAAAGCCTGATAATTTGGTTTGGCCGCTCCGCGCTTCGCGCTACGCGACCAAACCAAATTTTCAGGCTTTTTTAAACTCGAAATTTTACTTCATGCTTAGTCTGGGAGTGGAAAACACTCGTTTTAAGCTTCAAATTGAACTTGAAAAAATAGGTCAGTTTGAAGTTTAAACGAGTGTTTTCCACTCCCAGGTTAAGCATGAAGTAAAATTTCGAGTTTAGAAAAGCCTGAAAATTTGGTTTGGCCGCGTTGTTTTAAAATGTATCTTCTAAATATTTAGATAATTCAAACCAATTTTCTTAGGCCATCCATTTTTACTCAATATATTGAGTTATAGTTTAAAATTTATCTGTATTCCAACATGAATGAAAGTATTTCCCAACCAACTAAAATGCCACAGTATTGCAACTTATATTTTTTTGCAACAAAAGTAATTGTCACACTGTAAACAAAGTTAATGCATTTTTGCGTTGACAAAACACTAATTCATGTGCATGTGAATAGCCATCATGTCCATAACCATTTGTTGTCGTAGGTAGGAGATGAAGTCTCACGATACGTGACACAAATTCGAAAACGACCTTATCCGGTCCGAAAATCAAAAGGTCTCTGCAACGCGCGACACCAGAGTCCTTACATAACAAACCTGCTGGGCGCGAAAAACAATCTGCCCGCAGTGTTAATTAAACTCAGCATACCTCTTCTTGAAACGATCCAAAAACAAACGCACAGTAACGCACACCACAAAAAAAAAAATAACACCACGCACCGTTCGTTCGCGCTTTTGTTTTTGAACAACTTTTTTGCGTTCGCGTTTGTTGTTGTGGTTCACACGATAGCTCTGGTGGTACTGCTGCCCGATGGTACCGGATCGAGATTGGAAGGCGAGCCGGACGAGGTGTGCGTTACGTAAGAGTCGAGACCGTACCTGAGCACACGGGGTCTGTGTCTGCTGTAGAAAGTGGTTTTATTGCTGCGAATGTTATCAATTTGCAAAAAAAGATAGTTTTTAATTACTAATACCAACTATTAGTGACAAAACATCAATAGTAACCGGTGATGTTCGTCAGCTATCACTAACTTGCCGCATACTGAATTGGAAGGAGCAATTTTGAAATATCGGTCTTTGATTTTTAATTTTGAGTAATTATTGTGTAAAGTTTTAGGTTTAAAAATAGGAAATAAAAGAATAAATAATTTGTTCGTTGAATTTGCTGGGCCATTCGGGCGAGGAGAAAGCGAAAGTAAACGCTGTCATGTTGTTCCGTTGTTTTGACCGAGTGATCATGTATTAAAAAATTGCCAGCGGTCGTTTATTAAAGAGAAGAAAGTCACGTTTAGGTAATCGAAATGAGTCCCTTCCTAAATTGTCGGAACCCCTTTCCTTTTCATTTTAAGATTAAATTATTTGTTCGCGTAGCTTTTATTGGTGCCATAAAATTAAATTCTTACACAAGTCAGTATACAAAAAATACAAAAAATACCATATACAGGGTGGCGCAAAACTACCGATATGGTTTGAATGTTTAATAACTTTTTAAATTTATTTATATTTTTTATTTTTATTTCAGAATTTTGTGAAGAAAACTTGGGGAATTTGAAATGGAACAGCACACAACAGAACAGCGATCAAAATTTGTTGAATTTTATTTTGAAAATCAACGGTCAATTGTTTTGGCTCAGCGTGCTTAACGTCGTTTTTTTAATGTGCGTACTGGACCTTCAGCATCAACAATAAACCGCCTGGTTGCAAATTTTCGACAACATGGTACAGTAAGACACCTTCCATGTACCGGAAGACCACGTACGGTCCACACGGAAGAAAATATCCAACGTGTTGTGAATAGTGTGCAGGAGAGTCCAGAATCATCAACAAGAAGACGTTCGGCACAACTGGGGCTATCGCGGAGGTCCGTTCAGAGGATTTTCGCCACATTGCACATGTTCCCGTATAGGGTTCAGCTTGTGCAAGAATTGAAGCCGATAGACAACCAACAACGGCTTGATTATGCCATTTTATTCCGATAAAAAGCAGAAGAAAATCGCGATTACATTAACAATTTGATAATAAGCGATGAAGCCCATTTCCAATTGAATGGTTTCGTAAACAAGCAAAATTGCAGGATATGGGCTACGGAGAATCCAAGAACAGGGCATCAGCGACAATTACACCCACTTAAGTGTACTGTTTGGTGCGGTGTGTCGTCTACAAGGATCATTGGTCCATATTTTTTTTAAAATGCACATGGCGCCTCAGTTACGGTTAACGGTGCTAAATATCGAACGATGCTGGACAATGTTTTGAGGCCAGCTGTAGAAAACCATCCACAGCTGTGGTTCCAACAAGATGGAGCCACAGCCCACACTGCAAGGGACACAATGGCTCTGTTACGGGACCTCTTTGGCGAACGCATTATTTCGCGCAGAAGCGATTTCAATTGGCCCCCACGTTCACCGGATTTAACAGCTCCAGACTGTTTTCTTTGGGGTTATTTGAAAGGAAGGGTATACGTAAATAAGCCAGCGACCATACCAGAGCTAAAACAAAACATTCGCAATGAAATTCAAGCCATAAAACCGGAAATTTTACGAAAAGTTATGGAAAATGTACTGGAAAGAGCACGAATGTGCGAAGCCGAAAATGGCCACCACTTGTGGAGTATACTTTTCCATACTTAAGCTAAAAATATTCCCCATTAATATACTGTATAACAAAAAAATAATAATAATAAATAACCATTAAATAAAAAAGTTATTAAACATTCAAATCATATCGGCAGTTTTGCGCCACCCTGTATAAACATTATAAAAATATTCACTCGCACATACAGACTAAAAATGCATGTATTACACCTGACACGCATGATGACTGTATTCATCCAAATTAAAAATGCATTTTTTATTAAGTGATTTTTTACTGATTTAAAAAAGAAAATGTTAATTTTGAAGCAGGTGCTAAAGCTAAGTCTACAAACATATTTTGTAGCAGAGCTGGGCAGGATTCGAATTCTATACTCGAATCTTGATAAAGGATTCAAAAGAGGTATTTGAATACGTTAGTGAAAATGGATTGGTGATTCGGATTCGTTACAATTTTTTTAGAGGATTCGTATTCGAATCCAAATGTAGTAGAAATATTCGATAACAGGGTATGTCCCTGGATTACTGCCCGGATAGGAAACACTTTTTTATTGTCCATTTTTCGACAAAAAGTCAGTCTTTACAAAAAGTTTTGGATGACTTGAAAACACTTATTTCATTGTCAAATCTTAAATTTCTATAGAGGGTGCTAAAAAATTAAGAAAAACTAAAATTGTCATAAAAGAAAAGTACCTCTAATTATAATTTTATCGAAAGATGTTGTTTTTTTTTGGGGGGGGGGGGGGGTGGCTTTTGCCTGGCCTTGGGAACTTGCCCATTAGCCAACATCATTTATTTATATTTGTATTAATTCTTAAGATTACAATTTGTAGTATGCTGTTATTACATACGGACAAACACTCACATTCATACCACACCCAGGGTCACGACGAGAAATTATTTTTAAATAAAGTCTCGCCGTGCACGGGAATCGAACCCGAATTGTGGCTCGCCAAGCGATACAGCCCGGCGACGTTACCGCTCGGCCACCACCTGCCCTAAGATGTTGTTTGAAAAATTAATTTGTAATCGAGAAATATTTTGACTTTTAAAATATGAACCTAATAAGTAAATTCTAATAGATTTAAAAGTAAATGGAATGCATAAAACAAGTACTTGTACTTAAAATGTAGACCATTGGACGCAACAATTTAGGAAATAAGTAATAACAAAAAAATAATAAAAATGTGATATATAGGTGTGATGATCTGTAAAAAATCTATTGGAATTGAATAAATTGAATTTAATTGAATTGAATAGAAACAATTTTATTTTTATTAAATTAATTTATTTTATTAATTAGGTATCGTATATTTTTGACGTGTTTTGTTTTAAAAGAATTGTATTTCTAATAAATTATCAATTTGGTAATATTTATATCACACAAATTGAATTGTTTGTAAATGTCTTAGATAAACTTAAATTACTCATATCAAACTGAAATTATACAGGGAGTTTTTCTTTTAGGTATACCTACCGCATTATTCTGTAAATCTTTACTTACAGTGGAATTCGGGAGAGATGTTCCATGACTCATTGATGTGTAATGTGTGGTTCAAATTGTTTAGAAAGTATGTCGACAGTTGTATCTGCAACGATTTTTCCTAGTTGTGTCAAATTTTGACGTTACAATGTCATACTGTTTAGGTCGCGAGTATATTCCCACTGAACACAGAAACATTTTCAACATTGCACGAATATTGAACATGATACTAAAATAAAACCTTATATTCAAATTATTACAACAAAGTTTTAGCAACGTTACAAACATTTTATACACGTTTTCCGTGCAATATTGATTTATATACTTTACCGAAATGTTAAACATGATACCAAAATTCAACATTGTTTTATAACGTTTCAAAAATATTGCGGCAAAGTAACACAACGTTGTATAATCATTACGATTTGACTTTTACGTAACATTGTGTTATAAACATTGAATAGATATTGAAAATAGTAACATTGCATTTTTAACATTGTATAATTGTTGAAACTGTTGCTGTAATGTAGCATCGTAGACTACACATTTCATGGACATTGAACATATAGAGAGTTTGTCCCAATTATATGCTGTAAATCTTCAGATATTCGTTGTTTTTTTTTTAAAGTTCAGCTGAAAGCTTTAAACGAGTGTTTTCCACTCCCAGACTAAGCATGAAGTCAAATTTCGAGTTTAGAAAAGCCCCGTGAAAATTTGTCGAGGGTCGCGCAGCGACCCGAGACAAATTTTCTGGGCTTTTCTAAACTCGAAATTTTACTTCATACGCCACGCGTTTAAGCCGCTGATTTTAATTGAAGTTCATGCACTTGTTAACAATATTTTGCATCTTAACATACATACATGCGTATGTTGGGTTGCATACAAAAAAGAGTAATCGCTCGTGTTGCATAGGCGTTGCTTTGTCAACGGTGCAGCAACATTTTTCTTTGAACGTTAGCATGCAACGTTCCTGCAGGCGGACATTCAGCGTTTATTCGTAGTTTTTTCAACATTCATGCAACTTAAAACGCGTTTCGTGTTGCGCGGAAATATTGATACAACGTGTCATGCAACGTTTCTTTGCTCAGTGGCTTAGTGTTCTTTCTTTTAGAAAAGCTTTAAATCATAATTGTTTGTGAATTTTTTCTTCTAAGTATACATATTATGTGTTGTAGTTTTTTAAATATTCGTTGTTTTCTTAAAACAAGTCAATTTGAAGTATAAACAAGTGTTTTCCACTCCCAGACTAAGCATGAAGTAAAATTTCGAGTTTAGAAAAGCCTGAAAATTTGGTTTGGTCGCGTAGCGCGAAGCGCGGAGCGGCCAAACCAAATTTTCAGGCTTTTCTAAACTCGAAATTTTACTTCATGCGCCACGCGTATAAGACACTGATTTCAAGCAAAGTTTACTCGTTCACAATATTTCAGTGCTTTTAGTGTTTAATACGCGTGGCGCATGAAGTAAAATTTCGAGTTTAGAAAAGCCTGAAAATTTGGATTGGCCGCTCCGCGCTTCGCGCTACGCGACCAAACCAAATTTTCAGGCTTCTCTAAACTCGAAATTTTACTTCATGCTTAGTCTGGGAGTGGAAAACACTCGTTTTAAGTTTTAAATTCAACTCTTTAAAAAAAAGCGTATGCATACCCACTGAGCAAATCCATTTAAGTAATGTTTCATCAACATTAAAACAACGTTTAATGTTGCTACAATGTTGATACAATGTTATTTGTTTGTTTTTTGCTCAGTGGGTATGTATACCTAAAAAAAAAATCCCTGTATTAACAGATTAGTCCGATGACTATTTGCCAAATCTACTGAATGCGCATTCGATTCAACTAACATTTTCGTTTGAGCTTACACGAAATCAATATAAATGCATTATTTATTTCTGTAAAAAAACTATTTAGTAGATGTGGAAATTAAAATTATACCACTTAAACTTACATTTAAAACAATTATGCACATTAATTAAAATGATTTCTGGCTGGGTTTTTGTAGATTTACTTTTACGAAGACATTGTCAAAATGTGAAGTTTAACCTTAAAATTTTAAAGCTGCATACCAGACCATACGTTTTCACATGTTCCATCTAAAAATCATAGCACACATATTATGAAGTTTTCTGTCTCTTTTCACACACCCAATCTGATGACATCAAACTATTTTCGTATTACATGTATTGGTGCAGAGAGCACTACAAATCAAGGAAACCATGGGAAACTCGTGAATCGTACCTTACTTAGTTATATACAGTATTATTTGACGTTCTTACACATTGTTTAATCATTTATCTACGCCCTATCTAGTAACTGCATCATACCACACTGTCGTCTTGACGAGTATGATTGACATTACCTACACATGCACGTAATAGCTTTGACAAGTATATTACATGCTGATAGCTGAACAGCTGTTTGATTACCGCACAACCAAATGACATTGCTTTGATATATATTGATTAAGTAGTAATTTAGTTTTCATCAATGTCATGTTATTATCAAAAATTATTGAATAAATAAGTTGTTCTTTCATGCTCATTATTTATTTTGTTAGGGCGTAGGTAAAGTATCGTACGTTTCTCGAGTGGTATGGCAATTACATACTCGCGGAATACTGCACTCGCCGCTGTGCGGCTCGTGCACAACATATCCGCTCATATGTAATATGCTGCATACCACTCTCGTGACGTAATATGTTATTACATATACGGTAAATAAGAACTTAATTTAATGAAAAAGGAAAGTCATTTGACAAATTGTGAAATATGTTGATGTAAAACTGACATGTGGGATTTCCATTTTAAAAAATGGAAATTAATTTTATACATGGTGAAAATCAAAAGAAAAACTCTGTAATTAGCAAGCACATAACAATTAAACTTCTGACACAATTTACTTCTACTAAACCAATTGTTATGTTTCTCTTATAAAATCTATTACTTAATCCAATAAATTACAAATATTTCGTCATTGCCATATTGAAATCCCTATACAGAAATAAGCATTTTTGAATAACTGATATAGCCGCCCACTAAACTTTTCAACGTGAATGAGAGGAAAACCGCAGCTACGTCACAATAGGGGGTCCCATAAATAGGCACCGTCCCCATATTCGGCCGACGCTGTCGACCATTCAGAATTATCTGCAGGAAGCCGCCGGTTTCACGGACAGGTATCTGTCGTGGAGGCGGTGACTTACAAAGAATTGCGATACGTCCACCGCATTTCGACACCTCCGTCAATAACAAAAAGTGTGTAAAGACAAATGAAGGCCGCAACTACGTCGTTACATTTTTTCTTATAATTCCTAATTGATTAGGAATTAATTATTTGCATATTAGCGGAGGTGTAAGTATAATTTAACCGCTACAATTGCGAATAAATCACTGCTTTGTCGGTATTTGTAGAAGATAATAATTTTTCATTGTAAATATTTCAATCATAGCAAACATTCATCAATTTGAATATAAAAGAGTCATTAGGGCTATTGCTTTTTTCGTACTTAATGACTTTTGCCTTCAAACCAGCAAAATGTTTGTCGGTATTTGTAAAGGATAATTTATCATTGAGCCCGTTCATCAAAATATTCAACATTTAACATGTTTGGATTTGGTTGTAATGTATTTTGGTATCTAATGAACGGTACTCCGGTCGGTGTATTTTGTACGATTGCAAAAATCCCAAACACGTTCACGATTAACAATCCGATCATCAGAGAATTCCCCAACAGTACTAAACTCCTAGCTGTTGTCTCTGATGAACGGGCCCATTGTAAATATTTCAATCATAGCCAAGATACCATCAATTTGAATATAAAAGTCATTAAGTGTGCGATTTATTATGGGTAAAATCTAACGTTTTTGGTAGTTACTAGTTCCAACACCATTCATGTTCTTATTATGGGACAATATTACATGATACATTAAAATAATCCTAAAACTTGGGGGATTTTAATGTTACTAATTGAAAACGATTAAGATATTTAGTTTTTTGTAAAAAAATCCTGAAAATAGCTATGTTTTGAGTCATTTATTTACTCCTTTTTAGGCAACAAAAACTTGTACTACTTAAAATTCAATACGGGTGTCCGTACATTCTGCATTCAATTGGCTCAAATTCATTAAAAAAATTGTCCATGATATATTACCTTTACCTTTTTATGCTGGAAATAGAAATATAGGTCTATCTCGCTCTACCAAATGACTGGGCAAAGTCTGTCTCACTCTATTAAACCGCAACCTTAAGGGCTATTGCGTTTTTATGTTCTTAGTTTTACCTTCAAAACAGTAAAGTCTTTGTTAGGAGTTGATACACAACGTATTCACAGTCCAAAATTGGCTAGGACTAGCTACAGTTTTTGCGATGTTCAAATGTGCCAAGTCAAAATCAAAATAGGGAATAGTTATTGGTATCCTAAAGGCTCTAATAGCATTAACTAAGAAAAGTAGGAAGGAATCAAAAATTGAATTTTATTCTTCAGTATTCCGGTACGGATGAAAGTACTACTTTACAATAAATATAGAAAAATCGTTAAATCTGATCAGGCGCGCACCCAGAAATTTGTCTTAAGGTGGGATTTCCAAGCGACTCGCCGCGCATGACTGCTTTGCATATAAATAAATAGAAGCGTTTCCTAAGGCCGGTCGTCCACTGGCAGCGTCCACACGCGGCTACGCACTCACGCGATACAAGCGGCGACAGGCGGCTGCAAGACTAGCGGCTACACGCGACCGGGATCGTGCACTGCATGTGACTTCGCGCTGCTTAGTTTGTTGGCACCGCCAAAAGAGTTGGATTTTTTAATGGATTCACAGGATGTTTACCTTTTGGAAACTCCCTATGTGATAAGGGGTATGATTGGAATTCGAAAAAATATAGTTGCCAACAAACTAAGCAGCGCGAAGTCACATGCAGTGTACGATCCCTGTCGCGTGTAGCCGCTAGTCTTGCAGCCGCCTGTCGCCGCTTGTATCGCGTGAGTGCGTAGCCGCGTGTGGACGCTGCCAGTGGACGACCGGCCTTAGGAGACGCTTCTAGTTATTTATATGCAAAGCAGTCATGCGCGGCTCGAGTCGTTTCAGTCGTCGCTTGGGAATCCCACCTTAAGACAAATTTCTGGGTGCGCGCCTGATCAGATTTAACGATTTTTCTATATTTATTGTAAAGTAGTACTTTCATCCGTACCGGAATACTGAAGAATAAAATTCAATTTTTGATTCCTTCCTACTTTTCTTATTTAATGCTATTAGAGCCTTTAGGATACCAATAACTATTCCCGATTTTGATTTTGACTTGGCACATTTGAACATCGCAAAAACTAAAATATAATACTGTTAAATACACTTACCTAGTAAGAAATGTAGAGTGATAAAAACAATATTGGAGAAGACAAAGTAGAAAGAAAAGACTCAGGAATTGACGCGGCTACGAGCGACGGATCCTATTGTCTTGGGATCTGACGCAGCTTCACACTCGGCGCGAGAATCCGCATATCTGCGCACGCTTACACTGGACGAGATTCATTGGATTTACACACATCGGAATCTGTCGCGCGTATACGCCCGTTGTCGTTCGTATCGCATGAGCGCCCAGCCGCGTGTTGTCGCTTCCAGTGGACGACCAGCCTAAGACGCGACTGTAGCCGCGCGACTGTGCGGCAACTCGAGTTGTACGACAGTCGCGCGACTACAGTCGTTTAAGTCGTCGCTTAGGAATCCTACCTTTAGAGGGCGTCTTGAAAGGGGCCCATCCTGATTTTATGGCTCACGTTTTGTCTAGACTAAACGCGAAATGTCTACTGCACATAGATATAGTCCGAATTAAAGCATGATTTCGGGTTTTGTTCGCATGAGTTTAGACAAGTCCCAACATACAGTCTCATAAAAATGTCAAGTTTGTAAAGTTGTAATAACAGAAGCTCAACGTTAATCAAAGTTATTGCAAATACAAGAGCATTGTGCTTTATTTTAACGCTCGCAAAATAATAAATAAATAAAAACAAATAAACAATTTGTAATAGGTCAGTAGGGGTCATGTGCAAATATTATTTTTGACGAAATTAAATTAAAATATTAATACAAAAATCACCCAAGAATATATTAAAGAAAAATCAACATTCAGTAAATACGAGAATAACATTAGTCGATCAAAATTTTTTATCTGAAAGAAATAACAAATGCAGCATCGCCTTAAAATAATAAACAAGTACCGGTGCGTGGAGAAATGCTAAGACATACAGAAAGATTCAGTTCAAGGTTTAACCAAGCGCAAACACAACGAAAGTCGGGGGAATTGCGTGACGTCAGGGATGGGTGGTATTTTATAACCATATATGGTCTGCGCGAAATCTTCCATCTCCACGATCGGGTGGGAAACAGAGTTATAAAAGCTGTGCGGAGCGGAAAAGGGAGGAGAGTCAGAAGAGTCAAGAAACAGTTCGGAAGAAGAACATCACGAAAAGCACCACAAGTTCCAAATCACAGAGGGAAATAAGAATAACACAACAAAATCAAAATTATACAACAAATATAAAAACTATACAACAAAAAAGAATACAAAACAGTTGACGGGTGTGCTCGAGCTGTGCGTGGAAAACGGAGGAGTGTTCCCGCTAGTTAATTGCTGATCACAATTAACTGGTGTGGTCGTCCCGAGTTAGTACTGCAGAGTTATGTTCCCGCTAGTTAATAGCACAAAAGCAGTTGACGGGTGTGGTCGAGCTGTGCGTGGAAGACGGAGGAGTGTTCCCGCTAGTTAATTGCCTGAAAACAATTAACGGGTGTGGTCGTCCCGAGTTAGTACTGCAGAGTTATGTTCCCGCTAGTTAAAAGCACAAAAACAATTGACGGGTGTGGTCGAGCTGTGCGTGGAAAACGGAGGAGTGTTCCCGCTAGTTAATTGCCTGAAAACAATTAACGGGTGTGGTCGTCCCGAGTTAGTACTGCAAAGTTATGTTCCCGCTAGTTAATGGCACAAAAACAGTTAACGGGTGTGGTCGAGCTGTGCTTGGAAAACGGAGGAGTGTTCCCGCTAGTTAATTGCCTGAAAACAATTAACGGGTGTGGTCGTCCCGAGTTAGTACTGCAGAGTTATGTTCCCGCTAGTTAATAGCACAAAAACAATTGACGGGTGTGGTCGAGCTGTGCGTGGAAAACGGAGGAATGTTCCCGCTAGTTAATTGCCTGAAAACAATTAACGGGTGTGGTCGTCCCGAGTTAGTACTGCAGAGTTATGTTCCCGCTAGTTAAAAGCACAAAAACAATTGACGGGTGTGGTCGAGCTGTGCGTGGAAAACGGAGGAGTGTTCCCGCTAGTTAATTGCCTGAAAACAATTAACGGGTGTGGTCGTCCCGAGTTAGTACTGCAAAGTTATGTTCCCGCTAGTTAATGGCACAAAAACAGTTAACGGGTGTGGTCGAGCTGTGCTTGGAAAACGGAGGAGTGTTCCCGCTAGTTAATTGCCTGAAAACAATTAACGGGTGTGGTCGTCCCGAGTTAGTACTGCAGAGTTATGTTCCCGCTAGTTAATAGCACAAAAACAATTGACGGGTGTGGTCGAGCTGTGCACGGAAAACGGAGGAGTGTTCCCGCTAGTTAATTGCCTGAAAACAATTAACGGGTGTGGTCGTCCCGAGTTAGTACTGCAAAGTTATGTTCCGGCTAGTTAATAGCACAAAAACAATTGACGGGTGTGGTCGAACTGTGCGTGGAAAACGGAGGAGTGTTCCCGCTAGTTAATTGCTGATAACAATTAACGGGTGTGGTCGTCCCGAGTTAGTACTGCAGAGTTATGTTCCCGCTAGTTAATGACACAAAACAATCAACGGATGACGTCGGGATCTGCTTGCTAATCAGAGGAGTGTTCCCGCTAGTTGGTTGTCTGGTAAGCTCCGAGATGGTTTTTGTGGGTTTCCCATCTCGTAATGCAAATGCAGGGGTTATTTAATTTTGCTCCCACAAGTAGAGTCATATACTTTTTGAGTTTAACTAAAATGCACATGGCTTCTAAGTACAAACGAAAATAAAGTATTTCGAGAATATAAATAATTTAAGAAACACAAATTAATTAGAAATGTCATAATTGAGGTCAATAAACTTTGCATCCGTTAAACTCACATCCTGTTTTATTTATTGTCCACACATACTCCTGGTCATTAAAAGGGAAGAAAGACACAGTATTTCCGATAATGCATATTGACACAAACAACGAACCTGGTAAATAAATAAAAGGGTTACTACATACACAACACAACGTAAACAAAAATACAAATTATAAATTTGTACAATACCTAGGGTCGAATCATTACAAATTTGTAAGGAAATTTAATTTCTTTATTTTTATGTAAAAAAAACAACAACAACAAAATTGAGCCAATTAAGCTAAAGGAGCTAAATGTTGGGACTAAATTATGAAAAATACAAGACATTCTTCCGCTCTTTTTCAAAATTATAAAATAAATCGATCGAACAAAACAAACCAAAAAAAGTACTGGAAAACATCACATTGTTTTATAAACAAAGTGACAAATTATTTATAAGGAGCATATTTTAAATATCACTTTAAATCAGTGTTTTATACGCGTGGCGCATGAAGTAAAATTTCGAGTTTAGAAAAGCCTGAAAATTTGGATTTGCCGGGGCGCGACTCGCTTCGCTCGCGCGCCCCGTCAAATCCAAATTTTCAGGCTTTTCTAAACTCGAAATTTTACTTCATGCTCAATCTGGGAGTGGAAATACTCATTAAAAGCTTCAAATTGAACGGTTTTATAATTAACCTTGTATAAAAAATCTTCTCATAACTGAAAGTGGATTAATTATTAACTAATCCAGTTTGGTTTGATATTATTTGAAGTAATATTTATGCCTATATTATTTACTTTTTAAATCAAGTAGTTTTATTTGAATTTTTTTATGCAAGGTTTATTATAAAAGGGTTTAATTTTGTACATTTGACGAGTGACAGATTAAGCATGAAGTAAAATTTTGAGTTTAGAAAAACCTGAAAATTTGGATTTGCCGGGGCGCGCGAGCGAAGCGAGGTATACATATGCATACTGCTTTTTTTAAGAGTTGAATTTGAAGCTTAAAACGAGTGTTTTCCACTCCCAGACTAAGCATGAAGTAAAATTTCGAGTTTAGAAAAGCCTGAAAATTTGGTTTGGTCGCTTAGCGCGAAGCGCGGAGCGGCCAAACCAAATTTTCAGGCTTTTCTAAACTCGAAATTTTACTTCATGCGCCACGCGTATTAAACACTGAAAGCACTAAAATATTGTGAACGAGTAAACTTTGCTTGAAATCAGTGTCTTATACGCGCATGAAGTAAAATTTCGAGTTTAGAAAAGCCTGAACATTTGGTTTGGCCGCTCCGCGCTTCGCGCTACGCGACTAAACCAAATTTTCAGGCTTTTCTAAACTCAAATTTTTACTTCATGCTCAGTCTGGGAGTGGAAAACACTCGTTTAAACTTTAAAATGACTTCTTTTAAGAAAACAACGAATATTTAAAAAACTACAACACATAATATGTATTCTAAGAAGAAAAATTTCACAAGAAATTATGATTTAAAGCTTTTCTTAGAAAAAAAACACTAACCCACTGAGCAAAGAAACGTTGCATCAATGTTTCCGCGCAACACAAAACGTTGCGTTTAAAGTTGCATGAATGTTAAAAAACTACGAATAAACGCTGAATGTCCGCCTGCAGGAACGTTGCATGCTAACGTTCAAAGATACGCGTGGCGCATGAAGTAAAATTTCGAGTTTAGAAAAGCCTGAAAATTTGGGTTTAATTTTGAACATTTGACGAGTGTTTCCACTCCCAGATTAAGCATGAAGTAAAATTTCGAGTTTAGAAAAGCCTGAAAATTTGGATTTGCCGGGGCGCGCGAGCGAAGCGAGTCGCGCCTCGGCAAATCCAAATTTTCAGGCTTTTCTAAACTCGAAATTTTACTTCATGCGCCACGCGTATAAAACAATGATTTCAAGTGAAGTTTAAAATATATTCCTTATTAATAATTTGTCACTTTGTTTATTGAACAAAATTATGTTTTTCAGTACTTTTTTTTCAATGTAAAATCTTGCAACGCATTTTGTCTAATAGCCCTTAAACACAACACATTTTGTCTAGACAATGTGCGAAATGACAGTCGAATGCAATTTTACTCGACTATTGTCTAAAAACATTGGACAATTCGCATTTTGTCTAGACAAAACGCGTTTTGTCCGTATTTCGTGTTTTGTTCGCAACATATACATTGACATTCTGCAATTTAGTTAGTCTCAAGCCCGCGAACCACCCTCCTGGGTGCGCGCCTGGACCTGATCATATTTCAATAGCGCATTACGTTGAATCAATAATAATGTGTATTATCTTTTACTCGTCTATTTGCATTAAGATTATTTTCTATTTTTGTTAATAAACTATGTATAAGGGAAATTGGCCCGCAAACAAAAGAAAGTGCCGTGTGGGAAATAAAATACGATCGGGTGTGAAACGGCCCGTGGGAATTTGATGATTTGCACAAAATAGGTGAAGATAGGATGTTACCGGTGATGATGGGAAATCTTATTGGCATTGAACGAAACTGTAGAAGATCATTTAAAAGTGCGTATGGAATAAGGAAACGGTATACGTGGGTCGTTTGATAAGTTCGGTGAATTTCTGTGAAATTTTTACAAAATCTATGTAGTGGCGTGACACCTCGTAATATCCTCTATTGAAACCTTCTCATGCCAAATTTCAATGACATGCAGTTCACATTGGGGCATCGTTTGCAGCGAGTGGCTTAGCGGTTTCTGCAAAAAAATGTAAAAAACGAATTCCATGCAGTGATTAAACAACTTTATTTAAAAAAGTAGACAGCAGAGCAGATCAATGCCGAGTTCGACTAAGTTAGGACTGTACGTTTTTTAATAAACGAATTTAAACATGACCGAACCAACCAGCACTCCAGAGGAACTGTGCTTCGGGCGCTTAGTCGAGATATCATGGAAAAAATGTATGACATAATTGTAGAAGATCGCCATATGATACCAGATTGCTAAGACCGTAGGCGTGTTTACAGAACAAATACATAACATCCTGCATGAAAAACTACACATGAAAAAGCTGTATGCGTGAGGGGTTCCGCGATTGGTTTCAGCACAGTGTTTGGCAATGTTTAAGCGCAATTTGCAGAACTTTTGGCATCCGTCCGTGAGTGTGGATTCACTACTACACTTCTAAAAGAAAGAGGCAGAAAAAGCAGTGAACAATTCGTTGTTAGAAAGCGCTGAAGATGGCGAAGACTGTTTTGTCAGCTTGAAAGATGATGGAGACTTTATTTTAGATTCTTAATTAATTATTCTAATTTACTATTTGTAGAAGGGTAAGACAATAACAAAAGAATATTATTCAACTTTATTGGACCGTTTGAAATATGAGCTGAAAAGAAATCGGCTAAGATTGGCGGGGAAAAATGTGCTCTTTCAAGAAGACCCTCAAGTCGATCGTAGCATTGACAAAGTTACGAAAATTGGGGTATTAACTTTTCATTACCCATCCTTTTTTCCTGATTTCGTCATGTACAATTTCTTCCCGTTTCAAACAAAATTTTTCTCGAAGGAAGGAAATTCTCACCGAATAAGGACGTCATCGTCACCGTCAATGAATTTTTTGCAGGTTTTCAGACAGTCTATTTGGTCGAGGGTATTGAAAAATTGGAAACTCGCTGAACTAAGTGTATATCCCTTAAATGGGACTTTATTACAAAATGCAGCAGATTTATTTCTAAAGATATTGTATTACTGGCCTTTTTACAAAACTTCCTAGCAAACCATCGGGTGCCGCCCAACACCCGATCGGATGTCGATATGTTGGCACGTCGTTGCCGATTCCATGACGATTCCCGTCAATAGCCCGGCGTCATTTGTCCGTCTGGGCGGCACGTGGCAGCCGCTGGCATGTCGACGTCATCATCGAATCAACAGCCACCCGAAACCTCAATCATGACGACGTCGTAATCGAACAGGTAGCTGTTCGGAATCTGATTTTTTCATTCAATAATAAAATAAAAGTGGTAAAATACAAATATAGTTATATTATAATACATGTATATTATAAAAAGTATATATACTGCCTTTCAAAAAAATCAGAGCACAAAGTATTTATTGGACGATTTTAATGAAATTTACAGAATTTGATCATGTAAATGAACTGCATCGATGATCAAAAAATCAATGGTTTTGGTTACTATTTAATGGTATTTTTCCTTGATTTCACCATTATGAAGAGCTGCTGATTTTTTTAATGTAATTGCTTCTAATATCCAAGTAGCCTCTGAGTAGTTTGACGTTTCAGTTTGTAAAACATAAAAAGATGCCCCGTGTTCGTCGGCGTGCACAATATCATCATCTAAGTGAATTTGAAAGGGGTCGCATTATTGGAATGCGAGAAGCGGGTTTTTCGGTTCGTGCTATTGCTGAAAGGGTACGCCGTAGTGTATCGGTGATCGTACGCTGCTGGTCTAGATGGTCCGAAGCTGGGGAGAATCGACGTAGACTTGGATCAGGACGTCCAAGAAGCACCACTGAGCGTGAAGATCGAGCTCTTCGTCTTACAACTTTAAGGGACAGATTTACAACGTCGCGGGCATTGGGAAATGACTGGTTGGCTCTAAATGGCCAAAGAGTATCCATGGCTACTGTTTACAGAAGAATCCGCAGTTTTGGTATAAGATCCTACCGTCCATAATTGTGTCTACCTCTTACTCCGCAGCATCGCAGAGCAAGACTTGATTGGTGCAGGGAAAGACAACATTGGACCCATGAATGGAATAACATTATCTTCAGCGATGAGTCTCGGTTCTGTTTATGGGCTCATGATGGTCTCAGAAGAGTGAGACGTCGACGCGGTGAACGCAGAATTTTACAATTTGCTGTTGAAAGACATACGGCTCTTACACAGGGAGTTATGGTTTGGGGGGCGATAGCATATGGTAGTCGGTCTCCTCTAGTTTTTTTAGAAGCAAGTCTTAACGCGATTCGGTATATTGACAACATTTTACGGCCAGTGTTAGTGCCCTATGTAAATGGCTTGCAGAACCCCATTTTTCAGCAAGATAATGCTCGACCTCACACAGCGGCCATTACAAGACAGTTTTTTGATAGTGCCAATAGAACATGTTTGGGATATGATAGGTGTTAGAATAAGTAACTTACAGCGCCCCGCTAACACTGTAATGGAACTTAGAGGTCAAATTATCGAAGTTTGGAATGAAATACCCCAAGTCGATATTGACAGCCTGATTTCTAGCATGCCTCGATGTGTTAATGAGTGTTTGGGAAATCGTGGAGGCCCAACACATTATTAATTTTTATTCATTTGTTTTTTTGTTTTTCAAGTTGATTTTTTGATCATCGATACAGTTCGTTTACATGATCAAATTGTGTAAATTTTATTAAAATCGTGCAATAAATACTTGGTGTTCTGATTTTTTTGAAAGGCAGTATACGTTAATAAATATTAATACAATTATAATAAAATACAGGGTGCCTACAAAGGGTAGGGGGTATTTGTAAATGAATGAATAAAAATATTAATAAAATGAATTAAAAAAATAATAAAGTCAGAAAAAATAAAGTTTTACATTAATTTTTAGACAAAGTTTTGGAAAATTAAGTGCCAAAGATTATTTTGTCCAAATGTTTAGCCTCACGTTGTTGGCACTCCTCTAACCGAAAACGGAAATTAGCCGCTACGAGTCTACACATTTCTCTGGGGGTATTTGTAGAGGGGTATTTGTGTTTGTATTTGTAGATTGAATAAAAAATAAATAAAAGTCAGAAAAAATAAAGGTTTATATCAATTTTTAGCCAAAGTTTTCGAAAGTTAAGTGCCAAAGATTACGTTGTCCAAATGTTGACCCTCACGCTGCTGGCACTCCTCTAACCGATAACGAAAATTAGCCGCTACGAGTCTACACATCTCTTTGGAAATTGCGGCCATTTCGGTGCGGATGTTGTCCTTCAATTGCAGTACAGTTCTTGGTTTGTCTTTATAAACTTTCTCTTTAAGGTATTTTTTGAAGACCGGCGAGGGCGAGCACTTACTTACCGATTGCGACATGTTAAGGAACTTTTTGGTTTCACACCTGCAGGTGGGTAAAGATTTTATCATGGAAACATGGTTTCAACAAAATGGGGCAACTTGCCACACCTCAAACCAATCACTTGATGTTGTCGATGAACTTTTCCCGGAAAGTGATCTCTCGTCAATGCACCATCAACTGGCCTCCGAAATGCCCCGATCTTACACCCCTTGATTATTTCCTTGATACCTTAAAGAGAAAGTTTATAAAAACAGCAATAAATAATACATTTTGTGTAAGCTCAAACGAAAATGTTAGTTGAATCGAGTGTGCATTCAGTAGATTTGGCAAATAGTCATTGGATTAATCTGTTAATATAGAGAATTTTTCTTTTAAGTATACATACAGGGAATTTTCTATTAAGTATACATATGCATAAGCTTTCTTTTAAGAGTTCACTCCGAAGCTTAAAACGAGTGTTTTCCACTCCCAGACTAAGCATGAAGTAAAATTTCGAGTTTAGAAAAGCCTAAAAATAAACTCGAAATTTTACTTCATGCGCAACGCGTATTAAACACTAAAAGCACTGAAATATTGTGAACGAGTAAACTTGGTTTGAAATAAATGTTTTATACGCGTGGCGCATGAAGTAAAATTTCGAGTTTAGAAAAGCCTGAAAATTTGGTTTGGCCGCTCCGCGCTTCGCGCTACGCGACCAAACCAAATTTTCAGGCTTTTCTAAACTCGAAATTTTACTTCATGCTTAACCTGGGAGTGGAAAACACTCGTTTAAACTTCAAATTGACCTATTTTAAGAAAACAACGAATATTTAAAAATCTACAACACATAATTAGGATATGCATACTCAAAAGAAAAAACTCACAAGAAATTATGATCTAAAGCCTTTCTAAAAAACACTAATATACTCGCAACCTAAACAGTATGACATTGTCATGTAAATTAAAAATTTTACAAAATTAGGAAAAATCGTATCAGATACAACTGTCGACATACTCTCTTAAATATTTGAACCACACTTTCCACATCAATGAGTCATAGAACATCTCTCCCAAATTTCACTATATTCACATTTTTTTATGTCGGATGTCTATTTTAATAGACAAATAAATTTAACTTGTTGGTGAGACCAGACAATAATTGATTACAAAATATACTTACATGAGCGGTATGAAATATACTTTAGAATGTTTTCTTGTAATGTCGGAAAGAATAACACTGGTCGGCATGAAAATCGGCCCTGACACCATTCCTGCTGATTCTTATGTAAAATGACCTCCTGAATCCGAATATGACCCCCGTTTTCCCCCATCACCCACCGTTATCGGGGGAGCCCCCCCCCACCTATTTTTATCACTTTTCGATAATTTGGAGGGATGAAAAGGATTATTTTAGCCTTTACGTTTCTTCTGAGGGGCTAGAGAGGTGAAAAGTTCCAAAACATGAACATTTGTAGCAGGGAGGTAGATTTGGGGGCGGATTTGCCCCCTTAAATTGTAAAAAAATTCTTAAAAATGATCGATTTTTCCGTTTATTCGCAGTTTTTTTCACTTATTTTCTACATATTCCAGCTTCCATCCCCCCTCATCCTCCCCAAACAATAAAAATATATAGCAACAATATATAGCAACAATAATAAAAATATATTGCAACAATAATAAAAATATATAGCAACAGTTCGGAAGATTCACTGTACCACGCTGGCGCTCTCAATACCTCGCGCGCACTGGTTTGCCCAGGAATTTTCATGCTTTGACAGGTTTAAACTTGCATTGCTCTTGTCACTATAGACCTGCACTGTAATCCTTATCTTCCCTCAGTACATCTCTAGCGATCGTAGAGTCATCTTGTCGGTGCTCTAGGCGGTGATTCTGTGTTTCCAAGTTGTTTAAATTGTGTATAACGGTAGACATTTTTTAATTCCGGCTTTTTCCAAGTGAATTACAGTACGTGAGTGTGAGTTGTGATTAATATCCAGCATTTATTTACTGTTTAATTATGCCACGCGAGTGTAAAAATCATCCCGATAGCTTCTGCTATGTTTTGCGGGGAATTGACTTTAAAATCGCAACGAAAACCCCTTTCTCCGCTTCTTAATATAAATTTTACTTTGATTGCCAAGTTGGCGATCAGGACAAGAATTGGGCTCCAACAGTTTGCTACACTACTTGTTACAGTAGCTTGACCAAATGGCTCAAAGGTACCCGTAAATCAATGCCATTTGCTGTGCCCATGGTTTGGCGCGAACCTCGCTGTCATCTCACAGATTGTTACTTTTGTATGACTTCCACCGTCGGGTTATCTAGCAAAAGTAAGCATACAATTCAGTATCCTAATATCCCTTCAGCTCTGAGACCAGTTCCTCACAACGAATCTTTGCCAATCCCACTGCCCCCAAAAACCTATACTCTAGAGCCAGAAAGGGATTTGAAAGACTTTGAGCCACAGCCTGGACCATCTTATGATACGTTCACCGATGATGAAGAGTGTTCTGCTGATTCAGCTCATCGAAAACCTCACCTCGTTACTCAGTCGGAATTGAATGATCTCGTCAGGGATTTGGAGTTACCTAAGAGTAAATCTCAACTTCTTGGATCTCGACTTCAGCAGTGGAATCTCTTAGAAAAGGGTGTAAAAATCTCTTCTTACAGGACTAGGCAGTCAACCCTGAAATTACTTTTTTCGGCAGATGAAGGCTTAGTGTTCTGCCTTAATTCAAATGCATTGATGATAGAACTGAAGATGCCATGTGACCCAGACAAATGGAGAGTGTTTATAGACTCATCAAAGACAAGCTTGAAAGTTGTCCTATTGGCCAATGGGAATGAGTTACCATCACTCCCGGTTGCATACTCTGTGGATATGAAGGAGACGTACGAAAACATCAGCCGGATCCTTGATAAAATCAAATACCATGATTATAATTGGAAACTTTGCGCTGACTTAAAAGTTGTTGCTCTACTCATGGGCCTGCAATCGGGCTTTACAAAATACTGCTGCTTCCTATGCGAATGGGACAGCCGAGCCCGAGACAAACATTACATCGTACGGAACTGGCCTCTGCGAGAAAGTTTTACTCCCGGTCAGAAAAACGTCGCTCACGATCCTCTGGTCCCGAAGGAAAATATTTACTTGCCGCCTTTGCACATCAAACTCGGATTGATCAAACAGTTTGTGAAAGCAATGGACAAGACCGGTGATGCATTTCAATTTTTGAAAACTAGATTCCCTCGTCTTAGTGAGGCTAAAATCAAGGAAGGAGTTTTCGTGGGCCCCCAGATTAGACAACTTTTCCAAGATTCGACGATTATTGAACACCTGAATCGAAAAGAAAAACGAGCTTAGATTGCATTCCAAAACGTGTGTGAGAACATTTTGGGTAACAACAAAAGTGATGATTATGTCGCTCATGTCGAGGAATTGCTGTCAGCGTACAAGGCCATGGGGTGTAACATGTCTCTTAAAATGCATTTCCTTCACTCACACCTGGACTTCTTCCCTGAAAATTTAGGAGCAGTTATATTGTTGCAATATATTTTTATTATTTGGAGGTGTTTGGGGGAGGATGAGGGGGAATGGAAGCTGGAATATGTAGAAAATAAGTGAAAAAACTGCGAAAAAAACGGAAAAAATTGATCATTTATAATGATTTTTTTACAATTTAAGGGGGCAAATCCCCCCCCCCCCCCAAATCTACCTCCTTGCTACAAATGTTCATGTTTTGGAACTTTTCACCTCTCTAGCCCCTCAGAAGAAATGTAAAGGCTAAAATAATCCTTTTCATCCCTCCAAATTATCGAAAAGTGATAAATATAGGTGGGGGGGGCTCCCCCGAAAACGGTGGGTGATGGGGGAAAACGGAGGTCATATTCGGATTCAGGAGGTCATTTTACATAAGAATCAGCAGGAATGGTGTCAGGGCTCGAAAAAAATTTTTTTTTGCAGACCAGTGTAATCATTGTCCATTAGCCACAAATTTGTAATAAAAAATAATGTCACAACGTAATTTTTGTTCCTTTCTGCAAAATTGACAACAATGCAGAGCCTGTAACAAGAAACTAAGTGTTTTAAAATACAAATGTTATTGTAATATAATTAGTTTATTAAAAAAAGATACGAGCATGTTCTGTTCATCTGTGCACGATCCCTTTCGTTTGCATAGGTAAAGGATGGAAGGGTTGCAAGCGACGAAAATATCTAACTACCTGCGATCGGAGTCGACGAGCGGAAAGTGCGGAATCGGAACCGCCTTGACAATGACGCATTACGACGTGTCAGATGCAGTTCTGAAGGTTCCTATTTGGCGACGGAGAGAAACCCACGTATCGGCAAATCCTCAAATCGAATGGTTTGGTGAGGTATCAAACGACCCACGTATAAAAGCATTCAACTTAAAGCTTCACTCATCGATTAAGCATAAGGTAAATTTTAAATTTTGAAAAAATTTGGATTGGTCGCTCAGCTTCGTTAGGCGACCAAGTTGAACTCGAGTTTAAGCTGAACTCAAGTTCAAGATGGCAGTTCCTATTATTCTAATGTCTTTGAGTTCAGAGTTGAACAAGTTTACCGTGTCACCCGGGGGGGGGGGGGGAAGTTTACCGTGTCACCGGGGGGGGGGGGGGCACGTTCCCTTAGGGGGGCGCGGCAAGATAGCAGGGGGGGAACAACAGATTTCAGAGTAGGTGAAGTGAAATAAGGCTATAATAGTGTTTCAATCTGACTAAAAAATTTAAATAAACCAGGGAGGGGGGCGTGGAGTTATGAGAGGGGGGGCGCGACCTGAAAGAGGTTGAGAGCCCCTGGTCATTGTATTCAAATTATTACAACAAAGTTTCAGCAACGTTGGAAGGTTAGGTTAGGTTCCAATGGCAGCAGTTAGACCGCTCACTTAGGCCCAAAGGGCCCCTTGTGATACCATATGGGTGAAAAGGAGTCAGATCTCCCCTCCCTTCCCCACCTATACACACCAATCCGAGCACCTAATGAACTCGATCAGATTTCTCACATCTCGAGGTGTGAGGTCCGTTAGTCCATTCGCGTAGTGGATACCAAGGTACTTGATCCTTTTCCCTTCGAGAGCAGAGCATTGTCCCAGATAGTGGAGTACCATCTCTTCCTCCTCCACATCCAGGCATCCTCTGCAAAAGTCGTTGTGCTCAAGACCCATCTTTTGTGTGTGTCTGCCTAGGAGGCAGTGGCCCGGAAGGATGCCTACCGCCTTCTTTATGTCGATTCTGCTAAGTTCAATTGATCTGTTGCTGTTTATAGTAACCCATATAGGCCATAGCTGCCTTGTTATGAGACACGTATCTTCTTCTCTCCACCTATGGTTGACTGATGCTATCATCTGGTCCCTAAGTAGTCTCTTGCATTCCACAAAAGGAATGTGGGTGGAGAGTTCAGTAGACAGGTCCTTCATTCTTGCCCCCTTCCTTGCAAGGTCGTCGGCAATTGAATTTCCCCTGAAATCACTGTGACTAGGTACCCACATGAGTACCACGTCACAGTTATTTGCAAGCCTATTTAGCGATTTTTTAGTCTCTGACCACCTTCGAGGTGCAGTACGGACTATTTAGTATCTTAATGGCGGCTTGGCTATCAGTAATGAACCTGATGCGAATCCCCTGAAGGTCATTTTTGTGGATACAGTCCACTGCCACTCGGATGGCCATGACCTCTGCATAAAGAATGTTACAGTGGTTTGGGAGACTAAAAGACTTTTTGAGGTTGAAATCTTGTGAGAAGATTCCTCCCCCTACTCTGTTTTCAGACTTGGCACCATCCGTAAAGAGCCAGACGTCCTTGCCTTGAACTATCTTGCCCTCTAACCATTTGGTTTTGTCCGGGATGGAAGAGCAACGTTAGAAACATTGTATAAACGTTTTTCGTGCAATATTGATTTATATACATTACCAAAATGTTCGACATGATACTAAAATTAAACATTATTTTATAACATTTCAAAAATATTGCGGCAAAGTAACACAACGTTATATAATCATTACAATTTGACATTTATGCAACATTGTATTGTAAACATTGGATATATTTTGAAAATGGTAACATTGCTTTTTTAACATTGTATAATTGTTGAAATTGTTGCTGTAATGCAGCATCGTGGTTTACATATTTCATGGACTTGTCCCAATTATATGCTGTAAATCTTCAGATATTCGTTGTTTTTTTTTTAAATAATTCAACTGAGAGCTTTAAACGAGTGTTTCCCACTCCCAGACTAAGCATGAAGTGAAATTTCGAGTTTAGAAAAAAAATTGTCTCGGGTCGCTGCGCGACCCTCGACAAATTTTCACGGGGCTTTTATAAACTCGAAATTTCACTTCATGCTTAGTCTGGGAGTGGAAAACAGTCGTTTAATTCTTTCAGTTGAATTCTTTAAAAAAAAAACAACGAATATCTGAAGATTTGCATCATATAATTGGGACATGTCCATGAAATGTGTAAACCACGATGCTGCATTACAGCAACAGTTTCTACAATTATACAACGTTAAAAATGCAATGTTACCATTTTCAATATATATCCAATGTTTACAATGTATAAAAGTTAAATTGTAATGATTATACAACGTTGTGTTACTTTGCCGTAATATTTTTGAAACATTTTGAAACGTTATAAAACAATGTTGAATTTTAGTATCATGTTTAACATTTCGGTAATGTATATAAATCAATATTACACGAAAAACGTTTATACAATGTTTCTAACGTTGTTAAAACTTTCTTGTAATAACTTGAATACAATGTTTTATTTTAGTATCATGTTCAATATTCGTGCAATATTTAAAATGTTTCTGTGTTCAGTGGGTAATTAAATGTTTTAATAGTTTTCTAACACGAAGCATGAAATAAATATTTCGAGTTTAGACAAGCCTGAAAATTTTCATTAGTGGCATAGCGAAGTGGAGTGACCAATTTAACATTTTGCGTACCGAATAGCCTTCATTGTTTTTAAACTTCATATTAAACAGTGTTTTATCCGTCTGGCGCATGAAGTACAGATTTCGAGTTTAGAAGCGCCAAATTGTCAGGCTTTTCTAAGCTCAAAATATGTACTTCATGCACAAGGCGTGTAAAACGCTGATTTAATATGAAGTTTAAATACATGCTTAGTTATGTACATGCTATTCTCCTGATTCCATACGTGAAATGTTAAATTTAACGTATATGTTATTATTACCCCCACAATACATATTAAGTACCAAGCACGCTTAGACGTTACAGTTAACAGTCTAAGCGTGCTTAGAACTTGATATGTATTGTGAGGGTAATAATAATATATACGTTAAATTTAACATTTCACGTATAGAATCAGGAGGATTGTTAATCCATCACAAGCTTAAAATAAAATAAGGATACATGTTTTAATTAATGCTGGGAAGTTTTAAAATTAAAGGAAAACATATTCAAGTTCAAATATTAAAAATATTCGAATATTCAATTTAAATATTTGAGTAATTAGAATATTCGAGTATATTTTCGAATGAATATTCGAATACTTCAATTTAAAAAATTCCCTATTAGGGTTGGGAAGTTGGGAACTATAGTAATGTTAACATTTGCCTACAAAGGGTACACATGCCAACAACATAGTCATTACTGAAATCTATAACAACCAATAGAAACGCAGCTTTGAAACGCCAGTACCCAATAATCCCAGTAGGTGTCGCTGCTTTTGACATCTGACATTGTAGAATATTCAGCACGGCAAATAAACCCAACGCGCCATTGCAAAACCCGAGCAGCGCTATCGTAATTTAATCCCACGCAAGTAAAAGATTTTCGTATTACCGCAAATAGTTTCCAATTCCGGGCGCTTGTTTATTTCCAATTCGCAAGTAACGCCTTCCATTATATGCAACAGTATCGACAACTCTGATTTCCTTGAGCGGGTCAAGATTCCAAGCACTCCAAACCTAGAAGATAAACACAACGAATTAAATAGGTAAGGTGATAGGCAAACCTATTCAGGTTGTAGGTGTTGACGATTGTAATGTTTAGGTTAAGATTTTTTTGAGGCGACTGTACACCGTCTAGGTCCGGACTGTGATTTGGAAGTCAACCGAAAGAGGCAGCTCGGTCGCGCCGAACCGCATTTTTTTGGCAGATAATGCTAAATCAGTTGTCCTCCACAGTGAAAATCCATCGAAAAACGCCGACGACAAGTTACTTTAGCATGTAAACAAGTTAACCTTACTTATTGATTGTAAAGGTGAGTGCATTGTTATGTGATGCTAATATTTACTTTTCGTTTTAAAACATACCTGGGTATACATTAGGGAGCTCATTAGATTTGGTGGAGGAAGTACTGTACTGATAGAGGAGTGGAGGTATGATATACAGACAGTAGGGTATACAAAGAGAGCCATAGATTTTTAATGTAACCTGCTACATTACTGTTTGTTTTTTTCAGAGTTTAACGATTGAAAGGTTGTGAGTTGTTCGATCAATTGAAAGCCTGTTATTGTTTTTCGCACTGCAATGTAATTTATAGAGACATAATTAACCTAACAATCAGATCCATAAGCAAAACGTCTAAAATAACATGAACTTAATACATAAAATGTCACATTAAAAGTGGATTTAATATACACAACAAATACAAAATCCACTTATTGCATGATTTTAAAATATAGCATATGCGTTAAATTAATGTTTTTGCTTATGGAGTCGGCACGAATATTGACCCAAGATTTGCGTAAAGGTGTGAATTTGAATGTGTACAAACTAGAAAAGAAAGTTGGGAAATATAAAAGTGAATTCATCGCCTTTCTGCAATAATTTTGTCTCGTTGAGACTTTTTCAAATATTCATTGAAATAACTACTTCCCTAGCTGTTTCAATGAATATTTAGAAAAGTCTCAATGAGACAATTATTGTTGGAAGATGATGAATTGACTTTCATCTTTAATAATTATTCTGCAAATAATTAGCAAATTCAATTTTACTTTATACAACAAAATTAGAATTTTGTTATGTAAATAATTAAAACACTTTTGAGTTACCAAGTTAAAGCCGATAGAAATTATATTATTAATTATACTTTTCGAATGATCGTCATCAATGTGTAACGTGAGAATTTACATGTACATTTCGCAATGACTAGAAATCATCCAATATCCATTGATACATTCCTAAATCAACACTTGATGTTTTAGAATGTTAATTATTATTCAATTTTGTTATTGTTATGAATAATAGAATAATTGTCACATAATGATGCTTAAAAGAATACGTTGAAAATAATCATTGATTGCATCTCGTAAACATCTGAATATATTTTAAATTACATAACATTGGTTCATAGCAGCGGCAGCTTGTAACCTCACTTTAGAGGAGGCTAAGGTACAAGGTTAGTTCATCCTGATATTAAAAGACCGCTTTAGACTTATCTGGCAGTGATTGTTCTATGGTGTCTCTAGCTTTGATCTTCCAAAATGCGGGCACCTGCAGCAATTTGCTTTTGGGTTTTGACTTTCCCTCATATGCAAAACAAAGGGAAAGTAATATATCCATTTTAACGTCCCCCGAGTTAATTAAGACTATTTTTGAAAAATGTCTGTCCTTCTGTCACCACAATAAAGTCTAAACTGATTGAGCTGTTAAGCTTTTTATTACAATAGTAGTATCCGATCAACTTTTGGTGAAAATGCGGAAACTGAAAGTGGTAGTTTACTCTTAGCATTTTAAATCTTTTTCTTTAGTATTGATCATATGAAAAAATCTTTTTAAGAAAAGTTGCAGATAATCAACTTTGACTTTGCCATGATTAATATTTTCAGAAAAAGTGAACACATAAGTGAGGCTTACGAACAAAGTTTAACAAGAATAAGAAACATTTGTTCGAAAATAAGGTAGGTGAAAGGTATTGATTTCAAGTATCTAATATAGGGGAAAGTACTATGATGACACATCAACAATTTTTTTTTTAACTATACTTACATATCCTAAAGAAAATTGCTCGAATTCTAAAAGCGCAAGATTTGCTTAGACAAAAGAAATATTTGTAAAATAACATGAGATTAAACTAAAGCAGTATATTTCGAACTTCACTTTAAATCAGTGTTTTATACGCCTGGCGCACAAGTAAAATTCCACGTTTAGAAAAGCCAAATGTTCAGGCTTTTCTAAACTCAAAATTTTACTTCAGGCTTAATCAGGAGTGGAAACACTTGTTAAAAGCTTTAAAATTAATGAATGCATGAAAATTTACAGCATATACATAGAGATCTGTGTATTTAAAAGAAAAATGTCCTGTATCTGTTATTAGGTATTATAGAAGATCTACTTTTGTTTTCTGCAACCACTTTACTCCAACGCGTAAGCAGGGCCTCCAACGTAGACAATTTGTTGTTTTGTTTCATACATAATTCTTTGACGCATGCTTAATTTTATGCTGCGGAACCATATGCCCACGCTCTATTTCCTGCAAATTCGCTAGCACACCGATCTTTATTACAATATACTCGAACGTCCTTGGGGCAATCTTACAATATTAATATGGTTGACGGATAACACATTATTTATTGTAAATCAAACTATTTTAAAAAACCTACATTATTAAAAACATCTTACATAGAGTCAGTGTCATTGCAACAATGATTTTTCTAATAAAAATACAAATTTAAAGTAATATTGTTTGGCGCGCACCTTTGTGAGAAATGTGCGCGTCCAGTCGAGTTATCATTTGAGGTTATGCACGGCGTTTTTGTATTTTTTATAAAAATATTATTTTGAAATGTTTAGTTGACTGTGCAATTGGTTATTATAATAATGCCAGAGAATAATTACGCGAAAATCTATAAAACTGCAAGCAGGAAAAGAGTAAGTATTGCCCCAATAATGTTCAATTATCAATTTATGTTTATTATGATAGTTTTATAAATAGAACGATGTTATTGAATACACTCAATATAATTATTTATAAACAAAAAATACATAAATTATTAATTCATGAAGACAATAAGGACATGGATATTTGGGCATGTGTCAAACTGTCAAACATTTCTTTGTTGAGAACAAACAATTTTGACTCTAAATTGGGACCTGGGATAATACATTTTTGACATTTTTTGCTGCAAAATATTCCAAGTGTGCCATGAAAGCTTTTTGTCTTAAAATTATTGTTTAAATATACGTAGAATACTATTAAATTTCTTCTATGACTGCGTAGATGTGCCCTTAACTGTTCCGAGATAATTACAGGAAATTGAGCATTCCATTATGTACATATGTACAAACAATCGTATTATTAAGGATTAGAAAGTAAATGTGTAATTTTTGTCAAATCGTCAGCGCAATCACTTTCATTGGTAATATTCACGTACACAAATATTTTATACACATTAATTTAGTTTTTTAGCCCGTTGACTTATGATTTACATTTAAATGCCGGTTCACAATCACGGGAACTAGAACTGGAAGCAAGTTAAATCATAGGGTTTTACATATTAACATGCACAAGCGGACGCCTTCTGTTCTCGGGCCCGAGGAAGGTCTTCGTGTTGAGCATGTAAAATTATGTAACGTGTAAAATCCTATGATTCAACTTGCTTCTTGTTTAGTTCCTATTCTAGTTCTGATTTCCGTTTTGATTGTGAACCGGCTTTAAGATTCATAACGATAACATGAAGATTAATTGATGAACAAAAATGTAATCAATGTTTTCTCTTATAAAAAACCAGGGTGGTCAAGGGATTTCAATCAAAAAAACTTGATTCCTGGACTTTACTAATCTCGAAGAATATTTGTTATGTCTGCGACACATTAAAATCGATGTTTACCTACATATATTAAACAAATGACGTAGTTTATTACATTGTGTGTAAACGGGTTAAAGGTAGTTCTGTGTATTCATAGAAAATAAAATGTTTACATAGTAAAAGAAGAATAATTCAAATTCAAAACTAACAAACATTGTAACAAATCGAATAAGATTTTAAATATTTCATTGTATTATTTAATATCCGGAGGTGTATTTGCACGGGAAGTAGTTGTTTCAATGGGTATTTATTGTTTTAAGTTGTCTTATTAAATAAGACGTATTGTTTGCATTTTACACAAATATTTCGTAATTTTATATATTATGTTTACATAGTAATTTTGAGGATTTAAATTAAGTATTAAGTACCTCACCGCTTTAAAGATACGTTTTCTGTAAATTTTAGTTAATGGGTTTCTGCTATAAAATCTGTGAATAGATACAATTCTAATCCGGCCATAATTGTTTATTTAACAAAAATATACAGGTTTATTCAAAAAAGAGGAACAGATTTCAAGCTTTTATTTCTTCCAAAATACAAAAGGTAGAACCATAATTCCAACATTCCTGGACAGACAAAAGTTTAAAATTTGAACAGTACAGGCAGAAGTTTTAACCACGGTCGCGTTGGCACTGTTGCTTGTCATGTTGATTGTCCAGACCTTGCTCTTTGTGATTTTTATCTGTGGGCTAACGTGTTTTTATCTCCCCTATGCCTGACACTCTTAAAGATCTGCAACATCGAATTGTTAAGGCTGTGAATTCTGAATTCGATAACTAGAGACCAGCTGATTGGTGTGTGGCAAGAAATAAGCCACTGTTTTGATATTTGTCGTGTAACACATGGTGCTCATATTGAATGCATAAAAAATTGAACTTTTCTCTTTCCAGGAACGTTGGAATTGTGTTTCTATCTTTTGTAATTTGAAAGAAATAAATGCTTGAAATCTGTTCTCTCATTTTGAACAACCCTGTATATTTCTTAAACTATAAATAAATATGTATATTAATTAGCTTTCAAAATAATTTGACATCAATATTTATTTTGATTAGATGTCGTTGACCGAAGAAAACATTAATTCTGAAAAAATGGAGTCCGCCAATATCGAGGAGACTCCTAAAGTAGTTAATGATATCATAAAAGAGACTGATGAAAAAACTGATATTAAAACATTAACAAAAAGTGATGAAACAATTCCCTTGGAAAAAACAACAGAAAATGTGACAGTTATTAAAAAGCATCTAATGGAAGAAAGTGATACTGTAATTGATAATGACAATTCAGCGAAAAGTGAGATGGTTGTAGACAGAAAATTACCAGAGGATTCAGAAATGGATGATGATGAGAAATCAACAGATATTAAAGAAACTGATAAAAGTGTGAAACAAAGTACAGAGGATGAAAAGAAAACACAAGAATGTGTAATGAAAAGTACTGAAACAGAAAATAATCTGGAGGAAAGTGCGGATCACGAAAATATAAAAGAACAAAGTGTCAAGGAGTATTCAGATAATAAGATGATACAAGATAGTTCTGAAGACGAAACTTGTGATACCAGTGCCGAAGAAGGTCAATTGATAATTGATGAGTCTATGATGGTAATCGAAGAGGAAGCGGACAATAAAGAAGAAGCGGACAATAAAGAGGAAGCGGACAATAAAGAGGAAGCGGAAAATAAAGAGGAAGCGGAAAATAAAGAGGAAGCGGAAAATAAAGAGGAAGCGGACAATAAAGAGGAAGCGGACAATAAAGAGGAAGCGGGCAATAAAGAGGAAGCGGGCAATAAAGAGAAAGGTGAAGACGATGACATATCAAGGTGTGGCAGGGAGCTGAAGCAGCTGTTGCAGTTATCGAAGGAAGCGAATCTCAACACCAACATCGCACACAAGAGAAAGAGTGTCGATCCGAAAAAATTGTTCAACGAGGAAAATTTGCTCGAGGATGATGAAAAAGAGGGAACCAATTCTCCAGAGAGGAAAATGGGCAGTCCGATCTCTGGCGGGAAGAGAAAGAGTACCGCGGAAAAGGCAGTTCTCGCTAAGAAGATGAAAAAGGAACAGATATTAGATTTGGAGCTTATTAAGGTAGGAATATTTTCTTGTTTTCATTTATACAATTTTTTTTAAAGTTACACTGTTTTCTATTATGAAGTTATTGACTTTTAACTGCTCTTTAAAATCACTAGCCCGATTATGCAATTGGTTCTAATTGTAATTAAATATGACAGGTATAATAAGTTGTTTATTTTAGAAAGGTAAAGATCCGTTCTGCTGGCGATGTCACAAGAATGCTGTGGCAGACAAGGAGAACCCGATAGGAGGCATAATCTGTGATACTTGTCCACGTACGTTTCACTACAAGTGTGTAAAACAAACGGTGGCGGAGCACTGGCAGTGCCCTGAATGTGTCAAAATCATGAAAGCGGAAAATTTGAAAACAAGGTAATTACTGTTGATTTTTTTTATTGATTTGGTGGATGTGAATGGTCTCATAATTTTAGGTCTCCTTCTTTGAAATCGATGGATCTTAAGCATCTCTGCAGTTTGTTACAGTTTGCTCTGAAGAGGATGGTACAAGTTGCAGATGTAAGTTTTATTTTTATAATTAATATTAAGTAATTCATAATTGACATCTTATCGCTTTAAAAGTAAAAGTACAGAGGAAATTAAAATAACTTTTATTTTCAAACCGATGTTTTGCTTTAGCCAATATTATCGAAAATTTGTGTATCATTGTATTAATACCTACATTTTAATATTTTTTTGCATAATTTATCTTCAAAAGAAACATGACGTAAGTGGAATGTTTTACAATTAGGAGTTTGTTCTAGAAAGATTGAGGGAAAGCGTCTTGAGCATGTAAATTTACAAAAGACTTTAAAACTTATAATTGGTATATGGAGTAGTAAATATTTATAAACATGTTAACCGTCAGAACATATGATGCAAAAATTACAGCTATGCCAAACGGTTTTTTTGAAGTTTCACTAAATATATGATAAATTAAGTTGTATGCTAATAGATTTCAATTGAAATAGACATTTTTCATGTCATCACACCAAAAAATGTGATTCGATTGATTTTACTACTTACCTAGCGGCCGTATAACCGCTCTGGTGCAGGCAGTACATTACACAGCTGTCCCTAGGGACCCCCCTGGCAGTTAATGTGTTAAAACTGGGAATTTCAATATTCGAATATTCCAATATAAAACATTCAAAATACTGTCAGAAAATATATTACACACAAAATGATTTGAATATGTAAATAAGTGAATGCATTTTAACATTTAAGCAAGTGTGATATTTAAATATTCGAATTATCAGCCTTAATATTTGTACATATTTGTTGCATGCTCATTAATTTACAAAAGGCGAATGTGTTATTAAATTTATTCTAGTGATGGGCAAGATCAAGAGTATTGAGCTGCTATGGATCGAGCAGCTGGATCATTTGCAAGAATTGAGCAGACGAACTTTGCTTGGTTAATCTCACATAAATATTTTAAACTTCATGCTTAACCAAGGATTGAAAACACTTGTTCAAAGTTGCAAATTAAATGCTTTTATAAAAATGAACTTTATTTTATGAGCCATGCGTATAAAACACTAATTAAATGTGAAGTTTAAAATATTCATGCAAGATCAATTAATCAAAGATTGTCTGCTCAGCTAAAATAATTTTAATAGATTATCCTCTTTAGCATTTGGTTAAATAATTGGTCACTAATCTAAAATAATCGGGACGATTCTGTAAGAGAAATGTTAAATTTAATGTACATGTTATTCCTAAAAATTACAATCTAAGCAGTAATTTAACATTTTTCATACAGAATCAGCCCGATGATCTGATAAGTTACCAACTAGTCAATAAGTTGAGTAACAGTTACAGTGGTCTTAGGTTAGGCCAGTTACCATAAGTAACAAATAACTAATCGATCTGCTTGAAAAATCACGCTGCTCAATTATTTGTATGATTAGAGTAGCTAACTCTTTTAGATCGATCTTGCCCATCACTACTTTATTAGTCTTTTCCAAGTATTTTTGAATTCATTCCATTTTTTATATGTAGAAAAATACATTTTGTTTTAAAGCAATCCTCTATTTATTAAACTCTTTCTCAAAATAGTGTGAACCGTTTATGCACCCGGTAACCGAAAAAGACTGTCCTGACTACAAAAACTACATCGTATACCCTATGGACTTGACCATGATACAGAATAACATAGAGAATGATGTGTATGGCAGCACAGATGCTTTCGAATCAGACACGAAATGGATACTGCACAACAGCATCATCTACAATTCCTGTAAGTACTTATCTGCTCTTTTAGTGTATTTAAAATTGCATTTAAACGTTTCCACCAAGATATTTCTGACTTAGATCAATCCAAGCTCACATCTACGGCGAAGTACATTGAAAAGGTCTGCAAGCAGGAAATGACGGAGATCGAGAATTGTTCAAATTGCTACCTCAACGCCAACACGAAGACCAGTTGGTTTGTCGAAGTCTGTCCAAAGCCACATATATTGATCTGGGCTAAATTAAAAGGTACTAACTATATCGCCAAATCTAATTAAGAACATAAGGAATTAGCACGGTAACCGCCATAGTCTATAATGCAAAAATGGTGTGCCAACTGCCTAGCAGTCCATATGACGCAGGCAGTAAATTGTACAGCGACCCCTGGAGACCATCTGGCGGTTAGCATGCTAAGCCTATCATTTGAATATGAAGTGGTTACACCGTGCGATCATTTGAAACATAATTTAGAGTAGGCTTTGAATTTTTAATTAGATTGGCACTACCGACTATTAACATAGTTTATAGTTATATATAACTAGATGATGAACTTCCTTTTCATAAGTCCAATCATAAAAAGTTGCACTAAGAATGTTTTTATAAATCTAGAATAAGATCAATGATATTCTTCTTTTAGTTACGTGAAGTGTTTTCTAATAATTATTGTAGTAATCTCTTTCTTCACTAACACTGGTCGGCATGAAAATCGGCCCTGACACCATTCCTGCTGATTCTTATGTAAAATGACCTCCTGAATCCGAATATGACCCCCGTTTTCCCCCATCACCCACCGTTTTCGGGGGAGGCCCCCCACCTATTTTTATCACTTTTCGATAATTTGGAGGGATGAAAAGGATTATTTTAGCCTTTACGTTTCTTCTGAGGGGCTAGAGAGGTGAAAAGTTTCAAAACATGAACATTTGTAGCAAGGAGGTAGATTTGGAGGGGATTTGCCCCCTTAAATTGTAAAAAAATCCTTAAAAATGATCGATTTTTCCGTTTTTTCGCAGTTTTTTCACTTATTTTCTACATATTCCAGCTTCCATCCCCCCCAAACAATAAAAATATATAGCAACAATAATAAAAATATATAGCAACAGTTCGGAATATTCACTGTACCACGCTGGCGCTCTCAATACCTCGCACGCACAGGTTTGCTCAGGAATTTTCATGCTTTGACAGGTTTAAACTTGCATTGCTCTTGTCACTATAGACCTGCACTGTAATCCTTATCTTCCCTCAGTACATCTCTAGCGATCGTAGAGTCAACTTGTCGGTGCTCTAGGCGGGGATTCTGTGTTTCCAAGTTGTTTAAATTGTGTATAACGGTAGAAATTTTTTAATTCCGGCTTTTTCCAAGTGAATTACAGTACGTGAGTGTGAGTTGTGATTAATATCGAGCATTTATTTACTGTTTAATTATGCCACGCGAGTGTAAAAATCATCCCGATAGCTTCTGCTATGTTTGCGGGGAATTGACTTTAAAAGCGCAACGAAAACCCCTTTCTCCGCTTCTTAAAACTGCTTATAAATTTTACTTTGATTGCCAAGTTGGCGATCAGGACAAGAATTGGGCTCCAACAGTTTGCTGCACTACTTGTTACAGTAGCTTGACCAAATGGCTCAAAGGTACCCGTAAATCAATGCCATTTGCTGTGCCCATGGTTTGGCGCGAACCTCGCTCTCATCTCACAGATTGTTACTTTTGTATGACTTCCACCGTCGGGTTATCTAGCAAAAGTAAGCATACAATTCAGTATCCTAATATCCCTTCAGCTCTAAGACCAGTTCCTCACAACGAATCTTTGCCAATCCCAGTGCCCCCAAAAACCTATACTCTAGAGCCAGAAACCGATTTGAAGGACTTTGAGCCACAGCCTGGACCATCTTATGATACGTTCACCGATGATAAAGAGTGTTCTGCTGATTCAGCTCATCGAAAACCTCACCTCGTTACTCAGTCGGAATTGAATGATCTCATCAGGGATTTGGAGTTACCTAAGAGTAAATCTCAACTTCTTGGATCTCGACTTCAGCAGTGGAATCTCTTAGAAAAGGGTGTAAAAATCTCTTCTTACAGGACTAGGCAGTCAACCCTGAAATTACTTTTTTTGGCAGATGAAGGCTTAGTGTTCTGCCCTAATTTAAATGCATTGATGATAGAACTGAAGATGCCATGTGACCCAGACAAATGGAGACTGTTTATAGACTCATTAAAGACAAGCTTGAAAGTTGTCCTATTGGCCAATGGGAATGAGTTACCATCACTCCCGGTTGCATACTCTGTGGATATGAAGGAGACGTTCGAAAACATCAGCCGGATCCTTGATAAAATCAAATACCATGATTATAATTGGAAACTTTGCGCTGACTTAAAAGTTGTTGCTCTACTCATGGGCCTGCAATCGGGCTTCACAAAATACTGCTGCTTCCTATGCGAATGGGACAGCCGAGCCCGAGACAAACATTACATCGTACGGAACTGGCCTCTGCGAGAAAGTTTTACTCCCGGTCAGAAAAACGTCGCTCACGATCCTCTGGTCCTGAAGGAAAATATTTACTTGCCGCCTTTGCACATCAAACTCGGATTGATCAAACAGTTTGTGAAAGCAATGGACAAGACCAGTGATGCATTTCAATTTTTGAAATCTAAATTCCCTCATCTTAGTGAGGCTAAAATCAAGGAAGGAGTTTTCGTGGGTCCCCAGATTAGACAACTTTTCCATGATTCGACGTTTATTGAACACCTGAATCGAAAAGAAAAACGAGCTTGGATTGCATTCTAAAACGTGTGTGAGAACTTTTTGGGTAACAACAAAAGTGATGATTATGTCGCTCATGTCGAGGAATTGCTGTCAGCGTACAAGGCCATGGGGTGTAACATGTCTCTTAAAGTGCAATTCCTTCACTCACACCTGGACTTCTTCCCTGAAAATTTAGGAGCAGTTTCGGATGAACACGGGGAACGGTTTCATCAAGACATCTCTAAGTTCGAGAGGAGATTTTCGGGGAAGTGGAATGCGAGCATGTTAGCAGAGTACTGCTGGTTTTTGATACGAGAAACTTCTACCTCAGGGTACAAAAGGAAAGCAAGCACCAAATGAAGGTACTTATCTTAGTTATTTATTATTCTTTACATTTATTATTTTACTTTTTATTTATTATTCTTTACAGCTAAAATAATCCTTTTCACCCCTCCAATGGATGGGGGAAATGGGGGGAGTATTGAGAGCGCCAGCGTGGTACAGTGAATCTTCCGAACTGTTGCTATATATTTTTATTATTGTTGCTTTATATTATTGCAATAAATTTTTATTATTTGGGGGTGTTTGGGGGAGGATGAGGGGGAATGGAAGCTGGAATATGTAGAAAATAAGTGAAAAAACTGCGAAAAAAACGGAAAAAATTGATCATTTTTAATTATTTTTTTACAATTTAAGGGGGCAAATCCCCCCCCAAATCTACCTCCTTGCTACAAATGTTCATGTTTTGGAACTTTTCACCTCTCTAGCCCCTCAGAAGAAATGTAAAGGCTAAAATAATCCTTTTCATCCCTCCAAATTATCGAAAAGTGATAAAAATAGGTGGGGGGGCCTCCCCCGAAAACGGTGGGTGATGGGGGAAAACGGAGGTCATATTCGGATTCAGGAGGTCATTTTACATAAGAATCAGCAGGAATGGTGACAAGGCTCGAAAAAAAAATTTTTTTTGTAGACCAGTGTAATTAGTTTTATTTACTAAATGTACATTTCGAACACTGTGCGTTCATTCTCAATAGTAATATAATACAAATATAATTATATTACTATTAAGAATGAACACATAGTGTTCAAAATGTACATTTAGTGAATAAAACTAATTAGTGAAGAAAGAGATTACTACAATAATTATAAGATCAATAATAACGGAGATACAGGCAAATTTTAACTATCGAAAATTTCAGTTTTTTTAAATTACATCGAAACAATTGAAGATATTTAAAATGCGAAAGCCGACTAGTAAGCACTAAAATACGCAACTTTGCCCTCATTTAACCGATTCTCTATCACTTCAAATAAGCAAGATTCCCTAAGTACAGCTTGAAAAACGGGCACCCTGTATATCCATCTATGAATTTAAATGATCGCACGGTATCATTGATTGTATTTGTAAAAACAACCTGTTTATTTTTCTGGTTATATTTTCTGTGTATTAATCTTTGGTAGGTTTTCCATATTGGCCAGCAAAAGCTATGGTGACAAATAAATATGGAATGGTCGATGTGCGTTTCTTTGGTGCTCATGACAGAGCCTGGGTATCCCATAAAGACTGCTACTTATACTCTCAGAAAAATCCAAACCAGCATCAAATGAAGAAGTATAATATTAATGAATGCATCATGGTAAGTCTTCTTAATAAATTTTAGTAGACCATTTTAATTTATACTGTCTTAAATGTACTTAACGTGGTCTTAAAACTCTCTTAAGTTTGTTGATAAAGCAAAAAGTTTTTATCTAAATAGTTCAAAAACGTTTTTTTTAGGAAGTAGAAGTTTATATAGAGAACCTTAGAAAAAAGTTTGGGGTATTCAAATACGCCCCTTTCAAAACTTCTTTCATTCCCGAAGAGGAATATATAAAGCTTTTTCTTCCCAAGTACATTTCACCCGGTGTGAGTACAAGTAGAAGAATACTGCAAAGATTTTCGCCGAGATCTGACAAGTCTCTGGATTTGATTGAGAAATCCCCAAGGAATTTGTCTAAAGAAATTGAGCAAGAAAAAGACGAAGAGACTAAAGATTTAATAGAAAGCGACCTGATGAAGACAGATAAAGTCGGTACTAGTGACAGTAAAAATGATAAAAGTAAGCATATCAGTATATTAAAACTTCTTTTAAAGAATATATTGATTAAAAGGTAGTGTCGCTATCTAAACGCAGGACACTTGGCCAATTTTTTTTTTTACTACATCCTTATTTATAGATGAAATATTTTGCAATACACTTTAATGAAAGTAGACGCTTTTTGCCTGTCTCAATAAAATGTTTTCTACTTTTATTGTCATTTAAAAAGAAAAACATTGATAAATCATATTTAAATTTTTTTTTTTCTGAAATATCTATAAAACATTGAAAAACTAATTTGGTCACATTGTACAAGATAACAGAGTAAGACGTTATTATGCTAACTTAGTGATGTTAAATATGTTGATGACGGCGTTTTTCATCAAAATAACATTGATTAATTTTGTTTATTAGTTTGGTGTGTTTTGTAAGAACACGTGGTTGTTACGCCTTGAAAAATAACGAGGTCACTTTTAAAAACTACTTCTATTGATCTTTACTGTACAGTTTCGTATGGTAATGGTTAAAAGTATTTACAAAAACATATACAAAGAATAAAATGTCCTCAGGGTGGGGTGGTCATCTTCCGTCTCTTTCTTTCCTCCCTCAAGGAGAAAGCGGGCACTGGTTGTTTTCAAAAACAATCCGTATCTTCGATTTCAGCCGAAATTTCCAGGAAGGCTGGATTGGAATCCGGCCTGGGCCCCCTGGTCCGAGGGATGGTCACGCCGTCCGTGGGGTTTATTGGGGGTACCGTTTTTAGTGATACAAAACGTAACCCAACAAAACGAAAGATCGGAACGTAGACGGAAATTTATAAAATTAATTTCTTGCCCAAATCCGAACAATTATTTTAGAAACCATGGAGGGATGTAACGGTCATACTTGTTGGGAAAGCACCAAACTTCGACTACTAATGATAGGCTAATTATTTAAATCAATTAATTTATTAATTTCCAAGCTTTCGGAGCTATTTGGGTGGTTTACATAAGTTTAATAAAGTTTTCACTAGAACGCATATGGTTATTTAGTTCTTGCCATGGGTACCTACTTCTCTGGTGATTGCAAATTTCACAACCACGATTAATTTATAAAATGTTTATAAAACTATGCTACGGGTGTAGCACTGACGATTTTGACAATAAAACAAGGGCATGACATCGTTAAATGGCCGAAATCGCACACAGAAAATGTTCAATTTGAGTTTAAAATACGACTTATACGACAGCTAGTTACGTGACCCTTATTACGAATTGGTGGGTTTAAGGCTATCCTTCAATGCAGTAAACCGATTTATTCCCATTTTTGATACGGACAGACTAAAGCAAAAACGTTTTTGGTAATCACTAGTTCCAGCACCATTCATATTCTGATTATGGGACAATCTTATATGATACATCAAAATAATCTTAAAACTGGGGGGATTTTAATGACACCAATTTAAATAGATTAAGTTATTTAGTTTTTTTGTAAAAAAAATCCTGAAAATAGTTATTTTTTGAGTCATTTATTTACTTCTTTTTTGGCAACAAAAACTTGTACTACGTAAAATTCAAGGATGTCCGTACATTCTGCATTCAACATTAAAAAAAAATGTCCATGATAATATTACGTTTACCTTTTTATGCTGGAAATAGAAATATAGGTCTATCTCACTCTAGCAAATGGCTGGACAGAGTCTGTCTCACTCTAGTAAATCACAACCTTAAGATTTTTTTATGAAATAACCATGAGAGAAAGAAACATTTGAATGAGGCATTTACAAAGTTTGTACTTTCTTTAAAGTGTATCTGTCGTTTCAAAATATTTTATCCCAAAAATAACAATGTAGTAAAGACAAAAATATACTGAGTTTTTTTCGTTTAGATAGCGGCATCTCTTAAAAATCTTCAAAATTAATATTATCATGTGTGTTAGTCTAAGGTCCACATTTACAAACATTAGGTATCCTGCCGTTATAGTAGGCCGTCGGTTATTTTCCAACCGAGTTTAAACTTTCGCTAAGCGGTGTTGGATTTTACACACGTTGTTATTATCTATGCAGTCTTTACTCTATTGCTAGTGCGCTCACAATTAAATCGGATAGAGCAGTGGACAGAGAGAGAGTTTGGTGAGAGCGTGCATTGACTGTGAGGTATCTCATGATTCAGCCACCGCTTAGCATAGATTTGAGGTAACTTCACGATTCACGTAACGACATGCTACTCTCAGATTGTAAAATTACAATTGATCGTTTAATCCATAGCCAGAATAAATGGCAGGACACCTAATATTTGTAAAAGTGGACCTAAGTTAACATTTTTTCAACATTATACCACTTCTGACTAAGCCCGAAGCTATAACAACTTTCTTATTTAAATCATTCTGCTCGAAATATTGATTTTATATTGTTTTTTTTTTCAAATTTTAATGAAACGATTGAATATCTTCAACTTCCTTATTTAAATGTCTCTGCTCGAATTCAACTGAACACTGAACTATCTTCATTTATTGATGCTATATCTGCTGTATATATTTTGTATTTGTCTAATTATGTAATTTTGTAGAAATAGAAGAAAATAAAGATGAAAAAATTGTATCAGTAGAAGAAAAACCGAAGGAACCCACTGAAAATGAAGAACAAGTTGTTGAAAAAGCACCAGAAAAGCAACAAGCAGTGGATGAGAAAGTTGTTGAGACAAATCACGACTCTGCTGAAGAAACAATGACTGAAAAAACAAATGAAGAGAAAAAAGAAGAACTTGCAAAGGAAACGGAAGAAGCTGCAGTACAAAATAAAGTTGACAAAAAAGATGACAAATTGAAAGAGAAAGAAGAAATTAAAGAAAAAATAGAATCGCCCGTGATTGCCGAGCAAAAAAAAGACTATGAAGAAAATGATTTACTAGAAGTTTTATACGCTGAAGATATCGATGGCTCAAAACTTCATTCTACTAAAAATAAGAAAGATGTACTCAACGGTGAGAATTCATTAGTGTCTGCATTAAAAGAAAATGTAAGTAAAGCTTTAACCAAGAAATTAAAAAGCTCTAACGATGAACTTACTGGGCAAACAGAAGAAAAAGGTAATAAGATGCTTACCAAAAAATTGAATAAGAATGAAATTGAGGTCATGTTGAAAGAAAAAGGTGATTTAGATGTGACAATCAAATCGAAACAAGAATTGGAAAAGGGTAAAATAGATGTTACTATGAATTTAGTTCCAAAAGGGTCAGGCAAGATTAAACCAAACAAAGAAGTGAATAAATCATCGATAAGCGTTGTTCGACCGGATTTGTTGTTAAAACCGAAAAAGCCAGAAACGGTAAAGGTGATTAAGAACAAAAGGAAGAGTTATAAAGAGGGGGACGAGGAGAAGTTGGAAGCCAATGAGAAGTTGAAGAAGAGGAAAGTGGATGTTGATTCAGGTGGGAAAAAACTGCAAGTGCAAGATGAAGTTATTATTATCAAGTGTGAATCGCCGAAAAATTATAAAAAGGATAAAAACAAACAGATTACAACTCAAGTTCAAGCAGGGAAAGAAGTTCCTTTTGAAAATGCTGAGCAACGGGAGTTGTTCCAAGCGCTAAACATATCTGAAAAAGGGACAGAAGTGGAGAAGCCGCCAAAAGTTCATATAAGAACACGATCGAAAACTGAGGAAATGTACCCGAATGCTATTAAACAAAGAGCTAGAAAGTCTTTTCCCAAAACAAAATCTCCTACGATGAATAAAGAGTTGCAGCCATTGAATATTGTTAATAAACCCATGACTGCAGCTACAACTACAAACAAAATAGTAACTTCGACAACCACATCACAAAATTTAGTGCTCGTTCCGGCACCTCTTCTCTTCCAAGGTGCTGCTAACAATCAACTATTCATGGTTACACCTTCGAATTCCTCCTACACAATCCTACCACAAGGCTCGAAATGCCTAAACCTAGCCGTACCTCAGGATCAGATTAAATCTCTGCAAAATCAACAAGGCAGTGATAAGACTCAAAATCAAATTCCAACACCTCCTTTGAGGATCATCAGCAGTGTAAATTCAGGAGTGCAAATCCCACCACCTGAGCTTCACTCAATTTCCAACGAGGTCAGCTTGACAAGGAAGAGCAAACCCGTTGTGGAGGAGAAAGGAGGTCAGCAACAGGTTTCGACTACTTTGAAAGTGGTCGAGGCACCGCAGTTCAATACGATTGTCCCCGAACCATTGAACCCGACCGAATTTAGTGTTTTGAACAGTGTAATAGGGCCGGGCATGCAAAATGCTATTAAAGATATTTTCAATCGGCCACCGCCGATGCTCAAGCCAAGGCCCCCAGGACCTTTGCGTACAGATTATGATGAGGGTGTTCCAAGTTCAGCGGGGCCGTGGACTGCCAAAATCAACTCTATTGCACATAAGGTAAGTGAATTTTTACACATTTCAAGTATAGCACGAAGAAATATGAATATAAACACCTAGAATCTTTATTCAAAAACTGATTTCGATGTAATAAAGTAACAGTATAAATAGCACTATAAACAGGCTGGAATTTGAATATTTATAATTCAAATATTTCAATTACTAAATTATTCACATATTTTAATAATAATAATTAAGTTTGAAAAATCTCAGCCTTAGTATATTTTAAACCTTACTTCAAATCAGTGTTTTATACGTCTGGCACATGAAGTAAAATTTCAAGTTTAGGAAAGCCTGAAATTTTACTTCATGCTGAATCAAGGAGTGAAAAACACTTGTTAGACAGCTATTAAAATCTTTAATGACAATACTGATTTCTTAAAGAAAATGGGAAAAAAACACGGGTGTGAAGTTAGCAATAGATTTCAGCAATAGATTTTAAATTTATATTTTAGGCCAAGTATTGCAGATAAAAATCTGAATTAACTATTAATCAATAAAGAATGGATCACTATAGTAACTATTCATAATATCACCCCAAATTTTCAACCCCTACATTTTTAAAGTACCCCTAAAATTAATACAATTTTTAAATTAATTTTTGACAACTTTCATAATGTTCTATAAGAAAGATAAGGGCAGATCTGGATTCAGCATACAGCAATTAACAAAACTAAACAATAAAATTAGGATCACCACCCCCGAAACATAGAAAAAAAAAATCTTCCCCTGACACTATTTTTATCAGAAATAATTTCCATTTTCTTTTCGAGTTTTGCGATAAACTATAAATTCCATAAAGAAACTAAGGCCATTTTTGGTTTCAGCATATGTCAGTTAACAAAACTAAACAATAAAATTAGGATCACCACCCCCGGAACATAGCGAAAAAAATCTTCCCCTAACACAGTTTTTATCCGAGATAATTTCCATTTTCTTTTCAAGTTTTGTTACAAACTATAAATTCCATAAACAAACTAAGGCCATTTTTGGATTCAGCATACATCAATTAACAAAACTAAACAATAAAATTAGGAACACCACCCCCGGAACATGGACAAAAAAATATTCCCCTGACACTGTTTATATCCGAAATAATTTCCATTTTCTTTTCGAGTTTTGTGTTAAACTATATGTTCCATAAACAAACTAATGCTAAACAAGATAAATTCAAATTCAAATTCAAAACTATTTGAATTCGAGAAAATAAGCTTACGCTTCTTATAGTTTGCACACTTTAAACATAATATATAAAATTACGAAAAAACTATTCGTGAAAATGCAAACAATATTTTTAAAATAATAGTAATAATCATAATTATTGGACCCCGTGAGTTTAAAAGATTTTAGTTCATTTTCAAAGTTTCGAGAATTTTTAATGAATTTGCAAAATTTTAATTTATCATTAACGCTTTTCCAAGATTTCTTTTAATTTTTAAAATTCCTAAATTGTTTGATTTTTCTTAATTTTAAAAATGTTGATACGTTTCGTCAAATTCCAAGATTTTTGTTAATTTATAAAACTCTGACGGTTTTTGTGAATTTTGTAATTTTTTAAAATGTTGATGCTCTTCATGAATTTAAAAATTTACGAAGATTTTTTAAAATATGACGAAAATAAAAGATTTTCGTCATATTTTAAAAACGATAGCAATTTTCGTGAATTTCCAGACTTTCGTTAATTTTCATGAATTTCTACGATTTTAGTTAGTTTTCATAATCTCATTTTTCGGGAATTTTCAACGTTTTAGTCAACTTTAAAAACCAAAACGCTTTTCGTAAATTTCCAAGATTTCCGTTAATTTTCAAAAATTCGACGGTTTTCGGAAACCCAAAGATTTTCGATAAATTTCAAAATCTAGACGCCCATCTTGAATATTTCAAGATTTTCATACATTTATTTTGAATTTTTAATAAATTTTAAAATTTATCATAAATTTTTCAGCATTGAATAATTAATTTAGGCGTTATGTTAATCGTTAACGATTAATAAACGTTTTGAAGAAAGGCCTCATATTTTTTGTCAAATAAATTTTTTTAAAAATTTCAAAATCGGCATATATGTTTTTTTTTTGAATTTACGAAAATCTAGGAAACACATGAGAGGAGTCAAAGTTTTAAAATGTAACGAAAGGAGCCAAGAATTTCAAAATCAGCAATAATCTTAAAAAATGCATGATTTTTGTCAGAATTTTAAAAATTGTTATAATTCTTGAAAACTACAAAAAAATCTTGGAAATTCACGAAAATTGACAAGATTTTAAAAATTGAACAAAAACTTGAAAACTCTTTAAGATTTTGTAAATTAATGACATTATTGTAAAAAGCTAGTGATTATTTTTTACCGAATGTTTTCCACTCCCAGACTAAGCATGAAGTAAAATTTCGAGTTGAGAAAAGCCCTAAGAATTTGGATTTGGACCAAATTCTGGCTTTTTTCAACTCGAAATTTTACTTCATGTGCCACACGCATAAAAATACTGCTTAATTGTTAAGTTTAAAATATTTAAAACTTTTTTTTATAATAGATTAACACTTTTCACATACTTCAAATTGCTGTCAAATTTCATTGTTTCTTGACATTTCATCACTTTTTGACATTGTGTTAACATTTAATCAAATTTAAACATTTCATCGATTTTCGACAGTTTTCGATTTTTCAAAATTCTGGCAAATTTAAACAGATTTACCATGACATTTCATTACTTTTCCATGGTTTTCGCACCACAGACAGAGCATAAAATTCTAGATAAAGACATTAAACTCTATTACTATTATTATGGGAGTTTTTCTTTAAAGTATACGTATTTCAAATTCCGTTTATTTATTGTAAATCTTTAAATATACGTTGTTTTTTTAAAAAAGTTCAATTTGAAGCTTTAAACGAGTGTTTTCCACTCCCAGGCTAAGCATGAAATAAAATTTCGAGTTTAGAAAAGCCCCGTGAAAATTTGTCGAGGGTCGCGCAGCGACCCGAGACAAATTTTCTGGGCTTTTCTAAACTCGAAATTTTACTTCATGCGCCACGCGTAAAAAACACAGATTTTAAGTGAAGTTAGAATATACATAAATTTGACAATATTATCGTGTTTTATACGCGTGGCGCATGAAGTAAAATTTCGAGTTTATAAAAGCCCAGAAAATTTGTCTCGGGTCGCTGCGCGACCCTCGACAAATTTTCACGGGGCTTTTCTAAACTCGAAATTTTACTTCATGCTTAGTCTGGGAGTGAAAAACACTCGTTTCAAGCTTCAAATTGAACTCTTAAAAAAAAACAGCGAATATCTAAAGATTTACAACACATAGACGGAATTTGAAATACGTATACTTTAAAGAAAAACTCCCTGTATATATTATATATATATATTTATAATAATTGTAATTCATAATTATTATATAATAAAATTAAGTATCAAAAATGAGAGAAGCAAAAACAGTTGAAAGTTTGTCGATTGAAATTAAAATTGTGAATATTTATTTATCCAGTTCACTTGTCTACTGATATTTAATATACCCATTCATTCGCCCGGCGCTATCTAAACAAACAAACAAGGCGCTCCGCACTCATAATTGTTATTATTCATTGTGATAAAATTCGGCAGGCACTATGAACCAATACATAGTCAAAACTATGTAGATTATCTTCATCTGCAAGATGCGATAACATCATTTGGTTATGAAATGACTATTTTTGAAAATACACGAAAAAGCAATTGCATCGACAACATCTTGATAAATAAAGCAATCAGTCAAAATCAAAATTACCACTCCTCTGTCATTGGGACTAGTCTCTCCTATCACTATGGACAAAAACTGAAATTTGAAATGTTAACCAAAGAAAATAGCTCAATTAAAATGATCCAACCAATAGCTGAAATAGGTCTAATAACTCTGTTTCATGAACTTGACACCGCGAACTGGGAATTAGTTCACATCAGTGATGATATAGATCAGTGATGGGGAAACTACGGCCCGCGGGCCAAGTCCGGCCCGCGGGCCAAGTCCGGCCCGCGGAAAGGTTTAATCCGGCCCGTTTAAGAGTGCCGTCGTGAGAATGTTTGAACGCGTTCTTACTTCGTAATGTGACGACCCGCATAAAAACTACCTACCTACGATTAAGCGTTATTCTTTGGCCCGCTACGATTGTCTGGTTATTACAAATGGTCCGTCTTAAAAAAAGTTTCCCCACCACTGATATAGATGAATGTTTTGAAAAGCTCATAGCCATTATTCAAAATTCAGTAGATATCGCGTTTCCAAAAAGACTTATTAAAACTGAAAATGGGCATGTGCAAATTAAATGGTTCAATGAAAAGCTCAAAAAAATGCGCGAAAATGTAGTTCTTCTCTCAGATTTTAATAATAAATACCCACATCTCGAACTCCAGGCGTCGGTTAAACAATGCAAAAAACATTATCGGCAGGAAATTTCAAAACAAAAACTAGCAGCCACAGATATGTATATAAACAACTCAAACAACTTACCTAAAGCTATGTGGAGCGTATTAAATTCAAAATTAAAAACTAACACCCACTGCGATATTGACCCTACAAAATTCAACGAATATCTTTGCTCCATAGCTGAACAAATTGTACTTACTATGGACCAAAATATAGACCTTGAGTTGGAAGCTATCAACTCAATGAAATATCCAAATCCTATAATTAGTGACAACATTTTTACAATAGAACCGGTATCAGAAGCCGAAATAAGAGACGTTTTTGGCTTAAATAGTAAAATCATTAAACAAGTTCAAAATATTATAACCCCTCATCTCACGAAGCTAATAAATAAAGCTATAACAAAAAATACATTCCCAAAACCGTTGAAAATATCTCGAGTAATTCCCATATATAAAAAGGGTGAAGAATCAAGCTTAGAAAATTACCGACCAATTGCAATTATCCCAATATTTAGCAAAATTTTTGAGGTAACTCTAAAGTCAAGGCTTAACGGGTATTTTGAAAACAATAATCTTTTCTCGAACAGCCAATTTGGTTTTCGAGAAAATAAGAGTACAATCTCTGCAATGATCGAGTTTGTTTCGTACATATGTTCTCATATTGATAGTGGTCACTATGTAAGGGCTCTACTTTCCGACTTATCTAAAGCATTTGACTGCATATCACATGAGATACTTCTAAAAAAATTATCGTGCTATAATGTAGATAAAAATTCCATCTCCTTCTTTAACTCATATTTCTCAGACCGTTTTCAGTATGTTGAAATAGACAATCAGAAATCACCACTGTCCCGTATAAGTAGAGGTGTCTTACAAGGATCTGTTCTCAGCCCATTGTTTTTCATAATATACATTAACAATCTGGAAGAATGTATGGGCGAAGCAAACTTGATTGTATACGCAGATGACACGTCAGCCTTAAATTTTAAAGATGACATTGAAACTCTCAAATTCAGTACCGATACAACAAAACACAAACTAAAAATTTGGTCTACTGCCAATGAATTATCGCTAAATGAATCGAAGACTCAAACATTGATCGTCGGTACTCGACCTATGGAGCAGCATTTCAGAGAACAAAAAGGAAAGCTCTTAGGAATTAGCTTTGAACCAACACTCACGTGGTTCACACACTGCGATCAGCTTGCAAAAAAATTGAGCTCGCTCATTTTTTTATTTCGCAATATTACTGCCTCCACAAAGGTTTTGCTAAATGCATATCATGCAATATTTCATTCAAAGATGACCTACGGAATTATTATATGGGGTCACTCGGCATCTAGCGACCGAATATCCAAGTTACAAAGAAAAGTCATTAGGGTAATTGGCGGTGTACACTACAGACACGAAACAAATGATCTTTTTAAAAAATTTAACATCTTAACGTTGCCTAGTGCATTCATATACAGTTGTTTAATGCACATTAAACAAAACTTAAGTAAGTACGATCCTGTTTGCGACACGCACGCATATAACACGAGGACGAGAGAAGATCTACGCATGCCGTACTCTAGATTGAACAAAACTCGGGGAGGTGTCAATTATTATGGAGTAGGTTTCTACAATTCACTACCAAAAAATGTTAGAGAGCTAAATGTCTGTCAGTTCAAAAAATACATAAAAAAAGTGTTAACTGCAATTTGCTTATTCTCTATAAATGATTTTTTTAAGATAACTTATTAGTATATATGTATGTATTGTATTCATTTGTAATGACGAGTGTAAATATTTTTTTGTAAATATATAACACAATAAAGTTAAAATAAAAAAAACTACTTTTAGCAATTTTGCTATCTCTGCGCCATCTCGTACCCCAGAAACACACTACCAGCAAAAATTGGCCCTCTTAATTACTAAGTTATTCATTTTTTTAAGAAGACAGTGTTGTCATTAAAGGATTTTATAATTTTCTAAGAAGAGCCTTCCACTCATTATTTAAACATAAAATAAATATTTCGACTTTAGAAAATTCTGAAAATTTGGATTGGTTACATGGCGAAGCAAAACGACTAATTTAAATGTTCATTTATTTCATCATGCACCAGGCTTGTAAAACACTGATTTAATATAAAGTTCAAAATTGATTGTTATTGTTAATCCACCACAAGAATAAAATAAAATAATAAGGATGCAGGTTTTGATGCATCCAAAAACATAATTAAATTCGAATATTCAAATATTTGAAATATTCAAATATTTGAATAATGCAAATATTTGAAATATTCATATATTTGAATAATTCAAATATTTGAAAATGTTTTTGAATAAATATTCGAATACTTTAATTGAAAAAAATTCCCACGCTATAAGATTTTCTTTAAATTTATATAAAACGTTGAGTTAGTAAACCACCAAGCCCAAGCAAGCTCATAGTAAAATAGTGTCATTCTGAATTGTAATTAATTATTATCGATTTATCGATATTGAAATTCACAGGAAATAAATCTCTTACTCTCCCTAAAGTATTACCGTAGTAAAAGGTTTTAATCATAAACACTCTTTTTCAATAGCAGAATTATTTATCTTTATAATACAACTAAAAATTAATCCATCAACATGACATTAAAAACACAAGTAGGTCATGACAACATTTTATTATATTAAAATTTGTCATGGCCGAACATATGAATTGCCTTTTAATGCATAAGTTTGTTAAAAATAAATTCCATTGACCATAATTTTCATATAATGGATTTCAAATATAAATTGTATTTTAATTTAATTATCTGAATTTTCAAAATTCGAATTTCCCACCGGAAGTAATAATCCCGAACAGAGAAGAAAAAATTAATTAAAATTCTTAATTCGGTGTTTCCTTATAAACACTTGGTGTAAATAAATTACAGTTATGTCAGACACATTACTGTAATTTATCAATGCACCACTTAATAAATTAGGTTACCTTTGAACAAAAGGAAATTACTTCATTTAACAATCTGAATGGTTAACAATCTAATGGTTAATTCATCTCCATGCAAAGCTAGCTTAAGGGGATTATTGCAGTGTAACACGTCGATCGTGTTGGAAAGACCCACATAGTTTAGAGTAGCTCATCCGATGCCAAATTTACAGCACAAGTGGGGCGAATACAGTCAGAGAGAAAAGCGGCAGTTCGCTGTGCATTTGTGCATTGCTCCTTGGCATGAACGGGTGGGGTCTCGCGTCGCGTGGAATAGACGAAAAAAAAAGCGTATAAAAAAGACGGACCGAAAGAAAGTGTCGATTCGTATTATTTAAACATGCTGATAATACATACAAGCTATGTATTGTTTTCAATTCGTTAGAAAGCAATCCTGTGTTATTTTTCGGTATTTACAAAACTGATGATTCTTATTCTTGTCATTATAACACATTATTTTTACTTTTAAGACACCAGTTTCGACAGCCGAACAAACTATGTGTTTTATTTTATTAAATTATAGATTATTTCTTAAAAATATAATAATAAAGTAATTCATGTTCATAAGCTCATTGTGAATATTTATATGCCGGAAATACATATATGAAAAAACGGAAGATAGGATTTTCAATGATATTTTTTAATTGGGAATATTATCTTCCCTAACTGCTATTGCCATGAAAATAATGTGTATTAATTTGGCCTCTGCCAAATTGGATAAATACCCCAAATTTTGGGGAGAATTTCAATTTATATTCGGTCAAATATTTTAGTTTTTATGAATGCAACAAATAAATAATAGATTGAGAAAAAATTAAACGGAAAGCTGCCCTGTTTTTTTATGTTTAGTACAGGGTTTACAAAATGATGATGTGTATAAATAGGCTCAGTCAACTTAGCCCCCCGAAGTTCGACTTTTTTGAATAAAGCGATTGCGCTAGACCGGCCTTAGTTAGCGCCACAAAAATTAGAGCTAGCGCCATTTAGACAAGAAAACTACGGGGATTTGAACGTTCGGGGGGCTAGGTTGATGCTAGCCCCCCGAGTTTGGATTTTTTAAGTTTTTTTACACTATTCGGATTCCTCAGAGCTACACAACCCCAAAAAATGATAAAACATTTTTAACCCTGGCCCCCTAAAATGAGATGTTTTAATCAAATTGGGTGGAAAATATAACTTAGAGCTAGCGCCAAAAGAATATGACAAAAATATTCTCTCAAAAATATCACGTAAAAAAAAGTTCACATCCAAATTTTGATGCGAGAGCTTTCAGATCCTGAATTTTAATACAAAATTATGTTTGGCATATAATATACCGCTTCCAACAAATATTTCGGCGTTGTAATTACTTTATTTATGTTCATAATCACCAGAGCTGGGCAGGATTCGAATCATTCAGGATTCGATTCCTGGATTCGAATCCTTTTAGAGGATTCAAAAGTGGTATTCGAATACTTTAGTGAAAACGGACTCGTGATCCGGATTCGTTACATTTTTTTAAAAGTATTCGTATTCGAATCCAGACGTAGATGATTCGAATCCTTATAATAGGATTTGAATCCTTATAAAAGGATTCGAATCCTTATAAAAGGATTCGAATCCTCATACACGGATTCAAATCCTCCCAAATAATTCGAATCATCGCTATTAAGGCTGGGATTCGAATTCGATTAATTCAAATAGTTAAATATTCTAATATGAATATTTAAATCACTAAATTATTTATATTTAAATATAAATATTTACATTTTCAATAATTAAAATATTTGTAAATGCATATTTGGTTATTTAATCATATAAAATTTCCAACCTTAATAGTATATTTTTAACTTCACTTGAAATCAGTGTTTTATACGCGTGGCGCATGAAGTAAAATTTCGAGTTTAGAAAAGCCCCGTGAAAATTAGTCTCGGGTCGCTGCGCGACCTTCGACAAATTTTCTACGCGGGGCTTTTCTAAACTCGAAATTTTACTTCATGCTTAGTCTGGGAGTGGACAACACTCGTTCTTAGAAGTTTCAAATTGAGTAATCACTCAAGATTACTAAGTTTATTACCATTTTACAAAGGCTACAGCTCGAAGGACCAATCATGGTCTTCGGAGACCGAAGGACTACAGGGAATCGAAGTTTTTTACAAGAAAACAACGAATATCTGAAGGTTTACAGCATGGATAGGAAAGAAAACATCCAATTTTGAAAAAATATCGAAGTTAGATTGGTTTTAAGTGCATTTTTAACTTCACTTTAAATCAGTGTTTTATACGCGTGGCGCATGAAGTAAAATTTCGAGTTTAGAAAAGCCCCGCGAAAATTTGTCTCGGGTCGCTGCGCGAACCTCGACAAATTTTCTACACGGGGCTTTTCTAAACTCGAAATTTTACTTCATGCTTAGTCTGGGAGTGGACAACACTCGTTTGAACTTTAAATTTAACTGTTTATTAAAATCTACGCATGTAATATAATAAATCATTCATTGAAATCATAGAAAAAGATGCAAAATTTTACCTAAAAAGAACTTTTAGAGTTAACTTTATAATTTGCTCGGCTCTTAATGGGTAAATATTCTATTCCTAAGAAAAACGATATTTATTTAATATTAAAGTTGCATTTAATATAATAACAAACTGTGAATAAATCGACAATAATCTAGAAATATTGAAAATCTCGACATGTAGAAAATCTTGACGGTCCACTCCCAAACTAAGCATGAAGTAAAATTTCGAGTTTAGAAAAGGCCCGTAAAAATTTGTCTCGGGTCGCGCAGCGACCCGAGACAAATTTTCGCGGGGCTTTTCTAAACTCGAAATTTTACTTCATGCGCCACGCGTATAAAACACTGACTTAAAGTGAAGTTAAAAACGCACTGAAAACCAACTCATCTTCGATAATTTTTTCAAAATTGGATGTTTTCTTTCCTATCCATGCCCTAAACCTTCAGATATTCATTGTTTTCTTGTAAAAAAAACTTCAATTATTTTATTACGCCACGCATATAAAACACTGATTTAAAGATAAGAACGCACTGAAAATCAACCCAATTTCGATATTTTTTCAAAATTGGATGTTTTCTTTCTTATCCATGCTATAAACCTTCAGTTATTCGTTGTTTTCTTGTAAAGAAACTTCGATTCCCTGTAGTCCTTCGGTCCCCGAAGACCATGATTGGTCCTTCGAGCTGCATCCTTCGTAAAATGGTAATAATCTTAGTAATCTAGAGTGATCACTCAATTTGAAACTTCTAAGAACGAGTGTTGTCCACTCCCAGACTAAGCATTAAGTAAAATTTCGAGTTTAGAAAAGCCCCGCGTAGAAAATTTGTCGTGGGTCGCGCAGCGACCCGAGACAAATTTTCACGGGGCTTTTCTAAACTCGAAATTTTACTTCATACGCCACGCGTATAAAACACTGATTTAGAATAAAGTTCAATAACACATATATCATAATTAATTAAAATCATTATTTAATCAGATATTTAGTCGGTAAATGAACATATTTCTTAATAGAAACTGATGGAATAAAGTGTTACTGGTTGCAAATGATAGATTCAAATTTATTTTTAAAGGATTTGTATCGGTGATTCAAAAATGAGGATTCGAATCTTTGATTCGAATCATATTTTTCACTTACGAATCCTTTATTCGAGTATTCGTGGTTCGAATCATATTAGGTGATTCGGATTCGTGATTTGAATCCTGTTTTTGAGGATTCATCCCAGCTCTGATAGACACTGGCTATTAGAAACATGATGCCTAGAAGACAGTAGCGTAACTGACAATTGTGTTTTCACTTCTAGCTAATTTAAATCGTTATAACTCAAGAACTTACCGTACGATTTAAAAAACTCTTTTGGCATTGTAATTACTATACTAATGTTTATAAACACTGGCAACGAGATAGCTTGCGATAGTAAGACAGTGGCGTAACTGACGATTGTTTTTGATAATTGAAATCGTTATAACTCGGAAACTAACCGTCAAAATGTATTTTGGCATTGTAATTGCTATACTGAAGTCTATAAACACTAACAACGACATAGCTAGTAATATTAAAGGATAAATTAAAATCACTTGGTTTGTTTCACTATTTGTTTCTATTTACTCGACTAGTTCAAAGTTCACTCCTGATAATGCCATAAAAAGCGAAACTAGTCAAGTAAATAGAAACAAATAGTGAAACAAACCAAGTGTTTTTAATTTATCCTTTATTATTATTTCAAAATGTTTCACCAAGTGATAAATGAGAAAGTTATTCAAGAGATAGCTAGTGCTAGCAAGACAGTGGCGTACCTCACGGTTGTTTTTTTTTTACTACGTGATAACTTAAATCATTATTACTCGGTGGAAAACACTCGTTGGAAGTTTCAAACTGAACGCTTTTCAAAAACAATGAATGTCTGAAAATTTACCTAGTACACATCGGGTTATGTATGTACCTAATCAAAACATGGGTATCTTTTCGATGCTACAAAATTGTGATTAAGCTCCTTTCGTTGCTATTCAATTGACTTTATTTTCATTCTAACACAATCTATCTCAATATCCTAATTCTACAATATACAGGGAGTTTTTCTTTAAAGTATACGTTTTCCAAATTTAGCTTATTTTCTTTAAATCTTTAGATATTCCTTGTTTTTAAAAAAAAGTTCAATTCAAGGCTTTAAACGAGTGTTTTCCACTCCCAGACTAAGCATGAGCCCAGAAAATTTGTCTCGGGTCGCTGCGCGACCCTCGACAAATTTTCACGGGGCTTTTCTAAACTCGAAATTTTATTTCATGCTTAGTCTGGGAGTGGAAAACACTCGTTTAAAGCCTTGAATTGAACTTTTTTTAAAAAAACAAGGAATATCTAAAGATTTAAAGAAAATAAGCTAAATTTTGAAAACGTATACTTTAAAGAAAAACTTCCTGTATGTTATTATGTTGTATTCAACTTAAATATTATTAAGTTATTACTCATATTAAGTTTAAGATTAATTTCTTGCCTGATGAAGGAGCAACTCTCTAAGCAAACCTAAATATCTAATCCATGTTACATATCAAATATTTAGCTTAAATGTTTTGATAGTTGTTGCTTACATTATACGGCTCAGTCAACTTAGCCCCCCGAAGTACGACTTTGTTGAAAAAACTTGTCAGTTAGGCTACTGTTTTCTAGGCATCATCTTTGTAATAGCCAGTGTCTTTGAACATACATAAAGTAATTACAACGCCAACATATTTCTTGGAAGCGGTATTTTATATGCCAATCATGATTTTGTATTGAAATTCAGCAAGTAAATGGTAATACGCATACAGGAGCTGAAAGCTCTCACATCAAAGTTTGGATATTTTTGAAAGAAAATTTTTTTCATATTCTGCACCCAATTTGATTAAAAAAATCTCATTTCGGGGGGCTAGGGTTTAAAATGTTTTATAATCTTTTGGGGTTGTGGGGGTGGCGCTAGCTTTTAAATTGGTAGCGCTAGCTGGCGCTAGCTCTGAGGAATCCGAATACTGTAAAAAAACTTGAAAAATCCAAACTCAGGGGACTAGCATCAACCTAGCCCCCCGAAAGTTCAAACCCCCGTAACTTTCTTGTCTAAACGGCACTAGCTCTAATTTTTGTGGCGCTAGCTAAGGCTCGTCTAGCGCAACAGTTATTTTTTAAAAAATCGAACTTCGGGGGGCTAAGTTGACTGAGCCGTATAAATAGAGGATTGCAATAACATTCAATTACAATTCATTTATTCCTTATTTACTTACTATCAAAATATGACTCATAAATCAGCCAAATTTGAAAAAAATGTATTGGGCTAGGTGCAATGTTGAGCAAGAAGCTTGTTATTTGAAATGCATTATAATAACTACCTTATTATTATTATAGTTCTATTTTTTCTAAAGTAATTAACAATGAATATGCACGCAGTTAAACCCTACATTTTTTTAAACATTCGTCAAACAAATATTACCTGTGCTCAGTAAAAAATAGTTGATTTGTAACATAAATCTACAACAACGTCATATTGGTGTTATTCTTACTATTCTTATAGTTTTGATATCATTGATTCGTTGATGAAGTCGCAGTTGGTTCAAATAGGTCCGATTGCTAGAAACTTTACAATTTACTTTAATAGTTTTATTGCGAGAAGTTTAATGGCATTTAACAACTGCTTTAACAACGAAAGATTTAAGACGAAATAATGATTTGAACAAGACTGATTGTTATTCGATTGCTTCTGGCTTATTAATCAGCTTAAAAAACTTTAAAAATAATTTCGTGTTTTCTATATTAGTGAACATGCTGTATAAAAAAATACTTATTCCATTAGTAGTCAGAAAGCATGAAAATAAAACACTAGTACAATAAAATATCGATTATAATTGCGAAATATTCATTTTACGAGAATAAATGCTAACGACGCGAGCCGTTTTTGTTAACTATGATTGAAAAAAGAAAAGAAAAACAAACGCGAAGCCGCGCAGCGTTCGCCGGCCCAGGGATAAACGCTGAACGCTTGAACGCGTTGTACACTCATCTGCACAATTAGTGGAGGGGCGAGCAGCATGCGGCTCGCCCCTCCACTAATTGTGCAGATGAGTGTACAACGCGTTCAACTAAGAGAAGATCCGCAAGGCGGCGGTATTTTACGGTCTTATTTTTCAAGATTTTTATTTTAACCTGACTCGGGCATGAGCTATCGCATCCTTATGAAATGTTCACATTATATGCCTTATAATATAAACTAGTATGATATGGGAATATTTTTTTTAATTTTGAAAAATTTTACATTATATTTTTCATACCTCTGAAAGCAAATTGTTTAAAAAAAAAGTACTTCGATATTTTACTAGATAATTGGGCTTAATATACGCTGTCAAAATTTCAACTTTCTAGGACCTTTAGTTTTTAAATAAACCTAACATTAAATTTCAGACCACTGTTATATTCCCCTTAAGTATCGAGTTTTAATAAAGGAATATCAAGTAGGCACACTTGTTATGACAAGTGTCATTGCAATTGCATGTTTATTGATTGTATGCCCGGTTCGCAGCTCAGTGATTATTTGCGAGGAATGCTGATTGAGACACTCAATGATGTGAGCGCGACCACGGAAGATCCAGAAGCGCTTGTCACCACTCTGAAACTGGAACTCGAGACGTTGAAAGCGAAGCACGATGAGGAGACACTCGAGATAAAGAAGAACGTCAACAGCGTGTTGCATGACATACAGAAGAGTTTAATCGCAGAGCGGGATAAGATCACAAATGAGGTCCGAACGCAGTGCGCTCTCGAGGCGGTCCGACAAGTCGAAGATGCCAAGTCCAAACAATGGTAAGTAAAAAAATTATGATAATAATTACTTCAAAATAAATTTGTTGTATGAGTAAAGACTGTAAGACCAACATTTGTAATTCTCTCTGTAATTTATCACGTCTTTTAGGTATGAATTTTGTCAAATATTCAGATCAGATCAAGTAGGTTAAATCACTGTCATTACTTGTCAAATTTATTGAATTGTTTGGATTCTGTCGATAGAGCTTAGAAGCCAATGCTATAAAACTTTCAAAAGAGTTATTTGTATTATTATTGATTAGGTTAACAAGATCACTACATTTTTAAACTCATTCAATTAAAAATAACCCCTTTTAATTTACTAATCCACTGATACTAATTGCCTTATCAAAATGTTTAGGTGTGCTCACTGCATGAAAGAGGCACAATTTTACTGCTGCTGGAATACCAGCTACTGTGATTACCCTTGCCAGACGAAGCACTGGCCCAAACATATGTCTAAATGTACCCAGAATGCACAGTCACAAGCCACAACGCAGATTATGAAAGGAACCCAGCAAATTGTACTGAGGCCTGTATTGCCACCGAAAGGCTACAGCGCAGGGGTATGTACTTATCCTTAACGCTGCAAATTTGAATTATAACACTAATCAACACATTACAACACAAAATATTTTTACATGTGCCAACCAAATGTTTTAGAAACCTATACTGTCGAAACAACCAACAAAAATAATTATGGGCAAGGCAGCATCATCTGCACGGGTATGTCGATACTTAATTATAATTGGAATTTTGTGATTCAAATTAAAAATCGATTTTGTCTGTTTAAAGATAAAAGTCATTAAATGCTATTAATTTAATACTCACTCGATGATTTTTATTATTAAATCAGCGAGTTTAAACATTGAACACCTTTCTTACTAACAGGTTAAATTATGCTTCTATTCAATACACGGTTTTGTCTCTAGGTCTCTCTTAATAGTTAAATTAAGTTGGAACTAAATGCATTTTGAAATAACTAACAAAAATAAAAACATTTAAAAATATTATAAAAATAATAATATGAAAGTTTCTGTTGTCCTGACATAATTTTGAATTCAGTTCAATGTTGCATTCACTTTAAAGTTGAACTGGGTTCTACATTTTTATGCTACTGGCCATTTTTATTATAGAGAAGATGATTCTGTGTAAGTTTTATTTGTAATAGTTGTAATATTAAGAGAGACAAAGAACACTTCGTTGTGGTTGGATCATCCTGTGAATAACTTAGAAAAAAAGTTACAATTGTTTGTTTACAGGCATCCACGTCAAGTATAACCTTAATAGAATCTCGACCAGGCAACTTTGAAGTAATAACAAATGGGCAAATTGTTGATGGTAACAAAGTATCCACACCCCCCAAAGGTAAACAGAAATCTCTTTTAAGCTCGACTGCCGGCAACCCGACGAAAACCATAATCCTACAATCGACTAAAGCTCCGGTGATGACCCCCGTCATCAGTTCACCAGAAAAGAAGGGAGACGATCCGCTTGCGATTTAAAATCCGTATTATTTTGAATCGAGCAGTGTACATATGCATATATATGTAACGAGGGATATTTTTCTGCAGAGGATACAGAAAGTGATATAGTTTTTCATATTGTGTTGACATTCACTGATCATGTTTGTAAATAAGTCAGTTTTGAGGGCAACCCATATACGAATCGCAGTTTTTTTTTTGTATACCGTGCGTTGTGAACTCATGATTTGTTGAAGGAAGTTGAGTGTTTATTGTTTTTTTACATGCATCTATGAGAAATGTATTAGAAGACATTTTTTTTCTTGTTAATACTGTATTGGATTTTTTTTATTACAAAATTATAATTCTTAAATGGTATTTTATTTAAAACATACCTGATTTATTTTCAGCTGTTTACAAGTGATTTAAAAAAAAATAGATAAAAGGACTAATAAACTTCTGTAGCTGTCTACATACACTTTAGTTTTAAAATGTATGGATCCTCTACATTTTCAATATTGACTTCATTATAATTTTCATAATTAATAATCTTTTTAATTTTTTCCTTAATTATTAAATAACAAGGAATTCTTTCAACCTTTTAACTACCCGTCTTGAATTAACAGAATTTGCTAAATTGGCATTTTAGTGTAAATAAGCGACATTAAACATTATTATTATTTTGTGAAGTAGATGAATTTAAAGACATACATGTATTACAATATTTTTATTTTAACGCAACTTATAGAATGGAAATTAACTTTTGCAGTAAAAATATGTTTTCAGAATTGAAATTTAAAGAAGTACTAGTAGTTAAAGGGTACAAAATGTTGTCATCAAGATTGAATTTAATCTTCCCCTTTTTTATTAGTTTAAAAGTAAAATTCATTAAGTGTTGTTTTCCTGCATACTTAATGTCTTTTACCTGTAAACCAGGAATCCTAGTCATTTAGAAATAATGCTTATGTATTTCCAAACTACTAGGATTCCAATTTTCCATTATTCTTCATTTCCTGCAATAATTTCAACACATTACTTTGAAAAATCAAAGTTTGCTCATCACTAAAACTATCCAACGAAGGCAAAATGCTTTTAAAAAACAACAAATGGCGATTCTCATCGTCTCTCTTACTTGCTTGCTTCATATTTTCATCCATAAATTCAATCATCTTCAAATCAATTGTCGACATGTCACTCATATCTTTATCTTGTGTTGTCTGCGAAGTGTTATCTTCGCTTGTTTCATTTAGAGTTAGTTGTAGTGGGTTGTCATCGTTGTTGCTGTTTGTTTCGTAACACTCGCTACTGTTACTCATGAACGGTTCAAGGTAATTGTTGATATTTTCTTGTTTTATCATAATGTTGTTTGTATTTTTGAAGAGGAATTTCAGTTGCTCGTGGTAGTAGTAAGGTCGGGGAGGTTTTTTGATGGAACCTGATTTTCTGTAGGCTTCTTGTACCAAAATATTCTTTTTGTAAGCGTCTCGGATGTTTGTCCACTTATTTTGTAATAGTCTTTCTGAAACAGAATTAAAACCTGTTAATAATTTATTAGTCTTAAAAAATATTGAAGTTGAGAGATACAATAATGTAAGAAAAAATACTAAATTAGCAAAATTTTGAATACTTTACAAAAAAACAGAAAATTTCTGAGGATTATTTGTTTCTATTTATATATGAGTATTTTGATATAAACAAAATTGCGAATTTCAGTGATTTCTTATCTATGCAAATTACAATTTTTTCTTGATTGAGAAACAAATGTTTGTATGTATATAAAATATTCTATCCAATCTTTTTGTGTAAAAAAATAATATTAAAATACTACAATAACTAGATAAATAACTACTCGAAGAAACTAGCAGAGAAAATTTTAAAGGTAAGTAAAATTTTAAAAACCCTCTAATTCGAATTACCCTGTATATTAGTTAATTTCTGCATTAATGAACAAATTTACAACGTTGTATTTTTTATTACTGGCAGGAATTTAATATCGAACGACTGAAATATTGCTTACCGTAATCATTTTTCTCGATCCTTGTTAATTTGTCGTATTCAGGATTTAATAGACGAGAGACTTCTCTCCATGCCGAAGCTCTGTAACTTTTATTTTTAAACACGTCCAAAGATTTATCCCACAAGCCGGGTCTTTGCTCTACTGATTTTATTAATAATTCCGGATCAAAATTGGACATATTGAACGTGAAAAAATTCATTTTGTGTGTGTGTTTACTGACCTCTCGCAAAATACGGACGGTATTTTTCCCGTCCCACTAAATCACCGCGATTAATGACGTGAGGAATTTTACCGTGACGGATAATTATCGAATTTTTTAATGATTGTGTTTTCTGAGAATGATTTGAAGAAAACTTACTTTAATGTTTGCTGTTAAAATTTACGTGGCTGAAACAAAATTATAAAAATTTTTGTTGTAAACAACGGTGTTTTGTTTTATAAAGTTTTTTGAGGACCACTGGTTATCAAGGTCATAAAATGCCATAGGTTGATTAATTCTTGATAAAATGGTGTGATAAAAAAATGAATTTATTTAAAATTCAGCTAAATAGTAGGATATATTGTTATTAAACATGTAATTTATAGGAATTTGAAATTAATTTTAGAGTTTTTATAAGGGTGTTTTTTTGTTATTTGTTGTATACATTTGGCAACACTGAAAATATAATTTCACGTCCGTATGTTATTCAAACGTCACAAATAGGTTAGAACATTCAAAGTTCAGGTAAATAAAGTCGCTGAAAAGATATCGCAATGTGGTTTTAGCGCACGCGAGCCGCAGTCCGCGAATAGCGTCCGTCCCGATCGGTCTGTGCCAGTCTGAGTGCAAAAACGCGTCGCGATGTCCACGTTGAATTGGACTGAAACAGACGTAGAGCAGTGGCTCAGGAGAGAGGGCTTCGACGACGACGTCGTTCACAAACTGTGCACCGTCAACAGAGTTAACGGCAAATGCCTCTTAGCCCTCAACGACCACGACTTCCAGCTCGAACCCCTCAGAGACTTGTTGCTGCGTGACAGAAAATGCCTTTACATATCAGTGAAAGCACTCCAGCGGGAGAACCACAGTGTGCTCCTCGAGCTCGGACTCTTAGAAATCCCCCCTGTTTACAATCACTCCCTCAAGCAGGAGAGTGAGTATTGTGATTCGGAGAGGATATCACCGCCAGCCTCGGAGGATGGCCGGGTGCAACGGCTCCCGCCGGATATATTTAAGGCTTTCCTGAGTTTTTGCTATGTGGTTTTCGTCACGTGGATCACCGCTTTTGTTATGGTGATAGTACACGATAGAGTACCTGATATGAAAAAGTACCCGCCTTTACCGGACATATTTTTAGACAATGTGCCGCACATATCCTGGGCTTTTGATATGTGCGAAGTTACCGGGACTTTCTTGTTTACAATTTGGCTTATCGTTCTCTTATTCCATAAACATAGGTAAGAATAGTAGTTGTGTTAGCTTTTACATTTATGTACCTGAAAAATTAGTCAAATGTATTTTTAAAGATTTAAAAAAATAATACAAATCAGGTTAAAACACCTAGATTGATGGCCATTTTTAACATTATTAGTTCTCTAATACGTATCTTAAATTGTTTCCTCATTGATTACGTGATAGGAAATCTCAATTTTTACTTTGTCTATCACATTTTCTTTATTATTACAAAAACTAGATATCTAAACTTAATACGTGTCCTAAATAATTTAAGTTGATATCTTTCATCTTGAGCTTTTGCCAATCTCTAAAACTGCTTCTTCTTGCAATAAGAAATATAAATATACACAGGAAATAGTATTTTTTTATTTTTCAGTTTAATTTACGTAATTTTACATAACCTGCATGTAATTGAATTGAATAAATGATAATACCTAATGTTTTGTACAACGGGTGGTTAAAGAGTTTTCCAACAAGGGTTAAAAATTTTAACAAATTTTTCAAATTGTTGATGACAAAAAAACAGTCTAATTATTAATAGTAAATGGTTAAAAATATGACATATGATATGAACAAATATTTAAACAAATCAATTCTGCAATTGGTTTATATACAGGGAATTTTTCTTTAAAGTATACATACCCCACTGTATATGCTGTAATTTTTCAGGCATCCGTTGATTTTACAATCACGTTCAATTTAAAGCTTATAACGAGTGTTTCCACTCCCTGATTAAAAAAAAGTAAAATTTCGAATTTAGGAAAGCCTGCAAATGTGGTCACATTATCGTGAGATTAAACTTAAGCAATATATTTTGAACTTTTAATCAGTGGCTTGTACGCGTGGCGCATGAAGTAAAATTTCGAGTTTAGAAAAGCCTTTGAATTGGTCGCTACGCCAAATTTTCAAGCTTTTCTAAACTCGAAATTTTACTTTATACTTAATCAAGGAATGGAAACACTTGTTGGGAGCCATAAATTGATTTCTTTTCTAAAAACAACAAGTTTTATATTAGCTCACAGATGAGACTTAATATATTATCTAACAACTACTTTTAAATCAATAATGCAATTCGAGCTTGCATATGTGAAAGTAGACCTGATTAAATACTATTAATCTAAAAAGCAGTAGTTTTGTCTAACAGGTGAAAGTCGCCAGCAAATGAAATTATATCGATCATATTTCCTCTTTCCTGCTGGATGCTTAAAGTTCAGTGTAAAATTGTTGATACAGAAGTAATGGGTGTAATAAGGCATGTCTAACCATTTTATGGTAATTTTATGCGATTTGCTTCAATGCAACATAAAATAATCTGATTATTACTAATTGTAAGATGATAGTCTGAAATTACATAATTTTTCTGTTTATGTACGGTTTACACGTTTGTATCTAAATTATTTATACTATGACAAAAAAAATGAATTAATTTGTTATGTGTGTTTCTAGAAAAGGCATTTTAAAAGAAAAAATTAAATTTCTTTGATGGTAATTTAAGTAAAGCGATTTTAAACAAATGACTAGAACAAAACCTAGAAAAGGGTTAAAATTCAGCATGCAAATATGAACATTGTATCAAATGTTTGTTTATAATTGCAACACATTGTTTTTATTGCATGTTATAAATAGAAATTGGCAGCCAAAACAAAGATGCAAACAACAGTTTCTTGTTTTATTGCATGATATTATTGTGTTTAACAATTAGATTAAGCCTCTAAATCACATATGGGCAACCCCCGGCCCGCGGGCCGGATCCGGCCCGCTGTAAGATATGATCCGGCCCGCGAGACATTTTGAAAAAACCCAATTAAAAAAATATTACATTAGGTACTTATACTCACGGGAGTGATAGTGAGGTGGCAAACATCAAATTCTTTTTTGTTTGCCGCCTCACTCTTTGATAATCGCCGCCACTCGACTTGCTCGATCAAATTCTTTGAGGTTTGCCGCCTCATGGGCGACACATCAAAAGATTTATTGCTTCTCAATAATTCTAAACTAGTTTATTCCAGATTATTCATTCATTTTGCCTATATAAATGGGTGGATGGCCCGAACGTTAGTTCAGTTCTATTTGAGCTACCGAGGTGATAACTTGGACAAGCGATACTTGCTTTGTGACTTTGTGTGCATCTTGAGTGGTTACTAACTGTAGTTTGTTATTAAGTTTATTGAACGAAAAGTAAACAAAAATGATGTCTGGTGGAAAGAAACGAAAAGTACATACAGAGGGTCGCCATTTTCAAGAAAAATGGACTGAAGAATTCTTTTTTATCTTGCACAATGGTAAGCCTATTTGTTTGCTGTGTAATGAATCCATTTCAGTAATGAAAGAATTCAATATAAAGAGGCATTACTCAACTAAGCACTGACAGGACAATTAAGAACAGACAAAATCCAGAAGCTTACCGCAAATTTGGAAAAACAGCAACAAATGTTTCATAAACAAAGAACACAACTTGATAATGTTGTGAAAGCTAGTTTTATAGTTAGCTCAAAATTGGCAAAGGCATTAAAACCATTTGCCGAAGGAGAATTTATCAAGGAGTGTATGTTAGAAGTTTGCGGTATTATGTGTCCTGAAAAGAAAAAAGAATTTGAAAAAATTAGTTTGTCAAGACGAACTGTTGTTCGACGTATAGAAATGATGGCTAATGATATAAAAACAACATTGACTGACCGTATGGCTGGTTTTGAATCATTTTCCATAGCATTAGACTAGAGCACCGATTTGTCTGACACAGCTCAACTGGCTATATTTATTCGAGGTGTTGATAAGGAGTTCACTGTTACTGAGGAATTGCTTACTTTACAGCCGCTAAAAGGAACCACTACAGGAGAGGATATTTTTATTGAAGTTCAAAAGGTATTCACAAGTTTTGGCTTGCCATGGTCAAAATTAATTGGAGTATGTACTGATGGTGCACCTTCTATGGTCGGCTTACGTAAAGGTTTCATCGGAATTTTGAATGAAAAAGCAACAGAATTAAATGTGCAAAAAGATGATTTGATAGTCCTTCATTGCATTATCCACCAACACAACTTGTGTTCTAAGTCCATTCGACTCCAGAATGTTATGAATGTGGTAGTAAAAACCATCAACTTTATTCGATCCCGAGGGCTTAACCATCTTCAGTTCAAGGCGTTTTTGGATGAAATATAAGCTGAATATAACGACGTAACATATTATTGTGAAGTCAGATGGCTGAGCAAAGGAAAAATGTTGAAACGGTTTTACGAGCTTAGAAATGAGATAGCAGACTTTATGAAAATAAAAGATAAACCACTATCTGAATTAAGTGACCCAAAATGGATATCTGACTTAGTATTTCTGGTCGATCTTACAGGCTATTTGAATGATTTAAATTTGAAACTTCAAAAACAAGGACAGTTAGTAAATGATTTGTACAGCCATTTAAAAGCGTTTCAGATCAAACTACGCTTGTGGGAGTCACAGATGCTGTCTGGTAACAGTTACCATTCCAACACGCTCTCTGCGTATGAAAATATTGCTTATGCTCAATATGCTGAAGAACTCAAGTTACTGTCGGAACAATTTTCGAACAGATTTTGCGACTTCAAAAACATGGAAGACTGTTTCAGTTTATTTGCTACTCCTACAACATATATTGTACAAAATGCTCCAATACACTTACAAATGGAGTTGATCGAGATTCAAGAAAACTCACTCCTAAAATCCAAATTTGAAGACGTAGAGTTGTGCGATTTCTACAAAAAATACCTAGAAGAAGACAATTTTCCGTAGCTTAGAAAATTCGCAAGAAGATTGATTTGTGCGTTTGGTAGTACTTATAAATGCGAACAGTTCTTTTCATTGATGAAAGTTAATAAATTAACACATCGTACAAGACTGACTGACGATAATTTGGAAAATTCTTTATGTCTTTGTGTCAGTGGAATTAATCCAAATATCGATGGATTAGTTTTCCAAATTCAAGTTCAAGTGTCTCATTGATTTCGGTATATTTAACTTTCGTAGTTTGTAACAATTGCAAATTTAACGATTTAATTATAATGTACCATTTTTTAAAATTTCATTTTGTTATTTTAATAAATTGTACTATAATAACATTGTCGTATTATTTCATGTCTAATATCTATCGCAAAAAATATTATCACTACTTTAAAATGCACTAAGTACTTTTAAACGCGGCCCGCGAACGTATTTGCACGCTAAAGTTTGGCCCTTAACATGTCAAAGGTTGCCCATACCTGCTCTAAATAATAAAATCTAGGTGTCCTACTCAGTGGTGTAACTAGGGTATGGCAAGCAGGGCACACACCTTGGATGCCGCCAAAGCCTAGGCGCCGTTTGGAGCCTCTGCCACTTACACTTAACTTGGGCACGAATAGTGCTCAAGTTATAGTTGATTTATTATGTAGTTAAAATTCAGTGTATCCCGCTAAACTAAAGTGGGAAATGAGTAATTTTATTACTTAGTTACACCACTTTTTCACTTAGTTATGCCACTGGTTCTACTGTATTATTTAACAAATCTATCATTTTGTTTAAGGTTGCTCATTGATTCACATGTGATGTCAATGTACAAATGTGTCGGTTACTTTGTTTAGTGATTCACAAACCTATTTACATTGTGTGAAATGTAAACCTTTGAACGCATAATTATTGTTGGTAAATTTGTTCAAATTTATCTCACTTAATTGTAGATAAAAATCAAATGATCTTTAATCCTCCTAATGATTATTACTCAAATTTATTTAATAAACCAATGTTTTTGACTTGACCTTCTACCACTAGTGCATATCATTTTAAACTATAGTTAAGACTGGTCTTATTGTAGGAATAGGCTAAAAGTCAACAATTGGTCATAGTTTCATTATAACTTCCACATTATTATCTAAATTTTACCAAGCATATTAAATAGTTACTTTTTTTAATGTGTAAATATTGTTCATTATTTTGTATTCATTTCCATAATCTTTTGCATTATACAAGTTTGGTTAAAAAAGATAAACTCTGTAATTATATGCAATTAGCAAACGGCAACATGCAAATTGGACATGAGAAATGTTTTATGTTTGCTTATTTAGATATTAAAGCAATTAAAAAATGTGTTGGCAGTTATCTTCAGGAGTTGATCACTACCACTTAGTACCACAATGGAATTTGATAAGATTAGATAATGAAGATTATGTCATTCATCGCTCTAGGAAATTATGTTAATTATTTAAAAATGCCGTTAACAAATTAATCAATGATAGAAATTGAAACTTCACATATTAGTTTCTGTAGAAATATTTATTTTGATCATTAAATTAAAAACATATTTTCTCAATGTCGTATCACATTTTTCTTTTCATGCACATACAGGGTGTCCGTATTTCAACAGAATGTATGGGGATCCTGGTTATTTAAAGGGATAGAGAGTCAGTTTAATCAGGGCAAAGTTGCGTAATTTAGGGCCTAATAATAATCTAAATACAAATTTGAAATATCTTCTTTCATTTATGAGATATTGTCAAAAAACGGATTTTTTGAAATTTCGTTTTTATTTTTTCATTTAAAAACTATTGAATCTAGACCTTTACAACTTTGACATTATACAGGCACTTTTTAACGATAAATCTAGTAAAATATTTTATTTTAAGATAACTATAACATTTACCCAGGGACCATAGCTAACTTTTGTTTTTCTTATGGGCGCTATTTTTGATTTTCATATTTTTGGAAGAATATTTTTTTACTGAATTAAATGATGTATCACACTTATAGTTTATTGTACATTTTTTATGTAAAATTTTAATCTTTTAGTTTTTGTAATGAGTGCCTTGGAAACAGTTAAGTAACTCACTTATTTGGCAACTTTTAGCACCCATAATTTGCTTACATATCACCCCTGAAAACAGGCATCCGGCGATACATACTTTAATAGTTGTGATGTATTTTAAACGAATGTCTTCCACTCCCAGACTAAGCATGAAGTAAAATTTCGAATTTAGAAAAGCCCCGCGTAGAAAATTTGTCGCGGGTCGCGCAGCGACCCGAGACAAATTTTCACGGGGCTTTTCTAAACTCGAAATTTTACCTCATGCGCCACGCGTATAAAACACTGATTTAAAGTGAAGTTAAAAATGCACTAAAAACCAACCCAACTTCGATATTTTTTCAAAATTGGATGTTTTCTTTCCTATACATGTTGTAAACCTTCAGATATTCGTTGCATTCTTGTAAAAAAACTTCGATTCCCTGTACTCCTTCGGTCTCGGAAGACCATGATTGGTCCTGTGAGCTGTAGCCTTTGTAAAATGGTAATAAACTTAGTAATCAAGAGGGATCCTTCAATTTGAAACTCCTAAGAACGAGTGTTGTCCACTCCCAGACTAAGCATGAAGTAAAATTTCGAGTTTAGAAAAGCCCCGTGAAAATTTGTCGAGGGCGCTGCGCGACCCTCGACAAATTTTCTACGCGGGGCTTTTCTAAACTCGAAATTTTACTTCATGCGCCACACGTATAAACCACTGATTTACAGTAAAGTTAAAAATATATAATGCTTAGATGTGATGGTGATCAATATTTACCGAGATGTAGCGAAAAAATGCAAAAATAACTTTTTGTGAATAGTTTAGGAATAATAATACTAAAAGTAAAATAAATTTAGTTTGTGCAATTTTTATGTGATAATCGATACTTATTATTATTATTGCAAAAGATTGACAGTTATTAATTAATTTTAAGTGCTAACAATGATTGACTGCTGTCAAGAAGTTATTGATTAATAGATATAACGTCATTGTTTCCAAGGCACTCTTTGCAAAAAAGAAAATATCATAATTTTAAATATCAAATCTAAAATAAATTATAAGTGTGATCATCACTGAGTTCAGAAAAAAAATTCTTTCAAAAAACATGAAAATCCAAAATGGCGCTCATAAGTAAAACAAAAGTTGGCTATGGTCCCCGGGTAAATGTTATAGTTATCTTAAAAAAAACTATGCTACTAGATTCCCCATTGAAAACTGCCTGTATATTGGCAAAGTTCTAAATGTCTAGATTCAGTAGTTTTTGAATAAAAAAATAAAAACGATTTTTCAAAAAATCAGTTTTTTCTTGATATTTTGAAAATGAAAAAGATATTTTAAAATTGTTTTCAGTTTATTGTTAGGCCCTAAAATACGCAAGTTTGTCCCAATTTAACCGACTCTATCTCTTCAAATAACTAAGATACCCATACATTCTGTCGAAATACGGGCACCACCCTGTATGTAAGTATTGATTAACATTATTTTATATTGTAATTAAATATTTATAAAACCTGATAATGAATTGTCGGCATGCTCGCATGTTTATATTTGGACAAACAAACATAACCCAGAAATAAGTTCATCGCATGCGTGCACGCGGCATACTAAACAATGTAACTGTACACAGTTTCTACCAACACACTCAAATTACTCAAAAAGGATCTAATTCCTGACCTGGAAAATGGCAGGAAAAAAATTGGCCATTCGTACAGGTTTTGCTTGAATGGAGACGGCCAGGGGCACTGCTATTAAAACAGTAAATCAAAGCGAGCAAAAAGTGAATTTTATAACAACTTCTCCATTTGAAGATTACAGTTGATTATTGTAAATGTTTATTGGTAGAATTTTGATTTGTTTTTTATTGTCATTAGTATAGCTCTTGAATAATGTGCAGGTGTTTAAAATTCAACAGATTTACATTCTTGAGACCTTGATCACCTTTGGTCAGTTTTTTCACTTTTTTTTTCTTCTAATAAATTAGTTTGTAATTGAATTTAATTGTTTCTTGCAATATGAATGATAGAACAATGATTAATTTATTTATATAGTTAAGCGATTAAGCATGCCCAAGAAGAATTCGTTTTATTGCTTTCCAGACACTATTGTGTAAGGAAAGAATTGTAATCATGCCAAAAATGCGACTATCCAATTTTGGTATTTCTTCACATTTAAAGATATCCAATTTTGCCATATTTACTGTGGGGTTTGTATACAGGATGAGTTTGATCATTCGAATAATCAATCGATTATCAACATCATTCAAGTACCGATCATTAAAATCATTTGCTAACGCCCATTACTAGTAGAGATTAAGTATTTGTAACATAACCAGCCAATTGGTGTTCAATTCTCACACTGAATTTTTTAAAGTTTTTCAATTCATTATTTCTCATATACACATGATCATACTGTTCGAAAAGTAAAGTGCCGTTTATTACAAATTTTGTTTCTAACTCAACAATAGCAAAAGTATATGAATGAATAATTATTTATAAAATGTAATAGTAGGTACTTTTCGAAACTTTGTAATATTGTAAATGGATTTAGTGGAAAAAGAACTTTGATTTCATTTTAAATAAAGTGTTTTTTTTAATACAATTCTGAACATTTTCAAATATGAATTAAATGCATTTTGTAATCTGCTTAGTTGGTAAGGCTTCATACACCTGAGTATGTAAATCCAATTAAAGAAGGTGCTCGTTTTCACACTTGCATATATTATTAACTAATTTGCTTTTCATATGATAATATGAATGCTTACAATATTAATGATAAATTAAAATGTGACAAATATCAATAACATGATTACTTAATTTATTATACAGGTTTATAATTTAGTTAAAATATTACATACAGGGAATTTGCTCTTTATGGAAAAGTTAAATTTAAAGTTTCTAACGAGTGTTTCTACTCATTGATTAAGCATGAAGTGAAGTTTCGAGTTTAGGAAAGCCTAAAAATTCGGATCGGTCGTGTAGCAAAGCGGAGCGACCAATCCAAACTTTCAGGCTTTTCTAAACTCGAATTTTACTTCATGCACCACCTGTAAAAAACACTAGTTTCAAGTGAAGTTTAGAATACACTGCTTTAGAATACTGATTTAGGAATATATATTGAACTTCACTTTAAATAATTGTTTTATGTGTTGCGCATGAAGTAAAATTTCGAGTTTAGAAGAGCCTGAAAGTTTGGCTCGGTCGCTCTGCTTCGCTTACGACCAAACCAAATTTTTAGGCTTTCTAAAACTCGAAATTTTACTTCATGATTAATCAAGGAGTGGAATCATTAAAGCTTCAAATTGCACTATATAGCTAAGATTCTGACAAGAATACTGGAAAAAAGAATTAGAGACCAAATAGAGGATACAATAGAGGATACCCAAGGCGGATTTAGACGAGGAAGAAGTACGCAAGACCTAATATTCGTAATACGTCAGATGAGCGAAAAATTTATAAATAAAAATAGAGATATCCATATGTGTTTCATTGACCTGGAAAAGGCATTTGACAGAATAAGGAGGAAAGATATATGGAATACTCTAAAGAAAAGAGGGATAAATAAAACAACAATAGCGCTAATCAAAAGTTTGTACAACGACAATAAAAATATAGTTAGGACTAACAACGAAGAATCACTGGAATTTAGCACTGAGTCAGGAGTAAAACAAGGGTGCATACTAAGCCCTCTAATATTCTCACTCGTACTCGACGAAGCCATAAAAATTGCAAAAACTAAGATGCGGCCAATCAAAGTAGGACATTGGAAAATGAATAAAATAGAGATAGGGGAACTTATGTTTGCTGATGATATGGCCATTCTAGCAGAAACGGAAACAGACCTCCAATATAACATAGACATACTAGCAAACGAACTAAACAAAATTAACATGAAAATAAATACGGTAAAAACCAAAACGATGATAATCTCGAAATAAGACAAAACACACAACATACAAATACAAGGGGAACGAGTAAAACAAGTGGATAGGTATAAATATTTAGGGACAATAATATCAAAAAATGGAAAGATAGATGATGAAATTAAGGACAAAATAGGGAAAGCAGGTAAATTATTTAATATGACAAAAACCACCTTCTTCGGAAATAAAGAAATACCCAGCAAAATCAAAACTGAAATCGTAAAAAAAGTCATAAGACCAACAATAATGTACAGCAGCGAAGCGTGGACGATAACAAAGAATCAGCAGACAAAAATTAATGCTAGCGAAATGAGGTTCCTCAGGAAAATCGAAAACAAAACAAGAAAAGACAGAATAAGGAACGAAACGTACAGACAAAATTTAGAGATCGGAGATATAAACGAAAAAATAATCGAGGGACAACTAAGATGGTTCGGACATATATGTCGAATGGAGGACACGAGAACGACAAAAAAAATATTTGAAGCTCGAACAACAGGAAAAAACTATAAAGGAAGACCAAGAAAAACATGGATTGATGGAGTTAAAGAAGGAGCAGAAAAGAAAGGTATACCGTGGAAAGGAATAAAGGACAAAATACAAGACAGAAAACAATGGAGAGAATTGTACTCGGCAACACAATAATAAAAAAACAATAAAAGACATAAATTCATGCCTTACACCGAAAGGTATAAAAGGCAAAAGAATTAAAAAAAAAAAAAATTGCACATATATCGGGGTATGTATACAGGGTGTCCGTATTTCAACAGAATGTATGGGGATCTCGGTTATTTGAACAGATAGAGAGTCGGCTAAATTGGGACAAAGTTGCGTAATTTAAAGCCTAATAATAATCTAGAAACAAATTTGAAATATCTTTTTTCGTTTTTGAGATATTGTCAAAAAAACGGATTTTTTTTAATTTTTTATTCAAAAACCATTGAATCCAAACATTTACAACTTTGACATTAAACAGGCACTTTTTAACAAGACATTTAGTAACATATTTTATTTTAAGATAACTATAATATTTACCCAGTTACCATAGTCAACTTTTGTTTTTCTTATGGGCGCCATTTTGGATTTTCATATTTTTTGGAAGAATATTTTTTTCTGAATTAAATGATGTATCATACTTATAGTTTATTGTACATTTTATATGTAAAATTTTAATCTTTTGTTTTTTGTGAAGAGTGCCTTGGAAACAGTTGAGTAACTCACTCATTTGACAACTCCTAGGACCCATAATTATTGCTAAAATATACCAACGAGTGTCTTTCACTCCCAGACTAAGCATGAAGTAAAATTTCGAGTTTAGAAAAGCCCCGCGTAGAAAATTTGTCGAGGGTCGCGCAGCGACCCGAGACAAATTTTTACGGGGCTTTTCTAAACTCGAAATTTTACTTCATGCGCCACCCGTATAAAAGACTGATTTACAGTAAAGTTAAAAATATACAACGCTTAAATGTGATGGTGATCAATATTTATTAAGATGTGGTGAAAATGGAAGAATTATTTTTTTGTGAACAGGTTTGGAATAATAATAATAAAAGTAGAATAAATTTAGTTTGTGCAACTTTTTCATACTGTTGATATTTAGGTCATCATATCTTTAACGGGAAAAGTGCTATGATGGACTCATCACCATTTTTTTCATTTACGCTTTGTGTGATAATCAATACTTTTTATCAAATTAAATTATATTTTAAATATTTCATTGTATTATTCAATATCCGGAGGTGTATTTGCACGGGAAGTAGTTGTTTCAATGGATATTTATCGTCTTAAGTTGTCTTATTATTTTAAAACATTGTTTGCATATTCCCGAATAGTTTTTTTCGTAATTTTATATATTATTTTTATTATTATTACAAAAGATTGACAGTTATTAAATAATTTTGACTGCTAACAATGGTTGACTGTTTTCAAGATTTTATTAATTAATAGATATGATGTCATTGTTTCCAAGGCACTCCTTGCAAAAAAGAAAATATTATAACTTTAAATATCAAATTTAAAATAAATTATGAGTGTGGTACATCACTAAGTTCAGAAAAAAATATTATTTCAAAAAATATGAAAATCCAAAATGGCGCCCATAAGAAAAACAAAAGTTGGCGATGGTCCCCGGGGAATCGTTACAGTTATCTCAACAAAAAAATATGCTGCTAGATTCTTCATTAAAAAGTACCTGTGTATTGTAAAAGTTATAAATGTCCAGATTCATTATTTTTTGAATAAAAAAATAAAAACGATTTTTCAAAAAATCAGTTTTTTGTTGATATCTCGAAAACAAAAAAAGATATTTTAAAATCATTTTCAGATTATTGTTAGGCTCAAATAACTGAGATCCCCATACATTCTGTCGAAATACAGAAACCCTGTATTTAAAAGGAAAATTTCCCTTATCTAATTTATTAGTTAAATTATCGAGATTATTAATCGCTTTAATACACGAGTTCGTTACAACAATTTTTCACTGCATGTGATGATATCGAACCCCTTACCCGCGAGAGCATAAATCTGTCTGTTACATTCTCAGTACATAACCGTAAAACCCGAGGCTTGCGGATAGGACATTGATTTATCTAATCGTCCACTGTTGAGTACGAGTTGGAATCTCTACAGGGCAACTAATTTTTAAGACGAGAACCATTCGTCTCGGGTGCCATCGCACATTTTCATTAAAAATTGTAAATAGATAGTAAATTAATTTTCAAAGCAATAATTTGTTTATACATATTAATTTAATGAAGATTAATCATTTTATAATTTCAATAAAAAGAACACTAGTAATGATTAATAGATTAAATAAGGGAGATTTATCAACAATTGATTTTTTTTAGTGTGTGTGTGTAATAAATTGTATCTGTAAATTTTATTCATGCTAAGTTATCATCGAGCCCATTGTTATGAAAATGTATAATACTTGAAAGTCATTAACTGTGCTATCTAAACAATCCAATTTGCCAAAGCCTAAAATTATTTTGTGGAAGTGTTTTTATTTAATGAAAATTTAATTTTTAATTTACTTTGTTAGCTTGAGCAATCTACACATACATAAAATTGTGTTTTTAGGAAATAATTTTGTGTACACATGATTTATTGAATGTTTACAAAACATTACGAAATTTATCAGTGTTTGCGTTAGAAAATAATCATTACAGAAGTGATAAGTTTGTTCTTGAAAATTTGGCTTGTGTAAATGGGCGTTGCAACATGTTTACTCTGTGCTGTCATGAACACAAATTTGCTTTAATTTATGATGTACTAAATTAAAAGTCATTAGTTAAAAAATAATTGTTATTGCTGAGTATGATCAAAGGTTCATGAATGTTAGATATGTCAATATGTTTTTGAACTTATTTTTTCAACAAAAACAACATAATTCTTTAAGTATATCTTTAATTAATTTCTCACTTAACCCGTGCTGAAACATTTTTGAATCTAATACTGGATGATTTAAATTAAATTTAAATTAAAACACTTGGTTTGTTTCACTTATTTATATTTTCTCCGACTAGTTTCGACCATTGGTCATCTTCAAGGAGGAATGTCCACATTCCTCCTTGAAGAAGAATGGTCGAAACTAGTCGGAGAAAATATAAAAAGTGAAACAAACCAAGTGTTTTAATTTAAATCGTCTAGTATTAATTCTTTAAGGCTATTATCAGTTAACCCTTTCGCTCATGTATTATTTTGTTTGTCATATGCCCGGTATTATAAAACATTTTATTCCCTAAATAAAATTTACTTTAGGAATAAATTAATTTATTCCAAAGATTTCGGTATTATAAACTCAAAATAACTTTATTTAGCTAATAAATCTCCCCAGTAAATTATTTGTTTGTTTTTCTGCCAAGTAAATTTTATTCTCTAAATAATTTGACACTTAAAAGTCAAAAGTGTATTATATTATTATAATTACTTTAGATTCTACTACTTGTGTTTATTAATTTCATTATGGTTATCATGTCTACCATATCATCCGTGTTAAATTTAAGTTCGCTCATAGTATCTTCCCTGACAGTGATTAATTCGAACCACACGACATTCTAAGGAGTCGAAGACCTAAAGTTTTTCAAATCAGACATAACCAGGGATTTTTATACTTATGCTGCATACGCTTTTTAAAATTAGTTCCATTTAAAGTTTTAAACGAGTGTTTTCCACTCCCAGACTAAGCATGAAGTAAAATTTCGAGTTTAGAAAAGCCTGAAAATTTGGTTTGGTCGCGTAGCGCTTGGCGCTACGCGACCAAACCAAATTTTCAGGCTTTTCTAAACTCGAAATTTTACTTCATGCGCCACGCGTATTTAACACTGAAAGCACTGAAATATTGTGAACAAGTGAACTTCAATTGAAATCAGTGTCTTGTACGCGTGGCGCATGAAGTAAAATTTCGAGTTTAGAAAAGCCTGAAAATTTGGTTTGGCCGCTCCGCGCTTCGCGCTACGCGACCAAACCAAATTTTCAGGCTTTTCTAAACTCGAAATTTTACTTCATGCTTAGCCTGGGAGCGGAAAACACTCGTTTAAGTCTTTTATAATTTCTAATAGGCTTTCTTTTTCTTGTTCTGTGTAATTCTGTCCTATTCCACGGTTATTCTCCATAATTATAAGGAATTATACTTAATTTCCAATTTTATTGACAATTTAATTTGAAATATTGACAATTCAATTTAACAAATTGGTGGTTCCAGCTATGGCCACAATAAAAATGTATAATTTCGGTCTGTAATCTACTTATTAAATTATTTATTTCTAGAATTGCTATTTATTTGGTAGGTTTGCTTTATAATACGCAATTTTATTTGTCCATTAGTTTACTAGGTAAATAAATTTACTCCACAAATAGTTATCTAATGATTTATTAATCGTTTATAATACCGGGCATAAATAAAATTTACTTTAGGAATAAATTAATTTATTCCAAAGATTTCGGTATTATAAACACAAAATAACTTTATTTGGCTAATAAATGTCCCCAGTAAATTATTTGTTTGTTTTTCTGCCAAGTAAATTTTATTCTCTAAATAATTTGACAGTTAAAAGTCAAAAGTGTATTATATTATTATAATTACTTTAGATTCTACTACTTGTGTTTATTAATTTCATTACGGTTATCATGTCTACCATATCATCCATGTCAGATTTAAGTTCGCTCATAGTATCTTCCCTAACAGTGATTAATTCGAACCACAAGACATTCTAAGGAGTCGAAGACCTAGAGTTTTTCAAGTCAGCCATAACCAGGGATTTTTATACTTATGCATACGCTTTTTTTAAATTAGTTCCATTTAAAGTTTTAAACGAGTGTTTTCCACTCCCAGACTAAGCATGAAGTAAAATTTCGAGTTTAGAAAAGCCTGAAAATTTGGTTTGGTCGCGTAGCGCGAAGCGCGGAGCGACCAAACCAAATTTTCAGGCTTTTCGAAACTCGAAATTTTACTTCATGCGCCACGCGTATTAAACACAGAAAACACTGAAATATTGTGAACAAGTGAACTTCACTTGAAATCAGTGTATTGTACGCGTGGCGCATGAAGTAAAATTTCGAGTTTAGAAAAGCCTGAAAATTTGGTTTGGCCGCTCCGCGCTTCGCGCTACGCGACCAAACCAAATTTTCAGGCTTTTCTAAACTCGAAATTTTACTTCATGCTTAGCCTGGGAGTGGAAAACACTCGTTTAAGCCTTTTATAATTTCTAATAAGCTTTCTTTTTCTTGTTCTGTGTAATTCTGTCCTATTCCACGGTTATTCTCCATAATTATAAGGAATTATACTCAGTTTCCAATTTGATTGACAATTTAATTTGAAATATTGACAATTCAATTTAACAAATTGGTGGTTCCAGCTATGACCACAATGAAAATGTATAATTTCGGTCTGTAATCTACTAATTAAATTATTTATTTCTAGAATTGCTATTTATTTGGTAGGTTTGCTTTATAATACGCAATTTTATTTGCCTATTAGTTTACTAGGTAAATAAATTTACTCCACAAATAGTTATCTAATGATTTATTAATCGTTTATGATACCGGGCAATAATTAATTAAACATTTAATTTAATCTACAACTAGGCTATTTAATGAACCTTTGGTACAGTGATGAAGCTGTGTGTCTTGTATGTTGGAATTGATGACCTCAGATGTACTCCTTGTAAGGGAAAAAAATCTAATGTTTTATAAAATTATTTCAATCCGTGTCCACATTTGTATTCACAGTGAGGTATAAAAGGTCATTACCTTTAAACTGATTTATTTTGATAAATCGCTTCACTTCACACAATATAATTTCTGCATAGGTTGGGGTTTAAAGATTAGATTACTGTTCAAGGTTTTCATTTGTAATGTATCACACATTGTGATAAATAATGGTGCAATTGAACTTTGAAGGTTAATTATAGATACATTAATTTGCCTACCTGTGACAAAAAATAATGAAAATAGGTGACTTTTTGTCAACATCATTTTTTTTTATTGTTTACTGGCATAGGTTTAACCATTTAGCCACTAACGCTTATGAACATAATTTATTAATAGATAATTTTAATAGAATAAATGAACAGTTTTTTAAAATATTAATTTACTTATTTGCTATTTTGTTAAACTAAATCTCTTTCTCTCTTTAAAAATTATATTAATTTTTTATTGAAAAAAGGTGGCCATAGTGGCCTTACAAAAGGAAATTATGCAACTTAAATCAACGCCTCCTCCAGTGCCATGTTCTTCCTTAGCACTAACTGAGCATATTATCCAGGAAATTGGAGAGAGAGAAAAGCGTAAACAGAATTTTATTATTTATGGTCTTGATGAGTCTGACTGTAATACTAAAGATCAACTTGTAGAATCGGATAAGTCTACCATAAATACTATCCTAACTGCACTGAACGTATCTGCAAAAAATCTCAATCCTATTCGACTGGGCAAATATGATCCTACACGCTTGCGAAAGAATAGACCAATCAAAATTTGCCTCGATGATGACAAATCTGCATATACAGCTCTCATAAATCAACATACTTTGAAGTCAACTAAAACATTTAATAAGTTGAGCATCAGGTCAGACAGAACACCCGCCCAAATCAATTTCTACTGGTCGGTGAAAAGTGAATTGGATACCAGAACATCTGAGGGAGAAAAGAATCTCAAAATAAAATACGTACGTGGAATACCCACTATATCTGAAATAGCGGAAAACTAAACAAGTCCAACATCACCAATGCTACATATCATTTGTACTATCAAAATACTCGTGGAATCCGTACAAAAACTCACACAATATACAAATCCATAATCAACACAGACTTTGACATTGTTGCGCTTACGGAAACTTGGCTTGACACTTCCGTGAATGATTCTGAGTTATTTCCAGCTAGCTATCAAATATTTCGATGTGACAGAAAATTTGAAAGAGTAGGTCGTTCGAAAGGTGGTGGTACTTTATTGGCAATACATGAACATATTTATGCTGAAAAATATGATGTATCACATGTAACTAGCTGCTGTAAATGTAGAATTAATTCACATTTATTGTACATTGTTGTTATTTATATACCCCCGGATGTTTCACTTGACATGTTGTCGAATGTATTTGAAATGATTGAAGTCTTGATGGTAGATAAAGAGTTAATATTGTTGGGCGACTTTAATCTCCCACAATTTAATACTAGTGCATATGTATCATCCCCAAAACTTGAGACGTTGTTTAACTTGATGCATTCAGTAAACCTAAAACAATTAAATACAATATTTAATAATAATGGTAGACTTCTTGATTTGGTTTTCTCTAATCTCAATGCGAACTTTTCAATCGTACATGATTCACTTCCATTAGTCCCCGAAGATATATACCATCCTGCCTTAAGGGGATTATTGCAGTGTAACACGCCGATCGTGTTGGAAAGACCCACATAGTTTAGAGTAGCTCATCCGATGCCAAATTTACAGGACAAGTGGGGCGAATACAGTCAGAGAGAAAAGCGGCAGCTCGCTGTGCATTTGTGCATTGCTCCTTGGCATGAACGGACGGGGTCTCGCGTCGCGTGGAATAGACGAACAAAAAGCGTATAAAAAAGACGGATCTAAGGAAAGTGTCGATTCGTATTATTTAAACACGCTGATAATACATACAAGCTATGTATTGTTTTTAATTCGTTAGAAAGCGTTATCGGATCCTGTGTTATTTTTGGGTATTTACAAAACCGATGATTCTTATTCTTTTCATTATAACACATTATTTTTTCTTTTAAGACTAAAGTTTCGACAGCCGAACCAACTATGTGTTTTATTTTATTAAATTAGAGATTATTTCTTAAAAATATAATAATAAAATAATTCATGTTCATAAGCTCTTTGTAAATATTTATATGCCGGATATATACAGGGTGTCTATGCTAAACCATTCGTTAAAAGTTTATGGGTTTGCCGTTGCACTAAAAATTGGAAAACAATCCTTGGCATATGGTTGAATCAGTTCTCCTCATGTGCAATATTTCAACTTTATAGCACTTCCGGTTCCACCGGAAGTAGCACCAAATTTGTTATTTTAAATAGAACACCCTACTTATTAGCATTTTTTTGGGTTTCTCGTTTAAATTGCAACATATTTTATTCAAACATATGTACACTTATCTCTTATAGTTTTCAAGAACAAAAAAATATTTCTAAAATTTTGACCTTTAAAAGGCATCTCGAAATCTGTCTGTAACTTCTCTTAAGAATAAGATAAACATATGATTTATATCTCTACTTGTACCTAGAGAATGCCTCTATGAGTAAATTAATTGAAAACTGTAAATTTTGACAATAAGTGTTCTTAAAATGTCAATATCTAAGTGCTCTCTTCAATATCAAGTAATTCATTTTTTTTTTTGAATGGAATGATCCAATTTTTATCACGTAGTACGATTGGGGGGAAAATTTCCTACAAAAAAATATTATACAACTATACTTCTAAAGCGAGTAGTTTTCGAATTATTTCGAAAATTCGTTTTTCGTCGCATTTATGCAGGGTAATGACATTTCTTTGATGTACAGGGAGTTTTTCTTTAAAATATACGTATACCAAATTCAGCTTGTTTTCTTTAAATCTTTAGTTATTCGTTGTTTTTTTTAATGGTTCAATTTGAAGCTCTAAACGAGTGTTTTCCACTCCCAGACTAAGCATGAAGTAAAATTTCGAGTTTAGAAAAGCCCCTTGAAAATTTGTCGAGAGTCGCGCAGCGACCCGAGACAAATTTTCTGGGCTTTTCTAAACTCGAAATTTTACTTCATGCGCCACGCGTATAAAGCACAGATTTCAACTGAAGTTCGAATATAAATAAATTTCACAATATTTTAGTGTCTTATACGCGTGTCGCATGAAGTAAAATTTCGAGTTTAGAAAAGCCCAGAAAATTAGTCTCGGGTCGCTGCGCGACCCTCGACAAATTTTCACGGGGCTTTTCTAAACTCGAAATTTTACTTCATGCTTAGTCTGGGAGTGGAAAACACTCGTTTAAAGCTTCAAATTGAACTCTTTTAAAAAACAACGAATGTCGGAAAATGAACAGCTTTATTCCCTGTATATTATTCAAGTAGTAATTTAGTTTCCATCATTGTCATGGTACTATTAAAAATTATTACAATAAATAAGTTGTTCTTTAATGCTCATTGTTTATTTTGTTAGGGCGTAGGTAAAGTATCGTACGTTTCTCGAGTGGTATGGCAATTACATACTCGCGGAATACTGCACTCGCCGCTGCGCGGCTCGCGCGCAACATGTCCGCTCATATGTAATATACTGGATACTACTCTGGTTACGTAATATACTGTTATTATTTGACATTTTGCATTACATACGCGACAAAACAAAAACATTACTACTTGCCTACTAAAATTCAGTTGCGAATTAATATACCTATAGAGGCATCCCCTAGGTACAAGTAGAGATTTAAATCATATTTTTATCTTATTCTTAAGAGAAGTTACAGACAGATTTCAAGATGCCTTTTAGAGGTCAAAATTTTAGAAATATATTTTTTTGCTTCAAAACTATAAGAGATAAGTGTACATATATTTGATAAAATATGTAGCAATTTAATCGAGGAATCTAAAAAATGACTAATATATAGGGTGTTCTTTTTGAAATAACAAATTTGGTGCTACTTCCGGTGGAACCGGAAGTGATATAAAGTTGAAAATATTTCACATGAGGAGAACTGATTTACCCGTATGACAAGGATTTTTTTCAAATTTTTAGTGCAACGGCAACCCCATAAACTTTTAACGAACGGTTTACCGTAAACACCCTGTATGAAAAACGCGGAACATAGGATTTTCAATGATATTTTTTATATAGGAATATTATCTTTCCTAACTGCTATGGCCATGAAAATAATGTGTATTAATTTGGTCTCTGCCAAATTGGGTAAATACCCTAAATTTTCGGGAGAATTTCAATTTTTATTTTATCAAATATTCTAGTTTTTATGAATGCAACAAATAAATAATAAAATAACTTCAGGCAGACATTTTATACTCAACAAAAAATATATTGAGATTTGTCATCTAAAATATTTAGGGAAGATATGTCAATTGGATCACTGCACGGACCTGAATTTTTCTTAGGCGATTTTCCCGTATCATATTCAATATTTAAATTATCTTAATTTTATATATATTTTTTACTTTTTCTAAAAACTGCGCCTATAATCAGATAAGTATATTTTTTATTTATTTAGACCTGAAATGTTGACCGGGCCGGGTCCTGGCAAAACTCAATCTCTCTTATTTTATGACCGGGTCGGGCCAAGCCGGGCCTTAAAAAATATATTGGGCTCGGTGCAATGTTGAGCAAGAAGCTTGTTATTTGAAATGCGTTATAATAACTACCTTATTATTATTGTAGTTCTATTTTTTCTAAAATAATCAACAATGAATATGCACGCAGTTAAACCCTCCATTTTTTTTAACATTCGTCAAACATATATTACCTGTGCTCAGTAAAAAATAGTTGATTTGTAACAACAACGTCATATTAGTGACGTTATTCTTACTATTCTTATAGTTTTGATGTCATTGATTCGTTCATGAAGTCGCAGTTGTTTTAAATAGGTCCGATTGCTAGAAACTTTACAATTTACTTTAATAGTTTTATTGCGAGAAGTTTAATGGCATTTAACAACTGCTTTAACAACGAAAGATTTACGACGAAATAATGATTTGAACAAGACTGATTGCTATTTGATTGTTTCTGGCTTATTAATCAGCTTAAAAAACTTTAAAAATAATTTAATAATACCGACACTGTCAAATAATAAGGAAAGCCAATATTAAAGGTATATTACACATCTTTATTTAAATTGGTGAAACATTTCGTGTTTTCTATATTAGTGAACATGCAGTATAAAAAAATACTTATTCCATTAGTAGTCAGAAAGCATAAAAATAAAACACTAGTACAATAAAATATCGATTATAATTGGGAAATATTAATTTTACGAGAACAAATGCTAACGACGCGAGCCGTTTTTGTTAACTATGATTGAGAAAAGAAAAGAAAAACAAACGCGAAGCCGCGCAACGTTCACCGGCCCAGGGATAAACGCTGGCCGCATGCTGCTCGCCCCTCCAATAATTGTGCAGATGAGTGTACAACGCGTTCAACTAAGAGAAGATCCGCAAGGCGGCGGTATTTTACGGTCTTATTTTTCAAGATTTTTATTTTAACCTGACTCGTGCATGAGTTATCGCATCTTTATGAAATGTTCACATTATATTCCTTATAGTATAAATCAGTAAGATATGGGAATATTTTTTTTAATTTTGAAAAATATAACATTATTTTTTTCATACCTCTGAAAGCAAATTGTTAAAAAAAAAGTACTTCGATATTTTACTAGATAATTGGGCTTAATATACGCTGTCAAAATTTCAACTTTCTAGGACCTTTAGTTTTTAAATAAACCTAACATTAAATTTCAGACCACTGTTATATTCCCCTTAAGTATTGACTTTAACTTTTTTGAAAACAAAATATCTTTATTTCCAAGAAATAACAATAAACTCTACAACTTTAAGAAAGCGAACTTTCCTTTATTATACAATTCTTTACTTAACACAAACTGGTCGTTTTTAGAAGATTATAAAACCGCAAATGAAGCAGTAAGTGCATTTTATGCTAAAATATATGACATTTTTAATGAATCTGTTCCGCTTTGCTCCTACTTCAAATAATAATAATAATAATAATAATAAGTATTTATTGCCCAACAGGAAATTTCCCAATTACAAGACAATGATAATACAATAAACAATGTATGTATGTACATAAATAAATTTAAATCTAAACAATATGAAGACGCTCGTGAGTGTGACAGCTATTTGACAGATTGTTCATCAACGATTTAACAGAGTCGTGCAGAATATCACAACAGGGTGGTAATTTATTACACATGCATGACATGATAACAATAGGAGATTTTAATCTCACGTTAGCCCTATGGTTTGGGATGCAAATCGTCATTCCCTCCATGGTTTACAAGTGACATTAAACGAGAACTAAAACTAAAAAAATATTATCGTCACAAGTGGAAAGTAACCAATAATGATTACTACTATAAAGAGTTTGACCGTTTACGACGACTAACCAAAGATAAAATATCCCTAGCCTATACAGAGAATCTTTCGAATATCGAGAGCGATGTAAAAGGCAATCCTAAAGAACTTTGGAATTTTGTTCAAACCAAATCTAGTTGCTCTAGAATACCTTGTGTACTTCGGAATGATAACAGAGAATACAACAAACCCAATGATATTGTAAATGCATTTGCGGACGCATTCTCTAATGTTTACTCTTCGCAATCTAATACTGCAAACATAGAGTTATATTCAAATACACTTCCTCATAATATCTCATTTGTTACTGAGGCTGACATAATGCGTGGTATCAACAATCTGAAAAATGACAGCACTAGTGGAGATGATCAAATTCCAGCTTATGTTGTACGAGACTGTAAACATATCCTTCTGAAGCCTTTACAATATATTTTTAACTTAGATATTAAAACCTGTACATTTCCGGATATATGGAAACGTGCACGAATTATCCCTGTTCATAAGAAAGAAGATAAATCCATGCTCTGTAACTATAGACCAATTACAATCCTATCAAATTTTGCTAAAGTATTTGAGTATATTTTGCATAATGACTTATTTTCTCATGTCAAAACTTCTATTTTACCTTGTCAGCATGGATTTATGGTCGGCAGATCAATCAATACAAATCTCGCAACTTTCACGCAGCACGTTAGTGAGGCTATTGATAATAAGATTCAGACAGATGTGATTTACACAGACTTTTCTCGTGCTTTTGATAGTATTAACCATGGTATACTTTTAAACAAAATTTCCAGTCTTGGTTTTGGTGCTAATACAGTTAACTTTATAAGATCATATCTCAATTTCAGGCTTAATTATGTCTATTATAACGGTTTCAAGTCATATGAATTTATATCGACATCTGGCGTGTCCCAGGGTGCGAATCTTGGTCCATTACTCTTTATTATATTCATAAATGACCTAATTATGTCTATGTCTTGTCATGTTCAAGCTTATGCAGATGATATTAAGATATACAATAATATTACATGTCAACAAGACTGTCAATTATTACAAAATAATCTAGATTCGATAACCACCTGGTGTGCCAATAATCAACTAAAACTAAATGTCAAGAAATGTGCTGTAGTTAGTTTTGGTCGAGTAATTCGCATTAACAATTTTAATTATATTTTGGGAACAGCTTTGCAGAAAATGTCTGAAATAAAGGATCTCGGTGTGTTTTTTGACAACTGTATAACATTTTCCAAACATATACAAACCATATGTAGAAGTGATTCTAAAATGCTAGGCTTTATTATACGCACAACTAAATATTTTAACAGTGTCGAATTGCTTAAATCAGTTTATTTTTCATTTGTGCGTAGCAAATTGGAATATGCTTCTGTAGTATGGCATCCCCACTATGCTTACCTATCCATAGCAATTGAGGGTATTCAAAGAAGATTTCTGAAATACCTGTCTTACAAACTAGATGGGGAATATCCTGTACAAGGCATTGTTTATGCTCGGTTATTGGATAGGTTTGAAGTAGAATCTTTGTCAGTACGTAGAGAGTTCCATAGTGCGAAATTCATGTACAAGCTACTAAATAATGATATAGATTGTTCACAATTATTATCGCAAGTCAACCTATCTGTCCCAAGAATTCAATCACGTCATAATAATACGTTCTACACAAAATTGGCCAAATCGAACACTTTACATAAATCGCCACTATTTCATATGTCCAGAAATGCAAATAAAGTTTTTGATGATGTCTTTTGTTGAGTGAATGTTAAGTGAATCACACGTCTAGTCTTTAAGTATTGTAATTAAGTTTTTTTATATATGTTTTTTTTCTTTCATTTTTTTGTTTGTTTGTTACATATACAGTAGTGGAAAAATATAGAGCAACTTTAATATATTGCTAAAATAAAATTTCTGATGTTACCTTTGACCATAATTTGTCTATAGATAAAAACATACGATATTTATAAATAGTTTGCTGATAAAAAATCCCCATTCTTCTTTCGTTGTTCCATTGGATATAAAAAAGAATATTTTAGAATGGAAATAAATAAAGCAACTTTTTCAATAACCTGATAAATTTGCAATGTATTTAGTTTAGTATAAGTTTAAATTCATCAGTTTAACGTATTTCACTTGTCAACATGCCCAGAGGCAAACATTTATCCGCTGATATTAAAAATCGGATTGTTGATTTATACAATAGTGGTCAAAAACAGATTACCATTGCAAACATGTTTATGTTAAATAAATCTATTGTGTCGCGAATAATTAAGCAATATCGTGTAAAGGGAGATACATCCGTCAAAAAAAAATCAGGGAGACCTAGAAAAACCACTCACTTTACGGATAAACAAATTATAAAAATTGCCAAAACCGAGCCTTTTCTCGGATCTAACATGATAAAGCACCGTATATTTGAAGAACTTGGAGTAAATGTGACCTCTAGGACAGTGAGAAACAGACTACTAGAAGCTAAATTATTTGCTAGAAGACCAGCAAAAAAAACCATGTTGTCTAAGAAAAACAGACGATCCCGTTTAAGTTTTGCCAAAACGCATCAACACTGGACTGAGAATGACTGGAAAAAGGTTATCTGGAGCGATGAATCTAAGTTTTCTTTATTTAAAAGTGATGGTATTGTGTATGTAAGACGTCCTGCCAATGAACGACTCAACCCTAAGTATACGTGTCCAACTTTAAAACATGGTGGTGGATCGGTAATGGTTTGGGGCTGTTTTTCGGGATATGGTATGGGGCCCCTTTATAAAGTAGAAGGTATTATGGACCGATTTAAATATAAGAACATATTAGAGAACCAAATGGTCCCATACACCGACGAGATTATGCCTTTAAGACATTTATTTCAACAGGACAATGATCCTAAGCATACTTCTCGGTTCGTAAAAGAATGGTTCAGAAAGGAAAACATCACTGTTATGGAATGGCCTTCACAGTCCCCAGATCTCAATCCAATTGAGAATCTGTGGGACATTTTGGATTCCAAAATCAGAGGAAAATTCTATCGCAATCACCAAGAATTCTTTGAAGCCTTGAACGAAGCATGGGTCAATATGGATACTGCGATTATTTCTAAACTGATAAAATTGATGCCAAAACGTTGTCAACATGTTATTAAGAATAACGGGTTCTTTACAAAATATTAATTAATATATTTTTAAAACTATTTGTATTTAAAAAAAACAATTTTCAAGCAAAGTTGCTCTATTTTTTTCCACCCAAAAATTATCTTTAAATATAAAAATACTTCATACAAAAAATATTTATTTTTACCCCCAAAATAAATTGCTTTTGTAGTTGTGGATTATTATAAAAAAAATATGGCTATGTCATACATTAATGATTAAAGAAATAAACGATTTTCAAAAGTTGCTCTACTTTTTTCCACTACTGTACATACCTATTTGTGTTTTAATTTATATCATATTTAGTTACATTGTCCTGTAATTGGTGAATGTTGGACAATAAAGATTATTATTATTATTACTATTAAACAATAAAATGCAAAGACATTTTCAAAACGCAAAGACATTTTCAAAACGCAATTCGGCGAAGGACAATTTTGAGCGGACATTTCCGTACTGAACTGTTTGAAGCCAGCTTTATAGTACGACAATTCGGTGTAGTAGTATTTTTACAAACAATAAGAACCGAATATTATAGCAATTCGGTTGCGCTGAATTGTCCGCAACCAAATTATCCTAGAATCAACTTGTAAAACTATAATCCTTGCTTGACGATACATTTCTTTTTTCTGTTTTATTCAGATTTATCTTATTGAGAAGATTCTTTGCGTTATCCGGAACAGTATTTTTGCTGAGATGTGTCACAATGTTGATCACGTCGCTCAGCGTGCCAGGGGCTCACCTGCAGTGCGAGCCCAGGAAGTACACAGTGCACGACACCAAAATCGAAAACATCCAGTTCAAAATGTCGCAAGCCTACTTCATTTGGAAGGGCGCCGGCATGTCCATACAGGGGGTCAGAACATGTGGGGATTACATGTTCAGCGGTCACACCGTCGCCCTCACAATGCTCAATTTTTTCATCACAGAATGTAAGTGTACAAAAAAAGAACATCACATAATTTACATTTCACAAATAGAAAGACTGTTATTCCTTACTTCACTTTTTATATAAAAAGTGAAGTAAGGAATAACAGTCTTTCTATTTGTGATTAATCACTTCACGTAAACTCGAAACAATACAGTTAATTTACATTTATTGAGTTTAATGATCTAGACCAGTGTTTTTCAAACTTTTAACATGTCTGTACCAGAGCTGGGACCAATCCTCGTTAAAAGAATTCGAATCAAGAATCCGAATATCAAGAATCAAGAATCTCGAATAAAGGATTCGTAAGAGATGTACACGATTCGAATCAAAGATTCGAATCACAAATACAAATCCTTTAAGAATAAATTAGATTTTATTATTTTTTTGCAACCATTAACATATAAATATCGTTACCAGTTGTTTTAACAAAAATATTCAAAATCTAATTATCTATTACTAACACTGAACATCGTTCATAACAGACTAAATATCTGATTCCGTGTTACTCTGATTAAAGATGTATTTGTGTATTTTTGAACTTCGCTTCAAAACAGTGTTTTGTACGCGTGGCGCATGAAGTATAATTTCGAGTTTAGAAAAGCCTAATTTGGCTCGGTCGCTCCGCTTCGCTACGCGCCCGAGCCAAATTTTTAGGCTTTTCTAAACTCGAAATTTTACTTCATGCTTAACCTGGGAGTGGAAATACTCGTTCAAAACTTCAAATTGAACTCTATTATAAAATCGATGAATACCTGCAAATTAATTAAACAAAAAATTCACTGAATATCAATAAAACCGGGAAAGTCAGAGAAAAGTAATGTTCAAATTGACTAAAACACTAACAAAAAAGCCATTTGATAATATTAAATTTGTCAAAATCAATAGGCATCATAAAAATTACAAAGCACGTAAAAATGTATACAACCAACTTAAGTATTGACAAAAACAATGAAAATAATTTAACAAAATGGGGGTTTCACACAGAAGAAAGTTATATTAAAAGGTCAGGGAAAAAAATCTTGAATCAAGGAAATGTCGGAAAAACTTAACATTTCAGATTGTGGCTACCATGTCAGTTTTACTTCAAATAATTTTGAAAACTAGATTATTATCTTTAAAAATATTTTCAGCCATTTAATGTTCTTATCAAAGATTCAGTTTGAGTTTCGAACGAGCATTTCCACTCCCAGACCAAGCATGAAGTAAAATTTCGAGTTTAGAAAGGCCCACATAGAAAATTTGTCGAGGGTCGCTGCGCACGTGGCTTTTCTAAACTCGAAGTTTTACTTTATGCGCCACGCGTATACGAGGGTAGATTGAAAAGTTTCCGGAATGGGCAAGAGATGGCGCGCGTATCGTGAAATTGTTATGATGGTTGTCAAGGCTAACCTATTTTAGGTAAGCTGTCAAATTTTCAGACACGTGCGTCGTTCCGTTTTTGTTTACTAGGATATCATGTGAAGCAAGTCAGGCACCTTTGGAAAAATGGATAAAAACGAATTTCGTGCAGTCATCAAACATTTCTGGATGGATGGGAAAAAGGCGACGGAGATACGAGATATTTTGCAGGAAGTTCATGGCAAATCCACACCTTCATTTTCGACTATTAGTTTCTGGGTGAGCGAGTTCAAACGTGGCCGTACGAGCACCAAGGATGAACCACGCAGTGGACGTCCAAAAACGGCCACAAATGAAGAAATGGTCGACAAAGTCCATGATCTCGTGTTAGCCGATCGACGAGTGAAGTTGCGCGAAATAGTAGAGACCACGGGCATCTCATATGAACGTGTGCAAAATATCGTGCACGAACATTTGGGCATGAGGAAGCTGTCGGCGCGATGGGTGCCGCGTTTGCTGACTATGGACAACAAGCGAAATCGTGTGACTACTTCGAAAGAATGTTTGGCCTTGTTAAAGCGTAATCCAACGGATTTTTTCGCCGATTCGTGACCTTGGACGAAACATGGATCCACCACTACACACCAGAAACCAAGCAGCAGTCGAAACAGTGGATTTCTCCAGGCGAATCTGCTCCGAAGAAGGCAAAGACTGTCCCATCAGCTGGAAAGGTCATGGCCACCGTTTTTTGGGATTCGCAAGGTGTGATACACATTGACTTTTTGCAGAAGGGAAAAACTATCACGGGACAATATACAGCGATTTATTGGATCAATTCAACGGCATATTGAAGGAGAAGCGGCCTCATTTGCAGCGGAAAAAAGTGCTCTTCCACCACGACAACGCGCCGACCCATTCATCCCGAATCGCCAATGCTAAATTGGTTGAATTGGGCTACGAGGTGGTGCCGCTTCCCCCGTACTTTCCAGACCTGGCCCCGTGTGACTTCTTTTTGTTCACAAACATGAAGAATTGGCTCGGAGGCAAGCGGTTTACGTCAAATGAGGAGGTCATCGCCGCCACTAAAGCTTATTTTGCAGAGTTCCCGAAATCATATTTTTCTGAAGGCTTAAAAAAGTTGGAGCACCGCTGGGAAAAGTGTATCGCCCTGCAAGGGTACTATGTTGAAAAATAAAAAATAAAACCTGTTAAATTACTGCGTTTTCTTGCCCATTCCGGAAATTTTTCAATCTACCCTCGTATAACACTGATTTAACGAGAAGTTTAAAAACACATAAAATATATGTTTCATGTTAATCCTCACAATTAACTCGAATTATTTTTTACGATTCAAATCCTTTTGTAAATATTCGAATCCTTTTATAAATATTCAATTCATATCCTTTTATAAATATTCGAATCCTTTTATAAGGATTCGAATCACTTGTATTCGGATTCGAATACGAATCCTCTTAAAAAAATGTAACGAATCCAGTTAAACTAAAGAATTCGAATGCCTCTTTTGAATCCTCTAAAAGGATTCGAATAGAGGATTTGAATCTTGAATGATTCGAATCCTGCTCAGCTCTGGTGTGTACTACCTTTATGATAAGGATGTCACCAAAGTACCACCATTTTAAAAAAAGAATTTGGGTTTATTTAAGATTCATATACTTCTATTTGTAATATTTTTATTTGTACAACAATAAAATGCAAATATAATTCTTAAATTTATAATGCAAAATTAGTAATAAAAAAATAAATTCTGGGAGTTGCAAACAAAACCTTTGATATACAAATTTGCTGCGTACCTCCTAAAACTTTTGCGTACCAGTTTGGGAAACACTGATCTGAACTGTTAATATTTAAATTCAGTGGTTTACCAAAATTGAAAATTGCAATGCATGGGTGTAGCCAAAGGCACTCATATCTCAATTCTGAATTATGCTGAATTATGCAATTATGTTATGTTATATTTTTTGACTCATAATATTTTTTGTTTAAAAGAATAACTGTTGTATTATTGAATCCAGTCATTTTGATGCACAGAACAAATGTTGTTTTTGCATCTTCACTGCTTTGAAAATTAAAAAGTAGAAGCTAACACATTGGCTACGCATTTATAATTATTTTTTAGAAGATGTTGCCTCTGTTCAAGTGACTGGATTCAGGAATCGGATTATACTTGTTGCTTTTAAATTTCTGCACAACAATATCTAATTAAGTAATAATTTATTTAGACACACCAAGACATCTCTATTTCTTACACACACTAACGTGGATAATGAACATGTTTGGGATATTCTTCATCCTTGCGGCACACGAACATTACTCGATCGATGTGTTCGTCGCCTTCTACATAACAAGCCGTCTCTTCCTCTACTACCACACCCTCTCAAACAACCAGGCTCTCATGCAGCGGGATTCGAACCGGACACGCATCTGGTTCCCGCTTTTTTCCTACTTCGAGTCGACTGTGGACGGAATCGTGCCTAACGAATTCGACACCCCAGCAGAGATTGTCAAAAACCTGTGCGAATTTGCCCAGAAAAAAATCAACCCGTTCATCTACTACAGGATGGTGATGAGCCGGTTTGAAAGCTCATCTGAAACATCGGCAGTGAGCACTGCAGTAGAGCCGAAGAAGAATAAATAACGGTACGCTAACCTAGGTTGTTATTGAAAATAACAAAACAAATATAAAAAAAAGACTAAAACATGCACAGACACAATACATTCTGCCAAAGCGTTAGGGTTTTTTTAATTTAATTTTTAATGTAGTTAGTGAAATTCCATGAATTATGAATCAATCGGTGGATTCGTTATTTATTGAAGTCGTTTGTTTTTTAGTTTTCTTAGAGGTGATTTAATAAGAAAGTTGATCTTATGACTAAGTACCAAATATTTACATGACTGTTTTGATATTAAGGAGGTATTTTTTAAGTGGAACCAGATTCGCACAGGAAGCTTCCAAATTGTCCAATATTTTTGTTTTGTTTCGTTTGTTTAGATGGTAGCAATAATTCGTAATAGGAATAAAAATAGCGAGATATCATTTATTCTTTATACACAATAACTTAAACGAGTGAGCCACAAAATGTTGTAGGTTAACATAGTTGATACCTAAAATTCAACAGCGAAGCTCCCATTTGCACACTGTACATATACAACATAAAATGTCAAATTTTATTACAAGGAAGACATACTTCTTTTTTCTCATTCAAGCCAATAATTAAACAATACTTTGCGGCTCACCCTTTATAGCTGGTTAACCTTTTTAAACGAGCTATATTTCATTGTTTTCATCAACATGAAAATTAGAATGTTATTATTGTTATCACAAGAAAATTGATCAGAATATTTTGTAATTGGTTAAATGCGTTGATGTGTAAACTAAGTGAAGAAAAATTCTATCAAAAAATTTCTATAAATTTTCGAAAAGAAATCAGTTTGGTAGAATTCTGTGATATTTTTCATGAGATTCAAAAATTTTAGGTTTATATATAAAAAAAAATCAAATAGGTAATTTTTCATAAAAAAAATTTCAAGGAAAAATAGAACACTGCTAATATTTCATTGGTTATAGCACAGACAGCTATAAACAATAGTTACATTGGTCTGAGGTTATAGGTAAAATTCGTTAAGTGCGTACTTGATGCAACAATTTAGTCATTTAAAAATCATCAATTTAGTTAAAACCATTATATAAAACGAAATGTTTTCATACTTTTAAGTTGCTCCTTGTACAGTTAAATAATAAATAAATCTGTGATATTTATTTCATAATTTTTTTCTTCTAAAAATTATTATTTTTTGGGCCCGTTATTTTTTGTTTTAAAAGGTTAATCAGAATTATCACCCATTTTCTTCCCCACTTATGTCATGTGTATACTGTTGATTTTTCGCCTGTTGTTTACGTATATTTAAAGAGTGTGATAACAATTGGAGTGTTTTATTCACATTAAAAATGTGAGTTTTTTAAATTTTGTATTATTAATTTAAATATACAATAATATATATTTATAAAAGAAACCAAAAATTAAAAAAGAAAAATGTAAAAAAAACGACTGTTCCTTTGTATTTATTCTATTGAAGTATTTTTACATTCAGAAATATTTTTGTTGACTAAAATAAATATTTTATAATAAATATACACCTTTTTCTTTTATTTAAAAAATAAATGCACGTCTTCTTACATTTGTTCATCTCACTATGTTTGGAATAAATTGGCGACACGAGAGCAGCAAATCATCCAGAAATGCACAGATACCGAGTTCACGTAGTCATTTGGGAATGAGATTAGACCACCAAACGGATAAAGGTCATATTTTAAGTCTAGAATTAACACGGGTACCTTTCTGTAGAACACGCTGAGGAAGAGCATTAGAATAGCGGTGAGTATTCTCAGGCCGTACCCGAACGCGATGCCGTAGACGAATTTTCCAGAATTGCGCTCGGAGCTGAATTGGGAGAGTTCTTGTTCAATCACGTTTATCTTACGTTGGAGCTTTGAGTAACGGACAAAGTCCTTTACATTGCTTAGGTTGGACTGTTCCGTTTTCAATTTGTTACGCTGATTTAGTAATTCTTTTTCATGTTTGGATATTCTGTTGATACATCGTAAAACCTGAAAATCATTAATTACTCAACAAATTTGTGATATGCATTTTTTTTAGATTCATCAATTAATCAAAATTATTACCAATTTTTATCGTTTTGCACTGAACAAAGACTTATTGGGAAAGTTGCAATTTTTTAAATATACTTACCAATTTAGAGATGTATGAAGTGTGGGGACTAAGGAGACCGACCAGAGTAGTAATTATTATTAAAAACATCGTGGTAAGTTACGTTATTAATACACAAGTCATTCTAAAATGTTAATACGTTCATGACAATTTTTTGAGGTTATAAAGGTTATGTTATGGTCTGATTTAGTGCTGCCAGTAAAAGTTCTGGTTCAAGTTAATATATGCAGCTCAATTTACACAATTATACGCAACCTATATAGCAAGGTCTTGCAATATGAATTGTGTAAATTGAGCTGCATATGTTAACTTGAGTTGCCTATATTATTGTGTAACTTGAGTTGCATATATATTTGTGTGTAACTTGAGTTGCATATATATAATTGTGTGTAACTTGAATTGCATATATATTATTGTGTGACTTGCATATATATTATTTTGTAACTTACATTGCATATATTATTGTGTAACAAATTTGTATTAAATCTTATACTAATCGAAAATAAGAAAATTAACGATAGCGATAAGATACTATAATTTTGGAAAGAATACGGGTAGAGAGGTGGAAGACTAATTATTAACTACTATTAATTCTCTGATTAAGTCAAAATCGTGAATATAAAAATGTTCAAAATATGTAGTATAGCCTAAACATGTCTCTTTCATCACAATGCAAATGCGTAAATAATTTGTGAATAAAGTTATGATTTTAATAAGTACTAATCACAGATTAAAGTTAATATATTAATATATTATATTCTTAATCGATTGAAACAATATACATTTTTGAAAATATGACATGTGTATAAACTAATGTATACATACCTACCCACTGAACACGGAAATATTTTAAATATTGCACGAACATTGAACACAATACTAAAATAAAATATTGTATTCAAATTATTACAACGAAGTTTTAGCAACGTTACAAACATTGTATAAATGTTTTCCGTGCAATATTGATTTATATACATTACCGAAATGTTAAACATGATATCGGGTGATCAACAATGATTGTAGACAGGTTAAATTTCCCGCCAAAAAATGTTGGTACAACTGTTTATATGAAAAGAAAATCCCCTAGATTGCTTTTCCATTGGCGTAGCAAACATTTTTTCCCAAAATAAATTAAATATTTAATCATAACTATATATAACATTTTTACAATTTTAATTAATTATACAAAGTAAATTGAAGTAGGTTAAGGTTTTGTGTATTTTTAATAAACGTAGAGTTAGCATCCCTACTTTTATAATAAATGTTGAAAATGATGGCTTTCATTTTCTAGGCAAATGTTAACTCTTCGTTTTTTATTTTGAAATACTCGTTGAAGCTCCTCCGGATTTATGTTCCTTATCTCTTCTTCAATTGCTGCTTTAAGCTTGTTTAGGGTATGCATTTGATTTTTAAAAACCTTATTTTTTAAATGCCCGAATAAATAAAAATCGCACAGAGTGAGGTCTGGCGAACGTGGTGGCCATAATCCGTCGCTTAGCAAGCGATCATCGTAAAATTCCCTCAAGTAATTTAATGTCGCCAACGCAGTAAGAGGAGTGGCTTCATCTTGCTGAAAATAACCCATTATCTGTTCGTCATCATGCAATTGATTCAAAAATTCATCTAGAATGAGTGTTCGGTAGCGCTCCGCATTGATTATTTCGTTGAAAAATATTGGGCCAATTATCCGACGTCTCGAAATTGCTACCCAAACACCAATTTTTTGTGGATGTAAATCCGTTTCAATAAAAGTATGAGGATTTTCTGTAGCCCACGTACGATAGTTTTGGCTGTTCACATATCCTGACAAGTGAAACCACGCCTCGTCAGTAAAAAAGGTCTTGTCCAACATACCATTATCATTTAAATTCTGATTAAACCAATTGCAATAATCAATTCTTTTTTGGAAATCAAGTGGCTGAAGTTGTTGAACTACCGATACCTTATACGGGTGCAAATGCAGAATTTTTTTTGCGGCTTTTATGCAACTCCCATACGATACTCCTGTAAAAGGATTAAACATTAAAATTTGTGCGCACCTTAAAATTAAGAACATACCCGTTTGAGCTGAAAGTTTTCTTAAAGATTTTGTTGGGCTTTGTTCAAGTCGTTGTTGAATGTCGCCAACAACCTCTTCTGTTAAGATAGGCAGTCTTCCAGCTGACTTGCCCTTACAGATACAATTCCTTCCCTCAAAACGGTCAACAATGCGGGTTTTATGCGAGGAAAATGTTTTGTAAGGAATGTGGACATCGGGGAAGGCTTGAATAAATTGATTCAGACACGATTGTAATGAGTAAGTCCATGTGCCATCTTCATTCATAGTTCCACTTTGATAATGAGCCTTCAGGGTGAAAGCATCATGCTGTGGTGCAAACATCACGGTAAACACAAGCGAATTCTCTTAAAATCTGTAAATTTAGGATTAAACTTAAATTTTCTAACCTTAAAAACAGCAAATCACTTACCACAAAACAAAGACTTATACAAAGTAGTCCTGATAAGAACTGATGTCTATGAAACAGAATGAAAAATAACTTAATTCGAAGAGTAAATTAACACAATGGCAAAATACGACGCACGACGCTGCTAATGTCAAATCGAGTTACTGTTTATTAATTTTTCCTTGGCATGAACTTGGAGCAATCAAATTCCCCAGATTTTTCGGCGGGAAATTTAACTTGTCTACAATCATTGTTGATCACTCTTTATATCCTAAACATGTCTCTTTCATCACAATGCAAATGCGTAAATAATTTGTGAATAAAGTTGTTATGATTTTAATAAGTACTAATCACAGATTAAAGTTAATCAGCTGTGGTGCACGTAGGCATTAAACAAATAAATATATATATATTTTTTTAAACGTCATAAGCAAAGCTATACTGAAGAGAGATAAATCTCGAATCGCGTCTATAGATGGCCTAAGACATTAGTTTTAATCCAAGTCCTTTCACTTCTAATTTGTTGCAATCTCTCCTTTCATTTTAAATTGTATTATTAGTTGGTTTGAAGAGAATTTGACCTAAACGTTACATATACTTTAATAGAGCGTTGTAACAAATCAAATTAAATAAGATTTTAAATATTTCATTGTATAATTCAATATCCGGAGGTGTATTTGCACGGGAAGTAGTTGTTTCAATGGATATTTATCGTCTTAAATTGTCTTATTAATTAAGACACTGTTTGCATTTTCACGAATAGTTTTTCGTAATTTTATATATTATAAAATAAATAAATATATTCTTAATCGATTGAAACAATATACATTTTTAAAAATATGACATGTGTATAAACTAATGTATACATACCTACCCACTGAACACGGAAATATTTTAAATATTGCACGAACATTGAACATAATACTAAAATAAAATATTGTATTCAAATTATTACAACAAAGTTTTAGCAACGTTACAAACATTGTATAAATGTTTTCCGTGCAATATTGATTTATATACATTACCGAAAAGTTAAACATGATACTAAAATTCAACATTGTTTTATAACGTTTCAAAAATATTGCGGCAAAGTAACACAACGTTATGCGACATTGTAAGCATTGGATATATATTGAAAATGGTAACATTGCATTTTTAAAATTGTATAATTGTTGAATCTGTTGCTGTAATGCAGCATCGTGGTTTACACATTTCATGGACATTAAACATACGGAGAGTTTTTCATTCAAGTAAACATGTCCCAATTATATGCTGTAAATCTTCAGATATTCGTTGTTTTTTAAAAGAGTTCAACTGAAAGCTTTAAACGAGTGTTTTCCACTCCCAGACTAAGCATGAAGTAAAATTTCGAGTTTAGAAAAGCCCCGCGTAGAAAATTTGTCGAGGGGCTTTTCTAAACTCGAAATTTTACTTCATGCGCCACGCGTATAAGCCGCTGATTTCAATTGAAGTTCATGCACTTGTTGAGAATATTTTAATGTTTTCATAGTTTAAGGGTACTAGGTACTTAGGTTCCGGGGTACTGTCTCCCCTAGACTATACATTACTTTTTGTAAGACAGTTCTTTTTAATTGTTTTCTTGTTACCAATATATATTTGTATTTTTTGAGCCATTTAAACACAGAAATAAATGTTGCATTTAAATTACGAGAGAAGCCTTCCTGTGACGTTCACTTAATTGTCACACATCGTGTTGTATTCAATACGGATTCTATGCAACTTAACATACATATATACATACATTTGTATGTTGGGTTGCATACAACTAAGAGTAATTGATCGTGTTGCATAGGCGTTGCTTTGTTAACGGTGCAGCAACATTTTTCTTTGAACGTTAGCATTCAACGTTCCTGCAGGCGAACATTCAGCGTTTATTCAACATTCATGCAACTTAAAACGCAACGTTTCGTATTGCGGGGTAACATTGATGCAACGTGTCATGCAACGTTTCTTTGCTCAGTGGGTACCTATGTTGATATAACTGTTTTGCTTTAAATGGCCTAAGTTATACACCCCTGAAATTTGGCAAATTCCTCCCGGGACACCCTGTATATTGTTTAGTGTTTGTAATATATTAAACTTTTCTCTCATTGTTAGTTACATTTAATTTTAAATTTTCTTTCTGTTTACAATTTGTATTAGGTAATTAACTTATATAAAATTGTTAATGTCATGATCATGAAAGGTGCAATTTATGTTGGTTAAGAACGTACTAAGTGACTTATTTCCCTTTAAACTCACGAGATGAAATCTCTAGACTATACACTTTTGTGTAAAGAAACTAGTTTGTGAGTCAAAGGGCCATTTAATCAAGGAAATCATTAACATTTAATCGAATTTGTATGTAAAAGTTTTTGCTGTTATAGAAGACGACATTAAAATAAAACATCGTAAATGTATGTAGACGTAATGATTAATGATCAATTGCCCTATTTTATGTAATAATAATAAAAATCAACCTATCAAACACAATCGGATGACTAATATAGATTGATTTTTAATATCCAATCAACAGTGCAGCAATTACCAAAGAAAAATTTGCGTAACATTAATTGCACAGCATCCCACATCACATTCAAAGGTCACTCCTTAAAAAATCGTCCGTAGGACTAAATATGCATTGTTTAATAATTTATGAGCGCAACATCAACATAACAGAATATAATATGTCCGGTAAATTGTTGTCATCGTTAAGTATCTAAGCAACTAAATGAACATCCCAACGTATTAAACGGTGCATTGTAGCGGTATATCAATAGGGTTTGGCGCGTACTCTTTAGTTTTTGTGGACGCTCAGTTGACCCGCGACGCCGACGTCGACTAGATCTACGTTTACATTTTTGGGAAGAGTGAAGTTAACTTGCAGGTGACTCTAACTTGATTTGTTTCATTTGTTATTGCACATAAAAACGCATGTATAATATAAAATACAGCTAATTAACATAGTTGTACATTGTATTAACGAAATTATTTAATACTAATTTCTTAATCCAGTATATTTCTTTTTATAACAAAAGTATACATAATTATAAAGAATAATTATTTATGTTTCTCTTTCCATTAAGCAAAACGCTAACAAATAACGTTATATCAACATTTTAGCAGCATTAAACGTTGTTGTAATGTTGATGAAATATTACTTAAATGAGTTTGTTCAGTGTGTTATTTGTTTTAATAATAAAATTATTAAGTTATAATTTTGTTTTGTGCTGTATATTTTAACTACTTTTGCTGTATGTTCTTAAGTAATATAAAAATGTTCTTCAGAGAGTAATATTAAAAAATAATTAAATATTGCTAAAAAGTACTTTTTTATACAGTTATTCATGTTCAAAGTTTATTATAGCACTAATCAAGCTCAAGCGGTACACCTAATCAATTTATTTAATTAAGAATTAAGGCAAGCAAGCATGATCATAATTTAAAAAAGAGTGTTCCGCCCAATTTCACTAATGAGTAGAGTATGAAAAGTAGAAATGTGATTAAATTAAAACACACGAGCATAATTAACTTAATACCTTATAGCACGTAATGTAAAAATCCAATTAATAAACGTGTATATTTGTATTAATAAATATTGTTAAATGTCATTTATAGTAGGTACATCTGATAAAATGAATGAAAACAACAAGAAGGTAGGTGTGTGTTAATCTTATCTTAGCAAAATAACAGATTAATAAAATGATTTTAATCAGCGTACTATTAGCACATTTTATTTAGAAAGATACAAAATTCATTACATTATTATTTCGAATTGGAATCAAAATTCAATTATTCTTTTTGTTTTGTTGGCGCTTCTAGATTATCAATTCATCAATCTTCAGGTGGACGATACCATTCACAGATGTACAACAATCCATACATCTACAGTAAGGACTTATATACAGGGTAGAGTGTGTACAATATCGCATTTTTTTTCCATTGTACATACAATAACAAACCGTTTTCAGAGTAGATATCATTTGTATATAAAACAATAAATCATTGTAGAGACCAATGAACACAGCGCACTAATGCAGTCATTTGTTTGCTTTCATCACTAACAAAATTGTAGATACATATGTATTATAAATAACGTTTACTTGAAAATATGATAATCCTTTTAAATGTGGTAAAAAGAAGAATACTGGGAATTGCACTTAAGGATTATTTTAAACTAAGTTGCATGGATAAATAACATTTGTGTATTGAAACAAGTGTATTAAATACTTGAGTTATTTGGTTTGCACTATTTGATGAATCATGGTTTGTATAAATACACAGAGAATGTTTCTTTTAAGTACACATATCCCGATGTATACCGTGTACATTTTTAGACGTTCATTGTTTTTTTAATGCGACCAATTTGAAGTTTCAAACAAGTGTTTCCACTTCTTGGTTAAGCATGAAGCAACATTTCGAGTTTAGAAGAGCCTGAAAATTTGGTTTAACGAAATGTCAGTGTTTTATACGCGTGGCGCATGAAGGAATAGAAACACTCGTTAGAAGCTTTAAATTGAACTTATTAAAAAACAACGAATGCTTGAAGATTACAACGTGTACACTAGGATATGTATACTTGAAAAATTCCCTGTATATTATAAAAATATTAAATGTGCTATTTTTTTCGCAATCTACAACTGATTTGTCTTTGTAGGACAAATCCCCACTGAGCAAAAAACGTTATCCCCACTGAGCAAAAAACGTTATATCAACATTGTAGCAACATTAAACGTTGTTTTAATGTTGATGAAACATTACTTAATTGTGTTTGCTCAGTGGGTCATTTGTCTTTGTAGGACAAATCATTTGTCATTCGTTCATCCTTTATACCGTGCGTTTTATTTAAGTATGGCCATAGAGATTTACATGGTAAAAATTGTACCCCATGTTAACTTTTGTTGTCGTCCAAATTTGAAACAATTTTTTTGTTTTTATTAATAAATCAACCAGTTTTCTACGAAATGTTCATTGTTAGAAGGACATAAACATGTTAGAATTCTTTATTTTAGCTTTCAAGTTTAGCAAAACAAATACTTACATTATGACATTTTCGCCAAGTTAATTTTTTGGCTTAATTATTAATAATTTCAACTTTGAAAGCGAAAATAAAGAAATCTAACATGTTTATGTCCTTCTAGCGTTGTACATTTCGTAGAAAAAATGTTTATTTATCAAAAAAACCAAAAAATTGTTTCAAATTTGTACAACAACTTGAGTTAACATGGACTTTGATTAAAGATGTATTTGTGTGTTTTTGAACTTCATTTCAAATTAGTGTTTTGTACGCGTGGCGCATGAAGTAAAATTTCGAGTTTAGAAAAGCCCGAAAATTTGTCTCGGGTCGCTGCGCGACCCTCGACAAATGTTCACGGGGCTTTTCTAAACTCGAAATTTTACTTCATGCTTAGCCTGGGAGTGGAAACACCCGTTCAAAACTTCAAATTGAATTCTATTATAAAATCGACGAATGCCTGAAAATTACGTAAATAAAAAAATCACTGAATGTCATTAAAACCGGAAAAGTCAGAAAAAAGTAATGGAATTATATTCAAATTGACCAAAACACTAACAAAAAAGCCATATGATATTATTAAATTTGTCAAAATCAGCAGGCAAATTACAAAACACGTAAACATTTATAAAATTAAGTTAAATATTGACAAAAACAATGAAAACAATTTAACAAAATAGGGGTTTTCCACAGAAGAAAGTTATATTAACCCTTAGCGGCCACACTTCACTCCTGTAACGTTGCGGCCATATGGGGTACTTTAATACCCCACGCGAAAAAACTGATCTTAATTTTTTTATATGCTATACGATGTTGCGAGAAAATTTATGGACCATAGTTAACATGTTCTTTTACTATATTTGCAGTTTGGAATGAGTTATATGTTGAATTCAGTCTCAAAAAAAATATATGGGGACATACGACACAAATGAATCATTTGAAAAAAAAAATCATAACTCTTTTAATTTAAAAAATAAAGAGCTAAAATTTTAGATTCTTGCAGAAAATATATTTAACTTTTATGGAAAAATGATGCTGTAGATGTTTACTGGGGTACCCCATGCTTAGAAATTTGTCACGTGTTGCGCTGTTGAAGCTAAATTATTTCTAGTATGTTTCGCATGAAAAAGTTAAATTGGTTTACTGTCCGTTAATGTCGCGATTAGTATCTTTTTCAAAGATTTTGAATGTTTACATTACAATTTTTTTCGTCTGGGGTACTAAAATACCCCAGGTGGCCGCTAAGGGTTAAAAGGTCAGGGAAAAAAATCTTGAATTAGGGAAATGCCGGGAAAATGTAACATTTCAGATTGTGGCTATCATGTCAGTTTTCCTTCAAAGAATATTAAACAAAATTATGAAAACTAGATTATTATTTTTAAAAACATTTTCAGTCATTTTATGTTTTTATCAAAGTATTCAGTTTAAAGTTTCAAACGAGCGTTTCCACTCCCAGACTAAGCATGAAGTAAAATTTCGAGTTTAGAAAAGCCCCGTGAAAATTTGGCGAGGGTCGCGCAGCGACCCGAGACAAATTTTCTGGGCTTTTCTAAACTCGAAATTTTACTTCATGCGCCTCGCGTATAAAACAGTGATTTAACGAGAAATTTAAAAACACGCAAAAAGAAATGTTTCAAGTTAATCCTCACATTTAATTCGAATTATTTTTCACGAATCAAAACCTTTTGTAAGTATTCAGACCCTTTTATAAATATTCGAATCCTATTATGAGGATTCGAATCACCCACATTTGGATTCGAATAGGAATCCTCTTAAAAAAATGTAACGAATCCAGATCACGAGTCCAGTTGAACTAAAGTATTCGAATGCCTCTTTTGAATCCTCGAAAAGGATTCGAATCCTGCTCAGCTCTGACATGGGGTACATTTTTTACCATCTAAATTCTTATGGCCATACTTAAATAAAACGCAGTGTATAAATATATTCCCCTGTTTATCATTAATTTATTTAAAAAAACCTTTTTATAAAAGTAAAAAAAAACACATCCTTGCAATATGTTACATTCTCAAAAATAATTAACTAAATTTGGGTCATATCAATTCGTGTTGATTACTTGATTTTTCATACTTGTTACATAATGTACTATTTGTATCTTTTAATTAGATATTTTAAATATTTACTTTTGCAAATACGTGCGTGTCTTGCTGATATGAAGTCACCTGCAAATTGAATAATTAAAATGCGAAACAATTCCTTAAATGTCCTATATAAAATGCCCTCCTTAGTTAAGGAAATTACAACAATTAGCCGAGTGTCGTAGGAATGAATCGAAAGGGCCAAGGAACCTGTTGTATACATATTTCATGTCGTGCGTGTTGGTGGGCTCTTGACCTCTTCTGGGGTCGGAGGTTTTCGTGGAGGGTGTCACCCGGTCAAATTTATCCATAAATGTACATCTAAAGATAAACATGATAAAACCTGAATTTTCAGTTAATTATAGGAAGTTAAGATCCGGTTTGTTTTGACTAATGCTTTTTGGATTTTAGACTGAACTGGATAATGTACCGGATAAAGTAATGAGTTTATCTTGTATATTACATTTTTCATTGTTATTATTCAAAAAGGTCAATCTACCCTTTTAAGTAGTAAATGATTAAATTATATTACGAACGGTGGAGGCTTCTACTTCGTTATACATGTTAATTCAATAAAACAAAGTTAAAGTGTTTTATTTTATTGGATTAGATTATAATCAATTAATTGGAATTATTGTGTCTTCAGCTATTTAATCATTAGATGATTCAACTTGGTAATTATGAAGTTTGTTATAAAATACATTGGGTTGTCTTTCTATCGATCTATTGGTTAGTAACTTCTTAATTTGTTATTCTTCTTGTATTTATAGTTAATATTCTTTAATGATTTCTAGTAAATACAAACAATTAATTAATACCTATTTTTGCTCAGTGTTTTCATAATTAACGTGCATTTCTTGTAAAAATCCTGTCCGAATTAAATTAAAGCCTATGGCATGAAGGTAATTTCGAATGCAATCAAGTGTCAAGCTTTCAGTCAATGAACGCTATAAATCATTTTACAGAACACAATGGGCTTTCCACTTATTGTGAAGCAATAAATTGGAAATCCCATTTGTTTCCTTTTTGAATGAAAACACGTTCAGATAAATCGTTATTGAGGCATAAATTATTAATTATTCCCAAAAAGCCAGGACGTGTGAAAAGAACATATGGATCTTGATTGGAAAAAGTCCAAGGAGACGACTGAAAATAATAACTAAATATGCAAATCAATATTAGTTGAATAATTTCAATAATAATGTAACCCTCAAGATGGGATCAAATATGTTAACACAGTTTAGTTATTGTTCTAATCTTATTGAATAAATTAATAAATGCAATAACGAACAATTTATTCTAATTCTTCATTCATTAGATTTTCAACTTAAACAATCAGTAAATAAAAATTATAAAATAATTTAATGCATTTAAGTTTTGTAATAGAAGCTTCAAACGGGATCTAAATTCAAGTGTTTAATTATTAGGCTTATCTAAACTCAAAATATTACTTCATGCGCCACGCGTATTTAAAATACATCGCTGTATACACTTTATAATAAGTGTATACAGCGATGTATTTTAAATACGCCTGGCGCATGAAGTAATATTTTGAGTTTAGATAAGCCTAAAACTTTGAACTTGTCGACGCGCTACGCTTTGCTTCACTTGAAAGAACAATTTTATTTTATCTTAATTTAAAGGCTTTTCTAAACTAGAAAATTTAATTCATGCTTATTGAAAGAGTTGTAGCACTGGCTTGAGTAATTAGTTAATTTTAGTATGAAAGAAAAATAAGACATTGTGTACAGGGTGTCCGTATTTCGACAGAATACATTCCGTCTAAATACGGATACCCTGTATACGTTAAAGTACTTTATTGCTAGGTAAATTTATAAAATATACTTTACACAGGGATTTTTCTTTTAAGTGGACATATCCCAATAATGTATATTTTTAAATATTCACTATTTTTATAAATGGGCTTATTGCTAGGAATATTTGAAAATGTACATTATTGGGATATGTCCAGTTAAAAAAAATCCCTGTGTAAAGTATATTTTATAAATTTACCTAGCAATAAAGTACTTATATCGATGTGCATGGATAAAATTGCATGTCTCAAATGACACTATGAGTAACAAAATGGAAATAGTCTAGATGCAAAAAGATAAATATTGTTTACACGATATGCAATGGAATCAATCGATACAAGAGTAAACTTTAACATAAATAGTGTTCAAATATAGTTAAAATTTAACGTATACAGGCTATACGTATTTAGACGGAATGTATTCTGTCGAAATACGGACACCCTGTACAAAATGTCTTTTTTTTTCCTGTGGGGGCCGTCTTCCTTTCGGATCCGGATGCACTGCAGCCTAGGTGACTTATTGTACTGACACAATGTCTTATTTTTCTTTCATACAAAAATAACTGATTAGGATTTAATTAGAGCAATTGCTCTGTTTTACTCATTTCTATTTTGATTTTGTTAAATCAGTGAAACAGACCAACTGTGTTAATTGAATATACCATAATTAAATTCAGAAATATTTTAAGTAAAAATTAATTAAATAAATAATAAAGAACACATTTTTTTGAGCATACCGGGCGTTGTCTTGGCGGACGCAACATACGAAATCCCATGTAAATTTTGAAATGTTCAAATTTTGGCTCCCCTATTTATTTTAGAAACAAAATTTACCTTTTTGTAGTGGAAAATATTCTGAATTCATTCATGTTAACGTTTATCACTTTAAGTTTCTCCAAGTTAAAATAATTGAGAAAATGTAATGTGATTTTATAAAAATATTGACATGCCATGAAATTGAAACAACAATTGCGGATGTCAAAATGGCAAAAGATATCGCAGTCACTTGATTAAAGTAAATGTTTTCGAAATGATTTACACTATACAAGAAAAAGTCCTCTAAATAAAGTGGTATTATGCAGACCACAGTTATCACGATGTTTGCGTTATGTTTTTAGTCGTTAATTAAGTAACAGCAATATCTTGTGCTATTTTGACACCCGCAATTGTTATATCAATTCCATGGTATGTCATTATTTTTATAAAATCACATTTATTTTTCTTAATTATTTTAGCAGTAACTTTTCTGACATTCGTTGATTTTTAAAAGAGTACAATTTGAAGCTTTAAATGAGTGTTTTCCACTCCCAGACTAAGCATGAAGTAAAATTTCGAGTTTAGAAAAGCCCCGTGAAAATTTGTCGAGGGTCGCGCAGCGACCCGAGATAAATTTTCTGGGCTTTTCTAAACTCGAAATTTTACTTCATGCGCCACGCGTATAAAACACAGATTTTAAGTTCGAAAGTTCGAATATACATAAATTTCACAATATTATAGTGTTTTATACGCGTGGCGCATGAAGTAAAATTTCGAGTTTAGAAAAGCCCAGAAAATTTGTCTCGGGCCGCTGCGCGACCCTCGACAAATTTTCACGGGGCTTTTCTAAACTCGAAATTTTACTTCATGCTTAGTCTGGGAGTGGAAAACACTTGTTTAAAGCTTTAAATTAAACTTAAAAAAAACAGGCAATATCAGCAACGATTGTTGTAACGATTCCATGGTATGTCATTATTTTTATAAAATCGCATTACTTTTTCTTAATTATTTTATGTAAAGTGTTACGTGTGAACATTCATAAATTTAGAATTTTTCCCTCTACAAAAAAGTGTAATACATTTTGTCTCTAAAATAAAGGGAAGCCAATATTTGAACACTTTAAAATTACCATGCGATTTCCTATGTTGCGTCCGCCAAGTCAACACCCGGTATAATCTAATCAGCAAAACATTTTTAGAGTAAATTTTGCTAAAATGAAATAAATTTTGTATTTTTTAAAAATACATTTCATACCTACCCATCAATAATTTCTTCAAACAAAAACATTAGTCAGCCTCTTTTTCTTGACCCCAAAATACGTCAATCAATCTATAATAAAATTTCAATAACCCCTTATAACGAGTTTCACTAAACAACAGTTTTCAGACAAAAGTAGTAATTATAATTCCTAATTTCATGCACATTAAATATTAATCGGCAGCCTTTATACCTACGTAAATATTATATTCTGACCGTAATAGGGATGTTTAAATGTTTCATGGCGTTCGATTCGATCGGACCATGGGGTTCATTCAACTTTGTTGCTAATCGTGAAACAATTTTTCCATAATTTTGTTGCCGTGTGTTACGATTTATGATATTATCATCACCATGAAAGCCCGCATTTAGATGTCATCGCACGTTACTGTGTTTTCGAGAACATTTTCGAAGAATTTGTTTAACGTGCGGGATGTTTGATTTTCATGCAAATTATTTAGATATTGATGGTTTATTAAATGTTATGGGAACTAATGAATTGTAGCACATAGTTGATTTGATTATCATAATTTAATTAGTTGATGTGGGTATAATTTGTTAGGGATTGTAATTGTCCCTATTAAGGATATCTCAACTATAGAGGAATGTTAAGTATTGCACCTTACATTGCTCTTATGGAGATTTCTAAGCAACGATTAGTTTTATTGACCATTTATTTTCGATCAATCTATTTAATACAACATGTTTATAATAATTACCCCAATAAATTAAAGCAATACGAAGAAGAAATAATGTTTCCAATGGAAGTATTCCATGGATTTGTGTGATCGTTTGACAGTGTTCCATTATTTACTTAATATTTTATTTTAGAACCACTTTTTTGAAAAAAAAAATACTCTCAATTTATTCGCAAAGCTTTAATGTACAATATATATACGTTTCAAAGATCTATTTTCATTATTGTGGAAAATTAATCGTTGATCGTTCTTATGGCCAAATAACATGTAAAATTCCGACCTTAAATATATATTTCCCGACGCATCAGCTGTTAATTTTCAGGAATTCGTTGCTTTTATAAAAGCGTTCGATATGAAGCTTCTAAAGAGTGTTTGCACTCCTTGGTTAAATATGAAGTAAAATTTCGAATTTAGAAAGGCCTGAAAATTTCTTTTTGTTTATAAGTATATTTTAAATCTTGCTTTAGCAGTTTATTTTTAATATTAAATGGGTTTTTGGTTTTAGTGGCAGAATTAATTCAAAAAATAAAATGGAGATGGAGGCTTTATTGCAGGTTTGTTCAAAAATACGTTTTTTTCATTTCAATTAAAACAAAAAGTTTTTTTAGCAAAACGTGTTTTTTTCATTGAAACAGCTTTTAAAACATTAACAATAAAAAACAAGTTTAAAACGTGTTTATAACAGAACATACGGGGCATTTTTCTTTTGAGTATGCATAACCCGATAATTACAGCGTTTTTTAAATTTGCGGGAATTCGTTGTTTAAAAGTGGTTAATTTGAGGTTTTCAACGAGTGTTTTCTACTCCCAGACTAAGCATGAAGTAAAATTTTGAATTTAGAAAAGCCTAAGAATTTGTATTCTCTGCATAGCGAAGCGGAGCGGCCAATCCAAATTAGGCTTTTCTAAAATCGAAATTTTACTTCATGCGCCACGCTTGAAAGCACTGATTTACACTGAAGTTCAAAAAACACACACATACAACGATTATAGGCAATATAATTTATGTTAGAGTTATTGGGTTGCCCATAATCACTGTTTTAAACAATTTGTTCAGGGCAGAATTTGGCTTACATTTTATTCACATCTACATTTTTAATTACCAAAGCCGTATATTTTAAACTTAGCGATATTTCAGTGTTTTATACGTGTGGCGCATGAAGTAAAATTTCGAGTTTAGAAAAGCCTAATTTGGATTGGCCGCTTCGCTTCGCTACGCGGCCAATCCAATTTTTCAGGCTTTTCTAAACTCGAAATTTTACTTCATGCTTAGTCTGGGAGTGGAAAACCCTTGTTTAAAGATTCAAATTGAAATCTTTTAAAAAACAACGAATGTCGGAAAATTTACAGTGCATGCATATGTATACCCAAAATTACATTTATGCACACATATTTGATATTTTATTGTAATAAAATGTTATGTTTAATAATGTATTATTGAAATATCTTCAACAATTTAAAACAAAACCGTTTAAAATACGACGGCTGTTTTCAAATATGTTTAAAACTAGTGATGGGCAAGATCGAGTTTCTCAAGGATCGATCAAGCAATGATCGATCAGTTGAAGTATTGAGCAGATCGATCTGATTAAAAAGATCCAGCCGCTCGGAAAGATCGAGCCGATCAAAAAAATCGAGCCGATCAAAGAGATCGAGCCGCTCGGAAAGATCGAGCCGCTCGCAAAGATCGAGCCGATCGAAAAGATCGAGCCGATCAAAAAGATCGAGCCGATCGAAAAGATCGAGCAGCTAGATCATTTGCAAGGATCTAGCGGATTCGATCTTATTTGATCATCACTCAAAAAAATACTTGTTATTTAAATACTTGTTACTTAATGACTAAAAGAATTATTATAATAAATGTAAACTATGCTTTTTTAGTGTACATTTAATTAATATTGAATTTGTAATTAAAAATTGCAAATTCAATGTAATTTAATATTGTTATTTGGCATTTTTACCTTTTTAAATGTTCAGGAATCTAAAATTCTGTTTTGATTTTTTTTTGTACAGGGAATTAATTATTTCCGGCTCCAGCGCATATGCTGAAAAATGTTCAAACATAATTCACATATGAAATAAGTAGTATATTTTGAACCTTACTTTAAATTAGTGTTTTGTGCGCGTGGCGCAAGAAGTAAAATTTTAAGTTTAGAAAAGCCTGAAAATTTGGATTGATCCCTTCGCTTCTCTACGCGATCAATCCAAATTTTGAGGCTTTTCTCAACTCAAAATTTTACTTCATGCTTAATCTAGGAGTGGAAAACACTCGTTTGAAGCTTCAAATTGAATTCTTCTAGAAAAACAACGACTATTTATACTAAAAAGAAAAACTCATTGGATACAGTGCATTTTTTTAAGGTAAACATATGCATAAGCTGTAAATTTTCCGACATTCATTGTTTTTAAAAAGAGTTCAATTTGAAGCTTTAAACGAGTGTTTTCCACTCCCAGACTAAGCATGAAGTAAAATTTCGAGTTTAGAAAAGCCCCGTGAAAATTTGTCGTGGGTCGCGCAGCGACCCGAGACAAATTTTCTGGGCTTTTCTAAACTCGAAATTTTACTTCATGCGCCACGCGTATAAAACACAGATTTCAAGTGAAGTTCGGATATACATACATTTCACAATATTTGAGTGTTTTATACGCGTGGCGCATGAAGTAAAATTTCGAGTTTAGAAAAGCCCCGTGAAAATTTGTCTTGGGTCGCTGCGCGACCCTCGACAAATTTTCACGGGGCTTTTCTAAACTCGAAATTTCACTTCATGCTTAGTCTGGGAGTGGAAAATACTCATTTAAAGCTTCAAATTTAACTTAAAGAAAACAAGGAATATCTAAAGATTTACAAACAATGGGCTCAATTTGGAATACGTATACTTAAAAGAAAAACTCCTTGTACAATATTTTATGTTTCTATAAAATTAAAATAATCTACCCATACGACAAAATTTTATTTTCTGCGTAAATTATAATTAACAAAATAAAACTCCTAAAATTCCTATCAATATTTTAGAAAACTAAATACAAATTATTTAGTAAAAAGAAATCACGATCACACGACTAAAATTTTGTCAAATATTGAAAAAAAGTCCTAATTATAAATGGCGATTATTTTTACAATGATTTAATATCTCTTTAGGGCAGGTGGTGGCCGAGCGGTAACGTCGCCGGGCTGTATCGCTCGGCGAGCCACAAATTAGGGTTCAATTCCCGTGCACGGGGAGACTTTATTTCAAAAATAATATCTCGTCGTGACCCTGGGTGTAGTATGAATGTGTGTGATTGTCCGAATGAATAGTTAAATACTACAAATTGTAAATTGTAATAAATTAATTGATACAAAAATATATAGATTGATGATGGCTAATGGGCAAGTTTCCAAGGCCAGGCAAAAAGCCAAAAAAAAATATCTCTTTAGAAAATTAATAAAGACTCCACAGCACAAGCTTAAAAAAAAATTTGTCGATGGTTATAAGAATTTACATGTCATCATGATTTAGTAGGTAAAATTGTTTTTGTGGAGGGGGTTAATTGGCATAAATATAATTTTTTTTTTAATTTTAGAAAAAAATAATGAAATGCACAAACATCTTAATCTTTAACGAGTTACTTGTTCAAGCAAGTTACATTTTTTATATTAATCGTAATTAGGAATTGAACCTCTTAAAAATAACATACAATTTCTTCGAGTTTGGTTCAAAATATATAAAAAAACTAGTTGAGATAATTAAATTTTTTTTAAGGATATTAAAAATCGATGAATTCTGTGTAAATTAACAGAATTATATGTTGTTTTATGCTAAATCATTTGTTTATTTTGCATAAATGTTTAAACATATTTTGTCTTTATTTTATATTTACTTAAACTTTTCAAAATTTTCGTAGAAAAATTTGACGAGATTTATTAATTCTCTATAAAAAAAGTTATTAATCCATTACTTATGTAAATTCAGTGATTTTCATAAAAGATACAATTACGTTAATGTTTGTTTAATTTAATTTTATATATTGTATTTAAAGTTTTCAATTCAAATATTTAGTGATTAACTGTTGATTTTTTACGTTTTTATAAACGATGCTAAAATTACGTTTATGTTCGCTTAATTTAATTTCATATATTATATTTAAAGTTTGAATTCAAATAGTTTTCAAATTAAAATACTCAGTGGTTTTCATGATTATTAGAATAACTGTTGATTTTTTAATAATAATTAAACAAAATAAGACATTCACAAACGGGGTTATTTTTAGGGGTAGTTTTTCTGGGGAGTGATATTACAGGCAAAGTTATTTTATAGGTGGTTTTGCAGTAATATTTTCACAAGGGGTAGTTTTTCTAAAATGTGCTTTTTACGAGGGTAGTTTTTTAGGAAGGGTCATTAAATGGCTTTACAGGGTGTGGTTTTTTGAGGGTATCATTTTCTGAAATGGTTTTACTGGGGGCAGGTTTTTTGAGAGGATGAATTTTGCTTTTTTCGGGACATGTTTTTTTTGGAGGTAATTTTGCAAGAGTGTTTTTACAGGGGAGGGGTGATTTTGCAGAAATATTTTTTACAGAGGATCTTTCAGTGCGCAGTTTTTTCAGGGCGTGATTTTCCAAGACGTATTTAAATTTTTAGGGACCGTGGTTTTTATAAGGGGTTTTCTCCGGGGGTGATGTTTGTTAGTCGTGATGATTAAATTTTTATATAATTATAATTATTTTACTTTTTTTTTACTTTCATCGTTTATTTTATGAATTATTTAATACAGAATATCTTTTAATTTGATTTTCTGAATAAATTTTGCCTGGGAATGTTAAATAATAGAAGCAAAATAAAAGTAATTCATTTACTTTGAAAGTTTACGAATTACCTATTTAATCAAATTAAATAGTGTGATTCTTCAATGATACCTCCTAGGCCGATCGATCAGCTCGAAAATAGCTCAAAATAGCTCTATAGCATGCAGCTAGAATACCTTAAACTGTATAACTTGATCAATTGTCTCGAGCCGACCGATTTGATCAATTTTCTCGAGCCGATTGATCAATCGATTAGCTCGACAAGTTCGAAAAGATCGAAATGCGTGAAACGATCGAGCCGCCCGATAAGATCGAGCCGATCGAAAAAATCGAGACGATCAAGAAGATCGAACCGATCAGAAAGATCGAGTTGATCAAAAAGATTGAGCCAATCAACAAGATCGAGCCGATCAAAAAGATCGAGTTGATCAAAAAAATCGAGCCGTCAAAAAGATCGAGTGGCTCGATCGCTTGCAAGGATCGATCAATCGATCTTTTTTGATCGATCTTACCCATCACTATTTAAAACACTGTTTTAAAACAAAGTATTTTAAACATAACAACCCTGCTTTATTGTAAAAATTTGTACATAATTTATTTTTTTAAATTCATTTTGTTTTTTAAATATATGTGCCTATATTTGGCCAAAACTTGTTGGCTTCTTCGGGGCAAAATTAAGGTCAGGCAATGTAAAAAAGTTGTCAAGTTGTAGAAATGATGATGTAAATATTCAAATTCATTCTACAACTTGACAACATTTTTACATTGCCTGACCTCCATTTTGCCCTTAAGAAGCCAACAAATTTTGGCGAAAGATAGGCACATATATATTTTTTTAAAAAGATTAAAAAAAATTATCTCCGCCTTCATTTTATTTTTTTAATTAATTTCGCCTCTAAAACCAAAAACCTAATTATTATTGTCAACTTGACGGTAAAAAAAGAAAAATGTCGTTTATTTTTAATACTGATTCAGCAATATATTTTTGAATTTTACAATATTACAGTGTTTATTACGGGTGACGCATGAAGTAAAATTTCGAATTTAGAAAAGTTTGAACATTTGTATTGGTCGCTCCGATATATCAAATCAATTTTTAAATTTGATTTGATATTTTAGAATATCCAGCAAAGATATTTAAACTAAAATTATGGCTAATCAAAGTTTATTAATTTCTGCGTAGATTCTATGAATTTTATGTTGATTTGATAATCTGTTGATGTTTTACAATTGTTTCAAAGAAATGAAAATACGTTGACATCATTTATTTTCGTATGAATTTAAGCTTCTAACGAGTGTTTCCAATCCCAGATTAAGCATGAAGTAAAATTTCGAGTTAGCAAAGCCTGAAAATTTGGACTGGTTGCTTCACTTCGCTACGGGACTAAGCCAAACTTTCAAGCTTTTCTAAACTCGAAACTTTACTTCATGCTTAAAGAAGGAGTGCAACACTCGTTAGAAGCTTCTTCAAATTCCTGAAAATTCACCCAACGCTGTACTCATCTGGCTATGTATACTTAATAGAAAAATTCCTGGTGGATATACTTAAATGAACAAAAATCATGTATGTAGTATCCTAAATATTTTATATATATATAATAAGGCTTTCTCCGGGCCATTTAGGCCCATTGCCTAGGATCTTCTATTCTGAAGGTTTCGTTTCGTCCTTCCATCTCCTCCTGTCCTTTGCTCTCTCTCTCCAAAATAATTTATACTTAGGTTATAAATAGTCACTATAGTTAGCAAATTAGTACCAATCTTGGAGTGCCATGAAGATGTCAAATTTACTACATAGTTTTCAGTTGGCCGGAAAGGAATGATGATTTTGAAAAATGTTATTATTTAGGTATTAGTGACTATATTCAGTGAGCAATATTCTTCGTTTAACCAACGAAATAAATTATATTTTATGTTACTGTAAATTTTCTCTAATTAATTCACTTACAACACCTTTAAACCAATTTCAAAACTACACGATTTTATGAACCGACACGTTTCCTATCCAAAACAAGTAAATAACAACCGGCATCCTCAAACAATACGGTTTCTACCGAAGGCCGAGAAGTTAACCTTGTCTTACTTAACAATGTTTCAAATTTCACCTGATGATTCATTTTTTAATTTGCAGAAATGTTCCGGCCGCAAAGCGCCATGACGAGGAAGGAGAACGAGATGGTCAACAAAAGCATACGCGAGTTACAAGCCTCCGGTGAGTCAGTTTGAAACATTCAGTTCGAGTGAGAAAACGAAACAAACTTGGCGTTGTTTTTTTTACTTCGCGTTCGATTTACTGTAGACTTTCAAAGATAGTAATTAGAATTCGATCGGTCCCCTCCATACCTAGCAGTAGATCAAATATTTACAAGAATTAGCAATTGTGCTCGAAATGGGTGACAGTGAAGACGTGTCAGGTGCGTGTTCTTTATTTTGTTGAATATATTGGGTTTTAGTGTAATAATAGTAATTGTACATGCAGATTTATTAAAATATATGTATTCAAAATGTACCAGTATATTTTTTTTAAAATAAGTAATTCACGTTTTTTATCAGTTGAATTTTTATAACTATAACAAAAAAAATCACGAGTTCAAATTTAAAACAGTAAATCAAGTTTTGTAGGTACTCAAAGATCAATATTCTGTTCTATTTAAATTACTTCAATACACAATAATAATTGATTAGTAGGAAATATACTACCCTAATAAAGACTGTTATTCCTTACTTCACTTTTTATTTTTATCGTTAGATGTACATTTCGAGACACAAAGTGCTCATTATCAATAACAAACCAGTTTGTTATTGATAATGAGCACTTTGTGTCTCGAAATGTACATCTAACGATAAAAATAAAAAGTGAAGTAAGGAATAACAGTCTTTATTAGTGTAATAATCACTTCCTTTAAACTCAAAAACATACAGTTATTAATATACTACCCACCGAGCAAACACATTAAAGTAATGTTTCATTAACATTAAAACAACGTTTAATGTTGCTCCAATGTTGATATAACTTTATTTGTTTGTTTTTTGCTCAGTGGGTACTTTGAAAATAATTTCAAATATCCTTTAATTTTTAATTTGTATGCACTTAAAAATCACTTTAATTCAATCAATGTTCTTGAACCAAAGTTCGTAGTTCTAACAAAATATTATTAAATATTCACACCGCGTTGTTCCAATTTTGAACTTTCAATCGATTCTAATTAATAATTTCCTTGAAAGGAGCAAACGTCGATCCAATCACAAGGCTACGTCTGTTATGCCTATCAAGGGGCGCTTCAGGAATTCTAGGATTAGGCAGGATGTTCAGGTTACTTGACGACGATGGCAACAAACAGTTAAATCTGGACGAATTTATGCGGGGATTAAGAGAAGCCGGTATGGAAATTACCGATGACGAAGCCAAAGAACTTTTTGAAGACTTCGACACTGACGGCAGTGGTGGGATTAACATGGAAGAATTTTTAGTTAAATTACGTGTAAGTAGTGTAATATTAATGGAAACATAGTAAGAATTGGTCATTTAAAGCCTGGGTCTCCAAACTATCTTCTTCGCGGGCCACAAATACAATTCTACATAATAAAGTCGGCCAAGATCCGATTAATTTTATAAAATTATGAAAAATTTAAGGAACAATTGTTACAATATTTCAAAATATGACATTTACAAAAAAAATTACAAACAATTGCGGGCCGGATTCATGCAAGTCGCGGACCGGATTTGGCCAGCGGGCCGTAGTTTGGAGACCACTGATTTAAAGTAAGACATAAAATAAATGGGAAATCAAAAAGAAAAATTTATAGTAAGTTCATTGTTTTTATAAAATATGTAAAAGCAAAAAATGGAAACTATAAATATTGAAAATTAAATGCAAAACTTTAACTTGGAATTTTTAATCTTTAAAATGTACAGATTGTTAATATTTAAATTACATGATGTTGTAAATAATAAAGTGTTTTTTTGTAGAACATTTTTTCGGACATTCAAAATTTTTAAGCGATCGTGTTTTGAACTTCACATTAAACCAGTGCTAGCTCGCCTGGCGCATGAAGTAAATATTTTGAGTTTAGAAAAGCCTGAAAATTTGGATTGGTCGCTCCGCTTCGCGGATCCAAATCCTCCAAATAAGGCTTTTCTAAACTAGAAATTTTACTTCATCCGCCCCACGTATAAAACACTGAAATATCGCAAAGTTTAAAATATACGGCTTTGGTAATCCAAAATGTAGATGTAAATAAAATGTGAGTCAAATTCTGCACTGAACAAATTGTTTAAAACAGTGATTATAGGCAACCCAATAACTCTAACGTAAATTAGATTGCCTATAATCGTTGTTGTATGTGTGTGTTATTTGAACTTCAGTGGAAATCAGTATTTTTAAGCGTGGCGCATGAAGTAAAATTTCGAGTTTAGAAAAGCCTAAGAATTTGGATTGGCCGCTCCGCTTCGCTACGCGGCCAATCCAAATTCTTAGGCTTTTATAAACTCGAAATTTTACTTTATGCTTAATCAAGGAATGGAAACACTGATTAAAAAACCAAAATATTAAAATCAAGACTGTTTACCCAACATATGAATCTGTCATCTAACTAAACAAAATTGTCAATTGTTTTCTAAGGTAATTGACTGTCAGCCTCAACATTTGCAAAGAATCACAATTTTTGAGAAAAAATAATGCAATCTTATATTCGCATAGAATTTAGTTTATTTTTTGATATCATTATTATGTTGTTGTAAAAAGGTGATATCAGTTAAAATAAATAAATCGAATTGAATCCAGGCAAAACGTTAACATTAATAGTAGTAAACAAATATCTTAAAAATTTACAAACAACATACATTTTTAATTATAATTTTTTTAAAATTTTAAGTAATATTTATTGGTATTTTGAATAAAATTATTCAAACCAGCAAACATTATAAAAATCAATAAAAACCTGTTTAAATTAACACAAATTGATAAAAACATAACAATTAGTATTTTAACAAGAATATTGGACAAACATTTTTTTTTGAGTTTGTATATCCCGATAATTACAGCGTTTTTTAAATTTGCGGGAATTCGTTGTTTAAAAACGGTTAATTTGAGGTCTTTAACGAGTGTTTTCCACTCCCAGACTAAGCATGAAGTAAAATTTCGAGTTTAGAAAAGCCTAAGAATTTGGATTGGCCGCGTAGCGAAGCGGAGCGGCCAATCCAAATTAGGCTTTTCTAAACTCGAAATTTTACTTCATGCGCCACGCTTAAAAACACTGATTTACACTGAAGTTCAAAAACCACACACATACAACAACGATTATAGGCAATCTAATTTACGTTAGAGTTATTGGGTTGCCTATAATCACTGTTTTAAACAATTTGTTCAGGGCAGAATTTGACTCACATTTTATTCACATCTACATTTTAGATTACCAAAGCCGTATATTTTAAACTTTGCGATATTTCAGTGTTTTATACGTGGGGCGCATGAAGTAAAATTTCGAGTTTAGAAAAGCCTAATTTGGATTGGCCGCTCCGCTTCGCTACGCGGCCAATCCAAATTTTCAGGCTTTTCTAAACTCGAAATTTTACTTCATGCTTAATCTGGGAGTGGAAAACCCTTGTTTAAAGATTCTAATTGAATTTTTTTAAAAACTACGAACGTCTTAAAATTTACAGTGCATATCATCGGAAATCACAGTTATTTTATTTATTCAAACGAAATATATTATTTTTTCAAATATTATTGAAATGTAAAAAAATTAATCAAGCAAAATGCGTTTTTATTTACTAAAAAATTGTAACCTGAACGTTGAATGCGGTAACAAAATGACTAATATTTCGTATGAACTAATACGCCCGCACTAATTATAGTAAACCCCCAATGAATACAAGTCGATCAATTACATACAGAATTTTTTTATATGGAAATCCATAATTAATGCTATTAAATAAATATTATGTACCTATAATACTAATATTATACGGAGTGTTAACCAGCAAACCAGGTGATAGCAAAGTAGAATCGTTTATTCATCTTTATAACACAACTAATAATGAATCTGTCAAACATGACATTAGACACAAATATATCATAGAAACGTATCGTATGTTGAATAAAATAAAACCTCTAGAGTGCCATGGAAAATATTGTAGGTTGGCAACTCTAAAATTATACACTATAATTATTATGTCTGACGTTTTATATGTCAATTCCTACAACGTGTAGCCAACTTAAATTTTAAAAAAGATAAAATCATGGCACTCTAGAGTTTTTTTATTATTGAACATACGATATTATAATTAATAAAAATGGTGATGTGTCCATTATAGTACTTTCTCCATTAAACGTCCAGTCAATCAGTAGGGTCTGATGAAATTTGGTTAGATACTTGAAACTAATATCTTGAAGATATGTACCTACCTTATTTTTCAACATATTTTTCTTATTCTTGTAAAACTTTGTTCGTAAGCCTCATTTATGTGTTTCCTTTTCCACAAAATATTAATCATGTCAAAGTCAAAATACATTTACAAATATTATTTCTGACTGATTTAAAGCAAAAAAATCCAAAATTCTTATTGAAAAACTAAAAGAGCTAGGATAAAAAGTTTAAAAGAGGAAAGAAAAAGAAAACGGAGAATAAACTAGAATTTACTCTTCTTTCCCAATATTTCCCAATATTAATAAAGAATTGCATAAAGAGGAAAGGGGAAAACTATTTTTTTTAATTGTAAAAAAAATAATTAAAATATATATTAAGAACATTTTTTTTAATTGTAAAAAAAATAATTAAAATAAATATTAAGAACACAAATCGTAATTACTGGTTTATTAATTACGATTTGTGTTCTTAATATTTATTTCAATAATTTTTTTTACAATTAAAAAAAAATAGTTCTCCCCTTTCTTCGTTAGGAGAAGTATAAAAAGAACGAGTTAAACGGTTCTTTGTTCAAGAAAATCATCTTTTCATTGGATAAAATCAATTCGAAATTTGATTTTTTTTTCTATTTCCAATAAAATGTTTCAGTTATTTGATAATATTTATTAACACTGAACATCGTTGATAACAGACTAAATATCGAATTCCCTGTTACTCTGGTTAAAGATGTATTTGTGTGTTTCTGAACTTCACTTCAAATCAGTGTTTTGTACGCGTGGCGCATGAAGTAAAATTTCGAGTTTAGAAAAGCCCGAAAATTTGTCTCGGGTCGCTGCGCGACCCTCGACAAATTTTCACGGGGCTTTTCTAAACTCGAAATTTTACTTCATGCTTAGCCTGGGAGTGGAAACACATGTTCAAAACTTTAAATTGAGCTCTATTATAAAATCGAGGAATGCCTGAAAATTACGTAAATAAAAAAAATCACTGCATATCATTAAAACCAAGAAAGTCAGAGAAAAGTCATGGAATTATATTCAAATCGACCAAAGCACACAAAAAAACCACATGATATTATTAAATTTGTTAAAATCAGCAAACAAATTACATAACACGTAAAAACACAGAAGAAAGTTATATTAAAGGGCCTGGGAAAAAATCTTGAATCAGGGAAATGTCGGAAAAAAATAGTTCTCCCCTTTCTTCGTTAAGAGAAATATAAAAAGAACGAGGTAAACGGTTCTTTGTTCAAGAAAATCATCTTTTTATTGGATAAAATCGATTCGAAAGTTGATTTTTTTCTAACTCCAATAAAATGTTTCAGTTATTTGATAATATTTTCGCTGTAAAACTTTTTTTTTAGTTTTCAATACAAGCAAAAAACTGTTTCACTCATAAAATACGGATTAATTTCCTTTCTTTACTAAAAAAAAAATAGAGAAGAATATAAATAAAATTCGTCTTTTATTAGCGATTTAATACTTTACAACTTTGAACAAATAGCAAATAAAAAATGTTTTTTACTTGATTCCGCTTGGCTTATTCCTAATTTTTCCAATGAAACAATAAAAATATTGAACAAACAACGGCCGGAAAAACGAAGTAAAGCGAAGCGGGCGTCATTTTTATTTTTTCGTAATTTTATTTACTTATATATTTACATATTATTATTATACAAGACAGGAAACAATGGAGAGAATTGTACTCGGCAACACAATAAAAAAACAATAAAAGACATAAATTCATGCCTTACACCGAAAGGTATAAAAGGCAAAAGATTAAAAAAAAAAATATATATATATTTGAAGAGAATTTTTATTTCGCGTATCCTTAAAAAAGGAAAAAACAAGTGAAGTAAAACCTTAAAATTTATAATTGAAAATGATAAGTCAAGCTTTGTAAAGAGTAACAAGTAAACACAAATGTACTGTTTCAGATTAGTTCAGCAGATAGGGATCTACTCAAAAGTATCTTAATATATTTTTTTAAGACTCAGTATCTTGTGAAAAATACTAACTAACTTACATAAAAACCCTTTAATAAAAAAACGGGAAATAATAAATAACTGAAATTCGTATCTTTTTAATAAATTGGGAGAAGACATTAGTAATGAAAATACACTTGCCGTTTGTAGAATTTTATTAAACTATCCAAAACCGAAAAAAAAAATGTAAATATTGTGAATGTCGAATAAGTTGAATAAATAATTAAAATTGCTGGTTTCAAGAACATTTAAAAAATAATTATACACGTACTGAAATTGTTAGATTCTTTTCTTTGAGTACATTTTAATGGCGTAAAAGGTGTTTAAATCAGAAATAAAAGTATGCGGAGATGTAGGAATACCTCAAGGGAGTATTTTAGGGCCAATTATATTCATTGTATTCATAAATGATATGCATATACTGAAGTGCAACAATAATCATCGCATCACAAATTATGCGGACGATACCAGCTTTCTAATAACAGCTAAAACTGTTTCGGAATTAGAAGAAAAAGGGAGCCACCTCTACAAAAAGATTTCAGATTGGTTTGCATCAAATATGTTAAAGGTAAACATAGAAAAAACACAAGCTGTTTTATTTAAAACAAAACAGAACAAATCACAAACTCCTCCACATATAACTCTGGGCAATGAGAGGATAACCTTGGAAAAAGGAATAAAATTCTTAGGGGTAGTGATTGACAGTTCGTTAGACTGGCGCTCGCATATCGACGTTTTGGTGACAAAACTATCAAGAATGTGCTACATAATAAATAGCATAAAGTCATATCTTGGTAGTGAGTCGACTAAGACAATCTATTATGCTTGTTTTGACTCACTGTTAAGATTTGGGGTGATTTTTTGGGGAAATAGCACAACAATAAGCAAAGTGTTTGTGCTACAAAAAAGGTGCATACGATCCATCTTTAGACTAAAATTTAAAGAGACCTGTCGCGGTATATTCAAAAAGAATAGGATACTGACAGTATATGCAGTCTTTGTATACGAATCATTAATTTTTATATTCAAAAATAAAAGTCTTTTCAGTAATGACAGTGACAAACTTTACAACACAAGAAATGTGAACATTAAACAACCGATGCACAGGCTCACGATAACGGAAAAGAACGCTATGCATCGATGCATAACGTTTTATAACGCGCTACCTACGAAAATCAAAAATGGTGATTCACTTAAAAAATTTAAGACATCGGTTTTTAATCTCCTCGTTGAAGCAGAATTATATGCCCTGAGTGATTATTTTGAAGCTTGTAAATAATAGATATATACATATACTTGTTACGCTGACACAATTACATCAATGTTCTTCCAGAATTATATTTTACTTTTGTAAGCATTATTGAAATAAAGTTTGTTTATTATTATTATTATTAAAAAGTTCTGACCCTACTATAATTTAACAATTAACTTTGTTTGTATCATATGTTCAATGAAAAAAAGAGTGCCATGATTTAATTCTTTTTCAAATTTAAATTGGCTACACACTTCAGAAATTGACATATAAAACGTCAGACATAATAATTATAATGTATATTTTCAGAGTTGCCAACCTATAATATTTTCCATGGCACTCTATAGATTTTTTATAATTGAACATACGATATAACATACTAAATTCATTTTACTCTAACCCAAGTGATTGAAGATTTCACTTGAAATCAGTGTTTTATACGCGTGCCTCAAGAAGCAACATTTCGAATTTAGAAAAGCCTGAAAATGTTGTTTGGCTATTATTTATTATCAGGCTTTTCTAAACTCAAAATGTTACTTAGAAACTCATTTCGCAGTTTCCTTTATTGTAAAATTTAGGTATACTTCCCACTGAGCAAATCCAATTAAGTAATGGTTCATGAACATTAGTGCAACGTTAAATGTTGCTACAATGTTGGTATAACGTTATTTGTTTGTTTTTTGCTTAGTGGGTTGAAAGAAAATAATCCCTGTATATTATTTAAATACTTATAATTATGTATATTTCATACAATAAACAAAATCATTAGATACCAGAGCTGAAACGAATCCTCGTAAAAAGGATTCGAATCACGAATCCGAATCACCTAATATGATTCAAATCACGAATACTCGAATAAAGGATTCGTAAGAGATAAATATGATTCGATACAAAGATTCGAATCCTGTTTTTTCGAATCATGAATACAAATCCTTTAAGATTTTATTATTTTCTTGCAACCATTAATATATAAATATCGTTACCAGTTGTTTTAACAAAAATATTCAAAACGTAATTATTTATTATTAACACTGAACATCGTTGATAACAGACTAAATATGTAATTCCCTGTTACTCTGTTTAAAGATGTATTTGTGTGTTTCTGAACTTCACTTCAAATCAGTGTTTTGTACGCGTGGCGCATGAAGTAAAATTTCGAGTTTAGAAAAGCCCGAAAATTTGTCTCGGGTCGCGGGGCTTTTCTAAACTCGAAATTTTACTTCATGCTTAGCCTGGGAGTGGAAACACATGTTCAAAACTTCAAATTGAACTCTATTATAAAATCGACGAATGCCTGAAAACTACGTAAATAAAAAAAATCACTGCGTATCATTAAAACCGAGAAAGTCAGAGAAAAGTCATGGAATTATATTCAAATTGACTAAAGCACACAAAAAAGCTATATGGTGTTATTAAATTTGTCAAAATCAGCAGGCAAATTACAAAACACGTAAAAAATTATAAAATTAACCTAAATATTGACAAAAACTATAAAAACAATCTAACAAAATGGGGTTTTTTCACAGAAGAAAGTTATATTAAAAGGCCAGGAAAAAAATCTTGAATCAGGAAAATGTCGGAAAATTTTAACATTTTAGATTGTGGCTACCATGTCAGTTTTACTTCAAATAATATTAAACAAAATTTTGAAAACTAGATTATTATTTTTAAAAATATTTTCAGTCATTAATTGTTCTTATCTAAGCATTTAGTTTGAAGTTTCGAACGAGCGTTTCCACTCCCAGACTAAGCATGAAGTAAAATTTCCAGTTTAGAAAAGCCCCGCGTAGAAAATTTGTCGAGGGTCGCGCAGCGACCCGAGACAAATTTTCACGGGGCTTTTCTAAACTCGAAATTTTACTTCATGCGCCACGCGTATAAAACAGTGATTTAACGAGAAATTTAAAAACACACAACAGACATTTTTCATGTTATTCCTCACAATTAATTTGAATTATTTTTGACGATTCAAATTCTTTTGTTAGTATTCGAATCCTTTTATAAATATTCGAATCCTCTTATAAATATTCGAATCCTTTTATAATTATTCGAATCCTTTAATAAATATTCGAACCTTTTTATAAATAATCGAATCCTTTTATAAGGATTCGAATCACCCACATTTGGATTCGATTACGAATCCTCTTAAAAAAATGTAACGAATCCGGATCACAAATCCTGTTGAACTGAAGTATTCGAATGCCTCTTTTGAATCCTTTAAAAGGATTCGAATCCTGAATGATTCAAATTCTGCCCAGCTCTGTTAGGTACTATTTCTATTTGCATAATCTAAATAAAATATAATTATTACGTTTATAAAACTATTCTAGCCGCCAATGTCAGAGACCAGATTGAAAGTTATAGATGAGGCTTTTAAAAAAATGGACAAATCAGGAGATGGAGAAATTACAGTAGATGATTTGAAAAATGTTTACAATGTCAAAGCACATCCCAGGTATATCTCTGGGGAAGAATCTGAGGAGAGCATCATGCACAGATTTTTAAATAATTTCGAACAAGAGAACACGCAAGATGGAAAGGTAAACGACTTCAAAATAATATACATACATAGTTATTATAATCTGATTTATTCGATATTCTAATAGTTTGCGCAGAGTTTATATTTATTTTTACGCATTTCAGGTAACCAAAGAGGAATTTCTTAATTATTATGCAGGCATCAGTGCTTCCATCGACAACGATGGTTACTTTGATCTGATGATGCGTCAGGCTTATAAGCTTTAGATATGTATTTAAAAATTTAAATTAATTACCTAAACATTTGTACTTACTCCGAATATTATGGTTTCCATGTTTATATGTCTTAATGTGGGCACTTTATTAATCTTACCACGCAGACCAATATATTGCCATTAATAAAATAATTACATTAATTTATTATATAGTTTTATTATAAATTTCCGGCGCATACATCATAAGTCATCAGTATTTTTATATCCGCCACAATAACCAACTTATCACACAAATATAGAATTTTGTGTTCAGTAAAGTCTGAAAATTTGGATTTGCCAGGGGCTTCGCGCCGGGAAATTTAAATTTTCAGGATTTTCTAAACACGAAATTTTACTTCATGCTTAAACAAGGACTGTAAACACTCCTTGGAATATTATTACCAATAAATATGAAGATATGAAAAAAGGTAATCAAACTAAATATTACTAGTTTTTTTTAATTCAATTATTAAACATGAATTTTGTTTCATAAAGAGTTTTCTCTTCATTTTTCTCCATAAATTTTAGCAAAAGTTTGTAAAAAATGTAAAAAAAACATGAGATTATTTATTAAAATAAAGAGAAAATTATCACAAATATGTTTAAAAAAGTGTAAAATTAAAAAAATCATTTAATAATAATTTAAAAAATTAGGATTTTATAATACGAGCCCTAACAACTATATATTGGGACAAAATCAAATTCATGTATAATTCAGGTATTAGACAGTTTATTTCTTTTTTTTAAATTTAATTCTATGTAATTAGTTAATTAACATCAATGAGGGCCAATCAGCAACACAAAAAACAAAATTATTATACTATTCTATTCTATCATCTCTAATTAACAAGGAAATGTTCATTTTGTGTGGCAACTAAATATTGGGACAGTATAAAATAACTGTTAAAAATGAAACAAAATAAGACAAGTAAGCTGTGAAAACAATGCAGAACGAAACGTCAGATTACTTGGTAGTTGCTTTCTTATCGTATCGGGTGAATCGCTGCTTTTATTGAACAAAATGGTGCGTGGTATCTCTACAAGTTCCAAAATTCGTGAGTTAGTGATTAAAAATTATTGCCGAAATACAACGATACGTGAAATGTCGGATGAACTTAATATTCCTAAAACAACAGTGTGGAATATAATTAAGCATTATGGAGAAACCGGAAATATCCTAGACAAAAAAGGAAAAAGTTCGGGTCGTCCAACATTAGTCGCTGATAGAAACAAGAGATTATTAATAAAACTGTGCAAAAAAGGGAGAAGAAATATTTTAAGGCAAATTACGACTGGATGGAATCATGAAACTGGATTGAATATGTCAAGGGAATGCTGCCGCCAGTGGATTCATAAATGTGGACTCAAGTTTTATAAGGTTGAATTTCAAGTAGCAATTTAAAAGTGCATTTAAAAAGAAATATTTTCTTGTAGGCAAAGGAAAAACCACTGTTGACGGAAATACAAAAGAAAGCCAGACTCACATGGGCAAAATCTAAATTAACTTGGTCAGCTACAGACTGGTCCAGAGTAATTTTTAGTGACGAATCAAAATTCGACGTATGTGTTGGTGATTACCGCAAACGCGTGATTCGCTCAAATATGAGGCATTTCACAAGGATTGCCTAAACCGTACCGTAAAATTTCCTAAAGGAGTGATGATTTGGGGCTGCATGAAAGTTTCAGGATTAGGATGTTTTGAATTTATTGATGGTACCGTGAATGCTGCGAAATATCAACAAATACTGCAAAACAGTTTGCTATCAAGTATCGCCAAGTTAAAAGTTGACGAAAATTACATTTTTCAACGGGATGGGGCGGCCTGTCATACGGCCAAAACCACAAAAAAGTGGTTTGGCGACCACAACGTAAATTTTCTTTCTTGGCCTTCCAGCAGTCCTGACCTTAATGTCATTGAAACAGTATGGCATAAAATGAAACAAACATTGAGGAACAACCCACAACGGACATTACCTGAACTTAGAGACAAGATAGAGCAGTTGAGTCAATGCCTAGCCGAATTCGAGCTGTCATAAAATATAAGGGCGATGTTACTCCTTTTTAGAAATAAAATACGTGCAATGTCCCAATATTTAGTTGACAAACAAAATTAACATTTTTCTTGTAAATTAGAGGTGATTGAATAATTAATTTGTTTTTTGTGTTGTTGATTGGCCATAACTGTTGCTAATTAACTAATTACATAGTATTAAATTAAAAAAATACTAGAAAACTTAAATAAACTGTCCAATACCTGAATTTTATATGAATTTGATTTTGTCCCAATATATAGTTGTTAGGGCTTGTAAATAGTTAAATACCTCAACTATTTTTTTTTATATATCTTCAACCAAACTTCGCATTGTTAATTTTTATTTAAGTTATTAAGAAATAAATTTAGTTAGTTGAAGTAAAAAAACCTAATTAAGCTAATGGGCATTATATGGCGTTTACGTTTTCGATCATATGTAAAAAAACGCAGTCGATTTTAAGTACACGTGTCTACAGAGAGTTTTATGTAACACCGAACATTTTCATAACGAGAATTTTTCTTTGAAGTATCCATATGTATACGTTGCACATTCTTCGATGCTTGGTTTATTAAAAGAATTTAATTTGAAGATTTAAGCGAGTGTTTTCCATTCCCAGGCTAAGCATGAAGTAAAATTTCGAGTTTAGAAAAGCCTGAAAATTTGGTTTGGTCGCGTAGCGCGAAGCGCGGAGCGGCCAAACCAAATTTTCAGGCTTTTCTAAACTCGAAATTTTACTTCATGCGCCACCGGTACAAAACACTGATTCGGTGTGTTTTAAACTTCGTAATATGTCAGTGTTTTGTACCGGTGGCGCATGCAGTAAAATTTCGAGTTTAGAAAAGCCTGAAAATTTGGTTGGCCGCTCCGCGCTTCGCGCTACGCGACCAAACCAAATTTTCAGGCTTTTCTAAACTCGAAATTTTACTTCATGCTTAGCCTGGGAGTGGAAAACACTCGCTTAAAGCTTGAAATTGGGTTTTTTTATAAACCAAGCATCGTAAAATGTGCAACGTATGTATATGGATCATCAAAGAAAAATTCTTGTTATCAAAATGTTCGGTGTTACGTAAAACTCTCTGTATGTAAATTTAATACAAAATGTAAACTCTTCTAACATCGACAATTTTATTAGATTTGTTTAAACTCGTGCAGTGAAGTTTTTATACATTTTCTGAAGAGTAATTAATTTAATAATGACTATTTATTTTTAAATATTTTATAAGAATGTAGTCAAATTGGATAGTTTTCTTTTTGCTAAATTATTGTTTTGTTTTCTAAATTCTTAATTGGATTACAAAGGATTATTGATTAATTTTTGTCAAATTTTACAATTCATTGTAATTTTGTTTTATTAAAATCTGTTGTTTAAATTATTTTTATTTTATAAAGAAAAGAAAATACATCTGTATATTAAAACATTATATTTTAAACCTAAGCATTATCACTCTTTTCGCAGTTTAAATTTGATGGTTCGAACTTGTTTTTCCACTCCTTGATTAAGCATGAAGTAACATTTCGAGTTTAGAAAAGCCTCAAAATTTGGTCGCGTAGCGAAGCGGAGCGACCAAACCAAATTTTCAGGATTTTCTATGCTCGAAATTTTACTTCATACGCCACGCGTATAAAACACTGAACTATTGTGAAATTAAAAATATACTGCTAAAGCAGGATTGAAAATATAAAATATTTCAATACAGTATTATGCGCCCAAACTAAAGTGCAATTTCGAGGTGTGGTATCACCAGGCTTTTGTTTCTTGCTTTCTATCCAATTCTAACTCCAGCCTTCGATTCATAAGCGAATATATAAATTGCATTGGTGTAGCCACATCACTCACTAACTAGATAGAGCGAATGAGAAAGAAATCAAGAATACACACAACTCGAAAATGCACATAACTAAACAATGAACCTAATTTGAATGGGTGTATTTTAGAAAAAATCAATGAAAAACCTTTCACCAAGTTTATTTTATGTAACCAATAATAACATTTTAAAAAATACAAATAAATTAAATTATCCTCGCTCCGGAATCGGTCATCTTGATCAACGGTGTCAACGCCTTGATGGCAGAGGCGACATCACCAGGAACATGGAATTCCTTGATCAAATACTCAAATAACAAATGGGTGAACTCTCCCCTCTTGGTCTTCTCAGTCCAGGTATCGAAAGCATCTAAATTAAACGACTGCGATCCAGAAATGAACGTAAAGAATTTATTGTACGCATCATACTGCTCTGATGTGAACGCCGAGAAATCGAAGGAATCACTTAAAATTGACTTAAGATCCAATTTCTTCGTAAGCACCTTCTGTATAGCAACCTTCAGAGGCTTAAAAATTGTTTGATAGAATTTCGCAGCAACGCGAATTTGCTCGGGCACTTCGGTGGTATTACCCGTAATCAACAAGAAGCTCTTTACAACAGCATTCATGTCACCGTTAAAATCAGTGATGAAGAAGTCTTTCATGTAGTAGTAAACATTATCACCTTTCAGGTAATCCACGATTACTTGATAAAGTTTCTCTTCGTTTTCATATTTTGGATGCGGGATAAATGAAACTAATGAAGAGTAATCGAAGTATGGTTTCCTACTCAGGTAATACTTAGCAGCGATGCGCTGATCTTCAGTTGTGATGGCTGATGATATAATTGATTCGAGGATAAGTTTAATCATTTGAGTCTGAGCTAAACCAGAATCCGTGTAAAGATCAGAGTTGATGAGATAAATGTCGAGGCTGTTGAAGTACGATTTTATTGTCTCGTAGTATTTCATCTCATGGTCATATTTAGGCTGGACTAAGTTGCCCAATAACGTAGCGTAATTAAAGAATATTGTTTTTATGAAATAAGCTGCAGATTCCTTGATATCATTAGTGGTGGTTGATGTTTTCAAGATTTTGATTAATAAACGTTTAAACCTATCGGAATCTGATTCTCCGGGCTGGCCTTTGAAAATCTGCCCAACCACGTTTCCGTTCAAGAATTTCTTCAGCGTATTGTAATACACTACATGTTGTTGCTCGGTTGGAATGGAAATAAGAGTAATCAATTTTGAGTACTCAGTCTGATAGTCGTCAATTATATTTCCTGTTGTAAAACCTTTTCGATGTTCGTCCACACTGTACCCTTCACTATATCCAGAGTTAGAGATTAAGCTTAAATAAAATTGAACGGATTGCCGGAGTTCGTCATCAATATTAGGTTCGTGCTCCAATTTCTTCAAAATCACCATCAACATTTTCTCTTTACTATATCCCTCAGGCATGTTGAAGCTCTCCAAGAATTGGTGCATCCCGTTCGAATGGAAATACTTGTTTAATATCTCGTAGTAACGATAATTTGAATCCGTTTTTGAAATACGAGGCATTGCCATAATTACAAAGTTAATGATGGTGGTTTCCTCACTCTCTTCACTTGTTTGCTCGTGATTTTCAACAGTCTCTGTTACTTTTTTCGTGGTCGTTATCTTCTTCTTCTTTTTACCACCTGTTTTCTTGGTATATATGTTGTGTTCGCCTCCTTGCAACCAACCCTGCATTCCTTGGGGTTCCATCGTTGTAGTCCTTAAAATTGGAGTTTTAATTTCCTGTAAAGTTTGATATTGAACTTCCGGCAAATCTAAGTTTACATTTAGTTGCGCTTTAGCAGTGGGAATAGGTGATGGCTCTGGGGAACTTATCCTATGCTCAACTTCTGTTACTTGAGCAGCCATCGGCGTGAAAGTTGACTTAGGTAAGTCGAGTTGGATTTGTTGAGTGGGTGTCGGTGACATTGTAGGCATGATTACCTCCTGTTGCCTCATTGTTTGCATAACAACTGAGGGTTGTTCTATATGATGTTCCGTTTTTACTTCAACTTGGTGTTGAGAATTTATAACTTCAGTAGGCGCTAGTTCGCGTTGTTGAATTACAACCCTCGCAGACTCTTGTGGTTGTTGAACCTGAACTCCTTTCATTTCCAATTGTTGCTGTACCTGTGGCTGTTCAACGACCACATTCTTAACTTCCCTAGTTACTTGATTTACAGGGGTTTCTTGTTGGACTATGACGCTTTTTTCAATTTTAGGTTGAATGCTATATTCGAGGGTTTTCTCTACTGATGTTTGTGGCTTTTGTATTTCTATTTGCCTAATCTCAGCTTGTGGCTGTATCACAGTTTGTTGTTGTACACGTGGCATCATCATTATCCTTTGTTGTTGGAGGCGTGGTTGCATCATGAGTCTCTGCTGCGTCATAAGCCTCTGTTGTCGGAGCATGGGTTGCATAAGAATCCTTCGGGGTGCCACCTCTGGTTGAATTACAATCCTTTGTTGTTGTACACGTGGCTGTATAATAACCCTTTCTTGTACTCTGGGCTGTACATAAATCCTCTCTTGTTGTACTCTTGGCTGTATAAAAATCCTCCGCTGTTGCATACGCGGTTGCACCACAATCCTCATCTGCTGTTGTCTAGGTTGAATCACTAACCGTTGCGGTGGAGTCTGATATCTAATTATTCTCTGCTGTGGCATCTGATATCTAACAATAGTTGGTGCTTGATACACTTTCCGTTGTTCTACCCTTGGCGTCCTAAGATAAAACTGCCTAGTAGGTGGTTGAATTATTCTTGTCCTCTCTCGAATAACTGCGGGTTTCACGCTGTATTGCAACCTAGCTGGTCTGTGTACGTAAACTTTAGTCGGAGAACGGTACGAGAATACTCTACGTTGATATTGTACTGGTGGAGGTGTTTCTTCTTCCTCCTCCTCTTCTTCTTGTTGCTCTTCTTCTATTTCTTCGATAGAATCGTCAACTTCATAACGCGCCATCATGTCTGTGAATATTCATCAAATAGATTTTAGTGTCTAACTGAACGAATACGCATAACAAATCTATACATACCATCAATAGACATTCCATTACACATAGCCATCTTCTTCAACAAGTACTGAATCACAATAGTGTTTAAACTACCACCACTTGAGGTTATTTCAGAACTCATCATTTCACCGCCTTCAAGGAAGTGAGTTCTGATCACGCGAAGCAGCACCGCGTCAATGGTATGACACAATTGTTGGTCACTTTCGCAGCTGTCTACCATTTCTACCAAGTTGGTGATAATGCTGTAGACGCTTTTGTAGTCCCCGTAGGAGTAAAAGTTCTCTATGTTTTTCCAAACGACTCCGGATTTGTAGGAGTGCACCCAGGTGGTAATTTTAGGGAGAACTTCGTGAATAGATGAGGAATACATTGCTCTGCTTGTCTTGTATGATCCAGTTGAGCCCGTATTGTAATGGTAAGAACTACTCGAGTAATAAGCCAAAACATTCTGAAACAGTATTTTGATTGAAATTATGTATTATTTTACTTATTCCTCAATAAACATAATAATAAATAGTTTTATGTCTTTATTATATGAAAATACTGTTGTTAACCAATTTTTATGGTAAATATTAATATTAGATTAATTATAGAAACTGTATTACACAAGACCAAATTATAAATTAAAATGATTAGAGTGCATAAATTGAGATCAGCCTTAAGTCACATTAAAAAGTATCTTTGTGAATCAAAATTACTCACTTATAAATAAAAATATATATTTATATAATAAACACTTTTAGTAAATAACACACTTGGTTAAGATTTCACTGTTTATTGATTGACACTGCAACAATTGTTTCGCCACACAGTGGCTTCATCAGGCAGATAAATAATGTAATAAAGTGTTGATATGGAATTTCACCAAGTAAGAGCCTCAACTATTAAATTATTTATATAATAGTTGATTAACCTTTAATAAAAAAATATATTAAAAAATTGGATAATACCTTGATTTCTATAATATTGATGATCACAAAGATAAAGCTATCTTTGTAATATTGGATTTCTCTTAACCGAAAACTTAATTATATATCTTGAACTGTTTGGAATAAAATATTTCAATTAATTGTTTATTGTTATTGAATACATTAATTTCATATATTTCATTAAAAGATAACACTATGTAATTACCCATGCATTTATCATATATTTACCACCTTCATCAGTCCGTATCCCATCCTCGATAAAAAATAAAACAATTTATATATGTAAGTTTAATTTAATTACTGCAGAATTCAATAACGCGTACAATTAGTTTCGAAGTGTGCTGACTTTTTAATCCCAATCTAAACATGCAATTAATTTTCAGATTTCAATAAGTTTATACTTTTCTGTGTACAGTTGTAACACAATGGAAATAATTAATCACTATCCGAATAAAGTAAGTGACACTGAAAGTATTAATTAATATTTTTGTATACAATACGTGGGCCGGTTAATTTTTAAATACAACTTCATCGTTTATCGTTATTGTCTTAATTTATTTTAAGTAATGTAATAACAAAAGAAAAATATGAGAAATATTATGACTTTACTTTGGATTAAAATATGATTTCATTTATTGAAAATATTAATAACAAGTAATTGCTGCTATTGTATGCATTGCGCATATAAATGAAATTAACAATATTTTATAAATTGTGGAAAATCCCATTAAAAGTGATTAATGTACTAACATACAATATTTTAACTATTAATGTTAGATTATTCATAAATATTTTATAAAAGCTTTTAATTTTGTTTTATTCAGTTTGCCAAAATAATAAAAACTAACCCGGTATGCTTATCTAAAATTAAACATTGCATATTTTAGAAAAGCCTACCACATTAGTAACTATATCTAAATAATTCAATATAATGTATTTGAGAACGAACGTGTAGTCAGGATTTTTACTAGGTTTACTTAACCTAAACTTAATAAACCTTTAATAATAAGTTTTATTGTAATCTTAGGCTTTTGTAAGCTCGAAATTTAATTTCAGGGCGTATAAAACACTGATTTATTGTGGAGTTTAAATATACAGGGAATTTTTCTTTTACGTATACATATGGATACCCTTTTTTTAAAAAGTTAAAGTTGTAGATTTAAACAAGAGTTTTCCACTCCCAGACTAAGCATGAAGTAAAATTTCGAGTTTAGAAAAACCTGAAAATTTGGTTTGGTCGCTCCGCGAAGCGGGGCGACCAAACCAAATTTTCAGGTTTTTCTAAACTCGAAATTTTACTTCATGCGCCACGCGTATTAAACACTGAAAATACTGAAATATTGTTAACAAGTGAACTTCACTTAAAATCAGTGTCTAATACGCGTGGCGCATGAAGTAAAATTTCGAGTTTAGAAAAGCCTGAAAATTTGGTTTGGTCGCTCCGCTTCGCTACGCGACCAAACCAAATTTTCAGGCTTTTCTAAACTCGAAATTTTACTTTATGCTTAATCTGGGAGTTTAAAGCTTCAAATTAGATACTGATTTTAAATGAAGTTCTCTTGTAACAATATTTCAGTATTTTCAGTGTTTAATACGCGTGGCGCATGAAGTAAAATTTCGAGTTTAGAAAAACCTGAAAATTTGGTTTGGTCGCCCCGCTTCGCGGAGCGACTAAACCAAATTTTCAGGTTTTTCCAAACTCGAAATTTTACTTCATGCTTAATCTGAGAGTGGAAAACACTCATTTAAAGCTTCAAATTGATCTCTTTTTAAAAAACAACAAATATCTGAAGATTTACAGCATATAATTGGAATATACAGGTATTACTTAGAAGAAAAACTCCCTGTATAAATATTACTTACATTTGTATTTTAAAATGTATGATTTGAATTTAGGAATTAGCTGGTGTTCAAATAAACAAATGCCCTACCCTGATCCCCGTTGGATACCGATGCATGAAAACGAATATATTTACTCTGTAACAATGACTTTAGTTTATCAAAATTACTTATTCTTGGTACAGTGGCCATTCTTCATAGTCCATATTTTCATACTTCAAATAACATATATGTATAGAAAACAAACTGTTTAATGGAAAAATCGACTTTCTTTTTATTTATTTCTTAAAAGTCGTTCTATCGCTGAGGTATATTTGTTGTATTTAATTTAAGACGCTGCAGTTTTTATAACTGAATTTCTAGTTTATCATCTATTTTTAAATTTAATTTAATTGACACTTTTATATAAATTTTTTATTTTTATAAAAAAAGTGTCAATTGAATCAAATTTAAAAAAAAATGCTTTAGTTGGATCCAAACTTGGCAACGACTTTTATTTAAAACATTTTTTTATAAACTGATTACAATAGTAGATATAATGACTTAATTTTTTTACACTATTATTAAAATATATATTAGTTAATCAAAACTTACTTTGGTGGCAGAAATTACTTAGTTTTAAATGGACCAAATTAACGAAGTGGTCTTAATACTATACATACAGAGTTGAATAACATGCTAATTGAAAATCTAAGAGTTTGTTAAAACTTAAAATAAAAAGAAAACCTCTTGTCTCTGATTAATGAATTGAGGTACTTAAAAGCAAAGGGGGGAGTTATTTTGTAATTATTTTTGGAGAAAGTCGACCGCTATCTAAACTTATAAAACTTAGCATAACTACATCCTTATTTAGAGATGAAATATTTTGAAAACATATTTTTAATTTAAGGAAAGTACAATCGTTATGCCTGTCTCAATAAAATATTTCCTACTTTTATTGTTATTTCATAAAAAAATATCAAACAGTAGTAAACTGGCGTAATAAAAAAGAAATAGAAATTAAAATAGTCACATTGTAGAAGATTCCTTTCGCAAAATTTTTATTTTTTTATATTAATTTCTATCCTAGAATAAACTCATGGGGATATCGCGCGAAATCAAGTGTTCAGAAATTTTGAAAAACGGTTTTACGCTCGACATCCTACTGAGTTTATTTTAGTAAATAAATAAATGAAAAAAATCACATATCTTTGCAAAAGAATCTTCTACTAATTTAATTTTCCAATATTTTTTCTAGATATTGCATTTTTTATAATAACGCTAAAAGTAGAAAATATTTTACTGAGACATGCATAAAGATTGTACTTTCCTTAAAGTGTACCTATTTCTTCAAAATAATGATAAATAAGGATGTAGTTAAGACGACAATATGCTAAGTTTTATAGGTTTAGATAGCAGTCGACCTCCTCTTAAGCTTTTATTGATTAGTCCAGCCAGTGAGCATGTTTTTTAAGCTCTACTTAACCACACTGCTTGCATGGTTTTAATATAGCTGGAACCTTAGAGCTGGAATTTAATAAAATTGTATAAGTCACTTACAGAATAAATTTGGACTGATACATAAATTATACATTTATTTATTGTGAGCTACAATTTTGTAGCTTTATTTATTCAATCTGAACAAAATCTATGTCTTTTAATATAACTTTATAATTGCCAATAATATTCTTTGTAGTGTACCGGGTGTTGACACGGCGGACGCAACATAGGAAATCGCATGTTAATTTTAAAGTGTTCAAATATTGGCTTCCCTATTTATTTTAGAGGGAAAAATTCTAAATTTATGAATGTTCACACTTAACACTTTACGTTTCTCTAAGTTAAAATAATTAAGAAACAGTACTGTGATTTTATAAAAATAATGACATACCATGGAATTGATACAACAATTGCGGATATTCCCTGTTTTTTTTTAAGTTCAATTTAAAGCTTTAAACAAGTGTTTTCCACTTCCAGACTAAGCATGAAGTAAAATTTCGAGTTTAGAAAAGCCCCGTGAAAATTTGTCGAGGGTCGCGCAGCGACCCGAGACAAATTTTCTGGGCTTTTCTAAACTCGAAATTTTACTTCATGCGCCACGCGTATAATACACTAAAATATTATCAACTTTATGTATATTCGAACTTCACTTAAAATCAGTGTTTTATACGCGTGGCGCATGAAGTAAAATTTCGAGCTTAGAAAAGCCCAGAAAATTTGTCTCGGGTCGCTGCGCGACCCTCGACAAATTTTCACGGGGCTTTTCTAAACTCGAAATTTTACTTCAAGCTGTCTGGGAGTGGAAAACACTCGTTTGAAGCTTCGAATTGAACTCTATTAAAAATCAACGAATGTCAGAAAATTTACAGCTAAAATAATTAAAAAAAAGTAATATGATTTTGTAAAAATAATGACATACCATGGAATTGATACAACAATTGCGGATGTCAAAATAACACAAGATATTGCTGTTACTTAATTAACGACAAAAAAACATAACGCAAACATCGTGATAACTGTGGTGCTGCATAATACCACTTTATTAGGAGGATTTTTACTTGTATAGTATAAATCATTTCGAAAACATCTACTTTAATCAAGTGACTGCGATATCTATTGCTATTTTGACATCCGCAACTTGTTTCAATTCCATGGCATGTCATTATTTTTATAAAATCACATTACTTTTTCTTAATTATTTTAACTTAGAGAAACGTAAAGTGATAAACGTTAACGCGAATGAATTCAGAATTGTTCCCTCTACAAAAATGGTAAATACATTTTGTTTCTAAAATAGATAGAGGAGCCAAAATTTTAACATTTCCAAATTTAGATGAGATTTCCTATGTTGCGTCCGCCAAGTCAACACCCGGTATATTATAGTTTTAGAGGGAATAGATGAAGACTAAATAAAATATCTGTTATAAAAATATAACTTTAAAAAGGTTGTGAACATTTTTTGAATAATATTTTTTTAAATATATTCTTGTCAATATATTTAACTAACCTGTATAATGAAACAGATGCAGGCCACCCTGAAAGTGGTCCGCAAAGTCGACGACATCGTGAAAAAATCAGCAACGGAATGGCTGTCGATTTTTTTCGAAATCAACTTTTTAAGTTAGCTAGAGCCCGACGGAGGGGATACCGGGGGCGTACGACATTGTCATATCGCGATATTGCGGATTTATTAATGGTCTGAGGTCCGGGTAAAACATATGGGAAATGGCCGGTGCGGTCACGCCGCTTACCGTCGTTGATTGGATTTCCCTCAAGCGGAAACTTGATTAATTAACAACATTCGAGGGTTGCCAATTATAAGGACCATTTAATAGGGGAGATAAGAAATGCCCAACAATAATCACCTTTTAATTCATTCCTATTCTTTAAGTCGCATTTCAGGAGGTAGAGGTGGTATTAATTACAGGGATCATTTCATTTCGACACCTTTATTTCGAAAACCAATGTTAACAATCTCATGGTATAGCGGGTTTTTATTGCCGACTCGTTAATTGCTATGTAAGCCATTTATCATTTTTTTATTAGAATCAAAATCGATTTTAATTAAATTAAAGTAAGCAGACATTTTTTTCGACTCCCACATTAACGCAGTTGCATTATTTATTTATACATTACACTAATATATTCTCTCCCATAAAATATTGTAAGTATTAGGTAAATTACATTGCTAATGAAGTTATCTAATGAATCAATATTTATTTGTATTTATGTAGTTCTATGGTTGATTTCTGCATTTGAATATTGATCTTCAAAATGGCAATTGATGGAGACTTGGCTAAATTTATTTAAAGATAAACATTAACCCATTAACGGCCAAGTAATTGTAGAGTTAACTCTTAAAGTTGATTGTAGGTAAAATTCTACACTTATGTTTATGATTTCTATGAACGACTTATCGTATTACATACTGTTAATTTTTCTTTAAAATATACATAATGTATACGCTTTAAATTTTAAATCATTAGTCGATCGTACATAAAAACGTGTAATATGAAGATTAAATCGAGTTTTTCCACTCCCAGACTAAGCATGAAGTAAAATTTCGAGTTTAGGAAAGCCTAAAAATTTGGTTTGGTCGCTCCGCGAAGCGGAGCGGCCAAACCAAATTTTCAGGCTTTTCTAAACTCGAAATTTTACTTCATGCGCCACGCGTATAAAACACTGAAATATTATGAAGTTAGAAATACACTGATATATATATATATATATTTTTGAAATGAGTAATAATCGAAATATTTAAATAACAAAATATTTATATTTTTCTTTATATATTTTAAAGTCAGGTAAAATAATATAATATATCAAATTAACTTATTTAGTAATTTAATTAACAAAAAATGTATAATGTTGCGTGTATGCATCAATGGCGCTTAATGGGTTAATGTGCAGTTTCACCAAGTTCAATTAAATCTTATTCGATTAAATTTATTTATCGATTGGAATAGATATTTTCCATCTCATAAACATCAATGTTATGTGAATTAATAGATTTTTTCGCATGTATGTAACTATTACTAGATTTTAATCGATGAATAAATACTATTGGTCGATTTAATTGACATTGGTGAAACCCGGCATAAATTAATCATTTTAAAAATCCGTTTACTTCCATTTCTCAAATTTAAAAACGGGTTCAATTTTGACTCAGATCATTTGCACTATTAACAGGACATTTTTGACACATAAAAAAAAATAATACTAAAAGAAAAATTCCCTGTATGTCAAATACAAATTAATCACCTAGCAAAGGGGTGTAATTACACTCCTTTGCTCTTTTTTTTAAATTGTTATACACGTGCCTAATAATGTTATAAAAAATTAGAGCACCAAAAGTATATTAAAAAGGTATATTAAAAAAATAGCAGTGCGATTAGGTGTAGTTTAAAAATATGGTAGGTAGTTATAGCTATTTATAAAAGCTCATGTATCTCTTTGTTATTATCAAAATAACTCTTGTCATTGCATGTAATTAATTTTTTTATGTTACTTACGCCTATTTGCGTCTAAGTGCGTCAAGCGTACGTATATTACGTACGTGCGTATATTTTTGTTTTGCCCGGCGCGTTCACCATTGTGACAAATGGACGATTCCGAGATTCTACTCCTAAAACTTGGTCCTGGAATGATGGCGCAGCTTCTAGAACAGTGGCTTGGTTCCTGGAACAGTGCCAAGCAGGGTTGTTATATTTAAAACACTTTGTTTTAAAACAGTTTCGTTTTAAACATGTTTTAGATCTTAAACGTTAAATTTGTTTAAAACGGTTTTTTTGTCTTTAATTTGCTAAATTATACTTTTATAGTACTTCACTAAGATTTTTTGTTTACGTTTTTAAATTTTCGCTAAATTGTTGAAGCTATTTTAGATTGCAACAAATTAATATCTAAAAATAATTTATCTACATATAGTTCATTCAAAGTCGGCGCAAATGAAAATCATGTACATTCGATTAGCTTCTGTAGCTCGCTTCGCTCGCTTGCATGCTCGCTGCGCTCGCGAAAGGCTCGCTTCGCTCGCAAGTTGAATCGCTCTTTGCCACAATTTTTACACTTCTAAAATCTATAAAATATCGTTAAATATGCTATTCGTATTTATTTCGTTTAAAATATAAATATTTTTAAATTTAATTTATTAAAAAAATATATTCCGGTTGAGCACAAAAAAAACATTGAAACCCGCATAAGTCTGTCCTTTTCCTACTCATGGCTTTTGATAGCCAGCGCATCAAAATATTCCTAAATTGCTAAAAACTAAAAAAATATTTATTGCCCCGGTCCTACTTGAGCTAGAGGAATTAAATGTTTAGCATTTATACAAATTTATATTTCCTATCTACTGGTACAACTCCCATTGTTGTACTGTATCAAATACTGAAGCAAAAAAACTAAAATTATTTATTTAATTAATTTGAAAAATAAAAAAAATCTATTTCCCCTCCAAATTGAGCTAGATGAATGAAATTTTCAGCATTTATACATATTTATATTTCTTACTTATTGGTATAATTCCTGTCGCTTTACTCTATTAAATACTATAACAAAAAAAATAAAAACTGTTTTTTTAAATAATTTAAAATTAAAAAAAAATATATTTCCGATCTAAATTGAGCTGGGTTAATAAAATGTTTAGCATTTATAGAGATTTGTATTACCTATTTATTGATCAAATTCCTAATGTTGTACTATAAATAATACCGGAGCTAAAAAATAAAAATAGTTTTTTTAAATCGCTGTTTTAGCCTGAAAGGCGGTTTTGAAGCGCAGAAAACAATACCAATTTTCGTCCTGATAGAGCTGGGTCAATGAAATTTTCAGCATTTATGCAGATTTGTATTGCCCATTTATAGTCCAACTTTTTGTGGTTGTCATAGGTAAGGTGTTCCTGTATTAGGTACCAAGGGTTCGGTTTTTCTCGAAAATTGTTTTTGTTTTATTTTGCTCGCCTCGCCTCCGAGGGTGGCAAATTCAATTAAAAAAATACGATTTCATAGAGTTTCTTGCGCTCTTTCTGAACGTGAAAACCGCGATTTTTTATCTCTGGCCGTTTTGGCGGAAAAAATTTGCAAAGTCGAGATTTTGCCCCCGCCCCTGATAGTTTTCATAGTTGTGGCTCGGAGAGCTTGCGGCCCCCCGAGCCAAATTTGAACGCTGAAACGGCTCGGGAAGTACGTTTTTGCACCTATTTAGTATATATTAACATTTAGTCTCAAAGAGTGTCTTAAACACAATTTATTACGCACTCATTCAATCAGTTCTCTCATATGGACTCCTATTTTGGGGTTCAACCTGCGACGATATTTTCATTTTACAAAAAAAAATTGTACGAGCAATGTGCAATAAGCCTTTCAATGCCCCTTGTAGACAACATTTTAAACATTTGCAATTGATGACTCTTCCTTCCTTATACATTTTTAATCTAATTTTATATACATTTGATTTAAAACATACCCTAAAATCACGTGAAGATACTCATAATTATAACGTATGTAATAAAGAAGATCTTAATTTGACCACTATCAGGTTAAGTATAAGTAAAGAAAATCCCGCATATGTCGGCATTAAATTATGAAATATACACCGTTCCATTTGTTTCTGGATCTCGCCTAGCCATGCTATCGTGTTGTTATGTTGCAGTATCAACATTTACATTTGTTATTAGTTGCCACTCCTGATTCCTTATTTTAACAGTGTTGCAATAATTTATGATATCATAAGTAATCCTCTTTTTAATTTTCAAGAGGTTTATTGTTAATCTTGCAACAATTATTTCGCCACGCGGTCGATTCTTTATTACATTCGAAAAACAATGACCGAGATTACCATGCCACAATGGATGGTAATACTTTTCAAAATTGGGTGGTTAATCAACTTATTCCTGCTTTGGCTAAGCTTTCAGGGAAATGTGTAGTTATTATGGATAATGCTGCATACCATTCTGTGCAATTAGACAAAACTCCTTCATTTTCTTGTAAGAAATGCGAAATGCAGGAGTGGTTGGTTAAACACAATGTAAAATTCAATCCAAAATTAACCAAAAAGGAACTATGGGCTTTATTTATACCTTTTCGATCAAATGACAAAATTTACGTAGTTGATGACATTTTGAGAAAGAACGGACACGGAGTTCTTAGATTACCGCCATACCATTGTCAATACAATCCAATTGAAATGGCATGGGGGTTTTGTAAGACCCAAGCGAGAAATACAAATGGATGACGAAATAAGTTTGCAGAGCCGAATTCATTATATTTGTTATATACAATATTATTGCTGTGTTTGTATATACAAAAACCAAGTAGTAAATTTTGTTAATCTTAAAACTGCATATTATTATCCTTTTATATCTGAAAATTTGTAAAACAGGCAACAGTGTAAGATCACAATAGTCAGAAATTATAACCTTAAAATCGAACATCTGACAGTGACATTTAAAAACTCTGATTTAAAACACAACCAGCCCCATTTACAATACTTAAACTGTCACTTTTCCATAGCTAGGCGAGATCCAGAAACAAATGGAATATATTATACATATAAATAATTTAAAGATTTGCCAAATAGAAGAGTGTTTAAAAATCAACTAAAAATATTATAACAGAAAAATGCTTTTATTCCTTATCTGAGTTGTTTAGTGCGCAATGATTTCTATGTATATTCTTTTTGACACGTAAATACTATGTTTTATTGTACCAATTACCTATAATTATTAATGCTTTTATCTAAGAATTTTACTTAATAGTTGACGAACCCATAATATGTATTAATTTTCTGTGGTAATAAATTTGATTTGATTTGATTACATTATTAAACATATCATTTTATTGCAATAAAATATCACAACGGTGTGTGCATAAATGTGATTTTTTAATACAGGTTTTTTTTTAAGATTTCAATTTGAATCTTTAAACGAGAGCTTTCCACTCCCAGGCTAAGCATGAAGTAAAATTTCGAGTTTAGAAAAGCCTAAAAATTTGGATTGGCCGCGCAGCGAAGCGGAGCGGCCAATCCAAATTAGGCTTTTCTAAACTCGAAATTTTACTTCATGCGCCACGCGTATAAAACACTGAAATATCGTCAAGTTTAAAATATACGGCTTTAGCCATTTAATATGTAGATGTGAATAAAACGTGAGTCAAATGCTGAGCTGAATAAGTTGTTTAAAACAGTGATTATTGATAATAGGCAACCCAATAACTCTAAAGTATATTAGGTTGCCTATAATCGTTGTATGTATGTTTTTTTTAACTTCACTGTAAATCAGTGTTTTTAAGCGTGGCGCATGAATTAAAATTTCGAGTTTAGAAAAGCCTAATTTGGATTGGCCGCTCCGCTTCGCTACGTGGCCAATCCAAATTCTTAGGCTTTTCTAAACTCGAAATTTTACTTCATGCTTAGTCTGGGAGCGGAAAACACTCGTTAAAAGCCTCAAATTAACCGCTTTGAAACAACGAATTCTCGCAAATTTAAAAAACGCTGTAATTATCGGGATATGTATACTCAAAAGAAAAATGGCCTGTAAGTTCTGTTTTAAACACATTTTAAACGTGTTTTAAACACGTTTATAATTGTTAATGTTTTAAACGCTATTTCAATGAAGAAAACACGTATTGTAAAAAAACTGTTTGTTTTAATTAAAATGAAACAAACGGTTTTTTTAACAATCCTGGTGCCAAGTAGTATAAAATGTACAGAATCCGCTGCCGCTGCAAGAAATCACACACGTGTCGCCAATCCTGCTCATATTATTGGCAGGGTTGTTATGTTTAAAACACTTTGTTTTAAAACAGTGTTTTAAACATGTTTTAAAACAGTGTTTTAAACATGTTTAAAAACAAGCGTCATGTTTTAAATAGTTTTGGTTTAAACGTAAAATTTGTCTAATCTTGAATTAGCTTAACTATATTTTATACTCCTTTATTAAGACTTTTTTGTATACGTTTTTAAATGTTAGCTAAATTGTTGAAGATATTTCAAATGACATTATTAAACATACAATTTTATCATAATAAAATATCACAACTGTGTGCGCAAAAATGTGATTTAAAAAACGTGTCTCAAATATTTTATGTTTTAAACATGTTTTTAATTGTTAATGTTTTAAACGCCGTTCCAATAAAAAAAAACTTATGTGTGTTGAAAAGTAATCCATTGATAATAATTTTGTAATATTTACCTTTGTAATCAGCTTATAAAAGTTAGTAAAAATACTGCAAACATGCTTACAATGTATTTTGACGGGACAAGTGCTAATGCAAAATTGAGATCATGTGAAGTTGCCACTTGTTGGACCATTCAAAACTTTTCCAATATAGCAGATATTGACACTCACCTTAATGTCCAACACACACTCTAGTACTTACACGAATTACTTCTCATTTAGAGAGGTGAGTGTATCGTAAGTTAGTAGAACAATATTATCTCTGAAAACCTCCAACGTCCGAGAAGTACATGTTCACAAGTGGGGCGATTAAATATACAGGGTGGGCCATCTAGTGGTTTCTTTTTAAATCATAGGTTATTTTGATACTGACATCTTTTTCCCGCTCGAAATCTTGACAGAAAGTCGGTATCATTCCTTCGCGGTACGAAATGAGTCGCTTTACTCTTGAACAACGTTGGGAAATATTGCAAACTTATTTCCAAAGTGTGCTGTGTAGCCCAAACAGTGCGTTGGTTGAAAAAAGTTTTGGCCGAAATGAATCACCCACCGCGCCTGCTGTACGCAAGTTTGTGCAAGAAGTTCGTGAGACTGGCATGCTAGTGGACAACACTCATGGTCCTCGCTCTCGTACGGTGCGCACAGACGAGAATGTGGCCGCTGTAACCGAAAGTGTGAAACTCAATCCACGAACATCAACTCGCCGTGAATCTCAACAGCTCAACCACAGTTCATATATATCCAGTTAGCCAGTCCCCATATAAATTTTGGGTACACGCGAATGGGAGCAGAGCGCTGGATGCCAAATTGGTGTATATGGCTGCCTATATACACCAGTCTGGCTTCCTGCGGTCGGTCGGTTACGACTATTTTACTCCAGATGTCGCGAAATCAAGTCTCAGAGAGAGACAATTTCTTTCTCCCTCTATTCCGCGCTTCTCGTTGTATCATATTCAAGATGTTGATTTTTCAATCTTGAAAACACGTTTTTTTTTCTTTTAACGAGCTAAGGATGCGTGTTACATTCATTCATGCGTTTCCTTCTACAATTTTATTTTCTGCGTTATTAGAGAATAGATTTTATGAAATTATATGTGAACGTTGTAAAATTCATTAAGTATTATTTATTTTGTACAAGAAACTTAAAATACAAAACTATTTAACTTTTGATAAAAAGTAAAACAAATACATCAACTTATCATTTTATTAACTAATCAGATCAATCCTATTGATCAGATCAAATCTACTGATTGATAAGGGTTTCTTTTTTAATTAAAGGGGTCAGTGCAAAATGCAGTTGTCATTTTTTTTTTATTTTTTGAATTATTACCGTTTGAAGTTTTTAACCCATTAAGCGCCGTTGATGCATACACGCAACATTATTATTTTTTGATAATTAAGTTACTAAATAAGTTTATTTGATATATTATATTATTTGACCTGAATTGAAAATGAACCAAGAAAAATTTAAATATTTTGTTATTTAAAGTGTATTATAAATACTTCACAATATTACAATGTTTTATACGCGTGGCGCATGAAGTAAAATTTCGAGTTTAGAAAAGCCTAATTTGGCTCGGTCGCTTCGCTTCGCTACGCGCCCGAGCCAAATTTTCAGGCTTTTCTAAACTCGAAATTTTACTTCACGCTTAGTCTGGGAGTGGATACACTCGTTCTTAACTTCATATTGCACGTTTTTATATAAAATCGACGAATGCCTGAACATTAGCAGCGTATACATTACATTGTTGAGGCACTAATTTTTTGAAAATCCATTATCACTTTAATATAATAATAATAATAAACTATTTATGATTTTTAACTTTTTATTAAATTCACGTATACATTATGTGTATTTAAAGAAAACATTCACAGTATGTAATGCAATAAGTCATTCATAGAAATCATAAAAAGAAGTGTTGAATTTTAATTAAAATTAACTTTTAGAGTTAAAATTGCTTGGCCGTTAATGGGTTAGAATAGTTTTAAATATACTATGTGTCCCGTTTCAAGGCGCATTGTATGTTTCATGAAAAGATTTCCAATGTAATTGGAATTTGAGTTTGTATTATTATCTTATTATCTTCCCTAATTATTTCAGGGAAATTATGATATTCATTTGGTTAGAGTAAAAATATACACACCGAGCTTTGCTATTTATTGCATTTTTAAAAACCTGAGTGTCATGAAATTAAAGAAGTAAATGATGAGGTGTTGATTTGTTGGCTTTTTATTTAAAATATATTCTGTTGATTGTGTGTTACACTTCGATCTATTCTGTATAATTATTACTGAATAAAAAAAACGAAAAAACTGCTTCTAAAATATCGTTAATAAATAAGAAAACAGTTATATGTATATTTAATATAGTTTTTTAATGTTTGTTAGTTTTTTGTATATATGAATGTTTATATGAATCTATATTTCTATGTTTTTAGTTTTGTGTATTCGTAAATAATTTATCTATTTTATTGAAATAATTTCTGTTTTTTTTATTATCAATTCCATTTAAAATACCCATCAAACATTTTTCAAATTGATTTTTTCATTGTAACCAGATTTTTGTATTTATCTAACTTTTAAATAAAAACTGTTTAATAACATAAATATATTAAAAATCTATTAATTTTCAAACACGTTTTTATTAAAAATATATATAATAACAAAAAATGTTGGAAATATATTTTACATTTTTTCATTGTAAAATGACTTTGTTTATTTATACAAATTATGAATATTTGAAACAATAATCTATTAATCTAATAATTTTAACAATTTTTTTATTAAAAATATATAAATTAACTAAAAACGTTGAAAATATATTTTAGAATTGTTAATTTCATTGTAAATTTGTTTTTATAAAATATAACTAATTCCCGAATTTCATAATTTGGAACACGCTTGAAATCTCAAAATAAAAGAAATATTTTCGAATAGACTTTTTGTGGTGATAATAAATTTTATTATTCGTCTACCACAGTTCATATACAGGAAGTTTTCTGTTAAAGTATACATATTTCAAATTCACCTTATTTTCTTTAAATCTGTAGATATTCGTTGTGTTTTTAAAAGAGTTCAATTTGATGCTTTAAACGAGTGTTTTTCTCTCTCAGACTAAGCATGAAGTAAAATTTCGAGTTTAGAAAAGCCCCGTGAAAATTTGTCTCGGGTCGCTGCGCGACCCTCGACAAATTTTCACGGGGCTTTTCTAAACTCGAAATTTTACTTCATGTGCCACGCGTATAAAACACTAAAATATTGTGAAATTTAAGTATATTTGAACCTTACGTAAAATCAGTGTTTTGTGCGCTGGGCGCATGAAGTAAAATTTCGAGTTTAGAAAAGCCCAGAAAAATGTACAGTGTATTCTGTATATTGAGTTATTTATACTTAAAAAACTCTCTGTATAACTAATCAATAATATAAATTATTTGCCAAATTTGGTACATACCAAAGTTTTAATTGAATTTATGAAGAAAAAAAAACAATCAAGATAAAAATAATATCAAATGAATTCTATAATGTAAACTCATTGAATTTTATTTTTTGATTTTTAGTTAAATTTTAGGTTTATTTAGGAGCTTTTTAAATATATCTGACTCCCAAAGTCCATAATTTTGAACACGCTGGAAATCTGAAAATAAAAGAAATGTTTCGGAACAGTTTATTTTTTCTGAAGGTCATCAAATTTATCATCGTACAAGTGGTGTAGACGGGATCAAACTACACGACGAAATAAAAGCGAGCGCGTTTGTGTGTATGGTGTGTGTGTGTAGACGCAACCGGGGCAGTTTTCTTTAGAATACTTCTACGTTTACTCTATTCATAAGTAGATGGACCCACTTCCCGACCACAGTCTCTCCTTTTCTATCCTCGAATACTCGGAATCCAGTTCTCCCATAAGCATTGTCTACCCTTGGCTCAACATTGCACGCACTAGCCTGAGGAGAATTCTGCACAAAGATCTCGGATTATTCGCTTACAAGGTCCAATTGACTCAGCAATTGAAGGCGCATGACCATCCGCTTCGTTATCGCTTCGCAGTTTGAGCCTTAGAGCAGCTTGAAGTGAACAACGATTTTGGGCGAAAAATCATCTTTTCTGACGAGGCTCATTTTCATCTTGGCGGCTACGTTAACAAACAAAATTTGCGGCATCTGGGGCTCGGAAAACCCGCACGTTATTGTAGAGAAGCCAATGCATCCCCGGAGAGTGACAGTTTGGTGCGGATTGTGGAGTGGTGGTACATTGGACCATTTTTCTTCCAAAATGGGGCTGGAAACAACGTTTCGGTCAACGGTGAGCGTTACAGAGCCATTTTATCCGACTTTTTTTTAATAAAGTTGAAGACATGGAATTGGACGACCTCTGGTTCATGCAGGATGGCGCGCCATGCCACACAGCCCATGCCACAATCGATCTTTTGCGCACCAAATTCCCAAATCGTGTTATCAGCCGTCTTGGCGATGTCAATTGGCCGCCTCGGAGCTGCGATTTAACCCCTTTAGATTTTTTTTTGTGGGGAACCGTGAAGGATCGATGTTATGCCAACAATCCAGAAACGATTCAAGCACTTTAGGCCAATATCATCCAAGCAATCCGTGAGCTACAGCTCGAAACCATCAACAAGGTCTTGGAAAATTGGAGTGACAGAATGCGCTACTGCGAAGCCAGCCGAGGCAGCCACTTGAACGAAGTTGTGTTCTATAATTAATTGGAATGCTTGCTCTTACTAATAAAACCATAATACATGATAAAAAATTTAATTTTGTTCATTTTATTGCATTTTTAAAAAGAAACCACTAGATGGCCCACCCGTTATTAAGGACACAATTGTAAGTCCACTTACCCAACTAATAAACACCTGTATCCGAAATAATGTATTTCCTGATTGCCTTAAAATTGCCAATGTTATTCCATTGCAGAAAAAAGGGACATTTGATGATATTAACAACTACCAGCCCATATCTTTATTAATAATATCTAAAATATTCGAACAAATACTGTTTCGTCAAATGATTATATTCTTAGACACAAATGATATACTAGATGTCAACCAATTTGGCTTTCGCGGGGGACGCTCAACTGGGGAGGCAGTTCGAGTTTTTGTTGAGGAAGTTAACCGTGGATTTGAGACTGGGCAATATTGTGCTACTTCTTTTTTTGACCTTAGCAAGGCATTCGACTGTGTCCCCGGTAGCGTTCTACTGCGGAAATTATACTTCTACAATTTTAGCCCGGAAAGTTGCCGACTAGTAAATTCATACCTGCACAATAGGCGGCAACGTGTAGTATTTAAAAATCAGGCATCTGAGTTTGCTAGTGTGTCATGTGGTGCTCCCCAGGGTTCAATCTTAGGACCACTACTCTTTTTAATATACATAAACGACTTACCCGCCAACATTCACGATGGAACGATTATAATGTACGCGGATGACACAACATCGATAAATAAAGCAGAAACTTTCGCAAATGCTCAGCAAGATAGAACCAACACAAATCAAAAGGTCTTCGAGTGGTTTACCACAAACAGGCTATCTTTAAATGAAACTAAAACCGTAAGTCTCACGTTCTCTTCAAAACAAGGAAACGAAGAGGGTGGTCTCTGCAAGTTTCTTGGAATTACCCTTGATACCAAACTGAGCTGGAACGATCATGAGAAACAGCTTAGTGGAAAACTGAGCAGAACTACTTACCTCTTAAGACATCTTAAAAAGTCCCTTCCAGAATATGCACTAATTTCTGCATACCATGGGCTTTTCCAGTCACATGTACATTATGGTATTTTGGTATAGGGACACTCCAGTATGGCTGCTAAGATTTTTAAATTACAGCGTAGAGCTATTCGAATAGTGGCAGGAATCGGATATAGAGATGAATGTCGAGATCAATTTATAAAATTTAAAGTTTTAACATTACCTAGCCTATTTATTTTTGAGTCATTGTTGTATGTTCGTAAAAACGTTGAATCACATGTGACGCATGATCAGATCCACGGCTACGATACTAGAGGAAGCCACTTAATATGTCCTGCGCGAATAAGACTTGTAAAATGTAGAAATGGAGATAACTATTATGGGCCAAAACTATTTAACGCTTTGCCACAAGCTGTAAAATCTCTATCCTATAATGATTTTAAGAACACTGTAAAATCATTTTTATTACAAAAAGCATTTTACAGTATTACAAAATGTATTTTTAGATTTTAAAATGTAGTAATCGTTTCTTAGAGTTTGTACTTCTCTCATGTTTGTATTTTATATTTATTACTGTACATGTTTATATACACGAATTTTAATTTTAATTGGGTGTGCCGTTATATCGTATGTTCAATAAAATAAAACCTCAAAAGTGCTATGGAATATATTGTAGGTTGGCAACTCTGAAATTATACATTATAATTATTATGTCTGACGTTTTATATGACAATTCGTAATGCGTGTAACCAACATAAATTTATAAAAAGATAAAATCATAGCAAACTAGAGGTTTTTTTTATTGAACATACTATATATATACAGGGTGTCTACGCTAAACCGTTCGTTAAAAGTTTATGGGGTTGCCGTTGCACTAAAAATTTGAAAAAAATCCTTATCATACGGTTGAATCAGTTCTCCTCATGTGAAATATTTTCAACTTTATATCACTTCCGGTTTCACCGGAAGAAGCACTTTTTTTAAATTTTAAATAGAATGCCCTATATATTAGTAATTTTTTGGATTCCTCGTTAAAATTGCAACATGTTTTATTACATTACATGTCATAACTCCTCATGTCACAATGTCCCACTCTCCACTACTGAAAACAAAAGTGTAAAATGACATGGTAATAGGCAAAAAGACAGAGTAAAAATAGTCTAAAGAAACTGCAAACAAATCGTTATTTATTAATTAGTAAAACTTTTCATAATTTCAAAAAAAATGTACACAACTTATAACATTAAATAACCATCTTTTGGTAAATGTTTTCTTGTATAATAAATTTACAACAATTTTTACTCTTATAATTTAATAAGTTTTAACTCTAATTGCATGATTATACGGAAAGCATGATTCACCTATTATTCAATTAAACATAACTAAAATTATACTACACTTCCTGTACATCACAACATATTCTAAAGAATTTCTTGTACAAGAAAACACTCTTAAAACACATTTTTTATACCTAAATAAAATTAATTAATAATGTATTAGGTCCAGCCTTTAGTAAAATTAAATAAATATAATTCAATTAGCACATGCAATAACATCTGTGATTAGTTATTCAAAAAAACACCTACACAATATACTCATTCACATCCCTAAATTCAACACGAAATGCTGAAATAATTGGGTGTATAATACAAATATTATTGGTTCAAGAGTAAAAGAAATTACATGCTTTTAATAGTCTATGCACTAAATTATTTTTTTTCTTTTAAACCAGCGATATATTGTATTTTATCTTGATTCACATCCCTTAATCTAACAAAATGCTTTCAGGGATTATGATATAAACATACTGTTTTCAAGTGCAGTTAACTGTTCTGAAAGACAAATAGTGAGAAGATATAAAGATTCGGGCTTTTACAAAAATTATTAAATTCTCAAAAAGGGCTCGAAAAATATATGTACACAAAAATGTCAGCATACACGAAAATATACATGTACGTAATATTTAATATGCACAAAATGAAGAAGGAATTTGTGAGTGTGAAGAATGTGGCTTTAAGAGTAAGGTCCGTAGTCGGATGGCAACTTTGATTTGTGGTCTGCGACCTCTTCCAATTCGGGAGCTCGATTTTTCAGGAACTCGTATATGGCCGCGTGTTTCGATTCTGCGGCTCGGTGTAGGGCTGTTTTACCATCGGCATCTTGTAATGATAAGTCTGCTTCTTTGTTGATTAATAACTCAACTATGTTATATTTACCTGCAATATTATGTTATAATATATTAATAAAATGCTGTTTTCACAATTTTAATAGAATGATAGAATTTTAGTAGTCTGTTACAGAGCTGGGACGAATCCTCGTAAAAAAGATTCGAATCACGAATCAGAATTACCTAAAATGATTCGAATCACGAATCCGAATTACCTAATATGATTCGAATCACGAATACTCAAATAAAGGATTCGTAAGAGATAAATATGACTCGAATCAAAGATTCGTATCCTGTTTTTTCGAATCACGAATACAAATCCTTTAAGAATAAATTTTATTTTATTATTTTTTGCAGCCATTAAAATATAAATATCGTTACCAGTTGTTTTAACAAAATAATTCAAAACTTAATTATTTATTATTAACACTGAACATCGTGAATAACAGACTAAATATCTGTGTTACTCTGATTAAAGATGTATTTGTGTGTTTTTGAACTTCACTTCAAATCAGTGTCTTGTACGCGTGGAGCATGAAGTAAAATTTCGAGTTTAGAAAAGCCCCGTGAAAATTTGTCGAGGGTCGTGCAGCGAAAATAATTCGAATTAATTGTGAAGATTAACATGAAACATTTGTTTTGTGTGTTTTTAAATTTCTCGTTAAATCAGTGTTTTATACCCGTGGCGCATGAAGTAAAATTTCGAGTTTTTTTTCTAAACTCGAAATTTTACTTCATGCTTAACCTGGAAGTGGAATCACTCGTTCAAAACTTCAAAACTCTATTATAAAATCGACGAATGCCTGAAAATTACGCAAGTAAAACATTCACTGAATATTATTGAAATCGGAAAAGTCAGAAAAATCATGGTATTTTATTTAAATTGACCAAAACACTAACAAAAAAGCCATATAATATTATTAAACTTGTCAAAATCAACAGGCTTTATAAAAATTACCAAACATGTAAAAATGTATAAAACCATTTTAAATATTGACAAAAACAATTAAAACAATTTAACAATGTTACAAATTCTTACAGAAGAAAGTTATATTAAAAGGTCTGCGAAAAAAATCTTGAATCAGGGAAATGTCGAAAAAAATTAACATTTCAGATTGTGCTACCATGTCAGTTTTACTTCAAATAATATCAAACAAAATTTTGAAAACTAGATTATTATCTTTAAAAATATTTTCAGTCATTTAATGTTCTTATCAAAGCATTCAGTTTGAAGTTTCGAACGAGTGTTTCCACTCCCAGACTAAGCATGAAGTAAAATTTCGAGTTTAGAAAAGCCCCCCGTAGAAAATTAGAGCGACCCGAGACAAATTTTCACGGGGCTTTTCTAAACTCGAAATTTTACTTCATGCGCCACGCGTATAAAACACTGATTTAACGAGAAATTTAAAAACACACAAAACAAATGTTCCATGATAATCCTCACAATTAATTCGAATTATTTTTGACGATTCAAATCCTTTTGTAAGTATTCGAATCCTTTTGGTAGTATTCGAATCCTTTTATAAAGATTCGAATCCTTTTATGAGGATTCGAATCACCCGCATTTGGATTCAAATACGAATTCTCTTAAAAAAATGTAACGAATCCGGATCACGAATCCAGTTGAACTAAAGTATTCGAATGCCTCTTTTGAATCCTCTAAAAGGATTCGAAAGAGGCATTCGAATACTTTAGTTCAACTGGATTCGTTACATTTTTTTAAGAGGATTCGTATTTGAATCCAAATGCGGGTGATTCGAATACAGGATTCGAATCCTGCCCAGCACTGGTCTGTTAACCCGTTTGAGTACAGCACTAAAAATCACAAAAACATTTTTTTACAAATTAAAAACTGTTATCGTGGGTTGAAAAATAGATTATGTCCCCTTTTCTTAATTTGTTTTTTGCAAAGGGTAATATAATGACACATTTTGAAGTAAATAAAAGAGTAAAAGTGCTTGGGATCAAATGGGTTAACAATTCATTAATTACGTAACATTATGAATAGTCGCAGAGTTGTAAAACATCTATTAATAAGGCAGTCAAAAAATAGCTAAAAATAATTGTAAAGAAGTATGCATTAAAACAAAAACTTAACATCTGGCAATTTGCTTATCTCCAAGTGTGTCATTTCAGATATGCGCATAAACTACAAGGTTTCCTCTTAATAAATTGTTTTTCCACCCAATATTTTAACTGTAATAATGAATTTTTGTTAAAATATTGATATACTTGAATCTTAGACATCTTATTAAGTCATTCAATTTTAACAGAAAATGATGTTAATATTTCTTACATTACGTGAATTAAAATATTGATGTTTGTAAGATGTCCTTTGTATTCATATTGATTATTACAGTGACCATGATAATCAACCTAATTTATGAGAGTAATTACCAGCAGAAGCCGCTCTGTGAAGAGCAGTGGCATTTCCCGCCTTTGTTGTAGCATTAATATTGGCACCATAATTCAACAAAAAATTACAGACTTCCAACTCCCCACTCCTAGCCGCATAATGAAGAGCTGTGTACCCCGCGTTGTCACACCGATTAACATCCTCAATCTTTCCCCGGACTCTCTCCAAATCACCGGAAAGGGCGGCTGACCATATCCCTCTTTCGAAATCAAGCTCATCGAGGGATTGGAACAAATCAGAGGCAGCGTTGACCTTGCACGTGTGATGGTGATGATTACAATCAGACATAGTTTTATAGTTTATTTAAAAAATTAAAGTTCTCTTTGTAAGGTCCAGATGACTTCAGCCTCTCCGGTCGAGGAAATGACTTTGTAACCGAGCTGGCCCAGAGCGTTAATAACATCCAGGGGTGCGCTTTTCAACAGGATCCCGTTGACGATTTCTTTCCTGTAATTGTTAAAGCGTTTAGTCAGGGCGTTCGCTTCACTTACGTTGAGCCCGAAAACGGCGCTGTCTTCTGCGTGCACGGACGCTTTTACTGCGACGTACGCGTGTAATCCGCTCGACATCAATATGCTGGCAGGAATTTCCATTTTGCTCATTTAATTAATCCAAAGAAAAACTACGCACTTTCTTAAGTAACTTTTCTAGGTTATGGTTAGTCTACGTCGCTTGCCTTTATGTCCTCGACAGCTGGTTCTGGCTCGGAGAACTCCTTGCGCATAGTCCACATATACTCGTTATAGTCCTGCTTGACGCTCGTGCTGCTGGAGGCGACCACTTTGTAACCGAGCACTTCGAGGGCGGTTAAGATGACGCAGGGATGTTGCATGTAAACAATCGTGGAGTCGTCCGTGTACCCGCCCGACGCGAAACGATTCAACTGCTCGATGTCGTTCGCTTTCAAACCGGAGACCAGCACTCGCCACGGATATCTGTGTCCGTACGATGCCAGATTACCGCGGACTAGAATGTAGGGCATTGATCACCTTTATCTGCTTATCACCTATCTGTTATCAATCAGCCCCTTTTGTCGTCGTCTACGGGCGGAACACCTGTGGAATCGATATTCTGCACCGCCCTTTCCCCGCCTATGTCAACATTCATTGCTGCCAACTGAAAAATAAATTCCCCAGGGTATAAACAATAATATTATCCACTTTAGAATTAAAAACATCGTTTAATTATTCTCTCACTGTGATAAAAATCAATAATATTAATTTAATATTACATATTTATAAGTAGTTTTTATAATTTCAATAATTGTTTATTTTGTAGAGTTGGTCACCTTGTTATATAAATTTTGAATAGCGCGCGTGGGCGCCACGCAACTACGCGCAATTCTTTCGCAATAAATTAAATTAGTCCAGGCTATTTATTATATGGCTTTATCTTTCACCTAATTGTGTAATTACCTACCCCAATCCACTTAGTACCTATAAAACGAAAGATTTTTTCATAAACAATATAATGCTGTTAAACCAGTCAGTGGCGTAGGATGAGGGTGGGCCGCCCCGGGTGCCATCACTAATAGGCTGAGATGTGTTTTTAAAATTTTGGAAAATAGTAACTTCTAATAAAATAACACAAGTTAAAATAAGTTTAATTTAATAACTTCGTTTGAGAATGATTTAACCGTAACAACTCAACATAATACGTATTGAAACTTGCCAAGGCCCGTATTCACAGTACCGATAGAATTTGTCATCGGTGAGAAGTTGCACTGAAACGACGTCATTTTGGAAAGAATTTACCTAACCGTTACGACAAAAATGACGTCATTTCAGTGCAACTTCTCACCGATGACAAATTGCATCGGTATAACTGCTACACTGTGAATCATAGTTGTTATGCTTTAACCCTCTCATGCGCAACTTTTCAAAATTAGATTTTGTGGTGAAACAAAAATTAATATTGGTTGAAATTGAGCTTTATATTGATAAGAATAATAAAAAAGTTGAAAATTTTTGAAAACTTCAATTATTTTGAGAAAAAATAGAATGTACACATATGTGTACACAGTGCACTTATGGTAAGAAATAAAGACACATATAATATTATACTAAAAATGTATTGTTCACTTAGAATTTGAAATATTCCATTTTATTATGTATGATATACCTCAAAACATTCGGGACATAGCGCTATTTCGCATCTTTTGCACATATATCGTGTTCTTTTTGAACAATTTACACTTTTGCAACGTGCCGCATTTTTACTTTCCCCCCGTATGTAATACAAAGGGAAAGTATTGTTTTCGTGAAAATTTTCGAATCAAAAATTTTAGCGGAAATATCCGTTTTGAGGTCCCCTGAGTCGAATAAGACCATTTTTGAAAAATGTCTGTCTGTCTGTCTGTCTGTCTGTGTGTCTGTGTGCGCTGTACCGCAAAAACCGCTAAAGATATCGAGATGAAACTTGAAACTTAAGCTTTTTGTTACAATCGAAAGAACTGAAAAGCTTGTGGTGAAAATCGGAAAACCGGAAGTGGTACTTTACTCTTAGCGTTTTTCAGTTTTTTCAGATTTTTTCAATAAATGTTCATCAAACAAAAAATTCTTTCAAATAAAAGTTGTAGATAATAACAAAATGAAGATGTATTGTTCACTTACTTTTTGTCATAGCACTCTTAGTTTTTGAGATATTTCAAAAGTTGTGTGTTTTATCTAGTTATTGATGTGTGACAGTGTATGTGTCGATACAATTGAAAAATGTTTCAAATAAAAGTTGTAGTTATCAAAAAGTTGAAGACATTTTGAAAATAATAATGCTACAAATATTTTAAAAGTGATTTAATACGCAATTTACGGGGGAAAGTACTATGATGGACACATCACCATTTTTTATTTTAAGTTTTTTTGGAAAATGTGGCCCTTTATCTCATCTTTTCTCTGTGGGAACCACTGTACGCTTTCTTTTTTTATAGCAGGAGGAGTTGTACTTTTTGACGACCCTTTTGTCGTGTCATCTGTGCATCTTCACGGAAAATTAGAGCAGTTGCAATGCGACTTTTGAATTGTAGTAAATCCAACTTTTCGATTAAATTGTTCTTATTCGAACGCCATAAAATCCAAGAATTTACTATAGCTACATTTATTAGGTGGTAAAATATTCTCATATACCACCTGCGGTTTCTTGTATGGTTGGTATATAAGGCTGTTAGCGAGTCCATAAGATCAACACCTCCTATGTGTTGATTGTACAACTTTATTGAACTTGTATTCGTTGTTTTTCTTTGCGGCAAAATCTTTCAGCAGTATCGATGGGGAATACTTCTGCGTAGTTGGATACTGTGTGTACTAAGCTATTGTCGTGCCACCTTACCACTGTGATGTTATTATCAGATGTTGCAAACGAATAACTTCCAAGACCATCTTTTTCAATAACTTCTCCGATTTTAAAATTTTGTCAGCTCCTTTCAACCTATTTGATCGCATTGTTCCCGTATATCAAATTATTGTCTGCGTTAACGCATCTATCAAAGGGATATTTGAAAATAGATTATTGGCATACATTTTGTAATTTTTGTTTTCAATATTATGACATAATCTTTTCACGACATCTCCGGTTGCACCATTTTCAGAAATATCTTGCCTATTACCAGAAATACCTTGAAATATTTCAAAACAATACACATATCCAGATGTGCCTGCCCGGACCCATATTTTATATCCCCAATATTTTGGGCTTTTTTGGTAAGTATTGTTTCAATGATGAGCGTCCTTTAAAAGGTACCATCATTTCATCAATTGACATACAGAGTTTTATGTAACACTGAACATTTTCAATGTTTATTTTCGTATGTTCGATTTCTCAAACCAAAACATTCAATACACCTTTAATTTTTAGATATGACCATTAAAAATTATAGCCAATTGCAATCAACGCCTCAACTTATTTCAGTACAAATTGTACAAACAAGTCCTAATTATAGCGTGTGTACCGTAAATCTTTAGATGATCTTTGTTTTTATTTTAAGAGTTCAATTTGAAACTTAAAACGAGTGTTTTCCTCTCCCAGACTAAGCATAAAGTAAAATTTCGAGTTTAGAAAAGCCTGAAAATTTGGTTTGGTCGCGTAGCGCGAAGCGCGGAGCGACCAAACCAAATTTTCAGGCTTTTCTAAACTCGAAATTTTACTTCATGCGCCACCAGTACAAAATACTGACATATTACGAAGTTTAAAACACATCCCAAACTTCACATTGAATCAGTGTTTTGTGGCGGTGGCGCATGAAGTAAAATTTCGAGTTTAGAAAAGCCTAATTTGGCTTGGTCGCTTCGCTTCGCTACCACTGAAATATAGTAATACTGGAACGCGCTCTGGCGACGCCAGCGCGAGCCGACAGAGATAGCGAGTAACGGGTCTTGTGTCTCCGTCGTACTTTTGTGCCGTGATGTACGCCGCCTGACTTTAGTTCTAATGCGCATGCGCGAGGAGCGTGAGACAATGACACAAGACCCTTTGGTCGCTGTCTCTCTCGGCTCGCTTTCTTAACCCAGCGATCATAGGCAGTGCGCGTTCCAGTATTACTATATTTCAGTGTTCGCTACACGCCCGAGCCAAATTTTCAGGCTTTTCCAAACTCGAAATTTTACTTCATGCTTAACCTGGGAGTGGAAAACACTCGTTTAAAGCTTCAAATTAATTTCTTTTAATAAACCAAGTGTCATAAAATGTACAACGTATGCATATGTATACTTAAAAGTAAAATTCTCTGTATGAAAGTTAACATTGAAAATGTTTGATGTTACATAAAACTCTCTGTATATTGTTCAGGATCAACAGCCGAATGAAAAGTTTCATGAAGATGATCAATTACAGGACGTAGGCGAAATAGCTTATCCGTATTATTTTCTGTGATTGTTGAAGTATCTAGAAAATGTAAATATCTTCGATTTTCTTCAAACCGTTTCTGAGACATAGCATCTGCTATGAAATTCATCCTCAATCCACCTTCAGAAGACCAATATTGCCTAATTCTTGGGTATTTGATGTATGACATCATAGTTGTAATATCCAAAAATATTTTGAGTTCACTAAGTGTCAGATTGAAATTTATTTTGTTATTCTGATAGGCATATAAATTCGATTGGAAAACTATTGCGTCTCTCAAAAATGAATCAGAAAAAAAAATGGTTGAAGTAATCATCATGAACATGTACTTTATGTTCTTTACTGGCGTTAGGAATATTAGCACCAAATACATTTTCTTTATTTAAAACCCAATTAGGCGAACAATCAGGTTTCTGGGTAGGTTTTTTTTCTCTTTTCTGGGTCCAAATTTTTTTCTAGTTGTGTTTTCTCCATATCTGCCTTTTCAATATCATGCTCCTCTTCAACAATTTCTTCTTGATCGCCATTATTTTTAAACACGGGCTCTATGTCTTCATTCATTGACTCAATTTCCGCGTCGGTCAATGGACGTCGTCTTTCATACTCGCTATATTTCGTTTTTTTTCCTTTACTTGTGACGTTGGTAGATTTTTCAGTCGTTTTGCTTTCTTTACTTTTCACGTTGATAGATTTTTTGGAGGACGTTTTGGATCAATCTTTCTGCTTGAAGTCGAAGCAATAGGTGGTAAATTTGCTGTAATTTTGGTTAGTGATTCATCATACAGATCACAATCTTTTAGTAATCGATCCATCTGTTCATCAGTAATACTATTTTCTTCATGATCCATTTTTAGCTAACACCACTTCTACTGAAGTTACAAAAAGAAAAAAAGTTATAAAATATATATTTATACAAATAAAAATAACATTACTTGAGATATTTCAACGTATGTTTTCTTTTTTCTAAAAACGTTGTTTACAATTTTTGTGCGCGCTTTGTCCATATATGTGTACAAATATATTTTAATAATTTTCGTAAATATAACGGACTATTTTGTGATGGCGAGTTATTAATTTTGAGAACAAACTATTTTTATAAAAGAAAACATTTTTTACTTACCTAAAAATACTTTATTTTGCCGGAAACCGACTTTTTTTCTACTGTCTTTGCACAAACTAACTATAAACACACAGAGCACATGGAGACTTGTTCACAAACGATTATAATATGCAATTCAGTACAACTGCAGCCATCTATAAATAACTAGCGAAAATATATGTCCACAAATGTGTACTAAGATCATTTCTATAAGAATTTAACTGATACTTTTGGAAATAAATAGAAAAACAAACGTGGACGTGGCACATGAGAGGGTTAAACACTTTGTTTTAAAACAGTGTCTTAAACATGTTTAAAAACAGCCGTCGTGTTTTAAACGGTTTTTTTTTTAAATATGTTTTAAATCTTAAATTTCTTTAAAACATCCCACTGAGCAAAAAACAAACAAATAACATTATATCAACATTATAGCAATATTAAACGTTGTTTTAATGTTAATGAAACATTACTTAAATGGATTTGCTCAATGGGATGTTTAAAACGTATTTTTTATTATCTTTAATTTGCTAAATTATATTTTATACTACTTCATTAAAATTCGTTGTTTACGTTTTTAAATGTCAGCTAAATTGTTAAAGATATTTCAAATTACATTATTAAACATAACATTTTATTACAATAAAAGATCACAACTGTGTGTGCATAAATGTGATTTTTAAATACAGGGAATTTTTCTTTCAGGTATACATATGCATACACTGTAAATATTACGACATTGGTTGTTTTTTTTTAAGATTTCATTTTGAATCTTTAAACGAGGGTTTTCCACTCCCAGACTAAGCATGAAGTAAAATTTCGAGTTTAGAAAAGCCTGAAAATTTGGATTGGCCGCGTAGCGAAGCGGAGCGGCCAATCCAAATTAGGCTTTTCTAAACTCGAAATTTTACTTCATGCGCCACGCGTATAAAACACTGAAATATTGTAAAGTTTAAAATACACGGCTTTAGCAATCTAATATGTAGATGTAAATAAAACGTGAGGCAAATTCTGCTCTGAACAATTGGTTTAAACCAGTGATTATAGGCAACCCAATAACTATAACGTATATTAGGTTGCCTATAATCGTTGTTGTATGTGTGTGTTTTTTTAACTTCACTATAAATCAGTGTTTTTAAGCGTGGCGCATGAAGTAAAATTTCGAGTTTAGAAAAGCCTAATTTGGATTGGCCGCTCCGCTTCGCTACGCGGCCAATCCAAATTCTTAGGCTTTTCTAAACTCGATATTTTACTTCATGCTTAGTCTGGGAGTGGAAAACACTCGTTAAAAGCCTCAAATTAAACGCTTTGAAACAACGAATTCTCGCAAATTTAAAAAACGCTGTAATTATCGGGATATGTATACTTAAAAGAAAAATGCCTTCAATGTTCTGTTTTAAATATGTTTTAAACCCGTTTTAAACATGTTTTTATTTGTTAATGTTTTAAACGCTGTTTCAATGAAAAAAAACACGTTTTGTTAAAAAAAAACTGTTTGTTTTAATTAAAATTAAAAAAACGTTTTTTTTAGCAATCCAGTTGAATACGGGCCCTGGTCCCGTATTGTTATTATGTTTGTAAAATGTTTATTCGTAAATATGATGATTATTATTATTGAATTACACGTATTAATAAAATGTATAATACAAAAAAATCCGCAAAAAACATAAAAATTACACAACTCGTAATATTTAATAAAATGAACTAAAATGGACAAATACCCGTAAAATATGCCTATACACAAATCTTAAAAATTGATTAAAAACATCATAAGCTACTACTTAAAATCGTTAACATTTTCAAATTCAACAAACATATCCCACTGAGCAAATCCATTTAAGTACCCACTGAGCAAATCCATTTAAGTAATGTTTCATCAACATTAAAACAACGTTTAATGTTGCTAACGGGTGATCAACAATGATTGTAGACAAGTTAAATTTCCCGCCGAAAAATCTGAGGAATTTGATCGCTCCAAGTTCATGCCAAGGAAAAATTAATAAACAGTAACATAGATTAAATTAGATTGATAACTCATAGGGGGCTCCACGTATCATGATTTTAGTTAACCGACCCACTCGATGAGACAGCGCTGCAATCGCAAATGACGTCATTGGGCGCAGGGAGCGGCCGGGATTCTTGCTAAGCGGGGTGTGCGGTGCACCCTCCATAACATTAAATCATAGATTAAATTAGATTGATATCTCATAGGGGGCTCCACGTATCATGATTTTAGTTAACCGACCCACTCGATGAGACGGCGCTGCAATCGCAAATGACGTCATTGGGCGCGGGGAGCGGGCGGGATTCTTGTTAAGCGGGGTGTGCGGTGCACCCTCCATAACATTAAATGGAGGGTGCGGTACGGGGAACATCACACGCATTACCGTGCGATGCGAAAAATACCAAAGACCTAATGAACATGTTAAATGTATATTTAAAAAGTTATTACAAATATATTTCGCTACATGTCAAAACCTAATTACATTTCACTTCTCAACAAAATGTCTGCAGTTCGTCAAAAATGCATCTTAGAAATGAAATAAGAGGTCTCCTTATCCGGATAAGGATGTTGGCGTAAGTAGTGTTCCATACAGTGAATTTTTCTTTAAGGTAAACATATGCATAAGCTGTAAATTTTCCGACATTCGTCGTTTTTCAAAAGAGTTCAATAGAAAGCTTTAAACGAGTGTTTTCCATTCCCAGACTAAGCATGAAGTAAAATTTCGAGTTTAGAAAAGCCCCGTGAAAATTTGTCGAGGGTCGCGCAGCGACCCGAGACAAATTTTCTGGGCTTTTCTAAACTCGAAATTTTACTTCATGCGCAACGTGTATAAAACACTAAAATATTTTAAAATTTATGTATATTCTAATTTCACTTGAAATGTGAGTTTTATACGCGTGGCGCATGAAGTAAAATTTCGAGTTTAGAAAAGCCCAGAAAATTAGTCTCGGGTCGCTGCGCGACCCTCGACAAATTTTCACGGGGCTTTTCTAAACTCGAAATTTTACTTCATGCTTAGTCTGGGAGTGGAAAACACTCATTTAAAGCTTCAAATTGAACTTTAAAAAAAACTAGGAATATCTAAAGATTTACAAAAAATAGGTTAAATTTGAAATACAAATACTTTAAAGAAAACTCCTTGTATGTATAAATACAAATAAAATATTTCCAGAAGAAAGTTATTGTTACTGCAAAAATGTTCAGCAAAAATATTAAAGGGAAGTATTTGGTATATGGTGAAACTTATTTCGTAAATCGGGAAATCTTTTGACTTATATTTGACAAGGTGAAAGATATTTGGGATATAGTGAATCTCATTTGATCAATAAAGAAATGCAATAGAAAAACCGTGTAATTGAATTTAAGACATTATTTTATGTTCTGAGATCGTACTTTGTGACTAGATGAAATTTCAGAATTGCTTGATCCAACAGCAACGGGAACATTTTCCATGGAAGTATGCTCCTAGCCCGGTGTGAAGAAAATCTCCACGTCCGTGGTTGTTTCATGCATAGTACTTGAAGATCATTCATGAATGCTAGGAAGAAATAAAGAGAAATAATGTAGACGCACTGGTTTTAAATATGTTTGACTGCAGATTTAATTAAAAGAATAGACAATGGCTTAAAAACTTAAAATATCACATAAACTTACGGTTTAAATTATTAATGTTAACGCCCATCGCCAAAGATTCAGAATTGCTTAATCCAACAATAATGGGGATCTACTCCATGAAAAAATGCTCCTAGTTCAGTATGATGAAAATATCCACGACCATGGATATTTAGTATACTTGAAGATCATCCACATGTACTAGGAAGAAATAATGTAGTAACACCCTGGTTTTAACTTTGTTTGACTGTACACTTATTTAAAATAATACACAATAGGTTAAAATTTATAAATATTTTACATACTTACGGTTGTAATTATTTATATTTATTAACGCTCATCTCGAGACGATTTCGTCTTATCAGCATTTTTGTGCCTTCAGATCCGACGGATCTGACAGCTGTTGAATGAAAACGAGCCCACGTTAGAAATTGCGGGAAATTTGTAATTCCGACATATGCGCCCTCCCATCGAGTGGGTCGGTCAACTATATATGTGAACTTATAGAATCATAGGAGTCGACTGCAGACCCAACAGCTGTCAGATCCATCGGATCTGAAGGCACAAAAATGCCGATAAGGCGAAATCTTCTCGAGATGAGCGTTAATAAATATAAATAATTACAACCGTAAGTATATATAATATTTTTAAATTTTAACCTATTGTGTATTATTTTAAATAAGTCAAACAAATGTAAAACCAGGGTGTTACTACATTATTTCTCTTTATTTCTTCCTAGTACATGTGGATGATCTTCAAGTATACTAAATATCCATGGTCGTGGATATTTTCATCATATCCCCGTTATTGTTGGATTAAGCAATTCTGAATCTTTAGGGATGGGCGTTAACATTAATAATTAAAACTGTAAGTTTATGTAATATTTTAAGTTTTTAAGCCATTGTTTATTCTTTTAATTAAATCTGTAGTCAAACACATTTAGTATGTCTACATTATTTCTCTTTATTTCTTCCTAGCATTCATGAATGATCTTCAAGTACCATGCATGAAACAACCACGGACGTGGAAATTTTCTTCACACCGGGCTAGGAGCATACTTCCATGGAGAATGTTCCTGTTGCTGTTAGATCAAGCAATTCTGAAATTCCATCTAGTCACAAAGTACGATCCCAGAACATAAAATAATGCCTTAAATTCAATGACACGGTTTTTCTATTGCATTTTACTATTGTTCAAATAGGATTCACTATATCCCAAATATCTTTCGCCTTCTCAAATATACGTCAAAAGATTTCCCGATTTACGAAATGAGTTTCACTATATACCAAATACTTTTACCTTTAATATTTTTGCTGACCATTTTTGCAGTAACAATAACTTTCTTCTGGAAATATTTTATTTGTATTTATACATACAGGGAGTTTTCTTTTAAGTATACGTATTCCAAATTCAACCTATTTTCTGTAAATCTTTAGATATTCCTTGTTTTTTAAAAGTTCAATTTAAAGCTTTAAATGAGTGTTTTTCACTCCCAGACTAAGCATGAAGTAAAATTTGTCTTGGGGTGCTACGCAACCCTCGACTAATTTTCACGGGGCTTTTCTAAACTCGAAATTTTACTTCATGCTTAGTCTGGGAGTGGAAAACACTCGTTTAAAGCTTTATATTGAACTCTTTTGAAAAACAACGAATGCCGGAAAATTTACAGCTTGTGCATATGTTTACCTTAGAGAAAAATTCACTGTATCGAACACTACTTACGCCAACATCCTTATCCGGATAAGGAGACCTCTTATTTCATTTCTAAGATGCATTTTTTGATGAACTGCAGACATTTTGTTGAGAAGTGAAATGTAATTAGGTTTTGACATATAGTGAAATATATTTGTAAAAACTTTTAAAATACACATTTAACATGTTCATTAGGTCTTTGTTATTTTTCGCATCGCACGGTAATTTAATACCGTGCGATGTTCCCCGCACCGCACCCTCCATTCAATGGTATGACCCCCTGTACCGCACACTCCGCTTAGCAAGAAGTGTTCCGTGAGCAAGAAGCCCGCCCGCTCCCCGCGCCCAATGACGTCATTTGCGACTGCAGCGCTGTCCCATCGAGTGGGTCGGTTAACTAAAATCATGATAGGTGGAGCCCTCTATGAGTTATCAATCTAATTTAATCTACGGTCGACTGGGTCTGAACAGTAACTCGATTTGACATTAGCAGCGTCGTGCGCCATTTTGCCATTGTGTTAATTCATTCTTCGAATTAAGTTATTTTTCATTCTGTTTCATAGACATCAGTCAGTACTTTGTATAAGTCTTTGTTTTGTGGTAAGTGATTTGCTGTTTTTAAGGTTAGAAAATTTAAGTTAAATCCTAAATTTACAGATTTTAAGAGAATTCGCTTGTGTTTACCGTGATGTTTGCACCACAGCATGATGCTTTCATCCTGAAGGCTCATTATCAAAGTGGAACTATGAATGAAGATGGCACATGGACTTACTCATTACAATTGTGTCTGAATCAATTTATTCAAGCCTTCCCCGATGTCCACATTCCCTACAAAACATTTTCCTCGCATAAAACCCGCATTGTTGACTGTTTTGAGGGAAAGAATTGTATCTGTAAGGGCAAGTCAGCTGGAAGACTGCCTATCTTAACAGAAGAGGCTGTTGGCGACATTCAACAACGACTTGAACAAAGCTCAACAAAATCTTTAAGAAAACTTTCAGCTCAAACGGGTATGTTCTTAATTTTAAGGTGCGCACAAATTTTAATGTTTAATCCTTTTACAGGAGTATCGTATGGGAGTTGCATAAAAGCCGCAAAAAAAAATCTGCATTTGCACCCGTATAAGGTATCAGTAGTTCAACAACTTCAGTCACTTGATTTCCAAAAAAGAATTGATTATTGCAATTGGTTAATCAGAATTTAAATGATAATGGTATGTTGGACAAGACCTTTTTTACTGATGAGGCGTGGTTTCACTTGTCAGGATATGTGAACAGCCAAAACTATCGTACGTGGGCTACAGAAAATCCTCATACTTTTATTGAAACAGATTTACATCCACAAAAAATAGGTGTTTGGGTAGCAATTTCGAGACGTCGGATAATTGGCCCAATATTTTTCAACGAAATAATCAATGCGGAGCGCTACCGAACACTCATTCTAGATGAATTTTTGAATCAATTGCATGATGACGAACAGATAATGGGTTATTTTCAGCAAGATGGAGCCACTCCTCATACTGCGTTGGAGACATTAAATTACTTGAGGGAATTTTACGATGATCGCTTGGTAAGCGACAGATTATGGACCACGTTTGCCAGACCTCACTTCGTGCGATTTTTATTTATTCGGGCATTTAAAAAATAAGGTTTTTAAAAATCGAATGCATACCCTAAACGAGCTTAAAGCAGCAATTGAAGAAGAGATAAGGAACATAAATCCGGAGGAGCTTCAACGAGTATTTCAAAATAAAAAACGTAGAGTTAACATTTGCCTAGAAAATGAAGGCCATCATTTATTATAATATTAGGGATGCTAACTCTACGTTTATTAAAAATACACAAAACCTTAACTTACTTCAATTTACTTTGTATATTTAATTAAAATTGTAAAAATTTTATATATAGTTATGATTAAATATTTAATTTATTTTGGGAAAGAATGTTTGCTACACCAATGGAAAAGCAATCTAGGGGATTTTCTTTTCATATAATCAGTTGTACCAACATTTTTTGGCGGGAAATTTAACCTGTCTACAATCATTGTTGATCACTCTGTATAATGTTGATATAACGTTAATTGTTTGTTTTTTGCTCAGTGGGATGTCAGTAAAAAAGCCATTGTATACATACACAGACAATTAATAGCGTTTAATGGCTTACCTTTAACGAGTGTCTTCCACTCCTTGATTAAGCATAAAGTAAAATTTCTAATTTAGAAAAGCCTGAACGTTTGGATTTTGACATAGCCTTTTTTTACTTAATCTCATCACTTGAGAGCTGTAATCAGTGTAATACCGTTGGTATTTCTTTTCGGTTTTCGTTCTGGTACAATTAAACAAACTTATCCGTTCGGTTGCTATTTTATTTCCAGAAAAAAATTACGATTTTCTAGGTTTTTGGTTTGAGTGATACATGTGTTTAATTGTATCGTATGTTCAATAAAATAAAACCTCTTAGAGTGCTAGGGAATATATTTTAGGTTGGCAACTCTGAAATTATACATTGTAATTATTATGTCTGACGTTTATATGACAATTTCTAAAGCACGTAGCCAACATAAATTTAAAAAAAAAATTTTTTTTTATTAAACCCACTGAGCAAAAAACAAGCAAATAACGTTATTTCAACATTGTAGCAACAGTAAACGTTGTTTTAATGTTGACGAAACATTACTTAAATGTGTTTGCTCAGTGGGAACATACTATATTATAAAAATAACGGGTTTTTCCGGATTTCGGTTGGAAGCCTGGATTTTTAATAATTAAATTAATTTTATCGATATTTACAAATTAATTAAAATTAATTTATTTGAATAAGGTTTCATTTGAGCTATGGTACATGTTTTTTAGTTTAAAATTGTGGTTAGCACAAGCATGGAATGCCGTTTTTTTTCAAAAACATTAATTTACGCTGGGAATTTTAAGAAAATGTGTCCGGGAAAAATTAACGCACACGTCACTAACATTGACCAGAATTCATGTGAATTTTGAATAAAAATACAAAATTTTATCTAATCAGATTTTTGTGTAGAAAAAAAAAGATTTTCGCCCAAACAGCCCACTGAACACGGAAACAATTTAAATATTGAACATGATACTAAAATAAAACATTGTATTCAAATTATTACAACAAAGATTTAGCAACGTTACAAACATTGTATAAACGTTTTCCGTGCAATATTGATTTATATACATTACCGAAATGTTAAACATGATACTAAAATTCAATATTGACTTATAACGTTTCAAAAATATTGCGGCAAAGTAACACAAAGTTTTATAATCATTACAATTTGACTTTTATGCAACATTGTATTGTAAACATTGGATGTACAGGGTGGCGCAAAATTACGGATATGGTTTGAATGTTTAATAATTTTTTTATTTAATGGTTAATTATTATTATTTTTTTTTTATACAGTATATTAATGGGGAATATTTTTGGCTAAAGGATGAAAAATTATATCCCGCAAGTGGTGGCTATTTTCGGCTTCGCACATTCGTGCTCTTTCCAGTACATTTTCCATAACTTTTCGTAAAATTTTCGGTGTTATGGCTTAAATTTCATTGCGAATGTTTTGTTTTAGCTCTGGTATGGTCGCTGGCTTATTTACGTATACCCTTTCTTTCAAATAACCCCACAGAAAACAGTCTGGAACTGTTAAATCAGGTGAACGTGGGGGCCAATGGAAATCGCTTCTGCGCGAAATAATGCGTTCGTCAAAGAGGAACCGTAACAGAGCCATTGTGTCCCTTGCAGTGTGGCCTGTGGCTCCATCTTGTTGGATGGTTTTCTACAGCTAGCCTTAAAAAATTGTCCAGCATCGTTCAATATTCAGCACCATTAACCGTAACTGAGGCGCCATGTGCATTTTCAGAAAAATATGGACCAATGATCCTTTCAGACGATTGGGAGGAGGGATGGGGAGGACGGCATGGAAATAGAAAGGAGATCGCAAGATAAATGTATAAACGGAGATGGGAGGAGGATGAAGGAGTGGACGACGGAAGAGGGTTGGGAAATTCTGAATGGGTGCACAGAAGGAGACTGGGGAGGGAAGAAAACATACGTGGGAGCACAAGGATCAACAGTAATTGACTACGCGATAATCAAGGGAATAGCAAGAGAGCAAGTGAGGAAGATGGAAGTGGAGGAGGTGCTGGGTTCGGATCACCTGCCGTTGAGAGTGGAACTAAGGATAGGAAGGAATGAAGAAGGGAAACAGGAGCAAGGAAATGAGAAGCTAGAGAGTGGGAGAGAGGCGATTAAGGCCATGAGGAGGAAATTAGAGAAGGTACAATGGGAGGAGATAAGTTCAATGGAGGAGATGGAGAAGACCATAATAGGATGCGGAAGAAAGATGAAGGGAACAAGGAGGAAGGGGCAAGAGTGGTTTGATGAAGAATGTAAACGAGCGAAGAGGGAGGTGAGGAAAGTAATGAGAGAATATATAAAGAACGGAGGAGAGGGAAAGAGGATGATGGAAGCGAGAAGGGCATACGAGAAGGTGTGCGAAAGGAAGAAGCTGGAAGTGGCAGAGAGAGCAGGGAAGGAAATGAAGGAGTGTAGGAACGAGAGAGAAATATGGAATGTATTGAGGAGAGGGAAAGAGATGAGGAGGATAGGGGTGTCGTTAGAAGACTGGACCAGAAAGTGTAAAGAGGAGTGCGGTGAACAAGGGACAGTAAGAGAAGTAGGGCGAGGGATTGGAGGAGAGGAATTTGCGGAAGAGGAAACAGAAAGAGCGTTCAAGGAGGTGAAGGGAGGAAAGGCGGCCGGAAGAGATGGATTGAAGGCGGAAATGTGGAGAGAGATAGGAGAAGGGGGGAAGAACAAATTCCGAGAGCTAGTAAATGGAATATGGAGGGGATGGGAGAGCATGCCAGAGGCATGGAGAGTAGGCAGGATATGCCCGATATATAAAGGGAAAGATGAGAGGAAAGCAGAGAACTATAGAGGGGTGACGATTATGAGCACGGGATACAAAATACTGATGATTATGGTGAAGAACAGACTAGAAGTAGAGGTAGAAGAGAAGAGGATGCTACCAGAGTCGCAAGGGGGATTTAGGAGGGGGAGGGGAACGAGGGACCAGGTATTTACCCTAGCGAGGATGACAGAGAAAGTGATGGAAGAGAAAGGGTGTGTGTATGCGGTGTTTGTAGATCTGAAAGCGGCGTATGATTCAGTACCGAGGGAAGATATGGTAGAATGTCTGAGGCGAAAGGGAGTGAGTGACGGAGTAGTTGAGTGTGTAAGGGAGGTGTATAGGGAAACATGGGTGGAAGCGAAGGTGGGGGAAGAAGTATCGGAAAGGTTTAGGACATGGAAGGGCTTGAGACGGGGGTGCCCCATGAGTCCGGTCCTGTTTAATATATACATAAGCGAACTAGAAGAGGTGTTGAGAAAGGGGCAGGAAGGGGGAGTGGTGATTGGAAAGGAGAAAGTATGGTTACTGGCATATGCAGACGATATAGTGCTGATGGCGAGAGATTGGGAGGGAGTGAAAGGCATGTTGAAAAGGGTGGAAAGATATATGGATAAGAGAGGAATGTGTGTGAATGTGGGGAAGACGAAATGGATGAGGTTTAGGAATAAAGGGAGAGAGGGGAGAGTGGGAGTGCTAGAATGGAAAAGTTTCAGATACTTGGGATTTATTTTTAAAGGGACGGGTGGGTATGAAGAGCATATAAGGTGGGTACAAGGAAAAGCGAGGAGAGCATGGGGAATGGCATGGAGAAAATAGGGGAGATGGATGGAGAACAGTATTAAGGTGACATGCAAGGTGTGGGACGCGTGTGTAAGACCGATACTAATGTACGGGGTAGAAGCATGGGGAACGAGAGCATATGAGGTGATTGAAAGAGAACAGCTATGGTTCCTGAGACGGATGCTGGGACTAGAGAAGTCGACACCGGGATATATACTGTTGCAGGAAACGAATAGAGAGAGATTGGAATGTGAGGCGGTGGAGAGAGTGGTGAAGTATGAAATGAAATTATGCGGAGTAGAAGAGGAGAGATTGGTGAGAATAGTATGGGAGGCGTGCATGAAAGTAGAAGGGGGGAGGTGGAGGGAAGAGAGAAGGAGAATGTATGAAAGGGGAGGACTGACAGAGAGGAAGGTACAGGAATGGTTGGGTAGGGGGGTGAAGGTGGCAGCGTGGATGAGAGAGAAGATGAAGGAGGTGGAAGCGCAGGAGAGACAGGGACTGATAGAGAAAAGTGAATATAATGATATGTTTGGGAGATGGCAAGTATATGGGAGGGTGCCGAGATACATGAGTGAGGATGGGTGGAACAGGGATGAAAGGGTGATAATGGCGAGGGCAAGGTGTGGGTCTGGGGAGAGGGGAAGGAAGAGATGGATGGGGGAAGAATATATGAGATGTAGGTTGTGTGAATGGGGGAAGGATACGTGGAGCCACTTGGCGGAGGAGTGTGAGGGTGTGAGTGAGGAATGGGTGGGAGTGAAAGGGAATAGAAGGGTGACAGAATGGATGAGGGAGGACGGAGCTAGGGTAAAGACGCTGGAGAAAGTGGGACGGGAGAAAGAGGGCAAGATGTGATATAGTGTCGACATTGTAAATAACTGTAGGATATGCCAATAAAGGTCTTTTTTTTTTATCCTTTCAGACGATACACCGCACCAAACAGTACACTTAAGTGGGTGTAATTGTCGCTGATGAACTGTTCTTGGATTCTCCGTAGCCCATATCTTGCAATTTTGCTTGTTTACGAAACCATTCAATTGGAAATGGGCTTCATAGCTTATTATCAAATTGTTAATGAAATCGCGATTTTCTTCTGCTTTTTGTCGGAATGAAATGGCATAATCAAGCCGTTGTTGGTAGTCTATCGGCTTCAATTCTTGCACAAGCTGAACCTTATACGGGAACTTGTGCAATGTGGCCAAAATCCTCTGAACGGACCACCGCGATAGCCCCAGTTGTGCCGAACGTCTTCTTGTTCATGTTTCTGGACTGTCCTGCACACTATCCACAACACGTTGGATATTTTCTTCTATGTGGACCGTACGTGGTCTTCCGGTACATGGAAGGTGTCTTACTGTACCATGTTGTCGAAAATTTGCAACCAGGCGGTTTATTGTTGATGCTGAAGGTCCAGTATTAAAAAAACGACAATAAGCACGCTGTGTAAAAACAATTGATTTTCAAAATAAAATTCAACAATTTTTGATCGCTGTTCTGTTGTGTACTGTTCCATTTCAAATTCCCCAAGTTTTCTTCACAAAATTCTGAAATATAAATAAATTTAAAAACTTATTAAACATTTAAACCATATCGGTAGTTTTGCGCCGCCCTGTATAAACGTTTTCCGTGCAATATTGATTTATATACATTACCGAAATGGTAAATATGATACTAAAATTCAACATTGTTTTATAACGTTTCAAAAATATTGCGGCAAAGTAACAAAGTTATATAATCATTACAATTTGACTTTTATGCAACATTGTATTGTGAACATTGGATGTATATAGAAAATGGTAACATTGCATTTTTAACATTGTATAATTGTTGAAACTGTTGCTGTAATGCAGCATCTTGGTTTACGCATTCCATGGACATTGAACATACAGAGAGTTTTTCATTCAAGTAAACATGTCCCAATTATATGCTGTAAATCTTCAGATATTCGATGTTTTTTTTAAAGAGTTCAACTGAAAGCTTTAAACGAGTGTTTTCCACTCCCAGACTGAGCATGAAGTAAAATTTCGAGTTTAGAAAAGCCCGTGAAAATTTGTCGAGTGTCGCGCAGCGACCCGAGACAAATTTTCTGGGCTTTTCTAAACTCGAAATTTTACTTCATGCGCCACGCGTATAAGCCGCTGATTTCAATTGCAGTTCATGCACTTGTTAACAATATTTTCAGAGTTTAAGGGTACTAGGTACTTAGGTTTCGGTGTACTGTCTCCCCTAGACTATACATTACTTTTTGTAAGAGTTTTTTTTATTGTTTTCTTGTTATCAATATATATTTGTATTTTTTGACCCATTTAAACCCAGAAATAAATGTTGCATTGAGATAACGTGGGAAACCTTCCTATAACGTTCACTTAATTGCTGCACCTTGGGTTGTATACAATACGGATTCTATGCATTCATCGTATGCAACTTAACATACATACATATATTCGTATGTTGGGTTGCATACAAATAAGAGTAATTGCTCGTGTTGCATAGGCGTTGCTTTGTTAACGGTGCAGCAACATTTTTCTTTGAACGTTAGCATGCAACGTTCCTGAAGGCGGACATTCAGCGTTTATTCAACGCTATTTCAACATTAATGCAACTTAAAACGCAACATTTCGTATTACTCGGTAACATTGATGCAACGTGTCATGCAAGGTTTCTTCGGTCTAGGACGTTTCATCGCCGCCGATTCATCGCCGCCGTTTCATCGCCGGGCCAGTTCATCGCCGGCCGTTTCATCGCCGGGCCAGTTCATCGCCAATATTTTTATAAAATAAATTTTAAAAGAAAGATCATATCTAATGATAAAAGTTCAAATATTGCGCGACCCTCGACAAATTTTCACGGGCTTTTCTAAACTCGAAATTTTACTTCATGCTTACTCTGGGAGTGGAAAACACTCGTTTAAAGCTTCAAATTGAACTGTAAAAAAAACAACGGATATCTAAACAGATCATTTTCACGGGGCTTTTCTAAGCTCGAAATTTTACTTCATGTTTAGTCTGTGAGTGTAAAACACTCGTTGAGGCTTTTCTAAACTCGAAATTTGACTTTATGCTTAGCCTGGGGAGTGGAAACACTCGCTATCAGCATCAAATTGAGCTTAAATACAAAAACAACGAATGGCTCAAAATTCACAGTTATATACACCCAAAAGAAATATCCCTTGAATAATAACCTATCCTAACCTATCATAACCTATCCTAACCTAACCTAACCTATCCTAACCTATCCTAACATATCCTAACCTATCCTAACCTAATATAACCTATTCAAACCTATTCTAACCTATCCTAATCTATCCTAACGTATCATAACCTATCCTGACCCATCCAAACCTATCCTGACATATCCTATCGCAATTAGCCTGGCGATGAACTGGCCTGGCGATGAAACGGCCGGCGATGAACTGGTCCGGCGATGAACTGGCCCGGCGATGAAACGTCCCATCCCCAGGTTTCTTTGCTCAGTGAGAGAATTATTAAAAAGAAAACTGAAAAAATAACGGACATCCTTAACAACGTTGAAACAATGGGCCCGTTCATCAGAGACATCAGTTTACTGCCAACTGTTGGGGAATTCTCTGATGACCAGATTGTTAATCGTGAAAGTGTTTGGAATTTTTGCAATCCTACAAAATAGACCGACCGGAATACCGTTCATTAGATGCCAACATACGTCACAAACAAATCCAAACATGTTGAATGTTGAACATTTTGATGAACGGGCCCAGTGGCGGCCCTAGCAACATTTTTTTTAGCAAAATTGTAAGAAAACATAATTTTTTTAAGATAATTGAAATTTTTTTACCAAAGAGCGTTTTCAGCATTTATTTCTAAAAACGCTCTTTGGTAAAGAATTTTAATTATCTTAAACATTTTATGTTTTATTACACTTATTTTGAGTTGAAGTGCATTTCAGCTTCTTAAAAATTATGTTTAGTACAAGCGCACAAAGTTAAAACTTTCTTAAAAATCAATATTTTCAGTAAATATTAATTCAAGCTAGACGCTTGCTTCAACAATTTTTTTGTAAAGAAAATAAGAATCTATCTTGTTTCAAACATTAACCCATTAACGGCGGAGCAATTACAGAGTTAACTCTAAAAGTTGATTTTATGTAAAATTCTGCAACTTTTTTTATGATTTCTATGAATGACTTATTGTATTACACACTGGGAATTTTTCTTTAAATATACATACATGATGCATACGCTGTAAATTTTCAGGCATTCGTCGATTTTATAAAAGCGGTTGATTTGATGTTTCGAGAAAGTGTTTCCAATCCCAGGTTAAGCATGAAGTAAAATTTCGAGTTTAGAAAAGCCTGAAAATTTGGTTTTCAGGCTTTTCTAAACTCGAAATTTTACTTCATGCGCCACGCGTATAAAACACTAAAATATTGTGAAGTTAGAAATACACACACAAATATTTAACCATTTTTTTGTGTAAATGAGTAATAATAGAAATATTTAAATAACAAAATATTTACATTTTTCTTTACACATTCTCAAGTCACAATGTATCAAATCAACTTATTTAATTAGTAACTTAAATAAAAATAATAATAAATAATGCATAAACTGCGCTTGGGTTAGCATGAAGTAAAATTTCGAGGCGTGTAAAACAGTAATTCATTGTGAAGTTTAAAATATATACTACTAGTTTTCAAAATCCGTCAATTAGTTTATACTATCTAATACAGGGTGGACCAAAAGTTTGTTTACATTTCAAATGATTTAAAAGAAACTAGTTATGTGAGGTAAAAACTTTCCATTTATTATTAAAGTACACAAATAGGGATTTTATTTTTTTTAAATTACATCATCCATATGTGATCCTTGACTATTTTGACACTGCTGCAACCTGGAGCGAAAATTTTCAATGACGGCCTCACAAGTGTTTCATGAAATGTTTCGCATTTCCTCTCGAACATTTTCCTTTAATTCCTCTAATGACACTGGGTTGCTGTTGAAAACTTTACTTTTAAGGTATCCCCAAAGAAAAAAGTTCAGTGGGGATAAGTCCGGGCTACGAGGTGGCCAGTTAACGGCACCTCTTTTGGATATAACTTTCTGTCCAAAAATTTCGCGAACAGCACTTAATGAGTCGTTGGAATGTTGCCCCATCTTGCTGAAACCACGATCGTTGATTAAAACCATCGAAATCCTGTAGCGCTGGTGAAAAAAAGTTCTGTAGCATGGCAATATACCGCTCTGTATTCACTGTAACAGCATTTCTTCGGCGATCTTCAAAAAAGTATGGACCAATAATGCCTCTTGCTGACAAAGCTGCCCATATAGTAACCTTGGGTGAATGCAGAGGTTTTTGATGCTTCAATTTAGGATTAGTATCACTCCAATACCTGCAATTTTGCCTATTCACATGCCCATTTAGATGGAAGTGTGCCTCGTCTCAGAAAAAAATGTTAGTAAAGTTGGTAAACCTCTCTAACATTTCATTTGCAAATTGGAGCCTGTGAGCGTGATCTTGAGGCTTTAATTCCTGTACCATTTGGATTTTGTACGGATGTAAATATAAATCTTTGTGAAGAATACGAATCAAAGATGTTCTTGGCACACCTAACACGTTAGACCGCTTCCGAGTAGAGAGTCCATGATTTTCACGAATAGACGCTCTTACACGCTCGACGTTTTCGGGATCTCTTGATGTTCTAGGTCGGCCGGATCGTGGTTGATTTCATTGTTGAACCGGTCTCGAACTTCTGTACCCATTTTCGAATCAATTGATGGAGCTTAATTTTTACGCCGTATGTTGTAGTGAGCGCAAAATTTTCGTTGCGCTAGAGCAGTGGTCTCCAAACTACGGCCCGCGGGCCAAATCCGGCCCGCGACTTGCATGAATCCGGCCCGCGATTGTTTGTAATTTTTTTTGTAAATGTCATATTTTGAAATATTGTAACAATTGTTCCTTAAATTTTTCATAATTTTATAAAATTAATCGGATCTTGGCCGACTTTATTATGTAGAATTGTATTTGTGGCCCGCGAAGAAGATAGTTTGGAGACCCAGGCGCTGGAGTAAAAGAATCGTTTTGCGGTAGTACTTGCGTACACAGACCGCACGTTGTTTATCGTTAAACGACGCCATGGTACTGAATTCCCATTGGCCGCTCTTGCGCTTCGTAACCCCTCTGCCCCACCCCGCCATGTCTGCTTGTCGCAGCTATCGATTCAAATTTATTTAAACGGACTTTTGGTCCACCCTGTAGATAGATTAGACAGTATAAATTAATTGACGAATTCCGAAAACTTGATAAGTTTATCTTGATGAACACGTTCTTGGCATTTCAAAATCACATAACCAATTGAAATAGGTAAATAAATTACTTAGATAATTTTTGCTCATGTCTGTAAAATTCTTTCAATTTATATTTGTTTATCTAAATATTTTACAGGTTTGTTCAATATTGTCTAAGTTATATAAAAAAATTTGTTGAAAGTTAAATTGAATACACTATGAGTCAAGCTCGGCTCTTTCGCTCAGGTATTTTTGCAGTTGTTAATAAATTAGGGAAAGGAATTGATTTGGAGGTTACTGCAATTCTCCCATAAAAAAGGGCAATGTCACATTTACTTGTCAACCGTCATTGTCACAATATTGATACAATCTTATGATTAATAAAAAGTTTACCCATCAACAATCATTAAAAAGAATTAATCACTTTTTGACATTTTTTCTTATTCAATAAAAAAGCAAGTAGAAAATAAAAATGACTTCAGTTCAAATTATTAAAAACAAAAAACGCACGCAGAAAGAAGGAAGTCGAGGGAAATCCTGCTGTGCTTGCTTCGGAGCAAGAAAATCCAACTCTGACATCTCAGTCGAGGCCAACTTCAACGAACCCTATGAATACGTAGTGGAAAAATTAGTCATAAAACGTGTGCCTATTAAACGAATTTCCAACACATCTGATACAAAAGTTGGGAAATCAAATTCTCCAAGCAAGGATGCGAAACCGATAGTGACGTTTTCTTCTTATTGTCAAATGAAGCCAATGGTTGTTAACAGCGGTGTTAAAGCAAAGAAGAAATCTTTGACTTTAATGGACGAGTTAAGTGATGGGGATAAGAGTAATGTTATGGTTGCACAGAAAAAATTGGATGGAAAACACAATGAAACGAGGGATGTAACACAGGATGCAGTTTTGAATGAAATTTGTGGGACTGGTGATATGGGGAATGTTGGTTTTGATTCACCACGTGAGGAAATGACATCTGGAAGGAGAGAACAATTACAACAATGTGCCAAAAATATGGTAATATTTTCAACTCAGCTGCTACAAAAATTACTAATTTCTCTACTCTTAAGTCATAATTCATAAAAATATCTCGTTTCAATTTATTTTACCGTCCTGCCTAGAATACAGCTCAAGTTTACAAACACACTGCGAATTCACCCAGAATGAGTGTTAAAAAAGTAACTTTAGGTGATAACACTGTTTTGTTCACCAAACCAATACCTGCACGGGTTAAAGGTAATAAAGTACTTCCACCTGCAGTTAAGGAAACTATGGACATTTTAGCTACAAAACAGCCAATGTCAAGTGCCAATAGAAGACTAGTTACAAGAGATCCAGGTATTTTTTTCAATTAATGCAAATTTATATCATATGTTCATTAAAAAAAAACCTCTAGAGTGCCATGGAAAAAAATGCAGGTTGGCAACTCTAAAATTATATATTAAAATTATTATGTCTGACATTTTGTATGTCAATGTCCAAAGCGTGTAGCCAACTTAAATTTTAAAAAAGATGAAATCATGGCCCTCTAGAGGTTTTTTTTTATTAAACATATGATAGTTTGACGACTCCTAAAATATTTGTATTAGATACTGGACAAATAAAAGAAATTTTCCAAAATATTAAAATTGAGAAGCCGGTGAGATTGGATGAAATTTATCCTCAAAAAGTTTGTATGAATGTAATTACTTAATTTCACTAACATTTAAAAATGAATATTTATTTTATAGGAAGAAAAATTTCCTGACAACAAAAGACCAAAATGGAAAATCATTATACGTCATAGAGATGGTAAATATTATTATGAAATTAAATGTAAAATCAGGCTTATTTGGCTTTTAATTACAGTCACTGCTCCTTTGCAATTATTTGACAATTGATGATATCACACTGAAAACAAAAAATTATTACGTTATCAAGTACTATCGGTTGACATAAAATGTTGGGACAAATCGAAAGTTAGATAATGGGCCCGTTCATCAAAATGTTCAACATTCAACATGTTTGGATTTGTTTGTGTTGTATGTTGGTACCTAATGAACGGTACTTCGGTCAGTCACGATAAACAATCCGGTCATCAGAGAATTCCATAACAGTTGGCAGTAAACTTCCAACTGTTGTCTCTGCTGAACGGGCCCAATGTCAAACATAATCAAATTTCCTGTATAAATTTGATTACGTCAGGTTTCTTAGAGAGAAGTTATAATATTAAGTGACAATGAAAATATGCAAATGAAAGTAAATATCGAAAAAGAAAGAGATTTTCATTTTTGGTGATTGGTAGAAGTAAGGTGTGGATGTTGGCATACGCGGATGATATGGTGCTGGTGGCAAGAGAGTGGGAAGGGATGAAGAAGTATATGCTGAAAAGGGCGGAGAGGTTTATGGATAAGAGGGGGTTGAGCGTGAATGTTAGAAAAACGGAATGGATGAGATTCAGAAATAAAGGCTGGGAGGGGAGGGTGAAGGAATTAGAGTGGAAAGGGGAGGTGATTGAGAGGGTTAAACAATTCAAGTATTTAGGGTTTATGTTCAAAGTGACGGGAGGGTATGAGGAGCATGTGAGGGTGGTGCAGGGGAAGGCTAGAAAGGCGTGGGGGATAGCGTGGGAAAATGGGGGGAAGTGGATGGGGAGCAATGTAAGAGTGGCGTGTAAAGTATGGGATGCGTGTGTGAGGTCAGTGTTTATGGGGGTGGAAGTGTGGGGGACGAGAGAGTATGAGTGTATGGAGAGGGAGCAGTTGTGGTTCTTGAAGCGTATGCTGGGGGTGGAAAGGTCAACACTCGGATACATAGTGCTTCAGGAAACGAATAGAGAGAAACTAGAGTGTGAGGAAATGGTGAGAATGGCTAGGTATGAGATGAAGTTATGGGATCTGTAGGAAGAGAGATTGGTGAAGGCGGTGTGGGTGGCGTGCGTGAATGGGAGAGAGGGTAGATGGAGGAGTGAGAGAAGGAGAATGTGTGAGAGTCTGTCGGATACGAAGGTGATGGAATGGCTGGGTAATGGGGTAAAGGTGGATGCGTGGGTGAAAGAGAAGAAGAAGGAGGTGGAAGCACAGGAAAGATAGGGGTGTATAGAGAGGAGTGAATACAACGATAGGTACGGGAGGTGGCAGGTGCATAGGAGAATGCCGAGGTATTTGGTGGAGGGGGGATGGAGTAGGGAGGAAAGGGTGGTGCTGGCGTAGATGTGGGTCAGGGGAGAAAGGAAGGAAGGTGTGGATGGGGGAAGAGTATGGGAAGTGTGTAATATGTGAGCGAGGGAGGGATACGTGGAGTCATTTGGCGGAGGAGTGCGAGGAGGTGAAGGAGGAATGGGTGGGAATAAGAGGGAATAGAAGAGTGACGGAATGAATGAGAGAAGATGAGGCCGGGGTAAGGACGCTGGAGAAGTTGGGGGAAGAGAGGGAACTGACAAGTCCAAAGTTTTACACACTTTAAAAGAAACTTTACGTTTCCCAACATTTTGTTTCCACCGATGTTACACGTTTATACAGGGTGTGACTAAAGTATGGAGTATTAAAAATAAAAATGAAGTCAACCAGTTTTCTTAAAAAATGCTGAAACAGGTCGACTTTTGTTCCCTTTTTGCATGCTCAAAAATATTGGTACATCGCTAGTGTTTGGCGTGTGACGTCATCAGCAATTTTTTTAAATGGAATTAGTTTTCTTTTATTTGGCAACTTTTGTAGAGCTCTTAATTCTTTTAACAGTCACATTTTTTTTCTATTTTAATCTAAAATCGAGATAGACAAAATGGTGATAAAGATCCGCACAAAATTCATAATTGCTTTATCAATTGTTTTAAAAAAATGCCAGCTTTAAATTTATTGTTTTATTTAATAGTTGGCATATCAATTTCAATTTCAATTTATTTATTTAGCAAAAGATATGTACAGTTTTCACACGTATTGCATTTGTCATACAGATAAGAAACAATAACATATAGCACATAAACGATTACATTATGAGTTAATTAAGAATAAAGACACGTTAAATATGAGATAAGTAGTTAAACATCATCCTGCAGAAATTCCACGACTGAATAATATGCTTTTTTGATAAGCAGTTCCCTTAGCTTGCGCTTAGATGGCTTTATATTTTTTATTATATTGGACAATTTGTTATACAAAGTGAGACACCTATAATATGGGCTTTGCTTATACAGTTTTGTGTTGTGTAGAGGTATTGATATATTATCTAAGTGTCTAGTAGCGAATGATGTATTAATTAGTATTAATAAGTTAAACACTTAAATTCAAGATCCACAGAAAGTAGATTGGTCGCAAAATACCATAAAATAGGAAGTACAAATGATCAAACTAAAAATTAAAAACAATTAAATGAGGCGTATTTTTCAAAGAAAAGTGTGCAACTACAAAGAGAATAAAGAGCTCTACAAAAGCTGCCAAATTAAAAAAAAAACGAATTCCATTTAAAAAAATACCGATGATGTCACACATTAAACACTAGTGGCATCACAACATTTTACAGCACGCAAAATAGGGCGCACTAATCAACAAAAATCGACCTGTTTCAGCGTCTAACAAGTTAGAATGTTTGATCAAACCACGTTACTTGGCAGGCTCCAGAACTGAGAGGATTCCAAAAAAGGCATTTGATTACTTTATTTCAACTGGATTCGTGATTCGGATTCGTTACGTTTTTTTAAGAAGATTCATATTCGAATCCAAATGTGGGTGATTCGAATCCTTATAAAAGGATTCGAATATTTATAAAAGGATTAGAATACTTACAAAATGTTTTGAATCGTCAAAAATAATTTGAACTAATTGTGAGGATTAACTTGAAAAATTTCTTTTGTGTGTTTTTAAATTTCTCGTTAAGTCACTGTTTTATACATCTGGCGCATGAAGTAATATTTCGAGTTTAGAATAGCCCAGAAAATTTATCTCAATATCTCAATGTTGACTAAATATCTGATTCCCTATTACTCATCATTTAAAGAAGGACGCTCGGGACTGGGGATATACTCCAGGAACCTGGGCATCAACCTAAAGACTCCAATGGGAGAGAACACGACCATCGCACAACTAGAAGTGATGGGAATAGCACTTGCGGCTGAAACCATACAGAACCGCAACGTGAGGAACAAAAAGCTACTCATCCTAATAGATAGCAGGCAGGCTCTGATGGCTCTGAAAAACAGAGTAACGACATCGGAGACAGTTCCGGACTGCCACAGCAAACTCAGGCTTGCTGCCGCAGAAAACAGAATCGAGATATCATGGGTGAAGGCCCATGACATTAATGTAGGCAATCGAAAGGCGGATAAACTGGCTAGAGCAGCGGCTGGGGAAACTATTTCCTCACCACAGCCGCTAGTAAAACCCATTATCTCGACCCTAAACGAATTGATCCACAACGAAATCCTGACGAAATTCAGGGAACGTTGGGATGACATTAAGGACTGTAGGATGTCTAGGGAAACCTTAGGGTATCCGAACAAAAAGACGGCACTACAATACCTGCAAATAAGCAGAAATAATCTGAGACGCATACCGGCCATTCTCACGGGCCATTGTGGACTAAATGGGCATCTCTACAAAATGGGAGTCGTTGACTCGCCAGATTGTAGAGGCTGTCATGAGGAGGATGAGACTGCCGAGCACATCCTCTGTGATTGCCCAGCACTCGCCTCGCAAAAGGAGGAAATTCTGGGGTCCAGATGGCCGACATTAGGGAAGAGTCAACCGCTGCTCTGCTGGCCTTTCTCGACAGAGTGGCATGGCTGAGCTGAGGAGTGACACAACCCTAGGGGGGATGCAAAAAGGGCCCATTGGGGCCTAATTGCTGTGTCTAGGTACACATACCCTTTATGATCCAGATCCAGATCCCTATTACTCTGATTAAAGATGTATTTGTGTGTTTTTGAACTTCAAATCAGTGTTTTGTACGCGTGGCGCATGAAGTAAAATTTCGAGTTTAGAAAAGCCCCGTGAAAATTTGTCGACATATTTTCGGGCTTTTCTAAACTCGAAATTTTACTTCATGCGCCACGCGTACAAAACACTGATTTGAAGTGAAGTTCAAAAACACACAGGGAATCAGATATTTAGTCTGTTATCAACGATGTTCAGTGTTAATAAATAATTCGGTTTTGAATATTTTTGTTAAAACAACTAGTAACGATATTTATATATTAATGGTTGCAAAAAAATAATGAAATCAAATTTATTCTTAAAGGGTTTGTATTCGTGATTCGAAAAACAGGATTCGAATCTTTGATTCGAATCATATTTATCTCTTACGAATCCTTTATTCGAGTATTCGTGATTCGAATCATATTAGGTGATTCGCATTTGTGATTCGAATCTTTTTTACGAGGATTCGTCCCAGCTCTGGCAGGCTCCATATAAATATGTACTTGATAAACGTAATCATAAATTTTTTTCAGTGTAATAAAAAGAAATTATTATTATTAATTATTTCTCTATTATGTTACAATATTAAATTTTATAAAACAATGGATGAGCCACAAAACTGGATTGTAGAGATGGTCATGAGAAAAAATTGGTTGTTTTGTTTAAATTTTTAAGGGGCTTTTCTAAACTCGAAATTTTACTTCATGCTTAGTCTGGGAGTGGAAACGCTCGTTCGAAACTATAAACTGAATGCTTTGATAAGAACATTAAATGACTGAAAACGTTTTTAAAGATAATAATCTAGTTTTAAAAATTTTGTTTAATATTATTTGAAGTAAAACTGACACAATCTGAAATGTTACATTTTTCAGGCATTTCCCTGATTGAAGATTTTTTTCCCTGACCTTTTAATATAACTTTCTTCTGTGGGAAACCCCCATTTTATTGAATTGTTTTCATTGTTTTTGTCAATATTTAAGTTATTTTATAAATTTTTACGTGTTTTGTAATTTGCCTGCTGATTTTAACAAATTTAATAAAATCATATTGCTTTTTTGTTAGTGTTTTGATCAGTTTTAATATAATTCCATATTCAGTGAATTTTTTATTTACGTAATTTTCAGGCATTCGTCGATTTTATAATAGAGATCAATTTGAAGTTTTAAAGGGGTGTTTCCAATCCCAGGCTAAGCATGAAGTAAAATTTCGAGTTTAGAAAAGCCCCGTGAAAATTTGTCGAGGGTCGCGCAGCGACCCGAGACAAATTTTCGGGCTTTTCTAAACTCGAAATTTTACTTCATGCGCCACGCGTACAAAACACTGATTTGAAGTGAAATTCAAAAACACACAGGGAATCAGATATTTAGTCTGTTATCAACGATGTTCAGTGTTAATAAATAATTCGGTTTTGAATATTTTTGTTAAAACAACTGGTAACGATATTTATATATTAATGGTTGCAAAAAAATAATAAAATCAAATTTATTCTTAAAGGGTTTGTATTCGTGATTCGAAAAAACAGGATTCGAATCTTTGATCCGAATCATATTTATTTCTTACGAATCCTTTATTCGAGTATTCGTGATTCGAATCATATGAGGTGATTCGCATTTGTGATTCGAATCCTTTTTACGAGGATTCGTCACAGCTCTGGCAGGCTCCATATAAATATGTACTTGATAAACGTAATCATGAATTTTTTTCAGTGTAATAAAAAGAAATTATTATTAATAATTTCTCTATTATGTTAAATATTAAATTTTATAAAACAATGGATGAGCCACAAAACTGGATTGTAGAGATGGTCATGAGAAAAAATTGGTTGTTTTGTTTTAATTGAAATTTGACAACTAAAACTAGGTTATTTTATTTTAATTTATACTTAGACTTGGTATTTCTCTCTTGTCATTCTGAAACAAAATTTTGTAGCTCACACGTTATCACAAAGCATATTAATCAAATATATATATTTATTGTTACAGATAAGGTAAAACAAAAATTTCAAGAGACATCATCCGAACTAGGCATAGATTCTGATGTTTATTCCAATAAAAACATAATTTAAATAAAACTCCTACACTTAGATTTATTCTTCCAAAACTCACTGACTCTGCTGTGCAAATCGCCGATTCCTGTATAACTAACAAACCTGCCTGCATTCTTTATGTTTTTCATGTCGTCCAATAAAATCGTCGTGACTCTCGTGTTTCTATAAATCGGACTGTTCGTCGCCAAACGTTTCTTTGACGGTTTTTCGTAATACAATGTCCTGATTTCTCTCTCTTCGATTCGCTCAAAAGTGTCTCCACTGGCTGTTATTGGGGGCTTTTTTTTCTCTTGTATTGATATTTTTGGTTTATCAAAACGGCTGTTTACAAAGAGTTTGTTGTTTTCAAACTTTTCAGTTTTCAAAAATTTTCTAGGTGTCTTTGGAAAGCAACCATTGCATAATTTTACAATTATTATGAGGATTATAATGGACAAGACACTCCTGGCTATTATTAAAATAACGTAGCTCTTGTATGTTTCTAAGTTATATTAAGAAAAAAATTATAAAGGTACACATGTAAAAATATATTTTGTTCTCAATAAATATTTGCTACAAACTCTAAAGTTAATATTTGTATTAAATGTTAAATTTTATCTATCAAGAACTGTCAATAAACTTAATTGTTAACGAAGGGCTTAAAATCAATTTAAAAATAAAACCTAATTATCTGAACCGTCAACTTTTCATTTAACCTATATTAAGAGTTGTCAACTCTTCAGAGATCAATAACTGCTAAAACCAACATAGTAAAGTAAATTACGGTTTGCAAATCTTGATCTGGAATCAGCGACGGCTCGCAGCCTAACTTCAGGGTCGGCCACAGCGCCAAGGCACACAAAATTTGAGGTTGGGATCGCGCTTTATAAATACAAGGAATTGCACAACAGTCACCTTTTAATAACGGATACATATTACCTTGCCTCTCTGGCCTACCCTGAAGTTAGGCCGCCGCTGTCATTGTACTAATGTTATTTTTAAACTCGATTCAATTTTTCTATGTTTTTTCCGAGTTTACCATTCTTTGTGACAGATCCCAAGATGTGAATTTAAATATGCAATAAATTAATTTTAGGGATTATAGCAAACATCGCATTACTAAAGGTCATAGCTATCTATAAAAAATTATTTACCAGTGTAACATTTAACTGAATCTTCATCAAAAACTTCGTAATGACCACAGTTAATATTTCCATCACATTGTAAATCAGCATTTATACAAAAAGAATCATTTGAAATCTTACATTCCAATTCCAAGGAAGAGCATTCTTCATCTTCTTTAAATTCTAATATACAATAACATTCAAGGATTTATAATTTTGTAAATTTAGACAAAAATACTTTATAACTTACTTCTTGCTGAAGTAGCTGTAACTTTTAGCATTTCAGGGGAACTACCATTAATTTGTATTACCGTCTTGCGACATTCAGTGACACCAACATACAAAATATGTTTATTTAATGGTTGCAATTGTTTACATAAATTTATCACTTTATATTCATCTGCAATCTTAATGATGACGATTAATAATAATTCATTCTTTGATAAGTACAATGTTTCAAATGAATCATTAATTTAACACCGCTACGCGTACTTGACATTTCGTGATAAGCTAAATGTATACAAATTTTAAGATAATTACTTTAATTGAATTATTTCCACAAAATTCAGACCATCCAACATTACTCAGTTTTTCAAACACAATTATTTGAGATGTGTTTTCCATTTTGTTTGTATATAAAAAAACTGTGCAATTTTTATAAAAATTTCCTATGTAGATCGAAAGACCATCAGTATAACCCATTCCGTGTGTTAGAAAAAAGTTAATTTTTACATTGTCTTTACAATCTTTAGTTAAATCTAAAAACAAAACCAGAATGATCTAGTGACCTACTTTAACATCAAAGTAATATTAAAAACCTATCGAAGTGTAAAAAATCTAATAAAAATATGAACATCTAAGGCAGAATATTTTCTACACTTACAAAAGCTTCTTTATTTTAAACATTTTTAATTTCATATAACTACATTATAATTTGCTTGCTACAAAACTTGATTTTCGAATCTATTTGGCTACTTTAGAATTTTAAAGAACACAAGATATGCATCAAATATTTCGTAGCCTATTTAAAACTAAATTTTGTGGCTCACCCTGTAAGTATGTATGTAATGAAATTAAAATTCTATTTGTAAAAACTGTAATGTTTATAAATGTAAAAATATCACGCCTACTACAAATGTCGCATATTAAAGTCCTTAAATGGTTAATGGCCTCAAACAGCTGATACGTAAAAAAAAATGACAACAAAATTAGCACAAACAAATTACCGATATGGTCAGTGTCCACACACCCACATCCCACAAATTTGAGTAACAGCAGGGTGGAAAAGAGCAGGGATTCCATTTCAAAATACGGAAAACGAGAGTCACGTCTTCAAAAACATGTGCGAATTGGGTCAGAGAAAACCTCGTGGAGGTTAAGTTAATGGCATTGATCCCAACTCGCACCAACGTGAAGTTGAACCGTAAATTGCATAACTTATTTAAATAATAATTGATTGTTTAAACTTGAAAACTAGTTGCCTTTCAAGAAAGGGTTGTTGAATTTAATACTTTGCATTCAATTCAATAACCCTTTTGTTTGGAAAAATCGAGATTTTAAGTGGAAAATCCTATAGTTCATTTATTTGTTTATAGATGGAGGCTGTGTAAAAACAGATTTTAAACAATTGCTTGTTGAGTAAATAATTTTGTTATGGGTGTTTTGGTGTTGTTACTTCAAAACAATTTTGATTTTGTGTTTATTTCAAGGAATTTTCAATTTGCGAGTATTGTTTGTGGCGCCCTCTTAGCTGCGCGTTTTCCGCGAATCCTGATTCCGTCAATTCGGTGCGTGTTTCTGTTTCTGGCTTCAGTGTGGTTGATCTGTGCACTGTGTATCTGTACGTGTGTCATGGCTGCTCACAATGGAAACGATTCCAGTTAAACCGGAGACCGAGTTTACCGTCAACAAAACACTAGGACTTTCCACGGCGGATTGAACAAAAGCGTAAGTGAGCCCCGAAGGGCCGCGCCCCCGCCTTCCGGCCCCGGCCGCCGCTCGCAAAACAACTTCCTTCCTGCACAAAGACCCCGCTAGAACGCAGTCGTTTTGTTTTCCGGTGCTGGGGGGCCGTTTGCATACTACGTCCCGGCGGGTTCCACCCCCTAGCTCAACGGCTGAGGCTATCTGATTCATAATAACGTCAGGATAGGTTAGTCTGATGACTATATATTCTTTAAATAAGTCCGCCTGTGTTTACTGCACTTGCACCCAAAAACGTTATTTTCCGTATTATAAATAGATTGACTATAGTGACATTTCTACCCCTTGGTTTTTAATTGCATCAGCTGTTCAAAAGGGGGTCCATTTCAGGCATTGATGTAATGAGGAAAACACATGTGCTCTAAAATGGTTGATTTCAATTGAACCATCCATTATTTCAATACATCAATTTCAATTACACTGTAATACATAATAATTATGCTATTTTAAATAAAAACAATAAATATTAAATTACACCTACAAACAAGAGTAATTTGCTTTATAGCAATGTTCTCGCTCAAGGACTCAAATTTTTCTAAGAAAATGTATCGGTGTTCTCGAGTAATACACACGTTGTTTTTAATATTAGTGCATAAACATTAATAAGTGAAACACTATCCGAGTTAAGGGTTAAATATAGGTTATTGGTTCAATTATAATATAGTTCTATCTTAAAGAAAGAATATATATATAAACTCAAATTTAAAGCTTGCAAATTCATTTTTTTATCGTAAAGAATGAAGTTTGACAGGATATTTATGTTGGGGGTGAATGAGAGGATATATGCATAATCTACTTACCATTTCATAACAAGAATAGTTAATCTTAATGATTTTCATTAAGGAAGAATTGAGACTGTTGCAATAAGTGAGATAATTTGTAAGATGGTCTTTAGCAAAAAATAGCATGTTATTTATTGTGACAATAGCGTTGTACCGAGATGACAAACCACATTTTTTAAATAATTACATCTGTACTATTTATAATAAAATCACTTTACTTGCATGAGTGTCAACTCAAGAAATTCTTATTTAGGTTAAACTGATTGTAGTGCATACTAACATCCACCCATCTTACATAATCTAATTTATCTACTATTGCTCGTGCAATTTGGTAATCCCATCTTCTCAGATATGTTACACACAGAATATGTATGAGCTCTTAGAGGTTAATATTAAACAGTAGTAAATTGATTTTATAATTGAGTTCAAATTCAGAATATAAAGAGACTTTATTTGATTAATTCAATTGGTTGTTATCACACTAGGCTCAGGTTTGACTTTAATATTTCCTTCGTAAATTAACACAAAGTTATCTGTTTGCTTTTGAAACTGTTTCGTAAGTTTCTAAAAGAAAGAAATATTAGGCATCTGGGATCAAACTTGGATTGCTTTGATGTCAGTTTTGTTGTCATCTTGTTACATAAAACATTTGCCAGTTGAAAATATTTTTATTAAGATTTTATAATCTGAATCAGGACAGGTTAATGTACAAATCCATGTATGTATACATTTTTCTTTTCTTTTTCATAATCATTCCATTTTTATTTAATTTTCTATAGAATTGCCCACTGTTTGAATTGCATCAATGAAGATGAATAGACTCCAACTTTTCATTCAATTATCTTTCTAACCTCAAATAGACTGACATACACCATGTTGATTTTCAACAGATCATATACTAATTGCATTAATTCGATTCGGTTCATAACGTAAACAACTGTAATTGTGTAAACAGACAATTATGAAAAACAGTAGCACTTCTCTGAAGGGAGGTCATTTCCGCAAATTACTTTACCTTATCATAACAATTATAGAAAGTGCATATGAAATAAACAAACATATAATTTTTAAGTCTGAACTTGAATCTATGTATCAGGCTAAAATGTAAAACATATTAAGTGCTATTTATATTCTCCAGATTAGAAATGCCCGAAAATTTGCCGTTTCAGGATTTCCTAAAATTGTTACTTCATGCTTAATAAGGACTGATGGAAACATTCGGTAGAAGCTTCAGATTGAATACTTTTATAAAAACAATAAATAGCTGAAAACTTATAAAAAGAAATCTATTTCTGATAATTGGACGTGATTCATAATTGAATAATCAAGTTTTGTTTAGTATTACTTCAAGCAAAAGTGATACTTATAATTTTTTTTAATTATTAAATGAGGGTTTCAAGTCCTTGATTAAGCATGAAGTAAAATTTCGACTTTAGAAAAGCCTGAAAAGTTGTATTTATGCGCGGATCAAAGCGTAGCATCCAAATCCAAAATTTCAGGCGTTTTCTAAACTCTAAATTTTACTTCTTGCACCAGGCGTATAAAGTAAACACTGATTAATTGTGAAGGTTAAAAAGACATACATAATTTTTAATTAGAATAACATGAAATCAGATATTTAGTCTGTCATCAATGATGCTCAGTGTTAATAATAAATAATTAGATTTTGAACATTTTTGTTGATAAAAACTGGTAGCGATAATAAAAATGTTAATTGTTACAAAAACAAAAAAGTCAAATTTATTTTTAAAGGGTTTATATTCGTGATTCAAAAAACATTACTTTTCTCTTACGAATCTTACATTCGAGTATTTGATTGTTTCGGGTGATTCGGATTCGTGATTTGGATACTTTTTTTAAGGACTTACCCCAGCTGAAGCAGATTCATCTTGATTAGAATTGATTTATCCACAGTCATTTTACTCTATTATAATTTTGAATGTTATTGCCCAACATTAAACATTTTTTTGATGTGTTTTGTAACATAACGTGTCCATATAAGAATATATTTAAATTTCAGGTACAGATCCCTATCTCCAAAACTAAACAAGACGCCAACCAGCCCGATGATGGCAACAGTAATCCAAAAGAATGGAATAAAATCCCTTTCAAACGGCAACGGCTTGGTCCATCAGGAGATCACCAACCTGACCGGCTACACAGAAGTCAACTCATGCACAGACCTCCCGCAAATCCCCCAAACCGAAGAAATCGTCCCACCCGAAGAACAACCAACGGGCGACGAGCCCGAAATAGACATCGTTATAAACAATGTGGTGTGCAGTTTTAGTGTCCGGTGTCACCTGAACTTGCGCGAGATCGCCCTGAACGGCACGAATGTCGAGTATCGCAAAGAGCACGGCATGATCACAATGAAGATCAGGCGGCCGTACACAACGGCCAGCATCTGGTCGTCAGGCAAAGTGACTTGTACGGGCGCCACTAGTGAGATGCAAGCCAAGATTGCCGCTAGGAGGTTCGCGCGCTGCCTCCAGAAGTTGGGCTTCAACGTGCGGTTTAACAATTACCGGGTGGTTAACGTGCTAGGGACATGTTGCATGCCGTTCGGTATTAAGATTAATTTGTTCTCCGCGAGTCATAAAGAGGCCGAGTAAGTGATTCCAGTATAAATATCGTTTTCTATTCGACTTACTGTTCTCTGGAAGTGTTTGTTTATTTGCTTTGTTTCTTTGTTTTGTTTTCAGATACGAACCTGAACTGCATCCTGGTGTCACGTACAAATTGAAACAGCCAAAAGCCACCCTCAAAATATTCTCTACAGGCAGTATAACGGTTACAGGTAATAATTTTTCGAGCAATTATTCAAGCAACCATTTAAGCGATCATTCGAGCAATCACTCGAGCGATCATTCGAGCAATCACTCGAGCGATCATTCGAGCAATAATTTGAGTTATCTCTCAAGCAATCACACTTGAGCATTAATACAAATGATCTCTCGAGCAATAATTTTACCGCTCGTTTGATTATCAATTTAATTAGAATCCCAATAATTGATTATTGATACCATTCGATTATGCCCATCGCTATTCAAGAAACAATTTTTTTTGTTAATAAATTATTTTGTTGTTTCTTCTTGGTGTTGGTACTGTTTTCGTTTTATTTTAATCTGCCTAATAAATATTTCAAGCAAAAGAAAACAGAGACGTTATAATTATCAGTAACCTACTTCTTCCATTTGTCACCATGAATATTCATTGAATAAAATGATAAAATAAAAATGCCGGACTTATTTTATTAGTCGTGAGTTGAGTTTCCACTATCCATACTATCTTTAACACCTGATAAGCAGTGAACCGCTAATGCACACAGTATTCTATTCTATTCTATTGAAAGTGAGTGGGTAGTTATGCTACCCTCCACTGCGACCGCAAGGATCTATTGTGGCTCACAATTAAGGTCGAACATCCGACCTTACAGTTCACCTTCCAAGTCCATCTTCTTGATGAAGTCAAGGATCTTGTCAGGTGAAGTTTTCTCCAGGTCCTTCAGGTTTAGCTTTGGTGTGCCAAACACCGTGGTCCTGATCTGGTTGCCAGCTGGACAGGCACATATGACGTGCTCTGCTGTTTCATCATCCTCTAGGCATAGGCGGCACTCAGTGGTGTCGCTCAGTCCTAGTTTGTTAAGGTGATGCCTTAGACGGCTGTGTCCAGTGAAGAGAGCAGTTAATGTGTGAACATCTGATCTGCTCAGCTTCAACCATGAGGCCGTCCTGGCCGCAGATGGTCCACTTGTTACCGCTCTGAAATGTCTCATCCCAGGGCGGTTTTGCCAGAAATCCTGTGCCTCGTGTCTCATCCATCCGTTGTTACGGTCTCTAGCTGTTGATCTGGGTATCCCCAGAGCGGGTTCTGGTCCGATGTAGGCTGTACGCGCCCCCTCTCTGGCTAGGGAATCGGCTAATTCGTTTCCCTCCACGCCAGAGTGGCTTGGCACCCACATCAGACTGACCCCGTTTACCTGTGCCATTTGGCAGAGGGCTTCCTTGCAGTTCCGTACAGCCAGCGAGGAGCATCTAGAAGATGCCAGGGCCCTAAGGGCCGCCTGGCTGTCCGAACATATTTTTATTGTCCTGCCCGCCCAACCCTTTGAAAGGATTTCGTGGGCGCACATTTCAATGGCGTATATTTCAGCCTGAAGTATGGTAGCATACCTGCCAAGGCTGTAGTAAAGTTCAGTCCTTGGTCCGACGACTGCGGCTCCTGTTCCAGTGGACAGTTTTGAGCCGTCAGTGTACCAGTAGGAGTCAGCCTTTTCTGGGGTGATTTTGTGTCGCTCCCAGTCGTCCCTGCTTGGGAACAGGACCTTGTACGGCTGATCCTCGCAGTAGTCCGTGACTGCGTAGTCAGTCCTCATACTTAGGGTGTCATCCGCCTCAATGGCAGTTGACAGCCCATTTGGTGTGAAGACTATCACCTTCGGATCCAATAGGGCCGCGTGGTGATATCGATACGTTGCCAATCTGGCCTCGCCCTGTATTAGGATATGCAGGGTAACAATTCGTGTTGATAATTAGAAATTTTAAGTGGTAATTCTAAAAATTCGTTGATTATTCATTAATTTAGGGGATAGATTGTAAAATGTGTTGGAATTAAATAGGGATCTTTTGATGAATGGCCACGATTTCACAATTGTTGTGCAAGTACACGTGCTGGGAGGAATTTTAATTGGTGAAAAAGGACATGTGGGGCATTCTTTTATTAAGCAATCCCTAAGATTCTGGTTTTCGGTGTTATATGAGGCATAAAGTCTAATGTTTTCAGTAGAAGTGAGAGTAATTGCTGAATTTATTTCATATGGTCTAATATCAAGTGATGAACATTTCTAAAAATGTTATAGGGTTATTAATTCACAATTTTATTCTTTTACATGCTAAAAAAGAGTAGGTTAAATCGAAGAAAATGTCTCCGATAACTTAGATTAGATTAGATATTTATAGGGGTGGCCTCTTCGCCTGTACCACCGTGACCTTTGCAGATCTATTGTGGATCCCTGTTATCCTAGACGACGTGCTCGAGCTTCGCCTCTTTGATTAGCCCTATTAACCCTGACAGTGAGCCTTGGGTGTAGGTAGCTCTCTGCGCTTGGTTTAGTGTTGCCCAGCTTTAGGTATCTAACGCTTGCTAGGGCTTCACATTGGCACAGGATGTGGAGAGGGTCCTCCTCTTCTTCCTGGCAGAATCTACATATTGTATCCTCTGCCAGACCTATTTTGCTCATGTGTTTGTTGAGCCTACAGTGTCCTGTCAGTAGACGTACCATAGTCTTAACCGTTTTCCTCTCTTGGTTGAGATCGGTCGTGAAAGCCAGCGATTGTTTTCTGAGAAACTGTTTCGCCTGCCTCTGCCCTGGTGTGTTCGTCCACCAAGTTTGAGTCTGTGTCTCCATCCATTTTTTTATCGATTTTCTGTGGTTTTTGCGATACCGCAGGAGGGTTCCGGGCCGGTGAATGCGCTTGACGAGCCTTGTTTGGCGAGTTTGTCTGTTTTATCGTTCCCTTGATGACGTGTCCTGGGACGCTTACACAGTCCCACACTAGCTTGGAATCGACCTGTGTGCTGCTTAGCTGTCGACCTTTGTTGTCTTGCCTTGCTATTTCTCCAATGCAGAGGTGAACCCCGATCGCCTCTGCCTGGAACACTGTGGTGTCCCTTGCCAGACTGACTGAAATCTTTGTCTCGGGTTTTGTGCTGTATATTCTGGCTCTGACTCCATCTGTCTTTAAGCCGTCAGTATACCAGTTTGATTCCGCATTGGTAGGTGAGCTGTCCGCCCAATCTTCCCTCTGTGGGATCATCACGTTGTATTTCCTGTCGAAAATATATTTCTTGACCTTGTCATCCGATAAGTTAACATCTGCTAATTATTGAACACATTCCCATTGAGGCGACCCACTAGTGGGTCTCCGTTTTAATGTATTCAGATTAAATAAACACTCTGACGTGAACGTGTTAATGGATTTTGATATTCTTAAAGAAAAATCAAAAATTATGATTGGCGAAACTGTATAATATAGACCAGTGGTCTTTTTCTCAAACTTTTTCAATTTGTTACCCCCCATTTTCTCAACGTAGGGCCTACGCCTCACAGCTGGGAAATTTGAGTTTTAAGGGGAGTAAAAATGAAAATAAATAGAATGGCTATAACCAAATGCATATTCATCATACCTAATCAGTATATTTTGAACTTCCTGGAAATCAGTGTTTTATAAGCGTAGCGCATGAAGTAAAATTTCAAGTTTAGAAAAGCCTGAAAATTTGGTTTGGTTTTCAGGCTTTTGTAAACTCCAAATTTTACTTCATGCTTAATTAAGGAGTGGAAACACTTGCTAGAAGTAAATTTCAATTAAACAATTCAGCAGATAAAATACATTTTTACAAACAAAAACAGTGTAACATAGCTTCTAAATAACTTCAAATTTAAGAGGGTATTATTACCATTCGGACAGCGTTTTTTTGACGGTTTTTCATAATTTTTTTTAGGGTAAATTTAATACATGCGATCTTGCGGTTTCTTGTAATTTGTTTATAGATTCATGAACTATAAATAATGAATTTTAATTCTTATCAAACATCCGGCTTGACCTCTAAATCTGGCCCCAAATAAGGCCGTGTCCGCCGTATTTTTTCCTCATGGCCGGAAAGATTTTTTCGGTTCTCTGATCTGAAACATAAAATAAAGTAGCAGTCATTAATCTGTATTAAATTACTGGAGTTTGAACCACCAACAATAAAAAAATCTCGATAAATAACAAAATGGAGGCCATTTGAAAAAAGTGGTCCCTTTTTGCACCCCCTTTTCTAACTTCTCTCTGAGCTCTCTGAAAAATGTCAAATATTAATATATTTGAATGTCGGTGGTTCAAATTCCAGAGAAAAATGTGGAGAACCGGATACCAAAAGCTCAAGTTTACTATCCGTTACATCGTTTAAAAAAAAGTTTCCGGCCAGCGAAAAAAAAAGAGGTTTCAAGAAAAACGTGTTTTGGCACAAGTTTTAACCATTTTTGGAGATTTTTACCTTTAGTCAGCTATGCCAGCTCCATACAGTAGGCCCTCCTCTTCCTCTAAAAACTGAGTTTGAATGATTGGCTCATGCCAGCGTTGTTGAATTGGCTCGTGCCAGCGGGCTGCTGGAGTCAGGCGAAGATCGGCCTGCATCTTGCGCTCCATGTCGGTCCACACCTGGAAGGTCTTGGCTTGCAGGCCGATATGGATTCCCAGTGTTTCCATCGTCTTAAAAACTGCCGAGTATCCGTAGTTGAAGATGCTAGTGGCTAGGAAGGACGTGATAGTGACGGTTTTCGCACCACAGTTGAGATGTTTCGGACTTAGCTTCCACGTACAAGCATTCAAACTTTCGTTTGAGTTCTGCGTATTTCCACCCAGGCACCTACTCAGCATTGTTAACTTCAAGAAGTGAAAAACTAACTAACGAATTTGCGTATCGTAAAACCAATTTGGGGCATGAAACTAGATACTATAAAGTATCGAAAAATGCAAACAAAAAAAAATCTTTTTTTTAAAACTTCCGAATGGTAATACCCCCTTAAGGGAAGTTGGAAAGATTGCATTTTTTAATTGGCAGAATTCTGTTTCCATTATCTTATTTTATGTGTATTTTTAAGTTCTGTTGTGATAATCATTTTCCAGCGCCGAGTGTACTGGATGTACAGGCGGCAATCGAATACATCTTCCCGCTGGTGTACGAGTTCAGAAAAGAAATGTCGCCTGAGGAGCTCCAGACGCTGAAGAAGAGAAAACTGAACAGCAGCGAGGAGCTGAGCTACTTCGACAGTGAGGCGGGCGATGAAATTGAGCCGCCTTACAACTAACGGGTGTGGCCCTCAGAGGGAACAAACAAACAGAAGAAGAGGGAGGGAGCGAGCAAGCCCGCCTCAGACGCACGGGCTAGTGCGTGCGTACGCGTTTTTCCGGTGCCACTGCCATCTCTCTCTGTAGTGTATTGTGTGCGTGACCAAACTAGTGATCGAAAGCAATCAGTGACTTTGTTTTGACCCCCTTGCCCCCGTTATTATGGTTATCGATTTTCTTCCCCCCACATTTAAAAAGAAACACACGAGAAAAACCCCTCTCCTCCCGACGACACTTATTGAGTTTATGGTGGTTTAATTAGTCGATTAATTTAATTGCCTCTCTTATTATTATTATTAATGTTTTCGTTTTGTAGATATCGTTTCTTATTATTTTCTTTATAAACATTACCAAAGTTTTGATTTCAATGTGATTTATTAGTGAATGGACGAGTCGCACTCTCTAATATTCTGTCGTCGTCGGCATCGGCCATAAACTCAATGAATAAACGCTTACACGGATGTTTTATACCTTTCTATATAATATTTATATTTATTTATTAAGGGAGTTTATGAATAATCGATCCTCATTATTTTTTTTTTGTTCAATAGCTGTGTAGACTGAACTGACTGATTTAAGATCGTTGTTTTTATTTGTTTTTCTTTTGTTTTCCATTGATGCGTGTACGAGCCGCTGTTTTTTTTTTTACATAAGCGTATTCTATATATGAATATATGTATATTTAAGTGATTAACTCGGGAATGTTCTGAACACTGCATTGTATCCTATTTTTTTTAAATTGTGCATAGACAGGGTGTCCCAGTTAAAATATTATGCATCAAGCGAATAGGAAATGGAAACATTGTCAAATTTGGTATTTTTTATTTGGGACAGCGTGTGTGTGAACAAGGATGATATTCACGCCTAATTTTTTTGTATGATTATTTGATTTATTTGGATTCGATTGTTACGGATTTAGGACATTTTTTCTGAGCGACAGTGAATCTTCCCATTGTGCTGCCTTTGTGAATCAGTCAGATTTATGAGTGTCGGAGTTGTCAATTGTTCTAATTATTGATTGACAGACAAATTGCCAAAAGAAGCTTTCAATTATTGTGAGGAAGGGATTACGATATTTATAAAATGATCAATTAAATATCAAGTGAAATATATGAATGTTTTATTAAAATAATAAAAGTCATTTGTTTTTCAATTTCATATTTTTCACATTACATTATCTCTAAAAATAAATTAAAATTTATCTAACATGTTTAAGTCAGTGATTCTTAAACTTTTTAAAGTAATGGTACACTTTTGTTTTTATGGTAAAGAATATTTACGTAATATCAAAGTTATATAACAAGGGAGAAATGCCTGAAATAGTCACTAGGTGAATAGTGATGAAATATAAAATTGACAATAATTGTAATAATGGTAAAAGTCAATTTGAATTAGTTTATCTAAAAATAAAAAAGTCTAAAATATCAAAATGTTCACGGTTAAAGAAATGAAATTTTTACCAAACTACAAACAAATATCAACCATCAAGTGTTCAATTTTTTAATATTGTAAAACAACCAAATTTCAATTGTTTTTATGTCATGTGTCCAGGCCCCGATACTAGGCAAGAGACCAGCCCAAGAAAAATATCTTCCCTCCGGCCCTTAGTAGCCAAGGCCTGGTCGGTACAATTGTCCCAGTATCCCGCCAGTTGTATCCGGGTCTGCATGTGTCAATGTTAATGAAAAAAGTAGTACAATTAAGTGTTTTAATGTCAGATGATAGTATTGGCAAAGCAGTAAATTTAGTGTTTTATGTGTCAATATTGTTAATGGTTCATTAAGTGTTATAAATAACATAATCGATTAAGTGATTCTATGTTGTGTCAATAGTGATGAAAAAAAATTTGATTCATTGCATCACTGTCGAGTCATAATATTAAAAAAAACAGTCTATTAAGAGTTTTAATGTCATGTGCCTATGTTGACAAAAATTGGTTATTTTATGTTTTAATGGCAATATTATTGATGAATTATAATCGATCAAATTTTTTTAATACCCAGTATAAATATTGACAAAAGACTTAGACTCAGTTGCACCATAAAACTAAACTTTTTCATCTCTCGAGTTCAAGATGACAGTTCCTATTGTTTAATGTCACTTTGAATTCGAGTTCAGAGATGAACTAGTTCAACGTATTTGGTGCAACTGGACCTAAGTAGAAGAAGAATTGTTGTTAATAGCGGCTTCTTATTAACAGTTGATGTTTTGTAAACATGTGATAAAATCTTAAAGCCGATGATTGTCATATGTACTTTTTTGTTTGTGAACATTAATTTTTAAATAATTTGTCTAATTAGACACAAATTTGATAAAATCACAAAAGTACTATTGTCCATATTCTATTTCCTGATTTTCTACATTTTGTCGATTTCTCTTAATTTTGTTAATTTTCTATTGATTCACTATTAATTTATTTCAGGTTAGTGACTACCATATTATTTATGCAAAGGCAAAAATTGATAATCATGTTCTGTTTGTTTTTTCAAATAATTTAAGTACAGCTGCCTAGATGAGAAATTTAGAAAAATCTCTGTATAAATTGGATTATTTGCATTAAATTATTCTAAAATAAAACATTTGACAACTCTGATACCACCCTCGACTGAAAATAAATGATATTTGAAGAAAAAGAAAACAAATACCCATTAAAAAACGGATTGGCATTTTTAAGCAATAAATCGAGTATATAAATAATTAAATAAGTAAGGAATAAAAAGAAGAAAATAGAAAACCCGGTGTGCGATGAACTGTGAAAAAATTGTGATGTACTCTATTTAAAAGAAGAAGAGAAAATTGTAAACACGTTTGATATTAATGACACGAAGAAAATGAAAACTGTACTGAGATTGATTTTGATTACGTAATCTGAGCGGCCTACAGAGGCCTCCCTTTGTCTACTCAACGAGTACAGTATTAAAAATTTGTTTGAACGAAATAATAATAATTAAAAAGAAGAAGTCGAGTTTTCTCATTAGGATGTAAGAACATATTCTCCAAACTGCCAGTTTTAATTTTTTGTTTTCTATAATATTTCGGTTTATTTAAAGTTGTTGATTTGTTAATAAAAGGACGTGATATTTTTTTTATCTAAAAAACATTTTTATTATAAAATCAGTTGATTGTCAAACATTAATCTCACCATTGTTTGTTTCAATTTCTAATATCATTAAAAAGAAAAATTCAATTGTTGCCGCAAAAACCTACTTCATTAATACCAAGAATTTATTGTAATAAAATAAATATTGAGGTATAACATTTATGTATTTGTATTAAATCGTTGGTTTAAAGGTAAAAATTACTAAGTTCTATTAGCTTCTAATATACTTCATGCATTATGCTTTTAAAGAAATGAAATGTTAGTGAAATAATTGTATTAAATCAATTTCTTTTTACCTTTAAATTTTCGATTAAGAAAATCAACTGAAATATACCCATAAAATCATTACTCAAAATAAAAAACCATGTAAAGCAATTTCCGTTCGAGCCTTATGAAATGTAATAAAAAAAAAAAATGAACATAATTAATAACAAAGAGCTTATTTACAAATTGCCAAATTTAAACTTAAATTAAAATCTCCTTAGTACAACAAATTAGTTAAATCCTATCTTCCTCCTAAATATACACACAAATCTACAAAAAACAAACTCTGCACGTCTTTTTGGTGTATCTACAGGGCGGACGGTGTAATTTCTGTTCTTATCTTATTTATTATTTTTTGGATTGACTTTCCGTGTATCCGAAACGATCGTCAGATGATTCGATTGAGAAGGAGAAGAAGCGAAAGCAGATGAATAAAACAAGAATATTTGTTCCTTGTACAATGTAAATTTGTATGTGTAATATTTAATGTATACCAAATCATTAAATTTAGGAATTAATTTTTTTGAACAAGTATTTTACTATTAATACAATTGATTTATTATTTCGTAAATACATTAGCTTATACTTAGTGTGTTTTTATTTTTCATTTGTATCTATTGTATTCACACGTGTAGAATAAACAAGTTTTCTCATTTTGTTCAATCGAGTGATGATTAATTAATAAATACCCTATGAATTCAGGTAAGTTCAAAACATTTGACAGTTTTTTAACATAATCAGTTTGTCAATAATTAAGTTTATAGATACAGAAAGTGTAACAAAACTCAAGTCCGACTTCTAAATTATGTAATTAATTTTTTCCATTCCAGTTTTTCGATACTGAGGAAATGTGATTCATATCACCTGGCATTGTTTTTTTGAAGATTTATGATCGCTAACAGGCTCGGCTAGCTCTATATAAAATCCATTCGCTCTTTCTGTTCTCTGTCTTTCTCCAACTTATGGGAAATGGACTAAAGCGTGACCGTACCCCAGGTGGCGATACTGTTCTCGTTGACGTTGAAGATTACACATCTGCTTTTATATTGTTTTGTTTGAGTGAATATGTGTTTACGATGAGCGTAACACATATGTGTTACAAGATATGACAGAATTTGATTTTTCCATGCTTTCCCCGCAGGCCATAGTTCGTGCGAGGAGAACAATGACGTTTTTGGTTACGTTTTTGAATCTATCATAACCTCTCTTTCGGGTTTTGTTGTACTTTCATAGATAGATTTTTTAATATTTTGTGTTAAAAATAAGTGTTATTAAAATTAGACTTAGTGTTAGTGTTAACTGTAATTAAAATAATAGATATTCCCTGTTTTTTTCTTAGGTTTAATTTGGAGCTTGAAACAAGTGTTTTCCACTCCCAGACTAAGCATGAAGTAAAATTTCGAGTTTAGAAAAGCCTCGCGTAGAAAATTTCTCGAGGGTCGCGCAGCGACCCGAGACAAATTTTCTGGGCTTTTCTAAACTCGAAATTTTACTTCATGCGCCACGCGTATAAAACACAAAAATATTGTGAAATTGTGTACATTCGAACTTCGCTTAAAATCTGCGTTTTATACGTGTGACTTGTTTAAAGCCTCAAATTGAACTCTTTTGAAAACTGGAAAATTTTCAGGCTTTTCTAAACTCTAAATTTTACTTCATGCTTAATTCGGGAGTGGAAACACTCATTAGAAGCTTTAATTGAACGCTTTTATAATTTAACCTAAGTAACTCTTCACTAACTTAACCTGACAAATTTAGAACCAACATTAACCTAAAAACGGATAAAGAAAACATAACGTAACTTACCAATCAAGCTAGTATTAGGTTAGATGAAATTAATAATCAATAACTGACGTACAACTTAACGTAAGAAATTGGTAATCTAACCTTACCTGAAAATAGTTACGTATAACCTAAACTGATTTCACGATGTATCATCTAACCTATCCCTAGGTTAGGTAAGGTTAGGTTCTAATGGCAGCAGTTAGACCGCTCACTTAGGCCCAAAGGGCCCTTTGTGATACCATAAGGGTGAACAGGAGTCAGATCTCTCCTCCCTTCCCACCTATACAAACCAATCCGAGTACCTAATGAACCCGATCAGATTTCTCACATCTAGGGGTGTGAGGTCCGTTAGCCCATTTGCATAGTGCATACTATGGTACTTGATCCTTTTCCCGTCGAGAGCAGGGCATTGTCCCAGATAGTGGAGTACCGTCTCTTCCTCCTCCACATCCAGGCATTCTCTGCAAAAGTCGTTGTGCTCAAGACCCATCTTTTGTGCATGTCTGCCTAGGAGGCAGTGGCCCGTGAGGATGCCTACCGTCTTCTTTATGTCGATTCTGCCAAGTGCAATTAATCTGTTGCTGTTTATAGTATCCCATATAAACCATAGCTGCCTTGTTATGATACACGTATCTTCTTCTCTCCACCTATGGTTGATCGATGCTATCATCTGGTCCCTGAGTAGTCTCTTGCATTCCACAAGAGGAATGTGGATGGAGAGTTTAGTAGACAGGTCCTTCATTCTTGCCCCCTTCCTTGCAAGGTCTTCGGCAATTGAATTTCCCCTGATATCACTGTGGCTAGGTACCCACATGAGTCCCCCGTCACAGTTATTTGCAAGCCTATTTAGCAACTTTTTACAGTCTCTGACCACCTTTGAGGTGCAGTACGGACTATTCAGTATCCTAATGGCGGCTTGGCTATCAGTAATGAACCTGATACGGTTCCCCTGAAGGTCATTTTTGTGGATCCAGTCCGCTGCCACTCGAATGGCCGTGACCTCTGCCTGAAGAATGTTACAGTGGTTTGGGAGTCTAAAAGACTTTTTGAGGTTGAAATCTTGTGAGAAGATTCCTCCCCCTACTCTGTTTTCAGACTTGGAACCATCCGTAAAGAGCTAGACGTCCTTGCCTTGAATTAACTTGCCCTCTAACCATTTGGTTTTGACCGGGATGGAAGTGGAGAACTTATTTTCAAAATTAAGTTCTGGAATGCAGCTGTCAGTCTTTAGGGGGATATCGACAAGCTCATTCAGGATCCTTCCAGGGTCTTGTTTGCTAGTGCTCCATATCCCAACTGAGTTGAATCTGATCGCTGTGGTAGCTGCAGCATATCTTCAGTAGAGGTCGACTGGAGCTAGATTTAGTATTATATCTAGCGCTTTGGAGGGGGGGGACCTGACCGCCCCGTTATGAGCAATTCGGCCTCTCTCTGAGCCTTGCCAAGTGCAGTTTGGTGGATCCTTTTGTCGAGGGCAGTCCACCAGACTGCGGCCCCATAGAACATAATGGGCCTTACTACGGCCGTGTACATCCAGTGAACAACGGTTGGTTTCAGTCCCCAGTTCTCGCCCACTGCTCTTTTGCAGGAGTACAGCGCGACGAGCGCTTTCCGTGCTCTCTCCTGGATATTGGACTTCCAACTAAGCGGTTAGAATGACCAAATATTTAGCTTGCTCTTTTACCACCACTTCCGTGCCGTTTAGAGTAGGAACTTTGAAGTTCGGTACTTTATGCATTCTGGTGAAGAGTACAAGGTCAGTTTTGAGGGGGTTTACCCCTAGTCCACACTTCTCACACCAGCGGGTTACCTTGCGGAGTGCCTGCTCCATAGGTTCGGATAGGATGTTTAAGTGTTTGCCAGAGACTATAAGAGTCACATGGCCAGCGTAGGCAATTGCCCTACACCCTACAGACTCTAGTTCTTTCAGTAGGTCATTTATGACTACGTTCCATAGTAGCAGGAGGAGGACCCCCCTGGAGGGGTACCCCTATTAACCTCTCTTCTTGAGTGCGAGCCGCCCAGCGAGGAGACAACGTGCCTCCCCGTCAACAGCCCCCATATGAAGAGGCATATCGACTCGTCCATGTGCAGGTTTCTGAGGGCAGACAGAATTGCTTCTGGCTGCACAAAGTTGAAGGCTCCTTCGATATCGATATAGAACCTCGCGCCTGTTGGAAGTAATGAATGTGGGTTCGGAGCCAATATTACATATGGAAAGGTTAGTTGCCAGAATAAACTCCAATAGTGACTCACCTCTGTAGTTCGTGTCGGAGCTCCCCCATATGGTGTTATGGGCATTCGCATCAGCGCCGATGACGATGTCAACTCCCTTCTGGTTTGCCTTTCCCACCGCATTTACCAGGACTTCTGGGGGTATTTCCCTGTCATGGGCCATGTAGTGGTGGAAGCCACTCTCCATGGAGATGACAGTTGTGTCATTTTTGCTGAAACAGGGAAGCAGGAAAGCATGGTGCTTTTTGTTAATTAAGATACGATCTTGGTTTACCTCCTCCCTGTTTGTAATAGACATTGAAGTCAGTGGAGCCTAGTCCGCAAACCCGATCTCCAACGATCCATGGTTCTTGGACCAGGGCGACATCATACCTCTGCCTTGTTAGCGTGAGGATTAGCGCAGCCGAGGTTGCCTTGCAGTGATGCAGATTGTCTTGGATCACCTTCGCCATTTCTGCCGCTTAGGGGTTGATGACCGTGATGTTCAGGTCGTCGTCTTCGGAGCTGAAAGAGAGAGTAAGATCTTCGTCTCTTTCACTCTCCCCCGTCTTCTCCGAGTGCGTGCGCAGCCGGCTCAACGCCTCAAGAACCGGTTCGCTTTCCATGTCGGAATAGGGACCCGGTTCCATCGGCTCTTCAGGGGCCGTCTCCTTATTGGTTTTGACGGTCTCCCGGTCTTTCTTATAAATTTTGAGGGTGATCGACCCAAAGCCGTAGCTTATCACCCCCCCACAGGTCTCCAGAAGGTCGAAGGACTCCTCATTGACTGTGATTATCAACGGTCTGGTGTTGCCCTTCGCCTCCCCTACTCTGATCACGATCCAGTCATCCGGCGGCAACTCTGGGCTGCTCATGCGGATGAGTTGCTCTATAGTCGGCGGGTCCGCGGGCTCGATCGGGATCCAGGCCCTACATCGAAGTCTGTTTGGGATCTTGTCCCTGGTGACAGCCTCGATCCTAGCACCTGGCCAGACCTCACCCACCTTCCCTATGGCCAACCTGAACAGATCAGCGGATCTCTGATTTGCACAGGCCACCAGTTTGACGTGGCCCTGGAGCCAACCTGCGCCTCGGCACTTAGGAGCCGTACCTGAATTTTTAGATAGGATCTCCATATAGACCTTGAGGTCACCAGCTGCCAGTTTGCTGGTGAGATTGAGCCCTTCCTGTGGCTCCTATCGATTACAGCCCATACAGTGTGCTCCTTGAGGATGTCACTGTACGTGCGGCCGGGTGTGGTTTTTGGAGAGGGCCCAGTCCTCGCCTTTTTAGGGCAGGGTGGAGTATTCCCCTGCGATTGCTGCCTTTTGGGCGCCTCGGTCGCAGCAGGCTTCTCCCCGTGTTCCCTGATTATTTTCCGAACCCATTCCAGAGAAACCTTATCCTTGTCGGATAGTTCGGTCTCCGGAATGGACTCGAATCTTAGGCGAATTCTGTGAGCCGCCCTTCGATCCCTGAAGGCCCTTTTAGAGGGCTTCAGATTTTCGTTGTAAATAGGTCGGTTCGTGCCAGCCTTAGCCGTAGCCTTCCCCGACCTTTTGGAGTCCTTACCGGACCGTGTTTTTCTTTAAGGCAGGACACGGATGGACAGTTGCCCCCTCTAGATCCGATGGGGCAGCCCGCTAGCGCGGGGTGGGATTTTTGCGCACTCACCTGGAGACCTGTTTCCTCGTTTTTAATGTCCACTTTTTTTTTAGGTTTGAAGAGGGATACAAAGATAGAAAGATGGTTTGAATCCCCCTTGAGTTCCGATTAGTTCGGAGAACTGTAGGGGACTCAGAAAAGCTAGAAAGTTTGCCAAGGGTGGCAGTATAGAGGTGAAGTGATTCTACGAAGGAGGCTGTAACAGCAAGGAGGTAGTGTTAGCCTCGGAATGTTTAGCGGTAGGGTAACGCCTCACAGCATCGCAGGTATCCGGGTCTCCGAGAAGGAGACCCGTGTCTCCGCTCCCCGTTCATTGGCCCTCACCCTTCCTTGCTTCCACACCACTCAAGGGCTAGTCAAGATATCCTCCGAGTACGCACTAATGGGACACCCTGTACATAATACTATTATAATTATACTATCATATCAATAGTAAAATTATAGTATAATGCATCTTCAGTTATTATACGTTTGTTTATTCATTAACGTTAAATAGTGTTGTTTTGTTAATTTATATTTGTATTCATGTTATAAGAAAACTTAAAATCTGGTGATTTCTGGGGATTTTTTAGACAACATTTTCAGACATCTGGCAGTCTACAATTGGCAACACTGATGTGTTTAGCGCCAAAACGTTATGTTTTTTAGTGTTTTCACACTGGTAGGTTCAGTTTGTGTAATTTTTATTTTTTCAAATTAATTCAATTATTCGTAGGATTATGGCTAGCTCATGCATAATTTGTGGTCGTGGCGAGGTTAAAGTGCGGAAATTATTTTATTTCCCAAAAAATCAAAACAACAGATAGTAAGGTTAAACCTACCATTTTCGTGGAAAATTCAATTTCTGACAAATGAGGCTCCAACAATAACTACAACTAAAAGTGAATTTACCCTAACATTTCCGCGGAAAATGCCTTAGTTATTGAACAATCAACGGCTCAGATTATTATATGTTATAAGTAAGTAAATCTATCGGCGTAAATGCAGAATTATGCCGCCATGTCATTGCGCATCCCAACTGGCGCAGGTTGCAGGTTTCGAGTTCAAATCTCGCGTACTCATACTAAAATTTTTGTATGCAAAGAAAAGTCAAACAATTAATTTATAGATGTTATTCTTATTATTACTCATTATTTACACTTAACAGCGTAAAATTCATCAATGCCCAGTTGCACAGGCTCTGGACAGGAATTCCTGAAATTGATCGCACGATCGGTCGTCCGCCAACTGTTAAATTCACAACATGTTAAATCCCTATCTAAATGACAGATTTCGTACGACTGAATCGTAAGACCAATTTCGGGAATACCGACCCTTATACATTTTCTCGATTAGCTTATTATACAGGCTGTCCCAGACCACTCGTATCAGCTTTTTTTTTGAGAAACCGGCTAGTCCTAGAGAGTTGGGAAAAAAAGTATAAATGAAATTGCCAATTCTTGGTTGCAGAATACTTCAAACATTAAAAGTGCGATTCTTTTCGCAATCTACAACAAGTTAGTCTTACAAAGACTATATCAAACACTCATTGAAACAACTACTTCCCGGGCTACCCGCCAGTCTAAGGTGTCAAATTGTTTAGAGGGAATGGCAAAGCTATACTGAGGAGAGATAAATCTCGAAACGCGTCTATAGATGGCCTGAATAATTTGACCCAAATTGTTGCATTTGCAGTAGGTTACTGTATGTAACAGCAAGCACTTGTTGTATAATTCAATGTCCGTCGGGGTATTAGCCCGGGAAGTAGTTGTTTCAATGAGTGTTTGATATAGTCTTTGTAAGACTAACTTGTTGTAGATTGCGAAAAGAATCGCACTTTTAATGTTTAAAAAAAATATTACAAAAGCTCTATTAGAGAATCGAATGGTGATATTGTTTTTTCGCAAAAGATCAATAGTCAATAGCTCTAGATTTTCAAACAGCACGATAGGTCAAAAGTGGTATCATTGAAACGGTCTTTAAAAAATAAGCAACTTTTGTAGGAAACATAATTTTGTTGCTGGCATTTGAGTAATATCTGATTGAAGTTATTAAATTTCAATTTTTCATGGCTAACTTATTTTAAAAGATTGAGTTTCAAATGTCAGTTTGACCTCTCAGATACATTCTAACTAGTGCCGTGGAGTCGCTAAAGAAATATTCGACTTTAACTCCGTCTCTGACTCCTCTATTTTTCGAAAATCCTACGCCAACTCTGACTGTTGCTTCAAATCATGTCAACATTTTAAAACTTTACCTAATAATGCAATTTTTGTTCAATACAAATAATTGTTAAATGTAATTGCAATCTAATAGTTTTTTTGGAAAAAAACAAATTTTGTTTTTTTCTTATATGCAATTCTACATATTTTCTTAAAAACTTTTTTCTTTAACTTTACAGATTTCTATATAAAAAACAGTTTTCTGTAACTCTACAAATTTCTGTAAGGATGGTTTTCTGCAATTTTAAAGGTTTATCGTTAAATTGTTCCTTATTGATGACTTGGTAAATCATTTCTACTAATGTAAAGGTTTTTAATTTAAATTCATATGGTTTATTCTACTAATAAATTAATACTAAAACAAACCAAGTGAATTTAAATTAAAAACCTTTATATTTACAGGTTTCTTTACATGGTAGTTAACTTGGTCAATACTAGATGGCGTACTCTTCAAAATAATTAATTGGAGTTAAAAGACAATACATATGCATTTATATTAAAAATGTACATACATTTTTAACTTTAGTAATAAATAAAAAAAGAATGAAACAAACTTGTTACCTAATACTTCAATAGTATTCACATTTGAATACACGACCAACTTCACACCTGTCAAGTAATAATATTGGAGAGCCGGTTTGTAACACGTGCTCTCGTAATTTTTGCGTTATTTTATTTAATTTCACTGATGACGATAGTTTAAAACCAGAGAAATGAGTGCAGGGACGTTCTTTAGTGAAAACCTGAAAAGGTTTTGTGATGTGCATACAGATTTGGCAAAGGAATTCAGTGTTTTAAATGAAAAAGTAAGTTAACCTAAAATGCGCACGTAAAAACGTGTTTATAAACATAAATCTTTAAAAACCGTTTTTTTGATATATATTTTTGTGAATATCTTTTGTATTGCAATTTATTGCGCAATATCACATAAGTGTGATGCCAAGAAATCAATGCAGAATGTAGAACATTTGGGTAAATAGAAAATTGTTAATTCAATTTTAAATTATTTAAATTAAATGATGTGATTTTCAATTAAGCAATAACAAATATATCAGAGGGCTTTTGTAGAGTTGATTGAATTTATAACATTTTCAAATAATAATCTATGCCCATTTGCACCACAGAAACTTAATTGTATATTCTGAAATATAAATGTGTTTTAAATTTGTAACGTATCTCAAACATGTCTCTTTTATCCAAATGCAAGTGTATAAACAATTTGTAAATAATGTTGTTTTTTTTAAGTAGCACTAACCACTGATTGACTTTGATTAAAGTTAATCAGCTGTGGTGTGCAAGTGGGCACTCATGTGAAAACGAAAAATTGTGATGTTTGTAATCACCGTATTTTTTTAATTAAAGGTTTATAAGAAAAAGGATGGACTAAAATTGATTTACAAAAAGTTATCCAAGTATCTTTTGGATTTAAAATACACCAGTGATGTGATTAAATACTTTAGAAAGGATTTTCTGAGTATACTTCATTTAGCAATTGATTTGAATGAAAGTTCCAAATACGAACAAGATATTCATCAAAATAACACAATTATTCTTGCTAAATTGGTTTATCTGCATCCAGATACAGAAAGGTGAGAAATTGCTTTTTAATTGTTGAGGCTGTTCGCCTCATCAATTAAATACTTTTTACATTATACATAATAAAACTCCATGATAACATTTGATATAAAACAATACAGTTATTAGGGTTTCACCTTATTGTTGAACACTGCTATATATGGCGAAACAGGTTGGAATGTTTAACAATTAAGTGAGACCCTCTAAACTGTGTTGTTTTTATTACAAGCAATAACAATAATTAATGAAAAATGTAAAAGTTACGAAATTTAAGTTTCCCTGCAAATAAATAATATTATATGTTCAATAAAATAAAACCTTTAGTGCTATGGAATATATTCTAGGTTGGCAACTCTGAAATTATACATTATAATTATCATGCCTGACGTTTTATATGACAATTCCTAAAGCGTGTAGCTAACATAAATTTAAAAAAAGATAAAATTATAGCACTCTAGAGGTTTTTTTTATTGAACATACTATATATTAGATATGCTAACATTATTCGTGTGTAGTATTTAAACTAATATTAAAATTAGTAATTAAGTATGCTAACATGAAGTACTTTAATAGTCAAACTTTTGTGGATAAATGCAGTTGTAACTATTTATAACACAATTTGATGACAATGGATTTTTTCCGATAATAATTACTGTAATATAATTCATCCATCTTACGACATAGGTGATAATATGATGCATACACTTTTCAGCTTTATTTTAAAATATTTTGACAAAACATCAGCACCATTCACAACAGCGAAGCCCGGAACACACACCCTCCCGAAAAGACGTAAACTCGAAAAGACGACCAGAATCCAAGATTTAGATTTGGTAGATGCATGTTATAAACTCCTAAAATTCAAACCCGATTTTTTCAAATCGAAATGGGAGTGGTCCGCGTTTTTCGAAACTTATGCCCTGCACAAAAACCCAATGGTCCGCTGGATTTATTCCCACTGCGTCGCAATTTACACCGGAATGAACGAATCATCCTTAAACCAATACATGCTCATAAGCTTAACTCCAGACGAAATCGATGAAATGTCCCTAAAGTATAAATTAGGAGTTGAGAATGTCGAGTTTATTGAAACTGATGAGGGTGATGAAAGTTTGAGTTTTTTACCTGAAGGGGTTGTTTACGTTGATGGGATTTATTTGCCTAAATATGCAAATTTAAATAATGATTTCTGTAAGGATATAGTAGAAGTTAGTTCTACTATGAGGAATTTAAGGAGGGTGGCTTTGGGGGTGGCGACTAGTAAGGCTATCAGTTTATTAGGGCCCGTTGGAAGTGGAAAATCCTGTTTGGTTGAGTATTTGGCTAACAAAACTGGGAGAGTTTTAGGGGAGGGTTTTGTTAAAGTGCAATTGGGGGATCAGACTGATAGTAAGATGTTACTGGGGACTTATAGGTGTACTGATGTTCCCGGGGAATTCGTTTGGCAACCAGGTGTTTTAACACAGGTACATTTTTATCTTTAAAGAACAGGACAGTTTAATATCATTAATAATTTTAGACTGTTTTGGATGGATCTTGGCTGCTTCTTGAAGATATAGATTCGGCCAGTATGGATATAGCTTCAGTATTAAGTGGATTGATTGAAAATAATTATTTAACTGTCCCAGGATATAGGGATCATGTGCCAATAACTCCAGGTTTTCAACTTTTCCTCACTCAAAGGTAAGTCTATTCAGTGGCGTAGAAGGGTCAAGTATTACCCAGTGCGAAATTATTTTGTCACCCCCCTCCCTCACATCCACACAGGGAGTAAGAAGGGCGACGGCCCCAAGCGCATCAAGCAAAGAGGCGCCATCGAAGAAATTTAAAATTATGTATATAATCTATATTTTGAACTTCACCTTAAATAAGTGTTATATACGCGTGGCGCTTGAAGTAACATTTCGAGTTTAGAAAATTTGTATTTGCCGGGGCGCGACTTGCTTTGCTCGCGCGCCGGCAAATCCAAAAGTTCAGGCTTTCCTAAACTTCAAATTTTACTTTATGCGCCACGCGTATAAGTCACGGATTTCAAAATGAGTTCAAAATTTACTGTTTACGTATGTACATTTATAGATAGATGATATTTTTTTCAAAAACGAGTAGGGAGCTTATTTAAAAAAAATTAAAACTCGTATGTTTGCGATTTTGTCACCCTCTCGGCGATGACACCCGGGGCGGACCGCAACCCCCGCACCCCCCTTGCTACGCCACTGAGTCTATTTAAAAACTTACTTACAGTTTCAACACATCACTGGCTCCGATATTATGTAACTATAATTCAAGTGACATAGTTTAATTTACTAAATTTTTTATAAACATTCATGTACAGGGAATTTTTCTTATAAGTACACATATCACGACGTATACGCTTCAGGCATTCTTCGTTTTAAATATGCGTTGAATTTAAAGCTTCTAACGAGTGTTTCTATTCCTTGATTAAGCATGAAGAAAAATTTCGAGTTTAGAAAAGCCTGAACATTTGGTTTGGTCGCGTAGCGAAGCGGAGCGACCAAACCAAATTTTTAGGCTTTTCTAAACTCGAAATTTTTCATCATACGCCACGCGTAATAGACACTGAAATATTGTGAAGTTTAAAATGTACTTCTAAATCAGTATGCACTATACAGGGTGATTTTTTACATACGCATAATTGCGAGTAATTACAGTTCGTGATGTGTAGTCATAGAAAATTAAAAAAAAAAAGAGTAAAAGTTTTTTATTAACAGAGATAACGAATTAATTATGTAAGTTTAACTAAAGTATCACAATAAGTGTTTGAAGTGATTTTCCTTGTTTTCAATGCACAACTGAGCACATGGCGTAAACCAGCTTGTTGCCGAATTAACCCATTAACGACTATCAATTAAAGAGTTTAATCTAAAAGTTGATTTTAAGTAAAATTCTGCACTTCTTTTTATGACTTGTATGAATGACTTATTATATTACATACTGGAAATATTTCTTTTAAATATACATAATGTACATTTTTCAGGAATTCGTCGATTTTATTAAAGCGTTTAATTTGAAGTTTCGAACGAGTGTTTCCACTCCCAGACTAAGCATGAAGTAAAATTTCGAATTTAGAAAAGCCTGAAAATTTGGTTTGGTCGCGTAGCGCGAAGCGCAGAGCGACCAAACCAAATTTTCAGGTTTTTCTAAACTCGAAATTTTACTTCATGCGCCACGCGTATAAAATACTGAAATATTGTGAATTTAGAAATACACCTAAAAATACTTTTTTTTAATGAGTAATAGTAAAAATATTTAAATAACAAAATATTTACATTTTTCTACACACGTTCTCAAGTTAGGTCAAATAAAACAATGTATCAAATTAAGTTATTTAGTAATTTAATTAACAAAAAATTAAAAATGTTGCGTTAGTGCATCTATGGCGCTTAATGGGTTAACTCGGCAGCAGCATGTATACAATTTGGCAACTCTTCCTTAGTATTCACACTGCTGGAAAAGTTTGGTTTACTAACTTTTCAAGTATCCTCAAAAATAAATGTCAAGAGGATTTAGGTCAGTGGTGGGGAAACTTTTTTTAAGACGGGCCATTTGTAATAACCAGACAATCGTAGCGGGCCAAAGAATAATGCTTAATCGTAGGTAGGTAGTTTTTATGCGGGTCGTCACATTACGAAGTAAGAACGCGTTCAAACATTCTCACGACGGCACTCTTAAACGGGCCGGATTAAACCTTTCCGCGGGCCGGACTTGGCCCGCGGGCCGTAGTTTCCCCATCACTGATTTAGGTTATGCGGCCTAGGAGGCTAAGCAGTTGTACCTCCACTACCTAATTTTTCTTTTACAAATAAAAGAAGCTCTAATTTGGCAACCAGTGACAGATACAATTCAAGGCAATTGCGATCATTTTACTTCATGCTTAACTAAGGAGTGGAAACACTCGTTAGAAACTTCAAATTGAACTTTATTGAAAAACAACGAATGCCTAAAAATGTATAGCGTGTGCATCGGGATAATGTATACCTCATAGAAAAACTCCCCGTATGCCATTTCTTTAATGTTACACAATAATTTTTAGATTAGTAACAACTATCACTGGACATCACAAAAAACACACAGGGGCAAACGCTTTACTAGAAAAGAATGTTTTAAGCATTAACATCGAACCGTTAACTCCCGAAGAACTTCTAGAAATCATTAAAACAACACACCCTGTATTACAAACAACCGCATCACGCATGGTCGATGTATTTTTACTTTTTACGCGCAATAGCGACTACCTACCAAAAACAAGCAGATTAACGTCAACACGAGATTTCTTCAAATGGTGCGCTCGCGCTATCGTAGATTTTGACGTTTCGAGCCAAGCGAGTGCACTGAAAGTCCTCCAAGATGCTATAGATATATTTTGCTGTTCATACCCGAACATTGACGATAGATTAAATTTAGCAAAAGAGATTAGTTCCTTGTTAGGAATTATTAACGAGAAAGCGCGGTATTTTTGCGTGCAGTACAAGCCGAATTTACGCCTAACAAATAGTAGTTTGAAAGTTGGTAGGGCTAGCATGGATTGCGCTGAAGTTTACGCGAAAAAAGAAAATCAGTTCTGTTTCACCAGACCATCAGCTTGCCTTTTAGAAAGAGTGATGTGCTGTATACAGCACTTAGAACCTGCTTTGTTGGTGGGAGAAACGGGAACGGGAAAAACTTCGTCAGTGCAGTATCTCGCGAATATATTAGGAAAGAAGTTAATGGTGATCAACATGAACCAACAATCGGATTCTGCTGATTTGTTAGGTGGTTACAAGCCTGTTGATTTTAAATTTGTAATCTCCCCAATTAGAATAGAGTTTGAGGATATATTCACCGGTTACTTCAATGTCGAATCGAATAAGAAGTTTTTGAGCCACATAAGCTATTGTTTCAACACAAAACAGTGGGGCATACTTGTGAAGCTTATGAAAAAAAGTTATGAAGCTGCACTTAAACGTTTAGCGGATGCCAACGATGATAAAAACGTGGATGTTAGGAAAAAGTGGACTACATTAGGAATTAAGCTGTTGAAGCTTGAACAACAATTAAAGCACAAGAACGCCTTGGCTTTTGCTTTTATTGAAGGGACCCTTGTCAAAGCCGTGGAAAAAGGTTATTGGGTCCTGCTTGATGAAATCAATTTAGCCAATGCTGAAACCCTCGAGTGTTTATCAGGTTTACTAGAAGGAACTCGTGGCTCTATAAGCTTGTTGGAACGCGGCGATAAAAAACCCGTCCAACGCAACCCAAACTTCACCTTATTTGCTTGTATGAATCCTTCAACCGACATCGGCAAAAAAGATCTTCCCGCTGGGCTAAGAAACAGATTCACCGAGTTTTTCGTTGAGGAATTGACCGATCGTAACGATTTGCTGCTGTTGGTCAATCATTATTTGCAAGCGATGTCTTTGCCGCCGGAAAAGTTGGAGAGGATCGTGAAGTTTTATTTGAACGTGCGGAAAGAAGCGGTGAACAGTCTCTCGGATGGTTTGGGTCACAAACCGCACTTTTCTTTGAGATCTTTGTGCAGGGCGTTGATGATAGCTGCGAAAAATCCGTGCGGGATGTTTGCGAGGAGTTTATACGAGGCTTTTTGTCTTAGTTTCTTAACCCAATTGGATTCGAGTTCTTACAAAATGGTCGAAGGAATGATTGCCAAGTAAGTAGAACTTATTTTGTGATATATTTGGTTTTGAATTGAAATGTTAGTACTATTGTTTCTTAGAAAAAAGGTATTCATTTTTTGTTTAGTGTTTAGTAGAGCATCCTTCTAGACCAGTGGTCTCCAAACTACGGCCCGCGGGCCAAATCCGGCCCGCGACTTGCACGAATCCGGCCCGCGGTTGTTTGTATTTTTTTTTGTAAATGTCACATTTTGAAATATTGTAACAATTGTTCCTTAAATTTTTCATAATTTTATAAAATTAATCGGATCTTGGCCGACTTTATTATGTAGAATTGTATTTGTGGCCCGCGAAGAAGATAGTTTGGAGACCTAGGTTCTAGACGAATGAAAAGAGGTATTCGAATACTTTAGTGAAAAAAAATTTGTCATACGGATTCGTTACATTTTTTTAAAAAGGATTCGTATTCGAATCCAAATGTAGGTGATTAGGTGATAACATTGAAATCCTCCAAAGAGGTTTAAATTGTCAAAAATATTTCGAATTCATTGTGAGGATTTGCATGAAAAATGTTTTTTGTGTTTTTTAAATTCACGTTAAATTAGTGTTTTATACGCCGGCCCATGAAGTAAAATTTCGAGTTTAAAAAGCCTGTAAATTTTAATTTGTACGCGAAGTAACATTTCAAGTTTAAAAATGCCTGAACATTTGGATTTGGGCGCGGAACGAAGCATAGCGTCCAAATCCAAATTTTTAGGCTTTTCTAAACTCGAAATGAAGAACAAACAAAATTTGTATTAACAATGATAACAGACTAAATATCTGAGTCCATGTTATTCTAATTAAAGATGGTGCATATGTTTTCAAACATCACTATAAATTAGTTTTTTATACGCGTGGCGCATGAAGTAAAATTTCGAGTTTAGAAAAGCCTGAAAATTTGGTTTGGTCGCGTAGCGCTACGCGCTACGCGACCAAACCAAATTTTCAGGCTTTTCTAAACTCGAAATTTTACTTCATGCTTAACCAAGGAGTGGAAACACTCGTTTAAGGTCATCAACTGCTATTAATTTTCTAAGTATTTAATGACTTTAACCTAAAACAACGATAATGTGAATTAGTGGAAAATTATCGGCTGACCAGTTTTGAGTCACAAATTTACAGAATTACCAATAACTGACAAAGTCGGTAATAATTAGAGCTCGGATTTTTAAGCAAACAGCTCATTCTGAAAATTAAAAGCATTAACATGAATTAATAAATTGTGTACGAATTATAGAAAGTTGAATCATTTGACACTTTTTGTATTGCTTTTTTTGCCTTTTTTCCGATCTTATGCTTGTTTTACATTAATATGCTTATTTGGTGCTTATTTCATCTAATTTTAGATCGTAGACAATTATTATCTGTGCGATCAAAACACGAGCTATTAATTCAGTTATCTAGTTCCGTGGTTTTCAATTTTTTTTGGCGATGGAAAGGGTTAAATCATTAAATATTTTACGAAGCCCCAAAATTAAAACGGATCGCCTATTTATTGTAGATTTATTCTTTGTGTCGCTTCATTTTTTACTCAATTTTTGATTATTCTTGGACTTCTTCTTTAAGACCATGAAAGCAGGAAAACATGACATTTTTAGGCAAATTCTCAGGGATGTCAACCTTTTTGGGATAAAACAATATCTCCATTCCATTTATTAATACGGCTTTTGTAATATTTTTGTTGTCCCAACTCGCTAGGACTGGCAGTTCTCTAAAAAAAAAACACGTATACGGGTGCTTTAAAACACCCTGTAAACATGATGTTTAGAATTAAGTGCGCACCATTGCTAACTTTGTCATTATTTCAGTTACAGACTCGGTTAAATGAGCAAACTAGTAGGAAATTTAATGACCATCACAATTGTCAAATCAGAGAAACAATTAAACATCGTATTTTTAAGATATTAAGAAAATAAACGTTTCTTAAAATGGAACACCCTGTAAATAAAGAAGATTATTTTTAACCAAAAAGTTAAAATACATCGTCACAAAAAGTAATAAATAAGAAAGTTATTTACATGTTTCTGTTTTGTTCAATACAACTAAGAAGCCCTAAAAAAAAGAGGATTCTAACAAATGATCAAAACAAAATCTGTTTATTGTATCTGTCAGTAAAATTTAAAGTTTCATCGTTTTGTGCATTGTTATACAATTTTTAATATTTTCAGGGCTTTTATATCTAAAATAACCCATTTTTTGCTTTTTTTGCAAAAATAAATTAATAAACAATGCTTTTTTTTGCTAAAATTGGTTCTTATTAAGAAGCGCTTAGCTTTTTTCAATTTTTTTGAGCTTAAAAATCCGAGCTGTAGTAATAATACAATAAACATAAATGTAAATGTGTAAAAGCTCGAAGTTAACAAATATGTAAAAGCTAATGGAGAAATTCACAACTCCCACGTTAAATTTTGATAAAACTATCAATTGGACAAAAGTGTTTCTTTTTTTTTAATATGAAAACTAACAAGTGAAAAAATAACGATTTTCTGGTTTAATTTAAAAATTGTCATATAAAATGCAACTTCAGATTTTGATGGAATTTGTTAAGAAATCATGCCATTTATTTTAGATAAAACGACACGTTTGGTTACATTATTTTTGTTTTCTTTAGTTAATTATAATAAACACTTAAAACCTCAGATTTGAATACAATCGCCAATGCCTTGGAATTAATAGACTTTATTTCGGTGTTGTAAATCAAGGTTTTAGAATAAAATCCATGTATTTTTTAAACTAGAAAAAATAATTTACATTGGTATTTATAAATACATTTCTATTCATAAATCATGTTTATGATACAGATAATTTTTCCTTCAGGTATACACGTACACTTCTGTGCAATAAAATTAAGCACAAGTCTTGTGCCTATTTTTCACAATATTCTAGTTGTATAATTCGGGTCTGTTTTAATTGCTTAGCAGCAGTTTCAATAAATAATAAAACACCATAACACTTCTTTCCTACTCCCAACGTTTCTTAACTCTGAAAACAGTGTCTTTACTGATGTTCACCAATTGAGCAATTTGTCTAATAAACCCATCTTCTATTTTGGTTAGAATTCGAATTTTTTAATTGTTGTCTAAATGACGCGACATTTTGACATTAAGGAAATTGACATATTTACGTAACTAGGAAACTCATAATGTCCGGTTTAAACTATAACATATTTTGTGTACTTAATTTTATTGCACAGAAGTGTACATATCACCATTTTTCGATATAAATTTTCAAACATTCGTCGTTTTTACAGAAGCTTTTAATTTGAAACTTCGAACGAGTGTTTCCAATCCCAGATTAAGCATGAAGTAAAATTTCGAGTTTAGAAAAGCCTAAAAATTTGGTTTGGTCGCTCCGCTGCGCGGAGCGACCAAACCAAATTTTTAGGCTTTTCTAAACTCGAAATTTTACTTCATGCGCCACGCGTATAAAACACTGATTTAAAGTGAAGTTTAAAATATACTGCTTAGGTTTGATCTCATGTTAATTACTTACACAAAGCTCAAAGTTGATTAATCGTTTTCAAATTAGAGAAAACTTGTGTATTCTTTATACACCACACCTAAGGAAATAAATAAAAAGTGTTTTTAGCTCAATTAACAAATATTGTTAATAATTGACAATAAATCAAATTCTAAAACATATTTATAATTATTTTTATCTGTAAAGTAAAATAATTGAAATGTGAAGAGATTAATAACAAAATTGCTCAGAAAATCTTATTTATACTAATTTCATAAAAATAAATACACAAACATTATTTTTAAAAATACAGTTGTTATATTTTCTCTGACTTTTTCGCTTGAGCCGCATTCTCACTAGCTTTAGGCCGCATAGGGCTCGCTGGTTTTGGGTTAAACACCCCTGGTCTAGCCTATGATAATTTTACGTCTACAAAATTCGTGTACCTAGAGCAGTTTGCTCCAACTGCTCGCTCTATGTTAGCTACGCTGTGATTTCACTACCTTCTTGGTTAATGCCAAATTTGATTCTAGACACATGCTTGGTAGTCCAAAAGAAGCCAACGCGATTTTAAAACAACAAATCCCTCAACCAAAAACATCCGGAACGCATTTACAATTCGAAGATTATTGGATTTTGAAAGGTGATCTTGAACCGGTGGTTCTAGACGATTACATTTTGACGCAATCTGTAAGAAAGAACTTGCGCGATTTAGCTAGAGTTGTTTCAATTGGACGATTACCGGTTCTTCTACAAGTAATTAGTAAAATACTTCTGGTTTATTTTTTTCTAAAACCTTTTTCGGTTTTAGGGTGATACTTCTGTGGGTAAAACTAGTTTAATCACATATTTGGCTAAAGCTTCTGGATACAAGTGCGTTAGGATCAACAACCATGAACACACGGATTTACAAGAGTACATTGGATCTTACGCTGCGAATGCTGAGGGAAAATTGGAGTTTAGAGAAGGTAAGAAGTTTTATTATGTTTTTATTCTGTCGGGAATTTTCTTCTCATGTAATTAATTCATAATCGGTGTTTTATTAGTATTTAATTTTGTACAGGGTGGGCCATCTAGTGGTTTCTTTTTAAATCATAGGTTATTTTGACTGACATCTTTTTCCCGCTCGAAATCTTGACAGCTTTACGCTTGAACAACGTTGGGAAATATTGCAAACTTATTTCCAAAGTGAGTGCTGTGTAGCCCAAACAGTGCGTTTGTTGAAAAGAAGTTTTGGCCGAAATGAATCACCCACCGCGCTTGCTGTACGCAAGTTTGTGCAAAAAGTTCGTGAGACTGGCATGCTAGTGGACAATACTCATGGTCCTCGTTCTCTTACAGTGCGCACAGACGAGAATGTGGCTGCTGTAACCGAGAGTGTGAAACTCAATCCACGAACATCAACTCGCCGTCGATCTCAACAGCTCAACATTGCACGCACTAGCCTGAGGAGAATTCTGCACAAAGATCTCGGATTATTCGCTTACAAGGTCCAATTGACTCAGCAATTGAAGGCGCATGACCATCCGCTTCGTTATCGCTTCGAAGTTTGGGCCTTAGAGCAGCTTGAATTGGACAACGATTTTGGGCGAAAAATCATCTTTTCTGACGAGGGTCATTTTCATCTTGGCGGCTACGTTAACAAACAAAATTGCCGCATCTGGGGCTCGGAAAACCCGCACGTTATTGTCGCGAAGCCAATGCATCCCCGGAGAGTGACAGTTTGGTGCGAATTGTGGAGTGGTGGCATCATTGGACAAATCGTGTTATCAGCCGTCTTGGCGGTGCCAATTGGCCGCCTCGGAGTTGCGATTTAACCCCTTTGGATTTTTTTTTGTGGGGAACCGCGAAGGACCGATGTTATGCCAACATTCCAGAAACGATTCAAGCACTTCAGGCCAATATCATCCAAGCAATCCGTGAGCTACAGCTCGAAACCATCAACAAGGTCTTGGAAAATTGGAGTGACAGAATGCGCTACTGCGAAGCCAGCCGAGGCTGCCACTTAAACGAAGTTGTGTTCCATAATTAATAGGAATGTTTGCTCTTACTAATAAAGCCATAATACATGGAAACAAAAATAATTTTGTTCATTTTATTGCATTTTTAAAATGAAACTACTAGATGGCCCACCCGTTATAAACGGTGGTTTATTGTAATTTTCAATTAGTCTACAAATTATCGAGATTTAGTGAAGAACTATACTTCTACCACTACTTTTTTTGTTAATATATTGTATTTCTTTTCTAAAGGATTGTTAGTTCAGGCAATGCGCGCAGGGCATTGGATAATCCTGGATGAATTAAATTTAGCCCCCAGTGATGTACTCGAAGCGCTTAACAGAGTTCTCGACGATAATCGCGAACTCTTCATCCCGGAAACCCAAGACACAGTTAAAGCTCATCCTAATTTCATGCTTTTCGCAACGCAAAATCCGCCAGGCGCTTACGGCGGTAGAAAAATGCTCTCCAGAGCATTTAGAAACCGTTTCGTTGAGCTGCATTTTAATGAAATTCCCCACGATGAACTAGAATTCATCTTACATAAACGTTGTCAAATGGCGCCATCATACGCGAAGAAAATGATTAACGTGATGAAAGATTTACAGGTAATTTGGAAAAAAGGTTAATTTGAGATTTGTTTTATTGTTGTATTTTCGATAGATGCGGAGAAGAGGATCGGCAGCTTTTGCGGGTAAACACGGTTTTATAACATTGAGAGATTTATTCAGATGGGGTGAAAGGTATCGTTTGGCGCAAAATGTGAGTTCACTGTATGATTGGGATCAGCATTTGGCGGATGAGGGTTATTTGCTATTGGCCGGGCGTGTTAGAAAGGATCTTGAACGTGAGGAGATTGCCGAAGCCATTCAGAAACATATGAAGCGTGCTGTTGTGCCGGCTAATTTATTTACATGTAAGTTTAAAATCTTTATATATTATATCATATGTTCAATAAAAAAAAAACCTCTAGAGTGCTATGATTTTATCTTTTTTTAAGTATATGTTGGCTACACGCTTTATTGTCATATAAAACCTACAATATATTTCATAGCACTCTAGAGGTTTTATTTTATTGAACATACGATACATAGAAAATTCTGAAATGGATTATTATTCATTTTAGTGAGTGATAAAACTTCAACCGTCACTAAAGACATTTTGGAGATAATAATGAAAAATAAAGACAAGCATAAAAATATTGTTTGGACTTACAACATGAGGCAGTTGGCGGTGTTGGTGTGCAAAGCTTTGCAGTTTAAAGAACCTGTGCTGCTTGTCGGTGAAACTGGTGGTGGTAAAACTACTGTTTGTAATTTAATCGCTGAAAACAACGGCCAACATTTAGTAACCGTTAATTGCCACATGCACACTGAAAGCAGTGACTTCATTGGAGGGTTAAGACCAGTGAGGGATCATTCAGTAAGTTTATACAATAATATTTCAAAACAGCATAATTAAAATGTATTTTTATTTATAATCCAGGAGGAGAATTTAAATAAACTTTTCGAATGGGTCGATGGTCCTCTGGTACAAGCAATGACTAAGGGCGATTTGTTCTTGGCTGATGAAATTTCTTTAGCTGACGATAGTGTTCTTGAAAGATTAAACTCACTGCTTGAACCAGAGAGAACGCTGCTTTTAGCAGAAAAAGGTTCAGATGAAACTGATTCTGAATTGATAGTAGCGAACAAAAGTTTCCATTTCGTCGGTACGATGAATCCCGGTGGAGATTTCGGCAAAAAGGAATTGTCTCCTGCTTTGAGGAATAGATTTACTGAAATTTGGTGCGATTCGTGTTCGAACAGACAGGATTTGATTGATATAATCGAACAGAATTTGCAACAGAGTGTTAAAATCGATTTGCACAAGGAGGGAATTAGCAGTTTGGGGATTAATATTATGGATTTCATTGAGTGGTTCAAGTTACAAGAAATTGGTAAAAGGTAAGTGGACATAACCCACTGAACAAATCTATTTAAGTAATGTTTCATCAACAATAAAACAACGTTTAATGTTGCTACAATGTTGATATAACGTAAACAAATAAGGTTATATCAACATTGTAGCAACATTAAACGTTGTTTTATTGTTGATTGTTTTTTGCTCAGTGGGAACATACAATTTGATTACTAAAATTACATGAAAGGTATCTTGAATTAGCTATTATGAGTATGCATTTGGAGAATTTATTTTATAGAGATAATTTCAGCTTAGAGTATTTCTAATACTGTTCTTTATCTTTCTTAATGAGTTCTTAATATTTTTACTTCGACAAGTTCTTACCTTACCTATTTTGATGCTTTTAACACATTACAACTATTTTATCATTATGGTAATGACTGCATTCTTAAATAATTCGTTATGATACACCTCTCAGTATTAATTTTTAATTCAATAGGTTCACTGTGAGTATAAGAGATATTCTAACTTGGGTCTCATTCATCAATGTATGTTCCCGGAACACGGGAACGGGCAACGCCTACTTACACGGCGCTTGCTTAACCTTCCTGGACAGTTTGGGTTCAGGAGTAACCAGCATGGAAAAGTAAGTTTATTCTATTAAAAAAAATCAAATACTACCTATATGATAAATTTTCTTTATATACAGTTCAACGATTTTGAGCAAGTTTCGCGATGATTGCGTTAACTTCATCAAAAACCAAATTAAAGCCGAAATGCAGGTGTCTACGACGATTCAAAGCAGCGATGAAAATTTCGGAATTCATCCGTTCCTTATAAAAATGGGGAAATCTGAGAAGGAAACGTTTGATTTTTCTTTCAATGCGCCCACCACTGTGTATAACGCGCTGAGGGTCTTGAGAGGGTTGCAGCTGAGTAAAGCTTTGCTTTTGGAAGGAAGTCCTGGTGTTGGAAAAACTAGTTTGGTCACGGCGTTGGCTAAAGCTACGAGGAATAAAATTTTCAGGGTGAATTTATCAGACCAAACGGTACGTTTATTTTGTTATAAACTTGGTGGTTATGTACAGGGCGATTCAGAATAGATGTAAAAAAATTACATCTTGTTCGGGGGCTCATTTGAAGACAATAGGTTGAATGAACATGGATCCGATTTTCATTATTACCAAAACTACAGCTGATTCAAGTTTTGCGAAATAAGGATTATATTTTATCCAATTTAACAGGGCGGCGACTAACCGGGAAAGTCGGGAAAAAGTCAAGGGATTTTATTCATCATGAAAAGTCTTGGAATAGTTTGAGAAATTCAGCTTTTTAGTGAAAAATTATTTAATTTTTAAATAATAAATGTTTAAAACGTTTTTAAATAAATATACAAATAATGCTATTAGAGAATTGACAAATTGTCAGTTCTGTTTGGAGCACGAATTTGACGCATTAAATAAAATTGAACAAAATAAAAAAAAAAATAGTGATGTCTATTATAGCACTTTTCCCGTAATTTGAGCAATTGATATTTATTTATTTAACGGTTTCACCTTTTGATATATATATATTTATTTGATATACTAAATTTATTTCACTCTAACCAATTAGTTGAAGTTTTTACTTAAAGTTAGTGATTTATACGCGTGGCGCATGAAGTAAAATTTCGAGTTTAGAAAAGCCTAAAAATTTGGATTTGCTGGGGCGCGACTCGCTTCGCTCGCGCGCCCCAGCAAATCCAAATTTTCAGGCTTTTCTAAACTCGAAATTTTACTTCATGCTTAATCTGGGATGGGAAACCCTTGTTAGACCATCAATCAAAAACTAATTTTGCAGTTTCCCTGATTGTCAAAGTTATGACGTAAGAGAAATAGAGTTGATGTTATTTTTTAGTGGAAATTTAGAACAAACAAAAATTCGTGTGGCTTATTTATGTGTTACTAAAGATTATTTATGTGTTATTAAACTTTTGTTAAATTATGTAAAATAAAGCTTAAGAAATAAATTACCAAAGAACCAATTATAATAATAATATCATAAATTAATAAATTATTTATATAACAAGTTTTATTGTAACGTTGGAAAAATTAAATCAAACAATTTTTAACAAAATTGCAAAAGTTTAAAATGATCAGTAATTACTCAAAATTAATAGAATTTAATTCAATAACAAAATACACTAAATAACAGGGTTGTTTAAAAAAACGTTTTTTTAATTGAATCAAACCGTTTTCTTTACAAAACGTGTTTTTTTTCATTGAAACAGTGTTTAAAACATTAACAACTAAAAATATGTTTAAAACGTGTTTAAAATATGTTTACAGCATGTTTAAAACATATTTAAACATGTTTAAAACATGTTTGAAACATGTTTAAAACATGTTTGAAATATGTTTAAAACATGTTTAAAACATGTTTAAAACATATTTAAACATGTTTAAAACATATTTAAAACATGTTTAAAACACGTTTAAAACGTGTTAAAAACAGAATATACAGGGCATTTTTCTTTTGAGTATACATAGCCTGATATTTACAGCGTTTTTTAAATTTGTGGAAAATCGTTGTTTCAAAGTGGATAATTTGCTGCTTTTAACGAGTGTTTTCCACTCGCAGACTAAGCATGAAGTAAAATTTCGAGTTTAGAAAAGCCTAAAAATTTGGATTGGCCGCGTAGCGAAGCGGAGCGGCCAATCCAAATTTGGCTTTTCTAAACTCGAAATTTTACTTCATGCGCCACGCTTAAAAACATTGAAGTTCAGAAAACACACACATACAACAACGATTATAGGCAACCTAATATACCTTAGTTATTGGGTTGCCTATAATCACTGTTTTAAACAATTTGTTCAGCGCAGATATTAGATTTCTAAAGCCGTATATTTTTAACTTGTGACGGTATGATTTTTAATTACTTTACTTTTTTGTCAAAAAAAAATAATAATTAAAAAAAAAAACAAAACAATTAGCTAAATTGAAGTTAACGTCACAAACTTTACGATATTTCAGTGTTTAATACGTGTGGCGCATGAAGTAAAATTTCGAGTTTAGAAAAGCCTAATTTGGATTGGCCGCTCCGCTTCGCTACGCGGCCAATCCAAATTTTCAGGCTTTTCTAAACTCGAAATTTTACTTCATGCTTAGTCTGGGAGTGGAAAACCCTCGTTTAAAGATTCGAATTGAAATCTTTTAAAAAAACAACGAATGTCGTAAAATTTACAGTACGCATATATTTTAATACCTGAAAGAAAAATTCCCTGTATTTAAAAATCACATTTATGCCCACACAGTTGTGCTATTTTATTGTTATAAAATTTTATGATTAATAATGTCATTTGAAAAATCTTTAACAATTTAGCTAAAATTTAAAAACGTAAACAAAAAATTTTAATGAAGTAGTATAAAATATAATATAGCAAATTTAAGATAACAAAAAAAACGTTTTAAACAAATTGAACATTTAAAACATGTTTGTAGCAAATTTAAAATTTAAAACATGTTAAAAAAAACCGTTTAAAACAAGACGGCTGTTTTTAAACATTTTTAAAACACTGTTTTAAAACAAAGTGTTTTAAACATAACAACCCTGCTAAACAAAAATAAACATATATCAAATCAAAATGTAACTTTAACTTGATATTTTGAAATATCCTTGAATAATATTTAAATTCCATTTGTAGCCATTTAAAAAATTTAAAAAAAGAATAATAACCAGAAAACTAACCAATTTCAAGTACACTGCCCTGCAAAAGTTTGGGCTCACTTAGAAAAATCGTTTTTTTCTATTTATCGCTTTAATTATCGTTCTCAGACCGTTTTATACAACGTATTTGTTCAGAACAATATTGTATTGATAACTTTTGAGCGTTTTCTTTTAATTATCATTAATTTATTGTATCAAAGTATGTTTATTTTAAAATATTGAAACGACAATCGACAATATTAAAATATATCATTTTTAATTACTTCAACATTTTTTTTACCTCGAATCAATTTTTGCTCAATGCATCGATACTTCAAAATGCGCACCAATGACTTCGAACCCCATCCGCCGTCGATTGTCTGTACAATAACCTCAAATTTCGTCACTTTGACACTTGGAAGACAGTTGCTCATTGCACAATATTTTCATCAATATTGCTCCTTCAAAATTGTGTCTATTGTCTTGAAAATGGCAAGAGCAAAGCAAATACCGAAAGAAAAACGTGCTCAGATAGTAATTTTAAGTGAAACCGGCCATTCGCAGCAAAAAATTGCACAAATACTGGGAGTGTCACAGAAAGGAGTCCGTACAACATTGGACAGATTTGCTGAAACCAAATCGTTTTCCGCTAGGAAACGCTTAGGCCGACCCAGAGAGACGACAAATAGTGATGATAGAATTATACAAGTGTTAAGTAAGGATGAGAGACCTATCTACTGAACTTTCCGCCGACATTCCTCTTGGGGAATGCAAGAGACTATTAAGGGACCAAATGACATCATGGGTTAACCTTAGGTGGAAGGAAGAAGACACGTGTCACATAACAAGGTAGCTATGGCCTATATGTGACACTATAAACAGTAAAAGATTAATTGCACTTAGCAGAATTGACATAAGGAAGGCAGTAGGCATCATCACGGGTCACTGTTTTCTGGGTGGACACGCACAAAAGATGGGTCTCAAATACAATGACTACTGCAGAGAATGCCTAGATGAGGAGGAGGAAGAAACAGTACTCCACTATCTAGGTCAATGTCCTGCTCTTGAGGGGAAACGAATGAAGTACCTCGGTCTGCACCACGCAAGTGAACTGGCGGAGCTCTCACCTATAAAGATGGGAGATCTGATCGGATTCATTAGGTGCTCAAATTGGGTTGTATAGGGGAAGGATCTCTCATGGTATCACAACGGGCCCTATGGGCCTAAGTGAACAGCCTCGGCTGTTGCCATATAAACCTAACCTAAGTAAGCGGTCCAGACTCAAAACAGTGCCAGATATCAGAGCTGAGATCAATCAAACGCTACCGAAGCCGATATCCGATACAACGGTCACACGTCGGTTGCATGATGTCGGTTTGTATGGACGAGTCGCTGCCAAAAAACCATTGTTGCGATCGGTAAACGTCCGTAAACGACTCAAATGGGCAAAAGAAAAGGTGTTATGGACCGATGAGTCCAAATTTGAAATTTTCGGTAACAAACGGCGAATGTACTGCCGCAGAAAATCTGATGAACGTCACGCACCTCAATGTGTAAAGCCAACAGTTAAGTTTGGCGGTGGTAGTGCGATGGTATGGGGTTGATTCTGCTACGCTGGTATCGGCACCTTGGTAAAATTCGACGGAAACATGCGGAAAGAAGACTATCACCGAAGCGCTATCAGCGAAGCGCTATTCCATCTGGCATCGATTTGATAGGGGAGGGGTTTGTATTTCAGCAAGATAACGACCCTAAACATACTTCAAAACTTTGTACGAACTATTTAAGATCGAAAGAAGCTGCATGCACTCTTAAATTCATGGAATGGCCACCACAATCGCCGTTAAAGACCCCGATATGTGACCTGAAGGAGTATATGTCAATCGTTTTTTATACCGACTTCAAAGGATTCAGAAGTTGAACGAAACTACCAAATGATTTCTAAGTCCAACTTAAACTTAAATAGTAATAATCCTACTAATAAACTAAATACAGAATATGTTACTATAAAAAATATTAATATATTTTATATAAATATTCAATCACTGAATAATAAAATCGGTGAAATTGAAACTTTCCTTGCTGCTGAAAACTGTCAAGAGTTTCATATTCTATGTTTAGTTGAACACTGGATAGTTGACAATAACATTACTAATGTAACAATTCATGATTATAAACTTGTATCTTACTTTTGTAGAACTGTTAGGTTGCATAGAGGGACAGCCATTTATGCCCATAAATCAATGGTTTGCACGAATAGAGCAGATATAGTGACCATGTCCCTGGAACATGACTGTGAATTATCAGCCATAGAAATTGTAAATGAAAAAAGTATTATTATTACAGTCTATAGAGCACCACAATCAAACTTTAGTAATTTCCTTTCTGTAATGGAGAAACTGCTTGCATCATGTAGCCAGAAAGTAATTATAACCGGCGATTTTAATATTAATTTTATTCACAATGATTCTGCTCATTCTAACTTTGAGGATGTATATTTATCGAACGGCTTCAGAGCACTCGTTTCAAATTTCACACGTGGTTCTAGGTGTATAATTAACGTGTTAACGAATATGCAACCAGATTTAATTAATCATTTCGTATTTGAACCCTATCTCTCTGACCATTGTGGAATTAGCATAGAAGTTAAAGTAGAAAATCCGGACACACGTCCTGTTAGATATGTTTGTCGACCTTTAACATCCTACGGTATGTTTCTATTTCATAATATTATTTCAACATACTCATGGGATTTTGTCAATAATTCAAATACTGATTTAAATGATAAATATCACAAATTCATTGAAGCAATTGAAAGTGCAATGTAACTAGCATTTCCATATAAACCGAAAACAATTAAAAATCGAAATCCATTTACACCTGGTTGGTATGATGATGAACTGCAACATATGAGAGAACACTTACATTTTTTGAATGATTGGATTAAAATGCACCCAAGTACCAATAATAAAAATGTTATAACGAATTTAGAAATAAATATAAATCTAGAATAAATCAAAAAAAATCCTATAATAATGACAAATACATATCCAACTCTAGTAATCGCCCAAAAGCGATGTGGGATATATTAAATCACAGTAAAAAAGCTAACATTCAATCAGAATTTACTACCACGATAACATCTGATGATTTCAACCACTATTTTGTTAAAATCGCGGAAATAATGGTAAATCAAATTAGATCTCAACCACATGTTGCAAATCATCATTATTCCCACTATCTAAAAAATACTAATACAAATAATTTTAATATTAACGAAGTTACTTATAATTATGTTAGAGATATAATTAAACAACTTAAGAATAAGAAGAGTAAAGATATTTATGGTATGAACAAAGACTTAATAATGACAATAATAAACCGCATTATCATTCCCTTAACAAATTTGATAAACGAATGTATTCGTGAAGGTGTTTTCCCTTGTCCGTTAAAAATCTCAAAGGTTGTGCCTTTGTACAAAAAAGGTGATGTAAATAATCCAAATAGTTTTAGGCCCATTTCTATCATTCCAATTATTGGTAAAATTTTTGAGGTGATAATAAAAAACCAATTACAAGAATACTTCGAGAAAAACGAATTTCTGAATGTCTCTCAGTTTGGTTTTCGAAATGAAAAATCTACTAGTGATGCAATCAGCGATTTGGTGATGCACATTATTGATGGGTTTGAAAATAATAATTACTCTGGTTGTATATTCTACGATCTTTCAAAAGCCTTTGATTGCATATCACACGATATATTGCTACACAAACTAAAATATTATGGTCTTGGAATATCTAGCATCAAACTTCTAAGATCGTACTTAAGTAATCGTCAACAGATAACACTATTTAATGGTTCTGCATCCCAGCGTAAGTGTATAACAAGTGGTGTTCCGCAAGGATCTGTCCTAGGCCCGTTGTTATTCATTATTTTTATTAATGACCTCATACTGTGCGATAATACCTCCAAATTCACTCTATACGCCGATGACACTACGTGTTATCAATCAAATAAAGACGTGAACTATTTATTAAACTCTCTTAAAGATACACAAACAAAGACTAAACAATGGTTTACATCTAACTTATTAACACTAAATGATGATAAAACAGCAGTCATGTATTTCTCTCTCAAAGACTTGTCATTAGTTAGAAATATTAATAAGGTAAAATTTTTAGGTGTAATGCTTGACCCTGGATTAGTCTGACAGGAGCATGTTAACTATATTTGTCCTAAAATTTCTAAAGCTATTTATTTAAAAATTTGGCAAAATTCTGCTCAAAACAAATCTTAATAACGGGATATCACGCATTGATATCTTCTCAAATAAATTATGCAATTACATCATCTCGCCGACAAAAAGCATGTATTTCTTTCCTATATAAACTTCTGCACAATTCTGTTGACTCTCCTGACTTCTTAAATAGAATTGGGCTGCATATTCCATCTTTTCATAGTAGACAGTCTTCTACATTTAATTTAGTAGCACATAGAACTGATATAGGTCTGAAATCACCTGTCAGTATTGTGTCCAGATGTTTTAATAGCATTTCTTCTTCCTGTGATATATTTCATGATACTCTGAAAACTCTACTGACAGCCTTAAATCAATTATAATTCTTACTTATAATTATTATATACACTATATTTAGTAAAATGAAACTTGTATAGATTTAAGCAAGTTGTTACACATTCGTATATTGATTACTTATATATTTTTGTATGTTTTATAATTAATTTACTTTCTTTTTAACTATATTGTCTTGTAATTAGGATATGTTTCCTGTTGGACAATAAAGATTTATTATTATTATTATTATTATCATGGGGTCACTCAGCGCATGCAAATAGAGTATTTGGCTTGTAACGTAGATGCTTAAGAGTAATTCTACAGCTTGAATATAGACATGATGTTCGTGAACATTTCGTATCACTGGGCATATTGACTGTACCCTCCATGTACATTTTAAACTGCGTTCTACTAGTAAGGAAACAGTTTTCCAGCTATTCTACATCATATCAACACGGCTATAATACCCGGAGATGTGGAGATATTCCGTAGACTATACACGTGTATATAGATCACGTAATTGTTTAAATTACTATGGCCCGCTTTTTTATAACAAACTTCCCGAGGGAGTTAAATGTGACAATTACACTGTCTTCAAAACCATAGTTAAAACATTTCTGTGCAGTAAAGCTTACTATCATTGGAAAGATTTTTTGGAAGACCAAATTTAAATGATTAACAATCTCCCAATTGGCCTGTATTATTATTATATACTAAGATTGTACTAATTTTGTTTAATTTCTTTCATATGTATGTATATTTTGACTTGTGTATCGTTTTGGATTTGACATTAATAAAGTTATTATTATTATTATTATGCAAATCCCATCGAACTGTTGTGCGATGAGCTGGAAAGAGAAGTGCGGAAACTGCATCCAACCAGCGAATCTCACTTGTGGCAATGTCTTCAGCAGGCTTGGCAACGATTGCGACCTGAAAGACTTCAGAAATTGGTGAAAAGAATGCCCAAAAGTTTTAGGACAATCATCAAATCGAAAAGCCAACGTATTGATGAAAAACGGCTGGATTGATTTTCTCAATTTTTTTTAGAAAAAAAACTCATGAATATCACAAGTAAATGTTTATTACTTATTAATAAAATGTTATTCTAAACAAATAACATTAAAGCGATAAATACAAAAAAAACGATTTTTCTAAGTGAGTCCAAACTTTTGCAGGGCAGTGTATTTTTTTCAACTTTTTATTTAAATATTTTTTGATATACTCAATACTTGCCGAGATACACAAAATGTTATATAGGAAAAGTAAAAATTGTATAAAAATCAACAGATTGTTCAATTAACATAAATTTACAGTGTTCGGTAAAAACTCTGAGTTAACAAACATTTATTGTAAATCAAGTAATTATTCAAATTATAAATTTTATATTTTATTGATTTTAAAAAATACATTATAGAGAAAGTGACATTATTAAAAATCATTAAAATGTGTGAAGAATTAAGATAATTGGCGTAAATATTAAAAAATGGTGGAAAGACTTGTTAATTGATGAAAATCACAAACATTTACGAAACGACAAGATATCTTTTAATTTAAAAATTCAACACGTAAACAGTATACTAGATTTTTTTAAAATGCTCACTTTTTTATACGTTCTCGACATTTTGGAGTTCAATTTAAAATTTGTAACGAGAGTTTCCACTCCTTGATTAAGCATCAAGTAAAATTTAGAGTTTAGAAAAGCCTGAACAGTTGGATTTGCCAAGGTGCGCGAGCGAAGTGAGTCGCGCCCCGGCTAAAACTCGAAATTCAACTTCAAACCCCAACGTATAAAACATTGACAATATTGTGAAGTTCAAAATATACTGCTTATGTTTAATTTCGCTTTAATGAGTTTTAGAAAAGTATTATCAAATCTTGCGATTTATCAAATCTAGCGATTTTAAAATTCAAAACTTAGATATTTGAACGGAGGCACTTTAAAATTGTCTCGCGGGCAGTGCATTGCCGACCTCTGAACTAGACAATAACTTTTCTCCCCTATATTTGGTTGGGTTATATGAAATTATTTTAAGGGGCCAGGGAGTAACATCTAGAATCAGGGAAAAGTCAGGGAAATTTTACATTTTTTTATTTGTACTACTGCTATGGTAAGTGTAAAACAGTATCTGTTAATAACACAACAAAGATATTTGTTATTATTTCAAATTGGTCGCCACTATGGCTGTACTTAATAATAATAAGTGTAGTAAAATAATAAGTGCATTTTATTTTTAGTTCTAAATTTAACAGTTGATTGAGAACTAACAAATAATATTTCAATAACAACTGAGAATATTAATGCAGAAATCTTCAAACCCTCTGTAAAATAGTAATCTTACATTTCAAAGATAAATAAACCATAATTCAATATAAATAATCCTCAATATTCTTCTTTTAGTTACGTGAAGTGTTTTCTAATAATTATTGTAGTAATCTTTTTCTTCACAAATTAGTTTTATTCACTAAATGTACATTTCGAACACTATGTGTTCATTCTCAATTTGTCAATTGTAATACTATTGAGAATGAACACATAGTGTTCGAAATGTACATTTAGTGAATAAAACTAATTTGTGAAGAAAGAGATTAGTACAATAATTAATAAAAAATCCTAATATACATGTAATAGAGAAAGTTTTAAATTTTTAAATAATGAAATTCGGACCTACGTTTATTTGGCCCATTGTCTTCAAATGAGCCTTTTGCGCATTTTTTTACACCTATCCTTAATCAATCTGTATTGTGAGAAAATGGTGTCTTATGATAAAAGATGGTTTTAAAAAGTTTGAGATTTTAAACAACAGTTGACATTTTTAACAAATGAGATATTGGCCAAAATGCCAGGAAATTGGGATATCTCAGTAAAGGACTTCTTCGGCTACTTTTTATTGTCCTTTATAGAGCTTTGAAGCAAAGCTAATTTTAGCAAGATAGTATATACTTGCTAAAATTAGCTTTGCTTCGAAGCTCTATAAAGGACAATAAAAAGTAGCCGAAGAAGTCCTTTACTAAGATATCCCAATTTCCTGGCATTTTGGCCAATATCTCATTTGTTAAAAATGTCAACTGTTGTTTAAAAATAAAATGACGAATTTACGTCTTCGACGTGTATTTGACATACAATTGCCAAGGCATTTTAACAGGATATACATAGAAGAACTTCTAACTATAAAGACTCCTTCTTCTAGCTAACGCCATCTAATCCATTAATAGTTTTCACATATTGGCTTGAAATAGTCAGAAATGTTCAGTATTCCTCAGCACTGGGTCGGGACCACACTGAAGAGGACCTTAAAGTCCGAAACGCGTCTGTGGGTATCTGGTGCCGGAATACTGAACACAAATTCAATTTTGACTCCTTCTGATTACTGTGTTCTTTTATGTACAATACTTCATTTGTTATTTAGGATATATCTGATCTTTTTGGAGCTGACTTACCTGTCGAAGGAGGAAAAGCCGGAACTTTCTCCTGGCGCGACGGTCCACTTTTACAAGCCCTAAAAAGGGGCCACTGGATCCTACTCGACGAACTCAACTTAGCGTCCCAATCTGTTTTGGAAGGTCTCAATGCTTGTTTAGATCACCGTGGTGAAATCTTCATACCCGAGTTGGGAAAAACCTTTAACGTAAAACCTGGCACGAAATTCTTCGCCTGCCAAAATCCCCTCAAGCAAGGCGGATCCCGTCGCGGCCTTCCACAATCCTTCCTCAACCGTTTCACCCAAGTTTACCTTACTGACTTGCAAAAACAAGATTTGGAGTACATATTAAGCCGACAATTTCCTAAACTCCCCTTGGAAATCTTAATGAAAATGGTGGAATTTGTGGACGAGGTCAACGCGGAATTGGATAAGCACTCTTTCGCGAACAAGGGAGCTCCATGGGAATTCAATCTGCGTGATTTAACCAGATGGTGCGAGGCTGTGATTTATTATCAAGGGCTTAACGAAGGGTATCATCCGGAGGATTTGGTGAATTTGATTTTCGTGGATCGTTTGCGGACTGATAGTGATAAAGTGACAATGGAATCGATTTTCGAACGCGTTTTCGGTGTTAAAATCGGCGGTCGCGATCCAGTTTGTTACGTCAACCAAAAAGCGGTGGTGTTGGGGGATGCTAAATTGGACAGGGGTGGGGGTAGTGATGTGAGTATGCTGAAGCAAGAAACTGGAACTTTGGTGTTGAGGACGCAGTTGCACGTTTTGAGGAGTTTGGCTTATTGTGTTAACTTGAATTGGATGTCAATTTTAGTAAGTCATTTACTTGAAGCGATTGCTTGTTAAATTAATATTTTTGATTTTTAAAGGTCGGTACAGCGAGTTCTGGAAAAAGTAGTGTAGTGCGGACATTGGCGAAATTGTGTGGAAAACTTTTGAGGACACTCTCTGTTACATCTGCAATGGACACCACTGACATCCTTGGTGGATTTGAACAGGTGAGTTTTTTTTATTTAAGTTTTAATATTTTTTGTATAAATCGTTCCTTCTACCTTTGTTTATTTGGCTTAGAGTTAATCTTCAAACAAAAGACTGTACAGTATTAGGTACCTAAGAAAATTGAAAGAAAAGTCAAGGTCTTAGCGACCTTGTTAATATGTATTATTTTCATAACTTAAATAATTGTCAGGACATTAAGAGGTTACACCACTGTAGAGCGCTAAAATACAGCGTTGCTTGCGGTTTTTTTCTGGTGGAAGAAAAAGGAAGAGGATATTAATATTTAGGGATGTCTCTAACCATGTCTTGAAGGTTTCTCAATTTTTGTCATTACATAAAGTTACATAATGGCAGCGCTGCAGCCGTTCCCAGGTTTCATTTGAGGCGCTCCTTGGTACGCAATTTAGTGTCGTAAAATTGAATTTGGAGCAAAATAAAAAAAATAATCTATAGAAGTATAGCTAGAGAAATACGTACGGGATTTTGAAAATATTGATTTTTGTGTAATTGACGAGCATTTGAAGTTAAAAGTTCAATTTTTGACGTAAAAAAGGGCATTCATTTGTAGATATACCATCTAAAATTTAACTTATCGAAAATTCCTTATGTACTTCTCTGCGGAATGATGTTTTAAGGATATGCAAAAAATAGGATTAAAAAAATAAAACTTGTTTGAGTTATGTTTTAAAAAAAATGTTTCGAGAAAACCGCGTTTAGAGTTTTAAGTAGTCGTTTAGGAGCAGTCCGAAGCGCTTAGGAAAAAGCTCGAAACTTTAATGAAAACGATTTCGAGGAGGTATTAAACTTTTTCACTTTATTCTAGATAGTTCAGAGTATCTTTTAAGACAATAAAATATCGGCTTTTTGAAAATTATACAGTGATGTAACCCAAGGCTGTTAAAATAGAATATAGAATAGACTGGTCCATTTCCGCGCATGCGCAGTAGTAACTGTCAGTGGGTGGAAATATAATAGTAATAAATACTAATAGAGGTTATGTGAAATGTCATTAACGTCAAGAAGATCGAAATTGGTTAAACGGAATAGCACAAGAGCTAATATCTGTCATTAATTGAAAATGAAACATGTCAGTGAGTGGAATTTTTCAACTGTTGAATCGCAACTGCATAAACAAGCCGGTAACATGGCGAAGCGGCGAATGGACCAACCTTCTCAATATGTTTTTTGCCGACTTTGGTTTTTTAAAGTTCGGCTTGAATGCTTTTACCACATCACCAGTATATTGTACGTACTATATAAATAAAAGGAAGTATGTATCCAGAAAATATTCGAGTGCTAAGTAAAACCCGTAAAACTTCCTGTATAAAACATTAGAATATACAGGGAATTTTTCTTTTAAGTATTCATATCCTGTTTTATACGCTGTATTTGTGCAGGCGTTCATTGTTTTTGAAAATGGTTAAATTTGAAGTTTCTAACGAGTGTTTCCACTCCTTGGTTAAGCATGAAGTAAAATTCCGAGTTTAGAAAAGCCTGAAAATTTGGTTTGGTCGCGTAGCGAAGCGAAGCGACCAAACCAAATTTGCAGGCTTTTCTAAACTCGGAATTTTACTTCATGCGCCACGCGTATAAACCGCTGAAATGTTGTGAAATTTAAGCAATATATTTTGAACTTAGAATATTTCAGTGTTTTATACGCCTGGCGCATGAAGTAAAATTTCGAGTTTAGAAAAGCCTGAAAATTTGGTTTGGTCGCGTAGCGCTACGCGCTACGCGACCAAACCAAATTTTCAGGCTTTTCTAAACTCGAAATTTTACTTCATGCTTAAACTGGGAGTGGAAACACTCGTTAGAAGCTTCAAATTGAACTTTTCTAAAAAAACAATGAATGCCTGGAAATTTACGGTGTATGCTCGGAATATGTATATTTAAAAGCGAAATTACCTGTGTATAAACATGACCGCTTTTTTTTATTTAATCAATATCAATATAATAATGCGCATTAATTTATTTTAATGGAAGATAAATAATAATTAACGTTTATATTTATTTATTTCCAAAGTATGTACAGTCATAGAGGATGATAAAATAAAGAACACAAATATAACAACCCAAAAAGGTCTTACAATAAAAAAATATATCTTTCAGCTTGAAATGATTTAAGCACGCAATATACAAACCAACTGAAAACCCCTTACAATATGCATTTTACTTACATACTTACACTATACATAATCAATTCACTTAATTGGACAATAATGATCTTATTTACAAGTTTACATGGTTTACACATGTTTTATCTTTTAATTTATATTTATAACGTTATTTCGTTTAGGCACATCATTTCTTTTTAAAGTTTTAATACTTAATGGTTTTACCTGAATTGCTTTTTTTGGACATATGTTTTCTTTTTTTAATTCATTCATTTGGTGTTTTATTTATTCAGCTACTAATTTATGTGTGTGTTGAGTTTTTAATTCGATGCCTGATTAAGTGTTTTTTGTTTAAATTTTTTGGTTTAATTTGAAGATTCGTTTCATAATTTTTTTTTGAAATGTAGAGAATTTGATCATGGCTCTATAATCTACTAGTTATTACACATAGTGATTATGTTGATTGAAATACTAAATTAGGTTTTAAGAGAAGTTTTTTTTTTACAGTAAAATCAGTTCTTTTAAAAATTTTCTTTAGTTTTTATTTAGTAAATGTATAATAAGTAGTTGGCAATCGACTGTTTTTATGATATTGTTTAAACTAAATGTAGAATTTAAAATTTCTATATAATACTTACATCAGAAACAAAGAATAAAATAGTTTAAACATTTAGAACAAATGATACAGGAAATTTTTCATATCACGATGTATACGCTGTGGATTCACAGGCATTGTTTTTGAAAAGAGTTAAATTTGAAGCTTCTAATGAGTACATCCACTCCTTGTTTAAACACAAAATAAAATTTAGACTTTAGAAAAGCCTCAAAATTTGGATTTGGGTAGGGAGCAAAGCGTAGGCTTTTCTAATCTCGAAATTTTACATTATAAGCCAGGCGTATAAAACACTGTTTTAAAGTGATGTTTATAACATACTGCTGAAGCAGTATAGGAAAGCAGTATATTTTAAACGTTACCAAATTTCAGTGTAATTTTGAGTTTAGAAAAGCCTGAAAATTTGGATTTGGACGCTACGTTTCGCTCCAAGGAGTGGAAACATTTGTTAGAAGCACCGAATGGAATACTTTAACAAAATGACTTCTTTCTATAAATCTACAGTGTATATATAGTGATATGTATACTTAAACGAAACATTCTCTGTAGGTATATTACATTAAAAACACGGCTTATGCAGATGAATATTAAGCCTACGTTAAATTAAATGTTTGTGTTTACGCAATTGACGGGATCAATTAAATTTGTGTGAAAGTGATATCGGATACATTTCACGCTAGTTTGTACCGAATTTTTAACATGAATATTATCTTGAACTTGAACAAGTTTCTCACCTTTCTCCTTGAGAATGACTCAAAGTCGAAACTAGATGGAATAAAAGAAACAAAATATTAGTGAAATTAATCCAAGTGCTTTCTTTTTCAAAACATGACTATTACTTATTAGTTAACGTTAAAATAATGTTAATACATTTGTCTATTATTGTTCATGTTTTAAATTCTACATTTAATTGAAATGTAAAGAGAAAAAGTCGTCTAAATATTAGCCTTTCTAGTTGATGAATTAAAATTATGACTTAAGGTACTTAATGATCAATTCCATAAGAAGCGTCTTTTTTGTATCCAACCGACGCTTTAATGAATGAGAAATTTACACTGATCGTGGTTAGGCTTTTTAAGTCTAAAGTTTGTGTTGAAAGTTTAAACCTATAGTATAGTTAAGAAATAATTTATTTGGCACCGATATAGGCTAAGTTAACATTGATTAATTTGGCATCATTAGGAATTAAATTAGAGGTGATTTTTTACTTTTTGAAACATCAGGATGTTTTCTTAGATGTAAAAAAATATATCATAATAGCAAATGATATTCTATATCTATACAAGTATAAAGTTAGGTGCTTTAATAAAATTGTTGAAATATATTTTAATGCTTTATAGAACTTTATTAAAAATAATATTATAATATTTAATCTACTGTTTTAAAATGATTAATTGCTTATGTAACATTCATCACAAACTTTAATCTTAAAAAATATGTTTTAATGATGATGGTGATAACAGTCTGTGATGTAAAGTTAAGATTGAGCATGGTAAGTTGTTTTATCCATATACAATACTTTGGCAGAGAAAGAGTTCCTGGTCGTTTACACTTATTTAGACCCCTAACACTATACGATTAGTCATCTAAATATATTTAGTTTGCATTCATTCTACTACACAAAAATATAGTTTCAAAAGGTTAGTCTGTTCAAGGGTGGTCACCGCGGGTCCTCCCTCTGTCGACGAGATTCTAGTCGCGATCGTGTGCTCCCTGTATAAAAATATCGCCCTGTTGCTGCTGGTGATATTACTGCTGCTGCTTCCTTGCTGATGTTGTTGGTATTGTTGGTAATTGGAGAAGAACTGGGCGCCGGACCCGACCTGGAGGAGCCTGAGGTGTATAGCCGACCCACGAAGATGTTGGTGATTAAATCTTCGTGGATCGGTCCCACTCGTGCTAGTCACTCTCCTGCCCGGGGGAATCGGGCGGTTCCGGTACCATCGGTGGTTCCGGCTCCGGTTCCGGGCTGGAGTAGTGAGGGATCTGAATGCCCCCGTTGATCGGCTCAGGGGCCCATATGTTCATATCGGTGTCTCCCTGAAATTTAAACTGATTAACAACAACACATTTCAATGATGAAGATGAATTTCTGAAATTAATAGTTATGCAGTTCCTTCTTCAATTGCTGATTTAGCATGGATGAGAGAAAAAGACACAAAATGGGCATTTATATAATGAGAAATCCTGGTTAAAGGATCTACAACTATTGGTTCTTTGAACAAGATTTCTTCGTTTTTTATTCTGTGATAAAAATAGAACCTGCATTTTTGAAAGAAAAAAAAAACACAAAAGACTCGCAACTTTGCTTTGTATGAGAATCACCTAATATGGTTCGAATCACGAATACTCAAATAAAGGATTCGTAAGAGAAAAAACAAATTATTTGAATAAAAGATTTGACTCTTGTTTTTCGAATCACGGATACAAATTTTTAGGCTTTTCTAAACTTGATAATTTACTTCGCGCGCCAGGCGTAAAAAAGACTAATTTTAAGTGAAGTTCTAAATATACTCGTTATGTATTTCGAATCCTCACAATGTATTCGAATTATTTTTGACGATTTGAATTCCTTTCGTGGATAGAAAACACAAAGACACCAATCAAAAGAAAACAGGAAAGAATGAACCAAAACGTGAAAAAATTAACCAAAACACATCTTGGACCGGTCATTTTAACTTCTAGCTCCATGGCCATGGTGAACGCACGTGCAGATTAAGATAAAATATGTAAAAGATACTATAATATCTTGTAAAAAAAAGTATTCACATATTTCAAGAAAAAATCTATTAATTGTCAAAGACAATTTTGTTTTTATAAATATTATTATAAGTACAGCGATCAAGAACAAGTAAGCCCTATACAGGGTGGGCCATCTAGTCGGTATCATTTCTCCGCGGTACGAAATGAGTCGCTTTACGCTTGAACAACGTTGGGAAATATTGCAAACTTATTGCCAAAGTGAGTGCTGTGTAGCCCAAACAGTGCGTTTGTTGAAAAGAAGTTTTGGCCGAAATGAATCACCCACCGCGCCTGCTGTACGCAAGTTTGTGCAAAAAGTTCGTGAGACTGGCATGCTAGTGGACAACACTCATGGTCCTCGTTCTCGTACGGTGCGCACAGACGAGAATGTGGCTGCTGTAACCGAGAGTGTGAGACTCAATCCACGAACATCAACTCGCCGTCGATCTCAACAGCTCAACATTGCACGCACTAGCCTGAGGAGAATTCTGCACAAAGATCTCGGATTATTCGCTTACAAGGTCCAATTGACTCAGCAATTGAAGGCGCATGACCATCCGCTTCGTTATCGCTTTGCAGTTTGGGCCTTAGAGCAGCTTGAATTGGACAACGATTTTGGGCGAAAAATCATCTTTTCTGACGAGGCTCATTTTCATCTTGGCGGCTACGTTAACAAACAAAATTGCCGCATCTGGGGCTCGGAAAACCCGCACGTTATTATCGAGAAGCCAATGCATCCCCGGAGAGTGACAGTTTGGTGCGGATTGTGGAGAGGTGGCATCATTGGACCATTTTTCTTCGAAAATGAAGCTGGAAACAACGTTTCGGTCAACGGTGAGCCATGTTATCCTACTTTTTTTTTAATGAAATTAAAGACATGAATTTGGACGACCTCTGGTTCATGCAGGATGGCGCGCCATGCCACACAGCTCATGCCACAATCGATCTTTTGCGCACCAAATTCCCAAATCGTGTTATCAGCCGTCTTGGCGATGTCAATTGGCCGCCTCGGAGCTGCGATTTAACCCCTTTGGATTTTTTTTTTGTGGGGAACCGTGAAGGACCGATCTTATGCCAACAATCCAGAAACGATTCAAGCACTTCAGGCCAATATCATCCAAGCAATCCGAGAGCTACAGCTCGAAACCATCAACAAGGTCTTGGAAAATTGGAGTGACAGAATGCGCTACTGCGAAGCCAGCCGAGGCAGCCACTTGAACGAAGTTGTGTTCCATAATTAATGGAAATGTTTGCTCTTACTAATAAAGCCATAATACATGGAAACAAAATAATTTTGTTCATTTTATTGTATTTTTAAAAAGAAACCTCTAGATGGCCCACCCGTTACTAAATAGTTCAGGTATTTACAGAAATAAATAATGCATTTATGTTGATTTTGTGTAAGCTCAAACGAAAATTTTAGTTCAATCGAATGCGCATTGAGTACATTTGGCAAATAGAAATCGGATTAATCTGTTAATACAGGATACTTTTCTTTTAAGTATACATACAGGAAATTTTCTATTAGGTATAAATATGCATACGCTTTTTTTTTAAAGAGTTCACTTTGAAGCTTAAAACGAGTGTTTTCCACTCCCAGACTAAGCATGAAGTAAAATTTCGAGTTTAGAAAAGCCTGTAAATTTGGTTTGGTCGCGTAGCGCGAAGCGCTACGCGGCCAAACCAAATTTTCAGGCTTTTCTAAACTCGAAATTTTACTTCATGCTTAGTCTGGGAGTGGCATGAAGTAAATTTGGTTTGGTCGCGTAGCGCGAAGCGCTACGCGGCCAAACCAAATTTTCAGGCTTTTCTAAACTCGAAATTTTACTTCATGCGCCACGCGTATAAACACTGAAAGCACTGAAATTTTGTGAACGAGTAAACTTCGCTAGAAATCAGTGTCTTATACGCGTGGCGCATGAAGAAAAATTTCGAGTTTAGAAAAGCCTGAAAATTTGGTTTGGTCGCTCCGCGCTTCGCGCTACGCGACCAAACCAAATTTTCAGGCTTTTCTAAACTCGAAATTTTACTTCATGCTTAACCTGGGAGTGGAAAACACTCGTTTAAACTTCAAATTGACCTCTTTTAAGAAAACAACGAATATTTAAAAATCACGTAATTGGGGTATGTATACTTAAATTAAAAAATTCACAAGAAATTAAAATTTAAAGCGTTTCTAAAAGAAAGAACACTAATATACTCGCGACCTAAACAGTATGACATTGTCATGTAACGTCAAAATTTGACACAACTAGAAAATCGTTGCAGATACAACTGTCGACATACTCTCTAAAAAATTTTAACCACACATTCCACATCAATGAGTCATAGAACATCTCTTCCGAATTCCACTATACAAGTCTTTTGTGTTTTTTTTCTACAAAATGTATCGCGAAGTGATAGAATCAACAATTAACTCCTTAATATCCTTGATATTTGTGAGTTTTTGATTTCAATTTTCTTAAGATGAAAATATACTTTTTTTTCATAGAAAGTCTTCGTAACTTAATTGTAACACGGGTTATTGTCTTGGTCACTGTAGTTTTATTTTTTCCAAGATTTTTTTGTTTTGAATGATGGATGTTCTGATGCGACATCCTACATTTTATTTCATTACAATCATAGATTATATTATTATTTTTGTGATACCCATCTTGTGTAGTAATAAATAACATTGAAATAATTCTTGTCATCAATAATAAAGGAAGCGAAAAGTGGGCACTTGTAAGAATCTGAACGTTTCAAATTCGTTAAGTAAGTAATGTTATAAAAGAAACATGCTGTGCACACCACTTACATATAATATTTAATTACCATAGAGCTATCGTGCTGCGCCGGGGCTGGGAGGGGAGTCTTAAGCAGGGATATATCAGCCCTCGGGGGGTTGGGCGGCGGCGGCACGTTGGGGGTGGCGAGCCACAGTGGCATCCAGCCGCAGCACAAGTCCAAGACCGCTCTTCTCAGTCCCCTGTGTAGCACCATAAACAGCGTCGGGTTTACTATCGCGTGTACGTATGATATGTGTAATGTTATCTATAAAATACACAATAGAATTAATATTATCTTCTATGAATTAATAATGAGGTAAATAATGTTGGTATATATGGATTTTTTTAAGTATATATCCCGATACGCTGTACATTTTCAGGCATTCCTTGTTTTTGAAAAGCGGTAAATTTGAAGCTTTTAAGAAGTGTTTGCACTTTTTGATTAAGCATGAAGTAACATTTAGAGTTTAGAAAAGCCTAAAAATTTGGATTTAAAGCGTAGCGCGTCTGCATGCGGCAGATAAAAATATTCAGGCTTTTCTGACATCGAAATTTTACTTCATGCGCTACGCGTTTAAAACACTAATTTAATATATAAGTATGAATATTATTTAAATAAAAAAATTGAATCTCAGAGAAGGCTTGGAAATACAAAAGGCAATAAAAGCCGGAAAGCACATAGTTATTGACAACGACGAACTTTGGATTTCCCCAATATTAAACGCCCTTACTACCTGAATATGTATATATAGTTTGTAAACATGTCATTTCTGTACATTTCTTGATAATGGCTAGAAGCCGAAACTAGTCGGAATAAATCAAATATTTTGTGAAACGAACCAAGTGGTTTTTATTTAAATAATATTCATACTTATATATTTAATTATGTTTCACTAAGTGATTAATGAGATCATAGTGAAGGATACACTGATTTAAAGTGAAATTCAAAATATACTACTTATTTTCGACCTCAAGTTAATACATTTTGCAAATGTTTATTTAGTCTAAACAAATCTTTCAAAATTCGAGCGTATACTTAAAAAAATATCCCGGTATGTGTACCTCATGTCCCAAAGGCGTCCCCACAATAGGATGATTCACCAATGTCACGAAAAACAGCGGCCCCCAAAAAAGCACATAAGCCGCCGTTATGACCAGGAACATCTTCACCCTTTGCACCCCATCCCTTTCCATCCTGTTCAGATACTCCCTCATTTTCCGATGCTCTTCCAGGGCTCCGCTTGCCTGCAAAATTTAATTAATCATACCAACAAAAAATTTCATCTTGCGCACAAAAAAAATCTGATTTTATCGACCTACTTTATCGAGTGCTTATGATCCTAAGCACTTCAGCTTCATTTCCCTTTTAGGTATGAGTGTTCTTTAAAATTAATTAAGTTCATTTAAGGCAGAGTATTCCACTTTTTTTTTACTTTCCCCTACATGTAAAACAAAGGGAAAGTATTGTTTCAGCGAAAATGTACAAATCGAAAATTTTAGTGGACATATCTATTTTGAGGTCCCCCCCCCACACTGGTCGAAACGCTAATTCTAGCTGAACTTTTCGCTATAAAGCGTTTTAGTCTACTTTAAATTGTTCGGAGTCGAAGAAAATATTTGATTAATAATATAAATTACTCAATATTATATAATTCTTCCCTTCACCACTCCCATTTTCATTTTAACTTTTTACGAAAAATTGTTAAAATAAAATTTGAAGATAATGTCACTTCGCATTTTTGTTATACAATTTTTATCTAAAAATAGTAATTATATTACAACCCTTTCCCTTCGAATTAATAAAAAATTAACATTTAAAATGTTATAATCATGTTATATAAATTTATAAAATTATTCAAATAGAAACAAAAAATTCAAAAGTGCACCTATATCTATAAATAAGAATATAGAATACATACAAGCAGTATAAAGAATCTAGGTACATCATATAAATAATTTACACCAAAGCCAGATATTATTCGGAGTCAGAATCTTTTGGTAAAGATGCTTGTTCTGGTTCTACTAATAACTTTAACACCTCTGTGTTATATTTTTGAATGATAAGCGGTCGTGAAACCTCTGAATATATCACTAAAACATCCAGGTTGGGGTCCATTTGGTAAACCTTCAGTAGAGAACACAACCATTCCGTTTAGCCACTTAGAATATTATTAGAATATAAAGGTTTGCCATTTGATTGTCTATTTAAGCGTAAAATTATTTATTTTGTGTATCAATAAATCTAAATTTTCAGTATGCGGTACAATACAATATTTATAATGGCAATCACAAAGAGATAGACTGCTTTTTTTTGTTCTAGCATTTTTTGAGCGCGCTAATCATCGAATAATGTTCTCCGAGAAATGGTTACGCTACTTAAAAAAAATCACTGTTTGTAAACGGGCAAAAACGGGCAGCTAAATATTATTTATATATTAAACTAATTAGTTATTATGTATAAAAAACAAAGATTTGTTACTAAGAACGGATAAGAATGTAAACTTTAACCTTTTTCAAGTTTAGCGTGGTAAAATTTTACTGTAGGATTCTTTACTTAATTTAAATTAGTGTATCTATATGTTGACTAAAGTTATATGAACAATATTTAAAACTATGTTGTATACATATCAGTAGAATAAGTATTCATCTTTAAATTATATTTTGCACGAAACACAAATGTAAAAAGAGAAATTGAACATAAGCGTTTGGAGCGCGTAAAATCCACAACTGAACGACGTAAACGATGCGTGCACTATGGGTACTGATAGCCACTGGACCAAAGGTCAGAGGGATTTATGACTTTACCTGCGTACCCTCTGGACATTTACCTACCCATATTTTAAGAAAAAAATGTTTTCTAAACAGTTGATTTTCGGCGAAATGTTCAGCTAGAATGAGCATTTCGACCAGTGTGCCCTCAGTTGATTAAGACCATTTTTGAAAAAGGCCTGTGCGTCAGTCTGTCAAGATTGTACAGCCTAAACCGGTCTAGATGTTAAGATGCCACTATAAACTTAAGCTTTTTATTACAATCCTGGGTTTTGAATAGTGATGGGAATAACCGATATATTTTAATAATCGATTATTTTGAAACGAGATATTTTATAATCGATTAAATTAGTAGTTGAAAATTGGTACTTAACCTTTCAGTTCAAAAATATGATGAGCGATATAAAGTGATCTTGTAAAACAAAATGAGCCACAAAATAATAAGCGATACATTGGTTTATATTAGTTAATAGTCCAGTCTACCGAGATAATAATCAATTATTTTAGTATACTAATTAGTCATTTGCCCGACGAAATAATCGCTTAAATTAGTATATACCATTTTACCCGATAAAATAATCGCTTAAATCAATAACTACTAATTTGCCCGATCAAAAAATTGTTTAAATTAGTATATACTATTTTACCCGATCAAATAATCGCTTAAATTCGTATTACTATTTCACCCGATCAAATAATCGCTTGAATTAGTAATTACTAATTTACCCGATCAAATAATTGCTTAAATTAGTATATACTCATTTCCTCATAATATCGATATAACCGATATATTTCAATAATCGACTAATTACTTATTAGTATATCGATTATTCCCATCACTAGTTTTGGCTTTTGGTGAAAATTGTAAAAGAGGAAGTGGTTGTTTACTCTTAGCATTTTTTTAGATTTTTCTTTTATATTGATCATATACAAAAATGTAGTTAAGAAAAATTGTAAATATTAAAAAAAATATGCATTTAATGTATATACACTTTTATCGTAGCTCTTTTAGTTTTTACTTTTCCGTATATGCAAAACAAAGTGAAAGTATTGTTTCGCGAAAATTTTAGTGGGAATATCCATTTTAAGGTCCCCCGAGTTGATTAAGACCATTTTTGAAAAATATCTGTCTGTTCTTCTGTCCTTCTGTAGCCACGATAAATATTTTCATTTTCGTAGTTTTAATAATTTGATTTGTTATGTACTTAATGACTTTTACTTTTGATTCAACGATAGTTCTTATAAAAGCTCTGTTATTGAAACGTTGTTAGGCTTCATAATTAAACGACACAAAGAAAAATAGCAAAAGCATGCATTTATTTTCATGCTGTTTGAGTGAAGCCTTTGTTATAGCGCCTTTCAATCATATCAAGAGCAGAATATTATTTTCATCACAATATTCTAATTAGATGGTTATGATAGGTATCCATCATACATAAAATAATCCCTATCACACCCACACTCGCACCTACAAATCACAGCCCACGCAAACATTCACAACTATTCAAAATAATCATCCCCAAGAAACAATCCTTGTCAACGAATGATTTACGATCCCCCCCGAAAGGGGTCACAATAGCTCCATTATTGAATCTATGTCACGTGTTTTTGCTGAAATTAGCATATCCACAATCTATCTATCCGTCTATCAATAACGATCCGAATCCTGTCGTTTCGTGTGGGGATTACTATTTCCGCCTTCTTGCCGCTTAGTGGAAATGATGTGGGATCTGTATAGAATTTAGACACAGAAGGGCTGAACGGACACTGACAAAGATAACACACGGGGAGTGAGCCGCATAAGAAACTGAAAGGGAGCCAATAAATTTTAAATCTGCGCTCAGCGGAGTGATTGGGGAGAAAGAGACTCGGCCGATTCTTTCAAGTTAATAGAATTGTATCGACTCAAAGCGGGGAGGTTTTGATTTATAAACAATGAGGGCAGTCAGCGGTTTCTTAAAAGGGTTCTGTGGTAATTGCATTTTTCAAATAAATATTTTAAATAATGGTGAATGCGCCGGGTTTCCAGCTAAATGCTAGTTTACAAAATGTGGAAGCGTGTGTGTTATGGACAAAACACGAAATACGGACAAAACGCGTTTTTTCTAGACAAAACGCGAATTGTCCAATATTTTTAGACAATAGCCGAATACAATTCCGTGCGGTTGCACATTGTCTAGTCAAAATGCGCTGTGTCGAAAGGCTATCAGACAAAATGCGTTTCAAGATTTTACATTGAAACAAAAAAAAAATCTGGAAAACATCACTTTGTTTTATAAACAAAGTGATAAATTATTTATAAGCGGTATATTTTGAACTTCACTTGAAATTAGTGTTTTATACGCGTGGAGCATGCAGTAAAATTTCGAGTTTAGAAAAGCCTGAAAATTTGGTTTGGTTGCTCCGCGCTTCGCGCTACGCAACCAAACCAAATTTTCAGGCTTTTCCAAACTCGAAATTGTACTTCATGCTTAATCTGGGAGTGGAAACGATCGTTAGAAGTTTAAAATTGAACGCTTGTATAAAAAATCTAGTTTTCATAATTGAAATTGTATAAAATATCTAGTTTTCATAATTAGAAGTGATTAATTATATACAAAGTCTTCATTTGAAAAGGAGCCACTCAGAATAACTCTGGATCTGACGTCGATGGGGTTTTTCAGAAAAAAAAAACACGTCAATTTTGTTTTTAAGGAGGAACTTGAAAAACACTGTTTTTCGTATTTTAACTTTCACCCTCTCGCCCCCAGTTACTCCAACTTTATAATTTTAAAAGGCACCTTCTAAATTACTATTCAGAAAACAAAAAATCATCGAAATCAGTTCACTGGATAGTAATTTATATACCCAATGAAATGAGGTATTACACGATGGTAACTGGGGGTGAAAGTTAAAATTCAAAAAACAGTGTTTTTTTCAAGTTGCCTATTGAAAACAAGCTCCTATTGAAATGAAGACCTTGTATATTTCTATGTTATATCAAAAGATGCCAAATGAAGATTATTATTATTATAATTATCAAAAATGTATGCCTGTAATTATTTACTTTTTAAATTAAGTACTTTATTTAAAAATTATAAAAGAGTCTAAATTCAAATAAAATCAATTAATTTGTTTTTAAAATAAAATATATAGCAAAAGATGCCAAATAAAGATTATTATTAATATAATTATCAAAAATTTATGCCTGTAATTATTTATTTTTTAAATTAAGTACTTTATTTAAAAATTATAAAAGTGTCTAAATTCAAATAAAATCAATTAATTTGTTTAAAGAAAAAAAGTTATATTTACAAATCAAGTCATTTTATATTTGAATTTAATATTGAGAAAATACTAATCGTGTTTTTCCAAGTGATCAATAATAAACAATACATTCATTGATAGTTATAATTTTTTTAATTTTTAAAAATTGTAATATTTTTAGACAATCGTGAACATTTTTGTTTGTCACTCAATCACTTTTGACATTTTTATGACACTTATTATGTTTATTTTGAATGTGTATCTTAGTTATTATGGTTGTTTTACGTTAATCCATAAAGACAATTGACCTATCTGAACAATAATTGCAGTTGATGTAACATTTCGTAACTTAATAGAGTGACACCTAACCTCACAAACCTTGACGATGTGTCATACAACCAAACTTGACGCAGTGACCACGTTGAATGTGTCAAAGGTTAGGTTAGATTAGATACTACATCGTCTATAATCAACACATTACCTTTCTAGCCTGACGTCATTAACTTCTATCTGTTTTCCATCAATATATTCTGGTTGAAACAGAACATCTTCAACTGTTTGGCACGTCGAATGTCAAGTTTGAATTCCAACATGACCCCTGTCAAAATACTTCAAATGCGTTAATTTTACAAAAATGCTCAAAATCGCATTGGAACTGTAGAGGACATATATAAAGTATAAATATATCGAATTTAGCATAGTTAGCGAAATGTTTGCATTAAAAGTGAGTGAAAGAATAATTGAAATAATTGCTCACTGACAGTTTTGCCATATAAAATTAAACAAAAACGTGGACATGCGTTTATCATACTATGTTTTGTTTTTTTGTGACGTCACGGTAAAAAGGTAAATGTGTTGACTATAACTAAATTTATGTGGCACCTAACCTAAAATAACTTTTGACACATTTGACGTTTTATACAACTTTCAACACCTAATGCTATGTTACTTTATGACGTATAATAATAAGTACTTTATTTTTTAGAAATTGTAAACGAATATACAAACTAGTGAAAAACTATAATATGTCATAAGTGATAGAGTGACAAACAAAATATCTTCACGACTGTCGAAAAATATTACAATTTTGAAATATTAAAAAAAATTATAACTATCAATGAATGTATGTTTTTCATTGATCATTTTGTAAAAAAACATGATTCTAATTTTTTTGTAACCAAATTAGTTGATTTTAATCGAATTTAAATACTTTTGAATTTTTAAATTAAAATAAAACTACTTGATTTTAAAAGTAAACAATTATAAGCGTAAGTTTTACTTCAAATAATATCAAACCAAACTGGATTATTAAATAGTTAAATTGAAACTTCTAACGAGTGTTTCCACCCCCAGATTAAGCATGAAGTAAAATTTCGAGTTTAGAAAAGCCTGAAAATTTGGTTTGGTCGCGTAGCGCGAAGCGCGGAGCGGCCAAACCAAATTTTCAGGCTTTTCTAAACTCGAAATTTTACTTCATGCGCCACGCGTATAAAACACTGATTTAAAGTGAAGTTCAAAATATACTCCTTATAAATAATTAGTCGCTTTGTTTATAAAACAAAGTGATGTTTTCCAGTACTGTTTTTGTTTTGTTTTATTTGATCGAGTTATTTTATAATTTCGGAAAAAAAGCGGGAGAATGTCTCGTATTTTTCATAATTTAGCCCTAACTTTTAGTTCCTCTAGTTTTATCGGCTCAATGTTGTTGTTTTTTACATAAAAAACAAAGAAATGAATATTTCCTTACAATTTGTTCATTTGTTTTTATTTCTTTATTTTTTTGCGATTGTCAAAATAAAGCACAATGTTCTTGTAGTTTCAACAATTTCGATTAACGTTGAGCTTCGCAAATTGGTAAAGTTGTAATAACTTTACCAATTTGATATTTTCATAACAATTATTATGTTAGGACTTGTCTAAACTCATGCGGACAAAACGCGATTTGTCTGGACAAAACCCGAAATTGTGTTTTATTTCGGACTATGTCTGTGAGCAGTAGACATTTCGCGTTTTTCCCAATTTCGTGTTTTGTCTGTAACATATACATTACATCGTTTAATACGTAAAGAAAATCCTATACAGCGGTATCTGATTTCTGAAAAGGGTTGATTGAATTACGTTAACCGGAAACGTTTTACGTTCAGGGGGGTGAAACTGCGATATTCTAGACGTGTGTGTGTGTTAAAGTTATTTAACACGTAGTGAGTAATTAGTAATTAGACTTAGACGCACCCTTTCCCCGTTGGCGTTCATATGGCCGCCTCCGGCACTGCCGGCTCCACCCGTCACGTTCACCAGCGTCGTGACGAGGCCCGCCACCCTCACCGCCTCCACGTTGGCCTTTGTCAAGTCTCTGTGCAGCTTTCTGAGGTGGAAAAGGGTCAGCAGGACGCAAACCAAATTCACTGCTATCCATAGCGCGTTTAGGATGTAGTGCCTGAGGGGGCCGTGTATTAAGGGACAGGAGGGCGCTCTGTGACCTGGTTCACCCTGCGCTGCTAATGCACCTGTAATTAAATTATAAAACTATGAAATTGGTGATAACATTAATGAATCAAAAGATAAAGTCTTCGTCTGTTATAAAATTGTATTGAATTCGTAGAATAAATAAGGAGAAGACTTTCAAACTAGAGATGGGCGAAATGGCTCTTTTCAGTGAGCTGGTTCAAAAGATCTAACTCACTTCAAAGAGTCGATTCACTGAGCCAGCTCAAAAGAGTTACATGACTCAGTTACGAGCGAGCGAGCCGCCGAGAGTTCTGACTGTTATAGATTCATCTTATTCTCCAACTCATTAAATTGATCAATACGGTGATTAATAATGTCGGTTATACAATGATTGCAATAATTTAATCATAATTTATATAAATACGTAAGAGTATAAATATGTAATCAAAATTATAACAATCGCGTATTAATTTCGTGCGATTACACTTCAAGTGTGTTTAAATATATTGAATACGTGTGCGCGCCTATAAAAACACACATACATTCAGCACAAAAACGGCGATCCAACTCCAAATCTCCGACCTGAATCGCGACGATTTATGAATCATCGCGATGCAACGTGGAACTGGGTCGCAATGAGCGAGCTAGCTCAATCGATTCAGCCGCTCAATCGGATTCACGAATCGTCATGACTCTTTTAGAATCGCCGCTAGCTCAATCGGTTCAGCCGCTCAATCGGTGTTTTGTCTGTAATCGGATTCAAGAACCGTCATGACTCTTTTAGAGTCGAATCGCTCAATGGGTTTACGCATCGAAATTCGAATCGATGGTGCTGCAATAAAATAAGATAGGAATATAACGATACCTATTTTCTTACTACAATAACAAACACTTCTTATTAAATTTACAACTTTGGTTACAAATAGGTGACGAAAGAAAAATTAGACTTCTAATGATTACTAAACAGTAAACATGGGTGTTATGATATTTTAAATTGTAGTATATGTGAATTAACAAAGGCGAATTTTAATTAAAATAAACAAATAACATAGGACAAATGTTGTTTTTAGAAATCAATTAAGTAGTGTGGTCGTGTCCCAAGCCAAATTAAAATTGCTTACAAGTTAATTTTAATTATATTTCTAATCTTAGTAAGTTATTTAATCAACTATAAACATTATTTTTATTTTCTCTAATATTTCTCATATTTTTTATTTTAATTAAAGAAATGTTTAAATTACTTACATAACGAAACATAATAACACACATAATTGAAAAAAAATAAAATGAATCAAATGCCGCAGACTAAGAAATGCCGAAAGTAAAAAGTGCTTTCTCAGCAAGGCCGAGCCCAGACAGCCTGCTGATCGACGAGCCGCGTGAAAATCAAGAACCGTTAATACTGCGCGAATCAACATTCAAGGTGAGTCGTGTAACTCTAGAAGAGCGGGCGAATCAAAATGAGCCATGGCTCAAAAAGAGCTGAACATTTTGAACTGAGCCACTTGCCTCACTAGCTCACTTCACTGAACTGACTCTTTGAGTCGATTCGCTCAGGAGTTACCCATCTCTATTTCAAACCGTGCGCTGTTCATTTATTGTGAATTTCTTCTCCCGATCCTGTTATGAAAGAAATGAAAAAAAAGGTTTTTAGCTTTTTGTAAAAGTCCATTGAGTATTAACGTAATAAATAAATAGTAAACACCAATAATATAAAAAGTCAACTGTCTTTATTACTTTATTATATTTACTTTCTTAAAGTTAATAAATAGTAGTTATAAATATTTTTCTAATTGACGACCAATCTATTCTTATACCTACATTTTTTGAATTTTGTAACAAAAATCGAAGTGACTTTTCTTAATATTAAGTGAATATTGTTGTGCCATTAGTATTAAGAATTATATAAATTCAAAATTTCCCAATAGTTGGTTTGGAACTTACGCACCAAAATTCAGGCCAGCTATGTTATTTTTCTTGTAGGGATTTCTGGGTGATATTATTTAAAAAAAAATAAGAATATCGAAGAACTTAAAAATAATATTTAATTAGTATTTAGAAGTTATTCCGATTTTTTTTTTACAAAATGCAATAAATATAGGTATATTAAATTGGCGAGCTGGTAAATAACATCTTGGTGATAATTTCATGCAAGGTTATCTAGAGATGTCTTCAAATCAACTTAAAGTATTTCTAAATATTTTATTGAATTTATTGTATTTAATAAGATTTTTTAAATTTTGAATGTTTTTTTGTTTAAATATACAAATATAGTAAAAGAAATAAATTCTGTATTGTGGAGGCTTCTACTTCGTTATACATGTTAATTTCACAATAAAACACTAATGCCCGGTATTTTAAACGAGTAATAAATTATTAGATAACTGTGGAGTAAATTATACATTTTCATTGTAGCCATAGCTGGAACCATTAATTTTTTAAATTGAATTGTCAATATTTCAAATTAAATTGTCAATCAAATTGGAAATTTTGTATAATTCCTTATAATTATGGAGAATAACCGTGGAATAAGACAGAATTACACAGAACAAGAAAAAGAGAGCTTATTAAAAATTATAGAAGACATAAACGAGTGTTTTCCACTCCCAGGCTAAGCATGAAGTAAAATTTCGAGTTTAGAAAAGCCTGAAAATTTGGTTTGGTCGCGTAGCGCGAAGCGCGGAGCGGCCAAACCAAATTTTCAGGCTTTTCTAAACTCGAAATTTTACTTCATGCGCCACGCGTACAAGACACTGATTTCGAGTAAAGTTCACTTGTTCACAATATTTCAGTGTTTTCAGTATTAAATACGCGTGGCGCATGAAGTAAAATTTCGAGTTTAGAAAAGCCTGAAAATTTGGTTTGGTCGCTCCGCGCTTCGCGCTACGCGACCAAACCAAATTTTCAGGCTTTTCTAAACTCGAAATTTTACTTCATGCTTAGTCTGGGACTAAAAAACACTCGTTTAATACTTTAAATAAGTATAAAAATTACTGGTTATGTCTGACTTGAAAAACTCTAGGTCTTCGACTCCGTAGAATGTCGTGTGGTTCGAATTAATCACTGTCAGGGAAGATACTATGAGCGAACTTAAATCTGACACGGATGATATGGTAGATATGATAACCGTAATGAAATTAATAAATACAAGTAGTAGAATCTAAAGTAATTATAATAATGTACACTTTTGACTTTTAATTGTCAAATTATTTAGGGAATAAAATTTACTTAGTAGAAAAACAAACAAATAATTTACTGGGGAGGTTTATTATCCAAATAAAGTTTTTTCGTGTTTATAATACCGAAATCTTTGGAATAAATTAATTTATTCCTAAAGTAAATTTTATTTAATGAATAAAACCTTAATACCGGGCATAAGGGCGCTCTTATATGGGCGTTTTGAACGCGAGGCGGAACGGGAGCGGGCGCAAGCGTTTGCGTTTTAACACATGGGTTTATATGAGAGTTCCTAGACGGACGGGTGCGAGGCGGAGAAAACGCCAGCACCCGTCCGTCTAGGAACTCTCATATAAACCCATGTGTTAAAACGCAAACGTTTGCGCCCGCTCCCGTTCCGCCTCGCGTTCAAATCGTCCATATAAAAGCACCCTAAATGTTTGATAATGACAAGCTAAATTTGTCGAAACTGCACATTCAATAAAAAGTGTTATACAAACAAAGTCAAACGTGTTTTATTGTAAAAGGGATAAGGTAATAGAGACAGTTGACGTTTTATATTGTTTTAGTTTACTATTCATTTATTTTATATCATGGCTTTCTTTATATGTTAGGTAAAAATATATTTTAGGAAAACTTACAAAAAATGCTATCGACTGAAGTCATGGCCAGCTTTGATTTGTATTTATAATAATACGACTGTATGTCATATCTGATACAGATTAAACTTAAAACAAATCTGATATGGTCAGCGAATTCGAAAAAGTGCCTAAAGACAGATTTTACCGCATATCAATATCAATATAATTTTTTAAATTTTGAATGTTTTTTTGTTTAAATATACAAATATAGTAAAAGGAATAAATTCTGTATTGTGGAGGCTTCTACTTCGTTATACATGTTAATTTCACAATAAAACACTAATGCCCGGTATTATACACGATTAATAAGTCATTAGATAACTATTTGTGGAGTAAATTTATTTACCTAGTAAACTAATGGGCAAATAAAATTGCGTATTATAAAGCAAACCTACCAAATAAATAGCAATTCTAGAAATAAATAATTTAATTAGTAAATTACAGACCGAGTTTATACATTTTCATTGTGGCCATAGCTGAAACCACCAATTTTTTAAATTGAATTGTCAATATTCCAAATTAAATTGTCAATCAAATTGGAAATTTAGTATAATTCCTTATAATTATGGAGAATAACAGTTTAATAGGACAGAATTACACAGAACAAGAAATAGAAAGCTTATTAAATATTATAAAAGACTTAAACGAGTGTTTTCCACTCCCAGGCTAAGCATGAAGTAAAATTTCGAGTTTAGAAAAGCCTGAAAATTTGGAGCGGCCAAACCAAATTTTCAGGCTTTTCTAAACTCGAAATTTTACTTCATGCGCCACGCGTACAAGACACTGATTTCGAGTAAAGTTCACTTGTTCACAATATTTCAGTGTTTTCAGTATTAAATACGCGTGGCGCATGAAGTAAAATTTCGAGTTTAGAAAAGCCTGAAAATTTGGTTTGGTCGCTACGCGACCAAACCAAATTTTCAGGCTTTTCTAAACTCGAAATTTTACTTCATGCTTAGTCTGGGACTAAAAAACACTCGTTTAATACTTTAAATAAGTATAAAAATTACTGGTTATGTCTGACTTGAAAAACTCTAGGTCTTCGACTTCGTAGAATGTCGTGTGGTTCGAATTAATCACTGTCAGGGAAGATACTATGAGCGAACTTAAATCTGACACGGACGATATGGTAGACATGATAACCGTAATGAAATTAATAAATACAAGTAGTAGAATCTAAAGTAATTATAATAATATACACTTTTGACTTTTAACTGTCAAATTATTTAGAGAATAAAATTTACTTGGTAGAAAAACAAACAAATAATTTACTGGGGAGATTTATCATCCAAATAAAGTTATTTCGTGTTTATAATACCGAAATCTTTGGAATAAATTAATTTATTCCTAAAGTAAATTTTATTTATTGAATAAAACGTTTTATAATACCGGGCATAAGGGCGCTTTTATATGGACGTTTTGAACGCGAGGCGGAACGGGAGCGGGCGCAAGCGTTTGCGTTTTAACACATGGGTTTATATGAGAGTTCCTAGACGGACGGGTGCGAGGCGGAGAAAACGCCAGCACCCGTCCGTCTAGGAACTCTCATATAAACCCATGTGTTAAAACGGAAACGTTTACGCCCGCTCCCGTTCCGCCTCGCGTTCAAAACGTCCATATAAGAGCACCCTAAATGTTTGATAATGACAAGCTAAATTTGTCGAAACTGCAGTCACATTCAATAAAAAGTGTTATACAAACAAAGTAAAACGTGTTTTATTGTAAAAGGGATAAGGTAATAGAGACAGTTGACGTTTTATATTGTTTTAGTTTACTATTCATTTATTTGAAATCATGGCTTTCTTTATATGTTAGGTAAAAACATATTTTAGGAAAACTTACAAAATATGCTATCGACTGAAGTCATGGCCAGCTTTGATTTGTATTTATAATAATACGACTTTATGTCATATCTCATACAGATTAAACTTAAAACAAATCTGATATGGTCAGCGAATTCGAAAAAGTGCCTAAAGACAGATTTTACCGCATATCAATATCTTCTTAAATAAAGAAATTATTTTAAAATTGCTTTTGAGTTTAGGCGATTAGCTATAAGAAATACGCTCTGAAAAAGAGCTGTGGACTTGAAGATACTATAAAAAATTCTGCACCTGCACATATTTCGATGCATACGCTGTAAAATTTCATGGGCTGTTTTAAAAGCATTCAATTTGAAGTTTCTAACGAGTGTTTTCACTCCTTGATTAACCATGAAGTAAAATTTCGAGTTTAGAAAAGCCTGGAAATTTGGTTTGTTCGCGTAGCGAAGCGGAGCAACCAAACCAAATTTTCAGGTTTTTCTAAACTCGAAATTTTACTTTATGCTCAATCAAGGAGTAGACGCACTCATTAGTAGCTTCATATTGAACTCATTAAAAAACTAAAACGAATACATTAAAATGCATATGCATCGTGATATGTATACTTAAAAGAAACATTTCCTGTGTTTTTATATCTGCAGCCCCACTAATAGAAATGCTCACGAGCCGCCACTGGTAAACACAAATACCCGAGTGTTAAAGTAGTTTCGTTTGTACGGAGAAGAGCCTCTGCGGGTTTCATAATTATAATTTCTGCCTTTGTGTGCACGGGGGCTGTACCGTCGAGATAGGGGTGGATATGTCGCGGTTCGTTAAAATTTTTCGCCACCCCCTCTGCGGGGGCAGAAAGCGCCGTTTTCATTAATAAATCCCGAAAGTTAAAACGCGCATTACTCGCACGTTTTCATTTTCGTACCCCTAGCGGCTGACTTTTATGTAATTTTTGATTTATACATTTACATACTTTTAATTTTATAATTAAACATGAATTAACTCTTTTGTTTCGCTTTTTCATGAAATTTTATAAATTTATAATTTTCGGAACATCATAGCCATAATGGACGTCAAATGAATATCATTCATTCACTTTGAATTATTTTCTTTAAACCTACAATAATAAAATTAATTCATATTGTATCGTATGTTCAATATAATAAAACCTCTAGAGTGCCATGATTTAATCTTTATTGAAATTTAGGTTGGCTACACGCTTTAAGAATTGACATATAAAACGTCAGACTTTATAATTTTAATGTATAATCTCAGAGGTACCAACCTAGAATATTTTCCATGGCATTCTAGAGATTTTTTTTTATTGAACATACTATATTTATCTGATAATGTATTTTATTTCTTGGTTTGCATAATGTATTGTAAAAAGATACAGGGAATTTTTCTTTCAAGCATACATAACTTGCTGGATAGTCTGTAAATGTTCAGTCATTCGTTGTTTTTATAAAAGTCAATTTGAAACTTTTATCGAGTGTTTCCACTCCATGATTAAGCATGAAGTAAATTTTAGCTTGGCCGCTCCGCTTCACTACGCGACCATACCAAACTTTCAGGCTTTTTTAAACTCGAAATTTTACTTCATGCGCCAGGCGTATAAAACACTGATTTAACGTGAAGTTCATAAAATACTGCGTTAGCATATTACTATACGAGTATATTTGAAACTTCTTAATGTTTTAGTGTTTTATGCGCGTGGCGCATGAAGTAAAATTTCGAGTTTAGAAGAGCCTGAAAATTTGGTTTGGCCGCTCCGCGCTTCGCGCTACGCGACCAAACCAAATTTTCAGGCTTTTCTAAACTCGAAATTTTACTTCATGCTTAATCAGGGAGTGGAAACCCTCTTTAGAAGCTTCAATTTGAACACCTATAAAAACAAGGAATTCCTGAAAATATACAGCGTATATATGGGGATATGTATACTTAAAAGAAAAACTCCCTGAATGAGAGCAATTATTATGATCAGTTGAATGCATCTGTCCCTAGATTTTGAATCTCGAAAGATTATTTTTGTTACAAAAAATAAAAGTTTAAGTACATTCTGAAAAACAGAATTCATTTTTTTTGTTGAGGAATAAAATTTCATTAATGATAAATTACTAAACGAATTACAAGAATTTGATATACTTACAACAATGCATAATTTTTTGTTAAATAATCTATCTTTAGTTCAAATTTGGACGGAATATTATTCTCGAATTCAAATAGTTTTGAATTTGAATTTATCTTATTGGAATATTTTAGTTTCAGTTAAAATATTGTAAAATTATATTTTCTAAGTTATTTCAAATATAAAATTACATTTGATCAAAAAATGCTCTTTTGGTGACTTTCCAAATGTTATCCAACAGTGGCGTAGCTAAATATGTGGCGCCATCTAGAGATTAAAATATTATTATACTTCAATAATTTTTGGAGCAATTTATTTTAAATTGAACACATTTTTAGGCATTCACTGTTTTTTAAAAACCCGTTCCATTTGAAACTTCATACAGGTATTTTCACTCTTTGATTAATTGAGTCTGAAGTAATATTCTAAGTTTATAAAAACCTGAAAATGTGGATTATTCGGGCGAAGTGAAGCGAAGCGCACTGCAAATTCAAAATTGATTTCATGCATCAGGCGTACAAAATATTGAAATATTGTGAAGTTTAGAATGTGCTGCGAATTACGTTTATGTTTTAAAAATGTTTATTTGGTTTAACCTTATTTTGCGCCTTGCAAATTCGAGCGCCTGGGGTAGTTTGCTTTAACTGCTTTACTACGCCTGAAAAATCCATTGAGTTTTTTTAGAAATATCAACTTTGACTAACTATAAGTTAACATGAGAGTAAAATATTTTGTATTTCTGTGTTGTGAATTGGCAAATTTTTATTTTAAGGTGAATTCTGAGCATATCAAATAATATAAACATTATAGTTGATTTTTAAATTGCAGATCTATTCCGATAGGGCAAACTTAGTAGATTTTTTCAGTTGAGAAATAAAAATTTAATAAAAGTATTCAATATTGAGAATTTGGCATTATATCACTTTTAAAACATTAAAAGTGCTTTTCTTAACGCATCCTACAACAAATTTGTCTTACAAATACTAAAACACTTATTGAAAGAACTACTTCCCAAGCTATGCTTATATTATATATCACTTTTAAAAATTCAAATTCACGCAAAATATTTTTAATGTCTCTGTTGAGAATTGAAACAATATAATTTCGTAGACTTTTGGGTTTTAGTTTTAACATATACAGAGAGTTTTATGTAACACCGAACATTTTTATAACGAGAATTTTTAAGTATACATAAGCATACGTTGTGCATGCTCCGACGCTCGGTTTATTAAAAGAATTCAATTTAAAGCTTTAAGCGAGTGTTTTCCACTCCCAGGCTAAGCATGAAGTAAAATTTCGAGTTTAGAAAAGCCTGAAAATTTGGTTTGGTCGCATAGCGCGAAGCGCGGAGCGGCCAAACCAAATTTTCAGGCTTTTCTAAACTCGAAATTTTACTTCATGCGTCACGGTACAAAAACACTGATGCAATGTAAAGTTTAGCGGTGTGTTATAAACTTCGTAATATGTCAGTGTTTTGTACCGGTGGCGCATGAAGTAAAATTTCGAGTTAAGAAAAGCCTGAAAATTTGGTTTGGCCGCTCCGCGCTTCGCGCTACGCGTCCAAACCAAATTTTCAGGCTTTTCTAAACTCGAAATTTTACTTCATGCTTAGTCTGGGAGTGGAACACACTAATTTCAAGTTTCAAATGGAATTCTGTTAAAAAACAACGAGTATCTTAATATTTACGGCATATACGCTGTAATTGGGACATGTATACTTGAAAGAAAAACTCCCTGTATGTACAAGTTGAGGCAACAATTGCGATTGATTGGCTAGAATTTTTAATGGTCATATAGGCAACTCAATTTACACACAACTTAAAAATCAAAGGTGTCAAATTGTATTGAATGCAAATGTTTGGTGTTACATAAAACTCTCTGTATATTCGATTTTTGGGATTTATTTTTCTTAGGCTGTTTAATTATTTGGGTGTCCCTACTGTTTGTCATGTAATGACATTGATATATGAATGCTATGTTGCAACTGATTCATTATTTGACAGCAAAGTAGTAATAACATGCCGAAAGTAATGTTCCGCCACTTAAATAATCCTTATAATAGGGTTATTAAGCACATGACAACCATGTGGAAAACGTAACCTTAAATCTATTTTGAAGGTAAAAGTCAAACTTACTACAAGATTATCCAACCAAATATCCAACATTACAAAAAAATCACCAGATTTGGTTGGCTATAAACAAAAAAAAAACAGAATATAACGAGTGTGTATAAACTGTCGGCATCTCGGTTGCTTCGAAACACAAATTACATATCTTGGATTAAGTCATACGATTCGGTGAATCTCGGAAACGTCAAATACATTTAATTATATATTAAAAGTGCGATTCTTTTCGCAATCTACAACAAGTTAGTCTTACAAAGACTATATCAAACACTCATTGAAACAACTACTTCCCGGGCTAATACCCCGACGGACATTGAATTATACAACAAGTGTTTGCTGTTACATACAGTAACCTACTGCAAATGTAACAATTTGGGTCAAATTATTCAGGCCATCTATATACGCGTTTCGAGATTTATCTCTCCTCAGTATAGCTTTGCCATTCCCTCTAAACAATTTGACACCTTAGACTGGCGGTCACGTTACCGTTCAAACATTAGTATAAATGAAATTGCCAATTCTTGGTTGCACTTTTAATGTTTGAAGTATTCTGCAACCAAGAATTGGCAATTTCATTTGTACTAATTTAATTATATGTCTAATTACGACGTATGTTTCTGAAGTCAGAACCTACTGGGATGCCGACAGTTTATAGACACTTGTTAGATAGTGTGTGTGTAAATGCAATTTGTCTAGGAACCATCAAATCGTGAAAACTGTCGATAACAGCTGTAGATAAATTTTGTATAATATCACGTTATTTACACATTTGGTGGCCTACACGATTAATTATAGCAGCCTACACGATTAATTACAGTGGCCTACACTATTATTTATTGACAACCTAATTAACATTACAACAATTTTACATTTACTGATTCTTTTCATATTTATTCATAACTGAACATCAGATCATGGAGCTTATAAATAGTTATTAATGCAACTAGTGTGGGATATAAAATGTTTGTACACTAGTCCTCAGGCAGTACCATATGATTTGAAATTAGAACTATACTGAAGGTACAACAATCAACGCATTCATTTCATGAGGTTGTGTTTAATCTATATTTTACCTGATAAAAATGTGGGTCCTAGGTTAATGGTAATTGAGGCGAACCAAATCATGAAGGTTCCAAAAAGTACGCACTGCGGAGAATCCATGAGAAGGGGTGCGTCCGTTATGTCCGTGTCGTTTTCGTCTTCAGGGAACACCGGAGAGTCGTTGAGGACTGTAGTTAACATATTGACGGTTGCTACCGTGACTAAAAGTAAAAAAGCCGTTTCCACTAAAGAGCATTTGTTGACTGGCTGGCAGTGCAGTATCGACATCCCCAGTGGTAGTAATAACGCGGCCCGCGCGCAATCCACAGCACCCTGATGAAAAAGTAAACCCTGTGACCACCTAAAAATAAACATTGTTAATTAAAATTATTTATTGGTACAAATAAACTCAATTAATTAGGACATTCGCTAAGCGGAGCGACCAAACCAAATTTTTAGGCTTTTCTAAACTCGAAATTTTACTTAATCGCGGAGTGGAACCACTCGGTCGAAACTTCAAATTTTTAGAGCGTATTTCACATGCCTAATCAATATTTGTCTATCTTCAATTGTCTTCAAGTTTAAATATTGAAAGAACTTTTTTATTTAAAAAGATATTGCCATGTGGTGAAAACGTTTTTTTTGACAATTTGTTTAGTAGAATATGCTGATCATATCAGATTTTGTATTAAGTTTAACCTTTATGAGATATGACATAAAGTTGTATTATTTTAAATACAAATCATAGTTTGCCTTGACTTCGGCCAATTGCATTTTTTGTAAGCTTTCCAAAAAACGCCATCAGCGCATTCTACTTAAAAAAGTGCACACAGCATGTCAATAACTTTTTAAATAAAGAAGTTATTTCATTCATAAAAATTGTACTTTACTTGAAAATACCATTGAAAATGCTGCACCCTGTACACTTAAAAGCCAAATTCTCTGTATGTATAAATAATTGAAATAGGTACACCCTTTTTAAATGATAAGCAGATTAGTCCTGTTTTTGTATGTTTTAAATGTAAGAAGCCACAAAGTTTTAATGACAATTTTTTTCGTGCCGTGTAAAGCTAGAAAAATGTACACTATATAGATAATTTGCGGAATTTTTCTTGTCGTCCATTCCTACTAAAACGAAATTAACTATAATACTTCTTTTAATTCATGCTGGGGGGCTGCAGCCCCGCAGCCCTGATGGTTGAGCCGCCACAGATAATGTGCCATAGCCAACTTAGCTTATTTCTACATTTCATCTTAATTTATTAAAATGTATAGTATTATTACTATTATTTTGCCTATACAGGGTGGTCTAATTTCGATGTTGCTTATGGGCATCTCGGTAAATATAAGAGTTATAAAAAAACCGATGGGGCAATCGCGATCTCTTTTTTTGAGACTAGGATAATGCCGAAAACAAAAATGCACCATCTTGTTTTTTTTCAGAAGTTATAGGGGAAAATAGGGTTTTCTTGATTTTTAACTTTAATTCGTATCTTGCGTAATTTGTGAGATAGATAAAAACTATAAATACCTTCTTAAGACACTTTTTTAAGTAGAATCCAGTGGCATAGGCATTTTTTTATTTTATGCACACATTTTCGAGTTATAGCCAAATTATTTTTTATTTAAATGTAAATCATAGTTGGCTTTGACACAGTTAAAAAGAGTGTTTTTCACTGATTTCAAAAATATATACTTTTGTTAATTTATCTTGAAAATAGTGTTCCTATAGAGTTGAAACTAAATTTTAATCTGCTAAATAATATAATACGGAAGACAATAGCCATTTTTAATCATTTGCATGCTCAATTTTACTTAATTATTCCATTGAAACAGCAATAAGTTCTGTTCTTCCAACAAGATGGAGCAGATTACTTTTGAATGCAAATTTAGGGAGCGATTGGTTGGGAACATTTAGACCAGTTAGGTGGCCTGCTAGATCTCCAGATCTAACACCGTTAGATTTTGTTTTTGGGATACCTGCAGGATAAACTTTACAAGCAGTCTAAATTAATTTAGACGTATTGGAACATTTTCATGATTTTCATAGGAACTGTTCCTAACATTCAAATTTGTATCGCTACTCAAGCTGTAAGAGGTAGATGCTAAAGATGCATTAAAAATAAAGGCCATCAGTTCGAATATTTAAAATAAGTTTTTTTTCAATATATAAAAAATTTAATTAATAATAAAAATAATAAAATACATATTACTCAAAAAAGAATTATTATTATTAAAAATATCATTAATTTATAATGTTTATCATAATTAAAACTGAACATGCAAATGATCAGAAATGGCTATTGTCTTCCATATTATATTATTTAGCTGATTAAAAACTAGTTTTTACTCTATAGTAACACTGTTTTTTAAGATAAATTTACAAAAGTATATATTTTTAAAATCAGTGAAAAACACCCTTATCAACTATGTCAAAGCCAACTATGATTTACATTTAAAAAAAAAAAAATGATGACTCAAAAATGTCTGCATAAAATAAAAAAATGCCTACGCCACTGGATTCTACTCAAAAAAAGTGTCTTATCTTAAGAAGGTATTTATTGTTTTTGTCTATCTCACAAATTACGCAAGTTATTAATTAAAGTTAAAAATCAAGAAAACCCGATGTTGCCCTATAACTTCTGAAAAAAACAAGATGGTGCATTTTTTGTTTTCGGCATAGTCCTAGTCTCAAAAAAGAGATCGCGACTGCGCCATCGGTTTTTCTCTAACTCTTATATTTACCGAGATGCCCATAAGCAACATCGAAATTAGACCACCCTGTATATTATTTGAGATGGCTATATACAGTATTGCAGCAACCTATTAAAATAATTTTATGTATTTAAAATATTAACTTTCTATAAAATTCTCAAGTCATTATAATGTCTGTAGGGTGGCGGTTAATTGCAGGCTGTTGCGTTAAAAGCAGACATAATAATAATTTATTCGGCCTAGACCGCGACCGCCCATACGTCAGTGGCGTAGGTGCAATAAATTCGCCACACGGGCACAAGGGGGCACATCTAGACCACCCTCCGTCCGCAAAAAGCCCGGGATTCTGTTGCACACACACAAACACAGACACCGCCACCCGACAAACGCTGGGAATATCTGAACGGGTCCGCTCTTTTGTTCGCTTCTTTTTTTGTCCGCACTGCGAGCCTGGAACACTGCCAGTTACTGTCCCTAGTTTTATTGCCTCCAGAATATGGAACGAGAGATGGATAGAGAGATGTGTGTATGTGTATTAGAGTGAACGGGAGAGATACGACGGGGATGATTCTCGACCTGGATTTCATGGATGGGATATTGTGTTTGGAAAAAGGACCGTTTACCAGCTCGAAGGTTTTCGAGTGAAAGGAGATTATTTTGTGGTTTTTATTTTATTTATTATATGGATTACATGTTATATTTTATGTGCGGAGTCTGTAAATCGTGTTTTATTCGAAACAGCCATAAACGATTTAGAAACTCGAAGCATAAAAATATCTCGGGTCCACTTGTACGAAAACAGAAGACTAGATTATTCTGTTTTTTATATATATATATATATATATATACATACGTGTATAAAAGTGGGTGAGAATTTAAAGATTTTGTACGGTACCACAAATGATTACATCAGATCCCAATGAATTTGCATTTTATAAAACTTTGAGTCCTCATTTTTTATTTACAAAACAATCCCTATTGAAATTTATGTACAGACCAATTTCTATTGAAATAGGTAATGCTCTGTTCTATTAATAAAAAAAAATGTTTACATGATTACATCAGATCTCAATGAGTTTGCATTTTATAAAACTTTGAGTCCTCATTTTTTATTTACAAAACAATCTCTATTGAAATTTATGTACAGACCAATTTCTATTGAAATAGGTAACGCTCCTATTAATAAACAAAAAAGTTTTTGTTTTTAAATAACAGATTTTACCTAAAATGTACTGGAAAGGGTTGTAGCATCATTTGCCTCCTCCCTCTTTGCACGCAACGATCGAGATCTTTTATTTTTAGAAGAACTTCTAATCAGCAAATCCTTTAATTACTAAATCAATGTGTGTTACTTATTAGAGCAGGGTAGGATTCGAATCATTCAGCCTTCAATTTAATTCTTTTACACGATTCAAAGGAGGTATTCGCATACGTCAGTGAAAAAGGATTCATAATCCGGATTCGTTACATTTTTTTTTAATAGGATTCGAATTTGAATCCAAATCTAGGTACTTCGAATCCGTATAAAAGAATTTGAATACATACAAAAATATAAGTATCCTTCAAAAGGATTCGAATCGTCAAAAATAATTCGAATTTGAATGAAAACTTTTTTTCGTGTTAAATTAACGTTATCAATGTTTTATTAGCTGGCGCGTAAAGTACAATTTAAACTTTAGAAAAGCCTGAGCATTTGGATTTGAAGCTACGCGCCCGAATTTTCAGAGCAATGTATTCGAATTTTCAGAGCAACGTATTCGCCGAATTATCAACAAATTTGATAGTGCTCGATATTAAAACTAAAACAAGACCAAAAACTAAGCGTTCCTAAGAAAATATCGCCGTTGTTGCTGGCAATGTTGATGAAGACCTAATTTTGTCAATTCGTCGTCGTTCGCAGGAAGTTTTCTTATGTTATTCGACTACATGGACAATTTTGCGTAAAAATCTTGGTCTGGTGCCTTAGATGATCAAGAACTTAAGCGGAATGGGCTCAAAATGAATTGCAACTAAATTCATAATAACGTGACACACACAGATATAAACATATACATATACTTATTAAAAGTCGTGTTTATGAATGAGCAAGAGCATTAAATAGTACGAATTTAAGATAGGAGTTTCTATTCATGACATTACCATGGCTGTAATTTATTATCTCTAACAGAGAATTTTGAATGGCTCAAAACAGAATTAATAATGCCCGTACCTGTGTTCTCCAAGATAGCAATTTTTAATTTGCGTACCAATAATTAAAGAGATGGCCAAGACGACATTAATGACATTACCATTTATTACCATCTTTATTTTATGTATACCTACATTTTGCTACGAATATAAGAAGTAACATTTTTTTATAAAAAGAAAAAAAAACTATGGGTAGAACGTTTACTAAAGAATGCGATATTTTAATTACGTTGTGTTTTTAGTGTTAATTAACAATGATAATATACATATATGGTCAACGTGATTTTTCTGTATTTCTGTATAAACAAATACACCAACAAGCTGTAGTAAATCCAAATTATCCATTCACTTAGATTTACTGTTATATTTAAAAATTGTTAATTATAATTTTAGTCTGGTCTTAATATCACTAGTTAACTTGTGCCACGTACAAGAATTATTGTTTTAAAGTATTTGAACCTTCAGGTTAAATTAAAGCATTATTGTATATCATTATTTCACTATATTAAAATACGTGTCCAGTTAAAAATCCGATCGAGTTGGCTATGAACTTTTAAAAACATTGTGAACAGTGTTGCCAAGTCGAAACATTTATTAGCGGTAGATGACATTTAAAAAAAAGCGGTAAAAAGCGGCAAATTGATGAAGATCTACCGCTTTCTATCGTTTTTTTACGGTCTCTATGGGGCGTAAATAACGGTTTTATTATACACAGGAAATGTTTCTTTCAAGTATCCATATGCATACGCTTTTAATAAAAGAGTTCAATTTGCAGCTTTAAACAAGTGTTTTCCACTCCCAGATTAAGCATGAAGTAAAATTTCGAGTTTAGAAAAGCCTGAAAATTTGGTTTGGTCGTGTAGCGCGAAGCGCGGAGCGGCCAAACCAAATTTTCAGGCTTTTCTAAACTCGAAATTTTACTTCATGCGCCACGCGTATTGAACATTGAAAACACCGAAATATTGTGAATGAGTGAACATCTTTTGAAATCAGTGTCTTATACGCGTGCGCATGAAGTAAAATTTTGAATTTAGAAAACCCTAAAAATTTGGTTTGGTACGCGACGAAACCAAATTTTACGATTTTTCTAAACTCGAAATTTTGCTTAATGCTTAACCTGGGAGTGGAAAACACTCATTTAAAGCTTCAAATTGAACTCTTTAAAAAAAAACAAGAAATATCTAAAATTTTACAGCACACAATTGATATACAGGGAGTTTTTTTTTAAAAACAAGGAATATCTAAAATTTTACAGCACATAATTGATATACAGGGAGTTTTACTTTAAAGTATACGTATTCCAAATTCAGCTTATTTTCTTTAAATCTTTAGATATTTATTGTGTTTTTAAAAGAGTGTAATTTGAAGCTTTATATGAGTGTTTTCCACTCCCAGACTAAGCATGAAGTAAAATTTCGAGTTTAGAAAAGCCCCGTGAAAATTTGTCGAGGGTCGCGCAGCGACCCGAGACAAATTTTCTGGGCTTTTCTAAACTCGAAATTTTACTTCATGCGCCACGCGTATAAAACATTAAAATATTGTGAAATTTATGTATATTTGAACTTCACTTGAAATCAGTGTTTTATACGCGTGGCGCATGAAGTAAAATTTCGAGTTTAGAAAAGCCCAGAAAATTTGTCTCGGGTCGCTGCGCGACCCTCGACAAATTTTCACGGGGCTTTTCTAAACTCGAAATTTTACTTCATGCTTAGTCTGGGAGTGGAAAACAGTCGTTTAAAGCTTCAAATTGAACTCTTTTAAAAAGCAACGAATATCTAAAAATTTAAAGAAAATAAACTGAATTTGGAAAACGTACGCTTTAGAGAAAAACTCCCTTTAGAGAAAAACTCCCTTTCAACATTTTTTTTTATTTATTTCTTAAACTTTATCATAGATTTCGAATAATAAAAATACCGAAACACCAAATCGACATTTCCTGTAATCCTAAATGATAACAGGCCGTTAAATTTAATGTTTTGTTTACTGAATAGGGATAATTATATATATATTTTTCACAAACCCCGAATTTTAATTTATTTTTAAAATATGCACTCTATAAATTATAGTAATTTTATAAAAAATGTAAACGAGAAAAAAAGGTATATAGCAGCCCGAAGCAATAGGGCGGTATCTTATCAATAAAAACGGTTGATCTACCGCTAAACCGGGAGGTCTGGCAGCACTGATTGTGAAGTAGGTCGTACGTGAATTTGTCAGTCGCTCCTCTCAATGTTAATCTAAACCAGTTTTATAGAAGTTTGTTTATTTTATTCGGTATTTTAATGCCTACTCACACGAAAGAAGAAGAAACAACACAACAACTATAAGAACAAGGCAAATTAATGAACTACTGATTAATAAAATCTGACATTTTTGTCAGGTACAACAATACGTATATTAAGCTGCGACTTCACTTTTTCGTTCCATTTTCTTCTATCAAAAAAGCAACGCCTTCTTGATCAGGTTTTTAAATGAACACCCGATAGTTTCCCTTTATGCAAATTTGGAGTGACTGAAATGTTTAAATCTATATAACTACTTAAAAATGCACTTATAAATTTTTACTAAGTTTGGATTTAAGTTTGATGTAGAACAAGCTTTAACAACCTTGTTAAAGTTTTAGAAAGGTGCAACATTCCCAATCAAAAACTAATAATTTATAAAAAAGCTGCAAATTTGGTTTATAATCTAAAGTAAAATATATATATTATATTACAATTTGATTGTTTATTTATATTTTATATATTTATTTATTTATGTATTTATTGTTCTCATAAAATATGTTAAATAGTTAATGAATTTAAGGTAAAGAAAAATTATGGTAAAAAAAAACGAAAAAATGTCTTAAAAACGGGTCATTGAAATAAATCGATATTGAGTTTTTTGAGTTCAGAAAATGTTTTTTTACAACATCCAATCGAAATATATATTCAGATATTTTAATTAAGTGACTTAAAATCTTCACGTAACTCAAATAAATAAATTAATTTAGAGGAAGAACCTTTCAATTAAACTAAATCTAAGCCCACTGTGAGCCACCACTGCACATAATCCATAGATAACAGACTGATTTTATATTTTATCTCAGGTTTTTAAAATATATTGTATCATTAATACTATTTTTGTGTTGTTATAATTACGCACGAATGGTAGTTTAAATTATATTTAATTTTATCGTATGAAAAAATGATTAACATTTTATTATAGAATCTTATCCCACTCTAAAAGTTCTCTTATATTTTAATTCACGACACAAATTTATCAGATCAGAATTAATGTTAAAACGGCAATATCTCTTTGGCTGTAATTTAGAAGAGAAGTAATCACAGTTTCCAACTGGCCCGAGGCGACGTTCCTCGATTAATTTCTCCTGCGATAATCGCTGCAAAGATTCCCGTTCCTATTCGTATACGTCAGCTCTTTTCTTTTAATTATTACTTGGCCATTAAACTCTTGCCATTCTTACCCTCACTAACTAACATCCCTTTTGCTTTACTCGACAAATACTTTAAATAAAATTTATTAGTGCATACATTTTTTTACAAAATTGAGGTTTGTAATTGTATATGAAAATTATGAAGGGGCAGTTATTCAATGGCTTAACTTAAGCTTAACTAAATTGGGATGCATATAAATTCAACAGTGCTTACGTTGAACTTCATTTAAGCTTTCATAGAAAAGTGGCCATACATTTTCTAATTATAAGTAGAGTTTAATTCAACATTTATGATATATCCGGTGTTCAACAATTATTGAAATCCTAGGTGGCTGTAAAATCAACCATGAATGTCGATTCTTACTTCAAAATGAATAAATCTGACGTTTGTAAAGCTATAACCTATTTCAAAGAAGTAAGAATGGACATTTAAACTCTATTCCGTGAAGGTTGACATTCACGTCATCAATTCCAAAATTCTAAACTTCGGAATTACGAATTTCGGTGGGCACTGTTGTCGGTATTTGTTTCAGGAGTCACAAGACATAAGTTTCTACTATTTGCTACGATGATGCGCATATAATAGTATTAAATGGTAAAAAGACTGTTCGTCTTTGATACGTACAAATATTTATGACTTGAATGCCATGAATTCCGAAATAAACTGTATGTTTGATTCCACAGCCATCCAGGACTAACGTGTGAGCTACAAAATGTTGTTTCAGAATGACAAGAGAGGAATACCAAGTCTAAGTATAAATTAAAATAAAATAACCTAGTTTTAGTTGTCAAATTTCAATTAAAACAAAACAACCAATTTTTTCTCATGACCATCTCTACAATCCAGTTCAGTTCAATAATTGTTGAACACCCGATATATAGATATAGTTTTTGTATAGTGTAAAAAGTATCACATGTTTGAGATTTCCTAAATTTAAACTAATTGTAAATTAAGTTATCGTCTCTTGAATTCAACAATTAGATAATAAAGAAATAAGATATTTTTGGCAATATGTAATTCTTGCATTCAGTTCAAGATATAAAAATAAAGTTGGATTTCCAAGCACGTTAATTATTTTACTTTACACGAAGGTTGGACGTTTTACTCTAATAAATGGTTGTGTAATGGTTAAAGAATGAGGAAGCATTAGATATAGTGGTTTTAAGTGCTTGAAACGAAGGAGGAAATTGATGTGTATCCGAATTTCCCTCTGGTCTACACGTTAGCCATCAATCAGAGTTTCAGGCAATTTGTAAAGCCCTGTGGGGTATGAAGTTCCAACAATAAAAAAACCGGGACACCCGCATATTTCAGTCGCTATTGTTCGTCGAATCATTAATACAGATATCTACTCTATAACATAAAGAGTGCATCTATATTTCAATCATTTAGATTACATTTTTTGAAAGAGTGAAACGAGTATGTTCAAAGCGGGGTTATTTGCTTGAAATCCCGACGCATTCACCATTTTTGTATATGTTTTTTTAAATAATGTCGGTGAAATTTGTACAGCAAACTTAATTTTTTAATAATGTGATTTATGATACCGTATTGAGGTTTCTAGTAAATGGAAAATAGTATAGAATACTTGATTATATATAATACATTGATAACTGTATTGTTTCGAGTTTACGTGAAGTGATTAATCACAAATAGAAAGACTGTTATTCTTTACTTCACTTTTTATTGTGAAGTAAGGAATAACAGTCTTTCTATTTATAATACATTGTTTTAAAAAACGATCAGCGTTTAGATTAACCTCCATTTACCATAAAATGGTTAATGATTGATATAATTTATTTAAATAATACTCGAACTATGCACTTACTGTGTACTATATAAAAACGTCACAAGTAACGTTCACAGAAACACCCTTTTCGAAGAAATAATTATTTTCCATATTCTCACTTCCCCAAAATGAAAGATGTTTATAAAATTGTTAAAAGTTGATGGAATTCCATTAAAATACAGGGTGGCGACCAACCGGGAAAACCGCGAAAGTCAGGGAAATTAGGCCTTTTTAACAAAAAGTTAGTGAATTTTTAAATACATTTTTAAACAAATTTTTACTTCTATTACTTTATCACGAATTTGACACATCAAATAATACTAAACTAAATTCAAATAAAAAATGGTAATATTTCCATCATAGCACTTTCCCCGTCATTTTAACAATTGGTTATTGACATATTACACTTATTTTACTTGTTAATTGATTAAAGATCATTTCACATTGAATCAGCGTTTTATACGCGTGGCGCATGAAGTAAAATTTCGAGTTTAGAAAAGCCTAATTTGACTTGGTCGCTTCGCTTCGCTACGCGACCAAGTCAAATTTTCAGGCTTTTCTAAACTCGAAATTTTACTTCATGCTTAGTCTGGGAGTGGAAAACACTTGTTTTACTATTAAAACAATTGATGATTGATTATTTTTGTTTTAGTGGGGGAGAAAATTCTATGAGATTAAAACATAATGTCAACTTTGATACAAGTTAACCCATTAACGGCCGAGCAATTATAGAGTTAACTTTAAAAGTAGATTTTTGGTAAAACTCTGCACTTCTCTTTATGATTTCTATGAATAACTTATTATTAATTTTTTCGATTATTACTCATTAAAAAAAATACATCGGTGTGTTTCTAACTTCACAATATTTTAGTGTTTTATACGCGTGGCGCATGAAGTAAAATTTCGAGTTTAGAAAAGCCCCGTGAAAATTTGTCTCGGGTCGCTGCGCGACCCTCGACAAATTTTCTACGCGGGGCTTTTCTAAACTCGAAATTTTACTTCATGCTTAGTCTGGGAGTGGAAACAATCGTTCTAAACTTCATATAGGGCAGGTGGTGGCCGAGCGGTAACGTCGCCGGGCTGTATCGCTCGGCGAGCCACAAATTCGGGTTCGATTCCCGTGCACGGGGAGACTTTATATCAAAATTAATATCTCGTCGTGACCCTGGGTGTAGTATGAATGTGTGTGATTGTCCGAATGAATAGTTAAATACTACAAATTGTAAATTGTGATAAATTAATTGATACAAAAATATATAGATTGATGATGGCTAATGGGCAAGTTCCCAAGGCCAGGCAACAGCCAAAAAAAAGAAAACTTCATATTGCACGTTTTTATAAAAAATCGATTAATGACTGAACATTTACAGTGGAAACATTTTGCATATTTAAAACAAAAATTCACAGTATGTAGAATTTTTCTTTTAAATTTGCAACATGTATACACTGTAAATTTTCAGGCATTGATCGATTTTTTATAAAAAAGTGCGATATAAAGTTTAGAACGAGTGTTTCCACTCCCAGACTAAGCATGAAGTAAAATTTTCACGGGGCTTTTCTAAACTCGAACTTTTACTTCATGCGCTACGCGTATAATACACTGAAATATTGCGAAGTTAGAAATACACTAATGTATTTTTCTTTAATAAGTATCAGTCGAAAAAATTAAATAACAAAATACTTACATTTTTCTTCATACATTTTCAAGTCAGGTCAAATAATATAATATATAAAATTAACTCTTTTTTTAATTTGATTAACAAAAAAATTATAATGTTGCGTATATGCAACAATGGCGCTTAATGGGTTAAAGAAGAGGCAGTCGTTTTTTTGTTATAATAGTGCAAATAATTATGAAACAATTGACATAGTAACGTCACAATAACCAAGGACATTCAATTACGTCACGTAAAGTCGACATTTGAACTATAATGACAGCGCAAGCCGACATTTAACCAATCGTGCCAACTTGACACGCGTTTGAATTGAACTATAATGAGATCGCCATGTCATTGTTTTTCTTTGTGACAATTACGATACACATTTTGATAGTAGTGACATATTTTAAAGTAACGAGTGTCTTCCACTCCCAGACTAAGCATGAAGTAAAATTTCGAGTTTAGAAAAGCCCCGCGTAGAAAATTTGTCGAGGGTCGCGCAGCGACCCGAGACAAATTTTCACGGGGCTTTTCTAAACTCGAAATTTTACTTCATGCGCCACGCGTATAAAACACTGATTTACAGTAAAGTTAAAAATATAAAACGCTTAGATGTGATGGTAATCAATATTTAGCGAGAAAATATTTTTTTCTCGAAATTGGGGTTGGTGTAAAAATTGTCTTTAACACCTTTCGAAAGTGCATTATTAGTGCATAAATTAGGCATAGTTTTTTTCCGATTTAGTTAATATATACCAGGTCGGGGGGCTGTCTATCCGTACCGCTAGCCCCCCCCCCCACCTCAAATTCGTTTTTGTCGCTAAACCAAAGGGGTGCAAAAAACGTTTCTTACGATAATAAGAAGTGCATAAAGAGTGCATTATGCTGCATTGTTTTTTAAAAGTTATTTTTTGAAATGGGGGGGGGGGGGGGGGGGGGGGGCTAGCTAAATGGAAGTTTTAGATTATACGAATTAATTTATAATGTACTTTGAACCTGTGGTGTATTGAAATGAATTCAATTTACTTTATAGTTTTTTGCTCTCAATGTTTTTTGTGTACGATGCCAGGTGTGCATTCGCATCGCCAGTCTGTAATGAGCTGAGGTGGAATAAAGACGTATAAAGGTTTATTGGTGTATTATTTAAAATAACTAATTAGTGTCGGACTGACAACTTCGGTAGGACACAACAAAGTGACGACATTTTAATAACTGGGAAAAACCGTGAAGAGCATTTATCTAGACTTTATTTAATTTTAAACAGATTACATTCAGCCGGATTAAAGTTATCAATGGACAAATGTAGTCTTTTTCAGAAAAAAAAAAAAAATATTTGGGCTACGTGATCGATAAAGAGGGTTTACATGTAGCCGAAGACAAGATAGAAGCAATGGTAAATGCACCGATCCCGAAAAATATTACGCAAGTAAAATCATTTTTAGGCCTAGTAAATTACTACGGTAAATTCATAAACAATTTGTCAACGGTTTTATATCCTTTGTACAACTTGCTAAAAAAGGAGGTTAAGTTTAATTGGGATAGGGAATGCAACGATGCATTCATGAAAATTAAATGTTTATTAACCAATACAGATGTACTGGTGCATTATAATCCCGAGTTAAAATTAAAATTAACCACTGATGCGAGTGCATATGGAATCGGTGCGGTATTGTCGCATATTATGGAAGACGGCGCTGAAAGACCGATTGCATATGCATCACGTACACTAAGTAAAGCTGAAATAAACTACTCGCAAATTGAGAAAGAAGCACTTTCTATTATTTTTGGTTTATCAAAATTCAATCAATATTTATATGCGAGAGAGTTTATTTTGGTTACGGACCATAAACCCTTAGTTATTATTTTTAATCCCGATAAAGGTATTCCGCAGTATTCGGCGAATAGGCTGCAAAGATGGGCAGTTATTCTTTCGAATTACCAGTATAAAATTGAATATGTAAAATCAGAAAAAAATGTAGCAGATTTTCTGTCTAGATTACCATTATCAGACAATAATGGATTGGAGAATAGTGATTTAGATTATGCACAATTTTTTAACTTACAGTTGATTACACCAATTGATGTAAATACGATTAGAGAAAATACATTAAAAGATGCTGATTTATAACAAGTCAAAATATTTTTAAAAAAGGGTTGGCCAAATTACAACAACATTAAAAATAATATGAAATCATATTTTAAGTTACGATATGAGTTGTCTATAGAATATGATTGCATATTATGGAACAATAAATTATGCATTCCAAAAAATTTAAGGGAATCTATATTAAAAGAATTGCGTATTTCTCACATGGGAGTTGTTAAGATGAAAAGTATGGCAAGAGCATATTTTTGGTGGCCCGGATTATCGAGAGATATAGAGCAATTATCCAGTTCGTGTGAACATTGTATGAAAATTCGTAACAATCCACCAAAAGTTACGCTAACGCCATGGCCTTTTCCAGATAAAAAGTGGGAAAGAGTTCATGCAGATTTTATGGGACCTTTCTTAAATAATTATTACTTAATTATTTTAGATGCCTATACTAAATGGTTAGAGGTGTTTCCATTAAAAACCATTACGGCAGATGCAACCATTCAGGCATTACGTAGTACGTTTGCGCGATTCGGGTTACCTAAGTTGTTGGTTTCTGACAATGGAAAGCAATGGACTTCAAATGAATTTCAATCCTTTATCAAAGCAAATGGTATACGTCATTTAACAATCGCTCCGTATCTCGCTCAATCCAATGGAGCAGCGGAAAATTCCGTAAAAACTGTGAAAAATGCTCTCAAGAAGGCATTGTGCGGAAAGAATTGTTTAAATCTAAATTTAACATTAAATGCTTTTTTATTTGATTATCGTAATACAAATATCTGTACTACAAAAGTTTCACCAGCAAGATTAATGTTTGGAACAGCAGTAAGAACCAGGTTCGATTTGTTAAAAGAAAATATAGCTGAAAATATAAAAATTCAGCAAAACAAACAAAAACAATCATTTAAAGGCAATAGGAAAATAGATTTTTCAAAAGGGGAAAACGTATGGGTACGGGATTATAGACAAAATGTGAAAAAACCTACTTGGATAAAAGCAGTTATTTTGAATAAAATAGGTTCCTGTATTTATTTAGTAAAAGTGCCGGTATTAAATTTAATTTGGAAACGTCATGTAAATCAAATTATTAAAATTAGACAGTCTGATTTAGGCGGTCGTTTACCAGTGGCTAAAAAAGTAACGATGGAGGAATTCGGAAAACTGAAATAATCGGAAGACCACAGCGTACTGTTAAACAACCGGATAGATTAAGATATGACAATTTTTGATTATGTTAATATGTTTATTTTAAGGACAGAGATATTGTGGTGTATTCAAATGAATTCAATTTACTTTATAGTTTTTTGCTCTCAATGTTTTTTGTGTACGATGCCAGGTGTGCATTCGCATCGCCAGTCTGTAATGAGCTGAGGTGGAATAAAGACGTATAAAGGTTTATTGGTGTATTATTTAAAATAACTAATTAGTGTCTGACTGACAAGTTCGGTAGGACACAACAGAACCAATTTCATGTAAAATCCGTAAAATATCTACATAGTTTTAAATTCTCTAGCTTGACACTTTTCATTAAAACTTTGGGGTATCCTACATTTAAAACGTAAAACGAGCAGGACTAATCTGCTGAACATTTAAAAAGGGTTTGTAATTTAAAATATTTATACACGTAGGCATTTTTTTAAGAGAATGTCCACCGCTATCTAAACGTGTAAAACTTAGCATATTGTTGACTTAACTACGGCCTTATTTAGGATGAAATATTTTAAGGAAAGTACAAACTTTGTAATCATCTTAATCAAATGTTTCCTACTCTTATGGTTGTTTAATAAAAAAAAATTAAACATTGTTAAATTAGTTTAATAACATCTTAAATTACATGTTTTTCTACGATATCTACAACATATAATATAAAACAAATTCATTGACATTATCATAAATTCCATTGAGAAGATTTGTGTTTTTTCGTTCATATATTTACTTATATAATGCTACTGGGATAGCGCAAGTAAACCAGTTTTTAAAATGTTCGGAAAATTCAACATCGTGCGGCATTCCAGTAAATTTATTGTAGGACAGAAATAAATGGAAATATATACAGATCTTCGCAAAAAAACCTTTTACAATGTAACTGATTTAGTTTTTCAATAATATTTATGGATATTATAGAAAAAAAATAATTAAAACGTGATTTCGCAACTTCACCAATGTTTGATATTTTTTTATGAAATAACGGTAAAAGTAGGAAACATTTTATTAAGGCAAGCACGAAGATTGTACTTTCTTTAAAGTAAATCTATTTTTTAAAAATATTTCATCCCCAAATATGGATGTAGTTAAGACGACAATATGCAGAGTTTTATACGCTTAAATAGCGGTCAATTTCTTCTTAAGTCTATCTACATATTCCGATAAATGCGCTGTAATATTTCAGGCATTCATTGCCATTTCACAAGCGATTAATTTAAAGTTTCGAACGAGTATTTCCACTTCCTGATTAAGCATGAAGTAAAATTTCGAGTTTAGAAAAGCCTGAAAATTTGGTTTGGGCGCGTAGCGCGAAGCGCGGAGCGACCAAACCAAATTTTCAGGCTTTTCTAAACTCGAAATTTTACTTCATGCGCCACGCGTATAAATCACTGAAATATTGTGAAATTAAAAATATACTGCTTAATCAGTATTACAAGTATACTGCTAAACACGTGTATTTTGAATTTTGCAATATTTCAGTGTTTTATACGCCTGATGCATGAAGTAAAATTTCGAGTTTAGAAAAGCCTGAAAATTTGGTTTGGTCGCTCCGCGCTTTGCGCTACGCGACCAAACCAAATTTTCATGCTTTTCTAATCTCGAAATTTTACTTCATGCTTAACACTCGTTCAAAACTTAAAATTGAACTCATTAAAGAAAAAAAGAAAAATATATATTCCTGTATGTTTATGTCTGCAGCCCCACCAATGAAAATTCACACAAGCCGCCTCTGATGCTGTTAAATTATTAGACTTAAATAAGAAAGTAATTTTAAACACTATTAATTGGAGTCTTGAATTTTTTGCTTATTGCTATTAAAAGACTGCTAATAAGTAATTTTTATATTAAATTAATTCAGATCTTTAAAAGTCTAAAGCAGTAAATTTTATTGTTTGTATATACATGTTGCGCAGTTAAGTGCCAAAAAGTCATACTAAATTTGTTTTTCCCCTTCTGAGTGGATTCCGAATAGAAATTAATCTTATCGTACGAGCATAAATTCCTAAAATAATAGTTTACATGTTGGTTATGTTCTGATTCATCCATGCAGCATACTTTATTACACTCATGCTTGATTTATACGAATCCCGTAATAGATTATATCTGGTTTTTGCATCCCGCATAGTTTTACATATCGGTTACTGCAGTGTAATTTTTTCGAGTATAAAGGGCAATTTTTCAACGCTGGAAACGTGAGAGAGGGCGCGAAAAAAATGCGAGTGACGATGCTCGCGTATAATTTTATCAGGCATAAAAATAAGTGGGCAATTTTTCAAGTATGTTCACAACCATTAACCGTATTGCCGTTAAATTTTCAGTGGGAACACTCTGCGAGACGCAGATTTACGAGCCTTGCAGGTTTTCCAGACGTTCTTTTTTTTTACGTTGTATGATGAATGAGGAGGCTTGCCTATGGGCGGTATTATGTTTCTAATTAATTACTTTTTCTGTTTTATACATGATATAAGTCAAAACTTTGAAGTTGGTTATAAAAGTTTTAAAATACATAAGCAATGAGTTTTAAATTTAAATTTATTATATGACTAGTTTCAAATAAATCATTCTTATTTGGTATAATTAGTAATCTCTTAATTCTCAAATATTTAAATAAACTGTACTCGCAATAAAAATACAAAGAGTGATAAAGTTGACATACTTTATTACTTCTCAATAAATATGTTGCTTCAGTATATTTTATATTAATTGGAGGGAACGAATGTAAAGTACTTTTATATAATAAACAATTTATCTTCAATTTGGTTCTCATTAATCACTTGATAAAACATGTTTACAATATTGATAATTAAATAAAAGTCACTTAGTTTGTTTCACTACTATTTTTTATTCTCTCCGACTAGTTTCGACTTATCGTCATTCACCTTAAGAATGACAATAAGTCGAAACTAGTCGTAGAGAATAAAAAATAGTAGTGAAACAAACGAAGTGACTTTTATTTAATTTATTTGAAATAAAACAACGCAGTTGTGAGGGTTTCACTTTTATTGTTGAACACTGCAACATGTTTCACCACACAGTGGCTTCATCAGGCAGATGAAATAATTATTTCATCTGCCTGATGAAGCCACTGTGTGGTGAAACATGTTGCAGTGTTCAACAATAAAAGTGAAACCCTCCCAACTGCGTTGTTTTATTTCAAATAGTATTATGGAGTTTCATCATGTATCCGCCTCATCAATTAAATATTTTATTTAATTATCAATATAATAAACAATTATAATTAGCTGGCTAAGAATTATACGATTCTATAATATGTTACATTGTGTTGCATTGTAACATTGAACCCTGTAATTCTAAGATATTTTACAACTGAAGATTGCAAAATATATTGCACAAGAATTGGCAATTTCATTTATTTATATTTTCTAACTATAATTCTTAGTTCTAAAATTATCAAAGAAAGTCCGTACGCAACATACATGGAATTTTTCTTTTAACTATACAAATTCCAAACTGTACTTTATAAATGTTTACATATTCGTGGGTATTATGAAGCGTTAAATTTGAATCTTCTAACGAGAGTTTCCACTCCTAGATTAATCATAAAGTAAAATTTCGAGTTTAGAGAAGCTTGAGAATGTTCAGGCTTTTCTAAACTCAAAATTTTACTTCTTGCGCCACACGTATAAAACACTGATTTCAATTGAAGTTCAAAACCGATAAAAAACAATATGCTAAAGCAGTATAATTTAAACTTCACATAAATTCAGTGTTTTATACGCGTTTTAACCTGCAAGTGGAAACACTCGTTACAAGTTTTAAATTGAACTATAAAAAACAAATACTTCAACATTTACATGGATTACAATATGTATACTTGAAAGAAAAATTCCTTGTATAAAAATGAAGCTTTATTTCATTTTTTAAGTTATACATACAGAGATATTTTTGTTAGTGTACATACTTGATGTATACGCTGTAAATGCTAAGGTTTTTGTTGTTTTTATAAGAGCGTTCCCTTTGAAGCTTTAACGTTAGTTTCTACTTCTTGATTAAGCATGAAGTAAAATTTCAAGTTTAGAAAAGCCGGAAAATTTGATTTGCAGGCGCGAAGAGAAGGGTTTTCTCTACTAGAAATTTTACTTCATGCACTACGCGTATTGTAAATTTTAAAATATACTAACTAGTAATATATAATTACAGGTCATTTGAAATTAGGTAATATTCTCGGTAATATTACTGGAAACATGATAACAATTGGTAATTTAAAGTTATACATAAAACTTACTGAATAGGAAAAACCATGTATTCTAAAAAAAAAGGATCGAAATGATAAGTAAATCAAAAAGCACACTTTATAGTAACTTCAATTTTGTTATAAAATGTATTAACATAAAATTGATAAGAACTATGATTTTCTTGAGAATCCATAAAAATTGAAAAAATGAACTCCATATCGATTTTTTGTATGTTCGATATAATTTTTGATTATTTTTTTGAGTCTTTAAAAAACACAGATATTATCTTTGATTGTATAAATAACAAAGTGTTTTATTTTGTGTAGACAATGTATTTCTAAGTTAAACAAAATCGGGTATTATAAATTACTAGGAAAGGATCGCGTTTTGAACTTTAACTTAGACCAGCGTTTAGCGCGCCTGGCGAGTTTAGAAAAGCCTGAAAGTGTGGTTTGGCCGCTCCGCTTCGCTACGCGACAAATTGTTAGGCTTTTCTAAACTCTAAATATTTTTTTTTTGCCGTGCACTTTATGACAGTACATTCATTCTGTGACCATCTGGGTGCATCCAGGCGTTCGAGTTTTTTCGAATAGTAACCCCCGATTTTTATTTTCCGTTTTCGTTACTCCATTGTTTATACAACAGTGTCAAAATTTAGGTATTTTACATAACTTTTTTTTTGAGAAAAACACTTTTAAATTTCATAAAATTAAAATTTTATTTCTGTGACAAACCAGTCAATATAATTTTTGATTGGTTTATCAATTATCAATGCAGGTGTTCAAACTGTCTACCGTTGGCAACTTGACATAGAGCGAGACGGACATACATGCTTTCTACGGTATGTCGTATTGTGTCTGGGTCAATATTTCGCTTTCCCTCACGGATACGACTTTTCAGGTCATCCAAGTCATTTGGCTTATTTGTGTAGACCTTGGATTTTCCATGACATCATAGAAAAAAGATCCAATGGTGTGGGATCTGGCGAGCGGGCAGGCCATTCAATTGTTATTCTTCGTCAGATCTATCTCCCGGGGAAAATTTCTTCGAGGTACCTCCGAACATGCTGCCCAAAATGTGGAGGTGCTCCATCTTATTGGAACCAGAATCTCGGGTGAGGCGCGTCGTCTTCGGTGAGGCGCGTCGCAAGTGACCACCAGGTCAAATCTTATGAATTAGCAATGAATTCACTTTAACGAGTTAACTAAATAATTGATTAGAGTGAGTGGAAACATAAAATTGACATATATGAGACAGACAAACAAGCTTAAAGACTGCCTTTAACTTTAACGAAAGGAAAATCACACGGCCCAATTTTCACAGGAATACTGAGAAACAAACAATGACAAATTTAACAAAAAAATATGTATACAAAGAGCAACAAAATCTATAATATGAACAAACAGAAAATATCATTCAAGTTTAATTACACAAATCATTAAAATTTGCCGAAATTGATATGCTCAACATGAAATGATCTTCAAAATCTGCTAAAATTGTAGTAGAAGACGAAAATATTATCCGGGCCTTTTGAAAATGTATTTTTCTTGATTCAGTTTGCGGTTAATTCGGTAAATTTGTGAATATAAACCGATTTACCGATCATTTCCCGGATAATCACAATATCGATGTTTTATCAGTGAAAGTCATTAAATACACGATAAATGAATAGCATTCAATGAATTAACTTTACCGAATGTCTTGCACTCCCAGGTTAAGCATGAAGTAAAATTTCGAGTTTAGAAAAGCCTGAAAATTTGGTTTCGTCGCGAAGCGCGGAGCGACGAAACCAGATTTTCAGGCTTTTCTAAACTCGAAATTTTACTTCATGCGCCACACGTGTAAAACACTGATTTTATGTGAAGTTCAAAATATACTTTGTTATTAATTATTTTGAAATAAATCACTTACCTTATTATGTAACGGTAAATAAAATATAAAATATTACATTTGTGAGTAAATAGATGGCATAAAAAGTGTTTTCTTTCTATCGAAAATAAAATATTATTTTCTCAGGTTTTTTTTTTTACATTTTATAATCTCTTATATGGTCTAAAAAGTGTTTTCTTTATATCGAAAATAAAATATTATTTTTTTAGAGATTTTTTTTGACATTTTATAATCTCTTACGCATTTGCACGAAATAATGTTACCAATGTTACCAGAACAGCTGGGTAATTTACGGTAAATTACCAGTCGTAATTTCCGACGTAAATTAGCACTAACTTTACCAATACTAACTATGCTTGATCTAACTTTAAACGTGGTACTAATTTTTAGTAATGAAATCTTAAGATATTATGTAGTTATAATTAAAAGAAAGATATATGCATTTCTTAGGGAAACGTTATAAATTGTCAACATTTAAGTGAAACTACAACACCAAGTATGAATGAATTAGAGGCAGTAAATGACCACTTTACAAATAATTACGTTTATGCACTTTAAAATTCTGAGCAAATGTTTGGAATCTTCGAAGTTTTCGGGTTTCTATTAAATAATTCGTCTATTATAAACAATTCCTTCACTAAAGCAGTTCGGCTAAAACTTTCAATATTTGAACAAAAGAGCGCGAAATTTAATTATACAAGAACTGCCGCGAAATTCCCGAAACGCCTGCACAAATATTTGAACCGAAAGTTTTCGCACCGAAAGAAAGCAAAGCGCCAGGGACACAACAGGTGCAGGGCTTTAATTAAGACCCACCTCAGAATGGGCGGGTTTCTATGCAAGAGAATCTTTTCCCTTTTCACGCTTTCATCCCTTTATGGCAGAATCCGCCGTTCTGGTTTAATCCCAAACCCAAACTCAATCCGAGCGAAGGGCAGGTGAAGTATGAAGGGCCCATCGATCCGTGTAATGAAGTGCACTTGCAGTTGAACCGAACGGCTTGCATTGTTGTCGAAATGCGCCCCTTGGGGAAAACAATGAAAAATAATGTCGGGTGAATTTTTATCAAACCAGATTGATTTTCAGTTCGCCTAATTCGCGCTTTTAATTCGCTCAACTGAGTTTATTGAATTAACTAGCGTTTTGGAAGGCGTGGAGTGGGAAAAGGGCGCTTCGCGCCCTCTCTATTATTTCGCGAGGAGGCCCTTTAATCCTTAGTACATGATCCCGAGAGGTAATATAATTAGGTAGGAAAGTGAGTAACAAAGAACATCAAACGGTTCAGGTGAATTGAGGATCTTTTCATTCATATTATTAGACGGGTACATTAAAATTTGGTAATTAACTTCTCTATTCATCTTTTCACTAATTTAATTAAAGATAATTACATTGAAATTTACGATAATTATACTATAAAAGAACAAGTTCAAAGAAACTTTTAATTCTTTTTAAAACTAAATATAACCGATACATTGACTATATAAATTTTGTTTATAAACTCTTAGCTAAATTATGATATTTCAGATATTAATGCTTGAATATTTATAGGGTTATGCTTGTGATGTTAGTGGTAATTAACTCCGGTAATTACCACAGGTAATTTACCGTAAATTACGGTATATTACCCAGTTGTTTCAGTAACGTTGGTAACATGCTTTTGTGCGCATGTATAAGAGATGATAAAAGATCAGAAAATAGTATCCCACAGAAAATTACGTTTTATTTTTATTCACTGTTATACACGCATAGTAATAATAATTATTGAAGTGATTTATTTAAAATGATTAATAAATAGTCTATTGTGAACTACACATCAAATCGGTGTTTTACACGCGTGGCGCATGAAGTCAAATTTCGAGTTTAGAAAAGTCTGAATTTGGATTTGGACGCTTCCTAATTATATTCAATATATATTTGTATTATTTTGTTGTATATTTAGTTTAAGTTAGTTTCAAGTGATATACAATCTTTTATAGGAAATTTTGATTCCGTGATTGTATTTTTAAATAAATGAATAGTTTTCAATATTTACCATTTTCTGTCAATCATTTTTAGTTTTTAATAATAATACTCACTTTGTAAGCGTTTTACAGCGAGTTTTTGTTTTGAGTATACATATCCCAATTATGTGTTGTAAATTTTTAAATATTCGTTGTTTTCTTAAAAGATGTCAATTTGAAGTTTAAACAAGAGCTTTCCACTCCCAGGTTAAGTATGAAGTAAAATTTCGAGTTTAGAAAAGCCTGAAAATTTGGTTTGGTCGCGTAGCGCGAAGCGCGGAGCGGCCAAACCAAATTTTCAGGGTTTCCTAAACTCGAAATTGTACTTCATGCGCCACGCGTATTAAACACTGAAAGCACTGAAATATTGTAAACGAGTAAACTTCGCTTGAAATAAGTGTTTTATACGCGGGCCGCATGAAGTAAAATTTCGAGTTTAGAAAAGCCTGAAAATTTGGTTTGGTCGCTCCGCGCTTCGCGCTACGCGACCAAACCAAATTTTCAGGCTTTTCTAAACTCGAAATTTTACTTCATGCTTAACCTGGGAGTGGAAAGCATTCGTTTAAACTTCAAATTAACCTCTTTTAAGAAAACAACGAATATTTTAAAATCTACAACACATAATTGGGATATGTATACTCGAAAGAAAAACTCCCTGTATAACATTTAAAATTACCGATTTAACATTGGCTTTAAGAGTGCCCCGCATCCACCTTAGGTGTACAGGACAATTTTAGAAATAAAAATTAGACACATGTAGACAAATAAGCAGATTTATTAATATTATTAAATTCTGTATTATAATAAGGAAAAGTAGGTACATGCTATGAGGCTCAGAAGATCAATCTCTCAATTTAGCAGCTCTACCCCAATACATATTCTTTAAGTTGGTTTCAATCACAGTGTACTATTATCGCATGTACGTGTAGACATTCTCTGAATATTCACAAGAAACTATGATTTAAAAAAAAATCTAAAAGAAAGAACACTAATATAATCGCGGCCTAAACAGTATGACATTGTCATGTAACGTCAAAATTTGACACAACTAGGAAAAATCGTTGCAGATACAACTGTCGACATACTCTCTAAAAAATTTGAACCACTCATTCCACATCAATGAGTCATAGGACATCTCTCCTGAATTTCACTATATGATTTTGGATTATTCTGTCTTTCTTCCCTTAATCTTGATGTCTTTCTATCCTTACGGGTGCAAGGCTCAATGTGGTTGGATTACTCCATGTGTTTTCTTTTCCAGATTTCTTTCCACTCTTTCCTATTCTGAGTTTCCTTTTCCACTTCATTCCAGTTGTGTACGAATTTTAATTTTCAATTGATTGATGTTACAAATGTCAAATGCATTATAATAGTTAATATCGTATGTTCAATAAAAAAAATCTCTAGAGTGCCATGGAAAATATTCTAGGTTGGCACCTCTGAGATTATACATTAAAATTATTATGTCTGACGTTTTATATGTCAATTCTTAAAGCGTGTAGCCAACCTATACTTCAAAAATGATTAAATCATGGCACTCTAGAAGTTTTATTTTATTGAACATACAATAAATATTCTTTAAATACCTGTTTCTGTAATTTTGAGCCAATTTTTTAATTTGATGTAATAGAAAACGTTAATGAATTATTTTGAAAATCACAATCATAATTTAAATATGCAGTTTAATAATCAGCAATGAAAATTTAAATATTTTGCTTAGTTTGTCTTTAATTTTAGTTATAATTAATATTTAATTCAAATGTCTCGGTTTGGAAAGATATGCATTTTTTAAAATTATAAACATTTATTATAAACATAATAAAATTAACAAAAGCATCCAGTTTACAGTTGAAAAAGAAATAAATAACAGCCTCAATTTTCTTGACATTACAATCACGAAAACAGTACACAGTAAACTGTCATACAAAATATATAGAAAAGAAACTTGCACAGATGTCATCATACCAGAATGTTGAAATACCCATATACAAATTAAATATAGTACATTCCACGCCCTTTTACATAGACTTATCAATATCCCTCTAAATAAAATTGACTTTGAAAACGAATTAGACACAATAAAAACAATTGCAGTTAACGTAACTATTGTATCGTATGTTCAATAAAAAAAAAACCTCAAGCGTGCCATGATTTAATCTTTTTTTTAAATTTAAGTTGGCTACACGCTTTAGAAATTATCACATAAAGCGTCAGACATAATAATTCTAATATATAATTTCAGAGTTGCCAACCTACAATATTTTCCATAGCACTCTAGAGGTTTTTTTTAATTGAGCATATGATATAAGTCTATGTAAAAGGGCGTGGAATGTACTACTACTAAAGATTTAATTAATAAGATGTCCAAAAAAAAACAGCACAAACAATTACGAAAATATTTTTATAGTGTGACAAATTCAGACACAATAACATGGAATAGATTGGAATACATTAAGCCACTGTCTTTACAAAGCAAAAATATTTTAAAAGGAAAGAATAATAACATAGTTTTGACAAACACAAATAATTTAGGAAAATTAATAGTTAACAACAAAATTAAAACTGAAAATTTTAAATTGAAAAAAGTGGTATTTATGAATTATAATGTGATGATTTTGATGCCGTGCACTTAAGACAAACTGGCAGATCTTTTGATATCAGGTTAAAAGAGCACAACAAAGACATAGATAATAAAAAATCAAACCACCGGTTTTTCTAAACACTTTTACATCTAATCACCACTTTTCTTCAAACGATTTAAAAATTCTCCACACAGTTAATAAGGGATTAACGCTTTATTATCGGGAGGGTTTAGAAATTTCAAAAGCCTTAAAGTGCGAGTAAAACTGTTTTACCTAATAAAACTCAAAACTGTATATATTCCCAAACAAATCCATTTGTACATCATTCTTGATAATGGCATTAATCCGAAACTAGTAGAAAATAAAATACATATAAGTGAAACAAAACCAAGTGAATTTAATTTACAAACCAATAAATTATTTATTTTGCGTTATTGCAATTGTGGCGCTTAATAGGTTAAAACTCAAATTGCTCAGCTTTGGGAACTACTGAGGTAGATCCTGCACAATATTAGTTAGTGACTCTAAAAGGTCTATTACGAAATTTTATTAATTGAACAAGCAAACACTGTAATACACTTTTATCCCGCAACTTGCTGTTGCTTACGTCGCGTTGTTCGAATGTTTTAACTATTTGTTATAAATAACTTTCCATTTTTATTTCGCTGCACTTTGATAAAATCAGAATTTAATACATATTAGAATTATTAATTTATAATCATGATTATGGAACAAATCACGTGTCTGTTTTCATGTTTAACAAAGAAAATATTTAGGTTTAATATTATATCGTATATAGTATATTATAATTACATATTAGGTACCTAATATGATTTCTTATATTAAAATTGAGAATCAGTTTTAAAATTTTAATGCAATTTCTTAAAACTTATTGATTTCTACGATATAATATTAAACCTCAATATTTTTCTTTGTTAAACATGGTAAACTGAAACGCGGAAGACGATATATCGTATATGGAATGGAACGATTTCGTCTCCTTGCACATATTAATTCAGGGAGAACGGAATAACGTCCGGACGCAAGACAAACAACAAGAAGTGCCCCAGGGCGTCGTCTTGCTCATCCTTTCCGACCCCCCAACCCCCCAGTTCTCATCCCGCCCACAGCTACGACTTCCTCCTTTGCCATGCACGATTCAATCTGTCGATGGATGTTCGAACGTTTGTTCTTTATGGCCGACATTTATTTCATCCGAAAACGGGACGACTCCGCATATATCTTTACTAACACCTCTATTCAATATTTATAACGTGAATATAGAATTTTGTTATTATTATAAATATATACGTTCAATCAAATGTAACGCTTTGTGGATTGATTTATAAATATTACATTTTTGGAATTATTTAATGCTGCAGTAAATTACACAGGATTTTTGTGACATTTAGATAGTTATTAAAACACGTTTTTACAGAAATGCCGAGCATGTCTCGTTTTCGAGTTATTAAAATTATTACTTTTCCCATATCTAATACAGAGAACGTTTCTTTTAAGTAAACATAAATGCTTACGCTGTAAATTTTCCGACATTCTTTGTTTTTTTAAGAGTTCAATTTGAAGCTTTACATGAGTGTTTTCCACTTCCAGGTTAAGCATGAGGTAAAATTTCGAGTTTAAAAAAGCATGAAAATATGGTTTGGTCGCTCCGCCTAAACCTAATTTTACGCCTTTTCTAAACTCGAAATTTTACTTTATGTGCCACGCGTATGAAACACTGGTTTAACGTGAAGTTCAAAATATACGTCTTTAGTATACTGATATAGTAGCATGTTGTAAACTGTACAATGTTTCAGTGTTTTATACGGGTGGCGCATTAAGTAAAATATCGAGTTAAGATAAGCCAGAAAATTTCACTTCATGCATAGTCTGGGAGTGAAAAACACTTTTAATTTTTACTCGACTGCAGTTTTAGAAAATGAAGCTTACCATTATCAAATATAAACACTGTTTGCTAATGGCAAGCTAAATTTTGCAGTAAAAAGAAACTGCAGTCATGTAAAAATAAAAAAATGTTATATATGTCAAAAGTGGGTTTTGTTGTTAAATTAGACAGGTCGACATGATTTTGTAACATTAATAAATATGGTATTTTTGTGATTCATTTAGGTAGTTAGGAAAACACCTTTTTACAGAAATAACTCAGCACGTTTCATTTTCGATTTATTAAAATTATTACTTTTTTCGCATGTAATAATGTATTTTGGTAAAAATTTAGCATATCATTTTTAGATTTAGGACCAGAAAATACTATGTATGGCCTGATTACTATTACTTTATATACACCTATTTTCACTAATGCTACTTCTAAAAAGTTTTAATTTGTTGACCAGTGCTATTAGACTTTAAATTTGATTTGCATGTTAGAAAATATCAATAGTTAAATGTTTAAAAATATCAATGCGACATTTTCTTGGCATCACTGTGAACTGCCACAACTTTTATGAAAACAAATATTGTTCTGAATGAATATTTTCTTGTATAAATTAAATTTAAAATACAAATAAATTGACAATGCACGTAAAGGCATTTTTCCTTTTAAGTAAATCGCAATGCAAATTATTCCATGCGCACGAATTTTGTGAAATTCGGTTGGACGAAATAAACATTTGAAAAGGTGCTTCAAATTGAACACTTTTTAAAACAAGGAAAATTCTCGAAAATTTACAACGAATACGTCTGGATATAATGTATGCTTAAAAGAAATGTACACAATTGAATTAAAATTAATTTTAAATGCTTTCACATTTAAAATATGTTAAGATCCAATAAATTCATGATCTTAATTACACAGTGGCAGATAATAATAAATTATGTTGACTGAATAATAAATAATAAATATCTCCAATAAGATTCTAATATTTCACGTGGTGAAACATAATTATAACTTTTATCTGTAAAAGAAAACAGTTGTTTTAATATCACCAGTATTGATGAAATTTAACTGTATAAAATAATATTTTAGAATAAATTTGACATTCATAAAGTGTTCAAAAGTTCACATGAAGACAGTTCACTGTCTTTAAACACAACAATATTTTTATCAAATTTCAAAATATTGTAACTTATTAATGTAGGTACATTGTTATTAGTATAGTAAGCTAACAAAATTATAATCTTTAAACTAATCCGATTATATCCCACCTAAGATTCCCCAATATTAACATCAACAAGAACAATATTTACATCTTGTGGGTAACCCGAAAGCCGATGAAAGCCGCGGGCTCAAATTTAGAATTGGGTCACGTTTTTTGTCGCCCTCTAATCGCATTAAAAACAAAAAGCGTATTATCATTTTCGGGATGTACAGTATGTGGATGTATTTGTAGCCTAATGCACATAACGAACGCTAGAATCGACGCTTAATTGGCAATTTATATGTGGAACACTGGCTCAGATTAACATATAAATTACGACCATGCGAATGTTATTGTTACAAATTAAAGCGGGAACATCCCGAACCAATTCATTATATTTTAACACGGACGTATTTTCAGTTAAAAATTAAATTTAATATTCATAGATAAATGCAAGCTGTAACATATATGATTTAATTAAACGTAAAATTAATTAAATATCACTTATTTTTTAATAACTTACTAACGTTTGCCTTTATAAAAGTTGATATTTACAAACACTGTAAATATATAAAAGTGCGATTCTTTTCGCAATCTACAACAAGTTAGTCTTACAAAGACTATACCGTAAATATATATATTTTTTGTAAAAATAGCATTAAATAAACAAATATGTACAAGGTGTTTAAATTTAATGATGTATTGTTATGAGAAAATATTATCAATTTGGAAGATTAATTCCTCAGTGGCAAACTATAAAAACATCCAGTGTTGATCCTGGAGGATATTTATGACCCGGCGCATCGACCAGAAATAACGACGGGGTTATTTTAGTGTATGTTCTTTGCTGAGGCCTGTATTTGCCAACTTTTTTAATACTTTTCTTTATTATAGAACTTTGTCCGCTTTTATCTACATAATCGCCAAATGTTTATGCAAATACAACTACACATGCCTGAATAAATTCTGTTATTTAATTGACTTATATTAGAATACAAGAAAATGATATACACGTTCAATGATTTACACGTTATTTTCGACAACAATTATTTAAAAAAGTAAATGACTACTAGCTAGAATTATTGACAAAAATAGGTATTTCATACACAACTTTTAAAAATGTAAATGACTACTAGCTAGAAGGTTATCTAAGAAGTTCAGTAGATTTTTTTAAAAGACCTTATAATAAAGTTTAGGTTACTTGATTTGTTTCATCTTAAAACTTTTTTAAACACCTCTAAAATAATTGTCTTAACAATAAAATACACATCTAACTGTGTTCGTATAAATGTTACACACAGTTGAAAGTATGTTTATTTTAATATTAACATGTATAATGAAATAGAAGTCTACAAAAAACAAAATAATGCTGTTGGTATTTGGTATTTTTCAATAACTGTTTTCCTACTTGACGTAATTTGTATTTATATCACGCATCTCAAAATCAAGTCAAAATCACTAAAATTACGGCGTGGAGAAAATCCTTTTTATGGAATTAATGTTCGCTAACGAAGACATTTTAAAAGTAAATTAGGTTTTGTTTTGTTGATAAAACTTTGAGTTAATTATGGTTCGTATTAATTTATTAAATCTAATAAAACTACACTATCATTAAAACTCTATAATTATTAACAACTATAGTGGAATTCGGGAGAGATGTCACATGACTCATTAACGTGGAATGCGTGGTTCAAATTTTTTAGAGAGTATGTCGGCAGTTGTATCTGCAACGATTTTTCCTAGTTGTGTCAAATTTTGACGTTACATGACAATAATGTGTTGTAGATTTTTAAATATTCGTTGTTTTCTTAAAAGAGGACAATTTTAAGTTTAAACGAGTGTTTTCCACTCCCAGGTTAAGCATGAAGTAAAATTTCGAGTTTATTAAAGCCTGAAAATTTGGTTTGGCCGCGTAGCGCGAAGCGCGGAGCGACCAAACCAAATTTTCAGGCTTTTCTAAACTCGAAATTTTACTTCATGCGCCACGCGTATAAGACACTGATTTTAAACGAAGTTTACTTGCTCACAATATTTTTTAGTGCTTTTAGTGTTTAATACGCGTGGCGCATGAAGTAAAATTTCGAGTTTAGAAAAGCCTGAACATTTGGTTTGGCCGCTCCGCGCTTCGCGCTACGCACCAAACCAAATTTTCAGGCTTTTCTAAACTCGAAATTTTACTTTATGCTTAGTCTGGGAGTGGAAAACACTTGTTATAAGCTTCAAATTGAACTCTTTGAAAAGAAGCGTATGTATATGTATACCTAATAGAAAATTCCCTGTATGTATACTTAAAAGAAGAAGTCCCTGTATTAACAGATTAATCCGATGACTATTTGCCAAATCTACTGAATCATCACCTAAACTCACTTTCTAAACGATTGTGCACATTAATTAAAATGATTTGTGGCCGGGTTTTTGCAGATTTATTTTTACGAAGCCATTGTTAAAATATGACGTTTAACCTTAAAATTTTAAAGCTGCATACCGGAACATACGTTTTTGCATGTTCTATCTAAAAACCATAGCAGACATATTATAAAGTTTTCTGTCTCTTTTCACACACGCAATCTGATGACGTTAAACTATTTTCGTATTACATGAATTAGTGCAGAAAGCACTACAAATCACGGAAACCATGGGACACATCTTGTGAATCGTACCTTATAATCAAACTAACTATATTCGAACTTCACTTTTAATTAGTGTTTTGTACGCGTGGAGCATGAAGTAAAATTTCGAGTCTAAGAAAGTTTAAAAAACCGCAACGGCAAATTACTTAAAAAATAAACATAATTGTAGTTAGAGTCCGTTCTACCGTACATTCAATTATTTTTAAATCGAAGGATTTGTTTTTTTTATTGCAGTTATTTTTCGTATATGAAATGATTAATGACTAGAACTTCTTTTTAATTACACTTTTGTTGTAAGTGTAAACAAGAAACAGGATTATCTTCAGAAATAGGCCATCTGGTTTAGCTGTCGGCTGACGCGAACTTTTGAAATGTTAATGCGGCCAAAGTGGAAGTTTTTTAGTGCACATCGTGTTTATCTTGGAAGGATTGAATAATTAAAGTCGTGCCCCGGCATTACTGTCCGCACCAACGACTGTACAATTAGTGCTGAAAATCCTCTATTCTTTCCCGTCAGTTTGCAGACTCTTCAGAATTAATTGTCTCCCTGGCATCGCGCGATGGTGATGGTGATTGTAGGTACCTTAATGGAAATGTGGACTCGAGTGGAAATTATCACCGAATTGAATCCGAGTCGATTTATTGGACTGAGTACGGATAATTGAAGGTTTCTTTAGGGTTGAAGATTGGATTTAGTTCGCAGTGATGGAATCGTTTTATGTCATCATAACTATTAAGTGGATGCAATTCGCACATTTTAGAATACCAAGAATCAAATCTTTCGACATCACTTTATAAAAATTAATGAATCGTAAATAAATTATAATATTCGCAATTTATCCTTTACTGGATATAAATCATATCTATAATATGAATTTTGAATGAAAATACGAATCTATTTAGAAGTCTGTCGCTTGAAGTAAATATTTAGATCTTAAAAATGCCTGAAAATGTACTTTATTTTTAATCAAGCAGTGGCAAACACATGCAAAATAATTAGTTAAATCACTGCAATAAACGATTTTTATATCCTAATTGATGTATCTTAACAAAACGATGAATTTAACAAAAAAAATGTGTTATAAACATTTCCAAACTCTTCAAAATATATTTTCATATTTAGAAGTGATTCCTTATCGAATAATCAAGTTTTCTTATATATTTTAAGTAAACGTGATACCTATAATAGTTTTTTACTAATACTTTAGTGTTTCCACTGCCAGACTAAGCATGAAGTCAAATTTCGAGTTTTTCTAAACTCGAAATTTTACTTCATGCGCCACGCGTTTAATGCATTGATTAAGTGTAATGTTCAAGAACACATCTTTATTTAGAATGAATCTGCTATCAACGAACATTTTGTTAATAAACACTTTTAGCGATATTAACAATGTTAATGGTTGCAAAAAATCAATTTTATTTTTTAAGGATTTGTATCCATGATTCGAAATGCAGGATTCGAATCTTTAAATCGAATAATATTTTTCTCTTACGAATCCTTTATTCGAGTATTCGTGATTCGAATCATATTAGGTGATTCGGATTCGTGATTCAAATCCTTTTTTTGAGGATTCGTCTCAGCTCTATTATGTACCTACTTTTCATGATATTCATAATTTCTCGACGTTTCATGTAAAAACAATTGACATTTATAAGCTTTTAACTAAGTACTTTATATGTTTAGTCTCTACCCCCTTCTTCATCAAACCCATCTGATTAGATAATAATACATCATTCTAAATTTCACATCTACATACTAGATATACGGGGTGCGAGTAAAGTATGGAATAATAAAAATAAAAACGAACTCAACCGGTTTTCTTAAAAACGCTGAAATATGTCGATTTTTGTTCATTAACCCATTAACGGCCGAGCAATTATAAAGTTAACTCTATAATTTAATTTTATTTAAAATTCTGCACTTATTTTTATTATTTTTATAAATGACTTATTGTATAACATACTGTGAATGTTTCTTTTAAATACTTATAATGTATACGCTGTAAGTTTTGAGGCATTTCTCGATTTTATATAGAAACGTGCAATATGAAGTTTAGAACGAGTGTTTCCACTCCCAGACTAAGCATGAAGTAAAATTTCGAGTTTAGAAAAGCCTGAAAATTTGGTTTGGTCGCTCCGCGAAGCGGAGCGGCCAAACCAAATTTTCAGGCTTTTCTAAACTCGAAATTTTACTTCATGCGCCACGCGTATAAAACACTGAAATATTATGAAGTTAGAAATACACTAACATCGTTTCATTTTTAAATTAGTAGTAATCGAAATATTTAAATAACAAAATATTTACATTTTTCTTTACATATTTTCAAGTCAGGTCAAATAATATAATATATCAAATTAACTTATTTAGTAATTTAATTAACCAAAAATTAATAATGTTGCGTGTATGCATCAATAACATTTAATGGGTTAATGCTAGTTTTTTGCATCGGCAATTTGTTGATTGGAATTCGTATTTTTTTTATTTGTCAACTTTTGTACGGCTCTTAATTCTCTTTACAGTCACATATTTTGTTTTAAATACGCGTCATTTAATCTAACTACGAGATAGACTAAATGGTGATATAGATCGGCACAAAATTCATAATTGTTCTATCAAGTATTTAAAAACAAATCGCCAACTCCAAGTTTATTGTTTTATTTAATATTTGACATGTTAAAAAGTTTGACACTTAAACTCATGATCCACAGTAAGTAAACTACCATGAAATAGGTAGCACAAAAGATCAAGTTGAAAATTAAAAACGATTAAATAACGCGTATTTAAAGAAAAAATATGTGACTTTAAATAGAATTAAGAGATCTACAACAGTTGCCAAATTAAAATAAACAAATTCCATTTTACAAAAATGCCGATGACGTCACACGTCAAACACTAGTGACGTCATAATATTTATGACCACACAAAATCGGGCGCATTAGTAACCAAAAATCGACCTGTTGCAGCGGTTGTAAGAAAACCAGTTGAGTTCATTTTTATTTGTAATATTCCATACTTTACTCGCACCCTGTATATTAAATGTTTTGTGAACGATAAGAAGCGTAAGCTTACTCTCTCAAATTTAAATAGTTTTGAATTTATACAAACTAGATCTAATATTTAATCTATTGTATTACAGACTTATCAACTGCCCGTTATATAGTATATAGTTGATAAAATAAATTTCTGAATATATTTCTCGTTAATTACATTTCTATTCTAATATCAAGCAGTATATTACGAAGTAGTAAAAGTTTTTGAATGAGGAGGAGTTAATGGGGCTATTAGCCTTATTAGAATTTTCATGCCCCAGATTCGAAGATTCGGATACGTCCTGTAATTTGGTAAAGGCTCGGGACAATGATCGATAAGACATTCGCAGACACCTAGACGCCCTCGTTCCACCACCCAACTATTCGAACTCCACACTTCATATCTCAACTCCAACATTCGACATTGTTATTCTAATCAGCATACATCATTATTTATTCAAGAATAATGTGTTTAAAGTACAGTTGAGGTAAGAGCAATAGTACGTGTAGTTCAATTACGTAATTCTATTACATAAACGAAAACATTTTACTTACTTCTTGAAATAATTGTATATTCTTAAAAGAACGAAAAAAGATAGTTGTTTCCCATGAAACGAAACCAATATTGAGTTTTCGCGACATTTTTTAATTTTGGCGAACAGACCAGAATTTGGGTGTATGTTATTATGACTTCTTATATGACCACCTTTTTTTTATTACAAAGAAATAATTTTATACAACAAAATTCGACAGATTATACAAGAAGACTCATAAATATAAAGTAATTTGTCTAGACGTACTTTTGTATGTTTTTATGGCTCTGATGTAGTTTTGACAGTACATATTATAGGTAATACAGAGGACGATTTAGAATAATAATAGTTGACATTTCTTAACACCTAATTAAATTAAATTTAATAATTTTTTTTTGTAATATTCTTATAAGATAAAAACCGTATGGTGTCGTTTTGGTATGATTTTAAGTAGTTCCACATACAGGAAGTTTTTCTTTTAAGTATAAATAACCCAATTACAGCGTATTTGCTGTAAATCTTCAGATATTAGTTGTTTTTTTAAAAGAGTTCAATTTGAAGCTTTAAACGAGTGTTTTCTACTCCCAGATTAAGCATGTAGTAACATTTTGAGTTTAGGAAAGCCTGAAAATTACCAAATTTTTAGTAAACGCAACATTTTTTTTTCTGAAGACATCCGGTAGATAAAAATAAAATGTACAGATTTATGTTTAATTTGGTTCATATTAAGACAATTTTACCTAAAATCAACTTTTAAAGTTAACTCTATAATTACTTGGCCGTTAATGGGTTAATAAATATTACAAATGCTTATTGCGTGTTACGTTAAACTTGTTAATTTGTTTATTTTAGCAACGTTAAATGTTACAAATGTTTATTGCGTGCTATGTTCCAATCGTTTAACTTTAAATCACCTGTAGTTTTGTAAATACAGTAAAGCTAATCCGAACTCCAATAATCTGGATTCTCCAGTATTCCGGACGAAATTGAAATATTAGTTACTTACATTATGTATTCCAAAATCCGGATTACCTGTGATTCCGTAATCCGGATCATACCTTGCGCGGTTTGCGGTATTTTTGTGACTTTTAAAAAGGTTTCTATAATACGGATGTTTCACTAATTCAGATTGCCTTGGTTTTTATTGATCAGGATTAGCGGAGCTTTACTGTAATGAAAATCGGAAATATGTTTCGAATGAGATGTGCATTTGTTTACATTTGTTTTGTATATTACTCAATCAAAAATACGCATCGGTACTCATTAAATAACCATCAGTGCCGGATGCAATTTTTACAGTTGTAGATAGAATTGATTAAAACAGTTGTTGCCTTATTAAAAACGTTAGACAATAATTTCTTAAATCTGTAAAATGATCTTGATATTCTGTACTAAAAGTTATTATTACTCATTTTTAATAAAACACTAGCTACTTTATTGATATTCTGTAGCAGGCAGATTAAAGAATCCAACAACTGTTTCTTATTGGTACAACTAAATATGACTTGTTTTATTTCATTACTATTATTTATTTATTTCAATCTATTTCTTGTATACTTTAAATCTTTATAATAAAGCAGTTGCAGCTGACAGACCTAGGTCTACATGTGTTTTACCACAAACAACTATACGGACAGTCCATGGCATAGGGAGTCCAGGAAATCAAATTATGAACATTTTACAGATGGGATCTCTATTCGCTATTTCATTATTAATCAGATATAATAATTCTAAATTTAAAGTGCGCTTTTCGATTTCAAATTAATTCTTGATTCTATTTTTTTGGCGTCCAAATAATTACATAAGATGGACTGAATAGTTTCCACTTCTTTCTCAGTAGATAATCACCCTTTTCACTACACTATTATTTTTATTTCGAGCAAGCCTAACTTTTTATAACTTTAGAAACAAGTTGAATGTAATGTTACTTTCTTTTCGTTCGGAAAAATTGAACATTTTTGCAACTGCGGATGCAAACTGAATTTCAAAGTTGAGCGAGCGGTGTCGCGCGAGAAACACAATTTTCCTTTACACGGTTGCACGAAGCGGCGCTTTTATTCAGGATTTGCATCTTTACAAGAATGAATAACAACTTCAGTTTTTTCTTTCTCCGCGTTTCCTCCTTTAGGGATTCGCTTTCGCGAGTTTACAAGAATTAAAGTCCACTCCAACAATTCAACTCGACGTCTCTATTGTGTTTCGAATTTAAATATTGCACCCAAAGTGTGCGCTCGTTTTAATTTTATGAAAACACAGTTTTAATTTTATTTTGATTGTTTGTTACATGGTTTTCTATTTTATTTGATCAATATGAATTGTTTTTTTTTAATTAATTTGTTAATCAAACAATTGTTTGTATTTATTGTATTGTATATTTTTCACACAGGCAATTTTTCTTTTTAAGTTTACGCTACACATCCCTATAATTACAACGCTTGATTAATTTACTGGAATTCGCCGTTTTTATAAAAGCGGTCAATTTATAGTTTCTAACGAGTATTTTCAGAGTCAAGAGACAAAAAATGTCTTGTACTCTAATGTTTTATTTGATTTTTTAAACATAGAGTAATAAAGGAGCGAAACTTCATTACGATAAAGCGAATATTTCCACTCCAGTAAAGCCTGCAAATTTCAGGTATTTACTTCATGTGTACGTGACTTTTACTATTATTAATTGTAAATAATTAACACTGTTGTATCCTTTCTTCACACTTTATTTTCTAATGGTTAGATATATATTTCAAGTGCTAAGCACTCATTTTCAATAAGTTGTTATTGAAAATGAGTGCTTAGCACTTGAAATATATATCTAACCATTAGAAAATAAAGTGTGAAGAAAGGATACAACAGTGTTAATTATTTATGATTATACTCTTCACGAAACTCAAAAACAAATATCGATTATTAATTGCATCAGTTTCGTCGATACCACGATGGTTACACTTTCCTTCGTGATGCGCTCGTATTGTATCATCTATCTCTTCATCACTTTCTACGTCACAAAGTAATTCCGTACATTTAATAAAATTACTTGCAGAATTTTTAAAGTATTTTTGCATTGTTACAGAAAATTTCTCATAAATGGGGCTTTCAAAGTATAAGTGATATTTAATATTGGGGACTGTATATTCCTTTATGAATTCAATGACATTATTGTCAAAATCTGATTTTGAAAATTGTACGTTTATACGTTGTTTTTCATTGTTAAATAATAATAATCTAACTACTGGTGGCGAAGTATTGGTATTAAGTAAATACAGTAATTGAATGCCGAGGGAAGTTAAATAATAAACGTAGCATTACAAACAATCAATCACATAATAAAATGGCTTTGTGTCGATATGATTTTATAAAATAAATAAAATATATTTTATACCGGGTGTGGCACTTAAGACGCCTCGGACCATAGCTCCTTTACGATAAAAGCAATCGAAAAAAATCTAAGAGCAAAGTGGTGCATAATTACCGTCGCTATGTTTCAAAAATATTTCTAATCATCAGTGGCGTGCCGTACTCCAGTGGCGAACATTTTTAGAACGTTTATCAAAAATGACTTATGGCTGCTACTGGCGTCTAATAATTTACTTTGACAATTACCAATCTTTTGTTTTCTCATGGCACTCTTGGGAACGGAAAACGTTTCCCGACATTTGCGATGAAATTCCTTTTTTCTCCGAAATTTTGTTATGCAATGAATGTGTAATTTTTTTGTACCAATGAAAAATTTAGAGTTTTGGCTGTACAACGCCGTAATTTTTGTAGGGGGGTGCCATTTGAAATTTTCGAATAAAATGACAACATGCGAAGTTCAATCAAAAATTATTTTTTTTCCATAAATTACCCGAAAAAAAAATTATGTGAAGGTATACGAGGTCTTAACCTGTACCTCAATTTAAAATTTAGGCGCCGGCGTCAATTAGTTTTTCTACAAAACAATCTCAAAAATGGGGCGCATTTTTGAAAGAAGGGGTTATAACAGCGAAACCGCTAAAGTGAAGGGTATAACATGTTAGATAAAAAAATAAGTACTCTTCAAGCACTTTCCAAATCTGCAATAAAAAACAGGGCATTCCATTTAAAAAAACATAAGTTTGGTACGCCACTGGAGTACGGCACGCCACTGATGATTAGAAATATTTTGAAATATAGCGACGGTAATTATGCACCACTTTGCTCTTAGATTTTTTTCGATAGCTTTTATCGTAAAGGAGCTATGGTCCGAGGCGTCTTAAGTGCCACACCCGGTATATAAGATCATTTTTATTCAGGAAATTACAGTTTGTTAATATATTTTACATTTTTGTTTAATCTATATATAACATTAATTTATTAGTCTGTTTGGGCTATTGACCAACGATTTTTCTGCCCAATATATTCTATTATCTATATTTTTATTTTCTTTATTTTGTTCACGAAATCCACAAGTGTTTACTATAATGCTCTAAAGTCAAAATATTGACTTTATGTGTCAGTGCACACAAAATATCAATGAATTGTGAAGTTACGTCCGGATATAACATTCATTATTTATATGATAATATTTCTTGTAGTTTTGATGATAATTGATGAAAGTATAGATGTTCTTTAGTTTTTCTTGTGTTATAAATCTATATAAATAAGGGTGAATAAAGCAAATTGTTACCACGTCTTGTGGGACACATAAAAATAAAAGGTGCCAACACGTGCCCTGTGTGCTAAAAGGAGTTGATTTTGAGGAGGTTCAAGCGCCCTTCCAAAACCCACCCGCTTTAACGGAACGTGATTTGTATAGATTTTACTTCGTTGACGTTGATTAATAAATAGTATCAAGCTATGTTCAACCTTAAATAATCTTACTATGATAATTCCATTCCAACCTAAAATCATGCATATTTGCCAACAAACAAAATCGCAGAAGTAAAAATGCAAGTGGATATTTTAAAATTATCTTATTTACGTTCTCCATGCCAACGACTGTACGATCGCGCTGAATTAGTGACGTTAAGTTCAATCCGTCAAATCACTACGTAATGCATAATTGTCACACAAATCGTTTCGGAACAATTTCCAAGGAGGAAATTATAAGTAATATAAATTTAACAGTGCCGCTAAATACCAAAAAAAGTAAATCGTCAATTTGGACCCAATAAAGAGAAAAAATAATCCTCACTTTCTAATAGCGGTTTGCTGTTTAATTTAAAAGTGATTAATTATTACTAATGCATTGAATATAAATTATTCTTGCGCGAAACGTTTCTACAAACTAAAAGAAATTTAATAGGACATTGGCAACGCTGCAAGAGCGGATGACAGATTTTAGAATGACAATACACCTTTGTCATGGAATTATCTTATCAAATACCACTCGAGGTTTGGTTTTGGGAGGATATTTTTTCATTTAATAACTCGTGCGTGGTTTTCCAATTTTACTCGAGAAAACTTGTATAGACAAAAACACTCGAGCTTCGCTCTCGTGTTTTTGTCATCCAAGTTTTCTCTCGTTAAAATTGCTAGGCAACCACGCACTCGTCTAAATAAAAAAATATCCGGCCAAAACCAACCTCTTGTGGTATTACATACGACAATTTGTATTACATTTATTGTAAGAAATTCATTGCTGATAATAATTTTATAAATATATCTAATTCAATCAATATTTAAGTATAAATGAAATTGCCAATTCTTGTTTGCAGAATACTTTAAACATTAAAAGTGCGATTCTATTCGCAATCTACAACAAGTTAGTCTTACAAAGACTATATCAAACACTCATTGAAACAACTAGTTGTTTCAATGAGTGTTTGATATAGTCTTTGTAAGACTAACTTGTTGTAGATTGCGAATAGAATCGCACTTTTAAGGTTTAAAGTATTCTGCAACCAAGAATTGGCAATTTCATTTATACTTATGTTTGAACGGTAACGTGACCGCCAGTCTAAGGTGTCAAATTGTTTAGAGGGAATGGCAAAGCTATACTGATGAGAGATAAATCTCGAAACGCGTCTATAGATGGCCTGAATAATTTGACCCTAATTGTTACATTTGCAGTAGGTTACTGTATGTAACAGCAAACACTTGTTGTATAATTCAATGTCTGTCGGGGTATTAGCCCGGGAAGTAGTTGTTTCAATGAGTGTTTGATATAGTCTTTGTAAGACTAACCTGTTGTAGATTGCGAATAGAATCGCACTTTTAATGTTCAATGAGTATTTGCATCAAATTCTTTGTTTTTTTAATAAGTTTAATTTAAAACTACAAACGAATGCTTCCATTCCTTGATTAAGGATGCAGTAACATTTCGAGTTTTATTATTATTAAAGTAATCATGGATTTTCAAAAATTAAGTGCCTCAGTAATCAACGAGTTTAGAAAAGCCTGAAATTTTGGATTGGCCGTTACGCGATCAAGCCAAATTATCAGGCTTTTTCAGTTTCCAAATTTTACTTTGTGCTCAATCAACAAGTGAAAACACTCGTTAAAAACCCTAAATTAATCTCTTTTATAAAAACAACGAATTCTTGCTAATTTTCCAAACGCATCACCGTTACACGTATACTTAAACAAACATTCCCTGTACTATATAAGATACACAATTATGTACATCAACATAATTTCTATTTGGATTTTTAGTTTATTGCTATAAACCTTTTATATTGCAATTTTCTTCTAATAACCATTTCTTGTAATTTCCTGTTCTAATACGAGTAAACTTCATTGATCATTATTATTTGAATAGATACTAATTATAATATATAAAATTACGAAAATGTCATTCGTGAAAATGCAAACGTCATAAGCAAAGCTATACTAATGAGAGATAAATCTCGAAACGCGTCTGTAGATGGCCTAAGCCATTAGCATTAATCCAAGTCCTTTCACTTATAATTTTTTGTTATTTCTCCTTTAATTTCTAATTTGTATTTGTTACTTGGTTTGAAGAGAATTTGACCTAAACGTTACATATACTTTATTAGAGCGTTGTAACAAATCAAATTACATAAGATTTTAAATATTTCATTGTATATTTCAATATCCGTAGGTGTATTTGCTCGGGAAGTAGTTGTTTCAATGGATATTTATCGTCTTAAGTTGTCTTATTAATTAAGACATTGTTTGCATTTTCACGAAAAACTATAAGAAGCGTAAGCTTATTTTCTCGAATTCAAATAGTTTTGAATTTAAATTTATCTTGTTTGACACTAATTATAGTAAACAATATTAAACAGCCATAAATTTCAAAAACATATATACTTTATGATCTATGTTATAGATCATTGCAACCAAGTTGTGTATCTATCATTAACAAAACTTTTTTTATTAGCACAATAAAACCGCGTGTTACACGCAATAAAATCGGAATGAACGGGGCGTTAAATATTTTGTTGGTTATTTTTATTGCCTGCCGGATGTCTCGAGGGGCTGAATCAGGAATGGGATTAGAGATCAGGAACGTAGGGGGTTAAAGGGGTCTCAATATACCCCCAATCCTCTTATCCCGGTTTGCGCTACACAGTTCAGGTTAATATCACAATTAGATCACTAACCCATTATTACTGCAGACCGCAAGTGCACTATGTAAATATGTCAACCAATGCTAGAACAATAATTATGCGTGCAAATACCCCGGCGGTTTTCATCGATTGGAAATTGTGCTTTAATTAATCTACCATTATTTCAATTAAATTATTACACTGATTTTGCTTCTGCTAGCCGTTGTCAAAATAACCTTATTTCGCTAAGCTTATTCTGGTTTATAAGTAATTTCAGAGAGGAAGTCACTGTGTGGAATTTGTAGAAAAAATTGAACTTTTATATTGTTAATAAGATGCTTTTCAGTTGTGTACTGAAGCCTTCTATTCAAGGCCTCGGTACAGAACTGAAATACTTGTTTTTGTCGCCCGCAATCTAAATCTAGAAATAATATTAAAACACTTAACTTTGTTTTACCACTTTAATTAACTTTTTACAGTGACTATAGTTTCGACTACAAGCTAGTCATTATCAAACTGAGTGGACTCAGTTTGATAATGACTAGCTTGTAGTCGAAACTCTAGTCACTGTAAAAAGTTAATTAAAGTGGTAAAATAAAGTTAAGTGTTTTAATATTATTTTATAAAGATGTACCACAAAGTGAACGTCAACCAAATCAAAGAATTAAATCTAGAAAACTCGGTATATTGTCGTGACGTATTGTGACGTATTTTTTCAACCGTTGATATTCTTATTAGAATTTTGTTAATTACGAAGTAAAATGTTATTATTTTTAGTTAATAGTTTTACATTTTTTTGTTAATACTAAATTGTTTTGTAATTAGGAATTTGTTTCCTGTTGGGCAGTAAACATTATTATTATTATTAATTACTACGTCCTTATTTTGGGATTAAATTTAAACAAGGAATACTTTAAGGAAAGTACAAGCTTAGTACTTGTCTTATTATTATGTTTTCTACTGTTTTAGTTAATTATTAAACAAAAAGGGAATTTTTGTTTAAAGTATACATATGTTAAAAGCGTTCAATTTAATACTTCTATAGTGTTTAAAGTACTTGGTTAAACATGAAGTAAAATTTCGTGTTTAGAAAAGCTTGACAATTTAGATTTGCATAAATTTTACTTCATGGGTCACGTGTGTAAAACACTGAAATATTGTGAAGTTTAAAATATACTGCTAAAGCACTATGCTAAAGCATAGCATGATCTTTATTCAAATTGAACACTTTTAAAAAACATTGAATGCTTTCAATTTTACAGCACATGCATCAACATACAGGGAGTTTTCCTTTTAAGTATACATATCCCAATTACATATGCTGTGAATCTTCAGATAATCGCAGTTTTTTTTAAAGACTTCAATTTTAAGCTTTAAACGAGTGTTTTCCACTCCCAGATTAAGCATGAAGTAAAATTTCGAGTTTAGAAAAGCCCCGTGAAAATTTGTCGAGGGTCGCGCAGCGACCCGAGACAAATTTTCTGGGCTTTTCTAAACTCGAAATTTTACTTCATGCGCCACCCGTATAAAACACTGAAATTTTGTGAAATTCAAAATATTTTAATTTGATAGTATATTATTTATCCTGCTGTAACACTTTATTTTTAATACTGATTTTGCAGTATATTTTTAATTTGTTCAACTTTGAGCTGTTGTGCAAAACACTAAAACAATCTTTAAATAATTACAGGCGTTTCTGATAATTCTACAAATAATTAGAATTTTTATACTGATTCAGCGGTATATTTTAATTTTCACAATATTTCAGTGTTTTATACGCGTGGCGCAGGAAGTAAAATTTCGAGTTTAGAAAAACCTGAAAATTTGGTTTGGTCGCGTAGCGCTACGCGCTACGCGACCAAACCAAATTTTCAGGCTTTTCTAAACTCGAAATTTTACTTCATGCTTAATCTGGGAGTGGAAAACACTCGTTTAAAACTTCAAATCAAACTCTTTTGAAAATACATCAAATGTCGGAAAAATTAAACAAAAAATTTCTTGTATGTTAACTTTAAAGAAAACTTCACTGTATGTTTATGAGATAACTATTGCATTGAGAAATATTTTAATAAGACAAGCACAAAGCTTCTACTTTTCCTAAAGTAGTTTTTAACAATTTCATCCCAAAATATAGACATATGCAGTTTATTAAGACAAGTACAAAGTTGGTATTTTCTTTCAAATATTGGCAATCGCCAACAGTGCCGAGTGGGTCTGACCAGCAGGAGGGAGGCACTACAAAGGGCCTAAAACTTGGCCTAAGTGGGCGCGGCTACGGATGCCCTCCCGACAACCAACCTGGTATTTTCTTTAATGCGTACCTATATTTTTAAAATAGATCATTCCAAAACGAGTACCACAATAAGACAAATCCATGTTTCTATTCTTATAATTTTTTTGCTAAGATTTTTTCATTTAATTAAAACCTAAAAATATCATTAGGCTTTTGTGATTTCCATGTTTCTATTCTTATAATTTTTTTGCTAAGTATTTTTCTAGTATAGAGAAAATAAAATGATTATTAATATTATTATTTAATATCAACAATATAATTTTTCATTTAATTAAAACCTAAAAATATCATTGGACTTTTGTGATTTCCAGAAGATTCAACTATGAAATCTCTCACGTTTATTCAAAGTAAAGATATTAATCATGGGTGATATAATCCATCCCTAATTGAAGCGAACGTCAGTGGAATCCTCTGGTACTAAACTCTCGCCGCTTTGAGCTTTAAGTCTGAAATGGCGTGATATATCTTATAAAGGAGATTAACTTGATTTTAATTAATAATTCCACGTTCCACGTTTCAAGCCCAGAATCACTGATCTATATATCTTACACTTACCCACCGTGGATAGCAAGCATTAATTATAGGAAAGTTTCCTCAAACATCTATTACTCAAATCCATAACTATAAAAAACTATGTTTATGGTAACTCAAGTCACTGCCTAAATTATTAGGCTGTTAAGATAAATAAACGCAGTGAGAACCAAGTTAAATATAAACTCAATATTAACTTAAGTATAATTTTAGGGTTATTAGTCATTATATACATGGGGATTAATAGCATTTGGTGAAATACAGGGCCCGCCAGTGAAAGGGGCATTTTAATGTACCCGAAACATTTATTATCAGAATTTTTTTATACAGATTTGAGTGCAGTAAAGTATGCCATTTTACTTTTTCAAAATAACGCCGCTTAAGTGAAACCCATTTACGTGTAAACATTATTTTAACCTTAATCGAAATTCGAAAAAGCAGGTCAGGTTGAATCTGCAATTTCTTGCCTGATATTCGTTTTTAATTCTGGTATGGTTTGCGGTCTATCAATCTACACCCTGCTCTTCAGAAATCCCTAAAGAATATAACTTGTGGCCCCATTCTGTTGGAAAAAATTAAACATATATCAAAACCAAGGTTGTTAAAAAAACGTTTTTTTTTTTCATTTTAATTAAAACAGTTTTTTTTACAAAATGTGCTTTTTTATTGAAACAGCGTTTAAAACATTAACAATTAAAAACACGTTCAAAACATGTTTAAAACACGTTTAAAACGTGTTTAAAATAGAACATACAGGGCATTTTTCTTTTGAGAATACATATCTTCATAATTCCACTCCCAGACTAAGCATGAAGTAAAATTTCGAGTTTAGAAAAGCCTAAGAATTTGGATTGGCCGCGTAGCGAAGCGGAGCGGCCAATCCAAATCAGGCTTTTCTAAACTCGAAATTTTACTTCATGCGCCACGCTTAAAAACACTGATTTACAGTAAAGTTAAAAAAACATACACATACAACAACTATTATAGGCAATCTAATATACGTTATAGTTATTGGGTTGCCTATAATCACTGTTTTAAACAATTTGTTCAGCGCAGAATTTGACTCAAGTTTTATTCACATCTATATATTAGATTTCTAAAGCCGTATATTTCAAACTTTACGATATTTCAGCGTATTTTACGTGTTTCAGGCTTTTCTAAACTCGAAATTTTACTTCATGCTTAATCTGGGAGTGGAAAACCCTCGTTTAAAGATTCACATTGAAATCTTTTAAAAGAACAACGAATGTCGTAATATTTACAGTGTATGCATATGTATACCTGAATGAAAAATTCCCCGTGTTTAAACATTACATTTATGCACACACAGTTGTGATATTTTATTGTAATAAATTGTTATGTTTAATAATGTAATTTGAAATATCTTCAACAATTTAGCTAACATTTAAAAACGTAAACAAGAAATCTTAATGAAGTACTATAAAATATAATTTAGCAAATTTAAGATAACAAAAAAAAGACGTTTTAAACAAATTTAATGTTTAAAATAAGTTTTAAACAAATTTAAGATTCAAAACATGTTTAAAACAAAATCGTTTAAAACACGACGGTTGTCTCTAAACATGTTTAAATCACTGTTTTGTAACAAAGTGTTTGAAACATAACTACCCTGCTTGCCTGATGTTCGTTTTTAATTCTACTATGGTTTCCGGTCTATTAATCTACACCCTGCTCTTCAGAAATCCCTAAAGAGTATAACTTGTGGCTCCATTCTGCTGGAAAAAATTAAACATACGAGGGCAATCCACAAAGTGACAGACGTTTTGAAATAAAACATAAACAAAGTGAAAAGACTAATTTTTATTATATACATTTTGAAGGTAAACTCAGGCTATTTTTCGAAGTAATCGCCATATAAATTAAGGCATTTATCATATCGTTTTACAAGATTTTCAATGCCCTCTTTGTAGAAATCTGCCGCCTGCGAGTTCAACCACTGGTTTACACCAGCATGGAGTTGAGCGTCAGTGTCAAAGCGTTGCGTACCGCGCCACGTCTTCATCTTTGGGAACAGATGGTAATCGCTCGGGGCCAAATCCGGGCTGTATGGCGGATGACTGAAAATTTCCCATGCAAGAGCTTTTGAGTACGATTGGCTGTGCGTGGACGAGCGTTGTCATGGAGAAACAAAATTTTCTCGTTAAGTTTTCTCCGACGCTTGTTTTGTATCGCGCGTCTTAATTTTCGGAGTGTTTCGCAATATTTCTCTGAATTTATTGTTTGACCACGTTCAAGAAAATCAACCAAAATCACTCCCAGAGTATCCCAAAACACAGTAGCCATGATTTTTCTTGCTGACAGCATCTGCAGACACTTCCTCGGTTTCTGGGGCGAATGCGTGTGACCCCATTGCATCGACTGCCGTTTTATTTCGCAGGTAACGTACTGTACCCAAGCCTCGTCACTAGTTACGATACGATCGAAAACATGGTTTCCAATTTTGTCGTACTCTTCCAGAAATGTCTGTACTGCAGCAAGTCTTTTGGTTTTGTGGTCTTCCGTTAGGATTTTCGGAATCCACTTGGCCCAAAATTTGTGGTATCCAAGTTTACCAACTACGAACTAAACTCTGTGAAATTTGGGGAAAATGTTCCGAGAGTTCTGTAATCGTGAATCGACGATTTTCACGGATTTTTTCATTAATTTTTACCAACAATTCATCACTCACAAGACTAGGCCTACCACTGCGATCCTCATCGTGAACATTGGTTCGGGCCATTTTTAAAATCAATGCACCACTGCCTCACTCGGCTTTCACTCATTATTCCATTGCCGTACACATCACAAATCTGGCGATAAATTTCAATAGGTTTGTAATTTTTCGCCAACAAAAGCCTTATCACACCACGCACTTCACAATTGGCGGGATTTTCAATTGCACCGCTCATTTTAAAACGCCACTGTATAAAAAGTACAATATGCACGAGTCTCTAGTCACCACGGCTGGTTGCGTACTAGGTGTAGAAAAATTCTGTATCCAAGATGGTGGCGCCAGTGCCGCCAACTGCCGCGCTAGGCCAAAACGTCTGTCACTATCTGGATTGCCCTCGTATATCAAAACTAACATACCAAGTGTCAAAGTTGTCGATAGAAATAAAATGTTAAATATGTAAAAATGTAATAAAAGGTAAACAAAATAAATTGAAAATTGTGGAATCAGAAAAAATCAAACAGCAGCTGTTACGATTTGTATATGTTATCACCAAACGAAAATTATCCATCTGACGGTCAATTCAAGTCCCTAATATATTTTTAACGAGTGTTTTTAATCCCCGACTGAGCATGAAGTAAAATTTCGAGTTGAGAAAAGTCCTAAGAATTTAGATTTGGACGCGCTAATATAATTTTAACGAGTGTTTTCAATCCCAGACTAAGCATGAATTAAAATTTCGAGTTGAGAAAAGCCCTAAGAATTTGGATTTGGACGCGCCAAATCCAAATTCGGGCTTTTCTCAACTCGAAATTTTACTTCATGCGCCACGCGCACAAAACACTGTTTTGAAGTAAAATTCAAAGTATACAATATTTACTTTGGTTATATGTAATTATTTTAACCTAATCGTTGTGTCAACAATATTCTGACCATTTGTGTGTACCTGTCTGCATTAACAGTGTTTTTTCCTTTATCGTCTTCGAAAAATGTTACCCAATAATGCCAGATGATAAAAATACTGACGATGTAATGGCTTTTCATGCAACTCGCCCGGATTTTTTGTCATTCCAATATCATACAAGAAATTACAAATTAAACCTGATCTGCTTTGTCGAACAATGGAAAATATACGGTCAAGGTAAGAAAAATGTTTACACGGAAATAGCTCGCACTTGAGAGGCATTATTTTTCAAAAGTATAATGGCATACTTTACTGAACTCAAATCTGTATAAAAAAATTGAATAATAAATGTTTCATGAAAAAATTGGGTACTTTAAAATATCCCGTTCCACTGACGGACCCCTTGATTCATCATGAAGTAACATTAAGGGCCAGTTGCACCAAACACGCTGAACTGGTTCAACTCTAAACTCGGGTTCAAAGTGACATTCGAACAATAGGAACTGTCATCTTGAACTCAAGTTCAGCTTGAACTCGAGTTCAACGTTTTTTGTGCAACTGGAGAGCACTTTTTTGCCCTTTACCAGTAAATCGGTTTACCGATATTACAATCTCTAATTAATTGTCAACTTTAAATTAATGTATGTTTCTGAGTTTCGTGAAGAGCATACTTATCAAACGAGTAACACTGTTAACAGCACTGTTAAATATTCGTTAACTTTAAATGATTTACACAAGTGACTTCCTTTATAGTTAATTGAATTTTTAGATAAATTTCTCATCCCAATCCTGAACGATCGGAGAGTTCAATTGGGTGGAATTGCATTACGTAAAGAAGGTGGCTTTTGTGGTAGGGCGGGGAATGAGGAGATTGTGTTAGCAGCAGGGGGTGGCTGTTAACTAGGATGCATGAAGAATGTAGTGAAAACTAGTTATTCCTATCTCGGCTTGTTCGTTTAGAATGTCGGGGAGAGATCCACTTCCCACATCCCGTATCCCACTTTCCGCTATCCGCATCCCTTTTCTGACCTAATTTCACCCACCCCTCGAACACACAGAAGGGACACACCTCTCTCGTTCGCCAGACGGACGCGTTTTTTTTCTTCTAATTTTCCGTTTCGTTGGTTGTATTCGAGTGCACCGTATAGATTTTAATTAGCCGTCCTGATGTGAAGTTAGAGTGGAGTCCATTTTAGTTTTTTTATGTTCGTTATGATTATTATACGTAGTATAGGAAAATAACATGTGTGTGAAGCTGGCAATATTTACAGCAATAACCCGGCGCATCCACCATCCACCCAAAAAATATTAATAAATCAAAAATAATTATTTTAACATATTTCTCGACTATAATCTTGAATTTGTTTTTTTACGTATCGTTTCTAATATCGTTGCTGTAAATAATACACAAATAAAATTTCAAATTAATTGAAATTATTAGGAACAATTGGTCATCCGTGTCAGGAAATTAATTATTTAAACATATTTCCAGATATCCGACATGCATTTTTTTTGTAGTTTTAAGTAACTAATAGTGCTATTGTTAGAATACAATAACAATTTTTACTATAGGGAATGTATCTTCCGATGATTTTTGAACATTAGTGAATGCATTGGAAAGTCAGTCATTCCGCGATGAGTAATTAATTGTTTAAACATATTTCAAGGTGGCCGACATACGTTTTGTTTATTGTTTTGAGTAACTAATAGTGTTATTGTTAAAATATATTAACAATTTTGAATATAGGGAATGTATCTTTCGTCGATTTTTGAACATTAGTGAATGCATTGGGAAGTCAGAAATACGCTATGAAAAATAAATTGTTTAAATATATTTAAAGTCGACCGACATAAATTTTGTTTATTGTTTTAAGTAACTAATAGTGTTATTGTTAAAATACAATAACAATTTTTAGTATGGGGAATGTATCTTTTGTCGATTTTTCAACATTAGTGAATGCATTAGGAAGGCAGTCATTCGCGATGCGAAATAAATTGTTTAAACATATTTCAAGGTGACCGACATAAATTTTGTTTATTATTTTGAGTAACTAGTAGTGTAATTGTTAAAATACAATAACAGTTTTCAATATGGGGAATGTATCTTTCGTCGATTTTTGAACATTGGTGAATGCATTGGGAAGTCAGAAATACGCTATGAGAAATAAATTGTTTAAATATATTTAAAGTCGGCCGACATAAATTTTGTTTGTTGTTTTGAGTAACTAATAGTGTTATTGTTAAAATACAATTACAATTTTCAATATGGGGAATGTATCTTTCGTCGATTTTTGAATATTAGTGACTGAATGAGAAATCAATCATTCGCGATTACAAATTAATTGTTTAAACATTTTTCAAGGTGGCCGACATAAATTGTGTTTATTGTTTTAAGTAACTAAAAGTGTTATTGTTAAAATACAATAACAATTTTTAGTATGGGGAATGTATCTTTCGTCGATTTTTAAAGATTAGTGAATGCATTGGGAATTCAGTCATTCGCGATGAGAAATAAATTGTTTAAACATATTTTAAGTCGGCCGACATTAATTTTGTTTATTTTTTTAAGTAACTAATAGTGTTATTGTTAAAATACAATAACAATTTTCAATATGGGGAATGTATCTTTCGTCGATTTTTGAACATGAGTGAATGCATTGGGAAGTCAGTCATTCGCGATGAGAAATTAATTGTTTAAACATATTTTAAGGCGGCAGACATAAGTTTAGTTTATTATTTTGAGTAATTTATAGTGTTACTGTTAAAATACAAAAACAATTTTCAGTATGGGGAATGTATCTATCGTCGATTTTTAAAGATTAGTGAATACATTGGGAATTCAGTCATTCGCGATGAGAAATTAATTGTTTAAACATATTTTAAGGTGGCCGACATAAATTTTGTTTATTGTTTTAAGTAACTAATAGTGTTATTGTTAAAAAACAATAACAATTTTCAATATGGGGAATGTATCTTTCGTCGATTTTTTCCGATTAGTGAATGCATTGGGAATTCAGTCATTCGCGATGAGAAATTAATTGTTTAAACATATTTAAAGGTGGCCGACATAAATTTTGTTTATTGTTTTATGTAAATAATAGTGTTATTGTTAAAATACAATAACAATTTTCAATATGGGGAATGTATCTTTCGTCGATTTTTGAACATTAGTAAATGCATTGCGAAGTCAGAAATACGCTATGAGAAATAAATTGTTTAAACATATTTCAAGGCGGCGGACATAAATTTTGTTTATTGTTTTAAGTAACTAATAGTGTTATTGTTAAACTGCAATAACAATTTTCAATATGGGGAATGTATCTTTCGTCGATTTTTGAACATTAGTGAATGCATTGGGAAGTCAGAAATACGCTATGAGAAATAAATTGTTTAAACAAATTTCAAGGCGGCGGACATAAATTTTGTTTATTGTGTTTAGTTACTTATAGTGTTATTGTTAAAATACAAAATTAATTTTTAATATGGGGAATGTATCTTTCGTCGATTTTTAAAGATTAGTGAATGCATTAGGAATTCAGTCATTCGCGATGAGAAATTAATTGTTTAAACATATTTTAAGGTGGCCGACATAAATTTTGTTTATTGTTTTAAGTAACTAATAGTGTTATTGTTAAAATACAATAACAATTTTCAATATGGGGAATGTATCTTTCGTCGATTTTTGAACATTAGTGAATGCATTGGGAAGTCAGAAATACGCTATGAGAAATAAATTGTTTAAACATATTTCAAGGCGGCGGACATAAATTTTGTTTATTGTTTTAAGTAACTAGTAGTGTTATTGTTAAAATGCAATAACAATTTTTAATATGGGGAATGTATCTTTTGTCGATTTTTGAACATTAGTGAATGCATTGGGAAGTCAGAAATACGCTATGAGAAATAAATTGTTTAAACAAATTTCAAGGCGGCGGACATAAATTTTGTTTATTGTTTTTAGTTACTTATAGTGTTATTGTTAAAATACAAAATTAATTTTCAATATGGGGAATGTATCTTTCGTCGATTTTTAAAGATTAGTGAATGCATTAGGAATTCAGTCATTCGCGATGAGAAATTAGTTGTTTAAACATATTTTAAGGTGGCCGACATAAATTTTGTTTATTGTTTTAAGTAACTACTAGTGTTATTGTTAAAATACAATAACAATTTTCAATATGGGGAATGTATCTTTCGTCGATTTTTGAACATTAGTGAATGCATTGGGAAGTCAGAAATACGCTATGAGAAATAAATTGTTTAAACATATTTCAAGGCGGCGGACATAAATTTTGTTTATTGTTTTAAGTAACTAGTAGTGTTATTGTTAAAATGCAATAACAATTTTTAATATGGGGAATGTATCTTTTGTCGATTTTTGAACATTAGTGAATGCATTGGGAAGTCAGAAATACGCTATGAGAAATAAATTGTTTAAACAAATTTCAAGGCGGCGGACATAAATTTTGTTTATTGTTTTTAGTTACTTATAGTGTTATTGTTAAAATACAAAATTAATTTTCAATATGGGGAATGTATCTTTCGTCGATTTTTAAAGATTAGTGAATGCATTAGGAATTCAGTCATTCGCGATGAGAAATTAGTTGTTTAAACATATTTTAAGGTGGCCGACATAAATTTTGTTTATTGTTTTAAGTAACTACTAGTGTTATTGTTAAAATACAATAACAATTTTCAATATGGGGAATGTATCTTTCGTCGATTTTTGAACATTAGTGAATGCATTGGGAAGTCAGAAATACGCTATGAGAAATAAATTGTTCAAACATATTTCAAGGCGGCGGACATAAATTTTGTTTATTGTTTTTAGTTACTAATAGTGATATTGTTAAAATACAAAATTAATTTTCAATATGGGGAATGTATCTTTCGTCGATTTTTGAACATTAGTGAATGCATTGGGAAGTCAGAAATACGCTATGAGAAATAAATTGTTTAAACATATTTCAAGGCGGCGGACATGAATTTTGTTTATTGTTTTAAGTAACTAGTAGTGTTATTGTTAAAATGCAATAACAATTTTCAATATGGGGAATGTATCTTTTGTCGATTTTTGAACATTAGTGAATGCATTGGGAAGTCAGAAATACGCAATGAGAAATAAATTGTTTAAACAAATTTCAAGGCGGCGAACATAAATTTTGTTTATTGTTTTTAGTTACTAATAATGTTATTGTTGAAATACAAAATTAATTTTCAATATGGGGAATGTATCTTTCGTCGATTTTTGGGGATTATTGAATGCATTGGGAATTCAGTCATTCGCGATGAGAAATTAATTGTTTAAACATATTTTAAGGTGGCCGACATAAGTTTAGTTTAATATTTTAAGTAATTTATAGTGTTATTGTTAAAATACAAAAACAATTTTCAATATGGGGAATGTATCTTTCGTCGATTTTTAAAGATTAGTGAATACATTGAAAATTCAGTCATTCGCGATGAGAAATTATTTGTTTAAACATATTTTAAAGTGGCCGACATAAATTTTGTTTATTGTTTTAAGTAACTAATAGTGTTATTGTTAAAATACAATAACAATGTTTGATATGGGGAATGTATCTTTCGTCGATTTTTAAAGATTAGTGAATGCATTGGGAATTCAGTCATTCGCGATAAGAAATTAATTGTTTAAACATATTTCAAGGTGGCCGACATACATTTTTTTTATTGTTTTAAGTAACTAATAGTGTTATTGTTAAAATACAATAACAATTTTCAATATGGGGAATGTATCTTTCGTCGATTTTTGAACATGAGTGAATGCATTGGGAAGTCAGTCATTCGCGTTGAGAAATTAATTGTTTAAACATATTTCAAGGCGGCAGACATAAGTTTAGTTTATTATTTTGAGTAATTTATAGTGTTATTGTTAAAATACAAAAACAATTTTCAGTATGGGGAATGTATCTATCGTCTATTTTTAAAGATTAGTGAATACATTGGGAATTCAGTCATTCGCGATGAGAAATGAATTGTTTAAACATATTTTAAGGTGGCCGACATAAATTTTGTTTATTGTTTTAAGTAACTAATAGTGTTATTGTTAAAAAACAATAACAATTTTCAATATGGGGAATGTATCTTTCGTCGATTTTTGAACATTAGTGAATGCATTGGGAATTCAGTCATTCGCGATGAGAAATTAATTGTTTAAACATATTTTAAGGTGGCCGACATAAATTTTGTTTATTGTTTTAAGTAACTAGTAGTGTTATTGTTAAAATGCAATAACAATTTTCAATATGGGGAATGTATCTTTTGTGGATTTTTGAACATTAGTGAATGCATTGGGAAGTCAGAAATACGCTATGAGAAATAAATTGTTTAAACAAATTTCAAGGCGGCGAACATAAATTTTGTTTATTGTTTTTAGTTACTAATAGTGTTATTGTTAAAATACAAAATAAATTTTCAATATGGGGAATGTATCTTTCGTCGATTTTTTGGGAATATTGAATGCATTGGGAATTCAGTCATTCGCGATGAGAAATTAATTGTTTAAACATAATTTAAGGTGGCCGACATAAGTTTAGTTTATTATTTTAAGTAATTTATAGTGTTATTGTTAAAATACAAAAACAATTTTCAATATGGGGAATGTATCTTTCGTCGATTTTTAAAGATTAGTGAATACATTGAAAATTCAGTCATTCGCGATGAGAAATTATTTACATTCCCCATATTAAAAATTGTTATTGTATTTTAACAATAACACTATTAGTTACTTAAAACAATAAACAAAATTTATGTCGGCCACCTTAAAATATGTTTAAACAATTAATTTCTCATCGCGAATGACTGAATTCCTAATGCATTCACTAATCTTTAAAAATCGACGAAAGATACATTCCCCATATTGAAAATTAATTTTGTATTTTAACAATAACACTATAAGTAACTTAAAATAATAAACAAAATTTATGTCCGCCGCCTTGAAATTTGTTTAAACAATTTATTTCTCATAGCGTATTTCTGACTTCCCAATGCATTCACTAATGTTCAAAAATCGACGAAAGATACATTTCCCATATTAAAAATTGTTATTGTATTTTAACAATAACACTTTTAGTTACTTAAAACAATAAACAAAATTTATGTCTGCCGCCTTGAAATATGTTTAAACAATTAATTTCTCATCGCGAATGACTGACTTCCCAATGCATTCACTAATGTTCAAAAATCGATGAAAGATACATTCCCCATATTGAAAATTGTTATTGTATTTTAACAATAATACTATTAGTTACTTAAAACAATAAACAAAATTTATGTCGGCCACCTTAAAATATATTTAAACAATTATTTCTTATCGCGAATGACTGAGTTCCCAATGCATTCACTAATCTTTAAAAACCGACGAAAGATACATTCCCCATATTGAAAATTGTTATTGTATTTTAACAATAACACTATAAGTTACTTAAAACAATAAAGAAAATGTATGTCGGCCACCTTGAAATATGTTTAAACAATTAATTTCTTATCGCGAATGACTGAATTCCCAATGTATTCACTAATGTTCAAAAATCGACGAAAGATACATTCCCCATATTGAAAATTGTTATTGTATTTTAACAATAATACTATTAGTTACTTAAAACAATAAACAAAATTTATGTCGGCCACCTTAAAATATATTTAAACAATTATTTCTTATCGCGAATGACTGAGTTCCCAATGCATTCACTAATCTTTAAAAACCGACGAAAGATACATTCCCCATATTGAAAATTGTTATTGTATTTTAACAATAACACTATAAGTTACTTAAAACAATAAAGAAAATGTATGTCGGCCACCTTGAAATATGTTTAAACAATTAATATCTTATCGCGAATGACTGAATTCCCAATGCATTCACTAATCTTTAAAAATCGACGAAAGATACATTCCCCATATCAAACATTGTTATTGTATTTTAACAATAACACTATTAGTTACTTAAAACAATAAACAAAATTTATGTCGGCCACTTTCAAATATGTTTAAACAAATAATTTCTCATCGCGAATGACTGAATTTTCAATGTATTCACTAATCTTTAAAAATCGACGAAAGATACATTCCCCATATTGAAAATTGTTTTTGTATTTTAACAATAACACTATAAAATACTTAAAATAATAAACTAAACTTATGTCGGCCACCTTAAAATATGTTTAAACAATTAATTTCTCATCGCGAATGACTGAATTCCCAATGCATTCAATAATCCCAAAAAATCGACGAAAGATACATTCCCCATATTGAAAATTAATTTTGTATTTCAACAATAACACTATTAGTAACTAAAAACAATAAACACAATTTATGTTCGCCGCCTTGAAATTTGTTTAAACAATTTATTTCTCATAGCGTATTTCTGACTTCCCAATGCATTCACTAATGTTCAAAAATCGACAAAAGATACATTCCCCATATTGAAAATTGTTATTGCATTTTAACAATAACACTACTAGTTACTTAAAACAATAAACAAAATTTATGTCCGCCGCCTTGAAATATGTTTAAACAATTTATTTCTCATAGCGTATTTCTGACTTCCCAATGCATTCACTAATGTTCAAAAATCGATGAAAGATACATTCCCCATATTGAAAATTGTTATTGTATTTTAACAATAACACTATTAGTTACTTAAAACAATAAACAAAATTTATGTCGGCCACCTTAAAATATGTTTAAACAATTAATTTCTTATCGCGAATGACTGAATTCCTAATGCATTCACTAATCTTTAAAAATCGACGAAAGATACAATCCCCATATTGAAAATTGTTATTGTATTTTAACAATGACACTATTAGTTACTTAAAAAAATAAACGAAATTATTGTCGGCTGACTTGAAATATGTTTAAACAATTTATTTCTCATCGCGAATGACTGAAATCCCAATGTATTCACTAATCTTTAAAAATCGCCGAAAGATACATTTCCCATATTAAAAATTGTTATTGTATTTTAACAATAACACTTTTAGTTACTTAAAACAATAAACAAAATTTATGTCTGCCGCCTTGAAATATGTTTAAACAATTAATTTCTCATCGCGAATGACTGACTTCCCAATGCATTCACTAATGTTCAAAAATCGATGAAAGATACATTCCCCATATTGAAAATTGTTATTGTATTTTAACAATAATACTATTAGTTACTTAAAACAATAAACAAAATTTATGTCGGCCACCTTAAAATATATTTAAACAATTATTTCTTATCGCGAATGACTGAATTCCCAATGCATTCACTAATCTTTAAAAATCGACGAAAGATACATTCCCCATATTGAAAATTGTTATTGTATTTTAACAATAACACTATAAGTTACCTTAAACAATAAACAAAATGTATGTCGGCCACCTTGAAATATGTTTAAACAATTAATTTCTTATCGCGAATGACTGAATTCCCAATGTATTCACTAATCTTTAAAAATCGACGAAAGATACATTCCCCATATTAAAAATTGTTATTGTATTTTAACAATAACACTTTTAGTTACTTAAAACAATAAACAAAATTTATGTCTGCCGCCTTGAAATATGTTTAAACAATTAATTTCTCATTGCGAATGACTGACTTCCCAATGCATTCACTAATGTTCAAAAATCGACGAAAGATACATTCCCCATATTGAAAATTGTTATTGTATTTTAACAATAATACTATTAGTTACTTAATACAATAAACAAAATTTATGTCGGCCACCTTAAAATATATTTAAACAATTATTTCTTATCTCGAATGACTGAATTCCCAATGCATTCACTAATCTTTAAAAATCGACGAAAGATACATTCCCCATATTGAAAATTGTTATTGTATTTTAACAATAACACTATTAGTTACTTAAAACAATAAAAAAAATGTATGTCGGCCACCTTGAAATATGTTTAAACAATTAATTTCTTATCGCGAATGACTGAATTCCCAATGCATTCACTAATCTTTAAAAATCGACGAAAGATACATTCCCCATATCAAACATTGTTATTGTATTTTAACAATAACACTATTAGTTACTTAAAACAATAAACAAAATTTATGTCGGCCACTTTCAAATATGTTTAAACAAATAATTTCTCATCGCGAATGACTGAATTTTCAATGTATTCACTAATCTTTAAAAATCGACGAAAGATACATTCCCCATATTGAAAATTGTTTTTGTATTTTAACAATAACACTATAAATTACTTAAAATAATAAACTAAACTTATGTCGGCCACCTTAAAATATGTTTAAACAATTAATTTCTCATCGCGAATGACTGAATTCCCAATGCATTCAATAATCCCAAAAAATCGACGAAAGATACATTCCCCATATTGAAAATTAATTTTGTATTTCAACAATAACACTATTAGTAACTAAAAACAATAAACAAAATTTATGTTCGCCGCCTTGAAATTTGTTTAAACAATTTATTTCTCATAGCGTATTTCTGACTTCCCAATGCATTCACTAATGTTCAAAAATCGACAAAAGATACATTCCCCATATTGAAAATTGTTATTGCATTTTAACAATAACACTACTAGTTACTTAAAACAATAAACAAAATTTATGTCCGCCGCCTTGAAATATCTTTAAACAATTTATTTCTCATAGCGTATTTCTGACTTCCCAATGCATTCACTAATGTTCAAAAATCGACGAAAGATACATTCCCCATATTGAAAACTGTTATTGTATTTTAACAATTACACTACTAGTTACTCAAAATAATAAACAAAATTTATGTCGGTCACCTTGAAATATGTTTAAACAATTTATTTCGCATCGCGAATGACTGCCTTCCTAATGCATTCACTAATGTTGAAAAATCGACAAAAGATACATTCCCCATACTAAAAATTGTTATTGTATTTTAACAATAACACTATTAGTTACTTAAAACAATAAACAAAATTTATGTCGGCCGACTTTAAATATATTTAAACAATTTATTTTTTATAGCGTATTTCTGACTTCCCAATGCATTCACTAATGTTCAAAAATCGACGAAAGATACATTCCCTATATTCAAAATTGTTAATATATTTTAACAATAACACTATTAGTTACTCAAAACAATAAACAAAACGTATGTCGGCCACCTTGAAATATGTTTAAACAATTAATTACTCATCGCGGAATGACTGACTTTCCAATGCATTCACTAATGTTCAAAAATCATCGGAAGATACATTCCCTATAGTAAAAATTGTTATTGTATTCTAACAATAGCACTATTAGTTACTTAAAACTACAAAAAAAATGCATGGCGGATATCTGGAAATATGTTTAAATAATTAATTTCCTGACACGGATGACCAATTGTTCCTAATAATTTCAATTAATTTGAAATTTTATTTGTGTATTGTTTACAGCAACGATATTAGAAACGATACGTAAAAAAACAAATTCAAGATTATAGTCGAGAAATATGTTAAAATAATTATTTTTGATTTATTAATATTATTTGGGTGGATGGTGGATGCGCCGGGTTATTGCTGTAAATATTGCCAGCTTCACACACATGAAAATAACATATGTTGTACATATTTACTCGGATATTTTTGTTGTATTTTAGCGAACAACATGTAATGACATTTTAATATACTAGCATTAGTAAGTACAGAAGTACATAATTTTCTTTGTGATTTTTAAATGTAGTCATTTTTTCTAACAAAAAATACTCGTCCCCGGTTCCATGGATGTGTGTGAATGTGCTGTGACGTCCAAATATATAGTTATATTTTACACTTAGTAATAAGTTAATAAACAAATGTATACAAAATAAACATTGATGATGGCTAATAGTCTCGTAACTAATGCCAGGCAAAAGCCACAAAAAATGTAGTAATTGATCAATTATCACCTGTATAAAATAATACAATAATTTATCAACTTTGTTAAATTTAGCCAACATAAGTTGAAATACAAATCGTTAAAGAAAAATATCACTTTCAATACTTTTTGTTGGTAATTTTGTTTTATTGTTAATATTGATAATTGCATAAAAGTCACTTGTTGTGTTTCACTACTGTTTTTATTCTCTCCGACTAGTTTCAACTTATTGTCATTCTCAACGAGTAATTACAATAAGTCGAAACTAGTCGGAAGAAATAAGAATAGTAGTGGTAACTTAAATAAAACACTTAATGATATTCAACAATTTTTTGTGTATTTTTTTGTGTGAAATACACAAAAAAATAGTTAAAAAAGTGATTTATTTAAGTGATCATGGGTTTTCAAAAATGAAGAGCCTTAACTATCTACAAAGTGACTTTTATTCAATTATCAATATTGTAAACATGTTTTATCTAGTGATTAATGAAAACAAAATTGAAGATATTTATTGTTAAGACCAATTAGGTGTTTTTAAAACTCTACACTTAATCAGCGTTAATACATCTGGCGCATAAAGTATACTTTTGAGTTTAAAAAAGCCTGAAAATTTGGATTGGTCGCTAGGGAAGCCCAAATTTCCTTAAATAACTTCATGATTTATAGCATGTACTAGTATTCAATATGCTTCCAGTAGAAACAATTGTTAAGTCTTAATGCTAATACTTAATGCATATTTATCAATTGTTGGCATAATAAATTATGTTACCTCAATTAACTCAATTGCAGTTGTAAGAACTGAGTATAACTTATTATAACCCACTGAAAAAATTAAGAATGTTTTATGGACATCTGTAAACTTTACAGAATAATTCTGTTTTTGAGATCTCCACAAACAAACTTAATTAATTTTGCAGAATTTCAAATGATGGTATTTCATTTCTCTGTAAATTTGTGAGTGTGTTTGTATCAATCGTTTTATTTAATTACCTTCTGAGTTGTCTGTTCACCAATATGATACCCATGAGGGCCAAATTGGCCGCCATTCCCATGGAGCCCAGGGCGAAGATTAGGGCCGCTTCTGCCGTTCCTCCAGGATGGCACTGGAACACCCTGGTGGCGTTCAGACTTGCGTTGGCTGCACTGCTGCCAAAACGCAAGTTCGCCCCTATCATCGCCACAGCTGATCCTACAAGGCAACAAAACACATACAACACATTGATTAAGCAGCTTCCAAAAAAGGAATCTTTAGCTTCTAATAAATTGAATGTGAAAAGAAAAGCGTTATGAATGATATGTATCTGCGTTGATGAGAAACTTTGGAGTATAAATAAAAACGTTCGTATTAATATCGATCCACCTAGAGTAAAATTGTTAAAATAATTAACGATCAGAAACTAGCCATAAATATACAGCCAAAACCCGGCGCTTTCACCATTTTTAGCACCACAACTTTTTCGTTATTTAAATGGTTTTTTACAAGTGTAGTTCGTTAAATTTAACTAGCCGAGAAATTCGAACACATTTGTGCTCATAACACCAACAGTCTTAAGAAACGATCTGTCTTATCAAAAGTAAATTATAGCATTATTTGCAGGCAAATATTTAAACAAATTTTACGGATATACAAATATGTCTGCGTTTCTTGTCTAGTTCAATGGAACAAGCTATATCAATCTTGATCTTTAAAACTTATTGGCATGTAATATATAAAATTACGAGCATGTTCGTATAACCTGCAAACAAGTCCTAATTAATTAGATTACTAAGATAATCAATATCCATTAAAACAACTACACCGCCGGATATTTAGTTATACAATGGGTATTCATTGTCTTAGTAGTCTTTTTAATTAAGACTTATTGTTTGCAGTTTACGCGAGCATTTTCGTAAATTTATATATTATATTTAATGTTTTGCAAACTTAAACAAGCGTAAGCTTGTACTCTCAAATTTAAATAGTTTTGAATATGAAACATTGTTATTGGCATGGTTATCGTTTTCAAAAACACATGTTTATTTATTCATTAAGATAAGTTGAAAATTTGTAGATAATGTTAAAAAATGGTGGATGCGCCAGATTCGTTTATTGATTTCTTTTTGTATAGTATGAATCGATAGAAGAATTGAGAGGAGTATTTTGAAAATACACGATGTCCCAAACGGTCTTCAATATTTCATTGTGAAATAGTAATGCGTGAACATTCGAACACCGTGTATAAACCTAACTTCAACGTAAACTAGAGGGATTAATTCAAAAGCTGATGATACTGAAAAATGTTTTAGTAGTATGAAAATGATTTATTTACCTGTTTATGAAATGATGGTAGCTTTGATGATTAATTAAAAATGAGTGGCCAAATATGTGATATTTCAATTAAAAGAGAATTATTTTATCACATCTATAAATCTTTTAAATGCTGTTACTTAATTTTAATTATATTTTAACTTTTATCAGCCATTCATTTTACATCAACTCTTGTCTATTTTGTTTACTTTTAATTTATAGAAATGTGAGATGGAATGTGAAATCAAGCTAAGTTGGCTATAGATTTCAGCTTATTTAAATCTATTAAAATGACAAAGCATATAATGATTAGAATACGGGGTTACCTCAAAAGAAATAGATACTTTTAGTATTGTACAAAACGAAAGTTATTTCTGATATTGAACTTTCGATAGTACAGTTGGTAGTTGGTAGAAATTGTATTGCTTTTGATTCTGTAAACAAAATATTAAATTAATCGTATATGTCATTTCTCTGGCCTTACATTCTAAGTGCACATAACAAATACCAAATTAATTTTGAAAGTAAAGTTAAAGTTAACATATACGTTAAATTTATCAGTTCACTTATAGAATCGGCCTGATTTGTGCTTGAATTAATCAAAACGAACTCCGTATACATATCTTAATAACTGTAAATCTTTAGATATTTTTGTAATGAGTTCAATTTGAAGCTTTAAACGAGTGTTTTCCACTCCCAGATTAAGCATGAAGTAAAATTTCGAGTTTAGAAAAGCCCCGTGAAAATTTGGTTTGGTCGCTCCGCGAAGCGGAGCGGCCAAACCAAATTTTCAGGCTTTTCTAAACTCGAAATTTTACTTCATGCGCCACGCGTATAAAACACTGATTTTAAGTGAAGTTCGAAATATACTAGTAAAGCAGTTCTAAAGACGTACATTCTAAACATCACATCAAATTAGTGTTTTGTGCATATGGCACATAATGTAAAATTTCGAGTTTAGGAAAACCTGAAAATTTGGTTTACGCGACAAAACCAAATTTTCAGGCTTTCCTAAATTCGAAATTTTATTTCATGCTTAATCTGGGATGGAGTACACTCGTTTAATGAGTCAAATTAGCCGCTTTTAATAAACAACGAATGTCGTAAGATTTACAGCGTATGCGTATGTATACTTAAAAGAAAAATTCCGTGCATTGAGTACCTGTGAGTTTCAAAAGTAAACTTTAAGAATCACGTTTTTGAACAGTGTAAACGAATTTATTATAACATTATTAGTTTTAGATTAATAAAACATTGAAATTGTTTATTTCTTTTGTAGTAACCCTATACAATAGATTTTTCATAAAGTTCATGAAATTTGTCAAATTTATCGAATACACAATTAATTACAAAAATGACAAAATAGACATCAGCTAAAATTAAATTAAATTATTCCTGATTATAAATAATGAAAAAATACAAATATTTATCTCTTAATCAAAGAAAATAGCATTGTTTAAGCTCATTCATAAAAAAATTACACCATAAGATAATTATTTGTATGGTTTAAATGAACCTTAATGCTACTGTAAAAAAAATGCAATTAGAACGCATGCTGCAATAAATATCATTAAACACAGTATATACAAGTTAGTATTTTAGTATAAATAATTAGATCGCAGGCAGATTTGTTTAGTTTTTCATAAGTGCCAATGGGTTAGAAAAATATTTTTTTCCTTTGCATTTTAATCCAATTCTGTGCTTCATTTGCAATAAAGTAACTCACTACAATCGCGCATGCGCTGTCACTATATCTCACAATATAAATTCCAAGAAGTAGTAAGTAGTTAATACCAAAATAAGGGGATTCTTTTTAAATGTCCCCTTTGTCGTTATCATCATGTCCGTAAATTTCTTTCAATAGTAGAATGTATATACAAACCTCTAAGAAACTACAGTTGCCAGAAAAATAAATATAAAGTCTAACTATGATGCGCATGCGCCCTGGGCTAATAATAATAACAATACGTGGTAATATGCGAGGCAGCGCCACCTAGTGACCTGTAGGCTTAAATAATTCGTAAAATAAAGGGAGGGGCATTCGGAAAATCATAAAAATACCAAAAGGCTATTAAAGGCTAATTAATCAAGGTCAAAAATCGCCCAAAATGCACTTAAGTTTCTTTGCTTTGGTTTACCAGAGGGGATCGGCGTGGAACTGACGTACTCTGAAAGAGAAATAGCAAAGGCTCAACAAAATTTTTAAAAGACTATTCTTTACTGAGAGATAATTATAAATCTCTTTAACTAATTAAGCTTATATGGAAATTAAATGAAACTATCGTTTTCATATATTGCAGAATTTCTTATAAACTGAATTTTTTATTTAAATATACAAATCCCGGTGATTATAGCGTTTGATACATTTTCAGGAATTATTTGTTTTTATAAAAGCGTTTCAAAAGCTACTAACGAGTGTTTGCACTCCTTGGTTAAGCATGAAGTAATGTTTCGAGTTTAAAATTTTACTTCATGCGCCACGCGTATAAATCACTGATTTAAAGTTAAGTTCAAAATATACTACTAAATGATCATCGGTTAATTAATATTAGAAAGTTTCATTTCGTGTAAACAATTCTTACAAAATTCTTTTAATTTTATTTTAATTACACTGTACACGTTCCAAAACAATTTGTTTGAACTTTAAAAAAGTAAGATTTAGTTAGGCAAAATAATCATTTGTAAAATGTATTAATGTAAGATCAACCTTAAGCTTATTTTGAACTTCACTTAAATAAGCGTTTTGTACGCGTGGCGCATGAAGTAAAATTTCGAGTTTAGAATAGCCTGAAAATTTGGATTGGTCGTTCAGGCTTTTCTAAACTCGAAGTGTGACTTCATGCTTAATCAAGGCACTCCACACTCGTTAGAAGCGTTGAATTGAACGCTTTTAGAAAATCGGTTGCCTGCACATTTAAACACAGCCTAAACATCGGGATATGTATACTTAAAAGACCAATTTCCTGCATAACTTAACATTTTTGAAATTATGAGTTGAAATGAAAAGCTACGAAATGGATTTTTTTGACAATACACAACTTTAATTTAGAAAAATTATTTTAAAAATAATTTTAACACAGTTTTGACGCTGTTTATCTTAACCCTGTAATTTTCTAGGTTGGGAATATATTTTATATCACCTTAGATATGTGCTCATATTGATATTAGCGTTGATTGAAACTTAATATTTTTAAGATCAATAAACATTTCATAACTTCATTGTTTTGTAAATATTATGTGAAAATGTAAAGTTCATTATGGGCTATTAAATCCCTGCAGTCATAAAGACTGTTATCTTGGACCCAACGATAGTAAAAGCCATTATAAAGTTATACCTTATTTTTTTTATAAAACGCATTTTCAACAGTCCATTTTTGCGGATTATCCCACATGAATATTACACCTTCCATTTGGATTATTCCGAAGCTGCAACCGTTCTCACCTTCAACCCTAATTACCATCCCTTTAATGAACAAGGCTACATAAAACCGGCTCGTGTTTTCAGCAAAAGTTCTTCAGTTTTCATATTCTGTTTTCGTTTCGCTTCCGTACTCGGGCTTGTAAATAATTACGTTTCGCCGGCCAAATCTGATAAAACGCGCGATGGGGAAAAGGGGCCAAAATGTCCTTCTACTTCGGCAATAAAAAAATAAATAAATACGACAGAAAAGTCCTTAGAGGATGAGATTCGTATATTTAAGAATCTCTTTATTTTTAAAAAATACGATAAATTGTGTTTCTTTAATAGTTTTGTTTCATTTCCGGTTATTTATCTTTGTAAATAGATATTACAAGGAACTTTAACAATTGGAAAGATGTATTTAGTTTCACTTGTTCTATAATCATGTTATAGTTTTCACGTTTATAATTAATTTCTTATTTATGCTGTTTAATTGATCTATATTAAAAATTATAATTGAGAGCTTTTATACAATAATATAATAGATAGGTACCATTTTTACTTATTATTATTACTTATAAAATAACTCTTAATCAGAGCTGGTATGAATCCTTAATATAATATTTGGAGACTTGTCTCAATGAGACAAACATTTTACAGATAGTCGATATTAATTTTAATTTGTTTTTATATTTTCTTAATATAAATATTCGAATCACGGATCCGAATCACCTATTGTGATTCGTATCACAAATACTTAAATAAAGGATTTGTAGGACAAAAATATCAATCAAGGATTCGAATCCTATTTTTTAAATCACATATACAAATTCTTCAAAAGTAAATAGAAATATTATTGGATGAATAACTATTGTTATATTTAACTGACGTTGAAACCTGGCATAGGTAAACGAAAATTCAAAAAGTGCCAAATGAGAAATAAATTTAGGATATTAACATTTGTATGTTATATAAAATTCAAATTCAAAACTATTTGAATTCGAGAAAATAAGCTTACGCTTCTTATAGTTTGCACGCTTTAAACATAATATATAAAATTACGAAAAAACTATTCGTGAAAATGCAAGCATTTTCACGAATAGTTTTTTCGTAATTTTATATATTATGTTGTATGTTATATTTTACATGAAGGAGCTTTAAATGTTTTTTAAAAGTCATACATTTTAATTCATAAATGGAACTTTACTTCTAAAATAACTCTAAAAAATAAAATTCTGTATAATAATATCCTATTCGTATGATATTCACATCAAATAACAATCCTTTTCCAACAATGTGAACTTAATTATTCAAAATTGCGCTTTTATAAAATGCCGGCTTATTCTCGGCGGTTTTTTGCGCGTTCACGTCTACACTAAGCTGATTGATAATCGCCCGTTTTACAAGGGAGAAGGATAATGGGGGTGCCGCGACAAACAAAAAACGCCTTTAAAACTTTCACTCTCGCCGCTTGCCGTTTAAAAAGGATCATGCATATGATTTCGGTTAATAATTAGAGAGAGATTTATAATCCGACCCCGCTCGCTCGACGCACGCACAAAAAGAGGCACAAAGCTATTTATCAACAAGACTCTTGTTTTATCTGTACTGTTACACAGATTGTAATTATATTGGGGATACAGGATATTTTTTTAATAAATCCTTATGTAGGTATACAATATACATTTTCAGGAATTTCAGGTGTTTATAAACGCGTTAAATGTTAAGATTCTAATCAGTGTTTCCACTCCTTGATTAAGCATGAAGTAAAATTTCAAGTTTAGAAACGCCTAAAAATTTGGATTTGCCAACGGGAAGCGAAGCATAGCATGCCGAAAAATATACATTTTTAGGCTTTTCTAAACACAAAATTTTACTTTATGCGCCATGCATATAAATTACTTAAATATTGTAAGTTCAAAATATCTTGCGATTTTAAAATTCGACCTCCTGTAGCAATTTACTTTGGGATATGTAGGTATACTTAACCCTTTCGGCCCTGACGGTGGTATTTGCAACCACTAAAATTTAGTAAACATACTGGGAATTTTCATTTTAAATATACATAAATGTATGCTTGAGGTGTAACTTTTCCGATAATCGTTTGTTTTTTAAAATAGTTAAATTTGAAGTCTTAAACGAGTGTTTTCCACTCCCAGATTAAGCATAAAGTAAAATTTCGAGTTTAGAAAAGCCTGAAAATTTTCAGGCTTTTCTAAACTCGAAATTTTACTTCATGCGCCACGCGTATAAACCACTGATTTTAGGTGAAGTTCAGAATATGCTACTAAAGCAGTATGCTACAAACGTGTATTCTGAACATCACATCACATCAGTGTTTAGTACGCTTGGCGCATGAAGTAAAATTTCGAGTTTAGAAAAGCCTGAAAATTTGGTTTAGTCGCGTAGCGCTACGCGCTACGCGACCAAACCAAATTTTCAGGCTTTTCTAAACTCGAAATTTTACTTCATGCTTAATCTGGGAGTGGAAAACACTCGTTTGAAATTTCAATTTGAAATATTTGTAAAAACAACGAATATCTGAAGATTTACAGCGTATACAGTATATTGAGATATGTATACTTAGAAGAAAAACTCTCTGTACATCTGAGATAGTAATAAATAATATGCAGTGTACAAAAAATTTTTTTTGGGCACCAGAAAAGTTCCAAGGCTGAAAGGGTTAAGACAAAAATCCCTGTAAGTAATAAAAAATGACGATAAATACATATTTGTAACAGTGGCGTAGCAAGGTCAGCTGGTGCTCAGTGGTGAAATATTTTGTCACCCCCTTCTCTCACATACACACATTTAAATCATAAAAAAATACTTATAGATTGAAAAAACATTAACCTACAAATTAAAATTAATTAAAAAAAGAGGCAAGAATATTTAGTACAGAAAACTGAGATGAGGTGCATTTAGAGTCACTCAACTGTTTCCAAGGCACTCTTACAAAAACACAATATTATAATGCTACAAATTTAATGTAAAATAAATTATAGGAACCAGAATACTGATTGTTATGAAATTTGGTAAAACACTTAAACTATCTTGTCACCTTTGGGATATTTACAAATTTTATAACACTTGTGAAGTAAACATTTAATCAACCAATAACTCAAAATATGTCTGTGAATTTTTATCACACTTTGATATTCCTTTTATAGGTTTTAAACCCTTGACTAATGATGTAAAATTTCATTTAGATACATACAAGATTTTTGTCTTTTAAGTATACTTTCCCAGATCAAACCTAAGCAATGGATTTAAAACTTCACATTAAATCAGTGTTTTATACGCGTGGCGCATGAAGTAAAATTTCGAGTTTAGAAAAGCCTGAAAATTTGGTTTGGTTGCTCCGCGCTTCGCGCTACGCAACCAAACAAAATTTTCAGGCTTTTCTAAACTCGAAATTTTACTTCATGCTTAATCTGGGATTAGGAACACTCGTTATAAGCTTGAAATTGAAAGGTTTTATAAAAACAACGATTGTCTGAAAATTTACATTGAAAAATCGTGATATGTATACCTAAAACAAAAGTTCCTTATATCATAAAAATGTAAATGATTTTTTCTGTTTTAAAGAACCGGGGATTTTCTCCTACAAACTTAATTTCTGGACGATGCAAATCTCAAGCGATATTTATGAGGTCATTTACAGATCAAAATTGATTTTTACATATTAAAATAATTGACCTCTCTTATACAGCATTTTTTGTAAATAGGTTAACTAAGTTTCGCTTTAAGTTAACATTTTTTTACACTTGTGTCTACGGTAATTGAATTTTAAAAAATTCGAAACTCAAAAATTCTGTAATCGTATATTTTGAAATATGCATTTACACTATCAATTTCATTTGAGTTAGACAGAATTGATTTGATTTTTATTAATATAATTTGCACGACACTGTATGTTAGTAACTAAAATTTATTAAATGGTTTAACATTAACGAAATCTAGATCTTGAATCTTAGAATCTTGGATCTTGAATCTTAGAATTTTGGATCTTGAATCTTGAATCTTGGAGGCGTTCACTTCGTGGTACATTTTCAATTTTGATACAAAGAAAACACTTTTTTTATACCACTTTAATTTTACTTTCGTGACTAGTTTCAATTACACGGTCATTCTATACAAAGTTCCATGTGCGACCAAACCAAATTTTCGAACTTTTCTATACTCGAAATTTTTCTTCATGCTTAATCTGGGAGTGAAAAACACTCGTTTTAGCTGCAAATTGAATTGTTTTCCAAGAAAAAGCGTATGCATATGTAACGGGTGGGCAATCAAGTGGTTTCTTTTTAAAAATGCAATGAAATGAACAAAATTATTTTTTTTCCATGTATTATGGCTTTAAATTAATGAAACACTTGTATCTTTTCTTCACTTATTTATTTGGAGTACCAAATGCACATTTCGATCACGATGTGGTTGACAAATACGGTATTTGTATCATTGATAATAATCACATCGTGATCGAAATGTGCATTTGGTACTCCAAATAAATAAGTGAAGAAAAGATACAAGTGTTTCATTAATTTAAAACCATCTTCACGCAACTCAACAACAATTAAGTATTATGGCTTCATTAGTAAGGGCAAACATTCCCATTAATTTTCCAAGACCTTTACGGTTCCCCACAAAAAAAAATCCAAAGGGGTTAAATCGCAACTCCGAGGCGGCCAATTGACATCGCCAAGACGGCTGATAACACGATTTGGGAATTTGGTGCGCAAAAGATCGATTGTGGCATGGGCTGTGTGGCATGGCGCGCCATCCTGCATGAACCAGAGGTCGTCCTCTGTCCATGTCTTCAATTTCATTAAAAAAAAGTCGGATAACATGGCTCTGTAACGCTCACCGTTGACCGAAACGTTGTTTCCAGCCTCATTTTCGAATAAAAATGGTCCAATGATGCCACCACTCCACAATCCGCACCAAACTGTCACTCTCCGGGGATGCATTGGCATCTCGACAATAACGTGCGGGTTTCCCGAGCCCCAGATACGGCAATTTTGTTTGTTAACGTAGCCGTCAAGATGAAAATGAGCCTCGTCAGAAAAGATGATTTTTCGCCCAAAATCGTTGTCCAATTCAAGCTGCTCTAAGGCCCAAACTGCGAAGCGATAACGAAGCGGATGGTCATGCGCCTTCAATTGCTGAGTCAATTGGACCTTGTAAGCGAATAATCCGAGATCCCTGTGCAGAATTCTCCTCAGGCTAGTGCGTGCAATGTTGAGCTGTTGAGATCGACGGCGAGTTGATGTTCGTGGATTGAGTCTCACACTCTCGGTTACAGCAGCCAAATTCTCGTCTGTGCGCACCGTACGAGAACGAGGACCATGAGTGTTGTCCACTAGCATGCCAGTCTCACTAACTTTTTGCACAAACTTGCGTACAGCAGGCGCGGTGGGTGATTCATTTCGGCCAAAACTTCTTTTCAACCAACGCACTGTTTGGGCTACACAGCACACTTTGGAAATAAGTTTGCAATATTTCCCAACGTTGTTCAAGCGTAAAGCGACTCATTTCGTACCGCGGAGAAATGATACCGACTTTCTGTCAAGATTTCGAGCGGGAAAAAGATGTCAGTGTCAAAATAACCTATGATTTAAAAAGAAACCACTAGATGGCCCACCCTGTATATGTATCCCTTAAAAAAAATCCCTGTATACTGGAGTTTAAAAAAATATGTTTCACAACATTTTAATGATACGAACGTTGATAATTCTGATATTGTAGATATTGAAGCAAATTGACTGCATCAAGTAGATCAGCTAGTAAATGTAAAACATTGTATGCGGTTAGCGACCGTGAATTTACTAAATTTGAATAAGATCTAAGTATTTATTCGGCTTTTGGTCAGCTTTTCGAACTTCCTGACCACTGTAACACCCGACCAATTAAAAAAAATAAAATGAAACTTTGACAGATGGTCATGGCAGCCATTTTTTTTATTCGCAATCTACTTTTACCACATAATTGTCAACACTGACGGGTAAGTGTTAGTTGATTTTACATTCTGGATACTTAATTAAAACACTTGGTTTGTTTCACTGATTTATATTTTCTCCGACTAGTTTCGACCATAGATCATCTTCAAGGGGAATGTACAAAAAATATCTATGCAAAAATATATACAGAGAGTTTTATGTAACACCGAACATTTTCATACAATACAATTTGAAACCTTTAATTTTTAAATTATGTATAAATTGAGTTGCCTACATGACCATTAAAAATTGTAGCCAATCAATCGCAATAATTGCCTCAACTTGTACATACAGGGAGTTGAAACTTGAAATACGTTGTTCAACCAAATTTTTTAAATTGCTTAGCCTGGGAGTGAAAAACACTCCTTTAAAGCTTCAAATTACATTCTTTTAATAAACCGATCGTCACCAAATGTACAAGGTATGCTAATGTATACTTAGAAGAAAAAGGGTTCGTTGTATATCGATTTACCTTGATTTTTGAGATTCTGAAAACGGAATCGGGGTAAACGTGTATGGGACGCACGAATCTAAAGTAATCTTGGTAAAGGCGACTTACCGTTTGGCCACGAAATAAATTTTAAGTTCCACTTTTGAGGTTATATATGGTCGTATTTTCGGCTAAATAAGCACATTAGGGATACCTGTTACACACATGATGAAATTATGTCCAAAATGATGACGTAATTCATCCAATTTGTAGTGTTATCTCCATCAATTCAGTCAATATCACGATATTAATTTTACACTAAAATTGACGTCTACTGACGTTTATTTAAAATAATGGATATATAAATCAAGATTGATTCACATCAATCAAGATAACATTTTAATACATCTAGCGCCATCTATTTTTTATATCGTAAATTAGAATCATAGGTATTCTAATTTACGATATCAAAAAATAGATGCATTAAAATGTAATAAATGTAATGTAATAAATATTAATGTTAATATTTAAATATTCAGGAGCTGTTCCGCACACGCAAAGAGACTTACGCAATTTATTCTATTGCAAACTTTTCTCCTAACCTAACCTAACCTAACAGTATGTAGAATAATTAACGTGCGCAAAGAGATTTAAGCAATTTATTCTATTGCAAACCTTTCTCCTAACATAACCTAACCTACAAGTATGTGGAATAGTCACCGTGCGCAAAGAGACTTACGCAGTTTATTCTATTGAACACCTTTCTCCTAACCTATTCTAAAAGTATGTTTAATAGTCATCGTCTGCAAAGAGACATACGCAATTTATTCTATTGCAAGCCTTTCTCTTAACCTAACCTAACCTAACCTAACCTAACCTAACCTAACCTAGAAGTATGTGAACTATTTAACTTGCGCAAAAAGACTTTCGCAATTTATTCTATTGCAAACCTTTCTACTAACCTAACTTAAAAACACATAAAATCGCCTAAGCATAACAAAATGTTTATCTGCATCTTATTATTTTATAAAAAAATGTGTGGCCATACTTAGCCTTAAATCAGATAATTTTGCTTGGTTATGTGGTTCTATTAAATTATTTTAATTGTATTTAAATTTAGCTGTGTGTCTACTAACCAAACTGGATATGCCGTACAAATTTAATTTGAGTAAAAACAGTGAATTAAATATAAATGTAATATTTGTTATTATCTATTGTTTGTTTGTTAATATTTTATTATTGCAGTAAATATCCTAGTTATCGTACGAAAGTGCCATCTATTATTTATATCGTAAATTAAATTACCTATGATTTAATATTCAATCTCGATTTATATACCATTGTTTTAAATAAACGTCAGTAGACGTCAAATCTAGGGTAAAACTAATATCGTGATATTGGCTGAATTAATAAAGATAACACTACAAATTGGATGAATTACGTCCTCATTTTGGAGATATTTTCATCATGTGTGTAATTTGTATCTGTAATGTGCTTATTTAGCCGAAAATACGACCATATATAACCTCGAAAGTGGAACTTAAAATTCGATTTGCGAACAAACGGTAAGTCGCCTTGACCAACAAACTTTAGATTCGTGCCTCCCATACACCTTTACCCTGATGTCATTTTCAGAATCTCAAAAATCATGGTAAATCGAAATGCAATGAATCCAAGAAAAATTCTCGTTATAAAAATGTTCGGTGTTACAAAAAACTCTCTGTATATATACAAATACAAACTATCATAAAAAATCAGGTGCTAAGGGCGGACGTTATAGGAGAGTTCCAAATCTCTTCCATATTATTTACAATCGGTTTTTTCCGCTTTAGCGCCTTCCTAATTTCCAATCCTTCACGGAAGTTTAAGTATCGACCCTAATTGCCTATTGCTACTAATAATGGCTATAATGAAAAAACAACTCAAAAAATATTTTTATTGTGAAACAAAATCAGTTGAAACAATTGGAGAGAATATTAATCAGTGAAATAGCTTAAGTGTTTTAATTAAATATCCATATTTAGATTCGAAAACATTTCACCACTGGTTAAGTGAGAAATTGATCATTCATATGATTTTACATTTTTTATTAAACTCATTTTTAAAAATATTTTTTCAGAAAAGGGAAGATAACCTATTTAGTAACTTTAAGAAACATATATTTTTTTCATTTTGTTACCCCTTCGGCGATGACACCCTGGGTGGGCTGCATCCCCCGCATTCCCTTGCTACGCCACTGATTTGTAATGCAAACAAAGTATTTTTTATGATTAACATGAAGTTTATTCCGTTCATGTAAAGAAAACATCTGATTTAAATCACACATTAAATTATTATTGTTTGATTATAGTTCCATCTTTGACAAGACACAAATTATCATTATCAATAAAAATAGTAAAAAACTAGTTATTTATTAAACAATTTAAATTGATAATGCAATTGAAATATCATTCATTATCAACATGAAATAATTTTTATTTTCATTTGTGTGACAGTTATGTCGAGAGTATAAAAAAGTAAAAAGCAGAAAAGCAAACTAATTTGGATTATAAATGCGCGGTGGTTGGATTCATTAATTGCGATTTCAGGTGGGCTTAATTAATTTATGAAAAGTTTTATAGGGCTGGGCGCGCAGTGCATAATTTTCCCGGAGGGGGTGGAGATTGTCGAACTTTCCACGCGTAATATACTTTCGTGGGACTTTGTATAGAATAACCGGCTACATTATGCAAATCTCGCCTGCTTCCTTTACAGATTTTCCTTTCAATAAATTTATTGAACAAAACCTCATAAAGTGCATTGTATTTAGAATTAAAAGAAAGCCTAAGTAAAATAAAAGTTTTTTTTAGTCATATGTATGAAAATCAATTAATGTGCTGCTATGTAAACGACTAAACAGAACCAAACAAGCAGTTAATTGTGACACTTCACTTTGAATGTCATTAAATACAGAGAGTTTTATTTTTAAGTATACTTATTTTAATATACTGTAAATGTTCAGATACTCGTTGTTTTGAAAAATAGTTAAAATTGAAGCTTAAACGAGTGTTTTCCACTCTCAGACTAAGCATGAAGTAAAATTTCGAGTTTAGAAAAGCCTGAAAATTTGGTTTGGTTGCGTAGCGCGAAGCGCGGAGTAACCAAACCAAATTTTCAGGCTTTTCTAAACTCGAAATTTTACTTCATGCGCCACGCGTATAAAACTCTGATTTCAAGTGAAGTTCAAAATACACTACTAAAGCAGTTTGTTAAAGAAGTATATTCTGAACTTTACATCAAATCAGTGTTCTATACGCGTGACGCATGAAGTAAAATTTCGAGTTTAGAAAAGCCTGAAAATTTGGTTTGGTTGCTCCGCGCTTCGCGCTACGCAACCAAACCAAATTTTCAGGCTTTTCTAAACTCGAAATTTTACTTCATGCTTAGTCTGGGAGTGGAAAACACTCTTTTAAGCTTCAATTTCAACCATTTTTCAAAACATTGCATATCTGAAGATTTACAGAGTATTCAGTATCTTGAAATATGATTTAAAAAAGAAAACACTTGGTTAAATTTCACTAATATTAGTGAAATGCAACCAAGTGTTTTCTTTTTTAAATCATAGTTAAATATGTTTCACTACGTGAAAGATGAGAAACTTGTTCAAGATCTTGAAATAAGTATACTTAAAAATAAAACTATCTGTTTAATTAACTTCAACATTATTGCTAATATTATGCTTCATGTGTCTGGTCACCTAGTCAGAAGTGTTATCAAGATGAAATTGAAAATGTTCAAAACAAATTTTTAAAATCTCTTTCCTATAAGAACGGTAATGGGAATACCAGAAATCTTGAAACTCTAATGACTAGTTTTGGTCTAGACACTTTAAGCAGCAGAAGAGTTTCTGCGATTATGATGCTGTTTCATAAAATTATTAATGGGGATGTTGAATGCCCTGATATTCTGTCTCAAATTGACTTCCATATTAGCGCTGATAACAAATTAACACGCTACAGACCGTTATTCCGAATACCGTTCCACAGGACTAATTATGGTATCAACATTTGTTTCAGTCAATTTATGCGCTATGCTAATAATTTTTCACGCAATTCTAACTTTGATTTATTATCTGTCTCAGCAGGAATTGATGCGTTATTTAAAAGTTGTTGACATAAATGCAGTGACAAATATGTAATAATTGACTTATTTATTCGTAGTTTATTTAATTTAATTTAAGTTTTATTGTATTTTATTTATTCTTATATAAATTTTAAATTGTAGTATTTTGTAATAATGGAGTTTCCGTAAATAAAGATATTATTATTATATTATTATGAATTCAGAAAGTGATGTGAGTGAACCGGGCGCACCACCAAGCATTGTTGAAGTAGCAAATTCCGCATCGAATAATATTCTACCACTTAAATCCCGAAAAAGGTACGAATTTGTTTACAATAAATTAATGGCGTGTAGAAATGATAACGAGATACATTCGTTTGCCACAAATGTTCTTATGGCTTATATGGGTAAAATATAATCATTTCGAGTTTAATATTAATATAACGTTAATCTAGGAAAAAATTGCATTTTCTACTCGAAATGAAAATGTTTTTATCGTTCGTATACTTGCTTCACTCGACGCTAACGCGTCTCGTAAGCAACTGTTCACTAACGAAACAGACGTAATTTTCATCTCTTGTTAAAAAATATACTATTATCCATGTAAATAAAGAATTTATTTTCTTTAAACATAATTGACATAACGTATGAGTTGATTACTTGAATATTTATTGAAAAAGTGGGTTTCCACACAATATTTCTAGTTTATAAAAAACAGAAAGTTTAATTTCTCCGAGTGCAGCGAAGCGGAGCGCCCGGAAAATCCATTTTTTTAGGCTTTTCTAAACCCATAATTTGACTTCATGCTTAGTCGATGAGTGGAAACACTCGTTACAAACTTCAAATATAACGCTTTTTAAAATAATAAAAGTCTGAAATTCAACAGTACATGCCTCGGGGTACGTATACTTAAAAGGAACATTTCCTGTATAAAATAATTGTATAAAACTATTGTAATTATAAGTTTTCCATTTTCAAGGCTTAGACTCAATCTGTGCCCCATATATTTATTTATCATCGCGTTTTCAGTGATTACCCTTGCAAATTTGGCCATTAATCAAGTAAAGTTTTCCCAATCGTTGCAAGAATTTTCCCCTCGCAGCCGGCAGCGGTAACTGATAGCGAGTTTCCCTTTAGCAAATAGTCACGTCTTTCTATAATTTTCCGGAGGCGGCGCACATACTTGCCACCATAAATCAACTGAAAATACACCGAGACACACAGAAAGAGGGAGCGCAGGGCGTGAGACATTTTCCCAACTAATGAATAGAACTGTTCTCCCCTTTTCAAAATTAATCAAATATCTCAACAAACGGATTAAACGGTGAAACAAATTTAATCTTTCAGACTTGAAATCACATTTTATTTCATTACAACACTATCATCAATTGCATGATGCTTACAAGACAGTGTATGTGATCTCTTAGAAATATCTCGGCGCATTCACATTAACTGCTAATTCAGTCATGTCCGATTCCAAGATGAGTTCATCTCTAAATCATAGATAAAATTCATAATTTTTTCGAGGAATTAATTCGAACCTTAAAATTGTATTTGAATTCAGTATTCTGGCACGCGGACGCGTTTCGGACTTCAAGGTCCACTTTAGTGTGGTCCCGACCCAGTGCTGAGGAATACTGAACATTTATTACTATATCAAACCGATATGTGAACACTATTAAGTGAATTGAATAGCTAACGCTATCTATCGCTCCATAGTGGCATCGTCAATGACACGAATGCACAAGTGCATATATAGGTCACTGTTTCGTCCACGGAGGTATACTTGGTGTGACCACAGAAAACAAATATCAAAGTTGTATTTGAGTTCAGTATTCCGGCACCGGATACCCACAGACGCGTTTCGGACTTCAAGGTCCTCTTCAGTGTGGTTCCGGCCCAGTGCTGAGGAATACTGAACATTTCTTACTATATCAAACCGATATGTGAACACTATTAAGTGAATTGGATAGCTAACGCCATCTAACTCAAATACAATTTTGATATTTATTTTCTGTGGTCACACAGAGTATAGCTCCGTGGACGAAACAGTGACCTATATATGCACTTGTGCATTGTGTCATTGACGATGCCACTATGGAGCGTTAGATGGCAACAACAGCAACATTTTTAAGAGAATTCTTAAATTTTCAATTAACTTTTTCTTTTGCGTCAAACACGTTGAATTGGTTCATCTCTAAACTTGAGTTCACATGAGGTGGTGGGACGCTACCTGCACTGCGGTCTCCGTGGTCCTTTTGTGCGCCTCTGGATGGTCTCCTCCCTGTGTACTCCTGTGTCTACTATGAAGTTCAGGAGTTTCAGCCAGGGGATTTTCTTGAGCTCTATTTCAGAAAGCACAGGCTTCCCAAATTGCACCGTGTGTTGCCTTTTACAGGCTTCGCATGTACACAGGGGGGGCTTTTCTCAATTCCCATCCTATGTTTGTGCTTATTCCGGTCACAGTGTCCAGTGACTAATCCTGTGATTTTTCGTAGTTTTATTCTACTCAGTCCTGACAGCGTTAATGTTCAGCTAGGTGCCGGACCATCTAGGACGAGTCTTGTGTGCCTCTTTCCCTTTTGGTTGTGCCATGCCTTTTTGTCCTCCTCTGCTAACTTGCGTCGAATTATTTCCTTTCCGGTTTCATGGCGTATTCCGAAAGCGGGTTCAGGTCCTATATTTCCTCCTGATACCCCTTGTTTAGCCAGCAAGTCGCCCCTAAGTGTCTAATAATTCTTTGGTTCTTAAGTATCCATACTAGCTGTGTTTTTACTGTTGTCGACAGTGCGTCCAGTAGGCCATAACCAGCCTGGACTGCACCATCGGCGAAGCTAGCGCTGCTAGGCTGTGCGACATAATGGTAATTGGTCCTTTGTTGTGTCCCGATTCCATTATGTGATGAGCACACCAGTCAATGGCGGCTATTTCAGCTTGGAAGATAGAGGCATGTTTCCCCAGACAAACCGCAAATTGTTTGCTCCGGTTGCAGCCTCCATAGATTCCAGCCCGGTTCCTTTTGTATTTTTGGCCCCAACTATACACCAGATGGTTCCTTTAGAAGTTCCTGGGTATAGAGTGACATTAGGAACCATCATCTTGAACTCGAGTTTAGAGATGAACCAGTTCAATGTTTTCTGGTGCAACTGGGCTTTAATAATGCCCGAGATATTTATAAAAATCCTTAGTTGTAAAGATTTGTTTAAAGAAAACAAATTAATTATATCTTTCTGTGTTTGAGCAATTTTAGTCAACTTTAACAGACCATAATATTGTTTCAATGGGTCAAACAGTGCGTCATACTTCGAAAACACCGATAAACACTACCCCCTTTTTACGCGCTTACGTAAGAGGGAGAATACGTAAGACGGATATTTATGAAAATCCTAAGTTGCAATGATTTTTTAAAGAAAACAAATAAATAAAGAAATTGCCTTCACTAGGGAAATCGACAAAGTTGACAGAAATTGCAAAATAGAATAATTACAACAAATCTACGTTTTTCTCAAAGAATCATTCAGAAATAGTTAATCATCGAATTTTCTTGCGTTTTGCGGAGATTATTAAAACGATTAGTGTACTTTCTGTTGTTTTGCAAAGGTAAATAGAATTTAATAAGAGCCACGGAGCGAAACAGTTATTCTTTATCTGAGATACATTATATGGATGAAAATTTACTAACATTTTTGAAAGAACAGAACATTGAGAAAATCGATTTTTTAATTTATTTATTTATTTATTTATTTATTTATTTATTTATTTATTTATTTATTTATTTATTTATTTATTTATTTATTTATTTATTTATTTATTTATTTATTTATTTATTTATTTATTTATTTATTTATTTATTTATTTATTTATTTATTTATTTATTTATACAATCACGGAAATTACATTTCCTATATAAGATTGTACATCACTTAAACTAATATAACTAAATATAAAACATAAAACAATGAATACATAAAAGATAATTATGAGCCGTGCATTAATTCTAATATATAGTTAAAACATATTTTTGAATTAATCATATTGAAAATGTCGAGAGCAGGATCTAATGATAGTAATTTATTGTACACATCACACATTGAAAATATAGGTGATCTAATCATAACATTTGTTTTGGGAATTGAAAGTTGAAAAAATCTGTTGTGTCTTAAGCCATGAGGAACGTGAAATTTAATCTGAGCAACAATCTCTGGACAATCAATTGAATTATTTAATAATTTGTAAAGCGCAGTTATAAGATGTGCTTTACGTCGACGTTTCAAAGATTGTAGTCCAAAAGCTTGAAGTAGCGATTCATAGCTTATTGTGTAGTCTGGATAGAGTCCTGACTTCTTAAAATATAAATACTTAACTAGGCGTTTTTGAATAGATTCTATTAAATTAGAATATTTAGCATAACATGGATTCCAAACACAACAACCATATTCGAGCCGAGATCGAACGTACGCATAGTATAACGATAGTATAGCATCACAACCTTCAAATAATTTGGAATTGCGAAAAATAAATCCTAAGAAACGATTGGCCGAAGAGACTATGCTTTCTATGTGAAAATTGAATGTAAGGCTCGCATCAAAAAAAAAAAACCTAGATCTTTAAAGTGGTTCACACTCGATAGTTGGACGCCATTTATATTATAATTGTGTGTTATGGAAGATTTATTTCGTGAAAAGGACATCACTTTGCACTTATTTGTATTAAGTAATAAATTATTGGAACTGCACCAAGAATGGATAATATCAATATTGTGTTGCAAGGACAGACAGTCGGTAATAGAATTAATTGGTTTAAAAATTTTCATATCATCCGCGAATAATAAGCAATCAACATCTAAGTTCTCAACAATATCGTTTATGAAGCAGTTAAAAAGCAATGGACCTAAGACTGATCCCTGAGGAACACCTGATGTTGCCAAAAATAAGTTAGATTTATAGCCCATATATTCTACAAATAGCGGTCTTTCAAGCAGGTAACTTTTTAATAAATTGCAGAGGGCTAGCGAAAACCCAAAATTATACAGTTTGGACAACAAGATGTTATGATCCAACCTGTCAAAGGCCTTGGAGATGTCAGTAAACACGACATCAACCTGAACCTGGCGATCGATGGAGTTTGTTAACTGCTGCGCAGTTTATGAAACAAAAAGCATTATAAATAAATAAGAATATTAAAGGGATTTATAAAACAAATAATGATTCTAGTTCTTTGTAAGCAGTAAATATGTGATTTCTTTAATAAATAAATAAAAATCTTAGATATTTATTGAATTTGCAGGATTTTCGGATTTTTCTTCAAATATACACAAAATCTGAGAAAAAATATATAAGAATAACTTTCATTAAATTAAATTTCTTAGACATTTTCTATTGGTATAATACTAGTATATAAAAATATATACGAAATTTTCCATTTCAAGAGCGATGGAAATGGGTTAGTTAGACGACAAAAAAATGAAACGAACAAAATGGTTATGAATTTGTAATACTATTTCCTGTTTATTAAAATGACGATTAAATATGAAAAAGATAATATCTTAAAATCCAAGAGTTACAACAAAAGGTGTATAGGTATATTAGTAAGTAGTACATATGAATGTATTGGCGTGAGTATCAAACACAAGGAGTTTTTGTATTTTAAAATTTACTTTAAATCAGTTATTTTATACGCGTGGCGCATGAAGTAAAATTTCGAGTTTAGAAAAGCCTGAAAATTTGGTTTGGTCGCTCCGCGAAGCGGAGCGACCAAACCAAATTTACAGGCTTTTCTAAACTCGAAATTTTACTTCATGCTTACTCTGGGATTGGAAACACTCGTTAGAAACTTCAAATTAAAAACTCTTACAAAAACAACGAATGTCGGAAAATCTACATTGAAAAATTGTGATACGTATAGCTAAAAGAAACATTTCCTGTATGTCGCCAGCAAAAAAATTAAGAAAAGTTTAAAATGGCACAAAAATGTATAAAAATCACGTTATTGAACAAATATCAACAAAGAAACCACTGAAATTGTTAAACAAATCAAGATTGGAAAAATCGTTAAAATTAAAAAAAAAAATGTCTGGATTTTTATAAATCAATGAAGCTCGCAGAATTGATAAACAAATAGTGAAATTTAATAAAATTAGTAAAAAGTAATCAAAGCGAGTTATAATACATTTTGTAAAAATTGTTAGAAAAACAATTTTAAATCAAATCGTTATCGTTAAAAAATAATTGTTCCCTATTGAAACTTGAGTTATCTAGTCCTTGTATATACGTTTTTTTTTGTATGAAATATATTTTATATACAAAATGTTAATATATATAACACATCAACACTATTTATTATTATAAATAGTGTTGATGTGTTATATTTAATATTTAATATTATTTATAACAAACTTTGTTTTGTAAACAATTTATTAGTAATAAACAATTTCACAGGCTGAATAATTGCATAGAATTTAAAATTATTAAAAAAAGCTTAGTTTAAAATAGGCAAACCGCGAATTAATTATGCGCGAATAAATTTTCCACAGAGGCGCGTTGTATCATTTCCATTATTTTCCACGATAAATTTCGCCTCGGTAAATCCTCTGTCGCTGCGTTGTTATTAAAAAGAGAAACGTGCGCAAAAAAACTCATTCATTCGTTAATGTATTTCACTGGGATTATGTACATGCATAAATAAATTCATAAATTCAATACCTGCACCCTCCTTTCGTGTACATCTGATTTATGCGAAATTGAGGTAAGTGGCTCAGAAGACTTGATCGCGTGGTGTTCGCATACTAAATAAGTTTCATTAAAAGCCCTACTCAGGGAACCTTAAGTAGGCAACTGTTGTGTTTAATTTATAACATGAAACTTGTAATGCATAATAAACTACAGTTTTCATTAATTAGTAAATTATCATCAATGTTACATTAGTGAACCTGAGAGTGTTTTAACATAAATTATGGAACAATTCTATTTTAGTACCAGTTGCATAAACATGTTCAAATAAGTAAATGTCTAAACTAAAGTTCAAACTCACATTATCTAGATATTTTCCTAATGTGATTTTAAACTTTAGTTCATGTATTAACTCAGGAAAATAGAATGTTCTGCATTACTATGAATATTGCATTAGAGAAACTAAAATTGTTTTAAATATAAATTAAACAACAATTATATAAACAAATTGCATGAACATTATAATTATGCAATTTTTTAATATATTTGTTTTATATGCTTAATTAATTTCTCACTTAACCCGTGGTGAAACATTTTTGAATCTAATTCTGGATATTTAATTAATCACTTGGTTTTATAATAATTATTTTTTCAATTTTAGTTTCTCTAATACAATATTCTTGGTAATGTCTTTTCAAGTTAGTTCGGATATAAATTCAGTTCTAAATGCCCCTTTACCTTAAATAAACACAAAGATGCATGAGTTAATTGTCAGTTGCATAAACATTTCTAACTGATTTTGTGTTATAGACATTAATAACACAAAATCAGTTGGAAATATTTATGCAACTGACACTTGACAATTAACTCATGCATCTCTGAGATTAAAATAAATGTTTCCAGATGTTTTTATTTAATTCCAATATTCTACTATATCTATTTTATTCTGCGCAACGTTGTTAATCCGTATATGTTTAATGACTTTAGTTATTGCACTCCATCAATATATAATCTCAGTGGCTTAACATCATTTATCAAGATAAACTTCAAGTCACAACTCATAGAGATAACTCAGCATCAAAACTAAATTTATCAAATTACAAACACCACACGCCATAACTACACCAAACTGAATTAGAAACAAAGTTTTAATAATACGCCATGAAACAGCGAAACAATTTTCGCTGTATATGGCTAGAGCCATTTCACATACTGATAATTCCATTGCAATTTGCAATTAAACCTCAATCCTAGGTAAATGCATTACATCTAATTCCACGCGCGGCTGTAACAATTTCCTTTTATTATCGGACGTTTTTCTTTTGCGGGAAAATTCGCTTTGTGCGTTCAGTTCAGACGTCAGTAATTCTCATTGGGTCATAAAAGTGTCCTCCCGGAAGACGCGGATTTCATAACTCCAGCGCCCTTCCGCTGTTTCCCTTATTTACCCCCGAGGGTGTATTCCCTTCATAAACATGAAGGGAATTGTGTACATCAAAATTTATCAACCCCTGACGGAACTCCGACATGTCGTGTAAATAATAAAATTTTAGATGTAATAAGAGAGAAAGAAATTACTGTTATTACATTCAAAAATTGTGCCTGGAATAATAGGCATGTAAAATGTTTGTTTTTTGTTGAAAATATGCTGTTATCTTGTAAAATTTTTATTGTAATGTATGAGTGGTTACAATATTATAAATCATAATATAACTTTGATAAAGCTTAGTTTTTATTTAATTATAGATAGAAAAACACTCGATAATATTTATGTTCCAAATGCCAAAAATTACAATTTTAGAAACACCCGGTTTTGACACTTCTATGTCAAAGTGAAAACTCAGTGTAATTAATCTATTATAGTGGAATTCGAGAGAGATGTCCTATGACTCATTGATGTGGAATGTGTGGTTCAAATTTTTTAGAGAGTATGTCGACAGTTGTATCTGCAACGATTTTTCCTAGTTGTGTCCAATTTTGACGTTACATGACAATGTCATACTCTTGAGGTCGCGAGTATATTAGTGTTCTTTCTTTTGGGAAAGCTTTAAATCATACTTTCTTGTGATTTTTTTTCTTTTGAGTATATATATCCTAATTACGTGTTGTAGATTTTTAATTATTCGTTGTTTTCTTAAAAGAGGTCAATTTGAAGTTTAAATGAGTGTTTTCCACTTCCAGGTTAAGCATGAAGTAAAATTTCGAGTTTAGAAAAGCCTGAAAATTTGGTTTGGTCGCGTAGCGCGAAGCGCGGAGCGACCAAACCAAATTTTCAGGCTTTTCTAAACTCGAAATTTTACTTCATGCGCCACGCGTATAAGACACTGATTTCAAGCGAAGTTTTCTCGTTCATAATATTTCAGTGCTTTCAGTGTTTAATACGCGTGGCGCATAAAGTAAAATTTCGAGTTTAGAAAAGCCCAGAAAATTTGTCTTGGGTCGCTGCGCGACCCTCGACAAATTTTCACGTGGCTTTTCTAAACTCGAAATTTTACTTCATGCTTAGTCTGGGAGTGGAAAACACTCGTTTTAAGCTTCACATTGAATTCTTTTAAAGAAAAAACAACGAATATCTTAAAATTAACAGTATATACGCTGTAATTGGGATATGTATACTTAAAAATAAATCTTCTTTAATGTATTACCTATTAAAGTTTAGACGATGTATTTTCAAATAAAAACCTGTATTATTTCTGTGCAATTGCAGCTGCTTTAATGTATTACTTCCTTTATCTAGGAATTCCTCCCGCACAAATACTTATTTAATAATAAAATATGATTTACTCGGTTATTCAACATTCCCATTACTATATATATATATATATATATATATATATATATATATATATATATATATATATATATATACCGTAAGGGTAGAAGGGTTTTTGATAATAAATATATATATATATATTTATTATCAAAAACCCTTCTACCCTTACGGGTGTTGGGTGTGCAGAGTAAAGTCTATCTAGTTCAAATCACTTCTGTTTCCTTGTACATGTACTAATTTTGCCCAGTCCTTCTTGTTCTTTGCTAGTGTTCTTGCTTGGTTTACCGTTATCCCCTTTTCTTCTATTATCTTCTCCAATCCTTCTTCCCATGTTTTTATAGGTCTCCCCCTTTTTCTTTTCTTTACTGTTCGTGCGTTCCATACCCTTTTTGTAGTTCTGTTGTCATCTATCCTTTGTAGATGTCCCCACCAGCTCAGTTGTCTTCTTTCTATGAACTTTATCATTTCTTCCATTTCAAGGTCTTCTCTAATTATTGTGTTTTGTATTCTGTCAATTTTTGTAACTCCTTTCACGCACCTCAGGTATTTCATTTCAAGCGCTTGTATCTTGCTCTTCTGTTCTTTGTTCAGCATCCATGTCTCGCACCCAAAAGTCAGTATTGATCTATAGATGGCTTTGAATACTTTTAATTTAGTTTTCTTTGATACTTCCTTACTGTATATAAATTTAGTTCTCATTGCGTGGAACAGCTTTAATGTATTTTCCAGTCTTTTATTTATTTCTAGCTTGTTTTTTCCATCCCCTTTAATATTTATTTTAAATTATGCGTTGTTTTTCTTTAAAATCTATTTATTTTTCGTACTTCAAATGCACGTTTTAAACAACGCAATCCGTTCGGATTTAATTTACCCTATTTAGAAACAAAACAATAGGACGCTTTGGTGTTACAAATAAACAAACAGTGTAAACAAACGCACTTTGTTATACTCGTGCGGATTGGTTGTTGTACATGTCATATCTGGCGCTGGTTGGTTGGGTTGGTATGTAAGGCGGGCGCTGATTGGTCGGATTAGTCGGTATCGCTTGCGGGATTCTGCGGATATTCCTTTGTTTAGGGTCAGTGACCGAGGGGATTCCAAAGAGTCATCACCTACATTTTCGATTGTTGATAAAAAAAAATAGTGTTAGACACTATTAATTAATTAGAAATAGCAGAAAAATATGTAAACGTATTTTAACTAATAAATTAAAGGTATTTAATTATTGATTGCAATCACTTAAACACTCATTTTTATCAATAATAAAATTATTGATCAGCGATTTGGTGATGGTTAAAAGAATTTGCAACTCTTCTCTTCTAATGGTGAGTGTTTTCTTTTAAAATGTTAAGTTGGGTTATTCCTAATACAGGAAATGTTTTTTTTTGAGTTACACATCCCGATGTATACTCTGTGAATTTTCGGGCATTCGTTTTTTTTGAAAAAAGTTAAATTTGAGGTTTCTTACGAGTGTTTCCACTCCAAGATTAAGCATAAAGTAATATTTAGAGTTTAGAAAAGCCTGAAAATTTGGTTTAGTCATGTAGCTGCTAACGAGAAAGCTAGCGCTACCTGACAATTGTTTTTTCACTCCTTGATAATTCAGATCGTTATAACTCGGAAATTATTCGTTTATAATTTAAATTGTACAGTTAGTTCCCGAGTTATAACGATTTAATTATCAAAGAGTAGAAAAACAATTGTCAGGTACGCCACTGTCTTGCTAGCGCTAGCTATCTCGTTAGCAGTGTTTATGAACAGTACTTTAGGTATTCTAACGCCGAAACAAGTTTTGAAATCGTTCGGTTAGGTTCCGAGTTATAACGATTCGAATTATCAAGGAGTGAAAAGACAATTGTTAGCTACGTCACTGTCTTGCTAGCGCTAGCTATCTCATTGCCAGTGCTTATGGAGTTCACTTAAAGTATTCCAAAGCCAGAAAGAAATTTGAAATCGTACGGTTAGTTCCTGAGTTATACCGATTTAAACTATCAAGGAGTAATAAAACAATCGTTGGTACGTCACTGTCTTGCTAGCTATCTCGTTGCCAGTGTTTATAGACAGGTATTCCAACGCCAAAAAAAAAAAATAGGTAAATCGTGCGATTAGTTCCCGAGTCATAATGATTTAAATTATCAAAGAGTAAAAAACAGTAGTCAGATATGTCACTGTCTTGCTAGCGCTAGCTATCTCGTTAGCAGCGTTCATGAACATCACTTTAGTTATTCCAACGCCGAAAACAATTTTGAAACCGTACGGTTAGTTCCTGAGTTATAACGATTTAAATTATCAAGGGGTTAAAAAGTAATCGTCAGTTACGCCACTGTCTTACTAGCGCAAGCTATCTCGTTGTCAGTGTGTATAGACATTAGTACAATACTTATAATGTTGAAAGAATTTTTGAAATCGGACGGATAGTTTCCCAGTTATAACGATTTCAATTATCAAGAGGTGAAAAAACAATCGTCACTTACGCCACTGTCTTGCTAGCGCAAGGTATTTCGTTACTTGTTTTTATAGGCATCAGTTTAGTAATTACAGTGACTAAAGAATTTTTAAATCGTAGGGTTAGTTTCCGAGTTATAACGTTTTATACTTTAAAGGGATGAAAAAACAATCGTCAGTTACACCACTGTCTTACTAGCGCAAGCTATCTCGTTGCCACAAACATCAGTATAGTCGTTACAATGCTGAAAGAATTTTTGAAATCGTACAGTTAGTTCCCGAGTTATAACGATTTAAATTAGCAAGGAGTGAAAACACAATTGTTAATTACGCTACTGTCTTCTAGGCATCATCTTTCTAATAGCCAATAGCCATAAAGAAAGTAATTACAACGCCGAAATATTTTTTGGAAGCGGTATTTTATATGCCAAACATGATTTTGTATTGAAATTCAGCAAGTAAATGGTAATACGCACACAGGATCTGAATGCTCTGGCATGAAAATTTGGATGTGAATATTTTTTTATCTGATTTTTTTGAGAGAATATGTTTTTCATATTCTGCTGACGCCAGAGCCAGGTAAAAAAAATATTCACATCCAAATTTTTATGCGAGCTATCGTTTCCACTCAATTTGATTAAAAAAATCTCATTTTGGGGGGCTGGGGTTAAAAATGTTTTATCATTTTTTGGGGTTGTGGGGGTGGCGCTAGCTCTGAGGAATCCGAATAGTGTAAAAAAAAACTTGAAAAATCCGAACTCGGGGGGCTAGCATTAACCTAGCCCCCTGAAAGTTTAAACCCTCGTAACTTTCTTGTCTAAATGGCGTTAGCTTTAATTTTTGTGGCGCTAGCTAAGGCCTGTCTAGCGTAATAGTTTTTTTCAAAAAAGTCGAACTTCGGGGGGCTAAGTTGACTGAGCCATAAAAAAAGAACCGAATGGCAAAAACTTGTTAAAACATTGTTTCTTAAAGCACTATGGCCTTACATTGACAATTAAAACTTCGACGCCAATTAAGACAGATATTTCATAGAATGTGATTTATGTTAAAGCAGATACAAATTTAGTAAGAATGGTTTCTCAGGAAATACCAATTATGTTTTAACATTTGAACTGAATATTTATTCTAAAGCATGTAATAAAATACATTCATAATTTCGCTACACTGATGTTGTCACGCACAGTGAATCTACCCGGAGGTATTTTGGATGTTGGCCAAGTGCTGGAAATGCCTTTATCCTTTATGGGGCGCATATTTTAGGTCCAAATCTCCCCATATTAGTCCTTTATATAGGATTGTAGTACATACTAATAAAATAACAGGAGTAAAATACACTATATTTAATTAAACATTCAAACCACACAATTAATATTAATAAGACATGTATAAAATGCATTTTCTAAGAAAAGGTCGACCACTATCTAAATGTAGAAAATTAGTCATATTTTCGTCTTAACTACGATCATATTTAGGGATCAAATATTTTGAAAAAAATATGTATAGGTGCTTTAAAGAAAGTACAAATGTTGTGCCTGCCTTGATACAATCTCTCCAACTTTTGTGGAAACTTATGACTTGTGACATTGACGAAAATCAACAAAATTTGCACGTAAATTGATGAAAATCATGGAAACTGACGGATGGCAACAATATTTAGTGAATTGATAAAAATGTTAACATTTCGAAAATAATGAGTACTGTGTACGTATCGACAAAAATTATGAATTGACTACATTTTTAAAAGTCTGAGACAATTAAATTGGACGAAAATCAAGATAAAAGATGAAAATTATAAAGACAGTGGAAATTTGTCCAGCGAAATTAACTAAAACTGACAAAAATATTCAACATTTTTAGTCAGAATTTATATTTAAGTAGTTTCTTTATTCATTTTTATTTAGTCATACAGAGAGTTTTTCTTCTAATAAAGTGATTGAAGTTTAAACGAGTGTTTTCCACGCCCAAGTTAAGCATGAAGTAAAATTTCGAGTTAAGAAAAGCCTGAAAATTTGGTTTGGTCGCGTAGCGCGAAGCGCGGAGCGACCAAACCAAATTTTCAGGCTTTTCTAAACTCGAAATTTTACTTCATGCGCCACGCGTATAAGACACTGATTTCAAGCAAAGTTTACTCGTTCACAATATTTCAGTGCTTTCAGTGTTTAATACGCGTGGCGCATGAAGTAAAATTTCGAGTTTAGTAAAGCCTGAAAATTTGGTTTGGCTTCTATTTTGGTTTTTATCCCGATGTGTACTCTGTACATTTTCAGTCTTCCGTTATTGTTGAAAAGTGTTCAATTTGAGTCTTCCAACGAGTGTTTGCACTCCTTGATTAGGCACGAAGTAAAATTTCTAGTTTAGAAAACCCTGAAGCTTTGATTTGGTCGCGTAGAGAAGCGGAGCGACCAAACCAAATCTTCAGGCTTTTCTAAACTCGAAATTTTACTCCATGCATTAAGTGTATTAAACACTTAACTATTTGAAGTTTAAAATATACTGCTAAGGACATCGATATATTCCATTATAGGATTTGTGTAAAAGATTTTTCAACACATTATAAATAATTGAATTATTCCCTTTTAACCTTAAACTTGCAAACATTCATGTACAAACTTTTAACACACTCAACATTCCCCTTTCGACACCCCACAGAAAAAAAAGTTAAAGCATGTGTCGGGCAGAACTTTTCCCTTTGAAGTTTTTTCCTCAAGAAAACTCTTAATGCGAGTTTTAATCGCCGGCTGAACCTTAAAGGGACGATAGCTCGCGTCCGCCGCAGGAATTTCATTTCGGCACACTGGCTCCCGTTTCTCCTGCCGCCGAATCGGAGAGGAAAAAATTGTCGCAGCCCCCTGCGCAAAGCCCTCCGAGGCGAGCGCAAGGGATCCCCGGAAAATTAAAATACGCCTCTGCAAACAGGCCGGATCTTAATTGTTCAAACGGGATTCCGGCAGGATGGCTTTTCTGCCTACGGGGGTTTATCCTGGAACGTGGAAAAAGGAAAGTGAGATAGGGGGGAAAGGGATGATTTGAATTGTTAATATGGCTTGTTGTGTTAAGGAAGTTTTATTGGAATTTGGTATAAGTGAAAGGGTTAGGTTCCTGTAGAAAACCATATTTATGAATGAACATTTAAAAAATATGATTAATAACTGATCAATATATTCATTCTATTTAATTGTTGGTTTTTATTCTCAAATTAAAACAACTATATTCGAATTTATTTTAAACGTAATTTAGATTTTAAATACAAAAATGAAAAAGTTAAAAAATACCTAGATTTTGATTATATAATCAAAATCTAGGTATTTTTTTAACGTCTAAATTTTTGTATTTAAAATCTAAATTTTAAATCTAAATTATGTTTAAATTAAATTCCTTTCCTTTTGTATTACATTATGGAAAATATAATTCTGCCAAAATTAATACAATTTGCAAAATTTTATTTTTAACCTGTTCGCGTTTATTTGCTTTATTATTTAGGAGCTACGTTTCAAAAACTTTTTTATGGTCTAATAATGCTGAAATGTTTTATGCGTATATTAGATTTAATTATAAAACTTTTGTCGTATGAATTTTATTTTTGCAGTTATAGTTTTTGTGTAACACATTTTTATTTTAGAATATTTAATCCGAATCAAGATTCTACACGAGAAAGTGTTTGTATTAGATTCATAAATACAGATCAGTGCAAATAACTAAAATATTTTAATAATTAAAGGAGAAATAGCAATTTTAAAAACTAGTATTTTTTTTTGCTGATTATGTCGCATCTTAGTCAAATTTTTTGTAGCCTATATTAATAGGGACGACTGACACACATTATACATTTTCGCGAATCCCGGTCACTAATTAAGCCTTGTATGAAACAAAAAAACGTTTTGGACACTTACAAGCGGTAGAAGCCCCTCATAACAGTATTCAAAACATACTAATTAGCATATCGGGAAAAATGTATACTAGCATTTCAGGCATTCCTTGTTTTTTGAAAGGCGGTGAATTTGAAGCATCTAACGTGCTTCCCCTCCTTGGTTAAGCAATAAGAAAAAGCCTGAACATTTTGATTTGCTGGTTACTTATGATGTCCACTCCCAGACTAAGCATGAAGTAAAATTTCGAGTTTAGAAAAGCCCCGCGTAGAAAATTTGTCGAGGGTCGCGTAGCGACCCGAGACAATTTTCACGAGGCTTTTCTAAACTCGAAATTTTACTTCATGCGCCACGCGTATAAAACACTGATTTCTAGTAAGGTTCTAAATATACTTCTAAATCAGAATTAAAAATAAACTGCTACAGCAAGATTATAAATATGCTGCTAAACAATAATATTTTGAAATCTTTGATTTGGTTAGCATTTAATTTGTGGTACATCTTTATGTGAAATAATAATAAAACACTTAACTCTGTTTTATTATTTCATTTAAAAGTTTAAATAAAAGTGGTAAAAAAAGTTAAGTACTTCAAAGAATATTTTAACATCACTTGAAATCAGTGTTTTATACGCGTGGCGCATGAAGTAAAATTTCGAGTTTAGAAAAGCCCAGAAAATTTGTCTCGGGTCGCTGCGCGACCCGAGACAAATTTTCACGGGGCTTTTCTAAACTCGAAATTTTACTTCATGCTTCGTCTGGGAGTGGATAACATCATAAGTAACCAGCAAATCAAAATGTTCAGGCTTTTTCTTAATGCTTAACTTTCACCGGGCTTTTCTAAACTCGAAATTATAGTAGTTGTTTCAATTAATTATTCTATTAATTTTTAGAAGATTTGCAATCATCACCGCTACCTTTATTAAATATTTAAAAGATAATTCATAATTAAACAAGTTAAGTAAACAACAATCGTTTAAAAATTATATATACCAACAATTTGTATGTGCCCGTTTCTTCTACAACAACTACTAATATATAATAATAAAGTGTGTGTTGTAAATGTAAGTAAATTATTACGGGCCGTAAAGTAGACGATTTTACCAAGGAAAATTTATGAAGAGTTGCTAAAGTGGTCTGGTAAGGGTGTTGGATGTGTAGGTATAAAATCCACGAATTTCGCCTCTTTTAAGGTGTCCATAAATCATACTGTTGCGGAGAAATGGGGACGCCGCGGAATTGCGAAGGGTCGACGATTGGTCGGGCGCTTTCCGCCGCTTTTTCCGTTTATCCGTGCTGAAGTAACACGCAAATTGCAACAAGAATGCTTTTCTCCTGTCGCCGCCTAGCAAATAGAAGAGTTTTGATACACGAAAGGAATTCATTCTTGCACATTTCTGCCAACGAGCCGCGAGCTGGAATGATGGAACATATTTGAGATCATACTTTGTTGTAGAGGGGGAAATTTCATAAAATTTTATTTATAGATATTCTCATAAACTAAATTTAGTGGATATATTTCACAATTCAGAATATAACATTTAGAATGTGCAATGAATTTAATTTTAGATCTTCATTAAATAGTAGTTCAATAAGAATAGAGCAATATAGATTTGTTCTTTAATTTTCTTCATACATCAAACATTTCCTTATTTATCAAATAATTTTCTGACATGTGAATTTTATATTATTTTTCCAAATTATGGTTAGAAGTAGTGATGGGCAAGATCGAGTGAGTATCCTAAGTATCGACCAAGCGATGATACGAAATATTATATATCTAATAGGGTACAACTTGTGCGTATTGGATTTTGCACTTCTAGCCCCATTCAGGTAACATTTGGTGTCCCTCAAGGATCACACCTTGGTGCCCTGTTCTTCAATGTTTTCGTTAATGATGTCATCAAGTGTTTTACTCATGCTGAGTGCTTATTATTTGCCGATGACATGAAGATCTTTATGAAGACTCGTTTCTTGAACGATGCCTTGTCACTTTAAAGGGATTTACAATCATTCGGCGGGTGGTGTAAGAACAATAACCTTGCACGAAACCTCTCAAAATGCCGTGCTATCACATTTTCTAGGCGAGTTTCTCCCCTGCTCTATAATTATACCATGTTAGGTAAATCTTTGGCTAGGGTAATTACAATTAAAGACTTAGGTGTAACATTCACTTCAAATCTCTCATTTAGTTTGCATAAATCTAATATAACATCTAGAGCCTTCCAGGTGCTGGGTTCGTAAAAAGAAATACAAGCGAATTCGGTAAGACCCTAAGTACCCTTTACATTTCTTTGACTAGTCCGCACCTCGAGTATTGTTCGAGTGTATGGTCACCTTACACGGCGCTCGACAAACATAAGATAGAGCAATTACAGGAAAAGTTTATAAGGTTCATTTCATTTACGTTTAATCTAACCGGTAGCTATACCGAAATTCTTTCTGCGCTTGCTTCTGCGACGCTTGATATAAGACGTCTCAACGCAGACGTTATCTTGGTCTACAAACTCTTTAATGTCCTTATAGACTGCCATTTGCTAGAATTGAGAAGATGATCGTTGTTGGATCGACCTTCCATGAATATTTTAAACTTCACAATTAATCAGTGTTTTATACGCCTGGCGTATACAGTTATATTCCAGGTTTAGAAAAGCCTACAAGTTTGGATTAGTGGTTCCGCTTTGCTACGCGACCAAAGCAAAATTCCGGCTTTTTTAAACTTCAATGTCCGTCAGGGTATAAACTCGGGAAGTAGTTGTTTCAATGAGTGTTTGATTTAGCATTTGTAAAACAATTTTTTTGTAGATTTCATAAATAATCGCACTTTTAATCAGGCGCGCACCCAGGGGGTTAGCTCGCAAGCTTTAGCCCCCCCCCCCCCCAAGACTAACTAAATTGTAGTATGTCAATGTATATGTTGCGAACAAAACACGAAATACGTACAAAATACTTTTTGTCTAAACAAAATGCGAATTGTCTAATGCTTTTAGACAATTGCCGAATAAAATTGCATTCGTCTATCATTTCGCACATTGTCTAGACAAAATACGTTGTGTCGTTTAGACAAAATGGTTTGCAAAATTTTCCATTGGAAAAAAAACTGCCGGAAAACATAATATTATTTCATAAACAAAGTGACAAATTATTTATAAGGAATACATTTTGAACTTCACTTGAAATTAATGTTTTATACGCGTGGCGCATGAAGTAAAATTTCGAGTTAAGAAAAGCCTGAAAATTTGGATTTGCAAATCCAAATTTTCAGGCTTTTCTAAACTCGAAATTTTACTTCATGCTTAATCTGGGAGTGGAAACACTTGTAAAGAGTTCAAAATTGAACCCTTTTATAACAAACCTTGCATAAAAAATTAAAATAAAACTACTTAATTCAAATAGTAAATAATTATAGACATAAGTTTTACTTCAAATAATATTAAACTAAACTGAATAAGTTAATAATAAATCACTTCCAATTATGAGAAGATGATTTTTTGTACAAGGTTAGTTATAAAAGCGTTCAATTTGAAACTTCTAATAAGTATTTTCACTCCCAGATTAAGCATGAAGTAAAATTTCGAGTTTAGAAAAGCCTGAAAATTTGGATTTGCCAGGGCGCGCGAGCGAAGCGAGTCGCGCCTCGGCAAATCCAAATTTTCAGGCTTTTCTAAACTCGAAATTTTACTTCATGCGCCACGCGTATAAAACACTAATTTAAGGTAAAGTCTAAAATATACTCCTTGTAAATAATTTGTTACTTTATGTATAAAACAAAGTAATGTTTTTCAGTACTTTTTTTGGTTTGTTTTGTTTGATTGATTTATTTTATAATTTCTAAAAGAACGCGGGAGAATGCCTTGTTTTTCATAATTTAGTCCCAACATTTAGCTCCTCTAGTTTAATCAGCTCAATTTTGTTGTTGTTGTTTTTTTACATAAAAATAAAGGAATTAATATATCCTTACAAATTGTTCATTTGTTTGTCTTTGAGCAGTAGACATTTCGCGTTTAGTCTAGACAAAACGTAAGCCCCCTTCCCATAAGACCGGGATGGGCCCCTTTTAAGACGCGTGAGCCCCACCTAAGATAAATTTCTGGGTGCGCGCCTGCTTTTAATACATTTCATTTTTGTTTAATTGTACCTAATTCAAAACTAGTATAAATTGTTGTACAGTAATAACTAAACTAGCATTGTTACAAAGTCCAGAATAATTATAATATTTCCTCAAACACCTTGTGTTGTATGTTTAGTCAAATAGGACCTTCGGCGTTGAATAACAACATATTTACCTTGTACAGCGTGCTAAAATAACTCATTCTCTTTACTCTACGATCAAGGTTTAAGGCATAATTAAAATTGTTCGGGAGAAAAAGGGACTTCGTTAATTTTTAAATACATTTATTTAGCTTTTCCGGGAGACGAAGTAAGCTCTAAAAAATGTAACAAACGAACAAACGGTAATAATTATGTTTTAACGCAAATTAATTCTGAGGACGAGTTTGCGTACAATTAAGCATAACGACGGGGCGCTTATTAAATTAATCGTCGGTATTAATTAAAAAAATTAACGCCGTCCCATCCCGAAGCCTGCGAAATGTAAACTTAATTAACCTCTCTCACTTGTTAAGCCCTGCTTTGATTTTTCAAATGTGTTAAATTAATATAATTTTAAATTTCGTTTAGATATATTATTTTGATTTTAATAAAAGTTACATTTAATAACTTATATTTCAGCCCTTTTAAGTTATAAGAGCACATATCTAAAAAAGAAACTTACACGAAAAACTAAAATAACTATGCCTTGTCTATAAGATCTATTATTACCGTGAGTGTGATGTAAATTTAAATAAAATGGCTAAGAGAAGACTCGAAACATACTGAAGCAGCCCCTGGGAGTTCTTCTTAGGGGGCCCAAAAAATGGCACATATTATGTGTAACGTAAAATTATATAATGTAAAAATAAATTCATATATTTTAATATACAGGGCATTACCAACAAGTGTTTTCACTCCTTGATTAAGCATGCCGTGAAATTTTTAGTTTAGAGAAGTGAAACTGAAAAGAGTCGTCAAAAACTTCAAATTGAAAGATTTTTAAAACCAAGAATTGCCTGAAATTTTACAGCGTATGTATTGGGATATATATACTTTTCATTATATGAATTAGTTTTTCCCTATAAATATATATATTTCTCAATAGTCTTTGTAAATAGTTTACGTAAAAATGTTAAACATTTTGAGAAATGTTGAATAGAGTTAAGAGTTTAGAAAACTTTAATGTTTAGCCTTGAACAACCTTATCAACTATTACGCAATTTGTTGAAAATAACCAAAGTGATGTAAATAATAACGTTTACATTGATTAAATTTATTAGATATGCATAGAAAACTTACGATTTTGTTGATATACCTCTTAATTACAAACATGCATTTTGCATATAATACAAACCTTACTTATTACAAATGTTTATTGCGTGTTGCGTTTAAATTGTTAAATTGTATTTAATAATAATACTTAATTTCACAAACTTTAAATCAGCTGTAATTTTATAAATAATAAAAATCTGACCTATGTTGTTGTACACGTTATTGCCTTCAAGTGAGACATTGGTCAAGATGTGACTTTTTTTACACTTGTTTTAAATCACCCTGTATAAAACTGCGATATGATATACTAATAAATTCCTAATTTACTATTAGTATAAACCTTGTCGACAAGTACAATAGGCCAATTAATTAACATAAGATATCTTGACACACAATATCCTCTTAAGAGGACACTCCCGATAACCACAATTATCAGAGCAATTAGGACCCTCCACTCTAATTGATAAATTATCCAGCGTGTTGGCGGTAGTAAAATAAGGGCTAAAAGAGATAAATACCGAGCTGACGTGACGCGAGCGCGCTTTTCGAGCACGTACGTTGATTTACGCGGACCCATCTCGCTTTTCGGCAATGCTACCTACCTCCCCGTTGTCTTTTTGATACGCATCGCCTCCTCTGCAATTTTGGAATAATCGGATCTACAAAAGGAGGGCTAATTGTGCCCGTTTGTTTTAAAGCCTCCATTCTTCCCTTTAATAAACACGAGGCAGGGCTGCACTGCCAGGCGAAAGTATTTTAAATTGAGAATGATGTCGCTATTTATCCAAACAGATGGGGTCTTGTTTAGAAATATTGCGCGTTTAAAGTAAAGGGTTTTGTGTAATGGATCTTATCAACTTAAATGGAAAATACATTATTCTTAAATGTTATTTAATTTTTTATCCGCAAGTAAACTTTGTAATTGATTATCCTTAAGGAATGTTATTTTAAAGATGAAATCAGTTGGTTCAAACTTACATAGAAATATTATCGATCTCGATGTGACAATTGTTTCAAAGCACAGTATCTACATTAAACATTTTAAAGATGAATTCAGTTTTAATATAAAAATATAAAAGATTTTAGGATTTTTGTGGAAATTAGTATATTGTATAACAGGCATATAGTAATAGCTATTAATTACGACAATGAGGTTTGCAGAACGAGCCGAAGGCGAGTGGAGCAAGGCGTTCTAATGATTAATAGCCATTATATGCAAGTTATACACTATACTTTGTTTACGACAACAACAATATATAGCACAACATTTATTATATATATTTATCAATGGTCTTAATAGTCGGTTTTGTTTCATAATAATTTGACAGATAATTGATGACAGATTGCGGTATTATGACTTTAATGTGTAATAGGATTAATTCCACTATAACACAAATATGAACAATCGTTCAACAATAAATAAATAATACTCACACAGTCTAGCCTTTCGTCTAAGTTACATAGAAACACGCTCTTTGCACAAAAAACGAACTCTTCCGTTTGGATGGAGTTTTCACGTTGTTAACGTTTGTTCCGCTTTAAAAAACACTCGCGACGGATAGAAGCACAATTGTTTAACCAATTTAAGAATGATTTCTGTTTACAAACGCGTTTTACGCGGTTTAAACTAATGAGAACGGCGGAGATGTTGACGCGTTACTTCGTACTTTAACAAAATGGCGTCAACGACGTCATCACCACCATGGTCAAATATAAGACAAAAGAAGCTGATTTGACTAGCACAGCGCTGTTACTGCATAGCAGCAAAAACTCGAACTAGGCAGTTATTTATATACGTGTTAAAAAACCACATTTACCACGCAAATCCCGTGTTTAATGTGCTTGAGTGTTAAAAGCATCCCATTTATGCTGCCCACACAATTAAATATTGTACATATTATAAGATTATCGCGAACAAAGGACTTTAAAGTCGTTTTATTTTAGTTCTAGAGTAGGGCAAGACCTATTAGGCACCAATCTTATACTATTTGCTATGAGCGCATATGGAATCGATGTATTGCACATTTGTTGCATATTATAACTTATATCTATGCTGCTTCCTTTGCCGTGAAAAAATAATAAATAATTTTTATATGTTTATTCAATACTCGTAAACATCGAGTGATATTTTAGTATTTATTTTTTGATATTCAAGCATTTACAAAACACTTAAGCCAAGAACAGCACGATTTAATCTCAAAAAAGAAAATTGCTATTTAAAGTGTAATGAAAGGCAGCGGATGCGGCTGAACAATGTGCCCTTTTCCGTTTGATTGGTCTTTGTCGGAGTTTTCATCCCCGACGCGATTTATCTGGCTGTGGTGTTTATGGCATGAGAACACTTTTCATTAGCTGGTTATCGTCTGAGACTGGATTTCTTTCCAATCCTATCTACGAAATTAGATTTAATTCTAAAGCGGTTTCTAGTTTTTTTTTTGTCGGCCCTGAGCTGGTGGGAAACTTTTTAATTGGATCAAAAGTTTTAGCCGGGCTGGGCCGAGAGAGGTGAGCCGTCACACGCAGACGTGCCGGAACAAACTGTTAGAGTAATCGGAAACAGAAAAAAACAGGAAACGGCATTTGCCCGGTTTTACCTGGAATCAGACGCAAACTGCATTTTGATGATTGTTTAAATATAATTGATTAACCTTTGAAATTTAATGGCAGTTTAAAAGCTTTAAAATTTATTTTAGTTAAAACTAATTCAGATTGGAAAAAATGGTACACCTTCTGCAAAGAGGAGTACTCTTTACCTTATGTAAACTAAGAATACTATTGATAAATATATAATGTTTTCTTTGTTATTATTTTAAATTAAATACTTATTTTTTTTACATATCAGTCTAAAATTCAACTGTTTTCCGTACTGTATATTTAAACTACTACTTGTGCATTCATATTACGAAACGATGACAACTTTATTAATTTTATTTTATTTCATTTCAGGTAATTCATTCCATTGGATCAACAATAACTCTTCAAAACTGTAAGATTTAAATTAGATCATAAACATCACTCATAGTTCTAGGAGTTTGTTAATTAAATTGAAACGACAAAAGGGGTTGAACGCAGTGACAAGTCAGAAAACTGTTATTTAAAGTGGAATGAAAAGTTGTTGATACGACTCGTGTGTCTTTTATATTATTGGACGCTTTGAGAATGTTTTACAATCTAGATAATTGTTGTTTATCTTTTTATTCTATTTGGAAGTACCAGTCGTTTTAGTAACTTAACGTATGCGGCTTCTTGAACACACACACAAAATTAGGTTAGGAACTTGTCATATCAAATGACTGACATCTAAACCATTATTCTTAGGGCGTTGGTGCAGTTACTTAATATTCAATATAACCAGTGGGGGCATAGGATCACAAATATTAATTAATTTCATAATATGGAACATAATAATTTATATGGACGTTATACTATATAATACAACTAAAAGATCCACAAAATATATGATACAACCCAGAAGATCCAAACACGTAATGGATTTCGAATTTAAATGGAATATGTCTGCAAACGTTTCGCTGAGCAAAACTCGAATTACTTTAGAAACTATCACCTGTTTTATTATTATATTTAAAAATTACGGATGCATTTGTCACAAATCCATTTTCATTTCCGGCATGCACAATAACGTATCCCACTTCCAGTTTTTCTAAAATTCCTGGATTTACTGCCATCTTGCCACATTCTTCTATCTATTTTGCTAACAAAAAAATTATCTTTAACCTGATTCCAGTCATTTCCAATATATGTTTTCTTTCCTCCTGCTTTTTGAAGCTAAAGCCCATTTTCTTAATTCCCAAATATAAAGAACTTTTTAAGATCTCAATTTCTGGTGATTCTTCTATAAATTGCCAGTAAATAGTTTCTAAAGTAATATGTTCCTTTGTGGCATATATTTTGTAAATCACTTCCCCTAAAAAATGCAGAGTATTCTTCTTAATTTGAGTTTTTCTCAGGGAAACGTTTTCCTTCTAGACTCGAAATCAGTTGCTCTGTTTTCATCTTGTAGATTGTATAATGTGCTTTGTGGAACTTTTAAGACTTCAGACGCTTTTTGAATTGCCTTAAATCCTAATTCATTTTGAAAATAACTTACTACATTAAGCATACGCTTTCTGAATTCATGGGAATATCGCAATTTAGTAGTGTTTTTTCGCGTTATTTAATGACAGACATCAAACTTTTGACGTAACATCTAATTAGTAATCGACGTTCATTTTTGTTGGTAATTTTTTGTTTCATCTGATTCATGATTGATAAATAAGGATGGGGTTATTCCAAATGGGTATTAAAAATACTATACTAACGTTTAACCTATTGTATGAGTAATTATGTTTTTATACAGCAACGAAGTAAAGTTAATACTAATTTTGAACTCAACAATCATCAATGTTGTAGTGATGATTGTTTTATAGATAAAACAAAGAAAAATATCCTATTATTTAGTGGAAATGAGTTTGGTAAGCAATAATCTTTTTATAGTCAAAGATTAGTTTTACAAGGGTGGGAAAATTGGTTTGAATGGAGTGAATGCAAAGCACTTGAGTGGGAAATGTGTATAGAGAATAGGCGTTTTACATTTTACACGTGAACGCGGGGCCGTAATTGCATATTTAACGTGCTCCACGTACTGAGTTTACCATGGATGAATTAGTTATAAGGTCAACTTGGATGATGTTTGTTGTTTAAATTAGTCTTTGGAATTAATATTGCAAACAACCCGCACAGTTATAACAAGTTCATTTCATTGCACAATAATTGTATGCATTGTGAAAACGTATATACAAATCTGATATACAGGGTGCTTCAGCGAGGACGGTTATTTGTTTTTTTAAATATGGCGAACAAAGTAAAAATCGTTTAAATGTTCGTTTTGCGATAACTTTGTTATTTAGGAAGATATCAAGTTGAAATATGAAATATACCTTAAATAACATCAGAGACACAAATCAAAATTAACAAATTGTTTACAGGGTGTCCCATTTTTATTACACGACATCAGAGATCAACTTTTCTTGTGGCAGGCGTATTTGATGTTAACGCTATTTAATAGAGAATAAAATTTGAGCTAAAAATCATGTGCCGTATGTTAAAAACGGAAAACTGGCTTGCATGCATTACAAAATTTGGGACACGCTGTATAAAATCTGCCAATCATTGTATTTCTGATGACTCGTTTAAGTAATGTACTAAGTCCATTTCTCTTTAATTAAAAAAGTTTTAGTAAGAATATCATTTAATCGTTTTTTGCTACATCTTTAAAACGAATAATGCTAGATCAAAGTTGTTGGCATAGCTCTACTCACAATGAAAAGTAGAAATTTTAAAATTATTTAACTAGTTTAGTATTTTGACTAGTTTATAGTTTTTTTATCTAATCGTTAATACAAATAAACGATATGCAAACAAAGTAAAAATCGATAAAATATTATTTTTACTCTAACTTTTTAAATTAAACAGATATTGAACTGAAATTTTGTATTGTGTATTTTTAATTTCACAATAATTCAGTGATTTATACACGTGACGCATGAAGTAAAATGTCGAGTTTAGAAAAGCCTTAATATTTGGTTTAGTAGCGTAACATTATTAATTTTTTGATAATTAAATTACTTAAGAAGTTAATTTTATACATTGTATTATTTAACTTCACTCGAGAATGTGTAAAGAAAAATGTAAATAATTTGTTATTTAAATATTTTGATTAATACTTATTTTAAAATATGTATTTTTAAGTATATTTCTAACTTCATAATATTTTATTGTTTTATACGCGTGGCGCATGAAGTAAAATTTCGAGTTTAGAAAAGCCTGAAAATTTGGTTTGGCCGCTCCGCTTCGCGGAGCGACCAAACCAAATTTTCAGGCTTTTCTAAACTCGAAATTTTACTTCATGCTTAGTCTGGGAGTGGAAACACTCGTTCATAACTTCAAATTGAACACTTTTGTATAATTGACGAATGACGAATGAACATTTACAGTGTATACATTATGTATATTTAACAAAAATATCCCACTATGTAATATACTAATTCGCTCATAGAAATCATTAAAAGAAGGGCAGGATTTTAGCTAAAATCAAATTTTGGTTATCTCGCTTCGCGGAGCGACCAAACCAAATTTTTCGGCTTTTCTAAACTCGAATTTTTACTTCATGCTTAACCAAGGAGTGAAGTCACTCGTTAGAAGCTTCAAATTTAACGCTTTTATTAAAGCGACGGATTCCTGAAAATGTACAGCCTATGCATCAGAATATGTATACGTAAAAGAATAACGAGAATATATTTTAGTGAACTTTACGCACTTTCAGCTAATCTAACGAATGTTCATAAAATGTTTACAGAATTTATGAAAGCAAAGAATGAGAATTATTTTCACCAAATCCATCAACTGCGAAAACAAGTTATAGAAACTAAAATTTGAGTAAAAACCGAAAATCGCAGGAAACGCATTTTGCGCTTAAAAAAGTATTAAGAATGACCGCAACCAGATTTGTATTTATTATTTCTTAAATGTTATAAACCGAATTAATGCGCTATGTGCTTGTATAAACAAAATCAAAATTCCTTAACTGGTAAGGAGAAAAATAAACTAGTTCAAAGTCGATTTTTTTTTTCTTTTGGCTCTTGCCTGGCCTTAGTTACTGGACTATTAGCCATCATCAATTGTTATTTTGTATACATTTGTTAATTAACTTATTATTAAGTATAACATACAACTATATATTTGGACGTCACAACACATTCACACACATCCATGGAACCAGAGACGAGTATTTTTCGTTAGAAAAATTACTCGCCTCCGCTGGGAATCGAACCCAGATCACCTCCGTGACCGATTGGCGAAACCGGCGGCTCAACCGCTCGGCCACGGCGGGCCCTTCAAAGTCGATTAAAACTGTAAAAAAAACAAGAACATCGAATAGCTTATACAGTCATTAAATATTATTTTAAAACGTCAGATTTTCATAAACATTACAGGAATTAAGAGAGGAAAGATAACGAGAAAAAAATCCAGCAGTTCAAAGTTTACTAAAACTGGAAAAAAAAAACTGGAAAATCGAATAGTTTATAAAATACGTAATTAAAAATACATGAAACATCAGATTTTTAAGACAATTACAAAAATTAGGAAGGAAAGAAAATACAATTGTGTCAAAGCTTCTAAATTCTAGAAACATATCTGGTATTGATCAAATTTTAAGCTACAATCAACAGAAATTGAATTCATATATCCGAAGTAGAATTTCAGCCACTCGAATTGAGTATTTAGTAGAAGGAAATTAATGAATATTTAAGAAGGATCAGGATTGATCATTTTTTAATATTTTATTTTTTGTCTCAACCCTTCTAATATCTAGAAATATATTTGGTAGTGATAGAAGTTTAACCTGTTAACGACCGAGCAATTATAGAGATAACTAAAATTTGATTTAAGCTAAAATTCTGCCCTTCTTTTAATGATTTCTATGAGCGAATTAGTATATTACATAGTGGGGTATTTTCTTTTAAATATACATAATGTATACGCTGTAGATGTTCAGGCATTTGTCGATTATACAAAAGTGTTCAATTTGAAGTTACGAACGAGTGTTTCCACTCCCAAACTAAGCATGAAGTAAAATTTCGAGTTTAGAAAAGCCTGAAAATTTGGTTTGGTCGCTCCGCGAAGCGGAGCGGCCAAACCAAATTTTCAGGCTTTTCTAAACTCGAAATTTTACTTCATGCGCCACGCGTATAAAACACTAAAATATTGTGAAGTTAGTAATATTCTTAAAAATATATATTTTAAAATAAGTATTAATCAAAATATTTAAATATACAAATTATTTACATTTTTCTTCACACATTCTCGAGTGAAGTTAAATAATACAATGTATAAAATAACTTATTAAGTAATTTAATTATCAAAATAAGTACGTAAGTATTAAGTAATTTAATTACCAAAAAATTAATAATGTTACGCTATTGCAACAATGGCGCTTAATGTGTTAATATACAATCAACAGAAATTTAATTCATTTATCCGAAAGAGAATTGCAGCCATTTAAGTTGAGAAATTAGTAGAAATCAATGAATAGTTAGAAAGATCGAGGTTGATAATTTTTCAAAAATTCAATTTATGTGTTAAAACTTCTAAACTCTGGAAATATAATTAAATATATTTAGTATTGATTAAAGTTTAAGATACTATGAATAGAAATTCAATTCTTTTGCCCAAAGTTGAATTGCAGCCACTCAAATTGAGATTTTAGTGGAAATTAATGAATCTTTGAGAAGGATTATGGTTAATTAATTTTCAAATATTTGGCAATTGATCAAAGTTTAAGATACAATCAACAGGCATTAAATTTATTCATTAAAATTAAAACTACACCCATTCAAATTTAAAATTTACTAGAAATTAATGAATGTATGAGAATAAAGATGGCGTAACTATCGAAATTCATTAATAGTCCAAAAAGAATAATTCAAATTCAAAACTATTTGAATTCGAGAAAATAAGCTTACGCTTCTTATAGTTTGCACACTTTAAACATTATATATAAAATTATGACATATTCGTGTAAAATGCAAACAATACGTCTTAGATACCTTTTAAAACAACTACTTCCCGTGCAAATACACCTCCGGATATTGGATTATAAAATCAAATAAGATTTTAAATATTTTATTGTATAATTCAATATCTGTAGATGTATTTGGACGGGAAGTAGTTGCTTTACCGGGTATTTATTGTCTTAAGTTGTCCTATTAATTAAGACGTATTGTTTGCATTTTTTATTTATTTATTTATTTATTTATTCTTACGGGTGGCCAATTACATAGAAAAAATAACATATATAATAAAAAATACAATAATACAACAATACAAGAACATTACTTATGAGTTAGAATCTAAAATTTTACACTAATATTTCGTAATTTTCTATATGATGTTGTTCATTAATAGTTTTCACATATTGATATAGTCAGAAACGTTTAGTATTCCTCAGCAGTAGGTCTGGACCACACTGACGAGTTTTTACGTGTCAACAAAGAGGATAAATTCGCCAATACAAACTAAAAGGTAAAATCAATGTTCCATAATTATTACATTGAAATAACATGAAATACATTTTAAGTATTTGCAAATGCGAAAAAATTCTAACTTAAATTTTCTGCTCTATTCAATGGCGTAAAATTAAATATGACTACCATAAGAAAAAATGAACTTTGATGTCGTATCTTGAAAATGGGAGACCCTGTATAAAATCTGTCAATTTTGTTGTGTTTCTTGCATTTTATTCAAATTTCAGCTCGTTTCTAATTAGTTATAGTTATAGCAAAATAAACATTTTGTCGATTTTCACTTTCATCGCCATCTTTCGAAAACAAATGGCGCTAGATAAAATTTGCTAACGCAGTTTTATTTTGTTGTAAAAATATGAAATTTTGTCTCCTTCAACCGTTTTCATATCTTTAATAGCTTACCAAATCCCAATGGTGAGCACGATAAAACAAACGAACGGTATACATTATTTATTTATTTCTTCACAAACTTCATTCGGGTTCCAATATGATTTTTTTTTTAAATAATATATTATGAATTGCGTCTAAACTCTCAACAATTTTTCACGTAACATATTATTCATTCACAAAGCCAATAAATCAATCACATATTTCATTGTGGTAAAACTACATTTCCTGAAACAAACCGTTTACAGAAATCGACTCAATCAAAACCGAAATTTTCAATCTCCCCCCCAACTCCTAACCGGCGGTTATCTCTGGTCAGAATTTATCCGAAAACAATTAATCGTCGTCCTGTTATTGAACACACACACGATCAATCGGCCGGTTGGACGCACAATTGTTTTCAATATTTTATCGGAGAGATGATTTATCGTTTAGGAATGCGGGACTTAAATCATTACAGAAAGTCAGAATTGTGGAAATACAAATCGCGCCGGGATAGAAAACGGGGCCAATTACGAACACACGGTTCTCGTTTATTTGCTTATGCAACGAGCGTGAGGGCGTTTTGCAGTCGGGAGGATGTATGTAAATTCAATTGTGTTTTTCGTTTTTGTTTTTATTTCGGAGTGCTCGTGTGCTTTTGCAGTTTTTTTTTAAAGCGTTGCTTAAATTCGCACAGGAATTTCAGCACCAGATGGAAATGCAAAGTGTTTTAGTATGTTGATTTAACTTTTTTTTTATTTAAAATGGATTGCATCATTTTATAAAGTATATTATAGGTTGCACCCAGAGATGGATTATTTCGTCGATTAATGACTTAGACTAATGGCCAATTTCGCATTTGTTAGTCATGACTAATGACTAATTTTTTAGTCATTAGTCATGAATTTATTTTGTTGATTGATGACTAATCAATCATCAATCAACTTATGATTAAAATAATCGTTAGTCATGACTAAATATGTTAGCCGTGTTTTAAATTTGAGAAAGTGTAATATAAAATAAAAATAAAAAAATAAAATAATGGTAAGTGGTAAAACAAAGTAAAGTGTTTTAATTAAATTAATTTAGTTAATTTGAGTTACGTGAAGATTTAAAGTAACTTAATTAAAACGCAATTATATTCCTTTCTTCACTTTTATTTTTCGATGCTAGATGTACACTTCGGGTACTATGTTCCCATTATCAGTAGCTAACTCACTTAACTCAGTTGGCTATTAATAATGGGTACATAGTACCCGAAATGTACATCTAGCATCTAAAAAGAAAAGTGAAGAAAGGAATATAACTGCGTTTTAATTAAGTGTTTTAATAAAATTTTTATAATGGTATGTAATTAAAAAAAACTATTTATTTTAAATGCTCGTCACATAATTTAAATATTACAAATATTATACGTTTCTGAAAATAGTGACACTTTCAGTCACTATTTTTAGAGATGTATAGGCTTTATATGCATATCCTGTAAATTTTCCGACATTCTTTTTTTTAAAGAGATCAATTTAAATATTATTCTTATAATATTGTTTAGAATTTTATTATTAAATTCATGCAACCCAATTTCATGAAAACAAAATTGCACTGCATAAAATATTTGATGGATTATACATACGACAACCATCACCAACAGCTATAGCAGCAACCCATTAACGTCATTCTAAATAAATTGAGAAATGGTGGAGGCGCCTGGCCCACTTTTTCTTCCACTTTTCGCCATGTTTATACAAGTTTTGGGGCATTTTCTGTGCAAGCCCTGTCAAAACTTACAGATGGTTCTATGATGTATTAGCCCGCCTATCGACTTTCAGTTTCCTTTCTCTTGTCTTGAAAACGAAATTAGGGCTGCGAGGGATATTTGGGGGTAGGGTGGACGTCAGCGTCGCGACGCACATGCACACACATCTGTTGACGACACGGTCGGCGAGTGTGCTTGACGATTGGTTAAACATACTCGACCCCTTGAAATCCGGAAATTGGGTCGTGGCTTTTAGCAATATTCCACGCAATTATTGTGGTAAATGTAAAATTTCAATCAAATCATACAATAGGAGATAAAACCCCGAATCCTTTCAGTTCAATTTAAATCCCCATATTTTCTGAATTACAGCAGATTTTCAGCGATAAATTAATCTGAACTGTGCCAGAAAGAATAATGAAGTCCCGGATGATATCAAATCAGGCTCTGATGAGGATGGGATGGGCGAGGTGAAAAGGGGAAGGAGAAAATGCCCTCCGACCATTAATAATCTTCCGACGGACAAAGGGGTCGAATTTCTGGACAATACGGGCTCCTGACGTGTAAATATCGTCCGCCTAATGAATAATTGACATTTTCCCTGTTGGCCGGTTGAATTACCTCCCGGATGTTAAGTGATGCATCGAGAGTTCTGCACTTAATGGATGGTAAATTGAGACCACAAACCTTGCTTCGTCTTTCATATCAAAGCTTTTACCTGAAGTGTGTAGTTTATGAGGTATATGTATGTCTTAAAAAAATAATCAAATCGACATCAAAGAATATGTAATAGTAATAATAATAATTTACTGACCCTTTGTATTACATAACATCTACATAGATAATAATAACAATATTGGCGCAATAGTAAAGTAGTTAGGTCAATAGGAATTTGTTCAGCTGAAACCAAAGGGTTTCTCTGATCTTCCTCAAGTTCCTGTATAGAATAAGACTATATATATATATATATATATATATATATATATATATATATATATATATATATATATATATATATATAATGTCGTATGTTCAATAAAAAAAACCTGTACAATGCCATGATTTTATCTTTTTTTAAATTTAAGTTGGCTACACGCTTTAGGAATTGACATATAAAACGTCAGACAGAATAATTATAATGTATAATTTTAGAGTTCACAACGTACAATATAAAAAAAATGAAACCTTTAGAGTGCCATGAAAAATGGCACTCTAAAGGTTTTATTTTATTGAATATACCATATAATACTTTAGTGTGTGGCTTAACCTTAATAAAAAAAATATAATACATTTATTAATTAATATAAATAAAATAATTTGTGTTATGCATTGCATACTTGACAATATGTTTTTAGGAAGTGGCTTAGTCGCATGTTTTGGTAGTGTTTCGGGAATGTCCTTGTAATTCGCGATATGTTGAATTTAAGCGATCTTTTGAAGACTTCTGTTAAAAATTTGGGGACATTAATACAGTGCTTATTTCGTATGTTAATACTGTGTATGTCCCCTCTGAAGCAATTTTTTTTATGTAGATAGCTAGGCTTTTTTGATGTTAAGATCTTGAAGTAGAAACAAGCTTCACGTAACAGTCTGCGTTTTATCATGACCAGCCATTTGGTTTCATGTAATTTATAGTATACTGGATTTCTTCGCTTTATGCCGTATATACATCTCAGACATGTTTTCTGGACCTTTTCTATTCTGTTTTTGTCAAAATTGTCAAGACAATTACGATAAATTACATCACCATAGTTAAAATGTGACAGTACTAATGCATCACATAGTTTTATTTTCACAGCTGTTGTAAAATATACTGCCTTTCAAAAAAATCAGAACACAAAGTATTTATTGGACGATTTTAATGAAAAATCAATTGTTTTGGTTACTATTTAATGGTATTTTTCCTTGATTTCACCATTATGAAGAGCTGCTGATTTTTTAATGTAATTGCTTCTAATATCCAAGTAGCCTCTGAGTAGTTTAACGTTTCAGTTTGTAATACATAAAAAGATGCCCCGTGTTCGTCGGCGTGCACAATATCATCATCTAAGTGAATTTGAAAGGGGTCGCATTATTGGAATGCGAGAAGCGGGTTTTCCGGTTCGTGCTATTGCTGAAAGGGTAGGCCGTAGTGTATCGGTGATCGTACGCTGCTGGTCTAGATGGTCCGAAGCTGGGGAGAATCGACGTAGACTTGGATCAGGACGTCCAAGAAGCACCACTGAGCGTGAAGATCGAGCTCTTCGTCTTACAACTTTAAGGGACAGATTTACAACGTCGCGGGCATTGGGAAATGACTGGTTGGCTCTAAATGGCCAAAGAGTATCCATGGCTACTGTTTACAGAAGAATCCGCAGTTTTGGTATAAGATCCTACCGTCCACAATTGTGTCTACCTCTTACTCCGCAGCATCGCAGAGCAAGACTTGATTGGTGCAGGGAAAGACAACATTGGACCCATGAATGGAATAACATTATCTTCAGCGATGAGTCTCGGTTCTGTTTATGGGCTCATGATGGTCGCAGAAGAGTGAGACGTCGACGCGGTGAACGCAGAATTTTACAATTTGCTGTTGAAAGACATACGGCTCTTACACAGGGAGTTATGGTTTGGGGGGCGATAGCATATGGTAGTCGGTCTCCTCTAGTTTTTTTAGAAGCAAGTCTTAGCGCGATTCGGTATATTGACATTTTACGGCCAGTGTTAGTGCCCTATGTAAATGGCTTGCAGAACCCCATTTTCAGCAAGATAATGCTCGACCTCACACAGCGGCCATTACAAGACAGTTTTTTGATAGTGCCGAAATCAATTTGTTACCTTGGCCATCTCGTTCTCCAGATCTATCGCCAATAGAACATGTTTGGGAAATGATAGGTGTTAGAATAAGTAACTTACAGCGCCCCGCTAACACTGTAATGGAACTTAGAGGTCAAATTATCGAAGTTTGGAATGAAATACCCCAAGTCGATATTGACAGCCTGATTTCTTGCATGCCTCGACGTGTTAATGAGTGTTTGGGAAATCGTGGAGGCCCAACACATTATTAATTTTTATTCATTTGTTTTTTTGTTTTTCAAGTTGATTTTTTAATCATCGATACAGTTCGTGTACATGATCAAATTGTGTAAATTTTATTAAAATCGTGTAATAAATACTTGGTGTTTTGATTTTTTTGAAAGGCAGTATATATCGGTGAGAGTACAACGCTTGAGGCAAGCGTAAGATTTCCTAATACAACTGCTAATATGGTTTTTGAACCTAGGGTTTTCATCTATGAACAATCCCAAGTTTTTGATGCAATACTAAATTCAATAATAGTATCTTTAATTTTTATATTAAGAAATCTTTTCACGTGATCTTTAATTTTTTGTTTTCCAAAAACTATGGCTGTTGATTTATTTTCATTTATGACTAGACTGTGTTATTTAGAGATATTTACCAGATTTTCAATATCTTTGTTAATTAATCCTTCGAAAGAAGTTATCTCATGTAAGCAACATCCACATCTATCAACGTTTCCTAAACTTAAAGTTCGGCATCTGAATGTATGAGCTTCATTAAACAAATAGAATTAAAATTAGGTTTTACTAAGAAACATTAAATTCCCTTCACTTGGCGCAGTCGCTAGTATTATTTTTAGAACTTGGCCAGCATTTCAATTGCCAAGCATATTATTTGCATGGTAATTAAACATTTTGTTGAACTAAGATATCTTGAATTTTGTTTTTAGAAGCAACTTTGTTAAATTTATAAAAATTCATATTTATCTTACCTCAAACAGGCTACAAATCTAAGGCCGCACAGTATACGACTTAACCAATATAGCGGGACAAAATTCCTGGACAAATTTTTATGATCCATTTTAGATTAACTTTGATGTAAAAATAGATAAAAATATTTTTCCAAAAAAATAAATATATTTAAACGAGTCAATAATTAAATTCAGTAAGAGATTTGAGGTGTGCTATCAACAAAACAAATGTTTTGTCTTGTAGTTCCAGATTTAGCAGATTTAAAAGATGTTTTATTAAAGTCAATCGCTTGTGATTAGTCTAGACGTATAGACTAATCGCAAGCGATTGACTTTAATAAAACATTTTTTATACAAGGAATTTATGTTTTAAGTGTACATATGCATATGCTGTAAATTTTCCGACATTCGTTGTTTTGTTAATTAGTTCATTTGGAAGCTTTCAAAGCATAAAGTAAAATTTCAAGTTTAGAAAAGCCTAAAAATTTGATTTGGTCGCGTAGCGAAGCGGAGCTACCAAACCAAATTTTCAGGCTTTTCTAAACTTGAAATTTTACTTCATGCGCTACGCGTATAAATCACTGAAATATTGTGAAATTAAAATATACTATTGCATCAGTATTAAAAATATACTGCTAAAGCAGGTTTGAAAATATACATCAAGAATATTTTGAATTTCACAGTAAATCAGTGTTTTATACGCGTGGCGCATGAGCTAAAATTTCGAGTTTAGAAAAGCCTGAAAATTTGGTTTGGTTGCTTCGCGCTACGCAACCAAACCAAATTTTCAGGCTTTTCTAAACTCGAAATTTTAGTTCATGCTTAACCTGGGAGTGAAAAATACTCGTTTAAAGCTTCAAACTGAACTCTTTTTAAAACAATAATTTGAAGACTTACAACATATACGTTGTAATTGAGACATGTACACTTAAAATAAGAACTCCCTGTATAAAATACATGGAAAGTTAGATAATATTTTTTGAGTTATTCAAAATAATGTCGGATAAGTTTATTTGAACTAACGTTCATATTGTAATATTGTATGTAACTTTGAAAACTATTTCTAGTTAATAGAGATATAGAAAAGTATATATACATTTTGTAGATTTTTACGAGACCTGTATCGAGTATACTTAAGTATACTTACAAGAAAGAAATATCGCTGCATGTATGAGCTATTAAATCCTCAATATACAAATATTTTCGAAGATTCTAAAAGAAAAATACTAGCTTCTACTTAAAAAAAATCAAAATATTTCATCTGTTGTCATTCTTTTAAATTACTTGTTGAGAATATCCTCTTAAATCCTATCCTCTTTAAGCGACGTATTTTTTCTGTATTCACCGTGACATCATTTTTTTCTCCTCTTTTTACGAGCAACGTAGGCGGAAAGTTTTTAAAGTTAGTTTAGGTAGAAAAACATGTTGGCTCCGCCTCGTGACCGAAATAATCCAAGTCGGCGCCGTGCCGTATTTTTCAGTTAGGGCTTTCTTTAATTGATCCCCCAGTTTATTTATCAGGCGAGGGGTGTATAAATAAGGGACGCTATAATATACTGGAGTGTTTATTCCGAAAACCCCCGGTTCCTTAACGGAGATCCAGCAGTGCTCAAGGATGGGGTTGGTAATATATTTGAAACGGTAAAGAGCGGGTGGAATTTAACTTAAAAAATGTTTTTATGGGATTTAAAACATGAAATAAATGTTTTATTTATCAAATTATATGTTACATTCATACTCAGCTCTATTTACAGAATGTTTCAAATATTTGTTCGTGTTTTTAAACAATCTATGGTTGGGTATCAAATTACTGCACTAAATGAATGAATGAAATGATGATTAAATAACAGACATGTTTATGTTACGTATGGTCATGATTTTACAACTGAATCACTGAAACTCCTTTTCTTGAAAATGCCTAAAAGCTGAAATTAGTCTGAATAATTAATGAAAACAAGTGATTTTCATGTTATTTTTTAAATATCTGACACTACAGCTAAATGGATAATGGGCTTTAAATGCAAACATCTAGAAGTTTTTAAGTAATAACTTTAAAAAAAATCAGTTAACATTGCAGAAAATTCAAAAAATTCATGTTTTGCAGAATTTAAATTCTGTATATAGGGAGTTTTTCTTTTAAGTATACATATCCCAATTACAGCGTATGTACTTTAATCTTCGGATATTCGTAGTTTATTAAAAGAATTCAATTTTATATATGTTTTATATGCGTGGCGCATGAAGTAACATTTTCCCAGAAAATTTGTCTCGGGTTGCTGCGCGAACTGAGACAAATTTTCACGGGGCTTTTCTAAACTCGAAATTTTACTTCTTGCTTAGCCTGGGTGTGGAAAGCACTGATTTAAAGCTTTAAATTGAACTCTTTTAATAAACTACGAATATCCGAAGATTTAAGTATTCACTTGAAGTTCAAATATACATAAATTTCACAATGTTTCAGTGTTTTATACGCGTGGCGCATGAAGTAAAATTTCGAGTTTAGAAAAGCCCAGAAAATTTGTCTCGGGTCGCTGCGCGACCCTCGACAAATGTTCACGGGTCTTTTCTAAACTCGAAATTTTACTTCATGCTTAGCCTGGGAGTGGAAAACACTCGTTTAAACAAGATAAATTCAAATTCAAAACTATTTGAATTCGAGAAAATAAGCTTACGCTTCTTATAGTTTGCACACTTTAAACATAATATATAAAATTACGAAAAAACTATTCGTGAAAATGCAAACAGTGTCTTAATTAATAACTCGTTTAAAGTTTTAACTTGAACTCTTTTAAGAAACAACAAATATCGTAAAATATACAGCGCATCCATGTGTATATTAAAAGAAATATTCCTTGTATTTTACAACAATGCCCATTCGTTATTTCAAGTACACCTTGTCGATTTTGTTAAAATAGCAGAGTTTGAGACTTAGACAAAATATTTAGATAATTTTAAATATAGTTAGAACATAAATATCGATTCAATTCTATTTATTGAATATAAAATAACGTTTTAATATTGGCCTGTATATGGAAAATGATTTGGTAAAGAGAAAATGTTTTCAATAAATAGATGTTAATTTGATATGTCGGAAAATTATTTGATAAAAAGAAAAGAAATGTTAGATAAAGCGAAATCTCATTATATGCATAAAATAATCAATCCTAAAAAACAATTAAATAAACGGTTGCCAAATTTTAGCTCTTTAAATGTTATTTGCATTGCAATAAAAATTGTTGATAGAATTTTCCATCATCAATATTTGCAATGTACGAGTAAATATCATTTTAATTCGACTAGGTTATCAACTCCGGCCTCTATAAACGTAACGTTTTATTGAACATTAGCAAATTACATTATTACCTGCTGCTCATAAACTGCGTATACATTTTCATAAATTCGAATTTTATGTAGCATTTATGATTATTTATTCGCGATTTCCGATTTCAGTGGAAATGAAAAATCGAATGCCCATCAATTATGCTCTTAATCAAACGGTCTCCAAACGTCTGTAAAAGGACCTCCGAAAATTCGGGCAATAAATTAAGTGGATAATGAAGTGCGCGGATGATTCCCAGCCCCTCCGAATTCCCCATTAATAATCCATCCTCGCGTTTGCTACGAGGGGGTCACCCTTTCTCAGGTCAGAAAGGGTGGGTATCGCAAAGAGCTGTGATGGATTACAACCAGCATGTATGTAGGGAAAAGGTGCGAAAAAAGAGGGGAGATGTTTATGGCATAACTTTTTTTAATGGCGAAAAAATAAGCAAAAGAAAATGTTCGTTTAAGAATGATGATGAAGGATTGAATCACGTGTCAGGCAACTTAACTATTAAAAATATTGAACAGAGGTGCTTTTTGATAAAACAATCCAATAACAATAAAATCTATTCAAATTTCTAATAATTGATTGCACACGAAAACGAACCATTGCGAATAACAATAAAAGATTCGTGATTTATTCTTTTATTGTCATTCGCAATGGTTCGTTGTCGTGTGCAATCAATTATTAGAACATTTTCTTTTATTATTTTCTTAACATTTTCTTTTTTAAGTTTCAATTCAAGTTTCTGATAATAATTTGCAATCGGGATTGTGATATTAAAAAGCCAGTTTACGCTTCGCTTCGGCCTGGCAACTCCAAAATTTCACGCTTTTCTAAACTCAAAATTATAGAATGATTTAATCTTTAATCATTCCTTCGCCTGAAGAAGCCACAGTGTGGCGAAACAATTGTAGCGAATTCACAATATATATTTGAAAGTGTTTAAATTGTTTTATTTATATAAAAGTCAAAATTATTCTTCATGCTTAATTAAGGAGTGGAACCCATCGCTGAAGGCTAGTCATTAAATGCTATTAGTTTGCCATGTATTTAATGAATTTAACCCCCAAAAGAACGATATTATGTTTTACCGGTAAATTATTAGTAAACCGATTATGTTATACAAATTACCTAATGACCGTTAATTAAAAAATTGACAGTCTCTAGTTCTTATTTTTTTTATTTAAAATTTCAGAAATGTTAAATAAGTCTTTCTAGTGTAAAAAATTGAAATGAGTTGAAACAGTTTAATAAAAATATTTGGTTAAATAAATGGCTCATGGCAGAAAGACCACCGGTCAATAGCCGATTAGCAATAAAATATCAACGTTTCATACATTTATATATAAATATACATGTTATGGAATTACTTGCTGTTAATAAAGATTGTTTGTTGTTGGTGTAAATGGCTCAATATTAAAACTAGTTGGAATATATACTCAATGACATTAGAAGCGTAACACCCAGAAGGAGTTATTATTTTAACTTGATTTTTTGCCAGTATGGTAGTCTTACATCAAGAATAAAATGATTACATTTTCAAGAAATTTTATTAAAAAACAATCTAAAAAAAAATGTATAATGTGTTTGGCGACCCCTTTGCTGTATACACTCCTGTAGACGTCTGGGCATCGACAAAATGAGATGGTCGATGTCTTCTTGAGGCATCTCGTTCCAAGCAACTTGAATTTAATCGATCAACTGTGCTAGAGTCTGTGGAGGATGGTGCAAAGAGAATATTCTTCTTCCCATGATATCCCACACATGTTCAATGGGATTTAAATCCGGCGAACGGGGCGGCCACGCCAAAACATTAACACGAGCTTCATTAAGAAAGTTCATAGATCGACGAGCAATATGGGGACGTGCGTTATCTTGTTGAAAAAGTACGTCTGGGCGGCCATCTAAATAAGGCAACAAAGTCAGTCGTATGACGTCTTCAACATAACGCGCAGCTGTCATACTGCCTCGAATGAATACAAGAGGTGATCGACTACCATAAGCAATAGCCCCCCAAACCATTACTCCAGCAGTCCTGTGTACATGCCTCTCAATAGCAAACCTAAGATCAGGTCGTTCTCCACGGTAGCGTCGTACCCTTCTACGGCCATATTGCGTGCCTAGACAAAATCGTGATTCATCGCTGAATACGACATCGTGCCATTCTGCCTCCCAATGCTGCTGTTCTCTGCACCAGTCCAACCTTTGGCGACAGTGTCTCGCTGTTAAAGGAAGCACTAATCTTGGACGGTACGAAAGAAGCCCAAAGGATTGAATGCGGCGATATAAGGTTCGCATACTAACGGGCCTACCTTCTTCTCCAATCCATTGATCACCGATTTGACGCGTAGTAGCGAAACGGTCTCGCAGGGCTATTTGTCTTAAGCGCCGATCTTGACGTTCTGTGGTACGCCTTGGTTGACCAATTGGTCTTCTTCTTGCTCCTCTACCTTCTTCTGTCCATACCTGATACACACGTATTACAGTTTCGCGATAGGACATACCGACATCTCGATAAGCAACTACTCGACCCCGGTCAAAATCGCTCAAATGGTGATATTGTGGACGTCTTCGGACTCGAGGCATTTTATTTAAGCTTAACACACTCAACGGAAACACGAAAACTAAAAACATCTGTACTAAACAGCTCATATAAATAGTTTTATCAAAAAAGAAAAAGTGAAATTTTTTTTTTCACAATAAATATAAAAGGCACAAGGTTGAAATTGTTATCAATGTATGCTTTAAATATAGTCACTCTGTTGCTAAAATATGAATTTAAAAAAATCATTCCTTCTTGGTGTTACGCTTCTAATGTCATTGAGTATAAATTAAACAAATTTGTGAAGTTTAAGAAAGTTTTCTTTAAATTCTTTCGTCTAAAATTACAGCTTAAAGAGTCAGCTTTTATTTTTTTTGTTTTTATTTGCATTGAGGTAAATGTTATTTAAACTCAGCATACGCTAAACTTAGCCTAAGCCACTTTTAAACAAATGGCCCTAAACTATTTTTATAGGAAAGTCATAAAATATTAACATTTGCGCGGAACTTAAATGTTAAGTAAGAGTACTCTAAATAACATTCAATGATACAAACGATTCTTTGTTGTTGAGTGTCCATAGAATAGAAATCCATAGAAATTACACAATAAAAAAGAACTCTGTTTACGACAATCTAATAATATGTGCATTATTTAATGTTCTGGGCAACACAAATGGGGTGCATTAAATACGGGCGTGTTAAATGTGGTTTTTTAGCATGGGCGTGTTTAATGTGGTTTTTAACTACGCTAATTTTTAATTTTATATAATTGATTGTATCATTAATTACGGGCGTGATTTTAGTGTAGTTGAATTATTGTTTGTTTTTAATATATTGAGAACATGTGGAAGAAAAACAGTTGGCCTGGGGGGGACATCTGCAAAGAATGGACGAAAACAGACCAGTACGAAAAGTATGGGAATCCAGAATCCAAGTCAAAAGAGGAAGAGGAAGACCACCAGAAAACTGGGATAACAGAGTGACAAAAGAAATAAAAAGAAGAGGTAAAACAATTCAAGAGGCAAAACGAACAGCTAAGGACAGACAACAATGGAAGGAATTTATAAGGACAACACATGAAAGGACAAACCCTGACAACTGAAATGAACAGCACATCAACCAAAAACAGACATCAACACCAGAAGAAGGGAGCAACGCAAATGACAAAATGACAGAAAGAAGTGAAAAGAATGGACAGAAAATTACACAAGAATATAAACACACACAATCTCGACACCCTAAAGGGTAAAAGGGATTTTAAATGATTATATATATATATATATATATATATATATATATTTAATATATTGTGAAAATTTAGGTATTTTATATTTGTGAAATGGTAATTCCGTTTAATAAAGATTATTATTATTATTATTATTAATTCGCGTTCTAATGCTCTATTACACATTCAAATCATGATACCGCAATCTGTCATAATTTATTTGTTAAATTATTATAAAACAAAACGGAAAATATAAATCAAACAATAATAAAAAAAAAAATAAAAATAAAAAATAAAAATAATAAAAAATAACAAATAAATAAAAAATAAAAAAAATTGAAGTCAAAAATAAATCAGTGAACTCAGTATAATATTTATAATAATACTATGTATATAATTGTCAACATTTATTTTGATAAATATATTCTACAATAAATATTGTGCCATATATTGTTGTTGTGAAGAAAGTATAGTGTATAACTCGCATATAATGGCTATTAATCACTCGAACGACTTGCTTCACTCGCCTTCGGCTCGTTCCGCAAACATCGTTCTCGTGATTAATAGCTATGATTATATGCTCGTTGTACAATATACTATTAATATGCTTGTTATTTTCATGTTCATCTCACTATAACTATCAATTTTCAAACATCAAGAAATTCTGTAGAAATCAGAATTTCAAGGGTTGTTTATCGAACTTGTTCTTGTTCAGGAGAATATTTAGGCATTTTAGAATCTTATTCTATATTAACAAAATCCCTAAAAAAATATATTGGTATATCAGCCAGCATTGATCGATCGTCAATTTTATCGTGTCGTATCTCGAAAAGGAACAATAAATAATATTAAGTTTGATCGATCACTCCCTCGACTGACGCATTATGTTTTCGAATTTAGATACGGCGCCCTTATTTCTTATCCCCTATCCCAGATCCCAGTATCCTTACCTATCAACTTATCTAATTCCACGCATTTGCCCACTCCAAAAAAAAATCTGATATAAAAATCGATTAATATAATTATAGATACGTGATGCCACACGTATTTTTATTCCTATTATTACCAGGCACGGAAAAAACATAGTCTTAAACACTTTTACTCCTGGAAGAGATTTCATTAATTGAGTTAATTTTTAAATTTCTAATATACTGAAATTCTGTATCTAAAGAAATCAAGTCAATTATACTAAATATTTGTACTTGTTAAGTATTTTCAACATGACATACAGTGATTTTTTCTTCTAAGTAAACATATCCCATTACAGCGTATATTCTGTAAATCTTCAGATATTTGTTCTTTTTTAAAAGAGTTCAATTTAAAGTGTTTTCCACTGAAAGATTAAGCATGAAGTAAAATTTCGAGTTTAGAAGAGCCTGCAAACTTGGTTTGGTTTGCTCCGCTGTTGATGTTGGAATAATTAATAATGTTAATAATTTAAAAAAAACCTTAACTATTATATATTTATAATTATTTTTTGTGTGTAAAGTGAGTTTAATAAAACGATGAAAAGATTTACTACATTTTTAAAAAAAGTATACATATTCCGATGCATACGCTGTAACTTATCAGGCATTCGTTGTTTTTATAAATTGTTTAATTTGAAACTTCTAGCGAGGTTTCCACTCCCAGATTAAGCATGAAGTAAAATTTCGAGTTTAGAAAAGCCTGAAAATTTGGTTTGGTCGCGTAGCGCGAAGCGCGGAGCGGCCAAACCAAATTTTCAGGCTTTTCTAAACTCGAAATTTTACTTCATGCGCCACGCGTATAAAACACTGCAATATTGCAAAGTTTGAAATATACCAAATCTAAAGCAGTATATTTTAAACTTCGTAATAAATTGGTATTTTATACGCGTTTAATTTTTCTTAGTCGCTCCTCTTCGTTACGCGACTAAGCCAAATTTGTAGACTTTTCTAAACTCGAAATTTCACTTTATGCTTAATCAAGGCGTGGAAACACTCGTTAGAAACTTTAAATTGGCCGCTTTTGTAAAAACATCGAATTTCTGCAACTGTATCAAACGCTGTAATTTTCGGGAATGTATAATGAAAAATCACTATATGTTTATAAGTATACATCTGTTTTTATTTCGTGTATACGTTAATAAAAAAGAAAACACTGCAGCCATTTCAAAATGTAACTTACTTTTGAATAAACTTGTATTATATTGAGATTTGTGTATTGATAAGTTTTAATTTATTAAATAATCACAATAGCGTTACTCACAAACTGTGAATTTCATAATCCATTCATGAATATAAGCGTTGATTTGCGGCCTGTTTCAATATCCGCAGTTTGCGAGAATTAATTAAATGTATAAATCAGGTCGCGATAAAATTAATCGAATCACAAACGGTACACACGTCCCGGGACAAATCCCAAAACTTTCCAACTAATTTTCGCCGAGGCCTCTCCGTATTCGCCGTGTTTGCCTTGCACAGTGTGCGGACCGTTTATCCTATTTATACTAAACACAAACTCGAATTAAGGATACACTAAAGCGCGTTTTAATATTGTTAAGGACAAAGAGGATAAAGAATCGCCAATTAATTATTTAGGATGAAACATCGCGCGTCGTCCCGACGCATCCACCATAAACGCGCATTAACGCTGAGATGGAATTTATTAGGGCGCGAATTTAAAATTTATGATGTTATATAAAATTTAAATGGATTTATAAAAGGTCATTATAACATAACGTATTATGTCTTTATTTGTGTATTAGCATAATAAGATAAAAATTACACAAGTTAAATGATGATTTAGTTTATTTAGTGATTTAGTTTATCTGGTTAACATCACATTAGCTTACTCGATAAACTAGATGTGTACTAAAAAAGAATTTATTTCTAAAATAAACCTGAACGCCTTAAAATTATTTCTACAATTCAATCACCGAGAAGCAAATGGGTGTATGTGACTAATACAAGTATTGAGAAATCCAGTTTTAAAGTTCAAGTTATATTAAAACCGACAAACAAAATACCAAAGTGGTTATATGGATTGACAAAAAATTCATTTTGTAACAGTACATATCAATAAAAACTCAATATCAAAACATATCTTAACAAATATTTTTACTTGCCTATCTGGAAAATATCAAGAAAATAGAAAAAAATTTGTACAATCAATTTTCCTCATTACAGCGCCATCTATAGAGATTTGAAAGTAGTTGTTCAAATAAAAGTTATTTTTTTTTACTTGCCTATATGAATCAAAAATATAAAATGGGGGTTTGCATTTAAAACTAATCTTTGTAGATTTATGTAAAAGGAGATTCCGTAAATAAATGAAAATAAAATAAAATAAAAAAAATTATGAAGTTGACCCCCGTGGACACCCACGAGTCCCTTGTAGGCTTCCACTACAGATTAATTTGCCCCTCTAAAATATGGGGGGTTTATTTGAAACTTTTTTCATAAAATCATGAATTGTTGAGACATTTAAGTGTCTCAAAATAAATGACTTACCCTATATAACATCTTAAAATGTAATATCCTGTGAAATTACTTTTTATAAATATACAAAATCATATTTTATTCACACTATAAAACGCACCACAATTGATCATAATTCCTGAAAGCAGAGATTTCGCAGTAATGAACGGTTTTACGTGTGCCGGAAAATTGGCTCACGTTTTTATTTTTTATTTTTACGATGTGAACGAATGGAATGTGTGTGTGTGTGGGTATAGAGGAATTTGTTGAGGGGAATCGTATCGTAAAGCGGATTTATGGCGAAACCGTGATACGGTACGTACAAATTAAAACGGACACGAAACGCGCCCTTAATGAAGTGCAAAAATGTCGCCATATCACTAAATGCTGGAACGTTTAATGCACCATAAAATATAATATACTAAGTAGCGAATATAAAAAAAAGAAATATAGAGACGGTTTTAGTAGACTTTAAGTATTAGAATAAGTACTGCTGATTATTACGAAATTAGTGACATGTTATTTGATATTAAGAATAAAATTACAGTAAGTACATCTTGATTTATTTTCTAGCGTAGAGTTTGATTGATTATAACATTGAACACTACAGTGTGTTTTTGAAGCGTTTAATTTGAAATATCTAACTAGTCATTCCACTCTTTGATTAAGCACAACGTGAAATTTCGAGTTTAGAAAAACTTGAAATTTTACTTCATGCGCCGTGCGTATAAAACACTGAGGTATATTGAAGTTCAAAGTACACTATTAATACAGTACGATAAAACAGTATATTTTAAACTTTACTTTATTTTAGTGTGGCGTATGAAATAGAATTTTGAGTTTACAAAAGCCTGAACATTTAGATTGATCGCACCGTTTTTAGACTTTTTAAAACTCTAAATGTTACTTTATCTTTAATTAAGGAATGGAAACACTCATTAGAAGTTTCAAATTAAACGCTACTCAATGATGCCTGAAAATTTACAGCGTATTTATTTATTTATTTATTATTATCCCAACAGATTTACATCCAATTACAGGGTAATTTAACAGATAATTTTGGACTATGCGATACTTAACTTAATCAAACTAACATAAATTAACAGCAAAATTAAACATAATGTTATCCTAAAAAAAAAAAAAATAGTGGTAACGTTTAAGAATCGAAAATGGAGACCATAAATAGTATACGTTTACAATAGAGTTAAAATTGACTTAACAAACGAACTATAATTGAGATAAAAAATATCTGTCGAATTTCGTACACCATTGTAAAGTCGCATCATCTTATTGAGCGGAGAATTGAAATATAGATTTGTCCTACTTCGATTAGAGAGAAATGTTAGCGCATTTCTATTGGAATATCTAGGTACATATATATTAATCTGCGCTAATAAATTCATATCATTTAAATTGTTATGCAGTATATGATGGAGTGTTTTCAAATATATAATATTACGTCTAGCTTCAAGTGATTTTAAATTGAACATAGTTAATAAATTTGTATAGCTGATTGAGTCGTCGGGGTAATGATGAAATTGTTTAAAATATAAGAATTTTACGAAAGTCTTTTGAACTCGTTCGAAAAGTTTTATGTACGTGTCATAAGAAGGTAACCACACCACTACACAGTACTCCAGCTTTGGCAACACAAAGGATGTGTAAAGCTTTGTTATTGTGTATCTATTCGTAAATGGTTGAGCAGTACGCCGTATAAAACCAAGCATTTTTTAAGATTTTCTGTGAACACTGTTAATGTGCGGTATAAATGTCAAATTCTTGCCAAACAATACGCCTAAGTCGTTGACAGAATCTACACTCTCAAGTGCTGTATTATCTAAAAAGTATGCAAATTTAAGTGGCATTTTCGTTCTATAGAATGACATGGATTTGCATTTTGACGTATTGAGTTTAAGTTTGTTTAGTTTACTCCATTCACAAATTCGGTTAATATCTTCCTGGAGCTCCAGGCAATCACTTATAGACTTAATAGACTTAAATATTTTTACATCATCAGCGTATGCAAGAATTTCGGATGTTATGCTCTCTGCAATGTCATTTATAAATAGGTTGAAGAGAAGTGGCCCCAGATTTGACCCTTGAGGCACCCCACTAGTGGGACTGAATATTATTGAGCGGGATATGTAATATGTAATGCATCGGGATATGTAATCTTAAAAGAAAAATGCACAGTATGTATACAAGGATTTTTCTTTTAAGTATACATATCCCGATGCATACTCTGTATATGTTCAGGCATTTGTTATTTTTATAAAAGTGTTTAATTTGAAACTTCGAACGAGTGTTTCCAGTCCTTTTTTAAGCATGAAGTAAAATTTTGAGTTTCAAAAAACCTGAAAATATTTAGGCTTTTCTAAACTCGAAATTTTACTTCATGTGCCAGGCATATAAAACACTTATTTAACGTGAAGTTCAAAATGCATTTTTATAGCCTGATTTATTTTTATTATATATAATTTTAAACTTCAAAATATTTTAGTGGCGCATGAAGTAAAATTTCGAGTTTAGGAGAGCTTGAAAATTTGGTTTGGTCGGTACGCTTATCTGAACATAGATCAATGTCCTTTCAACATGCAGCATCTTATGATTACTTGTGATATTGAAATGTACATTAATCTCAGAATATTGTATTACTATTACAGTGAAATTTACTTAATATTTTAGTATTACGAAATAATAATTATATTAACAACTATTAAAGTGCATTGAGGATGCAATTGAACAATCACGTAGTTGAATTGCAGAATAAATATAGCAATCACCGAATAGCAAGCTAACATTAATTAAGCAGGAATTAAACGTCCGAACTGCGGGCGAACCGCAATCACCAAACTTCGGCCACGTCACATCAAACGAAGCTTTATCTACAAATATTTACATCCTCCCTCCACTAATAACCCTCCACCCTTAATTTTGTAATTCTACAACAGTACAGCGGAGCTTAATCCAACCCTGGCCAAGATAAAATTTAATTACACACACACACAATGGAATAATTAGCCCAAGCACGAAGAGAGTTAATTAGTTATAAATACATTAATGGACTATATCATAGATGATGTGGAAAAGAAAAACATGTTGCTCCTTATTAAAACACTATTAAAATTCAGCAAATTATTTGCTTATGTCAGTTATCCAAATAAGCTTTTTAAATAAAAAAAGAATGACAATTACAACAGCATAAATCCTTAAGCAAGCATAGTTTACTAAAGTATATAAAATTGTGCTGTGTCTATGATAGTACTTTTCCAATATATTAACATGGTAAAACGAGTAATATATACAAAATGATGTATCCACCATAGTACTATTCCCATTATTATTATGATTTTATATAAAAAATAAAATGGTTTTATTTAATATTAGAACATAGATTAAAACAATTGGTTTGTTTCTTTCACTGATGAGTGAAACAAACCAAGTGTTTTAATCAATATTCAAATATTGATTAAATATGTTTCACAACGGGTTAAATGAGAAATTAATTAATCATACACATGTTTGTTTTATATTTATATTAAAAGCATAGGCGTAGCCAAGGGGGAGCAGGGGGGAACTTGTCCCCTACTCCTCCTGGAGGTCAAGCCTCCCTCGATACAATATTTTGTCTTTTGTCGTGCATTTTGAATAATTTAAATATTCTAGTTGTTTTGTTCTATGCAAAACAACTAGAATATGTATATTATTTCAAACTTTTATTTGTAAGGGTATTTTAAAAAAAATACTACAAAGCATTATCTAAATCATAAAAATGAATGTTTGTGAATTTAATATGAATGTTGTTCCCTTAACAATCGGGAAATTACGGGATCGAGTTTTGTCGTCCCGCAGGAACCTTTCTTGAACCTAAATAAAAACAAGCAGTGAGTACACATAAAGGCACAGTAAGAGCGCACAAAGAATTTCCGCATTCAATTTAATATTCTCTTACGTCGCAAACGCAATAAAAGCTAAAAGAATAAGTCCCAGTACTGGCTTTCATATTTAAATTAGTGAGTAAATATAATGTAATATTAATGCCAGATATTAAAATTGTAAGTGTACATAATATTTAATAAATGAATTAGATTTTAACTTTTTAAAATAATTATAGAGATAAAAAAATACAAATTTATGTTCCTAGTACATTAAGTGTACATAATATTTAATGTATGAATTACACTTTAACTCTTTAAAATAATTATAGAGAAAATAATACACATTTATCTTCCTAGTACATCTAAAATATAACTTCCAGAATATTTTTCACAATGCAGTGTTATGCAGTTGTGCATCAATACACAATTCTATGTATAATCTTTTTGATTTACTGATAATTCGATAAATTTGTGATCTAAAACCGGTTTGCATTTATCTTATCCTTAAATCACAGACAGTCGGTGTTGTAAACCCCTACAACACCGACTAAGTTGTCGTTAAATACTTGGAAAATTAATAGCATTCAATGGCTTTTTTAACGAAGGTTTTAAACCTTGATTAAGCATAAAGTATAATTACAGGCTCTACTAAACTCGAAATTTTACTTAATGCACCACGCGTATAAAACAATGAATTACAGCGAAGTTCAAAAATATACTCAAGTGCATAATAAACGGGCCACTTATTTTTTTAAATATTTATAATAAAATTACTGTTGCAATAATACGAATAGAACTTTTGGTATTTTACGATAAAACAGACTATCAAGTAGTCTTTGGACTTGGCTGACATTACCGCTGGCTTTGTCCATCTTCAACAAAAGCTACAGCTGTTTCAAAATCAACAGCATTAAAAATTATACTGAACACACCAACCTTCGTTGAGTTTATTTCCAAATCCACTGAAGAATAGAACAAACTAAAAAATAAACAGTGGAAGAACGGAAGCATTTCAAGACCTTGTACACAATGTTCAATAAACAGCATATCTTTAAATTTCAATTGTGATAATTATTGTTCAATAAATAAACTTATAATTACTAAATGTTGTTTTTGCTACACTTAGCCTCTTTTATCGTAAAATACCAACAGTTTTTTTTTCTTTTTTAAGTGGCATCTCCTTTCAGAGGGTTTGCATCATTATCTTTACTTCGGAGTAGGAAGCTCGAAATAGTTATTTGTTTTATTTACAGTATTGCAACAGTGGTGCTTTTAAAAAAGGTAAAAAAAATGGATGGGGTATTTATCTTGCACCTGATTGTATACAGAGTGTCCACAGATTCATTCTCAACATGAAGCGTGTTTGAACATCTTTTGTAACTCCTTATTATACCTTTGTTTCATGTGAAGTTTAAATATTTTTCAAAGCGTTCTGTTTTCAATAAATAATTATTTTAAAATTATTGTTCTTGATTCTATTGTTTTCAGAGTCTTTAATTGTCAACCTGTCAGTGTTAAAATAATCTATTTTGTTGTTTTCACCATTAGTTTTCATATTAGACATATCAAATTATATATTTCTGCGATAAAAAATCTCCTTTGAACTGGACCATAGTCAACTATGACCCCCCATAAAAAAACAAAGTTGACACTTGTTACTCAAATATGTTAACAATTTTCGAAACTCTGAGTCTACTACGAGATTCGTATTAAAAAAGGTGTCTTAAGAACATGCAAATTAAACTCGACTCCCTCTGAAAATAAATGAGCTATAAAAAAAATTAAAAATAAAAAATGCATTTTTTTCGCTATTGTTATGTAAAATATCAACAGTTTTTTTATGGCGTTTAGTACAATTTTAGCTAAGCGAACCAAATCTCTATCATGAATCTGTGGACACACTGTATACATAATGTTCAAAAATTGTTTAATCCATTTATTGTTCAACTAGAATCATTTCCAAATTACAAGAGAAAAAAATAAGCCTGGTATAAAAATATAACAATAATTAAATTATAATAATTATGTAACCATATATATAATAATTAATTATTAAAGGCGTATTCTGTGAATATAAAAAACATATTTCATAAATAAGAATAATTCATTTACAGTTGGCTCTAAGTTAATATAACAATAATTAAATTATAATTCTTATGTAACCATATAAATAATTATTAATGGCGTATCCTGTCAATATACAGGTTGTCCCCGAATGGTCTGGACAACGCTCTACCACATATTCTCTGAAACAAAATAAGACGATTTAACTAAACTTATCTATCCAAAAGTGTTTCCTAAGCCATCTACGTGGCCTCAAAGATATTTTTTTTTTTTTCATTATTTTTCAAATATTTTTATTTTGGACTTAGGTAAGAAAACCTAATTTGGCACATTTAATTACATTGATACCATGCACTTTTTGCGATATATTTCTTTATTCTACGTTTAAAGTAAGTGGTCAAACTAGGACCATCGACTTCTTAAGATACCTAAATATTTTTATTCAACAGGTCAAATCACAAGGAATACTTTTTTCTGCAAGATCATTCAATGTTACGTATTTTTTGTCTCATAAAATTTTGCTATTTTCCTTACAAAAAAATATTTTTATTTGTCAAAAAAAGTAATAAAATTATGAACAATATTTTGCTTCTCAAAACAATTAACAAAGTAGAAATAAAGATAGGTACCTAACAATAAACACAAATTTATTAGTTTCACAACAAATGTTTAAACTGATTGCCATTTTCAGCAATACAACAATTTACACGTCGCAAAAAATTAAAATGGACACGTTGTAAAACACCAACATTGTTTTTAACTGTTTGAAACGCATTCTGTATTCGCGCCCATAATTCGTCGTGCGTATTTATGGGCTTACCATATACAATAGATTTAATAGTTAGTAATTTTATAAGAGACAAAAAATATGTAAAATTGAATGATCTTGCAGAAGAAAAGTATTCCTTATGATTTGACCTGTTGAATAAAAAGATTTAGGTATCTTAAGAAGTCGATCGTCCTAGTTTAACCCCTTACTTTAAACGTAGGATAAACAAACATATTGCAAAAAGTGCATGGTATCAATGTAATTAAATGTGCCAAATTAGGTTTTCTTACCTAATTCCAAAATAAAAATATTTGAATAATAATGAAAAAAAATAATATCTTTGAGGCCTCGTAGATGGCTTAGGAACCACTTTTGGATAGAGATAAGTTTAGTTAAATCGTCTTATTTTGTTTCAGAGAATATGTGGTAGAGCGTTGTACAGACCATTCGGGGACACCTTGTATAAAAAAAACATATTTCATAAATAAGAATAATTAGTTCACAGTTGGCTCCAAGTTAATAAGTAATATTTTTAGTGAATAGTGAAAGATACAAATATAGAACTCTATTGATTACTGCGATTCAAGATTGTTAGTAAGTTAAAAAAAATGTATGACTTATAATCACAGAAAATTATAAGTAGTAAGTATTAGAATTTTGACCTAAACAAATTATTACAAATAGGAAGTGTATATTTATAAACATTACAAAATATTATTAACTAATCAAGATAAAAATATGTAAACATAAACAAAGTCTAATAGCCTTGAACAAATCCAAGCGCACACATAAACTGTTTATCTCCAGGCTATAAGAACGATAACCTCTTGTAGAAATTTAATAGTATTATACTGAAACAAAAAACATTACTATGTGTAACCGTATTAAAAGTCGAATGCTGGAATTCCCGTAGCACAGGAAAGAAAAATTCACAAGAAAGTGTGTATAAAATGTGAATGGCTCAAGAAGAACAGCATTGCAATTACAACTACAAGTGAAACATATTAAGTGAAGTAAAAAAGTATTTACTAACAAGTGCAATGGTAAGTCAATATATGTCTTTACTTATTATATTTTTGTTTTCTTGTTTATTATATTTTTAAAATAATAGAAAGGAAAACTAATATTCTTTGTTATACAAACTACATACAGGGAATTTTTCTTCTAAGTATATGTATGCAATGCATACGCTTTTTGAAACAAGTTCAATTTAAAGCTTTAAACGAGTGTTTTCCACTTCCAGATTAGGCATGAAGTAAAATTTCGAGTTTAGAAAAGCCTGAAAATTTGGTTTGGTCGTGTAGCGCGTAGCGCTACGTGACCAAACCAAATTTTCAGGCTTTTCTAAACTCGAAATTTTATTTCATGCGCCACGCATATAAAACACTGATTTTAGGTGAAGTTCAAAATATTCTATTAAAGCAGTATGCTAAAAACGTGTATTTTGAACATCATATCACATCAGTGTTTAATACGCGAGGCGCATGAAATAAATTTCGAGTTTAGAAAAGCCTGAAAATTTGGTTTGGTCGCTCCACTTCGCTACGCGATCAAATTAAATTTTCAGGCTCTTCTAAACTCGAATTTTCCTTCATGCTTAATCAATGAGTGGAAACACTCGCTAGAAGCTTCAAATTGAACGCTTTTTAAAAACAATGAATGCCTTAAAATTGATCATACATCAGGATATGTATATTTAAAAGAAACATTCCCTGTATGTGATTAAAGTTCATTTTCAAATTTATTCTAGTAATATATTCAAATTTCAGATGATGAAAATTATAATGTTTCTTGGCTTCATTGCCTTATCGCAATGCCAACCATTAGAGTACTACAATGAAGATCAACAACCCAATGCTTACTACTACCCTGAAGAATTTGAAGCCGCGAACAGGGCAAGAAGATCTGCTGATGATTATTACGTGCAAGATTTATACGAAGATAACGAACAACAAAACATCGAAGAAGCTGAATATATCAGACAAAGAAGATCCATTCCAGAAAACGCCAACACCGAAGATTTCCGCAATGAACATCCAGCATTAGCGTTGTATTACTATCCAGAAGAAGTTGAACAGATTGAATCTTTGGAAAGGCATAGGAGGTCTCTGCAACCAGGTGCTCCAACTTTTCCTCTTCCTAACCAACATCCAGCATTAGCTTTGTATTACTATCCAGAAGAAGTTGAACAGATTGAATCTTTGGAAAGGCAGAGGAGGTCTTTGCAACCAGGTGCTCCAACTTTTCCTCTTCCTAACCAACAGCCCGCAACTAAAGTGACTCCTCACGTGACCCACCAAGATGGCACGACCAATATTGGAGCTAAAGTTGATCATAAATTTGGAAACCATGACGCTAGTGCTCATTGGAATAAAAACGTGCGCGGTCCAGGAAGATCAAAGCCAAATTATGGAGTTCGTGGAACTTTCAGATTTTAATTTGTTTGTTGAATAATTAATTTATGTAATGTTACTTTTTTTTAATAAATATATTTATTATTACCAAATCAGTCCATTGATTTTCAATTTATTTGATTTAAAGCTAAAAATCATGAAGTACATCGGATTTTAATTACTTATTATTAGTTTTAACTTCGATTCACTAACACAAAAATTAATATTTACACATGCTCAAGTAGCATCGTCAATAGTTGGCAAACTAAACGTTTGTATACAGCAGTTGTTCGTCCACAACAGGGCTTTATTTTATAGAATATAAATATCAATAATATGAATTTGTGTTCAGTGCTCATGCATTCTGGTGTGTTCAAAAAAATGCTGTGTACACTATTATTTATTACTGTCTCAGATATACAGAGAGTTTTTCTTTTGAGTATACATATCTCAATATACTGTATACGCTGTCAATCTTCAGATATTCGTTGTTTTTATAAATATATCAAGTTGAACTTTAAAACGAGTGTTTTCCACTCCCAGATTAACATGAAGTAAAATTTCAATTTTAGAAAAGCCTGAAAATGTTGTTAAGGCTTTTCAGGCTTTTCTAAACTCGAAATTTTTCTTCATGCGCCACGCGTATTAAACACTGATGTGATGTAATGTTCTGAACATAACATACACGTTTTTAGCATACTGCTTTAGTAGAATATTTTAAACTTCAACTAAAATCAGTGTTTTATACGCGTTGCGCATGAAGTAAAATTTCGAGTTTGGTTTAATTTGGTCAGCGAAACAATAGCTTCATTTAATTTATCAAAATACAAATCACTGCTACACCGATTTACCGGAATTATAATTTCTAAATTCCATGAACTTAACAATTTAGGGTTTTAATTATTTCAACTCTTAATGATAACTCTTAGTGATAAATTTCGAGTTTAGTTTAATTTGGTCAGCGAAACAATAGCTTCATTTAATTTACCAAAATACAAATCACTGCTGCACCGATTTACCGGAATTATAATTCCTAAATTCCATGAACTTAACAATTTAGGGTTTGAATTATTTTAACTCTTAATGATAATTCTAAAGATAAAAATTCTAAATTGAATTTTTTTTGTATATTAGAAATTCAGCTTTTTTTTAAAGTTTCAGAAAAATGTTTTCTATTATAAACTTTAGACACAAAAACCTAACGAATTTTACAATAGCATGTATATGAGAATAAAAGAAGGAAAACCGGATTTAACTTAAAATCATTTGATTAAAATATGGAATTTCGAATTAGGGTTAGTGTATATTGGTATGCAATAATTCAATAGATGAGCTGTAACTAAAACATCTTCAAATGCTAAATACTAAATCTTTAAATACTCGTCATAGAATTTGAATATTTCAAAACTAAAAATGTCACTTTTTTCAGAAATGTGTAAGCTTTATATGCACGCACTGTAAATATTACGAAATTCGTTGATTTTTGAGAGTTCAACTTTAAGCTTTTACTGGGTGTTTTCCACTCCCAGATTAAGCATGAAGTAAAATTTCGAGTTTAGAAAAGCCTGAAAATTTGGTTTAGTCGCGTAGCGCGAAGCGGCCAAACCAAATTTTCAGGCTTTTCTAAACTCGAAATTTTACTTCATGCGCCACCAGTATAAATCACTGAAATATTGTGAAATTAGAAATACATTTAAAAATTAGTAAAAATCAAAATATGTAAATAACACAATATTTACATTTTTCTTTGCACATTCTCAAGTCAGGTCAAATATTACAATAAATCAAATTAACTTATTTATTTCCGTTTGCATCCGGACTGATTACCTTTAATCATCTACTAATCATTGATTAAACCTTCGATTAAGTCAAAATTCTAGAATATAGGAATGTTATAAATTTGTAAGATATCCTAAACATGTCTCTTTTATCAATATGCAACTGTGCAAAGAATTTGTAAATACAATTGTTGTGTTTTTAAGAAGTACTAATCACTGATTAAGTTAATTGACTTGGGTGCAAATGGGCATTAGTAATTTACTTAACAAATAATGGATAATATTTCTTTATTGCATCATTGGCGCCTAATGGGTTAAATGCTTTTTACTTGTATAGTAATTTATAACAGTCTACTCTCTAGTGTACATTTTATATATGAGTGTTTTCTGAAACTACTGGGCTCGAGGGAAAATCTGTCAACATGTCCTGACGAAGAATAATCTAATACTAGAATCTTGTTTTGCTAACTTCACTCTTTCGATTGCTAGAAATGAATATTACTGTAGTTAGGTTAACACTATTTAAATTTCATTAACCAAGACTATTTGTCTGTGGATTTACCAATATTATTTATATTTATTTTTTGCGAGCTTCACGGTTTTCATAGTTTGAGGTTTTTAAACTTTAAAATGTTCATTATAACATTAAAATTTAGATATTTTTTTTTATTTTAAATTCTGTTTTATTACACTGATTATTAATTTTAATTTAGTAGAGATTTGATGGTCCTCTCTGTACTTGTAATGAATTATGGCGACGATAACTCACCGGGCAATTGTGTTGATAGTTGTGTTTTGCGGTTAAAGTGGAGTCCTGTTTTGTTGGATAATTAACACCCACTACCCGCTATCTAACTCCTGTCCTCCTATTCAGCCACCCGAAAGCAACGTTATAACAACCAGCATCGGGGGATTAAAGCAAACCCCTTCTATATCCTCTATACACCTGGCTTAGATAAGCCTTATAGCCGTGTTTTCTCTGACTACACACACCGTTAAAATAAACTGTATGGCCTCTGATGTCTCTGACTGGGTATAGGATTTCACAAATTGATAAAATTTGAATATAACATAATTTATAAGGAAATTATAAAATTTAGATAAGTAGCTTCATTTTGTCATACAAAATTCTGTAAGAAATTCTGTAAGAAGTTGCACAAAATGAGCTGCAGTTGATTTAAACTGAGCTTGAATTATACACGTGTAGTATATATAAATGAATGGTTTTTGTCATCGATTTCTCTTAAAAATTAATTAATTAATTAAATAATGAATTTTTACATTTTTCTTCACACATTCTCAAGTCAGGTCAAATAGTACAATGTATTAAATTAACTTAGTAGTTTAATAAGCAACAAATTAACAATGTTGCGTTATTGCATCAATGGCGCTTAATGGGTTAAACGCGAGTACCCAATTTTTGTTTGTAACCCATAAAAGGCTATATATATATATATATATATATATATATATACAAATATCTTTATTTAGGGATTATATACATTATTCAATAATATTATAATACAATCTTGTTTTTAAAATTGTCCTATAATAGGCTATCGACCCGAGGTCTTTCTGCCTAAAAATATTTTCATGTTATTTTAAAATTCGTTCATTAAATATACATACACAATTTATTAAACGATTGCAGCTTTTGAATAATCCAAAACATCTCAACTTCAAACACGACGTGCGTAAAATCAACCCTTTATTTATCTCTAATTAGATTTGTCCGGTAAAAGACGAATCGATTAAAATGCTGGCGGATTAATTAACGACTATTCAAGTGCGAGAGGGGGACGGGTGTTCGAATTGAATTTATTGTCTGTGTGGTCGGTAATTGCGGTGCTTAAAGTAGCACCACCTGGCGGCCGCGTGCGCTTAATTAATCCTCCCGGAGATTTATCGTCCTCGCCGCGAGCGTTTTTCTTTTGTTAAAGTAAGCTTTTTCAAAAGCTCCTTTTTGCACAAACGCAGGTGCGTAAGTATCGAAACTGGAGATTCATCGGACTTTAATTAAATATTGAATGGATGGGCTTACGCGGAGATAAAAAAAGCGCTTTTGTTCGTCCTGGCAAATTTATTTTAAAGTAAAAATTTAATTATTACATAATCCATGCGTAAGTTAATTTATGAAATCTATGAAGAAAGTATATTATTAATTCATAAATGAAAATGATAAAGAATACTTCTACTATAATAGGAATTTGATATCCACGTAAAATCCCCTCTTAAGATTGTGTGATTTAGATATTTACTTAATAAAACTAGTTTAAAATGGATTTTTTTAATTTATTATTTTAGGGTTGATTAGATGGGTTTTATTTTACTAACCTGCGGCCATGATGGATATTCTCCTCTTGCACTTTTGTAGACACCTAAATCCTTCTTATTGGGTCTTCTAGGATGAAGTAATGGTTCCTCATAATTTTTACCTGCAACTATTTCCTCTGTGGAAATTTATTACTAGTACCTGAAAATAAAAATAATTTGAATTATTTTTAAAATAATATCAAAATCTAATTTGGCTTGCAAAGACTAGTTTAAAGATTCATTGAAACAACTACTTGATTATACAATGGTATGCTTGCTGTTACAGTACAGTAGTAGCGGTTCGTCCATAACATCTACACCCCAAAAAAATAATAAGTAAGGCATTCATTGCTTTTTTAAATAGCGTTCAATTTAAAGTTTCGAACGAGTTTTTCCATTCCTGGATTAATCATGAAGTAAAATTTCGGGTTTAGACAAGCCTGAAAATTTGAAAATTTGGTCGCGTAGCGATGCGGGGCGAGCAAAAGGGCTTTTCTAAACTTGAAATATTACTTCATGCGCTAGGCATATTAACCACTAAAATATCGTGAAATTAACTTCTAAATCAAAATTAAAAATATACTGCTAGAGCAGAATTCAAAATATACTGCTAAACAAGAATATTTTGAAATTCACAATATTTCAGTAGTTTTACACATGAAGTAAAATTTCGAGTTTAGAAAAGCCAGAAAATTTGGTGCCTAATTAAGGAGTGTAAAGACTCGTTCAATTCTTCAAATTGAACTTATTAAAAAAACAACGAATATACTTGAAAGAAAAAAATGTTTGTATGTTTATGTCTGCATCTCCACCAATTAAAATTCTCACGAGCCGCTACTGTAAAATCTATTATTTTAAATTACAAATTTAACTGTATTTTTACCATAACCGATTTAATTTTTTTACAGGGAAACTGTCGCATATTTTTACACAAACATATGAAGAAAGATTATATAAAGCTACTGGTCTTTTATGTTCTTACATTTTTTTGTACAGGTAGTTCTATTTTTAAGTTTTAAAATTAATTTTCAGTTATATGACTGGATGTAACCTGTAATTTACTGAAATTTCATATAGCGTAGGTATAGTAAATTCACCTGATATTAACACAGTTTGTTTAAATTGAGAGTAAATAGCACTGATACTAATTCTTCCTTTTAATAATTCCTATACAAATTTATGAAAATCCAATCTAATGTTTCATTATGTTTCTGGAGAAGATTTACTGCATTTCTTTATTAACCTATGTAGTTTTTGTCCCCTTATTAAAGGCCCCTATTTTATTTCTCTGTAGGTTATCAATCAAAAACATCCATCAATCATCCCCTTTAATATTTACTTTCAATCGACAGACAAAAAAATATTGCGCAGTCGCTAGGATCATCCTTTCATCCCGTTGTGGACCGTAACCGAACCAGAACATTAGGATAGTCGCGGTTGATCGCGTTACCGCAAATAAAAACGTACTTTGGCGCCCGTCACAGATTTCTGTGGCCTGTCAATAAAAATTCCTCTCCGATTTCAACGATATACGACCCCTCTCGACATCTAAATTCGAGGATGTGTGAGGGAGTGGGGGGGTTAGAACGTGCCCGCAATAAATTCCACTTTCGTGCCGACTCGAAAGGGCGGCCCCTTCGTTCCTCTCGAAATGAGATGCCTACCTCACCTCAAATATAAATAAACACCGCAAAGGGGAAAAAGGAATGATTGGGGTTAACCTGTGCTTACCTTTCCCAAAGCACGAAATAAAGAAGTTAACCCTCTGGGAGTGTTTATATACGCGGAAGTGAAGTACGAGTATCTGCCTCGTAGCTTTGTAATGTAATAATCAAATTGCAATTAAATTTAGTTAAAACTGTTTATGTAACAGACAGAAAATACTGATGAACAGTGTTAGTCAGTATTTAACGAACGTGCTAATTTAACACGCTCGCTACTAGAGAACAATTGGCGGCAGCTGTGGTCTTTATAATTAAGGGGCTCAGTGACTCAAGATTGATTTGTGTAAATTGGAGATGAATATGTTTAATTAATTTCTTACCTAACCCGTGGTGAAACATTTTTGAATCTTATTCTGGATATTTACACATCCTCCTTGAAGATGACCAATGGTCGAAACCAGTCGGAGAAAATATAAATTAGTGAAACAAACCAAGTGTTTTAATTAAATATCTAGAATTGGCGATGAAGTTTGACTTTCATAAAAAAATCTGTGGACGTCTAATCAATAACATTGTATATTATATTGAGAGATTTTCTATCACTAAATATGAATCTCATTTGAAGATATCTGTACCTTTACCAATTTTTAAGAAAATAGTACTTATACCACTTTTCCACTGAGCCCTTTAATTGTTTATTAAACTATTTGTAAAGCAGTAGTTTAAGATACAAAAAGTTAATTGTCATTTTGACAAGAACATATTGCAACTGTCTCATTGTTAAAATTTATCCAATGCGTTTAGTTTCAAACAAAATTAATATACATTTTTAAGATATTTTGTATAGAATTGCGCAAAATCTACCATTCATCTGTTTATAAAAGCATAACAGTTTGTTTATTATGATAATATGAAAAATGGGAAATTGGGTCGAATACATTAGCGACGTTTTCCCAATGAATATACGATGATCTCGTCTATTTCTTTTCTGGCCGTTATTGGCCCTTCGAACCGGAAACTGGGCCATATTTTTCTTTTGTGTATTCAAAAGCGTCCAACACGACCACCGTCCGCAGTCTATGCCCTGGATGCAAATTTTATCTGAGCAGTTAGTCCGGAATGGAAATTTCGAAATATGCACGCCTCGTGACTCCGCATGATACGTGCATGGAATAAACTACTCGGAATGTACAATGTATTCTACACCAAACCGTTTGGAATGTGTTTATGCTGAATTTAATTGTACTTATTGAAAATATTGGTAATCTTTTTTTAATATTATTTTTTTATACATAGAAAAACGTAAATTCATAAAATTAAAATTGATGTTTTTATACGAACATTGTCGTAATTTTATATATTGTGTAAAAGTTATTATTATGTTATGGGCGAATATTTACTTTTCATAAAAAGTACTAATAGCACAAACGAAATATATTAAGATAATGAAGGGTAGTTTAAAGTAAACATCATTAACTTTACATTAAGTTAATATCACTCAATTACTTTTACTTGTATATTGACTTCAATGTACGTAAATACGTTGAGTGAAGAAGCAGCTTAATAAATCGATCGTTGATGATGGGACACGATTTTGCATACGCGATATAAAAAGTGGCATAAGTTAACTCAAAGTTGGGAACGTTAAAAGCAAAGAAACCAGCAAAATAAATTGCGACAGTTACTCTCAAGCCAACTCTTCTAAAAGTTTCCGCAAACGCTTTCTGAAACTTAGAGTTTGTGCATCAGAGATGTTGCAACACTTTGAACATTTCCCCATCTGATTTTTTTATGCAATAAAGAAACTACTCCGATTAAGTTTCTTAATGAAACTACTTTTTGCAATAAATTCAAAATAATGAAAAATACATTATCACGATTACATTTTGTTATATCATACTTTAAGTGAAATAGCGCCATAACCTTAAAAGTATGTATTGTTTAAATATGTTTTTAAATAAAATGTTGAAATGAGTCGAAAACATTGGTTGTCCCGAGCCTCACATTTTCTCTGAAAGGCACTAATTTAAAATTCTAAATCCTTCTACTTTAATCATAAAAAAATAAAGTACGATTCGCGAGAGGTGTCCCATGGTTTCCTTGATTTGTAGTGCTTTCTGCACCAATACATGTAATACGAAAATTGTTTGATGTTATCAGATTACGGGTGTGAAAAGAGACAGAAAACTTCATAATATATCTGCTATGGTTTTCAGATGGAACATGCGAAAACGTATGTTCCAGTATGCAGCTTTAAAATTTTAAGGTTATACGTCACATTTTGACAATGTCTTCGTAAAACTTAATGTGCAAAAACCCAGCCACACATCATTTTAATTAATGTGCACAATCGTTTTAAATGTGAGTTTAAGTGGTATAATTCCAATTTCCACTTCTACTACATAGTTCAGGTATTTACAGAAATAAATTATTTATTTATTTATTTAATTAACGAAAATATCTCTACAAACATAAAATTAATATTAATACAATACAACAAAGAATTGAAAAATTACGTACTGAAGTAACACCAATTACATTTCCCCATAACAAAATGAAGGACTTAAACTAAATGAAAATTAAATCCAGATTAACGGCCACAACCGCCCTACGAAAGCATGAATAATTAGCGGCAAATATTTAAAATTTACAGAGGGTAGTAAACAATTGGCGGTGCGGGTTAATCTGGACAACGCGTTGTTCCTAACGTACGTAGCACGATGCAATTTCTCTCTAAATAAGATTTGCTGTCTTGTTGAAGGTCCCGATCTTTGGTGCCAAAAATCAAGACCTGCCAACAGCGCGGGACAGCAAATATACCCGTTTATTAATTTATACAAAAAACACATATCAAAATAATTTCTGCGGGAAAGTAACGTCGATAAATCTAAATTAACTCTAAGCAAACTATAGTTAAGCTTAATGCATTTATGCTGATTTTGTGTAAGCTCAAACGAAAATGTTAGTAGAATCGAAAAAAAATTTAGTAGATTTGGCAAATAATCATCGGATTAATCTGTTAATACAAGGAATTTTTCTTTTAAGTATACATACAGGGAATTTTCTATTAGGTATACATATGCATACGCTTTTTTTCAAAGAGTTCCATTTAAAGCCTAAAACGAGTATTTTCCACTCCCAGACTAAGCATGAAGTAAAATTTCGAGTTTAGAAAAGCCTGAAAATTTGGTTTGGTCGCGTAGCGCGAAGCGCTACGCGGCCAAACCAAATTTTTAGGCTTTTCTAAACTCGAAATTTTACTTCATGCGCCACGCGTAATCACTGAAATATTATGAACGAGTAAACTTCGCTTGAAATCGGTGTCTTATACGCGTGGCGCATGAAGTAAAATTTCGAGTTTAGAAAAGCCTGAAACTTTGGTTTGGTCGCTCCGCGCTTCGCGCTACGCGACCAAACCAAATTTTCAGGCTTTTCTAAACTCAAAATTTTACTTCATGCTTAACCTGGGAGTGTAAAACACTTGTTCAAAGCTTCAAATTGAACTCTATAAAAAACCAACTAATATCTGAAGATTAACAGTATATATTGCTTTTGAGTATACATATCCGAATTACGTGTTGTAGATTTTTAAATATTCGTTGTTTTCTTACAAGAGGTCAATTTGAAGTTTAAACGAGTGTTTTGCACTCCCAGACTAAGCATGAAGTAAAATTTCGAGTTTAGAAAAGCCTGAAAATTTGGTTTGGTCGTGTAGCGCGAAGCGCGGAGCGGCCAAACCAAATTTTCAGGCTTTTCTAAACTCGAAATTTTACTTCATGCGTCACGCGTATAATACACTGATTTTAAGCGAAGTTTACTGGTTCACAATATTTCAGTGCTTTCAGTGTTTAATACGCGTGGCGCATGAAGTAAAATTTCGAGTTTAGAAAAGCCTGAAAATTTGGTTTGGTCGCTCCGCGCTTCGCGCTACGCGACCAAACCAAATTTTCAGGCTTTTCTAAACTCGAAATTTTACTTCATGCTTAACCTGGGAGTGTAAAACACTTGTTCAAAGCTTCAAATTGAACTCTATAAAAAACCAACTAATATCTGAAGATTAACAGTATATATTGCTTTTGAGTATACATATCCGAATTACGTGTTGTAGATTTTTAAATATTCGTTGTTTTCTTACAAGAGCTCAATTTGAAGTTTAAACGAGTGTTTGCACTCCCAGACTAAGCATGAAGTAAAATTTCGAGTTTAGAAAAGCCTGAAAATTTGGTTTGGTCGCGTTGCGCGAAGCGCGGAGCGGCCAAACCAAATTTTCAGGCTTTTCTAAACTCGAAATTTTACTTCATGCGTCACGCGTATAATACACAGATTTTAAGCGAAGTTTACTGGTTCACAATATTTCAGTGCTTTCAGTGTTTAATACGCGTGGCGCATGAAGTAAAGTTCCGAGTTTAGAAAAGCCTGAAAATTTGGTTTGGTCGCTCCGCGCTTCGCGCTACGCGACCAAACCAAATTTTCAGGCTTTTCTAAACTCGAAATTTTACTTCATTCTTAACCTGGGAGTGGAAAACACTCGTTTAAACTTCAAATTGACCTCTTTTAAGAAAATAACGAATATTTAAAAATATACAACACGTAATTGGGATATGTATACTCAAAAGAAAAAAAGGACAAGAAATTATGATTTAAAGCTTTTCTATAAGAAAGAACACTAATATACTCGCGACAGTATGACATTGTCATGTAACGTTAAAATTTGACACAACTAGGAATAATCGTTGCTGACAACTGTCGACATACTCTCTAATAAAATGTAACCACACATTCCACATCAATGAGTTATAGAACATCTCTTCCAAATTCCACTATTTATATGTATTTTTGCATATATTTATACGGCCCATAAGATAACCAAGCCAGCGACCCACCGGGAAATTTCCCATTTTCCGTATAGCCAAATGTATTGATTTTAAACATTATAACAGTAAAAAAAAAGTGAAATGAACAACTATTTTTTTATTACAATGCAACACTAAATCCAATTGAATCTATTGACTTCCGAAACATTCGTTTTCAACATTACATGCGCTATATTTTCATGTCATGTCTGTATGGTGTATATGCGAATTCATGTGTTCAATTTGGCGTTCAGATTAAAGCGCTATTTACCTTTTAGCATGCACACAAATACACAGACACACACACACGAAGAAATTGATTCGTGTCGGGCATACATATTCGATTTGCATTTATCAAATTTCGATTTTATGCGAAAGGGATAGTGATGGGGGATTGCACTGCTTGCCGCCTAAGGGCGGATTTCGATTTCTATGCAAACATGCTAAGGCGCGCAAAGGGGATCTAATTTAAGAAGATTAATGTTACCATGTTCTGATATTTTTTCGCTCTTTCGAGTGGGTCGTTCGTTTTGTGTTTGTAGGAAATGTTTGTGATTTGTGTACATGTTATTGTTTATTTCTAGAAATACACACTGAAACTGTAAACCTACTAAAGAATTTATTTAGAGTTTCTCTACTTGACTTCTTCAAACAAATCAAGTAACTTGAATTTACTTGATTTGTTTGATCTCGAGAATTTAGAAAGTTATATTTTGAAATAGTTGAAAACATTTTTGACTTGATATTTAAATAGTCTAGGATTTCTCCACTTCTTCTTCTTCTCCACCAGTTTTTAATTAAACAAAAAATTATAATGATTCTTTTTATGTAAACATTAGATGTTTATTTTTTTACTTTCCCCCGTATGTAATACAAAGGGAAAGTATTGTTTTCGTGAAAATTTTCGAATCAAAAATTTTAGCGGAAATATCCGTTTTGAGGTCCCATGAGTCGAATAAGACCATTTTTGAAAAATGTCTGTCTGTCTGTGTGTGTGTCTGTGTGCGCTGTACCGCAAAAACCGCTAAAGATATCGAGATGAAACTTGAAACTTAAGCTTTTTGTTACAATCGGAAGAACTGAAAAGCTTTTGGTGAAAATCGGAAAACCGGAAGTGGTACTTTACTCTTAGCGTTTTTCAGTTTTTTCAGATTTTTTCAATAAATGTTCATCAAACAAAAAAGTCTTTTAAATAAAAGTTGTAGATAATAACAAAATGAAGATATATTATTTATTTACTTTTTGTCATAGCACTCTTAGTTTTTGAGATATTTTAAAAGTTGTTTGTTTTATCTAGTTATTGATGTGTGACAGTGTATGTGTCGATACAATTGAAAAATGTTTCAAATAAAAGTTGTAGGAAATAAAAAACTAAAGATTTTTTGTGGACTCACTTTTTGTCATAGCACTTTTAGTTTTTGAGATATTTAATAAATAGTGTTTTTTATCTAGTCATTGATTCGTGTCAGTGTGTGTGTTGATACAATTGGAAAATATTTTAAATAAAAGTTGTAGGTAATAAAATATTAAAGATTTTTTGTATCTTCACTTTCTATCATAGCACTCTTAGTTATTGAGATATTCAATAAATAGTGTTTTTTATCTAGTCATTGGTTTGTGTCAGTATGTGTTGATCCAATTGAAAAATGTTTCAAATAAAAGTTGTAGTTATCAAAATGTTGAAGACATTTTGAAAATAATAATGCTACAAATATTTTAAAAGTGATTTAATACGCAATTTACGGGGGAAAGTACTATGATGGACACATCACCATTTTTATTAATAGCAATTTCTAAAATTAAACATATGCAGATTTATTTTCGTTTCTTAAATACACTATTTATAGTTATTTAAGTAACTTGAGTATGAAGTATGGATTTTGGTTACGATTTGCTAGTTTAGGGCACTAGCCTTGAGGCAAACATGCCTAAAACCACTCCACACACAACTGTCATAAATGGTAGATAGTAAAAAATCGTTTAAAACAGTAACTCCCATTTAAAATAAATTGGTGTTTTAAACACCAAACTTGAGCCGCCGAACACGTAGAGTAGCATAAATAATCGGTAAAATTCGTACATTGATCAACGGATATTTCTGTATCTTCCTGGTTTCCAACGCTCACGTGATCCCTCATATGGCCACACTGTCCCGATTCCCTAAAACGTAGCTATAAGTCCCTAAATTAAGGTTTGCATTTAGAAACTTTTAAGTACATTAATAGTTATGTTTAATATAAAGAAAATTTAACATAAAGAAAAATTGACTTTGTCAATAGTTTGCAGAATATTTACAAAATATAAAAACGAATTAAAATTAACAATTATGTTGGTATCTGAACTGCTAGAAACGGCCGTTTTTGGGGGTCTAAAGCGGCACCTGGCTTTGGAAATTAATTCTGACTTAAGCGTCCTATGCAATTTGAAAAGTTTCTTATTTCTTTGGATTTTTAAATATTTTAATTTTGTGAAATGGAATCACCAAATACAAGTACTTTGCAACTATGTTAACACATTTCAATAAAATTAGTTAGTATGTAAAGTTAATTAAAGGATAGGCACTTGGTATTGTTTCACAATTAAATCTTTATTCCGACTAGTTTCGGTTTGTTAGACCATTTTCAAAGGAATGTACAGAAAAAATTATTTCCTAAGTATATATACAATATTTTTGTTTCAGGTAATAAGAGAAGTCAGAATTGGGGAATTCCAAATCTCCTCGTTGTCGTTTACGATATTTTTTCCCATTTTTATGGCCCTATTAATCTCCAGGCCCTCTTTGAGGTTTAGTGCGTATCCCTTATTACCTGAATGCAAAATCTTAAAATTATGCAGATTAAAGAAGTGATTGAATGCGATGCAATGTTTGGAAAAGCCAGTTGTTGGTTTATTATCTAAAACAGATTTTTTATGTTCTTTCATTCTGATTTCGAAAGATTTGCCGGTTTGTCCAATATAAATTGCATCATATTCATCACACTGTATTTCATAAATTCCACATTTCTTTGAATTTATGAAATACAGTGTGAAGAATGTGATGCATTTTATATTGGACAAACCGGCAGATCTTTCGAAATCAGAATGAAAGAACATAAAAAATCTGTTTTAGATAATAAACCAACAACTGGCTTTTCCAAACATTGCATCGCATTCAATCACTTCTTTAATCCGCATAATTTTAAGATTTTGCATTCAGGTAATAAGGGATACGCACTAAACCTCAAAGAGGGCCTGGAGATTAATAGGGCCATAAAAATGGGGAAAAATATCGTAAACGACAACGAGGAGATTTGGAATTCCCCAATTCTGACTTCTCTTATTACCTGAAACAAAAATATTGTATATATACTTAGGAAATAATTTTTTCTGTACATTCCTTTGAAAATGGTCTAACAAACCGAAACTAGTCGGAATAAAGATTTAATTGTGAAACAATACCAATTAATCCTTTAATTAACTTTACATAGTGTAATATGTTTCACCAAGTGCCAGATCAGAAATTAATTCAAGAAAAAAATTAGTTAGTTATTAAGTTATTCGAACATTTAGTATATCGTGTTTTTTCGTTTTTAATTCAAATCGGAAACTTTAAAATATGCAAAAGTCAAAAGTCCCGCGGCATCCCGCTCTAAAATATGTTTTCCCGTATTTCCGAAACCTTTCTTCATTATTTAAACAAGAAAGTAGCTGCACAAACTTGCACTGTTTTTTTTTTTTTTTTTTGAGTAGCACCCCGTGACTACACATAATTGGCAATTTATGTGATCTAAATCCGAAAAAGTAATTTATTCTTTCTAAAAATCTGCACATGAAAGTTTTTGAGGTCGCTGATTTTTGATTTAGATTTTTATATTATTTTTTTAACAACATAATGGCGATTCAAATTTGGTAGACTTAAAATCAAAAAAAAATATCCGATTATAATAAAAGTTATTATAAGGTAAATTCAAATTCAAAACTATTTGAATTCGAGAAAATAAGCATACGCTTCTTATAGTTTGCACACTTTAAACATAATATATATAATTTGCAATCCAAGTCCTTTCACTTCTAATTTGTTGCTATCTCTCCTTTCATTTTAAATTTGTATTGTTAGTGGTTTAAAGAGAATTTGACCTAAACGTTACATATACTTTAATAGAGCGTTGTAACAAATTAATTTAAATAAGATTTTAAATATTTCATTGTATAATTCAATATCCGGAGTTGTATTTGCACGGGAAGTAGTTGTTTCAATGGATATTTATCGTCTTAAGTTGTCTTATTAATTAAGACATTGTTTGCATTTTCAGGAATAGTTTTTTCGTAATTATATATATTATGTTTAAAAAATTATTATATTTGTTTTTTTAAAAAACAGTATCAAATTGAAACCTGTGAAATATCCATATACAGAGAGTTTCATGTAACACCGAATATTTTCATCCAATACAATTTGACATCTTTAATTTTAAAATAATGTGTAAATTGGGTGACCATTACAAATTTTAACCAATCAATCGGAATTAATGCCCTAACTTGTACATACAGGAAGTTTTTCTTTCAAGTATACATGTCCTAATTACAGCGTATATGCCGTAAATCTTTAGATACTCGTTTTTTTTTAAAGAGTTCAATTTTAAACTTAAAATGAGTGTGTAAAATTTCGAGTTTAGAAAAGCCCCGTGTAGAAAATTTGTCGAGGGTCGCGCAGCGACCCGAGACAAATTTTCACGGGGCTTTTCTAAACTCGAAATTTTACTTCATGCGCAACGCGTATAAAACACGGATTTAAAGTGAAATTAAAAATGTACTGAAAACCAACCCAACTTCAATACGTTTTCAAAATTGGATGTTTTCTCTCCTATCCACGCTGTAAACCTTCAGATATTCGTTGTTTTCTTGTAAAAAAAACTTCGATTCCCTATAGTCTTTCGGTCTCCGAAGACCATGATTGGTCCTTCGAGCTGTAGCCTTTGTAAAACTTAGTAATCTAGAGGGATCCTTCGATTTGAAACTCCTAAGAACGAGTGTTGTCCACTCCCAGACTAAGCATGAAGTAAAATTTCGAGTTTAGAAAAGCCTGAAAATTTGGTTTGGTCGCGTAGCGCGAAGCGCGGAGCGGCCAAACCAAATTTTCAGGCTTTTCTAAACTCGAAATTTTACTTCATGCGCCACCGGCACAAAACACTGACATTACGAAGTTTAAAACGCACCGCAAAATTTTACATTGCATCAGTGTTTTGTACCGGTGGCGCATGAAGTAAAATTTCGAGTTTAGAAAAGCCTGAAAATTTGGTTTGGCCGCTCCGCGCTTCGCGCTACGCGACCAAACCAAATTTTCAGGCTTTTCTAAACTCGAAATTTTACTTCATGCTTAGCCTGGGAGTGGAAAACACTCGTTTAAAGCTTCAAATTACATTCAATTAATAAACCGAGCGTCGGCAAATATACAACGTAGTAAACGAAAAATTCTCATTGTGAAAATGTTCGGTGTTACATAAAACTCTCTTTTCAGTCTTTTCTAAACTCGAAATTTTACTTCATGCGCCACCGGTACTAAACACTGACATTCCGAAGTTTAAAACGCACCGCAAAACTTTACATTGCATCAGTGTTTTGTACCGGTGGCGCATGAAGTAAAATTTCGAGTTTAGAAAAGCCTGAAAATTTGGTTTGGCCGCTCCGCGCTTCGCGCTACGCGACCAAACCAAATTTTCAGGCTTTTCTAAACTCGAAATTTTACTTCATGCTTAGCCTGGGAGTGGAAAACACTCGTTTAAAGCTTCAAATTACATTCATTTAATAAACCGAGCGTCGGCAAATAAACAACGTATACTTAAACGAAAAATTTTCATTATGAAAATGTTCGGTGTTACATAAAACTCTCTGTATACATTTTTATTGAAATCTGTTGAATTTCGTATTTTCTGTCAGTCATATTGGATTCGGCATTTTGTTTTTACAAAAAATAATATTAAATTCGTAACCCGCGACCTTAAAACCCCCATATAACAATTTTTTGATTAAAATCGGATAATTTTTCAATTTCAAGTCCGCCATGTTGGATTCACTATTTTTGTTTTTTAAAAATATAATATCAAATTCGAGATCACCCACCTTAATAACCATGGAGTGTAAGTTTGTATAAAGATTAAATTACGTATTGCACTTTTGGCCACGTTTTGGGAAATTGGGACCAGTGTGCGGCGGCCCTAGTTTAGTGTTGACATGTTGAGCATATTAATCGATTCACAAATGAAGCATGTTTGGTGAGACCGTAAAAAATAAATTTAGTCTTTTAATTATTTTAAATGTTTTCTTAAAATAATAGTGTAATTAATTTTGATCGTATATTACTCAGGATCTACCTGTAATAAAATGTGGTGACGTTGAATTGAGCGGGGATTTGAGTTGCTTAATATCTTATTAGAAATAGGTTTATCGGGGCGGGACGGCGAGGGATGGAAATGATTAAAATCGTGCACAATCCATTTAATTTTAATCCCGGATTCGAGTTAATCCGCGCTTCCCAGTTTACCTAATACTCTGATTAATATTTCACACTGTATCCGTCAGGCCATCGATTTTTATCATGCACAAACAAATACCTGAATGGAAAAACATTGCCTGATAGCCCTTTGAAATACGTTACATAAAGAGAAAATAATGAAATTTCAAGATTAATTTATATCATTGTGTTGTATATATTTTCAAAGTGAGATACAAATTATTTAGTTCAAAATAAAGGAACATTATTTTTTTACTAATATACAGGAGACAGGATTGTTGACACTTTTCAATAACTTACACACAATATTCACAAAAATTGTACAAATTGTCAAACTGTAAATGTTTTTAATTTATAAATGCAGTTAAATGCATGAGTAAAACTATTACTCATGCATTTAACTGAATTTATAAGCAAAACATTTACAATTTGACAATTTGTACAATTGTTCATGATGAATTAATATCTTTTGGAATAGATGCACAATTTTAAAATTAATTTTTACATGGAAATTTACTCGTATTACATGGAAGCCAATTTTTCTCTCTATACAAATTTTTGTTTTCGTGTTACAGTTTTAAATGTATTTGCAGAAACTGATTTGTACAGGCGCAATTTATCTAGGATTCTAAACGCGCCTTTAAGGTTAAAGACATCGACTACTTATATATATATATATATATATATATATATATATATATTTTGATCATTGACTTTAATTATTAAAACGAATTTGTTAAATGATATATTATTTGCTATAAAATTATTATTCATGTGGAAATAATTCATACGAGTAGGTGTATTTAAATATTAAATGAAAGCTCTATATGATACGCAATATTTAAATTATTAAATATTTCGTTATGTGTAAATTATTAAGCGAACTGTCGCTTTGAATTGCTGCATTTAAATTTGTTACAATATTTTCCTACGACCGCTCCCAATAACAGACATATCATCGCAGTACCTTTGCGTTGACAGTTGTCAATTGTATATTTGTATTTTGACAAGTAAAGTCACGCTTTAAAATTACATTTTCGAAACTAGTTTTGAAACTGAAATCCTCAAACGTCAGTGTCAAATTTATTAAAGTAAAATTAGTAGTGACGAAGAACAGTTAACGCCGCCGCTCTTTGGTCGTAGGAAAAGCAAAGTGTTAAACATTTTTATTCGAATGATTATTTTAGTTTATAGTTGTTACTCTGTAATTGGGTTTTTGCCTGTTGAGTAATAAAGATTATTATTATTATTATTATACATAGCATGTACAGTCGACGCAACCCAAATCTGATCGCCAAAATTTCTTGGTGTAATTTACAACAAGCATTATGGTCGTTCATCGCAATTAAATTTGACAGCTCTTAAAAATGATTGTCAAAAATTGCCGATGACGCCTCTCTTTGTAATACCACTGGCCAAAGCCAGAATTACAGGAATGAATTTCAGTAACAAATACCATGGCAACTAAAGAGCTTTCACATTTGGGTTGCGTGGACTGTACATATTTTCATAGAAATTTATACAAATACTAAAAATGCGGAAGCAAAATTTAACACCGAGTTTATTTTAGAGAGGTTAATAAAAAACGTGAATTATTTTTTTTATTAATTTCAAAACTTACAGGGTATTATTTTCTTAAGTGTATGTATCTCGATATATGCGCTGTAAATGCTCAGACATTTACTGTTTTTCTAGAAGCGTTCGATTTGAAGCTTCTAACGAGCGTTTCCACTTGCTGATTAGGTATGAAGTAAAATGTTTAGTTTAGAAAATCCTGAAAATGTACCTTATGCTCCCACGCATATAATACTGAAATATTATGAAGTTCAAATGTACCGTTAATGTTTGATCTCACGTTAAATTTGTTTACAAATATCTTGTCTTGCGAAATCTTCAGTTTTCAAAGTACAAGAAGAAAACTACCTGACAGCGGCCACTTTAGGTCTAAGTATTGAAAGATTCTAATAGGCCAGGGACATTAAAACTATCTTTTAGGTCAACTAAATTCGAATGGCTCAAAGGCTAAACGACCCACAGCCTGAATTGACGAGCACCATACCATATCAAGAATTATAGATTAATAATTTAAGTTATATTAGTGTTAATAAATGCCTGTTAGTAATAGTACTTATATTTTCAAACATTCAGAAAATAGTTACCTTACTTTATATATTTTCTTCAATTATTTATTGGCGTGCTTTACATTTTTATTAAGTAGCTTGGAAAACAAGTCAAACAAGATTTAATCTCTATTCAAAATATTCAAACATGTAAGGCGAAGACGAAAAAATATATATCCTTTAGCAAGAATGAGAAGAAACACAAAGAAAATACATTTACTGGTACGATAAATTACAAGACCCAACTTTACAAAATATACGCCACTGTGGAAGCCAGCAAAGAGTAATTAGTAAATAGCCGATTCCGGACATCAATTGTGTCCAGTTCAATGGTATAAATACATTATTCTCGCAATAAGATACGCTCTTGTTACTTCCACAAAGGCTAGAAATTGATATTAAAACACATGTGTGGTTGTGTTTTGTTATGAAATTCTATTTAACAATTTTTAAGATAATAAATACAATATACACAGGCATTTCTTTTGAGTTTAGGGAATGACGTTTAAAATGAGATTAGCAGTTGTTTCGTTACCACGGCCTATTTTTATTAATATTTAAGGTCAATATTCGCTATATACAGGGAGTTTCATTTAATTATACATTCTCCAACATACTGTATACGTTGTAAACTTTCTAATATTTTAGTGTTTGATACGGGTGGCGCATAAAGTAAAATTTCGAGTTTAGGAAAGCCTGAAAAATTGGTTTGGTAGCTCCGCGTACAGCGTATTCAGTATATTGGGGTATGAATACTTAGAAGAAAAACTCCCTGCGTATAGCGGACCTAAATATTACAAATATTTTCGCATTTAAACCATTGTAGTTCTAGTAAGTGAATTTTTAGAGACTGTGCTAACGGTCGTAGGATGGGGCTCGTATTACATGAAATGGATACAAAATGTTTTTGTCTCATTTTGGTAAACTCGAGAAAATCTAACAATATTTAATATTTTGTATGCATTTTGTGTTTTATATGAAACAACAACATACGTGACATCAAGTATTTAGATAAATTTATTTGTGGTGGTTGCATCATTGTATAACGTCAAATAAATCATTCACGATTAAATGCTCTGGAAATTTATTGCAGAATTATTTACTTGACTATATTACGGTCAATTAAAAAGTTGCGTTTATATTAAATACGAGTAGATTCATTTAATAGTTCACAAAGTCAATAATGATAGTCCGATTAAATGAAGTGGAAACAGGGGCTATTTTTCTTTTACGTACATATCCCCATTTATTTTACATTTTTTATAAATCAATATTAAACTATTTTATTATAATTTAGTATAATTGTTAATTCCGTAAAAAATAAACAAATACAAATACAAAACATTTCGAAACCCAAATATATATATATATATATTTTTTTCATTTTATTAAATCTACTTTAGGGTCTCATAGCTTTAGGCTGTAAAAAAATTATATATTTTTTATATCTAATATTAAAATATGCTTATTTTTTAGTGGATCTTGAGAATTTTAAATATATTCGACTATCGACACGTTTTTTGGTAAGTCTTTGAATCAAAGTATTCAGTTTGGGGATCTTACAACTTTAATTTACGATACAATATTATCGTTTTCTTAACTGGATAATCAAAAATGGTAATTTTTCAATCATTTTGGAATTTAAGTTACATTATGTAAAAGTAAAATACCTTATTCTAAAAGAAAAATCAACTAAACTTCAGATTTACTTGTATGAAATTCCCAAAAATGACTATTTCTTTCAACTTTCTCCAATTTAAAATTTAAAACTGGAAGAAAAATTGTCGAAGCCAAAAGTTAACTAAAACATCAACTCTATTTATTTTAAGAAAGGAAATTGTATGTAGGATTTGTACTTCTCGTTATTTATTTTTTAATATTCTTTATACTAGTTTCGGCTGTAAAGCTATCCTCAGTGAACTACAAGTTAAATATTAAATATTAGATAATTCATAATGTTAACCTATATATTTAAGCTCTATTAATTGTAATTCATATTGGAAACTCTAATTCTACTTTTTCGATCTATTTTAGTCATAAATTTCAGAATAAAATAAACTACAAAATAAGTTTATGATTGATCGTCTAACGAGTTTTTCCAATCCCAGATGAAGTAAAATTTCGAGTTTAGAAAAGCCTAAAAATTTGGCTCTGTCGCGTAGCGAAGCGAAGCGACAGAACCAAATTAGGCTTTTTTAAACTCGAAATTTTACTTCATGCGCAACGCGTCTAAAACGCTGATTTAATGTGAAATGGTCTTTAACCAATTAACAGGTGAAATACGTTTAGTATGTCAATCGTCAATTGTTTAAATGACGGGGAAAGTGCTATGATGGACACATAATTTTTTGTAGTTGTTTTTGTATAAACTTTATAAAAATAAATTTTTAAAACAAAATGCTAACTCAAATCACAAAACGCTATTATTATATTTTGAAGATATCTTTTATATTTTATGTAACGTTAAAATGCTAATAGCGCAGTATTTGACCCAGTGGCGTAGATACGCCACTGGGTCAAATACTGCGCTATTAGCATTTTAACGTTACATAAAATATAAAAGATATCTTCAAAATATAATAATGAATTCAACTCAATTTCGAAAGGTAATGCGAATGAAGAAATCTATAAAAAATCCAGAATAGTCTTTTCGGATTTATTACCTTCTTTTTACTGCCAATTCAATTAATGCAATGAGTTGAAACACTAGGCTTTAGATGTTAAATTCTCTTAATTATTCTTGTAAATATCAGTTTAATGTCTTTTGAGATATCGTGCATCCACGATATTGTTATTTTCTGTTATTTCAGGGTTAATTGTTTATACACGAACATTAAATTCTAGGTTATTTTGATTTTATAACGGTCGTGTTACATAATTAGATTTAGCGGACCATTCTTTCAATTGTTAAATTTAAAATTAATAAAACATTGTTGAGAAGATTATATTTTGAGTTACGCGTACTTAAAGTTTTATTTTCTCTAATATACTTCAGTTTTGTTTAAATAGTTGATTTATGTTTTATTTTTAATGCTTTGAATAGAACTTATTAATAAAATTGAAGAATTATGAATGAAAGTTGAATAGTTTTTTCTGTATTTTTTGTTTGTTACCTACCCTATCAGTGTGTCATTCCTTTAATTTAGAAAACTTAGATGAAGTTGTTCTTTGAACACAATCCAGCTGCAGTGGCACAAAAACTGTGGCGACATAACCAACTTATATTCAGAAAGGGATTCACTTTTTACAACATAACTCATTCATAAAATACATTTATTTCAAAAATAAAACATAACAGCAATAAATAATCGTGACGTGTCTGCGGGATATATTAGCGTGTCGTGTGTCCGTCAGAGTCGGAAAGCGCGGCGATACTGCAGGCTGGAAACGGAGAGGGTTCGTGGGGGATGCTGCGAGTGCCGCCCCCAGCAGGACGAACGAACGCGACTCGAGTTAGTTCCCTTGCATCCCGGCACATCCCGGGGGTGGCATTATGGGATTCCCCCCATATCACACCCTTAAGCCTCCTTTGCCCCCCACTACTACAACCGCCACCGCCGTCGCCGCCCGGCAGCCCTTTTCGTATTGTATCAATGCCGTAGGACACTCTCTCTCGCGCCCCTTTCGCCGTCAACCCTTTATTAGTGTCGTCCTGTTTGTGTGTATTGTTTTATGCAGCGGGGGTGTGAGTCAGGGGCTGGATTGACTGCATTCCTTGGCCCGCTTCCATAATCCCGGATTTATTCGTTTTTTAAATTTTATTTTCGGAATGAATCTCAAATTTTTATAAAACAGAAAAGAATAGGTTAATGTTACGTGCCAAAATGCATATATGTTTAAAATAATTAGGGTTTTAAAAGCGTAAATCTAGATGTATGAGTTAATCCGTTACGTTCGCGTGATCCAAGCAATCCAGAACTAATCATCTAGATCAGTTTGTTACCAAATAACCCAATTGAATACAAAATATTTAAAACATTCTAATCTGTGGGTTAATATTAATATTTTTAACTCCTTATCTAACATAGAACTAAGGCGAAAATAGTGTCTAACACGCGCTCCGCAGTCAAGTGAACAAGAAAATCAATCAATAAATTCTGTAATATTGTTTTAATACAAATAATATAGGCCTAGAATGGGGCCTTCAGAAATACCTGAGGTTGAGGAAAAGAGGTAAGTTTAGACCAGCACTTCCCAACGTGTAGTTTGCCGGTCTATCGCAAAATTGTATTTTCAATTTATATAAATTTAAAAAATAGATATTTTTATCATAATATTGTCTGTTTTCATCAGAGCTGGGACGAATCCTTGTAAAAAAGATTCGAATGACGAATCCGAATGACCTAATATGATTCGAATCACGAATACTCGAATAAAGGATTCGTAAGAGATAAATATGATTCGAATTAAAGATTCGAATCCTGTCTTTTCGAATCACGAATAGAAATCCTTTAAAAATGAATTTGATTTTATTATTTTTTTTTCAACCATTTATAAAGAGTGATCAACAATGATTGTAGACAAGTTAAATTTCCCGTCAAAAAATCTGGGGAATTTGATCGCTCCAAGTTCATGCCAAGGAAAAATTAATAAACAGTAACTCGATTTGACACTAGCAGCGTCGTGCGTCGTATTTTGCCATTGTGTTAATTCATTCTTCGAATTAAGTTATTTTTAATTCTGTTTCATAGACATCAGTTCTTATCAGGACTACTTTGTATAAGTCTTTGTTTTGTGGTAAGTGATTTGCTGTTTTTAAGGTTAGAAAATTAGAAAATTTAAGTTTAATCCTAAATTTACAGATTTTAAGAGAATTCGCTTGTGTTTACCGTGATGTTTGCACCACAGCATGATGCTTTCATCCTGAAGGCTCATTATCGAAGTGGAACTATGAATGAAGATGGCACATGGACTTACTCATTACAATCGTGTCTGAATCAATTTATTCAAGCCTTCCCCGATGTCCACATTCCTTACAAAACATTTTCCTCGCATAAAACCCGCATTGTTGCCCGTTTTGAGGGAAAGAATTGTATCTGTAAGGGCAAGTCCGCTGGAAGACTGCCTATCTTAACAGAAGAGGTTGTTGGCGACATTCAACAACGACTTGAACAAAGCCCAACAAAATCTTTAAGAAAACTTTCAGCTCAAACGGGTATGTTCTTAATTTTAAGGTGCGCACAAATTTTAATGTTTAATCCTTTTACAGGAGTATCGTATGGAAGTTGCATAAAAGCCGCAAAAAAAATTCTGCATTTGCACCCGTATAAGGTATCGGTAGTTCAACAACTTCAGCCACTTGAACAAGGACAAGACCTTTTTTACTGACGAGGCGTGGTTTCACTTGTCAGGATATGTGAACAGCCAAAAGTATCGTACGTGGGCTACAGAAAATCCTCATACTTTTATTGAAACGGATTTACATCCACAAAAAATTGGTGTTTGGGTAGCAATTTCGAGACGTCGGATAATTGGCCCAATATTTTTCAACGAAATAATCAATGCGGAGCGCTACCGAACACTCATTCTAGATGAATTTTTGAATCAATTGCATGATGACGAACAGATAATGGGTTATTTTCAGCAAGATGGAGCCACTCCTCATACTGCGTTGGCGACATTAAATTACTTGAGGGAATTTTACGATGATCGCTTGGTAAGCGACGGATTATGGCCACCACATTCGCCAGACCTCACTCCGTGCGATTTTTATTTATTCGGGCATTTAAAAAATAAGGTTTTTAAAAATCGAATGCATACCCTAAACGAGCTTAAAGCAGCAATTGAAGAAGAGATAAGGAACATAAATCCGGAGGAGCTTCAACGAGTATTTCAAAATAAAAAACGTAGAGTTAACATTTGCCTAGAAAATGAAGGCCTTCATTTTCAACATTTATTATAAAATTAGGGATGCTAACTCTACGTTTATTAAAAATACACAAAACCTTAACTTACTTCAATTTACTTTGTATATTTAATTAAAATTGTAAACATTTTATATATAGTTATGATTAAATATTTAATTTATTTTGGGAAAAAATGCTTGCTACGCCAATGGAAAAGCAATCTAGGGGATTTTCTTTTCATATAATCAGTTGTACCAACATTTTTTGGCGGGAAATTTAACCTGTCTACAATCATTGTTGATCACACTGTATATAAATATCGTTACCAGTTGTTTTAATAAAAATATTTAAAACGTAATTATTTATTATTAACACTGAATATCGTTGATAACAGAGTGAACATCTGATTCCCTGTTACTCTGATTAAAGATGTATTTGTGTGTTTCTGAACTTCACTGCAAAACAGTGTTTGTACGCGTGGCGCATGAATTAAAATTTCGAGTTTAGAAAAGCCCGAAAATTTGTCTCGGGTCGCTGCGCGACCCTCGACAAATGTTCACGGGTCTTTTCTAAACTCGAAATTTTACTTCATGCTTAGTCTGGGAATGGAAAACACTCGTTTAAAGCTTCAAATTGAACTCTATTATAAAATCGACGAATACCTGAAAATTACGTAAATAAAAAATATCATTAAAACCGGGAAAGTCAAAGAAAAGTCATGAAATTATATTCAAATTGACCAAAACACTAACAAAAAAGCCATATGACATTATTAAATTTGTCAAAATCAGCAGGCAAATTACAAAACACATAAAAAATTATAAAATTAACTTAAATATTGACAAAAACAATGAAAACAATTTAACAAAATTGAGGTTTCCCACAAAAGAAAGTTATATTAATAGGCCAGGGAAAAAATCTTTAATCAGGGAAATGTCGGAATAATTTAACATTTCAGATTGTGGCTACATGTCAATTTTACTTCAAATAATATTAAACATAATTTTAAAAACTAGATTATTATCTTTAAAAACATTTTTAGGCATTTAATGTTCTTATTAAAGCATTCAGTTTGACGTTTCGAACGAGCGTTTCCACTTCCTCTGGGTCTTTTTGAAATTTCGCATTTACCACAACAAACCACAAACCTTGCAAGTCTTGAAAGCCAACATTAAAAAAGAAATTATTAATTTGGGGCTAGATATTTTACGAACAACAATTTAAAATGCTGTAAAAGGAGCACAATCAACATCAACTCAGGAGATGGTCATTTGACCGATATTTTTTTAACTTTATATTATCAAGTTTACACCTTAATATTAACTTTCAGTCAAAACATTGCCCTTTTTTTATTTCTAATAAAATGGCAGCCAATTCATAATATGACATTACTTTTGCCTTATATTACACGAGACAAAAAGTTTATATTTTAAGAAATGTTAATTTTTGTTTTTTAACATAGATTTACTATCCTTGTTTACGCACGAAGTAAAATATAGAGTTTAGAAAATTCTGAAAATTTGGTTTAGTTGCGTAGCTAAACGGATAAAACACTGGAATATTGTGAAATTGAGAATATACTGGTTTTTACTTATTATGTTTGAATTTCATAGCAAATTCAGTTTGATTTTATTAGAAATATCTATGTCCCGAGAAATGTAGGGAGTTTTTCTGACGTCACACATGAAATTCCTCGCGTGACGTGAAAAGTCAATGTAATTAAACTAACAAGGTCGACTCGGTTTTAGATTAAGACAACCTTACACTAACCACTTTGATTGCTGACGTCGCGCATGGAAGTCCTCACGTGACGTTAACAATCAAGGTAATTAAATAATACAATTCGGTTTAAATCAAGACAAGCTTACTTACACACCTTGGTTGATATTGTCACGCGTGGAAATCCGTACATGACGTCAAAACTAAGATGATTACTGTGCAAGGTTGTCTCGATTTAAAAAGAGCCGACCTTTTAACGCGCGGAAATCCTCATATGACGTCAAAATCAAAGGCATTACTGTATAAGGTCGACTCGGTTTAAACTGAGAAAGTCTTGTATAAGGTTGTCTTCATTTAAACGAGTGTTTTCCACTCCCAGACTAAGCATGAAGTAAAATTTCGAGTTTAGAAAAGCCCCGTGAAAATTTGTCGAGGGTCGCGCAGCGACCCGAGACAAATTTTCTGGGCTTTTCTAAACTCGAAATTTTACTTCATGCGCCACGCGTATAAAACAGTGATTTAACGAGAAATTTAAAAACACACAAAAGACATTTTTCATGTTAATCCTCACAATTAATTCGAATTATTTTTGATGATTCAAATCCTTTTGTAAGTATTTGAATCCTTTTATAAATATTCTAATCCTTTCATAAATATTCGAATCCTTTTATAAATATTCAAATCCTGTCATAAGGATTCGAATCCTTTTATATGGATTCGAATCACCCACATTTGGATTCGAATACGAATCCTCTTAAATAAATGTAACGAATCCGGATCACGAATCTAGTTGAACTAAAGTATTGGAATGCCTCTTCTGAATCGTCTAAAAGGATTCGAATCCAGAATTCGAATCCTGAATGATGCGAATCCTGCTCAGCTCTGGTTTTCATTAGCACACAAAGTTTAACTTTTAATCATTGGAATTCAGGGATTTTGAGAAGGGTGAGGCACTAACTAAAAAGAATGCCCAATTTAGTTTAAAACTTAAGAAACCTTAATTGCTTCTACATAAAATACCGCAGATCGAGAAATTTTATTCAAATATTGTGCAAATAGAGTTTGTTAAAATTGGCATTCTTAGACTTATTTGAACATACGTATTGATGATTCTAATCAATGGTCTTTAATGTCGACTACTTTCATCAGTTTTACTCCACTTTTCAAATTTGAATCACAAAAAAAACATGAACAAAATAAATCTTTATGTTATCTTGTAATGTATTATTCGTTTCGTTCGTTTTTAAAACTTTTATGAAAAGTATCAACATTTTTAAGATTAACGAAAATTTTGGAAATTCAGGAAAACTGTCAGGATTTTTAAAAGTATAAGGAAATCTTTGAAATTCACGAAAAGCGTTGTAAATTAACTAAAACTACCAAAAATCTTGAAAATTCATCGACACTTTTAAAAAACTAAACGAGTGTTTAGTTTTTAATATTTTAATTTTCTATATTACACTTCAACATGCATGCAAATGTAACTAAATCTAATGCATTTTGATTATTGAAATTTTTTAAACAAAATATTCGCCTATGTTCATAGATTTTTTTTTACCAAACTTAACTTAACTTTTCTTTATAGTTAGTTATTAAATACGAGGGTAGATTGAAAAGTTTCCGGAATGGGCAAGAAAACGCAGTAATTGAACAGGTTTTATTTTTTATTTTTCAACATAGTACCCTTGCAGGGCGATACACTTTTCCCAGCGGTGCTCCAATTTTTTTAAGTCTTCAGAAAAATATGATTTCGGGAACTCTGCAAAATAAGCTTTAGTGGCGGCGATGACCTCCTCATTTGACGTAAAGCGCTTGCCTCCGAGCCAAGTCTTCATGTTTGTGAACAAAAAGAAGTCGCACGGGGCCAGGTCTGGAGAGTACGGGGGATGCGGCACCACCTCGTAGCCCAATTCAACCAATTTAGCATTGGCGATTCGGGATGAATGGGCCGGCGCGTTGTCGTGGTGGAAGAGCACTTTTTTCCGCTGCAAATGAGGCCGTTTCTCCTTCAATATGCCGTTGAATTGATCGCTGTAGTATTGTCCCGTGATAGTTCTTCCCTTCTGCAAAAAGTCAATGTGTATCCCAAAAAACGGTGCCCACGACCTTTCCAGCCGATGGGACAGTCTTTGCCTTCTTTGGAGCAGATTCGCCTGGAGAAATCCACTGTTTCGACTGCTGCTTGGTTTCTGGTGTGTAGTGGTGGATTCATGTTTCGTCCACGCTCGCGAATCGGCGAAAAAAATCCGTTGGATTACGCTTTAACAAGGCCAAACATTCTTTCGAAGTGGTCACACGATTTCGCTTGTTGTCCATAGTCAGCAAACGCGGCACCCATAGCGCAGACAGCTTCCTCATGCCCAAATGTTCGTGTACGATATTTTGCACACGTTCATATAAGATGCCCGTGGTCTCTACTATTTCGCGCAACTTCACTCGTCGATCGGCTAACACGAGATCATGGACTTTGTCGACCATTTCTTCATTTGTGGCCGTTTTTGGACGTCCACTGCGTGGTTCATCCTTGGTGCTCGTACGGCCACGTTTGAACTCGCTCACCCAGAAACTAATAGTCGAAAATGAAGGTGTGGATGTGCCATGAACTTCCTGCAAAATATCTCGTATCTCCGTCGCCTTTTTCCCATCCATCCAGAAATGTTTGATGACTGCACGAAATTCGTTTTTATCCATTTTTCCAAAGGTGCCTGACTTGCTTCACAAGATATCCTAGTAAACAAAAACGGAACTACGCACGTGTCTGAAAATTTGACAGCTTACCTAAAATAGGTTAGCCTTGACAACCATCATAACAATTTCACGATACGCGCGCCATCTCTTGCCCATTCCGGAAACTTTTCAATCTACCCTCGTATGTAGAAAATATATACTTCTAGAATTTAATGACTCAATGACTTTTAACGAGGAATGTTACTCATTGATTAAGCATGAAGTAAAATTTCTTTTCAGACTTTTAGAAAAGTCTGAAAATTTGGTTTGGTCGCGTGTGTTATACGCTTGTCGCATGAAGTAAAATTTCGAGTTTAGAAAAGCCTAAAAATTTGGCTCGGGCGCGTAGCGAAGCGGAGCGACCGAGCCAAATTAGGCTTTTCTAAACTAGAAATTTTACTTCATGCGCCATGCGTATATAACAATGATTTAATGTGAAATGGTCTTTAACCAATTTATAAGTGAAATAAGTTTATTATGTCAAGTATCAATTGTTTAGGTGATAGAAAAAGTGCTATGATGGACACATCAGTATTTTTTTTCAAACATTTCTTGTATTAAGTAAAACCAGTTTACATATTAATATGGCTATGTCAATTTCCACATATCTGTTTTTAATCATATTTGTATAACTAGTAGTAAATTATTTTGATATAAAATTGAAAATTGAAATCTTTGAAAAACTAAATGAACTTGATAATATATAAAGTTCATTCAGTTTTTCAAAGATTCAATTTACAATTTACAAAATTGAAAATATATACAACTTTTTAACAACCACAAGTAAGTAAGAAATGTATATTGTTATGAGTGTATAACAATATACATTCCTTTGCACTACAAATCAAATTACTAAAAAATATTGAGCCAATTTCAAACTTTCTAATAAAATTCAGGCGAATATTTTATTTATTTCTTCATTTGTTATTTAACGTATTTTGAATTTTGGTGTTAAAATAATTAAACCTAACTAAATCTATATTTTTCATTAAAACAATCGCTATGATTATAATTAGTATGTCGTTAATTTATTTATTTGTGTTTCTTTAATGAAACCATGTTTGTCAAGTGTTCATTTTTGTTTTGTTTTCATTTTAATATTATTTATTGTATTGTTGATGACCTTGATCAATTTTCTGGGCCAAAATAGTTTATTTTTTATTTTTTTATAATTCAACCTTAACCTTTAAAAAAATGGTTAAGGTTGAATTATAAAATAATAAAAAATAAACTATTTTACCCAGAAAATTGATTAAAATTAAATATTAAAATTTTGAATTTTTGTAAGGTTGCTTTTAATCGCCTTTTTTTTGTTTTACATGCATCTCTTAAGAATATGTATTAATGTTATCAAAGCGTGTCATTCATTTCACTTTTTACAAGTGTCAACATTAAATCTCTTAGTGCTTCTGTAATTTTATGTTCTGCTGGTCTAATTTGATCTTTCACAGTTTACACCAAACTAAATCATTTTAAGTGTTAATTTACCCTGTAATTAGCCTTTTTGGCTGTTGGTTAAATATATAAATAAATAAATTTCAGTAAATTTACACAAAAAATTATTAAGTTTATTATACTATAGAAAATATTATTAAGTTTATCATACTTAGAAAATATGATTATTATTATTATAAGTTAAGAAAGGAACAAGATTAATATCTTGTTCCTTTCTTAACTTATTTCTCCTAAATAACCTATCAAAAATAAAAACTTTAACACGAAATTAGTTTTTGTTGCAAAAATAAATTCACTGGATTTACTCAGAGATAACAAGTTAATCTACAAAAAAATCTGCACTTGTTTTGAACATATTGTAATTATTAATAATGATAATGTAAACTTATATCCTCTCTGCAAACAAACATTGAAATATCTCTATTAATTATTATAAGCCTTATGCAAAAATATTGAAAAATCTCTAGTAAAGTACAAATTTTACAATAAGAAACAAACTATTAGTTTATGTTTGTTTTAATCCTTTTTCTTTAGAATTTTTGTACAGTCTGTGCTTTCAATTTGCACAGCTGTAACTAATACAAACAGCGGATCACGAGTGGATTAAATTAATGTTATCATCTGTATTATGTAAACATATAAATTTAATTAATAATCGTTATTTATGCTATACAAATACGATGATGTTTTATTGTTATAGTACGTAATAGAGCAGAAGAATTAATTTCATACACGCGGAGGCTAATATTAAAATTGATTCAAGCTTTTGTATTCGCAATAATGTTAATAAATCTGCCCGATGGAAATTTAAATGCGAAATCCGGCATCGGCGAAATTTTTAATAAAAATGAAAATTCATTGATTTACATGAAACGAGTGCCGGAGGGAATTCCGTCGCCCTTCTCGCCTTTTAATGCCCTGTGTGAATATTAATGTTGGGCCCGTAAAGATTAAATTACCACCCGGGAATTTATTTTGCTTTTATTAAATTTTAAACAAATTCATCTTAAACAATGCTTTCTTGTTATTAATTATTCGTAAGATAAGTATCTTAAACATTTGGTCTTACCAAAGAGAATATTTTATGGAACTAGTTTTCATTAACCATAACTAACGCTTTGAGAATATTTTATGGAACTAGTTTTCATTAATTATAACTAACGCTTTGTGGGTCCTATTAAGTTTGAAAACAAAGTTTCATTAAATAAGTTCAAACATCAAGATTGTTGAGACTTTTACTACGTGGTATTAAATAAGTTCAAATTAGAGACGTTCTGAATCAAGAAAACTTATCGATGTTGGCACCGATCTAGATTATAACGATATATACGGGGAATTTCTCTTTTAAGTATACATACGCATACGCTTTTTTAATAGTTTAATTTAAAGATTTAAACGAGTGTTTTCCACTCCTAGATTAAGCATGAAGTAAAATTTCGAGTTTAGAAAAGCCTGAAAATTTGGTTTGGTCGCTCCGCGAAGCGGAGCGATCAAACCAAATTTTCAGGCTTTTCTAAACTCGAAATTTTACTTTATGCGCCACGCGTATTCAACACTGAAAGCACTGAAATGTTGTGACCAAGTGAACTTTACTTTAAATCAGTGTCTTATACGCTTGGCGCATGAAGTAAAATTTCGAGTTTAAAAAAGCCTGAAAATTTGGTTTGGTCGCTCCGCATACGCTTTTTTTAAAGAGTTCAATTTGAAGGTTAAAACGAATGTTTTCCACTCCCAGACTAAGCATGAAGTAAAATTTCGAGTTTAGAAAAGCCTGAAAATTTGGTTTGGTCGCGTAGCGCGAAGCGCTACGCGGCCAAACCAAATTTTCAGGCTTTTCTAAACTCGAAATTTTACTTCATGCGCTATGCGTATTCAACACTGATAGCACTGAAATATTGTGAAGGAGTAAACTTCGCTTGAAATCGAGTTTAGAAAAGCCTGAAAATTTGGTTTGGTCGCTCCGCGCTCCGCGCTACGCGACCAAACGAAACCAAATTTTCTTATACGCGTGGCGCATGAAGTAAAATTTCGAGTTTAGAAATGCCTGAAAAATTGGTTTGGTCGCTCCGCGCTTCGCGCTACGCGACCAAACCAAATTTTCAGGCTTTTCTAAACTCGAAATTTTACTTCATGCTTAACCTGGGAGTGGAAAACACTCGTTTAAAGCTTCAAATTTAACTGTATAAAAAAACAACTAATATCTGAAGATTAACAGTATATAATTGGGATACATATACTTAATTGAAAAGCTCCCTGTATTATTAAGCTGGGACTCGTCCTAAAAAAAAGTATTCGAATCACAAATGCGAATCACCTAATATGATTTGAATCACGAATACACAAATAATGGATTTGTAAAAAAAAATAAAATATGATTGGAATCAAAGATTCGAATTGCATTTTAAAATAATACCCTAAATATTTCGAGTTTTCATTTAGGGAGATCTAAAAAAAATATGTATATATCTCCGTAAAATGCAGAATGAATTATAAGTGGAAGCAATTAGGGTTATTCCATTAATTTTTTATTTTTCCACACAATTTCACAGTGACATATTCTTTCTCTATTCAATCCTAACAACCAACAATCACAAATTGTTACAATAAAATGAAATCTCCCCCGTTGTAGTAATACAATAGGTAATGAACCGTGCCAATCTCATCGACTAAAACTCCACTCCTGACTTTAAAAAAAAAAAAACAAGCATCAATTTCCTTTAAGCGAAAGAGGGAATCCTCCAGAACTGGAAAGTAAGAATATTTTCAGTCGGAATTGATTCCCTCGGCGCCCCTCAACAATACTCCGCAAATTGACGATGGCCTGAAAACTGGAAACTTTCTCTTTCTCGACCGTTGGAGCTGGAATGGAAAAAAGAATACTTTAATCCTGACATTAACGATTTTTTCTTTCTTTCTTTCTCTTGTACAAAACAAAACGCCGAATTGAATTAACGCGCGCACCGGGGCTAAGTTCGTTACGGGATTTAAACTGGGAGAAAAGATAAGGATTGGAAAGTTTTGCGGATTATCAGATGAGATGAGATGAAGGGAGATTAGATTATTGGTTTTTTTTAATAATAAAAATATATAGGCAAGATTTAATCAGAATATCAATTCAAAATATAGTCTTTCTATATCCATTTTTTCCATTGCGAACTAGTCGAAATACTTAAATATGTTATAGAAAAAAGAAAAGTAGACAATTTAAGTCGATAATTGTAACATTCTTCATTTCTTGATTACGCATAAAGTAAACATTTTAAGCTTAGGATAGCCTGAACATTTGGAGCGAAGCGTAGCTTCCAAATCTAATTTTTTAGACATGGCGATTTTTTCGCAACTGACTACTGTTTGTATGACAATAATTGACTATTTTTGTAAATATATTGTATGTTTAACTTAAACTCTTTTCATATATGAATAGAGTGAAAATTTTACAATAAAACACTTTATACTTTGTTTGTATAACACTAATAAGTGTTATACAATCAAAGTTTAAAAGTTTAAAGTGCTTTATTGTTAAATTAACATGTATAACGAAGTAGAAGCCTCCACAATATAAAATACAAATGAATGAAAAATTTTAATATCTTTTTAAATATAAAATATGACCATTCGAAAAATCAAAAATGAATGTTGAAAAGAATATTGAATTTGAATTAAAGGTACTTGGTTTGTATCACCTAAATATTTATTTCTTCCAACTAATTTTGACTTATCGTCATTCTTAAGGAATAATGGAGAATGTTGATAAGACAAAACTAGCCAACCAAGTGCTTTTTAATTCAAACTTAATATTAGTTTAAATGTTTCATCAAGTGATCAATGAGAACCAAATAAAATTTATGTTGAATTGAATATTTCAACATACAGACATTTATATCTGTTTTATTGAGAAAATAAAAAATAATTCAAACATCAGATTTTGATAAAATCTTACAGACTCTAGTTTTTTTTTTTAATCCGTAAATCCTGCGTACGTTAATCAATGAAATAAAACTCATACACAATTATCTAATTAAGTTTTTACAAAACTGTAAGCCCTATCAAATTTGATTATGTTGTCGTGAAATTGTTTTGCAATTTATATTATACAAGGTGGCCAGAAAAGGTGTGATAATCTTCAGGTAGTGTGATTCGTTGATTAATTTTGGATAAAAAATCTAAATAAAAAAATATTGTATTCTTCCTCATAACATCTCACGAGGTCGTTAAAATATTAAACGTATCTCTGGAAATTAGTGTTATTTTCTATTATTTTGGAAAAAATCAATAGAACTTACAATCAATTACACATTTGTAAAATTTAAATGACATAGGTGATAAATAAATTGGAAACTTTAACAAATTAATAACTACTTCAGAAGCTTTTTTTAATAAAAATAGACCTGTCAACTATGTATTTTCATATGTAACCTTATTAAATTTCACTTGACTTTGACATATACTTGTCATAATTTATTTGTGTAAGTTTGTATAAGTTCATCATACTTTTTGAAGATGTACACATTCAACAAGTATGCAGATATGTACATGATATTGGGATTCTGCAATGGTAATGCAACCAGTGCCAAAGATGAGTACCAAAGAAGATATCCAAATCGCCAACAGCCCTGCGTAAATACGTTTAGAAAATTAGACCAAAGGCTACGTACTTTTGGGTCGTTCGTTTATATACTCAATGACATTAGAAGCGTAACACCAAGAAGGAATGATTTTTTTGAATTCATATTTTAGCAACAGAGTGACTATATTTAAAGCATACATTGATAACAATTTCAACCGTGTGCCTTTTATATTTATTGTAAAAAAAAATATTTCACTTTTTATTTTTTGATAAAACTATTTATATGAGCTGTTTAGTACAGATGTTTTTAGTTTTCGTGTTTCCGTTGAGTGTGTTAAGCTTAAATAAAATGCCTCGAGTCCGAAGACGTCCACAATATCACCATTTGAGCGATTTTGACCGGGGTCGAGTTGTTGCTTATCGAGATGTCGATATGTCCTATCGCGAAATTGCCCGCCGTATTGATTCCACTGCAGCAACTGTAATACGTGTGTATCAGGTATGGACAGAAGGAGGTAGAGGAGCAAGAAGAAGACCAATTGGTCAACCAAGGCGTACCACAGAACGTCAAGATCGGCGCTTAAGACAAATAGCCCTGCGAGACCGTTTCGCTACTACGCGTCAAATCGGTGATCAATGGATTGGAGAAGAAGGTAGGCCCGTTAGTATGCGAACCTTATATCGCCGAATTCAATCCTTTGGGCTTCTTTCGTACCGTCCAAGATTAGTGCTTCCTTTAACAGCGAGACACTGTCGCCAAAGGTTGGACTGGTGCAGAGAACGGCAGCATTGGGAGGCAGAATGGCACGATGTCGTATTCAGCGATGAATCACGATTTTGTCTAGGCACGCATGATGGCCGTAGAAGGGTACGACGCTACCGTGGAGAACGACCTGATCTTAGGTTTGCTATTGAGAGGCATGTACACAGGACTGCTGGAGTAATGGTTTGGGGGGCTATTGCTTATGGTAGTCGATCACCTCTTGTATTCATTCGAGGCAGTATGACAGCTGCGCGTTATGTTGAAGACGTCATACGACCGACTTTGTTGCCTTATTTAGATGGCCGCCCAGACGTACTTTTTCAACAAGATAACGCACGTCCCCATATTACTCGTCGAACTATGAACTTTCTTAATGAAGCTGGTGTTAATGTTTTGCCGTGGCCGCGCCGTTCGCCGGATTTAAATCCCATTGAACATGTGTGGGATATCATGGGAAGAAGAATATTCTCTTTGCACCATCCTCCACAGACTCTAGCACAGTTGATCGATGAAATTCAAGTTTCTTGGAACGAGATGCCTCAAGAAGACATCGACCATCTCATTTTGTCGATGCCCAGACGTCTACAGGAGTGTATACAGCAAAGGGGTCGCCAAACACATTATTAATATTTTTTAGATTGTTTTTTAATAAAATTTCTTGAAAATGTAATCATTTTATTCTTGATGTAAGACTACCATACTGGCAAAAAATCAAGTTAAAATAATAACTCCTTCTGGGTGTTACGCTTCTAATGTCATTGAGTATAATAACATAGATGGACGGAGACCTAGGGAACGTCGCACTGTTCACCTAGAAGAACAGATATTGAATGCAGTTCAAGAAGATCCCAATATTAGTACGAGACAAATAGCTCAACAGTTAAATGTCCCCAGTAAAACAACAGTCCATGCAGTATTGAAAGAAAATCGAATGCGTCCATTTCATGCAAGAAAAGTTCAACCACTGTATGAAAATGATAACGAGCGTAGACGTATGTTTTGTGACAGGATTTTAGATCAAATTCGGGAAGAACCAAATTTTTTATTTAAAATTCTTTGGAATGATGAATGTACATTCACTAGAGATGGGGTATTTAATTGTCATAATTATCACTTTTGGGCAGAAGAAAATCCTCGGGCGGTTAGAGAAATGGGACATCAAAGGAAATTTTCAGTTAACGTCTGGCTTGGTATTCTAAATTTACGTGTAATTGGGCCTTTTTTATTCATCAAAGATTAAATGCCTTAAATTATGTAAATATTTTAGAAGAAGTTTTGGAGAATGATCCACTAAATTTAGTAAACAACATGCTGTACATGCATGATGGTTCACCACCTCATACAGCAAGAATTTCAAGAGAATGGTTGGACGAACATTTTCCAAATAGATGGATTGGGCGCAATGGACCCATACTATGGCCAGCAAGGTCGCCGGATATGAATCCACTTGATTTTTTCGTTTGGGGATTTTTAAAAGAAAAGGTGTATGCAACACCTCCAGTGGACAATATATACGTCATGAATTGAATTCGTGTTGCAGTGGAATTAATTACTGAAGAGATGTTGCTCTGAATAATTAATTCTATCCCACGACGGCTCCAGATCTGCTTAGAAACGGATGGTTATCAATTTGAACATTTACTTTAATCTTTCATTTTTGATGTATACTTCAAATATTAATTTTTGTAGATTTCTTAAATTTATGATTATTATTAAATTAAACATTTGTTTGATCCATTGTTGCCAAATTTACATTTCTTTAAATTGGCTCGTGAGGAGTTATAATCCACAATACAATATTTTTTTACTTAAATTTTCTGCTTGACATTAATCAATGAACCACTCTACCTGAAGATTATCACACCTTTTCTGGCCACCTTGTATATTTTACTATTATATGTAAAACACAATCATTTGTAATGATAAATGGCATTCATTGTAGATTATTTTTATTGTATCATCAATATCATTTTCAGTTCATCGTCAATATCATTTTAGAACATTCATAAAAGCTTTACAGCACAAGTTTTCATAACCCAGAAAAGTTTACATTTTAAAATGTGTACTATACACATCCCTAACTAGATTGTTTAAACGAAAATTGTATGTGCTTATTTTTGATCTCTCGTTAATAAATTTTACATATTACCGAGAGATCAAAAGTAAGCACATACAATTTTGAAAATAAATTGACCTTTAAAACTCATCCTAAACATTTTAAATTCAAGTTTAAAAAATCCTGTTAAATGCAAAACCTGCTTCATTTATCGGTTGCGAAAGCTGACATCATTTTTCAGTTGCAAATACTGCTAACTTCTTACTTGGTTTTACATAATCTTTCTTGTCACCATTTAATACAACGCCTATTAAACGTTATTTCAATTTATTGAAAAGACAATAATACAACATCTTAATTAACCTCTACTTACGAGGAAAAAATAGCAGCACTGCGAAGAAGTAGTCATCTTTTGAGAAATTTAATATATTTAAAAAAAGATTATTAGAAAATATAGTAAGCAAGATCTATTAAAATAAAATACGTGTTTAGTCAAATTTTAATTTTGTTTTGTGAACCGAACTAAGTGATTTTTATTTAAATAATATTCATACTTATATATTTTCAATTTTGTTTTATTTTCCGAGCTTTATTCGAATATAATATGATTTTTTTATGTAAGTTAGTTGAATCCATAAAGACATTCAATTATAAATATAATTGCTTTTTTATTAAAAAAAAGAGAAAGAAAATAATGAAAGGACGGATTTTAATTATCAATTTAGCTAAACAAAACAAACAATGAACTTTCGTTTTTCTGTGACTACACTACATTTATTTTATTTAATGCGACCCCTAGAAAATAAACCTAACGTAATTCTTTCGGTGAGTAATATACATGAAGATATTACATTCCTTAACAGTAATATCCGCCCGAGTCCGCAACAAAGCCAGGAGAAATAAAATTAGTATTCCGCTCATCCCAAAAACTCTCCCCCTTGAGAAAGTTTAGTTGAAGACCTAATTTCCCGAGAACCCCGGCCAATGAAAGAAAATGGCTACGCACGCCGCGGGCTAATTAGCCTTGCAAAGTGCCAATAATGGCTCAGTCACTTTTTCACTACTAATTGCATCCCGTCAGCAAGCTTTTATAATAATATTCTTGCTATTACTGATGATAAGTAGCACTTTAACACATCTACATATATTTAAAAACGATGTACATAAGTCAATCTCCCAGATGCAAAACCTGCCATTTGTGTTTTGACAAACTTGTGGCATAAGACAAAAACTGATTTTGTACAATAAATTAAAATAATGCTGAATATACTAAAAAAATTAGTATGCTACAAGAGTATATTTTTAATTTTACATTATTTTATTGTTTTACACGCGTGGCGCATAAAGTAAAATTTCGAGTTTAGAAAAGCCTGAAAATTTGGTTTGTTCGCTCCGCTTCGTTACGTGACCAAACCAAATGTTTAGGCTTTTCTAAACTCGAAATTTTACTTCATACTTAATCAAGAAGTGGAAACACTCGTAGAAGTTTTAAATTAAACCTTTTTTAAAAACAATGAATGTTTGACCATTTACAAACTATCCAAAGGGATATGTGTACTTAAAATATGTATGATTTTTTCGTTATTAATCATCAATAAGTTGTTAATTATTTTATATATAATTAATTCCATTTAAACTAAATAATATTATTAATTACAATTGACGTTTCGTCCAAAATAACTGAAATTATTCACGTACATACAATTCGCAAACATGATTATCAGAATTGTAGTTTGAATTAATATTATTTAAACAAATAAACGTGGGCTTCCGTTCATTTTGCGGTAATCGATTCGAAATAATAAAAGCGCGCGCTGCGTTGTAATTACCTCTACCAATTATACCGATTCAGGCAATTAATTAAGGGGAGATAACTGCACTCCGGCGAGTCCCATCCACTAAAATTTCTATCATTTCCACAAGCACGAACGGAGTTACTGAGGATAATGTCATTCGTGTAAACACTATCTGTATTTGATTAGATAGCATTTGTATAGTAAGAATGTATTAAAATATGATAACTAAAAATTATTTGAGTTAAAAATTATTATTGACAAAACTCTTTCTTTAATTGCCATGAACTAGGGATTGTTTATTTACCAGTTTTTTAAATTACCGTTAATTCGGTAAATTTATGAATCAAAACCCGTTTACCGATAATTTCTCGCTAAATCACATTATCTTTGTTTTAGTAGTTAAAGTAATTTACTAACTTATCTTTAACAAGTATTTCCACTTCGTGATTAGGCTAATTTTTCATATGATTTAATAAAGAAAACACTTGGTTAAATTTCACTTATATTTTGGTTTTTTGTTCCAACTAGTTTCGACTTTGAGTCATTCTCAAGGACTTTGTTTTAGTAGTTAAAGTAATTTACTAACTTATCTTTAACAAGTATTTCCACTTCGTGATTAGGCTAAATTTTCATATGATTTAATATAGAAAACACTTGGTTAAATTTTACTACTATTTTGGTTTTTTATTCCAACTAGTTTCGACTTTGAGTCATTCTCAAGGACTCCTTGAGAATGACTTAAAGTCGAAACTAGTTGGAATAAAAAAACCGAAATATTAGTGAAATTTAATCAAGTGTTTTCTTTATTAAATCATAGTTAAATGTGTTTCACCACGTGAAAGCTGAGAAACTTGTTCAAGACAATTTTACATATGTTTATTTCTTCTAACTCAACATTTTAGAGCAAATTCTTCTACGTCTCTAAGCCAAATTATCAGTCTTTTCTAAACTCAAAATTTTACTTCATTAATGGCATTTACTGACTTACCTTTAACAAGTGTTTCCACTTCCGGATTAAGTTAGTTTTAAATGTGTTTATTTTTTCTAACTTAAAATTTAAGAGCAAATTCTTCTACGCCTCTAAGCCAAATTTTCAGTCTTTTCTAAACTCAAAATTTTACTTCATCCTTAATCAAGGAGTGCAAACACTCGGTCAAATTAAACGCTTTTATAAAATCAACAAAATAGTGAATATTTACCAAACGCTGTAATCATCGGGATATGTATACTTAAAATAAAACTTCTCTGTATAAAGCTATACTGCTTTTAATAACTTACTATTTTTGGACACAGTTGATATCAAATATACATGTAAACATTTCATTGAATTATTAATCCCAGGCCGCACTAATTCACAATGTTTTATTTTTGTGTGTTCAGATATGCATTTCGATATAATTTAAATTTATTATTTACGAGCTTGTCGACGTGGCTTTTTTTTTCGAAAAAAAAAAAAATCGGCGTGGATGGGGACTGCTGTGTCGGCAAGTATGGGAAAACATTTATGGGATCGTAGATAGATGTGAGCGGGAGTGAGAGGCCCTAAATTGGAATTCCAGCCCCGAAAACAAATATTGTCCCGACCTCCGACCTTCCGATAAATTGCATCACCGATGTTGCCGTCACGTTTACCTTTAGGATTATGCGATACAAACGAAATAACGTTAATTAGTTTATGTCTGATTGTCATACAATGTTTAAAATGTTTAAATTTAAGTTTTTATATTATCATTTGCTACTTATACTTTGATAAATCTTCATTTAATATAGGTATAATAAACAAATATTGATCTGACTTTTTATAGAAATTGAATAAACTCTATTGATTTAAAAGTGTTTACCATTTCGTTGTAAATTGCCTGCAATGTAGGACTTCTGGGTTTGATAAGGGTGAAATAACTTTATATTCTAATTATAAACTATCTGCGATACAGCAAATGACCAATAACTAGATCCTTCTGAAATATACAAAATTATGTATACTAGCTTATATTTCCATATCCCGGCGCATTCACCAATAGTCCATCAATCTATTTTGGTGAATGTGTCAGGACATGTAATTATAAGCTAGTATACATAATTTTATATATTTCGGGTGGATCTAGTTAACAACACATATTTTGTTTTATCATAGCAAGAGACAATAGTAGATACTTTTATAAATCTACTAAATGCAGTGGTGCATTATTAGAATAATCTTTATTTATAACTGTAATTCATACCTACTAAGTAAAATTGCGTCAATCTTGGGAGCTGCGTACATCTACATTCATAGTTTGATAAGTTATATTAAAATTATTAACAATGCTAAATTTAGTACGAACCTTGAGAAAAATGAAGCCATTTACATGAAATTGTTGTTTTTATGTTCGAATATTATTAAAATGTATCGCTACAAATTATTCATATATATATATTAGAAACATATTCCTTATACAGAATTATTTTACTTTAATCTCAATTCTCTGCGATATCAAATAGCTAAATTAAAATAAACTACTAATTCCACCTTTTATTGCTTAAATTTATTATGAATTATTGCGTTGTTTGATAAAAACTGAATATTGATTTCTCTTTGGATCCTTTTTCTGTAAAAGTGTAGCTACAATATCATATATTATTTGGGTAAATATAATATAATTTAACAAAAACATAAAAGATAATACAATTTATAAACATTTGATAACATTCATATGTTTTGTGGCATAACATCGTTATAAATTACCACTTGTTTTCTAATGATTCTCAAGATATCTTATTTACGATAAATCTTGTTACATTCTGCGACTTTTTTCGATTGCTATGAGATTTAACATTTTCGTTAGGTGTAAAAAAATAAGTGAAAACGCCGTATTTATTGTCAATATTTCTAATATTCAACAATTCTTCAAATAAATGTTGCAAGTGTTATAAAATCTACAAAATATATATTTTACTTTCCTATAATTCTATTATAGTCTGTTTAAAAACTAGAAGGAGTAAGTGCCAAAGCCCAATTTACACTATAAAAAGTTACCAGAAATATCACTAGATAAATTTGGCGGCAATTTTAAATAATTTCATAATTACTCTTTAAATAAAATCAAATATCCATTTTGTACTTCTTAATTGTGTTTAAGTATTTTCTTTTCCATATAACGATATTTCAATTAAAATGCTTATACGGCATCTCGCCATATATCTGTGGAATAAAACATATTTATATTATGTTCATAATATAATATGGAATTTATATAATAATGTGTCTCTATCAGGGCTGGGACGAATCCTCGTAAAAAGGATTCGAATCACGAATCCGAATCACTTAATTTGATTCGAATCACGAATACTCGAATAAAGGATTCGTAAGAGATAAATATGATTCAAATCGAAGATTCGAATCCTGTTTTTTCGAATTACGAATACAAATCCCTCAAGAAAAAATTTGATTTTAATATATAAATATCGTTACTAGTTTTTTTAACAAAAATATTCAAAACCTAATTATTTATTATTTAACAGACTAAATATCTGACTCTCTGTTATTCTGGTTAAAGATGTATTTAGTGTTTCTAAACTCCACTTCAAATCAGCGTTTTGTACGCGTGGCGCATGAAGTAAAATTTCGAGTTTAGAAAAGCCCGAAAATTTGTCTCGGGTCGCTGCGCGACCCTCGACAAATTTTCACGGGGCTTTTCTAAACTCGAAATTTTACTTCATGCTTAGCCTGGGAGTGGAAACACCCGTTCAAAACTTCAAACTGAACTCTATTATAAAATCGACTAATGCCTGAAATTTACGTAAATAAAAAATTCAATGAATATCATTAAATCTGGAAAAGTCAGATAAAAGTCATGGAATTATATTCAAATTGACCAAAACACTAACAAAACAGCCGTATGATATTATTAAATTTGCCAAAATCAGCAGGCAAATTACAAAACACGTAAAAATTTATAAAATTAACTTAAATATTGCCAAAAACAATGAAAACTATTAAACAGAATAGAGGTTTTCCACAGAAGAAAGTTATATTAAAAGGCCAGGAAAAAAATCTTTAGTCGGGGAAATGTCGGAAAAATTTAACATTTCAGATTGTGGCTACCATGTCAGTTTTACTTCACATAATATTAAACAAAATTTTGAAAACTGGATTATTATTTTTAAAACATTTTCAGTCATTTAATGTTCTTATCAAAGCATTTAGTTTGAAGTTTCGAACGAGCGTTTCCACTCTCAGACTAAGCATGAAGTAAAATTTCGAGTTTAGAAAAGCCCCGTGAAAATTTGTCGAGGGTCGCGCAGCGACCCGAGACAAATTTTCGGGCTTTTCTAAACTCGAAATTTTACTTCATGCGCCACGCGTACAAAACACTGATTTGAAGTGGAGTTCAGAAACACACAAATACATCTTCAACCAGAGTAACAGGGAGTCAGATATTTAATCTGTTATCAACGACCCGAGACAAATTTTCTGGGCTTTTCTACACTTGAAATTTTACGTCATGCGCTACTCGCACAAGCAGTGACTTAACGAGAAATTGAAAAACACACAAATAAACATTTTTCATGTTATTCCTCACAATTAATTCGAATTATTTTTGACGATTCAAATCCTTTTGTAAGTATTCGAATCCGTTTATAAATATTTGAATCTTTTTATACATATTCGAATCCTTTTATAAATATTCGAATACTTTTACAAGGATTCAAATCACCCACATTTAGACTCGAAAACAAATCCTCTTAAAAAAATGTAACGAATCCGGATTACGAATCCAGTTGAACTAAAGTATTCGAATGCCTCTTTTGAATCCTCCAAAAGGATTCGAATCCTATATGATTCGAATCCTGCCCAGCTCTGGTCTCTATCTTACTTAAAATTGATTTGTTTCATAAAACTATACAAGGTATAACGACTCATCTTCGGCATGCCTGCATGATCGTTTACTTCTTTTAAAACTTTATTCAAAGTTGGCAGTTCATTTTTATAGAAGAAAGTATGCACGGATCTCTTTAAAACTTTTAATTATGTCCTCTAAGCTGTTTTGGGCTACAAATCTCTCCGGATTTCTTATATTCGCTAATGGTACGATAGACAGTGGAATTTATAACTCCTAAAAATTACTCATTTTATTATTTGATGCATATTCTTATACTATTTGATATCTCACCTACTGCACCAACAATGTCTGATACAACAGCAGTCATTTTCATATGTGGATCATCTGCTTATACATATTTATTATGCACTGTTATTTCGACAGATATAAATGACCCAAATCCAACTTATTACGTTTTTTTGGAGGTGAAGGTGATATTTTTACCGAGCTTGTACTGGGTCCATAATCCATCACAACAATATAAACAAAACTAACTTTTAACTATGCTTAAGAAATACCGCACAAAAGGTTATTACGAAACAGACAAAGTTGCAACTCGGTAACGCTTCGAATTAAGGTTATGTCAGCTGTTGCGTCTAATAATGACGTAATTAGCATAGTGTAAAATGGGCGCGCTCTCGGCCAATCAGAGTTGTAGGTTTTGGCGCGTGAAATTTAAAACGCTCCTCCTAGTTATTAAACAGATTATAACTACAAACTTATGCTGCTTTTTTAAAGTTAGAAATAAGTACGTTTGTTTAAATCAACTAATCTGATACTATTTTGAATAATTGAATTTTGAATAAATAAAAGAGTTACTTTGCCTAACAAAAGTGACGCATTACTGTTGCTTAGAAATAGTAATAAAGTTACTGATGTGACCATTAAAGCTGACCTGACCAAATTCCAACGTAACCACTTATCTAAACTTCGTAAGGAATTAGAGGAGAGAAATGAGAAAGGCGAACAAAACATCACAATAAAATATATTAATGGAACGCCGCAAATTGTAACCAAGAGAAAAACAGTGAATCGCGAAGAAGATGTAGGAAACAAAAACTAAGTACCCTAAACATATTCTTTCAAAATGTAGGAGGCCTTATCACTAAAATTAAACAATTTTCTCAAAGTACATATGATATTTTTATAATTGTTGAAACATTTTTTTCTGATAAGATTATTAATAGTGAATTGTCATTAGTTGATTATGATATATTTAGATGTGATAGATCCGTCTTATCGAGCAGTAAAACTCGCGGAGGTGGTGTATTAGTCGGTGTAAAAAAATATTTAAACTCAAGCAAGATCCAAATTTCGCAAACGCTGGTGGAACAGGTAATGGTAAAATTTACCTTAAACAAGAATACATACATCATAGGGGGAGTGTATATCCCGCCTAATAGTTCTGTTGAATGTTACTCCGCCCATTGCGAAACATTAGAAGAAATAAGTGAACATAACAACTTACACAAGATATTGGTCTGTGGTGACTACAATTTGCCGGATATTCGTTGGGGTTTGGACAATCTGGAAGAAGATGCTAATTTCAATGCAAATGAAAATGCTCAACTGTTAATTGAAACTGCTTCCTTTTTGAATATTCAACAACTGAACAAATGCCCAAACAATCGCGATGCGTACTTGGACTTAGTGTTTGGCCATAGAGATTGTGCAATAGTGAGTGCGTCGAGTGACCCGTTGTTAAGCGATTCGTTACACCATATTTCGTATTCAATCATGTTGAACTGTGACCAGATCGAAGGACTATAAGATGACAATTCCTATTTTAATTTTCCAGAGGCTAATTATATTGATATAAATGAATATTTATCTTCCACCAACTGGAAAGAATACTTTAAACCATCTATGAATGTAAATGATGCTGTGGATAGATTCTATTCTGTACTGTATTATAAATATATTATGACTCAATCATATCCAGGCAAATGCAGTGGTTGTGTTGTAATAACATTGTGGAACAGCAGCATGGTTTTCAGAAAGGAAAGTCTACAGTTACTAATTTGCTTTTGTTGCAAAACTTTGTGTTGGAAGCCTTTGAGAATCGTAAACAAGTTGATATTGTCTATACCGACTTTTCGAAGGCTTTTGATAGGGTTAGCCACAATATACTTATTACAGCAAGATTTAAATGCTATCTCGGATTGGTGTGAAGTGAATAATTTATATTTAAATATTAAAAAATGCAAATATTTTTCATATTAAGTTACTATATTTCTCTTTTGTCCGGTCCACCTTAGAATACGCTTCCATTATATGGAATCCGAATCAACAATATTTAATTAAAAAACTAGATAGAATACAACACAAATTTCTACGATTCGTTGCCTACAAGTACGGAATACCTTCATTTGCAGTAAATTATGATTATTTATTAAGTCGCCTTAACATCCAAACACTTGCGCATAGACGTTTCATTGCAGATGTTTGTTTTTTATATAACCTGTTAAACAGTCGCATTGTTTGTCATGAATTATTAGAATCAATTAATTTTTGGGCAACAAATGTTCATACTAGAACGAAGTTTATATTTAGATCTAAGTTTTCTACAACGAACTATGGCCAAAATAACCCCATTGGCAGGATTATGCGATTGGGTAATAAACTAAATTCTACGGCATCATTCCCAATTTTTTCATTTAATTATTTACGTTTTGGAAGTTTCCTATTAAGTTTGAATGTAACTGATTTTTTGTATATTTTTTGAATGTATGTGAATGGCATCTGTAGGTATTATTGTTTTCAGCATGTTTTTGTTTTTGTTTTTGTTTTGTTTTAGGATAGTAAGTTGTTCTATGCTATTATGTATATCTTTTAAGTTTCTATTTATAGGATTGTGTATTTTTTTGGTGTTTTTGGTTTTATTTTATATTGATACATTATGCACTATACATTTAGGTTATATTTCTTTTCACTTATGCAATTTATTTTATTCCTGTTCACATTATTAATTTTTTTTGTATAGTTAATGTAAAAATGGGTTAACCCGTGTATAAATAAATAAATAAATAAATCAAATAATTTCGTATATCATTTATATAGGGAGTTCTTTTTTAAGTATACACATCTCAATTACTGCATATATACTGTAAATCTTCAAATATTAAATGTTTTTTTTTAAAACATCAAATATCTGAAGTTCGAAGCTTGAAACGAGTGTTTTCCAGTCCCAGGTTAAGCATGAAGTAAAATTTCGAGTTTAGAAAAGCCTTAAAATTTGGTTTGGTCGCTCCGCGAAGCGGAGCGACCAAACCAAATTTTCAGGCTTTTCTAAACTCGAAATTTTACTTCATGCGCCACGCGTAGAATACATTGATATATTGTGAAATTCAAAATATTCTCGTTTATCAGTATATTTTTAATCCTGCTTTAGCAGTATTTTTTAAATACTGGTTTTACAGTGTATTTTTAATTTCACAATATTTCAGTGATTTATACGCGTGGCGCATGAAGTAAAATTTCGAGTTTAGAAAAACCTGAAAATTTGGTTTGGTCGCTTCGCATCGCTACGCGACTCAACCAAATTTTCAGGCTTTACTAAACTCGAAATTTTGCTTCATGCTTAATCTGGGAGTGAAAACACTCGTTTAAACCTTCAAATTGATCTATTAAAAAAAAAACAAATGTCGAGAAATTTACAGCATATGTATATGTATACTTAAAATAATACTTATAAGAATAATACTTACTCTATTTGATAAATATTTCAATCTATGTCCAACAATCGATCAAACGTCCGCAACACATATATTTTTTATATTTTTTTCGATGAATATTCTTTTTTTCGCATGGAGAAATATGTCCCGAGGGCATTCGCTTCTTTGAACAATGCGTCCTTCCAGAATATTCAACGCTCACGTCTATTTCCTGTCCGGGACTCGGGGACGGCACCGGAAGATTGACATCCCCTTTAAAAGGGTGAAACGTGAACATCTACGTCTACCTACGAGCATTACGTCTTTTCTATTCCTCTGCTCAAAGACATTCGATGGGATAATTTATCCCCTGATCCCTTTAAGAATGTCCTGCTCGAATTGATCCATCCTTCAGCCGGACAGCAGATTTACGCCACTACTTTTTTAACATATTTATTAATTGTTCTATCATTATTCTTGCGTCTTAGTAGTTCTTTTACATATTTTTTAATTAAAAGACAAATTTGATAGTTAAATAAATGAAAATATTTTTAATTTTTTTTGTTATTACTAACCTATTAATGTAGGGCTTCAATGAAGGCTCGTGGAATAGAATAGGTTCTTTCATATCTGCGCACACGCAGTTGTAACTATGTGGGTAGAAATATAATAATAATGAAAAATAATAGGGTTTATGTTAAACTTGATTAGCGTTACGATGATCGAATTTGATAATATAGAGAATTTTTCTTTTAAGTATACATATGCATACAAAGTGATTTTTCTACATTGGTTGTTTTTAAAAAGAGTTCTATTTGAAGCTTTCAACGAGTGTTTTCCATTCCCAGATTAAGCATGAAGCAAAATTTTAAGTTTAGAAAAGCCTGAAAATTTGGTTTGATCGCAAAGCGCATAGCGAATTTGTGAATCAAATTCGAATTACCGATAATTTACTGTTAAATCACAATATCGTTGTTTTATTAGTAATTGTCAATCAATACCTAGAAAATTAATAACATTTATTGACTTACCTTTAACAAGGGTTGCCACCTTTTGTTTAAGCATGGAGTAAATATTTCGAGTTTATAAGAAAATTCGAATATTTGAATACTAAAATACAAAAACTATTTTAATTTACTATTTATATATCTATCTATATATTCTAATAAATCGACTGTTCTCCTGCATATTTTGGATGTTAGCTGAATATTCATGAATGTTTCTGGTCTCCCAACGAAAGTCATGATGACAAAACTACACGAATCTCGTTACTATAAAAAAAATCGTAGAATAGACGAATATTCACAGAGGTATGTTTGGAGCCAGGGTTATGATATGTTTCTTTTCAAAATATGCACTGAAATATAAAAATACAGAGAATTTTTCTTTTTACATATCCCGCATACACTGTACATGTTTATGTTTGATGTTATAAATGCGTTCAATTTAAAGCTCCTATCCCTTTCCACTCCACTCTATGATTATACGTAAAGTAAAGTTTCGAGTTTAGAAATTCCTTTTAAATTTTCAGGCGTTTCTAAACTCAACATTATACCATTTGCGCCGCACGTTTAAGACACCGATTTAAAGTGAAGTTCAAAATTGAATCAACATTTTTTTTTTTGTTTTTAACTGGCATAGGTTTAACCATTCAGCCACTAACGCTTGTTTTAATAAGATTTTATCAAAAGTAACTCTAATTAAACAGCGATAAACAAAGAATACTCTTCACGCCAAGGGGGGTAGATCAAGGCGACTTCAACAACAAATAGGTTTATACTACAAAGGAATTACAACACAGGACAACACTTAAGGTGCTCTTATATGGACGTTTTGAACGCGAGGCGGAACGGGAGCGGGCGCAAGCGTTTGCGTTTTAACACATGGGTTTATATGAGAGTTCCTAGACGGACGGGTGCTGGCGTTTTCTCCGCCTCGCACCTGTCCGTCTAGGACCTCTCATATACAACCATGTGTTAAAATGCAAACGCTTGCGCCCGCTCCCGTTCCGCCTCGCGTTCAAAACGTCCATATAAGAGCGCCCTTAAACTTTACTGAGCTATTTGATATGATTATTACATAATAAAAGATGGAACCAGTTCACAAATGATTATTTTTTCTAACCAAACATTGCGCTATCAAAATTCGAAAAATGTTCTTTGGGATATGTATAATTAAAAAAAATAATGTGATAGCAAATGGCCTCAGGCGTTTGAATTTTGGATGATTTGGTTACACGAAATAAGCATTTGTAATATTTAAAAACGTGAGATCATTCTAATGAAGAATATTTTAAATTTCTCTTTTAATCAGTGTTTGAAGCTTTTTCTAAACTCTAAATTTTACTTGCTTACTCAAGGACTTGAAACACTCGTTAAAGTATTTAAAGAGATCGCTTGTATAAAACCAAAGAATTCCCACAAATTTACCAAATTCTTTGCTGAACAAATTGTTTAAAATAGTGGTTATAGGCAACCCAATAACTCTAATGCATATTAGGTTGCCTATAATCGTTGTTGTATGTGTGTGTTTTTTGAACTTCACTGTAAATCAGTGTTTTTAAGCGTGGCGCATGAAGTAAAATTTCGAGTTTAGAAAAGCCTAATTTGGATTGGCCGCTTCGCTTCGCTACGCGGCCAATCCAAATTCTTAGGCTTTTCTAAACTCGAAATTTTACTTCATGCTTAGTCTGGGAGTGGAAAACACTCGTTAAATGCCTCAAATTAACTGCTTTTAAACAACGAATTCTTGCAAATTTAGAAAACGCTGTAATAATTGGGATATGTATACTTAAAAGAAAAATCACTATTTTTTTAATAGTACATAAAATCTGTACGTCAAGCACAGATATTTATAAATAAAACCAATAGAAGTTTATTTTTTTAGGCAAAAATTGAATAAATATTCACGAAAACTTTGTTGTTTACGAATTTAACGAAAGCAAAGTCTAAGTAGATTTGGTGACTTTGTCCGAGTTTTATTTTTTTACTTTGACCTCGGCTTGTAGCCATACAGTCAGCTATCTATTTAATTTTAACTCATTTCAATTCTTATTTGAACTGATACACGCCTACGAAACAAATTCGGGACATCACAACAGATTCACGCACATCTATGGCTTCAGATGGTGCCAATTTCTTCATAACACAGTGTCACCCCCCGGTTGGATTCGAACCCACGACCCTCTTGTCCAAGAGCAGAAGCTGTACTCAGTGACAACAAAGTTTGAATGAAATATTCAAATTTTGCCTGTATTAAAAATAAAACTCGAGTGATTTTCATCATGATTATTTTTCTAAAACGCATTCCTGGCACATTTGCACTCAATATTCTTAAATGGACCGAAACTAATTTTAAAGTTTGAATTAAAGTATTACTTTTTTTTTCTTGAATAATTTTCTCACTTATCACTTGGTGAAACATTTTTAAATATTGATAATGAAGGTTTAAATTAAATTACACTTGGTTTGTTTCACAATTTCTTACTTTACTATTTACTCGACTAGTTTCGAGTTTTACAACATTATCAGGAGTGAATTACAAAAGATACCGACAAGCTTATATTTAGTCAGGTAATAAGAGATTTTAAGATTGGGGAATTCCAAATCTCCTCATTGTCGTTGACGAGGTGTTTTCCGTCTTTTATTGCCCTATTTATTTCTAGGCCTTCCCTGAGGTTTAAATTACGGCCCTTATTACCTGAATATAAAATTTTGAAATTATTAACATCTATAAAGTGTTTGTTAATTATACAATGTTTTGAAATCCCTGTACACTGTTTGTTATTTATAATTGATTTTTTACGTTCTGCTAGTCTTGTCTGAAAAGTTCTTCCTGTTTGTCCTATGTACAATGCATCACAATCACTGCACTTTAGTTCGTACACTCCACACTTTTTTAATTTGTCTATGGGGGATTTATTATTTATTAGTAGTTTTCCTAAATTTGTCTGGTTAGTGCATATGATGCGAAATTCATTACCCTTTATATTGTTTATAATTTTATTTGACAAATCCTTAACATAATTAAGTTTGGCCCATTTTATTTCCTTAACTTCTTCGATATAGAAGTGTTTCATCAATTGTTTTTTCTTTTTCTCTTTTAAGATGTTATCAACAATTTCAGCATTATACCCATTGTTGCGAGCTATTGTTTTTATGGTTGCTAATTCGATGGCGAAATCTTGATTACTCAATGGAATGTTTATTAGTCGATTTATGTATGAGTTAAATGTACTAAACTTAATTTGGTTTGTGTGATTTGAAGAATTGGGGATTATTGTGTCAGTAAATGTATCTTTTCTATATATTTTAAATTTGAAATGGTTAGTGTCAGTTTTTTCTATTGTTAAATCTAAAAAGTTTAAACTATTGTTGATTTCTGTTTCTGATGTAAATTGAATTTTTCGATTAATTGAATTTAAATATTGTTCAAAAGAATTTAATTGTCGGTTTGTGCCTGTCCAAATGCAAAAAATATCATCCACATACCTACTCCAAAATAAAATGTTATTTTTATTTTTAAAATCAGGATTGGTGAACATTGATTGTTCAAAATCGGCCATGAAAATTTCGGCAAAAAGGGGGGATAATGGTGAGCCCATAGGTAGGCCATTAGTTTGCGTATATATGGTGTCATTGAACTCAAAGTAATTTTGTTCTAGGCAGATGTTGACCAATTTCATCATTTCGGACTTTTCGTCATTGTTGTTATCTGACTTATTAATTAAATTGATTATAATTGATTTTAATTCCGACGTTGGTATTGAGGTAAATAAACTTTTTACATCGAAAGACACTAACTTTGCGTTTTTCGGAATATGTAATGGTTTTAGTCTTTGTACAAGATCCACTGAGTTTTTTTATAGCATACTGTGATTTAAAATTTACAAATGTAGGAAAACGAGTATTTAAAAATGTACACAATTTGTAAGCTGGTGCATATATATATGACACAATTGGTCTCATGGGGGTACCCTCCTTATGTAATTTAGGTAACCCATAGAGGACTGGAGCTTTTGGATTCATTCTAATAAGGTTGTAATTTGAATGTTCTAGTAATTTTGTGCATACTTTTAAAATGTTTTTTATTTCTAATTGGAATTTACTAGTAGGATCTTTTTTCAAAGTTTTAAAGTCTGATTGAAGTAGCTGTTCTGTTTTTTGTAAATAATCTTGTTTTGTTAAAATTGTTATTGTATTACCTTTATCCGCTTTAGTTAATATTAGATTATTGTTTTTGATTTTATTTTGAATGTTTTTTATGACTTTTAGTTCAGAATTTCTTTTCTAATGTATTGTATTTTGGGTGTTCTTTTTATGATTGGTAATTAATTTAGCAACTTTTAATTTAGTTAGTGATGTTGCGTTTTCTGATTTTAATTTGTTACAAATTAATTCTGCGTCTAAACTTAACGTTTCGATTTCTTTGTTAGTATCTAATGAGGGATTATATTTTAAACCTTTTTCTAGAAGTGTGGTTTCAGATTTGTCAAATAAAACATTTGTTAGGTTGACGACTCTAGGGTAGAATTTAACATCATTGTACCTACCATCTGACGTTCTGTTTATGTTGTTGTGTGACGTTCTTGGGTTGGTATTTCGTGAATTCTGCAGTTGTTTTATCTTCTTTTGTTGAATCTCGTATTGTTCGAATCCAATTCTCCTTGCGTCCTCTCTGCATTTTGCGTCAATATTGTCAAACTCGATCGGATGTAACCGAGTGGCAAGCCGTTGGTGTAGGAGCTTCCGGAGATGTGACAGATTGTCTCTTGTGTTATACCACTTTTTTCTTTCTTGATATAGCCAATTGCGATAGGAGTGTTTCACTACTTCTTGCGTTACCCAGTTATGATGGTTGATGTGTATTTTCATGTATTTTAGTATTAGGTTTTACTTTAGACATGTGTTGTTAAAGTATATGTGGTTATTGGCTTTAACAAACTTAATCGGGTATCTTCTGTACTTTGAAAGAGATTTGCTTCACTGGCACATAATATTTCTTGAATAATTTTCTCACTTATCACTTGGTGAAACATTTTTAAATATTGATAATGAAGGTTTAAATTAAATTACACTTGGTTTGTTTCACAATTTCTTACTTTACTATTTACTCGACTAGTTTCGCGTTTTACAGCATTAAGTATTACCTTATTCTTTAATAGTTTAAATGCTATAAGCTCGTATTAATGGGTATTGCAGAACATTGTTAACTGCTTCCAAAATTCCAAAGTTTGAGTGTTTTGTCGGACAGAACATCAACATTTTCTTTAATTTCTTCTTAATTTCTTCATTGTTGTTGTCAAAGCGAGACATCTTAAATAATTTTATTCGTAAAACGAATGCCGATAGCTTTTGACGTTTTAATCTGATGTTTGTGTGAGTTGAGTTACTATGATTAACTGTAAAAGGAGGAGAGTATTTCCATTTATTAAATCTTTGACGGTCTACACGTGGGCACCATGAAGTTTAAATAAATGGAAAACCCCTTCAAATGCCACGCGAATCACGTAGTTTTCGCATTTATTAAAACATGTCACGTGGTGCAAACTCAGCCAATTTTATTGGTTCTCAATACTTTGAGTGTCCCATTTTTTTTCCTGATATATCGATTTACAAGTATATTAATCTGCTAATGCGTGTTTTCCCGGAGAGAGGGCGAAATTGATTCCGGACTTAATTATGTAATTGAAGACGAATCGAGCAGCGGCGGAACGAATTCCCCGTTTGCACCCCCGGGGGAGGGAAGTGGTTGATGAAATTATTGCTCGGCAGCGTCAACTTGGAAAAGCGGCGTTTTTGTTTGAAAGTATGAAAATGTCGATGCCGGGCGGAAAATGTTGATTTTTTATATAGAATAATGCACAGCGACATGATGGAAAGTGTCTTGTTTGCGTGGAAAAAAGTAATATACATTTATAAGGGGAATATTGGCTGTACAGTTTTTTTATAACATTTGTGTCGTGTTTTTGATATATACTTTTTGACAGTTGGAAAAGGAGTGGAAGATATGATATCAGTGTGGAAGTTTAATTATAAATATTTGTCAAAGTAAAAGACATGCAATTGAATAAGGAAAAATGTTGACGTCACTATTATTATTTATTTTAAGTTTAAACAGAGTTAATCAAAACGTTTAAAACCGGTTTAAATGTAATAAGTATATGTTATCCGAATTGATCATTTAATAAGAAAGAGAAAAAAAAAACAAAAATATAACAAATACTGTCAGTTTTAATGTATTTCTTAAGGAAACTCCACATGAACGAGGAAACGGGATTCTTAAGAAATCATATTGTTTGATTAAAATATGAAACTACTTTTTTTCAATGACATATAATTTCTTATGTTGTAATTGTGTTTAAATTTTTATTTGGCACGCAGTTTGAAATATTGCAAGATTTACAATATTTTATTTTCAACAGTGACATTCTTATACTTGTTTCTACGTTTTAATGATTCCGATCAACTTTCTTTAATGCTAATGATCGTCACTTTTATTGAATAAAACTGATTTTGATTCAGAAACAAATATGGAAAAATAAATCTTTATTTTTTTTCTCGTAATGTATTACTACTATTATAAAAAACACTTCTAATTTAATGCATGAAGTATGTTTTGAATTTACCTTTAAATCAATATTTAGTACGCCTGGCGCATGAAGTAATATTTCGAGTTTAGAAAAGCCTAAAAATTTAGATTTGCCGGCGCGCCTCGTTTCGCTCGCGCGCCGGCGAATCCAAATTTTCAGGCTTTTCTAAACTCGAAATTTTACTTCATGCTTAAACAAGGAGTGGACACACATTTTATAAACTCATTGAATTCTTTATTAAAAATACTAAATTGTTAAAAATTATTTTCAGATTGTAATGTTTTTTCCAATACTTTAAAAATTGACCACTTTGAATGATTTTCATCAATTAACGTCAACAATTTGAAAGTATAAACAAGTTGAGTATAAACAAGTTGAGTATAAACAAGTTTGGAAAGCGCTGCCATATAATAAAAACATTGATAAAGCTCACCCTGTATATCAGATTTTAAGATGATTATAAAAATGTAGCTATTTTAGACTATTTTTATTAACTTTAATTTTGCCGACTGTCAACGAATTGTATTGTTTTTAACCAGGGTTGTTAAAAAACATGCTTTTTTCATTTTAATTAAAACAAACAATTTTTTTAATAAAACGGTTTTTTTTCATAGAAACAGCGTTTAAAATATTAATAATTAAAAACATGACTAAAACACGTTTAAAGCGTGTTTAAAACAGAACATACAGGGCATTTTTCTTTTGAGTATACACATACTGATAATTAGAGCGTTTTTTAAATTTGCGGGAATTTGTTGTTTAAGAGCGGTTAATTTGAGGCTATTAACGAGTGTTTTCCACTCCCAGACTAAGCATGAAGTAAAATTTCGAGTTTAGAAAAGCCTGAAAATTTGGATTGGCCGCGTAGCGAAGCGGAGCGGCCAATCCAAATTAGGCTTTTCTAAACTCGAAATTTTACTTCATGCGCCACACGTATAAAGCACTGAAATATCGCAAAGTTTGAAATATACGGCTTTAAAAATCCAATATGTATATGTGAATAAAACTTGAGTCAAATTCTTTGCTGAACAAATTGTTTAAAACAGTGATTATAGGCAACCCAATAACTCCAACGTATATTAGGTTGCCTATAATCGTTGTTGTATGTTTGTGTTTTTTGAACTTCGCTGTAAATCAGTGTTTTTAAGCGTGGCGCATGAAGTAAAATTTCGAGTTTAGAAAAGCCTAATTTGGATTGGCCGCTCCGCTTCGCTACGCGGCCAACCCAAATTTTCAGGCTTTTCTAAACTCGAAATTTTACTTCATACTTAGTCTGGGAGTGGAAAACCCTCGTCTAAAAATTCTAATTAACATCTTTTTAAAAAACAAGGAACGTCGAAAAATTTACAGTGTATGCATATGTATACCTAAAAAATTCCCTGTATTTACAAATCACATTTATGCACACATATTTGATATTTTCTTGCAATAAAATGTTATAAGTATAAATGAAATTGCCAATTCTAGGTTGCAGAATACTTCAAACATTAAAAGTGCGATTCTTTTCGCAATCTACAACAAGTTAGTCTTACAAAGACTATATCAAACACTCATTGAAACAACTACTTTCCGAGCTAATACCCCGACGGACATTGAATTATACAGCAAGTGTTTGCTGTTACATACAGTAACCTACTGCAAATGCAACAATTTGAGTCAAATTATTCAGGCCATCTATAGACGCGTTTCGAGATTTATCTCTCATCAGTATAGCTTTGCCATTGCCTCTAAATAATTTGACACTTTAGACTGGTGGTCACGTTACCGTTCAAACATAAGTATAAATGAAATTGCCAATTCTTGGTTGCAGAATACTTCAAACATTAAAAGTGCGATTCATTTCGCAATCTACAACAAGTTAGTCTTACAAAGACTATATCAAACACTCATTGAAACAACTACTTCCCGAGCTAATACCCCGACGGACATTGAATTATACAACAAGTGTTTGCTGTTACATACAGTAACCTACTGCAAATGCAAATTCAATGTCCGTCGGGGTATTAGCTCGGGAAGTAGTTGTTTCAATGAGTGTTTGATATAGTCTTTGTAAGACTAACTTGTTGTAGATTGCGAAAAGAATCGCACTTTTAATGTTTGAAGTATTCTGCAACCAAGAATTGGCAATTTCATTTATACTTATGTTTGAACGGTAACGACCGCCAGTCTAAAGTGTCAAATTACTTAGAGGGAATAGCAAAGCTATACTGATGAGAGATAAATCTCGAAACGCGTCTATAGATGGCCTGAATAATTTGACTCAAATTGTTGCATTTGCAGTAGGTTACTATATGTAACAACAAACACTTCTTGTATAATTCAATGTCCGTCGGGGTATTAGCTCGGGAAGTAGTTGTTTCAATGAGTGTTTGATATAGTCTTTGTAAGACTAACTTGTTGTAGATTGCTAAAAGAATCGCACTTTTAATGTATAAAATGTTATGTTTAATAATGTAATTTAAAATATCTTCAACAATTTAGCTAAAATTCTTAATGAAGTAGTATAAAGTTTAATTTAGCAAATTTAAAATAAAAAGAAAAACGTTTTAAACAAATTTAACGTTTAAAACATGTTTTAAACAAATTTAAGATTTAAAACATGTTTAAAAAAAACCGTTTAAAACACGACGGCTGTTTTTTAAACATGTTTAAAACACTGTTTTAAAAACAAAGTGTTTTTAACGTAACAACCCTGCTTTTAACTGTCGAACAATGATTGCAAATTTTTTTATCAATTTCTGAAATGCTGATAAAAATCTGAAAATTAAATCGACACGATAAGGTTTTTCTCTCGAAAGAATATTTCAAACAAAATATGTCAAACTTAGTTTATGTAAAGTTAATTAAAGGAAAGGCACTTGGTATTGTTTCACAATTAAATCTTTATTCCGACTAGTTTCGGTTTGCTGGACCATTTTCAAAGGAATGTACAGAAAAAATTATTTCCTAAGTATATATACAATATTTTTGTTTCAGGTAATAAGAGAAGTCAGAATTGGGAAATTCCAAATTCCTCGTTGTTGTTTACGATATTTTTCCCCATTTTTATGGCCCTGTTAATCTTTGAGGTTTAGTGCGTTTCCCTTATTACCTGAATGCAAAATCTTAAAATTATGCGGATTAAAGAAGTGATTGAATGCGATGCAATATTTGGAAAAGGGCCATAAAAATGGGGAAAAATATCGTAAACGACAACGAGGAGATTTGGAATTCCCCAATTCTGACTTCTCTTATTACCTGAAACAAAAATATTGTATATATACTTAGGAAATAATTTTTTCTGTACATTCCTTTGAAAATGGTCTAACAAACCAAAACTAGTCGGAATAAAGATTTAATTGTGAAACAATACCAAGTGCCTTTCCTTTAATTAACTTTACATAGTGTAATATGTTTCACCAAGTGCCAGATGAGAAATTAATTCAAGAAAAAAAACTTAGTTTAATTAAATCTTAAGAAATGTCAATTATTACTTTTTAATTTTATTTTTTAACATAGGTTTCCAGTCCTTGATTAAGCATAAAGTAAAATTTCAAGTTTAGAGAAGCCTGAAAATTTGAATTTGGACGCGAAGCGTAACTTGCAATATGTCGTTTTTATTAGTGTTAAAATATTTTATTATTCAGTTATGTTATGTGTTATGTTATGTTAAGTGTTAAATTGAAAAAAATAAATTAGCTGTAGTAAATAATGAAAATCGGTCTTATGATTATTTAGCATACACATTATCCTTAAATAAGCCTTTAAACAATATGTGTTATTTTTGTACGCGTATTCTAAATCACCTTGTATATTTAGTTGGAAAATAAAGTTTTCGTATTCACGAGTTAAGAAAAGGTTATTCGAATTCGCTAATAACAAAAGGTTATTCGAATTCGCTAATAACAAAAGGTTATTCGCATTTGCAGATACCTAATTATTAATTCGGAACAACCCTACTCTCTATAGATAACAACATTAATATAACGTTTCAAATCAGCTCCTCAACCTTGAATTATTATTTAGTGTAGTGTAATTATTATTATAAATCAAAACACTCAGTTTTGAAACTACCATTAAATTCGCACTAACACTCAAAAACGCAAATTCCAACATCCCCTTTTTTATTATTTTACGGAAGCGAGTTATTCACAAAAATTCCATTTTCGGGAATGTCTCCGAGACCCTAGTCTCCTTCATCCCCCTACCGAGTCGTAAAAGCCGGCAGCGGCCGCAAATTTCGTGGATCTTGATAAAAAGTCGTAAAGTCTGTGCAGGTGGCGTTTTCCCTGTATCCCGAAAATGTGGGCGTGTGCGAGGTCAGTTTAATGCCCCGAGGCGAGTTATAAAATTCAATGGATTTGCAAATTTTTCCGTGCGCGGATAGGACATGATTTATTCATTCGGACGCGAAAATAAACACTAATAACCCGATACGAGCCTCTAGGCTCCACATAAAAGTGAGTTCTCATAAAATTGTGTGTGTGCCTACGAAATGGGTTTCGTCGTTATTTCATGTAACCGTCATATCTCTTTTGGAATGTCAAGGTTTTTGTTTGCGTGCGTGAAGGGTAAATATTTGATGGGAATTGGATGTATATCGATTCAGATCAAATCCATTTAGTTGAGATGAAAATTGGTGTAATTTGAAGTTTGTGTGTAAGGAAAAACGAATGATCTTGTTATTACTTGCATTTATTATGTTGTTTAAAAGTAAATAACTTATCTATACTCTATTTCAGACGAATGATATTATCGATGTCTCTTTATAATCTTTATAAATCAAATCAAATAAAATTTTAAATATTTCATTGTATAATTCAATATCCGGAGGTGTATTTGCACGGGAAGTAGTTGTTTCAATATATTTATTGTCTTAAGTTGTCTTAGTAATTAAGATATTGTTTGCATTTTCACGAATAACATATTCGTAGTTTTATATATTATCTTTATAAGGATTCAGGCAATTCGAACATTTGAATTCGAATATAAATCCTTTAACGAATCCGGATCACCAATTCTTTTTACTGGCGTATTCGAATACCTTTTTTAAATCCTCTAAATGGACTCGAATCCAGGATTAGTTCTAGTATGAACTAAATATAACATTTCATGAATCTAAATATATCATTTAATATAACTAACTTATTCAGTTTAAGAGTAATCGTGTTTACTGACACTCAATAAACACACAGACATAATTTAAAAAATTCGTATTTCGGACTGAGGGAGCATCAAAATGTAAAGATCCATTAAAAAGTATCGCGTTTCGATAAATTATTCCATCCGGGTCCATGGATGTAGTGTGAATGAATTGTGGCGTCCAAACGAATTAAATACGTGGAATTAGTTAATTAATTAATTAAAAAAATGATACAATGGTAGATGGCTGTATGGCGAAAGCCGAGGCCAATGAAAAAAAAAGTCAAGCTTTTTTTGCGATACCGATACTTTCTTTATACAAGAAAGTAAAAACACTAACATAAAGAAAATTTAACATTTAAAAATTGAGTTTGTCAATAGTTTGCAGAATATTTACAAAATATAAAAACTGGATAAAATCTTATCTTAGCGACAGATCACAAAAAGTTCGCGTAGGCTTGTTCGTTTCAACATCTATATCTGTATCTTCTGGTGTCCCCCAAAGTTCACACCTAGGTCCGCTTCTCTTTAATATCTTTATAAACGATCACCGCATGTTTCCAATATGCACAGTGTCTTTTATTTGCCGACGATATGAAAATTTTTTATAATGTAGAGAAAAACAATACATCTAAACCATTTCAAGATGACTTGAATAGATTTAATAGTTGGTGTGCATTAAATAAAATGCAATTAAATCTAATAAATGTAATGTGATCTCATTCTATAAAAACAGGTCACATATATCTCACGATTATTTAATTAACAATAGGCACCTCACTCCTTCAGACTCGGTTAAGGACCTAGGTGTGATCCTCACCAGTAATTGGAGCTTCTCTACTCATATTAGCACTATAACATCAAAAGCATTTTAAATGCTTGGATTTGTGAAAAGAAATTGCGCTGAGTTTCAGAATCCCTATACACACATTAAACTGTATGTGGCATTGGTTCGTCCCCATTTGGAGTATTGCTTATTGTTTTGGTGCCCCCATACTGCCACTGAAATTAATGCGATTGAAAGGGTTCAGCGTAAATTTGTTAAATTTAGTTTATTTAAATTTGACTTGGGCGATGACTACCTTAATTTATTAAGTAAATTCCGTTTACATACATTGGAACAAAGACGTTTTATTAATGATATAATGTTTGTGTATAAACTATTAAATAGTCATAATAATTCACTATTCTTATTAAACAACATTAATATTCATGTACCATCTAGGTCTCTTAGAAGCAATTACAATTTTTTTATACCAATTAAAAAAACAGAATATGCGAAACATTTTGCAACTTCGCGTCTGCTTCATAATTCCAATGTTGTAAATGTGGATTTATTTAATGTTACTTTAGGACAGCTCCGTAGTAAACTTTTAAAATTAAATGTGTTAAATGTGTTATTGTGACTATTCTCACTTTCCCTGATTTTTTACATGTAGTATTGTTTCGCTTGTGAATGCGTTTATACCTATTGTCTATTTTATTGTATTTATTTCATAATTTATTTTTACAAACTATATTTTATATTATTATTGTAGAATGGTGATCCGTAAATAAAGATATTATTATAATTAAAATTAATATTGACTTTCTGCAAAAATGTTGTCTCATTGGAGACTTGTCTCAATGAGACAAAATATCATTTAGAGTCTTGTTTCAATGAGACAAAATTTTTCAGAAAGTCGATATTAATTTTAATCAGTTTTTATATTTTGTAAAAACACTAATTTCATAAACTGGAGTTGAATTAGCTATGGATCAGTGCTGCCAACTGAGACATTTCGTGCAAAATTTCAATCTGTTTCAATTTAAAGTATATTAATTTAAAGTATATTAATTATTCTTAATTCTTATTTAATACTATATTTACTGAAGAACAAAAACAGAATTTCTTGATGTGATTATATCCGAAATATCTCATCTCCAAGATGACACAAAATTAGCTCCAAAAAGTGTAGCAATCTCTGGCTCTGGACAGGACAGATGACGAGATTATGCAATGGATGCAGTGCTTTTTATTTCTCCTGATGTGCTTACATTTTTCCTAATCCCGTCGAGATGGAAGCTTAATGGCGCAAAAACCTTCGTCGGCGGGCAGGAAATTGATGGCTCAGGGCTCGGCCTCAAGATCCACGTCTGCTGTTTCGTCGTGATGAAAGTGGAATGAAATATTAAGGGCGATGAGGTTTGGGAAATTCGTGCTTATGCAATTACGGCCTGGATACAGGTGTGCGCGTGCTGACCTGAAATTATGGTGTCACTGAAGACAAATACACCTTGAGTTATTAATTCGACCGCAGAGGTGACAACTGAGATAAATGACGTGTCGGATTTAATCAATTAACAAGTTTGTATCAGAATTGAAGGGATCATGTTAACCTAATATAATCTTGATACTGATTTATTGAAATGATTGATTTTATTCCCAATATATTAACAGATCATATTTATTTTCACTGAGAACTCTGGCTTAACTTTTATTTATCTAGACCAGTGGTCTCCAAACTACGGCCCGCGGGCCAAATCCGGCCCGCGACTTGCATGAATCCGGCCCGCGATTGTTTGTAATTTTTTTTGTAAATTTCATATTTTGAAATATTGTAACAATTGTTCCTTACATTTTTCATAATTTTATAAAATTAATCGGATCTTGGCCGACTTTATTATGTAGAATTGTATTTGTGGCCCGCGAAGAAGATAGTTTGGAGACCCAGGATCTAGACCATAGCTCGAATGCCTTTGGCTGTTTTAAAAACGAATAAACCCAATGCCATTATTGAACTAGCACTGCGTTATGCATGTGATTTTTCTTAACTTTTTAGATGTTTGAGCAGGCACGTGGAGCAGTTGGAGCAAACTGCACAAGGTGTGCAAATTTTGGAAGCGCAAAATTAGGTTACACTAAATAAACATTTCTAAAATTTATTAATGTGAATGTGTTTAATATCATAAAAACAAGCTGAGCCTTCTATGAATTTTAAACATGCATATCAAAAATATCAACAGAGTTATTAAATGACATCAAATTACAAAATAGTTTGACGAATAAACCACTAACAACTTTTCTTCACACGTTTATTTGAATTACCTAATTGCCAAAAATTGCGGACACAAAGTGACCATTTTCAATGAATTAACACAGTGTTAATCCATTGATAATGGTCACTTTGTGTCCGAAATGTATGTACATTTGGTAATTCAAATAAACTTGTGAAGAAAGGTTATTAGTGCTTTATTCGTCAAATTAATTTGATCTTCACGTAACTCAATTAATCAACTTACAAAAATAACAAAAGGCAAAGTCGACAACAAAGCGATTTTACGACGAAAGAGTTAAAATATTTGAAAAAATTGTATAATTCGTATGTCAAATAAATAAAACACACAAGACAATAAGTGACGAAAAATTAAATTGGCATTAAATTACGAAAATTGATACTTATTGTCCAAAGAATATTCTACAACGTTGACGTACAATTCAAGTTCCGATTCAAGTTCCGATTCAAGTTGAGACAACTGAAGGCTCACATAACTCGGAGGACTCATCTTTTGGCCCTATCGATTCCTTTTAGATTTCGTAAAAATGTCTCATTTTTTTTTAAAGCAAACATCTTTTATGGCGTATGGTGCTCATACACAGCCAAAATTGCTTTATTAAATTTACCGAATTACCGATAAAAATCGTCATTTTACCAGTGAATTTTGGGGAGAGCATTGCTTACCATTTACTGGTAATTCGGTAAATCGATTTACTGGTTCTGGTTCTGGTTCTGGCCCATTGTGTTTCCTTCCGTCGATTACCCAGCCTCAGCTCAGCCAGCTTACCTGGTTTGGGTAGTCTAGCAAAGTCGAGGTGGGTAGATCGGATTATTGGTTTACTGGTATTACAATTTCTAATACTAAAAAAATCCCCCACCCCCTCAAACATTCAGACAATGGTGGTAATGGCCATGTATTTATATACTATTTCCTCGTTATTGAAATGACGGCTAAATTTGAAAAAGATAGTATCTCAAAACCCAAGAGTTACAACAAAACGTGTATAAGTATATTAGTAAATTGTAAACATCTGCAGTATTGGAAGTTCACTTTAAATCAGTGTTTTATACGCGTGACACATGAAATAAAATTTTGAGTTTAGAAAAGCCTGAAAATGTTACTTCATGTCTAATCTTGGAAACATTCGTTAGAAGCTTTTAATTTGAAGCTTTTATAGAAACAACGAATGTCCGAAAAATTACATCGAAAAATCGTGATTTGTATACCTACAAGAAAAATGCCCCAGATACAGCAAAAAATTCCGTAATTAAAATTGTGAAAATTGACTAAATCACTGAATAGTTTTATTACAATTAATGAAAATTGTGTAAAATTAAAAAATAAATGTTAAAAATATTAATAAAAATAGTATAGAAATGTTGAAGTCAATAAAATGAAAAGATAAATACAGAGAATTTTTATTTTAGGTATACATGTCACGATTTTTCGATTTATATTTTCAGACTTTAGCTGTTTTATTAATTTAATTTAATTTGAAACCTCTAACGAGTATTTCCAATCCCAGACTAAGCATGAAGTAAAATTTCGAGTTTAGAAAAGCCTGAAAATTTGGTTTGGTCGCGTAGCGCGTAGCGCTACGCGGCCAAACCAAATTTTCAGGCTTTTCTAAACTCGAAATTTTACTTCATGCGCCACGCGTATAAAACACTGATTTAAAATGGAGTTCAAAATATACTGCTTAGATTTGATCTCATGTTCATTAATTTTACAAATATTTATATGGAATATGTGCACGTATACTTAAAAGAAAAAATCGCTGTATGTCAATGTTTCACAAAAATCACATATTTTAAATAATTACTACTATTTTAAATAAAATCGTCAAAACCATCACACATCATAAAAGTTTATAAAATCTGTAAAACTGTGAAAACTAAATTGGTGAACATGGAAACATTTACCAAATTAATAAAAATATAAAATCCCAAATAAGTAATTGATTAGTGAAATTTAACCTAAACTTTAAAATTGTCTTTAAAAGATAATTCATTCTATATTTAAAGCTGTTTAAAATTTCTACACAGTGATTAAATATAGTTAACAGTGTTTTATTTACAACTGTTTTAAATATTTTTTACAAACTAAACGTTTCCAGTATTCAAAAAACATTCTAAATGTTTAATTAAGGGTGAAGATAGAGCACCTGACTCTAAGGAGACATTAAGTCTTCGGTGTAAAACAGCAACAGCGAATCTTTTCTGTGTAGACACTTCAATGAAGTGAAATTGTGTTGCAAGATTAATTTATTTTAGGTGTAATTTACCTTATGAATAGACATCTGTAAATTGTCTTAGCTCAGAGTACAGAAACTGTCTAATAATTAACAAGAAAGATTATACAATCCTCCTTGGAGCATTAAACCACTCTCCCTAAGGTACATTTTTATATTATGTATGGCTAATACCTTTCTATGCGCCATTATTTTCTATGGTAAATTAACTCGCTAATCTGACAAGACTAACGACAACGAGGATCCTAAACAGAGTCATCAGCGACGTTCCTGGTAAGAGATAGCGGGGGTGTGAAGGTAATATCCAGCCCTGATTTTACTCGATTTAGGTCATTAATTGCCGGTGTAACATATGCTCCCCATGTGCCGCCCTTTATCTAATGAACGACACCTAACAATTGCCCTGACATCCCTCTGCCGCAGAGGCCCCACTTACACTCGTAAATGTAACTGATGCAATTTGAATTTCCGCCACGCCATCTCTGAACGTCCACAGGGCGCAGTTAATTTTATTACACTGTACGAATACTGTGTATGAGAGCATGTTAAAAAGCTACAAATTTTATTACTCGGCGTTGTAAAATAATAAAATGAAGATTAATTTATGTATGTTAATGTGTAAAACATTAATTTTGTGATGTTTTATTTAATTACAAAGAGTTTACTAATATTGAACTCTAATCTAGATAATGTTATGTGTCGTTCAAATTAAATGATGTGTTACAAATAAGAGATTTAATTAAGGGATCTAAATGAAATACCTAACTCTATTTAAATCTAATTTTACAGTAGATGTGATTTTTATTTTAGACAAAAGAATGTACAAGTTAGTTTAACAAATTTCAATGTTATTTAATAAATGTTGCAACGAATAATACTATAGATAGATAAACGCAATGATCTACTTGTCGCTTTCAAAGGCGTAGCTCGCTGCTATGTTGCGCACGCAAAATCGAATCGACTCTTACTTTGCCGCTAGCCTCGACGCTCTACTATGTTTTGCCCTAAGTCATCAGTCATTACCATAGCGCGGATTTTTGCAGGGATCGCTCGTGAATCATTGTCGCCCAGTCGAGTTAAGCATATAACGCACGCGACTTGACGCCAAATACACAAGCGAACGACTGCATCGCCCGACACTGCTCCAATCGTCCACTTGTACATTCGACGTACAATCGCGCCCATTATATGCCTAACTCGACTGAGCGGCCCCGGTCACGAGCAATCCCTGCCAAAATCCGCCCAGTAGTCATTACGCTTTCGTTTTCCAACAAATTCGTTCCGATTGTGCAAACCTCGCATTTCTACTTAACTTTGAAAGTTAAAAAAACGTCAATAGAATACCTATTACAAGCGCATGACTATTACTTTATCGCACTCGGTGCATAAGCATCTATTTCTTAAATCTGACACAGAACCATAATTTTTCGTTGAAAGTAATCAAAACCAAAATTTTGTTATGCAATAAAGTAAATGTAGTAATTTGCTTGTATATTATCGGAACAAATTTTCTGAACAATCCCTCTTTCGGAATGGTAACGCTGGAAGTGGAAATGTATAAACGCGAAATTGTGTATTTTACGATGCACTCGTAACGGGCTAATAATGCCGGCAATAAAAAGATAATTGATACATCAAATTTGTGTGTTTCGCTCTTATCCATTTACGCCAACACTAAAATTCGAATGATTTGTCTCCCTTCACGGGAGAAGCGTTTCCAATAGTTGCTACATTTTTATTACACTGATAAATTTGTATTTATTTTATATTAGAGATATACAATAGTAGCAGTTTTCAGTGAATTTATCTAATTTTATTTTTGAGTGTATTAGTGTCAGGTGTTTGTACTTACTAAGTTGAAATAAAATAAATTGATTGTGAGTTACGTGAAGATCAAATTAATTTGACGAATAAAGCACTAATAACCTTGCTTCGCACTTTTGAAGTGCGAAGAAAGGTTATTAGTGCTTTATTCGTCAAATTGAAATAAAATAATGGATTGAGTTTTGATATATCTTCATTGACTTTTTAAAATGTTTTATTTTACCCACATTAATAATGAAACACAGTTTATTTTCCTTAACATCTGTTGTACCATTCTTGTAAGCGTGAAATAAATATTTGGACTTACAATTGGCCTGTGAATGCTAATTGGCAGGGTAATATAAAGTTCCTAGTTTTCTAATACTTTCTAAAAAATATTTAAATACTTCATATACCAGGGAGCACAAGACTAATTTAGTAAACTTAGTTGGTGAATAATTTATTACGTCTATAACATTTCTTACACATATTTTACCAATATTTCTTGAGATTGTACTTTTTTTTTAACTATTATTAATCTCATTCGTATGCCTTCCTATTTTTTGTTTTAATTTAAAATTTTAACAATATGCATTTGAAAGGTCGCTGCGGAAAATGAATTAGTCCTATGGGAGCACTTGTCGAAATTCAAATTAGTTAGGAAGTGTTCGCCCTATGCTCTATCCTAGACTCTAATTTACATGTTTGTGGTGAATTTTTGTCAGAATCACGTGTTGTTGCCGGACAGTGCCCTTCAACCCGACCTCTGAACCCAAGGCCTGCAATTAAAGTTTCTCGCGCAAGTTTTAATGAAATTTGTAATTGATTTTCCATCGAGTTACCTACACGAGACCATCACGAAAATACACACGGTTTTACTCTTCTTCACGTATGATTTATTACTTACTAAATGTATTAATTTATTTATTTGTTATCTAATGTGAATATAATAACTCTCAAAAGTAACCTTTCATACTTAACACAGGCATGGTATACATATTAAAATCGTACTCAGGAGACTTCAAAACATGTAGAAATGCCAACATTAGTTCGTCGGATTTTTGGTATAATTACAATACTGTTTACACAGTAGCATACTATATGACAATACAACAACAAATTGTGTATGGGTTTAAATATTTACAGTTATAAAATAAACTTACTTTTTCAAATCCTTACACCAGCGTATCCCAAATTGCGGGAGTCTAGACTCATTCCATTAATTACTGTTTCCTGTGAGTTCATTATTATCCTTTTTTCTGTTTTTCTTTTTGGTTTGGTGTTTTACAGTTGGTTACTGTAGGTAACAGTAAACATTTCATTGTATAATCCAATATCCGTCGGGTTACTAGTCCGGGAAACAACTACTTTCAATTAATGTTTTGAATTATCTTTTTTAGTTGTAGATTGGAAAACGAGTCGGTATATTATTTATAAAATATTCTACAACCGAGTAGGATGGATTGATATCAGGAGAACGCGCTGCTCAGGTGTCTGCTTATTATTATACAAAAGAAATAGACACTTTTATTATTGTACACAACAAGAATTATTATGATTTAGATGAATAAAAACAACGCATCACGAGAGCTATGAAAAGTGTTAATGCAGATATGTGACACACTGAGCACATATTGACCACCTGTGACTTCCTAAAGTGAACTTTAAGAATCACTTTATAAAATCAGTGTAAACGAATTCATAATAAAATTAAATTCTCTTATAATAACCCTGTATTAATATTTTAAAATTTAATATCCCTTTAAAATATATTGTATGAAATGTGTAAAATAAACCTAATTATTTTTTTATTTTGTTTCAGGTGAGTCTAATATTTTTGGTACTTTAAATATTGGTTCAATAAATAGGTAAGTGATAAGTTTAGTTAAAGGCAGACATACCTTTTGTTTTACAGATAAACAAATCGTTATTTATACAAATACTTTCTCTCTGAAATTCTATATAAAATATTCATACAATTTCAGAAATTATTTGTATCTTTATTTGTTTTTATTTTTCAGAAAATAATATACATATTTACTCAATTCTTTCGGTTATAAATATAATTGAACATCTCGAAACTCTCAGATACCGCTGGATTCTGTTCTAGATTGATCTCTCGAAAGATCTCCCAAATTTAAGTGATAAGCTCTTTCAAAACTGAACAACCAATAGAATTGCTCCATTTTCATCTCAGAGCATTCTACAAAAACTTAGAACGTCAATTGCCCGAGGGAAATTATCACTGTTGATAACCATCCTGCTTCTAATTGGCTCAAACTAAAAAGACCGCTGCTTTTTAATGCTCTCAGTTGGCTTATATGATTTTTCAATGCCTGCCAACTTAACAAACATTAAAAATGTCATCCCGTTTCGAAATAAAAATATTATAGAAAGAGATAAATGCATTGAAGATACCTGCTGTTGTATTTGTGAGTGTTGTCACAAATACAACAGCAGGTATTTGAAACATTTCTGAGGATATTTGCGGGGAAGAAATTATAAATTAATTGTTCATTTAATAAATAATTTGTGGTATAAGCTATAATAAAGATAACCAAATTATACTTTCGTGTAATCAATGACATTTTAAATGTCACATTCTTTTGAAGTTTGTCTACATTATTTTTGTTGAAACATTTTATGCATATGGGTCATTCTTTTACAAATCGCACACCTAATTGGACTTGACATTTTTAAATTGACTGAACATTTGTTTACGGCTAATATAAATAAAATTAATCGACACGTATTTCAGGATTTGGCTCAAAAAATTTTTTTTTCAAAATATTCACATCACAATTTTTGTCCATTTGCTGGTTTTTGTCCGTTTCTCTCATATTTGAAATTTTTTATCTCCACTTGTACTGATCCGATTGATGGCGTTTTTTTTTTTAAATTTACACGTTATTGCGTTAGATAACCGCTCTTATTTTATTCATGAAGTTTATTGTTAACTAATCAAAGTTAATAACAATTTTATTTTTAATTGCGAATTTAAGTACTTTACCCCAACTAAAATTAATTGAGATAAATGCTATCATGTTCGTTCTTTTGTTATCTGCAAAAATCATTTTACAAAAAAATGGTATGTATCTTGGATCGGAAATAATTAAATATTTCCGAGCGCAAGTCACGCCGCGCGCGGGGGAGTCGGCGCGCATAACATGTAGCACGCCAAAACGTGTCTGAACTTGCAGTCCATCACGCTGTAGTGTGGACATGAATGTTTTTAGTGTGCTGCCGCAAGTCGTATCATACGCATGTCTTTATAATATTATTGTTTACATTTACATTTGGCTAGAAAGTTTTGATAAAATGCCCAAATCATCTACATTTTTAAGTGCCTCGAAAATTCGACTGGATAGATGTTTCAATCCTTTCAATAAACCTTCTCATCGAAAACTAAAAAATCTTCGCCGAATTACGAAGGAACATTTGACTGCTTTAAATTTATCAGTTACGGATGAGTCTCTTCAACAAAAGATCTGCAATACTTGCCGCATTGAAGTTCTTCAATTCGACAAGGATTTTGAAGAAAAGGTAAAATAATGATTTCGTTAGTTGAATTTCATTGCTGATGCAATATTTGTTCTAATTTTCATGATATCTTGGAATAATCTGTTGAAAGACAGGTTTACTGATATATGTTAAAAATATATTTTTTTAGAATGAGGAAATTCATGATAACGATTTTTGTGCGTTGGAAAGTGATGATGACAACACGGAACATTTTTCGGAAAGTCCGGATGTATCATTTGAGAAAGACAAAGTAGTCGTGACTGAAGCAATTGATTTATTCAACCAAGGTTTACATTTTATGGGAGTTTCACCTATTAAAAAAAAAAGTTTCACAAAAGCGTTATTCGATTGAAAAGGTAAAAAATGTAACTGAGATTTTTACTGAAACAATTTTCCACCCTGTCATTCACGGTAATAATGATAGTATTGAGGAAAATGATGGAGATTTTTTATTGAAAGTCTTGAAAGACGAATTTCAGACGACGACAGAACGTTCAAAAAGAATGAAAATATTGACAATATTTAAGGACTGGTCTTATCGGAAAATCCAACGTCATTTTCCTCTTGCTACAGATCATATGATTAAAATTGCGAAACAGATTGCGGAAGAAAAAGGAATAATGTCAGATGCAAATCCAAAAAGTCACCCGACTTTGGAGAAAGGAGTGATCGATTTAATAATAAACTTTTTTCAATTGGATGATAACAGTCGTATCATGCCGGGTAAAAAGGATTTCGTGTCTGTTAAAATTGATGGGAAGCGCATCCAAATGCAAAAAAGGTTATTATTAATCAATTTGAAAGAACTTTATGAATTGTTTAAAGAAGTCCATCCCGAAGCTAAATGCAGTTTTTCAAAATTTGCGTCACTACGACCTAAATATTGTGTGCTCGCGGGTGCAAGCGGGGATAGATAGTAGGCATTTCTTGTATACATAGTTGTAAGTTAATAAAAAAACTGTGAATGTTTTAAGCGACTTGTATTTTTTGACATCATAATACTCGATACTATTGATCTCATATTTTTGTGTCTCGAAATATCTTGGTTTAACAGTTTTCAATCACTCTGCCATTGTGACATTTATTTTAGTAACTGAAATTATTTTTTATGTCATTATATAATTACTTGCACTAATTTCTATTAATAAGTATAATCAACAAATATTGCGGAGTTAGATTAAGAATGGTTCACATTCACTTAAAAGTGGAAAATGATGTGAGCGTCTGAGATCACTGCCGCACGTGACGCGCGCTCCGTGACTTGCGCTCGGAAATATTTAATTATTTCCGATCCAAGATACATACCACTTTTTTGTGAAATGATTTTTGCAGATAACAGAATAACGAACAAGATAGTATTTATCTCACTCAATTTTGTTTGGGGTAAAGTACTTAAATTCGCATTGAAAAATTAAATTGTTATTAACTCTAATTAGTTAACAATAAACATTATAACTAAAATTGGAGCGGTTAGCTAACGCAATAACGTGTAAATTAAAAGAAAACCGACATCAATCGGATCAGTACAAGTGGAGATAAAAAATTTCAAATATGAGAAGAACGGACAAAAACCAGCAAATGGACGAAAATTGTGATGTGAATATTTTGGAAAAACATTTTTTTTCAGCCAAATCCTGGAATACGTGTCGATTAATTTCATTTATATTATTTGTAAACAAAATTTCATCGTATTTGGAGAAGTCGCATTTTTTTTTCCTCAAATCCGTGCGGTTTGTAAAAGAATGACCCATATACCTAAGATTATACGTATCTGTTCAAAAACTTACCTGACCGAATGTACCTCGGGCAATGATTATTACATAATTTTGTTGTTCCCTCAAGTCTGTTGCTTCAGGTAATTGCATTCTTGGCGTCGGGAAATTACCAAGCAACAGACTTTTGGGTTAAACAAAATTAATGCATAATTATCATTGCCCTTGGGACATTATAGCTGATAATTATTTCGAGAATTATTTATTTTGGGCTATAACGGGTGAGCCATCTAGTGGTTTCTTTTTAAAAATGCAATAAAATGAACAAAATTAAATTTGTGTCCATGTATTATGGCTTTATTAGTAAGAGCAAACATTCCCATTAATTATGGAACACAACTTCGTTCAAGTGGCTGCCTCGGCTAGCTTCGCAGTAGCGCATTCTGTCACTCCAATTTTCCAAGACCTTGTTGATGGTTTCGAGCTGTAGCTCACGGATTGCTTGGATGATATTGGAGTGAAGTGCTTGAATCGTTTCTGGATTGTTGGCATAACATCGGTCCTTCGCGGTTCCCCACAAAAAAAATCCAAAGGGGTTAAATCGCAGCTCCAAGGCGGCCAATTGACATCGCCAGAATGGCTGATAACACGATTTAGGAATTTGGTGCGCAAAAGATCGATTGTGGCATGGGCTGTGTGGCATGGCGCGCCATCCTGCATGAACCAGAGGTCGTCCAAATCCATGTCTTCAATTTCATTAAAAAAAAAAGTCGGATAACATGGCTCTGTAACGCTCACCGTTGACCGAAACGTTGTTTCCAGCCTCATTTTCAAAGAAAAATGGTTCAATGATGCCACCACTCCACAATCCGCATCAAACTGTCACTCTCCGGGGATGCATTGACTTCTCGACAATAACGTGCGGGTTTTCCGAGCCCCAGATGCGGCAATTTCGTTTGTTAACGTAGCCGCCAAGATGAAAATGAGCCTCGTCAGAAAAGATAATTTTTCGCCCAAAATCGTTGTCCAATTCAAGCTGCTCTAAGGCCCAAACTGCGAAGCTATAACGAAGCGGATGGTCATGCGCCTTCAATTGCTGAGTCAATTGGACATTGTAAGCGAATTCTCCTCAGGCTAGTGCGTGCAATATTGAGCTGTTGAGATCGACGGCGAGATAATGTTCGTGGATTGAGTCGCACACTCTCGGTTACAGCAGCCACATTCTCGTCTGTGCGCACCGTACGAGAACGAGGACCATGAGTGTTGTCCACTAGCATGCCAGTCTCACGAACTTTTTGCACAAACTTGCGTACAGCAGGCGCGGTGGGTGATTCATTTCGGCCAAAACTTCTTTTCAACAAACGCACTGTTTGGGCTACACAGCACTCACTTTGGAAATAAGTTTGCAATATTTCCCAACGTTGTTCAAGCATAAAGCGACTCATTTCGTACCGAGGAGGAATGATACCGACTTTCTGTCAAGATTTCGAGCGGGAAAAAGATGTCAGTGTCAAAATAACCTATGATTTAAAAAGAAACCACTAGATGGCCCACCCTGAAATTGGAGCAATGATTTGAAACACTGTTCGATTAATCATTTTAGTGATCACTTAAGTAAACATTTGACAGAGTATTCAAGGAATCATTCGAATAACCATTCAAGTTAATTAGTTACATACTAATTAAATGTGATTTTTCTTAAAATAACCATTTAAATGTATTTATCTATCTGTGAAGTTTCAACAACTAACCGTCTTATTTACATAACTATTATCAATATAATGTTTATTTTAAAACTAAACTCAATAAAAATAATGATCTTTCATAAGAAAATATTAATGAGGGGATTAAACTAATTTATGTCGCTTATAAAATAAATATTTTTTTGAAAAATTGAGTAATGTATTTCCCCAGTGGCCGTAATGGCTTCGATGATTACAAGCGATTATGCAGCTGTTAAGACCGCGAATCCATCATGCCATCAGCAAAGAAGGAAACGAACTCGTCGCCCTTTTTGTGTCTCAGAGGGCGTCATTCATCAGTGTCACTCGCCCTAGGTGAAACAAACTGCTGATTTCCCACTCGTAATGACTACAAGACCGTTACAAGAAACTGAAAGGATCTATAAATAAGAAAGTTTCCTCGATAAAAAATTATTTCATCTAATTTATGGTTTATAAAAAAATACTTTTTCTCATTAAATACTTTACTATATACTAATTGCTAAAGCCTCTCAGTTGAAAGTTATTCAACAAATATTTTCAAAGGAAAAAAAAACGAATAGAGAATTATCTAATATAGTTAGTAATTATAATCTTGCAAACAATAAAATGTATTACTGACAGGGGTGTAGCTACCGTGGAGCAGTTGGAGCATTTCTAAAACATTAGTAAAATTTATTAACTTAATATCAAACATAAAATCAAGCTGAGTCGGCTATAATTCGAAAAGGTCTAAGCATTATATTTTGAACTTCACATCATCTTAGTGTTTTATACGCCTGGCGCATGAAGTAAAATTTTGAGGCAAATACAAATTTTCAGGCCTTTCTAAACTCGAAATTTTACGTCATGCTTAATCAATGAGTTGAAACACTGAAATATTGTAAAGTTAAAAAATACCAATATATAGACGGATTCTTAATCAATGTGTTGAAACCAGAGTTGTTAAAAAAAACGTTTTTTTTCATTTTAATTAAAACAAACAGTTTTTTTAACAATTTTTGACAATGTGTTTTTTTCATTGAAACAGCGTTTAAAACAATAACGATTAAAAACATGTTTAAAACGTGTTTAAAACATGTTTAAAACACGTTTAAAACGTGTTTAAAACAGAACATACAGGGTATTTTTCTTTTGAGTATACATATCCCGATAATTATAGCGTTTTTTTTTAATTTGCGGGATTTCGTTGTTTCAACGCGGTTAATTTGGGATTTAAACGAGTGTTTTCCACTCCCAGACTAAGCATGAAGTAAAATTTCGAGTTTAGAAAAGCCTAGAAATTTGGATTGGCCGCGTAGCGAAGCGGAGCGGCCAATCCAAATTAGGCTTTTCTAAACTCGAAATTTTACTTCATGCGCCACGCTTAAAAACACTGATTTACAGTGAGGTTCAAAAACACACACATACAACAACAATTATAGGCAACTTAATATACGTTAAAGTTATTGGGTTGCCTATAATCACTATTTTAAACAATTTGTTCAGCGCAGAATTTGACTAACGTTTTATTCACATCTACATATTAGATTGCTAAAGCCGTATATTTTAAACTTTAGGATATTTCAGTGTTTTATACGTGTGGCGCAAGAAGTAAAATTTCGAGTTTAGAAAAGCCTAATTTGGATTGGCCGCTCCGCTTCGCTACGCGGCCAATCCAAATTTTCAGGCTTTTCTAAACTCGAAATTTTACTTCATGCTTAGTCTGGGAGTGGAAAACCCTCGTTTAAAGATTCAAATTGAATTTTTTTAAAAAAGCAACGACTGTCGTAAAATTAACAGTGTATGCATACGTATACCTGAAAGAAAAATTCCCTGTATTTAAAAATCACACAGAGTTGTGATATTTTATTTTAATAAAATGTTAAGTTTAATAATGTAGTTTGAAATATCTTTAACAATTTAATTAAAATTTAAAAATGTAAACAAAAAATCTTAATAAAGTAGTATAAAATATAATTGAGCAAATTTAAGATAATAACAAAAACGTTTTAAACATGTTTAAAACACTTTTAAAACAAAGCGTTTTAAACATAACAACCCTGGTTGAAACACTGAAATATTGTTAAGTTAAAAAACACTGATATATAGACGGATTCTTTCTTTTAAGTATATTTTAAACCTGATTGCACATTGTTCCAATTTTAGAAGCGCAAGTTTTGATTAGACAAAATATACGTTTGTAAAATATATTAATTTCAGATCAAACATTGGTAGTATATTTTTAGTTAAGATTGATGAATAACAATTAACACCAAATTCAACTATGTATGTCAACATTCACATATTAGCACAGTCGGTGTTGAATTAATGGATTTGAGCATCAAATTCTGTTTAGATTTTGCCCTTGAGCACCAGGTCTGAGTGAATGCGTGGCGTGGATTTTAATTGCAAATTCGTCGGGTTTCTACTTATACATGTTGCTTGCGAGGGGGGTGTTTAATTTTAGATCATCACGGGATCAAACATTTCGTGTAATAATTCATGGCCTAATTATGCTGATAGTTGCTGGCCCTTTACTTGTATAATTAATGTCCTGCTGTAACCTAGACCAACGTCTTAACTACAATTTACAAGAACAACTTTAATGCATAATATGCCAAACATAGGATATTATTAGCTTATTATTAATGCGAGTTTTAATAGTTCGTTTAGATAAATTTATGACGTTAGAAATGTAAATAAAATATTGAATAAGTTGATTGATTGAGTTACGTGAAGATCAAATTAATTTGACGAATAAAGCACTAATAACCTTTCTTCACACGTTTATTTGAATTACCAAATGTACATATATTTCGGACACAAAGTGACCATTATCAATGGATTAAACACAGTGTTAATCCATTGATAATGGTCACTTTGGGTCCGAAATGTATGTACATTTGGTAATTGAAATAAACGTGTGAAAATAGGTTATTAATGCTTTATTCGTCAAAAAAATGAATGTTTAGACAATAAAAAGGTGCGAATGGTTATTAATGCTTTATTCGTCAACAAAAATTGAATGTTTAGACAATAAAAATGTGCAAGGAATTTCATAAAGAAATATCATCATCAACATATTACATAGCCTTTAATGTTTTATTGTTTCTAGATATAAATTTTTAAGAAATAAACTCACTTTATAGCACAAAGTGAGTTTTCTTTAACACCAGGCGGGCACCCAGAATTTTATCTTAGGGGGGGCTCACGCATCTTGAAGGGGGGGCATCCCGATCTAGACTAACCGCGAAATGTCTACTGCTCACAGACATAGTCCGAATTAAAACATAATTTCGAGTTTTGTCCAGACAAATCCCGTTTTGTACGCATAAGTTTAGAAAGGTCCTAACATGCTGAGTGTCATAAAAATGTCAAATTTGTAAAGTTGTAATAATAGAAGCTCAACGTTAATCGAAATTATTGAAAATATAAGAATATTGTGCTTTAGTTTGAGGCTCGCAAAATTAAAAAGTAATAAAAACAAATAAACAATTTGCGAGGATATATTTACTTCTTTGTTTTTCATGTAAATGATAAAGCTAGAGAAGCTAAATGTTGGGACTAAATTATGAAAAATACCAGACATTCTCCCGCTTCTTATCGAAATAATAAAATAAATCGATCAAACAAAACAAGTACTAGAAAACACCACTTTGTTTTATAAACAAAGTGATGAATTATTTATAAGGAGTATATTTTAAACTTCACTTTAAATCAGTGTTTTATACGCGTGGCGCATGAAGTAAAATTTCGAGTTTAGAAAAGCCTGAAAATTTGGATTTGCCGGGGCGCGACTCGCTTCGCTCGCGCGCCCCGGCAAATCCAAATTTTCAGGCTTTTCTAATCTCGAAATTTTACTTCATGCTTAGCCTGGGAGTGGAAAAACCATTAGACGTTTTAAATTGAACGATTTTATTATTAACCTTGCATAAAAAATCTACTTCATCTAATTGAAAGTGATTCATGATTAAATAATCCAGTTTGATTTGATTTTATTTGAAATTAAACTCATGCCTATAATTATTTACTTTTTATATCAAGTAGTTTTATTTTAATTTACAATAAAAAGTATCTGAATTCAAATACAATTAATTAACTTCATGCCACATACATTTAGGTAGACGATGTAACATATAACCTAACCTAACTTTTGACACATTCGACGTGGTTGCCGTGTCAAGTTTGGTTGTATCTCACATCGTCAAGGTTTTTGAGGTTAGGTATCACTCTGATAAGTTAGGTTAAGTATAATGTCATTCTGTCGACTAAATGTCGGCTAATGCCGGCTAACTGGAATTATAGTGTAGATATCGACTTACGTCAACTGTCTTTATGGATTAAAACATAAACAACCAACAAAAACAAACATAGTAATTAAGCTACAAATTCAAAATAAACATAATAAGTGCCATAAAAATGTCATAAGTGATAGAGTGATAAATAAAACATGTTCACGACGATCTAAACATATTACAACTTTCAAAATTCAAAAAATTTATAACTACTAATAAGTGTATTGTGTATCATTGATCACTGGGTAAAAAATGATTATTATATTTTTAATATTAAGTTTAAATGAAAACAAACAATATTCAGATAACTATATAGCTGTATTATTTACTTATTGTAAATGAGCCATAGGTCTAGGTGGTCAATGATGTATATATACATTTGTAGAAAATAAAAGAACCAATATTACACCTGATTATATATGAAAACAAGTAAAATTTTCCTGCTACTTTTGGCTTACACAATGAGGAAAAGCAAATGCTCAAATAAACGACTACTTCCCGGGATAATACTTCTTCGGATATTGAGTTACACAATTAAGCATTAAGCATTTGCTGTTGCATACACGAAAGAATCAGACCATGAATATGAAAATAGTTTAGTTTTAGTCAATAATTCTTTCAATTTAATAAACATAGACACTCATTTTGCAACAACCAAAATGAGTGTCTATGTTCATTGAATTGAAAGAATTATTGACTAAAACTAAATTGTTTTCATATTCATGGTTTGATTCTTTCGTGTCTCGGGTTTCACTTGTCTGGGGCTTAGTAGGTAATAACATTTTTACTGTTTCTTTTGTAAAAGATTGGGCTTTTTGTCTTTGGCCTTGGTCTCATTCCGGTTAAAACTGGAATTTGTAATATCTTTAAGAATTTGAGCAGCAACTCTCTTCCCAGAGGATCCTAACTTTACTTGGATACCATGAGTAAATTGTTCAAAATCAGTAGATGCCCTTAGATTCCACTTTTTTTCGATCAGATCCTTCACTGGATTCAAAAAATTATTATTTTGTTGGTTTACTTTCTCGCACCACTGCGACTTTTGGTAACGTAACTGTTCCTTCAAACCATTATCTGTTCATGTTAACGAGTTTATCTTGAATGCCTTGTGCTCCATTCCACTAATTTTTCAACTGAGACTTAAAGTATAAGAATGATTGTTTAATTTCGCTGATTTTTTCATTGTTGTTATCCACAGATCCAATTAAATAGTTTTCCGAAAAAGAAACAGTTTGGGGATCCCGGTGGGGTAGTGGGTAGAGGCCCTGCCTCCTAACCCAGGGGTCGCGGGTTTAAGTCCTGCCGGGTGGGGTCATTTTACAAAATGATTCCACCTGGCTCCAGACATTCTCTAGGTATATATTTTTAAGGGATGTGTGTGAATGTGTTCGTGGCGTCTAAATATAGTAAATTACAAAATACTATAGTAAATTTCAAAAATACAGAGGTGAAATGGTGGAAGGGTTTATAACCAATATATTTTTATAGATATATAAAAAAAAGTTTTTGTTTTCGTCAAGTTTGGAAGATAGTGTTTCTGCATGATGTAAAACAACTTTTTTGGTTATTACTTTAACGCTAGATGGTCCTATAGGAATGAAAAAATATAATATTAGCGAAATAAAACAAATTATAAATAAATAAAAATGTTAGTGGTCAAAATACTGTATTTTAACAATTTACATTGTAAAATTAATATTTGCTAAAGTAGAGAAAAGTAGAGACTGTTTTTAGCAAACATAAAGTGAAAAGACTAAACTCACAGTAGTTTACAAAATTATAGTGGGAAAGCTTTGGAAGTATAACTTTTCTATTTTTTTTTTCGAAAAATGGTAGAAAAATGTATCTCAAAAACAGTTTTTTTAAATTATTCTTAAACTAATTAAACATATTTTTACCCAACAAATCTTTAAAAACGACTCTTACCTGCTCATTGCAATTCATAGTTATTTACTTTCACAAACCTCGGAAAAATAAAGATTATCACGTTTGGAATCCCTACTGAGTAAAATCGCATATGACAAATTGTTGTACTCAAATTGACGACAACTGTCGACTACTTTTAATGGCTTATTGTTTGATATAATTATGGAAAACGGGTACTGCATAATTCCCCAATGACTTAACTCAAGTATCCTACTGACTTTTTCTATCTACGTTGAGTTTCCGGACATCGACTTACGGCCGCCCAGATTTGAGAAATACCTCAATATGCACCGATCCGCGAAACACGCTTTGCCGCTGTTCAAGTATTCATAGAAAATTTGGTGAATTCAAATATAGAAAACGTTAACCGAATATGAATAGATTTTCATTAATTTACAAGATTTTTGTCAATTGTTCTTCAAGTCTTTGTCAATTGTTGTTCTTCAACTCTTGGGCAATTTTTACGTAAATACGCTCATAATTTCACTAATTGACTTTGTTTTTTTCTAAAAACTTCATCGTATTTGATATTGTCCCCCCCCCCCCCCCTTAAGACGAAATCCTAGCTGCGCCACTGATTAATATTGAGATTAACTGTAAGTATTTTGAGAAAAATTGCTTTAAGGATTATTATATTAGTTAAATCTTTATCTAATTCTAACTATTGTCAATTTACTATGCAGAATGAGGCCTATGAAGCTGCGTGAAGGAATTTCGTAAAGGCACGTCGGGAACTTTAAACGCTCCGGGAATACGTGAATATTTAAGGGCGCGCCTGCACACATCAAATATTAAGCCGCCCGCCCTTCGGTCCTGGGCACTATTTACCATTTCATCCCTTTCAGTGTTCTTGCGTGCAGCTAGCAGCGGCGCGGCAGCACAGCCCAATTTCCGGAAACGGAAGGAAGCGAGCGCGACATTTTTACGCGACCTCCTAAATTGCGTCCGTTCCCCAAGTGCCGCTGCCGTACTAAAACCGCAGGGGTTTGCTCTTACTTTATATTTACCGACGTAATGTACAAGAAGTCTTTACTTATGTAAATTATGTGCATGGAAAATCTCGAGATGTTTGAGATTTTAATGTTCGCAAGGTTGAGAATCTGATTTAATAAAAATATCTTAACAAGTCTGTTAGCTATACAGCTTAAAAAAAAGCTGTGTACAGAATGGATTCCTTGTACTTTATGTAAGAATATAGGTTATATAAAAATCACACTAAATAAATGAATATATTAACAAATGTTATGTTTCGAGTACAGTACACAATAATAATTGCGGACCATAATTTTTTTGGTCGAGTGTACAAGTATGGCATTTGACTTTGCGATTATTTACCATTAGTTTTGATATACATATTTTATGTACCATATGCTCCCAAATTCTGTGATTTTATTGTACAATAAATAATAATTACTCTATTATATTTAATTTATTTGTATTCCATTGAGAATACAACTCACAGCCTACTAGAACGAATGTTCAACCAATGAGATGCAAGGAAAGCCGTAGGTACATGTCTATCACCGCGATGATAACAAAAAGAAGCGGTGATAAGTTGTCCTTGAATGACAGGACAACGTCAAAATGGACGAAAATCGCTGGGGTAAAGTTTCGTGTAGTGACATTAATAGAGAAGTGAAAATTGCGACACCGAAAAACACCTTCATAAACAAAGAATCGCAGTGGCGGCAGTTTACGAACTACTCTGCGGTTAAAAAGTTCACAAATTATAGGGAAACAACAATATCACAGCTGTCAATAATGTGGAGAGACTCGCATTATTTTATTCGTTATATTCTCTCACTAAATATAACTCGTGATGTGATTAATTATCGATGATATTTTGTTGTTGAAACCGAAGCAGCACATTCAACCCGTTGAATCTGCAGCTCGGTTTCAACTCCAAAATATCATCGATAATAATCATACCACTCGTTATATTACGGCTGAGTATACAGGGTGTTGCACCTAAAACTCCCCAGGCTAATTAACAAGAAACTAAAAATGTTATTAAGGTTTCGTTTGTTGTAATTAATAGATGTTATTCAAGGCTTCAAATTAAGATGGAATTGGTATCACTCATAATTACGGTTTCGCTGTCAGAGGCGTGAATAAATGTCATTCAATGATCAGAACTTTGGAAGTGACTTTTTCTAAAAGAATAGAATATTTTAAGACATTTTTATCATATGCATATCTTAAATTAAATTTACCAGTTTTAAGTTATAACCAATTTTTATATTTTCAAGAACTTTTAATACAAACATTTAAAGTACATTTTCATCATATGCATATTTTAAATTAAAATTTTTATATTTTTTTAAATAAATTTTTTTATATTTTCAAGAACGTTTAATATACACATTTACAGTAGTACAACTTCTCAAAATTAGCATATCTAACAATAAAAATTATTAAAATACATTGGAAATTATAAAACAATAATAATAAAACTGACATAATTTAATTTTTCTTAACATTTTTTTTTTTTAATTGTTGAACAAAAGTTTCCAATTTCACTATTGAGCACAAAATAATCCATAAACTATTGGAAAATGTACCATTGGATACATTTCAAAAGCATGTGGTTACAACAAGACGGAGCTCCCCCACATAATGCTGCAATAGTGATCCATTATTTAAATACACATTTTTCTCGGAAGTGGTTAGGCACTAAAAGCATATTAAAATGGCCAGCTAGGTGACCTGACTTGACACCGCTTGATTTTTTTTATAAAGCACTTTAAAGAACATGGTTTACGCTGAGCCAATAGATGACAGCAGACTTTATTAATAAGATTTACGCAAGTTGTGTAGCAATTAGACGAAGATCTCTTTTAGATGCTGGTGATGTTTCTCTTTAGAGACGATTTGAAATGTGTATTTTTTATTTCAGAGAAACGTCTGAGTATCTTTTATTATAACATTTGTTCAACAACCAAGAAAAAAAAAATTTGCAAAAATTAAATTATATTATTGTTATTATATAATAATAATAATATATAATATAATTTTTATTGTTAAATATGCTAATTTTAAGAAGTTGTACTACTCTAAATGTGTATATTAAAAGTTCTTGAAAATATAAAAATATAATTTAAAAAAATATAAAAATTTTAATTTAAAAGATGCATATGATAAAAATATCTTAAAATATTCTATTCTTTTAGAAAAAGTCACTTCCAAAGTTCTGACCATCGAATGACATTTTCCCACGCCTCTGACAGCGAAACTGTAAAAATGAGTGATACTGATTCTATCTCAATTTGAAGCCATCTATTGATTACAACAAACGAAACTTTAATAACATTTTTAGTTACTTGTTAATTAGTCTAGGGAGTTTTAGGTGAAACACCCTGTATAACTCATGCGTCACATGACTACATTCCCTCCAATCAGAATCGCTTATTTCCATACATCACAGCGGTGATAGAATTCCATCACCTTGTTGTGGTGGTTGCTACGAAAATCATTTGTCAAATCTGACAGGTAAAATTTATAATTTGGCTTTCTTTAAATAATAAATGTATTCTGATAAGAGATATGTATATCTCTAGGTATACATTTTCAGGCATTCGTTGCTTTTATATAATCGTTCAATTTAAAGCTACAAACGAGTGTTTACAATCCCAGATTAAGCATGAAGTAAAATTTCGAGTTTAGAAAAGCGTAGCGCTACGCGACCAAACCAAATTTTCAGGCTTTTCTAAACTCGAAATTTTACTTCATGCGCCACGCGTATAAAACACTGATTTCAAGTTAAGTTTAAAATATACTATAGATAATTTTAAATTGAAATCTTAATCAATAACAATAAAATATTCGAATATTCAAATATGTGAATGAAAATGATAATTTGATAATCATTTATTCGTATTCAAAATCGTTTAATTAATAATTTACTCGTATTCAAAATTGTTCAAAGTTCACAAGATTATTTATATAAAATACAAATTTGTTTTATTCGTAATCAAAATCCTTTGAAATTCACAGGAGTTTGTCAAAAAATTATAAATTTGTTTTGTTATCCAATACAAAAAAATCTAAACACTGAAGAAAATAAAAACCTTTAAATGCAACTAATCTCGTGTAGATTTTTATGTACAGATTCCTCACATATTTATTGATGGTTGATATTATTTAAAACTTTTTTCCACTTTTTAATTTCCCAACAAAAATAACACATTTTAAAGTGAGTGTTTTCCACTCCCAGACTAAGCATGAAGTAAAATTTCGAGTTTAAACTCGAAATTTTACTTCATGCGCCACACTTATAAAACACTGATTCAACGTGAAGTTCAAAAATACACGCATCACATTAATTGAAGACAAAAAACTATACGTTTTTGAAGTTATACTATTTAAACGAAACAAAATTAAAATTTGTAGTATTTATTAATGGGAAATTGAACTTAAGCACTATATTTTAAACTTCGCTTTAAATCAGTGTTTTATACGCGTGGCGCATGAAGTAAAATTTGGAGTTTAGAAAAGCCTAAAAATTTGGTTTGGTCGCGTAGCGCTACGCGCTACGCGACCAAACCAAATTTTCAGGCTTTTCTAAACTCGAAATTTTACTTCATGCTTAGTCTGGGATTATAAACACTTGTTTGAAGCTTCAAATCGAACTAATTTATAATCCCTGGTACAATTTATTTATATTGTACACGTATACCAAATACACCAATAATGAAAGAAAACTATCATAACTTGAAGGCTGTCCATTAGCATTCAAATTTTGATCGTTTTTTTGTTAATTGTTTTTACAGATTTTATTTAAACACTTTAATCTTGTGTCGTAAACCAACTGGTAGAACATAAACTTTAGTCGTGCTTTTTTTTATTGGTAAATGAAGCAACGCAAGCAAAAGCCTGCACATTTGGATTGGTCGCTGTTTTATTCGTTATATTCTCTTATGATATGATTAATAATCGATAATATTCATTCGTAATACCGGAGCAGCACATTCAACTCAATGCTTCTGGCTCGTTGAATCTGCAGCTCGGTTTCACTCATGACAATTATCGATGATAATCATACCACTTGTCAAGGGGGGGATATGGGGATTCACCCCCCCTCCGAAATTTTAAAAATGTTAGTTTTTTGTATGTAAATGCGGCCCTGAAACAGCAACAATAATATATTTACCGGTAACCTTCCCCCCGGAATGTTTATTTCCTCCCCCGTATTTTTTTTCTAGCTACGGCCTTGCCACTTGTTATATTGTAGCTGAAAATTACTTAAGTTTGATTTAATTCTGGAATCCAGCGATTTTTTTCCTCTTTATATATCTGTTAAGTTGAGAGGGTGAAAGTTGGAAGCGGTGGATTTCTGTCCAGTCTTTTCCGTACATAATTAATGTGCTGTATTTCATCATCCCCTTTGGGGTAGCGTGGAGAGGGTGGGTAGTCGTTACATGGGGATTTGCCTGTCTAAGCAAAGAAAGTTCGCGAAAAAGGAAAGTTAATTTGCTCGGCTCAACTTGTTCCTTAACGTCCCCGGGCGCTTCTCTCCGGATTCTTCAAATGGCCATGCTCTTATTATAAGGTGTAATTAATCAAAAGACAGAACTTATTAAAGTACAAATATTTTAAGTATAATTAAATTAGAAATAAGTATTTTAATCATTGCGAATTTGACTAAAATTCAAGCTACTTGAATTCTTTAAAGTATTGCGTAAATAAGGATTCGCACAGAAGTGCCAAAGTGTTAACATATTTGAACACCTGTACGCGTTTTCAGGAGCATCAAAATAGACAAGAAACAATTAATTTATTTATTGTATGAATGCCAACATAACGAAAAGTCAGTTGACTGAGTGACTCAATGCCAAAATGCTATAATAGTCAAGAGGTAATAATAAGAACAGCAAAAAAAAACTGTTGACCAAGTCAATTTCTTCTAGGTAAATATAAAATAGTAAAAATATAGTTCGTTAAGAGATTGTGTCAAAATAGTGATCAAATGACTTCGCGTCAAATGTAAAAATTTACCAAGAAACTATTAGTTGAGGGAATTTGTGCTTAATATGAAAATACTCAAATGACACGCGCATATATTGATGCCAGACTTTGTTTCGAGATTTTCTTTGACGCAAGCGTAGTTTTACCGGCGATTCTTTAAATCATCGGCAACCAAAATTAAATTTGTAATTTTAATTTTTTTGTATATAAAATGAGTTTATCCCCGTCAATTACCTGAGGACCAACCGGGGATTATCTCGGGTAATTTGCATAACGACTAGAGGCAGAACAAGCACAATGGGCCTAATGAGGCCTAAGTGCAGTGCAGAAATGCGCACTTCCCAAAGAACCAGAGGCCGAACACCTGGAGTGGACTCCGAGCAGACCTCCTAGAGGGAGGATTGGTGACCAGTAGCAGTCCGTTTTTTTGGAAAAAAAAATTGTATAATCTTTTGCATTCTTCTTTCCGAAGAACGGATTAGATGAGATTTTCAAAAATTTTAAGAATTGTCGAATGCCTGCAACTGCTATTGATTCGGCGAATTCCGGCGGGCTGGTCACGTCCACCAAAAAAATATCCCTCTCCACCCTCGTTTTCGGTATATAAATAATGGAGGACGGCACTTCTTCATCAGTGGCAAACCAGTAACAAATGCAGCAACAAGTCGAAGTGAAATGTAGTCAGTGGTGTACAAGTTTTTTTTTACAACTTCGTGTTGTGGTTTTTTTTATCAAATTGTTTTTGATTAGTACAAGTGTGCTAATCAGAAGATTCGGAATTGCTGCCAGTGCTGCCTTTCGTCGTTTCGGTCTTCGTTATTGACAAAGTCGATGTTTTCCGGACCTGTCCAGACATTTCCCGACTTTGTTATCTCCCCGGATCCGTCGACGCCTTCCGGACTTTTCCGACGCCGCCCGGACCTTTCCGGAGTTTACCGGTGCTTTTACGGACCTCGTCGACGCCTTTCCGACGGACCTTATTGTTTTGCACCGGACTTTTCGCTTCTGTCTGGACTTTGCTGCCGCCACTTACCACCTCTGACGAAGCTGCCACTGCCAACGCCCACTACGCCCATTAATTATAATTTGCCGCTGTGTTTTTTTTTTGTTGCTGTGTTTTTTATTGTAAGTAAATTTGTTGTCTTGGATTGGTATTTTAAGGACTAGTTGCTCGGGCTCTCCATCCCCAAACCCCTGAGCTAGCTAGAAGTGCATTTACCCCTTATACAGTATACTTTCCCCTATGACAGTACAATTTCTTCATAATTCTTCAACAAGAGGTACAATGTTGCCGGATATAGCGATTTATCGCTAATGTGGCGATTTGGTAAGCTTATTTGGCAAATATATCTTTAAGTGGTGACTTGACGATTATGCTGTTTTAATGGCGACAATTTTCTGTTGTAAAAATATCGTTTCTTAAACTTGAACTATTTTCATATATGAAAAGAGTGACAATGCTCTTTTTTTAAATATAAAATATTACTACTCAGAAATTTCAATAATCATCATTTGGAATACAGTATTTAAACGTACAGATATTTTCATCTGTTTTCTTTCATAAAATTAAAATATTTCAAATATCAGATCTTGATAAAACGTACAGACTCTAGTGTTTCTTATAATCGCTAAATTCTAAAAATCGACCAAATTTAATTTCCTGCGTACAGAGCGATTCACTATAAATGCCCCCTCCCCCTCTAACTTGATTTTTTCTGAACCTATTTGAAAATTTAAAAAACAAACATTTGATATAGCTTTTTAGCGACATTGTATACACCATATCCAAATATACAGGGTGTCCAAATAAATTTGACGGCTTAACTTGTTACCGGGGATCATGCACCTTCCCCCCCGTAAAAAAACTACGGAGTTGCAGAAAAAAAGCTTCGAAAATGTACCTATATATTACCATTTTGTTGGTATACATTTTTTGTAATACTGTAAAAATGAGAAATCCGTAAACAAATAAATAAATAAATAAAAATTATAATGATACAAAAATTGAAAGTAGGAGAAAGGTTGGAAAATATAATTTTAAATGAATGGAAATCCTTGCCGAGTACTTTCAGTTCAATACTTCAAGGAGGTCTAGAAATGGGCTATCGACCATATGTCTTTTTCTTGTATTTTTATAAAATAAAAGTATTATTTAAGAAAAGTAAAACTTATCAATTTCTCTTATAAAACAGAACCGCCTGTTTTATCGACTGGAGGCTAAGGCCAAAGCTGATTAATCGCGGGTCTATTTGTGGGAGGGACGTGCTTACCCGGAGCACCTTGAGGGCCCGGAGTCAGTCGGAGGGCAAATCCGGGACGAATAATGGGGAGCAAAAGCGAATGGAAAAGGTATCACTCGAGTGCGGATAAGGGATGCAAATCCGCGCGGCGGGGAGAGAGGCAGCGAAAAGGGCATTATGCGAGATTTATTTCAAACATCCAGCCCGCACTTTTCTCAGCGCAAACATTAATATTCCTATTTGTATGTATGAAATTTTACGAAATTATTCACATAAATCCACGTTAAAACTGAGAAAAGCGAGTCGTACTCTTCGCGAGTTTGCACATTTTCCGAAACTCAAACGAATGGTTTAATAGAATCTACGCGGAATGGTGATTTTTGAACGTTCAAACTGAATTGCAATTATGTGTACACATTGTTTTATTACAGATTGATTAAATTATATATTCATAGGAAGAGTTTTTTTTTTTTTATTAAATTCGATTGCAAAACTTCAGATTAGTGCTTGCCGGTGAAAATATGTTAAACCCCTTATGTTTGCTCTTCACCAGCGGCGGATCGTCCATGAGGGCTACGAGGCTGTTTTTTTGCTATTCACTTTAGTAGTTGTGAAACCAGTTTACCGATAAACCGTGATAAATGTTCTCGAATATTTACCTAAAAAGTGACGATTTTTGTGTATTTCGGTAAATTAAATAAAGTTTTTGATCGGTATAAATTAATGAGTTCTTTGCATTTCACTTGAATGAAAATACTAACACTTTCTTCACAATAAGTTTTTATTTTGCTAGATGTACATTTCGAATACTAAGTATTCATTATCGATAGCTTACTAGCTATTGATAATGAGTACTTAGTATTCGAAATGTACATCTAGCAACATAAAAACTTATTGTGAAGAAAGTGTTAGTGTTTTCATTCGAGTTTATTTTATATCTTCACGTAACTCAAAATACCATTTCGTTGAGCGGATTTAATATGACAATGTTTTTGTATAACAAATAACGTCAAGTGTCTATCATCCCTAGTAAAAATGTATCATGTAGCAACAGGGTGGCGACCAACCGGGAAAACCAGGAAAGTCTTGGAAAAGTCAGGGAAATTCGGCCTTTTTAGCGAAAACCCTTAGACAAGATAGATTTGTTCATACTCCTATAACAAAACATTAGACAAATATCAACTTGACAGTACTCTACTCCTTAAGGTAACGACGTACAGACTTTATGTCGTTATGAAAAAAAGTCTAAACTGCAAGCATTGCAATTGGTCGCTATTCTACATATACCGAAGTTCCTGACATAGTCCTTTCTTATTAAGGATATATGAAAGGTACTTCTGCTGCGAACTACTCTATTCGGAACATGAATGCCAAACGAATTAACAAGGGTGGGAGAGTCAATTATACCATTGATTAATTGGTAACCAAGTAAAACTTCACTATTTCGAGATGTTGCATACCGACAGTTTGTAATATAACATCGTAGACTCCTAAAATATTAAATTTATAAGAGATATAATTTAGGAACCTCCGCTGAGTTCTCTCTACAACCGAGATATCTTTTGCTTTAAAAGGGCACCATATAACAGAGCAATTCTCCAGCTGTGGCCTAACCAATGGCTTATAATAATATAATACTGTTTCGATGTTAGTAAAATGAGCAGTGTTTCTCTTAATAAATCCAAGCATTTGGTTTGCTTTAGATGATATAATGGAAATATGAACTGAAAAAGACCAATTACTGGTTAGAACAACCCCCAGATCTTTAATTTGGTATACCCGATTTAGTGGAATACCACCGAGATTATAAGCACTTCGCATTGCAGTTTTAATCTGAGTCTATTCGAGATACACCATTGGCTCAATCTATTTAGATCCTCTTGCATATTCTGCGATTCAGTGTAATCTTTAATATTAAGAAATAACTTCATGTCGTCGGCATATAGTAGGTACTGGCAGTATTTGAAACAGTTGGAAATAATAATAAAAAATAAATAAATAATAATAAATAATAAAGGCCCCAGGTGGGACCCTTGAGGCACACCTGAGGTAACTTTAATAGTAATTGATATTAGATTACCAATACGAAGAGATTGCGTTCTGACTGTTAATTTAGAGAATTTTTAAATGTGAGCAATATATAAAGAGTTTTTCGTTTAAATATACATTTTTCTATTACATCGTATATGCTGTAAATCTTGAGATATTCGTTGTTTCAATTTGAAGCTTTAAACGAGTGTCTTCCACTCCCAGGTAAAGCATGAAGTAAAATTTCGAGTTTAGAAAAGCCCCGCGTAGAAAATTTGTCGAGGGTCGCGCAGCGACCCGAGACAAATTTTCACGGGGCTTTTCTAAACTCGAAATTTTACTTCATGCGCCACACGTATAAAACACCGAAATATTATGAAATTCACAATATGCTACTAAAGCAGTATGCTAAAGACGTATATTTTGAACTTTAATTTAAAACCAATGCTTTCGATTTCTAACAGTTAATGCAGATTTGTGTGATGGCAAATATTAACAATATAGAAATTAATATTTTCTTCTAAAAACATTTACACCTGTATTTGTAGGCAATAACATGATAAACCACAATATTTTAAAATAAAATTGTTTTTTAGAAGACAATTACATTTTTGTAACCCCTTTCTAAGTATATTTGTCAGAAACATACCCAATAAACTTATTAAAAATGCTTTAATTTTAAATTTCATAGTAATACATTTTACACAGTTTTTTTAAATTTCAAACTCCAATAACTCATTTCTGTTTAATTGTGGCACATCACGTTATTACAATAAGCCATTCAAATGAAAATATATTGTAAATTTGGAAAATCTATATTCTACCAGTTCAAATATAATTAATATTCTTAACAATGCCCTATAAAAACAATTTATAAGAGTATAGCATTTATATCGATTTAGTGAGCATTCTGGTACAGCACTTTATAAATACAGATATCTATCTGTTGGGCACCTGCTCTGGTCTTGTTTACAACATCTGAAGGTTAGCTATAGGGAAGATTTATGTGTCGTGGGGTTCTGGAATAATAAAATCGATATCCGCATCCGGGCGGTATGGCATCAATAACGTCCCATTATTACGTTTTTAGCCGCAAAGGGAGATAACACCCCCGAATTCATCCCCTTGCTGGGTGTGTGTGTGTGCAAAAGGAATAATTCGGGAGTGTCTACCGTACGGAAATGATGTATCATCGCCGGTTTCTCCTTTTTTCTATTATTTTGCGGTGTTACCGTTCTTTTCTTCATCGTCTCAGACGTCAGGACATGGTTTTATACTTATATCCCACGAGATTACTAGCATTAACAGGTAATGGAACGTAAGAGTTGGTGCATAAATGATAAGGCTAGTGTGAGATGAATGGGATATATTCTTATAGTTACCACCATAATTATTGATAGAAATCTTCGTGTAATTTAAAACTGTTTTAGGATTATAGCTAGATAAATCTAATAGTTATTCATGTGTATGACATATTCGTAGGTCATTAAATATACTGCATGTAAATGGGGGTAATTGTAGCCAAGAAACAAAATCGGAGGGGGTTATAAAAATCTTGCGGGAGCGCTTTTACATACAAAAATGTAACATTTTGAAGATTTTGGGGGAAGGTTTGAACCCCCACGTAATTATTCCGTCATTTATTTGTTATTAACGCTAGACAATTCAATTCAAGTCCTTAAGAAATTCTAACAAGAGTTTTACTTCGTGCGCCACGCGCATAAAACATTGACTTATTTAATATTTTTTTGTAAAAGGTTTTGGTACTTTCGTAACCGTCATTAAACTATTACTGGCAGTATTATTTATCTTAGGTGAAGGTCTTTTAAAAATTGATTTGCAGTGTTTATTAATAATAAATAATAAATCTAAAATATTTGTGGTATCGAAAAGTATCGATATTTTAAATATCGATACTTTTTATTACGATATTTTACGAAATCGATACTTTGATTTACGATATAATTGATATTCAATATCGATAGTTTTTTGGGATCGAAACATCCTTAGGGCAGTGGCATTAGAAGATGTAATTACAAATGATATAAACTAATACATTTTAATTTTATTTCACATTTTAGATTGTTAAATAAGAATTAGACCTTTGGATGACAATAAAATTTTTTTTTCGGGAGTGCATTTATACCAAAAAGCCGTTTTATTTTCTATCCTAGTTCTACATAATATACTTGTTATTATTTCAAAGCATAATTAAAGCGTTAAAGATATTTGCAGATAAATACATGTATATGCTAAACAGAAAATTATTATCCCGAAACATCCCATCCAACTTAATCCATATCAGCACTTTACCGTTTGCGGTTTGCCGAGCAGGGAGAGCAATAGCAGCAGCAATGGATTCTAATTCTGGGTAACTAATTGTGCAGCAAGTGGGGCCGGATTATAATCCGACTCTGATAATGTTTAGTTGATTGTACCCGCATTAGTTCGCGGTGTATTGAAATAATCGAAGCTGCAAATTGACCAGAAAGCCATTATTACCGCCGAAGCCGAACGGAAACAGAAATGCAATCACCTGCACGTACCTTTTGCCCTAATGCGAGTCGATTGCTTGGACCGGAATCTACATTGTTGTTGTGATTTTGTGGAACATTTACTTAATGGCACAAAAGAAATAAACTGGATTTTTTACATCGTTATTGATTACAGATAAATTAAGAAAACTAGAATAAAAAACATTTCTCGTAAAACATGAAGAGAATTTTCTATTGCTTTAAGTTGTAATATTTTGAGATATCTGCAACACATTTCATATACACTAAGGCCTAAGATTGACCACTATGAGTCATCGCTTTGTTTCGTCTACAAAACATTAAATCTAAAAGTATGTCTAATAAATAATTTAACAAGCGGTACTCGTTAATTTGTTTGTCAAAGTAAACAAATATTTATTTAAACGATCTATACAGTTATAGTTATCTTTTTTGGTTTATTTTCAAACTTGAGTTTTAAATTTTTCCTAGAAATGCAAAAGGATATTTATATAGTGTACTGTTACATTTCAATTTTTCATAATGAATATTACAATTAATATTAATTTAGTATTCATTCAATTTCATTTATTTGAATTTTTAAATTTGATTTGTTGATTAAGTTGCATATAATGATTGTACGTTTTTGGAATTATTTAAAAATTTAGCGCATGCTTATTGGAATTTTCTTCTGGAACGTTCGTTCCAAGCCATTTTGTTTTTAAGTGCGAAAGAGTAGAGACAGAGTTTTGAATGCTAAATTTGTAATTGTGATTTTATTGATATCACGCCAGTTATCTGGATTTGTATAATTTAGTAAGCTAAAGTCGGTGTTCGTTGATTTGATTTATATTCTTAACGGCCGATTAATCGATATTTTATCGGATTTTTCTCTGAACAAAAGTACTCGAAGCACGTGATTTTCTAAAAACTCCCTTTGTTTGGGGTAAGTGGTTTTCATTTTCTAAATTCATTTTTCTAAACTATTTTCCGTGTGTTTTAGAGTTTTTTTCCTATGGTATATAAAATTTGGCATTTTATTGGATTTTCCTGTTGGATATTAATTCATTGGAGTTGGTGTAATTATCCTTTGGTGCGGTGAACTCTGCGACGAGAGTTTTCGGTGTCCACGTTCGTCGTCGTTCTACGTACGCACCCGCTGCGCTCGTATCTAGCACCAGGTCGCGTCGCCAAGGTGAAGACAACACTTTTCCGATGAGTATTTCCTTTTCTTATCATTAACAACGATTTAATTAATTCAATTCATTTCCAAGCGAAATCGCTTATGACAAAATAAAATTAATAGCATATTTTTTTTATGAGTAATTATTGGAAGTTCAATTTCGCGTTTTGTGTAAATTTAAGTAAATCGATTAGTTTTTTTTTTTGTCTCAATCAATTATAAAAAAAATCATTCACGGACATTATTTTGCGTTGTTAATAAAAATAAGATTTATCAGTTCTTTAAATAAATTTAGTGTTTCATTCAGTAATTGTTTACAAATATTAATTTTATATGTAGGCGTTAATATTTTTATGGTTTTATTTTATTCCGTTTTCTATAAAATTTATTAATATAAATAATATTATAATTAATTCTGGGTTGTGAACCGAAAGATATAGCTATATTTTAGGGCAAGAATAAGATTGTGTAGTTGAATATTGGTTCGGTGAAATTTTACATGAATAGTTAATTCTATATATATATATATATATTTTTTTTTAGTTGACTCATATTCCGAATATTAATTAATTGCCGATTTTTTTTTTATGTTGCATTTTGAATTGAATTTGATTTATTTATAATAAATGTACAATTTTCTTTAAATGAATTTACTTGATTGTTGTTCTTCATAATACCTTATCAATCATTCAAACAAGCAGTACCGTTTACTCGATAAATTTAAAAATATAGCATTTGCGAATGGCAAGGGAGAGTGTACTTTCTTGGTTAAGGTAGGTGGTATTTGATAAACCAAGTGGCGCCCATTAATATAAATTTTTCGAACCAACGACAAACCCTCCATTGCAGCTGGCCGAGGTGCGTCGTTTGCCACCACCCTTTCCATAAGCAAAAATGTTGAATAATTAATTGTTAATTATAATATACAGTATGTTTCGTTATTATTTGATTCTAGTCAAACGACGCTAATACACCTTGGGCATAGATAGGTGTAGCATATTTTTGGCGCCCAACGTGGGGCCCTTAATTAAAAGATATTTGTCCTAGATTTCAAAATAAAGTTGATTAATAAGTTGTTTTCGTTACTTTATTTAAATTTATGGAGTTTGTTTGTTTGATAAGGTAAAGACGACATCATATTAACTGAAACTTAATTGCTTTGATTTTTAATAATAATTGATTGAAATTGTTTTCTTAAAAATGGATGTTAACAGATTATCTGTTGATGAGTTGCAATATGAATTACGCGTTAGAAGTTTTGAGGCGGAAGGTAATTGTGATTCATTGAGAAAATGTCTTAGAGGAATTTTGCGTTTGGAAAAACAGGGGAAAACATTTCATTTTGTACCGATGGTAGATAATGCTTCTGAAATTGAAATTTGTAGTAAGAAAGTAACTGAAGTTAAAGATGCAATTGAGGTATTTTCTGGCACTGGTAGTGCTAAACGGAAACTTGAAACTAAAATTAATCATTTACTTCCGCGATTAGAAAGAATTGATTCGAAAGATAGTGAGATTATCTCATCTAGATCTAAATTACTAACAACTCTTATGTCTCTTATGGCCGATTTAGATTTAAAAATAGAGTTAGCTTCAAAATCTCTTGACGTAACAGTTCCTTCAGATCCTAATTTTTGTGAAGAAGAGATACCAAGTGCTTCTAGCCCTTCAGGCGTAAATAGGTCAAATAATTCTACTGAGAATGATATAAATATTCGAGAATTTTCAATGTTAAATTTTAAACCCGTACCGGTGCATAAATGGGACTTGTGTTTTTCTGGCGATGGTAATAGTTTGAGTGTAACTTCTTTTCTTGAGAGAGTGGATGAATTGTGTGTTGCTAGGAATGTTAGTAAAGATGTTCTTTTTCACTCTGCTATTGATTTATTTTCGGGTACTGCGGCGATATGGTTTAGGGCTAATAGAAATTTGGTTAGTAATTGGGATGATTTAAGAAAGTTACTATTGGAAGAGTTTTTACCCTTCGATTATAATGATAAATTATGGGAACAAATTAAATCTCGAACGCAAGGTGATGATGAGTCTATAGGTGTTTATTTAGCTGTGATGTCAAATTTATTTTGTCGTTTAACTATTCCTGTTAGTGCGAATATAAGAATGCGTGTTCTCTTGAAAAACATTTTGCCATATTTTCAAAATCAACTTAGCTTAATTGATATCACATCTGAAGCTCAATTGTTAGAACTTTGTAAGAAACTCCAAGTTACGAAAAGTTCTGTCAATACTTTTAAACCTCCTTCCAGTAAGTCTGACTTAGAACCTCAATTTAGTTATCGATCAACTAGTAGAGAAATATGTAGTGATGCAGTTGTAGAATCTCGAGTAATAAGAACGTGTTATATTTGTAAAGATCCAAATCACTTAGCTTCTCAGTGCGATAAGCGTACAATAAAATGTTTTGGTTGTGGTAAAGTTGGTTTTAAGAAACCTCATTGTCCGAATTGTAGTCGTCCGGGAAACGGAAGAAGGAGCTCTTAGGGGATCGGCTAGGCTTCTCTTCTAATCATCCGATCACAAATTCTAGTCATGTTGTAAATACATGTAATGTTAATGTCGCTAGTTTAAATTTTTCTCTGAGTAATGAATTGTTAGGTAAAACAAAACCCGTATTAGATTATATTTTAGCACAAGTGCAAGGATCTGAGTGTCCTTATGTTAAAATTTCGATTTATGGTAGAGAATTTTATGGGTTATTAGATTCTGGAGCCAACCAGTGTTTTATAAATCAAGATTGTTGGGATATATTGGAAGCAATGGGCTTAACCCTTAAAAAAGTTAGAGAAATCTCTTGTACGGTCGCGAATGGTGATGTTAGTGGTTGTGTCGGAATTGTTTCTGTCCCAATTAGATTGAAAAATCGAGTATCTGTGATTGATTTGTATGTAATTCCTAAATTAAGACACATGGTAGTTTTGGGAATTTCTTTTTGGATTAAGATGGGTGTTGTTCCTGATCTTCGGAAAGGAGAGTGGTATTTTTCTTCAGAAGAATTAATTAGTTGTCAGGTAAATTCTTTAGAGTCTCGTGAATTGTTAACACAGTGTCAGGTGGATGAATTAAATATTGTAACGTCAAATTATTTCAAAAGAGTGTCGGGTTTGTTAGGATGCACAAATGTCGTTCAACATAAAATTGTCGTTGATAGTCCCCCAATTAAACAAAGGTATTACCCTGTTTCCCCACATATTCAGAAACTGATTGATGCTGAATTGGATAATATGCTTCAACTTGGTGTAGTTGAGAAATCTTCGAGTGCTTGGTCATCTCCAATTCTAATGGTTCCTAAGAAAGACGGGTCTTACAGATTTTGTGTCGATTTTAGAAAGCTTAATAAAGTAACTAAACGAGATGGTTATCCTCTTCCTTATATTTCTGCGATATTAGATAAACTCAGAGGGGCTAAATATTTATCCACAATGGATATCAAATCCGCGTATTGGCAAGTTGAAATGGAAGAATCAAGCAAACAGTATACTGCTTTTACTATTCCTGGTCGTGGATTATATCAGTTTAATCGAATGCCTTTTGGGTTGCACAATGCGCCTGCGACTTTTCAGCGTTTAGTAGATTCTGTGTTAGGTCCTGATTTAGAACCGTACGTATTCGTCTATTTGGACGATATAATTTTGGTAACTCCTACTTTTGAGAAACACATAGAAATTTTAAGAGAAATATTCCTTCGATTGGATAAAGCTGGGTTAACATTAAGTGAAGATAAGTGTGTATTTTGCAAGCCTGAGTTAAAATATCTAGGTTATGTAGTAAATCGTGGTGGTGTTCAGGTTGATCCTGATAAAGTTAAATCGATTGTTAGTATGAAAACCCCTTCTAATCAAACTGAAGTTCGAAGACTTTTGGGTATGGCGTCGTGGTATAGGCGATTTGTTCCAGATTTTGCGACATTAGTTGCACCCTTAACTGCCTTGTTGCATAAACGAAAAGGTTTTATGTGGACAGATGATTGTGATCGTTCTCTTGAAGGTATTAAAAACGCTCTAGTTTCCGCCCCTATTTTGACATGTCCTGATTTTGATTTACCTTTTGTTTTGCAAACCGATGCTTCTGCATATGGTATTGGCGCTGTCTTAACGCAATCTCATCAAGACGGAGAACATGTTGTTTGCTATATTAGTCGATCTTTGACTTCTGCTGAGCGGAAATATTCAACCACAGAACGTGAGTGTCTGGCGGTAATATGGGCGATGGAAAAATTAAGATGCTATCTAGAAGGTTCTAAGTTTACAGTTGTCACTGATCACTATTCTCTAGTGTGGCTGAATAATCTATCCCAACCACAAGGTCGTTTAGGTCGGTGGACGTTAAGACTTCAGCAGTTTGATTTCGATGTTATCCATAGAAAGGGTAAAGACCATGTTGTTGCTGATATTTTATCCCGTGATTGTTGTTCAGAAAATAGACCTGTTAATGTGGATTCAGATTTTTGTTATAATTTAGTCATTAATAGTTTTGAAATTGATGAGGTTGATGATCCTTGGTATGTTCGTCTTAGTAAAAGTATTGTATCTTCTCCTTTAAAATATCCTCAGTGGCGCGTACACGATAATAAAATCTACAAGTATACTAAATATACTTCACATTTTCCTGATAGCAACGAGAATTGGAAGTTGGTAATCCCTAAAAATTTGAGAGCAAAAATTCTTTTCGAAAATCATGATTCCAGTACAGCAGGTCATTTGGGTGTTTTTAAAACATTTCATAGAATATCTTCAAAATATTTTTGGCCTCGTATGAAAGCCGATATCACTCGATATATTAGAAGTTGTACTGTGTGTCAACAATTTAAACCTGAACAGAAAAATAAAGCTGGATTGATGGGTTCGAGACCAAAATTAAGTAGGCCTTGGCAGGTAATTTGTACTGATATTGTAGGTCCGTTACCAAAATCTTCTCGTGGGTACTGCTATATTCTTGTTGTCTCGGATTGCTTTAGTAAATTTTGTCTCACTTTTCCGATGAGAAGAGCTACAGGTGTTACTGTAGTAAAGCATCTAGAGAATGATGTGTTTTTAATGTTTGGTGTTCCGCAGACGATTCTATGTGATAATGGAGTACAGTATAAGTGTAGAGAGTTTACTCGTTTGGTAGAAAAGTATGGTGTAAATGTATTCTATAATCCAGTCTATCATCCACAGGCTAATCCGGCTGAGAGGGTTAACCGAGTTATTAAGACAATGTTGGCTTCTTACGTTTCAGAAAATCAGCGAAAGTGGGATGAGGAATTACCGAAGGTGACATGTGCCCTTCGCACTGCTCGTCATGAAGTCACTTCTCATACTCCATTTTTCGTTAATTTTGGCAGAGAAATTGTTTTAGATGGTAAAGATCATGAAAGTCCAGGTTTCGATAATAGTCAAATAGAGTCTAGGTCTGAAGTCAGAGAGAAATGTTTCAGAAAACTGTATAATGATATTTCTAAGAAATTAATAGAAGCACATACACGAGCTAAAGATAGATATAACCTTAGGCGTAGACATGTAGATTATGTAGAAGGTCAATTGGTTTATAAGAAGGAATATTCTATTTCCGATGCAACGAAATTTTATGCTGCTAAGTTAGGAAAAAAGTTTACTGGGCCATTTCGTATCAAGCGAAAGGTCGGATACAATACTTACGAATTAGAAGACGAATTAGGCGTTGCGAAAGGTATCTGGCATGTTAAAGACTTAAAACCTTGTTCTGCTTGAGTAATTGAAAATTGAGCGGGAGGAGTTGTATTATCTTTGGTTGGTTTCGTACTCCACTTTTTGTTGCGAGGTTGGGGCAACAAAACCCTTAACTAATTGTTAACGGGGCATTTGAATTATTTTTCTTTGTTTTGTTTGTTTGAATAAATCTTTTCTTATTTTCTATTTGTTTTCCTTGGCAATGATGAGTACTAGATCATGTAAGCAACAGTAGCTAATTAGAGCATCGGTTGATTTGCCGGATAATTGTATACATGGTTAGTATAGTTTAAGATTGTGATGTTGTGATTATTGGATTTCTTGTGTTAAGAAAATTCACAATTTATTTCGTTAAACGGATTTTAAAGTACATTATTATCATTGGTTGCTTTTCATGTGTAAGCTCTTCTATAACATTTCTTGTGTAAAGTTTATGTGGTTACTGTCGAAAATAAGGTTTGTTCATTCTTTGTTTTTGTTTCTTATTCTTTTGAGTTAGTATCTATTTTGGTTATTACTGTTTAGTAGGGAACAGAGTTGAGAATTATATATTCGTTTCCTCGTTTGAATAATGTTTATTAAATATTAATGATTTTGTTTTTTTTGGGGTTCATTATTTTATAAACACTTATAATATTCGGTAACATTTATCTCACAAGATGATAATTATTTAGTTTTTATTGCTCGTGTAAAATTTTGGAGAAATTTTCACTCGGGAAGAAAAGGGGGAGTTGTTACATTTCAATTTTTCATAATGAATATTACAATTAATATTAATTTAGTATTCATTCAATTTCATTTATTTGAATTTTTAAATTTGATTTGTTGATTAAGTTGCATATAATGATTGTACGTTTTTGGAATTATTTAAAAATTTAGCGCATGCTTATTGGAATTTTCTTCTGGAACGTTCGTTCCAAGCCATTTTGTTTTTAAGTGCGAAAGAGTAGAGACAGAGTTTTGAATGCTAAATTTGTAATTGTGATTTTATTGATATCACGCCAGTTATCTGGATTTGTATAATTTAGTAAGCTAAAGTCGGTGTTCGTTGATTTGATTTATATTCTTAACGGCCGATTAATCGATATTTTATCGGATTTTTCTCTGAACAAAAGTACTCGAAGCACGTGATTTTCTAAAAACTCCCTTTGTTTGGGGTAAGTGGTTTTCATTTTCTAAATTCATTTTTCTAAACTATTTTCCGTGTGTTTTAGAGTTTTTTTTCTATGGTATATAAAATTTGGCATTTTATTGGATTTTCCTGTTGGATATTAATTCATTGGAGTTGGTGTAATTATCCTTTGGTGCGGTGAACTCTGCGACGAGAGTTTTCGGTGTCCACGTTCGTCGTCGTTCTACGTACGCACCCGCTGCGCTCGTATCTAGCACCAGGTCGCGTCGCCAAGGTGAAGACAACACTTTTCCGATGAGTATTTCCTTTTCTTATCATTAACAACGATTTAATTAATTCAATTCATTTCCAAGCGAAATCGCTTATGACAAAATAAAATTAATAGCATATTTTTTTTATGAGTAATTATTGGAAGTTCAATTTCGCGTTTTGTGTAAATTTAAGTAAATCGATTAGTTTTTTTTTTTTGTCTCAATCAATTATAAAAAAAATCATTCACGGACATTATTTTGCGTTGTTAATAAAAATAAGATTTATCAGTTCTTTAAATAAATTTAGTGTTTCATTCAGTAATTGTTTACAAATATTAATTTTATATGTAGGCGTTAATATTTTTATGGTTTTATTTTATTCCGTTTTCTATAAAATTTATTAATATAAATAATATTATAATTAATTCTGGGTTGTGAACCGAAAGATATAGCTATATTTTAGGGCAAGAATAAGATTGTGTAGTTGAATATTGGTTCGGTGAAATTTTACATGAATAGTTAATTCTATATATATATATATATATTTTTTTTTAGTTGACTCATATTCCGAATATTAATTAATTGCCGATTTTTTTTTTATGTTGCATTTTGAATTGAATTTGATTTATTTATAATAAATGTACAATTTTCTTTAAATGAATTTACTTGATTGTTGTTCTTCATAATACCTTATCAATCATTCAAACAAGCAGTACCGTTTACTCGATAAATTTAAAAATATAGCATTTGCGAATGGCAAGGGAGAGTGTACTTTCTTGGTTAAGGTAGGTGGTATTTGATAAACCAAGTGGCGCCCATTAATATAAATTTTTCGAACCAACGACAAACCCTCCATTGCAGCTGGCCGAGGTGCGTCGTTTGCCACCACCCTTTCCATAAGCAAAAATGTTGAATAATTAATTGTTAATTATAATATACAGTATGTTTCGTTATTATTTGATTCTAGTCAAACGACGCTAATACACCTTGGGCATAGATAGGTGTAGCAGTACTCTCCTGCAGGGCTGGCCCGAGGTTACCTGGCGCCCCTAAGCAACACAAAATCAGGCGCCCCTTTTTTGGAGGCGGAGAGCAATTATCTTTTAAAAACAGTATTATAATTTATAGTAAATGCCACTAATCGATTACTCTGTTGAAATTTTGTGGCTCAAATAATGTTTCTACGCCAAATGGCATTATGATGCATTTAGGAGTTAAACAATTTACTAAAATTGACATACATAACGAGACTATTTCGTTTTCTCGGTCAATTTTAGTAGATTTTTTCAATGTTGAAGGTGTTTATCGTCATTTGTTTAATTTATCAATTTAGATGATTTTTTGTTAAACTTTTCTAATTTTCTTGTGTATAAATCATATTTTTTTTTTTTTGGCATACATAGTGTCCATATTTTGATAGAATGTATGAGGGTCTCAGTTATTTGAAGAGATAGAGAGTCGGTTACATTGGGGCAAAGTTGCGTATTTTAGGACCTACCAATAATCTCAAAACAAATAATTTTGACAGTATTAGTAATTTGTTTTGCGATTTAATACTATGCATAATTCTTATCATGTTTGGATATTTTATATAATTTCTATATGTTTTTATAAACAGTATACATATCCCGATAATTACAGGGTTTTTACAAAAGCGGTAATTTTAAACTTACACACACACCGTCCGCACACCGTCCGTCCACACACCGTCCGTCCACACACCGTTTGTCCACACACCGTCCGTCCACACACCGTCCGTCCACACACCGTCCGTCCACACACCGTCCGTCCACACACCGTCCGTCCACACACCGTCCGTCCACACACCGTCCGTCCACACACCGTCCGTCCACACACCGTCCGTCCACACACCGTCCGTCCACACACCGTCCGTCCACACACCGTCCGTCCACACACCGCCCGTCCACACACCGTCCGTCCACACATCGTTCACACACCGTCCACACACCGTCCACACACCGTCCACACACCGTCCATACACCGTCCATACACCGTCCACACAAACTTTAATTTTAAACTTACACACACACCGTCCACACACCGTCCGTCCACACACCGTCCGTCCACACACCGTTTGTCCACACACCGTTTGTCCACACACCGTCCGTCCACACACCGTCCGTCCACACACCGTCCGTCCACACACCGTCCGTCCACACACCGTCCGTCCACACACCGTCCGTCCACACACCGTCCGTCCACACACCGTTCGTCCACACACCGTCCGTCCACACACCGTCCACACATCGTTCACACATCGTTCACACACCGTCCACACACCGTCCACACACCGTCCACACACCGTCCATACACCGTCCACACACCGTCCACACACCGTCCATACACCGTCCACACATAGTCCGTCCACACACCGTCCACACATAGTCCGTCCACACATAGTCCGTCCACACACCGTCCGTCCACACACCGTCCACACCTTGATTAAGCATAAAGTAAAATTTCGAGTTTAGAAAAGCCTGAACGGTTTTTCTAAAGGCTTTTCTAAACTCAAAATTTTACATTATGCGCAACGCGTATAAAACACTGATTTAAAGTAAAGTTCAATATAAGGCATCATTCAAATATTCTAATTAGTTATTTATTCAAATATTTTAAATATTTCATTTATTTGAATATGTTTTTAAATAATTATTCAAATAAATTTCCAGACATAATTAAGACGTTTTTATTTTATTATAATCTTTTGGTAAATTACCAATAAATAGCGAAGGGCATGAAAATTTAGATTTGCTGGCGCGCTACGCTTCGCTTTGCGCTGGCAAATCTAAACTTTCAGGCTTTTCAAGATCAAAATTTTACTTCATGCAACACTCGTTTGAAGCTTAAAATTAAAGGGATTTATAAAATCAACAAATACCTGCAAATATATAGTGTATCGGTATATATTAAAGGAAAAATTTACTGTATATTAATTATAATAGGTTATATTATTATTTTAGTAATGAATATCAAATGATTACAAATTGTAATTTAAATTTACGCAATTAGACATCGGTAGACAAACCCCGACAGATGCGCGTCATCTGTCCGAATATCGAATATTCACGGATGAATCTGCCGGCGGCGGAAGCGTTCCAAATTTGAATAATTGAATTCTTGGCCCCCCTATCCCCGCGTCGCCTTCTTTCAATTTCATTTATTCGCCGAAAGAAAATTCCGAAGTGTAAACTGCATCTGCAAGAGATGCCCTTAATTGATCGCGATTGCTCGACGTCTGACTGGAATGTTTAAATTATGCGCTTGTTTTTACTTTATTTGCAAACGGCAGCCTCGAAGAGGGAAGTTTGCCTCTAATTGAGATTTTCCTTTTGTTAGGAATAAACGCGGAAAACGTGATGAATTAATTCCGAAAATTTCTTGGTTTACTTTACAACCAGTGGAAATGCAGAAGAGCAAGTAATAAAAGTTAGATTTTAGACACAAATTAAACTATTAAAAAATGTAATAATTTAAAATATATAATTAATAAATAACAATTAAATCAATTGTTTATTGAGTAATTGTTATTCATTTCTTCTAAATTTGACTTGATTTAGCTTTAAAACGACGATACAACATTGAATAATCATAATCAGTACTTGCAAGTATAATAAGAACCAATTAGTTTGTCCCACTTTCATTATTTATTTATTCTGACTCGTTTCGTCTAACATTTTATCATTATCATTTTCATTTTATGTTACTAATAGTTGAAACTATTCGAAATAAAAAAAACTGGAGTGGCCCCCACTCGACTCTTCTCCACTCTGATGGCTTGTACAGGGAATTTTTAGGTATACATATGCATACACTGTGAATTTTACGACATTCGTTGTTTTAAAAGATTTAATTTTGAATCGTTAAACGAGGGTTTTCCACTCCCAGACAAAGCATGAAGTAAAATTTCGAGTTTAGAAAAGCCTGAAAATTTGGATTGGCCGCGTAGCGAAGCGGAGCGGCTAATCCAAATCAGGCTTTTCTAAACTCGAAATTTTACTTCATGCGCCACGCGTATAAAACACTGAAATATCGTAAAGTTTAAAATATACGGCTTTAGCAATCTAATATGTAAATGTGAATAAATCGTGAGTCAAATTCTGCTCTGAACCAATTGTTTAAAACAGTGATTATACGCTTCCCAATAATTCTAACGTATATTGGGCTGCCTATAATCGTTGTTGTATGTGTGTTTTTCGAACTTCACTGTAAATCAGTGTTTTTAAGCGTGGCGCATGAAGTGAAATTTCGAGTTTAGAAAAGCCTAATTTGGATTTGCCGCTCCGCTTCGCTCTGCTTCGCTCCACTTTGCTACGCGCCTAATCCAAATTTTTAGGCTTTTCTAAACTCGAAATTTTACTTCATGCTTAGTCTGGGAGTAGAAAACACTCGTTAAAAGCCTCAAATTAATCGCCTTTTTTTAGGTATACATATGCATACACTGTGAATTTTACGACATTCATTGTTTTTTTTTCTAAGATTTCAATTTGAATCTTTAAACGAGGGTTTTCCAATCCCAGACTAAGCATGAAGTAAAATTTCGAGTTTAGAAAAGCCTGAAAATTTGGATTGGCCGCGTAGCGAAGCGGAGCGGCCAATCCAAATCAGGCTTTTCTAAACTCGAAATTTTACTTCATGCGCCACGCGTATAAGACACTGAAATATCGTAAAGTTTAAAATATACGGCTTTAGCAATCTAATATGTAAATGTAAATAAAACGTGAGTCAAATTCCGCTCTGAACCAATTGTTTAAAACAGTGAATATACGCAACCCAATAACTCTAACGTATATTGGGTTGCCTAAAATCGTTGTTGTATGTGTGTTTTTTAACTTCACTGTAAATCAGTGTTTTTTAGCGTGGCGCATGAAGTAAAATTTCGAGTTTAGAAAAGCCTGAAAATTTTGTTTGGCCGCGTAGCGCTTCGCGCTACGCGACCAAACCAAATTTACAAGCTTTTCTAAACTCGAAATTTTACTTCATGCTTAGTCTGGGAGTGGAAAACACTCGTTAAATGCCTCAAATTTACCGCTTTGAAACACCGAATTCCCGCAAATTTAAAATATATATGCTATATTGTATGCTGGGCAGGCTTTTATGTGATATTTCCTATATTTGTGTCAAAATGCGTACATACAAAATACACACAAGAACATCAGAAGAAAAACTCACCAAGTACAGTCGATGCAACCCAAATGTGAACACTCTTTGGTCGTCATGTAATTCTCTAAAAAGAGGCATCATCGGCAATTTTTGACACTAATTTTTGAAAGTCATCAAATTTTATTGCGACGAACGACTATGATGCAAAGTGTAAATTACACCATTAAATTTTGCCGTTCAGATTTGGGTTGCGCCGACTGTACATACGAAACACGATTTGGGAAGCAATGTACCAAAAAATCGATGATATGTTTACCTACAATATTCAAACAAAACAATATAATTCTAATTACTTTTAATAAAAATACGTATGCATTTTTATATGAAACAATGTTTTGTTTTTATTTGTTTTTAATATTTTCACTAAAAATATGCCGAGAGTGTGTTGAAAGCGAAACGCTCGTGATGGAACGTATTTAGCCGGCGTTAGTGATTTTAATAAATTAGCGAGAATCCACAAAATTGAATTACGACCGTCCGCACAACGCCGCACACGCAATTACACAAAACAGCAAAAGTAATAAGTTGATTATCGCCACTCGGACGGGCGAATTTTTTTGCTATTAAAAATACATCCGCACTCGGACCACAGAAAAAAATCACATTACCGCGATTAAAGCCACAATCCGTCCCAGTTTGTTTACGTTTTCATTTGTCACATAAATTAAAATGGAGAAAACATTTAATTTATTTCTTGCTGAATAAATAATGTGAATTTTAATGGAAAGACTTATTTTGAAAAATGGTTACAATTAAATTACAAATTGATTCTATTTAAAACAGAGAAGCTATTATAGTTACTATAACTTTCAATATACAGGAAATGTTTTTTTTATGTATACATATCGTTGTATACATCACGATATGTGTACAAAATAGAAACATTTCCTGTTTATTGAAAGTTATGGTAACTAAAATAGGTTCTTTTTTAAATAGAATTAATTTGTAATTTAATTGTAACCATTTTTTAAAATAAGTCTATCCATTAAAATTTACATTAATTATTCAACAAAAAATAAATGTTTGTACATTTTTAGGCATTTTATTTAAAACTTACGAGTGTTTTCACTTCTTGATTAAGCATGAAATTAAGCAGGGTTGGGCCTCGACTTTAATAGTCGGCGTGACTGCACGTCGACGACGTCGACATTGTCGAGAACGTCAACAATGTTATTATATTTTACATGTTGCGGTTTTGGCTGATTTTGAAAGTTTTTATACTCTGTTAACTTCAAAACTCTCTGCCAATATCGCATCGCATTAAGCTGATCAAAACGATTGTCGGCATTGTCGAAGTCATGAACGTTGTATAAAAAGTCGACGTCGAGGTGAAATTCGACGCGTCGACAATGACATTGTCTAAGTGACATTGTTAGGGGTCTGTCAACTTGGCCCCCCCAACTCAAAATTTTCAAATAAAAAATATTGCGCCCGAAAGGTCTTAACTTGCGCTCACTTGCGCCCAAATATTAAAACTTGCGCTGTTAAGGGTAGAAAGTTATAGCGATTTGAAAATAGGGGGGGCTAAGTTGACGCCAGCCCCCCCCATCTCGGAATTTTTAACTTTTTCTTTCATAAATACATTCTATGGAACTTGCGCTGTCGATACCACCTAATTTAACAAGTTGCGCTGCAAAAATACACCCCCTATAAACGAAATAAAGGAGGGTGCCAGCCCCCCCACTTTACATTTTTTAAGTTTTATTGCATTGTACACAAAGCTTAGAAGTTGCGCTCACTTGCGCCATCGAAATTTCTTCAATATCAGTTCTCATGAAAAAGTTATGGCATATTTTATATATACTCGAATCCAGTGCGCGTATTCCCATAATCTCCATGCAACTACAGAAGAGTAATACAATAAACATACTTAACTCACAACCACTGTCCTTCTTCGTCGAAAAGCATACATTATACAACCAATACAGTAATTTTCTATAATATTTGCATATTTATTCCAGTGCCGTATCATGGTGGAAATATATATTTTTATTATTACTTAAATAATTTTATTTCCAAAACAAATAACAATAATTCGATTCAATTAATAAATATAACTTTAACAATGTATTTAAAATGCATTTCTGCTGATTATAAAAGTTGCGCTGTTTTCAAAACCAAACGTGAAAATTTAAAATTTTTAAATGATTTTACTTAAACAATGCATAACAAATGCATCTATGCCAATGAGAAAAGTTGCGCTGTTTTCCCAGTGGCATCACAATTAATTTATTATTATTTAATTAAATTAAATATTTTTCAAACCAAACGGAAAATTTTGAATTTTCTAAGTGATATTACGTTAACAATGCATAGGAAATGCATTTATGCTAATGAGAAAAGTTGCGCTGTTTTCCCAGTGGCGTCAGTGGTCAATCCCAAAAACAGATGGTTCCCGTCGGTCACCCTACATTGTATATAGCAACATATTAACCTCTACTTCTTTTGATCTTGAACAATGATTTTTGCTTGGAAGCAAGTCATTGTATTCCTCCTATAAGCCATTATGTCTTCTGCAAAATGCTATAAAATGACCCGGTATAAAACCCACAACACCACGTAAAATAAACAGATTGTTCTGTACATTTAGTTTAAACGGAATATTTTCTAAATTAGTTACTAAGTTCAATATTTTACTGTCCGTGTTAACGGGTTCTATGAATATGAAATTGTTTAACTGTGTTCCAAATAATAATTTATTATTACACAAACTGCAATTTTGTTTAAATTCCGTGCTTAAATTATGTTGCGAAATGTTTTCTAAGTTATGAATGTTGTAATTTGAAAATTCTACAGAAATAAAATGTTCATTCTTTAAAATTTTCTGTTTGGTTTTGAAAATATTTAATTTAATTCAATAATAATAAATTAATTGTGACGCCACTGGGAAAACAGCGCAACTTTTCTCATTAGCATAAATGCATTTCCTATTCATTGTTAAAGTAATATCACTTAGAAAATTCAAAATTTTCCGTTTGGTTTTGAAAATATTTTATTTAATTCAATAATAATAAATTAATTGTGACGCCACTGGGAAAACAGCGCAACTTTTCTCATTACCATAAATGCATTTCCTATTCATTGTTAAAGTAATATCACTTAGAAAACTCAAAATTTTCCGTTTGGTTTTGAAAATATTTAATTTAATTCAATAATAATAAATTAATTGTGACGCCACTGGGAAAACAGCGCAACTTTTCTCATTAGCATAAATGCATTTCCTATTTATTGTTAAAGTAATATCACTTAGAAAATTCAAAATTTTCCGTTTGGTTTTGAAAATATTTTATTTAATTCAATAATAATAAATTAATTGTGACGCCACTGGGAAAACAGCGAAACTTTTCTCATTAGCATAAATGCATTTCCTATTCATTGTTATATTAATATCACTTAGAAAACTAAAAATTTTCCGTTTGGTTTTGAAAATATTTAATTTAATTCAATAATAATAAATTAATTGTGACGCCACTGGGAAAACAGCGCAACTTTTCTCATTAGCATAAATGCATTTCCTATTCATTGTTAAAGTAATATCACTTAGAAAATTCAAAATTTCCCATTTGGTTTTGAAAATATTTAATTTAATTCAATAATAATAAATTAATTTTGACGCCACTGGGAATACAGCGCAACTTTTCTTATTAGCATAAATGCATTTTCTATTCATTGTTAAAGTAATATCACTTAGAAAATTCAAAGTTTCCCGTTTGGTTTTGAAAATATTTAATTTAATTCAATAATAATAAATTAATTGTGACGCTACTGGGGAAACAGCGCAACTTTTCTCATTAGCATAAATGCATTTCCTATGCATTGTTAAAGTAATATCACTTAGAAAATTCAAAATTTTCCGTTTGGTTTGAAAAATATTTAATTTAATTAAATAATAATAAATTAATTGTAACGCCACTGGGAAAACGGCGCAACTTTTCTCATTGGCATAGATGCATTTCTTATGCATTGTTTAAGTTAAATCACTTAAAAAATTTAAATTTTCACGTTTGGTTTTGAAAATATTTAATTAAATTAAATAATAAATTATTTGTAACGCTACTGGGAAAACAGCGCAACTTTTCTAATCGGCAGAAATGCATTTTTAATACATTGTTAAAGTTATATTTATTAATTGAATCGAATTATTGTTATTTGTTTTGGAAATAAAATTATTTAAGTAATAATAAAAATATATATTTCCACCATGATACGGCACTGGAATAAATATGCAAATATTATAGATAATTACTGTTTTGGTTGTATAATGTATGCTTTTCGACGAAGAAGGACAGTGGTTGCGAGTTAAGTATGTTTATTGTATTACTCTTCTGTAGTTGCATGGAGATTATGGGAATACGCGCACTGGATTCGAGTATATATAAAATATGCCATAACTTTTTCATGAGAACTGATATTGAAGAAATTTCGATGGCGCAAGTGAGCGCAACTTCTAAGCTTTGTGTACAATGCAATAAAACTTAAAATATGTAAAGTGGGGGGGCTGGCACCCTCCTTTATTTCGTTTATAGGGGGTGTATTTTTGCAGCGCAACTTGTAAAATTAGGTGGTATCGACAGCGCAAGTTCCATAGAATGTATTTATGAAAGAAAAAGTTAAAAATTCCGAGATGGGGGGGCTGGCGTCAACTTAGCCCCCCCTATTTTCAAATCGCTATAACTTTCTACCCTTAACAGCGCAAGTTTTAATATTTAGGCGCAAGTTAAGACCTTTCGGGCGCAATATTTTTTATTTGAAAATTTTGAGTTGGGGGGGCCAAGTTGACAGACCCCATTGTTAGCGCCACCCATCCCTGCTGATAACCCCGACAAATCTATAATTTCTTGTTTCTTTAAATCGAAATACTAGTTCATACGCCACGCGGAGAAAACCTTGAAATATTGTGAATTTCAAAATATACAGTATATATATACAGGGTGCGGCAAAACAGACAGTGCAGTTTTGAAGGGCTATGAAAAAAACAGCGCAATTTAAAGTAATAGGGTTTATTTTATCTTAATCGGTACATCATGCCGTTTTATGCATTAAGTCCTGAAGATGACATCAGAAAGATGATGACCCCCAGCAGCGATACATTGATGAAGGCGATTTCTGAAATTTTCGTCCGCATTTTGGCACATCTCGATGGGTATAGCGGCGATTTCCTCCCGAATTCGATCCCTGAGTTCTTCCAAGGTGCAAGGTCGATGCCTAAAAACCTTTTCCTTCGGGTAGCCCCACAGGAAGAAGTCGCAAATGCTCAGATCAGGGGAGCGTGCGGGCCACTCCACATCACCTCTCAGAGAAACAATGCGCCAAAGGAACACCTGTCGCAGTTTCGTCATTTAAACTCGAGCAGTATAGGCCGTAGCCCCGTTTTGCTGAAACCAGATGTCTCCCAGATCTGCTTCCTCCATTAGTTCTTCTAATCGAGGTTAAAAGAAAATTTGCAACATGAAAGCATAACGTTGAGCAGTGACAGTTACGGTTTGTCCGTACTCTTCAAAAAAAAATAAGGCCCAATCACCCCAAATTTGGAAATCGCACACCACACGGTGACTTTTAGGGAATGAAGTGGTCTCTCGTGAAGTTGCCTTGGATTATTTACAGCCCAGTATATAAAATTTTGTTTATCCACCCCTCCACAGAGATGGAAGTGGGTCTCGTCACTACTGAAAAAAGTTGACCTCGCATGGATCCGGTTCAACATTTCTTGGGAGCGAATCATGCGGTTTTCATAATCAGGGGGCATTAACTTTTGAACAAGCATCATCTTGTAGGGGTGGAATGAGTCTTAATGCAATAACCGTCTTAGAGAGCGATCAGCAATGGCCAATACAGTTGCATGCTTCCGGGCAGAGCGCGTAGGTGACCGTTCGATAGCTTCTCTTACTCTTGCTACATTTTCGGGTGTTCTTACCGTTCTGGGTCTTCCTAAACCCTTACGTCTTTGTGTGGAACCAGTTTCTTCTAATGTTCGCACCCAACTCGCGATTAAATTACGGTGAGGAACGGGATCACGATGCGCAAGATTGAAATGCAGCCTGAAGGCCCGCTGGGTGGCGACAGCAAAACGGCCATTTTCAAGAAACATGCGGACTGCGAAGCCCTGATGTTCTCCAAACCATGGTAACGACTAAAAACGGCACGACCCCCCCGACACAATGATCCCTCCCAGGTAAGTACCCCCACCACACGGGATGTACTGGGCATTTCAAACTGCACTGCCGCACCCTGTATATAATATTTCCTTAAACTTATTCAATTTGAAGCGTTAAACACATGTTTTCCACTCCCAGATTAAGCATGAAGTAAAATTTCAAGTTTAGAAAGGCCTGAAAATTTCGTTTGGTTTGGTTTTTCAGGTTTTTCTTAACTCGAAATTTTACTTCATGCGCCACGCGTATAAAACACTAATTTTAAGTGAAGTTCAAAATATACGTCTTTAGCATACTACTTTAGTAGCATATTGTAAGATTCACAATATTTCGCTGTTAAAGACGCGTGGCCCATGAAGTAAAATTTCGAGTTTAGAAAAGCCTGAAAATTTACTTCATGCTTAATCTAGGAGTTTAAAGCTTCAAATTGAACTCTTTTAGAAAACATTTAATGTGGTAAAATTTACAGCGTATGCATATGTAGGTAGTATACTTTAAAGAAACATTTCTTGTATATACTTTTTTGTATGAAACTGTTTCTTTTTTTAACTATACCTCAAAGTGAATTCCTCAATCACTATAACTTTTAAATATTTTGTTGACGCAATAAACATCTAAAAAATGTATTAACGTTAACAGTTAATACATTTTTTAGATGTTTATTGCGTTAACAAAATATTTAAAAGTTATAGTGATTGAGGAATTCACTTTGAGGTATAGTTAAAAAAAGAAACAGTTTCATACAAAAAAGTTTCAATACTGCTTTTGCATCTATGCGTATAGAAAATTGTTTTTGTTCAACAAATTATTAATAAAGCTATCTGAAATAAATTGAAAGCTTCCTCGGGATCAAAGCGTAATAGAACATAAATGACTTGAATTAATTGCATGCCTTTAACATACCCTCTACTATTACCCTCCATAAACTCATTTTAAACCGTAACTTTGAATTAAGCTGAAAGCATCTAAATGAGAGCTAGTTTTTAGTCTGTATTAATGAATATTACAAAGTTATACTAATATGTATAATACATATGTATGGTGAATGCGCCGGGAGCACAATATTATTTAAAATTGATATATGATAAAACAGGTATAATTTTATGTTATGGCTATAGTACTACAACAAATTTGCAACAAAATATATTCTGTTTGATATGTTCTCATTTAATCACAGTTTTAATTCCCTTTATTATTTTGTTGCATTTCACGATTTAGTCATTTTAAAATTTAACTATTTTATACCAATAACATATGTTTTCACATCTAGTTTAAGCATGACGTAAATATTTTGACTTTTGGCTGATATTAAAATAATTCAATCCTGAAATTTCTTTACTTGCAATCATAGATTAAAAATTCCATTTGAAAATTTAATAGTAAGTAAGTAGATTAAAGAATTTAATGAAATTAAATAAAGTACCAAAATTTAATAAAGCACTGACTCATATACAGGGATTTTGTTTTATAGGTATACATATGCATACACTGTAAAGTTTACGACATTCGTTGTTTTGCTAAAAGATTTCAATTTAAATCTTTAAACGAGGGTTTTCCACTCCCAGACTAAGCATGAAGTAAAATTTCGAGTTTAGAAAAGCCTGAAAATTTGGATTGGCCGCGTAGTGAAGCGCAGCGGCCAATCCAAATCAGGCTTTTCTAAACTCGAAATTTTACTTCATGCGCAACGCGTATAAAACACTGAAATATCGTAAAGTTTAAAATATACGGCTTTAGCGATCTAATATGTAAACGTGAATCAAACGTGAGTCAAATTCTGCTCTGAACCAATTGTTTAAAACAGTGATTATACGCAACCTAATAACTCGTATATTGGGTTGCCATTTTACTTAATGCGCCACGCGTATAAAACACTGAAATATCATGAAGTTTAAAATATACGACTTTAGCAACCTAACCTAATAACTCGTATATTGGGTTGCCTATAATCGTTTTTGTATGTGTGTTTTCTGAACTTCACTGTAAATCATTGTTTTTAAGCATGGCGCATGAAGTAAAATTTCGAGTTTAGAAAAGCCTAATTTGGATTGGCCGCTCCACTTCGCTACGCGGCCAATCCAAATTCTTAGGCTTTTCTAAACTCGAAATTTTACTTCATGCTTAGTCTGGGAGTGGAAAACACTCGTTAAAAGCCTCAAATTAACCGCTTTAATACACCGAATTCCTGCAAATTTAAAAAAAAACACTGTAATTATCGGGATACGTATACACCAAAGAAAAATGCCCTGTATGTATAAGTTATCGTTAGACATCTAGGATGTCCATTCTCTTTTCAGGCTTTTCTAACTAAAAGCTAGTTTTTAGCCTGTATTAATGAATATTACAAAGTTATACAAATATGTATAATGCATATTTATGGTGAATGCGCCGGGAGCACAATATCATTTAAAATTGATATATGATAAAACAGGTATAATTTATATGTTATGGCTATAGTCCTACAACAAATTTGCAACAAAATATATTGATATGTTCTTATTCAATCATATTTTAACATTTTTAATTCCCTTTATTATTTTGTTGAATTTCAAGATTTAGTCATTTTAAAATATAACCATTTTATACCTTTAACATACGTTTTAACATCTAGTCTAAGCATGAAGTAAATATTTTAACTTTTGGCTGATATTACAATAATTCAATCGTAAAATTACTTTACTTGCAATCATAGATTAAAAAATCATTTTAAAATTTAATGGAGTTAGTATATGATATAAGTACTTTACGTAGATTAAAGAATTTATTGAAATTTAATAAAGTACTGAACTCTTTCATCTAAGTAGAATATGTTTCATTACGGTAAACAGGAGACAGCAACACAAAATCTTTATTATCAGAGGAATCTGAAAATAAATAGATGCATTATTATATGCAAAAATAAATATAAAAAAATGTAAATTCCTCTTCATAAATGACTATAGACCAAAGGTCTTTCCATCGCTGAAGAAGAAAAAGAGACATTTATTCTAGATATGCTCTTATACTCGTATAATAATTCGGTATAAGGAGAACATAAAAGGAAAATCTGTGTAATTCAAATTGCTTACTATGAATATTAATGAACTATGAATATTTATTAATGTGGTAAATCCGAAAACTTGGGTTTCACAAGTTGAAATATTTCATCCATATGGACTAATGGACTTCCGAAGCAAACTTAACAAAAACAGTTTGAGTTTATTTTTGATTTAATTTGAGTTTGTATACTTTGTTTATTTAACAAAATAAAGTTAATGCTTGTTGCGCTACACTCTTGATGGAACCGGATATTCAAATTTGGTGAAGAAAAACACTTGTTATGTTCCATTATTTTATTTTCATTTTCCTGACACGTGTTTCGATCTTTACAGATCTTTATCAAAGGTTATATAGTATACCCTTTGATAATGATCTGTAAAGATCGAAACACGTGCCAGGAAACTGAAAATAAAATAATGGAACATAACAAGTGTTTTTCTTCACCAAATATTTAACAAAAGTCTAATTACTTTAATTTACGCTACTACGTACTCCTCTATGGTTTTTTTTCTCAAAGCAGGTTACGTGAAAGAGCAATTAGAGTCATACTTGACTGGTTGAACTTCGCCTGCTCTACATTGTATTATTTTTTTCTCCTATATTTTCTTTTATTGATTTTGAATGAAGATAATTTATTATTATTATTATTAACATTTTATTTAAAAGTTCCTAACTTTAAAGCACAATATTGAAACATATTTGATATACAATGGGAACTCATATAATATTGAAATATTCTTTACGTAAAATGTTATGTGTTGTACTCAATTTAAATTTAGTATAATGAATGATTTCATTGAGTATACTTTATATTTCTCAATGTGTCCCATCGTTTAAAAAGTTGCAATAATAATGAAGGAATTTAAAACTCCATCAAATGTTCTAAAATGCTGTTAATTTCTAAAAATACTTCACGATTTTATTTCTACTCGTCGCCCATAACACAGGGGGGTCGAGATTGTCCTAATCTGCAGCGAAAAGTTGCTGGATAACTTGAGCCCCGTAATGACGAGATGAACGCGAACTTTACGGTTCCCTCCCTCGAATCTCACAAAAAAAAGATGGAAAAGTTGCCAGCTAATTTCGCGAAGATTAATGTTCACCGAGAAATGGTGTTAATAATAAACCCATTTTAATTACCCACGTTCTTCAAGGACATTTACTGAATTTGATGTTTTTTTCCCCATATTATTGAATATAATGAAGAAGATTGTTTTTTAATTAACGAGTATAATAAATAAATTAATAAAATATGTGCGGTATAGTATGTTTGTTTTTTTTCGGAAATGTTATAAATTTTTTAAGAGTAATAAATATGATTGCATCAACATCGATTGCACTTTTGCACAGGGAAGTGTGCTTATAGAGAATTTTTAGACGATATACATGCATACTCGTACAATTAATATTTCTTAAAGTAAAGCCAAGCTGTTTTTATATTCAGGAGTAGCTTAAAAAGTGTGCATACAGGGAATTTTATTTTAAGTATACATACCCCATGTATACGCTTTAAATATTCAAACATTGAATATTTAAATATTCAGCCTGTAATGTAATGCATTTAACTGTGTAGGTATTGATGATTGCACAAGATTACTTAAAATATATATAGGGAGTTTTTCTTTTAACTATGTACAGGGTGCCTCGTTATTGCGTTCTCGGAGGATATATCGGCTCACTTTAAAGATAGAACAATTGTTTCTATACCAAATTTACTTGGTTTTAAAAGCTGCACAATCTAAAAATAATTTTATATATACAGAATGCGCCATAAAGACAGTAGCAGATGCAACTTGTTTTTGTTAAATAGATCACCCTATATATTATTTGGTTTTTTAATTCCTTATAAAAATTGCATGTCATTTTATAAAAAAGACATTTGGTCTAAGTCGTGCCGTTTGGAAGTTATTTAACGTTTATAGAGAAAAATGATGTTTGCAATGGTTTCGTAAAGCTAAAATATCTCTGAAATTAAATGAGATAGAGAGTTGCAGATTTCGCTATTCACTTGAGAATAGAGGGCGCTATCTGTTGCACTATAAAGTTGTTACGCTAACATTATTTGGATATGAAATAAAAATTGTTGAATTTATAAATTTTCAATCAGAAGTAACTTGATTTTTTTTAATGGAACCATATAGCATTTTTTACATCAATCGACTTAAAATGAAAGTCTCTTTCGAGTTTGTTAATAATTTTTTATCTGTAGATGTAATATAATTATATTAAAAACGTTAAAGTTACGGATAAAAAAGATAAACCTAGTCGAAAGCGGATTGAATTTTAAGTCAATTGATATTAAAAGAATTATATGGTCCATTTAGAAAAGTACCCGCTGTTGTGTATGTGAGTGTTGTTTATTCAATTTATGTATCTCTTTCTGTGATATTTTCGTTCCTTCCGAAACGGGATGAGATTTTTGATGTTTTGTAAGTTGGCAGACAATAAAAAATCATGTGAGCTAACTGAAAGCATTGAAAAGCAGCGGTATTTTTAGTTTAAACCAATTGGAAGCAGGGGTCTTTTCACTTGGAGCCAATTGGAAGCAGGAGAATTATCAGCAGTAATAATTCCCCTCGGGCAATTGACGTTCTAAGTTTTTGTATAATGCTCTGTGAGACGAAAATGGAACAACTCCATTGGTTGTTTATTTTTAAAGGAACTTATCAAACTAATTGCATTCGTTTCATAACAACAAGCGATTTTCTCTCTTTTCCCAGCGGAATTATATTTACTTTATGTATTTATTACGATTAAAGAAGTCACTAAAGTCACTATTAATACTTTACGTGATGGCTTTTATGAATGCATTTTTTTATATTCGTTTTTGAATTTAAAATCGATGAGGAATTGATGCCGAGGTGGGAAATGGGGGATTATTTATTTAGGTTGAAACGTACGAGGGTTTTTAGTTTAATTACGGCTTGCGGGCAGCCAGACCTTGAGCATAAACTACAACTATAAAGGTGCATTTTTCATGCAACTCTCTCAGGATTTACATTGAACTTTGGATTTTAGTGTTTGAGCAAAATGCTTTAAATAAATAATTCTTAAAAGAAATATTGTAAAGGATTCACAAAGTATATGGCTTTTACCTTCAATACAAAAGAAGAAATCATAATATTTGCTAATACTAATAATAAAATAATAAAAATACTAATAGACGTAACAACTTATCAATAATGTATAATTTGTCATTGTACAATATTAAAATTCTATTAAATGGTTTCGATAGCTAACGCTATCTAATGCTCCATAGTGGCATCGTCAATGACACGAATGCACAAGTGCATACTAAATACTTATCTCAAATTCAATTTTGATTAAAATTCTACTTGGCACAATTTTAGAGTAGGCAGTATGTTTGTGCTAAATGTTAAATGGATTTAATGCGTTTTATTAAATCCATTTAACATTTAGCACAAACATTAACTAATAATGAAGAATTTTCAGCAATATCTATTTGATAAAATTAACTTTATAAAGTTGATTTTTTCAAGTTAAATTCTAAATTGTGATATACGGTAGATATCAATGTAACGTTTTAAATATGAAGGATTGTATTTATTTAAAATATACATAACATAAATAATACTTTTTGTTAGAGTTATGTTCAATTATGATTTATGAGGATATTACAGCCATGGATTAGTCAAACCGTGCTCAAATTATGATCCGAATCTAGATAGTTTGAGGGAACGGTTATAGCATAGCGATTAAGGGATGTTATGCGATTATTACGATTACAACTAATTTACATATTGATTAGACAATTGAATTTCTCTGTAACGGTTATTATTATAACTAATGGCCTTAGTTAAATCGCATTTCACAACTAATAATACTACCAATATGCCTTTTAATTGAAGAGACCACACTAAATTTCATCATAAGAACTCCGAGATATTCGTACATGTGATTTATGAACTTGTAATTTTTATAATTGTAGAAAATTATTTTCACTTTTATAACAAACAAAAATGCACACCGCTATAATAATTAAATCGGTCATTTTGAAAAGGGGCTATCTCAGCAATTTTAAGATTATCATTTTAATTAAAAAAACCTGTCTAAGTTTCATTTATTATTAGTTAGGTCAACGTAGCTTTTTACGTTTATTAACCATAAGTATAAATGAAATTGCCAATTCTTGGTTGCAGAATACTTTAAACATTAAAAATGCGATTCTTTTCGCAATCTACATCAAGTTAGTCTTACAAAGACTATATCAAACAGGCCATCATTATTCAGGCTATCTATAGACAAACAATTTGACCCAAATTGTTAAATTTGCAGTAGGTTACTGTAGGTAACAGCAAACACTTGTTGTATTATTCAATGTCTGTCGGGGTATTAGTTCGGAAAGTAGTTGTTTCAATGAGTGTTTGATATAGTCTTTGTAAGACTAACTTGTTGTAGATTGCGAAAAGAATCGCACTTTTAATGTTTATTAAGCATAGTAGTTCTGACCCGTTTTTATATGGAATGCACGAGTAGAGGAACCAAACCACAGAATTTTGCAAAAAGTGATTTTTTCAGATTAAGGAGATGGCCCGTTTTTAAAATAACCGATTCAATCACAGAATAATATTTTTGTAACGTATTGTATTTTTTTAATTTCTCACTTAACCTGTGGTAAAACATTTTGACTAACTATAAACTATTCTTCTTCTAATTTAATGGCTTTGGCAATTAGGACCTTTCCGCCAGCCTCAGTTATTTGATTTAGTATTTAGTTCACTTTTATTTGTTGTATGCTGTTAGTAGCAACAACATAAAACAAATACTGGAAAAAAGTTGTTTAAGAAATATGTTATTTTATACCAACAAATTATCCAGAAAGGCCAACACATTGATTGAAGGGGAAAATAATATAGAATAAATTTATATGAGGGATTTATAAGTTATGGAAGAGAGAAATGAGAAATGCATTTAGCATAGTTCTGTTTACAATTAAAAAATATATGATTTAAATCTTCGGCCTAGCAACATTCTCACAAAGCAGAAGGAATTTGCGGAATACTATGAACTATTAATTAAAATATTTCTCGATAATGACTTATTGTCCAAGCTAGTCAGATAACTGTTGTTAAAATACATCACCAGCTGTGATGTATTTTAAACTAACGAGTGTCTTCTACTCCCAGACTAAGCATGGAGTAAAATTTCGAGTTTAGAAAAGCCCCGCGTAGAAAATTTGTCGAGGGTCGCGCAGCGACCCGAGACAAATTTTCACGGGGCTTTTCTAAACTCGAAATTTTACTTCATGCGCCACGCGTATAAACCACTGATTTACAGTAAGGTTAAAAATATATAACGCTTAAATGTAATGGTGATCAATATTTATTGAGATGTAGTGAAAATGGAAGAATTACTTTTTTTGTGAATAGTTTTGCAATAATAATAATAAATGTCTAAATAAAATTAGTTAAACAATAAAGTGTTTTAAATAATAGTTTATATTTATAGATATTGTGACGTAAACATTTATACAGATACCTCTTTTAAAAATCATAACATTGAATTGTGTTTTTTTTTTATTTGCAGGCTGACTACACAAGACATCTTGAAGATTTGATGAAACGAGTTGAAAATCTATTATTGAGAGTCGCGAAAGATTTATTCTTGTCAAAGGAATCCAAGACAGCTGTGGAATATATGCGTAAATGGGAAGGATTTATAAGAATTTTCCGCTCAGGTACGTAACTTGTTTTTAATGTCACTAACGTGGGACAGTGAACATAAAATTCTTAAAAAGCCTTCAGAAACTAATATTGAATCATTTGTTTACTAAGATGAGCAGTGTAATACAATGGCAGAGGAAACTAAGAATTTCTTAGCGAAACTTTCGAAACTAATACAAATTTTGAACGAAATGTATAAAAGCAATTTATTTGATAACGCGACTAAGAGGGAAATCTCTGAGTTGATAAAGAGAGGTAAAAGTATACGAGGAAAAGTAACCGAGGAGAGTAGTTTGAACGCTGGAGGAAAATTTGAATGGGTCGATTCTGTTCTAATCAAAGTAAGTAAAAGATAAATACAATCAATATACATACTTTATTTAAACGTATTTTTGTTAGTTTTAAAAACTATGCTTGAATAAAATAAACTTTTATATAAGTATACCAAATATCCGGAGGTAGTTAGAATTAGAGATGGGTAACTCCTGAGCGAATCGACTCAAAGAGTCAGCTCAGTGAAGTGAGCTGGTGAGCCATGTGAATCAGTTCGAAATATGTAGCTCTTTTTGTGCCATGACTCATATTGATTCGCCCGCTCATTTAGAGCGAATGTAGATTTGCAAGGCATTAACAGATCTTTATTTTCACACGGCTCGTTGATCGACAGGCCGGCTTCTCTCAGCCTTACTGAACATGCACTTTCTACTTTTTCCATTTTTATACTACTCGATTCATTTCTAAAAACTGAACACTTTTCACGTAAATTTCTAAACCTACGTTATTCGTTAATTTGGATTGAGATTTGCCTTTTCCCAGTTCACAAATACAATTTAAAATATCATAAGCAAACGGCGTTGTTTACCATCTAGTAAATATTACAAGTGCAATTATTCTTTCGTCACCTTTTTCTAAACAAAATTGTAAGTTTAATAAGAAGTGTTTGTTATTGTAGTAAGAAAATAGCTATCGTTATATTTCTATCATGTTATTGCAGCATCGCCGATTCGACTTACGACGCGTGCGAATCGAGTGAAATAAACCCATTGAGTTGGCGAATCAACTCTAAAAGATCCGCGGCGGCTGTTGAATCCGACTGAGCTAGCTCACTCATCGGGATTCAACTCCACGGTTCGGAGTTGGATCGCGATGATTCACGACGGTTCTCGAATCTAACTGAACTAGCTCGTTTTACGGAACTCTTTAATCCGACGAATCCGACTGAGCGGCTGTTGAATCCGACTGAGCTAGCTCACTCATTGGGATCCAACTCCAAGGTTCGGAGTTGGATCGCGATGTGCTGAATGTGTATGTATGTGTGTTCTCATAGGCGCGCACACGTATTCAATATATTTAAACACACTTGAAGTGTAATTGCACGAAATGAATACGCGTTTACTATAATTTTGATGTAATATTTACTCTTACGTTTTTATATAAATTATGATTAAGTTATTGCAATCATTGTATAACCGAAATTATTAATCACCGCCTCGCTCAACTCAATAAGTTGGCGAATCAGATGGATCTCTAAGAGTCAGAACTCTCGGCGGATCGCTAGCTCGTAATTGAGTCATGTAACTCTTTTGAGCTGGCTCACTGAACCAGCTCTTTAAAGTGAGTCAGATCTTTTGAACCAGCTCACTGAAAAGAGCCATTTCGCCCATCTCTAGTTAGAATATAGAAATTTCAAATATTATGCAAAAAATAAGATGCATTGTTATACAGGGAATTTTTCTTTTAAGTAAACAAATCATATGTAAACGTTGTTGTTTTTATAAAAAACGTTCAATTTAAAGCTTCTAGCGAGTGTTTAACAATAAATCATAGATGCATAAATTTATTGTTTAAGTTAAGCATGACGTATAATTTCGAGTTTAGAAAAGCCTGAATATTTGGATTTGCCAGTGAAAATCATAAATAGAAATGCAAAATTTTACCTAATATGAACTTTTAGAGTTAACTTTATAATTGCTCGAAATTTTACTTATTGCTTAATCGAGAAGTGGTAACACTCATTGGATTGAACGTGTTTATAAAAATAACAAATGTCTAGAAATTTACAAATGAAAATTACTGTATGTTTTATCCTGGAGTAAGTCAAATCTTGTTTTTCAGAATATGATTCTCAAATTATTGTTGTATTATGAAAATAATTCGAAACTATTGCACCTTATTACAACCACTAATTGCAATAACTGATTTCTTGACATATTTAAAAATTAGGTTTAAATCATCTCATCTCAATGATGAAAGAATACATGTATTGGGAACTAATTTTCTATGTACTTATTGCGTCCTATATAATAAAAATCATTTTTTTATAACGCAAAATTAGATACCGGGAGTTTTTCTTTTAATTATAATTATCCCCATAGACTGTATGTATATGCTGTAAATCTTCAGAGATTCATCATTTTTGAAAAGAGTTCAAATCAAAGCTTTAAATAAGTGTTTTCCACACCCTGATTAAGCATGAAGTAAAATATTGAGTTTAGAAAAGCCTTAAAATTTGGATACCAAACCAAATTTTCAGGATTTTCTAAACTCGAAATTTTACTTCATACGCCACGCATATAAATCACTGATTTCAAGTGAAGTTCAAAATATACTGCTTTAGAATTCTGTTTAAGATGTATATTTTGAACTTCACGATATGTCAGTATTTTATACGCGTGGCGCATGAAGTAAAATTTCGAGTTTAGAAAATCCTGAAAATTTGGTTTGGTCGCTCCGCTTCGCGGAGCGACCAAACCAAATTTTCAGGATTTTCTAAACTCGAAATATTACTTCATGCTTAGTCTGGGAGTGGAAAACACTCGTTTAAAGGCTCAATTTTAATTCCTAAAAAAAACCCCGAGTGTATACTTTGATACCGGGAGTTTTTCTTTTAATTATAATTAATTAATTATCCCCATAGACTGTAAATACTGTAATTCTTCAGAGATTCATTATTTTTTTAAAAGAGTCCAAATCAACGTTTTAAATAAGTGTTTTCCACACCCTGATTAAGCATGAAGTAAAATATTGAGTTTAGAAAAGCCTTAAAATTTGGATTGGCCGACCAATCCAAATTTTTAGGCTTTTCTAAACTCGAAATTTTACTTCATACGCCACGCATATAAATCACTGATTTCAAGTGAAGTTCAAAATATACTGCTTTAGAATTCTGTTTAAGAAGTATATTTTGAACTTCACGATATGTCAGTATTTTATACGCGTGGCGCATGAAGTAAAATTTCGAGTTTAGAAAATCCTGAAAATTTGGTTTGGTCGCTCCGCTTCGCGGAGCGACCAAACCAAATTTTCAGGATTTTCTAAACTCGAAATTTTACTTCATGCTTAGTCTGGGAGTGGAAAACACTCGTTTAAAGGCTCAATTTTAATTCTTAAAAAAAAACACCGAGTGTATACTTGAAAAAAATGTCCTTGTATATTTCAGAATAAATTGTAGAAAACATTTGTTTTTTAAACTCATTATCCGACAAATTTATAAATTGACTTCAAAGTTCAGCTATTGACTTAATCTTCTTTGTTCAAGTTACACTTAATCTGAGAAAATATAGTTACGACATATTTACATTTTTATTTCTAAATTCTAGTGTCTTCAAGAAGGTTCTTGGTTACTAGTAGATAACGTGAACCTTTGCAGTCCTGCCGTTTTGGATCGTCTTAATGCGCTTTTAGAACCCAACGGAGTTCTTACAATTGGCGAAAGAGGCGTTGATGAGGACGGTAAAATGGTTAACATAAAACCCCATCCTGAGTTTAGATTATTTTTAACGATGGATCCCAAAAATGGCGAAATCTCAAGGTAAATGGATACAAAAAAAATACAGAAAGAGAAAGCTAATCACGATAAATTACAGAGCAATGAGAAACCGAGGTGTAGAAATTTACATGTTGAACGAAGATGAAGGCAAGAGCAAAAATATTTTTGACACGGAATCGTTGATACAAGAAAATGGCTTGATGGTGAAATCTCATGGGAAATCGTTGTGGGATATACATCAGCATATTTGGGAATCAACAATTGGTAAATCATATTTTAAAGATGTCTTTTTATCTTTAAGAAATCTTGCAAAGATTTATAAAATGTAACTAGGATTTTGATCAGCAACGGGTTCGAGGCAAAAAAAAATACTAAACTTAGTTTATAACTTAAGAAATGCTAATTAATAGTGTTTTATTTAATTTTTCAATATGGGAAAAGTAAATTCCAAATATTATATTAGAATTTTTGCCCTGACGAAGCTAAGAAACATCTAGCGAAATATTGGCACAACTTATAACAAAGTTCTAGTTTAATTTATATTTAAAATACTGCCGCTTTCCCCAAAACTGTAATAATAATTTTGACAAATCGAACGGCAAACGCTATACAGGGGTGCCCGTATTTCAACAGAATGTATAGGGATCTTAGTTATTTGAAGACATAGATAGTCGGTTAAATTGGGTCAAAGTTGCGTATTTTAGGGCCCAATAATAATGTAAAAACAAACTTGAAATATCTTCTTTCGTTTTTAAAATATTGTCAAAAAAACGGATTTTTTAAAATTTCGTTTTTATTTTTTTATTCAAAAACTATTGAATCCAGACCTTTACAACTTTGACTTTATGGAGGCACTTTTTAACAAGAAATCTATTAACATATTTTATTTTAAGATAACCATAACATTTACCCAGAGACCATAGCCAAATTTTGTTTTTCTTATGGGCGCCATATTGGATTTTCATATTTTTTGAAAGAATATTTTTTTCTGAATTCAATGATGTATCATACTTAAAACTTACTCATAGTTTATTGTATATTTTATATGCAAAATTGTAATCTTTTGTTTTTTGTAAAGAGTGCCTTGCAAACAGTTGAGTAACTCACTCATTTGACAACTCCCCGAACCCATAATTGTTGTTAAAATTATCACCAGTTGTGATGTATTTTAAACATCACCAGTTGTGATGTATTCTTCCACTCCCAGACTAAGCATGAAGTAAAATTTCGAGTTTAGAAAAGCCCCGCGTAGAAAATTTGTCGAGGGTCGCGCAGCGACCCGAGACAAATTTTCACGGGGCTTTTCTAAACTCGAAATTTTACTTCATGCGCCACGCGTATAAACCACTGATTCACAGTAAAGTTAAAAATATATAACGCTTAAATGTGATGGTGATCAATTTTTATTGAGATGTAGTGAAAATGGAAGAATTACTTTTTTTGTGAATAGTTTTGGAAAAATAATAATAAAAGTAGTATATATTTTGTTTGTGCAACTTTTCTATATTGTTGATATTTGGGTCATCATATCTTTAACGGAAAAAGTGCTATGATGGAAATCACCTTTTTTTTTAATTTATATTTTGTGTGATAATCGATACTTATTATTACAAAATATTGACAGCTATGAAATAATGTTGACTGCTAACAATGATTGACTACTGTCAAGATTTTATTGATTAATAGATATGACGTCATTGTTTCCAAGACACTCTTTGCAAAAAAGAAAATACTATAATTTTAAATATTAAATCTAAAATAAATTATGAGTGTGATACATCACTGAGGTTAGAAAAAAATATTCTTTCAAAAAATATGAAAATCCAAAATGACGCCCATAAAAAAACAAAAGTTGGCTATTGTCTTTGGGTAAATATTACAGTTATCTTTAAAAACATATGCACCTAGATTCCTCATTAGAAAGTACCTGTATATTATCAATGTTCTAAATGTCCAGATTCAGTAGTTTTTGAATAAAAAAATAAAAGCAAGTTTGAAATAAATCAGTTTTTTGTTGATATATCTAAAACAAACAAAGATATTGCGAAATTGTTTTCAGGCCCTAAAATACGCAATTTTGCCCCAATTTAACCGACTCTCAATCTCTTCAAATAACTGAGATCTCCATAGATTCTGACGAAATACGGACACCCTGTGTAGATGTTTAAAATATATTCATACTACTTACTAACATTTGGATTTAGAAGCAAACTCGGTTTAACTTTATGAGCCAATTAACGAACAGCTACAACTTGATAAGTTTGTGCCGGGAAACTTATTTATAATCGTGTATTAAAGTGGTATAAAAATCACTTTATTGAGTAATTCATTGCGTCATTTAAGCAATATTTGTAGATTTTATTTGATCTAATTCATTTCAAACTGGAATTTTAATTTATTTATAGGAGAGAAACCAAATATTTCAACCATGCTCCAAGCATCTTTCTTAATATCTCAACAACTTTTACGTGGAACAAACCCAAAAAGAGCATTCACAGATACAATCCTTGACATTTACTGCGAAGCTAAATCAAGCCTAGCGTACATAACACCTGAAGCCAAAACGGGAATGAAAGAGCAAATTCTCGAAATCCTAAACACCAATCAGAGTCAAGGAAAGCGAAAATCAACAACACACGCGACTTTGAATACCACCGAAATACAAATAAACTCAAAACTAGCTAGAATACAACAGCACGTGCATCTTTTAGATAATTGTGCTACAGATGAAACAAATAAAGAGGAATTGTTCAAATTCTTCCTTTTGCACGTGTTTACTTTATCAACAATTGAAGATCTTAAGTTACGCTTTAAATATCTGAAAAGTATATTCAAAGACAAAAACGCTATTGATGTATCGTTAGAAATTTTAAATCATCTACTAAAGTTGCCAAATGCAGGAGATAATCAAGATTATCCAATTGATTTCCGCTGGATACCCAATACTCGCTTCAATAACAGTGATCTTAATTTATGCAACAGAAACTTAATTTGGATTTATTACACTCTACAAACGAAAATTGGATGTTGTGAGGTTAAAATAAGCAAACAACAAAAAACATTTACATTCCTGCAATACTTACAAGGTGTTCAGAAGAAGGAAGTTGAAGGAAAAATCGATGATCCAGTTGTTAAACATTTATTGCAATTACTGAACACTTTTGATCTAGCAATCAAACAATTCCAAATCGATGATTTAAGCAACGAAAAAACAATTGAAGTAATATCCCTGCTACAACACAGATTCATAATTTACAACTTCCTCCAGTTGAAAATGAAAAACTTAAAACACGTCGATGAGCATTTGTTAAACTCACTACACGTTTACTACAAGTGGTTTGTTAAATTTTCCGTTAACGGATTAGGGTTAGAAAATCAAGATTTACTCAACGTAATCGAGAGAATAAATTCAGAGCTTTCACATCACTTTAGCGTGTTGAGGAAAATTGGTAAACACTACCAAAAAGCTTTACAGAAACCCCCACCTCTAACCAACTCCACGCAGTTAACTGTGGTTCCGAAATTACACCAACTTTTAGAAGAGTTCGATGTTTACAAGAAGAATTTCAAGAAGGATAATTATGAAAATGATATTAAACGATCGCTGCTTATTGATTGTAAAAGTAGACTTGATTACGATTTGGAAACACTAACAGATGAATTCAAGAAATTGTTGGAGGATGAAAATATTGTATCATTGGAAGAACCAAGTGAAAGCCCGGATGTTCAAATTATAGAAGATAATCCAAAAATTATTTCTAAAAACCCCTACGTAATACAAATCCAGCCTTTAACAGATTACTACTGCTTATTGCAAGTATTAAAATTCCGCACTGATTTACAAGCAATCAATTTAAACAATTTTCCAACTGTGCCTCCGCATTTAACATCTGTAATTGTAAAATACTCTACTAAACATGATGATACACTTTTACATGAATTGACTAGTGAAATTCATCATTACTTAAGAAATTCTGCAGCGTTGTCTTCTGGTAAATTTTTAAGAATTCTTGAAGTTGTTGATGAAGATTTTGATGAAGGTGGTAAAGTGGTTTCGTTGCACAATCCTGCTTTGAGTTATTTGGTGCAGAATTTATTGCTGAATCCTTTGAATGCGAATGGAGTGATTGGCATTAATTTGGGTAATTATCGGAATGTTTTGAAGATGATTAGGGATGTTCGTGCTGTAATTTGGAGTAATCTACGTGGGATTTCTAGTCAACAGTATGATTTAATGTAAGTTAAAACGAGTTAATCAAATATTCTCATAATTGATACAATTAGGGCTAGTTGTTCAATAGAGGTTCAATCGAAGTTTAACTTAAACTAAGTTTAAATTACATAATCGTAATGCAATTTAAACAATGTTTTACCCAAGCCATAATTTAATAACTAAATATTTGTAGTTTATTAAATTTAAATTAATTTCTAGTCTAGAATTGAATTAGTACATTGATACAATAGAGGTTCAATCGAAGTTTAACTTAAACTAAGTTTAAATTACATAAACGCTATGCAATTTAAACAATGTTTTACCCAAGCCTTAATTTAATAACTAAATATTTATAGTTTATTAAATTTAAATTTATTTCTAGTCTAGAATTGAATTAGTACATTGATACAATTAGGGCTAGTTGTTTAATAGAGGTTCAATCGAAGTTTAACTTAAACTAAGTTTAAATTACATAACGCAATGCAATTTAAACTATGTTTTACCCAAGCCTTAATTTAATAACTAAATATTTGTAGTTTATTAAATTTAAATTTATTTCTAGTCTAGAATTGAATTAGTACATTGATACAATTAGGGCTAGTTGTTCAATAGAGGTTCAATCGAAGTTTAACTTAAACTAAGTTTAAATTACATAAACGCAATGCAATTTAAACAATGTTTTACCCAAGCCATAATTTAATAACTAAATATTTGTAGTTTATTAAATTTAAATTTATTTCTAGTCTAGAATTGAATTAGTACATTGATACAATTAGGGCTAGTTGTTCAATAGAGGTTCAATCGAAGTTTAACTTAAATTAAGTTTAAATTACATAAACGCAATGCAATTTAAACAATGTTTTACCCAAGCCTTAATTTAATAACTAAATATTTGTAGTTTATTAAATTTAAATTTATTTCTAGTCTAGAATTAAATTAGTACATTGAACCAAAGTAGGACATTTTTTAGTGAATTGATAATTAAGACTAATGACTAATTTTGCATTCGTTAATCATGACTTATGACTAATTTCTTAGACATTATTTTGTTGATTGAAGACCAATCACCAAGCAACTAATAATTGAAATAATCGTCATACATGACAAATTATTTGGCTAAATATGTTGGCCGTGTTTTACGTCTTAAAAACAAAATAAAGGTATGTATTTAAAAAAAAATACTATTAATTTTAAATGCTCGTCACAGAATTTAAATATTGCAAAACTAAAAATGTCACTATTTTCGGAAATTTGTGGGCTTTATATGCACACACAGGGTGACGACCAACCGGAAAAATTAGGGACAAGTCAGGGGATTTTATTTATCGGAAAATTCAGGGAAATTAGTCCTTTTTAGCAAAAATCTGGGAATTTTTAAATAAATTTTAATGATAAATATGGGGATAATACGATTAAAGAATCGACAAATTGTTAGTTCAGTATAAATTTGACGTATCAAAATCAGGGTTGTTATGTTTAAAACACTTTGTTTTAAAACAGTGTTTTAAACATGTTTAAAAACAGCTGTCGTGTTTTAAACGGTTTTGTTTTAAACATGTATTGAATCTTAAATTTGTTTCAAACATGTTTTAAACGTTAAATTTGTCTAAAACTTGTTTTTTATTATCTTAAATTTGCTAAATTATATTTTATACTACTTTATTAAGATTTTTTGTTTACATTTTTAAATTTTAACTAAATTGTTGAAGATATTTCAAATTACATTATTAAACTTAACATTTTATTACAATAAATGTGATTTTTAAATACAAGAATTTTTTCTTTCAAGTATGCTTTTCTTTCACTGTAAATTTTACATTTGTTGTTTTTTGTAAAGATTTCAATTTGAATCTTTAAATGAGGGTGTTCCACTCCCAGACTAAGCATGAAGTAAAATTTCGAGTTTAGAAAAGCCTGAAAATTTGGATTGGCCGCGTAGCGAAGCGGAGCGGCCAATCCAAATTAGGCTTTTCTAAACTCGAAATTTTACTTCACGCGCCACACGTATAAACCACTGAAATATCGTAAAGATTAAAATATATGGCTTTAGCAATCTAATAATAATAATAGCCTTTATTGCCCAAACGGAAAAACCAAAATAATATAATAGATTCAAAAATTACAGTAATAACATTACAGATATAGAAAATGTAAAATATAGAAATAAAGAGAAATAAAAAAATATAAAAAGAACAAAATATAACATATAATAAAAAAAATAAACGCACTTAACGATAAAATGATAACATGAAAATGATTATTATTAAAGATTATGATTATGATTATGATCTCTTAACATTACAAAAAATGTCGTCGAAATGTTTATTACCATTTATACATATATGAGAGATCGGCGCTTTTAATAATATGTTAGTTCTGGCTATAGGGGTATTAAATGTAATATCTTGACGTGATGACAAGCGTGGAACGTTGAATTTAGCCATTGCGAGTAACTGTGGCGAATCAATAATGTTATTAACCAACTTATACAGAAATGTGCCGCTGAAAAGCTCGAGTCGATCAGATAGTGATACAACATTATGTGTTTGTAATAATGTTGTATAATCCACAGTATGATCAGGATATGTACCAGTCATTTTGAAATGTAAGAATTTTAAAAATCTTTTTTGTACTCGTTCCAGCATTAGCGACTGATTAGTGTAATGGGGATAAAAGATTATGGAGGCATATTCCAAGCGACTTCTGACTAACGCATAGTATAAAACCTTAAGTAACTCCACATCATAAAAATACTTAGATGTGCGCATTAAGAAGCCAAGCATCCTAAATGCTGAAGACGAAATATTACAAATATGCTCAGAAAACGATAACCGACTGTCAAACACAACACCAAGATCTTTAAATGTACGTTCACGAACTAACATATTTTCTTGAATGAAATAATTAATACAAATAGGGTTCATGATTCTAGTATATGTAACGGTAACACATTTATTAACGTTAAGAGACAACCCGTTATTGTCACACCACCATAATATGTAGATGTGAGTAAAACGTGAGTCAAATTCTGCGCTGAACAAATTGTTTAAAACAGTGATTATAGGCAACCCAATAACTATAACGTATATTAGGTTGCCTATAATTGTTGTTGTATGTGTGTATTTTTTGAGCTTCACTGTAAATCAGTGTTTATAAGCGTGGCGCATGAAGTAAAATTTCGAGTTTAGAAAAGCCTAATTTGGATTGGCCGCTCCGCTTCGCTACGCGGCCAATCCAAATTCTTAGGCTTTTCTAAACTCGCAATTTTACTTCATGCTTAGTCTGGGAGTGGAAAACACTCGTAAAAAGCCCAAATTAACCGCTTTGAAACAAAGAACTCCAGAAAATTTAAAAAACGCTGTAATTATCGGGATATATATAGTCAAAAGAAAAATGCCCTGTATATCCTGTTTTAAACATGTTTTAAACGTGTTTTAAACATGTTTTAAACATGTTTTAAACACGTTTTAAACATGTTTTTAATTGTTAATGTTTTAAACGCTGTTTCAATGAAGAAAAACACGTTTTGTTGAAAAAAAGCTGTTTGGTTTAATTAGAATGAAAAACACGTTTTTTTAACAACCCTGATCAAAATTAAAAACAAAAACGCTAATATTAAAGAAATCATTTAAATTGATTGATTAAATCAATAAAAAATCAGCTTCATTACCCTGGCCCAACGACGTTCGATAATTTCAATTTTTTATAGTCTTAAATATAGCACTCCTATAGCACCACCAAAAGTTTCTAAAGCACCTCTTGCATTTTCCGGAAAATCAAGGTAGGTCATTCTTGGGCCAGGGCAACGTTACCCTGGCTTATTGACAGATTAATAACAATATATGTCTAAATTAGTCATGACTAAATAATTCATGGCTAATTTAGTCATTACTCTTAATCATGACTAAAACTTTAGTCAACTAATGCCCAACTTTGCATTGTACTAATGTCCGGTTTCATCAACTTCAGATTTTATTAGATAATTTAACTGACGTTGGTAAAACACGGCATACACTGTAAATTTTACGACATCCGTTGCTTTTTTAAAAGATTTCAATTTGAATCTTTAAACGAGGGTCTTCCACTCCCAGACTAAGCATGAAGTAAAATTTCGAGTTTAGAATAGCCTGAAAATTTGGATTGGCCGCGTAGCGAAGCGGAGCGGCCAATCCAAATTAGGCTTTTCTAAACTCGAAATTTTACTTCATGCGCCACACGTATAAAACACTAAAATATCGTAAAGTTTAAAATATACGGCTTTAGCAATCTAATATGTAGATGTGAATAAAACGTTAGTCAAATTCTGCGCGGAACAAATTGTTTAAAACAATTATAGGCAACCCAATAACTCTAACGTATATTAGGTTGCCTATAATTTTTGTTGTATGTGTGTATTTTGTTAACTTCACTGTAAATCAGTGTTTTTAAGCGTGGCACATAAAGTAAAATTTCGAGTTTAGGAAAGCCTAATTTGGATTGGCCGCTCCGCTTCGCTACGCGGCCAATCCAAATTCTTAAGCTTTTCTAAACTCGAAATTTTACTTCATGCTTAGTCTGGGAGTGGAAAACACTCGTTTAAATCCAAAATTAACCGCGTTGAAACAACGATATCCCGCAAATTTAAAAAAAAACGCTGTATTTATCGGGATATACACTGCCGAGCATTAAACTAGGGTCACTCCGTAATTTGAATTATTTTTAGAAATTTTTAGTTTTTTACGTGTTTTTTCGGTTGTAACAGTTCACTAACTGGTTGCTTAAATAAACAAAAAAGTTTATGTTGTTCAAAGTTTATTGAAAGTAATAAAAATAAACAATTTCAATTTGATATGCTAAGTAATGAAAATGAACAAGTTTACTATCATATGCTTTTTTTGAAACAAAAGAAAGTTTAGGGACTTCAGTAGCGAGTATTCCCTCCTCTGGCAGTGATAACAGCTTGCAAACGACGAGGCATGCTCTGGATCAGATTTTGGATCATATTCTGCGGAAGAAAAAAAATTCTAGAGAGCTACGCGACATACTGGTACAGGAATGGGACAATTCCTGTACCAGTATGTCGCGTAGCTCTCTAGAATTTTTGGGGGCCTGCACATGTCTCTGTAAACGTTTTCCCATCTCATCCCAAACATGCTCAATTGGATTTAAATCTGGACTGCGAGCAGGCCAAACAAATCGCGTGATTTGACACTCATCAAGATACTCAGTAACTATCCGAGCAGTGTGGGGCATTGTGTTATCATGCATAAATGTTGCGTCGTCACCAAGAATAACCATTAACGGTGAAACATGGTTTTCTAGAACCTCTGTCAGGTACCTACGCGCAGTAAGCGTGCCATTCTCGATAAAGATTAACTCCGTATGAGTGTCAAAAGATATGTCTCCTCATGCCATAACTGATCCTCCACCAAATGGAAGTCGCTCGGCAATGAATGCTTGAGCATATCTCTCGCCTTGTCGTCGCCACATTCTTATCGGAGCCCGTCAGACAGAATCGCGATTCATCGGAAAACAATACGCGACTCCAATCCGCTATTGTCCAAGCCAAGTGTTCTTGTGCAAAACACAACCTCACTATCCGGTGTTCACGGGAAAGCGGAGGTCCAGTAGCTCTAGTTCGAGAAGATAATCCAGCAGCATGAAGTGGCCTCCTAACTGTCCACTCACTTGTGTTTACATTTCTCGCTTCTTGCAGATGATTTTGAAGGGAAACTGGCGTGACCGTTCGGTTTCTCAGAGCACTAGAAACGAGAAAGCGGTCATCTCTAGCTGTTGTAGTCTTGCCTCGCCCTGAACCAGGTCTTCGAGTGAGCAGACCAGTCTCTTCGTACCGCCGCCATACTCTTTGCACACTCGAGAGACTTACATCAATCTTTCTCGCAGTTTCGCGCAGACCGCGGCCGTCTTCTAAAGCCGCCACAATTCGTGCTGTAACAACAGGATTTATGCTCATTGCAAAACACTAACAATGACAACAATACACAAACAATTTGCAACAGATAGATGTCCTCACAGAAACAAAAACTATGCTTGATTGTTTCAACAAGAGCATATGAAAGTAAACTTGTTCATTTTCATTACTTAGCATATCAAGTTGTAATTGTTAATTTTCATTACTTTCAATAAACTTTGAACAACAAAAACTTTTTTGTTTATTGAAGCAATCAGTTAGTAAACTGTTACAACCGAAAAAACACGTAAAAAACTAAAGATTTCTAAAAATATTCCAAAAAAATTCAAATTACGGAGTGACCCTACTTTTATGCTCGGCGGTATATATACTCAAAAGAAAATTGCCCTATATTTTCTGTTTTAAACACGTTTTAGGCCTGTTTTAAACTTGTTTTAAACACGTTTTAAGCATGTTTTTAATTGTTAATGTTTTAAACGCTGTTTCAATGAAAAAAAACACGTTTTGTTAAAAAAGCTGTTTGTTTTAATTAAAATGAAATAAGCCTTTTTTTAACAACCCTGATTAAAATTAAAAACAAAAACGCTATTATTAAAAAAATCATTTAAATTGATTGATTGAATCAATAAAAAATCAGCTCCATTACCCTAGCCCAACGACGTTGGATAATTTCAATTTTTTTATAGTCTTAAATATAGCACTCCTATAGCACCACTAAAAGTTTCTATAGCACCCCTTGCATTTTCCGAAAAATCAAGGTAGGTCATTTTTGGGCCAGGGTAACGTTACCCGGGCTTAATGACAGACTAACAACAACGTATGTCTAGATTAGTCATGACTAAATAATTCATGGCTAATTTAGTCATTACTCTTAATCATGACTAAAACTGTAGTCAACTAATGCCCAACTCTGCATTGTACTAATGTCCGGTTTCATCAACTTCAGATTTTATTAGATAATTTAACTGACGTTGGTATAACACGGCATACACTGTAAATTTTACGACATCCGTGCTTTTTAGAAGATTTCAATTTGAATCTTTAAACGAGGGTCTTCCACTCCCAGACTAAGCATGAAATAAAATTTCGAGTTTAGAAAAGCCTGAAAATTTGGATTGGCCGCGTAGCGAAGCGGAGCGGCCAATCCAAATTAGGCTTTTCTAAACTCGAAATTTTACTTCATGCGCCACACGTATAAAACACTGAAATATCGTAAAGTTTAAAATATACGGCTTTAGCAATCTAATATGTAGATGTCAATAAAACGTGAGTCAAATTCTGCGCTGAACAAATTGTTTAAAAAAGTGATTATAGTTAACCCAATAACTCTAACGTATATTAGGTTGCCTATAATTGTTGTTGTATGTGTGTATTTTTTAACTTCACTGTAAATCGGTGTTTTGAAGCGTGGCGCATGAAGTAAAATTTCGAGTTTAGAAAAGCCTAATTTGGATTGGCCGCTCCGCTTCGCTACGCGGCCAATCCAAATTCTTAGGCTTTTCTAAACTCGAAATTTTACTTCATGCTTAGTCTGGGAGTGGAAAACACTCGTTAAAATCCCAAATTAACCGCGTTGAAACAACGAATTCCCAAAAAATAAAAAAAATTAAAATTATCGGGATATACATATATACTCAAAAGAAAAATGCCCTCTATGTTCTGTTTTAAACACGTGTTTTAAACACGTGTTTTAAACACGTTTTAAGCATGTTTTTAATTGTAATTGTTTTCAACGCTGTTTCAATGAAGAAAAACACGTTTTGTTATAAAAACTGTTAGTTTTATTTAAAATGAAAAAAAAACGTTTTTTTTAACAACCCTGATTAAAATTAAAAACAAAAACGCTAATATTAAAAAATCATTTAAATTGATTGATTGAATCAATAAAAAAATCAGCTCTATTACCCTGGCCCAACGACGTTCGATAATTTCAATTTTTTATAGTCTTAAATATAGCACTCCTATAGCACCACCAAAAGTTTCTACAGCACCCCTTGCATTTTCCGATAAATCAAGGTAAACAAGATAAATTCAAATTCAAAACTATTTGAATTCGAGAAAATGAGCTTACGCTTCTTATAGTTTGTCAAATCAAATCAAATTAAATAAGATTTTAAATATTTCATTGTATAATTCAATATCCGGAGGTGTATTTGCACGGGAAGTAGTTGTTTCAATGAATATTTATCATCTTAAATTGTCTTATTAATTAAGACACTGTTTGCATTTTCACGAATAGTTGTTTCGTAATTTTATATATTAAAATCAAGGTAGGTCATTCTTGGGCCAGGGTAACGTTACCCGGGCTTAATGAAAGACTAGCAACAACATATGTCTAGATTAGTCATGACTAAATAATTCATGGCTAATTTAGTCATTACTCTTAATCATGACTAAAACTTTAGTCAACTAATGCCCAACTCTGCATTGTACTAATGTCCGGTTTCATCAACTTCAGATTCTATTAGATAATTTAACTGACGTTGGTAAAACACGGCATAAGTGAAAAAAACGACACATAACTACGTGTTGTACAAATACGATATATTTCCATTTCAGTAATTGTGAAGTCGTCTATTTAAAACGCGAAATCAATGAATTCCTCTCGACATTCGCCCGAACTTTAAACATAAATCCCGATTGTGTAAACATACCTACAAGAATAATTGACGAAATCACCAAACTTTACCAAAACAGTAAAGTACTCGACAAAAATAACGAACTAGCAACACTGGTGAATTTAATCACACAAATACCAACAGAAATCCTGATCGATTCCAGTGAAACTAAAAATTTGAAAGTAATCTCTGATGCTTATATTATCCTAAACTACACTAAAGCGCTTTTAAACTCAAAATTGCCATTCATCGATGCTCTGCTTAAAGTTTCCATGAAGAAAAAGATATGCCTCGAAGAGAAACAGCATTTGGAATTAATGAAAGATAGTTTTATCATGCAATATGATGTTTTGTGTGAGAGTGATCAAAGTTTGAATCCATTCAACGCGATTTTGGAAGGGAAAATTAACGATTTGAAATTGAAAGACGTGGAATTGGGAAAATATGTTGCTGTCAGGCCAAATGAAACGGATTACTCAATGATAGTTAAGGTAATTTTTTTATTATAAATAATGTTTGTAATTTTTATGTAATAATTAGGAGTATAGCTCAGTCAGAGAGGTGTCCTGTGATATTTAAGTTCAACTTAAAATAGCTATGAAAACATAAATCCCCCAGATAATAGAGTTGAGCTTAATTTGCAACTGTTAATATGAAAATACCTCAAAGAAAAACTATACTATAAATTTCAAATCTGTAATCATAGGACACCGCTTGTGAATTCTACTATAAATAAAATTTAAATAGGGCCCTTTACACATACACTCTTTCATCGACGATTGAATGGCACACGCCGGGAGTCGACATAAAAGTGTACGTGTAAATGCAAATTTTGCGTCAAGGAAAGAGTCGACGAAAAAGTCGAGGAAAGAGTGGAGTAAAAACTGCATGTGTAAATATCACTACGTCGAGGAAAGAGTCGACGAAAGAGTTCGGTTAATTCCGTATCACGGTTTTGCGTAGACGAATGAACGGCAACATGATGGAAACGCCACGCAAGAGTCGACGATTGCGTCGACGCAAAACCGGCACGCTTAATTTCGTTCGACTCTTTCATCGAGGATTGAACGGCACTCCAGAACGGCGTTTAATTCTCGACGCAAAAGTGGGGTTGAAAAAGTACATCTTTTAGCCGTCGCGCCACGCTTTCCTCGACGCAGAAACGCAAGCAAGAGCGCGAGTAAAAACTGTGTAAAATGCCACTACGTCGAGGAAAGAGTCGACGAAAGACTGGAGTGCGGTTAATTCCGCATCACGGTTTTGCGTAGACGAATGAACGACAACATGATGGAAACGCCACACGCTGCGCATTAGTCGACGATTGCGTCGACGCAAAACCGGGACGCTTAATTTCGTTCCACTCTTTCGTCCAGGATTGAACGGCACTCCAGAACGGGGTTTAATCCTCGACGCAAAAGTGGGGTTGAAAAAGTACATCTTTTAGCCGTCGCGCCACGCTTTCCTCGACGCAGAAACGCAGGCAAGAGCGCCGTTCAATCGTCGACGAAAGAGTGTACGTGTAAAGGGTCCTATAGTGTGTACCTAGGAAAAATAAAAATGATAACTAATTAATATTAAAGGATAAATTAAAAACACTTGGTTTGTTTCACTATTTGTTTCTATTAAGTTTCGCTTTTTACGGCATTATCAAGAGTGAACTCTTGATAATGCCGTAAAAAGCGAAACTAGTCGAGTAAATAGAAACAAATAGTGAAACAAACTAAGTGTTTTTAATTTATCCTTTAATATTATTTCAAAATGTTTCACCAATTGATAAATGAGAAAGTTATTCAAGAAATATAACTAGTTATATTATGATTTTGTATTTTAGGCCGTATCTCATGGCTTTACAACAATTCTCTCACCAGTTAAACTCCATCAACTTTACGACAATGTTAACGAAATAATTATAGCTTTAGAACAGTCTCTAGAAACCAAAACCGAATTTAATCTCAAATTAGTGGAACCAATCGAACGCTTGGCTGTTTCTACAGTAAACAGTTTTGATAGTTTCAATGAAAGTTTAAGAAAATACCGCTACACATATCCTGATGTCATCGAGCCACTTTTGTGCAACATGTCTGGATTGCTGCATGGATTCAACATGAAAATTAGTTTGCTGAGAAAACTAAAACAGAGATGTGAATATCTTGGTTTTGAGGAGAATCTTTTGGGGTTAGTGAAGCTGCCAGTTTTGGATGAGATTAGGAGTGATTACAGGAAGAGTATTTGTAATTATATTGGGGAGAAAATGCATAGTTTTATTGGGTGTGTTTTCGAAGATGAGAAAAGGATTTCAGGAAATTCAGAAAATTTCAGGTACAGTTTCTTCTTTTTTCTAAAACTTCTGTAAACTAATAAAATATGTCTAAACCAGAGGTACTCAACATTTTTTGGCCGGCGGTATCTAAACACAAAATATAAAAATTTAAAGGCGCCTTGCTTTTAATTTGATGATATATATTCGGTAAATACTTTGTTCACTGCTCTCTTGATGAAACGAAATTGTAATATTAGGTAAATTAAAACACTTGTTTGGTTTCATATTTGTATATTCAGTTTCCTGACACGTGTTTCGGTCAATAACGACCATTCTCAAAGGGATTACAAGAATAACAGTTATTCTTGTAATCCCTTTGAGAATGGTCGTTATTGACCGAAACACGTGTCAGGAAACTGAATATACAAATATGAAACCAAACAAGTGTTTTAATTTACCTAATATGATATATATTCGTTATATGGTATGTTCAGTAAAAAAAGCCTAAAAAATATTGTTGGTTGGCAACTCTGGAATTATACAGGGTGTCCCAGAGCACCAGTGTCAGGCAATTTTTGAGAAAACGGCTAGTCCTAGAAAGTTGGGACAAAAAAATAATTACAAAAGCCGTATTAAAGAATGTAATGGTGATACTGTTTTTTCGCTAAAACGTTGGCATCCCTGAGAGTTTGCTTAAAAATGTCGATCACTCAAGATTTTTAAATGGCATGCTAGGTAAAAAGTGGTATCATTGAAAAGGTCTTTGGAAAATAAGCAACTTATACGGGAAAAATACTTTTGTAACTGGCATTTGTTTTGAGTAATTTTGGTTTGAAGTTACCAAATATCAATATCTCATCGCTGCCTTATTTTGAGAGTAAATACTTAGGGCGACTGGTATTGGGACCAGAACAGTTCAACAGTGTTTAAAAGTAAATGGAAAACTGTTTGAACCAGTGCTATGAATTCTGAGTCGAAGTTAAAATCAAAACTGTTGAGCTGGAATTTAAGTATTTTTGTGATGACGAGATCGGAGCCGTGGAGTTGGAATTTTTGTATAATTCCGACTCCGATGTTCAATATAATTATTTAAATATAATTGTGCTAAACATATTTCCCTTTTCTTCTAAAATTTGGCCCGAGCAGAGTTTTTAATTGCAATGGAAATTTATGTAATTTGCATATGAGAGAAAACCAAAATTTCGATTTTTATTCCAAAAAAAAAACGATTAGATTGCAATTATGCAGATGTAGTAACCATCAAACATTTATTTGTATTGCAAAAAATTGCATTATTAAATAAAGTATTAAAATGTTCACATGATTCGAAGCAGCAGTCGAAGTTGGCGTAGGATTTTCGAGAAAAAGAGTCAGAGGCGGAGTTGAAGTCGAATATTTTTTTAGCGACTTCGCGGACTTAGTTGGAATGTATCTGAGAGGTCTAACTGACATTTGAAACTCAATCTTTAAAAATTAGTTAGCCATGAAAAAATGAAATTTAATAACTTTAACCAGATATTACTCGATGCCAGTAACAATATTATGTTTTCTACAAAAGTTGCCTATTTTTTAAAGACCTTTATAATGACACCACTTCTGATTTATCGTGCCATTTGAAAATCTGGAGTTATTGACATTTTTAGGCAAACTTTCAGGGATGCCAACTTTTTTGCGAAAAAACAACATCACCATTCGATTCTTTAATAAGGCTTTTGTAATCATTTCTTTTGTCCTAACTCTCTAGGACTAGCCGTTTTCTCAAAAATAGGCTGACACGGGTAGTCTGGGACACCCTGTATACTATAATTATTAAATCTGTCGTTTTATATGTCTATTTCTAAAGCGTGTAGCCAACTTAAATTAAAAAAAACAGATTAAATCATTCCATTCTAGAGGTTTTTTTTAAATTTAACATACGATACAAACGTGTAATTCCGAATTTGTAAAAACATTATAAAAATGAATGTTTATCTGTGCCCTGTTTTCTGGTCTATACTGTAACAAATGATATTTATTATTAATCATTAACAAATTAAACGCTGGTATTTCGTATGACCAGTTATGATCATTTATTTATAAAATTCAAATGAAGAAAACTCAGCGCCATGTTATATTTTTTTGATATGTTTGTGCTAATTTTATATTTTCCCCAGATTATTGAAATGTAGCTTAATTGAAACAATCAACCTTTGCAATATGGACATGAAATACATTCAAAATGTGGATGGAGAATTGTTCTCATTATTTGACAAGCTTTTAAAACTATTCGTTGGCACATGGAAGAAACAAGAAGAAGATCTTGCTGTCAAGAAACAAGAAGAAGAAGCTTTATACAAAATGAAGTAAGCCACATTTTTTTTATTTAATGTTTCTCATAAACATTCAAGGTTTGCAGATTATAAAAACATTGAATATTCATGAAAAACATTATTATTTCCGGAAGAAAAAACAAACAATTTCATTCTCTTTCATAAAAATTTTATAAATCGACAGAAATCTCGAAATATCGCAAATCTGATGAAAATATCAGAATATAAAAAATCTAAGGAAATTTTTATAAATCGACGAAAATCTCGAAGTATTGAAAATATCATGAGACTTTTATAAATCGACAAAAATCTCGATATGTTGAAAATACCATCAGAATTTTATAAGTCGGCAAAACGAGTGTCGTCCACTCCCAGACTAAGCATGAAGTAAAATTTCGAGTTTAGAAAAGCCCAGAAAATTTGTCTCGGGTCGCTGCGCGACCCTCGACAAATTTTCGGGGCTTTTCTAAACTCGAAATGTTACTTTATGCGCTACCCGCATAAAACAATAATCTGATATTTGAAATTTAATATTGACATTTCATATTTCACATTTGACAGTTGGCATTTGACATTTAGTATTTGATATTTGCCGTATTTAGACAGATTAACGTTTTTTACATTTTATTGAAAATTTCTTTAAACGTTATTTTCGATTGTATATAATTAAATAAAAATTAACATACCTCGGTGTATTGAAAATCTCATGAAATTTTTATAAATCGACGAAAACCTCGAAATATTGAAGGTCTCATGAGATTTTTATAAATCGACAAGAATCTCGATATGTTGAAAATCTAATCAAAATTTTATAAATCGACAAAACGAGTGTCGTCCACTCCCAGACTAAGCATGAAGTAAAATTTCGAGTTTAGAAAAGCCCCGTGAAAATTTGTCTCGGGTCGCGCAGCGACCCGAGACAAATTTTCTGGGCTTTTCTAAACTCGAAATTTTACTTCATGCGCCACCCGCATAAAACAATAATCTTACATTTGAAATTTGATATTGACATTTTATATTTCACATTTGACAGTTGGCATTTGATATTGACATTTCATATTTCACATTTGACATTTGCCGTATTTAGACTGATTTTTATTACATTTTTGTGAAAATTTCTTTAAACGTAATTTTTGAGTATATAATTAAATAAAAATTAAGATATCTCGGTGTGTTGAAAATCTCATGAAATTTTTATAAATCGACGAAAACCTCGAAATATTGAAGATCTTATGAGATTTTTATAAATCGACAAAAATCTCGATATGTTGAAAATCTCATCAAAATTTTATAAATCGACAAAACGAGTGTCGTCCACTTCCAGACTAAGCATGAAGTAAAATTTCGAGTTTAGAAAAGCCCCAAGAGAAAATTTGACGAGGGTCGCGCAGCGACCCGAGACAAATTTTCGGGGCTTTTCTAAACTCGAAATTTTACTTCATGCGCCCCCCACATAAAACAATAATCTCACATTTGACATTTGATATTGACATTTCATATTTCACATTTGACAGTTGGCATTTGACATTTAGTATTTGACATTTGCCGTATTTAGATAGATTGACTTTTTTTACATTTTATTAAAAATTAATTCAAACGTCATTTTTCAGTGTATATAATTAAATAAAAATCAACATATATCAGTGTATTGAAAATCTCATGAAATTTTTATAAATCGACAAAAGTCTCGAAGTATTGACTCCTAGACTAAGCATGAAGTAAAATTTCGAGTTTAGAAAAGCCCCAAGAGAAAATTTGTCGAGGGTCGCCCAGCGACCCGAGACAAATTTTCGGGGCTTTTCTAAACTCGAAATTTTACTTCATGCGCCACTCGTCTAAAACAATAATTTCACATTTGACATTTGATATTGACATTTCATATTTCACATTCGACATTTGCCGTATTTTGACAGATAGACTTTACATTTTATTGAAAATATCTTTAATCGTCATTTTCGAAGGTATATTATTAAATAAAAATAAACAAAATATTATATAAATTTTAAATCTAAATCTTGAACGTTGAACTTGAATGCTGATAGTCAACATTTATAAAAGGCCGTTTTCACGGTATTTAGGATTTTCTATTTTTATCTTGATTTTTTTTAATGGTCAAAAATTGATTATCAAAATTTTAGTTAATTTTCATAATTTTTGTCGAATAACCTATTTTGAATCACTTTAGAATGACAAAAATAGTACCGCTCACTCATAAAAACAAGCATCGATTTTTTTTTTACACGGGGAATTCAGATCTCCAGAAAGAAAAAATCAGAAAAATTAGTGCCGCGCGCTCACAAACATACATCAACACTTTTTTTTAATTCAGTTTGCCGTTTACGCGAAATGCAATTGACATGCGTCTTCCAACCTAACCTTCATCTCTTGTACTCCAAAAATAGGAACAAACATAACAATTTCATATTTATTTACACGTGCTTATTTGAACGTAGATATAATTTGTGATGTTTTCTGCACAGATTTCTCTTAGCTAGGCACTAAAATGTAGTTAATAATATGGCTATTTGCTCCGAGAGACCGCCACTTCCTTATCAACGGTTATCTGTTCTTTACTACTCTGCGTCTCACTCTACTAAACGGCAACCTTAACCCAATAACGATCGAGCAATTATATAGTTTGATTTTTGGTAAAATTCTGCACTTTTTTTTCATGATTCCTCTGAATGACTTATTGTATTATATGCTGGAAATTTTTCTTTAAATATACATAATGTATACGCTGTACATTTTCAGGCATTAGTCGATTTTATAGAAGCATTTAATTTGAAGTTTCAAACGAGTGTTTCCACTCCCAGACAAAGCATGAAGTAAAATTTCGAGTTTAGAAAAACCTGAAAATTTGGTTTGATCGCTCCGCGAAGCGGAGCGGCCAAACCAAATTTTCAGGTTTTTCTAAACTCGAAATTTTACTTCATGCGCCACGCATATAAAACACTGAAATATTGTGAAGTTGGAAACACACTTAAAAATATACACTCGACCGCAAAAAGAACGCGCCACTTGAAAATTCACGTTTTTTCGTGAATATTCAAACAGCCATAACTTCGGTCGATGTGGATGAAATTTGATGAATTTTTGAGTTTTTGGAACGCTAAAGTTTTCTCTTTAAGGACACATAAGTGGATATAACCAAATTTGAGCACTTATGCATTTAAAAGTCCTACCAACAAAAAAATGTTCAGAATGTTAGAAATCATAAAAGTTGAGAAGTTATACTGTGCCCAAAAAAAATCGTAGCTCCACTTCAAAAAAAAACGCAACAAAATTCCATCATTTTCCTTTGAAATAAGCAAAAAATCATGTCGATCCAATGATTTGGCTCGAAGTTAGGGCAGTTTTTTTAAAAAGTGTATTTTGGGGCATAACTTTGGCGGACAGGCATAACTCTGCTCGCAAACCTGTGACATTATGCGATTTAAAAAGCTTGAAGTTTTCTCTTTGAGGCATGTTAGTCAGATCTTTAAACATGCACATTTTACTCCCTTTCACCCCCTAAAGGCGATGAAACGTTTTTCACTTTAAAACTTTTAACTTTGTTAACTTGTACAATGCGCAAAAAAAATTGTGGCTTCAAGCAAGGGACATCCAGAATAAATTCAGTCCTTCTCCTTTAATATGCGCAAAAATTCAGATCGATAAATTGATTTGGAGTAAAGTTATGACAATTTGAGAAAAATTGATTCATCGCCTTTAGGGGGTAGAAGGGGGTAAAATGTGCATGTTTGAAGATCTGACTAACATGCCCTTAAAGAGAAAACTTCAATCTTTTTAAATCGCATAATGTCACAGGTTTGCGAGCAGAGTTATGCCTGTCCGCCAAAGTTATGCCCCAAAATACACTTTTTAAAAAAACTGCCATAACTTCGAGCCAAATCATTGGATCGACATGATTTTTCGCTTATTTCAAAGGAAAATGATGGAATTTTGTTGCGTTTTTTTTGAAGTGGAGCTACGATTTTTTTTTGGGCACAGTATAACTTCTCAACTTTTATCATTTCTAACATTCTGAACATTTTTTTGTTGGTAGGACTTTTAAATGAAGAAGTGCTTAAATTTCGTTATATCCACTTATGTGCCCTTAAAGAGAAAACTTTAGCGTTTCAAAAACTCAAAAATTCATCAAATTTCATCCACATCGACCGAAGTTATGGCTGTTTGAATATTCACGAAAAAACGTGAATTTTCAAGTGGCGCGTTTTTTTGCGGTCGAGTGTATATAAGTAAATCTTTATTATCTGAGAAATACATTACATGTAATATAATGATAGTAAAACATAATATTCTCTGATGTATTCCCAAATAAAGGCTATCGACCGTAGGTCTTTCTGCCCTATTAAAAAATACTTTTTTAAAATATTTAAATAACAAAATATTTACAGTTCTCCTCACACATTTTCAAGTTCGGTCAAATAATACAATGTTTCAAATTAACTTATTTGGTAATTAAATGAACAAAACATAATTAATGTTGCGTTATTGCTTAAATGGCGCTTAATGAGTTAAAAAATAGTTGTTTTTAGCTTTCTGAAGATCAGTTGATATTTCTTTTAAATAGTAACGTAATATATTATTTTACATATTATTTACAATTATTATTCTTTAGAACAAAATGTGATGATAAAACTGAAGACGAAATCGCCGAAGAAGAATTCGCGAAATTATTCCCTAGTTACCACGATCTAGATTTCGCTGATTTACAAGAACAAACGTTCGATGATGACAAAGAAGATGAAGAAATGAACACTGATGGTTCGGAATATTCAGGATTGATAACAGAAAGTGATATTAAATTAATCTCTGAATATCACATAAAATATATAACTTCTTACACGAGAACAGAATGGCTACAACCGGAAAATAATAATGGTTACAAGTTTGATTACATTAAACCATTTTTGATGAAATGCAGAATATTCAAGCTTCTGATGGATAAATTTGCCGGAGCAATGAGTTACAGTTTCGATCAGGAAGTTATTGGGAGTTTAACTGTTTTAGCTGCTTTGGCGGAAAATTCGGGGGATGAAGATGCTATAGGTAAAGATTTTTGTATTTATGTGTATTAACACGTTGATCGTCGCGCGGAATTCACTTGTGCCGCAGTTAAATTTACGTTTAGGTCCCGCGGTGATCGACGTGTTATTTATAGCAAAACAAAAGTTTATCTTCAAATCTTCATTTATAATTACTTACAACTATAGTTAGATACAATTTCCTTGTTTATCCATATTAAATAGAGAAACAAAAGACAATGGTCCGTATGATTTCCTTTTCGTTAAAGTTAAAGACTGTCGTTAAGTTTGCTTGTCTCTGTCATTATGTCAATTTTAATACGTTTTTACTCACTCTAATTATTTAGTTAAAGAAGGGACGATCACGCGGCCCAATGAATATATATATATATATATATATATATATATATATATATATATATATATATATATATTCAATGACCCGCTCTACCCGCATGGGCGTGGGGTTTTGTGTTTATTTTATTTTTATTTCTTTATGAATTCCTTCCAGGTCTTTCGGTCTTTAAACATTTTTATTGCTTCTTGTTGTATGATGCCTCTTTTCTCTAGTATCTCGCGGCCCAATGAAAATAATATTAAAATCACTTAACTTTGTTTTACCACTTTTATTTAAACTTTTACAGTGATTATAGTTTCGACTACAAGCTGGACATTAACAAACTAGGTTTAATAATGACTAGCTGGTAGTCAAATTGTAAAAGTTTAAATAAAAGTGGTAAAACAAAGTTAAGTGTTTCTAATATTATTTTTATAAACATGTACGACAAAGGAAATGTCAACCAAATAAAAGATATAAATGACAATGACATAATCTTTGATAATTTTAGTTGCGTTCAATTATCCTAGTTATAAATATTACAGATGAAGATTCGCCAAGCTCTAAAGAAAATTACAACTTTTACAAAGATTCCAATACTGAGCAAGTGAAGTCGTGTTATCATATCATTGAAGAATTGAGAGTTAGGATTGAGGGGCTTTTGAGGGAATGGCCTGATCATCCAACTTTATTAACGGTGAGTGATTTTTTTCATGACTATTTCAACAGATGTTTGGTGAAATGAATTTACAAATTTAGTGTTTTTTTAGTGATTTGAAATTTGTATCTCTGAACAGAAAATCGAAAATCGAAGGATGTAATGTAGGCTCTAAAAAGCCAATATCCAAAGGTACCCAATTGTGATTTATTTTTTGAATAATAATATACAGTTTTCAATATTTTATAATATATTTGGTCAACTTTAAACCAATAAATTTAGATTTTTTAAAATGGAACACCCTGTATATTTTTGCATATTCTACAATTATCTACACTAGCATTCCTTATACCTATCTTTGTTTGTTTTTGATTAAAAAAAAAGATAGGTATGGGAAATGCTAGTATAGATCAATGCAGAATTGAATTCTGCATCAGAATATGTAAAAATATAGAAGGTATTTGATTTGAAAAAATCGAGATTTATTGGTTTAAAGTTGAACAAAAATGGTATGAAATTTGGAACACTATATTATTATTCAATTTTTTTTTGATAAAAAAAAGATAGGTATGAGAAATACTAGTATAGATCAATGCAGAATTGAATTCTGCATCAGAATATGTAAAAATATACAAGGTGTTTCATTTGAAAAAATCGAGATTTATTGGTTTAAAGTTGACCAAAAATGGTATGAAATTTCGAACACTATATTATTCGATTTTTTTTTTTGATTTAAAAAAAAGATAGGTTTGGGAAATACTAGTATAGATCAATACAGAATTGAACTCTGTATCAGAATATGTAAAAATATACAAGGTGTTTCATTTGAAAAAATCAAGATTAAATGGTTTAAAGTTGACAAAATGTGGTGTGAAATAATGTAAACTCTGTATAATATTATTCCACAAATAATTCATTACATCCCTTCGATTTTCTTTAAACGATGAGAGACGGACAAAAGGTAGACAGACATTGGCTAATGTGTAGAACACGGCACATCCACATTAAGATGCGCGAACCTGCATGCGCAGTAGCGCCTACTGTAGTGGTTTCAACAGGTTATTTGTATGGGTGTGTGTATGCGGGCGTGTGTGTATGCATATGCTCTAGGTTAGATGAGTAAAAAAGAGGTTGAATAGAATCAATGACGTTTATAGAATCAATAATAATATTTATAATCAAAGAAATTGATAGAATTATAAAAATATTAATAAAAAGCACACGTTATTGCGCATGCGCGAATCTGTCAAGATGGAGTATGTGCCGTGTTCTACACATTTACCCAGACATTTTTCAAAAATGGTTTTAATTAACTCGATAAACCTCAAAATGGATGCATCCACTAACATTTTTAATTCGAACATTTTCGCAAAAACAATACTTTCCCTTTGTTTTAAAAATGGGGGAAAGTAAAAAAACTCGACTTACATTTAGTGAAGTCGGAAGAACACCTTTGGACCTCCGCATGGCTACAACTCGCCTCCACTTTTTCATAACCTCTTTCTTTTTTTCCTCAGACATCCCCAAAAATGCAATCATGTTTTTTCTTCAAGCGAGAATTTAACACTTTAATTACTATTTACAAACACCAGAAGGTAATCCCGATGCTTCCCACGCCTACTACCTACTACTATTTAAACAAATTAATAGCTTTTAAACTCGCGAATCAGATCTGCATTGCGCGCGCTAGCACTTAATCACCCTCCTCGGCGTTATTTAATCAAGGGACGCTGCGAAATTATCAAAATAAATGAAAAACCAAAATAGCAAATTAGACGACTCATCGCGTCTGAATATTGTTGTTTACTGAGTGAGAATGCGAAACGAGTGCTCGCTCACGCCGATATAAAATAAGTGAGCGAAAAAATGGGTGAATTAAGGTGCCTTATCTCTTCGGAATTCGCCTGTTTTGGTGCGGAATTAATGCAAAAATATCTCATTCCGGTTAAGGATAATAGTGAAGTGTGTTTGAATACATTTTTATTCGTTGAATTGCATTTTAGGGATTCATTCGTTTACTTACATTTTCTACTCGTTTACAGATTTGTTTGAGTAATTTTTAATTAATATTAATATCAAAATATACCGTGTGTCCCCGGAATACTACCTGGATAGGAAACACTGTTTTATTAACCATTTTTCGACAAAAAGTAATTCTTTAGAAAAAGTTTTGATTGACATAAAAACAGCATTATCATTATTAAATCTTAATTTAATCACAAAGGGCGCTTAAAAATTAAGAAAAACAAAAGGTATAGTAAGAGAGAAGTACCTATAATTATATTTGTAAAGGAAAATGCCATTGGAAAAAGTAATTTGCAATCGAGAATTAAGTTTAAATACGAAATTTCAACTTAATAGAAACAAATTTAATTTTTAGAAATCATTTATTGTTTCCATGTTTTTTCGTATATTTTTTAACATTTATTCATTCAAACTAATTGCATTTCTATTGAATAACCTTTTTTCAATCAAGTTATGGTATATACCATGTGTCCTTAGATAACTGCCCAGATAGGTATATTTTTTTAATTATCAAATTTTTAACAAAAAGTCATTCTTTATAAAAATGTTTGGCCTCTCTTAAAAATACCATTACCATAAAGAAATTACAAATTTGTTATAAGACAAAAAAATGTTTAACCCATTAACGGCCGAGCAATTATAGAGTTGACTTTAAAAGTTGATTTTTGGTAAAATTCTGCAATTCTCTTTATGATTTCTATGAATAACTTATTATTAACTTTCTTGATTATTACTCATTAAAAAAAGGAGGCGGAACAAAATGAAAGGGAGGAAGGGGACAGGAGAAATGGGGAGAACATATATAGAAGGGGCGAGGGGGGGGGAGGTAGGGCAGGGGCAGAAGGTCTATAAGAGGAGCAGGGGACTAGGGAGCAAATGTGGGAGAATGGGAAAAGAAGGATCGATAAAGATAGGGTTTTGAAATGTGGCGGGAATAACGTCGAAAGGGCAGGAGCACAAGTGGAAGAAAGACTTTGAGAAGTGGGTAAACGGGAAGGACATAGTGGGGTTAGTGGAAACCTGGATGGTGAAGAAGGAATGGGGAGAAGTGAAAGAATGGCTGCCGAGGGGTTTTGGATGGGAGATGATAGAGGCAGTAAAAAGTGCGAGGAGAGGGAGGGCCAAGGGGGGAATGATTGTTGGATGGAGAGAGGATAGGGAAGGAAACAAGGGGAAGATGATGGAGGGATGCGAAGGGCTAGTGTGGGTAAATTATCAATAGGGAGGATATCGGGTTGATGTAGGGGTGGTGTACGTAAACAAGAATTGGACAGACATAAGAAAGAAAATAGATGAGAGAGCGGGCGAAGGAGGAAAATGGATTGTGGGGGGGGGGGGGGGGAATTCAATGCCAGAATAGGGGAAACGGGAGGAGAGGTTAGAGAGGACAGCGCGGTGGTGAAGAGGAGTTCGCAGGATAAATGTATAAATGGGGAGGGCAGGAGGATGAAGGAGTGGGTAATGAAGGAGGGATGGGAGATTTTAAACGGATGTACGGAGGGCGATTTGGAGGAGAGAAAAACGTACATCGGACCAAGAGGGGCATCAGTAATTGATTATGTGGTAGTCAAGGGGATAGAAAGAAGAGATATAAGAGGCATGGAGGTAGAAGAGGTGCTGGGATCGGATCACCTACCGGTAACGGTGGAGATGTGGATGGGGAAGGGAAGAGAAGAGAAAAGATGGCAAGAAAACGAATACCTTGGCGATGGAGGATATGAGGAAGAGGATATCAAGGATTCAATGGGAAGAGGTCAATACAATGGAGGAGATGGAAAAGACGATAGTGGGATGCGGAAGAAAAAAGAAGGGAGAGAGAAGAGGAGGGAATGCGTGGTTCGATGAGGAGTGTAGGCAGGCAAAGAGGGAGTTGAGGAAGGCTGTGGGAGAATGCGTAAGATATGGGGGAGAAGAGGGGAAAGTGGTGGCGGCAAGGAAAAGATATGAGGGCATATGTGAGAAGAAGAAGCTAAAGGTGGTGGAAAAAGCAAGCGAGGATTTGAGGGAATGTAAGAACGAGGCGGAAATGTGGAGTATTTTGAGGAGAGGGGAGAGAAGGAGGCAGGTAGGGGTTTCGCTGAGGGAATGGACAAGGAAATGCAGAGAAGGAAGCGGAGTACCAGGGGAGATTGGAGAAAGCAGAGGTGGAGACAGAGGGGAAGAGTTCACGGAGGAGGAGGTGGAACGGGCGTTCAAGGAAGTGAATTGTGGAAAGGCGGCAGAGACGGATGGTCTCAGGGCAGAGATGTGGAAGGAGATTGGGGAAAAGGGGAAGACGAAATTTAGGGAACTGTTGAATCAGATGTGGAGGGGGGAGGTGAGCTTGCCGGATGAAAGGCGGGTGGGGATGATGTGTCCGGTGTATAAGGGAGGGGATGAAAAGGAGGCCAGTAGTTATAGGGGTGTAACGATCACAAGTATTGGGTATAAGCTGGCAATGATGATAGTGAGGAATCGGATGGAGGTGGAGGTGGATGAGAAGAGGATACTGCCAGAGACGCAGGGGGGGTTTAGAAGGGGGAGGGGGACGAGAGAGCAGGTCTTTACCCTGGCGCGAATGGTGGAGAGAGTGATGGAAGAGAAAGGATGTATGTATGCGGTGTTTATGGACCTGAAGGCAGCATATGACTCGGTGCCGAGGGGAAGCTTGATAGAATGTTTGAGAAGGAGAGGGGTGAGTGAGGGGATGGTGGAGTGGGTGAGGAGAGTGTATGAGGAGACATGGGTAGTGGCGAAAGTGGGGAAGGAGGTGTCGGGGTGTTTTAGGACGTGGGAGGGTTTGAGGCAAGGGTGCCCGCTGAGCCCGATGCTATTTAATGTGTACGTAAGTGAATTGGAAGAGATGATGAGGAAATAGCAGGCGGGGGGAGTGGTGATGGGTAAAAGGAAGGTATGGATGCTGATGTATGCGGATGATGTGGTGTTGGTTGCAAGAGAGTATGAAGGGATGAAAGAGATGTTGAAAAGAGTGAAGAGGTTTATGGATAAAAGGGGAATGAATGTGAATGTAGTGAAAACGAAGTGGGTGAAGTTTAGAAATAAAGGGAGGGAGCGGAAGGTGAAAGAATTTGAGTGGAAGGGGGTAGTTATTGAGAGAGTGAAGAGTTTCAAGTATTTGGGGTTCTGGTTTAAAGGAACGGGAGGGTATGAGGAGCATGTGAGGTGGGTGCAGGGTAAGGCGAGGAAGGCGTGGGGAATGGCGTGGGGCAAGTGGGGGAAGTGGATGGGGAACAATGTGACGGTTGCGTGTAAGATATAGGATGCGTGTGTAAGAGCGGTGCTAATGTATGGAGTAGAAGTGTGGGGGACGAGAGGGTACGAGGTGATAGAGAGGGAGCAGATGTGGTTCCTGAAGCACATGTTGGGGGTGGAAAGGTCCACGCCCAGCTACATAGTGCTTCAGGAGACCAACAGAGAGAGGCTAGAGTGGGAGGCAATGGTGAGGGTGGTGAGGTACGAGATGAGATTGTGGGAACTGGATGAAGAGAGATTGGTGAAGGATGTATGGGTGACGAGTGTGGGTGGGGGGGAGGGTAGATGGAAGGGGGAAGGGGAGGAAAATGTATGAGAGGGTAGGGCTGTCGGAGGCGAAGGTAATGGAATGGCTAGGAAATGGGGTGAAGGTGGATGAGTGGGTGAAGGGAAAGGGAAGGAGGTGGAAGGGCAGGAAAGGCAAGGGTGTATTGACAGAAGCCAGTATAATGATATGTATGGGAGGTGGCAGGTGTATGGGAGGGTGCCGAAGTATTTGATAGAGAAGGGATGGGGTAGAGAGGATAGGGTGATTGTGGCAAGGGCGAGGTGTGGATCGGGGGAGAGAGGAAGGAAAGTATGGATGGGGGAAGAATATGGAAGGTGTGTGTTGTGTGGACAGGGGACGGATACGTGGGGTCACTTGGCGGAGGAATGTGAGGGGGTGAAAGAGGAGTGGCTGGAAGCGAAAGGGACTAGAAGGGTAATGGAGTGGATGAGGGAGGATGGGAGCGGGGTAAGGACGTTGGAAAAGCTGGGGAGGGAGAGGGAAAAGAGAAGGCAGGGTAAGAGGGATACGGGAAGGGAGTGAGGTAATCAAATAAGAGTGACGGAATGGATGAGAGAGGATGGGGCCGGAGTAAGGACGTTGGAGAAGTTAGGGGAAGAGAGGGAAAGCAGAAGGAAGAGAGGGCGCAGTAATTAGGGTAGATATAATGTATGTAAGATAGTGTTATGCCAATAAAGGTCTTTTTTCTTTTTCTTTTTTCTTCATTAAAAAAAAATACATCAGTGCGTTTCTAAATTCACAGTATTTCAGTGTTTTATACGCGTGGCGCATGAAGTAAAATTTCGAGTTTAGAAAAGCACCGCGTAGAAAATTTGTCGAGGGTCGCGCAGCGACCCGAGACAAATTTTCACGGGGCTTTTCTAAACTCGAAATTTTACTTCATGCTTAGTCTGGGAGTGGAAACACTCGTTCTAAACTTAATATTGCACTTTTTTATAAAGAAATCGATTAATGACTGAAAATTTACAGTGTATACGTTTTGCATATTTAAAAGAAAAAATCACAGTATGTAGAATGTTTCTTTTAAATATGCAAAATGTATACTCTGTAAATTTTCAAGCATTAATCGTTTTTTTTTATAAAAACGTGCAATATAAAGTTTGGAACAAGTGTTTCCACTCCCAGACTAAGCATGAAGTAAAATTTCGAGTTTAGAAAAGCCCCGCGTAGAAAATTTGTAGAGGGTCGCGCAGCGACCCGAGACAAATTTTCACGGGGCTTTTCTAAACTCGAAATTTTACTTCATGCGCCACGCGTACAAAACACGGAAATATTGTGAAGTTAGAAATACACTAATGTATTTTTTTTTAATAAGTATTAATCGAAAAAAATTAATTACAAAATATTTACATTTTTCTCCATACATTTTCAAGTCAGGTCCAATAATATAATATATAAAATTAACTTATTTAGTAACTTGATTAACAAAAAATTTATAATGTTGCGTATATGCACCTTAATGGGTTAATGTAATTAATTTAAATGTACAGGAAAATTTTCTTTTAAGTATATACAGCATTTTTTATATAAAGTTTACATATGGATACGCTGTAAATTTTCCGACATACGTTGTTTTTTCTTTAAAGTTCAATTTAAAGCTTTATACGCGTGTTCTCCACTCCCAGCTTAGCATGAAGTAACATTTTGAGTTTAGAAAGCCTAACCTTTTCTAAACTCGAAATTTTACTTCATGCGCCACGCGTATTAAACACTGATTTAAAGTAAGGTTCAAAACATACTTCGGCTTATGTTTGATCTCATTGTTTTGGAATATGTAAATGTATACTTAAAAGGAAAAAATCCCTGTATGTTTCTTAATTGTAATTTAAAATCGTGAATCAAGAGATTAACGAAGCAATAGTGACTGAGACTGGTTTGTTAACCAATTTTGTAAACGTGTTTTGTTGGGCAAAAATTCTTTTCTTTCAAGTTATTATCTATAATTTTCGTATCTGCAAAAGTTGAAAATTTCGCTCAACTCATTTCACTGGAACATCAACAGGCGAATTGCAGTTGAAACAAGATTTTTCACCAATCATAGCAAACAAAAAATATTAGATGATTTAAAAAAAGTATTTTGTTCACGACACTCTTATAATATATGCATTATTTAATTGTGTGGGCAGCATAAATGCGGTGCATTTAACGCTCAAGTACATTAAACACTGGATTTGCGTGATAAATGTGGTTTTTTTAACACGAATATAAATAATTGCCTAGTTCGATTTTTTGCCGCTATGCAGTAACAGCGCTGTGCTAGCTAAATTTGCTTCTTTTGTCTTACATTTGACCATGGTGGTGATGACGTCGTCGACGCCATTTTGTTAAAGTACGAAGTAACGCGTCAACATCTCCGCCGTTCTCAATAGTTTAACCCGCGTAAAACGAGTTTGTAAACATAAATCATTCTTAAATCGGTTAAACAATTGTGCTTTTATCCGTCGCGACTGTTTTTTTTAAAGCGGAACAAACGTTAACACCGTGAAAACTCCATTCAAACGGAAGAGTTCCTTTTTTATGCAAAGAGCGTGTTTCTATGTAACTTAGGCGAAATGGTAGACTGTGTGAGTATTATTTATTGTTAAACGATTGTTGATATTTGTGTTAAAGTGAAATTGACCCTATTACACATTTAAATCATAATACCGCAATCTGTCATCATTTATCTGTCAAATTAAAACAAATCCGACCATTAAGACTGACGCGTATTTGATCAATTATATACAGAGAGTTTTATGTAACACCGAACATTTTCATAACGAGAATTTTTCTTTTAAGTATACATATGCATACGCCGTACATTTTCCGACGCTCGGTTTGTCAAAAGAATTTAGTTTGAAGCTTTAAACGAGTGTTTTCCACTCCCAGGCTAAGCATGAAGTAAAATTTCGAGTTTAGAAAAGCCTGAAAATTTGGTTTGGTCGCGAAGCGCGAAGCGGTACACAACACTGATTCAATGTAAAGTTTAGCGGTGTGTTTTAAACTTCGTAATATGTCAGTGTTTTGTACCGGTGGCGCATGAAGTAAAATTTCGAGTTCAGAAAAGCCTGAAAATTTGGTTTGGCGCTCCGCGCTACGCGACCAAACCAAATTTTCAGGCTTTTCTAAACTCGAAATTTTACTTCATGCTTAGCCTGGGAGTGGAAAACACAAACCGAACGTCGGAAAATGTACGACGTATACATATGTATATTTAAAAGAAAAATTATCTTTATGAAAATGTTCGGTGTTACAAAAAACTCTCTGTATATAATAAATGTTGTGGTGTATATTGTTGTTGTCGTGAACAAAGTATAGTGTATAACTCATATAGAATCGCTATTAATCACTCGAACGACTTGCTCCACTCGCCTTCGGCTCGTTCCGCAAACCTCGTTCTCGTGATTAATAGCTATCATTATATGCTCGTTGTACAATATACTATTTACCACTGCCAATAGATATTGAAAATTAAATATTTCAGATAAAATCCATCATTGAAAGAATTTACGCCTTCGATATGACAAGTCCAGTTCCTAGATTTTTAACTGGCTTCGATATCCTTCTAACTAAATGCCACGAATGGGAACAAAACGCTCATTCTGGCGTCAGTTTATCCCAGTACTCAATAAACATAAGTCAGCAAATGGTAACCTGGAGGAAATTGGAAATGTCTAATTGGAAGCACTCTTTGGAAAATGTTTATGAAAGGTAATTTTCGTTCACATGCAAGAATTGTCTCTTTCAGAGGAAGTCGACCGCTCTCTAAACGTATAAAACTAAGCATACTGCCGTCTTAATTACATCCTTGTTTAGAGATGATATATTTTGAAAAAATAGACATACTTTAAGGAAAGTGAAATCTTAATGCCTGTCTTAATAAATTATTTCCAACTTTGACCGTTCTTTTATAAAAAAATATCAAACATTGTTAAACTGGCGTAATCGCATCTTCAATATAATTTTTTTCTGCAACATTTATAAAAAATATTGGGAAACTAAATCCGTCACATTGTAGAAGAATTCTTTTCGAAGAATTTAAATTTTTTCCAATTATTTCTATCGTACAATAAATTCACTGGGATGTCGCGCGATATTGAAATTTCAGAAAATTTGAAAAACTGTTTTACGCGCGACATCCTAGTGACTATATTTAACCAAATAAATAAATTAAAACAATCACATATCTTTGCATAGGAATTATCTACAATGTGACTGATTTAGTTTTTCAATATTTTTTATAGATACTGCAGACAAAAATAAAATTAGGAACGCGATTTCGCTAGTTTATCAATGTTTGATAATATTATATGAAATAACGGTAAAAGTATAAAATATTTTATTGATGCGGGCTTAAAGATTGTACTTTCCTTGAAGTATACCTATTTTTTCAAAATATTTCATCCCTAAACAAGGATGTAATTAAGACGGCATTATGCTTAGTTTTGTACGTTTAGAGAGCGGTCGACTTCCTCTTCATTATTCTTACTTCTAATTTTACAGCTCTGACAATCAGCTGCAAATATTTACGACTTATGTATTTCAGATTATCTAGCAGCTGTTTGAAGCACTGGTTCTACATCTACGAAGTTGTAACAGAATTTGTGGAGTCCACTACCACCACAGAAGCAGATTTGATATCATCTTTACAGAAGTTTGTAATGCAATCAAATCTGGCGGAATGTGAAGGACGCATTGAGTTGTTGAAAGTTTTCCATTGCCACACAACATTTTTACCGAAAATAAAACGAAGAGGTATTTGCGTGTTTTCTTTGTGTTGCAACTGAATAAATACCATCCATATTTCAGATACATTAATGAGCATATTATGGAACTTGTATCAACACTACATCCAATTCGTACCGAACGTAATCGCAAAAATTAAAACCCAGAAAACGCCGATTGAGAAAAAACTGAAAGATTACGTGAAAATAATTAGATGGAAGGACATTAGTTACTGGGCTTTAAAGGATACTTTGTTAAAGACGCATAAGGCTATTCACAAATACATGCGCGAATTCGAGGTATTTACACAAAAAGTCTAGACTAAATTAACTTTTTAACTGATTCTATTTATTTTAGGAAGTACTGAAACAACAAGCATCACCTTTGTTTATCAATACAAACAACAATGAAGGTTTGATTGGTGTGCAAGATAGACCTCAGAGAACTAGCCCGAAGAGTTATCATTATACATTGGATTCTTCATTATATATATCAAAATTGGTTTTAGTAAGTGTTATCATATCATACTATTCTGATTTCATTCCATAGAGTACACCCGGGATGGGCGTCGACGTGTCGACTTTAGTAGTCGACTTGACAGCACATCTGATCAAGAAACAAACAAATAACGTTATATCAACATTGTAGCAACATTAAACGTTGTTTTAATGTTGATAAAACATTACTTAAGGAGAATATAACAGTGGTCTGAAATGTAATGTTAGGTTTATTTAAAAACTAAAGGTCCTAGAAAGTTGAAATTTTGACAGCGTATATTAAGCCCAATTATCTAGTAAAATATCGAAGTACTTTTTTTTTAACAATTTGCTTTCAGAGGTATGAAGAAAATAATGTTAAATTTTTCAAAATTAAAATAAATATTCCCATATCTTACTAGTTTATACTATAAGGAATATAATGTGAACATTTCATAAGGATGCGATAGCTCATGCCCGAGTCAGGTTAAAATAAAAATCTTGAAAAATAAGACCGTAAAATACCGCCGCCTTGCGGATCTTCTCTTAGTTGAACGCGTTGTACACTCATCTGCACAATTATTGGAGGGGCGAGCAACATGCGGCCAGCGTTTATCCCTGGGCCGGTGAACGCTGCGCGGCTTCGCGTTTGTTTTTCTATTCTTTTTTCAATCATAGTTAACAAAATCGGCTCGCGTCGTTAGCATTTATTCTCGTAAAATTAATATTTCGCAATTATAATCGATATTTTATTGTACTAGTGTTTTATTTTCATGCTTTCTGTCTACTAATGGAATAAGTATTTTTTTATACTGCATGTTCACTAATATAGAAAACACGAAATGTTTCACTAATTTAAATATAGATGTGTAATATACCTTTAATATTGGCTTTCCTTATTATTTGACAGTGTCGGTATTATTAAATTATTTGTAAAGTTTTTTAAGCTGATTAATAAGCCAGAAGCAATCGAATAATAATCAGTCTTGTTCAAATCATTATTTCGTCTTAAATCTTTCGTTGTTAAAGCAGTTGTTAAATGCTATTAAACTTCTCGCAATAAAACTATTAAAGTAAATTGTAAAGTTTCTAGCAATCGGACCTATTTGAACCAACTGCGACTTCATCAACGAATCAATGATATTAAAACTATAAAAATAGTAAGAATAACACCAATATGACGTTGTCGTAGATTAATGTTACAAATCAACTATTTTTTACTTAGCACAGGTAATATTTGTTTGACGAATGTTTAAAAAAATGTAGGGTTTAACTGCGTGCATATTCATTGTTAATTATTTTAGAAAAAATAGAACTATAATAATAAGGTAGTTATTATAATGCATTTCAAATAACAAGCTTCTTGCTCAACATTGCACCAAGCCCAATATATTTTTTTCAAATTTCGCTGATTTATGATGAGTCATATTTTGATAGTAAGTAAATAAGGAATAAATGAATTGTAATAGAATGTTATTGCAATCCTCTATTTATACGGCTCAGTCAACTTAGCCCCCCGAAGTTCGACTTTTTAAAAAATAACTGTTGCGCTAGACGGGCCTTAGCTAGCGCTAGCTAGCGCCACAAAAATTAGAGCTAGCGCCGTTTAGACAAGAATGTTACGGGGGTTTGAACTTTCGGGGGGCTAGGTTGATGCTAGCCCCCCGAGTTTGGATTTTTCAAGTTTTCTTACAGTATTCGGATTCCTCAGAGCCAGCGCCAGCTAGTGCTACCAATTTAAAAGCTAGCGCCACCCCCACAACCCCAAAAGATTATAAAACATTTTAAACCCTAGCCCCCGAAATGAGATTTTTTTAATCAAATTGGGTGCAAAAGATTGCTTAGATCTAGCGCCAGCAGAATATGAAAAAATTATTCTCTCAAAAATATCAGGTAAAAAAAAGTTCACATCCAAACTTTGATGTGAGAGCTTTCAGCTCCTGTATGCGTATTACCATTTACTTGCTGAATTTTAATACAAAATCATGATTGGCATATAAAATACCGCTTCCAAGAAATATGTTGGCGTTGTAATTACTTTATGTATGTTCAAAGACACTGGCTATTACAAAGATGATGCCTAGAAAACAGTAGCCTAACTGACAAGTTTTTTTCAACAAAGTCGTACTTCGGGGGGCTAAGTTGACTGAGCCGTATAATGTAAGCAACAACTATCAAAACATTTAAGCTAAATATTTGATATGTAACATGGTTTAGATATTTAGGTTTGCTTAGAGAGTTGCTCCTTCATCAGGCAAGAAATGAATCTTAAACTTAATCTGAGTAATAACCTTATAATATTTAAGTTGAATACAACATAATAACATACATAAGTATACGTTTTCCAAATTTAGCTTATTTTTTTTAAATCTTTAGATATTCCTTGTTTTTTAAAAAAAGTTCAATTCAAGGCTTTAAACGAGTGTTTTCCACTCCCAGACTAAGCATGAAGTAAAATTTCGAGTTTAGAAAAGCCCCGTGAAAATTTGTCGAGGGTCGTGCAGCGACCCGAGACAAATTTTCTGGGCTTTTCTAAACTCGAAATTTTACTTCATGCGCCACGCGTATAAAACGCTGATTTCAAGTAAGGTTCAAATATACATAAATTTCACAAAATTTTAGTGTTCTATACGCGTGGCGCATGAAGTAAAATTTCGAGTTTAGAAAAGCCCACGGGGCTTTTCTAAACTCGAAATTTTACTTCCTGCTTAGCCTGGGAGTGGAAAACACTCGCATAAAGCTTCAAATTGAATTCCTGTAAAAACAACATATATCTAAAGATTTAAAGAAAATAAAGTGAATCTGGAATACGTATACTTTAAAGAAAAACTCCCTGTATATTGTAGAATTAGGATATTGAGATAGATTGTGTTAGAATGAAAATAAAGTCAATTGAATAGCAACGAAAGGAGCTTAATCACAATTTTGTAGCATCGAAAAGATACCCATGTTTTGATTAGGTACATACATAACCCGATGTGTACTAGGTAAATTTTCAGGCATTCATTGTTTTTGAAAAGCGTTTAGTTTGAAACTCCCAACGAGTGTTTTCCATCGAGTAATAACGATTTAAGTTATCACCTAGTAAAAAAAAAACAACCATGAGGTACGCCACTGTCTTGCTAGCACTAGCTATCTCTTGAATAACTTTCTCATTTATCACTTGGTGAAACATTTTGAAATAATAATAAAGGATAAATTAAAAACACTTGGTTTGTTTCACTATTTGTTTCTATTTACTTGACTAGTTTCGCTTTTTACGGCATTATCAAGAGTGAACTTTGATAATGCCGTAAAAAGCGAAACTAGTCGAGTAAATAGAAACAAATAGTGAAACAAACCAAGTGATTTTAATTTATCCTTTAATATTACTAGCTATTTCGTTGTTAGTGTTTATAGACTTCAGTATAGCAATTACAGTGCCAAATTTTTTTTTGAAATCGTACGGTTAGTTTCCGAGTTATAACGATTTCAATTATCAAAAACAATCGTTAGTTACGCCACTGTCTTACTAGTGCAAGCTATCTCGTTGCCAGTATTTATAAACATTAGTATAGTAATTACAATGCCAAAAGAGTTTTTTAAATTGTACGGTAAGTTCTTGAGTTATAACGATTTTAATTAGCTAGGAGTGAAAACACAATTGTCAGTTACGCTACTGTCTTCTAGGCATCATGTTTCTAATAGCCAGTGTCTATGAACATAAATAAAGTAATTACAACGCCGAAATATTTGTTGGAAGCGGTATATTATATGCCAAACATCATTTTGTATTAAAATTCAGGAAGTAAATGGTAATACGCATACAGGATCTGAAAGCTCTCGCATCAAAATTTGGATGTGAACTTTTTTTTACCTGATATTTTTGAGAGAATATTTTTTTCATATTCTGCTGGTGCTAGCTCTAAGCAATCTTTTGCACCCAATTTTTTACCTGATATTTTTGAGAGAATATTTGTGTCATATTCTGTTGGCGCTAGCTCTAAGTTATATTTTCCACCCAATTTGATTAAAAACATCTCATTTTAGGGGGCCAGGGTTAAAAATGTTTTATCATATTTTGGGGTTGTGGAAGTGGCGTTGGCTTTTAAATTGGTAGCGCTAGCTCTGAGGAATCCGAATAGTGTAAAAAAACTTAAAAAATCCAAACTCGGGGGGCTAGCATCAGCCTAGCCCCCCGAAAATTCAAATCCCCGTAGTTTTCTTGTCTAAATGGCGCTAGCTCTAATTTTTGTGGCGCTAGCTGGCGCTAGCAATCGCTTTTTTCAAAAAAGTCGAACTTCGGGGGCCTAAGTTGACTGAGCCTATTTATACACATCATCATTTTGTAAACCCTGTACTAAACATAAAAAAAACAGGGCAGCTTTCCGTTTAATTTTTTTCAATCTATCATTTATTTGTTGCATTCATAAAAACTAGAATATTTGACCGAATATAAATTGAAATTCTCCCCAAAATTTGGGGTATTTACCCAATTTGGCAGAGGCCAAATTAATACACATTATTTTCATGGCAATAGCAGTTAGGGAAGATAATATTCCCATTTAAAAAATATCATTGAAAATCCTATGTTCCGTTTTTTTCATATATGTCCGGCATATAAATATTCACAATGAGCTTATGAACATGAATTATTTTATTATTATATTTTTAAGAAATAATCTATAATTTAATAAAATAAAACACATAGTTTGTTCGGCTGTCGAAACTGGCATCTTAAAAGTAAAAATAATGTGTTATAATGACAAGAATAAGAATCATCAGTTTTGTAAATACCGAAAAATAACACAGGATTGCTTTCTAACGAATTGAAAACAATACATAGCTTGTATGTATTATCAGCGTGTTTAAATAATACGAATCGACACTTTCGTTCGATCCGTCTTTTTTATACGCTTTGTTTTTTTCGTCTATTCCACGCGACGCGAGACCCCATCCGTTCATGCCAAGGAGCAATGCACAAATGCACAGCGAACTGCCGCTTTTCTCTCTGACTGTATTCGCCCCACTTGTGCTGTAAATTTGGCATCGGATGAGCTACTCTAAACTATGTGGGTCTTTCCAACACGATCGGCGTGTTACACTGCAATAATCCCCTTAAATGGATTTGCTCAGTGGGAATGTCTCCAACGTCAAATTGTCGACAATGTCAACAATACTATTTACAAGTTATGTAAATGTACCATATATTTTGTGATGATGGATAGTTTTGGATTACTCTATACTTTAAAGATTCTGCCAAAACCACATCGCATTATGCCGACTGGTTCAAATGCTATATTAATAGAAACTATTGTTAACGTTGTCGAAGTCAGTAATGTTTTACAGAGTCGATGTAGACGTGGTATTCTACGCGTCGACAACGACTTTGTTGAAGTAACATTGTTGACGCCGCCCATCCCCGGAGTACACGATAATTAAACTTAATAAAACACCAACACTTTCTTTACTAAAAGAAAGTGTTACGGTTTTATAAAGTTTAATTATATTCAACTTTTTACGTAACTCAAATCAAATGTTTAAGAAAACACAATATTAAAACACAGAGTAATTCACGACGTTTTCCCGTCACTTAAGGGGTGTATTCTGGAGGTCATTTTAAACAAAAAAAAAAGTTTATATTAACACGGGTCCCATTCTGAAAAATAAACGAGTTAGGGAAAATTATAGATTTAACTTTTTTTTTTTAATTTTTCATTTGTAAAACCAAAAATAAACACCATATGGGCGTACTCCTCCATAGTAAATATAATAATAATAATAATAATAATATGTTTATTAATGCCAAAACCATATACATAGTTTACATAGGTCAAGTTATAGATATAGATTCAAACACAGTACTTTGATTTAACAAGGCAACATAGATAAATTAACATTTTAAAAATTCTAGTTCTTAGCAGCAGAATACGTTACAAACAATTACATAACATATTAAAATTACAGTTTAAAAAATCGTTAAAATTATAAAATGCATTCTCGACTAGGAATTTTTTCACTATAGATTTAAAAGATTTAAATTCTATATTTCTCAGTTGAATTGGGAGTTTGTTAAAAAACTGTATACTGTAATAATTTGTTCCAGTTTGACTCCGTGACAATCTAATCCTTTGTTGGTACAGATTTCCTCTCGCTCTAGTGTTATATTCATGAATATCGTCATGCAGGTTATACTTGTTCATATTCTTTTTCATGAAGAGTAGACATTCAAGAATAAACATAGACGGTAGTGTCAATATTTGAAGACGCACAAAATGATTTTTACAATCGTCTTGATAGCCAATTCCAGTAACTATCCTGATCGCTCGTCTTTGCAGAGCGAACAGTCTGTGACGGCTGGACGAGTGACCCCATACTAATAGACCATACGCTAGATGGGCATGTATGAGGGAAAAATAAGCTGAACGAACCAATATATAATATAAAAGGCATTACAGAAAAATCAAACAAGGCGGCTGAAAGACCCCAGGGTCGATAGCCAATTCGGAGAATTAAATATTTGTTCTTGTATATACTTATTATACATTCTAATTGTTGTACTGTGTATTCTGTGAATAAAGATATTATATATATATCAAACAAGGCACTTTATCCTAGACACAGACTTAATCTGTCGATATGTCAAAAGTGATGTAATGACAAATGCCACCTTCATTGAACGCTGCTACCATTATTAAAGATAGCCGTGCGAAGTGCGAAAATACAAAAATCTAAAGATTTGTACAACTAGCTTATTTTTGAAATTCGGACCTGTGTTCATAAGAACTTTTTTGCTTAATATGACCTCTAGAACACACCCCTTAAGGGGAGGGTAGCACTGCATTTCTTGCATTGTTTAATCAATCCCTTACACTTTATTTAAATAAATAAATTAACGACTGCAACATATATAATTATCCTAATCACAAGAATTATCTATATATTCAAAAAAATATTAGTTCTGACTTTAAACAAAGACATTAGGTTAATGCAAAGAATTTCGAGTAATTACTTTTATAAAATACCGAAATTTTACAGAGTACTAGCTATGGGATTGGTATATGTCATGAGTAAATTTGATAAAATTTAGCTCATGTATAAAGAAGTTATTTGCTCTTAATTAAAAAATTATATTGTCCTAGCGAGAGTTGTCGCATCATGGTCATGACAAGTGTTTGTACTCCATGATTAAGCATGATGTAAAATTTCGAGTTTAAAAATGTCTGAAAATTTGGATTTGTCGGTGCAAGCGAAGCGAGGCCCGGCTAATCCAAATTTTTAGGCTTTTCTAAACTCGAAATTTTACATCATGCACTAGACGTAGAAAACACTGATTTAAAGTTAAAAATTTAGTGATTGTAATATTTATATTTGAGTATTCGAATATTTGAATTATTTATATTTATACAAAATATCATATTTTTCAAATATTAATAAAAATAAAAACAAAATAGTTCTACTTAGCTCAAACATATTCTACGCAACTGATATTTAAGCTATAACTTTTCAACTTCAAATTGAGACTAATTAACATCAAATTCTGATAAAACAATTTCCCATTGGAACTTAAAACATTGCTTTCAATTAAAACACAATCGAATTGGGAATACGCAATTTAACATTTTTAGTTTCTTGTTATTTAGTCTGGGGAGTTTTAGGTGAAACACCCTTTATATTCCTTAAATATTTAAAAAAAAATCCTTTGAGTTTGGCTTATATAACATTTGCTACAATCATTGCACGCAATTGAATACATTTCTGAGTCTAAGTTTCATCTTATGAAAATAATAGCCGGGGAAAATTTGAGAGGAAAATTAATAGCGCGGGGAAAAATAACCTAGGGGAAAACTTGTAGGGGAAAAATGATCCCCAACGTTTAAAATGAATCATTTTCAATACTAACTATTTAATTTTATTTAACTCCCTGTTTTATAAACAGTTAAGAAAGAATCTAATTTAATGTATAGAACAGGCATACATACACACAGGGTGTTTCAGCGAAGAGGGGAAGCTTGATTTTTCATAATAATAATTTTATGTTGTGAAGTAGATAAATTTATGCAACTTGTATCTGAAACAGTTAGATTTTCAAAATTAAATGAAAGTGATTTCATTTTTTATCGTAACACCTAGATTTCATTCCTCTTTGAATGAGAGAGTTTACTAACTCTGGAAGAGCATGTTCTTTCCAAAAAAATATTTAATTTATGTATCATTTCAGTGCAAAAAGTTTCAACTTTTTCAATTAAAATAATTTCAATGTCAACATCAGTGAACAAAACTAAATAACATCTATGTTTATTACAAATATTTAATTGTCTTTGTATTTGATACATAAAAGAATATTTTTCAAAAAAATTTCATTATTTTTATTAATTGATACACACATGTGCTCTGTATCTTGATTGCATCTCTTATTTTTAGGGTTTTAACTGAATATAAACATTTAATTTCAATTATTGTGTCCTTATCAATTATCCCATCAGGGCTGGCTCCGAGATATGGATATTGAGGCGATATAAATAATCCGCATTCTCTCACTTTCATATTTATACGTTCCTTAAATAAAATCTCTGCTTTGTTTTCGTTTTCGATCCCATAATTAATTGCTCTCGTTTGCAATGAATTGTTTTTAAAAATGAATTCTTTTAAAATTCCATCTGTTGGTGTATTTGCTCATCTTAGGCATATTCTACCAAATGTGGAAGCTGTTAATATATTTTTACGGTACTGAAACCATTTTAAACAGTTTCGTTGTACCCTCGTAGTTTCCTCACCAATTTTTGTATCGATGGAATTTTTACTTTCAATAAATTTTAATTTTGCTATTTCAAAATCGGTTGGATTCATATCAGGTTTAGCGGCGTCAGGTCCATAGTTAATGTTGTCAGTGGTTTTATATTTTTTTTTAATAATATTTCTTATATAATTTTAATTTTCTGTCACTTCGATCACAAAACTTTAAATAAATTTTTAAATATTTTTTACTTTCATTGCCTGATGATTTATGAAACACCACATGCAGCACCGATACATCTGTTTTGATAACTGCCCCTTAAAATTAAATTGGTTCGTTTCCCACCTGTGAATTTGCTTACCATTGACATATATCGTTCTGCTAAATTTGTGGTTACATTTCCAACTAATCTATTAGATTTATTACTTACCCGCTCCACAGTCTTTACAATTTCAACCCATAAAGGTGACGATATCAAGATATTATAGTTATTGGTTGATTTTTTTGTGCATGCTTTTATACATTTTGAGTGATTTTCAAATATATGAAAGGGTGCATCTTCTAAAGTTTTTTAATTTGAATTGGTGTCTTTTCTTTAGCAATTATCCCCCTCACATGATTTTTTAATGAAGCTAATTTATTTTTAAGTATTTTTCGTGAAGTTACATCATAAGAAGTGTTTTTTGTTAATTTAAATAAACAAGATGTAAAGGCTCTTGTTATGGATTTTTTTCTGGAACTTCTCATTTCATAAATACCGAATTTGTTCCAGTTAAGGTTTCCACCCTGTATTTTTTTTTCAAATTAAATAGAAATAATTGATATCTGTTAAAATAACGCCATGGGGAGCGCTGCTCGAAACGAGCGCCGTTTTTTTAAAACATCACTAGCTGAATATTTATTTTTACTAACGAAACAACCGAATTAATTTTATAAAGGTATGATTGAAAAATACGAATATTATTGAGAATCGATGTTTTACAAAAGTTTACTACTCGTAATTTAAAATTGTTCAACTTGTGGGATACTGGAAGAGAGAGATTAAATTGAAATTCCAATAGAAAAACCAGCTAAACCTGGATTAGTATCGGTTCGAAGAAAATATACCAAAGAGATTATTTTTGCCCTCTAGAGAAAGCAGGTATAAATAATTACCATATTGTGTGAGCTGAAGAAGAAACGATTAAGCGACTTTGTCGCAACGCTCCAACCTGCGGGGGTTGGAGCGCGGATTTACTCTCCTGCAGATTCGGTAGCTACAAGGTTGTAAAATGATTATAATTTTATTGAGGGTATTCAAGTTCATTGCCCAAAGAAAACAGGTACGGCTAACGCAAAGGTTATTACATACATTATTGGGGACAATAAATGGGTTTTGTTGAAAGCCCACAAATCTCTCTATAATTTATTGCACCAATGCCGGTCGAAAATGCGAGTTTAGCTACATCTAGGCGACCGTTCTTGTAAGTACTTCTTTGCTACCCTCCCGTTAAGTAACGGGAAAACTTCGTGAAACACCCTGTATATACGTTTTTAATGTTTTTAAATATACTAATAACAATACAATTGAAATTTTGCAGAAACCTACAGAATCTATTACTGAAGATAGCTTCCTTGAGAAAACACCCAAATATTACAAAATTTCCAAAGTTCTATGCATGAAAATTATCGACAACTCGGAATATCCTCAACTTGTTAAAAAAATGGATTGTTTCATAACGCAAGTGATTGTCACTAGCAAACATCTTCAAGAATTAGAGGTAAGTAATAGATAAATAACTTGCCCTAACTCAATTTTAACTCATTGTGAACAGAGCTGGGACGAATCCTTGTAAAAAAGATTCAAATCACGAATCCGAATCACCTAACCCACTGAGCAAATCCATTTAAATAATGTTTCATCAACATTAAAACAACGTTTAATATTGCTACAATTGTGATATAACGTTATTTGTTTGTTTTTTGCTCAGTGGGAATATGATTCGAATCACAAATACTCGAATAAAGGATTCGTAAGAGATAAATATGATTCGAATCAAAGATTCGAATCCTGTTTTTTCGAATCACGAATACAAATCCTTTAAGAATAAATTTAATTTTATTATTTTTTTGCAACCATTAATATATAAATATTGTCGCCAGTTGTTTTAACAAAAATATTTAAAACCTAATTATTTATTAATAACACTAAACATCGTTGATAACAGACTAAATATCTGACTCCTTGTTACTCTGATTAAAGAAGTATTTGTGTGTTTCTGAACTTCACTTCAAATCAGTGTTTTGTACGCGTGGCGCATGAAGTAAAATTTCGAGTTTAGAAAAGCCCGAAAATTTGTCTCGGGTCGCTGCGCGACCCTCGACAAATTTTCACGGGGCTTTTCTAAACTCGAAATTTTACTTCATGCTTAGCCTGGGAGTGGAAACACCCGTTCAAAACTTCAAATTGAACTCTATTATAAAATCGACGAATGCCTGAAAATTACGTAAGTAAAAAATTCACAGAATGTCATTAGAACTGGGAAGGTCAGAGAAAAGTCATGGAATTATATTCAAATTGACCAAAACACTAACAAAAAAGCCATATGATATTATTAAATTTGTCAAAATCAGCAGGCAAATTACAAAACAAGTAAAAATTTATAAAATTAAATTAAATATTGACAAAAATAATGAAAACAATTTAACAAAATGGGGGTTTCCCATAGAAGAAAATGATATTAAAAGGCCAGGGAAAAAAATCTTGAATGGGGGAAATGTCGGAAAAATTTAACATTTCAGATTTTGGCTATGTTTTATAAGATAATAATTTAGTTTTAAAAATTTTATTAAATATTATTTGAAGTAAAACTGACATTTACTTCAAATAATATTAAATTAAATTTTTAAAACAAGATTATTATCTTAAAAAACATTTTCAGTCATTTAATGTTCTTATCAAAGCAATCAGTTTGAAGTTTCGAACGAGCGTTTCCACTCCCAGACTAAGCATGAAGTAAAATTTCGAGTTTAGAAAAGCCCCGTGAAAATTTGTCGAGGGTCGCGCAGCGACCCGAGACAAATTTTCGGGCTTTTCTAAACTCGAAATTTTACTTCATGCGCCACGCGTATAAAACAGTGATTTAACGAGAAATTTAAAAACACGCAAAAGACATTTTTCATTTTATTCTTCGCAATAAATTCGAGTTATTTTTGATGATTCAAATCCTTTTGTAAGTATTGGAAACCTTTTATAAATATTCGAATCCTTTTATTAGGATTCGAATCACCCACATTTGGATTTGAATATGAATCCTCTTAAAAAAATGCAACGAATCCGGATCACGAATCCAGTTGAACTAAAATATTCGAATGCTTCTTTTGAATCCTCTAAAAGGATTCGAATCCTGAATGATTCGAATCCTGCCCAGCTCTGATTATGAACACAATTAAATTACTGTCTTTACATTTTCGTAGATTACAACCTCTTTACCCAAAGAAAAACAAATATCGCAAGCAAAAAGCCATTTGCAACAGAAGCAAAGAGCACTATCTGATCTCTTTAAGGAATTATCTAAGATAGGTTTATCTTTCCGTAAAGGAATCGTTGCGTATAAACAACGCGATGCCGCTAATGATTTCGCAATCAGGCCAATCGATTTATCTGTGGCTTTATCACATATTCCTCGCAGGTATAATATTTCTTAATTATATTTTCATACATAATTACGTATTTTTTGAATAAAACATAATTCACGCCCATGTTGAATAAAGAGCCATTAATGTGAAATCAATTTTAATTTAGCCGAAGCGACGACAAACTTTTAATTCTTTGGGATGGCGTGGAAATTTACTACAGAAAATCTTTTATGCGAATGGAAATCCTCGAAGAGGCTTTGAGAAATCCCGCTAAGGATTTAGGAATGCAAAATGTAGAGAGGTGTAAGGGCTTTGGTGCACATTTAATGGTAAGGTTTAATTTTATATCTTTACATAAAAAGTTGTGATGTGTCCATCATAGTACTTTTCCCATTAAACGTCCAGTCTTAATCAGTAGGGTCTGATGAAATTTGGTTAGATACTTGAAACCAATAGCTTTCAGATGACACCTGCTTTATTTTTCAACAAATGTTTCTTATTCCTGTAAATCTTTGTTGGTAAGCCTCATTTATGCGTTTCCTTCTCCACAAAATATTAATCATGTCGTAGTCAAACTATCGTGACAAATATCAATATTTACTGATTTAAAGCAAATAAAATTAATAATTCTCATTAAAAGAAAAAACATAAATAGCTACGACAAAAAGTGTATGGACATAAATAAGAAATTTTGGATTATCTACAACTTTTATTAACAAGATTTTTTTAGGAGTTCCGTTCTGGACCCCGAACAGAGCGGACGTCAATCGTGAGTTGTGCGTTCCATCCCTGCTCGTGTTTGACCCACACGTGGTTGTTTCACATATCCTTTTTTATCCTCTCTATTTCATCCTTTACAATCACCTATATCCTGACAATCCTTTCATTTATTACCCATCCTTGCAACTACGTGTGTATTTTCCGTAAACCCCTTTCCATTCCTCGGGGATAGCGAAATTCTATTTATTAAACTATTTATTAAGTTATACAAAATTACTGTGACTGGTCAATAGGGCCTAGTAGCCAAGGCCATAAATTACGCAGAAGAAGAAGAAGAAGATTTTTTTTATATGATCATTCCGGTTTCCGCATTTTCACCAAAAGCTTTTCCCGACCTAGGATTGTCATAAATAGCTTAAGTTTATAGTTTCATCTTAACATATCGATCGGTTTAGGCTGTTAGTAAGAGACGGCTGTTGATAAGAGACGGCTGTTGATAAGAGACGGCTGTTGATAAGAGACAAACAGACCTTTCTGAAAATTGGTCTTGATCAAATTGAGGACCTCAAAATGGTTATATCCACTAAAAGTTTTATTTTAAAATATTCGCGAAAATGATACTTTCCCTTTGTTTTACATACAGGGAATCTTTCTTTCAAGTATACATATCCTGATGCAAGGCCGTAGCCAGAAAACAAATTTAGGAGGGGATATAAAAATTGCTGGGAGGGTTTTAATGGTGAAAATTTTGTTTTTGATGTAACGGGGCAGCTTTTACATAGTAAAAATTAACATTTTGAAAATTTCGGGGGGGGGGGGTTTGAACCCCCATATCCCCCCCCCTGACTACGGCCTTGTCCTGATGCATGTTAATGTTAAGGCATTTGTTTTTGTTTAATTTGAAACTTCAAACGAGTGTTTTCACTCCCAGGTTAAGCATGAAGTAAAATTTCGAGTTTAGAAAAGCCTGAAAATTTGGTTTGGTCGCGTAGCGAAGCGAAGCGACCAAACCAAATTTTCAGGCTTTACTAAACTCGATATTTTACTTCATGCGCCACGCGTATCAAACACTGATTTAATGTGACATTTAAATTATACTGCTTTATATACTGCTTAGGCTGTTTATTTTGAACTTCATTTGAAATCAGTGTTTTATACGTTTGGCGCATGAAGCAAAATTTCGAGTTTAGAAAAGCCTAAACATTTGGTTCGCCAAATTTTGAGACTTTTCTAAACTCGAAATTTTACTTCATGCTTGATCAAGGAATGAAATCACTCGGTTGAAGCTTCAATTAAATTTGTATACAACGAATATCAAAACATTTACAAAGTACATGTCAGAATACGTATACTTAAAAGAAATATTCCTTATATGGTGAAAAGTAAAAATATAAAGGACTACAAAAAATATCGAGCCATAGAAAAGGTTTTTTATATCATTTATTGAAGTAGTAAATGTAAAACTATAACAAATACTATAGTAAAAAAAATTAAAACACTAATAATTCAATTAGCACAAATACTGTGACTAAATAGTAAGTAGATGACTAAGTAAAACAAAGATAAGGGCAAGTAAACGCATTGTCCGTATTGATAAAAGCATTCTTAATAAGTACATTGTTTGTCCGTTTGTTACTATTGTTTCCATCAATAAGAACATTATAGTAGATTTTACTAACATCCATGAAACGTAGTTGTAGTGAAGTAAAAATAACTCTGCAAACTATAAATTTTCTGTTTTAATAAATAAATTAATTTACCAACAATTTTTAGCTTTACTCACAAGAACAAAAACGAAAACTAATAAACATCTCCAACATGCTGTACCAACTACGTTATTACCACATGGTCTTAGCTGATTTACAAGAACAAAATCAACTCATCCACACTGATAAACTAAAAAATTTACAAACCACACTCAAAAACTGTCTCATCACTATGAATCAATACAAAATCATCCTTTCCGTTTGTCCTGAGGAAGATGTCTTAGATAACACAAGCATAACAAACTTACCACAACTAAACGATACATTCATCAATAATAAAAACGATGAAAACTATAAAACGGCGATGAAACACGTAAAGAAAATTATCACCACAGTGGAGAAAATTATGCTATTCTTACAGAAGATTAAACATAAAGTTCCTAATGTGTTGAAATCTACAGTTACACCAAATTATGTGCACATTCCGAATTTGGAACAAGTTGTGATGGAATTAAGGAGTCTCCCTGAAAGTATTTCGAAAATAAAGGAAATATTTGGGGGAATACCCATGATGAAATCGTTAGAATTTATTGAAAACCAAATCGAAAGCACTTTAATTGATCTTGAATTTAAAACGGGAGATAACGAGGATATTCAGGAAACTCAAGATAAAACGAGTAATTTTAAAACAAAAGTTGAAATTTTAATACAAAAAATTATGATAATCGTGCAAAACCTAAACAAAAAACACTTGAAAGCGGAAACTGTTGAAAATCCTCCACAAGCTGCTGAGGATGATGAAGGAGAATCTCAAGAATTAGCTGATAATCATTTGAGTGAACTGCTTATTAATAATATGGGCGAAGATTTTGATTACTTAAACATGAAAGATATTTTGAAATCAGTGAAAGGGATTATGTGTACAGTGTGTGAGTTGGATATAGGAAAATACAGTGGAATGAAGAACGCTCTAGAAAAATTAATTCCATTTATGAAACAAGCGTTGCTTTTGTACCAATATTTCTTCACGCAATTGGTTTCCACGTATAGAATTTTGTGTAAATCAACGTCGATTTTACTAAATATTTTCATTGATTTAGCTACAAAGGTAATTTCAAGTTACACATTTGAAATTAAAAGTTTTATTTGTATGATTTAAATATGTTTAGGGCTTCTGCATTCCTCCTGAATTATCTGATGAAATGGGCGAAAGCAAAGAGGGTAAAACTTCTTCAGGAATGGGTTTGGGTGATGGGGAAGGAGAAAAGGATGTTTCGGATAGGATAGAATCTGAAGATCAGCTCGAAGATGCTCAGCCAGCTGGCAAGGAAAAAGAAAAGGAAGAGGATAAGGATTGCAAAGAGGAAGAGAAAGGAATTGAAATGAGCGATGATTTCGATAGTAAACTTCAGGTAAATATGTCAAGTAATAATTGTTAAATGACCAAATGTAATCTTATAAAGACATAATTAAATAGACACAATTGTGGATATTTAATACTGAATTAGTCGCTAATATAATGAAAATGTGTGACACAAAGTTATCTATTTATTATTATTATTATTTTACAAAATCCGGCAACTATAACGGTTTTCTTTTAAGTAGACATATCTCGATGTTTACTCCGTACATTTTTAGGCATTCCTTGTTTATTCTCTCATCGAATATAACTCGTGGTATGATTAATAATCGATAATATTTATTCGTGAAACCGGAGCAGTACATTCAACTCGCCCTTCGGGCTCGTTGAATCTGCAGCTCGGTTTCATCGATGATAATCGTACCACTTGTTATATTACAGCTGAGAATATACTGATATTCAATCACCCGTATCCAAAATTAATTTATCGATATGTGTTTAATACCATTCAATATTCATTACAGGACATTGATAAGAAACCCGATGATGATTCGGAGGATGAAGACGACGCAAATTCCGATGCGGAGGAACAAATGGGTGAAACTGATAAAGGCGCTGATCAACTAGATAAAGAAGTCTGGAGTTCGGACAATGAAGATGAACCAGAGGAAGAAGAGGGTGAAAACAAAGGAGAAGAAAGGGGCGATAAAGGTGAAAAAGAAGGCGAATCCGAACTGGCGGCTAAAGATGGGGAAACCGCGCCACAAGAGGAAGAAGAACAAACTGATTCTGGTGATAAAAAAGAGGAGCAGAAAAAAGACATCAACGAAATGGACGAGCCTGAATTGGATGATGAACAAGTTGATCCTTACCACGGAAATCAACCAGAATTACCAGAACCCGAACCGATGGATCTTCCGGAGGATTTACAGCTGGATGATGGTGATGGTGAGGATGAGCAAGGTGAAGAAAATCCGTTTGATATAGACGCTATGAAGGATCAAATGCCGCTGCCTGAGGAGAAAGAAGAAGAAGAAGCGATTGAAGATAGTGAAGAAAAACAAGAAGAGGAGAAGGAAGGGGATGATTCAGAAGATGAGGGTGTTGAGCAGAAAACAGGTGAAAATGAGGAAGAGCAGGAAGAACCCGAGGAGGAAAACAAAAAAGGCGATTTTGGCGAGAAGGATAAGGATCAAGATAAGGATGAAGAGCAGGAAGATGCTGAAGCTTCAGGAATGGATGATAAGCAAACAAACGAAGAGAACGCGCAGTCAATGGAGACGGAAACAACAGCTTCTGCTGATAATGTCCAAACCACTGAATCTCAAAAGCAGCAAAGCGCGCAAATCGAGGAAACACAACAAGAGGATAATCCTGATAAAGAGGGAGTTGGACAATCTCAAATGGAGGATTCTTCGACTGGACATAAAGGGCAAGCGAACGCACAACAAGATTCTCAAAGCCGGAAGAAGCTTGATGATAAGGAGTACAAAAAACGGCCAGGAGAAGCTGATATCGATAGGACTTTAGGGGATTCCTCAGAGCCAGTTAAAAAGAAATTGAAGACTATGAAGGCTGATGATAGCGGTGAAAAGGAAGAGCCGGAGAAGCAAGGAGGTGATGATGAGCAGGAAAAATCAGCGGCGGAGATGTATCAGCATATTAAGGATGCTAAAGAGAATGTAGAACAAGTACTGGATACGGTTACAAAAGAACAGGCGGAGAATTTGAAGGAAAAGGAAGTCCCTAGTGAGGAGAAAGATTTGGAGAAACCAGAGGAGTTGCAAAGTGATTTACCAGAAGAAGGTCAAGAAGAAGAGGATGTTGAAATGGTTGATGTCAATAAACAAGCGGCTGAAAAAACAGAACAGGAGAAAAAGAAGTCGAAGGATAAGAGTCTTCAGAGTCATCCAGAAGGTAAGTTTAATGTATGAATATTACCTTTTAATTAGTGAAGATATCGTATGTTCAATAAAATAAATCCTCTAGAGTGCCATGGAATAAATTGTAGGTTGGCAACTCTGAAATTATAATTGTTATGTCTGACATTTTATATGACAATTCCTAAAGCATGTAGCCAACTTAAATTTAAAAAAAGATTAAATCATGGCACTCTAGAGGTTTTTCTTTATTGAACATACGATATTTAATGTCTGTAAAGATACTCAAGTTGTTTCATATACAGGGTGTCCCAGACCACCCGTATCAGCCTTTATTGAGAAAACAGCTAGACCTAGAGTGTTGGGACAAACAAATTTATGACAAAAGTCGTATTGACGAATTGAATGGTCATATTATTTTTTCCAAAAAAGGTTGGCATCCCTGATAATTTGCTTAAGAATGTCAATAACTTCATATTTTTAAATAGCACGATAGGTAAAAAGTTATATCATTGAAAAGGTCTTTACTTTTATATAAATAAAACAATTTAAACACTTTCAAATATATATTGTGCATTCGCTACAATTGTTTCGCCACACTGTGGCTTCTTCAGGCAAAGAAGCGGAAAATGTTTTTGAAAAATGAACAACTTTAGTAGGAAAATATGTTTGTTACTGACGTCCGTTTTGAGTTACGAAATGTTATTATCTCATGGCTACCTCATTCTAAAAGTAGATATTTAAGGCCACTAGTAGTGGGACCAGAACAGCTCAACAGTCTTAGAAGTAGATGGAAAACAGTTTGAATCAGTTGCTGTGGACACAGAGATACACGAACAAACCAAATTTTCAGGCTCTTCTAAACTCAAAATTTTACTTCATGCGCCACGCACCCAAAACACTGATTTGATGTAAAGTTCAGAATGTACGTTTTAAGGATACTTCTTTGATAATATATTTTAAACGTCAATTGAAATCAGTGTTTTATACGCGTGGCGCATGAAGTCAAATTTAAACCAAAATTTAAGGATTTTCTAAACTAGAAATTTTACTTCATACTCTATCTGGGAAAGGAAAACACTTGTTTGAAGCTTCAATTTGAACTCTTTACAAAAATATCTGAAGATTTACAGTTAATAAGATATGTATACTTCAAAGAAAAACTGCCTGTATATCATTTAGGCCCAGTTGTTGAATTGTGGTTTAAGCTGAGTTTCGATTTAAACTAGGCCTAAATACATTTTTGTGTTTTTCAATTATGGCTTAGTACTAAGCAGTGGTTTGAGTTGGAGTTTTTGAAAGCGGCCGACCACGCGCTAAACTCGAATTCATAACCTCAAACATCAAAAATGGTTGACGTTTTTAATATGATGTAAACAATGGGCCCGTTCATCAGAGACAACAGTTGAGAGTTTACTGCCAACTGTTGGAGAATTCTCTGATGACCGGATTGTTAATCGTGAATGTATTCGGGATTTTTGCAATCGTACGAAATAGACCGACCGGAGTCCCGAGATACCAAAATTCATCACAAACAAATCCAAACATGTTGAATGTTGAACATTTTGATAAACGGGTCCAATGTGGTTAATCGGGCAGAATCAGTAAGCAAAAATTTTAAATTTAACATGTATGTTATTCTTCCAATCCACATTCTAAGTGGATTTGGCACTTGATGAATAACGATCATGTTATTTTTAACGTTTTCCTTACCAAATCGACTCGATTATTTCTATAATTCAATCGATAAATCATTCTTGAGCTGGTCGGATTGTTCACACAACCAAACACGTTAGATTTCCGTATCCGTTTGCGCACCAATGTTTTTAGATTAAATCCTTACATCAGCGGCAGCCCGCAGCCTAACTTCAGGGTAGGCCAGAGACCCAAGGTAATATGTATCCGTTATTGAAAGGTGACTGTTGTGCAATTCCTTGTATTTATAAAGCGCGATCCCAACCTCAAATTTTGTGTGCCTTGGCGCTGTGGCCGATCCTGAAGTTAGGCTGCGAGCCGTCGCTGCCTTAAATTACTTTCTAGTGTACCCAATCCTACTAATTCTGCATGTATTTTCGTATTCCTCAGGCAGAAGACATAATGTTGCATCAATAGTATTATTATAATCTCCTTGATGTTGTTTTTATCAATATTTTATTTGCACGGTTATGCAATAACTTTTATCACAAAATACGCATACAAGCTAAAGATGATTAAGATGAAAGCTGTCATAATAGTTGTCATATGACGTTTGTTCTAACACGGTACATGAGATTGTTACGGACATGCGCCCTAGTTGCTACAGAACCTTATGTGCATTTTATTTATTATTTAATAGGATTATTTTATCACTAAATTGCTTGCCATTATGTAAACAAATAGCAGAGCTGGAACGAATCCTTGTGAAAAGGATTTCAATTACGAATCCGAATCACCTTATATGATTCGAATCACGAATACTCGAATAAAGGATTCGTAAGAGATAAATATGATTCGAATCAAAGATTCGAATCCTGTTTTTTCGAATCACGAATACAAATCCTTTAAGAATAAATTTGATTTTATTATTTTTTTACAACCATTAACATATAAATATCATTATCAGTTGTTTTAACAAAAATATTCAAAACCTAATTAACACTGAACATCGTTGATAACAGACTAAATATCTGTGTTACTCTGATTAAAGATGTATTTGTGTGTTTTTGAACCTCACTTCAAATCAGTGTCTTGTACGCGTGGCGCATGAAGTAAAATTTCGAGTTTAGAAAAGCCCCGTGAAAATTTGTCTCGGGTCGCTGCGCGACCCTCGACAAATTTTCTACGCGGGGCTTTTCTAAACTCGAAATTTTACTTCATGCTTAGTCTGGGAGTGGAAACAATCGTTCAAAACTTCAAAGTGATTGCTTTGATAAGAACATTAAATGACTGAAAATGTTTTTAAAGATAATAATCTAGTTTTCAAAATTTTGTTAAACATTATTTGAAGTAAAACTGACATGGTATCCACAATTTAAAATGTTAAAGTTTTCCTACATTTCCCTGATTCAAGATTTTTGTCCCTGACCTTCTAATATACGCTGCGCGACCCGAGACAAATTTTCACGGGGCTTTTTTAAACTCGAAATTTTACTTCATGCGCCACGCGTATATATTTTTTTTAATTTTTTTTTAAGTTTAAACCGGCGTCGACTGCTGTGGCCATTGGCCGGTTTACTATAGCTAAGGTAAACATTTGAAAAAAAAAAAGAAAATAAAACGAACGGGTGTATATGGCTCGGACGCTGGGACAGTACAAATACAAAACACACAAATCAAAGTGTAATAAATATAAATAACGCAGGTAACATGTCTGATGTAAAAAGTCAGACAGACAAAATGTCAAATATTAAGACAAGGACGCTCAGCACATTACATACCTAAATTTTATTAAATAGACCTGTCTCCCTAAGAAACTCAATGACGGTTTTACACGAACGCTGTTCTAATGTCCTAGCTATATCATTTGGAAGCCTGTGTCTATCGCGTTAAGTTGCATAGACTCTACATTCTTCCAATATATGCCTCACCGTGAGAGGGTTGTGACATGTGTCGCATGTTGGTGCGGGGTCGCCGGTAAGAAGATAGGAATGGGTCAGATTAGTATGACCCACCCTGAGACGGACAAGAGCTACCTCCTCTCTTCTCGTTAGCGGATCCGGTGATCTCCATGCTGCAACCGATGGCTTTACGTGACGGAGTTTGCTCTCGAGGCGTATCCAGTCTTGCTGCCATAAGCCGTTTAGCGCTGACTTTATGTAGTTTTGTACGTCATCAGGACGGCAAAATGCGAGGTCTGGATGATCCTGTTCAGCCGCCAGACGGGCTGCAGCGTCTGCTAGCTCATTACCTTTGATCCCTCTATGTGAGGGTACCCAGACGAAGGTTACACTTCGGGATCTTGCTACCAGGTGCTGGTATGTCGACAGTATATCGCGCACTAACTTATCATCCACTTTCTTATTTGCGATGCTAAGTATCGCAGACTGGGAATCTGAGACTAGGAGGAATGATTCGTGGCACGACATATCACAGTAGCGCAGCGCTTGCCATATTGCGTACAATTCTGCAGTGTATACGCTACAAACTGCGGGAAGCGACCATGAATGTGCCGCGTTATCCATGACAATCGCGGACCCCAATCCATTCAAAGTTTTGGAGCCGTCAGTATACACTGCATGAGGTGAGTTGTGTTGTATTGTTATGTCGTCAAATCGGGCTGAGATGACCTGGGGATCAGATTCCTCTCGGCTAAGGGACAACATGTCCTAGATAACTTGTACTCTGTTTATTGTCCATGGTGGAACATCACCCCACCCGAAAGGTAAGCAGGCGGGACTGTCTATTTGCCTCTCTTCTCTAAACGCACGCTCTCGAACACTCACCGGTCTTGTTATTGTGGGCCTACGGAGGTAAGCCCCATACTGTTCGTTATTGACGAAAATACAGTAATTTATATGACTCGGGTCAGCCGTTACCGACGCCTTATATCGCAGAGCGAATGCAAGGCGCCTGTAGTGCAGTGGCATAATTCCCGAGTCGCAGCAGAGACTTCTAAATGGTGAGGTTCTAAAGACTCCCGTGGTGAGTCTGATGCCTGTTCCATGTATGCTGTCTAGGACTTTTAACCGGGTCTTTTGGGCAGATGCATAGACCATGCAGCCATAGTCGAGCCTTGACAGTACCAGGGCTTTATACAGCCGCAGTAGTACTTCCCTGCTCGCCCCCCAGTTAATGTTGGCTAGACACTTGATGATATTAATTGCTTTTTTACATCTGGCTGCCAGTGCGTCGATGTGCCTCCAAAACCTAAGGGCACTATCGAATGTAAGTCCTAGAAATTTATGACTTTCTACACATTAAATGCGGTATCCGCCAACAAAGATACGAGGGTCCGGGTGAGGTCTGCGCAAACGCGTATAAAACACTATTTTAAAATGAAGTTAAAATGCACTGAAAACCAACCCAACTTCGATATTTTTTTAAAATGGGATGTTTTCTTTCCTATCCATTCTGTAAACCTTCAGATATTCGTTGTTTTCTTGTAAAAAAAACTTCGAATCCCTGTAGTCCTTCGGTCTCCGAAGACCATGATTGGTCCTTCGAGCTGTAGCCTTTGTAAAATGGTAATAAACTTAGTAATCTAGAGTGATCCTTCAATTTGAAACTTCTAAGAGCGAGTGTTGTCCACTCCCAGACTAAGCATGAAGTAAAATTTCGAGTTTAGAAAAGCCCCGCTTAGAAAATTTTCACGGGGCTTTTCTAAACTCGAAATTTTACTTCATGCGCCACGCGTATAAAACACTGGTTTAAAATGAATTTAAAATGCACTGAAAACCAACCCAACATCGATATTTTTTCAAAATTAGATGTTTTCTTTCCTATCCATGCTGTAAACCTTCAGATATTCGTTGTTTTCTTGTAAAAAAACTTCGAATCCCTGTAGTCCTTCGGTCTCTAAAGGCCACGATTGGTCCTTCGAGCCGTAGCCTTTGTAAAATGGTAATTAACTTAGTAATCTAGAGTGATCCTTCAATTTGAGACTTCTAAGAACGAGTGTTGTCCACTCCTAGACTAAGCATGAAGTAAAATTTCGAGTTTAGAAAAGCCCCGCGTAGAAAATTTGTCGAGGGTCGCGCAGCGACCCGAGACAAATTTTCACAGGGGCTTTTCTAAACTCGAAATTTTACTTCATGCGCTCGCGTATTAAACAGTGATTTAAAGAGAAATTAAAAAAAAACACAAAACAAATTTTTCATGTTAATCCTCACAATTAGTTGGAAATATTTTTGACGATTTAAATCCTTTCGTAAGTATTCGAATCCTTTTGTAAATATTCTAATCCTTTTATAAATATTCAAATCCTCCAATGAGGATTCGAATCACCCGCATTTGGATTCGAATACGAATCCTCTTAAAAATATGTAACGAATCCGGATCACGAATCCAGTTTAACTGAAGTATTCAAATGCCTCTTTTAAATCCTCTAAAAAGATTCGATTTGAGCTCTGATAAATAGATACATATTTATATTATCCACAGCACACGTTCGTTAGTATCACATGCACCATATTGGAATAGAGCATATTTGCTACCAACATAACTTAAGCAACGCTTAAATAAACTTGGCTTAATATGTGATTCAGTGATACAGTTTACGAAAACTGCAGTTTAAGCCACGATTCAACAACTGGAAAATTTTAAAATGAATATAAATTATATTACATAAAATATACATGTTTTTTTTATTGGCCTTGGTATCTAGACCATTAGTCATCAATCTATTTATATATTTAACATTTTAATGTATTTTAATCAATTCTAATTTCGATAAATAATTTTTCCGGACGGGATTCGAACCCGCGACCTCTTGGTCTGTGGGTAGGGTCTCTACCCACTCGGCCACCTCCAGGGTGCCATGATTTAATTTTCTTTTTAATTTAATTTGGCTACACGCTTCAGAAATGGACATATAAAACGTCAGATATAACTTTAGAGTTGCCAACCTGCAATATTTTCCATAGCACTCTAGAGGTTTTATATAACACCGAACATTTTTATAACGAGATTTTTTCTTTTAAGCATCCATATGCATACGTTGCACATTTTCCGTTGCTCGGTTTATTAAATTAATTCAATTTGAAGCATTAAGAGAGTGTTTTCCACTTCCAGACTAAGCATGAAGTAAAATTTCGAGTTTAGAGAAGCCTGAAAATTTGGTTTGGTCGCGTATCGCGAAGCGCGGAGCGGCCAAACCAAATTTTCAGGCTTTTCTAAACTCGAAATATTTTACTTCATGCGCTACGCGTATAAAACACTAATTCAATATAAAGCTTAGCGGTGTGTTTAAAACTTCGTAATTTGTCTGTGTTTTATATCGGTGGCGCATAAAGTAAAATTTCGAGTTTATAAAAGCCTGAAAATTTGGTTTGGCCGCTTCGCGCTACGCGACCAAACCAAATTTTCAGGCTTTTCTAAAATCGAAATTTTACTTCATGCTCAGTCTGGGAGTGGAGCACACTCGTTTTAAGTTTCAAATTGAACTCTTCTAAAAAAACAACGATTATCTAAATATTTACGGCATGTACGGTGTAATTGGGACATGTATACTTGAAAGAAAAACTCTCTGTATGTACAAGTTGAGGTATAAATTGCGATTGATTAGCTACAATTTGTAATGATCATATAGGCAACTCAATTTACACATAACCTAAAAATGAAAGGTGTCAAATCGTATTGGATGCTTTTATTTGATAAATAGAATATACGAAAATGAACATTGGAAATGTTCGGTGTTACATAAAACTCTCTGTATATACTAAGTATATATTTTTACATATTATTTACAGATATATTATATATGTGTTTGCTGGAGTGTTATGTTATTTCTTAATTCAGTTATGTTTAAATTGTAAAATTATATCAATAATAATTTTTTATTGTACACATTTTAAATCAGTTGTAGTTTTGTAAATAATGAAAATCGGACCCACATTTATTTAACCTACTGCCTTCAAATACGTCCTTGAAACAGATGTGATTTTTTACACCTATATGAATCACCCTGTATTAAATTATTCACTATTTTTCTGTTTCTTTAAAACAATTTTAATTTAATTTTGTTTGTATTAGGTGATATTGAAGACATGAAAGAAGTAGAAATAGAAGGAGACGTTGTAGAAACCCACACAGTATCAAGAAACAGGGAAACCACTCACCATACTCAATTCACCCAATACAGTGAAAGAGTTGAACCGAGACTTTCTATAAAAGATATGAATGACTTAAGAGGAGAAGTTGAGAGGCAGCTTTCGGTTTGGAATGAGGTAAGTTTAATAAAAGCCTTGAATTTCTTAACATAATTGTGTATTACATATTTTATTTAGGCACCAACGAATTTAGAAGCAGAACAAACCTGGGAAAAAATAACCTCCCTAGTCTCAACATTAGCCCAAGATCTTTCCGAGCAATTAAGATTAGTCTTAGAACCCACGCAAGCCTCGCGCTTGAAAGGCGATTTCCGAACTGGCAGGCGCATAAACATGCGGAAAGTCATTCCTTACATAGCCTCGCAATTCCGCAAAGATAAAATCTGGTTGCGCCGCACGAAACCCTCTAAAAGGGAATACCAAATAGTTTTAGCTATAGATGATTCCTCAAGTATGGCGGACAACCATTCCAAGGAACTAGCGTTTGAAAGCGTTGCGTTAATCTCAAAAGCGCTGACTTTATTAGAGAGCGGGCAGTTATCAATTTTGAGCTTCGGAGAGAATACGGAGGTTTTGCATAAATTAACCGATCCGTTTACGGAGAAATCGGGCTCTAAGCTGCTGCAGAAATTCCAATTTGACCAGAAGAAGACGTGCGTGGCGAAATTAGTGGATTTCGCTACGGAAATGCTGAACTCGGCGTATTCGAGTACGTCTTCGTTGTTGGCGAAGCTTTTGATTATTGTAAGCGACGGCAGGGGGATCTTTTCGGAGGGGGAGACGTATGTGCAGCAGGCCGTGAGGAGGGCGAAGCTTTCCAATATTTTCATGATTTTCGTAATCGTCGATAATCCGGATAATGCGAGTTCAATTTTGGATATTAGGAAGCCGGTCTTCAAGGATGGGAAAATTATGGAGATTAAATCGTATATGGATACATTCCCATTTCCCTTTTATATTATTTTAAGGGATATTAATACTCTTCCCAGTGTTTTAAGTGATGCATTAAGGCAATGGTTTGAAATTGTCTCAAATATTGATAACTAATAAACATGTAACATTTTATGAAATAAAGAAATATATAAAATACATGATTTGTTTTAATACTAATATCTCGCTATATTAGGATAAAATGTTCTGTATACTGTATATGTCTGGTTGTTCTACAATATGCATTTTCATTAAGTACATACAGGGATATTTTTAAAGTATACATAACCTGATATGCATTACCAGGCATTGGATGATTTTAAAAGTGTTCAATTTGAAGCTATATTAACAAATGTTTCCACCCGTAATTTATAAACTCGAAATTTTACTTCATGCTTAACTCAGAATTAAAAACAATGAATTCTTGTTATTCTACCAAATGCTGTAATCATCTGGATATGTATACTTACAAGAAAAAGTCTCTGCATGAGATAAAAACGTTTTTACGTTTAAACTGACAACATAAAAGGCTCAGTCAACTTAGCCCCCCCCCCCCGAAGTTCGACTTTTTTGGAAAAATACTGCGCTAGACGGGCCTTAGCTAGCCCCCCGAGTTTGGATTTTTACACTATTCGGATTCCTCGGAGCTAGCGCCACTAATATAAAAGCTAGGGCGCTAGCTCTTAACCACAACCCCAAATAATAATAAAACATTTTTAACCCCAGCTCCCCGAAATAAGATTTTTTTTTTAAATTGGGTGGAAAAGATAACTTAGAGCTAACGCCAGCAGAATATGAAAAAAATATTCCCTCAAAAAAAACAGGTAAAAAAATATTCACATTTAAATGTTAATGAGAGAGCTTTTAGATCCTGTGTGCGTATTACCATTTACTTGCTGAAATTCAATGCAAAATCATGTTTGGCATATAAAATACCGCTTCCAAAAAATATTTCGGCGTTGTAGTTACTGTATTTATGTTCATAGACACTGGCTATTAGAAAGATGATGCCTAGAAGACAATAGCGTAACTGACAATTGTGTTTTCACTCCTTGCTAATTTAAATCGATATAAATCGGGAACTAACTGTAGGATTTCAGAAAAATGTTCAACATTGTAATTACTATAATGATGTTTATAGCCATTTTCAAGAATGATGTACAAAAAAAAAACTGAAAAATATGTAAACGTATTTTAACTAACTAATTAAAGGTATTTAATTAATTGATTGCAATTATAAATAAGTTGCTTATTGCTAGAATTGAGTGTTTAATTTTATCAATAAGCAAATTATTTAGTAGCGATTTAGTGATGGTTAAAAGAATTTGCAACACTTCTGCTCTAACGGTGAGTGTTATATTTTAAAATATTAAGTTAATTCATTCCTAATACAGGAAATGTTTTTTTTTTTAATTACATATCCCAATGTATACTCTGTAAATTTTCGAACGTTTGTTGTTTTTGAAAAAAGTTTAATTTGAGGTTTCTAACGAGTGTTTCCACTCCGAGATTAAGCATGAAGTAAAATTTTGAGTTTAGAAAAGCCTGAAAATTTGGTTTGGTCGCGTAGCGTGAAGCGCGGAGCCACCAAACCAAATTTTCAGGCTTTACTAAACTCGAAATTTTACTTCATGCGCCACGCGTATAAAACACTGATTTCAAGTGAAGTTTAACATTTACTCCTAAAACAGTATGCTAAAGCAGTATATTGTGAACTTTACTTTCAATTAATGTTTTATACGCGTGGCGCATGAAGTAAAATTTCGAGTTTAGAAAAGCCCAGAAAATTTGTCTCGGGTCGCTGCGCGACCCTCGACAAATTTTCACGGGGCTTTTCTAAACTCGAAATTTTACTTCATGCTTAGTCTGGGAGTGGAAAACACTCGTTGACAGCTTTGCATTGAATTCTTTAAAAAAAACAACGAATATCTCAAAATTAACTGTATATACGCTGTAATTGGGATATGTATACTTACAAATACATCTTCTTTAGGGCGCTCTTATATGGACATTTTGAGAGCGGAAGCGGAGCGGGACGGATCGTTTTTACCGCTCCGCTTATAGCTCTTATACGGAGCGGACTGAACGCGTTTTGCAAGCTGGTGCTAGGCGAGTTCGCCGCCGAGCCTTCGGTGCCGTCTATCATTCAGTTGTGCTACGCTGAGTAATAAGCATGGACGAAATAGATTTAATTTCGTCATATTATAATTTATTTATCCTTTATTATTCATAGACATTACTGTATTTATGTATCTAATGTTTTTATAAATATAAATATCACTTACCTAAATTCTCCATGCACTCCGCCCACTGAGCAAAAAACAAACAAGTAACGTTATATCAACAGTGCAGCAACATTAAACGTTATTTTAATGTTGATGAAACATTACTCAAATGGATTTGTTGAGTGGGCGGTGCCTGAATTTCTAAGATAAATCTTTCTGTACCAAACATACTGACAAAATCACGTTTTAGCGCTAGGATATAGACTTTCACTTTTTTTTCCTTTTATTTAAGCCGTAACCGGTACACAAATTTCTGTGAAAAAATTCACACATTGTAATGGGTAATAAATAACCTGCATATTAAAAAAAGACTGAAATGGGCATTTCCTTAGTCTGTTGGCCAATTGGAGAGTAAGGGAAAAGAGAAGCTGCTGGCGATACAAAATTTACGAGCACAGAGACCGCTCTTAAAAAAATGATTATTAATTCTTTTAATTATTTTGTTCTCTTCACACTATTTTCACAAGAGATTGGGGGCGATTTTAAATTGTTAGTTATTTAATTTTTCGCAATTTCTAGAAAATATCATATATTATTTAAATATTAAATAAAATTATACTCATATCTTAGAGGTGGAAGTTTACCTAAAAGTTTATAATTTATATTTTTTGTTTATTTATTTATTTTAATTTTGGACATTTATCTAAACGCGAAAATATTTATTTTTATGTTACGACTAAATATGGTAAGAAAAATATTACGAATTCGCTTTGGCCGATGTAAAAAAAAATATTGAGGAAAACGCCTGCTTTGAAAACGCGTTTCATCCGCCCGTATAAGAAGGCGCATAAGAAACCATGTGTTAAAACTGAAAAACGCGTCCGTCCCGCTCCGCTCAAATTTAAACAGGCGCGAGTGCTGGCGTTTTCTCCGCCTCGCACCCTTCCGTTTGGTCGTGTAGCTGCTAACGAGAAAGCTAGCGCTAGCAAGACAGTGGCGTACCTGACAATTGTTTTTTCACTCCTTGATAATTCAAATCGTTATAACTCGGAAATTAATCGTTTTAAATTTAAATTGTTAGTTCCCGAGCTATAACGATTTAATTATCAAAGAGTAGAAAAACAATTGTCAGGTACGCCACTGTCTGGCTAGCTCTAGCTATCTCGTTAGCAGTGTTTATGAATAACTGTATGTTTTTGAGTTTACGTGAAGTGATTATTACACTAAAAAAGACTGTTATTCCTTACTTCACTTTTTATTTTTATCGTTAGATGTACATTTCGATACATAAAGTGCTCATTATCAATAACAATGAGTTTGTTATTGATAATGAGCACTTAGTGTCTCTAAATGTACATCTAACGATAAAAATAAAAGGTGAAGTAAGAAATAACAGTCTTTTTTAGTGTTTATGAACACCACTTTAGGTATTCTAACGCCGAAACAAATTCGTACGAAATCGTACGGTTAGTTCCGGAGTTATAACGATTTGAATTATCAAAGAGTGAAATAACAATTGTTAGCTACGTCACTGTCTTGCTAGCGCTAGCTATCTCATTGCCAGTGCTTATGGACATCACTTAAGGTATTCCAACTCCAGAAAGAAATTTGAAATCGTACGGTTAGTTCCTCAGTTATACCGATTTAAATTATCAAGGAGTAACCGTTTAAAATTTAAATTGTTAGTTCGCGAGTTATAACGATTTAATTATCAAAGAGTAGAAAAACAATCGTTAGGTACGCCACTGTCTTGCTAGCGCTAGCTGTCTCGTTGTTAGTGTTTATGGACATTACTTTAGGTATTCCAACGCCGAAAAAAACTGAAATCGTGCGATTAGTTTCCGAGTCATAACGATTTAAATTATCAAAGAGTAAAAAAAGCAATCGTTAGATACGCCACTGTCTTGCTAGCGCTAGCTTTATGAACATCACTTTAGTTATTCCAACGCCGAAAACAATTTGAAATCGTACGGTTAGTTCCTGAGTTATAACGATTTAAATTATCAAGGGGCTAAAAAGCAATCGTCAGTTTAGCCATCGTCTTACTAGCGCAAGCAATCTCGTTGTCAGTGTTTATAGACATCAATATAATCATTATAATGTTAAAAGAATTTTTGAAATCGTACGGTTAGTTTCCCAGTTATAACGATTTCAATTATCAAGGGGTGAAAAAAACAATCGTCAGTTACGCCACTGTCATGCTACCGCAAGGTATTTCGTAACTTGTGTTTATAGACATCAGTTTCGCAATTACAATGACTAAAGAATTTTTGAAATCGTACGGTTACTTTCCGAATTATAACGTTTTAAACTTTAAAGGGATAAACAAACAGCCGTCAGTTACACCACTGTCTACTAGCGCAAACTATCTCGTTGCCACAAACATCAGTATAGTATTTACAATGATGAAAGAATTTTTGAAATCGTACGGTTAGTTCCCGAGTTATTACGATTTAATTTAGCATGGAGTGAAAACACAATTGTCAGTTACGCTATTGTCTTCTAGGCATCATCTTTTTAATAGCCAGGTCTATGAACATAAATAAAGTAACTACAACGCCGTAATATTTTTTGAAAACGGTATTTTATAAGCCAAACATGATTTTGCATTGAAATTCAGCAAGTAAATGGTAATACGCACACAGGATCTGAAAGCTCTCGTATCAAAATTTGGATGTGAATATTTTTTTACCTGATTTTTTTGAGAGAATACTTTAGTAAATTCTGCTGGCGCTAGCTCTAAGCTATCGTTTCCACCCAATTTGGCTAAAACAAGCTCATTTTGGGGGGCTGGGGTTAAAAATGTTTTATTATTTTTTGGGGTTGTGGGGGTGGCGCTACCTAGCGCTAGCTCTGAGGAATCCGAATAGTGTAAAAAGACTTAAAAAATCCGAACTCGGGGCCTAGCATCAACCTAACCCCCCGAAACTCCCGTAACTTTCTGGTCTAAATGGCGCTAGCTTTAATTGTTGTGGCGCTAGCTAAGGGTCTAGCACAATAGTTTTTTTTTTTAAAGTCGAACTTTGGGGGGCTAGGTTGACTGAGCCGACACAAAATAAACATTGTCTAAAGGTAATTCTTGTTGGAAGTGTGCCAAGACTATAATTTACTAATGTCAAAGGCAAACTCAAAAATAGGTAAGGTTTTTATATTTTAGTCCTTCCTAATTGAGAAAAATACGGTTTTTATGGTTGAATTCTGGGATAAACAGGGAAAACTGATCACATTTCTCTTAATGAAAATCAATAAATTATTAACAAATAATTTATTTTCTCTAAAATTTTATAAAGAAACAAATGTAATAAAACTTTATATAAAATAAACTATTAAAACAAAACTGCTTACACTACCTCAATACTCAAAGCAACATAACTAATTTATTTTTTAGCATTTGATTTTATATATATTCATATTTTTAATAAACATTTATTTAATACATTGATTGACATTCAAGATCACGCACACATTTCGTTGCTTGCTAAATCACGTTTTTTCTGTGGCTATATGGTCAAAATAAAAATACTTAGTTTTAAACAATTTAATTTTGTTATTCTTTGTCCCATAAGTAGGAGGACCACAATATACGTTTCAGTTTACACAGCCGAAAAAAAGCAAATATGTTGATGAGTGGGGAAAGGCGTAAGACACTTTTAACAAACTATTCAAACACATAATGTTTAACTTTAATTACAACACTTTTAACCTTTCTTTACAATTTTTATTATATACCAGATGTACATTTCGTTCACAATGTGACCATTATCAATGAATTGATACTGAATTCAGTATCAATCCATTGATAATGGTCACATTGTGACCGAAATGTACATCTGGTATATAATAAAAATTGTGAAGAAAGGTTAAAAGTGTTTTAATTAAAGTTATTATAATCTTCACGTAACTCACGCAAATTCAACATAATGTTTAAATAGACCAAACCGACGTCAGAGAAACGTCAGTTATGATTCCAACATGACAACCTCAATTTCGCGTGCTCAGAACTCTCTGCTTCCATTTGAATTTGCCTTTTCGGAAGCCAATAATCAGGGCTGTTCCGTACGCGGAATGTTAAACTTAAAGTATAGGTTACACAATCTAAGTTAACATATCAATTACCAAACTCGCTTTGACTTAAGAATAACACGTACGGAATAGCCCTGTTTGTCGTGTAATTTGATCAGCTGATTTTTAATGGGGTCCTCCTATATTCTTGGGACAAACTATAGTAATATACAGTGAATTTTTCTTTTAGGTAAACATATGCACAAGCTTTAATTTTTTCGAAATTCGTTGTTTTTTTTAAATACTCTGTAAATATTTAGATATTTCTTGTTTTTTTTTTTAAGTTCAATTTGATGCTTTAAACGAGTGTTTTCCACTCCCAGACTAAGCATGAAGTAAAATTTCGAGTTTAGAAAAGCCCCGTTAAAATTTGTCAAGGGTCGCGCAGCGACCCGAGACAAATTTTCTGGGCTTTTCTAAACTCGAAATTTTACTTCATGCGCCACGCGTGTAAAACATTGACTTTAAGTGAGGTTCAAATATACCGGGTGTGGCACTTAAGACGCCTCGGACCATAGCTCCTTTACGATAAAAGCTATCGAAAAAAATCTAAGAGCAAAATGGTGCATAATTACCGTCGCTATGTTTCAAAAATATTTCTAATCATCAGTGGCGTGCCGTACTCCAGTGGCGTACCAAACTTATGTTTTTTTTAAATGGAATGCCCTATTTTTTATTGCAGATTTGGAAAGTGCTCGAAGAGTACTTATTTTTTTATCTAACATGTTATACTCTTCACTTTAGCGGTTTCGCTGTTATAACCCCTTCTTTCAAAATTGCGCCCCATTTTTGAGATTGTTTTGTAGAGAAACTAATTGACGCCGGCACCTAAATTTTGAATTGAGGTACAGGTTAAGACCTCGTATACCTTCACATAATTTTTTTTCGGGTAATTTATGGAAAAAAAATAATTTTTGATTGAACTTCGCATGTTGTCATTTTTTTCGAAAATTTCAAATGGCACCCCCCTAAAAAAATTACGGCGTTGTACAGTCAAAACTCTAAATTTTTCATTGGTACAAAAAAATTACACATTGCATAACAAAATTTCGGAGAAAAAAGGAATTTCATCGCAAATGTCGGGAAACGTTTTCCGTTCCCATGAGTGCCATGAGAAAACAAAAGATTGGTAATTGTCAAAGTAAATTATTAGACGCCAGTAGCAGCCATAAGTCATTTTTGATAAACGTTCTAAAAATGTTCCGAACTCAAGAGGAAATGGTTGACATGATATTTATTCTTGGAGAATGTAACAAGAATTGTTTCTTGGCGACACGAGTGTACGCTGCGAGATATCCGCACAGGGCACATCCAAATGAACGTGCGTTTCAAAAAGTGTTGGAGAGATTTACTACCACGGGAAGTGTGAAACGGCCAAGGAGAGTTAGAAAGAAGACAGTTTTTACCGAAAATAATGAACTGCAGGTTCTGGAGGCAGGTATTGAAGATCCTCATACCAGTATCCGTGATATTAGTAGGAATCACGATATTTCAACGCGATCCGTATATCGTGTTCTTCAAAAGTACAAATTCCGTCCATTTAAGATTCAACTGCACCAAGAATTGCAACCTCAAGATTTTCATGCGAGGCAGGATTTCTGCTTGCGGGCTATCAACAAAATTGAGGAAATCATTTCTTATGCGCGTATTATTTTCTGATGAAGCGACGTTCCATAGAAATGGGCATGTCAATCGCCACAACTACCATTATTACGCCGATGAAAACCCACACGCCATGCGAATGATAAACCACCAGCAAAGATGGTCGCTGAATGTTTGGGGAGGCATACTTGGAGAACACCTTTTGGGTCCTTATTTCATCGAGGGGCACCTGAACGGCAACAGTTATTTGAGGTTCCTTCGCGACGACTTGGATGATCTCTTGGAAAATGTCCCTTTAGCCGCTCTACGACAGATAGTTTTCCAGCACGAAGGAGCTCCTGCACATAATAGCCGTGTCGTTCGGGAATTTCTCGATGAAACGTTTCCGGACTCCTGGATTGGTCGTGGGGGTCCTGTGAGGTGGCCGCCAAGATCACCAGACCTCACTCCCCTTGACTTCTTCCTTTGGGGCCATATCAAAGACGAGGTTTACAGGACGGTACCAACTACTGTCGAGGATATGAGGGAGAGAATCCGCGCGGCTTTCCGCGGTATATCACCAGAAGTCCTTAGGGCAATGTCTAGAGCCTGTGAGTCGAAGTTGCGGTTATGCCTCCAGCAGGAAGGTCGTCATTTCGAACATTTAGTTTAAGTTGTTAAATTTTCTTTATCTGCATTTTTCATATCATCTTGAATAAATAGGTACATACTATTATGTTGACCGTATTTGTGTTTTTGTTTTCTCATGGCACTCTTGGGAACGGAAAACGTTTCCCGACATTTGCGATGAAATTCCTTTTTTCTCCGAAATTTTGTTATGCAATGTGTAATTTTTTTTGTACCAATGAAAAATTTAGAGTTTTGGCTGTACAACGCCGTAATTTTTTTAGGGGGGTGCCATTTGAAATTTTCGAAAAAAATGACAACATGCGAAGTTCAATCAAAAATTATTTTTTTTCCATAAATTACCCGAAAAAAAATTATGTGAAGGTATACGAGGTCTTAACCTGTACCTCAATTCAAAATTTAGGCGCCGGCGTCAATTAGTTTCTCTACAAAACAATCTCAAAAATGGGGCGCAATTTTGAAAGAAGGGGTTATAACAGCGAAACCGCTAAAGTGAAGGGTATAACATGTTAGATAAAAAAAACAAGTACTCTTCGAGCACTTTCCAAATCTGCAATAAAAAATAGGGCATTCCATTTAAAAGAACATAAGTTTTGTACGCCACTGGAGTACGGCACGCCACTGATGATTAGAAATATTTTTGAAACATAGCGACGGTAATTATGCACCACTTTGCTCTTAGATTTTTTTCGATAGCTTTTATCGTAAAGGAGCTATGGTCCGAGGCGTCTTAAGTGCCACACCCGGTACATACATTTTGCAATATTTTAGTGTTTTATACGCGTGGCGCATGAAGTAAAATTTCGAGTTTAGAAAAGCCCAGAAAATTTGTCTCGGGTCGCTGCGCGACCCTCGACAAATTTTCACGGGGCTTTTCTAAACTCGAAATTTTACTTCATGCTTAGTCTGGGAGTGGAAAACACTCGTTTAAAGCTTCAAATTGAACTTAAAAGAAAACAAGGAATATCTAAAGATTTACAGAATATAGGCTGAATTTGGAATATGTATACTTAAAGGAAAAACTCCCTGTATGTATTTCATAATACTTAATTATCTTTTTTGTTAAACTTACCCACTGAGAAAATCCATTTAAGTAATGTTTTAACAACATTAAAACAATGTTTAATGTTGCTACAATGTTGAAATAACGTTATTTGTTTGTTTTTTGCTCAGTGGGTAATATTGTATTAAGAAATAAGAAGTTTTGCGAAGAATGATTAAGTATATTTTTGGTCTCAGCTTCACAATTTTATTAGCCAAAATAGTAATTATCATCCGGTTAAAATAAATTAAATACTTGTAAAGTTTTTTCTGAAAAGATGATAATTCAACGAAGACAGTCTTCATAAATAAAATCTCGCTTCAAATTAGCAAAGGCATAGTCAGTCAATAAATGAAATATATTGTGCAATAATTGAAAACATTTGGTTTACAATTATCTTATTTTCAGAAGAACAATTTTGTAGCAATCAAATGTATTAAAAAAATCGCGCGTATTTTAATAATACATTATTTTGTTAATAAAATTTAATACATTTCACCAAGCGGTGAAACTAATATTAGTACTCGAATCCATACAAGTTTTTTTAGTTGTTAAATTCTTGTGGTTATCAATATTATTAGTCTTTTCCACTTCATCACTATCCAAAAACTGCTCGATTTTCTCTAAAAGATTCGTAGCAACGTTGGCGAACTCCTCCCAAATTATATACTCGTGCGTTGTGTAAACATCCAAGTTCTCATCGTTAGATCCGGAAATCCCGAAAATCTTCTCTTCGTCCAAGTAATCGACCAAAATTGCCAGAAGTTGCTGGATCTCGGAATCGGTGATTGTTTCATAGAGGTTGCTGCTCTCTATGCAATAATTCCATATTACTTGGCATACCAGCATCGCAAGAGTCCAGTCGTATTGGCCGAAATTGTTTAAAATTGCTACTAAGTTGCTAAGGCCGTCCTTGTCTTGTAATAGTTTGCGGTTTTTGTTATCCGCCATTAGATTTACAAAGACACCAACTGTTGTCTTTAATAAGATGATATCGTCTAAAATAACAACAAAATTAATGATATGATGAGGTAAATACCGGTAAATGTCATTAAGTACGCAGTAAGTTACCTACTGAGCAAAAAACAAACAAATAACGTTACATCCTTTGAAAATGGTCTAACAAACCGAAACTAGTCGGAATAAAGATTTAATTGTGAAACAATACCAAGTGCCTTTCCTTTAATTAACTTTACATAGTTACATCAACATTGTAGCAACATTAAACGTTGTTTAAATGTTGATAAAACATTACTTAAATGTGTTTGCTCAGTGGGTTAACGTCGAATTCAAATAAAAATCAGTTATTTATCTAATATCTGAAAATAAAGTATTTTTAAGAAAAATAATTCATTGTTGATTAAGAGAGAATAAGTGATATAAAAACTACAATGTGCAAAGACTAAACTAAAAACGGCTCTACTGGTTAATTGTATAAACAAAGGGTATAAAAGATACAGGGAATTTTTATTTTAGGTAAACATATGCATAAGCTGTAAACTTTCCGACATCCCTTGTTTTTTAAAAGCGTTCAATTTGAAACTTTAAACGAGTGTTTTCCACTCCCAGACTAAGCATGAAGTAAAATTTTGAGTTTAGAAAAGCCCCGTGAAAATTTGTCGAGGGTCGCGCAGCGACCCGAGACAAATTTTCTGGGCTTTTCTAAACTCGAAATTTTACTTCATGCGCCACGCGTATAAAACACTGATTTCAAGTGAGGTTCAAATATACATAAATTTCACAATATTTTAGTGTTTGTTACGCGTGGCGCATGAAGTAAAATTTCGAGTTTAGAAAAGCCCAGAAAATTTGCCTCGGGTCGCTGTGCGATCCTCGACAAATTTTCCCGGGGCTTTTCTAAACTCGAAATTTTACTTCATGCTTAGTCTGGGAGTGGAAAACACTCGTTTAATGTTTCAAATTGAACTCTTTTAAAAAACAACGGATGTCGGATAATTTACAGCTTATGCATATAATAGTGTCCAAAAACTGCCACGTTTGGAGCTGACTATGTTGTTACTAGTACTAGAAATATAACGCCAAATATTAGACATTGCCTTGTTTTTTTATGTATTCTAAAAGGTTCTCACAGCACACAAAAATTGTAGCAGTTTTTGAACACTTCTTAGATTCTAAAATACACCAAAAGTGCTCTTTTGCATAATAATCTAATAAAATACAGCCAAATAAGTGATTGTTTTTTAAAATTAATAAGTGCAAAGTGTATTGTTTTTGTTGTGTATATTCTAAGAACAAATTAGAAATGCATTTCTTTCAATACTAACCACTTTGCAGCATATCAATTAGCGCATCAAACACGTCTGAGCTCGATATGTAATTTCTGGTAATACTAGATCTTGAGAGATTACCCAATATCCTCATCGCTTCAATAATGCATTCTTTATTTTGGCATACTAGATATTCAGATATTGCTATAAAAATCGAACGTTTCTTTTAATTACTTTTGCACATTAGCAGTGCACAACCTTATTTTAAAAAGTTATCACCAATTTGAGAATGTTTTGAATTTTAAATTAAATTTACTTAGAGACCTAGCTACATACAGGGTGTCTACGCTAAACCGTTCGTTAAAAGTTTATGGGGTTACCGTTGCACTAAAAATTTGAAAAAAATCCTTGTCATACGGTTGAATCAGTTCTCCTCATGTGAAATATTTTCAACTTTATATCACTTCCGGTTCCACCGGAAGTAGCACCAAATTCGTTATTTTAAATATAACACCCTATATATTAGTAATTATTTGGATTCCTCGTTTAAATTGAAACATATTTCATTCGAACATACGTACACTTATCTTTTATAGTTTTCAAGCAAAAAAAATATTTCTAAAATTTTGACCTCTAAAAGGTATCTTGAAATCTGTCTGTAACTTATCTCATGAGTAAGATAAAAATATGATTTATATCTCTACTTTTACCTAGAGGATGCCTCTATGAGTATATTGATTGGAAACTGTCATTTTTGACAATAAGTATTCTTAAAATGTCAATATCGAAGTGCCCTCTTCAATATCTCGTAATTCAATTTTTTAAATGGAATGACCTATTTTTTATCACATGGTACGATTGGGGGGAAGATTTCCTACAAATAAGTATTAACAACTATACTCCTAAAGCAAGTGGGTTTCGAAGATTCGTTTTCATCGCGTTTATGCAGTGAATAATGTGCGCATAAGTCGCAACTGAATTTTAGTAGGCAAGTAGTAATGCTTTTGTTTTGTCGCGTATGTAATGCGAAATGTCAAATAATAAAAACAATTAGTACAAAGTTATACAGAAATCAACAAAATGAATAAATTCACCCATCAACAAATTATCAATTAATTCTTTATACATGGCAACTGCGATAGAATTGTTACTCGAACATGTAGAGTATTTAATGAAACTTATCCACATTTGCCGCCGATGAATAAAACAAGATTTAGAAGATTGGAATCAAACTTTGTTCAATTGGCAGTTGCCATATATAAATAAATAAATTTATAATTTGTTGATTTGTGTGATTATTCATTTTGTTGATTTTTTTTTAAATTTTGTACTAATTCTTTTCATTATTTGACATTTCGCAATATAATCGCGACAAAACAAAAGCATACTACTGGCCTACTGAAATTCAATTGCGACTTATGTGCCCATTTTACCCTGGATAAATGCGACGAAAAACGAATTTTCGAATTAATTCGAAAACTACTTGCTTTGGGAGTATAGTTGTATAATACTTTTTTGTAGAAAATTTTCCCCCCAATCGTACCACGTAATAAAAAATAGGTCATTTCATTTAAAAAAATGAATTACTAGATATTGAAGAGGGTACTTAGATATTGACATTTTAAGAACACTTATTGTCAAAATTGACAGTTTGCAATTCATTTAATCATAGAGGCATCCTCTAGGTACAAGTCGAGATATAAATCATATTTTTATGTTATTCTTAAGAGAAGTTACAGACAGATTCCAAGATGCCTTTTAGAGGTAAACATTTTAGATATAATCCTTTTTCTTGAAAACTATAAGAGATAAGTGTACATATGTTCGAATGAAATATGTTGCAATTTAAACGAGGAATCCAAAAAATTACTAATATATAGGGTGTTCTATTTAAAATAATTTGGTAATTTGGTGCTACTTCCGGTGGAACCGGAAGTGATATAAAGTTGAAAATATTTCACATGAGGAGAACTGATTCAACCATATGACAAGGATTTTTTTCAAATTTTTAGTGCAACGGAAACCCTATAAACTTTTAACGAACGATTTAGCGTAGACACCCTGTATGCAGTGCCTTGAAAAGTTAAAAAGTGCGCTTATATTATTTGCGATTTTTTATTATATGGTCGTTGGCATAGAAACTATTGTAGTTTTAGAGCTATAATACACCTAGTATTGTAACTCTAGAACCTTAATGGTTTCTATAGCAACGACTACATAACAAAAAATTGATAACTGATTGCGTGCATGCGCCGTAGAGTGCGACCTGGAATACGTAAATCTGATCAAACGTCAAAAATCCAAAATTTTAATTTCTCGGCTTGCGTTACACAGATCGACAATTCGCTACGCTTAAAAGTACCGAATAAAAAAGTTAGGTGTTATTTGGAAATTGACACATTTCAAAACATTCTACGCCCGCCTCGCGTTACATAGACCGAATGGCCCCCCCTGACGGGTCAAAACCAACGTAAATAAGTGCCCCTGATATGTGAAGACTACTCGCGATGTTCAAAAGTGTGGAATAAAAAAGTTAGGTATAAATCAAAAATGAAACATTTCCTCATTTTGTACCGTTGTGCGGTTTAGAGAGTAAGAACGGAGCAATAGTGCGAGAGGGACACGGCTACGCAATAAAGAAAACCCGGGAGAATTTCGTGCAGACTTGTGCGATTAATAGTTAAAATAGCGAAAAGTACTGCTAGTTTTATAATAAATAAAACTGTTTTTTTTAAATATATGTGTACAGTCGTAGAAAAAGTATAGTGTGCAATTCGTATGGAATGACCATTTCCCACTCGTATCAATTGCTTCTTCTTTTTGAATATGAATGCTATTTAGTAGATATGGGTCGTTCGTGAATGATTCCTTCGAAAATAATGTTTCTGTACCGTGATTTGAATGAACTGATTCCGTATTTCAAGAAGAATTGTTTCGTTAATGATTCATTCATTCGAGACGACCGACCGAACGATTTTTTCTGAGCGGAATCGTATTCCCGATTCGGATTTATAAACGCGTTCTGAATCCGCCCTAATCGGATGACTAATTCGATCGCTCGACTCCACGCACAACTTTAACTCCGCTTTATACATGCGATCTGAATCTGTAACCGCCCGAATCGGATGACTATTACGTTCGCTCGAATCCGAGCATAACTTCAACTCCGCTTTGTACATGCGGTCCGAATTCGCCCGAAACGATTTTTCACGACTTGTAGAAACGAATCCGTTGCGCCAGCCTTTATTGGTATTTTGTACGACTCGACGCGTAATTTTATCAGCTAATGTTTGTTCTCTACTTATGAGACAAATCACAGAATATTTTCAAGATGAATTCAAGGCATCGAAGTTTTATTTGAAACAGCTTTACTAAACTTTCGACGGAAAAGGCAAAATTATTTGATAATTTAAAAATAAATATAATAAAACATTTTGAATTATAGTTAAGTTTGTATATGTTTGCTCTATTTTTATAGACACATATCTTTCGAATAAACCCATCATCTTTGCTTAAATTATACAAGTCGTACAAGTCAATTCCTTTCTTCTTCTTCTGCGTAATTTATGGCCTCGGCTACTAGGCCCTGTTGACCAGTCACAGTAATTTTGTATAATTTAATAAATAGAGTTTCGCTATCCCCGAGGAATGGAAAGGGGTTTACGGAAAATACACACGTAGTTGCAAGGATGGGTAATAAATGAAAGGATTGTCAGGATATAGGTGATTGTAAAGGATGAAATAGAGAGGATGAAAAAGGATTTGTGAAACAACCACGTGTGGGTCAAACGCGAGCAGGGATGGAACGCACAACTCACGATCGACGTCTGCTCTGTTCGGGGTCCAGAACGGAACTCAGTCAATTCCTTTAAAACGGTATTCGCTCGTTCAAGTGATATCATTGGGTCGGTCGTCTATATTATTCAATTTTGCACGTAGTTAATTGACGGTAAGTAAATGGTCACGGTTTATGAAACAAGTGTCCATCGTCACTATAGAGGGAGATTGAGGCGAGAACGAACTATATTATTATTATTATCATTATTATTATTATAAGTGATTCGTTTACGAACAAATCACTTTTAAGAAATAATTCGGTTGATTCGAATCACCTGAAAGATTCGAACTTCCCATATCTACTATTTAGTAATTTTGTGCTTTCAAAATTTAAACGCCTAGAGCAGTTTGCTTAAGTGTAGCTACGCCCCTGATATTACTTAAGATTGCGGTTTACTAGAGTGAGACACTCTGCCCAGCCATTTGTTAGAGTGATATTTCTATTTCCAGCACAGAAAAGTAAACGTAATATATCATGGACATTGTTTTTAATGAATGTTGAGCTAATTGAATGCAGAATGTACGAACACCCTTAAATTTTATGTACTACTTAAAATTTAAGGGTGTTCGTACATTCTGCCTAAAATGGAGTAAATAAATGACTCAAAAAAATATTTTCAGGATGATTTTTTACAAAAAACTAAATATCTTAATCGTTTTAAATGGGTGACATTAAAATCCTCTAAGTTTTAGGATTATTTTGATGTACCATGTAATATTGTCCCATTATAAGAACATTAATGGTGCTGGAACTAGTGACTACCAAACACGTTGGATTTTACCCATAATAAATCGCAACCTTAATACAATTATTAACATTTTCATTGTTGATATTTTCTATTAAAATATAATTGATTGTTCTATGTTCTGTAAACTAATAGTTATATTTACCATTGATATTCAATATAATCATTATTATTGCAGGCTATGTGCTTCAGAATAATTAATTTGTAATATAAATAAAAAAACCTACCTTCCATAATGTCAATTTGTTTAATGTGAAATATATCCTCGTCCAAATCCGCAGAATAATAAAATGATAAATTGTTGAGAGTGCTCAGCACTGATAACACCAATTCATCATTCTTTTTAAACGGATTACTTATGAGGACTTTCAAAAATTCATCAATTAATTTCGACCCATACGCTTCGTTCATTGTTTTTCCTATGTCGGGATTTATCGCCATATTTGCAATTATCCTTATTATCTATTGTAGACAAAAAATACGAATTTAAAATAAAATTATAAACGAAATGCGCACATGATTAATAATTTTAATTTAGATTATATATGTATAATGAAGGAAGGTTAGAATCAAAGATATTATTCAAAACATCAGAAATGCAATTCTTTTCGCAATTTACAACAAATTTGTTTTAAAAAAACTAATTAAAAAATATTCTTGGTAAAGTTACGTGAAGGGTTAGTCATAAATGAGTAGTAGTTATTTCCTTAAGTTAGAATGAAAGTGTCTTTTTATTGTTTACTATTAGTTTTTGCTACAAAGTGTTTTTTTTAGTGTGGTATTTTAAACTTAGTAGTATACATAAATGTATTGTATTTTACATGTCTATATTATTGTTGTATAAATGCTGTAATCCGTTAAATAAATAAATAAACCAACTCGATCGAATTTATCAGAATAAGGTGTTTTATCAACTTCACCGGAAAAATAATAAAAAAATAACACTAATTTATCTTACGAATTAATAGATAGTCGCTGTTTTTATAACAGTGTTAAATGTCAAACTTCTGACAAGTTTTCCACTCTTTGATTACGCATGAAGTAACATTTAGACTTTAAGAAAACCCTATCTCCGCCTCGCTTCGCGCCAGCAAATCCAAATTATTAGCCTTCTTTAAACTAAAAATATGATTCATACGCCAGGCATATGAAAACTGATATATGTTCAAGTTTAAAATATACTGCTGAGCAGAGTTGAACATTTTTTAGTCGGTATTTAATATATTCGATACTTGTTCTGCTACTCTCTTGATGGAACCAAATTTTCAAATTGGGTAAAGGTAAACACTTGTATTGTTCTATGTTTTTATTTTCAGTTGCCTGACACGTGTTTCGATCCGTTACGATCATTTTCAAAGTTAAAAGTTTTAACTTTGAAAATGATCGTAACGGATCGAAACACGTGTCAGGCAACTGAAAATAAAAACATGGAACAATACAAGTGTTTACCTTTACCCAATTTTTTACTCGATTGATGACCAAGACTAACGTTTAATTTTGCATTTGTTAGTCATTTCGATCAACCACATTTTTTTTTTATTCAATTAAAGTTATTTTTTATAAAAATTAAAAGGCATGATATAAAAGTTAAGCAAACGATGGAGGTAGAGAAATATTGTGTCATTAATGTAACCCCTTTAAGACTGTTTGTAAATCTTTACCTAAATACAAAGAGGATCAACTCGTATTTACGAATTTTTTTTTTTACTTACAATATAGTTTTCTGATATCGAAATATAATGCCAATTTTTCTAGCAAAATTTGAAGTTGATATAAAATAGATAACTATTTACACGCAAACGATCGGCATAGATACAGAATATGTCAGATGACAATATCCTTCAAATGCTCATACACAACTTTATTATTACTGAATTTAGTCACTCGAAATTAGTCATGATTGAAAATTTAGTTGACTTGTATTCGCATCTGATTGACAGAGTAATAATAACATATTACTAATGATTAAGGACTAAATTATTCGTGACCAATTTAGTGATTAGTTTTAATCATTACTACAAATTTAGTCAACTAATACCCAACTCTCCTGCTGAGGTATGTACGATAATTCAGTCTAGTCAGCTTGATTTTAAGTTTAATCTTACGTTAATAAATCCTACAAATATTTATTGTATCTAATCTAATGTTACACCTTAAAAATTCGAGCGTCTGGATCAGTCAACTTTACGCTAGCAACACTCATGCCGCATTCATTCTGAGACCCTCTTCATAATTTGATAAAAATTAATCAAAGTTTCTTTTAGTTTAATTATCAGACTTTATATTACCTTAATCATCACATCTTCAGTATTTGTAAAATCCTTTGCTTCGTTATCGACAACCAACGAATGGTTCTTCAAAGTTCGTTCCAAATAAATTTTCCACAAACTTAGTAGGGATGTTATAGATTTATCTTCGTAATAATACTGTAACAATAATTTTCCTATTTACTGTAACTCATAATGCTTTTACACTCGTTCATATTCCGCTGAAACTTTTTGTTGTGCAAGTTTTCAATAGCAATCTGCATTTGCAAATAATAAAATGTCATAACGATGGTTTTGACCGTTACTACGTGGTAATCCATATCAAAATGAAATAAAACTATTACTATGTTTTTTACCACTTTTATAAAATGCTAGTTTACCCACTGAGGAAACACAACTAAGTAATGTTTCATCAACATTAAAACAACGTTTAATGTTGCTACAATGTTGATATAACGTTATTTGTTTGTTTTTTGCTCAGTGGGTAAAGTCACTCAATTCGATTTGAAAATTGACAATTTATTGTTTGTGAACAAAATTCGCTATTTAAAAACTGTGCAACAGCAAGTTGCCCCATAAAAATGTATAAGTGTATTTGCTCCATTAATCATTTAAAATTATTTACCTTTGATCGCGTATTATCCAAATTTGCCACGATATTTCCTAAAGTATATGCTAAACGAACTATAATTTCCTCATTTCCAGGATACTTCTCGAAAAGTCTTACAAAAATTGTGTAGATATCCTTATATCCAGCAATTGCGTCACAACAGCATTCATTTGTAGAAATTGTGCTGAAAATATAATAAAAAATAATGTTATTTACAAGGTTATTATTAGCTTTAATGAATATACATTAAAGAAGGAATATTCAATATTCTAACCTATAATTATTGGATAATCAATAATATGAGCATATTTACACTAAATTTATTTAAGGTTTTATTTATTCATTGGTCAATAAATCGGTATTAACACGTTAACCACCAAGTTTTCAGAGAAAACTTCGACGAACGTTGTTTCAATAATTATTTCAGTAAATAAACATCAACGAAAGTTGTTTTGATAATTATTTAATTAAATAAACAATTGCTTAAAATGCTATAAAAAGATTACTTCTTTCGTTCAGAATACCTGATACCCTTTACATTTTTTAAATTAAACTAACCTATTTACGATATTATTTTGTAGAAACAATTATTAGGTATAATGAAAATATCAAAGTTGATGTGACATACAGTGAATTTTTGTAAAAAAGTAGACTTATCTCGATAATTATTACGTTAGGTAAATTTTTAGGAATTCGCTGCTTTTATAAAAGCATTCAGTTTAAAGCTTTCAACGAGAGTTTCCACTCCTTGATTAAGCATTAAGTAAAATTTCGAGTTTAGAAAAGCCTGCAAATTTGGTTTGGTCGCTCCGCGAAGCGGGGCGACCAAACCAAATTTTCAGGCTTTTCTAAACTCGAAATTTTACTTCATGCGCCACGCGTATTAAACACTGAAATATCATGAAGTTGAAAATATACTGCATACGTTTTTAATTGCACGTTAATAAATATTAGAAATGTTAATTTCGTGTAACTAAGCTTAAAAAATTCAAGCGCCTGGATCAATTTGCTTTCGAATTGTTTCTTTTTAATTATTCTTACAACCCCAAAGCAAATTGCCTTAATTTTGAAAACGAAACAAACATTTGTAAAATGTATTAGCGTGAGATGAAACTTTAACAGTATATTTTGAATGAATTTGAGTGAGTTACGTGAAGATGATAATAGCTTGAAATAAAACACTTTTAACCTTACTTTACAAATTTATGTCATATCATGGTATAAAATAAATTTGTGAAGAAAGGTTAAAAGTGTTTTATTTCAAGTATATTTTGACTTTACTTTAAAACAGTGTTTTATACGCGTGGCGCATAAGTAAAATTTCGAGCTTAGAAAAGCCAGGCATTTCTAAACTCGAAATTTTACTTCATGCTTAATTAAGGAGTGGAAATACTCGTTAGAAGCTTTAAATTGAACCCACTTATAAAATTAACGAATGCCCGAAAAATTACAGCCTATACATTCTTCAATGAAAAATCTGCTGTATGTATACGTAATGCTAGTATAAAACGTGTTGAAATTACTGCCAAAATAATAGCCTAATATAATAATAATAATATATAATAATAATAATATATAATAATAATAATATATAATAATAATAATATATAATAATAATAATATATAATAATAACATAATAGGGTCTATTCACATTTAGTTATACAGAGAGTTTTATGTAACACCGAACATTTTCAATGTTTATTTTCGTATGTTCGATTTGTCAAACCAAAGCATTCAACTCGATTTAACACCTTCAATTTTTAGGTTATGTGTAAATTGGGCTGCATTACAAATTGTAGCCAATCAATCGCAATCAACGCCTCAACTTATTTCAGTACAAATTGTACATACAGGGAGTTTTTCTTTCAAGTATACATGTCCTAATTACAGCGTATGTGCTATAATCTTTATATAATCCTTGTTTTTTTAAAGTTAATTTAAGTTTCAAACAAGTATATTCCACTCCCAGACTAAGCATGAAGTAAAATTTCGAGTTTAGCAAGGCCTGAAAATTTGGTTTGGTCGTGTAGCGCGGAGCGGCCAAACCAAATTTTCAGGCTTTTCTAAACTCGAAATTATACTTCATGCGCCACCGGTACAAAACACTGACATATTACGAAGTTTAAAACACACCGCTAAACTTTACATTGAATTAGTGTTTTGTACCGGTGGCGCATGAAGTAAAATTTCGAGTTTAGAAAAGCCTGAAAATTTGGTTTGGTCGCTTCGCGCTTCGCGCTACGCGACCGAACCAAATTTTCAGGCTTTTCTAAACTTGAAATTTTACTTCATGCTTAACCTGGGAGTGGAAAAAACTCGTTTATAGCTTCAAAATGAATTCTTTTAATAAACCGAGAGTCGGAAAGTGTACAACGTATGCATATGTCTACTTAAAAGAAAAATTCTCTGTATGAAATTAACATTGAAAATGTTCGGTGTTACATAAAACTCTCTGTATATTACCGGATTTAACATGATTAGCTTTAATATTATTATACCTTAATGTCCTTGATATGTTACTAATAATATCCAAATCAGACGTAAAAATATCCATCGTCTGACAAAGTTGGGGAATAGCTTGCGACGAAACAAAATTTTCATAAATATCTTCATCAGAAGCTACATTTCTTAAGGCACCAGTTAATTGAAATAGCGCATGATTGGTCTGTTCGGGTATTTGGATCTTTTCTGTTTTCTGAAATTAAACATTTTAATAATAAAATTTAGATAAAAAAAGGTCTAGTAATTAACAAGTTGGCTGCCGTGTGAATCAAATACGATTCACGTCACATGGAAATCTCCATATTTAAAAACATTGCGACAGTCAACGTGTGAAAAGTTTAAATGTAAGATATCAACCTCGTTTGGTACTATTTTTATCTGCACTCGTGTTATTATAATTGTTTTCCATTTTATAACATTTTCAAAGGGTATAAAATTAAATTTGTATATCCTTTCATGCTGTAAAAATCGAAACTAATTATATTAAAAAGTATTCGATTGCACGAAGCTTCATTTTTATCCGATACTAGTTAATTAAAGATTTAATTATTTAGAGTTAACCTACACTTTAAGAAATGACATAAACAAACAATGTAATTTTTCCATTAAGCCGGGTGCATTTATATAATTATTTTAATGGTTTATTGTAGACATAATGAAAAATTATAGGAGAAAAAAAAAATACATACATCAAAGAGAAATTTATCATTATAAATAGCACAAATTATAACAAATATTGATATCTTTTTTCTATTAATAACAATGAAATTTAAAATGGATACAAAAAAATCACTGTATATTCTAATTAGTTTCGATGTGCTAATGATTTCTCAATTTTTTTGAAAAATTTCCTGTATGACCATTTGAATAATCATTCGAATGATCATTCAAATAATTATAAAAGGATCCATATGCATAAAGTGGAATTCGGGAGAGATGTCCTATGATTCATTTGAAGTGGAATGTGTGGTTCACATTTTTTAGAGAGTATGTTGACAATTGTATCTGCAACGATTTTTCCTAGTTGTGTCAAATGTTGAGGTTACATGAGAATGTCATACTGGTTAGGTCGCGAGTATATTAGTGTTCTTTCTTTTAGAAAAGCTTTAAATCATAATTTCTTGTACATTTTTTCTTTTGAGTATACATATCCCAATTACGTGTTGTAGATTTTTAAATTTTTGTTGTTTTCTTAAAAGAGATCAATTTGATGTTTAAACGAGTCTTTTCCACTCCTAGGTTAAGCATGAAGTAAAATTTCGAGTTTAGAAAAGCCTGAAAATTTGGTTTGGTCGCGTAGCGCGAAGCGCGGAGCGACCAAACCAAATTTTCAGGCTTTTCTAAACTCGAAATTTTACTTCATGCGCCACGCGTATAAGACACTGATTTCAACCGAAGTTTACTCGTTCACAATATTTCAGTGCTTCAGTGTTTAATACGCGTGGCGCATGAAGTAAAATTTCGAGTTTAGAAAAGCCTGAAAATTTGGTTTGGCCGCTCCGCGCTTCGCGCTACGCGACCAAACCAAATTTTCAGGCTTTTCTAAACTCGAAATTTTACTTCATGCTTAGTCTGGGAGTGGAAAACACTCGTTTTAAGCTTCAAATTGAACTCTATCAAGAAAACAACGAATATTTAAAAATCTACAACACATAATTGGGATATGTATACTAAAAAAAAAAAAATAATAAGAAATTATGATTTAAACATTTTCTAAAAGAAAGAACCCTAATATATTCGCGACCTAAACAGTATGACATTGTCATGTAACGTCAAAATTTGACACAACTACGAAAAATCGTTGCAGATACAGTTGTCGACATACAGAAAATCAATATAAATGCATTATTTATTTCTGTAAATACCTGAACTATTTAGTAGATGTGGAAATTTGAATTATACTACTTAAACTCACATTTAAAACGATTGTGCAAATTAATTGAAATGATTTGTGGCCGGGTTTTTGTAGATTCAGTTTTACGAAGACATTGTCAAACATGTATATGCATATGTAAACTTAAAAGAAACATTCTCTGTATAATCATTTAAATGATTATTTGAATGATCATTCATATTGCCATTTAAATGATCACTCGAATGATCATTCATTTTACCATTTGAATGATTATATGAATCATCATTTAAATGATAATAGTAGATTATTAAATAATCGATGATTTTAATAACCAAACGATTTGATTATTCTCACTCATGTCGGCCCATCACTAGTTTGAATATAATTTTAAGGGCCAGTTGTTTATTCATAGGTTACGGTAACTGTAGTTTAAATTGAATCAAGGTAAATGCAATTTAAACTGAGCTTAAGGTATATAGCGTATAATCTTGTATTTCAAGGTGTAAAAATGTACAAATGTAAAAGCATCTACATGCGTGATTTTAAATACATTTAGTTTAGAATTTTTATTAATTTCTCCTTCTTTTGCTAATCATGCTTAGCATTTTAAACATGACATCTGTAAAGGTTATTATGGATTTAAAGGCAAGAGAGTTTATTTGAAATATGTAGGAACATTGATATATACGCTTTTCTTTTGTTAGTTTTGATTTATGATCACTCTTATTAGAATTAAGTTATCGATCATTTTATTTCATAAAAAATATATACCGGGTGTTGACTTGGCGGACGCAACATAGGAAATCCCATTTAATTTTGAAATGTTTAAATATTGGCTCCCCCATTTATTTTAGAAACAAAATATATTTACCTTTTTTGTGGAGGTAAAAATTCGGAATTCATTCGTATTAACGTTTGTCACTTTAAGTATCTCTAAGTTAAAATAATAAAGAAAAAGTAATGCGATTTTATAAAAATAATGACATGCCATGGAATTGAAACAACATTTGCGGATGTCAACATGGCACTAGATGTCGCTGTCACTTATTAAAGTAAATGTTTTGGAAAGCAATCAATTTACACTACACAAGAAAATGATTTACACTACACAAGAAAAAATTGCTCCTAATTAAAAACAAACACAATCACTTGACTATAGTTGTTTTTTGATCTATTTGATTTTCATCATGATTTCCATCCAATTGGAATCTGGAAGTTTTAATATTTTAGTCTATTTTCATAATTTTTCAAGTTTTAAGATTTTTATCAATTCGCTAAATATTCATGGAAACATGATTTTATGATTTTCAGCAGTATATATATTGGTGGTTTTCGTCAATCTCGAATCATTAGTCATAAGTTTTCAATGTTCGGAGATTTATCAATTTTCAAGATTTTCTTGAATGTTGTCGAATTTCATCGTTCATTATTCCGTATTCTCAATGTTCTTTTTAAATATGAAATATTAAAAATAAGACAGTGATTAGAAAAGCGATTAGAAAATTAAGTGTTAGGAGTAAGTAAATATTTATGTTATTAAGTGAATAAATTTATGTTAAGTGTGATTTTGTGTCATATTTGATAATCCTTCACGACCTTTGGGATGGGGGCGTGACAATATAAAAAAATGTGACAAATTGGGACCTAAAATACAGGTCCGCCACACAAAATACACTCGACCGCAAAAAAATGCGCCACTTGAAAATTCACGTTTTTTTGTGAATATTCAAACAGCCATAACTTCGGTCGATGTGGATGAAATTTGATGAATTTTTGAGTTTTTGGAACGCTAAAGTTTTCTCTTTAAGGACACATACGTGGATATAACGAAATTTAAGCACTTCTGCATTTAAAAGTCCTACCAACAAAAAAATGTTCAAAATGTTAGAAATGATAAAAGTTGAGAAGTTATACTGTGCCCAAAAAAAATCGTAGCTCCACTTCAAAAAGAGCGCAACAAAATTCCATTATTTTCCTTTGAAATAAGCGAAAAATCATGTCGATCCAATGATTTGGCTCGAAGTTATGGCAGTTTTTTTAAAAAGTGTATTTTGGGGCATAACTTTGGCGGACAGGCATAACTCTGCTCGCAAACCTGTGACATTATGCGATTTAAAAAGATTGAAGTTTTCTCCTTAAGGGCATGTTAGTCAGATCTTCAAACATGCACATTTTACCCCCTTCTACCCCCTAAAGGCGATGAAACGTTTTTCACTTTAAAACTTTTAACTTTGTTAACTTACAATGCAATGCGCCAAAAAAATTGTGGCTTCGAGCAAGGGACATCCAGAATAAATTTAGTCCTTCTCCTTTCATATGCGCAAAAATTCAGATCGATAAATTGATTTGGAGTAAAGTTATGACAATCTGAGAAAAATTCATTTTTTCCCCAAACTCAATGAGCAGAAGTTAATTTTGGCCTGTAATAAGGCAAAAGCCTTACATAAACTTGCATTTCACCTCTACCGAAAAAACCTACTGCCAAATAAATGTTTTGGCTGGGTGACCATTTTTTGCATTTTCATTGCAAAATGAAATTTGACGCTAAGTTATGCATACACTTTTTAAAAAAACTGCCATAACTTCGAGCCAAATCATTGGATCGACATGATTTTTCGCTTATTTCAAAGAAAAATGATGGAATTTTGTTTTTTTCAAGTAGAGCTACGATTTTTTTTGGGCACAGTATAACTTCTCAACTTTTATCATTTTTAACATTCTGAACATTTTTTGTTGGTAGGACTTTTAAATGCAGAAATGCTTAAATTTCGTTATATCCATTTATGTGTCCTTAAAGAGAAAACTTTAGCGTTCCAAAAACTCAAAAATTCATCAAATTTCATCCACATCGACCGAAGTTATGGCTGTTTGAATATTCACGAAAAAACGTGAATTTTCAAGTAGCGTGTTTTTTTTGCGGTCGAGTGTAGTTTAAGAAGCGCTGGTGTAAATCATTTCAAAAAGATTTACTTTAATCAACTGACATCGATATCTTGTACCATTTTGACATCTGCAATTGTTGTATGAATTTCATGGCATTTCATTATTATTATAAAATCAAATTAATTTTTCGTAGTTATTTAAACTTAAAGAAACGTAGAGTGTTGAGTGTGAACAATAATAAATTTAGAATTTTTCCCTCTACAAAAAAGTTAAATACATTTTGTCTCTAAAATAAATAGGGGAGCCAATATTTAAATACGTCAGAATTAACATGCGATTTCCTATGTTGCGTTCGCCAAGTCAACACCCGGTATAACTAACAGTAACACGTTATCTATAAAATATGGATTGTTAATACTACAGGCGCTTTTCTATCTTATTAAAATTACTGACAATTTTTGATTTTAATAATAAATAATCACCTACTTCCCACACAATCAATATCAATTTATCAAATCCGTACATTAATATTTTAACCAAGATTCTTTGGAATCGATTTCAATCATAATCTAATAGAGTTATACCATTAACAAGTGACCTATTTACAACAAGTAAATGATGTACATACAGTATTATGCATGTAGACTGTATACATGTTTGCTTTATTTAATCTCACTAAGTGTGTACTTTTACATACATGTATACAGACACAAAATGGGTTAGTAGTTCACGTGTACATACCGCATTATTAACCAGCTTGATGTGTAAAACCATCAACGGAAGTATTCCCAGTGAGAGGATTTTTTGCAGTAGTTTTTGGTTCATTGTTAGGAATTTTATGGAGCCGTAACCGTAGACGCAGGCTTCCGCGTCGTCTAGTGGACTTGATCTTCCCAAAGCATCAACAAATAATTCTGAAATGATAATTGTTTTTATGTATTTAATTTAAAAACATTTTATATGATCATTTGAAATAAAAAGACACTTGAAAGAAGGATAAAAAGAAATTAGAAAGAAATATTACGGTCGGAAATTTACATGTTATTTGGCCATAAGAACGAACAACGATTAATCTTCCACAATTATGAAAAAAGAGCATTGAAACTTATACATATTGTACAATAAAGCTTTATATATAAATTGACAGTATTTTTTTCAAAGAAATGTTTCTTAAATTAAATATAAATTAAATAATGGAACACTGTCGAATGATTACATAAATCCGTGTATTATTTCTATAGGAGACATTATTTCTTCTTCATATTGCTTTAATTTATTGGAGTAATTATTATAAGCATGTTGTATTAAATAGATTGATCTAAAATAAATGATAAATAAAATTTATCGTTGCTTAGACATCTCCATAAGGGCAATGTGAATTTTGATTATACTTTCAATAAATAGGGGGCAGCATCGTGCCTTTTTAGTAATATTTTAAAAATATTCTGTGATTTCTAAAAACTTGTGAAAACAAATTAGGATTGATATGTAGAATTCATATACGACATTTGTCGCGACGCGGGCTCCCGGCTACCGACCTTGAGTTGCGAGTGTATTTTTTCTGACGCGGACCGTTCATTCAAATATTATGTTATTGGTACAAAACAAAGACATTGTTAAAATATTTCTCAATACATTTTGTAAATAGAATTTTAGTTCTGGATTCATGTTTTGAATAAAAATGTGGAATGCCAGTAAATGTTGATTCAAGTGCTGAGTCGGAAAAAATCCTATTTTATTTATAAATGACTAAATTGAATGTGCAGCACTCGGCGATTTGGTCACCGAGGCACTGAGTCAGCTTCGCGTTTTTTATGTCCCGAGTTCGAATTAGATTATTGTAATTTCCCTTTTTTGTACTGCGCGCGGCGGTTTAGACTACTCAGCTTGGAGTGTCGCCTAGAGATGGGCGAAATAGCTCCTTTCGGTCAGCTGGTTCATAAGATCTGACTCACTTTAAAGAGCTGGTTCAGTGAGCCGGCTCAAAAAAGTTACATGACTCAGTTACGAGCTAGCGATCCTCTAAGAGTTTTGACTCTTAGAGATCCATCTGATTCGTCAACTCATTGAATTGAGAGACGCACAATGGTCTGAAACCGACCAAAATGGACAAAACACCACAGTTTTTTTATTTTGTGAGATATCAATTTTAAATTTGGTATGTTTATACTAAACACAAATTCGAGTTTACAGATCTTCCGTAAACCTTATTTGCACTTCCGGTTTCACCGGAAATGACATCAGTTTTAAAAATAGTGATGTGTCCATCATAGCACGTTCCCCGTTAAAGATATGATGATTTAAATATCTTGCTCAAACAAAATTTATTCTACTTTTATTAATATTCCAAAACTATTCACAAAAAAAGTAATTTTTGCATTTTTTTGCTACATCTAGGTAAATATTGATCATCACATCTAAGCGTTATATATTTTTGACTTCACTGTAAATCAGTATTTTATGCGTGTGTCGCATGAAGTAAAATTTTGAGTTTAGAAAAGGCCCGTGAAAATTTGTCTAGGGTCGCTGCGCGACTCTCGACAAATTTTCTACGCTGGGCTTTTCTAAACTCGAAATTTTACTTCATGCTCAGTCTGGGAGTGGGCGACACTCGTTTAATTTTGGTTAGATTTTCAACATTTTCATTATTTGTCAGCTTGGATTAATTAATTTAGACGTTCTATTAGTCATTAACGATTAATAAACGTTTTGAAATTTGCGAGGCCAAAAATTAACGAAATTCTAGAAATTTCATGAATACCGGCTTTTGTTTTTTTTAGTTTATCGAAAATCTAGGAAATACAAGGTATTAAAGTTTTAAAACGTAACGAAAGGAGTCAAGAATTTGAAAATCAGCAATAATCTTGTAAAATGCATGATTTTTGTCAAAATTTTAAAAATTGTTATAAATCTTGGAAATTAAAAAAAAGTTTGAAAATTAACAAACGTCAAAGTTTTGAAAATATTTAAAATCTTGGAAATTCACGAAAATTGACAAGATTTTAAAAATTTGATAAAAACTTTAAAACCCTCAAGATTTTGTTATCTAATTAAAATATTGTAAAAAGCCATTGATTCTTTTTTAACGAATGAGTTTCACTCCCAGACTAAGCATGAAGTAAAATTTCGAGTTGAGAAAAGCCGTAAGAATTTGGATTTGGACGCGTAGCGTTCAAATCCAAATTCTGGCTTTTCTCAACTCGAAATTTTACTTCATGCGCCACGCGTATAAAAACACTGATGAATTGTTAAGTTTCAAATATTTAAAACATTATTTTATTATATATTATCACTTTTCACATACTTCAAATTGTTTTCAAATTTCAATATTACTTGACATTTCATCACTTTTTGACATTGTTCTCAAATTCAAACATTTCATCGATTTTCGACAGTTTTCGATTTTTTCAAAATTCTGGCAAATTTAAAAATTTTTGCCATGATATTTCATCACTTTTCTGTAATTTTTGCACCACGAACAGAGCATAAAATTCTAAATAATGACATTAAACTCTATAATTATTATTATGCATACACATAAATAAATGTTTATATGTAATATATTTTTATAATGATTGTAATTCCTAATTATATAATAAAAATAAGTATTGGAAATAAGACAAGCAAAAACAGTTGAATATTTTTCGATTGAATTTAAAATCGTGAATATTTATTGATCCAGTTTACTTGTCTACTGAAATGTAATACCCATTCATTCGCCCGGCGCTATCTAAACAAACGAACAACGCGCTCCTCACTCATAATTTTTATTATTCGCAAGCCCATGAACCAATACATAGTCAAAACTACTTTCAGCAATTTTCCTATTTCTGCGCCATCTCGTACCCAAGAAACACACTACCAGAAAAAAATGGCCCTCTTAAAGACATAAAATGATGAATGTGCCGGGTCCACATTCATTTGAACTCTTAAAAGTTTGGATTTATTGACACAATTGGTAATGTTTAGTTAAGTTTTTTTTTTTTAATTTTTGTTAGTTTTAATTTAAAAAAAAAACTAGTATTATTTTAGATTTTGTTTTTTTTTTATTTAAGAAAAATCATTTTTACATATAAATACCTTTCAGATGAATTTATTATTATTAACAAACCCTTAAAAGAGTTTTTGTTTGAATTATTTAATACTCTGCTATGTTTCTCATTTAAAAACATTATTATCTGAAACTTAACTATGATCAAAATGACATGTTATTCTTATAAATGACCTAACAATAATCAATTACGACTAACCAAACAGAAAACTAAAATAATCTATCCAGAATAGAAATTGTGAGCATTTGAAATATTTCATAAATTACCTAATTGAACACAGGGTTGTTAAAAAAAGACGTTTATTTCATTTTAATTAAAACAAACAGTTTTTTTTTAATAAAACGTGTTTCTTTCATTGAAACAGCGTTTAAAACATTAACAATTAAAAACATGTTTAAAACGTGTTTAAAACACGTTTAAAACATGTTTAAAACAGAACATACAGGGCATTTTTCTTTTGAGTATACATATCCCGATAATTATAGCGTTTTTTAAATTTGCGGGAATTCGTTGTTTAAAAGCGGTTAATTTGAGGCTTTTAACGAGTGTTTTCCACTCCCAGACTAAGCATGAAGTAAAATTTCGAGTTTAGAAAAGCCCAAGAATTTGGATTGGCCGCGTAGCGAAGCGAAGCGGCCAATCCAAATTAGGTTTTTCTAAACTCGAAATTTTACTTCATGCGCCACGCTTGAAAACACGGATTTACAGTAAAGTTAAAAAAAACACACACACATACAACAACGATTATAGGCAACCTAATATACGTTAGAGTTATTGGGTTGCCTATAATCACTGTTTTAAACAATTTGTTCAGCGCAGAGTTTTCCTCGCGTATTATTTAAATCTACATATTGGATTGCTAATGCCGTATATTTTAAACTTTGCGATATTTCAGTGTTTTGTACGTGTGGCGCATGAAGTAAAATTTCGAGTTTAGAAAAGCCTAATTTGGATTGGCCGCTTCGCTTCGCTACGCGGCCAATCCAAATTTTCAGGCTTTTCTAAACTCGAAATTTTACTTCATGCTTAGTCTGGGAGTGAAAAACCCTCGTCTAAAAATTCAAATTAAAGTCTTTTTAAAAAACCACCTGAAGAAGAATTCCCTGTATTTAAGAATCACATTTATGCACACATATTTAATATTTTCTTGTAATAAAATGTTATGTTTAAAACACTGTTTGAACATAATGAACGTACTACATAAAATTACGAAAATGTTATTTGTGAAAATGCAAACAATTAATAAGACAACTTAAGACAATAAATATCCATTGAAACAACAACTTTCCGTTCAAATACACTTCCGATGATTGAATTATACAATGAAATATTTAAAATCTGATTTGATTTGATTTGTTACTAATAGAGCGTAGTAACAAATCAAATCAAATCAAAGTATATGTAACATTTAGGTCAAATTCTCTTCAAACCAACTAACAAATAAAAATTAAAATTGAAAGAGAAACAACAAGAAATTAGAAAAGAAATAACTTGGATTAAAACTAATGTCTTAGGTTATCTATAGATTCGAGATATATCTCTTCAGTATAGCTTTGCTTAAAAATTAGGAATAAAATTGAAATAAACTTACTTGGAAAAAGGGTTGTGTGTCGAATGGAATGGAATTTCAGGTAAGTTTATTTCAATTTTATTTCAAATTTTTATTTAAACGTCATAAGCAAAGCTGTACTTTTTTACATACAGTATTGATTTTATCAAATTTTATGCTCATAAAAGTCTGTTCATACATTTTAAGATTGAAATATCACTTGTGCTGTTAATATTTGAATACGTTGTTTCCATTTTTTAAAAAGTATTTCATGGTGAAACACAAATTGACGAAGGCGCAAGGTAAATGTTTCTTTAAATTATAGCGGATTCGCATCCGCCCAAATTCAATTTCACGAAATTTGCGACGGGTAGCAAGGCCACTATTCACACTAAGTCTCAAGGCTGAAAGGATCTACATAAAAGGTGATTTCGTGCGAACAAGGTTTTCCGAGTCCAAATATAGTTACAATAAATTTTTTGGGATATCAGGTTTATTTCAAATTGCAATGAAAAAATCGACAATTCAAAGTTAGAAATGTAGTACTCTCTAATGTGCTTGGTGAGTTACATCCGAAACGACTAAATTAGTAAAAATAAAACGTTTAGGTAATTGGAGCTCTTTTCATTAAAACTAGTTGCGGTGTTCTTCCATTAAACGATTATCTGGGTGTGTTACTAATTTCCACCGTACTTAATGCGTTTTATTTATGAATCGGTTTAATTAGTGTAAAACATTCTGGGATTTAGAGCTTTTTTTCATTAAAACTGATAATAGCATCGTTTTCCCATGTTTTATGTGTTGTGATTTTTAGATTGTCTGATAGGTTATTAAAAGAGGCAGTTTTAATACACAGGGAGTTTTTCAGATATTCGTTTTTTTTAGATTCAATTAAAGCTTTGAAGGAGTATTTTCCACTCCCAGGTTAAGCATTAAGTAAAATTTCGAGTTTAGAAAAGCCTGAAAGGAAAAACAATATGCTTATATTGATTGAGTGAGTTACGTGAAGATCGAATTTAATTGATAAATAAAGCACTAATAACCTTTCTTAACACTTTTATTTTTATTCCATGTCCGAAATGTACATATGGAATAAAAATAAAAGTGTGAACAAAGGTTATTAGTGCTTTATTTATCAATTAATATGCTTATAGTTTGTTAATCATCATAAGAGCCTATTTTTAAAATTATAATACAAATTGCATATATTGATTTTATTTATTTATTTACCGGATGTCTATTTAAATTAGTACATTAATATCTTATGAGCTAAAAATAAATTGAAATATAAATATACAGGGTGAGTTTTTTTCGATGTTCTCTATGGGGATCTCGGAAACTATAAGAGATAGAAAAACGGTTAAATGGGGAAAGAAGTGTAGTTTTACAGGACGAATAAAATGACACTTTCAAAATATTTGAAAAAGTCAAGGGTAACTAGATATTTTGAATAAAGTAAAATGTGTCAATTTTTTTAAATCAATATATCTCTTTTATTATCATAGATAGAAAAAAACTGTAAGGGACAAAGTTGTAGAAAATTTTACACAAATTAATAACAAAAAATCAAAAAAGAAAAATTCGCCCATATTTTGGGAGATATGACACAAACTTACTTTTTTTTAAATGAAAACAATAGTTGGCTATGACTTTATTAAAAGGGCTATTTTTTTCCCTCTAATTCGATATAACATATGCCATAGTTATTTTTAAAATAAAGTAAGTTACAGTCGTTTTAATTTTACCATACACCAAAAAATAGTTAGCCATGAAAAAGACAAAAGTAAAACAATTGCAGTTGTTTATTCTAAACACTTATTAATTCATTTCCATATTTGGTTTGTTTCGATAAGTTTGTTTTGTATTTATTTGGTGTTGAAAGTTTTTTAAAGTGATAATGAATTTTTTCAACGAAGAAAAGCGTGATATGCTTGTTTGTTACATTCAGTGTAATAAAAACGCTGCGGATGCTGCAGAACAATATTATAATCAATATATCGATCGTCGGCAGCCATCTTTACCAACATTCAGAAGAATTTACCACAATTTGGGTGAGTACGGATCCTTTACAAAGCCGAAACTTGAAAAAAACGAAATTAATGAAGTTTCGAAAATAAACGTATTAGCATTGGCGATGATAGATCCATCCACATCGACCAGACAAATTGCAACAGAAGCAAGCATATCTCAACGGACTGTAGTACGAGTTTTGAAAAAACACAAATATCACCCATATAAGGTATCAATTTCACAAAATTTACATGACGGTGATACTAATAAGAGAATGGTCTTCTGTATGTGGTACAAAACATGTGCCAAGAGGATAATACGTTCCCTACAAAAATAATTTGGACAGATGAAACGCGATTTACTAATTGTGTGATTTTTAACCGGCACAATGAACATGTTTGGAATCAGGAGAATCCACGAGAAGTTGCACAACGTAGACCAAAAATTAAATTTGGATTTAATGTATGGTGCGGTGTGTTCGGATCGAGAATTCTCGGCCCATATATTATTGATAACACATTGAATGGAAATGATTACCTTCGTTGTCTTCAAGAAACATTTGAAGATATGCTCGATGATTTAAATTTATCAGTACGGGCAAGATTGAAGTGGTTTCAACACGACGGAGCTCCACCTCATAGCAAGTTGGCTGTGCGAAACTATTTAAATGATGCTTTTCCTAATTCATGGGTGGGAAGAAATGGACCAATCCTATGGCCACCTAGATCACCCGACCTATCCGTTTTAGACTTATTTCTGTGGGGTTATGTGAAGAACAAAGTGTATCAACAATCATATCAATCCGTGGAGGATCTTAGACTAGCTGTACTTGAAACATTTAATTCTATTGACAGAAGAAAAGTCAAAAAAGCCACAAATTCGATTTTAAAAAGATGTACTTTATGCCATAATAATAATGGTGGACTTTTTGAGCATCTTATATAATATTTAAAATTTTCTTCTATTATTAGTTTGATAATTTTGGAATTATTTTATTTTATGTTGCTTTTGACAAATCTAAAGAAAGATAATAAATTAAATATTGATTTCGTTGCTATAAACAACCGCAATTGTTTTAATTTTGTCTTTTTCATGGCTAACTATTTTTTGGTGTATGGAAAAATTAAAACGACTATAACTTATTTTATTTTAAAAATAACTATTGCATATGTTATATCGGATTAAAGGAAAACAAATAACCTTTCCAATGAGGCCATAGCCAACTATTGTTTCCAGTTAAAAAAAGATAACTTTATGTCATATCTCCCAAAATACGGGCGATTTTTTTTTGATTTTTTGTTATTAATCTGTGTAAAATTTTCTACAACTTTGTCCATTACAGTTTTTTTCTATCTATGATAATAATAGAGATATATTGATTTCAAAATATTGACACATTTTACTTTATTCAAAATATCTAGTTACCCTTGACTATTTCAAATATTTTGAAAGTGTCATTTTATTCGTCCTATAAAACTACACTTCTTTCCCTATTTAACCGTTTTTCTATCTCTTATAGTTTCCGAGATCCCCATAGAGAACATCGAAAAAAACTCACCCTGTATATACATAATGAATATAAGTAAGATTTCCTTAAAGAAATTTAACATAAAGAAAAATTGAGTTTGTCAATAGTTTGCAGAATATTTACAAAATATAAAATGTAATTTTGTCTCATTGAGACGTCTCCAAATATTCATTGAAACAACTACTTCTCGAGCTAATACCCCGACAGATATTGAATTATACAATGAATACGCTGTCGTGTAACTCAAATATTCATTGTATAATTCAATATCTGTCGGGGTATTAGCTCGAGAAGTAGTTGTTTCAATGAATATTTGGAGACGTCTCAATAAGACATTTTTTCAGAAAGCCGATATTAATTTTAATTCGTTTTTTGTATTTAGTAAGATTTCTACTTATTCTTTAGACATTATGGACAAGTTACGGTTTGAATGCATTTAATATTTTTATAGCAAATTAAAATTAATTAAATTTAGAGTTTGAATTAAATAATAAATAATAGAGACATGGACAACTTTTAAGTATCAAAATGAAACGTTTTTCTTAACTACGAATAACGGGCACCGTGCATATATTTTTTGAAGAATATAAAACAAAAATCAAGATCTAACTTATTTATTAGATCATTTAAAAAAACAATATTGACTTTGTTTGGGAGACCTAAGTACATCATCAATGTCGATCCACAAACAGTTTTTTAATTGAACATTAGTAATTCATGTTCTCACTCTTCATTTCGTGTACTTAATCAACTAAAACCCTGTTTATACGTATAAGTATTTGAAAATAGTAAAGTAGTTTTTAAAAAATTGTTGTTTATATAAAATAAAAGTTAAAATTTTTGGTCAACGGTCCAGCACCGCGGGCCTCAAATGGATATCCGGCGGGCCGCAGGTTAGCCACCTATAATTTAAATCGTTCTATTGTTTTTAAATAATTTAATTTCTTGTAAAAGTTATTAATTATTACGTCTTAATTTGATTCATACATTTTTTTAGAAACTTATTAGGGATTGTAAATTTATCGACTTTTTCAATTACCTGGAATTTGGTAAATTTTTAACCAAAACAGGTTTACAGATAATTTATAGGGAAATCACAATATCATTATTTTAAAGGTAAGAGTCATTAAATACATAAATAATTAACAGCATTTGAAGAATTACATTTAACGAAGGCGATTGAGTATGAAGTAAAAGTTCGAGTCTAAAAAAGCCTGAACATTTAGCTTGGTTGCGTAGCAAAGCGGAGCAACCAATCTAAATTTTTAACATTAAAAGTGCGATTCTTTTCGCAATCTACAAGTTAGTCTTACAAAGACTATATCAAACACTCATTGAAACAACTACTTGTCGAGCTAATACCCTGACGGACATTGAATTATACAAGTGTTTGCTGTTACATACAGTAACCTACTGCAAATGTAAAAATTTGGGTCGATCTATAGACGCGTTTCGAGATTTATCTCTCATCAGTATCCATTATGCCATTCCCTCTAAACAAATTGACACCTTAGACTGGTGCTCACGTTACCGTTCAAACATAAGTATAAATGAAATTGCCAATTCTTGGTTGCAGAATACTTCAAACATTAAAAGTGCGATTGTTTTCGCAATCTACAACAAGTTAGTATGTAACAGCAAACACTTGTTGTATAATTTAATGTTCGTCGGGGTATTAGCTCGGGAAGTAGTTGTTTCAATGGGTGTTTGATATAGTCTTTGTAAGACTAACTTGTTGTAGATTGCGAAAAGAATCGCACTTTTAATGTTTGAGGTATTCTGCAACCAAGAATTGGCAATTTCATTTATACTTAAATCTAAATTTTCAGCCTTTTCTAAACTCGAAATGTCTTCATTCTTAATCTAGTAGTGGAAACACTCGTTAAACGATTTAAATTTGCCGCTTTTTATAGAAGCAACGAATTTCTGCAAATTCACTAAATACTGTAATTATGGGGATATGTATACTTAAGAGAATAATTATCTGTAGTAGGATAATGAATATAAATATTATTTATATTTCTGTTTACTTTGAGCATTCCGCATTTAATATTTAATCATTCGAGAAACCAGGAAATAAACTCCGAATAATTTCCCGCCCATAAATCAATCGAATTGTATCATATCTAAAGAGGCCAAACATTTCCGTGTAATTACATTTTCCAGATAGCGTCCGAACCGTTTAGTGTGACGGGTGTCGTATTTCCGGTGGCCGCCTTCTTATCACACAAAAGGTGAGCCTCGGAATCGCGCTATTAAAAACCAATTAAGGGCGAAGGCATCGATTTCGAAAAAAGAGCTTTAAACAGAACTCACCCAATAAATTCTTGTTGAAAAAAAGATGGTCGTTTTTATCGTTCTTCGATACCTTGAAAATCAACTTGCACACACCGCTCAAATTATTACCAGTCACTTTCAACTGAAAATAAAAAAACAGACATATTAGGTATTCCCAGTAAGGTTTGTGTTTGGTAGAATAATACTTTCTTGGTATGTACGAGTAATACAAGAGTGAATTTCGAGAAAATAATGCTTTCCCAAGGATTTGAAATACCAGGAAAGTGAAATAAATGAAGAGCAAATTTATAAATCAAGGTTTTTGAGTTTTCTTGAAGGTATTCTTAAATGTTTGGTTTGTGTTGGGCATCTAACCCAGATCTAAGTTAGATAGAGCCCATTGAGGTGTTATTCTCTATTTCCAATATGTAAAAATCGAAACAGCACATTCGTTGAATCATCTCAAGCACAGTTTCATCACAAAAATCAAATTAACAATATTCATTTTATTAGCTGTATTCGGAGTTGGGCATTTTTTAGTCGATTAATTACTAAGACTAGTGATTCATTTTGTATTTGTTATTCATGACTATGGCTCGGATTGTATGCAAAATGCATATTTGTTATTAAGAGGCATATCAACAAATTTGTAAGTTTTCTATGCATATCTAGTGTTTTTTTTATTAAGATAAGCTAAACATTAGATTTATGCATATGAAACTTACAATTTTGTGTCAAATATGTTGTGTTTAAATAGATTAGCTCCCTTTTCGTCAAAGTTTGACATGATCCTACGACTGCGCCATGTATACAAAACTTACCGCTAAAATAATCCTTGCTATACACAACAGAAGCTCTTCGTTTTGTGATTCAACATACTTATACAAACATTTCAATACGTTAATTTTCATTTTCGAACTAATTTTAGTCTTCAGCATATCCTCCTTTTCCATGCAATCATACAAAGACGTCAACAATCCAATAACCGCATCATCGTTATTCTTTTTCTTGCTTTCTCGGTTAAGGGCCTCGATGACGGTGTCCACGGTGATCTTCTCCACCTTCTCCCCCTCGAGCGTCTCTAGAGTACAAACAGTAGTTTGTTTATTCGTACTACTGTTCGGCGCTTTTTTTAGAAAATAACCTGTTTTCACGAACAGCGCCTCGGAATGCTCGATTATCTGCTTGTTGTCGAAGATTTTGTCAAGGTTTTGCGGGCCCAGGAGCAGGCACTGCGAGAGGTTTTGCTGTTGGCGGGAAGGACGTCCGAAGGGGGTTTCGCTGCGGAGGTTTTCGTTGTGGTCGGTGCGTTCTTGGGGAGAACTGAAGGCGTTTCGGACTTGTCTTGGACTTGCACCCTCATTTTCTTCTGGTACTATACAAAAATAATTATAAAATATTATTTTTTTCAAGAAAAGTATAAAAATATTCTACACAGGTAGCAAGAATAGTTAATTAAGGTTATTTTAAGAACTAGTGAGGAACCAAATTAGAATTTTTAACGAAAAAAAAATCACCGAGCCATCATTAGAAAATAATGCTGTCACGGTGATTTTTTGTTAATAGTTTATGGTATTCTAAAAACGGAAAGTTTCTTCTAAGTATACACATCCCGATGCATACGCTGTACCTTTTCAGGGATTCGTTGTTTTCGAAAACGTTCAATTCAATGCTTCTTACGAGTATTTCCATTCACTGATTAAGCATGAAATAAAATTTAGAAGAAAAATTGTCTGGCTTTTCTAAACTCGAAATTTTACTTCATGCTTACTCTGGGAGTGGAAACACTCGTTTGAAACTTCAAATTAAACACTTATAAAATCGACGACTGCTTAAAAATGTAAAGCATATAACTACATTAAGTATATTTAAAAGAAAAATTCCCAATATGTTATATAATAAATCATAGAAATTATTAAAAGACGTGCAGAATTTGAACTAAAATCAACTTTTAGGTTTAACTCTATAATTGCTCGCCGATTAATGGGTTAACTTGACTCCACTTGAACTTTGCGTGACAATATTTCTTTAGTATTATTTTCAAGATTATCATAAGTCGATATATAAATATACATAATGTTTTATTATATCGTCACTTTAAAGGTACAAATCAATATTTATTTCCCATATACTTAATGACCATTAATATAACGTTAAGTGTTCTATAGCAAATATTTATTCAAATTTTCAGGATTCGTGTATATGTAAATTATCGTGTCCACTTACAGTTGTCCAATGAATAGTTATTTTTGAGTAATTTTCGTTTGTGCATTGATTTGATGTTGTCGAGTGAAGGTAGACGGATTTTCTGGTGCGACTCCTTAACGCCGACATTGAAGATTTTACCATCAGAGATTTCTGAAAAAGAGTTGGACCGCTGTTTGACGAGTTTGCTCTCCGGCCTCCCTGAAGCTGGTGGTTGTTGGACTGGCGCTGAAAGAGCCGCATTTTCAGGGGTTGTCGGTGGTATCGAGAATTCCGCTTCATTTTGCAGATACTTTAAGCTTGAAATACAAAAAAAAATAACAATCATAATTAATAATAACAACTAAGGAAATTGATAGATTAACCAAAAATGGCATACGTTTGTTTTTTACTCTAATCTACACATTTTAGATGCGTTTTCAACAAAGAAAATTATTAATTATTCAAGTAATGAATATTGTTTCATTACTGGGAATTTTTCTTTTAAGTATACATTCGTTGTTTTATTTTAAATTTAAATTGAAGCTTTGAGCGAGTGTTTTCCACTCCCAGATTAAGCATGAAGTAAAATTTCGAGTTTAGAAAAGCCTGAAAATTTTGTTTGGTAGCTCCGCGAAGCGGAGTGGCCAAACCAAATTTTCAGGCATTTCTAAACTCGAAATTTTACTTCATGCGCCACGCGTATGAAACGCTGAATTATTATAAAGTTCCAAATATACGTCTTTAGCATACTGCTTTAGTAGAATATTTCAAACTTCAATTGAAATCAGTGTTTTATACGCCTGGCGAATGAAGTAAAATTTCGAGTTTAGAAAAGCCTGAAACATTTTCAGGCTTCTCTAAACTCGAAATGTTACTTCATGCTTAATCTGGGACTAGAAAACACTCGTTTAAAGCTTGAATTTGAACTCCTTAAAAAATAATTAATATCTAAAGATTTACAGCGTATACAGTGTGTTAAGATATGTACGCTGTAAATCTTCAGATATTAATTATTACATATCCCAATACACTGTATACGCTGTCTATTTTCAGATATTAATAATTTTTTAAAAGAGTTCAAATTCAAGCTTTAAACGAGTGTTTTCCACTCCCAGATTTAGCATAAAGTAATATTTCGAGTTTAGAGAAGCCTGGAAATGTTTCAGGCTTTTCTAAACTCGAAATTTTACTTAAAACTAAAATACCCGGTATTTGCTTTCAGCCAATAGCATGCCGAGTATTTAATTGTACAATTTCCGTCAAATTTAATTAAATTATATAATTACAAACTAATGCGTGTTGTTGCATGAAATTGTTTACCTTAAAGCAATTATTAAGCTATTCACGTGTTTATCCCATTTCCAATAGTTTTTATTTTCGTGAGAATATAATTTATTCGCTCTGCAATGGTCTCTTGAGTAATGGTCGACTTTCTTACTCATTGAACAGTGAACTATTTTCGACTTTTTCATGTTTAACAGAAAAGAAAGAAAGTGTTTCCACATAGAACTAAAGTCGATTGATATTCTTAACGGTATTGTTGTAGAAAGTGACTTTTGAAAAAGGTGCACAGTTATTTTTGCCAAAATTACGTAAAAACAAATGCGTCGAGACAAGGGTGCCGGAATGCCGTTTCTTAATGCGTTTATTTACAAACAAATCCGTAGTTGTAAATATTTAAAATGTTTATATGAGAAACTATGCTCCTTTACAAATATTCTCATATCTTTAATATGTACACTTATCACATTACATATGTATCAGAGCTGGGACGAATTCTCCAAAAAAGGACTAGAATCACGAATCCGAATCACCTACTATGATTCGAATCTCGAATACTCGTATACTCGAATATAGGACTACTAAGAGAAAAATATGATTCGAATTAAAGATACGAAACCTATTTTTCGAATCACGGATACAAATCCTTTAAAAATAAATTTAAATATACCATTTTATTAACAAAAATGTTTAAAAACTACATATTTATTATTATCACTGAATATAGTTGATGACAGATAATTCAAGATAAAGTAAGTGTTTTTAAACTTATCAGGTTTAGAGAAGCCTGAAAGTTTGTATTTTAACGGTATGCTTCGCTCCGAGCCTAAATCTAGATTTTTGGGCTTTTCTAAAATCGAAATTTTACTTCATACTTAATCAAGGGCTGGGAACCCAGGTTTAATAATTAACAAACAATTATCGGTTTAAATAATATCAAATAAAACTTAAGTATTCGATAATGAATCACTTTCAATAGTAGAAAGTAGTTGTTCTTGTCCATTTTTAGTTATTTATTGTTTTTAGAAAAGTATTTAATTTGAAGCTTCTAACTAGTGTTTCGACTCCTCGATTAAGCATAAAGTAACATTTCGAGTTTAGAATTGTCTGAGCATTTAAATTTGGGTGCGGAGCGAAGCGTTGCAACTAAATTATAATATTCAGGCTTTTATAAACTTAAAAGTTTACTTCATGCGACAGGCGTATAACACACTGATTAAACGTGAAGCTCATAAACACAAAAAAATAAATGTTCATGCGAATCCTCACAATGAGTGCCAATTATTTTTGACGATTCGAATCCCTTTAAAGGATCTTTCGAAAATTGAAATAATTACAGCATAATAATTGAATATTTTCTGATTACATATTCACGTTTCAATTTTATGATATATTTTAATAAATTATTACTGAAAAACTATTGTAAAAGGTGTGTCGCTTTTAGATTTTATTAACAAAGATAAATGAAGCTTTACAAATAACCAAATCAGTGCTATATGATTCCAGTAGTAAAATATAAAATTGTTAACGCAAAGCTATCTTCCTAAATATTCATGCACTTGATTATATTTTTCTTCAAACGGTTTGTTGAGTATTATCAGGGATTGAGTGCACACTGGGTTTTTTTGACGTATTTGACCTTTTTGGGAACTTTTTTTAATGAAACTGTCTGCGTTTTTGTGTGAAAATAAAGAATCCAATATATGTTTTCGTCTAAAACTTACCTTTTAGTCACAATTCGTGTTTTAGGTTAATGTTTTTATGAGATGTCCTTCTTGCCTTTTCTTGCAATTTTATGCCACATTTCCAGTGTAAACTGAACACACAGCATAACTTCCTTATAAATTGCTACATATCTGCACCAATTTTGATCTTTTACTTGTATTTTAACGTGAATACACTTTACAAATTTAATGTTAACATCGTTAACATATAAACGGTGACATTTGAGATTTGTTTATTCAAAATTCAATTGTCACCGCTGGTATCGCCATGATTACGTGCGTAAAAACTAGGTGGCGCTAGTACATAATCAAATGCTTTTATTAATAAAATTATATAACAACTAATAATAATATTTTCCAATTATTTGATATAAAATAAAGCAATCACACTACAATTGAATAAATTCAGTAATTTATTCATAAGTGAAATCAGTACATCTGACTCGGCGGCCGATAAAGTAGATAGTGACCTTATCGACTGGAGGGAGTCATTTGTTTTGAGATGTTTGTTGTAAAACAATTTTTATTGTGGTTTGTAATTGCTGTCAGTTTGTTATTTAGTGTATTTGTGTCGTTTTTCGTGTCTTTTAGACTAACGGTAAGTGTTTGATTTGAAATATTAATAACAAAAAAAAGTACACTTTGATACTGACGAGTAAGTAAAATCTGTAGTGGAATTTAAACATGTTTGCATTTAACTTTAAACTATTTTAGTGTACCATAACAATGTGCAATAGGTATTGGATCATTCAAGAATTTGAACACGAAGAAAGAGAGCATTAGAAATTCCGCGCGAAATTTCTAATCCTAAAGCCAAATATTTTTCGATGAATTAAAAAAATATATATATATATATTCATGTCTAATAACATTTGAAATTACACTGCTAAACAGCAGTAACAGTTATACATCCTAAGTCGGGCCCCCCAATCCAGAAACTCTGGCGGGCCGCATGATACCGCATTTGATACCTGATCTTAGGCCCTATAGCAAACTTTGGCGATTCCATGCACTTCTAGGTTAGGTTAGGTTAGCAGAAAAATTTGCATAAAATTAAATGCGTAAGTCTAATTGCTCACTTTAGTGATTCTATACACTTCTAGGTTAGTAGAAAGGTTCATGATAGAATAAATTGTTTATGTCTCTTTCTAAGCATTTGCGATTATATATATGAAATCGCTAATGCTTAGAAAGAGACATAAACAATTTATTCTATCATGAACCTTTCTACTAACCTAGAAGTGTATAAAATCACCAAAGTGAGCAATTAGACTTATGCATTTATTTTTATGCAAATCTTTCTGCTAACCTAACCTAACCTAGAAGTGCATGGAATCGCCAATGTGTGCTATGGGGCCTAGGTTAGGTTAGTATAAAGGTTTATGGTAGAATTAATTGCCTACGTTGCACGTTTGCACACGTTAGCAATTCTACATACTATTTCGTCAGGTTAGGTTAGCAGAAAGGTTTATGATATAATTAAACATGTGTCTTATTGCACACATTATACCTAATGGGTGTTTTAAGTGCAGCTAACTCAATTTCGACAAAAAACGACTTAACTGGTTTTTGGGGCAAGCTACAGATTTACACATTCATCATAGTCGAATAAACAATACTTGGGAGCGGGTACTCATTTAGAAACATATTATAAAAGCTTTAGAAAGTGATCATTGTAAAGATAATTTCAATGGGCGTCCAAAAAAACTCTACTTCACCAATTGTATTAAATTTTAACCATGTCACCAGTTAAGGGTTGTCTCTTGAAAGTTGAGAATTAAGTGGTTAGGTTAGTAGCAAGGTTAGCATTTGTATAATTTGCTTATGTCTCTTTACGCACATTGCCCATTTCATTTATTTCTAAATTAGGTTATGTTGGCGTAAAAGTTTGTAACGTTATAAAACTCGTAAAAAGTGAACACTGAAACTGTAATCCGAACACAACTAGAACAAATGTGCAGCAACAATTCGGTAATCCGAAAACACTATAAAAACTATAAGATAATAAATTAATAATGAACTATCATAAATAACATTTCTGCCAAATGACATTTTATTTGTTCCACCGCGATGTTGTGCAAATTTACATATATTTTACTGCATTTATATTAAAATTGTGTATTCATATACAGAGAGTTTAATGTAACACCGAACATTTTCATAACGAGAATTTTTCTTTTAAGTATCCATATGCATACGTTGCACATTTTAAGATGCTCGGTTTACTTAAAGAATTTAATTTGAAGCTTTAAGCGAGTGTTTCCACTCCCAGGCTAAGCATGAAGTAAAATTTCGAGTTTAGAAAAGCCTGAAAATTTGGTTTGGTCGCGTAGCGCGAAGCGCGGAGCGGCCAAACCAAATTTTCAGGCTTTTCTAAACTCGAAATTTTACTTCATGCGCCACCGGTACAAAACACTGACATATTACAAAGTTTAAAACACACCGCTAAACTTTACATTGAATCAGTGTTTTGTACCGGTGGCGCATAAAGTAAAATTTCGAGTTTAGAAAAGCCTGAAAATTTGGTTTGGCCGCTCCGCGCTTCGCGCTACGCGACCAAACCAAATATTCAGGCTTTTATAAACTCGAAATTTTACTTCATGCTTAGCCTGAGAGTGGAAAACACTCGCTTAGAGCCTCAAACTGAATTCTATGGATACTTCAAAAGAAAAATTCTCGTTATGAAGATGTTCGGTGTTGCATAAACCTCTCTGTATACATTAAACATAATACAATTATTTTAACTAATAAACTATAAAATCATAGCGCATGTACATAAAGTACATTGATGAAACAAACCAAATAAATCATACACTAGCGCCACCTGTTCTTTTTTCATGAAATTATATCAATCTAAGGCAGTAGTCGGTATTACACATATTTTATATCAATAGTTGTCAACAAACGTCACTTTTATAGTGTAAAATTAAATCAGTGTATTCGTTCAAAAATTAAGACAAAGTAATAAATTGCGAATAATACTTTAGAACTTGTGTCTATGTTGTAATGTGGGTCTATTTTATTCAGGAAATGTGTATAAAATCACACATATGAGCGATAGTTTATCAAAATCGACAACTTTAAAAATTAATTTCGCTTAAACGGTTTTCTAAAAAATTGGACTTCGGATTCAGTGTTTTCTCATCAAAATACATATGTTTAAAAAAAAAAGTTCAACAATTGTACTGTCCAGCACATGCACCTTGACCATTATCAGCCATAATACAACGAGTGGTAAGATTATTACCGATGATATTTTGAAGTTGAAACCGAGCTGCAGATTCAACGAGTCCGTAGGACGAGTTGAATGTGCTGCTTCGGTTTTAACGACTAAATATCATCTGGTATTAATCGTACCACGAGTTATATTTAGTGAGAGAATATAACGAATAAAATGTTATAATCTTACTTATCTGAAACTTCCTAGCGGCACAAAACTCAGAAAATTGTCGCCAATGCGACTCTCTATTTCGCACTGTGTTTTTCGGTATCGTATTTTCCACTACTTCACTTATATTGCTGCTAGAAGCCGTACCAAAACGATTTCCAACGTCCATTTTAATATTTGGAATTCTGACGTCTAACCACTTTGACGTTTAAAAAACAATTTATGACCACAACAAACTTATCATTGCGATGATTTTTTATCATCGCTGCGATACACATACTGCTACGTATGTACTTGCATCTGATTGGCTGAAAATACATTCTAGTAGGCTATGAGTTGTATTCTCACAAAATAACATCATATTTTTAAATAAAATATGATTTTATGTTAATATATCTCCGAAGAATACCCAAGAATGACTTTTTAAAGCTTTAACAACTGGCCCTCAAATTTTCAATAGATTTTTTGTTTTACTATAGTGTGTTTTTGAAACAAAATCAACACGATTGATTTTATATAAAAAATATTTTAATATTTAATATTAAATATTTTAAATATACAGTTCGCATAACATTAAGCACATTCTTTTTAATTTAAATTGCACTTTTTTATGGAAGAATTGCGAAATATTACAGATACTCAAATTTTAAAAAGGTTGTACATACGAGTACGTACTCAATACTTTATTTAGAAGAAATGAAAAAATATGGATAGAATACTACCATAAAAATGCAAAAAGTCCGAATGACGTGTCAAACAATCGCTAATTCAAAAGATAATTTAAGCGATTACTTAAAAGATTATTCCAATTTATAACTGAAACATTCGAATTCGAATTCTAATAATTGGTTATTGACATCATTCGATTATACTCAACATTTATTTCAGTTATAAAATGGTATGCGGTAGCCAAACGATAAATTTAATATATCTCGTTTCATTGAACGAGGCGATAAATTAGAAAACATTTGTGCACATACAACCAAAATTCCTTAGAAATTATTTGTTTAACGTATCAAAAGTGCGTTACTGAATCAAAATGTAATTATTTTTGAGTAAATTACTCAATTAGTCACACAAATAAACTCCACAGAACACTTTAGAGTTAAAAATATGCCCGCATTTCTCGCCTAGTTAAATAAAACGAGATATATATTTTCAAGAAATAAGTATGCGATTTCCTAACTGACGGATTAAATCAATTATGAAAGGTGCAAACTGTTATTACTGTAGATGTTGTTTTTCACGAAGTGCCAGTTGTTGCAAGTTCAGCTTAAGGTTAGTTTAAATTACATTTATCGTAATTCAATTAATACTAAGTTTAACGTAAGCTATGCTTGAACAAGAGTCATAAATATATGGGTTTTGTGTTTTATGAAAATCCTCAAATATCTCCAATTATTGCAGAGCAACATTGCCCATTCGTTGCTCTTAATATTAATACTCGTATAATTTAATTGTGAAAAATCGATGATTTTTAAAAAAGACCGGATTTTATGCTGGGTCAAAAGTTTCGAAAATGTGGCAAAATGTGTTAAGGCCTTTGCACAAATATTTTGGACAGCGATCATTTCTGTAGTTAATAATACAACAATAGAAAAGGTTAGTTTTGAACTACTGTTTATATAATATAAGAACATATTAAAATTAATATCGACTTTCTGCAAAAATGTTGTCTCATTGAGACAAGTCTCCAAATATTCATTGAAACAACTACTCCTCAAGCCAATGCCCCGACAGATATTGAATTATACAATGAATATTTGAATTACACGACAGTGTTGTTTCAATGAATATTTGGAGACTTGTCTCAATGAGACAAAATTTTTGCAGAAAGTCGGTATTAATTTTAATGTTTTTATATTTTGTAAATATTCTGCAAACTATTGACAAACTCAATTTTTCTTTATGTTAAATTTTCTTTATGTTATACTGTTTATATTACAGTAATAGTAAATAATCAGGGCTATTCAGTACGCGAAATTTTAAATTTAACATTTCGCGCACGGAATAGCCCTAATAATTTCGAAATGAAATATCTAGGCAAACATCAAACATTTTATGTGAGCACATTTTCAACGATTTCAATTTATTTGTTTATAGTTGAGTTGACAAATCTATTTTCGGAATGTAGATAACTTGTGAACTTTTGCAACACATTAGCTTTCGCAAACTGACAAACGGAATGAAACCTAAATCTATAGTTTATGTCATGTGGATGCAAAATAGATGTGCCATAAATTTTAAACCCTGGGGATATACATATGCATGGATGGACAGCTAATACGGGTCACACATTTATTATAGATATATTGCTGATATTATATTATTATACAGTTATCATTGAACGTTACAGATGATATAAAGGTATATATAGCACGAACAAGAAAATACTTGTATATACAGACTGACAAGGTAAATTTCTACTTAGAATTAAGGCAAAAATGTTATTTACACCTTCAATAAGCTTCAACATCTACTTTAAGCATTGTGTACGTTACGTCTATAATAAAAATGGATGATCAAAAACGAATTTTACTCAAAATAAGACGTTCTAATACTTTTAATCTAAAGACTCTATTTTGTATCAAGTGAAAACTACATGGTAAAATTTGAAAACATATTTTGTGTACATACCCTTAAAAGCCTGTCTATCAATTTAAATACATACTGACTGTACAATTAACATTAACATTTATACTTAGAATTAACAAAAAAATCAAATAACCTGAATAATATCACTCATTTTCTGTCAATCCTGTATATTGTATTGCTTAAAATACATGAAATTAGAGCTGGGCAGGATTTGAATCATTTAGAATTCGAATTCTGAGTTAGAATCCTTTTTTTGGATTTAAAAGAGGTATTATAATACTTCAGTGAAAGAGGATTCCTTATCCGGATTCATTACATTTTTTTAATACATTCGTATTTGAATTAAAATGTAGGCGATTCGAATCTTTATAAAATGATTCGAATACTTACTAAACGATTCGAATCGTCAAAAATAATTAGAGTTCATTGTAAGGATCCACATAAAAAAATGCTTTTTGGGTTTTTGATCTTCACTTTAAATCAGTGTTTTATACGCCTGGCGCATTAAGTAAAATTTCAAGTTTAAATAAGAAAATTTGGATTTGCCGGCACGACTCACTTCGCTCGCGGGCCGGCAAATCCAATTTTTTATGCGTTTCTAAACTAGAAATGTTACTTTACGCTTCACCAAAGTGTGGTAACACTCGTTAAAAACTTCACATTTAATGCATTTATAAAAATAACAAATGACTGAAAATCTACATGCTTGATATTAATTGTACTTTTTAACTTTTTTGTGGATTAAAGAAGCCGTGTAATCTATTTACTGTGAATCAACCAACGTGCAAATGCGGCATTAATATTTAAAAATAATATGAAATTAATTAAATTTAGGGATTTTTTTTAAGTATAAATATCCCCATGCATTCGATATAAAGGCATTCAGGCATTCGTTGTTTGTGGAAAAATTAAATATTAAGTTTGTAACGAGTGTTGCCACTTCTTGATCAAGCATGATGTAAAATGTTCAGGCTATTCTAAACTCAAAATTTTACATACAGCTTTAGCATACTAATGTAGAAGTATATCTTAAACTTCTCAATATATTAGTGTTTATACGCGTGGCGCATGAAGTAAAATTTCGAGTTTAGAAAAGCCTAAAAATTTGGATTTGCCAGGGCGCGACTCGCTTCGCTCTCGCGCCCCGGCAAATCCAAATTTTTAGGCTTTTCTAAACTCGAAATTTTACTACATGCTTAACCAAGGAGTGGAAACACTCGTTAGAAGCTTTAAATTTGACGCTTTTATAAATACAAAGAATGCTTGAAAATTTACAGCGTATAAATCGGAATATGTAAACCTTAAAAAAAATCACCTGTATATCAAATGTAACAAACTTAAAATAATTAAATTTAGGGATTATTTTTAAGTATAAATATCCCCATGCATTCGATGTAAAGGCATTCAGGCATTCGTTGTTTGTGGAAAAATTAATTAAATTTAGGGATTTTTTTTTAAGTATAAATATCCCCATGCATTCGATGTAAAGGCATTCAGGCATTCGTTGTTTGTGGAAAAATTCAATATTAGGTTTGTAACGAGTGTTGCCACTTCTTGATTAAGCATGATGTAAAATGTTCAGGCTTTTCTAAACTCAAAATTTTACATACAGCTTTAGCATACTAATGTAGAAGTATATCTTAAACTTCTCAATATATTAGTGTTTATACGCGTGGTGCATAAGGAAAAATTTCGAGTTTAGAAAAGTCTAAAAATTTGGATTTGCCAGGGCGCGACTCGCTTCGCTCGCGCGCCCTGGCAAATCCAAATTTGTAGGCTTTTCTAAACTCGAAATTTTACTACATGCTTAACCAAGGAATGGAAACACTCGTTAGAAGCTTTAAATTTGACGCTTTTATAAATACAAAGAATGCTTGAAAATTTACAGCGTATAAATCGGAATATGTAAACCTTAAAAAAAATCACCTGTAAATCAAATGTAACAAACTTAAAATAATTATTCTCTAATATTACTTTTTAGTCAACATTAGTGCATGTGGTGTAATCTAATTTTAAAACTACGCAGTAATTATAAACTATTTATAGATCATATTTTAATGAGATTTAGTTTACACACCTGAAAGAGCTGGGTGGTCGATTCTTCGTCCTTTTTCCAAACAACAACCGTTCCTTATCCCGCGGCGTAAAAGGACGCTTCGTCTGCAGCGGCTTGATTGAAGTCGCCACAAAAGAATTATCGGCAACTTGCGAATCTAAATTCACTAAATTGAATAAAAAGAAAAAATCAAAACTACTTCTACAATTTCCCTAAAATCAAAGAAATACTCACCCCTTATAGCCAACCTGGCCTCATTGATAATTTCAGCACTGGTCTTTCTCTGCGGGGGTTCATAAAAGGGCAAAGAGATTTTGCTTATAGCGCCCGAGTAACTTTTACCACGATCCATTTCGTCTTAGTTTTTTTTATGGAAAAAAGCGCGTCCACGGTTTAGTGAGGTGAATAGGTGACTAACTGGTGGATTTGCTTGTGTATAAAATTATTGATTATTTCCCCGTTTTACACGCGGAGTAGCGGGGAAAAATCAATAATTAGATAGTGTTTAAAATGGACTCTTTTCATGTCAATGACTTGTCTGCACGACATTTGTAATGACAGAAAAAATGTCATTTCCGTACGGTAACAAACGCCAATCACAGATGGTATCATTGATAACATTTAGAAAATAGAATAATCAATTTTTGTTTGTAGATTAATTATTAATTTTCAATTTTTGGGAGAAATAATGATAAATGATAGCATTTTATAAGCTTGTATTTGTATTTTTGATACACGTTTTGTTTCATTGTATAAAATCTGTAACCTAATTTACCACATGGTTCAATGTTATTTCATACAGGAAGTTATTTTCCCAGGTACACATATCCTGATATACAGGGCATTTTCCTTTTAAGTATACGAATGCACACATTTTTTTAAAATTTGAACTTATAAACGTGTTTTCCACTCCCAGATTAAGCATGAAGTAAAATGTGAGCCTAGAAAAGCCTAAACATTTGGTTTGGTCGCTCTGCGTATTAAACACCAAAAACACTCAAATATTTGAAACGAGTAAACTTTACTTGAAATTATTGTCTTGTATGCGTGGCGCATTAAGTTAAATTTCTAGTTTAGAAAAGCTTACTCCGCTTCGCTACGCGACTAAGCCAAATTTTCAGGCTGTTCTAAACTCAAAATTTTAATTAATGCTTAACCTGGGAGTGAAAAACAATCGATTAAAGTTTCAAATGAAACTTAAAAAAAACAACGAATATCTGACCATTTTCTGCATATAATTAGGATATGTATACTTAAAAGAAAAACATCTTGTATACCCTGTAATTGTTCCGTTATTCGTTGTTTTTTAAAATCGTTCAATCGTAAAAGCCTCTAAAGAGTATTTCTAGTCCTTGATTAAGAATGAAGTAAAATTCGAGCTTGAAAAATCCTGATAATTTCTATCCATGACTATAATCTCATATATTTAGATATAGTAAGGCCTTTACCTTAACATTATGAGGCCGAGTTGAATAAAATACCGGGTCTTCGTTTCTCTGAGAATCAAATTGTACGATGAAGCTATCACAGTACGGTAGATATACCTTCAAAAATTTTAAGTTACACAAATAGAGAAAATATGTAGGGAATTTTCTCTTAAGTATACATATACCGATTCGTAAGCTGTAAATTTGCAGGCATCTGTTGTTTTTGTAGCAATTTTAAGCCACTAACGAGTGTTTCCATTCACTGATTAAGCATGAAGTAAAGCGAAGCGAAGCAATCAAACTAAATTTTCAGGCATTTCTAAACTCGAAATTTTACTTTATGCGCCACGTATATGAAACACTGATTTCATGTGAAGTTTAAAATATACTTCTAAAACAGTATGCTTAGGCAGTATATTTCGAACTTTACAGTATTTCAGTGCTTTATACGCCTGGTGCATGAAGTAAAGTTCCGAGAAAAGGCAGAACATTTGTTTTGTTCGCTCCGCTTTGCTACGCGATCAAACGAAATGTTTAGGTTTCGCTATACTCGAAATTTTACTTCATGCATAATCAAATTGTATACACCCTTGTAAGAAACTATCAAAATTATTATTTTTAAGTTTCCTATATTGTAAAATTTATGACTTACAATAAATAGTACTAATCTGAAGACGGATTTATATCAGTTTTTCCCATTTTTTACATTTTGTTAGAAACAAACATATCTATGACAATCTTTATATTTTTCATTCAGGTAATACTCGACATACAATATCAATTAATAAAGTATCATTTTTATGCAAAATTCTAAACGTGTCGTGAAAAGTCGATTGTGACCAAACATTTTAGAAACCCGACAAGGTTAGGTTAGGTTACAACATAACATTAGTTTTGTTTGACAGTCCCAGAACAAAACGAACATGGAAAAATTTACATTGAAAATGTTCTGGCATGTTCGGTGTTATACAAAACTCTTTGAATATTATATGTGTTTGCTGGGTACATTGTTGTCGGATTTCTGTTCAAATTAAGGACAAACAATTGAAATGATTTGTCCTTTTTAAATTAGAAGTAGCATCGTTTAATTGAAATTTTTATTGTAACAACATTATATTGGGCATTTTGACTTTTCCTTAGAATTGTTTTTTTACACTTGAAAATTCTTGCGAATATCAAATTAATAAAATATGTCAATGCGGTGGGAAGAATATGTCGAACAGCCACTGACTAAAATCATAGCCAACTCTGTCCTAAAAAGATCGTGAACGGATTATACCTTGAAATCAATTCAAGTATTTAAAAATTTAGCCCAATATGTAGCTTTAAATCAAGTCAAGTAGTAAAACGCAATCAGAATACATCGACAAAAACCCATTCATATGATTTATATATTCATTTATGTTGTTTGGTTGTATAGTCATGCAATTTTAAGTCTGTTTGTTCGGTGGAAATGAAGAGTGGGGGCTGTTTTGTCCTCCTCAGACGGGGCAGGTCTTTAGGGTTCTATAAATATTTCACCCTGAAATCGTCGTACAATTTCCACCTTTGTGTTTTTTTCCAAAGATATGAAGCGTACGAACTCCGACTTGATTATCGATTGCCATTCCGATTCCGGACGCATAGTAAATTTGCGATTCGTGTACCTTTACAAAGCGTGCAACATGAAACACGATAGTACAGTCAATTGTTTGGAATAATTAAAACGCTTTTTCTAAGGATGGGTTTTTTATATATCTACAAATCGATTTTTAAGTTCTAGATTCTTCGTGAGTTTTGTAACTAATCGTTAGGTTTTCATTTAAAAATAATCCTCATTAACAATTTACTATAATAAATTTACTATAATTTAATTTGTAATGATTCCTCAATATTTATATAAAAGAACCTTTACTTTCATAATTTTAATCATTGGCAAAATCATTATCGCTGTAAATGTATCATTTGAATCACCTAGAAACAAAGGGGTATAAGTGACTAATAAAAAATTGAGGAATCCAGCTTTATAGGTTAAGTTATACCAAATCCAGCTAACAAAATAGCATAATGGGTATGTGGATTTATAGAAGATATACTAGGTAACAAAAATTATCAATGAAAGCGAAATAAAGAGCTTTCATTGATAATTATTGTTACCTAGTATATCTAGCAAATTATCAAAAAAACTGTTCGCCTCGCATGTAGTCCAATTTTTTAAATTTGGCACTTGCACCAATTGCAATAATAATAGACATTCTTTCAAACGTTTTAAAATAATATAGTGCATAATAAATTTTAAATAAAATCATAGGGATTGTTATAAAATTAATACACTTATATGTCGGTGTGATTCTAATACCACGTAACCCATTTTTTTGGATTTTGGGATTATGAGCTATTCCCATAGTAAAAAATACGGTAAATCGAGTGGAAAATACTTCGTAAGCCATAGAGCAATTAGTGGTTGTGATGTAGCTCTATGGCTTACGAAGTATTTTCCACTCAATTTAGTACACTTTTTATTATAGAATTAGCTCATAACCCCAAAATCCAAAACATTTGGTTACAAGGTATTAGAGTTATACCGACGATATACTATAATATAATAACTCACTGAGCAAAGAAACGTTGCATGACACGTTGCATCAATGTTACCGCGCAACACGAAACGTTGCGTTTTAAGTTGCATGAATGTTGAAAAATCGTTGAATAAACGCTGAATCTCCGCCTGCAGGAACGTTGCATGCTAACGTTCAAAGAAAAATGTTGCTGCACCGTTGCCAAAGCAACGCCTATGCAACACGAGCGATTACTCTTATTTGTATGCAACCCAACATACGAATGTATGTATGTTAAGTTGCATAGGATAAATGCATAGAATCCGTATTGTATACAACCCGATGTTTCTGGGTTTAAATGGGTAAAAAAATACAAATATGAATTATTCACAAGAACAAAACTGTCTTACAAAAAGTAATGTGTAGTCTAAGGGAGACAGTACCCCGGAACCTAAGTACACAGTACCCTTAAACTCTGAAAACATTAAAATATTGTTAACAAGTGCATGAACTTCAATTAAAATCAGCGTCTTATACGCGTGGCGCATGAAGTAAAATTTCGAGTTTAGAAAAGCCCAGAAAATTTGTCTCGGGTCGCTGCGCGACCCTCGACAAATTTTCACGGGGCTTTTCTAAACTCGAAATTTTACTTCATGCTTAGTCTGGGAGTGGAAAACACTTGTTTAAAGCTTTCAGTTGAACTCTTAAAAAAAACAACGAATATCTGAAGATTTACAGCATATAATTGGCACATGTTTTCTTAAATGAAAAACTCTCTGTATGTTTGTTGTCCATGAAATGTGTAAATAACGATGCTGCATTAGAGTAATAGTTTCAACAGTTATACAATGTTAAAAATGTAATGTTACCATTTTCAATATATATTCAATGTTTACAATACAATGTTGCAAAAAAGTCAAATTGTAATGATTATATAACGTTGTGTTACTTTGCCGCAATATTTTTGAAACGTTATAAAACAATGTTAAATTTTAGTATCATTTTAACATTTAGGTAATATATATAAAACAATATTGCACGAAAAACGTTTATACAATGTTTGTAACGTTGCTAAAACTTTGTTGTAATAATTTTAATACAATGTTTTATTTTAGTATTTTGTTCAATATTCGTGCAATGTTTAAAATGTTTCCGTGTTCAGTGGAAATATAATATACTATACAGTTATAAATAATCAATTTAACAATATGATAAAAACGAGCAAAGGTAGTTACGAACAATCTTCCCACTGAGCAAACACAATTAGGTAATGTTTCATCAACATTAAAACAACGTTTAATGTTGCTGCAATGTTGATATAACGTTATTTGTTTGTTTTTTGCTCAGTGGGTTTAAACAAAAATAATTGATGCTTTAATATGTAAATAAAATAAAACAGATTGCAAATAGCTTAAAAAAAATTGAATAAAACATCAATATTGAACAACTTAATACATTGTTATACGTAAAATAAATCATTATAATTCTTACACGAGTTTAATATATGCAACCAGATTCGCTAAAGAAATAATACTCGTTGCGCTAAGGTACACTAATAATAATAATAATATATGTTGACGTACAATTAGGGCTCTAGTTTTATAATTAATAATAATAATAAGTTTATTGCCCAATCCCCATTACAGGACAATTACAGGAAAGAAAATAATAATACAGACTTCCTAAAGTTATATAAATGAAATATAGGCGGAAGTAACTAATACTTAAGAACTAATTAATTTACTAACAACTAAAATAAAAGAACAATAGTAAAAACTAGTAACAACTAAGTAAAAATATCATCGAAAATCATATTCGCATTTCTACACATCTTGTAGACAGGGGGTTTATGCAGAGCTATGGTTCTGGCAGTTTGAATAAAATATGTGTCTGCATCAGGGTTGTTATGTTTAAAACAATTTGTTTGAAACAGTTTTTTAAACATGTTTAAAAACAGCCGTCGTGTTTTGAACGGTTTTGTTTTAAAAAGGTTTTAAGTCTTAAATTTGTTTAAAACATCTTTTAAACGTTAAATTTGTTGAACACGTTTTTTTTATAATTTTAAATATGCAAAATTATACTTTATACTACTTCATTAAGGTTTTTTGTTTACATTTTGAAATATTAGCTAATTTGTTAAAGATATTTCAAATTACATTATTAAACATAACATTTTATTACAATAAAATATCAAATATGTGAGCATACATGTGATTTTTAAATACAGAGAATTTTTCTTTTAGGTATACATATGCATACACTGTAAATTTTACGACATTCTTTGACTTTTAAAAGATTTCAATTTGCATTTTAAACGAGGGTTTTCCACTCCCAGGCTAAGCATGAAGTAAAATTTTGAGTTTAGAAAAGCCTGAAAATTTGGATTGGCCGCGTAGCGAAGCGGAGCGGCCAATCCAAACTAGGCTTTTCTAAACTCGAAATTTTACTTCATGCGCCACACGTATAAAACACTAAAATATCGCAAAGTTTAAAATAAAAATCTAATATGTAGATGTGAATAAAAAACCCAATAACTCTAACGTATATTAGGTTGCCTATAATCGTTGTTGTATGTGTGTGTTTTTTTAACTTCACTGTAAATCAGTGTTTTTAAGCGTGGCGCATGAAGAAAAATTTCGAGTTTAGGAAAAAGCCTAATTTGGATTGGCCGTTCCGCTTCGCTACGCGGCCAATCCAAATGTTTATGCTTTTATAAACTCGAAATTTTACTTCATGCTTAGTCTGGGAGTGGAAATCACTTGTTTTAAGGTCCAAATTAACCGCTTCTGAACAACGAATTCCCGCAAATTTAAAAAACACTGTAATTATCGGGATATGTATACTCAAAACGAAAATGCCCTGTATATTGTGTTTTAAACACGAGTTAAACGTGTTTTGAACACGTTTTAAACATGTTTTTAATTGTTAAAGTTTTAAACGCTGGTCCAATGAAAAAAAAGACACGTTTTGTTAAGAAAAAAACTATTTCTTTTAATTAAAATGAAACAATTTTTTTTAACAACCCTGGTTTCCATGCTTCGAAGCTAACCTGAGTACAAAACATTTAATTTTTGCTATAAGGTGAGGACAATCTAGCTTGTTGCGGATTAATTTGTATGTGAAGGTTGTACAGATTTCTTCTCTACGTGCTGATAAGGAGATAAATTCATGTTTTATTAATAAAAATCCATAATTTGATAAATAATGTAATATTTTGGAAATGTTTCTTTCAAGTATACGTCTCTCAATTTTTCGCTCTAAATTTACAGACATACGTTGTTTTTGTAAAAGCTTTTAATTTGAAGCGTCTTACGAGTGTTTCCAACCCCCGTTAAGCATGAAGTAAAATTTCGAGTTTAGAAAAGCTTGAAAATTTGGTTTAATCCCGTAGCGAAGCGGAGCGACCAATCCAAATTAGGCTTTTCTATACTCGAAATTTAACTTCATGCGTCAAGCGTATAAACATTAAAATATTCTACTTATGTTTGATCTAATGTTGAATAATTTTTCAAATGTTTATATGGAATATGTAAAAGTTTAATTAAATAAAAAAAACAGTATATGGTTCCTAATAATTATATTTTTATAAATTTATCACTTTGGTTATTTTCAATAACAGTTGATCATTTCCCTCAAGTCTAAACATTAAATCTTTCTAAAATCTTATCTTTATTGAAGATTTTTCGAAATGTTTGGCATTTCTAGGTACAAGATTAAGAAACTTACGATAGTGATGGTAACAGAGATTGTTGAGAAATTCCTAAACATGTAATGAAAAACTAGTTCGTAATGTGTCATTATGATTCATGTTGAGCAGATAATTTTAAATAATTTTACCATATTAAAAAAAAAAAACAATATTTGGTTATTATTAAGTTAACTTCAATCGTACGATTTAAGAGGGCCAATTTTTGCTGGTTGTGTGTTTCTGGGATACGAGATGGCGCAGAAATAGCAAAATTGCAGAAAGTAGTTTTGACTATGTATTGGTTGTTTGATTACATAGCGCCGTGCGAATGAATGAATGGGTATTGAATTACAGAAGACACAAGTAAACTGGATAAATATTCACAATTTTAATTTCTATCGATATACATACAACTGTATAACGAAACAGATGCCTTTTACAGGGAGTTTTTCTTTAAAGTATACGTATTCTAAATTCAGATTATTATTTTCTTTAAATATTTAGATATTCGTTGTTTTTTAAAAGAGTTCAATTTGGAATTTTAATCGAGTGTTTTCCACTCCCAGACTAAGCATGAAGTAAAATTTCTAGTTTAGAAAAGACCCATGAACATTTGTCTCGCAGCGACCCGAGACAAATTTTCTGGGCTTTTCTAAACTCGAAATTTTACTTCATGCTTAGTCTAGGAGTGGAAAACACTCGTTTAAAACTTCAAATTGAACTCCTTTAAAAAACAACGCATGCTGGAAAATTTACAGCTTATGCACCTGTTTACCTAAAAGAAAAAAACCGTGTATTTATATTATAAACAAACAGTTAAATTCTGTCAACATAAAATATATATATTCATGTTATTTGCAACTACATAAGTGATTTAAATGATTACTATCCAAAATCAAATATCGTACATGACTGTGGCGACAAATGCCGTACACGAATTCTACATATCAAACCCAATTTCTTTTTACATGTTTTTGGAAATTACGGTATAATTTTAAGATATTACTAAAATAGCACGATGCTGCCCCCTATTTATTAAAAGCATAATCAAAATCTACATTACTCTTATGGAGATTTCTAAGCAACGATTAATTTTATTTATCATTTATTTTAGATTAATCTACTTAATACAACATGTTTGTAATAATTACTTCAATAAATTTAAGCAATATGAAGAAGAAATAATGTTTTCTATGGAAGTATTGCACGGATTTATGTGATCATTTACGAGTGTTCCATTAGTTAATTTATATATAATCTAAGAAACATTTAAAAAAAAAAGATTAGTGTCAATTTATTCGCAAAGCTTTAATGTGCAATATGTATAAGTCTCAAAGATCTATTTTCATTATTGTGGAAGATTCATCGTTGTTCGTTCTAATGGCCAAATAACTTGTGAATTTCCGACCTTAATCAACTAGTTTTTCTACTACGAGGAAAATGCTTGAACAGTAAGAGCAAACAAGCGAAATAGTAAATTCTTAACATGAACGAGCTCTCGCTCTCGTTATTGTAGGATAATCCACCGCACGTATGTTTATTATGTGTATATTGAAAACGATTATTGGAATTACAATTGTTTGTGACCGCATAATAATCCCATAATTGGACGCACAGGAAGACGAAGAAGTTTGTTTTATTCATATGGTAGTTAGCGGCACCCTCGGGCTCTTTTTCTTTTCTTCCCGCCCATTTACAATTGCTCTGTAAATTGGACGAGGTGGTCGTACAAGAAAACCATTTTTTTTAAACAAGAACATAAAAAACCTCACATACACGTACGCATAAAGTGAACCTGTTGTGATGTAAAGACGGGATTTTTACGAGGAAGTACAAAAGGGCTGATGAACTCACCATTGTGTTCGTATTTACAATGTAACAACTCAATAAATAATTATTTATAAGTAGATAATAATACAATCATAAATTTTTATGAAAGAGTTTAGACTTTCGAATGTTTTTCTACTTCACTTCGCCACTTTTTGCCACAAAATAATTCAAGACAAAACTTCACCTTATCTTTCTCACAAAATTTGGTTTTGCTCTGACGTTCATACACTGTATGCTTTCATTAAGTGTATGAACGTCAGAGCAAAACTTAATTTTGTGAGCAAGATAAGGTGAAGTTTGGTCTTGAATTATTTGGTGGGATTACTAAGCCCACTTTAACATAAATATACTTTTGCAGAACGATTATTCTTAATCCAAATTTCTAAAGTGTATAATAAGATACCACAAATGCAAAGCGAAATATGTATTAAATTTCCGTAAACATTATGTCAAACATCGAAAAGACAGTTACATTTATATTTGTGAGATTCTTAGATTTTTGGGTTACAATAATACCAAATTAATTATTAATATTATTAAAAATAATTCTTATTTACAAAATTGTTAAACTATGTTCTCCGCTCGTATCATATTATTTTGTAAATACATATGTGTAATGTTTAAGTTAAAAAACAGTCGCAGCGATCCTAGCCAATCTGAAGTTCAAGTCGCCATTTGATTTTAAATAAATAAACCTTTATCAACGGATGTACCATTTTACAGAATATAAAAATATTTTACAAAATAACAATTCAATACTAAAGATAGAAATGAAAATATTAATGACAACAAAGTAATCTTTTAACAATTCTCATAAACTGGGGAAATGTATTACCAAAAAAATATCAAAATCAGGATAAATTAACAAAGAATTTGATGTACGCATAAGACGTGTAGTCGGAGTGTGAAAACCATAATTCGTGTTATAGAACGGTATGCGAAAAAGCGGCGGATTCCGACATAAGCGATTATCAAATTTTATAGAAAAACACATGCGAGAAAGAAGATCCGGGCATTGGATGTCCCCATTAAATAGTTTGTAAAGTAATGAGATATCAGCAAAGTTCCTCCTGCAACATAGTTGATCAATATCAACGTTAACATTTGCATTATTATGTCTCGACTTATATGTCAGATATTTAATAAATTTGCTTTGAACATCTTCAATACTTTTGATATAAATCTTTTGATACGGACTCCATACACATAAAGCGTATTCTAAATGCGAACGAAAGTGTGCAAAATATACAATTTTAAACGACAATACCCACAGATCTCTAAACAAACATTTAATATACCCTAGCATTTTAGCCGCGCGATTATATATAAAATTAATATGATGTTCGAAACTGAGTTTAGCGGCAAACCAAACCCCAAGGTCCTTTATTATATTAACTTTTAAAACAATTTTGCCATCAATATGGTAATTAAAATCGCATGTTACTATCTTACGTGAAAAAGTTAGAGATTTACACTTGTCAATATTAAAACTGAGACCGTTTAAAATGCACCAGCTAGCTAAGGAGGAAAGATGATTTTGAGGTAAAAGACAATCATATCCAATATTGCGTATTTCTCTAAACAATCAGCAAATAACAACAAATTTGAGTATTTAATTGATAAAGAGATTTCATTAATATAAATAAGGTATAATAAAGGACCACAGTGCGATCCCTGGGGTACCCCAGAAGGAACACAAAAGATATCAGAGATGGTTTTTTATTTTGAGACATTGTAAACGGCCTTGTAAAAAGCTCCGAAACCATGAGATGACTGATTGGTTGAATCATAATGCAATTAATTTTGATAAAAAAATATTATGTGATACCTTATCAAAAGCTTTAAAAAAGTCCAAATACACCGTGTCAACTGAACACCTATTTTCCATAGAGTTAGTAATATAATCTTGAAAACAAAATAAATTAGAAGTGAAACCAATACTCAGTTATTATCTTTTATGTAAAACGTATGTAACTAATGGTATTTGAAATAAAGATTATTATTATTATTATTAAATTAACTTGAACAAAATTTGTGTGAATTGCTAAATAAACAATTATCTTTATTTCTTGACACATTCAATTAAAATAAAGAGCTAATAATAGGCAGTTTAAAAAAAATCATAATAATAAATTATTATGTAGTTTTGTAATATGCATAATTGTATGAAACAATTTTAATTTGAACAAAGATAGCTTTTACTTGTATCTAATATGCCACACAAGCTAAATTATCAATTTAAGTTCACACACTAGTTTAAACTAATTCAAACAAACTGGTTTGCGGAAATAATACGACGTTTTCAATAACTTTTTATAGAAATTTAATACGAGTACATTTTTATTATACGGGGTAATTCAGAATAGGTATAAAAATCCACATCAATAATAACGAGTGTCTATAAACTGTCGGCATCCCAGTAGGTTCTCACTTCAGAAACATACGTCGTGTCACATAGCCAATAACATATAAATTAATTTATTTGAAGTTTCCGGGATTCACCAACTCGTATGACTTAATCTAAGATATGTAATTTGTTTTTCAAAGCAACCGAGATGCCGACAGTTTAAAGACACTCGTTAGCTCTAGATCCAAATTTTATTATTTACAAAACTACACCTGGTTTATATTTTGCAAAATAAAGAATTATTACATGATACAATTTAACAATTTAAATATATCTAAATAATAAAACAACATAACAAATATGAAAACAAACACAAATTTGAACTTCACATTGAATTAATGTTTATACTCCTGGAGCGTGAACTCACTGAGCAAAAAACAAAGAAATAACGTTATATAAACATTATAGCAACATTAAACGTTGTTTTAATGTTGGTGAAACATAAATTAATTGTGTTTGCTCAGTGGGAAGTAACATTTTGAGTTAAGAAATCGTGAAAATTTGGATTTGGACGCTGTGCTTCGCTTCACTCAAAATGTTACTTAATGCTTAAATAAGGAGTGCATATTTATATTAAAAATTTAATAAAACACTAATAATTGAAGTTTCTTAAGATTTAATTAAACCACTTTCTTATGTTATGTAATCTATGGCCTTCAAATAAATATCTAAACAATTTTTTTTTACACTTGTAAAGAATCCCTCTGTGTAAAATATATTATAAAAAATAATTAATTAAAAAAATGCCGATTTTAATACAAAAGTTGAAACGTGGAATATTTTATGAATATTTACTTCAATTTTCCTTATTATTTCTTAAAGTAGTTCTAATATTAACTTGAATTTCTTCATTTTCGTATTTACGAATATACCATAATCAGTGGCGTAGCCAGGAAGGGATTACGGGAGGTTAGAACCTTCCCCCCCCCCCCTAGTCGCTGTTATCAATTTTATATTTTCATTTTAAAATTGCCAAGTGTTTAAAATCATTGAAAAACTGTGCGTTAGTAAGCATCTGCATGCGCCCTCATTTAACGCGAAATTATATTATAAATAGATGTTTCTATGCAAATTATATTAATCTGTCTAAACTGTTTTTTCTTTCTGCGCTTTAGTTAGAACCCCCCCTTGTAAAAATCCTGGCTACGCCACTGACCATAATTGTATAACATGGGTAAAACTATGTATTATTAAAAACAGAAGTTAATCAATAACTGATTATTTTGTACAGAAGTAAAGAAATAATAGCTTTGAATACCTTTATTAAAAATGTAAATACAGTGTTCACTTCACTAACTAATCTCGAGATAATTATAAATATACACCACATGTTCATCTGCACATATATTATAACTTTTTTTCTAAGAAGAAAAAAAAACAACACATGCTAATTTTCAGATGTGACCTAGTTATCCAAATAACAATAACCACACTTTCCCTAATCCACATATGTGATCAGGTTTTTTTTTTCATTCGATTTAAACATCAAACATTTAAGAAGTGTGCCAGCAGTCTTAGGATTTTACCGAAAATAAAAAAAAATAATTTAGTTCAAACTCATTGGTAATTCGAGACATGAGGATGGAAGACCGTTCGTCGAAAAAAATTCCTAATTTTGAAACGCGCCAGAGTTATGTGATCTGAAACGTGTGCAGGTTTTCCAATTCGATTAGGTTATACCAAAATTGCTTAATTTTATTAGCGAAAATTGTAATGGACTATTACTGTAATAGGTCTTTATAATTTAGATTTCGGGTCTTGAATATGTACAGGGAATTTTTCTTTGAAGTCTACATACAGGGAGTTTTTCTTTAAAGTATACGTTTTCCAAATTCAGGTTATTTTTTTTAAATCTTTAGATATTCGTTGTTTTTTTAAAAGAGTTTAATTTAAAGCTTTAAACGAGTGTTTTCCACTCCCAGACTAAGCATGAAGTAAAATTTCGAGTTTAGAAAAGCCCCGTGAAAATTATATACTTTAAAGAAAAACTCCCTGTGTGTACACTTCAAAGAAAAATTCCCTGTACATATTTAATACCTAAAATCTACATTATAAAGACCTATTACAGTAATAGTTCATTACAATTTTCGCTAATAAATTTAAGCAATTATTCTTTAAAGTATACGTTTTCCACATTTAGGTTATTTTCTTTAAATCTTTAGATATTGGTTGGTTTTTTTAAAAGAGTTCAATTTTAAGCTTTAAACGAGTGTTTTCCACTCCCAGACTAAGCATGAAGTAAAATTTCGAGTTTAGAAAAGCCCCGTGAAAATTTGTCGAGGGTCGCGCAGCGACCCGAGACAAATTTTCTGGGCTTTTCTAAACTCGAAATTTTACTTCATGCGCCACGCGAATAAAACACAGAGTTCAAGTGAAATTCGAATATACATAAATTTCACAATATTTTAGTGTTGTATACGCGTGGCGCATGAAGTAAAATTTCGAGTTTAGAAAAGCCCAGAAAATTTGTCTCGGGTCGCTGCGCGACCCTCGACAAATTTTCACGGGGCTTTTCTAAACTCGAAATTTTACTTCATGCTTAGTCTGGGAGTGGAAAACACTCGTTTAAAGCTTCAAATTGAACTCTTTTAAAAAAACTAACCAATATCTAAAGATTTAAAGAAAATAACCTGAATTTGGAAAACGTATACTTTAAAGAATAATTGCTTAATTTTATTAGCAAAAATTGTAATGGGCTATTACTGTAATAGGTCTTTATAATGTAGATTTTAGGTATTAAATATGTACAGGGAATTTTTCTTTGAAGTGTACACACAGGGAGTTTTTCTTTAAATTATACGTTTTCAAAATTCAGGTAATTTTCTTTAAATTCGTTGTTTTTTTTAAACTTTAAGTTGAAGCTTCAAACGAGTGTTTACCACTCCCAGATTAAGCATGAAGTAAAATTTCGAGTTTAGAAAAGCCCCGTGAAAATTTGTGGAGGGTCGCGCAGCGACCCGAGGCTTTTCTAAACTCGAAATTTTATTTTATGCGCCACGCGTATAAAACACTGATTTCAAGTGAGGTTCAAGTATTCATAAACTTCACAATATTTTAGTGTTTTCTACGCGTGGCGCATAAAGTAAAATTTCGAGTTTAGAAAAGCCCGGAAAATTTGTTTCGGGTCGCTGCGCGACCCTCGACAAATTTTCACGGGGCTTTTCTAAACTCGAAATTTTACTTCATGCTTAGTCTGGGAGTGGAAAACCCTCGTTTAAAGCTTTAAATTAAACTCTTTCAAAAACACAACGAATATCTAAAGATTTAAAAAAAATAAGCTGAATTCGGAAAATATATACTTTAAAGAAAAACGCCCTGTATGTATACACATGTAGTAAATTTTCCGACTTTCCTTATTTCGTAAAAGAGGTTAATTTAAAGCTTTAAACAAGTGTTTTCCACTCCCAGATGGAGAATAATTTCGAAGTTTTACAGAATATACGCTGTAATTGGGATATGTATACTTAAAATAAAAACTTCCTGTATGTATACGTACCATCGGTGGAAATAAAATGTTGAGACACGTAAAAATTTGTTTAGTGTCAGTCAAACTTTGGACTTGTCAGTTAATTGTCATTTGATGTGTCAAAACTGAAAATCCCTTTCGTTTCCTCTCATTTACATATTTTTGTTGTCTCCACATATTACAACCTTTCTTTAAAAAACCTGACTTAACAGGTATAAATTTGGTTATGTTTGACATTGCCCAATTTACGATTTGTCCCAACATTTTATGTCCACCGATGGTACATCTTGATGATTAGGAAAATGTTTTAAGTATTAATAGACGGAACAGCTTTTTTTTGCAAATATATTCATTAATATTAATAAATGATAAAAGATTTGAATAATTTGTTATCAAAATTAAGGCAACATGAACAATTGTAATGTTGATTAACCATTACTTAAATGTCTTTGATCATTAGGATGTAAAACAACTTGTCATCTAAATACACCAAGTTAATTTACATACAGCAAACAAATTTAAGTAATGGTTATTTAACATTACAATAACGTTTCATGTTCATGTTTCATGTTGATAATAAATGATACAATCTACCTCGCTCAGACCTAAATGAAAATATTACTAAATACATACGAGATCAATAGAACTTAATGACCTTTATCTGTAAGCTGATTCTTTACAAATTGCCGCATGTAAACATTTAAATTTAAATTAAGAGCTTATCGGCATTTTGAAACAAAAAGAGATAAGTATAAATGAAATTGCCAATTCTTGGTTGCAGAATACTTCAAACATTAAAAGTGCGAATCTTTTTGCAATCTACAACAAGTTAGTCTTACAAAGACTATATCAAACACTCATTGAAACAACTACTTCCCGAGCTAATACCCCGACGGACATTGAATTATACAACAAGTGTTTGCTGTTACATACAGTAACCTACTGCAAATGTAACAATTTGGGTCAAATTATTCAGGCCATCTATAGACGCGCTTCGAGATTTATCTCTCATCAGTATAACTTTGCCATTCCCTCTAAATAATTTGACACCTAAGACTGGCGGTTACGTTACCGTTCAAACGGTAGTTGTTTCAATGAGTGTTTGATATAGTCTTTATAAGACTAATTTGTTGTAGATTGCGAAAAGAATCGCAATTTTAATGTTTAAAAAGAGATAAATAAATGCGATTTACGATAAATTTGTAATAATTGCCGTTCTTGGCTCTTTTTTTTGGCGAATTAAGGTCTTAAGCTATATGTTTCTCATAAATAAAAATGTGTTTCTTTTAGCGAATTCAGGTTCCATTCAACGACCCTCTGTAAAAATCCTTTTAGAAAATTCCTGTAAAATCTCATAAATGTCCCTTTCTGTGGATTGAGATTTCATCCTACGTTTCTCTATAATAAAATTATTAAATACGTTTTCTTCCTTATTTATATTAATAAATAATATTAATGAAGTCTTTACGACTCGTTCTTTTTAAGTTTAGTAATTGTAATTTATTTATCCCGTTAAACTCATGTTAATCGAAAATAATATTTTAATACGGTTACCTCCTGACGATAAATTACGTGCAGTTTATCGATAGCAACGATGATTAACTGTACAAAGGTATTGAACTGGATATTGGAGCATCTTGCGCAAGCGTTATTTTACGATCGGTTAGGGCTGTAATCAATTTTTTGATTAATATTGCCAGTGCGTTGCATAAGAATTGATGAGCACGACGCGAACAAAACTGGTCTTGGTCGTGAAATTCCCGAGATCAAAAATGTCTTGATAGTGCACTCGACCATGGTCTTATTTATTGTTTTCGGTTGCTCATTCAAACAAAAACAAATACGTTTGGTTGCTGCATGAAGTAGTCGAGATGAAATATGCAACTGATATAAGAGAATATTAATGATAGGTATGACAGTATGATAGGTATGTAATTTGAAATGTAGATACGAAGGATTTTGAAATACCAGTATAGGGATTATTTGTTTTATTTATATTTATTTTGATCAAGCGGACATTTCATTAATTGCAATTTTATTAATGTACTTGTTTTAGATTTAATGAATAGTAATTGAATGGGTTCAGTGGCGTAACTACCCACTAAGCAAAAAACAAACAAATAACGTTATATCAACATTGTAGCAACATTAAACGTTGTTTTAATGTTGATGAAACATTACTTAAATGGATTTGCTCAGTGGGTACATGCAGCTGTCTAGACTGCCCTAGAGTATGTGAAATTCATACGCTCTTCGCTTAGTAGAAAAAATATCTTTGATAATTTTTTAAAACATTTAGTGCATGTAAATATTTGAAAATGGTTTTTTGACTTAGTTATTTATAAAAGCGTTGAATTTAAAACTTCTAATAAGTGTTTCCCCTCCTTGATTGAGCATAAAATAAAATTTCAAGTTTATAAAATCCTAAACATTAGAATTTGCTGGCTCGAACATATAATTTGTATAATATCATATGTTAAATTAAAAAATAGCTCTAGAGTGTCATGATTTAATCTTTTTTTAAATTTAAGTTGGCTACACATTTCAGGAATTGACATAAAACGTCAGACACAATAATTATAATGTATATTTTCAGAGTTGCCAACCTAGAATAGTTTTCATGGCACTCTAGAGATTTCTTTAATTGGACATACGATATTATAAACTTGTATAAAAGAAAAACACAGGGCAGAAAGACGATAAACAAATTTCAACTGGTGTCATTCGTTTACACAATATGGCAAAGAATGTCAAAATCGTTGAAATGTTCTTTTTGTCATAGCATTCTTAATTAGAAATACGGCAAATTGAATTTATAAGGATTATTATGGAGTTCTTAACACCAAATCAAGTAGTAAAGTTAAAGTTAAAAATTAAGTTAGGAAAAAATTTTAGCTCGGAATTATTGAATTTTGGAATTTAAATTCGAAATCGATCAACTTTAGTTTGAGAAATAAATCGAGTTTATGAATGTTTAATATTAGTTACAAAAACTAATCAATCAAAGAATTCAAATATGCAATACACTGCACAATTAAATTGAATATTACTTACTATATCTGTTTTATAAATCATTTAATATTATCTTAAAGAATGTTTTCCACTCCCAGATTAAGCATGAAGTAAAATTTCGAGTTGAGAAAAGCCTGAAAATTTGGTTTGGTCGTGTAGCGCTACGCGCTACACGACCAAACCAAATTTTCAGGCATTTCTCAACTCGAAATTTTAATTCATGCGCCCCGCGTGTAAGACACTGATTTCAAATGAAGTTCACTTGTTCACAATATTTCAGTGTTTACAGTTTTTAAAACGCGTTTTTTAATTTATTAATTTTCAGTTTAAGTTAATATTAAGTTTCTCTGTAAATGGATATAAATAGCTGGCGTGAGAAAAGCCTGAACGTTTGGATTTAGACGGTTCTATGAGTTTAATAAAGTGCAGTTTTTAAAATAAGTAATTATTCAGTGGTATTATTATTATTATAATTATAATATACATTTGTGTGTGATTTTTATTTGAGATAAACTACTATAAGAAATAATTAACTTATAATTCGGTAAATTGAAGAATTTTGCGGACTAATGTTCACCAATAAACGGATCGTAAATGTCAAATTTATTATTCAAAGGTAAATAACAGTTAAACAAGAAATTAATGAGGAAACAACGACCGTAGGCTTTTCTTGTGCTATTAACATTTTTAAATCTTCGTATACTTGTACTCATGACCAATAATTATAAATCTTCAGAAGAAATTGTTTTTTACTCCTACAAGCTTGATAAAACTGTACGAAATTAATTAACGTACAACATTAAATGCTGCATCATCAATCTAATCAATTATTTTACAAAGTTATGTGTAACTGTAATTTTCATAAAACATTTAAGTATCAATAATGAAACAACATATGCTGTTAAAGATAAGTATATAATATGTAACATTATAATAACACTTAAAGAAAAACACTTAATGAGTTACAAGTTCTTCACCTTTCCTAAAATATACAAATTTGTTAAAAATCTTGTGTTTTCATTTAAGCGATAAGGGATTTTCTAAAATTATGTGCCTTAACTATTTTTGGTTATAATACCACTAATAAATAATTTAAAATAACAAAAAACAAAAGGATATTTTTTTTTCTAATTTAACTTTGTTATTATTCCTCAAAGTTCCCATCGACAAGCCTTAGATTACTGTATTTCATGAATTTTAACATACAGTTTTTCTATTAAGTATACATATCCCGATTACAGCGTATATGCTGCAAATCTTCAGATATTCGTTGTTTTTTCAATAAAAAATAATTTTGAAGCTTTAAACGAGTGTTTCCACTCCCAGGTTAAGCATGAAGTAAAATTTCGAGTTGAGAAAAGCCTGAAAATTTGGTTTGGTCGTGTAGCGCGTAGCGCTACGCGACCAAACCAAATTTTCAGGCTTTTCTCAACTCGAAATTTTACTTCATGCGCCACGCGTATAAGACACTGATTTCAAATGAAGTTCATTTGTTCAGAATATTTCAGTGTTTTCAGTTTTAAATACGCGTTTTTTATTTATTAATTTTCAGTTTAAGTTAATATTAGGTTCCTCTGTAAATGGATATCTGATGAGATATAAAAATAGCTGCCGTAAGTTTTTGAACTTCACTTGAAATCAGTGTTGAATACGCGTGGCGCATGAAGTAAAATTTCGAGTTTAGAAAAGCCTGAGAATTTGGTTTGGTCGCGTAGCGCTACGCGACCAAACCAAATTCCCAGGCTTTTCTAAACTCGAAATTTTACTTCATGCTTAATCTGGAAGCGGAAAACACTCGTTTAAACCTTCAAATTAACCTCTTTCAAAAAAAATCGTATGCACATGTATACTCAAAAGAAAAATGCCCTGTATATCAAATGGTAAAGGAAACATTTAAAAAAAATCGAAGTTCAATTCCAAGTTCTGGGGTTTATTAAATTTAAGTACTTATTTATAATTAATTCATAAAGGGTATTATTCTTTTATCCCTATGATTACAGCGTTTGGTAATTTTGTAGCATATAGTTGTTTCTTTAATTGGGTCCAATTTAAAGCTACTAACGAGGGTTTCTCTTCCTTGATTAAGGGGTTAGGCCACTCTAGATTAGAAAAAAGAAGGTAATTTTCTAGATTTTTTAAACAAAATCTAAAAGTGCTACCTAATAACTGTTTTTATATTGTTATTGTATGCCCATTGAACTTTATTTCCAAAATTGTTCATAAGAAAATTTTCTAAAATGACGTCACAAAATAAAGAAAATGGAAGTCCCTCTCGGAGCGTAGGGCAAAACGGGCGAAAAGATCCTGAAGACAGCAATGGACCTGGAACAAAAAAGTAAATGTTTTCTGAATCTCTGATGTATATTCTAAAAACTACGGGCCGGATTTTGAAAATGTCGATTCTACACAAAATGGCGCACGTTTGAAAAAAAGTGTATTTTTCGGGCTTAAATTTTCATATAAAAACGTTCATAAAAAGCAAATGAAGCACTTTAAAACAAAGCCCTCGTATTTTTGTAGATTTTTTTATGTAGATTAAGTAATAGACAGATTCAGGCTGATCGATTAATTAGTATTTGAGATTTCTTGTCGCCCGATTGTAAAAACATGGTTTCAAGAAAAACGCGATTAAAGTTTTGATTCATAGTTTTTCATAGAAATAATGTATTTACCTCTAGTCTGCAATGCCTGCGCCATAAAATTGACCTTCCAGATTCATTTCTTCATCGTCCCGATTCTTTCTTGTTAATTTCTGTGCCAATCAAGCCTCTTTTACAACATCAGTTAGCGCGAACATTTTTTTAAAAAGTGCGGCATTTTGTTTAGTAACAAAATTTTCAAAATCCGACCCATTTTTTTTTGAGAGTATACATCAGAGATTCAGAAAACATATACTTTTTTGTTAAAGGGCCATTGCTGTTTCCAGGATCTTTTCGCCCGTCTTGCCCTACGCTCCGAGAGGGACTTCCATTTTCTTTATTTTGTAACGTCATTTTTAGAAATATTCTTTTGAAAAAATTTGGAAATAAAGTTCAATATGCATACAATAAAGATATGAAAACAGTATTTAAGTAGCACTTATAGATTTTGTTTAAAAAAATCTAGAAAATTACCTTTTTTTTGTAGTCAAGAGGGGTCTAACCCCTTAAGTTTAGAAAAGTCTGAAAATTGGTCGCATAGCCAACCGGAGCGGTCAATTCAAATTTTCAGACTTATCAAAACTCGAAATTTTACTTCAAGCTTAATCAAGGAGTGCAAACACTCGTTAGTAGCTTTAAATTAAACGCTTTTATTAAATCTATGAATTCCCAAATATTTACAGCATATGCATGTACATCGGGATATGTATACGTAGAAAAATACTGTATAATTTATACAATACATGCAATAAATGATTGTACATTTAAATATCCAAGAATATTATCGAGTACTTTTATTTCTAACTATATTATGATGATTTATCATTCGTTGATTTAGCAGGTAAAAACTATAAATCCCCAACGTTTTTTTTAATCTAATTATAATGTTTAGCGATTTAGTAATTGGCATAACTTGAATGCCTACAAACTTTTTGTTGGGATTGGTTGTGATCTTCTCACCTTCCACAACCATATCTAGAACGGCAATTACTGTTCCCAGATTCTAAACCATTTATTACTATTATTACGAAGCGGTGCGAAATTATAATAAGAATTTTGAATTGGACACGAACGCTTTCTTGAAGAAGCTTTCTGCATTCTTGCGGTACTTAATTGTCATTTAATTTTGAAGTGCCTTTCATCTTAATCGCCTAAAATGTTTCCATGTTTATAAAAAATTTTAATTATATTTACAAAATAAGAAATAACTTGCTATTTCTACAAATATAGACTCTTATATTATAATGTAAGTAACTTTTATTTTAAATATTATAAATACATTCATATTTAATGTAAAACTACGTTCATTAATAAGCATATGTTATCTTTATAAAAATCTTGCCTTACATTCTAAGAAAATATATCAATATTTTGTAAACAATATACATAAACATATAGAATGATCTGTTTTGTGTTGCAGGCGTTCACTTTGTGGTACATCTTAAATACACTTGTAAATAAAACACCCCTCTCTTCGAAGCAGTATAAATAGTTCATAACACGTAATTTTTATATACTTTAAGTTTGATAATGACTACTAGATAGTCGAAACTATAGTCACAAATTAAGTGCAAAATACAGTGGTTAAACAAAGTAAAAAGGGAGAGCATTTGAGGAACGAATTAATGAACAATATAAAGCATTCCTAAATGATAAGGACACGTCAACATATGCTAATCATTTAAAAGAAGAACACCACCATTTCAACAAAGAATTTAATATCCTCCACATCGCCAGCAAAAGTAGAAAAAAACCTTATGGAAAACCTCGAAATAAATAAAAAAAACATTCATCAGGCCTCTTGCTGAACGAACAGATAGAACTCTCCACTGCTCAGGCTGAAAAAAGATTATCGCTCCACCCCCATGTCATAAAACTGTGTATATATAATGTAAATAACATTATTACCATTCTTCACCTTAAGAAGCTACAGCGTAGCGAAACAATTGTAGTGAAAATAAATACAAAAAGTTGAAAATCAGAAATATACTCAATGACATTAGAAGCGTAACACCAAGAAGGAATGATTTTTTTGAATTCATATTTTAGCAACAGAGTGACTATATTTAAAGCATATATTGATAACAATTTCTACCTTGTGCCTTTTATATTTATTGTGAAAAAAAATATATATTTCACTTTTTCTCTTTTGATAAAACTATTTATATGAGCTGTTTAGTACAGATGTTTTTAGTTTTCGTGTTTCCGTTGAGTGTGTTAAGCTTAAATAAAATGCCTCGAGTCCGAAGACGTCCACAATATCACCATTTGAGCGATTTTGACCGGGGTCGAGTTGTTGCTTATCGAGATGTCGGTATGTCCTATCGCGAAATTGGCCGCCGTATTGATTCCACTGCAGCAACTGTAATACGTGTGTATCAGGTATGGACAGAAGAAGGTAGAGGAGCAAGAAGAAGACCAATTGGTCAACCAAGGCGTACCACAGAACGTCAAGATCGGAGCTTAAGACAAATAGCCCTGCGAGACCGTTTCGCTACTACGCGTCAAATCGGTGATCAATGGATTGGAGAAGAAGGTAGGCCCGTTAGTATGCGAACCTTATATCGCCGCATTCAATCCTTTGGGCTTTTTTCGTACCGTCCAAGATTAGTGCTTCCTTTAACAGCGAGACTGTCGCCAAAGGTTAGACTGGTGCAGAGAACGGCAGCATTGGGAGGCAGAATGGCACGATGTCGTATTCAGCGATGAATCACGATTTTGTCTAGGCACGCATGATGGCCGTAGAAGGGTACGACGCTACCGTGGAGAACGACCTGATCTTAGGTTTGCTATTGTGAGGCATGTACACAGGACTGCTGGAGTAATGGTTTGGGGGGCTATTGCTTATGGTAGTCGATCACCTCTTGTATTCATTCGAGGCAGTATGACAGCTGCGCGTTATGTTGAAGACGTCATACGACCGACTTTGTTGCCTTATTTAGATGGCCGCCCAGACGTACTTTTTCAACAAGATAACGCACGTCCCCATATTGCTCGTCGAACTATGAACTTTCTTAATGAAGCTGGTGTTAATGTTTTGGCGTGGCCGCCCCGTTCGCCGGATTTAAATCCCATTGAACATGTGTGGGATATCATGGGAAGAAGAATATTCTCTTTGCACCATCCTCCACAGACTCTAGCACAGTTGATCGATGAAATTCAAGTTGCTTGGAACGAGATGCCTCAAGAAGACATCGACCATCTCATTTTGTCGATGCCCAGACGTCTACAGGAGTGTATACAGCGAAGGGGTCGCCAAACACATTATTAATTTTTTTTAATTGTTTTTTAATAAAATTTCTTAAAAATGTAATCATTTTATTCTTGATGTAAGACTACCATACTGGCAAAAAATCAAGTTAAAATAATAACTCCTTCTGGGTGTTACGCTTCTAATGTCATTGAGTATATTTTATTTATTAATTTATTAAAGTAATCATGGATTTTAAAAAATTAAGTGCCTTAGTAATTAACGAAAGTAAAAAGTGTTTTATTTACAAATATAGAATGATAATTTTGCTATGAAAGTAAGTAAGTACATCAATATTTTGTAAAAATAAAATCATGAACTAATGAACAGGCACTTTAACATTTATAGGGCAGCGTTTAAGAAAACGATATCTGCAATTGAAACTTAAAACACTTCAATAGATAGCCCTTAATTAATTATTAAAAATAATTAATAATAAAAATTAACAAGTTTGTGGTCACTAATAAATGTGCGCGTATTTATTTAATCGATATTACATTAAATTTTTTAAAACAATCTTAATAATTCGAAATTCCTAGGAATTACGCTTCGCGTCGTTAGCTTATTAACGGACGAGCAAATATAAAGTTAACTTTAAATGTGGATTTTAGGTCAAATTCTGTAGTTTCTTTTTTATGATTTCTACGAATGACTTATTAAATTACATACTAGGAATTTTTCTTTTAAATATACTCAATGTATATGCTGTACATTTTTAAGCGTTTATCTATTTTATAATAGCGTTCAATTTGAAGCTTCGAACGAGTGTTTCCACTCCCAGATTAAGCATGAAGTAAAATTTCGAGTTTAGAAAAGACTGAGAATTTGGTTTGGTCGCGTAGCGCGTAGCGCTACGCGACCAAACCAAATTCTCAGGCTTTTCTAAACTCGAAATTTTACTTCATGCGCCACGCGTATTCAACACTGATTTCAAGTGAAGTTCAAAAACTCACGCCAGCTATTTATATATCTCATCAGATATCCATTTACGACTTTAGAAAAGCCTAAATTGTGCAGTAATTTAGAAAACCTTACAATGTTGTTGTTATAAAAGTTAAGTAACACTACAACATGCTTAATCATCCACGAAATATATACCCGCAAATAACCAAAAGTTCTCAAAAAGTGAAAATTTGAACATTTTCTAAAATTCTATAACATTTTTTTCAAGATTTATTTTTGCGGAAATGGATGTAAAATAGTGCTTTAAGAGCCCATCAATTAGTTCAATTACACCCCATATAGAATTATATATTTTATAATTTCTTGGAATTATCTAATTTAATAATTTTCTTGTATCTGTTACTTTCATAAGGTTCAATAAAATATCGTTTTAAATCCAGAACCAATGAATCACTTACTATTTTCTCTTCTTTACAACAAAACAAAAAATTGGCTCCAAACTAATCAATTAAATCCTATGCCTTAAAGCAAAAAACCTAACACAAAATCATAACCCAATATAATAAAATTTACAACCAAAACCTTATACATAATTTTTCTTTACAAACGATGATCATGTGATTACAGTGAAAGAAGCAGTGCCAAATAAAGGAGGACGTGCTATAAATTACTATATGCAAATTTTCCTGCCATAAAAAGAACTGTTACGCGATGATCGGCTTGACGTGAAGATAATTTTTCGGCACGTAATTTAGAATCTGACCGATGAGTTTCAATTAAGATAATTTTGATAGATTTGTTCAGTTTCGTGGGTGGGATATTAAAATGCAATTTGTTGGTTTCATTTAAACTTTTGGGAGGTTATATTATGGAGATACGGATCGCCATGTTCGAATATGTAATAAGATGTAATCCTGGCGGAACAAACATTTTGCGAGTAACTGTAAACTCTTGGGATTTTTCTGAAAATGTTGGCATTAAAATATAATTTGTTGGTTTGGATTAAGCTTTGGGACTATATTTTAGATAAGGATCGTCGCCGTGGAGTAGGTAATTAGTCGTAATCTTGTTGTTTTTTCTTGAAATCCTGGAATTATTTATAACAGTAAAATAATAAACTAATTTTCTTAAAATTTTAATTTATGGTTTTTTAAATCACGTGCGAGCTACAAAATTGCTTCCAAGAAGATCACGAACGATAAAGACACATAGCTATATCTGTATTGCCCGAGTATCAACATAATTAAAACAGAATTACTGGTTCTTATTTCGACATTGAATACCAAATTTTAACAAACAATTTTGTGGTTTACTCCGTATGCATTAATTATAAATAAGTACTTAAATCTAATAAGTTCCTGAATTTAATTCTGCTTTTTATATATTTAACCTAATAAAGTTATCCCACTGAGCGATTCCATTTAAATAATGTTTCATCAACATTAAAACAACGATTAATGTTGCTACAATGTTGATATAACGTTATTTGTTTGTTTTTTGCTCAGTGGGGTAATTCTATTATTATTATAATGTTATAACAATCAGGGAATTTTTCTAATAAGTATACATATCCTGATGCATACGTTGTAAATTTTCAGGCATTCGTTGATTTTATCAAAGCGTTCAATATAAAGTTTCTAACGAGATTAGGCATCACATTAAATTTCGAGTTTACGCAATCCTGAAAATTTGGCTTGGAAATAAAAATAAACATTCCTAATATTTAACGAAACATCAAACCTAAGCTATTCTTTTAACTTCACTTTAAATCAGTATTTGACACGCGTGGCGCATGAAGTAAACTTCGAGTTTAGAAAAGCCTGAAAATTTAGATTGATCGCTTCGCTTCGCTACGAGACCAAACCAAATTTTCATGCTATTCTAAACTCGAAATTTTACTTTATGCGCCACGCGTATAAAACAGTGATTAAGTGAACTTCAAAATATATACTTTTGTGTATTTAAAAAACAAAATGAAACAATTGACCATTATTGAAAACTTGAAAAGATTGGCTTAAGAAACACATTTTTATCATCACCAAATAGAAAGAATAATACTTAATAACAATAATTGTTACTCACATATGAAACAACTTTTAAATTCATAATTTCTTGATGTACGGTCGTATATCATTTTATTTTTAGTTTTCCGGAACTCTTGAGATTCCCAGGAAATTGATTTTAAATTTCTCGTTTGCTCGGAACAAAATATATACAGCAAATGTTATTTTTTTAGTGAAAACTAGTGATGAGCAAGATCGATCAAAAAAGATCGATTGATCGACCCTTGCAAGTGATCGAGCCGCTCGATCTTCTCGTGCCGCTCGATCTTTTTGATCGGCTCGATCTTGTCGATCGGCCCGATCTTTCTGATCGGCCCGATCTTTTTGATCAACAAGATCTTTCTGATCGGCTCGATCTTCTTGATCGGCTCGATCTTTTCGATCGGCTCGATCTTTTCGATCGGCTCGATCTTTTCAATCGGCTCGATCTTCTGGATCGGCTGGATCTTTTCGGGCGGCTCGATCGTTTCGGGCCGCTTGATCTTTTCGAACTTGTCGAGCTAGTCGATTGATCAATCTGCTTAATCAGATTGATCAAGTCGGTCACCTCGAGACAATTGATCAAGTTATGCGGTTTGAGGTACTCTAGCTGCAAGCTATAGAGCTATTTTCGAGCTATTTTCTAGCGGATCGATCGGCTTAGGAGGTATCATTAAACGATCACACTATTTATTTTAATTTAATTTGATTAAATGGATAATTCATAAACTTTCAAAGTAAATGAATTACTTCTATTTTGCTTCTATTATTTAACATTTGCAGGCAAAATGTATTTAGAAAATTACATAAAAAGTTATTCTGTATTAAATAATTCACAAATAATTATAATTATACAAAAAATTATTCATCACTACTAACAAGCATCACCCCTAGAAAAATAGAATACGTCTTGAAGAATCACGCCCTGAAAAAACTACACACTGAAAGACTCTCTGTTAAAAGTATTTCTGTAGAATCACCCCTACCCTGTAAAAACACTCTTGGAAAATTACCTCCATAAACAACATCTCCCGAAAGAAGCAAAATTCACCCCCTTAAAAAACCACCCTCTGTAAAACCATTCCAGAAAATGATCCCCTCAAAAAACAACCCCCTGTAAAGCCATTCCTGCAAATCTTCATCTTTTTTACTAAATAATTTGTATTTAGTTTTCTAAAACATTTACAGGAATTTTATTTTTTTAATTATAATATACGCAGAAAATAAAATTTAGTGGTATGTGTACATTATTTTTATATTAAAGAAACAGAAAATCATATACAGGGAGTTTTTCTTTGAAGTATACGTATTCCAAATTCAGTCCCTTTTCTATAAATCTTTAGATATTCTTTGTTTTTTTTAAATTCAATTTGAAGCTTTAAACGAGTATTTTCCAGAGCTGGGACGAATCCTCGTTAAAAGGATGCGAATCACGAATCCGAATCACCTGATATGATTCGAATCAGGAATACTCGAATAAAGGATTCGTAAGAGATAAATATGATTCGAATCAAAGATTTGAATCCTGTTTTTTCGAATCACGAATACAAATCGTTTAAGAATAAATTTGATTTTATTATTTTTTTACAACCATTAACATATAAATATCGTTATCAGTTGTTTTATCAAAAATATTCACAACCTAATTATTTATTATTAACACTGAACATCGCTGATAACAGACTAAATTTCTGTGTTACTCTGATTAAAGAGGTATTTGTGTGTTTTTGAACTACACTTCAAATCAATGGTTTATACGCGTGGCGCATGAAGTAAAATTTCGAGTTTAGAAAAGCCCCGTGAAAATTTGTCTCGGGTCGCGGCGCGACCCGAGACAAATTTTCTACGCGGGGCTTTTCTAAACTCGAAATTTTACTTCATGCTTAGTCTGGGAGTGGAAGACACTCGTTACTTTAAAATATGTCACAACTGTTAAAGTATGTATTGTCGGATGCCCGTCTTCAGAGGTGATGTGTAAGCAAATTATGGGTCCTAGGAGTTGCCAAATAAGTGAGTTACTCAACTGTTTCCAAGGCACACTTTGAAAAACCAAAAGATTAAAATTTTACATATTAAATGTACAATAAACTATAAGTGTGATACATCATTGAATTCAGTAAAAAATATTCTTCCAAAAAATATCAAAATCCAAAATAGCGCTCATAAGAAAAACAAAAGTTAGCTATGGTCTCTAGGTAAATGTTATAGTTATCTTAGAATAAAATATGTTACTGGATTTATCGTTAAAAAGTGCCTATAATGTCAAAGTTGTAAATGCCTGGATTCAATAGTTTTTGAATTTTCAAAAATACGTTTTTTGACAATATATCATTAAGGAAATAAGATAATTCAAACTTGTTTTTGGGTTATTATTGGGCCCTAAATTATGCAACTTTGCCCCAATTTAACCGACTCTCTATTTCTTTAAATAACCGAAATCCCCATACTTTCTGTTGAAATACGGACACCTAGTATAATAATAATAATAATATAAAATTTATTGTATTGTTATTTTCTAAATATTTTAATTAAATAAATATTTTACATTGTTATATTTACGAATATATTAAAAATAAATACTTAGTTTAATATTAATTATACCATCAAATGTCTAAAAGTCTTGCGTTGAAAATCACCAGAAATCATTAGATGTTTTTTGATTAAACGAATTCCACTATGGCTTTCGACGTCTAAGTCAAAAAATGTTTGAAACAAAAGTTGTAGCCAACGAAAAAATATACCTCTTTTACCTAAACACTTTTCACCTCAGCTCTTTTGTTTCTGAATTAGAAACTAAAAAATCTAGTGGACATCAACAACTCACCGATTATGGCTTTCGACGTCTAAATCAAAAAATGTTTCAAACAAAAGTTGTAGCCAACGAAAAAATAAACCACTTTTACCTAAACACTTTTCACCTCAGCTCTTTTGTTATTGTTCAATAAACCGAGAAAGATTTTTTTTTGAGAATAAATACACAACTTTATGATAATTCGAAAATTTACGAACGAGTGTCTCCACTCCCAGACTAAGCATGAAGTAAAATTTCGAGTTTAGAAAAGCCCCGCGTAGAAAATTTGTCGAGGGTCGCGCAGCGACCCGAGACAAATTTTCACGGGGCTTTTCTTAGCTCGAAATTTTACTTCATGCGCCACGCGTAATAAACACTGATTTCAAGTAAAGTTAAAAATATAAAAACATATTAAAACTGTTTTCAGTTTTAAAAGTTATCAAAATATGTCAAAATTATTAAAAATTGCCAAAACAAAATGACCAAAATGTCATCTCGTAAATATAAAAAATATCAAAAACATCAAAAATTTGGCGAGCTGATAAAATCGATTTACGTTAAAATTATCATTTTATGTCAGTACGTGACAGTTTGACAAATACGTTCTTACAAAAACGAAAATTTCAGTTAAAATCAGTAATAATGTCAAAAAAGTTATCTAATAATATAAAAATTGTTATCTAATGTAAAACAAGTAAATATGTAATATCAAATTTCAAAATTGTCGTCTACTGTCAAAAAAGTAAAATAATATAAAATGTCAGAACTGTCATCTAATGTCAAATACGTCATTTAATGTCAACATCAGAAATAGTAAATAAGTAAAAAATTTCATTGTTTATCAAAAGTAACATCTAATGTGAAACATGTCGTCTAATGTCAAAAATCGTAGTCTAATATCTAGAATATAATCTATTGTCAAAAATGTCATCTCAAAAGGTAAGGAATATCAAAAATGTCATTCAATGTCAAAAATGATTAAAAATGTCTTGTAGAAAAAAAAAAATCTCAAATTTGTGTGTTCAAATAATAATTCAATCATTTTTGAAAATCGTTACAAATCTGAATAAAAATATTGAAAATCTTACATATCAACAACATTTTATATATTTGACGAGAAAATCTCGAAATATCGAAAATTTCATCAAAAGTTTATAAATCGATAAAAATGACAAATTATCAAAAATCAAGATATGTTGAAAATCTGATAAACATTTTCATAAATTAATTAAAAATCTCGATATATTGAAAATTTCATCAGCATTCGATAAATTAAGGAAAATTGAGGAAATATTGCAAAATCTGATAAAAATTTGATTAATCGACGAAAATCTCGAAATAAGGATAATTTTATGCAAATATCGATTTGTTGAAAATCTTATTAAAATGTTATAAATCGACATGTTAAGTGTAAAAATTTGATTGGGAATATCAATTCATATTCATCAAAATGTTATATTTGGCGCAATTACCGAAAAACAATTAAAGATCTCAAATCTGTTAAATTTGACACAAATCATTAATTTAATTGATTTTATCACTTACAAACGAGTGTCGTCCACTCCCAGACTAAGCATGAAGTAAAATTTCGAGTTTAGAAAAGCCCCGCGTAGAAAATTTGTCGAGGGTCGCGCAGCGACCCGAGACAAATTTTCACGGGGCTTTTCTAAACTCGAAATTTTACTTCATGCGCCACGCGTATAAAACAGTGATTTAACGAGAAATTTAAAAACATACAAAACAAATTTTTCATGTTAATCCTTACGATTAATTCGAATTATTTTTGACGATTCGAATCCTTTTGTAACTATTCGAATCCTTTTGTAAATATTCGAATCCATTTATAAGGATTCGAATTCTTTTATGAGGATTCGAATACTTTTACGAGGATTCGAATCCTTTTATGAGGATTCGAATCCTTTTATGAGGATTCGAATCCTTTTACGAGGATTCGAATCCTTTTATGAGGATTCGAATCCTTTTATGAGGATTCGAATCACCAGCATTTGGATTCGAATACGAATCATTTTAAAAAAGTGTAACGAATCCGGATCACGAATCCAGATTAACTAAATTATTCAAATATCTCTTTTGAATCCTCTAAAAGGATTCGAATCTTGAATGATTCGAATCCTGCCCAGCTCTGGTATTTTCCACTCCCAGACTAAGCATGACGTAAAATTTCGAGTTTAGAAAAGCCCCGTGAAAATTTGTCGAGGGTCGCGTAGCGACCCGAGACAAATTTTCTGGGCTTTTCTAAACTCGAAATTTTACTTCATGCGCCACGCGTATAAAACACTAGAATATTGTAAAATATATGTATATTCGAACTTGACTTAAAATCTGTATTTTATACGCGTGGCGCATGAAGTAAAATTTCGAGTTTAGAAAAGCCCAGAAAATTTGTCTCGGGTCGCTACGCCACCCTCGACAAATTTTCACGGGGCTTTTCTAAACTCGAAATTTTAATTCATGTTTAGTCTGGGAGTGGAAAACACTCGTTTAAAGCTTCAAATTGAACTCTTTTAAAAACAACGAATGCCAGAAAATTTGCAGCTTATGCATATGTTTACCTAAAAAAATAAATTCACTATATACAGGGAGTTTTTCTTATAAGTATCCATATTTGTTGTTTTTCTAGAAGAATTCAATTTGAAGCTTTAAACGATTGTTTTCCACTTCCAGATTAAGCATGAAGTTAAATTTCGAGTTTAGAAAAGCCAGAATATTTGGATTGATGGTGTAGCGAAGCGAAGGCATCAATCCAAATTTTCAGGCTTTTCTAAACTCGAAATTTTACTTCGCGGTCACGCGCACAAAACACAAATTTATAGTGAAATAGTAGTATATTTTGACTACTTATTTCATATGTGAATCATGCTTGAGCATTTTTCATCATATGTTCAGGGATATCTATACGGAAGAAAAAATCCCTGTACAAAAAAGAAAACAACCAATACGGAATTTTAGATTACTGAACTTTTCAAAATGCCAAAACAAGCCTTTAAAATTTCTGAATAAAAAAATGAAATATCAAAAATACTTCATTTTGCAAAAGAAAATCTGTGATGCGGCCCTTGAAACATTATGTGTAAATTTTGACCCTCGAAGCAATTTGGGCTGGCCAGCTGTGATGTAAATATTGTATTGTGGCAGGTTGAGAAAATTCTAGTCTGTAATTTATTTATTAATCCTCACTTTTTCGTATTTGTACAACTTTTATTTACAAATTTAAAATTAATTATAATTACACTAAAAAGCATAATTTACATTTATTATAATTATTTATTTAGACAAGTATTTTTTTTAGAGAAGATTAAATAAGATCGACTGCGCTATCAGCTCGATTCTTGCAAATGATCAAGCCGCTCGATCTTTTCGATCGGCTCGATCTTTTTGATCGGCTCGATCTTTTCGGTCGGATCGATCTTTGCGAGCGGCTCGATCTTTCCGAGCGGCTCCATCTCTTTGATCGGCTCGATCTTTTTGATCGGCTCGATCTTTCCAAGCGGCTCGATCTTTTTGATCTGATCCATCTTTTGACCGATCTGCTCGATACTTCAACTGATCGATCATTGCTTGATCGATCCTTGAGATACTCGATCTAGCCCATCACTAGTGAAAACTGTAGAGTTAATTTTGAGCATGTGAACGTTTTTTTTTTTTTGCTTTTCACTTATTGTCGAAAAAATGTAGACCCATTTTGATCTTTAGAAAAGAGGCATCTGCATTCTTCCCATGCGCACTGGGATGCGCATGACCGTGTTTACATTTAGTGACAACCTCAAAAACTGAGTCCGTGTAAGTGCCAACAATTAATCACTTATAACACCGAAAACACATCTCAAACGCGATTATCTCGAAACCACTTTTTCAAAGTCGGTGACCGCGATAACTCAACGTGTATTCATTTAATTTGAACGAGCCTTTGCGTCACCTATCAGAAACCTTTTTTTCTAGTCGTTGATCGTTCGGATTTTGCCTATTATTTATTTTCGATTTTTTACAGCCGATCAAAGACACTTTTTTTGCCTCGAAAAAATGACTTTTTCATTCAGGAGGCCGCCATTTTCTCAAATTTTTTTTTTTTCAAAACCCAACGATCAATGACCGCTTTTACTTATTCTCAATGCAGCGCCATTGAAAATTTTGATTTCAGATGATTTTTACACATGCAAGCGCGGTCACCGCCAAACGCCTCTTGAAAAAGGTCTTCCGCAGGGAGCTGCGCCACGGGCCCCCAGGTGGTCCAAAGAGGTGGAAAAATTAAAGACCAATGTACAACCAATAAACTGGTATAATTGCAGTTTCCTATCTTGTTTCGTTTTCGAGAAAAAAAATCCAGAAATTCCGCATTTTTTCAGCCTCGCAGGTAGGTATCACCCCTTAAAGAAAATTTAGGTTTTACTGAAAGCTATTATATCGACAAAAAGTGGATAATAACTTAAGTTGCTAGAAAAATCATCAGTTTAGGGCAAAACAAGTTAACCTACAGAATTTACCACGCGCTGTTGAGAGGTATGAAAAATCTCACAAGTATTTTGTGTAATTAAAATTCGAATGCTCGGTAAATAAAATGTGATAAATGACCTGGACTAGGCTCCTAATGAGATATAGAAAATGTTAATGCAAAAAAAGTACACAAAAATCAAGCCATTCTAGAAACATTAATCGATGCAATTATTTATCAACATTTCATTATATTTACGAGTGTAATCAGCCTCCTTTGAATAACATTTCACGAGCCGTCACTGTTGTAATAAACAGCATAGAGAATATGAAATGTGTTGTAATAAAGTTTTAGATAATTTTATTTAGGAGTTGTAAATATTGTTTTGCCCAGTTGTTGCAATGTCCCCTGGTTCTGAGACTAGTTTCAAATATAGTGTAGTAATAAAATATTAGTTTCAAAAAAAAAACTTTTATTTCAACACGGGAAGTGTGAAAATGTGTTACAATTCCAAAAAGTATAAAAATTATTCAAAATTTGAAAAAAAAATAAGGATAATTTAAATCACCATTTGAATGATGATACAAATGATCATTTAAATGGTCATTAGAATGATTATTCAAATGATCATTCGAATGATTATTCAAGTGATCATTCGAATGATCATTCGAGTAATCAATCGATTATCGACATAATTCAAGTAAAGATAATTCGATTATTAAAATCATTCGTTAACGCCCATCACTAATCTTAAATCAAGTGAATCTCATTTATTTTTCTTGATTAATGACCTTGGTAACTGACACGCCGCACTTTAAATAAAGTTAAAAAAAAACTGTTGGTCACATCATAACAATTTAATTTCATTATTCTTTTCGAAAACGGTATTCTTAAAACACTTAAATCACAAGAATAATGTATATTTTTGTATAAATAGTGGGATAATGTGTTTTATTATACAGAGAATTTGTCTTATAAGTATGCATATTCCGATACATATTTGGTAAATGTTCAAGCATTAGTTGTTTTTATTTAACGATCAGTTTGAAATTTCTAACGAGTGTTTCCAGTCCCTGATTAAGCATGAAGTAAAATTTTGAGTTTAGAAAAACTCCGCGTTGAAAACAAATTTTCACGGGGGCTTTTCTAAACTCGAAATTTTACTTCATGCGCCAGGCGTATAAAGCACCGATTTAACATGAGGTTCATAATATACTGCTTTAGTATATTTCTTTAGTAGTCTTTCTCAAACTTTCACAATATTTCACTGTTTAAAATCTATACAATTCTTAAAAATGACTGTTAGTCAAAACTAGTCGGAATAAATAAATAATATTATTAAAACAAACCATGTGATCCATTTCTATTAATTTTTACAAATTAATTTACATATATTATTCCTTGTGTTTTACTATTTTATAAAATGTTTAAAATAAGTAAACAAAAAAACTGTAAGGAAATTCAGAATGTGCTTACATGTCCTTTATGTAACGGTGCATTCTGACGAAAGTGTTGAGGGTACCATCGGAATACCGAAGAAGCAGAAGAACACGAAATTGGCGAATGTGGCGTAATTGAATGCAAGTAATGCAGGTAATCTTGCAGGTGTGATAATTCCTGCTTCTTTCTCGAGGAAAGGTGGGCGCGGTTCAACGACACCTCTGTGCACGATGTCAAGGTTTCACATGGTCACATCCTGAAGAATCCATCCGTTCCTGGTGATAAGCAAAACGGGTGGAACCGATTCCTTAAATCGTACCACCAGCACGAACAGGCCGTAGGAAAGTATTTTATTGCTAAAATGTTATCCTCGGAAATTGTATTCTTGTACCAACTAATATATGATCAAACCAAATTTACAGGCTTTTCTAAACTCGAAATTTTACTTCATGCTTAATCTGTTAGTGGAAAACACTCGTTTGTAGCTTCAAATTTAACTTAAAAAAAAACAATGAATATCTGACGATTTACAGCAAATACTGTAATTGGGATATAAATACTTGAAAGCAAAACTCTTACTATACAGGGTATCCCGTTGATATGGGGAAATGGCTTAACCATAGATTCCTGGGATAAAAATATGATGATTTATATCTTTCACTATGTTCTCATTAATCACTTGGTGAAACATGATTAAATATATAAGTATAAATATTATTTAAATAAAAATCACTTGGTTCGTTTTACAAAATATTTGATTTATTCCGACTAGTTTCGGCTTCTAGCCATTATCAAGGAATGTACAAAAATTACATTTTTACAAACTATATATACATAATCAGGTAGTAAGGGCGTTTAATATTAGGGAAATCCAAAGTTCGTCGTTGTCATTAACTATGTGCTTTCCGGCTTTTATTGCCTTTTGTATTTTCAAACCTTCTCTGAGATTCAATAAACGAAACGAACCAAGTGATTTTTATTTAAATAATATTTATACTTATATATGATGATTTAACTCAACTTATCTATATCCAAAAATGTACGGTTAAGCCGGAATTAGTCTTTTAAGTTAAAAAAAATATTACTAATTTTATTTATAACAATTGAGCGCTATATTCGATTTGACTGATATTTATTATGGTTAATTATCTTAATATAACACATCATTTAAGTTATTATGGTAATCATTTATTTACAAGAAGTATAAAAAACAGTAGTGTTACAACATAAAAACTAAAATATGTTTTCACTGGAGCATCTTATAAAAATTTAAAAAAAGATTACTTCAAAGATTGGTTCATTTAAACGCTTTTTTGCCTGTTAATAATGTTTAATATCTTGTTCGGTTTTGCCACAAAAATATAAAATATAAATATGGTATCCACAATTTCTTTAGTAAAATCCTAATACAAGCAACATACAGTGATATTTTCTTTTAGGTAAATGTAGGCATAAGCTGTAAATTTTCCGACATTCGTTGTTTTTCAAAAGAATTCAATTTGAACCCTTAAACGAGTGTTTTCCACTCCCAGACTAAGCATGAAGTAAAATTTCGAGTTTAGAAAAGCCCCGTGAAAATTTGTCGAGGGTCGCGCAGCGACCCGAGACAAATTTTCTGGGCTTTTCTAAACTCGAAATTTTACTTCATGCGCCACGCGTATAAAACACAGATTTTAAGTGAAGTTCGAATATACATAAATTTCACAATATTCTAGTGTTTTATACGCGTGGCGCATGAAGTAAAATTTCGAGTTTAGAAAAGCCCAGAAAATTTGTCTCGGGTCGCTGCGCGACCCTCGACAAATTTTCACGGGGCTTTTCTAAACTCGAAATTTTACTTCATGCTTAGTCTGGGAGTGGAAAACACTCGTTTAAAGCTTAAAATTGAACTTAAAAAATATGAACGAATATCTAATGATTTACAGAAAAAGACTGAATTTGAAATACGTATACTTAAGAAAAAGTCCCTGTATCTCTTTTATCCAGAGGAATATGAATAATTATAAACCATAATGAAGATAACAATTAATTCTTAAAAAACACTCGTTAATAAATATTATACACAATTGACGTACGTTAAACAATGGCGGCGACAAAGAAAAAACATGTATTTTTAATTACCCGATAAACTAGATTTTGTTTTTACTAAATAATAAAAACTAATTTATTTGCATTTTATTTTTTTGTGGGAAAACCGTACAAGATATGAAACATTATTAATAAACAAAAAAGCTTTTAAATGAATCTTTCAAGATGTATTTTTTAAATTTTTATAAGATGCGCCAATAAAAACATATTTTAGTTTTTATGTTGTTAGTACCACAAAAGTTATACTTTTTGTCAATTAATGATGACTATAATAGCTAAAATGATGTGTTATATTATGATAATCAACCATAATAAATTCAATTGTTATAAATAAAATTAATAATATTTTTTTTTTTAACTTTGAAGACTAATTCCGGCTTAACCGTAAACTTTTGGATATATTAAATCATCATACTTTAATCCCAGGAATCTATGGTTAAGCCATTTTCCCACATTTACGGGACACCCTGTATTTATTATTTGTTTACAGAAAATTTCTTACATAGAGAGAAAACTTATAATTTCGTCCATTACACACTAATAGTAATTTTGATAACTCCTAATTTAGATGCAACCAAATTACAGATCTATATTGATCTTAACTATATACTCTAGTATTCAAGAGATCCATATTCATTATTTAATTTCTTCGATGTGACCCAGAGTGTGGAATCTGGCAATTATCCACCCACGGTGGTTGAAAATTGTACGGTTGGTAAGCATAGGTTAGGTCGTCCCCTACTTAGAAGTAAACATCGAGTCAAAGAAGAAGAAGAAGAAGCAGTCGAATGTAGCTGCGCCGTGCCATCCAGACTAAGTTGTCTTCCTTCCACTTTTAAAAAGGCCCCACGCAAATCACGACCCGACAGTCCATCAATGACCGTCATATCAATTGTTACAGAAGAACAAACATAAACAAAATCGTCCGAGTTTCGAATTGTGTTGGTTAGTTATTTGGTTGAAGAAGAGATGAAGTTTGCACAGATATGTTTTATTGTGGTAAGTAAATGAATCAATATCTTTAAAATAATTATATTTTAAACAATGTGCTTTGTTTCATCCGTTTACTACCAATAATTAAAATAATAAATATATGTAAGTAGTGAACATTTAAAAAAAGAATAGTTAATTAACTGTTAAAATAATCGATTTTGAAAATTTTATTTCCATGCGCCTCAGCATGTCAGATGTGATAACAATAATATTCAATAATTATGTTATATCTACGATGCCAAAAACCAGATACATCATCTTTTTCAGTAAAATTATTTAGTTGCATATGAAAAATTGTTTTTTTTAAATTATTAGAATATACAGAAAATGAAGTTTCTATAAAAAAAAGTAATTAGTTTTAAAACGCATGAAAATGTAAGTAGCCTTAATAAAGTAAAATTAAATAGGATATAAAAATAGAACTGTTCACTGTGGAGGCATCTACTTCGTTATACATCATTATTTACACAAATAAGACAATTAACTTTGTTTGTATAACTGAGGATTTTATTTTGACTATAGTTTCGACAACTTTAACTTGTCATTATCAAACATAAAGTACTTTATGTTTGATAATGACAAGTTAAAGTTGTCGAAACTATAGTCACAATAAAATCCTCAGTTATACAAAAAAAGTTAATTGTCTTATTTGTATAAAAATAAAATGTATAAGAATCGCAAACAAAAACAAAATTATTAATATTGTAGTTGAAGTTAAAATAATAACATTTTATGAAATCAATTTATAAAAAAACTCAAAATTCAGTGTTTCAAGTGCAATATCGGTACTAAATATTAACAAAGTGTTTAAAGATAAAATAATATGTTATGAACAGTGAAGGCTTTTACTTCATTATACATGTTAATTCAATAAAATAAAACACTTTAACTTTGTTTGTATAACACAATAGTTTTATTTTCGTGACTGCAGTTTCGGCAACTCAACTTGCCATTATCAAACAGAGTGTAAAAATATTGTGTTATACAAACAAAGTTAAAGTGTTTTATTTTATAAAAATAATATGTGGTTGAATTGCAATTGAAGAACTATGAACAAAATTAATCAGTATGATAAATTGAAGAAATTATTACTCTAACTTTTTTAAGATTATAGGCTACTGGTTGCTACATTAAGGTCTCTGACTTTATTGATACATTAATGTTTTCTTTGTATTGTTCGAGAGTAGTTTATGACCATTCGCAATAAACAAGTTTGTGATTGTTTCATGCATGTCGTAAAAATCAGCTCTGGACGAATGTCCATTGTATGTGTCTCTGCATTTTATTTACCTTACGCGATTACCGGTAATTTAAAATTGGGTAATATTCTCGCTAATATTACTAGAAACATGTGAATTTAAAGTTAGATTTTGAACTTACTGTACAGCAAAAAATCATGTAATCCCAAAAATTGTAAAGATTCTAAATAAGAATGAAATCAAAAAGTACAATTTACAGTACGTTCATTTTTATTACTGTATAAAGGTAAATTCTGTATTGTGGAGGCTTCTACTTCGTTAAACATGTTAATTACACAATGAAACACTTTTAACTTTGTTTGTATAACACGTTTTATTTAATGTGACTGCAGTTTCGACAAATTTAGCTTGTCATTATCAAAAATGGAGTAACTTAAACTAGAGGTAAAACCTCTAGTTTAAGTTACTCCAAACAAAGTTAAAAGTGTTTCATTGTGTATAAAGGTAAAATCGATAAAGTATTGTCGTTGGAATCTAAACTTACTTATTCTGTCTTGTATACATTTTATATTTCATTTTGATGGATGCATCATATTTAGGTTGGGCTTTGCTAAATTGTATTGAATAGCACTGAATAATAAGTTTTAAGTTTGAAAGTATAAATTCCAGAAAAAATAACACAGAGATTGTTTGTGTTACAACGATGTTTTCATAATATCGATTATTTGCATTTTCGTAGACATTTTTTATGATTACTTCAATCTTTATAAAGTCCGAATATTTTACTAAATCTTACAAATAACTTGTGTTATTTCCTACAGAACATTGTTTTTTCCACAACATTTTCAGATATTCGAAATGATTAGAAAATTGTTTAGCGAGCGCGTTTCAAACCACGTTTAACCAGCGTTGCACGCCTGGCGCATGAAGTAAATATTTCGAGTTTAAAAAAGCCTGTAATATTTACTTCATGCTTAAGCAGGGAGTGGAAAACAATTCAAAATATTCACGTAAATACAGTTTACCCAACCTATCGATATATCATCTAACTAATGAGATTAGCTTGGCAAATATTTGATATTCTGAATTGTTTTCTAAGCTAAATGACAGGCTTCATCAATATTTGCAAAACATAAGAATTTTAGAAAAATAATTATGTAATCTTCTGTTTGCATCGAATTCAGTTTATTTTTTGTATTATTATTATTAAAATATTTTTTGTTAAAATAAATATATCCATATAATCGAGACGTCAACAGTAAAATATAGTAGTAAAGAAATTACGAAATCAAGAAAATTAAAAAACGAACATCTTAAAAATTGACAGAAATCTCTCATTGTTAATTATAATAATATTTTCATCTAACTAATAAGGTTAGCTTAGAAAACATATGATTGATGGCATCATCAATATTTGCAAAAAATAAGAGTTATATAGAAAAAATATGTAATTTTCTATTCGCATAGAATTTAGTTTATTTTTTATATCATTATTATTAAAATGATTTTAGTCGAAATAAATAATATAAATATATCGATATTAATAAATAGTATAAAAGAAATTAGGAAACCGATAAAATTTAAAAAGGCATAACTAACTGACAAGACAAGGACAAGTACAACTCAGGCTGAAAGACCAATGGTCGATAGCCAAGGATCCAAAAAAAAAAAAAGTGTAAAAATAGACAAACTGTAATTTTTTTAGTGCACAATAAAGATGTTTATATATATATATATATAATTAATAATAAACATTATTAATGGAACAACAACTCTTGACATAATAATAATTTAACGGCAATATTACACCAACATAAATTTGTTTTTTTTTTTCGAAAGCCTTTAAAAAGAAACATCTAGGCAATTGACAAAAATCTCTCATTTTAAATTAGAATAATATTTTATTTCGAAATTTTAAATAGTAATAATTATCAGGATTTTTAATAAAATCGTCACAACCAATAAACATCATAAAAATTATTAAAAGTTGTCCAAATTAACACAAATTGGCAGTAACAACAGGAACAGATAAAATTATATAAAATAGCCAAACTTAACTTTTTTGAAGAAACATTCTCAACACACCTATTACACAATTTGTATTAATTAATAAAATTGACAAATATATGTAAAATATACCCACACATTTTTTTTAAATTTATTTCGAAAATGTAATAATCCTAAATTTAACAAAGCTACTAACAAAAATCGTCGAAATTTTTAATTTTAACAAAATTTGTTGAAATTGATAACAACAATATAAAATGATAAACATCTTTATAATCTAAAATTGCATGCAAAATTAATAACGTTTAATTTAATGACTTGCCTTTAACGAATGTCTTCCACTCCCAGATTAAGCATGAAGTAAAATTTCGAGTTTAAAAAAGCCTAAAAATTACGCGGAGCGAACAAACCAAATTCTCAGGCTTTTCTACACTCGAAATTTTACTTCATGCTTAATCTGGGAGTGGAAGACATTCGTTAAAGGCAAGTCATTAAATTAAACGCTATTAATTTTGCATGCAATTTTAAATTATGAAGATGTTCATCATTTTATATTGTTGTTATCAATTTCAACAAATTTTGTTTAAATTAAAAATTTCGACGATTTTTGTTAGTAGCTTTAGTATTAAACGCTGATTTGAATACTTATTTTTAAATAAATCTATTCAATAAAAATACATACATACAGACAGATTTATGTAACACCGAACATTTTTATAACTAGACTTTTTCTTTTAGGTACATATATGCAGACGTTGTACATTTTACCACGCTCGGTTTATTAAAAGAATACACTTTGAAGCTTTAAACGAGTGTTTTCCACTCCCAGGCTAAGCATGAAGTAAAATTTCGAGTTTAGAAAAGCCTGAAAATTTGGTTTGGTCGCGTAGCGCGAAGCGCGGAGCAGCCAAACCAAATTTTCAGGCTTTTCTAAACTCGAAATTTTACTTCATGCGCCACCGGTACAAAACACTGATTCAATGTAAAGTTCAGCGGTGTGTTTTAAACTTCGTAATATGTCAGTGTTTTGTACCGGTGGCGCATGAAGTAAAATTTAGAGTTTAGAAAAGCCTGAAAAATTTGGTTTGGCCGCTCCGCGCTTCGCGCTACGCGACCAAACCAAATTTTCAGGCTTTTCTAAACTCGAAATTTTACTTCATGCTTAGTCTGTTTAAGTTTAGAAAAGCCTGAAAATTTGGTTTGGTCGAGTAGCGCGAAGCGCGGAGCGGCCAAACCAAATTTTCAGGCTTTTCTAAACTCGAAATTTTACTTCATGCGCCACCGGTACAAAACACTGAGTTCAGCGGTGTGTTTTAAACTTCGTAATATGTCAGTGTTTTGTAGCGGTGGCGCATGAAGTAAAATTTTGTGTCGTCAAATCGTATTTTATGAAAATGTTCGTTGTTATATAAAACTCTCTGTATGTATTGTACATACAGTATTATATAACAGTAAATTAAATCAGATTATATTTTCTCAATGAAAATATTTGTTTACCTTTATTCTTCTCTTGCAACTGTACACAAAAACAATCTTACCAACAGCTAGGTAATATACCGAAATTTACGGTAAATTACCAGTGGTAATTACCGACGTAAATTACCACTAACATTACTACGACCAAATAATCAAACAGTATTTTACTCTATAATAATTACGTTTACTTTAAGGAAAAAGTTTCAGTGAATATAAATTGTAATAATAAATAATTTATAATAATAAATAATTACAGCCACTTCTTTTCAATTTTGTGTAAGTATTTTATTGTTATAATACCCAGAACAGTTGCGTGAAGAAATTGAATCCAAAACATATGTTTTTCTGTATAATATTTTTAAATAGTGACCAACTGAAAAAACACCCTTTTAAAAAACACAACGTTATAATTATTATAACTATTTAACAAAAAATAAAAAGTACAGATTACGAAAATAAAAAATGGTGATGTGTCTATCATAGTACTTTCCCCCGTAAATTGCGTATTAAATCACTTTTTAAAGTTTGTAAAGAGGCTAATGAATCACCCTGTAGAAAATTGTGTTTGAAAGTTCCCGAAAAACGTTCTTCTTTTTATAACATATTACGAAGTGGTCCTCAATAACTAGATAAAACACACAACTTTTGATATATCTCAAAAACTAAGAGTGCTATGACAAAAAGTAAGTGAACAATACATCTTCATTTTGTTATTATCTACAACTTTTATTTGAAAGAATTTTTTGTTTGATGGACATTTATTGAAAAAATCTGAAAAAACTGAAAAACGCTAAGAGTAAAGTACCACTTCCGGTTTTCCGATTTTCACCAAATGCTTTTCAGTTCTTCCGATTGTAACAAAAAGCTTAAGTTTCAAGTTTCATCTTGATATCTTTAGCGGTTTTTGCGGTACAGCGCACACAGACACACACACAGACAGACAGACATTTTTCAAAAATGGTCTTATTCGACTCATGAGACCTCAAAACGGATATTTCCGCTAAAATTTTTGATTCGAAAATTTTCACGAAAACAATACTTTCCCTTTGTATTGCATACGGGGGAAAGTAAAAAATTGTACTATAATTAATGTGAATGATCAGAGGCGAAAAACGGTGAACATTTTCTTAAAAATGTTTACTAACGTATGGAGACGAGTGGGAAGAACGATAAAAGTAGCACTAATTGATTACAAAAATCATCATTATTTATTTTTCATTCTCTGGAAAATCATATAAAATGTAAATTCATCGTTTTTCCCATAGGGGTATGGGGAAATTTACATTTTATACGATTTTCCAAAAAATGAAAAATAAATCATAGACGTGACAAAAGTTTTAATATTAGTCCAAAAACTCTTTAACAAATTAGTAAATCTTTAACAAATCAGTGATTTACCAAATTAGTGGAATTAGTAAGCATAAGCAGACAGTTTTAGGGTTTCACAAAATTAAGGCCAGCTTTCAACTATATAGCCCAAATACATTTTTATCATTTCTTTTGATTTGGTAACTCATTTTTTCAATATAAATGTTTATATTTAATTATTGAGGATGTTAATAATCACAGCAAAAAAATTAATCTCACTGCTACTTTAAAGTACCTATCCATATATAAACCAAAAGAAAAATCGCGTGTCAAATTATGTCAAATTAAATTTTTACTATAAATAGCGTTTTAAGATTATCTGAAACCAATTAAGAAAGGTGTTTTGGCCCGAGGGTTTGAGAGTGGCGACGTACTCAAAATTACATGTTATTAACTATAAATACTGATAGAGACCGGCACGTGATGGACTAGATACTAATTTACATGTCTGGACCAAATAGCCGATCAATTTGTAGAAAACTGTCCTCGTTAATGTTATAATTTGAAATTCAAAGCGTTTTTCTTGAATTGAAATTACTGCATTGCACAATATTATAATCAAACATTTTATATGATTATAAAGTACAAAGATAGATTAAACATCAACTAAATAAGCTAAATTGTTATATTATATGATCAGCTTAAATTTAATTATCAGTGCTTATGACAAAATACAGTTGTCTGAGTATAATATACAAATTAGTTCATGTAAACAGCATACAGAGACATTTTCTACTAACAAAAGTTTGATGTACAATTGCCTTAAACACTGTAAATTTATAGATAATCGTTATTTTGATAAAAGGTCCTTGAAAAAGCATAGGGAAAAATTTCGAGTTAAGAAAAGGCTGGTAATTTTGTAAATCCAAATGTCAGGCTTTTCTCAACTTAAAATGTTACTTCATGCATATAAATCACTGAACTATTGTGAAGTTTAAAATATAGTGATTATGCTCTTAGGTTAATGAATTTTACAAATGATTATTTCGTTTAATCAAATCTTGATTCGTTAACCAATTAAGCACTGTTGATGTAATAACGCAACATTATTTTTTTTTAAATTACTAAGTTTATTTGATACACTGTATTATTTGACCTGACTTAAGAATTCGTAAAGAAAAATGTAATTATTTTGTTAACTATTAATGATTTCGATAGCTAACGCCATCTAATGCTTCATAGTGGCATCGGGTACCTGGTGCCGGAATACTGAACACAAATTCAATTTTAATTATTTTGTTATTAAAATATTTCAATTATTACTCATTTAAACAAAATTTGAAGTATTTTTCTGTTTATTTGTAACTTTATAATATTTCAGTGTTTTATACAAGTTTAAAAAAGCCTGAAAATTTGTGTTCAGGCTTTTCTAAAACTCGAAGTTTTACTGTATGCTTAATTTGGGAGTGGAAACACTTTCGAAACTTGAAATTTAACGCTTTTGTAAAATCGACGACTACCTGAACATTTACAGCATACTTATACATTATGTAGGGTATATTTAAAAGTAAATTCCTAGTATAAAAAGTAAAGTCATTCATAGAAATAATAAAAATAAGTATAGAAATTTACCTTAAATTAACATTTAGAGTTAACTCTCTAATTGCTCGGCAGTTAATGAGTTAATTGATAAATCGAGTGTTTTCCACTCCCAGACTAAGCATGAAGTAAAATTTCGAGTTTAGAAAAGCCCCGTGAAAATTTGTCTCGGGTCGCGCAGCGACCCAAGACAAATTTTCTGGGCTTTTCTAAACTCGAAATTTTACTTCATGCGCCACGCGTATAAAATACAGATTTCAAGCGCAGTTCGAATATGCATAAATTTCACAATATTTTAGTGTTTTATATGCGTGGCGCATGAAGTAAAGTTTCGAATTTAGAAAATCCCAGAAGATTTGGCTCGGGTCACGTGGAAATTTTCACTCTATAATTGCTCGGCAGTTATTGAGTTAATTGATTAAAATTCGACCGCCTCGGGCGATTTGCTTTGGAATATGGTGGGTATACTTGAAAGAAAAAATCACAGTACATCAATTGTTAGTATCTGTTATTTATAAGCAAAGTTGTTTTGGAATATGTGGGCACAATTGAATAAAAAAATTCCCTGTATACCAATTGTTACTATCTATTATTCATAACCAAAGTGATTGAAAAAATGTATCTGGGGCAATTTGCTTTGGGATATGTGGATATACTTAAATGAAAAAAAAAAATAACTGTACATCAATTGTTACTATCTTGTATTTATAAGCAAAGTTGATTTGGGATATGTGGATATACTTAAAAGAAAAGAAATAACTGTACATCAATTGTTACTATCTTTTATTTATAAGCAAAGTTGATTTGGGATACGTGGGTAAAATAAGGAGAAAAAATCCTTGCATATTAATTGTTTTTATCTATTATTCATAAGCTAGGTGACAAAAAAGAATTTTAAATATATTTTTTATGCTGTAAAAACTGGTTTTTATCTTCAACTGCAAAAACTATTTTTTTTTTTTGGCTGTTGCCTGGCCTTGGGAACTTGCCCATTAGCCATCATCAATCTATATATTTTTGTATCAATTAATTTATTATAATTTACAATTTGTAGTATTTAACTATTCATTCGGACAATCACACACATTCATACTACACCCAGGGTCACGACGAGATATTATTTTTGAAATAAAGTCTCCCCGTGCACGGGAATCGAACCCGAATTTGTGGCTCGCCGAGCGATAGAGCCCGGCGACGTTACCGCTCGGCCACCACCTGCCCTGCAAAAACTAATAAATGGCTAAAATTTGTTGGAAAGTTACAGAAAAATTAGTATAATCGAAGTGTACTTTACTTCCATAATTTATTTTAACATCTCTGATAAAGGCAGCTTAAATGCACAATGGAATTAGACTTTCTAAAATATAGGTGTTAATTAAAATAAAATATCAGTTGATCTACAATGTGTTGCTTAAAATGTAGTCGTGTCAAGAATCTGTCAATTTTCACACAGCTAAATGTTCATCAATTTTTTTTTAAGTTAATAATAAGATAAGAACTATTGTTATGTTAAAAATATCCTAGCTCGTTAATATTTTAAATTTCACCCTACTCCCTCCTGAGAGATAAAAATGTTAATCTGTAAATAATAATGTTTAAAATAATTAAATAAAATACAAAAATTGTTAAGAGATACGTGGTAGGTAAAATGTATTTTATTGTCATTCTCCATAAAAAAAACTATTTCTTTATTTTATATATTTCTTTAAATTTTTAAAAACCTTTTAATAAAAAGCCACAGATTAAATAGTAAAATCAATCTTGATATTTCGTAAAAATTTCAGCCTTTTCTTGTCCTTGACATTGATACGTTCCAGTTTGAGCAGGACGTGATTTTTGAGCAAATTCTTTGGCAGGCTAAAAAACTGCCAACGAAAAGCGCCCAGGTGTGTCCTGATTAATATAAAACAATATCTTTCTCGGATCAGTTTTTAAAACAAAGAATGTATCAACAAAAAATTCGCGTGTTTATAGATTATTGTGTCAATGGCATAAAATAATTAACAATCCATTACCTATCCAATTTCTATAAATCAAATGTATTCAGATCACCGTAAAAATGTAAATCATTTTGATGATATTGTTTATGATCAGTTAAGAAAGTTATCTTCTTACATCTCCATATCCGTATGCATATTACTATCGCCTACTAAAATCGGTAGTATATGTTCATAGATAAATATTAAGAGAACCGTTGTCCATGAATATTTAGTAGGGAATTGGATTTATTCCCAATTATTAATATATTTATGACAAAAACCGCATAAAGGAGCGCATTAAAATACTTATAAAATATCTACTCAGCTTTAATAAATGAAACATCTAGAATACAAAATGGACCAGAGTTAGGCGTTTTTTAGTAGATTGATTACTAAGACTAATAACTAATTTTGCATTTCTTACTCATGACTAATGACTAATTTTTTAGACATTATTTGATTTATAACTAAACAATCATCAATCGCGTAATGATTGAAATAATCGTTAGTCATGACTAATTATTTGTAACGATTGAGCACTATATTCGATTCGACTGAAATTTATTATTTTGTATTGTGGAGGCTTCTACTTCGTTATACATGTTAATTTATTAATAAAAAACGGTTTAACTGTGTTTGTATAACACAATTTATTTTTATGTGACTGCAGTTTCGGAAAATTTAGCTTGCCATTATCAAACATATATGTCACTATATGTTTGATAATGGCAAGCTAAATTTGCCAAAACTGCAGTCACATAAAAATAAATTGTGTTATACAAACAAAGTTAAACCGTTTTTTATGAAGAAATTTATTATGGTTATCATAATTTAACACATCATTTAAGTTATTATGGTTATCATTGATTGACAAGAGGTATAAAAAACAATAGTACCACAACATAAAAGCTAAAATATGTTTTATTGGCGCACCTTATAAAAATTAAAAAAATATTATTCCATAGATTGGTTCATTTGGAAGCTTTTTTGTCTGTTAATAATGTTTGATATCTTGTATGGTTTTGCCACAAAAATATAAATTAATACAAGAAACTAATAGTGATAAGTACAGCATAAGCTGTAAATTTTCCGACATTCGTTGCTTCTTAAATAAGTTCAATTTTAAGCTTTAAACGAGTGTTTTCCACTCCCAGACTAAGCATGAAGTAAAATTTCGAGTTTAGAAAAGCCCCGTGAAAATAAATAAATATTTCAATTATTACTCATTTAAACAAAATTTTAAGTATTTTTCTGTTTATTTGTAACTTTACAATATTTCAGTGTTTATACGAGTTTAAAAAAGCCTGAAAATTTGTGTTCAGGCTTTTCTAAAACTCGAAGTTTTACTGTATGCTTAATCTGGGAGTGGAAACACTTTCGAAACTTGAAATTTAACGCTTTTGTAAAATCGACGAATACCTGAACATTTACAGCATACTTATGCATTATGTAGGGTATATATAAAAGTAAATTCCTAGTATGAAAAGTAAAGTTATTCATAGAAATAATAAAAATAAGTATAGAAATTTACCTTAAATTAACATTTAGAGTTAACTCTCTAATTGCTCGGCAGTTAATGAGTTAATTGATTAAACGAGTGTTTTCCACTCCCAGACTAAGCATGAAGTAAAATTTCGAGTTTAGAAAAGCCCCGTGAAAATTTGTCGAGGGTCGCGCAGCGACCCGAGACAAATTTTCTGGGCTTTTCTAAACTCGAAATTTTACTTCATGCGCCACGCGTATAAAACACAGATTTCAAGTGAAGTTCGAATATGCATAAATTTCACAATATTTTGGTGTTTTGTACGCGTAGCGCATGAAGTAAAATTTCGAGTTTAGAAAAGCCCAGAAAATTTGTCTCGGGTCGCTGCGCGACCCTCGACAAATTTTCACGGGGCTTTTCTAAACTCGAAATTTTACTTCATGCTTAGTCTGGGAGTGGAAAACACTCGTTTAAAGCTTCAAATTGAACTTATATGTTAAGCCAGCAAATTTTGGAGACAAAAAATTTTTAACATATCATATGAGCATTAGAAAGACACACTAATAACGTACTTAAAACGTACCAATTATTAAACTAAACTCAGAAATAGTTCCAACGTAGATAATAAATCATCATATGCAAGCTTTATTAGATTCTAAGATATCTTGAGAAGAGTCAGGTATACATCGTAAAGCATTGTATTTTTATTTCTATAAAGCTAATGGTAAAATATTTTACAAAAGAAATATTTACTTCCTTTAACATTACGAAGCAATTGCATAAATAAATATCGTAATATAAATTCCACACATTATTATCCCCAAGATTCGATTTTATCTGCGTGCTATAAACCGACAAAACGTTTACAACAACCGTAGAAACGTACAAATTGATAATGGAGATGATAATATGGATAGTATGGGACTAAACAAGCATGGTTTTTGCGCTAATAGTGCCATAAAGTAGACAATCTCCATAATCCTAGACGCCGAGCAGTGTTTACTCAACTCAATTACGAATTGCACACTTTAACAGCTTGTTGTATTACATTACGGCATTTTTTTGTAACGATACCAGTCTTGAATGTGTTTAGTGTGATTTATTTGTAATGGTTACGAGTAACGGTTCGTCTGTTTGGTGTTTTCGCTAATTACGCCGGTAGAATACCAAAGAGCAATTAGAAGTAAACATTTGATTAATTAATCACACTCATCAGGTTTTCGACTATTTTTTTTATATTGAACTAACAAATTACACCCTTCAGTGAAAACATTTTACGTTAAGTGCAAACACTTGTAATATTATATCCATTTTATTTCAATTCTTGTATTTCTGGATTTATTTAAAACAGTAAGCGCAATCACGCTCATGTCATGCTTAATGCTAACACGTCTGTAATATCTTGAAAAACTTACATGTTTAATAGAAGTTGTAAGTAACTTACAAGTTCTGTCCAAAACGTAAGTTTTCTAAGAGAATAAAGACCAAATTATTTTTTGACAAAAATATTAATTTAGAATAAAATTTGGGCCTCACATTTTCTTTAAATGGCACTGCTTCTAGATAAAACTATATAATTGAATATCAAATAATTGATTGAATATGGAATACTTGATTGAATATGAAGTAGTTTTCACTTGAAATGGTTTAAAAAAATAGAAGCATTTATATAAACGAAGTCTAAATCATCTCGAATATTTAGAAAGAACAGTTTTATGTATTAATTTTGGCAAACTTTAAACTTGTATATTTGTACATCTATTATCATAATTTTCAAATTAGTCATTTGAAACATTTTTCTGTTTTCTATACAAAATTTATAGTTTTTCTTTATTTCAGATATTCTTGATTAGTGCAGCGAGAAGCAGACCACAACCAGATTACTATCACCCAGAACCCTCGATACAGTAAGTCCAAAAAAGAAAACACATTAAACAAATAACACAACTCAAAAAAAAACTAGCGCACTGTATTTAAATCATTATTTTATATTTAACACATAACACGCATGCGACCGGAAAACGCACGAATTTTTTGCACTAAAAAATGCGCGATCTTTTTGTTTCAAATTTCAACCCCCGTAGCGTTGGTCTGTTCTAAAAAAAGGTGTCCTATGGTGTTTGTGTATGGTGGTGTGTTAGTAGAAGCAACTCTTCTTTTGATGATTTTATGGGGGTAAGTTGGACTAACTAGACTAACCTGTTGGTATAATAATGATAAACGGTGTATTTAATTGGTGTTTTTTCTAGGATTGAAAAGCAGGAGTTGGTTGAAGCTAGGGATTTTGAAACGACGGATGAGATTTTAAGGAAAATTGATGAGGTTAACAGGAGGTATAAGAAGAAGGAGAATGTTACGGATAAGAGGTTTTTCCAGGTGGAGGAAAGTAAGAAGAACGTTGGAATTGATAAAAATCAGGAGAAGATAATTCTGGAGAAAATTGCTGAGATTAATAAGAATCATCAAAAACTAATTTTAGAAAGGCTTAATAAAAATGAAGATGAACGTAACAATAGAAGAAATCAACAAACGGAAAATGCCAAGAATCGAAGTGGAAACGAAGAAAGAGTTGTAAATGAAAATAAAAGTGAAACTAATAGAGATGTGTCCAAATTTAATTCTAATAACTACAATTCAGAAAGAAATAATGGGAACAATCATGAAGTTAACAACAGACAAATTGGAAACAAAGCTCTGAAAAATCTTCAGGATACAAATGTTGATATTAAAGAAAATAATTACAATGACAAAAGAGGTGGTAAAACTATGAATAACTTTAATGTCGAAAGCCGGGCTTCAATTCAACAGATCGAAACTAATGTTGGATATACAAGAAATAATGAAGAGACAAATCGAAAAGTAATAAATTTAATTAGTAAAGGAGTTGAAGCGTATAGAAACACTGAAGATCTAACACACTCAACAGTAGGACATCATTTGCATAAGGCAGGTGCTAATGTATTAAACAATGAAGAAAACTCAAGGAATAGATTTAGCGGAAATTCGTATACCCCAGATTTTCACAGAAATGTACAATTTATCAACAGTAAAGATATTTCTGGAATTCCTGAAAATAACGAAAAAGTAAATGATCCAGTCCAAGCAAATGAAAATGGTAAGAGGAAAGTAATCAATAAAGTTGATAGGAATTCAATAGAACAAATAGTTATAATTAATGAACAACAGAAGCAAGAAGAAAAACTGGCATTTCTAAAAAGTCTAGGTGTGGATGTCAATAAACTCAATATAGATGTATTGAGGAAAATTCTTGGTTTGACAAATAGAAATGAATATCAGCAAGAAAATAATTACAAAAGTACTTTGAAACAGAATCAAGTGAATCAAAACATATTCCAATCTACAGCTGATGCATCAAATCATAACATTTCACCATTCCAAACTTTTTCAAACAACAAAATAAATCATCCCTATGTAGTTCAAACACATCACGATCAATTTCGTAGATATCATGAATCATTGCAAACAAATGATAATATTTTGGATGATATAGCGCCTGAAGATGATATCCCAGAAAAAATCATGACTGGCGAAATAGTTCAACCAACCCCAATTTACTATATACCCACAATGGTTCCAATGTACTACCCTTACGGATACTACCAACCCATGCCAGTTTTCTACAACGTGATGGAACCCATTGCCGAACCACCAAGAACACCAAAACTACTCAACGAGAATAAAAATAAAACTAAATTCTTTAGACCTCCCAACTGGATTGGCAACAAATTCCAAAACACAAACGACGCGAAAAACTCTACTGTAAACGATGATGAAACAGAAGAATCGGAATTGGAAAATCTAGATATGGATATGGAGAAAGGAATCTTCCGACCTACAACTACCAAAGGAGGTCATTTAAGCAATGATAATGTTGGAAGTGGAATTTTCATTCATAAATTAAAAGTGAAAAAAGGAGGTGTGGCCATAGCTGGACCTGGAGGAATAGCTACAGCCGGAAGCGGTGGAACTGCAATAGTAGGCCCAAACGGCTACGCCTTCACCCATCCTGATAGCCTAGCAATAGCAGGATCAGGCACTAAAGTAGTTGCTGTTGATCCCAGCATCAACCTCAGAGATTTAATCAGCAATAACTACAACAAAACTCGCAGTGATGGATCTTCCCCACGCGTTGGAAAAATTGTAGCTACTGGTCCAGTGATTTATTACAATAAAGGCGACACGTGATCTACTAAAATTCAAGCAAATTTAATTTTAAAACTAGTATTTATTTAACTCACACAGCACCTGCATGCGTGTTGCATGGTCATTTGCATGAACTCAATGTTTTCCAAAAAACAAAAATGACAACATGCAAAATCTCTTTTCTTTCTACAGATTTCAGCTACTGCTCGGTGAAGACTCTTTCATTGATACCTACCTAACTCACATGAGGAAGCAATACTGGCATAACAAAATTGAGTCTAGTTATAAGAAAAAGCATGATTTCGTTCCTTTTAACAGAGGGTGGATTTTTAATATTAGAAATCCGGGAGGGGATGATACAACCACGTTGATTTTGAAACCTATGGCTAAGGCGATTGCTGGACAAGAAGGGAGGGCGATTGCTACGCCGCAATCCAGGGCTGTATTGAGGAGAGGTATGAATGTGGATATTCTCTTCGAACCGGATGCTGTTGCAGTAGCTGGACCTGGTGGAATTGCTCATGCGGAAAGTGATTTGGAAATTGTTTATGATGATTAGTTCATACTAGAATTTCAATATGTTTCTAATATGTACAATAATTAATCAGTCATTTCCATAAATACTTTTTAAATGATTTTCTGCAGCTTTAATATTTTTAGTTTAAGTTTACAAAAACGTTATATGACTATATTTTATCTCTAAGTACAAACTTGTAAATATGTAAATAAACTTGTTTTTTAAAAAATTCTGTTTTATTTATTTATTTATTTTTATTAGACAGCTTTAAACTCATAAAATCAAAAATAATTTAATCCATAGATACAGAGTGATTCAGAAAAGTGTAGAAGAATTTCACACTTGAAGTTAATAGATTACATTTAACAATGTAAACATCGAATAATCATTTCTTACATTTATTAACATGAGTTCAAACTTTAGCAGTATATTTTGATCTTTACGATAAATGAATATTTAATCGCCACGCGTAGCGTCCAAATCTAAATTATCAGGCTTTGCTAAACTCGAAATTTTACTTTATGCGCCAGAATAAAAATGCTTAAATTGAAACTTGTTACGACTGTTTCCACTTCTTGATTGAGCATGAAGTAAAATTTCGAGTTTAGAAGAGCCTGAAAATTTTGTTTGGTTGCGTAGCGAAGCGGAGCGACCAAAATAAATTGTTAGGCTTTCTCAAACTCGAAATTTTACTTCACGCGCTAGGCGTACGTATGTAACGTAAGGTTCAAAATACACTACATCAGAATACTGCGCCTTGCTTCGCTACGCGACAAAACAAAATTTTCAGGCTTTTGAAAACTCGAAATTTTACTTTGTGCTTAATCGGGGAGTGGAAAAACTTGTTAGAAGTTTCAAACAGAACGCTTTAGAAAAAAAAAACAACGAATGACTAAAAATGTACAGAGTACACATCGGGGTATTCATACTCAAAAGAAAATTTCCCTGTATACACAATATAATCCATCCAAACATTGGGGCCAGATATTTAATAGGGGATTATCTTAAGCTTTCTTTAGGGTACATTAGATTATATTAAGCTACAACTAAACAAGAGGCTCTTACTCCTTTACAACAACGTAAGATATTCTAATAACCATAATTTTGATATTTTATGCAGATAGTTAATAAGAAATCTTGAAAATGTTTTTATATGATTGCATTAAATGATTTTATATAAAACATCATTCCTATTACATAAATATAAACGGAACATTAGATTCATTAAATTTACTGAATTACCGGTAAAATAATTGGTAAATTGCAGGAAAGTATATGTATTTGTTTAGTGGTATTAGAATCCCTTATTTGATAAGATCAAATATTTGTAAGATGTTTTCTTCCAAATCATGATGCACACTAGATAAATTTAGATAAGTAACACAAGGGACTGGACCAATTGAAATGAATTCGGCTCTACAACTTTCAGGATAAAAAAAATAATTTAATATCAATTCTTAAAAACCTATTTTATAAATTATTAATAACAATGACTTATAGGGATCCAAAAACTCCAGTGAAGATAACTTTACTCCCATTTTACGGGGGTGCAAAAGGCCAAACCTTACAAATCACAGAAACAGCAGATGGCAGCGTATCCACGAGCATAATCCAAACCACATTAAGCAACGTAAACACAGAAGAATCCATTTTTGAACTAGAACACCCTGAATTACCTTCACGCCCCACTGAAAGCGATTACGGCCAAAACATTAAAAACATCCACCAAGCCGCCTTGAGCATCTTGAAACTCCAAGAGGCTGCAAAGAAAGCCGCACTCAGCGAGAAGGAAGAAGTGGATTATAAAGAACACGTCGAGTCTTTAAATCAATCTGCTAATAATCTATCAAAGCTTTATGGTGGGGATGAGGAGGATGATGAGAATACCGGGTTAGCGCCGTGGTTCGCAAGGAAAAAGGCTGCTGCTACTAAGAAGGATAAAAAGAAGGAGGACGAGGATAAGAAGAAGAAGGAAGAGGAGAAGAAGAAGGAGGAGGAGAAAAGGAAGAAAGAGGAGGAGTTAAAAAAGAAGAAACAGAAGGAGAAGGAAAAGGAGCAGGAGAAGGAAGATCTTCTTGCCGATGAGGATGATGCTGTTGCTGTTAATCTTCCCCCAGATGATGCTTCAGTTGCTGAAGCAAAACCTGTTGGCTTAGCTGTAGCTGGTAAATATAATAAATTGTGTTGAAATATTAGCACTAGAAATATGCATGTGTGTGGTATCATAAATAAATTGCGAAGCTTATTAGAATATACAAATTGGCTGGACGTAATAAAGAACATAAAAAATCATGTTTCTTTTATTATTTATAAGATTTTTATGAAAAAATAATAAATATAAATAAATAAATAACCCATAATTTTTAAATATCATCGAATAAATGTTAAAAATTGAATTGATGTTCAGTATTCCAATACCGGATAGTTAGAGAAGCATTTTGGACATCAAGGTCCTCGTCAGTTTGGCTAAGGAATAGGGAATATTTTAGAGTTTGTTAAGCCTATACAGGCTTTGTTAAGCCTATACAGTAATTCAAGAAAAAACTAGTTGTAAAAATGGATTTTAAAATGTTATTAGCAAAGACATTTATTTTTAAATTATGATATATTATGTAATTACTATTTTATTAATTATTGCGTTATATATTCATGTTTAGTTTGAAATATTCTTTTGTAAAATTGTCTTGTCTGTTAGGCAATAAATGATATAATTATTATTATATAAAACTAATTTTAATAAAACATATTAGTAAATCATGATTGAAGTATTTGATCTAAATAAGTTGTAGTCTAATTTTGATATTGACGTAAATATTATTTTAGGTATTGGTGGTGTAGCATCCAGTAAACCTATAGCTACAGCTGTAGTTGGACCGGGAGGTTTAGCCATCGCCAGACCAGTTGGTACTGCCATAGCTGGTGTATCTCCTGATCAAGCTTTAGTACCAATCTATGCAGAGGGATACATAGTTCCTACAAAGAAAGACCCGAAGAAAACCACACATGGAACGGATTATATCAACAAAATCATAAGCAAATATCATCAAGTTTAATTTTGTATTAGCAGTAGTTGAGTACAAATGTTTTTACTTTTTTTATTGTTGAACCTGTAATGGATTTATTTATTTAATTTATTGAAAGAAAGAACACGAGATTTTTTTTATTTATTGCCATTTTTATTATATACCATACAACAATATTTGCCATACTTGTATACAATAAACACAAACCCTTGAAACAGTACTTGAATTTATTATTTTTCTTGTTATAATGATTTTTGTAGAGTTTAGGTCATATTCAGTTTAATTTAACATATGTCTAATCTCACCAACTAAAATTAAGTCTTATTCGTTGATTAAATTTATTTATAGATTGTACTAGACATATTCCATGTCATAAATTTCAACGTCATGTGAATTGATAACGATTTTGATATGTATGTAACTATTACTAAATTTTAATCGATGAATAACTACTGGTCGATTTAATTGGCGTTGGTGAAATCAGGTATTAATTGAAATAATATATTATATACATATATTATTTCAAAAGATTAATGCCTCGTTTCAGATTGTTCTACGTATACAATACAATAATAATATATAGAGTAATAATTAATATATACAATTGCATAGGCAGGAGTACACGGTATCATCAGAAATCCAACATAATTAAAAATATAGGTACAAGTAGTATACATGGTGATTCAAAACCATATCTTGTCATTTGAAGACAATATGTTATATTTTATATTTCTTTATTTTACGGAAATCTCGAATTTACAACACATTTAACAATTTAATATCTTCTCTTCTTCTGCTATCCCTTATAACTCCTCAGGGCGTCGGGTAAATATAATATCAAAGTTCATTAAAAAAAGAAAATGTTCACGTTGTTTTATTTTTTTAGAAGAGTTCAATTTGAACCTATAAACGAGTGTTTTCCACTCACAGACTAAGCATGAAGGTAAATTTCGAGTTTTGAGAAGCCCCGTGAAAATATGTCGAGGTCCGCGCAGCGACCCGAGACAAATTTTCTGGGCTTTTCTAAACTCGAAATTTTACTTCATGCGCCACACGTACAAAACAAAAATATTGTGAATTTATGTATATTTTAACCTCACTTGAAATCAGTGTTTCATACGCGTGGCGCATGAAGTAAAATTTCGAGTTTAGAAAATCCCAGAAAATTTGTCTCAGGTCGCTGCGCGACCTGGGACAAATATTCACGGGGATTTTCTAAACTCGAAATTTTACTTCATGCTTAGTCTGGGAGTGGAAAACACTCGTTTAAAGTTTCAAATTAAGCTCTTTTGAAAAACAACGGATGTCGGAACATTTATAGCTTTTGCGTATGTACACAAAGCACAAATATAATATAAGAAATAAAGACATCACCTATCCAGCACACAAACTAATAATATACTACCAGACAACATAAAGACAATAGACGTCTTTAAAAAATACAAAAGCGCAGTATATAATTTGTTATTAGACGCTGAATTATATAGCATTAATGATTTCTTTAAATTAGTGTAAATTGAGAATGTATTCTTGAACTTAATTTGTTATTTTCATTTAGATAGTTTGTTACTTGATACAATTTCACTTATGTTTCTCAGATTTATCCATTTTTTGAAATAATGTTAGAATATTATTATTATTATAAAAGTAAACAAAAATCAAAAATACGGAAAGAGGTACTGAAGAACAGTCTTAATAATAACAAAATAAACAATATACATTATAATTAAATAATGACAGAAAGAAAAATGACGTTTAAAGATAATCCCCCCGATTCCGTACGCGAAGTGTAAAATTAAACGTATACGTTATTTACCCTCACAATATTAGTATACATATCAAGTACTAAACTCGCTTAAACTGTGATGCTAAGAAATAACATGAACGTTAAATTTAACATTTCGTGTACGCAATTGCTCTGAATATATGATTATGAATTATGTTAAATAAACATAGGTCCAATTTTAATTATCTACAAAACTACACCCGATTAATATGTTGCAAAATAAATAATTATTATTTATACATTTCAACAATTTAAACATAAATGAATAATAAAATAATATAACACAAACAAACAAAAAATATTTATAAATATAAACCTCCCATTAAATCAATGTTTGATACGCCTGACGCATGAAGTAAAATTTCTAGTTTAGACAAACCTGAAAATTAAGATTTGGAAGTTACGCTTCCAAATCCAAATGTTCAAGCTAGCCATAAAGGTTTCTTCATGGTTAACCCATTAAACGCCATTGATGCATAGAAGCAACGTTATTATTTTTTTGTTAATTAAATTACTAAATGAGTTAATTTGAAATATTATGTTATTTGACCTGACTTGAAAATGTATGAAGAAAAATGTAAATATTTTGTTATTTGAATTTTTTGATTATTACTCATTTAAAAAAAATTCAGTGCATTTCTAACTTCACAATAACTCAGTGCTTTATACGCGTGGCGCATGAAGTAAACTTTCGAGTTTAGAAAAGCCCCGTGAAAATTTGTCTCCGGTCGCTGCGCGACCCTCGACAAATTTTCTACGCGTGGCTTTTCTAAACTCGAAATTTTACTTCATGCTCAGTCTGGGAGTGGAAACACTCGTTCTAATATTAAGTTTAGAACGAGTGTTTCCACTTTTTATAAAATGTTTTTATAAAAAATCGACGAAGCCTGAAAATTTACAGCGTATACATTATGTATATTTAGAAGAAAAATACACAGAATATTATACAATAAGTCATTCATAGAAATCATAAAAAATAAGTGCAGAATTTCACCTAAAATCAACTTTTAGAGTTAACTTTATAATTGCTCGGCCGTTAATGGGTTAAACAAGGAGCGGAAACCTATGTTCAAAAATAAAATAAAACACTAATAATTGATATTTCTTTGGATTTATTGAAACCAAGGTGACATAGTTTATTTGTAACTTTTTTTCTAAATATAAAATAAAACATTATCGTGTCGTTTTGGTTTGGTCTTAAGTAGCTCTACATATGAGTATTTCTAGAGAAAAAAAAAATGCATCCTTTTTAAGATGAAAATGACACAAATTGACAGAAATGTCAACAAACAAATAAACTATAAAAAATTGTCAATTTGCATTATTTAATTATTTAATAATAATAATAAATGTATTTGCAATCATCCAGAGTTTTACATTTATAACGTAAATACTTCATACAACTAAATGTTAATACTTATTTATAGAAATTAAAAATAAAATTAGTGCAAATAGGACTAAGAACAACTATAAAGTTGATCTGAGTCAACTGAGAACAGAAAGCTTTTCACATGTATATAATGAAAACAAAAATTAAAGAGAACAAACAAAAAATACAATTTATAATAGGTAATCTACAAATTATGGTCAAATTAAATTGTCGTGTTACACAAATATGCTCTTAAAATAAAAAATTATTATGCATTATCAACCTTTGATAACAACATTTGATTGAACTTCTTCTTGAAAGCACCCACATTTAATTTCAGTTACACAAGTAATTTATTCGTATCCCGATAATTACAGCGTTTAATAAATTTCCAGAAATTCGTTGCTTTTATACCAGCGATCAATTTAAAACTCCTTAGGGGTGCTCCACTCCTTGTTTAAGTATAAAATAAAATTTACAGTTTAGAATAGCCTTAAAGTTTGGCTTGGTGTAACGACCAATTCACTGATTTAACGTGAAGTTCAAAATAATTGATTCAGTTTGACCTTCCGTTAATAAATCTTACAGATTTTCATTTCGTGTTTCCTTTAAATTTTTCAGTTGTATTTCAAATTTAAATCAACCATTTTTTTTGTTTCGTACCTCTCGATGTTCCAAATCCTGACTTCGCCTATGCACAATTGTGTGTAATTAATGGTGAGTATACATTGTTTTTTTTTAATTTGTTTTGGCTTTTGCCTGGCTTTGGGAACTTGCCCATTAGCCATCATCAATGTTTATTTTTGTACCAATTAATTTATTACAATTTGTATTATTTAACTATTCATTCGGACAATCACACACATTCATACCACACCCAGGGTCACGACGAGACATTATTTTTCAAATAATGTCTCCCCGTGCACGGGAATCGAACCCGAACTTGTGGCTCGCCGAGCGATACAGCCCGGCGACGTTACCGCTCGGCCACCACCTGCCCATACATTGTATTTATACGGCAAACAAACTAAACAAGAAACGATATTTTATAATTAATTTATCCATGACCGTAAGAATATTTCTTAAATGTTCTGCAATATTATTTTTAATTATATACCTTTTATTCTGAAACACATCACAATTTGACTTGTGAAATATTTGAGCCGTTGATTGCAAAGTAGGTTAAGTCCCCTTTGTAAAGAAAATAAATAATTAACATTAATAGTTTTAATACAAAGAATTAAAAATTATTGATTAGATGTAATATATATGTGAATTCTTTGATAGATATACAAACAAATATCACGTTTACTTTGTAATAATATTTCCAGTAAGTCCTTTAATCCCAATAAATATTGGGATCACTTAAAATTAAGGTAAGTCATTTTTAAAATAGACGGCTCATTTGTTCATCAAGAGAAATTGCTAAATGCAAATTTTAATCGATAATATATATACAAATATCTTTATTCAAGGAATTTAAGTACATTATTCTTTAATATAATACGATCTTGTATTTAAAGTTCTCCTATCGTAGGCTACCGACCCGAGGTCTTTCTGCCATTGTTTTACTAAAATGTGCTTTTAAAGTATGTTATGAATAGATGGTAATGACTGAATAGTATGAATAAATGACGTTCTAGTTAGTAGGTGTTTCTAATATGAAGTCAGCGATGGTGGAATGGGGAAATTTAAATTTGAGGATTGTGTTGGCGTAATCCATAATATTTATGCTTTAAATCTAAAATAATTTCAAATTATAAGTTCCGGAACAATGATATGTTTTATGCAAATATTACATCCAACTTAAAAAAAGTAAAGCATAAGCATTTATTTAGTCTTTTATACGTTTGTATAAAAAATATACGTGAGTAGATTTTCTTACAATCTAGTTCCATTTTCAAGCATCGTCGTGGCTATTATCTGATCGAATAAACCAATCCCCTCACGTAAGGTTGAAGATTTTTATGTTACGGCTTAGAATCCTTGATTAAATTAATAGCAAATATATATTTTGTAAAAAAGTAAACACTTTTACGTGATGTGAATTTTTATTATTTGACGACAAGAACAAATTGGTAATTTACAATCATGAAATAAATCCATTCATTTTAATTAGATAAAGTAGGTATAAATAACAAGCAAAATAGTATTTTTTGTTTGTTTTCTTTTTGTTGTAATTTCTGATAGTAATAAAAACCTGTGGCATTCCCGACAAGCGGCTAGTTTTAAGAAATAGGGTCTATCATTGTAGTAATTACTTTTAGGTTTTTCCACTAATCCGTTTCACAAATCCGTTTTATGATATAAATACACCGACACCTTTGTAATTTTTGTTGACACTAAATATCCGAAATGTACATATAGTACTTAAATAAAAACAGTGAAGAAAGGAATTTAACCGCTATTTATTACTATTATAACAATCTTCACATAACTCACGAATACATATATTGTAACGTCTGGTCTCTCTTAATGTAAAATGTTACAAGAATTGTTTAAAATAGTCCCAAAATATTAGATTCAATCGTATTATTTTCAAAGTTTATAATGAATAGCAGATTTTCATATAGCGTTGTCCGTTTTTCTGTATGGTCTTACAAACATTCTAATGTTTCTGTTTACTAATTAATGGACCTTTAACTCATGGTTAACAGTTTAATGCATTAGAATAGTATACAAATAATTAAAACAAGTAGGACAAAATAGGATTATAATGCGTGTTTTCCAATTCCTGCATTTTTTTATAAATTTTAAATAATTTATTATTTAAAAATGACATTTGTTATCTAATAAGCAAGGTTGTTGTGTTTAAAATACTTTGTTTTAAAACACTGTTTTAAAAATGTTTAAAAACAGCCGTTGTGTTTTAAACGGTTTTGTTTTATACATGTTTCAAATCTTAAATTTGTCTAAATGTTAAATATGTTGAAAACGTTTTTTGTTTTTATTATATTAAATTTGCAAAATTATATTTTATACAACTTGATTAAGATTTTCTGTTTACATTTTTAAATTTTAGCTAAATTGTTGAATATATTTCAAATTACGTCATTAAATATAACATTTAATTACAATAAAATATCACAACTATGTGTGCATAAATGTGATTTTTAAATACAGGGAATTTTTCTTTCAGGTATACATACATACATATAAAAAAAAACAACGAATGTCGTAAAATTTACAGTGTATGTGTAAGTTTTACGACATTCGCTGTTTTTTTAAAGATTTGAATTTGAATCTTTAAACGAGGGTTTTCCACTCCCAGACTAAGCATGAAGTAAAATTTCGAGTTTAGAAAAGCCTGAAAATTTGGATTGGCCGCGTAGCGAAGCGGAGCGGCCAATCCAAATTAGGCTTTTCTAAACTCGAAATTTTACTTCATGCGCCACGCGTATAAAACACTAAAATATGGTAAAGTTTAAAATATACGGCTTTAGAAGTCGAATATGTAGATGTGAATAAAAAGTGAGTCAAATTCTGCCCTGAACAAATTATTTAAAACAGTTATTATAGGCAACCCAATAACTCTAACGTATATCAGGTTGCCTATAATCGTTGTTGCATGTGTGTGTTTTGAACTTCACTGTAAATCAGTGCTTTTAAGCGTGGCGCATGAAGTAAAATTTCGAGTTTAGAAAAGCCTAATTTGGATTGGCCGCTCCGCTTCGCTACGCGGCCAATCCAAATTTTTAGGCTTTTCTAAACTCGAAATTTTACTTCATGCTTAGTCTGGGAGTGGAAAACACTCGTTAAAAGCCTCAAAATAACCGAGTTGAAACAACAAATTCCCGCAAATTTAAAAAACGCTGTAATTATCGGGATATGTATACTCAAAAGTACAATGCTCTGTATGTTCTGTTTTAAGCACATTTTGAACACGTTTCAAACACGTTTGAAACATGTTTTTAATTGTAATTGTTTTAAACGCTGATTCAATGAAAAATAAATAGGTTTTGTAAAAAAACTGCTTGTTTTAATTAAACTGAAAAAAAAACGTTGTTTTCAACTGCTAATAGGCACATGTTTTATCATCTCGTCTAAATTTTGTATTCAAACTTTACTTTTGAAGTCCAAATATAGTAAGGAGAATGTTTTTTCTGATGGTTGTTTACCAAATTTTTGTAGCACATTAATTTTTATGCATACCATTGTTACACCCATTCTTTCAACATAATGTCATTATATTTGGAATGCCTCACCCGATTTGATACAGGAGCATAAATTAATGTAGTCACCTTACTCAACTTGACGAAAATATTTATGTAGGATGAAACAAAATTCATAACATGAACATAAATTATAAATCAAAAATATCAAGATGAGTAATAGAATAGAAAGTCGGATGTTTCAAATAGGGAAATTTAGAAAATATTTTATAAAATTTCAGGTAAGATGAAAAAATAAACAGTAGATAATAAGAAAGAACTAATTTTGTATTGTAGCCTCCACTACTTCGTTATACATGTTAATTTATCAATAAAAAACAATTATTGTGTTATACAACAAACATTTTTTAACAAAACATTTTTTATTGATAAGGAAAGAACTAAACAACTAAACATATTGAATTTTGTAGGAAATATTTGTTTTTCTATAGAATAGCCACTTTCAAAGAAATGTCAACTTTGCTTTGCATTTATAACTGCAGAAAATTATTTTAAGTATACATATCTCAATGTATACCCTGCAAATTTTTGAGCTTTCGTTGCCATGTGTTGATTAAGCATGAAGTATATATAAATAATTATACGCCACGCGTATAAAACACTGAAATATTGTGAAGTTCTAAATATACGTTAATAAGTATAAATGAAATTGAAAATTCTTGGTTGCAGAATACTTCAAACATTAAAAGTGCGATTCTTTTCGCAATCTACAACAAGTTAGTTTTACAAAGACTATATCAAACACTCATTGAAACCACTACTTCTCGGGCTAATACCCCGACGGACATTGAATTATACAGCCTGAATAATTTAACCCAAATTGTTACATTTGCAGTAGGTTACTGTATGTAACAGCAAACACTTGTTATATAATTCAATGTCCGTCGGGGCATTAGCCCGGGAAGTAGTTGTTTAAATGAGTGTTTGATATAGTCTTTGTAAGACTTACTTGTTGTAGATTGCGAAAAGAATCGCACTTTTAATGTATACGTTAATACATTTTATACATGATTTTTCGAGTAACCAAATCTTGCCCTTTTAAAATTCGTGCGCCTAGAGCAATTTGCTATGGTATATTTATGTATACTTAAAAGACAAAAAATACCCCTATTATCGTATACATAACCATCTTTATTTATAAATGTTGCGCTGAAAAAAAAAATTATAACTGCAAACAAGTAATATGTTTCTACAGTGTGGAAACTTTAACTGGAATAAAATTCATAACTTCGATATAGGCGATTTTTGCAAAAAATCCCGAAACACGCTAAGTATTGTTTTTTCTTGCCCTCATTTCTATGTATATGCTGCTTGTTTATCTGTTCCCGGAAGAGCGCAGCCACCTCTGACTTGTTTTTTTCAAATGGAAAGGTATGTCAAGTGACACCTCGTTTGAAAGGTCTCTTCGCAAGTAATACAACACACTATTTATCTCTTGAATATTTACAAAGCCCACGTGATAAAAAAAAGAAAACCACTTTTACATTGAACATGTTTCGGCGTAAAGTTGTATGTTTTTGACATGTGTTTTGATGCTATGGAACTGCGTTGCTTAGTTATTAGTGATAATAATAGTCACCAAAGCAGTCACATACGCTCGTCAAGTTGTCGAAGTGATTTCTAAAATGCAGTATTTAACCGAAAATCTCCGAATCGAGATTCTGATGATGATCGGTTATGGTAACAGAAGACGAAGTCAGCTTGAGGTTGCTCAGTTATTTCGAGAAGAGCATCCGGATTTATCACCCATTAGCCAAGGTACCATAAGCAAAATTGAGACACAATACAACAATTTGGGTCATGTCAGGGTTGTGCCCAGACAGCGAAATCCCACTGTTCAAGCAGATACCAGGCTAAACGTATTATTAACTCTTCAAGAAAATCCAGTGACTCCAGCCAGGCAATTGGCCCGTGACAACGAAATTAGTCATACTACTGTCCTGAAAATTCTTAGATCAGCCAAGCTGTATCCTTACAAGATGCAGGCACGACATTGAGGACCTTAAGCAACGTATTAGGCATGAAATACGGCAAGTCACACCAGAAATGTTACAAAACATTAGAGATGCATGTTATCATCGATTTGCACTTTGCCAAGAAAGAAACGGTGCCCATTTTGAACATTTGTTGCATTAAATAGTATTCAAGTTATAAAAGTGTTTTTTTATCACGTGGGATTTGTTTCGAGAAGAGCATCCGGATTTATCACCCATTAGCCAAGGTACCATAAGCAAAATTGAGACACAATACAACAATTTGGGTCATGTCAGGGTTGTGCCCAGACAGCGAAATCCCACTGTTCAAGCAGATACCAGGCTAAACGTATTATTAACTCTTCAAGAAAATCCAGTGACTCCAGCCAGGCAATTGGCCCGTGACAACGAAATTAGTCATACTACTGTCCTGAAAATTCTTAGATCAGCCAAGCTGTATCCTTACAAGATGCAGGCACGACATTGAGGACCTTAAGCAACGTATTAGGCATGAAATACGGCAAGTCACACCAGAAATGTTACAAAACATTAGAGATGCATGTTATCATCGATTTGCACTTTGCCAAGAAAGAAACGGTGCCCATTTTGAACATTTGTTGCATTAAATAGTATTCAAGTTATAAAAGTGTTTTTTTATCACGTGGGATTTGTAAATATTCAAGAAATAAATAGTGTGTTGTATTACTTGCGCAGAGACCTTTCAAACGAGGTGTCACTTGACATACCTTTCCATTTGAAAAAAAAAGTCAGAGGTGGCTGCGCTCTTCCGGGAACAGATAAACAAGCAGCATATACATAGAAATGAGGGCAAGAAAAAACAATTCTTAGCGTGTTTCGGCATTTTTTGCAAAAATCGCCTATATCGAAGTTATGAATTTTATTCCAGTTAAAGTGTCCACCCTGTATATGTACGAGCCTGCTAAGTGACGTATTTCCGTCAAACATTCGAACATGTTTGAATGTTTGATATAAACATGTAACGTGTTTATATCAACATTCTAACAATTTGGAATGTTTGACGGAAACACGTTATATGTTTGAATCAAACAGGCTCGTATATTTTTTTCAATGGTTACTTACTCTAATTACATTTTATCAATATAACAATGAGTTATATTTAATAATGAAACAAAAACCATTGGCTATCTATCGACCAGAGGTGTTTCACTTCTCGTTATATTATTGGCATTTATAGGTAATCCAACGATTTTGAGTTTTTCGCCTTAATGTTATCATATGTTGCAAAATATTAATTGTACTAGCTATCTTACACAGTAGATTACAACTTAAATTAAATTATAAGATTTAGTTGATTTTAATTAGTACCCAGCAATGACATTACATGTCTCATTATTTATGTGTTGTATGGAAAATCCTCTTGACAAAAGGGTGAGGTTTGTCTTGATAATTTCACTTGGTACCAATTAACCTCATTTGGTGGCGATTTTAACAGCTGATGGTGCAGCAACAATACACCAAGCCTGGCGTCTGTGTCACGGTCAACAATTTATTCTTCTTGCGAAAAATATTCACAGGTTTCGAAAAAAAAGCAACGAAACCGAAAGGAAACTAAGAAATAACAGATTCTTCGAATATAAAATAGAATATGCAAATTAAAGAGGATGTTAATCAATTGCTATAATTATTTCTACTAGTACTTGTCCTTTTATTGCTTTATAATACTTTCCAACAGTTACAAATAGAGTAATTTATGAGAAACTTTATTAGGAAAATAATTAATGTTAAGAAAGATGCTGCAATTATAGATAAAATAAATTATAGAAAGCGCAAGTCCAATTTATTTAATTATGTTTGTTAAGAGTTCGATGAGAATATAACTCAGCTATCAAAATAATAATTTAATAAAATATGGTTAAAAATAACCATATTTTATTAAATTATTATTTTGATAGCTGAGAAATATTCTCATCGAACTCTTAACAAACATAATTAAATAAATTGGACTTGCGCTTTCTATAATTTAACAAATAATCAAACAAATACTTGTAAAATATTAAAAACCATTTTTTAGTCACCTCAAATCTTTTCAATTTCAAGATTACTTACTTGGCTCTTTATTTGGCTCTTTGTATAAGTGCATACTTTCCTTGACTCGAACAACCCGATGGCTATAATAATCAGAGCTGAGTTTATTACTCCAGGTGTCCCATTCACTTTCATGTCGAGATTTGAAAATTGAAGCAATTACACGTCCAGTGTGCAATTTTGCAGTCTCTGGAGCGGAGAAGAAAAACTGCGGAAAAACTGGTTTGGCCATTAGAGCCGAGGTCGTTACAGTTCTTTTCCCTTTTCAGTCAAATCGGCCAAATCAATCGGCCAGAACGACGAACTCGGTCTCCGGCTCAAGTTCAAGGCTACTTCTGTTAGCAGCTTGAATTGGAAATATTTATATTTGCAAAAATTACCAAGTTTGATATTTGTCAGTGAAAACCTGCCAGACGGTTTACAAAAGAAGAACGAAAAATAATATTTCGCAAAACTGCAATTAGCAATTTCAATTTGTCTTGTTCATAAAATCATTTCATTAGCTGTTTTGTGTTGTAGGCGTTCACTTTGTGGTACATCTTAAATACATTTGTAAATAAAACACTTTTTACTTTATTAATAAAAAACGGTTTAACTTTGTTTGTATAACACAATTTATTTTTATGTGACTGCAGTTTCGGCAAATTTAGCTTGCCATTATCAAACATGTACTTTTTACTTTGTTTAACCACTGTATTTTGCACTTAATTTGTGACGAGTTTCGACTATCTAGTAGTCATTATCAAACTTAAAGTGAACTTAAGTTTGATAATGACTACTAGATAGTCGAAACTATAGTCACAAATTGAATGCAAAATACAGTGGTTAAACAAAGTAAAAAGTGTTTTATTTACAAGTGTCATTTCATTAGTTTTTAGTTAAGATTCCCTAACTGGTTATTTTTATGTACTTTTACCTATAAACTAGTGTTATTCAAACTATGAAACCCTAAAAAAATAATAAGTGTAGTTAATTATTCAGTGATCGTTAATTTAAAAGATTTTTTTAGTAACAATTACTGTATCTGTATCAACAATTGTTGGCCTAGAAGTGTTGATAGCAATCTTAATATTAAGATAAAAAAATCTTGTAAATTATCTAACAAGGGCAATTCAGTTTAAAACTACAAGTAATATTTCTTAAAAATGTTGTAGAATACAATTTAATATAAACATGTTTTTCACAGCCTCCTTAAATTTAATTATTTTAAGAGATGGATAAGATTACTTTGACAACAAATGTTTATATATAAAAATATTAACATAAACCGAATATCCAGTTTTTAATTATAATTTCTATACAGAAAAGGATTTATCAGTTTATAAATGCAAATCAAACTTTTTGGGTGCAGTCATAAAATGCACAAACGAAAAACCAATCGGATTAGTTTGATTAAAAATAACAAATCTGACATTTGATAACAATGGATTTATAGCGGTAGGAACCGTTAAATATGTATCTATAATGGGTCAATTGTATTCTGCATTTGGCGATGGCGCCATTAGAAGAAAAAACTTGACCCTGCTTAATAACCCATTAATGAATCCATTAAAACCGGAATCAACATCGAATACTGTTATGTTTGCCCCAGAATAGTCTGAAAATGTCACTGTATGGTTATTGTATCTTAAAATGTATTCAAAATTAGTTAATATGACTAATAAATTTACAAAATACAATGTTTTGATAAGAAATATTGAATCAACCTAAGGAAAAGGTAAAAATCATGAAAACAAACAAGTGTTTTCCGTCGTCTACGCTTCTTATAAAATGTATTTAACTAAAAAAACGTCGGATTGTATTACAGTTTTGAGGTGGTGAATCAACAAAACAAATATTTTTTCTTGTAGTTTTGCATAAATTTAGCATTATGTTTGTCACTCAATTCGTATTATGGAGTTTATCTTATTCATATTATGTACCACTGTGTATACTTTTAGACTAGTCAGAATCGATTGACTTTTATAAAACATATTTGATGCAAGGAATCTTTATTTTGAGTATACATACATATATTAATGCTGTAAATTTCCCGACATTCGTTGTTCTATTTAAATAGTTTAATTTGAAGCTTTAACGAGTGTTTCCACTCCCAGATTAAGCATGAAGTAAAATTTCGAGTTTAGAAAAGCCTGAAAATTTGGTTTGGTAGCGTAGCGCGAAGCGCGGAGCGACCAAACCAAATTTTCAGGCTTTTCTAAACTCGAAATTTTACTTCATGCGCCACAATTATACATCACTGAAATATTGTGAAATTAAAAACACACTGTTAAATCAGCACTAAAAGAATAGGTACTGCTAAAGCAAGATTTAAAATATACTGCTGACTAATAATATTTTGTATTTCGCAATATATCAGAGTTTCATACGCATGGCGCATGAAGTAAAATTTCGAGTTTAGAAAAGCCTGAAAATTTGGTTTGGTCTCTCCGCTTCGCGGAGCGACCAAACCAAATTTTAAGGCTTTTCTAAACTCAAAATTTTACTTCATGCTTAACCTGGGATTGGAAAACACTCGTTTAAAGCTTCAAACTGAACTCTTCAAACATAACAACGAATATCTTAAAATTTTCAGCATATACACTGTAATTAGACATAGGAAGTTATAAAACATGTTTAAGTTATTCAAAATAGTATCGGATAAGTTGATTTGAATACACGTACATATTTCTAACTTACAAAAAACGGAATAAGTTTGTAGTTAATATCTTTATAAGACGTGCAACTTTTAAATGAAGAATTGTTGAATATTAACAGTATTTTAAGAAATATAGATAATAAATAAGGCGTATTCACTTAATTTTGACACCTAACAAAAATGTTAAATATGCGTTTATCATATGTTTATGTACGTGACATATTATAAACGCATATTTAACATTTTTGTTAGGTGTCAAAATTAAGTGAATAAGGCGTATTTATTATCTATATTTTTTTAAAATACTAGTAATATTTAACAATTCTTCATTTAAAAGTTGAACGTCTTATAAAAATATTAACTACAAACTTATTCCGTAGTAGGTTTTGAATTCTGTGCTCAAAATGGGTGCAAACGATGACAGATTTAACACAGACACAATTTATCCCAACCTGATCTTCTAATAAAAATTTCTCACCAATTAACAATAACTCTACTTAAAAATGATTAGTATTTTACCTACATTTTATTAATTCATTCATTGGTCCAGGATCAAATTACACAAACTGATCGTTTAAAACAGGTAAATTATTTGGAAAACCGATTAAATACTCACTCTCATTTTTTGTCTATTATTATTAATTATTTATAATAATTATTTACTGGATATCTATTAAAAACATTTTTAATTGCAGGTATCGTTTCTTAAACATTGCTCCTTATGTGGCGCAGATAAACCCTGTACAATAACACTGCGCAACAATGAAAATGTTTCGGACTCAAAATTAGCTAATACTTATGTATTTTCACCTGCTGAATTTGAAAATGACATTAAAAATTACATATTAGCTCTTGTTTAGGAGATAAAGTTGTATGTTGTTTCTTAAGGGTGTAAATTTTAATTTTTTGGAAAATTTTGTATATGACATTTGGCATACCTGTAAACTGACAAAACTAACATTCCATAATGTTTGTAGGTTATGTTTATAACTAGTGAAGTGATTTATGTGAGTTTCCTATTGTTTAACTAGTGCGGAATTATTAATATAAATCAAAATGCCAAGGAATTGTGTAAATTCAGTAGACAATTTTTGTTACACATGTGGTGAAATAACATTTTCATCACAGAAGCGAAATATCACGCCTCTTGTGAAAACTGCTTACCAACATTACTTTGGTATGAAGGTAGGGGACCAGGATAAGTCATGGGTTCCACACATATGCTGTAACCAATGTTCGGTTATACTAAGAGAATGGCTGAAAAATAAAAAAAAGATCTTTGGCTTTTGCTGTGCCTATGGTATGGAGGAAGCCTAAAAACCATAAAAATGACTGCTATTTCTGCTCAACTCCGCCCATAAAAGCAGGATTGTCAATGAAGAAAAGGGGAACAGTTAAATATCCGAATCTTCCATCTGCCATTCGACCTATTCCTCATTCGGATAGTTTACCAGTTCCTACCCCACCACAAATGTATGATTTGGAAAATGAAGGCAGAAATGAGGTAGAAATGGAAGAAGAAGAAGAAGAAGCAAATAAGCGTTTCACATCAAACGACCCTGATTTTGAGGTAAGAGATGATACACTAGTAACACCACACAGATTGAGTCAAGCAGAATTAAGTGATCTCATTCGAGATCTAGACTTGTCACAGGAGAAGGCAGAACTTCTAGGGTCAAGACTACAGCAGTGGAATCTTCTCCAACACGATGTCAGAGTTTCACAGTATAGAAAACGTCAGCGAAACCTGCTCTCTTTTTTGAGAAGAATACCAATCTTGTTGTTTGTATCGCCATCTATGGATTAATGAATTGTCTCAAAATGAACTATGATCCAACAGAATGGAGGTTATTCATCGACTCATCTAAGCTAAGCTTAAAAGCTGTATTACTGCACAACGGAAACCGTCTTCCTTCTATTCCTATTGGCCATGCAGTTCACATGAAAGAGACTTACATTAACATGAAAACTCTCCTCGAATCAATCAATTACAATGAACACAAGTGGAAAATTTGTGGTGATCTAAAAGTCATTGCTATACTTTTAGGAATGCAATTAGGGTACACTAAATACTGCTGCTTTTTGTGTATGTGGGATAGTAGAAACAGAAGTTCACATTACATAAGAGCAGACTGGCCTGCAAGAAATCTCAATACTTACGAAAAAAATATCGTTGCTGAGCCACTTGTGGACCCAAAAGGTATTCTTCTTCCACCCTTACATATTAAATTGGGTAAAATGAAGAATTTTGTCAAAAGTATGAACAAAGATGGACAGGCTTTTAGGTATTTGAGAGACAAATTCCTGAAACTAAGTGATGCAAAGTTTAAAGAGGGTATTTTTGTCGGGCCACAAATTCGTCAACTTGTTAGGGATCCTGCGTTTGACGAAGTTTTGGAGGGGAAAGAAAAGGAAGCCTGGGAAGCTCTGAAGGAAGTGATTCGTGGATTTTTAGGAAACAAAGGAGATGAAAACTACAGTCAGTTAGTAAAAATACTCCTGGAAAAATACCATCAACTCGGATGTAACATGTCCCTAAAGATCCATTTTCTCCACTCCCACCTAGACTTCTTTCCTCGCAATTGTGGTGCTGTTAGTGATGAACATGGGGAAAGGTTCCACCAGGATATTTCTGTAATGGAACAAAGATATCAGGGTCGTTGGAATGAAGCTATGCTAGCGGATTACTGTTGGTTTGTGTGTAGGGATGCTCCGGAACTCGCATACAAGAGAAAAGTAAAAAGATCACGATAACGTTATACCTACTATGTATCACAGAAACTAGAGCTAATAAAACATTTTCATTGTCATTTTCATTTTTTTTAGCATAAAATGAATATAACTTGACTAATATGGTGCAGGAAACACGAAAAAAATATTATTTTGTGGTGCAGTGTAATCTTTAAAATTAGAAATTGACTATCGAGTCTCTCGCCTAAAGGCTTGTATTTGCTCACACTTTAATAATAAAGTATGCAACGTTTATATATTTTTCTTTAAGTTATTATATGAAATTCACAAACTTTAAAAAATGTACTAATAGTTGATTCTGCATTAGGTAAAACTAAATATTTAATCCCATTAAATTGTATCCTGTATTTACAGAAACTAATTTGTTAATTTGCGAACAAAACACGTGTATTTGCAATTATTCGTATTTTTCCTGCTATTAGCACTTATTGATTTTTTTTCAGTGTTCATCCGGAATCGATCGGTAATTACTGTTTACCTAATTTATTGGATAATTTACGATTCGTTCGTGTTGAATTCAAAGAATGGGCGAGAAAATGATGGAACGCCCCTAACTTCTCTTTAATAAAATAATTGATTACGCCATTGTCTTCTACAACAACAATCGACCATGCCTAATTAACCTCCCAGGAGAGTTCCGTAAGATTTTTTATCGTAATATTATTTTTATTATTTGTAAAATGTAATATTACTTAACATAAATAACAAGTAATATTTTCACATTGATGAATTTTTATTCGTGTAATTCCATGATCAGATGAGACAACATGATATGTATTGTATTTTTTAAATATTATTATATTGAAGTCTGGCCATCCCAGACGGCATATCAACGTAATTTCACGTGAAATGCACGTCGATGACGTGAATTCGACGAAAAAATATTATATATTTTCTTATTGGTGTTATGTTATTGTATTAAAAATATTAGAGGTGCGATTCTTTACACAAAAAATTTGTCTCACAGCGACGAATTCAAACCCCAATTGAAACAATTGAATTCGACTTTGCACGAGAAATTAATATTTTTAAAATATTCTAGAACCAAATATTGGCATTTCATTATATTTTATGTTATTTCATTATGCAGTTATGTTTAAATTGTTAAATTGCATTAATTATGATTCTTTATTTCCCAAAATTGAAATCAAATGAGCCCTCGAAAGAGTTGCGATTCTTTTTAAACCTATTCTAAATCACCCTTACATATCGTCAAATAATTGACTGATAATTTTTATTTTTAATTAGCCCATTAACGGCCGAGGAATTATAAAGTTAACTCAAAAATATGATTTTAGTTCTTTTTATGATTTCTATGAATGACTTATTGTATTACATATTGGTACAATTTTGTTTTTAAATATACATAATGTATACGCAGTAATTGGTTAGGTATACATCGATTTTTTTTAAAACGTGCAATTTGAAGTTTTGAACAAGTATTTCCACTCCCAGATTAAGCATGAAGTAAAATTTCGAGTTTAGAGAAGCCTGAAAATTTGGTTTGGATGCTCCGCGAAGCGGAGCGGCTAAACCAAATTTACAGGCTTTTCTAAACTAGAAATTTTACTTCATGCGCCACCCGTATAAAACACTGAAATATTGTGAAGTTTGAAATACACTGAACAATACGCTTTTAAAATGAGTAATAATCGAAAATAGCGAAATATTTACATTTTTCTTCACACATTCTCAAGACAGTTTAAATGATACAATGTATCAAATTAACATATTTTTTAATTTAAATAACAACAAATTAATAATATTGCGTTATTGCATCAATGGCGCTTAATGGGTTAAAATATACTCTATTCCATGTCGTATTGTGGTGATCTTGAAACGATGATATATTGCAGAAAACGCGTAATGAGCAAACAAATTTCCTAATTTGTAAGTAATAAAAATTCATTAAAATGATCGAAAATGCATGGTACCATATCACAACGGAAATCTAATTCTGATCTGTGCCAAATGTTGAATGCATTTTTTTTGCTTTTGATGTGATTAAGAAGTTCACTCGATTGGAATGAACATTTTAACCTTGATAAGAAAATCACAACATCCTGAAATTAATTGCCAAATAAATCGAAATGCATTGACAGGAGTTTTAATTACTCGATGAAAGGTATGAGAATAATGTTTAAAAAAACAATTTTTGAAAAATGTTTGAAGTATCTAAAAGAAAATGTTGTTTTAGACAATTTCAAGATGAAGAACAAAATTAAAACATTTTAAGTCCCGTTAATTTTATTTAGGCCCATTTGCACCCTGACTGATTAAGTTGAATTAACCACTATTCGATTAAACCTCTGATTAAGTCATAATTCTAGAATATAAGAATGTTTTAAATTTGTAAGATATCCTAAACATGTATCTTTTATCACTGTGCAATTTTGTAAATAATTTTTACATAAAATTGGTGTGTTTTTAAGTGATAAGTACTCCTTAAAAAGACATCGACTTGGGTGCAAACATTAGACTTGTAAACTTTGAAATATTGATTATATACAAAACATTTGTACATTATTTTAGTTTTTCTCGCTTAGTTAGAAGAATGTACTTGGTTTGAGTTACGCAAAGAGGTAAATATAATTATTAATTAAAATATCTATAATTAAATATTATCTATAGCTAAAACAGAACTACTATCCTTTATAAATAGCGAGGCATATCATTTTTGGATGCTGTATTTTAAAAACAATAAATCACAGAAAAAAAGGATACAAGTAATAGGTTTATAGGAACTAGGAAAGTAGAATCCCAGAAGAAAAAGATACAAGTACTAGGTTTATAGGAACTAGAAAAGTAAAGTTGCTCTTAATTTATAATACAAACAAATGCATAATATGGGATAACAATGAAGGTATGAATGTCAACAACTCTAGCTGTTTAATATTTTTCGCACTCATCGGCGCATCATCTTTTCTTTTGTGTGGCATTGTATTTGTTTGCTAATTGGTGTTCTTGTTCCCTCGACATAGAAACTTTGTTTGGTGTCGAAGGCGAAACAGACACCAGAAATGGCAATAAGCTAAGTGGTCGGTAGGTGCGAAGAGCAGCATGCAAATCAGTCGAACGGCCATAAAGGCCTTTAGGCCTTATAAATAGAATATCTAGTGTTCCACAAATTTACCCACTCAAGAGTTTTACCTCGTGAGTTTACTCAGAAATTAAGAATTTACTGCACTTCTATGTGTATTAGTAATTTACTTTAAGTTTACCGAAAAAATATTTCCTTCTAGTAGGAGTCTTTGATTAAAGTGACGTCAATGGTTTTAGTTGGCCCTATATTTTAATTTATAATTTTCCGAATGTGTAAGAATCATTTGAAGAATGAAAATAGAAACCTAGTTAAAAGCATGGAACAATAAGGAAACTGATGGAAATTTAGTTCCAACAATTTGTAGAAACCACTTAAATAGTGTAAATGGTGACTCTCGATTTGTACTATTTAAATAGCATAAAAAACTAACAAAACCATTTAACTGATGGAAAAAATATATATGAAATACAAATTTAAAATATTATATTCAAAATGATAGCCCGTTAGTTTCAGTGATTCTGTTAAAACATTCCATTTTTTATTTTAATCTGCCAACTTTAGCTGAAACTAAATATTTCGAGCCAAATATTGTTTTCAACATGCTTCATTGTGACTTATACTAGTTAGTCCAACTACCGTAGATATCTTCCTTAATAATTATTTACAAATTAGCAAGATTCTAAAAGTGACAATTAAACTCAACAATTTTTAGAAACCATTTAAATAGTGCAAATGGTGGCTCTCCATTTACAATATTTAAAAACTAACAAATCCATTTAACTAATGGAAAAAATATATATTAAATACAAATTCAAAACATAATATTCAAAATGTTGGCCTATTAGTTGGTTTTTATTTTAAATAATAATCTGTTTGAAGTACGTATATATAAACCGAGACTTTTTATTATGTTGTTTTTGATGTTTTTATTTTAAATTTAATTTTAGAAATATTTTACAAATGTTTCTAACCTAATTAGGTTATGTGTAAAAAAAGTGAACAAAGAGCATTGTCTTTTATATTACAAATATAAATAACTTGAAAGCTATAAAAGTAAACATACACATCCTAAGCAGTATATGTATTTTGAACTTTGGATTAAATTAGTGCCCTGCTCATGAAATAAAATTGTAGGGCTTTTAAAAACTCGAAATTTTAACTTGTGCTTAATCAAAGAGTGAAAACACTTGTTAGAAGTATCATTCACAAAAGTAAAAATAATATTGGTCCATAGTGGGTTCCTTAAGGAACCTCAGAAGTTACGGAAACAGGTTTCGAAACTATTGTACCGTTATTCACAATTTGGAAAATTACCGTAAAAAATAACAAATGAACTTAGGTTTATTAAACGCATAGAATTTTTGTTTGGTTATTAATATGATATAAAGTGGATACATTTATGATTTCCAATTAATTTTCAGCTAGCCTCTATTAGATTTATTAAATAAAAAACAAAGTTTGTCTACACTTTGAAAATATGAGTACCTACATATATACAGAGAGTTTTATGTAGCACCGAACATTTTGAATTGTTCTTTGAAGTATCCATATGCATCCGTTTCGATGCTTGGTTTATTAAAAAAATTTAATTTGAAGCTTTAAGCGAGTGTTTTCCACTTCCAGGCTAAGCATGAAGTAAGTAAGTTTAGCGGTATGTTTTAAACTTCGCAATGTGTCAGTGTTTTGTACCAGTGGCGCATGAAGTAAAATTTCGAGTTTAGAAAAGCCTGAAAATTTGGTTTGGTCGCGTAGCGCGAAGCGCGGAGCGGCCAAACCAAATTTTCAGGCTTTTCTAAACTCGAAATTTTACTTCATGCGCCACCGATACAAAACACTGACACATTGCGAAGTTTAAAACATACCGCTAAACTTTACATTGAATCAGTATTTTGTACCGGTGGCGCATGGAGTAAAATTTCGAGTTTAGAAAAGCCTGAAAATTTGGTTTGGCCGCTTCGCGCTTCGCGCTACGCGACCAAACCAAATTTTCAGGCTTTTCTAAACTCGAAATTTTACTTCATGCTTAGCCTGGGAGTGGAAAACACTCGCTTAATGCTTCAAATTGGATTCTTTTAATAAACTGAGCATCGGAAAATGTGCAACGTATGCATATGGATACTTCAAAGAAAAATTCTCGTTATGAAAATGTTCGGTGTTACATAAAACTCTCTGTATATATTTTGACGATATAATTTACCCCATTAACGCCCGAGCAATTATAAAGATAATTTAAAAACTGATTTTAGCTAAAATTATGCACTACTTTTTATGATTTCTATGAATGGCTTATTTTTAAGTAAATATGTGCGCAATTGAACTCATTAAGAGACATTTTAACTTTTCTTAAAACTTGATCATTTCAATACTCAATTTGGCCTCCTAAAAAACATAAATAGTTTCTCATGTCCCAAAAATAAGATATTCACCTAAATATATTCAACACATCTCTTCGATGATTTATATTGCGGTTTTATCTTTATTTTTTATTGTCATCATGTTCTGTGGAATGGGTGCGTTTCTTGATGGGTCAGGATCTCTGCCTCCCACTCCAGAAGGTGGTTTCGGCATGAGTGTTGTTGATGTTTTTTGTATGTTTATGTTTATGGCTACGTGTGTATAAATATATAAAATAATGTTGAACCGCGGATGAGTGTATTAGTATTGGCTGTGCTGCTGTTCTGACAAACTGTTTAAGTCCCCACCAGCCACCTGGTCACCTGGTGGAGTGCAAAAGCAGAAGAGAGGTCGTTGCGCCTACGAAGAAGCTACTCACCGGCTCTCATTCGCTATTCTTGCCGTCTCTAGGCACCAACGCAAAAAATTATAGTCATAAAGGTAAGTTCAAAAATTCTTATTTACATTTGTGAAAAATATTCTTAGTTATTCTAAAGTAGTAAACGCTCATGTCAGGTTTTACGATAATTAGGTATATTTTTAAAGATGAATACATTTATTTGTTAAATATGCTATAATAATAATGTCAACAAAGTAAAAAAGAAAAGAAAATTGACTTTTTGGGCATGTATTTAACTATAATTTAATTTTACTACGACTTGACGCCTGTATTAGGAATTAGTTGTACATAAAATATACGTTTACAAGAGGTGTCCTGTGACATTTGAGTTTAAATTAAAATAACTATAATAATATAAATCCCTTAGTAAAGAGAGTTTCGTATAAGTTGCAATTGAGCACACACAATTAGAAGAAATAATGTTAATATGAAAATACCTCAATTTCTTTAAGGTATTTCCAGTTGTTTTATAGATTTTAAATCTGTAATCGTAAGACACCTCTCATGAATTCTACCCTAATATGTAACATACTTGAACATTTTATAAACGGGTTATCGACCTGAGGTTTTTTTTTTCATAAATTTTATTTAATGAATAATTAATGTTTGATTTATTTGATGCCGAAACCGGACAATAAACTTTACTGATTGCTAGTTTTAAATTCTAGTTTATATTATTCTTCATATTTATATGTAATTTGTACAAAAAAAATTATTACTTTTTGAATATGTACAATATTGTAAATTGTTGATTTAATATTGATTTTAGATTTAATTTATTTCTACTTATGTTATACGAGTAATGACTCAATGATTTTACATAATTGCAAAAAATTATCCATAAGATCACATCTCCAGCATGTTTGCATTGAAACCAGTGTTAATTATAAACAAACAAACATCTAGCACACCAACAAACAACTTAAGTAATGAAAATATTATATAATTTTGTTGTATTTCCCACAGTAAAATACTGCTACATCGAATGCGAAAGTATTGTAAGATTATCAATTATTGTTAGCTATAATATAACAAGTGGTATGATTATCATCGATAATATTCATGAGTGAAACCGAGCTGCAGATTCAACGAGCCCAAAGGGCGCGTTAATTGTGCTGCTCTGGTTTCACGAATCAATATTATCGATAATATTTAGGCTCCGCGAAGCGGGCCGACAAAACCAAATGTTCAGGCTTTTCTAAACTCGAAATTATACTTCATATGCCACGCGTAGAAAAAGCTGATTTCAAGTGAATTTCAAAATATACTAGTATGCTACAGATGTACATTCTGAACTTCATATTAAATCAGTGTTTTGTGTTTGTGGCGCATGAAGTACAAGTTTAAAAAAGCCTGAAAAGCCTGGATTGGTCGCTCTGCTTCGCGAAGCGACCAAACAACATTTTCAATTTTTCTTCATGTTTAATCTGGGAGTGAAAAACACACGTTTAAAGATTCAAATTAAACTCTTAACAAAAGTATAAGCAACAAATGTCGTAAAATGTACAGTGTATGGCATATGTATACTTAAAATAAAAATTCCTGTATGTAAAGACAGATTTTTTAAGAATGTTTTAATTTTAAGTTGACTCACTGAAACAATAAACGTATTTAATTTGCCCAAATACCTGTAATAAATCGGCAAATTGCCAGTACATTTTGGAGAGCATTTTTTAGCATTTACCGATATTGCAATCCCTAATCGTGATCAAAGGTATGATCACGACTAGAGATTGCAATATCATTGCAATTTCATTTAAATTGTAGTCGCAAGAGGAACAAACTCTAAGTTAAATAAACAGCATTTTAAAATTTTACAAAAAACAATGCAATTTCTACTGGTTTCAATATTTGTTAAAATTAATCTGTTTATCTCTGATTGTAATTGTTCGCTTTTCTTTTTCTGTACCTCTTAATCTAACTATTCTAAGTTTAATAATGTAAATAGGCTTGAAAATGTATTAAACATGCATAATACTATTATTCGTTATCAACTGACTTTGTATTCCGGGTATTAATATATCTGTGATCAAAAGTTATTACTATTATACACTCAATAATACTATTAATCCCTCAAAAATAATTATATAAATAAATATTATAATTTTGGACTAGTAAACATAAAATAACTGCAATACTTACACAAAAAGTACTATTATTTTTAGAATTTTTTTTTTATTATTGTAAATATTCGAGTAGGTCAAATTGTGAACTATTTATTCAAATATGGCTAAGCTCACCAATTAGGAAGAGGAAATGTTTCGTTTTCTTTACAATGTGGCCAGAATATGATCACTATCGTCCGTATTGCTTCATAACGGCACACAAAAAGGCCATTTATGTGCTATGAATACAAACAGCACAGAATGTTAATATTCATACCGTATTCCATCATATCATACAAAATATCTTCGCTATTCCATAATTGAGACAACGAACGAAATTATATTTAGTCGAAAAGAAGATGAATACATTATAAATGATATGCTTTTCCAGTGCGAGATGCAAGATGGTTTACAGAATTACGAATTTTGACTGTTTTGAGCAGGGCTGTTATGTTTAAAACACTTTGTTTTAAAACAGTGTTTTAAACATGTTTAAAAACAGCCGTCGTGTTTTAACCGGTTTTGTTTTAAACATGTTTTAAATCTTAAATTGTTTAAAACATGATTAAAATGTTTTTTTATTATCCTAAATTTGCTAAATTATATTTTATACTATTTCATTAAGATTTTTTGTTTACTTTTTTTAAATATTAGCTAAGTTGTTAAAGACATTTCAAATTACATTATTAAACACAACATTTTATTACAATAAAATATCACAAGTGTGTGTGCATAAATGTGATTTTTAAATACAGGGAATTTTTATTTCAAGTATGCGTATGCATACACTGTAAATTTTACGACATTCGTTGCTTTTTTAAACGATTTCAATTTGACTCTTTAAACGAGGGTCTTCCACTCCCAGACTAAGCATGAAGTAAAATTTCGAGTTTAGAAAAGCCTGAAAATTTGGATTGGCCGCGTAGCGAAGCGGAGCGGCCAATCCAAATTAGGCTTTTCTAAACTCGAAATTTTACTTCATGCGCCACACGTATACAACACTGAATTATCGTAAAGTTTAAAATATACGGCTTTAGCAATCTAATATGTAGATGTGAATAAAACGTGAGTCAAATTCTGCGCTTAACAAATTGATTAAAACACTGATTATAGGCAACCCAATAACTCTAACGTATATTAGGTTGCCTATAATTGTTGTTGTATGTGTGTATTTTTTGGGCTTCACTATAAATCAGTGTTTTTAAGCGTGGCGCATGAAGTAAAATTTCGAGTTTAGAAAAGCCTAATTTGGATTGGCCGCTCCGCTTCGCTACGTGGCCAATCCAAATTCTTAGGCTTTTCTAAACTCGAAATTTTACTTCATGCTTAGTCTGGGAGTGGAAAACACTCGTTAAAAGCCTTAAATTAATCGCTTTGAAACAACGAATTTCCGAAAATTTAAAAAAACGCTGTAATTATCGGAATATGTATACTCAAAATTCCCTGTATGTTCTGTTTCAAACACGTTTTAAACGCGTTTTAAATATGTTTTACACATGTTTTTAATTGTTAATGTTTTAAACGCTGTTTCAATAAAAAAAAAACACGTTTTGTAAAAAAATTAGAATCAAAATGAAAAAAAAACATTTTTTTTAACAACCTTCATTTTAAGCCCTAAATTAAGACGTGTAGGCGCCCTTTGCGCCTCAGGCAGACCCTGAGATTTTTGTTATACGAAAATACTTGTGTCTATATTTAAACTTTCTAATTAACTAATTATAATGACATTGTAATCCCAGAAACGCTACTAGCCGATAGCCGACTACCATAACTTTTGTTTGGTGTTGTAGGCGTTCACTTTGTGGTACATCTTAAATACACTTGTAAATAAAACACTTTTTACTTTGTTTAACCACTGGATCTTACATTTAATTGTGTGACTAGTTTCGACTATCTAGTAGTCATTCTCAAACTAAAGTCTTTAGTTTGAGAATGACTACTAGAAAGTCGAAACTAGTCACACAATTAAATGTAAGATCCAGTGGTTAAACAAAGTAAAAGGTGTTTTATTTACAACCATAACTTTTGTTATCAAATGAATTTCATGTGTATGTACTGTGATATACAGATATTTTTTTATAAAATTGCAGGCATCTATCGTTTTTTAAATGCTTTTAATTTGATATTTGTACCAAGCGTTATCACTGCTTGATTAAGCATGCAGTAAAATTTCGAGTTTAGAAAAGCCTGAACATTTGGTTTGGTCTTGAATCATTAGTCGGTTTTATAAAACCGTTCAATTTTAAGTTTCGAACCAGTGTTTCCACCCCCAGACGAAGTATGGAGTAAGATTTCGAGTTTAGAAAAGCCTGAATGTTTGGATTTAGACGTCCAAATCCAAATTCAGGCTTTTCTAAACTCGGAATTTTACTTTATGCGCCACGCGTAATAAACACTGATTTCATGTGAAGTTTATAATATGCTACTAAAGCAGTATGCTAAAGACGTATGTTTTGAACTTCACTTAAAACTAGTGTTTTATACGCGTGGCGCATGAAGGCAAATTTCAAGTTTAGAAAAGCCCGAAATTTAGGTTTGATCGCTCCGTTTCGCTACACGACCAAACCAAATTTTTAGGCATTTCTAAACTCGAAATTTTATTAGTTCATGCCAAATCAAGTAGTGGAATCACTCGTTACCAGCTTCATATTAAGAAACTGAACACTTTGAAAAAACAATGAATGCTTCAAAACGTATAATGTATTTTTTGTTCAGAGTGTAACAATAAGTAGTTTAAAAAAATCACACAAATATCAAATTAAACCTTTTAACCTGACAGTTTAGGCAATAAACAAATTAATAAATACAAATTTACTCTTTCTGAGAAAATATATTCGTTTGTAAACAAAGTATTCAAAACTGTAAAAGAATTTCAGTAACAAAATATTAATTAAAGGTTGTTAATTCAACCATCAAAATATTTACGAGCTAATAATTTCATAACTGGATTTAGTAACGAATGGAAATAGTGATCTTAATGGACCAGTCGGAGTTATTGACTCGTAACGATACCTTCGATAATTAATTCTCATTTTTTCTCAGAATCTGCAAACAGAAAAAAACTGATTATCGACCCAATTCAGCCAAATCACCTCACTAAAATTTGCATAAAACTGTAACGTTCCGAAAGAACATTAGATTAACGGTTTATTTAAATTAACTGAGTGACTAATTATTTCATTGCCTCGATCCTTTTATTAGATATAACGGTTTGTAAGAAATTTATATCTACAAATTTGAAATAAATATATAATATTAGGCTGAAAACCTAGCTCATTTGTTAGGTGACTAAAAAAATGTGTGTTATTATTAATAATAAATGTATTACTAATCCACATAATAAGACAACATACACACATAAAATCTCTCTTAATAAACAAGGCTAATTTTTTATCTAACATTTTCAGATTGATAATTTAATTATAAGAAAACGTTAATAATAGAATATTGATTAAAACACTTGGTTTGTTTCACTAATTTTAGTGAAACAAACCAAGTGTTTTAATCAAAATTCTATTATTAATTAAATATGTTTCACCAGGGGTTAGGTGAGAAATTAATTCATCATAAAGAAAAATTTTATAGAATAGTTTTTTCTTACATTTATATTATTATTTATATATGTTACGGAGAAAACACGAAATACGGACAAAACGCGTTTTAACACAATAAAACACTTTTAACTTTGTTTGTATAACACAATTTATTTTTATGTGACTGCAGTTTCGGCAAATTCAGCTTGCCATTATCATTATTAGTTCTTTTGAAAAAGAAGTTTAGGACCATGGCTATTAATAATGGTTATGGTCATGATCTAGTTGATAAACTAATTAAAAAACATAAATTTTCCCAAATTAAACATTTACTGTATGCAGGAATATCAAATAAATCAGACAGTACAACTTACAAACCAATTACTTACTTTGGCAATGTTAGTTTCCAAATTAAAAATATTTTGAAAAAACATAATATAGAAATTGCATTCAAACCATTTTGTAAAATTAATAATTATATTTTTAATAGTAAAACCAAAATTGATAAAGGTAATAGATCAGGAGTATATAAATTAACATGCACAGATTGTCAAGGAGTATACACTGGTCAATCTGGTCAATACTAGACTAAAGGAGCATAACCGGGCTTTTCGGTTGCGACAATGTGATAAGTCATCTTTTGCAAAACATCTCTTAGATGAAAACCATACTTTTGGAAAAGATGTACTTACTATTATTCATTGTGCCGAAAAGGGTCGGAAGATGAATCTCCTTGAATCCCTAGAAATACATAAAGCTAGCTACCAGGTTGACCCACTGTATACCCCCATTTTTAAAGCCGTTTTGTAATCCGTTTTCATGTAATCACCTTTTGTATATATACCCGTATTGTTTCCAGTTTTAGACACTTCATGTTTGATAATGGCAAGCTGAATTTGCCGAAACTGCAGCACATAAAAATAAATTGTGTTATGCAAACAAAGTTAAAAGTGTTTTATTGTATTAAATTAACATGTATAACGAAGTAGAAGCCTCCATAATTCAAAAAACGCGTTTTGTCTACAAAAAACGCGAATTATCCAATGTTTTGAGACAATAGCCGAATAAAATGGCATTCATCTGTCATTTTGCAGATTGTCTAGACAAAATGCGTTGTGACAAAATGCGTTTCAAGATTTTACATTGAAACAAAAATAAGTACTGGAAAATATCACTTTGTTTTATAAAGTGATGACAAATTATTTATAAGGAGTATAATTTGAACTTCACTTTAAATCAGTGTTTTATACGCGTGGTGCAAAACTGATTTAAAGTGAACCACCTAAATATTGGGCCCGTTTATCAGAGACAACAGTTGGGAGTTTACTGCCAACTGTTGGTGAATTGTGATTGTTAATCGGAGTACTGTTCATTAGATAATAACATAATCACAAGAAAATCCAAACATGTTGAATGTTGGACATTTTGATTACCCCATTGTCTCTAGTTTCCGAAAACCCTGAATACAATATGTAAAGATTATTATTTAATTATTTCTTCTTGCTTTTCTACCTTGATAACAAAGTACACATCTGTTACACATTTGACTTATAAAGAAAATCAAGCATTTTAAAGAAGAAGAAAAAACATTATAAACCAAGACCAGCATTTAAATACTCACGTTGTTAGATTAATGTAATTCTAAGTATACCAAAATTAATAATGTGAGTAAACGAGGTACACATTCGTTAATTTGTATAACTGTTATTTTCATTAAAACCATAATGTTTTTGCACAATAATTGTATGGCACCGTTTATATCTTGCACAACGAGTGACCTTAATGTTAGAAAACTGAATCTAACAAACCGTTGAAAATTCATTTTCGTCACCAGAAGTGAGTGTCGAAGATGGTATACATAATTACGCTCGTTTTAAGGACACTGATAATTGTTAATTGGAGGCAGGAAGAAGAAGGATTGTTATAAAAAGATTACAATTTATTTTTCGCAAAGGAAATAATATCACCTTCACTTGTTAGATAGTAGTATTATTCGCATGATTGATAATGATAATAATGTAAAATCTTAATACTTACTCATATTAACAAAAAACAAAAACTGAAAAAAATTATTGTTTTTTTTATTTAATAAAAAGAAACAATATTCACGTATTCATTATTGTTTCACTACTTGAATTGATTCAATAAAAGTTCAATAGCACTACTGGATAGTACTACTGGATTTGCATGACTCTTTAAGTTTCTTTCAGTTTCACTACTTGAATTGATTAAATAAAAGTCCAATAGTATTACTGGATTTGCATCACTCTTTAAGTTTACAAGACTAAATCAGTAATGTAAAGTAGGCATTTGTTTTTATAAAAACATTCAATTTGAAGTTTCTACCAAGTGTTTCTTGGCTTATCTGGTTTAACTAAACTCCAAATTATATATCAAGCGCTAGGCGTATAAAACACTGAAATATTTCAGTTTTTTATACGCCTAGCGTTTGATATAAAATTTTGAGTTTAGAAATGTGCGTTTATGATTTATAGCGGATTAAATTTGATTTTATGTTCTCACGTTAATAAATTTGTTCAATGTTTTTTTGTCTAAGTAAATACCGCCTTCAAAACTAGAGCGCCCGGAGCAATTTTCTTAAACTTCTTTACGGTATCTACATTCCTTTATAATGAAAAATAATTACCTAATAATCTAAGTATTAAATTAATATTATTTTTATAGTATAATATACATACACTATAAAATTAATATTTCGATGAACATAATTTATTTCAATATATCGGTTGCTTGTTTCTTGTGAATAATTTCAACATTAGAAACATAATTTATAACCCATTAACAAATCATTGTGTAATTGTCAAGCATTAGAGTAGAAAACAGTTGTTTCTTTTGAGAATACATTATTAGATCTTCACTAAATTCGTTTTCACTTGTATGATTCGTTGATATGGTGAAAGCTTTTAAGGAGACATGCGATATGAATAGGTGTAACAAACATGCCAAAATTTATTATTACAGATACAAAAGGAAATCTTTGGCTTACTGTAAAAACTCTCTAGTAAAGAGTAACGGTATTCTTGTGACATGCGATGAAATGTTTTCTATTGTAATATGTGTTGAACAAAAAGCAATAATTTTACATCCATAATGATACACAAGAAACAAAATAGACTATATTTAAGTTTACTAAAACAATGTATGTATTATACATACAGGAAATTTTCTTTTAAGTATAGATATGCATACGCTTTTTTCAAGAGTTAAATATAAAATATAAAACGAGTGTTTTCCACTCCCAGATTAAGCATGAAGTAAAATTTCGAGCTTAGAAAAGCCTGAAAATTTGGTTTGGTCGCTCCGCGAAGCGGAGCGGCCAAACTTTTTCTTATAATAAATTATAAATCTGAAAATGTTAGGTAAAAAGTTAACCTTGTTTATTAAGAGAGATTTAATGTGTGTATGTTGTCTTATTATGTGGATTAGTAATTCATTTATTTTTAATAATAACACACATTTTTTCAGTCACCTAACAAATGAGCTAGGTTTTCAGAGTAATATTTTATATTTATTTCAAATTTGTAGATATAAATTTCTTGCAAACCGGTATTTCTAATAAAAGGATCGAGGCAAAGAAATAATTAGTCAGTCAGTTAATTTAAATAAACCGTTAATCTAATGTTCTTTTGGAACGTTATAGTTTTATGTAAATGTAATATGTGTTGAACAAAAAGCAATAATTTTACATCCATAATGATACACAAGATAATAATAAACTATATTTAAATTTACAAAAACAATGTATGTATTATACATACAGGGAACTTTTCTTTTAAGTATACATATGCATACGCTTTTTTCAAGAGTTAAATTTAAAGTATAAAACGAGTGTTTTCCACTCCCAGACTAAGCATGAAGTAAAATTTCGAGTTTAGAAAAGCCTGAAAGTTTGGTTTGGTCGCTCCGCGAAGCGGAGCGGCCAAACCAAATTTTCAGGCTTTTCTAAACTCGAAATTTTACTTCATGCGCCACGCGTATTAAACACTGAAATCTCTGAAATATTGTGAACAACTAAACCTCACATGAAATCGGTGTCTTATACGCGTGGCGCATGAAGTAAAATTTCGAGTTTAGAAAAGCCAGAAAATTTGATTTGGCCGCTCCGCTTCGCGGAGCGACCAAACCAAATTTTCAGGCTTTTCTAAACTCGAAATTTTACTTCATGCTTAACCTGGGAGTGGATAACACTCATTTTAAGCTTTAAATTGAACTCTTTAAAAAACAACGTATATCTAAAAATGCGCAGCATATAATTAGGATATGTATACTTAAAAGAAAAACTCCTAGTATAAAAGCTAGGCAGGATTCGAATTATCCAGGATTCGAATCCTTTTAGAGAATTCAAAAGGTTCAAAAGGTATCCGATTACTTCAGTGAAAAAGTCTCCGTGATTCAAAGTTGTTACATTTTTTTAAGAAAATTCGTATTTGAATACTTATAAAATTAATCATCAAAAATAATTCTAATTCGTTGTGAGGATTTGCATAAAGATTTGTTTTTTGTGTTTTTAAACTTCACGTTACATCAGTGTTTTATACACCTGGCGTGATTCGAATCAAATTAGGTGATTCGGACTCGTGATACGAATCCTTAGCTCCTAGCTCTGGTACTTGTGATTAGTTCTTTTAAAATTTCAAATTATAGAATCATACAAGACCATACGTGTAAACTATCCTACATACAGGGATTTTTTTATTTTTCAAGTATCTATACGCTGTAAATTTTCCGACATTCATTGTTTTTTAAAAGAGTTAAATTTGAAAGTGTGAACGAGTGTTACCTACTCCCAGATTAAGCATGAATTAAAATTTTGAGTTTAGAAAAGCCTAAACGTTTGTTTGGCCTTAAACAAGTGTTTTCCACTTCCAAAAACATGAAGTAAAGTTAAATAAAAATACAAAAGAAATGTTCAGGCTTTTCTAAACTCGAAATTTTACTTCATGCGCCGCGCGTATTAAACACTGGTTTTAAATGAAATTCAAAATATACGTCTTAACATACTGTTTCAGTAGCATATTGTGAACTTCACAATATTTCAATGTTTCATACGCATGCCGCATGAAGTAAAATTTCGAGCTAAGAAAAGCCCAAAAATATCTATTGTATTTTCATTTTATTTTACTTTATGCTTTTGGGAGTGGAAACACTTGTTTAAAGCTTCAAATTGAACTCTTTTAAAAAACAACGAATATTTAAAGATTTACAGCATAAGGGATAAGATAATTTATACTTACAAGAAAAACTTCCTGTATATAAAAAATGCTAAATTATTGATATTTCAGGAAAGTGTAAAATTTTTTATTAATATTTTATTTTCTATATTTTGCCCTTTCAATCATTAAAATTGATACTTATAATAATAAGAATTCACTTCTCTACCTGTAGTCTGGATGGCATTCATTATTAAGTTCTAAGATTAAACGAGTTCAAATTTTTGTCCAAAAAGACTTTAGCAATAATTTGCCTCATGTGATGACAATATATAATAACCAATTGCATTATTTATAATATATATACATTACCTACTTTTGTTATAACAATAGTTACTTACCGTTTAATGAAGAAACTTAAACTTGATATTAGAGTCAATTGCTGAGTGATTTTAAATAATTTAGATAAGTTTTAAACATAATGATAACTTATTGTTTTTTTTGTTTTAGATATTTATGTGAAAATGATTTTGGCACTGGTTGGCCTTTTAGTCTTGCCATACGTGATTGGCCAAGCACCACAAACTAAAGAAAAACAAATATTAGAACCTCAAGGAAGGCAAATTCCGTTTTATCCGGGAGTTTCTCCATATGCTGCTGCTCCATACGCTCCATATGATCCATATTTTAATCCACAATTACAATACCCAGGCTATTATCCACCAGTAGCAAGCAATCAAGGGTAAGTACAATTTTCAATTACATTAATATAAAACAAAACAAATAAACTAAAAGTTTAAATTGCAAATAAAACACTTTTTAACTTTGTATAACTGAAACTTTATTAAGTAACTATAGTTTTCAACAACTTTTACTTGTCATTTTCAAACTAAACGTCTTTCAGACTTGAAGACTTTTATTCTGAAAATGACAAGTTGAAGTTTTTGAAACTATAGCCAGCTAATAATGACTCAGTTATGTAAAGTTAAAAAGTTCTTCAACTATGAACTATGATGTATATCGAAATAAAAGCCTCCACCGTTAATGAATTATATGTAATAGAAATAAAAAATAATGAAAGCTGTCTTTTTGAAGTCACTGATACTTATAGAGTAGAAAACATTAGATACTTCAAAAATATATGTTTCGTTTGTATTAAGTATGCATTCATATATACACAATAGGGTTGTTGTTTAATAAACATTATCAGACATCATTTAAATATGTTTGCTCATAGGGAATATTATAATTCTAAAAAAATATAATTTGCGCGCTATCAACACTTATCCTTTTTGTATTGTGGAGGCTTTTACTTCGTTATACATGTTAATTTGTCAATAAGAAACGTTTAACTTTGCTTGTATAACACTATTAAGTTATAAGACTGAAGTTTCGGCAAATTTAGCTTTATCAAACATGAAGTGGCGACTTATACTTTTATTCATAGATCTTAAAGGCGTTCACTTCACATTTTCAATTTTGATATAAAGAGAAAACTTAACTTTTATTTACCACTTTTATTTTACTTTTGTGGCTAGTTACAATTACCGTGTAAATCATTGTCACACTAACACTTACACTACACTACACTAACACTTAGTTTGATAATGATTACCCTGTAATTGAAACTAGTTACAAAAGTAAAATAAAAGTGGTATAAAAAAGTTAAGTGTTTTCTTTATACTTTTATATAAACAAATTATGTAGCACACATGTTTTTTCTACATTTTAATTTTATACAGAGAATGTTCTTTTAAGTATACATATCCCGATAATAACATCATTTGGTAAATTTTCAGGAATTCGTTGTTTTTATAAAAGTGTTCAATTCAAAGAATTTCGATAGGTCGCGAACAAGCCAAATTATCAGGCTTTCTAAACTTTAAACTTTCGAAATTTTCCTTACTGTTACTTTTGCTTAATGAAGGAGTGGAAACACTCGTTAGAAGCTTAAAATCATACATTTCCAAAATGGTCTATATCGACCCCTAGGGGTCAACACCGAGAACTGCAAGGAGTCCAGTTTAGCGATAACTGAAATGGGGGGTGCATGAGATGTAAATAGTGGTCCACGAGATTATATCCCATTTCTGCAGTTCATGACCAAAATATAAATTACCTACGAAGTAAATAGTTTTGAAACATACATTTTTATTTTGAATTTAGTTTAAATAAAACACTTATTACTTTCAAACACTTTACGGTGCTCGCGACAATTGTTTCGCCACACTGTGGCATCTTCAGGCGAAGAATAATTATTCTTCGCCTGAAAAAGCCACCGTGTGGCGAAACAATTGTGTCGAGTACAATAAAGTGTTTGAAAGTACTAAGTGTTTATTCAAACTAAAATCAAAGTGAAAATGAACTTTTAACTATTAACTGCCCCAACAATTAAGTTATAAATGTTTATAAAACATGATGTATATTTGGAGATAAATTTGGAGGACTCCACGCTTTAATCATGTGAAAATTCGAAATAACTAAAAGTATAAATCACAAATGAAACACATGAATCAAACATTCATTCTTGTGATCATTCTTCGTCGACGAGTTAAATCAACAACTTAATTGCACTGAGTTTTATTTAATGCTTATTGTTAGACATTTTCTTGAGTTCAATAAACTGTGTAAATTGTATAAAAACTAATTTGAAGTTTATGAATTTGTAACAATTCAATATAAGAGAGGCGGTAGGTCTACCCAAAACAAAAAAAAAATGGCGAGTTAGCTATTACACAAATTTTTTTTTGGAACATATGCTTTAAAATGAAGGGATTTATAAAACTAAAGAATACCTGAAAATTTACAGCGTATTCATCGCGGCATGTATACTTACAAGAAAAACTCTCTGTATGAAAAAACCACATACCTTTATTTTAAATTGCTCAAATTTGCATTACAAATGATTTTATTTATGACATAACTATCAACAATTTGTAAAAGCATCTTCAAGACAAATGAATTACAGTTATCAGCAGACTTTCACGTAACTTTCGACACAGCGACAAAGAAAATGGATATCACTTTCCATGTTATCAGAGTAATTGGACCTTACGCCCAATCGAACACATTCTATTTCGCATTTTGCAATTAATAGACCCCCAGCAATATTTCGCGGACGACTGAACCAGAAAACAGACACATTTTCCGTAATTATCGATATTTAACCATTACATAAATCATTGTATAACACGCACAGGCAGACGTGTATTTACCTTACTTTCGTTTAAACTAATACTTGTCAACCGTGAGTGTCATTGCAAAATTCGAAAAAGAATTTAACAGGTGTCAAACCAAAACCACGGAAGTTGGTAGGGTAATGTATCATTTAGGCGCAGTTGTACAGTTGCAGCAAGCATAGTGAGGTTTTTAAGCAAATTACAGAAAATTTTCGTTTGATTTTCACCATGTAACAAATGAAATTTACTTTCTATCAAATGAAAATCTCACATGTCAATTTTGTATCAACATATTTCACTATTTGTCAAATCACTTTCTCATTTTATCAAATGAAATTCCCAGTTTATTAAAAATAATTAGATAATGTGTAAGGGAGTTTAATACAGGCATTTTCATTAAGTGTTTCGAACGAGTGTTTCTACTCTTTGAATAAGCATGAAGTAAAATTTCAAGTTTAGAAAAGAACGAAAATTTAGTTTGGTCGCGTAGCGAAGCGGAGCGACCAAACCAAATTTTTAGGCTTTTCTAAATTCGGAATTTAACTTCATGCGCCACGCGTATAAAACACTGGAAATATTGTAAAATTTAAAATATACTGCTAAATCAGTATTAAAAATATACAGCTTAATCAGTATTAAAAATATACTGCTATATCTGGATTCAAAATATACTGCTAAACACGAATATTTTTAAATTCACAATATTTCAGTGTTTAATACGCGTGGCGCATGAAGTAAAATTACGAGTTTAGAAAAGCCTGAAAATTTGGTTTGGTCGCTCCGCTTCGCTACGCGACCAAACCAAATTTTAAGGCTATTCTAAACTCGAAATTTTACTTCATGCTTAATCAAGAGTGGAAGAGCTTCAAATTAAACCTATTAAAGAAAACGAATATTTTTTGTAACTGTAATATATGTCAATATGTAGTGAAGTTCTAGTGTTCTGAAATGTGATGCTTTGAATTACAAAGCGCATCCTTATTAGTAGGACTTGATTTTTTGATACATTTCATCAATGTTCTCAACAATTCTTCTATTAGGTTTATCAATGGTCTGTACAGTGGCAGAAATACAATCATTTGATAAAGGGGGAAAGTCATTTGACAAATACAGAAATATCTTGATATAAATTTGACATGGGGGTTTTTCATTTGATAAAATGGAAGTTGTATTTAATACATAACGAAAATCAAACGAAAAACGCTGTAGTTCTAATGTTTTTGTTCCATGTTCGAAAATCGTCTTGTATGATTTTCACGTTAATTTCATTGCTTGGTAACTACACAGGTCTTGCTGCTAAAACACTATTAAAGCAAAGATTTTTGTGTCAATTGGCATACTCAAGAATAAACGAGTTTATAACATATGAAACTTGTTTACTATTAGTTATTCAAAAAATAATGAAATGAGCGAACCCGTGTATAATATTTACTGCATATAATAACTCAACATATACCAATAGTTCAACATTGATTTGAATACAAAAATGTCCGTAACTACTAAGTTTAAAGTAAGCTGTGCTTTGATAAACATACGTCACAATTAAGCCAAGTTAAATTTGAATTCCTTCTCAAATAGAAACGTTTTTTTCCTTGCTTGAAATAAAAGACATACTAGAGTAGACCTAGTATGTTTTAAACAAATAATATTCTTTTACTGAACAAGAAGCTTACTATGAAGTTATTCATTTGATTGTTTCAGGCTTCCAATTCAGCCACAATTAGTGTATTATTCAGCGGGACCAGGGCAGCCATTCTTGGTGAACCCAGCAGCTCCTCCACCTGGTAACTTCTTGATTCCACAACCCCAGCCGCAACCTCAACCAGCTCCGGGATTCGACCCGAATCTCTTCAGATTGCAACCCTTCCCACAAAGGCCAGTATTTGTTGCTGGATATCCAAAACCAGCGCATGTACCACCGACTGAAAAAGATGCCGAGGAGATTCCCACAGATCCAAAATCTGTACCACCACAAAAACCAGCAGCTGGTAAGTACAAATAAAATGAAAACTAAAACAGTGTATGATTTCAAAACCATAGCAAATTTGTCTAAAAATATCTAAAGTGTAAATTTTCAACATAGATCAGTGGTTCCCAACGTGGGGCCTACACCCCACAGGTGGGCAATTTGAGATTCAGGGGAGCAATTAAAAATTAATAGAATGGCAATAATCATTAAAACAAACCAAATGTATGATTATCGACCAAATATCATAACAAAAATTACAAAAATTAAAATGATGTTGAAATAATAAATACAGTAATTTGTTGGATACTCAATTAAGTTTTTAATTGATTAAACACAACTAACAAGATAAATTCAAATTCAAAGCTATTTTAATTCGAGAAAATAAGCTTACGCTTCTTATAGTTTGCACACTTTAAACATAATATATAAAATTACGAAAATATTATTCGTGAAAATACAAACAATGTCTTAAGTTGTCTTATTACTTAAGGCATTGTTTGCATTTTCACGAATAACATTTTCGTAATTTTATATATTATGTAAACAAAACTAGTTGAATGATACAATTACGAAGACACTTTCTGTGTTGATAACTTTATATTAAGTCCTCCTTTTATTAAATCCTATAATAATAATCCCATCATGTCTCTACCTCTAGTAGTTACCTAAATTAACTATTTTTAGTCAATGAATAGTGTAATCTCTGTATAAATCATTTTATTTATTGTCTCCACAATGAATGTATTACATCCCAAAAAAACCAAACTTTCTTCTCCTTATCACGCTCATTAGCCTTTAATAAAGATCCACCGAAAATGGAGTTACATAAAACATAATATAATTGCACACGCAACGAATCGTTTGTTTACCTCTGCGTTAGCAATGACCCAATAACCCATACAACATACAAATTAATCAAAATCCGATACGCCACAAACACTAACAAGGCTATATCTCATTACAGACAGCAAACCGGAAAAGCTGGAACTAGACGAAACCGAACCAGAAGTCCCACAAAAACCCGTAAAACCCAGGAAGCCTACAAAGAACTTCAACTTACAACCCGGACAAAGGTTTTTTATCCTCAACGGCCAGCAATTGTTCTCTAATTACCCCATAGCTCCTTTCCCAAACCCTGAAAGGTACGGCCAGTACGATCCTTTGTTCGTTCGCAATTTGCAATCTTACAAGCCCCAAAACAAAGTCCCGCTTCAAGATTTGTTTCTTCGCAATTCCGTAACCGGCCAAATCGCTAATGTTAAGCCCCAAGACGCGCAGAAGCAATACGTACCTGATTATCAAGCGTTGCAGAAGGATTATGTTCCGGAGCTGCAAAAACAGTATATTCCAGATTTCCAAAAACAGTACGTTCCAGATTTTCAAAAATCCTACGAGTCTGAATTACCCAAACAGTATATTCCTGAGAAGTCGGGTGTTCTGTTAAGAGATGCCCTTCCTCTGCAGTTGCATAATCAAGTCGTTGATAAGAATTTGGTGCCTGTGTTATTAAGGTCGCAATTGCCTAACTCTGAGGAGGGCTTGCAGTCGCGTTATTACGAGAAGGGTTTGCCATTTGGCGAGCAAGCTGAGGATGCTCCTCTTCCCGTTTATGAAGGAAATGTGAATCCAGGAATTGCTTTTGATTATTACAAGTATGCTCAACAAGCTGAGGATGATAGTGATAGTGTTGTCATTGATGCTAAACGGCAAGAAGCTAGTCAAGATGAAGCTGAATCAGAAGGTAAACAAATATTATTAATAATAGAATAAAGGAATAGTTAGTAGCTCAGTCATACCTGAATTCGTACAATATTATCTTGAGCAACTTTATATTTTCCTTACACCGGCATTACATATACAGGGAGTTTTTCTTTTAAGTATACATGTCGCAATTTACAGCATATGTGCTGTAAATCGTCGGATACTCCTTGTTTTTTTAAAAGAATTCAATCTGAAGATTTACCGAGTGTTTTCTACTTTCAGATTAAGCATGGAGTAAAATGTCGATTTTAGAAAAGCCTACAAATTTGGTTTGGTAGCTCCGCGAAGCGGAACGACCGAACCAAATTTTCAGGCTCTTCTAAAATCGGCATTTTATTTCATGTTCCACGCTTCTAAACCACTGAAATGTTGTTAGGTTCACAATATGCTACAGTATTTTGTACGCGTGGCACATGAAATAAAATGTCGAGTTTAGATTGGCCTGAAAATTAGGTTAGGTCGCTCTGCTTCGCGTCATATCTCATAATTGTAATATCATAGAAAAACAGCGTAAAATGAAACACCCTATATAACATTTGATACATTCTTCATATATCTAACGACTCATTTAACTTAAGTACACTTTAGTAAAAAAATGGTAAACTGTTATTACTAGAACTAATAGATATATTATTATAAATTTATTGATTGAAAGTTACGTAAAGATTAAATTAAATTGACGAATACAGCACTAATAATATTATTATAATTAATGCTAGTTACGTCAATAGTGTCAATTTATGATAACAAAAGTCAATTTATGTGAAGAAACAATTAACGTTTTGTGTGCTTTTCACGTCAAAATTTAAAAGAAAAAGTTTCTCTTGTAAAACAAAGATAAAATATTTAAAACTTATAGATCTGGTCTTGCGTTATTGTAATTCAAGTTGATGTGTGTGTGTGTGTGTGTGTGTGTGGTTTTGAACTTTAGAATAAATCAGTGATTTATACGCGTGGCGCATAAAGTAAAATTTCGAGTTTTGAAAAGCCTGACAATTTGGTTTAGGTTCAGGTTCAGGCTTTTCAAAACTCGAAATTTTTTGCTCTTTGACTGAAAATTTACTTTGGTTGCCTAGCGAAACGAAGCCACGTTTCGCTAGGCGACCAAAGTAAATTTTCAGTCAAAGAGCAAAAAATTTCGAGTTTTGAAAAGCCTGAAAATTTAGTTTGGTCGCTTCGTTTCGCTAGACGACCAAAGTAAATTTTCAGTCATTTCTAAACTCGAAATTTTACCTCATGCACCACGCATATTAAACACTGATTTCATGTGAAGTTCATAATATGCTATTAAAGCAGTATGCTAAAGACGTATGTTTTGAACTTCACTTAAAACTAGTCCTAAATACGGGTGGCGCATGTAGTAAGAATGTACCTAACTTTATATCAAAAATGTTGATCTAAAAATATATGATATATTTTTGTTTTTATATTTTTAGCTATTGAATCAAAACCAGAAAAACCTGACGAATCCAGTGTAGCTCAAGCTCAACCGGGTGCCATAGCTTTGGCGGGACCAGGAGGTGTAGCAGCTGCTGGACCTCGTGGAACAGCTTTAGCCGGACAAGGAGGTCTTGCCGTGTCCAGTCCGCATGCGACAGCAATAGCTGGGCCCAAAAGGGATGAAGAAGACAAACCCAAACAGCCGAATGATAAAAAGAAACAGTGATTCACAAGACTTTATAATTGATAGATTAGATAGGTCCATAGTTATAAGTAATTTAATGAAGATATTTTAAAGTATTTAGATATAAAGAGCAAAGGTACTTTCGATAAATAAGAAGAGTGAGTGATATTTTAAAGAACAAATTGTTTAGTTTTTATAAAAAAATATATTTCAAGAAATATTGATATGGTTGTTTTTCTAATTTCCAGTTGTTCAATAGAGGTTCAACTTAAATTTATTTAAATTAAATTATGCATGTAAATTAAACTAAGCATAAGCTAACCTTAGTTTAGGACACTACTAAACAAACTAAGGTCTGTTTATTAAGTAGTGTCTTAAACCAAGTTTAGCGTATGCTTGGTTTAATGTTACTGTATCTGAAGTGTCATTTTATTTCATTTTCGAGTGAACAATAAATGATATGATTAAGTGCAATTTATAAAAAAGTTTTGCTAGAATTACCCATTTTTTGAAAGACGAATTAAGGCTTTCTCTAAGACTAATTAATCATGCCGAAATAAATTTTGAGTCAAACTAACTTGATCATTGTTTCGGCATCTATGAAATGGTTTTAGTTCCAGTGAATTAAATAACTAACTTTAGGTTTACAATTGTAAAAATTAATCTTGGTTTATTAGCTTTTACTTTATGTAAAACTTGAGATGGATTTAATACTATAGTTTAATTCTCCTTAAAACACCGACAATTTTCTTTAAAATTGAGTAGGGCACTTTTGTTTCAAGGTTTTTGATATTTTCAATTGTTCTTGAGATAAAATGATGTCAAAAAATGGATTTTTTTAAACAAAATAAAGAAAATTTTAGATTGTAATAAAATTAACAGATTTGACTAGTCGAAACTAGTGTTGGAATAAATAAATAATAGTAGTGAAACAAACAATGTGATTTTTATTAGTTTACAAATATTAAAATATACATTTCATAGTTATTTAAACAGTAACATACAATCTATTTTTTTTTATATGACCAATCAAATTTGACATTTCAAGAATTTATTGGTGTGATGCAGATAGTGTGTTTTAGGTTAGGCGAGATTAATTAAATGTTATGTTGTAAACTAACTTTTAATTTGTAGGTTATGTGAAAGGAAATTTGACATTAATAAATGAATTCAATTAACTCATAAAATAGATAATTCATTGAACAAAGATTAAGTTTACAAATGCGCCTATCACTGCCTCAAATTATTTGTATCTACTACCAATTTAATAAAGTCTCTCTGAGGATCAAGTAAATGCTCCTTGCTCCAGAAATGATTGGCTAATTTTGTTCCAGTCATTCCAATGTGTTTTTTCGAGATGTTTCATGAAGATACAGTTGTACGTAACAATTTACTATTAAAGTTCTAAATATGTGTTGTTTAGTTGCAAGTTGTAGCGTTTTCTTTTTTGAAACTCTGCCTCGTGACAATTTATTTGACAAATTATGATTTTTTTTTCACATTGGGCCCGTTCACCAGAGACAACAGTTGGGAGTTTACTGCCAAATGTTGGAAAATTCTCTTATGACCGGATTGTTAATCGTGAACGTATTTGGGATTTTTGCAATCGTACAAAATAGACCGACTGCAGTACCGTTCATTAGATACCAACAATTATCACAAACAAATCTAAACATGTTGAGTGTTAAACATTTTTATGAACGGGCCCATTGTTAATCATTACCAATATCTCAAAATTTGATGTTTATAACTGTGCGCAGTAAATATACCTTGAATTTGGTCATATTAAAAAAAACAGGGTTTAGATTCATTATATAAAAATACAAAATTATTCATATATAAAAATACAAAATTATTCTGTTTTAAAACATAACACTATTTAGATATAAAAATACAAAATATTACCCTTACGCAAACACCAATAAATTAAAAATTATCTCTTTTTGAATATCACATAAACGCCATTCTCTGATTTGAGAACTGATTCGCCAGCCAATAAAAGTTCGTGCCCTTCTACCGGCAAAATTTCTAACTTTTCAATAAGCCTAAAAAGGATAGTTTTCATCTCTAGCATGGCGAATTTTTGGCCAATACAATTTCTCGGTCCAGCACTGAATGGAATAAAACTGAAGGGCGATCTCGACTTTTGATTTTCTCCAAAACGCTCAGGATCGAAAGTATCTGGATCGTCATATATTTCTGCATTCCTATGTGTTCCGTAAGTGTTTGCAACAAATCGAACACCTTTTGGCAGAACGTAGTTTTCTAAAAAAAAAAGAATGTTCCAAATTGAAACTAGCAAATTCGGGGTGGGACATAAAATTTAGCGAATTTTAAAAAATCAATAAAATAACCTGTAAGTTGAATTTCGTTCAAACGAGTTCTTTAATAAGTAGACATAAAAAAATATATATAAAAATCACACCAACCTAAAATAAATTCATGGGCTTCGCCAAGAGGGGCAGGGGGGTGTTTTCAAAAACATTAAAATGTTGTGTCTGAACTAATGAAATTATCTGCATGAGAATCGTCAAAAAGTGGTCGAAATTAACTTGTGGTTGAACGAAATAAAATGTTTAGATTATGTCAAGCCGAGTATATTCGAAATATCACAATATTTAAGTGTTTTATACGAGTGGCGCATGAAGTAAAATTTCGAGTTTAGAAAAGCCCAGAAAATTTGTCTCGGGTCGCTGCGCGACCATCGACTAATTTTCACGGGGCTTTTCTAAACTCGAAATTTTACTTCATGCTTAGTCTGGGAGTGGAAAACACTCGTTTATAGGTTTTGTCAATACCATTGAAATTATCTTTATTTTTTGATTTGGTCAATATTTATTTGTGTTTGGTTGACAATTTCATAGTATTGATGTTAATTTTCTAAGACTTTTTTAAAATAAAAATGATTATAAATTAAAATCATAATTTCGGTATTTTTTTGAGATTTAATTATTTCTTTCCTATTTTTTGTTTTCATTTTGACGTTATGATTATTCATTTTTTGGAGAAAATACTCAAATCGAATAATTTTTTCATTTTGTCGTTATGATTATTAATTTTTTGGAGAAAATACTGAAATCGAATAATTTTTTTCATTTTGTCGTTATGATTATTCATTTTTTGGAAGAAAATACTAAAATCGAATTAAAAATGTAATTGATTTTACTTTGATTTTACTAACTTTCGCAAGATTGAATTATCGTATTTTTCAATCTTTGCTAATTTTGCCACTCTTGGAGATTTTGGGGTTTGTTTACACTGTATTTTTAGTTTTCGCCATTTTGAAATAGAAATTATATTTTTGTCCGACTTTGAGCCACTTAAATTTAATAGACTGACTCTACACTCAATTTTATGTTTTTTTCTCAACGTTACACCAATGTTTACATATTTGTTTAAAATATGTCTTAATTTAATAAAATTGTCACGCTTTGTTACATATTTGTGAATTTATTCAAAGGAAAAACCAAATTTAAAAATACATGCATTTGTGTCAAATTTTAGCAACTGTAATTTCGTTCAGAGTCAACAATTTTTATATTTTTAAACGTTAGACCAATAATCATCAGGAAAAGTTATCATATTTGTATTTTTTTTTTTAAGTTAATCATGCCGTAAATTTATTCGTGTTTATATTTATTTATTTATTCATTCATAGATAGACACACATTATTAGCTTTAAAAAAAATTCATAGGAGCTATCAAAATTGTATAATGAAGTATAAGAATGTTAATTTGGACTAACTAATTAAAACAGAATATTTGCAAAATTTTAAGACAATTAAAGTTAAAATGTTGGCACAAGTACCAAAAAGTTTTGAAAGTATTTTAAGAATTCAGTGCTTTTAATAAATGTTATAATCGTTTTTCACTCCTTGATTAAGCATGAAATAAGTATTTCGAGTTTAGAAAAGCCTGAAAATCCAAACTTTCAGGTTACTCTAAACTCTAAAAATTTACTTTATGCGCCAGAGGTATAAACCACTGACTTATTGTAAAGTTTAAAAACATACTTTATCTATAACAATAATAATCCATCACAAAACTAACATTAAATTTAGATTTGTTATTAAGGTGAATATAACAAAAGTAACTAAAACTATAAACATTAAAAGAATTGATGAGAATCATAATAATTTTACAATGGAGTCTAAAATGTTTAACTTCGATAAACTTAAAAAAGCACAATATTTGATACATACATTTCATACATGTTTGAATTTGTTTACATTAATTGCCTAATATTCATCTTTTCCCACTAAATTTCGCATATTTTTATGTCACCCATACTTGATTTTTTTAAATTCATAACCGCTAGAAGCGGTGGTTTATACCTCTGGCGCATAAAGTAAATTTTTAGAGTTTAAAGTAGCCTGAAAGTTTGGATTTTCAGGCTTTTCTAAACTCGAAATACTTATTTCACTGTTAATACTTTTTAATAATTTGAAACACAATGATTTATACAAATTTAGGAATTACACCGTTAACATTTAGGCTACAGATACGAGAGGGATTCGTAAAATAAGGTTCCCATGATTTATAATAATAGACAGCTATATTTTTGTTCTTAGTGTTGTACATCATTTTAAAGCTTAAAACTTATGCTATTTTTCTACATAATCGCCGTTTCTGTTTAAACACTTTTGCAGACGATGCTCCAGTTTTTCTATTCCCATGTTATAGAATTCTGCCGCCAATCCTTTGAGGAATCGAGTAACCTCTTGCTTGACATCATCGGTATTGAAGCGTAAACCACCCAAGTGTTCCTTTAATTTTGGGAATAAGTGATAATCACTTGGGGCTAGGTCGGGACTGTAGGGGGGGTGGGGCACAACAGTCCAACCAAAATCTCTCAGCAGTTCTTGAGTTTGATGTAAGACATGAGGTCGAGCGTTGTCATGGAGAAGCCTAACACCACTGGGCAATCTTCCTCTCCGTAGGTTCTGGATCGCACGTTTCAGTTTTCTTAACGTGTCGCAATATCTGTCCTAGTTTACTGTTGTTCCATGAGGTAAAAGGTTGATCAAAGGCAGGCCCTTCCTGTCCCAAAAGACGGTTGCCATGACTTTCCCAGCAGACTGTGTTTGTTTAAACTTCTTCGGCTTCGGCTAAGTTGAGTGACGCCATTCACGTGATTGCTGCTTGGTTTCGGGGGTAAAGTGATACCCCCATGTTTCGTCGCCTGTAACAATGGAATCCAAGAATTCTTCCTTGTTGTCTTCACATTGTTGCAGAAACTGCCGGGAACACTCGACACGTTGCTGTTTGTAGTTTTCTGTGAGCATTCGCGGTATCCACCGTGCACACACTTTGTAATTTTTCGGTTAAAATTTTATGAATTGTAGTGTTGGAAGTCTCAGAAATACGGAAAGCAAGTTCGTTAATGGTGATCCTCCAATCTTCAAGCAATATTCTCTCAAATTTTTCGACAATTCCATCTGAAACTGAAGGCCTTCCGCTCCTGTCTTGATCGTGAATTTACGTGCGGCCTTCACTGAATTCTCTGTACCATTTGCGAACATGTTGAACAGATATGCAATTTTCACCATAAACTTCGATTAACTGACGATGAATGTCAATAGGTGAAATCCGTTTTGCACTTAAAAAACGTATCACAGCGCGAATTTGGCGGTAACAGCGATAGGGAGCTTCATCTTCGAAGGCTGCTAGGCGATGTAGCGTCGCGGGAGAGGTGGGAATAGAGAGAGGGAGATTTGACAGTGTAAGAGAATGTTTTACATTTCTCCCAGCACGTCGCATTATTTCTCAGCAGCAAAGGGAACCTTATTTTACGAATCCCCCTCGTATTTTTAAAATAAATGTGTGTTTAGACATACGATTTAAAAATGTATTGTTATACAATTTTTACCTATTACTTACTGTATTTAACATCTGCTGTAAGTCTTCTAGCAAACAAATGTACGGACGGATAAAGTCTCAAAGATTCCTTGATAACCATTTCTGTATATTTCAGACTTTGCAAAATTTCGTACGTCAATGCGCCTTTACTTTTCAAACCATCAATTTCATTTTGAAGTTTTTTTTGAACTTCTGAATGTTTCGCTATATTGTATACAGCAAAAGCTATTCCAGATGTCACAGTATCATGTCCCTAAAATAAACATCATTCTATTAATTTGATTTACTAAAAATTAATAAATTTATTTTTTCTATAAAAACTGCCCACTGAGCACACAAATTCATTTAATGTTTCATCAACATTTACCCAACATTTAATGTTGTTACAATGTTGTTAAAACGTCATTTGTTTATTTTTTGTTCAGTGGGTGGTAGCTGTTGATTTTTAAAGTTCTTAAAAACGTTGTAACTACCGGTACACGTTCGAGAGCATGTTTTACGATTAACCGGTATTGCAATCTACGATCCTTAAACTAAATACTCCTTCGATTAGTTATTTGATCGGCAAATCTATAGATATCAATCAATAACGTATTCTACCAACTGTTTTATAAAATGCTTTGTTCTAAAATTATTAATAACTCAACTGATTTTCAACAACGGACAGATGGGCTTTGGATACTCGATATATCATTAACTTGTTTCTCATTGATCACTTAATAAAACATTTCTATCGTATGTTCAATAAAAAAAAACCTCTAGAGTGCTATGGAAAAAATGTAGGTTGGCAACTCTGAAATTATATAATAGAATTATTATATCTGACGTTTTATATGTCAATTCCTAAAGCGTGTAGCCAACTTAAATTAAAGAAAATTAAATCATGGCACTCTATTAAACATACGATAATAACATATAGGTTTATAATTGTGAATTTAATTAATTGTTTTGTTTCATAATAAATTATTAGTAAAACAAGCCAAGTGAGTTCAATTAAAAACCTATACAGAGAGTTTTATGTAACACCGAACATTTTCATAACGAGAATTTTTCTTTTAAGTATACATTAGCATACCTTGTACATTTGCCGACGCTCGGTTTATTATAAGAATATAATTTGAAGCTTTAAACGAGTGTTTTCTACTCCCAGGCTAAGCATGAAGTAAAATTTCGAGTTTAGAAAAGCCTGAAAATTTGGTTTGGGCGCGTAGCGCGAAGCGCGGAGCGGTCAAACCAAATTTTCAGGCTTTTCTAAACTCGAAATTTTACTTCATGCGCCACCGGTACAAAACACTGATGCAATGTAAAGTTTAGCGGTGTGTTTTAAACTTCGTAACGTCAGTGTTTTGTACCGGTGGCGCATGAAGTAAAATTTCGGGTTTAGAAAAGCCTGAAAATTTGGTTTGGCCGCTCCGCGCTTCGCGCTACGCGACCAAACCAAATTTTCAGGCTTTTCTAAACTCGAAATTTTACTTCATGCTTAGTCTGGGAGTGGAACACACTCGTTTAAAGATTCAAATTAAATTCTTTTAATAAACCGAGAGTCGGCAAATGTACAACGTATTTCAACTTTAAAATTGAACTCTTTTAAAAATACGCTGTAATTAAGATATGTATACTTGAAAGAAAATCTCCCTGTATGTACAAGTTGAGGCATTAATTGCGATTGATTGGCTACAATTTATAATGGTCATGTAGGCAACCCAATTTACACATAATTTAAAAATTAAAGGTGTCAAATTGTATTGGATGAAAATGTTCGGTGTTACATAAAACTCTCTGTATATTTGGATACTCGTTCGTTTTCTGATTAAAACATCAATTATAGAAAAAAAAACAGTTTGAAATAATAACAAAATTAGTCTGATCTTGACTGTAGTAATGATGAAATTTACTATAAAGTTGGCGAAGTTACTTGGGATTATTTTGAAATATCCGACGTTTTTAATTAATCAATGCAATTTTGTAGACTATAATAAAACCTTACTGCAAACATAAAAGTATCAACTTCTTCCCTGATCTGCTCCTCAGTCATATCTGAATTCAAGAGTAAATCAAGGAAAGCCATTTTCTTTTTCCCATAAAAACTACTTTCGTCGGTTTCCTCATTCCCAGCAACAGCATTTTTCTTCGTTATTTCTTCTTTTCTTAATTTAATCACAGACTTTGTGAATGCATGTAATTCCTTCACAGTCTTCAACTCACTTCTGTAAGTTGGAGATAAATTATACAGTATATCAAACTGCTTCCAAGCTGAAAATGTTCTTTCGGACATAACCTTGCCCATATAACGTAAACTATCGACGTATTCGTTGTTGTTCCTCTTGTTTTGATTATCTAACTTTATACCCATTGCAGTTTCTGAAAGAAATTTTAAAATATTTATTATTTGTGCAGGTTTCAACTTTCAAAGAATCTATTTAAAAATATAGGATTTTGTGAATGAAAATAAATATTATAAAAACTCGCATAAAATATGGGTTGTTTTAAAATTTATTGAAATTAGCAAATATAATACAAAATGATTGAGACATTTAAGACACCTCGTGTATCTAAAGTATTTAAAAGAGCGTTTCCATAAAATATAAGTACCTACGTCATAGACACATTATTTATATGGACATTTGTATTTAAAGTGTATATATCCCGAAAATTACAGCGTTTTGTAAATTTGTAAATATTTGTTGTTTTTATAAAAGCAGGCAATTTAAAGCTTCTAACATGATTAAGCAGTAACGTTAATCTCACATCAATAAATATTAAGCGCCTCGGATATTTTCTTTTATGATAATTATTACACTTACATATCTCAAAGAACATTGCTCGTGTTTTGAAAGCGAGTGATTTGGTTAGACGATATAAATATTTGGAAAATATTTCAAATACAATACAAATTTTCAGGGTTTTCTAAACTCGAATTTTAAAATTTACTCCATGCTCAATCAAAGAGTGGAAACACTTTCTAAAAATTATAAATTGAACGCTGTTAGGAAATCAATGAATGCCTGATCAGTTACAGCGTATACATCGTAATATTTATTTATTTATAGAATAAGCGTATAAACTTTTACAAATTTACAAAAATTATAATATTTCTGGACAAATATATTAATATAAAGAAACTAACAATAATAATATCGTAGGCATGCTGAATTGTGGCTAGAATATTATTAATGTAACATAACTAGAGGAATACAATATGCGATGTTATGAATTTATCAAAGACGCCGCCAAGAAGCAACGATTCCGAAATACATTTCGTGATAAATTAAATAAATCAAAGCAATTTGGCAATGAATTATATGTGCGCATTGCTCTAGAAATTGGATGATTGTAACCGTAATTGGTCGAGTGGTATGGAATCCTAAATAAATGTTGATGTCTCCGTAGTTGTGGAGGTAAAGTACTAACATTTAACTGGGCTAAAAGATCACTACAGTTTAGAAATCCGTTAAGTATATTATATAAAACACACAAATCTACTACTAATCTACGTGTTCGTAAATATACTACAATGAGAGCCAAAATGATTTGTTCATTTTTAATAGGAAATAACACAAGAATTATTTTAAATGCAGAAATAATATAAATGACATCTTAAAAAGTAATAATGGGACTTTTACTTTTTGAATATAGTGTGTGTTAAATGTCCGCCACCCTTCTCCACACACTCTTCTAAACGACGGACGAAATCTGCCATAACTCGTTGAAGCATATCCTGTGGAATAGCTTCAATTTCTTGTCGGATATTTCTTTTGAGCTCCTCTATATTTCTAGGCTTACTCTTGAACACTCTACTCTTTAAATATCCCCAAAGAAAAAAGTCTGGAACAGTAATATCGGGAGATCTCGGGGGCCAATTAAAATCACCGTTTCGAGAAATTAGTCTATTCGGAAATGTCTGTCGCAGGATCTCCATACTTATTCTTGCAGTATGACAGGTCGCACCGTCTTGTTGAAAAAAGTGATTTCTTTCTTCTTCTTCAATTTGCGGTATAAAAAATGTCTGGAGCATATGTGCATACCGTTGAGAATTGACTGTGACTGTTTCGCCGTTTTCTTCAAAAAAATATGGACCGATGATTTTTGACGATGATACAGCACACCAAACAGTCACTTTTGGGGAATGTAAGGGTCTTTCATAGATTTCACACGGGTTTTCGGTAGCCCAGTATCGAAAATTCTGTTTATTTACCAAGCCATGTAAAGTAAAGTGTGCTTCGTCGCTCATGAAAAGATGTTGTGCGATATCGGGTTCCTCATTGCTTAACTCCAAAAAACGTTGACAAAACTCAACACGGCTTTGTTTATCACGATCAGTTAACTTCTGCACCACTGCTTTTTTGTATGGATGAAACTTCATTTTGTGCAGCATTCTTCGGGTACTTGTTGCAGATAAATTTAATGCTGCTGCATGCCGCCGAACTGATCGATTTGGGCTACGCAGAATTGATTGTCTCACCCGTTCCTCATTTTCAGGATTGCATGCAGAGCGAATCCTCCCGGCTGATTTTCTTCTCTCAACTGACCCATGATTTCGCCACTTCCTTACCCAATACGAAATAACAGTTCGAGCCGGAACATCACGAACATTAAAATGTAGACGAAATAAACGTTGAGTTTGAATAATTGAACTTAATTTAAGAAATTTTTCAACACAAAATATGCGTTGCTGTATGTTCCAACGCACCATTTTGACAACTGTCAAAATATCTCCAAAGTCTCCTCTTTCAAATTGTTATCAGTAATATAGCGATTAATAAATAGTTATATTTGTTATTGCCTATTAAAAATGAACAAATCATTTTGGCTCTCACTGTATATTTAATATTGTATTAATATCGGTTCTGTCATCATCACTGAGACCTATACGGTAAGAATAAATTTTGAAAAATTTTAATTGCACACCTTATATATTAAGAACATCACAATCTACAAAAGGTGACCACACAGAAGAAACGTATTACAACACTGGACGGATAAGAGTTAAGTATAAAAGTCGTAATGTGTGTGGAGAAAAGTTAAAAGAGAAACGTCTGACAAACCCTAGCTTTTTTTTGCTCTACATACTATTGAAGCTATTTGATTTTTAAAGGACACTTTGCTATCAAATAATGCACCTAAATCGTTTATAACATCAACATTGGCGAGAATCTTATTGTTGATCACATAGTCATATAGAATATTGTTTTTTTTTATGAAAGAACGTAATTTTACTACATTTTTTAATATTTAAATATAGCTTGTTAGTAAAACACCATTGTTCTAAAGACGACAGATCTTCTTGTAATGCTTTACAGTCATTTAAATTTAAAATAGTTCTAAATATTTTCAGTTAATCAGGATACATAAGAAAACTGGAGGTGTTTAAATACAGTGCAATATCATTAATAAAAATTAAGAAAAACAGCGGTCTACAGTGTGAGCCTTGAGGAACACCAGACGAGACATTAAAACATTTAGAAAGACAATTATCCACTTTAACAAATTGTGTTCTTTCACATAAAAAACTTTTAATCCATTTAACTGTATTGCAACTCAGACCAACGTTGGATAGTTTCTCCAGTAATAAATCATGATGCACACGGTCGAAAGCCTTGGAGAAGTCTGTATATATATAATCCGTATACTTAAAAGAAAAATTCCCTGTAGGTCCACAAATTAATTGTTTCACAAAATAATAGTGATAATTTTATAAAACATTTCAAGTGTTTTAAATACCTATAAATGTAGTGTCTAAGTCATATACTCTAAGTACTCCAACTAATATGGGTATTTTAAACCATTTTCAAAGCTAATTAAAAATTTTCTGTTTCACGAAGTGCCTGATAAAAAATGAATTCGAAAAAAAATAGTTTTTTTTTCTTGAATTAATCATCATTAACATATCAGTAAAAAAATTACATGAGTTATGCTGTCTAATTGAGTTCTCTACTTGAGTTCTGTTAATTATTTTTATTTACCTACCTTTCAATAATATTTTTGAAATATGGATGCTATAACTTACCAACAATGTTATCCAAAGTGCATAATATAGCAAACTCATAAAAATCAACCGGCTTTCCCTCATTTTCCCCTAAGATCTTATTCAAAGTCTTGGCATTGTCATCAAAAATCGGTACGAAAGTATCTAAAATTTTAAAGTGAAATGTCGGTGTGAGAATTTTTCGATGTACTCTCCATCTGTCCTTCAAGGATGTTGTCAGTAAGCCATCACCAAGCCATCTTTGGAAGAATTCGTAATCTCTCGATTTTGATATATTTTCATTTGACGTTAGAATAATCTCCAATAAATCAGGGTCTGATGAAAAGACGTAATTATTAAACGGACCCATGTGTATTTTAAATGTTGGTCCATGAACTTTTTGTAAACGCGTGGCAGCAGGAAGAATATCTGAAAGAAGATATGATAAAATGCCAATACATGGTTGTAAAATATTTCAAAAATGTTAAAAATGAGATACTTTTGTTCATTTTAGAAATGAAAAATCATACCAAAGATCAAGTATTTTTATTAAGTAGTACTTGAGAGGTAAACATCTAGTATTATTTATGAATAAACCACTTGTAAAGGTAAAAATAAGAACAAATCTTTTGGGAGTTAAAAAAATCTTTACACTAATTTACAACTAATTTCCATGGTTATTACCTCAAAGGCTATTAGATTTTATAGCGTATTTGCTGTAAAACTTCAGATATTCGTTGTTTTTTTTTTTTAGTTAAATTTGAAGCTTTAAACGAGTGTTTTCCACTCCCAGACTAAGCATGCAGTAAAATTTCGAGTTTAGAAAAGCCTGAAAATTTGGTTTGGTCGCGTAGCGCGAAGCGCGGAGCGAACAAACCAAATTTTCAGGCTTTTCTAAACTCGAAATTTTACTGCATGCGCCACGCGTAAAAAACACTGAAATATTGTGAAGTTAACAATATGCTACTAAAGCAGTCGACTGTAGACGTATATTTCGAACTTCACTTTAAACCAATGTTTTATACGCGTGGCGCATGAAGTAAAATTTCGAGTTTAGAAAAGTCTGAACATTTGGTTTGGTCGCTCCGCTTCGCGGAGCTACCAAACCAAATGTTCAGACTTTTCTAAACTCGAAATTTTACTTCATGCTTAATCTGGGAGTGGAAAACACTCGTTTGAAGCTTTGAATTGAACTCATTTAAAAAACATCGAATTTCGGAAAATTTACGACGTATGCACATGTATACTTAAAAGAAAGATTACCTATATGTATATTTGAAGTGTTTGCTGTTAGATATAGTTACTTACTGTAGAATAGCTTTCTATAGAAGTGTTTAAAAATGTATATCTTATAAGTATTAGCTTTATTAAAGGCAAAATCAAAGCTCTTCTGATGAGAAATAAATCTCGAAACGCGTCTATAGATGGGCTGCAAATAATTTGACCTAATTTGTTACATTTTAGAGTATGTTAGAGTATTGTATATAACTCAATATTCGTCGGGGTATAGCCATGGAAGTAGTAGTTTCAGTGCTTGTGTGAATTCGTCTTTGTCAGTTAAATTAGATGTTGATTGCGTATCGCACTTTCAAATCGTCGAATACTCTATAAATTAAGAAAAGCTCTAAAGTGTTTAGTATTAATATTTTAATTTCACAAATACTATACATGGTTCTCCGATCACCTTACCTTTGGCTAAAGCATCCGCATAGTGCTTTAGTCAAAGAAATATATTAATTAAATGGTCATAGGATTCCTTAAAATATCTTTCACAATGTTTTCATTAATCACTTGGTGAAACATGATTAAAATAACATTTGAAATAAAAACACTTGGTTTGTTTCACTAACGTTAGTGAAACAAACCAAGTGTTTTTATTTCAAATTTTATTCCTCAAAATACTTGGGGACAGATGTAACCTCCCATTCATAAAAAAAATCCAGCCCATTGCCTTAGTAATACTTGATGCTTAGTGTGTTTTTTTATTTCTTAAGTATTGGATACTTTCTTAAGTATTGGATACTTGGATACTTCCAAGTGCTTTGGTTTTATTTGGACCAAAGCAGTTTAAAAGTTTAAGTTAGTACGGATAAACATTTTTTAACTCCCAAAAGATGTGTTCTTCTTTTTAACTTTACAAGTGCTTTCTTCATAAACAATATCAGATGTTTACCTCTCAAGTACTATGTATTAGAAATACTTGATCTTTGGTATGTTTATTTCATTTCTTAAATATTGGATACTTGAAATTCTAAAGTGCTTTGGTTTTATTGAGACCTAAGCACTTTAAAAGTTTAAGCAACTATAGATAATTATTTTTCTTAGCTCCCAAAAGATTTGTTCTTCTATTTCACTTTACAATTAATTAATTCGTTAACAATATCAGATTATTACCTCTCAAGTACTACGTATTATTATTACAAATGTTTGAAATAGATTTTGAACCTGATTTAAACATTAAAACGTAGTTATATTCCTTTCTTCACTTTTATTTTTCGATGCTGGATGTACATTTCGGGTACTATGCACACATTATCAATAGCTATCTATTGAAAGATAATAGTTAGCTATTGATAAAGGGTACATAGTACCCGAAATGTACATCTAGCATCGAAAAATAAAAGTAACCCATTATCAATAGCTATCTATTGATAGATAATAGTTAGCTATTGATAATGGGTACATAGCACCCGAAATGTACATCTAGGATCGAAAAATAAAAGTAAAGAAAGGGATATAACTGCGTTTTAATTGAGTGACTTAAAATCTTCACGTAACTCAAATAACTAAATTAACTGATATGGACATTTAGAATTGTACCTTGCAAGTGTATTTCTAAACTTCAGAGCAAAATTTCTTGATATCAAGATAGTAAATTGAAATACTCAAACCTAGAGTTGACGAAAACTCCAAAGCATTCCCAACAATCGGTAGCGGTTTTGGCCCAGGAATATTCTTCATCGCATCCACAACCTTCCATTGCTCCAAAACAAGCTTTACGAACAGCACAATTAAATAAGTTAATGCGGCAACAACCACTGCTAAAAACACGGACATTGCTCAACACTGCTCCGAAACAACTGATCAATCCGGCGTGGACACTCACTTTAGTCGACAAATTCAAATTATCAGTATGTTTTGCAATACGATTGTAGACAAAAACAAACGCGTAAAATTATGGTGCGAGCCGTGTCCTTGAATTATAATTTGAAGATCAATATTGAATATTGAATGCGTAAAAAGGCGAGTTGATGCACTAATCGTATTCAGCTATCTAGATGGTATATTGCAGAAGATGCATTGTTGTGGCGTATACGTATCAGTACAATAGGTAGTAGTTTGTGGTATGCATTTTATGCGTGAGTATTAAGAACTGGTTATGAACGGAGCGAACTCAAATGTTGACACGTTATATAATTTTAAGTACTATTGTGGTGTTTAATTATGAAATATTTGGAATATCTTAAATGTAACAGACTTAGAAAATGAGGTATACAGTAATTATTAGATAATTACGTCTACATATTTGTTAAAATGAAAATTCGTTTTTGTAATTAAATTCAAATGCACATTAACATAAAATACCATCCAATTACATTTATTAACTCATAATTAAAATAGTATTTTGGTATTACAAATATGAACTTACTTAAGTCTATCTATTATACATAGTTATTATATAGCGCCCTGGAAAAGTGAAGTGGATCTGTTCCATGTTTCTCGGAAAAAGGTTTTTAATACTTTTTTAAACGTTTAGTGTATATATGCCAGAAAAATTCAAATTTGATAAAATGTTAGATAATTTAAAACCTCTAACAAGTGCTTCCACTACCTGATTAAGCATTAAATAAAATTTAAAGTCTAATAATTGTTTTGCTCAGTAATTGAATTGTCTGTTGGGCAATCAAATTTAGTAGAGTTAAATTCTGTAAGTTTTTATTTACTTTGATAAATATCTATAATTCTTATTATGTTTTGATATTTAACCCATTAACGGCCGAGCAACTATAGAGTTAACTCTAAAAGTTGATTTTAGACTTAATGACTTATTGTATAACATACTGTGAATTTTTCTTTCAATTATACATATTGCATTCGCTGTAAATGTAAGGCATTTGTCGATTTTGTATAAAAACATGCAATATGAAGTTTAGAACAAGTATTTCCACTCCCAGACTAAGCATAAAGTAAAATTTCGAGTTTAGAAAAGCCCCGCGTAGAAAATTTGTCGAGGGTCGCGCCAGCGACCCGAGACACATTTTCACGGGGCTTTTCTAAACTCGAAATTTTACTTTATGCGCCACGCGTGTAAAACACGGAAATATTGTGAAGTTAGAAATACACTGAAAACATTTTTTTTAAATGAGTAATAATCGAGATATTTAAATAATAAAATATTTACGTTATTCTTCATACATTTTCAAGCCAAGTTAAATAATATAATATGTTACATTAACTTATTAAGTAATTTAATTAACATAAAATTAATAATGTTGCGTATAATGGGTAAATATGATTTATAAATGTTTTTATATACAGGGAATATTTCTTTCAAGTATACATTACATATTTCAATGCGTATGCGTTTAGAGATATTTGTTGTTTTTTTAATGAGTTCAATTTTAAGTTTAGAACAAGTGTTTTCCACTCCCAGACTAAGCATGAAGTAAAATTTAGAGTTTAGAAAAGCCTGAGCGTCTGGATTTGGACTCAGGCTTTTCTAAACTCGAAATTTTACTTCATGCGCCATGCGTATAAAATACTGAATACACTGAAATATTGTGAACAAGTAAACTTCACTTAAAATCAGCTTCTTATACGCGTGGCGCATGAAGTAAAGTTTTGAGTTTAGAAAAGCCTGAGTTCAAAATATTCTTGTCTATCAGTATATTTTTAATCCTGCTATAGCTGTTTTTTCTTTAAATACTTTAGCAGTATATTTGTAAGTTCACAATATTTCAGTGTTTTATACGCGTGGGGCATGAAGTAAAATATTGAGTTTAGAATAGCCTGAGTTGGGATTTGGAAATCCAAACCCTCTAAACTCTAAATTTAATTTGCATGCTTGGTCTGGAAGTAGAAGACACTCGTTTGAAGGTTAAAAAAAATAATGTAATAATATTTTACATACAGTTAAGTAAAGGATATGCAGGGATTTTTTTTCTTAAATATACATATGCATATGTTTTTTTTTAAGTTCAATTTGAAGCCTTAACCGAGTGTTTTCCACTTCCTGACTAAGCATGAAGTAGTAGAAAAGCTTGAGCGTTTGGATTTGGACGCGGAGCGTCCAAATCCAAACTCAGGCTTTTCAAAACTTAAAATTTTACTTCATGCGCCACGCGTATGAAACACTGAAATAGTGTGAACTTACAGATATACTGCTAAAGTATTAAAAAAAAACAGCTATAGCAGGATTAAAAATATACTGCTAGACAAAAATATTTTAAATTTTACGATATCTCAATGTTTTATACGCGAGGCGCGTGAGGTAAAATTTCGAGTTTAGAAAAGCCTGAAAAGCCAAATTTTCAGGCTTTTCTAAGCTCGTAATTTTACTTCATGCTTAATCTGGAAGTGAAAACACTCGTTTGAAGCTTCAAATTGAACTATTTAAAAAACAACTAATGTCAGTAAACTTAAAGCATGTGCATATGTATACTTAAAATAAAAATTCCTTGTATAATAAATGTTTTATTAAAGTCAACCGCTTGTGATTAGTCTAAAAGTTTACACAGTGATACATATAAGGAATAAGGAGAACTTCACTACGTGAGTTGAGTGACAAACCTAATGTTAAATGTATGCAAAATAAACTACAAGAAACAATATGTTGAATAATACATCTCAAACCTCTTACTGAATTTAATTATTGACACATTTAAATCATTTTTTGCAATAGTATCTATTTTTATATCACAGGTAATACAAAATGGACCATAAAAACTTGTCCATGAATTGTATTCTGTTAGATTGGTTGAATCGTATGCTGTGCATCATTGTAAAATCGTATGCTGTACGTAATTGTAAATTATTTAAGCCTTTAATGATATGGCATATGTTTTATCCCGTGTCCCCTGGTCAAAATCCTGGCTACGTCCATTAAAGGAATATATTATATGTTACGGGCTTTTCTGTATCATTTTCTAGACATATCAAATGAGTTTCTTTATATTTCAAATTACTTTTCCCATTTATCAAATGTCTCCTATTGTAAATCAATACAAATAATTGAATAATATTATTGAATGTCTTGGCACAGATTGAACTATTTCTTCAATATATTTTACCATAGACCAAAGAAAACAAAAATAATAATGTATAACCAACTTTACAACATGACCAGTTATTTTAATTAATGCTAAATATTAGTTAAATATGTTTGCTCAGTGGAGTCTAAGCAATTAAATTAGGTTACAAATAACAAGTTTATATGTCTTCTAATGATCTTATGTTTATGTACATACTGTATTTGGTTTTAAATCACTTTAACACTTTAGTAAACAATACACTTTTGTTTAGATTATACAAATGTATTAGTCAAAACACTGCGACAATCAGGCACAAGAATGAATTAATTGAGTGGCGGAACAATTTTCGCAATGTTTCGACTAATATATTTGTGAACTCTAAAGAATGGTGAGTAATTTACTAAAGTGTTAAATGAAAAAATCACCCTCATCTATCAATTTTTTTAAATAAATGTATTTGCCTATCGTTCCTATTCCTTTTATAACATTCTTTCTTAAGTTGTCTTATTAATTAAGACGTATTGTTTCCATTTTACACGAATATTTCGTAATTTCATATATTACATTCTTTACTCTCTATATTAACATTTTAAACAATTTCAATTCTTAATAGTAGTTCTTGGATTATAATATTTATTAAAACGGTAATAAATTTGCAACTTCAAATACATTCCTGAATATATCTTAAGTAATGGTCTCAAAAAAAATATTTACATTAATGTCAGATTATATCATCAACACACACCTGACCTCTATTCATTCCTTCATCTATCAGTCATCAAACCAACCAAACAACTATTAAATAAATCACGATGCAACGCAATTGTCACTCACGTTGAACAATCAATATTACCGACACCTGATTGCGGTCATTACCGTCATCTTCAGTCAAGGGCGGCACTTTCACAACAAGAGAAAAACAAGTCGCATCCAAAATATGTTTTTATTTTTCTTAGCTTCCTCCTAGCTATAAAGTTTTAGTGAAAGTGTAATGTGAATCGCATCTTCATACCGGAATTACTGCGTTTGCTTTTTTTGCCATTCTTATTAATTGGATGCACGATCGCTCGAAAGCGATGTGAGAACTGGAAGGCTATGAAAGTATTGTACAAAGAAAAACGGTTCTGCACGGCGATGAAAGTGGTGAAGCAATGATGTGGTCACGTGATTGGTGTCAATTAGAGGATTAAGTTTTCGGTTATCTGATTCAATTAATTGTTCGAGCGGAAAAATGATAGTAGTATTAGTTATATATTTTGTGATTTTTATCTTAAGCTGAAATATGACAAGATTGTTTAGTTCGTTAACCAATTTTTTTTTTTTTATAAAATACACTTTTTCAACGTATTTATGCAATGTTTAATAAATTTCTCACTTAACCCATGGTGAAACATTTTTTAATCTAATTCTGGATATTTAATTAGAACACTTGCTTGTTTTACTGATTTATTTATGGTGTGGTAGATATTTAAAAATTATACAAATATCTTACATGTCTTAACATTAATTCGCATTTTATTCAAGAATAAACATATTCAGTTGCGAAACATTAATCTAAATTTCGTAATGTATTTCTAATATTGTACTATACAAAACACAACTAAGAAGATAGTCAGAAGGTTTTCAGTTTTGGCAATGAAATTTCAATGTTAGATATATATGAACTGTGGTTAGATATAATATATGTTATGTCTGAATAAAGATGATGTATATACACATCATCTTTATTCAGACGTAACATATATTGTATTGTACAAAGAAAAAAAAATGATTTGATCAATGTATTTGTTAGCACGTCCTTGTCTGGGCTATCGATCATAAATCTTTCTGCCTATTTATACCTATTTTTCACAAAAAAACTATGTTCTTGTACTTCCCACAGTTTAGTCCTCGCGGATATTTTGTACTAGACGAATTTAGTAATCTATTACTATAATTATTTTAGTTTTGGTTATCTCGGAGCAATTCTAAAGCTATTTGATGGGTTATTATCATAGATCCACAAACTCTTTTCTGCCATGTTTTTTTTTTTACGAATGGCAAAAATAATTGCAGGGCTAATGTTCTACAAATACAGGGAATTTTTCTAAACTCGAAATTTTATTACATGCTTAGTCTGGGAGTCGAAGACACTCGTTTGAAGATTGAACAAAAATTATATAAAGAAAATTTATCATAAAGAAAAATTGAATTTGTCAATAGGTTGCAGAATATTTATAAAATATAAAAACGAATTAAAATTAATATCGACTTTCTGCAAAAAGTTTGTCTCCAAATATTCATTGAAACAACTACTTCTCGAGCTAATACCCCGACAGATATTGAATTATACAATGAATATTTGCGTTACACGACAGCACTGCTGTTCTATGCATAATTTATATGCAAAATGCAACATCAGGTCAAACTATTCTCAAACCAAACTTTTGTTTCATTTAGTTTGGTTTGAGAATAGTTTGACCTGATGTTGCATTTTGCATATAAATTATGCATAGAACAGCAGTGCTGTCGTGTAACGCAAATATTCATTGTATAATTCAATATCTGTCGGGGTATTAGCTCGAGAAGTAGTTGTTTCAATGAATATTTGGAGACAAACTTTTTGCAGAAAGTCGATATTAATTTTAATTCGTTTTTATATTTTTTAAAAATTATATAATCATATTTTATATAGTTACATATATACAGGGATATGCAGGGCATTTTTTCTTAAATATACATATGCATACGTTTTTTTTATGTTCAATTTGAAGCTTTAAACGAGTGTTTTCCACTCCTAGACTAAGCATGAAGTAAAATTTCAAGTTTAGAAAAGACTGAGTGTTATCTAAACTCAGGCTTTTCTAAACTCGAAATTTTACTTCATGCGCCACGCGTATAAGACACGAAAATATTTTGAACATACAAATATACTGCTAAATTAGTATTAAAAACAACAGCTACAGCAGGATTAAAAATACTCTGCTAGACGAGAATATTTTGAATTTTACAATATTTCAATGTTTCATACGAGAGGCGCATGAAGTAAAATTTCGAGTTTAGAAAAGCCTAAAAATTTAGTTTGGTCTCGTAGCACTACGCTCTTCTAAACTTATCGAATTTGGAATATTCTTGAACTTTTCATCCTTGATCAAACTAAGATCTATAATTAAATCTCCATTACAGCGTTTGTTTTTGTAAAGATGTAAAGAGGATCCGTTTTGTTGTTTTAATTAAGATAATCAGAAATGATAATTACTCTGAAGAACATTTTTGCCTAAACGAAGGACATGTATTTTTTTACAATTTGACCTTTTCAAAGTTCAAAGAGAAAATATATGATGTCCAATTTTCATTATTTATAAAACTTTAGTATATTTAAATTTTGCTAAATAAAGAATTATTATTACTACAATTCAACAATTTAAACATAACTGAATAATAAAACAACATAACAATTAAAAAAAAAAGAATTATACAATATTTACAGTTAAAACTCATAGGACAAATTACGGCTACAATATCCCGCTTTCGCGTTTCATGCGGTACTCTAATTTAGTTTGACTGAATCCACATTATTATTTATTTCATAGTTCGCACTCACAATTTAGGTCTTATAATCAATGTAAACCTTATAAATATTTAATTTAGTAAAAATAGTGTTTTTTCCATACTTGGCGTTAGTTTAATTCATTTTTGTAAACGTTTGTTTCTTATTATATTACATGTTTATTTTTATTTTAGATATGTTCACTGATCATATATTTAGTTATAGTTTAGTTATAGTAATATTGGTTATATCATATTTGTATTTTTTTGTAATAACAATCGAATTATCCCTAAATAAATACTTAAACTAAACTAAACTAAACTTCCCATTAAATCAGCATTATATAGGCCTGGTGCATGAACTAAAACGCTTCGCTCTACTCCCAAATCCAAATGTTCAGGGTGTTCTAAACCCAAAATTTTACTTCATACGCCACGCGTATAAAACATTGATTTAATATAATTAATTTCAGGTAGCTAGGTGTCTCGATTAATCGAGATTATCCTGATTTTAAATTAAGTCCTGGCATCGTGGGTAGATTGTGCGGGCCATTCAAATATATCGTTTTCTCAATTGTTACTAGTGTTTATGAGGAAACAAGAGTGTTTATAAAGAAATATATTAAACTGATTTTATATATATATATATATATATATATATATATATATATATATATATATATATATAATTGTGGTTAATCAATCAAATATCATAAAAATTCATTAGACAAAAATATGTTTGACCTCGGCTCGTGGCCGCGCAGTCATCTAGTCATGTTATATTTTTAACTTACTCAAATTAGATTTTTTAATTATCATAGACTTACGTTACAAATTCTGGACAGCACAACACACTCACAGTACATTAATGGACCCCGATGGAGTCAATTATTACTTACAAATGAATGCACCCGGACGGGATTCGAACCCGGTTTCCTGCTTCGTGACCACCGAGGCTCCAAAAATATAATTATAAAATTAGTTCGATATATTTTGACGCATTAAAAAAACCGTAGGATCTAGATTCTTTAATGTTTTTTTTTAAAGTTTGGTATGAACGTTAAGTCATATTTGTCCCTTTCGAAAATGTAATAATATTTCATAAATCGTTTTTAAGTTACTTTATCGTAAAAGGGAAGTTCATAAAATGTCTAATGGTATCGATGAAACATTAATCTTTTAAAATATGTGAAAATTACACTAAATATCGCTGAAGGTCTAAAGTAATTTATCTTAGTCTAATTTATGAATTTACAAAATATTCTTCAATATCACAGTTTTCTAGATTAATCTTGAACAAGTTTCTCATCTTTCACGTGGTGAAACATATCTAACTATGATTTAAAAAAGGAAACACTTCGTTTTATTTCACTAATATTAGTGAAATTTAACCAAGTGTTTCCTTTTTTTAATCATTTCCAGTTAAAATTTTAATAATAAAATTTCCAACCCAAAATTTAAAAAAAAATGTATATGGATGCAGACTCTTGGCGCTTTAAATGTATGTATTAAAAATCTAAATACACCCGATGATTACATTATATAGTCGAATTTAATATCGAATTTTTTATATATAATTTTCTATTTAGTCTGCTATCAACGATTTAACCCATTAACAGCCGAGCAAATTAACGAATTAACTCATAAAGTTGATTTTTGGTAAAATTCTACACTTCATTTTATGATTTAAATGCATGACTTATTATATTAGATACTGGGATTTTTTTCTTTTAAATATACGTAATGTATACACTGTACATTTTCAGGCATTCGTCGATTATATAAAAGAGTTCAATCTATAGTCGAACGAGTGATTCCACTTCCAGATTAAGCATGAAGTAAAATTTTGAGGATTTTCTAAACTCGAAATTTTACTTCATGCGCCACACGTATAAAACACTGAAATATTGTGTAATTAGAAATACGCTTTAAAAATGAGTAATCATCGAAATATTTAAATAACAAAATATTTACATTTTTCTTCATACATTCTCAAGTCAGATCAAATAATACAATGTATTAAATTAACTTATTTAGTAAGTAATTAAAAAACAATATAATAATGTTGCGTTGTAGCATCAATGGCGCTTAATGGGTTAAAGCAGTGATGGGGAAACTACGGCCCGCGGGCCAAGTCCGGCCCGCGGAAAGGTTTAATCCGGCCCGTTTAAGAGTGCCGTCGTGAGAATGTTTGAACGCGTTCTTACTTCGACCCGCATAAATACTACCTACCTATGATTAAGCATTATTCTTTGGCCCGCTACGATTGTCTGGTTATTACAAATGGCCCGTCTTAAAAAAAGTTTCCCCACCAAAAAAGTGTTAATAAAAAATAATTAGGTATTGACTTATGTATAGAATCTGCTAGCTAATCATTGTCCTGGTTTTAAGAACAAGAAATCTGACATTTTTAACTGACACAAAATTAAATGAAAATTTAACAATTTTCTTATTTTTTTAATTTTACATAGTACAATTTTCTTAAATATTATTATAAACTAATTTATATCTATTAATTATTGTAGCAATTCATTTCTTCACTTTATTTTTATTATGCTAAATGTACATTTCAAACATTAGGTGTTCATTTTCAATAGCAATACTATTGACAAATATATTTATTTAATTAATTGACAGTGTCACTCAAACAAAAATTTGAAGGAGGGGATTATTTAGAGGGCTTAAATTGAAATTTAATAGTTTATCTTTATTTTTAAACATATAAATTGCTTCTAACATGTCTAATTTGAAAAAAATGATTCTTATAATAATTTAACATTATTTATATTAAATGTATGTCCGGTAGTGATGTGCCACTGAATAATTATCGGGGTTAGATTATTTTTATATGGTATGTGTGTTCTTTATATCTAATTATTAAATTTCGTCTTGTTTGTCCTACAGTGTGATCAACAATAATTGTAGACAGGTTAAATTTCCCGCCAAAAAATGTTGGTACAACTGATTATATGAAAAGAAAATCCCCTAGATTGATTTTCCATTGGCGTAGCAAACATTTTTTCCCAAAATAAATTAAATATTTAATCATAACTATACCTATATAAAATTTTTACAATTTTAATTAAATATACAAAGTAAATTGAAGTAAGTTAAGGTTTTGTGTATTCTTAATAAACGTAGAGTTAGCATCCCTAATTTTATAATAAATGTTGAAAATGATGGCCTTCATTTTCAAGCATTTGCCTAGACTCTACGTTTTTTATTTTGAAATACTCCTTGAAGCTCCTCCGGATTTATGTTCCTTATCTCTTCTTCAATTGCTGCTTTAAGCTCGTTTAGGGTATGCATTCGATTTTTAAAAACCTTATTTTTTAAATGCCAGAATAAATAAAAATCGCACGGAGTGAGGTCTGGCGAACGTGGTGGCCATAATCCGTCGCTTACCAAGCGATCATCGTAAAATTCCCTCTAGAAATGTAATGTCGCCAACGCAGTATGAGGAGTGGCTCCATCTTGCTGAAAATAACCCATTATCTGTTCGTCATCATGCAATTGATTCAAAAATTCATCTAGAATGAGTGTTCGGTAGCACTCCGCATTGATTATTTCGTTGAAAAATATTGGGCCAATTATCCGACGTCTCGAAATTGCTACCCAAACACCAATTTTTTGTAGAGTATGAGGATTTTCTGTAGCCCACGTACGATAGTTTTGGCTGTTCACATATCCTGACAAGTGAAACCACGCCTCGTCAGTAAAAAAGGTCTTGTCCAACATACCATTATCATTTAAATTCTGATTAAACCAATTGCAATAATCAATTCTTTTTTGGAAATCAAGTGGCTGAAGTTGTTGAACTACCGATACCTTATACGGGTGCAAATGCAGAATTTTTTTTGCGGCTTTTATGCAACTCCCATACGATACTCCTGTAAAAGGATTAAACATTAAAATTTGTGCGCACCTTAAAATTAAGAACATACCCGTTTGAGCTGAAAGTTTTCTTAAAGATTTTGTTGGGCTTTGTTCAAGTCGTTGTTGAATGTCGCCAACAACCTCTTCTGTTAAGATAGGCAGTCTTCCAGCTGACTTGCCCTTACAGATACAATTCGTTCCCTCAAAACGGTCAACAATGCGGGTTTTATGCGAGGAAAATGTTTTGTAAGGAATGTGGACATCGGGGAAGGCTTGAATAAATTGATTCAGACACGATTGTGATGAGTAAGTCCATGTGCTATCTTCATTCATAGTTCCACTTCGATAATGAGCCTTCAGGATGAAAGCATCATGCTGTGGTGCAAACATCACGGTAAACACAAGCGAATTCTCTTAAAATCTGTAAATTTAGGATTAAACTTAAATTTTCTAATTTTCTAACCTTAAAAACAGCAAATCACTTACCACAAAACAAAGACTTATACAAAGTAGTCCTGATAAGAACTGATGTCTATGAAACAGAATGAAAAATAACTTAATTCGAAGAATGAATTAACACAAGGGCAAAATACGACGCACGACGCTGCTAATGTCAAATCGAGTTACTGTTTATTAATTTTTCCTTGGCATGAACTTGGAGCGATCAAATTCCCTACATTTTTCGGCGGGAAATTTAACTTGTCTACAATCATTGTTGATCACCCTTTACATACATTTTATCAAAAAAATAAATGATAAATGAACAATTATTTATCATTAATTGTTTTGAAAGTGCTCCCTACAATTGATTTAATTTTAATTTGTGAATAGTATGCAGGAGTAATATTAAGTTTTTTAAAATCACTGTTTAATAAACATAAATTTGGTTCGTAAATTAATCTAAAAGCTTTTTACTTTTTGGGATTTCAATAATTTCTACACGAGTTGCACAGTGAAATTTGTATTTATTAAAATGTTTGTCTATTGGTTTTTTAATTATGTTTTCATTATAATTTAATGATTTTGTTATTTTTAAAATAAAATCGAATTTAATTTTTTTGTTTTCTTTTACCTAAATTTAGTTATAAAATAAATCCTTATTATTTTACTAGCAATGCGTTTTAATTTATTTTCCTGTAAACTTATATAGATATAGCAACACACATAAATAAGAAACATATTGTACGACAGATAACTTTAATACGCACATTAACACAAACATAAAAACATTTTACAAATACTTTTGCAAGTTACTCACTATATGCAAAACGATGGCTAAGTAATGTTTGATTGGGAAAATACGCTATTTGCAGTAAGTAAACAAGGTGCAATAATATAAGTACGCTATTTGCATATTGTCGACTTTCTTGGCTTGAAACCTGAAATTTATTTTTATACACCAGAGAGTTTAAAATTCAATCTTAGGACGTTTAATGTTTCCGTTAAGTAATTTACAAAATAATTGATATAAATGATATAATGACAAGATGTTACATGCACAAGAATATTAATGCTCTTATTATGGTAAATAAATACTGGTTGGTATTTGAAGCAATTGCGTATTTACAGTGTATAATCGTAACTTGAAAATATACGTTATAGTATGTTTATTTAAGCGTTGAATGACAAAATATTTAAATGTTACTCCTTTTATGATTTTACCTTCCCAAATGTATTTAACAATCGTAAAGAATATTACATACTAATCACGGTTGACATTACTAGCTTAAACATTGAATGACAAAATACTGCTGTTTTTGTGGTTCTATCTTGCGTATTTCAATGATACATATTATTAGTCAAACGAAAATAATGATGATGAGTATTTACAAAGTTACACCAATTACCAAACCTGTTCCATCTTGGAGCAATTTTACGAGCTTACAAATCGCTATTGACACATCATTAATACACATATTTATGTTTGTTGAAATAGAATTTCGCCACAGACAAATCTAATTAAAGACATTGTCGAATGTGGCAATTCCCACTCATCTTTTGCCGCAATTGCACTGCAAAAGAGCGTGAAAGTGGTTTCTCGATAGAATCGATGTGTGCGTAAAACTGTCGATCGACAACAATTAAATCTCTTTTTCTTGATAATGATGTAGGTAGATATATGTCGTAATTATTGTTGTTATAAATTATAAGTAGAAAGTATATCCTTAATTAATTTGAATTATCACAATATATTATCATGGGAATAAAGGTAAAAGTCATGAATAGCGTTTGATTTTATCGGCATTTAATGTGTTTTTCCTCTAGAGAATAACTGATATTTCATTTTCTGTAGTACTCAGGTTAAGACATAATTTGTACTAATCACACTTAATAAACTCCGACGTATTAGGGTCAAGATAAGCAGGAATCTTTTTTACAGATTCTCATTTAAGACTTTTATATTGAATGTTGAATTCTTTAAAAGGTGATGTTAATTAAAGGTATAATAGAAAATATTCTTGGGTTTTTTACTTCTATATTCTTGGAGCGTGAAAAAATTCCTAAGGTTTTTATATAATTAGTAACTCAAAATTTACTCTTGTTCTCGCAATACTATGATTAATATTTTACCGTAGAAAAAAAATATAAAATCAAGGCAACAGTTTTCAAATTTTAATTAAACTCCACTAATCAATTAATCGTTTAGAATCTTACATTTCCGTTCATTTGGTAAATTTTTACATTTTTGTCAGCTTGTCCTAATTTTCACAATTCTAAAATTTTGGACTAATTTTGACGACTTTGTATAAAATGTAATAATTATTTAAAATTTGAGATTTTTGTTAGAAATTGTTAGAATTTTTTATTTTAAGTATATTGGTACTTTCACATATTCCATATTAACATTGGTAAAATTAATGAGCATGTGATCAAACTCAAGTCGAAGTGTATTTTGAACTTCACTTTAAATCAGTGTTTTATACGCGTGGCGCATAAAGTGAAATTTCGAGTTTATAAAAGCCTCAAAATTTGGATTTGCTGGGGCGAGACTCGCTTCGCTCGGCTGCCCCGGCAATCCAAATTTTCAGGCTTTTCTAAGCTTGAAATTTTACTTTATGCTTAATCTCTGAGTGAAAAATATTCTTTAGGATCATTGTTATTGCTTTTATAAAAAATACAAAAATAAGAGAAACATCTATGCAATTTTGCAATTTATTGAATATTCGATTGTATTTATTGATAAGTTTCTGTAACCAGTATTAAACAACAATTTTATAAACTCAATTTTTCAAATTTCAACTGTTAATTGATCGATTTCAAATTTAAATTCTAAAAATTCCAAGCTAAAACTTCTCTCCTCTGACTTAAAATCTTAATTTTATAAATTTAGACTAGGATAATGTTTCTCCAACTTCATATATTTGATATTGTTGTTGTTTATAAATAACTTTATAATAATTCTAAAAAAATTAAAAGTTGTCGTAAGATTTACTTATTGAAAACAGTTTTTATTAGTTTATCGTTATATTTATACCCGACTAAAAACCTTGTCAAAAACAAACAAAATTAAAAATATTTTGTTGTAATATGTTAATTTTTGTTTGTTTTTAACTTATAATTTTGAAAAAAATGAGAGTTACATTATTTTAAACCTGTATCCTTTAAATGCTATTTTATTATATTTTAGAAGAAAATCACAGAAACTGGTCAAAACATATAGTAAATTTAATAATTTATTGATTTTGTTTTTCATGTAAATGCATAATTTATGAAAAAGTACAGTAGAATTAAAACATAAGGTTTAATATTTCTTATTACAGGCAAATAAAATAGTTTTGTATTTAATTTTAGAAATACAATGAAATTGAAGTTACAAAAACGAATCAATCAAATCAAATATTTAATAAATTGCAAAATCAAATAGATATTTTTTTTATAAAAAAATTTATATTATTCTAACGATTGTTTTCCACTCCCAGAAGAAACATACAGTAAAATTTCGAGTTTAGAATAGTCTGAAAATTTGGTTTGGTCGCTCCGCGAAGAGGAGCAACCAAACCAAATTTTCAGGTTTTTCTAAACTCGAAATTTTACTTCATACGCTGCGCGTAACTGATTTATTCTAAATCATGCACACACACACCATCACATAAAAAGTATACATAACTTTAATAAGTCGTTAGAAATACGAAGAAATTGTCAAATGTTATACAGGGTGTTCCATTTTATCATATCTCATTAAATTAAACACCCTGTATAACATTTGACAATTTCTTCGTATTTCTACCACTTAAACTTGATATATGACACATGATTTTCAGCTTAAACATCCTGCTCTTTTCAAGGGTGTAAAAATCAAACTTGGCTGTTATAAGAAAAATTAAACTTTGGTGTCGTATCTAATGTTTTTGTTGTAATTATTAGTTGCCGTTTTGGGTACTATTAAAATTTCAATCTTATATCATTCTAATCAACAAAGTTATGGTAAAATGAACATTTAAATGATTTTGTCATTCTTCGCTATATTGTGAAAACAAACGAAACTAGTAGAAATGTGTTCATAGTTTACGAGATCCCAATTGTGAGCACGATAAAACAAACGAACGGTATAAAAGTCGTGAAATTTATAATTTTTTCAGTTTTCGTAAATTCAAATTAAACTATTTTTGCTGTAACTGGGTCTGGCCCCATACATGAAACTTTTTTTTTTCGATGTATATTTTCAGATATTTGTTGTTTTCATAAAACCTTTCAATTTGAAGTTTCTAACGACTGTTTCCAATCCCAGATTAAGCATGAAGTAAAATTTCGAGTTTAGAAAAGCCTTTAAATTTGGTTTGGTCGCTCCGCGAAACGGTGCGACCAAACTTAAAGTTAAAACCTAAACTTAAAACTTAAACCTTATAATTGAAACTTTAACTCAAAATTTAAACTTGAAACTTGAAACGTGAAACTTGAAACATAAAAACCTTAAATTTGGGGAAGCGGAGCGACCAAACCAAATTTTCAGGCTTTCCTAAACTCGAAATTTTACTTCATGGGCCACGCGTATAAATCACTGATTTAAAGTAAATACACCCACCCCTTATATTTGATCCTCACGTCAATACATTTCACAAATGTTTACTATTTACTAATATACTTTTACACTTTTTGGTGTAAATCTTAGATTTTGAAATATTATCTTTTTCATATTTAATCGTCATTTCAATAACGATGAAATATTATTATAAATACATAAATATTTTTTTGTTTCATTTTTACTCGACTGACTGTTCTTAATTCTCAATTTTTACAATTGTCTATAAATAATTACATAAACTACGCAAAACCAGTTATTTGTTTAAATTAAGTGTGATAATTTATGTAATCCAATTATTTATCATTATTCAATTATCTAATTATTTATCGCCCTTACGTCCCATCAATTACCTTATATAATTTTAATGTTATTTATAAGTGACAATGGAAAGTAAAAAATAATTAGCTAAGCCAGATATATGAACTTGATTAAAAACAATAATGGTGTATCCCTCACGAATGCAATTAATTCTTTAAAATAGCGCAGTTGCATTATTTACTTACAGATTAGACAATGTGATAATGTTACACGGAATAATTGGTAAGTTTAATTTGCATTTCAGAGGTGCAATAGCGTGCAATGTGGACATACTATTGTTTACATGTAGTCTGCACGTCCTTGTTTCAAGAGAGTCGTAACAATTTAACTGCATAGATATACATGATCACAATAGAAATTGCCTATTTGTTTATAAAGAATTATTCAATTTAATTAATTCAGACAATATTGAAGAATTAAAAACATGTGTATATTAGTTTTACTGTATAAGAGTTATCTCAAAAATTATAGACTCAGTATAACTACTTGGCTCAAACATCACGTATTTTTTTATAACTAATCTCGACTAGAGCTCTGCACGGGCCGAGAATTCACTTGCGGCAACGTTCATATGTGCCAAATTGCATAAACATAATTTTACTTTACTCAAACAGGATGTATACTTTATTCTTCACACACTTACACACTCATCGAATAGATGGAAAATAAGCAAAATAGTAATGTGAGTGGAAATCCTGTTATGAGAATATTTTTAAGTATTTTTCTTTAATTTTTTATCAAATGGTTATTGAAATTTGGAAATGTATTCCTTTATTTCATATTGAATAATAATGATTCGAGAAGTTTTCTTCGTACAGGTTAACGTATAACTATTGTATATAATATACCAGGATATATACTTAAAAGGCAACTTCGCTGTATATATTCAGCTTATTATATGTATTAACTTATCAAATTATGAAACGTAAACATCGAGAAGTTATTGAAGGGTAATTGTATAAACTTTCTAATTATATTATACATACTTGCATGTATATATATATATATATAGATATAAAAGGACCTCAGCATGTAACCCTTTCAGACCTCATCGCAATATATCAATATCGAATCGAAATTCGCCGTTTTATTATTTTTGTACGTGGATGCACATTGAACTTCCTGCCTTACAAAGGTCAGAGTACTACACTTTCTTTCCTCTTAAAAAAGTACAACGATGAAAGAGAGAGTGAACAATACTAATCTGAAATACATCAAATGAACAGAAAACAATATTTCGAAATACAGTGCCTCCAAAAATTATATGAAGTCTTGGATTGATTAATCTTTATAATGGAAAAGAAAGTGTTCAAAGGATGCATAGATTTATTTACACTCGTTATTGCGTGCAAAGAAGGTGTGCAATAAACAAATTATACTGTTGTGAAAATAAGATATAAATATATCTCGGTAGGTTGTAAGACGATGAATGTCATTTATTAATACGCAACAATAATAATATAAATGTCGTAAAAACAACGAATACATTTGAATGGCTTATTGTAATAGCGTGATATGCCACAAGTAAACAAAAATGAGTTATTGGAATTTAAAATTAAAAAAAAAAACGTGTAAAATGTATTACTATGAAATTTAAAATTGAAGCATTTTTAATAAGTTTACTAGGTATCTTTCTGACAAATATGCTTAGAAAGGGAATACAGAAATGTAATTGTCATTTGAAAAACAATTTTATTTTAAAATATTGTGCTTTATCATGTTATTGCCTACAAAAACAAGTGTAAATGTTTTTACAAGAAAATATGTAATTCTATATTGTTAATATTTACCCCCACACTGTAATAACTGATAAAAAATGGAAAGCACGGGTTTTAAATTGAAGTTAAAAATATGTCTTTAGCGTACTGCTTTAGTACATTTTATGAATTTCACAATATTCAGTGTTTTATACGCGTGGCGCATGAAGTAAAATTTCGAGTTTAGAAAAGCCCCGTGAAAATTTGTCTCGGGTCGCTGCGCGACCCTCGACAAATTTTCTACGCGGGGCTTTTCTAAACTCGAAATTTTACTTCATGCTTCACCTGGGAGTGGAAAACACTCGTTTAAAGGTTTAAATTGAACTCTTAAAAAAACAACGAATATTTTAAGCTATACAGCATATACGCTGTAATAGATAAATGTATATTTAATAAAAAAACTCTATATATATTGGTCGCATTCAAAAAAACTCTAAATTTAGAAGACTGATACAAAACATGTCAAATTAATATAGTTTCTGTTATTTTTGCTAAATTATTTAAACTGATTATTTCTTAAATAATATTAGTTCAATCCCAATTTGAAATTGCTGGTTCCTAATTTGATGTGGTTTATTCCAAATTTTATTGTGATTAAACTGGCAGCTATGCTTAAGTCCCAATTTAATATTGATTAGTCTTCATTTGTAGAAATTAATTCATAGGTATTACTAATTAATAAAGAGAATATTATTAGTTAATCAATGGTATTACTAAGTTTCTCTCTGCAATTGCTTGTGCATCTGCATGGTGAACCCAACTCAGGAGGTTTAATACTTTTCTTGCTATTAGGGCCTCTCTAAAATATCAAAACCAGCAAATTTTGAAGAGAGACACCCTCTTCAAGCGCGAAAGTATAATGGAAGAAAAGAAACCCCAATTTATGGGGTGTTGATGTTACAATTTATGACCTTATCTGAATATAAGGTAGTTTCCCTTTTTTCCCCTTTTTAGAGCGTTTTAAACGGTCGTTCATGTTTATTTGATGACTCCAACAATTTAACACATTAATCAATATGTTATGTAATGGTATTATTTGGTTACGTTTTAATCAAATCAATTAAATAAAGCACGCTAATCTAGCAATAAAAAAATGCAAAATTAGGTTATGATTGATCATCTAACGAGTGTTTCCAATCCCAGATTAAGCATGAAGTAAAATTTTGAGTTTTACTTCATGCGAGACGCGTATAAAACGCTGATTTAATGTGATATGGTCTGTAACCAACCAATTAACAAGTGAAATACGTTTAGTATACCAATCATCAATTGTTTAAATGAGGGAAAAAGTACTACAATGAACATGAGTTCATTTTTTGTACTTGTTTTTGTATAACTTTAAAAAATAAATTAATGAAACAACATACTAACTCAAATCCCCCCCCCCCCCAATCACAAAAAGCTATCAACACCACTAAAACAAGGTATGTATGATCGTATTTATTAAATACAAATAATAGCAACATATTTTATCAGTGGTTAATTACCGTGGTTAATTTTTCGTTTTATTATATTCTTATAACGGGTTTAAAACAAAAGAAGCGTACCTTAGTTCTAAGAGTGTTTTAATATAAATTAAGATCACACAAGGAGGGGGGGGGAGGTTCTTGATGGTCTTTAAAAAATAGATCTGCAAACATTTTCGAGATATTTTTTTTTAATTAGAAAATCCTTATTTATAAACTCAAATTTCACAAAAAATATAGGTAAAATCCAAAATAATGATTGAGCATTACTCACTGAACTCTTCGCATTCTAATCGAAAAATCAAACAAAACAACTTTTATTTATAAGAAAAAACTTGCCATTTACGTTTTTTTATATATTTGAACAGAATGTATGGGGATCTCGGTTATTTGAAAAGATAGAGAGTTGGTTAAATTGGGGCAAAGTTGCGTAATTTGGGGCCCAATAATAATCTAAAAAAAAATTGAAATATCTTGTTTCGTTTTTGAGGTATTGTCAAATAACAGATTTTTTGAAATTTCGTTTTTTTTATTCAAAATCTTTTGAATTCACACATTTACAACTTTGACATTACACCATAGCCAACTTTTGTTTTTCTTATGGGCGCCATTTTGGATTTTCATATTTTTTGGAAGAATTCTTTTTTCTGAATTCAATGATGTATCACACTTATAGTTTTTAGTGCAATTTAAAGTCAATTGAAAATTAAAGAAAACTAACCATCTTAATCCATTTTAATAGTTTCATATGTAATTTACATTTAAATTAACGACGTGAACGCCATCTACTGTCAATAGCAGTAACGATACTACTCAAAAATTAGCAGCAGATGGCGTTCACATTGTTAATTTATATGTAAATTACACATGACTACTAAAATGGTTATAGATGTTTAGTTTTCTTCTGGATTTTAAAATGCACAATTATTTGACATTTATAACAGTCATTCTGTGAGTACAATAGAGAAAACTATTGACAGTAAATTGTCAATTTATAGTGCAATTTGAAATCCAGAAGAAAACTAATCATCTTTATTCATTTTAATAGTCTCATATGTAATTTACATTTAAATTAACGACGTGAACGCTATTTACTGTCATTAGCTATAACGATACTACTCAAAAATTGGCAGCAGATGGCGTTCACAATTTATATGAAAATTACATATGGCTACTAAAATGGTTATAGAAGTTCAGTTTTCTTCTGGATTTCAGAATGCACAATCAATTGACATTTATAGTAGTCATTTTGTGAGTACCATCGACAATGCTATTTTTTTCTGAATTCAATGATGCATCACACATATAGTTTATTGTACAGGGTGAGCGAAACTCGATGTCTCAGCTCTATTATATGAAAAGGAAAAACGATAGAAAAAATCTAAAATCAAATGACAACAAAACAATATTTGTCAACCATTAGTTTAATTATTGACAGATGCGGCTTTGTTATTTGCTTCCAAAGGCTACTTGTTTAAGTCGTGACAATTGTGAATTTTTGATAATACTTTCTTTTAAGTTTGCATTGAATTTTTTAACGAAAAAAGATGGCAATTTTTTTTCTCTATAAAGTTTATTCAGAAAAATTAGCGCTTTTGAAATATCCAAAAATATAGGTATGTTTCTGGGGATAAAAAATTCGATGACGTCATTACTTCAGTTTCAAAATTTAGAAAAATATGTACTTTTGGATTAAAATGGACCTTACTCAATCCCATTTATGAACCTCTTTTCAGATTTTTTCTATTGTTTTTCCTTTTCTTATAATAGAGCTGAGACATCAAGTTTCGCTCACCCTGTACATTTTATATGTAAAATGTTAATCTTTTGTTTTTTGTAAAGAGTGCCTTAGAAACAGTTGAGTAACTCACTTATTTGACCACTCCTAAGACCCATAATTTGCTTACATATCACCCCGGAAGACGGACATCCAACTATATATATTTTACCAAGTGTAATGTATTTTAAACTAACGAGTGTCTTCCACTCCCAGACTAAGCATGAAGTAAAATTTCGAGTTTAGAAAAGCCCCGCGTAGAAAATTTGTCGAGGGTCGCGCAGCGACCCGAGACAAATGTTCACGGGGCTTTTCTAAACTCGAAATTTTACTTCATGCGCCACGCGTATAAAACACTGATTTAAAGTGAAGTTAAAAACGCACTGAAAACCAACCTATCTTCGATATTTTTCAAAATTTGATGTGTTTTTTCTATCGATGCTGTAAACCTTCAGATATTTGTTATTTTCTTGTAAAAAAAAAAAACTTCGATTTCATGTAGTCCTTCGGTTTCCGAAAACCATTTCCTTCAAGCTGCAGCCTTTGTAAAGTGGTAATAAACTTAGTAATCTAGAGTGATCCTTCAATTTGAAACTTCCAAGAACAAGTGTTGTCCACTCCCAGACTAAGCATGAAGTAAAATTTCGAGTTTAGAAAAGCCCCGCGTAGAAAATTTGTCTCGGGTCGCGCAGCCCCGAGACAAATTTTCACGGGGCTTTTCTAAACTCGAAATTTTACTTCATGCGCCACGCGTATAAACCACTGATTTACAGTAAAGTTAAAAATATATAACGCTTAGATGTGATGATGATCAATATTTACCAAGATGTAAACGTTAGATACGTTTTAAAAAATGTTATTGACCTAAAATTGTAAACGTAGACATAATTCTCGACTTTATTTTACAAATGTCGTATTAATTATAATTACATTTTAAATAATTTCATAAATATCAAATAAATCTTCCTATCAAAACCACCCCAAACCGGACAAAAGATAAAGCCACGCGCCGGCTGAAAACAGATGGACTTCTTACTACCTGCTAATATCGGGTTGACATTGACACCCAAAAAATGCGGTTGGTGTTTATAATGGATTACCCCTTGAGTGCTTGGTCTCTTTCCCCTTACCCTCCAATATTTTAGGAAAGAGATAGAAATCGGAAGATTTTAGACTTTTTGGTCTGGTCGCTTGCTATTTGCTGTTTAATTTTTTTTTTTTCGATTCTGCTCCTTCTTTTTCAGGTTTTGCTTCTGTGGCTCTGGTTAATGTTATTATGTTATTGCCGCAATAACATGGTAAGGCATGTTACATTTTTTTTGCTAGAACATGACATGCCACAAAAAAGAAATAAAATACATAGCTTACTTGTATCTGAAGGCCCACCATCGTTTGATAGCACAAAGTCTTAATCAATAACACTCTCGTCAATTGTGCCATGCATTTCATCACTTGAACTGAAACTCTCACACAAAAAGGATTTTTTTCGGAAGGTGTAATAATACCTGTTGCCATTTTGATGTAGCTTGTCATGTTTTAAAGTAATATTTATACATAGCCCCTAAAATGTAATAACTTAATTTTAGGTATGGTGACCATATCTATTGGACGATCATCACAATTCATCTACCGTGGCTTATATAACTGCTTAATCGAATCAGAAACAGATTTTTTCATTTAGAAAAGACTGAAATCAGTTACACCACATTTACATAACATTTAAGTTCTACTTACATTTTTAGGTTAAATGTATTTGTTATTGGAATGCCAGGAATTATCAAAAAGTTATTGAAAATTAATTGTTAAAATTCTACAAAAGTAATAACTCCCTTATTTTAATGTGCAAACTTTTATTATTCGCATAATAGTAAGAGACTGAAAAAAATCGAATCGGAGGAAACATGATTTTTGTAGTTTTAAATTATTTTAAAAATTTAAACTCTTGTAGGATTTTCTTCTTAAACAAATGAAGATGTTTGTGTATCAATTTTTCAATTGCCTTCTTACTTGTCAACTTTACTAAAACTCAAGTAAAACATAATCACAGAAGTGTATAATTTTGTAAAGATATTTAAATAAAAAACACTTGGTATTGTTTCACAAATTAAAACTTTATTCCGACTAGTTTCGGTTTGTTAAAGTTTTAATTTGTGAAACAATACCAAGTGTTTTTTATTTAAATAACTTTACGTATTCGAATATGTTCCACCAAGTGCCAGATGAGAAATTAATTCAAGAAATTGTGTATAATTTTGTTTTAATTTAATTTAATCCAGTAGAGTCGCTACAAATCCAAAGCTCTGGAGCATACAAAATCGGGGTGCACTGTATTTTCAGAAAAAGGTTATTAATACTTTTTTAACATTTAGTGCATGATTTGATATGTAATAAATTTTTAGCAATCGCTGTTTTAAATACAGCGTTTGATTTTAAAGTTCTAAGATATGTTTTTACTCCTTCATTAAGTATGATATAAAATTTCGAGTTGAAAAAAACCTGAACATTTGTATTGGGCAAAGCGAAGCGTTGGCAAATCCAAATGTTCTTTTCTTTTCTTGTTTTTGTTCCTGATTTTCATTAAAACGCAAGGTTTAGGAGCTCGGGGCCGGCCCGAGGTTAACTGATACCCCTAGGTGAAACAAAATCAGGCGCCTCATTTTTTCTTTTCTTTGAAGGCAGTCGTCAATTGTCTTTAAAAAATGCTGTGTTAATTCCACTAACCAATCACTGTATTGAAAAATGATGTAGCTAAAATAAGTTTGTTGCCAACTGGCATCACCATGAATTAAAGAGTTAAAAATTTAAAAAAATCTACTAAAATTATCATAGAAAACAAGACAATTTCGTTTTCTATGTCAAGTTAGGTAAATTTATTTTAATGTTGTTGTTTGATTAAATTAAACTTGTTTATTATATTTTGATGATTTGTGTTCGGATTGACTTTAAGATTTATTACAATTTAAGTTTTAGTAAAATTAGTTTTTGTAAAATCAGTAATCTTCGATATTATAAAAATATAATACAATTTAACATAAAAATAGTCAAATTGGTCAATTTAGACTATTTTATCATTTATGTCAATTTCATTGCTAATTTTGTTTATTTGACTTTTTTAAACTCGTAATTTTACTTCATGTGCCACGCATATAGGACATTAATTTAAAGTAGAGTTCAAAGTAAGGTTCCCATTTTTTTAAATTGATGAATGTGAATATTTATTCAAAAACAAATTCCAATTCCTCGAATATTCTAACTATTGAAATATTTGAATTTAAATATGTTTTTAAATTATTATTGGAATACTTCAATTTTAAAAATTCCCAGTATTAACATCTATCCTTGTTTTATTTTAATCTTGTGGTGGATTAATAGTAACTAAATATGTTTTTTAATTTGTGCCGTTTTTGAGTTTGTACTTATATTTTAGAATAAAAAAATAAATATAAAATATTTACAAAAAAACTATTGATTATTTTTAAAGTTATCAAAACGGTAAATTGCACAAAAAAGAAATAATTCATAATTAATTCTTCCGTGTTCTAGCGCCCCTTGGATCAGGCGTGCCTAGGTTCTCCTAATGGAAAAAGCCGACCCTGTCTGTGTTCCAATCTAAGAATTGTGTTTTATGATATTAATAAGATTTGATGCATCCATCCAGCAATTCAATTCAATGTTATGACATTTATAAATTATTTTGCAACAAGTTCATTTCTAATATTTATTAAAGATATTGAATTACATTACAAAACAGTTGGTCAGCGTAAAAATTCACCTTACGCAAATCAATAAATTTATTAATTATTGTATTGACCAAATAAGCTTCTCAACAAACTTTCATTTAAAAAGCAATTCGAAAAGATCACAAACGTTGCGGCAGTAACTCTCTATTGTCTATTATTGTTTTCGGAGAACAATTACCAAGTGTGTGAAGTCTGGGTTTTGTTAATTGAAATTGAAATAAAAAACAACGAAAAACGGAACGAATGTGCCAAATTGCGCTTTTACCGTAATCGTCGCGAATCGGTGTAATTTCTTCACTTTCGCGGAACTGTCAGCGCAAAAATTGTCTAATTATGGCAACACGCCATAAGCGCATTTTGATCAAATTTCCTCATATTGTTTACAAGGTGTAGCATTCATTAATTTATGATGATGGAATTTAATTGGGTGTTGATTAGTAGTTGATAATACTGTTGTTAGAATTAACAATGTGCAACAAATTTTATAGACTTAATTTTTATATTATTTAAGACTGAAAAGAACGTTGGTTAGAAAAGGGATAGTATATTTGTTGGTAGTAAATTAAACATAATAATAAAATTATTTTCAAATTAGAGCCGTAATTGTATAGAATTACGTCAACTCGTGTAAAATCAAATTATTCACAACTTTTTTTATTTAGTTTTTTTTGCGCTTTCAGACAGGTACCAGATTGACAGGCGTGTCAATTTATGTCCCCGTAGCAACCCCCGTAGCAAGCCGTGATGTACACGCTCATCACGGCTTGCTACGAGGGGATCATTTGCGACATAAATTGGCTAGCCTGTCGATATGGTATCTGTCTGATAGCGCAAAAAAACTGAATAAAAAAAGTTCTGAATAATTTGATTTTACTCGAGTTTTGACAATTCTTTCAACTTGACAGATTGGTTATCATGGAATTTTTATTTATTCGTTCTTTTATAAGATTTAATAAAATCCGCCAAATTCCAAGTTTGTAGGGATTCGTGCACTCGTTTTTAATTAAAAAAATAAACAGAACATCGAACCACCATGCTTTAGTATTTTAGCTACAGAAAAGTATAATATAACAATTTCAAGTATTTCTTCCAACTTTTATTTGAAACAGTTTTCGATATTCTAATACTACCGAAGATCTGCAAACATTTTCGTTTGATATTTACACTAAAGCAGTACTTTCCCTTTGTTTAAAAACCAACAGATTGTCCTGCTGTCTTTACTTTTACTATGTTTGGAAACATTTATGAAAACCATGAAACTTTAAAATTAAGAAAATCATCGATAAATGACGAAACTAGTAATTATTTATTCCAACTTGAGTAAATATAAATAATTACTTGAGTTGCAATAAATGTTTTAAATTATAAAATCTGAACAAACTCATCAATACAGTTGAAAATCATACAAAAATTATCAAGTCATGACATTTAATTAAAGTAACTAATATCACTGGTCGGCATGAAAATCGGCCCTGACACCATTCCTGCTGATTCTTATGTAAAATGACCTCCTGAATCCGAATATGACCCCCGTTTTCTCCCATCACCCACCTTTTTCGGGGGAGGCCCCCCCCACCTATTTTTATCACTTTTCGATAATTTGGAGGGATGAAAAGGATTATTTTAGCCTTTACGTTTCTTCTGAGGGGCTAGAGAGGTGAAAAGTTCCAAAACATGAACATTTGTAGCAAGGAGGTAGATTTGGGGGGGGGGAGTTGCCCCCTTAAATTGTAATAAAATCCTTAAAAATTATCGATTTTTCCGTTTTTTTCGCAGTTTTTTCGCACTTATTTTCTACATATTCCAGCTTCCATCCCCCCTCATCCTCCCCCAAACAATAAAAATATATAGCAACAATATGTAGCAACAATAATAAAAATATATAGCAACAATAATAAAAATATATAGCAACAGTTCGGAAGATTCACTGTACCACGCTGGCGCTCTCAATACCTCGCGCGCACAGGTTTGCCCAGGAATTTTCGGATGAACACGGGGAACGGTTTCATCAAGACATCTCTAAGTTCGAGAGGAGATTTTCGGGGAAGTGGAATGCGAGCATGTTAGCAGAGTACTGCTGGTTTGTGATACGAGAAACTTCTACCTCAGGGTACAAAAGGAAAACAAGCACCAAATGAAGGTACTTATCTTAGTTATTTATTATTCTTTACATTTATTATTTTACAATTTTTTATTTTACTTTTTATTTATTATTCTTTACAGCTAAAATAATCCTTTTCACCCCTCCAATGGATGGGGGAAACGGGGGGAGTATTGAGAGCGCCAGCGTGGTACAGTGAATCTTCAGAACTGTTGCTATATATTTTTATTATTGTTGCTATATATATTTATTATTGTTGTTTTATTATATATTGCAACAATATATTGCAATATATTTTTATTATTTGGGGGTGTTTGAGGGAGGATGAGGGGGAATGGAAGCTGGAATATGTAGAAAATAAGTGAAATAACTGCGAAAAAAACGGAAAAAATTGATCATATTTAATGATTATTTTACAATGTAAGGGGGCAAATCCCCCCCCCCCCAAATCTACATCCTTGCTACAAATGTTCATGTTTTGGAACTTTTCACCTCTCTAGCTCCTCAGAAGAAATGTAAAGGCTAAAATAATCCTTTTCATCCCTCCAAATTATCTAAAAGTGATAAAAATAGGTGGGGGGGGCTCCCCCGAAAACGGTGGGTGATGGGGGAAAACGGAGGTCATATTCGGATTCAGGAGGTCATTTTACATAAGAATCAGCAGGAATGGTGTCAGGGCTCGAAATAAAAAATTGTTTTGCAGACCAGTGTATTTAGAAAATCGATTGATGTTAAAAAAAAACATATTTTGTATCAATTTTTATAGAAGTAATATACAGGATTTTTTTCTTTTAAGTATACATATCCCAATTCGCAAATTTCCATAAATTCGTTGTTTTTAAAAATCGTCAATTTGAAGCTTCTAACGAGTGTTTCCACTCCCAGATTAAGCATGAAGTAAAATTTCGAGTTTAGAAAAGCCTGAAAATTTGGTTTGGTCGCGTAGCGAAGCGGAGCGACCAAACCAAATTTTCAGGCTTTTCTAAACTCGAAATGTTACTTCATGCGCCCAGCGTATAAAACATTGATTTTAAGTGAAATTCAAAATATACTGCTTTAGATTACTGCTTAAAAAGTATATTTTGTACTTTACGATATTTTAGTGTTTTTTACGCGTGGCGCATGAAGTAAAATTTCGAGTTTAGAAGCTTCAAATTGAACGCTTTTCAAAAACAACGAGTGTCTATATATTTACAATGTATATATCGAGGTATGTATACTTAAAAGAACAATTCTGTGCATAATTTAAATATTTTGTTGATTTATTTAAATTTCAATGATTTCCTAAGACTTTCGTAAACAATCAAGTATTTTTCTGTTTTATGCTTTTCGGAAATTTTTTTAATTTTCTCCAATTTCTAGGATTTTCATTAATGTTTCATCATTTCACATAAACGAATTTTCATGATTTTTACAAGTTTTCGTAAAATTTCTTGATTTCCATCATTTTTTAACTTTTCAATTAATCTTCTAATTTTAGTCCATTTTAGTAATTATTGATCAATTCTACAAATTTTGTCTATATAATTAATTATACCATTTCAATCATATTCACTTTTGTATACACAAAAAAAAGATCAATATTCTGTTTATTAAATTTACTATTCTAGTTCGAGAATGACTCTAGCATGACGTCTCATCGTATAGAAGGAGTGTTTTAATTTGTTTGGTTTATTTATTACTGCCAATATTCCTCGTAGTATCACAAGAGTAGAGATATATTAAGCCATATTTCGTTGAAGTAATAAATTATAATGTATGCAATGTTCAAGTAAAATACAGGGTGTTCCATTAAAAAAAAAACACTTCAATCAATTTATCCTCTCCGTCAGACTCAGTGTGCATAAGTATCAGAAAATCGGCTACATCTCCTTACTCGTTTGACATAACCTCATCAAACCCAGTATTATAAATAAAATCTCTAACCGATTGTAAAATGAAATACAGGGTATTCTATTTAACCAAATCAATTACTGCCCAAGAGGCAATTTATTTTGGACACTGTATATTTGGATATGCTGTATAAAATCTCACTAAAAAAATATTCAAATGTTTTTTTAAATTTTCAAATCGGTTCAGAAATAACCAAGTTTGAGAAGGGGGGGGGGGCAATTATGGTGAATCACCCTGTACCTTGTTTTTCCCTTCGTGAGATAAAGATCTCTTAGTAGTAAATAAAAGACATTTTTTTCTGAATGATTATTTATGTCTATTTATATTATTGGGTCTCAAGTATTAGACCAGGGCCCTCAAAGCTGCCAGTTCGGCCCTGAAAAGACCTCATGTTTATTAAAAATGTACAAAGTATCGTTGTTATAATTGCAAAAATAGTACTATGCATTTACCTTTATGTGATTTTTACAATCTCGCGGCACGAATCCCATCACTGGGAATGGGCTAATTATAAATAAACAATTGTACACATTAAGTTAATAAAAATGAAAATGCACAGTTCCATTACAACAGAGGCTAATAACGCGTGTGATTTAACATAATACTTATTATTCATTGTACTATAGCTATATAATTTCGTTCCAGTCTTTTGTAATGGTTACATCTTCATCATTTGATGAAAATGTGAGTAATAAAGAAACAGATCCATACAGTTTTTAAATATATATTAATTAACAATGTTTGTACAAGCATATGAGTACATTTAAAACAATAATTGGCATAATTATAAAAGTATGCAGTTTGAAAGTTCTAACAAGTGTTTCCATTCTTTTATGAGGTAACCATCAAGTAAAATTTAGAATTTAGAAATGCCTGGAAATTCGGACGAAAAATAAGTAATGGTCAACTGAACATTGTTGTTATTAAACCTGGTTTAATGGGTTTGTGAATAAAATCCACAGGCTTTGTTAATATCGCCAATATCGCAAATTATATGTAACGTAAAAATAAACGCATATATTTTAATACACAGGGCATTTCTAACAAGAGATTGGGCTCCTTGATTAAGCATGAAGTAAAATGTCTAGCTTAGGAAAGACGAATTAAAAAGTGTCGGCAAGGGCTCCAAATTAAAAGCTTTTTAAACATAACGATTGCCCTAAAATTTATTTATAGCGTATGAATTTTAATATTAATATTTTTTTTAACAATCTGTGTTAACTTTATAATTATCGTACGTTTCTTAATCTTGTACATGGGGTTAAATTTAAACAACTTTTTTGTAAGTAGGATACTAAGAAATTTCAGAAATTTCGAGAAATGTACAATAAAGTTAAGATTTTAGAAAAATGCAATGTATCGTGTGTTAAAAATTAAGCTTGCTGGTAACAAAGTAAGGCACTAAAAGCAGAAAACAAATTATTAACTATGAGGCAATTTGTTGAAAATAAAAAGTGATGTAAATAAAATATATATATATATATAAAATATATACAGGGTGTCTACGGTAAACCGTTCGTTAAAAGTTTATGGGGTTGCCGTTGCACTAAAAATTAGAAAAGAATCCTCGTCGTACGGTTGAATCAGTTCTCCTCATGTGAAATATTTTCAACGTTATATCACTTCCGGTTCCACCGGAAGTTGTACCAAGTTTGTTATTTTAAATAGAACACCCTATATATTAGTAACTTTTTGGATTCCTCGTTTAAGTTACAACATATTTTATTTGAACATATGTACACTTATCTCTAATAGTTTTCAAGCAAAAAAAATATTTCTAAAATTTTGACCTCTAAAAGGCATCTTGAAATCTATCTGTAACTTCTCTTAAGTGTAAGATAAAAATATGATTTATATCTTGACTTGTACCTAGAGGATGCATCTATGAGTGTATTAATTGGAAACTGTCAATTTCGACAATAAGTGTTCTTAAAATGTCAATATCGAAGTGCCCTCTTCAATATCTCGTAATTCAATTTTTTTAAATGGAATGACCCATTTTTTATCACGTGGTACGATTCGAGGGAAGATTTCCTACGAAAAAGTATTAACAACTATACTCCTAAAGCAAGTGGTTTTCGAATTATTTCGAAGATTCGTTTTTCGTCGCATTTATGCAGGGAATAATGCGCGCATAAGTCGCAACTGAATTTTAGTAGGCAAGTAGTAATGCTATTGTTTTGTCGCGTATGTAATGCGAAATGTCAAATAATAAAAACAATTAGTACAAAGTTATACAGAAATCAACAAAATTAATAAATACACCTATTAACAAATTATCAATTTATTCTTTATACATGGCAACTGCGATAGAATTGGTACTCGAACATGTAGAATATTTAATGAAACTTATCCACATTTGCCGCCGATGAATACAACAAGATTTAGAAGATTAGAATCAAATTTTGTTAAATTGGCAGTTGCCATGTAAAAAGAATAAATTTATAATTTGTTGATTTGTGTAATTATTCATTTTGTTGATTTCTGTAAAACTTTGTACTAATTCTTTTTATTATTTGACATTTAGCAATACAATCGCGACAAAACAAAAGCATACTACTGGCCTACTAAAATTCAATTGCGACTTATGTGCGCATTATTCCTTGCATATATGCGACGAAAAACGAATTTTCGAAATAATTTGAAAACTACTTGCTTTAGGAGTATAGTTTTAAATACTTTTTTGTACGAAATTTTCCCCCCAATCGTACCATGTGATAAAAATTGGGTCATTCAATTTAAAAAAATTGAATTACTAGATATTGAAGAGGGTACTTAGATATTAACATTTTAAGAACACTTATTGTGAGCATTAACAGATTCCAATTAATTCACTCATAGAGGAATCCTCTAGGTACAAGTAGAGACATAAATCATATTTTTATCTTATTCTTAAGAAAAGTTACAGTCAGATTTCATGATGCCTTTTAGAGGTCAGAATAAAATGTGTTGCAATTTAAACGAGGAACCCAAAAAATTACTAATATATAGGGTGTTCTATGTAAAATAACTAACTTAGTGCTACTTCCGGTGGAACCGGAAGTGATATAAAGTTGAAAATATTTCACATGAGAAGAACTGATTCAACCATATGTCAAGGATTTGTTTCAAATTTTTAGTGCAACGGCAACCCTATAAACTTTTAACGAACGGTTTAGCGTAGACACCCTGTATATACACCGTTCCATTTGTTTCTGGATCTCGCCTAGCCATGCTTTCGTGTTGTTATGTTGCAGTATCAACATTTACATTTTTTATTAATTGCCACTCCTGATTCCTTATTTTAACAGTGTTGCAATAATTTATGATATCATAAGTAATCCTCTTTTTAATTTTCAAGAGGTTTATTGTTAATCTTGCAACAATTATTTCGCCACGCGGTCGCTTCTTCGAGCATTTTATTATTAAATCAAATTAATCTAGTGTTGCAATGCTAAATAATAAAAGTAGAATGAGGGCTTAAAAATTGTTTGACATGAAAATTATCAGTATCACAAGAGGGTGGGAATAAATTTGCAATTCTACAAAAAAATACTGAGGGCCAACAGAAGAGAGAATGACCAAAATTAAGGTGGATGGATGGAGTTGATCAAAATGTGTTAACGGGAAGACCCAAGCGAGAAATACAAATGGATGACGAAATAAGTTTGCAGAGCCGAATTCATTATATTTGTTATATACAATATTATTGCTGTGTTTGTATGTACAAAAACCAAGTAGTAAATTTTGTTAATCTTAAAACTGCATATTATTATCCTTTTATATCTGAAAATTTGTAAAACGGGCAACAGTGTAAGATCACAATAGTCAGAAATTATAACCTTAAAATCGAACATCTGACAGTGACATTTAAAAACCCTGATGTAAAACACAACCAGCCCCATTTACAATACTTAAACTGTCACTTTTCCATAGCTAGGCGAGATCCAGAAACAAATAGAATATATAATATATATATAATTCTTCGGGTTTGGTCCCGCGTATTTTCTTGGCTCTGGTCCATTTTATTTTTAATTCGACGTTTCGATGACGTCGCAGTCATCATCGTCAGGAATAACTAGTAAAATTCCATTGCTCTACCAACCACTTGTTTGATTTTTACGTACTTGATGCGTGAATTTCTTGTTTGGCTTCGTGTTACTCTTCTGTTTTGTTTTCTAATGATGTAGTAGTGACAATTTCAATATTATTTTCGGAAGGGGTTGGATTTTGAATGTGATAATATATTTTGACCAGAATTTATACAAGTTTTCCAAATTGGTGGTAGTCTTTTACCATCATCTCTTTGATTTAGACTGTTCGGCCTCTTTTCAATTTCTATCGCTTCTCTAATAATCCTCGCGTGGAAGAAGTCTGTCTTTTTAAAAATTCTCGTTTTTTCGAAATTTATTGTATGTTTAGAAATGTTTACGTGTTGAAATGAAGAAGATTGTGGATCAGACTTTCTTACTGCTAAAATGTGCACATTTTAGCAGTAAGAAATACAAGCAACATACAGTGAATTTTTCTTTTCGGTAAACATATGCATAAGCTGTAAATTTTTTGACATTCGTTGATTTTTAAAATGAGTTCAATCTGAAGCTTTCAACGAGTGTTTTCCACTCCCAGACTAAGCATGAAGTAAAATTTCGAGTTTAGAAAAGCCCCGTGAAAATTTGTCGAGGGTCGCGCAGCGACCCGAGACAAATTTTCTGGGCTTTTCTAAACTCGAAATTTTACTTCATGCGCCACGCGTATAAAACACTGATTTCAAGTGTTCGAATATACATAAATTTCACAATATTTTAGTGTTTTATACGCGTGGCGCATAAAGTAAAATTTCGAGTTTAGAAAAGCCCAGAAAATTTGTCTCGGGTCGCTGCGCGACCCTCGACAAATTTTCACGGGGCTTTTCTAAACTCGAAATTTTACTTCATGCTTAGTCTGGGAGTGGAAAACACCTGTTTAAAGCTTCAAATTAAACTTATAAAAAAACAAGAAAACAAGTAACAACCAATCCAAATTTTCAGGCTTTTCCAAACTCGAAATTTTACTTACTTACTTACTTAATTTGGGACTTAATTTGGGATTAGAAACAGTTGTTCGAAGCTTCAAATTAAAAGCTTTTAAAAAGCAACGAATGTCTGTAAATTTACAGCAAAACTAATGATATGTATACCTTAAAGAAGAATTCCCTAAATACTGCGTTATTATAAATCAAATTCATTCATTAATTAAATTAACGAAATGTGTATAATTGTGCGATGATTATTAAAATGTACTAAATGCGTGGAATTGATTGAACATTTTATAAGTTTATGAAGTCCTAGAAAATTCACGAAAACTTATTAAAATCACAGATATTGGTTAAAACAGGAATATTTAACTGACATTTTTAAAAATTGATGAAAATCTTAAAATAGGTAATCCTACGAAAACGATCAAAACATGAGTCACAGACGAAATTAAAGTTCAGTTGATCATTAGAAAATAAAAAAAATCAACAAAATAGACAAAAAATCCATTATTTTAAAAATATTATTTATTTGTCATGTTGCATTTTTGTAATTCTGCCTATTTACTGTTTTTGCTATACTTTTTTATAATTATATTGACTAAACTTGACTCACCCATGTAAGTATCATTAATTCAATTCGAAAATAAATAAATTTGATTGGATATTATTTCGATATTATGACAATCACTATAAAAAAATCATCAACATTTACAAAATAATCATTCCTTGTTTTTTTACAAGAGGACAATTTAAAGCTTTAAACGAGTGTATTCCACTCCCAGATTAAGCATGTAGTAAAATTTCGAGTTTGGGAAAGCCTGAAAATTTCGATTGGTCGCTCCGCTTTGCTACGCGACCAATCCAAATTGTTATTTGATTATTTTATAAATATTGATGAGATTCTGTAGGCGCCCATGAACAATAGTAAACTAATAAAATGTTTTATTAATACGAAAATGTTAATATCATCCTTAAAACCTTGTTAAAGCTGTATGCTAACGTGTATTAATAAGGCATGTTTAAATATTGCAATTTTATTTATGAAATCAGCAATAAATGAAATTAAAGGTTGTTTACGTTGTTTGAACACACGTGCCTAATTTTAATTAATCATTGTTTAATTGCATAAATGTTATTTATCAAATTAAATTCAAGACTCAATCCTTAGTATATAAACAAAAAAAAAACTGGCATTTAAGCAATGTGCAAATCGCAGCTAATTTAATTAGCAATAAACCAAAAGAGCTATAAACACGTTTTTCAGCCTTGCAATCTGAATAAAATTGCATTATTAAATAATACAAAAAAAACCTAACAAGTGAATTAAATCATCTTATTGCAGCAGAACACACAAATTGAAACGAACGGCAGTAACCCCGAATTACGCAACGGTCAGGTGAAAGGATGGTCAGCTGGCCGGCCTCAGAGGATCCTAATTCCCACACGGGATGAAGACCATCATCGCGCAGGAAGAAGTCATTATGTGTTAATTCGGGTTATATGCGTTTCTATTAATTAGCAATTGTTCGCAAAGCGCAAGAAAAATGAAACAACGCCGACATTTCAGGAAACGATCACACTAATTGTTGAATGCTAGAAAAATTATTAGACTGTCGCAGTTCTTTACTCGGAGGACTTTCACGGTGTTACATAAATCTGCACTCGAAATGGTGTGTGCAATCTTAAATTATAATAATAAGCAGGATGAAAATTGGATTTGTATAGGAATTGTGATGTCGGAGATTGAAGTGTGTTGGTAACTGTTATAGCTGGGGTTTGTTGATAAATTGTGTTCGACATTCTAAATATTTATGTAAGCTTGGAATTTTAGAAAATTGAGTCTTTGCACGTGCTGGTATACTTTCCATATCCGAATTGAACTTAAATCATCTTGTCCCCTAGGCGATCGATAAATCATTTCAAAATTTTTGTTGTAGTTAAGATTTTAAATTTTCTTGCTTCGAATAATCTACGAAAATGAAACATAAAGAAATAAAATTACACAATCACGAAGATTAGATTTTATTTTATCAACGTCAAAACAAGGATTATTCGTTTCATAACAATCTCTGAAAATGTTATCTAAATATGACCTAAGGTGATTCTTTAATAATATCCAAATTTTCTGTACTATAAAATAATACTTATATACTTTTACGAATCCTCGAAAAACGGATTCGCATCGTGAATTTGAATCATGATAAAAGGGTTGGTAAGAGAAAAAATTATTTCAATTAAAGATTCGAATCATGTTTTTCGAATCACGGATAGAAAATCTTTAAAAATAAATTTGCCGAGCAATTATAGAGTTAACTATAAAACTTGATTTTAGGTTAAATTCTGCAATTCTTTTAATGATTTCTAGGAATGACTTATTACATTACATACTGGGAATTTTTCATGTAAACATACATTGTGTAGACGCTGTAAATTTTTAGGCATTCGTCGATTTTATAAAAGCGTTCAATTTGAAGTTTCAAACGAGTGTTTTCACTCCCATGTTAAGAATGAAGTAAAATTTCGAGTTTAGAAAAGCCTATACCAGGTTTGGTCTCGAACTAGATATTATGACATTATTTTATACGCGTGGCGCATGAAGTAATATTTTTAGAAAAGCGAAGCGACCAAAAGTACAATTTTTAGTTTAGAAAAGCCTGATTATTATTTTTATTAATTACATGGTAAATCACTTATATAATTTTTGCCCATTACTGCAATATTTTTAAGATTTATGACTTGCAAGCGGCCTCCCCTGCTACGCACATGACTGTGTTTTTATTACAAAACATTTTAGTCGGGCTTAAATTTATAAAATACTTCTTGCAAGGGGCCTTCAAAGATATTATTCAAAACAAATATAATATCGGGTAGTTGTACATAAAACATAATACATACAATACACATAATATTATGTGACGCTATTTTTCATCACAATATTTTATACAATAGTTACAGCATACCAGAGCTGGGCAGGATTCGAATCATTTAGGATTCGAATCCTTTTAGAGGATCTAAAAGAGTAATTCGAATACTGTAGTTAAACTGGATTCGTAATCCGGATGCGTTACATTTTTTTAAGAGGATTCGTATTCGAATTTAAATGCGGGTGATTCGAATCCTTATAAAAGGATATTTATAAAAGGATTCGAATACTTATAAAAGGATTCGAATATTTATAAAAGGATTCGAATATTTATAAAAGGATTCGAAAATTTATAAAAGAATTATAATACTTGATCAAGGGATTCTAATACTTACAAAAGGATTTGAATCGTCAAAACTAGTTCGAATCAATTGTGAGGATTAAAATGAAAAATTTGTTTTGCGTGTTTATAAATTTTTCGTTAAATCAATTTTCTATACGCGTGGCGCATGAAGTAAAATTTCGAGTTTAGAAAAGCCCCGTGAAAATTTGTCGAGGGTCGCTGCGCGACCCTCGACAAATTTTCTACGCGGGGCTTTTCTAAACTCGAAATTTTACTTCATGCTTAGTCTGGGAGTGGAAACGCTCGTTCAAAACATCAAACTGAGTGCTGTGATAAAAACATTAAATGACTAAAAATGTTTTTTAAGATAATTATCAAGTTTTCAAAATTTTGTTTATTATTATTTGAAGTAGAACTGACATGGTAGCCACAATCTGAAATGTTAAATTTTTCCGACACTTCCCTATTTAAAGATTTTTTTCTCTGACCATTTAATATAATTTCCTTCTGTGGGAAACCCAAATTTTTCTTTGTCCGAATTAGTAAAACATCTGGATTTTTTAAAAGTCACAAAAATACGCTAGAGTTAATGTTTTGTGTGATCTCTTTGGAACCATGATGCTTTTTAACCATCAGGAAAATTCCGACTCATCGGTGAGTCTCAGGTAATCCGGATTTTTAAATACTTTTTAAAATTGCTATTAAAACTACACCGCTAAACATATTTTAATGATTCTTGCTTTATTCAAGAAAGTACACCTTCCGATTATTTATGGTAAACTATTTCAGTTAAATGGCCGCCGCGGCAGGCTTGACAGTAGTCCATCCTTTTCACCCAATTTTGCTGTACATTTTCGATTGTTTTTGAGTCTATTTGACGAATAGTTCAACGAATGTTTTCCTTCAGTGCTTCAATTATTTGTGAATCGTTGGAGTAACAACGGTCCTTAACACATCCGCACAAAAAATAGTCCAACGACGACAAATTGCAGCTGCGCGATGGCCAATTAATGTCTCCAAAACTACTAATAATGCGGTTACCAAACTTAGTGTGCAAAAGATCGATAGTTTTATGGCTGGTATAGCATGTTGCTCCATCCTGCTGGGACCACAGCTCGCCCAAGTCTAAATCGCCTAATTGCGGCCACAAAAAATCAGTCAGCATGTTTATGTGATGTACTGCATTGCTACACAACACACTTTGGAAAAAAAAATCAATATTTCCCAACGCTACTCCGAATAAAAACGATTCATATCTTACAGCGGAGGTTTGGCACTACATTTATGCCAATATGTCAAGCGTGTCAGTGTTTCCAATAAGGAAATAACAAACAATTGATAACGTTGTTTTCATTATTTTTGTCAATAGTTAAGTTGATTTAATAAATGTTTACATTATTTGTAATTTTTATGATGACAGTTGATTTTGACAAATATAATAAAATCATATGGCTTTTTTGTTAGTGTTTTGCTCAATTTAAATAAAATTCCATGACTTTTCTCTGACTTTCCCGGTTTTAATGATATTCAGTGCATTTTTTGTTTACGTAATTTTCATGCATTCGTCGATTTTATAATAGAGTTAAATTTGAAGTTTTGAAAGAGTGATTCCACTCCCAGACTAAGCATGAAGTAAAATTTCGAGTTTAGAAAAGCCCCGTGAAAATTTGTCGAGGGTCGCGCAGCGACCCGAGACAAATTTTCTGGGCTTTTCTAAACTCGAAATTTTACTTCATGCGCCACGCGTACAAAACACTGATTTGAAGTGGATTTCAATAGCACACAAATACATTTTTAATCAGAATTATACGGAATCAGATATTTAGTCTGTTATCAACGATGTTCAGTGTTAATAATAAATAGTTAGGTTTTAAATATTTTTGTTAAAACAACTTGTAACGATATTTATATGTTAATGATTGCAGAAAAATAATAAAATCAGGGCAGAAAGACTTATGGTCGATAGCCCTTATTTGGGAACGCAATATAAGAATATTTTTGTTTTAACACTATATTTATTGTATATACTTCTCAAATAATAAAGATTTAGTTATTATAATAAAATCAAATTTATTCTTAAAGGATTTGTATTCGTGAATCGAAAAATCAGGATTCGAATCTTTGATTCGAATCATATTTATCTCTTACGAATCCTTTATTCGAGTATTCGTGATTCGAATCATATTAGGTGATTCGGATTCGTGATTCGAATCCTTTTTACGAGGATTCACCCCAGCTCTGCAGCATACAAATGTTCATTGATCAGTAGTTAAGTTTTTGTAAAGGCAAATTTAAAATTATACCTTATACTTAAAAAATTACACAATCCCTAAAAAAAAGATAATTGTGAAGATTTCACACTTTTCGAGTGCAAAATTTCAATTGTTTTTGTGCAGGTCTTTTGCCTCGTTTGTAATGATGATGATTTACAGAGAGGTGCCGAGGCCAGTGATTTTACGGTCGATAAAGCCATCTTAAAATCTTTGAACGCCTTGGAGATATATCCATTTTCTGTTTCCTGAGTCCATTCACTGAATTAAGTTTTTCGCGATATGAACGTGTGCGCGACGGATTCACTTTCGTAGTGCTAACAATGGAAAATAATTATTAATGTTACACAGAATGAAAGAAAAACCTTACTGTATAATGTCATAATAATCTTGCTCAAATAATTGTAAATATCTAGTTCGAGTTATTGCCCTCAAGTAAAAAATACTACTTAAACATATAAATAAGACAGATTACTAAATGAATAGTTTTACCCTTCAACCTATTTCAAAAATGTTAAATATATTGGGCATTCCACGCCAAATCGGATACCATCTGGTTTTGCATCTCCGATTTTTTCCTGATTTCTTATGTTATAGTACCAAATGAAAATGAAATGAATATTTTCAAATTTTTAATATAAAATGTTGATTTCCAAAAAACAAGTACTTAAATTTTTTTTTGGCCTATTATTATTAATTATTTGTGAGCTATCTACTAAAGGTACAATAATTTCAATTGCGGGTATTGTTTATTTAAACACTGCTCCTTATGTAGTACAGAGCCTGTACATTAGTTCTTCGATAAAAAAATAAATCCCATCGTTATCCCAGTATCTGATTAGGCTTAAAAGTTGCGTAATGAGTGGCAGTTTTTTAGAAAAAAAAATCGATCAGTACGTGTTTATTGAAAATCAACATTTTATATTAAAAATTTGAAAATTTTATAGAAATATTTTCCGAATATTTTTGTATAAGTGACCTTAGTTATAATCCATTAAACTATTAAGACATATTTAACTTTTAGTACTGATAGCTGAAACATGTAATTTTAAAAATTCGAAAAAAAAATAGATCCTATTAGAATAGAATAGAATACTATTATTATGCTTTTGCCATACTTAGTATAGATACATTCGTCAAGTATAAATAAACATACATAATTTACATTAATTGTGAACATTAAGTCATATAACGGTAAATACATGCATACATAGACATTCACAATGACATGGTAAAATCTTCTACTGAGTAGGGTACATTCAGAAGTAGCATTTTCTTTAGATTATTTTTGAATTTATTTAGACTTAATTTTCTTAAATATTCAGGAAGTTTATTGTACAATTGAATTCCTGCGTATATCGGAGATTTCTTGTAAATTTCAAGTTGGCATTTCTTTACATGGATATTTGAGGAATACCGAGTGTTATAACTGTGTATTTCAGTAATACGAGTGAATGTATGTTCTTTCTCATGAATATATTTTAACAGCTTGTAAATGTATATTGCTGGAGTTGTCATTATATTATATTGTTTAAATATGGGCCTGCATGAATTGCCATATTTTACATTGAAAATTAATCGCAATACTCTCTTCTGGGCTATGAAAGCCTTCATGGCTACTGAAGACTGTCCCCATACGACAATTCCGTAGCTAAGACGGGAGTACACTAGTCCATAGTAAACGGAGATTAAGCTATCTATATCTAAAATATGTTTTAACCTACATAGTGCAAAGTAAGATTTGTTAAGTTTACTCAGAAGACTATCGATATGAGATTTCCACGATAAATTTTTGTCAATTTGTAATCCCAAAAATGAGGTCACTTCGCTAATTGACAAGGTATTGTTATTTAAGTTGATTGCATATTCTGATGGTTTTATATGTGTATTATAAAATTCTATACAGACAGTTTTTGAGTAGTTAATTATTAAGTTATTGCCATAAATTAAATTGGCTTAATATTTCATTTCATTTATTATTGCAGGAGTTTGCGTCTGGTCCATTCACTATGATAGATGTGTCATCAGCAAACATTGCGGCACACCTAGGGATACACCCCAATGGTCTGACATTGTGTCACTTATCTTTACAACAATTTCTCTGTTCTCGAGGTACGATTTGAACCAATTATTTAAGGGTCCTCTAATCCCTAATGTATTTAACTTTTCCAATATAAAATTATAGTCTAGATTATCGAATGCTCGTGATAGATCGAAGAAAGCACCAATCACTTTATGTCTTTTATAAATCATAGAGTAAATATGTTGAACAAAATCAATTGTTGCTGTTTCTGTTGATTTGTTTCGTCGGAAACCGTGTTGTTCATTGCAAATTCTGTTTGTTTTGTCCATGAAAGTCATGATTTTTTTGCATACATCTTTTTCAAGAGAATTTTGCATACATCTTTTTTTGAGAATGTACATAGTAGCGAAATAGGTCTGTAATTTTCAAGATTACGCGCATCTCCTTTTTTTAGTATAGGTGTTATAGTAGACAATTTCAGATGATTAGGGAATTGACCTAGTGATATTGATTTGTTAATAATTTCTGTAAGGGTTGGTGCTATTTCATTACTGCATATTTTGATAAAAGTGATCGGTACTTCGTCTTGACCAGTAGAGTATTTTTAAAATCTTGTATAATTTGGACGACTTCATACACACTGACAGGTTGAAAAAACATTGATTGTGAATTTATTGAGTCTGTTGTGCATTTCGCTGATATGCTGCCTTTAAAGTGATTATTTTTCATCTCTATAACATTGGATGTGAAATGTTTTCCAAATGCATTCGTAATTTCTTTAGTATTTGTAATTTTAAGATGGTCGACTATAATATTATTTGGTGCCATAAATTTTTTGTTTGTGTATTGTTATCCCATTATCGGACTAGGGTTTAAAGTTGCGGAATGAGTAACAGTCTTTTAGAAAAAAAAAATAAAGAAAATCGATCAGTACGTGTTTTTTGTAAATCAATATTTTACATTAAAAATTTGAAAATTTTATAGAAATATGGTTTTTAAAATATTTTGGATTTTATATTCAAAACGTATTATGAAAAAAAAAATTTAAAAAAAAGGTTAAAATCGGCCTATTTTCACAAAGTTCAAAAATCGATATCTCGAAACCGGCTACACAAATAAAATTGAAAAAAATCACGGAGGCCTCTCTCATTTGGTACTATAACATAAAAAATTATGAAAAAAATCGGAGATGCAAAAGCCAGATGGTATCCGATTTGGTGTGGAATACCCCATATGTATAACGATAATTCCACAAGGTATTTGAACTAAAAAAAATCTGACTACTACAACAAATCTTATTTTAAACAGAGGAAATGTATAATTAAACTTAATAAAACACTAACACTTTCTATACTAAAAACATTTGTTTATGCTAAATGTACACTAATTATATTCATCTCTTCACGTAACTCAAACCAAATACAAGAGAAATGTAAATGTAGTTCAAACGTTTGCTATTTTAAAATGTAAAAATATTTTAAGTCACATATAAATTTAGTTTAAATAACATTTTATCATAAATAAAACCACGATAGGTTTATTTTTTTTCAAGCAAAAATTGAATAAATTATAATCATGTCTTAAATCACGAGACTGTATTATAATAAAACGCATTCCTGGTATATTTGCACTCAATATCCTTAAACGAACCGAAACTAATTTTAAAGTTAATTTAAAATAATCCCTTATTCCATAATCGTTTAAGTGCCATAAGCGCGTATTATTGGATGTTGCAGAAAACTGTAAACTGCTTCCAAAATGTCAAAGCTTGAGTGTTTTGTGGGACAGAACATCAAGATTTTCTTTAAATTCTTCTTCATTTCTTCATTTTTGCTATCAAAACGAGACATCCTAACTACATTTATTCGTAAAACGAACACTGTCAGCTTTTGACGTTTTAATTTGATGTTTGTGTGAGTTGCGTTAATATGATTTTTTCTATTTAAAAATACTTTCACGGTCTACACGTTTGAACCATGATGTTTTAATAAATAGAAAAACCCTTTAGACGCCACACGTATCCCGTAGTTTTCGCATTTAATAAAACATGTCACGTGGTGCAAATTCGGCCAATTTTATTGGTCTCTCTACTTTGAGCGAAATAATCAACATTATAATAATATGGAACGTTACTATAATCTTGATTAAACATTACTAAAATGTGCTCAGTTAGATATAACTCAGTTGAAAGTTAATATCATCAGATTGTTGATTTGGATCTAAATATTTAAATTAAACCAACTAAAATAAGGAAAGAAAATAAAACAATATGTACGTACATCTTGTCCTAAATGTTCAAATTCAGACTAAAGTAAGTATCAACATTAAATAATTTAAATAATTGGTCAATTAAATTCTTAGCCATTTTCTTATAATCAAAGATAATTTAATAGAATATGCAATAAAATAAATTGATGCACTGACTTTATCCAAAATAGGTAAAGACCTAACCTTTCCGTGCTTTTATTATTTTCGAATTAAACCGTACGCTCTTGACTTTTCACGTTTTTTAATCAATTTCCACAGATGCGCTTAGCAGCGCATCATCAATTATATTGCGCATTTTTTCTCACATTGCGTACGATATGCTTCTTTGTGCGGCCGCCAATAAATTCGAAATAATAAGCACTTGCAATAAAACTAATTGCAAGAGCCGCAATTAGCACCGGTTAATATTTTCCATTATTATTGATGAGGTTATGCACGTGTTTATCGTGTTTATGATCACTCAAAAGGTTACAAACTTAAGACGATAAAGATTTTTTTTAGCTTGGACAAAAGCTATTAATAATAACGATCAATTTAATAAAGCAGATAATTCATATTGAACAAACTTCAAAACATCAAGTTTGTTATTTAGGTTAAACAAAAGCTGCAAAATAGCAGAGCTGGGCAGGATTCGAATCATTCAAGATTCGAATCCTGGATTCGAATCCTTTTAGAGGATTCAAAAGAGATATTCGAATACTTTAGTTAAACTGATTCGTGATCCGGATTCGTTACACTTTTTTAAAATGATTCGTATTCGAATCCAAATGCTGGTGATTCGAATCCTCATAAAAGGATTCGAATCCTCATAAAAGGATTCGAATCCTCGTAAAAGGATTCGAATCCTCATAAAAGGATTCGAATCCTCATAAAAGGATTCGAATCCTCGTAAAAGTATTCGAATCCTCATAAAAGGTCTCGAATCCTTATAAAAGGATTCGAATATTTACAAAAGGATTCGAATAGTTACAAAAGGATTCGAATCGTCAAAAATAATTCGAATTAATCGTAAGGATTAACATGAAAAATTTGTTTTGTATGTTTTTAAATTTCTCGTTAAATCACTGTTTTATACGCGTGGCGCATGAAGTCAAATTTCGAGTTTAGAAAAGCCCCGTGAAAATTTGTCTCGGGTCGCTGCGCGACCCTCTACAAATTTTCTACGCGGGGCTTTTCTAAACTCGAAATTTTACTTCATGCTTAGTCTGGGAGTGGACGACACTCGTTTGTAAGTGATAAAATCAATTAAATTAATGATTTGTGTCAAATTTAACAGATTTGAGATTATTATTTGTTTTTCGGTAATTGCGCCAAATATAACATTTTGATGAATATGAATTGACATTCCCAATCAAATTTTTACACTTAACATGTCGATTTATAACATTTTTATAAGATTTTCAACAAATCGATATTTTCATAAAATTATCCTTATTTCGAGATTTTCGTCGATTAATCAAATTTTTATCAGATTTTGCAATATTTCCTCAATTTTCCTTAATTTATCCAATGTTGATGTAATTTTCAATATATCGAGATTTTTAATTAATTTACGAAAATGTTTATCAGATTTTCAACATATCTTGATTTTTGATAATTTGTCATATTTATCCATTTATAAAATTTTGATGAAATTTTCGATATTTCGCGATTTTCTCGTCAAATATATAAAATGTTGATATGTAAGATTTTCAATATTTTTATTCAGATTTGTAACGATTTTCAAAAATGATTAAATCATTATTTGAACACACAAATTTGAGTTTTTTTTTTCTACAAGACATATTTAATCATTTTTGACATTGAATGACATTTTTGATATTCCTTACCTTTTGAGATGACATTTTTGACAATAGATTATATTCTAGATATTAGACTACGTTTTTTGACATTAGACGACATGTTTCACATTAGATGTTACTTTTGATAAACAATGAAATTTTTTACTTATTTACTATTTCTGATGTTGACATTAAATGACGTATTTGACATTAGATGGCAGTTCTGACATTATATATTTTTTTACTTTTTTGGCAGTAGACGACAATTTTGACATTTGATATTTTTGATATTACATATTTACTTGTTTTACATTAGATACAATTTATATATTATTAGATAACTTTTTTGACATTATTACTGATTTTAACTGAAATTTTCGTTTTTGTAAGAACGTTTTTGTCAAACTGTCACATACTGACATAAAATGATAACTTTAACGTAAATCGATTTTATCAGCACGCCAAATTTTTGACGTTTTTGATATTTTTTATATTTACGAGATGACATTTTGGTCATTTTGTTTTTGGCAATTTTAAATAATTTTGACATATTTTGATAACTTTTAAAACTGAAAACAGTTTTAATATGTTTTTATATTTTTAACTTTACTTGAAATCAGTGTTTAATACGCGTGGCGCATGAAGTAAAATTTCGAGTTTAGAAAAGCCCCGTGAAAATTTGTCTCGGGTCGCTGCGCGACCCGAGACAAATTTTCTACGCGGGGCTTTTCTAAACTCGAAATTTTACTTCATGCTTAGTCTGGGAGTGGAGACACTCGTTCGTAAATTTTCGAATTATCATAAAGTTATGTATTTATTTTCAAAAAAAATCTTTCACGGTTTATTGAACAAAAACAAAAGAGCTGAGGTGAAAAGTGTTTAGGTAAAAGTGGTTTATTTTTTCGTTGGCTACAACTTTTGTTTGAAACATTTTTTGATTTAGATGTCGAAAGCCATAATCGGTGAGTTGTTGATGTCCACTAGATTTTTTAGTTTCTAATTCAGAAACAAAAGAGCTGAGGTGAAAAGTGTTTAGGTAAAAGATGTATATTTTTTCGTTGGCTACAACTTTTGTTTCAAACATTTTCTGACTTAGACGTCGAAATCCATAGTGGAATTCGTTTAATCAAAAAACATCTAATGATTTCTGGTGATTTTCAACGCAAGACTTTTAGACATTTGATGGTATAATTAATATTGAATTAAGTATTTATTTTTAATATATTCGTAAATATAACAATGTAAAATATTTATTTAATTAAAATATTTAGAAAATAGCAATACAATAAATTTTATATTATTATTATTATTATTATACTGGGTGTCCGTATTTCAACAGAAAGTATGGGGATTTCGGTTATTTAAAGAAATAGAGAATCGGTTAAACTGGGGCAAAGTTGCATAATTTAGGGCCCAATAATAACCCAAAAACAAGTTTGAAATATTTTATTTCCTTAATGAGATATTGTCAAAAAACGTATTTTTGAAAATTCGCCCTTATTTTTTTATTCAAAAACTATTGAATCCAGGCATTTACAACTTTGACATTATAGGCACTTTTTAACGATAAATCCAGTAACATATTTTATTCTAAGATAACTATAACATTTACCTAGAGACCATAGCTAACTTTTGTTTTTCTTATGAGCGCTATTTTGGATTTTGATATTTTTTGGAAGAATATTTTTTACTAAATTCAATGATGTATCACACTTATAGTTTATTGTACATTTTATATGTAAAATTTTAATCTTTTGGTTTTTCAAAGTCTGCCTTGGAAACAGTTGAGTAACTCACTTATTTGGCAACTCCTAGGAACCATAATTTGCTTACACATCACCTCTGAAGACGGGCATCCGACGATACATTAACAGTTGTGGCATATTTTAAAGTAACGAGTGTCTTCCACTCCCAGACTAAGCATAAAGTAAAATTTCGAGTTTAGAAAAGCCCCGCGTAGAAAATTTGTCGAGGGTCGCGCAGCGACCCGAGACAAATTTTCACGGGGCTTTTCTAAACTCGAAATTTTACTTCATGCGCCACGCGTATAAACCATTGATTTGAAGTGTAGTTCAAAAACACACAAATACCTCTTTAATCAGAGTAACACAGAAATTTAGTCTGTTATCAACGATGTTCAGTGTTAATAATAAATAATTAGGTTGTCAATATTTTTGTTAAAACAACTGATAACGATATTTATATGTTTATGGTTGTAAAAAAATTATAAAATGAAATTTATTCTTAAACGATTTGTATTCGTGATTCGAAAAACAGGATTCGAATCTTTGATTCGAATCATATTTATCTCTTACGAATCCTTTATTCGAGTATTCCTGATTCGAATCATATCAGGTGATTCGAATCCTTTTAACGAGGATTCGTCCCAGCTCTGCAAAATAGTCATCAATTTGCTATAGTAGATAACTAATATTTTATTATTATCAACAAAAATTAAATTGATTACATATACAGTAAGTGAGTAATATACAAAGAGTTTTTTTTTGGGGGTATACACCAGGGTTGTTCAAAAAACGTGTTTTTCGATTTTAATTAAAACAAAAAGTTTTTTTTAACAAAACGTTTTTCATTAAAACAGCGTTTAAAACATTTACAATTAAAAACATGTTTAAAACGTGTTTAAAAGAGAACATTTTTTTCTTTTGAGTATACATATCCCGATAATTACAGCGTTTTTTTAAATTTGCGGGAATGCGTTGTTTCAAAGCGTTTAATTTGAGGCTTTTAACGAGTGTTTTCCACCCTTAGACTAAGCATGAAGTAAAATTTCGAGTTTAGAAAAGCCTAAAAATTTGGATTGGCCGCGTAGCGAAGCGGAGCGGCTAATCCAAATTAGGCTTTTCTAAACTCGAAATTTTACTTCATGCGCCACGCTTAAAAGCACTGATTCACAGTGAAGTTAAAAAAACACACATCCAACAACGATTGTAGGCAACCTTATATACGTTAGAGTTATTGGGTTGCCTATAATCACTGTTTTAAACAATTTTTTCAGCTCAGAATTTGACTCACGTTTTATTCACATCTACATATTAGATTGATAAAGCCGTCAATTTAAACTTTGCGATATTTCAGTGTTTTGTGCGTGTGGCGCATGAAGTTAAATTTCGAGTTTAGAAAAGCCTAATTTGGATTGGCCGCTCCGCTTCGCTACGCGGCCAATCCAAATTTTCAGGCTTTTCTAAACTCGAAATTTTACTTCATGCTTAGTCTGGGAGTGGAAAACCCTCGTTTAATGATATAAATTAAAATCTTTTTAAAAACAACGAATGTCGTAAAATTTACAGCGTATGCATGTATAGCTGAAAGAAAAATTCCCTGTATTTAAAAATCAAATGTATGCACACACAGCTGTGATATTTTTTTGTAATAAAATGTTGTGTTTAATAATGTAATTTGAAATATCTTCAATTTAAATTTAGCTAAAATTTAAAAATGTAAACAAAAAATCTTAGTAGTAGTATAAAATATAATTTAATAAATTTAAAATTTAAAAAAACGTTTTAAACAAATTTAACGTTTAAAACATGTTTTAAACAAATTTAAGATTTAGAACCTGTTTAAAACAAAACCGTTTAAAATACGACGACCGTTTCTAAACATGTTTAAAACACTGTTTTAAAACAAAGTGTTTTAAACATAACAACCCTGGTATACACATCCCAATTTTGTGCTGTAAATCTTCAGATACTCGTTGTTTCTTAATAGAGTTCAATTTGAAGCTTTAAATGAGAGTTTTCCACTCCCAGGCTAACTTCATGGTTAGAAAAACCTGAAAATTTGGTTTATTAGCCCGAACCAATGTAAGCGACCAAACCAAATTTTCAGGCTTCTCTAAACTCGAAATGTTACTTTATGCGCAACGCATAAAGTAAATAAGAAACTGATTTCAAGTTAAGTTCAATTATTTACAACTTTCAGTGTTTACAGTGTTTGCAATGTTAAAGTAAACTTTCGAGTTTAAGAAAGCCTGACAAGTTTTAGTCTTCTCTAAACTCAACACTTTAGTTCAAAACTTATTACTTATTTCATAAGTGAATAATGCTTGAACATTTTTTAGCATATACTCAGGGATATCTATACTGAAAAAAAAAATCCTGTAAAAAAACAACTTTAACTTAATTTTGGATTCCAAAATATGTAAAATATATCGCTAAAGCAGTATGCTAAAATAGTGTAATATAAACGTCATATAATTCAGTGTTGCAAACACATGACGCATACATTAAATTATCGAGTTTATAAAAGCCAGAAAGTTTGCTCGAGTCGCTTCGCTACGCTACGCGACCAAACCAAATTTTCAGGCTTTTCTAAACTTCAAATTTTACTTCATGCCTAACCTGGTAGTGGAAATACTCGTTAGAAGTTTCAAATTGAACTATACAAAAAAAATGCCTTAACATTTACATTGTTCATCAAGATATGTTTCCTTGAAAGAAAAACTCCTTGTATGTTTACAACAGATTAAATAAATAGTTTGAAAATTACAATTTACTAATTTCACATTTTACAGATATTTTTACATTTTGATGTCGCCTTTTTAAAAATATTCTAACATTATCAAAAAGTGTGTTTCTTTTTCAATAATAACATTTTATGTTACCTTTCACAACTATACTTTACTCAAGGTTAATGAATTCCATTTTAAATGACAATTATGTCCATAAAATAGAAAACGCACGGCGTTTAATAAAACGTTAGCACCATAAATTTCACACCATTACCTAAATGAATTTATTTATTTGCGTATCCTTGATTAAAATCATGACTTATCTCAACAAAAACCAAATCCAATACAACACAAAAAATAACTTCCTGATTCTAATCCCAAGCAAATAAAACAATTATAATTATATTATGTTCTTCCTGCTTTTTTATGTTGTTGCAAAAAAATGAATTGCTGATTCAATCGAAAAGTTTTTATCATTTGATTCTTTAGCCAAAGGCAAAATGACCAGACAGTTTACGGTCGCCTGCATTCGGAGAACGGAAATCTCAAATATTTAAAAAAATATGCCAGCTTTTGCTCTGGATCCATTCCCACAAAAAGGCAATTAATGCAATTTACAAACGGACACGCTTCTATTATTCCGAATGCGGCTTTATGATTTCGTTTTATTTGGTTGGCACGCGTGAGATTCCAATTAAGGGGGTATTGGGAAACAATAGTAACGAATGGAATATTTATTATTTCAATTAAAAACAATAGAATTAGAATTCTAAAAGCGCTACATTTTATGTAATTAATTTAATTTTGAAATAGTAATTATGAGAATGCATCGTCAGTGATTTATTTTAGGTATTCAGATCCTGATGTATACCCACTGAGCAAAAAACAAACAAATAACGTTACATCAACATTAAAGCAACATTAAACGTTGTTTTAATGTTGATGAAACATTACCTAATTGTGTTTGCTTAGTGGATAAGCAGTAAGTTTTCGGGGATTCGTTGATTGAAAAGCATTTAATTTGCAGTGTTTCGAGTTTAGAAAAGCCTAGAAATTTGGATTTTTCGACCTGTAGCAAAGCGTTGCTCGCCATCAAATCCAAAATTTCAGGGTTTTCTAAACTCGAAATTGTACTTCATGCACCACAGGTATAATACACTGATTTCAAGTTCAGTTCAAAATATGCTGCTAAAGCAGTATATTTTGCTAAACCAGTATATTTTGAACTTCATAATATTTCAGTGTTTTATCCCACTGAGCAAGAAACAAACAAATAACGTTATATCAACATTGTAGCAACATTAAAAAACGTTGTTTTACTGTTGATGAAACATTGCTGAAATTTATTTGCTTAGTAGGATACGGGTAGCGCATAAAGTAAATTTCGAGATTAGAAAAGCCTGAAAATTTGGATTTGCTTTAAAACTTGAATATTATAAATACATTTTAGGAGTAAAAATGATGTTGAACTCACTTTCACTTGTTATTTGCACTTTGCACTTTTAAAAATCCTTGAGATTATATTTTTTAAATGCAAAAAATCAAATCTGCAGTATCAGATGGCTTTGAAATAATAAGGTAACGTTCTTTTAACCCTTAGAATCAGAGAATGAAAACTGCCTTCTAACCCAGAGCTTATTGATGATATATTGATTATTGTTATTGTTATTGGATTTTTAAAAGACCGTAAAGTATCATAAACAACAGAGCTGGGACAAATCCTGGTAAAAAGGATTCGAATCACGAATCCGAATCACCTAATATGATTCGAATCACGAATACTCGAATAAAGGATTCGTAAGAGATAAATATCAAAGATTCGAATTCTATTTTTGCGAATCACGAATACAAATCCTTTAAAAATAAATTTGATTTTATTATTTTTTTGCAACCGTTAATATATAAATATCGTTACCAGTTGTTTTAACAAAAATATTCATAGTCTAATTATTTATTATTAACACTGAACATCGTTGATATCTAAATATCTGATTCCCTGTTACTCTGATTAAAGATGTATTTGTGTGTTTCTGAACTTCACTTCAAATCAGTGTTTTGAACGCGTGGCGCATGAAGTAAAATTTCGAGTTTAGAAAAGCCCGATAATTTGTCTCGGGTCGCTGCGCGACCCTCGACAAATTTTCACGGGGCTTTTCTAAACTCGAAATTTTACTTCATGCTTAGCCTGGGAGTGGAAACACCCGTTCAAACTTCAAATTCATCTCTATTATAAAATCGACGAATGCCTGAAAATTACGTAAATAAAAAATTCACTGAATATCATTAAAACCGGGAAAGTCAGAGAAAAGTCATGGAATTATATTCAAATTGACCAAATCAAATAATATATAACAAAATTTTTAAAACTAGATTATTATCTTTAAAAAAATTTCAGTCATTTAATGTTCTTATCAAAGCATTTAGTTTGAAGTCTCGAACGAGCGTTTCCACTCCCAGACTAAGCATGAAGTAAAATTTCGAGTTTAGAAAAGCCCCGTGAAAATTTGTCGAGGGTCGCGCAGCGACCCGAGACAAATTTTCTGGGCTTTTCTAAACTCGAAATTTTACTTCATGCGCCACGCGTATAAAACAGTGATTTAACGAGAAATTTAAAAACACACAAAAGACATTTTTTAAGTTAATCCTTACAATTAATTCGAAAAACAGTGATTTAACGAGAAATTTAAAAACACACAAAAGACGTTTTTCAAGTTAATCCTTACAATTAATTCGAATTATGTTTGACGATTTGTAAGTATTCGAATCCTTTTATAAATATTTGAATCCGTTTATGATTCGAATCACCCACATTTAGATTGGAATATGAATCCTTTAAAAACATGTAACGAATCCGGATCACGAATCCAGTTGAACTAAAGTATTCGAATGCCTCTTTTGAATTCCCTAAAAGGATTCGAATCCAGGATTCGAATCCTGCCCAGTTCTGATAAACAATAATAAAGATAGCAATGAAATTCCATGTAAAGTTAATGATTGTTTGTTTTTTGTTTATTTGGTGTATATTTAAATAAATAGACAAAGCACGATTTGAAAGTTTGCTTCTCAGTTGATCTAGTCACGATGCGATTTGTTTCTGTCTGTTAAAACGAGTATAATACATGCCCATGAACTTGTAATTTTATTTTGCTACTTAAAATCGTTGCACCATACATACTAAATATAGCATTTGCATATATATTTACATTTTGCATCCTTATTCAATTCTGTTGCACTGCTGATGTAGCTCCCTGGATCAAGGAAAATTTCAAAAAGTTTTTAATACTATCTTTAAATAGTTAGTGCATCTAATACAATTTATTTAATATATTTTTATTCAATTGCTGTTTTCATAAACAACGATCAATTTAAAACTTCTAACGAATGCCTCCATTCCTTAAATAAGCATTAAATTTAGAGTTTAGAAAAGGCTGAAAAATTGGATTTGCGGGCACGAAGAGAAACGTACGGCCCGGAAAATTCTAATTTTCAGGCTTTTCTAAACTCGAAATGTTACTTCATGCGCCAGGCGTATAAACCACTGAAGTATTATGAAAACCAAAATATACTGATTAGTTACGTTCGATTATGATTCATAGACGACTAAACTTCACTGTTTTGTGTTGTAGGCGTTCACTTTGTGGTACATCTTAAATAAACTTGTAAATAAAACACTTTTAACTTTGTTTAACTACTGTATTTACACTTAATTTTGTGACTATAGTTTCGACTAGCTAGTAGTCATTCTGAAACAAAAGTAAAATTTGTATCTACTTCTGTTTGAGAATGACTACTAGCTAGTCAAAACTATAGTCACAAAATTAAGTGTAAATACAGTGGTTAAACAAAGTTAAAAGTGTTTTATTTACAAACTAAACTTCACTTTATACTTGTTATCACGTTGATACATTTTAAACAAATTTAGTGCCTTTAAAACTCGAATGCCTGGAGCACTTTTCTACGCCCGTGTGTTGTAGTATTAATAGGTACTAAATAAAAGTGGTTTTATATATGATTATATAAATAACTTATTGCGAAATCTAACACGCTTGGCTTTCTTCAGCTTTATAAATCAGTGATTTCGATAAATCTGCAATTTTCATGGTATATTAGCGATGCTACATCGGAAAAAAAGAAGCAATTAATTTCCATTTATGCTGTGTATGCGTTTGCAAGGATCTAAATGAATCCAGGTCGATTACGTAAATAAAGAAAATTACATTGGTTTGAGTAAATTATTACCAGAGGCTGTGTTCCTGGAAAATGCCATCTTCATTGCTGACATAAATAATACCCATTTGTAAGAATATCACGGTTTGAGATAAAAATATTTGATTGATTGTTGGTATACGTAATGAATATTAATGGTATAGATAGATATTAAAGACATTTATATAAATTATTTCTCTATTTCTATGGACTTTATATACATGGATTTTTTATTTCGAGTATACAATCCTGGTGCATGTAAATGTTGAGGCATTTGTTTTTTATAGTTCAATTTCAAACTTCTAACGAGTGTTTACATTCCTAGGTTAAGCCTGAAGTAAAATTTCGAGTTTATAAAAGCTTGAAAGTTTGCTTTGGTCGCGTAGCGAAGCGAAGCGAAGCGAAGCGAAGCGAAGCGAAGCGAAGCGAAGCGACCAAACCAAATTTTCAGGCTTTTCTAAACTCGAAATTTTACTTCATGCGCTACGCGTATAAAACACTGATTAAACGTGACGTTCAAGTTATACTGCTTTAGCATACTGCTATAGCGCTATGCTTTAAACTTTACTTGAAATCAGTCTTTTATACGCGTGGCGCATGAAGTAAAATTTCGACTTTTGAAAAGCCTGAAAATTTGGTTTGGTCGCTCCGCAAAGCGGAGCAACCAAACCAAATTTTCACTTCATGCTTAATCAAGGAGTGGAAACGCTCGTTAGAAGCTTCAAATCGAACGTTTTTTAAAAAACAACGAATACCTAAAAATGTACAAAGTACACATCAGAATATGTATACCTAAAAAGAAATCCCTGTATGTAGTCTTTAAATTTAATATCTGTAATTCATTTTAGATAAATTACAACTTACAATAATTATTTATAAACGACTTCAATATTCGATGCAAATTGATTAATTAACATGCTTTAATAAAACCAAAAACAAAAATCGGAACATTCATAATATGTCTTGTGGATGATCATTATTTATAAATAAATAACTTATTATAATCTATCCTATGTGAATTTGATAGTATCTTACGTCACGAGAGTGGTATGCAGCATATTACATATGAGCGGATATGTTGCGCACGAGCCGCGCAGCGGCGAGTGCAGTATTCCGCGAGTATGTAATTGCCATACCACTCGAGAAACGTACGATACTTTACCTACGCCCTAATAAAATAAACAATGAGCATGAAACAACAACTTATTTACTCAATAATTTTTGATAGTAACATGACATTAATGAAAGCTAAATGACTACTTGATCAATATACATCAAAGAAATGTCATTTGGTTGTGCGGTAATCAATCAACTTGTCAAAGCTATTACGTGCATGTGTAGGTAATGTGAATCATACGCGTCAAGATGACAGTGTGGTATGATGCGGTTACTAGATAGGGCGTACGTAAAAGTTATTGAAATGCAGTAAAGTCTCTAGATTCCAGAAAAAGAACAACTTTATCTCAGTGTCTGTGTTTTTATTTATTATAATCGTACATATAATTTGTAAGCAAATACAATATTGTATTTTATTGATAATTGAATATTGATATATTTTATTAAAAAGTATTTTGAAAAATACAATATGTCCGTTTCGTTAAGTATTTTTAAAATTTGCATCAAGTTTTCAGATTTGATTATTTCTTACTCGTATATAAGAAATAATTAATTCTGAAAACTTAATGCAAATTTTAAAAATACCTAACGAAACAGGCGTTCTTTATGTTTCAAAATACTTTTTAATAAAATACATCAATTTTCAATTATCAATAAAATACAATATTGCATTTGCTTTCAAATAATATGTACGATTATAATAAATAAAGACACAGACACTGTGATAAAGTTTTGTTTTTTTTTTTTGAAATCTAGAGAACGCTCATCTACTTTTATTTATTTCTTCTACTTGTACTATTTTTAAAAACGCTAAAATATATTTTACATTTATTATAACAAACAATATTTATACAGGAGTCAAAAGCGTTCGTCCACTTGTTTCACAATTGGTGTCATCTTTGTTGTTAATGCATCTTTCGAAGCCTGTGCCAATTAAAGAGTAAATGTACCGACTTTTTGAGATGCAATACATAGACAAATTAATTACAACTTTCGCATAAATTTTTTTTAAAACTCAGAAACAATGTTTTTATATTAAGTATTTAAACATAGTATGCATTTTTTACTTTATTTTACGTGTGTAAGATTTCAAGTTGAAATTTTATTGAAACAAATTACTTACAAAAAATACTTCTCAAATGTTTGATTTTAGTAATATTCTGACAATTTTAAGAATTTCTACGATTTTACATACCCCTAATGCTAATAGATACCTGCAAGTGAAGAAAAATAAGGTTGCTTATTAAGATATCCATGGTACTAAAATGTAAATAAAAAAATCAAAACACGCCTAAACAAAAACATGACGTGATAGACAAAAACCATTAGAATGTTTGAAATCAGTGTCTAAAAATTAGTCAAATAAAGGTATCAGATCTAAATCAGCAGAAAAAAAGTGTCGTTTGTTTGAAATTATGCAGTATTTACTGAAATATCTTGAATAGTAAGTAATGTCAAAAACTAATAAATTATTAAAAAAATAGCTTGGTTTGTTTCATTACAAAAACGTGATTTTATTTAAATTTGTTTCATTTGCTTTTAATAATTAATCAGGTTTTACCGAGTGATCAATGCGAAACAAGTTAAAGATTTAATAACTCAAATGCACTCAAAATTCTTATTTGCAAAATATCACCAACATTTTGTACATACAAAGTCGAATTTAAAATTCAATGATGATAGAAATCGAAAGTCACCTAATTTTAATGATTCTTGTAGTTTCCGAAAAACATATTTTACAATTAATGTCATGTATTCGGAAGAGAAAGCAAATGTAAAATGTATTTGATATCTGAATTAAATGTGAAAACAAAAATAAATGTGTGTAAATTATACCAAAATATATCACAAATTATCTCCAAACTTGTGCGATCTAAAACAAGATGAACTATTTATAAATGTAATTTTAAACACTGTTTGAAAATGAATTAAGCTCAAATATTGTATACAACGTAATCGAAATTAATTTATCCATTAGAGTTTCAAAATATCAAAAATCTTCATACATATTATTAATACTCCATAAAATATAATTAAGAATAATGAAATACATTTCTCTAAAAGTAATTAAACTCTTCGCACGAAATAGGCATTAACAATTTCACTAAAATTGCACAACTGATTCACTCACACTCATCTATCACACTGCAAACCATACAGAATTCACTCACTTTATTTTCATGTCTCGTTTTTTCAATAGCACTTAATCGAAAGAAAGTTTTAATGATTCCTAATTTTCTAAAAATTTTATAATATCATAAATAACAAACCGAATTTACAGTGTATTTGAAGATAGAATGTTATTCATTTTTTTATTAATATTAATTAGTAAATTACTATAAATTCTAATTCTAAGATAACTGCACACTATATTATTAATTTAAATAATTAAATATCTTGGCCCATTTGCACCACGACTGATTGGAACAATTTGTTAATAAAACTATTTTGTCATTCAGATTTATAAGATTTTTATATTTTTTAGCTTTGACTTAATCAAAATGTTTAATAAATGATTATTGGATGATTATACTCTAATAATCATTTATTAAACCTTTTGATTAAGTCAAAGTTAAAGAATATAAAAATCTTTTAAATCTGTATGACAAAATAATTTTATTCAGAAATTGTTTACACAATAGCATATTGATAAAAGAGACATGTTTAGGGTCTCTTTCATCAATATGCGATTGTGTAAACAATTTGTGAATAAAATTATTTTGTTTTTAAGAAGTAGAAACTAATTACTGATTGCGGTAATGGACTTACCGGGCAATACACTCTTTTTAATGCCGACTAGCACCATAATTATTAAATTTCATGGTAAATGTTTATTATCAAAGTTTAAAATGAATAACCTATCAAAAATCTTGAATGCAATCTCTAAATTCAGTCGATTTTCACTTGAATATAACTTTGTAAAATTGATAAGAAATAATAAATTTGCACAAAATAACATAGATCGTGCTTATTTATTATTTTATTATTTTGTGCAAATTTTTTAAGAATTTGAAGTTATATGAGAATTATCTTAAACTATTTTGTGCAAATTTTATAAGAATTTGAAGTTATATGAGAATTTTCTTAAACTGCCTCGATTACATTTAAAAATTTGCACAATTTTAAATACTGTGGTATATCATTATCATTAAATTTGATTAGTAGCTTCAATTAACTCAACAACCCTCCATTACAAAAAAAATCAAAAATTAGTAACCAATCCAAAATCTTGAAAGCAACAACTAAATTAAAACAACAATTTACAAGTTACTTGAAAAACACTGTGTAAAATTTAAAAGAAAGCACGATCTAGGTTTACAGTTTTGTGCAAAGATCACAAGCATTTTTAATTATCTCAAACTTCCTCGACAAATATTATAAATGTATATAGTTTTTAAATGTTTTGGTAGATTTTCATTACCAAAATTAGAAACCAAACCGAAATCATCGAAGCAACATCTAAAACTAAACAACAATTTACTACACCAGAACAACACTTTGAACAATTGAAAAGAAAACGTGTTCTATGTAGTTTTGTGTGTCACATTGGAACCTCTCACGGCAATTAAGCTGTTAGGCGGACTCCATTGATTCAACCGCCAAAGAGGAAATCGCAGTCTTCGTGGGGGAGAATCGGAGATGAGCACCTGGGGGATTGGAGAAAGGGGCACCTCCAAGGTTCGGCACTTGGTATAAATACTGGATTCGCCGCCACCCAGAGTCAGTCACCTCTTGGTAAACAAATCATGAAGGTAATAAATAACATTAACACATATACAAAGAAAGAAAAACCAAAAGTGAAATCTGTGTGTTTATGGGAATATATTAAAAAAATAGTGGTTTTGAGTTTTTTTTTTTTTTTTGTAATGAAGGGTTGTTGGGTAAACGGAAGCTACTAATCATATTTTGAGTTACAGGTGTTCGTTTGTTTACTGGCGCTTGTGGTAGTTGCCACCCATGGTAAGTATTTGATTTTGATAATAAATCAATTTAATATAATCTACAAAATACGTTTAAAATAACACAATTGCGACTATACATTTTTTAGATTATATTTTTGAATACAAATTCTATCTAGTGATTAAAAGATGATAATTCAAATATATATATATATATATATATATATATATATATATATAAATCCTAAGACCTCTAGTAACCTACTTGTATACCAAAGTAATCATTCTACAAAATTAATGTTTACTAAATTCAATTATTTTTTCATTAAGAAGGATTTACTGGTGCTACATAAAACACATCTTTATTGTGGCCCTCCAAAATTTAAAATGTTTTAGGTATATAGGAAATGTTTCTTTCAAGTATACATATCCTGATGTATGTAAATGTTAAGGCATTTGTTTTTTAGAGATCCATATGAAACTTCCAACAAGTGTTTCCACTCCTAGGTTAAGCATGAAATAAAATTTCGAGTGTAGCGAAGCTAAGCGACCAAACCAAATTTTTATGTTTTTCTAAACTCGAAATTTTACTTCATGCTTAATCTGGGAGTGGAAAAGGCTCGTTTAAAGCCTAAAATCAACTCTTCTTAAAAACAAGGAATATCTAAAAATGTACAAACTACACATCGGAATATGTATACTTAAAAGAAAAATTCCCTGTATACTAGATCACACTACAACATTTTTGAACGATTTATTTTTTTGAAATTTCTTATAAATTTTGAATAATACCATTTTTATTACCAATAAATATTTTACCACAAAAATATTAAACAAACTGTTCGTTTTGTGAATATAAATCCATTTTTAGAAATAAAATATAATAATGGCTAAGTGAATAATAATTTAGAAATCATATCAAAATGATTTCTTGTTTACGGATTATGGCGCGTTTTTGTCTATTATTTTAAACCTATATCAATAGAGGTAACGAACACTCATTATCTATATTTTTGCGAATAACTGTCACCCATGTATAAAACACAAACGCTTTGAACAGGGCTGACAAGTCCTTAAGGCTATGATCCGGTGTTTCAGTATTTTTAAATTTCAGCTAAAGCGAATTTATTTCTCGAAAAAAATAAAACGGGATTGAATAGGTTATTTAACAACCCCTTTCGTTTAAAAATAATTAAAATTTGAAAACAATTATTTTATCAACATAAAACATATTACTTTCGTTCTAGATTTTTTTTATATATCTACTTCAATAAATTAAAATTATAACTTCTTCTTCCGTCAATATCAAAAAACGATGGTTTCTTTATAAAACGCGTCTCTGTTTTTACCACCCAACAGCACCCAACAGTTTTCCTTGAATCATGTATCAGAATGAAATGGTATGCTTCTTCGCATATTGCACTTTAATTTAATATTACCAATATAGCGTATGCAACTTGTTAGTCAAAATGTGAGCCTTATTATCTTTAGATACCTAATTAGTTTTGCCACAAAAGTTGTAAATTGTTCTCATATAGGCAACATAGTAGAAAGGCATAGATTTTTTCCCAGCAAAAAGAATACTGAACTACGAAGCAAAAATGTTTAAGGATTATCCAGTATGATTCCTTTTGGCCACTCTTTAGAATCAATTAAATAGATGCAAACACAATGATTTCAATTTTTAGTCTAAAAATGTTCTTAAATACACGGTTCCAAATCATGTTCAGAGTAATTCTATTGGCATATTGTGGAGATCAAAATATACTGCTCAAGGGATTATTTTTCTTTTACGGAGACTTCACCGGCTACTTTAAAACAAACGAGTTATTTGCTTTAACTCTGTAATTAAACTAACTAGGGGCTGTAGCTCGGTAACTATGACAGTTGTTTAAATTCTGTTTAAACAAATAAAAACTATAATGAAATACTCTCACTTTTCGTTTTTCGTTTCTGACATTTCTCTCTGACTATCAAAATTAACTAACACTGATTTAAAGTGAAGTTTAAAATATATTGTTATTAATTATTTTGAAATAAATCACTTACATTATTTTGATAGTCAGACAGTTTGCTAAAGCAGTATAAAACAAAACATTTTTGATTTCTCAATTTTAATAACCCAACTTATGAATGTGTAAAGAAAAATGTAAATATTTTGTTATTTAAATATTTTGATTATAACTCAAAAGTGTATTTCTAACTTCACAATATTTCAGTGTTTAATACACGTGACGCATCAAGTGAAATTTCGAGTTTAGAAAAGCATTAAAATTCGGTTTACTTCATGATTAACCTGGGACTGGAAACTTTCGTTAGAAGTTTTATATTGAACTATAAAAAACAAATGCCTCAATATTTACATACATCAGGTTATGTATTCTTAAAAGAAAAATATTTCATATTTTAGATCATACTACATTGTTAATAGCTTAGCAATAGACTTCTAAAACATGACATTATTGTGATCAATTCTGGCACTTATATTTCTTTAATTATAACAAGAATATCTAATAATTTTCTTGTTTTTTTTTCAGCTGGGTACATAAGCTCTGGCTGGTCTAGCGGAGGTGGTGGTGGCTGGAAAGGAGGCGGCGGAGGTGGATATGGAGGTGGCGGCTGGTCCAGCGGCGGCGGCGGCGGTGGCTGGAAATCCGGAGGAGGAGGAGGCTGGTCCGGCGGTGGTGGCGGATGGTCCGGCGGCGGCGGCGGTAGCGGCTGGAAATCCGGAGGAGGAGGAGGCGGATGGTCAGGCGGCGGCGGCGGCGGTGGCTACGGAGGCGGCGGCCAGACTGTGAAAATCATTAAGATCATCGTACCATCCGGAGGCGGCGGCGGCGGTGGCTGGAAATCCGGAGGAGGTGGAGGCGGCTGGTCCGGTGGCGGCGGCGGAGGATGGTCCGGTGGCGGCGGCGGCGGTTGGTCCGGCGGTGGCGGTGGAAGTGGATGGAAATCAGGAGGAGGCGGCGGTGGTTGGTGGTAAACCATTCGAAGCTCTGTCGCTACATCCAGGATATTAAAATTCACATTCGAATTCGAAAAGCGAAAGAAAGCACACGAAATTTTTAATGTTTTGTATATAAATCATTACTTTTGTACATTCTGTAAATTTTATAGGAATTTCTCACAATTTTCTCTCACTGTACAGCTTTAAATTTTATTTAAAATAAAAATTGAGGAAAAAGTATAATTTATATTTCATTACTTCTAACACTACCAAATCCTATACTATGGTTTTATTAATAATACCTGTATTATTCTATAAAGTGTGCAAACGCCTAATAAAACAAATAAAGTCTCTCAGAAAATACCGACTCTAATCCTTCATCGCATCAATTCTATTCAAATCAATGGTTCCTTATAACTTTTAAGGGGGGCAATAGAAAATTAATAGAAAGCAAAAAATATTACAGATAATAACAAAAATTACTAATTGCTCATTATTAAAATTAAGAAAAATCATTCAATTTGTAAGTAATTAATTAATAATATTTAGGATTATTGTATTTAACAACATATTATAAAGTCTGTATATTTTTATTCAATTAATAAAAAAATCGAATTAGTTAAACATTACAGAAAAACCATGCAAATTATGTGAATATTTATTTATTTATTTACGGATTCCTCCTTTTTACAGTATTACAAAAAAAATTATAGCAACAAAATGGTAACATATTGGTGCATATAAATCACAATATATAAATATAAATATTCTTTAATAGCGTTCGTTATCAAAGAACACCTGTTGGTTTTGTAATAATTCAATAGATTATTGATTTTTCACAGCTTTTCAAAATAAACATCATCATAAATTAGTTTGTTTTTTAATTTTGGCTCAAATTTACAGAAAAATCAGCTGTAGTATTTAAAATAGTGTTTCTGTACTTAATCTCCATTCAAATGATTTTGAATATTTAGACATTTACAAAATCAATATCCTCTTAAATCAACAATTTTTTTAAACAATCTAGCGTTTGCTTAAATACAGAATAATAGAGTGTGATATTTACATTTTCTTCATTGATTATCAAATTTTAAACAGAGTCTGTGCGTTTTAAAACGATTCAAAAGCGAAATCAATGTTTGCAAATTTTAAAAACAAAAATCATGTACATTATTATTGAGCGAGGTTTTTACAAAATTTCAATTTTAGATAAAAATGATAACTATTTATTTAAAGTAACAAATTGAATTATTTTTTCTAACAAAATCTTATCATTTTAAATTTATTCAATAGCACATTGAATTTTCAAAAAAAATCACAAAAAACTATTTACACTTTTTTTTAAATTTCGAGTATAGACAAGCCTCATTTAACTCGATCTCTTCGCTTCGCTACGCGACCGAGCCAAATTTTCAGAGGTTTCTAAACTCAAAATTATACTTCATGCTTAATCTAGGATTGGAAACACTCGTTAGATGATCAATCATAAACTTATTTTTCAGTTTTTTGTTGTAAAATTTATGACCAAAATAAATAGAGTTGATGTTTTAGGCGACTTTTGGAGAATATGATTTTCTTTCCAGTTTGGCCAATTTTTAATTTGATAACGCTGAAAGAATAGTAATAGTCATTTTTGTGAATTTCATACAAGTAAATCTAAAGTTTAGTTGATTTTTGTTTCAGAATAAGGTATTTTACTTTTACATAGTGTTTGATTATACAGTCCAGAAAACAATAATATTGTATCGTAAATTAAAGTTGTCAGACCCCCAAATTGAACACCTTAATTCAATGACTTGCCAAAAACTTATCGATAATCGAATGTATTTAAAATTGTCAAAATCCACTAAGAAATACGGATTTTAATATTCGATACAAAAAAAATATATAATTCTTTCACGTCTTAAAGTTATATGACCCTAAAGTAAAGACCCTTTCAGATATTTTTTGTATTTCTATTAGTTTATTTATTACGAAATCTCCAATTGAACACAATACATTAAAAACATAGACAGATCAAAATAACGTGTTAAAATTAAGTACAGGAAATTTTACTTTTTGGTATTTCTATGCAAACGCTTTTTTTAGCAGAATTCAATTTGAAGCTTCACACGAGCGTTTTCCACTCCCAGATTAAGCATGAAGTAAAATTTCGAGTTTAGAAAAGCCTGAAAATTTGGCTCGGCCGCGTAGCGAAGCGAAGCGACCGAGCCAAATTTTCAGGCTTTTCTAAACTCGAAATTTTACTTCATGCGCCACGCGTATTAAATATTAAAAACCCTGAAATATTGTTAACAAGTGAACTTCACTTAAAATCAGCGTCTTATACGCGTGGTGTATGAAGTAAAATTTCGAGTTTAGGAAAGCCTTGTTTGTTTGTTTCAAGTGAAGTTCGCTCGTTTATAATATTGCAGTGTTTTCAGTGTTTAATACGCGTGGAAGCTCCGCGCTTCGTGCTAGGCGACCAAACCAAATTTTCAAGCTTTTCTAAACTCAACATTTTACTTCATGCTTAACCTAGGAGTGAAAAACACTGGCTTAGAGCTTTAATTTAAACTCTTTTAAAAAAAACAACGAATATCTAAAAATTTACAGCATATGATTGGTATATGTATACCTAAAAGAAAAACTCCCTCTATAAAAAGTATAATTATAAATTCAGAGTAAGCATGATACATACAGGCAATGTTTCTGTTAAATCTATACAAGGAGGTTTTCTTCCAAATATACACACAGGATTCATTTTTTGTAACTAAACGTATTTATACACTTTTTTAAAACAGTTCAATTTGACGTATTAAACAAGTGTTTTTCACTCCCAGATTAAGCATGAAGTAAAATTTCGAGTTTAGAAAAGCCTGAAACCAAACCAAATTTTCAGGCTTTTCTAAACTCGAAAATTTACTTCATGCGCCACGCGTGTTAAACACTGAAATCACTGCAATATTATAAACGAGCGAACTTCTCTTGAAATCAGTCTCTTATACGCGTGGCGCATGAAGTAAAATTTCGAGTTTAGAAAAGCCTGAAAATTTGGTTTGGTCGCTCCGCGCTTCGCGCTACGCAACCAAACCAAATTTTCAGGCTTTTCTAAACTCGAAATTTTACTTCATGCTTAGCCTGGGAGTGGAAAACACTCGTTTGAAGCTTCAAATTAAACTTAAGAAAAATAAACAACGAAAATCTGAACATTTATAGCACAGAATTAAGATATGTATACTTAAAATTAACTCCCTGTATGTATTATTCAAAAATTAATGTATAATGTATCATCATACAAAATGTTTATGAAACACTCGACTAATTTTTGACTCTTCTAATACAAGAAGCAAACATATTCTCTCTATAATGGTGAGCAGTTCAAGACAAAATCAAATGATGTCAAAAAACTAAAATTTATGAGAACATAGGCGATGTACTTCTATAATGACAATCTACAGATAAAATATCAATTTATGAGGAAAATTACAACTTATGACTGAATAAATTAACGTGATACATATCAACACTGACAATTATTTCCAATTAAATACATTTTTTTATTTCACAATTAACATTATATATAAACATCGTAACTTTAATCCACAAATAACATCATAACTGACATTTCATATCAAAAAGTGACGTTTAAATGATGATTGTTATTTTTTTTTTTTGTTGCCACACACTCACACATAAATAACACTGATCCGCAATTATTAAACTTTTTTCTGTTGTTTTCAAATAAGTATGTGCATCTGAATGGATTTTTTTATTCAGATTCCGAAAACGACCTTTAAAATTTTATATCACGTCAGGTTTTTTCACAAATGACGGCAATGTAAAAATAAAATCAAAATTATAACAAAATAAATCGTTAACAGAAAAAGAACCATTTATTTCATTCTCTTATTTTTCAAGACTCATGGAGAGCGATTGATCCCCTAAATCCCCGCTATTGCTGCTTAAACTACTTTTAATTTAAATACATTTGACTAGATTCGAAACAACATACCTCACAGTTTAATGGAACAAACCCTATTTCGCACATTTCAGGCTTGTACTTAGTGATTCCATTTTCAATTGCTGTTCTAAGTTTTTTTTATATACCTCGTTTTATTTAAAAAAAATAATATTCTTGTTCAGTCTGGATAGAGATCAAGTGATAACTTGATACTGAAGTAGTCCTCTTTGGAAGATTTGCAACAAAGCTCACTGTCAGTAACCTCTCTTAATAATTAGCTATAATTAATTTTTCACCCAGTGTAAAATTACCAATAATTAAAAATCGAGATATCCGACGATCCACTTGATTCACACAAATTATTATCATCGGAGATCAAGAAAGGGGAACGTACATCCATCCTGGGGTGATTTTAAATGATATAAAAAGCTTGAGATGAGTTGGTCAAAACATCAGTTTCACCAGTGTATTCGCCAAGCAAACATGAAGGTAAGAACATCTTTAAATATATTTTAGTTAATAAATCCTCAATCGAATATTGTGTACGTCATATATTCTATAGTTTCAAATTTGTATTTATAATACATGTAGTAGTAGCAGTAAATTCAGATTGAGAAATTCACATTTGCAAAATGTTTATTTTATTTCTTGAAAATTGTCTCTTGCACACAAATGTTGAACTGATCTAGAATCTTAGATAAAAAAATAATATTATATTATTTATTATTGTTTCAGATATCCATTTACGTCGTTTTATTTTTTTTGATGGTCGCAGTCAAAGGTATGTAAAATAGCAAAATTATTTATCTAAGAGTAGAGTAAGAGACTAAAAACTCTAAAACCCTAAAAAAATGTAACATCTGAGGTATTGTGTGATATTCAAGGCTAGAAATTTGAATATTCGAATATTCAAATACAAAAAATAGTCAAACAGTTATTTAAGTAATTAAACTATTTTACTTTTAAAAAAATATATTACATCATTTCTAATATTAATTTATATCAATATTTAAATATCTTACTAAATGTAAAAATGTGAGAGATTTTTTGTTGATTTTTAATTGTATATAAATAATCGGTATTCCTATCGATATTTTTTCCGATATATCGCTAATATCGATACCATATGGTCACTATCTTTACATACGATACTAGTTATTCATTAGTTGCTATTTATTGTATTGCCGAAAAGAGAAAGTAAAAATATGCAGTTTTTTTTTCGTTTGAGTGTTTCGAGTGTTTCTAATTCCTGATTAAGCATGTAGTAAAATTTCGAGTTTAGAAAGGCCTGAACGTTGGACGCGTAGCGTCCAAATCCAAATTGGAAACATTCAGATTTAACTAAAATATGTATAACATTGAAGTATGGAACGAATTTTTTTAATACCTTCCAGAAAGCATTTAATAAAATAATTTCCAGTATTTAAATAATAACAAATTTGAAATCTAAAATAACTAATATCGACATTTTATCGATATTTTCAATATCGATCATTTTTAGTGCGATATTTGACTTTATCGACACTGTGCTATACGATATAATCGATACTCAATATCGACACTTCTTTTGGGATCGGAACATCCCTAGTATTCGTATGCAGTATTAGAGGAATTTCAATTTGATTATTTCTTCTGAACCAATCTGTATTGCAAATACTTTTATAGCGTAATCTCAACAAAAAAATCAGGAAATCAGTATTACTTAGATTTGGATATTTCTGTAACTTATTATTTTCAGCTTGTAGCGGAGGAGGCGGCGGATGGTCTTCAGGTGGCAATGGCGGAGGCGGCTCAGACTGGGCCTCCGGTTGGCCCGGAGGTGGTGGAGGAGGAGGTACTAGCGATTGGTCTTCAGGAGGAGGCGGCGGTGGAGGAGGTGGCGATTGGGCCGGAGGCGGCGGTGGAGATGACTGGTCTTCAGGAGGCGGCGGAGGAGGAGGCTCTGATTGGGCTTGGTCATCGGGAGGAGGAAAGGGAGGCGGCGGAGGTGGATGGTCAGGCGGAGGAGGCGGGGGTGGCTGGTCAAGTGGCGGCGGAGGAGGGGGTGGATGGTCTAATGGAGGAGGTGGAGGAGGAGGAAAAGGCGGTGGTGGAGGAGGTTGGTCTAAAGGCGGCGGAGGAGGCGGTGGCAAAGGAGGTGGGTGGTCTGGCGGAGGAAAAGGTGGAGGAGGAGGAGGAGGTGGACAAGTGGTTAAAATCATTAAAGTCATTTTACCAGCACCTACTGGAGGAAAAGGAGGAGGAGGTGGCGGATGGTCTAAAGGAGGCGGCGGTGGAGGAGGAGGTGGTGGTGGATGGTCTAATGGAGGTGGCGGAGGCGGATGGTAATAATACCAAAGATGAACCATAGAGAACAAACATCAATATCATCAAAAAATCATTTAAAAAAGGCCGACTGATTCCAAACATATATCACCATTATCAATTTCTTATATTAAATATATGATATATTGTACCAATTTTATTTTAATTGAAAATGTCCATAAATAAGGATTCACAAGTAATTTCTAATATCTATTTTAAAAATCCAAACATAAAACTAGTTAATAATACGCAAGCTCACATTACCATGACGAACATAAAGACTGATGACTTAGGTACTAAAAAAGGTACTAAAAAAAATCCGAGTAAAAGTACTAGGAAAAAGGTTCGATTTAGTGTACACGAGAAAATACCGAGTAAGAATACTTTGGAAATTACCAAGTTAAAGTACTCAGTACTTTAACTTGGCTCTGCCTGAAAACTTTGCCGACCCCTGGTCGAAGTTCAATAAAGTGTAATTTTATTTTATTTTTTTATATTTAACACAAACGCCTGAGAAAAGTAATATACGCGTATGTGTTTCTGAACTTTAATTAAATCAATTCAAACTTTTCTAAACTCGAAATATTTACTTTATGCTTAAATTAGGAGTGTAACCCTTGTTAAAAAACTGTATTTTCTAATAAATGTTAGTTTTTACATGCTGAATATCGATTAGTAAACTTCATATTTTAATTATATTTCAAATATTAGCTCAACGCCAGTTAACAGTTATATCAATAGAAAATTGACGTGTATAAAAGTTACAAAAATTATCAATATTCAAACATGTGTTAGTCTTATAAAAAGCATGAGTTTTAAAATGAATTATTAGTGCTTCCATCTATCAATATCTATTTGAATTGCACACACAAGTATTAAGATTTCTTCAATAATGTTGTAGCACGAGTCTCCATCTATACAAAAATATTAAAATCAACAGACAAACTGCAAATCACTACAGTACAGGTGACTGTATTAAAAGTATTTAAATCTTAATGTTTTATTTGCATTGGCTGATTCCATTACTGTTAATTAAGTAATAAAATCAACTAATGCAATTCACAAGATTTAGTAGCTATAATAAAGACTTATTTTTTCATATGTGTCTATTAAAAGTGTATTCTCATACGTGATTATCTAATTATTGATCAAACTTAGATATCTACGAATATTTTAGTTTTATTTCATATACAAACATTTTGTATAGAGTATTTAAAAGATATATAAATGCAAATTCCGGAGACGATTTCTAAAAACACAATTGCTGTATATGCACCAAAAAATCGACCGATTTGTAGGAAATTAGATGCCGAGGATTTACATGAATGGAGAAAGCATATTCCAAACAGGCTCACAGAAATTTCTTTGAAGAATATTGTAGGTAATTGGGAAGGTAAGTTCATAAGCAAAATTTACTACATCATCATGAATTTTAGTTGAAGAAATTGTTTATTTATAAAAAAAGAGAACAGAAACACCATTGATCGATTTATAATAAATTGATTTAAAAATATCACTTATTCTGTACTATAACACAATATTTATGTGCATAATTTCAATAATAATGTATGTAAATTAACTTCAAACAGAAATAACTAAATACAGTGTGGATCAGCCAAATGGAATAAATTCAGTATCTCAATGAGTTTGTAAAAAAATCCCGAGACATGTCAATTTTTGCTTATGAAATGACATTGTAGAATGTTATCCCTAAACTCAACCTTCTACGTATGACAGCTACAACCCATTTTTTGGAAACTGGAAGTGGGGGATTGTTATGTAGAAATATTCAACTACATTTGAAAAGTTTATGTATTTAATTTACAAAAGCTATCGTAATGAATCAACAAATCATTTGCATTGCGTGAAGCATTAATGGAAATTGATAAAATATATGATACGTGTTAATTATCTACACCACATTTGATAGAAAAAAGTTCAATTACGAATATGCGTCTTAGGTATTCTAAAAAACATGATGAACCATGCTTGATAAATTTGCGGTCGTTACACCATTTTTTTATTTCACTTCCGCTTGAATATTTTCCTCCTGAATTCATTATAAGAATCACATTTTTGTCACCGTGATAAAACAGGAATTTAATTTACGAGGAAGACAAATTCACTAACCAAAAAAATTTAACAAAAACGAAAAGTCATTGTTCGAAACAAAAAACTTCTATATAATGCTTTAATAAAACGTTTTTCTTATTAATTAACATATGTATGTAATCAACATTAAGCTAATTTGCATTGATCATTCAACTTTGTCATCAGAGACCCTCTAAAATAAATGTCTCTAAAATAAATGTTCCTAAAATAGAGCTCTAATAAATTATTCTTTCAAGTATACATATCCAAATGTATACTCGTACGTTGTAAATTGACAAGCGTTTTCTGGTTTATATAAAAGCGTTTAATTTGAAGTTTCTAATGAGTGATTCCACTGCTTGATTAAACATGAAGTAAAGTTTCGAGTTTAGAAATGCCTAAAAATTTGAATACGAAATTGATCAATGAGAAACAACTAAATGATAATATAATTTCAGATAATCCTATATTAGATGAATTAATATTAGAACAAGACACGAGATTGCTTCTAGATACACTACCAACAGATCTTCCACTTTCTTTAACAATCTCTAAAATCGACGATGAGATTTTTTGGAGAAGATGTTACTGCACTAGATGGCCCACTAAACTGCCCATACCCAAACCCAAAATAGATATCAAAGAAAAAACTAGAAGAAGCCTTTACAAAAATAACTCGGAGACAAAAATTGAAGCTGAAAATGATGACGAAAAAAATTCAGAAGACTTAGAAAAGCAAAGTTCAGAAAGTGCGAATTCGCCTGAGAGGAAACATGCAAATAAAGATGATGGATGTGACAGAACATGGAAGAGATGCTATCTTGAAATGCACATGCAAGAGGCTATTGAAAATTTGAAACCTGAAGATTATAATCCACAAGAGGTAGTCATTGATATATTCATTGTCTTTGTAAAAGTAGCAGATTTATAAATACTTCATTGAAAAAAAAATGCAAGTAATTCATCGGTTTAAATATTACCTACTAAGCAAAAACATTCAATTAGTGTTTGATGATCATTACAACGAAATGTTATGTTTTTGCAACGTTGATCAAAGTAGGGATAAAAATGCTTTTTAAAATTAACAAGAAATATTTCGAATTTTTACAGGTACTTCGGTAAATTCAATAATTATAGCAATTGTTTCATCAAGCCGAATCACTACGATATTTCGTTGTGCAAAATCATATGAAAAACTAACAGCTACCAGGATTTATTAAAAAAAATCATAATCTTGACATTGATTATTAAACTGTTCAATTCAATTGTTAGTTTAAATCACTTTGAGTTTAAAAATGACAAGCTAAAGTTGTCGAAACTATAGTCACTTAATAAAGTCTCAGGTACACAAACAAAGTTAAAATCGTGTTTTATTTTTAACACTGAAATCGTTGATAACCGACTATAAATATTTAATTCCGTGTTATTCTTATTAAAGATGATGTATGTATTTTGGAACATCACTTTAAATCAGTGTTTTATATGCCTGACGCTTGAAGTAAAATTTTGAGATTAGAAAAGTTTGAAATTTTGGATTTGCTAGGCGCTTTACGCTTAATCAAGGGGTGGAAACCCTCGTTAATCGCTATTAATTTTCTATGTATTTTATTAATTTGACTCCTAAAACAACGATATTGTGACGGCAAATTGGCTGTTAACAGGTTTTGATTCATAAAATTAAACGATTTTCCATTTATTTAATTAATTTTACTTATAAAACATTGATATTGTGGACCGTGAATTGTCGGTAAACGGGTTTTGTTTCATAAAATTTACCGAATTGCGGGTAATCGAAAAAGTCGATATATTTTCAATCTCTAATTTAAAAATTAAATGAACGAGTTTTGTTCAGTGGGTAGAGCCATTAAATACTAACATGAATATGTTTCTCATCTGCGTAGTAAAATATATTTAGCTGTGATTTTAAATTTAAGCACTTAATTAAATTTCACTAATATAACTGTTTCTTTTTTAGAATTATTAAATACTATCTCTTAAGTACATACATCTCGCATGCATACGCAAGCATTTATTGTTTTTTAAAAGCGATCAATTCAAAACTTTTGTGTGAGAATGTTTTCACTCCTTGATTTAGCATGAAGTATAATTTCGAGTTTAGAAAAGACTGAAAATTTAAAATTGCCCGGCGCTCCGCTTCGCTACGCCCGCTAAATCCAAATTTTCAGGTTTTTTTTTAACCAGAAATTTTACTTCATGCTTAATCAAGGACTGGAAACACTCATTAGAAGCTTTAAATTTGACGCTATACATTTGATTTATACTCAATACATGTACCTTTAAACCGTGTAACTATACTTTTATTATTTTCTAGATAAAATCTTTAGTAGAATTATGTCAAAATTATATAAAATCACTAAAAATTAATCAAATGCTGGCACCAATGATCAACACAGAATCTTTAGATCGAATGCCATTGAGATCAATTATTGGTGGGTTATCATTATTAACAGAATTGAAAATTTGTTATAAACAGGTAAATCTTTAATTACAATTATTATATATTTCTTAATTTACACAAAATCTATATTACAATGCGACTTTTTTACAGACTTATGCAGGAGAAAACTTTAATTGGCATATCGTGAAAACAACGATGAACGATATTAAAAATTTAGCAGCAGGATTGAAGAATTGTAACTTAACTTCGTTTAGGTATAAATATTTATAATCTAAAATTATTTATTTGTTTATTTAGTCAACGGAGTCCATTTGTCTTTATGTGAATGAAATAGTAAAGATATGATAAACATTATATCCTGGAGCTATGTAGAATCATAAAAATAAATCATGCGAATAAAATAGTCAAGATAATGTTTATCATCATTATATCCTGATGATAAGCAGAATGTTAAGAACAAATCATGTCAAGTGGGTGTAGACTGTATAAATCAAATTTAATTGTCGGGAATTTAAAATATGTTAAACAATTATAATCAATTGTATGTTTGTAAACACATAAAGATACCAAGTGAGTTATCTTTATTACTCTATCTCGCTAATAAAATTGCAATAAACCAATTAATTATTATAATCTGTAAAATTTAGTACTTCTTATTTGATAAACATGCAAATTTATAATAAAAAAAAGAACTATGTACTATAATTAGTATGAGATTATACTCCAGAGATGGGCAAACTTTCTTAGCGACAGTCCGAATTAAAATACAAAAAGTGTGACGGGTCAAAATTAATTTATGTTTTAAACTCGAAATTATACTTCACGTGTTACGCTTTATTTAAAGTCAAGTTCAAAATATATTGTTCAAGTTTGATCAAATATTTAAAATAAACATATTGCAAAGTGATGAATTTCATCAACATTTACAAAATAATCGAATGGAACGCAAACTGATATGCAGGGAATATTTTTTTAAAGTATACATTCGTTATTTTTCAAATTAGTTCAATTTGAAGCTTTTAATTGAAGTTTAAAAAATACGTCCTTAGTATACTGCTTTAGTAGCATATTATGAACTTCACAATGTTTCAGTGTTTTGTACGTGTGGCGTATGAAGTAAAATTTCAAGTTTAGAAAAGCTTTAAAATTTGGTTTAGGCTTTTCTTAATTCGACATTTTGCTTCATACTTAATCTACGAGTGGGAAACACTCGTTTAAAGCTTTAAATTGAAGTCTTTAAACAAAAACATCAAATTTACAGCATATACGTTGCAATTGGAATATGTATACTTAAAACAAAAACTCCATGTTTTAATAATTAAAATGCTGCTAAAGTTTCATGTTTGATTTTCGTCAATGTTTAAGATTTTGATCAGTTTTTATAGGAATAATATAAATAATGGTACTTTTCATGAAACGCAATTCTATCCAATCCACTTTAAAAGGGTTCAAATTGATTTCCAAATAGAAGTAATGATACTTTTATGGGTGAGTCAAGTTTAGTCAATATAATTATACAAAAGTATATGAAGAAAATAGTAGACAGACTGAAAAAACAACTCAAAGAAATAATTAATATTTGAAAAATATTCGATTTTTATGTCTATTTCGTTAATTTCTTCAACTTTCAATAATTTCCCAATGATCAACTGATTTTTTAATGTAGCTTGACACTGAAAATAAAGATTAATTCTATTCCATTCTATTCTATGCAATAATTTTTCTGACTCATGAATTTGATCGTTTTCGTAGGATTACTTATTCTAAGTTTTTCATCGATTTTCAAAGATTATAGTTACTATTTTAACCAATATCTGTGATTTTTATAATTTCGTGAATTTTCTAGGATTTCATCAACTTATAAAATATTTAATCAATTTCACTTATTTCGTGCGTTTTAATTATTATCGCATAATTATATAAATAACTTTAATTTAATTAATTAATTAATTTGATAAATAATACAATATTCAGGGATTTTTTTTTTTTTTAGGTATACATTTCACGATTTTTCGCTGTAAATTTAGACATTTATTGTTTTTGTAAAACCTTTCAATTTGAAGTTTTTAACGAGTGTTTCCAATCCCAGTTTAAGCATGAAGTAAAATTTCGAGTTTAGAAAAGCCTGAAAATTTGGTTTGGTCGCGTAGCGCGAAGCGCGAAGCGGCCAAACCAAATTTTCGGGCTTTTCTAAACTCGAAATTTTACTTCATGCGCCCCGCGTTTTAAACACTGAAAGCACTGAAATATTGTGAACGAGTAAACTTCGCTTGAAATCAGTGTCTTGTACGCGTGGCGCATGAAGTAAAATTTCGAGTTTAGAAAAGCCTGAAAATTTGGTTTGGTCGCTCCGCGCTTCGCGCTACGCAACCAAACCAAATTTTTACGCTTTTCTAAACTCGAAATTTTACTTCATGCTTAACCTGGGAGTGGAAAACACTCGTTTAAATTTCAAATTGACCTCTTTTAAGAAAACAACGAATATTTAAAAATCTAGAACACGTAATTGGGGTATGTATACTCAAAAGAAAAAAAAACACAAGAAATTATGATTTTAAACTTTCCTAAAAGAAAGAACACTAATATGCTCGCGACCTTAACAGTATGACATTGCAATGTATCGTAAAAATTTGAAACAACTAGGAAAAATCGTTGCAGAAACAACTGTCGATTTACTCTCTAAAAAATTTGAACCACACATTAGACATCAATGATTTTTTTGTTCGGATTGATTTAGTTACTTGAAGATGATAATAAATATAGTGAAATTTGAGAAAGATGTCCTTTCTCAAATTTCACTGTATTTATTATCATCTTCAAGTAACTAAATCAATCCGAACAAAAAATGTAAAAGTATACCTTAATAAAAAAAAATGTAGTAAATGGTTCCTAATATTAATTTTTACTTACATTTTTATTAATATGAGTATTACCATTTTTATTTAGCTAGCAGTTGATAATTTTCCTCAGGTCTAATCATTAATCTTTTTAAAATCTTAACTCTATTGAACATTTCTAGAAATGTTTGACATTTGTAGGTACCCTACTTACAAAGAAAATATAATTATGAAATTAACAGAGATTGTTGAGAAGTTACTAAACATATAATGAAAAACTAATTCGTATAATGATGCAATTGTTGTTTTTGAAAATCGCTCAATTTGAAACTTTTCACGACTCTTTTTCCTTTCTCTTTTCTTAAGTAGAAATTAGTAATGCCCTGGATATTAAAATATATGAATTTATTTTTACATTATATTATTTAACTTTACATATAATTTTTAAAATTGATTGAGCTCCGCTCAAGACGAAATCCCAGGATCGGTGCAAGTGCCCTCCCCCCGTTGCCGTGCGAGCGCCCATGGCAGGTATTGGCAGATATTAGAAAATTAGTGTCGTCGGCGTAACTGGTGATACAATGATTAAAATTTATATCTAAATCATGCATGTCATTTATATACGTTATAAAGACTATGTTTCATTGGAGTATTTCTACACCTTTACAGTGCAGACTTTCAAATTTAAATTCTTTCATACTTTTCTCTATACCAATCCTTTGAACTCTGTCTGAGAAGTATTTTATATATATTCTTTATTACGGGAGACCATTAAAAAAATAATGAATATATACACAATAATCACAAAACAATACAAAAACAAACAAAAAATGTACAAATGAATACAGTCAGAGACAGAAGTTACATCTAATAAAAGAGGACCAAATAAATAATTATATAAAGGACCCTAAGAGGAGTTAATCGATCTTAAAGAAAGTCTTTTAAAACGGTTCAACGAGACACCAAAAAAATCTATTGACTCGCCATAGGAATTAACATATCTTATTAAATTGTTTTGTGGGCTGTTATAGCCATACAGAGTAATGTGGTGTGCGTCAGCAAGAAGTTTTTGTTGTCTGGTTGAGCGAACTAGAACGTTAATGCCAATAGACGACAAAATGGATGGGCAAAGTATCAGTCCATTCAGTATACGATATGCGAAGCATAGCATAATATAAATCCTTCGTTTTTCAAGAGACAACAAACCGAGATATGTACGAAGTAGGTCATAATTATTACTATCGTACGAAAGGTTTGACCGGTAGCAAATGAGTTTTATCATTTTACGTTGTACACGTTCTAATCTATCAATGTGACATTGATAGTGCGGTGACCAAATTATGCAGCAATAGTCTAGAGTTGGTCTAACTAAGGTGGAGTATAATGTCATTAAAGTACGGATAGATTTGAAATGTATAGTAATACGCCGTATGAAACCAATTCTTTGGAATGCTTTTGCAATAATTAAATCTAAGTGCTCATGAAATTCAAATTTACAGTCAAGTAGAACGCCTAAATCATTGATTTTATAAACCCTCTCTAAAAGATTACTATCTAGAAAATAGATAGCCGGTAAATAGATCCCTTGTTTTCTTGAAAAACGAATATATTTGCATTTAGTTGTGTTCAAATGCAAATCATTACTGGAGCACCATATAATAAGCTGATCCAGATCATTCTGCAAGATGCGACAATCGTCACTGGTGGTGATTTTACGATACAGCTTCATATCATCTGCATAAAGCAAAACATTTGATAGAATTTCTTTACCAATATCATTAATAAAGATGAGAAATAGCAATGGTCCAAGGTGAGAACCCTGGGGCACACCTGAAGTTGCATTTATTACAGAACCAGAAACTGCATCATTTATTTTCACCGCATGTTGTCTACAACTTACGAACGACCGGAGCCACTCAATCATGGACCCAGCAACACCATACATTCGAAGTTTGTATAAAAGCCTACAGTGGCTAACTCTGTCAAACGCCTTACTAAAGTCGGTATAGATCGAGTCTACCACTGCCCCTTCCTCCATCGCGTCGGTAATGAAATTGGAGTATACAAACAAGTTGGAAGCAGTAGATCTTGATGGAAAGAATCCATGTTGTTGCTCAGATAAAAGTGGCTTAAAAATGTTTAACATATTCTTCGCAACCAACTTATCTAATAATTTAGGAAAACATGATTGAATAACTATCGCTCTATAATTGTCAACACATGTCTTTATGCCTGATTTAAAGACCGGGACAGTGTAGCATCGCTTTCAAAGAGATGCGAAGAATCCATCTCCTAGAGAACGATTAAATAATTTAGTAAGAGGTAAAGACAGAGTCGATGCGCAGGCTTTTATCAAAGCAGGCGGTATTCCGTCAGGACCTGGTGCAGCACCATTTTTAATTTCAGATAGGCATTCCATAATATCTGTTTCACTAAACTGTAAGTTATTAAATATTAGGTCACTGAACTCACTAACTTCAGGACCAATGGTAGTTGGACATGAATATGAATTTTGAAAATAGTCTGCAAATAGATCCGCTATGCCATTAACCGAGTTTGCGACCCGCGTTCCATATGCCATACTGGATGGAAGACCGCTGCCACTGCCATTTTTAGATTTACAATATTTCGAAAATATATTGATATCATAAGGTATACTCGTCTCAACATCCTCGATATAACCTATGTGATCCTTAACAATAGCATCTTTGCAGACAGCACGTAAATTAGAAAAAATTGAGTAATCATTTCTAGAGCCTGACCGTTTAAAATTTCTGTGAGCTGTTCGCTTTTCTTTGATTAAACTTATAAGAGATTTCGAGAACAAACTAGGAAAATGCGATGTTGATCTCTTTCGTTTAGGGACATAACGATTAAAAGCATCGCACAAGATTTCGTAAAATATGTCAATGTCATATTCTATCGAAGTACTCTTAAACATATTTACCCAGTCATAGCTGCTAATATAATTACATATACCTACAATATCAGCATTAGAGAAATCGTAGTGAAATGATTCATCTAAGGGTGATAAACTGCTAGGAACATTAAAATCTACTCGTAACGAAGGATGATAAATGTCACACTTCACTAGTGGATCCGAGATAGAACAATTTACAGTGGGAACATTAGAAAAAGCAAGATCCAAAATATTACCACTATTATTAATAAAGGAGTTAAGCTGATAAAAACCGCCACTCATAACACCATCACATAAAAGACGGGCACTTTCACTAACCGTATTTATTGGTAAATTTTAAATCATGATAGTGTATGTTCTCTTATACTATAACGATATAACTTTCCTAATAAGAGAGAGTAGTCGACTGTGTCGTATGTTTTTGTCAGCTCCAGTAGAGCTCCAAATGCCATTTTCTTATTTTCTATTGCGTCATTAGTAAAATTTGTGAAGTGAAAATATACTACTGATCGAGTTTCTTTTCATATAAGTATGCTGGGTTTCAGATTAAATATTGCAGCTATAGAAAAACAAAATTAGTCTTAATATTTCAATATTTCAAATAATTTAGAAAAAAGCTGGTAAAAGACATAATTATCCAATAATCCGGGGTCAACTTCTTGTGTACTGGCTTAATTAAGCCAAGCTTTAAATTATTTGGAAAAATTCTATATTGTAATGAGTTATTCACTATGAAAGTTAATACCTCCGCTATGACGTCAATAGAAAATGTTATGACATTAGTAGTGATTTCATCGTCACCGCTACATTCCTTACATTTCATTCTTTTTAAAACATTTACGATCTCCGATATTATTATTGGGGGCAAGAACATTTTGATTATATGAAATATGATGTAAGTTCAGACTGTCTATGTTATCTTGATGTTCATTTATGTCTCCAGTATAAATTCATTGAAACCGCGAGCAATAGTGTTTGGATCTGGAGTTCTGTAGATTTATGTGCGCTTGTTTTGTTTGTAATTTGTTTGAAAATTCCCCGCATGCATTTAGATTTGTTATCGGCATTCTTGATCTAACTTTCATATTTCATGCGTCACAAAGATCTTAGTAACCTATCGTATTCTTGTTTATTTAAATTATATCGTATGTTCAACAAAAAAAAAAACTCTAGCGTGGCATGATTTTGCCTTTTTTTAATTTAAGTTGGCTACACGCTTTAGGAATTCACATATAAAACGTCAGAGATAATAATTATATTGTATAGTTTCAAAGTTGCCAACGTACAATATTTTCCATGGCACTCTAGAGGTTTTATTTTATATATACATATAATATAAATTGTTACAATTTTGGTTGTACTATGATAGTACAAATAATATGTCTAATTAATTCTTACATATGTTAACATCAAGCGAATCTGCATATGACGTACTTATTACTTTTTTATTTCCATTCATGCAAACTTTTCGAAATCAGCTATTGAATATAATATTTTACTCATTTATAAAATGATTATATTTTCCATTTACTTCATTTAATTTTACCCTATGAACCAAGGATGTTCAACATTTTGTAATACGCGAGCTACTTTTGTATACTAAGCATATAAATTTAGACTATATACTACATAAATTGAGACAATATTTACGGTACTCAACAACTTTAACATTTTCAATACATTCTATAAATATTCTCGATTTTCATTGACTTTAATAACATTCCAGATTTCTAAAATTGTTTACAGTATTTGCATTTTTTATTAGAGTTATTATTTTAATCTGTTTTGGCAATATTGATTTTTTTTTTATGTGTTTCAATATTTCTTATAATTTCTGTAAATTATATAATATTCACATTTAATTTAAAATTTTTATTTTTTAATGATTTAATCTATTACAAAAATCCTTGACTTTTCGCTAAAACGAAAAACTAATATTCCCAACTTTTCCATGACATTTCCCGATAAATTAAATTCGACGAATTTACCCGTTTTCCTGGTTGGTCGCCATCCTGTATAAAAATAATAAATTTGATGCTTCTAACAAGTATTTCCACTCCTTGATTAGGTGTATGTTTTTGAGTTTACGTGAAGTGATTATTTCACTAAAAAAGACTGTTATTCCTTACTTCACTTTTTATTTGTATCGTTAGATGTACAATAGTTCCCATTATCAATAATAAACTGAATTCAGTTTCTTATTAATAATGAGCACTTTGTGTCTCGAAATGTACATCTAAAGATACAAATGAAAAGTGAAGTAAAGAATAATAGTCTTTTTTAGTGTCCTTGATTAAGCATGAAGTAAAATTTCGAGTTTAGAAAAGCCTGAGCGTTTGGATTTGGACGCGAATCTAGCCATGTTTAATATTTTTTTATTAAACAACCATGAGAGTAGAAAACATTTGAATGAGATAGTTACAAAGTTTGAACTTTCCTTGCAATATATCTTTTTTTTCAAATATTTCATCCCAAAATAAGGCCGTAGTTAAGACGACAATATGCTAAGTTTTATACGCTCAGATAGCGGTCGACTTCCTCTTGAGGAACACTATATCACTTGAATGTTACCAAAATAAACTAGTTTTAAATATTTTTTTGAATTAATTAAAAATAATCACTTGTTTTGTTTCACTAATTGGATCCTTAATTAATTTTAGCTTAATTAATTCAGATATTGATTGTGATAAGTTTATAAAACTCTCGAGGAGCTTGTTAAAAAATGTTAATTTACAAAGTCTCGATTTTTCCCATTGCAACATTTCCGACAAGGGTACAGCGGCCCTAGCTGTACTAATCCGGGATTCCCGGAGTCTCGAATCCATAAACATGACCAACAACTCAATCAGTAAGTTACAACAAATCCAACCTTGACACAAACTCAATTTTCGGAAATTCCAGCTAAAAACGGCGCCGAGATCATCGCTTTCGCATTATCCCATTTCCAAAATCGAATAAAAAAGTTATCTTTGGATTTGAACAAGTTGGACGTGGAAGGTGGGAATTTTCTGGCTTCAGCTTTGACGAGGGAAAATTGCAATTTGGAAGTTTTGACCCTACCAGGATGCGGTCTGACCCGAGATAATTCGACGCTTATTGAGGTGCTCAAGTTTAATGAGAAACTGAAGGTTTTGGATTTGAGTAATAACAGGATGGGTGAGGTGAGTGCGCTTCTGCGAACAATTAAATGTCAAGAGCGCCAAACCATGGATAGTATAATGAGAAATATAAATATTTTGTGGAATAATTGAATTGTTTCCACAGAATGATTTTGTAAAAAAAAAACACTTCTTTGGTGTGTTTTGCAGTGTTATGTGGGAATTTTTAATAATTAAATCACAGACGATTTTATCTGTGATTAAATGGAGGTAATAAAAGAAGAATTAAAAATTACTCCGGAATTATTATAACAAATCATATAATTACTTTTTCCAGAAATTATCTTGGAGTACACGACCAATAATTTAATTGCATTGTATTCCCTATTTTTTTTTTCCTTTAGGATTAGTTAATCTCTCCGGAATGTATATTTTGACTTCAAAAAGATTTTTTCTTTAGGATTAGTTAATCCCTTCCGAATGTATATTTTGACTTCAAAAAAATTAAAAGATTAAATTTAAGTAATTAGACTGAAATAATGAATTCTCAAATGTTTTACTTCCAAGTTAGGAAATGTATTAAATAAGTTTCATTAATTAGCCCATTAAGGCCATGATGAAAAAACACATGTTTTGGCTATTAATTTATTAAATAAGTTCATTTGATACATTGTATTATTTAACCTGACTTAAGACTGTGTGGAAAAAATGTAAATATTGTGTTATTTAAATATTTCAATTATTACACATGTAAAAAAAATGTTTTAGTGTATTTATAACTTGACAATATTTCAGTGTTTTATACGCGTGGCGCATGAAGTAAAATTTCGAGTTTAGAAAAACCTGAAAATTTGGTTTAGTCGCTCCGCTTCGCGGAGCGACCAAACCAAATTTTCAGGTTTTTCTAAACTCGAAATTTTACTTCATGCTTACTCTGGGAGTGGAAACCCTCGTTAGAAGCTTAAAATTGAACACTGTAATCATCGGGATATGTATACCTTAAATAAAAATTGTTCAACAACACATAATAACCTTGGTTAGGTTAACCTTAATTCAACGATTTAACTTAACATTTCTTTGTAAATTTTGGAATAAATCTAGAAAAAATAAATATTTATTCAAAGAAACAACAAATCCGTTTTATGATTATTATCTTTTTTATTGGAGATCTAATTTGAAAACCTGTTTTTGTTAAAAAATATTTAAATTGCAGGATGTTGGTGAATTAATTTTGGAAATGTTGGAATGGAATAACGCGTTGGAAAAAGTCGATGTCAGAATGTGCAATTTGTCGCCTTCGGCTATATTTGCGGTTCAGGATAAAATAAAATTGAAGTGTCGGAAAATGTGCGATCACAAACCGCCCGATCTGCCTACCTTTAAGGAAGAGGAAATTATAGAGGTTTTGGACTCTGTATTTCCTGGGGATGAAGAAGAAGATGTTTTTGATGATGTTGAAGAAGAAGAAGAAGACGAAGAAGAAGAAACCAGTGAAGAGGAGCAAGGTGGTGATGAACAACTTGAAGATGTTGAAAATAAAGAATGTAATTAAAATTAATTTTGTATTTTGGAGGCTTCTACTTCGATATACATCTTAATTTATCAATAAAAAACGTTTTAACTTTGTTTGTAATTGTGTTATACAAATTGTGTTACAAAGTTAAAAGTTTTTTATTGATAAATAAAATTAGGTTGGAAAGTGGTAAAATAACAGTTGTTGGTGTAGAACTATTCTAGAAGTTTAAAATAAAGAAGTCAACTAAAAAATTGCAGAAATAAATAACAAGGACCTTTTTTAAATTATTTACTTTTAATTTATAATTATATATTTTTTTTTATTGGGTTTTGGCTTTTGCCTGGCCTTAGTTACTAGACTATTAGCCATCATCATTTTTTATTATTTGTATACATTTGTTTTTTATTTTAACTTATTACTAAGTACATATAACTATATATTTGGACGTCACAACACATTCACACACACCCATAGACTCCGGGACGAATATTTTTCGTTGGAAAAATTACTTGCCCCGGCTGGGAATCGAACCCAGATCACCGCCGTGAACGATTGGCGAAACCAGCGGCTCAACCGCTCGGCCACGGCGGGCCTCATAATTATATATGTTAAAGTTAATTATAACACGGTATCTTGATCTGTCTATGTTTGTAATGTATTATATTCTGTAATAAATTTAAAAAAAACATACTCACTTAGGGCCACTTACATAATTATTTGAACTACACTTCATCTCTGAACTTCAAATCAATCGGAAATTTATACTCTGCAGAATTTTAAGAAAATATTAAATAGATTCTGCAGTTCAGAAATAAACCACAGTTGAAGTTTTTATGGAGCAGTTATGTGTTGAATTTATGTGTTAAGACTTATTTTTCGTGAATAGTTTTTCTTATTATTTTTCATGATTTTGTGGCTTAGCAAAAAATGTCATCCAAAAGACGAAAAATAATAATAATGCTATTAATAGTAGCAAGTTTATACACTTTCAAATGATAATGTATCACGAAAAATCGTTTATGTTAACGTCGTAATCACGATCAAAACGCAAATATGATACAAAATGGATTTTTTCTCTATATAGAAATATAAGGATAAATCGGAAATCCCACGCAAAGCCATCCATGGCAATAATGTGTGTAATTATGGTAATTAAATACATTATGTTAATCCAAATCCTGTCTTCTTGTAATTTATTTGCATTTTGATTAATTAATTAGCTTTGATAGAAATAGATATAATAACATACATTTGTAAAAGTTCAGAAACAACAATGTTTCTCATAAACAATAACAAAACTAATCTTGAACATGTTTTTCATTTATCACTTATGAAAACCTGATTTAATATTGTACGAGTATATTAAAATGAAATGTTTAAACATTGTAAAATATTTAATTTTAATTAATAAAAAAAAAATACGTAAAAAAACTAAATTAAAAAACATCAAAATGTTAATTATTTATAACTAATTTAAGTTCTGATTTTATTATACAGGGTTTCACAAGAGTGAAGGATAAATTCTAGTGGAATATTTATTTGTAAGGCAGCAGACGTAAACATACAATTTCTTTCAAGTATGCATATAAAGTTTTTTTTTTATAAGGAATTTGAAACTACTAACGAGTGTTTCCACTCCTTGATTAAGCAAGACGTAAAATTTCGAGTTTAGAAAAGCCTGAACATTTGGTTGGGTCGCGTAGCGTAGCGAAGCGACCAAATCAAATTTTCAGGTTTATCTAAACTCGAAATTTTACTTCATGCACCAGAGGTATGTATGAAACACTGAAATATTGTAAAATTCAAAATATTTGTGTTTAGCAGTAAATTTTTAATGTTGCTTAAGCAGTATATATTTAATACTGATTCAGCAGTATATATTTAACTTTACAATATTTCAGTGATTTATACGCTTGGCGCATGAAGTAAAATTTCGAGTTTAGAAAAGCCTGAAAATTTGGTTTGACCGCGTAGCGCTTCGCGCTACGCGACCAAACCAAATATTCAGGCTTTTCTAAACTCGAAATTTTACTTTATGCTTAATCAAGGAGTGGAAACACTCGTTTAAAACTTCTAATTAAAAGAAGCAATGAATGAAATCATGCATGGAAATATACACGAAAATTCCCCGTATAAATTAATAATTTGAATAGATACCCAAATTATATGCCTACCATTTTTAAATGTTCAGCAAATTAGCTTTTTTGTTTTAAATATAGGACGCTTCAAAGTTTTAATGTTTCAATTTTTTAGCTTTTTAAGCTAGAAAATTGTATAGTATAGTATATAGTAGATATTTTACTGAATTTTTCTCTTAGAATAATTCTACAAAAATATATGTACTAAAATCATTCTCCTCATGAATATTAATAAATATTCTATAAATTTAATTAAAATATTCCTCTAAAATTGCGAAATATTTTTCACGAATAAAAATCCTTGGGAATTATCGTGCAATTTCCAAGAACTGAAAGAAAGGAACAAATGTATAATCAACAAGAATTTTCATTAGAATTTGTTATAAAAGTTTATCGGTGAGTCAAATCGTCTGAGGTTGACAAAGTCACGTTTTTAAAACTAGACGATACATTACTTGCACCAAGTCATTAATTAGCAAGGATATTAACAAGTCGGCAATAAACTATACATCAATTAATAAATAACAATACAACCATTATCTCAATAACGATCGCACGCTGCGTGCACTTTTTCAGAGTTATTAATGAAATGTCAGTTGCCTTAAAAGGTGAATTTATTTTTATTATATTTGTTTAGAAAAGTTTACTTTATGTTAATCAAATTTATCATCATGATTAATAAGTTTTATAATAATCAAGTTACAATAAAAATTTAATTTAATACAAACTAAAGCTCTTATAATGAAAATGTATGAAACGCTTAGATAGCTTTTTTAATAAAGCTCTTAAATTTTCATATTATATCATTAATTTAAAGGAAACTATACTCAGTTTAATAGGAAAAAAAATTAAATGGCAAAGGAATTAATACTTCAAACCAAGCAATTTTGATTTTTGATTAGAGTCTGCATCAGAACAAGAATTATATCAGATTTTATAAAACATTCAAGAAACATTTTATTCATCTTGAACAGGGTCGGCTAACCTGCGGCCCTCGGATCAATTCTGTGCGGCCCGCGACCACATACGCTATATTTCTAATGTATTTTTTAAAATAAGTAATTTTAAATTACAAATAGGGATATTCCAAATACCGGTATTAATATTCGATTTGGCGAATATTTGCTTACTTTTCAAATGGTGTTTTCTTTTTGCTAATTTATTAGCATTAGGTTTACTAAAATCTTGCTTAGTTCTTTTAGTAATTATATTTTGTAGAAACGATTTTTGTTTTGAGTGTACATATTCCGATGCATACGTGGCAAATTTCAAGAATTAATTGCTATTTATAAAAGCGTTTAATTATAGTTTCAAACGAGTGTTTCCACTCCTTGATTAAGCATAAAGTAAAATTTCGAGTTTAGAAAATCCTGAAAGTTTGTTTTGGTCGCTCTACTTCGCGGAGCGACCAGACCAAATTTTCAGGCTCTTCTAAACTCGAAATTTTACTTCATGCGCCACGCGTATAAACACTAATTTAAAATGAACTTCAAAAGATACTTCTTAGGTTTGATTTTGTAAATTCACAATTCTGTTATTGGATGTAATTATTATTATTTCGTTTAACCAAATTTTGCGCTTTCAAAATTCGATCAATTTTCTTTGGGATATGTACACTTCTGTGCAATAAAATTAAGCACACAAAATATGTTACAGTTTAAAACGGACGTGAAGAGTTTCCTAGTTACAAAAATATGACAATTTCCTTAATGTCAAAATGCTGCTTCATATAGAAACTAATTCAAAAATTCGAACTCTAACTAAAATAGAAGATGGTTTTTCTATTTCGGCTCTGTTGTATTAACTACGAGCGTTTTTTTCAAAAGGTCATAGTTGTGGTTTTTTAATAAAGGTGTTATTTTCAAGTTATGGTGTTTTATCATTTATTGAAACTGCTGCTAGGCAATTAACACAGACCCAAATTACACAAATAGAATATTTTGAAAAATAGTTATAAGACTTAATTTTTTTGCTTAATTTTATTGCACAGAAGTGTAAGTATAATAAAAAAACTAAAATCGAATTGCTACAGATGCTCGAATTTTGAAAGATTTGGTTGCACAAAATTTATTAATGTAAAAAGCCTGAAAATTTGGTTTGGTCGCTCCGCTTCGCTACGCAACCTAAACAAATTTTCAGGCTTTTCTAAACTCAAAATTTTACTTAATGTTTAATCAAGGATATAGTTGCAAGAAATTCCCTGTATGTTTCTCTGCACTCACAATAAGTCAGATTGATAGCTAAGCTTTTGTAATCATACTTAAGAAATATTTTATTTGTATAAGTTATTTGTATAAGAATAAGTTGTGTGATATAGTATTTTGTCTTATTATTTAAACACTTGTTTTTTTTCTTTTTTAGTGGAATAAATACTTAGAATTGTAAAAATATATAAAAAAATTTACACAATACGGAATTGCTAAAGAGTCTTTTAATTTAAATTTCTGAATAAAAATTATAATATAAAAAAAAAACTTGAAACCCCCGAAACATTTTAGGTGTATATTTTGGCCCTCGGAGCAATTTGGGCTAGCTAGCCCTGACCTTGAAGGAAAATTAAACGATACTGGTTTCTATATTTTACCTAAAGATGAAGATATAGCTGCTTTAACGGTAAAATTCATTAAGTGCTGTTCAATTCCTGTGTACATGTGATAATAACGATTACTTTTAATTTGACGATGTACAGTCGTAGCTAGACTAAGGTAGAACCTTGTGGTACCCCGGATGCAATCAATAAAAATATCCGAATGCCAATCATCCAACGTTATTTAATCAACAATGTTTCACTTACAGACGACAAATGCAACCACAATTTACATCTATAAATAATTATTATACAACACTTGAAAAACCGCAGGAACCATATTCGTACAAAAACCCGGGATCGTCTCGTGTGAAATGAACACAAATAAATCGCCAGAGCCTCATTATCATACAATGCCCATTTGTAAATCAAACGCCAAGACGTGAAGTTATTTTTATATGCAAGAAATAAAAAAAACAAATCGCAGACACGAGCATTCGGAAGTGAGACAGATTTCCCGGAGCGGTTTTCCTTCGAATGCGCCAAAGATGGTCCGAATGCGCACACCCTGTATGAAGCCGGATCGGCCTTCGCGGATTTTCCAGATCTAGTGACTCAGACCGTTGGACCAGTTTGATTCTAACATGGAAATTAGAATCTAATGTATGGAATTGCGCAGTCATACAGGATATGGGAATAATGGATTAATTAGTAGACCACGCCTGCTTTTTGTTATTGGGTTTTGGTAATGGAAATGATTCATAGGTTAAAATTTTGATTCCTGATAAGGAAGTTGCATTTCTATGATACACAAGAAAACACCTTGTAAAAATTCCCAGGTAGAAAAGTAATAGGTAGATAACGTAATTATTACGTCAAAGATACATCGCAAATGGTCATTGACAAAAAAATTACGTTCTTAGTACGTCTTCTACGTCATATTTCTAACTGGATATTTAATGATTATTTTAATCGAATTATTGTAATTAAAGTGTGTATGTTTTTAAACCTCGCACTAAATCAGTGTTTTTATTCGCCTGGCACATAGAGTAAACATTTCGATTTTAGAAAACCTTAAACATTTTCAATGTTTTCTAAAGTAAAAATGTTTACTCCTTGCTTAATCAAGGAGTGGATACGCTTTTTAGAACAAATCGAATACTTCAATAAAAGCACTAAATAATCCTTTATTTTCTGGAAATATCATATTTGTTCTTCAACTTAAAATAAAGTCTAATTGAACTGTTCGTTTTTCTTCCTTGAAATGTATTCAAATCAGAACAATAATATATAATACTGGATATTTAATTAAAACACTTGGTTTGTTTCACTAATTTATATTTTCTCCGACTAGTTTCGACCATTGGTCATCTTCGGGGAGGAATGAGGAGATGACCAATGGTCGAAACTAGTCGAAACTAGTCGGAGAAAATATAAATTAGTGAAACAAACCAAGTGTTTTAATTAAATATCCAGTATTATATTCAAAAATGTTTCACCACGGGTTAAGTGAGAAATTAATTAAAGACAATAATATATATTTCAGAAGAAGTCGGATCGAGATTAAATAATCTTTAAATTGATGTTAATTACTTCTCCCTAGTATGAAAATCGTATTTGTGGTGGATGCTAGAGTTAGAATTTTTTTAAACACTCTTCATGTAATTTTAATCGAGCGAAACTTTAGTTCACGAATAAAAATAAATGAAATATTTCGAGTATCATCCACGTTTCTTTTTTACAGATAAGAAAAATAAATTAATTAAATTCCTTTGCACACGCGTCAAAATCAGTCCTTCCTTTAAATTAATCACAATATATTTTTACTAAATTGGCAATTTTGATCAACAACAAAATGTTGAAGTTAAGATAATATCGTGATTTTTAATTCGCAAATTTATTATTTAATGTAAATTGCGTAAATACTTTAATTGTATTTTATGACTTTAGGCCATATTTTCGATGTATCATAGATTTGTTAAATTTAAATCGGTGTGATCAAAATGTTCATAATAAATCATAAAATTATCAATATGTTAATTTCACTCTTTCAGTTAAAAAATACTGTATATTGTATTAAATGCATTTAACAATTATGAAATTTAATGTACATACAGGGTGCCCGTATTTAATAATAATAATAATAAACAATTTTATGCACTGATCATAAAACCATAATATAAAATACAAAATAATACAGCTATGATATGGAATACTTCAATTAAATAATTTCAACAGAATGTATGGGGATCTCGGTTATTTGAAAAGATAGAGAGTCGTTTATATTGGGACAAAGTTGCGTAATATAGGGCCCAATAATAATTTAAAAACAAATTTGAAATATCTTCTTTCGTTTTTAAGATATTGTCAAAAAATCGGATTTTTTGAAATTTCATTTTTATTTTTTTTAATCAAAAACCATTGAACCCAGACATTTACAATCTTGACATTATAACGATATAACTGTTTAAAGATAAATATAGTAACATATTTTATTTTAAGATAACTATAACATTTACCCAGGGACCATAGCCAATTATTGTTTTTTTTATAGGCCCTATTTTGGAATTTCATATTTTCTGGAAGAATATTTTGTTCTGAATTCAATGATGTATCACACTTATAGTTTATTGTACATTTTATATGTAAAATTTTAATCTTTTGTTTTTTGTAAAGAGTGTCTTGGAAACAGTTGAGTAACTCACTTATTTGACAACTCCTAGGACCCATAATTTGCTTACATATCACCCCTGAAGACTGGCATCCGACGATACATATTTTAACAGTTGTGATGTATTTTAAAGTAACGAGTGTCTTCCACTCCCAGACAAAGCATGAAGTAAAATTTCGAGTTTAGAAAAGCCCCGCATAGAAAATTTGTCGAGGGTCGCGCAGCGACCCGAGACAAATTTTCACGGGGCTTTTCTAAACTCGAAATTTTACTTCATACGCCACGAGTATAAACCACTGATTTACAGTAAAATTAAAAATATATAACACTTAGATGTGATGATGATCAATATTTACCGAGATGAAAAAAAATTACTTTTTTGTGAATAGTTTTGGAATAATAATAATAAAAGTAGAATAAATTTAGTTCGTGCAACTTTTATGTGATAAAGTTACTTATTACTTACTTATTATTATTATTACAAAAGATTGACAGTTATCAATTAATTTTGAGTGCTAACAATGATTGACTGCTGTCAAGTTTTATTGATTAACAGATATGACGTCATTGTTTCCAAGGCAATTTTTGCAAAAAAGAAAATATTATAATTTTAAATATCAAATCTAAAATAAATTATGAGTGTGATTCATCTCTGTGTTCAGAAAAAAAAATATTTAAAAAAATATGAAAATCCAAGATGGCGCTCATAAGAAAAACAAAAGTTGGCTATGGTCCCCGGGTAAATGTTATAGTTATCTTAAAAAAATATATGCTATTATAATCCTCATTAAAAAGTGCCTGTATATTGTCAAAATCCTAAATTTCCAGATTCAGTAGTTTTTGAATAAACAAATAAAAACGATTTTTCATAAAATCAGTTTTTTTGTTGATATCTCAAAAATAAAAAAAGATATTTTAATACGTTTTCAGATTATTGTTAGGCCCTAAAATACGCAACTTTGCCATAATTTAAACAACTCTCTATCTCTTCAAATAACCCCATACATTCTGTCGAAATACGGGCAACCTGTGTTAGTGGTAATTTACGTTCGTACTTACCACCGGTAATTTACTATAAATTATGGTATATTACCCAGCTATTTCAATAACATTGGTGATATTCTTTCGTGCACATGCGTAATAGATTAAAAAAGGTCAAAAAATCTTTCTCTAGAAAAAATATCGATTTTATTGATGTTTACAGTTACATAGCATCAATAATAATAATAATAATATGTTTATTTCCCAACAAACTTTACATTTTTTTTACAGGGAAATCTTATTAATATACAATATATGGGTTTATGGTAAACAATATACATTAATACAATACAATATTAAACAAAATTTCACACATTTAAAAAAGATTAAATGAAATTAAAATTATACAAAATAAATTAAATTACAACGTGTTGAATCACAAAATATCACTTATTGAACTTACAAATTGCTTAGAGTTGCAATTAAATATGTCGATATTATATTGCACGCTAGAGTGTCTAAATATTTTATTATTATTAAATTGGTTTATTTAAAAATATTTAATAATATGCGTAGCGCATGAAGTAGATTTTTGAGTTTAGAAAATTCTGAAAATTTGGATTGGTCGCTCCGCTTCGCGGACCAATCCAAATTTTCTGGCTTTTCTAAACTCGAAATATTTACTTCATACGCCAGGCGTGCTAACGCTGGTTTAATGTTAAATTCAAAACGCAATCACTTAACACTTTTCTAATCCTTTTGAATATCCAAAAAAAAATGTTCTACAAGAAATAAAACACTTTGTTATTTATAACATCATTCTTATTACCAAAATTCTAGTTACCCCACTGTAAATATCTAACTAAAAAATCCAGGCATATTAAAATCATCACTCAATAGCAAAATGTAGGTATTTTAGTTGCAAACAATATTCTTTATATTTCTAACAAGATAAATAATAATAAGTGTATATTCCTAGAAAATGTACATTTGTTCTTTTGACTTTTTGACATTTCTTCGAGTACACGTGTTATGTCGTAATTTAAATATGGAATTATATCGGTGGTACGGTGAGATCACTGATTTCTAAAAACAACAACAAAGTGCGAGCGTGGGTTAAGAGCCTCGTCGTGGCCCCGCATTTCAATCACCGTCGGTGCTCAATTATCCGAGAATTGTATGAATGGATTCCTAATTAATCAATTACGGCTCTTCACTCAAAGAAAAAATACATAACAGGTAATATGTTCGGGAGAAATGCTCATTTTTTTTATTTCTTCTAAAATAGAGGGCATAATTCTACGAACTCATTAAGTATGATTAGTTTGAATTTATATGTTATTTTATTTTAAACGGGTAATAGATTGAAAGGATCATTTATAGGTATTGTAAATTTACATGTATTGGTATTGGTAATTTAGTAAATTTGCAAATAAAAACCTAATTTATTCATAATATACCGATAAATTACAATATCGTTGTATTAGGGGTAACCAAAGCCGTAGCCAGGGGGGGGGGGATATGGGGGATTCAACCCCTCCCACCCCCGCCCCAAAATTTTTGTATGTAAAAGCGACCCTGAAAGAGCAAAAACAATATTTGTACCAGTAAAATCCCCCCCGATTTTTTTTGTAGCTACTGCCTTGGTGGTAACAATTATTAAACACATGGACAATTATTTGCATTCAATGGCTTTCCTTTAATCAGAGTTTCTACTGCTTGATTACGCACGAAGTAAAATTTCTATAAAAAAAGCTTGAAAGTTTGAATTTGACGGCTCGGAGGTAGCATAGCAAAAATCCAAGTTATCAGGCTTTTCTAAAACTCAACATTTTAAAAAACACTAATTGTTAAGTAATGCTCAAAAACGCATACATCATCTTTAATTAAAATAACATAAACACTTGAAGAATTTTATCTAAAATTAATAAAAATATTATAATTTTATAGAAATCTCAACACATTGCAAACTGAAAAAAAATCATCAAAATGAAAACATCAAAATATACCCTGGATAATACAATACAATACAATACAATATTCTTTATTTAATAATTTTTAACATGAAAATTATAATGCGGCGCAGCACCATCTTGTTGAAACCAAATTGTGTTATAATTTTCACCAAGAGCATTTCTTATTGCAGAAACAATTTCATTTTGGATTAATTAGTTTCAAAAGTTTTTGCGTATTATGTCCACGCATCAATCTGGGATTGGTGTCAATCCAGTATCTGCTATTATGACGGTTAACATTTCCATTTAGCATAAACGTAGCTTACTCTAAGCATGATTTCTTCGAAAATTCTAATCGACAATTACAATCATCTAATAATTCTTGAACCAGTATTTTAAAATGATAAAAATTATTGTCTAGGAATGGTATGAATAGATAATAACACTTATCTCATGTTGCTTCGATAAATGTTTGTATGACATTCAAAGTCGTTTCGCAGTTTTTAGTCTACCAGCTCTTGAACGAATTTTAATGGAACCTACAACTTAAAAATTCTTTACTACTCTCCAAACTGCTGTTTTTGCAAGTGACTCTCGATCTACTTGAAACTACTTGCCCATAGCTTCTTATGCGATCGCCGTAATCTCTCATCATTAAAATTGAAAGTTTGAAAGTTTGAATTTGACGGCTCGGAGGTAGCGTAGCAAAAATCCAAGTTATCAGGCTTTTCTAAAACTCAAAATTTTAAAAAACACTAATTGTTAAGTAATGCTCAAAAACGCATACATCATCTTTAATTAAAATAACATAAACACTTGAAGAATTTTATCTAAAATTAATAAAAATATTATAATTTTATAGAAATCTCAACACATTGCAAACTGAAAAAAAATCATCAAAATGAAAACATCAAAATATACCCTCGATAATACAATACAATACAATACAATATTCTTTATTTTACATATACAAAATGTATGCATTACAAATCTGTGTATGCAAAAACGTCACACCAAAATAGACTATTGAAGCTATTACTTAATGAAAATTAATTAATCGAACCTATAAGAGAAGTAATCCACTAAGCAGTATGGTTCAATCTTACATAATACATCATAGAGATGTCGCTTCATCTTGCCATAGTTGGTAATACTTTTTATGTTTATTGGTAGATGATTAAATATTTTTATGCAGTTGTAGTAACACCCGGTTTCGAATTTATTGAGTCTATGTTGAGGTAGCATGTATTGAGCACCTCTTCTCATACTGTACTGCGAAACATAGAAAGCACTATCAAAATATGTTTTATGCCGCCACAAGAATTGTATACTTTCGTACACATAGAGACCAAACATCGTAAGTATATTTACTTTTCGAAAGTATCCTCTACAGCTGCTGTTATATTTTAATTTACATAAAATTCTTATTGCTGTTTTTTGCTTAACGAAAACCTTATTAAAATTAACAGAGCCACCCCAAAATATGAGTCCATATCTTAGGCGTGACTCAACATTTGCGAAGTAAAATAGTTTTGCTATGTCAAAGTTAGTATATCGCATTAATATGCGCATTCCATACGTAGCACTGCTTACTTTGTTACACACATGGTTTACTTGTTGGGAAAAGCTTAGCGTATCGTCAACTATAATACCCAGGAATTTGGCATTGTCTGTGAAATTGTAGCTGATTTCATATTTTATTTATTGACTCTGGTGTTGTTAGTCCTTGATTAGATTTGAATAAAATACATGATGTCTTTTCTTTATTTAAATTGAGTTTATTCTCATTGAACCATGATTCTATAGCATTCATACCCAAAGATCCAACATTCTTAATATCTACGAATGTATTTCCTTCTATGAGAATATTTGTATCATCGGCATAGTTCAGAATTTTGCAGTTTCTTGGTATGTTATTCGCAATATCGTTGATAAAAATAATAAACAACAAAGGCCCCAGTACACTTCCCTGAGGTATACCTTTAGTTACTATTAAGGGTTGAGAGAGGATACCTGAACTGCTATGATGGGGGTCTTTAATCTTTGTGCAATGTCTTCTATTATTTAAGTACGAGTTTATTAGGTTGTGCACAACACCCCTAACTCCATAATTGAATAATTTTGATAGGAGTGCGGAATGGTCAATAGTGTTGAATGCTTTCGACAAGTCCAAAAATATTCCGCAAGTTAAATTTTTGGATTCCATGTTTGATAATATCCAATTTATATACTCAAAAAGAGCCGTATTAGTGTCTCTCCCTTTCAAGAAACCATGTTGTGCACAAGAAAATAAATCGTTCTTTTTGAAGAATTCATACAAACGTGTATAAATAACTCTCTCAAAATTTTTTGAGAAGGAGTTTAAGAGACTTATAGGCCTGTAATTTTGAAGCTCATTGCGATTTCCTTTTTTATATATTGGTGTTAATACAGCAAGTTTTAATTTTGTAGGATAAATGCCTGTTTCAAATGAGGTATTTATTATATCACATAAAGGAAGTGCAATAAATTCGATACATCTCTTTATAATATGCATTGGTATTTCGTCTATTCCAGAGCTGCTATCATTATTAAAGTTGTTAGTTATAGTAATGATTTCAGATGGGGTTGTAGGTTCCAAAAACATAAAGTCTTCGTTAATAGGGATATCGTTTAATAATGAACTGTTGTTAGAAGAATTGGATTTGGTTATTTCATTTCCTATTTTGTTGAAGAAAGAGTTAAAATCATTCACTAAATGTTGAAAATTATTATGTTCAGGTATTGTGATAGTCTTGGCACTACCTACTATTTTCTTGATCATGTTCCAGCAGGCCTTTGATTTATTTTGTGATTGCTTAATGTTGAATTTATATGTTTATGTTTTTCAGCTATTAGTAAATTGTTGTATATTTTTTGTTCTTGTTTGTATAACAGCAGATATTCTGGAATATAGTTCGATATTGTTTTGTACGCCAGTAATTTATTATGCAAAAAAAAACCTGATGAAAATTCATTTATGAAAATCTTGAAACTTTAAAGACGATTTCAGACATTGTGAATTTTAAAGGATTAAAATTTCTGTTTCATGTTCCTAATTTCATTTCATTATTCGATAGTCAAGAGTATTTTCATTCTTACATTCATGGATGTGTATTTAGTTTGAGTTCGAAGACAAGCTTTATTTTAAGTAATCGTTATTTTATAACCGTTATTAACCCGTAAACGCAACATTATTAATTTTTTGTTAATTCAAGTCAAGAGTATTTTCGTTCTAGCATTCATGGATCTGTATTTAGTTTGAGTTCGAAGATAAGCTTTATTTTCAGTAATCGTTATTTTATAACCGTTATTAGCTCATTAAATGGCATTAATGCGTAAACGGAACATTATAATTTTTTGTTAATTAAATTACTAAATAAGTTCATTTGATACATTGTATTATTTGATTTAACCTAAAAATGTATAAAGAAAAATGTTAATATTTTGTTATATAATTATTTCGATTATTCATTAAAAAAAAGTGTTCAGTATATTCCTAACTTCGCAACAGTTCAGTGTTTTATACGGGTGGCGCATGAAGTAAAATTTCGAGTTTAGAAAAGCCTGAAAATTTGGTTTGGTCGCGTAGCGCTACGCGCTACACGACCAAACCAAATTTTCAGGCTTCTCTAAACTCGAAATTTTACTTCATGCTTAACCTGGGATTGGAAACACTCGTTTGAAACATCAAACTGAACGATTTTATAAAATTTATGAATGCCTGAAAATTTACAGTGTATAATTCTGTATATTGGAACGGAAAATTCTCTGTATTTCAAACAATAAGTCATTCATAGAAAATCATAGTAATAAGTGCAGAATTTTACCGAAAAACAACTTTTAGAGTTACCTCTATAATTGTTTGGGTTAGCAAAATAACTTCAAAAACTGTGATTGAAATTATCGAATAATTGTTATTTGATAACGTTACAAAGTTTATTTGGAAAATATGCGCAATAACTGTGAGTAAACATTATTTTCACTAAACGTGTTTTTAAAACGATACAAGACAACAAACTCTGCCACTGAGCAATTCCATTTAAGTAATGTTTCATCAATATTAAAACAACGTTTAATGTTGCTACAATGTTGATATAACGTTATTTGTTTGTTTTTTGCTCAGTGGAATGATAGAGAATTAACAATGATTTAAAATAACTAACTGTGAAAAAGTGTTATTTGTGATTCATGACTTAATGAAGATACAAAGTAATTAACTGTGGAAGAATGTTATTCGTGATTTAATGTCGATACAAAAAAACTATTAAACACAAATTCAGTTAGAAATTAATGAATTATATTGTGCTGTTATATTATTATTGTAGATGAAGTATAATTTTAAACTTTACAATAAGTCCGTATTTAATAAGCCTGGCGCATAAAACAAATATTTCAAGTTTAGAAAAGCTTTGCGATCAATCCAAGTTCTCAGACCTTTCGAAACTCGAAAAATTTACTTCATGCTTAAACAGCGAAAACACTCATTAGTATACAACTGAAAACTTTCATAAAAACACTTGAGTTCTTAAAAAGAGGCTGGAAATATATTTTTAATTTTTCAAAGACTCTTTCTGGCAATGACAATATTATGTTGTTTGAAAAATTGTAAAACAATCTATAGATTGTTTGTTAAATCACCAAAAATTTGACCAGATCTGCACTTAATTTTTGTTATAACGCAAAGAATAAAATAAAAATATCAAACTGTAATGTAAAATAACTATCTAAATAACAAATATATTTGCCAAATAGATACGTAATAGTAATAGTATATATATGTATGTATATTGAACAGTTTCTATATATATATATATATATATATATATATATATATGCAGTAACAGATTATAAAAATTATTGGAAAGTAACTGTATATTTCATCTTTAATGTACGAGTATACATTTAGGGTGTTCGAAAAGTAATGTAACGGCTCGATATTTCTGTTTGTGATGAGTTTAGAAAAAAATGTTTCCAATAAAACTTGTAGCTACTAATTTAAGCTACTTATTGATAATACGTTTTAATATACAGGGTGATTCATTTTCTATATAAATATCAAACTTACCTTTTTTTAAATAGAACATCCTATATATTTCTTTGGTATTCGATACCTTGTTAAAATAGAAGGTTGCCTGTGAAAACTGCATGTTTTTTAGTTTATTCGTTCAAAAGTTACACATTAATGAACACATATTTTATTGATAAGAACTAAGATATTAACAAGATAATGTATTTTACTGTTTTATTAAAGCACATGCTCGAATTGCCTTCCTCCTTCAATTTGACAATATCCCAGTCTATCATAAAAGGCTTTAAGCTATAACGTTAGGCCACTTTCCGATTAAAATTGCTCCTGTTTCTTTCATAATTTACTGCCTTTGTACTATAAACAACATTTTTTAGGCGTCCCCACAAAAAATAATCTAACGGTGATTAATCTGATAAACGTGCTAGCCATTCAACTGAACCATTTCTTTCTATCCACCTGTTTTTAAATATTTCATCGTAATAATTTTTAACATGAAAATTATAATGCGGCGCAGCACCATCTTGTTGAAACTAAATTGTGTTATAATTTTCACCAAGAGCATTTCTTATTGCAGAAACAATTTCATTTTGGATTAATTAGTTTCAAAAGTTTTTGCGTATTATGTCCATGCATCAATCTGGGATTGGTGTCAATCCAGTATCTGCTATTATGACGGTTAACATTTCCATTTAGCATAAACGTAGCTTACTCTAAGCATGATTTCTTCGAAAATTCTAATCGACAATTACAATCATCTAATAATTCTTGAACCAGTATTTTAAAATGATAAAAATTATTATGTCTAGGAATGGTATGAATAGATAATAACACTTATCTCATGTTGCTTCGATAAATGTTTGTATGACATTCAAAGTCGTCTCGCAGTTTTTAGTCTACCAGCTCTTGAACGAATTTTAATGGAACCTACAACTTAAAAATTCTTTACTACTCTCCAAACTGCTGTTTTTGCAAGTGACTCTCGATCTACTTGAAACTACTTGCCCATAGCTTCTTATGCGATCGCCGTAATCTCTCATCATTAAAATTGTTATTGTTTCATGTTCGGTAAGCATACTTTTTTTGTATTTGAAAACAAAACTGCAATAATAGTTAATTCAACAATAACAACTGTCAATAACAATTGTTTCAACATTTTGAGACAATTGTACACTTGATTATGATTCGTTCGTCTTTTAGTTAGTTTTTTTCTTGTAAATTTTGATCTAAGTGGCTTAAACACATGCGATTTTTACTAGTATGCTTTAATTTTACCAAGGTATCGAATATTAATGAAATATATAGGGTGTTAAATTTAAAAAAATGTAAGTTTGATATTTATCTAGAAAATGAATCACCCTGTATATTAAAACATATTATCAATAAGTAGCTTAAACCAATGGCCACAAGTTTTATTTAAAATATTCTTAAGTATAAATGAAATTGCCAATTCTTGGTTGCAGAATACTTCAAACATTAAAAGTGCGATTCTTTTCGCAATCTACAACAAGTTAGTCTTACAAAGACTATATCAAACACTCATTGAAACAACTACTTCCCGAGCTGTATTATCTCAGGAAGTAGTTGTTTCAATGAGTGTTTGATATAGTCTTTGTAAGACTAACTTGTTGTAGATTGCGAAAAGAATCGCACTTTTAATGTTTAAAATATTTTTTTCTAAACTCATCACAAACAGAAATATCAAACCGTTACATTACCTTTCGAACACCCTGTATACATACTTGTTTCGATTTTTGGTGATATTCCTTATTTTAGCACCATTTTATATGAGAGAAAACAATTAAAGTTTATATGTCTTTGCCTGTAAAAGTATTTAAAATTTGAATAATATTAATCCTTTTTTGCTGCACTGTTGTCAAAATGTTTTTAATTTTTGTTAATTTTTAGATTGTAGCCCTGAAGAAGCTAACAATACTTGGCGAAATATCGGCTCGTATTTAAAAAAAACAGGTTAATTTTTTTTTATAAACACAAACTAAAATACTGGGAATTTTTCTTTTAAATATACATTTCTAAAAATCTATGCGTGAGCTGTAACTTTTCCGATGATCGTTCGTTTTTTAAATAGTTTAATTCCAAGACTTTCTACTCCCAGATTAAGCATGAAGTAAAATTTCGAGTTTAGAAAAGCCTGAAAATTTGGTTTGGTCGTGTAGCGCGTAGCGCTACGCGACCAAACCAAATTTTCAGGCTTTTCTAAACTCGAAATTTTACTTCATGCGCCACGCGTATAAAACACTGATTTTAGGTGAAGTTCAAAATATTCTACTAAAGCTATATGATAAAAACGTGTATTCTGAACATCACATCACATCAGTGTTTAGTGCGCGTGGAGCATGAAGTAAAATTTCTTCGGTTTGAATAAAACTTTTAAATTTTGAATGCTTCTCTTGATTTTTTAAATGCTTTGTAGTTGATAAGAATGAAAAAATAAAAAGTGTTTATATACATATACACTTTTTGTTGCAGCCCTCTTCGGTTTGAATAAAATTTTTGAATTTTGAATGCTTCTCTTGATTTTTAAAATAATATGTAGTTGATAAAACATTTTTTGTATAAAATCTTTTTTCACTGATAGGAAAGATACTATGATGGACACATCACCATTTCTTTAAAATGAACAAACTTACTTTTTTAGTATTGTAAAAAAATATAATAAAAAATAAATTAAATAAATTTTCTTCTTTATATTAGGCAAGAATAATTCAAATTCGAAACTATTTCAATTCGAGAAAATAAGCGTACGCTTCTTATAGTTTCTTCTTCTTTATATTATTTATTCATTGTTTGGTTTATCAACAAATGACCAAACCGACACATCTGGAATAATGTCAGTAGCGTCAAGGGTTGAATATAAAACTCCAAACAAGTGTCTCTACTCCTTGATTAAGCATAAAGTAGAATTTTTTTATTTGACGGCGTAAGCGAAGCGAAGAAGCAGGCAAATACAAATTTTTAGACTTTTCTAAACTCGAAATTTTACTTCATGCGCCAGGCGTATATAACACTGAAATAGCATGAAGTCCAAAATGCTTAGATTTCTACATTTATGATACCAGACTCAGAATGATTTTATGTTTAATCTCACAATAAATTATTTTACAAATGTTAATTGGTCTGTTTACCGTAATTTTGCGCCTGCAAAATTCATCAATGAAATTATCTTCAATAATATAAATAAAATATTTTTCAATGCACTAGTACTTAACAATATTGACACGATCCAATGAATTAACAGATCACGGTAGACTCGTGCGATATTACAAACAAGAAATTATCAAATCACCATAATCAACCGTTTAATGGTCGAAAATTAAACGCTATCAATCATTGGATCTAACGACGTGAATATTCAGAGAGAAAAAAGCACACATGAATCGTTGGGAAGACCACAAATACCGGTCTAGGATTTTTCGCCTCGTCTCGTTTTGCTCTTTATCCTTCCTTTATCCTCGCATTCGTATTCGCGAATGTGTATACATTTGACATCGGAGAAAATGGGAGAAACCCGCTACATATAAAGGTTCAAGAGGATCCTGTTGTTATTCAGTGTGCTTGGTAATCGGCCATGGACGCAAGAATTGTTTGTTGCGCGGTGTTGCTGCTTGCTGCCGCAAGTAAGTTCAAATTATTGAAATAATTTGTGCATGTGAGTGTGTGAGTTTGTGGTGGATAAATTAAAAGTTATTTTACTTTATGTAATAAATTGTTTGTATCACGTGGCTTACTTAAAGACGTATAATTGCATTCTCTGTACGTAAGTAAATAAGAAATCATTCAATTGAAAATAAATTTACAATTATCAGTCATTAATACCTAATTACTGAAATAATTGTGAACAAATAATACGTTTCCTTTCAACAAGATTCATTGCTGTTTTGTAATTTCTTTGATTATAAATTATAATACGTGAACGATAAAATTTCAAACAAGTTAGAAATGACCATCGACCTACGATTTTTTTTTCAAAACCAGAATTTTCGCATTTTATTTCAGTAGACAAGTTCGTATTTTAGAAAAAATATAAACAGGTTCTTATTCGTATAGATAACTGTTGATTTTTGCAGTGCGTTTGGATAAAAATATAAACAGGTTTCCAAAGTTAATCCGGAAAATGCCTTATTGGAAAAAATAAATATACGGCTCGGTTGAATGAATCCAATCAATCATTAACAAAAGCTAATATTATCGCGTGGCGGGAAATTGCTAAATTTGTTAACGATGTCACCACATTAGCAATTTATTCAATCATTTTTATTTTAATTAGCATTTATTTTATTAGGTAACATTTATTATTTTTTTAGGTGAGCAGTATGGATATCATCACTCGTATAGTTCTTCAGGATCTTCAGGTAATATTATATATGTTTGAAAGATTTAATGGTAATGAAATGGTAGTTCATTAAGCATCAAATTAAAAAGATTTGTAATTTTTTAAAGAAAATAATGTAATAATATTTTTTACATTTTAGCACACAGTAGTGCGAGTTCCAGCTCCTACTCCAGCTCAGGAAGTTATTCCGGAGTCAAAGGTCACAATTCAATAAACGACATATCAAATGGAGCTTTCGGGCAAGCTGGAAGTTTCGCCAGTGCTGGAGCACATGCAGGAGCTATCGCCGGAGCCGGAAGTGCAGCTAACGCAGGCGCATCTAGCAACGCAGGAAGTTTAGGACATGGAGGATCCGGTTGCTCAGGAAGTGCCTGTGGAGGCTCTGCAGCTAATAGCGGAAGTTTAAGCGGATCAGGAAGCTACGGGCACGGATCACCAAGCGAAAGTGGTTCCGGATGTACCGGAAGCTCTTGCGGTGGATTTGGCTCGTCTAATGGAGCAGAAAGTCATAGTGTTAGCGGTTCAGGAAGCTTTGGCGGCAGTGGTGCCATTGTTGGACAAGGAAGTTACGGATCGCCCAGTGGAAGTGGATCTGGATGTTCTGGTAGTTCCTGCGGTGTCACAGGATCATCTAATGGAGGAGGAAATTACAGAGTAAGTAGCTCTACTAGTGGAGCAGGAAGTGGATCTTACGGATCACCAAGCGGTTCGAACACAGGCAATGGTCACCTTTCAGGTAGCTATTTAGGTTGTAAAGGAACCGACTGCGGCAATAAAAACGATTTCAATAGTTGGGATCATATTCATGCACATCATAGCGGAGGTTTGAATAAACCTGATTCCGGAGCTGGTTGCATTGGTGGCTTATGCGGATCCGTGCCTGGAGGTGATGATGATGATAACGATGATGGAAGCTATAAACCAGAGAAATACGAAGGTCCCGAAGAAAATTATGATAAACATGATGGAAGCTATAAACCTGGATCATATGGTAGTTACGGAGTATCAAGCGGTGGATCACATGGAGGAAGCGGATTTGCTTCTAGTTATCCAAGCGGATCAGGAAAACCAGCAACGGTAGGTTGCACTGGATCAGCTTGCAATTTCCCAACAAGCCCACCAACTGCTGGATACAAGCCAGGATGCACTGGAGCATCATGTGAATTCCCTATTAGCGAACCAAGCTATGGATACAAACCGGGCTGCTCAGGCACAGCATGTGGTATACCTGCTGGTAATCAACCAAGTTCTGGGTATAAACCAGGGTGCACAGGATCATCCTGTGGTTTTCCTACTAGTCAACCAGAAAGTTACAAACCAGGCTGCACTGGAGCCGGTTGTGGCTCCTTCTCTCAAGCTGGAGCGTCAGCCTCGGCTTCTGCTGGAGCTGTTGCTGGATCGACCAGTGGAGAAAAATATAAGGGGCCATTCCCTGGACCAGTTGGAAGTATTTATGATAGCAAACCAGCGCCTGTTACTACTGGAAGTCATGGACCTGCAGCTCCAACAGCTCCTTCCCAAACGCCAGGAGGTGTATTTACTGGCACTTTCCCAGGATCTACAGGAAGCATTCATGAATCAAATCCCATAGCAGCACCATCTCCAGGTAAATATTTATAAAAATTACTGTTTACATTAGAAACATTAGTATCAAAAATATTAGACTTTTAACAAACTAATAACGTTTTAGGTTATTATTAGTAAGCAATTATTAAAAAAATATTTTATTTTAGCTCAACCTCATCCCACACCTGGAACCGGTTTTCCTTCTGTGCCAACATACAAGCCTACAGGACAAGGAACATATACTGGCTCTTTCCCAGGACCTCAAGGCAGTATTTATGATAGCAAACCGGCACCAGTTCCAGCACCCCTGCCAGGTAATAAGGCTACAACCATTTCATATTTTATCTTTATTATTGAAACTGTAAATGTAAAAAATGACTGATAACATATTTAATTTAGCGCCACTGCATCCAGTACCAGCACAAGGATCAATCTCTCCATCTTTGCCGCCAACTTACACACAGACTAGTCAAGGAAGTAAACCAGGAACTTTCCCAGGAGCCCAGGGAAGCGTCGGCGTATCACCCTTAACACCAGCGCAAAAACCAACAGATCAAGGAAGTTACACAGGAACATTCCCAGGACCACAAGGAAGTATCCATGATAGCAAGCCTGCACCTGCTCCAGCGCCAGCTCCAGCACCAGCTCCAGCACCAGCTCCAGCACCAGCTCCAGCACCAGCACCAGCTCCTGGTAAGTACAATGCTTAAATGTATTTACAAAAATATGTTTTAAATATTATACATTGGTAGATGTGTATAAAAATTCTTAAACATGTTTTTATAAAAAATATATTTGTAGGACATACAGGGACGACATACCCAACACATGGACCTGGATTCCCAACTGCTCCAGGATATAAGCCAACAGTTCAAGGAAGCTATACTGGATCGTTCCCAGGACCCCAAGGAAACATTCACGATAGTAAACCAGCTCCAGCGTCAAGTAAGTATATAATTAACTAAATAAAACAAGAATTCCCTCAATAAAATATATTGTTGCGTTGAGTTGAGTTGAAGTTTAAACAAAAAGTCAATATGATTTTTATTTCAGTTAAACCAGGACAAGGAATGTATACTAACGTTTTCCCAGCTCCCCAAGGAAGCATTCATTCTAGTAAACCAGCACCAAATGGACCAGGTATTCAACTCAATCAAAAAATCAAATCAAAACTTACTTTACAATTAAAAATGAAACGTTAATTGTCAAATAAAATAATCATTTCAATATTTTCACTTATAGTTTCCGGAAGTACGACAGCATCTTCATCAGCAAATGCTTTCGCAAGCGCTGGCGCCAACGCCCAAGCAGTTCACTACACCGGACCATTCCCAGGACCAGCTGGAAGCATCCACGACTTCAAACCAGCAGAAGGCAACAAAGCTAATAAATATCCTGGTGGACCTGGAGGTCATCTAGGACCCTTGTACCCTAAACCAGCTTGCTCAGGAAATCAACCAGGATGTACGAAACCTGTAACCGAGGCCCCTGAACCTCATACACCCAATACTCCATGCACAGGCTTTGGATGCGCTCCTCAGCCTACAGCTTCTGCATGTACCGGAGCAGGATGCGTTGGTAAGCCCCCGGGAACATTCACATCTGGAACTGGTTGCACTGGGGCTGGATGCCCGCCTAAACAAAACATTCCAGGACATCAGAATGCCAAACAAGTACCACCATGCCCAACACCTGGTGGTTGCCTACTGGAATTGCCCTCAGAAACGCAATTACCTCCAATCACACATGGAATAAGTGGATCAGAAGGATGTAATACTCCAGATTGTAATAAACCTGGTAGCAGTTACGGACCAGCACCCAGTGGAATCCCTCCAGGTTTCCACCCTACTTCTACAGGTTGTACATCAGGTTCCTGCAGTGGTAATTCTGGAAGCAGTCCTGGAGCTTCCAGTACGGGATTAGGCAGTTACGGAACTACAGGTTTGACTGGTACAACAGGTTTAAGTGGCTTTAGCAGCTCTTTGCCTTCTGGAATACCAAGCAGCGGACACGGCACATCAGCTTTAGGAAATTATGGCAACAGCGGTTCGCCAGCTTCCTCAGGACCCGGTGTGTTAGGTTTTGGAAGTTTCGGTGGATCTGGAACTTCCGCATCTGGTAGTGGAGCTATCGCTGGATCGAACAACGGAGCCTATTCAGGTATTAAAGACGGATCAAGCAGCGGATGCACATCAGGTTCATGCGGTACTTCTGGAACTGGTGCGCTTACTGGAGCAAACAGCGGGACATATTCTGGAGTTAAAGGTGGATCAGGAAGCGGATGTGCATCAGGTGTATGTGGTGGAGCCGGAAATGGAGTGCACACAGGAGCAAACAGTGGAGCTTTCGCTGGAGCTACCAGCGGAGCATATTCTGGAGTGAAAGGTGGAAGCAGTGGTTGTTCTTCAGGTGGATGTGGGGGAGCAGGAGCATCTGCAGGAGCATCAGCTGGAGCATCCGCAGTAGCCGGAGTCGATGGTTCCGGAATCTACTACCCAGGAAAAGATGACGGATCCTCACTTATTGCTAGCTTAGCACGTGCGGGACATTATTCCGGAAGTCATTCCCAATCAAATGCATTTGCCAGTAGTAAGTGTATTTTTTTTAAATCCTCCAACATTCCTAAGCATTAATTTCTGTGTAATTAGTACATATAATAGAAATATCCTTCAAAAGTACTTTACAAAGAAAAATACATTTAGCTCATAAAATACAAATTATGCTAAAGTATCTTCTTATAATTATGTTAATATTATTTACATTATAAATCATTTTTATTTGTTTTAGGTTTTGCCAGTGCTTCGTCATCGTCGCATTCTTCCTCGGGCCATTATTAATTAAGACAGTCCTTGAACATTACGAGCAAAACGAAGAACGAAATATCCAAGTAAAATATAGCGTAGTATATTTATTATTAAATTGTCGAATGTAAATTATTTGTAAGACTATTGTGATCTTTTATATGATAATAAATACTATTTTAATTAAAATTGGCTCTTCCTGACTTAACCATTTTGAATCACGCAATGTTGGGGTATCGCAAAGTTTATCATTGTTATTAAAAAAACGCGTGGTTCAATTATAGTACCAGCATTTCGTCGATGTTACCACAAAAACCATTAATTGCATATACAGAAAATTTGTCTTTAAAGTACATACAGGGTGATAAGCGACATTGTTGAGTTACGCGGCATTATTTTAAATATCGCCGAGACATGTCGATTTTTGTTTCGAGAGGAACAACTTTTGATCACATTTCCACCTTTATAACCTCAACCCCCTAACCTAACTTCACCCCCATATTTTAAATAGGGAAAGTGGGTCAAGTGATATATAGTTGAAAAGCTCTATCGACTCTGAAAACAACGTTGTAATTTGTTTTCGTTTTCATTGATTTCCGAGGAAACGGAAATATTTCGAAATAGCATTTGAGGTAACAAGCTTTGTGCATTTATCTCAACCACATCTCAAATACATTTTTGTTCTTTTATGTTAGTAAATCACCCGTTAATTTTACATTCCGAAATTTCGAAATGTTGCCGTTTCCTTAGGAATCAATAAAATTGTAAACTTGTTGCTATTGTTACCGTTGTATTCAGAATCAAAAGACCTTTTCGACGAAATATTACTCGACCCACTTTCCTTATTTAAAATCGGGGGGTGAAGTTAAGTTAGGTTAGGTTAGGTTAGGTTAGGTGGAAATGTCATCAAAAGTTGTCCCCATCGAAACAAAATTTGACGTGTCTTGGCGATTTTTTTAAAAATTCCGCGTAACTCAATAAAGTCGCTTGTTACCTTTCAGATGGACCACCCTGTATACTTTATATATTATACGCATACGATGTCAATTCTTGGATATTCGTTGTTTTTTTTTTAAACGAGTTCAGTTTGAAGATTTTAACGAGTGTTTTTCACTTCTTGATCAAGCATGAAGTAAAATTTTGAGTTAGAAAAGCCTAAAAATTCGGTTTAGTCGCTCCTTTTCAGGCTTGTCTAAACTCGAAATGTTACTTCATGCGCCACGCATAAAGGACACTGATTTGATGTGAAGTAAGAAAATACTTCTTTAGCATACTACTTTAGTAGTACATTTTGAACTTTACTTGAAATTAGAGTTTTATACGGGTGGCGCATGAAGTAGAATTTTACTTCATGCTTAATCTGGGAGTGGAAAACACCCGATTATAGCTGCAATTACAACTATTTTAAAAAACAACGAATATCTGAAGATTTACAGCGTTTGGCATCCTGAAATATGTATACTTAAAAGAAAAACTCCCTGTATAAGCATGAATGAAATTGCTAATACTTGATTGCAGAATACTTCAAAACATTAAAAGTGCGATTCTTTTCGCAATCTACAACTAACTTTTGTTACAAATACTAAATAAAGCACTGGTTGAAACAACTACTTCTCTAGCTAATGTCCCGACGGACATTGGATTATACAATGTTTGCTATTACATACAGTAACCTACTGCAACTGTAACAATCCGGGTCAATTATTCAGGCTATCTATAGCCGCGTTTCGAGATTTATATCTCATTAGTACAGCTTTGCCATTCACTTTGAACAATTTGACACCTTAGACTGGCATACACGTTACCGTGCAGTTTAAACATAACTATGAATAAAATTGCTGATACTCGATTGCAGAATATTTCAAATTTGTTTATCCAAAATAGCATTGTTATTCGATTGATGGAAGAAAGGAAAGTTTTTAAATAAAATACGTAATAATACACACAAAATTCAAAGATGTTTATTAAAATGTAATAATTATAAGAAAATATTAAAATAATGACAAAAAATATATTTATAGTTACGAAACTTACCATTCTTACGTGAAGTGCATCACCATGAATTGTACACTTTTTGATGATTTATAATCTAAATACAAATAAATACACATTTGTAAATAAAATCCTTAAACGATATCTACATTGTGATTAAAACAATTGAATATCAGTTGTGGTATTAATTAAATTATTCAATGGTCATTCATAAACACGGACCAAAAATCATCAGAAGAATAAAAATTATATTTTACTTTGTAAAAATGAATGGCTTTAATATATTTATATTTCAATACAATTGTGCCTCATTAGGGCTTTTAAAAATATTCATTTAGGTCACTTAGATCAGTTCGATTACTTGTTCTTGGATTGTTTGGATTCTAATCTGAATTATTTTTTAATCTGTTATTGTCGTCAGGTTTGTTTTATACAATTTATAAAAGATATATACACTTATTATCATTATTTAGTATTATATCTAGTGTATTTTAATTATTAGTTTAAGCTATTTATTATGCATCAAGTCATTTATTCATGTTATTACCATAACGTTTACAATTGTCGGTACAATCAATATTCAAGACAATGACAAATTTATCAAAAATTTGTCATTGTCTTGAATATTGATTGTACCGACAATTGTAAACCTTATGGTAATAACATGAATAAATGACTTTACTTTAATGAAATATAACCTTTTTATTAACTAATTCAGTAAACCTTACTGATCGATCATTGCTAGTGATTCAGAGATACAAATACAACAGGCTCTAATGAAACAAATAAACCTAATCAGCAACTGCTTACAAATTTTCAATCCCATCTTCAAATCAAGCCATCGGAATGTTCGCCGCTTCTATTTGTAATGCCTGAAAAGAAACAAATAATTAATCATGGAAATATAAATAAACTAAAGTTTACAAATATCAAATATTTCGAAATCAGATATTATTTGAGAAATAATCATGGGTGTTCATCAACACAGACCAAGTTAATAATCATCATATGTCAGATAACCACCAAATAAGTTCATTTGGTTTTTGATTGTAAAATCTAAATATTTATAAAGAAACAATTATACACTATTATTCATCAAAGTAATTACCATGACACTCAATGACCTTTTGCCAACGTGGCACCAATTTTTGTATGCCGGTTTTGTAGAACTCGTGGATTTTGAATCAAAAAAATTGACAGACTGCATTTAATATATCGACTCGAGTTTTGAACTGTCTACGCCTCATATAGTTGTCTAGTGACAAAAAGAGATGATAATCACTTGGTAAAATGTCAGGAGAATATCGATGGTAAGGTAACGTTTTCCAGCCAAGTTTAGAAATTTTTTCCCGGGTTACTCTTGCAGTATGCGGCCCGACGTTATCTTGTAAGAGTACCACTTTCTTTCGATTGATGAAAAAAGGCTGTTTTTGGATGAATGACCCGGGAAAAAATTATCAATCAATACTTAATTCTTGAATGGTTCACTTCGTGGTACATTTCCAATCTTGATATAAAGAAAACGTTTAACTTTTATATACCACTCTATTTTAAGAAAATGTTAACAAAAGTGGTATATAAAAAAGTATTTTCTTTATATCAATATTTAATTAATTGCTTACAAATGTTCAATTCCATCTTCACGTCAAGCCATTAGAATGTTTACTGCTTCTTTTTGAAATACCTGTAAAGAAACAAATAATTAATTATAGAAATATATATAAACTAAAGTTTAGAAATTTCAAGTACTCCGATATCAGATATTATTTGAGAAATAATCAAGGGTGTTCATCAACACAGACCAAGTTAATAATCATCATATACATTGGTCGCATTCAGCTGAAAAAGCCAGTGCGTAAGGACGAGGTAACTGTAAGTATAAATTCGGCTGAAGGCTCAAACTCGATGAGGGTTACTAAAGAGGACACTAAAAATTACATTTAATGTCTAAAACAAGAGGCTAAGTATTTTTTTTTTCGTTTTAAGAGACTATCAATCAATACCTAATTAATTGCTTACAATTTAATTCCATCTTCAAATAAAGTCATTAGAATGTTTGCTGCTTCCATTTGAAATATCTGCAAAGTAACAAAAAATTAATCATTGAAATATAAACAAACTCTGGTTTAAAAATAACAAATATTGCAAAATCAGATATTATTTGAGTAATAATCAAGGGTGTTCATCAACACAGACCAAGTTAATAATCATCATATACATTGGTCGCATTTGGCAACCACACGTGTAAATTCGGATGAATTCCCAAACTCGACAACAGTTACTAAAGAGCGGACATTAAAAATGACACTATACAGGGTGTCCGTATCTCAACAGAATGCATGGAGATCTCAGTTATTTGAAGAGATAGAGAGTCGGTTAAATTGGGGCAAAATTGCGTAATTTAGGGCCCAATAATAATGTAAAAACAAATTTGAAATATTTTTCGTTTTTGAGATTTTTTGAAATTTTGTTTTTATTTTATTATTCAAAAACTATTGAATCCAGTCGTTTACAACTTTGAAATTATAGAGGCACTTTTTAACGATTAATCTAGTAGCATATTTTATTTTAAGATAACTATAACATTTACCCAGGGATTATAGCGAACGCTTGTTTTTCTTATGGGCGCCATTTTGAATTTTTAATTTTTTGGAAGAATATTTTTTTTCTGAATACAATGATGTATCACACTTATAGTTTATTGTACATTTTATATGTCGAATTATAATCTTTTGTTTTTTGTAAAGAGTGCCTTGGAAACAGTTGAGTAACTCACTTATTTGACAACTCCTAGGACTAGGATTTGCTTACATATCACCCCTGAAGACGGACATCCGACGATATATATTTTAACAATTGTGATGATGTATTTTAAAGTAACGAGTGTCTTCCACTCCCAGACTAAGCATGAAGTAAAATTTCGAGTTTAGAAAAGCCCCGTGTAGAAAATTTGTCGAGGGTCGCGCAGCGACCTGAGACAAATTTTCACGAGGCTTTTCTAAACTCGAAATTTTACTTCATGCGCCCTATGTATAAACCACTGATTTACAGTAAAGTTAAAAATATATAACACTTAGATATGATAGTGATCAATATTTACCGAGATGCGAGCGAAAAAATGCAAGAATTACTTTTCTTGTGAATAGTTTTGGAACAATAATAATAATAAAAATAGAGTAAATTCAGTTTGTGCAACTTTTATGTGATAATCGATACTTACTATTATTATTAAAGATTGACAGTTATTAATTAATTTTAAGTGCTAACAATGATTGACTGCTGTGAAGATTTTATTGATTATCTTAAAAAAAAATATGCTACTAGATTCCTCATTCAAAAGTGCCTGTATATTGTTAAAGTTCTAAATGTCCAGATTGAGTGGTTTTTGAATAAAAAATTTAAAACGATTTTTAAAAAAATCAGTTTTATGTTGATATCTCGAAAACAAAAAAGATATTTCAAAATTGTTTTCTGATTATTGTTAGGCCCTAACTTTGCCCAACTTTGCCCGAATTTAACCGACTCTCCATCTCTTCAAATACCTGAGATCCCCATACATTCTATCAAAATATGGGCACCCTGTATGTCTAAAACAATAAGAGCCTAAGTATATTTTTTGTTTGAAGAAACTATCAATAAATAATTAATTGCTTACAAATTTTTAATTCCATCTTCAAATCAATCCATTGGAATGTTTGCTGATTCTATTTGAAACACCTGTAAAGAAACAAATAATTAATCATTGAAATATAAATAAACTAAAGTTTAGAAATATCAATTATTCCGCATCAGATATTATTTGAGATATAATCAAGAGTGTTCATCAACACAGACCAAGTTAATAATCATCATTTGCATTGGTCGGATTCAGCTGATAAAGACAGTGCGTCCGGATGAGATAAATTCCGCTGAAAGCCCAAACTCGACGACGGTTACTAAAGAGCGAACATCAACACAGATACTGTATTTTAACTATGGTGTTTGGAAAACCGATGCACATCTTGGTTATGTTTATTTTTTAGTGGAAAGGAATGCTAATAATGTGAAAGATACAAGAGAATTAATTAAGATTAAAATAATTATGTTTGTTGATCGCACGATCAAGCATAAAATGCTCGATTCATTTAGGCATTCAGCACAGTCACATCGCTGTTTATTTAGCAGACGCTTTTTCAGGTGAACACATAATGGTCATGTTCGCCTGAAAAAGCCGGTGCGTCTGCTAAATTAGCTCCTCATACAATTAAATTTATATATCTTTCATAAATACGCCCATATAATTATACCCAATATTTTAAACAATTTCTGACAAAAGAAAACTCCATAACTTACTTTGCACACATAATTTTAGAATGAAAAAACCATGCGAGTGTTAACCCTCAAAATCATGAAATTATCAAGTTTCCATGTTATAATCACCTATATACCACAAGTTATATTCGATGAGAGAATAAAACGAATAAAATCTAAATTATCATGCTTTGCTAAACTCGAAATTTTCTTAGCAACCACTACAAGGTGATAGAATTCTATCACTGCTGTGATAACATGTATCCATGGAAATAAGCGCTTCTGATTAGAAGGAATGTAGCCATGTGACACATGAGTTATATTCTCGATAAAATTTAACAATTGCTCATTTAATCAATAAATCTATAATTTATATACAGTCCGCGCCCCATACCTTGGCGAGAAGCCGCGCAGCCCGAATAGTCCCGAGTGCACCGTTTATAGCCGACCGACAAATGTAAAATGTACCGCACAGCGGTCAGTGGCGTAACGCAGATTCTTTAGCCCTTTTGTTGTATGAAAATCACTTATAATAAAAGTAATAAAAATTACATATACCTTAATAATGTACGTTTTAATAAGCAAAATTGAATAAAAAAACATAGGCATTTAATTTAAAATTTTTAATGAAATACAAGATTTAAAAAAACAAATTAAAAATCGTAAATTAAATTAAATCACAATAATTGCCTAAATTGTCCTAATCGTCATTACAATCGTCATCGCTCAAATCTTCATTTAATGTAATAACAAGCTCCTCGGTGCGGACATCAACAATGATTTCATTAACCAGGTAATCATTTTCAATTTTGATGACATGGTCACACCTCTTTTTCCACTCCTCTGCGGTATAGTATTTTTCAAGCTCTAGTGCTGAGCAATAAAAAATAATCTCGAGTACCGCCAATAAAAAATACAATGCCTCTTTAAAATTGTAGCCGCTACTGCACTAGGCATGATTTATAGGGGGTTGGTTTCAGAGGGTTTCTACCTGGGAAAAATGTTTCCATATTTTCGGTATTCTGACAGGAAATATCTTAAGTAATTTAAACAAAATATAATTCTAAAAATGGCAATGTGTCTAACACAGCATTTTCCCTAATATTTAATAAGTAAATTCATCTTTACAATTAGCTATTCAAGGATGTTTGCGCGTAACATCTATGCAACGCTTTTTAGTTCATCTCATTTTAAATTTAAACAAAATAACTAGATCACAGAGACAAAGGGTTAAAAAATATTATATGTCAAATAACGAAAAACGTTACTTTATTATTGTCTACAACATTGTCTTATAACATTTTTAAAAATTGTGTATATTAATATTTTAATTGTCTATATCTATATCTGAGTCATCACTGTCAGAGTCTTGTGTATTTATAATAAATTGATAATTTGAATCAAATAAATTATAATTGCTACAAATTCTTCTTCAGCCAATTTCCACGTTCTTGTATTTTGAACGTGGTGTTTCTTTTTGCTACATTTTGTTTGACTGTAGCCCAAATTAGTTCAATGGGATTCAGATCCGCATGGTAGGGTGGAAGTCTTAAAATTGAATGTCCATACTGTTCAAACAATGCGCCAAATTTGTACTGAATATGTTGATGCTTATGCGACTTTATTATGGAATATAGTGCAGGTTTGAGCATATTGTGTGAAAATGGTAAATTTTTTGTGTCAACCACGATATTATATCAGCTTTTTTTGAATTGCTGTTCGGTGCATGGTTAATTTGCACATTGTGATAAGGAGCATTATCCACAACCATAACTGACTGTGGCTCCAAATTTACCTTTCGTAATTTGTTGAATTCATCTCTGAATGATAATCCCTCGAGGACGTACCGGATTTAAAAATCTGTAAGCAGTTTGGAATAAATCCTTTGTCACCACCAGCATTAATAATGATTAGCCGTGAACCCTTTGAAATTGGGCTAAATATTCCGTTATTGGTGTCGTCATTCCAACTTTTTGAAAGGGTGTGGCCCCTGTGGATGTAAGTTTCATCAAAAAAAACTATTGGGCGTTGTTGTTCTCGAAAAACATTTAAATTGATTTTAAAACTTAAATAAAATGTACACCATTTGCGCATAAAAAAAACATATGCATAAATAACTATAACATGCAACAACATAAAGCAAATTTTATAATAGTTGTTGTAAAATAGCTTACCATTTTATATTGCAAAATATTCCAAGAGGTAAACACAACGTGCACTCCATTCTAAAGCCGCTAGTGAAAAGAAAGCGTGCCGGAAATCAAACAGCCATTTCTTATAGAAACGGATGCAACCGCATTCTATTACAAATAATACTCAATAGATGCCGCAACTGTTTTCTTACGTGCGTAAATAAAATATGTAATAGATATTTCTATTAACAATGAAATTACTTGCAAATAACAATAAAAATACATTATATATCAATGAATTTTTCTGTGTATAAAAGATAATTCACACACTCAAACCCATTTAAATTATCGGACACTTTTTTTATCATTAATCACTTGATAAAACATTTTCAAAAATATATAGGTTTGTAAATTAAATTCACTTGGTTTTGTTTGACTTATATGTATTTTATTTTCTACTAGTTTCGGCTTAATGCCATTATCATGGATTTGTTTGGGAAGTTTGGAAATATATTAAGTTTTCAGTTTTATTGGGTAATAAGGGCATTTAATATCCATGAATTCCAAAGGTCTTTGTTATCGTTAACCACTTTTTTACTCGCTCTTAAGGTTTTTGAAGTTTCTAAACCCTCCAGATAATTAAGCGTTAATTTGAATTAAATTGTAAATGAATATTGAGTTGCCTATACCTGATATAAATATAAATTTATATTTAAAATTATATATATATATATATATATATATATATATATATATATATAATTGTTATAATTAACAACACTTTTATACATATTTAACAATTATTTTCTAAGAATAATTATTTGATTAGGTAAATATACTCATAAATAATAAAGTAGAAAATTTAGATAATGAATGTTTTAATATTTTGAATGTTTTCATTTATTTAGGCTATTCTAACTATTTTTAATTATAAATGTTAGCTTTATAAAATAAATTTGTTAATAATTGTAATTTGATAAATAAAAAGTAATAATTATGATAGTGATTGAAATAAGTTATGCAACATGACAAACACACTTAAAAGTTACGAAATAAAAATAATATAAACTCTTTCTGTCCATCATCATGAACTCGTTTGACTAATATTATATTTACATAAATATATTTCAACAAAAAAAACATATAGTTGTGTGATTGAAATAGAATATCATGCAATAAACAATATTTTAAAATTGGCGCTTTAAGACAACCGGAAACAGCGCCCTCACGCTGGCGTTCACTTCACTCCACTCCGAATTTCACTTCCTTTTATATGGCGGACGGAGAGTTCGCTTGTTGTGTTGTATGTGAGAAAGAAAAATAGTTTAAGTAAAATCATAGGATGGTGAGTTTATTTACATTTTCACATTATTTAAACCCTCTGCTACTCACAGTATTGAAATTTACATGTTTTGCACATGTGCAGTATGCAGAATATGGCCCTACAATTGTGGGGGCCACGTGTTTTTCACGCGATGCCGATGAAAGCTATGCCAGAGAATTACCTTACTGAGCAAAATCATTTATAGAAAGCGAACGTTTGTTTAATTCTAAGCGGATTTTTAATATTCACAAGGGGCGATTTTGGTTTTATTAGGCTTCTAATTAGTGGGCGTTATTTTGGTCATGTTCACTTTTAGTTTATCCATTTTATGAAGATTCAAAAACAGCATATATGTAAATAGTTTTTTATCTTATAATTGTGAATGGCTCATTCTCATTCTAATTTTGCTTCATGTCTTATAAATTGTATAAAAAACACGATATATTTCTTAATTATTTATTTGGTCAAAACTATTAATTTTCAAAAATTGAATGAAAATTGCTCAATATTGTACAATTAGCAACATATTGTCAGGTTATTTTATTACGTATTGTAAGAGGTCTTCAAAAACTCTTATCTTTGATTGAAAATCATTTGCTTTCATATATGCATTAACTATCTAAATCTTGAAATGTTGCTAATTTAAATCCATAAAATTGTTTTTCTGCATAAACACACTAAATTAGTGAATATCCTAGGTCAGGGGTGTCTAGCTTTTTGCCTCCACTGGGCCACATTCACCAAATTTGACTTGTCTTGAGCCACAATACGTGTAAAGCAATAAAACAGTTTATACATTTCCATTCACAATCAGTGACTGATCACATATTATCCCTCACAAAGAATTTGGCACTTTCTGTTTGGGCCGCATATACATTTGCTTAGGGCTACGTGTTGGACAGTTCTGTCCTAGGTTTTTAAAAGTACTTGGCATCGCACGGCTCTAATTAACAAGTTTTTTCTATTCTCTTATAACTAAATCTATTGCAACATTTTATTGAATGTTTATTATAATAGAATTATTGTTTCTATTTATCAATAGTGTATGTTATTATGTTTAACAATAATGACAAAACCTAACAGGTTAACTGCGTTACCAGTCGCCCTGGACTGGTGCTTATCCACGTTGTGGTGTGGGACCGTATTTATGAATATTTTCATAGTTCGTGAAACTTGCAATTTCCTCAATATTCTTTAATAATTGAGTGAAACGACTGCAAGGGTAAATTTACTTCAGCTAAGGCAGTTAAACTGTTAGGTTTTGTCATTATTGTTAAACATAATAACATACATTATTGATAAATACAAACAATAATTTTATTATAATAAACATTCAATAAAATCTTGCAATAGATTTAGTTATAAGAGAATAGAAGAAACTTGTTAATTAGAAACCCGTTTAACTATTTCTAAATAATAATGTAACGCATAAGCTCATTAAGGACCGGTACACACATGCGTTTTTAAACCGCACGGTGCTGCTGCGGTAACGCTGCGTGCCCGAGCAAATAAATGCACACATCCGTCAAAAGACGCATGTACATGTGACGTTGATTTTTTCGAAGGTTATCGAAACATATTAAAAAGGATATTATACTGATATGGATTTTTAAGTCACAATGCTGGACACGTTTAGAAAACCTCATATCTCAGGCCCCAGACGCGGACTAATCTCCCGGGAAATTTAGGGCTAGTGTGGTGTTTGGTGAAACTAGGCCTTGGGGGGCCGATGCTCAGGATTTTCTCGAGAGATTGCAGGCCTTTTTAAAAACACTAGTCTGCGCTTTCCGGGCCTAGTTTCAAATTTTTTAAATAGTGTTCTTATCAATAAATTTCCTTAGAAATCTGCGAAAATAAGTATGAAGACATAATCTCTACATTTATATTGTTATTATTTCTCAAAGTGAATAAATTAATCAGACACAACAATTTAGAAAGTAATTTGTTACGTCTGGTGGATTTTTGAAGAAATAAATAACGAAATTCAAGACTGTTTTAATCAAACGAAATATGTAAAATAATATTATTAAATAACATACAACACTATTTCCATTCAGTAAGTTCTTGCTAATTATTTACTCAATGCTATTTCGTTTATGTAAAAGAGATAAAAATGAAGGCACCTAGGTGCTTTCATAAAATGCAAAAGTTTAGTTATAATATATTTTTTTAAATAACACATCGCAGCTATGTGTGCATCGACCGATTAGATTGTATGTACTTCTCGCCGTAACTGCGGTGACGCAGCGTCGCCGCCCGGTTAAAAAACGTATGTGTACACCGGGCCTAATCCTCTGTCAGACGTGTAAATATTTTCTACATTCTGTATCCCTAGAATACTTATTTATAATGATGATATTTATGGTCCGTGTTTCTGAACATTCTTGATTAAATATCCATAATATGCTGATAAAACATTCTGCAGCATCTTCATCTGTTCAATAAAATTTCAAGATCAATTAATAGGTTTCGATATTTTGCAGTCTTTATCAACGGCTCGCCCTTTGGTGACCGTGTACAGCGAGAAGTCCGAAGCAGTCAAGGACAAGACCATCGGCCTTCCAGCAGTCTTCAAGGCTCCAATCAGGCCAGATGTAGTCAACTTTGTGCATCAGCAGATGTCCTTCAACCACCGCCAGGCATACTGTGTCAGCGACAAAGCAGGTGAGAAACAAATTGTGCAATTCAAAAACAAATATACAGGCATTTTTCTTTTAACAATATATATCTAGTACAACGTTTTGTAAATATGCAGGAATTTGTTGTTTTTATAAAAGCGGTCAGTTTCAAGCCTCTAACAAGTGTTTTCACTTCCTGGTTAAGCATGAGTGAAGTGTAGAATTTAGAATTAAAACCTAAATGCACTTATTATTTTACTACACTTATTAAAAATATTATGTGATGATGAGATTTTGGTCCGTGTTTCTGATTGTCTAATGATTATCACTTAACCATTAACTGATTTTAAGGTTTTTAAAAACTTTGAAGAAATGCCATTTAGATTATATTTTTAAATGTAAACATAAATATTTTAGGTCATCAAACTTCTGCTGAATCATGGGGTACTGGTCGTGCCGTCGCTCGTATCCCCCGTGTCCGTGGTGGTGGTACTCACCGTTCTGGCCAGGGTGCTTTCGGTAACATGTGCCGTGGTGGACGCATGTTCGCCCCAACCAAGCCGTGGCGCCGCTGGCACCGCCGCATCAACGTTAACCAACGCCGTTACGCTCTGGCCTCTGCTGTTGCCGCCAGCGGTGTCCCAGCCCTTGTCATGAGCAAGGGGCACGTCATTGACAACATCCCCGAACTGCCGCTCGTCGTCTCCGACAAAATCCAGGAGTTGACCAAGACCAAGCAGGCTGTTATTTTCTTGCGCCGTTGCAAGGCCTGGGGTGACATCCAGAAAGTATACAAGTCTCAGCGTTTCCGTGCTGGTAAGGGTAAGATGCGTAACAGGCGTCGCATCCAACGTAGGGGACCTTTGATTGTCTACCACAAGGATCAGGGACTCCGTCGCGCTTTCCGCAACATTCCCGGAATTGACTTGATCAGCGTTGACAAGCTAAACTTGTTGAAGCTCGCACCCGGTGGTCATGTTGGACGGTTCATAATTTGGACTCAATCTGCTTTCGAGAGGCTCGACAAATTGTTTGGAAGCTGGAAGACCGCATCCCGTGAAAAGAAGGGATACAATTTGCCACAACCCAAGATGGCGAACACTGACTTGTCCAGGTTGTTGAAGGCTGATGAGATCAAGAGGGTCTTGCGTGCACCACAGTAAGTATTCAAATTGTTATTGGTTTCATCACTTAATAAATTCAGCCGAGTTATGTCTGGTTAACCCCTCCATGCACTCAATCGAGTTATCTCAGGCTAAGGAAACTAGCCGGTTTTCGCTCACTCGGATATGCTTCAGCGGGTTCGAATTTCATTTTCACTTAAAATTTCAACCGAGTAAAGTAGAGTTAGTGAATGATGTCCATTCTTCTTTACAGTTTTTGTCAGATGTTACATTCGTTTTACAATCTAGGCGTTTTTTTTTTTACATGCCTCCTATGTTAAATAAAAACAACCAAAGGGATATTTTTTTTAAAATTATTTAAAAAAACTGGTTAAGAAAGACAGCTTTTAGTTTTCTAATAGTGCGTTAAGAGCTCAAAGTAAGTCATTAGGTGAAGTTTACCATTGATCAAAACAAAGGAAAAATTGTTTAAAATATACGAATCATCCAGTCTTAATATGCTGAATAATTAAGTGAGAACAGAAAACAGGGGAACTAAGTTTCATTTTGTCACATAAAGAAAAAGGTGACAACATAATTAATGTGTTTCTTGTTTAGAAATGTAAAAATGAACAGAGTGTTTATAGAAAAGGAGTCATTAGAGATATTCAGACATCATCAACCATCTCTTGTGATCTCCAATCTATCTCTTCGCACATACACTAAACAAATGGCTATTTCATTTACATGATGAATACACTATTTTTCAGAGCATTGGGTTATGAATAATACCATGATTAGTAGTTGACATCTGATTTAATATTATTCATGATCGTCTATAATATTCCTAGTGGGAAAAGCATTTATTCATTTTCTTTTTTTAAACAAAAGGAAGAAGATTGTCCGCCGTGTACGTCGTCTCAATCCATTGACCAACACTCGTGCAATGTTGAAACTCAACCCATACGCTGCTGTACTCAAGAGACAAGCTATTTTGTCGGGTCAAAAACGTCAACTCCAGAGGGATGAGGCTTTGGCCAAGAAACGTGGTGTAAGTAAAATACATAATTCGTGTTGATCTAAAATCAGTTGGTGCTGTTGGTAACGTTATAGTTTCTTTAAAATTTCACTTTAACTTGCTTTATTTTAATGCAATCTTTTATTAAAGGATGAATTATATAAACTTAATAATTCCTGTCTAAACAGCCATGAAAAAAATATAAAATATTGTTAGTTAGCATGATGAAAACACTATTTTTTCAGAGCATTGGGTTATGAATACCATGATTAGTAGTTGACATCTGATTTGATATAATCATAATTTCCGTTATGAATCGAACTTAATATACAAGTTACTCAGATTTTTTTTTGCTTCTATTTAGATTATTCTCCCTAATAGTGATCCAGTCATCAGGTCCGCGAAATTGCAAGCGAACAGGCGAGCACTGATCATGAAGGACAAGAAGAGCAAACCGAAGAAGGTAAAGCAGCCTAAAGAGAAGAAGGTGAAACAGCCTAAGGAGAAGAAAGAAAAGACCGCCAAGCCTAAATCCGAGGCCGCGGCCAAGAAAGCAGCGCCGGCAAAGAAAGCCGCCCCCACGGCCAAACCCACAGCCAAAGCCGCCCCAGCGGCTAAAGCGCCAGCGAAAAAGTAATTGGTGACGCAGTATGGATTTAGAATGTTTTTACTGTGGTACCAGACTTTATTTGTATGTAATAAAAAAGTTAAAAATTTATAATTTATTTAACTTTTGTTTCCTTTATTTCAAAATCCTTGTAATCACAAATAAAATCATAAAAAGAGAATTGTGGGGCTTGAACAGGTTGGTATTTTGAATCATGCTATTATTTATCACATAAAAAAGAAGAAATATGAAAACTATCATTTAAATTTGATTAATGATTATTTTTTGTTCCAAATGTGTAGATTTAAATTAATGTACTTCATTTTTGCATTTAAATTCAAATCACATATTTCTTACTTAAGGCAGGGATTTTTAATTTACAAACGTTTGTCTTTTAGAAGGAAAAAAAAACAATGAAGTTTTCAATTAACATGGCAAAAATATCAGGTGTCCATTTAAAACAAGATTGAAAAGGCATTACTTTCTTGATAGGAAGAAATAGAACGAAAGAGTAAAGTTGCAGCCAGCGACGGCTTGCAGGCTAACTTCAGCTTCGGCCACAGCTCCAAGGCACACAAATGTTGAGGTTGGGATCGCGTTTTATAAATACAAGGAATTGTACAACAAAGTCACCTTTCAATAACGGATACATATTACCTTGGGTCTCTGGCCAACTCTGAAGTTAGGCTGTGAGCCGTCGCTGGTTGCAGCCTAATTTAAATTTTGACATACCTGACACAAATGTCAGGTTGTTTTAATCAGTAGCTCATTAGTTTGCCTCGTTCTTATTTTATCTTATAAATCAGCCATTTTCACAGCTAAATAAACAATGACACATTTAAGAACACAAAAACTGGGTTAAATTAACATTGACAGGAACAACTGATAAATTCACGTACGTCCTACTTCACTTCGTTTTGAAAATTTCCTAGCCAACTTGATAGTGTTTTTAACTGAACACATGACTATTGCCACAGTTCATATATATCCAGTTAGCCAGTCCCCATATAAAATTTGGGAACACGAGAATGGGAGCAGAGCGGAGGATGCCAAAATAGTGTATATGTTTGCCTATATGCACCAGTACGGCCTCCTGCGGTCGGCCGGCTACGACTATTTTGATCCAGATGTCGCGAAATCAAGTCTCAGAGAGAGAGTGAGAGAGAGACAATTGCTTTCTCCCTTTATTGTATCATATTCCAGATGTTGATTTTTCAATCTTGAAAACACGTTTTTTTCTTTCTTTTAACGGGCTAAAGATGTGTGTTATATTAATTCATGCGTTTCCTTCTACAATTTTATTTTCTGCGTTATTAGAGAATAGATTTTATGAAATTATATGTGAACGTTGTAAAATTCACTAAGTATTATTTATTTTATACAAAAAACGAAAAATACTATACTATTTAACTTTTGATAAAAAGTAAAACAAATACATCAACTTATCATTTTATTAACTAATCAGATCAATCCTATTGATCAGATCAAATCTACTGATCGACAAGGGTTTCTTTTTCAATTGAAGGGGCCAGTGCAAAATGCAGTTAAGTCATTTTTTTTTTAGTTTTTGAGTTATTACCGTTTGAAAGTTTTTAAAATAGTTTTAAATATACTGTGTGTCCCGTTTCAAGGCGCATTGTATGCTTCATGTAAAAATTTCACATGTAATTTGAATTTGAGTTTGTATCGCTTATTGAACCAAAACGATTACAATAAAATTAGAATCATTTCTTTACCTACTAGCAGTATTTTCGAGGTATTATTTTTGAGTTCTTCTCAGTTTCATTTGAAATATAGCTTGAAAATAGTGAACGATTATACGAAAATAAAATCGTCAAAACAGTAGTTGCTATGAAAAGTCAGTGTTTGGCATCAAATTTATTAAAACACAAAGCTATAATTCAATTCAACATGAGTGTTTATTCTGCAAAAGTAAAAGACAGATCCCAAAATGGACACAGTATATATTTTAATCACGATGCGTATTTTATTAAATGAACCATACTTTTAATAAATATTAACACAGTTTCAGAAATTTGTGGTTTTTGCACTGACTACTATAATTATCCGTTCATTTTGAACGATTTTTACGTGATATACTTGTACTTTTCCGATTAAAATTTTATAAACGCTTATTGTGTGCCATTTGACCAACACCGACGACACTCAGCGGGCACTAAAATGTTATAGTGTATTCATCGCTCTTTTGCTGAGCAATAAAAATCGAACTTGAATACCCTCAATAAAATTATAATCATTATACAACCTTGCGGCTACCGGCACTGCGGGTGACCAGCGCGGGGGGTAGTTGGACCGGGACGACAAAGACGCTAAATGGTTTGGTTTGCTGTTTCTTCTTCTGCCGGCTCTAAATATACCTGCGATCCTGACCCTTCGCACTATTCAGAGGTCGTGAGTAAAATAAATCTTCCAATATTTGTTTTCTTCGGATGCAAAGCATGCCCTGATCAGACGTATATTTGTATTATTGAAAATTGTAATAAGATGTTTATCTAACACTTAGGGGAAAGTGCAAGGTTAGGAATAAATTTTAATTAATTGAATTACATTGTCATTTAATAAAACAATATTTACATATGCAAATATAAAATTTTAAACAAAATACTGTTAACTAAACATTTTACTAAAATTGTTATATACACTTCTGTGCAATATAATTACGCACAAGTCATAACTATTTTTTACAATATTCTAGTTGTATAATTCGGGTCTGTTTTAATTGCCTAGCAGCAGTTTCAATATAAATAATAAAACACCATAACACTTCTTTACTGCTTCCACCGTTTCTTAACTCTGAAAACAGTGACTTTACTGGTGTTCACCAATCGAACAATTTGTATAATAGAATAATCATCTTCTATTTTAGTTAGAATTCAAAGTTTTGAATTGTAGTCTAAATGACGCGGCATTTTGACATTAAGGAATTGACATATTTACGTAACTAAGAAACTCATCGTGTCCGCTTTAAACTATAACATATTTTGTGTACTTAATTTTATTGCACAGAAGTGTACATTCATAACTAATAAATTAAAAGTTAAATTTCTGAATCTGAGGAGTCTTCGATTTCGTCGTCGGTATCTTCCATATTAATAATAAATTGAAAATTTGAGTCATATGTATTATATTCCTTTTCCACTCTAATAGTATGTTTCACACATCTCGACCAGTGAAGCGAGGTAATTTTTTTCGTTTCCATATTAATACTATCTATAACTGTTTTGTTTAAATTCGGTGAAGTGTTATTGTTTCTTAATGTTCGCTTCAATTGGGCCCAGATTAAGTCAATTGGGTTAAAAATACAGTGATACGGGGGTAGCCGTACCACCGTATGCCCATGTTTTTCCGCCAATGTGTCAATATAAAATTGTTTTTTGTTAGTTTGTGTTTTCAACACTTCCAGAAGCTGCATTGTCCATTGTCCATAACTATTACGGAGTTTTTGGCCAAATTCGGTATCAGTTTATTTTCGAACCAGATGGCATTTAGAGATCTGCTTTCCCGTAAACAATCGTTTACCCATCCATTTTCGTTGCCGCAATGTAAAATTGTTATTCGTTTTCCTCTAGATGGAGGAACTTTCATGATACTATTATCTGTATGGTCTGACCACATTTTTTTTGAAGTATCATGTGTATCAAACCAAGTTTCATCTAAATAACAAATATTTCTTCCAGTGTCTCTATATTTTTGAATTTTCTGTAAATATTCGTATCGCCATATTTTAATATTTTCCCTTTCCAATAGATGCTTCCTTTTATCTATAGTGGCGAATTTAAATCCATTGTCCTTTAAGGATTTCCATAATGTTGTTACTACACCATATAATTTCCCTTTCTTTCAAAATATTATTAATAATTTTTAGTGTAGGTGTCTTTTTAGCCTTTATTACTTCATAAGTAATTTAATTTTTCTAATTTTATTAAATACTTTAGGCGTAATTTTTTTCACAACCCCTTTATCGCACCGATTTGTTATTTGGTTCATAGAATTTTTTCTGCTATTTCCAAAAAATTCTTTACTCCAAGAACATCTTTAAGACCTCGATATACGTCCTTTATAATGCGTTTCGCGTCGGATGAAAAATTATTATGTTTTGCCTGGTTAATTCGTTGGCGGGAACTTGGGATTTCTATAACTAATAAAAACTATTATGAGATAAAGATTTTATAATTAAAAATGTAAAGCCTTGTTCAGAGATCATTATTTACACCATTCACACTTTCCCCTTTTTTTATGTAGTACAAGTGAAAACAATGCTTCCCGATATTTTGTTAAATATTTACCAAACCAAAAAATTCAATTTTACCAAAACAAAATATATTTTTGTCATAGCACTCTTAATATGTAAAATATGTTAAAAATAGTGTTTTTTTTTATCTAGTTGTCGGTTTATATCTGTGAAAGTATTGGTAATATTGAAAACTGCTTTACATAAAGTAGATAATGAAAAGTTAATCATAAATTGTAATCACTAAAGAGCGGATAAAAAGTGTAAAAAATGTGAAATAAAGCACTTAAAAAAGCATTTAAAAAGCATTAAATGAGTAAAATACATAAAAACTATAACATTATTTAGTATTCAATATGCTTATCAATATTTTTTAAATAGAAATGTTACAACTAAAGGTTATATATATAATCATTTAAAATCCCTTTTACCCTTTAGGGTGTCGAGATACAACTAAAGGTTAAAAATTAAAAAAAAAAATTCCTTTACGTGTTATGTTATGTAGGAGTATTTCAAAATAAACGGTTTTTCTTTTATACATTTCAAAATATCTACAATTTGATTAAAAACATTTAGATCCTCTCTTCAACACTTTATTTTGTAACCAAATGTACATTTCGGACACAATGTGTCCATTATCAATGGTTTGATACTAAATACTAAAAAATAAAAATTATTTTCATTCTTTCCGAGCGAGCCGTAGCGTTAGCATTGTAGTGAACATCTCCGACTTAAAAAGTCAAATTAGCATATAAAAAAGTAGTTTTACCGCAATCTCAGTTATAAATACGCGTTAGTGAGTGATCTCAACATGAGCTTCCAAACGGGGGCTCACAAAGAGCCCCCGGACGATCCAGACGATCCCGGTCCCACTGATCAAGAAATGGCGGTAGACCCGTCCCCGGCAAACGATAAGTATCACAAAATCGGCGTTCCTTATGACGAACTCGAACAATTCGAATCAAGTTATAATAATTCGCAAAGCAAAGTTACCCTAAATTCACAAGAAAGTAGACATATTGATACAAATCCCCAAAATATACATCGCATTGATAATGACCTCGAAACTCGCGTTAACGAAAATCAAACATCTGCGGACGAAATTATCAATTCGGACGCGCCAAGGATAATTAAAAAAAGCATAACAATACTAGATAATTCACTCATTCATTCAGTAAATCGGGAAAAAGTTAATTTCAAGGCAACGGATAAGGGTCCATATTTCATTTATGTGGAAGGAAGTGAGAATCAAAACGTTGGTAACATGCACCCCATGCAAATTGGCAAAATGTTATTTACTTGTCATAGTGATATCAACAGACACATAGTTAATATCTCAAGGGCAGGTAGAAATAGAATTAAAATAGAGGCTTCCTCAGGCAAATCCGCAAATAATATTTTAAATCTTGAAGTATTTAAAACTCATAATATGAAAGCATATATTCCAATATTTCTTGTAAATAAAAGGGGAGTTATAAGAAACATCTATAAAAATCTAAGTGAACAAGAAATACTATCTGAAATTAAGAGCTCTGTCAGGGCTACCGCAATAAGACGCATTCAGAAAAAGAATAAAGAAGGCGAACTTGAGAATATTGGCACATGTATCGTAACCTTTGATGGACAAGTGTTAGCTAAATATGTATACATCCATGGAACACGCTGTATGGTAGAACCTTACACAGCTCCCGTACTACAATGTTATAACTGTCTCAGATATAATCATGGAAGCAAGCAATGTCGCAGTGCTCCCAGATGCGGATACTGTGGTCAGGACCACAATAGTAGTGAATGTAAAGATACTTCTACAGTACTATGTGTACATTGTAAGACCAGAGATCACTCTTCATTAAATAAAGAATGCCCAGAACACATCAAAAGAACCAATATGAAAAAAAATAATACACTAATGGGAAATGCCTATCAAAATACAAACCTACAAATAATTTTACTAGATTACGACACTGAATTTCCGCGTTTAGCGAGTTCTGGAAAGGAGACCAGCGGGTCAAATATCCCTAAAAGGCCAAGAATAAACAATGGAAGGGAAGGGATTAGCAATAAAACAGCATCAACCTCAGTTCAAAAACCAATAAATCCTGTGACATCTCCAGAGATTGCTGAGCCCAAACCAAAGAAATTTATTTTCAACCCTCACAGAAGTAGCCCATTTACAAAACAAACAATGTCAACATTAAACGACAATTTAGAAGATTACTTTAAAATAGCAATCGAAAGCTCCGATACATCGGTGCAAAAATTAAATGATCTCAAAAATAATATTCTAAAAATATTTGAAAAATTTATGAGCAAAATAAATAATGGAAGTGAAGGATCAGACAATGAGTCTGGTCAATACTTTTAGACTCTTTAAAAATGGCAGGGAATTCGCAAAATTATTCTCAAATTTTACCACTAAACATTTTACAATTAAATGCAAGATCTCTTATTAAAAATAAATTTTCAGTCATTCATTATTTCATAGATAATGATATTAATATTGGCCTAATTTCTGAAACTTGGTTTAAATCAGATTATGATATACAATTTAAAGGTTATAAAATTGAAAGACATGACAGAGCAGATGGCAAAGGGGGAGCTGCTATAATGATAAAAAACTCCATCATGTATAAAAGAATCCAAATAAACAATATACCAGAAAATGTACAAATAGTCGGTATTAGAATTAAACCTATAAATGGCAATGATATTACACTAGTGTCACTCTATGTAGCCCCGTGGGTAAAAGTTAATTCCATAGAATGGACAACACTCTTTGCATCGATCCAACAACCATTTATAATAGGGGGAGACTTTAATGCGTATCATATAGCATGGGGATGTAGAAGAACGGACATGTCAGGAGTCGAATTATTACAAGCATTGGATGATTTTAATCTAACATTTATTAATGATGGGACCAGTACCACTATCAAAGGGGAAAATGCTGTGGATATTACAATAACATCTCCACAATTAAGTAGTACGTTCAACTGGCAAGTAATCCATGAACCTCTAGGATCAAACCATTACCCTATATCCATAATTAATAACAATGTGCAAGTAGAAGATCTACAAATCAAAAGCAATAAAAAATGGAAATTAAATCTCGCAGACTGGTGTTTATATTCTATCACACTAGATAAACTTATTATAGAAACTAATGGTAACACATCATATTCGTCATTAATCAATTCCATAGAAGAAGCAGCTGAATCAGCTATTCCAAAGTATAAGGATCACCCTAATCCTAGTAGATATAAGAAATTTTGTTGGTGGAATAATTTTTTTCTAGACTGAATCCTGCACACTTTTTCATTTTAAAGATTTTCTTTAACTGTCAAAACAAAAGAACTACGGACGATTACAACTATCGAAACAAACGAGCTATATCTTCAAAACGGTGACAGCTGTCTTAGTTCTGTTAAAACAATTAAAAACTATACTGAATTCAGAATTTGTGTTCACTATATTATAAATAGCTATTTATGTAACAAGAAAAAAAACTTGATAAATTCCAATAATTTGAACTAGTTTAGAAAAGCGTAAAAATGTGGCTTGGCCGCGTAGCGCGAAGCCAAATTCTGGCTTTTCTAAACTCGAAATTTTACTTCATGCGCCACGCATGTGAAACATCCAAATATCATGAAGTTCAAAATATTCTCGGTTATCAATATGTATATTTTTAATCAATTGCTACAACTATATTATATGTGAGAAAGCAACATCATTTTAAAGATGTTTTAAAGTTTTAAACGGTGTTTCAATGAAAAAAAAACACGTTTCGTAAAAAAAACTGATTGTTCTAGTTAAAATGAAAAAACATTTTATTTAACAACCCCGGTACAAAATAGATTTTTTTGTTTTAGCATATTGCCTATTTATTTAAAATAAGCGTATTTTTTTATTAAAATCAAATATTTTTCAAAACTTTAAGAAAACGCTTTAAATAAACATAATAATCTAAAATAGGCATAAACATTAAAAATAAGCACAAAATGACAAAAAAAGCAAAAAAAATTCTTAGTGCCAAATTATCACATTTTTCGTGATTCGTATACTATAGCTAGAAATCCGCTGTCTAGTAATCACACTTTTTGTCATAGCTTTCGGTCAATAAGTGTTGTGTATTATAAATCAGAATTGGTTTTGGGTATTCTCTAGCTATAATGCGCTCTTTTATAGTGCGCTTTACCCTATGAAAACTAATATTACTGATTTTTTTTGTTATTATTTCGAATATTTTAATTCTTTCTTTACACATCCGTCTGAAATTAATTTGCAAGTTTGATTTAGTTTAATTTTTTATTTTAGAATTAATAAAATGAAAAAAATCTAAAATATGACTTCATCATGCACTCTATAACGATTTTATGATTATATAATTCTAATATCATATTCTCGTAATATTAAGAAACCGTTATAAAAACAACTCTTTCCATTAAAAAATTAATCGTTTATAATATCATTACAGACCATTTTATTAGACAAATAATATTTTTTCAAGCAAGAGTTAACAATTATGACCAAAATATATATTAGTATACCACCACTTTGTGTGCCTTCATAGTATAAAACGATTTTATACTATTAACGATTTAACGACGGTGAGGCTTGAGCGCAGCCTAAATTTAATCGACTCAGGGAATCCCAAAACGCATATATCTTGTTATTCTTTTTTTACGTAAAAATGTGATATTATTTTGTCAAAATAATTAAACATGTAATAAAGATATTATTAGATATTAAAGAAGTGTTGTTATAAATAAATTTAAATTGTTCAATGTATATTGTTGTGTTTTAAAGTATGTAGAATACTATAACATACATGAATTCTTACAATTTTTAATGCGCTGGACACTGCTATTCTGAACATGGCTTTAGCGATTTGGATCAGTAAAAATATTTTTAAAATACTTTCAATAATATTATATATTTATATGATATTATTAAATACATACCCTGGCTCTTTACTAAAATTTTAGTGTTGCTATTATCTGCTTCAACGGCGCACAATGTGCCAAATCCGACCGCGAGTGCCAGGGGGGGATTTGGAGAAAAAAAATAAATTAAATAAATTGTAGATACATGAAACCCTTATAATCTTGCATGTTTATATTTTTTAACCCCCTATATTATTAAGCTTAAAGTTGAGCAATTTAGAAAACATCAATTTTACGGCATTTCACTCGCAAGTTTAAATAATTTATTACATGGATAATAGGCGTACTATAAATATAACATTATACACTATTGTTTATAACATAATACTGTATATTATGGTTGAAAAATCAAGTCTCTAAATATTTTAGAAAAAAAGTTAAAACAATTTGAATATGAAATATATTTTAAATATAAATTTTAAATTTAGAAAGTGTTATAAAAAAAATGCCAACTCGATGAGGTCTGTGACTATCACTAAAAATTAGTTCTATGTTTTCTCTAACTACCCTCAAAATTTCGTATCTCCACCGGTGTGTTTTTGGGGTCTTTTTAATTTTTTTATTCGACGCCACCAATTAAAATTGGGTCGGGCGAGGCCCGTGTGCGGTGAGCATCGCGGAGTCGAGCGCGCTATTCTCGAGCAGCACGCAACATGATTTCTACGTTGGCCCCGAACAAAAAAATACTAAAAACGCACATGTAAAAATTCAAAAAAATTAGGGCTGCTACAGAAAATATTGACAAATGTTTATATAATAGTAATAATCCTCACAATCTACAATTTTTCTAATATACAGGTATATATCATAGTGAAATTATTTCTTCTCTGAGTATTTTTTGCACCATTTAAATCACATTTACAAAAATAGTTTTATGGGTTTTTTTCTTATTGATATATAAGGGTGTACATCTGTTACTGATAAAGGTCATCTGGTTTGTGTTTACATTTTTATTAGGGGTCCGATTGGAGCTGTCATTTACCGTAACAAATGGCATTCTTGTCACACAGTTTTTACGGTTTAAGTATCTGAAATGGATTTTTCTTAATTTTCTTGAAAGCAAAATATGCGTTTAGTGTTGAACGAAGTCTCCAACAGTTCACATATTTTTCTGATCCCTAAGCGAACGATTGAACATTATAAAGTAGTTATTAATTAAGTTAGTGTTAAGTGTTATTTAATTTGTTGACTATATACTCTTTCTTTGATTTAGTGTTTTTTTTGTGTATAAAATAGTTTAGTTTAGTGTTTAATAGTTTACTTTAATTAAACTAGTGTTTAGTGTTAGTGTAATTTAATTAATCCAAAACGCTGAGTGATAATGGAGAAAATTAAAATTACAAACGGTGATTTATATAAGGTATGGTACGAACTAAAACCTAAAAACCTTATTCAGTCAAGCAATACCATTGATTATTTAATAAAATATATTGAAAATGTTTCGACGAAAAACAATAGTGAAAATGATAGAAAGTGGAAAATGTGCTCAAGATCTCATATCAATTTCATTAAAAAAAAAATAGAAATTGGGTACTGCTGCCTTTTAAATACAACGAGGGTTCTGCCTTAATTGAAAATACAAACCTCTTTGAAAATATAGAAAATATTTCACCAATACCAAGTACATCAGGTACACAGTTCACAATACAAAGTAATACATCTAAAAGAAGACAAACTAATTTATTGATCACGGAAAATACACCAGAACAAATATTTTCAGCAGCAAAAAAAATTTTACGCGATAAAGGAAATATACCAGCGGCTAAATTAGTGGAAAGTGCTTCCTCGGATTCACAGGAAAAAATAAAAAAAGTTTTAACTTATTTAAAAACAAATGAAGTTGAAACTGTAAAAAAATGTACAGATGAAGAAGCTCTATCAATTTTTGTTGATTCAAAAATGACGGCAGCAAGTTATAAAAATTTAAGAAAAAAACTACGTTCTCATGGAGCAAAAGACCTTTTACCATCTTACAATAAAATTAAAATAATGAAGACAATGTGTTACCCAGCTAATATTTCTATTTCTCAAAATGGAGCATCAGTAATTTTGCAGAGCCTTCTTGAGCATACTTTTTGTAGATTAATATCAACAATTAAATTTCCTCAAGATACATCATTTAGTAAATTAATTTTGTTGTGTAAATATGGTTGCGATGGCAGCTCAGGGCACTCTACTTATATGCAAAAGCCATCTGATGATAGCAGTACAGATGAAGAAGAAATTACAGAGAAGAGTGTCTTTGTGTTTTCACTGGTTCCACTTAGATTATTTTCTGATGAAAGTGTTATTTGGAAAAACGAAAAACCTTCATCTATTAAATTATGTAGACCGATAAAATTTATTTATGCTAAAGAAACAAAACAGCTTATTCTAGATGAAGTTAAGAGTATGAGGCAAGAGGTACATTTATTGGAAAAACAACAAATTTATATTAATGGTAACCATGTAGAGGTAAAATTTAATTTGTTGTTTACAATGATCGACGGCAAAGTTATAAATACCTTAACAAATACTCCGAGCTTAAATTGTTTTATATGCAAATGTTCTCCGAAGGAGATGAATGATATTGAAAGAATTAAAAATATTCCTATTATCGAAGATAATTTAAATTATGGTATTTCTTCCCTCTATGCATGGATTAAGTTCATGGAATGTGTTCTTCATATCTCCTATAAATTAGATTTGAAGAAAACAACTACTCACGGATGTACGGTAGAAGAGAAAAATAGGAAAACTAGAATACAAAAACTATTACGTAAAGAGTTAGGGATAAGGGTTGATATTGTTGTGCAAGGAGAAGGTACTTCAAATACTGGCAACGTTGCTCGAATATTTTTTCGAAATTATGAGAAAGTAGCTGTCATCACTGAATTGCATAAAGAATTATTGAACAGATTTTATACAATTCTTATAACAATGTCGAGTTCTCGTAAAATAAATGTATTGATGTTTGATAAATATGCAGAAGATACGGCCCGACTTTACACCTCGTTATATGGATGGTATAGAATGCCTCCTAGTGTCCATAAAATTTTAATTCACGGGAGCAAAATAATTGGACAATGTCTTTTACCAATCGGAGAACTTTCGGAAGAGGTACAGGAAGCAACCAATAAAATATATAAGAGAGTTAGAGAAAACCATACTAGGAAAAACTCTAGGCTTAATACAATTCGAGATTTATTTAATATGCTTCTTGTATGTTCTGATCCAATCATTTCTTCTTTGAGAAGCGATGTAAAAATTCATAAAAAACAACTACCTGCAGACGCTAAAAAATTAGTTATTTGTGAAACGGACACAATTGACAGCGAAGACGAACAGACTGATGAAGATACTGACAATTTTTCATTTTAAAAAAGTAAGTAAATAAAACAGTATAAAATACATAACTTCGTTGTGCAAAATCAGAAAAATGTAATGTATATTCTGATTAAAAATTCATATTTTAAACAACAGATTAAATTATTTTTAAACTACAGCAGATACTTTTCACATTTGTACGTTTTTTTGGGGTGCTTTATTTTTTATTAGTCGCAACCGATAAAAATCGACTCGGTCATTCGCAAAAACCTGACACAAAACGCACATGTAGAGATACGAAGTTTTTAGGGCATTTAAAAACATACTACATTTTTTAGTGAAAGTCACAACCTATGTAATGATTATAACAATTGTATATAATTTTGCTGCCTTGAATTATTATTATATTATTTTTTTTAGAAGATTGCAAACCGGAAGAACTGTGACTATCATATAAACATTTGTTAATATTTTCTGTAACTGCCCTAATTTTTTTTTAATTTTTACATGTGCGTTTTTATTATTTTTTGTTCGGGGCCAACGTAAAAATCATGTTGCGTGCTGTTCGAGAATAGCGCGCGCTCGACTCCACGATACTCACCGCACACGGGCCTCGCCCGACCCAATTTTAATTGGTGGCGTCAAATAAAAAAATTAAAAAGACCCCAAAAACGCACCGGCGGAGATACGAAATTTTGAGGGTAGTTAGAGAAAACATAGAACTAATTTTTAGTGATAGTCCCAGACCTCATCGAGTTGACATTTTTTTTTCTAAAGTTAAAATTTCTATTTAAAATATATTTCATATTCAATTTTTTTTTAACTTTTGTTCTAAAATATTGATTTTTCAACCATAATATACAGTATTATGTTATAAACAATAGTGTATAATGTTATATTGATAGTCCATGTAATAAATTATTTAAACTTGCGAGTGAAATGCCGTAAAATTGATGTTTTCTAAATCGCTCAACTTTAAGCGTTAATTGTTAATAATATAGGGGGTTGAAAAATATACACATGCAAGATTAGAAGGGTTTCATGTATCTACAATGGAGTGGATATGTTTTTTTCTCGAAATTTTTAATTTAATTTTTTTCCTCAAAATCCCCCCCTGGCGCTCGCGCTCGGATTTGGCACATTGTGCGGCGCCCTCAATCAATTGATTTTGGTCCATGATGAAAAAATTATCCCAGGGTCGCCACATATTTTATTAAAAATAGGTATACACAAGAGTAGTTTTTTATTAATCACGAAAAGAACAAATGCACAGCATCGAAAAAAAATCAGAAAATGACTTCCACACCTATTTTTTCTTGAACTTCTTGTACTTGTTGAGGACGCAGTTGATCCGCGCCTTCCTTTGCGGCGTCTTGCACCGGTCGCGCAGCCTCTCCAACATCCTCACCGACCGATCGCTGATCATCATCGGCCGTTTATCCGACGACTCTGAACTTTCCTCTTCGGCCCCCGGACTACCTCGCCTTGTGCCTCCTTTACGGCGCGCAGTGTTTTCTCCAAGACCTACTGCGGCTCCTGGAGTGCCTTTTGCGGGACCTAGAGCTAGACCGGGAGCGCGAACGGGATTTTGATTTGCACTTGCTTTTACTCCTGGATACTCCTGGATCGGCGGCTCTTGCTGCGGCTTTTAGTGCGCCGCTTCTTAGCGCAGGATCCGCTGCGGCTGCGAGAGCGTCTGCGTTTCGAGTGCCCGCTCCTGCTGCGCTTCCTACCCTTTGACTTGCAACTCCCACTCCTGCTCCTGCTCTTACTCCTCTTCTTACTTCTACTCCTGCTCCTACTCCTCCCCTTCCTTTTACGACTAGCTCTCCGCTTCCTACCACTACCGCAACCTTTCCGTGCCGCCATCTTTCTGGCCTTCTTGAACCCGCACGCCTGATTCACATCGGGCTCCGGCCCCTTGGCGGCTGGCGCGGCTATCGCCTTTCGGCGCTCCGGTGGCGGTGGGCCCATTCTTCTTTTCCGAATTACTGTGAATTTTGATTTACTAAAATTTTGACTTGATAGATGATTGATAGTTGTGTAACTATGACAAAACAAATACACACGCTGCTTGATGTTATATTCAACCAGAGCTGGACAAGATGGTTCGAATCCTTTTAGAGGATTTAAAAGGGTTATTCAAATACTTCGATGAGAAATGATTCGCGATCCGTATTCAAATCTAAACATAGATGATTCAAATCCCAAAACGCATATATCTTGTTATTCTTTTTTTACGTAAAAATGTGATATTATTTTGTCAAAATAATAAAACAAGTAATAAATATATTATTAGATATTAAAGAAGTGTTGTTATAAATAAATTAAAATTGTTCAATGTATATTCTTGTATTTTAAAGTATGTAGAATACTATAACATAAATGAATTCTTACAATTTTTAATGCGCTGGACACTGCTATTCTGAACATGGCTTTAGCGATTTGGATCAGTAAAAATATTTTTAAAATACTTTCAATAATATTATATATTTATATGATATTATTAAATACATACCCTGGCTCTTTACTGAAATTTTAGTGTTGCTATTATCTGCTTCAACGGCGCCCTCAATCAATTGATTTTGGTCCATGATGAAAAAATTATCCCAGGGTCGCCACATATTTTATCAAAAATAGGTAGTCGTCATAAGCAAAAAGTAAACAAAATCCGTGAGTAGGCACAATAAGAAACAATGAGAAAACCGAGAACGAAATATGCACTAACACAATTGCTGATAAAATGATGAATTTTGAACCAAGCAAAACGACCTGTACTCACAGAAATGGGGGTAAAAGGAACATTAAAAGCTAATTATCAAACCAATTCACAGAAAAACATTCCAAAAATGATTGGAAATGCATACAGGGTTTTCCTATTGAAAATCCAATGGATACCCCTGGATCGGAGTAGGTTTTAGGGAACATTTCGAAAAAGATTATTTTTGCTTTCCAAAAACACGCAGGTAGTTGTGCGAGGCGAAATAGAACCGATTTAGCATCCTTGTCGGCGCGCACCAACTACTCCCCGCGCTGGTCACCCGCAGTGCCGGTAGCCGCAAGGTTGTATAATGATTATAATTTTATTGAGGGTATTCAAGTTCGATTTTTATTGCTCAGCAAAAGAGCGATGAATACACTATACCTACTTTTCGGATTAAAATTTATGGCATCCCCTGTGCGGCTGCATGGGGACAATGGTTATTGTGTTATGCTAATTACTGAAAAATATACCGACGGAATTCCCTAATTCCGAATTAACCGAAAAGTGCTCAGTAAATATAGATGAATACCTATAAAAGATTATAACGAAGAAGGAATTTTACTTATAAATCTTCAACCTCACCCAATGATCGAAAAACCCCCTAAAATTCAGTACTAATCCATTTTAAAACATTTTGCTATAGTCCAAAATTTTACTCATGTGAAAGGAAAACGTCAGGGGATTTTATTCGTCGGGAAAAGTCAGGGAAATTCCGTGTTTTTAACGAAAAGTCAGGGATTTTTTATATTAATACGATTAAAGATTTAACAAATGGGTAGTTCTGTTCGGAACACGAATTTGACACATTAAATAATATTAAACAAAATTAAAAATAAATGGTGTTGTATCCATCATAGCACATTTCACGTAATTTGAACATTTGATAACTCACATACTAAATTTATTTCACTCTAACCAAGTAGTTGGAGATTTCACTGGAAGTTAGTGTAAAAGTTAGTGTAGAAGTCAAATTTCGAGTTTTGAAAAGAATGATAATTTGGATTTGCTTAAATATATAGAATAACAAAAACGTTGAATATATATTTAAGAATTGTTAATTTCAATGCAAATTTAAGTTTTTATAAAATATAACTAATTACCAAAGTTCATAATTTGAAACACGCTTGAAATCCTAAATTAAAAGAAATATTTTCGAATAGACTTTTTGTGGTGATAATAAATTTATATAGCGCATAAAGTTAATTTTTCAGGCATTTCTAAACTCGAAATTTTACTTCATGCATTAAACACTCGTTTAAGGGTTACATTTAAACTTTTTTCAAAAACGACAAGTATCTGAAAATGTAGTGTATTCAGTACATCAATAATATAAATTATTTTCCAAATTTGGTTTTATCTGTTTTTATTGAATTTATGAAGAAAAAAAACTAATCAAAATAAATATAATATCTAATGAATTCTGGCAAAGTGAGATAGATTTCATTTACTTTTGTGTAAACTCATTGAATTTTATTCTTTTATTTTTAGTTTTTTTTTTTTTTTTTAATTTTGGGTTTTACGTCATCTATTTCTGCTGCTAAGGCCAATCATGACGCCGGAGATTAGGTCTACAGCTATCCGGGAATTTTGCCGAACCCGGTGGGAGTTCCAACCCACCGGTAGGGATCTTTAACGTGCGCGCAACATCCAGGCAGTACACGGGTCCTACATGCATTTAACGTCATATCCGAGAAGACGGAGTGTTTGGCATTTTTATCCTAACCTATATAAATGCAGACAACTTGTTAGGCCGGTATTTGAACCCCGGTCCGTGGCGTGGCATTTTTAGTTTAATTTTAGGTTTATTTAGCTTTATTTAAATATATCTGATTCCTAAAGTCCCGAACCCGAACCTATAACATTTACTTAACCCCCACCTCCCAGTGGGTGGGGGAGGGGGGCAACTTTGAAATTTTAAAAAGGAACCCCTATTTTTTATTGAAGGTTCGGATTCTACACCAAAAATGATGTAGGTTTTAATCGAAACTTTTTTTTTAATTCGTGGTAGATGGCGCTGTAGGCGCAAAAATGCTGTGGTCAACACAGGTACCGACAGCAAATTAAAATAATATAGGACTATAAAATTCATTATTCTAATGACTTATTGAAGTTAATTTGTACAATAAAATGTCCGCTACTAGTAAAATGATTTTTTCAACTTTGTCGCTCAAATAAAAATACTTCCCGTCGGCCTAAAAAATAAAAAATAGCATACACACCGTAGAAAAAAACAAGGAATTTTTTAGCAGCATTAAAAAATATTTTTTTTTTTGCTAAAAATCGAATCGTGTGCGCTATTTTGAAAAAAATCTAATTTTGGCGAATTCACCGCTATCTGTCAGGAGTTAATAAGCTCTGGAACTTAACATACTTTTTTTCATATAAGTCCACGTAAAGGCCGATTTTTAGGTTTATAACGAACGTTTTCATTTTGCGACTACAGCGCCATCTATCACGAGTTCAATTTTTTTTCGGATAAAACCTACCGGCCTCCTTGAAACCATTTAACTTTTGTTCGAAACATTTTTTTGTATGATGCATATTTGTCGAGATATTCCAGTGGATGAATTAAAATGGGTCATTCTGTATATATTATTCACTGAATATTTTGCTAGTGCACCACACGCACTCGCCTAACATTCAGGTATTTGGCGTGCACTCGGGATACAATTGCTGAATATTTCAAGGCGTGCGGAGAGGAGCTAAATGCAAAACACTATCCAAATACAAGATTTATAAAATAGCAGATAATCGGCACTTTAAAGCAAATATCAATTGTGCCTGCCTTCAACACGTCTGTAATTTGTCTCTTGTTTATTTTTGTTGTATTCCTCCTATTATAAGACGAACCATAGATTTAGAAAAATAAATATACCCCCCGATTCCGTACGCGAAATGTTAAACATGTACGTTAAATTTAACATTTACTGTACAGAATCGGGCTGATTGAGATTTTGTTCAATGGAAAGTAAAAAAAAACAAAATTTCTATAAAAATGTAAGCACCATTTTATTATCAATCTCAATACATGTTTTTTTAACACGGTGACTATGGAATTGTAAAAAAATTCACAACTCCCCAGATCACTATTATTTTATTGCAAATGGCTAACGATAACATAAAATAATCATGTAATGAATTTCTTTCACGCATGTAATTAGATTTGCTATGTGCCAATCACTTTTGAATCACTTTGCCCACCCAGTAAAGAAATGCTATATTTAATGTTACCTGTTTTGCTATTGTGCAAAAGTGTACTTTGAAATATGAGAAAGAATTAGTAATACTTTCACATATTTCTTGTCATATCTATTTAATTATTGTTTTTAAAAGTACAATTTATGATTTTGCGAACTTTTAGTGGTAAAGTAAATATTTGGCATCGTTATTATTTTATTCAGCATTAGTTCTCTTCAAACATGGCCTGAATCAGTATACAAATCTACCACCTGTTTATATATAGTTGAATTTCTGCCGTGCCAACTAATTAGATCTGTTTACGAGGCCCTACAGTTTCATTACACATAAGCAGTTCATATATTAGAGTGTAATATTACATGGCCTTAGAGTACAATCATGATGCAAACCAAATATGATTCATAGAGTCCATTTGTCACATTTAGTGTAAGTCGTACTTGATTCAACGTGTTGATGGAATGTATACGTATTATTTTACATAAATAAATATAGCTTGTAGATAATATTCAATTGTATTACAAAGTTATATTGTTTCTATAAAATATTTCTGAAAAGAAAATTAAATGTAATTCCTTCTTACGCTATTAAATACATAAAAATTGCACAAGAAAAATATTTTTCACATATTAAATGTATTTGTATACTTTACATTTTAATTCATTTTGGCAAGAAATTTGATTATCGTTTATAAAACTTTGATCGATATCATGAAATCGTATTCTATAATTAAATTAATTATTGCATTTAGAGAATTACGTATAATTACGTCTCATAGTATTAGCATAAAAATCTGCAAATTGTAACATTTATTTTGTTTTACAATGTTCTAATTTCATATGTATACTGCCTTTCAAAAAAATCAGAACACAAAGTATTTATTGGATGATTTTAATCGATGATAAAAAAATCAATTGTTTTGGTTACTATTTAATGGTATTTTTTCTTGATTTCACCATTATGAAGAGCTGCTGATTTTTTAATGTAATTGCTTCTAATATCCAAGTAGCCTCTGAGTAGTTTGACGTTTCAGTTTGTAAAACATAAAAAGATGCCCCGTGTTCGTCGGCGTGCAAAATATCATCATCTAAGTGAATTTGAAAGGGGTCGCATTATTGGAATGCAAGAAGCGGGTTTTTCGGTTCGTGCTATTGCTGAAAGGGTAGGCCGTAGTGTATCGGTGATCGTACGCTGCTGGTCTAGATGGTCCGAAGCTGGGGAGAATCGACGTAGACTTGGATCAGGACGTCCAAGAAGCACCACTGAGCGTGAAGATCGAGCTCTTCGTCTTACAAGTTTAAGGGACAGATTTACAACGTCGCGGGCATTAGGAAATGACTGGTTGGCTCTAAATGGCCAAAGAGTATCCATGGCTACTGTTTAGACAACATTGGACCCATGAATGGAATAACATTATCTTCAGCGATGAGTCTCAGTTCTGTTTATGGGCTCATGATGGTCGCAGAAGAGTGAGACGTCGACGCGGTTAACGCAGAATTTTACAATTTGCTGTTGAAAGACATACAGGGAGTTATGGTTTGGGGGGCGATAGCATATGGTAGTCGGTCTCCTCTAGTTTTTTAGAAGCAAGTCTTAACGCGATTCAGTATATTGACAACATTTTACGGCCAGTGTTAGTGCCCTATGTAAATGGCTTGCCGAACCCCATTTTTCAGCAAGATAATGCTCGACCTCACACAGCGGCCATTACAAGACAGTTTTTTGATAGTGCTGAAATCAATTTGTTACCTTGGCCATCTCGTTCTCCAGATCTATCGCCAATAGAACATGTTTGGGATATGATAGGTGTTAGAATAAGTAACTTACAGCGTCCCGCTAACACTGTAATGGAACTTAGAGGTCAAATTATCGAAGTTTGGAATGAAATACCCCAAGTCGATATTGACAGCCTGATTTCTAGCATGCCTCGACGTGTTATTGAGTGTTTGGGAAATCGTGGAGGCCCAACACATTATTAATTTTTATTCATTTGTTTTTTTGTTTTTCAAGTTGATTTTTTGATCATCGATACAGTTCGTTTACATGATCAAATTGTGTAAATTTTATTAAAATCGTGCAATAATTACTTGGTGTTCTGATTTTTTTGAAAGGCAGTATATATTAGGTGTGTCATGAACAACAGACAAGCTTAAAGGGATACAATTTAGACTATCACTGAAACATAAAACGAAAATAATTTTTTATTGGGGCCCTTTGTTAGCCACTGATTGTGGTCACCAGAATTATACACATTTGGTTAATTAATCACTGAACATTAGTAGATCCTGATGACCGCTACTTTGATCATATATAACTGACATGGCTTCGACATACAGAACCACTGAATTTCAACACTAATTGTACTATTTTGTACGCTTGCAAAAATGTCGACCGCTTCACGAACATATTTACAATCAACACTCCGCCCATCAGTAAATGCCCCAATTGTTCACTCTTGTGACCGCGACCATTGAATCCACAAAAGACCCGTTATAAAACTAAAGAATCTTTTCTAAATTTCCAAAAACTGTTTTATAAGACATCTGATAAAATGTCTAGAAACTGATATTCTTGATTGTCTAGCACAATTTCTTCTTTGGTTTTTAACTAATTTGTTCTAATGGATGACTTCGATTTTTTTATAAAATGAATATTACATGTACCTTGATTAAAGTGTGATCTATTGTTTTTGACACACCTAATATAGCAGTCACTCATGACTGCCCTGACCTGTTAGGAAAGTTGCACACGTTGGTCATCAGTGACAGCGAGTGTTAATTTTCAGATTTGTTTCACTTTTGTCCTTTTTATAGGAAACGCTTCAATCTGTAAGTTTGTATGAAAATTACTTTTTTTACAACCCTTGTATTTCACCATATTTAAATCTGGTGTATCAATAGTACAAAAAAAATATTTGTTTCAAAAGCTCTCGTACATTTTGTTCTCATTTGACTAGCTACTGTAGTACACAATATCCTAAAATAAATAATAATAAAGAAGCACATTTTAATAATAACCATATCATCCACCATTTGTTTCTTATCTTAGAAATCTTATTGCACATAAAAAAGAATGAATTAAATAAAAAATATATATCACTGGAAAGTCAAGAAAATGGTCTGTTATATAAAAAATTCAAGCATATTTTTATAGTCTACTATTTTATAGACTTTATAGTATAAAAAACAAGCCACAAAATATTTCGGAGTTGGCTGTGAGAAAAAAGTATACTTCTGTTTAACCCTTCAATTACAGGATATGTCAATAATCGACTTGGCAATAATTGCTTGAACCGACATTTCAGCGTAAATAAGTGATTTAAACATGTTCGTTATTATATAATAGATAAATTTGCCTGTTTTTTGAATTGCCCTATCGGGATCTCGCTTATTTCAAGAGATATGGAATCGGTTAAATGGAGTGAAGTTGCAAATTTAAGTAGGTACTTATTAATAATCTGCTTTTACATTTAGAAATATTCAATTGTTTCTATGTAATTTAAAAATAAACTGAACTTTCTATTTAAAATACTAGCCCATACATGTTATTTTTTCAAAAATTGTGAAAACATTCTTTTGATGGTTTTACACTTGTACATTTTCAGTTGCACCTTTTTGTTGTGTATTTTATTAACAGCAAGTTGCATGTGCAAACAATAAAAAGTAATTTTTATTTGAACGGCTCGATCTTCTTGATCAGCTCGATCTTGTCGATCGGATCGATCTTTCTGATCGACTCAATCTTTTTGATTGGCTCGAGCTTTTCAATCGGCTCGATATTTTCGGAGAGCTCGATCTATTCGAGCAGCTCGATCTTTTTGATCGGCTCAATCTTTTTGATCAGCGGGATCTTTTCGAGCGGCTCGATCTTTTTCATCACATCGATCCTTCAACTGATCGATCATTGCTTGATCAATCGTTGAGATACTCGATCTTTGACCATCACTACTTTAAAGTCACTTAAATCGATCTGAAATTGACTATTGTTTTTGAACAAAATTTGGTATTTCAAATTTGCCCAACACCAAGTTGCGCCACCAAAGTGTACAAGTATATTTTCCCCATTAGAGCAACTTCTTACAACTCCACTAATGAAGTAAGTTTTAAAGAGATTAGAATCATCAAAAATAATTCGACTTCATTGTGAGGATTCGCATGAATTTTTTTTTAAACATCATGTTAAATCATTGTTTTATATGACTGGCCCATGAAGTAAAATTTCGAGTTTAGAAAAGACTGAAATCCATATTTTCAGGCATTTCTAAACTCGAAATTTTACTTCCTGCTTGTGCTCAGGTATAACTAGTACACATATCTTCATAGCCTACCCTGAAACAAAATGTTGTGGCCGACATTTACAAAATTGTGCAAATTTTGTGAACTACTATTATCTATATCTAGGTATTTTCGTATTACAATTCCCATGCAACACGACTGTCTGATGCTCACATTTAAAATAATCATCAAAAATATCTTTATATCCCCCTTTATCTTTCCACCAAGTACACAGCTGCCGGTTAAACCCGCAATTTAGTGTGTGAATCATCTCTGGATGTTCGTAACCCAATAACGTGTAAAAATCCTGATCACCCAAGTGCCCCCTAAAACTATATTTTTTTACAATTGCGGCAACGGATTCGTTTCTGATCACATTGGTATATTCATCTGAATTACGGATGGCTGTGAAATTAAAAAGGATTACTCCAGAATTGTATCCTTGGAATCCCCTTGGGTGGATGCCTTCAGTTAATTTTTTGGCATGATAGTGTTCACCGAAAGTGGTGTTGTGTTTTTGTTTGTAGGCGTAGAGAATATGTTTGTAGACTGGGGAAAGTTCGGGCGAAAGACCGAATAAATGGTTCGGTTCAAACCTGAAACATAATAAATCATGCATTTAAAGGTAAAAATCATTATTAGTTTCAATTTATTAATAGGTGTGGCCTGTCATGAACTTTAGGAGCTATGGATGCAAGTATAAAAACTGACCCTGAAATCAAAACACGGCTACTGCCAGTCAAGTCCAACTTTTAAAAACGAGATGCTTGTAGCCTTCTCTAAAATGAGGTTACGGGCCGCCACTGGCATGCAGAATATGTTTTCTAAATTGTAACATTTTTATTTACCCTTGAAATTGACGGAACAAATGCAAAACGTCTCCCTTAAAAAATACATCACAGTCCAGCATAATGGCAGTTTCTTGAGATTTTGGGGCAAATCTATAAAGCCCCAGTGATAAATAAAATAACGCATCACTATAATATGTTCCTGAAAACAAAATTATTTTGAAAAAATCGAGTTTTTTTTTGTTGCAACTGAAATCGGAGTTAAAATGAAACAATATAACGGTCCATTACAGTTCGGTTTGAACATGTGCATTAAAATGTTCTTAATTATGGATAAATTATTTAAAAAAAATATATATTTAAAAATCATTTACTCGGAGCTGAACTGAAAACAACGTTAGCTTTTCCAGAATAAAAGCCGGACTTGGAATGAAAACAAAAACGAAAAAAATAACCATTTAAAGTCCTGAATGCAAATATTTAAAAATTGACAATTTTAAATTAATAAAAACTGATTTAGGTGCAGTGATTCATGTTTCCTGTTCATCAAGTGACATTCAGGAAAACATAATTAAACAGTTTATACCAGCCAAGTAAGAGTTTCTTTTACCGTGTTGAAATAAATTAATGTAACTTACCAGGTCTGGAACTAAAAAACGGAGTCATAGCTGCGACAATATCCCCAATCCCCTTAGCCATAACACCCACATCATAAAAGCTAAAAACCACACTTCTCCCCATTTCATCCTCAGTCCTCTTAAACTCCTGCTCGGCGATAAGTCTTGACCCCTCGTCAACAATCACATTAAAATGCAACTCCACAGAACTGACATTCAACAAATTCCTCACCAGATTCTTAAAACTGTACATCAATGGGCTTTTATCAATCACTTTTGTAAAAATCAACCACAGATTATAATCGTTGACTTTATTCACTGGTTTCTCCTCCACTCTCAGCAACTCGTACACCTTCATCCGGGGCGCACTTTTAAGCATTCTGCTTTTATCACTATCGATCAATGAAAATATATAGAAAATGAGGATGAGGATGCTTAGAGAGATGGATAGGTTGAATAATGTACGGGGTCGTAGCATAGTTTGAGGTTATGTTTATTTGTTTTGTAAACATAATTTTCACCTGTTGATTTCCATCACTTTTTAAGTGGATGGGTGGTTTATTTATGGCATTATTTACGTGTTGTAGATTTAATTTTTGTATTTCTTTCGATAAATAATTCGTTCATTGTTCAATTAAGGGCAGATGTGATTGTTTAGTGTTTTTCTTTGTTGCTGATCAGAGTTTGTCTTCTTCTTTTGTTTTTATGCGGTGCATCGAATTGTCTCTATGCATAATTCATTGTCGTATCTTGGGTATGAGTTTAGAAGGGGTGCATATGAAATATTTGTATTTTACAATTTGATTCAGGACAGTTGCAAGCTTTAACATTCAAAGATTATTACTAACTACCCAAGTGGCAATTAGGGTGTAGACTTCTTATCTATTCCATAAACGATAAGTGAAACATGTCACAATTTAATACTATGCTATATTTTTATACAGGATGGAGCAGAGGAAATGCATGTTTTTCACAGTTGGATAACTGAAAAGTGATTTTATTAAAAAAATAAAAACATGCATTTAGTAATATTACTTTTATTGCATTTTTGAAATCTATGCCTACATACTATTACATGCGTTAATTAGGTTAGAAAAATAATGTTTTCGAGATAACGATGTTCCTTAGCCCCCTCGCTCGCCCGATTTGTCGATGTGTGACTTCTTTTTGTGGGGCTTATTAAAATCAAGAGTATACAGAAACAAGTTTTACACAATCGATGACCTCAAGATTTCCATTCTTCCCGGGAATCGAAGCTATTTCGAACAACATATTTGTGAGAGCCGTGCGTAACTTTTAGGAGAGGATCCAACTATGTGTCCGGCAAGAAGGACATTCTTTTTCCAACCTAATTAACGTATGTTGTAGTATGTAGGTATAGGTTTTAAGAACGCAATAAAAGTACTATTACTGAATGCAAGTTTTTATTTTTTTAATATAACCAGGTTTCAGTTATCCAATTGTGAAATCATGCGCTTCCTCTGCTCCACCCTGTATATACGTATAAAAATAGTTGTAATAGTTGTTATTATTATATTATAATTAAAATTAACCATGAAGTAAAATTTCAAGTTTAGAAAAGCCTGAAGACTGGTCGCTATTATTAAAAGTATTTTAAATATACACTTAATAGTTCAAATTTAGCATATTTTCCCACTGAGCAAACACATGTAATGTTTCGTCAACATTAAAACAACGTTTAATGTTGCTACAATGTTAAAATAACGTTATTTGTTTGTTTTTTGCTCAGTGGGTTGATGCTACGAATTATAATTTATATTAAGATTAAAAGTATTTTAAATATGCACTTAATAGTTAAGATTTAGAATATTTGAATGCTACGAATTATAATTTATATTAATTATCACTAATTAAGTGATAAAATAAAAAATTGTGCAATCTATATCTACTTTCTATGTCAATGAATAGACCAGTTTTGTCACTTTTCATAATATAAGGTTGTCCCACTTTGGTTTAATTTATATTTTGCATAAATCAATTCAAGATCACAAAATTCACGGGCGGTTCTTCGTTTTATTCGTCATTCGTTGGTGAAATACTTACTGATTTACATCGACATATTTAACAGAGTAAGGTAATGATAATTCCCTATATTTTATTATTAATCAAATACCTACTAGTTATTAATTAATAAACAAACAAAAATCGATACAATGATATTAAAAATGTAAATATTTAATGTATTTATTAATTTTTAGTAACTAGGAATTAACTAACTTGATACTATTATTATCATTATTTATAACATTTCATCGTCTTTCGCCTTCTTTACCTACTATTTCCATTAATAATTTTATAATCAGTCCATCTCCTTCATGTAACTTTTTTGGAACATACTTAAAAAATCTATTGTGTCAAGAGCTAAACATCAACGACGGTCGAGTATACGGTAAGAAGGATCGACAGTAAGGTACGTCGATGGGCGTAACACATATGAACACATATGTGTTACAAGGTATGATAGAATTGTATCTTTCCATGTTTTCCCCTACCCCTTTCTCCGCAGGCTCTAGTTCCTGAGACAGAGAACAATGACGTTGTATATGGTTATGTTTTTGAATCTATCATAACCTCTCTTTCCGGTTTTGCTGTACTTTCATAGTTAGATTTATTAATATTTTGTATTAAAAATAAGTGTTTTGAGAGCAAAATCTCTTAAATAAAATAAAATGCAAAGAGGAGAAAATTAATTAAATTGAAAATATATATATATTATCATTTGCCTTTTACCTTTCGGTGTAAATTAAAAATAAATAAATAAAATTATTAACATGTTTTAAATATTAATTTCCCCTTTTCGCACCTTCCTTAAATATATATTTACATTATACAGGGAGTTTTTCTTTAAAGTATACGTATTCCAAATTTAGCCTATTTTCTGTAAATCTTTAAATATTTCCTATTTTTCTTAAGTTCAATTTGAAGCTTTAAACAAGTGTTTTCCACTCCCAGACTAAGCATGAAGTAAACTCGAAATTTTACTTCATGCGCCACGTATAATCAACGGTGGTTAAGTAAAGTTCGAATATACATACATTTCACAATATTTTAGTGTTTTATATGTGGGCGCATGAAGTAAAATTTCGAGTTTAGAAAAGCCCAGAAAATTTGTCTCGGGTCGCTGCGCGACCCTCGACAAATTTTCACGTTGCTTTTCTAAACTCGAAATTTTACTTCATGCTTAGTCTGGGAGTGGAAAACACTTGTTTGAATTTTCAAATTGAACTTTAAAAAAAAAACGGAAAATCTAAAGATTTACGGAAAATAGGCAATATACACGTATACTTTAAAGAAAAACTCCCTGTATAATGTAAATACATATTTAAGGAAGGTGCAAAAACAGGAAATGAATATTTAAAACATATTTATAATTTCATTTATTTACAATTTTAGGCTTTTAATTTAATAATTTTCTCCTCTTTGTATTTTATTATATCTAGGAGATTTTGCTTTCAAAATATTTGTTATATTTAAAAACCTAATATTAGTAATTTAAATAATTAATTCTTATAAATAATCTTTGTTTCAAATATATTTTTATTATAAGCCAATCAACGTCAACATATTTTTTTAATTTAATTACACGTAACACAAACTATTATTTTAATTACACTTAACACTAACACAAAGGCTTATTTTAATAACACTTATATTTAACACTAAATATTAAAAAACTTTGATAGATTCAAAAACGTAACCCAATACAACGTCATTGTTCTCTTTCTCTCAGGAACTAGGGCCTGCGGGGAAAGGGATAGGGGAAAACATGGAATGATCCAATTCTGTCATACCTTGTAACACATATGTGTTGTAACACATATGTGTTTATGATCCAATTCTGTCATACCTTGTAACACATATGTGTTCATATGTGTTACGCCTATCGACGTATCTTGCTAAACACTTACATTTAGAAATCAAGGTATTTCCAGAGAGGGAGCTATCAAAATTTATAAATTTATATGTCGACCATTACTGGTCTTTCTTCTACTCTCTTACTCTTATCCTAAATCCGTCAACAATATTCGTGTTGTGGAACGCACATGCCTCCGCATCCTGACAATTAAAAATCCCGATAATCAATCAATAATGATCAGTTAAAATAAAATTTGAAGTGTCAAAACTAAATTTGTGTAATGCAGATTTAATTTTAATATTTAAAAGTTATTTTAATTCGAATTACAAAATACAGATATGTTTAAATAATTCAAAAATCGCGCGCGCGCCCGTAGTTCGCGGAAAAGCGGCCCCCTATTAGGGGGGTCGCTATAGTCACCCCTCTCTCTTTCTTTCTACAGAATCGATTTCTCTCTTGTATTATTTCTCTATGCCGATAATACAATTTAAAATCCTAGCAACAGCCTCTTATATGAACTTACAGAACTAACTCCAATAGAAGACCGCTATCCATTCCTAAGTAAAACAATTTGCAAGTATCGATCAACTTTTGAAATTCTCTCATTATTTTGTTCATATATCCAACAAAAATTCAAAAAACCCTCATCAACTATTTTTGCATCCTATTTATCAACACACCAATCTATAAACAATTTAACACTTAACTATTATTTTACAAAAGATTTCTTAAAACCAGAATCAATAAACTACAAAAATATGGGCAGAAAGACCACTGGTCGTTAGCCTGTTGTCAAATAAAATTATGTTACAATTATTGTTATACTGTTAGTTTACTATATTGAATTGCCAAAAAATATGTTATTGTTGTTATTATTATTGTTTTCGTTATTATTATTATTCTTAACAAAAGCAATAATACATTATTTTGAATATTAAAATTAGTTTTTACTGGATTAATAAGTTCTTTGGGCAGAAAGACCTCTGGTCGATAGCCCAGACAGACTAACCCCATAGTGTAATAATATATATATGTATTATACTACACTACTGTAATTGTCTGAATAAAGATGTATGTATATATATAAGTTCTTTAAATATGTAACATCTAAAAAAGTAATTTATTGTGTTTTTTAATAAAATTTATTTGTTGTTGTGTCTTATTTCAGAATATTTATTAAAATGTTCTGTAATAAAGAACTATCGGAAATAATAAGAATTTCATTAGTATCAGCATGTTTTTTCACCATTTTAATCGCTATCTTCAAATGGAAACTAAGTAGAAGACATATGTATGCACTGGCAGCTAAAGTTCCAGCAATTGAAGGCATTCGGATGTTACCAATAATTGGACATGGCCCTTATATGTATGGAACTATAGAAGGTAAGTTTTTCAAAACCATTGTTCACAGAGGGAAGCTATGTAATAAATAAATATTAAACATGCCATACTTTTCATAATCTACAATACATCTACAAAATAATCTTCATAAATCTATAAAAATTAACCGATATGTTTTTTTATTTAGAATACTTTAAGGCCGTAGCTAAAAAAAGGGGGGGGGGGGCATTTACCGTGTTTTTCGCAAATATTTCGAAAACAAAGCATTTTACACAAAAATGACCTAAGTGAAAAATAATCGTACAGAAGGGGGCGATAATTATGTAATATTGGCTTTCTCGGCTTTTCTAAACTCGAAATTTTACTTCATGCGCCACGCGTATAAAACAGTGATTTCAATTGAAGTTCAAATAAAGATAAATTTTACAATCTTTTAGTGTTTTATAAGCGTGGCGCATAAAGTAAAATTTCAAGTTTAGAAAAGCCTGAAAATTTGGTTGATGCTTACTCAGAGAGAAAAACACTTGTTAGATATGACTGAAAATGTCCAGAGTAGACATAGGAGTATGTATACTTAGAAAAAAAAATCACTGTATGTGTGTCAATTATATCTGAACAGCGAATACGTTAAGATATGTGTACTTACAATAAAATATTACAGACAAGTAATGGTACTAAATCACTTACCTAAATAGATTTAATTTAAATATTCCGAAATCAATTATTTTATAATCGGTATAAAATCTACTAAGCATAAAATATTTAAATAATATTTCATCAATTTTGCAACATTAATGTACAGGGAGTTTTTCTTTAAAGTATACGTATTGGAAATTCAGCTTATTTTCTTTAAATCTTTAGATATTCGTTGCTTTTTTAAAAGAATTCAATTTGAAGCTTTAAACGAGTGTTTTCCACTCCCAGACTAAGCATGAAGTAAAATTTCGAGTTTAGAAAAGCCCCGTGAAAATTTGTCGAGGGTCGCGCAGCGACCCGAGACAAATTTTCTGGGCTTTTCTAAACTCGAAATTTTACTTCATGCGCCACCCATATAAAACATTAAAATATTGTGAAATTTATATTTATTTAAACCTCATTTGAAATCACTGTTTTATACGCGTGGCGCATGAAGTAAAATTTCGAGTTTAGAAAAGCCCAGAAAATAATAATGAAAAATAATCGTACAGAAGGGGGCGATAATTATGTAATATTGGTTTTCTCACAGTTGGCGCTGTTGTCGCTGAAACAATGTCAACTCATTTTTTATCGGGAACCACTATATTTGATTGAAGATACAGATTCCTCGTAAAAAATAGGAATAATTTATTTAACTTATTTTTTTGTCAGCCTGATGGATGGCGCTGTAATTGCGAAAAATGATAATGCGTTCGGATGTTCGTATGATTTGCAGGTAGATTCAATTTGAGATATATTTGCTGAAAAAACAAAGAAAGTGTTTCGAAACAGGCAGAAGCCTCTCTCCAGGTCGATCAAATCGATGTCCGAGCTGGAGGCCATCTTGTAGGAAGCTGGAAAAGGAAGGCTGGTCAGAAGGGGCAGATTGTGCACATTTGCCTCAAGCGTCCGCGCTTGTATTTTACTTACTTGAAATCATCTCTAGAGCAGGTGCTCAAAATGATGGCCATTCACTTCCAGACATTTTGTGAGTCTGTTTTCAAATGATGTCAGAACTCGAAGTGTGTCCCTGCTGATGTTCGCACAAGCATCGCGAATACGCTGCTTCATATCATCTGGCGTTGTTGGTGTGTCCACGTAACACTTGGCCTTTAGCATTCCCCACAGGAAGATGTCTGGCGGAGTCAGCTCCTGAGAACGTGCAGGCTAAGGCACAGGTCCCCCACGACCAATCCACTTGTTCGGAAATCGGCGATTCAAAATCACCCGGACTACATACGCAAAATGTGCCGGGCATCCATTCTGTTGATACCACATTGTTAAGCGGTTTTGCAGATAGACTTCTGCGAGTAAAGCTGGGAGCTGAGTTGTCAGAAATTTAATGTATTTTTCTCAGATTTCCGTCGATAAAGTATGGGCCAATACGATGATCTCCCATAACCCCGCATCAAACGTTGACGCTCCACGGTCGTTGATGATCCACTTGTCGTATCCAATAGGGATTATCTTCAGCCCAATAATGCATGTCACGCCGGTTGATTTGGCCACGGTTTCTAAAACTTGATTCATCTGACTTATTCTCAGATGAATCAAGTTGAAACGAAGTCACGGTTGTTGTAGATCTGTTGTTGAGCCCAATTGCAAACGTGCACTCGATTTTGAAAATTGTCCATATGAAGTTCTTGGTGCAATAACACGTGATAAGGATGAAATTTATGTCGATGAACAATTCGCCAAATACTTCTTTTGAGAATTCTTTACATCCGCTCAAGTTGTCGGGAACTTATCTGAGGATGTGACACGGATGATGTCATGTGACACGGATGATGTCGATCCGGATACCTCTCAGCGCACAAAGCACATGCAAAGCACATGCAGCATTCGCATTGCGTCTAGCCATAACCATATCGACTTTTTAAGCAATTGTAAGTAGAGCCATTGCAATATAGCTCCCGTCAAATCAGAATTACAACTTAATACAAAAGTATTTTTTTTTAGTTAAAGAAATAATCCACAAAACATGCAATATTGGTCAAAATATTAATACTACTTGTCATTTGTACGTGCTGACACTCTAAAAAGAAGCGTTTTATTCTGAGACACCAGAACATCTTTAAAGTTTCACCTGTCTCGATAAGAGGGCCATCTATCACGCCGACAAAAAAATAAGTTAAGTAAATTCTTCTTATTTTCTTACGAGGAATCCGAAACTGCAATCAAACATAGGGGTTCCCATTAAAATTAATTGAGTTGACCTTGTTTTAGCGACAACAGCGCCACCTGTGAGAAAACCAATGTTACATAATTATGACCCCCCCCCTGTACGATTATTTTTCATTCGGGTCATTTTTGCGTAAAATGCTTTGTTTTTGAAATATTTGCGAAAAACACGTTAAATGCCTCACCTTGTATATTATGTAATAAAATTTATACAAATTATATTACATAAAATATATATGTATGTTTACATATAATATCTTTACATGTATATTCAGTATATATTTTTTACATATTATTTAGCGATTAGCCAGTAATGGTGGACATATAAATTTAGAAATTTTGATAGCGATTAGCGATTTATTTACAAAACTACAGGTAATTTAGGTTTTGCTAAATTAAGATTTATTATTAATACAATTTAACAATTTACATATAACTGAATAATAAAATAACATAACATAAATAGAAAAATAATTTAAAGTTGACTTTAAATAAAATTTCGGGTTTAGTAAAGGCTGACACTTTGGATTTGAACTCTACGCTTCGCTCCGCGTAGAAATCCAAATTTCCATACACTCAAAATTTTACTTTATGCTCCACGCGATTTAAAGTGAAGTTTAAAATGTACTGCTTAAATTTGATATCACGTTAATAAATATTACAAATGTATATTGAGTGTTTTGTATAAATTGTTAAACTGTATTTAGTAATACATTTTTATTTCAGAAACTTTAAATCAGCTGTGGTTTCGTAAATACTGAAAATCGGGTCTATGTTTATGTAATCTATTGCTTTCAAGTGTACACTTGTTCTAAACCACCCTGTATTTTACTTTGCTTTTTTATGTATTTTTTGCAATAAAGACAAATTAATATTTTAATTATAATTCTATTTTCCGGTGAAAAGATAGGGCATGTTTTAATACCTACTTAATTATATTGTAATATTGATTTAAACACAATGTTTATTCATTGAATGTAGTTATTGGAAACACATTTTTTTTTTTAGAACTTATAGCCTCAACGAGAATTTTATTTGCTGAAATAAAGCCACCTCGTAAACTTTGGATTTGGCATGAATTAGTATTTGTGATAAATCGAGCAGAGGATATGGAAACCATTCTCAACAGTAGAAAATGTCTTTCAAAACATGACGTCTATCTGTTTAATGAACCATTGATAGGAAAAGGATTATTTACACTACCTGGTATGAATTTAGTATGATAAAGATGTGCGTGATCACAAAAAGGTGGTCTTACTTTTAATTATGATTTAAATTTAACTTATAAAATCAATAATGAAATGATTATTTTTATAGTGCCTGAATGGAAAACGCACAGAAAAACAATATTGCCCACATTTAACCAAAAGATTCTAGATGGTTTCGTCGAGATCTTTTCAGAGAATGCTGAAACATTCGTTAAAGTGTTGAGAACTAAAACTCATGAAATTATTAATGTCTCTGAATACACTGCAAAGTATGCATTAGACATTGTTTGTGGTAAGTAAACATTTTAGTATTATAGATCTGCCTAAAAATTAAAGTCATCAAGAGGAGGTCGACCATAATCTAAACGTTTTTAAAGGACTCGGCATATCGTCTCAACCAAGTCCTTATTTTATGTTGAAATATAATACAAAAAAACAAAATACAAATACTATACAATACAAGAAATGTTTTTCTTTTAAGTATACATATTCTGATGTGTACGCTGTACAGTTTCAGGCATTCGTTATTTTTAAATGCGTTTGAGTTTAAAGTTTGTAACGAGTTATTCCACTCCTTAATTAAGCATGAATTTTAGGCTTTTCTAAACTCGAAATTTTACTTCAAGCGCCAGGCGTATAAAACACTGATTTTACGTGAACTTTAAATTATTTTGATTTAACACACTGCTTAAGCGTAATATTTTAAACTAAAAGAGTTCCATTTAAAGTCTTAAACGAGTGTTCTTCACTCCCAGACTAAGCATGAAGTAAAATTTTGAGTTTAGAAAAGCCCCGTGAAAATTTGTCGAGGGTCGCGCAGCGACCCGAGACAATTTTTCTGGGCTTTTCTAAACTCGAAATTTTACTTCATGCGCCACGCGTATAAAACAGTGATTTCAATTGAGGTTCAAATAAACATAAATTTTACAATCTTTTAGTGTTTTATAAGCGTGGCGCATAAAGTAAAATTTCAAGTTTAGAAAAGCCTGAAAATTTGGTTGATACTTACTCAGAGAGAAAAACACTTGTTAGATATGACTGAAAATGTCCAGAGTAGACACAGGAGTATGTATACTTAGAAAAAAAAATCACTGTATGTGTGTCAATTATATCTGAACAGCGAATACGTTAAGATATGTGTACTTACAATAAAATATTACAGACAAGTAATGGTACTAAATCACTTACCTAAATAGATTTAATTTAAATATTCCGAAATCAATTATTTTATAATCGGTATAAAATCTACTAAGCATAAAATATTTAAATAATATTTCATCAATTTTGCAACATTAATGTACAGGGAGTTTTTCTTTAAAGTATACGTATTGGAAATTCAGCTTATTTTCTTTAAATCTTTAGATATTCGTTGCTTTTTTAAAAGAATTCAATTTGAAGCTTTAAAAGAGTGTTTTCCACTCCCAGACTAAGCATGAAGTAAAATTTCGAGTTTAGAAAAGCCCCGTGAAAATTTGTCGAGGGTCGCGCAGCGACCCGAGACAAATTTTCTGGGCTTTTCTAAACTCGAAATTTTACTTCATGCGCCACCCATATAAAACATTAAAATATTGTGAAATTTATATTTATTTAAACCTCATTTGAAATCACTGTTTTATACGCGTGGCGCACGAAGTAAAATTTCGAGTTTAGAAAAGCCCAGAAAATGTTTACGGGGCTTTTCTAAACTCGAAATTTTACTTCATGCTTAGTCTGGGAGTGAAAAACACTCGTTTAAGGCTTCAAATTGAACTCTTTTAAAAGATAACGGATGTCCGAAAATGTACAGCTTATGCATATGTTTACCTAAAAGAAAAATTCTCTGTAAGAAATGTTATAAGAATTGATCAATGATCACTTAAATGTTTTTGCTCAGTGGGTGTGTATTTTTTTACAGAAACTGCAATGGGGATTCAAATCAATGCACAAATAAACGACATAGATCTGGAAAAAACCTTAAATAGGTAAAGGATATATTAATATTAAGCAATTAAATTTATATTCGTATTATGTTTTCAATTTAATTCTATTATTTTTTATTATAAACATCTATTGCAGAGTTATGGATATCATTTCAATTAGAGGAACTATTCTTCCATATTACATTGATTGGATTTATAAACTTTCAAACTTATCAAGAGAAGAAACGAAACTTAATAACGTGTTTAAGAAGTTTATTTCAGAAGTAAGTGTTTATCATTTTTGCTTATATTAATGTAATACATAATCTCAAGTTATTCAGATTTGTTTATTTTCTATTAATGATTAATTAATATTCTTACTAGGTGGTTGAGAAGAAACTTATAGAATACAGAAGTGAACTTTCCAAAAATAATAATGAGGCATATTCAGATGGTAAATAAACCAGAAATTAATAATTATTAATTAATACATGCATCATTATTAACCAACATAATAATATTACATGTTTCACAGTTTGGTTATTGGGTTATCTAAAGGCCCAATTCACACCGAACAGGCGTCGGGCTGGGACGCGGCGCAGGCGAGGCGAGTAGCGCGACGCTTCGACGCCTTTTCTATGTAATGATAACCACACCGAGACGGCGAAGCGGAGGCGTTCGCCTTTTCGCCCGCGCCTCGCTGTTTTTACGCCGCTTAAGTTGGTTTGGAGAAGCGCGCATCTCGTACGCCCCTTAATATTAATCGGCTATTTTTGTCAATTTTGGATAATATGCGCGAGGATCCACAAAACCTCTTCCAGTTTTTCTAAACTCTTAAATTATTTCGCTATACTGTGGCTTCTTCAGGCGAAGAAATAGTACAGTACATTTATGAAATCAGGTGTATACGTATATAATTTAATTAAAACACTTAACTTTGTTTTACCACTTTTATTTTACTTTTCAGTAACTATAGTTTCGACTTCAAGCTACTCATTATCAAACTAAGTTACTTAGTTTGATAATGACTAGCTTGTAGTCGAAACCATAGTCACTAAAATAAAAGTGGCAAAACAAAGTTAAGTGTTTTAATTAAATTGTTATGAAGATGTACCACAAAGTGAACGCCAACCAAATTAAAGATACGTATATAATTTTCATGGTGACGTTGGATTATCCGAAAATGTTTAAATTTAACAGTGATGAATTGGATAATTTAATTTGGTCGTTCAGAAGATTTGCAGAGTATTTTCTTTAGTTGATTTCTATGCGCTCCATGATATTGTGTTCTCTGCCTTATTCTTTTCTATGGAGAATTTTAAAATTCTAGTCGAAATGATGTTTGTCTTGTATTAGGTAGTTAGCGTATATAGAGATGGTTTTCTTTTGTTCGTGGTATGTTTTGTCTTCTTTCAATAGGGCCCTTTACATGTACACTCTTTCATCGACGATTGAACGGAACACTCATGCACCTGAAAGATGTACTTTTGTGGCCACACGTTTGCGTCGAGGATTAAATGCCGTTCAGAAGTAGCGTTTTTTTTGCGTACTACTCGCAAAAGCGGACATATTCTGTAAATATCCATCCTATGCTTTTTATCGTTCTTTTGCGTGGCGAACATGTTGGAAATTTCTAACAATGCTCCACACTTTCTTCGACTTTTTCCTCGTCTCAGATGTGCCATTTATACGTGCAGTTTTAACTGCATGCTGGATTGCATTCTTTGGTCGACGAATTTTGTCATTCTTGTCTCCGCGCAAAAGTTGCATTTACTTGTACATTTTTGCGTCGATTCCCGGCGTGTGGCATTCGATCGTCGACGCAAAACTGTACGTATATAGTGTAATTTTTCAAATTGAGAGTGCCTCTCATGCACAGAACGAGCGCCGTTTGTGTATTTCCGCTGCTCAAAAAATTAAAAAGTGGAACCTGACTACGTTGGGCGCACATTTATTTGAAAGAAAGGAATTCGCGCACACATGCCAGGACCCTTCGGAATTTCAATGGTGTTATCTCTGCGAAAGCTAGCGCCCAACGTTTTCAGTACTGTCTTGGATACGTTCGGGAAATGCTGTTCTACCGCGCAAGTGCCGAATTTAGGTAATACATCTATACATCATCTTCGGGGTTGTCTTACCTACATTTTGGCGCAGTATTTACGAGTTTGCAAGTGGACGCCACTTTACTGAGTTTTTACAGTTTTGTCCTTACTGTTTTTAATCATTTTACAGCCATTCTTCTGGACTAACCGTTTCTCTGTAATTAGTATCTCTTTTGTGAGGCTTACCAGGACAAGAACTTTATAGAAACACTCGTGGAATATTCTGTATTAATTTTGAAACTTATCCGGATATGTTTCTAGCTCTTTTATGACATAAACTATGCCCTTTTTCCATTTTCCAACCATAAAAGATAAACCCAAAACCTTCTCTGGTTGTTCAAATATAATAAAATTAAAAGATCTAAAACGTCCTCGTCAGTTTAGTTGCTAATATCATCTGATCTGTCAAACTGGATTTCACGATAACTGAACGTCGTCGCCGCCTTTTCTGTGTGCATTGAGCTCGCCTGCGCCTGTGCCTTGTCTCGCCTACGCCTCGCCTCCGCCGCGCTTCCGCCATTTCGGTGTGAATTGGGCCTAATAGGTTGAGCTTCAAGAGAAACTTATTTAAACTTTCCAAGGAAACAAATTTCCAAAAGTCAGTTTTTTGATATCATTCGAATCACGAATCCCCGAATCAAAGGATTCGAATCCTAATTTTCGATTTACTAATACACATCCTTTTTAATATAATTCATTTGTTTTAAATAAATAACATCGACGAATCATAATTTTAAATAAAACTAATTAAAGAATAAAATCAACATATCGTGATGTGTCCATTTAATTATGTACATGTAGTACTTTTTCTGTTGGTGTGTAAAACTTAAATTTTAATTTCCCGCCACAAATGCCATCTATTAATAGTGATATATATTTTTAAAAGTGTTTGAACTGATTATCGTTAACTTATTTTAACAATGTCTGCTTGAATTTCAGTGCTTTATTAAAGATTATACAGGGTGTACCGTTAATGTGGGGAAATGGTTTAACCATAGATTCCTGGGATAAAAATATGATGATTTTTTAATAATAACTTAAATGATGTGTAATATTATGATAATTAACCATAATAAATTTAAGTCAAATCAAATATAGCGCTTAATCGTTACAAATAAAATTAATAATATTTTTTTGAACTTTAAAGACTAATTCCCGCTAAACCGTAAAGCTTTGGATATAGATAAGTTATGTTAAAACATCATATTTTGATCCCAGGAATCTATGGTTAAGCCATTTTCCCTCATTAACGGGACACCCTGTATTTTATCATTTAAATTCTAAACTACTCTATTTTGAATTTAAAATAATATTTAATTTTACATTTTTTAACCACATAAATTATAGGAGTGGAATGTTTTCTACAGTCAAGAAATATTTCTTTTAAGTATACAAATTCCAATTTTTAAATTTTCAGACATTTGATGTTTTTGAAAAGGGTTCAATTTGTAGATTCTAACAAGTGTATCCACTCCCAGATTAAGCATTAAGTAAAATGTCAAGTTTAGAAAAGCGTGAAAGTTTGGTTTGATCGCGTAGCAAAACGGAACGACCAAACCAAATCCTTTGTGAGGATTCGAATCCTTTTAGGATGATTCGAATCACCTACATTTGGACTCAAATATTCATTCTTTGAAAAAGTTGTAACGATCCGGATCACGAATCCCTTTTCAAAAAAGTATCCTTCGAATCCTCTAAAAGGATTCGAATCTTGAATGATTTGAACCCTACCTAGTTCTCCTGTATACATAAATGAATATTCCCTGTACAATTTTTAAGATCTTAACGATCTATCTACAGCATAAAATTCATCGCAATAATTGTTACAAAGACATGGTAGCTGATGAAATCGTTAGCAGGTTGGCGGTCATAATGCCCGCTATGTTCCAACTTGGTGTTTTTAAAAAATATTTTGAAACCAATGTTTTTTTTTAACAATAACAACGAATGCACGATAATAACGAACAAGACAAGGACGTACTAACAAATTCATTTATTGCATTTATTTCTATGTACAGTATATAAGTTATGTCTGAATAAAGATGATGTATATATAACGATTTTAATAACTGTAATAGTTGGTTTAAAATTATTGTAGGAAAACATCAATCTACATTCTTGGAATTATTAATAGAACTTTCAGAAAATGGAGAAAATTGGACAAATGATGAATTGTTAGGGGAAGTTTCAACATTTATGATAGCTGTTAGTATAAGTGTATTTAATATTTAATGACTTTACTTTTAAGCTACAAAATAATCATTTACTTGTTTCGCATTGATTACTTGGTACACCTAAGTTTTTAATTAAACCTCACTTGTTTTGTTTCACTAACGAATTATGTTATTTTCCACTAGTTTTGGCTTGATACCATTTTTAAGAATGATCATTTCTTCATTATTTCTATTTAGAGGATTTGATTAGCGTCAACTTGAATTCGTTTAGCGTCAACTTGAACTTCAGAAAGTATAGTTGAAAATATAATAATTTATTAGTGAAAGAAACCAAATGAATTTGAATTAAAATCATAAATACTATCATATGTTCAATAAAGAAAAACCTCTAGAGTGTTATAATTTCTTTTTAATTTATGTTGGCTACACGCTTTCGGAATTGTCATATAAAACGTCAGACATAATAATTCTAATGTATAATTTCAGAGTTGCCTACCTACAATATATTCCATAGCACTCTAGAGGTTTTATTTTATTGAACATAAGATACAAATTAATTTATTTATGTACAGGGTAGTGACACTACGTCAACTGTGACTGGGTTTGTGATGGTTTTATTAGGAATTCACAAAGAAATACAAGTAAGTCAATAATACAATAAGTAGAATAAATAAATGAAACTTAAACTTTGTGTAGGAAAAATGTTTTGATGAAATAATAGATATAATCGGCTTGGACCGGCAAATTGTGTACACAGACTTACCGAAATTTATATATTTAGAACAAGTCATTAAAGAAACAATGAGGATGTTCCCTGTTGGACCGATGATGATAAGAAAAGTAGATGACGATGTTGAAGTTGGCAAGTAATACATACATACTGGGGCTATATTTCTTTTAAATATACATGTCTTGATGTAGGTGTAATGTTTTAGGCAAGGTTGTTAAAACAAATGTTTTGTTTTTCGTTTTAATTAAAACAAACAGGTTTTTTTAAAACGTGTTTTTTCATTAAAACAGCGTTTAAAACATTAACAATTAAAAACATGTTTAAAACGTGTTTAAAACATCTTTAAAACATGTTAAAAACACGTTTAAACGTGTTTAAAAGAGAATATACAAAGCATTTTTCTTTCGAGTATACATAGCCTGATAATTACAACGTTTTTTAAATTTGCGGGAATTCGTTGTTTCAAAGCAGTTAATTTGAGGCTTTTAACGAGTGTTTTCCACTCCCAGACTAAGCATGAAGTAAAATTTCGAAAATTTCGAAAATTTAGAAAAGCCTAAGAATTTGGATTGGCCGCGAAGCGAAGCGGAGCGGCCAATCCAAATTAGGCTTTTCTAAACTCGAAATTTTACTTCATGCGCCACGCTTAAAAACGCTGATTTACAGTGAAGTTAAAAAAATACACACATACAACAACGATTATAGGCAACCTAATATACTTTAGAGTTATTGGCTTGTCTCTAATCACTGTATTAACCAATTTGTTCAGCGCAGAATTTGACTCATGATTTATTCACATCTACATATTAGATTGCTAAAGCGGTTTATTTTAAACTTTACGATATTTTAGTGCTTTATACGTGTGGCGCATGAAGTAAAATTTCGAGTTTAGAAAAGCCTAATTTGGTTTGGCCGCTCCGCTTCGCTACGCGGCCAATCCAAATTTTCAGGCTTTTCTAAACTCTAAATTTTACTTCATGCTTAGTCTGGGAGTGGAAAACCCTCGTTTAAAGATTTAAATTGAAATCTTTTAAAATACAACAATGTCGTAAAATTTACAGTGTATGCATATGTGTACCTGAAAGAAATATTCCCTGTATTTAAAAATCACATTTGTGCACACACAGTTATGATATTTTATTGTAATAAAATGTTATGATTAATAATGTAATTTGAAAAATCTTCAACAATTTAGCTAAAATTTAAAATCGCAAACAAAAAATGTTAATGAAGTAGTATAAAATATAATTTAGCAAATTTAAGGTACTAAACAAAATCGTTTTAAACAAATTTAACCTTTAAAACATGTTTTAAACAAATTTAACGTTTAAAACATGTTTAAAACAAAACCGTTTAAAACACGACGGCTGTTTTTAAACATGTTTGAAACACTGTTTTAAAACAAAATGTTCTAAACATAATAACCCTGGTTTTAGGCATCCTTTGTTTATCTAAAAATGTTCAATTTGAGGCTTCTAACGATTCATCCCACACCTGATAATGTGAATTTTTTTGTCATGTTTAATGCTTAAAACTTGACATTAAATTACACATTTTTAGGATTTTTTAAACTTAAAATTACGTGTAAAAATTGAAATATTGTGTTTGATCTCAAGTTAATATATTTTACAAATGTTCATTTTGTCCAACAAAATCTAGAATTTTTAAACCAGAGCTGGGTAGACTCCTCAAAAAAAGTGTTCGAATCACGAATCTGAACCCTCACATTTAAAATGATTCGAAATAAAAAAAAAATGTTAAAATATGATAAATTTGAAATAAATCTTTTGTTTTAGAGATATTGTCAAAAACGTTTTTTAAATTTGGTTTTTATTTCTTTACTGAAAAATTTATTCAAACGCTTAGACCCACTGAGCAAATTCATTTAAATAATGTGTAATCGAACTAATGTACATCCTCTTAAGGGCGTATACACAAAATATTTTGACACCAATTGCAGCAAAAATAAAATCGGAAAAAAATATTGGATTTTTCATAATTTTTCATGCATTTTTTACTTTTTGAGAACTTCTGGTTACCTGTGTTCATGATATTTTTCGTGGATGCGTAAGTTGTTGTATTTTTTATTTACTTTTCCTACTGCGAGGCGCATAAATCACTTCGCACGCACTAAACACGCACGCTGTCTCGAATGACTAGATGAAACTAGGTCACTCATTTGTGGTATTGTTTATTTACTGTTACTACTGCGAGACGTATAAATCACTTAGCACGCACTACACACACACACACACACTGTCTAGAATTACTAGATGAAACTGGGTCACGTATAAAAAAAATCACAATAAGTGTTCAAATTGACGTCCGCCGCACTCAATGCACATTTGGGCTCTACGTATCCTCCAATTTGCACGAACAGTAGCAAACATTTCACGAGGTTTTTCACGAATGGTATTAGCCGCGGCGTTTACTCGTTGTATCAGCATTTCAGCATTGTCAATTTCCGTAGTGTAGACTTCACTTTTAAAGTATCCCTAAAGAAAAAAATCTAAGGGGTTTAAATCCGGACTTCTTGGAGGCCATGGTACAGGGCCTCCACGACCAACCCAACGTCCTGGAAACTCATCATCCAAATATCTTCTAACGCGCCTTTCATAGTGAGCTGGCGCACCATCTTGCAAATATCACATTCTTCTAAGAACCGCTAAGGGTACATTTTCTAGAAGATCTAAAAGGTCATCTTGCAAAAATCGTAAATATCGTTCTCCATTCAAATTAAATGGGAACATAAATGGCCCAATTAATTGATCATTTAAAATACCTGCCCAGATATTGAGGGAGAAGCGATGCTGGAAATGAGTTCTACGCGTAACACGAGGATTTTCTATTGCATAAACATGCATATTATGAAAATTAAAACTTCCATTACGCGTAAAGCACGATTCGTCGGTCACTAAAATGTCTTTGGTAAAGTTAGGATTTTGAACATTTTGTGTCAAAATCCATTGACGAAATGCATGGGGTTGAAGATGTTGTACACGCTGGTAGTGATACTGATAAAAATTATTGTCTCGTATAACACTGCTGACAAATGTGTGCGATACATTTAGCTGAGCGGCGATAATACGGGTACTTAAACCAGGATCCGCTTCCAACAGATTCAAAATTTCATCTTCCGCTCGCAAATATCGCATTGGACGGTCACCACCTCCGGCGGCTCCGGCGGCTCCGGCGACGGGCTGCAAACTTCCAGTGTCGCGTGCTCTTTCTAATAAATTTCTAAATCGGTTTGGCGGTGGTAAGTGTCGTTCAGGAAATCGCTCTTGATAAATTCTTACAGCTTCCGCGGAATTACACCGAGTTTCACCGTAAATAAGAAACATGTCTGCCAATTCAATGTTTGAATAAACGTATCGCGCCATGTTACAAAATGTAGATGTTTCATGGAATAAGTTTCACCATAGACTAAACAGCAAACTATTTTTATGTTTAAAAATCATCCACCCTCGCCGCTCTTATCTAAACATTTCAATATGAGTGGAGATAAAGTGAAGTGTGAACCTAATAAGGAAAAATATTGAATTTCATTAACACGTTTAGAAAATATTCGGAATTTAGTCAGCAATGGGTACTTATGAAAACGATAACATAGACATAATTCTTCACAATCTGACCCACTTTTCTCTGGATGGTGTAATTCGATATCCAAATCGTTTAAAAACTACCAGTCTATGTGGAATCTTTCTTAAAATACGCAATGTGCGCGTATACCAGATACCACAAACATGTGGCCTATTATTATTAATTATTTTTAATAATTATTTGTGAGCTATCTACTAAAGGTATGGTAATTTCAAATGCAGGTTTATTTAAACGCTGCCCATTATGTGGCAGAAAGCCTGTACAGTAGTTCGTTTACACGCTGTATATCAATGTTGATATAACGTTATTTGTTTGTTTTTTGCTCAGTAATGGGATGCGTGGGTATACCTACACATTTAAAAAAAATCCCTGTATATATCATAATTATTATTAACATTTATACAATCACTTAACTCGATAGGTCTACTTGAACTGAATTACTTTATACTAATAAAAAAATTGAATCTTTATTGAATTAAGTAAAGAACAATCAATGTTATAACAACGATTCATGTTGTTGAATGTTCATTAAACACTTCTTAAACAAATTTTGCTCAGTGGGTTGTTTTGTACTTATTTTATATCAATAGGTGGATACGTTTTACCAAAAGGAGCTGGCTTGTCTTTATATGTTCTAACAATGCACTATTCTGAAGTTTACTATAAAAATCCGTGGACGTTTGATCCGGATCGGTTTAGTCCAGAAGAAGTTGCCAGGAGGCACAAATATGCCTTTCTTCCATTTTCTGCAGGACCCAGAAATTGTATTGGTAATAAATATAATTTCTTGTGTATTAAATGCAATTTAATTATATTGGTAATTATTTAAGGTTCCAAATTTGGTATGATGGCAATGAAAACACTTTTGGCAAATGTAATAAGGAATTATCAAATGGAAACTACCTATAAAGATATTAGGGGTATACGAATTAAACAGACTATATTAATAAAGGCTGTAGAAGGATACCCAATACGATTAATTTCAAGAAACTGAAAATATTTAGTAACTATAATTGTGTGTGCGTATAGTATAAAAATATACTTAAAATTCCATGAAATTATAAATACAACACTTATAAAATTATTTCCAGGTTTGGTTTAAATATTCACTAAATAAAAATGTATCTGTGAATAAAAATATGTGTGTTATTTTTTGTGATATAAAATAAACTTAACTTATATAGTTGTTTATTTCCTCACAGTCAATTAATTTAGCTATTTACAACGTTAAATAACGTGTAAATAAAACACTTTTTTTACTTTGTTTAACCACTGTTTATTACCCCCAATTCTGTGACTATAGTTTCGACTTTCTAGTAGTCATTCTCAAACCAACTTTTGGTTTTAGAATGACCACTAGATAGTCGAAACTATAGTCACTGAATTAGGTGCAATAAGCAGTGGTTAAACACAGTAAAAAAGTGTTTATTTACAAGTGTATTTAAGGTGTTAAGTTGTTAAATAACGTGTATTTATTTCTCAACATTCGTTCGGGTATTATCCCGGGAAGTAGTTGTTTCAATGAGTGTTTGATATAGTCTTTGTAACTTGTTGTAGATTGCGAAAAGAATCGCACTTTTAATGTTTGAAGTATTCTGCAACCAAGAATTGGCAATTTCATTTATACTATTCGTTACTCTTTTGAAAAAAATGTAGTATTTAGTTGAATTTTAAAATTGTCCAACAAGATGCAAAGTTTCTGTATGTTTGTATCGTATGTTCAATAAAAAAAATCCTCTAGAGTGCCATGGAAAATATTGTGGGTTGGCAACTCTGAAATGATATATTATAAATATTATGTCTGACGTTTAATATGTCAGTTCTTAAAACATGTACCCAACTTAAATTAGAAAAAAAGATTAATTCGTGGCACTCTAGAGGCTTTATTGTATTGAACATACGATATAATTTTTGAATCTTTGAAATAATTTGTGAAATAATGTTGAAATATCACAATGAAATATTTCTACAAATAACGACGTTTGCTCTTTTAAAAACGTTTTAAATTATCCTAATTTCTTGAATTTTACGTAATAAAACATTCAGGTATTTTTTCTTTTAGGTATACATACGTCGATATATACATTGTGAATTTTCAGGAATTGGTTGTTACTGAAAAGCGTTCAATCAGAAGATTCTAACGAGTGTTTCCACTCCCAGATTAGGCATGAAGTTACATTTCAGGCACGTTACAAACGAATTTATAATTTATTAAATCTCAACAAACGCGTATAGGTATTTTTACTAAAAGTGTCAAAATGGCATTTTCATAAATATCAGCCTTATCTAAACGGTAAGTGTATATAAAATAGTATCTATAAAATTAACAACATCATTTAAATTTTAATAGTGTATCTAGTTTTAATCGTAACTTACAATTTCTTATCAAAACACAAATTTACATAACACACAATCTACAAGTAATTGCAACGATAGCCCAAACGTACATTCAATGTGGGACAAGGTAATTAATCATTCTATTTAAGTCGTAACAACATTTGGTTATACACATTTATCATCCACTCAAAACCCGAAAACATGATCGCTAAATTAAATTTTCTAGTTATAATTTCAGCATTAATTGCATTTGTTAACTCTTTAGAAAGAGCTAGATTTGATAATTACAAAGTTTACCGTGTAATTCCTAGTAATAAAAATGAATTGGATATGATTAAAAGTTTGGAGAGTTCGAGCGCTGATTATAATTTTTGGAAAGATCCAAGTGAAATCGGGAATGCTGTTGATGTTATGGTTTCGCCGTACCAACAAAGCGATTTTGAAACCGCTTTGAAGGCGAATGGGTTTAAATTTGATATTTTTATGGATAACGTTCAAGAAAGTATCGACAAGCAAATGGTTAGAAGTAAATCTACAGAATTTGGCTGGACGCAGTATCATGAGCTGACTGAGGTGATTTTTTTAAGATTAGTGAAGTATTTTGATTTGTATACAGAAAGATTATCTTTTATGTATACATACACTAATTACAGAGTACATGCTTTTAATCTTGTTATTTAAAAGAATTCAATTTAATTATACACACCTCGAAACATTCTATGTACATTTTCAGGCATTCTTTTTTAAAAATCCATCAATTTGAAGCTTTAAACAAGTGTTTTCCACTCCCAGATTAAGCATGAAGTAAAATTTCGAGTTTAGAAAAGCCTGAAAATTTGGTTTGGTCGCGTAGCGCGAAGCGCGGAGCGGCCAAACCAAATTTTCAGGCTTTTCTAAACTCGAAATTTTACTTCATGCGCCAGGCGTATAAAACACTGATTTCATGTGAAGTTCAAAATATATGTCTTTAGCATACTGCTTTTAACAGTATATTTTGATCTTCATTTGAAGTCAGTGGTTTATACGCATGGCGCATGAAGTGAAATTTCGAGTTTAGAAAAGCCTGAAAATTTGGTTTGGTCGCGTAGCGCGTAGCGCTACGCGACCAAACCAAATTTTCAGGCTTTTCTAAACTCGAAATTTCACGTCATGCTTAATCTGGGAGTGGAAAACACTCGTTTAAAGCTTCAAATTGATGGATTTTTAAAAACAATGAATGCAATTTATATAGAATGTTTCGGGGTATGCATAGTTAAAGCTTCTTGATGTATACTTAAACGAAACATTCCCATAATGTTTTTTTTCCAGATTTATAAATGGCTGCACAGTTTAGAGAAAGAATTTCCTAATGTTGTGAAAGTGATCAAAGGTGGTTCGACGTACGAAAGTCGTGCAATTTTAGGAGTGCATGTGTCGTTTAGCCCTGAAAATGAGAATAAGGCTGTGTTTTTAGAAGCAGGAATACATGCTAGGGAATGGTAACTTTTTTATATTTTTTTATAGGAAGGTATACAGGTGTAAAAAAAACACATCTTGTTTAGGGACTCATTTGAAGGCAATATCATATGTTCAATTAAGAAAAACCTCTGGAGTGCCATGATTTAATCCTATTTCAAATTTAAGTTGGCTACACACTTCAGGAATTGACATATAAAACGTCAGACACAATAATTATAATGTAAATTTTCAGAGTTGCCAACCTAAAATATTTTCCATAGCACTCTAGAGATTTTTTTTAATTGAACATACGATATATTACATAAACATACGTCCGATTTTCATTATTTACAAAACTACAGCTGCTTTAAAGTTTGTGAAATACAGAATTATTATTAAACACAATTTATTAATCTAAACGACACACGTAATAAACATTTCTAATATTTATTAACGTGAGATCAAATTTAAGCAGTACATTTTGACCTTCACTTTAAATCTGTGTTTTATACGCCTAAAATTACAAGTTTAGAAATGCCTGATTAGAAAGCAATGTTAGAAAGCATTGTTGGAGATTTGATTACCTTTAATATGGTAGATTACCTTTAATGTGGTATTTTGTGGGACCCAATCGAATGCTTCTAATTCGAGAGATGGTCTAAAATGTAAAGCTATCTCCGAAAAAAACGAAACAAAAATCCAAAAATTCATAGCTCAAAAACCAATCCGTAAACATTTTTGTGATTGGTTCTCAAGTTTAGAGGGCAAAAATACATAAAGTATAAGTATTCAAAATTTAGATTATTTTCTTAAAATACTTAGATATTCGTTGTTTTTTAAATGAGTTCAATTTGAAATTTTAAACGAGTGTTTTCCACTCCCAGACTAAGCATGAAGTAAAATTTCGAGTTTAGAAAAGCCCCGCGAAAATTTGTCGAGGGTCGCGCAGCGACCCGAGACAAATTTTCTGGGCTTTTCTAAACTCGAAATTTTATTTCATGCGCCACGCGTGAAAACAATAATATACTGTGAAATTTATGTATATTTAAACCTCACTTGAAATCAGTGTTTTATACTCGTGGCGCATGAAGTAATTTTTTTTTTCATTTTGTAAACCAGTGTTACTAGTGTTTTATTTAATTTCTTAACATAGGTTTTCATTTCTTGTTTAAGCATGAAGTAAAATTTCCAGTTTAGAAAAGCCTGAACATTTGGTTTGGTCGCGTAGCGAAGCGAAGCGACCATATTAAATTTTCAGGCTTTTCTAAACTCGAAATTTCACTTCATGCGCCAGGCATATAAAACACTGGTTTAAAGTGAGGTTCATATATACATACATTTCACAGTATTTTATTGTTTTATAGCATAACTCCATCATATTTAATAAGAATAACAATCAGATATTTAGGAGGGTTGCCTTTTATATTTCGGGATTAGAGAACAAAAATAAATATTAATCATTGAAAATCGCTTTATTGTTTTTCAAAATATTCCCCATTAAGATCTATACACTTTTGCATGCGTTTGAACCAATTGTCGAAGCACTTTTGCCACTCTGATTGAGGTATCTCCAAAACATGCATTCTGAACGCATCAACCGCTTCTTCAGGTGTCGAAAAACGTTGACCTCTCATTTTATTTTTTACGGATGGGAATAAAAAGAAGTCATTCGGTGCCAAGTCAGGACTATATGGCGGATGATTCATCAAATCGATGTTTTGCGTGCTCAAAAATGCAGTTGTTTGAGCCGATGTGTGAGAGCTCGCATTGTCGTGGTGAAGAGTGATCCGTTTTCGGCGGTTGGTTTTCCTGATTTCTTGGATGACAACTGACAAACAAATGGTTGTGTACCACTCAGAATTGACTGTTCTGTGTTGTTCTAGTGGTACGGTTGCGACATGTCCAGTTTTTCCAAAAAAACAGGCGACCATTTGCTTGGAAGTGCTTCGTGTGCGAACAACTTTTGTTGGATTTGGCTCATCTTGAAACACCCATACGGTCGACTGCTGTTTACTTTCGGGCCCATACGCGTAAATCCATGATTCATCACCTGTCACGATGTCATAGACGTGTTCCGAAGCACCGCAATCGTATTTTTTGAGCATTTCTTTGCACCAATCGACACGAGCCTCTATTTGAGCGATTGACAAATTGTGTGGGATCCAACGCGAACAAATTTTTTTGACAGTCAAATGTTCATGCAATATTGAATGTATGCTGGTCCCACTAATGCCTAAGGTTGTCTCAATCTCACGATAGGTCACATGACGATCTTGCAATATTTGTTTGCGCACAGCATCAATGGTTTCCGGAACAACTACTGATTTTGGACGACCTTCACGAAATTCGTCTTGGAGTGAACTATGACCTCGGTTGAATTCACCATACCATCGATAAACACTGGTCCTTGGTGGAGCTTCATAGCCAAAAATTGAATTAAGTTCATCCATGCACTGTTGTTGAGTTAATCCACGTCGAAAGTTGTAAAAAATAATCGCACGAAAATGTTCACGATTTAATTCCATTCTTTGGCCGAGATAAATCTTTTAAGTTAGTGTAAACGACACAAATAACGTTCATATGTCAAAACGTTCTGAGTACGTATAACCTCAAAAATGTCAAACTTTACGATAGAGCTCTCAGTTGCCAGATTGCAACACTAGGGTTGCCCAATCCCGAAATATAAAAGGCAACCCTCGTAGACTATTATCATTTATCAACGATTTTTAGTGTTTGTTTTTTTTCCCTCTTCACTTATGGTGAGTTGAAACACTTCAAGTGATAAGTGATAAATGTTTTAACAATTAACTAAGTGAAAATAAATTATAAATAACTATGTTTTAAAAAGATAGAAAAAGGCGAAAGGATCGTCTTTCTGCAGTAATATTTGGAAAATGTCTCAATTAGACAAAATTATTACAAAAAGTCGCTAATTCGCGTTTTTATATTTTTTAAATACTTTATGCTATACTATGTTTTAATTCATTAATATATATTAAACACCGTAGCCAGTTCACAAAAGTTTAAAGCAAAAAATGTTTTATTCCAACTATTGTTTTATCTTTTGTGAAACAAACTCCGGTGTTTATTACTTATTCATAAATTAAAACATAATTATTTATCCTGAAGGATTTCTCCAGCAACAGCAACATACATTTTGGATCAAATCTTAAGATCTAAAGACCCAGCTGTTAAGAAAATTGCCACCAGTCATGATTGGTACATATTTCCAAGTTTTAATCCCGATGGTTACGTTTATACATTTAAACAGGTACTTTAATTCTACACGAACTCTCTGAGCAAACAAGATTTAAGGTTTTAATTAATAGAATAAAATGAAATTTTGTTGTAACGTTTAACTAAAATTACTTACTTAAATGTTTGGATTGATTGAGTTACTTGAAGATAATTATACTTTGATTAAAAAACACTTAGAACCTTTCTTCAATACTTTATTTTGTAACAAAATAAAGTATTGAAGAAAGGTTCTAAGTGTTTTTTAATCAAAGTTACTTAAATGTGTTTGTTCAGTTTTAATAATTAGTTGTGTTAATTATTGGAATAATTTTAATTCAATTATAGATACGGTGCAGCAAGGCCGTAGTCAGAATAAAAAATCGGAGGGGGGGTTTTAATGGTAAAAATATTGTTTTTGCTTTTATAGGGCCGCTTTTACATACAAAAATTAACCATTTTAAAAATTTCGGGTTTGATCCCTCATACCCCCCTCCTGGCTACGGCCTTGCAGTGCAGCGAATTTTACTTTGATATATACATATCCCGATGATTGCAGTGTTTGGTAAACTTTCAGGAATTCGTTGTTTTTATAATAGCGTTTAATTTGAAGCTCCTAACGAGTGTTACACTTCCTGGTGAAGCATAAAGTAAAATTTCGAGTTTAGAAAACCATGAATATTTAGCTTGGTCGACCAATAGTAGTTTATTTTGAACTTCACGTTAAATCAGCGTTTTAAAGCGTGGCGCATGAAGGTAAATTTCGAGTTTAGAAAATCCTTAACATTTTGATTGGTCGCTCCACTTTGCTACGAGGCCAATCCAAATTTTTAAATTGAACGCTTTTAATAAATCTACGAATGCTTAAAAATGTACAGCGTGTACATAGAGCTACGTATAGTTAAAAGAAACATTCCCTGTATAGTTGTTTCATTAAATTTATATTAAAGAACAGACTGTGGCGTAAAACAAGATCGTTATATGGATTCTGCCGTGGTGCTGATCCAAACAGAAACTGGGGCTACAAATGGAGAACTGGAGGATCAAGTCAAATTCCCTGTGTGGATACCTATGCTGGACCTAGAGCATTTTCTGAAATAGAAACCAAGTCGATGTCACAATTTATTAGCAGCATCGGAAGCAAACTAGTTGCTTACATAGCTTTCCATTCTTATTCACAATTGTTACTTTTGCCTTATGGTCACACTGTTCAACATTTAGACAATTATGATGAATTAGTAAGTACATAGAAATTTTAAAAATTGTTGGATGCTATGATAGTTTATTACAGTTGAAAATATTACTGTTAAAAATTTGGATTTTTTTACAATTTCACAAACTTGGTGATACTTGAAATGTCAATGTTCATATTTGCATATTTATTTCAGTATAAAGTTGGAAAAAAGGCAGTAACTAGTTTATCCCAACGTTATGGCACCAATTATACAGTCGGTAACATCGCCGAAACAATTTGTAAGTATCTATTTAAATCTTAATAAATAATCCAGAAATAATTTTAAAACAGATGTAGCAACTGGAGGTTCAATGGACTGGGTCAAAAAGGAAAACAGTGTCAGAATCACCTACACGTTTGAATTACGGGATAAAGGAAAGAATGGTTTCATCCTACCACCAGAACAAATTATTCCAACTGGTGAAGAAACATTAGATGCTGTTGTAACCATTTTATCAGAATTCAATTAGTAAGGGTTTCTTTCTACATGGACACATCGAAGCAGCGATCTGACAACTTTTTCTTGCCATATCTGTTATTTCATATACTACTGTGATCAAAATACAAGGTGAATTTGTTTATAAAATAAAAAGTCTTTATTTAATTTTCTAAATCAATTTCATTTCCTTAAAGTACTCCCCGCCAGATACAATGCACGTATGCCAACGTTTCTCCATGATGGCCTTCAATACTTTCTTCTAACTAAGATATTAATTATAGTTAAGAAATTACATAAACTCATTCAATTAAAATTAGTTACATTTAAATATAATTAAATGAAATTATTGATATTCATTAATGATTTATTACACTTAATTGAGACCGTTATTAAAAAAAGTCATAAACTACTCTTTATTTACTGCTATGAATAAAGCACATAAATCTGAAAACAAGATCGTAAAAAATGAATTATCAATCAACGCGTCAATCATACTATTTGCGATTTTGATTTTGAGTTTGCACAATATATCTCTCTCAAATGTCTCCTCAAGATCTTCCCGCTGGCTGTCTTTGGTATATTATCCACGAACTTGACACCTCCAGATAATCCTTTGTACGATGATACGATACCAGAAACGAAATTAATCAGTTCATCTTCGCTCGTGTTTTTCTCTGGTTCTGGGACAATCAGGGCACAAGGAAGTTCTCCAGCTTGTTCGTCGGGTATACCAATGACTGCCACGTCTTTAACAGCTTCATGTGTGATCAGAATGCTTTCGAGTTCAGCTGGAGCAACCTAAAAATGTATTTTTCCTACAATCCCTACAGAAAGTAGACTTCTACGCTTGCATAACTGATCGGAAAGCAGGTGTTTCCCGAGGAGATATCAATTAATGTCACTTTACCGCTCTAAAGCAACAAAAACATTTTGAGCTCGCTAAATTGTACGTTATTAGAGGAATTATTAAAAATTGTTCCAATAACCCAACTTAATAGTATAATGCATGGTGGACAATGATTAATAATACTTTAGTATTTAGCCAAGTTCAACGTGAAAAACGGTGGAGAAGTATAAATAAGTTACAAGGTATGGTAAAAATGTTCTAGTCATTCATTTATCTATTAATACGAAACCGTCTAAAAACTCTTTTGTCTGTTCATTTCTTTAGATAAAATAATTTCAACATGCTAAATTATATTTAAGATATCTAAAGTTATACTTCTACTTGGATTATCTTTAAAAAAAATGTTCTAGTCCAATTATAAAAAAAAATATATTGTGATTAATCAAATAGACACAGTTTAGAAAATATGATTAACACTTTTCAAATGGATATTTTTATTACATTGTTGGGGCGATTGTAGGAAAAATAGTGTTTGTAATTTGAGCGCAAAGTGTGATTGGCTATCTTAAGAGATTGGCGCTCTCCGCTGCGCGTCAAGCGCCAACTTTCTTTTGCGATCGCCAATGCGCTCGCAATACACAAATTAATATTATAGCAATTTCGCCAATCCTTAAAAGTTTAATAACATAGAACCTAGTTTTTAGATTAGAATCAATGGACTGGACCAAAGCCAAAGCCAAAGCTAATAAATTCGCAGAGGTTTTTTCCAAAAAGAAATATTCTGATAACATGATATAAATATCATTCACTCATGTATTTTCCAACGATATTTTTTTAGGGGACCCTCGTGGGTCAGTGAGTAGAGCTTCTGCTCTTGGGCCAGAGGGTCGTGGGTTCGAATCCCACCGGGGGGTGTCACTTTCTTATGGGGAAATTGGCAGCCTCTGGAGCCATGGATGTTGTATGAATGCGTTGTGACGTCCATATGAGTTGTATAACGTGTGTATGTGGATAAGTTAATTTAAAATCGAAAAATAATAATACAAACGGCTGCTGACTGTATGGCCAAGAGCCGAGGTCAAAAAAAACTATTTTTTTTTTTTCTATATTAAAGACAATTATTGATGCCGAGTTACTTCAAAATCCGTATCTTGTTACGATTATCTTGATATGTATTTGGCTTTGAGCTGAAATTAAGTGTTCCTTTCAAATTTAAATCTCTCTATTCATACGATCTTGTCATCAAATTATTGACTTAATAATTTCCTGGTTAGTTCAGATTTCAAGATAAAATTACCTGGAATCCTTTAAATTTAATAAGTTCCTTGAGTCTATCAACGATAAAAAAAAATCCATCCTCATCATAATATCCAAAATCGCCAGTATGAAAAAATCCTTCTTCATCAATTGCCTGAGTTGTGGCTTCTACGTTGTTTAAATAACAGTACAGGTTCCTCCTTGACTTAAAACAAAGCTCGCCCATTTCATTTGGGCCAACTTCGACCTTTCTTTCAACATCAATAACTTTTGCGACAGTTTCTGGTGTCAAAATTCCCGAACCACCGTTCTTCTCCAATCTGTTCTTATATGGTGTAACGGTCAAAAATCCGCATTCAGTTAATCCATAAGCTTGACGGACTAAAGTACGTAATCTACAAATTAGGAATATACAATTTATCACAACTCACAAACTAATTGAATGCCAAATTACAAAATAAATATTATTTTGCACCGCCCTCTTAAGAGAGACAGCACTCCCCTGAAGTACTCTAGCATTAGACCACATTGCAGTTTACATTTTTTGGAAATGTGTGATTTAAGCAAAGATATTAAATTTTAATAATTACCTTTTTTCTAAAACGTCTTGTATATCTTTTCCCAAAGGAGCTGCAGCACAGAATATATCAGTCACACTCGATAAGTCATAATCCTTAATCATTTCACTTTTAGCCAAAAATAAAGCCAATGGTGGAACTAAGTACAATTTATTGACTTTATATTCTTGGATGCTGTTTAAAAATATTTTAGGTTTAAATCTCTCCATGACGACTATCCTTAGTTGAAAATACACATGCCCTATACCAATGACAATTCCAAAAGCGTGGAAGAAAGGCAAAACCCCCACAGTCGTGTCTCCTGGTGAAACTGCCATTAAATTATAACACCTACACAAATATAAATAAAATTAAAGGTATTTCAAGTAATACTTTTCTTCATTTAATAATTATTTGCAGATTTGTTTTATTATTCAATACTGAATATACTAAGGTTTCTTATAATATATTATACCGAATAATAAATTGTTCACTTACCCAAAGCATATTATATACCCAATCATATTATCTTGAGTTAGTACCACGCCTTTCGGCAAACCTGAGGTACCTGATGACATCACAATCGCAGCAAATGTTTTTAAAGGGTTGACATCTGTAGGTTGGAATAAATTGATCTCATCTTCATTTGGAATTTCACCAACAATTAAAATCAATTCTTCATTCAATCCGGTTATTGTTTCGTGAAGTACTGCAAGGGTACTTCTCGAACATACATAAAATTTCGGTTTTAATAACTTTATTGCATTATGCAATTCAACTAGAATGAAAATCGTCATATTAAAATCAATAACAGTAAATGATAAACTTGATTTTTTGATCTTACATGCTGTGAATGTTGGATTAACTGGACAAATTGCAGCACCAATATACCAACTAGCTACTACATAAGAGAAATAGTAAATCGAATTTTCAGATATTAATAGTATATTATCACCCTCTTTTATCCCACATCTTTTTAAATGCAACGCTACTTTAACGCAATTTTCAAAAAATTCTCCATATGTGATAGTATGTTTAGTTGCTGCATCGATCTAAAACAAAAAAATTATAATTATTACTAAGATATCGACTAGTTTTATCATTCAGGGGCCCGTTGTTTGCTCTTTACTTATGGGCATGTTTTGTATAATGCCAAAAAATATTGTACTAGTTCAAGGCGATATTTTGTATCAGATCGGGTAAAATTCTATGATACCATTTTTACCCGATATTTACAGGCGATATTTTGTATCAGATCGGATAAAATTGTATGATACCATTTTACCCGATATTTATTATTAACACATAAAAACCAGTAGATTTTGAGAATGACCCTGTATCTTCCAAACCAGTCTAGTTAGCGTAGATCTAATTGCGCCATTAAACTAAACACTAAAAAAGAGAACGAGACACATATGTTGTTTTTTTTGTATCTCTTACCGTTAACCTATATCCTATAATATCAACAAAAAAACACCCTGTACTTGTAACTTAAATTTTTATGACGACAATATTTTGCTAAACAGAGTGATTTAAAATAGGTGTAAAAAATCTCATCTTGTTTAGGGGCCTATTTGAAGACAAAATGTTAAATAAATATAGGTTTATTTTTCATTATTTACAAGATTGATAACATTTAAACACAACTGAATAACAAAATAACATAACACAAATAAAAGCAAAACAAATTTTAACTTGACATTAATCAGTGTTTTATACGCCTGGCGCATGAAGTAAAATGAATGAGTTGTGAATGATTTATAAACTTACCATTGCAATACTCTTTGGATCAAAAGTTTTCATTTTTTCAAAAATAACTCTTCCCACGGATACTCCATTGGGAATATCAGGAACATCACTTACAATAGGTCCAAGTTTTGGCATTTTAGTAACAATTATTTAATCCACCCCGCTTGATGCAAACGTATCCAAAACTAAAAGTATTTTCAATGTGGACTTTATTAAAGAAAAATCTATTATATGACCAAGATTTTCTTGTAAAAAAGTAAGAATGTTAGTGAATTCTGAATTAAACTTTATTTGTTATAAATTATCATTAATATCTGTCAGATTAATATGTCGTTACTCTTTAACTATTTAATCTAAAAGGAATATTGTCATGTTAGCAACAATTAATTTAATTATTTGCATTGGATTTTAAAATATTTGTACAATTACTAAAATAATAAAATATCATAATAATACTCAGCAAAAAGACGAAGTTTATTTATATTATTTTTTGTATAGAATTGATATTAAACATTTATTGTTGTTGTAGTTCATAATAATAAGGAATATTTATTTTATCCTGATTTACAGCATATACATCGGAATTTGTATACTTAAACGAAAAATTCCATGTATAATAAATTATTATTACAAGCAATAGTAGATTGTTTGACAAGTTTGGAAACCTTCGGTTTGCATGTGAATACCAATTTGCATTTACGAGCCCGCAGGGCGAGTAAATGCAAAGTATGAATATGCAATGTCAATGTAGCTTTCAGAACGTGTTTAACACTGCTTTTCGTACGACCAAACAGCGGCGGCGTTAATTGTTCTTCGTCACTTCTTATTTTATTTTAATAATTTTGACACTGACGTTTGAGGATTTCACATTCACAACTAGTTTTGAAAATTAGATTTTCAAGCGTGACATTACTTGTCAAAATACAAATATACAATTGACAACTTTCCATGCAAAGGTATTGCGACGATGTGTCTGTTTTCGGGAGCGGTCGTAGGAAAAAATAATTAATTTAGAGAATGTACCCCATAAAGTTTTGAAATATTGATTTGTTTATAATTATGACCAACACTAACGAACGGACACTGTTTAACTGAAATCAAATAACTCTCGTAAGCATAGTTATGCAATAAATTCAAAGCAATTAAATATTTTCCACCTCTTCACTAAACGAAAAACATGTTTTTATTATTATAGAATTTACATAAATTAAATTATATTTAAAAAATTATATCTTATTGCAAAAATAATTTATTTTTAGTTTTTTATATGCGTGTAAAATACATGATAATGCACAAATTTTGTAATTAGTGTTTAAGAGCTAAATTTTAATAAAACGAAAAGAAATTAAAAAATCTACTGTGGTCATCACAGGTACCGACCACAAATTAAAATAATATAGGATAATTAAATTGATTATTCCAATTACTTGTTATTAATGCTTACTGAAATAAAATTAAAACAAAAATCAAAAGTCATCATTTTAATAATATCCTTAAAACTAAAAGAGCTACGACAAGAAGTATAAGCACATTCATTGTTTATTTTTTGATTCTCTAAAGCTATTATTTGATAGATTTTTCGGCAATGTTAATAATTTACGAGATACGAAGAAAATGCTAAAAGTAAACATCTACTTCCGGTTTCCGGTTTCCGGTTTTCACCCAATTTGTATCTTCATAAGATATTATGGAATACAGTGCCCGCATAACGTACAGACAAGACAGATAGCCGTCTGTAGTGGCCAAAATTATAGGACGCCATCTAGCCCTTAAATGATAATTTTGGTAATCATCATTTTAATTGAATATATATATATATATATATATATATATAATATCTTTATTGACAAAAAAGTAACAAGTACAGTTTATTTACAATAATATTTGAGAATATATGAAAAATGAATAAATGTTAGTATGTAACTGTACTGTCGCTGTCAAATGGCTTTCGACCTAAGGTCTTTCTGCCTAGTCGTACGTCAGTCCTTAATGAGTGTATGGGTGAAATGATGAAATGAATTCAAATATGGTTATTGCTGGTTTTTTATAGGAAGGGATGAATTGGGTTTTGTGATATGGAGATAGTGAATGGGTAGTTGTTGATTTTGTGGTAGGGGAAAAGGAGTTGTGATTTGCGACGATTAATTTTTATTCTCCATTTTGCGAACCACTGTTCGAGAGTGTCAATTAATTCTTGGAGAGCTTTGGTTAGGGTAGGAGCGTGGGCGGTTTAATCGGCGAACTGTAGCATGTATTTTGATGGGTTGAAATGTATTGGGTTAGGACGGTAGATATCGGAACAGAAACTATTATACAGGAGTGAAGAGAGGGGAACCTTGAGGATCACCTTGTTCTGGCGCAAAAGAAGAAGAGAGACAGTGGTTGATTTTTACTTTCAAGGATCTGTTAAAGAGGAATGAGTGAAGTATGTGAATACGGTATGGAGGTATGTTAAGGAGGTTGCATTTGAAGATTAGTCCTTTGTGCCATACATATTCGAAAGCTTTTTTGGATGTCGAGGAATAGGGTTGCAGAGGATTTGCCTTCGAGGTGGGATATCTGTAGGTTGGATGTGAGAATGGTAAGTGGAAGACTAGTGGAGCGTTTGGGAGAAAAACCAAATTGATAATTTTGGATGCGTTTTAAATTAGTGAGAGGATTTTATTTTTGAGAAGGGAATAGTATACTTTACCAAGGACAGGGAGGAGTGTTATTGGACGGTAGCTGGGAATAAGGGATGGGTTGTGGTCGCGTTTCGGTAGGCATATTATGATACCTGTCTTCCATTCTGGTGGGAAGTAATGATTCTGATAGTTATAATTAAGGATATTGAGTATGTGGTCGTGGATATTGAGTGGTAAGGATTTAAGGGTGCGTCTATGTAGGTAGTTATGTCCGGGTGCAGTGTTTTTTCCTTTTTTCATACACTGTCATATTCGTCTTTGGTAAATATGTCATTTGGTTTTGTTAGGTTAGTCTTTTTGAAATGGTCCTTGTACCAGTCCTCGACATTGTTAAAAAAGTTATGGTCATAGTCCGTGTCTGCTGTGGTTTTATATGTTTCGATGAAATGGTCGGCAAATCTGTTGATATTTATGTCCGTGATTGTCTCGTTCGTGTCAGGGTCAGTTATTTGTTGAAGTTTGTCAGTTTTTTTTATATTTTGAGAGTTTTTTTATTTGTGTCCAAAATGTCTTTAAGGTCGTTAATGTCTTTACATGACTATAGCCATACGTCCGTCTTGTATTCGAAATGAGTGTTTTAATGTCCTTGTTCAATTTATTAAAGTTCCGGTGTGTCCGTTTGTCTGGTGTCTCGGTATAGTTGTCGTTTGTGTTTTAACAGTATAAGGATAAATTTAGGAAGGGGGTATTTGTAGGACGTTTTGGTAACAGTTGGAGTGTTTTGATGTATGGAATTTGATAGGATTTTGTTAAATTGTTCTATGGCAATGGGAGTTATATCAGGGTTAGAAGATATGAATTGGGTCATGTCAAGTGAAACTCTGTTAATGTCACAGTTTTTGAAGTCATAAATAAGGTCAGGTCGAGGTTCGGGAATGATTTGGTTGGATTTTATTTGAAAAGTGATAGCTAGGTGATCGGAACATAGGTCAGGGGTGAGGTTTACAGAGTGGATGAGGTGTTGGATGTTTTGTGTGCAGAGGAAGACGTCTGGGGTGGTAGATTGGTGTTGATTCATTATAAATGTGGGAGGGGTGTGGATACGTACGAAACTTCAGTTCTATAGAAAAGATGAAAGGTGGCGGGATTTATTTTTGTTTATATTAAAATCTCCTATGATTATGGCATTTGCGTAAAGTGATGCTTTGATAAATATGTTGTCATCTATAGGAGAATGGGGGTGGGTATAGACGAGTAAAATATGGATTTGGAGAGATTGGTAGGTTAGCATAAAGTGTAGGCATTCGTTAAGGGAATGATTGATTCTGCTTTTACCAATGTTTAGACTAGGGTGAACTGTTGCAACTAAGCCACCCCTATAATTTGTATTGTGGATAGTAGAAGGGATTTGGATGTGATTCCAGTTGTTAAAGAAGAAGGGTTTCTTGGATTTAGTTTTGACCAGCAAATATACATGTACAGGGTTAGTGTTGAGGTAATTCATGCGCCACGCGTATTCAACACTGAAAGCACTGAAATATTGTGAACGAGTAATCTTCGCTTAAAATCAGTGTCTTATAAGCTTGGCGCATAAAGTAAAATTTCGATTTTAAGAAAAAAATCACAAGAAATGTTGGCTTAAAGCTTTTCTAAAAGAAAGAACATTAATATACTCGCGACCTAAACAGTATGACATTGTCATGTAACGTCAAAATTTGACACAACAATGAAAAATCATTGTAGATACAACTGTAGACATACTCTCTAAAAAAATTGAACTACACATTCCACATCAATAAGTCATTATAACATAGTGCGGCACTAAAATTCTGTAATTGAGATCTGAAAACAAAAATAAAAATGTTGTGTGAAAGAAAAAATACATCTATATTGGAGTTCAGAAGAGATGTCCTGTCCTAGATGTATTTTTTCTTTCACACAAATTTTTATTTTTGATTTCAGATCTCAATTTAGAATTTTAGTGTCGCACTATGTTACGAAACGCATCAATATTTAAAGTCGATTTTTGTTAAAGTCACTTTAACCCAGTTATTATGAAACCGGCTCTTAGTAATTTAATTAACAACCAATGAATAATGTTGAGTTATTGCATCAATGGCGCTGAATCCCACTGAACAAACTCATTCAAGTAATGTTTCATCAACATTAATACAACGTTTAATGTTGCTACAATGTTGATATAACGTTATTTGTTATTGTTGTTATTGTTTTGTTTATTGTTCTCTTGCAAAAATCTAATTTGCAATGAACAACATGGGTTTTGCGATGGCAGATCTACTATGACAAATTTATTAATATACCAATCTTATATTATTGAGGCCTTCGAAAGAAAATGTGAAGTAGATGCAATATATTCAGATTTCTCCATAGCCTTTGATCGAGTTTCACAGTCAATTTTAGTGCATAAACTGCAACATATGGGCTTTGGAGTTTCTGTTACCAAGGGGCAGCACAGTTTCTTGACCGATAGGATTCAATTTGTCAAAATTAATAATTTCACCTCAAAACCGATTAATATTCTCTCAGGTGTACCTCAAGGATCGCACCGTGGACCAATACTTTTCCTTTTATTTATTAATGATTTACACTTGTACTTAGAAAATTGCAAATTTTTATTATTCGCTGATGACTTAAACATATTTAGAGCAATTCACACTGTTTCGGATGCCACTTATTTACAAAATGACTTAAATATTATCTATCGATGGTGTTCTGATAACAAACTTTATTTTAACTACAAAAAGTGCGCATCGATTTCCTTCGGAAGAGGTTGAACGGTGGAAAATAGCTACACAATTAACGGTAATAGACTTTCAGTGGTTCAATATATTGAAGATCTTGGTGTGATGTTTGAACGAAACATGTCTTTTTCAATGCATATTGATTATATGTCTTAAAACTAATCAGACGTTAGGGTTTATAAACCGTTTTAGTAGGAATTTTTCAATTAATACACAAAAAAACTATTTACATCATTAGTAAGACCGTATTTAGAGTATGGATCATGTGTTTGGTCACCTTCTTATGGTGTGAAAGTTGACCAAATTGAAAGAGTGCAGAATAAATTCTTACTGTATATTTCCTACCAAATCGGTATAAATAGACGAGACTATAGTCGAAGTAGTATGCTATCCACACTTACAATGATACCCCTGAGAGATAGACGTATCCATGCTAATCTGTGTGCACTGTTTAAAGTAGTTAACAGCTTATTTGATTGTTGCGAACTTTTGTCAAGTCTAAATTTTAATATACCATCTAAAACAAGAGCTGTAGTAATCTTTCGCGAAACATTTAATAGGACGAATTACGGTAGAAATAATTCATTGTGTCGCATATTTAGATTAGCCAATTCATTGTGTTGCTCGCCACATTTTGCGTTGTTCGGGACAACATTTAACGTGTTTAAAAGAAGTATAAAATTGATTCACTTAGTGGACGATATCATAAACGCTTGATTTAGAGGACTTACATTTTTAATTGTCTATTTTAAGTTGGGGAGTTTTGTTTGTTTATATCTTTGTGTTATTATGAGTTTATACTTATTTAATTTTTAACATAAGAAATACTATTTTGTTAATTTATGTAAAATGTGATTACCGTAAAATAAAAAATAAATAAATTTGTTATTGTTTTGCTCAGTGGGATGGGTTAATAATTTATTGATTAGTAGTTATTAAGAATGTGTGCTTAAAAAAAAGTAAGTGTTTAATTATCAGTCAACATGTTGTCATTTAACAAGTATTGCCCTCAAGTAAAAACATTTAAAAGACATTCTAAAAATATTAAACCCAAGTACAATAGTCTTGAAATATCTCAATGCAAATACCTGTTAGATTGTTTGCGTACAATTAAATATTAAAATGATGATGCAAAACACATAACACCGTTAACAAAGAATACACTGGACTTACCATCATGCGCCTCAAACAGATTTGTTAAACCGTATACTGATTTGTGATAACAAACTGAAAACAACATGGGGAATCATTAATAAACATAGTGGTAAAGATAAAAATGATAATAAAAATGCCCCGTATATTCTTCGTAACCTTAGCAGTATGAATAGTAATTTTGCCAACATTGCTTCACTTTAAAATTGATTCATCAAATTCCTCAGAACAAAACGAATAAAACAATATATATATATACAATATAAAACAAAATTATGAGACACTATTCTTGAAACCTACTTTAGAAAATAAAATTCCTAACTGTATAGTACTCGTAAGAAACAAATATTGATCAGGATTTGATGAAATATCAGATCAGATATTAAAGTCAGCTTCAGGTGCACTACTACGTTTAATCAACGAACGTTTTGTACACGGGATATTCATCGAAAATTTAAAATTAGGAATATTAAAACTAATATTTAAAAACTGTATGTTTTTTAGTGTAATATTTAAAAGAAAGGGGGGGATGCGACAGATGTTTCTAATTAAAAAACACCCTATTACCGTTTCAAGCACTTTCTTCAAAGTCATAGAAAACCTAATTGCTATACAACAATTTAACTTTTTTAATGATAATAAAATGTGCAGAGAAGTACAACATGGGCTCATGAGAAATAAATCTACTATTACTGCACTTTTTGATTTCATTCTAACTGTCTTGAATGCATTGGAGAGAAGAGAGATACCAGTCGGCATTTTTCTTGACCTCTCCGAAGCATTCGATACCATTTATCATGCAATTTTATTTGGTTTTTATCGGTATGGTGTAAGAGGCAAATGTAACAATTTAGTAAAAACATACTTGAGCAACCGTAGGCAAAAATAATATTAATAACTTTAAATCAGAAATACAGTAGGGGGGAAGGGTGCACCTTTGAACAGTTTTCAGAACAAAACTTTTTTTTTAATAGATACGAGAAACAAATAAATACAATATTTCTCTATTTCTGATATTTTTCGTTATAAAACCCCAAAACTTTGTTTCTTTTTACAACTTTTCTCAGTTTTCACAATTTTCAACATATTCCATTACTTACACAAATATTCAGTTTAATTGTACAGATACTTAACTTTTTATGAAGTTTTCTTATTATATTATTATTTTTATTTGTAAAATTTTATATTTTATCTCTTAATTTATTTTATATTTAAATTTATTATTTATTTATTTTTTAAATGTACAGAAAATATGGGACAAAAATATATGTAGCTTCACACTGCATGAAAACACTTGTCATTAAAACTTTGGGGCATACTACATTTAAAACGTCAAAGAATAGGACTAATCTGCTAAAAATTTGAAAAGGGTCTGTAATTTCGTACCAATTTAAATTATTAATGCCCGGTATTATAAACGATTAATAAATCATTAGATAACTATTTGTGGAGTAAATTTATTTACCTAGTAAACTAATGGGCAAATAAAATTGCGTATTATAAAGCAAACCTACTAAATAAATAGCAATTTTAGAAATAAATAATTTAATCGGTAGATTACAGACCGAAATTATACATTTACATTGTGGCCATAGCTGGAATCACCTATTTTTTAAATTGAATTGTTTATATTTCAAATTAAATTGTCAATCAAATTGGAAATTTAGTATAATTCCTTATAATTATGGAGAATAACCGTGGAAGTATTACACAGAACAAGAAAAAGAAAGCTTATTAGAAATTATAAAAGACTTAAACGAATTTTTTCCACTCCCAAGCTAAGCATGAAGTAAAATTTCGAGTTTAGAAAAGCCTGAAAATTTGATTTGGTCGCTTAGCGCGGAGCGGCCAAACCAAATTTTCAGGCTGTTCTAAACTCGAAATTTTTCTTCATGCGCCACGCGTACAGACACTGATTTCAAGTGAAGTTTACTTGTTCATAATATTTCAGTGTTTTCAGTGTTTAATACGCGTGGTGCATGAAGTAAAATTTCGAGTTTAGAAAAGCCTGAAAATTTGGTTTGGTCGCGTAGCGCGAAGCGCTACGCGACCAAACCAAATTTTCAGGCTTTTCTAAACTCGAAATTTTACTTCATGCTTAGTCTGGGAGTGGAAAACACTCGTTTAAAACTTTAAATGAAACTAATTTAAAAAAGCGTGTGCATAAGTATAAAAATCCCTGATTATGTCTGACTTGAAAAACTCTAGGTCTTCGACTCCTTAGAATTCTTGTGGTTCGAATTAATCACTACCAGGGAAGATACTATGAGCGAACTTAAATCTGACACGGATGATATGGTAGACATGATAACTGTACTGAAATTAATAAATACAAGTAGTAGAATCTAAAGTAATTATAATAATACAATACACTTTTGACTTTTAACTGTCAAATTATTTAGAGAATTAAATTTAATTGGTAGAAAAACAAAGAAATAATAAATTAATTTATTAGTAAAGTAAATTTTATTTAGGGAATAAAACTTATTATAATACCGGGCAATAATATATTATATTATTAATATATTTTAATTATATTAATAGAAACAATATGTACGCTTGAAAAAAATCCCTGTATGTATGATTTTGTTTAAAGCGTACATATGGTTTTTTTTAAGCGCTCAATTTGAAGTTTCAAACAAGTGTTTCCACTCTTTGATTAAGCATGAAGTAATATTTCGAGTTTAGACAAGCCTGAAAATTTGGTTGGTCGCGTAGCGAAGCAAAGCGACCAAACCAAATTTTCAGCCTTTTCTAAATTCGAAATTTTACTTCATCCGCCATATACTGCTAGAGCACGATTTAACTTAAAACTTCAAACAAGTGTTTCCACTTCTTGATTGAGCATCAAGTAAAATTGCAAGCTTAGAAAATCCTGAAATTTTACTTCATACTCAGGTGTAAAAAACACTGTACTCTTGTGAAGTTTAAAATATGATTCATTGATTTATTGTCGCCTCAGCTTTATTTAACACATGTTTGATCTTAAGTTAATACATTTTACAAATGTTTATTTCGTCTAACCTACACGTATCATTTTGCGCCTTTAAAATAAAGCGTCTAGAGCAGTTTACTGCATGGCTTATAATAAATTGATAAAATTTATATACACTTAAAAAAATGTACACTTCTGTGCAATAAATTTAAGTACACAAAATATGTTATAGTTTGAAGCGGACATGACTAGTTTCCTAGTTACGTAACTATTCAATTTCCTTAATGTTAAAAAGCCACGTCATTTAGACAACAATTCAAAAATTCGAATTCTAACTAAAATAGAAGATGGTTTTTCTATTAGACAAATTGCTCGATTGGTGAACATCAGTAAAGACACTGTTTTCAGAGTTAAGAAACGTTGGGAGCAGGACAGAAGTGTTATGGTGTTTTATTATTTATTGAAACTGCTGCTAGGCAATTAAAACAGACCCAAATTAAACAACTAGAATATTGTGAAAAATAATTTTAAGACTTGTGCTTAATTTTATTGCACAGACGTGTACAGTTCTATTTAGTAAAAAAGCGTACAATTACAGAACCCGATTTCGATAGTATTTCGCTAATCTGATTCTGTATTTCTTTTTACTGTATCAGTAGGTTATCTAATTTGAAAAATATACCATAGCAACCACTTGAATTATAATCCACATTTACAATGTAAAATAGTAAGTGTATTGAATAGAATTGTACATTGGTCAAAAGTGGTGTAAGTAATTTTGAGTAAGATAGTAGAGACTGCCCATTTTGCATCTAGATCACTTAATTGCAGTAATCATTAAATGTATTCACTGTGCACCTTTTATGTGCCCGTATTTCAACAGAATGTATGGGGATCTCGATTATTTGAAGAGATAGAGAGTCGGTTAAATTGCAGCAAAGTTGCGTATTTTAGGGCCCAATAATAATCTAAAATAAATTTGTAATATCTTCTTTCGTTTATGAAATATTGTCAAAAAACGGATTTTGTGAAATTTCGTTTTTTTTATTCATAGACTATTGAATCCAGACATTTACAACTTTGACATTGTACAGGCACTTTTAACGAGAAATCTAGTAACATATTTTATCCACAACCACTCTATAATATTATAATTATACATGCTAAGAGTCAATAATAATGACGTTTATTATAAATAGGTTATGAAACCTGTGAGTAATATTTTGACTTATCACTGCTCAACTGTGAATAATAAGAAATCACTACAAAATCAGGATACCTCATGTTAATCAATTTTGACATAAACAAAAACAATTTATAAATTGAAAGCAAATTGTGTTAATTGTGTTGTGATAGTGTGGTTAATAGTTTATCGAAGGTGAAAGAAGCAACATGGAATCCGATCCTGACTTGTTGACACCCCCGGAAATAAGGGACGCGGCAGAAATCGCTTCCATCAATTTGTTGCCTAAAAAGTCTCGCAACATATACCAAAGTACATACAACACGTTTTGTGAATGGAAAAAGGAGAAAAAAGCACATTCTTCAACTGAGTCGGTAGTTTTGGTGTATTTTACTGAATTATCAAAAAAATACAACACATCATCGTTGTGGCAGAAGTATTCGATGCTAAAAAGTACATTGGAAATCTTTGAAAACATCAATATTGGAAACTATGGCAAACTTCTAGCTTTTTTGAAAAGAAAATATAAAGGGTTTACTCCGAAAACAGCTAACACTTTCTCCCCAGAAAATGTTAACAGTTTCATTGCAAATGCACCGGATGACAAATGTCTTGCAACAACAGTAAGTTTTAAATTATTTTATTATTTTTTAAAAATTGCAGTAATTTTTTCTTCAGGTTGCATTAATGGGCGCTTGTCGTTCAAATGAGCTGTATAACATGAAAATTAAAGATAAAGAAGACCTTAATTCCTGCTATATGATTAAGGTGCCAACCACAAAAACTAAAATTTGTAGGAAATTTACAGTATGTGGTAATTTTTACCACATTGTAAAAAAATATTTGTGCCTCCGAAAGCAGATAAACTGTGATTATTTCTTTCAAAATTTTCAAAATGGAAAGTGTACTAAACAGCGAATTGGTATTAATAAATTTACAAAAACGGGAAGGGATATCGCCAGTTTTTTGAAATTACCCAATCCTGAGCAATATACAGGCCATAGCTTTAGAAGAACCTCAGCCACCATTTTGGTTGATGCTGGTGGAGACATCACTGCGTTAAAATGTCATGGAAGATGGAAGTCAACTGCGGTTGCAGAAAGCTATATTAATGATTCTTTGGAAAACAAAAAGGAAACGGCCAGAAAAATTGCATCGTCAATAGAATCGACAGCAAATAATGTAACAGCTGCATCTTCCAGCACAAATTCCGTTAATTTCGATATTTTGGATCAAACCGTAAATCTTGGTGTACCCACTTCAATGCCCCCTATTGTGTTTAATAATTGTTCTAACGTTACTATTAACATTAATCCTAATAAAGAGTATTATTATATGTAGTTCTTAGTTATAATTAAAAGTAAATGATTTAATGAATTATGTTCTTATTCTTGAAAAGTTGCAGTAAGCAAGAATGAATATACATTTTGTGGTTGTGGATAAAGTATAGTATTCTACTCGCGCATAATGGCTATTAATCATTCGAATGATTTACTCCACTCGCCTGCGGCTCGTTCCGTAAACCTCATTCTCATGATTAATAGCTTTCATTATGCGCTTGTTGAATAATATACTATTATTTTAGGATAACTATAACATTTACCCAGGGAACATAGCCAACTTTTGATTTTCTTATTGGCGCCATTATTGATTTTTATAGTTTTGGGAAGAATATTTTTTTTTTGTAATATACATTTTATATGTAAAATTTTAATCTTTTGTTTTTTGTAAAGAGTGCCTTGGAAACAGTTCAGTGACACTCATTTGACAACTCCTAGGACCCATAATTTGCTTACATATCACCTCTGAAGACGGGCTGATTAATTACTGTACTGATAGAAAATGTATTTGTTTATAAGCTAAATACTGGTGTGACATTTTGAATCTTAATAAATTGCTTGACTGTCTTTGGACTATCATAGGATTTTGTCATATTATATCTTTATTGACCGTGTTTTGACTATTGTGACTGTAAGTGGCTTGATTGACTGTCTTTTGACTATGCTAGGATTTTGTTTGATTATATCTCTCTATAGACTGTATTTCGGCTTTTGTGATGTTATGATTGTAAGTCACTTAAATCACTATATCAAATACAGTCAATATAGTGATTTAAAGACAAAATACTAACACGATACATATTTTAACAGTTGTGATGTATTTTAAACTAACGAGTGTCATCCACTCCCAGACTAAGCATGAAGTAAAATTTCGAGTTTAGAAAAGCCCAGCGTAGAAAATTTTCACGGGGGCTTTTCTAAACTCGAAATTTTACTTCATGCGCCACGCGTAAAGTTAAAAATATACAACGCTTAGATGTGTGATGCTACATCCCTATGAATATTGATTACCATATATTTATTGGAATGTAGCGAAAAATGCAAGAATTATTTTTTTATGAATAGTTTTGAAATGATTAAAATATAAGTAGAATAAATTAAGTGTTTGCAACTTTTCCATAGTGTTGACATTTAAGTCATCATATCTTAGACGGGGAAAGTGCCCTGATGGACACATCATCATTTTTTTACTTTATGTTTTGTGTGATATTCGATATGTTTTATTATTATTACAAAAGATTAACAATTATTAATTAGTTTTGAATACTAACAATGATTGACTGCTGTCAATATTTTATTGATTAATAGATATGACGTCATTGTTTCCAAGGCACTCTTTGCAAAAAAGAAAATATAATAATTTTAAATATTAAGTCTAAAATAAATTATGAGTGTGATATCTGTTCAAAAAAAAATTCTTTCAAAAAATATGAAAATTCAAAATGGCGCCCATAAGAAAAACAATAGTTGGCTATGGTCGCCCGGTAAATGCGCTAGTTAACTTTAAAAAAAATATGCTACTACATTCCTCATTAAAAAGTGCCTGTTTATTGTCAAAGTTCTAAATGTCCAGATTCAGTAGATTTTGAATAAAATAATAAAAACAATTAAAAAAAACAGTTTTTTGTTGATATCTCGAAAACAAAAAATATATTTCAAAATTATTTTCAGATTATTGTTAGGCTTTAAAATACGCAACTTTGCCCCAATTTAACCGACTCTTTATCTCTTCAAATAACTGAGATCGCCATACATTCTGTCGAAATACGGATACCCTGTAGAATCAAGTATTTAAGTAGAATTGTTCTAGTTCAGGGGTCTCCAAACTTTCCAGCCTTAGGGCCATACTGATTACTCCAGTAAGTTCCGAGGGCCAAAACCATATTATCATTGTTGCCGGTGGTAAAAAGTGAAATAGTCCACTGATGAAAAAAAATGTCCGAAAAAGTACGCAACGTTTAAAAAATCGGACTAAAGTCCGCAAAACGGCAACACTGCATATTATTAATTTTTCTGTCATTATCTGTAATTTCTAGATTGGTCGTAGAGTACGAGCCATGAGGAGTAACGTGACACGACATCTGGTGGACACAAGCGGAAATAGGTAGTACCTTCTATCGCTAACAGATGGCGCCAATAGCACGTACAAAATAATCTCCTTGGTTCGAGAAAGTTATGGTGTCTTCCACTCACTTCTAGATGGCAGTAATTGGAATATATAAGAAGGCTAGTGGCGCAACCACAAGTCAGTTCCTATGACACTGGTGTGAAATAAAATAGTGCGTACCTCCTTAAAACGTGTTTGTGCGTGTTTAAGTTTAAGACATCTTTGTAACAGTATTTTGATTTAATTTGTTGATTTTGTGTGTGATTTAGTAGTATGAAAAAGAAGCGAAAAATTGATAGTGAATGCAGAAAATTCAAAGATCAGTGGAACATTCAGTATTTCATAATTGAGTCCAGTAACAAGGCGCTATGTTTGATTTGCAATGAAAGCATAGCCGTTCTCAAGGAATATAACATTAAACGTCATTATGAAACAAAACATTTTCAAAATTACTCAAAATATACAGGAAGTTTGCGGACAGAAAAATTCGAAGCTATGAAGCGCGGATTGAAATCGCAGCAATCTTCATTTACAAAACTCAAAACTGAACAAGAGGCTGCAACTCGTGCCAGCTTTCGTCTGGCTCTTGAAATTGCAAAACGTGGAAAACCATTCACCGATTAAGAAATGATCAAAGAATGCATAATTGCAGTAGCCGAAGAAATGTGCCCTGAAAAGGTAAATTTATTAAAAACTGTCAGTATGTCAGCAAACACATACTGACTTCGACCCAAATGGACATGTTGAGTGGTTTTCATTGGCCTTGGATGAGTCAACGGATGTGTCAGATACTGCTCAGGTGTTGATTTATATTCGAGGAGTAGATAAAAGCTATGAAGTGCATGAAGAACTTCTTGATATGTATAGTATTCATGGCACAACCACTGGTACAGATATTTTTAAAGGAGTTGAAATGGCCATTAATCAAAAGAACCTTGGATGGAAAAACTTGAAATGTATTACAACTGATGGAGGCAAAAACATGAGTGGGGAAGATAAAGGAGTGGTCGCTCTTGTGTCAAAGGCTGTAGAAAATGACGGTGGTTCAAAACCATTAGTCTTATATTGTATCATTCATCAACAGTCTTTGTGCGGAAAATGTTTGGATATGTCTGAAGTTCTGAAACCAGTCATATCAACTGTTAATTTTATCAGATCTTTTTGGCTGAATCACCGACAATTCCGACAATTTATTGAAGAGATTGGAGAAAATGACTTACCTTATCATACTGCCGTACGTTCGCTTAGTTGTGGGAAAGTCCTTCAGCGCTTTTTTGAACTTCGAGCAGTGATCGAAATTTTTTTGAATGAAAAGCATCGCCCTCTTACTAAATTACAAAACAACGCATGGCTGTGGAAGTTAGCATTCTATGTTGATTTGACAAAACATGTGAACGAACTGAATTTGAGATTGCAAGGAGAAAACCAGCATCTTCCTGATTTATACACTAATATCAAATCATTCCGGAAGAAATTGATACTGTTTCAATCACAACTACGAAGTAAATGTTTTTCACATTTTAAAACATGTGAAATATTCAGCCACACCACTGAGACTGAGTTTCCTATCAATTTTGCAATCGAAACTTTGAGTGCTTTGAAAAAAAATGTTAATACTCGTTTCTCGGACTTTGATGCCATTGCGAATGAAATTAAGATTTTTCAGAATCCTTTTGATACTGACATGGAAACCCTAGCCCCGGAACTTCAAATGGAAATGATTGATCTACAGTGCAGTGATATAATTAAGAACAAATATCAAAACTCATCTTTGTTGGAATTTTATAAGGGTCTTCCACTGACACAATTTGATAATTTGCATAAATTTGCTCGTGGGCTGTTTTCTGTTTTTGGTACTACTTATTTGTGTGAGAAGACTTTCTCCAAAATGAAGTACACAAACAATGTTTACAGATCTAAATTAACTGATGAGCATCTTAAATCTCTTTTAATAATTGGTACAAGTAAAATTAGTTCACAACTACAAACTATTGTCAGTGGAAAATCTCAATTACATAAATCTCATTAGTATTTCATATGTCATTATGCTTGTTATAAGTTATGTTTTTATTTAAAATGTATAAAATGTTTGTTGGATTCATTTCAATAATTTGTTAGTTATTATATACTGAAGTTACATTTTCTGCATATTATACATGTCTTTACTCATTACAATTCTGTGTTTCTTTATCCAAATTATCACAAAAACAATAACAATAAGCCTACAACAATGTTATGAGTAGTTAGCCCATGACCATATCAATGTAGATGTCATATTAATAATTATTCAACATAAAATTAGAATACTTCAGTAAACAAAATTTAATTTGCTATAAAAAATATGTTCTCTAAAAGGAGTTTTCAAATATGCTAGCTCTCCGCGGGCCGGACAAAATCTGTCCGCGGGCCGGATATGTCCCTCGGGCCGTAGTTTGGAGACCCCTGTTCTAATTCAACAATTTATTTTAATTAGTTAGGAAAGATATCAAGAACAAATAAAATCGGTGCACACGATGATAAAATGAATTAGACAATTAACACATAAAATTCAGGATATGTAACAAAAAGTAGCCAATTGAGAGATATGATAAGGCTTTGATAAAGTGATTTAATTAGGCCATTCCGCTCAGGTAATCTATTTAAGTCGACTCCTGTTTACACACAAACGTTAGAATTTGTACAGAATTGGATACATACACAAACTTCGGTGAGTGCACTTTTTCAAATTGAATTAAACCCGTTTAAAGTAAATAATAAGACTAATTTATATAAATCGAATTTTAAAATGTTCACAAAATTAAAGAATGTTAACAGCTTGATTCGTTTTAAATTAGTCTATGTGTTTCTTGTTTTCGAATAATTAATTATGGAACACATTCAAAATAGTTAATATTTAAATAATTAAGCTATTTATATTTAGTGTTAGAAAAATATATTAGACCTTTTTTAACACTAAACGATTTAAATATTTGAATTTTCAAATAGTGCAAAAAAAATATATTAGACCTTTTTTTAACACTAAACGATTTAAATATTTGAATTTTCAAATAGTGCAAACAAATATATTAGACCTTTTTTAACACTAAACGATTTAAATATTTAAATTTTCAAATAGTGCAATAAAATATATTAAACCTTTTTTAACACTAAACGATTTAAATATTTGAATTTTCAAATAGTGCACTTAATTAAATATTTGAATAAGATCTATGATAGCAAATGTGATATTTTAATATTCGGCAAAATAGACAATAGATAATATTAAAATATCACATTTGCTATCAGAAATCTTATTAAAATATTTAATTAAGTGCACTATTTGAGAATTTAAATATTGAAATCGTTTAGTGTTAAAAAAGGTCTAATATATATATATATATTTTTTTGTTAGTGTAGGAATCCTTGTCCATTCCACCAGAGGTCAAATTAATCAATTACTGCTATTTAAAGGTTTAATTGTTAAATTACAACTTTTTAATTTCAGAAATGTAAATAATAAATTCTGTTTAAAAAGAAAACAAAATTTTATACGCTTAGGATTTGTTTGCAAATTATTAATTATTAAATTATATTCTTGTAATCTGAGAAATGTGGGTAAATAAACACTTTTTATAAAGTTAATGCTTGTTGCGCTACACTCTTGATGGATCCGGATATTCAAATTTGGTGAAGAAAAACACTTATGTTCCATTATTTTATTTTCAGTTTCCTGACACGTGTTTCGATCTTTACAGATCATTATCAAAGGTTATACTGTATAACCTTTGATATTGATCTGTAAAGATCGAAACACGTGTCAGGAAACTGAAAATAAAATAATGGAACATAACAAGTGTTTGCCTTCACCAAACTTTTTATATAGAAAACAACGTTTTGATTTGGTTAAGATTTCGTTTGTGCGAAAAACTAAACAGATAATTCTGACTGCATAGAATTTATAAATGTTGGCGTTTTGTGTTAAATAGTTCGAATGACATTTTTCATGTATTTTTAAATTGATTCTTTTTGGCACACCCCCTTACCGTATTTCTCTATCTATTGAAGTGACTAATACTAGGCAGAAACAAGGTACAGTTGCGAGAGAAAGAAACTAGTACAGCCAAATATTTGGCTATGTGAACTGGACTTACTTTGATTTTTTTCAAATTGCCAATGAAATTGACAAGTCTGCGGAAATTTCAAACAAAATTTAATTAACGTAGACATGCATCAACTGACTGAAACGCAAAAAGCGATAATAACGACCCGCTTAGCATTAGAGACATTGCTAATGAATTGCATGTCAACTAAAGTATCGTCTTGTTGTCCAAGAAAACAATTGTTGTTAAACTGTACATGACAAGATTGTTTCATAAGAAAAACAGGGTATTTTAGTAGTGGCTAAAGCTGCTGTACTAGTTCTTTTCTCTCGCAACTGTATATATACAAAAAGTGATAAGTAAACAAATTACAAAACACCTGTAAAAAATGAGTGGATATACTAGGTCAATCTGGTCGTTGATTAGTCAAGAATCAGGTTTACCTAGTGTGTACACCCATTTTTTACAGCTGTTTTGTAATTTATTTCACTAATCACTTTTTGTATATACAGGATGTCTCACTTTGAGTAGGACAGTATGGGTAACATTTTTATTACTAATGATAGTCTATTTAGCCGAATATAGACATAGTTGCACAGTTTTATAAGCTAATTTGGATTACACTAAGAAATATTTGAAAAACATCGCAGTTATTGAGAAAAAGAATCGTCCATATCTACTTTATTTTTAAATTTTAAAATTATGTTAAAAAATGTCCTAAGTAAATGTTATAAGGTCAATAAAATAAAACACTTTAACTTTGTTTGTATAACACGATATTTTTATTTGTGTGACTGCAGTTTCGGCAACTCAACTTGCCATTATCAATCGTGTTGTACAAACAAAGTTAAAGTGTTTTATTTTATTGAATTAACATGTATAACGAAGTAGAAGGCTCCACCGTTCATAAGTTATAAGGTCAGGTCAGAAAGTGATTGATTTTAATTTACTTTAATAATGTTTTTACAGTTTTATAAAAATATCAAAAATTAAAAAGATATTAATGATCCAATTTCGTTTAAAAACAATTGAAAAATTAAAATCAATAGATGTGTATACATCTTTCATATTATTGAAATCTGGGACAAATTTAGTTCAATGATTTGCATATCAACATGTGTTCCTTTTTGAAAAACAAAAGTTGATAATAATAAAACAAAAACAAATCGCCTAATAAATTAAAATAGACAACAATCTGATTTACCATAGCATTTACTTTGACATGATTTTTGTAGATTTTCACTAAAATTACAAGTAAGAAAGTTATGGACGATTTGAAAAAATCGGGATTTTCAGTTTTTTTTTTTTCAATAACTTCGTAATTTTACAAAATATCTATTTTTTGTAATCTGAATCACCACATAAATCTGCACAACTTTGCCCATTTAACCCAATCTCCATCATTATTAATAACAAGGTTTTGTACTTAGTTTTAGTCACTTTATGTTTGATAATGGCAAGCTAAAAATAAATAGTGTTATATGTATAAACAAAGTCATAAGTGATTTTTACTGTTATACTTTGTCTCAGAAGTAGCAGGACCACAAAAAACTTTCCGGTTTACACAGCCGAAATATAAGTAATAATTTGAATTAGTTATAAGACGTAATACAAAAATAATAATAATAATAAAATAATAATAATAATAATAAAATCTTAACACAGTGATAACAGTGTTCAAACACAAAATGTGTAAATAGATGCAAACCACCACTTGACCAAGAATAGTATATTCTGTAAAAAGGTTAGAATGAAAAAAATTGATACGAGTGGAAGATTCCGAACGCAAGTATCAATTTTTCATTCTAACCGAGTAACAGACTATACTTTCTCCACGACCAGAAAGTATGAACCAATAACAATTAAATAAATCTGTAGAAAACAAGTTATTTATTGCAATATTTGTATTACATTGGATTAATATTTACATTTATAGTGTTAAATTATAATTGTTATTACCTTTGTAGATAAATATATCTCATCCGGAGCATTTTCTAAGAATTACTCAACATTTTCTTCTATAAAAACCTTCGATTTCTTAGCTACATACTTTTCAGAAGAGCGTTTTAACAAACTTTTTAATTTATTGTATCTTGAAATATCGATATCGTGTTTCACATTTATTATTTCTTTCAGGATTGAATATATTTTTTATAGAGTCCATTTCTTTTTAATAAATCGCCGAAAAATGCAATTAAAACATTTTCGGAAAAGGAGTCCATTTTCTTTTCTTGTTGCGAATCCCCAGTGTATAATACATTTCATATTTATGTCTCGATTTTTGCGGCAGTATGTTCTCGCTTATATTATTTGCATAATTTGTAATTTCAGATGGAGTATTATTAAGTTTTATATCTGATTCACTCGATGTTTTACTCATTATTTTACTTATATTAAAACTTGTTTGAAAATAATTAATATGACATCGGCATTTACATCTGACAGATTTGAAATTCACTAACTGTGACAGTTTTGAAATTCAAGGCAATCTATGTTGTTTAGTTCGATTACGTAATATACATTCTGTATTTTGTTATAGAATGAATATACATGCAAAACACATAAGAAACAAGTGTTTCAGAATAAATATTCTAACTCAAAAGTGAGAATTTGTACATTCTATTATTAAAAATGATTTTGTAATTATTAGATTCACTAATGGTCGTAGAGAAACGTTAGTTATAATTCTAAAATGACAGCCGCAATTTCGCGTACTTAGATTTCTATGCTTCAGTTTGAACTTCCTTTATCGGCTGCCAATACGGTCGCGTAATTTGATCAGCTGATTTTTATTGTGGTCCTCTTATTTTTAAGATAAACCCTAAAATAAATAAATATACATGATTTAGGATTGCAACGAAATGCTATGTAATAATAAGAAAAAGCGTAGCTAAAAATAAATATTTTTGATAATTTGACAACTTCCGCAAAATCACAAAATCGAAAACATCTAATAAAATGAATAAAAATTTAAAAAAATATAAAATGTCAAAATTTTCAAATTATCGCAATAAAATAAATCATTCAAATAATAGATATACACCAATAAAGTCACTTTTGCCACCTTGCCACCATACCACCTTGCCACCTTGCCACCTTTGTTTGGGAGCAAAACCTATACCTTGGTGAGCACTGCATACAATAGATGCCTAACTTGTCGAGCGATTGCCAGGTTAGTCCTCGATAGGTTCGCCTAATTCGCAATCGTGACTTGGACTGAACTAATTAATATCATACTTCTCTGAGACACTTTAAATTTAAAATTAAATAAGATAAGATGGTAAATTTAAACAAAACAATATAATAACAACGTATTTAAAAATGACAACAACATAAATTATCAATAAAATAATAAAATGTTTAACAAAGACGTACTCTCAGATAATAGGAAAAATCACATGTTTCTTACCCAACTACACAACTCTTAATATAAAGTGAAAGAGAGAGCTTAAAACTCTTGCAGAAGTATTTATGCTTCTACATGACAGACCTTCCAACAGTGCCGCAGTAAGGGAAACTTGCGCCGGGGGCCGAATATCCAATTAGCGCCCTCAACTTTACAGTAATAAAAAATGTCATCTCTCATTATAGACTAAATGTGGACTAATGTCAACTGTTACTATTGACAAATGTCACTGTCGACAAATGACAACGACAAATATCTTTACAATTTAATTAAAACACTTAACTTTGTTTTAACACTTTTATTTTTACTTTTCAGTGACTATAGTTTCGACTACAAGCTAGTCATTATCAAACTAAGTGTTTTATCAAGTTAAGTGTTTTAATTAAATTGTTATGTACCACAAAGTGAACGCCAACCAAATTAAAGACAAATGTCATTGTCGACTGTCGGTGCCGACTAACTATCCACTGATCAAAAAACAAACAAATAACGTTATATCAACATTGTAGCAACATTAAACGTTGTTTTAATGTTGATGAAACATTACATAAATGGATTTGCTCAGTGGGCTATGTCGAATAAACGTCAACTGTCAAAAGTGTTGTCAAACATGTAAAAAGTACGAAAAATGTCGCCCCCTTGACGTATAATGTTTAAATAATATTATAAGATCAAGCTTGTTGTGACCAGTATACAGGGACTTTTCTTTAAAGTATACATATCCCGATAACTACAGCGATTAGTAAACTTGCAGGAATTCATTGTTTTCAAGCAGTATATTTTGAACTTAATCGCCTGAAAATTTACAATGTATACATCGAGATATGTATATTAAAAAAAATCTCGTATAGTGAAATTCGGGAGAGATGTCCTATGACTCATTGATGTGGAATGTGTGGTTTTATTTTTTTAGAGAGTATGTCGACAGTTGTATCTGCAACGATGTTTCCTAGTTGTGTCAAATTTTGACGTTAAATGTCATACTGTTTAGGTGGCAAGTATATTAGTGTTTTTTCTTTTAGAAAGGCTTTAAATCATAATTTCCTCTGATTTTTTTCTTTTGAGTATACATATCCCAATTACGTGTTGTAGATTTTCAAATATTCGTTGGTTTCCTAAAAGAAGTCAATTTGAAGTTTAAACGAGTGTTTTCCACTCCCAGGTTAAGCATGAAGTAAAATTTCGAGTTTAGAGAAGCCTGAAAATTTGGTTTGGTCGCGTAGCGCGAAGCGCGGAGCGACCAAACCAAATTTTCAGGCTTTTCTAAACTCGAAATTTTACTTCATGCGCCACGCGTATAATACACTGATTTCAAGCAAAGTTTATTCGTACACAATATTTCAGTGCTTTCATTGTTTAATTCGCGTGGCGCATAAAGTAAAATTTCGAGTTTAGAAAAGCCTGAAAATTTGGTTTGGCCGCTCCGCGCTTCGCGCTACGCGACCAAACCAAATTTTCAGGCTTATCTAAACTCGAAATTTTACTTCATGCTTAGCCTGGGAGTGGAAAACAATCGTTTTAAGCTTCAAATTGAAATCTCTAAAAAAAGCGTATGCATATGTATACCTAATAGAAAATTCCCTGTTTCTATACTTAAAAGAAAAATGTCCTGTATTTACAGATTAATCCGATGACTATTTGCCAAATCTACTGAATGCGCATTCGATTCAACTAACATTTTTGTTTGAGCTTACACAAAATCAACATAAATGCATTATTTATATCTATAAATACCTGAACTATTTAGTAGATGTGGAAATTAAAATTAAACCACTTAAATTCACATTTAAAACGATTGCGCACATTAGTTAAAATGATTTGTGGCTGGGTTTTTGCAGATTTATTTTTACGAAGATATTGGCAAAATGTGACGTTTAACCTTAACATTTTAAAGCTGCATACTGGAACATACGTTTTCGCATGTTCCATCTAAAAACCATAGCAGACATATAATGAAGTTTTCTGTCTCTTTTCACACACGTAATCGGATGACATCAAACTATTTTCGTATTACATGTATTGGTGCAAAAAGCACTACAAATCAAGGAAACCATCGGACACCTCTCGTGAATCGTACTTTAATTCTGTAAGCAAAATGTTAAATTTAACATACATTTTATTCTTAATTTCACCTTTTAAATGGATTTAGTATTTGTTATGTTTACTTTGAATGTGAAGATAATGCAGTTTTTCTTTTAAGTATACATATCCTGATTATCTGCTGTAAATCTTCAGATATTCGATGTTTCTTAATAGAATTCTATTTTAAGGTTTAAACGAGTGTTTCACTCCCTTAATAATAATAATAATAATAATATTTATTATCCAACGGAAGAATCCAACAAGGGAAAATATACAATCATTACATAAATGGTAATATAAGAAAAATACAAGCAAACGTAGTTAAATTTAAAAAGAAAATAAAGAATTAATAAATATACCTAAAGGAAACGACAATTAAACATTAATTACACAAAATATATCTTCATACATTTTGTTAGCATTGCGACACATATGCGTTAAAGGGGCTTTACTCATTATATTCGACTAGACGACAATCTAGGAATAAAAAAAGTAATTTCGCTTAATAGATCAGGACAGTCTATGAGATTTTGTAATAACTTAAATATAAATAGTCCGCTGGCTTCTTCACGGCGCGATGATAATGACGTAAAATCGTGCCTCAATAACAATTCACTATACTCAATATTACGTTCAGGATATGTGCAGTCGATTTTAAAAGACAGAAATTTTAGGAAACGCCTCTGAACTCGTTCGATTACCAGTGAGCTGTTTGTGTAGTAGGGATACCATATGAGTGATGCGTACTCCAACTTACTACGTACTAGGGCGCAATAAAGCGTCTTAATTAGAGGAATATTATTAAAGTATTTTGAAGTATGCATTAAAAATCCGAGTACCTTTATAGCAGATTTAGTGACATTGTTAATGTGGTCTGTGAATTTTAGGTGACTATCAAAAGTAACGCCGAGATTCTTAACAGATGTGTTGCGTGAGATAGCAGTGCCATCAATATAATAATTGTATGTATTAGAGACTCTTTTACGGCAATATGTCATAACACAACACTTATCTATATTAAGTTTTAATCCATTCAAGGTACACCACTGAGAAATTATATCTAAGTTTTGCTGGAGTAAGACGGAGTCCTCTTTGGATTCAATGAGATTAAATATTTTTATGTCGTCAGCATATGCCAATACTGGACACGTTATAGAAGGAATAGATCATTGATAAAAATTTTAAAAAGTAGTGGTCCTAAATTCAAGCCTTGTGGTACACCTGAAGTTGAAATAAATTCTTGTGACTTAAATCCGTTGTAAAAAACATAGTTCCGTCTATCATCTAGATATGATTCGATTTAATTTAGTAAGTTTTCTGTTAGCCCAAAATAGCTAAGTTTATGAATTAGAATATTGTGATCGATGGTGTCGAAAGCACGAGAGAAGTCGGTATAGATAACATCACTTTGGCCTCTGTTCTCTAGATTCACACTTAGGTGTTGTGTAATGACTGCCAGATTAGTTGAAGTTGATCTACCTGACATAAACCCATGTTGGAGCGGTGTAATGTACTTGTGGACGTGATTGTAAAGAAAATGATAAATTATCTGCTCAAATATTTTAGAAAAATTTGACAATATGGAAATGGGCCTATAGTTTGTCAGTATAGCCGAATCGCCTTTTTTAAAAACAGGTGTTATAACTGCGCATTTCCAAATAGTGGGAAATTTATTTGAACGGATTGATAAATTAAAAATGTTACTTAAAGCTTTAGCGAATAGATGCTTGCAATCTTTAATAAGAAAACACGGAACAAGGTCGTTACCAGAAATTAAAGACATTTTCAGTTTGTTTCTACTGCGTATAACATCTGATTCGGTAATTATAGGCATAGAAAAGATTCCGTAATTAGAATGTGCTGAACAAGTGGTTATTGGGCTCTTGGCGACATACACGTCAGAAAAAGTATTGGCAAACGCATCGACAATTTCCTTAGGGGTTGTGTATTCATTGGAGTTGTTTCTCAACAGGCCTGGAATTCTGGTCGTACCATTCCGCTGGTGTATAAATTTCCATAATTCTCTAGGTTTTTCATTCAGATTTTGTTCAATTTTATCCAAGTATGCCTTGTATGCCACATTTATTTGACTCTTTGACAGTTTGCGTAGCTTCTCAAATTCCCCACGGTCTAGTAAAGATCTTATAGATTTCCATTTGCGATGGTAATACAGTTTTAAATCAATATTTCGTATAATATCTTTATTAAACCATACAGGGAATCTGTTAGACTTGTAATTGTTATAATAAGGTATATAGTTATCGATAACTCTGTATAAAATGTCATAAAACTGTTCCACTGCTAATTCAATATCGGCAGAGTCATCTAAATTGGACCAATCAGCATCGAGCAATTCGGTATATAATCGAAAGTAATTCGCTTTACGGAAATTGTAACGTTTATTTTGATTGTTTAGTGGAAATGATTTATAGTTATGATCAGGTTTCATATCGACACAACCAGACAGAGCAGGATGATAAGTGTCTTCAATTACTAGTGGATGTGCATCACGCTCCACATTGAAATTAAAATTAAGATTGCTTAATATAAGGTCTAATAATCTGCCGTGTACATTTTTCGTAAAATTAATTTGTCTTAGTTTTAATATATTCATGAAATTACAAATTGAAATTGATTTATGAGAAGTGGGAGAGTTTATTTCGTCACAAAAAGTTGGTATGTTAAAATCTCCTACTAGTACAATTGGTCTATCCAGAATTAACAGTTCAATTGATTCAAGAAATAAATCAAGCATATCATTCGGTACATCAGGGGGTATATAAACTGCGGCGACATAAAATATACAATTTTCAAATTTACAAAGACATAAAATGATATCAACAAGTGGCGCTACAATGCTTATATGATTAGTATTAATTACATCAAAATAAATATTATCAGAGAAAGCCAAAAGGACACCACCGCTGATGCTTCTACCTGATATAGCATAACTTCTATCTTGACGGACCACCTTGTAGTTTGTATGAAATAATTCCGAACTATGTATAGAGTCATTGAGCCAAGTTTCACATAAGAAGACGATATCGTATTGAAATGAGCAGGAATTGGAATAGAATGTATGCGTCTTGGTACGCAATCCACGTGTCTTTTGATAATAAAATTGTAGTGGGAGATGTTGAATTCTTCCGGATGCACTCAGTTTTCCGACTGTTCCTTAACAATGGCTGGGATACCGCGATTAAACTTAATTTTAATATCGGTTTCACCAGCGGCGATCCTCTGATTGAGCTCGCCTTTCACGCTCCGATAAAATGCGGATTGTAGAGGAGTTTGGTCACGTGAGATTCCGATGCCCTAAAATTCCCCTATTGTTTTTAGTTTATGTACATTGCGAAACACTGCAGATACATGGGATGTACTAGGTAGCGTTATTTTTAGTGGGCGATTGTTACTGTTCTTTGTCGGATCCAACTTTCCCAATCTGAATGGTTTAACATTATCTTCGTAAACGACATCTAAGGTAGCCAGTATATTTCTTACAGAATCAGTATCGCTCTTCATTTGTTCGTTACGTAAGGTAATTTGAGTTTCGGATAATCCATAGATAATAATATTACACTTACGTCTATCTCTCTCAGTTACTTCTTGTATAATTTTTTCTATTTCAATGGTAACATTCGAACTGGACAGCGAAGGTGGAGGTGGTGAGTGTGAAGTTTTTAGAATTTTTATTTCTTCTTGTAAGGCGACAATTGCAGCCTTAAGGCCATTTAAATCATTGCCAAGCTGGCTACAAGACTTACATGTCCAAGTAAGGCCACTTTTGGAATTAATTTTTCTGGCTTCAGCTTTCGAAATATCTACGCATGTCATTCTATAATTTTTTTGCAGATACAACATTGCACTGACATGTGATTTTCAGAAGGAGTGTTGCAGCAAGTACACATTAAAACCATCCTTCTATTTTAATTTCCAACTTCAATTTATTAAATGGAAATTGCTATAAGATGATTCACTCACTGCTCGTCAAAGTTAATGCACTCCGATAGTATAGTAGAATTAGAATAAAAACATTTTTACTATATTTCTAATTTTATTTAATGAATGAATGGAATCCCCTATCAGATGATTCACTCACGGCTGGCCAAAGTTCTATGCACTCCAAAAATATAGTGAAACAAAAAAAGGGTCACGGCCACGGTCAAAATCGAAAAACGACAAATCGATAGTTGATCAATTTACTCACATTTAAAGTATTATCAAGATTACGCGATAACCAGAAGTCACAGTCACTCTAAATTTTACAGACACAACGTATACACTAACTAGATTGTGTGTGCAAATTATTATGAAATTATTTAAAGTCTTTACCACCGAATATGCTTGTTAATGTCGGAGCTCACTTTTCGTTTAAGCTGTATTTATTATTTTTTCAGTAACATTTCGAGTTTAGAGAAGCCTGAAAATTTGGTTTGGTTGGAGCGACCAAACCAGATTTTCAGGCTTTTCTCAACTAGAATGTTTACTTCATGCGCCACGCATGTAAGACACTGATTTCAAGTGAAGTTTACTTGTTCACAATTTTACCGTGTTTTGAGTATTTAATACTCGTAGCGCATAGAGTAAAATTGCGAGTTTTGAAGAGCATGTTCAGGCTTTTCAAAACTCGAAATTTTACTTCATGCCTAGGCTCAGTTGCACCAGAAATGTTGAACTCAGGTTCAAGCTGAACTCAAGTGCAAGATGACAGTTCCTATTGTTCTAATGTCACTTAGGACTCAAGTTCAGAGTTGAACCAGTTTAACGTGTTTGGTGCAACTGGCCCTTAATCTGGAAGTGGATATTATTCATTTAAAGCTTTAAATTAAACTCTTAAAAAAAGCGTATGCATAACATTTCGCTTACAGAATCGGCCGAATTATAAGAACATAACATTTTGTTGTAACCTTGATCTAACATTACTCAAATCTTTTTGCAAAGTTCTACGGTATCAATACAAAGATACTTGTTTTAAATAATTGTTTAATTTTAACTGTAATTTATTTTAGATCATGAAGTTATTACTTATATTATTAATCACCATGCTTGCGTGCTTTGCAAAAGTACGTTATGATGGATTTAAAGTTTATCGGATAGTTCCCCAAAATGCTCAACAGTTGGAAGATTTGAGAAAATTGCAAAAATTCAACGGGGATTACAATTTTTGGACGGACCCAGTAGCGATTGGTAGAAATGTTGATGTAATGGTTTCACCTCACATGCAAGAAAATTTCGAAAATGAAATGAACTTTAACAATTACGAATATGAAACAGTGATGAGAAATGTACAAGAAAATATCGGTTTAGAAATGCGTAAAGGAAAATCACTGCGCTTTGGTTGGACAGATTATCATACTCTATCAGAGGTACATTTTACTAATATGTATTCAAATCGCAAGTATTACATTTTTTAGAATTGAAAAAACCTTTGATTACTCGAATCTGTATGTGGGAGGTAAACTACACCAAGTCATTTTTTTATACTGTTGGAATCAGGATTTGTTACTCCATCGAGAGGTAAATAGCACTGTGAGATTTAAAAAAATGTGATTTGCTGTAGTTTACCTCCCACATACAGATATGTACAGGGTGCACCATTTTTGATGGTATTTTCACGTAAAGTACCATTTTTATAAATGAAATACCTTTTTTTAGATATATTGACACGCGGTAAAAACTGTATTATACACTTTTTTAAGTTGATTACGCTGACCGTATTTTTGAAAAAATTGCAAAATATGCAATCGACTGAAATCATGGCAAACTATCATTTGTATTTAAAATGATACAACTTTATGTAATATCTCATAGAGATTAAACTTAAAACAAAATCTGATGTGGTTAGGGTATTCTCCTTAAAAAAAGTGCCTTAAAAAATGTTTTACCGCATGCCAATATCTTTATAAATAAAAAAGTTATTTCAATATTTTAAAATTGCTAAATTTTAAGTTTTGGCGTATAACTCGAAAACAATTGAAGATAGACAAATTATGACAAGGTACGAGAAATGAGCTCCAAAAAACAGCTATGGAAGCATAAATTAGTTTTTGTCTGTCATTAATATTTATGGTACTTAATTCAAAGAAACTATCGAAAATGCTGCACCCTGTACAATAGATAGATTTCGTCATTTTTTTGTATAGTTTTTTTGTGTGATACTGCAAACAATATTTGATTACTTACAGTATTTTTCACAATTAAAATTATTTTTTGTAAGATATTGGAAACAATTTCTAATTACTTGTAGGAAGCTTCCTACAAGTAATTAAAAATTGTTTCCAATATTTATAGTCATTTCTCATTCATTCATTTTTTTTGTAGATTTATAATTGGTTGGAAGAATTAGAAGAAGAATTTCCCAAAACTGTTAAAGTAGTAAAAGGTGGAAAAACTTACGAAGGAAGAGATATACTAGGTGTTCACGTTTCTTTTAAACCAGAAAATCAAAATCGCACTGTTTTTATCGAAGGAGGTATACATGCTAGAGAATGGTTCGTAATTTTGATTAATATTTTTGTAGCTATTGAGTGTTTAATTATCTTCCAAAGACAGTTTTAAAGTTTTGGTTAAATTCTACTACTCAATTATTTGTTTTGAATTTTACATTTTTGTAGATTTAATAAATTTTACATTTTTGTTAATTTGTCCTGATGTTAACAGTTCTGAAGTTTTTGTAAAATATTATGATGTGTTAGTTTTGACGATTTTATTTAAAATAGTAATAATTATTTAAAAACTGTGATTATTGTTAGATATTGACCTACAGGATATTTTTCTTTTAAGTATTCTTTCACATGTTCCATATAAAGATTTGTAAAATGAATGAAAATGTTATCAAACCTAACCGGTACATTTTGAACTTCACATTATATCAGTGTTTTATACGCGGGGCGCATGAAGTAAAATTTCGAATTTATAAAAGCCTAAAAATTTGGATTGGTCGCTCCGCTTTGCGGAGCGACCAAACCAAATTTTCAGGCTTTTCTAAATTCGAAATGTTACTTCATGCTTAATCTGGGATTGGAAAAACTCGTTAGAATCTTCGAATTAGAGGGTTTTATAAAAACAATAAACCCCTTATGTTTGATCTTTAAGTCAATACGTTCTACAAATGATTACTATTGTCTTATATACTTATACACCTATTGTTGTAACAATTGGATTTTGATATGTTATTTTTTCTATATTTTATCATTTCAATAATGAGGAAATAGTATTGTAAATAAGTAACAATTTTTTCCTTGTGTTTTCTGACTATTTAAAAGAGGGGGGGGGGCATTTTCCTCATCAAAATTTACATCAAGATATAATAGAAACATTTCCTGTATATTTAGTCAAGCATAGTGAAATACATACAAAAAAATGTCTATACATGTAATAAAAGGTATTGTATTCAAAAGGATATCACCAGCAACTGTAACATATATTCTGGATCAAATACTAAGAAGCAAAGATGAAAACATCCACAAAATGGCAATTAACTACGATTGGTATTTCTTCCCATCTTTCAACCCTGATGGATATGCTTACACTTTTGAGCACGTAAGTCATATAACTTATTTTTATCACATTTGATTATTATTAGGTATTGATCGACACACATTTTTACTAAATATTTCTTTTTAGGATCGACTTTGGAGAAAGACAAGGAGTCCACAAGGAATATGTCGTGGTGTTGACCCCAACAGGAATTGGGGAAAATCTTGGAATCAAGGCGGTGCAAGCGATAATCCTTGCGATGAAACGTATGCTGGCCCAGAAGCCTTTTCTGAAATTGAGACCAAATCGATGAGTCAATTTATTGAAACAATTGGAAAGAATATGTTTGCTTATTTGGCTTTTCATTCATTCTCGCAATTATTATTGATACCTTATGGGCAAAATAATCAACATGTTGAGAATTTCCAAGAAACGGTAGGATTATTTAAAATAAAAATAATAGCATTAAACTTCAACAGTATAATTTATCATTCGTTATATACCTAGAATTTAGGAGTTATTCTTCTAAAAAAAATGTATGGTGATGTATAATAGGTCGAAATTTAAATATGGTTTTGTAAAATAGATTCAAGTTCAATGTTCAAGATATTTTGTTTCCCTGTAAATGAGACAACTTTTAGTATCATTTTTTAATATTATATTTGCCTCACCTTATTCTCACTGTTCAAAAGCATATATTTGTTCAATTTTTTCGATTCAAAAATTCATGTTTGCTATATTTATTTGATGTGAAAGCTCAAATTTGATATATTTTTATGACTCGAAAGATCACCCTTGTTATATTCTTTAGATACAAAAGCTCAAAATTATATATATTATATAACATATGATTCAAAAAAACAAAACAGAAAACATCTTAATTTTAATTTTTGAAAGCACTTATTTGTAATATTATTATGCAATACATGAGACAGGTCATATTTGGTATATCTTAAAGTCCCGAAAGATCACGTTTGTTATATTACTAAGATTTAAAAGCTCTTTTTTGTTATATTCTAAAAACTCCAAAGTTCATAATTGTCGTTTCTTACTGTCATATGACTTATATTCATCTGATTCGAAAAACAAAACAGAAAACATATTTCTATGTGGGCGATAATGTACACCAATTCAGTTTTTTCAAATACTTTTTTTTATACTTTTGGAATCAGGATTATACAGGGTGTTCTAAATTATCGGGCCACCATTGGTGACTTTGTTATCTTTGGAGCTACGAAGTCGGTTAAATTAACAAATTAGTAGTATTTTTTACGTACATTACGATGGCGTAAACACAAAAATAGGTGAATCTCAGGTTTTTGATTTATTCGTAAAACAGCATTTTTTTTAAATGGATGCCCTGTATATTTTGACATATCTAGAAAGAGAAAAAATACATAAACAAAAAAGTCTAAATAAAAGATTTCCCTAAAGTTGAATATAAAGGATGTTTGGGCCATTAAAATACTGCATATTTTATAGCAGGATTACTTACTCCAAATCAAAATGGCGATAAACAAACTATGTCGGATATTGTCAAAATATCGATGCTTATTGACGTTTAACCAGTTTTCTTGTATTATCGTAATTTTTGCCATGCCTTTTTGTCATAACGAGAAATGTGACATGTTATAGTGTTATTAATCACGGTCAAAATTATTTATTGATTCTATTTTTTTACGTTCTAATTCTAAATCGTAAACTTACTTTAAATAAGTAATTACTTTAAATACACGCACACTAAATTTCAGTAAATTGTAGACAAAATATTTTTTTTAGACACATTTTAGGATAATCATTCACTTAGACTTTTTTGTTTGTGTATTTTTTCTCTTTCTAAATATGTCAAAATATACAGGGCATCCCATTAAAAAAAATAATTGTTTTTGCGAATAAATCAAAAACCCAAGGCTCGCTTGTTTTTCTGTTTACATCATCGTAATGTACGTAAAAAATACTACTAATTTGCTAACTTAACCGATTTCGTAGCTCCAAAGATAACAAAGTTACCAATGGTGGCCCGATAATTTAGAATACCCTGTATACTCTATCGAGAGGTAAATAGCACTGTAAAATTTAAAATATGTGACTTGGTGTAGTTTACCCTCCACATACAAATATTATTCTTAATATTTGAATGCTCATATTTGTTATAATTTTAATATATAAAGATCATGTTTGTTATATTAGTAAAATTCAAAAGATCCTCTTAAAATACAAAAGCTCAAAACTGTTAAGTTTTGTACGCTCATATGTGTTATATTCATATGATTTGGAAAACACTGTATTAAATAATATTTGACATTTGGTATACTTCTAATGCCCATTTGCACCCCGACTGATTAACTTTAATCATGCACTAATTATTGATTAAACCTCTGATTTAGTCAAAATTCTAGAATACAAGAATGTTATAAATTTGTAAAATAGCCTAGACATGTCTCTTTCATCAATTTGCCATTGTTTAAGCAATTTGTAAATAAATCTATTGTGTTTTTGAGAAGTACTAATCATTTATTAAATTAATCAATTTGGGTGCAAACGGGTATAAGACTCGAAAAATCTCGTTTATTATATTGTTAAGAATCCGAATCTCCTATTTGTTATATTCTTAAAATACCATAGCACCTATATGTATTCTTGACATACTATTTTTATATTACTTTTATTTAAAAGTGGTATAAAAAGTGACGTGTTTTTGTTTTATCTCAATATTGAAAATCTACCAGGAAGTAAAATCTCTTAGATTTAACTATAAAATACTCAAGTTTAAAACGCTCATATGTCTTATATGATTAGAGAGTTCATGTTTGTTATTCATATTCATAAAATTTAAAAGAGCCCATCTATTATATTCTTAAACTACGATAGCTTCTCTTTGTTAAAAAAATACAAGAAACATGATAGATTAAGTAGAAAACTTGGTTATTATCTCACTGCGCAAACATTATTTGAATCGATTTTTACTCAATAGAATACGAATTGTCTTTTAATTTGTTGGTACAAGCTTGATTTATGAATTTAATTAGATAGGTACATCATAATATAATTTCACAATAAAACACTTTTTACTTTATTTGCACAACACTTTCTTTTTAAATATGACTACAGTTTCGACAAATTTAGTTTATCATTATCAAATATGAACTTCATGTTTGATAACAAAAAGCTAAATTTGACGAAACTGCAGTCACATTAAATATGAAAATTGTTATACAAACAAAGAAATAGTGTTTTATTGTGAAACTAACATGCATAACTAAGTAAAATTTATAATTTATTTATTTTCTAGTATGAACTTGGATTAGAAGCTGCAAAGAGTTTATCAAAGCGTTATGGAACTGAATACACAGTTGGAAATATGGCAGAAACTATATGTAAGAAATGACAAAAATATCACATGATCTTTATTTCAGTACAATGTGAATTTTAGATGTAGCCAGTGGCGTCTCTCCAGATTGGGTCAAAGACAAGTTCCACACAAAACTTGTGTACACTTATGAGTTGAGAGATACGGGAAATTATGGATTTATTTTGCCTCCAGAACAGATTATTCCAACAGCTGAGGAAACCCTGGATTCTGTCATCACTATGTTGCTTAAATATGTTGAAAATTGAATATACTAATAAGAAATAAGAAGAACGTGTGTTTTGTTTTGTAACTTATGTATCCAAACTTTCAGGCTTTTCTGAACTCGAAATTTTCCTTATCAACGAAAAAAAAAAGCCTGAAAATTTTACTTCATGCTTAATCTGGGATTGGAAACACACGTTAGAGGTTTCAAATTAAAAGTTTTTAATAAAACAATGAATGTCTAAAAATGTACACCAAAAAAATCGTGATTTGTGTACCTAAAAGAAAAATGTCCAGTATTTATCTTTTCATTTTATTGATTTTTACATTTCTATACTATTTTTTATAAAGAATGTTTAACGTATTTTTTTATTATATTACTACAGACATCGAAAAAATTATAATTGCATTTTCTTTTTGGTTGAAATTCTCAATATTTATGAAGGTTATTGATTGGAAATTTGCCAATCAATAAACTTTGTAAATATTGACAATTTCAACTAAAAAGAAAATGCAATTATAATTTTTTCGATGTCTGTAATGATATAATAAAAAATACGTTAAACATTCTGCTAAAATTTGTTCAATAAAGTGAAAACATATCAAGAAATTACGTCATTAAGTAAAGTTTAGAATGACACAAAAATTGGTAAAAATCATTTTATAAATAATTGAGCCATTTTAAAAATTGCCTAATTTAAATTTTTGAATTCATTTTTATTATTTTTTAGAACATTCACAAATCTTGATATCAGTGTTTCTTATAATTTTTAAAATTCTCTTTATATTTGTAATCTTTATTTATAAATTTAGATAGTTTTAATGGTTTTGAACAACTTTTCAACGAATTCTAAAAATGTTGTTGTTATACAAGGAGTTTTTCTCTTAAGTATACATATATCAATTACAGCGTATATTCTGTAAATCATTAGATATTCGTTGTTTTTATTGTAAGTTCAGTTTGAAGCTTTAAACAAGTGTTTACCACTCCCAGGTTAAGCATGAAGTAAAATTTCGAGTTTAGAAAATTTGGAAAATTTGGTTTGGTCGCTCCGCGCTACGCAACCAAACCAAATTTTCTGGCTTTTCTAAACTCGAAATTTTACTTCATGCGCCACGCGTATTAAACACTAGAAACACTAAAGTATTATGAACAAGCGAACTTAGCTTCAAATCAGCGTCTTGTACGCGTGGCGCATGAAGTAAAATTTCGAGTTTAGAAGAGCCTGAAAATTTGGTTTGGTCGCTCCGCTGCGCGGATACTTTAGTGTTTCTAGTGTTTAATACGCGTGGCGCATGAAGTAAAATTTCGAGTTTAGAAAAGGCAGAAAATTTGGTTTGATCGCGTAGCGCTACGCGCTACGCAACCAAACCAAATTTTATGGCTTTTCTAAACTCGAAATTTTACTTCATGCTTAGTTTAGGAGTGGAAAACGCTCTCTTCTACAAAGCGTATGCATATGTATACTTAAAAGAAAAATTCCCTATATAAAAATCGGAAATTTCAATTTTTTCACAATTTTTGTAAGTTATAATAAGCCCTTACAGTGATTTGGCTAATTTTCATAATTCCAGTTTAGTTATTTTTTTTGTTGCTGTATCTAGGCCTGGCCACATGCAGGGCGACCAAACCAAATTTTCAGGCTTTTCTAAACTCGAAATTTTATTTCATGACCCACGCGCATAAGACGCTGATTTGAAGCCAAGTTCGCTTGTTCATAATATTTCAGTGTCTTTAGTGTTAAATACGCGTGGCGCATGAAGTAAAATTTCGAGTTTAGAAAAGCCTGAAATTTTACTTCGTGCTTAGTCTGGGAGTGGAAAACACTCGTTTAATGCTTTTAATTAAACTCTTTTAAAAAGCGCATGCATATGCATACTTAAAAGAAACAAAGTACAAAAATCGCGAAATTTAAATATTTTTACAATTTTCGTAAGTTAAAATTAGACCTTTCAGTGATTTTGTTAATGTTCACGTTAGAATCGTGAAAATTAACCAAATCACTGAAGGGTTTATTAGAACTTTCGCGAATTTTGTAGCTATTTTTTTCTTGCTGTATCTCACCAAACCAAATTCTCAGGCTTTTCTAAACTCGAAATTTTACTTCATGCGCCACGCGTGTAACACTTATGTTTAATCCTCACGTCAATGCATTCTGCAAATATTTACTATTTGCTAATATACTTATACACCATTTGTTGTAACTTTGATTTTGAGGATTATATTTTTGATATTTAATCGTTATTTCAATAATGGGGAAATAGCATTATAAATACATAACCATTTTTTCGTTACATTTTTTGTTGTCTGACCTGATTGACGATTAGTTAAACAAATCAAAAACCAGTAATATGGAATTTATTCAAACATTTATGCCCAGACTTTGATCAAGTGTGTGATAAAAATGTATATTGATTGTCCGGCTGAACAAGTAATCATCAAGTAATCATTTATAAAAACAGAAGTAGTATACAACTGATTATAATTATCTTATGAGAGATATGAGATATAATAAATTTAAATAAATCGGTCACTCACAAACTATTATTAAATGTGACTATAAGTGTAAATTATTGACTGTTTCATCGAAATATTAAAATGAAATTAGTAGTAATCCTTTTGTTTGCAGCTGTTAGTCAAGTAAGTGTTTAAATTTTATAATCCTTGTGTCAAATGCAGTTTGCGTGGATAAATTGTAGATTTTATTTAAGAGTAATTCGCTAATTAATTGATTATAATAGACAATTTTAAAACTTTATTAGAGCCTAATGTTGCTTAGTAGACATTGACTTGTACTCGAGTACAATATTTGAGTACTTGTACTCTAGTACAACATTTGAGTACTTGTATTCTAGTACAACATTTGAGTACTTGTATTCTAGTACAACATTTGAATACTTGTACTCCAGTACAGCACAGCTTTTGAAGTATTAGGTTGGCTAGTAAGTCATGGCGTGTTTATTTAATTTTTAAAGTTTATTTTTCAAGAAAAATTAACAACAAAATAATCAATAATGTATTATTGCTTGTTATTTACAACTTTTTCCTAACGTTTAACAAGTTTTTCAATGTTTCGGCGGTAGAAATCGCCCGGTATTGACTTGAAAAATTCGTCCAGCCAAGCCCGGAATTCAACGTCATTATTGAATATATAAGTATGAATATTATTTATATAAGAATCACTTGGTTCGTTTCACAAAATTTTTATTTAAATAATATTCATACTTATATATTTAATCATGTTTCACCAAGTGATTAATGAGAACATAGTGAAAGATATGTCATTCTTGAACAAAACGCCGCACAATGAATTTGAGAGGGATCGGAACAGATGGAAATCTGAAGCCGCCAAGTCCGGAGAATTCGGAGCCAAGGGCTTGAATGGCTTTCTTGGTCATGTAGGCGATGTGAGGGCGGGCATTGTCGTGATGCAGAAGAACGCCATGTCGCCTATCATGTCGTTTTTGTTGGATAGCGTTGTTAAGTCGATACATTTGTTGGACGTAAAGATCCGAATACACTGTTTGGTTCCGATCAAGCAATTCATAATGGATGATGCCTTTACAGTCCCACCAAACTGTTCTGTTAGCGGTGTCGCGTGTTTGTTTGCACTGAGCCATTCCCTGCGCTGCTTCATATTGATGTACAGGCACCATTTTTCGTCACCAGTACGATAAAGGAATCTTTGCTTGTGTCCATGAGTTGCGCGATGACGGGCGAGCAAACCAGCAGCAATCGTCGAACGTTGGTTTTTATTGTTGTCATTCAAAGCATGTAGCATGTAGCTCTATAGTACAGTGAACGCATCCTATGTTTTCCGCCAATTCCCTGGTCCGTTGCCGCGGATCATCTTGAAGAAGTTGATTCAATCGCTTCTCATCAAACTGAACTGGGCGTCCGGACCTAGCCACGTCTTTCAAGTCAAAATTGCCATCTTTAAATCGCTTAAACCAATTCTAAGCCATTCTCTTAGGCATAGCTTTTCGTACACGGCGCAAATCTCTCGGGCAGCTTCAGGGGCTTTGGCACCTTGATAAAATGCAAAAAGAAGATGTTGTCGGAAATGCTAATTTTTATCAACTTGACACTCCATTTCAATGATCCAAAAGTTTACAAAAATCAATCCGAATATTAAATCGAAATACACTATCTTGTAGAGTAAGTAATTCTATTCAAAATGACATGAAATTTCGCCAAAACATTATATTTTTAGCGCGCCATTTTCAATTAAAAAAAAAACCGCCATGACTTATTAGCCAACCTGATATATCAATGTTCTGGAAAAATATAGTAGAAATTACTGAATTAATTTTTACTAACATTTTGTAGAATTAGTAGAACATTTCAAGCTTCTAAGTAGTCTTAAAACTTGTTACTAACTAACATAGGAAATCAATTGCACTTTATAATTATAGTCAAGACATTACCTTTCTGCCCTGACGCCATTAACTTCTATTTGTTTTCAATTAATGGATTCTGGTTGAAACAAAACATCTTCAACTATTTGGAACGTTAAATATTAAGTTTACGTTTTAATCTTCATGACGCCTGTCAAAATACTTCAAATGCGCCAATTTTACGAAAATGCTCGAAATATCATTCGAACTATTTAAAGAAGAAACATCGGATGGGGTTTCTCCAAATCAAAATACTCCGATTTTTGAAATTTTTGAAATTAAGCCGTGTCTAATCGTGTGTGGGACGCATAAATGTTAAAATAAAGTTCTTTCGGAGACTTACCGTTTAGCCGCAAATCGTATTTTAAGTTCCAATTTTGAGGTTATATACGTTGGTATCTTTGGGGAAATAAGCACATTATAAGTATAACTTGTACACATGATAAAATTATCTACAAAAGTATGACGTAATTAATCCAAATTGTAGTATTATTTTCATTTATGAAGCCAAAATCACAATATAAATTTCAGACTAAAAATTGATTGATTATTATCCATATTTAGATTATGACGATTTTAACTTTTGGTGTGAAAAGGGAGTTAGTTATTTAAAAAAAATAACCGCTTACTAAAATGTTCTTCTAATGACTGCGATTATAACGTGAAAAATTAATTAAGTAATTAAAATATCTCTAACTTGTATAACCGTAATTTTTGGTTGCGTTGACGGCTAACATTGTTTTTGTTTATCCACTGCTGCAACCCCAGTTGATTTTTGTAAATGGCAAATGTGAATTTATTAAAAATTAACAGTTAAGTGTTTACTGTAATTTTATACATAACTGAGTGCATAAATTGTACTGAACAAAATAAATTACGTGTGAGTGATAAAATATAATATTTTATTATAATATACAACAAAACAAAAACATTTCAAATTTCCCTCTTTCAGTCGGTAAAGTAGGCTGCAAGTTGCTAACGTTAAGTCGATAACTAAGATTACAATTTGCTTACAGCCATGCATTTTATTCGTTATAAATTATTGAATTAAATATGATTGCATTATTATTTGTGTGGATTAATGGCGCCTTCTATTTTTTATATTATAAATTAAAATACTTGTAATTTTCTAATGGATCCAATTTATATATCCATTGTTTTAAATAAACGTTAGTACACGTCACATTGAGTGTAAAATTAATATCGTGATTTTGGCTGTATAAATGAAGACAATACTACAATTTTGATTAATTACAGCATCATTTTGAAAATAATTTTATCATGTGTAAAATCAATACCGTAATGTGCTTATTTATACGAAAATACCAACGTATATAACCTCAAATTTGGAACTTAAAATACAATTTGCGGCTAAACTGTAAGTCTCCGAAAGAACTTTATCTTAAGATTTAGGTGTCCCACACTAGCTTGCCTCCAGTTCCGTTAAAAAACGCTCCAAAATAATAGTATATCGTTCTGGAGAAATCCCCATCGGATTTCTAATAGTGAGCAAAAGGTTTGCATTAATAAGTAAAAGAATAATTGAAATGTTAGAAATAAAGAGAATCCATACTAATCGATCACTTACAATTTGTTTCAAAGCCAAGAGGAAATTATTGCAATTATAAACGTTTCTTTTTTTAATATTGTGATTAATGCAATACTTAACATATTATTAATATCCCATTTAATGAAAGTTTACTGTTCTGTGGGTTTTAATTCGTTCTTGTTCGTCGTTTCCTTTTTTTTGAAATAATTTGATTGCTCACTGACAAGTTTGTCAAATAAGATAAAAATGTAGACATGAGTTTATGATACTGTTTTTTTTGTGACGTCAGGGTAAAAGGGTAATGTGTTGACTTTATCTACCATGTCTATAAATTGTTTTTTTTTTCTTTATAGAACATACATGAAGTTATTTCGGTCGATAACACTGATTTAAATGTTTTTAATGTTGATAACTTCAAAATAAAATTAGATAATGTCTTAAAATACAAATTGGACAAAAAACAAGATGATGGACCAGTAGGCAGAATTGATATCATAACAATACTTGAGGAAATTCTGAATTTTGTTGTGGAACAAGTTATAATAACTGTGGTGAAATATCGAAGGTTCAGAAATGAAGTAGAAGCTTTTGAAATTAAAGTTGTGGAAAACACAACTATTGCTCTAGATAATGTAATACTTGAAAAAGTAAAAGAGTTAAATAAGAAAGTAACTGACGAATTAAGTTCTTCAGAAAAAAAATGCGTGGAAACAAACCGGAAATCAATCGAAAAACTAGCAAAAACACACAAGGACGACTTGAAAAAATGCACACAGGATATATTGGAAAAAGTCCAGAGTGCCGAAGACGTCATCATTAGAGAGGTTAAAAATCTGGGGAAAGTTGCGAATGATTTTTTAACTGATTTTATGAAGTGTTTAATAAATCCTGAAAACACGCAAAATTGTATAGTAAATATCGTTAATGATGCGATTTTAAAAACGGTTGATGCGATTTTTGAAATAATTTGGAAGGTGGCAGCTTCACAATTGGTGTTTCCAAGAGCTATTTCCGATTTAGAGAAATGCGGTGTTAGTCAGATTGATGCTACCGTTTTTGAAGCTGATGCTTATGTCAGTGAATGTTTCACAGGATCTGCAATTGCTCACGGAGTTTCTTATATTTTAATTCCATTGTTTGTAATTGTAAACTTTTGCATTTAAAAATATGATTTTTATATGTATACAGGGTAATTGGCCCACTTAGCAAATCCGTTTAAATAATGTTTTAACAACATTAAAACATTGTTAAATGTTGCTACAATGTTGATATAACGTTATTTGTTTGTATTTTCCTTAATGGGGAGAATATATGTTCGGGGGCTCATTTCAAGGCAATATGGTAAAATCAGGGTTGTTATGTTTAAAACACTTTGTTTTAAAACAGTGTTTTAAACATGTTTAAGTATAGCCGTCGTGTTTTAAACGGTTTTGTTTTAAGCGTTAACTTTGTTTAAAACGTTCTTTTTTATTATCTTAAATTTGCTAAATTATATTTTATACTACTTCATTAAGATTTTTTGTTTACATTTTTAAATTTTAACTAAATTGTTGAAGATATTTCAAATTACATTATTGAACTTAACAATTTATTACAATAAAATATCACAACTGTGTGTGCATTTATGTGATTTTTAAATACAGGGAATTTTTCTTTCAGGTATACGTATGCATGCACTGTAAATTTTACCACATTCGTTGCTTTTTTAAAAGATTTCAATTTGAATCTTTAAACGAGGGTTTTCCACTCCCAGACTAAGCATGAAGTAAAATTTCGAGTTTAGAAAAGCCTGAAAATTTGGATTGCCCGCGTAGCGAAGCGGAGCGGCCAATCCAAATTAGGCTTTTCTAAACTCGAAATTTTACTTCATGCGCCACACGTATAAAATACTGAAATATCGTAAAGTTTAAAATATACGGCTTTAGCAATCTCATATGTAGATGTGAATAAAACGTAAGTTATATTCTGTGCTGAACAAATTGCTTAAAACAGTGATTATAGGCAACCCAATAACTCTAACGTATATTAGGTTGCCTATAATTGTTGTTGTATGTGTGTGTTTTTTGAACTTCACTGTAAATCCGTGTTTTTAAGCGTGGCGCATGAAGTAAAATTTCGAGTATAGAAAAGCCTAATTTGGATTGGCCGCTCTGCTTCGCTACGCGGCCAATCCAAATTCTTAGGCTTTTCTAAACTCGAAATTTTACTTCATGCTTAGTCTGGGAGTGGAAAACACTCGGTAAAAGCCCCAAATTAACCGCTTTGAAACAACGAATTCCCGCAAATTTATAAAACGCTGTATTTAATCGGGATATGTACACTCAATACCCTGTACGTTCTATTTTAAACATATTTTAAACATGTGTAAAACACGTTTTAAACATGTTTTTAATCGTTAATGTTTTAAATGCTGTTTCAATGAAAAAAACCCGTTTTGTTAAAAACAACTGTTTGCTTTAATTAAAATGAGGAAAAACGTTGTTTTAACAACCCTGGTTAAAATAAAGTCGATTTTCATTACTTATGAAACTACAGCTGATTTAAATTTTGAGAAATTAAGAATTTTATTTAATTTATTAACGGAATCTCCAATTTAATATTACAATAAAACATTTATATTTGGTACAATTTAACAGTTAAATATAATTGAGTAATGAAACCACATAAAATATAATGAAATGCGTTGATTGTACAATATTTCAATAATATTAAAAAAATCTACAACAAATTTGTTTTATAAAGACAAATTTAAATGTTTCAATAGGTGTTTAAATTCTTTGCAATACAAATTAGTTGTAGATTTGTGAAAACAATGACACTTTTAATGTTTTTATTAAAATAACATAACATAAATAAACAGCAAATTTTAAATTCATATTAAATCAGTGTTTTATACGCCTGTCGCATGAAATTTTCAGGATTTTTTGCTGAGATTAAATTAATCCAATTTTGTTTTTAATATTCGATCATCGTTTAAAAAAAAAAAATTAAGCGACTATTTGGCAAGAATTTTTTTTAACTTTTTGTCACCCCCTTAATGATGGCATTCGACCGCACCCCCCTTGCTACGCCTCTGTATGAACCTAACTTTTTGTTCATTTCGTCTAAACAATATTTTTAGTTATCTTGTAGTGTCGTACTTTATTCTATTTTAATTGTATTTATTTAATTTTATAAATATTTCTATCTCATGAAGAGTGTAACAGTATTTGTAATTATTTTTAATAATAATAATAATAAATGTATTTGCAATCCGGAGTTTTACATTTATAATATGAATACATCATACAACTAAATGTTAATACTTATTTAGAGAAATTAAAAATAAAATTAGTGCAAATAGGACTAAGAACAACTATAAAGTTGATCTAAGTCCTAGCCCTTGTTTTTAATACAATAAAGATTATGTTTATTTATTTATTTATTATTATCCCAACAGATTTACATCCAATTACAGGGTAATTTAACAGATAATTTTGGACTATGCGATACTTAACGTAATCAAACTAACATAAATTAACAGCAAAATTAAACATAATGTTATCCTAAAAAAAAAAAAATAGTGGTAACGTTTAAGAATCTAAAATGGAAACCATAAATAGTATACGTTTACAATGGAGTTAAAATTGACTTAACAAACGAACTATAATTGAGATAAAAAATATCTGTCGAATTTCGTACGCCATTGTAAAGTCGCATCATCTTATTGAGCGGAGAATTGAAATATAGATTTGTCCTACTTCGATTAGAGAGAAATGTTAGCGCATTTCTATTAGAATATCTAGGTACATATATATTAATCTGCGCTAATAAATTCATATTATTTAAATTGTTATGCAGTATGTGATGGAGTGTTTTCAAATATATAATATTACGTCTAGCTTTAAGTGATTTTAAATTGAACATAGTTAATAAATTTGTATAGCTGATTGATGTGTAATTACAACAATTTTTAAAGTTGGTACATATCTTATAATTGAATCACCCTAGTTAACAGTAGTTTTAGTTGTAAGGTTAAATTAACCCACTGAGCAAAAAAACATTGCATGACACGTTGCATCAATGTTACCGCGTAATACGAAACGTTGCGTTTTAAGTTGCATGAATGGTGATAAAACGTTGAATAAACGCTGAATGTCCGCCTGCGGGAACGTTGCATGCTAACGTTCAAAGAAAAATGTTGCTGCACCGTTGACAAAGCAACGCCTATGCAACACGAGCAATTACTCTTATTTGTATGCAACCCAACATAGGAATGTATGTATGTATGATTAGTTGCATACGAGGAACGCATAGAATCCGTACTGTATACAACCCTATGTGCAGCAATTAAATGATCGTTATAGGAAGGTTTCTCTCGTTATCTCAATGCTACATTTATTTCTGGGTTTAAATGGGTCAAAAAATACAAATATACATTGGTTACAAGAAAAAAATTTTAAAAAAACTGTCTTACAAAAAGTAATGTACAGTCTAGGGGAGACAGTACCCTGGGACCTAAGTCTAGGTACTTAGGTTCCGGGGTACTGTCTCCCCTAGACTGTACATTACTTTTTGTAAGACAGTCTTTTTGAAAACATTAAAATGTCGTTAACAAGTGCATGAACTTTATCTGAAATCAGCGGCTTATACGCGTGGCGCATGAAGTAAAATTTCGAGTTTAGAAAAGGCTTTTCTAAACTCGAAATTTTACTTCATGCTCAGTCTGGGAGTGGAAAACACTCGTTTAAAGCTTTCAGTTGAACTCTTTAAAAAATACAACGAATATCTGAAGATTTACAGCATATAATTGGGACATGTTTACTTGAATGAAAAACTCTCCATATGTTCAATGTCCATGAAATGTGTAAACCACGATGCTGCATCACAGCAACAGTTTCAACAATACTACAATGTTAAAAATTCAATGCTACCATTTCTAATATATATCAAATGTTTACAATACAATGTTGCATAAAAGTCAAATTGTAATGATTATATAACTTTGTGTTACTTTGCCGCAATATTTTTGAAACGTTATAAAACAATGTTGAATTTTAGTATCATGTTTAACATTTCGGTAATGTTTATAAATCATTATTGCACGGAAAACGTTTATACAATGATTGTAACGTTGCTAAAACTTTGTTGTAATAATTTAAATCCAATGTTTTATTTTAGTATCATGTTCAATATTCGTGCAATATTTAAAATGATTCCGTGTTCAGTGGGAAAAGTTAAACCTTTTATTTGAAATATTCTCTTGTATGCTGAAAAGAAAATATGATAAAAACCATTTCGTACACCCAGTATTATTTTTACATAATTAGTAAAATATAGTCTAATTACCGTCTCAGAAAGTCTCTTATATTTAAAATACGTACACACTTAATGTATTATCGCGTTTCATTTCATTATAGATGTACATTTAGAAGATAACAGAAAAATAAATGAATTATTAATCGTTTAATGGGTGCTAATACAAAGCAAAATTTGCATCGATTTAAAATATGCATTTGTTACTTTAGTATATAAGCTACCGGATTCTTCAGAATTATCTTCGAAAGCGGCTTCAAGATGATCAAGAAGTGTCTTCTTTCTGTTGCATTATTACTTGCTTTACAGGTAAGTTATTGTTTATGATGTACTCCTATTTTTAGGTTGTAAGTTGCAAAATTGTATTTAAATGGTACTAATATTTCCTTTTAAACTTGAATATGGATATTGTTGCACATTTTTTTTTGTAGTGTATATATATAAATAAATCTTTATTAGCAGATTTTGTTAACAGCAATAATACAAAAATATAATACAATAAATAACATAAAAATTAAATAATCTGCCAATTGGCTATCGACCGTTGGTCTTTCCGCCTGGAGTTATAGTGTTCTGTCATAGTCAGTTATTGTGTACGAAATGTCTTGATTGCTAATGTCGTCCATTGTCTTGTTAAATGAATTTTGTAGTATTAAAACACAATCTTGGTATAATTATTGATATACAATATAAATTAGTTAAATAGTGCTTTATATGCAGGATGTAACAAAAACTGTCCCGGATTTCAGGATGCGCATTTAAGGGGGTCTTCCGGTATAATTGACCCAAACTTTGAATTTTTTTTCCAGGGAACTGGTAAGAGTTACAGACCTTTTTTTTTAAATCATTATTCATCCTTGCTCTACAATTGGGATTTTTGTTGAGTCGAAAAAATCAAAATGGCGTCCAATATGACGGCTGCCCGGCGGAAATGTTCCAAAACTGCGAGCAGCCTAGGGGTCGCTATTCGTCACCTAGAAACAAAATCAGCTCAGTTTCTTAAAGAGTATAGTTCAGAGAATGGAATGAACTACGAAATTTTGAAAAAACTCAAAATTTGACAAAATGGCGGGCATTTGAAAAAAGTCGTGTTTTTCGGTCGATTTTTTGACTTTGACAGGCTGTAAAAAATCTTTAAAATTGCAAATTGCACCGGGAGGTTAGTTCATTCCATGAAGAAAAGTGTTTTCAATAACGGAAGCAAAGAACGAAGTCAATTGGTTGAACCGTTCAAACGCTAGAATGCTTGCAGTTTTGAAAAATGTAGTTTCGAGAAAAACGCGTTTAAAGTTTGCGAAACATTTTTTCTGTGTAATTCAAAGTATTCGGCGGAAAATTCGCAAACAGTAGTGAATACCCAGGTTTTCGGTGTCGCTGAATACGAATCTGAGGTCAAATTTGAAAAATTCAAAATGGCGAATCCAATATGGCGGACCAAAAAACTCATACTCATCAAAATTTATGAAATTCGAAATTAAAGTTATACCTGCTCGGCCCATACCGCTCGGGACGGCGATGCATTCAAAGGCCTGTAGCGACGTAAATATTTGCCGGATCGAAAAATCCTTTTACCCACTTATTCTAGACATGTTTAGCTTTGATTTCAAAAAAATCGATTTTTTGAAAAAATTATACCGGAAGACCCCCTTAAAAAGTATTATAATACAAAATGGTGCCCATAAGAAATACAAAAGTTGGTTATGATTCGTGGTTAAATTTTAATGTTTATTGTTAAAATCTAAATTTTTAATAAGATTCCTTATTAAAAATTGCTCGTTGCTATAAATACATAGTTTTCCCACTAAGTAAAAAACAAACAAATAACGTTATATCAACATTGTAGCAACATTAAACGTTGTTTTAATGTTGTTGAAACATTACTTAAATGGATTTGCTCAGTGGCTTAATAGTTTTTAAATAAAAGGAATATATTAAATATAAAAAAAAATTGTTGACAAAATCTTGAAAACAAAAGTAAAGTTTTATAGGCGGTCGCACATACATATGCACGAGTAGGGCCACTTATTTGTCAATGTTGCATTTTCTCTATTTACAATTTTTTGCTAAACTTCTAATTATGTAGTCTAATTGTATTGACTAAACTTGACTCACTCATGTAAGTACTATTACTTATATTTGAAAATAAATAAATTAGATTAGATAGAATTGGATTTTATGAAAATTACCAAAATTTATACCATTCCCATAAATACTGATAGACATTTATGAAAATATACATATTCCAATTACAGCGTATATCGGGTGTTCGATAAAAAACGCCTGACGCCATAACTCTAAATACAAGAGTTATGGCGTCAGGCGTGACCGATTTTATTGAACTCAAAACCAAAGCCAATGGCCGTTTAGATACTAAAAAATTACATTAATATTGATTTTTTGAATAATTAATTCATTCCCAAATAATAGCTAACTTCAGATTTTTAAGCAGCCCCCTATAATTTTTTAATTTTATTACATTAGACATTATTTTTCAGAATCCAATAACGCCCAATTTCTTGTTTTTGTTCAATGTTTTAGTCGATTTTTTTTAAATCTTCCATTTAAAACTATATATTTTGAAAATTAGTGTGCCTTGTAAAAAAGAGACAAATGCCATTAATTGTGAGGTTATGCGATTAATAATAACGAAACAACAAATAAGTACCTACGTAACAACTTAATGTAGGAAAAATGTAAATATTTTGTAGTTTCAATATTTCGATTATTACTCATTTTTTAAGTGTATTTATAACTTTACAACATTTGAGTATCTTATACGCGTGGCGCATGAAGTAAAATATCGAGTTTAGAAGAGCCTGAAAATTTGGTTTGGTCGCGTAGCGCTACGCGCTACGCGACCAAACCAAATTTTCAGGCTTTTCTAAACTCGAAATTTTACTTCATGCTTAGTCTGGGAGTGGAAACACTCGTTTAAACTTTCAATTTAACTCTTATAAAATCGACGTATGTAATATAAAAAATCATTAATTGAAATCATAAAAAAAGATGCAAAATTTTACCTAAAATCAACTCTTAGAATTAACTTTATAATTTACTCGGCTCTTAATAGGTTAATATTATATTCCTAAGAAAAAACAGAATTTATTAAATATTATAGTTGCATTTAATATAATAACAAACTGTGAATAAATCGACAGAAATATAGAATTATCGAAAATTTGGACATGTTGAAAATCTTGACGGTCCACTCCTAGACTAAGCATGAAGTAAAATTTCGAGTTTAGAAAAACCCCGCGTAGAAAATTTGTCGAGGGTCGCGCAGCGACCCGAGACAAATTTTCACGGGGCTTTTCTAAACTCGAAATTTTACTTCATGCGCCACGCGTATAAAACACTGAAATATTGTAAAGTTTAAAAAATACTAGCCTTTATTTTGTTCGGTTGGTTGACAAATTGTGTTGAATCTTCTCAGCTGATTACAAATTCTATTTATAAATTTTGATCAGTATTAAAAGTCCAATTTTGTTTTAAAGCACACTACATTTAGGGCCAAAAAATCACGTGGACAAGATTTATTAAATTTTGTTTAGCGTAAATATTAATATAAAATCAATATATTTTATTATATTGGACATTGTTTCAAAAAAACAATGTCCAATATAATAAAATAAGAAAAGTATATGCAGCCATTTAAAAAATTAAAATTGTCTATTATTTGGCAATGAAGTTAATTTTAAAAAAATATATAATTAGTGTCAGTTTATGGTATTGAAAGTGCGATTGACTTTGTTTTTTAGTTTACTCAAATCGATCAATAAATAACAGTTAACAGAGTTATAGCGTTTGGTGTTTTTTTATCTAACACCCGGAATACTGTAAATCTTCTGATATTCGTTGTTTTTTTAAAGAGTTCAATTTGAAGCGTTAAACGAGTGTTTTCCACTCCCAGATTAAGCATGAAGTAAAATTTCGAGTTTAGAGAAGCCTGAAAATTTGGTTTGGTCGCGTAGCGAAGCGAAGCGACCAAACCAAATTTTCAGGCTTCCCTAAACTCGAAATTTTACTTCATGCGCCACGCGTATAAAACTCTGATTTCTAGTGAAGCTCAAAATATACTACTAAAGCAGTATGCTAAAGACGTATATTTTGAAGTACACATTAAATAAGTGTTCAATACGCGTGGCGCATGAAGTAAAATTTCGAGTTGAGAAAGTCCTGAAAATTTGGTTTGGCCAAATTTTCCGGGTTTTCTAAACTCAAAATTTTACTTCATGCTTAATCTGGGAATGGAAAGGACTCGTTTATAGCTTCAAATTGAACTATTTTAAAAAACAACGAACGATTATTTGATTATTTTGTATGTGTTAAATAAATCACTTTGCAATATTAATTAATTTTGTCAATGTTTTAGATCATCTCAAATATCAACACTTTTTGATGATTTTTAACTATGTGTCAAAATATGTCGGGTTGTTTTCGCGAACATATTCGAAAATCACGAAAAATCGAAAATCATTCAATTTTACCACATGTATCGACTCTTGTGGAATTTTTATTAATTCTTAAACATGCCATTTTATCTCTATAACTTTAAGAATTGCAATAAGTAAATATATATATATATATATATATATATATATACAAATATCTTTATTCAAGGGACTTTTACATTACATTAATTATAGTATTGCATAATAAAATATAATATAAAATTGTTGGAGTTGTCCTTTCATAGGCTATCGACCCGAGGTCTTTCTGCCATTGTTTAGCATTTAAAGTGTTATGATTGATGTATGGTATGAATAAATAAAAATGAATGTATGATGTCTAGTTAGGGTGATTATATGTCCGTGGGTGTTTCTAAGATGAAGTCAGCGATAGTGGAATCGGGGAATTTATATTTGGGGAATGTATTGGGGTTTCTGTATATGTAAAGGTGGTTTATGGGGTCATGGTTAGTGGATCTGAATGCAAATTTATGGGATAGGTGGGTAATTCGTGTTTCTATAGGAACCACTTGTGTTTTTTCATAAAGAAGTTTGTTGGAGGGATTGTGGAGGGGGTTATTAGGGTGTCTGATTTTTGTCAACACTCTCAGGGCCGATCTTTCTGCTACTTGTAAATTTTTAAGGGTTATAGGGTGGGGGTTGCAGTAAAGGATGGCCGCGTAGTCAAGAAGAGGGCGGCAGATCAGTTTGTATATAGTCACAGCAGATTGTAATGTGATTCCTTCGTTTTTGTATGTGAGACATCTAAAATGCCGAGCCCTCCTCTTGACCGCGGTTTTGATATTTTGGGTGTGGGCTTTAAAGGTTATTTTGGTGTCGTACAGGATTCCGAGATATTTACATGTAGGTGAGGGGGATATTGGGATGTGATATATGGAAATAGTGAAAGGAGAGTTGTGTAATTTATGATAGGGAATGAGCAGTTTAGTTTTTTGGGTATTGATTGAAATTCTCCATTTGTTAAACCAATCTGTAATCTGGTTGATCAGGACCTGAAGAGTGTTGACCGCTTTTGCTATGGTGGAAGCGTGTGAGATTAGGGCAGTATCATCAGCATATTGTAAAATATAGGAGGAGGGATTGTGGTGCGTAGGGTTAGAACTATATATATCGTGGACGAATATATTGTAGAGCAAGGGAGAAAGCGGGGAGCCTTGAGGGACACCTTGAAGTGGGGAGAAAGAGTATGAGAAGGAGTTTCTTATTTTAACTTTAAGGGAACGGTTGTGTAGGAAATTGTGTAGGATATTAATTAGGTGGGGAGGGATGTTAAGGCAGGCGCACTTAAATAGTAGACCCTGATGCCACACTGTGTCGAATGCTTTTTTGATGTCAAGGAATAGGATTGCGGGTTTATGACCATGAAGGTGAGTGGTATGTAGATTTGAGGTGAGGATAGCTAGGGGGAGTGTAGTAGAACGGTTTTGCATAAATCCAAATTGATATGGAGGGATGTGTTTGGAAACATGGGTAAGGATTTTATTTTTTAGGATATTTTCATATAGTTTGCCCAAGACTGGGAGCAGGGTAATAGGTCTGTAGCTAGATACGTTGCATCTGTTGTTGTCAGGTTTAAATATGCATGTTATGATACCCTGCTTCCATTCCTGGGGAAAGTGTTGTAAGGAGTATAGGTTGTTAAAGATCTTGAGGATATACTGGTGTATGTTGTCTGGAAGGGATTTAAGGATAATTCTAGGCATATTATTATAACCTGGCGCTGTGTTTTTACCTTTATGCAAGTTTTCGTAAGACTCGTTCTCGTTGATATTATCATCCGGCGTTTGGGAGGTGTAGGAGTTAAGGAATGATTGGTACCAATTATCGACTCTTCCGAAAAAGTTATTGTCGTATGTGTTGTTGTCTGTCTCTGTGTAATTATCCTTAAAATAGTCCGCAAAAATGTCGGTCATTGTCTGATCATCGGTAATTGTAATGTTCGTCACTGGGTGGTTTATACTTGTCAAGTAGTCCGTTTTTTTGTATTTAGATAATTTTTTTATCTCCTGCCAGTAGCTTTTTCCTCTCAGATCATTTATTTCTTTACAGGCTTTGATCCATTTGTCTTGTTTGTATTCGCCAATTAATCTGTGTGTCTTTGTTAAGCTTATTATATTTTTGTTTCAAGGTTGTGTCCTCTGTCTGTCTTATGTCTCTGTACATCTGTCTTTTGTGTTTTATGAGTCTTAATATAAAGTTGGGGAGGGGGTATTTAAAGGGTTGTTTTGTATAGAAAGGAGTGTGGCGCTGTATGGAGGAAGAAAGATTGTTTAGAAACAAGGATATAGTTTTCGAATTAATGCTTGGGTGGGTGCTTATAAAATGTGTCGTTTCCTCTGAGACTTTGTGGGTATCACAGCGCCTGAAGTTATAAATAGTTTTCGGGGTGGTAGGTATAGGAGCTGAGGTTGAGAGGGCAAATTGGATACTTAGATGATCTGAACCAACGTCAGGGGTTAAAGAGATGTTTTGGATTAGGTGCTGGATGTTGCTCGTACACAGTATGGCATCAGGTGTTGTCGATTGATTTTGAGACATAATAAATGTAGGGGCAGTGTTTATGCGGACAAAGTTTGAGTGGGATATAAATGATGAGAGTTGTTTTCTTTTTGTGTTATTTATGTTAAAGTCGCCAATTATAATTACGTGATTGTAAAGGGAGGCTTTAGTTAGGATTGTATCTTCTATTGAGGATGAGTGATGAATATAGGTTAGGAAGATATGGAGCGTAAAAAGTGGTAGCTCGATAGTACAATGCAGACATTCGTTCATGACGTTATTTAATTTTGGCGGATTTGCTTTTCCTAGTTTAATTCCAGGTCTTGCAGAGATTATCGAGCCACCACGTCTGTTTTGATTGGGAGTAGAGGAGGGAGTTTGTATGTAGGACCATTGGTTGAAGTTAAAGTGTTTTTCCGTTTTGGTTTCGACCAGAAGGTTAATGTCAATGGGATGATTGGATAGGTAATTAAATAGAAGAAGGGCTTTTTTAGTAAGGGAATTAATGTTGGTGTAGAGGATGTTTATTTGGTTAGCCATTGGAAGTGATTTGCGAAAATGCGGTGCGAATGCCTGACATGGGAACTACTGGTGGGATGATATTAGGTGATTCGAGGTCGAACATAACAATAAACATGCTATTACCCGAGAAATTGACGTGAGTATCTATGTTAAATGATTTGATGAAGCGTGATTTTAGTTGTTTTAACAGGGCTTGTCTATCGGTGTTAGTGGGTGAATTTATTTCTGTAGTGTATGCATCAATGATGAAGTCATGCTTTGTGATAGATGTATGAATTCGTGATTTTTTTGTTAGACTCGGGTCGATATCAGCCGATTTTTTATTGACGCATTTCATAGTAACATTGGGAATTCCTTGTATCGGTACCAGAGGTCTATTGGGGCATTTAGTGGACCATGCCCCATGGGTGGTGTCGCCGCATGCCTTGCACTTGGGTGGTAGTGTTGAATCGCATTTGTATGTGGGGTGATTTCCTTTGCATTTGGAGCAAGTAATCTCTTCTGTGCAATTCGAAGTTACATGATCGTATTTGTTACAACGTGAACAGGGTTGTGGAATTGGTGCGGGTGGTGAACTCTCTATTACCGGGTACGATTTACACATGAAAGTAAACTGATTATGTAGGAGTTTTGTGAATGCTTCCGATGATCCAGTAATTACTCTTATCATTCTAGTTTTTGTGTTGTCCTTTTTTGCGATAATCCTGCGACAATAGCGATGAGTAATTCTGAGTGTATTTAGGTGCGTGCTTATTGTTTTTTCGTCGATCTCGAGCTCGACGCTCTTAATTATCAGGCAATAGCTTGGCATTGGCGCTGGCGCACCGCGGTTCCCCACCGCTCCTACGCCGGCGCCGGTCGAATTGTCGCGGAAAGTGTGAATGAGGCCTTTTTCATGCAGAGTTTCAAGTTGTTTTTCTAACACATCCTTACTTTCGTTGGATTTTAAAATAAATCCATGTTTTGTTTTTATGATTTCTGTGTTGTATGTATTGTAATTTAATTTCATCCAGGTTGCTACAAACTCTAGGCGTGCCACTTCTTTTGCAGTTGTAAAATTGTATGTGAGGTTGTATTTTTTAAATTGAGCGGGTTGTGTAGTTGTCGGTCGTGATACTTGATGAGGAATGTGTGTGTGTGGTAAGGTTTTTTGTGGGTGTGTGGGTTGTGCTTGTGTTTGTGGAGCTATTGCTTGTGCGTGGGATGGCCCTTCTAGGGAGTGTGGTTGCGAATGTTGTGTTTGGGTTTGTGAACGTGTTTGATGTGTTTTGGGGTATTGAGAGACTGACTGTGATATTTTACGTACACGTGTGCTTACGCTTGATTAAGTAAATATATAAATGTCTATTCGTATCGTTATTTTTCAAGTCTTATGACGTTTTAATTAGTTATTTAAGAGAATTGTCAAAGCTGGTCAAAGTAGATCATGTATGAGATAAAAAAAATAGAAAAACTATCGTACTAAAAAGTCAAATTTTCTTTCGTAACTTTTAGCTATGAGAAAATCATTAATCAAAATCAATTTTTAGTTTAACTTCGGTGAAGCTGTAGAAAAAATCAATGAATTGTCCGATGTACTCCGTAATGGCGTCGAAGCAGCCAGGAATGATTTAGATACCGCCCTCGTCAGCTTCATAAGCATTTCCCAAAACGTCATCAACAACGGCCAAGCCACAATTAACAACTTCCTAAGCGGTGCCACAGACCAAATCAAATCGACCAGAGAGGAGGCAGTAGGTCTAAACGATACAGTCAACAAATGTATCATTGAAAAAGAACAGCAAATCCAAAGCATCTCGAAAAATATCACGGACATAATAAGGACGTGCGTGATGAAACATGTCGAAATGGCAGAAGGAATCGTTCAAGGGATTTTCAAAAACATTGAAAAAAGTCCTGAGTTGGCTGAGGATTTGAGATTGGAATATTCTAAGTGTAGTCGGGCTATAGCTCCTCGCTCGTGTTACTCGAGGATTGATGCAAATGCTGCTTTGAGGCGAGTCAAGGCGCCTCTTAGTATCAAGGTCCAAATTATGTTCGCTATAAAATCAATAACCACACTGACAACAGATGTTCAAATTTGTGGGACTGTTGAAAGCTTTGGATCTGGCTATAAGATTCCTAAAATTACTAATGAAATTGCTCAGTGTGTAGCTAAATAATGATAATAATAAATACTGTCATTGATTATGTTATTTTTGTAGTTTTATCAGATATATAAAAAAAATAGTTGTAATACTTCTTAAAACTAATTTTACATTAGTGTTTGATGAGTGGATTCTACAAAAAAAAAACGTATTTAAAAATAATAAACTTTGAGACTAAAATCCATTTTCCTTTCCTTAAACTCCTCATATTATTTCAAATTTAGAATTGTGCATTACTTAAATAATTCAATGCACGGTGGTCAAAATGGTCAAAAAGCTGGGCAAAAGTAGAAAAATGGATCAGATATTAGTGACAATCGCCCTCACTTTTCAATTTAAAAAGCTGGATCAATCAAAATGGCGCATTACTTAGAAATTAGCCAATCACATACGAATTAGGTAAATATTTTGACAGCGAATATTTGGCCGGCAAAATATTCGAATATTTTTCGCAAAGATAACTAGATGCCTAGTTTTCAATAATTTTATTATCAAAGGTAAATAACAAGAATATCAAAATAAGCATTTAGAGCAATTTTATTTACAAGAGATCAAAATTGGAACAGTTGGTGAAATTAAAAGTACAATTCTGATTAACATTTCGATGATTACCTTCTGTTTCGTTTACCGAAGTTTTGCTTTCAATATGCTATGACAATCAACGACAGCTACCTACTCAAACTATTTGATATATTTCTATAAATTATTTTGGTTCTAGTGATTGTCTAAACAAATGACCCTCACACGCGTGTTTGCTGCCCCTTGAAAATTACCCGCGCGCTTGGGAATTCTCGTTGCAACAAACACTTGTGTGACAGGTGTAGGTTGTAGGTTGTAGATTGGGATATTGTATATGAAAATGCGTTCAGAGCAGCGGCGGCTCGCAGCCTAACTTCAGGGTAGACCAGAGACCCAAGGTAATATGTATCCGTTATTGTTGTGCAATTCCTTGTATTTATAAAGCGCGATCCCAACCTCAAATTTTGTGTGCCTTGACGCTGTGGCCGATTCTGAAGTTAGGCTGCGAGCCGTCGCTGGTTCGTAGGCGTTTTAAAGATTCCTGATTATGAATATTATGTTGGTATTTAAATTTGCTATTGTCAATTCAAATCGTGGGCTTTTGTCTCTCATATAATGAATAAACTTAATATAATATATTTTCTATAACTAACGCATGCATATTTCATGAGCATTCAAGATACTAAAACTATATTTACGCCCGGTTTTTCCAACGCATTTTATCTAGATGAACACAATCTTAAAAATAAGGCGTTCTTAGTGTTGCACCAACTATATGTTAGATCTTAAAGTCATAAGAAGGTCTCACATTATAAGACGCCAAAATTAGCGTCTTAAGAAGCTAATTCCAACCTAAACGTCAGAGTAACTTTAATCAATTCGGATTTGTAAAAAGCAGATGAATTATATCAAGCCCACTGAGCAAAAAACCAACAAATAACGGTATATCAACTTTGTAGCAACATTAAATGTTGTTTTAATGTTGGTGAAACATTACTTAATTGTGTTTGCTCAGTGGGAGTGTTATTTCAACTGGGTATGATGTAAGTTTCGTAGATATGGTAAATATTGGAGAAGAAAATAACTCGCCAGCAATACCTCATCATATTTATCAACGGGATCACTTTTTCGAAAAGTATGATTGCAAGCAGTTTATTGTTTGATATATTAATTTTAAATCGCGGCTCCCAACTGCTACGCTCATGGTATGAATCCCCCCTAATTAGAGGGATTCACACGAAATCTAAGACATAATTCAAGTAAGTTTCCACTGAGCGAACACATTTCATGAATGTTTCATCAACATTAAAACAACGTTTAATGATGTTACTATGTTGTTAAAACGTTATTTGTTTATTTTTTGCTCAGGGTTTATTTAGCAAAACAACAAAACATTTAAACATTCTTTTCAAAATACATCTAAACTAAATATCATTGTACTTTTTATAATAATATTTTTATTAAAATTCCAAATATATACAATATCTTTCAAATATAAATAAATACAATAAAATAAATAACATCTTACTTAAAATTAAGGCATAGGCGTTCAGTGAAAAAAGAGAATCTGGACGTGTGCTTTCCAGTCTCGGTGAAAAACGTATAAAAGTAGGTAGTAACAGGAAACTTTAAAGTCTTCGAACTCCATGCTTGTAACTTCGACATCTCCTTACCAGCTCGAACTTCCTGTACCTCATACAATGCCATTGGGGTACTTGAAGCATTACTTCAATTGTCTAAAAATAAGGTAACATATTAAAAACTATTTTAAAAATAATAATGTAATATTGAACATTTTAATAATAAAATACTTGAAGAAATATGTAAAATCCACAGAGTATTTATAAAATATGTTTTTAATAGTTAATGCTATCTAACAGATTTTAATTTGGAGCAAAATACTGGAAACTCTAGAATTTACATTTTGTAAATGTGTCTTTTTGTTGTTATTAAACATTTATAAAACGTCACTGTTAATGAACGAATTAAAGTAGAGAGGCATAATTATAACACAATTTTTTATAAAAACAGGCTGCTTGATTTTGTCAGAGGTTTCCATATTTGCTTCCAATTGTACACTTCTGTGCAATAAAATTGAGCAAACAAAATATGTTATAGTTTAAAACGGACGTGATGCGTTTCCTAGTTACAAGAATATGAAAATATGTCAATTTCCTTAATGTCAAAATGCTGCGTCATCTAGACAACAATTCAAAACTTCAAATTCTAACTGAAATAGAACATGGTTTTACTATTTCATCTATGTTGTATTTATTACCAGCGTTTATTTTCAAAAGGTCTTAGTTTTGGTTTTTTAATAAAGGCGTTAGTTTCAAGTTATGGTGTTTTATCATTTAATAAAACTTCTGCTAGGAAATTAACACAGACCCGAATTATACAACTTGAATATTGTAAAAAATAGTTATGAGACTTGTGCTTAATTTTATTGCACAGAAGTGTACAATAATGGGGCCTTAGAGACCCTGTTTACAAACCGAAAAATCGGAGGTTAGAATCCCGTTTTATAAATAATAAAAAATTCTATCCGGGTTCATGGATGTAGTGTTAGTGTATTGGAAGATGTCTTAAGTTTTATTTATTAAATTACATGTGTGTAAGTTGATATAATTATTTCTTCAGAAATCAATAATTAATTAATTTGACTCCTGGTCGAATGGACAAGGTCTCCATTGCGAAAAAATGATCGTTTCGGCAAATTAATATCGACTATAACCAGAAAAAGCTGTTCTGAACTCGAGTATAAGTACTCAAAACGTGTACTCTGAGTACTTTTTATATACCTAAAACGTGTACTCTCCGTACTTGTTTATGTACTCAGTACTCAGTCCACGAGTACTTTATTTTCTAAGAAAATAATTGTTTTAATTGTTTTTCTTTCATTATATGTCCCCGGATTAATGCTCGGATATTAAAAACATTTTTATTGTTCGTTTTTCGATAAAAATATCTTCTTTTACAAACATTTTATCTAAACTTAAAAACACCTTTTTCGCAATAAAATATTAAATTACCTATAGAGCGCGCTAAAAGTTAAAAAAAGCAACAAAAGGTTTGATTAAAGCAAGGTACCTATCTCTAATAATAATTTTATAGAAAAATATGATTAGAAAAAGACATTTGTAATCGGGAATTAAGGCTACATGCAAGATTTTAGCGCTTACTAGGAAGTCTAGAAACATAAAGACAATTTAACATAAAGAAAAATTGAGTTAGTCAATAGTTTGCAGAATATTTACAAAATATAAAAACGAATTAAAATTAATATCGACTTTCTGCAAAATGTTTATCTCATTGAGACAAGTCTCCAAATATTCATTGAAACTAAATATTTAGAGACTTGTCTCAATGAGACAAACATTTTGCAGAAAGGCGATATTAATTTTAAGTCTAGAAACAATTATATTATTTGAATTTATTAATTTTGTTTAATAATTTAACGTATACCGGCCCACTGAGCAAAAAACAAACAAATAATGTTTTATCAACATTGCATCAATATTAAACGTTGTTGTTGTGTTCGATAAAAAACGCCCAACGCCATAACTCTGTTACTGAGCAGAAAACAAACAAATAACGTTTTATCAACATTGCATCAACATTAAACGATGTTGTTGTGTTCGATAAAAAACGCCCAACGCCATAACTCTGTTATTTATTGATCGATTTGAATGAACTAAAAAACAAAGTCAATCGCAGTTTCAATATCATAAATTAACACTAATTATATATTTTTTTCAAAATTAACTTCATCGCCAAATAAAAGACACTTTAAACTTCTAAATGACTGCATATAATTTTCTTATTTTATTATATTGGACATTGTTTTTCTGAATCCAATTATGTTCGATATGTTGATTTTAATTTAATATTTATGCTTAAAAAAATGTATAATAAATCTTGTTCACATGATTTTTTGGCAATAAATGAAGTGTGCCATGCATCAAAATTGGACTTTTAATACTGATCAAAATTTTTAAATAGAATTAGTATGTATAATCAGCTTAGAAGATTCAACACAATTTGTCAACCAACCGAACAAAATAAAGGCGTTGATTGATATATTTACATAATATATAATAGCTTAATCAATGATATAGGCTGGTATTTTTTAAACTTTACAATATTTCAGTGTTTTATACGCGTGGCGCATGAAGTAAAATTTCGAGTTTAGAAAAGCCCCGTGAAAATTTGTCTCGGGTCGCTGCGCGACCCTCGACAAATTTTCTACGCGGGGCTTTTCTAAACTCGAAATTTTACTTCATGCTTAGTCTGGGAGTGGACCGTCAAGATTTTCAACATGTCTAGATTTTCGATATTTATCGATTTTTGTCGATTTATTTACTGTTTGTTACTATATTAAATGCAACTTCAATATTTAATAAATACTGTTTATCTTAGGAATAGAATATTAACCCATCAAAAGCCGAGCAAATTATAAAGTTAACTCTAAAAGTTGATTTTAGGTAAAATTTTGCATCTTTTACTATGATTTCAATGAATGATTTATTATATTACATACGTCGATTTTATAAAAGAGTTAAATTACAAGTTCGAACGAGTGTTTCCACTCCCAGACTAAGCATGAAGTAAAATTTCGAGTTTAGAAAAGCCCCGCGTAGAAAATTTGTCGAGGGTCGCGCAGCGACCCGAGACAAATTTTCACGGGGCTTTTCTAAACTCGAAATTTTACTTCATGCGCCACGCGTACTAAACACTGAAATGTTGTGAAGTTATAAATATACCTAAAAAAATAAGTCATAATCGAAATATTGATATAACAAAATATTTACATTTTTCCTTTACTTTTGTTCTACATTAAGTTGTAACGTAGGTACATATTTGTTGTTTCGTTATTATTAATGGCATAACCTCACAATAAATAACGTTTGTCACTTTTTTTACAAGGCACACTAATTATAATTTAAAAAAATATAATTTTAAATAGATGATTTTTTTTTTCGTGAAAAATATTGAACAAAAAACAAGAGATTGGGTATTATTGGATTTAGAAAAATTATGTCTAATGTGATAAAATTAAAAAATTGTAGGCAGCCATTTAAAAATCTCAAGTTAGCTATTATTTGGGAATGAAGTTGTCATTAAAAAAAATCAATATTCATGTCATTTCTGTGTATCTACGCACCAAGCAAACACATTTAAGTAACGTTTCATCAACATTAAAACAACGTTTAATGTTTTTACAATGTTGATCAAACGTTATTTGTTTGTTCTTTGCTTAGTGGGTAAACGGCCATTGACTTTGGTTTTGAGTTCAATAAAATCGGTCAATAATAATAATAATAATACTTTATTTCCCAACGAAAGATCTATACAGGGAAAGATTAAACATTCGCATGTAAATATTTAAATAAAAATTATTAGATCAATAAGTACAAAGTTACTCACATCAAGTTCAACTATAATATTTACATTAATTTATTCATTTAAATGTTTTCGATTTTATAACATATGTCTCTAATGTCAAAATTTAAGAGACTTATGGGGGTTCTAGCTCTCGTAAGTGTCCAAAAGGTTTTTATTTTATAAAAGGCATAATTGTTGACTTGGATTCATGAAAAAAAAAATATAATACGTATTTATTACCTCTTTTGACATATGATAAAAAATAGACAAAAACGCGGCATAATTTGTAACAAAAAAATAATAACAATTTTTTTTAATCCATTTTACTCGTTTATTATTGTTAATATTTTATTTCTAAAAACGAATTTGTACACACAAATCGAATTAAAACAATTTGTTGGATGCTTTTTTGATAAAATATATTTTCTAAAAAAAATGTTGTAACTTAAAATTATTGGGATATTTCGAAAAAATAAATCCAACAATGATTTTTTTATTTGATCTATATATACCTACAAAATTTCGAATTTTTTGAAGCAACAATAAAAAAGTTTATTTTTCAGCACTAGTCAATATTAAAATGTCTTTATGGCAATGGTATTTTTAAGAGAAACAACACTTTTTCGTTGAAAAATATAAAATAAAAACGTATTTTATATCAGGAGACACACCTTGTTTTATGATTTAAATCCTGGGTCTCCAAACTATCTATCGCGGGCCACAAATACAATTCTACATAATAAAGTCGGCCAAGATCCGATTAATTTTATAAAATTATGAAAAATTTAAGGAACAATTGTAACAATATTTCAAAATATGACATTTACAAAAAAAATTAACACAATCGCGGGCCGGATTCATGCAAGTCGCGGGCCGTAGTTTGGAGACCACTGATTTAAATGATTTACGATAGTAAAATAAGTTTACCTATCAATACGTTCTGTACATTTCTTGAAAATGGCTAAAACCTGAAACTAGTCCAAATAAATAATATTAAACAAGTGGAACATTGTTTCACTTATTTAATATTATTAAAAAAATCAATAATTTAATTTAACTGAAGTGATTATTATTTGTTTTAATATTTATTCTTGTTTCGCCAAGTAAAAAACGAGAAGGAGTTTAAAGATATAAATTCTGTTAAATTTTTAGTTTTTGCAAATTTATTTTAAGTTGTCGCTTTTCATTTATTCAACAGTAGCAAAAAAATGGATCGATTTATAAGCAATCTGTTGTATTGTTTTTTTAATATTGTTTAAAAAAGAAATACTAAAATTAGGTATTTTTCAATCGTTTCAGTTATAATTGTATTTGTGTTCAGTATTTCGGCACCAGATACCAACAGGCGCGCTTCGGACTTCAAGGTCCTTGTCAGTGTGGTCACGACCCAGTGCTAAGGAATACTTTTTTCTATTTCTTTCCTGTTGTTAAAATGTTTCAACCTTTCGGTTATTCCAAATTAGCTTTTGCCGATTCAGGGGGAATCAGCGAATTTAAATCCAATTTTAAAATTGGTATCTTCTTGGGAGTATGCTTTCACATATCCCTGCCGCAAAATTCAAAATCGAGGTCCTTTCCAGAACCTCCACTTCGAGAGTGGGTATCATTGGGGTTGGTTGGTGGTAGTTCTGCCGGGTGCCATCGGATCTTCCGTAGAAGATCAAAGTCGACACCCCCAACGGCTGCACACCGATGATGATGATGATGGTGATGAAGGTGTGGTGTGGTGCACTAACCGTTGTGAACTACTGACCGCTAAGGAATACTGAACATTTCTAAGTATATCAAGCCAATATGTGAAAACTATAAATGAATTCCATAGCTAACGCCATCTAATGCTAAATTTAGTTAAGTCAATTTTGAGGATTTTCTAATTTTCATTAATGTCGAACGATTTTAATTCTGTCAAAATTAACACATGATTCATTCATTTCTAATCAATCTCTATAAAATTTTCCAAAATCCAAAATTTATTTGTGGAGCTCGCGCGCAAAGCCCGATGAATCCAAAAAACAACATTTTATACCTATCAAAACCGAATTTCGATTTGAATTTTAAAATAGATTTGCGAGGATTTGCTCACAATTGTTAATAAATTTGTGTAGATCTCACCCAAAATTATAAGTAAACGTCAAAAAATGAAAAACGCCCGCCAGTGAATATGTCGGGTCTTGCGGCCGAGCTCATTTGTTTTTGTTTTAGGATTATAAAAATGAGACATACATTTCTTTTATTTTTCATTATTATAGTCAATACAAACTTCTGTATTTTTCTAGATAAGTTGATTTCATTAATTTGAATACATCCAATTAATTAATTTCTTAACGAGATTTTCTATACATTTCTTAAAATTTAGTGAAATTCAATACAAAACACTGATTCTAAGTGAATTTTAAAATATACTGCTTTAGAATACTGCTTAAGAAGTATATTTTAAACTGTACGATATTTCAGTGATTAATACGCGTGGCGCATGAAGTAAAATTTCGAGTTTGGAAAAGCCTGAAAATTTGGTTTGGTCGCGTAGCGAAGCTAAATTTAACTTCATGCTTAGTCTGGGTGTGGAAAACACTCCTTTAATGCTTCAAATTAAACTCTTTTCTTTCTGTGCACATGATTACTTTAAAGAAAAAAAACTCTGTACAATACACATAATATTTATTTTATTTTCATTTATCACAAAGAAGCACAGTTGGGTACAATTGGTAAAAAATTAACATTTAAGCTGCTTTTAAATTGTAAAAATACTTAGCAATCTTAGCATTATTAGATTTAGGCATAGGAGCATATTTCCAAATCCAGTTTAAATTGCAATCTTTAGGAATATTTTCACAATTTAAATATTTAAATAAAAACAAGCTTGGTAGTTTTCTAATTTCCCAATATGTTTCCTAATTTTGACTGCACTAAACTAAATGATCAAAAATATCTCTTGAGTGCCACAATTGTTGCATCAACTATTAGCAATTCTGCAATTAATTCCAAAAATTGCAACTGGGAAAATTCGATTCAATATGGTTTTGTCCATTCCATAAATATCCATGATATATATCGTAGTTTATAAATGTCGATATACAGAGTTTTATGTAACACCGAACATTTTCAAAACGAGAATTTTTCTTTTAAGTATACACATGCATACATTTTCCGACACTAGGTTTATTAAATAATTAAATTTGAAGCTTTAAACGAGTGTTTTCCACTCCCAAGCTAAGCATGAAGTAAAATTTCGAGTTTAGAAAAGCTTGAAAATTTGGTTTGGTCGCGTAGCGCGAAGCGCGGAGCGGCCAAACCAAATTTTCAGGCTTTTCTAAACTCGAAATTTTACTTCATGCTTAGTCTGGGAGTGGAAAACACTCGTTTTAAGCTTCAAATTGAACTCTTACAAAAATACGATTATCCAAAGATTTACGGCATATACGCTTCGCGCTACGCGACCAAACCAAATTTTCAGGCTTTTCTAAACTCGAAATTTTACTTCATGCTTAGTCTGGGAGTGGAAAACACTCGTTTTAAGCTTCAAATTGAACTCTTAAAAAAATTCGATTATCCAAAGATTTACGGCATATACGCTGTAATTGGGACATGTATACTTGAAAGAAAAACTCCCTGTAAGTACAAGTTGAGGCATTAATTGCGATTGGCTACAATTTTTAATAATCATATAGGCAACCCAATTTACCCATAACTTAAAAATTTAAGCTTGTATTAGACGACACTATTTTCCTTGTACAAGAAAATAGTATACTATTTTCTATCATGGTGTACTAAATAGAACATGTCCTATTTCTATTATACAAAACTGTATAAGAATTGCGTTTTGGTCATATTTTGTGTATTATGCATGTCTAGAAAATGGTATCCTATTTTCCTATACAAGAAAATAGTGTCGTCTAATACAAGCTTAAAGGTGTCAAATTGTATTGGATGAAAATGTTCGGTGTTACATAAAACTATCTGTATATCATGATAAATATCGTGAAAGTTATCTGATAATATATATCGTCTGAACCCTGCAATAAACCACGTACAAATAATTAAATTTATAAAACTGTAATTGTTTCTATTTATTTATTTATTTATTTATTTACTTAACGGTTTCACCTTTTACTATAGTGTATACATATATATAGAACTTTAACGCAAATATTAAGCTTACATTTTGCACATTGGTTTAATTCTCAATTGCAATTTACTTTTTCAGATATTTTACAGTAAAATTATTTAGAGGTACTTACTTCCCTCTTATCACACTTTTTGTTTGTTCATTTTTAGCGCTCTCTATGGCCAAGTTAAGATTTGATAATGAAAATGGTGTTTTCAAGTCAAACTAAAATTTTCGTAAAGAATGATTTTTTGGTGAAAAATGGATAATAAGAAAATTGTTCCGGGGACACACCCCACTGAGCAAATACATTTAAGTAATGTTTCATCAACATTAAAACAACATTTAATGTTGTTACAATGTTGATAAAACATTATTTGTTTGTTTTTTGCTCAGCGGGGTACAACATATAAAAAAAAAACATAGTTAAATTAAACCACAGGTGAACTTAAGATAAATATGCCAGAAGGAGAATAAAACGTGCATAGTGCCTTTGCACTATTTCTGAATGAACTAAATATGTTTTATATATATATACAAATACATCTCTATAGTAAGTAAAATACCACTATAAAAAAAACAAGTTGAATTTATGTAAATTAATGGAGGCCAACTGGATGTTTAATTTAATAGCAAAAACCTAGTTTGTTAATTAGGTACTATTGAAGTGTAAATAAGATAATTTGACTGCATATACCCTATCCGGCGGATGGTGATTCAGACTTATTTAAGGATGTTGAACTTATTATCACGTCGCAGATAAGAGCAATTGTACCAAAATGTAGCAATCAATTCAAAATTAATTCAATAATCAAAACTACTCACACCCCAACATGCAGTAACCGCATTAACTCTAAAAATATCCAAACACATCGATTTTTCTAGAAATTAGGTCAAATGCGCATAATTTTATTAAAACCCGTTTTTCTTTTAATAAATAACCCGAATATATGTAAAAATACATACCGTTTCTGGATTTCCCACGGGAACACTCCTCGTAACAGACACGTTAATAAGTATGGTAAACAGAATAAAACACAGCAATTTAATAAATGAGAACGTCATTGTTGTTTGTACGAAATGCAAGTTGCAAGTGCGGTCACCCTCTGATCAATTTCTTTAGCGCTCCCATTTTATATACACACATTTATAAAGGACCTAGATAACACACGCACAAACACAAAGCTCACTCGTGTCATTTGTTACCCTACTTACCTACTTTCATCCCGAGCTGTACGGTCATTCAAATGACCTATGTCCATTGTTGTTAAAGCACCTCTTCAGGACGGAGAGCACCGTCAGCTCGAGTACTAATTATTTTATTTTCCTTGGAAAAAAATCGCAACCTTGGTGGCGAATTTTGTTGATTCAACTTTTGGTGCCAAGGTGATCCAAATGTTTGCGAATAATTATATCAAATTGATGGTGAGAGAGCATCTTTTGGCTAAGGAATTCTTCTGTGAGTTTCGAAAGGAAGTTTACGCAATTCAAGAAAATTGATTTCTTGTAAACAGTGGAAAACTTATTTACATTCCCGATGAGCTATCAGAAACATGGGGCAGAGATCAGCACTACTTTCATATCAACATTGTTGACTCAATCAGGAAATAATTTGTTTATGCACGCTTTAATCAGTTCATGTATTAAACATGCACTTAGATATAAAACATTTTCAGAATTCTGCGTTCAAATTCTTTAAATATTTATATAAGTTTTTTTCTATTTTCATAAAACTATTATTATTTTAGTATTATTAATTTATACATAATTTAAATGTATTAATATCAATTTCTAAAACAAAATTAGTTTTCTTAGAATACTATCTTTATATCTAAAAAAAAATACTTGTTTCTTCCTCAAACAACGTACAAATCAGAGCTGGGACGAATCCTCGTAAAAAGGATTCGAATCACGAATCCGAATCACCTCCCACTGAGCAAACATTTAAGTAACGTTTTATCAACATTAAAACAACGTTTAATGTTATTACAATGTTGTTATAACGTTATTTGTTTGTTATTTGCTCAGCGGGCTAATGCGATTCGAATCACGAATACTCGAATAAAGGATTCGTAAGAGATAAATATGATTCGAATCAAAAATTCGAATCCTGGTTTTTCGAATCAAGAATACAAATCCTTTAAGAATAAATTTGCTTCTATTATTTTTTTGCAACCATTAACATATAAATATCATTACGAGTTGTTTTAACAAAAATATTCGAAACCTAATTATTTATAATTAACACTAAACATCGTGGATAACAGACTACATATCTGATTCCGTGTTACTCTGATTAAAGATGTGTTTGTGTGTTTTTGAACTTCACTTCAAATCAGTGTTTTGTACGCATGGCGCATGAAGTAAAATTTCGAGTTTAGAAAAGCCTAAAAATTTGGTTTGGTCGCGTAGCGCTACGCGCTACACGACCAAACCAAATTTTCAGGCTTTTCTAAACTCGAAATTTTACTTCATGCTTAATCTGGGAGTGGAATCACTCGTTTAAAACTTCAAATTGAACTCTATTATAAATTACGTAAATAAAAAATTCACTGAATATTATTAAACCTGGAAGAGTCAGAGAAGTCATGGAATTTTATTTAAATTGACCAAAACACTAACAAAAAGCCATAGGCTATTACTAAATTTGTCAAAATCAACAGGCATCATAAACATTACAAAACACGTAAGTATTTATAAAAACAATTTAAATACTGACAAAAACAATGAAAACAATTTAACAAAAGAAGAGAGTTATAGGGAAAAAAATCTTTAATCAGGGAAATGTCGGAAAAATTTAACATTTCAGATTATGGCTACCGTGTTAGTTTTACTTCAAATAATAATAAACAAAATTTTGAAAACTATATTATTATCTTTAAAAACATTTTCAGTCATTTAATGTTCTTATCAAAGCATTCAGTTTAATGTTTCGAACGAGCGTTTCCACTCCCGGACTAAGCATGAAGTAAAATTTCGAGTTTAGAAAAGCCAAAAAAATTGGTTTGGTCGCGTAGCGCGTAGCGCTACGCGACCAAACCAATTTTTTAGGCTTTTCTAAACTCGAAATTTTACTTCATGCGCCACCGGTACAAAACACTGACATATTACGAAGTTTAAAACACACCGCTAAACTTTACACTGAATCAGTGTTGTGTACCGGTGGCGCATGAAGTAAAATTTCGAGTTTAGAAAAGCCTGAAAATTTGGTTTGGCCGCTCCGCGCTTCGCGCTACGCAACCAAACCAAATTTTCAGGCTTTTCTAAACTCGAAATTTTACTTCATGCTTAGTCTGGGAGTGGAAAACACTCGCTTAAAGCTTCAAATTAAATTATTTTAATAAACCGAGCGTCGGACCAAACCAAATTTTTAGGCTTTTCTAAACTCGAAATTTTCCTTCATGCGCCACGCGTATAAAAAAGTATTTTAACGAAAGATTTAAAAACACATAAAACAAATGTTTCATGTTAATCCTCACAATTAATTCGAATTGTTTTTGACGATTCAAATCCTTTTGCAAGTACTCGAATTCTTTTGTAAGTGTTCAAATCCTTTTATAAATATTCGAATCCTTTTATAAATATTCGAATCCGTTTATAAATATTCAAATCCTTTTATAAGGATTCGAATCACCCGCAGTTGGATTCGAATACGAATTGTCTTAAAAAAATGTAACGAATCCAGTTTAACTAAAGTATTCGAATGCCTCTTTTGAATCCTCTAAAAGAATTCGAATTCAGGACTCGAATCCTGAATGATTCGAGTTCTGCCCAGCTTTGGTAGAAATTTGTCTAAAAATATTTATTTTCAAACATAAATTACAATTCAGGGTGCTTCAGAATAGGTGAAAAAAGTCACATCTTGTTTAGGGGCTTATTTGAAGACAATGGGTTAAATAAACTTGTAAATAGTAATTAACATTTCTTAAGGTTTAACTAAACTAAGTTTGACATATTTTCGTTGTAATATTCCCACCAAGCAAAACACAAACAAATAACATTTTATAAACATTGTGACAACATTAAACGTTGTTTTATTGTTAATGAAACATTCCCACTGAGCAAATCCATTTAAGTAATGTTTCATCAACATTAAAACAACGTTTAATGTTGCTACAATGTTGATATAACGTTATTTGTTTGTTTTTTGCTTAGTGGGTTATTACAATGTATTTGTTTAGTGGGTTCTTTCAAGAAAAAACTCTTATCTTGTCGTTTTAGTTTGGTTTTGCGGAACTACTTAAATATAAATAATTCTAGATAAAAACCAAATTATTCTAATCCTTTGAGATGAAAATTACACAATTTGACAGAATTGTCAAAGTATTTCAATTGTAATTTTTAAAAGCGTCAATTTGTATTATTTCATTTATACAGGAAATGTATTTTTTACATATTCATATCACGATAGTTACAGCGTTTGGTAAATTTACAGGAATTCGTTTTTTATTAATTTATTTATTTATTTTATACGGTATCTCCTTTTTACATAAATTTTTACAAATCAATTATATAATTCTTAACTATTGTAACAAATTAATACAATGATTCACTACAATAAAAAATATAGATTAAATGAAATTAAATGAAATTACTATACATCAAAATCAAAATAATCCCTAAACATATAAAGAAAAAAAAAATATACAAAATATTAAAACAATATATTATTTTAAAATAATACCAAATGACTATAGGTTATCTGTCAAGACGATTTAACATATCTCTAAAATGTGCATAAGGTTCATTGAAAATATTTACATTATCACTGGCAGTAATCTCGTTCAAATATCTCAAAATCCTAGAAATGGGACTATTGAAACCATAATTTGTGGAATGTATTGGCACTCTGAATAGTGTATGATGTCTTGTAACCCTTGTTACATTAAATCTACATAGTGACAATAAATGGCCACAATCAATAAGCCCATTTATGAGCCTGAAGCCGAAACAAATATCATTAATTTTGCGTCTATTTTTTAAAGATTTTAAATTTAATGTACTTAACATATTTGTGTGACTAAGAGCAATTCTAGTAAGACCTAATTTAAAATGAACAATTCTTAAAAATTTGCTCTGTACCATTTCGATTTTGTAAGACCATCGATCGTAAGTAGGGTTCCAAATAACAGAACCATACTCTAGTTTTGTTCTAACTAAACTAGTGTACAACAATCTGCTGGTGTTAACGTTAAACATGGATGAAAATCGTTTAATTAACCCAAGAGTTTTTAGAGCATTGCCAGCAATGTAGTTAACATGTGGAATAAATGATAGTTTATTATCCAATATTATGCCTATGTCTTTAATAATATCTGTACAATTTAAAGAGTTACTATTTAAATGATATGTAAATGGTACTTTTATAGGTTATCATCCACTCCTTGATTAAGCAAGAAGTAAATGATATTTTGGCTTGGAGAGACCAATCCAAATTGTTTTTTCTAAACTGCAATTTTTAGTTTATGCGCCACGCGTACGTAATAAATTAAACATCCAGTGATTCCACATTAAGTTCAAAATATACTGCTTACGTTTGATCTCACGTTAATAAATTTTACAAACATTTATTTTGTCAAACCAAATATTGCTCTTTTAAAATTCAAGCACTTTTTGGGATATAAAAGGGTACTCAATTCAAAGCTTAAGCTATTAATTGAAGACGCTTTTGTAAAAACAAAGAATCCTTAATAGAAAACGTTAAATGCATTAAAGTTTAAACTTTGTACAATATTGTAGAAAAACAAGTTAGGGTATTTTAATTTTCTTTTACCACTATTTCAATATTTAGTGTAATAAGTTGGTTCTTAACAGGCCCATGTATAGTCGGAATTTTCACCAAAGAGGTAAGAAAATGCCAAAATTAGCTAAACACATTAAATTTCATTTTTTCACACAAAACGCACCCGGGCTGAGCAATTTGCAAATGTTAAGAAACGCTTAAACACCAATTTAATTATAAATCGATTTAATTTTGATTAAATCTCATCACTTGAGAGATATAAGCTAGTGCCCGTTTTAACTGTGAAAAGTGAAAAAATCATGAAACTATCTTCTTTCAAAAAAATAATTTCCTACCCACTGAGCAAAAAACAAACAAATAACGCTATATCAACATTGTAGCAACATTAAACGTTGTTTTAATGTTGATGAAATATTACTTAAATGGATTTGCTCAGAGGGCTAGAATTCAAAATTATTTATTTAATGTGGTTTCGTCGCTCGGTGATGCGTAGCGTCAAATGCAAATTTTGAGGCTTTTCTAAACTCGAAATTTTACTTCATGAGCCACGCGTATAAAACACTAATTTGTTGTAAGGTTAAAAATATACGTCTTTAGCATACTGCTTTAGTAGTACATTTTGAACTTCAGTTGGAATCAGTGTTTTATACGCGTGGCGCATGAAGTAAAATTTTGAGTTTAGAAAAGCCTGAAAATTTGGTTTGGTCGCTCCGCAACCAAACGCGACCAAACCAAATTTTAGGCTTTTCTAAACTCGAAATTTTACTTCATGCTTCATCTGGGAGTGATAAACACTCGTTTAAAGCTTCAATTTGAACTGTTTTTAAAAAACAACAAATATCTGAAGATTTACAGTGTATATTTAAAAGAAGAATTTCCTGTATATTAAGTTATGAAGTAGCAGATCTTCATTGTTTTGTTTCAAATTTTAATAATATTTAAAAATAATTCAAATAATTGCAGATAATTAAAATACCCAGCTTTCATCTTTTTTTTTTTTTTTGTAAACCGGCGTCGACTGCTGTGGCCATTGGCCGGTTTACTATAGCTAAGGTAAACATTTTAAAAAGAAAGAAAAAAAAAAAAAGAAAATAAAACGACCGGGTGTATATGGCTCGGACGCTGGGACAGTACAAATACAGAAACACACAAATCAAAGTGTAATAAATATATATAACGCAGGTAACATGTCTGATGTAAAAAGTCAGACAGACAAAATGTCAAATATTAAGACAAGGACGCTCAGCACATTACACACCTAAATTTTCTTAAATAGACCTGTCTCCCTAAGAAACTCAATGACGGTTTTACACGAACGCTGTTCTAATGTCCTAGCTATATCATTTGGAAGCCTGTGTCTATCGCGTTGAGTTGCATAGACTACATTCTTCCAATATATGCCTCACCGTGAGAGGGTTGTGACATATGTCAGATGTTGGTGCGGGGTCGCTGGTAAGAAGATGTGAATGGGTCAGATTAGTATGACCCACCCTGAGACGGACAAGAGCTACCTCCTCTCTTCTCGTTAGCGGATCAGGTGATCTCCATGCTGCAACCGATGGCTTTACGTGACGGAGTTTGCTCTCGAGGCGTATCCAGTCTTGCTGCCATAAGCCGTTTATCGCTGACTTTATGTAGTTTTGCGGCAAAATGCGAGGTCTGGATGATCCTGTTCAGCCGCCAGACGGGCTGCAGCGTCTGCTAGCTCATTACCTTTGATCCCCCTATGTGAGGGTACCCAGACGAAGGTTACACTTCGGGATCTTGCTACCAGGTGCGCACTAACTTATCATCCACTTTCTTATTTGCGATGCTAAGTATCGCAGACTGGGAATCTGAGACTAGGAGGAATGATTCGTGGCACGACATATCACAGTAGCGCAGCGTTTGCCATATTGCGTACAATTCTGCAGTGTATACGCTACAAACTGCGGGAAGCGACCATGAATGTGCCGCGTTATCCATGACAATCGCGGACCCCACTCCATTCAAAGTTTTGGAGCCGTCAGTATACACTGCATGAGGTGAGTTGTGTTGTATTGTTATGTCGTCAAATCGGGCTGAGATGACCTGGGGATCAGATTCCTCTCGGCTAAGGGACAACATGTCCCAGATAACTTGTACTCTGTTTATTGTCCATGGTGGAACATCACCCCACCCGAAAGGTAAGCAGGCTGGACTGTCTATTTTCCACTCTTCTCTAAACGCACGCGCTCGAACACTCACCGGTCTTGTTATTGTGGGCCTACGGAGGTAAGCCCCATACTGTTCGTTGTTGACGAAAATACAGTAATTTATATGACTCGGGTCAGCCGTTACAGACGCCTCATACGCAGAGCGAATGCAAGGCGCCCGTAGTGCAGTGGCATAATTCCCGAGTCGCAGCAGAGACTTCTAAATGGTGAGGTTCTAAAGGCTCCCGTGGCGAGTCTGATGCCTGTTCCATGTATGCTGTCTAGGACTTTTAACCGGATCTTTCGGGCAAATGCATAGACCATGCAGCCATAGTCGAGCCTTGACAGTACCAAGGCTTTATACAGCCGCAGTAGTACTTCCCTGCTCGCCCCCCAGTTAATGTTGGCTAGACACTTGATGATATTAATTGCTTTTTTACATCTGGCTGCCAGTGCGTCGATGTGCCTCCGAAACCTAAGGGCACTATCGAATGTAAGTCCTAGGAATTTATGACTTTCTACACATTGAATGCGGTATCCGCCAACAAAGATACGAGGGTCCGGGTGAGGTCTGCGCAAACGGCAAAAGTGTATGCACCCTGTTTTGGCCGGGGAAAATGTAAAGCCTCTCAGCTCAGCGTCGTGTGTTATCCCATCTATCGCGTCTTGCAGTTTTCTACTGCAGAAGGCAGTAGTTGGGCCAGTGACATAAATAGCAAGGTCGTCGACATATAGGCATCTTTCTACTGGTGCTCTGACGGATGCTGCAATCCCATTAACCGCTATTGCAAACAGGGTAACACTAATCGTGGAGCCTTGCGGAATGTCATTTTCGAGTATGTGGGTGGACGATAACTTGTCTTGCACCCGCACGAATTTTGCAATCGCTGAGAAGCGAGGAGATAAATAATGGGAGATTTCCTCTCAATCCCCACTCGTGCAGCTGTTGGAGAATTCCGTATCGCCACGTCAAATCATACGCTTTCTCAATATCGAACAATACCGCCACTAAATGTTGACGGGTGAGGAATGCATTTTGAATAGCGTTTTCTAGTCGGACTAGGTAGTCAACAGTGGAGCGACGTTTGCTGAACCCAGCCTGGTAGTTGACAATGAGTCCACGAGACTAGAATCCAAACCAAGCGGGCGTTTACTATTTTCTCTAGCAGCTTACCCAGGCAGCATGTAAGAGATATAGGGCGGTAACTTGACTTTTGGGTCGGATCCGTGCCTGGTTTTAGAATGGGCACTACAATAGCCTCCTTCCAGGTTCGCGGATAGCACCCATGATTCCAGATACGGTTAAAGATGTCCAGCATTCCAACCCTGACGTGAGTTGGAAGCTGCCGGATCATCTCGTATGGGATATTATCAGGGCCAGGGGAAGATTCGTTGGTTAGGCGTAATGCCGTTTCCAATTCCTCCTCGGTAAAGGGGCGATTGTAGATCATATCCGAGTCTGCGGAAAAATCAAGAGCTGTCTCGACGGTATCCCTTTGACGCAAAAAGGTAGGGCTGTAGTTTGTGGACGAGCTCGTCAGGGAGAAATGTTTTGCTAATACCTCTGCTATCATGGATGGACCTTGTACTGTGCCTCCGTCTGACTCGATAGCAGAAGTAATTGATGGAGCGCATTTGCCCGCCACCGACCGCACTTTCCTCCAGACATCGGAGATTGACGAGTCGGTGCTGAGGCTGGAGACATACTCCTCCCAGCATGTTCTTTGATTCTCTCTGATGGTTTTACGCGCGATTGCTCTTGCTCTTTTAAATGTTATTAGATTTTCTTGCGTTGGGTATCGTTTGAACCGGTTTAGGGACCGTTTCTTTTCCGCAATTGTTCGCTTAACTACGTCGTTCCACCAGGGGACAGGTCGACGTGTCAGAGAACCGCCCGATTTTGGAATTGATCTCTCTGCTGCCGCTAGGATGCTGAGACTTAGGTCCCGGATAGATTTTTCTATGTCTTGTGTTGGCGCGGGTAATACCACCGCTTGGTGATACTGTTCCCAGTTCGCCAAAGATAGTTTCCATTTCCAAGGGGTACGTTGACTAAACCTCTCATTGCTGGTTAGACTTTCATCTTAATATTTTTTCGACATCTTTTATTTTTTTTTGTAAACGTATCCACAAAAATTAGTTTAAAGTTTATTTCAGCCATACTTATGTTATAACGTAATGAAAATGTAAATAACTTAGTAAGCTCAAAAATAAATAACAATTGTTGTCAGTTTGACAGACACTGCAATTGCTGCTAGATTATTTTTCATTGTCAATAGCGTTACTAGTGTTTTTTTTTTAACAATGGAATCACAGATATTCTTTATCTTGGAGCGAATTTATTTCTTACTTGGACAAAATGACCCAATAGTGAAGTTATAGATCATTTTAAAGACGAGAAAGTAGAAATTTCCACAATTTATCGGGTTATCAGAAGATAGGAAGCAGTCTGCCTGCAAAAGGGCTCCCAAAAAACGGATAGCCATCCGATCTTTAGCAAGAATCAGCGAAATAAAATGGTGAAAACCGGTGAATCCGTCGTCCAAAACACGATAGGCATGGTTCGTTTAAAATTGAGCGAATTTATTTCTTATTTGGACAAAATGACCTAAAAGTGAAGTTATAGATCATTTTAAAGACGAGAAAGTAGAAGTTTCCACAATTTTTCGGGTTATCAGAAGATAGGAGGCAGTCTGCCTGCAAAGGGCTCCCAAAAACGGATTGACATCCGATCTTAAGCAAGAAGCAGCGAAATAAAATGGCGAAAACCGGTGAAACCGTCGTTCAAAACACGATGGGCAAGGTTCGTTTAAAATTGAGAAAAAATGATTTAGATAAGCCTTTTTCAATCCTATAATAATGTATTTTTTTTAAATTGATTTGTTTTGCTACTATATTTGGTTTTCAATAAATTAATAATTCTCATAACTTTCAGCCCACCCGTTAATAACCTGTATATGACAGTTAAGGGAAGGATACACCCAAGGCCGTAGCTAGAAATACATTTCAGAGGAGGTTATAAAAGTTTCGGGGTGGGGGGAGCGTTTTAATCGTAAAAATGTTGTTTTTTCTATTACAGGGTCGCTTTTACACTTACAATTTCGGGGAGGTTTGAACCCCCATATCCCCCCCGGCTGCATTTCTTTCTTTTTAAAGCATTTTCAGGTGATGTAATAGAAGGATTTAAAATATTGGCGCACCTCTTGGGTTTTGTTAGGTGCCCCTCTCAAATCAAAAATAAAGCATATCAATTATAACATAAAATTGATGTTACAATAACCATCAATTGTTCTTATTTCCTTGTTCTAACTGCCGAATCGATAAACGGCAGTAAGAACAAGGAAATAAGAGTAAAGTTTTTAGAAATTATTTGCTTGGCTAATATTATCCTAAATTCTAAATTTAAATCTTTATTCAAGTGAGGAAAAATATACAATAAAAAAATAAATCGTACAGTGTCCAAACCTATAGTGTCAAATACTACATATACACTGTTCCATTTGTTTCTGGATCTCGCCTAGCCATGCTTTCGTGTTGTTATGTTGCAGTATCAACATTTACATTTTTTATTAATTGCCACTCCTGATTCCTTATTTTAACAGTGTTGCAATAATTTATGATATCATAAGTAATCCTCTTTTTAATTTTCAAGAGGTTTATTGTTAATCTTGCAACAAATGTGTAGTTATTATAGATAATACTGCATACCATTCTGTGCAATTAGACAAAACTCCTTCATTTTATTGTAAGAAATGCGAAATGCAGGAGTGGTTGGTTAAACACAATGTAAAATTCAATCCAAAATTAACCAAAAAGTAACTATGGGCTTTATTTATACCTTTTCGATCAAATGACAAAATTTACGTAGTTGATGACATTTTGAGAAAGAACGGGCACGAAGTTCTTAGATTACCGCCATACCATTGTCAATACAATCCAATTGAAATGGCATGGGGGTTTTGTAAGACTTACTACAATAAGCACATAAATTCTAAGCAACCATCTAAGGATCGTGTTCAGAATTTATGGCTTGAGTCTCTCTCAAAATGTACATCCGATATGTGGCAAAATTTCTGTGATCATTGTGAAAAACTTATTTCGGATGACTGGACAAAACACATGGGGAACCTTTCTTTTGAAACCATTCCTCCTTTTATTATTTCGCTTGGGGAATCTGGCTCAGAACAAACATCAGAAGATTCAGATGCAGGTTCTCTTGACTAAATAATAAAAGTGGAATGAGGGCTTAAAAATTGTTTGACATGAAAATTATCAGTATCACAAGAGGGTGGGAATAAATTTGCAATTCTACAAAAAAATACTGAGGGCCAACAGAAGAGAGAATGACCAAAATTAAGGTGGATGGATGGAGTTGATCAAAATGTGTTAACGGGAAGACCCAAGCGAGAAATATAAATGGATGACGAAATAAGTTTGCAGAGCCGAATTCATTATATTTGTTATATACAATATTATTGCTGTGTTTGTATGTACAAAAACCAAGTAGTAAATTTTGTTAATCTTAAAACTGCATATTATTATCCTTTTATATCTGAAAATTTGTAAAACAGGCAACAGTGTAAGATCACAATAGTCAGAAATTATAACCTTAAAATCGAACATCTGACAGTGACATTTAAAAACCATGATTTAAAACACAACCAGCCCCATTTACAATACTTAAACTGTCACTTTTCCATAGCTAGGCGAGATCCAGAAACAAATGGAATATATTATAACTAAAAATAATTAGATTGATAATGAATGGAATTATAATACAAAGTAATACACTAATATAATAACATTATATATTAATAATACGCTAATAATAGTAAATAGTAAATAATTACAAAAAAAATAAGCTCATGAAAATTTGGAAAAAGGAAATAATAATAATGAAAAAATAACAATAATAATTCTTGAATTTTGGAGGCAATCACTTCGTGATACATTTTCAATTTTGATATAAAGAATTCTAATGTAAAATATGATAAAAAGAGTAAACATATTATTGAAGATATACATATATTCATCTAATACAATTTGACATCTTTAATTTTTAAGTTATGTGTAAATCGGGTTGCCTATATGACTATAAATTGTAGCCAATCAATCGCAATTAATACCTTAACTTATACATACTCTCCAGTATATATGTCCCAATTACAGCGTATATGCCGTAAATCTTCAGATAATCGTTGTTTTTTTTCTTTCAAGAGTTCAATTTGAAATTTGAAAAGAGTGTGTTCCACTCCCAGACTAAGCATGAAGTAAAATTTCGAGTTTAGAAAAGCCTGAAAATTTGGTTTGGCCGCTCCGCGCTTCGCGCTACGCGACCAAACCAAATTTTCAGGATTTTCTAAACTCGAAATTTTACTTCATGCTTAGCCTGGGAGTGGAAAACACTCGATTAAAGCTTCAAATTAAATTCGTTTAAAAAACCGAGCGTCGGAAAATGTACTACGTATGCTTATGTGTACTTAAAAGAATAATTTTCGTTATGACAATGTTCGGTGTTACATAAAACTCTCTGTACGTGTTTAAATCATCAAGGAAACTCTATGCGAATAAAAATTAAGTTTATTTAAATATACATGCTTACTTTCATTACAATGTATAATTTAATAAAATTCCTCCTAAATCTTGTTCAAGGCAAAAATTATCATTAATAAGCTTCTAAGCACTCTAAACACATAAAAAATTAAAAACAGACTGTACACGTTTTGTTTATCATAATATTTTTTTTGCGTATGATAAGCTCACTTGAAGGTTAATTGATTCGATTTATATTTTCGCAAATAAAAAATCAACAATTTTTCAGATATTCCTCGATCATATTTGTGATTTATTATTAAGTAATTGCAACCCATAATTATTAAATCAATCAACAAGTAGAAGAATTTAATTGTTTACATACCTAAGTTTTCTATAAACAGTACTGATAAGATTTTTCTCATTTTGTCATTTTGAACTCATATTCTGATAGTTTGCTTTTCGGTTATGTAAATGTCATTCGGGCCAATTCTGTAAGCGAAATGTTAAATTTAACGTACATGTCATTCTTTAACTTCTCTTTCTAAGCGGATTTGGTATTAGTTATGTACACTTACATGTGCGGTTACAAATAACATATTCGTTAAATTTAACATTTCTTTTACAGGATCGGCCGTTTTTTGCGATGTTTACAGAGCCGGGTTTAGGCAGGAAGCAACGGATGCATTGCATCCGAGCTCCAGTGGCAAAGGGCGCCCACAACTGTCAATTTTCTTATAAATAAGGGCGCTAGAGAATTCAGTTCCCTTTATAAGGTTTTGGTTTTGATAATAAATTTTAATAATTTCGCAACGTTTTTGTAGTGATAAATATTCCATGTTGTTTTGTAATAATTTAACGCAGAAAACTGTCATATAAACATGGTTTTTACATGTATAGTGTTGCCTATATTTCATTTTAAAATCCCGAACTACTAATTGGATCACACTTTACATAGTGAAAAACATTACACATTTACTTTTTTGAAACTTGAAAAAAACTTGTCGATATCTCTTCTATTTTGAATATGTTTAAAAAAACGAAACTATGTTTTTGATTAAAATTAATAACATTTGGCGTAAAATTATTATTTATCTTGAATGAAAACATTACACAAAATAATAATCAAAACAACAAATTTAAATTACTAGTGCAAAGACAGCAAGTTCACTTGAAACATACATATTTCAGAGGTATTCTGCCCACTGAGCAAACACATTTAGGTAATGTTTCATCAACATTAAAACAACGTCTAATGTTGCTACAATATTGATATAACGTTATTTGATTGTATTTTGCTCAGTGGGTGGTTTATTTCCTTTTAGTAAAATATCTATATGGCATATAATTTTCTAGCTTGACACTGCAGGAAGAAACTTCTAATGAAAACTTTGGGCGTCCTACATTTAAAACGCTAATAAAAACATTACTAATCTGCTGAATATAAAAAAAGTGTACAATTTTTGTAAATCGAATGTTATATAGTTTGCTGTAATATTTACGTCGTTACAGTCTACTGTAAAAAAAGTAATATTACAGTTTTCTATAACCCTATTAAAGAGTTCAATAATTGTGATTATTATGATAATAACTGAATAATTGATATCTATTGTTATTGTTGATAAAATCATTACCTAAATATTATTATAAGTTAATTTTACTATTAAGATTTCTTTGTAAATCGAATGTTATATAGTTTGCTGTTATATTTACGTCATTACAGTCTACTGTAGAAAAAGTAATATTACAGTTTTCTATAACTCTATTACAGAGTGATCATTATGATAATACCTGAATAATTGATTTCTGTTGTTATTGTTGATAAAATCATAACCTAAATATTATTACAACTTAATTTTACTATTAAGAAGCATTTTAATGTGAATAATTCAATTATACAATTCATTAATGAAGGCTATCTACATTACACTCCAGTTCTGCTAATTAACGAAAACGTTTTAATCCAAATAAAGTGTGAATAACAATGGCACAAACAGTAAATTACTACAACGAGATATCGCTAATGATGTTCGGCTTCGGAGATAGCCATGAGCCAAATCCAGAAACTGTCCAATTAGTGGAGAGCATCGCATTAGAGCAGCTACGCTTAATCATACAGGAAGCCCTCAAATACCAAAAAGGTGATGTCCTCAACGGAGAAGAGCTCGTATTCCTCCTAAGAAAAAACAAATTTAAAATGCGCCGGTTTGTGAAGTACTTATCCAACAAAGAAGCGTCGAAAAAGGCTCAATCGGGTGGCTTGGAAGCCATTGAATTACCGAAACATAAGTTGGTTGATTTTATTAAATACATTGATGAGACCGGTGAGTTAACAAATTTGAGGGAATTTGACGAGGTTAAATATGATAGGATGGTTCGGGCGGACCGGATATCAGTTGCTTTGAATGAAGAGAATTATATAAAGTTTTCCACCGCCAGGTGTACTTCTTTCATGAGTAAAAATATGTCGCAGATTAATAATTTGAAGAATTTGAAAATGTGGGTAGATCCTAAAGATGAGATTCCTTTATCGAATATTGCATTGGAGGTGCTCGGGTATCTTACTTATGATACGGTTGCCCAGTTAACGGATTATGCACTGCTTGTGCGGATGGATAATAATCGGACTAGTGACCCGTTAGGTAATTTGCATGGCAGTTATTTTTCTGCTTCTATGTTTAACGGAGATCATCGTTTTGGGGGGCAGAAACCTGATTATAGTAAGGTTTATATTATGAACCCTGCGATAACTCCGGCAGAGATTCGGGAGGTTATGCGGAGGGTGCACATGCCACAAGTTGGGAAGTTGAATTTCGGGAGGAAGCTTCCAAATACACATCACATTTTAGCTCTTTAATTTGTTTAATGTAAGTTTAGTAAATTTATTTTTTTTAAATACAATTCTGAAGTATTAACTGTTGTGTTTATATTTTCATTTTGTATACCATTACTTTAATTATTTGAATCTTTACAAATTTATACCAAAAATTATCAATCAATAGCTGTATAATGGGGGGTACACCCAGTGTGCAGCCAGATTTTTGTCTATTACAAATTATACAGGATTTTTTTTTGTACACATGTTGATGCATGCAATGGGCTCGTTCATCAGAATGTTCAACATTCAACATGTTTGAATTTGTTTGTGATGTATGTTGGTACCTAATGAACGGTTCTCCGGTCGGTCTATTTTGTACGATTTCAAAAATCCCAAACATGTTCATGATTAACAATCGGGTCATCAGAGAATTCCCGAACAGCTGGCAGTAAACTCCCAACTATTGTCTTTGCTGAATGGGCCCAATGTAAATTTTCAGGCATTTGTTCTTTTTGATAAGCCTTCAATTTGTTTCCACTCCCTGATTAAGCGCGAAGTAAAATTTCGAGTTAAGAAAAGCCTGAAAATTTGGTTTGGTCACAAATTTCAAGTAAAGTTCAAAATATACTGCCAAAGCAATATGCCAAAGCATAGTGCTTTATTCGCCTGGCACATGAAACCAAATTTTGAGTATAGAAAAGCTATAAACTCGAAATTTGACTTGCTAGTGTAATGTTTCATAAGAATTGTTATAAAATAAATTTCTATTTGTAATCCACGAAATTGTTGTAGAAAACTGTAAAATAAATCAGTTACACACTATAGATTATCTTAACTTTAATGTAGGTGTCTGTAATGTATTTATTTGCTCTGGCAATGCAATCAACAATCAAAAATCCTACGCTCTATAACAAAATCTTGCAAATCAATGGTACTTAATAAACGACAATGATTTTTATAGCATAAAATTTCCACTATTTATAAATACTTGGGTACTAATTTCAAATAAATACAATTATCAATACACGTATTATTGTTTTTAAAAACTAGATGTCGCCCACATCGGGAAATGACTTAATTCAATCAGCTGTTTTTTTTTCAATAAGCTCCAATCCCTCCAATCAAAGTAGACTGTATTATTGAACGGAGACGAACATATCTCCCACCTATTGATCCGAACAAAGATGCCGTCACAGTCGGACAGTAGTAGTGTAGAAAATGGCAGATGTAGGTACATCAAATTTTGATTGTTTAGAGATTAAGACTCGTAGCATAGAACAAACTCTACTACCTCTAATAAAACAGGTAACGTACACACGTGTTAGTTTGAGTTTGTTTATACATTCTGTTTTTTTCTCTTATAAGCACAGCTTTCATACATTGTCCTAGAGCTTTCTGGTTTTTAGTGTTCTTTTGGGCGTGCACTTTGGTTTGACGTATTTTACTATTTGTCTACGTTACTATTTGGGAAATGAACGGGACAAGAGTTTTTTTTATAGTCTTTTGGCATTTTGCATTTATACTTAATTGAGGTTATGTTGTTCGTTTCTTAGCAACACGTGTATCTTTAATATTTGTTTATACGCAAGCGCACTGGATGTCTTAATATTTATTGGCGGGTTTATTAATTATTTTTAAATCCGATATATAAATTATATATTATAAAGATCGTATAAAATGATTGAACTAAGTTATTATGCCTACATGCACCACAGCTGATTAACATTAATCAGTGATTACTACTTCTTAAAAACAACAATATTATTTACAAATTGTTCACACATTTGCATTATAAGGAAAGAGACATGCTTGAGAAGTGATGCAAATTTAAAACATTTTTACATTCTCGAATTTTTACTTAATCAGATCGTTAATCGTGATTAATTTCTTAACCACGATTAAGTACTTGCGGTGCAAATGGGCATAAGTCATAGAGTAAATAATAACAATATTATTTGTAAACTGGGGTTCAATATAACATATTATATTTTATCATTTTATTTTGAACCTAGTTTAGAGATGAACTCAGTTCAGAATGTTTTTCCAACTACGTCTTAATTATATCTCTTTCCTTCTTTATATTCTATTATTTAGGAAATCACGAAACTAACAATTTTTCATTTATAATATAACAAGAAACATTCTTATTTATTATTAATTCGTCATCAGATTGTTAGAAAACTCTGAAAATGATTTTATATATCTTTTTTTAGTGTTTTTTTTTTAGTTAAAATTGGAGAAACAATTTAAATACATTTCTAATTAATACATATGTGTAAATGTTATAAATAATAATATGTGATCAAAAACGTATTCGAAAGTATGACCAATTACAGCAGCCTTAGAACTGGACGCAAAAGTTCTTCGAATCAATAACAGATGGCGCTACTATTGATTTTATCTACATTTTCACTCAATATGTAAATGAAAATCTATTTCAGTAATTAAGGTCATGTTTTTTTATTAATCTGCATAAACTTACTTAATTGCTTCAATATTCAGACAATAAATAGGACATTTATTTATTTAAAATTACTATTGGCTGATTTTACCAACGTGGAATAATGATTATCTGTTAGTTCGATTCGAGCACACATTTAAATTACAAAACTATGTTGAATAAATGCAGTTATTATTTATATTATTTTACGTTGGTAAAAAAGTGTTTATTAATACATAAATGTGGCTTAACATTAACTGCCTCATTACAATTTAAAAGACAGTTTTAATGCTCCCCTAAACTGTATTTAACTTACTTAGTAGAGTCTTAAAACAGTACTATTGTATAAATCAGGCAGAAAATGTTTGTAAATAATTTTGGGAAAGTAGTGACCTAATTATTTGGTGATGGTATGCTTACACACATACACACACACACATCTTGTATTCAAATCTATATAGAAGGTGTTTCAATGTGAATGCACTTAGTGAACTCTTAGAAGTAGTTTTTGGTGGAGGAATGTTGCATTGTTTTTATTAACATTTATGAAACACGGATGTCTCTTTTAGTGCCACGAAATTGATTAAGGTACGTTGTTGTGAATTACACATGATATATTTATTGTTTTACACAATGTTTTTTTATTAAGTTTTAATTGTTGATTGGACTAATAAATGATTGAAGTAATGTGTTTTTTATTTAATTTACGAGTGTGTTTGGTGAAAATATAAATGAAAATTATTTTATTTTAGGAATTATTGCTGTGAGTATTTTGTTCGTTAAGACTCTTTAGTCATAGTATGCTCCTTTTCAACAAATATAACAAGGCGATGTTATTGGTAATTAAGCATACAGTCTTAATTAATAAGACCATATTCAGGTTGTCCGTATTTCGACAGAGTATATGGGAATCTTAGTTATTTGAAGAGATAGAGAGTCGGTTAAATTAAGACAAAGTTGCGTATTTTAGGGCCTAACAATAATCTGAAAACAATTTTTAAATATCCTTTTGTGTTTTTGAGATATAAACAAAAAACTGATTTTTGAGAAATCGTTTTAATTTTTTTATTCAAAAACCACTGAATCTGGACATTTAGAACTTTGACAATATACAGACACGTTTTAATGAGGAATCTAGTAGCATATTTTTTTGTAAGATAACTATAACACTTACCCAGGGACCATAGCCTCTTTTGTTTTTCTTATGGGCGCCATTTTAGATTTTCATATTATTTGAAAGAACATTTTTTTTAAACTCAGTGATGTATCACACTCATAATTTATTTTATATTTGATATTTAAAATTATAATATTTTCTTTTTTGCAAAGAGTGCCTTGGAAACAATAACCTCATATCTATTAATCAATAAAATATTGACCGCAGTCAATCATTGTTAGCAGTCAAAATTAATTAATAACTGTCAATCTTTTGTAATAATAATAATAATAAGTATCGATTATCACACAAAACATAAAGTAAAAAAATGGTGTTGTGTCTATCATAGCACTTTCCCGGTCTAAGATATGATGAGATGTAGCGAAAAATGCAAGAATTACTTTACTTTGGTGAATAGCTTTGGAATAATAATAATAAAAGCAGAATAAATTTAGTTTGTGCATACTGTTGATATTATTATTATTCCAAAACTATTCACCAAAGTAAAGTAATTCTTGCATTTTTCGCTACATCTCAATAAATATTGATTACCATCACATCTAAGCGTTATATATTTTTAACTTTACTGTAAATAAGTGGTTTATACGCGTGGCGCATGAAGTAAAATTTCGAGTTTAGAAAAGCCATGCTTAGTCTGGGAGTGGAAAACAGTCGTTAGTTTAAAATGCATCACAACTGTTAAAATATGAATCGTAGTAGTATTTTGTCATTAAATCGCTATATTGACTGTATTTCATATAGTGATTTAAATGATTTACAATCATAACATCACAATTGCCAAAATAAAGTCCATAGATAGACATAATCCAACAAAATCCTAGTATAGTTAAGACACAATCAATCAAACCACTTACAGTCACAATAGTTAAAATACGGGCAAGAAAGATATAGTGTGAAAAAATCCTATGATAGTTAAAAGACAGTCAAGCAATTTATTAAGATTCAAAATGTCACACCAGTATATCATTTAAAAACAAATACATTTTCTATCAGTACAGTAATTAATCAGCTGGATGCCCGTCTTCAGGGGTGATATGTAAGCAAGTTATGGGTCCTAGGAGTTGTCAAATTAGTTAGTTACTCAACTGTTTCCAAGGCACTCTTTACAAAAAACAAAAGATTTTACGTATAAAATGTATAATAAACTATAAGTGTGATACATCATTGAATTCAGAAAAAAATATTCTTCCTAAAAATTTAAAAATCTAAAATGCCGCTCATAAGAAAAACAAAAGTTTGCTATGGTCCCTGGGTAAATGTTATAGTTATCTTAAAACAGAGCTGGGACGAATCCTCGTAAAAAGGATTCGAATCACGAATCCGAATCACCTAATATGATTCGAATCACGAATACTCGAATAACGGATTCGTAAGAGGTAAATATGATTCGAATCAAAGATTCGAATCCTGTTTTTTCGAATCACGAATACAAATCCTTTAAGAATAAATGTGATTTTAATTTTGTTTTTCAACCATTTATATAAATATCGTTACCAGTTGTTTTAAGAAAAATATTTAAAACCTAATTATTTTAATTAACACTGAACATCGTTGATAACAGACTAAACATCTGATTCCCTGTTACTCTGATTAAAGATGTATTTGTATGTTTCTGAACTTCACTTTAAATCAGTGTTTTGTACGCGTGGCGCATGAAGTAAAATTTCGAGTTTAGAAAAGCCCGAAAATTTGTCTCGGGTCGCTGCGCGACCCTCGACAAATTTTCACGGGGCTTTTCTAAACTCGAAATTTTACTCCATGCTTAGTCTGGGAGTGGAAAGCAGTTTTGTATATACTATTGATAACTTTTGATAAACAATCGCCTTCTTAATATAAATAAAAAACAACTGACTTTTTCTTTTAGATACTTTATGGATCACCCTGTATTAAAACAAATACGCCCATCTTGTAGATCTTGCCACAATAGCCTAAATGCATATATTATATTTTTCTGTAGATCGAATAGTTTTTTTAGTTATAACGCTTTTTGTCAAAGTTGAAAAATGCCGAGAATTTACGCGAACGCGCTCGCTTTTTTTTGTATTTCGCAAAAGTTGCGAATAACTCAATAACTAATGGGAATGCAGAAAAGTTGTTAGCATGAAAGTTTTTGATAATAAAATTTTGGATAATTTTTCTATCTTGAAGTTTTTTCGTAGCTATCTTATTTCTTGGAGAAAAATCGACAGTTTGTTGAAAGCTACGTAAAAACTTATAATTTTCACAAAATCATGGAATAACTTCTTAGAACTATTTATTGGAATGTGTGTGTGTTTTTAAACTTCGGGATAAATCAGCGTTTTACGCGCGTGGCGCATGAAGTAAAATTTCGAGTTTAGAAAAGCCTGAAAATTTGGTTTGGTCGCGTAGCGCGAAGCGCGGAGCGACCAAACCAAATTTTTAAGCTTTTCTAAACTGGAAATTTTACTTCATGCTTAGCCTGGGAGTGGAAAACAGTCTTGTATATAGTATTAATAACTTTTGATAACCACACGCCTTCTTGATTTAGAAAAAAAAAACAATCGACTTATTCTTTTACACACTTTATGGATCACCCTGTATAAAAACAAACACGCCCATCTTGTAGATCTCGCCGCAACAGCCTAAATGCATGTATTATACTTTTCTGTAGCTCGAATAGTTTTTGAGTTATAACGTTTTTTGTCAAAATTGAGGAAAGTCGAGAATTTACGCTTTTTTCTATTTCGCAAGAGTTGCGAATAACTCAATAACTAATGGTAATACAAAAAAATCGTTCAAACAAAAGTTTTAGATAAGAAAATTTTGCACAATTTTTCTATCTTTAAGTTTTTTCGTAACTATCTTCTTTCTTAGAGAACAATAACAATTTACTGAAAGATTTTTAAAAACTTATAATTTTTAAAAATCATGGAATAACTTGATTTTTCGCATTACTGAAAAAATATATCATTACTAATTAGTTATATTTAATGTCGTTTATATTGTGCTCGTTGATAGAGATGATAAAGTTTGTTAATAATCTAAGCATTATAACATAAAAACCTTTTATATGTACAGAGAGTTTAAAGTTTAATGACCACGATTTTTGCGTAACAACAACAATTTTTTAACACTTTTAGTAAATAACACACTTGGTTAAGATTTAACTGTTTATTAGTTGACACTGCAATACTTGTTTTGCCACACAGGCAGATAAATGATGACAATTTTTCAGTTCAAACAATTAAAAATTATCGAAATGAAAATAAACACATTAATCACTGAACGCTGTATAAGTTCCAATTGGAAAAAAAACCAAATTGGCAAAAAAATAGTTGCAGTCCTCTCGATGAAGGTGCTATGACAATTGAAAATGTCAAAGTTGGTTTAAAAAGTTTCGTCACAGAAAAATTTCATTAGATTATGAAAGCAACCATTGCAGTGTATCCAGCCATGGCAATGTAAACTGAACAAATAATCATAATGAAGAGACACTAAAAATGGATTTGCCAACTGCTTTTTAATCAAAACTTGAAGAATTTTATAATTGAGAAATAAAAAACTTTATCTAAACGTTGGCTAGAAGTAGTTGGAAATTATAGCAATTAAATTATAACGAGTGTCTATAAACTGTCGGCATCTCGGTTGCTGTGAAAAACAAATTACATATCTCAGATTATGCCATACGAAACGGTAACGCGGTGTAAGTGTGTTCTTAATTATCTACAAATTGTTCAATACTTGCATAGATTTGAGGTTTTTTTGGCGCCCGACCTGGGGCCATGCTAACGCTAGGCCCTTGTTGGGCGCCATAAATTGTGAAAGTAAAAGTTAAAAACATCACACTGATTAGTGTTTCGTACGCGTGGCACATGAAGTAAAATTTAGAGTTTAAAAAAGATTGAGTTTGGACGCTATGGGTCTAAATCAGAACGCTCAGGCTTTTCTAAACTCAAAATTTTACTTTATGCTTAAGCTAAGAGTGGAGAACACTCGTTTAAAAATACTTAAAACGGTTGCATTTGAGGTTTTTTGGCGCCCAACCTGGGGCCAGGCTAACGCTGTGGCCCCTAGTTGGGCGCCATAAATCGCAAGCATCTAAATTTAGAACTTTCCACTGAATCAGCGTTTTGTACGCGTGGTGCATGGAGTAAAATTTTTAGTTTAGAAAAGCCTGAGTTTGGATTTGGACGTTCAGGCTTTTCTAAACTCGAAATTTTACTTCATGCTTTGTCTGGGAGTGGAAAACACTCGTTTAAGCTTCAAAATGAACGCTTAATAATTTTTTTTAACTTATTGATTAATAACTAAATACGCTTTAACTTGATTCGTACATTTTTTATACAGGGTAATTATACGGGTAGTTTACCCGGTATTCAATAAATTAATGAATCTAAACCGGTTTACCGACATTTTACCGGGAAATCATGATTTCGTTGTTTCAGGTGTAAAATTCATTAAGTACGTTACGTGGATAATTAATAGAATTTAAAGATTTACCTTTACTAAGTGTTTTCCACTTCCAGACTAAGCATGAAGTAAAATTTCGGGTTTAGAAAAGCCCCGTGAAAATTTGTCGAGGGTCGCGCAGCGACCCGAGACTCTTTTTCTGGGCTTTTCTAAACCCGAAATTTTACTTCATGCGCCACGCGTATAAAACAGTGATTTAACGAGAAATTTAAAAACACACAAAATTATTTTTGACGATTCAAATCCTTTTGTAAGTATTCGAATTCGAATCCTTTTATAAATATTCGAATCCTTTTATAAAGATTCGAATCCTTTCATAAGAATTCGAATCCTGTCATAAGTATTCGAATCCTTTTATATGGATTCGAATCACCCACCTTTGGATTCGAATACGAATCCTTTTAAAAAAATGTAACGAATCCGGATCACGAATCCAGTTGAACTAAAGTATTCGAATGCCTCTTTTAAATCAAGTAAAAGGATTCGAATCCAGTATTCGAATCCTGAATGATTCGAATCCAGCCCAGCTCTGTCTTAAAATAAAATATATTACTAGATTTCTCGTTAAAAAGTGCCTGTATAATGTCAAAGTTGTAAATGTCTCAATTCAATTGTTTTTGGAAAAAAAAATAAAAAACAAATTTCAAAAAATCCGTTTTTTGACAATATCTCAAAAACTAAAGTTTTTAGATTATTATTGGGCCTGAAAATACGCAACTTTGCCCCAATTTAACCGACTCTCTATCTCTTCAAATAACCGACACCCCCTTACATTCTGTTGAAATACGGGCACCCTGTATACGATTTTTTGTTTGTAGATTCATAAATATTATTAGCTGCTGGAGCAATTTTCTTTTGGATATTTTCGTTTAAATACAATTTGTTTCGGGTCGCTGCACGACCCTCGACAAATTTTCTGGGCTTTTCTAAACTCGAAATTTTACTTCATGCGCCACGCGTATAAAACACAGATTTCAAGAGAAGTTCCATTATACATAAATTTTACAATATTTAATTGTTTTATACGCGTGGCGCATGAAATAAAATTTCGAGTTTAGAAAAGCACTGATTTTTAACACTAAATATTAAAAAAATCTATCTATGAAAGTACAACGAAACCGGAAAGAGAGGTTATGATGTACTCAAGAACGTAACCAAATACAACGTCATTGTTCTCTCTCTCTCTCTCTCTCTCTCTCAGGAACTAGGGCCTGCGGGGACAGGGGTAGGGGAAAACATGGATAGATTCAATTCTATCATACCTTGAAACACATATGTGTTCATATGTGTTACGCCCATCTACGTACCTTGATTTCTATCATCAATTATAAAATGGTAAAAAAAACACTAAGTTAGATTATTTTATACAAAATGATCTATATTTATAAAATTGTATTTAACAATGCTTTAGATTTTTTGATAGTTTTTACAAAATGGAATGTTTATTTACATTTTCCTATTTTAATTTGTAATGTCAATCAAGACCAAATTTTTGAGGATCTTCTAAACTGGAAATTTTGCTTCATGCGCCATGCGTATACAACACTGATTTAACGTGATCTTCAAAATATACTGATTTGGTATATTAGTTTATTTCACACTTCACAATAGTTCCTTGTTTTATACGCGTGGCGCATGAAGTAAAATTTCGATTTTACAAAAGCCTGAAAATTTGGTTTGGTCGCCTCGCTTCGCTACGCGACCAAACCAAATTTTCAGGCTTTTCTAAACTCGAAATTTTACTTCGTGCTTAATCTGGGAGTGGAAAACACTCGTTTAAGCTTCAAATTGAACTCTTTAAAAAAAAAACAACGAATGTCGGAAAATTTTCAGCGTATACGTTTGTGTACTTAAAAGAAAAATTTCCTCTGTAACAATTATTAACTTTCAAATTTGTTAGAAAGAAGACAGTTGAATACAACGTGGGCGTGGGTAAATGTAAAACTTACCGGTTTTTGTAAATATATTCGAGAAGGCGTCCCGGTACATTGTCAAAAATCATCATAAAGCGTTAAAAATTGAGATGATGGACAAAACTTATTATTGAAAAGTAGACAAAAATATTGTAAAGTGATAAATTTCATCAATATTTAGAAAATAATTAATTGTAACAAAAATGTAGATATTTATAACTGAAATCCTGCTAAATTTCAGTTTCATCAATGTTTCATTTTTATAGGAGTAATATAAATTATAATGATTTTTGTGAGAAAATCGAATCCAAGACTTTCGTAAACGTCAAATTTATTGAGAATCATGATTTTGATCTTCTTAGCAGGTCCAGATTTTTAAAGTTTTTTCATCAATTTTCGATGATTTCAGTTAAAACATAGGTTCTCGTCGTGGGCGATAACGCCCCCCCCCCCCCTGTGGGCGTTTGAGCCTTTCAGGGGGGCAGTAAAAAAACCCAGATAAAATTAAGGAGCGTGTACTATACGTTTAAATATATTCGTGGCAATAGCTGTTTCAGATTCGCGACAGATGTAAGTAAAAAAAAATTGGGGGCTCTAGAAAAAAAATTCTCTATGTGGGCGGTGGGCAAAATAAGGTTTAGAGCCTATGAGTTAAAACATTCGTATTTTAACCAATTTTTGTGATTTTCATACATTTTTTTGAATTGTCTGATTTCGTCCAAGTGTATTTCACAAATGAATGGAACATTGGATGAACATTTATTTTGTTTAGTCTAACTAAATTTTATTCTTTAAAAATTATAGCAATTTTCTTTGGGATCTTTGGGATTGTATTTAAACGAAAATATCCAAAAGAAAATTGCTCCAGCAGCTAATAATATTTACGAATCTACAAACAAAATATCGTATTCAGGGTGCCCGTATTTCAACAGAATGTAAGGGGGTGTCGGTTATTTGAAGAGATAGAGAGTCGGTTAAATTGGGGCAAAGTTGTCAAATCAGTATATTTTAAAGATCACGTTAAATCAGTGTTGTATACGCGTGGCGCATGAAGCAAAATTTCCAGTTTAGAAGATCCTCAAAAATTTGGTCTCGGGTCGCTGCACGACCCTCGACAAATTTTCACGGGGCTTTTCTAAACTCGAAATTTTACTTCATGCTTAGTCTGGGAGTGGAAAACACTTGCTTATAGCTTCAAATTGAACTATTTTAACACACAACCAATGTCAGAAAATGTCCAGTTTGTGCATGTTTACCTGAAAGAATAAATAGTATGATATATGAAAAAAGTTAAAGTGTTTTATTTTATTAAATTGCTATTATTTTTACTCCTGGAATTAATAAATTTTAGTAAATTAGAGTTGGCACTGCCATAAAGTTTATTATAAATTAAGGCTGTGAATTAGAATTGACAAAATAGTCAAATATTCATATAAGTAAACTATTTGAATTATTTAGTGTCAAAAAGTATGTCAAACTATTAGTAACCCTGAATATCCTTATAGTTTAATTGATTAGATTAGTTAATAATTAAACGTTATTAAAATTTATATTTCAATATTAAAGTTCTTAGCTTTATTATACGTTTTGTATGAACAACTATTTTGTCAATTAATGCTAACTTATTAAATTTAAGGTTAAGCCAGCCCGGTGTTGTAACTTCAGTTGTTAATGGTACAGGTATGTTCATAAAAGTTGAAGTAAAAAAAAAAAACAAAAATGAAACGATTTTTCGAAAACAGTGGCGCGGGGCCTTTAGAAACGAGGGACCCTATGCGGCCGCACCGTTCGCACCGCGAAATTTAATTGGAAATATATATCATATTACAATAAAACTAAATATGCATAAAGTACACATGGATAGCAATATTACAAATAATTAAATGTAGAAATGCATTATGTTGCTAATGTTATTTCCAAATCCAATAATATCTTTTATATGAGATAATTTTTACATTATTAATATAAATTAATAGAAAGAATTAATATTCAGTTACTGTTATTACTTGTAATTATCTAAATCATGAAGTAACCACATTTAAATTTAGCGCGCATTTGTGACGTAAGCGATCCTTACCCCCACTCCAAAATCTTTGATTCTGTCGATCCTTCTTACCGTATACACGACCTCCTTGGCTAGAAATATTAATTTTGATAGTCAGTTTCAATATTTGATATATATGTATTCGTGAGTTATGTGAAGATTGTTATAATAGTAATAAAAAGCGGTTAAATTCCTTTCTTCACTGTTTAATTTAAGTACTATATGTACATTTCGGACACTAAGTGTCCATTATTAATAGTTAACTATTGATAATAGACACTTAGTGTCCGAAATGTACATATAGTACTGAAATAAAACAATGATGAAAGGAATTTAACCGCTTTTTATTACTATTAATATTTGATGATAAAATCAATATGTTAATTGTAATAGACTTTGCTATATTTGATAAGAGAAAAACTACTCATCCTCATTCTAATCTTAAATCCTCGAATTGATGTTCGAATATTATGGCATTTGATCGTATATGATAACAAAGAAAAACTCAAATCAACTGACTTGTTAATTTAGAAATTAATTTACTTCTTTGAATGTCTTTTGATTATTCTGAGAGTTAATAAAAGTACCGTCTTTTGAGTAAGTTAGAGTCATCAATTGTAAATGTTTAAAAAGTTGTCTACAATAAGAAAAATTTAACAATAACAAAACAAACACATAATCCCCACACGTTTAATAAAGGCTGTTTATCATCACCAAACTGTGAATGATCATTCTTTGGGTTTCTTTTGCGATTCATACAACAGCGACGGGTGAATGGAAACGAGGCAATTCCTTAGTTTATGTATAAGCAAAGTATTATTGTGTCGAAAACAATGGCCGTCCGCGCAAACGATCCCACAAAATGGGCAAACACCAGACTGAAGGGAGACTGTTTTCATTGTCTAGAATCGCTGTGCTGATGTAAAGATTTCCTCTTAGTTGAGTTTTCTCTTCACACTTTCGAGTATGGAAAATTTAACGTATGATAGTGGAAATTCTAAATTTGGATTTCTTATAAATTTATTTTTGTAAATACGTTACAAATATAGATTAAACACATTCTAAATTGATAATTAAAGTTACGATATGGTTATAGGCAGGACCGTGTTTCTTACTAGACCTAGGCCGCCACGAAATATGAAAATATGAAATATATGTGAAGTTTGTTTAAAATAGTACAAAACTTACAGAATTAAATAAAAATTGTTAAACAAGTTTAGTGATAATTAACAGTTATCATGCACGTTAGAAATGTAATAAACTTGGAAATTTACTAAATACGGTAAAATGAATATAACAAAATAATAATAATAATATATTTATTGTCGGAAAACCTTATTATTACAAGATATAATATAAGACAATTAAAATTGAAATAAATAATTAAATGGTTACATATTTGTCACTGCATTAATGTCAATAAGTTACAATTATGTGAAAAATGATTAGCGTAACGCATAAATTGACTGAAACTATTGTTGATTCAATAATTTTTTCCATAGAAGTATATCCGTAACACCGTGTCAAGCGTGTGTTAATTTATTATCAGCGCTAATATGGTATTATTTTATAAAACAACATCATAATCTCAAAAACCTCCCACTATATTTTGTAATCTGCAATTCGTCTGTTGCTATTCCGAAGAAAAAGCAACATTTCGATGGTTAGGGTTCTAAAACAAAACTAGTTTACAAAATTGGTTAACAAACCAGTATCAGTCACTATTGCTTCGTTAATCTCTTGACTCATGATTTAAAATTACATTTTTTTTAAATTATTTTCGATTTAAGTATACTTTTACATTTTCCAGAACGAATTGCTCCAGACCTCCGAATTAATCAAAATAAACATGTTTAAAATTAATTAACATAAGCCGAAGTATATTTTGAACTTCATTTTTAATTAGTATTTTATACGCGTGGCGCATGAAGTAAAATTTAAAGCTAAGAAAATGTAAAGTTTATTATTTAGTATTTTCAATATTTAACACTTATTTAATATTAAGTAGGTTCTTTTATTCTGGGTGAGGTTAAAATAACTTGATGTTTTTATACATATAACGAATATCAATTCTATTTTCTTAACTGAGAAACTTGTGAATATTACAATATAATATATTTAGAGACTTTAACTAGCTTGCTTAACGAAGTATATTGAATTTAATCGGAGTAAGTAATATTTTTACTGTCTTGCGTTCGAGAGTCAAATCAGAAGTGCCCGAAATAAAATCTAATAGTAATGAATAATGGTTCTTCGTTAAGCAAACATTGCGTAAGGAGCACGCATAGGCCGGGGTGAACTTTATCATCTTTAGCGGAATTTTTCCATTAAGTACAAATTCTAATTAACTATTTATTCTTCCCAGGCTTATCTGTGCTCTAGCATTAGCAAATGCATTCTGATAATAACATTTAGCAATGAATAATATTTAAGTAAAAATAAACAACAAAGATCAATAAGTGAAACAAACATAAATAACTTTAAATATGATTATCAAAAATGCACGATACTAAAGTATTAAATTATATAAATGAAATAAATATACAGATGGGTACATTACAAAAAGCCTGAAAATTTCCTTCATCCTTAATCAAAGAGTAGAAACAAGCGTTAGAAGTTTTAAACTGAACACTTTTATAAAAACAACACATGCCTAAACTTTTACAGATTATGCATCGGGATATGTATACTTATAAGTGAAATTCGCTGTATGTAAATAGATTTTTTAACGTTCGATTAGTGTTTGCTAAAAACATTGTTTTCATCATTTATCAATGTATGACCTCGGTAGACCATATTACTGTATATTCAGAAAGTAAATAGAAGGATATCTATTTATAAATAATTTCAGCCTCTAATCCCACTTTATATACATTGTTTCACTTAATTGAATTAGTCCTTTTGTGTCGTGTTTGTTTTTTCTCGTCGTCCTGTGATTTACGTGAGGGAAATTTAATACGTGGAAACCACGCGATATATAAATTGATTCAGGCTGTCCCGGTGTTGGATTTCGCAATTGGATATCGCGTGTTTGCTCTAAAGCGGATTATGGCACATCTTATCTAGAGTTATTTTATGTAAATATTGATAGAGCCACTTTTATGCGGAATCGCGCCATCCATCTTCTTAGTGTCAATGGTGACTAATGGTATTTGCCGGGCTATTTCTTCGATAATGTGTTATATATAACATTAATCTATTTTTAAGATCCGTATAAAACGGTATGAATGTGTTATATCGGCGGAATCAGTCAAACGAAGATAAATGTAGACAGTTTTGAATTACTTTCTTTTCATATCGTATAAGACAGAAATGTAGATATTTATATAAAGTAAACGTACATTTTATCAAAACCACAAGATATGTTTAATTTTCATAACTGTAAAAGTCCTTAAGTACACAGCAAATCAATAGTTTACAAAACCTAAAGCCTATTTATATCATTCCCACTGAGCAAACACAATTAAGTAATGTTTCATCAACATTAAAACAACGTTTAATGTTGCTACAATGTTGATATAACGTTATTTGTTTGTTTTTTGCTCAATGGGTTACCAGTAGGGCCGGCTGAAGGGCGTTGGTTGCGAACGGTGCGACCGCAGCGTTCGCATTTCTAAAGGCTCCGCGCCACTGTTTTTGAAAAGTCGTTTCATTTTCGTTTTCTTTTTTTTTTAATCCGAATACTTCAACTTTTATGAACATACATGTACCATAAAAACGAAATTCAAAATCCAAAGATCAATAGAAAATAAACTAACTTCATTTATCATTTTTGGTATGACGCACTGAATTTAGTAAATTTTGTGAGCAAGATAGTTTAAGATTTGAATATAGATATCAGTATTGCAAACTCATATTTTTTAGGTCTTTTTAAAACATCTTGAATCGGGATTCAAATCTTCTTTAATAATCGTAATGGAAATTGCTAAAGAATTGAAAGTTACACCTGAATTTATGAATCGAAGAACTGGTGTAAAAACATAATAATTTTGTTATGAAGGAACCGATCAACCGATTTTATGTTGCGAAGAGTTTTATTATTCAATACAGTTTTAAAATGTAAGTTAAATTCCACTTAAGAATTTTACATTTTTGTTGATTTGCTAAATATTTTTACATTTTTGTCAATTTATCTCAATTTTCACAGTTCTTAAGTTTTTGTAAAACTTTATGTTGTGTGTTGGTTTTAACGATTTATTTAAAATAGTATTTTTTTTATTATTTGCAAAACACTTAGTTGTATTTTACTATAATTGCAATCTGATCACAAAAAAATAGTAATAATTATTTAAAATTTGTAATTATTGTTAAATATTGACAGTATACTTTCACATATTCCATATAAGCACTTGTAAAATTAGTGAACATGTGATTAAACCTAAGTTGAAGTATATTTTGAACTTTACTTTAAACCAGTATTTTATACGCGTGGCGCATGAAGTAAAATTTCGAGTTTAGAAAAGCCTGAAAATTTGGTTTGGTCGCGTAGCGCTACGCGCTACGCGACCAAACCAAATTTTCAGGCTTTTCTAAACTCGAAATTTTACTTCATGCTTAATCTGGGATTGGAAACACCCGTTAGAGGCTTTAAATTGAAAGTTCAAAAAAAGTGTTTTCAACAAAATAAAAAGATAAATACTGGGATTTTTTTTCTAGGTTTTTGAATGTAAATTTTCGGAAATTCGTTGTTTTTATAATAGCTTGCAATTTAAAGCTTCTAACGAGTGTTACAAATCCCAGATTAAGCATGAAGTAAAATTTCGAGTTTAGACAAGCCTGAAAATTTGGTTTGGTAGCGTAGCGCGAAGCGTGGAGCGACTAAACCAAATTTTCAGGCTTTTCTAAATTCGAAATTTTACTTCATGCGCCACGCGTATAAAACACTGATTTTCAGTAAAATTAAAAATACACCAACCCCTTATGTTTGATCCTTACGTCAATACATTCTACAAATGTGCACTATTTACTAATATACTTATATACCTTTTATTGTAATTTTAATTTTATTTACATTTTGAGATATTATTTTTTTCATATTTAACCGTCATTTTAATAACGAGAAAATAGTATTATAAATACATAACCATTTAAAAAAAATTTCTCGGCTGACTATTTGGGGGGTGAAAAAATCCTTCCCAGCGGATCTTATTCAAGGCCCCGCAACTTACATTTGCAGCGGGTCCCGCTTTTGCTTAGACTGGCCCTGATTACCAGACATTAAATGTGAGTTTCTTTAGTATAGGTACAATAACTTTATTTTACCTTCTATTAATAAGGTAGAGTTTGATTTAATGCATAACACTATTGATTTTTATAAATTGTATAAAAATAGAGGCCTTGTTAAAGATCAAGCGTCTAGATAACTCGATTCAATCTTAGCGGCTACTGAAGATTCACTCTAAATTTTAAGCTCGACTTGATTTTCTAGCGAACAATAAAAATAGTTGTTTATTATTAAGTTAAGTCAGGTATAAAATTATTTTTCCAGGTAACTAAAAGTGAAGTCATTCAATAAAACCGTAGTGATTAAAAGTATTAGTATTATAATTAAATACAGGGTGTATTTGATAAAGAGGCCCTTCTATATATATATATATATATATATATATATATATATATAACTGGCTTGAGTTTTTTGGGCTGCTTTCTCGCGTTGGTTGATTTATTTGCGCCCTACGTTTCGGCAGCATCACTTCTGCCATCCTCAGGAGCTTTTTTGTATACTGAGTGATAGATGTCATGTTCACTGTCAGTACATTTGTTTTGTAAACTAGGGACTTGTAGTCTAGATCTGCTGCGTGTTATTGGTCCACTCGATGTAGAAGGTGCTAAAATTTCTTGATTTGTGTCTGATGTATCTGCATTGTTGAAAAATTTTAGCACCTTCTACATCGAGTGGACCAATAACACGCAGCAGATCTAGACTACAAGTCCCTAGTTTACAAAACAAATGTACTGACAGTGAACGTGACATCTAGTACTCAGTATACAAAAAAGCTCCTGAGGATGGCAGAAGTGATGCTGCCGAAACGTAGAGCGCAAATAAATCAACCAACGCGAGAAAGCAGCCCAACAAACTCAAGCCAGTTATATTTTGCTCGCGAAAACCTAAAAATATATATATATATATATATATATATATATATATATATATATATATATATATATATATTTAAGCGCTACGGGCCCTGTAGGCCCTGGGTTTTCTTGTTTTCTTCACCACTTCTCTCCATGCTTAATAGATAAGCATGGAGAGAAGTGGCGAAGAAAGCCCAGGGCCTACAGGGCTGTGCTAGTTCTGTCCAATCTGAGATGATTCAAATCTTCCTCAACCACTCCTTTCCATCTTCTTCTTGGCCTGCCCCTTCTTCTACTTCCTATTGGTTCCTCTCTCAGGGCCTTCTTTGTTCTTCGATTAGTGGAGAGTCCTATTTGGGCCTCTCCATATATATTCCTCAATTCTTCGTTTGATCCTCTTGCCTGTTCTTTGCCTTCTTTTCTTCCCCCATATATTTTTCTTAGCTGTTTTCTTTCCCACCTATAAAACTTTTGTTGCATTGTTTGATTCATAGTCCAAAGTTCACATCCGTATGTTATTTTTGGTTTGATTACTGTTTTGTAAATTCTCAGTTTTGTTCTCCGTGAGATTTTTTTTGACGTCAGTGTGGTTCTTAGCATTCCTACTGTTCTGTTAGCTTTTGTTATTCTGTATTCTATTTCACTTTTTTTATTGTCATCTTCTGTTATTGCTCCCAGATATATAAATTGTTTCCAGATATATAAATCCCAGATATATAAATTGTTCTACCTTTTCAAAGTTGTATTTTATGTTTGTCCAAGTCTTAATTATCAATTTTGCATTAATTTGGTCGTTTACTTCCTTTGCCTTGATGACCATATACTTTGTTTTCTTTTTATTCACCGTTAGCCCCATTATTTCTCCTGCCTCTATCGAATTTTTTACTGTTCGTTTTAGTTCTTTATCTGTCCTTGCCATAATTATTATATCGTCAGCGTAAGCTAAACATTGATGGTTTTCCGCGTATATGATGCCTTGTCGATTTATCCTACTCTCCTTTATTACTTTCTCTAGTGCAATGTTGAAAATAATTGTCGATAGCGGATCTCCTTGTTTCAGCCTATTGGATTACCTGGAACGTTTCGGATGATGCTCCATGTATGGTGACTGCGTTTTCCGTTCTTGTTAGTGTCATCTTTGTTCATTTGATTAGTTTTTCCGGTATTTCTAATGTACGCATAGCTATAAACAATTCTTCTGTAATGATACGGTCGTATGCTTGTTTAAATTCGATAAACAGGGTATGTAGTGTCATTTTATATTTATAGCACTTAATTTGGATTTGTTTTATTGTGAAAATCTAGTCCATAACTGATCTATTGCGTCTGAAACCTGCTTGATATTTCCCTGTTTTCTGTGTAGCAATTCAGCTTTTCTCGTAGGAGTATGGATACGATTTTGTAGTGTTGTGTTCCTGGGATGTTGACACGTCGAAATTAAACACAGTAGTTCACTTAACTAACCAATATATATTCACAATCACAAATAACAGTTTACAACGAATTCTTTGCGTAATACTCGGATTAACAGTAATATAGTTCGGAACAAGTTGAAGTCACTTTGTTTGGAACTAGTACTTAGACGTTTATCGCGGAGTTTGACTTTTAGGAAATAGTGCGACACGATTGTTAACTGGAAATAGCTAGACTCGATTACTGACTTAACACTGCCTTAAACTTGCTCTGTTCTTTAGTTTTAAATGAAAAGTAAGTTTCGATAGCTTAATTTCTATTGGGAAGAGATGTTAGAAACTGGAGGTGGAGACATGTATTTATCAATCAGCTTTAAAGTTTTTGATGTGGGCGTGTCCGAAGGGTGGTACCCTTCATGTCACGTTCACATTGAGTTTGAGGTACCTGGAAGCTATGCCCTTTGAATTTATAATCAAGTTAAAATTTGGAAGATCTTCCCTTTGAATTAATAATTAGATTTGAAGTACAATCGGAAGATCTGTCCCTTGAATTCATAATTAGGGTTGCACGTGTACTGGCGGGTGCACCGTAATAAACACATCCGTATTACATAAGGGATGTTTAGGGTTTAGAATATCTAATGCACTCACGCAAATCTCCAAAAATAAAAATAGTACGTGATCGATGTTATTAATAACGAGGTGATTAAATAGATACGTGATGTCTCCTAGTAATGAAATGATCGGAATCTAACAGTAGGTACTGTCCAATAAAGCAATTCCTCTGTAATTATCGTAAACTGATCGATCTCCTTTTTTGTGGATTGGGCATACTATGGCTTTGGTCCAGTCGTTTGGCATCTGTATATATATTATATAATAATTTACTGCTCATCTACTGTTTGCCATGCGGGATTTGAGCAAATTGTGCTCCGATGCCATAGATCGTAGAAAGTCCATCATGTTCTTATATTTCAATGTTGTAATTGCTCTTAAATTTTTATTCAATATTTAAGAATTTTCTCGGTCCACTCCGGCGTAAAAATAAATCCAAGATTGTAATCTCTGCTTCCTCATCTATTAATGCCTTATAGAAAAATTAGGATAGTAACCGATTTTTTTGTTTTTTCTTAAGAATTCTCTAACCTTTTAAAAACCGAGTCCTCCGTGAACTTCTTTTGTTTTATTTGATTTAGAATAAAGTTATTACTTTTTAGAAACTTTTAATAACATCATTTATAATAGTATTAGGAGACAAACAGAATATTATTTTTGTATAATGACATTTCTACGTCGCCACAATCACTCTCATTCTGTTTGTTGGTTTATATAGCGCCGTGCAAATAAATGAATGGGTATTGACTTACAGAAGAGTAAACTGGATAAATATTCCCGATTTTTATTTCTATCGACATACATACAACTGTATAACGAAACAGATGCCTTCATATACAGGGAGTTTTTCTTTAAAGTATACGTATTCTACATTTATTTTTTTTAAATATTTAGATATTCGTTGTTTTTTAAATGAGTTCAATTTGAAACGAGTGTTTTCCTTTCACAGACTAAGCATGAAGTAAAATTTTGAGTTTAGAAAAGTCCCGTAAAAATTTGTCGAGGGTCGCGCACCCGAGGCAAATTTTCTGAGCTTTTCTTAAACTCGAAATTTTACTTCATGCGCCACGCGTATAAAACACTAAAATATATTTGAACATCACTTGAAATCAGTGTATTCGCGTGGCGCATGAAGTAAAATTTCGAGTTTAGAAAAGACTAGAAAATTCGTCTCGGGTCGCTGCGCGACCCTCGACAAATTTTCACGGGGCTTTTCTTAGCTCGAAATTTTACTTCATGCTTAGTCTGGGAGTGGAAAACACTCGTTTAAAGCTTCAAATAGAACTCTTTTAAAATAACAACGGATGTTGAAAAATTTACAGCTTATGCATATGTTTACCTAAAAGAAAAATTCCCCGTGTTTATATTGCAGACAAACAGTTAAATTCTGGCAACATAAAATACATATTCATGATATTTGCAACTACATAAGTGATTTAAATGATTACCATTAAAAATCAAATATTATACATGACTGTCGTGTGCTGCACTCCTTAGTTTGGTAAATTCCAATAAAGCACACAAACGGAATAGATTCGAACACGAGAGGAGGTCTACCCTCTAAGCCGGGTAGGCGACACTTCAAGCTGAGTAGGCTAAGCCGCCGCGCGCCGTACAAAAAATGAGAAATCACAATAACCCAATTCGAACTCCAGACGGTAAGCTGACTAAGTGCCTCGGTAATCAAATCGCCGAGTGTCGCACATTCAATTTGGTAAATAAATGAAAAAGGAATTTTTCCGACTCATCACTTAAATTAACATATACCGGCATTCCACATTCCTATTCAAAACATGAATCCATAAATGCACTTATGTTTAAAGAATCTATGTACAGGAAATATTTTTATAACGTCTTCCTTTGTTGTGTATCAACAACATAATCCATGAACAGTCTGCGGCAGAAAAATTACATTCGCAATTCAAGGCCACGCACCGGGAGTGGGGATCCCGCGTCGCGACAAATACCGTACACGAATTCTGCATATCAAACCCATTTTCTTTTCACATGTTTTTGGAAATTACAGTATAATTTTAAGATATTACTAAAATAGCTCGATGCCGCCCCCTATTTATTAAAAGCATAATCAAAATTTACATTGCTTTTATGGAGATTTCTAAGCAACGATTAATTTTATTTATCATTTATATAAGATTAATCTATCTAATACAACATGTTTATAATAATTATTTTAATAAATTAAAGCAACATATAAAAGAAATAATGTTTTCAATATAAGTATTGCACGGATTTATGTGATCATTTAAGAGTGTTCTATTATTTGATTTAGATATAATTTAAGAAACATTTTTTTGAAAAAAGAATAGTGTCAATTTATTCGCAAAGCTTCAGTGTGCAATATGTATAAGTTTCAAAGATCTATTTTCATTATTGTGGAAGATTAATCGTTGTTTGTTTATATAGGGCCAAATAACATGTGAATTTCCGACCTTAAGATATATCCACAGTTTATGGATATAGATAAGAAATAAAATGAATATTTTGTAAACAATTTGATGACATTTCAGAATTTTATTAGCTCTAGTAGCATTGAAATTAATTCTCTTAATGTATTATTGTACTGAATTAGATTATAATCTCTTGCATTAAATAAATAGTTCAAGGTTAGCAAATGCAGTTGGGTGGTTTTCCTAGGGAAAATTGATTTGGTAAAAGGGGCATTACTTGGGTGGTGTTGCTTGAGGTCAAGTTCCTCGTAAAAATTTACGATGCGCCTAACCGTCGCAAATTTCCGCACAGAGATTTCCCATCGATTCGGCCGGATTGAATTACCTTGGAATACATTTTCGATGTTGTTTATAGATCTGCCCTCTGAAATCCACAACAAAATCCCCTTTAAATCAGGGTTGTTATCGGAAAGCTGTATCTTTAATAGCGTTCCGAGAGAGATTTATTAACTCCATCCGTATAAAACGGTAAGTATTGAATACAACTTCACTGAATAATGTAAATTGTACTACACTTTAAAACATTAAAAAACTATTTTTGTAAAATAATTTTAATTATTTCAATAAATAACAGTAACATTTAAAAAAAATCAACGTCTACTTCGATAATTTACAAAATGAAACTCATTTTAGATCTGTTTGTATAACTCAGACTTTATCAAGTGACTATAGTTTCGAAAACTCTAATATGTCATTATCAACCTAAACGTTTTTAGTTAAATGTTGAAAAGTGTTTTATTTTGTGTTTTAATTTATTATTAATAGATATTTTCACTTAGAAGGGGTGTGAGTGAATTTAGCGTATATGGAAGGAAAGCAGTTTTTTTGTTAATTAGCAAAGAGATATCGAGCTTTCATTGATATGTACTACTACCCAATATATTTTCTGTATATCCACATAACTATTATGCTATTTTGTTTGCTGGTTTTAATACAAATTACATTTTCAAATTGGATTTCTTAATTATGTTATTAGTCACTTGCACCCTTTTGCTTCTAGGTGATTTATACAAAAATAAATGACAATATTAGGTTATATATGGTCGGTTTAGACGTAAAAATCATTAACTTCATATGGAACCAAGATAATATTTAGTCAAATATTGGTAGGTTAATTATTTCATTTTAATTTAAATGAATGTATCTTTAATTCATAAGTATGTATGCATATTCAACAAATTGTCATCCTCCTATAAAAGAAATTGACGTATTAATTCATCTGTTGTACTTCTGTAAAAGAAATGAATAGAAAATCGTTTACTGTTCATTCACACGAGTACGAAAAGATTTTTTATTAACTATATAAATACATTTCTTCAACTCATTGTCAGTTTTCAAGTAACTGTAAAAATATTACTGTTATAGCGATATATTTTTAAAAAATACTATTAATTTCCTTTCTGATAGCTATGTATCAAAATCTCATGTTTATGACAACAATTCTCAGAAGTGATATAAATTATTCACCAGCCTTCCTCCCCTCGCAATCTGAATACAAATTGAAGGCGTAACCGCGTAATTATAATTAATAGTTATAAATAGCCCTGATAAGTAGGTTTATATTTAGCAGTAACAATAAGTGGTCGTAACGTGTCTCATGAGTAAGCGCAGAGGCGGATTTATCGCATCTGTTACCCAAGAGCTACAAGTTTGCCGAAGTTTTAGTGGAAGCCCATGCCATCCATTGTAGCGATAACATAAACTTCTTGCAGCATGGCGTTTTCTAATTATGCAGCGTTATTGTCGTTGCCGTTCTGTTCACTTCTCGCGTCGTTGTCCTACGGTATTCAATTGTTTTAAGCCCGCTGAGCACGCTACCTGAACCGTATTAAATTATATCATCAACTAATGTTTACTGTTTGGATCAAGTTGGTTGTCTTTTCAAAACAACTTACTAACTGTTGTTTTAGAATATGCGCATTTACATTAGAATGTATGAAGGGATACGTATATGTATTATACAGGGTGTCCCACCGAAATAGTACATTAAAAGTATATAGACTTTTCATTAATGTATTATAATAATATTTTCAAAATTTGTGTAATCGAGTGTGCTTTTTTATCGAAATTATTTTCAATATGATAAGACTTTCTGTTATAACGGATGTCAACACCAATTTCCTTATTTTGAACGGAATGTTATATTTTTTATTGCAAATTTGGATTCTATATAAAATTTTGTGAACATAACCTTTAAGTAACATAAACTCCAAATTAGACCATGTTCAAGATATTTCACATTAAAAAAATTTAGTGCTTTTTCAAATTCGTTTAAAAAAAAAACGTATCTCTGAACAGAAGAAAATCGAAGATACGTACTGTTGGCTATAAAGAGCCAGTAACTAGAGGTACCTAATAGTAATTTATTTTTAGAATAATGAAATACAAAGTGTTCAAAATTTCATGACGAAAAGTTAACTTTGAACCATTAAATATCGTTTATTTTTAAAGGATCACTCTTTATACAGGGATTTTTTTTAAGTATACATATGCAAACGCTTTTTTTTTTTAAAAATTCAATTTGAAGCTTAAAACTCCCAGACTAAGCATGAAGTAAAATTTCGAGTTTAGAAAAGCCTGAAAACTTGGTTTGGTCGCGTAGCGCGAAGCGTATATCACACTGATTTCAAGCAAAGTTTACTCGTTTACAATATTTCAGTGCTTTAGGTGTTGAATACGCGTGGCGCATGAAGTAAAATTTCGAGGTTAGAAAAGCCTGAAAATTTGGTTTGGTCGCTCCGCGCTTCGCGCTACGCGACCAAACCTAATTTTCAGGCTTTCCTAAACTTGAAATTTTACTTCAGGCCTAACCTGGGAGTGGAAAACACTCGTTTGTACCTTCAACTGAACTCTTAAAAAAAAACGAATATATGAAAATTTACAGCACATAACTAGGATATGTATAGGTTAAAGAAAAACTCCTTGTATGTTTACGTATTATGTCATTGAATTCAATTGTGCATTGTTATATTTTAGAATTTGGTATATCTATCTATCTTCTTTTGTGATCAAGATGTTTCTATTTATGTAAACGAACCTAGCGAGGTTTCATTAAAATTGTTTTTATTATTTTTTTCAAGAAACTACAAAATAATCATGAACAAGTAATATTTGATCAACGTTTTATGATTCAAACATTATTTATATTATATTTTGTTGAAATTAAATGTTTAAATATACAGTCATTTTTCTTTTACTTTCCAGTAAACCTGCATATCAAACATAAGCAGTGCATTTTGAACTTCACTTTAAATCAGTGTTTTTAACGGAGGGTGCGTGAATTAAAATTTCTAGTTAAAAAAGCCTGAAATGTTAACTTCATGCTTAGCTAAGAATTGAAAAACCCTCGTTTGATACTTCAGATTGAACGCTTTTTAAAATAGATAAATGCCTGATGTGTATAATAAAAAAAATCCTTATGTGACTGTAGTGTTCTACCGGGTGGCTAAGTAAAACACCAACAATTAAACAATAACTTAATATTTATTCACTGCTTAACTCATACTCTGTACATTCGCTAATACAACTTAAGATCGACTGGCGTGCTCATCCCGATCGCTCACAATTAATCCGCGCACGCCGGATATCACCACAAAGTCAATAAAGAAATAAAGCGCGCAAAATATAAATAAAAATAATTAAACACTACAGTGACTAAATTGACCTAAATCTGTAATGTATAACAAAAATAACACAATATAAAAATAAAATAACTGAACACTTTTAAAATATTTAAATGTAGGCACAAGGAATTATTCTTTTATGTATATGTATGTATGCAGGAAAAATTGTATTAAGAATCTAAACTCTTAATAGAACATATAGCGTTCTAATTAAAATGGGAAAGTTGGTTTTCAAAATATACTATTTACGCATACTGATTAGGCTTTTCTAAACTCGAAATTTTACTTTATTCTTAATCAAGGAGTGGAAACATTCGTTTCAATCTTTAAATGAAACGCCTTTTAAATATAATGAAAATATACATTAGATATTAACTAACTAAGGGTGAAGTGCTGAAATATTATATGTGTGTGAATTATAAAACAATAACATTTTACAAATTAGAATAAATAATCGGACACTTTTTTCTCATTAATCACTTGGTAGAACATTTTCAAAAATATATTAGTTTGTAAATTAAATTCACATCATTCCTAATAATGGCAAGAAGCCGAAACTAGGAGAAAATAAAATGCATAAAAGTGAAACAAAACCAAGTGAAGTTAATTTACAAACCAATATATTTTAGAATAATTAAAACATTTTTGTAAGAAATCCGCGAAATTGTAAAATGCTTTCTATTCCTTGTGCGGGAGCACATGATTAAATAATGTTATTCAATCAACTTTTCAAAATTTCAAATTTTATAGTACTGCCATTAAGTAAGTATATACAATTATTTATTCATTGCTCTTGCAGGAGTAATATGTTCTTAGTTACTGCCTAAAAAGTTGCTCCATCAAGCCTCTATGAAAATATTGAGGGTTTATATAATACATTTCTTGTACGGTACATATTTCTGGAGATTTTTTGCAGTTTCAAGTTAAATGAAACATCCAGAGTATTAAAAATGAAATACGATGCATTTAATTATGGCGAATGCGCCGGGTAATGCGATACCGTACGCCAAACGTTAAATTTAACGTACATGCTATTCTTTGAGATCAGAGTCTAAGAGAGTTTGGTAATTGATATGAATACTTAGATTGTGAGGTTAATTATAACGTATACGTTAACATTTCGCGTATGGAATAGTCCTAATTATCTCTGTACAATAAATATGTATCTAGATGGTCTAAAAAACTAAACTGTCGAATTCAGGCCATTTTTGCAATGATTGCATAATGTTTTCGTTTTTTTCCTTTGGACGTGTGTGTTTGTGTTCGTAAAAATATAGCCTAATAATTCACCACTGATTTATCAGTGTGTTTAAAAATAAATCTGAAAACACGGCAACATTAAGCTCGACGCAACGTCCAGTTATTTTCCAGTCAAATTTAATGTGCGGTGATAAATTCAGATGAATTCGTTACAATGCAATCTCGAGCTAGTTTTTAACATCATTGGTCGCACTTTTTCATGAGAATTGAACCAAGAAAATCCATTATAACAAAAATATATGTAGTTTCTTAGTAAAATATATTTTGTCATACAGGGAAATTTTCTTTAAAATATACATATCCGTAATACGTTTACAGTGTACTTTTAAGTACATAGGGAATTTTTCGTTTTGATATACGGACTATTTTGCGATATAAATTTTTAGACATTAGTTATTTTATTGAAAACTTTTTATTTGAAGCCCCTAATGAGTGTTTTCAATCCCAGATTAAGCGTAAAGTAATATTTCGAGTTCAGAAAAGCCTTTAAATTTGGTTTATTGCTCTACCGAAATTTTGCTTTATGCGCCACGCGTATTAAACACTGATTTCGAGTGAAGTTCAAAATAACCTGCTTTAGAATAGTGCTTAAGAAGTATATTGTATGCTTCACGATATTTTAGTGTTTCATACGCGTTGCACATGAAGTAAAATTTCTAGCTTAGAAAAGCCTGACATTTTTACTTTATGCTTAATCTGAGAGTGGAATAACTCGTTAGAAACTTAAAATGGAACGCTTTTCAAAAACAACGAATGACTTAAAATTTACAAGGTATAAATGGAGGTATGTATACTTACAACATATCTTGATTTATACGCTACAAATATTCAGTTGTTTTTAAAAAGCGTACAATAAGTTTCTTAGGAGTAATTTCACTCCTTGATTAAGTGTGAACTTAAATGTCGAGTTTAGAAAAGAATATTTGGATTTGCCGGTTGTAGCTAAGCTAGGGTTTTCTAACCTTCTCTAGCAGCATCTTTTGAACTTCCCAATATATCGTATGTTCAATTAAAAAAAGTTGGCTACACGCTTTAGGAATTGACATATAAAACATCAGGCGTAATATTTATAATAATAATAATAATAATAATAATAATAATAAGCTTTATTCCAATAAATTATTAGACAACTTAACAATATTAACACATACAATGATATGAACATTACCAGCCGCTACTTAATATTAGAAATCGTCAAAATATAATGGAATTTAAATTGTAGCACATAAATTCCTCTACTGTATACGGTTCAACTTGCCGTACAATTTCATGCAAATATTTTTTGTATTTTACGAGACTAATTTCAGTTCTAATAAATACTGGTAATTTGTTGTAAAATCGCAAGCACGAGTAATGAACACCCCTCTCAGTCAGTGTAAATTTATGTAAAGGGTACATAAACTTACTCTTATGCCTCGTTGCATAAAAATGTTCATTTATGTCAGATTTGAAATAATAATTGTATTTCCTGACAAATATCAGACATTCTATGATGTATATACCAGCGACCGTTAATAAACCATTATTTCTAAATAATGTCCTACAAGAATCGTACGGACTTAAACCTAACATGGTTCTCAGCGCACGTTTTTGTAGACTTAATATGTTGTTCAAATGCGTGGAGCTGCCCCAGAAAACTATGCCATAGCGAACTAATGACAGAAAATTTGAACTATATACTAGTTTTAATATACTAAACGATACATTTGGTTTTAAAATTTTCAGCATATAGCATGTTGTACATAAGCGGGAAGACAAATATCCGATATGTTTTTGCCATTTTAATTTGTTATCTATAAATATTCCCAGAAATTTTGTGTTACATGTTATATCAACTCTAGTGCTGTTGATGGTGATTTGCTGTGGAAGGTTTGTAGCCTCGGATTTTTTAAATATAATGTAGTTTGTTTTACTCTCGTTTAAAACAAGTTGATTGTTATCAAACCAGGTTTTTATTAAGTTCAACAAAACCGTGATGTTATTTTCTAAATCTGAGATATTTTTAGATCGTACACAAATATTCGTATCATCGGCATAGTTGACGATATTATATTTGTCATTGTCAATTATTTTAAACATATCATTTATGTATATATTAAAGAGGAATGGACCCAGGACACTCCCCTGAGGCACCCCCAGAACTATGTCCAAGGCATTCGATCTATATGTAGTGCTTCCCGATACCACTTCTACTAATTGTTTTCTGTCAGTCAGATACGTTTTGAACCAGTCATATGCTGCACCTCTAATTCCATAATTGTACAGTTTAGAGAGCAGCAGACTGTGGTCGATACAGTCGAACGCCTTGGACAGATCCAAAAATATGCCACAAGCCATCTCATCTGATTCCATTCCCTCTATGATAAATTGGGTAAAATCATATAGAGCTGTATTGATGTTTTTACCTTTCCTGAAGCCATGTTGTCGGTCGGAAAATAGTTTGAATTTTTTGAAGAATGATTTGCATTGTTCGGTGACTATGTATTCAAATATTTTAGAGAAAGATGACAAGAGACTAATTGGTCTAAAATTTTCTATTTTTGATGAATCTCCACTTTTGTGGATAGGTTTAACAACGGCAATTTTTAGTTTTTCCGGGAATATACCAAAACTAATTGAGTTATTTATAAGAAAGCACAAAGGCTCACATAATGGCTCCGCGCATTCTTTGATAACGAACATTGATATTTCGTCAATCCCGTAACTTTTTTTATTTGGCATGATTTTTATAACATTCATTAGGTCATTTTGCGTAACAGGATTAAAAAACAGGGAGTGTTCGTGCATGTTAACATTTATGTCAAGATTCGCAATTAGTTTTTTCGAATTTATTAAGTCTGGTGCAGCATTTACAAAATAGCTATTTATTTTATTCACGTCCGTTTCTAGAGTAGAGCTTTCGTAATTTGTGATTTGTTTTTTTCCAGTGATGTCTTTTATAACAGTCCATGCTGTAATGTATAATTTCAGAGTTGTCAACCTACAATATTTTCCATGGCACTTTAGAGGTTTTTTTTTATTGAACATACGATATCATCGATATATGAAATTGAAATATTATTGTCCTGGGTAATAATTCCTCAATTTGATAATATTTGTAAAAGTGAAAATTTACAATTATCAGCACGATTTTTGATTTTGCAATTACTTTTGTGTGCTCAATGTAATTTCGTGTATAAAAGATCGAATTCGACGCCTCCGCATTAAATAATAAATCACAACTTCCGGCATGAATATATTCACTCCCTATAATCCGCGATTATGCAAATCGATTACATTTCTCGGTGCGGAATTCAAACTATACAGCATGCATTTCCCACAGGAATGATACGTCTCGCGACTTTGGTTTAAATTAGAGCACGAATTATTTAGCACGTGTAATATCACAATGTAATTACCGTTATAATTTATAGTAAAATTGAGATTAATAAAAAAGTTACAGCTATTCTCTCTAGATTAGGGGTTCCCAAAGTTTTAACATTACGACCCACTTTCTACAGGGTGTCCGTATTTCGAGGAAATGCATGGGGATCTCGGTTATTTGAAGAGTTAGAGAGTTGGTTAAATTAGGGCAAATATGTAAAATTTGTAGCCCAACAATAATCCGAAAACAGATTTAAAATATCTTTTTTGTTTTCGAGATATTGCCAAAAAACTATTTTTTTCAAATTTCGTTTTTATTTTTTTATTCAAAAACTATTGGATCTAGGAATTTGCAACTTTTACATTATACAGGCACTTTTTAATCAGGAATTTAGTAGTGTACTTACATTTAAAATAACTTTAATATCTACCCCGGAACCATAGCCAACTTTTGTTTTTCTTATGGGCGCCATATTGGATTTTCATATTTTTAGAAAGAACTTTTTTTTCTGAATTAAACGGTATATCACACTTATAATTTATTCTGCGTTTCATTTGAAACATAGCAACCTTTTGTTTTTTGTAAAGAGTGCCTTGGAAACAATAATATTGATACGTTATTCAGTTATTGATGTGTCAATAAGATACGATCATTATACATAATACATAAAATAAAGTTAAAAATGGTGTTTTCGAACCAAGAAAAACGAGATATGATCGAAGTTTATTATACTTCAAACAAAAATGTACGTATTTCATCCGAAGTCTATCTACAGCGCTATCCAGAAAGGCAACAGCCAAGTGAAAGTCATTTCATAAAACTACATACAAATTTATTGGAATATGGTTCCTTCGTAAAGCCACGACAAAGATATGGATATCACCAACCCCATGAAAATGAAAACCAAATTTTGCAAGCGGTAAAATGATTTCATTTTAATTACAATAAGATAATATTTATTCCCCTAGATTCAAGATAACCCTTCTTCCTCAACGAGAGAACTTGCGAACCAGTTTGGTGTGACGCGTGACGTTTCAATACGTATGGAGAATTTTGAAAAAAAATAAATATCGCCCATTCAAAATTAAAGTTACTCAAGCTCTCCATCCTGGAGATGCTAGACGAAGGATGGACTGTTGTCGTATTTTATTGGGAAAATTAAACGAAAATCCGAATTTCTTGTCAAATGTGATATGGTCTGACGAATGCCGTTTTACCAACACAGGGATATTCAATAGGCATAATGAACATGTGGGGAGTATAAATAATCCTAGACAACATGAAGAAAGACGACGACAAGTGCGATTCGGACTAAATGTATGGGTCGGTATTTTGGGAGACAATATTGTAGGTCCATACATTTACGAAGATACATTAAATTCACAGAGATATCACGATTTTTTAAGAACATTTTTAAGTGATTACGTAGACAATAACATCCCCTTAAATATGTTAAGAAATGTATGGTTTCAACAAGATGGTGCACCACCTCACAACAGCCAAATTGTCGCTAATTGTCTGTCCGAAATGTTTCCAAATAAAGTTATGGCAAATAATGGTGATATACGTTGGCCAGCTCGCTCACCTGATTTGTCACCTCTAGATTATTTTCTTTGGGGAGCTATAAAAGAAAAAGTTTATAAAACTATTCCAGAGGACAAAGACGATTTAAGAAGAATTATAATAGTTACCATTCAGCAATTAAGAAGAAGAGACATTTTTCGGGCAGTCCAAAATTTAAGGAAAAGACTAGAATTATGTTTGGAGGTCAATGGTGATATATTCGAACACTTACTCTAAGTTTGTGATAATTTTAGTTCAAAAGATATTTAATTAATTTGTTTATTATTATTTAATATTATGAAAAACTTCATCAACCAGCAGAGTGATTATTCTGGTTCCTTTCCTAAAAAAATATAGTTGTAGGCCTCAGGAATTTTAAAATGTGCAACTGTTTTCAAGGCACTCTTAAAAAAAACAAAAGGGTGCTTTGTTTCAAATGAAACGCAAAATAAATTATAAGTGTGATATACCGTTGAATTCAGAAAAAAAAGTTCTTTCCAAAAATATGAATATCCAATATGGCGCCCATAAGAAAAACAAAAGTTGGTTATGGTTCTGGAGAAGATATTAAAGTTATTTTAAATGTAAGTACACTACTTAATTCCTGATTAAAAAGTGCCTGTATAATGTAAAAGTTGCAAATTCCTAGATCCAATAGTTTTTGAATAAAAAAATAAAAACGAAATTTGAAAAAAATAGTTTTTTGGCAATATCGCGAAAACAAAAAAAGATATTTCAAATCTGTTTTCGGATTATTGTTGGGCTCCAAATTTCACGTATTTGCCCTAATTTAACCAACTCTCTAACTCTTCAAATAACCGAGATCCCCATGCATTTCCCCGAAATACGGACACCCTGTATAAACCCAATCTATTACGAACCACTTTAATGCTAGCTCAGATACTTACTAAAGTTATGTTAATTTTCAGTTACTAGAGTTGCTCATTACTTACAAATGAGATAGTATATTAGGGTGGGTTAGTTGGCAATTTCATAGGCGATTTAGGATTGGTTACTTGTCGGTTATATTCTAACCAACAACTAACCTAAGTAACTGACAACTAGTCTAACTTTGGGTTACACTCCAAGTATTTAGTAGGAATGGGCGATATTTCACGTAGTAGTGATTTTTTACTGATATTAAAAAATCACAAGTCGCAACTGTTATTAACCCATTAATGACCGAGCAATTATAAAGATAACACTAAAAGTTGATTTTAGGCAAAATTCTGCACTTCTTTTTATGAAATTTATAAATGACTTATTGTACTACATACTGTACATTTTTCTTTAAAATATACGTAATGTAAATGCTGTAATATTTCAGGCATTCGTCGATTTTATATAAAAACGTGCAGTATGAAGTTTATAACGAGTGATTCCACTCCCAGACTAAGCATGAAGTAAAATTTCGAGTTTAGAAAAAAAAAACTCGTAATTTTACTTCATGTGCCACGCGCATAAAACACTAAAATATTGTGAAGTTAGAAAAACACTCACATTATTTCTTTTAAATGAGTAATAATCAAAATATTTATATATTTTTTCATTCATTTTCGAGTCAGGACAAATAATATGTATCAAATTAACTTATTTAGTAATTTAATAATAATCAACAAAAAATTAACAAAGTTGCGTGTATGCATCAATGGCGCTTAATGGGTTAATAGGAGTATTTTACTGTGTGTGTTACTTAAACTGTGATTGGTACCTAAAGTCACAACAGTTACCTAAGCTGTGATTGCTACTTAAAATATGACTGTTATTTAAAACGTGATTGCTACTTAAAATGACAACTCTTACACAAACTGTGATTGCAACTTAAACTGTACCTTTTATCTAAACTGTTATGTAACAGTCGCAATTAGTGATTATAACAAGTCAGTAGGAGTACATTTCGAAACATAATTTTATATTCATTACCTTATACTCCCTTCTATTCATAATATTTTAGTTTAAACGTATTATTTGCATTAACATTTCAAATAATTATTTAATCAAAATGTCAACTCATTAGTATAAAAATGCCTTGATATACTAAATAAATATTAAATAAATAACTACAATAATTGCCTATTAAACTAGCATTTTGTTTTAATTGTAAATTTTTTCTCCATACAAGATTTTTTTTATTGAGTGTACATAACCCGATTTTTAGGGAAACTTTACATTTGTATTTTTTAAACTTCACAATATTACAAGGTTTTATACTTTTTTCAGGCTTTTTTAAACTCGAAATTTGACTTCATGCTCAAGTTGGGCTCGCAGGACGCTCGTTGAAACATCTAATTGAACGTTTTTGAAAAATAACGAACGCATGTTTTTTTAGGAGTTAAATTTAAAACTTTAAACGAGTGTTTTCTCCAAGTTAAGCATGAAGTAAAATTTGATGTTTAGGAAAGCCTGAAAAGTAGTTGTTTCAATGGATATTTATTCTCTTAAGTTGTCCTATTAATTAAGACATTGTTTGCATTTTTACGAATAACATTTTCGTAATTTTCAGGCTTTTCTGAACTCGAAATTTTATTTCATGCGCCACGCGTATTAAACACTGAAAACACTAAAATATTGTGAACAAGTGAACCTGCAATTAGTGTCTTATAAGCTTGGCGCATGAAGTAAAATTTCGAGTTTAGATAAGTCTGAATATTTTCTAGCTTTTCTAAACTTGAAATTTCACTTTATGCTTAACCTGGGAGTAAAAACACTCGTAAAAATTTAACTCTTAAAAAAAACAACGAATATCTGACATAATTGCAATATGTATACCTAATAGAAATTTGATTACTTCACTCAACTAATTCAATTTTTAAATCTAATACTTTTTTAAATTTAAGTCGTTTTCATTAAACTCATGAAGACTGAAGTGCCTTTGATATCTGAAAACATAAGATATGTGAATATTGCAGTTCGATGGGGATATTGATTGTGAGGACGGTGAGTCGGTGCGATAAGGAGACGGGCCAATTCGAAAAGTTTTAAGCGCTCGCTGTGGCTTTATATAAAGATTTAGGAAGTTTCAGACGTAAAATATTTGTGGGACATGCAAGTCGAAAACACTTTGCGGTGAACCCAAGCCGTACGAAATGAAACGTTTTATTTGTATATATTTTTCTTGCGGGCAACTTTCCGGGAAACGTCGATTGTATTCAAATGTATTGGAAAAAGTTTTCGCGTTGAAATGTGGATAAAATATTATTTTGAGAAATGGGTTTTTAAGAATAACTTTTAAAGTAGTTCAAAGTTACAATAGTTGTCAATATTAGTTTTGAGTTATGCAGATAGTTAAATCACTAATAAAAGAAAGTTATATTATAAGTAAATAAACTGCCAAAAAAAGGAATATAACTGTGTGTTTAGTTCAAATTTCATCGAAGTTTATATTAGTAATAATAAGCGAGTAAATATTTTTCTTAGTATGGTTATTTAGAGTTTAGGCGTTGTAATACCACAAATAATTTGCAAAATATTTTAGTAAATTATGTAAAGCTATTGTTAAATGAGCTACTTTAATACGAAACACATTTTAATAATTATTATTAACACTTAATATTATTGATAACAGACGAATTATGTGTTCCCGGGGTTTTCTAATTAAGATGATGTATCTATTTACCCATAAAGTAAAATTTCGAGTTTAGAATGGCCTGCAAATTTGGATTTGCGAAATAGACATTTTCAGGATTTTCTAAATTTGGAACGTTACTTCATGCTTAATCAAGGGTGGACATTTTCGTTAAAGGTAAGTTATTAAATGCTATTTATTTTCCACATATATAACAACTTTTACCTCTTAAACAACAATATTGCGATTTATCGGCTTTCACAAATTTACAGAATGACCTGTAAATCAAAAAGTCGGTAAATTGGCAATCCTTAATTGATATGTATTATATGAGTATAATAATAACAATAAAAATAATAATAGTCTTTATTAATTCATAAAAATTATGGGATATTGGACAAGTCAAAAAGAAACAATTTAAATCTACAAAACATATGCGCTTATGTTGTTGGGAAATGAGGACATAATTAGCCATACAAAGTTTTTGCGACTAAAATGGCTTGGATATGTGTGGAGACCAGAACCTGCTGCAACAATAAGGAATATGCGTGAATAGAACCCGGGTAGAAAGAAACGACAAGGAAGGTCCAGATCTAAAAGGATTGACGAAGTAGAGAAAGATCTTGAGAAAATAGGGATTAATGATTGGAAAACAAGGACAAAAAAGGAAATAATGAAGAATTGTAGTGGACACAGTTAAAAGTGGTCTATAAAACAAAATGAGATTAAAATAATGTAAACCGGGATCTATCCACCCTATAAGCTCTAGGAAAGAAGCAGCCTGGCTCCACATGGAGTGTAGTGCTGTTATACAGGGTGTTTTTAAATTGATGCGAGAGATTTTAATGGCTGATTTATCAGCAAAAATGAAGTGATGTGGTATTTCATATAATTTTTTGTTCAAAACCCCTTTTTCTCCGAGTGACAGAAAATGCCATTTTTTCAATAAACTCTTATTTAATTGTGCAAAATGTTTTCAGTCCATACGTACTCTCTATAAATTTGAGAAAATAGTATGACTTCATTTGACATTAGCCTACTTGATTTTTGCTAAGAAATAAGAACCAATCTCTGAACTATTTCAAATGAGCCTATGTAATATTTTATTTTATGTGATCAAACTTACAATTTTAGAAGAAAATGTCAAAAGACAAAAAGTTGCAGATTGAATCCCTACATTTGAATCAAGTTTTTACATAGGAAAATGCAGACGCAAAAGTTCTGATGCAAACTATTATAGGGATTGATTTTTTTTACCCCCTTGTAATAACATTTTAGGGTTACAAAAATCGTCAAAAAGTGCCATTTTATTAGGAACACTTATCTGCCAAATTTCATTCTTGTAATTCTTCCATAGTTTATATATGAAATAAAAACAATTTTTCCCCTAACTTTAGAAGGTTGTTACTTCTAGAGGAAGGGGATTTGAACAAAAAATTATATGAAAGACCTGCCTTAATTTTTGCTGAAGAAATCTTTCGCATCAATTTAGAAACACCCTGTATATATGTGTGCTTCTAGAGTTATTGTTTTGCTGTTAATTTTCTGTACAGAAAAAAAAATATGTGTTTGCAGGAATAAGTTTGTTAAACAGCGTGTTAGGAAAGGTTCCCAGCCTTGGGGGATTGTGGCTCCACAAATAACACTTAATTTGCTGCAAAAAAACGCTCCGTCATGCAAACTTTTGTCCTGGCACATGTTACATGATGGTGTGATTAAAGCACAAAGGTCACATAAACATTTCACCTAATTGCGTTTTTACCACGTAAATAAACACGATAAAATACATTTTAAGAAGGATGCTGACTTGTGAAAATTAAGATTTATTAAAGTTACTCTCACAGAAATTATTTGTATACACTTTCTTACACCTATATTCGACACGGTTATGTTTACAATGTTTTATATACTTGAAGTAAAAATGAACTTGGTTGTAGAATATTTAAAAATGTTAAAAGTGTAATTTTATTCGGAATTTGCTAGAACTAATTTGTCTTACTAAGACTAATTTAAAAACTTAATGTTTAAACTGCACCATAACGTGTATGTCACTCGCAGATGTCAACATGTTGAGTGTAAACGGCAAAGCTATACCGATGAGACAAAAATCTGGAAACGCGTCTATAGAAAGATGGCTTGAATAATTTGTCTTTATATTTACAGTATATTAATGTATGTTGTAGCTACCACTTGTTATATAATTCAATACCTGTCGGGGTATTAGCCAGGGACGTAGTTTGTTTCAATAAGTGTTTGGATTAGTCTTTGTAAGACTAATTAGCACTTTCAATATTTTTAAATATATTCTAAGTTAGCATTACCATACAGTGATGAATCATTCAACTACTCGATGAAGCCACTATCTAGCAGGATTGTTAAAAAAAAGTTTTTTTTCATTTTAATTAAAACAAACAGTTTTTTTAACAAAACGTGTTTTTTTCATCTAAACAGCGTTGAAAACATCAACGATAAAAAACATGTTTAAAATGTGTTTAAAACATGTTTAAAACGTGTTTAAAACAGAAAATACAAAGCATTTTTCGTTTGAGTATACATATCCCGATAATTACAGCGTTTTTTAAATTTGCGGAAATTCGTTGTTTAGAAGCGGTTACTTTGAGGCTTTTAACGAGTGTTACTAAGCATGAAGTAAAATTTCGAGTTTAGAAAAGCCTAAGAATTTGGATTGGCCGCGTAGCGAAGTGGAGCGGCCAATCCAAATTAGGCTTTTCTAAACTCGAAATTTTACTTCATGCGCCACGCTTAAATACATTGATTTACACTGAAGTCAAAAAAACACACGCATACAACAACGATTATAGGCAACCTAGTATACGTTAAAGTTATTGGGTTGCCTATAATCACTGTTTTAAACAGAATTTTACTCACGTTTTATTCACATCTACATATTAGATTACCAAAGCCGTATATTTTAAACTTTGCGACATTTCAGTGTTTTATACGGGTGGCGCATGAAGTAAAATTTCGAGTTTAGAAAAGCCTAATTTGGATTTTTTAAACTCGAAATTTTACTTCACGTTTCAAATTGAAATTTAAAAAAAAGCAACGAATGTTGGTAAACTTACAGTGTATGCAAGTGTATACCTAAAATTACATTTATGCACACATATTTGATATTTTATTGTAATAAATTGTTATGTTTAATAATGTAATTTGAAATATCTTTAACAATTCAGCTAACATTTTTAAATGTAAACACAAAATCTAAATGAATTAGTATAAAATATAATTTAGCAAATTTAAGATAATGAAAAAAAAAACGTTTAAAAAAAGGTTAACGTTTAAACATGTTTTAAACAAATTTAAGATTTAAAACATGTTTAAAACAAAACCGTTCAAAACACGACGGCTGTTTTTAAACATGTTTAAAACACAGTTTTTTTTTTCCACATGAGGTGGTATCGCTTAGCGTCCCTGCACTACGGTCTCCGTGGTCCTTTTGTGCTCCCCGTGGTCCTTTTTGTGAATATTTTACTATCTAGTGAATATTTAATAGTTTACAATAAAACAAACGAACGGTATAGGTAGGTAATTTTTAACATTTCACACTGCAATGATAAAACTTTCCTTTAGCACTTATTAAAAAAAGTCTTAATAATTTTAACAATGTTTACAATAATAATTATTATCATTGTGATCAGAACCACATAAGTAAATTTATATCATATAAAAATAGATTTTCTGTCCATGGCTGAAAGTTTTTCGTTTATGACAAACTATGTCTAGTTTTGAAATATGCAAATACTGCCCCTCTGGTAGATTTTCACTCTGCTAAAGCTAGTTATCTAATATTTACAGAATCTAATCAATAATTTAGTTGGTAACTAATTTAATATAGCGAGTATATTTTAAACATAACAACCTTATTAATAGAATTGCCGCTAATATCGTTATAGCAATGTTCATTTCTATAAACATGATACTATCAATTCGTATTAATAGAACAAAATCTACATGTTATTAGTTAGTTTTTAACTGTTAATAGAATAAACGTGGCAACATTTTCATGTATACTAACTTCGATTTAATTTAATTTTAATCATTTAGAGGCTATGTTACATTTTTTATGTTTGTGAAAACGTTTCTTTCGCTGAATTATTTCACTGAATTTTATGTCTAGCGAATGATTCCACTCCCAGACTAAGCATGAAGTAAAAGCGGAGCGACCAAACTAAATTTTCAGGCTTTTCTAAACTCGAAATTTTCCTTCATGCGCCACGCATAATTAATTTGCGAAGGCGCGTGGCGCATGAAGGAAAATTTCGAGTTTAGAAAAGCCTGAAAATTTAGTTTGGTCGCTCCGCTTTTACTTCATGCTTAGTCTGGGAGTGGAATCATTCGCTAGACATAAAATTCAGTGAAATAATTCAGCGAAAGAAACGTTTTCACACTGATTTCAAGTGATGCTCAACATATATTGTTTAGGTATGTACATTTATAAATCTTAAATAAATCCTAGCAATACAAAGGTTTTTAATTTAAATTCACTTAGTTTGTTTTACTAATAAATTTATTTTTGGACTAGCTTCGGCTTGATGCCATTTTCAAAAATGTTCAAGAATGATTTTCTTTATATTAGTAGAAATGTTTTACCAAGTGATCAATGAGGAACAAGTTAACGATAAATCCTAGCATTTTAATTTAATAAATTCGTTTTACTATGGCATTTGAGGTTTGAGGAAGTGCTATTTTAATAAATTATTAGTTTTAAACTAACATTAGTAACTACTAACTACTAAAATGTTTCAATAATAAGAAAATGTTAATATCATCTTTAGTATAATGTTAAAGCTGTATGCTAAGGTCTATTAAAAAAGCAGTAAATGTTTATTTACAGTGAGTAGAAGGCTTCGCAAATTAATTATGTCTTTCATGTAGACTTGCCTTTCCAACGGTAAGTAAATTTATTTATGTTCCTTAATAGAGATACCTTTTATATTTTTAGACCAAAATCACGTTGACAGAAATGATATATTAGGAAAGAAAATCTATTCGCCGGCTATAAATATTAATATCAAACATTGGAGAAACCCCCCGATTTAATTAATTCTAAAACTAATAAAGGCCATACCGTATATCACTCGATAATATATTGGCAGGTCGGAAACAATTAATATGAGCCGAGACGATGCCAATTCCGCCGACTTCACGACATTTATGAGCGCGCACTAAATTGCTCCATAATAAGTCCACTTCTTCGTGGATATTGAAATTACACTCGGGGAATGAGTTTCATGCGGAATTTATGATTCGGTGAGCGGTAGGTATGCTGAAATATTCGCCACGTGACCTACTAAAACTCACCTTTTACGTTTCAAGGGCTGAAATTTCAAATGTGTAAAAATAAAACTAAATTTTATAATAACCTCACTTAAAATCCTTGAGAGCTCACCAACTTCTCAATACATATTCAATTTTCTAAACTCGAGGGTCTCATCGCTTATGCAAATAGGTCGTGTCAAAACAGGTAACTCTGGAGGACAATTGAATTTACGATCGAGCGAAATTCTATTACTTTTCCGCCGTGGCTAGAATTCATTTTCGCAATCAGATTAAGTTCACATTTGCAAATTCGACCTAAATAAAATTTCACCTCCCTCCCAATTAATCAATCTGCATACGCGTGTAAAATATAAATCAATGCATACCCGAAAAAAGCGTGTAGCTACAACAAAAAGTGGATGATTTATTCCGTTTGATGATGCTGTAGAGCAAGTTTTAATTTGAGAGGGGAAAGCGGTCGCGTTCGTTTTTTCCAATATAACCGCGGAGGGTGGAAAAGATTCGTATTCTTCCACTCAATTTCTCGGGGATGTAACAGTCGCGAACGTGCTAAGAGAAATCCGATGTTGAGATTCAGCGGCTATAAATTAGGTTACAAGAAACTTGATAGGATGCGGTAATATATTATCCCTTAACCATTCCACTGCTCTCTTGAATGCAATCGATTTATAGCATGTTCCGGACAATAAATATATACAGGCTGTATATGAATGAATCAATACGCTCTTAATGAGGTGCACACTAAGTATGTTTATATTTATTTATAAAAAATTAAACGAAAAAAAAATACATTTTCCATAATTTTCTGATTATTTTTCACTTTTTGAATACCAGCGTTAGTAATACATGGCGCCGATGGCCCGTAACAAAAATTTTAATCTTTATTCTACATACAATAATCACACTTTCTTCTATATTACGTGTACGATAATCTCTCTTTTTAAAAATACATATACGCGTGAACAGCAGTTTAGTGGAATGACGTACATAAAATCATAAGTGAAAATCTGCTTTCTAATTTAAAACATCTTGTTGCTTCGATGGTAAAAATTTGTTCACTCAAAAATTGGCCATATCTATGTTATTTATTATTTAATTACAATATTAGATTCTACTAATTTTAATTCCATTTTCATGGAAATTCAAATTTAAATTAAAATATACATAGAGTTACCATTATAACATTTTAAAATTGCTATAATTTCCGGTGAATGATTAGATAAACATAATTTTTAATACACGTTACCTAGAGTAAATGTCAATTGCTAAGGTTAGTAAATGCATTTTGTATAATTCCTAAAGGATATCATATTTATTTTTACTGTCGAGATTTATTTGCAGAAATCTAAAGTTAATGCGTATAAAGTAGATCCGAACAAACCAGGGTATTACACATGGGAGACAAAACAATTTATCTCAGAAAATTGTGTTTGTCAAAGTAAGGCCACTCGGCTTGCATAAATATGTGCATAGGGAATTATTCCATAAATATAATACGCAGATGAAGAGTGGAAATAAATAAAAAATACTTATACATTTTGTTTACAAAGTATTCGTAATATATTCAACGAATGACGTAAAACGAAACTGAATAAACAGATTCGATAAAAAATTCCGTCTATATTTTAACTGGATAAGTATTTTGACAAATAAGATAAATCACAACAAGTAAATCTTTGTTAAGGAAGATTAATTTATCACTATGGACAGAAACGTTTTAGTTTGCTTGCCTCTTTGAAAATGTACCGTGCGATCACCTAAAATATAATTTAGAGTAGGCTTTGAACTTCAAATTAGATTGGCACTACTGACTGTTAACACATAGTTTACCATAACCTTAAATTTATTCCATCATTCAATTAGTATTCTGGGTAATAAATGTTCACTTCAGGGCCCCTATTCACAGCACCGATGCAATTTGTCAGTAAGAATCGCACTAAAAAGACGTAATTTTGGGAAGAATGTACCAAACGGTATGGAGTAAACTGACGTCACTTCTCACCGATGACAAATTGCATCGGTACTGTGAATACGGGCCTAGGCGTTTAAATTTTTTAGAGCAAGATTTTATTAGACGAAATAAATGTTTGTCAAATTTATTAACTTTAGATCAAACATATGCAGTATATTTTTAACTTCACTTAAAATCAACGTTTCATACGTGTGACGCATGAAGTTTCGAGTTTCGAGTTAAGATAGAAATGACTTATTTTTTAGATTAGTCGCCCGCTACCCGCCAATCGCTACCCGACCAGTTTTCAGGGTTTTCTAAACCTAAAATGTTACTTCATGTTTAATAATAAAGAAAGCATCTTTAATGTTTTTTAAGTTTAACACTGGGATATGTATACTCAAATGAATATTTAATTAGAGTAACATGGAATCAGATATTTTGTTGTTATCAAGGATTTACACTGTTAATAACCAGGATTTGGACTTTTTCTTCTAAATACTATTAATTTTTCAGAATGTTTGACGATGTTTTTATGATTTTGTACAAAAGTTATCTGTATTAGATTGGCTTACTGAAACAATGACCTTATTTAATTTACCGAAACCCCGATAATAAATCAGCAAATTGCCTCTAAATTTTCGAGCATATTTTTACGATTTACTGGTATACCGGTTTACCGATATTACAATCTCTACATGGAAGTCTTTAATAAGATACAAATTGTCTAGTACCGAACATAATACACATCATAGAAAGATACCATTTTTTCAGTACCGTGCACAATATTCATCATTGAAAACAGAATACTTACTCTAATTTATTCTGCACGAGTACGAAACCAATTATGTAAACATCTTGGGTAAAATTAGAATAACCGAAGAAGTTTTATCCGAGAAAAATAGTATTGCTTAATTATTCTGTTGTTGGCACTTAACTTTCCCGCTGGGATTAATTTTTCACGCCTTTTCCACGCTCAGCTCGTTTATCCTTTGGGGATTATTCGAGCCGGTAACTTTCCACGTTCTGACTAGATCCAATGTAATTAACTTCTATCTTTATAGACACCTGCTCTATTCCATTAGAATAAATAATTATGAAATTATAAAGAGAAATAATATAAATAAAATTTAAACTACTAGCAATAAAGCATAGAAATATATCTGTGTCACACAGATACAGTGTTTTTTTCCTTTAAGTATTCATATCCCAATATAAACGCTGTAAGTTCTCAGACATTTGTTGATTTTATGAACGCGTTCAATTTAAAGCATTTAACGAGTGATACCTCTCCTTGACTAAGCAAAAGGTAACCAAGCGACAAAGCCAAATTTTCAGGCTTTTTTAAACTTGACATTTTTCTTTTTGCCGCACGCGTTTAAAACATATATTTAAAGTGAAGTTGGGGCCTCGGTGGCCAAGTGGGCAGAGACCCTGCTCACAAATCCAGAGGTTGCGTGTTCGAGTCCCGTCCGGTGAAATCATTTATGAATAATAAATAATTTCATCCGGGCCCATGGTTGCAGTGTGAATGTGTTGTGGCGTCCTAGATGTAATTTCGATATAGAATTGGTTAAAAAACAGTAAATATAGATTGATGGCTAATGGTCATAGTTACCAAGGCCAATATTAAAATAAAGTAAAGTTCACTGTATTGCTATTAAAAGTATTCCTATTGTTGTATAATTCACTTGATAAGGCTTATTAAAAATAATAAGGCTTATTAAAATAATTAGATTCTTTGTTGTTGTGTAGTATATTACTATACAAACAAAATTTATAAATATTTACTACAGTAAAAAATCGTTGTATTTGTTCAGTATTTGTTCAGATTCAATTTGAAATTTCACTTCTACAATTGTTAGTATACACCAGATTATATCTTGTAAATGAAATTACGAACGCACATTTAGCAGCGTTGGTCCATTGTGTAATAATTATTAAGTAAAATTAAAAAGGCCTCCCGAGGGTGACGTTAGTAATAAATTTTCCACATATTTTCCCTTCGTAATCCGCGTACTCTGGTTTAAATTTTTTTGGATGCGCAAAACTACATCTACGTAATAATTCCTTGGAAATTATCGGATTACCGTTAGCGTGTAATCCTATAACGCAGCGGATGGTAATGCATATTGAATATTTTCTCGCAGCAATATTCAATCCGGGGAAAATCCAGCTGAAATGTGTGTCACATGAATTTACTTCGTAGTATTGTTGTTGTTTGTGATACGTTTATATAATTATTTTAAGCAAGTAATTGAATTTGAGCTCTGCATTTCCAGCAATGACCAACAAGAATTATATAGTTAACGTATCAGAAATGGACTCGAATACTTTTCAGTGGGGTAGTTACTAATACATCGCCCTAGAGTAAGTAAAATTGGTGCGTAGCGTTCAGAATAAGGTTTTTAGTACCTTTTAAACAAGAATATGAATTTGTGTTCAGTACTCATTCATTCACTGACTATGCTACTTAAGCTAATGGGCATTAGATGGCGTTTTCGCTTTTCAAACGTATGTACTTTTAAAACAATTAACTTGAGGCATAATAATTGTTTCCGTGTTCAATGTTTTTATAAATGCGTTTAATTTGAAGCTTATAAGTGTTTTCACTTCTTGATTAAGCATGAAGGTTATATTTCGAGCTTAGAAAAACTTAAGAATTTAAGTTTGCCGGCAAGAACCTAAGCAGAAAATTAAAATACACTACTACCTTGTACGTTTATATTTTATAGCCGATTCAGTTGATTTTATGGTAATTAATTTTAAAAATGCATAACAACCATTGTATGAAGACAGATCCTGTCAAATAATTAGGGAAGCTAATATTACCACATTTCAAATTGTAGATGTAAGATTGTTCATTCATGAAAATTAATGTATGAATAACCTTATCTTGAAAAAACAATGAAATTTGTCAGAAATTAACTATTTTAACAGAAAATGTTCATTATCAATAATAATTGGGAAATTAATAAATTAAAAACAATCTTTATGTACCTTGTCAAGGAAAGTTCCTAAAGCATGTGCAAGAATGGTCAATTGACATTTTTGTTTTATTTGATTCGTCCCGTAGTATTTTCAAGTGCTTAGTATTTTCAAGTGCAGGAAGTTATCCGCTGTCATTTAGGTATTTTTGATTATTTATTCCAATTTATTTTATTTTATTATGTTATTATGAATCTGTTTTGGGATAAACTATAGATAACCTTGTTAATATTTATTTATATGTTCTTTCCTTTTGTTTTGTTGATTTTTTTTCTGTAATCTATAAATTGTGTTTGTGTTTGTGAAGTTTATTGATTTTTTACGAGATCCATTTACAATATAAAATACTACAATTGGATTAAAAATAGATATTAGAATTAAAATAATACGGTATAAAATACTAACAATAATAGTATAGAAATATTGACACCAATAAAATAAAAAGAAAAATACAGGGTTTTTTCTTTTAGGTATATATATCACGATCATATTGGATGTAAATATTCAGACTTCGTTGTTTGTTAAGAAACTTCAAATTTAAAGCCTCTGACGACTGTTTCTAATTCCAGATTAAGCATGAAGTAAAATTTCGAGTTTAGATAAGCCTGAAAGTCTGGTTTGGTCGCTCTGCGAAGCGAAGCGACCAATCCAAATTTTCAGGCTTTTCTAAACTCGAAATGTTACTTAATGCGCCACGAGTATAAAACACTGAAGTAAAGCACACTGCTTAGGTTTGAATATATGTTCATTAATTGTATAATTGTTTAATAGGATGAGTGAAAGTATATATAAATGAAAAACATCTCTGTATGTCAATATTTAATAAAAACACAAATATTAAATAATTATAACTCTTTTAAATCGAAGCGTCAACGCCAACACGAATCAATCAATTTCATGTAATTATTTTAAAATATAACTTACGTTATTGATTTGATATTAATTTCAGATAGAATAGTTATTGATGATTCAATTACCGTAAATTTGCTAGCGGTGATATACATGTACAATGTCGTATTGTTGATGATTTCGTATTGTTTTCAATCATTGTGGCTTGTATATCGATGGATTGATAAAGCCATAAATAGATTTAATATTTCCAGTTAATGTAAAGTTCTTTGTTGGATTTTCTATTGAAATTCAGCCATAGCCATTGTATAGTTATGTCTTAATTTTTAAACTGTTAAATACTCGGTGTACTGAATCATGGATTTAACATTTAACTAATAGTATTTTAGTAATTAAATAATAAAATATCCCAAAATCTTGGGTAGAAAGTCGACAGCCATTAATAGTTTAATAATTTAAATGATTAATGTAACAATTATGTAAGATTAAATCAATAATAAAGATTTTGATATGTGCTTTGACATGGACTAAATTAGTTGTTTACATAAGAAAAAAATCTGATTTAAATAACTTTGTTTTGGTGTACTTTTTAGCATTAGCATTTTCAGGATTTTCTAAGGTCAAAATTTTACTTCATGCGCCAAGCGCTTAAAACATCTATTAAGTGTGAAGTTTTTTTATTTCTTATACATATTTTGTAAGTATTTTATTCCTAGCTAACTGAGAAAATAATGAAAATATTTGATATTTAATAATAAACTGTCCATGTTTATTATTAAATATCATATATTTTTTCTGATACTGTTTTGATAAATAAAGGGACATATTTGGTACACAAAGAATATAAAACAAATAATATTATTTATACTGGTATTTTAGATAAATATAAGTTAAATAATGTATTATATATAGATGTGATATCAAGATTTGTGCCTTCATTGCTAAAAATAATTTATTGAATTTAAGTAACGAAAGGCAATCGATCGTTATCCTTGTATGATGTATTTCATACAGGGTGTACAAAACGTAATGTAACGGCTTGATATCTTCGGTTTATGATAAGTTTAGAAAAAACTGTTTCAAATAAATATTGTTGAAATGTGTGATTTTTCTAACCTGCTTATGTGCATTTTAGATGTGATTAACCCTTAATTAAAGTCTAAAAAGTAAGGAAAAGATGATTATCCAACGTTATCATCCTGCACAAGATGTGATTTACATATCTCTACAGTCTTAAATCCGATCTCTTTCATGTCTTAGGGTTACCTGGGCATTTTCATACAACGCACGTAATAGCCCCAGCAAAGACGTCATCGCTCCCAACCCTAACCCCGACCCTTCAATGCGGCCCTTTTATCCCTTCCAGCAAGGTTACTCGACTGAGGATTCTTGCGCATTCCCCGCTAAAGAAATACAGAAATCGAGTCGTTTCAATTGTGTATCTTATCCTGGAAACTAACTCGTTCTCGATCGGCATTGCGAAAACATTCCATCAGTGTTTTCGTTATTTATTTTTTTCTTGCTTTGCGAGAGAGGGTTCTTTTTACTGGATCGGATTAAGGTAAAGGGACTCGTTCAGGGAAATAATGAAAGGCAGTATGTTTCGTGGATACACCTGTTTGTCTGGGGGAAAATCGAGTAGACGGGTTTTATGGGAGGTGATAAAGGGATGTCATAAGTTTTATTTGTTTTTGTTTTATGTGGTAAATTTAGAAAGGGTATAGTCGAAGATAATTGATTTTGTGTTATAAGTAGTGTTTTTATGTCTGTCTTATTTTCTATATGAGGTTTCTTAATAATATTATATTACGACATTAATCATTTAGTAGATATAGGCAATGAACATAAAAACAATAAAACATTTTTAACGCCTACATTTAAAGAGAATTGTCATCAAACAATTATGATTACTCTTAGGTTTAAGTAGTGAGACAGATAATCAGCTCAATACAATTTGGGCTAATATAAATCAAATACAATCAAGTTTTTATATGTGTTTAAATTAGTTAAATTGTGCAGTTATGTATTTGAAAATTGACAAATAGTTGAAGAAATGTATCAAAAATGTATTTAATTAATACTTACATCACTTTAATTTTTAATTACTTATATCGACATTTTACTTCAGGCGCCAGGCGTATTGAACACTGATGAATTAAATACAATTAATTTGAATTTATTTTGATAATTCGAATCCTTTTGGATAATTCGAATCATCCAAAAGGATTCGAATCGTCAAAATAAATTCTAATTCATTGTTATTAATTCCTTTTGTAAGTATTCGAATCTTTTTATAAGTATTCGAATTATCACGAATCCTCTTACACTAAATTATTCGAATGCTTCTTTTGAATCCTCTAAAAGGATTCAAATACTGACTGATTCGAATCCTGCCCAGCTCTGCTATGAAACTATTAGTTTCTCAGTGCATACGCTGTACATTTTCAGGCAATTGTTGTTTTTGAAAATCGTGCAATTTGATGCTGCTAACGTGTGTTTCCATTCATTTATTAAGCGTTAAGTAAAATTTGCTGTTTCGAAAAGCCTGAAAATTTTGATTAGTAACCGGGACGACAAATCCAAAGTTTCAGGCCGTTCTAGACTCGGAATTTTACTTCATTCTTAATCGAGGAGTGCAAACACAACGTATATATCCTGGTATGTATACTTTAAAGATATATTCCCTGTAAAATAAAACATTTGAAATTAAATAAAATGTAAGCTAAATATGTATTGCATAACTGATACTTTAACGTAATATTCTTTTGATTTATTACAGTTTAATAACTTGAAAAATTATGTTAAGTATATTTGAGTACATTTTATTTATTCAGGGGCGCATTGTTAATGCCAAAGGGTGCAATGAAAATTAACTGACTGCAGTGATTAAAATATCCTTTTTATGTCATAAGTTTTAATATAAAAAAATCTCAACAAAAAAAATCTGGCATTAAATAAAAAAAGCTCAGAGGCTTTTATTTACATCCAACCCTTCAAAATACAAATGGGAGCACATAATAAAAGTGCATGGACATCCCATTTGACCCATTTCTTTGTATGCACTTCCCGCATACTAGACTCTTCGAGTCCTGAAGTTATTAGGTATCCGACATCCAACATTCATTACACATATTTGCTTTTCCTACACGTATCCCGGTTTTACGTTTCCGCCCTTTCGGGCACCACTGACTGCAATAAAATATTTATTTAGGTATATTTTGCTATGGCCCGGCGCTTCCACCAAATATTTAAACAGGACGTCAATAAGGGAACTAATTGACTCCGTTCAGTGTTTACATTATGCACGACTACTTCAAATATTGGAAAGAATTTAATTTTGAATCATAAATAGTTAACACAATCAACTTCCCACAGCTGCGGCTGAAGTTAATGTTTTCATTTTTAAAATCATGAATATTCATATCAATCAGAGTAATTTAACTAGAATGGTAATTTGCATGCATGAGGATTTAATTAGTGATTTTGAGAGATATACTACGTACGTTTATTTTTAAACTCCCCTTTTCAAATATTTATGCATTAAAAAAGTAATACGTTTTTCTCTTATATCCGTCTATATATCACGAGGAATCAAGGAAATATCTTTCTACGTGATGTTACGTAGTGTAGTATTTTAGTTTGTGCGTGTTATTTTCCCTCTGCAAAATAATACAAGAGAGGGAATCGTAACTAATACTGACAAGAAGCGGAAGTGAATTGAGCCATTTTAGAAAACGAGCGTGCGAAACGCTAAATTAGGAAATGCGAAGAGGCTGTTATTCAATGGAATTAAATGGAAGCACAATTTTAATGAGGGCTTTTTACGGTAAGATCATAAAATGGGATTTTATTAGTAGATAATAAGCAATCAGGGCTTATTATTTATTTAAATAAATTAAATTAGAATAAACATATTTAAATAATGTTTGATTAACACTACAATAACGTTTTCTTTATAAAATGTAGTTTAAAAATTAAAGATATTTCTTTTTAAATTATTTCTAATATGAATATTTTGCAAAAAATAATTTAAAATTTATAGTAACTAGTTTATGATGACGGACATCATCATAAACTAGTTACTATAAATTCTAATTTATTTTTTTAATTGGATTATTATACCGTCTGTCCCGTTTCAAGACGCATCATATCAAAATCCAATGAAAAATGTTAATGTTAGTTTTTATCTCAATTATTGGATTTAAATGATCAATATTAAATTAAAATAATTCTTTTATTTAATGACAAGATTTTATAAGCATTTATTTTACTTTTTGTTAGGTTTTAATCGAATTATCGCTTGAAAACTGTAAAGAAAATTGAACAAAATGTTCAAATAAATCCTCAAAATAGTAGTTGCTATGAAAAGTCAGCCCATGTCATCTAAATTTATTAAAGCTTTCCCCAAAAACGTTACAAATCATTTGTTAATGAATTCTGAGAGTTTGTACACACTTTTATCATATATATAATAATATCTTTATCTATAGAATTTTATAGTACTTTATATAAAATAATAATTAACAAATTAATATTCAGTGCTTTAAACAAAACTTCTACAAAATGACTATCGACCATAGGTCTTTCAGCCTGTTTTATCATATTTTATTGATGTTTTTAAAAAAAATTCAACCTTGAAAGTCAGTTATTTTATTGCGAAATAAATAATAAAATAATTATCACTTTAAAAACTTTAACTTCACTTTTAAAGAGACATTGTTTTAATTTTCTGTATAGGAGTATTAATTATGATTGTTTCGTATAAATTCTGAGAGAGTTCTGATATACAGAGAATTTTTCTTTTAAGTATGCATAGAGAGATTTTTTCTTTAAAGTATACGTATTCCAAATTCAGCTTATTTTTTTAAATCTTCAGTTATTTGTTGTTTTTTATAAGAGTTCAATTTGCTGCTTTAAACGAGTGTTTTCCACTTCCAGACTAAGCATGAAGTAAAATTTCGAGTTTAGAAAAGCCCCGTGAAAATTTGTCTCGGGTCGCGCAGCGACCCGAGACAAATTTTCTGGGCTTTTCTATACTCGAAATTTTACTTCATGCGCCACGCGTACAATACACTGATTCCAAATGAGGTTTAAATATACATAAAGTTCACAATATTTTACTGTTTTATACGCGTGGCGCATGAAGTAAAATTTCGAGTTTAGAAAAGCCCAGAAAATTTGTCTCGGGTCGCTGCGCGACCCGAGACAAATTTTCACGGGGCTTTTCTAAACTCGAAATTTTACTTCATGCTTAGTCTGGGAGTAGAAAACACTTGTTTAAAGTTTCAAATCGAACTCTTTATAAAAAAAATGAACGAATACAATTTCGAGTGTAGAAAAGGCCCGTGAAAATTAAGGAGTTTAATTTGAAGCTCTAAACGAGTGTTTTCCATTCCTAGGCGAAGCATGAAGTAAAATTTGGAGTTTAGAAAAGCCGCGTTAAAATTTGTCGAGGGTCGCGCAGCGACCCGAGACAAATTTTCTGAGCTTTTCTAAACTCGAAATTTTACTTCTTGCGCCACGCATATAAAATACTGATTCTAAGTGAGCTTTAAATATATATAATGCTCACAATATTTGAGTGTATTATACGCGTGGCGCATGAAGTAAAATTTCGAGTTTAGAAAAGCCCAGAAAATTTGTCTCGGGTCGCTGCGCAACCCTCGACACATTTTCACGGGGCTCTATTAAACCCGAAATTTTACTTCATGCTTAGTCTGGGAGTGGAAAACACTTGTTAAAAGTTTCAAATTGAACTCTTAAAAAAAAACAACGAATAACTAAAGATTTAAACATATTAAGCTGAATTTGGAATTCGTATCCTTTAAATTTCGAGTGTAGAAAAGGCCCTTGAAAATAAAAGAGTTCAATTTAAAGCGTTAAACGAATGTTTTTCACTCCCAGACTAAGCATGAAGTAAAATTTCGAGTTTAGAAATGCCCCGTGAAAATTTGGCGAGGGTCGCGCAGCGACCCGAGACTAATTTTCTGGGCTTTTCTTAACTCGAAATTTTACTTCATGCGCCACGCATATAAAACACTGATTCCAAGTGAGGTTTGAATATATATAAAGTTAAAAATATTTTAGTGTTTTATACGTGTGGCACATGAAGTAAAATTTCGAGTTTAGAAAAGCCCAGAAAATTTGCTTCGGGTCGCTGCGCGATCCGAGACAATTTTTCGTGGGACTTTTCCAAACTCTACTTCATGCTTAGTCTTGGAGTGGAAAACACTCGTTTAAAGCATCAACTTGAACTTTGAAAAGAAAAAACAACGAATAACTAAAGATTTAAAGAAAATAAACTGAATTTGAAATACGTATACTTTAAAGAAAAACTCCCTGTATGCATGCGCTATGCATTTTCTTATACTCGTTGCTTTTCTTTTCAAGAGTTCAATTTATAGCTAAACGATTGTTTTTTACTTCTAGGTTAAGCATGAGGTCAAATTTCGAGTTGAGAAAAGCCTCAACATTTGGTTTAGTCGCTTCTCTAATAACACTGAAAATCTAAATTAAAAAGCTAAATTTTAAGAGCTTGCAATGAACATAATCTTCAAGTTACAAAAATGTAAGTCAACTATGTTTCAATTTAATACTTCTCAAGAATATGCGCTTTTGCAGGATTCTCACTCGATGCACTTAAAACGATTTCGTGCTTACATTTCTCAACCGATTTCGGGATTAAACAAACTTACAGTTTTCAAAGGCTTAAAAGCTGCGCTAAAGTTGTGCTTAGTTAGATAAGGTTTTCTATCGGTGCTGAAGTTTGTAGAAAATGTTTGTACAATGTGGGTTTGGAAAAATAAACAGCTTATATCTTTTCTAATTTTCTTGAGTATGACTGAGATTTTCTTGAGATACAAAAAAGATAAGGTGAAAATTTAAATTTTAAGGCAGAAATTTCTTTGTATAATATAAACGATGTGCATTATTGATTTTCTTCTCAAGACAATGAGCTTGAATTATATTTTATTTTTTAAAGTCAACACAAAACAAAGTAAGTAATTTGTGAAAGAATACTAAGTGTTTTTTTTAATTTAAATAACTTTACGTATTCTAATATGTTTCACCAAGTTCCAGAGGACAAATTAATGTAATGGTTGAGCGGGGATTAGTGATGGTTCAATAACGTATATATAATATTTAAACTTTAAACGTATTATATTTATTGTCGATGATTAAATACATTTTATAAGTACAACAAATGCGGAAATTGTATAAACGTAGAATTAAGAGTGTTTCGTATAAGATCAGAAATAGAAGTGTGTTGGAAAATAGTAATTTACAATAATGAAAGGAATGATAATATTAGATAAGTGGGGGCACGCATAAGCCGGGGTGAACTTTGTATTATTTGGAAACTAATTGATTATTTGTTCTTCCCAGGGTTATCTGTGCCCTCTTGTACAATCGTAGTTCTGGTAATGATATTTTCACGAAGCTGAAGAGATTAACAAAGTAAACAAACGATTCATATCATTATCAGAAATAAGAAATAGGAAATATGAAAATGACAATATATAAATGAATTAATTAACAGGTACATAACATTAATTAAAGAAAAAAAAACTAAGTTCCTTAAAATTATTTCTAGTATTGGTACAATTATCTGTGATTTTTCCAAATTTCTTTATTAAGTATTTAGTTTTGATGAAAATCGACAGAAGTGCGAGTTTACCTTATTTTCTTAATTTCGAAAAAAAACCTTTCATATTCTTCATGCTGTTAGAATCAAAATCACTTACTCACTTATTCCAATTCCAAGGACACAATTCCAATCATAATACAATTCACCAACATATAGATTATTTAACTCTTAGTCGATTATATTTTTAGTTATTAAAAGCGGTTAAAGTTTAAATGATTAGTGCAATTTTTATAAGAACAGCATACACATCTCGAGAAAACCTCTGGCAAAAAGAAATGTTTTTTATCGAGAATATGCCAGGGGGGCTTATTCCTGAGCAAACTCCTGGTTACGTCCATTTTATTAAGTAGTGATTCAAATTTAATCTGGCATTCGGAGAATTAAGGCTGAACTCGGTTGATTAATAAAACCAACTTTGGATTTTAAGTAATTATTGTTGAATGACTAACGAAACTAGATAATGTAAAATTGGACGTGGCACTTTTTCAATCCGAATGACTAATTGACCAATTTAATTAATATTCTCCTTTTAGTTACGTGAAGTGTTTTATTAATTATTGTAGTAATTTCTTTTTTCACTGATTACTTTATTATTCTAAATGTACATTTCGAACATTATGGGTTCATTTTTAATAGTAATAACATTGTCAATGTTATTAGTATTGAAAATGGACACATAGTGTTCGAAATGTACATTTAGTATAATAAAAGTAATCAGGAAAGAAAGGAATTACTACAATAATTAATTTAATTAATATTGTATATTTAGTTTTAATTGACTTTTTTTTATTAATAGATACAACACTATATTAGCTAGCTTTCTATTAAGATAATTGGAATTCAAGATCTCGGAAATGCAATAATACGAAACTGATTTAATTTCCTCGCACTTTGAACTTCTCCGAAAGTAATTTAATATAATATTTTATTTGAGTTACCGATTCCCAGAAATTCCGGGGGACGTTTCCATGTAACGGAACGGGCATGATTTTCCCGGCGTACAATCGACAAAATAACTCTTCCGTCTCTCTCTCGCCGCCTTTTCTCTTATCTCGCTCGTCCCGGATTCATATCGACAAGATTATTAAGAATTTTGTATCGCTAGCGAGAATTTTCCACTCGGTATGATTTTAAATAGCGAGCAATACATTTTCAAGGAATTATTAAAATTTGAAAAATGTATGCAGAAATTTATTACATCTCAACAAAAGTTTATCTTACTTTTTATTTAGATGTAAAATTAATATAAAATTCATTACTGTTAGTGTGTAGAATCTAAATTTGAATTTTACGCCACAAATGCCATCTACTGGTATAAATGGTAATATAATATCATAAAAATGTTTTAATTAATGAGTAAGCTTATTCTAACAATGTATGCTTTAATTTCAGCGCTTTATTAAAAATTATATTTTATCATTTCAAATTCTAAACTACTCAATTTCGAATTTAATATAATATTTAATTTTGAATTAATTGACTACATAAATTATGAGAATATATGTTTTCTATATACAGAACATTTTCTGTATTTAGAAATCATATGCTTTCTAAATACAGGAATATTTTCTTTCAAATATACTATATATATATATATTTTCAGACATTCCTTGTTTTTGATATGCGTTAAATTTAGAAGCCTACGAATGCTTCCACTCCCAGATTAAGCATGAAGTAACATTTCGAGTTTAGAAAAGCCTGAACATTTAGTTTGATCGCTCCAAATTTACAGAAATTTCTAAACTTGAAATTTTGCCTTATGCGCTACGTATATAAAACACTGATTTTAAGTAAAGTTCAAAATATACTGCTTTAGAATACTACGTAAGCAGTATATTTTTAAGTTCACGATATTTTAGTGTTTTATACGGGTAGCGCATGAAGTAAAATTTCGAGTTTAGAAAGCCTGGAAAATCTTCAGGCTTTTCTAAACTCGAAATCTTACGTCATGTTTAATCTGGGAGTGGAAACACTCGTTTTAAACTAAACTCAAAAAATTACTTCTAATACAATAAAATCGTTAACATTTCTGATACATCTCAAGTCAGATAACTCTAACTTTTTAATGAAATGAGTAACAAACATTTAGAAGTTTATTTACGAATTTGTTTCTACTAAGGCTAGAAAGTATTTAGATTTATGTGTTTGAATATCCATTTAAAAATCCATTTAAATATAAGAACTTTCCGATATTTTTCTATTTTAGATATTTTATTTGATATTTTTTTCTTCGCTTCGCTACGCGACTAAACCAAATTTTCAGACTTTTTTAAACTCGAAATTTTACTTCATGCTTAATTTGAGAGTGGAAACACTCGTTCTAAACTAAACTCAAAAATTGACTTCTAATACAATAAAATCGTTAAAATTTCTGAAATATCTCAAGTCGCATAACTCAAACTTTTTAATGAAATGAGTAACAGACATTTGGACGTTTATTTACGAATTTGTTTCTACTAAGGCTATGAAGTATTCAGATTTAAGTGTTCGAATATTTATTCAAAAATCTATTCAAATATTAGAACTTTCAGATATTTTTAAATATCTAAATATTAAATTGGAAGAAGATGATGTGCAAAAAAAAACGCTTAACATTTCTTACTTTTTTAATTATGATAGATGAACAATTTATACATTCTAATACACTAATTTAAATATTAAATATTCATATATTTATATTTGAATACTTGAATTATTCGTATTCGAATCGCAGGCTTAGATTCTACCGATACAGGGTGTTGATTCGATCAGGTATACATAGGGACTTAACATGTAAAATTGCATTTATGCATTTTCCTGCTTTTAAGATTATTTTAGGAGAAACTTACAAGAGTAAAATAAAAATAAGAAAAAAATCCCAGTAATTTTAATTGCTATTTGGTTAAAATTCGACGTTGTTTACTATTTTTACCCAATTTTAGAAATATACAAAATTTTAATAAATTAGCTTCAAGATCACGGATATTTAGAATATAATGGTTTGTAAATTAAATTCACTTGGTTTTGTTTCACTTATATGTATTTTATTTTCTACTAGTTTCGGCTTAATGCCATTATCAAGAATGATGTACAAATGGATTTGTTTGGGAATGTCCATTTGTACATCATTCTTGATAATGGCATTAAGCCGAAACTAGTAGAAAATAAAATACATATAAGTGAAACAAAACCAAGTGAATTTAATTTACAAACCATTATATTTTAAAATGTTTTACCAAGTGATTAATGAAAAAAAAGTGTCCGATATATGGATATTTAGAAGTCTAATACTTGACTTTTATGCCTAAAATCATCAATGTTGCGTCCGGGGCTTTCATTTAATGCCCTTTTCGCGATTCTAGCGCGTCCATATTAAAAATAATAAATGAAGTCCATAAGTCTATTTATGTTGATTAAAAAACGACCTAAATGCGTAGGTTTTTTTTCTAAATTTTTGTTTACTGTTGTATTTTTCCTCTAAAATGACCCGTGAAGCAGGAAAATGCATAAATGTGTTTTTACATGTTAAATCCCTATGTATACCTGATCGAATCAACACCCAAGTATATTGATATTTAAAAAAAATATTTTTATAAAATTATATGTAAGATATTTCTGAACCAATTGATTGAATTTCGCTTAAAATTTGATATAAACTAGATGTAAGTGAGTGACTTTAATAATCAAGATCGAAAGAAAATTAAGTTTATTCCCTTCGTGGACGTCGAGTGGTTCGACTTAATAGACGTTGACACATTTGGAACGTTACCAATAAGATAAGACATGTATTTTAAGCGAGAGCCTATTTTAAAATATTATAGGTGACAGTTTTCACTTACGCTAATAAGTGATAAAAGTCGAGACATGAAGAGTCCTCGTGCCAAGCAACAAAAAATATAAGTCTTGTATAAGAAAAAACCTAGAACACTTTTTACGCCTTCGGAAAAATGTTCGTTTGCCCATCAAAGAACTGTTAAAATTATGATTTATTGCAAACAAATAAATGTTTCCATTTTATTTTAAACCAAGAAAGTTACTTACAAAATATTCTTTTATGTCGAGAAGTAACTTATGAATAAATAAATAAATATATCAAAGTGAATTTATCGTTTCTTTTAGAATTAGACACAAACATCTGTTTTAGATTTATTCTACCAATTTAAATATAAATTATGGATACTAATATGAATATTTCGATGATATTTTTTATTAAAATAAAGACTATTTTAATTATACTATAACATTAACTAAAAAAAAAAAAAACAGTAAACAGTGCCATTAATACACTGTATGATTGTTATCGTGTGAAATGTATAGATAATATTTACATCTTCAATTTGGTTCTCATTAATCACTTGATGAAACATGTTTACAATATCGATTATTCAATTCAAATCTAAATAACGGGTTGTGATTGGTTGTCATTACGGTCTTTCCGTAAAAACATTCGCCAGTGGTCTTTCCAAAATCTTCTCTCCAAATTCGTCTTATCGATTTTTTTTTATCGCGTATGTAAATCTGTCATCTGTCATATTTAATCATTCATTTTATAATGAATCGCTTCGGAAGTAACACAGATCAAGAAATTGATGAGTTATTAAAGAAAACAATTCCAACAAACACGGTTATAAACCATAAATATGTTTGGAAACAATTCATATCCTTTTGTAACGTGCACAACTACGAATTGACAGCAAAAACATCACAAGCAGATCTGGGAAGTCTTTTAAAATTATGAGCACATAACATGAGAAAATAAGACAATTCAGACTAAAAATTTAGATGTCTCATCACGAGAACATATTAAATGCAATCCGAGGATCTTCTGGTTTAAGTGAGACAAGAGTTGTAGATTCTTCCTGGAATATTTAGGAGAAACAAATTGTTTATAATATTACAACATTAAACTGCACTTATTTTAATTGCTCTAATCTAAACGTTAACAGTAAATGATGTTTTGTTATTTAATTTAATTAAATAATCATTCGAATACCACTCGTTGTTTGAAATTTTCGTTGAGAAAGACTTTGTTTTTATACACTCAAGCTTAGTTGTCTTAAACAATTCAACTCGATGAAACTGTCAGAAAAAGGCACTCGCTCTACGAGCTCGTGCCTTAGTTGCCTTAAACAATTCAAGTCGATGAAACTGTCAGAAAAAGGCACTCGCTCTACGAGCTCGTGCCTTTTTCAGAGACAGTTTCATCTCGTTCCATTGCTAGGCGACTGAGCTTTCGTTAAAAAACGAAGTTTTTCCGAAAATTTTAAACAATTAGTGGTAATGTGATAATGTGATAATTAAATTAAAGTCACTTGTTTTGTTTCACTACTATTTTTTATTCTCTCCGACTAGTTTCGACTTATCGTCATTCTCAAGGAGTAATACACAAAAATGTTTTACAAGATATATATACATATTTTTTGAAGGTCAGGTAATATTCTTAAAGCCCTTATTACCTGACCTTCAAAAAATATGTATATATATCTTGTAAAACATTTTTCTGTATTACTCCTTGAGAACGACGGGAAGTCAAAACTAGTCGGAGAGAATAAAAATAGTAGTAAATCAAACCAAGTGACTTTTATCTTACAATATTTATTATTCAATTTAATGGAAGTGAATTAATTTAAATCTCTTTTCTTAAATTATGCACTCGTTAGGTAAACATTTTATTGTAGCAAATAGAAACTCAAAATATGTGCTGTATTTTGTAAAAAGTAAAACGAATAACACGATGGCTTAGTGAAATAAAACAACATGGGCCCTTTGAATAGCTCTTTTTGGGGCTTTTGTTTGACCTTTAGAATCAAGTCTAAAATGTTTAAATATTCTAACAGACCACTAGGTAATGCTCACCGACTAGTGCTGGATTGTTACAAGAGACGCTCCGGATTTGACATACAAGAGGCAATCCAAAAGGAAAAACGTCCAAACTAATAGAGTTAAATTGACCACTCCTTTCTTATGCATCTGAAAAATAAACATTGTTCAATGAAACATAAGCTATTGTATTATATATTATTTTTTTCTCAAAGTTACGATGTCTTCAGTGGGCTGTTGTGTATCTTGAAAACAAGATCTAATAAAAAAAAACATCACCATATTCGTTTTTCTCGACTCAAAATTAGTAAGATTTCCCTATTAAGAACCAGGAAACAGACACAATGTATTTTTTTGTTGGCCAGTGTAATCTTATATACAATTTTACTTCATGTTTAATTAAGGACAGCAAACCCCCGTTAAATAAATACCTGCGGTTTATTTGGAAACTGTCCTTATTAAAAATTCATCACTTAAAATACATGGCTATCACGATTTGTTTTTAAAGAAATATACTCTTTGTGTTTAATATTAGAACAAACGCAAATTGCGTGCATTATAAAAGGTGTTTTTTAAGCGTGATAGAATTTCTGATTGAGACACCTCTGACACGTTATTATTTCTTAAGAGTGAGATTATTTAGTAATGTTTGCCTTTGCATAATACATTAAAATGAAAGTAACAAGTGTAAATCGTACAAACTTATTTTGAAAATCGTGATTATGTTCACGTAATTTACAGATCGGGGCGATCATTTTACGGTAAATTGTAATCGTCCATATGAACAAATAATTCGGCGAACCATCGATCGATTATGCACCTAGTTTACACTACTTGATGTAGCTAACTCACTCTGTGAGACAAAAACAGTGTGTACTATACTTGAAAATATTGCCGCTGTTCGGCAAAATAGAAGAAGGTTAAAAAATATTTAAGGTTTCACTAGTATATTTAAATTTAAATACAATTTATCTAATACTAACGAAATATATAGGGCTTTTATTTGAAAAATATAAATTTGTTTTATACACATTGTTTGTATGCTTCCGCAGTGGCGAAATGGTAAACTGAAAATCCTAGGATATTTTAATTATGTAATGCAGAAACACATACATATTTTCTAAAAAATTAAAATTGCGAGACCCCTAACTGGACATTTATACCACACAAAAATAACACTCGAATTCTTGTAGATTTTAATTGCTCGTAGATTCAAGAGATCGTGGAAATTATTTAAAATGATCAGTATCCGTTTATATCAGTATCCGTTCATATTTTATTATTCGAGAAAACCGAACAATACATTCAAATATCCAAGTTATGACACACTAAAGTCAATTTCTTGTAGATATTTATTCCAGAACTAATTAAACATTTATTTGTATTAAAATTATTTTGAAATACTTGGAATTCTTTAAAAAAAATTCATTTTTAATATTCAATAAAGAACAACTAACAGTACAATGTGAATATTCAATAAAACAAAAAAAAACATGTATTCCAAATGTCGAGAAGACTATAATTTAAATATTTAATACAACATTTTTTATAGTTTTTCCGGGTTCATTAAAAAGGTATATATTGATAATCAAAACGCGGGAAACGGAAGAAATGTGATTTATGACAAAGTTAAAAAAAATCTATATTTTTTAAGGAATTTTTAATGGAAATCTGGAGTATGTATATATGATTTTTAAATAAAAATGATACTCCTGTAAGGTTTTTGCAATTTTGGAATAAACCCAATCTTTGTTACAACTAATAGTTTAATACCATAGTACTCCTAGTTTAAGGCATGAGATCCGTGTTATAAATAAACAAAATAGAGTAATTAAAAATTGCTTTAATTATAATGCTATACATCATAAGTGCACCAATACATGTAATACGAAAATAGTTTGATATCATCAGATTGCGTGTGTGAAAAAAGACAGAAAACTTCATAATATGTTCCGGTATGCAGCTTTAAAAATAAATCTGCAAAAACCCAGCTACAAATCATTTTAATTAATGTGCACAATTGTTTTAAATGTAAGTTTAAGTGGTATAATTCCAATTTCCACATCTACTAAATAGTTTAGGTATTTAGGTAGAAATAAATAATGCATTTATGTTGATTTTGCGTAAGCACAAACAAAAATGTTAGTTGAATCGAATGCACATTCAGTAGATTTGGCAAATAGTCATCAGATTAATCTGTTATGGTTGGAAATTTACATGTTATTTGGCCATAAGAACGAACAACGATTAATTTTCCACAATAATGAAAATAGATCTTTGAAACTTATACATATTGTACATTAAAGCTTTGCGAATAAATTGTGGTATTTTTTTTTCCAAAAAAGTGGTTCTTAAATTAAATATAAATTAAATAATGGAACATGGTCAAACGATCACACAAATCCATGGAATACTTCCATTGGAAACTTTATTTCTTCTTCATATTGCTTTAATTTATTGGGGTAATTATTAGAAACATGTTGTATTGAATAGATTGATCGAAAATAAATGGTAAATAAAAGTAATCGTTGCTTAGAAATCTCCATAAGAGCAATGTAAAATTTGATTATGCTTTAAATAAATAGTGGGTAGCATTGTGTCTTTTTCGTGATATTTTAAAAATATACTATGATTTCTAAAAACATGTGAAAAGAAGTAAGACTTGATATGTAGAATTCGTGTACGATATTAGTTGCGCGCGGGCTCCTGGCTCCCGGCTCCCGACCTTGAATTGCGAATGCATTTTTTCTGACGCGGACCGTTTACTCATTATGTTTTGATACACAACAAAGGAAGACGTTGTTGAAATATTTCCCAATACATTTTGTAAATATAATTGCATTTCTGGATTCATGTTTTAAATAGGAATGTGGAATGCCAATAAATGTTGATTCAAGTGCTGAGTCTGAAAAATTCCTATTTCATTTATAATTTACCAAATTGAATGTGCGTCTCTCGGCAATAATTAATATTTCATCTTCGATAGTAATAATATAAATTACCAATGTAGTTGCAAATAATTTGAATTTATATTTTATGTTGCTATAATTTAGTTGTTTGTCAACAATATTTTAAATAATAATATAAAATATCGAATTTAAATCATTAATGGTCTAGGCATCTACTTCGTTATGTAGTGTACACACCTCTTCATATAATAATTATTATTTTAATTATGTTTTATTTTTGTTTTCTCTTTAGTGATTTATTTGAAATTTTGCTTAAAATTGTGAAGAAATAGTCTAATAGAATCCTCAAAATAGTAGTTGCTATGAATAGTCAGTGTATGTCATCTAAATTTATTAAGACACAAAACATTAATTGAATTCAACATAAGTGTTCATACCACAAAAGAAAAATATCAGGTATTTCTGACTTATTTAGTATCAATCAACAATTACTATGATCGTTCAGTAATTAGATGAGAATGGTTGTGTGAACGATGAACATATCGTTAAAATGAAAAGAGGAAATCTAAAGAAACTATAACAAATGTATTAGCAAATCTTTAAATGTAAGACAGAAGAACAATTTTACGTTTTAAAAATTTCGGGGGCGTGGGGTGGCTGAACCCCCATATTCCCCCCCCCTCGGGCTACGGCGTTGGTTAAGTGTACCTTTTAATTTAATTCGATTCAACACAAATAATGAATTTGTGCCTTTGAACTAGAGTCTGAATGAAGTTGGTATTAATATACATCAATTATATTTGTAATATATATTTATATTGATTGTAATTCATAATAATATAATAAAAATAAGTATTGGAAATAAGACAAGCAAAAACAGTTGTATGTATGTCGATTGAATTTAAAATCGTGAATATTTTTTTATTTAGTTTACTTGTCTAGTGTAAAATAATACCCATTCATTCGCCCGGCGCTATCTAAACCTAAACAAACAAACAACGCGCTCTGCGCTCATAATTTTTATTATTCGTTCTAATAAAATTTGGCAGGCACTATAAACCAAAACATAGTCAGAACTACTTTCAGCAATTTTGCTATCTCTGCGCCATCTCGTATCCCAGAAACATACAACTAGCAAAAATTGGCGCTCTTAATACAGAGAATTTTTCTTTTAAGTATTCATATAGGCAAATTTTCTATTAGGTATGCATATGCATACGCTTTTTTTTAAAAAGTTCAATTTGAAGCGTAAAACGAGTGTTTTCCACTCCCAGACTAAGCATGAAGTAAAATTTCGAGTTTAGATGAGCCTGAAAATTTGGTTTGGTCGCGTAGCGCTAAGCGCGGAGCGGCCACACCAAATTTTCAGGATTTTCTAAACTCGAAATTTTACTTCATGCGCCGCGCGTGTTAAACACTGAAAGCACTGAAATATTGTGAACAAGTAAACTTCGCTTGAAATCAGTGTTTTATACGCGTGGCGCATGAAGTAAAATTTCGTGTTTAGAAAAGGCTGAAAATTTGGTTTGGTCGCTCCTCGCTTCGCGCTACGCAACCAAACCAAATTTTCAATCTTTTCTAAACTCGAAATTTTACTTTATGCTTAACTTGGGAGTGGAAGACACTCGTTTAAACTTCAAATTGACCTCTTTTTAAAAAACAACGAATATTTAAAAATCTACAACACATAATTGTGTTGTAGACAAATTGTGCATATGACAATTTTTAAAATGAAAATTAGACAAATATAGACAAATAAGCAGATTTATTAATATTATTAATAAATTTCGTCTTATAATAAGAAAAGAATAGGTACATGCTAAGAGGCTTAGAAGATCAATCTCTCAATTTAGCGGCTTAGTTCCTACCTGAATAAAGATCCATATACAATTGTCTACCTCAATGCATGCTCTTTAAGTTGGTTTCAATCACAGTGTACTATTATCGCAAGTACATGTAGACATTCTTTGAATATTCACAAGAAATTATGATTTAATGCTTTGTTAAAGGAAAGAACACTAATATGCTCGCAGACATGTCAAAATTTGACACAACCAGAGAAAATCCTTGCAGATACAACTGCGGACATACTCTCCCGAGTTCCACTTAGATAGTTACCTATCTAATCAGTATATTCTGAACTTCGCAATATTTCAGTGTTTTATACGCCTGGCGCATGAACTAAATTTTCGAGTTTAAAAAAGCCTAAAAATTTAGTTTGGTCGCTCCGCTTCGCTATGCGACCAAACCAATTTTTAGGCTGTCCTAAACTTGAAATTTTTCTTCATGCTTAACAAGGAGTGGATACACTCGTTAGAAGTAAATTTCAAATAAATAATTCAGTAGAGTAAACACATTTTTACAATGATAAAGAAAAACTGTGTAACAATCTCTAAATTACTTAAAATTTAGAGTGAAGTTGGAACACGTGAAAATGTGATTAATATTTCAAATTCAAAACTATTTTAATTTGAGAGAATAAGCTTACGCGTCTTTTAGTTTACAAAACTAATTCAATATTCGGCAGTGGAAAATAGTTGTTTTAGTGGATGTTCATTGTCTTAATAGTGTTATGAATTAAGACTTATTGTTTGCAGTTTATACAAACATTATCGTAATTATGTATATTATGTTGTAAATGTGATGTTATCACGTTCATTTTATAAATAGTCCAGAAGTAAGTACTAACATGTAGATTTTGTTCTAATAATACGAAAATCAGTATCATGTTTGTACGGGTTTGGTAGCAATTATCTAGCATTAATCTATTATGATATTAACGGCAATTCTATTAATAACGCAGTAAGTAATTGGGACAGACGTTGAATAAGTTCTTTTTTTCAAAAAGGGATAGAATTTAAAATATCTACTAAATTTTTCGTTAAAATTGTATAACGAAAAGAATGCTCGCTCTTCGCGCGAGGAAAGTAAAAAATAAATAGGGTTGTTGTAAATGTTATCGCCTTGATTGAAAATTTTAATTTTAATAACGTGGCTTTTATAAATTACGCTCGAGTAGTCAAAGATTCCGGTGTGTTGTGTTGCTTTTAATTAAATTTGACTTAGAGTAGGGGTCTATTATTTTCTGTTTTTCAAGCGTTATATAAATTACTAAGAAAATCAAGCAGAACTGTTTAACTTTTATAGCGTTTGAAGGATTATAAATTATTTTAAACAGTAAAAGCAAACAGGACATCGATTCGTAGCAACGATTAATTTTATCGAATTCGCTAATCTCTGGTATAATTATACCCACGTAACAACCTGTTACATGAGTCACCTGAAATGGTAAATCGCGCGTTCGGACATAACATCCATTATTGCCGGCAACCAACAGATTATAGGTAGCAATCAGCTGGGTAAATGTGACACATTTGCAATGAATTAAATATGCAAGAGATAATTTGTTGACAGATCGTGGGTGGAAGTGGATGCGAGACAACGCGAATGAAAAGCGTGCATTAGGTGAGAGGCTACCTGTGAGTGTGCGCGCTTCTTGGCGCGAAGTGCCTCCGGTTTTGATCGATATTCCGGGCATATAACACTGCAGTCTTCCCCGGACCTGCGTCCTTTGTAGACCGCCTCTACGATCTTCCAATGTTAAAGACACCAATTAATCAAAATAAATTATTTCAATTAAACTTAGTATTAATTACAGCACGGACTGTGTAACTGCTAATATAAAAACCAGTGCGACACTCATAACTCACGAACATCATTCTAAAACAAATCTAATTAACTCATGTGGGGGGGCTGTCTTGCTAATTAAAAAAACGTGGCTTTCCACTTTATTTTTTTTTTTGTAAATGTTCAGCTAAGCGAAACATCGACTCATCATGTTCAGGCCTCTAAATGTTCTCAAAGAAAACCGCGTGATCAGACCACGGCGCATACATCACACATCGACACGTTTTACCCAAAAATTCTGAGTGAGATTAATTATCTTTAATCATATTTATACATCTATATGTACCTAAACTATATGTGATAATTGTTTTAATTAAAATTATTAAAAAAAAATAGTAGTTTTCTAAATTTTACTCTAGATATATTAAATAATTTTGTAGACATATCATGGAAATTAATATCAAATTAATTAATTTATTAAACAAAAATATCAATCTCTAGCACTTTCGACTACATATGATAATAATTGCTGTACAATAATAATTTTAAATGTTCGATTAAATAGATAGTCGTTTAAAATTTCTCGAAATATCTCGGTGTGATTCTATTGATAATAATTAATTAAAGAGAAAATATTTAACGTTTAAATAGTGGTGATATATCAGAATATAGTTGAATTGAAGATGAGCTCTCTTAGATCGTCACTATCCAGCAGGCACATGAATGGGAAGGTAAGAGGATGTTCCCGTCGCTTAGTGCACCAATTTATTTAACTCTCAATCAAATTTTAACTAAATATTTTGAATGCAGCTGTTATATAAGTTAAAAGTTATATTATTATAAGTGTTTTCCTTTCTTAATTAAACGGTTTTTAAATTTTTAAAACATACAGTATTAATATGATAATAATCATACTGGACATTTTTCTTTTGAGTACGCATACTTCGATTTATACATTGTACATTTTTTGTTTTTTAAAAGTGATCAATTTGAATCTTTTAACGAGTGTTTATAATCCCAGATTAAGCATGATATAAAATTTTGAGTTTAAAAAAGCCCAATAATTTGGTTTGGTCGCGTAGCGAAGCGAAGCGACCAAACCAAATTTTTTGGCTTTTCTAAACTCGAAATTCTACTTCGTGCGCCGCGCATACAAAACACTCAAATAATGTGAAATTCAAAATATACTTCTCAAGCAGTGTTCTAAATCAGTATATTTTGAATTTCAGTTGATATCAGTGTTTTATACGCGTGGCGCATGAAGTAAAATTTCGAGTTTAGAAAATCCTGAAAATTTGGTTTGGTCGCTCCGCTTCGCGGAGCGACCAAACCAAATTTTCAGGCTTTTCTAAACTCGAAATTTTACTTCATGCTTAATCTGGGAATGGAAACACTCGTTTTAAGCTTCAAATTGAACGCTTTTCAAAAACATTGTATGCCTGAAAACTTACAAATCGAGATATATATGTATACTTAAATTAGAAAATCCATGTATGTCCCTATTGAATTATTTGAATATACTCTTGAACGCTTTTATAATAGGCAATGTACATTACAATTCTCTTATATGTATAAGATACTAAATCATAAAACGATTTTTACCTTAACATCGAAGAAATGTTATGCTGTTTATGTTGATTGTCGGTTTAGAAATGTACATACAAATAACCCATAGCGTCGGTTCAAATATAAAACTCACCAAGTGATTTTCATTTTCTACTATTTGAAGGATTTTTACCCGTAAACTGAGAATATGTAGTTGAATTTAAATTTTAACTTTTACTGTCAGTTGTTCAATATTGGCTATCACAAAGTTTAGTTTAAATTTGGATTATATGAATAGCTATACCGTTATGAAATTAAACTACGTTCACTAAATTTTAGGATAACAGATTTATTCAAGTAAAAATTGTTTTGAATAATAAATAAATGATAAACATCTTTATAACAATTTAGCGTTTACCATATAAGGTGTTAATTTTAAAAGTGGCCTAACTCCGTTTTTCACTGTTTTGTTGTTGACCATAATAGCCTTTATAATTTTAGGTTTTCAGTCATAAAAAACAATTTGTGGTTAAATATATTCATATTTATTATACATTTTGTAAGCATATTCAAGAAATCCAGAAATTGCTGTTTATGACAAAAAAAACCTAAAATTATGAAGATTTTTACAGTCAACAACAAAAACAGAGAAATTGAGTTAGGTCAGTTTTAAAATAAACGGCTTATATGATGGATTGCAATACCGGTAAATCGGTTTATCGATTTAGCGGTAAATTATAAAAATGCTCTTTAGTTTTTACCAGTAATTTGGTGTTTTTTTTACCGGTATTTCTATAAATTAGTAAAGCTGTTTAATCGGCAAAAAGAGAAAATTTAATCTATATACATGTCTGTATGTATTCGGGAGTCAAATGCATCTAACCAATTAGACAATTGGTTAGATGCGATTATAGGCAATCCAATACTAATAATGTATATTGGAGTTGCAGTATGTGTCAAAAACTTCACTTTAAAGCAGGGTATGATATGCCCGGCACTCTAATTTATTACAAACAAAAGACCTTTTAAATCTATAACGATCAATTAGCGGTCATGGGCATAGCCAGAATTGTCCAGGGAGAGGCACTTGCCAAAAGAAATATGTCAAACTTAATTTAAATCAAACAGATGAAGATGAGCTCTTTTGTAATCAAAAGAAATCATAATTATTAGGCTTATATTTTTTATCACAGATATACATTCCTTTTCTAAGAACGAAAGAACATTTCGAGTTTAGAATAGCTTGGAAATTTGGATTTGGTGGCGTGTGCTGTTAGGGCTTTTTTCTGTACTTAATGACTTTTGCCTCTAAAATAACAATATTGTGATTTAACGATAAATTATCGGTAAACTGATTTTTATTTATAAATTTAACAAGTAACCTTTCATTGAAAAAGTCGCTACATTTAGAATTTATATATGGAAATGGTTATTTTTTCCAATCAACAATAAAGAGATAATAAATCAATTTCAAAAGTGTTGTCTATAAATAATACACTGATTTATTAATATAAATTATAAATTATATATATTTGAAAAGTTTAAAAAAACGCAAGTAATGGCAATTTTATTTATACTTATGGCTAAACTGCACGGTGACCTTGCTGCCAGTCTATGGTGTCAAATTGTTTAGAATGAGCGGCGGAGCTACACTGATGAGAGATACATTTTGAAACACGTCTATAAATGGCCTGAATAATTTGACCCAAATTGTTACGTTTACAGTAGGTTAACAGCAAACATTTGTATAATTTAATGTTTGTCGAGGTATCAGCTCGGGAAGTAGTTGTTTTAGTGAGTGTTTGATATACTCTTTGTAAAACTAATTAGTTGTAAATTGCGTAAAGAATCGCACTTTTAATGTTTGAAGTATTCTGCAACCAAGTATTGGCAGTTTCATTTTTACTTAGAATTAAATTTTACAAATGATTATTTAAAAGTAAATTAATGCACACAAACTTGTTATGAACTTATGTTAAAATCATTTCTTTCAAACACAAGAGCGTTAATTTGCAGACATGAGCGTGGGCGTAGCCAGGATTTTGAATAAGGAGGTGCACGAGACGAAACATATGCTTATAATATTTGAAATAAAACAACACAGTAAGGAGAGTTTCACTTTTATTGTGGCAGATGAATACTGATTTTACAAATTATATTGCAGAGTTCGACAATAAAAGTAAAACCCTTTCAACTGTGTTGTTTTATTTCAACTAGTATTATGGAGTTTCTTCATGTATCCGCCTCAGAAATAATACTCTAGGTAAAATAGATTGCTTGTGATTAAGACTTGACATAAAACTCAATAGCCCAATAAATAAATTGACTAAAGGTCAATTTCAAATGGCATGAAATTAGATGTGAATATTGTATATATTCGGGTTTTGTATGAAAACTATTGGAGCCATATTTTAGATAAAACAGTTAGATTATTAATTTCATTTTACTTCACTCAAAGAATTGACCTGTTGAAGGCATTGTTTCATCTTAAGTAAAAAGCGATAGCCAGTAGTGAAATAATTCGCATGAAAACTTGAACATCTCGAGAATTTCCAGAGATCGCTCGAATGATTGCTTAAGAGACCGTTAGAATAATCACTCGAATGGTTGCTTAAATGACCTACTCCGTCGCTCTTATAATCATTTGAATTATCACTCTCAGGCGTATATTGCATTTAAATTGAATTTGTTTAAACTTTTAAGGCATATGTTTCTTTTCTGATTGATTACAATAATTATATTTTATTGCGATAGATTAGATAATAATCTATCGCCATAGAAATTATCATACGAGCAATTATTCAAACAACCAATTGAGCGATCTCTTGAGCGATCATTTTACTGACCATTCGAGCAATCGTTCGGATATTAATATAAGTCGAATCTTAATAATAAATTTTAGAGCGAACGGGTAGAGGCATTTTTGAGTAAATGCAGATTTTTATTTTTGCTTTATATCTTCACTATCAGTGAAGACATAAAGCAAAAATAAATGTCTGCATTTAAAATGCCACTCCTCGTTCGCTCTAAAATCGATTATTGAGATTCGAATTATATTAATATCAGATTGATTTTAAATTTAGTAGTCGCATTTAATCAGTGAGCGATTAAAAGTGATTTAGTCTATTTCGACTGTTTTAATAAATTTAGCTTTAAAAGAATTATTATATCATTCTACTTTGCAGTAATAGTCAAGTCGTCAGAGACAAAAATATCACCCAACCTCTAAAAATCATCAGAATTTGGAAATAAGATAAAAACAAGTTTACCATTCCCACCCCCGGGCTATCCCTTAAAACCACCCCCGTATGGGGTTAAAAAAGGAAAACATCGATTTCCCACAAATTTGCACATGGAAAACAACAATGTTTCAAACACAAAATGTAGTTGAGAGGATTTTGAACTAAAAAGTTCCGTAGCTCTTTTTTATGAACTAAACCGTTCTCTCAGAAATACCGATTCAAGTAACCGTTTATTTTGAATTTGAGTTGCGCGCGCGAAGTGACATTTGAGCAAACGTATGACAAGTCGTCAGTAGGAATTCGATAACTTTCGATCGCAGCGTCTCACTGAAAAAATAAAAATGTGTTTTAAAAGAGAAGAGTTCAGCTTTCTTGTAGAAAGATTAAAGGTTTTAAAATCCGCCTAGCAAGTGATTTCCACTCCTAAGTTAAGCATGAAGTAAATTTTCGAGTTTATAAACGCCTGAAAATTTTGTTTTGCTGCTCCGCAAAGCGGAGCGACCAAACCAAATGTTCAGGATTTTCTAAACTCGAAATTTTACTTCATGCGCCAGGCGTATAAAACACTGATTTGAAGCGAAGTTTAAAATAATCTATTAAAGCTGGGAATTTTTCATATTGAAGTTTTTAATTATTTGTTTAAGAATGTACTCAAATACAGTAGAACCTCGCTATACCGGGCCTCGAGATACCGTGATTCGGATATATCGGGGTCATTTTTCAGGTTTCTTTTTTTTTAAAGATGTTAATTTTAACAATTGACTGCGTACCGCCCTGATTAGGTAAAACTTTCCGGCGTCATTATTGTATTATATAGTATGTCTTGTTATGTAGGTGGCTACTGCATATATGTATATATATATATGCGCGTGTGTGTATGTGACTATTATACAAATTACATATATTCGGATATACCGTGTTTTCCTTATATCGTGCTAGGTATAGCCAAAAGCCATCCCGGTATAACGAGGTTCCACTGTATTTGAAATGTACGAACATTTAAATATTCGTTAAAAACATATTCAATTATTTGAATTATTCGAATATTTAACATGCGAATTTTTAATTATTTGGATTTTTTATTATTTAATTATTTGGATAATTGTATAAACAAATCTGTGAAAAATATAGTGAATAAAATATTCATATTTTATTATTTAAATATTCGACTATTTGAACTATTTGCATTGGAATCCCAGCCCTATTAAGGACCTTTACTGTAGTAACAGAAATGCACAATTTTAGGTCTTATTTAAAAAAAAATTAAATAAATAACTATCTGTAATTGAATAAACCTAAATGGTAACCTGATTTCTATGCACTAATTCATATAGAAAATAATTTGATTGTAAGTTACGTGAAGATCAAATTATTTTGACGAATAAAGCACTAATAACATTTCTTCACACTTTTATTTGAATTACCAAATGTACATTTTGGACACAAAGGGACCATTATCAATAGATTAATACTATATACAAAACAAACATTTTAAACTATATATAGACAGGTAGATTATAATACAAAAGCGGGCGGTGCAAATAGAGAAAAAACGTAAATTAAGAGGTGAGCCGAAGGATTGAGGGTGGCGGTACATCCAGGTAAAGTGTATTAGGGGAAAAACACAGATTAAGGAGGTGCAATTAAATCTAATAATGTATTGTGAAGTGGACTTAAATAAAAATTCAATAATTTATTTTCATGTTTTTTTATTTCAATGGCTTCTCACATGTTTAACCGATAATTTGATGATTGTTTTAATAATTTTATGTTCTTTATTGTGATTTTGTGGCCGGTTTCTAGTAATAACGTATGTGTGTAGTTATTCTGCGGCTGTTAAACTTCTGTTATTTCTTATTTTGTATTATTTCAATGTTAAAGAGGTATCTCGTGAATAAATAAATAAATTAAAAAAAGTGGTTAGCCACTGCTGATTTTTCGTAATAAAGATATTTGGCGTGTGCTAAGTGTTATTTGAATTTGATATTTAGATTATGCTATGTTTGAACAATATAAACATTATCGCAATTACAACAATCGATTGAATAAATACCAAATTGGTCTAGTTCATCTGGTTGCCTAAAATGGTAATTAAAATAAAAGTGTGAAGAAAGGTTTTAGAATTAAAAAAATAACCCATTTTTGATTGTTTTATATTGCTTTTAACTTTTTTTTACTTCGCTAACCTTGTGTATAAATTCCGAAAATATTCATACATTTATATATGTGTGTACGAGTATTCCCGAATAAAAGAAACTCAATGAAATTTTAAAAATCATCAGTTCTTAGATTTTCTAATTGTAGACGTAAATTTTTATATCTGGACTCTTTTAATAGTATAGTATTTTTGAGGAATTTTTAGTATACTAAACTTTCCAATAATAGACAATGTTTACATGATACAAATCTACCAATTTGTGTGTTTTCATTGTATCGCCTAATTTAGTATTAATAATGTATTTTATCTCATACTCTTGCCATGTCTCTAACATCAAGGTCTATTACTCCATATCGAAGGAACCGTATATTTGTTCCTCCTTTATTTACTGAAGACATCCGATCCGTCATTTTGTATCGACCAACCTGTTGAAATTACCCGAGGCTCCCATGTACTTCCGTCGTACGAAATGGTCTGCTTTTGAAAGGAATAGTATACACAAAGATGATAGTGTAAACACAGAAACTAAATGGAGTGTAAATGTTGTTAAAATTGCATTGCAAAACGATATGTTTTGGTAAAGAGAAACTAGTTATATAAACATTGAAATTAACATTTATTTTCGGTGGTCAGCTATTGTCTCTTTTCGTCACTCTATTTTAAGAACGGGAATAGTCCATCTTTTAATTGACTTGCACTAGAGACTGATTTACAATGTTCTTCAAGAAAGAGAGAGAACGGAGACTGTGTTAATATGTGTGTGTTAGGTTGTGGATATTTCGTGCAGATCTCGGCGTGTTGAAACGTTTTTGAGGGACCACTCTTTTGTTCAAACTCACAGTCCTGTTAAATCTGAGATGTCTAACTTGCAGTCATGTTGAAATAAAATGTGTGTTATACAAAGTAGAATAATAATATGACTTATTTTTAGTAGCAAAGTAATATACTTGAGAGAATTGATGCACACATAAATAGAATGTATGAATACGTTGTTTTTCATTTTTATAAATTTATAATTTGAACATTTAGTCCTGAATACTACTCGTACTTTGTAAGGTTCTATTAGTTATTTTCTTCCTTATCAACATATTTTGTAAAGGTTTGGAAATACTCTTATCTTTAGTTGATTTTATTACAATTATCTGGCAAACAATTGCATATCGATAGTTCACTTTTGAGTAAAATGACTGCTGAATGATAATAAAACTTATTATGATTATTTGATCAAATTAAGTCTTATGGAGAAATATATATTTTCTTCTTTACATTTGTGAAAAATGAATCAATGACTGTCGAATGTCCCATCAATTATTTCTAACCAAAATTAATTTTTAATGTCGCAGTATGTTAGCTCAAATTTTTTTATGAGTAATAAAAGGATGGTTGTTAAAAAAAACGTTTGTTTCAATTTTTATTAAAACAAACAGTTTTTTTACAAAACGTGTTTTTTTCATTCAAACAGCGTTTAAAACATTACCAATTAAAAACATGTTTAAAACGTGTTTAAAACATGATGAAAACACGTTTAAAACAGAACATACAGGGTATTTTTCTTTTGAGTATACATATCCCGATAATTACAGCGTTTTTTTAAATTTGCGGGAATTCGTTGTTTCAAAGCGGTTAATTAGAGGCCTTTAACGAATGTTTTCCATTCCCAGACTAAGCATGAAGTAAAATTTCGAGCCTAATTTGGATTAGGCGAATTTTCGAGCCTAATTTGGATTGGCCGCTCCGCTTCGCTACGCGGCCAATCCAAATTCTTAGGCTTTTCTAAACTCGAAATTTTACTTCATGCGCCAAGCTTAACAACACTGATTAACAGTGACGTTAAAAAAACACACACATACAATACAAAATTATAGGCAACCTAATTTACGTTATAGTTATTGAGTTGCCTATAATCACTGTTTTAAACAATTTGTTCAGAGCAGAATTTGACTCACGTTTTATTCATATCTACATATTAGACTGCTAAAACCGTATATTTTAAACTTTACGATATTTCAGTGTTTTATACGTGTGGTGCATGAAGTAAAATTTCGAGTTTAGAAAAGCCTGATTTGGATTGGCCGTTCCGCTTCGCTACGCGGCCAATCCAAATTTTCAGGCTAAATTTTACTTCATGCTTAGTCTGGGAGTGGAAAATCCTCGTTCAAAGATGCAATTTGAAATCTTAAAAAAAAACAACGATTGTCGTAATATTTACAGTGTATGCATACAGAGAGTTTTATGTAACACCGAACATTTTCATAACTAGGATTTTGTAAGTATACATAAGCATAAGCTGTGCATTTGCCAACGCTCGGTTTATTAATAGATTTGAAGCTTTAAACGAGTGTTTTCCACTCCCAGGTTAAGCATGAAGTAAAATTTCGAGTTTAGAAAAGCCTGAACATTTGGTTTGGTCGCGTAGCGCGAAGCGCGGAGCGGCCAAACCAAATGTTCAGGCTTTTCTAAACTCGAAATTTTACTTCATGCGCCACCGGTACAAAACACTGATGCAATGTAAAGTTTATTGGTGTGTTTCAAACTTCGTAGTATGTCAGTGTTTTGTACTGGTGGCGCATGAAGTAAAATTTCGAGTTTAGAAAAGCCTGAAAATTTGCTTTGGCCGCTCCGCGCTTCGCGCTACGCGACCAAACCAAATTTTCAGACTTTTCTAAACTCGAAATTTTACTTCATGCTTAGCCTGGGAGTGGAACACACTCATTTCAAGTTTCAAATTGAACTCTGTTAAAAAAACAACGAGTATCTAAAGATTTACGACATATACGCTGTAAATTTTACATGTAGGCTTGAAAAAAAACTCCCTGTATGTATAAGTTACGGCATTAGTTACGAATGATTAGCTACAATTTTTAATGGTCGTATAGGCAACCGAATTTACCTATAACTTAAAAATTAAAGGTGTTAAATTGTATTGGATGGAAATGTTCGGTGTTACATAAAACTTTCTGTATGTATAACTGAAAGAAAAATTTCCTGTTTTTAATAATCACATTTATGCACTCACAGTTGTGATGTTTTATTGTAATAAAATGTTATGTTTAATAATGTAATTTGAAATATCTTCAACAATTTAGCTAACATTTAATAACGCAAACAAAAAATTTCAATGAAGTAGTATAAAGTATAATTTAGTAAGTTTAGGATAATAAAAAAAAAACGTTTTAAACAAATTTAATCATTAAAATATGTTTTAAACAAATTTAAGATTTAAAACACGTTTAAAACACAACGGTTGTTTTTAAACATGTTTAGAATACTTTTAAAACAAAGTGTTTTAAACATAACAACCCTGAATACAAGTATTACTCGTAAATGACATTGATTTAACATATTTAATGATGTAGTATTGGACTAAGGTATATTCTTATGTGATTATTTTTATGAAATATATACATATAATATTTTTAATAGATTTGTGAGATCCATCTATTTAAAATATTATATGTATACCAAGTTTCAATTGCACGATTACATTTCAGATATATATATAAAAGTATATCTTAAAGACGCTCTTGAAGGTACTGGAAATAATTTTCCATCATACGATTTATTAAAATTGCAAGCGAACGTTCGAGTAAACAAGACATTTATGATGAAATTAGATTTACATTTTAAATTTCGCTCCCGTTTAAAAATTTCCACTACAATGGCCTAGGAGTTTTTGTTAAAGTGCATACATCCTTTGAACTGTGCATAACCCACAAATTCGTTCATGTTGTAAATATTTAAAAATAGTTGTCAACTACTGAAAGTTATATAGTGTCCTAAGAAACAAGAACAATTTTATGAAATTTATAACGAAACTCTGTAAATTAATGGGCAACTAGCCACTATTTAAAAATGCAGCCACATATTATAATTATATATCTTCATTTTTATTTATTTATTAACGGATGTCCATTTGAGTACAATACTATTATAAAACTAAAAATAAAAATAAATAAAATATAAATACAAATACATAATAAATATAAGTACATAAAAAAGTATAAAACAAACAACACATTTAGGAACAAACAACAGATTAAAATATGTAGACTATTTACCCTGTCGGAAGATCTTCTTCAAAGCATTCCTGCTAATAGCACCAAAGTCGGGATTGATGGCGTTACAATTATTGGCGATTCTGGATATACCAAAATTTTTACCATAGTCCGTCCTACAATATGGTACATGAAACAGATCGAAGGAACGCAAACTTCTAGCTGGCACATTGAATTTAAGTTGGCTAAGTAAATAGGGGGTAAATATTGTCTAATATTTAATATTGCTTTACACTTGTCAGCTTACAAAATAATTTATTTAAAACTACAGTGAATAAATGCTGAATTAAAAAAACTCTTAGCTAAACTAATGCATCAATTTAAAAGTAACCAAACAAGATACAATTTGTGAGACGTATGTACTTTAGAAACCCGATTTCTAGCTCATTACTTCTAGTGGGTAACACTATGGAAAACGTCTGGTGGCAAAAATAATTTTAAACATTTAGAAAGCCATTCTTATCAAATTAGTAAGAAACACTGATTAATTGGATCAGATATTATAGTTAAGTATGCAGGGCTATTGAAAATGTATTTTCCCGGCGCATTCACCATTTCCAAAATATTAGTAAACAAAATTGTTTATGTTATAATGATTTTGAGATATGGTAACCCATTCATGACTTGAGTATTCACGGTTTTTTATATTTATAAATTAAATTGAAAATAAAACATAAACACGCCTTCTATAATATCAAGTTTATTTAATGAAAAAACCCATAAAACTACGATTAAATTCTCTCATTAATTCTTTTTACGATCAAATTATGTACTTGAGAGAGAAAATTTCCGCAAAAATAACTACCCTTCGCGGTGGTGTCAGCATTGGTTAATTTTCTACTCAAAGACATAAACTCTGTCTTTTGAGACATTAATTATGTAAAATAATGATAGCCATGGTGCAGCATTTTTTTTATGTATATAAAATAACTTGCATATACATCTAAATAAAAACTTCTGTATAAATATATGTTCTACATGAATACTTAAATAATGTGCGGTTATCAGAGCTGCGTAGGATTCGAATTATTTCGGATATAAATTAGGGATTCGATTAACTTCAACACAGATGACTTTGAACCAGATTCGTAACGCTCTGTATTTCTATAAAATAATTTAATTCTTCTCAGAAAGAAATGGTATTTTGAATTTCCAACCCCTAACGCTTTTTTCAAATACGATTTAACAAAAACTATATATGTTAAAATTGTTATTTACATTTTTAGTAATATTTATTGGATTTTAGCAGAACGTTAATCTCATTTTAGTTTGATTCCGGTAAAATGTACCTTATATATAAGCAATTTATGTTTTAAGTGTACATATCTTAATTTATACGTTGAAAAATATCAGCAATTTGTTGTCTTGATAAAATCGTTCAATTTAAAGCATTTAAAGAATGCTCCTCGGTTAAGCATGATGCAAAATTTTGATTTTAGAAGAGCGTAGAAATTTTAATTTAGTCGGAATACTTACGGATATGTAGGTTTAATTAAAAAAAAAATCTTGTGTATATAATTAAAAAAGTTACCATTGTGAGTATTATACAGGGAATTTATTTTTTAAGTATAGATATGCCGATGTACGTTTATACGTTTTAAATGCTAAGATTGTTTTTTAATTTAATGTTTCCAAAGAGTGTTTCCAGTTCTCGATTAAGCATGAAGTAAAATTTCGAGTTTAGAAAAGTCTGAACATTTGCCGTGTAGCGCGCTGGCAATTCCAAATGTTAAGGCTTTTCTAAACTCGAAATCTCACTTTATGCGCCACGCGTATAAACCACAGATTTCTAGTATTTAATTTAATTTTCTAAACTCGAAATCTCACTTCATGCGCCACGCGTATAAAACACAGATTTCTAGTATGGTTGAAAATATACTTTTAAAGTAGTATGTTACTTTTTTTTTTGGGTTTGGCTTTTGCCTGGCCTTGGGAACTTGCCCATTAGCCAACATAATTTATTTATATTTTTGTATTTGTTTATTTCCTTAACTTATTACTAAATACCTATAACTATATATTTGGACGTCACAACACATTCACACACACCCATGGACGCCGGGACGAATATTTTTTGTTAGAAAAATTACTCGCCCCGGCTGGGAATCGAACCCAGATCACCGCCGTGAACGATTGGCGAAACCAGCGGCTCAACCGCTCGGCCACGGCGGGCCCAGTATGTTACTGAACAGCATATTTTGAACTTCACTTGAAATCAGTCTTTTGTATGGGTGGCGCATGAAGTAACATTTCGAGTCTAGAAAAGCCTGAAAATTGGGCTTGCTCGCATAGTAACCAAAATTTGAGGCTGTTCTAAACTCAAAATTTTACTTCATGCTTAATCTAGGAGTGGAAACACTCGTTAGAAGCTTTAAATTGAACTTTAAATTAATTTAGATTGTATGCGTCAAGTAAGCATACTCTTAACAAAATAGTTCCTGTATTATTATGTCAGTAGATAATTAAAAAGGATAGAAGTAAAATAACTAATGAGCCTTTAAAGCGTTGATAGTGCAAAGGTGTGCTTTTATTCTGTTTATTAAGTTGAAGATAGCAACTTAAACATGATTATTGTAAGATATTTCTATTAGTATTTTTTCTTTCATTATACAATACTTTTTTTTAGTGAGTCGAAAGCAGCGATGAAAACATCATTATTGTCGTAGAATAAATATTTTAGGAAAACGGTAAAATTTCCATTTATAAATAGTGTTAATCGCAGTTTCGTTTACTACCTTCAAATTACTTTTTTACTTATTCAAATGTCGTTTAGTCTGTTTGAACTATCAAACCAATGATGCCTTAAATTAATTTATCGAACGTTAAATAATTTACCCGACAATATAAAAATATTACAGCAGCAGTCGTAAACTTCTTTAAATGCTTTCACAGCACGTTTATGATACTCGTACAGCGCAACGAGGACAAACAAATTATTTTTAATCTCCTGTGTATATGAACATTTTATACATTTCAGCAAGGCCGTGAATACATTTGGTAAATTACGCGCTTCAAAAATAAAGTGAAACTGCATGCTTTTATAATAGGTGTGGCGCTGTACGTGTTGTATCAACAATTTTAAATGATTTGTTTGTTGTGGAGATGAAAATAAATTTGCGGGTTGAAATTTTATTTTTGGGTTACCCCTATGAATACATATACAAATATAATTTCTATTTTAATTTATTCATATAAATATATTTAATATATTCATATAAATATTTAATAAAAAAATAAAGGTCTTGTATTTATTATTTGTTATCAATTGGTTATTGATTGCTGGTATTGTTTATTTACAATATTATCGAAAATTATGTTTATTGTAAGAACACTTTCGTGATTTTGAATAAATGAGGCATAAGAAATAATTTCCGAGACTAATCCCAATATCATTGAGTTTGAATGTAATTAATTTAATTACACACATGTAACTATTAGAGCATGTTCTCAAGAGTTACGGAATGTAATGATTAAGTTTATGCAATTAAATTATTTTTCCTTTATATAAACAATTAGGTTTCATCTCAGGGCGGATAAAGGCTATATGTTTTTATGGGTTGCAACTTAGGGGCTTGCTCTGTAAATTAAAACCACACTAACTAAAGACATAAATAATAATAATAAAATTGGTAAAAACCTCCACGACACTCGTACAAAGAAAAATGTATATTAATAAAATATAGTTATTTTTAGTAGAAAAAAATCCGAAAAAAAAGTGTACCACACCTACCCCCGGACTGCCGCTTAAAACCACTCCCGTAGGTGGTAAAAGAACGGAAAACATCTATTTCCCACAAATTTGCACATGAAAAAAATGTATCTAATAAAAATGTAGCTAAGATTTTGAACAAAAAAGTTTTTTAGAACTTTTTTGTGAAATGGACTGTTCTCTCAGAAATAATGATTCAAGGAACCGGTCATTTTGAATTTTAGTTACGTGGGCGAACTGACTTATTTGAGCAATGCATAACAAGTCGGCGGTAGAAATTCGATATCTTTTAAACTGGAATAAATAAAAATGTATTTTAAAGGGAAAGAGTTTAGCTTTCTTGTAGAATAATTACATTTTACCATAGATGAAGTCAGATTCTACAAATTTGTTAATTATATAAACGCTGCGAGGTTATGGCGGCCTTTTACGCTGTTCCACATATTAATAAAATGTATTAGTCCCATTAAAAAACCCATATGGAATATTAATTCTGACAGTATAATTGAAGTTTACCATAAACCATAAACCATAAATATTCGATTTCGAGTTTCGGGAAAAAATATGAAAAGTTTGAATTATCCTTAGAAAACGCGGAATTTAAACATTCACCTTCTCTTTGTAAATAACAGTTTAAAACTTTTTTTGACTTTTTAATTATATCTTCGTAAAGTAGAAACCTTCAGCTTTTATTTCCATCCAATTTTTTTTTCGTAGAAGCATTTTTGATGACGTAAGATAATGTTTAATATGAACGTTTAAAATAAATACATTTTTATTTTTTGCAGTGAGATAACCCGATCACAAGTTATCGAATTTTTACCGTCAACATGTTATACATTGCTTAAATAAGTCGGTTCGCGCGCGCAACTGAAATTCAAATAAACATAATGAATAAAAAAATCGGCTGAATACGTTTAAAAACTCCATTGACTTTGTAGATTAATTATACAATAATATCAGCTGGCTACATTTGATATGTTTTGTTAACATAACTATGTTAATTACCTATCAATGTATGAATTTGTTACATCTGCAAGCTTTGATAATTTTTAAAAACATATTTAAATTTATTATAATATGGTTCATACGATTGACTGTTGTTACATTATTATTTATAATTTTAAAACTGTGTATAATTATCATTACCCCTCACTGAAAACTAGGGTTGTTAAAAAAAAATTCATTTAAATTAAAACAACAGTTTTTTACAAAACGTGTTTTTTTTTCATTGAAACAGCGTTTGAAACCTTAGCAATTAAAAACATGTTTAAAACGTGTTTAAAACATGTTTAAAACGTGTTTAAAACATATTTAAAACATGTATAAAACATGTTTAAAATGCGTTTAAAACATGTTTCAAACAGAACATACAGGACATTTTTCTTTTGAGTATACATAATTACAGCAGTTTTTTTTTAATTTGCGTAAATTTTTTGTTTCAAAGCGGATAATTTAAGGCTTTTAACGAGTGTTTTCCACTCCCAGACTAAGCATGAAGTAAAATTTCGAGTTTAGAAAAGCCTAAGAATTTGGATTGGCCGCGTAGCGAAGCGGAGCGGCCATTCCAAATTAGGCTTTTCTAAACTGGAAATTTACCTTCATGCGCCACCCTCAAAAACACTGATTTACAGTGAAGTTTTAAAAACACACACTTACAACAACCTTACAGGCAACCTAATATACGTTAGAGTTATTAGGTTGCCTATAATCACTGTTTTAAACAATTTGTTCAGCGCAGAATTTGACTCACGTTTTATTCACATCTATATATTAGATTGCTTAAGCCGTATATTTTAAACTTTACGATATTTCAGTGTTTTATACGTGTGGCGCATGAAGTAAAATTTCGAGTTTAGAAAAGCCTAATTTGGATTGGCCGCTCCGCTTCGCTACGCGGCCAATCCAAATTTTTAGGCTTTTCTAAACTCGAAATTTTACTTCATGTTTAGTCTGGGAGTGGAAAACCCTCGTTTAGAGACTCAAATTGAAATCTTCCAAAAAACCACGAATATAGTAAAATGTATAGTGTATGCATACAGAGACTTTTATGTAACACCGAACATTTTTATCCAATACAATTAGACACCTTTAATAAATCATGTGTAAATTGGATTTACGCCTATATGACCATTACAAATTGTAGCCAATCAATCGCAATTAATGCCTCAACTTGTACATACAGGGAGTTTTTCTCTCAAGTATACATGTCCCAATTACAGCGTGTTTGCCGTAAATCTTTAGATAACCGCTGTTTTTTTTAAATGAGTTCAATTTGAAACTTGAAATGAGTGTGTTTCACTCCCAGACTAAGCATGAAGTAAAATTTCGAGTTTAGAAAAGCCTGAAAATTTGGTTTGGTCGCGTAGCGCGAAGCGCGGAGCGGCCAAACCAAATTTTCAGGCTTTTCTAAACTCGAAATTTTACTTCATGCGCCACCGGTACAAAACACTGACATATTACGAAGTTAAGAACACACCGCTAAACTTTACATTGCATCAGTGTTTTGTACCGGTGGCGCATGAAGTAATATTTCGAGTTTAGAAAAGCTTGAAAATTTGGTTTGGCCGCTCCGCGCTTCGCGCTACGCGACCAAACCAAATTTTCAGGCTTTTCTAAACTCTAAATTTTACTTCATGCTTAGCCTGGGAGTGGAAAACACTCGTTTAAAGCTTCAAATTAAATTCTTTCAATAAACCGAGCGTCGGCAAATGTACAACGGATGTTTACGTATACTTAAAAGAAAACTTCTCGTTATGAACATGTTCGGTGTTACATAAAACTCTCTATATATATACCTAAAAGGAAAATTTCTTGTATTTATAATTGACATTTATGCACACACAGTTGTGATATTTCATTGCAATAAAATGTTATGTTAAATAATGTAATTTGAAATATCTTCAACAATTTAGCTAATATTTAAAAACGTAAACAAAAAATCCTAATGAAGTAGTATAAAATATAATTTAGCAAATTTAAGATAATAAAAAAAACGTTATAAACAAATTTAAGCTTTAAAACAAAACCGTTTAAAACACGACGGCTGTTTTTAAACATGTTTAAAACACTGTTTCAAATCAAAGTGTTTTAAACATAACAACCCTGCTGAAAACATGACCGGTTACTTGGATTGTTATTTCTGAGTGAACGGTTCATTTCACAAAAAAAGTGCTAAGGAACTTTTTTGTTCAAAACCCTCTCAGCTTTTTTTATTTGAAACATTGTTGTTTTCCATGTGCAAATTTGTGGGTAATCCAAATTTTCCATATGACCCCCTACGGGAGTGATTTTCGGGGGAAGCCCAGAGGCAGGAGTTTTTCTTATTAGGAGCCTAGTACTTGACATGCACACAATTGTTCAGCTAATTCGTGCGAATTTTAGTGGTCAGATCTCTGATGACTGGACTAAAACTTTTTAACATTTGTGGAATTTTATTAATCACACATACGGCTAAATAACGATTGGAATCGTTAGACAAAAGTCAGAAGATGTGTTTTAAGTTTTTCATTAACTTAAGTGGAACCAAAATCCTTGGAAGGTGTAGTTAAGGAATAACATATACTGTTATGTGTAGATCTTATACTTCGTTAAACATCATTATTCACACAAATAAGATACTTAAACTTTGTTTGTATAACTAAGGTTTTTATTGTGACTATCGTTTCGACAACTTCAACTTATCATTATCAACCTATGAATAATTTAAACTATAGCAACATTTTGTCAGGTATATATACTTGTCAAACTGTTACTTTAAATTACTCCTAGTTTGATATTAACAAGTTAAATTTGTCTAAACTATATCCACAATTAAAACCTCAGTTATACAAAGTTTAAGTGTCTTATTTGTGTAAATAATATATACGTTCAATTTAAAATTTCAGCTAAAGAATCGGCACGAACATATTTAAAAATGAGTATACAAATGAAAAATTGTTTGAAGCATGTTTATAAAAGCTGCAGAAAGAAAAAACTAAAACAACATTAACTCAAGTTGAAGATAATTGTACATTCACAGGCTCGTTATTCTCCCACTTTGAATCCCCAAGTGCGCTTCCATAATTGGAAGATTATTTACAAACGGACAGTAATGCAAATTTATTCAGTCTGTTGTAAAACCACTCGAAATTGCTCTTTATGCGTCAAAACAAACGTAAGATATAAAGCCAATGCAGTCGATTTGAATTTGGGTCAAGAACATTAAAACCGGGGGCAATTACGCGCGGCGAAATAAATTATACCGCGATTATTTTTCTTAGGAGTAACTTAAGCATTTGCTAAAGTAATCAGCGTTAAAGTTGAATAAGTTTAGATCCAGATTTGAGGATATTTACGTATCATCAATTTTAATTATAATTAAACGTTTTACAGTGAAAGCTTGATTTTTTTATTTGATAAATTAGTTTTACTGTTTTAGAAGGCGTTGCATGATTTTACATAGATGTGCATGTGTTTCTACTCCTTGCTTAAGCATAAATTAAATATTTAGAGTCAGAAAAGCCTGAAAATTTGTATTGGTCGCGTAGCAAAGTGACCAATCCAAATGTTCAGGCTTTTTAATTAAAGTTTAAAATATATTGCTTGTCTTTAGTCTCATATTCATTTATTTTACAAATTGTTGTTGTGAGCCATTCGTTGATTTCATTCCAGAAAACTTTCATGCCCTTAGGGATATACTGATATAGTTTCCTGATTCTTGTATGTTTTCCTTGATACACAGACGTGCTTTCAGATGGGATGAAGAGCTGGGACCTCTTGATGCATGCTTTCAGTAGTAGAAATCGGTATTCCACAACACAATCTATATGAGACTTAGCAAAAACCACTCCTGGCTCTTCACTTATAAAAAAAAAATCGTAAAACTTGTTGACAGCAAAGTATGACTTTGGCTCATTAGAAATATGCTTTCCATAACTTTCTAGGGACTAAACTATCGTTTTAAAAAACTCTCGCTTAAAACTTTTAAAATCAGCTACGTCTTCATGCGGTATGTCTTTCACTTTTTTTGTGTTTATAGAAGATTCAATAAAACGTTTCTACTTACTACACATACCTGACATTTTGACTTAGAAATACCTTAATAATCATTATTTTAATAATACGCAAAAGCACTGTTAAAAAAAGATTGCTTGTATGCAAACATAAAAATAAACGGATAGTTGTTCTGGCCCGTTTTTTTATGGAATACACGAGTAGAAGTACTAAGGGAAAAAATCTTACAAAGTGTTTTTTTTAAGATTGAGTAGATGACCCCTTTTCAACAAAACCGATTCAATTGTAGTAAAGTTAGCCGGCATACATGTCGTCAAAATTGATTGAAAAAAACTTTATATTTGTAAATTCCACAAAGCCAGCTAGTTATAGTTTACACAAACCACAACATCGATAATAGTTAATAAAATCGACAATTGATCAATTTAACAAAAACTTATAGAATTTGATAAATTTAATCGAAAGCTTTTGATACTGTTAATATAGAGTTTGTTAAGGATTAATTAAATAAACTGGGAATACGGGGAAATATCTTAGATTTTCTAATTTCTTTCTTGAGCAGTAGAAAATATTTTGTTAAATGTAATAATTTCGACTCAAATGTACATAGCATATCTACAGGTGTAGCGCAGGGCTCGGTGTTGGGACCCTCAATATTTTTGTTGTATATAAATGACATATCAAGTTATATTACTAACGGAAAGCTAATTAATTTTGCCGATGATACATCAGTCATTGTTTCATCTACCGATTCTACTACACTAAAAACTTCCATCCAACAAACTATACACGAAGTAAAATGTTGGTGTGGCAAAAATATGTTGATTTTGAATCAGAGTAAAACCGAATGTATGTAATTCTACAATACTAAAATCCTAGAGTACATACTGCACGCCGATATAGTAAAATCAACGAAATTTTTGGGCATATACATTGATCCGCAACTATCATTGAATAAGCATATCGATCTCGTATGCAGTAAGCTCAACAAGGCATATTATGCAATTCTAAGCCTCAGAAGAACGGTGGCACTGCCTAATTTATTGGAAATGTATTATGCGCTTGCTTATTCTCATCTGTCATATAATATCATCATTTGGGGAAAACCAGCTCTCCGAAGTCGAATATTTGTATTACAAAAAAGAATATTAAGATTGATATATAATATAGCTCCTAGAGAATCATGTAAACCAATATTTTCTAAATATAATATACTTACATTCCCTTGTATATATATTTTAAGATGTAGTTTATTTGTAAAAAAGCATCTATATTATTTCGAAAGAAACTCTAATTTTCACAGTTATGACACCCGTCATCGAAATAGTCTTGCGGTTACAAGTCATTACACGACACAATATGAACGAGGGCCAAATCATAACTGTGTTAAAATTTATAAAAAATTACCACCGGACATAAAAAGTGCCACAGCATACAAAGATTTTAAGAATAAATTAAAAATATACCTAATGGAGAACCTATATTATAACATAGATGATTTTTTTACAATAATGTGTTCCTTTATTCTGTTATAATGTTTAGAAATAGATTTATATTATCTTTAACTTATTATTATTATTATTATTATTATTAATTTAAAAAAGTGATAACAATCTTCAAAATGAAAAAAGAAACAACTATAACTTATTGTGTACATAAATATTCATCTACTAAAATGTATGTTATACAGAGATTTTTTCTTCTTTAAAATAATTCAATTTGATGCTTAATCGAGTGTGTTCCATTTCCAGATTAAGCATGAAGTAAAATTTCGAGTTTAGAAAAGCCTAAGAATTTGGATTGGCTGCGTAGCGAAGCGGAGCGGCCAATCCAAATTAGGCTTTTCTAAACTAGAAATTTTACTTCATGCGCCACGCTTAAAAACACTGATTTATAGTGAAGTTAAAAAACACACACACATACTGCAACGATTATAGGCACCCTAATATACGTTATGTTTATTGGGTTGCCTATAATCACTGTTTTAAACAATTTGTTCAGTGCAGAATTTCGAGTTTAGAAAAGCCTTCAAATTTGGTATGGTCGACCAAATAAAAAGTTCATGCTTTTATAAACTCGAAATTTTACTTCATCCGCCACACGTATTAAACACTGAAAACACTGAAATATTGTGAATAAGCGAACTTCACTTAAAATCAGTGTCTTATATGGGTGGCACACGAAGTAAAATTTCGAGTTTAGAATAACCAAAAAATTTGGTACGCTACGCCAATTTCTAAACTCGAAATTTTACTTCATGCTTAACCTGGGCGTCGAAAACACTCGTTTATAGCTTCAAATTCAACTCTTTACAAAAAAAATACGATCAAATAAAATGCGGAGCATATAATTAGGGTATCTATACATTAATGCAAAACTCGCTGCATGTTAAACAATCTAAATTCTAAAACTGTTTTTTAGAAAATAATTGCCCTTCCTCCCAAAATTACTCTCTAGATTCGCCCCTGCATAAAGCGAGATTTAGTGTTGGGGTAATCCCTAAAGTGATCTATTATTTAAATGTTTATTTAATTAAAATAAATATTATATAAATGTGTATGTAATAAATTATACTTATAATTTACCATTCACTATTTTTATAATTAAAAATGGATAATGAAAAATCTTAAAACTATAAATTGAAGAGAAAATTTCCAATTTCAGGCATTTAACTCCGCATCCCTAATCCCGAAGTAAACAACCAAAAAACTCCCAGGAAACACCGATAATGCGAAAGTAATTTTCATCCCAAAGCATTACCGAAGCGCAATTCGGTTAAAACATCTATTAAATAATAAGTCTGCACCTCGCTAATATCAGAGGGCTTAAGATAATTATTCCAAAATGGAAGCCGCAACAAAGTTTCCACATATCGACTTTCGCTCGCTCGATCAATTATGCGGTCCCGTTGAATATTTTAATAATTTTTCCAGTGCACATTGCAATTTGATTTCCATGAGCCCAGCTGGCGCCGAATGGCCTGAATTTGGGTGAGAAATTTAGTGCATTAAAAAAATATCGTTTGGATATTATAAAAAAAGGGATTAATAAATGTGTCACCGACACCTGAACGCTGAAGGGATGATTTATGTTGGAAGGGTTGTTCATTATTATATAGCGATTTGTTGTGGGAGGTGGGCGTTGGGTTGAAAATGTGAATAATGAAATTATAAAAATGATCGTAAAAACATCCCGAGAATAAGCAGAATGGAGAAATATGGAGGTAATTCTGAATAACATTTAAGAGGGTTGGAGTGTAGCTGTAAAAAAAATATAAAACTAGTAATTTACATAAAAAGGTATAAAAAGATGAATTGCACTTTCAAAATATTGATTGGAAAGTGCAAAAAAGATATAGCTATGTACTAACTACTCAAAAAATACTATTAATTCTAATAAAAAAATGTGATACGCACGTTGAAATTGTTTTCATCTGTACACATTTCTAACTTAGGCTAACCTAATTTGTTCTATTTCAACATAAATACATTTGGATTTGAACTCTACGCATCGTTCTGCGCCCAAATTCAAATATTCCGTTTTTTTTATACTTAAAATGTTACTTCATGCTTAATCACACGTTCGAGACTTCAAATTAAAGGCTTTTAAAAAAGCAAAAAATGCCTGAAATTGTATAGCGTATGCATTCGAACATGTACACTTAAAAGATAAATTCCCTGTATGTACACTTAAAATAAAAATTCCTTGTAAATGTATAGGTACAATTTATTTATGTTTTATTGTTAGATTATTAAATAAATTAAATTGACAAATTTTCAAAAAATATAGGAAGTAACAAATATACTTGGAAAAATATTATTAAATTTGCGAAAAGTTGATAAATAAGGGGAATAAGAAAATTACTCATAGAATTTCCAAAATTTTATTAAAATGTCAAACCAAATTTTACTTCATGCGCCCCTCCTATAAAAAACGAAAATATTGTGAAAAAAAACTTTACTGCTAAATCAGCAATCAAAATAAACTGCTAAGGGACAATTAAAAATATACTCTTAAACAAGAATATTTCATATAGAACAATAGTTCAGTTCAAACAAGAATAATTCAAATTCAGAACTATTTGAATTCGAGAGAATAGACTTACGCTTCTTGTAGTATTCTTGTTTGAACTGTACCGCAAGGTAAATAATCAGTTCTCACATTCTTCATACCTGCTAATGACATAATCCCTTTTTTACCTATTAATACTGACCATATTTTTCACTCAATCTATTTCTGTGTACCTGTTCATTCGACACACAACGCTTTTTCCAAGTAAGTTTATTTTAATTTTATTCCTATCTTTTTTTAAACGTCATAAGCAAAGCTATACTGAAGAGAGATAAATCTCGAAACGCGTCTATAGATGGCCTAAGGCATTCGTTTTAATCCATGTCGTTTCATTTCTAATTTCTTGTTATTTCTCCTTATATTTTTAATTTTCATATCTTAGTTGGTTTGAAGAGAATTTGACCTAAATGTTACATATACTTTGATAGAGCGTTGTGACAAATCAAATCGAATAAGATTTTAAATATTTCATTGTATAATTCAATATCCGGAGGTGTATTGGCACGGGAAGTAGTTGTTTCAATGGATATTTATTGTCTTAAGTTGTCTTAATTATTAAGACATTGTTTGCATTTTCACGAATAACATTTTCGTAATTTTATATATAATAGTTCAGTGTTTTATACGTCTGGCACTTAAAGTAAAAATTACTTTATGCTCAGGGTTGTTAAAAGAACGTTTTTTTTTTCATTTTCATTAAAACAAATAGATTTTTTTACAATACTTGTTTTTTTTATTAAAACAGCCTATAGAACATTACCAATTAAAAACATGTTTAAAACACGTTTAAATCGTGTTTAAAACAGAACACACCGGGCATTTTTCTTTTGAGTATACATATCCTGATAATTACAGCGTTTTTTAAATTTGCGGGAATTCCTTGTTTCAAAGCGGTTAATTTGAGGCCTTTACCGAGTGTTTTCCACTCCCAGACTAAGCATGAAGTAAAATTTCGAGTTTAGAAAAGCCTAAGAATTTGGATTGGCCGCGAAGCGAAGCGGAGCGGCCAATCCAAATTAGGCTTTTCTAAACTCGAAATTTTACTTCATGCGCCACGCTTAAAAACACTGATTTACAGTGAAGTTAAAAAAAACACACACAAACAACGATTATAGGCAACCTAGTATAGGTTAGAGTTATTGGGTTGCCTATAATCATTGTTTTAAACAATTTGTTCAGCGCAAAATTTGACTCACCCTTTATTCACATCTACATATTAGGTTGCTTAAGCCGTATATTTTAAACTTTACGATATTTCAGTGTTTCATACGTGTGGCGCATGAAGTAAAATTTCGAGTTTAGAAAAGCCCAATTTGGGTTGGCCGCTCCGCTTCGCTACGCGGCCAATCCAAATTTTCAGGCTTTTCTAAACTCGAAATTTTACTTCATGCTTAGTCTGGGAGTGGAAAACCCTCGTTTAAAAATTCAAATTTAAATCTTTTAAAAACACAACGAATGTCGTAAAATTTATAGTATATACCTGAAAGAAAAATTCCCTGTATTTGAAAATCACATTTACAGTTGTGATATTTTATTGTAATAAAATGTTGTGTTAATAATCTAATTTGAAATATCTTTAACAATTTAGCTTAAATTTAAAAACGTAAACAAAACATCTTAGTGGAGTAGTTAAAATATAATTTAGCAAATTTAAGATAACAAAAAACATGTTTTAAACAAATTTAAGATTTAAAACATGTTTAAAACAAAATCGTTTAAAACATGACGGCTGTGTTTAAACATGTTTAAAACAAAGTGTTTTAAACATAACAACCCTGCTCATGCTTAATCAAGGATTGGAAACACTCGTTAGTAGCTTCGAGTGGAAAAACAACAAACACCGATAAATGCGTAAACATCGGGATATGTATACTTAAAAGAAGCCTTCCCTGAATGTTATTTATTAGTCACGAAATCAACAAAATATAATTAGGTTAGGTTAGATGTTAATTGTGGGTTAAGTTCGATGTTAGCTTCATATATTATATGAGTTTATAGGTGTCTATTTTAATCAAGAAACTAATTTGATGTACAGGGTAGTCTAATTTCGATGTTGCTTATGGGCATCTCGGTAAATATAAGAGTTAGAGAAAAACCGATGACGCAGTCGCGATCCCGTTTTTTGAGACTAAGACTATGCCAAAAACAAAAATACACCATCTTGTTTTTTTTCAGAAGTTATAGGGCAACATCGGGTTTTCTTGATTTTTAACTTTCATGAATACCTTGCGTAATTTGTCAAATAGACAAAAACAATAAATACCTTCTTAAGACACTTTTTTGAGTAGAATCCAGTGGCGTAGGCATTTTTTATTTTATGCACACACTTTCGAGTTATAGCCAAATTATTATTTTTTTAAATGTAAATCATAGATGGCTTTGACATAGTTAATGAGAGTGTTTTGCACTGATTTCAAAAATATATACTTTTGTGAATTTATCTTAAAAAACAGTGTTACTATACAGTAAAAACTAGTTTTTAATTAGCTAAGTAGTGTAATATAGAAGACAATAGCTATTTTTGATCATTTGCATTCTCAGTTTTAATTATGATAAACATTATAAACTAATGATTTTTTAAATAATAACAATTCTTTTTTGAATAATAATTATTTTATTATTTTTAATATTTATTGAAATTCTTATATATTTAGAAAAAAGAACTTATTTTAAATATTTGGACTGATGGCCAATATTTTTAATGCATCTTTGGCATCTACCTCTTACAGCTTGAATGGCGATACAAATTTGAATGTTGCGAACAGTTCCTATGAAAAACATGAAAATGTTCCAATACGTCTAAATTAATTTAGGCTGCTTGTAAATGTTGTCCTGCAGGTATCCCTATAAAAAAATCTAGAGGTTAGATCCAGAGATCTAGCAGACCACCTAACTGGTCTAAATGTTCTCAACCAATTGAACAGAACTCATTGCTGTTGCAATAGAATAATCAATTGAAATTGAGCATGCAAATGATTAAAAATGGCTATTGTCTTCCGTATTATATTATTTAGCAGATTAAAATAGTTTCTACTTTATAGGAACACTATTTTTCAAGATAAATTCACAAAAGTATATATTTTTGAAATCAGTGAAAAACACTTTTTTTAACTGTGTCAAAGTCAACTATGATTTACGTTTAAATAAAAAATAATTTGGCTATAACTCGAAAATGTGTGCATAAAATAAAAAAATGCCCACGTCACTGGATTTCACTTAAAAAAGTGTCTTAAGAAGGTATTTATAGTTTTCATCTATCTCACAAATTACGCAAGATACGAATTAAAGTTAAAAATCAAGAAAATCCTATTTTGCCCTGTAACTTCTGAAAAAAACAAGATGGTGCATTTTTGTTTTCTGCATTATCCTAGTCTCAAAAAAAGAGATCGCGATTGCGCCATCGGTTTTTTTTCTAACTCTTATATTTACCGAGATGCCCATAAGCAACATCGAAATTAGACCACCCTGTACATTCAACTAAAGTTGGCGAACCCGGTCATAAAACTTATACAATTTTGCGAAACAATCAAAATGTATTATAATTATAATTAATCATATTTATTTGACAAATGTATAGCTTGCATTTAACAAATTTAGAACTGCATCAATAAAACTAAAGTATATTTTTATTTAACTTTGATATCGTTATTAAGCTTTTGTAATTTCAAAGAAAAATCTTGTGTTAGAAATTAATTTGAAAACTTGTTGGGATATCAAAGTTGTACAATAAAAGCCATAAACTTTTTCAAGGGTAGAATTCCTAATAACAGGATTATAAAAATAAATCAAAAGAATGCTGAAGTGGCAAACTCGAAAGCTTCCCCCTTAATCCAGTTAGTTCGTGTACAATTGATGCAACCGTTTTGTCTTTTAATACCTAATCTCATTTAACAATCAAATTTGAAGAGAAAATGACTGGCCGTGTGCTATAATCATCGCCTCAATCAAATTAATCCGATTTATAAGTATGACATCACTAATGGAGGAAATGCACTTCTACTATTTTCAAATGGGGTTTCTTTATAAACCATGCCGATTTAGAATTTAATTAAAGTGTTTTTGTATATCAAGGCATTCAATGGAAAGAAATAACCATAAGTTAAAAAAATATATCTCATTTACAGAGGCGTGGCTACATATTCAGCAAGGTTACATAAAAAAAAAAATATTTTAAGTATTATTTCTTTGTTTAGTTTCTGAATGGATACAAAAATATTTGTTTATTTCTGTTCGGGTTAAATATGTGTTAAAACGTTCTAAATCAGTAATGACCAAAAATATTGCTGAACCACACAGAAATAAAAAAAATGCTGCTAATAGAAACATTATACGTATTTTTAAGAAAACCTGAAAATTTGGATTGGTCGCTTCGCTCGAAATATTTTCTTCATGTTTAATCAAGAAGTGCAAACCCTCGGTAGGCAATAATCAAAATCATATTTTGTAGTTTCATTGTTGTATGAGCTGAAATTTACAGCGAAAATGTTTTTTTTAATAAAAATATACCCTTACTGTTTAATATTAGAACAAACACAAGTCAACTTTTTGTAGTGTCTATAATTGAAAGAAAATTTGTCAATTTCTTAATTATTTTTATGAATTTCACAATAAACTGAATTTATATTATCTAATTAAAAAGTAATTTTCAAATTTAATTTTAATTTTGTTGATTTTTGTAAGATTAGGTATACTGAAAACCACATCTCAATATTGATTGTAAATATCATTGATATTTAAAGTAAATTAGAGAATTTAGATAAAAAAAAAACTTTATTTTGAAAAGTAGGAGCTTCTATGCGCATTTGTAAAACATATAAGGCGTTCAATATTCTTCTTTTAGTTACGTGAAGTGTTTTCTAATAATTATTGTAGTAATCTCTTTCTTCACTCATTAGTTTTATTTACTAAATGTACATTTCGAACACTATGTGTTCATTCTCAATAGTAATGCGTTGTCAACATAACTTAAATGTTGGACAATTTTCGATAAATGGAATGCACTCCTACATTTTGTAACTACAGAAAGTTCAAACGTTTTATAAATTTTATCGAGTGTTGAATTTACGGGAATTACAGTTACCACTGTATATTTTTTTGTTAGTTTGGTGAAATTCTACAATTTCAAAGAATTTAATTAAAATAATAGGCGATAATTGCATTAATATTATTATATTTTTTATTCACAATTTATTATGACGTTTGTAATATACAGGGTAGCTAAAAAGTATGGATACAGCTAAATATTTTCAGAACTGTTTAGCAGAGCTCGTTAAAATTTGGGATACAGTTACAAGTGCTTAAATTCTATTCTATTCTGAAAATACAAGGCTAACTTGAGTTTTTTTTACGGCACGGGTGGTCAAGTTTGTTATTTTTAAAAAGAGATTTTTTGTCTGAATTCAGTAATGTAACACATGCCGACCTTTATTTTTATTTAAAGGTAAAAAAAAAATATTCAAAAATATATTTCTCAAAAAGTAAAACTAAGTTACCTTTGAAAATGCTGTTATTGGCAATCTGTCACTTGCATATTAGTCAAAAATTAAGGTTGTGTGCAATAATTAGTTTAACAATGGTACATTTAAATGAAACTGAGCGTATGGAAATTCTCATGATGGTTGGTTATGGCGTCAGTAAGCAAAGTTGTGCTCAAGTAGTGTCTTTTTTAATGAAATTCATCAAAACCGGAACCCGATCTCCACCGTCGCATTTCAAAAACCTTACGAAGATTTCAAGAAGCGTTATAGACCGTGCAAGACCTGGGCGACTGCGAATTATTACCAATAAAGAAAATTCTTTGAACGTTATGTTGGATGTGGTAGAAAATCCAAAAAGTTCAGTACAACAGTTGGCTTTGAACCACAACATGACTAGAGGATCCATACAAAAAATAATGAAACGCGAAAAATATCATCCTTATATAATGCACTTGCTACAAGAATTCAGTGAAGACGATTTTGACCGCAGAATCGAATTTTGCGAAACTGTGATGCTCAGAATAGATCAGGATGGTAACTTTATTAATTGCATCCTCTTCTCTGATGAGTCAACTTTTTTTATAAATAGCTATGTTAATCGATACTGGTCTGAAATCCGCCTTGGATGGAGCAGACTTATAAGCAGCATTAAAAGAAAATTAATGTTTGGTGTAGCATCATTGGTCGAATTATCGTACGTTAATTAACGGCAGTTTAACGTCTTAGAGATAATTTCCACTTTTAGAACAACAGATTGTTCTACGACTTACATTCGCGCACTTGACGGCGCTCCGTCTTGTTGAAACCATATTGTTTCTGCTCTTATATTTCGATTGACGTGGTTTGGAAACCACATCAATCGAAATATACCAGCAGAAACAATATGGTTTCAACAATTCGGAGGGCCGTCAAGTGCGCGAATGTTTGGATGGAACATTTCCCGATAGATGGATAGAGCGAAGAGGGCCTATTGAATGGCCAGCTAGGTCTCCTGATTTGACCCCACTTGATTGTTTCCTGTGGAGTCAATTAAAAAATCAACTGTATGTCAAAGGACCATTACAAATCGAAGACCTACAAGAACGAATAAGAAACGAAATTGCTAATATTTCTCTAAACTTTTTGATTACTTCTTTGCAAAATTTTGCTCAACGTATTCATAATTGTCAGGAAGTAAATGAAAATCATTTTGACTATCTTTTGTAGCATACAAATAATGTATAACGTGTTTAAGCTTTTTTCTTTTATAAAAATGTGTTCTGTTTAAGGTAAATGTCTTACTTTTACATTTGTTATTGACTTTTATTTATTTTTTGGTCAAAGTTCAGGTGATAAAGACAACATTTCCAAGGCTAACAAAATTTTACATTTTTCAACATTTTGTTAGTTCGCTAATTTTTTTTAAAGTTTCTTATAAAATAAGATATACATGTGTTACATCACAAAACTTGGAAACAAATTTTCTTTGCAAAAATAACAAATTTGACCAGCCATGTCATTAAAAAAAATCAAGATAGGCTATCTTGACCCGAGACAAATTTCTGGGCTTTTCTAAACTCGAAATTTGACTTCATGCGCTACGCGTATATAGCACTGATTTTAAGTAAAGAGGTTCAAATCCCCACAAAGCTTTTCTAATTTTACCTTATGCTTAGCCTGGAAGTGGAATACAAACAAAATATTATCCTGACATGTTCTTTTTTTATTACTTACAACATCTTAACTATGGCACAATATTTTTTTTAAACATATTATAATGCAGGGATTTTTTATTTTAAGTATACATATGCATGCGCTGTAAAATTTCCGATATTCGTTGCTTGTTTAAAGAGGTCAAGTTGAAACTTTAAACGAGTGTTCTCCACTCCCAGATTAAGCATGAAGTAAAATTTCGAGTTTAGAAAAGCCCCGTGAAAATTTGTCGAGGGTCGCGCAGCGACCCGAGACAAATTTTCTGGGCTTTTCTAAACTCGAAATTTTACTTCATGCGCCACCCGTACAAAGCGCTGATTTCAACTGAAGTTCAAATATAGATACATTTCACAATGTTTCAGTGTTTTATGCGGGTGGCGCATAAAGTAAAATTTCAAGTTTTAAAAATTTTACTTCATGCTTAGCCTGGGAGTGGAAAACAAACAAAATATTATCCTGACATATTCTTTTTTTTATTACTTACAACATCTTAACTATAGCACAACATTTTTTTTAAACAAATTGAAATGCAGGGATTTTTTCTTTTAAGTATACATATGCATGAGCTGTAAAATTTCCGATATTCGTTGCTTCTTTAAAGAGTTCAAGTTTAAACTTTAAACGAGTGTTCCACTCCCAGACTAAGCATGAAGTAAAATTTCGAGTTTAGAAAAACCCCGTGAACATTTGTCGAGGGTCGCGCAGCGACCCGAGACAAATTTTCTGGGCTTTTCTAAACTCGAAATTTTACTTCATGCGCCACCCGTATAAAACGCTGATTTCAACTGAAGTTCAAATATACATAAATTTTACAATGTTTTAGTGTTTTATACGCGTGGTGCATGAAGTAAAATTTCGAGTTTAGAAAAGCCCAGAAAATTTGTCTCGGGTCGCTGCGCGACCTCTGACAAATTTTCACGGGGCTTTTCTAAACTCGAAATTTTCCTTCATGCTTAGCCTGGGAGTGGAAAACACTCATTTAAAGCTTCAATTTCAACTCATTTCACAAACTACGAATATCGGAAGATTTAACCCCCTGTATATAATTTGGGGCTATAACTCTCTTGAAAATTTAAAAAACTCACATCAAATATCATATAGTATTTAATCTAATTGTCTAACATCAATAATAATAAGTTTAAATTAAAACACATTAAAATAATATTATTAGTCTTCAATAAATTTAAATCTTAGTTGTTTATTTGTTTTTTAAATTTAATTTTATTTGTATTAAATTATATTAACTGGTAAGAAGTCATATGATGAATCCTCTTTCACGCACAGAGAGAATTATTTATTTACCTTTCAAACTCTCGCGAATTCCTCAGCAAACAACTTTCTTGACCTAAAAACACGTCGTAAACAACGAAATAGTCCCTAAATGCCACTCGCAGATTGTCTTTAAATCGATCCGCTTTCCCTTTAAAAAATACCGCTGTACAACAAATTGCTTTTAGTTTGTGTGTGTGCTTTTTTTAAAAGGATATAATTGTTTTTCCAGATATCTTCGTTGGTGGAAACCCACGGAACAGCGGGTGCATTAAGGGCCTCGGCTGTGGCTCGCGTCGGACAAGCTGTTAACGTAGCCGTCGACCGATTTGTCACTGTCGGAGAAACCATTGCCGACGATTATGTCGAAGTTCGACAAGGAATGTATGAGGCATGCAAGGAGGCACGCCAAGCTGGTAACTATGAAATTGCTTTATCATTTTCTCTCCACATTTTTCTTTTCCAATTACTTTATAAGACACATTCAGTATCTGATACACCATTTTCTCGTAAACACTTTGTATTAATATAGACTCAATTCAATTAATCATTATAAGTTAGATAAAGGATAGTAACGTATCATAAACGCTATTTAATGGGCTAGTGGATAAAGGACATTGGAAGGTTATGTCATATTTGTTAATATTTTCATTTATACGCAGAATAAATTTATTTTTATTGGGATTTAGGTACAGTTGACATTTAATTATTGTATATGTTTCTTAAGTAGGTAACTATTATAGTGCAAAATTTAAATGGTTCGATGTATTCTTATGATATTTTAGATTAAGCATGTATTTGAGTGAGCTTATAAACATTACTAATAATTTAAAAACTTCACAAGAAAAACTTCCATTACAAAGTGTCAATTGTAAAGGCATGATATAATTTGTACCGAGATTGAAGTAAGGATGTGAGATCTCTTTTATTAAATCGATTTACAGTGATTCTTAAAAAATAAATTTAATTTGAATTCAGGACTAAGAAGATCTGTCTTTGAAAGATCAGTTAGATTTTGATTCGAAACTGAAGAGATATTTTTTCTAGACATTCAATTTTAAAAACAAGAGAACGGCAGATTAATACACAAACGCCACTTATCTTTTATTGATCTCGATGTTATTATAAATTACTAAAATTTCTGTTTAGTTTACTAAATTAAGTATTGAGCGCGATATTTATATATTGTGATTTATATGTACCTATTTTTGGTAATACTGTAAAAAGGAGAAATCCGTAAATAAATAAATAAATAAAACATTATTTTTGATCTATTTCAAACAAAGCAAACATGATTTGTATCAGTTAGAAGCAAGTGCCTTTTAACCAATTTTGAGGAAATCCGATCTAAACGTGTAATATTATACGCTCCTTAATTTTATCTGGGCTACTGCCCTGAAATTCTCAAACGACCACATGGGAGGGGGTAAATTAAGCAACAGAGGTCGATACAAAGCACTTTTTCTTCTAAGATCGTTTTAACTCGTTTTTTCCTATCCCCGAGGAAGTTGCATAAAATGTTGCAGATTCTAATAAAATAGGCCCCTTATTAATACAAAACACTATTGAAGTTTTTATTTACTAGTAAGCAAAGGGATGTTAAAAACTTTATAGGTATTTTTTTTAATTACGAAATTATTGGGGTGTCCTTTTATTAACTTACCTCTGCAGTTATAAAATCTACATGATTAAATGCATACATTCTGATGGTTCATTGAAATAATGAACTAAAACTGTAACACTAGAGAATAGTCTTGATTTACATGTATATCACGCTATTATAATACATTTTGAAATCTATATTTTTTGATTGAAAAGTCTTTACACTGCTAGCCACTGCAAAACTAAAGAATCATCTTGATTTTACTTTTTATTTTACGCTGCTATCAATTTGAAAATCAATATCTTTCGATTGAAAAATCAATTTATATCTTATCTAACAATATACTCGAAGACTTTATTGAATTGTCCCTTTTACCAAACCATCATCCAATCGCTTTTATTACCGAAGCTTTCGGGGCATCACTCAAACCGCCGTCTTTGTCCCCCTCCCAGCGGGAAAATATAAAAGTTCGCTTTTTTTGACAATTTCTATAATTTTCTGCCACAGGAAGCGCCATTGAGCGGATATGCGAAGAAGTGGAAGAGGAAGTCGTTTCAGATAGGACGACGCTGGTGCGAGCTGCTAGATGCCTTTTAGGAGCCATTACAAGAGTTTTACTCCTGGCCGATATCGTCGTTGTAAAACAGCTATTATTAGCCAAAGATAAAGTGAGTATAGGTCACTTATGTCATTATTTTTAATATCAAATTTAATATCGAGTTTACTGCTCACAATGCAAAGGATTCAATAAAAGAACTCATACTTGAATGTTTAAATTAAGGCTGGGATTCGAATACTAACCGTATTCGAATCCCAGCCTTAATTTTAACATTCAAGTATGAGTTTTTTTGTAGTCGAATATACGAATTTTCAAATATGTATAGTAATAATAACATGATATGTATATTTCAAACACTGTTATTATTTATATATTAAAATATTCGACTAATTCGAATATATAAATATGTTTTTGAATGAATATTTAAATATTTGAATAATATGTTTTTGAATAATTGACAGCCTAAATTTCAAAAACTCTTAGCCTTAATAGTATATTTCAAACTTTATTTGATATCAGTGTTTTATACGCGTGGCGCATGAAGTAAAATTTCGAGTTTAGAAAAGCCTGAAAATTTGGTTTGGTCGCTCCGCTTCGCGGAGCGACCAAACCAAATTTTCAGGCTTTTCTAAACTCGAAATTTTACTTCATGCTTAATTAAGGGGTGGAAAACACTTGTTAGGCAACAATTAGAACCTTTAATGACTACGGATTTCTTACAGAAAATGGGAAACAATCACAAACTGTAGTTATTTTCATAATATTTCTGAATTTTATTTATTATCATATTGTTAAACTTTTTAAAGAATTCGGTGTAGTATTATAGGTTTTAATAGTTTTCTAACAAGGGTTTTCCACTCCTTGATTAAGTATAAGTAAGTATATAATTAAATATTTCGAGTTTAAAAAAGACTGAAAACTTGGATTGGATCCAATTTTTCAGGCGTTTCTAAACTAAAAATAAGTACTTTATGCGCCAGGGGTGTAAACACTAATTTAATATAAAGTTTAAAAACATACATACATAACATTAGTTAATTAGAATCCATCACAAGATTAAAATAAATAAGGGTACATGGTTTGATTATAATAATTTTCAAAACTGAATTATTCGAATATTCATTTAAAAACATTAAAATTTAATTTTTGAAATATTCGAAGATTTAAATAATTTGAATATTCATCAATTCATCAATCAATCGAATATTTTATTATGTTTTAAAATAAATGTTTGAATACTTCAATTTTAAAAATTCCCAGCCTCAGTTTAAATGATGGTTGCGTTAGGTTAAATAATATTAATTTCAAAAGTTGTTTTCCTCGTGTTTAAATGCCAATAAACCAAATACAATTTCTTGTATAATCAATATTTCAAAATAAGCATAAAGTGCAATCAATTCTACGTAACATATTTTGATTTTTCTTCCTTTGTTAATATTGTTTATATTGACCGCAACATGAAAAAATAAGTATTTTTTTGTATCAAAATTACTCAGCTTTACTAATCTCGATCTATGATATAATACTGCATTGAAATAAAAATCATATGTTGTGCATATCATCTGTATAAAATGCCTATTTTGAAAATTAAATACTATATGATATTATACTTAAGTCACACAATATTTTAGGCTTTTCTATACTTGAAATTTTACTTTATACTTAACCAAAGAGGGCAAACACTCGTAGAAGCTTCAAACTGAACGCTTTTATAAAAACAACGAATTGACGAAAAAGTACCAAACACTGTAATTATCAGAATATGTATACTTAAAGGAAATTTATTATACAGAACTATAACTAGAGTTCGATTGAATTAGGAAAATTAATAATTTTACATAATTTAACATTACTTACTTTCTCATTATTATAATGTTTTTGGTGCATATGCATCATCATGTTCTAGATTAAAAGTAGCGTCTCAAAAATATGCTAATAATTTCAGTTCGAGCGTAATACTCTTCAAAATTAAGCTCCAGGACAGCATCATTATGCACAATCATAACGATGAATATAATACGTAAAACCCCTTCAATAAAGCTGCGCAATCAGGACATTTTTGTTGTACAAATAAATTATGTATTTTCTACAGTTTTATTGTAATTCAAATAAATTACGTAGTTTCTAAAGTATCATATCAATTATCTGAACAAGTAATAAGTGTCGTTTTCGAGAATTGTTAAACTCAAGTATTGGAATTAGCTTTATAGCGCCTACGTGCTTCTGGCAGGGTTGTTAAATGTGAAACCCAAGGGTTTTAGTTTAATATATGCACGTGCAAAGCTGCAGTTTAACTTTAGAATCAAGTTTTAGTTATTACACGTGTCGTCACTATGCTCGTTAAGTTTAATTGCCTATTATGTTTCTGCCTGTGGGAGTTGTGTTATCGATTATCTCAAGACATTAAATTTCTTCTTAATATATTGTATTAAAGATGCACTTTAAAAGAGGTATATTAAAACAGAACTGTCTAATAATTAGTCTGCAAAGTGTTTGTTCAAGATTAAAAAGTGAGTAAAAAATACGTCTACGTGTCTTATTGTGGATTCGCCGGGTATTAATATTACATACTTGCATTTGCAATATGTTTCATGAACAATATGTTCGAGGTAGCTTTTTTTATTACACCTTTATTTTTTCTCAATTTTTGAGCACTCTCCGTGCTCAAATTACGATTTGATAATGAAAATGTTGCTGTTAAGTCATCCAAAACTTTTTCTAAAGAATTACTTTTTGTCGAAAAATTGTTAGTTAAAAAGTGTTTCCTATCTGAGCTGTAACTCAGTTACACACGGTATCTTTGAAAGTAAATAATAATACTTGTTTAGTTCAGTGGTCTCCAAACTACGGCCCGCGGGCCAAATCCGGCCCGCGACTTTCATGAATCCGACCCGCGATTGTTTGTAATTTTTTTTGTAAATGTCATATTTTGAAATATTGTAACAATTGTTCCTTAAATTTTTCATAATTTTATAAAATTAATCGGATCTTGGCCGACTTTATTATGTAGAATTGTATTTGTGGCCCGCGGAGAAGATAGTTTGGAGACCCAGGGTTTAGTTCAACACACTTTTTTTAAACTTGCTGATCAAAAATAAAGCTAAAAGCGTAAACTACAAGTATCGGTTTAGTATCAATACTAATCGCTTACTAAATAAATATTTTAACATCGTCTGATCTCTAGAAATTTAATTTTATCCCGGAGCGAGTGCTTGAATTACAAATTAGACATAATCGCCGGCGTATTTAAATATGTTTCGCCTCCTTTCGATTCTGGAATTTCCATATTCATCATTCGAATCCATTACGGGCACGATTTTATATTCCGCGATATGATCAAATTCAAAATTGCAGCCATTTCAACACTCTGCATGTATTGTGGGCCTTCTGTCGGCGACGGAATGCTCAATGAAATTCAAATACGCTTTTACCGCGCGCAAGGATTCCATTTACATATTTTTTTCCAAACTATTTCCAGTCGAAAGGCCTCCAGCAATTTAGCTGTCTATCATTCTGCATTTAGATTTTTAAACAAAATTTACATTTTATTAAATTATATTCAAAATATTTCAATATTATTGTGTACAAAAATAATTAAATATATCATTTATTAAAAGGTTGAAGTCAGTAAGTACATAGAAAATTAAAAGCACTTTCTTCAACCTTAATAAAATGTATTAACATTTATTCCTTCATTAATCCGGACACTCATCTTTAAATCGGCGATATACAATGAAAAAAATTGCAGACTAGAATCTGCTCTAGACTAGAATCTGCATAATAGGCGTTTCATGGACGCATAATATGCGTTTGATGGTCTGCTTTATGAAGCAGTAATGTTTGTTCCCACTTACACTAATATCGACAATCTCTGGATTTGTAGGCAATAGTAACAGAGCCATTATGCAAACGATGTTATCTCACTTAATTCATGGCTTAGTTAGTGGATATCATTGAAGCGATGAGGTTATCAAAACCATCACGTTATTACAGCTGATTTATGACGTACCATTTATCTGCTGACATTAGGATGTGAGTAATGTTTTGTACTAACACGATTATAGTTATGACATTTTAATTATTTTGTTTGCCAAGATAAATTAGTAAAATAAAAATTATAGGAATATTACAAGTAAAACTATACTGACCAAACATTCATTATTATGAAATAACGATATATTTCACTAATGCCCGGTATTATAAATCGTTTTATTAACTAAATAATATTTACTTTACGAATAAATTAATTTATATCAAAGATTTCGATTATAAACACAAAATAACTTTATTTGGCTAATAAATCTCCTCAGTAAATTATTTGTTAGTTTTTCTACCAAGTAAATTTTATTCTCTAAATAATTTGACAGTTAAAAGTCAAAAGTGCATTCTATTATTATAATTACTTCACATTCTACTACTTGTATTTATTAATTTCATTACTGTTATCATGTCTACCATATCATTCGTGTCAGATTTAAGTTCGCTTATAATATCTTCCCTGGCAGTGATTAATTTGAACCACAGAAAAATCTAAGGCGTCGAAGACCTACAGTTTTCAAGTCAGAAGCAGCCCGTTGGCATAACCAGGAATTTTTATACATATGCATACGCTTCTATTAAATTAGTTCCATTTGAAACTTTAAACGAGGGCTTTCCACTCCTAGATGAAGAAAAATTTCGAGTTTAGAAAAGCATGAACATTTTAACTGTACAGGGAAGATTTTTTAAAGTGTACGTATATCGATGCATGCGTTGTGAAATTTGAAGCATTTGTTGCTTTATATATACGTTGCAAATTTTCAGACGTTCGTCGATTTTTTAAAAACGTTCAATTTAAAGGTTTGAACGAGTATTTCCACTCCACGACTAAGCATGAAGTAAAATTTTCAGGCTTTTCTAAACTCAAAATTTTACTTTATGCGCTACGCGTATTGAACACTGAAATATTGTGAACAAGTGAACTTCACTTGAAATCAGTGTCTCTTACGCGTGGCGCATGAAATAAAATTTCGAGTTTAGAAAAGCCTGAAAATTTGGTTTGGTCGCTCCGCCAAATTTTCAGGCTTTTCTAAACTCGAAATTTTACTTCATGTTTAGCCTGGGAGTGGAAAACATACGTTTATGTCTAATATAATTTCTAATAAGCTTTCTTTTTCTTGTTCTGTGTAATTCTTACCCATTTTACGGATATTCTCCACAATTATAAGAAATTATACTAAATTTCCAATTTGATTAACAATTCAATTTGAAAAATTGGCAATTTAATTTAAAATATTGGTGGTTTCGTCTATCGCCACAATGAAAATGTATAATTGCGGTCTGGAATCTACTAAATAAATTATTTATTTCTAGAATTGCTATTTATTTGGTAGGTTTGCTTTATAATACGCAATTTTATTTGCCTATTAGTTTACTACGTAAATAAATTTACTAGACAAATAGTTTTTTAATAATTTATTAATCGTTTATAATACCGGGCATTAAAGTTTTAAACGAGTGTTTTCCACTCCCAGACTAAGCATGAAGTAAAATTTCGAGTTTAGAAAAGTCTGAAGATTTGGTTTGGTTGCGTAGCGCGAAGCGCGGAGCGACCAAACCAAATTTTCAGGCTTTTCTAAACTCGAAATTTTACTTCATGCGCCACGCGTATTTAACACTGAAAACACTGAAATATTGTGAACAAGTGAACTTCACTTGAAATCAGTGTCTTGTACGCGTGGCGCATGAAGTAAAATTTTTAATTTAGAAAAGCCTGAAAATTTGGTTTGGCCGCTCCGCGCTTCGCGCTACGCGACCAAACCAAATTTTCAGGCTTTTTTAAACTCGAACTTTTACTTCATGCTTAGCCAGGAAGTGGAAAACACTCATTTAAGTCTTTTATAATTTCTAATTAGCTTTCTTTTTCTTGTTCTGTGTAACTCTGTCCTATTCCACGGTTATTCTCCATAATTGTAAGGAATTATACTAAATTTCCAATTTTATTGACAATTTAATTTAAAATATTGACAATTCAATTTAACAAATTGGTGGTTCCAGCTATGGCCACAATACAAATGTATAATTCTGGTATGTAATCTACTAATTAAATTATAATAATACGCAATTTTATTTTTCAATTAGTTTACTAGGTAAATAAATTTATTCAACAAATAGTTATCTAATGATTTATTAATCGTTTATAATACCGGGTATAAAACATATTATTTAGGAAAATGAATAAAGGGTGAAATTAGGGAAAATAGGATTTTAAAGGCAGAAAGGCAAAAAATAAGCATTTTACATGTTACATCTTATATTAAAATATGTAATGTACATTTGTTAAATTATAGGGATTACTATTAAATTTCGTTTAAAATATTATAAGTTCAAGCAATACTAATAAAAACCGATTTTTATTAAAATAAGAGAATAGAAGAAACTAATTAGGTATAAACTTACCGCTTTATTATTAGAATTGCCGTTAATATTATTAATGCTAGTTCATTTTTTCTAGACCTGTATAAACTAAATACTTTTATTTCGTATTAATATAACAAAATCCATATGCTATTAGTTAGTACTGAACTATTGATAGAATGATCGTAGCAACATCGCATTTTCATATATTCCAACTTCACTCTAGTTAAACCAAATGTTCACGCTTTATTAAACTCGAAATTTGTCTTCATGCTTAGTCAAGGAGTGGCACACTCGCTAAAAGTAATGGTGGGCCGACTCGAGTAAGAATAATCGAATCATTGGATTATTAAAATCATCGATTATTTGATAATCTATTACTATCATTTGAATGATCATTCGAATAAACATTCAAATAATAATTATAATGATCATTCGAAATTCGGTAAAATGAATGATCAATCGAATGATTATTGAAATGGTTATACAGGGAATTTTTCTTTTAAGTATACAAAATATAGTTCGAGTTGAATCTTTAAACAAATGTTTTTCACTCTTAGATTGAGTATAAAGCAAAATCTTCAGGCTTTTCTAAATTCAAAAATTTACTTCATGCGCCACGCTTATTAAACACTGAAAATACTAAAATATTATGAACAAGTAAACTTTACTTGAATAATCAATCGAATGATTATTTAAATGGTTATACAGGGATTTTTTTTAGGTATACAAAATATAGTTCAAGTTGGATTTTTTAACAAATGTTTTTCACTCTTAGATTGAATATAAAGTAAAATCTTCAGGCTTTTCTAAATTTGAAATTTTACTTCATGCACCACGCCTATTAAACTGGGATATGTATACTTAAAATAAGAGCACCCTGTTTTAATAATCTTTCTAGCGATCATTTAAATATTTGTGTGAATGACAATTAATATGTAATCATTTTTATAATAATTGAAGAACAATAAATTATGGAGATGTGAATTCAAAATAATAAAAAAATGTTCATTGTCTTTTTCGGCCCTTTTACAAAAATATTGGCCCCTAATAACTACAAAATTGTTAGTCAAAGTTATGAATTTCTATTTTGAAATATTTGTTTCAGGTGCAACGTAGTTTAGACCGGTTAGAATCTGTAAATAATTTCACGGAATTCGTGAAAGCCTTCAGTCAGTTCGGCACGGAAATGGTGGAATTGGCCCATTTAACAGGCGACAGGCAGAACGACCTCAAAGATGAGAGACGGCGGGCGCAGATGGCGGCTGCCAGGCAAGTTCTGGAGCGGTCTACCATGATGCTCCTCACTTCCAGCAAAGTAAGTTCCGAACTTAAAAATCAATCACCACCCTTTCTCTCTCCCGCGGCGAATAATTAACAAAGTTTATAATTAATTTTTCACCAGACCACTCTTCGACACCCAGACAGCACGACCGCCAGGGAAAACCGGGACACCGTCTTCTGCCAGATGAGGAGGGCCATGGACTTGATCCACTTCGTAGTCAAAGACGGGGTTTTGAATTCCTCTGAACCGTGTTCGGAGAATCAGAAAGATGAGGGCGACACGGAGAGGGGCACTTTTTATTCTTGCATGCGGAGCTTACAGCATATGCTGGAACTTAGTCGGGTTACATTAGGTAATTGCTCTTGAGGAAATAAAATAGAAGTAGAATGTATTGCTCAAAGAAAACTGGGGCATCAACTTGCCGGCGTGCGAACACTAGACATTTTTCTTGTAAAAGATTGTCGTCTTGTAATCTGTTGATTAATGTTTTGGCAGATCCCTCGTGTCACGAAACACTTTCAAGTGCATTAGACGCCGTACTTGAACGAACTCAGGACTTCACAGACAGTGCCTATACAAGTCACGAGCATCGGCAGGCTATATTGGACAGCAGCGATCGTCTACGTGCTGAATTGGATCATTTACTAGGATTATATGCTAATGTGGTGAGTTTATCGACTAATTTATGTAACAGATTAATCACTAATTACTAAAGAGATTAACCTTCTGATTGAATATTTATTGGGAGGCATCATTAGACATTGAGCTGATAATCCTTGAGAATATTTCACATTGTATTTAGAATCAAGGTGAATTAAGTTTAATCTAATTATCTGAGATATTATATGTTATAGTTAAAACATACAAAAAGGGTCTCTCCAATATAACATAGAGAAAATATTTCAGGCTTTTCTAGACTTCAAATATTTATTTCATGCGCCAGGCGTATACAACACTGATTTAGCGTGAGGCTCTAAAAACACTTTATTCATCGTAACAATAACACAAAAGAAACAAAAAGTATTACACGATTGATATTTTCTGAGTTGACAAATCTACGATGTCCATTTTAACTTAATTTAGCTAAACTTGATAAAATTGTCAATACGAATAATATTCGCTAATTCGCAGTAAATTTGACGAAGATAGAAAAGTAAGCAAATGTTCGGCAAATTGACCTGTATTCGAAGCATCGCTAGTCTATAGCCTTCAGATAAAGAATAAATTAAATACTAAGAAAGTAAACACGTAGCAGAAATCACGAACCTAAGATGCTCAAATATCTATAAAAAAAGTACAAGTTAATAAATTCTTTAATATTGAATTTTTAAAATGTTAAGCACAATTGGAAGTATGTTGGTTACAAGTTGAGTAAATATGTAGTAATTGACAATTTGGTATTAAGATGTATGCAATATTTAATTCATATATTGTACCTTTACAGTTGATTATATAAGCGCAAAGTAAAAAATAAAACTACGATAGACTCTTATAGAAACTTGATCTTACGATATCATAAATTATATTTATTATCAAATTGAACAAATGTAACACTTTTATATAAAAATAATTCATATTACTTAGAGATAGAAAAAAGCAGAAATCAGATGTCGCGTAAAAAGTCTGATCAAATCTTAAATATCTAAATATTCGTCAGTAGCTAAATATTTAAAGCATGTGCGAAAAAGGAAATTAATTTGATCATCAGCGAAAACAAAACATCTTATAAAGTTCACATGTGGGAAATAAACCGAGGAACTGAGGAACTAGTCGATAAATATTGTAAACTTTATGAGTCTGTCTCAAGATTTGTTTTCTGCTTTATTAAACTTACAGAAGTGATACATTAGGAAAATCATACGTAAAGCTTTTTATTTAATAATTAATATTTAAACTGAGAACGCGGATACTTTATGAATGAAACAACTTTTTTGATGTTGCAGCGTCGCAATAAAAGTGAAACTCTCTTCTTAAATTTTTGTTTTTATCGATCTATATTTTGTTATTAAGTATCTTAATATAATAACTATAAATATAATTAGCTATAAAAATTAAATTAAAGATAAAAGACAGTACCAAATTGTAATTTTAATCATTTCCCTAAACCACAATTTAGAACAGAGCCCGCGTTATTAACTCGGCGTATTTATAGAAATAAATTAATTGTCCGGAACAGGCTTCTTAATAACACGGCCCATATATTCCAAGACGAGACTAAATTAAAGTCCCATGAACGAGAACAATAAGGTTGCGAGGAGTTAATAATAAATAATGGACCTAAAAAGTTGATTAATAATAAGGAGGTGGAGGAGGCGTCCGGGTCTGTTGTTTTCATAAAGTTCTCGCGAATAGATGAGTTCGTAAAACTTTTCCGAGGTTTTAATATGTGAGAGGAAAGAGGAGTTTAGCCAGGATTCTATATATAGATCGACTATCAGGATTAGAGTTAAGTTCATGAACTAAGTTAATTTGCCGGCAGCGGTCTTTAAATGCCGACGATTAATGGGATTTTGTTTTCATTATTTCTTTAACTGCAACTTAGAAACTTTTATTGTTTATTGGGAAATTGGTAGTGTCAACTAGTTGAAGAACTATCTGATTTCTATAACAAGTGGATAATTGTTGGATTTTTATTTCTTTCAAATAAAATGAGTAAATAATGGTATAAAATTAATCGATTCATTCGACTATAAAAAATAGTCGAATATCTTAATATCTTTCAGCGATTGCTCGCATGATAGGTAACTCAAAATATATTTTATAGCATTTTCTTTACAAACCAAAAATTAAAACTTAGTTTTAAGGAAACCTAATTAAATTACTAGTGAAATTTTATTGTAGCGTAAAATCAAATGTAAAATAAATAAGTAGCATATGCCTTCACACTTCACACTAGATCAGTGTTTTATTCGCTTAGCGCATGAAGTAAATATTTCGAGTTTAGGGAAGCCTGAAAATTTGGACTCCAAGCGTATAAACAAACGTTAGACAAATATTACATGCTTAGATTAAAATAAATGCGTATAAAAACGACTTAATTTTATCAAATACTTGAAATATTAATGCTTCAGTTGAACAGAAAATCGTAGCATGGGTCTCGAGCAACATTTGTTGAAAACCAACAGACAGGTTTTTCTTTTTAGACTAACTACAAAAAAGCAAATTGAGTAAAATATTATTAGGGAAAACTTAGTTTGAATATTGGAAAACCTAAAATTGAAAAATTCTAATAAAACAATAAAAACGTCAAGTTTATAAACTGTTTACATCGCATAAAAACTTCATATATTTGTGTTGAATCCTAAAAATATGTTATCTGAATAAACGATTCTATAGAAATAAGTGATTTCTTAAATATATACTTTTTTAAATTGAATAAAGCACTCACATGATTTTGTGGCTCTTTATCCTATACATCCTAACAATTATAGAATTTACTTAAAATTAAAATTAACGTAAAATTCTGCACTTTTTTATGATTTCTATTAATAACTTTTTTAACTATACAGGGTGCCCGTTTTTCAAGCGGCATTATGGGGATTTCGCTTATTTGAAGAGATAGAGAATCGGTTAAATGGGGGCAAAGTTGCGTATTTTAGTGCTTACTAATAATCTGCTTTTACATTTTAAATAAATTTAATTGTTTCAATGTAATTTGAAAAAAACTGAAATATTCGATGTTTAAAATTTGCTTATATCTTCTTTATTTTTAAACTTATTCCAAATTTCTGAAAACGTTCTTAGAGCAACTTTTTATGAGTCGACTAATGAAATAAATTATAATACTGCAAAGCGATTCGGTTTTGTTTTTCCAGACAGTACTTTTGTTTTTCTTATGGGCACATATGAAGATATGCACATCAGTGAACAGCATTTTTTTCCTTGATTTCAATGATGTACCCCATGTTGACTTTTAGAAAATGTATTGATTTTATTGGAAACAAAAGTGCAATGCCCACAAAAACTATTTATTTGCGTAAAAAAAGATAACCAATCATTAACAGTCTTTTTATTCACTGATTATAGAGGCTTCTACTTCGTTATACATTGTTGAACATAAATAAAACACTGTTTATCACTTTGTTTGTATAACAATTGGTTTATTTGGTGACTATAGTTTCGATACTACACGTATCATTATCAAACCGTTAGTAACAAAAAACTACAAAGGAACATTATTTATATTTGCAAATTTTCTAATAACAGCGTTAAAGAGGGGGGTGTATTTAAGGTCAAGCTGGTCGTTAATTACGGGAATTTCCCGATTAGCGCGGGCTCTGTGAATCTCCAAAGACTCCAGGAGGTCCATCTTTCTACCCTTCTCGGCAAAGTGAATAACTGAAAGTACATCCTCGCCAAAAGAATGGTTATTTTCAATCAAATGTTTGGCGAAAGATGACTTATCAATTAATCTATGCCGAAAAGAGTAAAGATGCTCACTGAGTCTGGTCTTAAAATTACGACCAGATTGACCTATATACACTCCCTTACAATCATTACAGGTTAATTTATATATTCCTGATTTGTAACTACTTGGTATCTGAGTCTTATGGTTAAAAATATGATTTTTAATTTTTGTAAATGGTTTCATCGCTATATTTAATTTGTGTTTTGCTAAAATATTTTTAATTTTGTGAGTTATATTTCCAAAGTAAGTAAGGGAACGATATGTTGCTTGTGTTTTAGGTTCGATTCCGGCATATATGTATTTTCTAATAAGTTTAATTTTGTATTGATTAACTATTTTATCTACTATTGACGTAGTATAGCCATTTGAATTAAATAACATTTCAACTATTGTATAGCAACTTAATATTGTTTAGTTGCCATGGCATTAAACAACAACAATAATTAAACAAAAGCTTACGTGTGGCATATCGTTGAAATCAGAATTTACAATGCATTTCAATGATATGCATAAATTTGTATGTTTCCATAAGAAAAACAAAAGTTGAGTGTATAAAACGAAAACGAATCGCTTTGAATATTTTAAACGTTAATCATTTGACAAGTCATAAAAAGTTGGCACAAGAAAGTTTTTACAAAATATAAAAAAAAATAGTGGAGAAATGGACAACATTATAAAATCAAAATATTTAGTTTTTTTCGAAATAAAACGAAACAATTTAGGATATTTCAAATGTGAGAGCAGATTATTAATTAACAATAAAATTTGTAACTTTGCCCTCATTTAACCGATTATCTATCTCTTCAAATAAGCGAGATCCCCGTTGTGCCGCTCGGAAAACGGGCACCCTGTATATAATGTATACGCTGTAAATTTTCAGGCATTAGTCGATTTTATAAAAAAGTTCAATTTAAATAACGGTCAAAACCATCGTGATTTGAAGAATTTGAAGTTTCGAACGAGTGTTTCCACTCCCAGATAAAGCATGAAGTAAAATTTCGAGTTTAGAAAAGCCTGAAAATTTGGTTTGGTCGCTCCGCGAAGCGGAGCGGCCAAACCAAATTTTCAGGCTTTTCTAAACTCGAAATTTTACTTCATGCGCCACGCGTATAAAACACTGAAATATTGTGAAGTTAGAGAAATACATTCAAAAATATTTTTTTAAAATGAGCAATGATAAAAATATTAAAATAACAAAATATTTACATTTTTCTATACACATTCTCAAGTCAGGTTAAATAACACAATGCATCAAATTAAGTTATTTAATAATTTAAAGTACAAAAAATTAATAATGTTGCTTTATTGCATCATTGGTGCTTAATAAGTTAAGAAGTTGACTCAAATTATTTAAATCGCATAAAAATTGTGTCTTCTTTAATAATCGTACAACAATCAACCTCCAAACGTAATATTAAAAAAAATCATTTTTATTGATTAAATAAACTTTGTTTATTCAAGTTTAAGAAAACACGAATGTAAAATTTAAAAGGAAACCGCAAATCTGATTTAAATAAAATTATGTAAATTGTTTAAATTTGAACCACACGTGTCAGATTTTGATAAAACTCTTAGTCATCATTTGTTTTAATGGCTAATAAAATAATATCGAACAGAATTATAATGTTAAAAATAAATAAAAACATAGCCGACAATTTTAATTTGAATCTTAGAAAAAATAATTTCAAGTGCAGGAATGCCAGATATTGATGAAACAATAAATACAAAAAAAGTTTCCAATTTTTGTATTTTGTGTTTGAGTCGCCTAGATGCAAAACAAGCCATACACCTTTTTTTATTTATTTTGAGGTTTTGGTATCTCTAGATTTTACTTATCTCATTCTATAATTTTAAAAATAAATTGTTGTTTAAAACCCATTCTTAACCCTTTAAAATTAACTTTGAAAAATTCGTTATTTTTCCACAACTTTGTCAAAACACGTATGCGTATATTTTACTGTGTGCTTATATTTTACTGTAAATAACAATTTTTTTACAACTTCTAAATAATTTGAATGAAAGTAATCAATTTTTTCCATTGTTAAAATAATCCAATGTATCGATATCTCTCACAGATCGCTCTCTCTCCCTCTCTCTATTTCAATTGCTGAATATTTTTTTACACAAAAAATCAAATAAAGAAGTATCTTTATCACTAAGGAAGCATCAAGTGCAATATTCGACAATGAGAAATGCTCTCAATTACACTCGCGCATATTTTAGTTCACCATTAAACTTTTTCACTTGTGCTTTTTCATCGGGCCGGGAGAAATAGAGAAGGAAAGAGAAAAAATAATCGAAATGTTTCCGCAGCGTGATGCGGACTTAACATTATGGAATCCATTTCAAAAAGCGCCCTTTGCGCGTCCGCCCTTTTTATTTGATATGCAAATTTCGCGTTTTCATAAGAGCGAGGACGAGTGCGCGTAATTAGGGCCCTAGACTCACACATTAAATACCTTTCTGGATTTATGTAGTGACTAATTTGAAAGTTTCAGAGCCCTCTAATGCGGCGGGCCTTTATTAAAAATGTTTTGCGTCGGATAATTTCACCCGTGATTGCTGTGCTCTTGTTACGTTTTTTTTAAATTAATTGTTTGATGCAGAGGGTAATTATTTCTGTAGGAATAAATACAGTTCGAATAGCTTATTACCAGTTCGTAAATAATTAGTTCATCGAACGTAACTTGGTTTTAGTGCTACTTTAATTGACTTGAAATTAAATGTAGTTTCAGTTAAGTATTGGACAACATTAAATGGTTTCATTTTTTGTTATTTAAGTGTTTTTTGATTTTAGAAAAGCAATCAATATGTTGCTTATGAGTATTAATACTTCACTAGGAAGCAAATAGTTATATGACAAAAACCGAAATAAAAAAAATGGGTATGTGTTTCTAATACACTTTTCTGGTTGTTGAAATGACGATTAAATACAAGAAAGATGATATCTAAAAATTCAAGTTACAAGTACTAGAGTTACAACAAAAGGTGTATAAGTATATTGGTTAAAAGTAAATAAGAAGTAGGTGTATTTTGAAATTGTTTGCCTGGAGCGACCAAACCAAATTTTCAGGCTTTTCTAAACTCGAAATTTTACTTTATGCGCCACGCGTATAAGACACTGATTTCAAGCGAAGTTTACTCGTTTACAATATTTCAGTGCTTTCAGTGTTTAATACGCGTGGCGCATGAAGTAAAATTTCGAGTTTAGAAAAGCCTGAAAATTTGGCCGCTCCGCGCTTCGCGCTACGCGACCAAACCAAATTTTCAGGCTTTTCTAAACTCGAAATTTTACTTCATGCTTAATCTGGGATTGGATATACTCGTTGGAAGCTTCAAATTGAAAGCTTTTATAAATACAACGAATGTGTGAAAATCTATATACAAAAATCGTGATATGTGCACCTACAAGACAAATCTCTTGTTTGTGGCCAGCAAAATAGTAATTGCTTAATTAATATCGTCAACATTGACCAAATCACTGAATGGGTTTATTTATTACGAAAATTGTGAAAAATTTAAAATGTCACGATTTTTATGTAACTACAAAATTTATAGAATTTGTTGAAAATGTCAAAACTCTAAAACTCTGAAAAATAGAACAAATTGACAAAAATGTAAACATTTACCAAATCAACAAAAATGTAAAATTCAAAACAAGTGGAATTTAACCTACATTTCAAAACTGTCTTTGAAAGATAATTAAAAGTGGAAAAAATTACAATGAGTACATGATTTTCATAAAATAACTTCATTTATTGAATAAATATTAATAGTAAAATTGGCTTTAAGAATATTTTTAATGTCTATTTAAATAATGAATCGTGCTGCAAACATTTTTTAGTATTATTTCAATACTTTTTATTTTCATTTTCTCCACCTATTATTGATTTCTAGAATTTTCAAATTCACGTATAAGTTTGGAATGTAGTCGGTATGCATTTTTCATTCGGAGTTTCATAAATCCGCCGCTGCTACGAATGAAGGAAAACGGACGAAAATGATTATATCTCTCAAATAACTTTTTTTTCTCGTCGGGCTTTTGCCGGCATCCAGCATGCAAATTTTCTAATCATGAACTAAATTAAAGTACCTCGACTCTCCGCGTGGATTCATATCAAAGAACTTTTCATATTTCAAAGAGAGACGCTAATATCATGAGTTGAATAAAAAAAAATAACCGCAGTATAATTAATTACTTTACTTTTATCACATATTAAATGTTAATTAATAATTTTTTTATAAATAAACTATTTCAAGAAAATAATTAGTACGGTAATCAATTTATATTTGAGAAAAAAATATATAAACAGTAATCTGTTTCATTTTTGATGAGATTTTTTTTTTTATACTTGGCAGCTGATTTCGAAAATTTGTATTATCATTATAATATATTTTCGAACTGTTATACTCAAGTGACTTTTTTCTTGGTTATGCTCGGCAGCACCAACACTTAATTAACTTGAGCTTTCTCTTAGAACCCTGCACGGGCCGGGCTTCGACCCGGACCGGTCGGCCCGACCTGCCCCAGTACCGAGCCGGGCCGGGTCGGGCCTCAAAATTTTTGGATCGTGCCGGGCCTAGCCGGGCGTCCAATCCAATATACAGAGAGTTTTATGTAAAACCGAACATTTTCATAACGAGAATTTTTCTTCTAGGTATCCATATCCATATGATTCTAGGTATACATATGCACGTTGTATATTTACCGGAGCTCGGTTTATTAAAAGAATTCATTTTGAAGCTTTAAGCGAGTGTTTTCCACTTCTAGGCTAAGCATGAAATAAATTTCAAGTTTAGAAAAGCCTGAAAATTTGGTTTATTCGCGTAGCGCGGAGCGGCCTAATCAAATTTTTAAACTTCGGTTTATTAAAAGAATTCATTTTGAAGCTTTAGAAAAGCCTGAAAATTTGGTATGGTCGCGTAGCGCGAAGCGCGGAGCGGCCAAACCAAATTTTAAAGCTTCGGTTTATTAAAAGAATTCATTTTGCTAAGCATGAAGTAAAATTTCGAGTTAAGAAAAGCCTGAAAATTCGGTTTGGTCGCGAAGCGCGGATCGGCCAAACCAAATTTTCAGGCTTTTTTAAACTCGAAATTTTACTTCATACGTCACCGGTACAAAACAGTGATTCGATGTAAAGTTTAATGGTGTGTTTTAAACTTTATAAAATGTCAGTGTTTTGTACCGGTGGCGCATGAAGTAAAATTTCGAGTTTAGAAAAGCCTGAAAATTTGGTTTGGCCGCTCCGCGCTTCGCGCTACGCAACCAAAACAAATTTTCAGGCTTTTCTAAACTCGAAATTTTACTTCATGCTTAGTCTGGGAGTGGAACACACTCATTTTAAGTTTTAAATTTAACTCTTTTCAGAAAACAACGACTATCTAAAGATTTACGTCATGTGATTGGGACATGTATACTTGAAAGAAAAACTCCCTGTATTTACAAGTTAAGGCATTAATTGTGATTGATTGGCTACAATTTGTAATGGTCATACAGGCAACCCAATTTACACATAACCTAAATATTAATGGTGCCAAATCGTATTGGATGCTTTGGTTTGATAATTAGAACATACGAAAATGGACTCTCTGTATGAGGCCGAGCCTGACTGTTTTTTTAAAGTTTGTTTTTTATTTTAAATTGCAAACTATATCTACAAACAACTAAATAATCATCATTTATCTGCTTGATGAAGCCACTGTGTGGCGAAACAATTGTTGCAGTCAACTAATCAACAGTGAAATCTTAACGAAGTAAATATTTACTAATAGTGTTAAGTAAATATACATTTACAAGTGTGATAAACCCTGCAAAATTTCCTAGCGGGCCGGCAGGGCTGGGCCCAAAAAATCGGCCCGTGCAGGGCTCTACTTTCTCTGACGTCACTTATAGATATATGTGATTTAACCCAAGTCTAAGTGTAAGAATTTGAGCAGGCAACATTTGGCTTATTTCTTATTAAGAACTAAACCTTTTCTTGCATGTATAGTATTTCACTAATGTTTACTTTAATGTCAATCACTTCGATTGTAACAAATTATTCAATTTTTCTAAAAAATATTATAATTTTGCAAGAAAATAATAATTATTATTTAATGTGTACTTATCCTTCTATCAAGATTTGATATTTCTTCAACTTTAAGATTTTGCAATTTGGTGTGTAGCGGTTCAAGTTTGGTTATTTTAAAACGTGTTCCTTAAACATTTAGGTATCATTTAGGAATTATTAATTTATGTTTAGTCGATTTCCTGTGGGTTATAAAACTTTAATTAAAATCAACTTAAACTGTTATCACGTTTTTTTTGCTGCAGTTTGACTTTATTTTTTCTAAATTAAAAGAAAGCTTAATTATTTCTTAATAATCTCTATGATTTTCATCAAAATGCGTTCATCAGTTGTATTTTTTTATAACAAAGCGTCAATTCATACTCTTTATTTTTTATAAATTTTGATATTTTTAGTTGTGTCGAAAGTTGTCTTTTTTCACACGTTGAATATGTGTGTATTTAGTATCATTGAGCTTTCTATTTAATTATTCCAACATTAAATCTAAGTCTGTTCATTTTTAAACAGTCACTGGAACTGATTAACAAATTTTTCATTAGTTATATTTAATGTTTACCTAATTGTTTAAACACGTGTAACTAAGTGTTACGCCAGAAATTCATTCAAGAGCAACTTTAGATTTTTTATAATTATGTTGACAGTGGATTGATTGTATATTTTTTTAACAATGAAACAAAGTCTGTTTATAATATCCGTTAATTCGATTATTATATGTTGTTCAGTGATCTTATTGATGATTTTTGAAAGAAATTCAATTTTCAATTATACTCATGTTCTCTAATTTCATTTAAATTTGTTAGGTTTTAACAAAATATGTAAGGTACGATTCACAAGAGGTGTTTCCTTGATTTGTAGTACTTTCTGCACCAATACATATAATACGAAAATAGTTTCATGTCATCAGCTTGCGTGTGTGAGAAGAGACAGAAAACTTCATAATATGTCTGCTATGGTTTTTAGATAGAACATACAAAAACGGTTCGGTATGAAGCTTTCAAATTTTAAGGTTAAATTATTGTGCACAATCGTTTTAAATGTAAATTTAAGTGGTATAATTCTAATTTTCACATCTACTAAATAGTTTATGTATTGACAGAAATTAATAATGCAATTATGTTGATTTTGTGTTTTTGTGTGAGCTTAAACGAAAATGTTGGTTGAATCCAATGCGCATTCAGTGAATTTGGCAAATAGTCATCGGATTAATCTGTTAATACAAGGAATTTTTCTTTTAAGTATACATACAGGGAATTTTCCATTAGATATACATATGCATACGCTTTTTGTAAAGAAGTTAATTAGTAGCTTAAAACGAGTGTTTTCCACTCCCAGACTAAGCATGAAGTAAAATTTTGTTTGGCCGCTCCGCGCTTCGCGCTACGCGACCAAACCAAATTTTCAGGCTTTTCTAAACTCGAAATTTTACTTCATGTGCCACGCGTATTAAACACTGAAATACTGTGAACAAGTAAACTTCGCTTGAAATCAGTGTTTTATACGCGTGGCGTATGAAGTAAAATTTCGAGTTTAGAAAAGCCTAAAAATTTGGTTTGGTCCCTCCGCGCTACGCTTTTCTAAACTCGAAATTTTACTTCATGCTTAACCAGGGAGTGGAAAACAATCGTTTAAACTTCAAATTTACCTTTTTTCTCTTATGCATATGCCTTTTTTGAAGAGGTTAAATGTGAAGCTTTAAACTAGTGTTTTCCACTTCCAGACTAAGCATGATGTAAAATTTCGAGTTTAGAAAAGTCTGAAAATTTGGTTTGGTCGCGTAGCGCGAAGCGCGGAGAGGCCAAACCAAATTTTCTGGCTTTTCTAAATTCGAAATTTTACTTCATGTGCCACACGTTATAAACACTGAAAGCACTGCAATACTGTGAATAAGTAAACTTCGCTTGAAATCAGTGTTTTATATGCGTGGTGCATGAAGTAAAATTTCGAGTTTAGAAAAACCTGAAAATTTGGTTTGGCCGCTCCGCGCTTCGCGCTACGCGACCAAACTAAATTTTCAGGCTTTTCTAAACTCGAAATTTTACTTCATGCTTAGTCTGGGAGTGGAAAACACTCGTTTAAACTTCATATTGACCTCTTTTAAGAAAACAACGAATATTTAAAAAACTACAACACATAATAGGAATATGGAATATGTGTACTGAAAAGAAAAACTTCGTGTATAACATGTAAAATTACCGATGTAACATTGGTTTTAAGATTGACCCGCATCCACCTTAGGTGTACAGGACTATTTTTAAAATGAAAATTAGGCAAATATAGAAAAATAAGCAGATTTATTAATATTCTTATTAATCAGAAGATCAATCTCCCAATTTAGCGGCTTAGTCAAGGGCGGGTCCAGGATTTTTGTGTGGGGGAGGGGGGGGGGGGGGCACTTGAATATGTAATATTTTAAATTAATCGTTCATTGACTAATTTATTTGTCATGCTGTACTAATGATGACATAGCCTTACAAAAAGAAAAGTATTACAGTATTTTTTTCAGAGAATAAACGAGAAAATTATATTTTAGATACATAATAATGATGATTAGTTATATATAATGTTGAACTCGTAAATAAACAATAAATTCAGATTAAATTCTTGTATTAAGTTTAAGGCAATTCAAATTTGTTAAATTATATTATGAAGTCGAGCTTCCTACTTTTTTTGTCCCCAAATCTATTTAATACATTTTCAGGGTTAACTTCAATGTCTCTGTGGACATTAAGATGAGCGAGTCTTGTTAGCCGGTCCTCTGTCATTCTTGTTCAGATCTAGGTCTTTAATCTTCTGAGGGTTGAAAATGTTCGTTCAGTTTTGCTTGTTAAAAGAATTACAATAATGTTCATGTTAATTCTAAAATTAAAAAAAATAAAACTAGTCAATTAGCACAACAGTATTTATACTAATTGTAAGTTTTATAATAATAAATAAATATATTTTTAAGTGACTGCATGAGAATTTGAATCATAACTCACGTGATATTAGTTTCGTATGTTTCATATTATATATTTAATTTATACAGGGTGAGTTTTTTCTCTGTGGGGATCTCGGAAACTATAATAGATAAAGAAACGGTTAAATGGGCAAAGTTGTGCAGTTTTGTGAGCTGAATAAAAAGTAATTTGTAATGTTTTCGAAAAAGTCAAGGTTAACTAGATATTTTGAAAAATGTCAAAAGTTGCGATTTTTTCAAATCGATTTTTCTCGGTTAATAAAAGAGACAGAAAAGAAGTATAAACAGCGACGTTTTTGATAATTTTACACTAAATGCTAAAATGTCATCACATTTTTTTATCGGCATTAGTTTTCGAGATATAACACAAACTTACGTTTCTTTAAATGGAAACCATAGTAGGCTATGTCATCATTAGAACGGGATTTTTTTCTCTTTAATCCGATATATCACTTAGTATACTCATTTACAAAAATTACTGAGTTTTCAACTATTTTCTACTTTATTGACAACAAATAAATGGTTGGCCATGAAATAATGACTACAATAAAACGATTGCGATTGTATGTAACAGTTAGTTTCATTGATTTATTTTAGTCAATTTAATTATTGTTAAAAACAACTGTTTTAGTATGGCCATTATTTAATATTTAATTAATTAATTTCTTCCAACATATAACTTCCAAATAAACTTATTTGACAAAAAAATAAACAAATTCCTGTATTACAAACAGCCGCAATTGTTTTATAATGATCATTTTTTCATGGCCAACTATTTTTTTGTTGTAAATTAAATAGAAAATTCTTAATAACTCAGTTATTTTTATAAATAACTTTATCAAGTGATATATCAGATTAAAGAGAAAAAAATCCTTTTCAAATGATGATATAGCCAACTATGGTTTCCATTTAAAAAAATGCAAGTTTGTGTTATATCTCGAAAACTAATGTCGATATAAAATATCTGATAATATTTCATTATTTAGTGTCAAAGAATCTAAAACTTTGCCGTTTACAGTTTACGTGTTTTTCACTCTGTTTGGTGTTGTAGGCGTTCACTTTGTGGTACATCTTAAATACACTTGTAAATAAAACACTTTTTACTTTGTTTAACCACTGAATCTTACATTTAATTGTGTGACTAGTTTCGACTATCTAGTAGTCATTCTCAAACTAAAGTAAATACAAATAACACGTTAAAAACTATTTATACGGCTTCGAAAAGAGGGGTGTGCATTAGGTCAACCTGGTCATTAAGAAGGGAAATTCCGGGATTAATTCGGACCTTGTGTATTTCTAGTGCTTCCAGTAAATCCATTTTACGACCTTTTTCGGCAAAATGGATTACTGAAAGTACATCCTCGCCAAAAGTGTGATTCTCTTCTAAAAGATGGTTAGCATAGGTAGAACTATTATGTTTTAATCTAAAGGCTCGCTCGTGTTCTTTCAATCTTATTTCGATTCTACGACCAGATTGCCCAATATACACACCTTTACAATTTTCGCAGTTCAATTTATAAATGCCTGATCTAACTAGGGGATTAAGTTTTGTTTTTGGGTTGAAAATTGTATTATTAAATTTATGGGGCGTTTTTAATATTACATTAATGTTACATTTTTTAAGGATGTTTTTAATTTTACAACTTATTGTACCATAGTAGCTAATTGTTTTAAAATGTTGATTATCTATTGACCTAATTCTAGGGTAGAAGAATTTCTGCACCTCTTTCATTTCATATTTATGAATTAAATTGTCTATTAGTGAAGTTGTGTAGCCATTATTCAATACTATTTCCTTTATTGTATTGATCTCTTTCTTTCTATCATTTATATTTAGCGGAATTTTAAATGCTCTATTTTTCATTGTATAGAAACTAGCTTTTTTCTGAATTTGTGGGTGGCGGGAGTGGTTAGGGATAACGGAATCAGTATAGGTCGGTTTTCTATATATATTAAAATTTAATTTCTTGTTAATTTTTGTAATGGTTAGGTCTAGAAAATTAATTTTTTTATCGGTTTCTGTTTCTACTGTAAAAGTTATTGAAGGGTGTATTGTGTTAAGAAAATTGAGGAATTGCTGGAGTTGTCTATCTGTACCTTTAAAGAATGCTAGAACATCGTCTACATATCTAAACCAATGAAATATGTGTTTTTTACCTAACGTGGAATTTGCAAGTGTTTTTCACTCTTACATTTGTGCGCCGCTGTGTTTGAAGTCGCCGCTTGTAACAACTACGCTGCTCGGCTGTTTATGGACCCGTGCGCCGAAATGCACATTGGACAATAATACGACTGTATTAGACTCTGAGTTGTTAAAAAAAACATTTTTTTGATTTTAAGAAACACAAACATGTTTTTTTTCCTTCTTCTTTTTTCATTAAAACAGTATTTAAATTAAAACATTTACAATAAATACATGTTTAATTTAAAACATCTTTAAAACAACAAATTTAAAATTTAAGTATACAAATCATATTTGTGAAATGTAATTCTCAGGAAATTTAAAAATAAATAAAAAAAGATTTAAACAAATTGAACGTTTAAAACATATTTAAAACAATGTTTTAAACCAACATATTTTAAACATAACAGCCCTGGTGAGACTAAGATAGATCAACTATGAAAAACATACTTATACAACAGCATTCTCATTATTACACATGAGAGATTTTCCACTTCAGCACACCCTGCAGTTACTTATACAATTGTGTGTGTAAAAGACCAGTTAAACTCAACTCGGTTCTTTTTCATTGCCACAATCCAAAATTCCGAAAGAGTTTTCATTGAACTGGGTGAAAAACGCCAAAGAATCATTATTTAGTTTACTTCAGCCTTAATTAAATGTTTACTAAAGATTTTTTTCTGGCGTCAGGGGAGGCACGCGCCCCGTGCGCCCCTCCTCTGGATCCGCCATTGGGCTTAGTTCCTACCTGAATAAAGATCTATGTAAAATTGTCTACCTAAATACATACTCTTTAAGTTGGATTCAATCACAGTGTACTATTATCGCAAGTACGTGTAGACATTCTCTGAATATTTACAAGAAATTATGATTTAAAGCGTTTCTAATAGATAAAACACAAATATACTCGCAACCTGAACAGTATGACATTGTCATGTAACGTCAAAATTTGACACAAAAAGGAGAAATCGTTGCAGGTACAACTGTCGACATACTCTCTAAATAATTTGAACCACTCATTCCACATTAATGAGTCATATTATATCTCTCCCAAATTCCTCAATGCATTTGTTTTTATTTGTTTAATAATGCACCAACATTTCCGTGTACTTTGGATAATTCCAGTTAGCTTTTATCGTATCAAAAATGTTAACGGTTTCGTTTACAATCGTCACTTTCATAAAAAAATGTTGATAAACAAGAATTAAAAAATTGCCAACCGCTACAATCATACTTACAGCGCAATTTTTAGTTACTGGATTTTCCATTAAATTGATGATTGATGTTAGGAGGAAATGAAATTAATTAAAATCAAATCAAAACATTATGTACAAACATTAACTTACTATAATTATTCGCGTTAAGGGTAAAACTCTTTTCGTTATATTATTAATTAATTATTATAAACGAAATGATTGTAGTTGCAATATCACACTCGGCTGCAATGTGAATACATTTACATTTTTTACATGGTATTTTTTTAAATTTATTATTAGAACATACTTATTTCTACAATATATTAACTAAAAAGAACATGTTGGAAATAGTTTTGTAGGCCCAAATTATTGATTTTTAAATGATCTAGTAAAAAAAAACAGTGTTACAAAATATGAACTAAAACTAAAATGTAGAATTAAACATTTTATTTTTAGTCAATATTTTGTAACACTGTTTTTTTTGCAACATTGCAACGTTAATATATATGCGACCTTTCTGAAATACAATTCAATTTTAACTTTTAGTTTTTATAATTGACTAATTATACAAAACAAAAATTTGATATAATTATTTAATTTTTAAATAAGAAAATCCTCGAATAAGTCATTACTAATGTTTATTGATTGTTAAGTAAAAGTTATAAAGTGCTATTAAAAATAGGTAATTTGGTGGACCTCCTGAATTTAAATACAGACTTGTTATATTATAACTTCAAATCAGCCGATTATAACTCATTAAATATTTTTTTAGCATCTGTAGAGTGGGACGAAATTCTTCGTTTTGCCGACTTAAATATTGCTTTACAAAATTTTTATAATATACTGAATATCGGGTTTAAATTTATATGTTCCTCTTAAACGTAAAAAACATTTAAAATTTCCTAGATGGTTTAACGGAGATCTTATAAAACTAGTCCTTGCTAAAAAGATTTTTCACGCAAAATTTAAAGATACCGGCACTTTACATGATTATGAAGCATTTAGAAACGTTAGAACGCAATGTGCTAACCTAAGTAAACATCTTCACGATCAATATATACAAAAAATTGAACTTAATATTAAGAATAACCCAAAAGCTTTTTGGAATTATGTTAAGGAAAACAGTAAATTAAATGGATTCCCGGGTCAAATGATGTACAATGACTTAATTAGTAATAATGGCAAGGAAACAGTTAATTTGTTTGCTAAATACTTTTCAACTGTATATTCCAGTGATACTTCACCCACTAACAAAGTTGATGGCTCAGGATCAGTTTATATTAAATCATTGTCAGTTAGTACTAGTGAGTTGTTTAATTGTATGAGTACTTTACATGATACTGTCACTACTGGACCAGATGGTATACCCCCATACCTTTTAAAAAGATGCTTCTTTATTCTCACCACACCCATTCATATTCTTTTTAATCGATCTTTGTGCTGTGGTATCGTTTCTGAGATATGGAAAGAATCGTTCATCAACCCTATACATAAGGATGGTGAGAGAGATAATATACAAAATGATAGAGGTATTACTATCCAGTCTACTATACCAAAGATTTTAGACGAGTTAGTTTTTAGACAGATCATGTGGGTATTTAAGCGCACAATTTGTGAGCAACAGCATGGTTTTCTTGAAGGAAAATCAACTGTTACAAATTTGCTAACATTCCAAAATTACTTATTAAATGCTCTAGAAAAGGGTTATCACGTTGATGCGATATATACTGATCTGTCCAAGGCGTTTGATCGCGTTAACCATAATATCCTACTTTCTAAACTCGCTAAATTATGCGCTTACATGGCTTCAGAGTTTTTTATGTGGTCGAAAGCAATATATAAAAATTGATAATTTTGTATCTGATAAGTAATAAAATGTAACCTCGGGTGTCCCCCAAGGTTCTCATTGTGGGCCCATTCTTTTTTTACTTTTTGTTAATGATGTAGGAAATTGCTTTAAACATTGTAAATTTCTTTTATTTGCAGACGATTTAAAATTATTTTCAATTGTTAAAAGCGAATATGATAATATAGCACTACAAAATGATTTGAATAATTTCACTACGTGGTGTTCTAATAACAAACTGAGCTTGAATATTAGCAAATGTGTTTCCATTTCTTTTACCAGGGTTAAATTGTTACACTATTCTTATTTAAAAAGTGGAGTAAGTTTGAACAGTGCTAATGAAGTTAAAGATTTAGGTATAATTTTTGATTCGCGTTTGACGTTTTTCTCCCATATTGATAGAATCATATCCAAAGCGTTGAGGTCACTAGGAGCTATTACACGGTTTTCATATGAGTTCGATGTATATACTGTAAAGTTATTATATATATCGCTTGTACGCTCACATTTGGAGTATGGTTCAACAATATGGAGTCCATTCTACAAGAAGTCAATAACTAAAATTGAAATGGTCCAGAGCAAATTTTTAAGATTAATTTCTTATAGGCTTGGTCATTCTCGCACTACATTTAGCCATTCTAATATGCTATTGCTCTTAAACATAAGCTCGCTTGAATGTCGGCGAATTATGCACGACTTGTGTTTTGCATTTAAATTAATTAACGGCTTAATTGACTCTTGTAATTTGCTCTCAATCCTTAACTTCAATTTTCTTATCTCTAAGCCCACTAGGACTATTTTTTTATTTCGTCTGCCGTTTCATTGTACCAACTATGGAATTCACAATCGCATGGTTAGGATGATGAAATATTGCAACATTTTAAATTCCGACTCAAATTTCCATATATTTTGCTCATCTTTTAATTTGTTTTAGCGTGGTCTGAGGGTTATTGGCTTGTCTAGGTGTATTCTTTAGTTTGGTACTTTTGGTAGTGTTCATTTAAGTTGTATTTAATTTTTTTGTAATATATTTTTTAATTGGTGTGTATAATACTTATTTTTAGTTAAAATTCATATACTTTTTGTAAACGAATTTAATGTATTATTGTTAAATAGGCGATGTCCGTAATTAAATAAATAAATAAATATTCATTTGCGATGTATTGTTTGATATTTACTGTTAAGCCAATAAAACATATATTATCAATTTCTGTATTCTAAGAAATAAATACATTAAATATTGTGCTCTTCACATGTTCAGGATTGAAGTTTACATATTGGAATAGTATAAACAAAGCATAGAAATTCCAAGCACATTGCCACATGCACGCACCATTGTTATCCGAAATGTACAAATTACGGACTTAAACACAATGTCAGAGGACTCCGCACCAACGTCTTTCATTTACCCGTCTCTAAATTAAATCGATATCTTTGGTGATCCAATATCGTCTAGTTTAGCCCTTTGTCAAAGTTAAATTAGTCCCATTGTGTGATGCTCGAACAATGGAAACGCGAGGGGATTTATTATGATTGTAGGTGTTAGCAACTTGCGCGCGAGTATAGGAACTCGTGGCTGATTTTGGGAAGTAGTTGTGTAAGTTCGCCCCCCCTGGGATAAGCAATTATTTGCATAATTACCAGAACGTAACATCTAATTGGCACGAATCCATTTTGGGCTGAAGCGGGCGCGCGGTGCGGCAATTAAGGTTTTGGTTGGATGGTGGATGATGGGAAAGTGGAAGTTATTACGGAATTTTGTGATGAGATTTATGGTGATGAATACTTACAAAATAGTTTAATCAAACTGTACTATTAGTAAATAGTTTAATTTAAGAGCTTATTATTTACTATAACTAATCTTTGTAAATATAAGTTTAATTTACACTGAATTAAATACTATACAGGGATACACATATAACATTAAATTGCGAACTATTAGCATAAACTAGTTTTTTGAACTCAATAGTTTTGAATTCAAAATATACTTAATATTGTGAAGAAAATGTTTCTTTTAAGTTGTCACTCCTTGATTGAGCATGCAGTAAAATTTCTAGTTTAGAAATGCTTGAAAAATGCTGTGAACTTCAAAATATACTTTTAAAACAATATGCGATAGCCGTATATTTTAAACTTCTTTCTATTAAAATTGCGAATATATTTTTTTCAAGAATTTAATTTATAGCTTCAAACGAGTGTTTTCCACTTCCAGGTTAAGCATGAAGTAAAATTTCGAGTTTAGAAAAGCCTTAATTTATTTTAAGGGCCTTTCTAAAGTTGAAATTTTACTTCATGAACCACGCGTATCAGACACAGATTTCAAGTAAAGTTCACTTTTTCACAATATTTCAGTGTTTAATACGCCGGGCGCATAAAGTAGAATTTCGAGTTTAAAAAAGCCTGAGAATTTGGTTTCGTCGCTCCAATTCGCGGAGCGATTAAACCAAGTTTTAGGGTTTTCTAAACTCGAAATTTTACTTTATGCTTAATCTGGGAGTGGAAAACACTCGTTCAAAGCCTCAAATTGAACTATCTAAAAACAGTGTATGCTTTCTTTGAAGTATCCATATGCATACGTTCCATATTATTCGATGCTCGATTTATTAAAAAAAATTAATTTGAAGCTTTAAGCGAGTGTTTTCCACTTCCAGGCTAAGCATGAAGTAAAATTTCGAGTTTAGAAAAGCCTGAAAATTTGGTTTGGTCGCGTAGCGCGAAGCGCGAAGCGGCCAAACCAAATTTTCAGGCTTTTCTAAACTCGAAATTTTACTTCATGCGCCACCGGTACAAAACACTGATTCAATGTAAAGTTTAGCGGTCTGTTTTAAACTTCGTAATATGTCAGTGTTTAGTACCGGTGGCGCATGAAGTAAAATTTCGAGTTTAGAAAAGCCTGAAAATTTGGTTTGGCCGCTCCGCGCTTCGCGCTACGCGACCAAACCAAATTTTCAGGCTTTTCTAAACTCGAAATTTTACTTCATGCTTAGCCTGGGAGTGGAAAACACTCGCTTAAAGTTTCAAATTAAATTCATTTAATAAACCGAGCATCGAATAATATGGAACGTATGCATATGGATACTTAAACGAAAAATTCTCGTTATGAAAATGTTCGGTGTTACATAAAACTCTCTGTATGTATCGATTTCCAAAACCCCTAAATCCATTAAAAAAATGAATTTAGGGGTTTCTGGAAATAGGCGAGTCATGTATACTTAAAAGAAAAATTTTCTGTACATACATTAATGGTGTCAAATATAGTGTAGGTATATTGACAAGAATTTAAATTGTTGTCAATAAATTCATATCATCAAGTACTTTGTATATATTTTCACCTTAGATATATTTGTATATAAACTTTTTCCATTTTCAAAAACATGTGTAAAATAGTAATAAATCACACAAAAATCAACTTTGAGGGCTTGTCTTAGGCGCAATGTTGAAGCTTAAAAAATATGTTGAAACTAAAATAAAACCTTGTTAAATATCCCCAATCGATGACTTGAGAATTTTATAAATCAGAATAGTTTAAACGAAACAAGTGATAAATTCATAAAATTAAATATTTGAAAAAGACAAACAAAAAAAAAATAAATCTTACAAGAAAATGAAATATTGCTAGATATTAGCTTATTTACAACAACATTGGCTGAAATATAAGTTTCTTCGCGTTCTTTTTAACTTTAAAATTAGTTTTGATAAAAAAAATTTTCAACTTCACAATATTTTATTGCTATATATTATATATACGTGGTGCATAAAGTAAAATTTAGAGTTTAGAAATGCCTGACAATTTGGATTTGCCGAGCGTGTCCCTTCGCGTTGCCTAAAAAATTTAAATTATTAAAATATTACTTCACGCTTTATCGAGGATTGAAAGGTCTTTTTTTTTAACTTGGTTAGGAATTCTCTGATATGTTTTTTTAAATAAAAATCTTTATGTAAAACTTACGATGTTTTAATTTTTTAAAAGTAATTAGACTTTTCGTATCAATATTAAAAACAGTTTGGGCTATTTATATTCTCAGAAAAAAAAGCACTCAGCTTGAATGAAAAGTTCTTGACAACCGCGATTCCAAACAAAATTTAAAGTATGGCAAACAGCCATCTTTTATTTTTTTTATCAAAACTAATTTTAAAGTTAAAAAGAACGCGAAGAAACTTATATTTCAGCCAATGTTGTTGTAAATAAGCTAATATCTAGCAATATTTCATTTTCTTGTAAGATTTATTTTTTTTTGTTTTTCTTTTTCAAATATTTAATTTTATGAATTTATCACTTGTTTCGTTTAAACTATTCTGATTTATAAAATTCTCAAGTCATCGATTGGGGATATTTAACAAGGTTTTATTTTAGTTTCAACATATTTTTTAAGCTTCAACATTGCGCCTAAGACAAGCCCTCAAAGTTGAATTTGTGTGATTTATTACTATTTTACACATGTTTTTGAAAATGGAAAAAGTTTATATACAAATATATCTAAGGTGAAAAAATAAATAAATAAATACGTTTATTGTCCAACAGAATAAACCAATTTAGGACATATAAATTAACAAAATTAATATGCTATAATATGTAAAACTAACAAAAATCAATATAATATAGTATGAAAATTAAACAGTATGACATTTAATAAAAAAAAATAAATCGATTTACCTCAATGATAATTGGAAATTACAAAAATTATCCGCAATTAAAGGAATAATTATAAAATTAATTCAAAAAACTATTCAAAACGATTACTTAAACCCTTTCCGCGCACAGACAAATTTATAAAATGAATAAGATATAATTTGTAAAATTTACAAAAATTAAATATTATGTAAATAAGCAATGCAATACAAACGAATAATCAATAGTATTATTTTCAATAACAATATTAGACAATCAAATATTCAGTAAACTATATAAATATATCCCGAAACAGGTTATTAGCATTGCGGCTCATATGATTAATGGGCGCTCTCAGCAAAATATTGGTACATGCAATGGGTAAAGAAAAAGTCATTATTTGTCGCGATGTTAGTCGAGGGACATGAAATTGGACCATGCTTAGTAGTTCGGACGAGTTCACTTCATTGCAAATAATTTTTTTCAAAAATGATGCGCTGCATATATCTCTCCGTTAAGACAAAGACAAGCACTCATGCTGTTCAAGTAAGTTACTATAATCTGTCTGTCTGTCAGGATAGTGGCATATATTTTGTAGGTAAGGTATTTAAGAAAGCGCTTCTGGACTCTTTCAATTACTAATGAATCTGACACATAGTACGGGTACCATATTACCGAAGCGTACTCTAGTCTGCTGCGTACAATAGCATAATATAGAATTTTTAATAAGTTGGTATCATGAAAATAACGTGATGTCCGCATCAAAAACCCTAACAACTTATAAGCTGATTTACCAATCTCATGAATGTGATTGGAAAATGTGAGTTTATAGTCAAATAAGACACCGAGATCTTTAATATTATTTTCACGTCGTATAATTGTATCGCCAATTTTGTAATTAAAAGAAATGTTGTGATGTTTACGAGTATATGATATTACTGCACACTTGTTTATATTTAGAGTTAGTTGGTTCCCAATACACCAATCAGTTATACGAGTTAAGTCTCTTTGCAGCAAAGCACACTCCATTTCTGTGGTAACCGCACCATAAATTTTTAAATCATCTGCATAAGCTAATACCCTACAGGACAAGGAGGAAATTGAATCATCTATATAGATATTGAATAATAAGGGACCCAAATTAGAGCTTTGCGGCACCCCAGACGAAGAAATGAAATAATTTGATTTAAACCCATTATAAGAAACGTAATTATTACGACAATCTAAGTACGTTGCTAAGAAGTTAACTAGGCTTAAAGAAAGGCCAAATGAGCAAAGTTTATTTATTAGAATTTCGTGATTTATGGTGTCAAACGCTCGAGAAAAGTCGGTGTATAATACATCCACTTGCCCGCGTTTGTCAAGAGATTCGCAGATATGCTGAGTAATGACAGCCAAATTTGTCGTTGTAGATCTACCAGAGCAGAATCCATGTTGGTGTGGGGATAGGTAATTAATAATATGATTATAAATAAACTGATAAATAATTTGTTCAAAGATTTTAGAAAAGTTAGAAAGAATTGAAATTGGTCTGTAGTTCTGAATATCTGATTTGTCACCGCGTTTAAATATTGGACAGATTACAGCTGTTTTCCATCTACTTCGGAAAACCATACTTTTTAGAGATAAATTGTAAATAATTGATAGGGGTTTTGCAAATATATATATATATATATTTACTACAATCTTTAATTACATAAGATGGTATACTGTCATCACCGCATACCTGCGAATTTCGTAGTTTGTTAATGCTACCTATGACATCACTTTCTTGAATAGACGGCATTATAAGAGTTTCACGGTTGTTGAGTGAATTGTCAGTTATATTAAAGTGCGTTTTGGTAGTGTAAACACTTGAAAAATTATCGGCAAACGCATTAACGATTTCTTGCGGTGAAGAGTAGGTCGAGTTTTCGCTGTGAAGTTCTACCGGAATTCTTGATACACCTTTCTTTAAGTTAATAAACTTCCATACGTCTTTGGGATTTGTTTAGAGGTTAGATTCAATCAGTTTGATATAGTTGTCATAAGCATTCGAGATTTGTGTTTTAGTAAGCTTTCGCAGTCTGGAAAACTCACTGTAGAAAAATAGAGAATTTGAAGATTTCCACTTGTTATGGAAATATTATTTTAGGCGAATATTACGTTTGATTTCTATAGTAAACCATGGCGGAAACGATTTATTTGATTTATTTGAATTTTTAATTATAGGGACAGTTGTGTTGAATGTATCAGACAATTTGTCGTAAAACGCATTACATAGTTCATTTACATCTGTAAACCTATCCATAAAAGACCAATCTATAATATTCATATCATCGTATAACTTCAAAAAGTTACATTATTTGAAGTTGTACTTTACATTGGTGTTAGATGGAAACATAGCCTGTTTGCCGCATATATCTAAACTTAATGTAATCCGTAAAGGTGGGTGATAGTTGTCCTCTTGTACCAGAGGCAACTCATTTCTCGTAATACTTACAACACTATTAAAGTTACATAATACTAAATCTAATAACCTACTGTTACAGTTTAAGACATTGTTAAATTGTGTAAGTTTTAATAAATTGATAAAATTTAAAAGTACGCTGTACTTTCCATTATTTCGACATGGGTTATCAACATAAGAGGTGAAAATTAATAGCTGACATGGTTTTTATAAGTGATAAATCTATGAATTGTTTGTGATTTTTTTAAAATTTTTGTTTTGATGATAATCGACAAAATATGTGAGATTTCGATAATTTTTTTATTATTTTTATTTTTTTTAAATTATAAAAAAACTGTTTTTTTGAAGTTTCCTTCTGAAAATGTATTTCTATAAGGTTTTACCTGTGGTTTTACTTACTTTTCCAATCGCCAGAAAACTGATGGATAAAAGAAATTCCAACTTTAAGAATGCACAAAGAACACAATTTTCAATTTTTGAAAATGGGAGTTACCCCAATTTAAAGCTTATTTAAATATGCGTCGATTATATTTTGAGTAATTCAATTAAAATCGGTTTCCGTTCAAATGACTTAAATCGATTTTTGTACCAAAAGCCAAAAATTATCATAATTCATATTTTTGTACTTTTACATCAGCTGTAGTTTTATAAATAATAGAAATCGAAGGTATTTGCATTTAATGAATTTCCGTTAAATAAGCTCCTGAACAAATTTTTAAATGTTTTAACAGTTATTCTAAATCACCCATCAAACGTTTTATGTTAGAAACTTAAAAACTTTTCAGGAATTTTAATTAATTATTAAGCAATAAGTTTCACCTTCAAACTATATACTTTCTAAACTCTAAACCTGATTTAATAACCGCTGCAATCTCAACTAATAATGAGTTATTATTACTTGCAAATAAACCACATCAATTAAGTCCAATTACGTTCATAACTTTATATGGCATCCACTTTAGTGTGTGTGCTGTAATAAAATTTCTAAAGCAATTATGCAAATGAGAACTTAGTCGAAAAACAATTACCACTTTACGAGTCCTTTCAGCCCGTGCTTGCCCGTAAATGAAAAGGGCGGGTTATTAATTGGGCGCTAAAACTAACTAGTTTAATTTAAACTTAAACTTGTTTCACGACCGCACACTTATGACCCACGAATTCATTTCCAGTTACGTAAACGTGCTGAAATTGCTTGTTTAATACAACAGTATACACAAAAGTGAACAAGTTTTAACTGAAATTTAATACTTGTAACGTGGTACAACAAGTAACCATTAAATATAATTAAAGTTCATATACAGGGAATTACATATGCCGATGTAAGCGGTGAAAATGTTCAAGCATTTGTTGATTTTATAAACGGGTTTAATTTATAGCTTCAAACGAGTGTTTCTACCCCTTGATTTAGCATACGGGAATAAAACACTGATTTTAAGTGAAGTTTGAAATATATTACTACAGCAGTATGTTAAATTGTACATTCTTATCTTTACATCAAATCAGTGTTTTGTACGCATGATGCATGAAGTAAAATTTCGAGTGTAGAAAAGCCTGAAAATTTGTTTTGGTCGCCCCGTTTCGCGGAGCGGTCAAACCAAACTTTCAGGCTTTTCTAAACTGGAAATTTTACTTCAAGCTTAATCACTGAGTGGAAAATACTTGTTTATAAAGTCAAATTAAATTCTTTTAAAAAACAACAAAAGTCGCAAAATTTACAGTATATGCGTATGTATACTCAAAAGAAAAATTCTCTTTATTGAACACTTGTGAGTTCACAAAGTAAACTTTAAGCATCACTTTTTAAACGGTGTAAACGAATTTATAATAACATTATTAGTTTAGAATTTATAAAACATTGAAAGTGTTTCTTTTATAGTAACCCTGTATACTGCTTATAATTGACCTCACATTAATACATTTTACAAATATTTATTTTGTTTGTCAGAGAAACAGGCAGAACCACAGAATTGGAAATTTGACCTTATTCGACATAGTCAAAACACACCTCAACACCCATTGTGGGTAAAAGCGGATTATTGATAAATAATATTTCGTCTAACACATCTAACTAATAGAAAAAATCCAAAAGTAAATCACTCTTGAAATATTGAAGATTTAATTACACGAAATAAACGTTTGTAACATTAAATAACACGAGATCAAATTAAGCAGTATATTATGAATATGACTGTAATACAGCGTTTTTTTACGCGTGGGGCGTTAAGTAAAATTTTAAGTTTAGAAAAGTCTGGAAGCTTGAAAGTTTTTCTAAACTCTATATTTTACTTTATGCTTAATCAACACTTGTAAGAAGCTTCAAATTTAACGCTTTTATAAAATAAAACAATTCCTGAACATTTACTAAACATTGTATGTATTCTTAAATCAAAAATTGTCTGTATGTACTTACATTTTCTCGAATTCACCATCGTCATTTTAATTGAGTTTAAGCAATGCTTGAACAATTAGTACTTAGAAATAAATGTGTGTTTCAAAAGTGGCGTGCTTTATTAATTTTACTGTTATTAGCACGATATAAATAAATAATGTAAGTGAAACAAACTGATATTTGTATATCAAATAAGTAATCCATTATAGTGTTTCAACATTTGATTAATGGAAAGAAGTTGATAATGTTTTCAGTTCAACAACTCTTTTTTGATATTACGTATGATATCTTATGTTATCTTTTTGCCTTATACCATACCATAGATTACGGGCATAACATATAAAGCGCTTTCATTATGATGGTCATTCACGTTCTTTATTCAGACTTTGAGTAATAGTATTATTGGTTTAGTCTGTCTGGGCTATCGTCCTTTCGCCTTTTATCCCTGTCTGATGTAAATCGTTATACTTTTCCACAAATCAGTAAATATTACTGAACAATGCATAATAGAAAGCTAGTAGGAATTTAAATAATTTATATATTTATTAATTAATTAAATTAAATAATTTGTAAATTAGTCCCATTTTAGGGACAACTATGATTTGCAAAATATGGATTAAAAAATCAAACATAAAATAAAACTGTCTTGACAAAACATACACAAAAATCGTTGATGATAGAGTTATATGTACCATAAAAAAATCAGAAAGATTACGCAGGTCAGTTTACAAGTATTTTGTAATCCTGTCAAATTTTACATTTTGCACTTACGAGGTTTTAGAAGTAGTTGATCGATATTTAAGTAGGTACTATTATTTTTTTTAACAAAATACATGTTTTAAATCAAATATAACCTTGACACGTAATTTACAATAATAACTAGTATTGAAAACACGGTTCTCATTATCCTAATTGGCGATATATCAAACTAATAGCCTCTTTAATCCGAACAAGACGGTATTACACAATTTTGACTAATGGAAGCCGACACGAAAGGTTATCATCCTTTAATTTTACATCGGAACATTCATGATCCGTACAATATTGAGTTGAATTTCATAATTAAATATTGACTTCAGGAAGGATTCAGCGCTGCACGAATCGCCATTTATCTGTTCGCAATGTTTCCACATAAATGGAAATTCCATTTTCGAATCAATCACTTATTCAAACAGCTTAAATCCACGCAAGCAATTAATTCCAATCATTGTTATGAATTTATCCGTTTCATTTATTGCTATCAAAAGAAAGAGGGAATGTTTACCATATGTATGTCATATTTATCGTTATAAAATTAAGAATGATATCAATACCAATTATAAGCCAAAATATGTTCACTTTATCAGTTTTCCGAATGCTATGTTTTAAAGTAAGATAGGATCTTAATTGTATTAAAAATAAGAATTATTGCCTCATATACCTGGCGCATTCGCCAAAAAAATACACCAATGGATTGTATTTTGTGAGACAAAACTAGATGTTTGGTAAATAATAACACTAATTATTGTTATTATCAGGAACACATTCTTTATTGACTTAATTAATACAAACTCAAGGATTTATTTATTGCCAATATACTTTTGCTATAACGAAGCATTACACAAATCTTTATATTACAGGTCAATTTAAACAGTTAGAAAGATGAAAGTTTTTATGCTAAATATGTAAACTGACCTGTAGTAAAAATGTTTCTATTAGCTCTACACATCCCTATCCATACGCTATACATTTTTAGACATTCGCTCTTTTTTAAAAGAGTTCAATTTGAAGCTTTAAACGAGTGTTTTCTATTCCGTGATTAAGCATGAAGGAAAATTTCAAGTTTAGAAAATCCGGAAAGTTTGGTTTAGTCGCTCCGCGAAACGGAGCGACCAAACCAAATTTTCTGGAAGTTTAAACTATACGTCATTAGCATACTGCTTTATTAGAACATTGTAAATTTCACAATATTTCTGTGATTTATACGCGTGGCGCATGAAGTAAAATTTCGAGTTTAGAAAAGCCTGAAAATTTGGTTTGGTCGCTCCGCTTCGCTACGCGACCAAACCAAATTATCAGGCTTTTCTAAACTCGAAATTTTTCTTCATGCTTAATCTGGGAGTGGAAAACACTCGTATAAAGCTACACATTGAACTCTTGAAAAAAACAACGAATATCTGAAAATTTACAGCATATACGCTGTAATTGGGATATACTTAAATAGAAAACTCCCTATACGAATATTTGATTTATATTTCATATTGTTTTGTTCACATGCTGCATTATTTTGAGGAGATAGCAGAATATTTAAGGGCTGTATAAAGTTATTAAGAAAGAAGTTAAGTCAGTTTTAACAGAGTTCTGATATTCTATTAAGCACATTAATCGAACGTAGTAACTATTTTTTAATTATTTATTGATGACTTTAACCATTATAAATTAGTAGCCGTCTTAGTCCTTAGTCTTTACAATAATTATTAATCAATCAATCTAACATTTGTATTCACTCTATTAGATTGTTAATTTATTAGTCTAAATTAACAATCTAATAGAGTGAATACAAGTGTTAAATTGATTGATTAATAATTATTGTAAAGACTAAGGACTAAGACGACTACTGATTTATAATGGTAAAAGTCATCTAATGACTGATTAGGTACAGCTACTTTTTTTATGTCATTACTAAACATAATTATATTAGTTTGATTAGATATTTATAAAGTTTTATTTGACTAAAATCGCAATCAAGATAATCTCAACTCAAGCAATAGTTTTTTATAAAATGATTTAAATCAAGTCATTGCATGTAAAGTACTTAAAAGTAGCGAATTGCTTGATCTACTCTTTTTAACTTCCCTACTAACACGGAGCTTTCTTTTCATAAAATGTTTCCTTAAACATAGTGAAATGACTTACTTTTAATAAAATACAATTTAAATTTATAATGACGATTTTCAATAATCCTGAAGCAGAGTTGAATTTGTCTGTCCACTTAAAATCAGATTCAGAGCTCATTGTTAGACCCACAATAGAAGAATTCAATTTTTAAATGATGTTATTCTTACATGTTTAATAAACATTAATTTTGAGATCAAACATAAGCAGTATTGATAAAAATGCAGATTTTACTAAATACAATAAATGTATACCGGGTGTTCGATAAATAACGCCCAATGCCCTAACTCTTGTATTTATTGACCGATTTTATTGAACTGAAAACCAAAGTCAATGGCCGTTTAGATACTCAAAAATGACATGAATATTGATTTTCCTCAATAATAACTTCATTCCCAAATAATACCCAACTTAAGATTTTTAAATAGTTGCCTATAATTTTTTTAACTTTATTACATATATACAAACATCTTTATACAGACAATACAAAATACGTTACAAAAATTTATATACCTATCATACATGTTAGTGTTAGTCTGTCCGGGCTATCGACCAAAGGTCTTTCTGCACTGTCTGAATTTATGGTGATGGTTTATTACATTAGACATTATTTTTCTAAATCCAATAACGCTCAATTTTTTGGTTTTGTTCAATGTTTTGGTCGATTTTTTAAATCTTCTATTTAAAATTATATTTAAAAAAATATATAATTAGTGTGCTTTGTAAATAAAGTGACAAATGTTATTTATTGTAAGATTATGCCATATATAATAACGAAACAACAAATATGTACCTACGTTACAACTTAATGTAGAATAAAAGTAAAGGAAACATGTAAATATTTTGATATCAGCTTAGAAGATTTAACACAATTTGTCAACTAAGCGAACAAAATAAAGGCTAGTATTTTTTAAACTTTACAGTATTTCAGTGTTTTATACGCGTGGCGCTTGAAGTAAAATTTCGAGTTTAGAAAAGCCTCGTGAAAATTTGTCTCGGGTCGCTAGCGCGACCCTCGACAAATTTTCTACGCGGGGCTTTTCTAAACTCGAAATTTTACTTCATGCTTAGTCTGGGAGTGGAAACACTCGTTCGAACTTTAAATTTAAGTCTTTTATAAAATCGACGTATGTAATATAATAAATCATTCATTGAAATCATAGATAAAGATGCAAAATTTTACCTAAAATCAACTTTTAGAGTTAACTTTATAATTTGTTTGGCTCTTAATAGGTTAATATTCTATTTCCAAGAAAATCAGTATTTATTTAATATCAAAGTACTTTTAAAATAATAACAAACTGTGAATAAATCTACAAAAATCTAGAAATATCGAAAATCTCGACATGTTGAAAATATTTACGGTCTACTCCCAGACTAAGCATGAAGTAAAATTTTGAGTTTAGAAAAGCCCTGCGTAGAAAATTCTCACGGGGCTTCTCTAAACTCAAAATTTTACTTCATGCGCCACGCGTATAAAACACTAAAATATTGTAATGCTTAAAAAATATAAGCCTTTATTTTGTTCGGTGGGTTGACAAATTGTGTTGAATCTTCCAAGCTGATTATACATACTAATTCTCTTTATAAAGTTTTATCAGTATTAAAAAAACAATTTTGTTTCATGGCACGCTACAATTATTGCCAAAGAAATCATGTGAACAAGATTTATTATACATTTTTACTAGCATAAATATTAGATTAATATGAACATATCGAGCATAATTAGATTCAGAAAAACATTGTCCAATATAATAAAATAAGAAAAGTATATCGATCCATTAAAAATTTAAAGTTGACTTTTATTTGGCAATGAAGTTATTTTGAAAAAAATATATAATTAGTGTCAATTTATGGTATTAAAACTGCGATTGACTTTGTTTTTTTAGTTATTTAAATCGATCAATAAATAACAGAGTTATGGCGTTGGGTGTTTTCTATCGAACACCTGGTATGAACATTACATAAGGCAATTATTTTTATTCTTTACTTATGGAATCTCCTTTTTAAATTTACAAAATATATTAATAATATAAATATGAAATAAAGTTTCGAGCTAAGAAAAGCCTAAACATTGACTTTATGCTTAATCTGGGAGTGGAAAACATTTGGTAAAAGTTCAAAATGGACTGCTTTTTATAATAAATCTTGTATAAAAAAATAAAACTACTTGATTTAAAAAGTAAATAATTATAGGCATAAAATTTACTTCAATTTAAACTTTTTTTAAGAGAAACGAATATGTGAAGATTTATAGCATAATGCTGTAATTGGGATATGTATACTTAACATAAAAGTCCCTGTATGCTTTATGTCATGGCACACTTAGTTGTAAAGATATTTAGATTTTAATAAAAAAACGTGTATAATATCTGTTTATTTTTCGTAAATTTCAGGTGGGTTTTGAAGGTGCTGCCAGTTGCCCAGAGTTCGACTCCTGCGTATCTGCCACTTTAAATGCCGCCAAAGATTTATCTAGACATTTGGCTTCGGCGGCGCTTCAGCAAGCTCAAGAACTGGCGACCGCCACTAAACAGGGCCAAGAGCTAGTCGTTTCCATACGCCAACAAGCGCTTCTCGACGAGCCAGATCGATTGCACCACACCACCAACGCTTTTCACGATTCGATAGATCACATTTTAGAGGTACGTACGTATGTACACTGTACATTTATCATTCGTTAATTATGACAACCGTTAATTAGCGCGCGAATAAACCTGAATCCATGCTAATTATAGCCGCGGTAATACTGGGGAATATATGAGCAGCTATTTCAGTGTCGTCAACAAATGGTAATTGATGCGAATGATTAATAAGTTTACTATTGTTTTTGCTTCATGAATAAAAGTTGATCTTAATGTCATCGCTCGTTCTGCTTATAATTTATTAGTTGAATACTAGTATTTTGAGAAGGGCGTATGAAAAGAGTATACGTAATCATAAAGTATGAACATATATTTGTAATTGGAATTAATAACATAAATGTACGTGGTGTATTCAGAAAGTAAGTTCCGTTTGTATTTCCGGCCACCGCAGCGCTTCGATCGGAATTTCGCCCAGGCGCGGTACTTATTATCACTTATTGAGAAGAAGCTGACGTTAATATGAATTAGCTGAATTTTGTGTACGCTTGGTGGTGCTTGTTTGAAATGGCGAATAAAATTGAAAATCCCCCGCTTGTGAGATAAGGTCTGCAATTCCTTTCCTCAATGTGAACAACATTAAACCAGTTCACAATTATCAACAGATATTTGAGGTGCGGCGCGCACCCAGGGGGGTGGCTCGCGAGCTTAAGCCCCTCCCAAGACTAACTAAATTGTAGTATGTCAATGTATACGTTGCGAAAAAAACACGATTTACGGACATAACGCGTTTTTTCTAGACAAAATAAGAATTGTCTAATGCTTTTAGACAATAGCCGAATAAAATTGCATTCGTCTGTCATTTCGCACATTGTTTAAACAAAATGCATTGTGTCTAAAGGCTATTAGACAAAATGCGTTGCAAGATTTTACATTGAAAAAAAAGTACCTAAAAACATCACTTTTTGAATAGCTGAGGCTGTTAGTTGTTGAAACTCCATAATATCACTTAAATAACACACTAATTATGTTTAGGTTTTTTTGAAACCTAAACATATTAAGTGTGTGATTTAAGTGAAAACATCACTTTGTTTTATAAACAAAGTGACAAATTATTTATAAGGAGTTTATTTTAAACTTTATTTTGAATCAGTGTTTTATACGCGTGGCGCATGAAGTAAAATTTCGAGTTTAGAAAAGCCTGAAAATTTGGATTTTCCGGGGCGCGACTCGCTTCGCTCGCGCGCCCCGGCAAATCCAAATTTTCAGGCTTTTCTAATCTCGAAATTTTACTTCATGCTTAATCTGGGAGTGGATACACTCGTTAAAAGTTTAAAATTGACTGCTTTTATAATATACCTTGCATAAAAAAATTAAAATAAAACTACTTGATTTAAATAGTAAATAATTATAGCCTTAAAATTTACTTCAAATAATATTAAATCAAACTGGATTAGTTAATAACGAAACACTTTCAAATAATTGAAAGTGATTCAGAAGAGGATTTTTTATACAAGGTTAATTAAAAAAGCATTCAATTTGAAGTTTCTAATGAGTATTTCCACTTCCAGATTAAGCATGAAGTAAAATATCGAGTTTTGAAAAGCCTGAAAATTTGAATTTGCCGGTGCGCGCAAGCGAAGCGCAAATCCAAAATTTCAGATTTTTCTATACTCGAAATTTTACTTCATGCACCACGCGTATAAAACACTGATTCAAAGTAAAATTTAAAATATACTCCTTATAAATAATTTGTCACTTTGTTTATAAAACAAAGTGATGTTTTCCAGTACTTTTTTTGGTGTGTTTTGTTTGATCGATTTATTTTATAATTTCGGAAAAAAGCGAGAGAATGTCACATATTTTCCATAATTTAGTTCCAACATTTAGTTCATCTAGCTTAATCGGTTCAATTTTGTTGTTAATTTTTTACATAAAAATAAAGAAATTAATGTTTCGTTACAAATTGTTCAGTTGTTTTTATTTCTTCATTATTTTGCGAGCGTCAAAATAGAGCAAAACGTTTCTATATTTTAAATAACTTCGATTAACTTTGAGCTTCTGTTATTATTACAACTATACAAATTTGACATTTTTATGACACTTAGCATGTTAGGACTTGTCTAAACTCATGCGAACAAAACCCGAAATTATGTTTTAATTCGGACTATGTCTGTAAGCAGTAGACATTTCACGTTTAGTCTAGACAAAACGTGACCCTCTGCCGTCCTCATAAGACCGGGATGGGCCCCCTTCAAGACGCGTGAGCCCCCCCTAAGACAAATTTCTGGGTGCGCGCCTGATGAGGTGTATGGGGAAAATGTGATAAGTGATTCATTCAATGGCAAGGAAATGTTCAACCATCTCCTTACCATTGAATTATTTATCATATTTTCAATGAAGGATGTAAAGGACGTGATAATTTGTTTGATGACGAACGAAGTGAGCCTTCATGTTTGACTAGTAATAAACTGGTTGCTTTTGTTGTGCTACCTTTACCAACATAGTAAAGTAAAGATTAGGTTAGAACTTGTTTCTAAACTGATGCGGACAAAACGCGATTTGTCTAAACAAAACCAGATATTATGTTATAATTCGGACTATGCCTGTGAGCAGTAGACATTTCGCGTATTGTTCAATTTCTTGTTTTGTTTGTAACGTATACTTAACAGAATAATTCCCTAAAGAAATGAATTTAATTTTTGAATAGGTATGTAAGTTATTACGGCATGTAGCCGAATCCGAAAGCCTACAAGTATCGGCTCGTTTCATAGAGATAAATCTCCGCGTCTACGGTCCTCAGGTAAGCAATTACTTTTTTGATCAATATGCGATGATTCCAATATGTATATCATCCCTCCATAGGTAATAACAGCCGCCAAAACCCTGGCCGGCTATCCGACCAGCAAAATAGCACAAGAAAACTTGGAAGTCTTCGCAGACATGTATCAATGGCTGGTATCGGACGTAACGGCGATCGTAAAAGACGTGATCGACGCCAGCAACGTGAAGCCGGAGAAACAAGTGTACATGTCCCTTCCCAGGCCGGGGGTAAAAGAAAACAAACACCGATTTTCCTCACGAGAATAATGTGTTTATTTCGTTTTCAGAAACACGGGACGACTTCGAAGCCGCTGAAAGCCGTCAGATTGGATTCCGAGGAGCAGGCCAAGATCGCTAAATCTGGACTCGAGATGAAATTGGCCACCAGCGAAATGGATGCTGAGACGGATAAATGGCAAGATAGCGCTAAAATGGAGGTAATTTCGTCGTATTTACGATGCGCCGGATTGAATGTGAAAAACGAGAAAATAGTCCGTATCTGTTGAGGACGTCAAGTTTGATATCTGATTCAGATTATAGCTCTCATGTACGTTTACTTTTTTAACTCGTACATACGAAAGGAAAAAGTAACATACTCCGCGAATTCAAATTATTACCTTATATACGAGCCCTGCTCCAAGTCAGTCTTTAAAAATTCACTTACTAGAACTACAACTCTTAAAATGCGAAATTATGTTTAGATAATTGTAATACTTTTAGTAAATAACACACTTGGTTAAGACTTTACTGTTTATTAGTTGACACATATTTGTAATATTTAGGTCCGCTATATACAGGGAGTTCCTTCTCAGTATACATACCCCAATATACTGTACAAGCTGTACATTTTCAGATATTCGTCGTATTTGAAAAAAGTTCAAATAGAAGCTTAAACAAGTATTTTCCACTCCCAGATTAAGCATGAAGTAACATTTCGAGTTTAGAAAAACCTGAAAGCGACCAAACCAAATGTTCAGACCTTTCTAAACACAAGATTTTACTTCATGCGGCACGCGTATAAAACACTGGTTTTAAGTGATGTTAAAAATATACGTCCTTAGCATACTGCTTTAGTACTATATTTTGAACCCGACTTTAAATCAGTGTTTTATACGCGAAGCGCATGAAGTAAAATTCTCGAAACTCGAAATTTTACGTCATGCTTAATCTAGAAGTGGAAATCACTCGTTTAAAGCTTGGATTTCAACTTTTTTCAAATACGACGAATATCTGAAAATGTACAGCGTATTTAGTATATTAGGGTATGTATACTTGCATGGGCGTAGCCAAGAAGGGGCTAGGGGTACCCCCATTCTAGACTCCAAGATAGTTTTCAAATAAAATACGATCAAGTTTTTAGAAATTAAAATGTGTCCAATTTCATTGAAATTATGTATTAATAATATTTACTTGGAAATTAGTAAGTTGATTGACAAAAATCGATGTAAGTCATTATACTTTAGTTAATATAAACTCGAAACATTAAACGTTGAGAAAAATCATGATAAACCAGAAAATAGACTGTATGGCAAATGAATGAATTTGACCTTATATCAAATGGCTAGTGTAAACACTAGTAGTATATAAAACATACGAAATAACTAGTAAGACTTTCGGTGTGATTTATTCAATCGAAAGTATAGATGTATTACCCAAATTAGGTACTTGCGCGGTAGACTAGCATTTCCCGAACGTAGGCAAGACAGTCCTGAAAACTTTGGGCCGTAAATATACCATTCGGCACTGGCTCTCGCAGAGATAACACCATTGAATCCCGAAGGGTCCTCTTCCGATGCACCGACTGGCATGTGCGCGCGAGTTTCTTTCAAATAAATGTGCGCAAAACGTAGTCAGGTTCCACTCTCTCATTTTTTTGAGCTGCGGAAATACACAAACGGCGCTCGTTCTGTGCATGAGAGTGCCTAATTTGAAAAATTCCACTATACCACTTTACACAAATCGTGCCGAAACTAGCTAATTTTGGGACGATATTCTTCACTTTCGAAACGATTTATTCTGTCAAAATTGTGAACATCATAAACGCAAGAAAAACAGTGAAAGAAAAAAAATTGATTCGTAATTTTCACGATTTTTACTCTAAATAAGTTAACAAAATACAATTTCAATCGTATAATATAAACATCGAGTATTTTAAATGCTACTGAAATGCCAATAAAGATCTAAAATGTAAATATTAACATTGAATGTCAAATATTATTTTTATTTGTATAAAATCATGTTAAATAGCTTTTCAAATTGACAAGCTGATAAAACAAAAATTGTTAAAGTTGATCAAATTATAAAATATCGAGTTGCTATTCGATTGAATTACCAAAAATTGATGACAAAATCAACTAAAAGTAATATAATAAAAAAATATATGACAAAATAAGAACTATTAAAATATAAAAAATGCGTAAAACATTACAAAAATCAAAATACATTACAATACATTTATGCACTTCTTAGATTTCGAGTTTACAAAAGCTTGACAAAAATGTCAGGCTTTTCTAAATCTAAAATCCAAATTGAATAATAAATCAAAAACACTTAATAAATATAATGGACACGTGGCTATTTGGCATTTATTTTATTTATGTGTAAAAAGGAGCTGTACGTCACGTATTACATAGACGACTTTATCACGTATTTTATTTTAAAGTAACTGCAGGTATACCCTTTCTTCTAGGAGAATAATGATATAGTCAAGAGGGCCAAGAACATGTCATCCATGGCGTTCTCGATGTACCAGTTCACCAAAGGGGAGGGTGATTTGAAAACAACTCAGGATCTCTTTACTCAAGCTGAATATTTCGCCGAAGAGGCGAATCGGCTGTATAAAGTTATTAGACAATTCAGTTATCAGGTATGCGATTTACATTGGATTCATTAAAATTAGTCACGCATGAATGCAAATTATACAGTCATGCATGAAACATATTAACTGACCTTTTAAGCGTAGAAATTAATTTCAATTATGAAATAGTTAAAATTAGAGTTGGGTACAAAGTTTTACCTATTTTTAATCTGAAAACTCGTAAGTTAGTTTTTGTTGTGAATTTTACACTTATTTGCAGATTTTAAATTTGATAATTAAAAAGTTAATATTTTATCAATAATAAAATTTAATAACTGTATTGTTTCGAGTTTACGTGAAGTGATTAATCACAAATAGAAAGACTGTTATTTCTTACTTCACTTTTTATTTTTATGTTAGATGTACATTTCGAGACACAAGGTGCTCATTATCAATAACAAACTGTTTGTTATTGATAATGAGCACCTTGTGTCTCGAAATGTACATCTAACATAAAAATAAAAAGTGAAGTAAGGAATAACAGTCTTTCTATTTGTAATAAAATTTAAAATAATTTTCTAATTAATTATTCGTTTCAAGTATTTTTATTATTCTGTGTTTTGTAAGATTTTAAGAGTTATTGTTTTTTTTTTTAATAAAATGATACATTTCATAGGTTTAAACTCGCTGAAATAATGTATTAAAAAAAGTAGGTTGATTAAGCGAATTAGGTTGATAGACGCCACTTTCATCTCTTGGCTGTTCCAGACTAGCCTCAGGGCTATATGAAAATCCTATTTAATCCAACACAAAGGGTAGAAATACTTTAGGTCGATAGTAGAGAGAGTTTATCCCCTTATTCAGTATAGTTTGCAATAAAAATAATAAATTAAAATAAACAACAAATACATAATACATTATAAAAAATAATTAAAATAATATTTAATTAATTAATTTTCAGAAGTAGGAATAATAATGAAATTGAATTAATATTTAGGAATTAACCTACTAAAAAAAATAATTAGAGTAATTTTTAATCATAATTTAAAACGTTTGTCTAATTTATCCGTTTTCGCATATCTAATAGTTTATGAGATCCCAATGATGAGCACTATAAAACAAACAAACAGTATATTCATTGGTATTTGATTTTTATATGGTTGAATAGAGCAGGCAATTTGAGTTTGAAATCATATGTCAAATGTAAAATTGGTAATTGTCATATCTCATAAAATGGAACACCCTGTATAACATTTGAAATTGTCTTCGTATTTCTAATAACTTATATAAGTTATGTACACTTTCCATATGGGTGATATCCCCCGTAGATCCTATCCTGTTCAAGGCCCCTCAACTCAACTTAAGCATTAAGAATTAGTTGATCTCGTTTAATAAACTATGGTTACTGGTAGAGACCCTCCACGTTAATATTATTACTAAAAATAAACTATGATTTGAGTTATTATCGTTTTATTTATAAATATTAATAATTGTTTTCTTAGGTTCCAGGAGGTACTAATAAAAAAGAATTACTAGAGCATTTAGATAAAGTTCCGACCTACGTACAGAGACTGCAATTCAGTGTGAAGGACCACACTGTCGGAAAAGCCGCGACGTTCACCAAAGTCGATAATGTCATCCAGGAAACGAAAAATCTCATGAATGTTATATCAAAGGTGGTGACAACGTGCTTCGAGTGCGCTACTAAGGTAAGTCCCCTCAAAGGAATGTTTAGAAATAGTATCGGGAACGCGGAAAATAAATCCGGTTGAAGTTGGAAAACACGACTGATTTTTATTCAAACGCAGTGGGAAATAATGATGCCGCAAAGAGTTCGATTCCCTTGTACCACTTTGGATGGGGTGCATTTACCGTTGCAGTTGAGCCCGCAAGCGTTGTACAGGATGTCGTCGTGTTGGGATTATACGACTTTGCCTAGAAAGTCGCGGTGATTATTTGTTTTGTTTTGTTTGCTCGTTTGTTTGAATAATTAACTAATTTGGTTTGATAATGTGAAATAACAATATTTAGCAATTAGTATTTCGTTATAATGTTAAAAGTAAAAGAATTATCATAATTTCCTAAAATATAATCTCTAAAAGTGTATTCTGATTGCTGATGAGTTTTGTCAATTATTACCTTTCTTACAAAAAAATATGCAATTTTGTGACCATTTCAGCGATCTAAAATTATCATACTCAAATCATTGCTTGAATTACATTTAGAGTGATCGTTCCTCTTTATACGATGATTAATTTCTCAAAATATTGCTGAAACCGCCTCTCCAATGATGGTTTACATTGGAGAGACGATTTCAGCAATAATTTGAGAGATTAATTAAGAAATTATTCGAGACATCATTTGAACGATCTCTGAGATATTCCAAATTATTCGATTATTTTAATAATAGGAAAGATGTATTATTTCCATTCAAATTATAGTCTGGAAAAGTCTTCAAATATTCATTGAAACAACTACTTCTCGAGGTAATACCCCGACAGATATTAACAATATCTGTCGGGGTATTAGCTCAAGTAGTTGTTTCTATGAATATTTCGAGACTTGTCTCAATGAGACTAAATTTTTGCAGAAAGTCGATATAAATTTTAATTTGTTTTTATATTTTGTAAATATTCTGCAAACTATTGACAATCTCAATTTTTCTTTATGTAAAATTTTTCTTTATGTCAAATTATTTAATATCTACAACTGACTTTCTTACAAAAAAATATGCAATTTTGGGATGAAATGACAAAATTGTATTGTAGTTAGTGATAATTATTGATGGGTTTGCAATTAATAGTTTAATGGACTGTTACAACACATTGGAATTTTAATGAAAAATGCCGTATAAATATGAATTGACTTCAAATGTTTTGGTGTAACTGGCGTTTAGTATAGGGAAACGATAAAACGAGTTTCATTTTTTCAAACTGCACTTTCAAATAACTGGACTAACTAAACTAACAGATATGTTAATTTTAAGTGTTACTTACCCCTGCATTTTATGTGTGCAGGGTGCAGCATTTTCGATGGTCTCTTCAAGTAAAGTACTATCAATATTAATGATACACAAAAACTAATATATGCTTTCGTAGCTTTTTTTCGGAGCTTATTTCTAGTAACTAATTAAAATCTGTCTATCTTCAGTTGTTTTCGAGTTATACGCTAAAACTCAAAATTTAGCAATTTTGAAATATTGAAATAACTACTTTATTTATAAAGATATTATCATGCGGTAAACACTTTTTTTAAGTAGAATACCTTGCCCTATCAGATTTTGTTTTATGTTTGATCTAATATGGTCAACGTATTCTACTTAAAACGTGTCTTAAGAAAGTGTTTACGCATGTCTGAACATTTACAGCGTATATATGAAGATATGTACTTATACAGAGAGTTTGTAAACATAAGCAGAATATTTTGAACCTAACAATAATTTAGTGTTTTATACATGTAAATAAATTGTTGAGTTTAGAAAAACAAATGGTCAGCAGGCAAACTTCGCGTCAAAAATTCAAATATTTAAGCTTTTCTATACTCAAAATTGTACTTTATGATCAAGTAGTCAAAACACAATAATCGCTAGTTTTATTGAACTCTGATAAACCATTGGTGTTCTAAGCATTTTAGAAGAAAACGTTTTTTTCCCTTATTCTATGATGAATTGACAAACATTTAATTACAATTGGCAACTTTGATCATGATTAAAAAAAATAAAATGTTTGACAAATTGCCAACTTTAATCTTTGAATCATTAATTAATTCTTAAATTTGTTAACAAACATTATGAGTTTCAAAAGCGATTGATTTTTGCAAATATTTCAGAAGATATCAATATTTGAAGGTTACACTTAGTAATATACTTATTCGTTTTGCCACAATAAGTTATGAGCCATAACACTAACTTACATTTTCGTCGCATAATCCGACTGTTGCCTCGGATTTGAAAAGAATAGATATTTTGATTGTTTAATAAACTAGATACGGATATATCTAACTTGTGTATTATTCCCAAAAATTATAAATACGGTCCGACGAAAAAAATAATGGTAATTCTTTAAATAATATCTTACTCTTAGTTTTATAAAAAAAATGATGATTTTAAATATTTATTTTTGCCTCAAATTTCCAAGATGGGTAACCTTTTATATTTACATGGTTTGGAATTGCTAAATTTTATAAACATCTACAGTAGAACCTCGTTATACCGGGATGGCACGATATAAGGAAAACACGGTATATCCGAATATATGTAATTTGTATAATAGTCACATACACACACGCGCATATATATATATATATATATATATATATATATATATATATATATCTATATATATACATATGTGCAGTAGCCACCTACATAACAAGACATACTATATAATACAATAATGACGCCAGAACGTTTTACCTAATCAGGGCGGTACGCAGTCAATTGTTAAAATTAACATCTTTAAAAAAAAAGAAACCTCAAAAGTGACCCCGATATATCCGAATCACGGTATCTCGAGGCCCGGTATAGCGAGGTTCTACTGTATATTAAATTTCAGAAAAATCCTGTGATCCGTTTTTGAATTTTAAAAATGTTTAAATCCTTAAAAATCAGCTTAATATTTACACAATTTCTATTTTATATAAAAAAACCATCAATAAAGTATTTTAGATCTTTAGCAAATATTTGCAATAAATCGATATTTTCGAAAAAACTATTTTTCATCAAACTCCAATTCAATTTAAAATAAAATTATTCAGAATCAATACTTCATCAATTCATCTTATCTAATTGCCGCGGTACCCTAGGGTGCTGCGATCATATCAAAGGGATGCGAACAGATAAATTCTAATATCTTTTTTTAGAAAGTTAGTGAATTAAAGTCACAAAAATACATACAAAAATACAATACATTTAAGTATAATTGTAACGAATTTCCAATCCTTGATTAAGCATTAACCCATTAACGGTCGAGAAATTATAGAGTTAGCTCTAAAAGTTTATTTTAGTTAAAATTCTGCACTTCTTTTTATGAAATCTATGGATGAGTTGTTATATTACATTCTGGACATTTTTCTATTAAATATACATTATGTATACGCTGTAAATGTTCAGGCATTCGTCGATTTTATATAAAAACGTGAAACATGAAGTTTAGAACGAGTGTTTCCACTCCCAGACTAAGCATGAAGTAAAATTTCGAGTTTAGAAAAGCCTGAAAATTTGGTTTGGTCGCTCCGCGAAGCGGAGCGGCCAAACCAAATTTTCAGGCTTTTCTAAACTCGAAATTTTACTTCATGCGCCACGCGTATAAAACACTAATATATTGTGAAGTTATAAATACACTGACATAATTTTTTTTTAAATGAGTAATAATCGAAATATTTATAAACTAAGTATTTACATTTTTCTTCATACATTTTCAAGTCAGGTCAAATAATATAATATTTCAAAATAATTTAGTAATTTAATTAACAAAAAATTATTACTGTTGCGTGTATGCATCAACGGTGCTTAATGGGTTAAGTAAAATTTCGAGTTTAGAAAAGCCTGAAGTTTGGTTTGGTCGCGTATAAAACACTGACTTATTCTTAAGTTGAAAAACGGCTACATCATAACTTATTACCCGAATTCGCTCGTTTGTATAATCTATAATTAAAATAAATACCTTGATTAGCATCCACACTAATCACTACCCCCTCTCTTCCTCCTGCTTTCTTTCTCTTCTCCTAACTTCTCCAGCGTCCTTACCTCGGCCCCATCCTCTCTTATCCAATCCGTCAGTCTTCTATTCCCCCTTCCTCCCACTCATTCCTCCTTCACCCCCTCGCATTCCTCCGCTAAATGCCTCCACGTATCCCTCCCTCACTCACACATTACACATTTCCCATACTCTTCCCCCATCCACACCTTCCCTCCTCTCTCCTCTGACCCACACCTCGCCCTCGCCAGCACCACCCTTTCCTCCCTACTTCATCCCCCCTCCACCAAATACCTCGGCATTCTCCCATGCACCTGCCACCGTACCTATCGTAGTATTCACTCCTCTCTATACACCCCTGTCTCTCCTGTGCTTCCATCTCTTTCTCCTTCACCCACGCATCCACCTTTACCCCATTCTTCAGCCATTCCATCATCTTCGTCTCCGAAAAACCCACCCTCTCTTACATTCTACTTTTTTCGTTCGTCCATCTACCCTCTCTCCCATTCACGCACGTCACCCACACCTCCTTCACCAATCTCTCTTTTTCCTTTCAGCATATCCCTCATCTCTTCCCACTCTCTTGCCACCAGCACCATATCATCCGCATATGCCAACATCCACACCGTACTTCTACCAATCACCACTTCCACCGCCTGTCCTTTCCTCATCACCTCCTCTATTTCACTCATATAGAGGTTAAACAACACAGGGTTCAGTGTCCATTGCCTCAGCCCCTCCCACTTCCTAAATTTCTCTGACTTCTCCATTCCCACTTTTGCCACTGCCCATGTTTTCTCATGCACTCCTCTCGCCCACTTTACTATTCCCTCACTCACCCCTCTTCTCCTCAAACACTCTAACAATTCTACCCTCGGTACCGAGGCGGCGTACGACTCGGTACCGAGGGTAGGATTGTTAGAGTGTTTGAGGAGAAGGTGAGTGAGGGAATGATAGAGTGGGTGAGAGGAGTGTATGAGGTCCACAAACACCGCATACACGCTTTCCTTCTCTTCCATTCTTGTATGAATATCCTAATAAATTAAAAGCGGCGTGCCTTCAAATTTTGAGATCCCCTGTACATAACAACTAATAAAATTCATCTTGCCTCAACATATTGAAACAATAAATGTTGTATACTGAAACAATATCAATGGTATACATACATTAAAACAACATTTATACGACAAAAACGATTCACAATTTGGAGCAAAAAATGTAAACCCCAGAATTTACATTTTGTAAATGTGCTTTTTTGTTGTCATTGAACATTTATAAAACGTCACTGTCAGTGAGCGAATAAAAGTTTGAGAGGCATAATTACAACACAATTTTTTATAAATAAACAGGCCGCTTGATTTTGTCAGGAGTTTTTTTGTTCCTAATTGTAATACCGTGCGATCATTTAAAACATGATTTCGAGTAGGCTTTGAATTTTAAATTAGATTGGCACTACTGACTGTTAACACATAGGACCCGTTCATCAAAATGTTCAACATTCAACATGTTTGGATTTGTTTGTGATGTATTTTGTTATCTAATGAACGGTGCTCCGGTCGGTCTATTTTGTACGATTGCAAAAATCCCAAACACGTTCCGATTAACAATACGGTCATGAGAGAATTCCCCAACAGTTTGCAGTAAACTTCCAACTGTTGTCTCTGATGAATGGGCCCATAGTTTATCATAACCTCAAATTTATTTTATCATTCAATTAGCATTCTGGGCAAAAATGCCGCCTACTCTAAATCAGAATTTAAACGATCGCACGGTATTATTGATTTTTCAATACATTGTGCCATGAAACAACAACAGAAACAATGAAACAATATTGTTGTATCTCTGTTGTACATTAAAACAACATACATTGGTACAATATTGAAAAGGCCTTGAAATAATAATAATAATAACAAATGTTTTCTTTCTTTTTTTAAAGTACAAGCTAGACTTTAACAGTGGGTGCGGAGGAAGCGGCAGAGGAGCGGGCGGCGACGGCGGCGCCTCCAGCGGAAGCGGCGGCAGCGGCGACATCAAGGGCGGTGGAGTAACAGGCTCGGATCACAGTTTATGACAAATGGGGATGTCCCGGCGCAACAAGGGAGACTCGCGTCGCACACGAGTCTCCTTCTTGTTGTTCTAGGACATCTGTATCCGGAAATGCACTTACTTTATGCTTCCTATATGTATTATGATGTATATTTTATAAGAGGTAAAAATCTAACTAAGTAAATATTAGACTTAATTTGCGCTCTGATCAGCTCTTCCGCATTTAAATGATAGTAATAATATAAAAATGCATTTCTTATCAACAATCTTTGGATAATAAGGAAGTATTTTGGAATGTATCATTTTTACAAACCATATAAATATAAAAATTATATATTAACGAGGCTAATACAATCACTGCTTATTACTAATAAAATAACAATACGCTTAGGTTTTTAAAATATATAATTATCATTATTATAGTTTAAATAATTAGGGTGAATTGCATTAAATTAACCTTGAACATCTTTAAACTAATTAGTTTGAAGATGATTCAAAATGATTATATAATATTAATTGTTAGTTAATTCAATTTCTTATTATTCAAAAGTTTGATGAGAAATGCATTTAGAAAATAATTCAGCCTGAACTTCTTTACAAAAAGAAATAATTAAAAAAAGCCATTAAAACAAGCATATTTACTCTCTGCAGTGCTATAACTTGCCCAGAAACTAACATTCTGCTGTAGTTAGGAGAGAAGTGACTGAAGAGAAATTATATTTTACAAAGTTTATTTACAAAGTTACAAAGAAAAAAGTATATGAAAGAGTTTATAATTTAGATAATCATCGTTGGTAGTGTTAATAATAATAGAGAGAATCTACGAGAAAGAAATTCAAGAATATTTTGCTTCGTTGCGCTCTACAATAGGACCATTTTTTGAAAAATACTTAATAATACTAAGTACAAATATACGATAGTTGATTGCGAAATTTAATTACTGTTGATAGAGTTTAAAACAAAAAAACTAGTTAGAAAAAGAAAATTATTGGCGAGATACATAGGTATATTTTAAAAGTGAAACGTTTGAGTCTGTTTTAAATTAGGGATTTCGAATATCTGATTAATTTAAATTACAAAGCGATATATTATAATACAGGGTTTTCAATGGGTTAATAGTAAAATTCATCAAGTGCTACTATTTTCATACATATAATTTTTCTTTTGAGTATGCATATCCCGATGCATACGCTGTACATTTTCAGGCGTTCGTTGTTTTTTAAAAAAGTTCAATTTGAAGCTTCAAACGAGTGTTCCCACTCCCTGATTAAGCATGAAGTAAAATTTCGAGTTTAGAAAAGCCTGAAAATTTGGATTTGCCGGGGCGCGCGAGCGAAGCGAGTCGCGCCCCGGCAAATCCAAATTTTCAGGCTTTTCTAAACTCGAAATTTTACTTCATGCGCCCCGCGTATATTACACTGATTGATTGTGAAGTTCATAATATACTACTTTAGAATACTGTTTTAGGAGTAGATTTTAAACTTCACTTGAAATCGTTGGATACGCGTGGCGCATGACGTCAAATTTCGATTTTAGAAAAGCCTGAAAATTTGGATTTTCCGGGGCGCGACTCGCTTACCTCGCGCGCCCCTGCAAATCCAAATTTCCAGGCTTTTCTAAACTTGAAATTTTACTTCATGCTTAGTTTGGAATTTCAAACACTAATCAAAGCTTCAAATTGAAAGTTTTTAATAAAACAACGAATGTCTGAAAATGTACAACGTATACATTGAGATACAGGTGACTTTTCTTTTCAGTATACATATTCGTTAATTTTTAAGAGTTCAATTCGAAGTTTTTAACGAGTGTTTTCCACTCCCAGACTAAGCATGAAGTAAAATTTCGAGTTTAGAAAAGCCCCGTGAAAATTTGTCGAGGGTCGCGCAGCGACCCGAGACAAATTTTCTGGGCTTTTCTAAACTCGAAATTTTACTTCATGCGCCACGCGTTAATAGCACTGATGATAAGTGATGTTTAAAATATTCTTAGAAGTACTTAAATTTTTTCGATAAAACACTTTTTACTTTGTTTGTATAACACTTTTTATTGAATGTGACTGCCGTTTTAACAAATTTAGCTTGTCATTATCATTGTTTGGTAATGACAAGCTACATCTGTGGAAACTGCAGTCACATTCAATAAAAAGTGTTATTCAAATAAAGTAAAAAGTGTTTTATTGTAAAATTTACATGTATAACGAAGTAGAAGCCTCCACAATACAGAACTTAACTATTCTTTTCCTACTTTTATTTAAACTTTTAAATGAAGTGATAAAACAAAGTTAAGTGTTTTTTTATTATTTCATGTAAAGATGTACCACAAAGTGAATGCTAACAAAATCAATGATTTCAAAATATTATTGATTAGCAGTATATTTTTAATCCTGCTTTAGCAGCTTAATTTTAATTCTGATTTAGAAGTATATTTTGAACTTCACTAGAAATCTGTGTTTTATACGCGTGGCGCATGAAGTAAAATTTCGAGTTTAGAAAAGCCCAGAAAATTTGTCTCGGGTCGCTGCGCGACCCTCGACAAATTTTCACGGGGCTTTTCTAAACTCGAAATTTTACTTCATGCTTAGTCTGGGAGTGGAATACACTCGTTTAAATCTTCACATTGATCTCTTAAAAAAAAAGCAAATATCTGAAAATTTACAACATATAATTAGGATATGTATACTTAATTGAAAAACTCCCTATATGTATTCTGGAAAGAAAAAATCTTTGTATGTAGTTAATGAATTTTACTTTTTAACAAGTGATATTAATTAAAGGGGCAAGTGTATGATGGGAATGTGCAATATTTGTTGAGATTTTGATATTTATGGAGAAATAGTGAGAAAGATGAAAGAAGTGGGATTATTGCGGAAACTAGCATTTTCATTAAGATTGAATGTTAAATAGAATATATTACTACACTTAAGTTATGAATGTATTAGATAGTTATACGGATATCAAAAAATCAACTGCCATTTTATAAAAATCATTTAACCATTAAAGACTGCTACATCCCCTTGCCCTTTTATTTATTTGAAGGATAAGAGGAACAAGTTTTGAAAACAATAAATTAACTTCCTGCTGATTTAAAAGAAAATGTTAAAATGTATTATTGAATTTAAATTAATTTTGAATTAGCTTTAGTAAAAAACTTAGTTAAAGTAAAGATTTAATTTACCAATAAATCTCTACAATTTACGTTGAATAATAATTGGATAACTTGTTCTTAGCTTTTAAATTAAAAATAGTGTCTTAAGGTACTTGTAAGTGTTAGAAGAAATGCTTATAAAATATATTTGATTCGATCAATTAAGTTCAATTTGTTTATGTTTCAGATGTTACTGAAATCGTGATACCTTTCAAAATTGTAAAATCGAACTGTCATAAACACTAAAAAATGTCTCATAAATATAAATAGATATTATCAATCCCTTATTTAAATCACATTATTAATTAAATTTAAATAGTAACTTATTTTCAGAAAGTATTCTGGGTGGCTTTTTAAGTTATGGGGTATAATTCTGTATTAATTGAAGAAATAAAACAATACTAAAACAGTTCTTCCTCTGCAACAATCCGGGACCCAAACCAAATAATATATAAACAAGAACTCATATCCAAATAACAAATATTTAGTTAATTTTAAAAATTATTACAAAATTACACCCCCAACAACAAAAAATACGGAAAGATATGTGGTACATTAAAACAATCATAACAATGACTGTAAAATATATAATTGTGTAATTAATGTATATGTACGTAAACCCAATCATAAATACATGTACTTGCATTAAATGAAAATAAACTTTTATATTTTTTGTATGATGCTATAGTCTATAGAAATTACATTTTATTTAAAAACAAAAATACAATCGGATCTCAATATTTTATATATTATATATAATCTTTAACGATTTCCATATTTACGTAGATTGTTAAGTAAGTAGCTAATAGAGAATGATGTAATTATTTTTTTCAAAATGATCGGCCGTTTCTAGAAAGCGAACAAGGCCTAAATAACCATAAGCGATCATCCTGGAAAAAATAAACCGTTACGTTTTTCGTTTTTAAATTAATTCAAAAGAAATATTTTATATACTAACATACATTGTTGTGCCTGTACATTAATCAGCTAATCATGGGGTATTTTTAGATTATTATTGTACATAAGTTATTTAACCTAAACCTGTATATATACAAAACCAAACATACATAGTGTAATTATTTAATTTCTTTTTATCGATTCTTTTTATAAAAGTTAAAGGTACCAAATAATTATGCTACAACCTAATTAGTTGAATCCAAGGTTTGTGAAATAGATAAGTAAAACATTTAGATGACATATATTCTGAAATATTTTCATGAACCAGTAGTTTCTAGATTTTGTACCTAATTAAAGAAAATGACGAAAAAAACTGAAAAAACAAAATACCTAAACTATTGTTATTCGAATAATGGAGTTTTTAAGTTTTCAAAGATGTGAATATGGTGGTTATGTTTAATGAGATGTCTTCATTAAGAACAGGTATGGTGAGATTATGTCTACGATATGTAAGATTTGTGATTGTTGTGTGAATAAGTATAATATATAAATAATTGAAAATATATCTTAAATGCTGTTGAAGAGGTGGATGTAATTAAATTTATCCTTTTTATTTAATGACATTTTTTTGTTTGTTATATCTTATTCCCTAGCGGATACTATATTTATTTATTACAGCAAAGTATACTATATTTATTTATTAAAGGAAAGTATACAATATTTAGGATCATTTGTTCAACATTTTCGTTTATGACTTATTTTAGTTATAAATATTTTGATATACCACTTTTATTATTATTTTATCAAAATTGAAAATGTACCAAGAAGTAAACGCCTTAAAGATTCAATAACTTATAAATATTATTGTAAAGAAAGTAATTATAAAAAAAATTACATCTTCAAATTTAAAATTACTTCAATCATTAAAAGTGTTATTCTTTTCGCAATCTACAACAAATTTGTTTCACAAAGACTGTATCAAACACTCATTGAAACAACTACTTCCCGAGCTAATACCCCGACGGACATTGAATTATACAACAAGTGTTTGCTGTTACACACAGTAACCTACTGCAAATGGAATAATTTGGGTGAAATTATTCAGGCCATCTATAAGACTAACTTACTGTAGATTGTGAAAATGATCGCACTTTTAATGTTTGAAGTATTCTGCAACCAAGAATTGGCAAATTCATTTATACTTATGTTTGAACGGTAACGTGACCGCCAGTCTAAGGTGTCAAATTGTTTAGAGGGAATGGCAAAGCTATACTGATGAGAGATAAATCTCGAAACGCGTCTATAGATCGCCTGGATAATTTGACCCAAATTGTTACATTTGCGGTAGATTACTTTATGTAACAGCAAACACTTATTGAATAATTCAATGTATACCGGGGTATTTGCTCGGGAAGTAGTTGTTTCAATGAATGTTTGATATAGTCTTTGTAAGACTAACTTGTTGTAGATTGGGAAAAGAATCGCACTTTTAATGTTTGAAGTATTCTGCAACCAAGAATTGGCAATTTCATTTATACTTATTATTGAACGGTAACGTAACTGCCAGTTTAAGGTGTCAAATTGTTTAGAGAGAATGGGAAAGCTATACTGATGAGTAGAGAGAGGATTTTATGCATTATAAAATGGTGAAATATGTGCATATATATGCACTTAAAAACCCGAAATTATGCATTGTCAATTTAAAATATGCAGGTAATAAATTGAAATATGTCAATAAAAAAAAAAATACATAAGTTTGTTTATATACATTTTTAATAATAAAAAAAAGTCACATACATTTATTACTGTTAATACTAAGAAATGAAAAATACTATACTTGTACATAATTAGTCCTATTAATAATACTACAATTACTAAATTACTTTTTGAAACAACTACTTTGTTGGCTAATATGACGACGTATATTGAATTACACAAAAATCGCAAATCGTCCTTTTGTATAATTCAATATTCGTAGTGGTACTAGCCAGGAAAGTAGTTTTAAAAAGTCTCAAGTTCACAAGACTCTTAAATGTAGATTTACAAAAAGTTTCCTATTTTAATTCATTTATTAATATTATTTAATTGATCATGTTTATGTTAATAATTATGGTAATATATAAACTATAGGTACTACAGCATGTACCTTACTAACAATTATTGATTATGGTTAGTTTGATTGGCGTAACAACTTATAACTAAATGTTTTTCTAAATTTTCAGGAAGAAAATTTTGACGTCTGTCAGACAGTATATGCTTATATGATGAAAAACTTCTTTCCACATCTACAGATGTTATTGGTGAATTTTTTAAAGCGGCTAATATAGACACGTCTAAATTTATATCAATGGTTTCGGAGTTTTCGTTGAGTGTCAAAATGTTATTAATTTTATTTAACAGCTGATATCCGTAGTTCTTATGTAATACTTCATTTAATTTATTTGCAATAGTTACACCAATATTACCAGGAACACCAGAAATTAGCTGCTTCTGTCTCGAATTTGGAAATAGTTGTGCTTACAAAATAATAATGCGCTTTTATGAAGGCTAACTGAGTACGCAGTTCTGTATTCTTTAAAACAGATTGTGCTTTCTTAATATATGTATTGGAATTATCAGAAAACTCCAAAACCAACTCTTTAATTATTTCGAAATGTTCTGCATAAAAAAGCGCTGCACTGTGCCACGTTCCCCAGCGCGTAATTACAGGTTCAGGCGGTAGAGGAATATTAGGAAGTTTTTCTTTGTATAGGTGAATGCGTAATGGGGCCTTTACAAACACTTTCTTTATACTACTTATTAAAGTATTAACAATCGGAAATTCATTGCGAATTGCCTCTGCCATTCTATTTATACCATGAGCCAAGCATGTTACGTGAATTAAATTTGCAAATAATATTTTTAATTGGGTACCCGCTTTTACCATATAAGGTGCAGCATCGGACAGCATCAAAATAATGTTATTTGTGGGAACAATATCCGGAAGAAAAAAATGCATAAATGTCTCGTTAATGAATCGCCCTATTGTTAAGTGATTTGTTTTATTAAGGACTTTGCATGCAATTAGATATGATGTACTAGGCTCTTTTTCACTTAAGCGCCCTATCATTAAATTGGCAACATACCGTCCACAACAATCTGTAGTTTCATCCACAACGAAATAGAGATATTTATTTTTTACTATTTCTTTTATATGTCCCATTGTTTCGAGATAGACATCATTGACATACCTTTTTCGGAGTGTGCTTTCATCAGGCACTTGTTTGTTGCTAATTTTTTGTAAAAATGACTTAACAAGAGCATTGCATAATGCAAAATTGAATTCCTCTTGTTTATTCCTTTTCGATTTTTCCCCAAGCAAAGATTCTCGCAAAAGTGTTTGCGAAAATTTGGTTCTCTTCATTTCTTCAATTTTTTTTTTTTATGGAGAGAGGTTTCTATGTGCTGCGTAATTTGTGATTTTCTTTCTGATGTGATCTAAAAAACGCATCAATATTAAAATTGGAACCAAATTCAAAAATACTGTTTGCAATAGATTTCGTCTTAGACTTTGAAGATTTCGCATGCTTTTTATAACATCTTATTTTCGAACAAACACAATTTATAAGATACAAGTCTAATACAATAGTCTAAATTAATTATAGTCTTTACACATCGTGTGAGCATTTAGACTTTAGGTATAGATCCATTAAAATGCTTTCCACGCCTTTGTTTAATAGTTATATCGACTTACCATGTGACATTTATGAACTTTCAAACCATTATGGGTTAATTGAAAACATTATTACAGTTTTCATTAATAACTAGACCTGAAATTTAAATGCTCACTCAATATGAATGGTTAATTTAGAATTATGTGTAAAGTAACTTACTATTTTTCCACATGCGGTACAAAATACTTTTGCGCCGTCTAGACGGAGCTCGGGTATATTTTTGATCCATACCGGAACTAAATTATTTTTTTCTTTCGGCATCTTAATGTTAGTGAACTAATTTCAACAATTTCTATATGTACTTCTCATTCACTTGAAGATTTGTGAATGAATACGGTATAGGGGGGCTATTTATTTTTTTAATAAACTTCGTAATTGCAATCATTCACTAAATCGGCGGGCTCGCCTCTAAATAAATATGAGAATTCCCTTACGCACGAAACTATTTCTTTCTCGTTCTACCGCTTGATCCAATGCCGCATTACGCATATTTCAAAGTAAACCGACACAAACATAGGAACACATAATTTACTGTTTATCGCAAGACAAATTGGCAATTAATTTGATCAATTTGGCCGGTATTTCCCCGAATGACAACATGTTTTGGTTCATGGCCGAAATCGAAAATTGTTCGTGTTGCAATGTACCGTGCGACAAAATGTTAAATATTCCAATATATGTTAAAATATGCATTATAAGGCGAAATATGCATTTTATGAGTAAATTTGCAAAATATGCAAAATATGCAAAAATATGCATTTTGCGTAAAATCCGCTCTCTACTGATGAGAGACAAATCTCGAAACGCGTCTATAGATCGCCTGGATAATTTGACCCAAATTGTTACATTTGCAGTAGATTACTTTTTGTAACAGCAAACACTTGTTGCATAATTAAATGTCTACCGGGGTATTTGCTCGGGAAGTAGTTGTTTCAATGAGTGTTTGATATAGTCTTTGTAAGACTAACTTGTTGTAGATTGCGAAAAGAATCGCACTTTTAAAGTTTGAAGTATTCTGCAACCAAGAACTGGCAATTTGAATCATACTTAAAATTACTTTGTGTTCAATAATAAGATTATATTGCAAAAATTATATTTGACTTTGAAGGCGTTAATTCAAATTTCAAAAATATTAAAAATTAATTAAGTAAATTATAGAAAGTGATTTTGTAATGTATAATAATTTAGAAACTGCCAAAACACTTTTCAATATAATAATTTAAATAAAAACGTTTTAAACTTTTTTGCTTAAATAGTTACTCCTACTAAAATATGGTTTATTCCTATACTAATTCAACATTTCGTATTTAATTTATGACTTTGTTTTGAAAAAACGTTTGTATAACATTTACTATTTTTTTCCAGTGAACCCCGATAAAATGTTAGGTTGGGAAAACTGAAATCTGGTAATTTAAGTTTTATGCAGTTTATTTTGTTGTGATTTCATAATGGTGTTCAAATATCTAACAGTGGCTTCTCAACAATACCATCTGATAATTTACATATGTTCGAAAAGCGTAAACGCCATCTAATGCCCATTAGCTTAAGTAGCATCGTCAATAGCTGGCAAACTACACGTTTGTATACAGCATTTTTTTGTCCTCATTGGGCTTTATTTTATAGAATACAAATATCAGATGTACAGTATTCTTCAATGATATTTATATTTGTATTCTTGAAAATAAAGCCCTGTTGTGGACGAACAATTGCTGTATACACACGTGTAGTTTGTCAGCTATTGACGATGCTACTTAAGCTAATGGGCATTAGATGGCGTTTACGCTTTTCAAACATATGTAAATTGCACAGACCATAATAAATGGTCAAAGATGTTCAGTATTCTTCAAGCACTGCAGGGTGGGTTCACGCTTATGGGACTTATTTATACTATCGCAAATAACTTGGCGACATATTCAACACATGTCGCTGACGTATTTTTTAAATTTCCCTCCAGAAAAAGTAGCAAACTGCAGCTTCACAAAGGAAAAATAGGGAAAACATTGGGCCCGATCATCAAAGAAAACAGTTGGAAGTTTACTGTCAACTGTTGGGGAATTCTCTGCTGACACGGTTGTTAATCGTAAACGTGTTTGGGATTTTTGCAATCGTACAAAATAGACTGACCAGAGTACCGTTCATTAGATACCAACATACATCACAAACATATCCAAACATGTTGAATGTTGAACATTTTGATGAACGGGCCCATTCTTAACCTCATTTCTTTGTTATTGTTGTCTTTTTGTGTTAACATCTCGTGCATTACTATAATTGCGACTAAAGCTTTCTTTGTACTTTTCGAAATTGGGATAAAAGGTAAGAACATTTTTATTTTATTTAACCATTGCAAGGTGTGAGTTATAGCATGATTTAAAAATATATTTACAAAATAGTTTAGTAAGGTAAAGCATAGGCATTCAAGAGTGTTTGACGAGGAATTTATCATATTCTTCTGTATTTAAAAGTGTTGTAATTACGAATGTTATAAAATGCCTAGAAGTAAGGCTTGTGTAATCAAAGGTCGTGAGAATAAAATTCTTCGCGGCACTTCTTAAGATAAAAAATATCTAAATAAATTGTTGCTAGAGCTGATTTACTAACAGAAGAGAATATTTTATCTGCATTTTGCAAAAGAGCATTATTCAATAGATCGATATGATTTAGTAGATAAAAATGTGATTGGATAGCCCCATATTATTATTGGGTAAATGTGTAGAACACGGCACACGCTCTATTTTGACAGGTTCGTCCATGCGCAGCAGCGCCCACTCCAGTGGTTCTCATTAAGTTATTTATGTGTGTGTGTGTGTGCGCCTGTGTGTGTGTTTTCTATTAAAATTTTAACAGTTCTATCATTGTCTTTGATTATAATCATTAATATTGATTCTATAAACGTCATTGATTCTATTTAACCTCTTTTTTTACTCATCTAACCTAAGCATATGCATACACACCCGCCCGCATACACACGCCCATACAAATAATCTGCTGAGAACCACTGGAGTAGGCGCTACTGCGCATCTTAATGTGGATGTGCCGTGTTCTACACATTAGCCTATTATTGCTCTCAAAAGACGTGCACTCAGTAATTGGTATTAAGGGGACTCTCATCGCAGGTTTTATGAAAGCTTACACATTTAAACATAAGCATTTGCTTTGTTTTAAATATAAAATAATTTTTAAACAAATAAATTCTAATTTTGTTTGCATGCTCAAGTCCGGCAACTTCTATTTGTAAATAATACAAATATTTTTTTTTTTCTATTAGCACAAATCCAGATTTGAGGAGCTGTTCTACATGAATAATCGGCAAAAGTTATTTTTCTGAATTGCGTTTAATAATGTATGTTTTCCACTACTTTTATTAAATGATTACATGCTATTCATATTGAATATATTTTTATACCTTATTCCTCTTGATTCCTCTTAAATCCTTTCATATAAAAATATAATATAAAATTAAAATAATAACCGAAAATAGTTTCTTCAAAAAAGGTATCTGAATTATCGACGTTTCTTTGTTACCTATAATAATAAATTTAATTGAAAAATTATATCTCAAGTGTACAAATGCACACGCTGTAAATTTTCCGACATTCGTTGTTATTTAAAAAGTTCAATTTGAAGCTTGAACGAGTGTTTTCCACTCCCAGATTAAGCATGAAGTAAAATTTCGAGTTTAGAAAAGCCCCGCGTAGAAAATTTGTCGAGGGTCGCGCAGCGACCCGAGACAAATTTTCACGGGGCTTTTCTAAACTCGAAATTTTACTTCATGCGCCACGCGTATAAAATACTGAACTTTTGTGAAGTTTTAAATATTTTAAACTTCATTATAAATCAGTGATGTATACGCGTGGCGCATGAAGTAAAATGTCGATGGCCTGAAAATTTGGTTTGGTCGCTTCGCTTTGCTACGCGACCAAACCAAATTCCCAGGCTTTTCTAAACTGTATATTTATCAATTGATCATTTTTATCAGTTATGAATCAATTATACGTTTAAAAAATGTAAACGTATTGTTCGTTTTTGTAATATTAATTCAAATTCAAATCAAAAGTCTGAACCGCCCGGCGAAATATCTTTCGAGTTAGTTGGCGACATCGTCGTCCAGAGGCGCTCTTTGCAGTATTTTCCAATACATGGTCGCGGACCTTCTATAGGGTTCATTTTTCTAGGAAGCACAGGTTCGAGACTATACTGATGATGGCGTTGAAGCCTGAAACGCGTATATAGTTATCCGGTGAATGAATAAGTAGTACTGAACACAAATCCATATTCTTGACATCTGATAATTGATTTCAGCTAATAAAATTTGAGTATTTTAATCTCCTTTGACGCTTTTTAAATCTAAGAATTTCTACAGATATTCCTTCAAATTCTATTTTATCTGATCCAAATTTATTTTTTTTTCCTTGGTAGTGGACGTATAGAAATAACTCTTAATAAAGTTATATAGAAAATAAAAAATCACCATTTGTAGAATTTGGAGCAAAAAATTGAAACGCTAGAATTAACATTTTGTATATGTGTCTTTTTGTCGTAATTGAAAATGTATAAACCGTCACTCTCAGTAAACGGATTTTAGTTAGACAAACATAATTACAACACAATTTTTATGAAAAACAGGTCGCTTGATTTTGTCAGAGGTTTCCATTTTTTTGCTCCTAATTGTACACACCTTGTGTTTGAGTTCAGTAGTCGAGTCATAGATGTCGCTACGTACAGTATTATAACGTAAAATATACATTTGTTTCAAAGAGATTAAAAAAGACAGTTATTTCTTACTTCACTTTTTATTTGTATCGTTAGATGTACATTTCGAGACACAAGGTGCTGATTATCAATAACAAACGGAATTCTTACAACTATTTGTGCGGTATATATATATATATATATATATATATATATATATATATATATATATATATAAAGGGACTTAGGAAAAACCAATAAGTAATTAGGCTAGGTGTTAAGGGGGTTAAGGGTTCGGCAAGGTTGTCGGTGGGAATACATTCTCTGAGGGGTTCTTTTTGGGTAATAAATCCAATATTGGATTATCTAAGCGACTAAGATCAAAATTTAGCAAAACATTTTTATTTTTGTACATTTCAATTGATTCAAGCATATTTAATCTACGATAACTTGACTATTTTAAAAGTTTAACATTGTTAACCGAACATGTGTGTCCTGTTTCTAATGAATGGCGTGCGACCGCTGATTTATCCTGGTTTTGAATTTTAAAGTAATATTGATGTTCTTTGAATCGTTTTAATATATTGCGTTGTGTTTGACCAACGTATATTTTATTGCAATTGTTGCAGTTTATTGAATAAACTCCGGATAGTTCTAGGTAGTTTATTTTTGCAAAAGTGTTGCTTAGTAAACTTTTTAATTTTGTATTGACATAAAAAGCAAGAGAAATGCTGAATTTATTCAAAAAACTACCAATTCTCATACAAATTGATAGGTGGTAAATGAATCTAGCAAACTTTTTTCTGGCGGTTAGGGCGATTAGGGTGGTACCTAATTTTATTTTGTGTTTTCTAATGTGTCTGTTAATTAATTTATAGATTGTGTCTATTTTGAAATTTAATGAAATGCCTATTTTCCTGATTAAACTAAATTCCTTTTCTCTATTCTCTTTAGATATTGGTATGTTCATTGCTCGAAAAATCATTCTATTAAAAGCTGCTAATTTATGTGTAAATGGAGAAGATGAAGATGTGTGGATGTAATTAAAAGTGTGTGTTTTTCCTGTGTATATGAAATTCTATTTTTTTTTTATTATTCATCAAAAGTAAATCTAGAAATGAAATTTGACTACTTTTTGTCTATTTCATGCGTAAAGCTGATACTGGGAAAAAGTTTATTTAAATTGGAAGTTATGTCTTTCACATTTGCATCTGTTTTGACTATTGCGATATCATCCACGTATCTATACCAAACCCTCGGAAAGTTAGTGATTGTTTTCATAGCCTCATTTTCGAGGTGATTAAGAAAAATGTTTGATAGGAAAGGTGACAGGCGGTTGCCCATTGCTGTTCCGAAAGTTTGTTTATAGTACGTGTTGTTGAACATAAAAGTATTGCATTCCATTACAAATTTCGTGAGTTTTAAGTATTTTTCTATTTTTTCTGTTTCTGTTGAGTTTTCGATTAAAATTTGTTTTAATATTTCATAAGTTTCCTGTAATGGACTGCTGGGAAAAAGTGCTTCAACAAACGAAATGAGTACTGACCATTTCAAAAACGTCCGGTCCCCGTCGGTCACCCTGTATACGGAGAGTTTTATGTAACACCGAACATTTTCATAACGAGAATATTTCTTTTGAGTATACATATGCATTTCGTTGTACATTTTCCGAAGCTCGGTTTATTAAGAGAATTCAATTAGAACTTTAAACGAGTGTTTTCCACTCCCAGGCTAAGCATGAAGTAAAATTTCGAGTTTAGAAAAGCCTGAAAATTTGGTTTGGTCGCGTAGCGCGAAGCGCGGAGCGGCCAAACCAAATTTTCAGGCTTTTCTAAACTCGAAATTTTACTTCATGCGCCACCGGTAAAAAACACTGACATATCACGAAGCTTTAAACACACCGCTTAACTTTACATTGAATCAGTGTTTTTACCAGTGGCGCATGAAGTAAAATTTCGAGTTTAGAAAAGCCTGAAAATTTGGTTTGGCCACTCCGCGCTTCGTGCTACGCGACCAAACCAAATGTTCAGGTTTTCTAAACTCGAAATTTTACTTTATTCTTAGCCTGGGAGTGGAAAACACCTGTTTAAAGCTTTAAATTGAATTCTCTTAGTAAACCGAGCATCGGAAAATGTACAACGAATGCATATGTATACTTAAAAGAAATATTCTCGTTATAAGAATGTTCGGTGTTACATAAAACTCTGTGTATGTGTATGTATAACATTTTTAAATTGTTTTTAGAAAAAACGAACCTAAAATTAAATAAAGACAATGAGCCATGCGATTTTTCCTTCGTGAAGGCTTTCGTTAATTAAATAAATTATTAGGGCGGGAAGAAACATTTCAAAATAACATGTATGACAAAGAGAAACATACTTAACGACTGTCGCTAACTTTAACGAAAGGAAAATCATACGGATCAATGTTGTTTATAATATTACTTTAAAACTGAATTTTACATTATTATTTTTTGTCTATTTTTCGAGAAAAAATGAATCACTTACGGGTTCAATCTGTAAGATGGAATTCATTATCGGGGATTTGAATATAATATGGCGACTAAATCCACGTCCTAAAGTTCGGATCGGGTCTCATGATCTCGATTAACTAAAGCTTAAGGTCCGGCTGGGATCAGGTAGTTGACCCTTCGCATTTTCCGAAACACCTCGGACGGACTACCTGTTTCAATTAGACGACGGTGGAAAGCTACGTATGGGTATGGGCCAGTTGGTCGAGTTCACATGTTCTCTTCACTGGGGCTTTATAAGGGAATCCTATCTAAAATAGACATCGCTGCCTGCCCTGACCCAAATGTACCTCCCAGAATACGGCAAAACGAGAAAAATGATATAATTTACATCGATATGGCATTACAATATATACAAGATGTCCTCGGCCAAACCGTTTATAAAAAGTTTATAAACTTCTAATGAATTATCATAAATGTTGGTAACATGGATGTCGAAAAATGAGAATAGACTTTTTGTTTGTAATTCAGCTATTAAACAATTATTTAAATAATTTAATTACAAATTCAAAGCCCATTTCACCGGTCGACGACATTTCGGTTAGCTATAATGCCTCGAAATGTTACTTCTTACGCAAGGATATTGATTTAAATTGGTCGAAAGCACATGCATCAATACGTTACATTTTTTGTTTTGTATAAACAATCAAGCAATTTTGATGTAATTTTCTAAAATACCGATAAAAAATCGGCAAATCATTTTTACATTTTGGGTACCAATTTTTAGCATTGATAGTAATCTAAAATGATTAAATATGCTTTTCAATTGCTGTCAGAAGACAACAATTTAACTTGTTAAAGCTTTACATTTGCACAATTATTTATCGATTAGTTGCATTGCTGTAAACAGCGACGTAACTAGGGGGTGCAAGACTCCGCAATGCGAGGGGCACCTACCAATGTCGTCTTAAGGTATGGGTATAATGAGTATTAATGAGCAATTAAAAATCTTAAAATATTTACTCCTTTAAACATTACAAATGAGAAAAATATTCTCCCGTTTTTTTACTACTTTTCAAAATCGTGGATATCTATCCAACAAAATGATATTTTTAGCGTTTGTATTAAACAATTTTTTTAGAGTACACAAAAAAACTACTTTAAGAAATTATACACTTTTGCAAATACTAAAATTATGTAGACATTTTTAAGATATTGTGAAAATAGTGAAAAATTCTAGGAGCGATTATTTATATAAAACATGTTCATAAAGTCTACATCATAACTTTAAGTTAGCGGATTTAGAATTAAACAAGTTATAATTTAAGCTTAAGCACATTTCTGTAAATTAAATATTACGTTCTGTAAATATGTTCAAACATTTTAGAAATCAACTTTTTTCAAATCGTTTAATTAAGCAAAAATGTCATTACTAATTTACGCATCAGAGCAATATAATTTTATTTTGCTGAATGTGACTAGCTTCGCTGGCGCGCCCCGGCAAATCTAAATGTTCAGGCTTTTCTAAACTTAAAATTTTACTTCATGAGCCACGCGTATAAAACATTGATTTCAATTGAAGGCTTAAACTCGAAGTTTTACTTCACGCTTAATCCAGGAGTGGAAACCTTTGTTTCTAAAGCCAAATAAAACACTACAATAGAAGATATATATTGAACAATGTTTTAAATCAGTGTTGAATATAACACTTTTTTATGTAAGAGTCCGCTCAAATGTGTATAATTTATTTGAAGTGTGTAGGTAAGTGTTTATTAAACTAAACATTACTACAATCAGAAAAATATTGCGATTTAATAAATAACACTTGAAAGATCTTGAATAATAATATATTGAAAAAACATACAGTTAGAAATTATTAAAAAAATTGTAAAAATTGCATTTTGTCTGAAAATTTAACCAAAAACAGAAAGTTAGAACATTCTATTAGAACATGAGGTGGAATCGGATTAATGTAACATGCAGCGTTTTTCTTGTTCGTAACAGGTGCTCCACTCTGCCATCCCTGGAGATCAGTTTAATTGGACACAATTCGCATATAATACCTCCGGGTATGCCCTTTAAAATACCTACCCTAACAACTACAATTTATTGATTCCATGTACGAGCATGCAGGCAAGCTATTTTATTTATTTCACACACCCAAATAAAACAAGTTATTGAATTGAAGTCTGAAGCAACTATTAAATTTGAATTTAATAAACAAGTATAAATTTATATACCGAGTGAAACAGTAAACACCATCCTTTAATTTTTTTATTAGTTGAGATATAAATTTAAAATATTGTAGGTTAATACTATAAACAAATTGTGGTTCAGTGGTGATTACGAAACTTTAATAACACTTCCGGTTTTACCAAAAGTGACATCAATTTTAACATTTTAAATAGAACACCCTATATAATTCTTGATTTTCGGATTTAGAATGTCATTTTACATACAAATCAATTGTGTAAAAAAAATTAAAAGTGTCGTATTTTGTTTCAAGCAATAATATAGTATCAAGGTTAGTGTGACGGCCCTAACAAACCTGTTGGATAAATTAAGAAACAAAAGTTGATATTTTTTGTTTTTTTATACGTTTATGATACGATAGAAAACCTTGTTTCGTATCATAAACGTATAAAAAAACAAAAAATATCAACTTTTGTTTCTTAATTTATCCAACATATGCCTTTAAAATATAAGTGGATCGTTTTTTTAAGAACTCAATTTTTTTAAAGTTGAGCGGGGCGGCTCATTATGATTTTTTTAAAGGTTAATATACTACCTTGCTAAATGTAATTATGTGAGACTTGTGAGACCAAAAATCAAAATTCAGAAACTGCTAAACAAACAATTGATTTGTATGTAAAATATTATTGCAATTTGTTTTTAGTATAAACGTACCATTTTTTAAATTTATCTCTCAAATTATAAAAAAAAATAAACTAAATGAGCTGATTCTGTTTTGTGTTGCACTTAATATTCCGAAGTAGTTTTATATTATTGCTAAATTAGATATGCAATGGTTCGACCCCTAGTGTTGTATAAATTTATAATTTGCATTTTTAATTGTACGTTGTGTTGTGAATGTAGTAACCCTTTTATTTATTTAACAAGTTCGTTGCTTATATCAATATGTATTATCGTTTGCTGTTCTTTCTTTCTTATTGATTTTGATCGGGATGGTGTGTGGACAAGAAATAAAATCAGGAAGTGAGCAACAAATGCGAACTTTATTCAATCAAAATTATATCTCGATTTATAAAATCAGATACTATTTCAAATTACAAATCGTGCGCACTCTTTACTAAAAAAAATGTATCTTACTCTACGTGTTGGAGCAAATTTCAGACCTATCATTCAACTTACAAGATAGGAAAACCCACGAAACCCATCTCATACCTGATTCTCTCTTTTAATACCGCTTTCTCCTAAATTTCTCATAAATGGTAAGAAATATGGTTCGCGATTTTAATTCGGCTTTTTCCTACATTTCTCATAAACTGTAAGAAACATGGTTCGCGATTTTACTTCGGCCTTGTCCTACATTTCTCATTAACGGTAAGAAACATGGTTCGCGATTTTAATTCGGCTTTTTCCTACATTTCTCATAAACAGTAAAACACATGGTTCGCGACTTTACTTTGGTGGCCTTTGGCCGTAAGAATCTTAGCTTGGATTCTCGTTAAGCAAGATCATCTCCCCCTGACTTTGTTACTTCTGCTCCTGACCCTCTCGCTCGGAACCTCTAACCCCCGGTTCTCATGGCAAAAAGATCCTCTTTCCCCTATTTCGCGATGGTTTTATCGGTCTCTTCCCCCATCTGTGACGTCGTTGCTCTCGTGTTTACTACGGCTCCCTTCTATCTATCTATAGATGGAATAACTATATTTGCAGTAGGTTACTGTATGTACTGCAAACACTTGTTGCATAATCCAATGTGCGTTGGGGTATTAGCTCGGGAGTTAGTTGTTTTAATGAGTCTTTGTAAGAATATTTGTTATAGAATGCATAAGGACTTTTAATGTTTTAAAGTATTCTACAAACAAGTATTGGCAATTTCATTTATACTTATGTTAATACTTTTAAATCGACTATAATGTTCATGTAATCGCTATTAATTAATTAATTAACCAATAAAAGCGTAACTAACTAATAAAAGCGTATTTAAGTTACTATTTTGATTTTTTTTGTAAACACAATTATGAACATACTAATAAGCCAATTTCTATGTAAATAAAAGTTAGTCCAATTAAAAATCGATACTTTCAAAACGTGACACAATAAATTTGTTGCAAACAAGCTGGTTAACTCAACCGAGAGTTTATATAATTCAATTAAACGTACAGGGATGAAATAAAAATAAAATTAATGTAATATAAACATAATTTATTTATACATAATATACGTTAGCTCACTTTTCAGTTCCAGCGCACACAATCTCATTAATCGGTAACAATATTTACTATATATTATCACTGCCATTAAAGCATTTCCATTTAGTGTGTTGTGTTTATATAGTAAAAACCAGCAACCTGCAACCTTACGACATTCACACTTATACATGATAAATATATAAAATTAGCCCTGTCGAGCTCGTCAGACATATTATGTAAATATACCGTTACATTTCAATTTTTATATTTGTGTTTTGTGTGTGATGGTGTGTGTGTGTGTGTGTGTGTTTTGGGGGTTGAGTGAGTGTTGTAATGTTGAAAACTACAATTAAAATATTGATTATCATATATCACGACATTTATAAGCTGCATATTATTATATAAGGAATGATAGAAACAAATTCACATTAATAATAATTATAAATTAATGGATATATACAGATTTCCTATTGCTTGCATCTGGTTCTTTCGGTGGAAATTAAATAAAGAAGTTTAAATTGTGTGTTAATTTGTTGTTTTCATATACATTTATTTACAATAATACTGTGTAAGTAGAAACATTTTAAAAGCATCTATACACTAAATAGTATTTACATTAAAAATAGCATGTTATGTACGTATTTATGGCAGGTTATAATAAAGGGATTTTTTTGTTTTGTCTTGTTTGTATATAATATAGATATCTCTTGTTAGGTTTGCCACTTTTTTCTCTCTCAAAATATAAATACTTTGAAAATATCCTATATAATATTAATTATGTTGTGTTTGTGTTATGATAAAATAAAAGTATGCATGTTTTTATTAATTTTTAATTAATAATAATTAAAACTAACTAAATTGAAACAAAATTAAAATTCAGGACTTTTTATTAGATTTTCTCCATGTATCAAATGCGTTTGCTGATTTATCACATTATTTTAGAACGTACCATTTTTATATCATATATTACCTCTTTTTCTTAAATGTGTTTTCCCATTTATCAACAGATATTGCAATCTATGTTTAGTTAGGAGTAAAACAACTAAAAAGAGATGTGTATAAGAATAAATAATTGTTGAATAGGGAATTAACTTTTCATTACCTCAGTGTCTTATACGATTAGCGCATGAAGTAAATATTTCAACTTTTGAAAAGACAGAAGGCTTTTCTAAAGTCGAAATATTTACTTTATGTCCAAACAAAGAGTGCGACGTTACAAATGATTATCTTTAAAAAACGGCTTTATTCATTAATTTTGACAAATCAATACAGTTAAGCAGATTAAAATCTGTTCACAAAAACTTACTTATCTATATTATTCACAACAAATTATTTAATAAATAGAGAACAGCCATTTTAACTAACATTTCTGGTTTATCAACATTTTATTAAGGTATTTTAATAATTTATTTTGTGAAATCCACGAGAACTATTAAATGTGATTAGATTAGCTATAATGTTGCATATCTGCATTGATCGTTAAAATTATTTCATAATTGGGGAAAACTCATTAGGTAAACAAAGAAAATGTAAGTAAATTTAATTCATCGAGAAAATCAAAAACAAAACTCTTTCAACTACGACATCAATAAATATTACATATGTATTTTCAAAATCCGAAAAACAACCCTAAAGGAATAAATAAATAAAACATAATTTTGGACCCTCACTTCAGAAAAAAAAAAAAGAAAACTTCTAGATACAACTGTAAATGTTAAAACACCGCAATTTAAAAAGACGAATCTAAATTAGGATTGGCAATTCAATAAGCGTAATAATTCCCGAAAATCTCATCCGTGACGGTGTTTTAACAAATGCGCTTCTAATATACACATATATTTTTTATATAATTTCATTAAATATATTTTTCCTCATCATTTTCTATATTATTGCTTGAAAATAAACAACTCCTCTAAATACAAACGATCTACGATGATAATGAGTACCTTTTTTTTTGTAAAGCATATTTAATTAAACACAACAACATTAATACATTCACTAGAATCTAAATTTATATATATAAAAAATCATTTGTCTCTTTTCCTTTATTATATTATTCAAAAATAAATTATGAATAATCTAAATATATATAAAATTCTATGTTTGTTTCTTTATCTTTTGGAAAAATGAAGTACATTAAACATCCACATTGCTTAAATTTATATGGCACTCTATCTTTAACATGCAAATATAAAATTACTTATTGTACTTAAATAATTATAATTTGTATAGAACCAGAGTCTGTCCTTTCATATCCTTGTATACACCACTTATAAATAATTGTAATGAATAGTTTTCTTTATTTTATGTACACATTTTGTATGGGTATAATATTTTGTGTTTATATAAATTTCTTGTTTGTTCGGATTACTCTTATATTTTAAGAAAATAAGTCTGCAAAATGGAAGAATTGGTTGTTTTAAAAGGAAATATATTTAATTTATTATTAAGGCAGTTAAGCACATAATAACAGATACTATGAATGAAATACAAAACATCTAGTGAAAAAATAATAGTTTTGAGTTTACATTTTTATTGAAAAATAATAGTTTTCGGATTATTATTATTATTATAGCCCGTAACAAGAAGATCATCAATTAAATATGTTAAGTAAGAGTTGAGAAAATTGTTTATATAAAGAACTGAATAGTATGTACCTAAGTCAACGTTTTAAAAGGTTGTCTTTTAAACTGAATTTTCTGCATAGTTAAAAATCATAACGTAAGAATTTTTGTATTAGAAAATTTAAGTAATGGAATAATTTTCCTTATTTATTTGCTGACAGCCGTTAATCAATTATTTAATAATTTTTCATGATTTTAATAAACATACATTTTTTGTATATTTCTGTTCTCAGAAAATGTTAGTAAACTTGACTCTCTATTTTTTTAGAGGTAAAGCATTTTCTTATTGCCAAAATATAAACGAAGTCAATTTTAGTCAAATTTAACCTTCCGATTTTTTTTCCGCTTACAAAAAACATTAAAATCGTTATTGATTAAGTCTGAGTTTATTATTTAAGTTGTAATAAAAGTGGTTGTTCAACAAACAATAGATACGGGGATGAAAGACGTATGGTCGATAGCCCGTTTATAGACATATTTTATTAAGAATAATTCAAATTCATAACTATTTGAATTCGAGAGAATAAGCTTAAGCTTCTTATAGTTTGCACAATTTAAACATAATATATAAAATTACGAAAATGTTTGTTAAATATTTCATTGCATAATTCAATATCCGGCGGTGTATTTGCACGGCAAGTAGTTGATTCAATGGGTATTTATTATCTTAAGTAGTTTTATTAATTTAGACTCATTGTTTGCAGTTACTACGAACATTTTCGTATTTTTTTATATTATATGTTATTTATTTTAAGTTACTGTATTATATTTAGAAATATTTTGTGAAAATGTCTATAAATACAGATGTTATATCTAATTTAGACATTTCAATTTTTATAAAAACTCGATTGTATTTAATTTATATTGGACCTCTCCCTAAGACGAAATTCTAGTTGGGCCACAGTTTTTAAATAATTTATTGCTGCTTTTCTGATGTGTGAGATAAGGAATAATTTTGTATTGTACCAGGAGACATTTTTTTCTTTCTTCTATAAAAACAATTAAAAATAAATTTACCAACCAAAACAAACGTTGTAATTTATATGAAAAGTAGCTGTAAATTTCTTAAAATATAACTTGTTAATTAAAATTTATATAAACACAATATGAAGACTTCTTCTGAATAATGATCATGCGCATTATTTTACCTCACGAAAATACCTGTATTCACTTGAGATGGTGCGAGGGGGTTAAAAAAAAGAAAACATCAGGACGGAATACAAATATCCAAATAATAAGAAAAGAAAAAACACTAATGTGATGTAAAATAATGCTGGCATATGTAATTTACCCCATTGGTGTGATACCCAATCAGTGGATTAGAATTTTTCTCTCTCATACAAAAAATATGTCTTACATTTAGAAAAATTACAAGCACTCGACGATGTTACAAAATTAGGTGTAAAGGGCATACATAATTAGCGCTATTAGAGATCCTGCGAAGATGTCCTTGCCGGGCCGGGAACTTGTTGATGAAGGTATTCTAATTCCGAGATCTCGGATCTCATTTTCTGCAACAGAAATTAGATTTGCAAATTAGTATGAGTGTGTGTGTAAGTATGCTTATTTCGGTTGAATTAAGTCGGATAAAAGTTTGCAGCTAACATTTTATGTGAGGGCGTGCGAATGTTGCTTTTCTTTGTGCATGCTAGGGTGGGAAGGTGGTTGTTTTTACATCTCGTTTTTGGGAGTGCTCATTTAAATGCATTGCAATTCGTACGGGAGAAAAAAAACCGGATGATATATGGCTGACATAATTCGTTGTTTGTTTAAATGTGTTTCATTTAATACCTTTTTGATTATTAAAGTATTTAAATTGAATTATTAACATATGACTATAAGTTAATAGTATACAGGCATTTTTTCTAACTTTTAACCATTTATAAAATTTATTATAGTGACATCAGTATAATAAGAACATCACAATATTTCAGTGTCTAATAAGAATAAGGCCGAATTTTTACTTCATGCTTAATTACGGAGTGAAAACACTCGTTAAAAGCTTCAACTTTAACAATTTAAAAAATATAAGAAATGTTTAATAATTGTAATAATATTATTACATATTACATGTTATGTACCTATATACAGGAAATGTAACTTTAAAGTATACATATGCATGCTCTGTAAATTTTCCGACATTCCTTGGTTTTTGAAAGAGTTCAATTTGGAGCTTTAAACGAGTGTTTTCCACTCCCAGATTAAGCATGAAGTAAATTTTCGAGTTGAAAATAGCTCCAAAATTTGGTTTGGCGAAGTATGGTATGGGATATATACAGGGTGTCCGTATTTCGAGGAAATGCATGGGGATCTCGGTTATTTGAAGAGTTAGAGAGTTGGTTAAATTAGGGCAAATACGTGAAATTTGTAGCCCAACAATAATCCGAAAACAGATTTGAAATATCTTTTTTTGTTTTCGAGATATTGCCAAAAAACTATTTTTTTCAAATTTCGTTTTTATTTTTTTATTCAAAAACTATTGGATTTAGGAATTTGCAGCATTTACATTATACAGGCACTTTTTAATCAGGAATTTAGTAGTGTACTTACATTTAAAATAACTTTAATATCTTCTCCAGAACCATAGCCAACTTTTGTTTTTCTTATGGGCGCCATATTGGATATTCATATTTTTGGAAAGAACTTTTTTATCACACTTATAATTTATTTTGCGTTTCATTTAAAACAAAGCAACCTTTTGCTTTTTTTTTAAGAGTGCCTTGAAAGCAGTTGCACATTTTAAAATTCCTGAGGCCTACAACTATATTTTTTAGGGAAGGAACCAGAATAATCACTCTGCTGCTTGATGAAGTTTTTCATAATATTAAATAATAATAAACAAATTAATTAAATATCTTTTGAACTAAAATTATCACAAACTTAGAGTAAGTGTTCGAATATATCACCATTGACCTCCAAACATAATTCTAGTCTTTTCCTTAAATTTTGGACTGCCCGAAAAATGTCTCTTCTTCTTAATTGCTGAATGGTAACTAGTATAATTCTTCTTAAATCGTCTTTGTCCTCTGGAATAGTTTTATAAACTTTTCTTTTATAGCTCCCCAAAGAAAATAATCTAGAGGTGACAAATCAGGTGAGCGAGCTGGCCAACGTATATCACCATTATTTGTCATAACTATATTTGGAAACATTTCGGACAGACAATTAGCGACAATTTGGCTGTTGTGAGGTGGTGCACCATCTTGTTGAAACCATACATTTCTTAACATATTTAAGGGGATATCTCTGTGAATTTAATGTATCTTCGTAAATGTATGGACCTACAATATTGTCTCCCAAAATACCGACCCATACATTTAGTCCGAATCGCACTTGTCGTCGTCTTTCTTCATGTTGTCTAGGATTATTTATACTTCACACATGTTCATTATGCCTATTGAATATCCCTGTGTTGGTAAAACGGCATTCGTCAGACCATATCACATTTGACAAGAAATTCGGATTTTCGTTTAATTTTCCCAATAAAATACGACAAAAGGCCATCCTTCGTCTAGCATCTCCAGGACGGAGAGCTTGAGTAACTTTAATTTTGAATGGGCGATATTTATTTTTTTTCAAAATTCTCCATACGTATTGAAACGTCACACCAAACTGGTTGAGGAAGAAGGGTTATCTTGAATCTAGGGGAATAAATATTATCTTATTGTAATTAAAATGAAATCATTTTATCGCTTGCAAAATTTGGTTTTCATTTTCATGGGGTTGGTGATATCCATATCTTTGTCGTGGCTTTACGAAGGAACCATATTCCAATAAATTTGTACGTAGTTTTATGAAATGACTTTCACTTGGCTGTTGCCTTTCTGGATAGCGCTGTAGATAGACTTCGGATGAAATACGTACATTTTTGTTTCAAGTATACTAAACTTCGATCATATCTCGTTTTTCTTGGTTCGAAAACACCATTTTTAACTTTATTTTATGTATTATGTATAATGATCGTATCTTATTGACACATCAATAACTGAATAACGTATCAATATTATTGTTTCCAAGGCACTCTTTACAAAAAACAAAAGGTTGCTATGTTTCAAATGAAACGCAGAATAAATTATAAGTGTGATATACCGTTTAATTCAGAAAAAAAAGTTCTTTCTAAAAATATGAAAATCCAATATGGCGCCCATAAGAAAAACAAAAGTTGGCTATGGTTCCGGGGAAGATATTAAAGTTATTTTAAATGTAAGTACACTACTAAATTCCTGATTAAAAAGTGCCTCTATAATGTAAAAGTTGCAAATTCCTAGATCCATTAGTTTTTGAATAAAAAAATAAAAACGAAATTTGAAAAAAATAGTTTTTTGGCAATATCTCGAAAACAAAAAAAGATATCTGTTTTCGGATTATTGTTGGGCTACAAATTTCACATATTTGCCTTAATTTAACCAACTCTCTAACTCTTCAAATAACCGAGATCCCCATGCATTTCCTCGAAATACGGAGACCCTGTATATATATATATATATATATATATATATATATTTTTTAAAGTTCAGCTTGAAGCTTTAAACGAGTGTTTTCCACTCCCAGACTAAGCATGAAGTAAAATTTCGAGTTTAGAAAAGCCCCGTGAAAATTTGTCGAGGGTCGCGCAGCGACCCGAGACAAATTTTCTGGGCTTTTCTAAACTCGAAATTTTACTTCATGCGCCACGCGTGCAAATCACAGATTTAAAGTGAAGTTCGAATATACATAAGTTTCACAATATTAGCGTTTATACGCGTGGCGCATGGAGTAAAATTTCGAGTTTAGAAAAGCCCAGAAAATTTGTCTCGGGTCGCTGCGCGACCCTCGACAAATTTTCACGGGGCTTTTCTAAACTCGAAATTTTACTTCATGCTTCGTCTGGGAGTGGAAAACACTCGTTTAAAGCTTTAAATTTAACTTTAAAAATATATCCCACACCACACTTCGCCAAACCAAAGTTTGAAACTTTTCGAAATTCGAAATTTTACTTCATGCGTCACGCGTATAAAACACTGAAGTAATGTAAAATTCAGAATACTCTTATTTAGCAAAATATGTTTAATACTGCTTTAGTAGTGTAGTTTTAATACTGATTTAGCGGTATATTTTGAATTTCACAATATGTCAGTGTTTTATACGCATGGTGCATGAAGTACAATTTCGAGTGTAAAAAAGCCTGAAAATGTTCAATCTTTTCTAACCTTGAAATGTTACTTTATGCTTAATCAGGGAATGGAAACCCTCGTTAGCGGTTTAAAATTCAACGATAATACGAAAACAACGCAAGCCTAAACATTTACAGTGTATGCATCGGGATACGTATACTTAAAAGAAAAATTCTCTGTATGGAGTCATTCCCTAATGTTTTTGTTGTCAAAGCGCTAACTTTTAATTTGACTTGTCGTTTTGTTTTAAATTTTATGTAATTACGAAAACAATAAATCTAAGAGTAACATTATTATCTTTAAACGCATTTTTTCATTGGTTTTATTTTTTTACTATATCTTATTTATTACTATGTTTTTAACCAATCTGTCTATGTTACGTTTCTCTTTTCTAATAAAAGTCAATAAGTGTGTAAGAAATTAAAAAAACCCTTCACTTTAATTTAACGAAATTTTATAGACCAATCGCATACATTATGTCAACCCAAGTTTATCTCTAGACTGCAGTTCAAAATAAAATTAGAAAAATATATTTTCATTAAAAGTCAATAAGTGTGTAAGAAATTAAAAAAACCCTTCACTTTAATTTAACGAAATTTTATAGACCAATCGCATACATTATGTCAACCCAAGTTTATCTCTAGACTGCAGTTCAAAATAAAATTCACAACGCTAGTTGCATAACAAAATTTAGTTCAAATTTTGTATGCTCGGCAAGAATTATTCAACAGAATTTAACTTTGGACTCCAGTTCAAAATAAAATACATAAGGCTAGTTGAAAAAAACAAATATTTGTTTGAAATTTTAAATGCAATCTATCATATTTTAATTCAAAGAGCTAGTTTCTTCTTTTACTTCATTCTTGGAAATTCTATCTATTTATCTTAAGTTCTTTATTCTTTCTAGTGATAAAAAATGCAATCTTTTCGCTCCTTGTCTTCCTCGGAGATTTTTTTTTTAGGAACTGAATTTAATATTTAGTTACGTGAAAATGTTTTGAGTATTTTTGCTTCTTTTTCAGAGATAATTAAAACTTCTCATATTTTTTCCCGAAACCCAAAATCGAATATTTATGGTCCAGGTGTTGAAGTTTATATTGTCAGAATTATTATTCCATATGGATTTTTTAATAAGACTGATACATTTTAATAATATGTTCATATAATTAACAGATTAACAGATTTGTAGAATCTGACATTATCTATGGTAAAATATAAAAAAATATTAACTTATTTTCGTATTAATAAAATTGAATCCACCATATGGTATATTAAATTAAAGGAAAAATAACAGATCTATAAACAATAAATAATTAACACTGTTGTATCCTTTCGTCACACTTTATTTTCTAATGGTTAGATATATATTTCAAGTGCTAAGCACTTATTAGTAAATAAAGTGTGAAGAAAGGATACAACAGTGTTAATTATTTATTGATTATACTCTTCACGAAACTCAAAAACATATATCGAACAGATCTATACTCTGTTTCTTTTTAATATGACCAAACTTCACTGTTAAATTAGGATTGCAACTGTTCGCAGTAAATACACCCTTTACCACGAGCAGTTGCAATCCTGATTTAACAGTAGGGTATTATAAACATAACATTTTGAGATGTTGGTAAATGATTATCAATGTGACAAATGAATCATAATTTGTCAAATAAATTGTCACGATACAGAGATTTTCAAAATAGAGAACGCTACAACTTGCAACTCTACAACACATTCAGAGATTTTTTCTTTTAAGTATACTTTTACATATATATAAACATTTGTAAAATTAATGAACATGTGATCAGAACTAAGCAGTGTATTTTGAACTTTACTTTAAATCAGTGTTTTATACGCGTGGCGCATGAAGTAAAATTTCGAGTTTAGAAAAGCCTGATTTGGCTTTTCTAAACTCGAAATTTTACTTCATGCTTAGTCTGGGAGTGGAAAACACTCGTTAGAGTTTTTAAATTGAAAGTTTTTTATAAGATCACGAATGTCTAAAAATTTATATTAAGAAATCGTAACATGTATACTAGAGAACTGCACGAGTACGTATGGAATCGGCGATTACAGATACAAATACTCATCGTTGCGATGCAACGATGAGTATAAACATACTCGTAATCGTACTCATGATTACACGATTATAATCGTTAATTTATGCAGAATCTTATGAGTAATCAGTTATACAGGTACAATTTTCTCAATGATTTTAAACAGTTATTAATATCTTTAGATATAAGTGTTATTTAAAAAATATATTGTTTTCACTCAACATAGCAAAGCACATCAATTGCAAAAATTAATAATCTTAAAAGGTGTATGTGTTGCAACGTCTACGTTTATTTTAGACACAAAAATTGTTTCAAGTCATTTTTGGGGACATGTTCCTCCGCTCAGCGATGGTTAAAATTGTGTTCTGTGCTAAATTAAAATATATTAAGTCGCCAGAAACCTCCGAACACAGACAAACTTGGGAGGTGTTTGAAATTTTGAAATTTTTGCCAGAAATTGACGCGAAGGAAAGCTACTACACCAATGTGTTTAGATCAAAAAGAGATAATTATTATTGTTTTGAATTATTTGAAGATTATGTTTAATAAAGTTCTGGTCGGCCAATGTAGTCGGAGTTCAACACTTTGTCTGTAACTCGGACACTTAACGGTCAATGATTCATCAGTAATTTATTTTATTAATGATTGTCATGAATAATATTCTTTTCTTAATAATTCTAATAAATTTTACAAAAAAATATCAAAAATTGGCACTTTGGCTATCGGATTTAGTTACTATCGCGATTTTTTTATACTTGAAGAAAAAATAATATGAATTCAACATAAAAATATTCAATTTAATATAATATTACATCACATAAACACGATTTACTCACAATAAACATAAAACATATAAAGATGATTCGTCATAAAATGGCTTTGAAGCACGTTAAGGTTCCCAACAAACGGCCGAAGTTCTACAGAGATTATTGATGAATCAAACGCAATAGTTTATTTTCTGTAGTATCTTATTATACTATACTACGTTATGGTCTTTTAGAATATGTATATTTGTTCTAATTTTTAAAACGAACAGAAAATGATGTGGCAAACACCATCAATTTTGAAATGTTTCGTTTCAAGATTAACCTTAACTTCAACAAACGACTAAGCCAAAGCTTGAAATCCCTCCCTATTTACAACATCCAAAGAACGTAGATCAGTTGCCACAAATTTTACATAATTGTTCATTATTTCCTGCCTACGCTTATGCCTGTTCAACTATCATCCCCATGTTCGTATTTATTTTGAAGGAATTAAAATATCTTCTCACATACCACACATTGTACGAATAGTGCGATTTCTTTCGTTGCACTGTTGACAATCTTTTTAGAAAAAAGCTAGACCGCACTCGTACCCGACTCTTACAAACATTTTAATTTTTTTCGGAAATATAAATTTGTAATTGAAATTGTTTACCAACAAAGAACGAAATATATCGATCACCACTTATATGACACAATGAATTACAAATGTGAAACGATACTGAAAGTTTAAATCAAATTATTATTTTTGAATAATAATCGGTACAGCCTGACAGATCTGACATGATTATATTGGAATTGTAATCGCCGATTACTAATCGTTACAGGTCTACGATGCGACGATGCCGACGATGCCGCTCCATGATGTAATCGTATCGCGTAGCAACGTAATCGGCGATTATTAACAGGATATATTTTTACGTACTCGTGCAGGACTGTAATGTATACCTAGAAGAAAAATTCCTTGTATTTAGTACTTATTTAAAATTTGAACATTTAAATAGACAGATAATAAAGAAGACAGATATTCCTGAGCAAGGAATATTACCTGATCCTTCTATCCTACCTGATCCTCAGAGACACTTTATTAAATAAGTAGTAAATACAAATAATTTGAGGCGGTGATAGGAAAATACATTTGTAATCGTAATCTTTGTGAGTTAATTTAATTGTCATATTAATGTCAGATTTCCCTTCACATTACCTACAAATTAAAAGTTGATTTACAACAAAACATGTGATTAATCTTGTCCTAAGCTAAAAAACACAACCTGAAACATACCACTAAATTCTTGAAATGTCAAATTTGATTGGTCATATTAAAAAAAACAGATTAGAAATATAGTAGGCATATCTCCGAAAATATTTGGTTCATGTTAAAACTAACTTTATATTATTAAGATGCATATAAAAGTGCCTTAACAATGTCAACATATTAATATTCTATCATAAATAATAATAACCTTCATTATAACTTAAAGGAAAATAAAAAATCGTCAAAATCAGTTTTTATTTGCCCCATATGCAAAACAAAAGGAAAGTATTGTTTTTGCGAAAATGTTCAAATCAAATATTTTAGTGGATATATCCAGTCTGAGGTCCTCCAAGTTGATTAAGACCATTTTTGAAAAATGTTTGCCTGTCCTTCTGTAACTCTGTAATTCTGTCGCCACGATTAAGTTTAAACCGATTGAGCTGTTAATATGACACAATTATCTTAAGCTTTTTACTACAATAGTAGTATCCGATCAACTTTTGGTGAAAATACGGAAACCGGAAGTAGTAGTTTACTTTTGGCATTTTTTTGAATTTTTTTTAATATTGATCATATAAAAAAATCATGTTAAGAAAAGTTGTAGATAATCGAGAAATTAGCATTAAATGCATATTCACTTTGTGTCGTAGCTCTTTTAGTTATTTTTATTAATATTGGAAAACTGAAAACATAAGTGAGACTTACGATTTCAAGTATCTAACATGGGGGAAATGACTATGATAGACATATCAACATGTTTTTAAATTGTGCTCTCAACGTTAAACTTTTTTGTTAGGCTTACATCAAGTGCTCATTGTCTTATAAATTTTCACTCATTAAACCGAATCTCTATCTCTTACGGTTTAGAAGATACCCATGCACGGACTGCGTAATCGGGACACTGTACGCTCTAATTAAACATTAAAATCTATCTCATAACTTTTGAATCTATGTACATGGAATATATTTTAACAGTTCAAACAGACCCCATATTCTATTAAAGGGATGTAAAGTTCGAAACCAGAAACGTGTAATAATGCAATACCGCCCTATTAAAACTACTGTAGTTAATCATGGGTCATAAAATAAGGATAGCCCAAAGGGACAGGCCAGCAAAGGTCAGAGAGGATTATTATTAGAATCCCTGCAAGAATATACTTAAAAGTCGGGATTTACATTTTATTATTAAACTCACAGAAGTAGAAGAACACGAGAATATTTTCCGTTATTTATATTACACACGCACCTTATTACAATTTAGAATAATACACATTCTTATGATAATTTTCCGTTTTGCCAAGATGTTAACCGCACTGCTGTATATCACCTGTTTATTTTTATGTTTGGGTATATTGAGTTTTAGTTGAAAAATTATTATAAAGTTGTAAAAAAAATGTTTATGTTATTTTTTAATTATAATTTGGTGTTGTAGGTTATTCAATATTAGATATATCAAGTTAAGGAGATATTATAAAATTATTGTTTTACTTGTTCGTTTGTTTAATTACGTTATTGTTTGATAAAAGCAAATCTGTTTTTGTGTAATTATTTTTGGTCGTCTCATATATTGGTTTACCTACGTCCTATCTAGAAACCGCATTATACTACACTGTCATATTGACGCGTATGATTGACATTACCTACACATGCACATAATAGCTTTGGCAAGTACACAGCTAAACAGCTGAATGATTACAGCACAACCAAATGACATTTCTTTGATGTATATTGACCAAGTAGTAATTTAGTGTTCATCAATGCCATGTTACTATAAAAAATTATTGAATAAATAAGTTGTTCTTTCATGCTCATTGTTTATTTTGTTAGGGCGTAGGTAAAGTATCGTACGTTTCTTGAGTGATATGGCAATTACATACTCGCGGAATACTGCACTGCTGCGCGGCGAGTGCACAACATATCCGCGGCGAGTGCACAAAATATCCGCTCATATATAATATACTGCATACCACTCTCGTGACGTAATATATTATTATGTATCAATGTGTGTTTGCTGTAAAAAAACTTTTAATTATAACAGTGATTGCAAGTTTAACCTATTCTTTAGATTTGTTTTGCTGTGACGATTCATTTCATTTAAAAAAAATATGATACAAATATCTTATATTACAACAAGAAATAACTAATATAAGTGTCGTCATATGATCGGGAAGTTCGGGTGATCTCTTTTAATTAATCTTCTAGAAGAACATTTACTAAGCTTCGTATTTCGCCTTTGAGTGACAAATTTGCAATACAATTTGAATAAAAATAGTGTATATTATACTGCGTGATTTAGAATTGGTGTAATAAAATTCACTTCTTAATCTAGGGCTCATTTAAGAAGAATGGGTTAGATAATCATAGGTCCAGTTTTGATTATTTACAAAGTTTCAGCTGATTTTAATTTTGGAAATAAGAATTATTATTAATACAACTCAACAATCTAAACATAACTGAATAATTAAATAACATAACACAAATACAAAAAATCAAAATAAACTTCACATTAAATCAGTGTTTTGTACGCCGCATGAAATAAAATTTTGACGCTACGCTCGTGATTGAACAAGGAGTGGAAACGTATGGTAAAACGAAACTCTAATAATTGACACCACTATCAAGGCCGTAGCCAGTAAAAAAAAATCGGAGGGGGTTAATGGTAAAAATATTGTTTTTGCTCTTACAGAGTCGCTTTTACACACAAAAATTTAACATTTTAAAAATTTCAGGGTGGGTTCGAACCCCCATATCCCCCTCCATGGCTACGACCTTGACCACTATAATATCTTTATTAAAAAAAATACATCATAATAGAATACATAGATGTAAACAAAGTTCTGTATTTCAATTGGTGGATCAGAAGAGGTGTTTATTAATCTATAACAAAATCGCTTTTGCTTTTCTAGAAATTAATTTAAATAAATTCAAATAAACGATAACACTAAAAATGAATTCAAATATTATTTTACCACCACCAGAAAAAATATGTTAGAATTGTAATTAATAAATTATAATTAAGATATGCTCATTCATAATATAAATCGTTAGAAATTTAATGGACCAAAAATGAATTTTCATAATTAAATAATCAAATTAAAAGTTAGATTATACTCGTGTAGAATTTCATTAGCAAATTAATCAGAACAAATCATTTCCAACACATACCTTTTTTAATTAATCTATGTACTGATTAATTAAAATTTAATGTAAAAATTTATAATTAAAATCGTATGTCGGTTACAGGAATGGTCAAAAATAGGATTATTTTAATTATTCAATGCATAAAATAATAATAAGAGTGTAAAGTATTTTGTAAAATTTTGGTGTAGACTTTAATTTCTAGGCAATCTGAAATTTATTCCAAGTTAGGATCAAAGATGTTAGGTCGAAATTTGAATTTATTGAGCATTAAATTAATTTTGTTAGCTACACATTATAAGTTTATAAATTTTAGAAGCAAAGGGGAATGAGAAACATTTTGGAAAATTTAGATTACATGCAATGGAATGAGTTATTTTAATAATTACTAAGAGATACAGGGGATTTTTCATTTAGGTATACATATCTCGATGTATACGCAGTAAAATATCAGACATTCATTGTTTTTTTTTGAGCTTTAAATTTAATACTTCAAACACGTATTTTTACTCCATCATTAAGCATAAAATGAAATTTCAAGTTTAGAAAAGCCAGCAAATTTGGTTTGATCTCATAGCGACTAATCCAAATAATTAGGCTTTTCCAAACTCGACCGACTAAATTTTCAGGCTTTTCTTAGCTCAATATTCTACTTTATGCTTAATCTGGAAGTGGAAAACACTCGTTTTAAGCTCCAAAATTAACTCTTCAAAAGAAACAAAGAATATCTGAAAATGTGTAGCTAATACTCTGTGATTAGGATATGTATACTTAAAAAAGAAACCCTCTGTATGTAATAGATATACCTACATTTTATTTTTGTAAAAGTTTATGCAGAATTACTTATACTTTATAATTATTTTATCAATTTATTTATCTTTATCATTTAACAAAAGTGCATTTCCGTTAATAAATGTATTATTATATAATAAGGAGAAAAAATCTAAAAGCAAGTTGCTTTAGGCGCTTGAATTTTGAAAGATATGGTTACACCAAATAAACATTTGTATATCTATTAACATAAGATCCCTGAACATTTGTATTTATCGCTTCGCTACGCGACTAAGCTTATTTGCAGGGAGTCTAAACGTCAATATTTGACTTCGTGCTTAATTAAGGAGCGAAAAGCTTTGGATTGACTGCATTTATAATAACAACGAGTTCCTGTAATTATCAGGATATGTATACTTTTTATAAAAAATCGCTGTTTATTCGTGATTATAGTTGTTCATATATTATTTTTTGTTATAATATGAAAATTTTAAAATACACACATCTAAGGCACATTTCACAACAACAAACTTACCATTATAAATATGCCTTGGTGTTTGGGGTCTTTCTGGATAGCTCATATCTACAGGGATTAACATAAAAGTGCAATTAATTGGAGAACATGGTGTGCTATTTATGCTATTCTATTACATAATACGTATAAGAGTGACATTGAAATGTAACATATTCTAGATATAATTTCAGTTTGAAATTAATGTGTAAACATTTCCTAGTATCTGTTCGAAAAGCAATAAGATTTTTTGTTTTGTCGTTGAATATGCCAAATTTGTTAAATATGTTATTCAAAAATACTTGGGTGGTTCTGGCTCTGGTGCAAAGGGGAGTGTGCAGTTCTGCACTGCACTTAGGCCTCATTAGGCCCATTGTGCCACCTCCCGTAGATCACCCATCCTCAGTCTATACTTGGATGGATGAAACATATACAGTGAATTTTTCTTTTAGGTAAACATATGCATAAGCTGTAAATTATCCGACATTCGTTGTTTTTTAAAAGAGTTCAATTTGAAGCTTTAACGAGTGTTTTCCACTCCCAGACTAAGCATGAAGTAAAATTTCGAGTTAAGAAAAGCCCCGTGAAAATTTGTCGAGGGTCGCGCAGCGACCCGAGACAAATTTTCTGGGCTTTTCTAAACTCGAAATTTTACTTGATGCGCCACGCGTTTAAAACACTAATATTGTGAAACTTATATATATTTGAACTTCACTTAAAATCTGTGATTTATACGCGTGGCGCATGAAGTAAAATTTCGAGTTTAGAAAAGCCCAGAAAATTTGTCTCGGGTCGCTGCGCGACCCTCGACAAATTTTCACGGGGCTTTTCTAAACTCGAAATTTTACTTCATGCTTAGTCTGGGAGTGGAAAACACTCGCTTAAAGCTTCAAATTAAAATCTTAAAAAAAACAACTATTATCTAAAGATGTAAAGAAAATAAACTGAATTTGGAACATGGATACTTTAAAGAAAATCTCCCTGTATATGTTCAATTTGAAGCTATAAACGAGTGTTTTCCACTCCCAGGCTAAGCATGAAGTAAAATTTCGAGTTTAGAAAAGCCCCGTGAAAATTTGTCGAGGGTCGCGCAGCGACCCGAGACAAATTTTCTGGGCTTTTCTAAACTCGAAATTTTACTTAATGCGCCACGCGGTTAAAACACTAATATTGTGAAACTTATATATATATATTCGAAATTCACTTAAAATTTGTGATTTATACACGTGGCGCATGAAGTAAAATTTCGAGTTTAGAAAAGCCCAGAAAATTTGTCTCGGGTCGCTGCGCGACCCTCGACAAATTTTCACGGGGCTTTTCTAAACTCGAAATTTTACTTTATGCTTAGTCTGGGAGTAGAAAACACTCGTTTAAAGCTTCAAATTGAACATATACAGGGAGTTTTTCTTTAAAGGATCCATATTCCAAATTCAGTTTATTTTCTTTAAATCTTTAGATATTCCTTGTTTTTTTTTTAAGATTTTAATTTGAAGCTTAAAGCGAGTGTTTTCCACTCCCAGACTAAGCATGAAGTAAAATTTCGAGTTTAGAAAAGCCCCGTGAAAATTTGTCGAGGGTCGCGCAGCGACCCGAGACAAATTTTCTGGGCTTTTCTAAACTCGAAATTTTACTTCATGCGCCACGCGTATAAATCACAGATTTTAAGTGAAGTTCAAATATATATAAGTTTCACAAAATTAGTGTTTTAAACGCGTGGCGCGTGGCGCCCAGAAAATTTGTCTCGGGTCGCTGCGCGACCCTCGACTAATTTTCACGGGGCTTTTCTAAACTCGAAATTTTACTTCATGCTTATTTTGGGAGTAGAAAACACTTGTTTATAGCTTTAAATTGAATGGAAAAAAAACAAGGAATATCTAAAGATTTACAGAAAATAGGCTGAATTTGGAATACAAAAACTCAAAAGAAAAACTCCCTGTATTACAACTAAGTATTGGCAATTTACCTTAAGTTTTAAATATTTTAACTTCAGAAGAGCCCTAAAATTGATTTTGTGACAAGTGAGAAATAGTTTTTGTCGGAACATTTTAAGAGGTTTTCTGAAATCAAAATATTTACCTCGCATGAATCGCTAATGTATTGTGAACATCTTGGTTTCTAATAAACTTTGTTGTTTAATGAAATTATAAGAATGTTCTTTTCAAATAAAATATTGATTTATCCTTCTTGCTTTAAGGCCATTGAAAATGAAGGATAATGAAAATTAAATGGCTGAATAACTTTAAAAATTAACAGCAGCTAAATTCCATCCAAGCGGTTCATAGCCCACTTAACCAACAGATGAATGCGAGACAAAAAACAAAACAAGAAATCCTAATGAATGAATTTAATAACCATCCGCCTCCATTAATATTCTGAATGTGCAGGAGTTATTAAGAATATTTCCATTCAAAATGAAATTTCACCTCTTTTAATTATGAAACGCTCACCGGTATCTGTTGTTTGGAATGTAAATGGCTCAGATATTGGACTCCAGCCATATTTATTGCGGGCTTGTACTTTCGCCTCATAATTCTGTGCCGGGTCCAGTCCTCGGATGATATAACTCATCGATTGCATGCTGCCACTGTAAATGGTCTGTTGCTGTAGCTGCTGCTGTTGCAGCTGCGGACCGTTTTGTGTCGTCAGGATGACGTCCCTCCAGTCCGTTCTGCGGTCAATGAATGTGCGTCCGTATCCTGTATATCCAAAATGTGTCTTGTTTTCCTAAAAAATCATTATGTATAAAAGTTGAGATTATCCATCAAAAGTAACTAATAATACTCTTTTTTATTCAACATATTTAATTGCATAAGGTAGAATAGTATTACTCATAATCAAGATATTTGTATTGACTGAAATACACGGGTCTATCAACTTGACCACCCCAACTCAAAATTTTCAAACAAAATTGTTGCGCCCGAATGGTCTTAACTTGCGCCAATTTGCGCCCAAATATTAAAACTTGCGCTGTAAAGGGTAGAAAGTTATAGCGATTTAAAAATAGGGGGGGGGCTAAGTTGACGCCAGTCCCATCTTTTCAGGATTTTAAACTTTTTGCTTCATCAATATATTCTATAGAACTTGCGCTATCGATACCACCTACTTTTAAAAGTTGCGCTGCAAAAATACACCCCCTATAAACAAAATAAAGAAGGGTGCCAGCCCCCCCAACTTACATTTTTAAGGTTTTTCCGAATTAAACACGAAGCTTAGAAGTTGCGCTCACTTGCGCTATCAAATTTTTTTCAATATCAGTTCACACAAAAAAATTATAGCATATTTTATATAATACACGAATCCAGTGAACGTACTCCAATCCTTGTATGGAGGGCATTGGAGTACGCTCACTGGATTAATCGAAAAAAAATCCTTAAGTCACAACTACTATACATTTTCGTCGAAAAGCATCCATGATACAACCAATAATATTTATTTCTATAATTGTTGCATATTTATTCCAGTGCCGTATCAACGTAGAAACAAATATTGTTTTTTTTTGGGCTTTACGTCATCTATTTCCGCTGCTATGGCCTATCATGTCGCCGGAGATTAGATCTACAGCTATCCGGGAATTTTGCCGAACCCGGTGGGAGTTCCAACCCACCGGTAGGGATCTTTAACGTGCACGCAACATCCAGGCAGTACACGGGTCCTACATGCATTTAACCTCATATCCGAGAAGACGGAGTGTTTGGCATTTTTATCCTAACCTATATAAATGCAGACAACTTGTTAGGCCGGTATTTGAACCCCGGCCCGTGGCGTGGCAGTCCAACAAATATTGTTATTATTACTAAAAAAAAATCTTAGATTTCAAAAAGTAATAGTAATAATTAGAATCTATCGACAAATATAACAATGCATTAAAATTGAATTTAAAACAATAAAAAAAAGTTGTGATATTTTCCTAGTAGCGTCACAAATTAATTTATTATTATTTCATAAAAAGCAATATTTCCAAAACTAATAGTAAAATATTGATTTTAAGAAGAGATATTACTTAACCAATACCTAAAAAACACATTGTTACTAATAAGAGAAGTTGCGCTGTTTTTCTAGTGGCGTCACAAATTTATTTATTATTATTTATTAAAAATTAATATTTCAAAAACTAACTGTAAAATTTTCATTTTAAAAAGAGACATAACTTAAGAAATGCCTAAAAAGCACATTGCTACTAATAAGAAAAGTTGCGCTGTTTTCCCAGTGGCGTCACAAATTTATTTATTATTATTTAATAAAAATCAATATTTTCAAAGCTAACTGTAAATTTTCGAATTTTAGAAAAGATATTACATTAACAATACCTGAAAACACATTGTTACTAATGAGAAAACTTGCGCTGTTTTCCCAGTGGCGTCACAAATTTATTTATTAATATTTAATAAAAATCAATATTTTTAAAACCAACCGTCAAATTTTAATATTAAAAGGAGATATTACTTTACCATTACCCAAAAAAACACATTGTTACTAATGAGAAAAGTTGCGCTGTTTTCCCAGTGGAGTCACAAATTTAATTATTATTCATTTAATAAAAATCAATATTTTAAAAACTAACCGTAAAATTTTGCTTTTAAAAAAAGATATTACTTTAACAATACCTAAAAATATATTGTTGCCAATGAGAAAACTTGCGCTGTTTTTCCAGTGGCGTCACAAATTTATTTATTATTATTCAATAAATATCAATATTTTCAAAAATAACTGTAAACTTTTGAATTTAGGAAAAGATATTACTTAAACAAAACCTAAAAACACCCGACACCATATGGTAAAAGGGAATACTGATTATATATATATATATATATATATAAAATCAATATTTTCAAAGCTAACTGTTAATTTTTGAATTTTAGAAAAGATATTACATTAACAATACCTGAAAACACATTGTTACTAATGAGAAAACTTGCGCTGTTTTCCCAGTGGCGTCAAAAATTTATTTATTATTATTTAATAAAAATCAATATTTTTAAAACTAACCGTCAAATTTTAATATTAAAAGGAGATATTACTGTACCATTACCCCAAAAAACACATTGTTACTAATGAGAAAACTTGCGCTGTTTTCCCAGTGGAGTCACAAATTTAATTATTATTCATTTAATAAAAATCAATATTTTTAAAACTAACCGTAAAATTTTGCTTTTAAAAAAAGATATTACTTTAACAATACCTAAAAATATATTGTTGCCAATGAGAAAACTTGCGCTGTTTTCCCAGTGGCGTCACAAATTTATTTATTATTATTCAATAAAAATCAATATTTTCAAAAATAACTGTAAACTTTTGAATTTAGGAAAAGATATTACTTAAACAAAACCTAAAAACACATTGTACTAATGAGAAAACTTGCGCTGTTTTCCCAGTGGCGTCAGAATTTAATAAAAATCAATATTTTTAAAACTAAGCGTAACATTTTAATTTTAAGAAAAGATATTACTTTAAAATCACCTAAAAAACACATTGGTACTTATGACAAAAGTTGCGCTGTTTTCCTAGTGGCGTCACAAATTTAATTGTTATATATTTAATAAATATCAATATTTTTAAAACTAACCGTAAAATTTTGATTTTAAGAAAAGATATTACTTTAACAATACCTAAAAAAATATATTGTTACCATTGAGAAAACTTGCGCTGTTTTCCTAGTGGCGTCACAAATTTATTTATTATTATTTAATAAAAATCAATATTCTCAAAAATAACTATAAACTTTTGAATTTAGGAATAGATATTACTTTAACAAAACCTAAAAACACATTGTTACTAATGAGAAAACTTGCGCTGTTTTCCTAGTAGCGTCAAAAATGTATTTATTATTTTTTAATAAAAATCAATATTTTTAAAACTAACAAAATTTTGATTTTAAGAGAAGATATTACTCTAGCAATACCTAAAAAACACATTATTACTAATGAGAAAACTTGCGCTGTTTTCCAGTGGCGTCACAAATTTATTTATTTTTATTTAATAAAAATCATCAGTTTTGAAACTAACCGTAGAATTTTGATTTATAGAAGAGATATTACTTTAACAATACCAAAAAACAAATTCTTACTAATGAGAAAAGTTGCGCTGTTTTCCCAGGGGCGTCACAAATTTAATTATTATTTATTTAATAAAAATCAATATTTTTAAAACTAACTGTAAAATTTTAATTTTAAGAAGACAAATTACTTTGAATTTAACTAAAAAACATATTGTTATTAATGAGAAGAGTTGCGCTGTTTTCCCAGTGGCGTCACAAATGTATGTATTATTATTTAATAAAAATCAATATTTTCAAAACTAAACGTAAAATTTTAATTTTAAGAAAAGATATTACTTTAACAATACCTAAAAAACACTTTGTTACTAATGTTACAATTATTTAATTGTATTTGAATTTAGATACTTTTTTGATTTTAAATTAAAATAAAACTACTTGATTTAAAAGTAAATAATTATAGGCATAAGTTTTACTTCAAATTTAATCAAACCAAACTGGAATATTTAATAATGAATCACTTTCAATTATAAGAAATAGATTTTTTATGCAAGGTTTATTATAAATGCTTTTAATTTGAAACTTCTAATAAGTATTTCCACTCCCAGACTATGCATTAAGTAAAATTTCGAGTTTAGAAAACCCTGAAAATTTGGATTTGCCAGGGCGCGCGAGCGAAGCGAATCGCACCCCGGCAAGTCCAAATTTTCAGACTTTTCTAAACTCGAAATTTTACTTCATGCGCCACGCGTATAAAACATTGTTTTAAAGTTAAGTTTAAAATATACTTCTTATAAATAATTTATCATTTTGTTTATAAAACAATGTGGTGTTTTCCAGTACTTGTTTTGCTTGATCGATGTATTTTATAATTTCGGAAAAAAGCGGGAGAATGTCTCGTATTTTTCATTATTTAGTCCCAACATTTAGCTTCTCTAGCTTTATCGGCTAAATTTTGTTCTTGATTCTTTACATAAAAAAACAAAAAAAAATAATATTTCCTTACAAATTGTTCATTTGTTTTTATTTCTTTATTATTTTGCGAGCGTCAAAATTAAGCACAATGTCCTTATATTTTCAATAATTTCGATTACCGTTGAGCTTCTAATATATGTTCAATAAAAATAAACCTCTAGAGTGCCATGGAAAATATTATAGGTTGGCAACTCTGAAATTATATATTATAGTTATTATGTCTGACGTTTTATATGTTAATTCCCAAAGCGTGTAGCCAACTTAAATTTAAAATAAGATTAAATCATGGCACTCTAGAGGTTTTTTTTTAATAATCATACGATATTATTACAACTTTGCAAATTTTACATTTTTATGACACTCGGCATGCTAGGGCCAGTGTAACATTGCGCACAAAACGCGATTTGTCCGAAATTATGTTTTAATTCGGATTGTCTGTGAGCAGTAGACATTTCGCGTTTAGTCTAGATCGGGATGGGCCCCCTTTAAGATGCGTGAGTCCCCCTAAGACAAATTTCTGGCTGCGCGCCTGCTTAGGATCATCTTTAGTTTTTCTTTTGTTTACCTTACCTTATAAATAAATTTGCATCAGACATGGTTCATAGTGTATATAGATAAAACATAGGATTTTTCAAGTTGATTTCTTCATGTTATTATCTTTGCTAATTATTTTAGAGCAAACATCTATACTTATTTTTAGTAGCGGAATAAATTAGGCATGCATGAATGCATCATGCTATTGTTTATTTCATTGCATTCATAGAAAACTGAAAAAAATTAAAATTATCATTTTCAAGAAAATAAAGGTGAGGTGTTGTTTTGTTGGCTTCTGTCTTCTGTCAAATCGATTGATTGTGAGTTTTCTGTTAAAGCTTGAAAATTCTGAAAATGAATTATTCAGAGTTTTAGATACAAGTAGCCGAAATTTTATTCTAGAAGCAAATGTATTACAATGGGATAGAAGCAATAATAATTAAAAATGCAATCAACAGAAACTCCCGCAAATAGAATTACAGCGGCTCAGATTGAGAATTTAGGGTAATATATTAAAAATTTTAGTAGAATTTTGTTCACAAATTTGTAAAACATTTAAATTTTCTTTTAAAGCTTCAAAATCTTGGTATTTCATATGGAATTAATCAACATTTAAGACACAATGAACAGAAATTATATTTATCACTTAAAAGCGGAATCACGTGTACAACTACTCAAAACGAGAACTTGGCGTAACATAATCAATAGAACATAAATTTTCCACCAGAATCCAATAAATCAACAACACGCTATCATTTGTACATTTTTTGGGTTTTTATGAATGGAAAAAATAAATAATAGCATGAATCCTTTTAGAATGTTGTATTGCACTTCCTATGTTGCGTTTTATCTATCTAAATTTTGTATGAGTAACTCCTGATGATCTTTACATCTCTAACTTTGGTCATCATATTATGATATATAAAATTTAAATAGTAAATAAATAAAAGTAATTTAATTTGGCGTGATTTTTAAATGAGAATTTTAACTCAATACAATACAAAAATGTAATTTAATTTAAACCTTGCAATTTAGCAGCGTTAAATAAATGCAGCATTTCTTTGAGAATAAAAAGAAGGAGTAAAGAACAAGAGAAAAAGTACCTTTCCGGGGATTAATTTCCTTTGGCTCTGATGGTGCAGGGGCTGGGGGTGTCCGTCTTCCGTGTCGGAGGGATTATCCGGAAGGCGGCGGAATAAGAGCTTGTACTCCTGGATGGGGCTGGCGGATTCGACGGCCCAGCTAATGTTGTAACTATCCCGCCATTGGCCGCGGGATGCGCTGCTAAATTTCGCCGCATTCGGAATGCCTGGAACGTTTCAGATAGCACAGCACACACACACCACATAGCTGGGTTGGGATAGCGAGCAATCAATTCCACTGCTACACGTTAAATACACATAATTTCATACACTGGAATCGCTTGCAAACGGCTAATTATAAAGCGACGCTCTGCGTAATTAAAATATCACACAATGTAGAATTAATGGCTGTTTGTTTTAACATCATGTACATAGTTACTGTGATTATAACATGATATTTATAGATATTCACTATTTTGATTACTCGATATTCAATCAGAAAATAACATGTTGCAATTATACAGGACATCGTTTTTTTAAGTATATACAGGGTGTTTCAACGAGGACGCTTTACCTTTGCATATAGGGGTGTTTCATAATTCCAAAAAATATCTTTGAAACTAAATGAGAGATACAGAGTTGTAGTTTTCATTATTCTCTTGAGCATAGAGGTCGCTATCGTTAATACCATAAAGTTTCTGCACTGAAGATAGGCGGCTATGAAATAAATAGGTTTAATTTACAAATGTTCAATTATGTGTATTTTTTTTAAATGAAACCATGAATTTTCTAACCATACATTTCATAGTTAAAAATAAGATAAATATTATTAGCTTAATCGAAAGAGGATTCAATTTTAAGTTTAATGAAGTCAAAAAAATGTATGGTTCCGTTTATAAAATCAAGTTACACATGATTGAAATTTTATAAATTCAACTTTTTTTTTTATAGCCACCCGTGTAAAACAAAATAACGTTATAATGTTAACGATGGCATCATATGTGCTCAAGAGAATGATCAAAACTGCAACTCTCTATCTCATTTAGTTTCAGTGATATTTTTTGTTTTCAAAACTACTAAAAACGTCAAACGTCAAAATTCAAAATGGTACGAGTTAGATGGAGAAAAACATTAACAAACTGGCATGCATTTTTAACGAAGAATATAAAAAGTTATATAGGATGTCCCATTTAAAACTAGGAAGTTGTTTGGCGTCTAGGAATTATGAGACACCCTGTATACGGGAAAATAATTATACGTTACGTTTTTCTGCATTCCGATTTAAATATGATATCAATTTTAAGCTACTAACGAGTGAAAGTAGTCTCAATTTAACCGACTCTCTATCTCTTCAATTAACCGAGATCCCATAAATTCTGTTGAAATACGGGCATCCTGTATATGCAAAGCGCATTAAGTAACATTTCGAGATTAAAAAAAGTTGAACAAAAAATAATAAAAAGAATAGTTAATATTTTAGAAAATTTAAAGCTAAGAGGAAGTTTGATGTAGATCTCATCAATTCTGCAACGTTGCATAAAAACGTTTTGGACAGATTTAGATTTTTCATACTTGACTTGACAAATATCATCAACAAATTAACCGTGACTAGCAATAGGCTTTTCTAAACTCGAAATTTTACTTCATGCTTAGTCTGGGAGTGGAAAACACTCGTTAAAAACTTCGGATTGAACTCTTTTTAAAAAACAACGAATATCTAAAAATTTAAAGAAAAGAAGCTGAATTTAAAAAACGTATACTTCTAAGTTGACGAAAAATCTTAGTAAAAATGCCTATACATCTAATTTAAAGTATGCAGAAGTGATTATGAAATATAATTTTGTTTAAGGTGGACGTTTCATTTTGATACCTTTATTGTATTTTGAGCCATTTTCGGGGTTACGATTACACTGTGCCGCGTAAATTGTTCTTCGTCACTACACATTTTATTATAATAATTTTGACACTGTGAGGACGTCTTTACTTTTAAAACTAGTTTTGAAATTTCAATTTTCAAAACTGTTATTACTTGTCAAAATACAAACATACCGGGTGTTTAATTAAGGGTAACCATCGGCTTTATCTCAGAAACTATGCATAGTAGCATATCGCGGAAAAAAAAATTGGCCAAGTGAAATCGCTGGAAATATGTTTTAAGTTTCTAGTTTTGCCACTAGAGGGCGCAATCTCTTTTGTACAAAATAAAAACAAGTTTTTATCAAATGAATGCCAAACCAAGCTACTTCGAAAATATAAAAATCTTAATCTACAAAAAATGTTGCTCAATTTCAACAATCTTCTCGTTTATTTCGCTTCCACATAAGAGGCAGGGGAGAATAGAAATGTCTACTGATTTAAATGGCTGTAATCTAAGATAGGTTTAACCGAATTTATTAAACTTAGGCTCACTTTCTTGACAATTGAATGCACTTTAAAACGTTATTGACTCTGATTCACTTCCGTTTTGGTATGAAGCGCCAGAGGGCGCGATTGAGACAATCACAGTAATACTTCGATTTTATTAAAATGTTTAAATTACGAAGTGCACTTTAGTTACGTTAGTTAATTAAAGTGAAAATTACTGTAAAAACTAGTAAAAACCGCATACCGATATCTTTATCCTAGCTGGAGATATAGAGAACATTAGACAGAATGGCCAACAGGGTTTAGTAGTTTATTTTTCAGTAAGTAGAAAAAACTTTTTAATATCAAAAAATATGTTTTCCTTATACAACATAAAACAAGAATACAATGTTGGTTAGTCCATCAGCCTACTGATTTTATATTATTTTTATAGAGTGCGTGGTGTAAATGGATATAGATATCGTGATGCGTTTTACTAGTTTTCACAATATTTTTTATTTAAATTAACTAACATAACTAAAGTATATCTTTTAATTTAAAAATTTTAAGAAAATCAAAAAAATATGGTGATTCTATCAATCGCGCCCCTGGGGCTTAACCTCAAAACTAAAGTAAATCAAACTAAATAACGTTTCAGTTTGTTATTGATAATGAGCACCTCGTGTCTCGAAATGTACATCTAACATAAAAATAAAAAGTGAAGTAAGGAATAACAGTCTTTCTATTTGTGATTAATCACTTCACGTAAACTCGAAACAATACAGTTATAAATAACGTTTGAAATAGCATTTAATTATCAATCAAATAACCCCTTTTTAAAAGTTCCAAGCGAGTGTTTCAACTCCTTGATTAAGATATGAAGTAAAACTTTGAGTTTTATTAATACAAATTTTGGCTATTCAAAATTCGAATTTGCTATTTTAGGCATAGGTACTTAAAAGAATATTACTTCACACCATTTTCATTCTAATATCTTAATCCATTCAATTGTATTATTAATAAATAAGTGCTCAAAATGTGGAAAAATTGTTGCATTTCAATGAATAAGTTTGTATTATTATGTATATACCTGTGAGTTGTACGCTTTTCCTAGTTTTTCCCAGCTGGTTGTCCGCAACACAGGTGTAGTTGCCGAAATCGGAACGATGGACTTTGCGGATAACAAGTGTGTGTCGGGATCCGCGCGATTCCATTATCCTGCGTTCCGTCGTGTCCAGTTGCATCGTGTCCCTGTACCATAAAACCTGAAACAAATCGAATACATTGAATAAATCCCCATCCCGAATCTGTGATGCCCGCTCGTATATTCCGCTTAAATTTATGTAATGACGCACCCATCAATCTGGATCGAATTCGATATTCTAGCAATAGATACAGAAATAAATAGAAAACAAAACACAAATTATATTTATTTGGGTTAATAAATTATGTTTTATGTGAAAATTCTAAGTAAACGTTATAAATTATGACGTTGCCGATAAAGAATTGTAATAACGGTTTACCTATAAATCGTGAAAAATGTTCTCTAAAATTTATCGGTAATTTGTAGATTTTGTATCGGTATAATATATAAAATTACGAAAAAACTATTCGTGAAAATGCAAACAGTGTCTTAATTAATAAGACAATTTAAGACGATAAATATCCATTGAAACAACTACTTCCCGTGCAAATACACCTCCGGATGTTGAATTATACAATGAAATATTTAAAATCTTATTTAATTTGATTTGTTACAACGCTATTAAAGTATATGTAACGTTTAGGTCAAATTCTCTTCAAACCAACTAACAATACAATTTAAAATGAAAGGAGAGATAGCAACAAATTAGAAGTGAAAGGACTTGGATTAAAACTAATGTCTTAGGCCATCTATAGACGCGTTTCGAGATTTATCTCTCTTCAGTATAGCTTTGCTTGTGACGTTTAAAAAAATTAGGAATAAAATTAAAACAAACTTACTTGGAAAAAGTGTTGTGTGTGGAATGAACAGGTACACAGAAATGGAATCCATTTCCATTTCTGTGTACCTGTTCATTCCACACACAACACTTTTTCCAAGTAAGTTTGTTTTAATTTTATTCCTAATTTTTTTAAACGTCACAAGCAAAGCTATACTGAAGAGAGATAAATCTCGAAACGCGTCTATAGATGGCCTAAGACATTAGTTTTAATCCAAGTCCTTTCACTTCTAATTTGTTGCTATCTCTCCTTTCATTTTAAATTGTATTGTTAGTTGGTTTGAAGAGAATTTGACCTAAACGTTACATATACTTTAATAGCGTTGTAACAAATCAAATTAAATAAGATTTTAAATATTTCATTGTATAATTCAATATCCGGAGGTGTATTTGCACGGGAAGTAGTTGTTTCAATGGATATTTATCGTCTTAAATTGTCTTATTAATTAAGACACTGTTTGCATTTTCACGAATAGTTTTTTCGTAATTTTATATATTATGTTTAAAGTGTGCAAACTATAAGAAGCGTAAGCTTATTTTCTCGAATTCAAATAGTTTTGAATTTGAATTTATCTTGTTTGATTTGTATCGGTATTTCAGTAAAAATATAATTAGTTTCTCATTTGTAAATTAAATTAAATACAACAACAAGAAAGCTGAGAATACATTGTCAATAATTGTAATTTATAAATTATTGTCAATTGTAATTAAATTTGTATTTTATGTGATATTTGAATAAACTTTTGTGCGGATATCAAGCAAACATTGTTCATTTTCAATATGCCAAAAATCAATAATCCCTCAATAATAGTTGACTTTTCTATTTGTAACTGTAGTTCATGTAATAAATGTTTGGTGACCGCGTTGGGATAAATCACCATTGTAATTTATTCCGAAACGCAGTAACAGATTATAATTCATGGAATGTTCAATTTTTGCTACATTTAAATAATCATTTTTTTACTAGTTTTGTTATGTTAACATAAATAAAGTTAGCATTTAAAACAAAGTCTTACGTGTATTTTTGCTAGATTAATTGTCTCAAGTGTTTAAGACTTTCGATCTTATAAAACAAATATACGAGATATATCTCTCTAATAACAAATATACGTGATATGTCTTCTTAACTCATTAACGGCCAAGCAATTATGGAGTTAACTCTAAAATGCTATGAATGACTTATCGTATTACATACTGTGATTTTTACTTTTAAATATACATAATGTATACGCTGTTAATGTTCAGGCATTAGTCGATTTTATATAAAATCGTGGAATATGAAGTTTAGAACGAGTGTTTCCACTCCCAGACTAAGCATGAAGTAAAATTTCGAGTTTAGAAAAGCCTGAAAATTTGGTTTGGTCGCGTAGCGCGAAGCGCGGAGCGGCCAAACCAAATTTTCAGGCTTTTCTAAACTCGAAATTTTACTTCATGCGCCACGCGTACAAAACACTGAAAAATTGTGAAGTTAGAAACACACTTTTTTAAATGAGTAATAATCGAGATATTTAAATAACAAAATATTTACATTTTTCGTCATACATTTTCAAGTCAGGTCAAATAATATAATATACCAAATTAATTTATTTAGTAATTTAATAAACAAAACACTAATTATGTTGCGTGTATGCATCAGTCGTGCTTAATGGGTTAATATGAAATAAACTGTTGGAAAAACTTATGTTATAAAAACAATATACTTGTCACAGAATAGGTGTTATTTACGTTGTAAAAAAACTTACTAAAATTTCAAAAATACTACTGAAAATTAACCTAGTATTTTCTTTTAAACTTTTGGTCAAATTTGTTTCACCACGCAAAAGATGATATACTTATTCAAGTTATTTACAGCTTCACGAAGATAGGTTTATTTACACAGGGAATTTGTCGTTTAAGTATACACAGCTGTAAACTTTCCGACATTTGTTGTTTTTAAAAAAGAGTTCAATTTGAAGCTTTAAACAAGTGCTCTCCACTCCCAGCTAAGCATGAAGTAAAATTTTACTTACGAAACCAATATATTTTCAAACTATAATATTTACCGTATAATTAAGTACAAAAACTATATTTTTAATATGAAAATTTTAGTTTAGTATTTACTCCACTTTTTAAAGGAAAGTGCAAATTAAGTTGTAGCGTTCTCTTTTTTAAAAAATCTCTGCATCGTAACAATTTATTTGACAAATATTGATTTATTTGTCACATTGATAATCATTTACCAACACCAGGAAATTTGATGCAGAATGTTGATTGAAATTAAGTATTAATTTAAGTAAAGCTAAACTGAGAAATTCCAGACAAGTCAATTTGCACAAATTATAAATTTGTTAATAGAGTATTAACAAATTTATAATTTGTGCAAATTGACTTATCTGGAATTTCTCAGTTTGTACAAATAAGTACTATTATATGTCAAAATTGTATTTACTAAATATTTGTTATTGGATGTGTGGCTTAAAAACAAAGTTAAGTTCTGTTTAATTTGATTCCACTAGAAGTGAGTTAATTTTATATCAGGAAAATGTATTGTAAAAAAATATGATTTTACAATCACAATTACTTCGACTTACGTACCAGACAATAGACCTAAAATATTTAGATTCTGTCAACTTATACCACAGTTTTCGTTAATAAAATATAATGTGTGTAAACCCAGGCTAATATCTGTTGATTAATCCTTACAATCAATCTATTAAAAAAAAATAATTATCTCAACACATTTTCCTAAAATACTTAGCCAATATAATAATTATGCAATAAAATCAACAATTTCAGGATAACGTTTTCTTGTAAAAAATTGTAAAAAATTTACAAATCAACAGATCAAATCAACATAAAATTCACAGAATCTACACAGAAATAAATAAGCTTTGATTGGCAACAATAAAATGTAAATATCTCCACTGGATATATAAAATCAAAGTTAATATTTCTTTATAAAACGGAGAATAATTATTACAAAATATGAAACGGTTATAAATAATCAACATAAGATTGCACTTTCATCTGCTTTAAAGAACACAGCAATGATAAGAAATAAATAAACTTTGTGCATAAATTAAAAAAGAAAAGAAAATCCAGGAATTTTGAGAACATTACAGACGCTCCTAATTGAATAATTGAAAATGTAAAAAAAGGTACATTTTCTCCATTTCTGATCTGAGATTAAGGAAGGAAATGTCGGATTTGAATTAAATTATCAGGAATTTTCGAAGCAATAGATTTTGTACTAAGGATAAATTCCAGCGATTTTTGTAGACATTACGAACACTCAATGTTGAATGAAATGTTGTCAATGAATAAATAATTATAAAGTATACAGTGTAATAAAAATAATAAAATGTACAGTGTATCTTTTTCTAAACTTAGATTACGAAGCAAATATCGAATTTGATAACGTTTTCAGGGATTGTCGAGGAATCAATAAACTTTGTGTTAAAGTTTTTAAAATAAAATCGATAGATTTTTGACAATATTACAGACGTTTAAGGTTAAATACAATGTTATCAATGTATAGATAATTCTTAGATTACGAAGGAAATGTCGGATTTTGATAAAACCAACAGGGATTGTTAAGAAATTAATAAACTTGAAAATATTCTGTTGGAGGAATTTGTAAGTGCCAAGTGCCAATTTTGTTGTTTTGTTTAATCAAGATTTACTTAGATGAATTGTGATATTTTAATTTTCTCTAAAGCTGCCCGAAGTTCAATCAATAACGTTTACCTCATATTTAAATTAGTTTTTTATTAGTTTATTTATTAAGCTTTATTTTTAATTGTTTGCATAATTTCGGAATAATTTAAGCTTTTGTAATTTTTTTAACAACTGCTCGATTTTACTTCCTCTTTAAATAAAACGAGATATGTTCGTTTTCTATGACTTTTATCGAGGTTTAGATTCTATAAGATGAAGAACATTACATAAAGTGCTTAATAATTATAGTAGAATACTCAGGTCCAGTCCAAGCTCGGACTGGTTTAAATTTTCTTTTTTTGCTGGAAATAATATGTATGCCCTTAAAATGAGGTGGTGAGGGGGTGGCATTCAATTTATAAAGTTGGGGTGGCTGGGGGTGAGGGGGTGAATGGTAAAATTCAAAAAAACATTGTTTTAAAGTTCCCCCTTGAAAACAAAATTAAAGCGTTTTTTCCTAAAACCCTATCTACGTCAGATCCAGAGTTATTCTGGGTGGCTCCTTTTGAAATGAAGACCCTGTATAATCTTGAATTGTTAAGACCCTGTATAATCTTGAATTGTTAGGACTTGAGTATTTCCACCTATTCTGAAACAATCCGTATTTATACTTTTTAGAAGTATTTACAATTCCATATTTTGCAAACTATGGACCGCTTGTTTGTGCATTTTTTGAACCTATTTTATTACACTAAATAAATACAATTATAATAAATGTTAATGTAAACGTAACATTTTAAAAGTATTTTTCCCGAGTGTCCTAATATTTGAAACGGTTTCCTTTCGCAGGGAAAACGATATTAAATTTTAAGCCGACAGCATTGTTAAAATAACAAGTCGAACCGGTGAAACGGTTCACAGCCTGAAAAACAGGGCGCAGGAAAAACGGGGAGGCGATTTGTTGCAAAAGCCCCGCTTTTGTAGAGCAGATGATCAAAACGAGTCCACTCACCTCGTATTGTTAGCACGAATAACATTTCCATAATACACACCAAAAATAGGGATTTTTTTTATTTGCTTAAGGAATAGGTAGATACAAAAATATTAATCTCATATAATGTATATAATATATCAAATTGTATGTACTATATTTTTAAATTAAATAACTCGTTTATATTAATAACAAAAAATGTGGTAATAATTATTTTATATCTTCGCATATGTTCTCACTTATCACTTAGTGAATCATTAAATACATTTTGAAATGTTTATAAAAATCATTTGATGTGTTCCACTTTTATGTATTTTAAAGGAATCGCGTGATTTTTATATTAATATACGTTACAATTAAAATAAAATACTTCGTTTGGATCACGTACTGAATATACAGGACGCGAAGCAAAGGTAAAACTTTCTGGGTTTTCTATACTCGAAATTTTACTTGATGCTTAAAAAAATCCTTATACCCTTATACTAGTCACCATACATACAGAGAGTTTTATGTAATACCGAACATGTTCATCCAATACAATTTGACACCTTTATTTTTTAAGTTATGTGTAAATTGGGTTGCCTATATGACCATTAAAAATTAAAAAATCGCAATGAATGCCTCAACTTGTACACATAGGGAGATTTTCTTTCAAGTATTCATGTCCCAATTACACCGTATATGTCGTAAATGTTTAGATACTCGTTGTTAAAAAAAAACAATTTGAAACTTGAAATGCGTGTGTTCCACTCCCAGACTAAGCATGAAGTAAAATTTCGAGTTTAGAAAAGCCTGAAAATTTGGTTTGGTCGCGTAGCGCGAAGCGCGGAGCGGCCAAACCAAATTTTCAGGCTTTTCTAAACTCGAAATTTTACTTCATGCGCCACCGATACAAAACACTGACATATTACGAAGTTTAAAACACACCGCTAAACTTTACGTTGCATCAGTGTTTCGTACCGGTGACGCATGAAGTAAAATTTCGAGTTTAGAAAAGCCTGAAAATTTGGTTTGGCCGCTCCGCGCTTCGCGCTACGCGACCAAACCAAATTTTCAGGCTATTCTAAACTCGAAATTATACTTCATGCTCAGCCTGGGAGTGGAAAACACTCGTTTAAAGCTTTAAATTAAATTCTTTTAACAAACTGAGCGTCGGCAAATGTACAACGTATGATTATGTATACTTAAACGCAAAATTCTCGCTATGAAAATGTTCGGTGTTACATAAAACTCTCTGTATATTGTGACTAATTTTGTCAAAATGAGATATTGCCAAAATTTACTATTAATACTGTTACAATAAATATCGAGTAAGTGATACAAACGAAGTATTTAATTTTAATCGAAGTGTTAAATATATATCATAAATCGCTACCACTATAAATCATAAAATATATTTATTTTAATTCAAAGTACTAAATTTCAAATAAACTGAATTTAAATTATTTCAGATAAATTAAATTAAATCATATTCAATATTCGCTAAGATCAGTAATACATTCGTTTTAAAATACAAATGTATTACTGATCTTAGCAAATATTGAATATGATTTAATTTAATTTATCTGAAATAATTTAAATTCAGTTTATTTGAAATTTAGTATTTTGTTCTTGATAATTATTTTTATTAAAATAATGTGATATATTGATTGTATTTAATATATTATGAGATTATAATAAATGAAAAAAACTATTAAAATAAAGCAAACTCATGATATAATCCTACAAAAATTATAAAAATGAATTAATTTCAAATAAATAATGTGTGTATTTAAAAACTATCTATATTTATCAAGCATTATTCATTACACATGTGTTTTCATTAAAAAACATAACGCACGAAAAAAGTATTTACACAATTTTACACTCAACTGCTATGCTAAACCCTATATTTTGTGATTATCCCCGTTACAAACGATGTTTATGTTTATTGTAACAAATTATTATTAATTATAAACACCTAAAGGTATTATATACCTTTTTTTCTGTTAAAATCTCATATATAAAAAAAGTTAATTAACTTCTTTGTGTGGGCAAAGAGCAGCGTCCTTTTATGTGTTTCTGTATATACATCCCCAAGCTGGGGGTCTGAAAGTAGTGACTATAAAAACCACTTGAGAACAGTAATTCCAGTAAACTAAACGTACAATTCCACCTCGTGTAATATATGATATCTCTACATAAGCTCTATTTTCCCTTTCATTTCTTATACTGCACGTAATAAATAACTGCTTCCGTCTTCCTCTTCCTTCTACATTGTTGTGACCATATTTTTAATGTCCAATATGTACAGTGGACAAAATTTACTAGTCTCGTATTATATTTTAGACTTAATATTATTTTCCTAAAACTGAAAGACCTGAAAGATATTCTGTAATTCGTTGTTTGACAGGTGACCCCCTTCAAGTACATGAAAAATTAATAGCTATTTTCTTCAAACCAAATTTGCAGGCTTGTCTAAACTTTATGCACCATGCGCTTAAAACACGGATTTAACGTAAAGTTCAAAATACTCTGCTTTGACATATTGCTTTAGCAGTACATTTTAAACTTCACAATATTTTAGTGCTTTATACGCGAGTTGCATGGTGTAAAATTTCGAGTTTAGAAAAGCCTGAAAATTTGGTTCAGTCTAAAAAATAAATGCTTCCTCTTTCCCTCTTCACTTATATTGAGTGGAAATATGTAAACTATTTCTTTTTTGTTTTTCACTTATTACAACTCGTATATGGCGAATGCGGCCCAGCAAGGGTGAAAGGTTGGACACCCCTGCTCTAGATCAGAAGCACCTTCATTTTCTATTAGAAATACTACAAAAATACTAGACAAATAGAAAAGTATATTTGTGGATTTATTTCATGATTATGTTACTGTTATTTTTTATATTTATCTGTAAAGCATGTTGAATGATTCGAAGATAAAAATAAAATATAAAAATACCCCAGACTCCTTCAGCATAGTACTCAATCTCAATAACGGTAAATCAGTGAAAAGATATTGAAATGCATTTAGGTATGGTTAGATGGATGTGGTGCAGACATTCTATAGGGTTGTCACTCTCCATGGATTTACAGTCTTTCAGGCTCTAAGAGGATCCCAAGATGGAACGGGAATAAAACCGATTTTTTTTTTCATCTCATGCCAATTATATTAATAATGATGTGGATGAGGAATTTCGCAAACAAATTCAATTGGTTCAGATTGGAATGAATCTGGATGGGGGGAATTAGCGATTTTAAAAATGCTGACGTCGCGAGTAGTTGGAGATTTATTTATTCTTGTGTCAGCTTTTCTTATAATCAAGGGTGTGTTTAAAGAGAGTTTCATACGATAGATAAAAAGGTGTGTATACATTGATTTAGTTAAAACAGTTGTTAGATAACCTAATCGTTTAAAACGAAAGCAATAAACTGTTCAAAAAAGTGACATATTTATAAATATAGCATTGATAAACGGGTACATAAACATGTTTTACTTTAGATGATTATTATTGTGTATAGTTTGCATTTCCTACTAAAAGCTAAAAATTATCATTTCCTTAATGTGTCGCATTTTGCACATTCAACACAAATATAACTAAATACACATTAGTTTCAGCAAACGCCTTATTAAATATTCACATGCTCGTTGAAGTGTAAACGGAAATATCCGCGCTTGCACCGGATTTAATAGAAAAGCACTGGAGGAGAGAGCATGGGTGAGTAATTCTTAACAAATACATAATCAACGTTGCTCAACATTCCATGGAGCAAGAGGTGCAATAGACAATGGCCGTAAAATACATATTCCGAGCAGAAATATGCAACAGAACTCGGGAAATGTGTTTAGGTCGTGTATCTTTCCCCCTGATTCCTAAATATAATTTACATTTCGCGTCATTTCATTCCGTTTCCTCGGATTTTTCTCCGGCTTTAATTCGCGCCCGCCTCGCCCTCCTATCCTACCAGGACCTTTTAATTTATTCCGTTTCAAGGGAGTAGGTATTCCTGATTTTGTTTTTTTATTAAAATACTTTCACTGAATGGAAATTTAAATGTCCAGATATGCTAAATGTATTAAAGTACTTTTGTTGGTGATTTATTTCTTAGGCTTTGTTTAAATAACTAACTTGTGGTCTTTCAGCATTATTTTTGTGATAATAAAGAATACGAAAGTTTAACAACTGATTACCCGTTGGGGTGGGTGATTTGAATACTAGGCTTCACTTCGCGCCCTAATCAAAATGTTCAGGTTTTTCTAAACTTAAAATTTAACTTCATGTTGAATTTAATCAAGGCGTAAACACCCTCGTTTAATACACTCGACCGCAAAAAAAAACGCGCCACTTGAAAATTCACGTTTTTTCGTGAATATTCAAACAGCCATAACTTCGGTCGATGTGGATGAAATTTGATGAATTTTTGAGTTTTTGGAACACTAATGTTTTCTCTCTAAGGACACATAAGTGGATATAACGAAATTTAAGCATTTCTGCATTTAAAAGTCCTACCAACAAAAAAATGTTCAGAATGTTAAAAATGATAAAAGTTGAGAAGTTATAGTGTGCCCAAAAAAAATCGTAGCTCTACTTCAAAAAAAGCGCAACAAAATTCCATCATTTTCCTTTGAAATAAGTGAAAAATCATGTCGATCCAATGATTTGGCTCGAAGTTATGGCAGTTTTTAAAAAAGTGTATTTTGGGGCAAAAAATTGTCACCCAGCCAAAACATTTATTTGGCAGTAGGTTTTTTCGGTAGAGGTGAAATGCAAGTTTATGTAAGGCTTTTGTCTTATTTCAGGCCAAAATTAACTTCTGCTCATTGAGTTTGGGGAAAAATCAATTTTTCTCAAATTGTCATAACTTTACTCCTAATCAATTTATCGATCTGAATTTTTGCGCATATTAAAGGAGAAGGACTAAATTTATTCTGGATGTCCCTTGCTCGAAGCCACAATTTTTTTTGCGCATTGTACAAGTTAACAAAGTTAAAAGTTTTAAAGTGAAAAACGTTTCATCGCCTTTAGGGGGTAGAAGGGGGTAAAATGTGCATGTTTGAAGATCTGACTAACATGCCCTTAAAGAGATAACTTCAATATTTTTAAATCGCATAATGTCTCAGGTTTGCGAGCAGAGTTATGCCTGTCCGCCAAAGTTATGCCCCAAAATACACTTTTTAAAAAAACTGCCATAACTTTGAGCCAAATCATTGGATCGACATGATTTTTCGCTTATTTCAAAGGAAAATGATGGAATTTTGTTGCGCTCTTTTTGAAGTGGAGATACGATTTTTTTTTGGGCACAGTATAACTTCTCAACTTTTATCATTTCTAACATTCTGAAAATTTTTTTTGTTGGTAGGACTTTTAAATGCAGAAGTGCTTAAATTTCGTTATATCCACTTATGTGTCCTTAAAGAGAAAACTTTAGCGTTCCAAAAACTCAAAAATTCATCAAATTTCATCCACATCAACCGAAGTTATGGGTGTTCGAATATTCACGAAAAAACGTGAATTTTTAAGTGGCGCGTTTTTTTTTGCGGTCGAGTGTAGAAATACAACTTGTAGGTATCACATTTACTTAGAAAAATATTAAACAAAACGATTATTTAATAATAAAAACTCTTCCAACTATGAAACCTTATTCTGTATATTCGGAACAAGGGATATGTACAGGGATTTCTTCTTTTAAGTATACATAGAATATACTATACAGGGTGTCCGTATATCGATAGAATGTATGGGGATCTCAGTTATTTGAAGAGATAGAGAGTCGGTTAAATTGGGACAAAGTTGCGTATTTTAGGGCCCAACAATCATAATAAAACAACTTTGAAATATCTGTTTTTGTTTTCGAGATATCAACAAAAAACTGTTTTTTTTTTAAATTGTTTTAATTTTTTTATTAAAAAACTACTGAATCAGGATATTAAAAAACTTTAACCATATACAGGCAGGCATATTTTGATGAGGAATCTAGTAACATATTTTTTAACTATAACATTTACCCGGCTTCCATAGCTAATTTTTGTTTTTCTTATGTGCGCTATTTTAGATTTTCATAGTTTTTGGAAGAATATTTTTATCTGAACTCAGTGATGTATCACACTCATAATTTATTTATAGATTTGATATTTAAAATTATATTTCCTTTTTTGCAAAGAGTGCCTTGGACACAATGACGTCAAATCTATTTATCAATAAAATATTGACAGCAGTCAACCATTGTTAGCAGTCAAAATTAATTAATAACTGTCAATATTTTGTAATAATAATAAGTATCGATTATCACATAAAACATAAAGTAAAAAAAATGGTGATGTGTCCATCATAGCACTTTCCCCGTTTAAGATATGATGACTTAAATATCAACAGTATGGAAAAGTTGCACAAACTAAATTTATTCTATATTTGTTATTATTATTCCAAAATATTCACAAAAAAGTAATTCTTACATTATTCGCTACATCTTAATAAATATTAATTACCATCACATCTCAGCGTTGTATATTTTTACCTTTACTGTAAATCGGTGATTTATACGCGTGGCGCATGAAGTAAAATTTCGAGTTTAGAAAAGCCCCGTGAAAATTTGTCTCGGGTCGCTGCGCGACCCTCGACAAATTTTTTACGCGGGGCTTTTCTAAACTCGAAATTTTACTTCATGCTTAGTCTGGGAGTGGATTACACTCGTTAGTTTAAAATTCATCACAACTATTAAAATGTGTATAGTATTAGTATTTTGTCATTAAACCATTATAATGACTCTATTTAATTCAGTGATTTAAGTGACTTACAATCATAACACCACAATATCCGAGATACTGTCCATAGAGAGATATAATCAGACAAAATCCTAGCATAGTCAAAAGACAGTCAATCAAGATTTACAGTCACAATAGTCAAAACACGGTCAATAAAGATATAATATGACAAAATCCTATGATAGTTCAAAGACAGTCATACATTGCTTGCAATTTATTAAGATTCAAAATGTCACACCAGTATTTCGTTTATAAACAAATACATTTTCTATATCTCATATCTTCAGGGGTAATATGTAAGCAAATGATGGGTCCTAGGAATTGTCAAAGTTACTCAACTGTTTCCAAGACACTCTTTACAAAAAACAAAAGATTAAAATTTTACAAATAAAATGTACAATAAACTATAAGTGTGATACATCATTGAATTCAGAAAAAAATATTCTTTAAAAAAATATAAAAATCCAAAATGGCTTCCATAAGAAAAACAAAAGTTGGCTATGGTCCCTGGGTATATGTTATAGTTATATTAAAATAAAATACATTATTATATTTCTCGTTCAAAAGCGCCTGTATAATGTCAAAGTTGTAAATTTCTGGATTTAATAGTTTTTGAATAAAAAAATTAAAACGAAATTCAAAAAATTCCGTTTTTTGTCAATATCTCAAGAACGAAAAAAGATATTTCAAATTTGTTATATATTATTATTGGGCCCTAAAATACGCAACATTAACCGACTCTCTATCTTTTCAAATAACCGAGATCCTCATACATTCTGTTAAAATACGGGCACCCTGTATACGCTTTTAAATTTTCAGATATTTGTTATTATTGGCAAAAGTTTAGATTGAAGTTTTAAAAAAGTGTTTTCTGCTCCCAGATTTAGCGTGAAGTACATTTTCAGGCTTTTATAAATTCGGAATTTTACTTCATGCGCATGCAGTAAAATTTCGAGTTTAGAAAAGCCTAAAAATTTGGATTGGTCGCTTTACTTCGCTACGCGACCAAACCAAATTTTCAGGCTTTTTTAAATTTGAAATGTTACTTAAAGCTTAATGTGGGAGTGAAAAATCCTCGTTGGGAACTTCAAATGAAACTCTTACAAAAAAACATGATTGTAGGAAAAATACTTTTTTTTTAAGTAGACATACTCCAATGTTTAGTATGTATATTTTCAGATATTTGTTGTTTTTTAAATAGTTCAATTTGAAGCTTTTAACGAGTGTTTTCCACTTCCAGGTTAAGCATGAAGTAAAATTTCGAGTTTAGAAAAGCCTTAAAATTTGGTTTGGTCGCTCCGCGAAGCGGAACGACCACACCAAATTTTCAGGCTTTTCTAAACTCGAAATTTTACTTCATGCGCCACGCGTATAAGACACTGATTTGAAGTGAAATTAACTTGTTCACAGTATTTCAGTGTTTAATACGCGTAAAATTTCGAGTTTGAAAAAGCCTAAAAATTTTACTTAATGCATAAACTTGGAGTGCAAAGCACTCAGTTAAAGCTTTAAATATAACTATTTTTAAAAAAGCGTATGCGTATGTAATAATCCCTTGTATGTATACTTTAAAGATAAATCCTCTGCATACCGATGCGTGATCTGTAAATGTTGGGACCCTATCACTATATCCACACTATTTATCATCCGGATTGCTGGCCTTCTGTCTACATTTTTGATATAATTTTGATAATTTCTTCAAAATAAAAAATTCAAATAAGTACTTGTATGTACTAACTTTTAAAGTTTTAAACACCTGCAATATTTTCAATTTCTGCATTAAAAATTCAATTTAAATTAAAAATAGTGTGCCTAATGTTATGGGAATTATAAGTATTTGATTTAAAACTAATTGTGTTGATTTTTTTTTAAAAGCCCACTATGCGAACACAAAAAAATCGAATTTATACAAGAAATCTTCGTTCTTTAAAATTCCATTTGTAAGCACTCTGCAGAGAGACCGTGTAGATGTTTCGATTGCGTGCATAAATTTTTAGACATGCGTTGTTTTTGCATAGCGTTTAGTTTGAAACTTCAAAGAAGTGTTTTTTTCATTTCTTGATTAAGCACGAAATAACATTTCGAGTTTAGAAAAGCCTGAATATTTGGTTTTGTCTTGCTTAATAAAGGAGTGAAAATATCTGTTAGAGTTTTAAATTGAAGACTTTTATGAAAAATAATGAATGCCTGAACATTTACAGAGTATGCATCGGGATATGTATACTTCGAAGAAATAATGTCTGTACATGTATAACTTTGGGAGAAAGTACCTATTATAAATAAGCATAACATAGTTAAATTGTATTTTAATCAGTCCACATAATTGGTACATTCAAATTATTTCTGCTTGAATATAATATATAAAATTACAAAAAAACTATTCGTGAATATGCAAACAATGTCTTAATTAATAAGACAACTTAAGACGATAAATATCCATTGAAACAACTACTTCCCGTGCAAATACACCTCCGGATATTGAATTATACAATGAAATATTTAAAATCTTATTTAATTTGATTTGTTACAACGCTATATTAAAGTATATGTAACGTTTAGGTCAAATTTTCTTAAAACCAACTAACAAATACACAGCGTGGCGCTTGTTTCTGCTTGAACATAAAATATGAGTCTTCAAGTGCAAACTTCACATTATATAAATTATTATTAATAATAAACAGCTTTATTTGTAATTCCAAGGATAATATATAAATAAACAAAATATTTGTTTTGCATTACAAATATTAAGGTAAGATTCAGTCTGAGTACTAAATATAACTCATACTACTCTCACATATAAACCCTCTCTATTATTCAATACAAAAATAAACAACAACAAAATTAATGAAGTATACATTTAAAATTTATTATTATAGTCTTTACTATAAATGTTTTTCACAATAATCAATGACTTCAACAGCTAGTGAACTTTAAGAAATGAATTTTACCATAAATATTTTCAAAATAAATAATTGACTCATAATTATTGCCGCAAAAACAATGAAATTAGTATTATTTTTGTTAAGAGTTGTTTATATATGTTTTGATGTAAAATGTTTAGGCTTAGCAATTGATGTCATGTACAGAAGTTCTTTAGTCATGATGGTGCTCAGGGAAAACAAAGGCTTCACTCTCGGCGCTCCAAACACAAGTGGCTGTCTAATTTAGAGCCAAAAATATGTTTTTACAGACAATAGCTTGTTAGAAATTCACTTTAATTAATAAAAATGAAATATATGCCCTTTTACTATTATAGAAAAAAACGTGAACGTTAAATACTACTATTTTACGCAAGTAACTTTTGATGAATGCACTGGGAAAAGGAAAAATATTGACAATACAAAAATAATCTGTGTTACCATATACCTATTAAATGTTTAAAATAATCAAAAAAACATAGATTAAAAATAATTAATTTATACAAATACACACTTAACTGAAATGGAAAATATTTAATCCAAGGCTTGATTATATTTACTTTTTCAATTTAACCGCTTGCCTGAAATCCAGCGATTCAATTCCGCAAAATAGAATACCCCACAATATTCTCCACGCTAGGCATTGTTGTTGGAATCAACTTTATATCTACAGGTTGCAGGACGAACTCTTCTCAAACTTCACAAAGCGATTTAATTGCATAGATTTCACTTCTGCCAGCTATTAATTTATTCCAGGTGGATTGGCTTCCACGAAAGTCCGGCTTTTTCCATTTCGCATTCTGCGGCCTGAGAGCCCATAGATATCTACATGGCTGTTTCGTGATTCCTTTACTATTCGATTTGCTTTATGGCGACATATTACCCTCGCCATATCAAAGACGAGTCCTTCTTTGTGAACGTAATTGTTGAACGCTATCAGAATATCGATTCAGATTCGCACGCTTTGATTGTCAGCCACTGTTTGCGCTGATCGCTTCGCTCACTCCTATTAATGATAGCTGATTCTAGTGACACACATTGATTGGTGGCTATGAAATTATAATGTTTATCTAATCATAAGACATTTCTAATTAATTGTGTTACAAATAATTTATTACGATAATATATATATATATATATATATATATATATATATATATATATATATATATATATATATATATATATATTATATGTCAAATTATATATATATATATATATATATATATATATATATTAGAATAAATCACATCTTATTATTAATTAAATTTAAGTTTATATTTTGTTTTTAAAAAGACCCATGTCTAATTTTGTTTAAAAATTAATTGATGTTAATTTTGTTTTTTTGTCAGGCGAGTTAATATTGCATACATCTGGGGCTTGGAGCTAAAAAGGCCAATTTAAAAAATTCCGCATTTGAGAAAATCGCATTAAAAGTTTTTTTTTTAAGTTATTTTAATTCTGAATAATACAACGCGTAGAAGTTGTTATTTCAACTTTGGTTTATATATATGTTTGCATAGAATTTGATTATGTACATCATGTTTTAAAAACATAATTTTACTTTCCAAAAAAAATACATTGGCCTTTTTAGCTTCAAGCCACAGAAATATAAATAAATAAATAGTTAAATGTTTTTTTAGCCTTGACATTATTAAAAAATGATACAAAAAAATGTACCTAATCAAAAAAATATAAAATGAATATTCCGAATTCAAAATTATTTTGAATTCGAACAAATTATCGTAATTTTCTATCTTATGGTTGAGGACAGCATGATGCCAATAAAAAAATGGTGATGTGTCCATCATAACTCTTTTCTTGTTAAAGATATGATGGTTTAAATATTACTAACACAGAAGAGTGTTTAAAACTAAATTTGTTGTATCTACTTTTCTTATTATTATTAAAATATTTACAGAAAAATATGTTTTGCATATTTTCGCTGTATCTCGGTAAATATTGAATTATTACATCTCAGTTACATACATTTTTAACTTTACTTGAAATCAGTGTTTTATACGCGTGGCGCATGAAGTAAAATTTCGAGTTTAGAAAAGCCTGACAATTTGGTTTGGCCGCCCCGCGCTTCGCGCTACGCGACCAAACCAAATTTTCAGGCTTTTCTAAACTCGAAATTTTACTTCATGCTTAGTCTGGAAGTGGAAAACACTCGATTTAAGCTTCAAATTTACCTCTTTACAAAAAGCGTATGCAAATGTATATCTAATAGAAAATTCCCCGTATGTATACTTAAAAGAAAAATTCCCTGTATTAACAAATTAATCCGATGAACATGCAAAAACGGTTCGGTATGCAGCTTTAAAATCTTAAGGTTAAACGTCACATTTTGACAATGTCTTTGCAAAAATAAATCTGCAAAAATCCAGCCACAAATCATTTCAATTATTGTGCACAATCGTTTTAAATGTAAATGTTGAGTGGTATAATTCCAACTTTCACATCTACTACATAGTTTAGGTATTGACAGAAATTAATAATGCATTTATGTTGATTTTTTGTTTTTGTGTACGCTTAAACGAAAATGTTAGTTGAATCGAATGCGCATTCAGTAAATTTGGCAAATAGTCATCAGATTAATCTGTTAATACAGGGAATTTTTCTTTTAAGTATACATACAGGGAATTTTCTATTAGGTATACATATGCATACGCTTTTTGTAAAGAGGTTAATTTAAAGCTTTAAACGAGTGTTTTCCACTCCCAGACTAAGCATGAAGTAAAATTTCGAGTTTAGAAAAGCCTGAAAATTTGGTTTGGCCGCTCCGCGCTTCGCGCTACGCGACCAAACCAAATTTTCAGGCTTTTCTAAACTCGAAATTTTACTTCATGCTTAATCTGGGAGTGGAAGACACTTGTTAGTTTAAAATACATCACAACTGTTAAAATGTGAGCCGTAACCGTGAAAAAGAAAAACATTAACATGATCATCATTATAGTTCAATTCAAACTCGTGTCAAGTTAACACATTAGACTAATGTCGGCTGACTCCGACTCTGTAAAATTATACTATGTAGTACTATCGGCTGATACCGACTTATGTCAATTTTTTCATGATTTTGTTCTGACGTGTACATGATCTGTGATTATAATCATTATTAAATTATTCTATTATATTCTAATAACAAGATTGACAATTGTTGACGTTTTACGTTAAATTTTACATTGGTCTGTCTTTTTTAAACGACATCACGTGTTTCGTCAGGAAGAGGCAAATATGACATTATAATTATACCCGAGAAATGAGAACCTACAAAAGTTCGATTAAATATCGGCGAATTACAGTAAACATGTCATGATAATCAATTTAATTGTCATTTGACCATAAACCATACTGTTTGTTTGTTTTTGTCGTATTTGCTATTGGGATCGCGTAAAGAATTTAATTTCTTATAGAAAATAAAATTACATTATCAAATTTTAATTAGACATATTTGTTTTCACAATATGGAGAAGAATGTCAAACTCGTGAAAATTGTCCTTTTTCAATAACTTTGTTAATTAGCAAGATAGAAAGCTGAAATTAGAAATGAACCCAAAGCGGCAATTGAGAAACATAAGCGTGAGTTAAGTAAACAATTAGAAAAAATCAGCTTGGAGTTATTGATTTTGGAATTTAGATCTGAAATCGATCGACTCGACGTTAAAGTTTAAGGAAAATTGAGTTTAAAAATTGATGTTGAATATTAGTTACAAAAACTAATCAATCAATGTATTGACATATTTAATAAATTGTACATTTAAATTGAATATTATTTACTGTATTTTTTATAAAGCGTTTAATATTATCTTAAAGAGTGTTTCCACTCTTTCATTAAGCATAAAGTAAAACTTCGGGTTTAGAAACTACTGAAATTTTAGATTTTCCGGCGCTAAACGCCCGGCAAATTTTCAGGCTTTCCTAAACTTGAAATTATACTTTATGCGCCATGCGTATAAAACACTTCTAAAGTATAATATCATACTAACACACACGTCGACTTAAGTCAGAATAACGTAAGATCAGATTTATTCTCGATTTGTTTTACAAGAGAATGCATTTTTGACATTTTGACGTAAAACACACACAAAACGTGACATTATTGAGGTAATTAGCATAAATTATAAGTGCTAGTAATAATAGTTTCAATTTCTTTTTCAGGAAATATGTATATAATTTTTTACACATACACTTAATCCTAAAATAAGCAATTTTGACCTAAAACAAATACGCAGAGTTAAGAAAAATTGATAATAACAAATAATTCAGTTATCATACACGTATTATCGGTTAATTGACTGTAAAATTAACTTGTGAGTTCAGCCAATCATGTATCGATTAGTTGCTTTCGTAATGAAAATTTAAGAATTCATGTCGTCGGTTTAAAGGTAAGAGTCACCACATATTGCTGGTAACTATGTGGAAATATAAATGGCAACAGTTAAATAATTTTCCATGCAGGTACTCAGTGACTTTTTCTCTTATAGTAAAAATTCGTCATACTTTCTCAACTATTTTATTTAAATACCTATATTTGAATACTATAAACACCGAATAAATTTGATTTATGTAAAATTAAACTCTAGATAATAGTTATAAATAATTCATTATTCAAACTGCTTAATATCTTTTCGGGCTTAATATGCATTTTGGCGACACTAAAGACGATTTATAATCCGGAGAGCAGCCTAGAAAATAATTAACAATGCGAATTTCTTGGCGGAATTGCATACTAAAGTGTCGTTAGGGGAAATGTTATTCCGTTTTTTAGAAGAGGTTTATTAGCGGCAAGGACTAAAGGTGGACGTTTCTTTTTATTATTTCTGCCATGAATGCCAGCAAAAAGATAAAAGGGGCTTTTAGTGATGATGCTCGGTAAACATCGTTAGGTTTGAAATGTATACGGGGTGAAATTTACGATTAAAATCCTTACCGTGAAAATATTATAAAGAAATCAGCTTTCTTTAAATGTAAATAATTATACAGGAAATGATACTTTTCAGCATACGTATGTATGCATATACTGTAAATTTCCCAGCATTCGTTGTTTTCTTAAGGGTTTAATTTGCAGCTTTGAACGAGTATTTTCCACTCCTGAATTAAGCATGAAGTAAAATTGGCGAAACCAAATTTTTAGGCTTTTCTAAACTAGAAATTTTACTTCATGCGCTAGGCATATAAAACACTGGCTTTAACTAAAGCTAAAAAAAATAACTATGCTAAATATTTTATGGTAGACCACCGTTAAATAAATTAATTAAAAAAAATAAACAACGACGTAAATATAATAATATTGTAAAAAATACATACATAAATATATGAGTCGCCTATTTCCAAAATCCTTTATTTTTATAAATAGACGACTCATATTATTGCCATTATTAATTTTTAACTAAATCATTTTATATAATTATAGCTAAAATTTAAAAAAAAACTTAAATAAGTATTTAAATAGATAAAGCATTTATAAAATGGAAAATATTTATTTGTGCATGCGGTATGATAACAGATACTTGATTTGAGATGTGGTTTCTATGGGCAAGGTGACGTTTGATCCGTATCGTGCGGACTGAAAATTTATATGGAAATTGCACATTTGCTTCTGACAGGAGTTACCATGCGCAGATATGAATGCGTTAAGCCGTATATGTCCAACATTAACATCGATGTGAAATTGCGATTTGTGTAGAAAAATGCGCGCCACGGCCAATTTTCACATAAAACACTTTAAAATGTAAATGAGTATTTATTGAACCGACATTTTCACTGCAAATTCAAAATCCATTAAACATATTTCAAAACAAAATTACAAAAATGTACATTATATTAAGAGTTACACGTTACGGGCACACGATACACAGTATATTACAAATCTGTATAAAGATAATAATTTAAATTAAAGATAGAACTTGAAAAATTAAAAAACATAAAATTAACTAAACAAAAAGAGATGTATTTAATTAGTGCAATTCTTAAAACTATAAATATAAAATGATTTTTTTAAATTAATAAAACTGATAAGAATTCCACTAGAGTCAATAAATGTAGTAAAATTTGATGATTTTCATAAATATGTTCGCAACCCGACACATTTTCACACAAAGTAAAAATCATCAAAAAGCGATAATAATTGAAATAATCGAAAGCATTGACAAAATTAATTAATAGTGCAAAATGATGACTTTAATGAAACTTTACAAAATAATCAAATAAAAGACATCAAGTTGAATCTTTAAACAAGTGTTTTCCACTTTCAAACCTTCGCTACGCAACCAAACCAAATTTTCAGGTTTTTCTAAACTCGAAATTTTACTTAATGCTTAATCTGGGAATGGAAAGCACTCGTTTATAACTTCCAATTAAACTGTTTAAAAGAAAACAACGGAAATCTGAAGATTTACAGCATATGCACTGCAATTGAAATATGTATACTTAATAGAAATAGTTTCATGTTTGATTTTCGTCAATGTTTAAAATTTTGATCAATTTTTATAGGAGTAAATACACAAACTTACAAAAATTCAACATGGACTAATAATTAATATTTTAATAAAATCCATTTATTTGTCTATTTTGTTGATTTAAAAAAATCAGCAAAATATACAAATAAATCTTTTAATAATTTTACAATGATCAACTGAACTTTAGTTTTTCTGTGACTCATGATTTTGATCGTCTTCGTAGGATTACTAATTGTAAGTTTTTTTTTATCAGTTTTCAAAGATTTAAGTTAAATATTGATTTATTTTGCAAATGTGTATAAGGTTTCGAATATTTATATTGATATAAATTTAATGATTGTTACCGTTTTTATTTACAACACTTTGGTTTTTTTGAACAAATCGCCTAACAGTTAATAATTTTCCTAAATTTCGATGTTTTCTGCATTTAGGGGACCAGTTGCACCAAATACGTTGAACTGGGTCATCTCTGAATTTAAGTTTAAAGTGACATTAGAACAATAGAAATTGTCATCTTGAAGTCAAGTTCAAAGATAAACCAGTTCAACGTGTTCTGGTGCAACTGAGCCTTAATGTTTTACGGAAAGCCTACACATTGAATATCTTTTCGAAATCCTAACTTTATTGAACATTTCTTGAAATGTTTGACATTTCTAGGTACCCTTCTTACAAAACAAACATTTGATTTTGACCCCTGTACAAGATTAAAAAACGTAATGTAATTATGAAGTTAACAGAGATTGTTAAGAAATTACTAAGTGGCTCCCCGCCCATATGTGTGGGCGCACATGCATTCAGTGTTTTCGCGAGTGATTCCGCTTTGGAGTGAAAACAATTAAAGGATTAAGGGGAAAAACCAAATGAGTCAATTTTTGAAATTTTACAAAGGAACAAAATGAAAGATCAGAACTCTGTATGTTTCATAGGTTTTTAATTATTTTCGTCGTGAATAACTGGTAAACCAATTTTTTTGTATCCCGTTAAGTTTTCCTACGTGGAAAGCTACACAATGGCGCCAAAAACGATTTTCTGAACTTTTTGAACTCATTTGGTTTTTCCCTTTAACCCTTCAATTGTTAAATGCATTAAAATGACCGCTTTTATAAAAAACAAAGAATTCCTGTAAATTTACCAATCGCTGAAATTATCAGGATATGTATACTTAAAAGAAACATTGGCTGCATAATCATTTATTTTATCTTATATATTTGTGTATATTGTGTACTGATAATAAAAACTAAAGCTGTATTAAAATATAGAAATGACGTGGATATTTTAAACCTTTTATCCGATAGAATAAAGTTCATTGATACTAGCGTGCACCTACGTGTCTGTTCTATATTGCATTTATTGATGCCGAACACGTTCTTTTAAGACATCTATTGTGATTACAACTCTAAAGGTGTAATATAGAGTTCGTATTCCATTTAAATGATGCTTATGTATACATTTAGTACTTACTACAAACATTTAAAAAAATGTAATGATTTTTTTTTTACTATTAAATATATTAATTTAGTAATTCAAATAGACAATATCACTACTAGAAATGAATAACTCCTAAGCGAATCGACTTAAAGAGTCAGTTCAGTGAAGTGAGCTGGTGAGCCAAGTGACTGAGTTCGAAATATGTAGTTAATTTTTTAATTTTATATTTCACCTAACCTAACTCCTGACACGGCGTCTAAATTTTGAACTTCACCTAACCCAACTCCTGACACGACGTCTACATTTCTAATTTCACCTAACTCAACTCCTGCCAAGGCGTCTAAATTTCCAATTTCACCTAACCCAACTCCTGACAATATGTCTGAATTTCCAACTTCAGCTAACCCAACTCCAGACAAGGCGTCTGAATTTCTAACTTCACCTAACCCAACTCCTGACACGGCATCTACGTTTCGAATTTCACTTAACCCAACTCCTGCCACGGCGTCTAAATTTCCAATTTCACCTAACCTAACTCCGGACAAGACTTCTGAATTTCTAACTTCACCTAACCCAACGCCTGACGCGGCGTCTAAATTTCAAATTTCACCTTACCTAACTCCGGACAAAACGTCTGAATTTTGATTCGCCCGCTCTTCTAGAGTAAATGTAGATTCGCAATTAGGTATTAACAGACCTTGATTTTCACGCGGCTCGTGGATCGACAGGCCGGCTTCCCTTAGCCTTGCTTTTTTACTTTTTGCGTTTGTACACTACTCAATTAAGTTTAAAGAATTACATAAACCTTATTTGCACTTCCAGTTTGATGTGATGTGTCCATTATAGCACTTTCCCCGTTAAAGATATAATGATTTAAATATCAACAATATGGAAACATTCCTCAAACTAAATTAATTATACTTTTATTATTATTCCAAAACTATCCACAAAGAAGTAATTCTTGCATTTTTTTTGCTACATCTAGGTAAATATTGATCATCATCACATCTAAGCGTTATATATTTTTAACTTTACTGTAAATCAGAAGTAAAATTTCGAGTTTAGAAAAGCCCCATGAAAATTTTCTACGCGCGGCTTTTCTAAACTCGAAATTTTACTTCATGCTTAGTCTGGGAGTGGAAAAGACACGTTACTTTAAGCACCCCCTTTAACACCCTTTAAACACCCCCCGCCCGGGCCCCCCTCTAGATAACAAAAAATCATACATTTAAAATTGTTGCAGGCAAGTTGCAGGAACACTAAAAATATATATTAAGCAAACCTTTGAAATCAATAAAAATAGCTAATTCAATAATTATAAATTACTCTGAAAATTGGGGAAACATGATTTTAAATTAATCAATATTTACAAATATTAAAATTGAGCAAAGTTTTAAAAAGTAGCAAAATTAGCATTACTTCAATAACGCTTTTTTTAAGTTAACAATATTAAATAAAAACCACTTCTAATTTTATTCAGTTTTCAGTATTTAAACCTGAAAATAAAAAAAACTTCAAATCTCCTATTATGAAGTATTTTTATTTTCATGTTTAAATACTGATTAAATTAAAAAAATTCAAAAATTTGTGCTGGGAATTTTTTAAATCAAAGTATTCGAATATTTATTCAAAAATATTTCATTATCAGATATAATTTTTTTACATTTTTTTTGTATTTAAAAAATACTTATACTGGATAACATTGAAATTGATTTGTAATTAAAATATTTTTTTAATTTTAAATAAAATATACAAATATAAAAATTACCAGTACTCTTCTAAATTGTGAAGGTAACACAAATCTATCTATCCTCCATTTCAACAAAGTATTGACAAAAAACTACAAATAAATATCAACTAATACGAATAGCAATATTATGTATTATCAATAAGAAAACTAATTTAAGAAGAAAAAAAACCGAACATAAAATCTGATTAAATTCTTCAAAATCAAAAAAGTCATTATTATATGACATAATAATTTACCATTTATATATATCATATCCTTCATGGATTCCTTCATATGTATTCGCATACTCTGTACATTTGCGGGAATTCGTAGATTTTATAAAAGAGTTTAATTTAAAGTTTGAACGAGTGTTTCCAATCCCAGACTAAGCATGAAGTAAAATTTCGAGTTTAGAAAAGCCCCGCGTAGGAAATTTTCCCGGGGCTTTTCTAAACTCGAAATTTTACTTCATGCGCCTCACGTATAAACCACTGATTTACAGTAAAGTTAAAAATATATAACGCTTAGATGTGATGATGATCAATATTTACCTAAATGTAGCAAAAAATTAAAAAATTACTTTTTTGTGAATAGTTTTCGAATAATAATAAAAGTAGAATAAATTTAGATTGGGCAAGTTTTACATTTTGTTAATATTTAAATCATCATATCTTTAACAGGGAACGTGGTATGATGATAGACTCATCTCCATTTTTAAAATTGATGTAATTGAAGTGCAAATAATGGAAGATCTATTAACTCGAATTTGTGTTTAGTATAAGCACACCAAATTTCAAATTGATATCTCACAAAATAAAAAAAAACTGTGGTGTTTTGTCGCATTTTCGTCGGTTTCAGACCACTGTGCGTCGCTCATTTCAATGCGCCAACTCACTGAATTAATCGACGCACAGTGGTCTGAAACTGACCAAAATGCGACAAAACACCACGTTTTTTTATTTTGTGAGATATCAATTTGAAATTTGGTATGCTTATACTAAACACAAATTCAAATGAATCTCTAAGAGTAAGAACTCTTAGCGGATCGCTAGTTCGTAACTGAGTCATGTAACTCATTTGAGCCGGCTCACTGAACAAGCTCTTTAAAGTGAGTCAGATCTTGTGAACCAGCTCACTGAAAAGAGCCATTTCGCCCATCTCTAGTCACTAGTATCAATACAAAAAAAAACTGTTTATTGATTAATTTACATTTATTTAAAAATCTCTCGATTTATTGAATTAATAAGTATTGTCTGATTTCCGAAAAAAGGAATTGGTAAGTTTAATAATTTCTTGTATAAAGTTTAAAACATTCTGTAATTAGAGTGTAAATTGATTAGACATGCAATTTTATCTTTGTTCGAAATAAGTTGTTATCAGATCTTCTATTTACTCAGAGAAGTTCATAAACGACAATTTCTTATGAGAACACGTACGGCTAGTTCATCGTCGTGTGCACTAATAAAGTGCACTAACATAGCGGCATTGGAGACCTACACTTCCTTTGAATTAATATAATCTCACTGGATTCACCCTTTAATATAAATCATCTCAACTTCATGATCAAAGGAATGATTATTAAGGAGATTTTTGAAAATCCTTACAAAGAATTTATAATTACTAGTGATTTTGTAAATTTGTGAATCTAAACCGGTTTACAGCTAATATGCATAAATCACAATATAGTTGTTTTATGGGTGACACGTTATTATTTCTTTTAGGTACACATACCCAATGTATACTCTGTACATTATTAGGCAACCATTGTTTTCAAAGAGCGTTCAGTTTAAAAACGTCTAACAAGTGTTTCCACTCTCTGATTAAGCATGAAGTAAAATTTTGAGGCTTTTTTTCAGGCTGTTTTACATTTTACTTTATGCGCCACGCGTATAAAACACTGAAATACTATTTATATTAAGTTTATTAACAAAGTACGCATGGTCTCTGAAATGTACATATAAACCAACTAATTGTTTTCTTTTTTAAATCAATGTACAAATAGAATTTTAAATAAAGTAGTGAAATGGTCGTTGTAAATGGTTTTTATTTTAATTTATATGTATTTGTAGATATTTTAGTGACTAGTGATATTTGGCATCGGCGATATTTCACACAATAGTGCACTGACTCTTGGCTACGCTGCCCAGCCTAATGTATAATCAACGAGTGAAAATATTCGATAGAAGCTTTAAATTGACTACTCTCATAAAACAAAAACAAAGAGTTCTATTTATAAGAGTTGTAATAGTGTTATCAGAGCAATAATTTTGTGTATGATGGTAGGTAATAATAAATTGATAATAAAAGTTTGACCGAGGGAATAAACGACGTGGATTGTACTGTATCATAGGTAATAAAATCAATGGACATAAAAAATGAAATATCCTCCCAAGCGATCACCAGATACTGGATTTACAACCAGGGAATAATTTAAACACGCTGCCGATGATTATTTTAAATTTCTATGTGCGGGCAAGGCGATGTTGTAAACCAAACACAGACCAATTCATAGTAATTTAATATTGGGAAGTTTTAGTGGCTTCAAACTCAATTCCGCAAAGTTTACACGATTCAGCTTTTATGCATGTACATGCAGGCAGTGGCGTAGCCAGGAAGGGGTTACGGGAGGTTAGGACCCCCCCCCCCTAGTTGCTGTTATCAATTTTATTTTGTCATTTTAAAATTGCCGCGTGTTTAAAATCATTGAAAAATTGTGCGTTAGTAAGCACCTACACACCCCCTGATTTAACGCAATATTATATTATAAATAGATGTTTTTTATGCAAATTATATTATTCTGTCTAAACTATTTTTTCTTTCTGCGCTTCAGTTAGAAACCCCCTCCATGTAAAAATCCTGGCTACGCCACTGCATGCAGGAGTGAATACAGAGAGCATTTTTTGGGAGGGAAATTATCTTTGAAAGAGATTTTTGAAATTTACGTTAAATTCTACTTTTAGAATTTTCAATTTTTGATGATTTGGTTAATTTTTGAATTATTGTCAATTTATCCTGATTTTCACAGTTCTGGAGTTTTTTTAAAATTTTATAATGTGCGTTAGTTTTGACGATTTTATTTATACTAGTAATAATCATTTAAAATTTGTGATTTTTTATTAGATATTGACATACTAGGGCGTTCAAAACACTGATCTAAAGTGAATTTTAAAATACACCTTAAGTTTTATCCTCAAGTCAATAAATTCTACAAATGTTTATTATTTATTAATATATTTATACACCTTTTGTTGTAACTCATGAAATTTGAGATATTATTTTTTTCAAATTTAATCGTAATTACAATAACGAGGAAATAGTTTTATAAATACATATACATTTTTTCGTTTCATGTTTTTACATAATATATAAAATTACGAAAATGATTTTCGGGTAAAATTCATTTTTTTACGTCAAGTACTTTCCGTTTCAATATTGCCAGGTGATAATTAATACACTCTGCATTTTATTTCATCTCAGGTTAATTTTATTTCCCCCCCCCCCCCTCACATGTTCCCTCGTATATTGTTTATTTTTTGCGTGTGTGTATTTTTTTTGTTTCGCTCGCGTTGGAGAGAAATCATCTTTCTTATTTCCCAGACTCGGCTTACCCTTTCAGAAAGAAATTTACCTTAAAAGATTTTATATCTCACTCTGTAAATTGGTTTAGGAACTGCAGAAAATGAATGTATTCAAATGTTGCTTTGTCTCTGGCACTCCGTCACCTGTAATGCCTTTCGTTCATTTTTCACGCCCCGGGGAACTCGCAGCGCCCGCCTTTATTTATATAATATGTTACGTGATGTTGCGTCGTGTATAAACAGCGTTCCGGAAAGGATAACGCGTATTAATTTGAAATATAATAGTTTAAAAGGAAAGTTTCCCCCTTGATCATCAGCGAAGAAATCCATCTGGAGGGTTTGCTTAATTTAAGCCCTGTTTCGGAAACGGGAAAGCGATACTCGAACAAGTCTGGGATTGTTTTTAATTGGTGCTGATACCTTTTTCGCGGAATGTCAAAGTGCGTTTCGAATCGTGAGCGAGTTTTAATGTTTTCGGTGTAATTGAAGGGAATTGGGGCACTTTAGTTAAGGGATGGGTGATATAAGTTTCACACGGGAGCAACCATCGTTTTCTAAAATATATCTAATGGATTCCTAAACTTTGCTACTTTGGTTTTCAGGGAAATTAGTTTTAACCACACGCCGGAGTTTGTAATAAAATTAAACTCGCCCGTAATTTTGATAGTGTTCATGGTGTTAATTTTTGTTGATTTTATTTAATTAAATTCTAGTGTTTAATAATATTCATAATTTATCAAATTGCTTTTCTAAAAAAATCATAATTAATTAGCGAAGAAAACATTGCCTTGTTTGCGGGCTCATTTAAAGACAATAGGCTACATAGGTTTAATATTCATAATAAACAAAACTATAGAGCTGATTTAAATTTTGCGAAATAAAGAATATTGATACAATTTAACAATTTAAACATAACGGAATAATAAAATAACATAGCACAATAAAAAAAATACATTTTTCAACTTCATATTTTATCAGTGTTTTATACGCCTGGCGCATGAAGTAAAATTTCGAGTTTAAAAAAACCTGAAAATTTGGAGTTGGACGCTACGCTTCCAAATAAGCATCTATACAACTACGCTATTACGCAAGTTATCAGGTTTTTCTAAGCTCTAAATTTTACTTTATGTCAAGCATATTATGTGTGATATTATGTGTGATTGATCTATTAAGATAAAAGCCTTATCGTGTCGATTTAGATTGGTTTTAAGTAGTTTCAACATACTATTTCTTGAATAACTTTCTCATTTATCACTTGGTTTGAAATAATATTAAAGGATAAATTAAAAAACACTTGATTTGTTTCACTATTTGTTTATGTGGTTATTGGCTATAACAAACACAAATAGTGAAACAAACCAAGTGTTTTTTTAATTTATCCTTTAATATTGTTTGAACATTCTTTCACAATTCTTTAAACTTGTGTCATTTTCATCTCAAAGGATTAAAATATTCTCGTATTTATCAAGAAATTCTTGTATGCGAAACTACTTATAACTAAACCTAACCGACACGATTAGGTTTTTATCTTGAAAAAATATTACAAATAAAATATGTCACTTGGTTGGTTTAATTAACTGTAAAGAAATGTCAATAATAAGTATTTATTTCTGTAACACATTAAACAATAACGCAACATCATTGATTTCTATTTATTATTAACTAAATAAGTTAATTTAATACATCTATTTGATATGACTTTAGAAATATGTGAAGAAAAATGTAAATACAATATATTTACATTTTTCTTCACATATTTCTAAAGTCATATCAAATAAATGTATTAAATATTTAAATATTTCTATTATTACTCAGTTTGAAAAAAAAATATGCTAGTATTTTTAAGTGTGTTTCTAACTTCACAATATTTTAGAGTTGTATACGCGTGGCGCATGAAGTAAAATTTCGAGTTTAGAAAAGTCTAAAAATTTGGTTTGGTCACCCCGCTTTGCTACCCGACCAAACCAAATTTTCAGGCTTTTTTAAACTCGAAATTTTACTTCATGCTTAATCTAAAATTGAAAACACTCGGTATGTTATATAATAACTCATTCTTAGAAATCATAAAAAGAAGTTCATAATTTTACCTAAAATCAACTTCTAGAATTAGCTCTATAATTTTTAATGAGTTAATTAAGCATGATATAATGTTTCAGGCTTTTCTAAACTCGAAATATTTATTTTATGGGCCAGGCGTATAAAACACTGATTTAATATGATGTTCAAATATTTTTTTAATTGTGCTATGTTATTTTACTAAATATATTAAAATCGCGATTCTTTTCGGAAATCTACAAATAGTTTGTGTTACAAAGATAAATTCAAACACAAATGAATATTCGAATATTGAAATAGTCAAATATTTGAAATATTTGAGTATTCGAATATTCAAATAGTCAAATATTTGAATATTGAAATATTTGAATAAACGGCTATTAAAATTTTTAAATATTCCGATATTCCAATATTCAAGTATTGGAATAGTCCAATATTTAAATGTTTAAATAAAAATACAAATATAACATTATAATAAAAAAATAAATAAGTTATTATTAGAAAGAAACTGTTATACGTTATAGGCAAGGAAACTTTAAAATATATAATCTAAATTTAAAACTTCATTTTGAGTCGGTGTTTTGTACGCGTGGCGCATGAAGTAAAATTTCCAGTTTAGAAAAGCCTGAAAATTTGGATTTCGCTTCGCTCGCGCGCCCGGTAAATTCAAGTTTTTAGGCTTTCCTAAACTGGAAATTTTACTTAATGCTTCACTTAATCTGGGAGTGAAAACCTATGTACAAATAAAATGAATAATAATTGGTAGTTGCTAAGATTATATGAGGATAAGTTACTCGCGCAGGCTCAGTTACAAACTTTTCCTATTATTACAATGATCCTGTAAATTAAAAAAAAAAAATGATAATTGTAGAAAAAATTTACGAAAAAATAGATGTATATAACTACTGTCATAAAAAACATGACGTCAACAAAATTATAATAGTAAAATTATGTCCAAAAATATTACAAGGACCCGAAACAAATCGTCAGTTATACAAAACTGTCAAAAATGCTAATCCATTTATAAAATATAAAAACGAATTAAAATTAATATCGACTTTCTGCAAAAAGTTTGTCTCCAAATATTCATTGAAACAACTACTTCTCGAGCTAATACCCCGACAGATATTGAATTATACAATGAATATTTGCGTTACACGACAGCACTGCTGTTCTATGCATAATTTATATGCAAAATGCAACATCAGGTCAAACTATTCTCTAACCAAACTAAATGAAACAAAAGGAAATTGAAATAAATTGAAAAAGAATTGAAAAGAAAAAAAGAAATTGAAAACATTTTAGGGAATGAATTTTAATTGTCTTAAGCCATCTACAGACGCGTTTCGAGATTTATCCCTCATCAGTATAGCTTTGCTTTAGACTTTCAATACAAAAATATTAAAATAAAATAAACAGGAAACTTACAGGAATGTCGAAGTGTGTCGTCGAAACAGGTACACAAAACTGGGGCGAGTGAAAATGAAGGAATGTTATTTATAGGTAAAGGATTAAGTCATTAGTAGGTGCAAACAATTTGATACCTGAGAGAGAGTGACATACCGCCTTTAACGGTACAGTTTCACATAAAGATAATTTATCATAAAGATAAATTGAGTTTGTCAATAGGTTGCAGAATATTTATAAAATATAAAAACGAATTAAAATTAATATCGACTTTCTGCAAAAAGTTTGTCTCCAAATATTCATTGAAACAACTACTTCTCGAGCTAATACCCCGACAGATATTGAATTATACAATGAATATTTGCGTTACACGACAGCACTGCTGTTCTATGCATAATTTATATGCAAAATGCAACATCAGGTCAAACTATTCTCTAACCAAACTAAATGAAACAAAAGGAAATTGAAATAAATTGAAAAAGAATTGAAAAGAAAAAAAGAAATTGTTTTCAAATCAAACTATTCTCTAACCAAACTAAATGAAACAAAAGGAAATTGAAATAAATTGAAAAAGAATTGAAAAGAAAAAAAGAAATTGTTTTCAATTTCTTTTTTTCTTTTCAATTCTTTTTCAATTTATTTCAATTTCCTTTTGTTTCATTTAGTTTGGTTAGAGAATAGTTTGACCTGATGTTGCATTTTGCATATAAATTATGCATAGAACAGCAGTGCTGTCGTGTAACGCAAATATTCATTGTATAATTCAATATCTGTCGGGGTATTAGCTCGAGAAGTAGTTGTTTCAATGAATATTTGGAGACAAACTTTTTGCAGAAAGTCGATATTAATTTTAATTCGTTTTTATATTTTATAAATATTCTGCAACCTATTGACAAACTCAATTTATCTTTATGATAAATTATCTTTATGCTAATCCATTTATTGAAAATGACATTCTGTTACATTCAGAAGATCACATTATTAATATAAATCATAATAATTATGACATTGTATGAGAAATACAGTGATTTTTTTTTTAGGTAAACATATGCATAAGCTATAAATGTTCCGACATCCGTTGTTTTGTGAAAGAGTTCAATTTGAAGCTTTAACCGAGTGTTTTCCACTCTCAGACTAAGCATGAAGTAAAATTTCGAGTTTAAAAAAGCCCTGTGAAAATTTGTCTCGGGTCGCGCAGCGACCCGAGACAAATTTTCTGGGTTTTTCTTAACTCGAAATTTTACTTCATGCGCCACGTGTATACAACAGATTTCAAGTGAAGTTCAAATATACATAAATTTCACAATATTTTAGTTTGTATACGCGTGGCGCATGATAGTATATAACTACTGTCACGAAAAAAACATAATGTCAACAAAATCATAATAGTAAAAATATATCCAAAAATATTACAATAACCCAAAACAAATCGTTAGTAATACAATACTGTTCAAAATGACAATCCATTTGTCGAAAATAATATTCTGGTACATTCAGAAAATCACATAATATAAATGGTAATAATTATGACATTATATGAGAAATACAGTTAATTTTTTTAGGTTAAACATATGCATACGCTGTAAATGTTGCGACATTCGTTGTTTATTGAAAAGAGTTCAATTTGAAGCTTTAACCGAGTGTTTTCCACTCCCAGACTAAGCATGAAGTAAAATTTCGAGTTGAAATCTGTGTGTTATACGCGTGGCGCATGAAGTAAAATTTCGAGTTTAGAAAATTCCAGAAAATTTGTCTCGGGTCGCTGCGCGACCCTCAACAAATTTTCACGGGGCTTTTCTAAACTCGAAATTTTACTTCATGCGCCACGCGTATAAAACACAGATTTCAAGTGAAGTTCGAATATACATAAACTTCACAATATTTTAGTGTTTTATACCCGTGGCGCATGAAGTAAAATTTCGAGTTAAGAAAAGCCCAGAAAATTTGTCTCGGGTCGCTGCGCACCCTCGACAAATTTTAACGGGGCTTTTCTAAACTCGAAATTTTACTTCATGTTTAGTCCGATAGTGGAAAACACTCGTTCAAAGCTTCAAATTGAACTAAAAGAAAACAAGGAATATCTTAAGATTTACAGAAAATAGGCTCGATTTGAAATACGTATACTTAAAAAAAAAACTCACTGTATATCTTTCTCTGTGTCAGAAATTTGGAATTTTAAACTTCAGTAATATAAATATAGTACATTAGTGTAAATTTATGTCAAAAATTATAATTTTTAGCAATATGTATAACGATTTACGTTAAATATGTTGTTATCTACAAAAATTGCAATTATGTTAAAATTGTCAAATCTACAATTTTCGACAAAACATGTCGAAAATCTCAATTTTTTATAAAAATTACAATTTATGTGAACAACGAAACTCCAGGTAAAAATAAACTGTCAATTCATGGATGTCGAAACACTTTTTGCGTAGGATTGTTTTCATTTTCAAATTATTGAAGTATCATTAATTGATTTTATTGACATATTCATCGTCTGCCTAAATTTACATTTTGGTCGTAATTATTAATTGCTGAAAATATCTGGAAATATCTTTGACACACACGAAATACTGACTATATTGACAGCTTTTGAAATTAAAATTATCCAAAACTATCATAACTGTAACACAAATTCTATAATAACTCGAAAATTGTCAGATTAGATGTCACTTTGTCAAGTTATATGATATAAAAGAACACGAATGAAATACTAACTATATTGACAGCTATTTAACTGCCCATGTTTTGACAATGTTGACTGTTTTAGAAATGTTTCACGAGTAACTGTCGGATGTGACGAAAAACGTCCTTGTTCGTACATCCAATCATATCAATCTTATCAACGAGAATCTCACATAAAAAAAATAATTACTAACGTAAAAAATATATTAGTTTTTTTTTCATAAAGTATTATAAGCGCGGAGAATATTATAATATTTAAATATTAAAAATATTCAAATATATTAATATTAAAATATTCGAATATTCAAATATTTGTGTATTTAAAGTATAATTAGAGCAGAGAATATTCTAATGTTTAAATACCCAAAATATTCAGATATTTTAATATTCAAATATTTGAGTATTTGAATATTCGAATATATAAATATTCAATTATTTGAACATTCGAATATTTCAATATTTAATTGAATAAATAATTTGGTGATTGAAATATTCATATTTGAATACTTGAAGATTCAAATATTTGAATTATTCGTATTCAAATCTCAGCCTTAATTGAAACAATTGAATTCGTACGAATAATTCAAATATTTGAATATTCAAATATGAATATTTGAATCTTCAAATATTTAAATATGAATATTTTAATCACCAAAATATTTATTCAACTAAATACTCGAATATTCAAATATTCGAGTGTTCAAATAATTGAATATTCAAATAGTCGAATTTTCAAATATTTGAATATTCAATTATTTGAACATTCGAATATTTAAATATTTGAAGATTCAAATATTTGAATTATTCAAATTCAAATCTTAGCTTTAATTGAAACAATTGAATTCGTTGTTGTAAGACAATTTAGTTGCAAATTTACAAAAAGAATCGCAGTTTTAATAATTTTAAAACATTCCACAACCAAGTATTGGCATTTAATTTTATTTTAATATTCAGTTGTGTTTAAACAGTTGAATTGTTTTAATTAGTGTTTTCGCAAATTTAAATTATTTGGAGTATTATAAACGATAAAATCGAACTTATTTTTTTTAATCTATTGTCTTCAATTAAGCCCCTGAACAAGATTTGATTTTTGAACATCTACTCTGAGGCGCCCTGTAGAATGAAATTGTTTTTTTTTTATAAATGTTCAAACATTGGTGATTGTATTTATATATAATTCTTGAAACAATAACTTTTTATCACTAATTGGATGTTACACAATATGCAAATAATAACATCCAAATAAATAATTATAAACTGCGAAAAATGTGAAATATTTTGTATGATTCGTTTCGACTCCAATAGTTTGTTCATATTTATTAAAAGCTAATAGGAGCAAAATATATAAAAATACACACGAATAAATAGATTTAGAAAATATAAAAACGAATTAAAATTATTGTCGACTTTCTGCAAAAATTTTAGTCTCATTGAGACAAGTCTCCAAATATTCATTGAAACAACTACTTCTCGAGCTAATACCCCGACAGATATTGAATTATACAATGAATATTTGAGTTACACGACAGATTTACTGTTCTATGCATAATTTATATGAAAAATGCAACATCGGGTCAAATTATTCTCTTACCAAACTAAATAAACCAACGGGAAATTTAAATAAATTGAAAGAATTACAGGGAATGAATATTAATTGAAGGAATCTTAGGGGATCTTAGAGAAAAAGTCTTAAGCCATCTATAGACGTGTTTCGAGATTTATCTCTCATCAGTATAGCTATGCTTTAGACTTTTAATACAATTTTTTTTAAATAAATTGAAAGCTTACAAGAATATTGAAGTTTGTCGTTGAAACAGGTACACAAAACTGGGGCGAGTGAAAATGAAGGGATGTTAGTTATAGGTAAAGGGATTAAGTCATTAGTAGGTGCGAAAAATGTTATATCTGAGAGAGAGTGACATACCGCCTTTGACGGTACAGTTTAACATAAAGAAAAAAATAAGTTTACCAATAGTTTGCAGAATATTTACAAAATATAAAAACAAATAAAAATTAATATCGACTTTCTGCAAAAATGTTAGTCTCATTGAAACAAGTCTCCAAATATTCATTGAAACAACTACTTCTCGAGCTACTACCCCGACAGATATTGAATTATACAATGAATATTTTAGTAACACGACAGATTTACCGTTCTATGCATAATTTATATGCAGAATGCAACATCAGGTCAAATTATTCTTTCATCAAACTATATGAACTAACAGAAAATTAAAATAAATTGAAAATAGATGTAGGCCCAGTTGCACCAGAAACGTTGAACTCAAGTTCAAACTGAACTTGAGTTTAAGATGACAGTTTCCATTTTTGTAATGTCACTATGAACTTGAGTTCAAAGTTGAAGCAGTTCAACGTGGGGTGCAACTGGCCCTTAAATGTCATTAATAATTTAAAATAATTGAAGAGTGCCGGTAAAAATTAGTAAAGGTGACATTTTATTGTTGGTTCAGCATAACCCATTAACGGGCGAGCAAACACAGCGTTAACTCTAAATTTGATTTAAAAAAAATCTGCCCTTTTTAATGATTTTTATGAATGAATTATTATATTACATACTGAGAATTATACACATGATATATAGGCTATCAATTTTCAGGCATTCGTCGATTTAATAAATACATTTAATTTGAAGTTTCGAACGAGTGTTTCCACTCCCAGGTTAAGCATGAAGTAAAATTTCGAGTTTAGAAAAGAGTGAAAATTTGTTTTGGTCGCTCCGCGATGCGGAGCGACCAAACCAAATTTTCAGGCTTTTCTAAACTCGAAATTTTACTTCATGCGCCACGAGTATAAAACACTGAAATATCGTGAAGTTATAAATACTCCGAAAATCATATTTTTAAAATGAGTAATAATCGAAATATTGAAATAACAAAATATTTACATTATTCTTCACACATTCTTAAGACAGGTCAAATAATACAACGCAATGTATCAAATTAACTGATTTAGTTAGTAATTTAACAAAAAATAATATTGTTGCGTTATTGCATGCGCTTAATGGGTTAACATTAAATCGATTCTATTGATGTGTTGCGAAAAACTAGACTATTTTTAAAAATAAAATTGATGATTTATATTATCTTAAGTATCTTATCTCAACATTACATAAATTTAACAATTATTTTAGCAGTAAATAGCGTTGTAAAACCATTCAAAAACTAAAGTAAGTAAAATAGTAGTGTGTCATCTGAATAAAAATTAATAAAATAAAAAAAGAGTAATATAACGATACCTCTGGTTGGCTTTCTCCGTGCACTATACAGACAAGTTGCGCTTCGTATCCCTCTCCAGAGTGCACCACCGGTCTCTCAACGGAGATTTCAGGAGGATCTGCAACGAATAAGAAAGAAGATTCACATTCAGATACAGTGGAAGATCTTTATGGGATAGTTAGTTACAAGTTGGGAGGAGAAAACTATCAGCCCGAGCTAAGTACCCCGGCATATTTCGCATCCTCCCCCTCCAGTGACGCCACTAAAATATATTATAAAACCTTGAGCAAACTTTTTCATGCGAGTTCCCGAAGATTTTCGGTCGACGGCATACCTGGATGAATATTTACATATGCGACCGCCTCGTAAAAGGGGCTGAAACGCTGAATATCTCAGGAGCTTAGAGAATATGAGGCGTCTAGGGATCATTTCCTGAATTAACATTATTTTCGAATTTTAAACATTCGCGATCATCTATTCAAGTCAAATATACTCCTATATGCAGGACTTTTTATTATAAACTGAGATCAAACGTGAAATTAAGCTGTGTTGACTTTGGGCAACTTCCATTATTAATAAGGGTAGGTAAACGCGGTAACATTCATATAATTTACTGCCCCTTTGCTTGTAGAAGTGACACATGACTGAATTAATAAAAAAAATAAACATGCGTTCATATATTAAAGAAAGACAACACAATTATAGTTTTTGCACGATCGACCTTTTTAGGTATAAGTACCACGTCTGTTTTCAACACGGTAAGTTGTGTTCAGTGTTGCCAACTTAAGGGGTTTCCCTCTAAACTTAAGGATTATATTTTTGTTTAGGATGATATTTAGCGATTGTTTAGGATGATATTTAGGGAAGACAACATTTTAGGGGTATTTTTAGGGGTTACATACTTTTAATAATAATTTCTTGAATGTTTTTATGTATTTATTCATACATTATATATGGCGTTTCTTATTGTAAATTATGTGTGGTTAAATTCACATGTTACAACACACTTTGTTGAACTGTTGGTATCGTTCCGTGTCTTTTTCTGTAGTTGGCAGCTTTGTATGAGCAAAGCGCAAGGCGCAAACGCGAAGAAACATATTTCTTTGAGCTTATGTATTGAGTATTGTATCTCCTAAAATAATGAACTTTACACAGAAAATATTTCTTTTAAGTATACATATCCCAATTACATCGTACATGCTGTAAATCTGTAGATATTCGTTGTTTTTTAAGAGTTCATTTCGAAGCTTTAAACGAGTGTTTTCCACTCCCAGATTGGAGATTGAAGTAAAATTTCGAGTTTAGAAAAGCCTGAAAATTTGGTTTGGTCGCGTAGCGCGGAGCGACCAAACCAAATTTTTAGGCTTTTCTAAACTCGAAAATTTACTTCATGCGCCACACGTATAAAACACTGACATATTTTAAAGGTTTTAATGCCACTAAAACAGTATGCTATAGACGTATGTTTTAAACTTCGTTTAAATCAAGCATTTTATACGCGTGACGCATGAAGTAAAATTTCGAGTTTAGAAAAGCCTAAAAATTTGGTTTGGTCGCTCCGCGCTTCGCGCTACGCGACCAAACCAAATTTTCAGGCTTTTCTAAACTCGAAATTTTACTTCATGCTTAATCCGGGATTGGAAACACTCGTTTGAAGCTTCAAATTAAGATATTTTAATAAAACAACGAATGTTTAAAATTTTACATTGGAAAATCGTGATGTGTATACCTAAAAGAAAAATTCCCTGTATAATAGAATAACAGTTAATATGAATACAAATATAAAGAACTACCCATAAAACACTGAATGTAGTTTATTAATTAGATGTAAATATTATAGGCTTTATAATTGTTTGTAATAAAATGTAACAGATTTGAGTAGGTAAGTGGCCTATTTCCAAAAACCCCTAAATCCATTGTTTTCAAATGAGTTTAGAGGTTTTTGGAAATAGGCTACTTAATTATAACTGGAGGAGTTCTAGTCACTCGACAATCCTGTATTAAGTTTATGACATACCAATTCTTCTTGAGATTTTTCTATACCAAATTTGAGGTTGAATTCTTTCGGTTTTAAATGTTTTTCTTCCAAATTATTATAAAACTCATTTTTGACAAATGTCAAATTAACGAATGGATTAAAGAACGATCTCCATTGTTTAAATAAATATTTAAATAAATTCGCTAACGACAGTCTTTAAGGCTTTAATAAATACTAAATCATAAGAATTTTTTAACGACTGCCTTTAAATTTTAACGAAAGGAAAGTCATCCGGTCCTTGGTCTTTTATGATAAAATAGTTTCCTTAGAAGAGGAAGAAGATTGCTAAAACATTTTACATTCGTAATATTTTAAGATGTGTTCTGTTATTTTAAGTTGATATATTTTTGTATTTTATTTCTGTTATCGTATCTTTTTTGTATTTTTAGAAAATAATAATTATTTTCTGTTTTTGAAAATTAACTGAAAACTAACACTATTGCTGTCTCCAAATCCTTTAAAGTAAACATAAAATTTTAGACGGTGTTTGTCAAATTTGGAAGGTTTTTTTTTTATAATTTAGGAGGAAGTGGCAACACTGGTTGTGTTTACTAAGTGGCTATGAATAAAAAACCAGTAAGTAGAAATTAAATTTTACTTACTGTTCAGTTAAGGGTAAATACAACTTACCGTTATTGTTATAATGGAATTTTAATATAATTCGTTTAACAAATGGTTGCATCGTTTTCCATTAATTTCATAATCATATTCGTTACAATTCGTTGCAATTCGTTTTAATTTGTCACTGGACCATGTATGTTATTATTTCGCATATTTATTTAATTAAAGCGATGAAAATATAAAATTTTTATGTAAACAATTAGTTTTAACTCTAGAATATAACGAATCAATTATCAATTGATTTACCTTAGACGTAGTGTGCAGAATTTATGGAGAAACGGCGAAATGAAGAGTTCAGTCATTCGAAGGTATTCATGGCTTTATCTTGATTTCGCGTTCATGATCGCGAGCCAAACTTAAAGATCTTGATAAAAGATACTTATGATAGACATGAGCAAATATAAGTCTTTGAAAGTTCTTCTAATAAAAAATGATTATAAGTTTTTTCCATAACAACTGGCAAACACAACTTTATTATTGTTTGTGTCAAAAATAGAACGACCACAACAAAAATCACCTTATTGGCGCCGAAAAGGCAAATTTAAACTGAAACATGTCATGTTAGGATAACAACTGACTTATTTTTATCAAGTGGAAGTTATTATTTGAAACAGTTACGATTGTCATTATATTTATTTAAGCGTATTAATACAGTTCTTGCTTAAATAAATATAATGACAATCGTAATTCATAATTATGAACACTTGTTGGAAATTGTTATAAAAAACCGTGAAGATTTTCAAAATATATTTACATTTTGAAAATCTTCACGGTTTTCAACAACTGTGAAATTTTTGACAAACTCGTGTTTGTAAATATTTATGATTTTTATGACTAATAATTTTTGTGTCCTATTCTATAGATTTGTTTATGCCCACGTCAATTTTGTTATATTTCACGATTGTATAATATTTTATAAACATTTTTGATCTATAAAGAACATTAATTTGTGTTCAGTACTCATTCATTCACCAGATAACTATATACGCGTTTCAGCTAACGGGCATTAGATGGCGTTTACGCTTTCGAACATATGTATATTTATGATCTAGTCAAGTCTAACAATTTAAATTTTGCAAATTTTGATAGTCATTGTTTGACGATTTTTATTACGTTTATCCTTTTTTGTAACATTCACTAAATTGCGACCTAAACTTATTGTGAATTATTAATATCAAAACTTTCTAAAATATTAATAATTCTGTCTCCATTTGCTGCGGTACTGTTTTCTGCATAGCCAGTTATAAACACCCTTTATAATTTTCAAAAATATTATTTGGTAACTAAGCAAAAATATTAAAACCAATGTGAATTATATATTATATATGGCCAGAGTGTCTAATGTAACTTCATTCCAGAGGGCTAAATATAAGTTGCATATTTAAGTCGCTTTATAGCCAAAGTTGGCTTTTACTCCGCCATTCCGAGTGAATGGGAAAGAGAGAGGAGGAAATCTCTTCCCGGTTTCCCCGAGGTGCGTTATTACTTTATTAACTGGCACCGTCCTCCTCCCCTGGCGGTTATCTCAGCTGTCGCACTCGCACTCTTTAATATGCACATCGGCCCTCTCGCTCGCACAAACAAAAATATGATGATTTATGATAAATATTTAGAAAGTATAATGATCTTTTTAAGACTCCGTCCGTATCTCGACTGAGTCCCAGGTGCTCGGATTAATTCAATCCCTGCCATGTATTATACATAGATAGAAAATTCCGTCGCGTTTTTATTTGCTAAACAAAACGTCACACACTTTTCGTAATTGAAGCAAATAAATTCCTCGCGCGTAATGCGTTAATTAAATGATTCTTGTTAACGTTGTTTACTGAGTATAAATTATTAACCACCCTTGATCGCTAATTATTTCCCCGATGAAATAATGGAATATCTGTTAGCTGTCAATAACTAATTGTAGTAAATAGAGAATTATAAACACATATTTTGATCATAAATTGCGGTTATGTGCGCGCGAGTACACTAACATTTGTACGCCATGTCGTCTAGCCAATGCCGATATACCAGTTACAACTGCTTCTAGTAATTAATTGATTATAAACATTACACGCCCAATGTTTAATAAATATATGGACCGGTCGTGTAGCGGGAATGGCCCTAGGAAGCTGTAGTGCCCTCGCATTAATCCGAATTAATCATTCGAGGATCATTAAATGTTATTGTTTTAATGGAATTTTAATATAATTCTAGCGATTCGTTTAATAAATGGTTGCATCGTTTTCCATTAATTTCATAATCATATTCGTTACAATTCGTTGCAATTCGTTTTAATTTGTCACTGGACCATGTATGTTATTATTTCGCATATTTATTTAATTAAAGCGATGAAAATATATTTTTTTTATGTAAATAATTAGTTTTAACTCTAGAATATAACGAAACAATTATCAATTGATTTACCTTAGACGTAGTGTGCAGAATTTATGGAGAAACGGCGAAATGAAGAGTTCAGTCATTCGAAGGTATTCATGGCTTTATCTTGATTTCGCGTTCTTGATCGCGAGCCAAACTTAATGATTTTTATAAAAGATACTTATGATAGACATGAGCAAATATAAGTCTGTAAAAGTTCTTCTAATAAAAAATTATTATAAATTATACTCAATTCGCGTTTAGGTTAATCTTAGGAAAACATAGGGCTTATTTGTCCTTGATCGCTTATTGACCGAAATTCGAGGAAAACTCACAAACCCTTTATAGTGGCAAATGAATTAATTGTCAGAATTGTCACAATTGTCACTGTGTTTTCAAATGTTTGGTTATTATGGCTAATAACGAAAAACTAACGACTGTTTCTTCTTCTAAAAATTAAACTTGTAAATAAAACTGTTTTAACTTTGTTTAACCACTGTATTTACACTTAATTTTGTGACTATAGTTTCGACTAGCTAGTAGTCATTCTCAAACAAAAGTCTAAAAATTAACAAGGAACAATAGCTTATGGCCCTCAACATTTATTTAAAGTGCAAGTCTGTGACAAAATTTGAAAGCGAAGCTAAAAGTCTTGCGGGTGCTGTTGTGGGAACATCAATATCATCCATGTTCAAAATTATTGTTAAAATGGAATCAACTGGAGAAGTTAAAACATAGCCAAGGAGAAAGTGCGTCGTGATACTTATTCAAAGATGACTGAATGTAAAGAAAAAACCATACGACATCTTGTCCTCTCCTTCAAGAGAAAGGGGTTACATTAAAAGTACATTTGTATTAGGGATGCTCCGGTCCTAAAAAAATATCGATTATATCGTATAAGATATATTAGCAAAAAGTATCGGTATTCAAAATTTTGATAATTTTTGATAGCAGATAATTTAGATTAATTATTTACAATTATTTAACGCTGTATATTATATTTTTAATTCCTTCACCTAAGATTGATAAATTGCCGAGAATAGTTTAATGACGGTTACGAAATGATCAATATTCACCTTTTACAAAATAATAATAATCATTTTTTAATGTTTTATAAGCGTGGCGCATGAAGTAAAATTTCGAGTTTAAAAAAGCCCCGTAAAAGTTTTCTACGCGGGGCTTTTCTAAACTCGAAACTTTACCTTATGCTTAGTCTGGAAGTGGAAAACTCTCGTTTTGTAGATTTATAAAATTTTGATGAGACTTTCGATATCTTGTAAAATTTGTCGATTTAGAAAAATTTCATGATTTATAAAATTATAAATTTTATTTCGAGATTTCCATCAATTTATAAAATTTCGATATTTAGAGATTTTTGTAAACTTTTCATTCTTTGTCGATTTATAAAACTTTAATGAGATTTTCAATATTTCGAGATTTTTGTATGATTTTCGGTATGTTTTGTCATATAAAATTATTTATATATATATAAATTATATTATATATAAATTATTAGAAAACCCTAAAAATTTGGCTCGGTTGCGAAGCGCAGCGGAGCGACCAAGACAAATCAGGCTTTTCTAAACTCGAAATTTTACTTCATGCGCCACGCGTACTAAAAATTGATTTAAAGTGAAGTTCAAAATATACTGCTTAGTTCTGATCACATGTTAATTAATTTTTCAAGTGTTTATATGGAATATGTAAAAGTATACTCAAAAGAAAAAAATTCCTGTATGTGTTGTAAAATTGCAAGTTGTAGCGTTTTTTTTTTGAAAATCTGCGTCGTAACAATTTATTTGACAAATTATAATTTATTTGTCGCATTGATAATCATTTTCTAACATCTCAAAATTTCAGGTTTAAAATACCCTACTGTTAAAGCAGGACTGCAACTATTCGCAGTAAATACACCCTAAGTTTAGTCATATTAAAACAAAACTGAGTTTAGAATGGAATATTGATATAAGTTTTAAACATACGACAAAAGTAGTTTTAAAATATGTGTGAGCGTCAATAAATACAATATTTTGAATCAAATAGCAAAACAATTCAATATAAATTACAGATCTGTGTACAAAAATGCCTTTTTACTGCATAAAAACTAAACATTTTTACAAGTACAATAAAATTATAATTGTGCGGTTATGTTGCTCAAGTTTAATAAAAAAACATTTCAGTTCCCTGAAGAAGCCGTCAATGCGTGCAAAATATTGGAATCAAATAAAATATTTTAATTGTATTTAGCTCATGCCGTTTACACTCCCACAAACTTTATCCTCGTTAGATTTTACGGCGTTACTTCCCTAGTGGTTATGTTATGTATAGCCATAATTGTGTATTTTATGTTGTTCATGAATATTTTGTGTAATAATTTGATATCATGCTATATTTTTGTATACACATTATAAAATAGTTGTAACAATTGTGTTTATACAGAAAAGTGCTAAATAAAGTTATTTTTATTATTAAACGACAATTTTTATATTAAAATATAATATAATGGCATTATATAAAAAATTTAAATTCATTTGGAGACTGTCTCGACCGATATAATATAAAGCGATTTTCAAAATTTTTCACTTTATTTTTTTACTTAAATGTGCCATCTACAATGAGTTTGAAAATACACGTCGTGCAAACAATAAACGCTATAAAAAGTAATGACAAACACATATTTTATTTATGAAGACTCAGTACACGTAATCTTATTCACAATATCGCCGTTTTCAAATTCGCTCTATTAGCATTTCCCTTACACCGACGCAAGTTTGCTCGATTCTCTCGAACATTTCTCAATTTCCCCGCAAAAGTAGACATCCCCGCAGATAGATTTTATGAATTGAATGTAATAAGGTCACTTATTAGAGTTAGGTAGCCGACAAGCCGTTGCGGCGGGGTTGGTTTATGTTCGCGGTACACAGAATCAAGCAGGTTAATGTTACCCAAGGTATACATAACATCTCTCGCCACTCAATCTGTTTTATGGCCTCGCCAAATTAAACCCGGCATTCGGATGATTAACGGCGCCGAATGCACCCCCCGAGTTGCCGCTCCTTCCATCTCAACTTCCCCTATAAACGAGAAACAAAAAGGCTTTTACATAGGTCCCGATAAATTTGCTTTAATGGCTTGTTCAAAACGGCATTATCACTATAATCGAATTATTCTTTACCTGAATTTTCAAACAGCACTTGCCTCTAATGGGCTCTGGCTTGGGAAGTGTTATAACTGTAGCTAACGCGCGAGCGCACACAGGATTTATAATTATAACTATGATATCTGCGCTAATTGGGAGTTTTATTCGTAAACAATGTTTTTGATTATTTGAGTTATTTATCTAATAATAATATATTAAAACAGGGAGGATTTAAAATGCGCCAAAGGTCGTTTGTTATTATTGCTTATTTGCGTTGAATATCAGCATAACTCAAAAGTTTTAATTAACACACACGCTTTGTATGAGCTTTGAACTATTTTTTTCTACATTTATCAAAAGGTATAGTTATAATTGAATTATCAGACACTTTTTGATGTTATTATTTGTGCATTAGTTTACGCCATTGCATTGCAATTGAATCCAAATAAACAAATACATTTCAAAATGCAATTAGTTCTGTTTTATTTCAAAGAATTTTACACTATTAATATAATAATTAAATGTAAGTAACACAATTTTCGCTGCCTTGGTTTAACGGTACATTTCAAGTCAAGCAATATTTAGATAATATAAAAAAATGTAATTGTTCAAAGATTCATAACTTATATGGAAGTATTGTTAGTTTATAAAAGTAGAAGGCACCGAGAAGATTGTTCACATTTTCAAAAAGCAGGGTCGCCGAGTAGCATTAAAACCAAATAGAAAACTGACAACATTGCTATTCAATTCAAAAGACAAAATTGATTATTATAAATAATCTGGAGTGTATAAAATATGCTGTCGCGAATGTAATAGCCTATATGTCGGTCAAACGGGCCGTAGCTTAGAGACCCGATATAAGGAACATTTCCGCGCCTTTAGATTAAATCATGATTCAAGTGCCTTTGCCAACCATTCTTTAGATTATAAACATAAATTCCTTGAAATAAAACACGTTAATTTCTTCACAACTCTAATAAAGGCACAAAACGAAACCTATTAGAAGCCGCCGAAATGTTTAAAAATTCAAAAAACCCCGACATCAATCTCCTAAACGAGCAAACAGATATTTTGTTTTCACTGCTCTTTCATACCTTTAATCCATAATCCTGTACCCATAATTAGTGTCTCCGAAAATTAAGCTACCTGAAAATAAACCCCAACCCCCACGTTAGTCTGTAAACCTCAATTACGGTATATATTGATCTGCATTTACGAAAATTGTGATACTTGATAATGACACTCGCACTGTCAAAACTTAAGTCGTAAAAATAATTATATGTAACATGTGTATATTTATAAATTAATAAAAGTAGTAAAAAATATAGTAATAGTTTCATTAAATTTAGAAGGAATTATAAAAACGAGTTATTGTTTTACTAAATAAATTTGTAGCCCATTATTCGTTTTCGGGTAGGCAAAATTATAATTAAATGCGATCAAGTTTTTTAGAAAATGAAAATGTGTCTAAACTGGTGATTTTATGCACTTATTTACTTAAAAATTGACAATGGGTTGAAGAAACTTATAAAAACTTTATAAATCTTATAAATTGATAAACATCTATTCATATTCGATTTACTTTACTATATTCGTATTCACCTAGATTACTGCGAATACTCGAATATTATTAAATATAGTTAGAAGAAGTTGAAATAGAAATCGTGGAATTATAGACATGGAAAATTTCAACGTCTTATTACTATTTTTGTTTACTTTGTGTTATCAATAAGATCAATGAAGTGTTTTTAATATTACACATAAAATCTGTGTTTAATATGCCTGGCGCACACAGTAAATATATCAGGGTTTTTAAAATTCAAAATATTCATTTTGAATTTTAAAAACCCTGAAATATTTACTTCATATTTAATGAAGGAATAAAAAACAATCGTTAGAATATTATTACAACCTTAAATCAATACAAGGATCTAAAATGCATGTTATTGTTTAAATTTTATAAGGAGAAAATGCCATTGCTTTTAGCAAAAGTTTTAAAAATGTATTAACAGTCGACAGATTATTTAGTGTTGAACATTTTTTACAGGTATTTAAAAAATAAAGACATATTTACTAACATAAATAACTGCAGTTGAATAAAAGGAAAATTAGCACAAAATATACTGCCTTTCAAAAAAATCAGAACACAAAGTATTTATTGGACGATTTTAATGAAATTTACAGAATTTGATCATGTAAATGAACTGCATCGATGATCAAAAAATCTATTGTTTTGGTTACTATTCAATGGTATTTTTCCTTGATTTCACCATTATGAAGAGCTGCTGATTTTTTAATGTAATTGCTTCTAATATCCAAGTAGCCTCTGAGTAGTTTGACGTTTCAGTTTGTAAAACATAAAAAGATGCCCCGTGTTCGTCGGCGTGCACAATATCATCATCTAAGTGAATTTGAAAGGGGTCGCATTATTGGAATGCGAGAAGCGGGTTTTTCGGTTCGTGCTATTGCTGAAAGGGTAGGCCGTAGTGTATCGGTGATCGTACGCTGCTGGTCTAAATGGTCCGAAGCTGGGGAGAATCGACGTAGACTTGGATCAGGACGTCCAAGAAGCACCACTGAGCGTGAAGATCGAGCTCTTCGTCTTACAACTTTAAGGGACAGATTTACAACGTCGCGGGCATTGGGAAATGACTGGTTGGCTCTAAATGGCCAAAGAGTATCCATGGCTACTGTTTACAGAAGAATCCGCAGTTTTGGTATAAGATCCTACCGTCCACAATTGTGTCTACCTCTTACTCCGCAGCATCATTGGACCCATGAATGGAATAACATTATCTTCAGCGATGAGTCTCGGTTCTGTTTATGGGCTCATGATGGTCGTAGAAGAGTGAGACGTCGACGCGGTGAACGCAGAATTTTACAATTTGCTGTTGAAAGACATACGGCTCTTACACAGGGAGTTATGGTTTGGGGGGCGATAGCATATGGTAGTCGGTCTCCTCTAGTTTTTTTAGAAGCAAGTCTTAGCGCGATTTGGTATATTGACAACATTGTACGGCCAGTGTTAGTGCCCTATGTAAATGGCTTCCAGAACCCCATTTTTCAGCAAGATAATACTCGACCTCACACAGCGGCCATTACAAGACAGTTTTTTGATAGTGCCGAAATCAATTTGTTACCTTGGCCATCTCGTTCTCCAGATCTATCGCCAATAGAACATGTTTGGGATATTATAGGTGTTAGAATAAGTAACTTACAGCGCTCCGCTAACACTGTAATGGAACTTAGAGGTCAAATTATCGAAGTTTGGAATGAAATACCCCAAGTCGATATTGACAGCCTGATTTCTAGCACGCCTCGACGTGTTAATGAGTGTTTGGGAAATCGTGGAGGCCCAACACATTATTAATTTTTTTTTTTGTTTTTCAAGTTGATTTTTTGATCATCGATACAGTTCGTTTACATGATCAAATTGTGTAAATTTTAATAAAATCGTGCAATAAATACTTGGTGTTCTGATTTTTTTGAAAGGCAGTATATGTGCAAAATCAACAGATCATAAAATGCACAGAATTTACGCAGAATTTAATATATTTCAAGGAAATTATTGTTGAATTAGGATTAAAAGAAAATAAAAATAAACTCTACTAAGTAAATCGTTGAAGAGTAAAATGCCTGTGAATTTCTTTCAACCTTGTTAGGAATTATGTTTGTACTAAATTAATTAGTTCTCTCGGATATCTTGAAAAAATATTTTTTTTTTATATGTACTGGTATTTTCAAAGTGCGAACATCGTTTGTTTTTAAATTAAATGAGTCTAAATGATACTAGAAGCCAAATGAATTGGAAATTATACATGAAATATGAAAGACAAAATGTTTTATAAACTTTGGCAGATTAATGTCATATTATCAAATTACCAAACTAAAAATCCTCTACGTTCTATAAATTAAAATTAATTAATTAATGTTAGGATTATCTTCCAAATCGTAAAAAAGGTATCTTAATTACAAAACCAGTTTGAATAACTTCTGGGGTTCCACAAGGAACTCAGTTTGGGCCAATATTATTTATACATTATTGTAAACGAAACTTATAACAAGTGTTTCCACTCCCTGATTAAATATATAGTACAATTTCGAGTTTAGGAAAGCCTAAACATTTTAATTTACCGGCGCACGAGTGAAGCGAGTCGCGCTGGCACATCCAAATTTTTCGGCTTTTCTAAACTCGAAATTTTAATTCATGCGCTAAGCGTATACAACACTGACTAAATGCAAAGTTTAAATACACTGCTTAGGATATGTAACTTTATTTTTATAGGAAGATCAAGTTTTTCAAGTTATTTTTATTGTTAATGCACTACTATTATTTAGAAATTAATCATTTTCTCTTTGTAATTTAAACATGATTTTCTTTCTTTACTTTTTTACACAGCTAATGAGCGGCGGGGGGTAGCGCCCCTGCTGCCACAAACACATTATAGTGTAATTAATTCGACAAATAAAATACTCGTATTATATTTTATTTTCAGTCATGCACTTTGAATTTGAAATCATAAATAGTAATCAAATCAATATTTGCTTTATACACGTGCATCTAGAAACTAATGGACATTAGAGAACCAATGTGATTGTAAGATTAAATTCCTTTTTAAAACTCAGTAGTTTTATCCGGTGTACGTTAAAATCTAAATAAATAATTACCATCCATTAAATTTAACCGTAATGTGTTAGAAAAAACACATCGCTACTGTGTTTACAATAAGCAAAAATTAATTGTCTTAATTTATTCAAGAAGCATATGTGTCTACGAGGTTTGAAATTTTGTGACACAAAGATTTGCGATCGGATCTTTGCTTTTCCGATATCTAAAGAGTTCGCCCCGATTTCTAATTGTCAGAGAATAAGAAGACAATTGGAAATCATACATACATGAAAAAAATCATTGACTGTTATCAATATGGTACAGAGTTAAATACAAAAAATAGAATAGAACACATTAACACAAGCACATTATATTTATAAGTATGCATTGCTCATTTCATTTAACTAGGCGAAAAAATAGGAGGCATTTGTGCTTATAATACCAAAAGTAATAAGATATGATTTGTTTAACTTATCAAACATGAATTTTAGTATCAAAATGGCATTATTTTCAAGTAAATTTCAGGTAATTATTTGCACAGATAATCTCCACGGAGATACAGATATGTTCGCATTTCTGCGAATTTCTCGCCTAGTTGAATGAAATGAGCTTTATGAGTGGATTATGAGTTATTTCATTGAATTATTTTACTTTCAATTCATAATCTTATTATTAAAAGCATCGCTTCTCCAGTATGTTCATAGCCGTAGGTGTATATTAAAATGTTTACAAATTATATACAAATAAATACTAGTATAAAGATTGCAATTTATCAATTAATGTGTTACCATGATTCTTAAATGTAAATTTGTTGTCAATTGTTATTAAGGAGTGTAAATTTATCAACTTTTTTAATTACCGATTAAACAGACCTCGCTTTATGTATATTTAATGTTTTAACAGATATAAGCTGCATAATAAAAAATTGGCCACCCTGTATGTAATTATTTTCTATTTGTTATTATGCAGCTTATATCTGTTAAAATATTAAATATATTTAAAACACTTTAACATAAACTTATCATACGCAACGTGATCTAAAAACTAAAACAAACAATTGTTTTCAATGGCCTAACTATTTTCGAATATATATATACACCATGTATGTTTTTTTGAAAATCAGATTCTTATTTGAATTTTTTTCACAATGATGTATCACAAATACCATTTTACATGCAAAATTATTTCTAATATTTCAAAAATAAATGCTAGTTGATAGCACAGCCTATCAACGTTTTATTATTATTCATTTCTCTCAGATAAATGGGTATAATTACATAAATAAACACTTATTACTGTCAAATGTGACTAGTAACAAAATATACAATACATCAAAATTAATGAATGAATATTTATCATCAATTTGGGTTATCGACCGGAGGTCCTTCTGCCATCGTGACTAATATTTGCTGATATCAAAAAATTATAGGTAATTAGAATTAATAAACTAATGGGAAAATCCACCCCAATTATTAAAATTCGTAAATGTTGGCAATTAGAACAAACAAACAGGAAATCATAATTTATTTGATGTCTATTAGTTTTCGTACAATCGATCAAATTAAATTTATTTGTTTATTTCCGAGATCCATTTACAATATAAAATACTACAATTTTATTAAAAATAGCTATTAGAAAGTAAAAAATACGCTGAAAAAATTAATAGAAATGTTGAAATCAATAAAATGAAATAATAAATACAAGTAAATTTCTTTGTATACCACATATAACGATTTTTCGATGTCAATTTTCAAAATTTGTTGTGTTAATAAAAACCTTCAATTTTAAGCCTCTACCGAGTGTATCTAATCCCAGATTAAGCATGAAGTAAAATTTCGAGTTTAGAAAAGCCTGAAAATTTCGCTTCGCGGAGCGACCAAACCAAATTTTCAGGCTTTTCTAAACTCGAAATTTTACTTCATGCGCCACGCGTATAAAACACTGATTTAAAGTGAATATCAAAATACACTGTTTAGGTTTAATCACATGTTCAATTTTACAAATGTTAAAATGGAATATGTGTAAGTATACTTAAAAGAAAAAAATCCCTGTATGTCAATATTTAACAAAACTCACAAATTTTAAATTACGGTTACTATTTCAAATAAAATCGCCAAAACCAACACATCATAAAACTTTACAGAAACTTTAGAACTCTGAAAACTAGGACAAATTGACAAAAATGTAAAAATTTACTAAATCAACAAACATATCAAATTCTAAACGAGTAATTGGTTACTGAAATGTAACGTAAATTTTAAAACTGTCGTTGAATGATAAATAATTGCTCTCTGAATCAGCTCCTGGTTGGATGACAACTTGTATAGTTAAAAATTATCTGTCTGTAATAAGTTTATCCGATGACATGTACTTGTAATTCACTTAAAATAGATCTCTGTAAGGAAATGAAAAATAGCTAATATAATTAGCTATTTCTATAAATGGTTACAATTAATTACTTTAATTAGTTGAAATGATGAGGTATTCCATAGAATAGTTGTTAATAAATAACATAAATGATGTGAATTAATTAGGAAGGATAGGAACGCGGATTATAGTATCTCAAGTTACTTGCATTGAGCTTTACACCAAAGAAGCAATAAGAGAGCGCGAGGTGTGAGGGAATGAGGAAGGGCTGAAGGGCTTGAAGGGAAGGTGCCGCCGCTCTGCTTTAATAACGCGTAGGCTTTGTTCACGCAATTAGGTAAATCTTAGAGCACCAAGATAGGTTAAATAAATTGCCACCCCTTTAAGGAACATACCCTTTCCCACAGTGTGCAACAATCCAGCTAAAAAGGCCGGAGATATATTGTATGATGTCTGTGGCAGGACGGAGGATTTGCAAAATGGCGTAGCCCTTGGTCCGAAATGAACAGGGTAAATCACCCTTCCCCTCCTATTTAATTCCCATTATCAAACTATCCGGACAAATTGAATTTTTCCCGAAAAGAGTTTCCTTTGAAGTGCGCTACTCATTTTGATAGGCCGTGTTTTGATTTAATATCAAGTGCTCATCAAAGGGTTTGGCATTCCTGCGAGCTATTGGGGTGAACTTGGGTACACTTCACTGCACTTCATATGATGATTTTAGTATACACCCCCGTGCGTCTTCTTAGCGCTCAACCCCTGGCCTTTAGATAGCTCGGAGCTCAGATTAAGCGATAAACTGGGACACGGTTTTTCTAATGCTGAAGCGCTGTTTGATCAAAAATTAACTAAATTGGAAAAAGCTTTAAGATTATACTTTATCAGTATTTTATATAAAAGTTATTTTTAAATACAAATAAAATACTCGTAGTATGTAGCATAATTAGTGATGACAAATTACCGGTAATTTAAAATTGGCTAATATTCTCGGTAATATTACTGGAAACATGGTAACAATTGGTAATTTAAAGTAAAACATAAAATAAATGTAAAGTTTATATTACGTTCATTTTTTTTAAATGTAAAAAAGTAAAATAGAAAATCTATAAATATTGAAAATTGAACATTTTACTTGGGAGTTTTTTATTATAATTTTTAATCTTTAAAATGCACACATTTTTAACCTATAAAATAAATGATGTTATAAAGAACAAAGTGTTTTATTTCTTGAAGATTTTTTTTTTCGGATATCGAAATTATTAGAAAATTATTAAACAATTGCCATTTAAACTTCAAATTAAACCAGCGTTCGTGCACCTGGCGCATGAAGTAAATATTTTGAGTTTAGAAAAGCCTGAAAATTTGGATTGATCGCTCCGCGACCAATCAAAATTTTTAGGCTTTTCTAAACTCGAAATATTCACTCCATGCTTAATCAGGGAATGTAAAACATTCGTTAAACATCAAAATATTAAAATCAAGACTGTTTACCCAACATATGAATCTGTTCTCTAACTAAACCAGAGTGTCAATTGTTTTCTAAGCTAATCTTATTGACTGTTAACTTCAACATTTGTTATTATTAGTATATTAATTAAAACGTTTAAAATCAGCAAACATTTTAAAAATTAATAAATAAACTGTCCAAATTAATACAAATAACTAATTTACTGAAATAACTAACTGAAATCGTCAACATTTTTAATTTTAACAAAATCGGTAAAAATGGATAAACTCAATATAAAATGATAAAAGTCTTCATAATTTAGAATTACATAGACAATTGATGGTATTTAATTTAATTTAATGCCTAGCCTGAACATTTATATTTGCGGAATTTGCCGAGCGAAGCAAGTCGCGCTCCGGCAAATCCAAATTTTCAGGCATTTCTAAACTCGAAATTTTACTTCATGTGCCACGCTTATACAACAATGTGATGTGGAGTTCAAAATAGACTATTATTCAATATTTTAAACAAAACACTTCAATAAAAATTATTATTATGTAACAGTAAATCAAAATAAATTGTTGACCTTTTTTTTATCTATTACGCAGGCGCACGAAAGAATGTCACCAATGTTACCGAAACAGCCGGGTAATATAACGTAATTTACGGTAAAAAACCGGTGGTAGTTACTAAGGTAAATTACCATTAACATCACTAAGTATAATGCAACAATTTCTGGGTTTCGACATTTGAAATTCTTTTTGCAATAATTGAATTGTCTAATTTTATCAAAAATATTCTAATGTATTATTGAAATAAAATAATTAGACAAATATATATAATCTGGGGTACAAACGCAGCTATTTCGTTTTGATTTAACGGAAGTTTCCAAAAGTTGAGTGAAAGATGTGAAATAAAAGTAAAATTCAAAGGAGAAAGAAGACCTAATTATTTTTTGATTACATTTTGAAGAGACTTTAAGATTTTACTTGCCCCGAGCTTAGCATTTTTTCAGAAATGCACTGATAATGCGATATGATAAACACTCAGCAAATTATAATAAATTTTATTCAATATATTTATTTTCTTTCGAACATTTAAAACAGAAATCTACAGAAGGTGATTTAAAAATCTATTTAAAATAAGATAGAACTTTTTAAATTAACTCCACAATTACTAACTGTAGCATAAGCCCCTCTCTTAATAAAAAATCTTATAACTTTTTTATACTTACTTAAATCTTACATCGGAATTATTTCGAAGCCCGCGCGTAAATTCCAAATTTCCCACCGCATTAAAATGCAAATATATTCAACACTGTTTGATATACAAAAAAATCATAATCCTCTGCCCCCCCGACGGCGGTTTTTATAGTTATTGCTCACCGGTTAATGTCAGCAAATGTATAAATTCCGATGTTTACAACTTGCATTAAGTAGCTTCGAAATTTAACAAGGGATTTTAATGGCGGAAAAACGTAATAAAGTCGCGTTGGGAAAAATGGAAACTTTTATTATAGTTGGGACGTTTTATGGTAAGGCTTCCGTTTTCTAAAACGTAAACATGTCTGTTTCAATTTACTGTAGCAATTTAAACAGTACGTTGCAATAATAAGAGTATTTAATGATTTTGTGTACACATATACTACTGTAAGTTTTTAAATATTCGTTGATTTTATGAATAAACATGATAAAATTTCGAGTTTAGGAGAACATGAACATCTAAAAAGTTTAAGCGTGGCGTCCAAATAAAAATTTTCAGATTTCTCTAAACTCGATTTTATTAATATATAGATTTCAAAAAACCTATATATTAGTAGAAATATTTTACCAAGTAATCAATGAGAAACAAGAAATGGTCAAATTTTTACATTTCTAAACTACACTATTTACATTTACATTTACATTACTTCTTTTCCGAATTTATTAGCCTTGGCTTTAAAGTTCTGATGACTTTTTGTCATTATTTTAGATATATTAAAACAGAAACAGTTTTCTGTGGCTGGTCGAAAAGGCCTAGTTTGCAATCCCTGCGCACAGCATAAAGATTTGTTTTTTAAGGTATGCCACGAAATGTATCTTCTTTTGAAATGTGCCACGAAATGTCTCTTCTTTTGATAATGTGGCACGAAATGTGTCTTTTTTTAAAAATGTGCCACGAAATGTCTCTTTTTTTAAATATGCCATTAACATAAAAATATTGAGAAACACATTTTTAGATAAACATTATTAAACTAATTAATGTGTATATTGTAACTAGATGCAAAAACATAAATCAGTTTGTTAGCTGACTTTAAAGGCAATTCAATTATGCGGCTTAAATTGTTATATTTAATTTATTTGCGAATTTCTGAAGAATTAAAAGTAAGTGAATTTCGTCTAATTTAAATTTCCGCGGAGAAATATATCTTAAAACGGGGTTCAATTAATTAGCGGAGTCGAGTAAGGGGTGGATTCTACACTTTTCATTAGTTTTCAGTCTTTCTTTGTAATAACCACACAAAAACAAATTGCCTAATAGACTACTCAAAGCTTTTGTTCTATGAAACGAGCACGCGAATCGTTCGAAGCAATCCAGTTAAAAATTTAGTTTAAAATAAGAAATGTATATAATTTTATGTAAAACTTAGTATCACAAGAAAATTAGTTTTATGATATGCAGTCGAAATATACACACAGAAAATGTTTATTTTTAGTATACATATCCTGATACTGGGTAAATGTTCAGGCATTCGTTGTTTTTGTATATTTGTTCAATTTGAAGTACCTAACATGGATGTCCACTTCTTGATTAAACATGAAGTACAATTTTGAGTTTAAAAAATACTAAAGACTTGGATTTTCAATCCAAATTCAGGCTTTTCTAAACTCCAAATTTTATTTCATGCGCCGCGCCAATTTAACACTGATCTATACTGAAGTTTAAAGTATACTGCCAAAGCTGTATGCGAAAGTAGTATATTTTCAACGTAACTTTAAATTAGTACATTATACGGGTGGCGCATGAAGTAAAATTTCAAGTTTAGAAAACCCTGAATTTGGACTGGACGCTCCGCGTCCCTTCCTCCATTAAAAATTATTAACAATTATAGATTTTTTTAAATATTTTTTTCAAACTCTAGAATGCATAAATAATAACATTTATTAAAGAAAAACTGTTTTAAAGGAAAAAATACATTTCGGGTTACATTTCGAGTCATCATGGAGAATAATTATATGATTTTTTTTAAATCGATAAAGTTTTTAAGTGTTCAAAATGTAAGTAATACGTTTTCAGAATAAAACAATTTAAGGAACTTTAACGTCAAGTCAAAGAGTTTAATCCTAATAGTACATACATTGGAAATAAGAGTATAATTTAGGACATTATATGAGGATTGATCTGAAAAGAGAATTGATCTATATTTTTCAGATTAGTTAAACTGAAAATATGTTATAAGAAAAACTTTGAATGTGTTTAATATTCGAGAATCGCTATGTATACGCGTAATGTTCTTATGTAGCAGCTTTGTATGTTTATCAAAATTCAAATATAAATGCAAATGGGCGGGTTATCAGAGCTGTTATCGGGGACCCGATAATCACGTCTCGAACCTGTGAACAATGTCCCGGTCGCTTATAACCTAATTTACCTGTGCCTAACTGAATATACATGTAAATTGTGCCCTTGTATTACTTGCCCTTAGCCTTAGACTGTGCATGACACAACTTCATCCCCTGGGGGTTTATACTCCCCAGATAACAATTTAAAACTTAAGACATTACGCCGTGTGTATCTATTAAAACCTATCGCACGACGTATCTCTAAATCCAATATGTGTTTGGCCGAAATTTCGGATTACTCGGAATAAAATGCTAATCGCAAAATCAAAACGTAATGGGCAAAAAGGCACGTTTTGAATATTCAACATAATCCTAATAACACTTAAAAGCTTCGTTAAAGCTCGCGTGTATCGGATCGATGAATGGAATTCCGGAATTCCCATACGTGGTCTTGAAGTATGAATAATCGGTGGGAGATAGGGATGGGGAAGGGGGATTCCCCGTCTGAAATATTTCGAGTTAATGAATATATAACGCGGAGTAACCTATACGTGTGCTGGAGTTAAAAGCATCTGTCCCTAGAGTCCGACCCGTGCTTTTAGTAACCAATCACATCCTAATACACTTATTGCGACGATAAAAGCTCTCTTTTATCAAATATGAATGACTCAATATGACCAAGTACACTTTCGAAACTTGTATAAACTTTTACACTATATCTTCGACTGTCGTATTCGAACGTTTCTACCGAATAGTTTTTCTATTTAAATTGCCACATTACTCTATGATATATTTGGGCTAACCCCTCTCATTAAATTTGGCATGATAGGTTTTTTATTTACTATGCAATCAAAAATATTCACTCCAACCAAAAACCATTAAGAATATTGTTACTAAATAGACACATTTAATATTACGTGAATATGATTTTGAAACAAAAAAATTATTAATAAAAAATAGAATACGTTTTGTTAGTATTTTTTATATTCTATATGGATTAGAACATATTAAGCCAACGTCTTTATAAATCAAAAATAATTCAAAAGAAAGAAATAACAACATAATTTTGAAAAACACAGATAAACTCCACAACGATGCAAATATGATATGATAGCTTTCTTTGGCTTACTTTCACTTGAATATTTAACAATCTTTCAAATAAAAGTTAAAGAAAATTCTTTTTTATGGCAGCATTTTTATTATTAGAGAATTTTTGAAAAAGCGACATATGTCTCTAATATCATGTGTATAATTTAAAAAAGGTATGTATTTGTTAAATAGTTGACAATCATAAAACGATCGAGATCTAAGAACATAAATAAATTTTGAAAATTTATTAAAATCCTTTAATAAATTAAAAACTTAGCACTTGAAATATATATCTAACCATTAGAAAATAAAGTGTGAAGAAAGGATACAACAGTGTTAATTATTTATACATAAAAAACTAATGATAGTTCTGAAAATGTCATCTATTATTTATAATTAAAACTTAAAAATAACACCTATATGAAGACAAAATCTTAAAAATATCAAAGCAACACGAAAATTATAATAGTTGTGAAAATAACTACAGTTTTTTTTGTATTTGCACGAGAAGTAGTTATTTCAATGGTCATTTCTTCTTTTAAGTGTCCTAAAAATTAGGACCTATTTGGCAGGTTATACGAACATTATAGGAATTTTTATATCAAATTAGTTGTACGTTACGAAAATATTTATATTTTTAATTTTTATTAAGGAAATAGTCTTAGAGTTTATAGGGCAATTCTAAATCTTAGATTGTAGATACGTCTCTTATTACCTAGATGTAAATAATTTTTTTTAAATTTGTAAAAATTGTAAATGCAATAGGAATGAAAAATAATTTTAAATCCTTGTTTGTCCACGAATAATATGAAATTATAAATCATGATTTTTATTATTTTCATGGATTTCTTGCATGAAATAGAATGTTTACAATAATTTAACAAATTTTTAAAAATAAATATTAAGTAATTCTAAGTTTTATGTGCGGTTTCACCAACATTAATTAAATAGTATTCGTTGATTACAGTTATTTTTCGATTGGAATAGACATTTTCTATGTCATACAATTTCATGAAAAGTGATTGGTTTTTTGACACACAGAGAGTTTTATGTAACACCGATCATTTTCATAACGAGAATTTTTTTTTAAGTATACATAAGCATGCGTTGTAGATTTGCTGATGCTCTGTTTTTAAAAGAATTTAATTTGAAGCTTTAAACGAGTGTTTTCCACTCCCAGGCTAAGCATGAAGTAAAATTTCGAGTTTAGAAAAGCCTGAAAATTTGGTTTGGTCGCGTAGCGCGAAGCGCTACGCGGCCAAACCAAATTTTCGGGCTTTTCTAAACTCGAAATTTTACTTCATGCGCCACCGGTACAAAACACTGATGCAATGTAAAGTTTAGCGGTGTGTTTTAAACTTCGTAATATGTCAGAGTTTCGTACAGGTGGCGCATGAAGTAAAATTTCTAGTTTAGAAATGCCTGAAAATTTGGTTTGGCATTTTATTTCATGGTTAGTCTGGGAGTGAAACACACTCATTTCAAGTTTCAAATTGATTTTTTTTAACAACGAATATCTAAAGATTTACAACATATACAGTGTAATTGGGACATATATACTTGAAAGAAAAACTCCCTGTGTGTACACGTTGAGGGATTAATTGCGATTGATTGGCTACAATTATTATTGGTCATATAGGCAATCCAATTTACACATGACTTAAAAAATCAAGGTGTCAAATTGTATTGGATGAACATATTCGGTGTTACATAAAACTCTCTGTATATGTAACTATTACTAGATTTTAATTATTGAAGACCGATTTTGGTCGATTTAACTGACGTTGGCGAAACCCGGCATTAATCTAGTACCAATAAAACATGTAAATAAGTTTGGATTGCACATATAATTCTGAATTTATAAATACATACATTTAATAGGGAACAAACTCCATATAATAATAAGTAATAGTACACGCATACATGCATAACGTAATTATATTTACTCAAAAGCATTTCAGGAAATCACGTATCGATTTTGTGTTACCGCTTACACGTTTTTTATGCGATAAATTTAAAATACATTATGCCCCGCAACTACACGCCAGTGTACGGTAACAAGATTCTGCTGACTGAAGAAAAGTATATGATTAAATCGATACGATTCGCTTCTTCCACATCGGAATCCTTAAATTTCCCGTCTCATATACAGAAATTTAATAACACACTGCGAATTTGAATATGCAGATACGGAAATACGAATAAACGCTTATTTATGTAGGTATGTGTATCTGCTTGATATTCATAAACGAGAATTTTATTTTTAAATCCTCATACATTTTCTAAAATAATATTGTGGATATGTAATTAATTCAAGTAAATTATATTAAAAGGTGTAATTAAAATATATATTCTTCACAAATCGTAATTTATTGTATGAATAATTCAATTTGCTGAATTTATTACTTTGATAACTGTAGCAAATATTATCGCAGTTTTATATTAAAAATCATGTCTTAAGTCATAAACGGTTTCTCTAATTTAAGGTATTAAAACCTTTACTATAAGTTTTTAATTTATAACAGTTATTTTGCGTAATGAGAGTAATAAACAGTGCTTCAAATCTCGAAGTAAAATTTTGAGCTTAGAAAAAAAGCCTAAACGATGCGATGTCGATGCGATGTGAAGTGGAGAGACCGGCAAATCGAAATTTTTAGGCTTTTCTAAACTCGAAATTTTACTTCATGCGCCAGGCACATGGAACAAAGACATAATGTGAAGTGTATTCGTTATATACTAATTTATTATGTACCAATTTATTATATGTACATATATTAGACTTTACTCTTATCTATATACTTTACTTTACTTTACTTTACTATAAATTAATACATCATTTAATACACGAGAAAAGACAATTAACAAATGGTGAAAACATATGATAAAACATTTGAAATGCAACGATATAATGTTGTAAATAACAAATGCCTATTTAATACACGAACAAATGAGTGGTCTAACTGCAAAACTCACATTCTCCACTTTTAAAAACTTTTGGCAAATTGCAAAAAACAAGTATGCTTTAACATGGTGGACATTAAAAACCGCCAACTCAGTTTTCACAAAAAGTGGAGAATGTGAGTTTTGCAGTTAGGCCACTCAAATGTCGAACTAATATGTTGTAATAGTTTTAATAAATTAATATACAGGTTTTCCCAACTTAAGGTGCACCCCATAAAATCTCTGATTCGCTCCAAGTTTGTGAAAAATGAAAAAAATGTAAAGTCCAAGGTTTATTAAACACCACTTGAGTCTTTTCAAGTGCTTTAAGAAAGAATCGTTGCAAAGTGCCGTCTAATCATTCAGGAAATGTTGCGAAACTTTAGACAAGCTGAAAATCGATTATATTATTATATGGAAGTTGGAGCTGAATATTTTGAGCAGTACATTCTTTAAATTGGTTTGTTTTTCTATAACCACTTTTATTTCCTTTAACAGTTTTTCCAATAAAAAATGGTTTACAATTGAAAAAAATCATGGTTGCATAGACAATAAAAGCAGCTTCAAAATGATTTGTCACTCGACCCTTCTTGCCGTTTACAATTTTTCAAGAAGTGGCAATGGGCTATTTTAAAACTAAGATAAAATGTAGTCCCTCTTTAACCCATTAGGCATACACGCAACATTATTAATTTTTTGTTAATTAAAATACTAAATTAGTGATTTTATATATTATATTATTTGACCTAACTTGAAAATGTATAAAGAAAAATGTGTATATTTTTTAATTTAAATATTTCGATTATTGCTCATTTTGTAAAAATAAATGTCAGTGTATTTCCAACTTTACAATATTTCAGTGTTTTATACGCGTGGCGCATAAAGTAAAATTTCGAGTTTAGAAAAGCTTGAAAATTTGGTTTGGCCGCTCCGCGCTTCGCGCTACGCGACCAAACCAAAATTTCAGGCTTTTCTAAACTTGAAATTTTACTTCATGCTTAGTCTAGGAGTGGAAACACTCGTTCTAAACTTCATATTGCACGTTTTATTATAAAATCGACGAATGCCAGAAAATGTACAGCGTATACATTATTTATATTATAAAAAAGTCACAGTATGTAATACAATAAGTCATTTATAGAAATCATAAAAGAAGTGCAGAATTTTACCTAAAATCAACTTTTAGATTTAACTCTATAATTGTTCGTCCGTTAATAGGTAAAGTAAAAATTGAACTGTTTTAGCATTTTTTTTTAAACTTGGACCGAATTTTAAAATTCATTAGGTGCAACTTTCAGTTAAGAGACCCTGTATATTTTTCTCTTAACCGTTCATTTCGTATATAACAATTCTATCTCATTTTAATTATCGATATGTCTTCACAACCCATAAATCTGATGCACTCACTATATATACATTACGATTTCGGAGGTATATTAACAGATTGGTCTTGTTACATACATCACTAAACGTGAACATCGTTAACAATATCGAACTGCATCCATTAGTATGACAAGTACATCAGCACGCGCATATACACCGACAGATTTGTTCGCAATCTGTTCTTCCTATATGTTACATATAGCACCAGAGAGGAGAAGGAAAAAAAACAATATGTTCACATGTAGCACTAAACTAAAAAGACAAATTGTCTAGTTTCTGCTGAGGAATTGACCGTACGAGGCGAATTAATCCATTTCAGCGTTCACGTTATATAACTAGCGACAATAAATCAAAGCCCCCCGAAAAGCTTATAAATCGCAAGTTTCTTTTTTTTAACGTCGCGCTAAATGTAATGCCATTTCATGCACGCACCTTTACTGGATTTCTGTAAAATAAAATGTGATTTCATGTAGATTAGCGTATGAAAATAACTATATATTATATTTAATATTAATTATAAGAAAAGAAAGAATTTACATAATTAATAATAGTAAAAATAATAAACGTTGAATAAAATACTCGAGGATTATTGCGCTACTTTAAGCCATACTCTTATTTTTAGTTTATAAATATAGGACTATCATTGTCAAAATGTAAGTCAATTTAAACCATTAGCACGAGCTGAGCAAATAATCGTTAGAGAATTTCAATTGGCTTTTACATTTTTAAATAGTTGATTGGAAAAGCTTTTACCACGCGTTCTTTTTTGTAGTTTAATTATATATTTGAAAAAATATAAAGTATTTGTTTTCTTTGTATCTATTTTTATCGCATCGCAGTTGTAAGAATCAACTATTTATTTAGGAGAAGACTATTCATGGATTTATAATTTGCATTAATATTCAAACCAATATGAATAAATGATGTTAGTATGCTTATCTTAGAAAATATTTGCTTTGTTAACGGTAAAGGCTTCTACTTCGTTATACATCATTATTCACAATTGAAACACGATTTTAACTTTGTTTGTATAACTGAGACTTTATTAAGTGACTATAGTTTCCCCAAATTTAACTTGTCATTTTCAAACTCAAAGTGAGTTTGAAAATGACAAGTTAAAATTGTGGAAACTCTAGTCACTTAATAAAGTCTTGGTTATAAAAACAAAATTAAAATCGTGTTTCAATTGTGAAATATTTGCTTCATTAAAAACGAATATTGTTATTACAGGGAATTGTTCTTTTAAGTATACATATGCTGTAAGTTTTTCGACATTCGTTGCTTTTTAAACGTTCAATTTGAAGCTTTAAACGAGTATTTTCCACTCCCAGATTAAGCATGAAGTAAAATTTCGAGTTTTGAAAAGCCTGAAAATTTGGTTTGGTCGCGTAGCGCGTAGCGCTACGCGGCCAAACCAAATTTTCAGGCTTTTCTAAACTCGAAATTTTACTTCATGCGCCACGCGTATAAAATGCTGATTTCAAGTGAAGTTCAAAGTTAACTATTAACACAGTATACTAAAGAGGTGTACTCTGAACTGCACATCAAACCAGTATTTTATACGAGTGGCGCATGAAGTAAAATTTCCAGTTTAGGAAAGCCTGAAAATTTGATTTTGGTCGTGTAGCGCTACGCGACCAAACCAAATTTTCTGGGAGTAGAAAATACTCGATAAAAGCTTCAAATTGAACTCTATTGAAAAACAACGAATATCTAAAGATCTACAGCGCGTAATTGGTATACAGAGAGTTTTATGTAACACCGAACATTATCAATGTTCATTTTTGTATATTCTATTTATCAAATCAAAGCATCCAATACGATTTGACACCTTTAATTTTTAGGTTATGTGTAAATTGAGTTGACTATATGACCAATACAAATTGTAGCCAATCAACCGCAATTAATACCTCAACTTGTACATACAGGGAGTTTTTCTATCAAGTATACATGTTCAATTACTGTGTATATGCCGTTAATCTTAAGATAATCGTTGATTTTTAAAAGAATTCAATTTGAAACCTTAAACGAGTGTATTCCACTCCCAGACTATGTTTTTCGAGTTTAGGAAAACTTAAAAATTTGGTTTGGTCGCGTAGCGCGAAGCGCGGGGCAGCCAAACCAAATTTTTAGGCTTTTTTAAACTCGAAATTTTACTTCATGCGCCACCGATATAAAACACTGACGTATTACAAAGTTTTAAACACACCGCGCTTCGCGCTACGCGACCAAACCAAATTTTCACGCTTTTCTAAACTCGAAATTTTACTTCATGCTTAGCCTGGGAGTGGAAAACACTTGCTTAAAACTTCAAATTGAATTCATTTAATAAACCGAGCATCGGAAAATATGCAACACATGCATATAGATGCTTAAAAGAAAAGGTCTTGTTATGAAAATGTTCGGTGTTACATAAAACTCTCTGTATGTATACTAAGAAGAAAAATTTGCTGTATGTATATAGAAGTGCCTTAATAATGTCAAAATATTATTCTATCATCAATAATAACTAAGATATAGAGGAAAATGAAAATCGCAAAAATCAGTTTTTTTTTTCGCAGTGAAAGTTATAACTTGTATGCTGTAAATCTTTAGATATAAGTTGTTCTTTTAAAGACTTTAATTTTAACTTTCAAACCAGCGTTTTCCATTCGCAGATTAAGCATGAAGTACAATTTCAAGTTTAGAGAAGCCTGAAAATTTCTTTTAGTCAACCCAAATTTCCAGGCTTTTCTAAATTTTAAATTTTACTTCATGCGCCACGAAGTTTACAATATGCTACTAAAGCAATGTGCTAATGACGTATATTTTGAACCTCACTTAAGAACATTGTTTTATACGCGCGACGCACGAGTAAAATTTTGAGTTTTCAGGCTTTTCTAAACTCGAAATTTTACTTTATGCCTAATCTGGGAGAGAAAAACACTAATTTAAAGCTTCAAATTGAACTATTTTAATAAACAGCGAATGTTGGAAAATTGCATTGTATGCACATGTATAGTTAAAAAAAATTCCTTGTTTATTAGTTTTACACCGGAAATAGTACTTATTGTCCTGCATACGTGTAAAAATATCTTTATTAAATAACTAAATTTAAACCTTATCTACAATACAGTAGAATAATTTGTATTCTATATTATTTTGATCTTTAATAGGCCATCGACCTTAGAGATTTCTACCGGTGTTCTTTATAATTTTACCCATTTATCCGATTTTCTATCTCTTGCCGTTTAAAAGATACCCAAGCAGGGGTTGCTTAAACAGTCCACTATGTATAAATATTCTCTAATATTTTAGCTATTGTAATTTTATAATTTTTTATATTTATAATTTTTTAATGCCATCTAAAGATATTTTGAATGCAAAGCTAATTAGGAAGGATTTTACAAAATGGTACACTAACTGAAATGTTATTCCTGGTGTTAGATCCTAAAGGTGGGAATTTTAACTGAATATGCGAATCAAGGAAGTCTTACAAAACAGCCCGCCCTTTGCTTTAGACGTTAAACATTTAAATGAATACATTAATTATAAACATCGACATCGCTCTAATTCATTCCGATTAAATTAATGCGTGTAAATTGTTTAAATTAATGCGTGTAAATCGTTTAAATTAATGCGTGTAAATCGTATGATTTATGCAGCAAATACTCAATTGTCTGGAGCAATTTGACATTACGAACTTTCAAATAACTATTTTGTTAATAGTAAATAAAATTCCAATTATAGAATATGATTTTTTACGGGAATTAAGACAATTTGCCATGAACATGTTACAGCAAAATTGTATACTTCAATGTATAATTTAAAGTTATATTCGGTAAAAGCTTCAAACATTTATTCGCAATTGTGCAACAATAAAATATATGAGTTTATGTTTTTACATAATAAAATGTTATCTTAACTTTACTATAGATTTAAGAAAATTAAAATTTTTCACAATACTTCAGCCAAATCCTGCAACATTAACCATTTGTAATGTTTTAATTACTGCGATTACAGGTACTATTTATTTGCGTTTTGATTGGTAAAATTCCTATTACAGAAAATATATTGTAAACTATACTGACTGTATATTTTAAATTCTGAGATGAGTTGACAATATTGTAATAACCCGATGTTTATACTTACTGCTATATGGTGAATGCGCCGGTATTTTTTTCTTCGTAAATAGGATGCACGTTTTTAAATTAGTTGAGGAACTAAGTTTACTTTAATTTCGTTAATTGGCTTTAATATGCCAGTCTACTTTTTCTATCAACCGTCGCGCCTGAAATATTCCTCTTTTCAAAGGACCCTTGCTATCCATTTCGGTCTTAGGGAATTTTTCCGCAAAAGTGAGTAATTTTTAGATGAAATAGTTGAAAAAATTAAAAAAGCATTAGTCTGAACTAAAATCACATAAGTAACTAGATCGTTTAGTTAATACTTTTAAATACTTAGTCATAGATTTTAATAATAAAAGATGTACAAGCTCATTTGATTTCATGATGATAGTTATTCTTTATATAATTCTTTACGTAAATATTTTATTTCAAACACTTTTTTTAACTTCATAAGTTCCATTAGATCTCATTTATTAACTTTAAACGTAATTTATTTCTCCTTTTTTAAAACTACATGCAACGCGAAATGTTAATAATTACAAACATTATCAAGAAATTACTTTTAATGCAATAATCAACACGTTGATGAGGACCATTTAAGTCGAACACGCAAAAAGGTGCTAAAATGCCAGCCTGTTCTTAAACCGTCTTGATGTACGAACACCGGCTAGTGTGTAATTTACCATTTTCATGAATATTGCATTTCCATTATTACACCACTCAGTCCAGCCCGGGAGTATTATAGAAAATAGAAATGTCACGAATACAAACTCATCGTGTAAATAATAGGAATGCTTATGCGAAAAGGTCAGACTTTTATTGATGTTACTTATTCAATTTTCGACTCTATTGAAAAATTAAACATGAAATTATTTCAAAAGAATCGAATATTTCATCATTTATTTACAATTTATTTCTATTAATCCTACAGCCAGTTTACAGATAATTTACCGGTAAATCAGAATATAATTATTTTAAGGTGTAAAAGTCATAAAATACGCGGGGAAAAAATCAATGAATTATTATTAACACAGAAAATCATTAATAATAGACTAAATATTTTATTCCGCGTTATTTTAATTTAAGATATACTTATGTGTTTTGGAACTTCACAATAGTTCAGCGTTTTATACGCGTGGCGCATGAAGTAAAATTTCGAGTTTTGAGAAGCCTGAAAATTCGGTTTGGTCGACCAATGCAAATTTTCAGGCTTTAGTAAACTTGGAATTTTACTTTATGCCTAATCTGGGAGTGAAAACCCTCGTTGTAAGTAAATTATTGGATGCTATACTATATGTATGGAAACTCAAAGTAAACAAATATGTAAAAGTTAATACAGATTTACAACAACCTATTCAACATTGGATAATTAACAGAAGCGAAATATAATCAGTAAATTGCTAGCTAATACTTTAGAGCATGTTTTACTGATAAATCAGTAAACCGTTATACAAAGAGTTTTTCTTTAAAATATACGTATTCCCAATTCAGCCCATTTTCTGTAAATATTTGGATATTTCCTGATCTTTTTTAAAGGCTTAAATAAGTGTTTTCCACTCCCAGACTAAGCATGAAGTAAAATTTCGAGTTTAGAAAAGCCCCGTGAAAATTTGTCGAGGGTCGCGCAGCGACCCGAGACAAATTTTCTGGGCTTTTCTAAACTCGAAATTTTACTTCATGCGCCACGCGCATAAAACACTAAAATATTGTAAAATTTTCTGGACTTTTCTAAACTCGAAATGTTACTTTATGCGCCACGCGCATAAAACACTAAAATATTGTGGAATGTATGTATATTCGAAGTCCACTTAAAATCTGTGTTTTATATGCGTGGCGCATAAAGTAAAATTTCGAGTTTAGAAAAGCCCAGAAAATTTGCATCGGGTCGCTGCGCGATCCTTGACAAATTTTCACGGGGCTTTTCTAAACTTGAAATTTTACTTCATGCTCAGTCTGGGAGTGGAAAACACTCGTTTGGAAAACGTTTACTTTAAAGAAAGAAAGTGCAATTACTAATCGCTAATTTGGTTGGTCGACCAAACTAAATTTTCAGGGGTTAGTAAACTTAAAATTTTACTTGATGCCTAATCTTGGAGTAGAAACCCTCGTTATAGGTAAATCATTGAATGCTATACTATATGTATGGAAGCTCAAAGTAAACAAATATGCAAAAGTTATTTTAGATGTTTTGCTGATAAATCGGTAAACCGTTATACAGGGAGTTTTTCTTTAAAGTATACGTATTCCAAATTCAGCCTATTTTCTGCAAATATCTAGTTATTTCTTGTTTTTTTTTCAGTTCAAGTTGCAGCGTTAAACAAGTGTTTTCCACTCCCAGACTAAGCATGAAGTAAAATTTCGAGTTTAGAAAAGCCCCGTGAAAATTTGTCTCGGGTCGCGCAGCGACCCGAGACAAATTTTCTGGGCTTTTCTAAACTCGAAATTTTACTTCATGCGCCACGCGCATAAAACACCAAAATATTGTGGAATGTATGTATATTTGAAGTCCACTTAAAATCTGTGTATTATATGCGTGGCGCATAAAGTAAAATTTCGAGTTTAGAAAAGACCAGAAAATTTACCTCGGGACCCTCGACAAATTTTCACGGGACTTTTCTTAACTCGAAAATTTTCTTCATGCCCAGTCTGGGAGTGGAAAACGCTCGTTTGAAGCTTTAAATTGAACTTTGAAAAAAAAAACAGGAAATATCTAAAAATTTACAGAAAATAGGCCGAATTTGGAAAACGTTTACTTTAAAGCAAAACTCCCTGTATATTTTTACAGCAAGTGCAATTACTAATATTACTTTTTAATAAACGTCATTGAAATATATTAACCTTTACAATTTTGTAAGCGATGTCCTTATTGAAATTTTAAAGTCCCCAGGCGCATTCGTCTCGGTGGAAATAAAACATGGAGATCGTTTAATTACATCAGACGCTATCTAAGAGCCTGGAAGACTACGAAAATTTATTGCAGATTTATATCGCGTCTATTATTCCTGGGAAACAGTTTTAATCGTAGACGAGCGGGATTAAAAACTTTGTCATGGTTACGAATAATGGCGCCCTATTGTTTATACGTGCATGTGTGACCCGCATTCGGATTTGTTATTGTTTGCACTGTGCTGTCCTAACAGCGGTGACAGTATATCAAATGGCTCTAATTATTGGCTGTACTTGCTGCAATATCGATGGCCCCAACGCATACTGTTGATTCGTTGTAATTGTGTAATTAATTCGTTACAGAACAAAAAAAAAACAGTGTACGGTAGATTATTAGTTGGTGTTTACATACCCAATTTTTAATAACATTATTTTATGTGAATCAATACGAGAGTGTGACATATTTTATCATAACTAAATGGGCTTAGCCAGGATTTTATCCAGGGGGGGGGGGGGGTGCACGAGGCAAAAAAATATGCCAAGTTTAGTGTTAATCATAACAAATATCAATTAATAATGTTTTACTTTATTTGCGTTTTCCTCGTATGTAATAAAAAGGGAAAGCATTAAGTTTGTGATATTTTTCTAATCAATAGTTTTAGCGGAAATATCTGTTCGGAGGTTCTCCGAGTCGATTAAGACCATTTCTGAAAAAATGTTTGTCTGTCTCTCCGTGTGTCTGTTCAGTAAAAACCGCTAAAGATATTGAGATAAAACTTTAAACTAAAGCTTTAAGGTAGGAATGCAGAAACCGGAAGTAGTAATTTACTCTTGACGTTTTTTTTTTCGACTTTTCTTGATATTTTCTTAAGAATTGATCATATCGGAAAATGTTTAAATTAGAAAATATTTAGATAATTAGATAAACATTTATTGTTTATACACTTTTGAGGTAGAACTCTTAGTTTTTACTCAGTTTTGAAAAAGGTGAATTTTCGCTCCTTCTCGTATTTCAGAATAAAAATTACAGAATCAGCTAAATCTGAAGAAAATATTCAATATTAAATATAAATTTGGATAATCCCAGACATAACTTGATAAACTTTCACTGGTTGCAATCGAAATATAAATATCTCGAAAGGATTAAAAAAAAATCGGCATTGTATTAAATCGGCTGATACGGTCATTCCGTAAATTTTAATTGTTCGCGTATAATGTCATTTAAAAACGTAAAATTGACGTAAAGTAGTAATTTAGTCCAAGTCAGTTCAGTTGTGACATGTTTTAAACTTCCACTTCTAGGCTAAGTAGTAAAATTTCGAGTTTAGAAAAGCCCAAAAAATTAGGTTTGGTCACGTAGCGACGCTGAGCGACCAAACCAAATTTTGTGAGCTTTTCTAAACCCGAAATTTTAATTCATGCGCGTATAAACCAATGATTTAAAAGTAAAGTTGTGTATATATACTGCTTAGTTGTGATAGATCGTTTTTACTGAGATATAGCGAAAAAATGCAAACGTTACTTTATGTAAATATTTTCTATATATATATATGTATATATATATATATATATATATATATATATATATATACACATCTTTATTGACAAATAAATTACATTGTGTCACAATAGTGTACATTTTTATTATTAATAATATTTATCTGTCAAATAGTTATCGACTGTTGGTGTTTCTCCCCAATTTATAAATAATAATAAGAAAATCAGTAGAAGAAATTTAGTTTGAGACGCCTTTATATTCTTAATATTTAAATCATATCTTAAACGGGAAAAGTATCACTAATTGGTTTGCAATCTTTGTTCAAGCATAAAGTAAACTATCAAGTTTACAAAAGCCAGCAAATTTGCATTTGTCCATTTTTTTTTTAGAATCTTGTAAACTTGAAATTTTAAAGACTTATTTATGTGCAATTCAAAATATATACATGTATTACTTAATCAAGTTTAGATTTCATAACAATCTTTGTTTGATAGAATAAACCAATTGACGATAATACAAACTTTGTTCATGACAATTTTATAATATATGCATTATTTAATTGTGTGGGCAGCATAAATGGAGTGCATACAATACTCAAGTACATTAAACACGGGATTTGCGTAATAAATGTGGTTATTTAACACGAATATTGCCTAGTTAGATTTTTTGCCGCTATGCAGTAACAGCGCTGTGCTAGTCAAATCAGCTTTTTATGTCTTACATTTGGCCATGGTTGGATGACGTCGTCGACGCCATTTTGATAAGGTACGAAGTAATGCGTCAACATATCCGCCGTTTTCACTAGTTTAACCCGCGAAAAACGCGTTTGTAAACAGAAATCATTCTTAAATCGGTTAAACAATTGTGCTTCTATCCGTCGCGATTATTTTTTAAAGCGGAACAAATGTTAACACCGTGAAAACTCCATTCAAAGGGTAGAGTTCGTTTTTTGTGCAAAGAGCGTGTTTCTATGTAACTTAGGCGAAAGGGTAGACTCTGTGAGTATTATTTATTGTTGAACAATTGTTTATATTTGTGTTAAAGTGGTCATAACCCCAATACACATTCGAATCATAGTACCGCAATCTGTCATCATTTATCTGTCAAATTATTATAAAAAAACCGACTATTAAGACTGACGCGTATTTGATAAATATATTTAATAAATGTTGTGTTATATATTATTGTTGTCGTGAACAAAGTATAGTGTATAACTCGCATATAATGGCTATTAATCACTCGACCGACTTGCTCCACTCGCCTTCGGCCCGTTCCGCAAACCTCTTTCTCGTGATTAATAGCTAATATTATATGCTCGTTGTACAGTATACTATTTCATTGCAAAATCAGATAGTAAACTTATAAAACAATTCACTATCATAATTTTTGGTAAATCTGCATTCATTTTAGAATGTATAACATACATTTATGGATTTTCTAATGTCCACGTGATCACTTATAACACATTCAAATATTTGAACTGATGAAGATTCTACCTCATTTCAAATTCGTAATCAGTTTGATAAAATAGAAAAAACGTGTTTAAAATGATTATTACTGCTCTATTTCTACGATCATTTTATCACTGATGGGTACACATTTTTTTTAATTATTATTGCTAATCATACTGTGCAAACTACATTCAGTAAATGGAAAAAGTTTCTGGGTAATCAGTGAAACGCTCGCTGATTTCATCGGAACAAGTATTAATATGAACCGCCTACGCGACGGTCTTTCATAAACTGGGAAAAGTGTTGCGTGTATGTAAAGTGGTTCGTACGAAATTAAACAATATATCCTTTATTTACGTTACACAGGGAGCTATTTGCGAAACAAAACCTCAGACACGCTACTCGTTTCATGCATGCATCGGTATTCAATTTCGTTTACTTTTTTTTAATTCATCCATTTAATATAAATCGATTAAAAATGATTAAAAGCGGTTTAGGCTAAATTTTAATCAGAACCAATTTATATTTATTTATTCAGTCATGCATAATCATAATTTAAAATAAATAGTAACTAAAAATCTAAGGTGAAAAAGTAACGACATAACAATACATTTTCAGACTCACAGAGCAATTTTCAACACAACCAGAGAATCTGCGAAGAAGTTAATTGATATGGAACCGAACCCATTGTAAATAAAAAAAAACTGTTTCTACACCGGAAGAAAACGTTGTGCTTGTCTGAATAAAATGTTTCCAAATTGTAGATTTATATCATAAAAAATACCAAATATGTTATTACGTCATAATTTTTAGATTTTGGTGTGTTCGTAGGGACATATACTTTAATATTTAAAATGATAAGTTCTATAGATTATAAATATTTAATAATATTATAATTAGTTACATATGAAATAATTTCATTAAATACTCCAAGATGCTACAGATATAAGTTTTACATTCATTTTTAAAAATTAGATAAATAATAAGTCGTTTTCTCAAGCGGAAGTAACGAAATACAAAACATTTTCTATCAAAATTTAGCGTCATCTATTATTTATCAAACTTGCCTCCTAAATTAATATTTCATCTGCAATATCTATATCATAAATTGAAACATTGATCACTTGTATTTTAGACGATTTCTTTGCTTATGTAAGTGATATATTTCAGTTATTTGTATACAAAAATAAATTTAGTAGCATATTGGACATTTTATGCATTTTTGAATAATATGTGCGGTGGACTTCTTCTTAAGCCAATTTCTTAGACTTAAACTTTGAAGTCCAACAAGTATATTCAGTTTTTCTTGCAAAACTGCAACTATTAAAAGCGCTTTTTAATAACTCTAATAATATTGTTTTGTATTCTATTTAGTTATACATTATTTATTTTATTTATTATTTATTTATCGTGTTAAGTTGTCTTATTAATTAAGACATTGTTTGCATTTTCACGAATAGTTTTTTCGTAATTTTATATATCATGTAGTTATACATGTTAATTTATGAATAAAACACTTTAAACTTTGTTTGTATAACACTTATTTATTTTTCGTTACTGCAGTTTCGGCAACTTTAGCTTGCCATTATAAAACGTGTAGATAATGGCAAGCTAAAGCTGCCGAAACTGCAGTCACAACAAATAAATAAATGCTATACAAACAGTGTTTTATTGTTAATATTGTTTTGGGTTTCCAAGCGGTGTATATTTTTTGATATTAGATTTAAAAAAACGGTCTCAAAACGCTTATTATATAATTGCAATTTTAGAGGCCATTCATTTATTACGTACCAAATATAACAGTAATTCAATTTCATGGTGGAAACGTTATCTATTTAGTCATTTGGAATTGAATCTGTTGTTTGGTGTTTATGCTTAAGTTTCCCTTAAGCCTTAATCATCTCTCCTGAGCACAGCATCAATATTAGTTGCAACAACAAATTTCAATGGACTATCTTCACAAAGTTTGAATACACCACATTCATGCTGGAATTTAGTCAATTGTAAATGTTACTCTAAGATGGTGCATTCAAATCAAGTCGAAAAATGTTGTATCGATGTTAAAAGACAATTAATACAAAAACTTTAACGTAAATTTACCTCTTTTAAAACACGACTTTTTAAAAATTTTATTGTCTTGTAAACAAAATTGGTTTAGTTAAATACGTATATGACTGGGAAATGTAATAACAGTAAATCGGTTTACCGGTAAATCGTTAAGATGCTCTCCAAATGCTTTTTAAAAATCTATCAAAATTACATACAGAGTGGTTTCTGTAACATTTTCATAAAGAGAATTTTTCTTTTAAGTATACATAAGCTTACGTTATACATTTGCCGATGCTCGGTTTATTAAAAGAATTTAATTTGAAGCTTCAAACGAGTGGTTTCCACTCCTAGGCTAAGCATGAAGTAAAATTTCGAGTTTAGAAAAGCCTGAAAATTTGGTTTGGCCGCTCCGCGCTTCGCGCTACGCGACCAAACCAAATTTTCAGGCTTTTCTAAACTCGAAATTTTACTTCATGCGCCACCAGTACAAAACACTGATGCAATGTAAAGTTTAGCGGTGTGTTTTAATCTTCGTATTATGTCAGTGTTTTGTACCGGTGGCGCATGAAGTAAAATTTCGAGTTTAGGAAAGCCTGAAAATTTGGTTTGGCCGCTCCGCGCTTCGCGCTACGCGACCAAACCAAATTTTCAGGCTTTTCTAAACTCGAAATTTTACTTCATGCTTAGTCTGGGAGTGAAACACTCATTTCAAGTTTCAAATTAAACTCTTAAAAAAAACAACGAGTATCTAAAGATTTACGGCATATACGCTGTAATTGGGACATACTTGCAAGAAAAACTCCCTCTATGTACAAGCTAAGGCATTAATTGCGATTGATTGGCAACAATTGTTAATGGTCATATAGGCTCCTCAATTAAGACATAACTTAAAAATTAAAGTTGTCAAATTGTATTGGATGTAAATGTTCGGTGTTATATAAAACTCTCTGTATGGATAGTGTATACTTGAGATTTTATATTTTAATAATTCCATATAAGAATATTATATCTTACCTAATTATTGTAGAGTAAACACGTACATTAATGGATGATTATCAATCCTTAATAAACATTTATGGACAAAATTGATCGTCCTAAAATTATTTTTCAACCTACACAACGTTTATTTATGCTTTAAAATTTATTTCTGAAGCATTTTAAAAAAATATACATTTTAAAAGCTCTTATTCTCTTTAGGCAGATTATGATTGTTTGTTGTACTGGTTAATATCGTATGTTCAAAAAAACCTTTTGAGTGATATAATGTTATCTTTTTTTAAATTTAAGTTGGCTATACTTCTTAGAGATTGACATACAAAACAGACATAATTATTATAACACATAGTTTCAGAGTTGCCAACCTACAATATTACTATGGCACTCTAGGTTTTATTTTGTTGAACATACAATATAAGTCCGAATATATTTTGATGATTTCTGAGAAAAAATAGTTGATTACAATCAATAAATCTGTGTATATTCTGGATATATTATTTTGCTGTTCTGTGTTGTATAATCGAGTTTAAAAAGTTTATTATTATATTAAATAATATTAGAAAAAGTAAATTTTTTCAAGTCTACATCTGTGGAGTTTATCTATGTGACTAATTAAGTCATTTGCTTAAAAATATAGACATTGTGATATCATAATTTATTTTTGAAAAGTTAAGCAAATTGGATTTTAGAAAGTTTGGTTTTATGTGTTCTGATTTCTTATGTATTTGGTTTGAGTTACGTGAAGAAATAAATGAATAATTAAACCTAATAAAAAACTTACACCTTCTTCACCTAAAAAAATTATTTATGCTAAATGTACATTTCGAGCACCACGTGCTCATTATCAACAGCTTACTGTAAGCTTACAGTAAGCTATTGATAATGAGCACGTAGTGGTCGAAATGTACATTTAGCCCAAATAAATGTTTTAAATGAAGAAAGTGTTCGTGTTTTATTAAGTTTAATTCTGATTTCTTGCCGAATTAAATGGAACGAGCTTACCTTTATAAAAACGTTAAATCTGAAACTTATAACTAACGTTTCCACTCCTTAATTAAGCATGAAGTACCATTTCAAGTTTAGAAAAGCCTGAACATTTCTTTTTGTTTAGCAGTATTTTGTCAATCTTACCTTAGCAGCTAATTTTTTAAAAACTTCTATAAACTTTTGGAGAAAAGCGGCGGAATTCAAAAATTATAGTTCTATTTATTAGCCAGAACTTTATTTTAATTAGCCAATATTTCGCTATACATTTGTCAGCTTCTTCAGGGCAAAGTTTAAACTAAAATAAATAAATACAATGATACTTTATAAAGAGATACACAAAGTTAAGAACAGAAAAAGAGAGAAAACATTATACCTAAACATAATGAAACATACTTACATATAACTAGGCTTTTTTCTTAACTTTGTGTATCTCTTTACAAAATATCATTGTATTTATTTATTTTAGTTTAAACTTTGCCCTGAAGAAGCTGACAAATGTATAGCAAAATATTGGCTATTAAAATAAAGTTCTGGCTTAAAAATAAAACAATAATTTTTTAATTTTGCCGCTTTTCCCCAAAAGTTTATAGAAGTTTTTAATAACTTGACGACAAAAAAACTACTAAATGTCGTTTATTTTTTAATACTGATTTAGCAGTATATTTTTTAATTCCACAACATTTCAGTGTTTTATGTGCGTGACTCATGAAGTAAAATTTCGAGTTTAGAAAAGCTTGAACATTTTACTTCATGCTTAATCTGGCATTGGAAACACGCGTTGGAAGCTTCAAATTCTCAAGAAAATAATTTATCTCAACGCAGCTTTTTAAAATATTAATCCAAAGTTGAAACTATTCTATAAAATCAACGATTTTAGGAGAACATTTTCTTTTCAACAATTGTAAAAATCAACAGATTATCAAACCAAGATTAAATTTATAAAATCTACAGAGAAATAAATAAACTTTGATTGCCGATAATTGAAATTTAGATATCCTAGCTGGATATTCCAAAATATTAAATCAAAGTAAAAATTTCAATTAATATTTATTTATTTTTTAGCGATTCTTTTTATTAAATTAAATTCCATTTATTTTAAATAATTTCTAACCAAATAAGCTTCTATTAATTTTTCAGCGATTCATTTTATTAAATTAAATTCCATTTATTTTGAATAATTTCTAACCAAATAATCTTCTATATATTTGTGTAACGAGGGATTCGAATCCCAGATTTAGTATGAAGTAAAATTTCGAGTTTAGAAAAGCCTGAAAATTTGGATTTGCCGAGGCGCGCGAGCGAAGCGAGTCGCGCCCAGGCAAATCCACATTTTCAGGCTTTTCTAAACTTGAAATTATACTTCATGCGCCACGCGCATAAAACACTGATTTTAAGTGATGTTTAAAGTATATTTAACCTGATTTATTGTTTAATCTCACATTAATATATTTTACACAAGTTTATTGCGACTAGCCACATCTAACGCTTTCAAAATTTGAGCAATTTGATTTGGAGTATGGTATGTAGGTATACTTAAAATAAAAATCCCTGTATAAAATACGGTGATTTTTAAGATGTTATTTTACCTTAAACCCTGCAAATATGCATAGTCAACAAAGCAATTGTTATCATTTCATAGAACGAAAGACGTGATGAATTGTACGCTGTAATTGATAATTTCAACAGCCACTGTTCCTAAAAAATTGTTTGTTCTAACTGATGTGTTCGTTGTAAGCAACATCAATTTTTTTGGTATGCATTACTCTACGGACCGACTATTTTGTTCGTTATATCCGATTGTAAATTATAGCTGTTGTCGTTAAAAACGATTTTGACTGAACTCGAAAATCGAATAAAAGCAAGTTTGGATTTTTCCTATTTTTGAATATAGAATTCTCGCTCCGAGTTGCATTCCATTTTTATTGGATTTGAAAGCGCAATTTAACTAAAACACTGTGTGACAATAAAGGCTCAAGTAAATAGTATATGGGTCTGAATTGTCCGAGAAAGCAGCAGCTGAAAATCGTAAACGTTTAAGGTTAGTGCAGACGTTTGGCAATTCGTGCTGCCATGCCACAGACGAGCAAATAAATTATAAAAATAAAATATTTATTATTACCCGGCTGTAATGGCGCATAAACGGCCGGACGAAACAAACAGTTTCAGCCGGAATTAGAGCAAAAGTTTCCAATTTGCCGTTGTAAATCTTCGCATGTGAATATTTCACATCGGAAGCCGAACGGTCGCTTGCATTTCACGGAATATGTTCCGGTTTTATTTTATTTGCCTTTGTGCGGAATAGATTTCTCGAACCCATCCCTATGGACAGTAATACCCCTTAAACACTATTTATACAGGGGGCCATTCGAGCAGGATTATACGGAATGGATTCTGCGGTCTTGATAGGCACATTCTCCCCAATAAACTTATGCGAATCCGCTTATTTATAAACGGATAATTATTTACAATGTTTACCCTCCAAACGCCGCCCGGTTTATTGGCTTCGTTAAAATAATTAAACTTTCAATTCAATTATTGTAACCTAGTTATGAACACCAATAGTTAATTACTCTTTATTTTATTTAAATAAATCAGTCTGTTCCTAAAAGTTCTTAGTTTTCTTTAAATACTAAGCAACTGTTAATTGGCTGCTGATCGTTATTATATAATAAATGAGAATATTTAAATTGCAAAAAAAATATAAAATATACTTCTTTATCCAATATACAAAGCCCACGCCTCCATAATTCTGGCCCGCGACCAGAGATAGAGAATTATTCAATATTGACTAATTGAATTTAAAGTCGACTAAAACGCTTTATAGCAAAATGTTCAGCTAGAATGAGCGTTTCGACCAGTGTGTGTCGGATTGAATAACAAAATGTCGAAATATCTCGGATGTAATGCGAGTCGTCAAAATATAGTATAATCGATAAATTATGTCTAAGAATAATTTATAATTATTGAATTAGCTATTTTTATTAATTTCAACGGTTTGTTCAAACTATATTTTTAGTTTTCGGCATTTTAAAAAATAACTTAGATTTTTAGTTAACTTTGAGCAGCAACTTTAATTTCACACAATCAATCTAATATTTGTTTCAATATTTGCAATGTTTATATATTTCTTGAAAATGTCTTTTAATTTGATTTAATCCGTACGCTTTCTTACTTTTCTGTGATTTTTTTTGTAAAGAAAATCCAAATTTAGAAATACTTGGGTTGGGTTGAGTTGGATTGGGTTAGGTTAGATTGGGTTGGGTTAGACTAAGTTAGATTGGGTACTTCTGTCGAATTTGAGCTACAGTTGCTCAAATTTGACAGAAATACCTAATCTAACCTAGCCTTACCCAACCCAACCCAACCTAACCTAACCCACGTACAAGTATAAGTAATATCCAATTATGTTTTGCACTAACAAATATCGTATGTTCAATGAAAAAAAAAAACTCTAGAGTGCCATGGAAAATATTGTAAGTTGGCAGCTCTGAAATTTTATATTATAATTATCATGTTTGACGTTTTATATGTCAATTTCTTTGGCCTGTAGCCAACTTGAATTTAAAAATAAATTAAATCATAGCACTTTAGCGATTTTTTTTAATTGAACATATGATACAAATAATATAAATAGTGCTCAAATGTAATTTGATACCTTATTATCATCACTTTTGTTTTTTCTAATGTCACAAAGAATGTTTATACTTTCTTAACAATGTTTGTGAACATTTTCTATTTATGCAGTTTCTTTCTACATTTACTTGATTTTTTTTTAAACGCAAAACATGCATTTCCGCATATTATAGCAGCAAATAATATAACTTTTATTCAGTTTTAAATATTTTTGAGTCAAAAATATATCGGTTTTTTAAATTAAATTTACTTGGTTTTGCTTAACTTATATATTTTTTGATTTATTTTCTACTAGTTTCGATTTAATGACATTATCAAGAAGTGAATTAATTGGTAAAACCAAGATATTTTTGGAAATGTTGAAAATAACAAAATTACCTAAAACTATAATCATTAAGAAGAATTAATGATCATCATTTTACAATAGAGTCTAAAGTTTTCAATCTAGACGAACTTAAAAAAGCACAATTACTATACATCGTTGGATTTTTTTACATTAATTTGCTGATATGTATTATTTCTGAGGATATACTCAATTCGCTAATAATTTGAAAAAGAAACCACTTAGTTAAATTTCACTAATATTACTCACTAGTTATTAGTGAAATTTAACCAAGTGTTTTGTTTTTCAAATCATAGTTAAATATGTTTCACCACGTGAAAGATGAGAAACTTGTTCAAGAATTCGCAAATTTTTATGTCCTAGTGAAAATCCTGCCTACGCCCATGAATAATACAATGTATCAAATTAACGTATTTAGTTAGTAATTAAAAAATAATACAATAATGTTGCGGTATTGCATCAATGGTGATTAATAAGTTAAATTAATACTATACTCCAATACTGTATTCTATATTCATTTGTAGCATAGGTTTATTTGTTGGGTCGTTATTATTCATGTTCGACATAACCTTACAATAAATGACATTTGTCACTTTTTTTACAAGGCACACTAATTATAATTTTTGAAAAATATATGATTAAATTGAAGATTCATTTAATATTTTTTTCGACAAAAATATTGAACAAAAGCAAGAAATTGGGCATTATTCTAATTAATAAATAATGCAGCTATTTAAAAATCTTTAGTTGGCTATTATTTAGCAATAAAGTTATTATTGAAAAAAGTCAATATTGATGTCATCTTTTAGTATTGAAACGGCCAATTACTTTGGTTTTTAGTTCAATAAAATCGGTCAATAAATAACAGAGTTATGGCGTTGGACGTTATTTATCGAACACCCGGTATATATAGGATACAAAGTTAAACGTATTTTAATTGATAAAATGAAATATTTAGTTTAATTTTATATCCTTCAGATCATATTTATTTAAGTGTTCAATGATATTTTAACGAGTGCTTTTATTTCTTGTTTAAGCATAAAGTAAATATTTTAGGCTTCTCTGAACTTGAAATATTTACTTTATGCGCCAGGCGTATTTAACGTTGATATAGTGTTAAGTTGTAAAAACACTTAATTCATCTGGACAATAACCCAATACAAACAAAAATGCTTATAAACTTAATATTTGCCAAGTGGATAGATTTTAATATAATTGACAATGCGAATATTATTCACGCATTCGTAGTAAATTTTGTAAATACGAATACAAACATGAATACAGAAAAGTAAGCGAATTTTACATTTGCTAAATTAAATACGAATACAGGTATTCGAAACCATTCTATATATTCTATATAATTCTATATATTCTATATAATTGTGTAAATAATTTTAACTAACACCTAATTTTGAATAAAAGTTCATTGTAAAATGAATATTTTGAATTCATTAGTGTCAATATTTGTATAATGAATAGAATATCTATCTATCTCAATAAATTGGATACTGTGGGATCAAACTCCGGGCATTACTGATATATAATTGATGGAGCTGTATTAATATCGTGGATGTAGTTAAGCTGTCGTGTGAACGGGCACATGGATCCATGACATGTGATGCTGTGTTGGTGCCAAAAGCTCGAAGCTGAGGATCTCTTTTGTGCTGCCATCTCAATGACTACATCATTCACCGGTTTCCATCACACGCCCTTAAAGCACACGCATAGAGACACCATATGGCCCTTCGTACACATACACCGCACAGCCACCCATCTATTTATTTACATAAGACGAAATTTACAAATCCGGTGAATCGCGTAAATTATTCAGTCGGCCTTAGTGGTAATCATGTTAGCCCGGATTAACCCGGCCATTCAGACGAAATGGGTTTAAACATTGGTTTCGTGGGGGGCCTAACATTTATTTTTAATCATCCCAGGTCCGCACGCGTAATTTAATTAGATTTGGATTCATTGCGTTATCCACGTGTCGCTAATAATCTGATTACGAAGTTTTTGATTTTCAAAACAAATTCATGAGCGAGGTTGTTATATAAATGAGAAATAATGATTACATAAATTGTGTTTTGAAATATAATTATAGTGTATGTATAATTATGTTATTTATTTAAATAAATTATATATTAAAAATTAATTATTTATTTATATTTGTATATACGACTCTTAAAGTAATTTAATGCATATTACTAATAACTTTTTATTTGCCCTAAGTAAGGATGACAGTTTGATAGAATAATAATTTGAAATAAATGAATAGGCATTCTTTAGTTTTAGTTTTTGGAATCCTGGGCACTGTTGAAAACTACAATTATTATAAATAATTGAGTGTCTACTTAATAATAATATTCTTGTCCCTTGCTCAGAATCAAGATTACGAAAGTGGTTAAAAACGACTTAGACCATTTTTTCAAATTACCAGTATGTCTCCAAAGTGCCTTGTAACAAAGAATAATGGATTTTATTAGAAATATAAGAACGTTTTATGTTTTTATATACTAAGCTAATAACCGCCATTGGTGCAATAACGCAACATTATTACATGTTTGTAATTAAATTACTAAATAAGTAAACTTGATACATTATATTATTTAACTTGACTTTAGAATGTGTGAAGAAAAATGTAAGTATTTTGTTATTTAAGTATTCTGATTAAATCATTTAAAAAAATGTATTTTTCGGTGCATTTGTTATTTTACAATATTTTTGTGTTTTATACGCGTGTGCGCATGAAATAAAATTTCGAGTTTAGAAAAGCCTGAAGATTTGGTTTGTATCTGGGAAAGATTTTGTGGTAAGGAATAAAAAGTTAGGTTTAATTTAACTCTCTACTTGGAGCACCATTTTTAAATCGAATCAGAGGATTTTTGGACATTCTTTAGGGTGGATGCGTGGTACTGTATATACCTCTACAGATTAAGTTGTATAGGAGAGGGGATAGGGTGGATCCTTGGGGTACACATTGATGAAGGGCAAGGGGAAATGAATAAGATTGACGGGTTTTTATTTGTGAAGTTCTATTTGATAGGAAGTTATTTATTAATATTATTAATATGAATTTAATATTATTAATATGAATATTAATAGGCAGGTTCAAGAAAGAACATTTATATAAGAGACCTTGATGCCACACTGAATAAAAAGCGTTTTCAATATCTATAAATATTGCTGTTGTTTTTTTGGCCTTCAAGGTGGGCTGTTTGAATGTTGGATGCGAGAATTGAGAATTGAGTGGAAGTATGTACTCTGTAGAATCGTTCAGTTTGAAACCCTTAACAAATGTTTCCATTCTCAGATTAAGCATAAAGTAAAATATTCAGGCTTTTCTAAACTCCAATACACTAAAATATTATGAAGTTTACTGCTAAAGAGGTATATTTTGAACTTTACGTTAACATTTATTTGTACGACTGGCGCATTAAATAAAATTTCGAGTTTATAAAAGCCTGAAAATTTATATTCGCAGGCTTTTCTAAACTCGAAATTTTACTTCATGCCTAATCAAGGAGTGGAAACACTCGTTAGAAGTTTCAAGTTGAATACTTTTAGAATATCAACGAATGCCGAACATTTACAAAGTGGGCATCGGAATTTGTATACTTGAAAGAAATATTCCCTGCATCTCTGCTAATCACATCAGAAAATCATTTATTCAAATAAACCAATCACGTTATTACTATTAACTAAAACATATCTTAATTAATAACTTCGCCAAGATATTTGAGATTATGCTATATAAGGTTTTATATGCTCATGTCGCACAGTCTCTATCCCCCAGTCAGCACGGATTTATAAAAGGCAAATCAACCGTTACAAACTTATGCACATTTATGACAGAGGTATCGAAAACCCTAGATGTACGCGGACAGTCAGACGATATCTATACCGACCTATTAAAAGCTTTTGATGTGGTACAGCATGACTTACTTATACAAAAACTTCATACATTTGGCTTCAGTGATTGCCTTGTTAAATTATTAAAGTGCTACTTAACAAAGAGAACTAATTTTGTCGAATATAAAGGGTTCCAGTCACATAAATTCGCATCTTTGAGTGGGGTTCCCCAAGGGTCAATCCTTGGCCCCTTATTATTTTTATTATTTTTCAATGATGTCACTAACTGTATTACTTCAAAATGTCTATTATATGCCGATGACTTAAAAATGTTTAGAACTATAAATACACCCGACGACTGCTTAGCACTACAACAAGACATAACAAATTTTTTATACTGGTGTAATGAAAATGGGTTAATGGTAAATATAAATAAATGTAAACGTATGACTTACAGCAGAAAGCGTATTAATAATGAATTTGATTACCATATAAATAATACCATAATCGAACCTGTCACTTCCTTCAAAGATTTGGGAGTTTATTTCGACAGCAAACTCACGTTTATCGAACACATAAATCACATTACCAGTTTTAGTTATAAATTGTTAGGATTTATGATTAGGAACACTAAGCCATTTAAAGGAGTAGAACCTCTAATTAAATTTTATTGCGCATATATCCGTAGTCGTTTGGAGTACTGCTCAGTTATCTGGAGTCCTTCATACAATGTCCACATTCTGGAAATTGAGAACGTGCAAAGGAAATTCCTAAAAACATTATATTATAGAAAACACCATATATATCCAACACAAGGTTATCCACTGGAAATGTTAGAGAGTGAATTCAATATCATGTCTCTTCAGGACCGACGCATCATTGCACAAATTATTTTTATTTATAAATTGGTGCATGATAGATTCAAAGACTCGTATTTGCTGTCCCAATTAAATTTTTACGTACCACGTTTGAATAGCAGGATAAGACAAACATTTTATTTTGGCTCAGTAAATACCCGTCAACACTCAAACTCGCCTCTTCGGTCAATGTGTAGCGCAGTAAACAAATATTGTAATACTGTAGATATATTTACTGTTAATAGCGAAACGAGATTATTAAGTGAATTGCGTGCTATGTTTGATATAATGTAATGTAGTGGTACTTCTGCATGTTGTTGTTATTATTGTCTAATTTATAAGTGAAGCTCTGTAATAATTATTGTTATTCAATTCTTTTTAGTATCTTTAATTTATCCTGTAATTGGCCTTTATGGCTGTTGGGTATGTAATAAATAAATAAATAAATATTTATCTGAATTGCTCTCTAATGACATGTTAGTAAAATAATTAGTTACTATTTCTACAAATCCTAATAAATTTGGAGAGTGCAGCTGACTTAGTCCACTGTCAAAATAATCAGTTACTGAACTTTGTTTATTGTCACCAAAACTTGATAAAATACTGCAAATTTATCATTTATTATTTATCAAATACTGCAAATTTATCATTTATCATTTATCAAATACTAGAAATTTGTCATTATACATTTTACTTTATTCGTATAAATTCGTATAAAACACAAATTTAAAGTGATGTTAAATAACACAATACATCGTTAGTTAAAACGACATGAAATCTGGTATTTGGTCTATTGTTAACGATTTTCAGTGTTAATAATAAATAATTAGTTGTAGAACACATTTTTTTTATGAAAACTTCTGTCTCAGAACTTTTTAAATGTTTTTATATGATAGTTTATTGTACAAAAAAAAACAATAGCTTTATATAATTAACGAAATTACGGTAAATTTCTAGTCAATTTTGGAGGGCATTGTTATGCGATTTAAAGCGGTAAATCGGTTTACAGGTATTACACTGCCAGATTCTATTCTTGTCACAGAATCATAAAATAAAGCTTAAGTATCCATTAATGAATAGAAGCGAAATTAACTTCAACATTAAATCCACATGGAATACATTCTATCCTCAATTAATTTGAATTCATATAGTGTTATCATCGTTATTTTATTTCCTCAATAAAAACAAATTTAATTACATATTATCATACGAATCCAGGGGAAAAAATATGGAGGACACATGTATATATTAAAATCGTTGTATATAATTTAAATGTAAATTGCGGTGTGATTGCTGATAACTCCAAAGGTAGGGTATTGCATTTATGATAGAGATATTATTCATGTTCCCTCTCGAAACGTCAGAGTTTGTAATTACAAAACGTTTCATGGAAAGATAACAAAATAAAGTATTTCAGGTGCATGCAATGTAAGGATTAATATAATGTCCGGAATGGAGTTATTCCCGGTGCAATTCGTATGTGCGCTGAATGCAAAATGCCACTATTTATTGGGAATAAGCGCTTTTGGGAAATTTGTTTATTTCGGGCTTTAGTAGTTGTGATGCTTTTTTGTTTATTTACTAAAGTTAGGTGTGGATATTACATTCGAATGTGCATAAAAACATAACATGGGGATTTGCTTAGAATAAATATTCATGTTTTTTATACGAGCAAAATGAAATACATGCAAAATGTACATGTTTTAAATTTGCCCAATTATATGAGGAGGTAACTTTTAAATCGAGCTTTGTTTAATTTTACAGAACAATGTCCTCAATTTCTAGTTTCTCTCATTTCTCTCTTGGAACAAATTATAAAATGGGTAGATCTACAGTGCTAATCTCTTTTTTATATATTTTGTTATTATATGCACGTGATTGCATCAATAATAATTCTTCACTTCACAACATTTTCATCAACCGTACTAGATGACAAATTTAATTGAACTGAGATTTATGCAAACTTGCATGCATGCGAACACTTTATTTTACCGTGTAGTTAAAATTAACATTTTAACAAAATTGGACAATAATTCATTTGTAAAAGAAATTTGCTTGGTTGTGTGTCACTTATTTATATTTATATACACAGAGTTTTATGTAACACCGAACATTTTCATAACGAGAATTTTTCTTTGAAGTATCCATATGCATACGTTGCACATTTTCTAATGCTCGGTTTATTTAAAGAAATTTGGGTTGGTCGCGTAGCGCGAAGCGCGGAGCGGCCAAACCAAATTTTCAGGCTTTTCTAAACTCGAAATTTTACTTCATGCGCCACCGTTACAAAACACTGATATAATATAATGAAAAGTTTAGCAGTGTGTTTTAAACTTCGTAATATGTCAGTGTTTTGTACCGGTGGCGCATGAAGTAAAATTTCGAGTTTAGAAAAGCCTGAAAAATTGGTTTGGCCGCTCCGCGCTTCGCGCTACGCGACCAAACCAAATTTTCAGGCTTTTCTAAACTCGAAATTTTACTTCATGCTTAGCCTAGGAGTGGAAAACACTCGCTTAAAGCTTCAAATTTAATTTTTTAAATAAACCGAGCATCGAAAAATGTGCAACGTATGCATATGGATACCTAAAAATAAAATTCGCGTTATAAAAATGTTCGGTGTTACATAAAACTCACTGTATAAGTGAAACAACACCAAGTGAATTTAATTTACAAACCAATATATTTTTAAAAACGTTTTACCAAGTGAATAATCAGAAAATTTGAAATCAGCATTTTAAAAAGCATCAATTCCTATGAACATTTAGAAAAAAAAATAATGCATTGTCAAAATAACTTAAAACTCATAAAATCTGTTTTCATACGGATTGCATTTGTATTTTCCGAAGAGATTATTATAAAATTAGAATAGATATTTGCACTTAAAATGTTTCATGATAAAACGTTCATTTATACTGGAAAATAAACTCAAATTAAATACAAGGTATTTATTAAGAAGTGAACTAATTTAATAAGAAAATTAAAATAATTTATTGTATTTTCCGTTAATTATTAAGTTAGGCACAAAAATAGTTTTCGTGATAACGTTTATTGAAAAACAAATAGTTCTTGACATTTTGACATTTTGCACGAAATAACTTACAATTTATAAAGCTCTGTACAAATGATGGTATTTTAATGTATTTTAGAGTCAATTAAAATATTTTTAATCTACTTTTATGTCCCGCAAAGAAAAAGAAAACATTTGAAAGAAACTGCTTTAGTGAGAATACATTCTGAAAAAACTTTCAAAGAAACAAAAGCAGCAATTTCTTTGCAATTAAATGCACTTTCTTAAACGAATGTGGACATTTTAGTAATAATCTGATTATTTTAATTTTACATATATCTATAATAATTTGATAAGTTGTGAACATCATAACGCGCTCTTAAAATAACTTTAAAATTGGAAAATTTGTATAGAAATAAATTTACTTTAATATTTCGCAATGAAAATGAAAATATTCTAATTCATAAAAATTACTTACAGAATAAATCAACAAGTTTGAACTAAAGCAGCAGTAATTCAGTACGTAGTTTGCAGATAAGAAAAAGGAAGTGGTGATTAGGTTGATAATAAACCACTCACAGCCAGGCACCGACTGAACCAGACCGACTATATACCAGGTGAGTCACGTGTAAATCAGATAAACGGCTATATTGCGAAACCAATAATGACGCTGTCAATGGCAGATACCGGCACATCAGTTAAACATGTCTATCTCTTTCGGGGGTGGGAGGCGGCCACTTCATTCGAAACCGTCAATTCCACGACCTATTTAAATTGCATTAAAGGGCTGGATGATTGCCATACATTGCCTTTCCCCCTTTCGGCAATATAAACGCAAACACAGGACGCACGCACTTAATTATTTTCTACTCGAAATGCCCTTAAACGGCAGGTTTTAACAGAGAGGACACTCAATAGTCGTTAGCCTGGGAATGCTAATGACGCGTATCGAATATTCATGTAAATTAAGATAGTTAATTACACCTAACGGTTTTTGCCGTGTGCTGTAAGGGGTGATTTTAAGGGATGTTTAAGATAAAAGTAGAAGTGCGTCCGGGTAGGAATTTTATTTAAATAAGGTAAGCACCACATTAAACCCTCACTTGAAACTATGTTTTTCTTTGAACTCACCCATTTATGTTTTTGCGTGTTGATTAAATAAAATTAATTTGCATAAATAATTGCAGATGGTTAATCTAAGCTTAGTAATTTCGGTTTTATTACATCGTCCGTAATATCGGTGATTTGGTCCTTTGTCTAATATTCCTATTTCAAGTCTTATGGTCTAACGAAACTCGAAGCGCTGTTTCATTTTATGATCCCTACTTTGTTTTACATTGTATGTGCTGGAAATACACACAGCTTACTTTTCTTTCCAATCGTTAAAATTAAGCACATAAGTACAACCATCTCTATAAACATCTTTAATTGCCCTGAAATGTGTGTTTAACAAAAAAGAAACAATTTCAATAAAAGACTTGGATTTTAATAAAGAGATTATGACATTTTCTAAAAGGATAATCAAGACTTCACTTCGCGCAGAGTTGAAGGTAAATAGAGAAAATAGTCGCACACCAAGGAAAGATCGTATTCTTTTTACACAACTTGAAAACATAAGTTATCTGAAGTATCAGATTGTAAAATAGAACGAACTTCGTCCGTCCGTATACATCCGTAGGTTCCCTAGCGCCGGAAGATTCTTACAAATTTAATAAAAGTAAGTACATGTGCTCTTGAAAAAGTTGAGGACCTTTTCTAACTCGCGCAAGAGTTTTACACTCTAACTACACACAATTTACGGCACATGTAGGAAATTAAAAGCGGGCCTCGTAAAAAAAGGACACAAAGTAATGGCGGCGAAGAGGGGTTGAGCACCGCCGTAAAAAGTAGTGCGCGCCCACAATGCAAATATGAAGGGCGTCATAAACATTTAAGCGGTTAATGCAAAGGTTTTAGCTCTTCATCATGCCATCTGTTATTACTAACAAATGTTAGATTTTCCGTTGTGTAAAGTTTTTATTAGACTTGTGAAATACGTTTTAACGGACTATTAGCCTCGCGTATTTTGGGTTTATATAGTTTAATTAAGGAATTTATTTTCAGCGGGATATGTATTAAAAAGTTTCCTCTGTATGAGCTAATAGTCGCAGCGGTTGGCAGGGAATTTATTGCATTTGCATTTCAAGTTGAAGTTAAAGTCGCTTCTATTCACTGATGCATACTGAAGACCACTAAGTTGCACTTTAAAATTTCCATCGCGACGGGAATAAATAAAAAAATACATATACTTACATATATTCATGCCAGCAAAAATGTATATTAAATAGGAATTATAGTGAAATATGCTCTTTAAGTTTTATGTGTAGTTTGCCAGTAAAATAAATAAAGCTATTGTTTCGTTAAGCCAAAAAAAAACGATCATATAAAAACATTTTTAAGTATTCTAAAAACCCAACAGAATCCAGTTAAAAAAATATATATGTAGTTCATGTTTAATATTCAAATGATTTTAAATGATTTTCTCTGGGTAATAGGTAATAGGTAGCTTGATTTCTTCTCCATTTTTAAAATATTTAACCCTTTAGTAAGGGCACTGAATGTCTAAAGACATTCAGTGCTCTTACTAAAAGGTTAAATATTTTTCAAAATAATTGTATTTCTATAAAAGTACCTCTTTTCAATCAAGTTATGGTATATTTTTTTCTTATAAATTTTTTAACAAAAAAATACTCTTTATTAAACGTTTTGCGTTTCTTAAAAATGCTACTACCATAAACACATTACGAATTTTATATAAGATTTTTTACAATGGATAAAGAATAAAATTAGTAGAAGTAGAAGAGAAATGGTAGAAGTAGAAGACAAACATGTATTTAATTTAAATATACAAGGATTTTTTTAAGTATATACAGCGAATGTATATTTTAAGTATACATACAGAGAGTTTTATGTAACACCGAACATTTTCATAACGAGAATATTTCTTTTAAGTATACATATGCATTTCGTTGTACATTTTCCGAGGCTCCGTTTATTAAGAGAATTCAATTGGAACTTTAAACGAGTGTTTTCCACTCCCAGGCTAAGCATGAAGTAAAATTTCGAGTTTAGAAAAGCCTGAAAATTTGGTTTGGTCGCGTAGCGCGAAGCGCGGAGCGGCCAAACCAAATTTTCAGGCATTTCTAAACTCGAAATTTTACTTCATGCGCCACCGGTACAAAACACTGACATATTACGAAGCTTAAAACACACTGCTAAACTTTACATTGAATCAGTGTTTTGTACCGGTGGCGCATGAAGTAAAATTTCGAGTTTAGAAAAGCCTGAAAATTTGGTGTGGCCGCTCCGCGCTTCGCGCTACGCGACCAAACCAAATTTTCAGGCTTTTCTAAACTCGAAATTTTACTTCATGCTTAGCCTGGGAGTGGAAAACACTTGTTTAAAGCTTCAAATTGAATTCTCTTAGTAACCCGAGCGTCGGAAAATGTACATATATTTATGAAAATGTTCGGTGTTACATAAACCTCTCTGTATGTCGTAGCGAAGCGGAGCGACCGAACCAATTTCTCAAAATGTAGTTTTACTTCATGATTAATCTGAACTAGTAAATAAACAACGAATATGTGAAGATTTACCGATTAATTGGGATATGTCGCAGAGCGACCAAACCAAATTTTTAGGCTTCTCTAAACTCAAAGTTTTACTTATGCTAAATCTAGGAGTAGAAAACACTTGCTTAAAGATTTAAATTAATCTTTTTTAAAAACTACAAATGTCGTAAAATTTATAGCGTTTGTATATGTATACTTAAAATAAATAATCAATGTATTAAGCACCTGTGAGTAAACTTTGAAAATCACATTTTAAACAGTGAAAACGAATTAAGAATAACATTATAAGTTTTGGATTAATAAAACATTGAAAGTGTCTATTTGGATACCCACAGACGCGTTTCGGACTTCAAGGTCCTTGTCAGTGTGGTTCTGACCCAGTGCTGAGTAATACTGAACATTTTTGACTATATCAAGTACGAAACGCATCTGTGGGTATCCGGTGCCGGAGTACTGAACACAAATTCAATTTTGATATTTGTTTTTCGGTTTTACAAACAGAGTTTAGCTCGTTCGTGGATGAAACAGTGACCTGTATATGCACTTGGTGCATTTGTGTCGTTGACGATGCCACTATAGAGCATTAGATGGCGTTCGCTATCGAATTTCTTAATAGTTTTCACATATTAGCTTGATAAAGTCAGAAATGTTCAGTATTCCTCAGCACTGGGTCGGGTGCACACTGACGAGGACCTTGAAGTCCGAAACGCGTCTGTGGGTATCCAGTGCCGGAATAATGAACACAAATTCAGATTTAGTAATTTATAGTTTAAAATATTTCACCATGGGTTGTCAGAAATTAATTAGAGATTAAGACAAATCAGTTGCATAGCGCAAAAATCATTGCATTTGTAATATTTTAAAAATAAATAATTTTGTTTTGAAAGTATTACCTTTTTTGTCGTAGCTTGTAATCTCTGTTTAATATTAATCTAATCTTGTAATTATTTTTAAAATGTTAGACACGTAAGAAAGGAGCTTCAATTCCCCTCCTTTCTTAAGCACATATATTTTTCCATGTATTTTGCGTTTTAGAGAACCGCACTGACATAAAGGATCAAAGGATCCGGGATTTGAACTGTTTAATATAGAACGCCACTGTTAGATCTTTTAACGGATGGTAGATTAAGTGGGGTTTCCGGTCTTAATACTCTTCGCATTTCCTGTAACTACTCAGGGTTAACTACACGACCAAAAGCTCTCCGGCAGCGCACTACGTTTTATGTCGTCTTGATTTGCTGGGGGTCGGCTTATGCATTTTTGATATTTCGATCACGCTAATGCCGTTTGTAAATTAGATTATTCGAATTTGCTTGTGCCGTTGTTTTATGGTGTATCGAGAGGGTTTTATCTGGGCGAATTGATTGCGGCTTAATTTCTTATACATGAGGGGACATGAGGAGCGTTTAATGCAATTTGAATATTCCCCTCTGATTGCCCGAATCGCAGGGGGGCGACGGAGGGGTTGTAGATTCTGGGTCGGAACTTCCGACATGCAAATTGGTCTCCTGTGTCACCTTGTAACTGCTTAATTAAATGTCTAATTGTCAGCGTGGATTTTTGTTTGCGATTTATTGAGGTTAAAGAAATTCATGAGGTGCAACTAAAACATTTAAAAATTATTTTATGAATGTCTACCAAGCAAAATGAAAATTCAAGTTTTTGCTCAGGTGATTTGTTTTACTATTATAACATTTACATTTTTGTTTTATTTAGTGGACAGTAATATGTTGTGTACTTTTTCACTATAACAAAGTTAAAACATTATTTATACTGAATGCTGTAATCTAGTTTAAGCCCTAATAAAACCGAAAAGAAATGCTTAATTATTTAACTTTAGATAAGAATAAATTTATTATTAATTATCAATAAATTGTAAGAATGCTCCTCAAAATGTACCGGTAATATTCAAATTGTTTCCGGAATTTTCGTAATTTAAATAAAGCTATTGAGCCAATTTAATACAATAATGTTATTATATCAAATCATATAAAACATTTTGAAAACTGACAAATACGTACCAGCTTTTATTTCTACAAAATATTATAAAGTTAATTCTAATAGATTTCAGTTATTATCTGTATTTATTCTATTAAATAAACATAATGTGAATGTTGTAAATTTTCAGGTATTCGTAGATTTTATAAAAGCGTTCAATTTGTAGATTCGAACGAGTGTTTTCCACTCCCAGATTAAGCATGAAGTAAAATTTCGAGTTTAGAAAAGCCTGAAAATTTGGTTTGGTCGCGTAGCGCGAAGCGCGGAGCGGCCAAACCAAATTTTTAGGCTTTTCTAAACTCGAAATTTTACTTCATGCGCCACGCATATTAAACACTGAAAAATTGTGAAGTTAGAAATACATTAAAAATATTTTTTTTAAATGAGTAATAATCTCTCAAACTTATTTAGTAATTTATTAACAAAATGTATTTTATGAATTTCACCCCTAAAACGAAGATATAATATATCGGTAAATATTCGGTAAACCGGTTTCGATTCACAAATTTACCGAATTACCGTTAATTGAAAAGTCGGTAAATTTGCAATCCATACACACAACGTGTACTACTAACAATTTTATAAGCAGCTGTAATTAAATAATGTCCGGTTTTATCAACTTCAATTAAGTTGATTAAATTTATTTGTCTATCGGAATAGACACTTTTCATGTCATAAACATCAATGTCATATGAGTTGATTGGATTTGTGACATATATACTAGATTTTATTCGATGAATGAATGAATTAATCGATTTAATTGACGTTGGTCAACCTGGCATAAGCATATTTGTACAAAATTGAGTTTAGAATTCTTAGTACATTTGTTTGAATCAAGATATATTCAGAATATTTCGACAAGGATATTAGCAAGATGTATCGATTACATGTAAGATGTTAGACGTGAATTGACACTCCTCACAAACTTGTACTGCTTCAGATAAATCAAACCCACACAATCAGCAATATATCAATTGTTTTATTCGTGATGGTAGGTAGCTACAAGTCTGTTTCTATACATTACTCAAGCAATTTCCCAAAGGGCTCGAACCCAACACCTCACGTACATCTAGTGAAAGCATGGTCGAATCTATGGGGGCGCAATCGGGCATATAGCTACCCCATGGACCATATTTTGAAAATAAATAAGTTGAAATCAGTTTATATAAACGATGGATTCATTTATTGTGTTATATATCATAATTCACTAAATTAAACCTATTTACACTTTGCTTATACAATTGAGACTTTATTAAGTGACTAACTAAAAGTGTTAGTTTTATAACGACTAGCTAAAGTTGTCAAAACTATTGTCACTTATTAATGTCTAAGTTATACAAATAAAACTGTATTTTTAGTAATATGTAAAGTACTTAAATTAAATTATTTCAATTTAGTTAAAATTCTGAAAATATGCAATGTGTAATTATTTGTTCATACAAACTAAATAAACGCTATATTTTAACTAAATTCATAGAAATTGTTAAGAAAAATAATAATCGTGTAAAAAAATAAAAATTAGTAACTGGCAACAACATTACAGACATTTGAAATAAAACAACTGAATTGAAAGAGTTTCACTTTCTTCTCAGGCAGATGCATAATACCAAATTCATATGCCTGATGAAGCCATTGTGTGGTGGAACATGTTACATTGTTTAACAATAAAGTTTGCTGTTTCAAATGTTAGTATGGAGTTTTATCTTGTATCCACATAATCAATTAAATATAATAACTCGCAGGGATCATCGAGGCACAATTTACCTATATTGCAATCTAATAGTATATAAATGTGTAGAATCATATTTTACATTCTTACAATTTATAAAAAATAATTGTTATGTTTGGATTCGGTTAAATGAAAAATATATTATTATTTAATTAGATTAATTAACAGTTGAATTAAAATCATATTTTATCAAACTCCAGACAAATTGTATTTTCTTTAAGATATATATGAACTGAATGTCAGTTTATGATGAAATTCAGAGAAATAGTTTAGACATAAATAAACTTTGTTTAAATAAAACGCACAATACAGCAGATTTAAATAAAATTATAGTCATTAAAAGTTGACTAAAATAATCATGGCAACTCAAAGTGCAGAAACCAAACAGTTTCAATTAAAAAAAATACTAATTCCTTCAACATTAGTAAATAAATGATCAAATAATTAAAAATAGGAGCAAGAAACGTTAGAGATTCAATAATATTAACAATGATAAATAAAAAATAAACAAACTCTATTCAATCATATAAAATCGCAAGACCCAATTATTTCAAACAAGTTACAGAAGCTGAAAGATGACTATAATATTTTCTTATAAACAATTTCAGAATTACTAGATAGATACAGTACTTTTTGACTCGACAACAATGTGATGAAAAGTATAGATATTTGTTGAAAATTGATGGACAAAATCAAAATATCAAGAATATAAATTTAATTTCAGTAGTCATTCATTCATTGAATAACTATATTCGCGTTTCGTGCTACTTAAGCTAATGGGCATTAGATGGCGTTTACGCTTTCGAACATATCAAAATATATTGTTTTTGTTTTCTAAATTCAGGCAAAATAGCGACTTGGCGATTTTTTTTCACCAAAACGGCCGGAGATGAAAAAGTCAGCGAAAAGAGATTTTTTTGAAAAAATTCCGCTGCCCCCGAAAGCAGCGCGAGCAAAAGAAAAAACATTGTTTCCCTATTATAATTTGTTTTGATTAGTTTCGAAAAGCGTATATAAAAGTTTATCATGTTGTTAGTTAAAACTAGTCGGAATAAATAAATGAAAATTGTGAAATAAATCAAGTGATTTTTATTTGTTATATAAATAATTTGATCACATTTTGGGGATGATACAACATTTTAAGTAATGTGGATACTATTTATAATACGTGTACATTATTCATTTCAATCAATGTGTATACTTGTTAATTGTTAAATTTCTTACTGTTAATGGATTACAATTAAATGGTTTCCTGTGTTTTTTTTTATAATTCTGTGTCCTATATCCGCTAACGAGTACAATTATTTGAGTATATACTTTTAGCCTTTTCTTAATAAAGACGAGGAAAAAATCAATAGCTTTAGGTGTATTGTTTCAGTTCGAGTAATTAAATACAATAAATGATGTATGTATATGGGTTTCTTGTCTGGAATATTACACAATGTCGTCTTGTATAGAGACAATGCAATTATTGTTCCTCGAAACTAGTTGATTAGCATATTGATTAAATGTTATATTACTTGTACCGGTTTTCGTCTTGTGCATTTATGATGATTTTCATACATGAGGCACTTAGAAGTGAACACAGATACAGGCTGTACATTAAAATATTATACTTATTCAAGTATATCGATTTTAGTCATCATTTATTATCAATGCTTATAGAGATAGAGTGATAAATTCAAAAATTCACATTTTTAATAACTCAAAAACTAAAAAAACTACAAAAGAAATTATAAACATATTAGAGGTTTACTATTACATAAAGTATGAATGCAAGTATAACATGTTCATATTTTGTACTCAACAAATTGTATTTAAAATATTTAATGCACACTACTGTGTGATAAACCGATAGGCAGACCGATGTCATTAAGATAACAATTGATATGGTTTCCTGAGACCCCGAAACGTATATTTCCATTGACCGATTGCATTCAAGGAAAACAGCTTTTTATTCTTAGTTAGCAAGGAAATTTTCATTGACAGGTACTGCTACCTAGCTAATTTTAAACAATACATAACCCCTCTGCTGTTTTAAACTGTAAAACTGTAATAACCATTATTTTTATTACTCACTTACAAGGGGTGTAAATAAGTAAGGCTTTAAGGTGATTTATATAATTTTGTTTTCAGTTATGTAATCATTTTTTTCTATAGCTATAATTTTATTTAATTCATTCAATAAGTCTCTATACATCAAATTGTGAACAATCGATATCAAATTTGAAATAAAAAAAAAACTTTAAATTTAGACACACTTAAATCAAAAATGTATTTATACAGGGTCCGGCAGCGTTACCTGACGGTTTTTGAATAGACGTGGGGGGGATAAGGGTAGTCAGACGAGGTAGGGGTTGGCCTGGGCGCATTCTCCTGATGTGGAAGTTTAATTACAATGGACGTTTTGACCGCTGAACACCGTGCGTTCGCTGTTGAGGCGTATTGTCTTAATAACGATTTAGTAATCCTAACGTAGCGGAATTTTCGTTTACATTTTAATGTTCCTTCTTGCGGGCGGATTTCATAAAGGAACACCATTCTGTTGTAGGTTCGGAGTTTTCGGAACACAGCCTTTGGTACCACAAGGAGAAGGTAAGGACCCCCGCAAACATTAAGGCGGTACAAGCTGCGTTTGAACAGAGCCTCTCGCGGTCTGCTATTCGTCACGCTCAAGCTCTTCGAATCTCTGACAGAAGTGTTCGCCGAATTCTCCACCAAGACGTGAACTTATACCCGTATAGAATCGCTGTTGTCCAAAAGTTACTAGAGGAAGATTTTCCAAAAAGAGTGCAGTTCGCACAAAAGATGTTGCGAATGATAAATGAGGATCCAGGGATGATTATTCTGACCTCTAATGAAGCTCATTTTCATTTGAATGATTGTGTAAATAAGCAGAACTTCCGTTACTGAGCACCAAATAACCCTCAAAAAATCATTAAAGGCCTCTTCATAGTGAAAAGGTAACCGTATAAGCTGATGTGTGTAAATCAGGAGTGATTAGACCTTTTTTCTTCGAGGAAAACGGCCGCATTGTAATAGTAAATGCCGAACGTTATTCAACCATGATCCGGGAATACCTCCTCCCCGAATTACGTCGGAGTCGAATTCCAGTCAGGAGGGTTCGTTTCCAACAGGATGGAGCAACTGCCCACACGGCACGTGTATCTATGGAGCTGTTAAAATCATGGTTTCCCGGTAGGCTAATCTCACACTGCGATGACATCCTATGGCCGGCACGTTCTCCAGATCTGTCACCATGTGATTTTTATTTGTGGGGTTACCCAAAGGGAAAACTGTACCTTGACAACCCTCGAAATTTGGCTCAACTGCGAGATAATATTCAGCGATAACTTCGTGCAATTCCTCGAGCAACTTTGCAAGCAGTGATGAATAACTTTACCACCCGACTTCAGTTGTGCATCGAAAACGGAGGTCGTCGTTTACCTGATGTTATTTTCGCTACTTGAGGTTTTTTTCTAAGTTTTTGTACACGTTATAAACTTTTAATATTTCTGTTTACATTTTTTTTTTAATAAAATATCTTGAAAATTGATCGAGTTGTGCTATTTTAAAAATCATCAGGTAACGCTGCCAGACCCTGTACTTATATTATTCCCGGCGCGTGCACCAATAATCAAGGATTCTAGTATTTTTACAATATTTTCCTATATATTTATGAGATTTATACTAATATACAGTTAAATTAAATCTTTGTTGAGTGGGGAATATTTAATTAAATTTAATACGTTTCCCTTATGGGCGTTTCCGGAGTGTAGTTACAGGAGCGAAAAATATTCTACACCCCCGTATTTATTACACAACAGAATAAAACTTTTTAATATCAGCACAAGTAAATGTCCCGAAGTATTACGTAAACTAGCACAATGAAATGAAATAAAAGTGGCGGAATATCTCCCCTACGGTTTAACTTTAGCTGGTCCCCGAATGAAATCGCTTCCGACTCATTTTTACAAAGTACCGAATCTGGATCCCGCCGAAATAAAATGGAGTGAATATAAAGTAACTGTAATTATGATAAATTCCTCTTTCAAAACAAAGAGATATACTTAATACAATTTATAGTTTATGAGGTAAATTGTAATTAATTCTATAATGCATAATTTAATTCATGTACTAATGATTATTTTATAAATCTTTTCGTTTCATAGAAAACAGGGAAGCCAGAATTTTAAGTTACGCCATAAACAGAAAATACAATTTCATCGTTAAAAATAGAAATAGTAACTGATTTCGTGTTATTCTAATTAAAGATAATGTTTGTTTGTATCAGAGTTTTATGCGCCTAGCGCACGAAGTAACATTTTCAGTCTTTTCTAAACTCAAAATTTTACATTCCAAAGGTATGTCATTAAATGCTATTATTTTTTACCCATAAAATATATATTGTGGTTAATTAGTAAATTATCGATAAACCGGTTTTGATTTACAAGTTTACCGGTAACTAAAAATAAATAAATATTTATTTTATAATAATCAACTCGTATTAGGATTATAATTTAAAATGATATTTTTATAAAATACTGACGTTGATAGGTTTTTACATTATTAACAATGGCCTCTTGAATAACACCTATTTTTTTTCGTATTATCAAGCAGTTCTAGTTAGCGATATTCACTCTGTTGGAGAGTCATAAATCAATGTAGTTTTCGCTTTTTGGTCGGAGCAAACTAACCGTTCCCCTGGGGCGCGATTAGTCTGATAAGTTGATCTATATACTGTGGCTACTATATCCATCGATACAAAATACATCACGTTTCCCACTGTTTCCGGTTAACAAGAGAAAACTGCCAGTTTTTCCACAATACACTAAATTTTACATATAAATATACTGATACAATTTCTAGGTATTCGTTGTTTTTTTAATTTCGTTCAATTTGAAAATTGTAAGGAGTGTTTCTACTTCCTAATTAAGCATGAAGTAAAATTTCGAGCTGAAAGTTTGGTTTGATCGCGTAACGAAGCGGAGCGACCAAAAGTAATTAAATAAATGTATTTCATATTTAATTACCAAAAAAAATGAATAATTTTATTTTAGTGTTAGGAAAAAAATATCAAGTTTTGTCATTCTTTACAATTTTTTTATAATTTGAATTAATTATTATTATGTTAGTATATCGTATATTATATTTTAAAAAATCATATTTATTTTGTTTTCTCTAAAAAAATTTTTTAAAAATTGCTAATGGAACAGGTTATTGAGTACAGTTAGCTAACAACTGTTTCAAGGATTTTTTTTAAATCAAGATGGAATTTTACGTTGATCGACCCTAAAATAAACTTAATTTTAATTATACTGTTGATACCAGATTATTACAAAAAAAACATTATCTTAAATTGCAAATGTAAATTATAAATCCCTTACCCCCATCCTCTCCATTTTTTCCTTCCTAATTAAGAAAAATAATCTTTACTCCAGCAATTTCGCGTTTTCAGTATATTTTATTTGTTTTTGTTTTGTTTTGCCAAACAACATATTAAACTCATATTTCCAGTCCAGATTACGGATCGCGGATGCTAACCTGGCGAGAGTGGCAGTAATCTCGCCGGGAATTTTTCGTATAACTGAAAAATAAATTTTTACACTGGGATTTCAAAGTAAAGAAAAGGTAATTTACTTTGCGGCCGGGACGAGAAGCAGCAGCGGTAGGGTGGAGAAAGGAAGATGGAACGATAACAGCACTATAGTTTTAAATGCCTCACACGAATGCACTTTGCTGTTTATGGGTGGGTATAAAAGTCTGATTTACAACTATTGCCAGTTTCCATTTAACTGCTGCTGCTGACGATAGCACTGTTTTTAACAGATGTAAATTAATATTAATGCATTGTCTATTTCTATTTTAATCTTTACTTTTTATTTAATTAGATCATAATAAACAAATAGATACATCTGAGAGTGACATAGCTAATTTCTAGTTAATGAAATGTAGAATGACCTACTCGTATGTACATTATAGATATTTCGGGAGTTTATAATACGGTTTATATTTTTATATACACATAACTAATTAAATTATGTGAAATGTAATTTATATAATTACTCACAAATTATAAAACGATTATATAGATTATAATGATATTATGAAAGCTGGGCAATATCAATAAAGTACCATAAAAGAGACCAGGTGTTAATTTCGACACACAAAATCCAACGGCTATTCCCAATTTGCGGGCGTTTCTGACCACTTATTAACTAAACAGCGCCAGTGTTAAGTATAATAATCGAATATCGCCGGGTACACTAAATAATGAACATTGTGGTTAACTTACTAATTTGGCTTGGGAATAGTGGACCTTCATCGAGAGTTTGCATTTTATGTATTTAGGTTATCAGTAATTCAGGCCAGGTACTTGTTTGTCTTGCAGCAAAACAAATCCTGGGTCTCTCTGGCGGTCCAGTTTTGTTATCGACTTACCTAAATAATTAGGACCGGGATCAAATTCGTTTACGACAAAAAATAGTATATACACACTGCTTGAGTTTGCTTTGTTTATTTGATTTAGATGAATGAAAAGAATAAAAAAGTTAACATTTTATAATAATGTATTGTAAGTTTAAAGCATTAAAAGTGCTATTTAAGTTAAAATTTAAAAAAAATAAACAATATATTCTCAATATAATATATAAAATTACGAATAAACTATTCGTGAAAATGCAAACAGTGTCTTAATTAATAAGACAATTTAAGACGATAAATATGCATTGAACCAACTACTCCCGTGCAAATACACCTCCGGATATTGAATTATACAATGAAATATTTAAAATCTTATTTAATTTGATTTGTTACAACGCTCAATTAAAGTATATGTAACGTTTAGGTCAAATTTTCTTAAAACCAACTAACAAATACACAGCGTGGCGCTTGTTTCTGCTTGAACATAAATAATGAAAATTCTCAAACAATACATTCATCCAGTGTTCGTCATTTGTTTTCGAGACATAGTAAAAAAGTGAAAATCAATCAAACAAAATATTATATTTGCTGTAACTCTGTTTATTGGAATTAATTTTATTTTATTGTATAGCAGCAGATTTGAGTTGGGAATCATATCTCATATGTCAAATTAAAACGGTAATTGTCATATCTCATAAAATGGAACAACCTATTTTCCATTTTATGAGGTATGGCAGTTAACATTTAACAATTTATTCGTATTTCTAAGGACTGTTTTAAGGTATGTACATTTAAAAAAAATGTCAAACTATTATTACTAGAACTAATAAGTATATTATGTTATTATAATTAGTTTTGTATTTTCTTGTAAACTGAGGATTTCCGCAATACATACCTGTATATTATTATTATTATAAATTGATTTGATTGAGAGTTACGTAAGGTTCAAATAAAATTGAAGCATGAAACACTAATAATATTATTATGATGTATGCTAATTACATCAATAATGTCAATTTATGCCAACAAAAGTCAATTTATGTGAAAAACCATTGACTTTTTTGTGCTTTTCTCGTCATAGTGTAAATTATATTTTCTTGTTAAACAAAGGTTTATTTATTAATACTTAAATCTTTACTTCTTATAAATCTGGTGTTATCAAAACTCAAGTTGATGAGTATGTGTGTACGTGATTTTAAATTTTAGATAAATCAGTGTTTTATACCCGTGGCGCATTAAGTAATTTTCATGCTTCTCTAAACTCAAAATTTTACTTTATGCTTAATCAAGGAGTGGAAACAATCGTTAGAAGTTTTGAATTAAACACTTTTATAAAAGTAAGGAAAACAAAAATTCTAGTTTATGCTTGATCAGGAAGTGAAAACACTTGTTAATAATTTAAAACTGAATGCTTTTTAAACACAACGAATGCCAAAAAATGTACACAGTGAACATTGAGGTACTTAAAAGAAAACATCCTTGTATATCTGTTTTTGCTTTTCTGACAATTAAGTCTTAGTAATGTATTTGTTTTATTTTTATGTATGTTATGTAGTTTATAATTCATAAAGTATTATTATAAGTATTGTGTTTAGTATGGTATGAATAAATACATATATTTTTATAAAAAAGTTTTATTTTTTATAAAACATCGCTTTACGGCAGTAATAAAGCTAGAGATAAAGTATTTAAATCGACTAAATCATAAACTTACTATTCGTATTCCCAATAAATAGAAAAATATTGGTATGTAAGTATTTAAATAATTTATATATTTACATGTTGATGTATAAAAGTAGGAAGCAAACGTGCATGTTGTGTGGCCATTAGCCGAGGGTGCATCCTAGACAAGAAATCTACTTTATTGGCCGATACAGCTATAATTTAGTCTGCTCGATATAGCGGCTGATATATTTATGGGATTACTACGTGTTTGCGTACATGGGATGCTTATGTTTAATTAATTTTAATGCCCCCAACACCGACACATCTCAAGTAGAAACTGATTGATATCCCTCTGTTTTTAAGAGGATCGATAAATGGCTGCGCGCTTTAATTAAAATTTATTTTCAATTGGAGCTGCAGGAGAAATTGCTCAACTATGATACTTACATAAATACAATTTGTTTGTTTCTGTTCTCGTTTTACGTAGAATTGTTGTTGTTATTTGGTATCGAATAAAACAAATTAAATCTAAAATAATTGGAACAGAGAGTAATGTTATATCTTAACGATTTAGAAGAAATTACGAATACTTTGAAAGTGTTCAACATCCGTAATACACAATAATATATTTAAACTGGCTAGGAGTTTAGTTTTGGGAATTTAGAAATTGTTACTTTAAGTCTAAATAAATACTATAGTTTTTTCAATGATTTCAGTAATTCTGTATACAAAGGTATAAAAAGATCAACAAACGTTACAGTCTAAATCAGTGCCAGCCAACCCGCGGCCCTTTTATGTTTATTAAAGTATTTTTCAAAATACTCAAGTATTTAGCTTACTTTTCTATATTCGTATTTGCCAAATTTATTGCGCATACGTAAATATTATTTGTGTTGTCAATTTTATTAAATTTAGCCATAATAAGTTGAATAGAAAAAGCCGATTTGATTTATTAACTAGGTTTTTCAGTTAGTACTGTATTATTTTTAAAATTAAGTGTTTTTCAAATATCGCATTAAATTCGTGTATTACACGCCTGGCGCATGAAATAAAATTTTTTGATTAGAAAAGCCTGAAAATTTGGTTTGTTCGCATAGCGAAGCGGAATAACTTTAAAAGACTAAACTCGAACTTATATGTGTAACTGTGATTACGTTTCTTTTATTGTTCACATATTTTGAATAACCTTTATTTTCGATATATGTAGCTACATAAAATATAAGGAGTTTAAATGTATGATTTTTTGGAATGTTTACATTCCTAAACATTTCAGATATTCACTTATTATAATATAGTTGATAACAAACAAAATATGTGTTTTCGTGATATACTAATAAGAGATAATGATGTAAGTTTGTGTTTTTAAACTTCTGAGTAAATCAGTGTTTTACACGCGTGGCGCATGAAGTAAAATTTCGAGTTTAGAAAAGGCTGAACATTTGGATACGCCGGGCGCTGCGCACCGGAAAATCCAAAATTTCAGGCTTTTCTACACTCGAAAACTTGAAATTTTACTTCATGCTTAACTAAGGAGTGGAATACACTCGTTAGAATAACATTGAATGTAAATTTTCGTAAAACAATACTTGTTCTGTTAAACATGTTAATAATTCAATGTTAGGAAAAATGCTTTGCAAAAATAACACTGACTGATTAAATACGAAAGAACAAACGCTGATGATTGATCAAAAATATAAAAAAAATACAATAGATTTGTATTTTTCGTTTACAAAACGATTTTGATAATATGATTAATATAATGATTTTATCGAAATTAAGCATCTTGTTAACGTAACATGCAAATATGAATTTTATCATAATTTTGATCAATCTTTAACGATTATAATTTAATGTGAAAATAATAAAACAACAATTAAAAACGAACAAAATTTGCACATTTTGAGCCACACATTTCAATTGCATGAATAATAAATTATCAATATATTATTTTTATTATGTTCAAAATTATTTTTATTTTTGTTCTATATTTTAATTTTTCTTTTATTCTTAAAATTTATTGACTTTTTAGTTTATACAATTCATATCCGATTCATCTTTTTTATTTAGTTTTTTTTTATATGGATGATTATCACATTTTAAAGTATATTTGTATCGTATGTCCACTAAAAAAACCTCTAGGGTGCCATGGAAAATATTGTAGGTTGGCAACTCTGAAATTTGAAAATTAAACTTTAACCACCTTTTTGCATCGCAAGCTATAGGGATCAGAGTTGATGAGTTCTTTTTGTTGTCGTTTACGGATTTGAGGCTATATCTGAAGTTTCATTTGTCTATTGCTACAGAGTATAGCCAACTTAAATTAAATCAAAGATAAAATCATAGCATTGTACAGGTTTTTTTTATTGAACATACTATATCTTCCTTAAATTATTTATCAGGTACAATGTTGATTATCTGTATTAAAAAAAAAAAAATATTCGTTTGTAAATAAATTTTTTAAGATTTTCATTTTAAATGTACACTACTTCATTGTTAGGCAGATTATTTTGATTTTCTGTTTTGGTTAATGAAATCAGGTTATGTTAAAATAATTTCTGAGAATATCAGATTATTTTGACGATTAATAAATATTGGGTGGGTATTTGAAGACTTCTACGAAAATGTTTTATTAGAAATTATTACAATTTCTATATTGGTTTATAAACATATAATTGAAATAGATTATTCAATATAGAATATAATGAAATAAAATTAAAATAACTCTGGTAATTTTGACAATTTTGTATAAAGAACTTTTGTCTAGAAACAAATTTTAGATATATTTTTGGTGAAAAGTATACTTTAATTTTAAGTAGATTATTTTTCTTGTATTAAATTTTTTGGGTAATTTGCGAGAATATTGACTGTATATTAATAAAAATATAAAAGAATTTTGACCGCAAAAAAAATGCAGGTCAATTTTGTAAAAATGTTTTTCTTCCACTGAGTTATTCAATTTAAATTTACTTCGAACAAGTGTTTTCATTTTTTGGTTAAGCATGAAGTAAAATGTTAAGTTTAGAATACCCTGAAAATTTAAGGCTTTCCTTAGCTCGAAATGTTACTTCATGTGCCACGCGAATAAAACACTAAAATATTGTGAAATTTAAAATATAATATTACAATACATCCCTTCTAAATCAGTATTATAAATATAATGCTAAAACAGGATTAAAAATATGCTGCTTTTTCACAACTCGACATTTTTATTTATGCATAATCGAGAAGTGGAAATACTCGTTCATATTAAACTCAACAACAAACAAGGAACGCCTCAAAATGCATCGGTAATGCATTGGTATCGGAATATGAAGCAAAAATTCCTTGTATATTTAAAAAAATATAATCAAAATAGATATTTACTTCCTGAACTTCCAGAAAAGTACACAAAGAAATGCCAAAAGTCCTAATCAAAAATAAATTAAAATATGTTAATAAAGTTAATTTTAGAAAAATATTTCGGTCTTTGGGACATTTTAGGTCTTAGTTTTGGCCCTCAAAGCAATTTGGTTTGGCCAGCCCTGCTCTAAATCGACGTGCATGCTTAAATAAAACAATTGCGTGGAGTATCTGGGTTATTTTTTTTTAAAATGTCAAACAATTTAGATTTAAGGTTAATAATCTGAATGCATTTACAGTATTTAGATGCGTAATAAAAATAGCAACTATAGAAAGAGGATGTTAATTGCTAATGACTGGTATAATGATAATCTGTTTTAATTATTTCATTTTTATTTATATTAATTGTACTCAAATAATATGATAAAATGTTTTCATCGTCTCAGTTTAATAAAATAATATTTATAATATGTATTATAACTAATACCAATTATCCAAAGTCTAAGCTTGGGATAATAATGAATAAAATACGGCGACCGCAAGAGAGTTAAGGATTCGTATCCCTAATTAACACGTAGGAAACCCTTTTAGCAATAACTCTCCCTTACCAATCTGCTTCAAAAGGGTTACAATGCATTTAGGTTATACACGCTCTCTCGGGCGCAAAAAGTCATTTTCTGAAATAAATGTGCCAAAAGATAACGCGAGGGAAAATTGTTTTTTTTTTTCATTCTGATATTACGTTTGAAAAACCCGAGATATCGCCGGTAATTATTCTAATGAAGCCCTTTTTTCGTGCGATTATTTATACCCTAATTAATTAGTTTATTAAGCCCTGTTGAGGGTTATTAAAAATAATTAAATTAGTGAAATGGAGGGTAGATTATTTTTTATCAAAAAAGTATCGAAAATACGTTTTTGAGGAAATTGTTTGTAAGTTAAGTTGGGAGTGAAAATGTTTTACAAAATAATGCAAGTTGCGGCCTAGAGCTGGGACGAATTTAATAAGAAAAGATTTGAATCACGAATAAAATTCACTTAACCCATTGTCGAGCAATTATAAAGTTACTTTTAAGAGTTTAGGTAAAATTCTGCACTTCTCTTTATGATTTTAATGCACGACTCATTCTATAACACACTGGATTTTTTTCTATTAAATATACATAATACGCTGTAAATTTTCAGTTATTCGTCGATTTTATAAAAGAGTTCAATTTAAAGTTTGAACAAGTGTTTTCACTCCCAGATTAAGCATGAAATTTTACTTCATGCGCCACGCGTATAAAACACGGAAATATTGTGAAGTTAAAAAAACACTTCAAAAATGAGTAATAATCGAATTATTTGGACCGGGTTCGATTCCCGTGCACGGGGAGTTGTTTAAAAATTATAACTCGTCGTGTCCCTGGGTGTTATGTGAATGTGCCGTGACGTCCAAATATCTGTCGAATATAATCATCGTTACTGGCTGAATGGTACAAAAACCTATGCCAAACAAACAAAACAAAAAGAAAACAAAAAAACATAAAAAAAAAATCTAAATATTTAAATAACAAAATATTTACATTTTTCTTCACACATTCTCAAGTCAGGTCAAAAAATATGTATCAAATTAACTAATTTAGTTAGTAAATAAAAAATAATATAATAATGTTGCCTAATTGCACTAATATCGCTTAATAGGTTAATATAATTCGAATAACGATTCGAACCCTGTTTTTCGGATGCAAATCCTATAATAATAAATGTAAATTTATTATTTTTTATTAACAAAAATGTACCAGTTTTTATAAACAAAAATGTTCAAAATTATAACAAAATGATTGTTTATGATTACCACTGAAAATCATTGATATTGATAACAGACTAAATTTCTAATTACGTGTTATTCTAATTGAAGATTTTATTTGTAGTTTTAATCAGTGTTTTATACGCTTGGCGCATGAAGTTAAATTTCTAGTTTAGAAAAAGAGCAAAACGTGGCGTAAAAATCTAAAGCTTAAGGCCTATACAATTCTTTCTAGTTATTGATGTAGTAATAATACAGGAAATATTTCTTTTAAGTATACATATGCATGTGCATTTTTAAAAATTAATTTGAAACTTTAAACGAGTGTTATCCACTCCCAGGTTAAGCATGAAGTAAAATTTCGAGTTTAGAAAAGTCTTAAAATTTGGTTTGGTAGCGGACAAACCAAATTTTAAGGCTTTTCTAAGCTCGAAATTTTACTTCATGCGCCACGCGTATTAAACACTGAAAACACTGAAATATTGTGAACTAGTAAACTTTGCTTGAAATCAGTGTCTTATACGCGTGGCGCATGAAGTAAAATTTCGAGTTTAGAAAAGCCTGAAAATGTGGTTTGGTCGCTCCGCGCTTCGCGCTACGCGACCAAACCAAATTTTCAGGCTTTTCTAAACTCGAAATTTTAATGTATGCTTAATCGGGGAGTGGAAAACACTCGTTTAAAGTTTCAAATTAAACCCTTTTAAAAGATAAACGAATATATAAAAAATTACAACATATAATTAGGATATATATACTTAAAAAAAAAGGTTTTTTTGTATATATTAATCAAGTAGATATAATAAAAATATATGCTTCCTTTGTTCTGAAATGAGTGTCTAATTTACATTTTTTTTTCTTGTTCATAAATAATTATCTATTTTCCTAAAAAATATTTATTTTACATAAATTAAAGAAGAGATTTCTTAAAACAATGCAAATCAAGCTTATTTAAAATAAAAATTAAATTAATCTACTATATTTTGGACATTTCCCACAATACCTACAAATGCCACAGTTAATATCAGCAGAGATAATTTTATTTCTTTGTAAGCGATCCTTTCCCGTATAAAGAATAGGTGTAAAATATGTTTTTTATGTGTATTTTCGTAGTGAGGTGACAAAATTAAATTGTAAATTAATAACTTCACTTTATCTCAATTCTGATATTTATTTGTTATGCTTACCTTAATTTTTCGAAAATATCAAATCGTACACTTATTTCTAGACAGAGGGAGGGAGTATTATATTTACGTATGCGATCAATTAGTTATACAGGGTGTCCCGTTAAGGTGGGAAAATGGCTTATTCATAGATTCCTGGGATCAATATATAATCTATATCCAAAAGTTTACGGTTAAGCCAGGATTAGGCCTTAAAGTTCAAAAAAATATTATTAATTTTAATTATAACAGTTGAACGCTTTATTCGATCCGACTAAAATTTGTTATGGTTGATTATCATAATAGAACACATCATTTTAGTTAGTATGGTCATCCCTAATTGACAATAACTATAAAAAAACAATAGTACCACAACATAAAACCTAAAGTATGTTTTTATTGGCGCACCTTATAAAAATTTAAAAAATAAATCTTGAAAGATTAGTTTATTCATAAGCTTTTTTGTCTCTAAATAATGGTTGATATCTTGTGGGGTTTTACCACAATAAAAATAAATGCTAATAAATTATTTTCTACTATTTAGTAAAAACGAAATCTAGTTTTTCGGGTGATTAAAAATACATGTTTTTATTTGTCGCCGCCACTGTTTAACAAACATCAATTGTGTATAATATTAATAAACGAGTGTTTTTTGAGAATCAATTGTTATCTTCATTATGGTTTATAAATATTCATATTCCTCCAGAGCAAACAGATACAGGGAGTTTTCCTTTCAAGTATACGTATTACAAATTCAGCCTATTTTCTGTAAATCTTTAGATATTCCTTGTTTTTTTTTAAGTTCAATTTAAAGCTTTAAACGAGTGTTTTCCACTCCCAGACTAAGCATGAAGTAAAATTTCGAGTTTAGAAAAGCCCCGTGAAAATTTGTCGAGGGTCGCGCAGCGACCCGAGACAAATTTTCTGGGCTTTTCTAAACTCGAAATTTTACTTCATGCGCCACGCGTATAAAACACTAAAATATTGTGAAATTTATGTATATTCGAAATTCACTTGAAATCTGTGTTTTATACGCGTGGCGCATGAAGTAAAATTTCGGGTTTAGAGTTTCATGCTTAGTCTGGAAGTGGAGAACACTCGTTTAAAGCTTCAAATTGAACTCTTTTAAAAAATAAAGAATGTCGGAAAATTCACAGCTTATGTTTACCTAAAAAAAAATTTCATTGTATGTTGCTTGTGTTAGGATTTTGCTAAGGAAATATTTATATTTTATATTTTTGTGGCAAAACTGTACAAGATATCAAACATTATTAAGAGACAAAAAAACTTTCAAATGAACCAATCTTTCAAGTAATATTTATTAAATTTTTATAAGGTGCGCCAGTTATAACATATTTTTGTTTTTATGTTGTGGTACTACTGTGTTTTATACTTCTGGTGAATCAATGATGACCATAATATCTTAAATGATGTGTTATATTATAATAATTAACCATAATAAATTTCAGTCAAATCGAATATAGCGTTCAATCGTTACAAATAAAATTAATAATATTTTTTTGAACTTTAGAAACTAATTCCGGCTCTACCATACATTTTTGGCTATAGATAAGTTATGTTAAATAATCATATTTTTATTCCAGGAATTTATGACTTAGCCATTTCCCCACATTAACGGGACAGAATCACTTTTTTAAAACAACCTCATCCATAATATAAATGCCACTTCACTCAATATCATAGATAAATCTCACCAGGACATTATTCTTACGCGAACGTCCCTTATATCCACCCTCCATCTGCGTGGTATAAAATTGTCACCTTAAATTATATTACGAGCACCCCTTTAAAACCCATTACACGCCAATTTTAATATCGAGTTAATGCAATGAAATTTAATATAAAACACGGATCGGAGGCGCAAAATAATTCGCGTGTATTTTTTCACAAATAATTGAACGCTGAACGCGAATCGAAACCGTTTTGGCCACAATCCATGCGTGTGTGCAATGATCACCGATGCACGTAATTAAATTGTATTTTAAAATATTAACGTTTGATCGTTTAATTAAAGTAACCATTTGGGCGATTAAAAATTATTCCACTTTTATTAATATCAATCTAGCGGATGTATCGGCCACGTACAAATTGAATTTAGTGTTGATTTGGCGTAGGGTTTGGATTCTAAATTAAATTTAATGTGAACACGCCTGGCCAGTCGATAAACTTTTTAATTTTCATACGCTCTGTGTATGGATACAGACAAGCGTATTTATTGTTAATTCATTATGAATTAATTCATATATGAAATTATTTAATAGTTTAAATTTAATATTTTAACACAGTTAATGTTCTTACAGTAAATTTAATTTCAGTTCGTTCAGTCGATATAAAGTAAAGTTTGTAAAATTGCATTGTAGTAATTTGTCTACTCGACAAATCAAATACCTGTTTACAGATTTATAAATGTTGCATTCAAATTATCAAATAATATCTCTATATTTCTCTTACTTTATATTATAAATTTTTATTTTTGTAAATTAAGAATTTTTTTCTAGTTTTTTTTTGTTCTATGGTGTTCACTCGCCATTGGATTCTCGTCAACTATTAGATATACGAAAACAGATAAATTAGACAAAGGATTTCATTTTTGATACAAAATCATCAACATAAAAAAAATTGATAACCATCTTTTATTCAACGCTACTATAAATTACAAATGTGTAATATTCAGAATTGTTATTTAAAATATGTTGTTAATAATTATTAATTAATACTAAACATTAAAAATATGTTCACTACACTTTAGTTAAAATTTCTTTGAAATTGATTATTAAATCAATCAATTTTTAAAATACATTTCAAAAATACCGAAATATGTTTTATAAAATGAAACTTCAAATATGTATTCTATAAAATTCGTTAAATGATGGTATAGAATTTTACAAGGTTGTATATCGCTCGGTTTCGGTTTTCGTTTCAAAAAAATTACGGTATTTTTTCGAATTATGGTTCAGCTCTGTGCAATTGATGTTTTCATTTTTAAAATGTTTTTTTCACGACAATCTAGTAATATGTGCATTATTTAATGTTGTGGGCAATATAAACGAGGTGCATTAAACACGGGCGTGTTAAATGTGATTTTTTAACACTGGCGTGTTTAATGTGGTTTTCAACCACGCTAATTCGCGTTTTAATACAAGCTCTATTATACATTCAAATCATGATACCGCAGTCTGTCATAATGTATCTGTCAAATTATTATAAAACAAAACGGAAAATAAAAAACAAAACATTTAAAAAAAATAAATAAATAAAAAAAACAAATAAATAAAAAAAAATAAATAAATAAAAAATAACAACAAAAAAATACACAAAAAAATTAAAAACAAAAAAAATTAAAAATGAATCAGTGTACTCAGTATATTATTTATAATAATACTATTTACATAATTGTCAACATTCATTTTGATAAATAGATTATACAATAAATGATGTGTTATATATTGTTGTTGTCGTGAACAAAGGATAGTGTATAACTTACATATAATGGCTATTAATCACTCGAACGACTTGCTCCACTCGCCTTCGGCTTGTTCCGCAAACATCGTTCTCGTGATTATTAGCTATCATTATCTGCTCGTTGTACAATATACTATTAATTAATAAAAACAACTGTTGGATTATTAAATTAGTTTCACGCGATATACAGGGTGTCCCATTAGTGCGTTCTCGGAGGATATTTTGACTCACGTTAAAGATATAAAAAAAGTTTCTTTAACAAAGTTACTTGGTTTTAAAAGCTGCATAACCTAAAAATATTTGCTTGTATACAGGATGTGTCATAAAGACAGTAGCAGATATAACTTACTTATTTTAATGGATCACCCTGTATAGTATTTGGTTTTTAAATTCCTCTTAAAAACAGCTTATCATTTTATTAAAAACACTTAGTGTCAATTGTACCGTTTTGGAGTTGATTAACATTTATGGATAAAAATCACCTTTGCGGTAATTTCGTAAACCTAAAATATCTTCGGAAGTAAATAAGATAATGAGTTGCGGTTTTCGCCACTCTCTTAAGAATAGAGGGCGCTGTTAAATGCATTATAAAGTTGTTACGATTAAGTTATTTGGATACGAAATAAAAATAGTAGAATTTTAAATTTTCAACTAAGGGTAACTTGATTTTTTAAATGGAACTAATAATTATTTTAATAAAAACCGATTCAAAATTCAATTTTCTTTCGATTAGATTTATAATTTGTATTCGTAACTTTCAATTTTTCAACATAATTATATTACATCTACAGATAAAAATTTACTAAAAAACTTAAAAGAAACGTTTATTTCTAGTCGACTGATGTAAAAAAGTTACATGGTAAAAAAAATCAAGTTACCCTTGATTGAAAATTTATAAATGTAACTATTTCTATTTCATAGCCAAATATCTCATACACAACAACTGCACTGTCGCCCTCTATTCTCAAGAGAATGGTGAAATCTGTAACTCTCTATCTCATTTAGTTTCAGGGATATTAAGTTTTTACTCATTGATTATCAAATAATATACGGCTGCAAATTTACTACAAGAACAGTAGTGCGCAATTTAAAATAAAAGTTTTTGTTAAAATACAAACTGCATTATGAAATCTGTAATGGAACTTGTTACATTTATAATTAAGCGAAAATTGCAAACATATTTAACGTTGCGGAGTTTATCTGCGTAGCTAAATAAATAATTTGTCAAAAACAGAAACAACAACGGTGTATCGTAGATAGTTGAGGCACTTAATTTTTGAAAATCCATGATCACTTAAATAAAACATTTAATGATTTTCAACTAATTGTGTATTTCACGACAATTGTTTCGCAACGTTGTTGCTTCTTCAGGTAAAGAACTTATAAGTTCTTCACCTGAAGAAGCAAGAACATTGCGAAACAGTTGTCGTGAAATTCACAATTAGTTGAAAATCATTAAATGTTTTATTTAAGTGATCATGGATTTTCAAAAATTAAGTGCCTCAACTATCTACGATACACCGTTGTTTGATAAGTTTAACAAGTCTCTTCTTAGGACTATTGGATTTATGTCCATGTGTTACAATTTCTGGTCTAGTTGAATGATACGAAGTCTACTGAAAACTATAGTAATAAAATCTTTGTTGCGATATTTTTAGAGCAAAAAAGCTCTAAAAATTAACAATAGAAATATGATATATGCATAGTCTCGCTGGTTTTAATTCGTCGCGTAAATCTTTCTGTCGGCAGTTCTATTAGCCATTTATTTAATATTGATAAATATTTGACAGGTTTCAATGTTGAAACGGACACTATATAGCGAATGCACTGCGATTCGCATATAATAAAAAAGTACAGTATGTAAAGCGATGTTGTTTTTATTATTTTCTGTCAGCCTGTCGATCACGTATTTTTATGTGTCGATAAAATTTATATTATCATTTAGATGCGATGATCTATGCACACGTTCGAATAAAATATTTGAACTAGGTTATATTGAACATTTCATATGGTGTTATTTGAGAGAGAAAGATAAATCAATATGCCGAATAAACGAAAACTCGTCATTGGGTATATCACTTTAAATAATAATAAATCTATAAATACCAAGTCTGTGAATTTTGCTTATCGGATTCATCTAATTTAGAACCATTGCATAAGAAATTGACATATATCCTGAACATTTGTTTATTTTAATGACTATTATAATTAAATTCATTTAAAATGTAAACAACCTTAACTGAAAACTTGATTTGTATTGCTACTGAAATATATTTAAAAGAAAGGCCTCGCTTCGTTCGCGCGCCGACAAATCCAAATTTTTAGGCTTTCCCAAACTTAAAATTTTACTTCATGCTTAACCTAAGGAAACATTCGTTATAAGCTTTAAATTTAACTCTTAAAAAAAAACAACGAATGCCTAACAGAGTCAAGAAGGGAAGAATAAGAAGCTATTGGCCATAAAAATTCTAAATGTGTTAAGTATAGAAAAAATGTTTTTTTTTTTAGAATATGAAGCGACCTAGATACAAGCGACAAAATTGGTAATTGATAATTAGAAATGTTTTTCGTTAAAAAATACATGAACTTTTTTATCGCTTAGTTGCGGGTAACTAAGCGATAAAAAAGTTGTTTTTCGATGTGTCATTCTCGGTAGACTTTTGCATAAATTTAAACGATTTAGGGTTGTAAGGCAAAAACGGCCAAATGGTTAAGTAAGAACTTTTAAACAATTCTTAATTTTACTGAACCGACATTTAAACCACCGTGAATTACGCTATTTTTAATACCAGAATTGACATACTGAATTTATCTCACTTAAACAAGTTGGTTGAAGATTTGACTTGAAGTTAGTGTTTTATACGCGTTGCCCATGAAGTAAAATTTTAAGTTTAGAAGAGCCTGAAAATTTGGATTTGCCAGGGGCGCGACTCGCTTCGATCGCGCGCCCTCGACAAAAATGAATAATTAAAATAGAAAAAGTCGAAAGTGCCAAATTACACATTGATTTTCTTTATAAATAATATACCAAGTGAACACTTTCAATCCAGAACATACAATATAATGTAGGGTGAGCATTTTCAATCCAGAACATAACAATTCACAAAAACATGGAAAAATTATTCAATTTAATTGCATTTTAATTCCAAACTAAAGATTAAAAACAAACTGAAGGTCTCTTGAAAATAATAATAAAAATTGAAAATTGCGTCACAAAGTACCCTAGCCCAGGGGTCTCAAAACTAGGGCCCGAGGACCAAATCCGACACGCGCAATCATGAAGCGACCAAAAATTATTTTCCGTATATGAAATATTTTACAACGATTTAGTGTTAACATTTTTTTTTAAATTAATATACAGAGAATTTTTCATTTAGGTATACATATGCATACACTATACATTTTAAGACTTTCGTTGTTTTTTTTGAAGATTTCAATTTGGATCTTGAAACGAGGGTTTTCCACTCCCAGACTAAGCATGAAGTAAAATTTCGAGTTTAGAAAAGCCTAAAAATTTGGATTGGCCGCGTAGCGAAGCGGAGCGGCCAATCCAAATTAGGCTTTTCTAAACTAGAAATTTTACTTCATGCGCCACGCGTATGAAACACTGAAATATCGTAAAGTTTAAAATATACGGCTTTAGCAATCTAATATGTAAATGTGAATAAAACGTGAGTCAAATTCTGCGATGACGTATATTGGGTTAAACGTATATTGGGTTGCCTATAATCGTTGTTGTATGTGCGTATTATTTGAACTTCACTGTAAATCAGTGTTTTTAAGCGTGGCGCATGAAGTAAAATGTCGAGTTTAGAAAAGCCTAATTTGGATTGGCCGCTTCGCTTCGCTACGCGGCCAATCCAAATTCTTAGGCTTTTCTAAACTCGAAATTTTACTTCATGCTTAGTCTGGGAGTGGAAAACACTCGTTAAAAGCCTGAAATTAACCGTTTTGAAACAACGAATTCCAGCAAATTTAAAAAACGCAGTAATTATCGGGATATGTATACTCAAAAGAAAAATGCCCTGAACAATTAGTGATGTAAAATTACTGGTAATGAAAAATTGGGTAATATTGTCGGTAATATTACTGGAAACATAGTAACAATTGGGAACTTAAAGTTAGACATAAAACACAAAAATTTGTATAAATAATTCTAAGTTATTCCATGATTTTGTAAAAATTATGAGTTTTTAAGAATCTTTCAACAAACTGTCATTGTTCTCTAAGAAAGAAGATAGTTACAAAAAAACTTAAAGATTGAAAAATTGTTCAAAATTTTATTATCTAAAACTTCTGTTTGAACCATTTTTCTGTATTCCCATTAGTTATTAAGTTATTCGCAACTTTTGCGAAATATAAAAAAAGCGAGCGTACTCGCGTAAATTCTCGACATCTATAAATTTTCACAAAAACCACTTGAGCTACAGAAAAGTATAATGCATGCATTTCGGCAATTTCGATAAGATCGAAAATGTCACTTGTTTTTCTTTTAATCAAGAGGGCGAGTGTTTATCAAAGTTGTCAATATTATACAAAAGAGTGTTGTCCACTTCTTAGTTAAGCACGAAATAAAATTTCGTGTTTAGAAAGGCCTTAAAATTTGGTTTTGATTTTTATGCTTTTCTGAACTCGAAATGTTACTTCATGCGCTACGCGTGGAAAACGCTGATTTATCCGGAAGTTAGCTAAAAATACGCAAACTGTCGTTTTCATCCAAGAAAATTATAGCTACGAAAGAACTTGAAGATAAAAAAAACGTCCAAAATTTTATTATCCAAAACTTTAATTCAAACAATGTTTCTGTATTCCCATTAATTATTGAGTTACTCGCAACTTTTATGAATTAAATAGAAGCGAGCGGACTCCCGTAAATTCTCGACATTTTTCTAAAAACAAAATAAAACGTTATAATTCAAAAACTATTCGAGCTGCGGAAAAGTCTATTACATGCATTTATTTTGACTATTATATGTATTTATTTTGACGAGATCTACAAGATTAGCGTATTTGTTCTTATACAGGGTCCATAAGGTATCTAAAAGAAAATGTCAATTGATTTTTTTTCTAAATCAAGAGGGCAAGTGTTTATCAAAGTTATCAATATTATACAAAATAGTGATTTTTACTCCTTGGTTAAGCATAAAGTAAACATTTGGATTTGGTCACGGGAGCAACCAAATACAAACTTTCAGGCTTTTTTAAACTCGAAATTTTACTTCATGCGCCACGCGTATAAAACAGCGATTTGATGTGAAGTTCAAAATAAACTGTTATTAATTATTTTTAAATAAATTACCTTATTAAATAAATTAAAAATGCTTATACAATTATTTGAATCTTGGCCCGGTTATGTAGAATTGTATGTGGCCCGAAAAGGCAAAAGTCCTAGCCCCTTATAAAATCCAGTAATCACATTCCTTAGTGTTTTAAAGTTATTACGCGCATTTCATAAATTTTGCTCTTGATGTGGTCCCTCAGAAAATAATCATATGGTGCTAAATTAAGAGATCTGGTAGGCCAGTTAATTATTATAGCACGATCAATAATCCTGCGATTTGGAAAGCTTTTTTCTAAATATTCTCGAGCATCTATTCCAAAATGCGCTGAGCAGCCATCTTGCTGAAATCAAACTTCCTGATTGTCACGTGTTGCTCCATCTACTGCAAGGCTAACATTGTTGATTAAAAGTTCTAAATATGATCTAGAACAGGGGTTCTCAACCTTTGTCAGGTCGCCCCCCCCCCTCCTTCATAACTCCACGCTCCCCTCCCTGATTTAATTTCGGTTTTTTAGGGCTCCATCAACTTGGCCCCCCATAAAAAAAATAACATCATTGCGCAGAAAAGCCCTTAGCTAGCGCAAGCAAGCACAGCAAAAATTAGAGCAAGCACACAAAGGGTAAAAAAGTTATAAGGGTTTCAAATATGAGGGGGCTAAGTTGACGTTTGCCCCCCACTTTTAATTTTTCAAAAGTTTTAATATGATTTGGATTCCTCAAAGCTAGCGCAAGCTAGCACAACCAATTTTAGAACTAGCACAACCCCTTCAAAATACAAAATTAGTTTGAACCTCGGCCCACTTTAATACTTTGTTATTATTTCTAGGGGAATCTGTAGCTTAGAGCTAGCGCAGGCAGAAAATTATTTGGAAAAAGGAAATGATTGAAAAGATATTTACATTTTAATTATCTAGCGTGAGCTTTTAAATCCTGTATGCGTATTTCTATTCATGTATTTGAATTATTACGCTAAATGCGAATTTTCTATCAAATCACAATAATCCAACGGGTTTGTTGACAATTACATTACCTTATACTGAACTAAAAGTTCCTAGAATTTAGTACTAATATAATTTGCGTCATAGTACAGCTTAAAATAAATAATGAACCCATTAACTATTGTGATATTTGATAAACAAATTAATTCATTAGTTAATATATATACTAAAATATATGAATAAACCAAATCAAACTTTTGAAACAATATTATAGCAAATCTTGTGAACCAGTTAGCATTCACAAAAAAAAGGGGTTGATTTTTAACTCTCAAATAATTTAAAATGTACATTTTTGAAATCTATTGGTATTTTGTATATACGTACTATTATTATTGTGATTTTAAATTAATAAAATAATAATAATAATCCTTTAAATCTCAACCTGTATTTCTACAGGCCCCATAAGTTAAAAATATATTTCAATATATTTATATTATTTGGATTAGTATTTTATTAAATTATTTTCTCACTCAACATTAGAAGTGAAACACAATTGCGTATGTATCGTGAAATGTGGAATAGGACCTTTCTTTGCTGTTCTTAAATCTCTAACGTCTAAATCCTTGACTCGTCATTGAAAGAATGCGAGCCTATTTTGTCATTTATTCGAAATTTGTGTGCGCACATTAGACTTCACTCCGTATTTTTGCAGCATCATTAGGGTACGGTCGCGTCGTAGATGCTGTGAAATACGTGAATGATTTTTCAAAAATTCGCGACCTCCTATAATTAAATTTATTAACCGCGAGTGATTAAGTGCAAGTACGCGTAGTATGCATCCAGATTACCTTCCGGTGTTAAACGTAATCGAAATTATTTGATTTTTGCTGTTTGTTAGATCTAAAATCAAGTGCGGAAGTCGGTCGGATTAGATTATAAAAAGGTTAGTTAGAGTCATCCCCCTAAAGTTGTTGTGTAGTAATTTTAATTTTTTGGTAAATTTACACGATTAACGGAAATTTAAATTATTTTTCCCAATCAGTAGTCATTATAATCATTTAATGATCAATGCAATTAAGTAATATTAAGTCGAGTAGTAAAATTAATAAACTGCAGTTTTATTAAATTTGTATATCTTGAATAAGTTTCTCATCTTTTACGGGGTAAAACATATTTAACTACGATTTTAAAGAAAAACACTATTTTGGTTATATATTCCAACTAATTTCGACTTTGAGTAATTCTTAAGGAATTCCTTGGGAGGGACTCGAAAGTCGAAACTAGTTTAAATATAAAAACAAAATATTAGTGGAACTTAACCAAGTATTTTATTTCTTTTAAAACCATTGAATTTGCATTGTAAATTATGTAAAATTATGTTTTATAAAGGAAAATGGAAGTGGAAATTGATTCAAGAAATTTAAAAAATTAAAAAATAATAGTTAGTTTATTTTTTAAATCAATATCATTTCACATTTTCATTTCTTCTCACAGAAAATGTGAGAAGAAATTGATTCAAGAAATAAGTCAAATCATTTTGGCACCAGAAAAATTCCAGGGCTGAAAGGGTTAAAAAAGGAAAAAAAATAAGTAATACGTTTTGTTAAAATCAAAGATTTAGAAATGACCCTTTAATCAAAGATTTATAGAGGACCATTTTACTTTGGAAAAATTATAATTAATAATAATAAAAGTGTATTATTATTAAAACTTATAGTTTTTTATAAGTAGAACAGAATAGTTTAAATCTTTGATTTTAATAAAATTAATTACAAATTACCAAATTGAGCCTAAAACAAAATTACATACAGAATATTTAGAAAAAATTATGTGAAACATTTTTCCTCGTTTTCCATGGGCATCAGAAATTTTATAAATACTAAAATATATTAGTAATATATATTTTCTAATTTCACAATAAATTAATGTTTTATATACTTGGCGCATAAAGTAAATTTTACTTCATGCCTAACCTGAGACTGGAAACACTCGTTAAAGGCTTCAAGCTGTCGGGCTCTTCCTAACTCAAAATTTGTCTTTATACTTTTAAACAAGAATTACAATCCTACGTTGATAATTAATAATTTATTTATCCAACACAGTATTGCAATCCTTGTTTATGTATAAAATAATTGACGTTTCTTAAGAAACGTAAAGAAAATTTGACATAAATGTTTGCCTCCTTGTTCAACTTAAATTTCATTAATTTTAAATATGTATCATGAATTCTTGTTTGTCAGGGGGTGTGAATGTGAAGCCAGCGCTAAAAGAAAGTGTGAAATGAAAACACAAGTATTCATGATGAATCAGCAATTTCTTCTAAAAAAATGGGGGTGTGAATGAAAGGAAAAAAATTGTGTGTGATGAATATTCTCTTCCCCATTTTTTTGATGATTGCGTATCGTCAATTTAATGGTGATTGTGTGAAAGAAAAGATCTTCGTGTGATTTGTGAGCGCAGTGTAAATATATATAAGAAATTGCTGACCTTGTTTTTATTCAATTTGAATTTTAAGTTAGAAATTAAAATAATAATAATAATATGTGGATTTTTCAAAAAATTACATTTTTTTATACAGGAAAAACATCAAAATAATACATAGGCACACGTAACTTGTAGTATACATTAATACAATAAAAAATTAAAGACACGATAAAAGAAAACAATAATATTAAAACTAAAAAAATAAATTAAATTACAATAATGTTTAATTCTAAACAGATCCTTTGGAAAATCTAGGAATAATCTGTTGTCTTTAGATTCTTTAATTGTCATTCAGTAATATGTTTTGAAAGTTTAATTCTTAAGTGATCTTTGGAAAATCAAGGAACCATTTGTGTAGACTTTCGTTCGTTAAATTGTCATTCACTATTACGTTTTGAATGGTCAAATATAAAAGACTTCTTATAGTTTGCACACTTTAAATATAATATATAAAATTACGACAATATTCCTGTAAAATACAGACAATACGTTGTCTTATTAATTAATTAATTATTTATTAAGACGTACTGCTTGCTTTTTACACGAATATTCTCGTAATTTTATATATTACAGTTAACTTTATTTTGAAAAATTAATAAAATTCAGACAAGCTTATTCAATTTATTTAATTACCAATCCATGTGTATATTTTATTTAAAAAATGAAAATGAATACTTTTTTAGTAACTTTGCTTTGGTCAATTAATTTATTGGGTAGTTTTTAGAGAGTGAAAATAAAACTGATCTAAGAAAATGAAAGAAATACTAACAACGGCTCGTTCCGATTATTAACCGCGATTTAAAACAGTGTCTAAAAATTAATGATGTCTTGAAGAAGTAGATTCCTTTCGACCACCAAGATGTCTTGAGGAGGGTGATTTCTAGCAAAATGGGGGATTCCAAAGAATTCTTTCGACTTCATTAAATGTAAGTAATATTTGTTTATATAAGATTTGCAATGGTCTAGAATTCACACTTATGTAACACTGATTTAATGTGAAGGTTAAAATATACTGTTTTAGCATGCTGCTTTAGCAATATGTTTAGAACTTCACTTAAAACCAGTGTTCTATACGCGTGGCGCATGAAGTAAAATTTCGAGTTTAAAAAAGCTAAAAAGTTTGGTTTTCAGGCTTTTCTAAACTCGAAATTTCCCTTCATGCTTAATCAAAGAGTGGAATCACTCGTTTGAAACTTTAAATTATTCGCTTTTAGAAAACAATGTACGCCTGAAATTTTACGGCTCATGCATCAAGATATGTATACATAAAAACAAAATTCCCTGTATGCTTATCGAATTTTACAATAATTCAAATGATTAGTGAAATCTGTCTTTCTTGTTACAGAAGGTCAGTTCTGCAAGAGATTAAGCACCAAGACGTCGGGTGAGTGCTTTTTCAAATTGCTTCTTTCTTCCCGAACTCAAATTTCTCTTATGAATTAGGTCATTTTAGCAAACATTTATCTCGCGTTTTCTTCCTTTTTATACTAAACTCTGTCCATTCTTATTTGCACTCAGCTCGATTATTAGATTTATTAATATACTTATATTCTTCTTTCTTTGGCGTTACAACCCTATATGGGTTTTAGTCTCTATCATTTTCCGCTTCATTTCAGTTTCTTACTCCGAGTGTTTTGAGGTCTTACATTAATTAATTTTAATAGTTTATTTAAAATTATAATAAATTAAAATTAAATAATTCCTAAATAAATATTACTTTTACAATTTTTTAAAGTATATAATAATTAATTGAACTCATCGAGTTTCCAATAGCCATTTTCTTTTGAAAATAATCTCGAGATAAAACACAAGTAAGTTACATTTTTAACCATAAACTATTAATTAAAACACTTTGTATTGTTTTACCGAGCAGTGAAACAATACCAAGTGTTTTAATTAATAGGTCAAAATGTTTCAAAACGGGTGAAGTGAGAAATTAATTGAAGATATATACATTTTTAACTCCAACAAAATTGTATTTAAATTGCTAATTTATTGAAAATTATTGTGATTCGCTCAGTTTTGCGAATTGGTCAGAGGTGTTTTTTATTAGCATATTGTATATTCCTCATTAATTCCATCAGTGATTAAAAATCGCGCTGAGTGTAGAGAGATGTTTGTGCCGGTTTCTCTTTCAGGTTCATCCCCGTCCTAAAACCGGTCTCCGTTTTCTCGACACCCCCGAAACGCTCGTCCTGCGGGGCCACTACTTGGTGGTAGAGTGAACTCCGGGGCGTTAGGGCACGTTAGGTTAGGGAATCAAAGGACGGGGAAAGGTTCATCGAGTACAATAGGGCGCGGGATAAGTCGCGGATATATTTTATTCGTGGTTTATCTCGTTGCGAAACTCTCGTTAAAAGTCAACGCGCCCCCGGACAGTACCCCAAGAGCAGAATAGTTTTATTTGTTCATTTCGATTTATTGAAATAAAATAGGATGTCGCGATTTGTTTCATGTTTTGCAACTTTTCTGTCAGGGTGGTGTGGAAATCTGTCCTCTATTTAGAATTATTTCTGTATCGTGACTTGAAAGGAACATATTTAAAATTATGCATTGATGTACGTACGGCTTTGACAACTAGACAAGACTTGCTATATTATTGTCTTAAAACTTTGATTTGATTTATTCATATGTTTTAAGACAATAATCTTATTATTGGGATTTGATAAAAAATCGAAGTAATTTATCGTAACTAATGAATTAACATGTTTATTAAATATTACAATAGTTAATGGGTTCAGTATTCATTTTAAGCTGAACTATGACGAAAATTATATTAGTACTAAATTTTAGAAACTTTTATTTTAGTATGTGGTAATGTAATTGTCGAAAAATCCGTTGGATTATTAGGTTATTGGGATTTGATAGAAAAATCGTAGTAATTCAAATACACGTATGGAAATACGCATACAGGATTTGAAAGCCCACGCCCGATAAATAAAATGTAAATATCTTATTATCCGATTTCTGTTTTCAAATAATTTTTGCATTTTCTGCCTGTGCTAGCTCTAAGCTACAGATACTACTGGAAATAATAAAAAAAATATTAAAGTGGGGGCTGGGGTTCAAATTAATTTTGTATGTTTAAGTGGTTGTTGGGGTTGTGCTAGCTCTAAAATTGATTGTGAGGAATCTAAATCTTATAATAAAAGTTAAAAAATCAAAAGTGGGGGGCTAACGTCAACTTAGCCCCCCCATATTTGAAACCCCCATAACTTTGATACTTTTTGTGCGTTTGCTTCAATTTTTGCTGTGCTTGCTTGCGCCAGCTATTGGCTTTTCTGCGCAATGATTTTTTTCTAAAAAATCGAAAGTGGGGGGCCAAGTTGACGGAGCCGTTTTTTAGTTGGATTGTAACACAATTATGGCCTTATTTCACTTCACCTACTCTTTAGGAAATCTGTTGCGCCAATCCTGACATCTTGCAGCGCCCCCCTAATAGGGCGTATTTAATTTAATGTCATTTATATAATTAATTTCATTACATGTTATGGAATGAAAGTCCTCATTCTTAATTATTTTATATGTTCCGGATTGAAAATAAATATATTTTATATAAACAATTTTGTTTATAAGAATAATTCAAATTCAAAACTATTTGAATTCGAGAAAATAAGCTTACGCTTCTTATACTTTGCACACTTTAAACATTATATATAAAATTACGAAAATGTTATTCGTGAAAATGCAAACAATGTCTTAATTAATAAGACAACTTAAGACAATAAATATCCATTTAAACTACTTTCCGTGCAAATACATCTCCGGATATTGAATTTTACCTAAATGTTACATATACTTTGATAGAGCGTTGTAACAAATCAAATCAAATTAATTAAGACTTTGTTTGCATTTTCACGAATAACATTTTCATAATTTTATATATGAAATATTATTTATTGTAAATTTACATTATTCTAATTAAAACGATAAATGTAACTTCCTAAATACTAATGTATTTCGGAAATGATCAATGTACGCACACAGAGAACTTTTTTTAAGTATACATGTCGCGATCAAAAATACACTGCATTTTTTCCGACATTCGTTGATTTTACCAAAACGTTCAATTTGAAGCTTTTAATGAGTGTTTTCCCCTTCCAGAAAATTTTGAGTTTAGAGAAGCCTGTAAATTTGGATTTTCCGGGGCGCGTAGCGCGCGAGCAAATCCAAATTTTCAGGCTTTTCTAATCTCGAAATTGTTCCTCATGCGCCACGCGTTTAAAGAACTTCAATATTGTGAATTAATACTTACTTATGAATTAATGAATTAATTTTTATTAGGGCTATTTCTATGTTTTTATTTATACTTTACACCACTCGAGTTTTGACATATTCAATGTCATTTTTAAGTGTGAGAAATGTGTAATGCTTATAAAGTATAAATAAAGTGGTATAATAACATAAAATTACTCCTTAGTCATTAATTACTACTAATACTATACTATTAATGTTAACTACATTTTATAAATGTTTATTTCGTCTTACCAACACCTCTGCTTTTAAAACGCAAGCCATTTGCAATACAAAAGGTATGCTTAAAAGAAAAAATCCCTGTATATTCATTTTTTATATGTGTAATTTGTATTAGTTCTAATCCGTCGATTGCTGAATAACGTGGTATGGAAATGTAGCTCTCATAGTACGAAAAGTTCAACGCCCCTGCTTTAGAGTTTATCTGTACGGCAAATTTAATGATTTGCCTAAAAACAATGCGATTTCGACACTGTAATTCACTTTTCATAAGTTAAACAAGTCGCTTTTTAGGACTGGTATTACGTGTACAAATGTGCTCTAATGTCGCACCTCTTTAAATGAAACAGCTATACATTCCTATTGACTTAATTTCAATAAATTATTCATAATAAGTTTAGTACACAACTTTTATTGTTTTATATTATTTTCTTTTTATAATGGTAATAATATTGATAGTAGTATTTTATGAGTGCAACTGTAAAACCTGAAAGGTGCAAATTGCCATTGTTAAAATCCTCAGCATAAAACTGGAGAAAAACGCCTCATTACACCACCCGTTTTCATGCACTTTTGTGCAAGGTAATCAATCGTGTATGAAACCCATAAAGCTTCATTATTTCCATCCTAACATAAATCTCACATGACGTACAACGCATGCATGAAATATGGACAACTTTTTTGCTTCAAATTTAATTATTCACTCTTAGCGCAACACATTATCATCACCATCATCACTCGACTCTTCGATTTGTAACGTGACGCGATGTGGCCGAAAATGAATTTACTACACTAATAAGACATATTACATTATTTACCGTGATGGACCTACCCGAGCTTATATCGATGCTGATAGGATAACGTTGTAGTGTTCGTCCGAGTGCTCTCGGGATGAAATTAAGGACCTCATTTAATTGTTGCCGCCTAATTGGACGGAAAAGCACCACTTCCCTTGAGGTAAAAGAAAAAAGATTACGAAACGATATAAAACTGTATTCTTAAGTGCTGAATAAACTACACATTTTGAAATTAAACAGGAAATCTGAATAAATAAAAAAACAAACGGTTCTTATCATTTATCGAGTTTAATTACATCCGGAATTGTTTATGCCGAGTGGAAATAGTCAAAACAATTTGCGCTTAATGCAAACTGACTCGCTTATCTTTGTGTATGTAGGTGTGTAGTCAAGAGAACATTCTGCAATCTCGCAATCTAGCAAGTCGCAACGTTAAAAAGATTAAAGATTAAATCCGGGGCAAAAACGCGATGCATAACAATTTAAAGTACAAACAGTCCGAGCAAGCAATTTCGTCCGTTTTCGCGAGAAGCAAACCTAAATTCGGCGAGGAGTTGTTTTAATGCAAAATACATCCACCTATTATCAGCGCAAAACAAAAGACTCGGGCAAACGCGCCTACCGAGACTGTGTGTTTATTATGGCAAGGCAGCTGTGGAAATGATAAGGCAATCACTTGCAAGTTCACGTTGGAGAAATGTAGATATGCTGCGAATCTACATAAGCTCCTTTTGCTACATTAAATTTAGATAAATAAGCAGCGTATTAACATTAATTTCATTAGCGCTATTTCAGTGCTATTATTATTATTATTATTTGAATGTAGTGCGTGCGCGCGCGTGTGTGTGTGTGCATATGTGTGAGAGAGAATGGAGTTCATTAAAAAAGCCCCACGCTGCGAGGAAATCTGATTTTACAGCATGTGTGTCGTTATTTTCCTGTTTTAGTCAAGCTAAATGTGATCGATAGGTTTTCGAATGTACGATTTCATGTTAGGATACACTCGGGAAATGAATTACGACTTAATTAACACTTCAATTAATGATTTACAATACATGGAATTTATCTTTTAAGCAGCGGCGTAACTAGGGTTGCAAGACCCCACAATGAGGGGGGGGGGAGGAGGGTGAATTAGGGGGCCTTAAGGTATGAGTATAATTGGCATTAACGAGCAATTAACATTTTATTGTAATAATAAAACATACTTATTTTTGATAACTTTCTCATGTATAGGCACAAATTTCATAATTTTATGTTTACTCGGTAGTTTAACTGGTTAGGTCCATTAGGTGTAGGTTCAAAACCCGGAATTATAATTGCTTTATTAAACATTGCGCCCTGTATAAACTCTCAGATATGAATATTTGTTTAAAATCAACTGTTTTAAAGGTTAATTGAAGTTAATTTCTAAAAGTGTTTCCACTTCTTGATTAAGCATCAAGCAATGATTGTTAGTATTCTATTTTAATTTTCCATCGTTACTAAAAAAAACTCTGTGTTAATAATAGTGTTAATATACAATATACATAGATAACCGTACATTTCAATCCTTTTATTTTTAAAACCAATAGACTCAAATCTCTTGAATTCCAAACCTTGTTCCAAAAGAATCATAAAAATGGATTGCATTTGCCGTAATCTCGAGATGTTGAAAATCTCATCAAAATTTAATTTTATAAATCGACAAAACGAGTGTCGTCCACTCCCAGACTAAGCATGAAGTAAAATTTCAAGTTTAGAAAAGCCCCAAGACAAAGTTGTGAAATTTACCTTCATTTGAACTTCAATTGAAATCTGTGTTATACGCGTGGGGCATGAAGTAAAATTTCGAGTTTAGAAAAGCCCAGAAAATTTGTCTCGGGTCGCTGCGCGACCCTCGACAAATTTTCACGGGGCTTTTCTAAACTCGAAATTTTACTTCATGCTTAGTCTAGGAGTGGAAAACACTCGTTTAAAGTTTCATATTGAACTATTTAAAAAAACAACGAATATCTAAAGATTTACAACAAATAGGCGAAATTTGAAATACGTATACTTAAAAGATTAACTCCCTGTATGATAATAATAGAGTTTAATGTCTTTATCTAGAATTTATTGCTCTATCCATGGTGCGAACACCATGAAAAAGTGATGGAATGTCATGGTAAAAATGTTTAAATTTGCCAGAATTTTGAAATAATTGAAAACTGTCGAAAATCATGAAATTTTATAAAATGTTAACACATTGTCAAAAAGTGATGAAATTTCAAGAAATATTGAAATTTAACAACAATTTGAGGTATGTTAAAAGTAATAAAAAAATGTTATAAATATTTTAAACTTAGCAATTTATCAGTATTTTAATGCGCGTGGCGCATAAAGTAAAATCTCGAGTTGAGAAAAGCCAGAATTTGGATTTGGACGCTACGGGTCCAAATCCAAATTCTTCGGGCTTTTCTCAACTCGAAATTTTACTTCATGCTTAGTCTGGGAGTGGAAAATATTCGTTTAAAAATAATCACTGGCTTTTTACAATATTTTCATTAATTTAGAAAATCTTGAGAGATTTCAAGTTTTTGTTCAATTTTTAAAATCGTCAATTTTGATGAATTTCCAAGATTTTAATTTATTTTTAAAATACGTTTGTTAATTATCAAACTTTTTTTTTATTTCGAAAATTTATAACAATTTTTAAAATTTTGTCAAAAATCATAAATTTTCCAAGATTTTGCTGATTTTTTTTTGTTTACTTCTTTTGTTACTTTTTAAAACTTTGACGCCTTTCATGTATTTACTAGATTTTCGTTAATTTAAAAAAAGATCCGGTATTCATGAATTTTCAAGAATTTCGTTAATTTTCGGGTTCGCAAATTACAAAGAAATTTATTTGACAAAAAATATGAGGCCTTTCTTAAAAACGGTTATCAATCGTTTAAGATTAATATAACGTCTAAATTTATTAATCGATGCTGAAAAATTCATGACAAATTCTAAATATTATTAAAAATTCACAAAATGTTTTTAAAAATTTTGCAAACTTCTCAACGAGATAAAGAACGTTTGTAAATAAAATAAACTAAAGTTGATACGTTGAAGTGAATTAAAAAGAAAATTAGGACAAAATACGAGTTACACAAACAAAATATACAGAATCAACAGACTGTATAGGTGACATTTATTAGGCCTTTATTCTTAGATTTAAGTTAGTTTTAAGTTTTATACCTTTACTATTGTAATTCATGTTTATATTTATGTATTTTTGTAAATGGCTTCCGTTGATTTGACATATAAATAAATAACTTCTTGCAAGTCACACTTGTATAAAAATTTTGAAGATTACCGGAAATCTTGGAATTTTAAAAATTATCGAAACTCTTTGGATTTGACGAAAACCGTCAAAAGTTTGAAAATCAACCGAAAATTTACAATAAATTGTGATAACTTCTTGCAAATTCACACTTGTATAAATGTTTTGAATATTAACATAAATCTTGGAATTTTGAAAATTATCGAAAATCTTTGGATTTCACGAAAACCGTCGAAATTTTGAAAATTTGGCAATTTACGAAAATTTGAAAATTTACGAAAATTTGGAAATTTACGAAAATTTGGAAATTTACGAAGAGCGTTTATATTTTTTAAATTGACTAAAACGTTGAAAATTCACGATAAGCATTAAGATTTTTAAAATTGAGTAAAACATTGAAAGTTCACGAAAAATTTTGATAATTAACTAAAATTGTGGAAATTCATGAAAAAAAAGTTCAGAAAATTCACGAAAATTGCTAACGTTTTAAGTATACATATCTTGATACTTACTCGAAAATCTCGAAAGTTTATGAATAGCATTAACATTTTAAAAATTTACAGAATTCACAAAAACCGTCAGAATTTTAAAAACTAATGGAAATCTTGGAATTTCATAACACGCGTTAATATTTTAAAAATTTATAAAAGTCTTGGGGAAATTTACAAGCACTGGAAAACTGCTGAAATATATTAACATTTTTAAAATCAAGAAAAATGTAAACAATTCAGAAATTTTAAAAATTAAAGGAAATCTTGTAAAAGTTACGAAAAGCGTTAAAGATTAATTAAAATTCATTAAAAATTCTCAAAACTATGAAAATAAACTAAGATCTTCTAAATTCACGGGGTCCAATAATTATTATTATTTTAAATAAATATTATTAAAATCAATTAAAATATTTTAAAATATCGAAAATAAAAATTGAGAAAACTCAAAAAATTTTGCAAATCATCAAAAACATTAAAAAATGTTAATTTTAACGAAAACAAAAGAATACAAATAATAATAGTATAAGTTTTAACATATAGATCCAAAAAAAATAGTATAATTTGAACTAATTTGCAAAAATTACCAGCTCAAGTCAATTCAAATACAAGTCGTCAAAATTGACTTAAAAAAGGTAAAATTGTTTAATTTAACAAAAGTATAATTTACAGAAACGACAAGATTCAAAACACATATCATCAAAATTGACATACTCATTGAAAATTCGGTCAAATTGATAAATTCAATGTAAAATGATTAGGATCTTTAGAATATAATAATCTAATGTCAGTTTTAGAAAATTAGATTATTACAAAGAAATACCTAAATTTAGATATTCAGATATATTGAAATATGTATACTGTAAATTTTCAAGCATTCCTGATTTTTAAAAGTTTTTAATTTGAAGCATTAAACGAGTGTTTTCCACTTTCAGATTAAGCATGAAGTTCGGGGTTTTTCTAAACTCGAAATTTTACTTCATGCGCCACCCGCATAAAACAATGATCTCACATTTGACATTTGATATTGACACTTCATATTTTACATTTGACATTTTCCGAAATTTGACAGGTAGACTTTTTTTAACATTTTATTAAAAATATTTATAATCGTCATTTTCGAGGGTATATTATTAAATAAAAATCAACAAAATATTGTATAAAATTGATATTGGCATTTGATATTTCACATTTGACAGTCGACATTTGACATTAAGTATTTGACATTTGCCGTATTTAGACAGATTGACTTTTTTTACATTTTATTAAACATTTCTTTAAACGTCATTTTCGAGTGTATATTATTAAATAAAAATTAACAAATCTCGGAGTATTGAAAATCGCATGAAATTTTTATAAATCGTCGAAAATATTGAAGATCTCATGAGATTTTTATAATTCGACAAAAATTTCGATATGTTGAAATCTCTTTCAAATTTTATAAATCGACAAAACGTGTTGTCCACTCCCAGACTAAGCATGAAGTAAAATTTCGAGTTTAGAAAAGCCCCAAGAGAAAATTTGTCGAGGGTCGCGCAGCGACCCGAGACAAATTTTCGGGGCTTTTCTAAACTCGAAATTTTACTTCATGCGCCACCCGTATAAAAAAATAATTTCACATTTGACATTTGATATTGACATATCATATTTTACATTTGACATTTGGCATTTGCCGTATTTTGACAGGTAGACTTTTTTTACAAAATAATAATAATAAATAAATCTTTATTGGTTGTTTACGATACAATAATTATTAACATATGTATTCTTATAATTTAAAATATATAACCAAAGAGGTCTTTCTACCCTGGCTTGTCATTTATTTAGTCCGTCATGATTGTTAACTGTCATTGTCTAGCAAGGTGAAATGTTTGATGAATTCATATGTGGTTTCTGATGGGTGTTTGCATTTAGGAGGGATTTCGGGATTTCTGGGGATACATAGTTTATCTAGGAGCTCTAGATTTTCAAGGTTACTGGAGAATTTTTAGGAAAGGGCTAAAAGGCGGTCTTGGATAGGTGTAATTCCGGTACTATTGTAGAGTAGGATGTTTGATGGATTATATAAGGTGTTATGTCGATGCCGTAATTTAGTTAAAATGCGGAGGGATGATCGTTCGGAAATTTGAATATGTTTTAATACGGAGGGGCGGGATTGTGACAAGAGAACGGCTCCATAGTTCAGCATAGGTCTACATATCATTTTATATATATGTGCGGCGGTGTTAATATTTATACCTTTACCTCTATAAGTGAGGCATCTAAAGCGTTTAGCTCTAGCACGAATTTTGTTTTTAATGGCCAGTGTATGCTTTTTAAAATTGAATTTTTGGTCAAATAATACGCCCAGGTATTTGCAGGTTGGGGATGAGGTAATGCGGTTATTGTTGATGGTAATTGAATGAGGAGTCGGTGGGATGCGATGGAAAGGTATTAGGAGTTTGGATTTTAATGAGTTTATTTTAATTCTCCATGTTAAACCACGATTCAATTTTGTTGGAGAATTGCTGGAGAGTGGATATGGAATTTGGAATATTATTAGAGTGGACAACGAGAACAGTATCATCTGCAAATTGGACAGGGTATGCTAAAGGATTGAAGTAGTCAGTGTTTGGGTTGTAAATGTCGTGGCAGTATAAGTTGTATAGGATGGGAGAAAGTGGGGAACCTTGAGGGACACCTTGCTCTGGAGTAAAGGTAGTAGAAAGGTCGTTATGGATTCTAATTTGTAGGGATCTATTCTGTAGAAAGTTGGCTATTAGGATAATGAGGTGTTTGGGCAGATTAAGGGTGTAGCATTTATATAAAAGCCCTCGATGCCATACGGAGTCGAAGGCTTTTTTAATGTCTAGAAAAAGCATAGATGATTTTCTACCCTCTAGGTGGGCTGTCTCGCAGTTAGAAGTAAGAATTGTGAGGGGAAGGGTTGTGGAACGATTGGGTAAGAAACGAAACTGGTATGTTGGGATATATTGGGTAATGGTTGACATAAGTTTGCGTTTAATAAGAGATTCGAAGAGCTTACCAAGAACAGGGAGAAGTGTAATTGGACGGTAGCTGGAAGTTAAGGAAGGATGCAGGGAAATATTGGTGGCGGTAGTTGTGGTTGAATATTTTAAAGATGTATTGGTGGATATTGTCATTAAGGGATTTTATTATACATCGATGGATATGGTCATGCCCTGGAGCTGTGTTTTTTCCTTAATTTAGGATGTCATAATAGTCCGATTCGTCTAGAATGTCATTGTCGGGTGGAGGTAAGGGGTGAAAAGGGAATGTGTCGTACCAAGAATTTACTGTCTCAAGTAGTGTCTTGTCAAATGATTCGTCTTGCGCAAATATGAAGTTGTCCTTGAAATAGTTTTTAAATATGTCTGCCATTTGTCCGGTATCGTTAGTTAAAGTATTCGTAGTTGGGTCGATATAAAGACATTATCGACCCATTTTGTAATTCTTTCTATATTTTGTTAATTTCTTAATATCCGTCCAGTAAGTCTTGCCTTTCATGCTATTTATGTTTTCACAAGGGTTTATCCATGTCGTTTTCTTGTATTCGTCTATTAGTCGGTGTATGTCTTTGTTCAGTCTGTTAAATTTTTGTCTAAGTTCTATTGTGTCTGTTATTTTAATGTCACGATATAATTGTCTTTTGAATTTAATAAGTCTTAGAATATAGTTAGGTAGCGGATATTTGTATGTTTGTTTAGTTTGTTTAGGAGTGTGATTAAGGATTGTAGATGAAAGCAGGTTTATTTTACATTTTATTCAAAATTTATATAATATTTTGTTGAATTTTATTTAATAATATACCCAGATATTTTATCTTTAATCGTCATTTTCGAGGGTATATTATTAAATAAAAATCAAGAAAATATTATATAAATTTTGAATCAAAATCTTGAACTTTATACGATATACATAAATAATCGTACATTTTAATCCTCTTATTTTTAAAACCAATAGTCAAATCTCTTGAATTCCAAACCTTGTTCCAAAAGAATCATTAAAATGGATTGCATCGATTCTACTCCCAAAAAAGAGTACGTATTCATTATTATCTGACGCAGCACAGAAAACCTTGATCACAGCAAAGTCAAGTAGGATTTGAACTCTGACCCGCAATCACGTACTTCCGTATCCGGGGATATCCGACCGCAATAACTGGAATAAATCATAGAATGTTTATACCCCGCATTATTTATATTTAAACTTGAAACCTGAAACGGGGGATTCGAATTTCGTAAATGCTGAGGGTTTATGCTGATAATGTAAAATTATATTCGAGCGCGGTTATTCGTATAGTGTGTGTTGTATAGATAACATCGTTCTTGATTTCTTTTATATCCCAGTGGAAAGTGGAACTCAGAGAGGGCGATAGAGTGTACTTATAAGTTTTGTTTTGTAATATATGGCATATTGAAGTAAACACTGTGAATACATTTTCCCGGGGATTTTCTTTATAGGGTGTATTTATCTCGGAGGGACGTTATGACGACTTTCGCCGAAATTAGTCTCGGCGGGAACGCCTCGGAAAAGTTACTCTGCTTATTTCGCGCACTGGAACTTTTCGCGTTTGATAACTAACGAAATTTACATGATTAAAAAATGTTGCTTAATGTTCAGAGACAAGATTATCCTTTTAGTGTTTTTTGCGAAATGGACATCATACATTTCAACTCCAAAAAAACTTGCTACAATACAAATTATGTTAATTATTTTACTATAATCCTTTTACAGTTCATTTACTGATTTAATAGATTCACAAGGATGGCGAAAAGACCATCAGGTTGATTTATTAAAATTAATTAATGTTTATTTATTATATGTATGAAATAATGTATATATTTATCAGTATATCCCTCTGATAATTAAGATTTGTTATTGATTTCAAACCAAACATGGGTGCCCGGACATATAGTCAAGAGAGGGGGGGGGGGGGCGAAGCAAGTTGATTTTATTTAAAATTCTGCACTTCTTTTTATGATTTCTATGAATGACTTATTATATTACATACTAGGAATGTTTCTATTAAATATACATAATGTATACGCTGTAAACTTTCAAGCATTCGTCGATTTTATAGCAGCGTTCAATTTAAAGGTTCAACTCCCAGATTAAGCATGAAGTAAAATTTCGAGTTTAGAAAAGCCTAAACTTCTGGATTTGGACTAAATTCAAAATTAAGGCTTTTCTAAACTCGAAACTTTACTTCATACGCCACACGTATAAAACACTAAAATATTGCTAAGTTAGAAATACAGTTGAAAATACTTTTTTAAAGAAAGTGGTAATCGACATATTTAAATAAAAAAATATTGACATTTTTCTTTACACATTCTCAAGTCGGGGAAAATAATACAAGTATCAAATTAACTTATTTAGTAATTTAATAAGCAAAAAATTAATAATTTTACTTTATTCCATTAATGGCGCTTAAGTCTGTGATTTACAATAGGTAAAATCATACGTTTTTGGTAGTCACTAATTCCAGCACCGAGGGTGTTCTACTGTACTACATCACAATGATCCTAAAAATTGGAGGATTGTATTGTTGGCAATTTAAAACGATTTAGATTTTTAGTTTTTTTGTAAATAAATCCTGCAAATAGCTATTATTGTGTCATTTATTTATTCAATTTTCGACAACAAATACGCGTTTTACAGTAAATTCAAGGGTGTCCTTACATTTTACAATTAATTTGCTCAATAAATATTACCAATTATTTCGATTATATATTCGGTTCTCCTTTTTCTGCTAACAATAGTCAAATATTGCAATACACAACAATCAGCCGTTTTTAAATTTTAGGCCTATAGTTATCTGCAGGGTGTGGTAACATATTTACAAATTTTATTTTGGTTATTCTCCACTAGGTGGGTCTGTTAATTTTTGTTTCGTGAATTACATCTTGTGTGTGCTTTTTGTGTGAGCGAGCAGCGACTATTCACCATACATAAAATCGCTTTATTTACAAATTTCTCGAAGACGGCCCAAAGGCTCGGCGCGGGGCACTATGGGTTTAAAATGTTCTTATATTTAGATGAAAATTAATATACATGGGTGTTCATGTATACTGATTTCGAATATGGAGATAAAATGTTAAGAATTTTCTATTATGATACAATATAAGCATTCTTACGACAATAACATTTTTTAAAAGGTGTATAACAGTTACAATACCAATCAAAACAATTACAAAAATAAATGTACCTATTTAAATATACATATTACAATTATAAATATACCCTGGTGTCTCCGAATTACTGTCCAAAAATAAATTAATATATATTTTTCGGAAAAAAGTAAAAAAAAAAAATAGAAATAACAACGCGTAATAAGGGAGAACTACCACTATTTACAATTTTAAAGAATTTTGTTTTGGATAAAGTAATTATCGTACATTTTTGTCGCTAATTCATTTTAAACTTTTGTATTTCCAATGGAATAAAATGTAAATAATCAAATTTAGTAAAGTACGAGCCCTAACACATAAATGTTCGGACACTATTATTGTGAAAAATGTACATTATTTTGACTATATCTAAATTTTAAACGTTTATTTGTTCGAAGTTTTCAGATTTTCAACAATACTAAATATTGACGGGTCATCAGTTTCTAAAATTATCATCAATTTACGTAAATGTTGATGATTTTCTTCCATGCCATAAGTCATTGGTTTTCAATGTTTAGAAATTTATGAATTTTAAAGATTTTCTTCGATATTGTCAAATTTCATTGTTAATTTTTATAATACTTTGTCAATGTTCCCTAGTTTCTCTTGGCTACATAACGAGAATATCATTTTTTATAATTTTTAATTTATTTATTTACGGACATCGCTTATTTAACAAAATTACATATAATAATACCAAAAAATATAAAAATGAAACCAATAATAAGTAACACTAAAAGTATTAGTACGAAAAGTATACAACTAAATTATACAAAAAGATGATGCACAAAAAATATTGTCATCTAATGTTAAAAAAGATAAATTTCATAAATTAATTTGATAAATTACGAATTGATTTTTGAAAATTGTTCTAAATCTGAATTAAAGTGTATTGTAAATCTTACATAAAAACATATTATATAATTTGACGAAAATCTGGAAATATCAAAAATCTTATGAAAATGTTATCAAAAAATCTTGAAATATTGAAAATTTCATCAACATTTCATAAATCGACGAAAATCTTCGTATGTTAAAAATATCATGAAAGTTTTATAAATTGATGAGAACATTGAAATATTAATAATCTGACAAACATTTTTTAAATCAAAAAAATTCACAAAATACTGAAAATCTTATAAAATTTTATGTATCGAAAATTTCATCAACATTTTATTAATTAATAATAATTGGGTTTTTTGGTTTAAGCGGCAGAAATTAATTCAAAAATAAAATGTACTTAATTCATACAACTTGACACCTTTTTACACTGCCCGATCTTAATTTATGCCCTGACGAAGCCAAAAAATGTTTGAAGATGGAGACTTAATCCTGGAATGTTTATGTAATTTATTTTTTATTAAACATATATGTCCGTGCGTCTATTTCGCCAAACATTTTTTTGGCTACGTCAGAGCACAAATTAAGGTCGGGCAGTGTAAAAAGGTGTCAAATTGTATAAATTATGTACATTTTATTTTTGAATTAATTTCTGCCGCTAAAACCGAAAAACCCAATTAATATTGTGAACATGACGGCAAAAAAAAGAAAAATGTCATTCATTTTACAAATCGACAAAAATCTCTAAACATTCTGATCAAAATCTCGAAATATTAAAAATCTCATGAAATTTTTATAAATCGACGAAAATCTTGAAATATTGAAGATCTCATGAGATTTTTATAAATCGACAAAAATCTCGATATGTTGAAAATCTCATAAAAATTTTATAAATCGACAAAACGAGTGTTGTCCACTCCCAGACTAAGCATAAAGTAAAATTTCGAGTTTAGAAAAGCCCCAAGAGAAAATTTGTCAAGGATCGCGTAACGGCCCAAGACAAATTTTCGGGGCTTTTCTAAACTCGAAATGTTACTTCATGCGCCACCCTCATAAAACAATAATCTCACATTTGACATTTGATATTAACATTTGATATTTCACATTTGACAGTTGACATTTAGTATTTAAAATTTGCCGTATTTAGACAGATTAACTTTCTTTACATTTTATTAAACATTACTTTAAAGGTCATTTCTGAGTGTATATTATTAAATAAAAATTAACATATCTCGGATTATTGAAAATTTAATGAAATTTTTATAATCAACGAAAATCTCGAAATATTGAAGATCTCATGAGACATTTATAAATCGACAAAAATCTCGATATCTCAAAATCTCATAAAAATTTTGTAAATCGACAAAACGAGTGTCGTCCACTCCCAGACTAAGAATGAAGTAAAATTTCTAGTTTAGAAAAGCCCCAAGAGAAAATTTGTCGAGGGTCGCGCAGCGACCCGAGACAAATTTTCGGGGCTTTCCTAAACTAGAAATTTTACTTCATGCGCCATCCGTACAAAACAATAATTTCACATTCGACATTTGATATTGACATTTCATATTTTACATTTGACATTCGGCATTTGCCGAATTTTCACAGGTAGACTTTTTTTACATTTTATTGAAAATATCTATAATTGTCATTTTCAAGGGTATATTATTAAATGAAAATGAACAAAATATTATATAAATTTTGAATCAAAATGTTGAACATTAAACTTGAATGTTAATAGTCAAAATGTATAAAAGGCAATTTTTACAGTATTTAAGATTTTATATTTTTATTTTGATTTTCGTTTATTTAATGGCCAAAAATTGATTATCAAAATTTTCATAATTTTTGTCGATTAACTTATTTTAAATAACTTCCAAACTCCAGAAAGACAAAAATAGTACTGCGCGCTTATAAAAACAAGCATCGATATTTTTTTTATTCGGGGCATTCAGATCTCCAGAGGGAAAAAAACAGAAAAAATAGTGCTGCGCGCTCATAAAACTATACGTCGACGCTTTTTTAAATATAGGGCATTCCGTTTGCCGTTTACGCGAAATGCAACTGACATGCGCCCTCCAACCTAACTAGTGATGGGAATAATCGATATACTAATTAGTAATTAGTCGATTATTGAAATATATCGATATAATCGATTATTATGCAGAAAGTAGTATATACTAATTTCAGCGATTATTTTATCAGGTAAATTAGTAATTACTAATTTAAGCGATTATTTGATCGGGTAAAATAGTAATACGAATTTAAGCGATTATTTGATCGGGTAAATTAGTATATACTAATTTAAGCAATTATTTCGTATGACAAATTACTAATTAGTAGACTAAAATAATTGATTATTATCTCGGTAGACTGGACTATTAATTATTATAAACAAATTTATCGCTTATTATCTCGGTAGACAGAATTACTGATTTGACGGTTGTGTTGTATTTCATTAAATAAATAATTAAATAATAATAATTATATAACAACTCTAATCTTCACTACTAACAAACATCACTCCCAGAAAAAAACGCTCATAAAACCACGGGCTTAAAACAAACCCTAAAAATTACTCCCTCAAAAAACTACACCTTAAAAGACCACACCTTGTAAAACCTTTTTTTCTAAATCACACCTACGAACAAAAAAACACGTTATAAAAAACTACCCCATGTAAAAATATTCTTGGAAAATCAGCCTCACTCCCGAAAACACTTCTCCCGAAAGGAACAATCCCCTTAAAAATCATTCTTACGGAAAACCATTCCTGAAATTTATCCCCCCCAAAAAAAACTCCATAAAAATCACTCTCTGAAATACCAAACCTTCGAAAACCACCCCCGAAAAAACACCCTCCGAAACAATCACCCATACAAAAACTTTGCTTGTAATATCACGCCCCAAAAATATACCCCTTGTAAAACATATTATACACCCCTCCCTCCCGCTCATTCATATTTTTGAACTGAAAGGTTAACTACTAATTTTCAACTACTAATTTAATCGATTATTAAAATATATCGATTATTTCCATCACTAAACCTAACCTTCATTTCTCGAACTCCAAAAATAGAAACATTACAATTTCATATTTATTTACAAGTGCTTATTTGAACGTAGACATAATTTGTAATGTTTTTTGCACAGGTTTCTCTTAGCTCGGCTCAAATATGTAGTTAATGGCTATTTGCTCCCAGAGACCGCCACTTTCTTATCAACGGTTGTCTGTCCTTTACTATTCTGTGTCTCACTCTACTAAACGGCAACCCTAATGGATTAAGAATAGAACAATCTTTAATTCACGCATTTTTGAAAAAAATGGTTCAATTATTATGATTCTAAGCAAATTGTTGTCATATTTGTTTTTATTGTCCATTGGCCATGCTTAGCATTTTGTATAATCATCATAAACATTTATTATTGTTGGTACTACTCTTGGTAATTTTTTATAATAATTTGTAAATTATTTTTTTTAAATAAATCTATTATAACGATTCGCTTAAGTAAAAGAACTTAGATAAAGTAACTAATGCAAGTAAATGCATCACTTAATAAAATCTACTGAAGTAATGAAATAAGTATATAAAGTAAGTAAAATCGAGACGAAGATTCTCTTAATGTTTGTGTAACGGTCTCTGAGTGGATCCGCGAAGTAATCTAACTTAATGAAAATGGAACTGCAGTGGTCAGTGTAGCCGTGAAGTTACTTCTTAACAACACAATGTAAGCTCACAATTTGACAAGAGCCACTGTTAGCCAAAGTTCAAGTTATTCCGCTAAAATACAATAGGGCCTTGTTGTGTCAAAGCGATACGCCAATTCAACCGCAGTGCACTCCTTCATTCTGCTCAGTAAATATGAAGAATTATAAAAATGAACACAACGCCATGAAAGGCTTTGCTCGTTCAAAGGGAATTTGCCATATTCATGTTTTCATATTTTTATTTACAATCAAGTTTGCGGTGTTTATGTTTGTGCGCGAGCTTTCGCATTTATTAGGTAATTGTTGATTCCAAGTGGAATTAATTTCGTATTTGCTTTATGGGTTAACTTTAAATACGGTAATTTTCACAATGTTAGAGAAATTATAATAAAATAGTCGAATAATTTTTGTATTAATTACGTAATTGGATTTAATTTCAACACTTGTGTGTTTATTTAAATTTCACTCTACGTGAAATGTTATCAACCCTCAACACATTGAATCTGTTGCTTATTTAGGGTTTCGTTATTTTAATTCCTGAGTTTGTTAAAAAATAACATGATGCAAATTTTAACAACATCAAATCAGCTAATTTTACGTTTAATATTCTATTATTTATTTTTGTGTTGAATGCAGAAATTGTTTTGTGATACGTTTAAATGTCGAATTAAAGGTGCAATTTAACCCATTAAGCACCATTGATTATAAAACGTAACATAATTTTTTTGTTATTAAATTATTAAATAAGTTAATTTAGTACAATATATAATTTGACCTGACTTGAGAAGGTGCGGAGAAAATGTAAATATATTTTTATTTCAATAATTCCCCTATTACTCATTTAAACAAATGTTTTCAGTTTTAATCTAACTTCACAATATTTTAGTGTATTGTACGCGCGGCGCATGAAGTAAAATTTCGAGTTTAGAAAAGCCCGAAAATTTGGTTTGGCCGCTCCGCTTCGCGGAGCGACCAAACCAAATTTTCAGGCTTTTCTAAACTCGAAATTTTACTTCATGCTTAACCTGGGAGTGGAAACACTCGTTCGAAACTTTAAATTGAACGCTATTATAAAATCGACAAATGACTGAAAATTTACAGCATATACAGTATATACCGAGTGTCTGGGATAAGGGGCGAACAAAATTAAATATGTGTAATTATTAGCTCCCCTATTCATTTCAGAGAAAAATCGCAAAGGAATATTTTTTAGAGTATTAAAAACTGTATTAAATGTATTGATTTAATTTACGTTTGTACCAGAACCCATGTTATCAAAATGCTACCAAAGAAATTTAAATGATGAAAAATAATTAATGCATGCTTGTCGTTTGGGATAAATCATATAATAACACGTAATTAATGGAAGAAAGATAATTAATTTATTATCAAGATAATTTATAGTGGTGTCAGATTACAAACAGTTCGTGATTTATTTTTGTTTAAATTTTTATTTTACTGTATCTACGCCCAATGGGAAATGTTAGAGCAAGTACTCAAAAAGTTCTCCATTCTGATGTAAACAATAACCCAATCTGTTATAAAATGCCTGCCTTACATTAGCCAACTGCCTATCTGTAATTAATCTGCAATTCACAAAAATTGCTTCCAGCAAAGATTCAATATTTGGATAGCGTTTTTTATAAATTTTGTTTTTCAGGTGACCCCATAAAAAGAAATCGCATGGTGTTAAATCAGGAGATCTTGGTGGCCAGTTGATAGTGCCACCGCGACTAATCCAACAATTGGGAAATTAAGCATTTAAATATTCCCTCACATTTAAACCATAATGGGCCGGACGTCCATCATGCTGATACCATATCTCCTGATTTTCACGTGTAACTTCTTCTAACGCAGGGCCAACCTGGTCGATTAAAAGGTCTAAATAAGAATTCGAAATTTCCATAAATTTCAAATGGCCCAATAATATTATTGTTAAAAATGCCAGCCCAAATATTTATTTTTTGCGGGAATTGGGTTCTAGTTTGCAAGCGTATCCGTGGATTTTCCTGGGTCCAGTATCGCGTGTTCTGTGTGTTGGGCTCGTTATTAAGAGTGAAGGTGCATTCATCAGTAAAACAGATAAACTGCAAAAAGTTTCGGTCTGTGTTTGATCGATCCTGCATTATTTCACAGAATACACGCCTGCTTTCTTCATCCACTAGTAGTATCTCCTGATGACATTGATGTTTGTAGGGATGGTATTCATGCTTCTTCAGAATCTTATGTACAGAGAATTTAGACACGTTGCACTCACGAGCAATACATCGTATGCTAGTTGTGGGTTCAGCATATATCAAACCCAAAACTCTTTGGTCAATGGTCAACAACCGTCTCGTATGGATGCTGGAGACAAATGGTCTCCTGGCAAAGTACCAGGCGGGGTTTAGAAAGTACCACAGTACCGTTGACCAATTAGTCTGCCTAGAGAACTCCATCCAAGATGCCTTCCTAGAGAGAAAGCACCTCGTAGCGGTGTTTTTCGACCTAGAGAAGGCATATGACATGACTTGGAGGTACGGAGTTCTCCAAAAGTTACATGAATGGGGATTTAGGGGCCGTCTGCCTCTTTTTATCAAATCCTTTATGTCTAATCGTTCGTTCAGAGTGAAAATTGGGGACACCGAATCAGCACAATTTGTGCTGGAGAACGGGATTCCCCAAGGTTCTACTATCAGTGTCACACTATTTGCAATCGCCGTAAATGAAATCGCTGCATCCGTAAATTCCCCTGTAAAAAATGTCTATATGTCGATGACCTAGTAATATACATGGCGAGAGATACTATTCCCGCCATAAATCGTCAACTTCAAGTGGTCATCGACAAGGTGAACAGCCATGCTGAGTCCAGAGGTTTTCGTTTCTCTGAAACGAAAACCTCATGCGTCTACTTTTGTAGACTCAGACATCCACACCGGGACCCTGGACTATCTCTCCGGGGCACTAGGATACAAGTTGTCGAAAGTATCCGTTTTCTAGGGCTAAGGCTCGATAGGACTCTAAACTATCGGGCCCACATCGATGACCTGGTCCAGCGCTCAAAAAAAGCGTTAAATGTAATCAAATGTCTGGCCAGCATCAACTGGGGCGCTAGAAGAGAAGTGCTGCTGCAGCTTTACACGGCTCTAGTTTTATCTAGAGTCGACTATGGCTGCGCAGTATACTCTTCGGCAAGAAAGTCCTGGTTCAAAGACCTAGATGCTGTTCACCATGCCACAGGTGCTTTCCGGACGAGTCCCGCACCGAGTCTCTGCTGCGAGTCGGGTGTCCCTCCACTATCCGCACGCCGCAACCGCTTCGTATTACAATACGCGGCGGCAATGCGTGCGAGGAGGGGACACACTAACCGACGGCATTTTATTTCGATTACAGAGCAGCAGAGAAAATACGCTAGAAGACCTACCGTCAGTAGGCCAGTGTGCGTCCGTGCGAAGGAGCTGTTGGAGAGTCTTAATTTTAGTCTCCCAAGGGTATTCAAGGTCGGATTCCTGGAGGTACCTCCTTGGCTTATGCCAAGGGTAAGGCGTCGGCTGGATCTGACCTCAGTCAAGAAGAGCGATATGTGCCCCTACGTCTGAAGGGGTCAATTCCTCCAAATTAACGCTGAATACCCGGACTCTCCGCGGTTGTACACAGATGGCTCGAAATCCGATCACGGTGTGGGCTCTGCCTTCGTTATCGATAGCATCCCACATTCGTGGTCACTCCACGAGTCGGCCAGCGTGTACACCGCCGAACTGTACGCAATATATCAAGCCCTTCGTTTCTGTATACATAATAATCACCATAGCTCATTTCTCATCTGCTCCGACTCTCTGAGTGCCATTCAGACTATAGTGTCATTATACTCGGCCGATCCGCTGGTCCAGCACATACAAGCCTCGATATTTGAAGTGTCTCGGAAGCAAAAGACCATTGTCTTCGTCGGGACTCCGGGACATGTGGGTATCGAGGGCAATGAGCTGGCCGAGCAGCGGAAGCGGACGGCACAGATGATGTACCCGTACGTCCAGATGACGTTAAAGGGTACATCAAAAGGAAAATTATAGAGGATTGGCAAGAGAGTTGGAATGGCTCCGAGAGCAAACTAGAGCATATAAAGCTCTCGGTGACTCCCTGGCGGTCGCCGGTTACACTTACGAGGAGGGAGGAGGTTGCCCTGTGCAGTCTTCGCATCGGGCATACCAACTTAACCTCCTCGTATCTTCTTGCCGGCGACGAAGAGCCAGAGTGTCATCTATGTCACGACCGGTTAACGGTGGAGCACGTATTATTACATTGTCTAGTCTACGCTCTACAGCGAAATAGGCTGAGGCTTGGTGGTACTGTGGCGTCCGTATTGGCAAATGATAAGGGGTCCGTAGAAACATGTCTTAGTTTTCTACGTGATACGAGTCTTTTAAAGCGATTTTAACGATTTGTATATGTTCCTTTTGTGTTAATTTATTATTAATTTATTGATTGTTCTGTCTAATTTATGTACAGTGGCATCGAGGTCTCTTTACAACTTCGGTGTCACCTTTTAATTTTGTGTCTGTCCGCTCTAGAGTCATTTTACAACTCTCAAGCACATTTTGTATATAGTATTAAGATCCGGCATCGGGGTCTTTTACAACCCCGATACCCTATATCTGTGATACTATGTTGTGTTGTCCGCTTTGTGTAGGCTCCGGCATCAGGGTATTTTTACACCCCCTGTGTCGTCCTTTGTGATATTAGATTTAGGTAGTGATTATCTTGTGTGTATTGGTTCCAGCATTGGGGTCCTTTACAATCCCAATGCCGTCTTATCTGTGATAATAGGCTCCAGCATCGGAATATTTTACAACCTCGATGTCGCCCTATTTGTGATATTAGGTTTAAGGTGTGTTTGCCTACTTTATGTATAATCGGTGCCAGGGATCTTTACAACCCTGGTATCAAAAACTCTGTGATTTTAGGCGTAGGTTTATTTGTACATTTTATATTGTATTATTTATTTATCTTTTGTCTTAGTTGTTTTTTGTTATTGTTTGTTTTGTTTTTATTATTAACTTGAAAAAGACGAGTAAACCGGCTAATGACCTTGTAGTCGAAGCCGGTAAGGTGCGAGAGGTTTTTAGTCGGTAGTCCTCCGCCTGGAGGGAGTCCGACACTCCGTCCGTAAATGGATTTTCCCCTCCCACACCACAAAAAAATAAAACATGACATTTGTCAAACTCATGGCAAGGGTTTTTATTAAATGGTACATTGTTCAACTTATTTTTATTATTTTTAAGGTGGATTCTGGTACAAACTTAAATTAATTGGATACATTTAATACAGTTTTTAATTCTCTAAAAAAATATTCCTTTACGATTTTTCTCTAAAATTAATAGGGGGGCTAGTAATTACACATATTTAATTTTACATGTTAAATTCCTATGTTCGCCCCTTATCCCAGACACTCGGTATATTTAAAAGAAATAAATCTCAGTATCTAATATGTTATAATAAGACATTCATATAAATCATAAACATTGCTGCAGAATTATACCTAAAATCAACTTTTAAAGTTAATTGTATAATTGCTCGGCCGTTAATGGGCTAAGGAAATAATTTAACTACTTTTTTCATTAAAATAGGGGATAGTTCAAAAAATGTTCGTAACAAAGTAATTAATATTTTTATAATTTGCCATTAAATAATTAAAAATAACTTAAGTTACCACAAGATCAAGAAAAAATACTGCTAAAATGTATAAATCCATTTACTTTTTTTTAATTAAATCCCCCAGTTTGTTATAAAAATACCATGCTCCAAATCCCATTTCAACGCACACAATTTTTTTTGTACAACTTTATTTTAAATTCCAGCAAGTACTCAAATTAAAAATCAGCCTCGCGTTATAAAGGTTTAAGTTTCACATGGAATGAAAGAAATTTAAAATAGCCACAAAAATATGTAACACGCACGCCGCCGCGAGGAAAATAAGGGCAGGGTCTCAACTTTCATGTATAAAGGGCATTAAAATGACCGAATTCTATTTGACCTATTTTATTCCGACCTGCGATATATGAAAATAATATATCCAAGAATGTTAATGGTATATTTTTTTAAATACTTATAGATTACTGCAAAGATTTTTAATTTACCTATTATTATTTTATACTATGATTATGACTTTGGCTCATAGTCATATGGTGATTTTAATAAATATTTGAACTTTACTGCAAATATTTTTAATTTACCTATTATTATTTTGTACTATGATTATGATTAAATACCATTTTAGATTTAGTTACTTTTTAAGTTCAATTATAGATCTTTTAAGTTAACATATTTTATTACTGGTAGAATTTTTACAGGTAATAAGCTCACTCAATGTATAAGGAATATACCAAAAATATATAAGATAAAACAATCGAGAAACTGTGTGCAAATTACGAATAGTAACCAAATAAAATTAGGAAATTCATCTTCAAAAAAATATGTTTATAAAATAACGCTATTTTGCGATTGAATTTTTTACTTTTATATTATTTATATTATTAAATATTGATTTTTCTGCTTCATTAAATCGTTCTGTTCGAAATAGGAATTAAATATTTAAAAATGCACATTTAAAATACCTTCAATGGGGTTTAGCGAATATTTTATATAATGCTAAATATTTAATATTCTTTGATTTGAAAAAGAAAATATATTTACGCAAATACTTTAAGAGCTATACATAAAATTTTCTATGGATATCAATGAAACCTAAAAATCAAAATATACAGAGAGTTTTATGTAACACCGAACATTTTCATAACGAGAATTTTTCTTTTAAGTATACATAAGCATGCGTTGTACATTTGCCGACGCTCTTTTTTTAAAAGAATTCCATTTGAAGCTTTAAACGAGTGTTTTCCACTCCCAGGCTAAGCATGAAGTAAAATTTCGAGTTTAGAAAAGCCTGAAAATTTGGTTTGGTCGCGTGGCGCGAAGCGCGGAGCGGCCAAACCAAAACACTGATGCAATGTAAAGTTTAGCGGTGTGTTTTAAACTTCGTAATATGTCAGTGTTTTGTATCGGTGGCACATGAAGTAAAATTTCGAGTTTAGAAAAGCCTGAAAATTTGCTTTGGCCGCTCCGCGCTTCGCGCTACGCGACCAAACCAAATTTTCAGGCTTTTCTAAACTCGAAATTTTACTTCATGCTTAGTCTGGGAGTGGAACACACTCATTTCAAGTTTCCAATTAATTTTTTTTTAACAACGGATATCTAAAAATTTACAACATATACAGTGTAATTGGGACATGTATACTTGAAAGAATAACTCCCTGTGTGTACACGTTGAGGGATTAATTGCGATTGATTGGCTACAAATTTTAATGGTCATATAGGCAACCCAATTTACACATAACTTAAAAAATTAAGGTGTCAAATTGTATTGGATGAACATGTTCGGTGTTACATAAAACTCTCTGTATGTGAATCATAGTTTTCATTTTAATTTAGCTTAAAATCCTATTTTTTTTAACTAATGTGAAACTTTAAAATACTTGAATACCACAGATCTTAGATTAATTTCTCTTGAATAAAGAATTTAATTTAGTTCGGTCTAATTTGCATCATATTGAATTTTATTAATAATAATTTAATATCTCTAAAGTCATTCAAATATCTAAAAATATTATACTATACTAAAGACAGTTTTAAAACTAACACTTAAATGCATTGTGTTGAATTTTGCCAACAAAATATTTTAGCTAAAAAATTCCAAAAACGTATTGATTTTTGCTTGAATATTGAAATGTTACGTTTTATGTTAGAAATGCATTCATAAATTTTTGTTTTTTTATATATTTGTAAAACATGTAATCCGGTTATTATTTTTTTTTAAATCCAAATTTGTAATAAATATTTTATGTCACATAACATGTTTTTGACATTTTTCCAATAATATACACATATTTTGTAATAATTTCAACTGAAAAATAATGTAATAGAAAAAATCATGTATTTAAGGGCTAAGGCTGAATTCCACTAATCCATTAGTTGTTTCGAATTTTATAATTTTGTTGATTTGGTAAATTTTTAGATCTTTGTCAATTTGTCCTAATTTTCACAGTTTTAGGGTAAAAATTAGTTTTTTTTTGGTTCGCGCCGTTTCGCGGAGCGGCCAAACCAGTATTTAGACTTTTCTAAACTCGAAATTTTACTTCATGCTTAACCTAGGATTGGACTCGTTAGAGGCTTTAAATTAAAATAAAATTCGAAAAATCATGATATGTATACCTAGAACAAAATTGCCTGTATTTAGCTTTTAATTCTATTGATAATAACATTCTATAATTATTTTTATTAATATTTTTTAATACGTTAAGTATTATTATAATTCTAATACATATTTCCAATAAAATACTAGTATTTTATATTGTATGTGGATCTTAAAAATAAATAAATAAATTTAATTTGATCGATTTGTACGAAAAATTACAGACATCGAAAAAAATATAATTGCATTTTCTTTTATCCTAAAATTGTTAACATTTACAAATTTTATTGACTGGTACATTTGTATGATGTTATTTTGACAATTTTAAAAATGTAAATTAATTTTAATTACTTTTTACTATTATTTCTAAATCTCACTTTTTCGCTATCAATTCGATTTAAAATCCAAATATTTTCTTTTTCTATACATTTTTACGATTTTTATAATCTCGATTGTTATTTTTAATTTTGGTCGTTTTTGTTGATAGTTCAATAAAGTTAATAAATATCAATTTGACGAATAAACCACTAATCACACGATTAAAAGTGTGAAGAATGGTTATTAGTACTATATTTAACAAACTAATTTGATCTTTACGTAACTCAAGCAATCAATTTAATAAATATCAACAAAGATATTACGTCTTGACTTGGTCCTAATTTTTATCAATATTTGTGGCATTTTAAACTTTGCTCAATTAAAATAAATATGTTTTTTTTTATTTCTCAAATCTTGTTATTATAAAAGTATTTTTTGTAATTATTAAAATTCTCTTTACATTTGTAAGCTTTATTTATAAATTTCTATGGTTTTCAGCAACTTTAACATGTTAAATGAATTATTGTACTTATAGAAAAAACGAGAAATGTTTAATTTTTCAGAATTGTAGTGAATTCTAAGGAGCCCATTCAATAATTTGGTTAATTTTTACGATTGTAATTTAGCTATTTTTTTCTCTGTATCTAGGCATCTAGCTTCGTTGTTTTGTATAAAAGCTTTCAATTTGAAGTTTCTTATGAGTGTTTCCAATTCCAGATTAGGCATAAAGTAAAATTTCGAGTTTAGAAAAGCTTGATAATTTGATTTGTTCGCGTATAATTTTTTAGAAAACTGACATTTTTTGCTCTGTTAATAGAAATGTATATTTTGGTTAAATTTGCGATTTTGAATAAAACATCAGTTGGTAAAGATATATAGCTATAACGGCAATCAAGAATGTAGGAATATTATATGAACATTATTTTACGTATAGTCGATATTTTAATTTAAAATATAAAAAATCGTCTTTTATTTTGGTTATAATTTTTAGCCCAATATTTAATATCCTTCCATAGGTCCGCTACTAATCTTAGTAAAAAGAGTCGTTGCGGTTTTAGAGTTTCTTATTTTTTGAACATTTAAATTTGCAATGATCGTTAATTTATCATGTATTTTGTAACATATTTATTCTATGCCGTCCCTATTGCTGAATCTGCTAAATTTTAAAATTGCTGTCTAACAATTATAAAGTATTATTATTTTTTATACATCTTTTTTTAGTTGAACATGCAATTTGAATCATTTATGCCTGGTTTTATCAACGTCATATATGTAATTCAATGAATTATTTATTTATCGAATAAAATTTAATAATATTTAAATAGATATAAAAAACAAATCATGAATATTCTACGATATTTATAAATTAACGTGTGTTAGACAATGAATTTAAAAACAGGGATTTTTATAAAAATAACAGTTCACTGAGGGAAAGTAAAGTGTTGAATCGATTTATATACAGCGCTATCTCATCGGGTAAAACAACATCCGATTAATCTCAAGAACTTCCTCTGTAGGAGAACAGCCACTTCAGCCGGGGAAATTATTTGAATAATCCGCCGGCAAAAGCCAGCGGATCGTTTTGATGTAAAAACGATTACTCCGCGAAATTTTAATTAAAAACACCGGAATCGATAAACAGTCAAATACAATTGCAACGTGCGTAAAAAATCGTCCAATATTAATGTTTCACTCACATCTTTGTTCTCACAAAATATTGAGTTAGCTATAATATTTATGATATATATGATATATTTAAAGGTGTTATATTGAAATAAAAAATACTTCGCACTTGGCTTTGTATAGTTAAACATATCGCTGGCTTAAAATTATAAGGTAAGTAGAAGAAAAGTACGTTAATGTATAAATATTAAAGTATCTATGAATGATTTTCTTTTGTTTTAATATGTATACTACAGATTTAATAATATGAAGCGTCTCAAAAGCCATAATTCAAATATAATCATCCACCTTATACATCAAGAAAATTTCCCAAACTAATTTGGCAGGTGTGTATTCTGGAAAAATTTCACAGAATATAATTTCAGCTTGATACACTTTACGCCCTACTTTACTATATACACGTAAAAGTAAAACGTTGAATTTTATATAAATACACGACGGTGTTCGGATGCACACGCCCACATACAAACACGGTTAGAGTGAGATAGAGACTTGCCTACACTCTAATCATGGCCGTTTCAACTTTGATGAATATTTTATAAACAAGTGACATACTTTATGAGTGAGCAGTTTGCAAATTAACTCATCAAACATTCAGGAAAACTAAAACTTTAAGAATTAGTGCTCCTGAGAACGTACTCGTCATTGCAAGGAGTGCTCTATTTTGCATAAAATTATCTGCGTTCGTTTTGATTTATTGTTAGACTAAAACTTGGTTTAAATTCAAACAATTGAACTTTTCTTTTAAGTATATCTATCCCAATATTTGATAAATTTGCGGAAATTCGTTGTTTATTATAAAAACGGTCAATTTAAAGTGTCTAACAACTGTTTCCACTTCTTGATTGAACTCAAAATTATACTTCATGCGCGACGCATATAAATCGCTGATGTAAAGTAAGATTCAAAATATACCGCCTAACTTTGATCTCACGTTAATAAACAATACAAATATTTATTTCGTGTAACCAAATCTTTAATAATTCATGTGCCTGTAGCAATTTGCTTTCGGATTTTTTCTTTTAATTATACTCATATATCTCAGAGAAAATTGCTCGAATTTTGGAAGCTTAAGATTTGGTAAGACGAAATAAATATTTGTAAATGTTTGTAAAATTTATTAACCAATGAACCATCATGTGTAATTGGTCTGCAATAAATTAAGTGGAGCTTGTTACGGCCTCCAGGTGTTAATAAAAAACCCAAACTATCGCATTGGAAAATTATTTTACTCATCTAATACTAAATCTCGCCTAAGATACGGTCTAATAAAAAAGTTTTTATATACCAAAAAAAGGCAATTAGAATATTACTGAAACAAAAAGTTAATACAAGCTGTAGAGGAATATTTAGGAAAGTAAACATACTGACTTTGTATGGTCTCTATATTTATGAATGTTTTTTTTTTATCAAGAATAGTTCACTATTCCGAAATGTATATTATTCAACTTGATATCCTGTAAGATACGTTCAATTATACAACTTACCTCAGCATTTTCTTAATAAACTCAAGTAAGGTTGCTTCACCTCCTGCTTAATAATGTATAATCAACTTTCTATAGAAATAAAAGCGACTGACAATTATACACAAATAAAATCAAAAATCTACAAATTATTGTGTCAGATAAAACCATACTCTATGTTAAAGTTATTTTCTTGTAAACCTAATTCCTAAAGTATACTATTCTGGGACGAGTTGCATGTACAAGTGTGTATCTATGTATGTATTTGTAAAATGTAAATGAACAAATCAATAACATGAGATGAAACCTAATCAGTATATTAAACTTCACTTTAAATTAGAGTATTATATGCGTGGCGCATGAAGTAAAATTTCGAGTTTAGAAAAGCTACGCGACCAATATTAATTTTCAGGCTAGTCTAAAATCGAAATTTAACTTCATGCTTAATCAGGGAGTAAAAACACTCACAAAAAGATTTAAAATAAACGCTTATATATGTGTATATTTCGGGATATGTATACTTACAAGAAAAATGTCCCGTATATTACGAGGTAAATGTATATTTTATAATTAGCTTAGTAATTTTAATAAAATAGACTTATTGACATTGTTACTATTCGTGTTCAATAGATTGTATAATTATTAACGTGATAATGTAATGGGTATTTAAGTAAAATAACTGAAAATAATTCCGATCAATAACTGACCGCCAAACTTGGACGGCTATAATTACTAAAGTTGAAGGCATCAAATCCCAGACAGAGAACAATTTCAATCATATGAAAGTGTTGATTTAGGGCAATTTTAGTAATATCATAGCAAAAACTAATCCCCCTGCACGGTCGAACCAATTCCATTACGTGTAATTACAAGCGAAAGGAGAGACTTTTTATTTTTATCTTTATTTCTTCTGCATTTCCGCCAGAAACAACATTTTTAAACTAATTTATACGAGAAGGCCGTGTTTGAATATAATTAGGTTATAACGTATATTAAGCCTCGCAGCGTAATTAATATTAACATATGGTGGAGGCGCCAGGTATAGTTAATTGAAGAGGGCGGATGTTGCTTCAAGTGCAGATAAATTTAATGTAAATACTCTTTTTGCCTAAAATAATGTTGTTTTATTATGTTGAAATGTTGGTGTTTTGAAGATTCTAATTTATTATTCTTTTACAATTATTTTTTAAGAGCCTTATTATATTTTTCAAACAACATGAAAGCTTTGTATATATACAGTGCGTTCTAAACATGAGGTATACATTTATAATTTTAGGAAATGTGTTCTTCACAAAATGTTCGCAAGATTGATTTTTTTATCAGTTAGAGACTAATAAAATGTACAGGGTACTTATTCAAAAATATCATCTATGACTTAAATAGACATTTGAGGCACTTAAAAGCAAAGGGGAATAAGTGCCAAATTAAAAAAAAAAGGAGTACATGCAAGGGGAACTGTTTTTCACTTCGCTACGCGACCGATTTAAATTTTCAGGCTTTTCTAAACTTAAGATTTAACTTCATGCTTAACCATGGAGTGAAAACACTCGTTAGTAGCTTCAAATTGAACGCATTTAAAAAACAATTAATATCTGAAATTTTACGTCACGTCCATCGGGATATGTACCTATACTTAAAAGATACAATATTCGAATGTTTTATTCGACAATGCGTAATATGCGTAATGGTATCACAATATGTATAATCTTTTGTTTGTAGTTTATTGATTTAATTGCAAATATTTACAAACGTTATAGCTCTTTTGCAAACAAATATATGTATAGTGGAATTCGGGAGAGATCCTCCTATGACTCATTGATGTGGAATGTGTATGTCGACAGTTGTATTCTCAACGATTTTTTCCAGTTGCGTCAAATTTTGAAGTTACATGACAATGTCATACTGTTTAGGTCGCGAGTATATTAGTGTTCTTTCTTTTAGAAAAGCATTAAATCATAATTTCGTGTACATTTTTTCTTTTGAGTATACATATCCCAATTACCTGTTGTAGATTTTTAAATATTCGTTGTTTTCTTAAAAGAGGTCAATTTGAAGTTTAAACGAGTGTTTTCCACTCCCAGATTAAGCATGAAGTAAAATTTCGAATTTAGAAAAGCTTAAAAATTTGGTTTGGTCGCGTAGCGCGAAGCGCGGAGCGACCAAACCAAATTTTTAGGCTTTTCTAAACTCGAAATTTTACTTCATGCGCCACGCGTATAGGACACAGATTTCAAGCGAAATTTACTCGTTCACAGCATGTTAGTGCTATCAGTGTTTAATACGCGTGGCGCATGAAGTAAAATTTTGAGTTTAGAAAAGCCTGAAAATTTGGTTTGGCCGCGTAGCGCTTCGCGCTACGCGACCAAACCAAATTTTCAAGCTTTTCTAAACTCAAAATTTTACTTCATGCTTAGTCTGGGAATGTAAAACATTCGTTTTAAGCTTCAAATTGAACTCTTTAAAAAAAAGCGTATGCAAGAAAAATTAATCGGATTAATCCGATGACTATTTGCCAAATCTACTGAATGCGCATTCGATTCAACTTACATTTTCGATTAAGCTTACACAAAATCAACATAAATGCGTTATTATTTCTGTAAATACCTAAACTATTTAGTAGATGTGGAAATTGGATTTATACCACTTAAACTTATATTTATAACAATTGTGCACATTAATTAAAATGATTTGTGGCTGGGTTTTTACAGATTTAGTTTTACGAAGACATTGTCAAAATGTGAAGTTTAACCTTAAAATTTTAAAGCTGTATACCGGAACATACGTTTTTGCATGTTCCATCTAAAAACCATAGCGGATATATTATGAAGTTTTCTGTCTCTTTTTACACATATAATTTGATGACATTAAACTATGTTCGTATTACATGCATTGGTGCAAATCAAGGAAACACCTCTCGTGAATCATACCTTATACCATGAAGGCGTTCATTACTGATTCTTTATTAAAATAAAATTGAACTGTTATTAGCTTTTCTCAAAATCCCTCTTAGTTTTAAAAATAGTGTATTAATTTTACTTTATACCATGAAGGCGTTAATTACTGATTGTTTATTAAAATAAAATTTAACTGTTATTAACTTTTCTCAAAATCCCTCTTAGTTTTAAAAATAGTGTATTAATTTTAAATTTCGTAGGTAAGTTTAGCAATTGTAGTTTTATAAACAAACTTATCTTCTAAATATCTACTACTGAATTTTCGAAGTACCTTTATACAGGTAATAAAAACAATTATAAAAATGTCTTATATTATTATAATAGTAATTGACAGTTATCACTTTGCGCATATTTATTATTTACTCGCAAGAGCGACGCCGACATCTTAATGCAGCTCACTCATCAATATACTCCCTGCGATTTATTAGCTTTATTGATTGCTCATCCTATTTTTAAATTGCATAACGCAGGGGCAATTTATCATTCCGGTATGGTGAAGGTTCTAGGTTGTAGCGGCGGGGGGGCGGTAAGCGAAAAGGGGGGTAGGTTTTAAAGCGTTCGGTATTATCTTTTGCGCCCGTATGTCGGAGATCGCATGTCGCGTAAAACATCTATTATACGAGGTATCAACAAGGAAGCGAAGGGAAGTGCGCCCCTTCTGTATTCTATGTATTCTACATAAACTCATTTGTCTGGCGGCTTGAAATATACACGGATGTGTATGTGGGTGTACGTGCGCTTTTAACACCTATATACAGTTGCGCTTCCACTATTAGAACAAACGCGCCGCCTCGTGTTTAACACGCGCAAATTATGAAACAATGTTTAATAATCATGTGATATTCGAGACGTTTCCCACGAACAATTTTATTTGTCGGTGCTATAAAGGGATTCTGTTTATGTTCTCAAATTATTGTTTAGAATTGATGACTTTACTAATTAAAATTAACAACAGTATTTTATACTATTTATTTCGTAACTAATAAATAAATTACAATTGTAAATCACCACATTTTATGTAATAGCTGCAACAGATTCATTTTTTTTTCTTTGAAAAAATAGAAAAAGTAGGAACCTAATTCCGGACGCATTTATTTATACACAATCAATGATATTACATTTAAACTACATAACAATCATTATATTAACATTATTGTTAGGTAGTATTGAGCAAACATATTTTAGTAAAAAATTAAAATATTTATCTACTTTTACCCACCCCTAAAACAACTGTATTATAATTTATCGGTAAATTAATGGTAACCTACTTTTGTTCAGAAATTTACCGGATTACTCGTTATTTAAAATGTCGTGTAATGTACATTCACTATATTAAACGTATATAGTGAATGTACATTACTCGACATTTCAAATAACCAGTAATTCGGTACATTTCTGAACAAAAACCGGTTACTTATAATTTATCGATAAATTATAATACTGTTGTTTTAGGGGTGGATAAAAGGCATCAAACCTATGGGAAATTATTTCTATTTAATGGCTTACTTTTAACGAGGTTTTCTACTCGTTGATTAAGCATAAAGTAAAACTTTGAGTTTAACAAATAGAATCTTCAAGCTTTTTTAAACTTAAAATGTTACTTCATGTGCCAGGCGTATGAAACTATATTATGCAGTTAAATAAACACAACATTTTTGATTAGAAAACGGAATCAGATATCTAATCTGTTATTTACGGTAGTAATAATTAATTATGAGGTGTTCAACATTTATGCTGGTATTTGAAAATGTTTCCAAATTGTTTTAAATTACTGTTATTATATAATTTTGTACCAAAATATTGTTTGTAATAAATTGACTCTACAAAAAAATAGTTTTATTAAATTAAAAATTAGTCTAACTGGAAAGAAAATCCTAAATGTAAAAAGTTGACTCAAACATCAACCCTACTTATTTTAGTCAAATTAAAAATTAGTCAAACTGGAAAGAAAATCTGATATGCCAAAAGTTGACTAAAAGATCAACTCTATTTATTTTAGTGATAAATTTTACAATAAAAAAACTGCAAAATAAGTTTATGATTGGTCGTCTAACGATTGTTTCCAATCCCAGATTAAGCATGAAGTAAAATTTCGAGTTTAGAAAATCCTAAAAACTTGGCTCGGTCGCGTAGCGAAGAGGAGCGACCGAGCCAAATTAGACTTTTCTAAACTCGAAATATTACTTCATGCGCTGATTTAATGTGAAATAGCCTTTATCAGATATTTAATTTGTTATCCACGGTAGTTATAATAAATTATAAGCTGTTGAATATTTCTTTTATGCTGGTACTTTACAATTTTTCTAAATTGTTTTAAATGACTGTTATTATATGATATATATATATATTATACGAAAAAAATGTATATTATAAATTGACTTAACAAAAAAATGGTATAAAAAAATTAAAAATTAGTCAAACTGGAAAGAACATCCTAAATGTAAAAAGTTGACCAAAACATCAACTCTACTTATTTTAGTCAAATTAAAAATTAGTCAAACTAGAAAGCAACTCTTACACGCCAACATTTATTTGAACATCAACTCTATTTATTTAAGTCATAAATTTTACAATATAAAAACTGCAAAATAAGTTTATAATTGGTCGTCTAACGAGTGTTTCCAATCCCAGATTAAGCATGAAGTGAAATTTCGAGTTTAGAAAAGCTTTAAAATTTGGCTCGGTCGCGTAGCGAAGCCGAGCGATCGAGCCAAATTAGGCTTTTCTAAACTCGAAATTTTGATTCATGCGTCACTCGTATGAAAAACTGGTTTAATGTGAAATAGTCTTCAACTAATTAACAATTAAAATACTTTTAGTATGTCAATCATCAATTGTTTACATGAGAAAGTACTACGATGGACACATGTTCATTTTATGTACTTGTTATTGTTTAACTAAATCTGCAAATTACCACTTAATTTTGGAGAGTACTTTTAACGATTAACCGGTAATTCCGTTTACCTGTATGCCTAGTAAAATGCACCAAAAATTAAGTAAACATGTACATGTTTACATTAATACCAAATGTTATCCTATTTAAATAAACATACATATTTAATTAGTGAAAGCTGCAAAAACGCAAATATAATTTATTTGTCGTGTTACTACCTATTTATTCCCCAAAGTTCCAGTCAAATAGTATTTTCAAATATCGGGCCCAAATTTTACATTATTCTTATTTCTGCCGCGCGAGTCGATCGAGTTACTAAGTATAGTTAAATCATCAAATCTAGTCACTTTGATTTACCTTCGGCATCGCTACTTTAAAAATAAGAAATTCACTAATTTTTGTGTAATGCCTCTACATTTTACATTAATTGAATAATCTTGTAATTTTTTATATAGAAAAAGTATTGTAATGTGAATAACCGACCAAAATATTTTCATTGATCTTCACGTGTTACGCCTCCCTGAGCCCAAAACAGGGATTTTTGGAAATATGTTCGTGTCTCTTTATGTGTGTTAGTAAATACTACAAACCGAAAACGCAATGTGGTAGATCTATAAAATTTATTATCTAGTGTCTATACCCTGGGTCTCCAAACTATCTTCTTCGCGGGCCACAAATACAATTCTACATAATAAAGTCGGCCAAGATCCGATTAATTCTATAAAATTATAAAAAATTTAAGGAACAATTGTTACAATATTTCAAAATATGACATTAAAAAAAAAAATTACAAACAATCGCGGGCCGGATTCATGCAAGTCGCGGGCCGGATTTGGCCCGCGGGCCGTAGTTTGGAGACCACTGATCTATACAAACATTTTAGATCGGCATCAACTTTCGGCTTAATAGCGGAAACCGAAACTTATGGTTTCTAATTAGTTACTTTTTAAATATTCGTTTATTTTTTTATACAACGCAAATTTTTCACTTTCGTCGTTTTAAAGAGTTTCGGGTATAAAATACTATATTTTGAGTCTATTAAGATAGATTTACCGTGCGTTTTATTTAAGTATGGCTATAGGGCTCTAATCTTTATAATCTTTTACCCATATTGAATCGCAACCTTAATGTGAAACGTATTTTGACCCCGCTCTTCTAGAGTGAATGTAGATTCGCAATGTTTAACCGAAATAATTGAACACCGCGTCGCTGAATTCAATGAGAGTCAGAACTCTCGGCGGATCGCTAGTTCGTAACTGAGTCATGTAACTCTTTTGAGCTGGCTCACTGAACCAGCTCTTTAAAGTGAGTCAGATCTTGTGAACCAGCTCACTGAAAAGAGCCATTTCGCCCATCTCCACTTTAGATGTTCAAAATATTGGCCGTTTGCTGCCAGAACGAATTAGAAGAGTAGTTGCCAAACTTACATCGCTTATTGTTTCAATGCTGCTGTAATCTCTATAATCTTTTACCCATAATAAATCGCAACCTTAATGTATAATGTATTTTGATTTTAATCCTGTTAATTCGCAGATCCACAATGATGTATCTGACACGTGCCTACTGAAAAATGTCGCTCTAAACTACGAAATGGAGTCGCTGGTTTTGGAAAGCGCACGGCTTTCGTCCGTTTCGAAAAATATTCAAGTAAGTTGAAAAAAAAGGCAGTTTTTCTTTTAAGTAAACATATCGCGCTGTATGCGTTGTAAGTTTGTACCAATTGTTCTTTTTAAAAACGTTTAATTCGAAACTTCTAACGAGTGTCTCTACCAGGACTTCGAACTTTCGTTTCGGTTCAATTAAAAAAATTGTACCCTATGTTAATTTTTATTGTCGTCCAAATTTGAAACAATTTTTTGTTTTTATTAATAAATCAAACACTTTTCTACGAAATGTTCATTGTTAGAAGAACATTAACATATTAGAGTTCTTTATTTTAGCTTTCAAATATAGCAAAACAAATACTTACATTATGATATATTCTCCAAGTTGATTTTTTGGTTTAATTATTTGTATCATTAATTTCAACTTTTAAAGCAAAAATAAATAAATCTAACATGTTTATGTCCTTTTAACATTGTACATTTCGTAGAAAAATTGTTGATTTATTAATAAAACCAAAAAAAGTTTCAAATTTGGACGATAACAAAAGCTAACATAGGGTACATTTTTAACCATGTAAATCCCTATGGCCTTACTTAAATATAACGCAGTGTATACAGGATTTTTTTAAAGTATACATACCTAAATGGATTCACTATACATTTTCAGGCATTCATTGATTTTATAAATGCGTTCATTTTAAGCTTCTAACGAGTGTTTCCAGTCCTTTATTAAGCATGAAGTAACATTTCGAGTTTAGAGAAGCTTCAAAATTTGGGTTTGTCGCGTAGCGATGCAAATGTTCAGGCTTTTCGAAACTTTGAATTAAAGATTTAACGTAAAGTTCAAAATATTCTGCCTTATCATATTGCTCGACCAGTATATTTTCAACTTCGCAATATTTTAGTGTTTTATACGCGTGGCGCATGAAGTAAAATTTCTACTGTTGAAAAGCCTGAAATTTTACTTCATGCTTAATGAGGCAGTGGAGACACTCGCTAAAAACTCCAAACTGAACCATTGCAAAAACAAAGGCCTAAATACTTACAGTGTATTCATCGGGATATATATACATAAAAGAAACATTTCCTGTTCTGTTTTTTTTTTCAGGTTATATAAATATAATTTTCTAGTTTTAATCAGCTTTCTTTAAATTGTTATTGTGGATTTTTAAATAAACTATGAATTTTAGTTTTTATTTGCTCGAAAAAGTTTATTAAAGCACTACTAAAAAAAAAAAAACTGAAGCTGTTATAGAATCATAGCCTTTATAAATTTCTTTTTGAAACAAGCATAATATTACGCTCTGCGCATGTAACTAGTAATGCTAAATTACCGATAATTTAACATTGATTAATATTCTCGTTAATATTACTGGAAACACGGTAACAATTGGTAATATAAAAAAATAATCTGTTTTATTTCCTGTAGAACGTGTTTTTTTGGTCTGCAAAATTTCGGATATTTGAAATTATTAAAAAATTATTTAGCAGTCGCGTTTTAAACTTCACGTTAGTCGATAACACTCATTAGAAAATTTAAGATATTAAAATCATGACAGCTTACCCAGCATATGCCATCTAATCAATAAGATTCGTTTAAAGCACATTTAATATTTTAAATTGTTTTCTAAGCTTATGGCATCATCAATATTTGCAAAAATTTAAAATTTTTGAGAAAAAAATATGTAATCATCTATTTGCATACTGTTTATACCATATACCGAAATTTACGGTAAATTACTAGTGGCAATTATCGACGTGAATTACCACTAGCATTACTACATGTAACAATATTAAATTTGCAGTTAAAGCTGTATTCTGACTTGTTATTGTTTTAAATGCACGCTCATGCTTATAGAAATGTGGCGGAGGGGGTTCGCAGCACGCAAATAATTTCATCAACAATTTAAACAAAATACGAAAAGATTTATATGAAATCATATAATATTTTCAATACAAATAAGATTTCATATAAATCCAACAACGTGTCAAAAAAAAATCAGTAACACAGTTTTTTTGAAACAGTCTCTTTCTTTTACAGAAACATAATAAATTCCTAATATCTTATTTTCGTCCGTATTACGTGTATCGCGTTAGATTCCGGATTTCAGCTTGGACTTCTGTGAAAAATACGAACATAAAGAGAAAGAAAGGCAAAAAAGAATAGCGGAGAAATAATATGTGGAGTATGTCACTTACATAACACGTGTAGGATTATTTGCTGGGTAACATCTTCGCCGACGCCATTGCTGGCAGTGCATTGATATACACCGGCTTGGTGTCTGTCGACGCTGTCCAAAGTTAGAACTGGGGTGACGGTAGTCTGTTCTCCTCCCGGCAGTAAATTATTCCTCCTTGACCATGTGATTTTCGGCACGGGATTCCCGGACGCTTTGCATTCCAAACGGACCGACGTCCCTTTTTTCACTTCCACCCTCCCGTTTGAGCTCACGTAATGTATCCTCGGTGGCACTGAAATTTTAATAACACATTTTATATCAACAGAATAGATTCTTAAACATATTTCTTATATAAGTTGAAATTGCATTCTGTATTGCCACTATGGCGTAATAGATGGCGTAGATATCGATATTTGCTGATATTTCTTAGACCCAGTTACACCAAAAACGTTGCTTAGTTCAATATGACAGTTCCTATCGTTCTTATGTCACTTTTAACTCAAGTTCAGAGTTGAGCCAGTTCTACGTGTTTGGTGCATCTGGCCCTTAGTGTTTACTTAAAACTTATTCTTAAATATTTTTTTCAAATTTAGGCTCAACTAAAAAAAGATCGATCTTACATGATATATATTGATGATACATAATATGTATTAATAACTATCATATCGATAAAGCAGTTTATTGATTTACCAGTAAATCGTGAATGCCATTCAAAGAATGGGTTCATTAACACGTAAAATAGCAAATACAAATTTTATAAAAATTTCAAATTTGCAATAAAAATATTTAACCGGTTGTCTGAAATCGTTACGATTTGAATTTAGGATCGTATTTTAATGAAGTAATCTAATTAAATATTTTGTTTTTATTTCTAATATACCTGCCTATCTAAAGTTATTATACGACATACAGTGCAAAACTCATCTAACGTTCCTAACTGACAAATATTATATGTATGCATATTTATATTTTACTGTTTTCATTCATATTTGATATAAGATAAAGTAATCACAGTTAAAAAAGTATATAATAGTAAATTGTCCATGTCGAATGTTATTCCAGAGATATATCTGAAATGGAATTGTGCATATCGCGAATACTAAATAAAATAGAATGCGAAAGCTGTAGAGGATGTTATGTAAAATCAGCAGGCAAGCAAGCAGAGCAGAGCGGGGCAAGTATTATTTTTCAGAAAATATGTTTGAACGCAACGATTCAATTTTCGTTGTCGTCGAATATCTTTCTTCACCCTGCGAAATTTGTATAAATCAGTAAATGTTGCTAAATTTTAATAGCTTTACTTTAACAGCACCTAAATAATAAATATTGATTTCCATTATTAATGAAGATATTATTTGTCCGGAATTTAACTCCCACTCCCAGACTAAGCATGAAGCAAATTTTCTGGGCTATTCTAAACTCGAAATTTTACTTCATGCGCCACGCGTATAAATCACTAAAATATTGTGAACTTTATGTATATTTGAACCGCACTTGAAATCGGCGTTTTCTACGCGTGGCGCATGAAGTAAAATTTAGAGTGTAGAAAAGCCCAGGAAATTTGTCTCAGGTCACTGCGCGACCCTCGACAAATTTTCACGGGGCTTTTCTAAGCTCGAAATTTTACTTCATGCATAGTCTGGGACTGGAAAACACTCGTATAAAGATTCAAATAGAATTCATTTAAAAAACAACGAATGCCGGAAAATGTACAGCTTAGCTGTATGTTTGCCTAAAAGATATTAAGTTTAAATGAAATTGCCAATTCTTGGTTGCAGAACACTTCAAACATTAAAAGTGCGATTCTTTTCGCAATCTACAACAAGTTATTCTTACAAAGACTATATCAAACACTCATTGAAACAACTACTTCCCGGGCTAATACCCCGACAGACATTGAATTATACAACAAGTGTTTGCCGTTACATACAGTAACCTACTGCAAATGTAACAATTTGGGTCAAATTATTCAGGCCATCTATAGACGCGTTTCGAGATTTATCTCTCATCAGTATATACTGATCTATACTGATAAGAGATAAATCTCGAAACGCGTCTATAGATGGCCTGAATAATTTGACCCAAATTCTTATATACTGATCCATACTGATGAGAGATAAATCTCGAAACGCGTCTATAGATGGCCTGAATAATTTGACCCAAATTGTTACATTTGCAGTAGGTTACTGTATGTAACGGCAAACACTTGTTGTATAATTCAATGTCTGTCGGGGTATTAGCCCGGGAAGTAGTTGTTTCAATGAGTGTTTGATATAGTCTTTGTAAGACAAACTTGTTGTAGATTGCGAAAAGAATCGCACTTTTAATGTTAAAAGATATTATTTTTTTATTTTCTTTAAATCTTTAGATAGCCGTTGTTTTTTTTTAAAGTTCAATTTGAAGCTTTAAACGAGTGTTTTTCACTCCTAGACTAAGCATGAAGTAAAATTTCAAGTTTAGAAAAGCCCCGTGAAAATTTGTCGAGGGTCGCGCAGCGACCCGAGACAAATTTTCTGGGCTTTTCTAAACTCGAAATTTTACTTCATGCGCCACGCGTATAAAGCACTAAAATATTATGAACTTTATGTATATTTGAACCTCACTTAAAATCAGCGTTTTTCTACGCGTGGCGCATGAAGTAAAATTTCAAGTTTAGAAAAGCCCAGAAAATTTGTCTCGGGTCGGTGCGGACCCTCGATAAATTTTCACGGGGCTTTTCTAAACTCGAAATTTTACTTCATGCTTAGTCTGGGAGTGGAAAACACTCGTTCAAAGATTCAAATAGAACTCATTTAAAAAACAACGAATCCCGGAAAATGTACAGCTTAGCTGTATGTTTACCTAAAAGAAATTATTTTATTATTTACTTTAAATATTTAGATATCCGTTGTTAATTTTTAAGAGTTCAATTTGAAGCTTCAAACGAGTGTTTTCCACTCCCAGACTAAGCATGATGTAAAATTTCGAGTTTAGAAAAGCCTCGTGAAAATTTGTCGAGGGTCGCGCAGCGACCCGAGACAAATTTTCTGGGCTTTTCTAAACTCGAAATTTTACTTCATGCGCCACGCGTAGAAAACGCTGATTTTAAGTGAGGTTCAAATATACATAAAGTTCACAATATTTTAGTGTTTTATACGCGTGGCACAGAAGTAAAATTTCGAACATAAATACGGTTAATTTTAATGAATTTTTATCTCGTCTTTCAATTTTTATAGAAAAATAATTTGGTTGAATAATAAAAACTAAGGCTTAGATTCGAATACAAATAATTTAAATAGTCGAAGATTTCAATACTCAAATAGGATTTTAAATAAAGTTTAAAATATACTATTCAAAGATTTAAAAATTCGAATATTCAATAATTTGCATTTTCACATATGAGAATGATTTAATGATTGAAATGCACTCATGTTACGCCCATGTTTAAAAATGTCAATATTTTCATATTCGATTTCTTTTATATTCGAATAGTATATTTTAAACTTCACTTAAAACTGAAGTTTTATACGCATGGCGCATAAAATAAGATTTCGAGTTGAGAAAAAAAAAATTGTTTGGTCGTTCCGCTTTGCTACGCGACCAAACCAAATTTTCAGGCTTTTCTAATCTCGAAATTTTAGTTCATGCTTAATCTGGAAGTAAAAACCACTCGTTTAAAACTTTAAATTATGCGCTTTTAGAAAACAACGTATGTCGAAAAATGTTTCGTCGTGTGAATATGAAAAATTCCGTCCTCTTCGAACTCAATTTTTTGTTTATATAATTAAGGAGATTTTTGTGATTTTCTGTATATGATTATTAACTGCATTACATTTAGTTTTTTTTTGTATTACAGAGAAAAATGTTAACGCCTTGCGATAAAAAATTACAAAGCATTCATACTTTGTAATTTTTTATTGCAAGGCGTTAAGATTTTTCTCTGTAATCCAAAAAAAAAAAAAAACTAAATATAATGCAGTTAATAACCATATACAGAAAATCAGAAAAATCTCCTTAATTGTATAAAAAAATTTATAGTATCTCAATAGGTCTAATTTTATCATCCTGACTGAATCGCGTGTAATGCAATCGCGAGAATTAGATTAAATTCCAAAATTTGATCTTGCAATATCTCGCGCTTTACACTCTCGTTGGGGGGTGGCAAACGGACGGATGGATGAAGAAGGACGGGCCTTTCATTAGAAATTATTAATAAAATCCTTAAGAAAGGCGAGTCGTTTTAATGTATTCCATAAAATCAACACAAAAGAATTTCCTTTTGGGGAGTTCAAGTTCGCGGCGGCAAGAAGCCGTAAACGGAAGAATGCGAGGAATGCCTGATATTTCCAATATTGTATTAATATTATAACCCACAAGGGGGAAAGCCCCGAGTACGGGCTGTACTAATATGTGTGCGCTACGGCTCTTCAGTTTAATAATAAGTTAAACACGGTTTCGGCCAAGCGAAATGAAAATGTTCAATGGTTGTGGGTTAAGAATAAAAATAAAAATCTTATTCAAAAGAAAAACAAGATAATAAAACATGAGGAACAGCAATTTATTTATCATTAAAAAGAGTTCATGAAACATAATAAACATCAATTTTAATACAATATAGGGTTAAGACATAGTGGAACGTCGAAGCTAGCGTCTAAGCTCTCGTGGAGGTAAGAGGTCGATTTGATATTGACAACTAACATGTCCGATGAGGGCGCTGGCGTCGCACCAAGAAAGAAGTACTGTCGATTAGCTGTTGGGCTTAAAGTAACGAGAATGTGTGTAACCTAGCTAGCTCAAAAATCAAAAACAATTGTTGTTAGTTTGACAGACAGTGTAATTGTGAGTCAGGTTGTTTTCATTGTCAATAGCGTTATTAGAAAATGGGTTGTAGAACAATGGAATCTAAATAACACCGGCGTTAACGAATTTATTTCTTATTTGTACCAAAAGTACAAAAGTAAAGTTATAGATAATTATAAAGATGAGATAATACTAATTTCCACAACTTATTGGGTATCAAGAGATGGGAAGCAAGTCTGCCTGCAAAACCGCTCCCAAAAAAGGGTAGACCTCCGATCTTAAGCAATAAATAGCAAAACAAAATGGTGGAAACCACTAAAAACGTTGTCTAAAACATGTTGCGCACGGTTCGTTTAAAGTTGAGAAAAATTGAAGAAGGTGAATCTTTTCAAACTTTTAATAAAGTCTTCGTCGTTTTAAATATGTAGTTTTTAATTAAGTTTATTATATATTGCATTAGTTAACAAATTATAGTAATAAATTTATTTTTAATAAATTTTGTATTGTGGAGGCTTCTACTCCGTTATACATATTAATTTATTAATAAAAAACTGTTTAACTTTGTTTGTATAACACAATTTATTTTTATGTGACTGCAGTTTCGGCAAATTTAGCTTGCCATTATCAAACATATAGTGACTAAAACTACTTACAAAACAGGTATATATACAAAATGGTTAGAGAAAAACACAAACAAATTACAAATTACAAAACGGCTGTAAAAATGGGGGTGTACACTAGGTCGACCCATTTTTACAGCCGATTTGTAATTTGAAATTTGTTTGTGTTTTTCTCTAACCATTTTGTATATATACCTGTTTTGTAAGTAGTTTTAGTCACTATATGTTTGATAATGGCAAGCTAAATTTGCCGAAACTGCAGTCACATAAAAATAAATTGTGTTATACAAACAAAATTAAACCGTTTTTTATTAATATTGTTTTTAATAAATCGGCAATTCTCATTACTTTAAGCCCACCTATTATACAGCGTGTTAATGAATTGTAGGAACAAACCTCTAGGGCAAAACACAACAATGCAAACAACTTTTGTTAATAAATGTGATTTAAAATTGTTTACTTTAGAAAATAGGGCATCTTAAAGATTTTGAAAGAAGTACATGAAAACTGATAACCGAAATTCTATTTTTAATTATTTTACACAGGTCCCACGGAATTAAATAAAACACGTTCCAGATAGTGAAACAAACCAAGTGTTTTTAATTTATCCTTTAATAATATTTCAAAATGTTTCACCAAGTGATAAATGAGAAAGTTATTCAAAAGACATACATGCATTCAAATATCGTTATTGTTACCAAAATTTAAAATTTAGTGATATTTTTTTAATTCTCTTCATCCCTAAAAAAAAAACACTTTCGAACCTACATCTATTAACAACAAATGCTTGCTTTAATGTGTACTTTAAGTCCTAGAAGTTTGTCCCTACAATTCATTAACACGTTGTATATGGTGTTATCTGGAAATGTTGTTACGTCTTTATTCATGTTTTAATTGATATGTTAGTAATTCATTTGTTATTGTGTGTGGATTTGCAAAATGTTTACTTAAGATCGTAAAATATTAATGAATAGAGAAGCAAATGGTGTGATATTCAGGGTGTGCAAGTGCAAGCGGAATATAGTAGATGAAGAATCTCTGATTAGCATGTCATTAAGGATCTCTCGACTGCTGTCGTCTCAGTCGGTAATGAGATTACTGAGTACGCTGCTTGATTGTCTCACTAATGGCAGACAAGATCCCATTTCTTGCACATTTTTGCCCAGCAACATTATTCCCTTTTTACCATTTAAATTCCCCAGCGCCGGCATGTAATTAATTGTATACAGCCTTTTTATACCAAAAATTTCAACTACTTTTAAGGGAAATAGCGGAGGTTTTTACCCGAATTATAAGAACGTATTAATTTTAACGCCACTTCAGCACGTAATTATTTTTGGTCTAAGCCAGCCAGCACAGTGCAAACACACACACACACACACATACATTAAGTGCATACAGAATTTCCACGTAAATTCCGGGATTCTATCGATTTTAATTTCGCCATTTATTAAAGTTGGCGATGTTATTGCCCCGAGACGCTGTTGCATTTTTTAATTAAAAGCGCTTTGTGACAAACCCTATTTTATGTGGGGGGTATTAAGAAACGCCGTTCATTTGCATAATAAACTGGGCTGATTATGTAAATTTAATATCTCATTGAAGTTCGCTATTGCGGTGACTGAGTACAGGAGACATCGCTTTTTTCGGCGTTTCTTTTCATTTGCTAAAAAGTATATAAATAAACAGCTTTGCAAAAGAAAGTAATTGTATAAATTATTTTTGGGAAACATATCTAATTCAATAAACGTTTATAAAGCTAATACTTTTCACCAATAACCCGGCGCATTGACCATTATTGCTTGTTGTTGTTTGCCTTAAAGACATTTTGAATAAAACGGATATGCGTTTATTAGCTAAAATTAAAAGTAATCTCTTATAAGATACATAAACAAATGAACTTTATTACATTTATTCTCCTAAGATTTTCTCCATGCATGAAATCAATCAAATAATTTACATTTACTCACATACATAATTATTTAAAAAGCTAGAATTTTTACTAGGATTGGATAAAAAGTATGCCAACAATTTTGTTTAAAAACTCATAAAATGTCATTTATTTTTTAGTTTGCATATTTCTTGACTGCGATAACTCCACGGAACATTGAATGACTTAAACTACACATCCCGTTATGAAAGAACGGTCTGCTAAATTTCACACGAGTCCATAAAAATGCGTTAATTTTAAAAGATTATCCTTATCTTAAATTTCTAGAAATGTAAAGTAATTCTAAAATTAAACTGTAAATAACAGTTAATGAAAATTAATATTTAAATTCAATAAATTTTCAAAAAATTAAAATAACACGTATAAATAATTCAATAAATATTAATTAATAAATAAATGTAAATATGAGCCGCAACACATATGTTCATTCGCCACGCGTCTAAAACACTGAATTATTGTGAAGTTAAAAATATAACATTCTTAGGTAGTATAGGTAGTTTAGTAGTATATTTTTAACTTCACTTGAAATCGCTGATTTATACGTGTAAAGTAAAAGTAAATTTCGAGTTAAGAAAAACCTGAAAATTTGCATTGGCGTAATACAAATTATCATTCTTTTCTAAACTCGAAATTTTACTTCGTGCTTAATCTGGGAGTGGAAAATATTCGTTTAAAGTTTAAATTTAAACTATTTTAAAGAATAACGAATATCTAAATTATTACAGCATATACAGTATATAGGGATATGCATACTTAATAGAAAAACTCCCAGTGTGAACTACAGTAAGAACTTATCTATATGGCTGTGAAATAAATAATGCATTACTGGTTATTATATCTTTCATTCTTCATTTCAAGTTGATAGGTTTGTTAAATTAATTAGAAAAGTGATGATAATGTAAGAAGTTCACTGTTGGCCAAAAATTGTCATTACTATGGAAATTCTATTCAACCTTAGATAACTGTATATTATTTTAAAAAAAAACTAAATCTAAGACAAACCAATTTAATATTAAAAAAATTACTATTACCGCAAATGATTGGGTTATTTTTCAATATGTAAAAACAGTGAGTAAGAAGATGTAACTTTGTCCCTGAAGATGCCAATAAGTGTCCTGTTTGCCCGATTAACCATTGATTAAAATTAATTCAAGGTGAATTAATTCAGGTTTATTTCATCTATAGTAAGTTTTACAGGGGTAAAAAAGAGTTTAATTCTAAACTTAAAACAAGTGTTTTCCACTCCCAGACTAAGCATGAAGTCGAGTTTAGAAAAGCCTGAAAATTTGGTTTGGACGCGTAGCGCGAAGCGCGGAGCGGCCAAACCAAATTTTCAGGCTTTTCTAAACTCGAAATTTTACTTCATGCGCCACGCGTATTAAACACTGAAAGCATTAACATATTGTGAACGAGTAAATATCGCTTGAAATCAGTGTCTTATACGAGTGGCGCATGAGATAAAATTTCGAGTTTAGAAAAGCCTGAAGATTTGGTTTTGGTCTGCTTAATTTCACACGAGCCCATAAAAATGCGTTAATTTTAAAAGATTATCCTTATCTTAAATTTCTAGAAATGTAAAGTAATTCAAAAATTAAACTGTAAATAACAGTTAATGAAAAATAATATTTAAATTCAATAAATTTGCAAAGAATTAAAATAACACGTATAAAAAATTGAATAAATATTAATTAATAAATAAATGTATATATGAGCCGCAACACATTTGTTCATTCGCCACACGTATAAAACACTGAATTATTGTGAAGTTCAAAATATAACATTTTTAGCATACTACTTTAGTAGTATATTTTTAACTTCACTTGAAATCGCTGATTTATACGTGTAAAGTAAAAGTAAAATTTCAAGTTTAGAGAAACCTGAAAATTTGCATTGGCGTAATACAAGTTATCATTCTTTTCTAAACTCGAAATTTTACTTCATGCTTAACCTGAGAGTGGAAAACACTTGTTTAAACTTCACTTTGACCTCTGTCAAGAAGACAACGAGTATTTAAAAACCTACAGCATGTAATTGGGATATGTACACTCAAAATAAAAAAATTACAAGAAATTATGATTTAAAGCTTTTCTAAAAGAAAAAACACTTATATACTAGCGACCAAACAGTATGACATTGTCATGTAACGTCAAAATTTGACACAACTAGGAACAATCGTTGAAGATACAACTGCCACATACTCTCTAAAAAATTTGAACCACACATTCCACATCAATGAGTCATAGGACATCTCTTGCTCGTATTTGCAATTTTAAAACTAACATTTCTTGAATAGTTACGTCCATATCTCTTCTTTTCCTAAAACAATTAGTTGCTCGTAGTTTTTTCATCTCTAAATTATAGAGGATGCGCACAAAATTTAAACAATATTGAAGCAAATTTAAATTAAGATTACTTATAATGTGTCCTATTATTTTATTTTTTCTTGTTATTGTTTTGCAATATTTTAAAACCTATTCGTGTTCTAGAAATATTTTCTTTGCAGGAAAATTCTTGAGAAGATTAGACGTATCTATTACACGTTAATGCGCACACATATATCTAACGGAGTGATTGTTCTATAGTTTCAAGTTGGATTCTATTATATCATATCTAGGCTAGACATTGCATCAATTACTCACTGCGAACTACAAACGGGTTGTGTAAATGCGGAAGTAACTCTATTGATCAAGAAACTACATCTGTAAAGGGCTTATGTGCAGCCCGCATAAACCACGATTAAGTTTTCAATTCAGTATGCTCTAATTAATACATTACACCAACATTATTCAAAATATACTTAATTATATCGGCTAACAATTATCGCTCGTATTACAAGAAACTGTACATGATATCTTGGGATTATATTAAGATTCAAGTTAATATTAATTGATGAGAAGTAGTTTTTTATCTATAAAATAAGAACTAAATTATAATTAATTTATAAAAAGAATAGAATTTTAAGCTATTGTTTTGTAGATCTTATTTGTTCATTGGCCTTAGTTCTACGACTATTAGCTATTAGTGTCTATTTTATATTGAACTAATTCTAAGTCGAAATTAATTCTAGGACAGCACATTCACAATAAAACCATGAACCCGGTCGGAATTTTTACTTTAAAGTGATTTGCAAAATTTCCAACCCCTAAATTAAAAAAAAATATTTGCTTTATTGTTTGCCTAAATTTCTCATTTGAATATTCGAATAATTAAATATGATTTTAATATCTTGAACAAGTTTCTTATCATTCACGTGGTAAAACATTTTTAACTATTATTTAAAAAAAGAAAACACTTCTTTCTATTTTTAAATCATATGATTTTAAATAATTATTTGAATATTTTATTATTATTCTAAACGAATATTCGAATAGTTAAGTTAAAAACATTTCCAGCCTTAATTAAAACGTGTATCAAAAATAATGTTCTTTATTGCGTTTGTCCAAATTGTATACTGTGAAAAATATTAAAAATGGTGATGATGGTGATGATGGACACCATAGTACTTTTCCGATTAATTGTCCAGTCTCAATCAGGTTATAATGGTTAGATACTTGAAACCAATAGCCTCCAGAAATGCACCTACCTTATTTTTCAACATATTTTTTGTATTCCTGTAAAACTTTCTTGATAAGCCGCATGTTTGTTTAAATATTATATACTTTTATAAAACATTATTGATACAAACTTTGATGACACAAATCGCTAAAACCGACGCGGTTCGATAATTCATACAATCAGGCAATAACTAATTGATTGGCCGCTATTATTTCAACGCATCTCCATATTTATAAATAATAATTCATAATTTCATTATTTCCGTTAGCCGAACAAAATATTTACGATCGATTCACGGACAATACAAACAAATGAACGCTGCGTAATTCTGGTCACAAATTTTCAATTTTGTGCATTTTGTTGTGCGCGTTTGATTGAATTCTAGCCGTTTATTTCGATTGTATAAACTTACCGTTTCGGCCGCTAATAATATATGGATTATGCATTATAGGATGAATTGTGTGTGAATTATTTAGATTTGTTTGTTTGCGATTGAAAATGCCTGATTGTATCAAATTCGAATGTGATTGTTGTTTTGAAATAATGTTGGATTTATTTATTGTAGAAAAATGATTTTAAATTTACAATGTACCGTAATGTATTACACAAACAGAACTTTGCTAGTCAATATAATAGAAAACACCAGTAATTACAAATTAAAAATCACTAATTTAAAATATGTAGAATAAACAATGACATAATCTGGTAAAAGAAATCAAATAATCATCTTATAAAATATCTCATTTCTGTTTTCACCAAATTACCTATTTATTGCTTTACCAGAAGCTGTGCTTATTAGTTTTGTTTTTCTACATACATCTATACGCTGTAAATTTTGCGATATTGGTTGTTTTTTTAAAAGAAGTTAATTGAAATCTACAAACGAGTGTTTTATACTCCTAGATTAAGCATGAAGTAAAATTTCGAGTTTAGAACAGCCTGAAAATTTGGTTTAGTAGCTCCGCGACTAATGTCAAATAATAATTTATTTCACAATTTATAGGCTTATTAAAAAAAGTTTGTAAAGAAAGTAATACAGCTACAAAGGTAATAATAGTATGATAATTGTAATTTTATGCTGAGTTGCACCAACGTCAAATAAAACGATCAATCAATATTAGTTATTCATCGTTTAAAATCTAGTTATAGTTACATACATGTCAAAAAATCAACCCATTCACACGACAATAAAGTTTATGAGAAGAAAAATGTCTATTCAAATCGACAAATATATTTAATCAACGAATAAGATTTAATTGCATTCGATGAAACCAGACATAAATGTAATTGTGGGTATGTTAGAGTGCAGGCTATGTTAAGTTTTTATTTGTGCTAACATTTTCCATTGATTTTATAACATATTCAAATTTTACACAATAAACTATAATTTACTAAACCTGTCTCATCTAAAACAAACCCATAAAATATTTTCATCAGCATCTATTTTAATCCCAACATCGTTGTAAAAAAACATAAATTTTAAATTATTATTACAAATAAACCCCTATATCATGTTTACAACACGATAAACCAGCACATTCAATATTTTCCCCGCGCAAATATTTTATATTTCAACCATTTATTTGCGAAACCCATTCAAACATAATAACTGTATATCCAAAGTATTTTATGGCCGCAAAGTTTCTCCTCGTCAAGAAGGGGACGATCCGAAAAACTGTTTTGTCTGCAACTTCCCCCCTTTCGTATCGTTTAAATTTTCCAACGGCCCAACCATAAATATTTTAATAATTTTCAAACCACAAAAATAAAAAAAAACTTTCTTATTACTCAAGTGTTGATAATTAAGAAGTAGCGCTGTAGTAAAATTTATTTATTATTTCGCTTATAATGAAAAAGAAGCGTTGTAGTAACATGTATTTATTATTTCTTGCTTAACATTAACCTTGATTAAATTCCTTATTCTTTCTTCATTAATTAATGACATTAAATTTAATCCATCTGTTGGGGGTCGCTTTGAGGGGGGATGAATTTTAAAGGTAAACAGCTTATGGTGAGTTTTTACGACGGTATAAAATAATAAATTAAGGCATAATCTCCAGTTTCAACGAAGTTAAGATATAAAGGCATAAAATTTAATTATCCGCAGTTACTTCTTAAAGGTTATATTTTATATCAAATAATTAATTTCTCTATTACAAACACCGCAGCGTGCGGTTTAAAATTAATTTACTATTTTATGATTAACACTTGCTTATTTTGCTAGAAATTTATATCTGTCGACATTTTTATTTAATTAAAATCCGGTTTCTCCTTTAATAACCACATTTTACGTTTATTAATTTAAATACACTGATTTAATTATAAAACAAAATTTATTATAATAGAATCATTTCGATCCTAAAATTATTTTGTATAGAATGGAAAATATATACGTAACTATGTAATATTAATATAATGCCTATATGGTACGTGTATTGACTGTTTAATATAAAATTTCATACTGAATTGTATAAAGTTATATATGCAACGTCAATTAGTTTGTAAAAATGATTATAAATTACATATATTATATTTCGTTGTCCGATAACTTTGTTATTTAGAAAGATATCAAGCTGACATTTGAAATATACCCGAAATAACATCCCACAATAGCAATAAGCAACCCTTTTCAAAATACGATATCAAAGATCAACTTATTATATGGTAGCTATATTTTATTTTTATACTATTGAAAAGAGCACGGGAATTTGAACTAAAAATCATGTGAAATATGCCAAAAACAGAGAACAGTCATATCTAAAATTTTGATTTATTGTATTTCTAAGAACTCATTTATGTTATGTATAAAATTTTAAACTCGATGTCGGTATGTGTCGGTAAAATATTTTTAATTTGGAAATATATAATTTTTTTAATCAAAACCTAATAAAAATAAAATGGTGCATGGAAAAAGTTTGATTAATGTGTTTCTATTATACCGTGGTTTGTACGGCCGTTACATTATAAACACACAAATGTGTTTTTATGCATACGGCGCCTAATTGGATTTACCGACCAAAATTAATGATATCATATTTCTTTTATGTTCCCCACCCTGTTTAACTAGTCCATTTTTATTTATCATCCACTTCCTTTCCTTCCCATCCACCGGCAACGGCAATGGCAATATTCTAACCGCCGTTGTTATTTATATGTCTTTCGCGGACATTGATTAATTTCACGTGCATGAAACTATAAATTATGGCGGATGCGCCCGGTTAGATGGCGTATCGAAGTGTATTTTAATAAATGCCTCAAATCTCGTCGCAACATGGGGCTAAATGATGTGATGTACATTTTCTTCTAATGGTATACGGGGATATTCAGAACAAGTGAATAAGTGAATGTGGCATCTTGTTCAGGGGATCATTTAATAAGAAAAATAAATTACATAAACATACGTCCGATTATCATTACTTCAGAAACCTAGATCCGATTTGAAGTTATTATTTAATAATTTAAACAAAACACGAAATAAACATCAGAAATGTTTATTAACGTGATATTACACTAATGCCCGGTATTATAAACGATTAATAAATCATTAGATAACTATTTGTAAAGTAAATTTATTTACCTAGTAAACTAATGGGCAAATAAAATTGCGTATTATAAAGAAAACCTACCAAATAAATAGCAATTCTAGAAATAAATAATTTAATTAGAAGATTACAGACCGAAATTATACATTTTCATTGTGGCCATAGCTGGAACCACATTTTTTTTAAAAATTGAATTGTCAATATTTCAAATTAAATTGTCAATCAAATTGAAAATTTAGTATAATTTCTTATAATTATGGATAATTACCGTCTAATAGGACAGAATTATACAGAACAAGAAAATGAAAGCTTATTAGAAATGATAAAAGACCTTAACGAATGTTTTCCACTCCCAGGTTAAGCATGAAGTAAAATTTCGAGTTTAGAAAAGCCTGAAAATTTGGTTTGGTCGCGTAGCGCGAAGCGCGGAGCGGCCAAACCAAATTTTCAGGCATTTCTAAACTCGAAATTTTACTTCATGCGCCACGCGTATAAGACACTGATTTTTAGTGAAGTTAACTTGTTCACAATATTTCAGTGTTTTCTGTGTTTAATACGCGTGGCGCATGAAGTAAAATTTCGAGTTTAGAAAAGCCTGAAAATTTGGTTTGATCGCTCCGCGCTTCGCGCTACGCGACCAAACCAAATTTTCAGGCTTTTCTAAACTCGAAATTTTACTTCATGCTTAGTCTGGGAGTGGAAAACACTCGTTTAAAATCTTAAATGGAACTAATTTAAGAAAAGCGTATGCGTAAGTATAAAAATCTCTGGTTATGTCTGACTCGAAAACTCTAGGTTTTCGACCGTTAGAATGTCTTGTGGTTCGAATTAATTACTGTCAGGATAGATACTATGAGCGAACTTAAATCTGACACGAATGATATGGTAGACATGCTAACTGTTATGAAATTAATAAATACAAGTAGTGGAATTTAAAGTGATTATAATAATATAATTTACTTTTGACTTTTAACTGTCAAATTATTTGGAGAATAAAATTTACTTGGTAGAAAAACAAACAAATAATTTACTGAGGAGATTTATTAGCCAAATAAAGTTATTTTGTGTTTATAGTACCGAAATCTCTAGAATAAATTAATTTATTCCTATAGTAAATTTTATTTAGGAAATAAAACGTTTTATAATACCGGGCATTAATCAGTATAATGTAAACCTTACTTGAAATCAATGTTTTATACGAGTGTGCTAATTTCAATTAACATTTGGCTTTGCCCGGCAAATTGAAATTTTCTAAGCTCAAAATTTTACTTCATGCTTAATTAAGGGTTCGAAACTATCGTTATAGACCTTTTACGATAGTTTCTAATCCTTGAATAAGCATCAAGTAAAATTTAGAGTTAGAAGTCACTAAATGGTATTAATTTTCTAAATATTTAATGACATTTTTCCCTAAAACGACAATATTGTGATTTATCGGTAAATGATCAGTATACTGGTTTTGAATTAGAAATTTACTGAATTAACAGTAATGAAAAAAAACTGGAATTTACCTTTGCTGTCGACTACTTGTAAATGTCAACTAGTATGTGATTGAAAATGACTCCGCTTAACACAAAATGCAAATGATTCATTATCATTATCAATTATTTATATTTAAAAATTATAAAATGTTATAATATAGTTTTGTTGATGGAAAGATGGTGTAAATTGTGTGTGTGTGTAAAATAAAAGGAAATCGATTTGTTTTTCGCACCTCCCGGCGTGAGATTATTTAAAATTCAGCAGGCGTTCACAATTTTAGGAATATTCAATGCTACTTTCCTATATCACATTCGTAAATATACATATACAAACAATTTGAAGGTTTTGATAGGTATCCCGTTGGGGAAGTTTACGGAATTTGTTGTATTACAAGCGCCCCTTTTTTATTCATGACGACGTTCGTGGGCGGATTCGTCGGTGAAAACTTTTCTACTTTGCCAATCATTACAATTCAATTCAATTCCAATAAAAGCTCAACATTTCTTCTTTTCATATAAATTAACGGTAATGTATGTTTTGAAAGTCAAATTGAAAAAATATTTATACAAATAATAATATAAAATTGAAATATTAATGTCATGTTTAATCAAGAGGTGGAAATCCGGATCAAAGGTAAGTCATAAAATTCGATTAATTTTCCATGCGTTGCATGACTTTTATCCCAATAACGGTACAATGAATTTCCGGTAAATTATCGCAAATTTGTTAAACTACAGATATTTAAAAAAGTATTAATTTTATTGTGATTGTCTAACATCGGCGTTTCTAAGCAATTTTCTTAAATTCTCTATATTGTAAATATTATATATCTATTTAATGTATTATTAACATAATTACCATTCTGGGTATGTTTTTTTTATAATACAGGTGTTTTATTTTTAAATAATACATTTTAAACCTCGAACGAATGTTTCCAATCCTTGATTAAGCATAAAGTAAAATTTTAAGTTTATAAAAGCCTAAAAATTTGTTTTGGTCGCGTAACAAAGCGACATTTTATTTCATACGCCACTCGTATAAAACATTGACCTATTGTGAAGTTTTAAATATATCGCTGAAGCAGTATAACTTCTTAGTAAAACAGTGCTTTATACGCCTGGGGCCTGAAGTAAAATTTAGAGTTTAGAAAAACCTTAAAATTTAGTTTGGTTGTTCCGCTTCGCTACGCGATTAAACTAAATTTTCAGGCTTGTCTAAACTCAAAATTTCACTTCATGCTTAATCAAGTAGTAGAAATACTCGTTAGAAGTTTCAAAGTTAACACTTCTGTAGAAACACTGAATGCCTGAACATTTATAGAGTATGCATAAGAATATGAATACTTTAAAAAATCCCCGTATATATACAGGGTGTCTACGCTAAACCGTTCGGTAAAAGTTTATGGGGTTGCCGTTACACTAAAAATTTAAAAAAAATCCTTGTCATATGGTTGAATCAGTTCTCCTCATGTGTAATATTTTCAACTTTATATCACTTCCGGTTCCACCGGAAGTAGCTCCTACTTTGTTATTTTAAACGAAACACCTTATATATTAGTCATTTTTTTGAGTTATCGTTTAAATTGCAACATATTTTATTCGAACATATGTACACCTATCTCTTATAGTTTTCAAGAAAAAAAAAAGGTTCTAAAATTTTGACCTCTAAAAGGCATCTTGAAATCTGTCTGTAACTTCTCTTAAGAATTAGATAAAAATATGATTTATATCTCTACTTGTACCTAGAGGATGCCTCTATCAGCAAATTAATTGGAAACTGTCAATTTTGACAATAAGTGTTCTTAAAATGTCAATATCTAAGTGCCCTCTTCAATATCTAGTAATTCAATTTTTTTAAATAGAATGATCCAATTTTTATCACATGGTACGATTGGAGGAAAAATTTCTTACAAAATAGTATTATACAACTATACTCCTAAAGCAAGTAGTTTTCGAATCATTTTGACGATTCGTTATTCGTCGGTATAATGCGCGCATAAGTCGCAATTGAATTTTAGTAGGCAAGTAGTATGCATTTGTTTTGTCGCGATTGTATTGCGAAATGTGAAATAATCAAAAAAATTAGTACAAAGCTTTACAGAAATCAAGAAAATAAATAATAACACAAATCAACAAATTATCAATTTATTCTTTATACATGGCAACTGACAATTGAACAAAATTTGATTCTAATCTTCTAAATCTTGTTTTATTCATCGGCGCCAAATGTGGATAAGATTCATTAAATACTCTACATGTTCGAGTAACAATTCTATCGCAGTTGCCATGTATAAAGAATAAATTGATAATTTGTTGATGGATGTATTTATTCATTTTGTTGATTTCCGTATAACTCTGTACTAATTGTTTTCATTATTTGACATTTCGCATTACATACGTGACAAAACAAAAGCATTACTACTTGCCTACTAAAATTCAGTTGAGACTTATGCGCGCATTATTCCCTGCTTAAATGCGACGAATAACGAATCTTCGAAATAATTCGAAAACCACTTGATTTAGGAGTATAGTTGTTAATACATTTTTGTAGAAAATCCTTCCCACAATCGTACCATGTGATTAAAACAGGGTCATTTTATTAAAAAAAATTGAATTACGAGATATTGAAGAGGGCACTTCGATATTGACATTTTAAGAACACTCATTGTCAAAATTGACAGTTTTCAATTAATATACTCATAGAGGCATCCTCTAGGTGTAAGTAGAGATATAAATCATATTTATATCTTGCTCTTGGGAGAAATTACAGACAGATTTCAAGATGCCTTTTTGAGGTCAAAATTTTAGAAATATTTTGTTTGCTTGAAAACTATAAGAGATAGGTGTACATATGTTCGAAAAAAATGTGTTGCACTTTAAACGAGGAATCCAAAAAAGTACTAATATATAGGGTGTTCTATTTAAAATAACAAATTTGGTACTACTTCCGGTAGAACCGGAAGTGATATAAAGTTGAAAATATTTCACATGAGGAGAGCGGATTCAACCATATGACAAGGATTGTTTTCAAATTTTTAGTGCCACGGCAACCCTATAAATTTTTAACGAACAGTTTAGCGTAGACACCCTGTATATATTAGTAAGTAAATATAACAATTAAAAACATATTTCTTTCGTAATACTCAATCTACATATTAAATCTGATTTAATTTTTCTTGAGATTTAGAGAAGTAATTTTCACACACTTGGATGAATTGCAGTTATCTTCTAACTTTTAAACAGCACTTTTAATCATTTTTACTATTTTCAATCAAAAAATATTAACAGAAACAAGATACCAAATACACTAACCGCTGAAATTGTATTTTGACACTATTTTGAAGGTTTATCAGAAAATCTACTGACGGCAATACTGATTGAATATTGTAGACATTGAAATACAATAAGAATTAGGTTCTGTTAAAAGGGCAAAGTTATAAATGCAAAGCTTCCTAAAAAATATTTTCTTTTAAAAAATGATGTCATGAATGCATTCTATTGGCAGTTTAAATTAGAGAATATAACTCAAGCGTCACATAACTACATTCCCTCTAATCAGCGGTGATAGAATCCTATCACCTTGTTTTAGTCGTTGCTACGAAAATTATTTGTCAAATCTGACAGTCGATAATTAAAAATGTCTACCGGGCGATAGGGTTAGGTTTCCAAGACGGAAATGTAGTGAAAATCGTTATATTCTCTTATCGAATATAACTCGAAGTATGATTAATAATCGATAATATTTATTCGGGCTTGTTGAATCTGCAGCTCGGTTTCACTTATGAATATTATCGATGATAATCATACCACTTGTTATATTACAGCTGATAATATAATGATATAAGAATATTACCTAAATTACTTAACTTTTTTTCAAAGTATAGATTAAAAAAATGTCAGCAATACACCTGTATAATAAAAATGAAAAACTGATTAGAAAAAAAGGTATCACAATAATGTTAATGTCATTAGGTCACAATAAAGGTCACATTTAGGAATTTAAATGTTGAAACATGATTAAATTATTCATTACCGCTTGGCACAGACTAAAGGCAAATTTAAATAGTGTGCTTTTCTGAAAGTGCACCTTTATATTGTTGCTGACTTTTTTTACCTTTGGTATGAAAATCCAAGCATTTACATAATTTTTCTTGCCTTCATGAGTTACTACGGAAACGTCCTTGAATATGAATTTAATGAAATATTTATACTTTTCAACTTATCTAATAAATCAATTCATTTGGTTTTTCGTTCTGCAACTTCTTCGGGTGAAAAAATATAATGATTATTGTAGTGATTTAATAAATACGTTGAAAATCATAAACGGTTTGATAATTTATTATATTAGGTGGTAATGGATTTAAAAAAAGTTAAAACCTTAGCAATGCAAGAGACAAAAATTATGTATGTTCGAAAACGTAATCGCCATCTAATGCCCATTAGCTTAAGTAGCATCATCAATAGCTTGCAATAAAAACGTTTATATACAGCAATTGTGTGTGAATCTATCAGCAATATGAAATTAAATCAAACCCAACTTCTAGAAAATGTCTCACGTCCGTTAAATAAACAATTATTTATACGGGGATTTTTTTAAGTATACATATCCCGATGTATACGCTGTACATTTTAAACTTTAAACAGTTTTTAATTTCATTAGCCAGTGTTTTCACTATTTGATTAAGTAATGAACGAGATCAAGCCAAATGTTCAGCTTTTCTAAACTAGAAATTTTATTGAATACTTAACCAAGGAATAGAGACACTCTTTAGATGCTTTAAAATAAACGCTTTTACAAAAAACAATTAATTGATAATTTGATTATTTATAAAAACTGAATTTCGTAATCAATATTAAAAAAATTGAGAAAATTCGAAAAAACTAAACAATGCCACATTTGCAATCAAATTAAGTTTACTTTCATTACATGCATTGATCTGATATTATGCTTAATGGAAACATCATGTGTTTATAAAATAACAAAAATACTTTCATAAATAAATTCCTTACGTGCATAATTATTTAACATTAACCTGCAATCTAAATATAACATCAGGAATATAAAAATATTTATTGCGGGTCCATAAAACATATTTGCCACTCTCATAATAACTTTATTTGAAGCAATAATGGCGTCCATATAAAAATGAGTTTTCCATATTGCCTTTATGACAGCCATTATTACATTGCATTTGAATTTAAATAATTCACACTTTAAATAGCAAAGTGCTGTTTAATGCACTATTAAAACATAATAGTTGCGGCTGTTTGGATATTTTTAAGCGTTAATAATATTGCGCCGGGTTTATGGACGAATGCATTTATTATTCGAAAAACACGCTGGTAGTACGCTCGTTTGGTAAATTATTTTATTGAATTGCTAGGTTGAATGAAATAATTATTAACAGTAGATATTTAGGTATATTTATGAATATTTTACATTCACTAAATTGTATTTTATTAAAACACGTTTCTGTAAATTTAAATGCAATATATTCTACTCATACATGATATGAACTAGAATATGCAAATCGCAATATACACTTTTAATTTTTGCAAATAATTTTTGTTCATTATAAAATTTTGTTTATGTAATTATATTTACAGCTATGTTTGAATATGCAATTTAATTTATTATTGTAATGAAAAGATAATGAAAACATACTTTATGTTTCCTTTTAATAGCTACATATCGTCATTTTATAAAACAAAAGTTATTAATTTGACGAAGTATTTGATGACTTCAACCTCTAAACCGTGAAGCAATAATTGAGTATAACGTTTTTCATAAAAATTATAATTATTATTCGAGATTAATTGAAGAAAGACTAAATCATTCTTGGGTTTGAGCCTATTATTATATAATTTGTCTGTTTTTATCTAAGCATTTTAAAAGGAAATTAAACGTAAACTTTAAAATAATGTGCACAAATATTATAATTATTATTATAGATTATTTAAAGAGAGAGTTAAACATTCTTGGGTTTGAGCCTATTATTATATAATTAATGTGATTTTTATCTAAGCATTTTAAAAGGGAATTAAACGTAAACTATAAAATAATGTACACAAAGCAAGCAAAGAGTGGCGTGATTTATAACACTCGAGCATGAATTGATTCCTTCGCAGCCCGGCATTCTCCAGACTAGAACGAAGCTCAGAAAGCAGATGAGAATGACGTCTCCTCCACTTCACACTCCACTCCTGCACATTCTATCATAACTAATACAATGGCAAATTTGTAAGATGTTTTGACTCAGACAGGCGAATAATATAACAAGGCCTCGAAGACTCAAAAGGAAATCTCACGGAAACGCCCCTATTGTTTCCACCGTTGATGATTTTTTTTTCGCTCGCCCTTCGAGTATTTAAGAAAGGGATAAATCATCATTTGCGCGCGCCCTTAATTAGGTTACATATTTTATGTATTATCCCAATTAAATGATTTGCTGGTACGTGAAGCTGGTGTTAAATGGGGAAATATGATAATACTCGAGTCTTGGCGCAATTAGCCCTCTTCTGGAAAGTTGAACAATTTATACTCATTACTAACACAAATAAAACTGCCGGGGTACCGTTTAGCTATTAGAAGGTAATTTTGCTCCTCGTGACATTTTATTTAATGCCTATTCAACATGATTACACTAGACGTTCGCTGAAGTATTTTTGCTTTTTTTAATACAGACATTTTTTTATTAGGTATACATTTCCCAATGTATACCGGGTGTTCGATAAAAAACGCCCGATGCCATAACTTGAATTTATTGACCGATTTTATTAAACTAAAAACCAAAGTCAATGGCCGTTTAGATACTAAAAAATGACATAAATATTGATTTTTTTTCAATAATAACTTCATTCTCAAATAATAGCCAACATAAGATTTTCAAATAGCTGGCTTTAATTTTTTAATTTTATTACATTGAACATTATTTTTCTGAATCCAATAACGCCCAATTTCTTGTTTTTGTTCAATGTTTTGGTAGAATTTTTTTTTCTATTTAAAATTATATTATTTTGAAAATTATAATTAGCATGCCTTGTAAAAAAAGTGAGAAATGTCATTTATTGTGACGTTATGCGATTAATAATAACGCAACAAAAAATAAGTACCCACGTAACAACTTAATGTAGAATAAATAATAAAGGAAAAATGTAAATATTTTGTTATTTCAATATTTCGATTATTACTCGTTTTTTAAATGTATTTATAACTTTTCAATATTTCAGTGTTTTATACGCGTGGCGCATGAAGTAAAATTTCGAGTTTAGAAAAGCCTGAAAATTTGGTTTGGTCGCTCCGCGCTTCGCGCTACGCGACCAAACCAAATGTTCAGGCTTTTCTAAACACGAAATTTTACTTCATGCTTAGTCTGGGAGTGGAAACACTCGTTCGAATTTTAAATGTAACTCTTTTATAAAATCGATGTATGTAATATGATAAATCATTCATTGAAATAATAAAAAAAGTTGCAAAATTTTACCTAAAATCAACTTTTAGAGTTAACTTTATAATTTGCTCGGCTCTTAATGGGTTAATATTCTATTCCTAAGAAAAACAGTATTTATTAAATATAAAAGTTGCATTTAATATAATAACAAACTGTGAATAAATCGACAAAAATCTAGAAATATCGAAAATCTGGACATGTTGAAAATCTTGACGGTCCACTCCCAGGCTAAGCATGAAGTAAAATTTCGAGTTTAGAAAAGCCCCGCGTAGAAAATTTGTCGAGGGTCGCGCAGCGACCTGAGACAAATTTTCACGGGGCTTTTCTAAACTCGAAATTTTACTTCATGCGCCACGCGTATAAAACACTGAAATATTGTAAAATTTAAAAAATACTAGCCTTCATTTTGTTCGGTACATAGTAATTCTATTTATAAATTGTGATCAGTATTAATTTTTTTTATGGCACACTACATTTATTGCTAAAAAATCCTGTGAACAAGATTTATTATAATTTTTTTTCTAGCGTAAATATTAAATTAAAATCAACATATCGAGCATAATTAGATTCAGAAAAACAATGTCCAATATAATAAAACAAAAAAAGTATATACAGCCATTTAAATATTTAAAGTTGATTATTATTTGGCAATGAAGTTATTTTAAAAAAAATATATAATTAGTATCAATTTATGGTATTGAAACTGCGATTGACTTTGTTTTTTAGTTCATTTAAATCGATCAATAAATAACAGAGTTATGGCGTTGGGCGTTTTTTATCGAACACCCGGTATGTTGTAAATTTTTTGGCAACTGTTATTTTTATAAAAGCGATTAATTTGAAACTTCTTACGAGTGTTTCCATTCCTTGATTAAGCATGAAGTAAAATTTCGAGGTTAGAAAAGCCAAAGAAATTGGTTTGCTCGCTCGAAAACTCGAAATTTCACTTCATGCACCACGCGTGTAAAACATTGAAATGTTGTAAAGTTATAAATACACTTAAAAAAATAAGTAATCATCGAAATATTAAAATAACAAACTAGAAATTTTACTCTATCAAGAGCTACTGCTAGATTACTGCTAGTATTTGCATCAAGATCTATCTCAACCAGTTCACTTGATAAAATTTCATAAAACAATGTTTTGTGGTGATTCAAAATGATGTTATTGAAAAACTACATGATAAAACATCTTATTGTATTTATTTTAAATAAAAAACTAGAGCTGATAGAAAAAATGTAGTATTCTTTTCGTAATCTGTACCGTAGATATACTTAAGAACAGCTTTTGGATTTCTAGCAAAAAATTTTGCGTTATCAAACGTTTTGAAGAAAACCCTAATTTTTTGTCAAATAAATTTCTTTAAAAGTTTCTACTCCTAAATGTTTTCTCTACTCACGGTTTCCGCACCCCCGGTCTACAGTATGCATTCATATCTGATGTTGAATCAACCAATATCTAATTACTTGCACTAGTTATAATTAAATTTCATAATTCAATGCATCCGAAAGAAATATTTCAAGGCAAACTTCATTAACTTCATCGTGTTCCGTATGAGCAACTCATGTCATTAGTGACTTAGTGCACTATGTGAATATATGTATATTTCATTGTACCGTGGCATAATAATGCCGCAGAATAATTCCATAGGCTACTGAGCGCATAATGCACATTGCACATCCCACCAACATCCACCATAATGTATATTTTATCAGCATGCTCAACACACTGCATCTTTATGTATCCGAGACACAATACCGTATTGTAAGTACTTTACTTTTATTTAACCCCACCTCCCTTTATTGACGGCTTCGAGATAAAAATGTATTTTCGATAAGGGTTTTATTCGCCGGGGTTTAAAAATATACTTATAAAATAGCAGACTCACTTTATATGAATATAATATTGTATGGAGAAATTTGAGTTATTGCGGGATGCACAAATCCTTTAAAATACATCTTTGGAAATTAAGAATGTGTAAGCTTTATAGACCTAGTGAGAACTGAGATGCCTTGTTAACAACCTTTTAATATACTCTAGAATGGATCTTAGTTTAATTGCAGCAATTCATGTACTCGAAACAATTCAAATATGTTAAGATGGATGTAGATATAACGTTAATTTCTTATGATTTAAAAAGGAAAACACTTGGTTAAATTTCACTTAGTGAAATTTAATCAAGTGTTTTCCTTTTTAAATCATAGTTAAATATGTTTCACCACGTGAAAGATGAGAAACTTGTTCAAGTTAATTTCTTAGATAAAGCATACAATTTATTGAATTTTAATTTCTTTTTAAATATATACAACTGTTTGTAACAGGCCATTGTTCAGATTAAACTTCCACCACACAAATTATGGCAGTCATAGCCCGGTTTCAAGCATAATGCGGTATATCAACATATTGATGTTAAATTCAAATTTTATAACATTTTCAAATTCATATAATGTGTTTTAACGCCACTTATGTTTTATTAATCTCGATGGTATTATATATTATTAAAATTTATGTTAAGTTTACTTTATCAAGTGTTGAGCGCGATATTTATATATTGTAATTTATATGTACCTATTTTTTGTAATACTGTAAAAAGGAGAAATCCGTAAATAAATAAATAAATATGATTAATGTTTTTCAATATTCGCGAATACCTAAACTGTTTAATATCCTCCATTTTAAATACAATCATATAAATGAATTAAACATATCATTATCTCTGTGTAAGTGTAAACTCAGACATTTTTTATATATTGAATTACAGATTTTATGTTTTGTTACAACGTCAGTTATGTTAATGTTACTGTTTATTCGTTTTTAATCTAGTATTATACTATTATAGTTATAGATATATTGTGTGGTTAATTAGTTATTGTGTAGTTAAAAGGTCTTATCCGTTGAATAAATAAATAAAATACGATTACGTAATTGACTATATTTAATTCCTGGCTAAATATAAGAAATTATGCTCTTCTGTTTGCTGTTCAATATTTACAAAAAAAATCCATCCAATAATAAAATGCAAACATTTGATTTAATCATTTATTTCATAATACATTATTTTCTAAATTTAATTACACTGTGCAAAGAAAAATATGATTATTGTTTATAATTATTAAAAATTATCTATCTTTATCATTCATAAATACAATATTTTAATGCACTGATCTTTACTGTTTTTCTTTTAATATTTGCACAAATAATGAGAACCTCATCTTTAGATAAATTTTGCAGATATTCCTTTCCTAACAATCGTTAAGTTCAAATATTCGACTAAATTTTCTGCGTGAATTGATTTATGAAAAAAAAAAAAACGCCCAACGTCATAACTCTGTTATTTATTGACCGATTTGAATGAACTGAAAAACAAGTCAATGGCCGTTTTATTGCCATAAATTTATAGTAATTATATATTTTTTAAAGTTAACTTCTTTAAATAATAGTCAACTTTAAATTTTTAAATGGATGCATATACTTTTCTTATTTTATTATATTGGAAATTGTTTTTTTGAGTCCAATTATGCCCGATATGATGATTGTAGTTTTATATTTATGACAGAAAAATATAATTATATATCAATCACACATAAAACGACTGTTATTCCTTATTTCACTTTACGTAAACTCAAAACATACAGTTAGTTATAAATCAATCAATCAATTGGTCTATTAGATTGTATAATACAATATTAGAAAAGTCATGCAAACACATAATAATAAAAATTTTGTTCACGTGATTTTTGGATGTATTGTGCCTTAAAATAAAAAAAAATGCAACACATACTGTTGTAAAGAGATGTAATTTATGTTCTCAGCAAAAATATTGTCAAATATCATGTATTGTAAAGTAATGTCAACAAAAAAAAGAACATTTGTAAATTGTCCTTATAATATTATTTAAATTGTTTATTGGTTTATATTTAATCCGCGTGTTCCATTAACTAATTTAATATATATTCACAGTTTGTTATTATTTTAATCGCAATTTTATATTTTAATAAATACTTTCTTTCTATGAAAGAATAATATATTAATTTAATACTTGCACTACTTATATATGCTACATTAACTTTCCAAATAAACAAGATTCAACTAATCTAACCTCTAAATTTGATGTTAACCTCCAAATTTCGTGTAAACCAGCGGGATTTAATTAACCTAACCTACAAATTTGATGTAAGCAAACAAGATTTCATTAAACAAACCTACAAACTTGATGTAAACCAGGGTTTCTTAACCAGAGGGCACGCCCTCTTAGGGGGCCGCAGCAAGATGTCAGGGAGGGCACGGCAGATTTCCTAAAGCGTAGGTGAAGTAAAATAAGGCTATAATAGTGTTTCAATCCAACTAAAAAACTCAAATAAAATCAGGAAGGGGGGCGCGACCTGAAAAAGGTGGAGAACCCCTGATGTGAACAAACAAGATTTAAACAACCTAACCTACAAATTTGATGTAAATAAACAAAATTTAACAATCCTAAAATCCGAATTTGATATAAACAAACAGGATTCAACAAACATAGCCTCAAAGATTGATGTAAACAAACAGGATTTTACAAACGTAACCTCCGGATTTGATTTAAACACTAGAGATGTTAACGGTGTAAGCTCTAATGTCTTATGATAAAACGAATGTTTTCCACTCCCAGACTAAGCATGGAGTAACATTTCGAGTTTAGGAAAGCCCCGCGTAGAAAATATTTCGAAGGTCGCGCAGCAACCCGAGACAAATTTTCACGGGGCTTTTCTAAACTCGAAGTTTTACTTCATGCACCACGGGTATAAAACACTGGTTTAAAGTAAAATCCGAATTTATTAAATTGATTATTCGAATATTTATTCTAAGGTACACTAATTTTATTAAAAAAAGAAAAATTAAATAGAAAATTTATTTTAATTTATTTTGGACGACAATATTTTTGAAAACCAAGATATGAATGAAGTTATTATTTAAAAAAATAATATTAATGTCATTTCTTAGAATTTAAGCAGCCATTACTTTGGTTTTAAGTTCAATAAAATCGGTCAATAAATAACGGAGATATCGCGTTGGGCGTTTTTCATCGAACACCCGGTATATATCACGATTTTTCGATGTAAATAAACAAAATTTAACAATCCTAAAATTCGAATTTGATATAAACAAACAGGATTCAACAAACATAACCTCCGGATTTGATTTAAACACTAGAGATGTTAACGATTTAAGCTCTAATGTCTTATGATAAAACGAGTGTTTTCCACTCCCAGACTAAGCATGAAGTAAAATTTCGAGTTTAGAAAAGCCCCGCGTAGAAAATTTTCACGGGGCTTTTCTAAACTTGAAATGTTACTTCATGTGCCACCGGTATAAAACAATGGTTTATTGTTAAATCCGAATTTATACAATTAATTATTCGAATATTTTTTCTAAGGCACACTAATTTTATTTTTAAAAACTTAAATTTAAATAGAAGATTTAATTGAATTTTATCAAAACGAATCATCATCAAACTGCTTATAATAAATAAATAAAATCACTCTCTGTTGAAGTTGCAGATACAAACACAAAATCTATGCAATGATTTGATTTTGAATTAGCACACGTTGATAAAAACACACACACTGGCGGGGAGGGGGGGGCTGTTGAACCCCCATACCCCCCCCCCTGACTACGGCCTTGGCTTGCTTGATTAAAACAATTATAAATAACATTCCTGATTTTACATATTTTTTCTTTAACTGTATGTTTTTGAGTTTAGGTGAAGTGATTATTACACTAAAAAAGACTGTTATTCCTTACTTCACTTTTTATGTAAGGTAAGGAATAACAGTTTTTTATAGTGTATTATTTCTTTACTCACTAGTTTCATAAGTCTCAAATAAATACATTTGAAAAGGTAGTATATTAACATTTAAAAAATCCTAATGATGCGCAATGTTGCCATTTGAAAAAATTGAGTTATTTAAAAAAAACGATCGAATTGCAATTTAAAGGCATCTGTTGGCCAAGTGCGATTAAAGTTTCATAATCACCACTGAACTCGAAATTGTTTTTATTGTGAATGTTACAAATTTTAAATTAATATCTCAGTTAATATAACAACGAAAGGGGGTGATCCTATTTTGTGTTATACCCGGTATGGTATATCACGATTTTTCGATGTAAATTTTTAGACGTTCCTTGTTTTTATAATACCTTTCAATTTGAAGCTACTAGCGAGTGTTTTTAATCCCAGATTAAGCATGAATTAACATTTCGAGTTTAGAAAAGCCTGAACGTTTGCGTCCAAATCCAAATTCTGACTTTTCTCAACTCGAAATTTTACTTCATGCGCCACGCGTATAAAACACTGATTTTCTCCTATGTTTTATACTCACTTCAATACATTCTACAAATGTTTACTTTTTACATTTATACTTAAACACTTGTTGCTGTAACTCTTGGATTGTGAGATATTTTCTTTTTCATATTTAATAGTAATTTTAATAACGAGGAAATAGTAAACCTGTTTTGTTTAATTTTTTGCCGTTTGACTATTGAGGAAAAAATTACGTCTATGTACGTCTAATCTACGTCATCGGCATGCATTTAACGTGAAATTATGTCGATTTAATGCCTTGGTCTATTGAAAATAAATAAGTAATATATATCTTCATATTTAATATAAAACAGATATTCATATAGATATAAGAAGAGATAAATGTTAGATATAACAGTGAATACATACCTATGTTCACACATATTTTATTAGATTGGGTTTACATCTGTATGTAAGGCTCTTGCAACAAGCTAGTTTTATAATAAAAATGTGGTATATAGATGTAAAGATATAACACAGCCTGGAAGATAATAGTAGAATATTCTTTACGGCATCTTATCTCATATTGAGGTATATACGACACAAGAGGGCATAAAAACGCTCTTCCTCGCGTGCGATATTGTAAAACATTATTTAGTGGTTCGTGCCAATAACGGTTTACTGCTCCTTATATTTTCACTTCATTCATTCATGCGGTGAATGATAAATAAATCCGCGCCGAGGAACGTTTCCATCTATTCGCATTGATTTCCCTCGAACCTCGCAATTATTTCAGGGTTTTATGATTTTATTGCGTCGATAATCGTCAGAGATATACAATTGGCAACAGTTCATTGTGCTGGGCGCTTGCCAAATTTCGCGTTATGAATATGTTTTAGAGAGAGCCGTAACAAGCGAAAACAAAGTACGTGTTGTAATGATGACGTTTTCTTTGGGTCTGTAGTAAATTTAATGCGTTTGCCTGTTCCGGTTATGTAACACGTGTCAACATTTTAGGTGGCTGAAGTAAAACATAAATCCCCGTGCTACGGCTTGTTGGCCGCTACTTTAAAGAGGAAATCGACTGCATATGGCTTTAACATCCACTGGGACTATTACTCATTTTAATTACCGGAATGAAAACTTGTGATGTTTACACATAATGTTTGCTATAAGGGGAATCATTACTTACAACTTTTACCCTTTTTGTCTTAATGCGAGTTTAAATGTAAACATTATTATCCTACATAGGTACGATATTAATGTTTACATTTACATGTATGGATCATTAGTTACGCTCTTTTTTTTAAAAAACAATACTATTATTATTTCCGCTTAAGATAGGAAGTAACAAACAAAATACGTAAATTAATCTGTTTCGGAAAGCGTTGTTTCAGTAAAGGTTACTTAAAGCAAAATAATAAATTGAAAAAAATACGGAACCTCTTAATTATCGGTGAAAAACATTCCCAGCCAAATACTAGAGCGAGCGATCAACCCAAATTTTCATGTTTTTATAAACTCGAAATTTTACTTCATGCGCCACGCGTATAGAACACTAAAATATTGTGAAATTAAAAATATACTGCTAACGAAGAATATTTTGAATTTCACAATATTTTAGTGTTTTATTTACGCCTGGCGCATAAAGCAAAATTTCGAGTTCGAAAGAACCTGAACATTTGTGAAATGTGTTGCGAATTGTCGACCAAATCAAATTTTCAGGCTTTTCTAAACTCGAAATTTAAGTTCATGCTTATTCAAAGATAAGAAACACTCGTTAGCAGCTTTAAATTGAACTCATTTAAAAAACAACGCCTCAAAATGCATACGAATCGAGGTATGTATACTTGAAACGAAAAATCCTTGTATGTTTATTTCTGCAGCACCACCAATAAAAATTGTCACGAGCCCGCACTGCATCGCTGCACTTTACGATGCTATGATACAAAATAGGAGAGATCAAATGTTGCAAAAATAAGACGTTCTCCAAACAAAATATATTTATAGTGGAATTCGAGAGAGATGTCCTATGACACATTGATGTGGTATGTGTGGTTCAAATTTTTTAGAGAGTATGTCGACAGTTGTATTTGCAACGATTTTTCGCAGTTGTGTTAAATTGTGACGTTACATGACAATGTCATACTGTTTAGGTCGCGAATATATTAGTGATTTTTCTATTAGAAAAGGTTTAAATCATAATTTCTTGTGAATATTCAAAGAATTTCTACACGTACTTGCGATAATGGTACACTGTGATTGAAACCAACTTAACCCATTAACGGCCGAGCAATTTTAGAGTTAACTCTAAAATTTGATTTTAGGTAAAATTCTGCACTTCTTTTTATGATTTTCTTTTAAATAAACATAATGTATACGTTGTAAATTTTTAGGCATTCGTCGGTTTTATATAAAATCGTGCAATATGAAGTTTAGAACGAGTGTTTCCACTCCCAGACTAAAATTTCGAGTTTAGAAAAGCCTGAAAATTTGGTTTGGTCGCGTAGCGCAAAGCTTACTCTGGGAGTGGAAAACGTTCGTTTTAAGCTTCAAATTGAACTCTTTAAAAAAAGCGTATGCACATGTATACCTAATAAAAAATTCCCTGTATGTATACTTATAAGAAACAGAATAATCCGATGACTATTTGCTAAATCTACTAAATGCACATTTGATTAAAGTAACATTTTTGTTTGAGCTTACACAAAATCATTATAAATGCATTAATTATTTCTGCAAATACCTGAGCTATTTAGTAGATGTGGAAATTGGAATTATACCACTTAAACTCACATTTAAAATGGTTGTGCACATTTATTAAAATGATGTGTGGCCGGGTTTTTTGCAGATTTATTTTTACGAAGACATTGTAAAAATGTGAGGTTTAACCTTAAATGTTCCATCTAAATACCATGGCAGAGATATGATGAAGTTTTCTGTCTCTTTCCACACACGCAATCTGATGACATCAAACTATTTTCGTATTACATGTATTGGTGTAGAAAGCACTACAAATCAAATTTTAATGTTATTTTAGAGATGACGTTATTAAAGTATTAAAATTGTGGATGTTAAATTATCTAAACCAAAGACATTAAATATTGGAGAAGAAGGTTCATAAAAAAATAATAATTTACCAAAGCAAGGGCCATTTATTGAGATTCTGAATTGTTCATGAAAGATTGTACAGACTTTTCCCAAATTACTTATTAAAGGTCGACATCTTTAGCAACAGAAATACGCAACAGAGGGAACAATCACAAATCAAAAACATTAAACAGTTTTTAAGATCAGCTATGTGAATGTTGTATAACTTTGTTACTTATAATTGTGCTCTGTTTGTTCTCTCTTTGATTTACAAAGAATTTTTATTTTAAGTATGTAAATCCCAATGTATACATATCGAAAACTTATTTAAAGAGATATTGAAAAACCGTTTTCGCAAGCCAGGGTCACTTTTTCGTGTCTTAATCAATGGCGGAAAAAATTGATCTATCTCTAACCGTTTAATAATAACGGTTAGAGATAGTAATATTGTTTTAATTCTTTCGGCCCTGACAGTGGCAATTGCTACCACTAACATTTGGTAAACATACTGGGAATTTTTCTTCTAAATATACATACATGTATGCATGCAAATATTAATAAATATTATAAATTCGAGGAGGCATCGTCAGCTCACCTTAGAGACATTTTTTCTGTAATCAAGAGTAAAACCAGTAAAGATATATATGACCTATCAACTAAGGTGATAAAGTCGGTTAAAGACATGATGATACCGCCATTGACACGTCTAAATAACCAGTGTTCATGGGAGAATTGTTTTCCTGACTCACTCACAACTTCAGAGTGCATTCCCGTACTTAAGAAGGGCAACCCATCTGATCTGAATAACTATCGGCCAGTGTCAATAATTCCTGTCATTGCAAAGATCTTGGAGTTAGTAATGTACAGACAAGTATCGCAGTATTTTGAAGACAATGGCCTATTGGCAGAACATCAATTGGGATTTAGAAAAGGAAAATCGACAATTCATGCGATTGTAGAACTTATTTATGCTATTATGAGTGGTTTGAAATCAAAATCATTTGTACTTTTAAATTTTATGGATCTGTCAAAAGCATTTGATTGCGTATCGAATGAGCTATTAATAACTAAATTATATAGTTATAATTTTATGCTATCCAGTTGCGGAATGATATTGCTTACTTAACTAATCGAAAACAGATTGTTTCTTATGGCCATAATACATCTGATGAAGTTCTTGTTACTAAGGTAGTACCTCAGGGATCTCACTTAGGGCCTCCTTTGTTTTTGATATACGCGAATGATTTCCCATGTATATTTAGTAACAGTCAGGTTAAAGTGACTCAATTTGCTGATGCTACCTCACTTTTTATCACTGATCCTAACATACATCAACTATTAACATCTGAAGTTTATGCAAGGAGAGCTTCTAAAATATGATTTAATTCAAACAGTCTTTGAATGAATAATGAAAAGACTGTGAGCTTATTATTTACTTTAAAAATATATCAAGAAGAATTTGTCGCTGATTTAACCAAGTTTCTAGCGTTACAGATAGATAATAAGTTTGTTACGGGGTGGGGTGCTTCGCAGTTGGAATTTAAATAAAATCTTCGTTAAACAATTGAGGTGTTAAACGAAGACCCACATCGCAACTTCCGGCTAGCTATTTAGTCACTGAATAATAAAATTATGCTTACCAGGGTAATCACTTCACCGATTCTAAGTTAAAAGGTAAATGAAAGGTTTGAAATTGAACTTTAAAAGTAAATGAAAACTTTAGTCAAAGAGTAACAAAATGTATTAACACGAAACAAATTAACCAACGAATATAAATTTACAAATGAAGATAGAAAAATAAACAAGCAAAAAAAAACAAGAAATACAATTAAAAAAATAACTTACGTACGACCACTGGGTCGTAAAGAATACTTGTAAAAACTTTCGCGGATGCGGACGCGGACCGAATTTTAGCGTAGTGACGATGCACGGTTCGAAGACTTTTCCGAAGTGATGTTGACGGGTCAACAAATTTTTTTGAAGTGCGTTTAGCCCTTGAGGCCGGCGGTATTTATTTGGTTTTTGGTCAACCCTCTTCCCCTCTGGCGACCACCAACTTTCGTTGGCCGAAAGAAAAATGGCAAAAATAAATATTAAATATTAATATTTTGAAATACAAAATATGTCATTATATGCGCGATATGCGATATGATTCTGCGTCCGGGCATATATGACATATTTTGATTCGAGCTAAGAACGGGGTTTAATAGACGTTTAATTTAATTAAGCCGAAGGGGTTGACCGAATTTGCCTAAAAGTAATACCAACGATGTGGAATGATAAAGCACATCGTTTGGTATACCTAGCAACAATATGCATAAACAATTACGCCTACCAATTCTAAAAAACATATAAACAATAGGGGTGTTATGCCTGGACTTAGAAAATGTATAATAATAAGGAAAATACTGAATAGAAGTTTATGAAACTTCGTCCAAGAATAACGGGGAGCATAGTAATTGTTTATACATATTTGTTGCTATGTGGAACCTTGTCTAAAAGCAAATTAGTAACAATTAAATATCATGACAGCTCGCGGTTTATATCCTTCTGGTTCGAACTAACCATATCGTGTTTGGTGTCGTTCGAATCGTCTTCTTCTCAGTTATCCGATGAGGGTTGTGACGTTCGCGTATGTATTCTACATACGCGAACCACGTATGGGATGTTCCTATCCCTCGCATTCGGCGGTTTTATAACCCCTGACGTCATGCCCGATTCATTTGTGCTTCGCACGTACGTTTCGCTCGCGCGTTCGGGCCGGTCGCAGGTAGCGGCGTCCCATCGCAGATGTGGCGAACTCGGGGATAACCGGGAAATCCGTATATATTTTGGACAACCCTGGAACTGGAAATAGCGGATGCCGTCGAGTTCTACCCTTGGATGGCCGAGAGGAGTTTTTAGCTGAGTTGAGCTGTCCGATGTTCGAGGGCGCTATTTGACGAGGTTCCACTAGGCAACCCATCTAACTTAAATAATATCAATGTATGGCGCGAACTTTACTCATTTGGAAAATAAAAGAGAATGAAGCAATATTGTGTACTGAAAAATAGAATGAGGTGAATTGGGACCGTTGTTCCGAATATTAAAATATGTAACAAAATAACGCCCGTGGTTATGTTGCAGCTGAAATATTGCTGAATGATCAAGTTGACGACGCTTACGGAAAAGCGCCGGTAACAAGTTAAAGTGGGATGTGCATGTTAACAATTTGGCAAATAAAATAACAAAAAATATATACCTGTTGAGAAATTTAGTAAGATGTGTTTCCCAATATGTTGTTAGAAAAGCCTACTTTGCGGGGTGCCATTCAATGATGTCATATAGACTTCTTGATTGGGGTCACTCGAGTGGAACTGGGTATTTAAACTTTGCCTTGTCAATATACAGGGTGAGTCGGGAGGAGCGCACCAAACTCTAGGAGTGTATTATACACGTGAAAATAATGTAAAAAACTCATTTGTTCTTATCCGATTTTCATTTGTTTTCAAGTTATGGCGTAATTAAAAATGTTCATCTAGCTTTCCACTTCTATCTGAATTTTAACATTATCAAAGTATGCCATGTTCGAGGCTTATAAACATTTGATAATTCTGACGTTTTGATGAACTGTCAGTGTACGGTGAACAGTAACTGAACGTTTAAGTTCGAATTAATGTGATTGTTAGTGTTGCAAAATGCCACATACTTATTCAAATTTAGAATATGCAAATATGGTGTTTGTATATGGTTTCTGTAATGGAAATGCTACAGCTGCTGTTGAAGAATATCGTGAACGTTTTCCACACCAAAGACATCCTGATAAAAACATATTTATTAGAGTTTTCAACAAATTGTGCGAGACTGGTAAGCTTCCCAGTGCTAACATAACATATGAGCGCGCTGCTCGACAAGGTTTTGTAGAAGTAGAAAATATTCTGCATCTAGTAGAAGAAGATGCAACTACTAGCTCACGGAGAATTGCCACTCAATTGGCAATTCCACAAAAAAGAGTGATGAACACGCTACACGAGCAAGGCTTATATCCTTATCACGTTCAGAGAGTACAGCACTTACAACCAGGGGATTACGCTAACCGTACGGAATTTTGTCGGTGGATAAATAATAATCATCGTAATGTATCGAGTATACTCTTTACGGATGAAGCTACATTTACCCGTGATGGCATTAACAACACTCGTAACTCTCATGTATGGTCTGATGAAAATCCCCACGCAACAGTCGAAAGCAATTTTCAACATCGGTTTTCTGTAAATGTGTGGTGTGGTATGGTTGACAGTTATTTAATCGGCCCTTTCATTTTGGAGAATCGTCTCACAGGAGGCAACTACCTCAATTTTTTACAAAATGAATTACAAGGCCTGCTAGAAGATGTTCCTATAAATATTAGAATGCAGATGTACTATCAGCACGATGGAGCTCCTGCACATGTCGCTCGTCAAGTCAAGCAACATTTGGACGAACGTTTTCCAGGGCGTTGGATTGGTCGTGGAGGTCCTATTAATTGGCCTGCAAGATCTCCAGACCTCACACCACTAGATTTTTGTTTATGGGGCTGGATGAAAAGTGAAGTCTACAAAATAAAAGTGGACACACGGGAATCACTAAGTAGACGAATTGAGAATACTGCAGCCCATATAAAAGAAGAAAGAAATGAATCAATTGGGAGAGCAACAAACGCTCATCGTAGACGAAGCAGAAAATGTTTAGAAGTCAATGGCGGTATTTTTGAACATTTGTTGAAAGAACGCTATGATTAAGAAAATTTGTTTGTATAATAACTTGTTTATTTGTTAATATGCTATAACTTGAAAACAAATAAAAATCGGATAAGAACAAATGAGTTTTTTTACATTATTTTCACGTGTATAATACACTCCTAGAGTTTGGTGCGCTCCTCCCGACTCACCCTGTATATTGCAATGTTTACTCTGGGTTAAAGATCACAATGAAAACTATTTGGAAAATAATCAACATCACAATTACAACACTAGACATATTAATGAAATACGACCGACGAGAAGCCGGTTAACCTTAGCCCAAAACGGAACACGCTATCATGCACCAAAATTATTTAACAAATTGCCATAAGAAACGAAACTTCTCAAAGGTAAATTGTTTAAAATAAGCATCGAGAAAATATTACCTGAGAATGCATGTTATTCTTTAGATGAGTATTTATCGCATAATTTTAATATGTAAGTGATTTTATTTTAATACATGTATGTTATTTTGTGTGATTGATGATTGTGTTCTATTTTAACTTTTAAAAAACGTTCTATAATTATTAAGCATATATTTTATATTGTATACTTGTGTGAAACAATGTTTATGTGTTTTTTATAATAATTTACAAACTTTACAAGGATTGGTAAACAATATTTATATGTATATGACTTGTGTAAACGTTTGTAAAGCACGAAATAAATTGATTTGATTTGATGAGCTGTAACTTTTCTGATAATCGTTTGTTATTTGAAATAGTTTAATTCAAAGTTTTAAACGAGTGTTTTTCACTCCCAGATTGAGCATGAAGTAAAATTTCGAGTTTAGAAAAGCCTGAAAATTTGGTTTGGTCGCGTAGCGCGTAGCGCTACGCGACCAAACCAAATTTTCAGGCTTTTCTAAACTCGAAATTTTACTTCATGCGCCACGCGTATAAAACACTGATTTCAGGTAAAGTTCAAAACATTCTACTAAAGCAGTATGCTAAAAACACGTATTCTGAACATTATATCACATCAGTGTTTAGTACACGTGACGCATAAAGTAAAGTTTCGAGTTTAGAAAAGTTTGAAAATTTGGTCCGCTTCGCTACGCAACAAAAACAAATTGGCAGGCTTTTTTAAACTCGAAATTTTACTTTATGCTCAATCTGGAAGTGGAAAACTCTCGTTTAAAAGTTCAATTTGAAATATTTGTAAAAACAATGAATATCTGAAGATTTATAGCGTATACACTATATTAAGATATGTATACTTAAAAGAAAAACTCTTTGTATATGGTAACATAAGCATGCATAGAATATAAATTGAATAAACATTTTACAATGCTGCTTTGGTACATTACAGTCTTGATCTGTCTAAAACTGATTATCCACGTGTTGGAATCCAGAGTTATCATAGGTAGATGATTTATCGTTCTAGGTAAAATTATCTTTCTGATGACTTCATCACAAAAACAGTTTTAATTAATCGTCCTAAAATAAAAATTAACGAATCTTCTTAATTGAACTAACAGACTAAGAAAGACCATATTTGATAAAATCGTTATTCCGTTAAGTCTGCTGCGTAATATATCCTTGATAACACTGCATCCTAAATATAATTGGTGTGTAAAGAATTTGATGACTTGTATGTTCATTGTAGGCTAAGTTAAAGTAATTTCCTAGTGTATTATTTATCAGGCTAAGTCGAAAACGATAACCTGCCCATTTTGCATCATGCTTTATGTATGATATACGCATTTACAAATGCTAACAAAACGTGAATCAAAACACATATTATAACGCTGTTAGTGTTAAGAGCATATCGACTACATATGACAAATGTCCAGTAGGACCACTCAACCTAATTACTCCATAAATACTTATCATGTTTACACGTAATGCTACCATTAACCGATCCCTACGTTTACAAAAATATCGCACCTAACTAGATTTATACAGGGTGGTCCTCTGAAAACTGTCCAATCAAAATTATCTTTACGTGATGCGAATAGAGAAAAAATACTCAAACAAGGTAATAATCTTTAATAGGGGGACATTTAAATAGCGTATTTGCAGTTGCACTACATCAACCACCATCCCATGTCAATAGGAATAAGGGCCTGTTAAATTCTCTTTAGACTGGTTTTTGATTTTTCCATAATATATCAATAAAATTGATTAATTCGATTTCAAGAAATAGCAATAAAAGTGCCTAATATAAAAACATTTTAGTTAGGGGATATTTTCTGAATTCGAATCATCACAAGATAAATTGGGCCAATCTTTATGCATTTGCAAGTCCAAAAATGTATTACATTTTTGGGAATAAGGGCCTGTTAAATTCTTTTTACAAACTTGTTTAATTTTTCAACATTAATTGATTCGATTTCAAGAAATAGCAATAAAAGTGCCAAATATAAAAACAAAATTAATTGGAGGATTTTTTCTGAATTCGAATCACAACAAGATAAATTTAGCCAACCTTTATGCATTTACAAGTCCAAAAATTTATTACGTTTTTGGGAATAAGGGCCTGTTAAATTCTCTTTACAAACTTGTTTGACTTTTCAAAACTGATTGATTCGATTGCAAGAAATAGCAATAAAAGTGCCTAATATAAACCAAAATTAGTTGGGGGATTTTTTCGAAATTCGAATCACAACAAGATAAATTGGGCCAGCCTGTATGCATGTGCAAGTCCAAAAATTTATTACGTTTTTAAATTCCACAACGAATCGCTCGAAAAATTGACCTAAAAATGCATTCAAGATATAATTAAATTCTAAAAACACAATCCATCCCACAATTTATAAGCATCGTCAACGAGCTGATGCAAACCGCCACCGCAAGTCGTCAATTAGTTATTTTATTTCCCGCGCTGTGGGAATCTCGTTAGAACGTGAATGCCATAAAGTGACATGATATCATTTCACGCTGGACGCTTTTTAGCACTGAATTAACAGAAGCATAAATGCAGTCCATCTCTGTATTTTTCACTTTCCCCGATGATATTTTCACTGTTTGCCGACTGACGAATATCGTGTAAATGGTACAACACATGCGAGAATATCAATGCGAATATGGTATACAGCACAGCACAACACATTCATGCACGACTGCCTTTATGGTTTATGCATATAATAAATATACGCGGGTATTTGTTTGCGTTTGCATTAGGATTGTGATACGCTTCCCCCGGCAAACACAAAGAATACTGTCACATGGTGCGATATCAAACAATAATTTACGAGAGGCGGATTATGTGTTGTAAGCTGATTGACCCAGGAAATTTCTTTGTTTAACGTGCAATTGCGTTTAATAGTGAAAGTTATTGGAGATATCGATGTTTCTGCTAAGCTTCGAATGGGGTATGTAGGGTAAGCGGGTGTTAATTCTCACGACGAATCAATTAATTTAATCTAAGTTTGTGTATTATTTAATTATTAAGTAGAATCGCCCACCAGTAATTATTGAGTAATAAGAATGATATTAATATGGTATAATTAATACACGTATTTTATATAAACATTGGAATTAAACGCAGGTAGTTTTTCATTTAATGATTCCTACCACAATTATGTGCTGTACATTTTTAGGTATAGGTTTTTTTTAAGACTTCAATATAAAGCTTTAAGCGAGTGTTTTCCACTCCTAGGTTGTTGACAATTTTCATTATTATTTCTATTATAAATTATATACATTTAGACAACAACGATTTCTATAAATATTCTTTAATTTTATTGAATGTAAAAATATTCCAGATTTTATAATTGTTGACAGTATGCATTTGCCATATTTCATATTTTCTTATTTCAATTTACTTTAACAATATTGATAATTTTTTAAAACATGTTTATGTTTCTTGTTAGTCGTCATTAATTTTGATATTCTTTATAATTCCTTTATATTCTATTATTTATCACGATTTAATTAAAAAGCTTTTTAATTGCTTAATTAGTTTATGGGCATTCGTTCTGTTTAAAGTCGTTCAATTTGAAGTTTTAACCGATTGTTTCCAGTCCTTGATTAAGTATGAAGTAAAATTTCGAGTTTAGAAAAGCCTGAAAATTAGAAAATTTTTGTTAATAGTAAGTAGCGATATTAAAATGGTTGCAAAAAATATTAAAATCTAATTTATATTTAAAGGATTTGTGTTCGCGATTCGAAAAATCAGGATTCGATTCTTTCATGCGAATCATATTTTTCTCTTACGAATTCTTTATTCGAGTATTCGTGATCCGAATCTTATCAGGTGATTCTGCTGCATTGTTGCTTTCTCACAACCCTGTACAAGATTTCATAGAGCAATGTCTGACGTTGAATATTCTCGTAACGTTTGTGGGAAACACTCCATGATTAAGCATCAAGTAAATTATTCGAGTATAGAAAAGCCTTAAAATCAAGAATTGGGCCGTGGAAATGTTAAGGCTTTTCTAAAATCATATTATTTATTTCATGCGCCAGGCGTATAAAGTACTGATTTAATGTGAAGTAAAAAAACACACCAATCAACTTTAATTAAATTAATAATAGATGCTTATAGTAGAATTCGGAAAAGATGTCTTATGACTCATTGATGTGGAATGTGTGGTTCAAATTTTTTAGAGAGTATGTCGACAGTTTTATCTACGATTTTTCCTAGTTGTGTCAAATTTTGACGTAACATGATAATGTCATACTATTTAGGTCGCGAGTATATTAGTGTTCTGTCTTTTAGAAAAGCTTTAAATCATAATTTTTTGTAACTTTTTTATTTTGAGTATACATATCCGAATTACGTGTTGTAGATTTTTAAGCACTCGTTATTTTTTTAAAAAAGGTCAATTTGAAGTTTAAACGAGTGTTTTCCACTCCCAGGTTAAGCTTCGCGCTACGCAACCAAACCAAATTTTCAGGCTTTTCTAAACTCGAAATTTTACTTCATGCGCCACGCGTATAAGACACTGATTTCAAGCGAAGTTTATTCATTCACAATATTTCAGTGCTTTCAGTGTTTAATACGCGTGGCGCATGAAGTAAAATTTCGAGTTTAGAAAAGCCTGAAAATTTGATTTGGCCGCGCAGCGCTTCGCGCTACGCGAAATCAAAAATCAAATTTTCAGGCTTTTCTAAACTCGAAATTTTACTTCATGCTTAGTCTGGGAGTGGAAAACGCCCGTTTGAGGCTTCAAATTGAACTCTTTAAAAAAAGCGTATGCATACATATACCTCATAGAAAACTCCTTGTATGTATACTTAAAAGAAAAATTCGATGTATATATTAACAGATTAATCCAGTGACTATTTGCCAAATCTACCGAATGCGCATTCGATTCAACTAAAATTTTTGTTTTAACTTACACAAAATTAACATAAATGCATTATTTATTTCTGTAAATACTATTTAGAAGATGTGGAAATTGGAATTATACCACTTAAACTCACTTTTCAAACGATTGTGCACATTAACTAAAATGATTTGTGACTGGGTTTTTGCAGATTTAGTTTGACATAGACATTGTCAAAATGTGACGTTTAACCTTAAAATTTTAAAGCAGCATACGAGAACATACGTTTTCGCATGTTCCATCTAAAAACCATAACAGACATATTATGAAGTTTTCTGTCTCTTTTCACACACGTTATCTGATGACATGAAACTATTTTCGTATTACATGTTTTGGTGCAGAAAGCACTACAAATTCAGGAGACCATGGGGCACCTCTCGTAAATCGTACCTTACATAACGTGTGTTAAAGTATTTTTTTGAATCAAAACATAAAACTTATAAACGCGCAAAAAACACATATATTAAAGGACTTCATTCAATTTAGCGAAATTCCAATAAAAAATCGGTTAATTATTAGTAATTTTTGGAAAGCTTTTTACGATTTACCGGTATTAAATAAATTACCGGTATCTTCAAAAATTCTTCGCTGGTCTGAACATAACAAATTCGACTATAGTGTTATGATAGGATGCAATAGATCATATTGGATAGTATATTAAATACCGGTATGTGCAATAAGTTACCGTGTCCTGCCATGCAAGCGGGAAAAATGTAGCATTTTATAGACGACCGAACTTTCGATAGGGAATCGGTCGTATAATATCACAACCGAACGCACACCATCAAAGGGAATCACCGCCCACCGACCCAAAGCTGTCTTTTGATATTTAGCTAGTTCCATGTGTGCAAAACAGCCTCTATTGCATCCACCCATTCAAACACAAACACCGCCACGGCCCCCCGTTTCTTTGATTAAGATAACGAGAATTACTCAAACCAGCCATCTAGCGACTGGTAAAAAAAAATAGCGAGCTCGGATCTTCTTTCAGAATTTATCAATAAACGAAAGGATCGAAAAGGGAAGTGCTGCAGGAGGGATTTAATATATTTTATTGAATGTTGTCCGAATGCATCTTCCATAAGCACATAAAATACCGTTTCAGACTTATATCTCTTTCATAAATATTTTTTTATAATATATCTATTCAAATCTCCGCAGTTATTATGATATACTGTATTATATTATGTTCCGCCATACAAAATCGAAATCATTTAATTTCCGCTCGGTGTATGCCTATTTGTGATAAGAACTGACTTCAAAACATGTTCACAATAGTTATGTAATCGATATTTATTAAAAAATATAACATTTTTTTAATTGAACATTAGTTAATTAACATTGTTAACTTGTTTTTACTATAGAATATATTATAATCAACTATTATTATTTGAATCATTAAATAGCCAAGGAAACAAAATTCTCCAGTACCAGAATTGATTTAAATAATCAATTTCTGTTGGAGATAAATTTCTACAACAAAAATGGTTATAAATAATGACCAAACAGTAAAAAAAGAAATAAACATATGTTTCGAACGCGTAAACGCCATCTAATGCCCCTTAGCTCAAGTAGCATCGTCAATAGCTGGCAAACTACACGTTTGTATACAGCAATTGTTCGTCCACAAGAGGGCATTAGTTAATAGAATACAAATATTAAGAATATGAATTTGTGTTCAGTACTCATTCATTCACCGGGTAACTATATACGCGTTTCAGGCATCAACGTCATCATCAGTATAGTCCCAAACCAGCGCTTGAAGAATACTGAACATCTTTGACCATTTATTACGGCCTGTGCAATTTGCATAAAAGGTCAAAGATGTTCAGTATTCTTCAAGCACTGGTTCGGGACTATACTGATGATGGCGTTGAAGCCTGAAATGCGTATATAGTTATCCGGTGAATGAATGAGTACTGAACACAAATTCAAAAAAATAAACGAAAAAAAAAAATCAATTAAACAATAATTTAAAATAAATTTTACAATATGCAGGTTACCATCGTGACTTTTTTTAATATGTTTTAATTTTTGAAAAAAAAAAACGGTTTGCTTGTCTTTTTTACATGATACAATTCAGTCAAAATTAGTTAAGAAATCAATGTTATATTAAAAAGTGTAAGAAATAAAATGGTTCATTATAGGTAGAGTTGGGCATATTTTAGTCGATTGATGATTAAGACTAATGACTAATTTTGCATTTCTTAATCATGACTAATGACTATTTTTTTTAGTCATTATTCATGAATTTATTTTGTTGATTAATGACTGATCAATCAGCAATTAAATAACACTGGTCGGCATGAAAATCGGCCCTGACACCATTCCTGCTGATTCTTATGTAAAATGACCTCCTGAATCCGAATATGACCCCCGATTTCCCCCATCACTCACCGATTTTGGGGGAGACCCCCCACCTATTTTTATCACTTTTCGATAATTTGGAGGGATGAAAAGGATTATTTTAGCCTTTACGTTTCTTCTGAGGGGCTAGAGAGGTGAAAAGTTCCAAAACATGAACATTTGTAGCAAGGAGGTAGATTTGGGGGGGGATTTGCCCCCTTAAATTGTAAAAAAATAATTAAAAATGATCGATTTTTCCGATTTTTTCGCAGTTTTTTCACTTATTTTCTACATATTCAAGCTTCCATCCCCCCTCATCCTCCCCCAAACAATAAAAATATATAGCAACAATATATAGCAACAATAATAAAAATAAATAGCAACAATAATAAAAATATATAGCAACAGTTCCGAAGATTCACTGTATCACGCTGGCGCTCTCAATACCTCGCGCGCACAGGTTTGCCCAGGAATTTTCATGCTTTGACAGGTTTAAACTTGCATTGCTCTTGTCACTATAGACCTGCACTGTAATCCTTATCTTCCCTCAGTACATCTCTAGCGATCGTAGAGTCAACTTGTCGGTGCTCTAGGCGGGGATTCTGTGTTTCCAAGTTGTTTAAATTGTGTATAACGGTAGAAAATTTTTAATTCCGGCTTTTTCCAAGTGAATTACAGTACGTGAGTGTAAGTTGTGATATATATCGAGCATTTATTTACTGTTTAATTATGCCACGCGAGTGTAAAAATCATCTCGATAGCTTCTGCTATGTTTGCGGGAAATTGACTTTAAAAGCGCAACGAAAACCCCTTTCTCCGTTTCTTAAAACTGCTTATAAATTTTACTTTGATTGCCAAGTTGGCGATCAGGACAAGAATTGGGCTCCAACAGTTTGCTGCACTACTTGTTACAGTAGCTTGATCAAATGGCTCAAAGGTACCCGTAAATCAATGCCATTTGCTGTGCCCATGGTTTGGCTCGAACCTCGCTGTCATCTCACAGATTGTTACTTTTGTATGACTTCCACCGTCGGGTTATCTAGCAAAAGTAAGCATACAATTCAGTATCCTAATATCCCTTCAGCTCTGAGACCAGTTCCTCACAACGAATCTTTGCCAATCCCAGTGCCCCCAATAACCTATACTCTAGAGCCAGAAACGGATTTGAAAGACTTTGAGCCACAGCCTGGACCATCTTATGATATGTTCACCGATGATGAAGAGTGTTCTGCTGATTCAGCTCATCGAAAACCTCACCTCGTTACTCAGTCGAAATTGAATGATCTCGTCAGGGATTTGGAGTTATCTAAGAGTAAATCTCAACTTCTTGGATCTCGACTTCAGCAGTGGAATCTCTTAGAAAAGGGTGTAAAAATCTCTTCTTACGGGACTAGGCAGTCAACCCTGAAATTACTTTTTTCGGCAGATGAAGGCTTAGTGTTCTGCCCTAATTCAAATGCATTGATGATAGAACTGAAGATGCCATGTGACCCAGACAAATGGAGACTGTTTATAGACTCATCAAAGACAAACTTGAAAGTTGTCCTATTGGCCAATGGGAATGAGTTACCATCACTCCCGGTTGCATACTCTGTGGATATGAAGGAGACGTACGAAAACATCAGCCGGATCCTTAATAAAATCAAATACCATGATTATAATTGGAAACTTTGCGCTGACTTAAAAGTTGTTGCTCTACTCATGGGCCTGCAATCGGGCTTCACAAAATACTGCTGCTTCCTATGCGAATGGGACAGCCGAGCCCGAGACAAACATTACATCGTACGGAACTGGCCTCTGCGAGAAAGTTTTACTCCCGGTCAGAAAAACGTCGCTCACGATCCTCTGGTCCCGAAGGAAAATATTTACTAGCCGCCTTTGCACATCAAACTCGGATTGATCAAATAGTTTGTGAAAGCAATGGACAAGACCGGTGATGCATTTCAATTTTTGAAAACTAGATTCCCTCGTCTTAGTGAGGCTAAAATCAAGGAAGGAGTTCTCGTGGGCCCCCAGATTAGACAACTTTTCCAAGATTCGACGTTTATTGAACACCTGAATCGAAAAGAAAAACGAGCTTAGATTGCATTCCAAAACGTGTGTGAGAACTTTTTGGGTAACAACAAAAGTGATGATTATGTCGCTCATGTCGAGGAATTGCTGTCAGCGTACAAGGCCATGGGGTGTAACATGTCTCTTAAAGTGCATTTCCTTCACTCACACCTGGACTTCTTCCCTGAAAATTTAGGAGCAGTTTCGGATGAACACGGGGAACGGTTTCATCAAGACATCTCTAAGTTCGAGAGGAGATTTTCGGGGAAGTGGAATGCGAGCATGTTAGCAGAGTACTGCTGGTTTTTGATACGAGAAACTTCTACCTCAGGGTACAAAAGGAAAGCAAGCACCAAATGAAGGTACTTATCTTAGTTATTTATTATTCTTTTTTTTTTGTTTGGCATAGGTTTGACCATTCAGCCACTAACGATGATTTATATATCTATATACATATATACAACACATTCACACTACACCCAGGGACACGACGAGATATTATTTTTAAATAACAACTCCCCGTGCTCGGGAATCGAACCCGAGTTTGTGGCTCGCCGAGCGATACAGCCCGACGACGTTACCGCTCGGCCACCACCTGCCCTGATTTTATTATTCTTTACATTTATTATTTTACATTTATTATTTTACTTTTTATTTATTATTCTTTACAGCTAAAATAATCCTTTTCACCCCTCCAATGGATGGGGGAAACGGGGGGAGTATTGAGAGCGCCAGCGTGGTACAGTGAATCTTCCGAACTGTTGCTATATATTTTTATTATTGTTGCTATATATTTTTATTATTGTTGCTATATATTATTATTATTGTTGCTATATATTTTTATTATTGTTGCTATATATTGTTGCAATATATTTTTATTATTTGGGGGTGGATGAGGGGGAATGGAAGCTGGAATATGTAGAAAATAAGTGAAAAAACTGCGGCAATTCCCCCCCCAAATCTACCTTCTTGCTACAAATGTTCATGTTTTGGAACTTTTCACCTCTCTAGCCCCTTAGAAGAAATGTAAAGGCTAAAATAATCCTTTTCATCCCTCCAAATTATCGAAAAGTGATAAAAATTAGTGGGGGGGCCTCCCCCAAAAACGGTGGGTGATGGGGGAAAACGGAGGTCATATTCGGATTCAGAAGGTCATTTTACATAAGAATCAGCAGGAATGGTGTCAGGGCTCGAAAAAAAAATTTTTTGCAGACCAGTGTAATGATTGTCTGTCTTTTTTTTTACAAAAAATCTGATTCTGGGATTTCGTTATTTCAAACTTTCTCTGTAAAGTACTAATATTATTTGTCATTTACGTATATATTGCAATATTATTATTTAATATTTTCGTTTTATATTATAAAAATATGTTGTCTCTTTTCTGCCGACTTGATTCCAAATTAAATTGCTTTGTACTGTATAGCTGAGACTGTTAGTTGTTGAAACTTCATAATATCACTTTAATAAAACACTTTGTTTAGGTTTCAAAATTATATTTATTGTACTACAACAGTTGTTTCACCACAATGTGGCTTCATCAGGTAGATGAATTTACCTGATGAAGCCACAGTGTAGTGAAACAATTGTTGTAGTATAATAAATATAATTTTGAAACCTAAACAAATTAAGTGTTTTATTAAAGTGAAACTGCATTGTAGTTAAAAACGTATTTTTTATTATTTTGGGCAATTAATATGGTAAGTTATATTATAAATAATATGTTGCTCAATCATACACCACTAAACTTATCCTCCACTATCCTTTGAAGAACCGAAAAACAAATTACAGTAATTAATGTGCATTTCAAAAATGTCGTTTTCGACTCCAAAACAGACTGCAATCCGTATGCTATAAATACCCCTAATATACACGAATACAGCTCTGTAATATTCACAAAAATATGAACTACAGTTTCTAGTAAGAATGGTCAAAGTACTTGATCAAACTAAAATAAACTAAAAGTAATTTCTAACGAATCCATATAAAAACTATTCCCACTGATTATTAATTAATTTAGTGCGAAACACTCCAATGCGTCAATTAATAATACAATAATTGAAACCGTGCTATAATATCAATATGTAATTTAATTCTCACAAGTATTTTTAAATTTGTATTTTGCAAAGCTTATTAATATGACATAGCCCGATATTTTCACAGTATCAATTAAGAGCGTTAACCGATGTCTGCATGTTAAATGAGAAATGAATCCATTAGCGAGCTTTAAAGCTCCTGTATTAACTATCCGGCTTGTCACGTGACGCCGAGAGCCGGAATTCAGTTTTCATTGGATAATTAATTAATTACATTGCTTGAACCCCTCACCTTTACCATATAAAATACCTTTGTTCTGGTTAATTTATACTAAATCGGTGTTTATTATGTATTTCACGAGCAAATACCATATATTGAGCTAATAAAATTGACACTTTGATGGAAGGACTAATATATTATTAATTACTATTAACTGGATCACTAGTTAAGGTATTGATCGTCTTGATTAATTGTTGAATTTTTAAATAATTTTAGCAATGTTGAGGTTTGTTAAATAATTTAATATAACTACACGATCCATAATACAGGGCATTTTTCTTTTAAGTATAAATATCCCGATGTATACGCTGTCAATTTTGAGACATTCATTGGTTTTATAAAAGTTTAATTTAAAACCGAAAGAAAAATTACAAAAAGCAAATAATTGAAAAGTGGAATATGGTAAATATACAGTAAGAAATCAAGACAATTCAATTTTGTATGTACCTAATTTTTCCTTATTATAATACGGAATTTAATAGTAGTATTAATAAATCTTCTTATTCGTCTAATTTTCATTTTAAAAATTGTCCTCTACACCTAAAGTGGATGCGGGGCAATCTTGAAACCAATGTAAAATTGGTAATTTTACATATTATGTATCGAGTTTTTCTTTTGAGTTGTGTTGTAGATTTTTAAATATTCGTTGTTTTCTTAAAAAAGGTCCATTTGAACTTTAAATCAGTGTTTTCCACTCCCAGGTTAAGCATGAAGTAAAATTTCGAGTTTAGAAAAGCCTGAAAATTTTCAGGCCAGGATTAGTTCAAAATATTTCAGGAAGTGATAACTAGGAAACTTATTTAAGAAACTAAATTAATTAAAACGGCCCTGTAAGATCAAAAACAATATTTTCACCATTAAAGAGTTTAATTTGAATTTGAAGCCTAAGACGAGTGTTTTCCACTCCCAGACTAAGAATGAAGTGAAATTTCGAGTTTAGAAAAGCCTGAAAATTTGGTTTAGTCGCGTAGCGCGAAGCGCGGAGCGGCCAAACCAAATTTTCAGGCTTTTCTAAACTCGAAATTTTACTTCATGCGCCACGAGTACAAGACACTGATTTCATGCGAAGTTTACTCATTCACAATATTTCAGTACTTTCAGTGTTTAATACGCGTGGCGCATGAAGTAAAATTTCGAGTGTAGAAAAGCCTGAACATTTGGTTTGGCCGCTCCGCGCTTCGCGCTACGCGACTAAACCAAATTTTCAGGCTTTTCTAAACTCGAAATTTTACTTCATGCTTAGTCTGGAAGTGGAAAACACTCGTTTCAAGCTTCAAATTCAAATTAAACTCTTTAATGGTGAAAATATTGTATTTGATCTTACAGGGCCGTTTTAACTAATTTAGTTTCTCGAATAAGTTTCCTAGTTTTGAACTAATCCTGGCAAACATATATATTATATATCAAGGCCGTAGCCAGAGGGGGATTTGGGGGTTCAAACTCTTCCCGAAATTTTTAAACTGGTAAATTTTTGTATGTAAAAACGGCCCTGTAAGATCAAAAACAATATTTTCACCATTAAAGAGTTTAATTTGAATTTTTAGCTTAAAACGATTGTTCTCCACTCCGAGACTAAGCATGAAGTAAAATTTCGAGTTTAGAAAAGCCTGAAAATTTGGTTTGGTCGCGTAGCGCGAAGCGCGAAGCGACCAAACCAAATTTTCAGGCTTTTCTAAACTCGAAATTTTACTTCATGCGCCACGCGTATTAAACACTGGAAGCACTAAAATATTGTGAACGAGTAAACTGCGCTTGAAACCAGAGTCTAATACGCATGGCGCATGAAGTAAAATTTCGAGTTTAGAAAAGCCTGCAAATTTGGTTTCGTCGCTCCGCGCTTCGCGCTACGCAACCAAACCAAATTTTTAGGCTTTTCTAAACTCGAAATTTTACTTCATGCTTAGTCTGGGAGTGGAAAATACTTGTTTTAAGCGTCAAATTCAAATCAAACTCTTTAATGGTGAAAATATTGTTTTCGATCTTAAAGGGCCGTTTTTACATACAAATAATTAACATTTTAAAAATTTCGGGAGGAGTTTGAACCCCCCAAATGCCCCTCTGGCTACGGTCTTGATATATAATATACCTATTTGCAAGAATTAGTTTAAAATATTTCACGAAGTGGTAACTAGGAAACTTATTCAAGAAACTAAATTAATTAATTTCTATTCTATTTCAATATCTCGACAGTATTTATTTATGGAACCGAAAATTGGAAAAAAACCCGTTGTATTTGTCAGTTATAATAAAATTTCAAACATTGCGAAAAAAATCTTAACATCACCGGAATTAAGCCAATATTTTTGTTTAATTTAACCGGAAATGAGAAACAAATTATTAAGAGTTTAAAGTTTGATTCAGAATTTAATTGATGTTTGCCCATTTTTTATGACTAAAAAGTTACAATAAATATTTTATTGAGTTGTTACGGTTAAAGCTATCAAACGAAGTTAATAAACTTGTTTAAAATAATATTATTTTTTAAGTGACATTTTGTTAAGTTTTGTAAATACATTTTTTCACCCCCTTCCTATGCCACTGTATGGAATAGGCCCGATTATAATTCGAATAATTTATATAGCGATTTCAAAATAAAATAAAAGAATGAAAGTGGCGCACAAAAATTGATAGAATTTCACTAAAAACATTTTAAGTGGGTAATAATTTACACGAAACCGCCTGAAATATATTTTATTGCCCCTATTCGAAAATGGCCGCTTTTCTAATAACATTCGAAAATTTTATTGGCTACGGGAGGCGGCACTCTGTTAAATTAATTCCGGCCACTTTGCGTAATCAAATATAGGGACATGACAAATTGGAATTGGTTTTAATTTTTGAAATAATTATCACTCTTTAATGTAGCGTGCAAGATCCGGGCATGTGGCCGCCTACGAGCCCACGGCCCTTAATGAAAGTGATGCTAATGAAGCAAGCCCTGCGTTTACGCCATCACTGCCACTTTGACATAGAGATATCGGTGTGTGTCTATGCCGAGTTAACTTAAATACGTGTTAATTTCTTGGTTAGCTCTCCTTTGAAATTGCTTCATTTATTTATAATAATCACATTTATATGAGTGTATACATAAATTAAGTCTAAGAATTAATTCTAATACTAACTCATTACCATACCATTTAGAAGTAAATACAATTATTTTATTATTCATTAAAATATTATCTAATATGTATAAAAATACAGTTGATACCGAATAGTATTTCAAAAAATAATGTTTACATTAGGGATGTTCAATATATATATAGCGATATTTTAAATTATCAATATTTTCATGTAAAATATTTATCACTAATATCGATACCATGTGGTCGGTTTCGTTACATACGATATTTTTAAGGGGAAAGTTTCGTGAAGTGTTTTTCTATTTCAAAGTTACCGAAAAGTGAAAATCTAAAATATGTACAGAGATTTTTGCTAACTATATACAGGGAACTTTTCTTTTATGTATATATATGCATACGCTCTAAATATTACGACATTCATTGTTTTTTTTTTTGAAAGGTTTAATTTGAAGCTTTAAAATTTCCAATTTCATGCTTAAGCTGGGAGTGGAAATCCCAGCTTAAGCATGAAATTGGAAATTTTGAGTTTAGAAAAGCACGAAATTTCACTTAATGCTTTATCTAGGATTGAAAACGTTAGAAGTTTGAAATTCTTACGAAGAGTAATTATCTCAATGCATCTTCCTAAAATATTACGGCAAAATTGAAATTAGGCAATAAAATCAACGATTTTATCAGAACTTTCTTATTGAAACAAATATAAAAAATCAACAGATTATCAAATAAACATAAAATTCATAGAATCTACAAATTATTAAAATTTGATTGGCTACAATTGAAATTTAAATATCTTTCCTGAATAATGCAAAATATCAAATCAAAGTTGAAATTTGATTTGATATATATTAAAATATATATATAAAATCAAATTTTACCTTTTTTTGATATTTTGCATTATTCAGCAAAGATATTGATTTAAAATAAATTTAATTTAATTTAATAAAAAAATACGTTGATAAAATAATCAAGGTATTTTTAATTAAATTAAATTGCATTTATATTGAATCATTTCTGATCAAATAAGTTTCTGATTGATTGTCTGACGACGGTTTCTACACTCAAATTAAGTATGAAGTAGAATTTTGAGTTTAGGAAAGCCTGAAAATTTGGATTTGCAAACCCAAATTTTCAGGCTTTTCTAAACTCGAAATTTTACTTCATGGGCCACGCATATAAAACACTGATTTCAAGTGAAGTTTAAAATAAATTTAACTTGATTTTATGTTTATTCTTATATTCATTAATTTCACAAATGTCTATTGCGTCTAACCAAATCTAATGCTTTCAAAATTTGGTTTGGGATGTGTAGGAATACTTAAAACAAAACCCTTGTATAAAATCTGGTAATTTTAAGATGTTATTTTACCGCCCACCCTAACTTTCCATTGTCAAACATAAGATTTTTAATTTAAATTAAGTAAACATTATTAATCGAAAAATGTTCAGCTTGTAACGCAGAAGGACATGGAGCATGGTCCACTAAGTGTCCTAAAAGACCACTTAAACCAATAGAAGGCATCCCCAACGTAAAACTACAATCAACAAACCTAAAATCTGCAGACATCGAACCATCAATTAAAAAATCATCACGCATACATTCACCCATCACACTTCATGATCACATTATTGATACATATATCACAAAGCTTAACTCATCTAAACATACTGACAGACCAACATTATTAAAAAAATTAAAAGAAAAATGTATTCAGTCATACAACATTGACACTTGTGCTTCCATCTCAGGCAATAAGGTATTCATCGTTATGTTTGACCTTTCCCATCCCGAATCCATTGCCCCTGTAGTCCCAATTAGAGGCGTTAATTTTTCTCAAGGAATAATCGGAAATGGATAGTGCTCGCTTCTTATATTGTAACATAAACGGAATAAAATCAAAATCCTATTCTATTAATAATTTTATAGCACATTCAAATACCCATGTAGCCCTATTCCTTGAAACCAAAACTCAATCCCCTTCAATCCTTAATAAGTGGCACTCTTTATCCCTCCCTTCTTCAATACTAAACCGTAACCAACGTGGTGGTGCGCTGGTTACAACACACCCTACAATTCCTATAGGCAAAGCCAATCCACCCAAAATAAACAACACACTAAATGAAACCATCCACTTTACTCTATCCTTTAATAATTTGAAACTTAATATCCTTCTAGTCTATATCCACCCCAATGCTCCCATAGAAGATACAATTTTTACTAAAGCTTCCTTATTTGATAATTGCATAATTATAGGTGACTTTAATCTAAACAAATCCAAACGAAAACACCTTAATTCCTTCCTCAGCCAATCCAACTTCACACAAATACACACACCCCCAACATTTATTATGCCCAATAATCCTAGTACCACTCCTGATATCCTACTCTGTACATCCAATATTAAACCTCTAATACATTCACTGACATTAATACCCGACCTAGGATCAGATCACCTTTCGATTCAATTTGACTTTACTATCCCGAACATCCTTATTCCTGAACCTCCTATCGATATATTAAACTACGAAAACTGCGATATTGTTAAACTTACCAAAGATTTAACTGATTACATAAATTCCAACCCAATTATTTCTCCTATTACAATAGATAAATTCCAATCCGAACTCGAAAACTCCATTAAATTACATACTCCTAAAATAACTAAGCAACCCTACAAATATCCCCTTCCTAAATATATCCTTAGATTCATAAAATTCAAACGACAGTTATACAGAGACATTCAACTGACGGACAATTCGGACCTTAAAACAAAATTTAATAAACTTAACAAAGACATCAAAAACCTTATAACAGAATTTAAAAAAGAAAAATGGCTTACTGTTTGCGAGGAAATACATAATAAAGACGGAAAAAAATACTGGTCGAAAATCAAAAAGCTGTCCAAATACAAACAGTCAGAATCGATAAAGTCAATTTTAGACCCAACGACCAATTCAGAAATAACTGACCCTCAAAGAATCACCAATACGTTTGCAGACTATTTTACACATATCAATTTTCAATAAACGACGACTACGACAAAACTCAACTTAACGACATAAACGACTGGTATCAGACTTTCCAATCACTTCCTTCTTCCCCAGTAACTCCTATCTCCGAGGAGGACTATATGAATAAATTTTCCCGAGGTAAAAACACTGCCCCGGGACACGATAGTGTTCCTCGAAGTATCCTTAAAAAACTCCCACTAAATATACACTTATACATCCTAGACATTTATAATTATGCATTAGCAAACCAGTATTTTCCTCCCACTTGGAAAAAAGGGCAAATTGTATATATTCACAAACCTAATACCGATTCCTCACTTGTAACCAGCTACAGACCTATCACATTACTCCCAGTCCTTGGCAAAATATTCGAATCCCTCCTCAAAGACCAAATAAGCTCACATATTTCCAAATTTATCCCTAAATACCAATTCGGATTCCAACACAAACGCTCCACCCAACTCCCATTGACAATACTAGCTTCCAATCTCCAAACGTCCCATCTCGAAGGCAAAAAATCAGCTGTATTATTCCTCGACATCAAAAATGCCTTTGACTCGGTCTGGCACCGAGCATTATTATACAAATGCCAAATCCTCAATCTCCCTACATACCTATTACGCATCCTTGACCAATTCTTATCAAACAGATCCCTACAAATTAAGTTCAAAAACAACCTATCCTACTCATTCTCTCCATTCCAAGGTGTTCCACAAGGTTCCCCCATATCTCCCTTACTTTTCAATCTATACACTCATGACCTATATAACCCTAATCCCAAATATTTCAATCCATCTCAGTATATCCTCCAGTTCGCCGATGACACAGCCTTAGTAAGCCACGCCCCCACCCTCAATGCCGCAATGTCCTCCTTACAAGAGCTACTAAACCAATCCAAATCCTGGTTCCTTAAATGGAGAATATCCTTGAACTCCTCCACAACCCAACTATTAATACCTAACCACAGAATAACACCTAATTCCCCCACAATTCTCCTCAATGGCACCCTAGTTTCTCCTTCACCCCTATGTAAATACCTCGGTATAAACTTTGATCCCAAACTCACTTTTATTCCTCACTCCAAAATAATAAAAAACAAAATTCAAACTAGAGCACGCCACATTAGAGGTTTAACATATAAACATCGTGGTTTATCAACAAACACCGCAGTTAAAATATACAAATGTATATGCAGGCCGATACTCGACTACGGTTTCATCTCACTCATCCCCGATCCCTCAACAACATCCTTATTGCAGAAAGAAGTTCCCTTCGTATATTGACAAAAATCCGCCATCCCTTAAATCCTTTCTATAACCCCTCCAATGAAATGTTGCTAGAAAAAACACAAATAATACCTATGAACGAGCGCTATCCATATCTAATCGAACGTTTCCTTAAAGCACCACTAAACATCAAAATCCTAAAATTGTTCTGTCAAACCAGAAATCCCTTAATCCTGCCCAAACGCAAATTTCCAGAATCCACTATCCTCCAAACACTCCTCACCCTACATCAGTCACTAACTCAATAGCATCATCACATTCATTAATTAATCTCATAACAACATATTAAATTACTCTAGGCAGAAAGACTTCCGGTCGATAGCCTTTTCGCATTATGTAAAATAAAAAACAATAATGAATGTTCATACAATGTAATATATTATTTCCCGAATAAAGATGTTACATATATATATATATAGTAAACATTTTACATTGAAAATAATAAACACACATTTTAAAATTTATCATCATCAGTGTACAATGCACGTCTTTCGTTCTATGACATGAAAACAAATGTTTTGTTGACTAGGCATACCTAGTCAACAAAACATTTGTTTTCATTTCATAGAACGAAAGACGTGCATTGCACGCTGATGGTGATAAATTTGAAAATGTGAGTTATTAATTTTAAATGTAAGATGTTTACTTAATTTAAATTAAAAATCTTATGTTTGACAATGGAAAGTTGAATTATCGAAACTTCAGTCACAAATAAAAATTAGCGTAATATATAAAGTACACGGTTGTAACTTGGACTAAAAATGATGTCGGTTCTAATATGGCAACTTAGATACGATATACAAAAATTTAAAATTAGTTTGATTTTTCAGCTTAACTTTGTATTATTTTTTTATAATTGTTTTTATACTTATATTTACACTTGTATTTCTGTTAAAATAAGTAATTAATACGTTTTAATTAATTTTATGTCAAATAGAAATAAAAAATAACTGCTAGGTAACAATAATATAAATAACATATATCATTTGTTGAATAAACTAGTGCCAAGTATTTTTATGTTGTTGAAATACAATCAAATTTATAATTATAAAAAAATGCATGCATTCTATTTTGCGCACTAAATTAAATTCGAAAGTATTAAAAATCAATTATCGATATTAAACCGTCACATTTAATCACCGTATAGCGCTCCGCAATAAAATTAATTTAGTAAATTTGCAAATCTGTTCGCTTCACATAAATAATATTGTTTTAGAGCCGAATGCAAACTACGCTATCATTGACATAGTTGATTTTACGGTCCGGGCGAAATGGATTGGAAGTAATTGAATGTTTTATTTGCATTCGGGGACCATAATGTAATAAATTATTAAACGGCTTTTCATTTCCGTATCCACGTTTAAGTCATTGATATTTCACATTTGCGATAATTTATTCTAAAAGAAAATGAGTTTCAAAACATTTATAGGAATTGAGTGGAATTCAATAGTTTTTTTACTATTATTTTCTTTAGCCGCTTTTAAAAGGTTATTTTGTGATACCTAACATGTGTTAATCTCGGTTGGTACGCATGAAATAAATATTTCGACTTTAAAAACCCAAATTTTCACTCTATTCTAAAGTCATAATATTTACTTTATGCGTCTGTCGCATAAATCGCTAATTTAGTGTGAAATCATTCTTAATACAGGGAGTTTTTCTTATAAGTATACATGTCCTAATTAAACCATATATGCTGCAAATTTTTAGATTATGGTTGTTTTCTAAAAAAGTTCAATACAAAGTTTTAAATGAGTGTTTTCCACTCCCAGATTAAGCATGAAGTAAAATTTCGAGTTTAGAAAAGCCTGAAAATTTGGTTTAGTCGCGTAGCGCGAAGCGCGGAGCGACCAAACCAAATTTTCAGGCTTTTCTAAACTCGAAATTTTACTTCATGCGCCACGCGTATAAAACACTAAAATCTTGTAAAGTTCACAATATGCTACTAAAGCAGTATTCTAAAGACGTATATTTTGAGCTTCAAATAAAACCAGTGTTTTATACGCGTGGCGCATGAAGTAAAATTTCGAGTTTAGAAAAGCCTGAAAATTTTGTTTGGTCGCTCGCGCTACGCGACCAAACCAAATTTTCAGGCTTTTCTAAACTCGAAATTTTACTTCATGCTTAATCTGAGAGTGGAAATCACTCATTTAAAGCTTCAAATTATACTCTTTTATAAAACAAAAAATATCGGAAAATTTAATTTTTATGGATAGTTGTATGTATAGGTACTTAAAAGAAAAATTCTCTGTATATTAAAAAGTATAAATCTGTTGACTATATTACTTACATATACTCTTGGTAGTTAGCTTATGCTTGGCCATTGATTAGAGAATAATTTAATAAATGCAGAAAGACATTTAGTACTAAGAAAAAATCATGATAACAATTTGACATATGAATTGATCAATTTGTTAAGAAGTTTTGTATTTTTATATTTTTGTGGTGTACTTACAACTGTAAGTAAACCATTATATTATTGATTTAAAACATAAGGAAAATTCATCAAATAATTATATATTGTAATATAGAGTTATTCGGTTATTTATAATTATTTATATTTGGTGAAGAAAAACACTTGTTATGTTCCATTATTTTTTTTTAGCTTCCTGATACGTGTTTCGATCTTTACAGATCATTATCAAAGGTTATAGTATAACCTTTGATAATGATCTGCAAAGATCGAAACACGTGTCAGGAAACTGAAAATAAAATAATGGAACGTAACAAGTGATTTTCTTTACCAAATTTGAATATCCGGTTCCATCAAGAGTGTAGCGCAACAGGCATTAACTTTATAATTATTTATGTAAAAAGTAAGTTAACGTTAAACTATTAATCAACTTTATTGACATGTAAATACATGTTCATGAATATAAAATTTTAATAATTCTTATTCAAATGCGTTTTTTTTCTTTTGCCTTTTTTATAAATATAAATTTGAATTTAGAACAATGTTTACTGGAAGGAATGAATTAAATTGTAGAAACAACATATAATTCATATTCATTGCTTTTAAAAAGTACAACAGCATTCAATTATAAGTAAGCTACATAATAGTAAACAGACACAAAGATTTGTTATTTTCGCGTTTTAGAGACGTTATTGAAGTTAAATCTAAGGCGAGTTGCCAACTTTATATGGCCCCTTAAGAACGTACACAATCCCACCCAGCAGCACTTTTATCCCAAAAATATGTATCATAACGAATAACCAAATAAATATAAAATGTGCCGTTCTCTTTATCAAGGTAATAAACCAGCTCAGGGATATTTTCCAGAATATCGCACAAGTTTGACCCAGATTCACCTAGACTTAGCATACAACTACGACGATTTATGCCCATGTGTATTGATTCGGCGGGGGGGGGCTTAAATGAAAATATCCGATAAAAATAACGGCGAGGGATAATTGTGAAAGCTGCCCTTTTTGCCCCCCGAGAGTGGACCGCAAGCTTTAAGCGAAGAAAAAAGCCGCAACAAAGCGCTTGCGAAGTTCTTGCCGTTGCTGTTGGCCGTTATGCAACAGAAGTTTAGAACAAGAAACGATGACCTAAATCGGGATATTTCATACAAAGTAGTTTAAAGTGTATAAGATAGGAAAAAAACTGGATGGCTAAATCTTATTTTATGAGTTATCTCTAGAAAATACTTAATTAATGAATAAATAAGACACTGAAAGTATTTTGTTCAATAATTCTTTTTTTAAAATAATAAATAACTTAAGTTTGGAAAGCAATAATTGTTAACTGATTTTATTTCTAAATGGTGCTGGTATCAAACTTATATAATAATTTATTATGACTTACATTTATAGTCATACTACATAATTTTATAAGTATTATACAAGCACCGTTTAAAAATAAAATTAACTAGTAATTTGAGTAATTTTAAAATGTGTTAGATTAAGTAATCTATTTCGTTATGTTTAATTTAAACCTATATAAATAATCGTGCTTTAAAAACAAGACTTCAAATATAGCTACATATTTTACATGACAGCTCCTTGTTACTTTACTTTCATGACTTCTCTTTAATGTAAATACTCTAGAAAGGTCAGAATTTACAGGATACCTTGAGGGGTCCAAATCTAAATTCGAAAATGTTCACACTTTAGTGTAAGTTACTTACTTATATGCGTTTGCACAGATTTCTCTAAATAGACCTCGCTGACTAACTATGATTTAAAGCAAGGGTGTTAATGTACATAAACTACAATATTTATGAAATTTATTGTAAAGGAGAAAAAAATTTACTTTTTTTAAAATGTCTAAAAACTAAAATTCTCGCTTTCATGTTGTGTTAATACAGATAATGTTACTTTTAGGGATACATATCCTGAAGCATTATACTCTGTAAATGTTGAGGCGTTCGTTGTTTTTACAAACGTGTTCAACCTAAAACTTCTAACAAATGTGACGCGTTGAATAAGCATCAAGTAAAAAGCCTGAACATTTGGTTCGGTCACCCTGCTTTGCGACCAAACCAAATATACAGCCTTTTCTAAACCAAAAATTTTACTTCATGCTCAATCTGGGTGTGGAAACTTCTCGTTTAAAGCTTCAAATTGAGCTCTTCAAAAAAACAACGAATTCTGGAACATTTACAGCGTTTGTATATCTTAGCAAAAAATTATCTGTATACTAGAATTAGATGCTTAGTGGATGATTATAGTTAATCAGTCGTGATGTAAATGGGCTTTAGTGCTTTAATAGGGGAGTTTGATATTAATTAAATATATGTCAATAGAACATTTAAACAATAGTTTTAATTTAAAAACAATTGAGCTTTTCAAGCTTTTATTCAGAGAAAAATTCCACTCACCGCATATGGGATTTGTTATTTGAATCCACATTTATCAAATACCAGTAAACACCAAAAATAGAAAGTAAACAATGCATATTTCCAAATATTACACTTATCGGCTTTTTATCAGGTTTATCCGGCGAATGCGCATGGTGGAAAGTAATTGAATTCCATTTGTCATTCGAGAATCAGTGTTTTTTTGTTTGTTGGTTTCTATAAATGTTGTGCAAAATACTATGGATCGTACATTCAAATTCGTATAATTTGCATGCACCGTAGCATCCAACATGCGGACAAACAACCGACGATAATTATTCTCAACAGGTGACAGCGTTAAACAATCTATTCGGAATAATCCAAAGAGATTTAATATAAATTACTGTGTTATTTGTGGAAGCTTTCCTCTGCAGCGTGCATTTCAGATTGATTTAATGTGATTTGTTTTGAAATTGTGAATTATTTATATTTATAAAAAAAAAAATCTATTTTCAATTTAAAAAAAACTATGTTTACGATAAATTGCGTTCAATAAATTTGTATAGTTTTATGAATAAAATGAGTTAAATGAATAATTGCAAATATTAACGCGTTTATTTATTCACGTATAATTAAAATTGCGGTATATTACAGGTAATTTATTTCAATAAAATCAATAACGATATATTTTATACGTCAATTTAAAATCATTGTTTAATTGCTGTACCTGGTGCAAAAGCAACAATATATAACTATGAATGAAATTACCAATACTTGGTTGTAGAGTGCTTCAGAAGATTATTGTTTGTAAGCACTCAACAACAAATAATTCCAATAATAATGTTTAACTATGAATTCAATTTATTCTACTAGTCGTTGAAAATGCTGACTGTAAAACTCGAGTGGATTCGGCTTATATTTCACTCGGCACACAACTGAACATTTATATTTTAATTAATAAAAAAAATTAATCTTAGAATAAAATTTAACTAGCGTTAATAAAAACCGGCATTTTTGAAATAACATTAGAACGTAATTAAAAAAAAATACCGTTGTAAATCGATACAAATCATTATATTTTGGATTTGTATAACTGTAAACTTGTTCGGTTTCACTTATTGCCTGTCCATCATTTAAACAGTATATTTTATACATACATATAATTTTAACATTAAATAATTTGAACTATAATGATATTATAAAAAACTTTAATTATTTTAACAATTTATTCTACAGTAACTATTTCAATATTCTTAAAAATAAAACTGTTGCATTCCGGAAAATTGCAGCAGAGCGATAAGAGTAAACTGTTTAAATTCGCGTGATCTTCGTGCAAACCTCGAAATTATGCAAATTCTGGGATTTTTTTAATGTGCCCGCACGGAATGTATAGGCCATTTAATCATATATCATAACCCACTTACTTTTGACCAATCTTGTAAATCGAAGGAATGACAGGTAAAGGATTGCTTACATTAATATTAGAAATTGTGAGTATAAATCACGTTCACATAAAAATGTCGTGCTGTAAACGCTACTTACTTGCACTTAGAGGAAAAAATTAAGGAAATAATTTGTCAAAATTACGAGTAGAACAAATAATTTATTAATTGTATTTTTTCAGTACTTGGCACGTTCGCTACCAGGCTTGCAGAAAAAAAGTCTACAACTGTGGTCTTTATATTTTTTTTAATAAACTGAACAATTGCCTAAAAGGCCATAAAACCGTAATTGTCTTCTAGCCCAGAACATACCGCACCATTTTCAGTTTTAAATGCATCCAATTTGTTTACGATATGGTTTTGTAGAGCCAATTATAATAAAGTTACCAAACATTTAGAGTCACATATGTTACATATACGTGACGCTGGTAGCAAACGTGTTAATATAGTTTCTGTAAAGTAATAATTTATTATTATATTATTAAATAGTATTAATAATCTCTTTGCTCCCTATTTTCAAAAATGTGTCTAAAATAACCTATAATGTGGAGTAGTGAATGCGTAAACGGGGCAAGTGCACTAATTAGTTATTTTTGTTAAAGGACAATTCAAATTAGTTTTAACTTTAAGAATGATCGTAATGGACCGAAACACGTATCAGACAACTGAAAATAAAAGTAAGGTAAAGAATAAGGTAAGCTACATTTTGCTTTATCGGGTACTTTTTTTTATGAATCACTTGGTAAACCATTTTCAAATATGTTGGTTTTGTAAATTAAGTTTACTTGGTTTTGTTTCACTTTTATATATTTTATTTAAAAACCCTCTGTATGTTTACTTAATTTCATAAAAATATGATATCCAGTAAAGAATTATAAATAACTGCAATATCACATCTAGGCCAAATAATTTACGAATACTCCATTTAAAATATAAAGCTCTATGAGATTCGAAATTAAAGGGCTCAGTTTAATTTATACTCCCGGAGAAATACTGTAAAAGCTTGCTCCACCGAAATAAATGAAGGCAACGAACTCGATTCAACAAAAGTCCATTTCGTGCAGAAATTCTAAGGTGAGATTAAGGCAGGTCTTGTGTATGTGGATTTTCTAAATTTCGTGACTTGTTTCTCTTAACAGAACAAGTAAATAATACAAAAAGCACAAAATATGTAGTACAAATTAAAATATATATGTATATACAGGAAATATTACTTGTAGGTAGGGCTTTTATTAACTTGTAAATGTTCAGAAATTCGTTGTTTAAAAAATACGTTTAATATAAAGCTTCTAACGAGTGTTTCTATTCCTTGATAAAGCATAAAGAAAAAATTTGGAGTTTAGAAAAGCCGGAAAATTTGGTTTGGTCGCGTGGCGAAGCTGCTTTTCTAAACTCAAAATGTTACTTTATGCTTAATCTGGGATTAAAAAACATTCGTTTAAAGCTTCGAATTGAACTCTTAAAAAAATGAATTTCGCAACATTCACAGCGTATGTATACCTAAAAAAAAATGCCTGTATGTCAGCATTCGTTCCATTTGATTATTTTTTAAATGTTGATAAAACTCATCAGTTTTCAATAACAATTAATTTGACAACGTGTTTTAACAATGTCTCTCCCACCCCTCTTTTAGTCTGCGCCCCTGATTATCATTATTATTATATTTTGACCCTTTCTGAAAAAAAATCATCGGGCGTCCATGCTTCTATCAGTTTACTTCATAGCTGATTTATTTGTTTTCTCATATTTAATAAAAAAAATCTTACTTTACATTCTATATAATCTAAAATATAAAATTACGATAATGTTCGTATAAAGTGCAAACTAAAGGAAGCGTAAGCTTATTTAGTTTTGAATGAATTCGAAATATTCATTTTCCATTAACTAACTAATCAATCCCAATTTAACTGATGCATAAGTAAACAATTTTAAATCGATATAGCTTGTACCAATATTAACTATAATTTAAAAAAAATATATGCCAACACTAAAAAATCTACTTAAACACTAATACAAAAAATACTGTTTTAGTAGTATATTTTGAACATCATTTCTCAATTATGATGCATAACGAAGTAATAACCTCTACCTTTAACAGTATAAAAAAACAATAGTATTTAATGCTAATTATTCCGAAAATTGTTTCAGATCTGCCGTGAAAGAAAAAAATATGTTAACAAATATTGGAATCCGAGAATCTTTTATGTACATTTTTGGAAATATCAGTACTACGTTAATATTCCTGCTGTTACTTGTAACAATTCATAAAAATTAAAAGATTTGTAAACTCTACGTATAGCAAAATTTGCTTGAGATTTATACTGTATTTATCCATTGATAATTATCAGTTTGTGCCCGAAATGTACATACGGCAGTATGATGAAGAGATATAGTGTTTTATATATTAATTATATTTCATCTTTACGTGACACATTCAATCCCTTTAAAAAAAAATTGATTGATAAGGCTGATAAATGTTGAAAGTTCATCTTCACTTTTATATAACTAAAACAATTTATACACTTTCAAATATATATTGTGCATTCGCTAAAATTGTTTCGCCACACTGTGGCTTCTTCAGGCGAAGAAATGATCATTTCTTCGCCTGAAGAAACCACAGTGTGGCGAAACAATTGTAGCGAATGCACAATATATATTTGAAAGTATAAATTGTTTTATTTATATACAAGCAATCCATTTAAGACTTATATTTATTTATTTAAATATCTAATTGATGAGGCGGATACATGATGAAACTCCATAATACTATTTGAAATAAAACAACACAGTTGGGAGGGTTTCACTTTTATTGTTGAACACTGCAACATGTTTCACCACACAGTGGCTTCATCAGGCAGATAAAATCCCCGCCTATTTCATCTGCCTGATGAAGCCACTGTGTGGTGAAACATGTTGCAGTGTTCAACAATAAAAGTGAAACTCTCCCAACTGTGTTGTTTTATTGCAAATTATATTTATTTGTTAATTTCTCACTTAATAAATTTACAGTTACCATTAGAAGAGTAAATTAAGCACGGTAACAATAAATAAGTCCATTGTTTAATTATTCTGGTTGATTCTGTGTTTTCTATAACGATTTTTTATTTTTCAATTTATAAATATAGAAGTTTGATTTGTTACCTAACATCCCAATATATTAGAAAATCTGAAATCTGAGCTGAAATGAATCGGTTCGCGGTGCACTTTTATCTTAAAAAAAATGGGTCAGCGAAATTTATGCTTTTAATATTTTCATGTGGTCGGGAATGAAGCAGCGGTCATTTAACTATAAATAAAAGGGGCACTTTATTATTTTTCATTTCGTTCCAGCGCGGAGGAATATATGAGTTATTTTATAGCGAATGTGTCCTATGCCCTCTTGCGCAGAGCATTTATTTGTTAGTTTTTTTTTCCGGCGTTCTGTTTCGGCCGCATAAACTTGAATGGAATTTATTTTAACGGCCGCACTTTAATCCCTTCGAATTTAGTACTCATTTCGCGGTATTTATACGTTATCTCGTGCGGTCTGGATGTTGGTGTATTGGAAAACGGGCGAAAATATCTAATCTCAGTAGTAAATTAGTTTATTTTTCTGTAATACTGTCATAGCACTAAGTTGGTGATTGTATATTTCAGTTTAAAAATGATTATAAATTTAGCCGTGTAGCGAAAAATATAAATTAGGCTTTTCTAAACTCGAAATTTCACTTCATGCGCCAGGCGTATAAACACTGAAATATTGTTAAGTTCAAATATATATTAATTAGGTTTATTTGGCGTAATTATACACAGATCTGTAATTTGTATTAAATTATTTTGCTATTTGATTGATAATATTGTACTTATTGACGAACACAAACCCTGTTTCTCTTGCGTTAGCATTACAAACACTTGGTAGACGCGCTCACACAATACTTAATTTATAACCTGTTTTTTTTAATATGACCAATCAAATTTGACATTTTAAGAATTTACTGGTGTAATGCAGGTTGTGTGTTTTAGGTTAGGACAAGATTAATCACATGTTATGTTGTAAATTAACTTTTAATTTGTAAGTTATGTGGAGGGGAAATCTGACATTAATATGACAATTCAAATAACTCACAAAGATTACGATTACAAATGTATGTGACTATCCCCGCCTCAAATTATTTGTATCTACTACCAATTTAATACAGTGTCTCTGAGGATCAGGTAGGATAGAAAAATTAGGTAATATTCCTTGCTCAGGAATATATGTCTTCTTTATATCTGCCCATTTATATGTTAAAATTTTAAAAAAGTTCTAAATACAAGGAATCTGTCTTTTAGGTACACATGTGACGATTTTTCAATGTAAACTTTCAACATTCGTGATCTTATTAAAAACTTTGAATTTAAAAACACTAACGAGTGTTTTCCACTCCCAGACTAAGCATGAAGTAAAATTTCGAGTTTAGAAAAGCCAAATCAGGCTTTTCTAAACTCGAAATGTTACTTCACGCGCCACGCGTATAAAAAACTGATTTAAAGTGAAGTTCAAAATATACTGCTTAGTTCTGATCACATGTTGAGTAATTTTGCAAATGTTTATGAAATATGTAAAAGTATACTTAAATGAAAATAAAAACAGTATATGGTTCCTAATATTAATATTTATTTAAATTTAATTAATGTTGCCGTTTTTAATTACATCACTTTGGTTACTATCAAAAAATTACTTAACACTTAATAATTTTTCTCAAGTTGTAACATTAAATCTTTTTAAAATCTTAAATTTATTGAACTTTTCTCGAAATGTTTGACATTTTTAAGTATCCTAATGTTAAAAGAAATTTGTTATTGACCTCTGTACAAGATGAATAAACGTACGACTATTATAAAGTTAACAGAGATTGTTGAGAAATTACTAAACATATAATGAAAAACTAATTCGTATAATGAAAAGTATACATATCCTAATAAATACGGTGTCAATTTTTAGGCAATTGTTGTTTTTAAAACGCGTTTAATTTAAGACTTTTAAGGACTCTTTTTACTTTGTCTTTTTTAAACTAGACATTTTACTTTATGCTTGATAAAAGGGTGGAAACACTTGTTTTTACATTACATTATTTTACTTGACATTATTTTACCTTACATATAATTTGTAAAATGATTAGGCTCACTAAAACTAAAATAAATAAAAACACTAGAAAATAGTATTTTCTGTTATTAATCAAAGACATTCAAAATGTTGTTAAATTGAATAGGTTGGTAAGTAAAAAATTCAGTTTGTTTAATCTGAGAAAAACAAACCTATACGATTAGAAGCATAATTAAATAAGTTGAAGATTGACAAAGGATTTTGACTAAGTTTCAATTTATTTTGTGAGATTTTTTCGGATTAGATCTTTGTACCAAGAAGTAAAACATTCATAAAAAAATCCAACAGCGAAATGTTGCTTTAGTAATTTTTTAGATAGATCCGTGCTTTTATTATTGTCTTTAATTTGATGTGTATATCTTGAATACAAACAAATACGAGATTTCATAAACAGTATTGTATTTAAACGTGACTCAGCTATCTACATTAAGGTATAGAATTATTTATCTTATTTATCTACAATAAATATTTTTGAATAAAATAAATGGCAATAAAAAGTTGGCAAACTATATAATACAGTTTAACTAATCACATAAAATATAAAACTAGCAATATGTATATTTTAATGATTGTAATTAAACATGTGTTTTTTGAAAAAAAATCCTCTATTAAAACCAGGGTTGTTAAAAAAAAACTTTATTTTCACTGTAATTAAAACAAACAGTTTTTTAACAAAACGTGTTTTTTCATTAAAACAGCGTTTAAAACATTAACGATAAAAAACATGTTTAAAACGTGTTTAAAACATGTTTAAAACACGTTTAAAACAGATGATAGAGGGTATTTTTCTTTTAAAGTTACATATCCCGATAATCACAGCGTTTTTTTTTTTATTTGCGGGAATTTGTTGTTTCAAAGCGGGTTATTTGGGGCTTTTAACGAGTGTTTTCTATTCCCAGACTAAGCATGAAGTAAAATTTCGAGTTTAGAAAAGCCTAAGAATTTGGATTGACCGCGTAGCGAAGCGGAGCGGCCAATCCAAATTAGGCTTTTCTAAACTCGAAATTTTACTTCATGCGCCACGCTTAAATACACTGGTTTACAGTGAAGTTCAAAAACGCACACATACATCAACAATTATAGGCAACCTAATATACGTTAGAGTTATTGGGTTGCCTATAATCACTGTTTTAAACAATTTGCTAAGCGCGGAATTTGACTTACGTTTTATTCATATCTACATATTAGATTGTTAAAGCCGTATATTTTAAACTTTACGATATTTCAGTGGTTTATACGTGTGGCGCATGAAGTAAAATTTCGAGTTTAGAAAAGCCTAATTTGGATTGGCCGCTCCGCTTCGCTACGCGGCCAATCCAAATTTTCAGGCTTTTCTAAACTCGAAATTTTACTTCATGTTTAGTCTGGGAGTGGAAAACCCTCGTTTAAAGATTCAAATTGAAATCTTTTAAAAAAGCAACGAATGTCGTAAAATTTACAGTGTATGCATACGTATACCTGAAAGAAAAATTCTCTGTATTTAAAAATCCTATTAACGCACACACAGTTGTGATATTTTATTGTAATAAAATGTTAAGTTTAATAATGTAGTTTAAAATATCTTCAACATTTTAGATAAAATTAAAAAATGTAAACAAAAAATCTTAATGAAGTAGTATAAAATATAATTTAGCAAATTTAAGATAATAAAAAAACGTTTTAAACAAAGTTTACGTTTAAAACATGTTTTTAACAGATTTAAGATTTAAAATATGTTTTAAACAAATCTAAGATTTAAAACATGTTTAAAACAAAACCGTCTAAAACACGACGGCTGTTTTTAAACATGTTTAATACATTTTTTACAACAAAGTGTTTTAAACATAACAACCCTGATTAAAACGTTATAATTAAACAATGTTTATTATTCCCGTTTTATGGTTACTTGTACGTTGTGTATCTAATTTAAATCAGATTAACTCTGTGAAATGTTAGAGGATAATTGGTGCTAGCCTTCTACACATGCAAGTACATGTGTATAATCCCACGGATATCTGCAAAGCAATCAGATATTTAGAAAGCTTTACTAAAATAACCTGACACTGTATTTTAAACAACTCGTATACATACAACAAAATAATAATTTTACATAATTATTAAACGCTTTGTCTGATATAAATAATTTAATATAAAGAAAACACTTGACTTTATTTTTCTTTATATCAAAATTGAAAATGTACCAGGAAGTGAACGCCTCCAAAATTCAAGAATAAATAATTTAAGTTTATACAACGAGGAAATATATTGCTAGGGAGGTTTGGTGAATAAAAATATACAAAAAATGAGACTGCCAAATATAAAAAGAAGAAAAACACGCAAAATGTGATGCTTACGATTTAATACTGCCTTAATGATTTTACCACAATTATTTCGTGTATTGTATTGTATTCGTGTAGCTTTGATAGAAAAAGAAAATAAAAAAAACAAAATTATTAGATCATTATTAAACTAAGTGATTAAGGATTTTTAATCAGTAAATGCCCCAAAAATCAATACATTTAATTTTCTTATTTACTTTTGAAACTATCTTGTAAAAAATCAAATTTTGTTAACCGCAAAGCTTGTTTCAATTAGATATTTTAAAAATTGTGTTCAGCATTTAATTTCAAACAGCAATTAGTAAATTTCGTTTTAAAGTGTGTTAAATCGTTCGCCATCTATCAAACGCGACTTGTTTTAATTAGTAGACCCCGGTGATTTGTGGCTTCGTCTATCTCACAACACAACCTACATCTTTAAAGAGCTAAATAACTTCCCTAACACACAAACTTCTTACATTTAATCAAGTATTCTTCACTGTCTAAAATTAGAATTAATTTATAAACGGGGACTTGTGACCTTTTTAATGGTATTTTAATTAATAATTGGAAAGTTTCGTTTTCATTAACAAACTTTAGAATTACATCTGATTTTAATTTAATAAAATTATTTCATACGTGGTAATAATAGAATCAGTAATGTCATGTTCTTAGAAGGTTATTCCTGGCAATTAACATCCTAATACATCCATAATCTTGGGAGCCCGCAAATATGGGCAAGAAAATGTTCAGTAAAGTTAAGATTTTAGAAAGATTTATTGTTTAGACTTAAGAAAAAATATCAACTATTAGGCAGTTTGTTGTAAATAACCCAACTGATGAAAATAAAAACGGCAACATTAATTATATATATAAATGTTAATAATAGGAACCATTTACTGCAACTGTTTTTTTTTTCATTTAAGTATACTTTTACATATTCCATATAAGCATTTGCAAAGTTAATCAACAATGATATCAAACCTAAGTAGTATAGTTTGTTGAACTTCACAATATTTTAGTGTCTATACGCCTGGCGCATGAAGTAAAATTTCGAGTTTAGAAAAGCCTAATTTGGATTGGTCGCTCCGCTTCGCTACGCGACCAATCCAAATTTTCAGGCTTTTCTAAGCTCGAAATTTTACTTCATGCTTAATCTGAGATTGGAAACAGTCGTTAGACGCTTAAAATTGCAAGCTATTACAAAATCAACAAATGTCTGTAAATTCACCATAACCTAAAAGTAATATTCGCTGAATATTACATTATTTATTAAATTAATCATTTAAATAAATTTAGGATATTTATATGATTGTGCGATAATTATTAAAATGCAGTAAATAAGTAAAATTGCTTGAACATTTTATAAGATGATGAAATCCCAAAAAAATCACGAAAACTTATGAAAATCACAGATATTGGTTAGAATAGGAATATTTAAGTGTAATCTTTTGAAATTGATGAAAAACTTAGAATAACTTATGATACGAAAACGATAAAAATTAAAATAAAGTTCAATCATTGGAAAATTATTGAAAGTTGAGGAAATCAACAAAATGTGTATGTTGTATTTTTGTGTCAGTCAATTTACTATTTTTTTTCTATAATAATATTGACTAAACTTGGCTCACCCATTAAAGTATCATTACTTCTATTGTTAAACAAATAAAATAGATTGGATAGGATTGAATTTAAAAAAAAGCACTATAATTTATATTACTCCTATAAAAATTGATCGAAATCTTAAACATTAGACGAAAATCAAACATGAAACTAAATCAGGATCTCAGTTTTTACTACAAAGAGTATTAATTATTCTAAATACAGCGTATATGCTGTAAATCCTAAGTTATTCGTGTTTTTTTAAGTTCAATTTAAAGCTTTAAACGAGTGTTTTCCACTCCCAGATTAAGCATGAAGTAAAATATTGGGTTTAAAAAAGCATGAAAGTTTGGTTTGATTCGCAGAGCGACCAAGCCAAATTTTTAGGCTTTTCTAAACTCGAAATTTTACTTCATGCTTAACCTAGGAGTAGAAAACACTTGCTTAAAGCTTCAAAATGAATTTGAAAACAACGAATATCGGAACATTCACTGCGTATGTATACTCAAAAAAATATTCTCTGTATATTAGCATTAAATGTTGATAAACCGTATCACTTTGCAACATTAATTACACTGTTTTCGATCATTTCAACTATCAACACTTTTTGGTGATGTTTAACAATGTGTCAAAATGTGTCGAGTTACTTTGCAAACATTTTTACGAAAATCATTAAATTTTACTACATTTATGGACTTTTCTGAAATTTTTGTGAGCCACGATTTGGCTGCTCCCTTGATTATAATAACTATATTTTTTTCCTGTTTGAAAAAGATTCTGCTTGTCCGTAATCACATTTTAATACGATATTAAATATGATAAATATGTAGAAATGTATTTTTAAACATTTTTTGTATTTTGAAGAAAAATACGTAGAAATGAGTCGCAAGCTAGACACCGCAACAGTCGGACGTGCAATAGAGCAAACGAATTTAACAACCAACTAAGTGCTATATTTTATCACAAACTGGATGTTAAGAACCATGGAATCAGATGATGATTCCACCGAGATGACCGTGGATGAGTTCCAGGAGGCTAGTACCAGAAAACGTGGCCGCCCCCCTAAATTTACCGCTGGGAGAGGAGGAAAAAAAAAAGCCACAGGTAACCTAAACACACCCAAAACTACAAATAAAACACTACAATCAATCCTGAAACACATACAACAACAAAATACTCAACAACAACCAAGTACTCAACAACACCAAAACAGTCAACAACACCAAAATACTCCACAATGCCAAAACACTCAACAACAAACACACACAGAAATCCCACAAACTCTTTCTCAACCGGTAGCAGGAACATCACAACCTCAGTCTACCATCCAACAACAAAGACCGTCCACACATACAAAAACGCTACCACATTTAAACAAAAACACAACTTATTCTAACCACAAATGCATATTCAACATAACCACTACTAATGAATACACACGTCTACAATTCGTGCAAATATGGTTTGCTAATAATAACGACCAAGATGTCATTATCATCAAAACAAAAAATGGCTTTATTCTAAAATCGAACTCGGATAAAAACATATGCATCAACAACCTCCGTGCACTCCAAAATAAATCATTCGTACGCGAATTTACTGAGTCGACACCACTCGCTACGCACAGTCGCAATACCACCGCATCCCCCTCTTACTGCTGCGTGATTCGCGGAGTAGAGTTGGAAATCGAGGACGCCGCTATCAGCACTCAACTCAACCAACTAGGCATTCAACACCGTTTTTGTCGTCGAATCATTTCCAAAGCAAACGACCAAAAAACTCGACTAATTCGAATTATTACCGCCTCACATGAGAGTTACACAAAATTATTAAAAGAAAACTTTAAGTATATGTGCAAAGTATACACTGTAGAGGAGAGTCTACCGCCGCAGCCGCTTCCCGCCCCTTGCAGTAAATGCGGGAAATTTAACCACATCACTGCCGACTGCAGAGAAAAAACGATATGTTCAAAATGTACAGGAGATCACCACACTAACGCATGCACCACGAACAACCCCATAAAATGTAATTCCTGCGGGGGTGAAGACCATGGAGCTTGGTCAATGAAATGTCCAAACCGTCCTAAACAGCCGATAGAAGGAATTCCAAATATGAAGATCCACCTCACTAACAAGAAATCTTCCGATATAGACGATACCATCAAACAGAACTCACGCATTCATCAACCTATCACTCTTCATGATCACATCCTAGACACATTTATCACTGAAATTAACGAACCCAATAACACAGACAGACAAGCTCTTATAAAAAAACTCCGCGAACGCTTCATCTATTCTTTTAAAATCGACACTCATCTCTCATTTTCGGGGAACAGAATGTTTGTGGTTATGTTTGACCTTGATGATCCCGACAGTATCCCGCCCACAGTTCCTATCCAAGGAGTAAAAACAGCTCACGCAGTAATTAATAATGGCTAATATTGGTTTCCTTTACACAAACATAAACTCCATCTCCAATAAATCCCATGCACTATATAATTTCCTATCAAATAACCCTATTCACGTGAACCTTCTTGTCGAATCCAAAACAATCACACCATTTTCCTTTAATAATTGGCAGTCTCTACAAATCCCCTCCACCATGCAGAATCGTAAATACCGGGGTGGGTCTATAGTTGCTGTACACCCTTCCTTAAAACTCGGAAAAGCCAACCCACCCAAAATTAACAACCCTCTTAATGAATGTATCCACGCCACCTTAAACTTACCCTCATTCCTAATCCATATCTTCCTAGTCTATATACACCCTTTCTCCTCAATTGATGATACCATTTTTACGAAATCTTCATTATACGATAACGTCATAATTATTGGAGATATGAACATAAACAAAGCAAAATCTCGACACCTTACCAATTTTCTCTCCAATTCTAACTTCGTCCGCATACATACCCCGCCTACCTTCATTATGAATGATACCCAATCCACCACACCCGATGTCCTACTTTGCACCCAAAACCTAAAACATTTAATTCACTCTGTTACACTAATCCCTGACCTATGCTCCGACCACCTATCCATCCAATTTCAACTAAATGTCACACAAACTATCCCCCCACCTCCTCCTGACTATATACTGGACCATAAACACTGCAACACCACCCAAGTTACAAAAGATATCTCACACTTTATATCCACTCATCCCACTATTGATCAAAATGTAATATCCCAATTTAATAACGCCATTTCTCACTCCATCAACAAAAATACACCTAAAATTAAGAAACAATCCTATAAATATCCCCTTCCAAATTATATCCTAAAATTAATAAAGCATAAAAGACAAATCTACAGAGACATCAGACAGACAGACACGATAGAACTTCGAACAGTATTTAATAAATTAAGTAAAGACATCAAACAGTTAATTAAGCAGTACAAAACGGAAACCTGGCTAACTGCTTGCCAAAAAATCAACGACAGTAAGGGCAAGACATATTGGACAGAAATTAAAAAACTCAGCAAATATAAAAACTATTCCAGCATAACACAAATTCTTGACCCATCGACTAACGAAATGACAAATGACAAACAAATAATAGCGGACACATTTGCCCAATATTTCGAAGACACATACCGACACACAGAAGACGTTTCATTTGACCATGACTTTTTTAATCAAGTTAATGACTGGTATAGTGACTTTTTCAATACAAATTACATACCCAACGTTACTGACGAACTGACAGAAGAACAGTACTTCAACACACTTAACACCGGCAAAAATACCGCTCCAGGACACGACAACATACGACGACATATTTTGAAATCCTTACCCCTTGATTCCCATCTATACATCCTCAAAATCCTAAACTTTTGCTACCAATCCTGCTACTTTCCACCGGAATGGAAAACTGGTATCATCACTTGCATACCCAAACGAGACCAAGACCGCTCCCTTGTATCCAGCTACCGACCAATCACCCTCCTTCCTGTCGTTGGCAAACTGTACGAATCCCTAATCAAACAAAAAATTATGTCCCATATATCCCATTTAATTCCCAGCTACCAATTCGGATTCCTTCCCAACAGATCAACCTCTCTCCCGCTCACCATCCTTACCTCCAATATGCAAACAACACACCTCGAAGGCGGGTCATCTGCCGCATTGTTTTTAGATATACAGAAAGCCTTCGACTCCGTATGGCACCGAGGTGTGCTGTATAAATGCCACTCCCTGAATATACCCAACCACCTAATTATTATCCTTAACAACTTCCTAGTAAACAGATCCCTTATCGTAAAAATCCACAGCACGATATCCCAAACATTTAGTCCCGAACAAGGTGTTCCGCAAGGGTCACCTCTTTCCCCTCTACTGTATAACCTCTATTGTATTGACCTATACAACCATAACCCTGCTCACTTCAATCCAGCCTCCTATGTTCTGCAATTTGCCGACGACACAGCCCTAATTACCCACGAACCTACCCTCTCAAAAGCACTACAAACCCTACAGCAACTTATAGACTCACTCGAACTGTGGTTTGCCAAATGGAGAATAAAAATTAACCCTAATAAATCCCAACTCCTTATTCCCTACCACCGTAAGAACAGTCCTACCAACATATCTATTTGCCAAAATCCGATTTCCCCAGCACCCTATATTAAGTACCTTGGTATTACATTAGACGGCAAACTTAATTTTAAAAAGCACACGTCCATTTTAAAAAGTAAAATTACTGCTCGAGCTAGACACTTCCGTAGTCTAACATACCGAAATCTTGGCATTTCAACAGAGAATGCCACCAAAATCTACAAGATGATATGCAGACCCTTGTTAGACTACGGCTCCATCCTATACACAACTTCCCCCAATCCCACCCTCCATAACATTCAAGTTAGCGAACGCTCATCCCTTAGATCTCTTACCAAAATTCGACACCCAAGTAATCCACTTCACAACCCATCAAACGCCCTTCTCTATAACAAAACTAAAGTCATTCCTATCGCCGAACGAATCCCTCACCTATCTAAAAAATTCTCACAAAATCAATTTAACTTCGAAATCCTCTCACAACTCTGTATTCCCAGAAATAACTCCATCGACCCCAAATTCTTAAATCCCTCAAACACTCTGTTCCAGCTCATCTCTCATTATAATCAGAATTAACTAGTTATTTTTTTTTTTTTTTTTTTGTATGTATATATAGTCACCGCGATCACTTCACCAAACATGTAAACTTTTCTTTATAAACATCTACACTGGCAGAAAGGCCACTGGCCGATAGCCATTTACCAGAACTAAATATTTACTTTATTTTTAAAAATGTTATGTATTACACCTTGTAATTAGTATGGTAATAAAGATTTTCACTACTACTACTACGTAGAAATTTATATTTTTTACATTGCCAAAAAGTGAATTTATAGTCTCTTACTTTTAAAATTAAACAAAATATATAAGTTTACAGTAATAGGTCCCTTAGTTGGATAGCCCTTTCTTCTATAGAATACGACGCTATTCGTAGATGATACTAGCAAATAATACAATTGTAATCAAGTTTATTTTTATTTTACTGACTTATAGTGATGTTCAATAAGACATGCATCATTTTTAATTTTTTAATTACGTTTAAGAATCATTTCCAAATAACAAATTTAACATTTCGTTGTAAGATGAAATTAAATAAAAAATTTCTAAACGAAAATCCTTTTTTTATATAATAATTTAATATAAAGACTGTTCTTTTAAAATTAAATAACGATAGCGTTAATATTTCTTTTCAGACAGGACATTATTCATTATTTATCTTGAAGTAAGTAAATTAACGGAATGTTTTTTTTCCTAAAGAAATTTAATGAAAATAAGAAATAAAATTTATTAAATAAAAATATAATTTGATAAAGCTGAAAGCCCTAAGTCTAAGGATAATGAATTGTATTATCAATACAAATTTATGTTTTATTATTTAACAAAAATTATATTTCTCACCTTCCCGTTTAAAAAATATTTAGTAGTAGTAAAAAGACATTTTTACCTTTCTGAGTTCAATGAAGTGTATTATCAATATAAATTTATATTTGATTATTCACCAACAATTATATTTTTCACGTTCTCGTTCAAAAATAATTTAGTAGTAATAAAAAAACAATATTAAATTTTCCAGAAACCATTAATTCTTCTGTCAGAAAAACTCTTCTACATAGCAACGTTTCTTGAATTAAACTGAATAAAATTGATAGATGTAAACATCACATCCAATTTCCAGCGGCACAATAAATTAACACAAAAAATTCATTCTTTGTTCACTTTCAGCCCGGCTCGGCTCGAGATATTTCATCCCGATAATTACTTAAGAACTTCGCATTCATCCCTTTCAATCCTGATACAAAATCCCCGATTATAACGAGTTGTAAATAATTAAAGGCAGCGTCCACGATTAATTTTATATTTCCATCTTCCCGTTTCCTATCTAAGTCAACGTCGCTTTTGCCCCGGCGATTTCCTCCATATATGAAAACATCTTAATAAATTGTGGTTAATGAAGTGTTTATGTATTTCGCTACGCTCGTTCGCTTTTAAAGGTTTTCATTTCGGATGCTTACGCTTCAAAAAGGGAGTTGAGTGCGACAGAAGGGAAATGGTTGAAGTTGGACTATTAGACACGCTTTTCTCAAGGAAAACCGTTTTTAGGAAAGCATTTAAGTGTAAATAAACAAAGCTCCGATAATGTAAAACTAGTTGGGAAGAGGCTCCCCCACAAAGGGCCGCAGACGTACAAATAGAGCTTTTGGGAATAAAAAGCGAGTCCTTACATGGAGAAAAGAAAAAAAACTACTGGATATATTACTTTTTTCCTTTTTGCCAAAAGCTTCCTCTCTGCGTGTTTATTGCGCTTTTTTCCATGCGTGCGATTATCTCGTCTTTATTTTATCGACAATTAAGGCGAGTGATAGTCATTATTGAAATCCAGTACAACTATAAAATCTGCTCCTGTTTGTAAACAACCTGATTTTCGTGCATTCTGCGATACGAAGTTTACTGCTGTATGATAATCAGCCGGCTTTTGTCTACATTTATGTAAATGTGGACACTATATTTTGCTAATCACTGGATGCTGGTGTGTTTCGTTTATTGCTCTTGATGTTTCCGGGTTTATCAGAAAATAATTAGCTTGGATTTTCATTGAGTTTTCATTTAATCTCGGTAATAAAATTGTTTTATAACTTTTCTACAACACAAACCTTATTATACATGCAGACATGTCTAAACAGTTTTGTAAGTTGGCATGTATTTTACAAACAAAAAATAGGTTTTGTTTATCTTTTATTCATTGCGGCTCATTTTACTACATTACATTACTATTTGCCTTCAAATATCTAAACATAACAGCATGTACCAGTAAATAAAAATATAATATTATTTTCTTCGGAAAAGTATATTTTAACACGTTGCGCGTATTGCGCATGTGCAAGAAATAAATGTCATCAATATGACCGAAGCCCCTGGATAACTTACAGTAAAAAACCACTTTGTCGTCATGGGTTACCAATAACTTTACTAGTATGTGTATTATTTATTTTATCAAATCACTCTATTCGTTGTTGTTTTATAAAGAATTCAAATTGAAGCTTTAAACGAGTGTTTTCCACTTCAAGATTAAGCATGAAGCAAAATTTCTTGTTCAGATAAGACTGAACATTTACTTCATGCGCCACGCGTATAAAACACTGAATTATTGTGAAGTTCACATTATACGTCTTTAGCATACTACTTTAGTAGAACATTTTGAACTTTACTTGAAATCAGTGTTTTATACGCGTGATCTCTAATTGACAGGGCGACTCGCTTCGTTCGCGCGCCGAGGCAAAACCAAATTTTCAGGCTTTTCTAAACTCAAAATGTTACTTCATGCTAAATATGGGAGTTAAAACACTCATTAAAAGCTTTAAATTGAACGCTTCTTTTAAATCAACGAATTCCTGAAGAATGTATATCGCGACATGTTAAAAGAGAAGTTCCTTGTATGTGTACATTGATCCTTTCCGAAATACATAAATATTTAGAAAGTTACATTTATAATTTCAGAAAATTTATGATTTTTAATTATCAGTTTTGTCGCTTGTATTGTATATAGGATTCTTTATCTACTAGAATAAAGCTATTTTTTCTATTTTTCTATTTAGAATTTCAAAGGACTAATAGCTTCTGATTCTTCCCTGCTCGTCTCTGTTGGGCATTCGTTGTTTTTTTGCAACAATTTGAAGCTTCTAACAAATGTTTCCACCGCATGGTTAAGCATGAAGTAAAATTCCAAGTTTAGAAAAGCCTAAAAGTTTGGTTTGGTCGCTCGCGATTTTGAAAGTCAAAATATACTTCGGCTTAGGTTTGATCTCATGTTAATTAATTTTACAAATGTTTATTTTTCTAATTCGAACGTCTAAAGCAATTTGTTTTGGAATATGTAAAAGTTTAAATTTATAAAAACAACGAATTTCTGCAAATTCACAAACCGCTGTAGTTATCGAAATTTACTTGCCTAAAAGAAAATTGCCCTGCAAATCCACTTTGGTCAAATTTTATAATTTAAAATTCAACTTATTTTTATACACAGTAAGGTTGCGAATACCAACTGTTCACAGCAGACAAAATTTTACGTTTTGTATTCCAACATACAGACCAACTTTAAACTTGAATCACCAATACTGTTTATAATGCCTTATCCTGTTTCTGTGATAAATTTTATGACACTATCAAATCTATATTAAATCTATATTATCACATTTTACCGAGTAATTAGCCTCATATTTTATTCATTTGTGAGTAATTTATTTTATATACATGGAGTTTTTCTATTAAGTAGTATATATACACATCCTGATGCGTACTCTGTAAACTATCAGGTATTAGTTGCTTTGTAAAACTGTTCAACTTCTAACCAGTGTTTCCACTCCCTGATTAAGCATAATGTAAAATTTCGAGTTTAGAAAAGCCTGAATATTTGGATTTGCCGGCGCGCGAGCGAAGCGATGCGCGCCGGCAAATCCAAATATTCAGGCTTTTATAAACTCGAAATTTTACTTCATGCGCCACTCGTATTAACCACTGACATATTGTGAAGTTTTAAATATACTGCTTAAGCAGTATAATGAAGCAGACTATTTTTAACTTGAAGTTAAATCAGTGATTTATACGCCTGGCACATGAAGTATAATTTCGAGTTTAGAATAGCCTGAAACTAAATGTTCAAGCTTATCTAAACTCGAAATGTTACTTCATGCTTAACAAAGGAGTGGAATTACTCATTAGAAGTTTCAAATTGAACACTTTAATGAAAACAACATTGATTCGGTATATCATTTATGTTTACTTTGAAGAAAAATTCCCACTATCCTCTTGAAATTGGAAGTAATTTTCCTGTTAGGCAATAAAGATGTATTATTATTATAACATTTTAAAGTTATCACATGTGATAATCACATTTATATACCAGCATTGATTACTGTGCAATTTCTCAAAGTCTCTCCTAATCATTAATTCTAATATCAATTTAGGTTTCGTAACACAAACTTTCGGATTTCCGGCATTTTTATTCCTTAAGCATTATAAAACTACGGCGCGGAATATTATGTGCATTGTCAACGTAATAAAGAAGAATTTTCTTCAGGAAAATTAACGCAATAAAAATAAATTCAAGCCTCCGCTCGCACTGAATAAAAAAGGGGATATAACGGCGAGGAAAAAAGAAAACTACATTTTACTTTCACATCTACGCTCACATAATCACAGAAACGCATGTTACGTTGACAGAGACGGAATTTATTATTTGGCCTACATTTTAGTTTTAGTGTCTCTTAGTAAGTTTTACATTCCGCTCTTTACGCTTTTTTTTATTCCAATATAAATATATTCCATATATTTAGTGTGTATTGTAACTTTAGAAAAAGGGAATCATATTCCAATGAATTAATTTTTATTATATTCCACGATGATTACTAAATTGGATAATTAAATAACTAATGTCCTATTGGACTACATTTTAAGTCATACCTAGCACACAAATGGACCCTGGAGACCGCAGTGCAGGGACACTAAGCGACACCACCTCATGTGACAAAAAAGTCCTCCCTAACTCTAAGGAAATTAAAAATATATATTTTAAAATCGGTTTTCGAATTCTAAATGTGCATTCTTAGAAGATTGGATAAATTCAGGGGATACTTTAATTACAGTGCGATCCAGCATAAATAAATAAAATTTGACTTTTATTAATCCCTCAATTATTTTTGTTTAATTTTTTAAAAAGAATATTCGCATTTTTAAATATTTTTTTCTATATTCTAGAGAAATAAGTTTAAGTTTCAAATTCTAATTAGCGATTATAAAACATCTCATAAAAAGAAGCTATACGTAATCCCTAGTGAAGAAAGCGCCTTTCCTTTGAATCTGAACGAACTAATTGCCTGGCATATATGCCCCAGCATTTTCCTGTCTATTGTAGTCTCCTCGTTTTAAGTGCACACTTACCGTAGAAGAGATTCTATCAGAAACTTCGGGTCAAGAGGTTTTGCTCGGAATTACTCACACACACACGCCCGCACAGCCAAAGGGGATAAAATTCTCAAAAGAAAAACTGCACAAATTTATCACGGTAATTATAATAATTAAGGCTCTTACCTTAGAAGAAGTAATTAAGTAGCATTGATAAATTTTCCGGTATCGTGCTTAATAAGAGCAAACCGGAATTTGCATTTTTATCGCCACGGCTGAAATTTATAGATGCGATTAATTTGAAACGTTGTGAATGTAAACATGAAGCACGTTTGATGATATGTTTATGACATTGTATGTAAACAAAAAATAAATTACCTCTTTGTTTTCATAATAAATTGCTTATAGTTTAAACTATGTTCTAATCTTGATCAACTATATAGCCCAAGAATGAAATAATAAATTATAAGTATTTGAAGCGAATTATAGTTCGTATTTCGACAGGATATAGGGATCTTAGTTATTTGAAGAGAGAGAGAGTCGGTTGGGGCAAAGTTGCGTATTTTAGGGCCTAACAATAATCTAAAAACAATTTTGAAATATTTTTTTTGTTTTCGAGATATCAACAATAAAATGATTTTTTTAATAATCGTTTTCATTTTTTTTATTCAAAAACTACTGAATGAACATTTAGAACTTTGACAGTATACAAGCACATTTTAATGAAGAATCTAGTAACATATTTTTTTTTCAAGATAACTATAACATTTACCTGGGGATTATAGCCAACTTTTGCTTTTCTTATGGACGCTATTTTAGATTTTCATATTTTTTTAAAGAATATTTTTTTCTGAACTGAGTGATGTATTACACTCATAATTTATTATAGATTTGATATTTAAAATTATAATATTTTCTGTTTTACAAAGAGTACCTTGGAAACATTGACGTCATATCTAATAATCAATAAAATCTTGACAGCAGTCAATTATTGTTGGCAGTAAAAATTAATTAATAACCGTCAATCTTTTTGAATAACAATAAGTATCGATTATCACACAAAACATAAAGTAAAAAAATGGGGATTTTCTTCGTTAAAGATTTGATGAACTAAATATCAACAGTATGGAAAGGTTGCACAAACTGAATTTATTCTGCTTTTATTTTTATTACTCCAAAACTATTCACAAAAAAAGTTATTCTTGCAATTTTTGCTACATCTCATTAAATATTGATCACCATCAGATCCAAGCGTTATATATTTTTAACTTTACTGTAAATCAGTGATTTATACTCGTGGCGCATGAAGTAAAATTTCGAGTTTAGAAAAGCCCCGTGAAAATTTGTCTCGGGTCGCTGCGCGACCCTCGACAAATTTTCTACGCGGGGCTTTTCTAAACTCGAAATTTTACTTCATGCTTAGTCTGGGAGTGGAAGACACTCTTTAGTTTAAAATACATCACAACTGTTAAAATATGTATCGTAACTGTCTTCAGTGTAAACTAATTAGGGCTCCTAAGAGTAATACAAAATAACAAAAAAAATATTTTTTTTTATATAAAATGTACAAAAAACTATTAGTGTGGTACATCAATGAATTCCGAAAAAAATATTTTTCCAAATAATATGAATATCCAAAATGGCGCCTATAAGAAAAACAAAAGTTGGCTATGGCCACTGAGTAAATTTTACCTTAAAATAAAATATGTTAAAAAGTGCCTGTATAATGTCAAAGTTAAAAACGGTTGGATTTAATAGTTTTTGAATAGAAAAATAAAAACTGAATTTCAAAAAATCCGTTTTTTGATAATATCTCAAAAACGACAGAAAATATTTCAAATTTGTTTTTAGATTATTATTTGGCCCTAACATACGCAACTTTGCCCAAATTTAACCGACTCTCTATCTTTTCAAATAATCGAGATCCTCATACATTCTGTTGAAATACGGGCACCCTGTATACAGTATGTCCCTGGATTGAGTTGACAAGAGGGAACATTTTTGCAGTCTTATTTTTCGAAAATTAATTTTGTTGGAGTTTTTTCTGCTTGTTTTGAGCCCCCAAATCCGTTGTTCAGTTTAATTCAAGTCCAAATGTTACGATTTAACAAATGTTTCTCTTGCGATTTTAGCCTGTGTCAAAAAAAGTCAATTAAATGAGTTGCAATTAATTTGGCTTTTGAATATAAATGTAATGACATTGGAAACAAAATAAAACATTTCAATCAGGAAAAACTCCTCTAAAGATTTTTCGAAATAATACTGCAAAAAGGTTCCCTCTTATCAACTCAGTCCAGGGACATACTGTATAATGGTAAAAGCCTGAGTAATGATAAACTTTAGAATTTAGTTGCCAATGTGTAGAAGTACAAAAAAAATACATTTCTACATTTTTCCAACTTATATTACAAATTCTTAGAATTACCAATGAGTGGTTTTAAATGTACGAAACATGACTAAAACTTCATAAATTGCCGACAATTTATGAAGTTTTAGTTTATTGTTCCTGTAAGGCAAATAATACAGAATTATTTACTTATCTAATAACTTAACCTAAATAACTCTTAAAACGGTTAGGTTAGGTTCGATTTCACGTTGTGGAGTAAGCGTTGATTAGAAAAACGTTGTGGAGTTAGATTACGTCAGTTGGTAATTTGTGAGGTGAAGGATTGAGGAGTTCCAATCATAAACGAAGTCAGGATTTTGACCAGGGAGAGGAACGAGACCAAACATGTATGGCCTAGGCTGAATTTTTAAGCAATGTCGATTGTTTTTACATGAAACATCAAAAGTGTAGCAAAATGATAGATACCTACCATGAAAAGTAGGTTATTTTATTTGCATAATTTAAGGCATTACAATAATGTATTGTATTCTATTTGATTTTTTCCATTCTATGATGAAGCACGAAGTAAACATTTGTAGGCTAATTGCAGCTAATATCATTATAGTTTAATGCTAGTTAATTTCTATGAAGCCCGTATAAACATGATACTATCATTTCGCATCAATAGAACAAAATCTACATGATATTAGATGTTAGTTTAGAACTATTGTTAGAATGAACGTAACTATATCGCATTTTCATATGTACGAACTTCATTCTAATTAAATGTTAACCATTTAGAGGTTATGTTACAGTTTATATGTTTGTGAAAATGTTTCTTAGGCTTGAAATTTATTTCTAACGAATGATTCCACTCCTTGATCAAGCATGAAGTAAATCTTAGAGTTTAGAAAAGCCTGACAATTTGGTTTGGTCGCGTAGCGAAGCGGAGCGATCAAACCAAATTTTCAGGCTTTCCTAAACTCGAAATTTTACTTCATGCGCCACGCGTATAAAACACAGATTTGAAGTAAAGTTCAAAATATACTGCTTAGGTATGTAAATTTATAAATCTTAAAAAAAGCATAGCATTTTAATTAAATTAATTCGTTTTGCTTTGTTAGATTGTTGTAATGTAACAATAGTAATCCAGTAAAATGTTTCATTAATATGAAAATGTTAATATGATCCTTAGTGTAGTGTTAAAGCTGTATTCTAACGTTTATTACTAAAGCAGTTGGAATCTAACGAGTGTTTATAAACTGTCGGCATCCCAGTAGGTTCTGACTTTAAAAACATGCATCGTAATTAAATTTACCACTGTGACACTACCCAATGACATATAATTAAATGTATTTGACGTTTTCAAGATTCACCGTTTCGTATGGCATAATTTGAGATATGTAATTTGTTTTTTAAAGCAACCGAGATGCCGATAGTTAGTTAGTTTTAGTTTATATATTCGATGCAGTTTTTATTATATTATATTATATTTATACAAGACCTCATTGGCTACCGAAAAGCCAAAACCACACCAATGCAGAGAGATTTAAGTAGGCGAAATTGCGGCCGTCATGTTAAAGTTTGTTCACCAAGAGCGGGTTGTCGTCGGTTTTTGAAACTCGTATTTGTATAGTGTTTTGCATTTGTTTTCGATTTTTCGCTCCTCATCCTACACCGTAAAATATTACGATCCTCTTACCTATGAAACAAGGTTAGATTTTACTTAAACATAAAATAGTCACTAGCATTCAATCTAACCTAACTGCTTTTTGATCTATCCATAACCTAATCTAAATTATTTACGGGGCTTGAATCGAAAATACTAAATTTCGATGTAGTCCCTCTAATAAATCCCCTTCTTGTGCCTGTCATCACATACATCATATACACTAACTGATGTAAATGACAATTAACCTAACCTTATCTTATATTTTAAGTTTCTGGGTGTAATAACTATTATGAATTGGTGAATTTTATTGGTAAACTACATTAATGCTACCAGTGTATAAAATGTGCATGCAATGTATAAAATTTAACACAAAGGTATATTTACACAGTTTAATATTCTTAAACATTTTGGTCCCTGCTAGGAACAATAATATCATAGTGGTTCCTGACAAAAAGAGGTTTGGAATCACTGCTTTAGTTAGACCATGTGTAGATGGATGTAAATTGATATGAATATGCTAACGTTGGTTTGTTATGATTAAAATAAAGTTAAATGCATGCAATATAGTGATTGTATTAAAGAATTCAATATATTCTTAAGATGTATTTGCACTTCAACAAGAAGCATAAAGTAAATATTTAAACTTCAGAAAATCCTTAACATCTTTAGGCTTATCTAACGTATTCTGAAGTTCAAAACCACATACCTCATAGTAATAGTGATTGTATTTGTTAGGGTCTTCCTAACTGGCCATCGATCGCGAGATTCTTTACCCATGTAAGTTGTGTGTTTGTGTGTGTGTGTAACTGAACTTGTTACTTCAAAAAATCGCCCAGGCTACTCAAAAGCGTCATACTTTATAATATATTATAATAACTCAAAACGATATCAGAAGGATAAACGGATTTCTATGAGAACAACAAAATGGTTAGTGATGTAACTATTAAAATCAAGCAATAAAATTATATAAAAATTAATTGCACTTAATAATTTATTTAGTTAGGATCAAATAGATATCACCGATCTGAATATATTAATATGTTGATATAATAAAATGCACTTACCGAGTATTTCGAGGGTGTGCGTTATCTCCCTAGGCTCCAATGTTCCAATTTGGCAAACATAGTCGCCAGCATCTTGGGGTCCCGCATCCTTGATCTCCAAACTATATCCATGAACTAAACTGATCCTAGGGTCAGGAGACACCTTCACGTTGCCTGCAGATAACACGGCGATTCCTCTCTTCCATGCCAACACGTAGTGACCTGCACAAGCAGAGAACAACGGAAATGAAATAAACGCCCAATACGTGTCCACTGTCATATCAATTTACTACCCTCGAATTTGAGTCGAATTGTTCAATTGTTTCACGACGACACGTGATCTATTCAGCTGCTTTAATAACGCACACAGAAAACACGTTATAAATCACCTGTCATAAAAAAAGCTCGAAATCATAATGAAAAAGCTCGGATAATCTAGAGAAGTTTCGGTAATTTATATTAGATTTTACTAGTGGATTTGGTGTTTTGATAAGCGTAATTTATATGTCGTTTGCGAAACGAGAGCAATAATAGTTAATTGCGTCGGCCGGGCCGAGTAAATATGCGGATAATAATTGTAAAAGTTTAATTAGTACTAATGCGCGATTGCTGTTATGTTAAGTGGCTTGTTCACATACGCGATTTGTCAAACAGTTTGTTGTTAAACTGGAATCGTAACGGGTGTTTATAAACTACAACTTTTCTGCTATTACAAGTTGTAAACAATTTAATTTAAAACAACAGAATTAATTTCTTAATGCATTACACCGCTTTAGTAAATAATCATTAGGTTAAAGTTATATTCGTTATTTTTTACGATGCCGCAATTAAAAGTTAATGTATAATCAAAACTGTTATTTTTTGCAAATTTACATTTTAGCTGATTTGGTAAGTTTTTAGATTTATGTCTGTTTGTCCTAATTTGTAATATTTATTTAAAATTATTTATTTATTTATATTTTTAAATGCATTAATTGCATTGCTTACATGTATTTAGTTCATTAATATGTATATTTCTGTTTATAAATAAAAAAAGTGTAATAGAAACTTAATGACATTTTATTTTCATACCCCTAGCTGTTTGGTTTACTAAAATAATTTAATATAAGCTATAACTACATCAAAAGAAATATTTAAAAAATACTAAAATATAATTAAAAAGGTTTCAAAGAAATGCAAGGTAAAAAATATCCCTGAGAGATGATCCGACGGAAGCCTTTAATCACGCCGTAATGAAAACTAAGATCCCGCCCGGACGATTTATATGAAATAATAAATTTAAAATAATTGAAAAATACTCTCTCCCTCAGTTTTCGAGATAGGTTTAATTGGCGGGCGGGCGTTCGCCGTTCGACTTTATTCCCGATGTTGGGGAATAAAATTAATGGCGGTGTATATATACATATTCCCAAAAGTAAGAAAGACCGTGGAACGTACGAAATCAGCGCCGCAGTCCTGCGAGAGTTACGAGCAATTGCAAAACTGGAAATATCCAGAATATCCTGAATAAAATATAGAGTTCCGCTCAGTCGGTAAGTGAGATAATAATCCGATGGCTCAGTCGACCCACTTCTATTCCTCCTATTCCTCTTCGCTAGATCGATATGGACGTGCACGATTTTTGAGAATATTTTTTAATATTAAAACAGCCTTCGGGGATTCCGTCGCAGATATTTCTCGATTATTATTGAATTCTTATGCGCTGAATGCGCCCACTACGCATTACGACTACAAATTGCACTCAATAAATTGCTGACTACGTTTCTTGACGCCCGTATTTCCTGCCTATGCCCCATTTTAACGACTCCAATCACGATTTAACTCTAATTAAACTTTTATACGTGCAAGCACACCGTTTTTTCTTTAATCAAGAGTGTTCCTTTAAAAAAGGATATTGTGAAACAATGATCAACAATATTAAATTACTATTCATTTCTAATACTTACGAAAGCAAAGGATTATTTCTGATAGTAAATGTTGCGTATTTTTAATATTTGTTAAGGCCGGAAATTCACATGTTATTTGGCCATAAGAACAACCAACGATTATTCTTCCACAATAATGAACATAGATCTTTAAAACTTAAACATATTGCACATTGAAGCTTTGCGAATAAATTGACACTATTCTTTTTTTCAAAAAAATGTTTCTTAAATTATATATAAATCAAATAATGGAACACTCTTGAATGATCACATAAATCCGTGCAGTACTTCCATAGAAACATTATTTCTTTTTTATATTGCTTTAATTTATTGAAGTTATTATTATAAAAATGTTGTATTAAATAGATTATTATGAAATTAATAATAAATAAAATTAATCGTTGCTTAGAAATCTCCATTAGAGCAATGTAAATTTTGATTATGCTTTTAATAAATAGGGGGCAGCATCGTGCTATTTTAGTAATATCTATCCGTTGTTTTTTTAAAATAATTCAATTTGAAGCTTTAAACGAGTGTTTTCCACTCCCAGACTAAGCATGAAGTAAAATTTCGAGTTTAGAAAAGCCCCGTGAAAATTTGTCGAGGGTCGCGTAGCGACCCGAGACAAATTTTCTGGGCTTTTCTAAACTCGAAATTTTACTTCATGCGCCACGCGTATAAAACACAAATTTCAAGTGAAGTTCAAATATACATAAATTTCACAGTATTTTAGTGTTTTATACGCGTGGCGCATGAAGTAAAATTTCGAGTTTAGAAAAGCCCCGAAAATTTGTCTCGGGTCACGGGGCTTTTCTAAACTCGAAATTTTACTTCATGCTTAGTCTGGGAGTGGAAAACACTCGTTTACAGTTTAAAATTGAATTCTTTTAAAAAACAACGAATATCTAAATATTTAAAGAAAAGAATCTGAATTTAGAATACATATACTTTAAAGAAAAACTTTTTGTATATACTCATATGGAATTTCAAACTAAAATCATTAATGGTGAGCATCTGCTTCGTTTTACAGTTGTATGTTTGTCGATAGAAATTAAAATCGTGAATATTTATCCATTTTACTTGTGTCTTCTGTAATTCAATACCCATTCATTCATTCGCACAGCGCTATGCAAACAAACAAACAACGCGCTCCGCACTCATCATTATTATTATTCGTTGTGATAAAATTCGGCAGGCACTATAAACCAATACATAGTCAAAACTGCTTTCTGCAATTTTGCTATTTCTGCGCCATCTCGTATCCCAGAAACACACAACCAGCAAAAATTGGCCCTCTTAAGTTATGTTTTATAAGACATAAAAATATTGAATACTGCTTAATGAATTGTCTTCTTTTAGGAATTATAAATATTAAATTATAGAAATCAAGAAATATTTCAGAATAGGGATTAACCAACAAAAAATAATGGGGTGCTGAGTTGTTTTTATTATTTTTTAATTGTGTCTTCGCCTTTAGTAAATTTCAGATCGATTCATCAAAATTATAGCTTGCTCCATAAGCTAGAGAATGTTAAAATTGTTTGAAAATATAGGGTGGTAAGGTAGCTTCGACACCCCACGATAATTTTGTTTTATGTTCTATATACTCAAACGATTGCTCTAAATGCTTCACCAATTATACAGCAAATTCCGCAGTAGTTATAGAAAAAAGTAAATCACTTTACCATTATTTACAACCTGGCGCATGCGCCACTTTTTAAATTTTAGTATTAACCGATTAAGCGCCCTTGATGCATTAACTTATTTGGTGATTTAATTAACAAAAAATTAATAATGTTGCGTGTAACATTATTAATTTTTTGTTAATTAAATCACCAAATAAGCTAATGAGATGTATTATATTTTTTAACCTAACTGAAAAATGTATAAAGAAATATGTAAATATTTTGTTATTTAAATATTCCGATTATTACTTATTTATAACAAAATAATGTCAGTGTATTTCTAACTTCACTATATTTCAGTCTTTTGTACGCGTGGCGCATGAAGTAAAATTTCGAGTTTAGAAAAGCCTAAAAATTTGGTTTGGCCGCTCCGCTTCGCGGAGCGACCAAACCAAATTTTAAGGCTTTTTTAAACTCGAAATTTTACTTCATGCTTAGTTTGGGAGTGGAAACACTCGGTCTAAACTTCATATTGCACGTTTTTATATAAAATCGACGAATGTCAGAAAATTTACTGCCTATACATTACGTATATATAAGAGAAAAATTGCCAGGATGTAATATAATAAGTTATTCATAGATATCATAAAAACAAGTGTAGATTTTTACCTAAAATCAACCTTCATAATTAATTCTATAAGTGCTCGGTCGTTACTAGGTTAATGATCAAATGAAGGTTGTCAACTTAGCTCCCCCAGAATTTAAAAAAAGCGATTGCACTATTTTGGACGCCATCACAAGTTTCATTTTTTTTAAAGTTTTATTACATAGTTCGGATTCCTCAGAACTAGGATTGAGCTGCAAATTAATATAAATTATCTGAAAATTAACAAGCTTAACAGTAAAGCTGACCTTTAGATACTTCTTACCATACTTCAGTGAAGATTAATTTATGGAGCAAAGAATCAGAGGTACTAAAAACTCTATTTTCTTAATGTTAACTAATCTAAGGAAAACTCTGTGGAAATTAAATTGTTTTCACGTAAGACACTTTTTACCAGTGTTTTCAACTCCCATATTAAGCATAAAGTAACGTTTCGAGTTTACAAAGGCCTAAAAATTTGCTTACTTTTTGAAGATCTCTTCAATGATACCACTTTTGACCTATCGTGCTATTTAAGAAGAAGGTGACCGCTCTCTAAACGTATAAAACTAAGCATACTGCCGTCTTAATTACATCCTTGTTTAGGGATGAAATATTTTGAAAAAATAGGCATACTTTAAGGAAAGTAGAATCTTAATGCATATCTTACTAAAATATTTCCCACTTTGACCGTTCTTTTATAAAAAAATATCAAACTGTGTTAAACTAGCGTAATCGCATCTTCAATATAATTTTTTTCTGCAACATTTATAAAAACTATTGGGAAACTAAATCAGTCACATTGTAGAAGAATTCTTTTCAAAGAATTTTAATTTTTTCCAATTATTTCTATCGTACAATAAATTCACTGGGATGTCGCGCGATATTTAAGTTTTATATATATATATATATATATATATATATATATATATATAATCAGTATTCCCTTTTACCATATGGTGTCGGGTTTTAGAAAATTAAAATTTGAAAAACTGTTTTACGCGCGACACCCTAGTGACTATATTTAACAAAATAAATAAATGAAAAAAAATCACATATCTTTGCAAAGCAATTATCTACAATGTGACTGATTTAGTTTTTCAATATTTTTTATAGATACTGCAGACAAAAATAAAATTAGGAACGCGATTTCGCTAGTTTACCAACGTTTGATATTATTTTATGAAATAACGGTAAAAGTATAAAATATGTTTTTGATACGGGCTTAAAGATTGTACTCTCCTTGAAGTATACCTATTTTTCAAAATATTTCATCCCTAAACAAGGATATAATTAAGACGGCATTATGCTTAGTTTTATACGTTTAGAGAGCGGTCGACTTCCTCTTAAGAATCTGGAGTATTTGACATTTTTATGCAAACTTTCAGGGATGCTAACCTTTTTGAAAAAAAAAATAGTATCACCCTTCGATTCTTTAATTCGGCTTTTGTAATAAAATTCTTTGTCCCAATTCTTCAGGACAAGCCGTTTTTTTTTTTTTTTTCAAAAGAAAAAGCTTATACTGGCTGAGCTGGTGGTCTGGGACACTAGTTTATAAATATCGATATACAGCGTGTTAATAAAAGAGTGTAAATTATTAAAGGGGCTAGTAGTATGAACCAAAATAAACAAAAAGTCTTAATACACATGGGTCCTCAAAGTAACCGTTTCGGAGATATAGAAGATTATTCTTTTTCACCTCCTTTTTTTATTTTTCAAAAACTTTCATTTTCTTATAATAGTTGGCAGATGTTATTGGTCGATTATTCCAAATTTTCAAGGTTTTTCTAAATATGAAATATTTACTTCATGTGCCACGTGTATAAAACATTGATTTAGGCCTAAGTTTAGAAATACATTCATGATATTTAATATCAATAACACAAACTCAGTGTTTAGTTCGTAGATTTTTTGTGTTGCTTTTAAAAACATTTCCAATTTTCCATAGATTCTCTGATTTTTCCGGAACACGTTATGTTAACTCACGAAGCAACTAAACATTTATATTTACAACTTTCTCAACTTTTTTATTCTTTGGATACTTAATCCTAACTTTTTCACTCATTGAACTCTTAGGGGCAGTTGAACTAGTTTAACTCTGAACTCAAGTTGGAAGTTACATTAGAATAAAATAGCTGTCATAAACTCGAAGTTAGCTATAACTCGAGTTCAACGTTTTTGCTACAACTGGCCATTAATCTGGTATTTTATATTCCTAATCTAAATGTTTTCACTTTTTAGACACTTAATCTCATATTTTATGCTCAATACTAACTTTCTCAACAATTAAACATTAAATTACCGATTATTACCACGTTATATCACTAGGCTAACTTAATTTTATGTTTATTATAGAAAATACTAGTAGTAGATAAAATCTTCAAGGCAGCTAATACGTAAAGGGCTGTTGCGATTAGACTCGTACCTCAAACTCGCAAATGGTTCCAAAAAAGCTTTACACACTAGACTAGTTAAATGTATAACAATTTTCTGCAAAAACGGGAAAAAGTTGAAGACAAATTTGTATACGTTTATACTTTTTATACTTTTATTTGCTTTAAAGTTCACTAAAATTACGAAACAAAATACAATATGATAATATGTAATGTATTCAAATGGTCACTATATTATTATAATAATGTATATCTTTATAAATTATTTTTTCTGAGTTGGCTGTTGTTTCGTAAGTTAAGCCAAGCAAATAATTTTGAAGTATTTGGCAAAATCAGGTAGTTTCACTTCCTCCTTTATTTGCATTTACTTCTTTGTACGCTATAATTCGTTGCATTTAAAGTTTATAAATTGTTTCTCCGCTCTTTGATAAGGCATTAATAAAATATTTCATATAGAATAAACAAATAGAGAAATGTTATAACTCGAATGATATATAATGTGGATACGAACTGTGTTTGGCCAGTCAAAATGAAACATGACAGGCTAAACATATTTAGATAAATACCAAACTGATTCAACGTGCATTAAGTCTTCAATAATATATATGATATTTTACAATTAAACATAGTCTCAGAGCACATTCAAGTGATCGTAAGGAAAGTTTCAGAAACCTTATCTATATGGATAATTACTAAGTTATATAGACGTATTAAAGCAGCAAGTAATTAGAATATTTAATTAGAAGCGCCGGAGAATTTATATAAGAAGTACGACACATGCATTATTCATTTCGAGGAAATCTTACATTATGTGGTGCAATCGCACATAGTTCCTCCCCAATTTAATGAAAATTCTCCCGAACTAATTATTCGGATTGCATTTCCATCCCTCACGAGCGTTCAAGTAATCTCGCATTCTATAATAACCGAATGAAAATACACCGCGACTGCGAACTTTTTTGATTTGATTTAATAAGCGTTCGTCTCTTTGCCGTATTTTCTCATTAAAGTCGAATGATTTTTTCATTGCAAGTGAAAATCGCGCTCGGGACTTTTAATATAGGGCTATTTCATAACCCACCACCTTAAGGATCGGAAGGAATTTTGAATGGACGAAATAGCGAGGGGTATATTGCTTCAATATATGCTAATGTGTACGGTATCGGTCTTGTGATATTGCCTTCTTTTAATTCCTCCCCCCGTTTAATAAGCTCGCTTATTTTTGTGAAACGGTTGTATGCATAATGCAGTTGTAATTAATTCCATTACAATTTCCTTGGCAAGAGAAAGGCTTGTATATCCAACAAAGAAACTGTATAATTTAGTTAAAATTGATGTCAGTATTTAGAATTTTATTGAAAATTTAATAAAAAAAAGTACTACCTACTTTTTCATGAGCTGTAGGCATGAATATTGACGTTATGATTAAAACAAATTTTTGGTTTAATGCTAAAAATCAGGAAGTGAATAGAAAATGTATGAACTGCCTTTTATTACCTTTGCAATTCATGCACAGGTTTGTTTAAAATGAATGTAATAATATTGCATTGAGTTGGCTGTGAATTACAAATTTTGACTAGTAGTGTTTACCTTTAATTTAATTATTATAGCGTAACTTAAAGTTGTTCGAGCAAAGCCAGAGTAAACCTCACCGTCCAACTTTAGCATGCAAAAAATATTCCACCAATATATCTCTCCTATAAGAATGAAAACTAGCGTATAAGTTTTAGTGATAAAAAGACCATTCCAAGGTAAGTAAGTTTCGTTGATAAATGTTTAACATACCTAGCGAAAGCTTTTTCATGTAGCTCTCCCACTGTCACTTTTTTCGCAGACGCGCACACAAAAACACACCTCATAATTTCAAAGACTCGCGGCCCTTTATTCGAAAAACGTGTGTACTCATTCACAAATCACTGATTGCTCCGGGAAACAGTTAAACAAATCCCCGGACTCGGGGAAAACGTCCTACAAACTTAATACTTAATTGTTCCGAAGGCAATTTTCCACCCAACTTTCCAAATGAAGCTGATATTTATGGCGGAATCTAACTGTTCTGTGAATGTTAAGTAAATTTAATTTCTCGGGTTAATATTTCTTTTACAGACCTCTGATATGTATGCCGAGCAACAATTAATTATAAGTTAATGCCAGGAAAGCTCCGGTGAGTACGGAATAAACAATTACTTTTAATTAAATTCGTAACAAATGTCCTGAACTGAGCGATTTGCTTTTATAGTCTGAACATGAAATAGAAAATTGTTCGAGGTGTCGTTTTAAATATCATGACAAATAATAACACAAGCACTAAGTGTTAGTTAATATATTCAAAAATCGATTTTTAAAGTGAATTGAAAATATTAATTATGGGGAGCGTATTTATATCCAATTAAATTTTAAACGTGAACCTGCCAATTGTGAATTAATATTCAATTAGTTTCTCTGGACGGGAGAAATAATGCATGGACATTACAGTAGATAATATATTCCTGAAATGGTTTTGTCCGATTGGAAACGGAATTAAAATTGAATTAGTTTATGTTGATATTGTTAATTAATAAACCCAGCTTCACACTTCCATACACTTAATGTGAATACGCTAGCAATTTATGTTTTATAAAGAGTATATTATTTCATTTTTTAGAAGAAGAGATCACAATCCGAATGCGAAATAACATGTGATAAATTCAATAATTTCTTTGTTAATATTGCTGATGATCTCTCAAAAAAATAATTATTCGATAGCCCAAAATATACGACCAAAAAATATACAAGCCAACACATTTGAATTTATAGAGACAACTAATATAAAGGTGCTTGATATAATAGCAACATTAAAAAATAGTCAAAGCTCTGATGTATACGGAATAACTGTAGAAATGATAAAAACAATTAAATATTTATTAGCTACACCCTTAACATCGCTCATTAATAACATTATAAAATCAGCAATATTCCCAAATACTCTTAAGACTGCCAAAGTAATTCCCATCCATAAAAAAGGTAATAAAAATGACAAAAATAATTATCGACCGATATCATTACTTCCTATACTGTCAAAAATAGTCGAAAAAGTACTAAAAGACCAAGTAATTGAACATATTGAATCACAAAACCTCTTTCACATGGATCAATTTGGATTTAGAACGGGCCAAAGTACTAGTAATGCCTTGGTTTCAATAACAGACATCATAAATCAAGCATACGAGAACAAAGAGTTTTGTGTGGGATCATTCATTGATCTTACAAAGGCCTTTGATTGCGTATCGCACAAGATATTGCTCTCTAAATTAAAAATGTATGGCCTTAACAACCAAAGTGTACGTCTAATGAAATCATATTTAGAAGAACGTCAACAAATAGTGGCACTAAAGCAAGAGAGATCCAGTATATTAAACCTAAAAGCTGGTGTTCCGCAAGGCTCTGTCCTAGGTCCAATATTTTGTATTATGTATATTAATGATTTACCACAATATATAAAACAATCAAAAACCATTTTATTTGCGGGGGATACTACAATTTTAAACCATGCAACGGCATTAGAAAACGCGCAGTTGCTAAACAATGAAGCGATGGCTACTGTTTCAAGGTGGTGTGAGGAAAATTCCCTTTTATTGAACGACACCAAAACAAACACAATTATATTCACTTTGAAACCACATAATGTCACATGCAACAGAACCACACGATTTCTTGGCGTGCAGTTAGACTCAAAATTACTTTATGATGAACATGGTGAAACTTTGGCAAAAACATTATCAAAAAATATATACTGTATTCGAGGGATGTCAAAGAGGGTCGGTCACACCCAGTTAATAACTGCATACCATTCGCTATTTGAGTCCAGAATTAGGTACGGTTTAATAATATGGGGTCACTCATACTCCAGGCATCGCATATTTGGCCTGCAGCGTCAGGTAATGCGTATAATTGCCGGTATTCCATATACTGGTGACTGTAAAGACACATTTATATGTGAAAATATTCTAACTTTTCCGGCACTATATATTTTTGAATGCCTGGTATATGTGAGATCCCACATACATGAATATTCCACATTACATCATACCTATACCACAAGAACTAAATCTAACCTGGCGTATAAACACCACCGGTTGGAAAAAACGAGAAACGGCTCCAATTACTATGGAGTCATTTTTTTCAATAAATTGTCCGAGAAAACTAGAAATAAATTCATTTAAAAAATACATTAAGGAATTTTTAATTAAAATGGCGCTTTACTGCATCAACGAATTCACACAATATAGTGATATAGTTTAAAGGAGTATTTAGGCCTAATGAATGTTGCTCTGAACAAATTGATTGTTGCTTTTAATAATTGAGTTAGGGAATTACATATGTGCTCTAAATCTTATTGATAATATAATTGGTCTAATTTGTTTATTGTTTATTTCTTTTGTATTTGTTTGTCGACGTGTGTAAAACTGTATTGTTATAATACACAAATAAATATTATTATTATTATTATTATTATTATCAGGGTAATTCCATGTCAAATCAACACACTTGCAATTTTAGATTTTTTTAAGACTTTGCTCACTTATTGTCTTTATATAGAGAAAAATATCTAATGCTAGGATTAAATGTCAAGCCGTTTTGAAGATATACGCATTTAAATTTCGGAAAAATGGGTTGAAATCGCAAATAGCTCAATTTTTAAATTGCGTTTACTGCTCTCGAAATTTAGCTACAGATGTAAAATGTAAAACAGGTCTGATTTTTCAGCATTTTTCTTGAAAAATTATATGATATACTCTTTAACCCCTTAGGCGCCATTGATGCATATACGCAACATTATTAATTTTATGTTAATTAAATTACTTAATACGTTAATTTTATATATTATAATATTTGAATTGACTTGAAGATGTATGAAGAAAAACGTAAATATTTTGTTATTTAAATATCGCGATCATTACTAATTTAAAAAATGTTTTCAGTGTATTTCTAACTTCACAATATATCAGTGTTTTATACGCGTGGCGAATGAAGTAAAATTTCGAGTTTAGAAAAGCCCCGTGGCGCGACCCTCGACAAATTTTCTGCGCGGGGCTTTTCTAAACTCTAAATTTTACTTCATGCTTAGTCTGGGAGTGGAAATACTTGTTCTAAACTTCATATTGCACGTTTTTATATAAAATCGACGAAGGCCTTACATTTACAGCGTATACATTATGTATAATTAAAAGAAAACTTCACAGTATGTAATACAATAAGTCATTTGTAGAAATTATTAAAAGCAGTGTAGAATTTCACCTAAAATCAACTTTTAGAGTTTACTATATAATTGCTCGGCTGTTAATGGGTTAATTAGCTATTTTATTCAATTTTTTTATTCAAATTTTAATTTTTAATTTCTCAAAAATCGTATATTCAAAAATGTTTAGTATAATATATATACTTGTTCATGCAATTGTTAATTATCCCTGTAATTTCAAAGTGAGATTATGATGGGTCAATATTGAAAAAAATAGACTCGTTAAGTTTTATTTGCAAAATATTTTTTAGTTGTAAAATACATACATTAAATATTTCGTAAATAAAGCTCAAAGAGTTTATTTTTTTTAATATGAACCCATTATGATTCCGCTTTGAAATTTATATTAGTAATTTACAATTACATGAACTATTATATATATTTTTTAAACAATTTTGAAGATGCGATTTATGAGGTATTCAAAATCAAAAGTTTAACTTTAAATAAAAAAATTGTAAAACATTGCAGTTTTTTGCGTTATATATTATAAAAAATGCTACAAAATGAGACAAGTTTCACATCTCTAGCTTAATTTGAAAACCAGTAATCGTAATTTAAAAATTTTGCAATTTGCGATTTTGACTGATTTTTATAAAACTGAGATGCGTATATCTTCAAAACGGCTCTTTTTCTGTATAAAGGCAATAAGTAAACAACATTTTAAATAAATCGGAGACGGCAAGGTTAAAGAATGGGTTGATTTGACGTAGAATTTCCCAAAAAAAGTTGATATAAACATTGAAAATGTCAGTTTAAAGTCATTCAAATCGATCTGAAACTTTTACTTCATGCTTAATCAAGGATTTAAAACTCTCATCAAGAGTAAAACTTTTACTTCATGCTCAATCAACGATTCAAAATACTCGTCAAAATGAATCCACGCCTGGTTCAGGGCGCCAATTAGATATTTGGCATTAGTAAGGCGGCGCTGGTGGCACAGACGGGATAAATTTAGCCCATCCTAAATTTTACGGTTTTCTTCAATATATTGATTTAAACTAAGTTTAAGTTATACTTGGTTTAAGGTTCTCTTGAATGATTAACTCTTTGAAATATAATAAAGCTATTTATTCAGATATTTAAAGGAACAAATTGTTAGGGAAAACATGAAAAAATAATTTTGGTTTACATTTTATTAAACGTATTATTGATGATAAAGCACTTATTTTAGGACGATAGATGGCGTGAATAAATTACTCTAGGTAGGTAAATTACCATTAATTCAGTGTTCTGTTCCTGGAATAACATTTATGTAAGATGTGTAACCGTGCGCCAGATTGTGTCTAGCCGAGAATACCCCAAATTCCTTTGTATGATACCCATTCGGTATAAGACGCCCGCCCGTTTTCCTCATCCCTTCAAACCTTCCACTACATTGTTCCACTCTGGTGGAGTTTTGATTTTAAAACAAACTTCTTAAGGGCGCGCGTACCGTCCTGTTATGATAGGGTAATTTATAGCCCTATTCTTTGTTGTCGGCGCACTTTTTGAATAATTTCCTTTCATGTGTCCCCTCTTGATGGATTCTATTTTATATTGAAATTATAATCGAATGAAATTAGTTTCAACTTTGAACTGTTGTATTCAATAAGCTAATTTTATTTTTAAATTGATGAAACTCTATTATTATTCTTTACTTTCCAAAATACACCATTAATTTGTCAATTTGTCGCCGGTATTTTGGGTAATTTTTTTAAATCCATTGTCATATTTTACATTATTACGTGCAAAATAGTTTATGTTTTTAACATTTGTTAGAATCTTATTTGTTTACGAATTCATGATTTCATTAGAAAATAAAATAAAAATAAACCCTCTCATATATAGTTTTTTCTAATGATTTGTTATTGTTTTGATGTATTCTAAGTTAATTTTTAATAATAATCTTCTCTATCAAGTGGTAGTAAAAAGTTCTAGCTGATCCGCTAAGAAAAATAGTAAGAAATTTAATTTCATTCATATACCGCGTGTCCCACCAAAAAAGAGACCGAGGCTTCATTTTTGAATTAAAATGAAAAACATTTTTTTTTATAAAATTGGGTGTTGGTTGCTACAATCTGACTAGAATAGATTTTTTGTAAGAGCGGCCATTTGGTCGTACTGATGGGAAAGAATGATATTAATACTTTTTTAAAGGATTATTCTGAGCTTTTCAAACATATAATCATTTCATAGGCTTGCGTTATATTTTCTTCGAGAAAAATGCAACAAAAAAAAGTATGACATGAATTTCCACAAAAATAATTCAAACTAATAAATATTTACTAATTACTATTATAAATTCCTCAAAAAAATCCACAAATAGTGTTTAAACCAGTGATGGGGAAACTACGGCCCGCGGGCCAAGTCCGGCCCGCGAAAAGGTTTAATCCGGCCCGTTTAAGAGTGCCGTCGTGAGAATGTTTTAACGCGTTCTTACTTTGTAATGTGACGACCCGCATAAAAACTACCTACCTACGATTAAGCATTATTCTTTGGCCCGCTACGATTGTCTGGTTATTACAAATGGCCCGTCTTAAAAAAAGTTTCCCCACCACTGATTTAAACTGTAATCTGTGTGTTTAATGCAAAGTTGGCACTGTTTCTTTTTTCTTTTTTTTTCCTCAAAGAAAATGCAATGCAAGCCTATGAAATGATTACATCGTCGAAAATTTCAGAAAAACCTTTATAAAAAAAGTAATATAAAATGTTGTTGGTGCCATTTGAAAAAATTGCGGATGAAATCATTACGACAAGATGGCCGTCCTTAGAAAAAATCTGTTACCGGCAGGTTGTAGCAATCCAAACCCGATTTTATAATATGTATTTTTTTCATGTTTATTAAAAAATAGAACCGCTACTGCTTGGGCCCTTTTTTGTGGGACACACGGTATACTTTAAATATGTTAATTGTCTTGACATCATAAAAATACAACGTTCAATTGTTTTTCTTATTTCACCATTCTAATCGCTATTAAATGTCTTACTTACTTAACTGACTTTGTCGTTAAGTAATAATAAAGAGCGTTTATGGTTGGGGAAATCCAGAGGTCATTATTGTCGTTGACTATGTTTTTTCTATAATTCCTTAATCCTATACGAGCCCATAAAAATAAAATAAATAAAATCATATTTACTCATTCTCAGAAATGGAATATTTTTATAGAAACTAATTTAAATAATAACACAAACGAAAGCTTGAAACGGGTGTTCTTTTTTATATTTGTTTAGAGGATTTTCATGGCCAACTCAGAGGTCTTTGTGTCCCAATATTACGATTTTTTCTGTGGCTTTTAAAAAATCCGCTGTGCTCTCCTAGGGGCCATATGGTTCACATCTAACCTAATTGATATATTTGACAGTTTTGACTTCTTTGTTATTTTACCAGTAAAGTAACAAAATGGTCGATAAAAGTGATTTAATGTTAGAATATGACAAAAGACAGTCGATTAAAGTGTGTTACGATAACAAAGTCAAAATATAGACAATATATCACAATGACAAAAGACAGCCTCGACACAAAATTTTTCAAAATCATCAAACAAGTCGTCATATAATTTGATAAATTCATAAATTAAAAAAAATAATACATGCAATAATAAATTGATCTAAATAACGGAATCGCTACAACACACTAAAAATTTAATTGATGTAGATGTTTAAAATTCAAATGTCTTCTAACGTTAATCAGCATCTGAGGCGTTGTAGCGAAATTCGTCACTTAGACGATATTTAAACTAATTCTTCGAATACATTTTAAAACCATAGCATTTTGAATAGAGAACGTAATGACCTTTCAAATGAAATATCACAAGACCCTACTTCCAATTTAAAAAAAAGGGGTTACAAGAAGTTGAATATTGATAATTAAATAAAAGTCACTTGGTTTGTTTCACTACTATTTTTTTATTCTCTCCGATTAGTTTCGACTTATCGTCATTCTCAAGGAGTAATACAGAAAAATATTCTACAAGTTATATATACATATTTTTTTTTTAAGGTCAGGTAATACGGGCTTTACGAATTGGGAAGTTCCAGATGTATTCGTACTCGTTTACGATGTGTTTTCTCTGTTTTATTGCCTTGCTAATTTCCAGGCTTTCTCTAAAATTCAATTCTCATCCCTTATTACCTGAATATAAAATTTATATTCAATATTTATATTTATATTATTTTAAAAATGATTGGATGCGATGCAATGACGGGCAAACCCCGTTGTTGTTTAGGATCTATTTTTTATGTTCATCTAGTCTTTTTTTAAAAACTTCTACCCGTTTGTCCAATGTACATTGCATCGCATTCACTACATTTGATTTCGTAAATACCGCATTTTTGATTTTTGTTAATTGGTGGTTTATAAAATAATTTTGTCAGGTTGAATGGATTCGTCATAATAATATTTAATTCTTTTCCCATTATGCATTTTTTTATTTTTTGTGATAGGCCGTTGATAAAATATAATTTACTCCAGTTTTTGTTTTATTAAATTATCAATATTGTAAACATGTTTCATCAAGTAATTAATGAGAACCAAATTAAAGATATAGGATGTTGAATTTAAGGATGCAATTTTCATATTGCACGATGTCATTTTATCATCTAAAACTGATATATCTCGGGATTGTTTACAAATACGCACAATCAATAAAATACTGAATTTATTTCATTTGGCTGTTCCTCACTGTATTATTCAACAAATGTAACATCAACAATAATGATTAGTAATAATTCAACGGATACATTTTACAAATATATGTATTTTTTTATTGTAAAAAGAATATAAGATTATGTTCTTTCTTGTGAAATTATAAATACAGAAGCAAAAATCAGATTCAATATTCAAGCCCAACAAGAATGTCTTTTTTATTTCGACCAAGAAAACATATAAACAGAAATGACATGATTGTAATCTAAACATGTTGCGCCTTTATAGTGACACATATCCTTCCCTTAAGTCTTACGTTTCCATAAACCCGCATTTTTATTATTTATTCGGTAATAATTGTTAGGGGGGCCATTCCGTGATGGGAATGTTTAAATTGCGGCGGTACGGTCGAAATCATTGACGCAGGTCGTGCTTTCGGAGGAAACCGACGAACATTAGAGGAAGCATTTAGGGGCACGCAACGATTGCATTGCGGTGTAACTATAAATTCAAGTAAATTAAATGTATCCCAGGTCGTATATTTTACAATAAACCAAAATGTTCACAAACTTACACCGCTGAGTTATCGCGATAATTTGCACTGTGTGCCTGGTTATTGTGCACGTATAGATCGTTACGCTAATACAACTTGCCTAAAACTAATAACACATTAACCTGAATTTTAGGGATTTGCAACAATTCTAGATATTTGAAATAAACATTTAAAAATAATTGTTATGTGTTCCAATAAATTGCTTGAATTATATTCGCTTTTGTCCATAAAAATTGTTATATATCAAATAAAAGGTTACACTCTTTTATTTGATATATAATTTTTATATTTCGTTTGATGTATTGTTCAATCGTCGAAATTCAAATTGCAACACACTTTTTTTACAAACGCCTTATCAACGGAGTGCAACTAATTTGCATTTTACTTACTTCACAGGTACCATTTTCTAAATTGTTGCGGCCATAATCCGCTGTCTCGACACTCAGGTAAAATAGGCACTAAGAGTGTTTCATGTTAGCATGCCCATTTTTGTCAAATGCATGTCATTAATAATTAGAGACTAGAATTACAGCCATAAATTTTGTTGTTTAAAATAGGAAATAATATTGCACGAAATTAAATTAAAATATACTCAACATTATGAAAATATACACTCCTTTATTTTTGTAATAATTAGGCAATTTTATAAATTTTTAACATTAATTAAAAATAAATAAAAAAAGAGCTGTATTATTAAACAAAAAGATTGCAAATGTAATTTTATTTTAAAATTGTTAATAATTATGCTTATAACATTTATGCTGTTCATATACATACAGGGAGTTTTTTTAGGTATACACAATCTGATATACTATATACATTGTAAATCTTCAGATAACCGTCGGTTTTGAAATGTGTTTAAGTTGAAGCGCCAAGCGAGTGTTTTCCACTCCCAGATTAAGCATGAAGTAAAATTTCGAGTTTAGAAAAGCCTGAAAATTTGGTTTGGTCGCTCCGCGAAGCGGAGCGACCAAACCAAATTTTCAGGCTTTTCTAAACTCGAAATTTTACTTCATGCGCCACGCGTCTAAATCACTGATTTCAAGTGATATTCAAAATATATAACTAAAGCAGTATATTTAAGACGTATATTTTAAACTTTACAATATTTTAGTGTTTTATACGGCGCATGAAGTAATATCTTAAGTTTAGAAAAGCCTGAAAATATGGTTTGATCAAACCAAATTTAATGGCTTTTCTAAACTCGAAATTTGATTTCATGTCTAATCTGGGAATGGAAAATTCTCGTTAGAAACTTTAATTTGAACCCTTTAAAAAAAACGAATGTCGGAAAATTGACATGCATATGTATACTTAAAAGATAAATCTCCTGTACATGAGGTGATTTAGAATAGGTACAAAAAAATGTCGCATCTTGTTCACGGGCTCATTTAACCCACTAAGTGCCATTGATGCAATACCGCAACAATATTCATTTTTAAATAATTAAATTACTAAATAATTTAATTAGATATATTGTACACATATTATTTTACCAGACTTGAGAATGTGTGAAAATTTTAAATATTTTGCTGTTTAAATATTCCGGTTACTTATTCCAAAAAATATATTTTTAATGTATTTCTAACTTTGCAATATTTTAATGTTGTATACGCGTGGCGCATGAAGTAAAATTTCGAGTTTAGAAAAGCCGGAACATTTGGTTGGTCGCTCCGCGAAGCGGAGCGACCAAACCAAATTTTAAGACTTTTCTAAACTCGAAATTTTACTTCATGCTTAATCTGGGAGTGAAAACACTCGTTCAAATCATTAAATGGGACGCTTATATAAAATCGACGGAGGCCTGAAAATATACAACGTATACAATATGTTTAAAAAAAACATTTCCAGTATGTAATACAATAAGTAATTAATAGAAATCATAAAAAGAAGTGCAGATTTTACCTAAAATTAGCTTTTAGAGTAAACTCTGAATAATTGCTCGGCCGTTATTAAATTAAAACAAAGGGGTTAAAAAATCGGACATATGATTTTGAATACTTACAGAATTACAGCTGATTTATGCTTTTATGAAAGTAATTATTCAATATTATAAAAATTCTTAAAAAAAACCATAGATTTTCCCATCGATATTAGAAACGATCCAGGCTATACATTTTCCCAGGAATAAAAAATCTTAAAGTACTCAGCTCCAATGAAAATTTCTTGAAAATCGCGATTCGATACAAAAATTTAACTTTGGCTACTTATATCAGACATAATTTTGAAGTTATAATACGCAAAGCAACTTAAATTAAAGTTTTATTCTTAATAAACTAATTTTTAGTAATTTTTCAAATTTGTCTTGTAAGATTTTTTTCTGAAAATACTCACTTTTATAGATTTATTTCTTGCTTAGACTACTGATTTATAAAATTCCCATCGCATATTATTTATTGAAAATTGAGGATTTGAGTTGTAAAACATTTTAAATACTTTGAAAAATTGAAAAAGTTAATAAAAAAAATATCGAAAAAGAAAATGTTAATCTTCACATTTTTTTGTGATTTTTAAAAATATTTTTGTTTCGATGAAAATCAACAAGTTTGATTAATCGATTTTTTTATATTTTTTAAATTATGTATGTAAAATATGTTTCCATAACCTTTCACTTATTTTTTCAATCGAAAGGAAACTGACGGAAATAAGAATTTTATAGCTTTGGGGACTTAATTTTCAATTTATACAAATGCGAGTTATGTCAGTTTAAAGCTTATTTAAATCTGATTAATTCTGAGTAATTAAAAATCGGTTTGCATTTAAACTACAATCTTTGTAGAAACAGCAAAAAATAATCATCATTCTTTTTTGGAAATTTTAAATCAGCTGCAGTTTTTTATATAACAAAAAGTAAATCTTATGTTTATTTAATCTATTTCGTTTAAATGTACACCTAAACAAGATATCAACGTTTTTTTACACCTATAAATCATTTTGATTACCTTTCGTTGGAGAAACATTTCTGTGTACCTGTTCATTCCACACACAACACCTTTTTCCAAGTAAGTATATTTTAATTTTATTCCTAAATTTTTTTAAAAACGTCATAAGCAAAGCTATACTGAAGACAGATAAATCTCGAAACGCGTCTATAGATGGCCTAAGAGATTAGTTTTAATCCAAGTCCTTTCACTTCTAATTTTTTGTTATCTCTCCTTTCATTTTAAATTTGTATTTGTTAGTTGGTTTGAAGTGAATTTGACCTAAACGTTACATATACTTTAATCGAGCTTTGTAACAAATCAAATTAAATAAGATTTTAAATATTTCATTGTACAATTCAATATCCGGAGGTGTATTTGCACGGGAAGTAGTTGTTTGATTGGATAATAATCGTCTTAAGTTGTCTTATTAATTAAGACATTGTTTGCATTTTCACGAATAGTTTTTTCGTAATTATATATATTATTGTGAAATAACTGCTTCATACCTTCCTCTACAAAATATTCTTACTATCAATGTATACAGATCTCTAAATAGTGATTTCAAAATCAATAAAAATGTTTTAAAATTCATGCTAAATGGTATCAATCTTGGTACAAAATTCATCCTGTGGGGAGATTTTAATATCCATTTTTAATCTGATGATGAACGTGAACGTGACATAAATAATCTGCTATCGTCCTATGGGCTACTAGGATTATTTTTCTTCGATACAAGGAAAAACGATTGTTTGAAAAACGTAATGATTAAAAAATGCATATTTTACATAAAATTTCGGTCGAATCCCAATCATTAAACTCTTGACCATTGCTCGTAAAATAGAGGTTTACGTTCAACAAAACGTGCCTAGACATCTATTTGCAATCAGGTCGAACTTCGCTTTGGCTTATTGCTCTTCGTCGCAATTCAAGTTTCCACGATTGTACTTTGAAACAGTAGAACCAGAATTATGATTAGGGGTTTCTAACCGGAGTTAATATTGTCAAAATCAACAAAAAACTCACTAATAAAATATTCATTTTAAACATATTGTTTGATAATCAACTACCTCTTCATTATACAGGGTGCCCGGTATTCATTTATTTTAAACATGTTGTTTGATAATCAACTACCTTTTCATTATACAGGGTGCCCGGTTTTTAAGCGGCACTGTGGAGATCTCGCTTGTTTTAGAGAATCGGCAAAGTTGCCTATTTTAGTGATTACTAGTAATCTGCTTTATCATTTAAAATATCTTTAATTGTTTCCATGTTATTTGGAACAAAACTGATATTTTTTGTATTTAAAAATTGCCCATATTTCAGTTATTTTTTATTATTTTTAAATTCCGTGAACACTTTCTTAGGGCAACTTTTAATGACTTATCGAATGGTAAACGTTTAAAATATTAAGAGCGATTAGTTTATGTTTTTTTCACTCATCGTTTGTTTTTCTTATGGAAACATGCAAAGATATGCATATCATTGAATTGCATTTTTTACTCTGATTTCAATGATATGCCACATGTAGGCTTTTGTTTAATTATTGTTATTGTCAAGTTTCCATGGCAACTTTACATATCATATCAACAATTCCATAGCAATTTAATATTGTTTATATTAAATTGCTATGAAATGGTTGATATGATATGTAAAGTAAATACTAACCTAGGTTACAATTTTATAAATTGTTATCATTAATTACAAATAAATAAAAAAGATCTGTATTATTAAACAATTACTTTGATTCAAAGTTAATACATACAAGATTAAAAATATAATTTTATTTTAAAATTGTTAATAATTTTGCCTATAACGTTTATGCTGTTCATATACATACAGGGAGTTATTTTAGGTGTACATAACCTGATATACTATATACGCTGTAAATCTTCAGTTAACCGTCGTTTTTGAAATGTGTTTAAAGCGTCAAGCGAGTATTTTTCACTCCCAGATTAAGCATGAAGTAAAATTTCGAGTTTAGAAAAGCCCGAAAATTTTGCATGTAAGCTTTTGTTTAATTATTGTTATTGTCAAGTTTCCATGACAACTTTACATGTCATATCAACAATTATCAGCATAGCAATTTAATATTGTTTATATTTAATTGCTATGAAATTGTTGATATGATATGTATAGTAAAGACTAACCTTGGTTACATTTTGTTTCGAAAATAAATAGTTTTTGTGAAAAATATGCGTTTGTCTCTGTGGCAACATACCATAAAAATAATACATTTTTCCAAAGTCAGCATGTGGCACATCATAAAAATCAGCGCATAACAAAAACAAAAGTTGTGTTTAGAAAGACTAAAGAAATTGCGTTGCAGATTTAAAACGTACTTTATTAGTCAAGAGGTAAAAAGTTGCTCTAAGAATGTTTTAACTAATTTGGGAAAAAATCAAATATAACGGGGATATGGGCAATTTTAAAATATCTAAAGTTTTTTTTTTTAAATTACATCGACACAATTGAAGGTATTTGAAAAGCAAAAGTAAATAATTAATAAGCACTAAAATTCGCAACTATGGGGCAAAGTTAATCGATTCTCAAATAAGCGAGATCCCCAAAGTGCCACTCGAAAAACGAGCACCCTGTATACGACATCTTTTATTATTTTATAAACCGTTTTGTATTAGCTAATATTCATTGCTCAATTTTCGATATTTTTCTTCATATCTCTAGAATTACAACTTTCGTATCAGTTCTTTTTATATTCATAACATTACGAACATTTTTGAACTTTACTATTAAATCGGTAAATAAAAATAATTGTTTATTTGATTAACAACGTGTAAATTTTCAATTTTTAATTAAGAAATTGATCAAAGTGTAACAAACTATATTGAACAATTATGTTGCTTACAGAAATAAGCACGCTACAATTATCCAGTTAATCAATTAAATAGCTGGCATTAGTTACGAGTATTTCTCTAGAAAACAAAACCCAATTACCTAACACGAACGCCGAACTAGTTATAATACAATTAATAATAATCCAGTGGGTAACTGACATTTCTATTAGGGGCTCTGGTAATATTAACCAGCTCAAATACGCCTAACATACTGACACACATATATTTACACACCGACACCCATATCTGTATCTTTATCTCAGCAGCTTTCCATTATCCTTCAAATTATCATTGAAGGGAAGCCTTATTACATCCCACCTTAGCAGTAATAATAACAGTAAGCATAAAGGGCTCTGACGCTGGATAATAAAATCAATACAGAAACTGCACCCTTAATTATTATTATCTTAACTCGGGTTTATACTTTGTTTATAAGTTATAAGTGAGCACTTGAGCCGCAAACTATGTAACTGGTAACTCACTTCGTTATCGACATTCGACGTCGACGAAAGTTCAATAGTTCACGTACTTCGCTAATGACATTGTCCTTTGACGCTTGAGCTGTATTGCTGGAGTTAATTCGGAAATCCGATTTTTCTCCTAATTTTTGTTCATTACACGTAGAAGCCCGGAGTGGTTGCCCATTGTTTTCTACATCATTAATTTTAACTCGTCTTGCAGTCTACGAATATAAAAGGAATGAAAAAAATATCGAGAGGAAATATCGGATTGTAATCGTTATTTTTCAACTCATCGCGGATAATCATTAACGCTTTATAATGTTGTAAACCGTTCGTATTTTTATGGCTTAAATATGAAACACTGATGAACAATCGATAATCGAAGAGTTTAATGTCTATTTTCTAGACAGATTAAAACATACTGGGCATTTTTCTTTTTGTTCATTATTTTCAAGAGTTAAATTTGAAGCTCTAAACGAGTGTTCTCCTTTCCCAGATTAAACATGGAAGCTTGAAAACTTCGATTAGTTGCTCCGCGAAGCAGAGCAACCAAACAACATTTTCAGGCTTTTCTAAACTCGAAATTTTACTTCATGCGCCAGGCGTATAAAAAAAACTGATTTAACATGTAGTCCAAAATATACTTTTCAAGCATACTTTATTTGGCAGTATACTTTAGTATACAGAGAGTTTTACGTAAAACCGAACATGCTTATAACGAGCATTTTTCTTTTAGGTATACATAAACATACGTTGTACCGGGTGGGCAAATAAGTGAGGTAAGCGGCTGTATCTTAGAAACTAACGATCGTAGAGAGTTACGGTAAAAAAAATTATAGGTAAAGTGGACAAGGGAAATTATTTTCAAGTTTCCAAGATGGCTGCCAGTAGGCGTTTCCACCATCTTGAATTACATAAAGTTACGTTTCTCGCGATTTTCCCCAATGAATATAACAAAAAAGTATTTGCGTTTTAATGTTAACTTAAAGTGGAACATTTTTTGTAAAAACAATTTTTCTCTATCTTTCGAAATAAAGTGGTGAAGGGTATTTGAATATTGTTTTAAATAAATGCCTGTAACTTTGAAACGGCTTAATGGATTTGGATAAATTTGGTATCATTGAAAAGAGCATTTCTTGGGCTTTTAGGTTTCTTGTAATTATGACAGTTGTGACCTACACGGCCGCCGATAGAGAGCGTTATTCGATATTATAACCAAAATATTATTTTTTCTCAAAAAAATTAAATGCGATAATATGATTTTTTTTAGACTAGAAAATAGACAAATGACCAACCAATAAGCCTGCACAAACCGCATCTTAATTTCTATTAATAATAATAATAATCTTAATAATAAAGTTATTAAGATGCGGTTTGCGCAGGCTTATTGGTTGGTCATTTGTCTATTTTCTAGTCTAAAAAAAGTCATTTAAATTTTTTGAGAAAATCCAATATTTTGGTTATAATATCGAATAATGCCCTCTATCGGCGGCCGTGTAGGTCACAACTGTCATGATTATTAGAAACCTAAAAGCCCAAATAATGCTCTTTTCAATGATACTAAATTTATCCAAATCCATTAAGCCGTTTCGAAGTTACAGGCATTTATTTAAAACAACATTCAAATACCCCCCCCCCCTTTATTTCTAAAGATAGAGAAAAATTGCTTTTACAAAAAATGTTCCACTTTAGGTTAGCATTAAAACGCAAATACTTACTTTTTTGTTACATTCATTGGGGAAAATGGCGAGAAACGTAACTTTATGTAATTCAAGATGTGGAAACGCCCACTGGCAGCCATCTTGGAAACTTTAAAATAATTTCCAGCATTTTCCCTTGCCCATTTTACCTGTAAAATTTTTTACCGTAACTCTCTACGATCATTAGTTTCTGAGATACAGCCGCTTACCTCGCTTATTTGCCCACCCGGTACATTTGGTAACGCTCGGTTTATTAAAAAAATTTAATTTGAAGCTTAAACGGGTGTTTTCCACTCCCAGGCTAAGCATGAAGTAAAATTTCGAGTTTAGAAAAGTCTGAAAATTTGGTTTGGTCGCGTAGCGCGAAGCGCGGAGCGGCCAAACCAAATTTTCAGGCTGTACTAAACTCGAAATTTTACTTCATGCGCCACCGGTACAAAACACTGATGTAATGTAAAATTTAGTGGTGTGTTTTAAACTTCGTAATATGTCAGTGTTTTGTAGCGGTGGCGCATGAAGTAAAATTTCGAGTTTAGAAAAGCCTGAAAATTTGGTTTGGCCGCTCCGCGCTTCGCGCGACGCGACCAAACCAAATTTTCAGGCTTTTCTAAACTCGAAATTTTACTTCATGCTTAGTCTGGGAGTGGAAAACACCCGTTTGAAGCTTCAAATTAAATTCTTTTAATAAACCGAGTGTCAGCAAATGTACAACGTATGTTTATGTATAACTAAAAGAATAATTCTCGTTATAAGCATGTTCGGTGTTACATAAAACTCTCTGTATAGTAAAATACCATTAAGTGTTTTGCTTAATAATAAATTTTTAAAAAAGTATACTTTAAACTTCACAATATTTCCGTGTTTTATACGCGTGGCGCATAAAGTAAAATTTCGAGTTTACAAAATCCAGAAAATTTGGTTTGGTCCCTTTGGCTCGCTACGCGACCAAACCAAATTTTCAGGATTTTCTAAACTCGAAATTTTACTTCATGCATAATCTGGGACAAAATACACTCGTTAGAAGTTCCAAACTGAACGCTTTTCACATACAAGGTATGCCTAAAAATGTACAGAGTAGACAACGTTGTATGTATGTTTAAACAAAAATCGCTGTATATGGAACTTAAGGAATATATTAATTTATAAACGTTAAAGTGAATTTAAATCATGAACGTTAGGTAATTATGTTTTATTGATTAAAGAGTCGCGTTTAGCAAACTTGTTATATTACATGCCGCTATTAATTAAACGATACAACCCGATTAAACCAACAGAAATGTCTGCGTAATCGAGAACAAAAAGCAAATCATGAACTCATTACACAGGGACCTAATTAACCAGAAATTTATTAAATTGGACGGCGCGACGTAATGAATTGACAGGTCAATAGTATTCCGATAACTCAATTATCAATGGAATTATACCAATAAATCACTCAACAGCACATTTACATGAAAAGCCTTGTGCCTGAATTTGCTTTACCCTCCCAAAAAAAATATATAGAGAGAAAGAGGAATTCTCTCAAAGTCATTATTTCAGGTTATTTATGCATTTGACAGAGGAGAAGAGCGGAGGGTAAATACGCTACAACAGTAGTAATAAAATTTGCTTTATTTAGCACGAAAAGGAAAGAATGCCCTTCTTCACCGGCCTCTCTCAGCTATTTACTTAATTAAATACGTGATCACCTTCAAATTCCAAGTCGTTCAATTAAGTGGGGGTGAATGTGTACGGCAGGAAAAATATGTACAGAAGTGTTACCATTGCAGAAGTGCTCGCAATTTGTTTTGTAGGGATGTATTTGTTTCCTTTTCAAGGGGTTTAATGATGATTGAACAAATTTAATCTTCTGCGAGAGAAAAGGTTAAAAAAAACAGTAGTAGTATTAAAACAAAACTGCACAAAAAATATCCATGAGCATAGTCAGGATTTTAACAAAATCTAAGAGAAGGGTAATTATTACAGTTTTATTTTACAAAATAGACAAAACTTTAATTAAGGATGAAGTATAATTTCGAATTCGGAAATAACTCAAAATTTGAATTTGCCTAACGACGTAGCGGAGCCGAACGCTAGGGAATTTTAAAATTTCAGGCTATTCTAAATTCGAAATGTTAATGCGCTAGGCTTACACATTTTTTGAGCTTTTCTAAACTCGAAATTTTACTTCATGCGCCACGCGTACTAATTTCTAGTGAAGTTCAAAATATACTTCTAAATCAATATTAAAAACAAACTGCTAAAGCAGGATTATAAATATACTGCTAAACAATAATATTTTGAAATCTTTGATTTGGTTAGCATTCACTTTGTGGTTCATCTTTATATACAATAATAATAAAACACTTAACTTTGTTTTATCACTTCATTTAAAATTTTAAATAAAAGTAAATGAAAGGTAAGTACTTCTAAGAATATTTTGAACATCACTTGAAATCAGTGTTTTATACGCGTGGCGCATGAAGTAAAATTTCGAGTTTAGAAAAGCCCAGAAAATTTGTCTCGGGTCGCCAAATTTTCACGGGGCTTTTCTAAACTCGAAATTTTACTTCATGCTTAGTCTGGAAGTGGAAAACAGTTATTAAAAGTTTCGAATTAAACTCTTAAAAATTACCGAATATGTATACTGAAAAGAAAAATGTACTGTGTGTATACTTAAAAAAAAAATCCCTGTATGTGCCAAGAGTCACCTTGAAACAAAACACCCTGTAAAAATCAGTGTGGCTGGCAGTGGCAGCTACAAATATATTACAAATATCAGGACAAAACAACTCAGTAGAACTCAGTTTAATTTTTTACTTTTTCACTTTTTTGTATGAACCTACTTTGAAAATAAATACAAAAAAAAATCAATTCTATTTCATAAGAAAATGTTACTGTTACAGTTAAATATTAATATATATTATAAAATGAGTTACTTTTGCGAATTAACTGCCTTTTCCAAAATTAAAATTAGTTACAAATTTTAAGAATATACGCTTTTCAACCCGACGCTTTATTTAGGTCGTAACAGCGTTTCGGCTATCACTAATTTCTCTCACTTTCGGAATTATCTGGTAAGTTAAGGGCATGTATTTATTATTCACTTAAAGTGATAAAATACTCAATAACTATCATACAATCTAAGTAAAATGTTGAATTAACAAAATTCTAAACTATTTTTTTCTACTTTTGGCCTACAATTAAAGATAAGGGCCCAATGTGCGCCGCCTACCGGACGGTACCGTCGACTACCGGACTTTGCTGCCGCCACCCACCACCTCTAACGTCTGATTTGCTAGCGCCAGGGGCCTCATTCAATGCTAACCGGCCACTGGTCAAACTAGTATTAAATGTTCATAAACATTACGAGGTAAGTTATTTTCGCACCCGTACCTCATTTGAACTAAAAAGAAAAAACGTTGTTATTATGTACTACTTTTAAGAGCCTGGGAATTTTGTTTTGACTTCTAAATAATAACATTTCAGGCTATTCTAAATTCGAAATGTTACTTAATGCGCCAGGCATATAAAACATTAATTTTATATGAAGTTAAAAATATATATTGCTAAGTTACGTTTTGATTGCATACTCAATTGACTTTTTGTTCATTTCAATATCACATGTTGGCAAATTCTCTTATGACTGGACTGTTAATCGTGAACGTGTTTAGGATTTTTGCAATCGTTCAAATAGATCGGCCGGAGTACCTTTTATTAGATACCAACATACATCACAAACAAATCTAAACATGTTAATGTTGCACATTTTGATGAAGGGGCCCATTAATAAATGATCAAAACAAATGTTTTATATTATTTTTGTATATATATATATATATATATATATATATATATATATATTTATTTTTAGGTTTTCGCGAGCAAAATATAACTGGCTTGAGTTTTTTGGGCTGCTTTCTCGCGTTGGTTGATTTATTTGCGCTCTACGTTTCGGCAGCATCACTTCTGCCATCCTCAGGAGCTTTTTTGTATACTGAGTGATAGATGTCACGTTCACTGTCAGTACATTTGTTTTGTAAACTAGGGACTTGTAGTCTAGATCTGCTGCGTGTTATTGGTCCACTCGATGTAGAAGGTGCTAAAATTTCTTGATTTGTGTCCGATGTATCTGCATTGTTGAAAAATTTTAGCACCTTCCACATCGAGTGGACCAATAACACGCAGCAGATCTAGACTACAAGTCCCTAGTTTACAAAACAAATGTACTGACAGTAAACGTGACATCTATTACTCAGTATACAAAAAAGCTCCTGAGGATGGCAGAAGTGATGCTGCCGAAACGTAGAGCGCAAATAAATCAACCAACGCGAGAAAGCAGCCCAAAAAACTCAAGCCAATTATATATATATATATATATATATATATAATATGTTTATTCACAGAATACACAGTATAACAATTAAAATGCATAATAAGTATATACAAAAAACAAATATTTAATTTTGCGAATTGGCTATCGACCCTGGGGTCTTTCAGCCTCATTATTTTTATTTATATTTGCAATAAGTTTTAAATGTATGATTTCAATTTATGAAATGTCGAATATCCTAGTTCAAGTGCCCTCCCCTGTCCCCCTTGGATACGATCATGATAAAAGAATTAACTTCTAATAAGTAGAACTTAAAAAATCAAATGTTTAATTTTTTAGACAAATTCCAAGAGCCTCAGCATTTTAAATTGTTTATGTCCTCAATAATAAAGTTTCAAGTATAATTTTTTTAATTATAAACGTTTCTCATCCTCTTTCGCTGTTATTTTATCACGCTAACGACGTTGTTTTTACTTTTTATATCGCGAAATTTGCAAATTCATCGGCTAAATCAATTACTTCTCAATAAAAATGTAGCGAACGATTTCGTGTTTTGTGCTTTTAACAAAACAAGGAATTTTAATAATTCATCCGGCCGGATGAATAATGGAGGGGGACGAAAATTCCCAGAGATCCCATATCTCGGGAGTAATATTTTATAGGGAGGATTGGCGGGATTTATTTTAAAATTTCAAAGCACTACACCCGGCATTACTTCTGCTTTTTATTTACTTCGTCGTGTTGCTACAATCTTTTTTTACTGCTTACCGCGTACTTATAAAAATGAAAGTTGATAATGCGTTTTCTGAATAATTTATTAACAAGATATATTTTATTAAATTATATTTACGAATAAAACAATTTTAAAATAACACTTAATGCAGTTAATTAATAGCTGTTTAAACAAAGTTTTGCTTACATTCAGTTTTAATTATTTTTGCCTTAATGTAATTTCAAAACGATATAAATTAGTAAGATTACTAATTAGGCTAAATTTCCTAATAATTTATTAATAATGATTAACACGGATTTAAATTAAAACAAAACAAGTGATACTTATTAATTTTTTAGTAAACTAGAGTCCAAAGTTATGTGGCTTTTGGCATACTTAAGTAACTAGATTATACTGTGAATTTTTCAAGAAAACTCAGTTTAGGTAAAAAATGGAATAATTGTCGGTGCAATTATTTTTTGTGTTACAAATCCTTCTAGTATATTTTTATTTTATGATTTATTGCTCTACCCTATTGACATTCCTCAAAATAGGTCGTCTTCCAGAAATACGAAATAAATCTTGTAATTCTCTCGTTTGTGAATTATCACGTTTTGGAAGTTTATCTGAACAAAAGAGATCTATTTTGAATAGGTTTGTGAGTTTGTTAGGGTGGAGCAATTCGTAACGGTCGCGCCTTTTTCGCACAGCGGGAGAGTTGTTTTGGTCATTCGTATTTTCGGAAAGTCATTAACAATATTTTAAAGAGAAAATCCAAATTTTCTCTTTCAAGGAATTTCTTACCACCACTTCTTTTGGGATCATCCCCCGAAATACGAGTGACCAATAACAGCGACTTTGCCCCCACATTCCTAAACATATTTGTCTCAATTTATATATTTATAATTTTAAGATAAAGATTCTAGTTTTGAACTTCAAACTATAAACATCAAACATTAAACAACAAATCTTAAACATTTAAACATCAACTGTCAAACATTTCGCTGTAAATACTTGTAAATATTTTGAATTGTGAATATACCAAGTTAAATGTGCTTCAACGTGTTTTTCTTTATACAAAAAACTTAAACACCTGCCTTAGAGTGGTGATATCTTGCAGTGAGATAATTCATTAAACTTAAATCAAACACCACATCGCAACACTTTGCACAATCGAAATTTTTTTAGTACCTACTTAACACACTTGTTTTCAGGAGGGTAGGTTGTGTTTACCAAATTGCTACAAATAACAAATCGGCAAGTAGAACTTAAGTTTTACTTCCATTCAATGAACGTAAAATGAAACTTCTCATTCATAGCAACTGATAAAAACAACTTTAATAGAATTATAAGGTGTCAAATTTCAGTAATAAAATTTGATCGCCTTGTCCGATTATAAGTATTTCGAACAGTAAGTATAATACCGGTCTAAGAAAATAATTGGGAATCGTCACTCGCTCCTCCTCCAAACAATTGTCTTCGACCAGTAACTAATCCTTACTGTTTTAAATACTTCGTATACCATATTAATTTAAAAAATAGAAAATCTTCAATTTTGTACATTGTTATGTTATTAATAAAATAACATATATCTAATTCTTAAATTAAATTAACAATGTTTAAACAAAATAAGTTGACTAGCATAGTGGAGAGTTCTCAGACAGATCACAGTTTTTGAAACGCTGTAACGAATTTGTAAAACCCATCATCAAACGTTAAGTTTTTGAACAGATAAATATTATTAATTGGAGATATTTTTATTTTTCGTATAGAATAAGTATTGGAATCGTAAAACCCGAAATAGATTGATAAATGTTCAAGTTGTTGACCTAGCTGAATCAGAAAAACGCATTTTGAAATGATGTCTGTCTGTCTGTTTGTGTGTCAGTTAACACAATAACTCAAAAACGCGATGAGTTAGACTTATACAATTTTGTATTGAGCTTCTTCTCAAAAATTGTATATATTGAAATGTATCTACAATTTTAAAGAAGAAGCTAAATACAAAATTTCCGCTATATTCCCGAAAGGGGCAGTTTATTTGGAATATTTTGCTAAATATGTATAACATTTAAAATTGTTCAAATATAAGTTGCAGATAATGACACAATACATAACTTTTATATATATATACTTTCTACCGCATCGACTTGGATCGAGTTTTCACAATTATCGAGAGTTTTTTAACGTATCAGCAAAAAAGTTTATTTTTAACCTGTATACAAACATTTTATAACCGGTATATAAAATGTCTTGGGGAGGACACTCTCCTTCATCGCTCGTGCTTGAAAAATCCGTTCACGCGGTAAAATTTCCCCCACTTGGTTCGTAAAATACTATTACCCTAGTCTTTTTTTTATCGTATCCGCAAAATACAGTTGATATCCGTCAAATTCACGTAATAACTTTTATACAAGAAAGCCTAAGAGAGAGTACTCTAGATTTTTTTAAATAATGATCTTCATTAAAAAAGCATAAGATAAAATTTCCGTATTACATATGAGAGTTTTTTTTGTAGAATTAGTTGTTTGAAAAAAGTTTTGTTTTAAATGGAATTATTATATGTCATGAGCAATTATCACCTTATCTGTATAATTGCGTGACTAAACTAGTGTGTTCCTTTTAATGTCGTATCCGAGGGATAACCATCTATAATATGCTGTAACACAAGTACAATTAACTACTGTTTGCTCATTAGTAGGGCTGTAATCAATAGCCACAATAAGGGTATTTGTGTTCTTATACGATTAGGACGTAAACGCTTCCTTACAATGACATATAATTATGTGCTTGAAACAGGTTATATACTTTACATTGCATCATTAGAACAAATACTTAATTTATTATTTAGTTGAATGTATTTTATATTTACGCTTTCGGCATAAAAAAGATTAAATTACTAAAAAAGAGAGTTTGATTCGAGCAATCAAATCATGTAATATGCAGGGGCTGCATTGTCCACTAACAAGAGATTTGTCTTATGTACAGATTTACAACGTAAACACAACGTTGCTTCTCTCGCACGCCGACAAATCCAAATGTTTAAGGTTTTTTAAACTCAAAGTCTTATTTAATGGCTAACAAAAGAGTGGTAACACATGCTAGAAGTTTCAATTAACCAAAAGTTTAAATAATATTGGCCCGAAGTGGGTTCCTTGAGGATTCCCAAAAGTTACCTAAACTCAAACACGATCAAATTTGATTTCATTATTGTAAAATACATAAAAAACAGAGTGATTTATTTATAATTTAATATCACTATCGGAAAAATTATAAAATAAACTCCACGACAGAAGTTTTAATACAAGTCGTATAATTTGGATGAGTTTGTATTTTGTAATATTAAAACACGTATTGAATCATTAACAGAAGTTAGTAAATAATTTCAAAACTGTTGTAGACTTTCATTATACATATATAATTTCATCAAATTTTCATTTATCGATTCACTAGCTTATTAGGATCTAATAGTCGACAGATTTAACTTATTAACGGCCGAGCAATTATAGAGTTAACTCTAAAAGTTGAGGTTTAGGTAAAATTCTGCAGTAATTTTTATGATCTCTATGAATGACTTATTATATTATATACTGGGTTTTTTTTAAATACACATAATGTATACATTGTAAATTTTCTAAATTTTCAGGTGCTCGTCGATTTTATAAAAGTGTTCAATTTGAAGTTTCGAACGAGTGTTTCCACTCCTAGATTAAGCATGAAATTAAAAATCGAGTTTAGAAAAGCCTACAAATTTGATTTAATCGCTCCGCGAAGCCAAGCGGACCGAGCAAATTTTCAAGCTTTTATTAACTCAAAATTTTACTTCATTCGCCACGCGTACAAAACACTGAAATATTGTCAAGTTAGAAATACACTTAAATATACTATTTTTCAGTTAAATAACAAAATATTAAGATTTTTCTACACACATTCGTAAGTTAGGTCAAATAATACATACATCAAATTTACTTATTTTATAATTTAATTAACAAAAAATGTATAACGTTCGTTCTTGCATCTATTGCGCTTCATGGGTTAGGGCTTAATAAAGCCTAATTTATTATTTATTTTAAATAATAATACTTAATAGTACTGATAATCAACTAAAATTGTTCATGTTATTCGCTCAAAAATATAAATTAATTAATTTATCACAAGCAATAGGCTATAAATATATAATTTAATTAAATTATAATTATTAATTAACTAACTCAACATAAGCATAACTTTTAACAAAATTAAATTTTAAAATGTTGTTTTATCATTCAACATTTTCTCCCATAATAAGAACGTTAAAGCAGCGGGGATCCGAGAAGGCTGCGATTCGGTCGCCATGGCAACCACTTTTACATTGCTCTTATTGGAGACGACTGTCACCGGGTGTGGAAAAATCGAAGAATTCATTTTAGAAAGTTCAAATTTTCACAGGACCGAAAAAAAAAATCCGCGTGTCTTAGGCTAAGCGGCGTTCAAATCCGACCGCGTTTTCTATTTTAAATCATTTTTTTAATTTTACGCCGGGCGGAAGATTTCCTAACCTCAATACTTTACACGCTGGTCTTGCTTCACACGGAACTTTTTCAGGTCGCGCATAGCACAATTTCGATGGGATTTCACCTGGGCTTTCCAACGCGACACTTCCGAGCGCTAAAATCGCCCGATTAAAAAAATATCGAGAACTTTTTCTATCGAGGAAAAGTATTTTTTTTGCAATTGAAATTTCATAAAAATATATACCGGGTGTCTAAATCTCGCATTTAATCGATGGTTTTAATTTTTTCTCCAAAATGTTTTGTTTAATCGCAGATCGCTAGGATTAAATTTAGCGGTGTTGGGACATGTTTTTTTTTTTTATTGACCGCCTTCACGGGCTGTCAGCACATTTTCGGTCGAAAAATTGCGATAGAGGAATTTGGTTTTTACATTTCGATTTCGAATAATTATTCGCAACCGACAAGATGAAACAAGACGAAACAAAACAATTAAAATTAATTAATTTTTAAGTTTAACGTGTATATACAGGGTGGTCTAAAACCGTGATTTTCTTGATTATTTTTTTTACCGACTTAAAATGCTCCAAAACGATTTGTTTAAACGTAGGGTGGTATGGTTTGACCTCGCGGTGCTCAGCAAATTATTTTCGAGCCAACAAATGGCCGCCTTCCACGTGTTTCAGCAAATTTTCGGTCCAAAAAGAAAATTTGTTTTCGCGGGGATAAAGGAGCAACTACCCTCTCTATGTGCGAGCGAAGCGAGCAAGGCAAGCGAGCGAAGCGAGCGGCTGGAGCGAAGCGACCATCTCTTCCAACCTTTTCACGGACCTTTACATCCATCCACTCCATAACCACTACAAAACAACGATTTACCTTGCAGTCACCACCATTCGGCTCATGCACCAACGCCTCTCCCCCTCCCTTTCCCCTTGCTACTATTATACATATATATTTCTTCAACATCATTTATTTTTTTTAATTATGCAATTCTCTTTACATTTCTACATTTCCTTGATTCGGCCCTCGGCTCCCCGGTTGGTAAATCGGGCTAAATGCTAGTTTATAATAAAAATGAGAGATGTATAAACCTGGACTAAAAGCTTAAATCTCTTCGAGTTAAGTTTAGTTATATAAAAAACTAGTTATGAAATTTAAACTTTTCTTTAAAGAATGGTAAAATTAACCAACTTTATTCTGTGAAAATTCAGTGAATTTTACGATCTATTGATTTTGCACATATTATTTGTTCTAATGTTCTTTTTATTTCTCATCAACTGCAGTTATTTTGTATTTAAACATATTTTAACTTGGTACAAAGTATTTACTTTTGTGTAAACTCATTGCATTTTATGTTTTTAGCGCTTCCATATCAAAAATAATGAATAAAGACGGGTGTTCATGAGACTATTTATTTTCAATTTCCGTGATTTTTAAAACTGGATAAAAAATAGCAAACGACGCACAATGTGCCAAATCGGAGCGCGAGCGCCAGGGGGGGATTTTGAGGAAAAAAATTAAATTAAAAATTTCGAGAAAAGAACATATCCACTCCATTGTAGATTCATAAAACCCTTCTAATCTTGCATGTTTATATTTTTCAACCCCCTATATTATTAACAATTAACGCTTAAAGTTGAGCGATTTAAAAAACATCAATTTTACGGCATTTCACTCGCAAGTTTAAATAATTTATTACATGGATAGTAGACGTACTATCAATATAACATTATACACTATTGTTTATAACATAATACTGTATATTATGGTTGAAAAATCAAGTCTCTAAATATTTTAGAACAAAAGTTTAAAAAAAATTGAATATGAAATATATTTTAAATATAAATTTTAACTTTAGAAAGTGTTATAAAAAAAATGTCAACTCGATGAGGTCTGGGACTATCACTAAAAATTAGTTCTATGTTTTCTCTAACTACCCTCAAAATTTCGTATCTCCACCGGTGCGTTTTTGGGGTCTTTTTAATTTTTTTATTTGACGCCACCAATTAAAGTTGGGTCGGGCGAGGCCCGTGTGCGGTGAGTATCGTGGAGTCGAGCGCGCGCTATTCTCGAGCAGCACGCAACATGATTTTTACGTTGGCCCCGAACAAAAAATAATAAAAACGCACATGTAAAAATTCAAAAAAATTAGGGCAGTTACAGAAAATATTAACAAATGTTTATATGATAAAAAAAATAATATAATAATAATTCAAGGCAGCAAAATTATATACAATTGTTATAATCATTACATAGGTTGTGACTTTCACCAAAAACTGTGGTATGTTTTTAAATGCCCTAAAAACTTCGTAACTCTACATGTGCGTTTTGTCAGGTTTTTGCGAATGACCGAGTCGATTTTTATCGGTTGCGCCTAATAAAAAATAAAGCACCTCAAAAAACGTACAAATGTGAAAAGTATCTGCTGTAGTTTAAAAATAATTTAATCTGTTGTTTAAAATATGATTTTTTAATCAGAATATACATTACATTTTTCTGATTTTGCACAACGAAGTTATGTATTTTATACTGTTTTATTTACTTACTTTTTTAAAATGAAAAATTGTCAGTATCCTCATCAGTCTGTTCGTTTTCGCTGTCACTTGTGTCCGTTTCGCAAATAACTAATTTTTTAGCGTCTGCAGGTAGTTGTTTTTTATGAATTTTTACATCGCTTCTCAAAGAAGAAATTATTGGATCAGAACATACAAGAAGCATATTAAATAAATCTCGAATTGTATTAAGCCTAGAGTTTTTCCTAGTATGGTTTTCTCTAACTCTCTTATATATTTTATTGGTTGCTTCCTGTGCCTCTTCCGAAAGTTCTCCGATTGGTAAAAGACATTGTCCAATTATTTTGCTCCCGTGAATTAAAATTTTATGGACACTAGGAGGCATTCTATACCATCCATATAACGAGGTGTAAAGTCGGGCCGTATCTTCTGCATATTTATCAAACATCAATACATTTATTTTACGAGAACTCGACATTGTTATAAGAATTGTATAAAATCTGTTCAATAATTCTTCATTCAATTCAGTGATGACAGCTACTTTCTCATAATTTCGAAAAAATATTCGAGCAACGTTGCCAGTATTTGAAGTACCTCCTCCTTGCACAACAATATCAACCCTTATCCCTAACTCTTTACGTAAGAGTTTTTGTATTCTAGTTTTCCGACTAAATATATTATTTTTCTCTTCTATCGTACATCCGTGAGTAGTTGTTTTCTTCAAATCTAATTTATAGGAGATATGAAGAACACATTCCATGAACTTAATCCATGCATGGAGGGAAGAAATACCATAATTTAAATTATCTTCGATAATAGGAATATTTTTAATTCTTTCAATATCATTCATCTCCTTCGGAGAACATTTGCATATAAAACAATTTGAGCTCGGAGTATTTGTTAAGGTATTTATAACTTTGCCATCGATCATTGTAAACAACAAATTAAATTTTACCTCTACATGGTTACCATTAATATAAATTTGTTGTTTTTCCAATAAATTTACCTCTTGCCTCATACTCTTAACTTCATCTAGAATAAGCTGTTTTGTTTCTTTAGCATAAATAAATTTTATCGGTCTACATAATTTAATAGATGAAGGTTTTTCGTTTTTCCAAATAACACTTTCATCAGAAAATAATCTAAGTGGAACCAGTGAAAACACAAAGACACTCTTCTCTGTAATTTCTTCTTCATCTGTACTGCTATCATCAGATGGCTTTTGCATATAAGTAGAGTGCCCTGAGCTGCCATCGCAACCATATTTACACAACAAAATTAATTTACTAAATGATGTATCTTGAGGAAATTTAATTGTTGATATTAATCTACATAAAGTATGCTCAAGAAGGCTCTGCAAAGGTACTGATGCTCCATTTTGAGAAATAGAAATATTAGCTGGGTAACACATTGTCTTCATTATTTTAATTTTATTGTAAGATGGTAAAAGGTCTTTTGCTCCATGAGAACGTAGTTTTTTTCTTAAATTTTTATAACTTGCTGCCGTCATTTTTGAATCAATAAAAATTGATAGAGCTTCTTCATCTGTAAATTTTTTTACAGTTTCAACTTCATTTGTTTTTAAATAAGTTAAGACTTTTTTTATTTTTTCCTGTGAATCCGAGGAAGCACTTTCCACTAATTTGGCCGCTGGTATATTTCCTTTATCGCGTAAAATTTTTTTTGCTGCTGAAAATATTTGTTCTGGTGTATTTTCGGTGATCAATAAATTAGTTTGTCTTCTTTTAGATGTATTACTTTGTATTGTGAACTGTGTACCTGATGTACTTGGTATTGGTGAAATATTTTCTATATTTTCAAAGGGGTTTGTATTTTCAATTAAGACAGAACCCTCGTTGTATTTAAAAGGTAGCAGTAACCAATTTCTATTTTTTTTAATGAAATTGATATGAGATCTTGAGCACATTTTCCACTTTCTATTAAGAGTACTGCAGAAACCCTTAACTTTTTTAAGAATGTCATCATTTTCACTATTGTTTTTCGTCGAAACATTTTCAATATATTTTATTAAATAATCAATGGTATTGCTTGACTGAATAAGGTTTTTAGGTTTTAGTTCGTACCATACCTTATATAAATCACCGTTTGTAATTTTAATTTTCTCCATTATCACTCAGCGTTTTGGATTAATTAAATTACACTAACACTAAACACTAGTTTAATTAAAGTAAACTATTTTATACACAAAAAAACACTACATCAAAGAAAGAGTATATAGTCAACAAATTAAATAACACTTAACACTAACTTAATAAATAATTACTTTATAATGTTCAATCGTTCGCTTAGGGATCAGAAAAATATGTGAACTGTTGGAGACTTCGTTCAACACTAAACGCATATTTTTCTTTCAAGAAAATTAAGAATAATCCATTTCAGATACTTAAACCGTAAAAACTGTGTGACAAGAATGCCATTTGTTACGGTAAATGACAGCTTCAATCGGACCCCTAATAAAAATGTAAACACAAACCAGATGACCTTTATCAGTAACAGATGTACACCCTTATATATCAATAAGAAAAAAACCCATAAAACTATTTTTGTAAATGTGATTTAAATGCTGCAAAAAATACTCAGAGAAGAAATAATTTCCCTATGATATATACCTGTATATTAGAAAAATTGTAGATTGTGAGGATTATGACTATTATATAAACATTTTTCAATATTTTCTGTAACAGCCCTAATTTTTTTGAATTTTTACATGTGCGTTTTAAGTGCGTTTTTATTATTTTTTTGTTCGGGGCCAACGTAGAAATAATGTTGCGTGCTGCTCGAGAATAGCGCGCTCGACTCCGCGATGCCACCGCACACGGGCCTCGCCAGACCCAATTTTAATTGGTGGCGTCGAATAAAAAAATTAAAAAGACCCCAAAAACGCACCGGTGGAGATACGAAATTTTGAGGGTAGTTAGAGAAAACATAGAACTAATTTTTAGTGATAGTCACAGACCTCATCGAGTTGGCATTTTTTTTATAACACTTTCTAAAGTTAAAATTTATATTTAAAATATATTTCATATTCAAATTTTTTTAACTTTTTTTCTAAAATATTTAGAGAGTAGATCTTTCAACCATAATATACAGTATTATGTTATAAACAGTAGTGTATAATGTTATATTTATAGTACGCCTACTATCCATGTAATAAATTATTTAAACTTGCGAATGAAATGCCGTAAAATCGATGTTTTCTAAATTGCTCAACTTTAAGCGTTAATTGTTAATAATATAGGGGGTTAAAAAATATAAACATGCAAGATTATAAGGGTTTCATGTATCTACAATGGAGTGGATATGTTTTTTTCTCGAAATTTTTAATTTAATTTTTTTCCTCCAAATCCCCCCCTGGCGCTCGCGCTCGGATTTGGCACATTGTGCGACGTTGGATTTTAACCAAACAACAACTCAAACTACTATGTAGGATTTTTTTCTTAATTTTTCTTTACTCATGCATTTTTCCTCTAAAATGGCCCGAGAAGCAGGAAAATGCATAAATGTGGTTTTATATGTTAAAATAACCCAGGAAGCAGGAAAATGCATAAATGTATACGGTATACTTGTTTCTAAAAATTTGATTTTATTTCATCTGTATTCTGCCCCCTTAAGACAAAACCCTGGCTGCGCTACTGATGTTATCAAATAATATTTTTCTGATATTCTAGCTTTCCACGCTGCAACAGTAAGGATCGTGTGTGTTATTGTCATTAAATAGAAAAATATGTAAGAAGCAATCTTGAAAAGTACTTTAAACAGCAACCGTTTATCGGCGCTTGAAATCTTATTACTGCGGCGTTTCAGCCATCCAAGCCATCCCACCATACTCATTGAATCCTTGTTTGAAAGCGATAAATTTACAACCGGGTAACGTTTTCGGATTGCATTAGGATTATAGAGTAAATAAAGGACTTTCCGAATGTACTTGCTTAAATGTGACAACTACTCTTGTGATAAGGAACAAACGCTAAATTAAAGAGTATTTGCAGTTGTATTTCAGAGGCCAAGACCCCCAACCAAAATCGATACTAGTCGCTAAATACACACACACACAGTGCACATAATAGCGTAAATAATTGGCACGGTTCAGCTATGCTTAAAATAAATATATAGTATGTATTAATATGTCGCAATACCCTCTTGGATTTTCTTATCGGGATTGACTGTGTTGCGATTGATGGAAAAGTATGACGGATAGTGTATTACGCCATTACCTCCTGTCATTTTTATTTCTTCACGGCGGGATGGAAAATCTATATCAAAAGTATTTCAACTAACATTTTTGTCTTTTATTTTATACATAACATAAATCACCTCATACGAATATTACATCAAATTATATTCACCTACATTTATACAAGAGTTACTTATTTCAAATTCAATTTATTATAAGCCCGTATATATGGTTTTATTTCATGTAAAATAAAATATGCATGAATTTCGATACAAACGAAGAGTTACGTTCGAATGAAACTTACAAAACAAAAACGGACGATATATTTCAATTTCCTTAAAATAAAGCGACTAACCATACTCCTTGACGGAGTTTTGTAGTGCCTTTTCATTAACATTACTCCTTTATACTCCCTACTCTAAAAGTGGTTCTTTAAATTTGTCTGTATTCCTTTATTATTAAAATAAAACTTTTGTTTAAAGAATATTTCGATACCGCCATGAATTTTAAAGTGTCTTATAAATCAAGCTGTGGCTAAGAAATATTCAAAATTTTATTATCCATTTGTATTTTTTTTTTATTTCGAACATGTCGAAATTCCGTTGAAATTTTGACATTTAATAAGTTTTCGTGAAATATCTTGAAAACCAAGAGGGCTGTGACAAAAATGGATTCCTTTAGAATTTAATTCTGAACGTTTATCAGAATTGAATTCTCAACAACTTTGAAACATATTTAAAGTTATTGTCTAAAATATTTTATCAAAAATCAAAAATATCTTTATAACCAAGATAGCCATGACAAAAAGTTAATAAACAAAATAATGTTTGGACTTTTATTCTACCCAACTTTTATTTGAAACACTGTTTTGATATTTTTGATAATTATCGAGATATCGTTGAAAATATGCATATGTATACGCGTATATTTATGATCTCTAACACTAACACTCCGAATAAAATTCTCTCCAGCTATTATTTGATAAAGAGTTTGACATTTTATATATATTTGAGTTATTGCCAAAAATATGTTATAAAATACAATTTTGTTTTTAAACAAAATATTTTCCAAACAATGCTTGAGAAAAATTTAATACTGAGCGACTTTTCTTTGAAAAACTGTTCAGTTTCTAATATTTATCGAAATATTAAAAACAATAACAAACATTTACCGACTTTTGTTTGAAAAACTTTTCAATGTTTCTAATATTTATCGAAATATCAAAAACAAAAACAAACATTTACCTAAAGTAAAGTATAGAAAAATTAACATTTCATATCAACAATCCGATTTTGTACATTCTCATTGTATATGAAAATTAACATTTTGAGAAATTTACAAAGTAAATAATAATATGTACGTAAATTTACATTTTACATATGGGAAAAGTAAAAATAAGTCATATCTAGTATTCAATTTAAATTTTTTTTTTTCTTTTTCTCAAGAATCTTGTTATATGTACTCCTTTTATAAACAAAATAGTTAAATTGACTTAACAATGCAATGAATTTTACAAATGTTTCAAGCAATTTGTTCACATAAATTCAACTGTTTTGTAGAGTTTGCAATTTGGATGTAAATGAGAGCGAAATAAGAAGGGATATTTTAATTTACTGAAGAGGAATTAAATTTTAATTTTTTTAACCAAAATTAATGAGTATTAAGAGATTAAAAAATACATTCATTTTTAAAATGTATTTAAGAAGATTGTTAAAATAAACTAAATGATTTTGTAAGATATTTAACTTTTGATGAAATTTACAAAGAAACCATAGATGATATTTTAATTCTAATTTAGCTTTAAATGATAATTATAGTAGAACTTAATAAAACCTTTCAATTTTTTAAAGAGAACTGAAAAGTTATTAATTTTTAAGTAAGATCTGCGAGTTTTAGGTTGATTCAAAAATGTTAAATTGATAAGTGATTTTTAAATCAAATTAATTATGTTTCAATGTGTAATATTATATTTTTAGTTGTACTATATAATGTATTTTTTAAATGGACTCCGTTAACTGAATAAATAAATAAACACAATCCAAGTTTCTGCCACTTCATGTTTAAGCATCAAGTAAATCGACTTTGGGAAACCTTGAAACTTCTGATTTGCGCTCACGAAGCGAATATTTGTCTTATTAAATATGATCATACAAAGAGTTATTCTTTTAAGTATACATTTCAGTGGCTGGTTGTCAATAAGGGCTGTGGGGCTGTAGAGATCCCCCCCCCCCCAGCCCCAGTATCAATTTGAATATAAATATTTTAGACGTATTCTAGTTTATTTATTTTTAGTACTTTATTTCCTTGTAGTAATATATTTTAGTACAAATTGACAAAAATAATAATTTCGTAAAATATGTATGACATAGTGTACAATTTCTTAGCTTGACACTATATAAAACAACTTGTCATTGAAACTTTGGGGCGTCCTACATTTAAATCGTAAAAAACTGGACTAATCAGCTGAATGTTTAAAAAGGGTGTATAATTTGGGTACCTATCTAAAGTATTTATACATACAGGGTATATTTCATTTAAGTGTACATATTTCGATATATTTCGAAATATTTCAGGCATTCATTGCGTTTTTTACAAGCGTTTGAATTGAAATTTAAACGAGTGTTTCCAATCCTTGATTAAGCATGAAGTAAAATTTCGAGTTTAGAAAAGCCTGAAAATTTGGTTTACAAGCGTTTGAATTGAAATTTAAACGAGTGTTTCCAATCCTTGATTAAGCATGAAGTAAAATTTCAAGTTTAGAAAAGCCTGAAAATTTGGTTTGGTCGCGTAGCGAAGCGAAGCGACCAAACCAATTTTCAGGCTTTTCTAAACTCGAAAATTTACTTCATGCGCCACGCGTACTAATCACTGAAATATTGTGAAATTAAATACACTGCTATAGTAGGATTAAAAATATACTGCGCCTGGCGCATAAAGTAAAACTTTAAGTTTAGAAAAGTCTGAAAATTTGGTTTAGTTCAAACTTTCAGGCTTTTCTAAACTCGAAATTTAATTTCATGCTTAATCAAGGAGTATAAACACTCGTTAGTAGCTTTAAATTGAACTCACTAAGAAAAACAACAAATGCCTCAAAATGCATACGCATCGGAAAATGTAAACTTGAAAGAAAATGTTCCTGTAATGTTTATGTCTGTAGCCCTTTCAATAATTAAAGCGTTTGGTAAATTTGTAGGAATTCGTTATTTTTTTTAAAAGTAGTTAATTTAAAGTTTCAAACGATTGTTTCTACTCTTTGATTAAGCATGAAGTAAAATTTTTAGTTTAAAAAAGGCAACAAATTTGGCTTGGTAGCTTTTAGAAATTAATGAACGTCTGAGAATTTACAGCGTATATATCGAGATAGGTATACTTAAAAGAAAAATTTAATGTATAAAATGAGCCTGAATCTTTTCTTTATTTTTAGAAAATCGACTATTCCAGTTAGGGCAGTGTTTACACTAGCTAATTATAGTCTCATGACAAAAACGAACGAATTATTATTCAGTGGTTCATGAAAATGAATGACGCTAATAATTCAATTACAACATGTAAAATATTCAAAACCATAAAACCCATAATGGGCAGGGAGTGTGGCGTAAAAGCACGACGTTTTTAAACGTTTATTAATATTTTCATGTCGGCCATCATCATAATTCACGTTTTAATTGAGACCCTCCCTCTAGAACCTGCGAAACCCCGAAACAGCGCCGGTCTTGTTTGAAGAATAATGAAGCCATAAATTCGCAATTCGCCGACTTGAAAAAAATTATATGCACACCAGACTCCGCCGGAATTGCGCGAATGAATTATTTCCGAAGCTAAGCAAACCTACGGTTGGGCTATTAAGTTCTCTTACATGAGCGTTGAAATTAATTTTGCTTAAATGTGTTTGTTTTAAAGTCCCGCACACTGTGTGCACATATACGTGCATAGTAAGTACATAACTTAATATTGGCTCTGGTGGAATTTATTACGTCGATGCGAATTTGCCGGCTTAAGATTTGGACCGGGTCCGTTGGCGAGGGAGGTAAAATGGCTTAGGATAAAGGGGGGATTTGTAATGAGCCATCCCCGGGCGGTAATTGTCGGAAAATAAATAAACAACACTTCGCCAACTTCCATTATAAACTTTGATGCAATTTTAAGAAAGGCGTAAAAAAGTTTTTTATAGCTTTTATTAGAATTTACGGGCGAAAATCTTACTTGTTAAAATATGTTTTATTCTATTAATTTATGTAATATATACACATTGCAATACTCTTAGTAAATTTACATTTTTAATCATTATTAAATGATTGATGAGAGTATACACATTTGTATATTATACCTGATATTTTAACATGTAGTAGTAAAAACATACACACATAAACATCGTTAATACCGCTTTTACATTTGTACATTTTGGCATGCAAAATGTGTTCATTGTAGTAGCTGGGATTTTTACCAGATAGGGACACTAGACAAAAATATATGTCAAAATTTTTTATTTTACATGCAACATGATTCATATTATGAGTAATACAAATTGTAGAGTCAAGTCCAATAATGCCAAATGAAAGGACAATATGTTGTGCATTCAAATATTATTATTGAGTTTCTAGTTTTCGACCAATTTCAATGCTTTGAGAGTCTGAAGATTTCGTCTTTATTCCAGTGTAATTTTTGAAATACGTTTTATTTTCATCAATTTCCATTAATGTTCAGAAAAACTTTCATTAAAATTTGTTCAATGTTGTTCAATCTGAATCTTTCTGGTTGTTATCAGTTTCAATAAAATGAATGCGTATTTACTTTGATTAAATTATATACAACATCACAAATTCAAGAGCCCTCCTCCTAATTTTGGTTAAAATATGAATGTATCATTTTAACAATTTAAATGTATACAGTTTAACTAGGGCACTTATCCATATGAAAGTTTTACTTTTACCCTAAGGAAACATCTGCATAATATGAAACTGTTTACAGAAGACCTAATATGCAGACTATGCTATGAATAGGATGAAGACGCCTCATAGTATATATTTCAGTGCGAAGCACTAACCACCTGGAGGAAAGGAAACCTTGTCCAAGGGAATCCAGCTCACTTCTCGAAGGGAAAGATAATCGGAAAGCTGCTGGGATAAGCTAACGAAACCAAATTTTTCGATTAACCACAGAAACGGAAGAAGTACAATAATATAAATAACCCTTACTTTAGTTCCTCGCCTCACAAGAAGTCGACGGTGTAATTCGTCTTTAACTTGGTTTATCAATAAGTAAAATTGAATTTGCCAATTATTTTTAGAATATTTACAGAATATAAAAGCGAATTTATCGTTTTTCTGTATTTCTGAGACTTTACCATACAGGGAATTTTTCTTTTAAGTATACATATGAATACGCTTTTTTGAGAGTTCAATTCAAAGCATTAAACGAGTGTTTTCCACTCCCAGGTTAAGCATAAAGTAAAATTTCGAGTTTAGAAAAGCCTGAAAATTTGGTTTGGTCGCTCCGCGAAGCGGACCGGCCAAACCAAATTTTCAGGCTTTTCTAAACTCGAAATTTTACTTCATACGCCACGCGTATTAAACACCGAAAACACAGGCATTTTGTAAAGACGTGAACTTCACTTGAAATCAGTGTCTTATACGCGTGGCGCATGAAGTAAAATTTCGAGTTTAGAAAAGCCTGAAAATTTGGTTTGGCCGCTCCGCTTCGCGGAGCGACCAAACCAAATTTTCAGGCTTTTCTAAACTCGAAATTTTACTTCATGCTTAACCTGGCAGTGGAAAACACTCGCCAGTAGCTTCAAATTGAACTCTTTACAAAAAACCAACTAATATCTGAATTTTACAAAATCTAATTCGTATATGTATACTTATACGAAAAACTCCCTGTATTATCAAGTATTTATTTAAAATAATATTTCGAAAAAATCTGTGAGACAAAAAAATGTTTTGAAAAACGATAAATTCGGTTTTATAAATTTTTAAACTTTTTTGTAGATATTTAAAACATATCAACACGATTTTTTTTAAACAAAATAAAGTTTATATGTTGAAGTGAAATAAAAATGAAATTAGGAAAAAATACGATTAAAAAAACTCTGCAAAATTAACAGATGATTCAGTCACAAAATTTAATAAATTTACACACAATTCAATCAATTTAAACTATCTTAAGAAAAATGGTAAATATCTCAACATTTTTTCAATTCATGGATTTTTCTTTTCGATTTACGTATTCTGGTACGTTGCAAATTCCTAAATATTGGTTTATAAGAAAATTAAATTTGAATCGTTTAACGAGTGTTTTAAATCCTTCATTAAGAATGAAGTAAAACTTCGAGTTTAGAAGAGCCTGAAAATTCAAATCACTAATATCAAGTGAAGTTCAACGTGTACTGCTTATACAAAATATATATTTCAAATACAAAACTGATTTCAATTCAAATGAACATAAAATATAAACCTACGATAATGCTTGTATAAACTGGAAACAATAAGTCTTAATTATTAGTAGTACTAACACAATAAATATTCATTAAAACAACAACTTTCATTTTCATCTAGCAACACCGATTCCATGCACCAATAATGTTATGTTATTATGCCATCAACAATAGTAAACTTGATTCTTGAATCTTGGAGGCGTTGACTTCGTGGTACATTTTCAATTTGATATAAGAAAACACTTAACTTTTTTATACCACTTTTATTTTACTTTTGTGACTAGTTCAATTACACGGTAATCATTGTGTTATTGAAACTAGTCACAAAAGTAAAATAAAAGTAATATAATAAAGTTAAGTGTTTTTTTATATCAAGAGTAAACATGTTTCAAAGGATTTTTTTTGTTTCTATATACATATTTACGATCCACTTTATTGTATTCATAAACCCTTAATAAGGAGACACACATCTTCGAAGGCTTGCTTGTTTAATGAATTAATCAGGATAAAATATTAATTACATTATTCGTTAGTTAAGTAATTTTAGCTATTATTACACATAAATACATGAATATATTATTTTAATAAGTATTTTGTGTTTAAAATTAAAAGATAAATAAGGTTTTAAGTAGTAAATATTTATTTGCTTCGAAATGATATGAAAGAATAATAAGATTCGTTGTATTATATGTTTGTCCAACTTTTCTCCCTTAATAACGCTTGAAAGAAAATACGAAGAAATCGATTTGTTTGCAAGAATCCGATGTCGGATTTGTTTCACATGCATTTACATGTCCCCCAACCATTCGAACCATCAGACTACCCTTGTTTCCGCTATCAAGAAGGTTTGCGCCCTATTAGCTCTGTTATTGAGTAGGAACGACATTTCCTACAGAGACTCATTGCGCTCCCTCGCCATCCCTCTCACTCACAATCCCCCCAACTCAAACTCCGTCTCCGGAGCTCCCAAAACTTATCCATTGTTATTATAATTTGCGACGACACTAATTTGACTCGATACTTATTCAAAAAGCTACTTTTTATGAGCTATTTGAATTACGACCGGCTATAAATTTCGGCAGTTCCCCCCATCTCGCGATAATCGATAACTTTCTGTCGGTGGTAATAAATACTGGAATCGCATTGATGTTTAATGACTGACTGCGAAATTATCATAATGCAATTTCCATGTGTGAAATATTCCAGTGGGCAATTCGTATAGATGCGGTGGAAATTTTTGGTTAAACGATTATTTAAATTTAAACCGGCTACATTCCATTTGTTAATAATACGAAATACATTTATACATGCCGGATATTTCACTAAATATCGTTTTTCATTTATTTATACTATGAATCAGCATATAAAATATCATTATTCTATACAATATTTATAATTGTCATGTTATAGGTAGCTATTTTAAAAAAAAATTTAAATACTATTTTTTTTACTTATAACTTGTTGAATTAGGTAAGGACATACTTAGAAAATAATATCTAAAATAGATACTTAACTACTAATATAACCTTAAAGTTATTTTGCACTATGCTTTTTAGCATAAAGTAAATAATTTGAGTTAAGAAAAGCCCCAAATTTCGGATCTGGCGTATACAGCACTGAACTCTTCGGACTTTTCTGAACACAAAATATTATTGTACCTCGTGTTTAGTCATGGAATTCCAGCAAATTTATCAAACGCTGAAACTTTATTAGTTTCAGCGTTTGATAAATTTGCTGGAATTTCATGACTATATACTTAAAAGAAAAAATCCCTGTATGTAATGAAATACTTATTTTAACTTTTTTAAAAGTAGTTACGCTTAAATGAGCTACGCCAGGTTGAATGTTTAGTTTGCCATGTTGATAACCTTTTTCCATAAAACCCTGTAGGTAGTACCTAACAGCTATCAAAAGTATTGTATCTCTTATTTATAATAATTAATTAATATTGTTGTGTTATAAATGTTAGCAAAACTTATTGTTTAATTTCTAGGATTAAAATAACAACATAACAGAAGAAATTAGAACTATAGTAAACATACATTATAAAAAACTTTAGTGAAAATAACAGAAGTCGCGTAAAAAATAACTAAGGTTTATTAAATATCACTTATCAGGCAATATTTAAAGTTCTATTTGATCCAATTTCGTTATTTTATAAGGTTACACTCTGTTATTACAAATCTGTAAATTTATTAAATGTCCTTTACTAATTAAGTTCACATCCTCTGCATACTTAAATAAAATCTTGTATAGAAAAATATGTTGATAAATTTTATTTAATTCCACAAAATTAAACGATAACCGTTTTTAACTTTTATGAATGAATTTTTTAGTTAACTATTACCAATGAAAACAATTGAAATGTATATTAGATGAAATAATATGCGCATTCATTGTAAAAATTAGAGAAAATATGTTAGCATTAAAAAAATAACTGTAGCATTAAATAACAGGAACTAGTCGAAACATTTAATCTTTACTAAAAATATCAAGCCAATATGTTAACTAAATAGCCATTTAAATATAGATGGCGAGCAGTGCAAAAGTTACTTGAATCTCCAAAAAAAAAATAACTGCGCCCTAAAACGTTTGACATCACAAAACAATTTAATGCGAACAATTGTTTTGTGGTGTCCGCAGCTTACGTGCAGATCATCACTTAAATATACAGAGAATTTTCATTTCAAGTATACAATCTTGATGCATGCACTGTAAAATTTCAGGCTTTATTTGTTTTTTAAATGCCTTTGATTTGCAATTTTGGCCGAGTATTTCCACTACTTGATTAAGCATGAAGTAACATTTTGAGTTTAGATTAGCTTGAAAATTTGGTTTAGGCGCTTCGCATCGCTACACGATGAAACAACATTTTCAGGCTTTTCTAAACTCTAAATTTTAGTTCATGCTTAATCAAGGAGTTGGAAACAATCGTTACCAGCATCAAATTTAACACTATTCAAAAACAGCAAATGCCTTTTTGTGCAAATTGTTATTCTTTAATGCCCTAAAAGTAGTTTTAGTGCACACTACAAATAAAGTATTGCACTGTTTAATTATATTAATGCTCAAATTATTCGATTTATTGCGGAAAGTATTTGCTTCAATGCACATACAATTTTGAACATTGTGCAGTTAAATAATATCCATTATGACACTCTGATCAATTTTTTGATTTTAATTATAAATGTTATGCTTAAAAGTAGACTGTATTCCTGTGTCTATAAAAATATGTTAATTTAATAGTAAGTTAATCGATGCGGGAGCAATTACCAAAATCCGTTTGACACTTACGATTTATGGCGTACATATTCAGCCAACGTAACATCTAATTAATTGTGAATTAAATTATAACACTATCGCGATTTTGAATTATGAATTTGTAATGCGAACGCTATTCGCATGAATGAAATATGTTTGGTTACGCTACACCCTAATGTACACTGTCGGAACATGTTTTGTGGTGGTAATATGCGTTACCTTCAAAAATATTTAGCTTTGCATATTAATTTGGTATCTAATAATCAATAATATTTTCACAATTAACTAGCAAACAGCGCAACAACATTTTATGTTCCCTTTGTTTCAATGTTGAGCATTATACTAATTAATTTCAAGAGCGGTATAATTAATAATTAAATAACATTATTAATAAATAATTACCTAAAATATACAAGCATCTTTGTATAATTATTACACAAAATTAAAAATAAAATAATTACTGTAAAAACATGTTGGTGTTGTTTTATTGATCTCGTGTTTTCGGTGATTTAGAACTTAGAAAAGCCTAAAAATTTGGTTTCATCGCTCCAAACTAAACCAAATTTTCGGGCATTTCTAAACTCGAAATGTTACTTCATGCGCCACGCGTATAAAACACTGAAATATTGTGAAGTTAGAAATACACTGAACTTTTATTTTTAAATGAGTGATAAGCGAAATGTTTTAAATAAAAAAGTATTTACATTTTCTCCACACATTCAAATTAACTTGTTTAGTAATGTATTAACAAAAAATTAAACATTTTGCCATATTGTATCAATAATGCTTATTGTGTTGAGATAAAACTACTAATTATAGTTTTATTATATAGCAGTTAACACCAATGAACATTTATGCTATCATCATCCATAATGTATTTTAAAATTGCCCCTTAATCTCCAAAAACGATTTCTATTATAAAACAGAAATATATACCATGCAATCATTCAAGTTATGATTTAGAGGGGCATTTATTTTTGTGCGGTTGCCCAGAATTCTATTTAAATGGTGGAACAAATTTGAGTTTATAATAAACTATGTGTTAACAGTCAGTAGTGTCAATCTAATTTAAAATTCAAAGCCCACTCTAAATCATGTTTTAAATGATCGCACGGTATAAATCCCTGCGTTTAAAATAAATCCCCTCGCTCTTAATCTAATTTATTCATCATGGACGCAGGCTGTACAAATGCGGCATAATTACAATCAATATTCTTATTAAAACCCGGAAATCAGAATTACCTGCAAATTAAATGGCCATTAGTCGACGTCAATCAAATATTTAAATCGCACGCTGCATTTAAATAAAGCCATTATCATTACACAGTTGTTAATCTGTAATTAGTGCGATTAAAAATGCGAACACAATCCTGTATCTAAATAAAATTTTATAAATATTCACGTAATCGCGTTTTTGTTTTTACTTGCCCCCATATGCAAATCATAAGGAAAGTATTGTTTTCGCGAAAATTTTCAAATTAAAAATGTTAGTAGATATATCCATTTTAAGATCCCTCGAGTTGATGAGACCATTTTTGAAAAATTTCTGTAATTCTGTCCTGTAATTCTGTCCTTCTGTCTAAACTGATTGAGCTGTTAAGATGATACTATAAACTTAAGGTTTTAATTACAATAGTAGTATTTGGTCAACTTTTGGTGAAAATGCGGACACCGGAAGTGGTACTTTACTCTTAGCATTTTTTTGGATTTTTCTTTAATATTGATCATATAAACAAATCTTATTACGAAAAGTTGTAGATAATCGAGAAATTAGCATTTAATGCTTATTCACTAAAATAAGTAAGCTATTGCTATGAATGACGTTAGTTTGACTTTAGCATGATTAATATTTTGTGGAAAAGTAAAAATATAAGTTAGGTTTACGAACAAAGTTTAACAGCAATTAGAAACATTTGTTGAAAAATAAGGTAGATGAAAGCTATTGATTTCAAGTCTTTAACAAAAGTTCATCAGACCCTGCTGATTAGGACTGGACGTTTAATGGTGAAAGTACTATGATGGGCACATCTCAACTCTTTGTTTAATTATTTTATCGAATGCTGTGTATTGTTTTAAAGTTTGCATGTTTATGCGGGGAGTAATTGTTTTCATCGTTGGGTTTTGAGTAAACATGCAATTTTGCTCCTATTTGTGGATTGAAATTACAATTGGGGTTAGTTGGCTCATATTAATTTAATTGTTTTATGTTTTGAATAAATTAATTAATAAGCGCGAGATCAAATGTGGAATCAAATCGAATTGGATGAAAATTATAAATAAATAATTCAGGCAATTAATGAATTATATGCGCAGCGTCAGAAAGTGTTACATCAAAGTGCACTATAATAACAAATAAAGTCGAAATATACTGCCTTTCAAAAAAATCAGAATACCAAGTATTTATTGGACGATTTTATTGAAATTTACGGAATTTTATGATGACATTGAACTCAACTATGATTAAAAAATCAACTTGAGAAACAAAAAAACAAATGAATAAAAATTAATATTGTATTAAACCGCCACGATTTCCTAAACACTCACCAACACAATAGGGTTATGTCGTTCCAAGCTTTGTTAATTTGAAGTTTAAGTTCCATTATAGTGTTGGCTCCGCGCTGTAAGTTGCCTATTTTAATATCTATCATATCCCAAACCTGTTTTATTGGCGGTAGACAGGAAGAACGAGATTAAAAATCTGTTTTGTAGTCGCCTCTATGTGGCGCCGAGCATTATCTTGCTGAAAAATGGGGTTCTGCAAGCAATTTATATAGGGCACTAACAGTGGCTGTAAAATGTCAGTATACCGAAACGTGATAAGACTTCCCTCTAAAAAAAACTAGAAAAGCCCGACTACCATACGCTATGGCCCCCATACCATAACTCCCTGTGTAAGGGCCGTATGTCTTTCAACGGAATGTTGTAAAATGCACCGTGTTGACCTCTCACTCTTCTGCGACCATCATGAGCCTATAAACAGAGCTGGAACTCATCACTGAAGATAATGCTATTCCATTCATGGGTCCAGTGTTGTCTTTAACTGCACCAATCAAGTCTTGCTATGCGATGCTGCGGAGTAAAAAGTAAACACAATAATGTACGGTAGGATCTAATACCAAAACTGCGGATTCTTCTGTAAACAGTAGCCATGGATACTCTTTGGTCATTTAGAGCCAACTAGTCATTTCCCAATGCCTGCGATGTTGTAAATCTGCCTCTTAAAGATGCAAGACCGAAGAGCTCGATCTTTACGCTCAGTGTGCTTCTTAGACATCCTGATCCAAGTTTACATGCATTTTCCCTAGCTATGATCCAAAGATCATAGGTTCTCAACTTTATTTTGCCCATCGCCCACTTTAAGAATTTTTTTTTTTTTTCTAGAGCCCCCCAATTTTTGTTACTGTTCTGCCGCGAATCTGAAACAGCTATTGCCACGATTATATTAAAACGTGTAATTTTATTTGCCCCCTAATTTTCTCTGGATCTTCTACTGCCCCCCTAAAAGTCTTAAACGCCTACAAGGGGGCGTTATCGCCCATGTTCAAAACCTATGAGCTAGACCAGCAGCGTACAATCACCGATACACTACGACTTATCCTTTCAGCAATAGCACGAACCGAAAAACCCGTTTCTCGCATACCAATAATGCGACCCCTATTACAATTACTTAGATGATGAAATTGTGCACGACGACGAACAAGGGGTATCTTTCATGTTACCAAATGTCAAACTAGTCAGAGGCTACTTGCACATTAGAAGCAGCTACATTAAAAAAATCAGAAGCTCTTCATAATGGTGAAATCAAGAAAAAATATAATTGAATAGGAAACAAAACATTCGATTTTTTTATCATCGATGCAGTTAGTTCATTGAATCAAAATCGTCCAATAAGTACTTGGTGTTCTGATTTTTTTGAAAGACAGTATATTTACTTCATGTTTAAACAAGGAGTGGAAGATACATGGTATATATTAAGAGGAAGTCGGCCGGTATTTAAACGTATAATACTCTGGCATATTGTCGTCTTAACCACATCCTTAATTAGGAATAAAATATTAAAAAAAAAATAGATATACTTTGAAGAAAGTACAAACTTCTTGCTTGTCTGAATAAAATCCTACTAATAACGGTATTCCATAAAAAAAATATCAAACATTGGTAAAGTAGCGTAATCACGTCTTGATTATTTTCTGCAATATTTATATAAAATATTTTAAAACTAATTCAGTCATTTTAAAAAGTTTCTTTGCAAAGATTTGTATTTTTTCCATTATTTTCTATCCTAACATAAATTCACTGGAATGTCCAGTGATATTGAATTTTCTGAAAATTTAAAAAACTGTTTTACACGTGACATCCTAGTGACAATATTTAAGTAAATATATGAATAAATATAATCAGAAATTTTCGCAGAGAAATCTTTTACAATGTGACTGAATTTGTATTTTATTATTTGTTGAAGATATTGTAGAAATACATGTAATTCAAGACGCTATTATGCTAATTGAGCGATGTTTAAAATATTTTTAATAAACAACCGCAAGAGTGGGAAACATTTTAATGAGATAATTACAAAGTTTGTACTTTTCTTAAGATTTATCTTTTTTTTAAATATTTCAATCTAAAATAAGGCTGTAATTAAGACGACAAGAGGCTGAGTTGTATACGTTTAGAAAGCGGTCGACTTCCTCTTAAAGGTATTTTAAATTAAGTCTACTTCTAGTTGCATAAATTAATATTACTATAAAGGTAATAAACCATTTTGCAGGTGATAAATCAAATTTTATTTCACTTACCAGCGTGAAATAATTTATAGTCTTACCTGTGCGTCAAATAAATCATTGATTATGTGTTCCATTAACATGATAAATCAATAAATCAGCAATAGTGTGAATAAATGCATGTATATGAATTTATAGTACGACGATGAGAGCAATAGTGTACCATGTAAAACTTTAATATCGGCATTCCATTTAAATACGTAATCACAGGGCTGTAACCGTAAAACCTAGCGGCAGTAAACTATAAATAAGCGTAATTTTTATTAGGGCCGAGGTGCCCAAATTGCGACCCTTTCACACATAAAGTGCGGCTGCTCTGTTGCGGCAATACTCATAAAAATAAAGAAATATATGATGCCACTCGGCTACCCTTACTTACAAAGATTTGCTGCTCTGAGGACAGGAAATCTTCACCGATTTTACAACTGCGATCAATTCCCACTGCTGATTTAATGCCGTAATAACTGAATAATGGAAATTGCCCTGATTTGCATTCAAGGGTTGGCTTGGGATATTAGAGTGCGCACGCTTCTTGAATTAACAATCGTTGTTGCATTTATTCTCATGTGTTGTTGTGTGAATCAACTAGTTGTCCCTTTTCTTATTTCAGGGCGACGTTAAAGTTTTATATACTTGTTTAGTCCGCGGAAATCCTCGAAATCCGAGCTAATATTTTCCGACATTTTCAAGAATCGTGTCTCATCGTCTAAATCTCTACTTAAAACCTCCGAAAGGAGGATGTTTATTGAAGGATTCAAATACTGTACGCTTACTCATGTATGTAATTTTTTTAAAATTTGTTGAATTGAATATTTCAGAAATGTTACTGGTCTCACGTTAACACACTGTGTTTAATAATAATTCTTTACATCACAAACTTTAAGTTAGTTGTATTTTATGCTCTCGGATATTGTAAATAATTTCTTAAAGTTTGATAAAATAAAACACTTTAACTTGTTGTATAACAGAATATTTTTATTTTCGTGACTGCAGTTTTGGCAACTCAACTTGCTATTATGAAACAGAGTAATTTAAATTACGGTATGGTACAGGTATATTTACGAATGGTTATTTACAAAATAGCATTAAAAATAAGGGTATACACTAGATCAACCTGGTCGTTAATTAGGGGAATTTCCGGATTAGCGCGGGCCTTCTGTATTTCCAGGGATTCTAAGCGGTTAATTTGTGGACCCTTTTCGGCATAATGGATAATCTTAAGTACATCCTCGCCAAAAGAATGATTTTCATCGATGAGATATTTGGCGAAATTTGATTTTTCTGTTTGATTTTACCGAAAAGATCGCTGATGTTCTTTGAGGCGACTGCTAAAATTACGACCAGATTGACCTATGTATACTCCTTCACAATCGGGACGACAAACAAGCTTATAAATTCCGGATTTACTAAAATTACATTGTTTTGTTTTGTTATTAAAAATGTGGTTTTCTTTAAGAAGAACTTTAAGAACGGTGGAGTTCACAATAATTTTAAAACAAAATGATTGTGAACTCCACCGTTCTTAAAGTTTGGTTTATTTGGAATAAAAGATGACATAGCTGTCTATTTTAAGTACGAGTGGAAAATAAAGCTGCAACGATTTCGAATTTCCAAAAATAAATGTCAATTGGACAATGTAACAATAGTGTGAATCGAATAATTTGAATAAAAAAAATTGAAGCAAAAATCGACCGGGATGTAATAGAATATATCATAGAAACAAGCAAGCTTTAACAACATTCATCCAATAAACTAAACATCATTAAAACACATGAAAGGGGAAAAATGCTGCAGATTACAACAAATGAAATCGATATATGTGAAAAAAATACACAGCAGCCCATATATGTAACACGCGAAACGAAAATAATATAAACGCTGTAAAAAACATTTCTCATTCAACCATCGAATGAGCTTTTTTAATTCAACTCAAACGCAGTTGATAAACCCGCCGGAATGGAGTTAAATCAATCTGCAGCCATTCCGGAGGGGATTTTATATTTCGATAAATAATAATAAAAAAAAAAACGTAAACTGTTACTAAATTAAATATCAGAGAGTCGAGGCGGGAAGGCCTGGCGTAAATGAGCGGAACGGTAATTTCATTAGTGTGTTTCCAATATTTCGCGGGATTAACTGTGGTAATTTAGTGTTTAATGCTGTTAGGCTGTTGGTATGATGCGAGAGAGGAAGTAGACTGTAACTGGATGGATGGAGAGAGGTGAGCAGCACGTAAAATTACTTGGAGGGAGTTTATAATTAAAAAACTTCGATCATCTTAAATAAATTCGCTACTCTTAATGGAATTCGGAAGATTTGCGATGGACGTCTTAATGATTTTTCGCATTCAGGTTCAATTATGTTACACTTGGGAGTATAATTTATCACTTTATATTTCAATTACTTTTTCACTTACACTTACGTTATAGTGGATTTTCTTTAAATATTAGATTAAATTGATTACCAAACGATATTAGGTAAAATCATACTTATATAAACAAAGTAATGTGTTTTGGAATACTTAGTTACTCCAAACAGATTTATGCCCGTTAGCACCCTGCTCGATTAACATCACTGATTAGCTGCTTCGTTTGCACCGACATTCGGTTAATAAATCAGAGATCATAGAAAATATAAGATAGATTACACGTAAAAATGTTGTTTTTTTTTTTTTTAAGGTTGGTTAATCATGAAAAACTTTTTTTTTAGTTATATTGCTTCAGCAACAATTAATTACACTAATGCCCGGTATTATAAACGATTAATAAATCATTAGATAACTTTTTGTGGAGTAATTCCGTATTATAAAGCAAACCTACCAAATAAATAGCAATTCTAGAAATAAATAATTTAATTAGTAGATTATAGACCAAAATTAAACATTTTCATTGTGGCCATAGCTAGAACCACCAATTTTTTAAATTGAATTGTCAATATTTCAAATTAAATTGTCAATCAAATTGGAAATTTAGTATAATTCCTTATAATTATAGAGAATAACCGTGGAATAGGACAGAATTACACAGAACAAGAAAAAGAAAGCTTATTAGAAATTATAAAAGACTTCAAATTTCGAGTTTAGAAAAGCCTGAAAATGGCTTGGTTGCGTACCGCGAAGCGCGGAGCGGCTAAACCAAATTTTCAGGCTTTTCTAAACTCGAAATTTTACTTCATGCGCCACGCGTACAAGACACTGATTTCAAGTAAAGTTCACTTGTTCACAATATTTCAGTGTTTTCAGTGTTTAATACGCGTGGCGCATGAAGTAAAATTTCGAGTTTAGAAAAGCCTGAAAATTTGGTTTGGTCGCTCCGCGCTTCGCGCTACGCGACCAAACCAAATTTTCAGGCTTTTCTAAACTCGAAATTTTACTTCATGCTTAGTCTGGGAGTGGAAAACACTCGTTTAAACTTTAAATGGAACTAATTTAAAAAAAAGCGTATGCATAAGTATAAAAATCCCTGGTTATGTCTGACTTAAAAAAAACTCTAGGTCTTCGACTCCTTAGAATGTCTTGTGGTTCGAATTAATCACTGTCAGGGAAGATACTATGAGCGAACTTAAATCTGACATGGATGATATGGTAGACATGATAACCGTAATGAAATTAATAAATGCAAGTAGTAGAATCTAAAGTAATTATATTAATATAATAATAGACTATTGACTTGTAACTGTCAAATGGTTTAAAAAATAAAATTTACTTGGTAGGAAACAAACAAATAATTTACTGAGGAGATTTATTAGCCAAATAAAGTTACTTTTTGTTTATAATACCAAAATCTTTGGAATAAATTAATTCGTTCCTAAAGTAAAGTTAATTTATCCCTGGTATTATATACGATTAATAAATCATTAGATAACTATTTGTGTAGTAAATTTATTTACCTAGTAAACTAATGAGCAAATAAAATTGCGTATTATAAAGCAAACCTACCAAATAAATAGCAATTCTAGAAATAAATAATTTAATTAGTAGATTACAGACCGAAACTCCGCGCTTCGCGCTACGCGACCAAACCAAATTTTCAGGCTTTTCTAAACTCGAAATTTTACTTCATGCTTAGTCTGGGAGTGGAAAACACTCGTTTAAACTTTAAATGGAACTAATTTAAAAAAAGCGTATGCATAAGTATAAAAATCCCTGGTTATGTCTGACTCAAAACACTCTAGGTCTTCGACTCCTTATAATGTCTTGTGGTTCGAATTAATCACTGTCAGGGAAGATACTATAAGCGAACTTAAATCTGACATGGATGATATGGTAGACATGATAACCGTAATGAAAATAATAAATGCAAGTAGTAGAATCTAAAGTAATTATAATAATATAATACACTTTCGACTTTTAACTGTCAAATTATTTAGAGAATAAAATTTACTAGGTAGAAAAACAAAGAAATAATTTACTGAGGAGATTTATTAGCCAAATAAAGTTCTTTTGTGTTTATAATACCGAAATCTTTGGAATAAATGAATTTATTCCTAAAGTAAATTTTATTTAGGGAATACAACGTTTTATAATACCGGGCAAAAATGAATTTAAAAATTGTAGTTAAACATGTTTCTTGTTTTAGAATGTCTTGATAAAAATATTATAATTTATACATAGTTTTAGGTGTCACAGAGGACAGAAAATATGCTTAAAGAAAAGTTGACTAGACTTTTTAAAATCGGTAAAATTCGGTAAGGTGGATTTTAAAACAAAGTTTGTCCAAATTAATATGCTTACATAAAATTCAATTCAATTCAATAATTCAAATGACGTTGGATAATGTTAGTAGTGCTTGTAAAGAACACGTTAATCGTTCTCTGGCGTTGGATTTGATTCTGACTTCTGAAATATTCGATTTTGTTTTTCTATGGAGGATACTTGTTGACAGAGTATAATGTACTTTGAGTAAATGTCAATGCAAATCTATGCAATAAAACTTTGAACAAAGTGCATCAACGAATACATCGGTAACGTCCGAGAAAACTTACGGGTAGGGTATTTTCTACACGATCATTTTAAGCCTCGTGTCGTAAAAGAAAATCTTCAATGAAAGAAAATTAGGGTTTTAGACCATCCACCCTATCACCCGATAAAAATTAACAAATTTGTAGAATCTGACATCACATATGGTAAATGTACATTTTAGTTTTTTCCACTGCGACACTGTAATCAAAAGTTATCGAATGTCTACTGTCGACTTGTTATACATTTGCTTAAATACGTTACTTTTCGCACGCAACTGAAATTCAAAATGACCGGTTTCTTGAATCGTTATTTCTGAGAGAAACGGTTCATTTCACAGAAAAGTGCTAAAGAACTTTTTTGTTTATAATCCTTTTAGCTGCATTTGTTGTTTAGAACATTATTTTGTTTTTTATGTGCAGATTTGTGGGAAATTGATGTTTTTCGTTTTTTACGCCTTACGGGGGTGGTTTTTGGGGAAGCCCGGGGCTGGAGTGGTAAACTTTTTTTATCTTATTAGGAGTCCAGTACTTGACATGCAGACAAATTTTCAGCTAATTTGAGCGATTTTTAGAGGTCAGATCTTTGACAACTGGACTAGTTTTTATTTCCGTATGTTTAAGATTTCAATTTTCAACACATTTTTAAACCTTGTTTAAAGATCGGATCTGACAGATTTCTGACTGATTGTGAACAACAATGACTACCTACATTAAAAAGTAATAGTATTCAAAAACGTACTGTAAACGAGGATTTCCTCCACCTGTTAAACATGTAGTAACATTTCAAGTCGCGAGTCTTTTCAAAACTCAAAATTAGACTTCATGAGCTAGGCGTAAAAACAAACAGATTTAGAGTGAAGTTTTTCTACCGAAATACCAGTGAAATGATGCCAAATATTTTGGAGAGCATGTTTTCCGACACATTTATCGATTTCCCGGTATTACATCCCTATATAAAAGATCTAAAACTGTGGAAATCAAGCAATAATTTTGTCAGTATAATTGCCATATACGTTTTAATGTCGGGCATGTGTAGGTAGGTAATTGAGAATATCGGAACAAACAAAAATCGCAGAATGTCCGGCATTGCTTGTAAAAGGAATGTCAAATATTACAAGCGCGTAATTATATTGTGGAGCGCAATTAGCTGAAATCCACCACCCTACCAAAATGTAGGATATGTTAACCCGCTCAATGAGGGTTGTAACGATCAAACGGAATTAATACCGGTTATTTCCACTTTACTTTTCACGCGGATACTGTAAATGTTCTTTTTTTAAAACAAATAGACTATTTTATCATTAACAATGAAATATTTATCATTGAACGTAATGAAACACGTATATTATAAATGTTCTTTTAAAAAGAAAATAGTCTATTATAAGATTAATAATAAAATGTTATACATGTATTATTATTTATACATGTATACGCTTTAACAAAATGTATACATAAAAGTAAGAGATAATTTAACGCTATGTAACATACATACTTTAGAACTCTCTAGTAGGGTTTGTTAAATGCAATTAAAACGATTATAGCAAAAATTGTGTTTCATTAGTTTTGCTACTTCACTTGAAAAGAAATTTTAGTCAAGTACTTACATATAAATGACATGAAAACATTGGGTAGTTTCGTTTCATATTTTTATTTTCAAGTACAAATTGAAATTAAAAATGTTCATGAAGGCAATGCTCTCCCCTTCATGAATATTTCTAAATCTACATTTGTATACTTGTTATTTAATCAACGCTACATTGATTATGTTGATTGTGTTAAGTTTAACTATATTTAAAGAAAATTTCAATGCTATGGAATTGTGCTAGGAATTGTGGTGAAATAATTGTTTTGGAAAATTAGTTTAAAATTATTTTTTTCAATCAATAAATAATTCACCAAATTACTTTCAAATCGAATAAATTTTGTTGCCGAAGAAGATATTTTGATAAAATAAATGAATAATTGGTAATAATCAGAAGATTGCATCTATTGACCAATTTTTAAAATAATTTTTAACTTGAATCTTATCTTAACTCAAAAAAATTGAATTTCATAAAGAAATAAAAAAAAGAAAAAAAGGTTTTGTTTGAAAAAATGTAAAAAATGAGCAATGTCTTAGGTCAGCATCAATATTTTCTGTAAATCTTAAGATATTCCTTGTTTATTTTTAAATCAATTTGAAGCTTTGAACGAGTGTTTTCCACTCCCAGAGTAAGCATGAAGTAAAATTTCGAGTTTAGAAAAGCCCCGTGAAAATTTGTCTCGGGTCGCGCAGCGACCCGAGACAAATTTTCTGGGCTTTTCTAGACTCGAAATTTTACTTCATGCGCCACGTGTATAAAATACAAAAATATTGTGAAATTTATGTATATTTGCACCTCACTTGAAATCAGTTTATTATACGCGCGGCGCATGAAGTAAAATTTCGAGTTTAGAAAAGCCCAGAAAATTTGTCTCGGGTCGCTGCGCGACCCTCGACAAATTTTCACGAGGCTTTTCTAAACTCGAAATTTTACTTCAAGCTTAACCTGGGAGTGGAAAGCACTCGTTTAAAGCTTCAAATTGATCTCTTTTAAAAAACAACGAATGTCGGAACATTTACAGCTTATGCATATGTTTATCTAAAAGAAAAAATCACTGTATGTTGCTTGTCTTGCCAAGAAAATTGAGGATACCATATTCATATTTTATATTTTTGTGGCAAAACCGTACAAGATATCCAACATTATTGAGAGGCAAAAAAGCTTCCAAATAAACTAATCTTTGAGGAAATATTTCTTAAATTTTTATAAAGTGCGCCAGTAATAACATATTTTAGTTTTTATGTTGTGGTACTACTGGTTTTCATACTTCTTGTCAATCAATGATGACCATAATAACATAAATGATTTGTTATATTATGATAATCAATCATAATAAATTTCAGTCAAATGAAATATAGCGCTCAATCGTTACAAATAAAATTAATAATATTGTTTTGAACTTTAAAGACTAATTCCGGCTTAACCGTAAAGTTTTGAATATAGATAAGTTGTGTTAAATCATCATATTTTTATCCTAGGAATCTATGGTTAAACCATTTCCCCACATTAACGGGACACTAGTAATTTTTTTACAAATTTTAAATATTGTAAATATCATTAATTTCAGAGATTGTTCAATAAATAAAACAGTATATTTATGAAGAAATGATTCGACTTGCATCTTTGTTTAAGAAATCTGAAATTTCTTCACTAGTTTTTCAAAAATATTGGTTTCAAGCCAAAATTTTGTAACGAATTAATTGGAGTACGTTTTATTAAAAGAAAAAATAACAGGAAATATTCAACAGACGGTTTAATAAACCTTAAATTTCTCAAATGCTCAAAGAATAATAACCAAAACGGATATTATAATATGTTTCCGTCGACTATGTCTTTTATCAATTTAATGTCTATATTAATTTGATAATTGTATTCATAACCGTTTATTGTTAATTAATGCACTACTATTATTATTATTAAATAATTTTACACCTTATATTTTTCGATACTGGATGCTTTAAACGACTGAAACGAATATTAATGGATTGCAATACGACCCACGTTGCCAAATATGTCAAACGGACATTTAAACGTAGAGAATCTCGTGTCAAAAATGGCATTTTAAGGTTATGTACAGAAAATAGAAACTGACAGTAGATTCATGCTCTCGCCGGTGAGGTGCTCCAGATTAATACTTCTGGTCGCACATTCGAATTTTAAATATTTAGATGGTATAATTGAAATACAATTTTAATTTTAAATAAATTTTCTCCATTATATCAAAATAAGGACCGAAGAGAAACATTTGTAACGAACTAGATTATTATCGGCCATTATATTAAATAACTATAAATCAAAATATTATTTCTACATTTATCTAGAGACAGATGTAATAATATACCTTAATGTAATTATCACATGCCTTGAAGTGGTTACATTAAGCTCACCTGGGGAACATGATATTAGCTAATTAACATTATTACTCCACTAATACCCAGCTAAATTTAGACAATACCGAATGCTATAAATATTTACAGACAGGCGAAGCACTTAGGTCAGAGTTTAGAAATTTATATATCCATCAATTTCAAAATTAACGACTTTACGGTGAGGCGGCGCCCACAATAGGAAATATCTATGTAATAATTTAAAGAAGTTAGTAGTGGCAGTTTTAGTTGTCAACGGCAAGGGAAGCAATATCATTATGTAAGAAATAGATAGTATGAAGTTGCTATCAAACACCAATAAACGGTTGTAGCGGTAGAGGCAATCGCTTCTGCAGGTCCCAGTAGTGAAATAACGTGAATTTGTGGGTTTCGGGAATATAAAGAATCTAAGGGTCTCCAATTTCAGGAGTAAAAGAATAAATAAAGTAGTTTGTATCGGTTAAAATATAAATAAAGATATCACAGGGTTTTCAGTTTGTTTTCAGATATGGATTTTAAAGTGTAATCGATATGTTTCAGCAAACCAAGACAATCCGATTTTCAATAAAACGTCTTTATTAATCGCAGCACTTTAAAACAACCAACAACTTGAACTCTGATATACAGGGTGTCCTATTAGTGCGTTCTCGGAGGATATGTCTGCTCGCGTTAAAGATAGCACAAGGTTTCCCTACACAAGTTTCTTGGTTCAAAGAGCTGCATAACCTAAAAATATGTGTATGTATACAGGGTGCGTAATACAGACAGTGGTGACCACTCTGTATATTATTTGATTTTTCAATTCCTCATAAAAATTGCGTATCATTATATTAAATCATTCGGTCTAAGTCGTACCATTTAGAAATTATTTGACATTTAGGGAAAACAAATAAGTATTCAGTGGTTTCATAAACCTAAAATATCTCTGAAAGTAAATAAGATAAAGAGCTACAGTTTCCGCCATTTTCTTGAGAATAGAGAGCGCCATCGGCTGTACTATAAAGTAGTTGCGATTAAGTTATTCGAACAACAGTCAACCATAAAGAGGAATTAAAAAAATGGTTGCGAAAAAATCGTTTTTCCAGAAATAATGGTTGGTGAAGTGGTTATGTAAAATTGTGACAATCTCCCTTTAGTCATTTATATATTCAAATGTAAAATTGATGATCAAACAAAAATTCAAAGCAAATTACCAAATTGCAAACATTTAAGCCCACTCAATCGCGAGAGCTAAAAACTTAGCCTCAAGAGTCTCAAACATACACAACCCAGTAATTTTAATCCAATTGTCTCACACAGAACTATAAACTGATAAAATATTCAAATTCGCATGCATCATTAATCAATTCCGAGAGAACGCATCCCTTTGCCGGCAAATTTTAAGCGGCTTACACTCCACGAGAATCTTTGTTATTCAAATTCGAGAATCGTTTAATTTGCTACCCAAATAATCGTCACATTTTTCCCACTTTTCTCTCGCCGGCAGGTAAGTCGATCGTAATTTTCAACCACTTCGCCTTTGAGCTGTTTTGTGAACTTACGATTTGAATTGCTAATACATTTTATCCCACATTCTCCATAACGTAATCTATGGAAAATGGGGGGGTGGGGGGTTCAATAGTAATTTGGATTAACAGCTTAAAACGTGCTAGGTTGATTCTTGGCATGCAATAAAAATATATTTATTTCTATTATGTTAATTGTGAATGAGGAAATATAAAAGGGATTAATTATAATTGTGAGTGAGTGTTGGATAAAAAATATGTTTTTCTTTTTACGAATTTATTTCTAAGTAACTTTAGATATTCGCTTGATTAAATTATGATGAATGAGCATTCTTCTTCGGTATATTTCTTAAAAGCCTGAGTTTTGTGTATTCTATTTATAAACAGCTGTAATCCATCAATGATTTCACATTTTATTAAACATCTTTTTACAAAATAAAAATAACGGATTTTATTTTTCTACACGTATGACTGCGTGTATATTCGGTTATTTATTATTGGCCAACCAGATCTGGTGGCTTTTTTTATTATGTTGGTTATTTGGTTGGATATTCTGGTTGTAATTCTGACTTTTGCCTTTAAAGTAAATTTGAGATTATATTAACAACATGGTTACCATGGGCTTAATTATCCTATCATAAAGATTAATTAAGTGGCGGTACATTACTTTCGACATTTTATTACTACTTTTCTGTTAAATAACTAATCAATTGCAACATGGCATTCATATATCAATGTCATTACATGACAAACAGTAGGGACACCCAAATAATTAAAAACCTAAGAAAAATACATTCAAAATCTGGTTGGCCAATTAAAAAAACCGAATATATACTCTATTTTTTTAACATGACCAATCAAATTTGACATTTCTAGAATTTATTAGTGTGATGCAGGTTGTGTGTTTTAGGTAAGGACAAGATTAATCACATGTTATGCCGTAAATCAACTTTCAATTTGTACGTTATGTGAAGGGAAATCTGACAATTTAAAATTAACTTATACAATAAATTATTCATTGAACAAAGATTAAGATTACAAATGTACGTATCACCGCCTCAAATTTTTTAAATGTACTACCAATTTCATAAAGTCTCTTTAAAGATCAGGTAAATGGTCCTTGCTCAGGAAGTGATTGGCTCAATTCGATTCATTGTATTTTTTTTCTAAATGTTTGATGAAAATTGTAGGCGACTAACATTTTTTTGTGTTTTTAACCTTAACGTTAAATCAGTGTTTTCTACACGTGGCACATGAAGTAAAATTTCGAGTTTAAATAAGCCTGAATTTGGATTTGGTTGCTTCGCGTTCAAGCTTTTCTAAACTCGAAATTTTACTTCATGCCTAACCTGGGAGTGAACAACACTCATTAGAAGCTTTGAAGTATTTAATCTACTTTGATAAAAATATCAAATGACTGAACATTTATTTATAGAAAAAATCAACTTATCATAATTGAATAACCAAGTTTTGTTTAATATAATTTAAAGTAAAACTGGCATGGTGGAAACAATCTAAAATGTTAAATTTTCCCGACAATTTGCTCATTCAAGATTTCATTCCCTGACCTTTCAATATTGTTTTTGCCGATATTTTAACTTTCGCGTAGCGTCCAAATCTAAATGCAGGCTTTTCTAAACTCGAAATTTTACTTCATGCGCCACGCGAATAAAACACTAATTTAAACTGAAGTCAAAATATTCTCTTTAGGTTTGATTACATGTTTATTAATTTTACAAATGTTTATATGGAATATATAAAAGTATACATAAAAGAAAAAATCCATGTATCTCGATATTTACCAAAAATCACAAATTTTAAAAAATTATTACAAATTATGACAAATTGATAAAAATGTAAAAATATATCAAATTAGCAAAAATGTAAATTCCAAGGTGGAATTTAGCCTAAATTTAAACAATAATTGTTTTTGACTAAGGATTGATGTCTGCTTAATTCAGTATGTCATATCAACCAAACTTTGTAAGCATTCAAATTATTGATTGTTTGCATATATCAATTTATATTTCTTACACTATTTCATTATTTGAATAAGGTGTAAATTTAATCTGAAATAATTACAGGAATATTTTGTGGATGGATTATCGTATTTTATTAGAAGTAAATTAAAGATTTTTGTGATTTAATATCGGCGCTATAAAGTTGAGTATTGGGCCTGTTGAAACCTTGAGTGAGATATATCTGAGCGAGGGTCGTAAATTCAGCCCTTATGAAAATTTTACATCATGATAAGACGGGAATTTCTTCTTTGGCTCATCCCGTGCTCTCTCCGAGGGCTTTCTCGATTGGGATAGTTTGCGAGAGTTTTCGCTAGTATGGATTTTCGATCGGGACGCTACGGCTACAATGAATCCCACCTTAGCCTTAGATAAATTATAACGAACCGTTTTTTCATGGATGAAATAAATTCATTCATGATTATATTTAGATGCTCATTTCTACATATTATCAGCACTTTTTGTTTACCTAAAATAATTGTATGGAGCTTTTATTCAGTATTTTTATTAAAAATTATCTAAATATAATACAAAGATGCAACATATTAATACAAAATAACAAAATATTTATTTTAATAATAGTATGCTACATATTATTTATCCTCATCGCTATTATAAGTAACTAAATTAAACATTGAATAAATTTATTTTAAAATTACATTAATGTTCTAGTATTTTTATATAAAAAACATGATTATTAGGAATTTACAATTTGGTTGGACTTCAAAGATACATACATTGATTAGTCATTACAATTTATTATTTATATATGTATATGCTTACATAAAGTGTCATCTCCTTTATTACTTATTTGTTAATTTAAACATGAATAATGGTTTTTCTGTTTCAACAATTTATATTTTTAAACACTAGTAAGTTAATTACTTAACGGTACTTTAACAATTAAACTCTCGTTTCAGTGCTTGGCGTAATTTAAATGATCAAGTCAGATGAAAAATTAATCTCTTTAGTTTTATTATACAATTAATTGATCTTAGAGGTATAAAGTATTTATTATCTAATTATATGATTAATTAATATGTTACCTTATAATTTTAGCGATAATTTTTCGGAGTAAATTTGTGTCTTGTGATTAAGTTAAATTGTATGTTCAAAATTTTATTACAGACAAGTGTACAGAAAAACAAACGTATTAACAGACAATTTAAAATATCATTACAAATTTATGCACAAATAGAAAAGCACTCAAAAACAGAATTCATCTGTTCTAATTTAAGTTCAGTCATATTCGAACGAGTGTCTTTTACTCCCAGGTAAAGCATGAAGTAATATTTCGAGTTTAAAAATTCAATGCGCGCAAGAAAATACTAACAAAATTTGTCACCAATTCCATTTTTTCAATTTTCGATAAATATCGACTCGTACTTAAAATATTTCATTGATTATCAAACTATTTTGTTAGGAGTCCTGCTTCTATTTGCAACTAAATTAAATAGGATTTTTACAATATCCTTACAGACAGATGTAAATATAAACAAACATATAAGCCGACAATTTAAAATAACATAACAGATACATGCTCAAATAGACAAGCAGAAAAAGAATTAATTTGTTCTTATTTAAGTAAAGTTTTATTCGAACGAGTGTCTTCCAATGCCAGACTAAGCATGAAGTACAATTTCGAGTTTAAAGACACCTGAAAATTTAGAAAATCGGAGAATAATTTGTATTAAAAATTCAATCAAACAACTGAAGCTTAAACCAAATGATATGTACAATATAAATGGACTCTGTTGAGTGAATACATATATTAAAATAAATAAAATATAATATTTTTTTAAAGGGATTAAGGGTATCGATTTATATGATTTTTTTATTGTACAATTAGAAGCATAAAAATGGAAACCCTTGATAAAATCAAGAGGCCCTTTTTCTATAAAATATTAGAGAATTAAACACTTTAATGTGCAACTTGACATTGTGTAATTGTAATAATGTAATGTAATAATTTAATAATTTTAGTAAGTTGCGTTTAGAAACAAGAGAATATTATTAAAATCACTCAAATTGATCAATAAATACACATTTCATTCTTTGTAATTAAATCATGCTATTACAATATTGCAAAATAGAAAGTTTAACAAGTGTAATAAATTTCTCTACAATAATTGTTATAGTTTTAATTCAACATAAGATTGTACTATTGAAAAGCATATTACTTAGTTTAAATCGAGTTGTAATATGAAAATTGCAAACTATACAGAAAGTTTTTCTTTAGAGTATACATATTTCAAATTCAGATAATTTTCTTTAAATCTTTAGATATCCGTTGTTTTTCTTTTAAAGAGTTCAATTTGAAGCTTTAAACGAATGTTTTCCACTTCCAGACTAAGCATGAAGTAACATTTCGAGTTTAGAAAAGCCCCGTGAAAATTTGTCTCGAGTTGCGCAGCGACCCAAAACAAATTTTTTGGGCTGATCTAAACTCGAAATTTTACTTTATGCGCCATACGTCTAAAACACTAAAATATTGTGAAATGTATGTATATTTAAACCTTACTAAAAGTGTGTTTTGTACGCGTGGCGCATAAAGTAAAATTTTGAGTTTAGAAAAGCCCAGAACATTTTCACGGGGCTTATCTAAACTCGAAATTTTACTTCATGTTTAGTCTGGGAGTGGAAAACACTCTTTAGAATTTGTAAATTGAAAGTTTTTAATAAGATCACAAATGTCTGAAAATTAACATTAAAAAATCGTAACATGTATACTAGAAAAAATATTTCCTGTATAATTGTTATTATTTAATGAATAACTTTTTTAATATATAATTGTTGTTCCTGTTAAATACAATTATTTTAAATACCTGGACGTGTGTATACATATTTGAAGGTAAAAAAATAAAAGATGTAAATTATTTAATTCAATTTATAAATACTGAAAAAAAGTATTTATAATGTTAAATCTTGTGACGCTTGGCTGCATATGTATATTTAATCAAATTGGTGGCGGCGCCCGGCGTACACACATTATATAAATTAATTCGAATATTCATCGTTTACATTTCTCAAAATTATACAATATAATATTAATTAAAATTATGTAGTAATTAATTTGCTTCATAATAATTAAATTTTAATTGCACTCGCATATATTTTACCATTTAATATTAAATGTATCTACCCTTTGATTAATATTGTGTTAACAGTACATTTATAGACATTATTCTATTAAAACTATTTTATAATCTGGTAAATTGAGACTTGTTGGTACATTTAAAACTTTTTCAATATAGCAGATATTAAAGTACAACTCTGCATATATCACAACTCGCTACTCTCCCCTTATTTTATTTGTCTATTAGTTTCAGCATAATTCCATTATCAAGAATTAATTTAACTTACGAAACCAACATATTTTCAAACTATAATATTTACCGTATAATTAAATACTAAAACTATATTTTTAATATTAAAATTTTAGTTTAGTATTTACTCCACTTTTTAAAGGAAAGTGCAAATTAAATTGTAGCGTTCTCTTTTTTAAAAAATCTCTGCATCGTAACAATTTATTTGACAAATAATGATTTATTTGTCACATTGATAATCATTTACCAACACCAGGAAATTTGATGCAGCTTTCGAGAATGCTGATTGAAATTAAGTATTAATTTAAGTAAAGCTAAGATACTATATTAACGAATTTATAATTTGTGCAAATTGACTTATCTGGAATTTCTCAGTTTGTACAAATAAGTACTATTATATGTCAAAATTGTATTTACTAAATATTTGTTATTGGATGTGTGGCTTAAAAACAAAGTTAAGTTCTGTTTAATTTGATTCCAGTAGAAGTGAGTTAATTTTATATCAGGAAAATGTATTGTAAAAAAATATGATTTTACAATCACAATTACTTCGACTTACGTACAAGACAAGAGACCTAAAATATTTAGATTCCGTCAACTTAAACCACAGTTTTCGTTAATAAAATATAATGTGTGTAAGCCCAGGCTAAAATCTGTTGATTAATCCTTACAATCAATCTATTAAAACAAAATAATTATCTCAACACATTTTCCTAAAATACTTAGCCAATATAAAAATTATGCAATAAAATCAACAATTTTAGGATAATTCTTGTAAAAAATTGTAAAAAATGTACAAATCAACAGATCAAATCAACATAATATTTACAGAATCTACACAGAAATGAATAAGCTTTGATTGGCAATATTAAAATGTAAATATCTCCACTGGATACATAAAATCAAAGTTAATATTTCTTTATAAAACGGAGAATAATTATTACAAAATATGAAACGGTTATAAATAATCAATATAAGATTGAACTTTCACCTGCTTTAAAGAACACAGCAATGATAAGAAATAAATAAACTTTGTGCATAAATTAAAAAAGAAAAGAAAATCGAGCAATTTTGAGAACATTGCAGACGCTCCTAATTGAATAATTGAAAATGTAAAAAAAGGTATATTTTCTCCATTTCTGATCTGAGATTAAGGAAGGAAATGTCGGATTTGAATTAAATCATCAGGAATTTTCGAAGCAATAGACTTTGTACTAAGGATAAATTTAAGCGATTTTTGTAGACATTACGAACACTCACTGTTGAATGAAATGCTGTCAATGAATAAATAATTATAAAGTATACAGTGTAATAATAAAAATAAAATGTACAGTGTATCTTTTTCCAAACTTAGATTACGAAGGAAATATCGAATTTGATAACGTTTTCAGGGATTGTCGAGGAATCAATAAACTTTGTGTTAAAGTTTTTAAAATAAAATCGATAGATTTTTGACAATATTACAGACGTTTAAGGTTAAATACAATGTTATCAATGTATAGATAATTTTTAGATTACGAAGGAAATGTCGGATTTTGATAAAACCAACAGGGATTGTTAAGAAATTAATAAACTTGAAAATATTCTGTTGAAAGAAATTGTAAGTGCCAAGTGCCAATTTTGTTGTTTTGTTTAATCAAGATTTACTTAGATGAATTGTGATATTTTAATTATCTCTAAAGCTGCCCGAAGTTCAATCAATAACGTTTACCTCATATTTAAATTAGTTTTTTATTAGTTTATTGATTAAGCTTTATTTTTAATTGTTTGCATAATTTCGGAATAATTTAAGGTTTTGTAATTTTTTAACAACTGCTAGATTTTACTTCCTCTTTAAATAAAACGAGATATGTTCGTTTTATATGACTTTTATCGAGATTTAGATTCTATAAGATGAAGAACATTACATAAAGTGCTGATAATAATTATAGTAGAATACTCAGGTGATTCCATTCCATTTGGCATCACTGGGTTTAGAAAGTGTTTAATATTTTTTAATAATATATTTATTTTCAATTATATAAGTAGTAAATTGACAACCAACAGCGATTCTATTTATTTTTTAATCTTTTTATAATAAATTACAAATCCGCAAACTGATTAAACATATCCGGATTTTGATTGGAAACAACACGTTTAAAAAACAATTTAATAAATACAACACGCCGAATGCCCAACACATCTGCACTGGTACGCGTGTGTGTGGGTACATATAAAATGAATTGCAGAATAAAATTTTAATTAATTCCACAGTATGATTCGAATGCGGCTGGCGGTAGTTAGCGGGTTATTTTAGTTTTGAAGCGACTTCAATCAGCGGCAATTTAAGTTTTAAAACGCGAACGCGTTTCAGTCAATCATTTAGCATTTTATTGCATACCGGAATAAATAAACATAACGCGGGCGGCCCCATTCGCTTTTACAAATTCTCCCATGGCGCTATTATAATTTGCAACTCATTTCCAATAAAACATGCGCATATTTTACTTGCTGGCAACGCGTGTTTTAACAGAATTTTACATGTTTCACAGCGAAAATCTCATGATGTACGCCTTGAATATTGAAACGATTATATTTTGTATTTTTCTCTGTATCTAATATAAAATGAAGTTATTGTTAACATTGAAAAGTACTCATTTTTCTCTTTTCAGTTTTTAGGTTAGGTTGCTAAAATATTTAAATTGTATCATAATCACCAGCACAAATTCTAGTGGCTGATTGATTTGCTCTTAGATAAACTACCACTATTTGCTCTGGGACGTAATATACTGCTTATATCGTATGTTCAATTAACAAAACCTCTAAAGTGCTATGATTTCATCTTTTTTCAAATTTAAGTTGGCTACACGCTTTAGGAATTGACATATAAAACGTCAGTCATAATAATTATAATATATAATTTCAAAGTTGCCAACCTACAATATCTTTTATTGAACATACGATACTTACAAGTAAATGAAAAAATACCTGTATATCTACCTTAAGTTAGTACTATTCATCTCCTTCCTTGTTCGAAAGAGGAATTTAATATTTTTGAACTGTTAAAAATATAATTTTGATATGATCAAATCTCTTATGCATTTTGAACCCGACTCTTCATTTCCTAATTAAATAATATTCAATACCTGTCACAAAACTTCTTTTATTGATATTCCTTATAATTAAATGTTTATTGTAACTTTGAATAACTTACTCACTTATCATTTGGTGAGACATTTTAAAAATAATGCCCATTAGCTTAAGTAGCATCGTCAACAGCTGGCAAACTAAACGTTTGTATACAGCAATTGTTCGTCCACAACAGGGCTTTATATAGTTATCCGGTGAATGAATGAGTACTGAACACAAATTCAAATTGTTGATAATAAATAATAAATCAAATAACATATATGATTTATCTTTTATTACTATGTCTTATCTGACCTTCTAAAAAAATAATAATATTAAAAAAAACTCACCAGGATTTGATACTTCACAAGGCAGGATGACGGTATCCTTTTCAGTAATCTTAAATACTTGGCTGGATGTCTGGAATGTGGGCAATGTGGCCGGATCGACCTTTATTGTAGCCTGCCATGACTCTGAAACGACAATAGTACATATTAATAAATAATTTCCTTCCAGGTTCCTTCGAATATAATGTAGCTGAAGTAATTGAGGTCGTCCCGAAATGATACAAGAAGAAAAAAATCTGAGGCAGCACGATTTCGACTTTATATTCACGTAAGAGCATTATTGGAAACGGGACTTGGAAGCGAGGACAAAAGGGTCAGCGTTGCCAATTAGCATAAGAACAATACAGTCTGCGGAACAAAGAAATCAAATTGTGGGTGATTTATTGATTGATGGAAACCAGAAGAATTATTGGATTGATTGAAATTGAATATTTAAATTTGTAAAATAAAAGTGAGCATTTTAAATAAATTATTATCGTCTAAATAGACTTAAAAAAATCCTTGAGTATAGGAATAATTTAATTGTATATTATTAAAACTAAAACACTTAAATTACCAGTAGGTAATATTATATATCCTGCATCTAATGTATGATACTAATGCGCGGTATTATAAACGATTAATAAATTATTAGATATCTATTTCTGGAGTAAATTTATTTACTAAGTAAACTAATGGGCAAACAAACAAATTTACGCATTATAGAGCAAACCTACCAAATAAATAGCAATTAGAGAAATAAATTATTTAGTTAGTAGATTACCGAAATTATACATTTTCATTATAGGCGATAGGTGGAATCACCAATTTTTAAAATTAAATTGTCAATAATTTAAATTAAATTGTAAATCAAATTGGAAATTTAGGGAATTCCTTATAATTACGGAGAATAACAGTGAAAAATAACAGAACAAGAAAAAGAAAGCTTATTGAAAATTATAAAAGACTTAAACGAGTGTTGTCCACTCCCAGGTTAAGCATGAAGTAAAATTTCGAGTTTAGAAAAGCCTGAAAATTTGGTTTGGTCGCGTAGCGCGAAGCGCGGAGCGACCAAACCAAATTTTCAGGCTTTTCTAAACTCGAAATTTTACTTCATGCGCCACGCGAACAAGACACTGATATTAAGTAAAGTTTTTAGACGTTCGCTATTTAAAGTTAATAATAGAAACTTGACTACAATTTTAAATTTGTATTTGGAGTTTTACAAATTGTGTTATAGTTAAAAATATATGTTATTTAAATAAACTCAACAAACGAATTAACTTTGAATAATTTCAGACCAAATTAAATTAATTGCTTGTAAACGGAACTATAGAAGCTAATAGTTTACACTAAAATTATTTCAATTTAAAATCATCTAATTATTGGGAATGTAAATGTTTGATTGTTTAATCAAAGGAAAAATGAAATGAACTGAACATTAAATTTAAACAAAATTTACAGAGATTATCAATTTCGATTTAATAGAATTTAAATAAAATAATAAAACTCTATCCTTATGCCGGATTTTAATGAAATTTACATATTTCGTTAAGATGCCAATAAAATTTATCTTAAAATTGAAAAAAAAACTTTTCTTTTTTAAAAGTTAAGTAAAATAGAATCAGTTTTTTGTTTATTTCTTTACATACATGTATAAATGTAAAGTTGATTCATAAATGTTTTAAAATTAGGCGTTAATTGAGACATTAAATAATTTTTGATTTTAGAAATATCAAAATCTAGCGTACCTTTCAACCATTTAACATTTTAAAAACGTTTTTTGCAAAGAGCAGAAAATTAGTATTTATTATTTAATTAAAAAAAATTAAACGTTACATTTAGATACAATTTCATCTATTTTTCTAAAATACGAAATTGTTGAATATCAAATTTATATTTCTTTAATTTTATAAGTATATTCTAGAACATTTATGAAAAGGTAAATCCGCTAATGAATTAAATTAAACTATAAAACATAAAATTTAATTAATTTAATAGAAATTACAGTATCCCAAAGTAGACTAAAAAAAGTTGACTAAAATTGGGTAAATTTTCAAAATGCAGTTCCATTTAATCGGCTTTATGGTTATAAAGTACTGCTCAATGACCCAATAAACAACTAAATTTCAATATCTATTCACTCACGCAATAATTAATAATAATTTTAACGTTGTTTGTAAAGGAATTATTAAATGTTGTTGATATTTACCAAATATAAACCCTAAATAACTTAAAGATAACAAATACCTGACCTGTAACAGTATGGACCTGTTTTTTTTTAATTCAATATTCGCAAAAATAAAATGTGAAAAATATTTTCCACCCGGACGAGGGGATCCATCATTAAATTCCATCAATATTAATAAAGCCCGGGCTTTTTTCAGAGTGTTTGGATTACGCCGGGGGGCATGTTTCGATCACTGTGAATTATTATTCAGGAACACCTTTTCAGTGCATTCGCAGGTTAGTTATTTTTTTACTATTAATTTCATTTCTCTGTTTGAAATGCAAATATTTCTTTTTTAATAAAAACGCACTTAGCGACATTTGTTTAATCGTACCGTGTGGAAACACAATATTTCCAGTATATGTGTATGTACGTGATGGTCGCTGCACATGCCATTTTAGCATTAAACTCTTGAATAATCTTATTAACATTACGGAAAATTGAGTTTTCCTGCGAGGTGAGCATTTTGGCGTGTTTGAATTATTGTTATTACGTCCAGTTTAATTAAAATAACTTATTAGAAATTTTCATAGAAACGAGGGATTGTAAATTTACCGGCTTTTTCAATTACTGGAAATTCTGTAAATTGATTAATTAAAACCGTTTTCCCGATAATTTACCTGTAAATCACAATATCGTTATTTTAGCGCTAAAACTAATTACTGCATATGGTACTTCCATATCAAATCAACACAGTGATTTCACCTTACCATCTCAGATTTCAGTAGCAGCTCGTACAATTTTTTATTGGTTAGGCTGTAGATATAAACATACAGGGAAATAATTTTTTTAGTATACATATTCTGATGCATATGCATTTGGCATTTGGAGATATTCGTTGTTTTTTTTGTATGAGTTCAATTTGAAGCTACTAACGAGTTTTTCCTTGATTAAGTATGAAGTAAAATTTCGAGTTTGAAATTTTACTTGATGCACCAAGCATATAAAACATGGAACCATTGAGAAGTTAAAAATATTTTTGTGTAGCAGTGTATTTTTAATTCTGCTAAAGCAGTTTATGTTTTCAACTGATTTTTCAGTATATTTATTATTTTACAATATTTCAGTGTTTTATACGCCTGGCGCATACAGTTAAATTTTGAATTTAAAGCCTGAACATTTTTAGACTTCTCTAAACTCGAAATTTTACTTCATGCTCAATTAAGGAGTGAAAACACTCGTCCGAAACTTCAAATTTGACTCTTTTGAAAGAGGAATGATTGTTTGACATTTTACAGTGTATGCATCGAAATTTCCCTGTATGTATAAATAATAATAATAAATAGGTACTCAAACTACACAGCAAGTATTTTGACAAGTTTCTTAATGCAGTGTCAAGCCAGGCGCATAAAACACTGATTTAGGCAACTCAATATACATAACGTTATTGAATAATCTACAATTACTCTTATGATACGATTGGTTCAATGCATATAACTTACGTTTTGTTCAAGTATGCATAAGGAATATGTGAACATCTGATTTCGTGTTATTCTAATTAAAGATAATGTATTTGTTTAAGAACCTCAGTGTTTTAAAGTTAAATTTTAAGTTTATAAAAGCCAGAATATTTAGATATAACTAGGAACCCTTGTTATAAGTAAATTATTGAATGCTATTACTTTTCTATGTATTTATTAGCTTTCAAATAAAAATTAATAGCATTCACCACTCTATTGTGATTTACTAGTAAGTTATCGGTAAACTGGTTTTGATTCACAAATTTGAAGAATTAATGGTAATTGAAAAAGTGAAATTAGATTTGGATTCGCTTCGCCCAGCAAATCCAACTTTTTAGGCTTTTCTAAACTCAAAATTTTACTTCATACACTAGGCGTATAAGATACTGATTTAAAGTGAAGTTTAAAAACATATTACATAATCTTTAATTAAAATAACAGGGAATAGATATACGTTTATTTAGAATTGATAATAAATGCGTTTTTAAAAAGAATTTGGTTAATACAATATTGATTAATAATGAGAGATACGTGCGAGGGCGTTGAAAATGATATTAAATGTGAACACCGAGAATGTAAAATGGAAATTTTGAGGGCTTTGTTAATGCGAGCCCTAATGAAGTGGTTCACTCGAAAGAGCCCAAAACCCGGGGTCCATCTGTAACAATGGAACGCCGGAATAGGCTACCTAATTGGTAGACATTGGCCTAATTAAATCTGCTGTGCACACTCAGATTATTTGATATCACCTTGGTCACTTCAAGAGTTAACTCGGTTAGGCTCCGGCTACATGCTACGCCACTGCGCAAGTGTGCGTGAAAAAGACGGAGCTATCCGGTTTTACGTGCATGGAAGAAACAAAGGGCTGTGATGGTATTCTACTTTTACGTATTAAACGGAATAATCCGCTTATTCCTTCTCTTTAGTTGGACATGTAACAAGTTTTAACTATGGCTTGACGTGGATTTGTGCATTGCCTCTTAATTTATACGTGCGGGTATTATTTAATTGGTATAAAAGATATTGAGGATTAATATTTAATATTTCTGATATATTTTACTCAAGTTCACCTAGATACAGAGCGATTTATGTAACACCGAACATTTTCATAACGAGCATTTTTCTTTTAAGTATGCATACGTTGTACATTTCCCGACCCTCGGATTATTAAAAGAATTCAATTTGAAGCTATAAGCGAGTGTGTTCCACTCCCAGGCTAAGCATGAAGTAAAATTTCGAGTTTAGAAAAGCCTGAAAATTTGGTTTGGTCGCGTAGCGCGAAGCGCGGAGCGGCCAAACCAAATTTTCAGGCTTTTCTAAACTCGAAATTTTACTTCATGCGCCACCGGTACTAAACACTGATTCAATGTATAGTTTAGCGGTGTGTTTTAAACTTTGTAATATGTCAGTGTTTAATATGCGTGGCGCATGAAGTACAATTTCGAGTTTAGAAAAGCCTGAAAATTTGGTTTGGCCGCTCCGCGCTTCGCGCTTTTCTAAACTCGAAATTTTACTTCATGCTTAGTCTGGGAGTGAAAAACACTCGTTTAAAACTTTAAATGGAACTAATTTTAAATAGCGTACGCATAAGTAAAAAAATTCCTGGTTATGTCTGGTTTGAAAAACTCTAGGTCTTCGACTCCTTAGAATGTCTTGGGGTTCGAATTAATCACTGTCAGGGAAGATACTATGAGCGAACTTAAATCTGACACGAATGATATGGTAGACATGATAACCGTAATGAAATTAATAAACACAAGTAGTAGAATCTAAAGTAATTATAATAATATAATAGACTTTTGACTTTCAACTGTCAAATTATTTAGAGAATAAAATTTACTTGGCAGAAAAACAAACAAATAATTTACTGGGGAGATTTAGTAGTCAAATAAAGTTATTTTGTGTTTATAATAGCGAAATGTTTGGAATAAATTAATTTATTCTTAAAGTAAATTTTATTTAGGGAATAAAATGTTTTATATTTATAATACCGGGCATTAATAGTATTATAACAAGAGTTTAATGAGAAATTAATTATAGTAAATTTATATTTTATCTTTGCACTAAACTTTTATCAGAAATCAGGTACTTCAAAAATGTGTTCTGGAGACTTTTAATTATTCCGATATAATATAAAACTTGTATTTCTCTCTATTTAGTTATTGCTCGTACAAAGGCTTATAGTTTTATATATCTATTTATATAAATAATAGTCCGATTACTTTAATGTAGGTAAAAAGAAAATATATACTTAGAGATAATAAAAATTCATGTATCTTTTTAATCCCCACGTTTTATGAACAGCCGATGTCATAATTTAGGTATTAATAGCGATAAAAGGAGTTGAAATTTGGTTTGGCCGCTCCGCGCTTCGCGCTACGCGACCAAACCAAATTTTCAGGCTTTTCTAAACTCAAAATTTTACTTCATGCTTTGTCTGTGAGTGGAACACACTCATTTTAAGTTTCAAATTGAACTCGACTATCTACAGATTTACCACAATTACGCTATAATTGGAACATGTATACTTGACAGAAAAACTCCCTGTATTTACAAGTTGAGGCATTAATTGTGATTGATTGGCTACAATTTGTAATGGTCATATAGGCAACCCAATTTACACATAACCTAAAAATTAAAGGTATTGGATGATTTGGTTTGATAATTAAAATATATGAAAATGAACATTGAAAATGTTCGGTGTTACATAAAACTCTCTGTATACATATGTCATTCGTTGTTTTTCAAGAGTTCAATTTAAAGCTTAAAGCTAGTGTTTTCCACCCGCAGACTAAGCATGAAGTAAAATCACAGATGTAAAATGAAAGTAGATGATATTACTAACAGAAAGGAGAACTAATTATTTTTTTAATACGTTTTTTAAGGGCTTCGAAAATAGTAATTGTATCGCATATTCTCTGAAAGGCACTGCCTGCTTCAAGTGATCAATATTTCAAACCATTTGCATAGTATTCTTTCTAACTTTCATTCAGTCAAAAGGAATAAATAACTAACAAATAAAATGTACTTTTTATACAAAAAACCATACATCAAGGAAAAGCTTAACTCTAAAGGGCGAAACACAGCTACAAATTAATCATTATCCCAATGCTCCGGGATCGACTGTGACAGAGAATTAAACTCTTGTTTGTTTCCGAAGTTAAATTTATCTCAACTAATAACATACTTTCCCAACTATCCTTATTTCTCTTAATTATTCACCCCTCCCTGCATTAATCCACACAAAATTTATGTTAATAATAAATAATTCTTTTAAACAAAACTTCCGTCCTTCCAAAGTAATTTTAACGGTGTTGTGGATTTATTTTAGACCATAGGCTGTTTACTATTCTGTAACTATTTTTTTTAATGTATAACTTTTGATCCTCATGTGTGTAAAGTTTGCAAAAGTGTGATGTGAGATGATTAATGACGCAATTAAGTTTCTTTTTTGATTCATTTTCCTTTGCGCTTATTGATTATCTATTAAGGAAATTTATTCGGCAAACATTTACACAGGCTGCATGTACTTAAGGAAGCGTTTTTTTTTAGATTAATTAATTACTGTTCAAGCAATTAGGAGTCCTTTGTGAAACTGCACTTACAAATTACGTGTAAATATTTGTCCTTCTGTTTTATTTTCCTTTTTTGGTAGAGGGGAGCGAGTTTAATTACAGAGACACTCCATCTTTTTAAAAGTATAGCTAACAGTTATTAACATTCAAGAAAAATCTTAATGAAAACACGTAAAATAAGAAATTTTTTAAAATATCAAGTCCTAATAATCTAATAATAAAGATGTGCTTCGTGTTTTAAAGCATTAACCACCTACCACCTAATTTTACAAGTTGCGCTGCAAAAATACACCCCCTATAAACGAAATAAAGGAGGGTGCCAGCCCCCCCACTTTGCATTTTTTAAGTTTTATTGCATTGTACACAAAGCTTAGAAGTTGCGCTCACTTGCGCCATCGAAATTTCTTCAATATCAGTTTTCATGAAAAAGTTGTGGCATCATTTATATATACTCGAATCCAGTGCGTGTATTCCCATAATCTCCATGCAACTACAGAAGAGTAATACAATAAACATACTTAACTCACAACCACTGTCCTTCTTCGTCGAAAAGCATACATTATACAACCAAAACAGTAATTTTCTATAATATTTGCATATTTATTCCAGTGCCGTATCACGGTGGAAATATATATTTTTATTATTACTTAAATAATTTTATTTCCAAAACAAATAACAATAATTCGATTCAATTAATAAATATAACTTTAACAATGTATTTAAAATGCATTTCTGCTGATTAGAAAAGTTGCGCTGTTTTCCAAGTAGCGTTACAAATATTTTATTATTTAATTTAATTAAATATTTTCAAAACCAAACGTGAAAATTTAAATTTTTTAAGTGATTTTACTTAAACAATGCATAAGAAATGCATCTATGCCAATGAGAAAAGTTGCGCTGTTTTCCCAGTGGCGTCACAATTAATTTATTATTATTTAATTAAATTAAATATTTTTCAAACCAAACGGAAAATTTTGAATTTTCTAAGTGATATTACTTTAACAATGCATAGGAAATGCATTTATGCTAATGAGAAAAGTTGCGCTGTTTCCCCAGTGGCGTCACAATTAATTTATAATTATTGAATTAAATTAAATATTTTTAAAACCAAACGGAAAATTTTGAATTTTCTAAGTGATATTACTTTAACAATGCATAGGAAATGCATTTATGCTAATGAGAAAAGTTGCGCTGTTTTCCCAGTGGCGTCACAATTAATTTATTATTATTGAATTAAATTAAATATTTTCAAAACCAAACGGAAAATTTTGAATTTTCTAAGTGATATTACTTTAACAACGCATAGGAAATGCTTTTATGCTAATGAGAAAAGTTGCGCTGTTTTCCCAGTGGCGTCAGTGATCATTCCCAAAAACAGATGGTTCCCGTCGGTCACCCTACATTGTATATAGCAACATATTTGTGCATTAGGTCACTTCTCTGGAGTAAAGAGTTCTAAGAATAGCAAATACGTAAGATTGAATAATGGCAACAGCTGACTCTAAAATAAGGAGTAAAATTTGGGTAAAAATTAAGATATTAAGTATAATTAAAGATATATTGGGTCCGGTATTACCTAATAAAGTTAGTAATAGATGACATACAATTATATTTGCTGCTAATCGTACTGCTAAGGTTCCTGGGCGAATAATATTTCTAATTGTTTCAATAGTAACTATAAAAGGTGTAAGAACAGGAGGTGTACCATGAGGTACCAGATGGGCTAATATATGAGTTGTGTTATTTGTTCAACCATTAATTATAAATCTTATTCATAGAGGTAAAGCTAATCCTAAAGTTAGAATTATATGTCTTGTTCTAGTGAAAATATAAGGGAAAAGTCCTAATAGATTATTTAATATAATGAAAGAAAATAATGAAACAAAAATTAAAGTTCTTCCTTTAATTGAGGTTCCTAACAGAATTTTAAATTCATTATGTAAAATTATAATAATTTTAATTCATATAAAGTTTCATCGTGAAGGGATTATTCAGAATATAGAGGGGATAAACAAATGTCCAATTATTGTTCTTAACCAATTTAAAGATATAAATAACCCTGAAGATGGATCAAAAGATTAGTTATCATTTTCAATTAATTTTATTTGCTTTTTTATTAGTAGAAAATGTTTTTACTGGGTATTTAAAAGAAAAATAATTTATTACATTGAATATTAAGAAAACTAATGTAAAATAAATAAATAAAGTGAGCCAGTTTATGGGAGCTATTTGAGGGATTAAAAACTATTAATATTTTAATGATTTTAGAATGACACACTAATGTTATTTTTTAACTAAGTTTTTCATTAAAAATAGTTGTTAGCCTATTATAAAGTGGTTTAAGAGACCAGTACTTGCTTTCAGTCATCTAGTGTAATTTTCTCTTATTTGAGAAATTCATTTAAGAAAATAATCAGAAGAAATTCTTTCCAACACAATAGGTATAAAGCTATGATTAGCTCCACAAATTTCAGAGCATTGTCCAAAGAAAATTCCTGTACGACTTATTGAGAATCCAACTTGGTTTAGTCGTCCAGGTGTTGCATCAATTTTAACTCTAATTGAGGGAATGGTTCATGAATGAAGTACATCGGCGGCAGTAACAATTATACGAATTTGTGAGTTAAACGGAACTGCTATACGATTATCAACATCTAATAATCGGAAATCTGAAATTTCATTTTCATTTGTTGGAATTATGTATGAGTCAAATTCTACTCTTTGGAAATCATCGTATTCGTATGATCAGTATCATTGATGTCCAATAGTCTTAACTGTAACTATTGGGTTATTAATTTCATTAGCATAAATGCATTTCCTATGCATTGTTAAAGTAATATCACTTAGAAAATTCAAAATTTTCCGTTTGGTTTAAAAAATATTTCATTTAATTAAATAATAATAAATTAATTGTGACGCCACTGGGAAAACAGCGCAACTTTTCTCATTGGCATAGATGCATTTCCTATGCATTGTTTAGGTAATATCACTTAAAAAAATTAAATTTTCACGTTTGGTTTTGAAAATATTTAATTAAATTAAATAATAAATTATTTGTAACGCTACTGGGAAAACAGCGCAACTTTTCTAATCAGCAGAAATGCATTTTAAATACATTGTTAAAGTTATATTTATTAATTGAATCGAATTATTGTTATTTGTTTTGGAAATTAAATTATTTAAGTAATAATAAAAATAAATATTTCCACCATGATACGGCACTGGAATAAATATGCAAATATTATAGAAAATTACTGTGTTGGTTGTATAATGTATGCTTTTCGACGAAGAAGGACAGTGGTTGTGAGTTAAGTATGTTTATTATATTACTCTTCTGTAGTTGCATGGAGATTATAGGAATACGCGCACTGGATTCGAGTATATATAAAATATGCCATAACTTTTTCATGACAACTGATATTGAAGAAATTTCGATGGCGCAAGTGAGCGCAACTTCTAAGCTTTGTGTACAATGCAATAAAACTTAAAAAATGTAAAGTGGGGAGGCTGGCACCCTCCTTTATTTCGTTTATAGGGGGTGTATTTTTGCAGCGCAACTTCTAAAATTAGGTGGTATCGACAGGGCAAGTTCCCTAGAATGTATTTATGAAAGAAAAAGTTAAAAATTCCGAGATGGGGGGCTGGCGTCAACTTAGCCCCCCCTATTTTCAAATCGCTATAACTTTCTACCCTTAACAGCGCAAGTTTTAATATTTGGGCGCCAGTGAGCGCAAGTTAAGACCTTTCGGGCGCAATATTTTTTATTTGAAAATTTTGAGTTGGGGGGGCCAAGTTAACAAACCCAAATTTCAGAACACTAGAATTTCATTACATATTAAATTGTATTTCAGCGATTATTTAAAGAAACAAAAAATATTTTATATTTTAAATGAGTACAATTTGAAGCAGTTTTACCGGGGCGCGCGAGCGAAGCGATTAGCGCCCCGGCAAATCCAAAAACCTTATTGTGCGCCTTCGAAATTCAAGCACCTAGAGCAGTTTGCTCCAACTACTCCACAGTAGCTACGCCCTATATTTATTGAATACGTCGCACCTAAACAGTCGCACTGTTTATTCAGCAATTAATGAATTTAATAATCAAACAATTTAATGTTCAAAATATATTTGTATTTGAAAAACGCAAGTTTTCAGACTATGAAACAAAGTGCAATTCATAAGTTTATGACTTTTAAAGTTTTCCACTAAAATCTGAGAGTTACAACCTTGTGAATAAATAAAGTAAAATAACTATGAATATACATAACAAACTTATGTAGAGCAAAGAAGTGAAAACTATAAACAAGACATCGAACTGGCCGCACCGCAGCAATATTTGTCAGTCCGTCAGTTGCCCTAAATGGAAATTTACGCGTTGAAGGCGAGTTTTAACAGTTGACAATACGCCTCCTTGATCTTATTTAGAAAGGGTCGGTCAGTTTATTTGCGGTCCGAGGGGCGAAAGGGCGAGGGAATTGTCGTCCGTGTCTATTGGGGATGAGGATCAGGAGCAGCTCACTGATTTAACAAAAATATGCCGGGAATCCTGGCCGGGCCAAATCGAATACTGTACACACTCCGTGGAGCCCATTTAGAGTTTATATCTCCCTGGAACAGATGCGAAAGCCCTTCTTTTGAGACGTTCCCCGTCGACTTTAATGCCGAGTTTTCAACTCCTTCTATCGCTATTAATACCTAAATTATGACATCGGCTGTTCATAAAACGTGGGTATAAAAAAGATACATGAATTTGTATTATCTCTAAGTATATATTTTCTTTTTACCTACATTAAAGTAATCGGACTATTATTTATATAAATAGATATATAAAACTAAATGCCATTGTACGAGAAATAACTAAATAAAGAGAAATACAAGTTTTATATTATATCGGAATAATTAAAAGTCTCCAGAACACATTTTTGAAGTACCTGATTTCTGATAAATGTTTAGTGCAAAGATAAAATATTAATATACTATAATTAATTTCTCATTAAACTCTTGTTATAATACTATTAATGCCCGGTATTATAAATATAAAACATTTTATTCCCTAAATAAAATTCACTTTAAGAATAAATTAATTTATTCCAAACATTTCGCTATTATAAACACAAAATAACTTTATTTGGCTACTAAATCTCCCCAGTAAATTATTTGTTTGTTTTTCTGCCAAGTAAATTTTATTCTCTAAATAATTTGACAGTTAAAAGTCAAAAGTGTATTATATTATTATAATTACTTAGATTCTACTACTTGTGTTTATTAATTTCATTACGGTTATCATGTATACCATATCATCCGTGTCAGATTTAAGTTCGCTCATAGTATCTTTCCTGACAGTGATTAATTCGAACCACAAGACATTCAAAGAGTCGAAGACCTAGAGTTTTTCAAATCAGACATAACCAGGAATTTTTTTACTTATGCGCACGCTATTTAAAATTAGTTCCATTTAAAGTTTTAAACGAGTGTTTTCCACTCCCAGACTAAGCATGAAGTAAAATTTCGAGTTTAGAAAAGCCTGAAAATTTGGTTTGGTCGCGTAGCGCGAAGCGCGGAGCGACCAAACCAAATTTTCAGGCTTTTCTAAACTCGAAATTTTACTTCATGCGCCACGCGTATTTAACACTGAAAATACTGAAATATTGTAAACAAGTGAACTTCACTTGAAATCAGGGTCTTGTACGCGTGGCGCATGAAGTAAAATTTCGAGTTTAGAAAAGCCTGAAAATTTGGTTTGGCCGCTCCGCGCTTCGCGCTACGCGACCAAACCAAATTTTCAGGCTTTTCTAAACTCGAAATTTTACTTCATGCTCAACCTGGGAGTGGAAAACACTCGTTTAAGTCTTTTATAATTTCTAATAAGCTTTCTTTTTCTTGTTCTGTGTAATTCTGTCCTATTCCACTGTTATTCTCCATAATTATAAGGAATTATACTAAATTTCCAATCTGATTGACAATTTAATTTGAAATATTGACAATTCAATTTACCAAATTGGTGGTTCCAGCTATGGCCACATTGAAAATGTATTATTTCGGTCTGTAATCTACTAATTAAATTATTTATTTCTAGAATTGCTATTTATTTGGTAGGTTTGCTTTATAATACGCAATTTAATTTGCCTATTAATTTACTAGGTAAATAAATTTACACCATAGTAATAGTTATCTAATGATTTATTAATTGTTTATAATACCGGGCATAAATAATATTAAAACAAATCACGGTTGTATTTGTCATCTGTTAATAAAAGAGGTATTGTTAATTTGTTTTTGTTTTAAAAAAATACATACTCAGAACTAGTGATGTTAGTGGTAATTTACGTTATTAGTCAGCACCGGTAATTTACCGTAAATTGCGGTATATTACCCAGTTACTTAGGTAACATTGGAAACGTTTTTAAAAAAAAAAAGTTATTAAATTATTTCCCAGAAAAAAATACCCTTTTATTTTTATTTACTGTTACATATTAATTACAATTATTGAAGCGTTTTAATTCAAAATATTTAATAATAGTCTATTTTGAACTTCACAACAAATCGGTGTTGTGCACGCGTGGCGCATGAAGTAAAATTTCGAGTTTAGAAAAGCCTGAAAATTTGGATTTGCCGGAGCGCGACTCGCTTCACTCGCGCGCTCCTGCAAATCCAAATTTTCAGGCTTGTCTAAACTCGAAATTTTACTTCATGCTTAATCTGGAAGTGGAAGACACTTACTCGTTAAAGGCAAGTCATTAAATTAAATAAAGGATGTTCCAATGGCTTGGACCGAAGTTAAATGTGAGTGAGGCTTAAACGCAAATAATGTTTCATATCTGGTTTTTACATATAACAAGTTCAGTCTTTGGCAATTTTAACCATGGAAAGAATAACAATTGAAAGAAATTAGGAAAAAAATAGAAAGAGTATTTTTAAATATCAATTTTGGGTTTTAAAATTTACTGAATACTGAATTGACATTATTTAAATAACATCAATTCAGTATTTTTGTCAACTTCAAATTTATGCAATATTATTTTCAGTCATTGCCTTTCATTTCCTTTTCTACACAATCTATTTTCGGTTTTATTACTTGGTGTTCTAATATGAATTAAATATTATATAAAATGTTAGAAGCCCACTATATTATAAAACTCTATAAGCTGATCCTACAAAATCACCATGATTTTTGTTGTTTTATAATTGTAGAAATTATTTCTGCATTTATAAAATAATTGTTTTTGGGCTACTGCTTAAAATTAGACTAAAACTAGGTGTAGGTCCTGAATAATAGAATATTTCATATTTGCGATTTTTTGCTTAAAATAGGAGATGAATTTAATGCGTTTTACATTCCTGCTCCACAAATACGGCTGAAATAAACGCTTATCATTTCAATGAATTGCGTGAATTATTCAAATTTAAATTGAAAATAAGTCCTTTTTTTGAATTATCATTGTAGGTTAATTAATAAGCGAAATAAAGTTCTTAATTAAAATGTAAATGTGTCCGTCTTAGAAATTTCGTTTAATTTCATTCTTGATTGCGTTTATCTCGAAAAAATGGAAAAATCTGCATTTATACACTTAGAAAGAACTTAAGGGGAATCTGTATATTAACTCCAATTAGCGTGATTAAATATTCTTTAATCCAGTTAAAAACTGTGAAAGAAAACCACAAAAAAGAAATTCACACTGTGCGAAATGTATTTCTTGAACTTCTTGAACCTACTTTATTCAAATTTTAAATTAATTCTAAAAACTTTTACAAATCCTGGCATATTATTGCATTTACATGTTATCGGACTAAGATTAGGAACTATAGATATCCAATTACGGTTATAGTCTAAGCGAAATACCGGCCTAACTACTCAATCGATATTGTGCAGAATAGTTGCACAATCTTAGCTAGGAACATGCTTTGCACGTTAATCGCGACACGTACCGCCATTATATTAATCCATGTGACCTCTTTGCTATATAACTACACTTTACCTATTACAAACTATTGCCCTATTATACGAAACATAATGGATGGCTTTTTGGGGAAAGGAAGGAGGCCGAATAAACTTGCCAAGGAATCAGTTTTTGTCTTTGTCTTCGATGGGAATCTTCTCGTGTCAATGTCGGCGTTTGCTATTTGCGTTCGCCTTTGTGATAAATTGTCTTACTCAAATTTGATAATTAATTACAACATACAGCATAATACTCATGTCTGGGATATTATAATTGTAATTAGTGATGGTTGTGGTTTAAACGTGTTCTAATTACCGATACAGGACTATTGAGGGTATCGCTAATGTACAACTGACTGAGATTAATAATTGTCATTAAGATAATAATAAATTATCTTTGAATATTATGATCTAGGAATAATACGGAACATACTTGTTACATTTCTATTTAAATCGGATAGAATTGCACTATATGTAAACACATTAATAGTCTTTTAATTTTTGTAAGAGACTCTTTAATGCAGTCATGTTTTCAATACCACAAAAACTAGTTCATATGGTCGGTTCAGTAATATAGCCATTTGTATTTACATACACGCAGTGATTTTTTTAGTGTACACATCCCGGTGTATACGCTGTAAATTTTCAGGTATTGGCTGTTTTTATAAAAGCGTTCAATGCGAAGCTTCAAATGGAGTGGTTCCCAACGTGGCAATTTGAGTTTTAGGGAGAGCAATTAAAAATTATTAGAAAAAGTAAGAATGAAAATCGCCCAAGTTGGTTTTATGTTTTTATGCTGTGATTTATTTATGATTTTAAAGTGTACATTCCTAATTAGTATATTTTGAACTTCACTTGAAATCAGTATTTTATACGCGTAGCGCATGAAGTAAAATTTCGAGTTTAGAAATGCCTAAAAATTTGGTTTAGTTGCTCCGCGAAACTCGAAATTTGCCTTCGTGCTTAATTAAGGAGTGGAAACACTTGCTAAAAGTAAATTTTATTAAAATAATTCAGCAGATGAAATACATGTTCATAAACATAAACAGTGCAACATAACTTTTAGGTTACTGCAAATTTTAATTAGTGTGAAGTTGGAAAATATGAAAATTCGATGTTGCCACTACTAAAATTTTAATTTTTACTAAAAATGACAGAAAAACCAAGTAAAATATCACCTTTTTATGACAACAAAATCTGTCGATTTCGAAGTTATTCGTTAACATATTGAACTTTTGCAAAATGCCCAAATAATTGTGAAGATTTTTCCTTTATTTTTGTGTCGAAATTTGAGAAAAAAATAATCGATACATTTCTATTTTCTTTACTAATTAATTAATAAACTGCATGCAATTTTAACCAACAACTAATAAAATTTTAATTTTTACTAAAAATGACAGAAAAACCAAGTAAAATATCACCTTTTTATGACAACAAAATCTGTCGATTTCGAAGTTATTCGTTAACATATTGAACTTTTGCAAAAGGCCCAAATAATTGTGAAGATTTTTACATTATTTTTGTGTCGAAATTTGAGAAAAAAAGAATCGATATAAAAAATGTGGTAAATCTGTAGATAGTCGAGTTCAATTTGAAACTTAAAATGAGTGTGTTCCACTCACAGACAAAGCATGAAGTAAAATTTCGAGTTTAGAAAAGCCGGAAAATTTGGTTTGGTCGCGTAGCGCGAAGCGCGGAGCGGCCAAACCAAATTTTCAGGCTTTTCTAAACTCGAAATTTTACTTCATGCGCCACGCATATTAAACACTGACATGTTACAAAGTTTAAAACACACCGCTAAACTTTACATTGAATCAGTGTTTAGTACCGGTGGCGCATGAAGTAAAATTTCGAGTTTAGAAAAGCCTGAAAATTTGGTTTGGCCGCTCCGCTCTTCGCGCTACGCGACCAAACCAAATTTTCAGGCTTTTCTAAACTCGAAATTTTACTTCATGCTTAGCCTGGGAGTGGAAAACACTCGCTTATAGCTTCAAATTGAATTCTTTTAATAATCCGAGCGTCGGGAAATGTACAACGTATGCATACTTAAAAGAAAAATGCTCGTTATGAAAATGTTCGGTGTTACATAAAACGCTCTGTTTGTATGTGAACTTGAATAAAAAATATCAGAAATAATAAATATTAATCCTCAATATCTTTTATACCAATTAAATAATACCCGCACGTATAAATTAAGAGGCAATGCACAAATCCACGTCAAGCCATAGTTAAAACTTGTTACATGTCCAACTAAAGAGAAGGAATAAGCGGATTATTCCGTTTAATACGTAAAAGTAGAATACCATAAATTTGAGAAAAAAAGAATCGATACATTTCTATTTTCTTTACTAATTAAACTATAAACTGCATGCAATTTTAACCAACAACTAATAAAATTTTAATTTTTACTAAAAATGACAGAAAAACTAAGTAAAATATCACCTTTTTATGACAACAAAATCTGTCGATTTCGAAGTTATTCGTTAACATATTGAACTTTTGCAAAATGCCCAAATAATTATGAAGATTTTTCCATTATTTTTGTGTCGAAATTTGAGAAAAAAAGAATCGATACATTTCTATTTTCTTTACTAATTAATTAATAAACTGCATGGAATTTTAACCAACAATTGTGTATGGTTCCAAATCACTTAGCAGTTCTTTCAGCAGTTTAAAAAATATTCTTATGCGCCATAGTTTAAAGTAATTAGCTGATTAATATTATTATATATAAAACATCTTTATTTCCGAGTTGACTACAAAAGAGATATAGTATATATAATACAATACATTTTGATTTTATATTTTTTCTAACTCGGAAACTGGCTATCGACCAGCAGTCTTTCAGCCTTAATATTTTTATTTTTGTTGTATTTATAACGAGAATAATCAAATGTAAATTACCAAGGATGCTTCTTGGTAATTTACATTTGATTATTCTCGTAAATAAATATTTAAATAAAAACAGTTTAATAATACACGTAATACATAAACCTATTGAATTTATACAATTTAAAAAAAGTATCTCTTTTCAAATCGAGTCATTACAATTAAATATTAATTATGACTTTAAATTATAGACAAACTCAACTAGATATTTAAATTTTCATTTGTGATTTTTAACTGCATTCATATTTAAGTTTTGTTTGTGATTTTTAAAATAATTAACTAATTATAAACTTGGCTCAATGTTACACGAAACACGTATTTGAAATATATTTACTGTTTGTTGTAGTGCATTGAATATTTGTAACATCAATTAATTGATAATAAAAATTCATAAGAAATGATTCCAAATCTTGCACAAAACCAGCATACAATTTAATTCATACAAAGTTAATTAATTTCTTATTTATAATGAATATTATCTAAAAATGATTAAAAGAAAATCAAAAATATTAAAAATAATTAAAACTGTTACAATATTTAAAATGGAATAAAATAGTTAAAAAGATCCCAAATTTTAAATTAAATCAATATAATGCTAAATGAGTGGCTTCGACTCCTTGCTTAAGCATGAAGTAAAATTTCCAAGTCGAGTCGCGCCCCGTCAAATCCAAATTTTCAGGCTATTCTAAACTCGAAATGTTACTTCATGCGCTAGGCGTATAAACACTCATTCATTTTAAATTTTGAAAACAGCTTATTCATATTTTATTAATGCCAAAAGTTTTGTTAAAGATGGAAAATAAATATAAAGGATAAAGTCTCTTTTCTCTGTTATAATTCATGTGACCTAAAGTATTTGTCTTAACATGTAGAGTAAGAAAAATATGTACAAATTTAGAATATAGCGCATTTATCTCATACACAAAGCGTATACAACTTTGAAATATTGTGAAATTGAAAATATACTGCTTAAGTTTAATTTTACACCAATAGATTTTTATGTGGTTTTAAAGTTCAAACCTCTGGAGCAATTTACTTTGGGATATGTAGGTATTAAATAAAGCCCGAAATAAAGCAAGAAATAAAAATGATATTCCCGGCGCATCCACCATTAATTAACAAAAGACCTGGTAATGTACTTAATGTTGTAATCTATAAAATATAGTACAAGTTCGATTTAAAACTCCTGCAGATTATAATTCTTGTTAAACTGTAAATATATCTGTAAAGTACTCAATACTTCAAAATATTTTATTATTTTATGTACCTTGACGCAAAAGTTAGCCATTGTCTTTTGGCATTGTCTTTTGGCATTTCCACAAAATTTGAAAAAATGTAAATATTAAATTAAACCAGAAGAAGAATTAATTAACAGTTCACTTACAAATAAAAAATAATTTGTTTACTGGGAAAAGTAATTTGAGAAATAGAACAACAACATAGTGAAAAATCATGTATAAATAAAAATAAAATATATTGATATGCCTATCATATTACTTTCCCCCCTGTTAAATACTTGAGATCAATAGCTTCAACCTACTAACAAATTTTCTTATTCCTCTTATTCCACAAAATATTAATCATGACAAGGTCAAACTAACGCCATTAATAGCAATAGCTCACTTATTCAAAGTAATTAATTCGTAAAATTCACATTTTTAAAACAATTATAATGAAATAACTAAAAGAGCTACGACATAAAGTGAATACGTATTAAATGCTAATTTTTCGATTATCTGCAAGTTTTCTTAACATTTTTTTTAATGATCAAAATTAAATAGAAGTCCAAAAAATGCTAAGAGTAAACTACTACTTCCGGTTTCCGCATTTTCACCAAAACAAGATAAATTAAAATTCAAAACTATTTGAATTCAAAAAATTAAGATTACGCTTCTTATAGTTTGCACACTTTAAACATAATATATAAAATTACGAAAATGTGTGTCTTGTGCAAATACACCTCCGAATATTGAGGTGTATTTGCACGGGAAGTAGTTGTTTCAATGGATATTTATCGTCTTAAGTTGTCTTATTAATTAAGACATTGTTTGCATTTTCAAGAATAACATTTTCGTAATTTTATATATTATTTTCACTAAAAGTTGATTTGATACTATTATTGTAATAAAAATCTTAAGTTTCTCAACAGCTCAGTCGGTTTAGACTTTATCATGGCGACAAAACTACAGAAGGATAGAATTTCAGATAGACATATTTTAAAAATGGTCTTAATCAACTCGGGAGACCTCAAAAAGGATGTATCCACTAACATTTTTAATTTTGAAATTTTGCGAAAACAATTTCCTGTTGTTTTGCATATGGGAGAAAGTAAAAAACTAATTTGAGGTATCGATAAAATCATTTGAAAGTCATGTATGCGTATTTTAATAACTGTATTTGTTTAGTGACCACAGAGAAAAAAAGAAATGAAAAAGTTAATTAAGGCGTGTTTATTTAATTTAATGTCATAGTAATTTGAGTCAAAGGAATGGTTTTGAATTGAAAAAAAAACAATGCCATTGTGCAGAGGGGTGTGGCACACACTTGAAAACAAAAATAAAAGTGGCAGCGCCAAAGGGCGAAAAAATCTCATCCCGTAAATTAGTCTCGTTAATAAACTCTTGATAATTATCTCTTTGCAGAAAAAATCTTTGTTCTCATAACTTTCTTGAGAATGAAAACCGAACAAAAAATAATTATGTAATTATAAACACTATAAATCCTTTGAAACACACTAGTGTTAAAACAATAAAATAATAACTATATTTCTGATTAATACTATTTTGTATCCCATCTCAGGTTTTTTAAGGTATACATATCCCGATGATTATAACGTTTAGTGAATTTACAGGAAGTTTCTTACGAGTGTTTGCACTCCTTGGTTAACCCACTAACGCCCGAGCAATTATAGAGGGTAACGTTTATAATTTTAAAGGGTAAGTTAATTTTGCACTTCTTCTTTTTATAATTTATATGAATGACTTCTGGTATTATTGACTTTTATATTGCATAAAAATATCTACTAATATAAATGTATATTTTAGAAAATAAGTGTAATAGATTTAAAAGAAATCTAAAACATTTATTTATATTATTTCTTAAGTGGTAAAAATTGCTAAAATATATTGTGAAATGTATGTACAGGGTGGGGCAGAAAAACCTATCCGATTTCAAAACGTTATAAAATTAAAACCACTCAACTTGACAAGAAAAATGTTTTATTAACATATCGCAAATTTTATGATATTTTTAAATTTAAGTTTTGAAAAGCACATCACTCAAATGTCGTCCTTGGGAGCAGATACACTGATTTAGGCGCTCGCGGTAGCTTTCCATGACTTTCACCGTCATTTCCACAGGAATTTCTTCAATTGCCCGAGCAATTTCCCTTCGTAAAGCAAGAATGGTCCTTGGTCGATGCTGGAATACCTTCGATTTGAGGTAACCCCAAAGGAAGAAGTCACATGGAGTGAGATCCGGTGAGCGCAGCGGCCAGCCAATATCTCCTCTCAGAGAAATGAGGCGTCCGGGAAACATTTCCCCTAGAATGTCCATTGATCGTCGCGATGTGTGGGCGGTTGCACCATCCTGTTGAAACCACACATTTTCCACGCTATTTTCTTCCATTTTGGGTTGAAGAAAATTTTCCAGCATGAAACAATAGCGCTCGCTGTTGACCGTTACGGTTTGCCCATTTTCTTCAAAAAAGTAAGGCCCCCAGACGCCTAGGCGGGAAAGAGCACACCACACAGTCATTTTTGGGCTATGGAGGGGTTTCTGATGGATTTCCCGAGGATTTTCGTCACTCCAATCTCGAAAATTCTGCCTGTTTACGGCGCCACAAAGGTGAAAATGGGCTTTGTCCGTGAAGAGCACAACATCGTCTATTGGGAGTTCTCGGAGATCGCAACACAGGTTCATACGGGTTTTAAAATCCCTTTCAATTAATTCCTGTGCAACAACCATTTTGTAGGGATGCATTTTGAGGTCCCGGTGCAAAATTCGCCGAATACTGCGCTTGGAAATCGTCAAAGCGAGCGAATGTTTTCGTGCCGAACGACGCGGGGAACGTTCAATCGCGGCTCTCACATTGGCCACGTTTTCAGGTCCTGTTGCTGTCCTGAGACGTCCAGGCGACTTCTTTTTCAATGCTGAACCTGTCTGTCGAAAATTTGACACCCACACTTTAATCGTAGCGTGATGTGGAACAGAATCATGACGCCCGAGTCCGAAATGAATTCGAAAAGCACGTTGTGTAGCAATTATCGAACCGCCGTTTTCGATAAACCGCTCAATAACAAAAGCACGATGTTCACCAGACCAAGGCATGTTGACTAATGACAAATGGCATAATACCGGCTTTCTAACGGTTTTTACCCCACTACTCTACCTGTTCCCTCTTCTGAGAAAAAGGGATTTGAAATCGGATAGCTTTTTCTGCCCCTCCCTGTATATTCGAACTTCACTTAAAATCTGTGTTTTATACGCGTGGCGCATGAAGTAAAATTTCGAGTTTAGAAAAGCCCAGAAAATTTGTTTCGGGTCGCTGCGCGACCCGAGACAAATTTTCACGGGGCTTTTCTAAACTCGAAATTTTACTTCATGCTTAGTCTGGGAATGGAAAACACTCGTGCAAAGCTTCAAATTGAACTCTTTTAAAAATCAACGAATGTCAGATAATTTACAGCTAAAATAATTAAAAAAAAGTAATCTGATTTTATAAAAATAATGACATACCATCGAATTGATACAACAATTGCTTAGTCTGGGAGTGGAAATAACAAAAATAACACATGTTTTAGATTTTTTTAAATTTATTACACTTATTTTCTAAAATATACATTTATATTGGTAGATATTTTTATCCAATATAAAAGTCAATCAAATAAAATTATATCGAAAGAGGAAATAAAACCCCCCAATCCTAATAAAACTAAACGCCCAGCCCCGGAATTTATTTCCTATTAATAGATCGGTAATAAATCGAAAGTAGCCTTAAGTGCTGATATAAACAAGCTGAAGTGGGTTGTCAGATACAACGATTCTCGATTAGACGCCCCTTCTAAACTTCTTGCTTTATACGTACATCTGTGCATTCAGGAGTACGTGCACTTTACTACTATTTCCCATCCCTTGATCTTTCACACAAGCACACGTTTAAGAATTTCGTTAAAAATTCAACGTTCGCTGAAAATCCCTTATAAACTACATCAATTATTTATTTACGAAACGCTACCCCCAGATGCAAAGAGCAGTTTAATTGGGTGAAATTTTATCAGTGCTTTATTGTGTTGGAGATAACAAGTATTTCGATTTGTTTCATTTTTTCGCTTGTTTTAATTAAAGCGTGCGTTTTAGTTTATTCACTTTTTGGATACACCAAAGGCCGTAGAGATTTATGATGGAAAACGGAATTGGATTACAATTTTTAATTCCTTTTAATCATATCAATTAAATCCAACCATTCTATAACATCCCTTAAATCCTATATATCCACAAATAATTCGAACGAATCTCCCTTCCAATTACTTTTAATACAGTATTAGTGATATTTAATAAAAAATAATTTTGTTTTTGCAAATGGAAAAATATTATAATATTACTATCATAAATGTCGGGTTCTTCGTTTTATTATTTTCTCATATTCCATTTATTGTTTGGAGTTTATATACGTGATATACCTAACTTGCGCAGAACTAGCTAAAGTCAATACATTACCTTTCTACCCTGACGTCATTAACTTCTATCTGTTTTTAATTAATGGATTCTGGCTGAAAATAGAAATTCTTCAATTTTTTGGCACGTCAATTGTTAAGTTTGCGTTTTTATCATCATGAAATTGATGACGTTTGTCAAAATACTTCAAACTCGTCAATTTGATGAAAAATGCTTAATATCTCATTCGAGTTGTGTCGAACCTCTTTAAAGAAGAAACATTTTGGCGTTCTAATAGTGTGTGGAAGGTTTGCATTAAAAGTAAGTGAAAGAATAATTGAAATATTAGAAATGATGAGGATTCCTAGAGATTGATCACTTACAATTTGTTTTAGAACAAAGAGGAAATTATTATGATTGTAACCGTATATTTTTTTTTTGAATATTTTACTAAATGAATACTCAGCACAATGTTAAATTCCAACAAGAATAATTCCAATTCAAAAATACTCCAGAAAATAAGCTTACGCTTCTTATAGTTTTACACTTTATATATTTTATGTTAAATTCCAATTTAACTGAGCTATACGGTTCTGTCGGTTTCAGTTTGTTCTCGTTTATCGTTTCTTTTTGTAAAATGATTTGATTGCTCAGTGACAGGTTTATCAAATAAAATCGAACCAAAACGAGGACATGCGTTTATGATACTGTGTTTTATTTTGTATGACGTCAAGGTAAAATGGTAATGTGTTGACTATAGTTGAAGGTAGATGAAGTGCAGCTGCAAGAAGCCACACATGATGTTGAATTTGTGTCCTTTATATTTTTATCAAGAGTTTCTAATTAAAGAAAAATTTCTTTATAAATTACTGCATACCATAAATATATACAAACGTTATTTTTCAACAAAGGAAACAAGTAAGTAGTTATCATTAAGCAAAACCATAAAACGGAGTTGAGAAAATCGAAATCAACACTAGCACAAAGCACGAGAATTATGTTTATTATCGCGAAGCACGTATTATTGTATTATTGTCGCGTGGTCTGTAAAATCCAAAGTTCCACACAAATTGCAGATATAGTCGCATTGACCAAACTCTGGCATCAAGCGAAAGGTCATTTATGGCAGAAAAGCGGGTAGTAAAAGGTCGTGTCGCAATTAAAGGAGGATCGATTCCGTTTCGGAATGAGTTAATCCATAGGGTTTCTTTTTTTTTCATTCATACTGTGGTGAGGCACGAAAATAAAGTATTACGAATCACGTGCGATTTGCTTTCTGGAACACACACATACAGACCAACACAAATAAATGTAAAACTGCAATCTTTCAATCTAAAAGTTATATAAGCAAAATTGTAAAATTCATTGGAGCGTTATTTAGATAAAAGTTAAGTTCCTGGCGGAATTGAGATCTACTTCGTACATATTTGAGTATTTATATAATCGTAAATGAAGTATTATTTAAGGGAAATTTAAAGATAGCGGGATAAAGATATCGATATAAAAATCACTTGGATGAACACTAGTTACAAATACAAGGAATTTAGTATACATATCCCGATATATAGGCTGTACATGTTCAGGCACTTACGTGAATATGTATACGTATTCCAAATTCAGGCTATTTTCTGTAAATATGTTATTTTTTAAATTCAATTTGAAGCTTTAAGCAAGTGTTTTCCACTCCCAGACTAAGCATGAAGTAAAATTTCGAGTTTAGAAAAGCCCTGTGAAAATTTGTCGAGGGTCGCGCAGCGACCTGAGACAAATTTTCTGGGCTTTTCTAAACTCGAAATTTTACTTCATGCGCCACGCATATAAAACACTAAAGTATTGTAAAATATATGTATATTCAAACTTCACTTAAAATCTGTGTTTTATACACGTGGCGCATGAAGTAAAATTTTGAGTTTTGAAAAGTCCAGAAAATTTGTCTCTTAGTCCTCTCTATTATTAGATTTTCGGCAACTGGGTTGCAGGGTTAAATTAACGGATATGCAGATAGACATGTTATATCCATTTGCCTTGAGTTATGACTTTTTCTTAAATTAGATAATAATATTAATAAGTATAGCATGTATTGAAAAGCTTATATAATTACTACATTACTATTTATTTATTTTCGTCAATAACTAAAGAAATAGTAACATAATAAAAATAATTATTTTCATTGCAAAAACTATATAATTTCGTTGGTTTCCACGAATATAGGATTATTATTAACACAAGAATAATTCTAATTCAAAGATATTTGAATTCGAGAAAATAAGCTTACAAATCAATTAAAATAAGATTTCAAATATTTCATTGTATAATTCAATATCTGGAGGTGTATTTGCACGGGAAGTAGTTGTTTCAATGGATATTTATTGTGTTAAGCTATCTTATTAATTAAGACACATTGTTTGCATTTTACACGAAAACAAACTTTTGTTTGAAAGAGTTCACAGGGTGGCAACCAACCGGGAAAGTCTGGAGATTTTATTCATTAGCAAAAGTCTTGGAAAAGTCAAGGAAATTCGGCCATTTTAGCGAAAAGTCATGGAATTTTTGAATAAATAATAATAATAAATATGCAAATAATACAATTATAGAATTTACAAATTGTTAGTTCTGTTCGGAGCACGAATTTCACACATTAAATAATATTAAACAAAACAAAAAAATAGTGACCACCCTGTACAGACTTTGCGAAGGCCTTCGACCATGTTAATCATGCTGTACTATTGCAAAAACTTAATAATTACGGTTTCCATATCAATTTTATTAAGTTATTTAACTTATACTTATGTGATCGTCCACTTAATGTTTAGGTTAATGGATTTAAATCAAAGACATTTTTAGCTTGTTTTGGTGTACCCTAAGGCTCAAACCTTGGTCCGCTACTCTTCCTTATTTTTATAAATGACTTGAGCTTCATTTGAGATTGTAAACATTTATTATTGGCCGATGATCCTAAAATGTTTTCAACTATCGATGCCTCTTCATCTTGTTTGCAATTACAAAATATGCTTGAAATACTATGTACATGGTGTCAAACTAATAACCTCTATCTTAATGTAGCCAATGCAAAGTTGTGACTTATTCGCGTAAAAGAAATCCGATCATATACAGCGTGTAAACGAACTACTGTACAGGCTCTCTACCACATAAGGGGCAGCGTTTAAATAAACAATACCTGCATTTGAAATTACCATACCTTTAGTAGATAGCTCACAAATAATTATTAAAAATTATTAATAATAATAGGCCACATGTTTGTGGTATCTGGTATACGCGCACATTGCGTATTTTAAGAGAGATTCCACATAGACTGGTAGTTTTTAATCGATTTGGATATCGAATTACACCATCCAGAGAAAAGTGGGTCGGATTGTGAAGAATTATGTCTATGTTGTCGTTTTCATAAGTACCCATTGCTGACTAAATTCCGAATATTTTCTAAACGTGTTAATGAAATTCAATATTTTTCCTTATTAGGTTCACACTTCACTTTATCTCCACTCTTATTGAAATGTTTAGATAAGAGCGGCGAGGGTGGATGATTTTTAAACATAAAAATAGTTTGCTGTTTAGTCTATGGTGAAACTTATTCCATGAAACATCTACATTTTGTAACATGGCGCGATACGTTTATTCAAACATTGAATTGGCAGACATGTTTCTTATTTACGGTGAAACTCGGTGTAATTCCACAGAAGTTGTAAGAATTTATCAAGAGCAATTTCCTGAACGACACTTACCACCGTCAAACCGATTTAGAAATTTATTACAAAGAGCACGCGACACTGGAAGTTTGCTGCCCGTCGCCGGAGCCGTCGGAGGTGGTGACCGTCCAATGCGATATTTGCGAGCGGAAGATGAAATTTTGAATCTGTTGGAAGCGGATCCTGGTTTAAGTACCCGTATTATCGCCGCTCAGCTGAATGTATCGCACACATTTGGCAGCAGTGTTATACGAGACAATAATTTTTATCCGTATCACTACCAGCGTGTACAACATCTTCAACCCCATGATTTTCCCAAAAGAATTGCATTTTGTCAATGGATTTTGGCACAAAATGTTCAAAATCCTAACTTTACCAAAGACATTTTAGTGACCGACGAATCGTGCTTTACGCGTAATGGAAGTTTTAATTTCCATAATATGCATGTTTATGCAATCGAAAATCCTCGTGTTACGCGTAGAACTCATTTCCAGCATCGCTTCTCCCTTAATATCTGGGCAGGTATTTTATATGATCAATTAATTGGGCCATTTATGTTCCCATTTAATTTGAATGGAGAACGATATTTGGATGATGAGTTTCCAGGACGTTGGGTTGGTCGTGGAGGCCCTGTACCATGGCCTCCAAGAAGTCCGGATTTAAACCCCTTAGATTTTTTTCTTTGGGGATACTTTAAAAGTGAAGTCTACACTACGGAAATTGATAATGCTGAAATGCTGATATAACGAGTAAACGCCGCGACTAATACCATTCGTGAAAAACCTCGTGAAATGTTTGCTACTGTTCGTGCAAATTGGATACGTAGAGCCCAAATGTGCATTGAGTGCGGCGGACGTCAATTTAAACACTTATTGTGATTTTTTTTATACGTGACCCAGTTTCATCTAGTAATTCTAGACAGTGTGTGTGTGTGTAGTGCGTGCTAAGTGATTTATACGTCTCGCAGTAGTAACAGTAAATAAACAATACCACAAATGAGTGACCTAGTTTCATCTAGTGATTCGAGACAGCGTGCGTGCGAGGTGATTTATACGCCTCGCAGTAGTAAAAGTAAATAAAAAATACAACAACTTACGCATCCACGAAAAATATCATGAACACAGGTAACTAGAAGTTCTCAAAAAGTAAAAAATGCATGAAAAATTATGAAAAATCCAATTTTCTTTTTCCGATTTTATTTTTGCTGCAATTGGTGTCAAAATATTTTGTGTATACGCCCTTAAGAGGATGTACATTAGTTCGATTACACGCTACATATACCGTTGATAATCAGTCAATTGAAAGGCTCTCTATATTTAAAGACCTAGGGATAACCTATGATTCGCTTTTTACGTTTATACATCATTGCAGCGCTATTATATCTAAGGCTAACACAGCTCTTGGATTCATCATATGTAATACTAGATCAAACTGTTCACTGTGGAGGCTTCTACTTCGGTATACATCCTTATTTACACAATTAGGACAATTAACTTTGTTTGTATAACTGAGGATTTTATTGTGACTATAGTTTCGACAACTTTAACTTGTCATTATCAAACATAAAGTAATTTAAAACAAACAATTCGTCAGGTATACACACGAAAAAATTACGGTTACAAAACGGCTTTAAAAACAAAGTTATACAAACAAAGTTAATTGTCTTATTTGTGTAATACTAGATCATTCAATAATATTAATTGTTTAAAAACGTTGTATAACTTATATTTGAGATCGATTCTTGAATATGGCTCAATTGTTTGGAATCCAATTTATATTTCGTCTATTCAATCGGTCGAGAAAGTTCAGCGTAAATTCCATAAATACTTGTGGTATAAAAAGCATGGTACTCTCAAGGTTTCAGTCATGAATTACTTGTGGAAGAGTTTGATGCAGTTACTTTAGTCGAACGTAGGAATATTCACTGACAAATCTTCTTGTTTATGTTACTACATAATGCAATTAATTGTTCGGAACTTTTGCAAAACATACATTTTTATGTACCTAGACTCTCAACACGCCATTGTACCAGCTTTTATGTTTAAAAACTCAAACTAATGTCTTGGAACTGTCCCTGATGCATCGCATTTGTGTGTATCACAACACATTTGTAACTTATTGTGATATTTTTCACTTGGACTTACGTGAATTTAGGAACATTATTTCTGGTACTTGATATTGATAACAACAACTTACTATTGTTATTTCTTTGTTATTTTGTCATTATTTTATTATTATAATTTCTAAATATTTAATCTATTTTCTTTAAATAGAACATGAACTTATATCACGTGATCTTTATTTTTGTAATTTTGTTTTGTATATATACTATTCCAAGAATTTTTACTTTCGTAATATTACTCTGTAGTTGGGATGTCCTGTTGGGTAATAAATATTATTATTATTATTATTATTATTTTGCAGCAAATGACTTAATGAATCTTACATCTGTGAGACTTAAAAGAAGTCCACAGATGAGGACTTGAAAAAATTGATTTTGTTTGATAATAATTAAAATATTAATAAATTTTGCAATCTCATTATATAATGTAGAACAATGAAATAATATACCCAGAATATACACAAATAAACATTATCTGCCTAAAAATCATATGAGCTTTTAAAATAAAAATTCTCAAGAAATGCCCCAGAAAACAAATAAAAGGTGTATAGGTTGAAAAATGACTTTAGGAAGACCCATTTTTTTCACAAATATTCACTAACAATTGATAACCATCCAAATAATGAACGTGTTAAGTCTAAAATAATTAGGTTAGATATAATATTCCTATATAAAGAAGTTAATATTTAAGTAACAGTTTGACATTTAGATTTGTCATTTCGTAGGTTTAAATTAGATACAATCACCCATACTTTGCGATAAAACTTGCTTTTGTCAGAGGCCGCCATGTTAAATTATACTAAATAGCAACCATAGACAAATTTCCTTAGATGTGCGACTCTCGGTTGAAATTTTCCTAAATTAGTATCGGGCGTGATCGCCATAAGCGCCACTGTCGCCATAAAGCGGGAATTTCAAAATAGTTATTATAACATTTGCTCCTAAAAAAAGCGGGTAAATTGAAATGAATTTTTACAGGAAGTCGCCAGATTGATTGATTTAAAATAAAAGCCATACATTTGAACAAATATTTTATTTTATATATGAACAGAGAAGAATATTTTTCCTTGACTTGTTTTAAAACAATTTTTTTATAAAATATGAAAATTTATACATAGTATTAAAATTCAAACAATAATAGTTTAGATTTTAAATGGGATGGGTAAATGATACATTATTATTTACAATACTACAATATTTACAAATAATAAAAATACGCATACGTACAACTATTTAAACAAAGAAAATATTTACAATTAATAAACAATGCATAAATAAACTTACCCAAAAGAATTCGAAAATACGACAATCTTGTGAACTGGCACAACTCTTAATTCTTAATAGAAAATTAGATAAACTTGAACGCTGAAGTACTGAACCACGCTAACGGGCATCAACACCAAACAAAAATGGAAGCTTGGCGTGGGCCGTAGCGTGGGTAAGAAGTCGCGCGCAGAATGTTTTCAGAGATACCAACTTGAATTATTTTTCGATATTTCATATTTTTTTTCTTTAAGTTGCCTAATGACCCCGGTCCACCTTCGAGAGTCGCAGGCCCCTGATAGCAACCTAGGTTTCTTGGGTGTTACTTGAAAATTATTTAATTAGAAACAACGTGTACGTACGGCCACAATGTAGGGTCCTAACCAGTAGACGATCACGGCTATCGCAGTTGGTGAAAGGTATTTTATCGATTAAAATTATTGCAAAATAGTCTTGTGTAATATGGTAATATTCGATTTTAATTCAATAATGAAAACACAACAATTTATAATCCGATATGGTCTAGTGGCTAGGATACCTGGCTTTCACCCAGGAGGCTCGGGTTCGATTCCCGGTATCGGAATTTTTATTAAATATAATAGAACAGTGGACTTAATTTGAATTAATAAAAATGAAATAGGTTTATGTATTATAAAAAAACTGCCTTTAATTATTTAATTTATTTACAAGAACTCTTTGTTACAAAGAATATTTATAAAAGACTCCCCTTTACAATTGTCTAAAAAGTGATTACAAAATATGTAAATATTAATGGAAAAATACATGAAAGTGTGATGTTTCCACGACCAACATTTTGGCCAAAATTATAAAGTTGGTCGTGGAAACATTGCACTTTTATGTATTTTTCCATTAGTATACACATATTTTGTAATCACTTTTTATACAACTGAAAATGAAGAATCTTTTATGTTAACACTTTGTAAATATACTTTGTAACAAAGAGTTCTTGTAAATAAATTAAATGGAAGTCAGTTTTTATTATAATACATAAACCTATAGACCAGTGTATCTTTTTAGTCAGGTCCACTGTTCTATTATATTTAATAAAAGTACCGATACCGGGAATCGAACCCGAGCCTCCTGGGTGAAAGCCAGGTATCCTAGCCACTAGACCATATCGGACTATAAATTGTTGTGTTTTAATTATTTAATAAAAATCGAATTCTACCATATTACACAAGACTATTTTGCAATAACAACAAATTTGTTTTCGCAGGGATAAAGGAGCAACTACCCTCTCTATGTGCGAGCGAAGCGAGCAAGGCAAGCGAGCGAAGCGAGCGGCTGGAGCGAAGCGACCATCTCTTCCAACCTTTTCACGGACCTTTACATCCATCCACTCCATAACCACTACAAAACAACGATTTACCTTGCAGTCACCACCATTCGGCTCATGCAGCAACGCCTCTCCCCCTCCCCCTCCCTTTCCCCTTGCTACTATTATACATATATATTTCTTCAACATCATTTATTTTTTTTAATTATGCAATTCTCTTTACATTTCTACATTTCCTTGATTCGGCCCTCGGCTCCCCGGTTGGTAAATCGGGCTAAATGTGACAAATTTTCACAGGGCTTTTCTAAATTCAAAATTTTACTTCCTGCTTAGTCTGGGAGTGAAAAACACTTGTTTAAAGCTTCAAATTGAATTATTTTAAAACACAACGAATGTCAGATAATTTACAGCTTATGCATGTTTACCTAAAGGAAAAATTATAGATACCGGAATAAAGATATCAATATAAAAATGAGTTAGATGGACACTAGTTACAAATACAAGGACTTTAGTATACATATCCCGATGTATAGGCTGCACATGTTAAGGCATCATTCACTTACATACAGGGAGTTTTTCTTTAAGGTATACTTATTCCAAATTCAGCCTATTTTCTGTAAATCTGTTTTTTTATGTTCAATTTAAAGCTTTAAGCAAGTGTTTTTCCCTCCCAGACTAAGCATGAAGTAAAATTTCGAGTTTAGAAAAGCCTTGTGAAAATTCATCGAGGGTCGCTGCGCGACCCTCGACAAATTTTCTGGGATTTTCTAAACTCGAAATTTTACTTCATGCGCCACGCGTATAAAACACAGCTTTGAAGCGAAGTTCGAATATACATACATTTCACAATATTATAGTGTTTTATACGAGTGGCGCATGAAGTAAAATTTCGAGTTTAGAAAAGCCCAGAAAATTTGTCTCGGATCGCTGCGCGACCCTCTACAAATTTTCACGGGGCTTTTCTAAACTCGAAATTTTACTTCATGCTTAGTTTGGGAGTGGAAAACACTCGTTTAAAGCTTGAAATTAAACTCTTTTACAACACAACGAATGTCAGAAAATTTACAGCTTATGCATATTTACCTAATAGAAAAATTTTGCATACAGGCAGTGTATTTTCACCATTTTACTTCACCACTTTAGTGTTCTATACGCGAAATATTTTCATAATAGAATTATTTTCTATACAATAATATCTCTAAATTCGCAGTTTCTCTACAAAATCAGTTACTAGGATTTAGACAAATTGAAAATCATCTTGGTGAATTTATAGATAAACGAGCAAGCTATTTTTAAAGTGGCCTAAGTCCAATTTAAAAAGCTTAAACCTTAATGTATTCGGAGATCTATTATAAACGTTACCTTGTTAAAATTGAATGAGTTTGTTATTATAACATTCGCCGTTGAATTGTGTCAAATAAATATATGATTCCATTGAAAAAAAAAATCAAGTTACAATTGAAGGTCTTATTGTAATAACATGATAAGCCACACAAGCAAAAAATGCTGTATTATTCTTCGGTTTGATTAAGCAGTAATATAAAAAGCTACAGTATGCCCATATTTGCATGCAAACTGAAGCTTTCAAAACTTATAATAGGTCAGTAGAGGTCATGTGCAAATATCATATTTGACGAAATTAAATTAAAATATTAATACAAAAATCATCCAAGAAAATAATAAAGAAAAATTAACATCCAGTTAGTACGCAAATAACATTAGTCGATCAAATTTTTGTGTGAAAGAAATAACAAATGCAGCATCGCCTTAAAATAATAAACAAGTTCTGGCGCTTGGAGAAATGCTTAGACAGATTCAGTATATGTATGGCGATTGATGTGTAGGGCCGATGTGAGAGATTATCCCACTAACTAATCGCAAGTATGTCGAGTGTGTGATGCTAGCTCCGGGATGGATTTTGTCGGTTTCTCATCTCGTATGCAAATGCAGAGGCTAGTTAATTTTGCTCCCACAAGTAGAGTCATACAATTTTTTTGAGTTTAACTAAGTGCACATGGCTTCTAAGCACAAACGTTTGATAGAATATTTTGTGAATATAAATAATATAAGACATAACAAATCATTAGAAATGTCTTGAAAGGTCAATAAACTGTGCATACGTTAAGCTTATATCCTGTTTTAGTTATTGCTCGCACATCCTCCTAGTCAAATTAAATGGGAAGAAAGACACAGTATTTACGATAATGCATATTGGCACACACAACTAATCTGGTAACTAAATTAAAGGGTTACTACAAACACAACACTACATATACAATAATACAAATTATAAATTTGTACAAAACCTAGGGTCGAATCATTACAAACTTGTCAAACAATCTACTATAAATTCTTAATTTTATTTATTTATATTTTTTCTAAATTTCAAAGTCTAATATCTCAGTTCTGTTTACTTGTGGCATATCATGCGCAAACTGTAACTCATTATCTCATTTAGTTTCAGAGATATTTTAGGTTTAGAAAATCACTTAAATTATCATTTTTTCCACATAAAGTAAAAGTTTAGTTAGCAAAACTGGCATTTTTATATAAAGAAATCCAAAAAGGTAATATTATATGGGGTGTCCTGTTTAAATTAACAAAGTTGTATTCCATCCAGACGTTATATGACATAGATAATTACAAAATAATTTTATGTTATAAAAAAATTTAGATAAAATTTATATTTTAAATATTTTCGTAGTTTTAATATCAAGAGAGCTATAAAACTTTTCATCTTCTTTGCAACATCCTGTATATGGAATTCAACATTAGATATATGTTTTAGTCACGACACTGTTTTATTTAAAACTTGGTGTCCACTAATTTTAATTCTCTTACAATAAATTAATTTCAAAACCCGCAGTAATATTAACTCACCATAAGGTACACTTTTTTTTAATTGATTTAATAAAAGTATAAATGTGTAGGTATTATACATGACATACTGGTGAATGCGCCGGGAAAAATCCTTATTATGATGTGTTAACAATACCAGTTATAAAGACTTACCGCCGACGAATTTTATGTATTTTCTATTAAACTGTTATTAATATGTTGCGATCATATTGCATTTATTCTACGGGATTATGTGAGTGATAGACAAAAAATCCTAACAGTAGGGATTGTACATTTATCAACTTTTTTAATCACTAGTTATTCGGTAATCAAAACCGGTTTGCCGATAATTTATTGATAAACCACAATATCCTTCTTTTAAAAAGTAAAACCGTTAAATACAATGAATAGAATTAACAAACTTACATTGAGCAAGGGCCATGTTTAACATAGAGTAAAATTTTGAAGTAGACAAATCCTAATTTTCTGACCTTTCGTAACCCAAAATTTTACTTATAGAACAGGCTTATAAAACACTGATTTAAAGTGATGTTCAAAAACATACACTGCAATGAATATAGGCAACTCAATATATATTCGGTAGATTGGGTTGCTAACAATCACTGTTTTAACCAATTAGTGCACTGTATTTGACTTGCGTACATGGTGATATGTATATATTTAAATTAAAAATTTCTATCTACAGTCAGCGCAACCAAAATCTGAACGCCAAAATTTAATGGTGTAATTTACACTTTGCATCATAGCCGTTCATCGCAATTAAATCTGACAGCTCTCAAATTTATTGTCAAATAATTTTTGAAAAATGCCTCAGCATTTAACTGTAATTGTTTTTGTAGTTTTATATTCTTTTAATTGTTATATTGCACATTTAATGTAGATAACCCCGATTCGATAAAACAGCAATAATAATAGTAATATATTTCTGCTCTTAATATTCTCCCCTGTATTTGTAATACCACTGGCCAAAGCCAGAATTATAGGAACGAATTTCAGTAACAAATACCATGACAACCAAAGATCGTTAACATTTGGGTTGCGTCGACTGTACACCAAGCAAACTAGTGGTATTTTTTGAATGATTAATTTCTTAAGATTTACCCGTAAATCAGCAAAATATAAAAAAAATGTGTTTGCGCAATTAGATATACAGGGAGTTTTTCTTTTATGCTTACATATCACAATTACAGCGTATATACTGTAAATCTGCAGATATTCGTCGTTTTTGCTAAGAATTCAATTTGAAGCTTTACACAAGTGTTCCACTCTTAGATTAAGCATGAAGTAAAATTTCCAGTTTAGAAAAGCCTGAAAATTTGGTTTGGCCGCATAGCGCGTAGCGCTATGCGACCAAACCAAATTTTCAGGGTTTTCTAAACTCGAAATTTTACTTCATGCGCCACGCGTATAAAACATTAAAATATAGTGAAATTGAAATAACATACCGCTAAATTAGTATTAAAAATAAACTGCTAATGCAGGATTAAAAAAATATACTGCTAAACAAGAATATCACGAATTTTATAATATTTCGGTGTTGTATACGTGTGGCGCATGAAGTAAAATTTCGAGTTTCGAAAAGCCTGAGTTTGGATTTGGACGCTTTGCGGTCAAATCCAAACGCTCAGGCTTTTCTAAACTCGAAATTTTACTTCATGCTTAGTCTGGGAGTGGAAAACATTAATTTAAAGCTTAAAATTGAACTTTTCTGCAGCGTTTGCATATGTATACTTAGAAGAAAAATTTTCTGTATAATATATACGGTGATTTGTTTCACAAACGTTTAATTTCTACCTAATTGTGTAAACATGTTTCACTAAGTGTTAAGTGAAAAATTAGTTCGAAATTTATTTTTTACGATATTATATGACTTATTTTAGTTTATATTAATTGTGATTTATCTTTAATTTTATTAAAATTTTAATTTGAGGACCTGGGTAGTTATAACACTACACTACTGATAAAAAACAGCACATTTAGGATATAAACTGAAGATCGGTCTGATGAAGCCACTGTGTAGCGGAACATGGTACAGTATCAATAAAATTAAACGATCTTTAACTTGTTTTATTTTTCAGTTTCCTCTCAAATTACTCACAAGATTCTCATGGACATATCACAAAAATATATTTGTTTACTTCACCCCTCGTGAACAAACACACCGTAGTAAATTTGTCCCAATTATCACGGTGTTGACTCGAAATGCAAAAGACATATTTGTTTTATGTTGAAACAAATCAAACATTAATCCCGATCTGAAGTTGGAAAGTCAACACACACCAACTCGTGTCTGTAAAAACAAATATTAACTGCATTGTTTGGTTTGTATATATAAACCTAAAGGACATGGATTATTGGCCGCCGAATATTAAAAAACTTTTACAAAACAAATCGAATATTGATTTAAAAAAAATTGTAACGTATTTTGTTAAAAAGTTTTACTTTCGTATCGAATTATTTTATTAACTCAAATAATACTCGACCCACAAACTTGTTTTAGTTATCATTGTTTATATAAGGTTTGTTCCATTGTATAGATGTTAATAATTGTGCATATTTATTGACATGATATAATTTCTTAACAATTTTTAAATAGTTATATTTTCAAACAACTGCTTTATTATATAATGAATTAATGAAATTAACTAATAAACACAACTATAATAGGACTTTTACTAACAAATACCATTTAAATAATCTACGTCTTTCGATTCGCTGCAATCATTTACAAATAATATACTGAGTTTATCGAAATACGTGTCGATCAACTAAAAATAAAAACATTTTCATGACTGTATCTTAAAATTTAAGGTCTAGTTAAATTTTTAAATTACATGAGTTTCTAATATAAACAGTAATGGAATATTAAAATGTAATTGGAGGTACATCAAATAGTAATTTAGTGTTAAGTTTAAAAAACGCCTAGTTAATGCCTGATGTTTACACCATCATCGGTATTTATTTGCAGTGCGGTATAGGGGGATAGAAAATGAAAGGAGCCCTTTTAAATTCCGCACGCACACACTATCCCACTTTTATTGGGCCCTGTAAAAAGTGCAGAAGCTCCTAAAGTGTTATTTAGATAGAAATATCTTAAATGGGGAGCGCAGTGTCCATTTGTGCTCGGTAAAAGCCTATATAGCCGCTATTACACCTCATATATTATACATGCAAACAAGTGTATTAAGGGAAGTTTAATCTTCTCCATTACCGACTTTTCTTCCGGCACTCGTTCCGCTAATACAATTGCGGATTATGCAATCTAAGGAAATGCAGTAAAGAAAATTAATATTTAAAAAGAAAGAGATAATTAAAAACGTGTCTATCATAGTACTATCCCCGTATGGGATCATATACAGGGTGATTAAGAATAGGTGTAAAAAATGCACATCTTGTTCAGGGGCTAATGAGCAATAGGTAAAGAAATGCAAAAATTAAGCTGCTGTAAGTTTTTCAAAATTACGAATTATTTATTACACAATTCAACAATTTCAACTTAACTGAGTAACAAAATAACATAACGCAAATAAGAAAAAACAAATTTATACTTCGCATTAAATAATTGATTTATTCGTGTGGTGCATGAAATAAAATTTCGAGTTAAAAAAAGCCTGGAAATTTTACTTCATGCTCAAAAAGTGGAAACACTCGTCCAATATACTTAAAAGAAAAAATCTCTGTATTTACCGTCTTTACTAATAATTTATTTATTTTTAATATAACGGGAATTTTATTTAATAAAAGGGAAAAGTAATTTAACAAATAGTGAAATATATTAATACAAAATTGACATAAAGGATTTTCAGTTCATAAAATCAGAATTTTATTTGTTACATGGTAACATTAAAAATATACTGCTAGATTAGTAATTAAAATATACTGCTGAACCAGGATTTAAAATATACTGCTTAACAAGAATATTTTGAATTTTACAATATTTCAGTGTTATACACGCGTGGTGCATGAAGTAAAATTTCGAGTTTAGAAAAGCCTAAAAATTTGATTTGGTCGCTCTACTTTGCTACGCGATTAAACAAAATTTTTAGGCTGTTCTAAACACAAAATTTTACTTCATGCTTAATCAAGGAGTGGAAGCACTTGTTATTAGTGTCAAGTCGAACTCATTAAAAAAACAAGGTTTTGTTTTGCTTAAATACAATTATAAAATCATTTTATAAATGGGAAAAGTAATTTGACAAATCGTAAATTATGTTGATATAAAACTGAAATGAGAGATTTTGACTTGGTAAATTGGGAATTTCATTTAATACGTGGTGAAAATCAAATGAATAGCCCTGTTATATCGAAATTTCATAATTATCAATAACAGCTGAAAAAGCGTTTTTGTGTGGAATAATAAAAATAGTGGCAATAGAGTGACTTCATATCATAATAGTTAATCTATTATAGACTTGACTATTTTGACAAGACATAATGAAACCACTATAGATTGGTAAAGATTACATTAGTAGATTGGTAAAGATAACAATAGTAGAACAAAGCCGCTGAAAGAGTAATTTTGTGTCAAATGTCAAAATAGTAATGGGATTGGCCAAGAGGTTTTACGTAAAAATAATTTAAAATAGACAATAAATTAAGTGGCTAAGAGCAATAGCTGCCGATCAGAGGAGACCAAGATATTTCTGATAAAAATGTAAATAGTATTTTAATTATCTAGCTGAATATCCTAAGTTTTTTGGATTATTTAAATTCAAAAAAGAAAAATATTTTGTTGAAAATTAACACAATTAACACTTTCATTCAGAGATTCATCAGAAATGTATCGGAGTTGTAAATCATTTAATATTTTCAGTATCTGTTAAATAATTTAAGATTATCAGTATCTGGTAAATCATTTAACATTATTGGTATCTGATTATAAATAACCAATTTTTATTCGATACAGAAATGTAAACAATTCTATAAAATTTCTTAGTTATGAGACTCCAAAGTCAAAACATAATGTTGTATGAAAGTAATATTTAAATACAAACATTAATTATACATTATCTGCATTTAAATTTATTTCAAATACTTAGCATTATGTTAAAATTGATTATTCAATATAAAAACAATAATATTAAAGTTTATGAGACTAACTATGTTTTTTATACATAGAATATTATGAAGAATTTGCAAGTAAACATGACTTAAATAAAAATGAAAATAATTGCTTTTCTTGTAGACACTTCTTCTAAAATTAATTAAAAACCCACCAATTTTATTAAATAATCATTATTCGGACTTTGAAATAAAAAAACAAGAAAGAAATATACAATATAGAGCGGACGAAGTTAAAGCAGTCAGTATGACTTTGTTGCTCTTCCACTTAACCTGCAGATCTCATGATTCTTAAAAAAATGACCCTGTTATATTATCCACTATAAATGCAAAAAATATTGATGTAAATTAGTTATAAGAGTCCAAAATTATCATTAAAGAAAATAAAAATCAAATGTCGAATAAAACAAAGAAAGAAATAACAACCAAAATATAAAGACAAATTAAAATTTATATCGACTTTCTGCAAAAATTTTGTCTCATTAATACAAGTATCAAAATATTCATTGAAACAACTACTTCTATTTCTATTTGGAGACGTCTCAATGAGACTAAATTTTTGCAGAAAGTCGATATTAATTTTAATTCGTTTTTATATTTTGTAAATATTCTGCAAACTATTGACAAACTCAATTTTCTTTATGTTAAATTTTCTTTATGTTAAATAACAACCATTTGTTGATAGTTAAAATTAGTTAATTAGATCCATTTAATAGAAGAAATCCGTTAAATGTCAAAGTTATGATAATTTTTATTTTATAGTATTTAACACTATAAAAATTAATTCATAAATCTCTTAAAAGCCCGGCAAAGATGCAATGTCTGTAAACATCCGTGCTGTTCTTATTCTATTATCTCTATTTTTATTTTTTTTGAAAAACATATAAAGGAATATTCTGATGCATGTAAATGTTAAGTGATTTGTGTTTTATTGTTCAATTTGAAACTTCTAACGATTATTTCCACTCCTAGGTTAAGCATGAAGTAAAATTTCGAGTTTAGAAAAACCTAAAAATTTGGTTTGGTCGCGTAGCGAAGCGAAGCGACCAAACCAAATTTTTAGGTTTTTCTAAACTCGAAATTTTAGTTCATGCGCCACGCGTAAAAACACTGATTTCAAATGAAATATTTCGGATGTAGGTTAAATATTAGTGATGTTCGTATTGTGTAAAGCCCCTTGTTTTTAAAACCACTTATTGAATATTCAAAGAGCAATAGAAAATGCACACGAAATTTATTTCCTATTCCATTCTTTGAATTTTCATTAAAAATCGACTGTGTGAAATATTTCGTTGATTATCAAACTTTTTTGTTAGGAGTAAATATTTGTCACTTTTTTTGTTCAAATTGCTCCTACTCGCAATTAAATTAAATTGGATCTTTAAAATATCTTTAAGGATAGATGTACAGATACCGTATAAGCAGAAAATTTAAAATATCATTACAGATAGATGCACAGATAAGTACTCAAAATTAGAATGTATCTGTTCTTATTTAAGTCAAGTTTTATTCGAACGAGTGACTTCCAATCCCAGACTAAGCATGAAGTAAAATTTCGAGTTTAGAAAAGCCTGAAAATTTGGTTTGGTCGCGTAGCGCTACGCGACCAAACCAAATTTTCAGGCTTATCTAAACTCGAAATTTTACTTCATGCGCCACGAGTACAAAACCCTAATTTCAATTGAAATATTTCTGATGTAGGTCAAATATAAATGATGTGTGTATTATGTAGACTCACTTATTTTTCAAAACCCTCTATTGAAAATTTAAAGTGAATGTTGAAGAGAAATAAGCTTTACAAATGTAGAAAATAATAGAACTATTTGTATTAAAAATTCAATTAAATAACTGAAGCTCAAACTAAATGATATATACCATATAAATGGACTCCGTTGACTGAATAAATAAAATAAAATAAATTAAACATTATAAATCTAAATTTTCATGTCTTTGTAAACTCAAAATTTTACTTCATGCTTTACGGGTATACAAAATTGATTTAACGTGACGTTTAAATTATAAAGAACTTTACTTAAAACAATGTTTTGTACACCTGCCGCATGAAGTAAAATTTCGAGTTTAGGGAAGCCTGAAAATTTGGTTTGGTCCAAACCAAATTTTCACTCTTTAATAAACTCGAAATTTTACTTTATGCTTAGTCTGGGATTGGAAGTCACTGGTTCGAATAAAACTTGACTTAAATAAGAACAGATACATTCCGTTTCTAAATGCTTCTGTGCATCTATCTGTAATGATATTTTAAATTTTCTGTTTATACGTTTATTTTATATGTACATCTATCCGTAAAGATATTTTAACCATCCAATATAATTTAATTGCGAGTAGGAGCAATTTAAAAATAACAGTCACAAATATTTTAGCTTGAAAATTTGGTTTGCTATGCGAACAACTATGAAATTACAATTAAAGGAATTGTAAATTTACCAAGTTTATATACAGGGTGAGTTTTTTTCGATGTTCTCTATGGGGATCTCGGAAACTATAAGAGATAGATAAACAGTTAAATGGGGAAAGAAGTGTAGTTTTATAGGACAAATAAAATGACACTTTCAAAATATTTGAAAAAGTCAAGGGTAACTAGATATTTTGAATAAAGTAAAATGTGTCAATTTTTTGAAATCAATATATCTCTATTATTATCATAGATAGAAAAAAACTGTAAGGGACAAAGTTGTAGAAAATTTTACACAGATTAATAACAAATAATTTAAAAAAAAAATCGCCCATATTTTGGGAGATATGACACAAACTTACCTTTTTTTAAATGGAACCAATAGTTGGCTATGACTTTATTAAATGGGCTATTTTTTCCCTTCAATTCGATATAACATATGCCATAGTTATTTTTAAAATAAAGTAAGTTACATTAGTTTTTAATTTTACCGTACACCAAAAAATAGTTAGCCATGAAAAAGACAAAAGTAAAACAATTGCAGTTGTTTATTCTAAACACATATTAATTCATTTCCATATTTGGTTTGTTTCAATAAGTTTGTTTTGTATTTATTTGGTGTTGAAAGTTTTTTAAAGTGATAATGAATTTTTCCAACGAAGAAAAGCGTGATATGCTTGTTTGTTACATTCAGTGTAATAAAAACGCTGCGGATGCTGCAGAACAATATTATAATCAATATATCGATCGTCGGCAGCCATCTTTACCAACATTCAGAAGAATTTACCACAATTTGGGTGAGTACGGATCCTTTACAAAGCCGAAACTTGAAAAAAACGAAATTAATGAAGTTTCGGAAATAAACGTATTAGCATTGGCGATGATACATCCATCCACATCGACCAGACAAATTGCAACAGAAGCAAGCATATCTCAACGGACTGTAGTACGAGTTTTCAAAAAACACAAATATCACCCATATAAGGTATCAATTTCACAAAATTTACATGACGGTGATACCAATAAGAGAATGGTCTTCTGGATGTGGTACAAAAACATGTGCCAAGAGGATAATACGTTCCCTACAAAAATAATTTGGACAGATGAAACGCGATTTACTAATTGTGGGATTTTTAACCGGCACAATGAACATGTTTGGAGTCAGGAGAATCCACGAGAAGTTGCACAACGTAGACCACAAATTAAATTTGGATTTAATGTATAGTGCGGTGTGTTCGGATCGAGAATTCTCGGCCCATATATTTTTGATAATACATCAAGAAACATTTGAAGATATGCTCGATGATTTAAATTTATTAGTACGGGCAAGATTGAAGTGGTTTCAACACGACGCAAGTTGGCTGTGCGAAACTATTTAAATGATGCTTTTCCTAATTCATGGGTGGGAAGAAATGGACCAATCTTATGGCCACCAAGATCACCCGACCTATCCGTTTTAGACTTTTTTCTGTGGGGTTATGTGAAGAACAAAGTGTATCAACAATCATATTAATCCGTGGAGGATCTTAGACTAGCTGTACTTGAAACATTTAATTGTATTGACAGAAGAAAAGTCAAAAAAGCCACAAATTCGATTTTAAAAAGATGTACTTTATGCCATAATAATAATGGTGGACTTTTTGAGCATCTTATGTAATATTTAAAATTTTCTTCTATTATTATTTTGATAATTTTGGAATTATTTTACTTTATGTTGCTTTTGACAAATCTAAAGAAAGATAATAAATTAATTATTGATTTCGTTGCTATAAACAACCGCAATTGTTTTACTTTTGTCTTTTTCATGGCTAACTATTTTTTGGTGTATGGAAAAATTAAAACGACTATAACTTATTTTATAATAAAAATAACTATGGCATATGTTATATCGGATTGAAGGGAAAAAAATAACCTTTCTTATGAGGCCATAGCCAACTATTGTTTCCATTTAAAAAAGATAAGTTTGTGTCATATCTCCCAAAATATGGGCGAATTTTTTTTTTGATTTTTTGTTATTAATCTGTGTAAAATTTTCTACAACTTTGTCCTTTACAGTTTTTTTTATCTATGATAATAATAGAGATATATTGATTTCAAAAAATTGACACATTTTACTTTATTCAAAATATCTAGTTACCCTTGACTTTTTCAAATATTTTGAAAGTGTCATTTTATTCGTCCTATAAAACTACACTTCTTTCCCCATTTAACCGTTTTTCTATCTCTTATAGTTTCCGAGATCCTCATAGAAAACATCGAATAAAACTCACCCTGTATATTGTCTCTGCACTGTTTTTAAACAAAGCACTTGATCGCAATTTTTTTTTTATATTTTGAGTTTAGATAAAATATTTTGTAAGTTGATTATAAACAAAATTTCAACGGTGTACGCTTGTACTAGGCACGATACTTAAGTTACAAAAACGCGTTCAATGATAAATTTAAAGAAAAAGTTCGACTAATCCTAGAAAGTAAACACTGGAATTGTTAGAAATATTTAAGTAATTAATATAAATTAAGATTTTAGAGAAACTTATATTTATATAGCATATATGTTCAGTTTAAGAGATGTTTGCTCAGCAGCTTATTCAGAGTGGTTCTAGCATATACGTCACGTATAAAAGCACCTCTTGTTATGCTAAACCCACTCGGTTTTATACCGAAAGAATTTCAAACCACCTATGGAAAACACAGATTTCCCTCCTACTCCCCTCAACCCCGTGTGCAAATATCAACTTCGGGTAAATGATCTTTTCTTTACTTAACATATGTATGTTTGTTATTTCAGACAATCTCCGTGGAAAACTCTTTTCTCTTACCTTATAATTTACAAAGTTTTACATACTATGATGTACCTAGACTTGTTTTCATTTTCTATACGCTGGGCATGCATGGAAATTTTATATATGAATAAATTTCGGCCACGCGGACTCATAAATATTTATGCTATAAACAACCCCGCCCCGCAAATGCAGAAAAGAAAGAGTACGAGTCACGGAAGGGGATATGTGAAAGAGAAAATAAAGAAAAAAGAAATACACAGAAGAAGTAGTAGTTGTAATAATAAAGTGCGGTTCCAGTGGAGTGAGCGATTTAACAATGTAACAACTTGTAATCAAATTCCAAAAATCGATCGCCGCGGAGGAAAAATCATAAAGGCGTGAAGAGGAGAATAATATTCACTCTTCTATAAAATTGAATTTGAGACTATAAATTTTCACCTCCGATTTCCTTACAAAGGACGAAATATTGAATAAACTTACAAGCGTCATTATACAATTCAAAACTAGAAGTTGTTTCTTTTGCTCTGTAAGCTCAAAGTGCATCCCAATTACATTTATTTTTATTCCACTATACATACCAGGTGAAATTGAATGGGTTCACCCCTACAGTGAATTATTATTTAAGATTTAATTTTAAATTTGGCAGGGTTGTGGTAAAATCAAATTAATGCTTAGTAGTCATCCAGAAACCTTACATGCAGTTCTAATTTCAGGGCAAACCATTTTAAGATTTTTAATGAAAAACCCTATATATTAAGTTGTTTTCGGATAGTACAATAAATCAATTGTCTGGTAAAAAAAATAAACAAGTGATTTTTTTTCAAAAATGTATCTGATGGTTGAATTGTAGCGGGTATATATAAAACCAGGTATATAGTTTTTTTTTATTATTTGAGAGTCCAGTTTTAAATTTGCCAGGGTTATACAAGGTGGTCTGGGTTATCGCAATGATTCAACATATTACATATATTTGAAGATAGAACGGTATATCTTTTTTCGCTCCCACCCTGTTATTTTATAATGATATGAACGTGTGTTTGACATATTGTGCACTTAACAATTTATTCCATTGTAGTAGATTTAATTAAAAAATTATTCACCTACAGTAAAACATCTCTTATTAACATATTTTTAGTTTAAAAAAAATCAGGTTAGAGGGAATCGCGCACTTGCACTTGCCAAAAAAAAAGTGAAATTTGAATGTTAGCTCATAACATCTTAACATTACAATATTTATACTATAATCAGTAGCGGTTTGTCTATAAGGGCTAGGGGGCTGCATTAATTAAAACTTTGGAGCGTCCTACATTCAAAAAGCAAACAAAAGAGGACTAATCTGTTGAACAATTAAAAGGGTGTGTAAGTGTGTAATAATTTACACCTACAGGGAATTTTTCTTTTATGTCTACATTCTCCGATGCATGCGCTATAACATTTCAGGTATTCTATGCATTGCTTTTTATAAACGTTCAATTTGAAGTTTCAAACGAGTGATACTACTACTTGATTAAGCATGAAGTAAAATTTCGAATTCAGAGAAGCCTGAAAATTCGGCAAATTGTCAGGCTTTTCTAAACTCGAACTTTTAGTGCATGCACCACGCATATAAAACACTGATATATTTTGAAAAGATCTGAAAGCAATAAATCAAATTCAATACATACTTATAAACTTACTTTAGTAATTGTCTACTTGTTTAACGAAAACTAATTTGTTTTTTCAAAATAATTAAGCCACAATTGAATTTGATTCGGAAAGAAAATGCTTAAAATACATGTTATTGTTTAAATTTTCTGACGATAAACATAGAAATACGTTTGCCAATATTGCCAATATTAGTCATATTGTCAAATTAACAAAGCAACAATTGTTTACGGTGTATAATTCTTAATTCATTTTTAGGATGTTAGGAAGACATTGCTCTTTGAGCATAAGCTATAAACCAAAAATACGCCGTCTACAGAATTTTCATAAAAACAACTGACTACCAAAATAAATTTATTATGTCAATAATCAATTATTTTAATGACAGAGAACAATCTTTGATGGACACAACACCAATTTTGTTAAATATTATAGTTTTCCCCAAGTAGGTATTTAGATACATAGGTCGTAATTTTCACAATTTAAGGTAATATTGCGGCGTATTATTTCACTTTTAAACATGTGTGTAAGAAGTAAATAAGTGATTCCATCCGGGCCCATGGTTGTACTGTGAATGTGCTGTGACGTCCTAGATGTAATTTCGATTTAGAATTACTTCAAAAATTAAATATTGATTGATCTCTTATGATCATAGCTACCGAGGCCAATAAAACAAACAAAAAACATGTGGTTATGACATTTGACATCCGTGATCGTGCTGACTAAGCATAAAGTAAAATAATTTAAAAAGTTATTATTAACATAAATGTTTGACATTTCAAATTCACATAGCAAACATGACTGCTCAAATTAGTAAAAAAATATATATAATATTCCATACTTTACTCGCACCCTATATGTATGATTTCTTGATGTCTTAAGGAGAAAAATATGATTTAAATTTGGTTCTGATTTATTACTTAGCAAACCATGTTTTTAATAGTAATAGCAGGCGATTCATTGTCTCTGTGAATGGGGCGGAATCAGCGAGTTTGGTATTGATTACGGTGTACCTCAGGGATCGGTGTTGGGACCTCTATTATTTTTGTTGTATGTCAATGATCTGCCTTCTCATATTCATAAGGGGCACGTAGTAATGTTTGCAGACGATACGTCAATAGCAGTATCGGCAGACACTGAATCAAAACTAGACGAGAGGGTAGTGGAGGAGTTGACACAGTTCCAAGATTGGTGCACAAAATATCATTTGATTTTGAACTGTGACAAGACGGTGATTGTTAACTTCGGCAAACGTAAAAAGCTCCCTATATATTTCAATTTCGGACATAATAATATCAATTACCACTTGAGCCGAAAGTTAAATTCCTAGGAACGATAATCGATACAAATCTAAATGGGGTGAGCATATTGAATACGTTTGCAGTAAGTTAAACAGGGCGTTCTATGCAATTTACCAAATGAAGGCCATGGTCGGTGCGGATACCTTAATTCGTCTCTATTATGCGCTAGTGTACTCTGTATTATCCTACAATATAGTGACATGGGGTGGTGTGTCAAAAATAAATAGTATCTTTATACACCAAAAAAGGAATATTAGGCTCATATTTAATATAAAACTTCCAAACACTTGTTTGGGCACATTTAAAAAACAAAATATTTTAACATTGCCCTGTATACAGAGAGTTTTATGTAACACCGAACATGCTAAAATGTACTCAATGTTAATTTTCCTATGTTCGATGTGTACTGGGACGCATCACAGCATTGAGTGCGATGTGATTGGTTACGATTTCTAATAATAATATAGTCAACCCAATTTACACTCTTCCTGTCAAAAATCAATTAAATCTGTCAATTGTTATGTCAAGTGCAACATGTTGTATTATGGATATTTTAGTTCAACGGAATGCATATCAACCTCTGTTATATTTTTAATCAGTAAAATACTTAAAGAAGGCATAAAGAGTAATTTAAAAGAACCAAATAAATAATTCTACTATTCACCATTTATTAAATACTTAGCCAATAAGTTAAAGAACATAGTTTATTAGAAACAAGTAATATTTATAATAAATTTTCAAAATGCCCTCCTTTGCGCTCTAAGCAATATGCTAGACGATGATATAATGATTCTACGGCATTTAAAAAAAGAATTGGATTCATTTCTTCACATACTAACCATACTCAAGTCTGAAGTTCTTCCACATTTTTAATTGGAATATCACAGAAAAAAATCATTTGGAGAAAGGTCGGGCGAACGTGCAGGCCAAGATATGGGACCATATCTTCCTATACACCGACGAGGAAAATGCTGGTTCAAAAACCGCGTTACCTCATTCATAGAGTGTGGAGGAGCTCCGTCCATTTGAAAAAATGAGTTATTAATATTTAAATTCTGTATGCCTGGTATAATATCACTTTGAAGAAGTATTAAAAATTTACTAGAATTTAGATTTCCGTTAATAAAAATGGGAGAATCAAGTGCGTGTCAATAATTCCAATCCATACATTAATTCTCTTGTTGTACTGAGTATGAGTTAAATTTTAAAGGTACCTAAAAGAAAAGGGTACCTAAAAGAAAAGGAATAATGGGTCTAGAAATGATGCAATTAAATGGGAATAACTGACCTGTAATTTTGAGAATTTACTGATCCATCTAGACAAAAAGATGCTTCGTCAGTAAACAGTATTTTCCGCAAAATGTCGTTATTTTCATTTACCATATTAAATAAAATTTCACAAAAATTTGATCGCTTAATTTTGTCATCTTCATACAGCAACTGGTGATTTTGAAATTTGTAGGACCTAAACTTAAATTCTCGTAGAACTCTATGTACGGAGGATTTTAAAATATGAAGTGATTTTGCAATAGTATTTAAAGATACTATTGGACATTCTTTAACATAACACAAAATGTTTAATTTCATCTCTTCTGATAATATTGACGGTCTTCTTACTCTTCGTTTGTGAAATTTATCTAAACAGCCGGTTCTATTAAATTGTTTTATAAGGTCCGAAATGGTTGAAATGGATGGGATTGGGCGATCAGGAAATTTAACAGAAAATAAATCTCAGGAATTTCTAAAACTGTTTCCTCCATGATACAAGTTCACCAGAAAAATCTTCTCTTCCTTTGTATACATTGTATAACTATCCGTTCTTCTTTCGAGTCTGTTTTAAATGCCAGAACAACAAATATCACTTGCTTGAGATAACTGACAGATTTAATTTATTTTTGAAGGGAAGAGTGTACATTGGGTTGACTATATTACAATTAAAAATCGTAGCCAATCACATCGCACTCAATGCTTTGATGCGTCCCAGTACACATCGAACATAGGAAAATTTACATTGAGTAGATTCTAGCATGTTCGGTGTTACGTAAAACTCTCTGTATATATATTTAAATGTGTTAATCATATACACAAAAATATTAATTTGTATAAAGTAGTCGGCGATACACACCCATATACCACAAGAAATGAATGTATGCTTCGGTTACCGAATCATAATACAAAAACATTCGAAAGATCTCCAAACTATGCTAGAATAACTCTATACAATAAGCTTCCTTTAGAAATAAAAAATATAAAAATCTACAAACATTTTAAAAAACAGGTAAAATACTTCCTCGTGCAAAAGTGTTATACTATACAGGAGTTTGTGGCTGATAATTTATAATGTATATATATTCTTAGGATGGTTATATTTATCCCATTTAATAATTGTATATGATATGTCAAATCCATGTAACATGGCATTTTTGATCAATAAAAATGTATTATTATTATTATTACCCAGTATTGCTTAATAAATGATAATAACATATCAACTTATTTAAAAAAAAAAGTTAGTCAAACAAACCAAATTTTAAGAAAAATTAGAATAGATCAATTTTATTGTGATTATTTGATAAATTACCTAACTCATTTACTTATAAAACATGTATTTAATTGTACTAACGAATTAAAATTTGAATTTGTATACAAATAACTGCGTAACCTCTTTTATTAATACTAAATAAACATGAGTTACATAAATGATTCAGTTTTAATGGCCCGGTAAATATTTGCATCTGTTAAGTATTTAAGTAACTTTGGGGTTGTATCGTAATTGGCAGTGGGAGTCCGTAATTACAAATTAAAATTGGGTTACATAATTTTTAACTTCCGGCGACCCTAAAGCCAAAGACTGCTTTAATTGTCACATCGTTTGCGGTTTCCCTTTTCCGTGTTTGGGTTTGTGTTCGTCCCGCCAAAGTCGGAGCGGAATCACTGCGAAACTTTTTCTTGCATAATTAATCGAAGGCGAATCAATCGATTTTACTCGAATCCCACTAGGATTTTCTTAAATGGATACGCGTCCTGTTTACTTAATGCATTTTCAACAATTACATTTAAAACTTTATTTAAAAAATCATGTTTTTTATTTACAAATTAAGTATTTTTTGTCGTCATTGATATATAAGTAAAATATAAACAAAATAACATTGATTTATCATCAGTAATTTTATTGTATATGTTGAAGTTAATCAAGTAGTTAGAATAGAAAATAACATTCAACAAGATAGTAAATGCCTGAAGATGTGCATCGTGTACATTTGGATATGTATACTTAAAGAAGTATTCTCTGTATGTTTTTTGATTTTTTTCCATGTAATATTATTTTATGTGTGCTAAAATTAAAAGTGATGATACACAAGCCATGTTAATGAGCACGAAAATGTCTATATATACACATAAAATTATTTAATATGCAAAAGCATGAACTTTTTTATTGTTTTAACTTTAAGGGGCGGTGTAGGGTTATATTATCGCATTTATCAAACGATTAAATTTAACGAGGGTCCGTTTTACGTGCGTTCTTTTATTTCAGAGTGGACACGCTGCGAGTATGTACGTGTACGTATATATATGCGGTAGTGTCCTCATGGGGGAGTGCACGTTATAATTTCATTTACTTAATGAAGCCAAGCCGGTAAATACATTATTATATGCAAATGGAGTGCGCTAAGCCAAATAATTCCGCCGCAAAGCTTAAACAAACGGCACACATAAAACATCAGAACTCCCAACCTTATTATTGCCACCCTAATATTATGGATAGGGTTAGGTATGGAGATGGTAAACTCAAATATATACAGGGAGTTTTTCTTTTAAGTATACATATCGCAATTACAGCGTTTATGCTGTAAATCTTCAGATAGTCGTTGTTTTTAAAAAACAATAATTTCAAGTTTTAAACGAGTGTTTTCCACTCCTGGAAATTAGGCATGAAGTAAAATTTCGAGTTTAGATAATCCTGAATGTTTGGGTTCAAATTCAGGCTTTTCTAAACTCGAAATTTTACTGCATGTGCCATGCGTATTAGGCACTAAAATATTTTGAATTTTAGAGTATGCTTTAAAAGCAGTATGCAAAAGACGTACGTTTTGAACTTTCCTCAAAGCCAGTGATCTATACGCATGGCGCATGAGTAAAATTTCGAGTTTAGAAAAAAAACGTTCAGGCTTTTTTAAACTCGAAATTTTACTTTATGGGCCACCCGTCTAAAACACAAAAATATTGTGAAATGTACGTATATTTGAACCTCATTAAAAGTGTGTTTTATACGCGTGGCGCATGAAGTAAAATTTCGAGTTTAGAAAAGCCCAGAAAATTTGTCGAGGGTCGCTGCGCGACCCTCGACAAATTTTCACGGGGCTTTTCTAAACTCGAAATTTTACTTCATGCTTAGTCTGGGAGTGGAAAACTCTCGTTTAAAGCTTCGAATTGAACTCTTAAAAGCACCGAATGTCGGAAAAATTGCAGCGTATGCAAATGTACAATTAAAGGAGAAATTCACTTTACATTTGATGACCAACAGAAAAAAAAAGAAATTATTGATAAACAGGGTGATTCATAATAGGTGTAAAAACGTTGAGAACTTGTTTATTAGATTGTATTAGACAAAACAGTTACATATATATAGGGTCTTATTTTTAAAACAAAGAATAATATAATTGGATTTATATTCAGTATTCCGGTACCGGATACTCACACACGAATAATAAAATCAACAAAGAGTAAGGTATAGTTAATATGTTAGGTAAAAGATAAAACATATTTTCCTAATCAAATATTGTCCAACACAGTTTTTATTTAAATAAAAATATTAATAATAACTTTATTTAACTGAAAGTTATATAAAGTATTAGAATACAACTCATAGTCTACTAGAATGAATTTTTAACCAATGAGATGCAAGAAAAGCCGTAGGTACATGTCTATCACCGCGATGATAAAAAACAAAAGAAGCGGTGATAGGTTGTCGTATCATTCGAAACGTCAAAATGGACGAAAATTGCTGGGGTAAAGTTTCGTGCAGTGATATTAATAGAGAAGTGAAAAGTGCGACGCCAAAAAACACCGTCATAAACAAAGAATCGCAGTGGCGGCAGTTTACGAACTTTTGTGCGGTTAAAAAATTCACAATCAATGGGTAAACAACAAAATCACAGTTGTCGATAATGTTGAGGGACTCGCATTATTGTATTCGTTATATTCTCTTACTAAATATAACTTGTGATATGATTAATTATCGATGATATTTTGTCGTTGAAACCGAAGCAGGACATTCAATTCGTGCTGCGCACTCGTTGAATCTGCAGTTCGGTTTCAACTCTAAAATATCATCGATAATAATCTTACCACTCGTTATATTTCGGCTGAATAAAATTACCAATACTAGGTTGCAGAATGTTTCAACATTTTTAAAAGTACGATTTTTTTCGTAGTCTACAATGAAATTGATCTCTCTTATAAAGACAAATCCAAACACTTATTGAAATAACTACTTTTGGTTTGGATTTGTCTTTCTAGACAGATCAGGGGGGGCTATTCACAACACCGATGCAATTTGTCATCGGTGAGAACTCGCACTGAATTGACGTCATTTTAGGAAGAATTTAGCACACCGCATTGAAAAAAATGACTTAGTGCAACTTCTCACCGATAACAAATTGCATGGGTGCTGTAAATAGCCCTCCAGTTAAAGATTGCGGAAAGAATACAAAAATTAAAGATATATATATATATGTATATATATATATATATATATATATATATATATATATATATATATTTGCGACAATAGATGTGAAAAAATTGACGTATCTTGTGTTTTAATGTACTTAAAATTACTATCGATCAACTACTTCCGAAACCTCATAAGTGTAGAATGTGAAATTTGAGAGAATACACAAAATACTATTTAATTATTATATGAATTGAGTAATTCTTCTTCATTTTTTTAATAATACGCATAACTTTATTATGAGTGATGTTTAATGAATATTTTAAGTAAACATGAACTTATATCACGTGATTTTTATTTTTGTAATTTTGCTGTGTTTATATATACAGAGTTTTATGTAACACCGAACATATTCATAAAGAGATTTTTTTTAAGTATACACATGCATACGTCGTACATTTTCCAACACTCGGTTTATTAAAAGAAGTTAATTTAAAACTATAAACGAGTGTTTTCCACTCCCAGGCTAAGCATGAAGTAAAATTTCGAGTTTAGAAAAGCCTGAAAATTTGGTTTGGTCGCGTAGCGCGAAGCGCGGAGCGGCCAAACCAAATTTTCAGGCTTTTCTAAACTCGAAATTTTACTTCATGCGCCACCGGTACAAAACACTGACAAATTACGAAGTTTAAAACACACCGCTAAACTTAACATTGAATCAGTGTTGTGTACCGGTGGCGCATGAAGTAAAATTTCGAGTTTAGAAAAGCCTGAAAATTTGGTTTGGCCGCTCCGCGCTTCGCGCTACGCGACCAAACCAAATTTTCAGGCTTTTCTAAACTCGAAATTTTACTTCATGCTTAGCCTGTAAGTGAAAAACACTCATTTAAAGCTTCAAATTAAATTCTTTTAATAAACCGAGCATCGGAAAATGTACGACGTATGCATATGTATACTTAGAAGAAAAATTATCTTTATGAAAATGTTCGGTGTTACATAAAACCCTCTGTATATTATTTTAGGAATTTTTTGTTTTGTAACATTACTTTATAATTAGGATGTCCTGTTGGGTAATAAATATTATTATTATTATTATTATACTTATATTCGTAAATTAATAATATCTGACTTATGAGAAAATTTGTTTGTAAAATCCAGACTTACGAGGTTTTGGCAATAGTTTGTTGATATATAACAATAAAATAAAATTCCTTGTTTTTCTGCAAAACCTGGGCCCGCATTCTCAGCACCCATGCAATTTATCATCGGTAAGAACTTGCACCACAATGACGTAATTTCACTCTATACGGTTTGGTATATTCTTCCCAAAATGACGTAATTTCAGTGCAACTTTTTACGAATGAAGAATTGCATCGGTGCTGTGAATAGGGGCCCAGGAGTAGTAGGTATTGAATATTCCAAAAACAAATATAACTTTCTGTATTACTAAATCTCCAAGAATAATATAAGTAAATGTTTTGCGATAAAATACTTGTTAGAACATTTTTTAAACATTCTGACTTATTCTAGATTATTCTATCATTTTGACATTATAAGAAGTTCTCACAATTAGTCGACTATTTATTCAGTAAAACATTTCTTGTGGAAATACACAAATCCCTCGGCGAACTCAGTCGATTCCTCTTTGATTGAGGGCGTACAATTAATCTGAACCAATTCCCGGTGCGTTGTGCCTCACAATAGAGACACTTAGATCTCCCTTTTAATGGCAATATTTAAACCGGATTAATTAAAATAGCTTCACTAATTGCAAAAATAATTCGGGAATTGGGTTGGAGAAGTTTCGTTAATTGGACGAATTCTACAATTTATTTAGCAGAAGGAAATTTACATTTACAAAGTAGAAAAACAATTTCACAACCAATCAAAAAAAAAACAATGAAGATTATTATTTCGAATATTATAAACGTAATACAGTTATAACTACAATTTTCATATTTATTGAATAAAGAAAATGTATACTACATTCTGTATTTAATTGATAACACAAATTTCAGTTTAAAAAGATATTATGCGTACTCTTGAAATCATTGTGGAACAAAATGATTTTCATGCTTATTCAAGGAGTGGAAGACACTTGTTAGAATAGTATTAAGGATATCGTTAACTTGTTTCTCATTGATCACTTGGTAAAACATTTCTATTAATATATAGGTATTTTTAATTCACTTGGTTTGTTTTACTAATAAATTGTTTTATTTTCAACTTGTTTCGGCTTAATGCCATTTTCAAGAATTCTTGTTAGTATTAAGGACTTCAATAAAAACTAATAAATAAATTCATAATAAAAGTTAAATTATAATGAATTTATGAATTATTTTAAAAGTACTTGATTAGGCATGAAATAGAATTTCGAGTTTAGAAATGCTTGAAAATGTTCAGGTTTTTCTAAACCCGGAATTTTACTTCTTGTGCCACGCGTAGAAAACACTGATTTCAAGTGAAGTTCAAAATACATTGATTACGTATGAATACTTACAAATAATAGCATAAATAAGTATAGTTTGTCGATTTTCATGCATTTGGTAATAGCCATTCCATTAATTTTCAATTGTAACCCTTAAAACTCAAATTGCCTTCCTGTTGGAAACCACTGGTCTGTCTATCCAGGGGTCGCACAGTATACGATTTGACCGTTCTAGCGGGACCAAATTCAAATTATTGAAATATGAAAATTACAAATGCATTACTACAAATTATTTATATACATCAGAATAATTATTTGTGTATTGCGAGCGCAAAGTGGTCGATTGGCGATCGCAAGAGAAAGTTGGCGCTCGACGCGCAGCGGAGACCGCCAATCTTTTAAGATCGCCAATCACACTTTGCGCTCAAATTACACATAAGATTTTTCCTTCAATCGCCACAATAATGTTCAAAGAATAAACTTCAAAAGATTTAATGAACTCAATTATAACATTATATAACTTTGATTCAAAATTGTCCAGAAAAGGTAAAATTACAATTTTTACAATTTTGAATTGTTATTTTCGAAGTTGAAGGTCCATTTACCGTTGAAACAATATGTTCTTCCGTTGATCTAGAATCAAAAACTTGCGTTGGTGTCGCTAATATTTTATGTGCAGTTTCTATTTTATTAGCAATGCTCTCGTCAATATATCCCTCTGCTACAGATAACCGTTTCCATCCTCCGTGAAGTTTTAGTTGCATTAAGTCACCTCCACCATTAACCAATAATGTTGCTGATGTGCGGCGAAAACAATGGCCAGTATATAAATTTGATTCTGGCAGTTTTAGGAATTCAGCTATTACATAAGGCGTTTTACCTATCACATTCATTGCCACTACCTGTTTCGAACATTTACCTTTCAAATATCTCAGGAAAAGACGACGTGGTGTATCATTATCTTGTGGTTTTAAAGCTTTATATCGTCTGATTAGTGATAAGAAATCAATTGCATTATTTTTATCATTAGTAACTGTAAAAGTGCGGCTTCTGTTGGTTTTGCAGACGGGGATTTTCACAATTAGTATTGAATCCTTATCTTCAACATCATCTAACATAATTTTCACCAGTTCATCCCGTCGGCATCCGCCGGCAATACCCAAAATGAATATAACCTTTTTCAACAAATATATCTGATCAAGAGCAGTACGCAGAAATGATTCAATTTCTTTCCTAGTTAATATTTTCGATTTTTTTGGTTTGTATCCAACACTTTGTTTTTTCAAGAAAACTATTAATTTTTTGTACTGACCAATATCTATGTCGCGATTAACTGATAAGACAGCTTTTAACATCAAGAATTTCGATCATAGAGTAGAGGCTTTAAACTTCTTACTCTGTTCCGAGAAATACACAAGAAGTACACTTTCGCTGGGTGTTGTAATTTTATTGAGCGGCAACATTCTACAAATATTTCATATTTTCGCTCGTATTTTAGGCGTGACTTATCCGGCAGTAGGCTTAATGTTACCATTTTCGCGGCTTCGGCCATATCTGGTCACTACCTACCTAATACATGTTGAATAAACTTCATCGTCACTCATTTCCATAATTATTCGATTTGATTTAGCGAGCGTGTTTTTTTTATTTTGTCGCTTTAAAGCGACAAAATGACAACAAGTGACGTCTCCTCGGGAATCGCCTACTTTCCTCTGAGTTTTGCGAGTGTAGAAGCCTACTTTCTAAAGGGATTGTAGGCAAAAAGATTTCCTCAGTTATTTCAGTAAACTTTCAATTCTCTACTATATTAGGTAGCATTGAAGTAACAACTAATTCCATTTGTTGTTGATTCATTTTATTATCAATTATTTTAAAATTGATTAAAGCTGAAGAATATTTTCTCTTTGGTGTTTTTTTCTGCAAAGTGTAGCTACAATATCGAATATTATTTTTGTAAAAATAATATAATATAACAAAAACATAACAGGTTATTCAATTTATAAAAAAATAAATATAAACATTTGATAAAAACATTAATCTGCTTTGTGTGTCTTAAGAATCATTAAAAAACTGGTAGTAGATTATGACGATATATGCGTCATAAATTACTACCAGTTTTTTAATGCTTCTTAAGATGTTTTATTTACGATAAATCTTGTTAAATTGTGCGACTTTTTGTAATTACTAAGATATTTTTGTTAGGTGTGAAAGTGTAAGTGAACATACCTTATTTATTGTCAATATTTCTTAGAGTACTGTTAATTAAAAAAAAATTAAATAAAAATTGCAGGTTCCTTAAAAATCAGTAAAATGCTTAATATAGCTTTATAAACTGCAAACTTTAGCCATTTTTTTTAACTTGAAAATATGTACGTTTGTTCAAATCAACTAATCCGATACTATTTTAAATAACTCAAATAATATTTTCTAATTTCCTATGTATTTATTTTATATAGGTATACACATGTCAATTACTGCATATATGCTGTAAACCTTTAGATATTCGTTGTTTTATTTTAAAGAGTTCAGTTTGAACCTATTAACGAGTGTCGTCCACTCCCAGACTAAGCATGAAGTAAAATTTCGAGTTTAGAAAAGCCCCGCTTAGAAAATTTGTCGAGGGTCGCGCAGCGACCCGAGACAAATTTTCACGGGGCTTTTCTAAACTCGAAATTTTACTTCATGCGCCACGCGTATAAAACACTGATTTCAAATGAAGTTTAAAATATTATTGTTTAGCAGTATATTTTTAATCCTGCTTTAGCAGTATTTTTATCAATACTGATTAAACAGTGTATTTGTAATTTCACTATATTTCAGTGATTTATACTCGTGGCGCATGAAGTAATATTTCGAGTTTAGAACAGCCTGAGTTTGGATTTGGACGCTACGCGTCCAAATCCAAAACGCTCAGGCTTTTCTAAACTCGAAATTTTACTTCATGCTTAGTCTGGGAGAGGACGACACTCGCTTAAAGCTATAAATTGACCTCATAAAAAAAGAATATCTGGAGATGTACAGCATATACTATTACTTCATGCTTAATTTGAGAGTAGAAACACTCGTTTAAAGCTTTAATATGGACTCTTTCAAAAAGACAACGAATATCAAGGATATTACTTAAAATAAAAATTTCCTGTACAAAAAATATTCTATAAAAGTCAATCGCTTGTGATTAGTCTAAAAATATATACAGTGATACACAATATGAATAAGAAAACCTCCACAACATGAATTGAGCGACATGTTGATAATCAACATTTTAAAACAATCAGCTACTATGGTACAATAAGTTGTAAAATTAAAAACATCCTTAAAAAATGTAACATTAATGTAATATTAAAAACGCCCCATAAACTTAATAATATAATTTTCAACCCAAAAACAAAACTTAATCCCCTAGTTAGATCAGGCATTTATAAATTGAACTGCGAAAATTGTAAAGGTGTGTACATTGGACAATCTGGTCGTAGAATCGAAATAAGGTTGAAAGAACACGAGCGAGCCTTTAGATTAAAACATAATAGTTATACCTATGCTAACCATCTTTTAGAAGAGAATCACACTTTTGGCGAGGATGTGCTTTCAGTAATCCATTTTGCCGAAAAAGGTCGTAAAATGGATTTACTGGAAGCACTAGAAATACACAAGGCCCGAATTAATCCCGGAATTTCCCTTCTTAATGACCAGGTTGACCTAATGTACACCCCTCTCTTCGAAGCCGTATAAATAGTTTTTAACGTGTAATTTGTATTTACTTTAGTTTGAGAATGACTACTAGATAGTCGAAACTAGTCACACAATTAAATGTAAGATCCAGTGGTTAAACAAAGTAAAAAAGTGTTTTATTTACAAGAATATTTGTTTTGTTGATAATACTCTTCAAATCTCTTACTGAATTTAATTATTGACTTATTCAAATAATTTTTTTTAAAAACTATCTATTTTTATATTAATCCAAAATTGTGAACCAAAATATGGTCCATTTTGGTTCACAATTTTGGATTAATATAAAAATAGATAGTTTTCAAAAAAAATTAGTTGAATAAGTCGAGAATTTAATTCAGTAAGAGATTTGAGGTGTATTATCAATAAAACAAATATTTTTTCTTGTAATTCAATAAAAAAACTAGTCCATGAATTTTGTCCCCTCAGATTGGCTAAATCGTATACTGTGGGTCGCGACAGATTTATACACAAAATAGGGGGTTGCAAACTCTAAATGACTTCGTCAGCGTACTGTAATAAATAAATGGGAAATCAAAATTCCAGGGGCTACTCTTAAGGAAATCTTTCGTGCCTTCCCTGAAATCTTATCGCACGTGGGGCGTGCCCTCCCGGTTGAGAACCTCTGATGTAGAGTTAATTTAAGTTGTGTAATATACACAGAAACTGTTAAATATTAGCACTGAATTCATAATGTGCATGGGATATGATTGGAATTAATTAACGTTAAATTCGTCGGACGTTAATTTAATGATAGACATAATTTCATTACGCGCCCCAGCAATGGGAGTTGATAGTAGATATACATGTATATGCACAGGTGTTTAAGGACTACATTATTAAAATGATGGAGACAATATTTGAGGCCATTGTAAAGTTTCACACGAGCGCACTCTGCAAATAAAAAGCGGGTAAAAAAGTCGTTCTAAACCGGGTTGATTTCAGGTAGAATTCACTAATTATCGACGACGAGACCAGAATGTTTCAAATTACTATATATGTAGCCGGCTCACTCGCTCTTATTAGCGTTCTTTCGGTGTAATTGGCTTGGAATTTAACGTTTGCGACTTGGTTTCCAGTTACGCTGCATGCTCCAATTGCATCCGTATTTGCATTTTTGGCCATCAACAAACATAGTCCTTTATTGTGTTCGTATACAATTTTTCCCGTTTCTGGTCCTACCTAATTAGTTGTATGCCATGTTTGTTTATTAAAGCAGATATTCATACAGTAAAATCGCTCGGCCATCTATATTTTTATTTATAATTGGGGCATTCTATTTTGAAGCTTACAACTGCAATTGTATATTTTTTGTAGGTACATTTAATAAAGAATTAAAATAATCGAGTGTTTTTGTAAACCATTGATTTAAATAATGTAAATTACATATTGCTCAGAGCAAAAGCATTGCTTTAATGCTAAATTTCGAGCAATAAGTTTATTATTTAATCGCTGATTTTATTTAAGTGCTAAATATTATTCCAACGATTGTTTTCCACTCCCAGGTTAAGCATGAAGTAAAATTTCGAGTTTATAAAAGCCTGAACATTTGGTTTGGTCGCGTAGCGCGAAGCGCGGAGCGACCAAACCAAATTTTCAGGCTTTTCTAAACTCGAAATTTTACTTCATGCGCCACGCGTATAAGACACTGATTTCAAGCGAAGTTTACTCATTTACAATATTTTAAACCTTTCAGTGTTAAAAACGCGTGGCACATGAAGTAAAATTTCGAGTTCAGAAAAGCCTAAAAACTTGGTTTGGCCGCGTAGTGCTTCGCGCTATACCATTTAAACTCACTTTTAGAACGATTGTGCATATTAATTAAAATGATTTGTGGCTGTGTTTTTGCAGATTTATTTTTAATCTCTTCGCATTGTCAAAATGTGACGTTTAACCTTAAAATTTTAAAGCTGCATACCGGAACATACATTTTCGCATGTTCCATTTAAAAAACATAGCAGACATATTATGAAGTTTTCTGTCTCTTTTCACACACGTAATCTGATGACTTCAAACTATTTTCGTATTACATGTATTGGTGCAGAAAGCATTACAAATCCAGGAAACCATGGGACACCTCTCATGACTCGTACCTTAGTTATTTAATTTTTAAAAATACCGTAAGTTTCTTTAAAAGGCATGTGAACATTTATTAATTTATTCAAGTACTTAAAATAAAATAAAATTAAGTAATTAGATTCATCTTACAAGTATTGAAATAATATCACCTGAGTTTCTTAAATCACGTTATCATTAATCACTTGCTAAAGCATGAATAAAATATATGAATATAACAACCTTAATTAAAAATTACTTGATTTTTGTGTATTGTAATTTATTTATTTTATATATTTTATTCAATTTTGTTAATTTAAATCGACATTATTAACTCCATAACAACCGTAATAAACAAGGTTTTATTCACTAGTGAACTAAAATTTTTTTAGGTCACTAGTGAGTTAAAAAATTTATTTAAAAATAAATGTACATTTTCTTTACAATTTTGTCAAAATTGAATAAAAACATATATACACCACGTGAATTAAACACCTTTATTCACTCAAAGAAATGATTTCACTCGCGCCGAGGCGCTCGTGAAATCAAAAATCTTTTCGTGAATAAAATCGTGTTTAATTCACTTGATGTATAATATTTATTATTAAATTTTGTTAATTTGAATCGACATTATTAACTCCATAACAACCGTAATAAACAAGGTTTTATTCACTAGTGAACTAAAATTTTTTTAGGTCACTAGTGAGTTAAAAAATTTGTTATATTATTTATTATTCAATTTTGTTAATTTAAATGGACATTATTAACTCTATAACAACCGTAATAAACAAGGTTTTATTCACTAGTGAACTAAAATTTTTTTAGGTCACTAGTGAGTGAAAAAATTTATTTAAAAATAAATGTAAAGTACATTTTCTTTACAATTTCGTCAAAATTGAATAAAAACATATATACGCCACGTGAATTAAACACCTGTATTCACTCAAAGAAATTATTTCACTCGCACCGAGGCGCTCGTGAAATCAAAAATGTTTTCGTGAATAAAATCGTGTTTAATTCACTTGATGTATAATATTTATTATAATATTTCACGAAGTAATTAATGAGAAACTGCTTAAAAATATATTTTATTATTAAACATTAAAAGTGCGATTCTTTTCGCAATCTACAACAAGTTAGTCTTACAAAGACTATATCAAACACTCATTAAAACAACTACTTCCCGGGCTAATACCCCGACGGACATTGAATTATACAACAAGTGTTTGCTGTTACATACAGTAACCTACTGCAAATGTAACAATTTGGGTCAAATTATTCAGGCCATCTATAGACGCGTTTCGAGATTTCTATAGATGGCCTGAATAATTTGACCCAAATTGTTACATTTGCAGTAGGTTACTGTATGTAACAGCAAACACTTGTTGTATAATTCAATGTCCGTCGGGGTATTATCCCGGGAAGTAGTTGTTTTAATGAGTGTTTGATATAGTCTTTGTAAGACTAACTTGTTGTAGATTGCGAAAAGAATCGCACTTTTAATGTTTGAAGTATTCTGCAACCAAGAATTGGCAATTTCATTTATATTGTATTATGTTTCACTCAGTAATTGAATTTAATATAATTAGTTTCGTTCTCGATTGAAATTTAATAATAAACTAATTATTAAATAATAGAATAAAATAATTGACTAAATATTTAAGAGATGTTGAATTCAATCATAAACTAATTTTTCTTTTCGCAAAATAAACTTAAATTATTTAGACGTACGAGGCAATAAATCGCGGAAAATCTATAAATGATGTTTGCATTCCGCCTATATCATGGGAAAATAATCGTAAACTGCCTAAACGGCATAAAAAAGTCCTCAAAGCGCATCGTCAGGATTAACATATAAAGTGGACTATAAAACGAGGGCATAAAAACGTCACATTAGCTGGGGAGATTCTTACCTCATTATATTAGCTTGATAGAACTCGGGACTCACTTTCAAACTCGTGTAAATATTTAACACGCAAATATTATAGCAGTTTCCGCAGATAATTATCATGTCGTAAACTTTATGTAAAAGGAAAACTTGTTATGCGAGAAAATTGTTTTTTAAAAAATTCACTGAAATTATTTTATAACATCAAATAACAAATATTTAGATATTGTGTAACAACTTGGAGTTTATTAATTGTAAAGGTAAGTTGTTCGTTAATTATAAAACACACGTTTCCTTAATAATTGAATCGCTAAAATCATTTAACATCTCCTTTAAATTTCGCTTTCTGAATTCTTTCACCAAGATTTCTCTGTCTGAATTAAATAAAAGTCTAGTTGCTTGCTTAACACCTATAAATTTCAAAGCCATTTGCATCCAACTATTAAACTATGTTGAATTGCATTTTAAAATGATATTTTAAATACAATTAAAACTTAAATTCAAATTCAGTTTATGAGTCAACTTGGTTATACAGGTTGTGTCAATATTGCGTTCTCGGAGGACAACTTAACTGTCATTAAGGATAGAAAAACAGTTTAATTTTAGCACTCGGCTCAAAGAACATCAGCAATCTTTTCGGTTTAATAAACAGAAAAATCAAATTTCACCAGACATCTCATCGATGAAAACCATTCTTTTGGAGAGGATGTACTTAAGATTATCCATTATGCCGAAAAGGGTCAAAAAATGAACCTCTTAGAATCCCTGAAAAGACAGAAAGCCCGCGCTAATCCGGAAATTCCTCTAATTAACGACCAGGTTTATCTATCCCCCATTTTTAATGCTATTTTGTAACTAACCATACCTGTACATACCGTAAATTAAATAACTCTGTTTAATAATAATAATGGCAAGTTGAGAAACTGCAGTCACGAAAATAAAAATATTGTGTTATACAAATTAAAGTGTTTTATTTTATTGAATTAACATGTATAACAAAGTTGAAGCTTCCACCGTTCAAATTAAAAAAACAGTTTCTTGACTAAAGTTGTTTGAATTTAAGAGCTGAATCTTGCAATTTTCTTGGTTTACTCTAAATATTTTTATGATCACAATGTTTTGCTTTTTTTAATGAGTTAATTATGTGTGTGTGTGCGTGTGTGTGGGAGAGAGGGGGTTGACAAATTATTCCCTCACCGGGTACCATCTGATCTTGCTGCGCCACTGAATACAACAAGTGGGAATAAAAAGTGGGAAAGTATGTTAAATCAGGATTATTTATAATGGTCTCTTTCAAGAACAACTGTTTTAAACCTGCCTCAAGTTACCAGTTGTATTTGTTGAATAGTAAATTTGACCTAATAGATGTATACATGCGATGTACGAACATGCATGTAAACAAAGTTGTTAATTTAAAGAATAAATTTCCTCGAGCAGGTATTTTAATCTGACTTTAATAAAAACACTTAAAGCAAATAAATGTATTTTTTTAAGCTCGAAGGTAAATCCCCAGCACACGACTGATCTTGTCTAAAAATACAGTCAAGGAATCTTTTGCAGGAGGTTTCCTGAAGGGCCAGGACGGCAGAGGGAGAGGGCCGCACGCCCTTCTTAGTCCCGATTTATTATCCTGTATTACGCCCTGGAAAGAGCACTTACTTTGAGGAGACGCACACAAGTGTTGCGTGTGAAGCGTTAAATCAACACTAACATACTAATCCCATATCTGCTCTTAGGGACTGGATTGGATAAATAACCCATTACTGCAATCCATCTGGCTTTATTTACCATGTTTTCATACAAATTGTCAGCTTTTTATAACGCTTAAATTAACTAAACGAGTTTAGTAAAACTAATCGTTTGTTCAAACGTAAAAGTCATTAAGTAAATAAGAACAAAATTGCTTTTATCATTTAAGAAACAAATATGTAGTGTTTAATTTATAATTTAAATTGAAATTATAATTTCATGATGAAATCTCATAAAAGTTAAAGTGCATAATTAAATTAAGTCAAATAGAAGCAAATAAATTCCGGAATCCCTTAATAAGATGTAACTCCGAAACTACGCAAGCCGCGAAAGCAAAATTTGCATGCATCTCAGGTGCGCCGAGCACAAATTGTGGATTAGTCCTTGCAATTGCTTATTAAACACGTTATATTCTAGCAGCAAACTTTTTTAATACGCGATTACAAATCACCCCCTTTATTGCCCTCACGTGTAAGGCGCACTAACCTAATTACACACCCTTGAAAATTGCGTAATTGACTAAAACTTTACCGCCGACAGAAATTTTAAAACGCTCCCGTAATGGACCGATCCACTTAAAAATATAAATGTTGCATGTTTTATGCGAATTTATACACCGGTTCATCCTGAGCCCGTAATGGAATTCAGTTCGGTCGGTGTGCGTTGTTGTAAATATGGACGCATGTTTTAGAGTGCATTACCACCAGAAGGGAAAAAATAGTAGACCTATTCAATTATAAGCGAGGCAAGACTGGAATTTATGACGGTTCCGCAGTTTCAAATTTACTACCCTTTATGAACACACCGGTATCAAAATCATTAAAATTATTTCCCCTTTTATGCCGGCTCTAGGACGCTTTTCAAATGATGTATGCACTCGAAGATTTGCATACATAAAATCTTTATTGCGCAAAAAATTTACATTTCTCGATCCACAGACGTACATTTAAATGTACTATATATAAAGATATTTGATACTTTAACTAAAGCTTCTTTACTCGAATTAAAATAGTATTTTCATAATTATGAAATGTATCCTTATAGAGCGAATGTTTCTTTTTCAAACGACCGCTTCCGAAAATAGACAATCGTCCCAATACCTTTGCATTGAAAATTGTCAATTGTATATTTGTATTTTGACAAGTAATGTCACGCTTAAAAATTGAATTTTCGAAACTAGTTTTGAAAGTAAAATCCTCAAACATCAGTGTCAACATTATTAAAATAAAATGAGTAGTGACGAAGAACAATTAACGCCGCCGCTGTTTGGTCGTAGGAAAAGCAGAGTGTTAAACACGTTCTGAAAGCTACATTGCATGCACATACCTTGCATTTACGAGCCCGCAGGGCGATTGGTATTCGCTTGCAAACTGAAGGTTTCAAAAATTGTCAAACAATCTACTATTAATTATACGAATTCAACTAAGCAGACATTCGTAACGTTAAATGGATTCAGTTATATTAACCCATTTACGGCCGAACAATTAAAGATATAATTTTAAAAGTTAATTTTAGGTAAAATTCTGCACTTATCTTTATGATTTTTATGAATGACTTATTGTATTACATACTGTGAATGTTTCTTTTAAATATAATATAATGTAATGTATACGCTGTTGGTTTTAAGGCATTCGTCGATTTTATATAAAAATGTGCAATATGAACTTTAGAACGAGTGTTTTCCACTCCCAGACTAAGCATAAAGTAAAATTTCAAGTTTAGAAAAGCCCCGTGAAAATTTGTCAAGGGTCGCGCAGCGACCCGAGACAAATTTTCTGGGCTTTTCTAAACTCGAAATTTGACTTCATGCGCCGCGCGTATAAAACACTAAAATACTGTGAAATGTATGTATATTAGAACCCCACTTAAAAGCAATGTTTTATACGCGTGACGCATGAAGTAAAATTTCGAGTTTACAAAAGCCCAGAAAATTTGTCTCGGGTCGCTGCGCGACCCTTGACAAATTTTCACAGGGCTTTTCTAAACTCAAAATTTTACTTCATGTTTAGTTTAGCAGTGGAAATCACTCATTTAAAGCTTCAAATTGAACTGTTTTAAAAAACAACGGTTGTCGGAAAATTTACAGAGTATTTTTAAGATATTACTAAAATAGCACGGTACTGTCCCATTTTTCCTAAAAGCATAACCAAAATGTACATTGCTTCTCTGGAGATTTCTAAGCAACAATTAATGTTATTTATCAATTATTTCAGATTAATCTATTTAATTCAACATGTTTATAATAATTACTTCAATAAATTAAAGCAATATGAAGAAGAAATAATGATTTCTATGGAACTATTGCACAGATTTATGTGATCATTTAAGAGTGTTCCATTATTTGATTTATATATAATTTGAGAAACATTTTTTTGAAAAAAGAATAGTGTCAATTTATTCGCAAAGCTTCAATGTGTAATATGTATAAGTTTCAAATATATATTTTCATTATTGTTGAAGATTAATCATTGTTTGTTCTTATGGCCAAATAACATGTGAATTTCCGACCTCAATTAGGATAACACAGAATCAGATATTTAGTCTGACATCACCGATTTTCAGTGGTTATAATAATAGGTTCTAAACAAATATTTTTTTTAAGTATTCTGGAAACTGTTAGTTTTTCGAGTTTAAAAAAATATTAAGGGGGTAAATCTGGTATTGTTGTATGAGATATCTTAAAGAAGGCGCTTAATACTCTTTATATTATTTTTCTACTAATAAAACCAAACATTAATCCATCACTCTTCAAACTTTATCGCAGTTTCTTTATTTATCGCAAAGAACCTGTTCAGAATAAAATACCATATGCTATGATAAAGAGTGTTCAACACATACCTATTTTAAAAATAGCAGCGATACAAAAAAACAAATGCAACCTTTGTATCAAATAACAATTTCAGAAATACATTCAAGCGCAATTTTTCCACTCGTGCAAACATCCACACGAAAAAATCCCCTAAACATCGAATTCACTCGGTAAATTAAAGAAAATAGATAAATTCGCTCACCCCGGGCCCGGTTTGAAAACTTTTTACAGCGCATACAGCCAGCATGTATATCCACTTGAAATTGGAACACGTTTCAGTTATACGATCTTATACAGAAACTTTTATGCACGGCTAAAAAATTAAAATAATCCCCATTTTTAACAACTCCCAATGTTGCTTAAGCACAGGCGTTGCGGCCGCTCACGTGTTTTGCTCAATTTCCATGATTCCTTGTACCTGTTCATTCGCATTTTTCACCAGCCGAATTGAGTACACGTAACGAATAATACAAAGCCCCTCTGGGGTGAATTCAATTTGTATTTTCATAACTTGAAAAAATAGTTATATAGACGAGTTATTCGTTTTGTGTTGCTTGCTTTTAGGATTTGTTTTCTAGTACGTTCGTGTTAATCATCCACTTGAATAAATAATATTGGTCAGTAAGCATTTTGTTTGTAACAACAACGCAATTCAAAAATACACATAATTGCAAATATGGCGAATGCGCCAGGTTTTTAAAGTACACACAATATACAACGTAATAATATAAACTTCACCAGTTTATTTGTGTAAATAATAAAATGCATTTCTATTTAATATGTAGAAATTTAATCAGTTAAGTAAATAATACATTTACACTCCTACTTCTTGCTGCACATTTATAGAAATCGCAATAAAATAATATGTAATTTTAAACCTACAAATTTATCAAAAGTAATACTGAAACAAAATAACCACTTTAATCATTTATACATATAAACGTGCGATATTTGAGTATAAAAAAGGACGGAAAATATTTATAAAACAAACAAATTACGTGATAATAGCGATTAGTCCGGATTTATATAGCGTTGAGGTCATTTTGATGAAATCCAGAGATTATTACAGTGTAGTGAATATCTCTGTGTCATCACCTGGAAATTAGGGGCTTTGTATATAGATAAGCAGCACGAAAATGCCGAATATACACCACCTGAAAACTCGATCTTATATAACGAGTTTAATTAACTCATTTAACTAGTTCCCTCTATTATTAGATTTTCGGCAACTGGGTTGCAGGGTTAAATTAACGGATATGCAGATAGACATGTTATATCCATTTGCCTTGAGTTATGACTTTTTCTTAAATTAGATAATAATATTAATAAGTATAGCATGTATAGAAAAGCTTATATAATTACTACATTACTATTTATTTATTTTCGTCAATAACTAAAGAAATAGTAACATAATAAAAATATTTATTTTCATTGCAAAAACTATATAATTTCGTAGGTTTCCACGATTATAGGATTATTATTAACACAAGAATAATTCTAATTCAAAGATATTTGAATTCGAGAAAATAAGCTTACAAATCAATTAAAATAAGATTTCAAATATTTCATTGTATAATTCAATATCCGGAGGTGTATTTGCACGGGAAGTAGTTGTTTCAAAGGATATTTATTGTGTTAAGCTATCTTATTAATTAAGACACATTGTTTGTATTTTACACGAAAACAAACTTTTGTTTGAAAGAGTTGACAGGGTGGCAACCAACCGGGAAAGTCTGATTTTATTCATTAGCAAAAGTTTTGGAAAAGTCAAGGAAATTCGGCCATTTTAGCGAAAAGTCATGGAATTTTTGAATAAATAACAATAATAAATATGCAAATAATACAATTAAAGAATTTACAAATTGTTAGTTCTGTTCGTAGCACGAATTTCATACATTAAATAATATTAAACAAAACAAAAAATAGTGACCACCCTGTACAGACTTTGCGAAGGCCTTCGGCCATGTTAATCATGCTGTACTATTGCAAAAACTTAATAATTACGGTTTCCATATCAATTTTATTAAGTTATTTAACTTATACTTTTGTGATCGTCCACTTAATGTTTGGGTTAATAGATTTAAATCAAAGACATTTTTAGCTTGTTTTGGTGTACTCTAAGGCTCAAACCTTGGTCCGCTACTCTTCCTTATTTTTATAAATGACTTGAGCTTCATTTGAGATTGTAAACATTTATTATTGGCCGATGTTCCTAAAATGTTTTCAACTATCGATGCCTCTTCATCTTGTTTGCAATTACAAAATATGCTTGAAATATTATGTACATGGTGTCAAACTAATAACCTCTATCTTAATGTAGCCAATGCAAAGTTGTGACTTATTCGCGTAAAAGAAATCCGATCATATATACATATACCGTTGATAATAAGTCAATTGAAAGGCTCTCTATATTTAAAGACCTAGGGATGACCTATGATTCGCTTTTTACGTTTATACATCATTACAGCGCTATTATATATAAGGCTAACACAGCTCTTGGATTCATCATATGTAATACTAGATCAAACTGTTCACTGTGGAGGCTTCTACTTCGTTATACATCCTTATTTACACAAATAAGACAATTAACTTTGTTTGTATAACTGAGGATTTTATTGTGACTATAGTTTCGACAACTTTAACTTGTCATTATCAAACATAAAGTAATTTAAAACAAACAATTCGTCAGGTATACATACGAAAAAATTACGGTTACAAAACGGCTTTAAAAACAAAGTTATACAAGCAAAGTTAATTGTCTTATTTGTGTAATACTAGATCATTCAATAATATTAATTGTTTAAAAACGTTGTATAACTTATATTTGAGATCGATTCTTGGATATGGCTCAATTGTTTGGAATCCAATTTATATTCCGTCTATTCAATCGATCGAGAAAGTTCAGCGTAAATTCTATAAATACTTGTGGTATAAAAAGCATGGTACCCTCAAGGTTTCAGTCATGAATTACTTGTAGAAGAGTTTGATGCAGTTACTTTAGTCGAACGTAAGAGTATTCACTGACAAATCTTCTTGTTTATGTTACTACATAATGCAATTTATTGTTCGGAACTTTTGCAAAACATACATTTTTATGTACCTAGACTCTCATCACGCCATTGTACCAGCTTTTATGTTTAAAAGCTAAAACTAATGTCTTGGAACTGTCCCTGATGCGTCGCATTTGTGTGTATCACAACACATTTGCGACTTATTGTGATATTTTTCACTTGGACTTACGTGAATTTAGGAACATTATTTCTGGTACTTGATATTGATAACAACAACCAACTATTGTTATTTCTTTGTTATTTTGTCATTATTTTATTATTATAATTTCTAAATATTTAATCTATTTTCTTTAAATAGAACATGAACTTATATCACGTGATCTTTATTTTTGTAATTTTGTTTTGTATATATATACTATTTCAAGAATTTTTACTTTCGTAATATTACTCTGTAATTGGGATGTCCTGTTGGGTAATAAATATTATTATTATTATTATTTTGCAGCAAATGACTTAATCAATCTTACATCTGTGAGACTTAAAAGAAGTCCACAGATGAGGACTTGAAAAAATTGATTTTGTTTGATAATAATTAAAATATTACTAAATTTTGCAATCTCGATTATACAATGCAGAACAATGAAATGATATACCCAGAATATACACAAATAAACATTATCTGCCTAAAAATCATGTGAGCTTTTAAAATGAAAATTCTCAAGAAATGCCCCAGAAAACAAATAAAAGGTGTATAGGTTGAAAAATGATTTTGTGAAGACCCATTTTCTTCACAAATATTCACTAACAATTGATAACCATCAAAATAAAGAACGTGTTAAGTCTAAAATAATTAGGTAAGATATAATATTCCTATATAAAGAAGTTAATATTTAAGTAACAGTTTGACATTTAGATTTGTCATTTCGTAGGTTTAAATTAGATACAAACACCCATATTTTGCGATAAAACTTGCTTTTGCCAGAGGCCGCCATGTTAAATTTTACTAAATAGCAACCTAGGTTTCTTGGGTGTTACTTGAAAAGTTATTTAATTAGAAACAACGTGTACGTACGGCCACAATGTAGGGTCCTAACCACTAGACGATCACGGCTATCGCAGTTGGTGAAAGGTATTTTATCGATTCAAATTATTGCAAAATAGTCTTGTGTAATATGGTGATATTCGATTTTTATTCACTAATGAAAACACAACAATTTATAATCCGATATGGTCTAGTGGCTAGGATACCTGGCTTTCACCCAGGAGGCTCGGGTTCGATTCCCGGTATCGGAATTTTTATTAAATATAATAGAACAGTGGACTTAATTTGAATTAATAAAAATGAAATAGGTTTATGTATTATAATAAAACTAGCTTTAATTATTTAATTTATTTACAAGAACTCTTCGTTACAAAGTATATTTATAAAAGACTCTCCTTTACACTTGTCTAAAAAGTGATTACAAAATATGTAAATATTAATGGAAAAATACATGAAAGTGTGATGTTTCCACGACCAACATTTTGGCCAAAATTAAAATGTTGGTCATGGAAACATCGCACTTTTATGTATTTTTCCATTAATATACACATATTTTGTAATCACTCTTTAGACAACTGAAAATGGGGAATCTTTTATGTTAACACTTTGTAAATATACTTTGTAACAAAGAGTTCTTGTAAATAAATTAAATGGAAGTCAGTTTTATTACAATACATAAACCTATAGAAAGAAAAGTGTATCTTTTCAAATTAAGTCCACTGTTCTATTATATTTAATAAAAGTTCCGATACCGGGAATCGAACCCGAGCCTCCTGGGTGAAAGCCAGGTATCCTAGCCACTAGACCATATCGGACTATAAATTGTTGTGTTTTCATTATTTAATAAAAATCGAATATTACCATATTACACAAGACAATTTTGCAATAATTTTAATCGATCAAATAACTTTCATTAACTGTGATCGTCTAGTGGTTACGTACGGCCACAACGTAGGTTGTTGTGGCCGTACGTACACGTTATTTCTAATTAAATAAAAAAAGTCCTGAGCAAAATTTAGCTCGGTCGCACAGCGACCGAGCCAAATTTATCTGCCTTTTCTAAACTCGAAATTTTACGTCATACTTAGTCTGGGAGTGGAGGACACTCGTTCGTAAATTTTTGAATTATCATAAAGTTGTGTATTTTTTCATTGTCTGCAACTTTTGTTTAAAGCTTTGTTTGATTTAACCGATAATAAAGCTACAGTTGATGAGTAATTAGCAAAATATATCAAAAAAATCTTTCCTGGGTTATTAAACATCAACAAAAAAACTGAAGTGAAATTTTTTAATGTAAAAGTGGTTTAGTCTTTTATTGGCTACAACTTTTATTTGAAACATTTTTTGATTGAGACGTCAAAAGCTATTGTCGGTGACTTGTTGATCTCCATTAGATTTTTTAGTTTCTAGTTCATAAATAAATGAACTAAGGTGAAATGTGATTACACAGCATTTTGTGTTGGGTTAATTTAATTATCTTTTGTTTGAACATTTTTTTGAGTAAGTTAAAAATTTGAAAAGTTATTTAATTAGAAACAACGTGTACGTACGGCCACAACACCCTTTGTTGTGGCCGTACGTAACCACTAGACGATCACAGTTAATGAAAGTTATTTGATCGATTAAAATTATTGCAAAATTGTCTTGTGTAATATGGTAATGTTCGATTTTTATTAAATAATGAAAACACAACAATTTATAATCCGATATGGTCTAGTGGCTAGGATACCTGGCTTTCACCCAGGAGGCTCGGGTTCGATTCCCGGTATCGGAACTTTTATTAAATATAATAGAACAGTGGACTTAATTTAAAAGATACACTTTTCTTTTTATAGGTTTATGTATTGTAATAAAACTGACTTCCATTTAATTTATTTACAAGAACTCTTTGTTACAAAGTATATTTACAAAGTGTTAACATAAAAGATTCCCCATTTACAGTTGTCTAAAAAGTGATTACAAAATATGTGTATATTAATGGAAAACTACATGAAAGTGGGATGTTTCCATGACCAACATTTTAATTTTGGCAAAAATGTTGGTCGTGGAAACATCACACTTTCATGTATTTTTCCATTAATATTTACATATTTTGTAATCACTTTTTAGACAACTGTAAAGGGGAGTCTTTTATAAATATACTTTGTAACAAAGAGTTCTTGTAAATAAATTAAATAATTAAAGTCAGTTTTATTATAATACATAAACCTATTTCATTTTTATTAATTCAAAGTTGCAGACGATGAAAAAATACACAACTTTATGATAATTCAAAAATTTACGAACGAGTGTCTTCCACTCCCAAACTAAGTATGACGTAAAATTTCGAGTTTAGAAAAGTCCTGAGCAAAATTTAGTTCAGTCGCGCAGCGACCGAGCCAAATTTATCTGCCTTTTCTAAACTCGAAATTTTACTTCATGCGCCACGCGTATTAAACACTGATTTTAAGTAAATTTAAAAATATAGAAACATATTAACTTAATAAAAAAAATATCTCAACTAAAAGTTGTAGCCAACGACAAAAAACACAACTTTTGTATAAACAATTTTCACCTTAGCTATTTTGTTTTGATCAAGAAAACGAAAAAGTCTAGTCCAGATTTATTCCTTTAGTAATCACTCACCAACTGTAGCGTTGTTATCGACCGAATCCAAAAATTTCAAACAATAGTTGTTTCTAATTAAATAACGTGGTATGGACTTTTTCTGCTGGGGACATTTAAAAAGTGTCCATCATGGCAGTTTACCGGTAATTAGCCTACTAAATTTCTTTCTTTCTAACTAATTGGTTGAAGATTTCACTTTAAGTTAGTGATTTATACGCGTGGCGCATGAAGTAAAATTTCGAGTTTAGAAAAGCCTGAAAATTTGGTTTGGTCGCTCCGCGCTTCGCGCTACGCGACCAAACCAAATTTTCAGGATTTTATAAACTCGAAATTTTACTTCATGCTTACTCTGCGAGTGGAAACCCTCGTTAGACAATCAATCAGAAACTTATTTTGCAGTTTCCTTTATTGTCAAATTTATTACAAAATAAATAGAGTGGATGCTATTTTTTAGTTCAAATTTAGACCAATAACAAATTCGTGTGCATTAAGAGGTCTGGGAAAAAAATTGAAACAGGAATAAGTCGGGGAAAAGTCAGGAAAATTTAGCATTTCAGATTGGTTGCCACAATGGTTCAATTTGAAGCTTTTAACGAGTGTTTCCAATCCTTGATTAAATATGAAGTAAAATTTCGAGTCTAGAAATGCCTAAAAATTTGGATTGGTCGCGTAGCAAAGCGGAGCGACCAATCCAAATGTTCAGGCTTTTCTAAACTCAAAATGTTACTTCATGCGCCAGGCGTATTTACCACTAATAAATTGTGAAGTTTAAAATATACTGCTTAGTTAACATTAATTTGGTGATTTACATGCGTGGCGCATTAAGTAAAATAGTTTAGAAAACCCTAAAAATTTGTATTTGCGGGCGAAGCAAAGATTTTGAATGCTGTTCTAAACTAAAACTAGAATAGCAAGAAATCAGATACATATTTAGTCTGTTATTAACAAATATCAGTATTTGTTAAGCGTTATCGGGCTTAATCGTAAGTCAGTGTGGGGTCCAAGGAAAAGTCCAGCGATGTTCAAGAAACTCACAATTATTTACACGTTATGTACAAAACAACTTACTGATACCGTGGCACCAATCGGTGTCTCGGTTTAGGGTATTACCACCCTTGAAGAAATCTCCGATAAGCGGAGACGGTGGGGCGCGCGCAAGCGCTAACAGTATTAATAATAAATAATTGTATTATGAACTAAGAACTATGAGGTTTTCAGAATTTTTCTAAATGCTTTTATGATAGGTTTTATTCGATTTTGAAAGATTAAACAAAAGCTGCTTGTAAGTAAACGGTAATGTACTGCTAAATTTTAGAGAGCATTTTCTTCATAATCGCTAAACTCGACATATTAAATTAATAATTTTTCATCACCGATTGATAATTCTAAGCACAACTCATAATTGTATAGTTTTGTAGAATTATTTCATTGTTTTTATTGCTCTGTGAAGCTTCAATTATTATCACAATTTATTAGTGAAACTTTCTTCACGGATAATACGTATAAATCCCTTAAGTTTCTAGGAGTGGTTTTAAAATGAATTCCATAAGGATGAAAAAGCATCCGCAAAAGGAATATTTCTTGTATGATTTAATAAATTCCAAACGTCGTCAGCAGAAACGGGTCATTGGCTTAAAAATCTATCCACCCATTCATCTTATTTTATGGCCACTTTATAAATCTAAATAAATCTGATTTTTTTTTTCTTCTTCTGCTTGTTACGAAATATATTAAAATACAAGAAACATATGTGTTTTTAAAATAGTAATCTTATTATATAACTCTGTTTAACTTTCTCTTATACAGGGTTATTCAGAACAAGTGTAAAAAATCACACGTTATTCAAGGGTCACTTCAGGGCAATATTGTACATAAACATGTTCAACAGGACCGATTTTTATTATTTACCAAACTACAGCTGATTTAAAGTTGTGAAATAAAGAATTATTATTAATTAAAATGTATCAGTTTAAACAAAACACGAAATAAATATTAGTAATTGGTATTAATGTGAGACCAAACTTAAGCAGTATATGTTAAAATTCGGTGTAATTATCACGATATGTATATTTAAAAGAAAAACTTCCTGTATAACTAATGAAAAACAATTGACATATTGTAACACGTCTGTCAGTTTGATCTCAATGGACTTTTTTAAATGTTTAGCTAGAACTACTTTAATGTGAACTACTTATAACCAAAACGACGCGATAAAGTTATTATCTTGAAATAATATTACAAACAAAAAATGTCAAACTTGATTTAATTAAATCTCTTATATTTTATTTTTTAACATAGGTTTCTACTGCTTATTTACCAGAGAGGGTTAAATAAGCAGTGAAATGAATCTTTATAACATGTTATAATAATATTTTTGGCAGTTATTGAACTTAAAAAATATTATATAAACAAAAAAATGATATAATATAATTTAACATTAATCTTACACAGGCATTTTTTTAAGGTATACATATCCCCATGTATACACTGTACATTTTCAGGTTTTCTAAGCTCGAAACTTTACTTCATGCGCCATACGTATACAACACTGATTTGATGTGATGTTCAGAATATACGTTTTTAGCATACTGCTTCAGTAGTGTATTTCGAACTTTAATTGGAATCAGTGTTTCATACGCGTGGCGCTTAAGTGAAATTTCAAGTTTATAAAATCATGAACATTTGAACATTGTGGTCGCGTAGCGCTATGCGCCAAACCAAATTTTCAGGCTTTACTAAACTCGAAATTTTACTTCATGCTAAATTAAGGAGTAGAAACAATCGTTTAGAGCTTAAAATAGAACCCTTTTAGAAAAATAACAATTGCCTTAAAATTTACGATGTATCTGAATATGTATATATAAAATAAATATTTCCTAGATAAAAATAAAGCATACTTATAATTTTTAAATTTGCTTATCTCTTCAAACTATTGGACATTTGAAATTAGGCTACCAATCAGGAACAGTATGCAATAGACTGTTAAGCATGAAGTAAAGGACCGCTCTAGATATAATATGTTTGCAATAAATAACATATTTTTATAGTAATTTTTAAAAATATTTCAAGTAGGAAAAACCGTACTTTTCCCCTCCAATCAAATGCTACTTGAGAGAACACAAATTATACCAATGAACGAACTAGCGTTCAGTAAATTATTCCTTAAATCTAGATTAAACCTTCGCATTCTTAAAATGTACTGTCAACCTAGAAATCCCTTAACCCAACCCAAACGCAAATCTGCTAAAACCAATATCCTTGAAACACTCCTCACCCTGGACCAGTCGGTCGCAAATTAATCAACATTTACTATCATTAATTTTTTATCACTAATACATTATAATTGATTATTATAAAATCAGGGCAGAAAGACCGCGGGTCGATAGCCCAGTAGCAATGGGAATATTTAATATATTAATATACAGAGAGTTTTATGTATCACCGAACATTTTTATAACGATAATTTTTCTTTGAAGTGCATACGTTGCACATTTTCCGAAGCTCGGTTTATTAAAAGAATCCAATTTGAAGCTTTAAGCGAGTGTTTTCCACTCCCAGGCTAAGCATGAAGTAAAATTTCGAGTTTAGAAAAGCCTGAAAATTTGGTTTGGTCGCGTAGCGCGAAGCGCGGAGCGGCCAAACCAAATTTTCAGGCTTTTCTAAACTAGAAATTTTACTTCATGCGCCACCGGTACAAAACACTGATATATTATCAAGTTTAAAACACACCGCTAAACTTCACATTAAATCAGTGTTTTGTGGCGGTGGCGCATGAAGTAAAATTTCGAGTTTAGAAAAGCCCAGAAAATTTGTCTCGGGTCGCTGCGCGACCCGAGACAAATTTTCACGGGGCCTTTCTAAACTCGAAATTTTACTTCGTGCTTAGTCTGGGAGTGGAAAACACTCGCTTAAAGCTTCAAATTAAATTTATTTAATAAACAAGCATCGAAAAATGTGCAACGTATGCATATGAATACTTGAAAGAAAAATTCTCGTTATGAAAATGTTCGGTGTTACATAAAACTCTTTGTATGTTTATTTATGTAAGTGATATTTACAATAATTTGCTAATAAAGATGTTAAGTAGTGGTACCGTACTTTTAATGTTTTTAAATATTCTACAACTAAGTATTGGTAATTTAATTTATACTTTATACTTAAAAATATAGTTGGCAATAATTTTGATAACATAATATTTACAAGATAAATTCAAATTCAAAACTATTTGAATTCGAGAAAATAAGCTTACGCTTCTTATAGTTTGCACGCTTTAAACATAATATATAAAATAACGAAAAAACTATTCGTGAAAATTCAAACAGTGTCTTAATTAATAAGACAATTTAAGACGATAAATATTCATTGAAACAACTACTTCCCGTGCAAATACACCCCCGGATATTGAATTATACAATGAATTATTTAAAATCTTATTTAGTTTGATTTGTTACAACGCTCTATTAAAGTATATATAACGTTTAGGTCAAATTCTCTTCAAACCAACTAAACCAACTAAAACCAACTTAAATTGCAGATTATGAGAAAATGTTACAAAAAAATATTTTATATAGAATTACGAAAAAACTATTCGTGAAAATGCAAACAGTGTCTTAATTAATAAGACAATTTAAAATGATCATTTTAAATTGTATTGTTAGTTGGTTTCAAGAGAATTTGACCTAAACGTTACATATACTTTAATCGAGCGTTGTAACAAATCAAATTAAATAAGATTTTAAATATTTCATTGTATAATTCAATATCCGGAGGTGTATTTGCACGGGAAGTAGTTGATTTAATGAATATTTATCGTCTTAAATTGTCTTATTAATTAAGACACTGTTTGCATTTTCACGAATAGTTTTTTCGTAATTTTATATAAAATATTTTTTTGTAACATTTTCTCATAATCTGCGCGATGGTTTTTGTTTGGTAAATATTTTGTATGTATTGTAGGCTTAATATACAATAATGTTATGTGAAATAATAAACAGGTGATGTGAATGTAAAAAAGAATTTCTTTAATACGACTTATAGTTTTTGTGTGAATTTTTTAAATTTGCAAAAATTATATGGTCTACACTGCATACATTTCTTGCAAACATTTGAGTGTAAAATATTTTAAAATTCAAAATTAACGGTAAATCCACTAAATATGTGTATAACGAATGCATTCGCATGTAGGTATATTTATAATTCATTCACTTTGAATTGGGCTTACGCTTTAATGAAAACGTTGGTTATTTAAATGTACAAACATATTTAATTATTTATAATATTACATTGCGGATATATTTAAAATTAGGTGTAAATAATTGAAATAGACGATATTGTTATATGCACTTACGTCCAATTGAATTGTTTTCAATTTTTATTGGTGTGAAAGCCTGAGGCTGGTTTACAAAATAAATGCATGATAGAATTTTTCCTAAAAATTCAATTAATTGAAAAGTTTAACCGGGAAAATATATTTATGTTTTCTATGTCCCAATATACAATTAAATAAAGAAACATTTAATTTTATAACCCTATAAAAATTAACACCTCCGTGCTTGGTTACAGAACTATTTTAATAATTTCATTTTGAAATTATTACAAACACAATTTGCCTCCTCGAGTTTCAACAGAATTTTACTTAAATATCGAACTTATTGATTCGCTTTCCATATTTACAAGCGACGCTTTGAGGAGAACCCTCTTAGAGGCAACATCTGATGTCTTAAAGTTTAAACAAGATCAGGGAGCTCTAAGAATGGAATTTAAGATGGTGTGATATTAGCTTATTTCTTAGCCGAGCTTTTTCAGACTTAATAAAACTTCTTGCATATTATAGATTTAGAATATTATACGCTGTTATAATAAAATAATAATTAATTAAAACAGGGAGTTCTTTTGATAGTAAGTATACACACCTAAATTACAACGGTATTTCAGTGTTATATTTCAGTGTTTTATACGCGCTGCGCATGAAGTTTAGAACAGCCTGAAAATTTGGTTTGGTCGCTTCGCATCGCTTCGCATCGCTTTGCTTCGCTTCGCTTCGCAACGAAACCAAATTTTCAGGCTTTTTTAAACTCAAAATTTTAGTTCATGCTTAATCAGGGAGTGGATACACTTGGTAGAAGTTTCAAACTGAACTCATTTTAAAATACAACAAATGTCTAAAATTTTACAAAATACACACCAAGGTATGAATACTTCAAAGAAAAATTCCCTGTATCTAAGTATTATAAAATTATTTAATTCTTTTGATAATAAATGATTTATTAATTAATATTGAAATTAAGGATTTAATTACTTAAGAATATAAATGATTAATCTTGATAACATTCTGATACCTGATAAAAACCCTGTAATCTGTAAGCATAAATCTCCGTAGGAGCGATTTTCTATCAGATTTATTTGGTTAAGTGATGTGCATTGTGCTTTACTCATGGAAGTCAATAAAATGCTTTGTAAAAGGGATTCATGAAAGCGAAACGCTGAACAATACAAACCGAATACGACTAATACACATACAGCCGATCATGTATATTCCAATTTAAGTATTTTTGTTCTAGTCGGTTTTATTCGGTTTAATTTGATAGATTTTACAGAGGGGCAGAGAGATAGGGTAGGGGGGATTTGGCGGCGGTTGGCTTTCATCGCGAAAACAATTCTAATTGGAATTATTGGCTCGTTGCGAATGTCAGGTTTTGATGTTTCAAACTGTTCAACCACTATTGTGTGAAATTACCGCATTGGGATACAAATAATGGTGAATTTTTTTTATAGATAATAAATTGAAGAACAATACATTTCGAGTATTTTTTAATAATTATTATGCATGTATTTTCGTACAGTTATATAGCGTATCACGCTATATTTGCGGTAACATGTGTCGTTTATATTTTTGTTATTTTTATAATAAATCCAATTAATAATTTAATTATACAATTGGATGGAAAGTTTAAATGATTTATTTCTTTTTAATTATATAAATAAATTGTTAATTAGATTTATTATATTCATATCTAAAAAATACAGTACATCTAAAAATGTGTAATATGACACATAAATACAAGCAAATAATAAACGGTAATTTAAAAAATGTAATAGCATTTTATATTTTTGATTTTGCTCAAGAAACATCAACACCATCTGATTTATGTGCTATGTTATAGAAAATAATATTATTTTATTCTAGAATCGTGGAGGCGTTCACTTCGTGGTACATTTTCAATTTGATAAAAAGAAAACACTTAACTTTTTTATACCACTTTTATTTTACATTTTAAAAAATCTAAAAAAAAAACTAAATACTTTAATCGTTTTAAATTGGTGATTAAAATCCTACAAGTTTGAGGATTAATTTGATTGATATTGATATCATATAATATTGTCTCATAATCAGAACATAAATGGTGCTGGAACTTAGGACTACCAAAAACGTTAGATTTTACCCATAATAAATCGCAACCTTGAATAAATCCTTGTAAATATATCGTGTGCTATTAGTAAATCCAAGTGTCGGTCACCTTATTTAATTTTATATTAGATATTCATAGATGTTTTTAGGATTTAAAGTAATAAGTAATTAGGCAAGAGGCATTCAATTCACATAACACTAGGCAAAAACAAATTTGTTTATTAAAAGTATTTCTTCTGAAATGACATTAATTGTTGTCAATATATTTGCTTAGTTCAACTGTCAACCTTCTTTTCTGTATATATATTTTTATTAAGTCAGTGAAAATGTTTACATGGGGAGCTCGTAAACAATCTGCTGAAAATTATCATTACATACCGAGAATATTTCTTTAAAGCAACATATCTCAATATACTGTATACATTATAAATCTTCAGATATTCGTTATTTTTATAAATATCTCAAATTGAACTTTCAAACGAGTGTTCTCCACTCCCATATTAAGCATGAAGTAAAATTTCGAGTTTAGAAAAGCCTGAAAATTTGGTTTGGTCGCGTAGCGCGAAGCGCGGAGCGACCAAACCAAATTTTCAGGCTTTTCTAAACTCGAAATTTTACTTCATGCGCCACGCGTACTATACACTGATGTGATGTGATGTTTTGAATTCACGTTTTTAGAATATTGCTTTAGTGGAATATTTTGAACTTCACCTAAAATCAGTGTTTTATACGCGTGGCGCATGAAGTAAAATTTCGAGTTTAGAAAAGCCTGAAAATTTGGTTTGGTCGCGTAGAGCTACGCGCTACGCAACCAAACCAAATTTTCAGGCTTTTCTAAACTCGAAATTTTACTTCATGCTTAATCTGGGAGTGGAAAACACTCGTTTAAGACTTCAAATATTGAATTAAAAAAGCAATCGATTATCGGAAAAGTTACAGCTTATGCATACATGTATTTATATTTGAAAGAAAAATTCCCAGTATATGGATTGTATAGGATTTTCCATTAAGAGATCCCATTTTAAATTCGCTGATATTTTTAAAACGTTTAATAGAGGGCCTTGATTTGTTGACACTTGTCAAGTGAAAAGCGTACGATTTGATAAAATAAAAAGATACAAAATATACAGAAATAGTAAAAAATCATGCAGCGTTCGTCGTGTTTTCGATCGGTAAGAATTTCCTTCTCGCTGTGTCATAGATTTTAGCCTGTATGCTTATAAAGTGAAGACTTTTTTCTTTGTGCCTGTGAAGGAAAATGTCTATGCTAATGGCCCACAAACAATTCAAACGCCCAAAGAAAATGTTCGAGCCGTTATTGGTCAAATAGAGCCAGAATTGTGCAAAAATGTGATGCAAAACTTTCTTAAAAGAATAGGTATTTGCAAAAGAAGCCAAGGTAGCTATTTACCAGGTATCATTTTCTACAATATATCGTGGAGTTTGTATGTTATTTTGAAATAAATATTTTGGCACTATTTCATAAGATAAATATTGTTTTTAAATAATTAAAATGGGACCTCTTAATGGAAAACCCTTTATATTGTAATATTTACGTTTTTATACCTTTCAGATAGCAAAGCAAACAAGAAACAATACCTTAGGCCCGACTAGCATCTTAGAAACAATTAATTCTTAGCTAAGAAAACGTTATTCATAAGCCTATAGTTTTAATTTACAGTTGACTTATAAATTAGTGGTTTGTGCAAAAAAGACGTCAAAATTAATTTTTAGTTATAGTTTCGAAACAAACCAGTTTTTTACATTGATTTTCTTTGAAAATCTTTTAATATTTTGACAATTAACAAATCGAATTTTTTGTAACTATAAAAATGTTTTATTGTTTTTGCAATCTGTAACTAATTTCTCTCATTAAAGCTAATTCGCATGTAACCAATTAATTGGAATGGAATGAGTGAATTTGCAAGGGAAGTAGTTGTTTCAATGGATATTTATCGTCTTAAGTTGTCTTATTAATTAAGACATTGTTTACAATTTCATGAATAATATTTTCGTAATTTTGTATTTTACAATTAATTGGGTTGATTTGATTTCTTGACATTTAGACTATCATTTGTACAAATCGGACAGAAAGCGTAATCAATGGAATAATTCTGTTCTTATCTGATCAATCTCATAAAGATTATAAAGATTTCACAATATCAAAGATAATTGGAGAATTTGTCTTTGCAAGACAGATCAGTTGTAGATTGCGATAAGAATTGCACTTTAAATATTATTTAAATATTTTACAACCAAGTATTGGCTATTTTAGTAGTTTTATTCATAGATATGTAAGTAGGTAAATTCTTTTATCTTCACTGTTTTATCTTAATTCTAGATGTACATTTCAGGCACGATGTGTCTTTTTTCAAAAGTTTAACGTATTTTAATATATAATTGATAATTTAATTAATAATTTACAAAAAGTTTTTGTATACCTTAGAGTTATTAAGGTAGTCAAAGGGCTAAATTATCACTATTTAAAAATATGTAATAATTTTAGAAATTCGATGAATATTAATGTAGGTGTATGAGTTACGTGAAGGTGTTAAGTTACTTAATTAAACACAGTTATATTCCTTTCTTTACTTTTATTTTTCTTGCTAGATGTACATTTCAGGTACTAAGTACCCATTATCAATAGCTAACTAACAGTTAGCTATTGATAATGTGTACTTAGTACCCGAAATGTACATCTAGCAAGAAAAATAAAAGTGAAGAAAGGAATATAACTGTGTTTAATTAAGTGATTCGATGAATATTAATTACAACATTTTCAAAATAACGTATTTGTATTTATAAGGATATGTTTATAATAAAAATGTATGCGTGATGTTAGAAACTTTACCTTAACTTATAGTACTTACTTATTTCACCCATATTTAAAGTACCAAGATTATTATTTGACTTACCTAAAACAAAATAAAAAATAGTTAGAATTAATAAATACATGCGTTCACAAGGTCATTTAAAAAGAAGTTATGTTTTGAAACGGCTGTACTATAAAAAGACAACATGCGCAAAATAATAACGTATTTGTATTTATCATGGTCAAGACCCCCTAATGCGAGGGGGGCCCGGGGGCTAGCCCCCCTCCCTTCCAAAGTCGTTTTAAGATATGTTTATAATAGGCATTGACAAGCTATTAATAATCTAATAAAATTTAGACACTCTTTTAAGCATTGTAAAGAACTTCAAAAGACAAAAATATTCTCCCGTTATTTCCACTTTTCAGAATCGTGGAAAATAAATCAATCCAATAAAATTCAACGTTAGAGCATGTATTAAAGACAATTTTAAGGCATCGAAAAAGTATTCCATGAAACATTATACACTTTTCGAATTATAAAAATTGAGTGGACATTTATAAAACCAGAGAGTTTGTGAAGAATGTGAAAAAATTCCGAAACGACTATTTACATAAAAGCAGGGTTGTTATGTTTAAAACACTTTGTTTTAAAACAGTGTTTTAACCTATTAACAGCCGAGCAATTATAGAGTTACCTCTAATAGTTGGTTTTAGGTAAAAATGTTGCACTTATTTTTATGATTTCTATGAATGACTTATTATATGACATACTGTGAATTGTTCCTCTAAATAAGCATAATGTTTACGATGTACATTTTTAAACATTTGTCGATTTTATATAAAAACGTGCAATATGAAGTTTAAAACTAGTTTTTCCACTCCCAGAATAAGCATGAAGTAAAATTTTCACGGGGCTTTTCTAAACTCCAAATTTTACTTCATGCGCCACGCGTATAAAACGCTGAAATATTGTGAAGTTATAAATACACTACCATTTTTTTTATGAGGAATAATTAAAATATTTAAATAACAAAATGTTTACAGTCTTTCTTATACACTTTCAAGTCTGGTCAAATAATATAATATATGAAACTAATTTATTTAGTAATTTTCCACTGAGCAAAAAACAAACAAATAACGTTATATCAACATTGTACAAAATTAAACGTTGTTGTAATGTTGATAAAACAATACTTAATTGTGTTTGCTTAGTAGGTTAATTAACAAAAAAATGATAATGTTGCGTGTATGCATCAATGGCGCTTAATGGGTTAAACATGTTTAAAAACAGCCGTCGTATTTTAAATGGTTTTGTTTTAAACATGTTTTAAATCTTAAATTTGTTTAAAACATGTTTCAAACGTTAAATTTGTCTAAAACGTTTTTTTTATTACTTCGAATTTGCTAATTTATATTTTATACTACTTCATTAAGATTTTTTTGTTTACATTTTTTAATTTTAGCTAAATTGTTGATGATATTTCAAATTACATTATAAAACACAATATTTTATTACAAGAAAATGTCAAATATGTTTTTTTTTCAGGTATAGATATGCATACACTGTAAATTTTACGACATTCCTTATTTTTTTAAAAGATTTCATTATAAATTTTTAGACGAGGGATTTCCACTCCCAGACTAAGCATGAAGTAAAATTTCGAGTTTAGAAAAGCCTGAACATTTGGATTGGCCGCGTAGCGAAGTGGAGCGGCCAATCCAAATTAGGCTTTTCTAAACTCGAAATTTTACTTCATGCGCCACACGTATAAAACACTGAAATATCGCAAAGTTTAAAATATACGGCTTTAGCAATCCAATATGTAGATGTGAATAAAACGTGAATCAAATTCTGCACTGAACAAATTGTTTAAAAGAGTGATTATAGGCAATCCGATAACTCTAACGTATATTAGGAATCTATAATCGTTGCTGTATGTGTGTGTTTTTTTAACTTCACTGTAAATCAGTGTTTTTAAGCGTGGCGCATGAAGTAAAATTTCGAGTTTAGAAAAACCTAATTTGGATTGGCCGCTCCGCTTCGCTACGCGGCTAATCCAAATTCTTAGGCTTTTCTAAACTCGAAATTTTACTTCATGCTTAGTCTGGGGGTGGAAAACACTCGTTAAAATCCTCAAATTTTAAAAACGCTGTAATTATCGAGATATGTATACTCAAAAGAAACATTATCTGTATGTTCTGTTTTAAACATGTTTTTAATTGTTAATGTTTTAAACACTGTTTCAATAAAAAAACACTTTTATAAAATAACTGTTTGTTTTAATTAAAATAGAAAAACGTTTTAAATGAATTCGATAGCTAACGCCATCTACTGCCCCATAGTAGCATCGTCAATGACACGGTGCACAAAGTGCATATACAGGTCATTGTTTCGTCCACGGAGCTATACTCTGTGAAACCAGAAAACAAATATCAAAATTTAATTTGAGTTCAGTATTCCGCACTAGATACCCACAGACGCGTTTCGGACTTCAAGAGCCTCTTCAGTGTGGTCCCGATCCGTGGGTATCTATTGCGGAATACTGAACTCAAATTCAATTTTGATATTTGTTTTCTGGTTTCACAAACAGAGTATAACTCCGTGGATGAAAAAGTCACCTGTATATGCACTTTGTGCACCGTGTCATTGACGATGCCACTATGGGGCAATAGATGGCGTTAGCTATAGAATTCATTTAAAAGTGTTCACATATTGGCTTGATATAGTCAGAAATGTTCAGTATTCCTCAGCAATGGATCGGGACCACACTGAAAAGGACCTTCAAGTCCGAAACGCGTCTGTGGGTATCTAGTGCGGAATACTAAACCCAAATAATATAATTTTGATAAAAATAACGTGTTTTTTAACAACCCTGCATAAAAGTACTCATACAGTACATTTAATTTTTCTACGCCATTACTTGGAATTAAATGAGCTTTAATTTAAACATAAGCACATTTCTGTAATTTAAACATTGCGTTCTGTAGAACCGCTCAAAAATCAACATTTTAGAATCAACTTTTTTTTAAATCGTTTAATTAAACAAAAATGTCACTACTAATGTACGCGTGAGAGCAATATTACTTTTATTTTGCTAAATGTGAAGAAACGTTTGGACTTTAATTAAAATAAATGTATTTTACGCATGGCGCATGTAGTGAAATTTCGAAAAAATATACAGATTTAAGACATCGAGAAAATAAAACGTAAATCCTGACATTATAGTAAAAATTGTCAAGAATAATCAGCTGTGTCGGGTAATTGGTTTCAAAAAGGACAGATTTCCACACACACGACTCCTTTATATATTTTCGATACAGGTGTTTATAAGTGTATTTCGAACGGTAGATTTGGCGTGTTTATAAAAGGGGAGGCGGAAAAGGGTCGAATATGCTATACGTATACCGGGGCAGCATGAAGGATACAGAATACGGAATGCGGGGGACGGAGGGATGGATAAAGGCTTTCTCCTTGTTATGGCCGAGTTTAAGAAAGGGGCGGCATAAACGTAACAGGACATTAAGGAGGGGACAGCCTGCTGATAACCAGACTCTACTCAATATTCATGGACCGTACTTAATGATATTCTAATTACTCGCTAAATTAATGCGAAGGGTTGCGGCCGCTCATATTTCAAATCGCCCACCACGAAATTGTCTTTCTCTTAAGAATGAGCATGGAAGAAAACGATAAATGCTGAAATTATTAAATATAAAATACGAACTGTTTGGGAATGTACGTGGATAAATATGTTTTTGTAGATTTTCAAAATATATTCATTATGTCAATATTATTATTACGATGTATTTTTGGTAAAACAAAGTAATTTAACAGATGCATATTTTTTAATCCTCGTTAAGATATCATTGTATCAAATATTATAAGTAAAAACATGTATAAATAATACACTCATCAACCATTCTTATCTTTACTTTTATATTTACCCTTATATCAGTAGTATTCGTATTAAATTTAGAGAATATTCGCCTAATTTTTTTAATTCTGATAGTAAAATTTGATTAAATATTCGCATATTCTATCGTCAAAATCTGATGCTTACATGCTTTTTTTAATTGTTGTTACTAAACCACGATTTTTAATTTTAAGTGATTTTAGACAAATTCCAGCTTCTGTTACCAAAATTTTCAGACTTTTCTAAGCTCGAAATTTTACATAATGCCCTACGCGTATAAAACAATTTTATTTAAAAGTTCAAAACATACTACTCAAATTTGATCTTACGTTAAAAAATATTAGAAATATTTATTTCGTCTAACCAAATCTTCTGAAATTAAAACGCGTAATTTGCTTTAGGATTTTTTCTTTTAATTATACATACATTTCCCCAGGCGCACGTAGAACTTTTTCTTAGGGGGGGCTCACGTTTTGTCTACTCTAAACTGCTCATAGACATAGTTTAAATTAAAACATAATTTCGGATTTTGTTCGCACGAGTTTAGACAAGTCCTAACATGCTAAGTGTCATAAAAATGTCAAGTGTGTAAAGTCGTAATAACAGAAGCTCAACGTTAATCGAAGTTATTGAAAATATAAGAACATTATGCTTTATTTTAACGCTCGCCAAATAATAAAGAAATAAAAACAAATGAATAATTTGTAAGGAAGTATTAAAGTCTTTATTTTTATGTAAAAAAACAACAAAATTGAGCCGATTAAGCTAGAGGAGCTAAATATTGGGACTAAATTATGAGACATACGAGACAATCTCTCCATCTTTTTGAAATTATAAAATAGTCGATCAAACATAACAAACCTAAAAAGTACTGGAAAACATAACGTTGTTTCATAAACAAAGTACCAAATTATTTATAAGGAGTATATTTTAAACTTAACTTTAAATCGTGTTTTATACGCGTGGCGCATAAAGTAAAATTTCGAGTTTAGAAAAGCCTGAAAATTTGGATTTGCCGGGGCGCGACTCGCTTCGCTCGCGCGCCCCGGCAAATCCAAATTTTCAGGCTTTTCTAAACTCGAAATTTTACTACATGCTTAATCTGGGATTGGAAATACTCATTAAAAGCTTCAAACTGAACGCTTTTATAATTAACCTTGTATAAAAAACCTTCTTCTCATAATTAAAAGTAATTTATTATTAACTAATCCAGTTTGGTTTGATATTATTTGAAGTAAAACTTATGCCTGTAATTATTTACTTTTTAAATCAAGTAGTTTTATTTAGATTTTTGTATGCAAGGTTTATTATAATAGGGTTCAATTTTGAACTTTTAACGAGTATTTCCACTCCCAGATTAAGCATGAAGTAAAATTTCGAGTTTAGAAAAGCCTAAAAATTTGGATTTGCCGGGGCGCGCGAGCGAAGCGAGTCGCGCCCCGGCAAATCCAAATTTTTAGGCTTTTGTAAACTTGAAATTTTACTTTATGCGCCACGCGTATAAAACATTGATTTCAAGTGAACTTAAAAATATATTCCTTATAAATAATTTGTCACTTTGTTTATAAAACAAAATTATGATTTCCAGTACTTTATTTTTTTAATGTAAAATCTTCCAACACATTTTGTCTAACAGCCCTTAGACACAACGCATTTTGTCTAGACAATGTGCGAAATAACAGACGAGTGCAATTTTATTCGGCTATTATCTAAAAAAAACATTTGACAATTCGAATTTTGTCTAGACAATTCGAATTTTGTCTAGACAAAACGCGTTTTGTCCGTAATTCGTGTTTTGTTCGCAACATGTACATTGACATACTACAATTTTGTTAGTCTTGGGGTGGGCTCAAGCCCGCGAGCCACTCCCCTGGGCGCGCGCCTGCATTTCCCAAAGAAAATTGCTCGAATTTTTAATTGGATAATATTTAATAACGTTAGATCAAATAAGTAAGAAGTATATTTTGAACCTCACTTCAATCAGTGTTTTATAGGAGTAGCGCATGAAGTAGTAGGTAACTCGAAATTTTACTTTATGCTTAATCATAGAGTAAAAACAATCGTTATGTTAGAAGTTTTAAATTGTACGTTTTACTGAAATTAATATATGCATACATTTCTGCATATGTATACTTAATATAAAAAAAATCTTGTATGTAATATCTATAAAATATTTTATTATATTTTGCTAAGTGAAGAAGTAAAATAAAAGATTGTAGTAAATAATAGACTTAACGTATAAATTGTCTTATATATTGTTTGATATTCTTATTTATTTATCTATAAATAATATAAAGAAGAAGAAAAAAAAAACTGTTTCTCTGTGAAAATGTGATAAAACACACTGATCGGCTGTTAGAATTCCTCAGCTTTCCCCATTGTATGTATACGCGATGAAATTTGTGCAGCTTTCCTTTGTTTGTTTCCTTCCCCCATCAATTATAGTCTGTATTATTGTATTACGTTGTGTATTTTATCCCTTTTCGCCACGACGCCTCTTCACTTTGCTTTCTGTCAGTTACCTCACTTCTCCGAAGCCCTAAAGGTGCGAGAAACATTCTGACGATGTATCCCTAATAATTCCCACCCGCAAATACGTACACGCCACGTCGAAAGAGAAACGACGCTTTTTCGCGTTAAAACCCGAATTATACAGCCAGAATTGCCGTCGGCTATGTGTGTACACAATTGTGCAATTGTGCCAAGAGACAGAGTCTTGTAACTGTTGTGTGGAAATACTAGAACTAATTCCGTGTATTTGATTATTCGCTTCTGTTTAAATTGGGTATTTCGGGAGAATGGCTATATATATATACGAGGTTTGACCAGAAAGTCAATTTTCTTTCAAAATACGTTTTTATAGTGTTGGAATCGGGATTTTTTACTCTATCAAGAGGTTAATAGCACTGTAGAATTTAAAAAATGTGACTTAATGCAGTTTACCTCTCACATACAGAATTGTACTCGTTGCTCCTGTTTTTTTTTTAAATTTATTAAAAGAAAGTTCTATATTTTGTCACATAAAAAAGTAATATAAACAAGCATTTTAAAGAAAATCGCAATAAAAAAGGGCCAGGGAAATATTAACCCAGTGTATCACGTCAGGAACTATTCCTTCCCCTATTTTCCACGAAATAAATTGTACCCGTTTCGGCGCTGAGAAAGTGTCATGTCGGCCGCCAAGTTAAATATTTCGAAAACACCTACTTATACAGAAATAGAATAAAGCAATTTATTAAAATGAGAGCGCGGGCCATACATTCACTCACTCCGAATCAATAACGTCGAATGTCCATATATCTCGGGGAAAGAGCCTCTTTTCGGTAAATCGAATCTGATAAGATAAAAAGTTGGGATAGTTTTTTTTTTCTTCGTCGTCTTCGTTGTTTCATTTCGCCATTAGAGTTTTAAATAATTAAGCAGCGAGTGGGATCGATTTGATAAAAGAGATTCAGCTTAATAAATAAATTGGTGCTGGAGGAAAGGACAATAATTCGTTGAATAAGATATGAGCGAATTGCTCGTGGCTACTTTAACCGTTTAGAGTTTTATTTGCTTACACAACAAATTAAGTATATTTTTATTTTGATGATTTAAATGTTTTATGCTTCAAATAAAACTGTTTAACATTTTGTTGATCTTAAATGATACATTTAAAATGATCATCATTTATACCGGGTAAGCATTTTCAATCCTGAACATATAATATAATTAAGGGTGAGAGCATTTTTATTCCGGAACAAATAATATATTTAAGGGTGAGCACCCTCAATCCGGAACATGTAATAAAATTAATTATATAAATGTTATTAAATTGCATTTTAGGACAATGACGCAGTATCCTCAAAAAATCAATGTTTGGACGGGAGTTTTCAATAATACAATTATTGGACCGTTTAAAATGATCGGAAATTTAAATTCGAGATCATATTTAGAACTTTAAATAAACAATGTTGGCCTTGCAGTAGAAGGAGCAACACGTGACAATCAGGAAGTTGATTTAAATGAGACACTTATTACTGTTTTCGACCAAAGAAGCCACAGTGTCGCGACTACAAAGTGTTTTTGAAAGTAAGAAGTGTATGATTTAAATTAAAATCAAAGTAATACTTCATGTCTTTACTGACTTCATATATTGCATTGTCAACCTTTTTACTTTCCCCCGTATGTAATACAAAGGGAAAGTATTGTTTTCGTGAAAATTTTCGAATTAAAAATTTTAGCGGAAATATCCGTTTTGAGGTCCCCTGAGTCGAATAAGACCATTTTTGAAAAATGTCTGTCTGTCTGTCTGGCTGTGTGGCTGTGTGTGTGTCTGTGTGCGCTGTACCGCAAAAACCGCTAAAGATATCAAGATGAAACTTGAAACTTAAGCTTTTTGTTACAATCGGAAGAACTGAAAAGCTTTTGGTGAAAATCGGAAAACCGGAAGTGGTACTTTACTCTTAGCGTTTTTCAGTTTTTTCAGATTTTTTCAATAAATGTTCATCAAACAAAAAATTCTTTCAAATAAAAGTTGTAGATAATAATAAAATGAAGATGTATTGTTCATTTACTTTTTGTCATAGCACTCTTAGTTTTTGAGATATTTAATAAATAGTGTCTTTTATCTAGTCATTGATGTGTGTCAGTGTGTGTATTGATACAATTGGAAAATGTTTCAAATAAAAGTTGTAGGTAATAGGATATTAAAGATTTTTTGTATCTTCACTTTTTGTCATAGCACTCTTAGTTTTTGAGATATTCAATAAATAGTGTTTTTTATCTAGTCATTGGTTTGTGTCAGTATGTGTTGATCCAATTGAAAAATGTTTCAAATAAAAGTTGTAGTTATCAAAAAGTTGAAGACATTTTGAAAATAATAATGCTACAAATATTTTAAAAGTGATTTAATACGCAATTTACGGGGGAAAGTACTATGATGGACACATCACCATTTTTAGTATAATGAAAATATCGTTAATTGCTCGGAAGCAAGGGCTTTTCCGCGTTCGCATTTTTCCCAGTGTTCGCACTATCTGGCTCGCACGAGAAAAGCTTCTTTTAAACCTCCTAACGAAATGTAGGATTTCTTCATCACACACAAAAAATACGCTAAAACTCAAATCATATAATTTTTTTTAATACAATATTAGACGTTTTCTGCTATTAACTACTTACTACTTATAACTCTCATGTATCTTTACAGCATAATTTACCATCGATGCATAATTGCTGCTCAGAGAATGGACTTAATATCATCAGCATTTTAAAATTTTACATCGAATCCTATTATAGCGTTCATAATGCCATTCTGTTCGATTATAAATATATTAGGACGACTACCAGTCACACAGATTCAGGAATCATATTTGATTATATGTTATCATTTAAGAAACACAATAAAAACATTGTAAATGATTCACAGGTTACTTGGATTCATTATTCGAAATAGTCGTGATTATTAAATTTTTCAATTTTACAACTCTCTAGTAATTAGTAAAACTATTAAACTATTGTGCATGCCTAGGGATTCTTTGTTATAAAATTCACATAAGTTCACCTAAAAGGATACAGAACAAATCTCTAAGTTTATACTATCGCCAATAAAGTATCTATACTGCCTTTGATGTTAGGTACAGTTCCCTTTTATAAGAATTTAATGTATTGTCTGTTTTTATTAGACATAAATACATTTCGATTTGTGAACTTCATAAACTGATTCATAATTATATAATATATATATATATAATCGATGACCCCTTTTACCAATTGGTGTCGGGGTTTTGGTATCTCCATTCTTTACATCTTAATGACTCTCTTCCATTTGTCTCTGTTCTTAGCAATTTGTTCTGCCTCTCTTGTGCTTATTCCTCTATCTTGCAGTGCCTTTGTTATGTTGTTCTCCCAGTTTTCTAGTGGTCTTCCTATTCCTCTGTTCGTGGTTGTCCTAGCTTCCCATATTTCTTTAGCCGGTATTCTTCTTTCCATCCTCTGTATGTGTCCCCACCATCCCAGCTGTCTTTCTTCAACGTATTTTAGTATATCCTTTGTATTCATTTCTCTTCTCACATCCACATTTCTTATTCTATCTCTTCTAGTTATACCCTTTATTCCTCGTAGAAATTTCATTTCCGCTGCTTGTACTTTGCTTTTTGTCTTTTTGTTCATCGTCCACGTTTCACATCCATATGTTAATATCGGTAGATATATGGTTTGGAAGACGGTCAGTTTTGTTTTTTCTGATATTTCTTTTCTTCTAATAAACGTTTGGTTGAGTGCGTAATACAGTTTGGATGTTTTTTCGATTGTTTTAGTTATGTCTTGTTCTTGCTTGCCATTTTGCTGTATTATCACTCCTAAGTATTTATATTCCTTGACTTGTTCTAGTTGTATTTGTTCTATTTGAATTTGTATATTTTCCTCTTCCTGTGCTGCTATCATCACTTTTGTCTTGTCCTTGTTTATCGTCATATCGTACTTTTGTAAAACATTCACCCATGTATTTATGTTTTTCTGTAACCCTTCCTTGCTCCCTGACATTATCACTATATCATCCGCAAACGCACATTCAGTTATTTTTATGGGACTTAATTTATGATATCCTAGATTGAGTGCTCTCAAGTGTGGTCGACATTGTTTTATAATTTCGTCTATAAATATTACAAATAGAATTGGGCTTATGACGCCTCCTTGTCTCAATCCTCCTCCTGCTTGGAATGTGCTTGATGTTCTATTCCTCGTAGCTACATAGTTTATGTTCGTGTTGTACAGGCTTTTTATAGCATTTATTAATTTATTTGGTACCTCTCGTTGTCTTAGAATATCCCAGACTTTATTTCTGTTCACTTTATCGAATGCCTTTTCCAAGTCTATAAATGCCATATATGCTTTGATGTTTTTGTTCTTTCGTGTTTTTTGTATAATTTGCTTGATAGTAAAAATATGATCTTGTGCGCTTCTACCTTTCCTAAAACCACTTTGTGCATCTTCTAGTGTGTCTTCAATGATGTTTGTCAGTCTCTGTTGCAGTATTCGTTCATATATTTTTACTATCGTGCTTAATAATGTTATACCCCTGTAGTTTTTGCAGTTTCGCCTGTCTCCGTTTTTATGTATGGGTAGGATTATTCCGATGTCCCAGTCTTTTGGCATCTTTTCTTCCTTGAATGCTCTTTTTATAATCTCCCACAGCAACATTTTTCCATTTTCGCCCATATGTTTAACCATTTCCGTTGTTATTTTATCATGTCCGGGTGTTTTTCCATTTTTCAGTTTTTGCAAGGCTTCGTCCACTTCTTCCATAGTTATTTCTTCTTCTGTGTTATGTTGTGTATTATTGTCTGTTTCTTCTCCTTCTCTATTTATTGATGGGCCCAGTAGTTCTTGGAAGTATTCCTTCCATCTTTCCATGATGTCTGTATCATTGGTAATGATTTTATTGTTCTTGTCTTTTATTGTTCCTGTGTTGGTTGTTTCATCTTTCCTTATTGTTTTTATCGTTTTAAAAAATAATTTCTAATTTGTTTTCCTATCTATCTCCATTTTTGTTCCAAAACGGTCCCAGCATTTTTCCTTTTCTGTTTGTATTGTTTCTTTTGCAATTCTTCTCTGTTCTTTATACATGTTGTAATTTTCTTCTGTTCTGTTTTGTAGGTACGTTTTCCATGCTTCTTTTTTACTTTTTAACCGTTGTTTTATGCTTTCATTCCACCAAGCTGTTCGTTTCTTGCCTGGAGTAGTCCTTAGGGTTCCACATACTTCCTTGGCTGTCACTGTAACGATATTTTTGAATATTTCCCATAATTTTTCTAAGCTTGTATCTTCTATGTTTATATGTAGTTCTTCTATTCGGTTTTCTATTTTTTCTTTATATAATGTAGCGGTATCCTCGTCTCTTAGTTTGTAGTGTTTGATGGTTTCATATCTTTTTGCCTTTTGTTGTCTCCCATTTCCGTTATTTCCTTGTATTTTCGCGACAAGCAAGTAGTGATCGCTCCCAATTTCTGGTCCTCTAAATACCCTTATATCATTAATTTCGCCTTTTTTATGTCTTTCCACCAGAATATAGTCGATTATCGAAATTTCCGTTTTATCTTTTCCCTGTCTTGTGTATTTATGTATGTTTTTATGTTTGAAAAATGTGTTTGCTATTATCATATTATTCATTTTACAAAAATCTATTATTCGTTTGCCGTTACTTGTTATCTTATGTTCACCATATTTCCCCACGACTTCATTTCCTATATCGCTTCTTCCCACTCTACCATTCAAGTCTCCTGTAATGAATATTGTACCTTTGCTGTTTTCTGTAGCTACGTTTAAGTCTTCCCAAAACTTATCTTTTTCTTCGGCACTATCGTTCTCGTTGGGCCCGTATGCTGCAATAATTGTAATTGTTTTGTTCCTGTTAATTATCATCTCTAATGTGAGTATTCTTTCGGTGTGTCCCTCCCATTTATTAATAAATCGAGTCATGTTTTTATGAATGATACATCCTACTCCCGCCTTTGCATGGTTTTCTTGTTGTGTGCCCTTGTATATTAATATGTGTCCGTCATTTAATACTATTTCTCCCTGTCCTTTCTTTTTTGTTTCGGTAATTGTTAGTATGTTTATTTTCTGTTTCTCAAATTCCTCGGTCAGTTCTTCTTCTTTTCCTCTAATTCCTCTTACGTTCCATGTAGCGAGTTTCCAGATTTCCCTATGTTTAACTTTTGATTCACTGTTATTTTGTTGTTGTGTTTGGTGTCTTTGTTTGTCTTTATTTACAATTTCCATATTATTATCATGTCTTTGTTGTTTCGTTTTTGTACTGTTAGGTATTACTTTTTTGTTAGTTTATTTTTGTCAGGATTATCAAATAGTTTAGAAGTTTCTTCATCCCATTTCAAAACTGTACCATTTATAACTATTTTTTTGTATCCAACTTTTGCGTCGTTTCCTTTTTCTTTTTCTTCTCTTGCAATTTTTCTGATTGTTGCTTGTATTTCTTGTTCCTTTTTTGTCATATCAGAGTCTATATAAACACGTTCATATTTTGTTTTCAATTTATTTTTGTTTTTTAGTATACTTATTTTGTCTGTTATATTTTCAGTTTCGATAATACATTTTTGGTCACTGATTTTTGATACGCCTCTTAATTTAATAGGTAACATTAGATCTTCTGTAATGAAGTTTTCTATTTTCTGTTTTAGAGTTTTTTCGTCGTTATCAAGTATTTCAAGTCCTGTTATTATTAAGTTTTTCTTTCTGCTATTCCTTTCAAGCCTTTCTACTTTTGTATGCAGATCTTTAATCTCATTCTTCATTATTTCGTTTTCTCGTTTTTGTTCTATCAATTCTTCGTGGTATTGTTTTTGTTCTCTCCTCATTTCTAAGATTTCATTCATCATGCCATCATTCCTCTTTATGAGCTCTTTCATCATTGTTAACATGTCATTATCATCACTTTTGGGTTTATTTTTAGGTGACGTTCGTTTCGCGGTTTTGGTTTTTCCAAAACATTCTTCAAAAAGTTCTCTCTTGCGTTTATAATCCGTATCAGTGTCTGTTTCGGACATTTTGCTTAAATTAATTAGTTGTTTGTTCTTCGTTTATACTATCTATTGTTTCAATTGATTGATGCGTTTGGTTGCCTAGGGTGGTTTGGTTTTATTTTATTAATTATGTATCTATTGTTACTAATTGTATGTGTATGTGTTTGCCTATGGTTATTGGTTATATTCTATTAATCGGTTTCTGATCTATGTATTTCGCGTGTGTTTAGGTCCGGGTCCTCCCCTCGGAGACCGTTACCAACTTATTTCTTTATTTGTATATCTATGAGTTCTAACCTATAAATTCCTTTAATTTATAAATATGTTTATAACAGTTCTTATCTTCTCTTTGTTCACTGTATTTCACTTTCACACTTCTGTTTATCACTTCCCATTACTGAAGCCACTATTTTATTTATATTCACTGCAGTTCTATTATTATTTTTGCGCACTTTGTGACGGAGCCGATGTGTCAGGTATCACGTCGACAAATTTCATCGATATATAAATAATGCTTTAAAAAAGAAAACACTTGGTTAAGTTTCACTAATATTTTGGTTTTATATTCCAACTAGTTTCGACTTTAAATCATTCACTCCTTGAAAATGACTCAAAGTCGAATCTAATTGGCATAAAAAAATGTTAGTGAAATTTAACCAAGTGTTTTCTTTTTTAAATCATAGTTAAATATGTTTCACTACGTGAAAGATAAGAAACTTGTTCAAGATATAAATAATGCACCTCTTGCTTCACTTGACAGCAAGCAAGCATTAATTTTCATATAATACTCCTCGCATAAATTACCACTTATTTTCACCACTCATCAATATGATTAGGAATTATCACGATGTTCAATATTCCATCCATGTCTCCTGTGAATTTAAAATATATTAAAAAGTGGATTGTACTGTATGAATTTTTATTGTGTATAATCTGTTTTCTATGCCCAATCAAATTTGATATTTCAAGAATTTAGGGGTGTGATGCAGATTGTCTGTTTTAGGTTAGGATAAGATTAATCACATGTTATGTTGTAAATCAACTTTAAATTTGTAGGTTATTTAAAGGGAAATCTGACATTAACCCATTAACGGCCGAGCAATTATAGAGTTAACCCTACAAGTTGATTTTAGGTAAAACTCTGCACTTCTTTTTATGATTTCAATGAATGACTTTATATTACATGCTGTAAATGTTTCCTTTAAATATACATTAGATATACGCTGTAAATTTTCAGGCATTCGTCGATTTTATATAAAAACGTGCAATTAGAAGTTTCGAATGAGTGTTTCCACTCCCAGACTAAGCATGAAGTAAAATTTCGAGTTTAGAAAAGCCTTAAAATTTGGTTTGGGTGCTCCGCGAAGCGGAGCGGCCAAGCCAAATTTTAAGGCTTTTCTAAACTCGAAATTTTACTTCATGCGCCACGCGCATAAAACCTTGAAATATTTTGAAGTTAGAAATACACGAACTGACATTTTTTTAACTGAGTAATAATCTAAATATTTAAAAAACAAAATATTTAAATTTTTCTTCATACATTTTTAAGTCAGGTCAAATAATATAATTTATCAAATTAACTTATTCAGTAATTTAATTAAGAACAAATTAATAATGCTGCGCGTATGCATCAATGACGCTTAATGGGATAATATGACAATCAATTAACTCACCAAACTTACGATTACAAATGTATTTTACCTATCGCTGCCTCAAATTATTTGTATCTACTACCAATTTAATAAAGTGTCTCTGAGGATCAGGTAGAATAGGAGGATTAGGTAATATTCCTTGTTCAGGAATAACTGTCTTTTTTTATTGTTTGCCCATTTATATGTTTAAATTTTAAAACAGTTCTAAATACGAGATATTTTTCTTTTAGGTATACATGTTACGGTTATTCAATGTACATTTTCAGGCATTCGTGATCTTATTAAAAAGTTCAATTAAAAAAACACTAACGAGTGTTTTCCACTCCCAGACTAAGCATGAAGTAAAATTTCGAGTTTAGAAAAGCCTGAAAATTTGGCTTGGTCGCGTAGCGCAGCGGAGCGACCAAGCCAAATCAGGCTTTTCTAAACTCGAAATTTTACTTCATGCGCCACGCGTATAAAACACTGATTTAAAGTGAAGTATGAAATATACTGCTTAGTTCTGATCACATGTTTATTAATTTTACAAATGTCTATATGGAATATGTGAAAGTATACTTAAAATAAAAAAAATCCTGTATGTGTTGTAAAGTTGCAAGTTGTAGCGTTCTCTTTTTTTAAAATCTCTACATCGTGACAATTTATTTAATAAATTATGATTGATATGTAACATTGATAACCATTTACCAACATCTCAAAATTTGATGTTGAAAATACCCTACTGTTAAAGCAGGACGGCAACTGTTCGCTGTAAATACACCCTAAGTTTGGTCATATTAAAAAAACAGAGTTTACACGTCTGCCAGCGACGGCTTGCAGCCTAACTTCAGGGTAGGCCACAGCGCCAAGGCACACAAAATTTGAGGTTAGGATGGTGCTTTATAAATACAAGGTTACCTTTCAATAACGAATACATATTACCTTGGGTCCCAGGCCTACCCTGAAGTTAGGCTGCGAGCCGCCGCTGACGTCTGCGTATTTATAATAGGTTTGTTATTTTAAGTATACTTTCACATATTCCATGTAAACAATTGTAAAATTAATGAATACAAAAACGTACTCATGTAGCAAAAACTGCGGGTAGAATGTTTTAAATATCTTCATAAATACAAAAATATTCCAAAATTAACTTTGACAGTAAAATAAAACAAATATGTCAGTAAAATTATGGTCACACTACTATTAATTTCAGGTATTATCTCTTTGTGTATCTGTATTTAATTTTATTTATTTATTGCTGACTTTCAAAATTTTTAACGAAACATTAAATTTGTATTGTAAAATTATTATTTACTTATTTGAAAATGTAATATTTATTTATTAAATCACAGCCTAGTCTAGATTTTAAATTATTTCAACAGTTTTCTTATTTTAATAAATTATTAATAATTCACGAATTGATATATAGCGTGGTTAAAGTGAATCAGTTTCAATGAGGGGTCTACGCAATCAACATAAAACAATATTATTCCCAAAACCTAAAATCACCCCAGCATTTGATCAGCTGTTTACACAGGAAGGAACGCATTTAAATTTAGTATGTGCCACCTTTCTTCGGGTCTTTGTTTCAATATTCAGATGGAAACGCGGGCGTTTTCCTCGGGATATAGATTTCTTTCCTGTCACCTGTAAACTAGTGAAAGATTCCCGCTGACAGCACTGATATCGAGAGAATCAATGTGCACAAACGCAAGTGGTTACATTCGGAAAAAGGTGCGAGGATTTATTTGAGATGGGATTAGTGAATTTCGGGTGTCTGCACCAGCTGTACCTACTTGCATAAAGTTAGTTGTGATGTGCATACAGGATTATTTATAATGGAGTGAGGGTTGCACTTCCTCTTGACAGATTTGGGTAAATACCTTAAAGGATAAATTAAGCTTGAATTAATATACGAGTACAGCAACAGGATATACTATAAATAAAATATACACTGAATTATTCTTTGGAGTATACTTTTACATATCCCTATGTATAGGTACGCTGAAATTTTTTTAAAAAAGTTCAGTTTAAATCATCTAACGCTGATTTTTGAAATTTAAATCAGAAATTATAAATTATATAAGTAATCTATAATTAATGAATTTGATTAATACATTATGCAGTAGTAGATTGCGTTAAATAACTAATTTTTCGTTTTATTTTGTTTAGGAATTAGGTCTGATATGCTATAATTTTTTAATGATTTTTGTTTGCGTCCTTTCATTGATGTTAACTGTTGGGCAATAAAGTTGATATTATTTATATTATTATATTAAACTTCACTTTAAATCGGTGAAGCAAGAATATTTGGAGTTGCTATGGCGCAACTCGCTTCGCTCGCGCACCCGGGCAAATCCAAATTTTCAGGCTGTTCTAAACTCTAAATTTTACTTCATGCGCCACGCGTATACAGCACTGAAATATTGTGATGTAAATCAGTCTGCTAACGCAATATAATTTTAGCTTTAAAGAATTTTAGCATTTTACAAGCCTGGCGCATGAAGTAAAATTTCGAGCTTAAAAAAGGCTGAAAATTTGGATTGGTAGTCCCGCTTCGCGGAGCGACCAATCCGAAGTTTCGGGCTTTTCTAAACTCGAAATTTTACTTCATGCTTAATCAAGGAGGTAAAACACTCATTGGGAAATTTCAAATTGAACTGTTTCACAATCAACGAATGCCTAAAAGTTTACAACGAATGCATTGGGATATATCTATTTGAAAAAAATCGATGTGTCAATATAATAATGTTATTAAAGAATATTATTTATTTGTCAATGTATAATTTAGAAAGAACAAACAGTTAATTATTAAATATTTGTGGATGTCTGACAAAGCCCACACAATTCCGAAACACAATAATAATTCTAAATGAAATTTAAATAAATAATCAAGCAACCTATACACATACACACGGGCGTTTAACCATGAGCCATTTAACTCCCAGAAATGTAAAATCTACGCAAATCAAATTAGCGCGTCCAGTCGCGAAATTAGGGTAAAGTCGCAAAATGACACGAATTAGATAAGCGAAAAAATCCCAATTAAGACGGACGCATTTGCATCCCCCCGCGAGCTCTCCTCTCTAACGAGATTGCTGATTCGAAATGAAATATCACCGAAAATATCGCGACCCTAATTCTAATTGGAGCGCTTTAAATGTGGGGACCGTCACGTTTCGACTACCGTCCAATCTAAAATTAATTACAGGAGATTACACCTAACCTATACACGGTTTTTGGAATCATATACATTTTTTATTGCCTCATGCATATTTAGATAAAACATTGGCATTAGAAGCGGTTGTATCCCAAATGAACGCACTTAATTATCCACCGGTTTTTCGGGGCGATGAGATTGATCATCGCACCCCTATGTATACGTTTCGAATTAATTAAAAAAACGACACGATTGCTTTTACATTTATTTTGTAAACAATTAATTCTGTTTTTCTCAATTTAATACATAAATAAAATATACAGGGCAGTTTTCTTTTAAGTAGATATACATACCCTGATGTAGTATAAGCTTTAAATGTTAAGGCATTTGTTGATTTTATAAAAGCAAGTGTTTCCATCCTGAAAATTTGGATTTGCCGGCGCGACTCGCTTTGCTCGCGCGCCGCAAATCCAAATGTTCAGGCTTTTGTAAACTAGAAATTTTACTTTATGCTTAATCAAGGAGTAGAAGACATTTGTTAGAAACACCAAATTTATCGCTTTTATGAATTGAGGGGCTCAGTGGAAAAGTGCTACTTTTCTAAAAACTGGTATAATACAGATACCTACAAATGAGATTCATATTTAGTGATAGAAAAAATGGTACAATTGAATACGTGTAAAGTTAAACTTTATCTACGATTTACAGAAATCAATCTCATGTCATTTGTACAACTTTTCCACTGAGCACCTCAATTAAATTAACTATCTAACTGGTTGACAAACGATATATGACAAATAAAAATCCTAACCTGAACTAATAACAGTTACATATGACCTAACCTATTTTCAAAATTGAGCTAATGTTAGGTTATATGATAGACTAACCTAACATTACCTAAATTAGTCTGGTTATTTAAATAATCGGCGTCCAACTCAACCTAACCTAACTTGATAACTTAAGGATAATAATAGACATTCTTAATACTTTTGCTGGGAACCCCGGTGGGGTAAAGGCCTGCCTCCTAACCCAGGTATCGCGAGTTCGAGTCCCGCCGGGTGGGGTCATTTTAAACTACATAATGATTCCACCTGGGTCCATGTGTGAATGTGTTTGTGGCGTCTAAATATTGTAAAATCCAAATACAAAGGTGAAATGGTGGCATGGTTTTAAACCAATATCCAATAAATGTCAAAAAATACTTTTGTTTTTTTAAATTCATAAGAAAAATGAATCAGATTGTCATAAAACAAACTGTAATTATATATACAGAAATGTCTAATTAATTATAAGAAGAAAATTGATGATAGTCATAGGGAGAAAATCATGAAGACATTGTGGTCTTAAAACAAATACAAACATTTAGCAGATGTTTCTAAAACTTACAAAGATTAGTTTAAAATGAGTAATACTTGTTTTAAAGGCAGAACGAACAAAATCGACGCATTTTAAACAAAATTGAGTATTTATCGCTTTCAAAATTCTATCAATTTTCTTGGGGATATGTAAGTATAATTAATAGAAAAAGTCCAAAAGCAAGTTGCTCAAGGCGCTTGACTTATGAAAGATATCGGATTGAAAGAACACAAACAAGACAGACAATAAAAAACAAACAATCAGTTTCTCTAAACACTGTGTCGAATCTAATCACCATATTTTTTCAAACGATTTAGAAATTCTACACACAGGTAATAAGGGATTAACGCTTAGCTATAGGGAGAATTTCGAAATTTCAAAACCAAGAACTTTGGAATTCCCCGATATTAATTGCCCTTATTGCCCAATTAAACGAAAAAATGTATATAGTAAAAAAATGATCCATTCTTACATCATTCTTGATAATGGCACTAAGTTAGAACTAGTAGAAACATTTTAAAAAAATATAAGTGAAACAACCAAGTGAATTTAATTTACAAAACAAATATTGTAACAAAATATATTTGAAACTTTGTCATAAACAAAACACACAAATATCATAACATTTAGGTTTAATAGCAAAAATTAAATTGTTTAATTATTATTTTTATCTCTCCAATCCATAAACTGGGAGTATTATTCGTCATAAGTTGTTGCAGATTTTGCAGTTAATAAACTGTTTGGGATTCATGCAGCATTTTCAACAATTTCTGGTAGAATTAAATTCTCATTTACACTAGCACTATTGCAGATTTAAATTGACAAAAAGCAAGAATTTTAAAAAGTCAATAGATGGAAGTAACAATGAACTATCAAAACTGACGTTTTAGTACGTTTTAGATCTATCAGATGCTCATAGCCATTTCTGATATTGACGGAATATTGCTGTGATTTTACATGTCTATTGGCTATAAAATTGTATCTTAATGAATAATTTGTTTCATAATGAACCTAGTTAAAATACATGTAGTAAATATCCAATAAATCAATTTTAGTATGTGAGTAGAAAAATACTCATATCTGGTCGAAATAGCCTAAGTGGCAATGCGATTAAAAAAGGAAAATAAAATATGTACAGGGAATATTTCTTTTAAGTATACATATGCATACACTTTTCTAAAATAATTTAAAGCTTTAAATGAGTGTTTTCCACTTCCAGACAAAGCATGAAGTAAAATTTCGAGTTTAGAAAAGCCTTAAAATTTGGTTTGGTCGCTCCGCGAAGCAAAGCGACCAAACCAAATTTTCAGGCTTCTCTAAACTCGTTTTACTTCATGCGGCACGCGTATTAAACTAATATTGTGAACAAGGGAACTTCACTTGAAATCGGTATCTTATACGCGTGGCGCATGAAGTAAAATGTGGAGTTTAGAAAAACCTAAAAATTTTAAGACTTTTCTAAACTCGATATGTTACTTCATGCTTAGTCTGGGAGTATAAAACACTCGTTTATAGCTTCAAACTCTTTTAAAAGAGTATATGCTATACATATGGAATAAAATAAAAACTCCCTGTGTATATTTTCTTCTTCTTTTTTTAATTGCATTGCCACTTAGGCTTTTTTGACCAAATATGTGTATTTTTCTATTCACATACTAAAATTGAAATTGAAAGCCTTAACATTTTCAGGCTTTTCTAAACTCGAAATTTTACTTCATGGTTAACTTGGGAGTAAAAAACACTCGTTTAAAGCTTAAATTAAACTCTTAAAAAAAACAACAAATATCTGAAGTTTTTCAGCACAGTTGGGCTATGTATAATTATAAGCTCCCGGTATATAGTGTGATAATACGCTGCATTTCTTCAATTTTTTATGTCAAAATATCAAAAGGTTAGATCTTTCCATCTATGTTTTTTTTCTAATAGTTATTTTGTTGATAAAAGTTTAAATACGGGATGATGTAATGGATTCAAAATGCATGTTAGGACATTTGTATTTGGGTGAGATACAGAGATATCTAAGAATATAAAAAAAAACGTTTTATTAAACAATTAAAGTTTTATTTGGAGAACGTCTTCAATAAAAATGGTTAGCGTTTGTCGTTAGGAATAATTTGGGTTATTTCATCTAAGAATTCATATGAGGGATTAAATAGTGGAATACATGGGTTTCAAATTTTGATTTTGATTTCAATTTTTAATACTGTAATGAAATGATGGGAAAAATATTTGAGATATTTTATTTGTTTCTAAAAGAATTTTATGTGTACATTGTGGATAATTTATACATTTTTGCACTGCCTGCGAACCTTTGAACACCCCTTATTTACTTTATTAAATTGTTTTATATTGTAAACAGTTTGTAAAAAGTTGCTTTATCAGCATTACAAATAATGTAAAGTCTTTTACGGGTAAATATTTACCTTGCGTCATGTTTCGTCGTGATTTAACCAAACAGTATTTTGGGGCTTACGTGGGTCGACCAGCGGTGGTATTTAAAGTGTCAGCTGGTTCATAATTATGACCCTCGCACAGGGAAAATCATGTCCAATTCAAATTAGAACATTTAATTTTATTCGGAACTCATCAGCGGTCATTATGTGTGCGCACGTTCCCAGGGTGTCATTTAATATTAATCCTTATGAAAATGTAAAATACGAGAGGATGCATTCCACCTAGTTTCGGATTATGTCCCCCCGAATTATTCAAGGATGGAAAACGGCACAGCACAGAGTGGAACAGGACTATATTAATTACTAGGGGTTGGTTATCAACTATGAGGGATGGACTATCTTGTAGTAGGGATAATCCCTTCTTTATTTTCGGGCGATCGGGCTGAAATAGGGTTTTATTCATGCGTGGAAAAAATTGGGATAGACGTTTTCTAATGATATATTTCCAGGTCATTGAATCAATATTAATCAATTAATTATTATAATTAATTATGTTGACAATGAATGAGTCTATAAAGATTTTTAATTAAATTATTCTAAAAACAAAATGGTAAATATGTAAAGACTGATTTAAATTAATATTCAAACACTCATACATATCTTTAATTAGAATAACACATATTTAGATATTTAGTCTGTCATCAACGAAAACTAGTTGCTGTTGGTTTTCAAGAATTTTTGAAACTATTTCTGATATTTGTGATTTTTTGTAGAAAACATTATATCGCATTAAATTTAAAAATTTCGATATATCTTGGGGGATATCCTAAATAAAAAGTTATATATGTATTTATAATACTGTTTCCTCGTTACTAAAATTATGATTTAATTTGAAATAGATAGTATCTCAAAATATAAGACTTACAACAAAAGGTGTATTAGTATATTAGTAAATAGTAAACGTGTTTAGATATATTGACGTGAGGATCAAATATAAGGGGTGGGTGTATTTTGAAATTCACTTGACACCAGTGTTTATACGCGTGGCGCATGAAGTATAATTTCGAGTTTAGAAAAGCCTGAAAATTTGGTTTGGTCGCTCGCGGAGCGACCAAACCAAATTTTCAGGCTTTTCTAAACTCGAAATTTTACTTCATGCTTAATCTGGGATTGGAAAACCTCGTTGAAGCTTTAAATTGAAAGCTTGTATAAAGCTTTAAATTGAAAGCTTTCAATTTTAAGCTTAGTACAAGCTTTTAATTTAAAGCTTCAACGAGTTATTTTAAGAATGTCTAATAATGTTCATCAAAAAATCGTTAGTCAAGCCCGGATAGAACAAAATAAAAGTAGCTAAATTGAAATCGTAAAAAATGATCAAACAAAAATTGTGCAAAATTATAAAATTTAACAATTTTTGTATAACTACAAAACTTATAGAATATGTTTAAAATGAGAAAGTTTTTTAAAACAATGAAAATTATCTAAATTTTTAAGCTTAAAAATATAAAAAAATAAAAAATTACAAAAATACTGATGAAATAACAAGATTTGTGAAACTTCTAAGAAATAATAAACAACAATTTAAATAGCAACTATAAAAAAGCGAAGCGGAGCAGCCAAACGAAATTTTTAGGCTTTTCTAAACTCGAAAATATACTTTATGCACCAAGCGTATAAAACACTGATTTAAAGTGAAGTTCAAAATATACTGCCTAGTTTTGATCACATGTTCAATAATTTTACAAATGTTTATATGGAATATGTGAAAGTATACTTAAAAAAAATCCCTGTATGCTAATATTTAACTAATATTACAAATTTTAATAATTAGTCCTACTTTAAATAAAATTATCAAAACCAACCACAACATAAAATTTGACAAAAACTTCAGGTCTGTGAAAATTAGGACAAATTGACAAATATGTACAAATTAACGAAATCTACAAAAATGTAAAATTCCAAACGAGTAATTGATTAGAAAGAAAATTGTCCCCCTTCTCCGAAATTGCTTTCTGGGTCCGCTTCTGATTAACTGTAGAGCTTTCTGAAACAGCAGAAAACTTTGATACTCTCTTGTTTTGCCGTAAAAAAAACAACACCGACACCACTATATTGCAAATGTGAACACATTCTATTCGCGAAACTAGAGTAAAGCCGTGTCGCGTAAAGAGAATACGTATTGAAGTTTTAAACTCGATTGAAACGCGCCTTAATAAAACACACGCTATCGACCACTTCCGGCTGTGTGTCCCATATGATGGTAATTCCGCTTCTCTTTGAAATTTCATCGAATTAAGACTTGCATGTAAAATATTCAAGCACTCTCCATTGAGTATTCAGTGGGACGTGTAAAGCGCCCCCTAAAGCCGATCCTGTCCATCCCTAATAAGGGAAAGTGTAAAGTGTCTCGATGCGATAGCGCCGAATGTGTCCTGCGGCGAGATTTAATTAAAAATTTAACAATGTACCCTTGCAATCAACTATTTTAAACCTATCTGGATTATCGTCGAGATATTTCATGTAGCCCGGAGAGAAAATGGTTTTATTTCGGGTCGCGACACGACCCAGCCCAGGCCAACCCGACCAAGCCCAGTTTCAGTTCCAGTCACAGTTCAGCGTTTTAAAATCAACGAAAGTGCTTCCATGCGGAAAAGTTTTTAATTAATTTTTATAAACACCGTCCTTCCATATTCCCGGGGATTTTTTTATTAAAATCCTTTCGCTACAAGGATATCCAGCAAGCTGCGCGCTGACAAATCACGCGAGAACTGTGCAGTTTATGTTAGGCGTGCATATTGTGTTGACGTTTCTGCTCGTAATGTTCTAATTGTTATTAATAATTAATGTAATTATATTGCTGCTAATCTAAACAATGCATAATGCATATTTATGTATATGTGTCATGGTGTGTGTGTGTGTGTGTGTGTGTATGTGTTGGTGTGGATGTTATCGATGTTTATAGGTGCTTATAATGTAATTCCATCGACGGTTGTCATAACTTTGTAATTTAAAATAAATAGAATTTAAATATATTGTTTTAAATATTCGACAAATTAGTAACGCCAGTAAAATATTATTTATTTTCTAAATTTTACTTTTCTAATTTATTCATGTTGTTCCTTGTTATTGTCTGATTTTAATTTAAAAATACAACAAGATTCAAAACGCTCTAATAAAGCAGTGGTTTTCCGATATACACATTTTCGGTGTTTCAGATTCGTAATTCGAATCCTTTTTTTTAGGATTCGTGCCAGCTCAGCTCCAGCGAAGTGGTAATCATTATTATATTGTAGAATTATGTTTAAAGTAAATTAAAAAAATAAGTTTTATATTTCTTGTTATTATGTGAATGTAATAGACATTACAAGTAATAATTGTGAAGTCAACGGGAACTAATTTAAATAACTTAAACAGAAACAACTTTATTATCCCACAGACGTAGAAATTTCACCACTACCCTTTCTAACAGAAATAAAATTTTGTTAACCGAAAGTTATACAGTAATAAACATCATTTATATTAGTTCCAAATTACTGCATTGTCGAAAGCCGTCCTAGAAACTCTCTTTGTTAAGAACGGAAAGGAATCGGACACATTCCGAGGGCAGCGGAAAGACAATGGGAGCACGCTTAAAACGGGGATTAAGGATTAATTTTATAGGGCCGGGGCAATAAAATTTAAATTACTTGTATAGGCAATTGGATGTTGACAGCGATTTAAAATTTCGGTCCCTGCCAAACATCCCCGTTTAATGGCAGCAATTAAAATAAATCGTTCGTACCCAATTAAACACAATGGGACAATTGAAATCATTTCAAATTGAAACTATAACATAATCCTTTTTTTAAACTCATGGTTAAGGATAGTAAGATAGTTTCGCATTGTAAATATAAGTGGATATCTTTTATTGTACTTAGATGGTTTCCATATTGAACAATATTAAAAAAAATCATTCAATAGATTGTTGAAATATTACTCGGCTGAATTCACATATTTAATAAATAGAGAAAAATCATGGTGACGTATCTTCTAAAATATAAATTCATTATTATGAATATTAGTCCCATAACAGGGCCAATAGCGGCTAAGAGATAAGGTCTTGTTATGAAAAAAATTAAGTAGTAGTGCTATTGTTATGATTATTCTATTAATAATAATTGTAAGATTCATATCAAATAATACGAAATAAACATTTTTGTTGAAGTGTAAGAAAAAATTGGAGATCTCTATAAATATCTTCATCTATTGAATTTATTTCTGAAATATTTTGCTAATTTATACCTATATTAAATTTAGCATATTCGATATGCTTCCTTCATTAAAGAAATTTAAGGATCGTATCTGCCTAGGGATTGTAATACCGATGAACCGCTTCCAACGGTAACTCATAATAAAATGCTCTCCAAAATTTACCGGCAGTTATATATTTTTTTAATTAAGTAAATTGATTGTCTGATTGAGCCAATTTAATGCATTTTTTTTGTACGAAATCATATAAACAAATTTTCAAAAGTACCAATTTTTATAAACAAACATGCACAAGACAATTAATTATTTACACTGCTGTGTATCGGCGATTAGTACTTCTTTAATGTAAAGCCATTTTAAAAGCAACTTGTTTAAACAAGTGCATATTTATTAAAGAAACATATTTGTAATATCTAACAAATTGATAATATTTTTATATACAGGGTGCCCGTATTTCGACAGAATGTATGGGGATCTCAGGTATTTAAAGAGATAGAAAGTCGGTTAAACTGGGGCAAAGTTGCGTATTTTAGGGCGTAACAATAATCTAAAAACAATTTTGATTTTTTTTTAATTTTTTGTTTTCGAGATATCAACAAAAAAACTGTTTTTTTGAAAAATCGTATTTATTTTTTTATTCAAAAACTACTGAATCTGGACATTTAGAACTGTGAAAATATATAGGCACTTTTTAATGAGGAATCTAGTAGCATATTATAGATTATAGATAACTATAACATTTACCATGGTCCCCGCCAACTGTTGTTTTTCTTATGGGCGCTATTTTGCATTTTCTTATTTTTTGAAAGAATATTTTTTTCTGAACTCACTGATGTATCACACTCATAATTTATTTTAGATTTGATATTGAAAATTATGATATTTTCTTTTTTGCAAAGAGTGCCTTGGAAACAATGACGTCATATTAGTTAATCAATAAAATCTTGACAGCAGTCAATCATTGTTAGCCTCAAAATTAATTAATAACTGCCAGTCTATTGTAATAATTATAATAAGTATCGATTATTACACAAAAGTTGCACAAACTAAATTTATTCTACTTTAATTATTATTATTCCAAAACTATTCACAAAAAAGTAATTTTTGCATCTCGGTAAATATTGATCACCATCACATCTAATCATTATATATTTTTAATTTTACTGTGAATCAGTGGTTTATACGCGTGGCGCATGAAGTAAAATTTCGAGTTTAGAAAAGCCCCGTGAAAATTTGTCTCGGGTCGCTGCGCGACCCTCGACAAATTTTCTACGCGGGGCTTTTCTAAACTCGAAATTTTACTTCATGCTTAGTCTGGGAGTGGAAGACACTCGTTAGTTTAAAATACATCACAACTGTTTAAGTATGTATCGTCGGATGCCCGTCTTGTATGTAAGCAAATTATAGGTCCTAGGAGTTGCCAATTAAGTGAGTTACTCAACTGCCTCTATAATGTAAAAGATGTAAATGTCTGGATTCAATAGTTTTTGAATAAAAAAATTAAATTATAAACTGTGGAGGCTTCTACTTCGTTATACATGTTAATTCAATGAAATAAAACACGTTAACTTTGTTTGTATAACACACTATTTTTATTTTCGTGACTGCAGTTTCGGCAATTCAACTTGCCATTATCAAACAGACTGTGTATCAAAACAGACTCTGTATCAAACAGACTCTGTTTGATAATGGCAAGTTGAATTGCCGAAACTGCAGTCACGAAATTAAAAATAGTGTGTTATACAAACAAAGTTAAAGTGTTTTATTTCATTAAGAAAATTAAAACAAAATTTGAAAAAATCCGTTTTTAACCGCCTCTCTATCTATCCAAATAACCAAGATCCCCATACATTCTGTTGAAATATGGACACCCTATATGTGTTATTCTACGTACAGATGATGTATGTGTTTTTGAACTTCTCAGTAAATCAGTGTTATTATGCATGGCACATAATGTAAAATGTCACTTCATGAATAATCAAGAGCTGCGATTTATTCTCCATTACAGCAATATCTGAAGATATCTCAATTTCATTTATAATTTTAACGATTTAGTTTTGCATTATACAACAATGTTTTATTAATTTATCAACATATCAGATTGGGTTGTTTTATTTATTTTTATAAGCTCCAAAATAAAACACAATTTCTTTTAAAAAAAATTGTATTTAATAGGAATTTTGTTTTAAACAGCTTTAATTTATTTTTCCTAGGTTTTAAACAAATTTCATTTTTGCTTACAACACCTAATGTATTGTTTTATAAAGAATAGTTTTTTATATGATTATTTTAAACAAGCGAGAAGTTAGCATTAATAGGACAACATTCAATTTGCCCCTCCACCAAAGAGCCTAAAATCATTATTTCATAAAATATTGTGTTTTTCACAATGCAGCTGGACAAAACTTTAAGGGACTGTTAATTAGAGTAAATATCAATAATCGAAATAAAAAACTAACAATATATAGAAAATTAACTCAAAAGTTAACGAAAATTTGCAATATTTACTATTAATAAAATAGGGATGTTCTTCATCCCCGATGATTCTGAAACTTTAGAGTTGTTCACTGATGTTAATAACGAAATATAAAAAAAGTTTTACATAGTTTATAAAAGAACCCATATTTGACTTGCGATTTTAACTAATTTTAGACAAGTGCAGCTTTTTGAAACCTGTTCCATTTTATTTTATTTTATTTAATTATTTCTAAATACGAATTTGATGTGCACCAAGTATACCTAAGTATATTTGGAATGAACTTTAGAATACGTAAGCTATAAATAAGTATATACATAGATTTTAACAAAATACACTTATACTTAACTTAGTTAAGTTTCGTAGGAAATATAATTTCTGAATTTAACAAAATTAAAGATCCCTGAAATTCTGTTAAGTATAATTTGTGCTTTTAACTGGAGCAAAACATAAACATGCCTATTACAAAGCATTGGAAAACGGAAATTTCCTCAGATGAACTTTTCAAACAGACGCGCTGCATTGTCTATCTTTTCCTTCAAAAAAGAAAAACTTTATCTTGTACTTTTTTAATCATTCCTTTCTCTTCCCAGATAAAACATTAATAGGGAGTCTTTCATCATAAAAAAAATGAGCCCAAGGAGGGAAAAGATGGAAAGATGGAAAAGGAGAAGAGGGAACAATTCTTCCCCCCCTGTGTTCTCGTCTTGGTCCCTATTACCGGACGTAGACTTTGATTATTCTAGCCGTAATTGCGGCTATAGTGTCCTTTCATTGTAGACATGTCAAGACCCGGCATTTTGCTCCGTCTCACTCGAACACGTTTAGATATATATACGTACGTCGGGAGTTGAAGTTCAAAAGCAAAATGGATCCGCTCTTTCGGGCCATTTCACCGCCAGGAAGGGATTTTTAAAGAAAGTTTCAATTGTCTACCATCCTATATGGAGCTATTGGCTATACTCAATGGCGTTATCCTGTCTTACAATCGAGATATGAAAGTCGTGCCATTCAACTTTTAGCATGCAACTTTTTCGCGGCCATCAGTTTTTATGCGGCTATTAGTTAAGATTTAGGGTTCGAGTGTGGAAAGATAATGTTTTATGAAAACAACTTGATGCCAACTATATGGCTGCATGGTGCTAGCTCGGATTATTCAATTGAATATAAAACGGTTTCTCGGTTATTGCACTTGATCTATTATATTCATTATGTTTGAAAATGTTGTTAACAAAAAGTATATTAGGAAACGACCATTAACAGTGTGGTTTACAGCATATACAAGGCCTGGGGCAACTTATACTTCTAAGGCTCTTTAACAATATAAATGCATAATTATTTATTGTTTACTATTAGAAATATTTTGTTATGATTCTTTTAACCAGAAATGTTTAAAAGTATTTTATTTATGCTCTATATTGTGATACGAGTAGAGGTAGATATGCATAATTCTGCTAACACATATTCAACATTTATAATAAATTTATCATGAAGAACTAGATGGAATAAGTAGGAGCGAATAGCAGAGGCTTTGCATTCAAATGCAGCTTGTTTGGATGAAATTCTAGTTTAAACATTATTTACTCATACTTTATTTACGAAAGAGGTTTCAGCGGTCCCAACGTTGTGCACTATTCCTACTCAAAGCATCCCTTACTAACTAAATTACAATTACCAAACCAAAATTGATTTATCTCCACACACATAGAAAGATGAACATCCTTGTATTCCACACACATGCATTAAAATACTGCTGATGTAAAACTTGTATCAACGTAATTATTTCTCGAAAACTATTATCACATTCAAGACGTAGTTTTTTACTTCAACGAAGAGCCATATATAACTAATTAACAGAGCTGGGACGAATCCTCGTAAAAAGGATTCGAATCACGAATCCGAATCACCTAATATGATTCGAATCACGGTTACTCGAATAAAGGATTCGTAAGAGATAAATATGATTCGAATCAAAGATCTGAATCCTGTTTTTTCGAATCACGAATGCAAACCCTTTAAGAATAAATTTGATTTTATTATTTTTTTTCAACTATTTATATATAAATATCATTACCAGTTGTTTTAACAAAAATATTTAAAACGTAATTATTTATTATTAACACTGAACATCATTGATAACAGACTAAACAGTTGATTCCCTGTTACTCTGATTAAAGATGTATTCGTGTGTTTCTGAACTTCACTTCAAATCAGTGTTTTGTACGCGTGGCGCATGAAGTAAAATTTCGAGTTTAGAAAAGCCCGAAAATTTGTCTCGGGTCGCTGCGCGACCCGAGACAAATTTTCACGGGGCTTTTCTAAACTCGAAATTTTACTTCATGCTCAGTCTGGGAGTGGAAAACACTCGTTTAAAGCTTCAAATTGAACTCTACTATAAAATCGACGAATGCCTGAAAATTACGTAGATAAAAAATTCACGGAATATCATTAATACCGGGAAAGTCAACACTAACAAAAAAGCCATATGACATTATTAAATTTGTCAAAATCAGCAGGCAAATTACAAAACACGTAAAAGTTTATAAAATTAACTTAAATATTGACAAAAACAATGAAAATAATTTAACAAATTGGAGGTTTCCCACAGAAGAAAATTATATTAAAAGGTCAGGGAAAAACTCTTGAATCAGGGAAATGTCGGAAAAATTTAACATTTCATATTGTGGCTACTATGTCAGTTTTACTTCAAATAATATTAAAAATAATTTTGAAAACTAGATTATTATCTTTAAAAACATTTTTAGTCATTTAATGTTTTTATCAAAGCATTCAGTTTGATGTTTCGAACGAGCGTTTCCACTCCCTGTGTGCCTTTTTGAAATTTCGCATTTACCACAACAAACCATAAACCTTGCAAGTCTTGAAAGCCAACATTGAAGAAGAAATCACCAATTTTGGCCAGATGTGTTACGAACAACAATTTAAAATGTTGTAAAACGAGCACAATCAACATCAACTCAGAAGATGGTCATTTGACCGATATCATTTTTTTAACTTTAATTTATCAATTTTACACCTTTAAATTAACTTTCAGTCAAAACATTGCCAATTTTTTTTAATCTCTAATAAAATGATAGCCAACTCATAATATGACATTACTTTTGCCTTATATTACACGAGACAAAAAGTTTATATCTTAAGAAATGTTAATTTTTGTTTTTTAACATAGATTTACTGTCCTTGTTTACGCACGAAGCAAAATATAGTGTTTAGAAAATTTGGTTTAGTTGCGTAGCGAAAGGGATAAGCCACTGAAATATTGTGAAATTAAAAATATGCTGGTTTTTACTTATTATGTTTGAATTTCATAGCAAACTCAGTTTGATTTTATTAGAAATATCTATATCCCGAGAAATATAGGGAGTTTTTCTGACATCACACATGAAATTCCTCGCGTGACGTGAAAAGTCAATGTAATTAAACTAACAAGGTCGACTCGGTTCTAAATTAAGACAACCTTATACACTAACCACCTTGATTGCTGACGTCACGCGTGGAAGTCCTCACGTGACGTCAACAATCAAGGTAATTAAACCATTCTAGGCCAGCTCGGTTTAAATCAAGACAAACTTACTTACACACCTTGGTTGATGTCGTCACGCGTGTAAAACCGTACATGACGTTAAAACCAAGATCATTACTGTACAAGGTTGTCTCGATTTAAACCGAGCCGACCTTATCAAGCGCGGAAATCCTCACATGACGTCAAAATCAAAGTCATTACTCTATAAGGTCGACTCAGTTTAACCTGAGACAGTCTTGTATAAGGTTGTCTTCATTTAAACGAGTGTTTTCCACTCCCAGACTAAGCATGAAGTAAAATTTCGAGTTTAGAAAAGCCCCGTGAAAATTTGTCGAAGGTCGCGCAGCGACCCGAGACAAATTTTCTGGGCTTTTCTAAACTCGAAATTTTACTTCATGCGCCACGCGTATAAAACAGTGATTTAACAAGCAATATAAAAACACACTAAAGACATTATTCATCTTAATCCTTACAATTAATACGAATTATTTTTGACGATTCAAATCCTTTTCTAAGTATTCGAATCCTTTTATAAATATTCGAATCCTTTTATAAACATTCGAATCCTTTCATAAGGATGCGAATCCTTTTATATGAATTCGAATCACCCACATTTGGATTCGAATACGAATCCTCTTAAAAAAATGTAACGAATCCGGATCACAAATCCAGTTGAACTAAAGTATTCGAATGCCCCTTTTAAATCCTCTAAAAGGATTCGAATCCAAGATTCAAATCCTGAATAATTCGAATCCTGCCCAGCTCTGCTAATTAATTATGCATAAAGTAAAATTTCTAGTAAGTATATTTCGAATTCAAAACTATTTTGAATTTGAAATAAATTTGCTCACGCTTATAGATTGCATTATTCAATATCTGGCGCTGTATTTTCACAGAATGTAGTTGCATAAATAAATATTTATTGTCTTAGTAGTCATATTAATTGAAACTTACTGTTTAGGGTATGTACGAATATAATCGTAATTTTATATGTTATATCTAAAATTTCTAGTCTTGATAAAAAAAAAAAAAATGATTTGCCGGCCAAACCGATGCGGTGCGTCCGACAAATACCAATTTTCAGGTTTTTCTATAATCGAAATCTTACTTCATGCATCAAGCTGTTTTAGTGTGAAGTTCATTAACTCATACATTTTAATAACTTTAATTAGACTTACATAGAATTAGATATTTAGTCTGTTATTATTGAATTTTATTGTAATATGTTTCGATTTCGTGTATGAAAATTGGTAGCTGTTGTTTTTTCTGAATATTTAAACATCTTTTTTATTTGATTATTTATATATGATTTTGTGCAACGATATTATTATTATCGTATTTAATTAACCCAACAAAACATTAGCACAGCAAAACCCAATTAGTTTTACAGAAATAGTGGTATACGATTGAAAAATAACTGGTAAATTGTTGAAAGTATTTCTTTACTATAAACCAGTGGTCTCCAAACTACGGCCTGCGGGCCAAATCCGGCCCGCGACTTGCATGAATCCGGCCCGCGATTGTTTGTAATTTTTTTTGTAAATGTCATATTTTGAAATATTGTAACAATTGTTCCTTAAATTTTTCATAATTTTATAAAATTAATCGGATCTTGGCCGACTTTATTATGTAGAATTGTATTTGTGGCCCGCGAAGAAGATAGTTTGGAGACCCAGGCTATAAACGACTCTGATTAAAATATGGTGAATGCGCCCGAAAAAGTAATTTTAAATCATCTATATTTTTTAATGAGAGTATAACGGTATTGTTTTCTTTTCCTAATCTTAGATATATCTTAAAACATGTTTATTTAATAAAAAATCCATTAAATAATTATTCTAATGTAAAATCTAAATATTTATCACACCTTTTAAAAAGTTAAAACTTTTAAACCGCACATAATACATATTTTTTTGTTTGATTTCCAGCGCGTTTTATTTTTACAAAAGTAGCCATTAAAAGCTCTTACCATAATTCACACCAAACTAGATAACGTTACTACCCTCCGCAATTAAGCCCAATGAAAAATGTATAAACAAGAAGGGCCGCGCTATTCACATAAAAAAGAAGGAGCGAAAAATTCACGTGCAAACGTAATTGCCTAATTATAATGAGAATTCATTCGTGAATTTAAGAAATAAATATAACGATATATTAAAAACATGCTTTCGTTTATCGTGGTAAATTTATTGTATGGGACTCAGATGGAATGGCCGCGTTATTTATTACACCGTAACACGATACTTAAGTCACGTTACGGGCGGGTTTTTTTTATGATAATATTGCTGTAGGAGGGGTGTAGCACCCTTTTGTTTTGCGGTAATTTTCAGTCGGTTTAATTACAGTAATGGAAAAAATTGTAAATGTGCTGCGTAGTTTTGCACTTGGCGTATAAATTCCGTTTTATCTGAGATTGTTTGTTTAAAATATTTGCTGTGGTTTGCGATTGTTTTACAGAGATTACGAAGGTATGTATGAAAGCGTTTTTTTTTAATATCAATAATGCAGGTATTTTATAGAGATGGAAAATATTACCATTTTATTTAATTTCAACAATAGTTTATCGGTAATATTTAGTATCGTTGAAAAACAAATAAATTAAAAAATTAATTGAAACTATAACAGTTACAAATATTTTACAATATTTATTTAAATTAAATTGAAACATATAGCTGACCTTTCTAATTACTGATATGTTAAAAAAAATCATAATATACCGATTGCTTGCGAAATTTATGATTTTGTTACTAATTTGCTATTGTTTTTTCTAAATTAATAACAGTATGGTAATGACCACAATAACAATACATCTTTATTGACAAGATAATATTATAATACGTAATACCATGGGCGTAGTAAAATTATGAATATTGTGAAATATGAATATGACTAATCGTTTGCAGTTCATACGAACATTATCGTAATTTTTATAAAAAATTTGTATTTAGTATGATATACATTTATAAGCGTTCTAATATTAATGTAAGTTTTCCACTCTTTGATTTAATATGAAGTAAATAAATATGCATTATGCATATGAAACACTAATTTATTGTAAAGTTCGAAAGCATATACTACTTACATATCTAACTTAACTTAATTTAATGATTGATAATAAGGACTGCAACGTCGGTAAACCAAAATACTAGCATACCGACTAATCGCAAAATATGCTCTTCAAATTACACTCGGGATTTTGCCGATTTAATATTTCGGTAAATTAACTAAGGCAATTTATATACCTTTCCTACACTTTATTAATTATTAACAAATAAGTCATTTATTACTACCTAATGTTACTAAAAGTGTTTAATATGTAAAAAAGAAGTAGAGAACTTTGACATGAGAAATAAGACTCTTATTTTTTGTTGTAAAACTTATTTGTTTAGTGAAATGGTAAACATGTCTAATAATGTATATCATAAATATATTATTTTAATAGTTTTAAATTGAGTATAAACTGAAACATTATTAATAATAATTTATATGTAAAGTTTATCATCCCACAAAAAACAAATTTTAATCCACAGTATTTTTATTATATGCAATATATTCCTCATAAAACATTTTCAACCCCAAGTTAATTACGTGTGAATTTACGTAGGTTGTTCATGAATGCGATACGGCTATTATTTCCATAACGATAAAACTTTTGCGGGTGTTCCCATTATTTAATTATTTTTTCAGCGGTTCATCGGGCCGGGTTAATGAAAAATGTGTGGAAAATTTACGTGCGAGCGCGCACAAAAACTTACCTACTAGTTTTTAAAAATTCCGTGCGTTTGAATTACGAATGGCTTATACTCGTATATATTCTAGTTGTTTGATTAATTGCTGTGTCGGAGATTGGGGGGTGATAAAAATAATAAATGCGTTTATGCGGGATCGGCATAATTAATAACGAACATTTCCTTGAAAGTTTGCATCTAGAAAGTTAATGAAAGGACGGCGCGGCGATGGCATAGTTGAAATTGCTTAAACCTAGTTTAAGGTAAGACTTAGTTTCCTATTTTAGCTCTAAAAGGGTTGTTCGGTTTTAATAGCTCGTGAAAATTTCTCGGTTTCATTTTTATAGTAATTGATATTCATTCAATTTAAACCCTATATTCCGTTTTAATACAAATTTTAACTACTTTCGAACAGTTTTACATTTAGGAAAAAGTTGGTTTCATTTCAAAACCATTAAATGATTATTAAAATTAATTTGAAAATATTAAACAGTTTGATTAATTAATGCCGCACTTTAATTATTATACGAATTTTAAAATTACTCCCCTCGGATACGGCCTGCTTTAATTAATTAATTAACGAAACATTAATTAAAACAATTACATTAATACAAACCCGCATCGCTGATATTTTATGGTTGCGATACAGTTTTAAAGGGGCGACAAATTGTTCATCGTGGCTTAACTTTAATTTTCCGCATCCATTAATTAGTTCTTATCGTTTTCGTTTACGGCTCAACAGTGTTACAAGATTAATAAGTTCGCGGAGAGATGAATAATTTAGTATTTTTGATAAGTTACAACTAAAATGTTCTACTAACTTATCCGCTAAGTTTGTTATTCATCGCTTGGATGGAAATAAAACTACACTTTCTCATCAGACTGGAAAGTTAGTCCATATATCTTTATTTGAAATAATCAATTTTGTTATAAATAATTGCTTGAAGCAGAAAAAGATCGAAATGGTATCTTAATAAACAACATTTTTGTGACGTAGGGCGGTACTTGAGAGAGGGATTGTAAATTCACTTACTTGATTGATTAACCAGTAATTTGGTAAATTTGTAACACAAAACCGGTTTACTAATAATTTCCTATTAAATTGTTCTTGATTACCGACGTTGTTTTCAACATATAATTTATTTTTTATAATTATTTAAATATCAACATTTTGAAATTATTACCAATATTTTTATATTCGTTCAAATTTTCTCTACAGAATATAAAAATGCAACCCATTTTAAAGAGACTCTTTGAATTCTAAGTTATTTTGTACGATTTTTATTACGAACAAAATTTTAAAAACTGCTACTCTTTAACCCATTAAAATTTACGGAAATATCAATTGGAACTACATGCAGGGTGTTTTTCTTGTAAGTATACTTATGTATACGCTTTTATTAAATAGTTCAATTTAATGCGTTTAACGGATGTTGTCCACTCCCAGGTTAAGCATGAAGTAAAATTTCGAGTTTAGAAAAGCCTGAAAGTTTGGTTTGGTTGCTCCGCGAAGCGGAGCGACCAAACCAAACTTTAAGGCTTTTCTAAACTCGAAATTTTACTTCATGCGCCACGCGTATTAAACAATAAAAACACTGAAATATTGAAAACAAATAAATTTCGCTTGAAATCAGTGTCTTATACGCGTGGCGCATGAAGTAAAATTTCGAGTTTAGAGAAGCCTGAAAGTTTGGTTTGGTCGCTCCGCTTCGCGGAGCGGCCAAACCAAACTTTCAGGCTTTTCTAAACTCGAAATTTTACTTCATGCTTAACCTGGGAGTAGAAAGCCCTCGTTTAAAGTTTCAAATTGACCTATTTAAAAAAAATGGTGATGTGTCCATCATAGTACTTTCCCCCGTACATTGCGTGTTAAATCACTTTTAAAATATTTGTAGCATTATTATTTTCAAAATGTCTTCAACTTTTTGATAACTACACCTTTTATTTGAAACATTTTTCAATTTGATCAACACATACTGACACAAACCAATGACTAGATAAAAAACACTGTTTATTGAATATCTCAAAAACTAAGAGTGCTATGACAAAAAGTAACTGAACAATACATCTTCATTTTGTTATTATCTACAACTTTTATTTAAAAGAATTTTTTGTTTGCTGAACATTTATTGAAAAAATCTGAAAAAACTGAAAAACGCTAAGAGTAAAGTACCACTTCCGGTTTTCCGATTTTCACCAAAAGCTTTTCAGTTCTTCCTATTAGAACAAAAAGCTTAAGTTTCAAGTTTCATCTCGATATCTTTAGCAGTTTTTGCGGTACAGCGCACACAGACACACACACAGACAGATAGACAGACATTTTTCAAAAATAGTCTTATTCGACTCAGGGGACCTCAAAACAGATATTTCCGCTAAAATTTTTGATTCGAAAATTTTCACGAAAACAATACTTTCCCTTTGTATTACATACGGGGGAAAGTAAAAACGAATATCTGATATTTAACAGCACATAATTGGGATATGTTTACTTAAAAAAAACTCCCTGTATATAATTTGTTTACAGAGTTGTGATGTTCTTACACTTCTTAAACTTATTCTTAAAATTAGAAGTTATCTAAGTTTAAATACAGCGCGTTGTATTTTATTTACAAATTAATAATTAATGATTTGTTGCGATAATTTATCGTTTCATTCGAGTTTACAGAAAAATCAACGAGAATCTATAAATTTTCTCTACAATGTATTAAAGTGAATTTATTATCTGAGCGATTTTCTAAATATTTAGCTGTTTTTAAATGTGCAAGGATTTTAGATTTTTTTAATAAAGCTTTATCGTCTAGATTTGTTCAAATTTAACGTAATATTTAACTGTATTTATTATTAAACATATTCTTTAAATATAAAGTTGTTTAATTAAAATCTCCTTGCCTAGTATACCTCGGAGTAAAATAGTTCATTAGACAATTATGGAAAACTATCATCCAAAAAGTATAGAAAACTCAAAGACCGTGCTTCTCGGAGCAAACACCAACACAATGGCCGAGTGGAATACGGTGTGTAGGTTAAGGCGGCCGAGGAGAAAGCGAAAAACCAGGAGAAAAACGCGCTAAATTCAAATATTCCTCAATAATCGCCGACGCTGGCGACCTCTAGATTAGTCGCCTGAACTACTGCCAAAAATATGATTTCCTATTGCGGTGACGCACTCCTACTTGATCGCTTTTCAAGCCGTGCAACTGTAAACAACACCGCCATATTTTCGTGATATAAACAGCTACACACGCTTCCGAGGTTATAGACGCTCATTGTTCTTTAATATTTTGTTTTTTAATCATGGAGAAGTATTATTATGTCCTTTTCCTCCTATAAGTCAACAATTTTTTCGTTTCATAAACAAACATATTATTTAGAATAGTCTTAAAACTGCACAAATTAAAGTATTAATTTCATACTTTGCAATTTTTATTTTATTTATCCATATGCAATTATGATCTACGAGGGTAACACAAAAGCCTCCTCAACAAAACAAAATTAGTTAGCCATTTTTTTCAAACATTTTTTCATGTCTGTGATGTAATTTTTGTGAGCAATGATTTTTTTTAGCGCGGCCATTAGATTCATCAAGTTTCTAAATTCCTAGTATACAATGGTTAAAAAGCAGCTATCCACGGATGAGGCTGAGTTGTACGATCCGTTTATGGGGCATTGAATCTATAGAAAAGTAAGTAAATTTTGCTTTGCTACCCCGGCTTAAACCTATAACCTAAAATTTCCGTAATTTTTTTATAGATTGCGAGTAGCAAATGTTTTGCTTATTAAAGTGCGCGGCTTAGGTTCCGAAATTGCCAAAACAATCTTTTGTGTGGTATAAATTCACTAACAATTTTAGATGATGGAATTGTAACAGAGGATGAGATTTTTAAAAACTTTTTATTGTCTCGTGATTCTGTAGGAAAGAAAGTGAGTACCATTATTACCCACTCAGAACTATTATTATTATACTGGTTAATTTAATTTTATATTGAATAGATAGCCGACGCAGTATTATCTAAAGCCCAAGCTCTCAACCCGTTGTTAAAAATCGTCACCTCTACTGATAAATTAGACAAGAAAGATGTAAATTTCTACAAAAACTTTACAATTGTGATCGGCACCGGATTAAATAGGGACCAAATTTTGAAAATATCCAAATGTTGCCGGGATAACAAAGTTAAATTTATTTGTGCAGATAATTTTGGAACGTTTGGCTATTCGGTTGCCGATTTTCAAGTACACGATTTCTTTGAGTAAGAGTTGCTACATCAAAGAGTTTGGTTAAAACAATGCAATTTGGATTATGATTTTTAGGGATCAAGTGAAATTTGTAAAAGGAACAAAAATAAGTCATGATGGTACCCCTGCAAAATTAGAGAGAACTTCAGTAAAAGTATCAGGAAAATTGATCTATCCAGAACTTTCAGTTGTATTAAGCTTTCCTGATGCTCCAGTTAAAGCAAAACGGAGGAATATTTATTTCTACCTCATGTTGGGTGAGCTGATTTTAATTACCTCGGTTAAACAATTTGTTCTTAAAAACAGCTTAATTTATCTGTTACCAGTTTTTATATTAATTAATCTTTTACTATTTGTGATTAGTGTATGGTCGTAATAATAATTATAACACATTTTTATTTATTTAGCTTTGTTGGAATTCCGTAACAATCATTCCAGAAATTCAGAGTTTTTCTCTAAAGAACCTGATATAAATGAGTTGAAAGACTTAAAAGATAAAATCTTTTCATTATACCAAGTAGATCCTGCTAAAATGAACGATGAACTGTTCGATTTAATATTCGAGGAAGTTGTGCCAGTCTGTTCTATTATTAGTGGGGTTATTGCTCAAGAAGTCATCAAGGCCGTTTCTGGAAAAGAAGTACCTATTCACAATGTGTTCCTTCTGGATCCATTTACTTACGATGGTCGTCAAGAAGGAATTGGAGTGTAAAGTTACTTAACCATTTTTTATTGTAGTATTAGGGGTTTCCAAAAATTTGTAATACTTTTTCTAAAATAAAAATTTTCATTGCGTTTGCTTAATTGCATTTACATAAAGTAAAGTATAAACAGTGAATAAAATATTAATATTTAAATTATTCAGAGCCCTAGTTTTCATCTAACCAGTCTAACGTTGTTCGTTTATATAAGTTGGCAACACTTTTTTGGTTAGAGCAGTTGTTTGATTTTATTATAAGGTTGGCAGTATTTCGGCGCTGGTATGGTATCTATGAGTTAAATGTATACATAACCTCTAATTAATTAATCTATAAATTTAAAAAAATTATTGAATGCTTTAACATGCACAGTTTAATTAAAAACATTTCAAAACTGCATAAAGCACGTATGGTATGTTAGATTTATTATAAATTATTTGAACATACATATCATCATATTACATAAATCCACCATTATTAATTTGAATTTTACTTTAATTTAAAAATTAGTTAATATTTAAAAATAATTCTTTCAGCTTTCAAAACCATGTTACACACAGAAATTAAACTTTCACCGAACATGTATAATTTTAAAATCAGTTAAAAGCGTTTACCTCATTGATAAAAAAGATGCAACAGAAACAACTTTAAAATGTAGCAAATTTAATACATACACAAATCGCAATTTTACTTGTAGTGAACTGCGAATCAACCATGTCGGATTAAATGTAACCCTTTGTGGCTGGCTAGAGTACCAATGAATGAACAAATTTCTTGTTTTAAGGGATGGTTATGGACAAACACAATGTCTCATAACTGAAGACCTAAGTTTATAATCAACAAAATTGAACCTAAATAATATTTAAAAATATCCATTTCAGGATCTACACATTCAAAATGTTCTTTCAGAACTCCCTTTCGAATCAGAATTAAAAATAAAGGGCACTGTTATTTCACGCCCAAAAGACATGATCAACAAAAAACAAAATAGTGGTGAAATTGAAGTTGTCATTCACGACCTAACTGTACTTAATAAAGATAAAACAGTTCTACCTTTTAATATAAGAAAATTTCAAAAAGCTAAAGAAGCTTTACGAATGCAGTATAAGTATTTAGACATACGATTTGCTACCATGCAGAGAAATTTGAGGGTCAGATCGGATGTGACGATGAGTATGAGGGAGTTTTTATCGAGGATTTTTTATTCTAATGTATTATTCTAATGTATTACAATTAAACGAGAACCCGATGTTCACTAGATAATGAAAGTGCAAAATTATTCAGCAATAGTTCTAGCTTATGCAAATTTTCATTTCAGAAAGCATTTATGAGCGTAATCGAATCGATTAATATAATTGAATCCGAAAGGGGACATTATTGGCCGTATTTAATGAAAATTGACGTCAACACATGTTAGTCGATAAAGTTTATTCCACTAGAGCCAAATTTGCATTTCACTCTAATGACTGTTCTAAAAAATTATATAATTAAATTTTACTTCTATCATTATTAATACATTATATGATTTGGAAAAAAACTGCATCTACAAAATTACATTTCTATAATTATTAGTATATTCTATGACTTGTAAAAAAATATATACAATCAAATTGTATTTCTATCATTAATAATACATTTGATATATTGTAAAAAATATATAAAATCAATCTTACAAATATATTTTATAATTTTAATTAATTAGAAATAATATTAATGTCGGGTTACACCAACGTCAGTTAAATCGACAAAGAGTTATTCATCAAATAAAATCTAGTAACCGTCACATGCCAAAAAATCAAAAAACGTATATGTTTTCACGATAATGTCATTGACAATGAGTATTTTAATCGACAAGTAAATATAATCTCTGAATAAAATTTAACTAAAGTTGATAAACCGGACCTAATATAACTCTTATTAATGTTGAATTTGTTTCGCGTTTCGGACTTCAACGTCCTCGTCCGTGTGGTCCCGACCGAGTGCTGAGGAATACTGAACATTTCTGACTATTTCATGCCAATATGTGAAAACTATTAATGGATTCGATAGCTAACGCCATCTAACGATGCCACTGTTCGTTAATGACGCGAATGCATAAGGTGCATATACAGGTCACTGTTTCGTCCACGAACGAGCTAAATTCTGTTTGTGAAACCAGAAAACAAATATCAAAATTGAATTTGTGTTCAGTATTCCGGCATCAGATACCCATAGACGCGTTTCGGACTTTAAGGTCCTCGTCAGTGTGGTCCCGACCCAATGCTGAGGAATACTGATAAGGACCTTGAAGTCCGAAACGCGTCTGTGGATATCTGGTGCCGGAATACTGAACACAAATTCAATTTTGATATTTGTTTTCTTTTTTCGTTTGTGGACGGAACAGTGATCTGTATATGCACTTTGTGTATTCGTGTCATTGACAATACCACTATGGAGCATTAGATGACGTTAGCTATCGAATCCATTAATAGTTTTATTATAGTGTTAAAATTACAGATCAAAAACGTATGGTGTGTTTAAAGAAAATCTAGGATCTGTATAGTGATTACATAAATAAAGGAATTTATTAGGTTATTATACGGAAAGCGGGCAGCAGCCAGGAAAAATTGAATCTTCCAATTGTATACATGTTTGCAGTCCAGCTAGAAGGATAGCCCCTTGCTATCCGGCTATATTGAAATTTCGACGTCGACGTTTGCATCGATGAAATATTAGAATGAGTTGTGTAAGATATTGAAAATATTTTCGGATTTTTTCACCGTCTTATCTTATATCCAAATAAGATATTGATTTCGCATATCGTACATATTTATTACACAAACAGCGATATTTTAAATTATTACAATATATATTAATACAAGTATACATGAAATTGCCACGAGTGCAAGACCGTCGCGAACGGACTCTCTGGCGCACACGATTAATTTAGAAAACAAGTGTCTCTCTCATTAAACTAGCAGGAACGCAGGGAAATAAGACCGTCTCCTAACCCAGGAGTCGCGGGTTCGAGTCTCGCCCGGTGAGGTCATTTTAAAGTACAAAATGATTCCACATGGGTCCATAGATGTGTGTGAAATAATATTCGTAATATGTAAATATAGTAAAATTACAAAATATAGCAAATTACAAAAGTATAAAGGTGTATAGTGGAATGGTTAATATCAATATCATCCAATAAAAAAAAATATAGTACTTAAATCTATTTATTTTTAATTATGAAACCATATTGAAGTCCTTTTCACATTACCAACGTAATAATTGTCAAAAATCATAAAATATCAAAAACATCAGAAAACATATCCAAAAATAATAATATTCTTGATAACTGAACAGGAAAATACCCCAAATTATAAAAATAATTAAATAAATATCGAGTTATCATTAGATTTAATTAACAATAAAAAAAATCATGATATATAATTAATAGCTACTAATAAAATAAATTAAAACTAAAAATATATACATATTAACAAATTTGAATTTTTTTTTAAAATAAGAAATTGAAACCAGAAATAAACTGGAACACGAGCAGTAAGAACTTTGAAAAAAAAATAGATTAGCAGGCATCTTGGTAAATTTACAAATATAATAAAACAATATAATAATCACAATACGTTGATAAATTTCGTGTTTAGTCAACTATCTTGATTTTTGTTAACTTTGGAATTCGCTATTTTTTTATAAAAGTAGAACCCTTTTGAAAAAATAGCGAATTCAAATTTGAAACTATTAACAAGTGTTTCCACTCCTTGATTAAGCATGAAGTACAATTTCGGGTTTATAAAGATAGCAAATTTGGATTTGCAGTCGCAAAGCGAAGCGTCGCGTTGCCGGCGCTCCGACGCGTCGGAGCGCCGGCAAATCCAAATTTTCAAGCTTTTCTATACTCGAAATTTGACTTCATGCGATTGACGTATAAAACACTGAAATATTGTGGTTTATATTTTCTTGATTTGTGGCATTAAGAATAAGATCTTGCACAGTTTTCGAATACTTTTGTATTGTTTCGAATGTACTTTTTTTAACAGACATTACTAAGAAATTAATAATTTTATTTTACTGTAAGGAAAGGTTATTGTTCCTTCATCTTCATCTTCATCAAGTTTTGCTACTGTTAGCGATAATTGTTAATTTTATCAATTTACAGGATTTTTATTTTATCAATTTGGCATTTATATCAAAATTTTTAGAAAATGTTACATTTACAACATTATTAATGCTAGATGCGTTTACTTTTACTAAAAATTGCAATGAAAATGTATATAACCTTTTGTTTTAATTAATTCCGACATACAATGTTACGCAATGTTTTTGCTAGTTGTGTGAACATCGGGAATTACGTTTTCTGCAACTGGAACGCTGAAAAATATAGTAATAAGCCGGCTTTTTATGGATGCAGTGTTCTGTTGGCTGAAAATGCGAACGGGGTGAGTTTTCCTGCCCTTTTTCAATATCAGATATGTCTTAACGATTTTCACGGTAGAGATGCGCACACATATATGAGACTGCTTCATTGAAAATATCTCCACCTGACATGAATAACCAAATTATTACTTCCTCGCCACGCGTTTCTTTCGCAAAAAAAGAATTTTGAATCTAAATAATAATAAAAATGTAATAAGACGTTACAAAAAACGAAAATAAATGTTCAAGTATTAAAATTTTATTGCACCTCAGATGAACACTTATTAAATTCTGACAATGAAACAGAGCGTGTGAAAGGTGAAACATGAATAAATAATTAAACGTTTTTTTAGACAAAACAAGTAAAATATTTTGAAAATCCATTTAAGTAATTATGCACTTGTAATTTACAAAGTTGAATGATATCCTAATCCTAATAATAATACTAATACAATAACGACAATAAAAAAATTGGGGTATATTTAAAATATTAACATTGCTTGATTTAATAGCAAAGGTTGGTAAATACATGCATACCTAAAACGTGTTCTATTGATTAGCCTAGCTAATGGAAATACTTTAATTTGCAAAAAACCTGTTAAATCAAGCTTCGAATGTAATCATTAAATATGAATGTGAAGGAAGATTAAAGAAATGGAGAATAATAAGAAAAATATTTTTAATTTAATAAATAAAGAATAACAATTAGTGACTCTTGCTATTAAAGGCCGGTTACATGAACTGAGTTTATCTCTGAAATGCAGTTTGTCTCTAAACTGCCATTCAAAATTTCATGAAATTTACTATTTTCTAATGCAATTCGTTTTTTATTGATAAATTAACATGTATGACGAAGTAGAAGCCTCCAAAATATAAAATATTATAATTTACTTAATTTTTTACTTCTTAAAATGTTATATGTGTAGGTATTTTCTTGTTCAAATTTTGTTTCTGCTTAATAACGAAGAAGTTTTCATAATTTCTGTCGCTCCGACGACGACGTGTATAAATTTTGAAGCAATCTGCGGCCGCATTGCCGCTCCGAGATTAAGGTATAATTAGGGGGCCTTATCCTGTTCCGCTTTATATTAAGGATTCGTGAATGATTAGTCTGAAAATATTTAAGCACTCTTCAGCAATCCGCTCGAATTATTTCCGAGCCGGCGTTTTCAATGAATTCGTAAATAAATTGTTGCGCGAAAAATAATTACTTACCCCAGATATAATTGCGATATTTCCTAAGGAGGCTTAGCTCTGGGCATTGTTTGCAGAGTTTGAATTTATTGATCGATTTAATATAATTTTAATTATTTTGAATGGATATACTCAAATATAAATTAATTTAGGAAATTAAATCTGAAACTGCATTTACATGATTTTATACATAATTTCCACTGCTTATATCTAAACTTTACGTTTCCTAGTATTTTAACAAGTAAAGAAGTTCCTATAAGAAATAAACAGCAAGATATGAAAAGTAGCGCACACAACTTTTTTTCTTAGTAAGTAAGTTTTAGATCTTGCATTCGGGGGATGAGATATCGTCTCTTTACTATATTAAAATTAGAAATGCATCGCCACAACTTATTTAGATACATCAGAAAAGGATACCTGATACAGAATTTTTTCAGTTTACTTTCTATTCTCTGCGATATCAAGTAGCAAAATTGAAATTTAGAACTAATTCAATTTTTTATTGATTAAGTTTATTATCAATTATTGCAAAATTGCATAGTTTGATCAAAGCTGAATATTTTTTTCTCTTTGGTGCATTTTTCTACAAAAGTGTAGCTAGAATTTCATATATTTGTGTAAATATAATACAATACAACAAAAACGTAATGGGTTATTCCATTTATAAAAAAATAAATATAATCATCTGATAAGAACATTTATATGTTTGGTGTCATACATCATCATAAATTACAACCTGTTTTCTAATGATCCTTAAGATGTCTTACTTACGATAAATCTTGTTTATTTGATATTACCAAGATATTTAACATTTTTGTTAGGTGTAATAAAGTAAAATTTCGAGTTTAGAAAACCCTGAAAATTTGGTTTGGTCGCTCCGCTTCGCTATGCGTTTAAAAGCTTCAAATTGAAAAAATAACAATTGTCGGGAAATTTATGGACAAGTTATATATGTATTAACATCAGTACAGTAAAGTAGAAAAAATACTGCCTAATTAATTAAATTTTCCTTTAAAGATTCTTACATGTCATCTAAGGTTGTAACTTTGGAATTAAGTAATGATATAATCGTAATGCTCGTACATTAGGATCCATTTTAAATTCGATAGATCTGAATACTTTACAATCTACTTGTGGTATTATTATACATAGTCATGTATTTTTATAAGTTCAATTGATAGAATATAATGTGTATAGGTTTTATCCCTTTTTATGGTCGCATGTCAGTTTAACCGAAATAAATTCGGTTGGATAAAAGTACTTAGAATAAAGTCGTGAAAAGGGGAACGTCGATAATTAGACCAATCGGTCAAAAGGATGTTTCCTGGGTTCTTGTGATCGGAACCGATCATTATTTGAGAAAATGAGAGCGCCTGTCCTATTCACCCTCGACGCCCCCTTGTTCCTTGTTTCATATCCCTTACCCTGCTTCACATTTCCTCTCTCGCAGATTTATTATTCAGGAAGGGAGAGAACTTGTGAACAACCTTCAATATAAATCTATACTGTAGAGAGGAAAAAAAATCCGCAAAGTTTTAAACGGCCAATTAATAATATCTAATGATAAAGGTTAGTATAGTTTATTACTTGGTCTTACAAACCTCAAATTCATTTAATAAGAGTTACTCGATTATTAATATTTAAAATAGTAACTGTAAAATATTAATATAAATCACACGAAAATTATTTATAGTATTCAACTTTGAATAAATTAATCTGATATTTAGAGATTTTGATTTACCAGTAATTGAAGAAAATGATCTTCAAAATTTAGCCGTAATTCTCCGATTTGGTAAGATATTTTGGCAATTTAAATGAAACTATTGTTACATTCAGTCAATTTAATAAATAGGTACGGCATTTTGTTTTGTACAAAATCTTATAAAAACGTGCATACAAGGAGTTTTTCTTTTATTTATACATATTTCGATGCATACACTGTAAATTTTAAGGCGTTCTTTGTTGAAATACAACAAATATTGTGACGTTAAAAATTTATTGCGTTAGCATACTACTTTAGCTGTATATGAGTTTAACTTCACAATATTTCTCTGATTTATACGCTTAGCGCATGAAGTTAAATGTCTAGTTTAGAAAAGCCTGAATATATTTGGATTTGGTCAAATGCAAATTTTCAGGCTTTTCTAAACTCAAAATTTTACTTGGAAACACTTACAAGAAGCTTCAAATTGCACGTTTTTAAAAACAATGAACACCTTTATTCTACAACGCACGCATGCATTAATAGCAAAATTCACTGTATAACAGTACAGAAATTGAATCTAATATTGGAAACAGTAAACTCATTGTCAATCAAAAACCCATCGATAGAGTAAATAGGTAAGTAAGTAAGTCAGTTTATATAAATACATGATCAAAACCTACTTTTTTATTATTTATCCTGAAAATCATTGATAAAACACTAAATATCTGATTTTGCGTTTATCTGTTGAATATCGCTTTAAATATGTGTTTTATCCGCTTGTTGCATGAAGTAAAATTTCGAGCTTAGAAAAGCCAGAAAATTTGAATTCCCAGGCGTATAAAACAATTATTAATTCTGTAGTTAATAATCTTCAATTAGAATAACACGGAAGTACTATTACAGAAACAACACATGTTTTGTGCAAAAAATAAATTATTCTGTTAAATTGGCTCGATAAAGCACAAAAAAAACGCAAGCTTACTTATATTTCGATTGAATGATCAATTTTTAATTTACAAAAATACCAGTAAAATCTAGCGGTGTCGTTTCGAAAGCATTTTTATTACGATTTGCCGTTAATCGGTACACAGGTTTATCGGTAATACATTGACTAGTTAAAATACTGCTTTAAAACTGTAACTACAATCAAATGCCAATTTTACGCGCTTAAAAATGCTATTATATCGTCAATGAGTTTTATTCAAAACACTAACGTAATTATCGAATAAACAGAAAATGCTATTATATAGTCAATGATTTTTATTGAAATCGTTAAGGTATTTATCGAATAAACAAAGAACTCCACTACTAAAATGGCGGAAAATTATATTTAATTTAAGCTGTCAAAATTTCAACTTTTTAAGAGAATTGCTTCATAAGAAATATCACTTGAAAGATTTATGCCCATTTTATATTCCTCGGTAACTTAATTTCTTGTAATAATATATAGAGAATTTTTCTTTTTGGTATACATATAACGATTTTTAGATGTAAATTTACAGAAATTCATTGTTTTATTAAAAACGTTTAATTTGAAGTTTCTTACGAGTGTTTCCAATCCCAGATTAAGCATTAAGTAAGAATTAGAGTTTAGAAAAGCCTAAATTTGGTTTGGCGTTCCGCGGAGGGAAGCGACCAAACCAAATTTTCCGGCTTTTATAAACTCAAATTTTACTTTATGCGCCAACTGTATAAAACACTGATTTAAAGGGAAGTACAAAATGTACTGCTGAGTTTCGATCGGATGTTCATTAATTTTATAAATGTTTATACGGAATATTTAAAAGTATATTTAAAAGAAAAAATCCCTGTATATAGCACAAATATATGCCTAGAAAGAAATACAGTATTCAAATTTTCTCAAATGTTTTGAATTCCAAAAAAAAAAATGTATTTTATATAAGTTATATAAGTTGTGAAAGAAAGAGTATATGTTTTTTATTCAATTATTAACAAATAGAAATACCGTTATGGTTAAATGCTAAATAATGTCTACTAAGCCCGTACAAACGATACTAAGATTTCGTAATAAAAGATCTATTGTTGGGTGTTAAACAATTGACAAAATCAATATGGCATTGCATTGCATTTTAATGTGTTCCTAATTCACTAATTAATATTATATTATTTAGTTATGTTACATTGTTTCTGTTTCCGTTAGGAAACATGTATTTCTTCTGCTGAATTATTTAAGTGAAATTTACTTATAAAAGTGTTTCCACTCCTTGATTAAGCATGAAGTAAAATTTCGAGTTTAGAAAAGCCTGAAAATTTGGTTTGGTCGCGTAGCGAAGCGAAGCAACCAAACCAAATTTTTAGGCTTCTCTAAACTCGAAATTTTACTTTATGCGCCACGCGTATAAAACACTGATATTAAATGAAGTTCAAAATACATTATACTGATTAGGTATGTACATTTATAAATTATAACATTAAAATTAAATGAATTCAAAATAATCCTATTTTGTTTAGGCCATTGAGTTTATGTATAACAAGAATCTCGTGCCTTAAACTAGAAGCACCATGCTATTAAATTATTAGCTGTTAACTAACAAGTAATCTACTAAAATGTTTAATTTTTTTTTTTCCAAACTTGAAGTTTTACTTCATGCTTAATCAAGGAGTAGAATGCGTATGCATCGGGATATCTATACTTAAAAGAACAATTCTCTGCATTTATAATATATTTTGTACTGATATGTACATAAATGATATGTGATGGAATAAATATGGAATAACAGTGAACAATGAAGTGAAAAGTTATTATAAGTAAATATCTTTGTGGAAACTCTGATTGAAATGTTCCATAATAGAAATTTATGTTGAGCAGAAGTGGAAACTTGGTAATGTAACACCATTTAACAACTTCTTACTCACAGTGGGTTGTCAAGTTGATGGGAGCAATAAAATATAATCCGGAAAATGCATGTTTACTACAATATGGATGGTCTCGAGTTTCATTCTCCGCTGGCTAAATTTAATTAAACTAAGAATTAGTATAAAGGATTATAATTTCAACTGCGGTACTTTCAGAAACAATTACAGATGTTTTATAAAACAAACGGGCCCGTATAAATGGAAGAAAGGAGCGTAATGGGAGAGAATTACTTCTACTTTAATTGTCTATATTGTTTTGTTCGGTATACGTTCAGTGTATAAAGAATTTAAAGGGAAAGGAAAAAAAACGGTTCCTCGAGGGTAACTCAATCTTCGCGACATACCAAGCGCAGCAAATCCTTATCAAAACAACATCTCGTTCTAATTCCTTCAATTTCATGCAACCTTAGCCTTCCCCTGTGACACAAATTACACAGAGCATTGTCCCCACGGTGTCCCATTTCAACAGATGTAGAAACTCAACTATTCACTGGCGAGGGTAAATAATCACCGCCAGATTTAATCCGAGTTATTGTCAACAATTGTCAACAGATGTCTTCGACAATGCGACCGCCACTTATGCAATTGTGTGTTCGATTGGCAGGTAATAACACACCGCTGAGCATGTATTTGTTGTGACACAGTAAATAAATGTTAACATGCCCCCATCCGCACATAAAGTAAACTTTTGTTCCCTTATCGCGGATTACAATCCTACTTTTTCCATTCACCCCGAACCGCACACTCGTAATTCTATAATTCCCGGCACAGCACGTATGAATTTGATGAATTGTCCATGTAAATCAGGTCGAGATCGGAAGTTGATATTTAATTTCGGCTGTGGAATTCAGAATTCTCGTTTGTAATAACCCTTACATGGCGTGCGATAAAAATTATATTCCATGCACATGCATATTTATATTCTATGTAAATTTTAATTATTTATTGCGCGCTATATATTTTTGTTCTGAGAGCGATTCGGTTTTTTGAAAGCCTCGTGTAAATTCTGACTGTCACACAAATTCGTTCCAGCTTCGAAGAAATGCACCCTGATATAAATTAGCTTTTAACCGCGGTTTACTTGTTTTGCTTAAGGGCGTATGTACATTTTCCGGGTATTTTGTATGAAATATAAGTTATATTTTGTTACTTTTAAAGGTCTAAATTATTTGGTTTATCTGTTGAGTTTTATACAAACGATGCTCAAACTTATAAAATATATATAAAAACATAGTAATTGGAATAAAGAAGATTCTCAGTAATAATTAAAACCAATAACAGTTAACTAACCTCAAACAAAACTTAACAGCTTTATTTAAATGAATAAACTGTGATAACATTAGTAAAATGTAACGTAATATGTTTTTACAATTCTCTACAACCTTTATTTAAAATAGTTTTAGATTATGTTTTAAATTTATGATAAATGAAGAAAATGCTAAGAGTAAACATCCACTTTCGGTTTTCACCCACAAGTTATTCTTCTCGAGGTACTATTGAGTAGAACAAATATACAATTTAATAAAAATCTCAAGAGCCGTTTTTGCTGAAATCTCTCCACAGACTGATAGAAAGACAGACCGACATTATTGATATAACACTTGATTCGGATTCCAGGGACCCCAAAACGTATGTTTTTCGTAAATAAATGGAGGGTCAATCTATTACCAATCACAATACCTCCCTTACAGAGTAGTGCGGTGGGCAAAAATAAAAAAATAAAAATGTTCCAGTATGTTTAAATAATTAATAAATATTGACAATTGCCGTTCAATTTACTAAAGATATTAAAAAATGTTATAAGCTGTAAACATTCGAAAATACTCGAAAAGTATGCATAAGTTAAAATCATCAAATTTTGCACAACATTATAATATTTTACAAGATTAAAAAGAGATGAACATTCAATAATCAATTATATCATACATTTGTAGGAAACATTTTCAAATTGTCAAAATTCTTATCTTTTCAATTAAATCCATTTAAAATAAAAACATAGATATTATATTATGATAGTCTGCTTGTACAAAAAATCTTAAGATATTTTTCAAATGTGGACTTAAACAATTGTCAATTCTATTGGCTTAAGAACACGAATGATTATTTTATAAAGTACGTTAAAACAAATAATTAAAGCTCTTATATTCAAAAGACGTGAAGATTTGAAAAAGGCGAGCTTTAAATAACAATGAAGCAAGTTTTTAATTGTAAACTGTAATAAATCAAACGTGGACGTTAGATTATATTCACATTAGAACACAATGGTATCTCTATACCATTTCAACTTCAAGTTGAGACTAATCAATATTAAATTGGGAATAAGCCATTTCAAATTAGGACTTTAAACAAGGCAGACAGTTTAATGGGTTTAAATTAGGATTATACATCAAATTGAGAATAATCTATTTCAAATTGGGATTGAACAAATATAGTTCAAGAAATAACCAGGTTAAACAATTTAACAAAAACAACGAAAACAATTTTAATTAAACATGTTACATATCCATATCTTCTAAATTTATAGTATTATAAATGTATTTTTGAATGTGAGCGACATATTTTTCATATAATAATAAGCGTTAATGTTGAACGCTTATTGCACGTTGTTATTTTATTTTTTGTACTATATGCTCCAGGTCGACTAAGTCTATACTCGGTTTGCAATATATTGGATATGCCTTTATCGCCCACAATTTGCAGTATCTGAAAGAATTTTATTCTTTGACAGCTTTACAAGTGACCAAGCAAGTTCATAAACAAAACACAGGGATTATTTCTATCAAGTATACGTATCTTGTTGAGGCATTTGTTTCTTTATAGGTTAATTTGAAACATCTAGCAAGTGTTTCGACTCCCAGGTTAAGTATGAAGTATAATTTCGAGTTTATAAAAGCCTAATAATTAAGGTTTGGGCGCGTAGCGAAACGAAGCGACCAAACTAAATTTTTAGGCTATTCTAAATTTGATTTTCTTTTATGCGCCACGCGTATAAAACATTCAAAATACACTGCTTTAGCGGTACATTTTGAGCTTCATTTGAAATCAGTGTTCTATGCGGGTGGCGCATAAAGTTAAATTTCGAGATTAGAAAAGACTGAAAATTTTGGTTTGGTCGCTTTGCTTCGCTACGCGACCAAATCAAGGAGTGGAAAGACTCGTTAGAAGCATCAAATTGAAAGCTTTTTAAGAACAAATACTATAAATAATAAAATCATTATTATTAAAATGGATTGTGATGTACATTATAAATGAAGAAATACATTTTTAACGAGAGCGCACTAAAGAGGGATGAAGTGGGGAAATGCGGGAAACGGCGAAACACGGGATTTTCATTAAATTCCGTTTGAATCGGTAATGATGCGGATCTATTATTTTGAAATATTTATAGCACAATATAGTCCATTAGCTGTTAGGCGGGAATTGCAACGGTGCAACAGTTAAAATACGCGGAATTTTACAATTCCTGTTCGCGTTCACACCAATCCGAATTCGAAATGCATTCAAGAGAAATCTGTTGATATTGGACAATATCCAATTACAAAAAAACGCGATATCGGTCCCGATTGACAAGTAGAATTGCATGCAATCGCGTTTTGTCGAGTTACATGAAATCGCTCGTTTTATTAGCTTTTTATGTACATGGGATAAGTTGGCAATAAATTGTTATTCGATTTTTTATCCTTGCTTTCTTTTAGTTTGCTAATCTTATTATGTTATTCAATAATAGTTTCTTTTTTAAAATATGTACTCACAAATTCTTACACTTCACTAACCTTTTTAAGAATAAGTATAAGTGTTATGTAATTGAATTATACGTTGCTTGTTTTAAATATTTAAATACAGGGTATAATTGAACTAATTAGCAGGCTCTCTACTATGCAGGGAATTTTTCTCTTACGTATACATATCCCGTTCAATGCTTTGTGAATATTCAGCCATTCTTTCTTTCCTTTCTTTCCTTTATTAGTGCTTTAACAATTGTTTTACACACGTCAATAATACATATAATATAAAAATAGTAGTAACAATATATATAATAATCGTAAATATGAATAATAATATCTATACGTATGTGACAAAAAATTTAAAAAAATAAAAATCAGATGTCAGATGTGATAAGAAGTGTGAGATCACCAACCCCCAAACAATAGAATCGTTGTTTATATAAAAGTATTCAATTTAAAACTTCTAACCGGTGTTTCCACTCCTCAGTTTAGCATGAAGTAAAATTTCGAGTATAGAAAAGCCTGAAAATTTGGTTTGATCGCTACGCCAAAACAAATGTTCCTCTAAAATGACCCTGGAAGCAGGAAAATGTATAAATGTGGTTTTACATGTTAAATCTTTATGTATACCTGATCGCATCAACACCCGGTATGTACGTACTTTTACTTAGTACAGTATCGTCTGCGTATGTGCCTAGACGTCATTCTAGTTGATTCTTTCTAATTTTCTTGGAAAAAATTTGAGCCCGAATATGCAAGGTTGGTATGGAATATACCGGGTGTCCCGATTAAGCAGTCGAAGCATGGGTATCTTCTAAACGGTAAGAGATAGAGAATCGGTTATATAAAAGAAAATATGCAGGACAATAAGTACTATCTATATCCGGTGTAAAACCAACAAAAAAGTTGAACGTTCAGAGCACACTGCGAAATAACCGATTATGGCGATTTTTTATTTTCCTGTATTACTTGGTTATTATTGATAATCGAAGGATGATTTTTTGACATTACAATAACACATTTATGCATTTTAATAATATGTAGTTAGTTTTACAATGAAGCAAATAGATTCCAAGATACGCTAACTTCATTTATTCATATAGACGTCAAAGCTATGAGCTCAGTTTGTAGATTTTTTGATTCTCTTTAATTTGATGTATCATATAAGTTAATTTTTTCAAAAGACTAAATAAGTAAATAAAAATATTTTTCTAATAGGCTGTGAAATTTTATATTAGAAGAAAATAATATTCATACATTATTAATCTAGTAGATGTGGGTAAGAATTTAATTGAGTTTTTAACACAATTTTCGTATAAAATACATTGAAAAATACGAAAATCTCATTTAATGTTTCCATAATAAAAATAAAACCACCATAAAAAATTAAAAGGAAACAAAAACTCTGCAAAATTAACTTTGGCGTCCGTATGAAAAAATGAAGTTAGTATACATACCTTGAAAGATATTTGTTTCTTGTTAAAACTAACTACATATTAATAAAATGCATAAAAATGTGTCTTAATAATGTCAAAAAACATCTTTTTATCATTAATAGCAACCAAGTTATAAAGGAAAATAAAAAATCGCAAAATTCAGTTTTATCGCACGTTCAACTTTATTGTTGGTTTCACATCTGATATTGACATTGTCCTGCATACTTTCTTCCCGTTAACCGATTCTTTATCTCTTATCGTTAAGAAGATACTCATGCTTTGACAGCTTAATCGGGACACCCGGTATATTCCATACCAACCCTGTATATTGTTATTCTATTTCATTTATCGTCTATATCTTGCATATATTTCTTCATTACACTAGTTTACAAAATAAAAGGATCTGTACATTTAATTTTAATTTTAATTTCAACAGGCTTAAATATGTCGCTCAAAATCAATGTTTTGCATTCCTACTTATTATTTTTTTTTTTTTCCAGAGAATTTAAGCACTAAAATAGTGCTGTGTCAAGAGCCTGTTCATTAGTTCAATTACACCCTGTATATAGAAAAAAAATCAAGATAGCATCAATGGATTTTGTAACTAATCGTCATATTCATTCATTGCTGATAAAACGAAACATAACATTTAATACTCACTGATAGCAAAGATGAGATATAATGTTACATGCTCGTATACACGACGATATTGGAGGAAAAGGACTCTTTGAGCTTATTTGACTTATTACAATTGTAACCGTTACATTCCTTTATGTATTTTCACAGGGAATTGGCCATTCTTTGCATTCGTAATTCAAAGCGAGTGCGGATATCGATTTTTATCTATCTTATCTCCATTCTATATTCTGGCTTAAATCACACAGCGTTTCCACAGAGCGATGAGCCAATTCTGAAATTCACGGAGGTTGCAATTACTGTTCTAGCTACTATACCTCCAATGCGGGCACATTATTTCCGGATCCGCCAAAGGAACCCGACACGGAACTGATTAAAACGAAACAAGAAGGGAATTTTAGACGAGGATATGACGAATATTTACATGCACATGTGTATTATTTATAATTCAATTGTCTACTATCAATAGATAAATAGGACGAAAAATAATTATTTCTTTCTAAATATCAGTTTTCGAGCTATTTATAAGAACTGTAAAGCTGTCCATTAATTACACAAGAAGATATGCTTTTTTATAGTAAGAAAGTTTCAAACAGTTAAATGCACTTCCTCGCCATAGACATCAAGAAATCACAGATTTTAAAATTATTGGATTTATGAGCATTCATTTTTGATATCATTAAATATTTTTCATATATAAATCCCACCGTAAATGAAAAAAATGTGGTTCTCAAGTTTTTAAGTGTTCACCATTAACGTCATATCAAAAATTGAATCAAGCTGAGTTGGCCATGAAATATAAACATAAGTACATTATAAATTTTGAACTTCACATTTAATCAGTATTTCCAGTTTAGAAAAATCTAAAGTGTTAACTACATGCTTGATCATGAAAGAGAAAATACATGGTAAATAAATCCATTAAAACAACACAATAACAGATTTTAATGCGTTAAATTATAAAAATCAAATTACCTACCTTTCGTACCTATAATTTCGCGAAACTTTTGTCATTTCATATGAAATAAGAAATGATACCGTGCGATTGTTTAATACGTGATTTAGAGTTGGCTTTGAATTTTGAATTAGATTGGCACTATTGACTGTTAACACATAGTTACCATAACCTCGAATTTTTTCCATCATTCAATTAGCAGTCTAGGAAACTCAACAAAAAAATGCCGCCTACTCTAAATTATAATTTAAGCGATCGCACTGTATTTCGTACACTTGAATTATTAAAATATTTATAAAATAATATTTGAAATAATTACTTTTCCATACGAGAATTGGTATATAAAAAACGTCAAGCATTTTCGGCTGGATGGTCATCGTAAAACAATTGAAAATCTGTAGCACACACGCGTAAATTGAGCATCCAATTAAAAAACAAATTAAACACTTTTCACAAAAATATATACACCTATATAAAATCGAACGCTTGTAGCGCGCTATCCGGACGATAGATCGTTAAATAAATGAGTCGTCGAGTTCATAAAAGGTATCAAGTGGAAGTTTTAACAAACTTCACATCAATCCGTGATTCCGGGATCGGGGCGAAATGGGAATAGGACGCGAAACTGGAGAGACGAGCCTCGGAGTCACTTCCTTTTTTATAATTTAATTGAGAACTGCAATGGTTTCCAGATGGAAAGTTGTAAACTTTTCGGAATTATGGAATTAATCTATCCCGTTCAGTGCATTAGGTAGATGTTGCCTACATAAATTTATAATTAGCCCAGCTCGGAACTACTTAAACACGATCTTTTATGCGAACTTTTACTAACTTTTACACGACTTTTTAAAATCGGAGAAATAAACTTTTAGTTGTGATGTGCAGTAAAAAAATATATATTTTATTTCTTTATCTCGAAATTTTAAAGAACCAAAATAATTTAAACTTAAGGCATATTTGCTCACTGCCGTTTTTTAGCTTTCCCATACCAATTTATGACTTCATTAATGAATTAATGACTTGCCTTCGTAGGAGGCGTAAATACATCTGGGGGATTTAATCCTCCCTCCTGCCCTCAAATAGTCAGATCACAAAAGATTAAACGAATTAATAGTTATGTATTTAAAATACTATTTTCTTGTTATTGAAATGACGATTAACTATAAAAAAGATAAAATCTCAAAATCAAAGAGTTAAAACAAAAGGTGTATATTAGTAAATAGTAAACATTTGTCAAATGTATTGACGTGAGGGTTAAACATAAGTGGTGGGCGTATTTTGAAATTCACTTTAAATCAGTGTTTTGTACGCAAGGCGCATGAAGTAAAATTTCGAGTTTAGAAAAGCCTGAAAATTTGGTTTGGTCGCGTAGCGCTACACGCTACGCGACCAAACCAAATTTTCAGGGTTTTCTAAACTCGAAATTTTACTTCATGCTTAATCTGGGAGTGGAAAACACTTGTTTAAACCTTCAATTTGAACTTGTTTAATACTCAACGAATATCTGAAGATTTACAATATATACGCTGTAATTGGTATATGTATACTTAAAAGAAAAACTTTATGTAAGCAAACTCGAAAGAAAAAATCTGTATATACGTTTTTAAGCAGAACAGTAACTTAAAAGTTGTGTGTAAATAAACGATGGATTATCATGCTTAATCCGGGATTTATAACAGTTGTTAGAAGCTACAAATTGAAAGCTTTTATAAAAACAATGAATATCTAGAAACCTACATCGAAATATGTATACCAAAAACAAACAGTCCCTATATATGAAGAGTACAGCACAAAAATAGCTAAACTGGTATCGTGAAAATTGACCAAATCACTGAATAGGTTTATTAGAATTTATGAAAACTGCGAAAAATGAAAAATGTCACGATTTCTATTAAACTGCAGCAATTACAGAATTCGTTCAAAATGCCAAAGCTGTTGAAAAACATGAAAATTATCTAAATTTATATATACAGCTTACAAATAGAAAAAGTATTTTAAAAATTAAATAAAATTAATGATAAAATAACAAGATTTGTGAAAGTTGTAAAAAATAATAAACCATCATTTAAAAATAAACTAAAAATGATAAAAATCGACAAAAACAGATTTAGTTAAATTAAGCAAAGTTTTAAATGACACAAAAAATGATAAATATCATGATAAATTCAAAACTTAATTTCTTTGTTGATATTTGTTCACTTTATTGAACAAATATTAACAAAGAAATGACAAATTGATAAATAAATTCAAGATTTAAAAAACTGTTAAAATTAAAAGAAAAAGTCAATGAGGAGATTTTTATAAATCAATAAAATTCGTAGAATTAATAAACAAATAGTTAAAACTTAGAAAAATAGTAAAAGTAGATAATCAAAATAAATTATATTACAATTTCTAAAAACTGATAATAAATATAAATTTTAAATAAAATTGTCAAAAGCAACAAACTTAAAAATTTACCCATCAATAAGGTTCGTAATTGTTGACAATTTCAATAATAAAGCAAGTGCAAATATATTATTTTTCATGAGTGTATGTTTTCGTACAAATTGATCAAATGAAAATTATTTATTAATTTTAGAGATCCATTTACAATGCAAAATACTACGATTTTAGTAAAAATAGGTATTAGAATCTAAAAAATACGTTGTAAAATTTTAACAGAAATAGTATAAGAATGTTGAAATCCATAAAATAAAAATATAAATGCAGAAAATGTTTCCATTAGGTACACATATCTCGATATTTAGGTGTAGGTAAATTGTCAGACATTCGTTGTTTTAATCAAAACTCTCAATTTGAAGCCTCTAACGAGTGTTTCTAATCCCAGAAGCGGAGCGACCAAATCAAATTTTCATGCTTTTCTAAACTTTCTAAACTACGCGTGGCACATGAAATAAAATTTCGAGTTTAGAAAACCCTGAAGATGTTCAGCTTTTCTAAACTTCAAAATTTACATCATGCTTAATCTGCGAGTGGAAAACACTCGTTAAAAGATTCAAATTGAACTCTAAAAACATAATTAAAGTCGGGAAAATTACAGCGTCTGTAAGTTTGTATACAGGAATTTTTTTATTTCGGTATATAAATTCCTACGCATACCCAGATAAAAAAACGTATTGGAACGTCCGTGTGTACTATGCTTTATGTTGTGATTGTAGGTAACCAAACTTATTCATTAAAACGTTGATTAGAAATAAACTTTGTTTCTATTTCGTACGCGTGAAAGTTCCCAGTAGTAATGCATTCCATAGAAGAAAGAGTTGAAATAGTAACCTGGCACCACAATGCTGACAACTTGGGGGCCTATTTTCTGCAATATATCCCGAACGACCAGTTCCGTGTATAAGAACAATCCAAAAGATCATCACAAAGTGTTCTTTGAAACGCTCTGTAATTAATTTACACTCAAAGTGAAAAAAAGTGAATCATATTTTAGGTAATGAGTTAAAATAATATATTCTATGCTTTGTGGAAGAAAATCCTCTTTCTGCACTACAACAAATTGCAAAATACTTTGGAATATCCCAGAGTTCTGTACTTAAAACTACAAAAGTAGGTGGTGGTTATTTCCAACACTTGTAACTTTTTTTGTGTTATTTTATATTGTTTAAATAATATTGTACTTATAATTTACTAGAATATATGATATTATCCTCTTAAACAATATCTGTCTTATTATTAGATGTAAAAATAAGTTTTAATGCCCTACTAAGCATTATTTTAGATGCTCAATAAAATCCGATAACTACCTTTTAATGTCTATTAATCACAGCTACAAATAAATTTATTAATATGTTTTATAAGATACCAACATTTTAACAATATTGGTTATAAATGTTATAATAAATACTCTTCCTAAATTGTTTAATTCAAACCACTAATTTGTTAAATTGTGTTGTAATTGTATTAAACTAAAATTTGATTTGATTACTTTTTGAGATTTTAGTATGTGTATGAAAGTTTGGTTGCCTATAATCGAAAAATAAAGCATAATACACACGAACGTTTTAGTGCGTTTTTTATATGGGTATACATAGGAATAGTCCGTACTGCACCTCAAAGGTGGTCAGAGAATGTAAAAAAATCGCTAAATAGGCTTGCAAATAACTGTGACGTGGGACTCATGTGGGTACCTAGCCACAGTGATATCAGGGGAAATTCAATTGCCGACGACCTTGCAAGGAAGGGGGCAAGAATGAAGGGCCTGTCTACTGAACTCTCCATCCACATTCCTCTTGTGGCAGGGACCAGGGACCAGATGATAGCATCGGTCAACCATAGGTGGAGAGAAGAAGATATGTGTCTCATAACAAGGCAGCTATGGCCTATATGGGATACTATACACAGCAACAGATTAATTGCACTTAGCAGAATCGACATAAAGAAGGCGGTAGGCATCCTCACGGGCCACTGCCTCCTAGGCAGACATGCACAAAAGATGGGTCTTGAGCACAACGACTTTTGCAGAGGATGCCTGGATGTGGAGGGGGAAAAGACGGTACTCCACTATCTGGGACAATGCCCTGCTCTCGAAGGGAAAAGGATCAAGTACCTTGGTATGCACTATGCAAATGGACTAACGATCAGAAATCTGATCGGGTTCATTAGGTGCTCGGATTGGTTTGTATAGGTGGGGAGGGAGGGGTGATCTGACTCCTTTTCACCCTTATGGTATCACAAGGGGCCCTTTGGGCCTAAGTGAGTGGTCTAACTGCTGCCATTAGAACCTAACCTAACCTACACAGGAAAATGTATACCTGAAAGAAAAATGTGTACAGGAGAATTACAGCAAATATAATCAATGCTCATAATAATACAGATAATTTTTCTCTTAAGTATAAATATGTTGTAAATTTTTCGACATTCGTAGCTTTTTAAAAGAGTTCAATTTCAAGCTTTAAGCGAGTGTTTCCACTCGAAGATTAAGAATGAAGTGAAATTTCGAGTTTAGAAAAGACTGAAAATTTTTGTGGTCAAGCCAAATTTACAGGCTTTTCTAAACTCGAAATTTTACTTCATGCGAAACGCGTACAAAACACTGATTTGATGTGTAATTCAGAATATCGTCTTTAGCTTACTGCTTTAGTAGGATACTTTGAACTTCACTTGAAATCAGTGTTTAATACGCGTGGCGCATAAAGTAAAATTTCGAGTTTAGAAAAGCCTGAAAATTTGGTTTGGTCGCTTCGCGCTTCGCGCTACGCGACCAAACCAAATTTTCAGGCTTTTCTAAACTCGAAATTTTACTTTATGCTTAATCTGGGAGTGGAAAACACTTGTTTAAACCTTCAATTTGAACTTTTTTGATATTCAACAAATATCTGAAGATTTACAGCATATACGCTGAAATTAGTATATGTATACTTAAAAGAAAAACTCTATGTACGTAAACTCAAAAGGAAAAATCTCTGTATACGTTTTAAGCAGCACAGTAACAAATCAGCCTTGTCCATCCTTAAAGGATGTTTGTAAACAAACGATCGGCAATAGGGGTTGTCAAATGAGTGAATAAGTCAACTGCTTTCAAGGCACTCATTACAGTAAAGTAATATATTATTTTGAACATAAAATATTAAATAAATTATGACTATGCTACATCTACTATAAAAAATATACTCTTTCAAAGACTAGGAAAATTCAATATGGTGCCTATAGGAAAAACAAAAATTGGCTATGGTTCCTGGGTAAATTTTACAGTTATCTTAAAAGCAAGTAAGCTACTAGATTTGTCATTAAAAAGTATTATTTCAAAAACAACAGAAGACGTTTCAAATTTGTTTTCAGATTATGACTAGCCCTTAAATACGCAACTGGCCGACTCTCCATATCTTCAAGTAACCGAGATCCTTATGCATTTCCACGAAAACAGAATCCTTGTATATTTTATAGTTTGATTTTAAATTACATCGAATTGCATTGAACATAATTACAAATTATATAATTTAGAACAAAAGCATTGTTAATAATGAATAATAAACTGTACAAACCTGCAACACAGACCGAATTTTCAAACTAGTACAAAAAAACAATGAAATAAATATTTCAAACGCATCCGTTGAATTCGATAAAACAAACAAGCCCGTACAAATAATTAATTAGCATTAACTTTATTTAACTTTATCCAGCTCGTGTATCGATCCCGCATGAGTGTGTGTGTTTTTCTATGTTACTTTCTAAACTAATTTGCGAAAGTTTCGCCAGGTGGAAAAATTCGGTCATTCCGTCCTTTAGTCTCTTTAAACCCGTAATCGTCGTTGTGGGGTTACTTTTGTTCGGCTTTCGAGTCTCTTCTGTGCCTCCGTGCACGAACGATACTTGATGTATCAAGGGCCAAAGGCTCCTTCTCGCACAAGGAACATCACTGAATGCTTTCCGCCCTTCAGAGTCGGCTCCTCAAACACTGCGTCGGGCTTTTCTTATGATATGCATACTTTATTAGTCGGGTAACTTCAATTTTAACGGTATTATTATTATGCTATTATTATTACAGTCTAACATGTTTGCTATATTATACGATTTCCAGCATTTTCTTTTCTAAATTTTATTAAGAAATTGCATATATGAAATTTAATTTAAATAGAATATTTTAAACGAACTGTATACGTTTAGATTAGTGAGTAACACTGATAATTATATCTAAATTAGCATGAGTTTAACCAGATTATTACTATGTATCTAATTTCAAGTTGCTAGTTGTGCAGCAACAAACAACGAAAATAAAATCTCAGATTATTTTCGCAAAAAACGCGAAAACGCAAAAAATTCACAGATTTGTTTTGTTTTACTAGTAGGTTTAAAACACATGTAACTTATTCAGGACCCAACACAAAGTCTCTTCGAAGAATGCCCCAGAGTGAAAGCGGATAATTCTTGTAAAAATAGCAGTGACGACTCGCCCAAAGAGCCTGTGGGGCAGCAGTAAAAATTGAAAGATAAATATTTTAGATGTATTCTAGTTTTTTTTTCCTTTTTGTAATATACAGGGTGAGAATAAAAAGCCATTTGTAACATTTTCGGAAAACTCAAGTGTAACTAGATATTTTGAAAAATGTTAAAAGTATCGATGTTTTTTAATCGATTTTCTCGGTTATTAAAAAAAAATAGAAAAACTATAAAGGACAAAGTTTAACATAATTTTACATTAAATAATAACATTTTGCCAGATTTTTTTTATTGACATTAGTTTTTAAGATATAACACAAACTTATATATGTTTTTAATGGAAACCAAAGTTGCTATGTAGTAAATTTTTCTCTTTAATCAGATATATCACTTGACATACTTATTTACTAAAATAATTGAGTTATTATTTTGGTAAATATTTAATAGCCAACAATGACTTTATTAAAGCAATTTTCGATTGTTTATAACAGTTAATTTTATTATTGTATTTTTATCAATTAATTTAATGTTGAAAAAATCATTAGAATTACTTTTTTATGGACAAGAAATTAAGACAAAATGTTGGTCTCAGAAATTAGTACCGTAGATGCGTTCATATATCGGGACTATTTTATTAGTGTGCGGATAAGTGCTAGTCTGTACAACTTCGAAACCTGAAATAATACCCATTTTAACAATTATTTTCGTGTTCAGCAGATCAAAATTAATATGCATCAGTTGTTTTTATCTCGGATACGTTTTGCTGTTGTCTAGTGTAATTAATTAAATTAACTCGAAATAATATTCACTTTATACTTAGATGGTGTAGTATTCTGTTTCGAAATGCTTAAATCTGATATCAATATAAAATTGTATGCTTTGCTCGCATCTAATATTTGCGTAAAAATACTCAATAAAAACTTTGTTTTTATTTTATTTTTATTCTACATGAAACCACAGAATCCCAATTGGATGGCTTATTTTCCCCAAATTTCCTTAATACATTAATAAAAACGATATCTATAGATAATTGATACAATACATTGTTTTCTTCATGGATTAGAGGATCTCACACACACAAATACAAAGCGAAAACTTTTCACCGCGAATGCAAAGAAAGTTTCACCACTTCGGGAGAGGGAAGTTGAGAAGTTAACGACTTTGAATGAAAAGATGCACAATATGTTTTCGAGAATACTCTGGCGATGATGTAATCCCTTTTAGCGGCACACAAATATGTTTTCTGATGTGGGATGCAAAGGGAAAGGGAGCCAGAGGAAGGAAGGAAAGAAGGGAAATGTGCTGGGAGGTGCTGGTGGCTTTGCTGGATGATAGATTTATTTCAACGTGAGGAAGGAGTTTTGGGATTGTGTGAAAAGTCGAAGTTTTTTTTTTTTGTCAATTTTTTGTCGTATTTAAATATATTTCAGTTTATGAGGTATTTATTTCTATCTACAGGAAATAAACTGTACCATCATTCAAGACCGGAAAAAGTTTGCCGAAAAACAAAAAATACATATACGTTTTCATCTACAAAACTATACATGTTTTAACTAAAGTTTTAGAAAATGTTAGGCCAACTTGTCAGAACAATTTTCAACAACTTTTTGTATAAAAAATAAAAAATAAAGTTTATGTATAAATTGAACAAAACTGATTAAATTTTAATAATTTGAACCTAACTATTATGTATTAAACAAAAACTAGTATAAATTACATAATTGAAAAAATCAATTTTAATGAACATTCGCAAATGAGGGTCTAAATGCAAAATCAGCTATCCATTATTTAAAGAGATTTTATTTTGGTCAACAATTTAACATTAAAGTATATGGAAACGCCGTTGTTTAAGATGTTGATTATGATTATTTAGTTGGGTTTTAAATGAAATAAAATTAATTACTGTGGATAGATCGCACATCGATCTTAATTTCTTTAACACCATCAACACACATTAAATTACCAACCTTTACACAAAATGAAAAGAAAACTAAATGGTTAAAATAATAAATCAACTATACTATACGAACTTCAATATTGGATAAAGGATTATTGCATTTAAAAATACTTCCATTTCCCTTGCATAGGAATTCCAAGCCATGAAATATTTGTAATATCGGTATTTTTATCAATAGCTATAGAATTTGCTGGGGAAATTCTTGGCCACCCGAAGAGGGGAGGGTGGAGTTCAAGAATTTCGGATCAACGAAGATGAACCGACTTCTCTCGCATCTAGTAGATAAAGGGCAGCGTGACAACGTAGTTAGAAAATTGATACACACCAGCCCTTAATTCCCGATCCCTAAAGAGATGACAAAAAATACGGCGCGCCATTAGTCAAAGTTATCCCGGGCACGCAGGGACCCCGATTAATCCCTAGAATAAAAAAGGGGGCGCCGGCGACAATGAGCACTTTGGGCGCGAGGTTAACTGCTCCGAATAAGCACACGCGATTTTTAAGGGCTCCATTAGAATATTAATGTAACGAAAGGATGGCCGGGCGTTAAGCATATGCAAGATAAAATATTGCCACTAACAAAAAAAGTTATAAATTATTACGATAACACAGGACAATATTTTTTTAATAAATGTTTTCGTTGCCATCATTTATTTCTTTTGTGAGCCGAGCGAGCGTTATTTATTGGCGCCCCGAAATGAATGCGCGACTAAAGCGACAGACCAGAAATTATATTTATTAATTGAGTTTACTCCAAATTAAGCCCCCCGCTAAATAATAGTTTAAATTTATTTTTATTAAAAAGAACTTCAGGATTACTTCAATAAATTAGTTTCATTAAAGAATCCAATATTATTTTAAGACATACAAATTCAAATTTGAACATTCCTTTACTCGAAAATATGTATGTATAGTGGAATTCGGGAAAGATGTCCTATGACTCATTGATGTGGAATGTGTGGTTCAATTTTTTTAGAGACTATGTCAACAGTTGTACCTGCAACGATTTTTCCTAGTTATGTCAAATTTTGACGTTACATGACAATGTCATACTGTTTAGGTCGCGGGTATATTCTTGTGTTCTTTCTTTTAGAAAAGCTTTAAAACGTAATTTCTTGTGATTTTTTTCTTTTGAGTATACATATCCCAATTACGTGTTGTAGATTTTTAAATATTCGTTGTTTTCTTAAAAGGTTAATTTGAAGTTTAATCGAGAATTTTCCACTCCCAGGTTAAGCATGAAGTAAAATTTCGTGTTTAGACAAGCCTGAAAATTTGGTTTGGTCGCGTAGCGCGAAGCGTGGAGTGACCAAACCAAATTTTTAGGCTTTTCTAAACTCGAAATTTTACTTCATGCGCCACGCGTATTAGACACTGATTTCAAGCGAAGTTTACTCGTTCAAAATATTTCAGTGCGTTCAGTGTTTAATACGCGTGGCGCATGAAGTAAAATTTCGAGTTTAGAAAAGCCTGAAAATTTGGTTTGGCCGCTCCGCGCTTCGCGCTACGCGACCAAACCAAATTTTCAGGCTTTTCTAAACTCGAAATTTTACTTCATGCTTAGTCTGGGAGTGGAAAACACTCGTTTTAAGCTTCAAATTGAACTCGTTAAAAAAAAGCGTATGATACATATGCATACGCTTTTTTTTAACGAGTTCAATTTTAAGCTTAAAACGAGTGTTTTCCACTCCCAGACTAAGCATGAAGTAAAATTTCGAGTTTAGAAAAGCCTGAAGATTTGGTTTGGTCGCGTAGCGCGACTAGAAAATTCCCTGTACTTATACTTAAAAGAAAAAATTCCTGTGTTTGAACTTTTGTAAAAACTGTTAAATATAGAGCAAAATTTAATCATTTCTAATTCATTTCTTTTAATTTTATTAATATTTAGCGTTGTTCTTTATATTCTACGAGTGCTATAGTAAAATAAATACATATTTCTAATAACAACATTATTAATCGTTATATTAAGCTTTTTATAAAATCCAGATTCATTCATTCATCAGTTCATTTTTATTTTCAATAATTCTTAATAATTTTATAGATATGTAGTGTTTTATTTCGCAACATCAATATATCAGGTTTTTCAAAAATAAGTCCTATTTTTAAAAATTGATATCTTCATCAATAATTGAGCAATTTGAAAATAAAAAATGTCTCTATGTGCCAAAAGAAATGCCATTTAATAAAAATATTACAATTATCGTAAATGTTGAATGTGGCCGCCATCTTCTTCTACAACAAGAAGTAGCCTTTCTTCAATGCAGTAAACCGCAGCTCTGAGTAGGTCTGGTGGAATAGCTGCTATGTTCTGAGTAATGGACTCTTTCAATTCATCAATTGAATTAGGTTTCATTAAAAAAACCCTTTCTTTTAGATATCCCCATAACAAAAAATCAGCAGGGTTAAGATCTGGCGATCTTGCGGGCCAAATTTCAGGAAATTGTCTACTGATAATGCGGTTTCCAAAAGTGTTCCCTAAAACTGTTTTACTGGGTTAAAGATGTGCGGAGGTGCGCTATCCTGCATAAATACGATATTTTCAATGTCGTGCTCTTGTAATAATGGTATTGCATAATCACGAAGCATATTCAAATAACGTTGTCCATTTACTGTAACTGTGTTTGTTCGTCCATCCACAATCTGTTCAAAAAAATATGGACCTATGATAAATCGTGATGTAAAGCCGCACCAAACGGTAACTTTTGAATCGTGAAGTCCTTGTTGAATGACCGAATGCGGATTATTTAATGACCAAATTCGACAATTATGTATGTTCACACCACCATTAAGTTGAAAGTGTGCCTCGTCAGTCCATAAATCATTATCAAGCCACTGTGGATTCACTTAAATTTCCGCTATTGTTTGCAGGGCAAAATCAGTTCTTATACATTTATCAGCTTCCTTCAGTTCGAACAGAACTTGCATTTTGTATGGATACATTTTAAGTTGCCTTCGAAGAATGCCCCAGACTGTGATTCCACTCATCTCCAGACGTCCTGCTATTTTATTGACACTAGATGTTCCATATTCGTTTTCATTTGCTAAATTTTGCGTTTCTTGTAAAACTTCAGCAACTGCAACATCTGTTGCCACAGTGGGTCATCCTGATTTCTTTTTATTCATAACAGAACCAGATTCTTCAAATTTTGTTACCAACTTTCGAAAAGCTTTTAAAGTGCATGGGCCACCTCTTAAATCGTTACGGTTGCGAAACCGTCGAATACCTGCCAAAAAACTCCGTCCACTTTCGTAATAACATTGGACAAGTCCAATGCGAGTTTGCAGAGGCAAAACCATGTCTTTTCACAAAAAAAAGGTATTTGAAAAACCTGTGAAGACACGTTATTCTTCACGCAACTGTTGTAAACAAGTTTGTTGCTATGACGACCGAAAGGTGTAAAACAAAAATCCCGCTTTCCCTGAGACCTGATACTGTTATTATTTTCAAAAATGCATAAAAATCAGCCACGATACGAGTCGTTTAAAATAGGACTTTCTTTTGAAAAACCCAATATTTTAATTAGCGAATTTTACTTCATGCGCCACGCGTATAAAACACTAAAATATCTTGAAGTTTAAAATATATTGTTTAATCAGTATTCTAAAGTAGTATATTGCAAACTTCACTTGAAATCAGTGTCTTATACGCGGGGCGCATGAAGTAAAATTTCGAGTTTAGAAAAGCCTGAAAATTTGGTTTGGCCGCGTAGCGCGTAGCGCTACGCGACCAAACCAAATTTTCAGGCTTTTATAAACTCGAAATTTTACTTCATGCTTAATCTGGGAGTGGAAACACTCGTTAGAAGCTTCAAATTGAATGCTTTTTAATACCATTGAATGCCTAAACATTTACAAAACGGGACATGAATAGAAAAATTCTTTGTATTAAGAAAACGTATACTTTTATATTTAATTTGGTTAATTTATTCAAGTTAAATATTATTTGAAATTCGAAATAGAGTAGTTTAGAATTTAAAATGATAAAATATATTTTTCAATAACGCACTGAAATTCAAGCGTATCTTGTTAAGTAATAAGTAAAAGATCATCAGTTTAAACATGTTTATGATATTATATTACCATTTATACCAGAAGATGGCATTTGTTTCGGGAAATTCAAATAGGTTCTACACACTAACAGAAAAAGTACTACATGTACAGTTGCGAGAGAAAAAAATTAGTACAGCAGGGAATTCAAGCCACTTCAAAAATAACGTTTTTCTTTTCTTTTAAAACAAACTTGTCATGCAGAGGTTAACAACAATTTTTTTCTTGGCCAACAAGACGATGCTTTAATTGACATGCACTTCATTAGCAATGTCTCTAATGCTAATACTGTCCTTAAACGGGTCGTTACTATCCCTTTTTGCGTATAAGTCAGTTGAAGCATGGGGCGTCAATTAAATTTCGTTTGGCATTTCAGCAGATTTGTGAATTTGATTGACAATTTGAAAAATCAAAGTTAGTTCAGTTCACGTAGCCAAATATTTTGCTATACTAGTTATTTTCTCTCGCAACTGTACATGATTAAATGGACTCATCACACTATGTTTCATTTCATTCATTCATTGTTTCATTCTTTAATTAGTTTTATTTAAAATTATGATTAGTCTATTTTATAATTTAAACAAAAATAACGAGTTTAAAAAGAATTTGTATTTGTTATTCAAAAATTAGGACTCGAATCATATTTTTATTCGGAGGTTCGTGATTTGAAACATAGTAAATGAGACGATTCGGATTCATGATTCGAATCCTTTTATGAGGATTCTAGTCAGCTCTGTATGTTAATATATATTTTAGAGTTTCGATATTTCTGTAGGTTAATGTTGATAGATACGCATGTAATATGCCACTATTGTAAAATAAAAGTGATGCCTTAATTCACTTTTATTTTACAATAGTCGCATATTACATATGTATCTATCAACAGTAACCTACAGAAATATCGAATTTCTGAAATATATATAAACATAAAAAATCCTACAATTAAAAAAAAAACCCTGATATGTTTCTATTTTTTATATGTTGATTAAATTCTACGAAAGAAGTAGTTTTCTATATTTTTTGATTGATTAAATTTCTACCTATAAAGCATATTAAAACTTTTGAATTATATAATAAACATATTTTACCTCGCTGTAATATTAATTCCCTTAAATACCAGAGTAAAGTGCTCCCATCGACGACGCAGAAGTAGCAAGTTGGCTCGAACTTGGGCAATATATTATTCATTATTTGAGAGACCCCTTCGCAAAACTGCAATGAAATTCTAATAATATAATAAGAAAACAAATTCACGTCGAATTAAACCCGGTCGACAATTGATTTACGACCCCCATAAAGACTTGTCACCCCCCGGGGTGGTTTTATTCTAATTGTGATTATACACGCGCTCACATGACGGCCTTCCAACAACACAACGCACACAAAAAAAAACTTTAATGAATTGGACTTGCAGCCATTGTAATGAAGTTAGGTGGTTCCATTAAAAGTAATTCCTCCTCGAAGCGAGGGGAAAACCAATAGGACCCTTGCATTTATTGATATAATGAAATCCCCTTTTTATTGTATTTTGGACCCTTCGGCGGAAGCCGCCATTTGCTGTTATGGCTATGAACGGCAATTTATATAAATATGTGGGGAATAATGTATAATTTTAGGTTGATGTCACTTTTATGCTTATTTGAAATTTCCTGAAGTGATTGATCATTTTATATAAAAAAATACTCACTATAGCCAATTGATTGAAATTCATGACATTACGAATTTGCCAATTTATAAAGGAGATTCTATACAAATTATGGACATTATTTAAATAGTTATTAGATCAATAATAACTCTATAAATCAATGCCTAAGTAATGAGAATAATCGATAAGTATAATTCTACGTATTACATTTTAAATTGCGGACGATACCTATGTTGGCTCCAGCTGTTTTGCTTTGTGGAGCAAATACACTTATACACTTTATAGCACAACTTACCATTGCGCAACTTTTAAATAGCAATATTTGTTTAAAAACAATAAATTTTTCATTTACAGACCCGTAACTTGCCATTTAAAATTTGCGAAAACAAAATTTCGAAAAAAAATGTACAAGTGAAAAAGAACCAAAGCTAACATTTAATACAGGGTGATTCATAAAATCACTTCTTTCTCGAGTGCTGTTTTGAAAACAATAGGTTAAATAAACATAGGTCCGAATTCAATTGTTTCAATGGGGGTTTAGATTCGTTTTCGTAAGATAAATTAGTTATTGATTTGCGAAAAGAATTCTACTTTTAATATTTTGAATAAAATAACATAACACAAATAGAAAGAAACAAATTTAAACTTTACATTAAGTCAGTGTTTTACACTTCTGGAGTAAAATTCAAAATTAGAAAATCCTGACAATTTAGATTTGGACGCTACGCACAGTATACGATTTAACCAATCTAGCGAGATAAAATTCATTGACATATTTTTATGGTTTATTGTGGATTAACTTTGGTATAAAAATATATAGTTTTTCAAAAAAAATATTGAAATTAGTCATCAATGTTCGATATATAACACAAACTTGCAAAAATATATAGTTTTTCAAAAAAATATTTAAATGAGTCATCAGTTTTCGAGATATAACACAAACTTGCATTTTCTTTTTAACGGAAACCATAGTTGGCTATGCTATCATCAAAAAAGAATGTTTGTTTTCTTTAATCTGATATATCTCTTGACATACTTATTTGTAAAAATTACTGAGTTATTAACACCTTTCTATTTTGTTTCAACAACAAAAAAATAGTTGTCTATGAAAAAATTACAATTACAAAACAATAACAGCTTATTGCAATATTAGAGTTTGTTAAATTTTTGTCAAATCAGTTTATTTAGAACTGTGTAGGAAGAAATAAAACTTAGTATAAAATAATGTCTACAAAATAACAGTTGTTTTTAACACTAAATTAATTGACAAAAATACAACAATAAAACCAACTGTTACAAACAATGGCAATTATTATATTACAGTCATTATTTCAACTCTAATATTTTTTTTGTAAATAAAATAGTTATTTTTTTAAATAAGTATGTCAAGTGATACTTTATAGAGAAAAAAAATCCCTTTCTAACGATGGTATAGCCAACTATGGTTTCCATTCAAAAAAATGCAAGTTGGTGTTATTTCTCTAGAACTAATGTCGATAGAAAAAACCTAATACAATTTTATTATTTAGTGTAAAATTATCTAAAACTTTGCCGTTTACGACACTTTTCACATATGTTAAAATATCTAGAAAAATGTGAAAAGTGTCGATTTGTTCAAATCGATTTTTCTCGGTTATTAAAAGAGATAGAAAAATACTGTGAACGGCAAAGTTTTAGATAATCCTACACTAAATAATAAAAGTTCATTAGATTTTGTCTATCGACATCAGTTTTCGAGATATAACACAAACTTGACTTTTTCGAAAATTTTACAAATGGTAATTTATTCAGCCGGCAAATCTACACTACATGAAAAAAACTTGCTCTGTATAATTTAGTGGCACTACGTTTGCAGAAAAAAGCACCAAAAAGGAAATAATATTTAGCTTTGAACAAACGAGGCAATTTTAAAATAATTGATAATAAAATTAATCAATGACGAATAGAATTAGTTGTTTATTTCAATATTTGTAATTTTTATATTTCAATAATTTTGCGTTTAAATCTTAATTTTCAGGCTTTTCAAAAGTCAAAGTTTTACTTCATGCCTAATCAAGTGATTTAAAATGTAAATCAAAATGTAGTTTGGTAATTATTAAAAATCAGACCTATGTTAATTTAGCATATTGTCTTCAAATGAGATCCTGAACAAGATGCGATATTTTTTTTATGCCTATTCTGAATCACGATGTATTATACAATTAGTACTTAGTAGTACAACTTGTCCTTTTGTAAAATTAAAGCTATTAATTTAACCTTGTTTGTTTAATTATGACATTATGTGGAGACTACAGTTTTATTGATATAATTTATCGATATAATTTTCAACGTAATAATAATTTTAATTCGTGTCAAAATTAACAATTACACAATACGTATCAAATAATTACAAATAAAATTCAATTAATGCACAGTTATTTATAAAATTCGAAGGTCTGAGGTTTTATTTGAATACGTTTCAATAAACGTTACAATAAAAAAAATTACACGCATACATATTGTTTAAAATTAAATCAAATCTAGTTTTATTATTAATCGAAATTATTTATGCAAACAGCACATCTGATAGTCGATTTACCCATAATTCCACTATGTATATCAATATAATTTCATATTATCAATATCGTATAACACTTGCATACCCCAAAGCAATTCCAAATGTTTGATTTATGCGGCTAAGCATATATAAATTAATGGGTATTTACATCTTATTAATGACGTATTGAATTTCATGTTTTCAATGTTATAAGTTATCTATTATATAATGATGTGAGATATACATCCATTAGTTAATGTTACGTGTGTATTATTTGTTGAAGGTGTGTAGGATGAAAACAAATACAAGTTTATTTATAACAGGAAAGTTTATGAATAACGTATTCTGCAAATATTATACTGATAATTAAGATTTCCTAGATTTGTTTATATCTTTGTTATATTAACCGAATATAGAAAAAATAGTAATTTACAAAAATCACAATCTAAATGCCATTAAAAAATATATGTTGGGGAAGATACATTTATTAAAAACTTTTATAAACTTTTTCGGGAAAAAAATACAACTATAATTTTTGAATTCTGCCGCTTTTCCCCAAAAAGTTTATAGAAGTTTTTGATAACTTAACGGCAAAAAACTACTAAATGTCGATGATACATTTATTAATCATAATGTTATATCATTTACCATACTTGTGCGTTGGATAATCCTCCCGATTCACATATTACTTCACAATCAAAGTATACATAACAAGTACTAAACACGCCTATACTGTGATGTTAAAGAATAACATGTACGTTAAATTTAACATTTCGTGTACGGAATAGTCCTGAATTTCTTCTTAACAGGGCTGAGTGTTTTGTTTACTTAAGGGTTAGAGGTCCTTTTAAATAATTTCGCTGCGCTTGGGTGTATTATGAGCTTTAAAAAATGGTGATGTGTCCATCATGGTACTTTCCCCCGTAAATTGCGTATTAAATCACTTTTAAAATATTTGTAGCATTATTATTTTCAAAATGTCTTCAACTTTTTGATAACTACAACTTTTATTTGAAACATTTTTCAATTGGATCAACACATACTGACACAAACCAATGACTAGATAAAAAACACTATTTATTGAATATCTCAAAAACTAAGAAGGCTATGACAAAAAATATTTAATATTTTATTACCTACAACTTTTATTTGAAACATTTTTCAATTGTATCGACACACACTGTCACACACCAATAACTAGATAAAACACACAACTTTTGAAATATCTCAAAAACTAAGAGTGCTATGACAAAAAGTAAATGAACAATACATCTTCATATTATTATTATCTACAACTTTTATTTGAAAGAATTTTTTGTTTGATGAACATATATTGTAAAAATCTAAAAAATCTGAAAAACGCTAAGAGTAAAGTACCACTTCCGGTTTTCCGATTTTCACCAAAAGCTTTTCAGTTCTTCCGATTATAACGAAAAGCTTAAGTTTAAAGTTTCATCTCGATATCTTTAGCGGTTTTTGCGGTACAGCGCACACAGACGCACACACGTACACACAGACACACAGCCAGACAGACATTTTTCAAAAATGGTCTTATTCGACTCAGGGGAACTCAAAACGGATATTTCCGCTAAAATTTTTGATTCGAAAATTTTCACGAAAACAATACTTTCCCTTTGTATTACATACGGGGGAAAGTAAAAACATTTTAAAGTGAAGATATCGTTCTGTCTTGAGCTTTAATAGCCAAATATCAATAGAACAAAGCCTTATTGTTAACCCGAAACTAACATTATTTATGTAGTACTAAGAAATAATTGTACTTGTTATGGATCTTACGATACTGAGGCAAGGCGTTTTGGTTGTTTGTATTTAATTTAAACAAATATTTACATAGTAATTTTCATCGCAAAAATACAGGGAGTTTTTCTTTAAAGTATACGTATTAAAAATTCAGCTTATTTTCTTTAAATCGTTAGATGTTTGATGTTTTTTTAACGAGTTCAGTTTGAAGCTTCAAACGAGTGTTTTCCACTCCCAGACTAAGTATGAAGTAAAATTTCGAGTTTAGAAATGCCCCGTGAAAATTTGTCGAGGGTCGCGCAGCGACCCGAGACAAATTTTCTGGGCTTTTCTAAACTCGAAATTTTACTTCATGCGCCACGCGTATAAAACACTAACATTTGTGAAATTTCTGTATATTTGAACCTCACTTGAAATCAGTGTTTATACGCGTGGCGGATGAAGTAAAATTTCGAGTTCGAGTCGAGTTCAAGGGCCGCACAACGACCCGAGACAAATTTTCTGGGCTTTTTTTAAACTCGATTTTTTACTTCATGCGCCACGCGTATAAAACACAAACATTTGTGAAATGTATGTATATTTAAACCTCACTTAAAATCAGTGTTTATACGCGTGGCGCATAAAGTAAAATTTCGAGTTTAGAAAAGCCCAGAAAATTTGTCTCGGGTCACTGCGCGACCCTCGACAAATATTCACGGTGCTTTTCTAAACTCGAAATTTTACTTCATGCTTAGTCTGGGAGTGGGAAACACTCGTTTGAAGCTTCAAACTAAACTTAAAAAAAAAACAACAGATGTCGGAAAATGTACAGCTTATGCATACCTTATGTTTACCTTAAAGAAAAATTCCCTGGATGTTTATTGATAAATCAACAAGAATAATAAGCACAACGTCTAGTAAACAATAATACAGTATATCGTATGAAAACAGAAATAAGAAAACTTATTCCCAAGAGGACTGTGAGTGTAAAAACGCTTAAGAAGAATGAATGTAAACTTGTAACCTAAATTAGTAATTAAAGAAAAACCATTAAAAAAATAAATTTTTAATTTAATTTTCTTTAATTAATAATTTAGGTTACCAGTTTACATTGATTCATCTTAAGCGTTTTTACACTCACAGTCCTCTTAAGAATAAGTGTTTGTCATTTCACATGTATCCCACATTTGATATAAATTTACCTCAAAATACCTGAATCACAGCCTACCCTAAACATGCCTTTAGTTAAGTAATATCTAAAAGGGTGTTTAAATACCCTTTTAGATATTACTTAACTAAAGTCTTTAATAGAGTAATAATATTCAAACTAATAAAGTTTGATTTCGCAATTTAACTGTTCTAAGGCGCAATCCCTTTCGGTATAAATACAAGGAGTCGATGCTTCCGACAAGGATACGAACAAGGACTAGGACGAGAAGGACCATCTCTCGCCATCCGCCATTTGGGATATTGCCTCGTGTGCCCTTTATGGTGTAATTAGGTACTTATGGTTCCACCCAAGTGCAGGCGTAGGTCTTGTTTGCGTACATATCTGTAAACGCCTGTAATTGGACGATGTTGCGCCCTTACAGAAAACACTGAACAGCATATGGCATTTAATTAGCGTGTCCTTTGTATATAATTAATCAAGTTTCCTGAGCAACAACAAACTTGATATATTCCGGACACTTAATATTGGAGCACGCGTATAATTCCAAAAGGGTTTGATATGGAGGTATCAACGTGTGCGCCAATCATTTCGTTTATTACAAATGTAAATACAAATTTCCTGGAAGTGCATTTCTGTTTCAAATATTCTGCAGGAATACTTGTTTCTCCTTATTGAAGGAAAAACAAGTATTCCTGCAGAATATTGATTAAAAAAAGTCAAGGAAATAAAAATTTAAATATTATTTTTCTCTTCCCTTAACCAAGTAAAGCTTTTTAAGCACAGATATTCACGCAACAATGTATGGGCGCAGCCAGAATTTTACCCATGGAGGAGCACGATATAAAACATATGCCATACTTAATTAAAACATTTCATTGCGATATTGCGACGATTGCGATATCATGTGTTTTCTAAACTAAAACCACTGATTAATGTGAAGTTACAAATATACAGGTTTTTTATTCTTTTAAGTATACACATCCCAATACAGCGTATATTCTGTAAATCTTTAGATATTCGTTGTTTTTTTAAGAGAGTTTAATTTGAAGCATTAAACGAGTGTTATCCACTCCCAGATTAAGCATAAAGCAAAATTTCGAGTTTAGAAAAGCCTGAAAATTTGGTTTAGTCGCTCCGCAAAGCGGAGCGGCCAAACCAAATTTTCAGGCTTTTCTAAACTCGAAATTTTACTTTATACGCCACGCGTATAAAACACTGATTTAAAGAGAAGTAGTACTGAATATGCTACTTAAGCAGTGCGCTAAAGACGTATATTTTGAACTTTACTTGAACCAAAGTTATATACGCGTGGCGCATGAAGTAAAATTTCGAGTTTAGAAAAGCCAGAAAATTTGGTTTGGCCGCTCCGCTTCGCGGAGCGGCCAAACCAAATTTTCTGGCTTTTCTAAACTCGAAATTTTACTTCATGCTTAATCTGGGAGCGGAAAACACTCGATAAAAGCTTCGATTTGAACACTTTTAAAATACACCGATTGTCGGAAAATTTACAGCATCTGAATATGTATACTTAAATAAAAATAATCCTGTATACAGTATTTATGTTTATGCTTTGTACTTAACTAAACTTGATTTAATGTTTAATATTATATATTTGGTGAACATTTGAAAGCTTGGGAAATATTTTGTTACAATTTATAAATCAAATTGTAATATATTATACAAATATCACTGCTTATACAGTCAAAATAGTTTATCAGGGGACAGGCGATAATTGACGTTGTGAAAAATGAACAGATTATCAAATCAACATAGAATTCATAGAATCTATACAGAAATGAATACACTTTGATTTGACATACTTAAAATTTAAATATCTTTGCTGGATCAAGAGTTAAAATTGAGTCGTTGATTTCATAAACAGCATATGTCCAAAACTGTATAAATCGACATTTTAGCAGCATCTAGTAGAGTATTTTGCAAACTATCCGATGCTTTAAGTACTTCTTTAAAAACCACATGTGTACAAAGTTACAACGCTTTAAATTCTAGCTGATTCGGCAAAAACAGCATAAGTCCACATCGTTTCTGATAAAAATAGCACTTGTCCTAGACATAGCTCCAGTAAAAATCCAAAACCTTACAGGATTTCTCGAAAACCCAGAAAACAACCAGTTTTAATAAAAAAATATTTTTGGAGAATAGCTGCAGGAATGGATATAGACAGTCAGAAGTAGAGAACGAAGATAACAGCAGTAAATGTAAGGATTAGGCGTCATTTTAATTTTTATAGTGGAAAAAATTGTTTATTTCCAAGAATTTGATTTTCAGTTACTAATGATTATTTTACGTTACTGTATTTCTTAAATAAACGAGTTGATTGCAACATTGGCCTATTTCTGTTAAAAAAAACAACATATATCCAACTGTTTTTCCTCATTTTTTCTTAATACAAGTAAACTGACTGAATGATTAGTCACTTAATACTATCAGTTCTCTATGATAAGTAAGAAAATTAACTGTATAAATAGAAGTTGTAACGATTAGAAAGGTAAACAGTTTTTTTTTTATTTCTCAAAACGTAATATTTGGACAAATGCTGTTTATGAAATCAACGCCTCAATTTCTTGTGATTTATATATTTATTTTCAGCGATTTTTTTTTTAATTTAAATTCTATTTATTTTAAATAATTTCTGGTCAAATAAGTTTCTGATTAATTGTCAAACTAGGGTTTCCACTCCGAGATTAAGCATGAAGTAAAATTTCAAGGTTAGAAAAGCTTGAAAATTTGGATTTGCCGGGGCGCAAAAGCGAAGCGAGTCGGGCCCCGGAAAATCCAAATTTTCACGCTTTTCTAAACTCGATATTTTACTTTATGCGCCACGCGTACAAAACACTCATTTCAAGTGAAATTTAAAATGTATTCAACTTGATTTTATGTTTAATCGTAGATTAGTTAATTTTACAAATGTTTATTGGTTCTAACCTAATAATTGGCTTTCAAAATTTGACCAATTAAGTTTGTATACTTGAATAAAAAATCGCTGTATAAAATCTGGTGATTATTAAGATGTTATTTTACCGCTAATCCTGCAAATATGCATTGTCAACAAAGCATTTGTTTTCATTTCATAGAACGAAAGACGTGATGAATTGTACGCTGTAACTAATATTTCAGCAACCACTGTTCCTATAAATGTATTTGTTCTAACTGATGTATTCGTTGTAAACAACATCAATGCTTTTTTGGATATGTTATTCTACAGACCGACTATTTTGTTCCTTATATCCGATTGTACAATATAGCCGGTGTCGTCATAAACGATTTTGACTGTATCCGCAGTAATATTGAATGATCATGATTTCTATATGTCCTGTCCAACCTTTTTTGTTTTGATAAAAAAAAATTAATCAAAACCCAAAATCTCACTAAAAGTGTAAAAATAAAAGTAGAAATTATTTTTGTTAGAACTCGTTCGAGTTAACTACGCTAGAAATGAAAACACCTATGTGTGCATTAAACTCAAATTCCACAGGATCGACTTGTTTAACATTTTGAAAGTGAATTATACTATCGAAATATTTTCATGGTGAGGCAAATGATTTTATTCGAAATAAATTCCACAACGATGCCGGGATTTCTTGTTTAGTTAAACAAGCTCCACATGAATTTAATTAACTGGAAAATAACTTATCAATTGACGACATTAACCCCATTTACTGCCTATTTCCAATTGATATCACATATCGCAAACTAAACTAAGCGTGTATATACAAGCCTTGGTTTCATAACATAAACAGCAATGTTTTTGCAATCAATCTTCTGTATTTGTTTGTAATATTAAAATATAAATTGAAATGCTGCGAAGCAAAATGTTAATTTATAATAAGCTTCTCACAACAAACAATATTAAAAACCAATTACATGCAACTAACTCCCTTATGCACGGATTATTCCATTTTTAGTCCACTTTATATACGTGTATATCCCACTACATTACACACAAACACACACAAAAATATCGTATCATATATTCGTTACGAGTAAAATTATGTCCTACGTCCCGAAAACCCTTTTGGCTAGCATCATATTACTAACCCAGTGTACCGTGTTGGTTTGCATTTAGTGAACATACATCAAGTAGATAAAAATATTCACTTACATTTTACATGGGAATAATATTTTAAATACAGCCTTGTACGCCATTCGTGCATAGTGCATGCAACTCTGTGCTCATATAAAATATTTAAAATACATAATGTTTATATATGTATTTACATACATATGCGGATAGAGGCTCATTGTATTTTCATTTTTATTGAATATATGAAAGGAATCCTTAGCGTTTTTGTATTATCATGTATGGATTTATTTGTGTATTAAATAATTCGAATGTGCTTTCTATTCAAAATATAGTCATAAATAAAACCACTAGAGGTTTATGTTTTTTAGGCAAAAATTACAAAAAATGTTCAGTGAACGGTGATAATATATTACGTCACGAGAGTGGTATGCAGCGTATTACATATGAGTATTCCGCGAGTATGTAATTGCCATACCACTCGAGAAACGTACTTTACCTACGCCCAACAAAATAAACAATGAGCATGAAAGAACAACTTATTCAATCGTTTTTGCCAGTAACATGACATTGATGAAAACTAAATTACTACTTGATCAATATACATCAAAGATATGTCATTTGCTTGTGCAGTAATCAATCAGCTGTTCAGCTGTCAGCATGTAATACACTTGTCAAAGCTATTACGTGCATGTGTAGGCAATGTCAATCATACGCGTCAAGATGACAGTGTGGTATGATGCGGTTACTAGATAGGGCGTAGGTAAACGTATCTTACGATTCATAGCAACTGATAATAACAACTTTAATAAAATTAAAAAGTGCCAAACGTTTGTGACATATTTATAACAATTACAAAGAAATGTTTACCGCCTGGTCCGATCGTGCAAAAAACGTTATAATCATCTCGAACAGTAAGTATACTACCGGTCTCAGACAATAATTGGAGTCGTCGCTCGCTCCGCTCGCTCCTCCAAGCAATTTTTTCGACCAGTAACAAATCCTCACTGTTCTCAATACTTAGTACCTATACTATTAAATAAGAATAATGCATTTATTTCCATTCAGTACCTATATCACTGAATATTCGTATGTAGATCAAATATAAACATCATAAACTTATTGAAACATCATACAATACAATACTACTAAAAACTCTTTAACACGTTTTAAACGTACTAACGCATTTACCTAAGACCTAAGGAAAATGGATATTTTATTCTGTAAAAGCACAGAATAACCGTTGCACTGAAAACTGGACAAAAATACTAATAAATAAAGTTGATTAATTTGCAATGTTTATGACATACAGGGAGTTTTTCTCTAAAGTATACGTATTCCAAAATTACCTTATTTTCTTCTAATCTTAAGATATTCATTGTGTTTTTAAAAGAGATCAGTTTGAAGCTTTAACCGTATGTTTTCCACTCCCAGACTAAGCATGAAGTAAAATTTCGAGTTTAGAAAAGCCCCGTGAAAATTTTCTGGGCTTTTCTAAACTTTTCTAAATTTTACTTCATGCGCCACGCGTAAAAAACACTAAAATAATATCACCGAATATTTGTATGTAGATAAAATATAAATATCATAAACTTATTGAAACATATCATACGATACAATACTACTAAAAACTCATTAACACGTTTTAAACATACTAACGCATTTACCTAAGACCTAAGAAAAAACTAATTTTTATTCTCTAAAACCCATATATTTTCTAAGATATAAATAAAAAGAAATTTCAATTTTTCTGGAAATAATTTATACAAGAAAATTTAATTTATAACTTAAAACATGACGGCGAATTAATTTCTGTTGCGATAAGGATGAAGGATTAGGATAATTTTTTCAAATCCTTACTCCTTTCCCTAAATAATTATCTCAACTTGCGATCGCCGGAAGTAATATTTCTATATCAGATTACGGTCATAACAGTGTCAAAATTCAGATATTTAATTAATTATGTATGTAAATGCGTTTCACGAATACCAATAATATTTTCTTTAAATAAAAACCAGTATAACAGTTTCAATAAAGCCTGTATACTTTATTGAAGCCAGAGAGTTAGAAATTGCCTTAGACCTCAGTCTTCTAGGCATCATAGTGAATTTTGATTTATTATTAAATGACTACATTGAGAGAATCTATTAAGTTGAGAGAATCTATTAAATTGTAATTAATTACTTCTTGCACAAGTATTGTCAAGAGAATTTAAAAGTTTTTAAACTATTCCTTATGAAATATTCCCTGTGTATAAAAGAAAATATATTTAATTAAAGTCTTAAACTCTTAAACATTAATTACAATGTATACGCTGTTCTAGATATATCTAAGATTTATTCTTGACTTAGCTGTTTTATATACTTGTATAATCCTTTAATAAGATATGAAGTTAATACTCCTATATTTATATTAGCCGCAATGTGATCTTTCCACTCATTGAATAATACATATATAAATTCTTAATGCGTTTTTAATAGCAACAATTACAGGGAGTTTTTCTCTAAAGTATACGTATTCCAAATTCACCTTATTTTCTTTAAATCTTTAGTTATTCATTGTGTTTTTAATAGAGTTCAATTTAAAGCTTTAAACGAGTGTTTTCCACTCCAAGACTAAGCATGAAGTAAAATTTCGAGTTTAGAAAAGCCCCGTGAAAATTTGTCTCGGGTCGCGCCGCGACCCGAGACAAATTTTCTGGGCTTTTCTAAACTCGAAATTTTACTTTATGCGCCACGCGTATAAAACACTAAAATATTGTGAAATTTATGTATATTTGAAATTAGTGAAATTAGTGTTTTATATGCTTCCGCATGAAGTAAAATTTCGAGTTTAGAAAAGCCCAGAAAATTTGTCTCGGGTCGCTGCGCGACCCGAGACATATTTTCACGGGGCTTTTCTAAACTCGAAATTTTACTTCATGCTTAGTCTAGGAGTGGAAAACACTCGTTTTAAGTTTCAAATTGAACTCCTTTAAAAAAAACAACGAATATCTAAAGATTTAAAGAAAATAAGCTGGATTTGGAAAACGTATACTTTAAAGAAAAACTCCCTGTATATGTGTTCTAAAGACTTCAATTAATACGAACAACAGTTTTTTTTAACACAAAAATGTAGTATCAAAAAAAAAACGGTCAATTTCTTGTAGTAATTATGCTTTTATAAAAAAGTTTAATTACATAATAAACTCACAACGTCAAATCAAAATAGACACTTATTTTAAAATATAATTCTATTACTGGTTATTTAACTTGATAGTTCACATATAGAAAACGAAAGTATATGCTATTTATACGTTTTAAATTCTCTCACAGAATTGTCTTCTTCAAAGTATAATAACTTCCTGAGTTGACGATAAATCTTAGCAGAAAAGCCTATGCATTTAATCTGAAGCATGCAGAAGTGATTATGAAATATAATTTTGTTTAAGGTAGACGTGTAATTTTGATACCTTTATTGTATTTTTGGCCATTTTCGGGGTTAATTGTTCTTCGTCACTACTAATTTTATTTTAATAATTTGGACACTGACGTCCACAAACGTCATTACTTTCAAAACTAGTTTTGAAAATTCAATTTTTAAAACTATCATTACTTGTCAAAATACAAATATACAATTGACACCTTTCAATGCACAGGTATAGGGGCAAAATGTCTGTTTTCGGGAGCGGTTGTAGGAAAAAATACATACAGAAGTGATTATAGGTAACCCAATATAGATCGAGGGTATTGGGTTGCTTATATTCACTGATTTTAACAACTGGTTGGATCAATTGGAGATATAGGGAAATGTATACAGATACACGAGTTTTAGGATCAGTAGTAATTTACTTAAATTTAACAAATATGACCCGAAACCGGGTATCAAGGATATATTTTAAATTACGTACATTTAACAAAAATATAGCTACAAACCGGGTATCAAGAATACCCTGTTTCACTCTGGCCTAGCAAAAAGTATTTTGTTAAATCTACTATAAAAAAATTAAGTTCATCTTTGATCTCATAGTAATAAAATAAAATAACTTACAGAAAAACTGACAAATCGGAAAAAATATATTTTTTATTTTATCGATTATAATTTTGCGGCCTCAGTGCATTGTGCATTCGCAAGAATTGAATGTTATCAATGTTACTGGATTCTCTGGGTAAGGTACCGTATTCTACAATAAATGACCACTGGTAATTACCGTGATAAATGACCGCTAACATCACCAATCATATGTCAAGAAAAGCAAACAGTCATATCTAAAAAAAATGGACACCCTGTATAAAAACTGTCAGTTTTCTTCTGCAAATTTAAGGATTTTCTAAACTAAAACGCTGAAGTATTGTGAAGTATGTCTCATGTTAATACAGTTTGCGTCAACTGCTTCAGGGCAAGACCGTAGCCAGGGAGGAAGATATGCGGGTTCAATCCCCCCCCCTCCCCCACACAAATTTTCAAAATGTATGTTGTATGTAAACGCGGCCTTGTAAGAGCAAAAATAATATTTTTACCCTCCCTGAAATTTTTATAGCCCCCTCCGAAATGTTTTTCTGGTTACGGCCTTGCTCCAAGGTAGCAACATTTATTAAAATTATAAAATAACGATAGAATTATACAGTTTTGAAGAATTTTGTATTTCACTTTTAGAAAGCTTGATGTCATTAATATTATGATATGAAATATTTGACGGTTATTTTCATTTGTAATAATGCCAAACACTGGTATTTTTATAATATTATATAGCGATACACGTGTGTATTCATCAACCTCAATACTCTCTCAACAATCGTTAATATTTCCTTCATTACTAATCTATCCCTCTAATCTAAACAACACTCATTTCTATTATCGTCACAAAACAAATGAATTAAAAACCATTAAAAAAAAACATCATTTACAAATCCGTACGTTATATCCTGTTTGAAATTCAAAAACCGATCCTATCATTAATTATATCACCCACTTCCATTAACAGCATTTGTTGAGGAACAAACGATATTATCTGAAATTGGCACGAACAATGCCATTCAGTATTCATTACAATCACCCATGAGCCATCAGGGCTTGAATATTTTGACGCCCGTCTACTTATTATCTCGGATTCAAAGTAATCTAAAACGGGAGTGGCCGGGAAGAGGAGAGGGGGAGGCGGAATCGCTCCCAATTCCAGATTTACATTCGGGGCAAACTAAAGATGACGTATATCTTCGAAAAACACCTTCCAGACTTGTTGGATATGGGACGATTCGATCCGGGGAGAGACGGCTATATTTCAGGTTTATCTCCGCGCTTATCGGTCATCTCTTGTAATTCTTAAACGTAAACAGTCTTATGCTGCATATTCGGTTTATTATCGCGAAAAGGGATGCATAAAATTGATATGGGGGTGTTAGCGATGGGGGATCAGTTGAGATAAAAAAATTTACGAGATGATTTGTGTGTTTTTAGATTTTAAGCATGCACAATATAAATGCAAGAATTACAGACGGGATATGATCAAAATTTGATTATATGAACAAAATAAAGAGTGTTTATTTATAAAACAAAATATACCACATTGATATCAGCCATATTTTTAAAAAAATTGCAAGCATCACCTAGTAAGGAAATTGTTTACTGGTTGTCATGGCAACTTTGTCAATGACTTTTTTTGACAAAAGTAAGCATGTGGCACATCATTGAAATCAGGGGTAAAAATGCTGTTTAATGATATGCACATCTCCATATGCGCCCGTAAGAAAAATGTGATTTTGAAATAAGAAAACAAAAACAAAACGTCCGTGAAATAAAACAGGTAAGTGATTTTAATGAGCGCAAAAAGTTGCAATAAGAAAGTTTTGACAGTTTGGTGATAACTTTAAAAACAACTTAGTTACAGCAACTTCATAAAAACTAAATTTTATCAACTTCTGGTTATAGAGCGGAAACGGTTAGAGATAGATCAGTTTTCTTTTCACCATTAAGTAAAACACGAAAAAGTGACTCTAGCTCGCGAAAACGATATTTCAATATATCTTCAAATAAAAAACTTTTCCATATCTGGCACCTCCAAAATGCACCACTCTACAGTAATTTATTATAATAAGCTATAAGCAACCATAATTTCAAGATTACTTGTCAAAATTACACATTGCTTAATTTCAGATTAAATTAGGTTAGATCAGATTTGAAACTTCAAAATGTGACCCATACAGAAATATGTTTTAATCTTTAAACTTTTTTTTTCTAATCTCGTGCACGTGTTGTTTATTATGGCTGATTTACCGGATTTATAAAAGGGGTCTGGATTTACTCACACCGAAATGACGATATACAATCTGTTTAATCTAAAACGTAATGGCTTCTTTTTGAAAGTACACTTGACCTGCTTTAGGGAGTAATATTCATTGAACTGCAAACAAACACCGTTCCCCTTTATCCCGTAGGGAGGTGCTATGGAGATACACACCCTAGCCCTTTCATATGATTCAATTTAACCCAGATATATTTATATATTGACTATATTTACTACATTATGTGCAATGGATTAGTTTATAGAACAATCTGTTCTTATGAACTTAAAATCGTGTTGACAATTTATCTGGGATTGAAATCATTACAAATAACCAAATGTATAGCACAAAAACAAAACACATTTTATAAATTTTACTGAAACGACTATTTTTAGGTTGTATTATTTTCAACTGCGTTTTTCACTTATCGATCCAATTAATCTAGATATAAAATTAATATATTTGTTTGTTTCAACAAATACTAAGGCAAAAAAAACTAGTACTTACATTAGACAGAAGTTGAAGAAAATGAACAGAAATACATACCTGAAACAAAATAATAGAAAGATATACATATATTTCAAAATTTTATATTTGAAAGAATATAATTTATATTATTTAAAACATCCAGAATTGATATAATGTAAAGTTTTACATAAATATAAACACTGAATTTGAAATGCTATATAATATAATATCGTTCGTTAAAATTGTTCAATTCCACACAATAAACGTAAGAGCGGAAAAAGTTTTGAATTGATAAAAAAGCTTGCCAACAAGTATTTTTTACACGTAGTTTTAAGGCAACAAGACTAAGTTATAATCAAATTCAACTACGCCTATTCCATTTTATTTCTTCAGTTAGTTTATTTATGTTAGAAGTTTTCCCACCAGTTTGAATGATTTGATTTCTTATGTATTATTAAATGTTATATTTAATGTTTCCAGTTATTATTACATTCCAGTTAGTTTTTTCTAAAGTAATGTTATTTAGTATGACTTAAAATGTTTATTTATGCATTTTTAAACAGTTTATAAATAATGTTCAGTTTCTGTCGTTATATGTTTTACTCTTACTATTATTTTCCAGTTTAAACGTGTGTTGAGTCAATTTCAGTAATTTATTAAGTTAATGTAAACATGAAATATCCTGTCAACAAATAAATAAATGAATGAAAATCATAGGTATCCTAACATATTAAACATAAAATAAATACATGAGAATTGATCGCAAAAAGTTATTCTAGGATTTTAAACAGTTAATGTTCTGTAAACAAAATGGTAAATTTAACATAAACAGGGAATTTTTGTTTAAAGTATACGTTGTCCAAATTCAGCCTATTTTCTTTAAATCTTTAGATATTGTTTTTTTTTAAAGAGTTCAATGTTAAGCTATAAACGAGTGTTTTCCACTCCCAGACTAAGCATGAAGTAAAATTTCGAGTTTAGAAAAGCCCCGTGAAAATTTGTCGAGGGTCGCGCAGCGACCCGAGACAAATTTTCTGGGCTTTTCTAAACTCGAAATTTTACTTCATGCGCCACGCGTATAAAACACTGATTTCAAGTGAGGTTCAAGTATACATACATTTCACAATATTTTAGTGTTTTGTACGTGTGGCGCATGAAGTAAAATTTTTACGATTTTAAACAGTTATAGTCCCTGGTTCTGTAAACAAAATGGTGAATTTAACATATACATGGAGTTTTTCTTTAAAGTATACGTTTTCTAAATTCAGCCTATTTTCTTAAATATTACTTTTTTTTAAAAGAGTTCAATTTTAAGCTTTAAACGAGTGTTTTCCACTCCCAGACTAAGCATGAAGTAAAATTTCTAGTTTAAAAAAACCCCGTCAAAATTTGTGGAGAGAAAAATTTTCTGGGCTTTTCTAAACTCGAAATTTTACTTCAAGAGCCACGCGTATAAAACACTGATTTCAAGTAAGGTTCAAGTCTACATAAATTTCACAATATTTGAGTGTTTTATACGCGTGGCGCATGAAGTAAAATTTCGAGTTTAGAAAAGCCCAAAAAATTTGTCTCGGGTCGCTGCGCGACCCGAGACAAATTTTCACAGGGCTTTTCTAAACTCGAAATGTTACTTCATGCTTAGTCTGGGAGTGGAAAACACTCGTTTAAAGCTTAAAATTTAACTATTTTAAAAACACAACAAATATCTAAAGATTTAAAGTAAAACTCCCTGTATGTTATTTGGCGATTGCCAAATTTAACTGTACTTTATATAAATGTTATTATTTAACTTTACCACGCAGGTATATCCAAAAAATACGAAATCCACTTAGAAGGCAACTTTACCTTGTAAGTGGATTTCTTATTTGTTGTGTATACTTAGAGGGTGATGGTAAAAAATAACATTTACTTCAAATTTAACATTGCGCTTACAGAATCGGCCAAATTATTATATTATATCCGAAGAATAGTGATTTCAGTAAATTAAGATTTTTGGTGATTTCCAATTTTAAGTAAATTCAAAATTATGAGTCAATTCAAATAACATTGGCTGTTTTACAATATGTTCTGTTCATTGCAAAAATATTTAAAATATTGTTTCCACTGCAAGTATTTGGTCATAAAACTATTATGCTTATAATTCAGTTCCTGATCTAATAATAAGACAAGGGAAAGCGTTATCTAAAACGGAAATTTACAAAACAATTAAAATCAAGGAATAATGAAAAAAGTGAAAGAAAACAAATTAGAGACAGTTAGGAAATTACATAATTTGTTAAATGTGAAAATAAAAAATACAAGCCTCTATTTGATTTCACTCAAAGTGTTTAGTTTTTTTTTCCAAGCAAAGTTTTAAATTTTTTAATAATATCTTAAAGGTTAATTAATCTGTAATGTATTTCTTTAGCAGAACATTTTTGTTTTGTAAAAAAAAAACGCAAAAATTCAAAAAACATCGGATATTTTTTTTAGTTTTTGCGTTTTCTTTTTTACAAAATAAACATTTTCTGCTAAAGAAATACATTACGGGTTAAAACATTTTTTACTACTATCATTAGATTTATTCTAACGTTTGAACAAAATTTAGTAATTACTTAACATTGTCAATATTTCAGAAAATTTGCGCAACTTAAATGTCACTAGGAAGCAACACATTTTGTAAATTGAATATAGCTTATGAATGGTAACAAAACCTCATATTTTTATAAAAATTTTAAGTTATTTCTGAAAATTAAATACATTTTTTAGAAATAACTGCAAAATAAATAGTTTTTTTATCTTTTAAATAAAAGGTAACAAAACGCTATATTTTGATAAAGTTTTCAGTTATTTCTGGAAAATTTATTTAATTTTCAGCTATATTCAAATTACCAAAATACCGGTAAAAGTTGTCGAAATACCTGCACATTTATTTTTTTAATAAAAATGTTACGATTTACTGATAAAATCTATAAAATACCGGTTTACAGATTTATCAGTAAATCGTAAATCGCAGTCACTAACAAACATACTAAGCTAATTAATAAATAAATACATCCATATTTATAAAAAAAATAAATATCCGACGTGTGTAAACATAACAACACGTTTGTTATTAAACATAAGAAAGTTCCACATGTATTAATAAATATATTATTTAGAGTAAATACATATCCCTACACCGCATTGATATATTGATTACGGCCTAATGGAAAAACTTGGAGAAAGTAAAGCAACTTTTACCTCTCTCGGCTCATGTTTATTTTTCGTACAGTTCAGCAAATTGAACAGCATTAATTAAATACGCCCCTGTATTATTTATAAACTTCTTTCACTCATTTTTATACATATCTGAAAATAATATATTCCACACCGGGGCACTTCGTTCCTGTTTCTATATGAATTGCTAATATGGTATAGCAAATTAAGCGCGAAGAGGGCGGAATAAGTCCATCGGCTCTTACAGCTCTTCCAGTCTTTCACTTGACCCGAACGGCTCATTTTAATTCGGAAAATTAATAATGAATACACATGAAGACTTAATGGACTCAGGAAATAAAAAAAACAATTTATATTTTATGAGAAATTTAATGCAATTTATACATTTAGAATTATAATAATAATGCTCCATCCTATAAAATATTCTTTGGATTATTTACCAATTTTAATGTCGTTTAAAATTATTTAAATTTATATCTCAATTAATAAATATTGTTACATATGGTTATTTCATTATTAGACTAAATAGAAGAAATGGCTGCCATTAGAAAAAAATAACTTTGATGTCCTATCTTGAAAATGGGACACCCCGTATGAAATATATCCAGTTTTTGCTTTTATCGGATGTTTATTTCAGCTCGTTATCGTTCTAATTAACAAAATTATAGCAAAAAGATAATGCTGTCGATTTTCACGTTTTCGCTATATCTCGAAAACAAATGACGATAGATGAAATTTTTTAACGAAATATTATGTTGTATTAAAATATGAAAAAAAATATCTGCGGGCCTCATGTGCAGTACGAGTATAATAATCAGCAATTGTTTTTCAAATAGCTGTTTCTGTCATTTTCTAGCCGAATTTATTATTTTTTCATAAAAATCTGAGGTTTTCAAAGTTATTCAACAACGTATTAAAAATACGTGGTCGAATAACTCTGAAAACCTCCGATTTTTATAAAAAAATAAATAACTAAATTAATAAATAATTTGTCATTAAAAATATACGCCGGTAGTATCGTATCTGTACGTAGCAACTTACAATTTATGTAAATATATTAACAATTTACTACCCTCATTTATAAACTTTAATTCACTATATTCTATAAAAAATTCACTAAATTTGGTAACAAAATTAAAAGAAATAGAAGTTCCCAACAACGCTAAACTCATCTCATTCGATGTAAAAAGCCTCTTCACGTCAATCCCAATAAAAGAAATAAAACACATTCTTGAAATAGAAATTAACAAGTCAAACCAGCCAAATATATTAAAACAGAAATTAAAAATGTTAATAGATATATGCCTTCAGCAAAATTATTGTGAATTTAATAATTTAATATATAAACAAACAGATGGTTTACCCATGGGTTCACCATTATCACCGTTACTTTCTAAAGTATTTATATCCCATTTTGAAAATCATCTCGTTTTGGGCTCGATATGTTGATGATGTGTTCTGTGATTGGACGGGCACTTCAAGACAATTGGAACATTTTACAAAATTCATAAATTCAATAAATCCGAAAATACAGTTTACCACAGAAATGGAAAAAAATAATAGTTTAAATTTTCTAAACCTTACAATATCCAAAACAACAAATAAACATTTAAAATATAATATTTACAGAAAAGAGACATTCACTGATTTAATTATACCAAATTGCTCAAACACACATGATCACATAAAATTTAGTACTTTCCACTCATTTATACACAGACTTATAAATATACCGCTTACATTAACAGATTATGAACAGGAAGTAAATACAATAAAAGAAATAGCAACTAATAATGGTTATAGTACTGATATCATAAACAAATTAATTACGAGAAAAAAAACACAAGAAATTCTTAAAATATTTTTATAACGACAGTTACATTAAAACCAAAAACTGGAGTAAATTAATAAATTAATAAACCACCAATTAATAAAAATCAAAAATGCGGTATTTAGTTCAGGTAGTGAATGCGATGCAATATACATTGGACAAACGGGTAGAAGTTTTGAAAAAAGACTAGATGAACATAAAAAATCCATCCAAAATACCAAACAAACAACAGGGTTTGCCCGTCATTGCATCGCATCCAATCATTTTTTTAATTCAGACGATTTCCAAATTTTATATTCAGGTAATAAGGGACGAGAATTGAATTTTAGAGAAGGCCTGGAAATTAACATGGCAATAAAACAGGGAAAACACATCGTAAACGAGTACGAAGACATCTGGAACTCCCCAATTCTTAAAGCCCTTATTACCTGACCTTCAAAAAAGTATGTATATATAACTTGTAAAATATTTTTCTGTATTACTCCTTGAGAATGACGATAAGTCGAAACTAGTCGGAGAGAATACAAAAAAATAGTAGTAAAATCAAACCAAGTGACTTTTATTTAATTATCAATATTGTAAACATGTTTCATTAAGTTATTAATGAGAACCAAATTGAAGATATAATATCTCCACTTAGTTTTACTATAGTTTCAGCCAAAATTTAGAATTGTTCGTGCCATCATCATATTTTCATGTACTCTAACTTTACTCAAATTAAATTTAAAGCCATTCTAAAGTTATTTTACATTGTTTTTGTTTATTTTTTGTAGAAACGAATTTAAACTGCTGAATTAATTAATTGAAATTTACGTTGAGCAAGTGTTTCCACTCATTATCAAGTAAAATTTGGAGTTTAGAATAGCTTGAAGAACCAAATTTTCAGGCTTTTCCAAACTAGAAATTTTACTTCATGCGCCCCGCGTGTAATACACTGATTTTAAGTAAAGTTCAAAATATACTGATTAGATATGTATATTTTTAGATCATAATAAATTCATAATATAACAAAGTATATATGTTTGATGTTCATGCATTTGGTTATTCCTTAAATTTTCATTTGTCCCCTCAAAATTCAAATTTTCACATCAAATTATTATTTGTGCAAGACGTGTCAGTATCCTTAATAAAATGTTTAATAAATGTTCAAAAATCAGCAACTTGAGGGGCAATACTGAAAAACTCTTTCAGTTTTTCTAGTGTTGTTTCATGTTTTATTTAGTCTTAATTTACTCGTATATGAAACGAGTAAATTGCATCAGAATAAAAATGAAGTAGGGAGGGTTGAAATACATAACGAAAACAGTTATGAAGTGAGTGTATATGAGGAAATACAGTTTGTTATTAGATTAGTGTGTTAGATGAAAACCCATTTATTTTTCCGGCCCGGAATTTTTGACAGTGAAGTGCCACGAACTTGACCTGCGTCACGGGAATTTTTCCCCCTGAAATGCTCCGCTTTGCACTTGACAGATTTTCTGCTTGTAATTATATTACGGACTTTTTTATCGTGACAGAACGTGTAATAACGTTTGTTTGTGTGGGAGGGAGTGCCTTTTTAAATGGTAAATAACGCACCCGAAAAGAAGCGTTTTGCGATACTGTTTGAAAACGGCGTGGAGTCTCTTTGAAGTGTGCCTTTAATTATTGTAATCGGTCTTTGTTTGAATGAGTGGATGATTAATGGGTACAGATGACCAACTGCTTGTAAGTTCTACAATTTTCCAAGCAATTATTATCTTTTATCATCAACAAATTCCCCATATGTATACAATTAAAACATTCATATTTCTGTGGCAGGTAGGCTTATAAGCATAAAGGAATGTTGTGTCTAATAAAGCCTGAAAATTTAAATTGTCAGTGCAAATTGCATTTTGAGCATTTGCTCTTTATGCAAATTTTGTCAATACACAGCACGTATATGTATTGCTTATTAATATTTGTTTAACTACAAGATATATCTGACCATTTTAAATATGTTTTAATTATTTAAGATAATTGATTTTTATAAATCCGCAACTTTTTTATAAATCTGTTTGGAATTTAGAAGACTCGGCGAAGATTTTAATTATCAAATAGTGTTCACAATTTAATTAAATGCAATTTTATTTAAAAACATTCAAATTTTTAATATTTATATCGGCAGCATTTTGACCAAACATAGGTATGAGAATAATTACTTTCAAATTTGAATTTTTTTAAACAAAAAGAACTATGACAAAATGTAAGAAATATAATTGTTCAGAAATTAATAATTTGCAGCTGTTATTAGAATATGTTTTTCATATTTGTATATATTTTCAATATTTGCGAAAATATGTACAGGGTGGGCCATCAAGTGGTTTCTATTTAAATCATAGGTTATTTTGACACTGACATCTTTTTCCCGCTTGAAATCTTGACAGAAAGTCGGTATCATTCCTCCGCGGTACGAAATGAGTCGCTTTACGCTTGAACAACGTTGGGAAATATTGCAAACTTATTTCCAAAGTGAGTGCTGTGTAGCCCAAACAGTGCGTTTGTTGAAAAGAAGTTTTGGCCGAAATGAATCACCCACCGCTCCTTCTGTACGCAAGTTTGTGCAAGAAGTTCATGAGACTGGCATGCTAGTGGACAACACTCATGGTTCTCGTTCTCGTATGGTGCGCACAGACGAGAATGTGGCTGCTGTAACCGAGAGTGTGAGACTCAATACACGAACATCAACTCGCCGTCAATCTCAACAGCTCAACATTGCACGCACTAGTCTGAGGAGAATTCTGCACAAAGATCTCGGATTATTCGCTTACAAGGTCCAATTGACTTAGCAATTGAAGGCGAATGACGATCCGCTTCGTTATCGCTTCGCAGTTTGGGCCTTAGAGCAGCTTGAATTGGATTTTGGGCGAAAAATCATCTTTTCTGACGAGGCTCATTTTCACCTTGGCGGCTACGTTAACAAACAAAATTGCCACATCTGGGGCTCGGAAAACCCGCACGTTATTTTCGAGAAGCCCGGAGAGTGACAGTTTGGTGCGGATTGTGGAGTGGTGGCATCATTGGACCATTTTTCTTCGAAAATGAGGCTGGAAACAACGTTTTGGTCAACGGTGAGCGTTACAGAGCTATGCTATCCGACTTTTTTAAATGAAATTGAAGACATGGATTTGGACGACCTCTGGTTTATGCAGGATGGCGCGCCATTCCACACAGCCCATGCCACAATCGATCTTTTGCGCACCAAATTCCCAAATCGTGTTATCAGCCGTCTTGACGATGTCAATTGGCCGCCTAGGAGCTGCGATTTAACCCCATTGGATTTTTTTTTTGTGGGGAACCGTGAAGGACCGATGTTATGCCAACAATCCAGAAACGATTCAAGCACTTCAGGCCAATATCATCCAAGCAATCCGTGAGCTACAGCTCGAAACCATCAACAAGGTCTTGGAAAATTGGAGTGACAGAATGCGCTACTTCGAAGCCAGCCGAGGCAGCGACTTGAACGAAGTTGTGTTCCATAATTAATGGGAATGTTTGCTCTTACTAATAAAGCCATAATACATGGAAAAAAAATAATTTTGTTAATTTTATTGCATTTTTAAAACGAAACCACTAGATGGCCCACCCGTTATATACTGGAATATGTGTTTTCCTAGCAACAAATTCAACATTTTTAAATTACTTGTTTTTATTTATATACTTTGCCACCAATACAAATGTACATCTTGTAGTCAATAAATAAAATACAGCGAATTTTTATATACATAGTATACTGCACATTCTTTGTTATTAAAAGAGTTTAATTTAAGACTTCAAACGAGTGTTTTCCACTCCCAGGTTAAGCATGAAGTAAAATTTCGAGTTTCGAAAATCCTGAAAATTTGGTTTTCAGGCTTTTCTAAACTCGAAATTTTACTTCATGCACCAGGCGTACAATACACTGATTTGATGTGAAGTTTAGAATATACGTCTTCAGGATACTGCTTCAGTAGTATATTTTAGGCTTAACTTAAAATCAGTGTTGTATACGCGTGGCGCATGAAGTGAAATTTCGAGTTTAAAGAAGGCTGAAAATTGATTTTGGTCGCGTAGCGAAGCGGTGCGACCAATCCAAAACTAAACCCGAAATTTTACTTTATGCTTTACCTGGGAGTGGAAAGCATTCGTTTGAAACTTTAAATTGATATCTTTTTAGAAACAGTGAATATATATAGTATATTGAGATATATATACTTCAAAGATTTTTTCTTTGAAGCATGCATATCTCAATATACTAGTTACGCTGTAATTTTTTATAACATTCAGCAAATATAAAAGTCTAAATAAAATTGTACATCAGAATAAAATGAGTGTTGTATAAATTAAATATTAACATGTTCGTTTTGCATCTATAATAAATAAAATTGTACACTAGCACAATTTATATACATCCAGTTAGCCAGCCTCTATATAAAACCGTATTTGGATGCTGCATCCAAAAGCGAGACCGGTGATTGGTGTATATAGTCGTCTGTCTTACTCGTACCCCACATCCTGACCATAGCTCTCCTTTTCTACTCGATTTTCAGTTCTCCTATAAGCATTGGCTCCCCTTGACAATAGTATAAAAATGATGGCTTAAATAGTTTAATTTAAAAATTCGTTAATGTGTAATACAACTTTTGTGTGATATATGTTTTCAACTCTCTTTTAAATGTAATAATAAAATTTAGATGTATTCAGGCAGTTTATTAATATTTACAATTCCTGCAGTTTTTCGACTTTTTTTCTAAAATACGCTTTCGTGACGCATAGTGTTTTAATTTCTTGTGTAATAATTATTGGTTAAAACTTATATCGCATGCATAATACATTTTCAATAATTAATTCAAGCACAGCGTTTTTTGTTGTTATTATTCCCTATTGCAAAATGTTATTAATTTGATCTTTTGCAAACAAAATAAACAAATTAAATCAATTATTTATGTTCACACGTTATAAACTACCTTTAAATTTTAAAGTAATAATGTATCATTGACATTTAGAAGTCTATTTGGCGTAGTGGTTATAGATAATCGAAATATGACATAAATTATTGCAATAATATTTCCTAATATTTATGCAAATGTTTCCTGCGGTTTTTTGAATAAATTTATTCTAACATTGTTATTTTATTACGTAAAATTGCTTTTGTAGTCTCGAGTAACCAACTAGATTACTTTTATAACCTAAGGCACATCCAATTTCGCTATAACATACACTCTTGTAAAATTGAATGAAGCTTCATAAAAGGATTTAATAAAAAAAATATATATTTCGAAGTGTTCCACATTTTAATTTAAAGTTAAAAATAAGGCATTTTTAAATTTGAATATAATTGATTAAATATTAAATTAATACTATATAAAGGGTGTCCGTATTTTGTGGAAATACATGGGGTTCTCGGTAATTTAATAAGATAGAGAATAAACGTTAATCAATTCCATGCTAATTTTAGAGATATTTTGAAATAAGTATATTTTTCAATAAAAAATAGAAACACTCCTCAGAGGCTTCAAATTTAATGCTTTTTATGAAAAAAACGAAAGCCTCAACATTTACAGCATATGCACGCCGGAATATGTATACTCAAAGATACATTTCCTTTAAATACAGGGTTATTCAAAAAGAAGAAACGGATTTCAAATGTTTAATTCTTTCAAACTACAAAAGGTAGAACCATAATTCCAACGTATCTCGACAGACAAAAGTTTAAAATTTGAACAGTCCAGGCAAAACTAGAGTCCATTATTGAAGTTCGACGTGCTTTTCGCCGTCAGTTTAATAAACAACCGCCTCGTCATGAGCAGATTTACCAGTGGCATCGAAAATTCGTAGACGATGTTTGCATCTGCAAACAGAAAAGCACGGGATGTCCACGCACATCGAATGAAAAAGTGGAGCGTATTCGTACAGTTTTCGAAAAGGAGCCTAAAAACCTGTTTTGAAAATATGCGACATCGAATTATTAAAGCTGTAAAATCGATAACTAGAGACCTGCTGATTCGTGTGTGGCAAGAAATAAGTCACCGTTTTGATATTTGTCGAAAACACATGGTGGTCATATGAATTCATATAAATTGAACTTTTCTTTTTCAAGGAACGTTGGAATTGTGTTTCCTCTTTTTTATCGTTTGGAAGAAATAGATGTTTGAAATCTGTTCCTTCATTCCGAATAGCCCTGTATATCTTATAAATACATGATTAACGTAAATCTATATCATCACAACATTTTATTAAATTAACGTAAGATTTCAATTTTATTACAGAAGCTGCTATAAATAAATAGTTGTATCTAATAATATTCAAATTGGTATGAATAAACTAAAATTAAGTCAGTGGTCAGTAATATACATAGTCGCTAAAATGTATGGAATCGGTCAAATATCTTAGAACCGGTTTATCGTAATCCTTCAAGATTTGGCACTACGCATTAAGCATTTACTACTATCTGTAACTGTCACAGGTACAAATGATAATACAAAGTTGTATACAACAACTTTATATTATCATTTGTACCTGTGACCCAAGGCTAATATGTTTTTTTTAGGTAGTATTAGCGATCACTTTCAATATTTTTGAAACCATAATTTTTTTGTAATTCAGTAATGTAGCACACGCGTATCTTATCTTTTATAAACACTTTAAGAAAATGAATACAGTCAACAGGTCGTTGCAAAGCTTCGTTCAACGTGTTCATTATTGTCAAGAAGTAAACGGAGACCAGTTTAAGCACCTGTTGTAATTTATTTCCGTTTTTTTATTCATTAATAACATGCTGAAAGCATTCTAAATTGTAAGTTTGTTTTATCGTATTTTTAAAAATTCAAATTTTATAGTTTTTATTAAATTTTGCAACGTTTTTTAAAAGATAAAATACTCATATACTACATTACTAAATTCAGAAAAAAAATGTGCTTTAAAAAATGGTGAAATTAACATCTAATGCTACCTACAAAAAACAAGTTAGCCTTGGATCTCAAGAACAAATGGTAATATGAAGTTGTACACATTACAGATAGTAGAACTTAACTACTTATAGTCTTGTGAAAAACCTCAAATAATTCTTTTAAACTGTATTCAAGATGGTTGACCGTTTTCATACATTTTAGCGACCCTGTATTTCAAGTATTTCAATATACACGCTTGGCGTCCAGTAGTATGAGAGTATTATCCAGGATTAGTAAGGATAAAGCATAATAATTACTGTTAGTTCTTTATCTGTTATAATGAAGCCATTATGTGTATACATAAGTATTCTTTAAGAACTCTAAATGATACACTAATCTAAAGTACAATAAATATGAGAGAGCAGACCAGAGGAGAACAGAGGCTAAATTAAACTTCACTGGTAATATTTTTGAACGTTTTATATTACTAAATGTTGAGCTTCAACAAATTTTAAACTTACCTATTCATTTCCTCGTATTTTATATAGTTTAAGTTAAAATTTGGCGTATCTTAGTCTTACAGGGCTTTTCTATTGCTTTTCACTATTGATCAAATGAGATTCACTATATCCCAAATATATTTCACCTTGTCAAATATATGCCAAAATATTTTCCGGTTTACGAAATGAGTTTCACTATATACCAAATAATTTTCCGTTTAATATTTTTGTTAAACATTTTTGCAATGATAATATTTTTTTTGGAAAATTTTCATTTTTATTTATACATATGTAACACTAGTTACGCCATCATCTATTCTCCGGATAACGAGTTCATTGCTAACATGCATTTTTTGACGAACTGCAGCCATTTTGCTGACAAGTGAAATGTAATTGACAAACTGATAAGGTTTTGACATATAGGGAAATGTAGTGGGAATATAATATAGGGGAATGTATTTGTTAAATGGGAAATATATTTGAGATAAAGGGATACACATTCGATATAAAGTAAAATGCAATAAAAAAAACTCGGTATCTTACTAGCATCAACATAAAAACCCAAACTTTTTGCATATTTTGCCTAATTTCAATCAACTTAAACTTTCTGTAATTTAAAATTCTAGAAGTTTTATTTTGTGTCTTTATTTAATTATTAGTTAAACAAAGGTTTATTTCGTAACTATTTCTTTTGTTTCATTTAAATTATTTCAGTATCAATAAATGTTTCCCCATTAAACTAACATTTACAATATAAATTTTCTTTCAGTTAACGCATATTTCCAACGTAAATATTTAAAGATATTCTATTTCTTATTTTCAGCGCGCTTTTAAGGTTTCAGAAGCGAACTATTGTAAGGATCTGGAGGAAAAATACTCTTTATATACTGTTACTGTATATCTTGTTTACTCGAAGAAGACAGCCCCGTTTAAAATGTTCTTGGCTGCTATTATGATATTCATTTCGATAATGCGCCTATTATCTCGTATTTGTGCCGCATTTCTCATAAATTTGGAGCTCGTGAACAGAATAAAATCAATATGAAAATCGCGTGATTTATATTTTATTTATTAAAATTAAACAGTGCAATAAAATTTCTGTGCATTATTTAATTGTACGAAATTTTATTTACAAAACTTGCGATAAAAAATAAGGTTTAATAGCTTAGCTTCACAGCTATAATAATTAATGTTCTATAAGTAGGCACTAGAGTGTTTCAGCTAAACCCTCCTCTAGTTTAAAACTAGAGTAATTTATTTTTAATACAAACCTTAATATAACATTAACTGAAATTTGTGAACTTTACTCTATTAAATATAATTTTAATCTATAAAACTCGGTGTATTATTATTTTGCATAATTTTAAAATTATAAATACAATGCACAAGGATAACTCAATTAAGAGGAAAAGGTAGCAAAATTGCGGTCCCCACGGGCTCAGTGTTGGGGAATCAAACAAAGACCTAATTTAAGATGCACACAAGGTAAATTCACCGGAGGGATTTGTTTATTCAAAAACTGTTCATAATTCATTTCCGTATGAAATTTTCAGGCAGACTTGTTGATCCGGCGATTTCCGGATCGATTCTCTTTCTTTGCAACGTGCATGCAAACGCAAACCAATTGAATAATTGATGTGATTGTTGTGATACACCCCCCCAATTTGTCTACAATTTTCAAGTACTTCCAAACAAATAGGAGTCAAATAAATTGATTCAGTTTTGTAACAAGATTTTAATTTCAGTAAAACGGATTAATGGATTTCCGGTAAATCGCAAAAAAATACCGATAACATGCTGATATTTTACCCGTATTTCGGTTTATTAAATAAAGCTAATGGTTTCGTTAAGTTAATTTAATACGGTAATTGTTTTGTACAAACTCATGTAAAAACGAGCATGTAAAAATATTTTTAAAAACTTCCCAAACGTTTGTTCTTATTATTTAAACCAGTGGCGTCGAACCCGCGCAAATTGCTAAATTCTTTATATAGAAAAATGTGTTATCCGTTTGCTTTGCTCTTCTACAAATTTTCAGCCTTTTTCAAACGCGTACATAATACTAAACTATTGCGAAGTTCAGAATATACTGCTTTATCATATTGCTTTAGCTTTAGTGTATTTTAAATTTTACAATAGTTCAGTGTTTTAAAAGCCTGGCGCATAAAGAAAATTTCGAGTTTAGAAAAACCTGAAAATTTGGTCTGGTCGCTCCGCTTCGCGGAGCGACCAGACCAAATTTTCAGGTTTTTCTAAACTCGCAATTTTCTTTATGCTTAATCTGGGAGTGGAGACACTCGCTACAAGTTTCAAATTGAACGCTTTTCAAAAACAACTAATACCTAATAAATTACAGCGCAAACGAGATATGTATTTATTTATTTGTCCAGTTAACGAAGTCCACTTAATAATACATAATATCGAACAACTGATAATATAAATATATCACATTAAAAAATAATAAAACTAGATATATAGAATCCAATTAAAATTATGCATACTTAAAAGAAATATTTCTTGCATGAATCCGTTGTTTTCGAACGCCTATATTTTTTACAGATTTGTCTGAATTCTTGTCTAATTTTCCCAATAATAATAACAAATAACTTATCACATACAATCTTTGCACATATAAATCTACACGAATAGGTTCAAAAGTTCAGCAATACATATTATGTATCTCTAGAGAAATATTCATGCATGTTATATAGTTCTAAATCAAATAAGAACTCTTTAATAGGTTGTTTACAGCTTGAAAAAGTATCCGATTTTCGTATACTTCTGGGAAGACTACTATGTATTTTTACTCAGAAATATATACACAATTTTTTAGCGAGGACGGAAAGCTCGCTATTTCACTTAATATTAATGTAGTGGTTTGATTGTTTAAAATAAACGCACATAAAATATAAATTAAAATAAACTTTATTTCCAACCGACATTTAGAGAATGGAGACAGACTGGCTTAACTCCCTGCCTGATGTGAGCGGACCAAAGAGTTCAGATACATAAAATGTATATACATTTTCCATCTTGAATATTAGATAAATATTTTACTCGTCGAGTAATTAATTGTACCCAAATATAAAGTATAATGTTGATGTTGATACTAACGCCAACTGTAAACTTTAGAATTGACACACTATTTAAAATTTATAATAGAAAATAATGTATCAAAATCCAGGTCAACTTTTATAAATTTCATGTTCCTTATCTGTTATGAAAATTATCCTTCGTCTTGGGCGCAATCCCTCCTTTTCATAGCCATCTCCGCGTCGTCTCAAAAGACACCTTCATTTCCCCCTATTTACTTAATACTTCCCCCCTTCTAACCCGAGCTTTCCAGCGACCTTCAACAATTACCATAAAATAAACTCGCTTCGAAGAAACAAGAAAGAGTTCATTTGCGTTTGATTTTTTCTAGATAAACGGGGGCCAGGTGGAAACAAATTTCCGTAACCTTTACGGAAATTCCGTGTGTTGATACATAATTCAGCTTAACTTAGGTATATGCGTATAATAAAGCATTTTCTAGATAATACGTTTGCGTGCTGGCCCGAGGAAAAAATATACGTGACACCTCTTGAGTTTATGTATTACACGTTCTAATTGTTTATTCAGAAGGGTAAACAAAGTTAGGGTGTTTACATACAATTATTTATTTGGGAGGATATTTATTAAAATTTCATGCGATTTGAGCGACAAAGAAAAGGGTGAGTGTATATTGTTAGTGTGTAATTAACAATCGTTAAATTTATTAGTGTTGGTATTTCATTAAATTAATATTACAAATAAGTGTTACAAAGTACAGAAAATAAAATCAATAACGTGTTTCATGCATATCCCTTATTAAACATGAATCGACTTATTACTAGAAGATTTTTTGAATTCTTCATAAAAATACTATCAGCGAATATTAACTGTGAATATGTATACAAGGAATTTCCATTTAAGTATATCTCGGATATGTACCATCCAGCGGGGTTCGCAGCCTAACTTCAGGGTAGGCCAGAGACCCAAGATAATATGTATTCGTTATTAAAAGGTGACTTTGTTATGCAATTCCTTATATTTATAATGTGCGATCCCAACCTCAAATTTTGTGTGCCTTGGCGCTGTGGTCGACCCGCTAGTACCATCGGTCGACATATAATGTTGGGACAAATAAAAAATTGTGTAATGTTAAGTATAACCAAATGTTTACCGGCTAAGTCAGATTTTTTATATAAAAGTTATAATATGGAGTGACAATAAAAATATTTAAATGAATAGAAAATAAAGGTCCAAAGTTTGATACACACTAAACAAATTTTACGTGTCCCAACATTTTATTTGCACCGATGCTACATATACGATGTTCATTTTCATGCATTCGTTGTTTTTATAAGAGCGTTCAATTCGTAGCCTCAAAGAGTATTTCCACTCCTTTACGCAGAAAGACACGTTCGTCATAAATTGGCATTTTTTACTGGGAGGTTCATTATTTATATAAATTGTCGTTTTTATTAGAAATTGACATTTTCGACATTAGGTGTTGTTCTTGTCATGAATTGTCGATTCGATATTAATTAACATTTAAATAATTAATTGATACTTTTGAGAAAATTCATAATTTCTACTTGTATTTATATAGAAAACGAAATTGTTTACGTAAATCGTCGATTATGATGTAAAGGTTATTTATTGATATAAATTGTCGTGTTTTTTATCAACCTACAAAAACCATTTGAGGAAAGCTCACTGGATTTAGAAAACAATCTTGGAAAATTGAATTTGAACCTTTTTTACAATTTAAAATTACATTTAAGAAAGATACAGCGATTTTTTTAATTCTGCACATGCATTATATTTAAGTATAATTTTACATATTCCTCAACAAATTGCTCCAGACTTTCGAGTTAATCAACAGAAACATTTGTAATATGAATGAACACGAAATCAAATAGAAGCAGTATATTTTGAACTTCACAGGAAATCAGTGTTTTATACTCGTGGCGCATGAAACGCGACCAAACCAAATTTTCAGGCTTTTCTAAACTCGAAATTTTACTTCATGCTTAGTCTGGGAGTGGAAACACTCGACGAGTGCCTGAAAATGTACAGCGTTTACAATATGTATATTTAAAAGAAAAATTCCCAGTATGTGATACAATAAGTCATTCATAGAAATTATGAAGAAAATGTAGAGTTTTACCTAAAATCAACTTTTAGAAGTTAACTCTATAACTACAAATATACTGAATTACCTTTAATTGCATGATTCGGTAAATTTACAATCCCTAATATAATTCTGAAAAGAAATTAATTTCCAATTATCAGTTCTTTAAATTTAATTTTATTATAGCTTTTTTGTAATAATATTTTAAATTATTCTCAGTTTTTTGTGATAATTGATTGGATTTGCGAAGCATTCTATGCATTCTAAATATTTTCTAGAGCTTTTTTGAGGAGAAAAGTGATGCTTAGCAACAACAATCTCTAAAATCTTTTACTAAAAATCAGTAAATCATTATTCCTAAAGTAGACTCTAAGTATAAGACAGGATGACGGAATCTGAGGGCCCTCTTCGTTCCAGTAATTAAATTCGGTATTTTATCAAATAGTTTGTGGGTAACTATTTAAACTTTTCTTTTGTCTCGCATGTAAGGGAGATTTATGGACGGGAAATAAATCTAAACTTTTACTGTCTTAACCTTCACCCTGTGCCTATTAAATTATTGATTTAAGACCGAAAAGCAGAACTTATCGCGCCACATTAACATAAATATACAATTTACATCTGAGCTTAACGATTATTTCACGACGTAATCACACACACTTAACAATAATATTGTTTATATAACAAATAGTTGGTAATAATAATTAGGCCAAACAAATAATTAGAAGTCTGTTAAACACATATTTTTTTAATATATTATTAAAAACACATATGCCATTGGATTATTATAAAGCATTTCGAGAAAAGTTAAAGCCAACCATTGGACTTTTATTTGAAATAAAACAACGCAGTTGGGAGGGTTTCACTTTTATTGTTGAACACTGCAATATGTTTCACCACACAGTGGCTTCATCAGGCAGAGGAACCTTGTTATTTTATTTCAAATAGTATTATGGAGTTTCATCATGTATCCGCCTCATCAATTAAACATTGGACTTTTATATTTCAGAATATTTCATAGACACTGCACTGCATGTTTGCAACGTTGTTCACTGTTGGTATTAAAGGTTTTAATAGGTTTGTAACAAGTGTTTTCTACTTCTTGAATAAGCATAAAGTAAATATTTCGAGTTTAGAAAAGCCTGAACATTTGGATAGGTCGCGTAGCGAAGCGAAATTTTTCTAATTTAGGTTTTTCGAAATTTATTCAAATCAAACAAAAAATGTGTTTTTTTATTTCTGAAAGCACAAACAAAATTGTTCAACTAATGCCCGGTATTATAAACGATTATTAATTCATAAGATAACTATTTGTGGAGTCAATTTATTTACCTAGTAAACTAATGGGCAAATAAAATTGCGTATTATAAATCAAACCTACCAAATAAATAGCAATTCTAGAAATAAATAATTTAATTAGCTGGAACCACCAATTTGTTAAATTTAATTGTCAATATTTTAAATTAAATTGTCAATCAAATTGGAAATTGAGTGTAATTTCTTATAATTATGGAGAATAACCGTGGAATAGGACAGCATTACACATAACAAGAAATATAAAGCTTATTAGAAATTATAAAAGACTTAAACGAGTGTTTTCCACTCCCAGGCTAAGCATGAAGTAAAATTTCGAGTTTAGAAAAGCCTGAAAATTTGGTTTGGTCGCGTAGCGCGAAGCGCGGAGCGGCCAAACCAAATTTTCAGGCTTTTCTAAACTCGAAATTTTACTTCATGCGCCACGCGTACAAAACAATGATTTCAAGTGAAGTTTACTTGTTCACAATATTTCAGTGTTTTCAGTGTTAAATACGCGTGGCGTATGAAGTAAAGTTTCGAGTTTAGAAAAGCCTGAAAATTTGGTTTGGTCGCTCCGCGCTTCGCGCTACGCCACCAAACCAAATTTTCAGGATTTTCTAAACTCGAAATTTTCCTTCATGCCTAGTCTGGGAGTGGAAAATACTCGTTTAAAACTTTAAATGGAACTAATTTTAAAAAAGCGTACGCATAAGTATAAAAATCCCTGGGTATGTCTGACTTGAAAAACTCTAGGTCTTCGACTCCTTAGAATGTCTTGTGGTTCGAATTAATCACTGTCAGGGAAGATACTATGAGCGAACTTAAATCTGACACGGATGATATGGTAGACATGACAACAGTAATGAAATTAATAAATGCAAGTAGTAGAATAATTATAATAATCACTTTAGACTTTTAACTGTCAAATTATTTAGAGAATAAAATTTACTTGGTAGAAAAACAAACAAATAATTTACTGAGGAGATTTATTAGCCAAATAAAATTATTTTGAGTTTATAATTCCGAAATCTTTTGAATAAATTAATTTATTCCTAAATATATACATGAACTCTCACATTTTTATCTCGAATTTAAAACTACGATACAATAAAAACGTTTTCCTTCAAAATGCAAGTCAATATTATATGCATGTTTCATTGTATTTATTCACAAACGAGAAATTACCACTTGAAAGAATAGATTGAATGTACAAAAAAAAAATGCATTTTTCCGGAGTGTTTAGCCTATTTACTATGGGTTTATAAGTAAATGGAACGCGGTATTAATATTACCTGTGGCGCGCACAGAACGGTTATATAATTTATGTGCTGGAAATTCAGATCCGTGCAGCATTGTTGCAGTTCCATTACGTGTTATCTTTTACAATGGTTCGAGTTTTTGTGTTTATACCGTGCCATTATTGTTTGCACGGTTTCATTTAATCAACGCTAAAGCCGTATAAACTGCAGTAAAAACTTACACTTTAATTAAGTACCAACTGCAATTAGATCCGATATAATTACTTTTATAATGTAAAAGTCTTATGTAATTACGATTATAACCAAGCTGTTATATACGCAATAAATCAAAGTGCAGAAATTGTAAATACAAAAATAAAATCGAAAGTATTTTCCCGTGGACTTTCTCGTATACAAGTTATATCGTATGTTCATTAAAAATAAAACCTCTAGAGTGCCATGGAAAATATTGTAAATTGGCAACTCTGAAATATTATATTATAATTATCATGTTTGACGTTATATATGACAATTCCTAAGGCGTGTAGCCAACTTAAATTTAAAAATAATTAAAGTCATGGCACTCTAGAGGTTTTTTTTTTATTGAATATTCTATAGCATAAATACTACAATTTTTATAGCTCAAAAAAATGCTACGATAAATAGTATTAAAACAAGAGTTATTTATTTTTAATATACTGCCTTTCAAAAAAATCAGAACACAAAGTATTTATTGGACGATTTTAATGAAATTTACAGAATTTGATCATGTAAATGAACTGCATCGATGATCATAAAATCAATTGTTTTGGTTACTATTTAATGGTATTTTTCCTTGATTTCACCATTATGAAGAGCTGCTGATTTTTTAATGTAATTGCTTCTAATATCCAAGTAGCCTCTGAGTAGTTTGACGTTTCAGTTTGTAAAACATAAAAAGATGCCCCGTGTTCGTCGGCGTGCACAATATCATCATCTAAGTGAATTTGAAAGGGGTCGCATTATTGGAATGCGAGAAGCGGGTTTTTCGGTTCGTGCTATTGCTGAAAGGGTAGGCCGTAGTGTATCGGTGATAGTACGCTGCTGGTCTAGATGATCCGAAGCTGGGGAGAATCGACGTAGACTTGGATCAGGACGTCCAAGAAGCACCACTGAGCGTGAAGATCGAGCTCTTCGTCTTACAACTTTAAGGGACAGATTTACAACGTCGCGGGCATTGGGAAATGACTGGTTGGCTCTAAATGGCCAAAGAGTATCCATGGCTACTGTTTACAGAAGAATCCGCAGTTTTGGTATAAGATCCTACCGTCCACAATTGTGTCTACCTCTTACTCCGCAGCATCGCAGAGCAAGACTTGATTGGTGCAGGGAAAGACAACATTGGACCCATGAATGGAATAACATTATCTTCAGCGATGAGTCTCGGTTCTGTTTATGGGCTCATGATGGTCGCAGAAGAGTGAGACGTCGACGCGGTGAACGCAGAATTTTACAATTTGCTGTTGAAAGACATACGGCTCTTACACAGGGAGTTATGGTTTGGGGGGCGATAGCATATGGTAGTCGGTCTCCTCTAGTTTTTTTAGAAGCAAGTCTTAACGCGATTCGGTATATTGACAACATTTTACGGCCAGTGTTAGTGCCCTATGTAAATGGCTTGCAGAACCCCATTTTCAGCAAGATAATGCTCGACCTCACACAGCGGGCATTACAAGACAGTTTTTTGATAGTGCCGAAATCAATTTGTTACCTTGGCCATCTCGTTCTCCAGATCTATCGCCAATAGAACATGTTTGGGATATGATAGGTGTTAGAATAAGTAACTTACAGAGCCCCGCTAACACTGTAATGGAACTTAGAGGTCAAATTATCGAAGTTTGGAATGAAATACCCCAAGTCGATATTGACAGCCTGATTTCTAGCATGCCTCGACGTGTTAATGAGTGTTTGGGAAATCGTGGAGGCCCAACACATTATTAATTTTTATTCATTTGTTTTTCTGTTTTTCAAATTGATTTTTTGATCATCGATACAGTTCGTTTACATGATCAAATTGTGTAAATTTTATTAAAATCGTGCAATAAATACTTGGTGTTCTGATTTTTTTGAAAGGCAGTATATTTTCAACTTTTATCTGAAACAATATTGAATATTGTCAATTAGCGTAATATTAATAAAAAGTTGATACAGATCTACAATTGTTGTGTAGAGCTTAATATAAAATTTCATAAATCTAACTTATTGTGATTTTGAGTTATCGTGTTAACTGGCAAACGGACTTATTTCCAACCGAGATTGAAGCCAGACATCAGAAATTTTACAAATTTAAAGTTATCGACTTTATGAACTTGACTTTAAATCGGCGTTTCATACGCATGGCGCATGAAGTAAAATTTAGAGTTTAGAAAAGTCAAAAAATTTGGTTTGCTCGTTTCGCTTCGCTACGCGACCAACTTAATATTTTAGGCTTTTTCAATTCTAATTTTTATTTCATGCTTAACCTGGGTTTAGAAAACACTTGTTTAACGCTTCAAATTGAACTCTTTTAAAAAAACAACGATTATCTGAAAAAATACAGTACATGATTAGGATACGTATTAAAATAAATACGTCCTGTATGATTGTATTTAAAAAAATCATATTATACTGGCTCAGTGAAATAAGCTTTATTTCATTTACCGAACTGGCGGTCAAAAACCGGCCAATTACCAGTACATTTTAAGAGCATTTTTTACGATTTACTCGTATTATCCCTAAATCATGTGACCTTCAATTTAATTTTTGAACAAAAATAAATAAAAATCTTGCGAAAACAAACCTATAGAAAATTCAATGAAATAGAATTGCATTTTTATTGATTTTTCTATAAGATTACAATTTATGTATAAAAAAAATTAAAATCACACAATTTTGAATAAATCTTATTATTCTGTTGTTCAAGAATTTTGTTATATCAGTTATTTTATTCTAGTTACTAGAAATACACAAATATTACAAGTTATTTTTTTCAAAATTTCTGTTTTACACCAGATTTTATGAAATTTTACACTAGAGTGCATTTTACTACACATTCTCATTCTGCCTTTCTACCTCTTCCTTAGGGTTTCAACCCTCAATTCCTCCCCGTGGAACATTCCCAACCCTACAACTTTTTGAATGACTAAGATATATACACTTTTGATATAGGGCTGTTGAAAACGTTCCACTCCTTGTCGATATACCGGGTGTTGATTCGATTAGGTATACATAGGAATCTTACGTGTATAACAACATGTTTGTATTTTCCTGCACCAAGTAATATAAATTTTTTCATTGTGCTTGAAGATTGAATTAGATTAGAAATGCAATTAAGCGGCGAAACAATAATTATAAACGTTCGGAGGGGAATTATGTTTCCGTGCTTAATTGAAAAGCAAGAAAAGTTATATTGGTGTGTAATTGAAAATGTGTCACGGGGTGAGTGTATTGATTTGTTGTATCCATTATTGAGTTTCAGAAAGAAGTGGATTTTTACGTCGTTTTATTACTTTTGAGTACATATTTGATATGTGACTTATTGATTTTGATTATTTATTGTTCTAGATGAAGCTATACAATAAAATTTAATATTAACTTATGAAATACTGTTTTAAAGGTATATTATTTAATAAAAAGTACAAGTAGATTAGTAGTAGTTATAGTCCTTTATCTTTATTATTTTAATATTTGTATAGAAGAATTATTGAAATAAAGCGGTAAAAACATTGAAACACGTCTCAACATTAGTTAATTCATTATTTAATTTAAATTCTATATGTACATTTCAGGCAACGTGAACCTTGGTACCAGAAATGTACATATAGAATTTAAATAAAATAGTGGAGATAAATATATATATCTACTACTGATAATTTCTTGAATTAATATTTCATCTGGCACTTGGTGAAATATATTAGAATATGTAAAGTTATTTAAATTAAAAACACTTGGTATTGTTTCACAATGTTGAATGTGGAGTTTATGAAATGCAATGTGATGAATGCGATGCAATTTATATTGGGCAAACCGGCAGATCATTCGAAACCAGAATGAAAGAACATAGAAAATCTGTTTTAGATAATAAACCAACAACTGGCTTTTCCAAACATTGCATCGCATTCCATCACTTCTTTAATCCGCATAATTTTAAGATTTTATATTCAGGTAATAAGGGATACACAATAAATCTAAAAGAAGGCCTGGAGATTAACAGGGCCATAAAAATTGGAAAAAAACATAGTAAACGACAACGAGGAGATTTGGAATTCCCCAATTTTGACTTCCCTTATTACTTGAATCAAAAATATATATATATACCTAGACAATATTTTTTCTGTACATTCTTTTGAAAATGGTCTAACAAACCGAAACTAGTCGGAATAAAATTTTAATTTGTGAAACAATACCAAGTGTTTTTAATTTAAATAACTTTACATAACTACTACTTATCTATAACAAACCCTTCACGTAACTTTAGCAAGAATATCTTTAAATAGTACAAGTATTATAAATGAATAAAAAGTATTCAAATTAATTATTACGTTTGTAGCTTATTTTAAATTATAGTTTTACATAAATAGAATCTTAGATGTTTAAATGTATTTTTCTTAATAAAACCTATACAATTAATTTAACTTGATAAAAGTTAGAATATAGTTTTTAAGCACCACTAAGCAAATTACATTTTTACCGACCGCACATTAATGTGTGATTGGCCAAAAATTTAGTTGCAGATTGCGCAAAGTGCCGTACTTTTAATTTATTTGATAAGTAAATATCATAACATAAACTTATTTACTTTACGTGAATATATATAAATACATATTCTAGTTGCTTTATTTTATATAATATAATATTTTCAAGTTTATTGACCTACCAAGATATCGCAGCATGCCCAGCACTTAATGTATTTATTTTATGCTCCCGGCTTCATTATTATTATTATTATTATTATATTTTTGTGCAACATTTTTTTTCGCAAAGGTTTATGTGAATTAATTAAAATATTTCCGACCTCGTTCATTCAAAAGCTGCATTTATGCTTTTGAATAAACGAGGTCGGAAATATTTTAATTAATTCACATAAACCTTTGCGAAAAAAAATGTTGCACAAAATATAAAATATAATAATAATAATAATAATCCTGCCATGTCTCCGCCTGTAGTCTGGCTTCATAGTTAGTAAAATAGAAGAGAAAAGTGATCGATCTCAATATTTTTAACATTTGAGAAATTACGTGCAAGGTTTTTAATTGTCTTAATAGATAAAATTATATTATGTACAGGCTTAGTAATAAGGTACCCCATTCCCACTCGAATATCTAGAGATCAATAAATATTGTTTCCTATAACGACCACCCTTATTACTTGATGTTTTATGATAGTTTGATTTTGTATTATATTGTTGTTTAGATATTTTTTGTACATTTCCCTTGAAGATGACCAATGGTCGAAACTAGCCGGAGAAAATATAAATAAGTGAAAAAAAACAAGTGTTTTAATTTAAATTTAATTCAAATATTTGATTTTTATCAAATATTTAATAATGCTATATTTGTCTTGAACAAGTTTCTCATCTTTTATGTGGTGAAACATATTTAACTATGATTTGAAAAAGAACACACTAGGTTAAATTTCACTAATATTTTGTTTATTTATTCCAACTAGTTTCGACTTTGAGTCATTCTCAAGAAGTTTTTCAAATCATATTATATTTGACTTGAAAATAATAGCAAGTGGAATAATTTGCTGCTCAACTTTACATTGAAATTATTCTTCTTCTATACAGACTCCTTAAATTCAAATGAAACTATGCATCAGCAAACCTAATGTATTTAAACACCTAAATCAGGGGTGTCCAACTTTTTACCTTCGCCGGGCCACATTTATCAAAGACTAGATGTGCTAGGCCGCAATAAGTGAAGAACAAAAAAAAGCAGTTCTCATATTTCCAATCATAGTAAGTGCAGAGAGAAAAAAACAAACATTTTATATTAACAATAAAAACTGTTTATTTCGTGTTAATCTAATTAAACATGTATACTTATGTGTTTTTGAACTTTACTATAAATAAGTGTTTTATACGCGTGGCGCATGAAGTAAAATTTCGAGTTTAGAAAAGCCCAGAAAATTTGTCTCGGGTCGCTGCGCGACCCTCGACAAATTTTCACGGGGCTTTTCTAAACTCGAAATTTTACTTCATACTTAGTCTGGGAGTGAAAAACACTCGTTTAGAGCTTCAAATTGAATTATTTTAAAAACACAACGAATATCTGAAGATTTAAAGAAAATAAGCTGAACTTAGAATACATATACTTTAAAGAAAAACTCCCTGTATACACTTATTATTATGTTATTTTATTATTAAATTATATAAAGTGAAATTTAATTTGCCAATTGTTTGCAGAATTTGTACAAAATATTAAAACAAATAAAAATTAATATCGACTTTTTCAAAAAAAATTTCTTATTGAGACTTTTCTAAATATTTATTGAAATAACTACTTCCCCAATTAAAATCCTGACAGCATAATTTATATGCAAAATGTAATATCAGGTTAAATTATTCTCTCGCCAATCCAAATGAAAAAATTATGAACGGTGGAGGCTTCTATTTCGTTATACATGTTAATTCAATAAAATAAAACACTCTAACTTTGTTTGTATAACACAATATTTTTATTTTTGGTGACTGCAGGTTCGGCAACTCAACTTGCTGCTTGATAATGGCAAGTTGAGTTGCCGAAACTGCAGTCACAAAAATAAAAATAGTGTGTTATACAAACAAAGTTAAAGTGATTTATTTTATTAAATAAAAAAAAAACAGAAAAATGAAATAGATTAAAAAAATGACAGGGAATGAATATTTATTGAAAGAATCTATCTTTTGTTAGTATTGAAATTCTAAAGCATAGCTATACTAATGATAGATACATTTCTAAACGCGTCTATAAATGGCTTCAGACTTTTTCTTTAAGGTAGCATCAGATACTTTCAATTAATATTTATCCCTAGTCATTTTTCCATTTATTTCGATTACCTGTTTGTTCATCTAGTTTGATGAGAAAATAATCTGACGTTACATTTTGCATATAACTAACTATGCATAGAACAGTAACTCTGTTATGCAACTCAAATATTCGTTGTTTAATTCGATATCTGTCGGGGTATTAGCTCAGGAAGTAGTTGTTTTAATAATTATTTTGAAAAGTTTCAACAAGACTAAATTTTTGCAGAAAGTCGATATTAATTTTAATTTGTTTTTATATTTTGTAAAAATTCTTCAAACAATTGGCAAATTCAATTTCACTTTATATAATTTAATAATAAAATAACACAATAATAGGTGTATACAGGGAGTTCAATTTGAAGCTCTAAACGAGTGTTTTCCACTCCCAGACTAAGCATGAAGTAAAATTTCGAGTTTAGAAAAGCCCCGTGAAAATTTGTCGAGGGTCGCGCAGCGACCCGAGACAAATTTTATGGGCTTTTCTAAACTCGAAATTTTACTTCATGCGCCACGCGTATAAATCACTGATTTTAAATGAGGTTCAAATATACATCAATTTGACAATATTTTAGTGTTTTATACGCGTGGCGCATGAAGTAAAATTTCGAGTTTAGAAAAGTCCAGAAAATTTGTTTGGGGTCGCTGCGCGCGATTTTTGCAGAAAGTCGATATTAATTTTAATCCTTTTTGTTAAGTCTTGGTGGCCGTTAGGCTAATAAAAGAAGTTAGATGTTTTTCGCCGTTTAATTATAATAATCACACACGTAATACAATTCTTACTGCGAGTACAAACTCTAATTCGGACCGATTATTCACGTACTTTTCGGACCGATGGTTATTGAAGAAGAGAGCGATTTGCCTGTCCGGTACCTATTTATATAGGGGGTGGGTCTTCCCTCACCCCGACACCCAGATGGAGGGTGGACATTATCCATGCCGCCCCCCTTGAAAGACAGTGATCTTTCAAAGTGAAAGTTTCAAATATAAAAACGTTGTTTGTCAGGTGACTCAATTAGGTAACGGACTCAGCAAATCGTCAATTATGCACAAATACAATTTGAATTTTAAGAAATTATATACACAATTACAAACTAAATGAAAAATAGAATACATTTAAACGAGAATGAAAATAATTTGATGAGTAAATGTTCAAAATAGAGTTCTGATTGGACTTCCGACTTAGCCTGGGATTAGAATTCCAATGAAAACTGTTTTAATTAGATTCTAACTGAGAGTTCTAATTGGATACACTGATCCCCTCGCGTTCAATTGGTAGTACGCACACCTTAGACACAGCGCGTTTTAAAATGCCACTCGCGGTTTTAACGGTCACAACCCGCACTTCACCATCATCGCCGGGGTGCTGCTCGATGACTCGTCCCAGGACCCAACGTAGCGGTGGAAGGTTGTCGTCTTTTAACAGCACCATGTCGCCGATTTCGACTCCCGTAACCGATGCTTCCTTTGTGCGCTGCCACTTGTGTCGCACCTGAAGCTGAGACAGGTACTCGCGTGACCATCTCTTCCAAAAGTCTCCCTGCATTTTTTGCATGAGCTGCCAACGTGACAGCCTTCCCATCTTGATATGTTCCAGGTCTGGACTCGGTATATCTGTTAGCGGTCGTCCTATTAAAAAATGGCCGGGGGAGAGGTAGGAGATATCGTTTGGGTCGGTGCTGATCGGGGTTATAGGTCGTGAATTAACAATGGCTTCTATTTGAGTAAAGATAGTTGACAATTCTTCAAAAGTTACCTTAGTTTCCCCAATTACTTTATAAAGGTGCCTTTTGGCAATTTTAACTGCTGATTCCCAAAGACCCCCCATATGTGGAGACCGTGCTGGAATAAAATGCCAGTTTATACCCTGGCTCGCAGTTTCACTTCCAAGTCGCCTAACATTTTCTTGGTTATCAAAAAATTCTTTTAATCTTTTTAGTTCGATATTTGCGCCGACAAAATTGGTTCCGTTATCGGAATAAATATCACTACATTTACCTCGTCGGGCAATAAATCTCCGCAAGGCAGCAATAAAGGCTTCTGAAGTAAGATCGCTTACTACTTCAATGTGCACAGCTTTTGTGCACATGCAAATAAACAAGGCGGCATAAGCCTTTACAATCTTAATTTTGCGGCTGCTTTCCTTTATAAAGAAAGGGCCGCAATAATCTACTCCACATGTGGTAAACGGTTTGTCTATCGTGACTCTAACTGAAGGTAGATTGCCCATTATTGGCTGTCTTGACTTAGGATCAATTTTAAAACAAACTACACACTTCCTAATTACATTTTTAATACTATTCTTGGCATTAATCGGCCAATAATTTTGCCTAGTTGCAGCTAACGTCGACTGTGCACCTGCATGCAAATGTTTTAAATGCGTATCCAAAATAATTAATGACGTTAATTTATGTCGTTTAGGTAGTAATACTGGATGCATTGTATCAAAATTTTGATGAGAATGTTTTAGTCTACCTCCAACCCGAATTATACCTTCCGTGTCGATAAAGGGATTTAATTTCAATAACGTACTTTTTTTAGAAATGCATTTATTTGCTGTTAAATCTGCTATCTCTTCAGTAAAACATTCTTTTTGTGCTATTTTTATCAACACATTTTTTGCATTTTGCAATTCATGCACGGTTAAATAACCTTTTACTTTATTTTTTGTATTTTTACAATTTAATTTAAATCTAAGGCATAACGCTACTATCCTAACTAATTTAGAAAAACTACTATATTCATTAAAAATACTATTTTCAGCTAATTCAACTGTATGTACAAAACTATTCTTTTTAATTTCGGGTACTTTATGTTCCTCTATATTTTTTGGGATATTAGTAATAACATCATCATGTTTTAGATATGATGGTCCCTTCCACCACAATTCTGAATTAATTAATAATGAAGGTGCCATGCCACGTGATAATATGTCTGCAGGGTTTAATTCTGATTTTACATACGACCAATCAAGTTCTTGAGATAGTTCCCTTATTTGTTCAATTCTGTTTGCAACAAAAATTTTAAATTTATATGATGGAGCATGAATCCAGTGAAGCACAATTTGAGAATCTGTGAAACAATGACACTTTTTTATGTTGATATTTATCGCCCTTTTGACCTTAACCATTAATTGAACTAAAAGTAGTGCACCGCATAACTCTAGACGCGGAATGGTTTCAGTTTTTACTGGCGCAACGCGAGATTTTGCACAAACTAAATTGATGTTATATTTTTGTTCATTTTCACCTATGAATTGGCGAAGATAAATACACGCTCCATAGGCCTCTTCACTCGCGTCGCAAAATCCAATTAATTCAAATTCCCCTTTTGTACCTTTATTAATTAAGCATCTAGGAATCTGGACTCTTTTTAAATGTGGCAACTCGCTATATAAATTTTTAAATTCATTTTGAATTTCTACTGGTACTATTTCATCCCATTCTAATTCAAGTTTCCATAATTTTTGAATTATTATTTTAAATAATAATACGCAAGGATTTACTAACCCTAACGGATCAAATAATTTTGCCGATTTAGACAAAATATTTCGTTTTGTTATGGCACCGTGCGATAATTGTGGTACCACATAGCTAAAATAATCAAGTTTAGAATGCCAATATAATCCTAATATTTTATTTACATCATCTTTGTCGAGTAAAATTAAATTTTCGGTGCATTTATCCAATCCCTCGGTGATTTCGTTGTAATTCGAGTTCCACTTATTTAATAAGAATCCACCTCCTTTTAAAATGTCTATAATATTATCTCGTAAAGTTAACGCGCCTTCTAAAGTATCTGATCCCGTAAGTAAGTCGTCTATATAAAAATCGCGTTTAATAGCAACGGACGCATTAGGATGAGTATACTTTGCATCTTCGGCTAGTTGTTGTAAACATCGGACGGCTAAAAAGGATGCTGGAGCAGTACCATACGTGACTGTATTAAGTTCAAAAAATTTAAGAGATTCTTCCTTATTTTCCCGCCACACAATTCGTTGGAAATTACGGTGATTAGGTTCTATTAAAATTTGGCGATACATTTTATTTATATCCGCGGTAAATGCATATAGAAATGATCTAAATCGTAAAAGAATACTAAGGAGATCTTCTTGTAATATAGGGCCTGTTAACAATAAGTCATTTAATGAATTCCCGCTATTTGTTTTCGCGGACGCATCAAAAACAACCCGTATTTTAGTTGTGAGTGATTCTTGTTTAAACACAGCATGATGGGGTAAGTAATAGTTAGGTATCGCGTCGTTAGGTTTAATTTTTTGCATGTGACCTAAATCTATATATTCATTAATGAACTCAGTGTATTTTTCTTTTAATTGAGGATTTGATTTAAAGCGCCCTTCCAGATTATAAAATCGCTTTATTGCCATAAATTTTGATTCTCCAATGTCAAGAGGAAAAGAGTTAAAAGGAAGTGCCACCATAAATCTACCCTCGTCAGTCCTTTTGACATTTTTTTGAAAATGTGTTTCGCATTCAGTTTCCGCTGGTGACAGGGAATTTATTGGTTCCGGTTGAACAGATTCCAGTTCCCAGAACTTTCTTAAATCCAATGTCGCAGCATGACAAGTACTTGACGTTGTTTTTGTCAAGTTTGGTATATTACCCCCCATTACCCAACCCAAATGGGTTTTTGAGAGGATTGCACCCGGAACACCCGCTGTTTTCCTGCCTGCACAAAACAGGTCCCAATAAACTTCTACACCTAATAAACCATCAACCGGGCGCGATTGTTCAAATTTCGGGTCCGCTAAATTACAATTTTTAGAAAATTTAAATACATTTTTGTCAATATTTTCGTTAGGATGCATCCCAGTAATATTTGGAAGAATGTGAAATTCGCAAGTTCTTTTATAACTATTATACATAGATTGAAATGTTAAACAAATTTTATGTGTGGCGTTTGAACTAGCGCCGTTCACCCCTTGAATGGCTAAAAAATCATACGTTTTCTTTAACCGTAAACGAATTGCAAAATCTTCTGTTACGAAATTAGATTGACTACCTGAATCTAATAGGAATCTACCTTCAATTATGGAATTATTTTGATCGAAAACATTGACAACCGCAGTTGATAATAAGGCTATAGCTCGACGGCTAGCAATATTAACTGATGTTTTATTTTCGTGACTTGTTGATGCCCTAACATTGTTATTTGAATTGTTTTTGTGCAATAAGGTATTGTGCTTTAGTTTACATACCTTGCACGGATTTGCAAAACATTTTTGAACAGCGTGATTAGCAGATTTCAAACAATTACTACATAGTCCATTTGATTTAACAAATTCTATTCTTTGATCTGTATTCATTTGTTTAAATTTTAAACAATTTGGAATATTATGTGTGCCATTACAAAAGCGGCACAATTTCCTTTTTTCTGAATTATTCTCAGAAATAAATTCGTCTTTAAGATTATTTATTACGTCTAACGAATCACATTTTTTTTGAATGAACTCACAAATGTGAATAATTGTTGGAAATTGTTTTTTATCTAATGTTCTTTCAAATTCAAAATAAGTTTTCTGATCTATTTTAATAGAAATTAAATGTATAATAAGATCCTCAAATAATTCATCATTTGATCGCCCTAATAATTTTAATGCACGGATGTGTTTATTTATATTTCTGGTTATTTCCCTAAGTTTAACAGAATTTTCACTGTCAGTCTTTTGAGAGTTAAATATTGCACTTATATGTTTATTGGCAATTTTTCTAATGTTATCATAATTATCTACTAAGGTTTGCCAAGCTGCGTCATATTTTGCGTCGCAAATATCGAATTCACTAATTAATTCTGCTGGTTCGCCTTTTAAGCATGAAATTAGGTAATGAAATTTTTGAATATTCTTTATTTCACTGTTTTCGTGTATTAACGACTTGAACTTGTTATAAAAATTAAGCCAGCTTTCAAAATTGCCATTAAATTCGGGCAGAGAAATTTCAGGTAATTTAGTATTAGAATCCGAAGTCGGTGTCGAACCCGATCGTAGATTTTTATTAGAATTTTTTGATTCTATTAACATGGTTGCTAATTCATATGCCTTATCATATTTTGCCTCAAATTTCTCTACCGCCTCTACCTCGTCTTCGGGAATTTCCAAATCTGCGGGCCTTAGTTCGTCTATATCCGCTTGTACTTTTATAAATTCATCTAAAATTCCCTTAATTGCTTCAGTTTTATTTTTTAATAAAAATATTGTAGCATTTTTAGCATCATCACTGTTTATGAATGTTTCAAAACGAGTTAACTTACTTTTTAAAATTCCACGTTGTTTTTTTAATTCAGCCATTGTTAATTATTACAAGGATATGGAAAAAAATAGGGAACCGACCTTATAATATCTTCTCCTGAAGAATGTTCCTCCTTGAAATGTGGCTGCCCTCTTCTTCTTCTTCTTCTTGCGCGAAACACTTAGTTGTTCGCGAATTAATTAACGATTAACGAGTCTATAGTCAGTGATATTCTTGATACCAGACGGTGTACTTCGTAAATAAAAGAAAAATATGTATGATGCGCGACTATTATCACTTTACACTTCCGTTTCGAAGGACCATGTTAAGTCTTGGTGGCCGTTAGGCTAATAAAAGAAGTTAGATGTTTTTCGCCGTTTAATTATAATAATCACACACGTAATACAATTCTTACTGCGAGTACAAACTCTAATTCGGACCGATTATTCACGTACTTTTCGGACCGATGGTTATTGAAGAAGAGAGCGATTTGCCTGTCCGGTACCTATTTATATAGGGGGTGGGTCTTCCCTCACCCCGACACCCAGATGGAGGGTGGACATTATCCACTTTTTATGATTAAATTATATCATTTTATAGTCTCAATTAGATGCTAATATTACTTTAAATTAAATAATTAATGCTTAACTAATGACACTCTATCACGTCAAAGTCTATCGTTCGAGGGAGGTTTCCCGGAAGGTCATTAAATTAGAGCTTGCGTGAACTCGGTTGATTAATTGATCTAAATGCACTCGTAACAGGTTTTTCTTATTGCAATTCAAAGGTAAGTTTAATTTAGCAACGTTTGATTGCCGGAAAGTGATTGTATAATTGAAATTATGTGTTATATATTCGCGTGAAAATGTTCGGGGAATTTCAAAGAAAGATTAATTTAGTGAAAATTATAACAAGTAAAGCAAGTACATTTTAAAATATTTGCTAATGTAATTAATATTAATATTAATATATACCATCAAAAAAAGGTGACATTAATAATAATAATAATAATAATAATAATAATAATAATAATAATAATAATAATAATAATAATAATAATAATAATAATAATAATAATAATAATAATAATAATAATAATAATAATAATAATAATAATAATAATAATAATAATAATAATAATAATAATAATAATAATAATAATAATAATAATAATAATAATAATAATAATAATAATAATAATAATAATAATAATAATAATAATAATAATAATAATAATAATAATAATAATAATAATAATAATAATAATAATAATAATAATAATAATAATAATAATAATAATAATAATAATAATAATAATAATAATAATAATAATAATAATAAAATTCTTTATTCATGTATGCCAGCAGATGTACAAAAATACATAAATACATATACACAAGGTAATAAATAGATACATAGATTTTTAGTAGATATGCTCGTCAAAATGTTGTTATCCTAACAAATTGTGTTGTTGTCGTCATAAAAAAGGTAAAAAAATATATGGTCTTATAAACTAATACATATACTTACATGCATAAAGCAGAAAAGAAGATACAATCGTTAAACCTCTATAACTTATGTATGAATTCTTTAAATGAATAAAATGTATTTTCTAATAATAAGTCTTTTACATTTCTTTTTAATATGGTTAGGGTTGCCGATTTTTTTACTGATTGGGGTAATTTATTATAAATTAGTCCGCAAGAGTATAATGTGCTCTTTTCATACATTGTGGTGGAGTTGTACGAATATTTAATTTATTTCGTGTGCCATATTGGTGATTTTGGCAGTTTAATTCAAACTTATCTATATTATTAAAAGCATAAATGCTTGCCTTATAAATGTATATACTAGACAATGTTAATATTTTATTTGTTTTAAATATTTCTCTACTTGAATACTAAATATTCTATTGGTATTTGCTTGAATACTAAATATTCTATTGGTATTTGCCCGAGCCCATAATAAAATATTGTAAGTCAAGTGTGAATACACTAGTGCATAATATAGATTCATGATTGCATGTTGATTAAACTTATATTTAATTTTATTGATCGCATAATACGCACTATTCAGTTTTCCACAAATATGGTCGATTTGATGTCCCCATGTCAGGTTTGAGTCTATGTGGATTCCTAAGTACTTCACTAACATAGTATTGCTTTCTAGTAGCATATTCGGACATTTTCTATTGATAAATTGTATTGTCACAGTCTTATCACTATTTAATAGAATATTATTCTTTTTACACCAATCCGCCATTTGTTCGTTACATGTGTAGGTAATAAATTAGTATTTCTTGATTTTTTGCTGTTACAATCACTGCTGTATCATCCGCAAAATTCACAACGTAGCCCACGTTAATGTAATCACTAATGTCGTTAATAAATATTAGGAACAATAACGGCCCTAGCGTCGATCCTTGAACGATCCCTTTATCCAACGGGTGGTCACATGATATGTTCTTTTGCACTTGCACAAATATACGGCGGTTTGTCAGGAATGATACAATTAAACAAAGAATATTACCACAGATACCAATATTGTATAGCTTATCACGCACAAAGTTTACACACAATGAATCGAAGGCCCACGAGAAGTCATAAAATAAGCCTGCAACTATTACTACTACAGTATTCCGTATTTTTTAATGTAGCACCATATTTTATCCACTAGTATTTTCTCAAAGATCTTAGAGATTGTATTAAGTACGGAGACTGGTCTATAATTTTCTTCATTATCTGTGGGTCCTTTTTTATGCAGTGGTATAATCTTTGCTATTTTTAATGGACTTGGAAAAGTTCCTAATTCGACCGAAAGATTGATTATGTAGCATAATGGATCACATATTTCCATTGCTACATGCTTTAAGACAGTCGAAGTTATCTCGTCATGCCCCGCGCTAGTAAGATTTTTTAGTGACATTATAACATTGTAGGCATCAATAGATGTTGCGGGGGTATAGTACATAGTTTGTAGTTAAATTGTACTTATCGTGCAAGAGTTTGATAGATTTCCGCCAAAATGACTTTTTAATTTCTCATCTGTAATACTCGAGAAGTACTTTGCAAATATATTAGCAATTTCTTGCAGATTTTCCGTTTCTTGATTATTATGAATCAGTTTAATATTAGTCCATTGAGACACCGTTTTGAATTTGCAAAGTGTGCTATTTATTCACCGTGAAAAAATGTATTAATAAAAAAAATGTCTTTTTTTTACGCTAAATTCCAATATGGCAGCAATTAATGCAAAATATAAACTAACAATTTTTGTATAATGCTATACCTAGTAATTAATTGCCCATAGGTGCTCATAATGTAGTTGCTTTTCAATTTGTAGATTTCTCTTCTCAACAGGCCATAAGTACGTACTTGGAAATGTTTACAATCTTTTTCTTTGTACACCAATCACGAAATTGACAATTTGTTTTTTCGTATTGCGTTTTTGATTTCTTCGGGAATTGCTGCATTCTGCGTTGATACTATCACGGAGATCAGTGAGAGTATCAATACCACTGCAATCGTCGTAATTCATTAATATTTGGATGAACACAAACTGTAGACACTTTTTAACAAATTCGTTTACTGATTAATGTTTTTGTTAACAAACTCGAGTCTATGGTTAACTTAGGCAATTAAGTATAATGAGATCTTTTAAATATTTTATTTAATTATAAAAACTTATTTATGGTAGAATTTCTTTCTTTGCGGTTGAAGAATAAATGTTGTTTGTATTTTGTGTGAAAAATCATTATGTTTGTTGACGCATTCGAATTCATTTTTAGTCTTGACCAGCGGTCTGAACAAAAAACACTGATTTCGCGCACATAATACAAAAATAATATTAGAATGTAGGTATGTGTAGGTAATAAATTAGTATCTTTTTTAAGTTTTAAGCAGCGTATAAATATTCGAACATTTAAAATATTTAAATATGTTTTTCAATGAATAATTAAATACTTCAATTTGAAAAATGTCCAGCCTTAATGGTATATTTGTGTTTTATATACCTAGCGCATGAAGTAAAATTTCGAGTTTAAAAAAGCCTGAAGGCTTTTATAAACTCGAAATTTTACTTCATGGTTAATCAAGGAGTGGTAAACATTTTTTAGACGGCTATCATGACCTTTATTGACAGATTCTTGGAAGAAAATGGGAAAGCAAACGGTAGTTATTTTCATAATCTTTAAGAGTTTTGCTAATTATTTTGTTGTTAATTGTTCATTTTTATGAATCTGGTGTTGCCTATAAAGGTTTTAATAGTTATTTAACAAGGGTTTTGCAGTCCTTTATTAAGCATGACGTAAATATTTCGGGTTTAGAAAAGCTCGAAAATTTGGATTTGTCGCAAAGCGAAGCGGAGTACCACTCCAAACTCTCAAAATTGCTGATATGCACACGGTAAAACATATTCTTACTTTTTTGTGAGAGTTATTAATACATTCACTTAACTAAAACTTTTCTAATTATGATACATAAAATATTTTTTTAAATTTTCGTTTGCTTATTAGCACGTGTATTTGAGACTAGATCGTTAATTTAAACCTAAATGTTATTAAGTTATATAAAAGAAATATTTTCTATTTGTCCACTCAATAAAAAGTTAAGTTCATAAAACTATATTATAGTAATGCTTTAATAAATATTGCTTTAATTTTCTAGTTATAATAATCATAAAATACTTCAGCAATTTTTTTTGTGGATATTTAAAAAAACATATCATGGTAAATTCCAATGTGTACAGAAACAGTTCAATGAAAAATAAAACAATGAAATAAAATGGAAAAATATAAAACAATAGAGTTATCGCATCCGACAATTAAATAATTGGAAAAAAAATACGCATCGCAAACACTATTCCACGGAATAACACAAAATGCATTCCGATTGTAAATTCTGGCCAATCAATCGAAAACGAAAAAGAGTATCCGACGGCAATCAAAAACAGCACAATAATTGAGATGGATGCCCCGCATCCGAAAGTGTACAACAAAGTGTATGCAGGAGCCGAAATTGGATTAGAAGAGCCGTAGTTCCAGGAGTTATTGTTTGCGTTAGTTCGGGAGACTTAAACAATGGACTGATACTGCCTGCTCGAAGTATGGCCAAAGTTTTTATGTTATATTCTCGCAATTCGCTCCACTTTCGGGAACTTGTTTCATTCAATTTCATTTTTGGATTATTGCATATGAGTCAACAAAGTTGTGTGAATTTCTGAAACTTTAAACCGCCGATGAGTTCAATCAGCGAGTTGGAAATTAAAGAAGTTTCGCGTTTTTGTGGCGAAAAAAGTATTTACCCCCAGAGGGAAATTATTTCTGTACTAGTAATTAAATATTTAATTTACGATACGATATAAACGTATCCTCAATAAACACGGAAGTTTTCTTGTATTAAAAAAAGTTCAAAATGAAAAAAATCCCTGTATGTATCATTTCTCTGATTATATTTTCGCAGGTAAATAAACTCGACAAATTAGTAAAAAAATAATAGTCGGATATTTGAAAAGGTCTTATTATATTGCTGTTGATTATAGAACGTTCTATAATCACTGGTAAAGGTGACGTTGCTAGGAGATGTAAACAAAATTCTGTATTTTGAGTGGTGGATCACAAGAGGTGTTTAATAATCTTTAATATTTTACTATACACAATATATAAAAAATCGCCAGTATCGTAACCACATTTTTTTTAGAGAAATATACATTCTTGTATATAATTATTATTTCGTAATAATTGAACAGATTTTACGAAATCAAAGTTAACTGATAGTAAAGATAATATGCCGTATGATTTTTTTTTTCGTTAAAGTTAAAGACAGTCGTTTAGCTTGTTTGTTTTTCTCATATATCTTAATTTTGATATTTTCACTCATTCTAATCAATTATATACTTAACAAAAGCCTCAGAAAAATGGAAATCATACGGCTCAATGTCTCTTTCTCTCTAATAAAAATTGATAGAAATCTATTTAAACTTCAGAAAGAAATACATTGTTAATATGAATAGCCGTTATGTTATATATGTGATTGTTAACAATAATACCTTTTTAATCTCATAAGCTATTTAGTGCGAAATCCTATTGAATTTAAAACACAGTACAATCATGAGTAAGCGCGCTGTGAGTCTATGATTAAATTTGTTAACCATTCGCTAAACTACAATTTACGTGGAAGTTTTAAAGTGTTGCAATGTCCATGAGTGCATCTAATAATTATTGTACAGCGTACATCAACATTATAATGAAAGGTCAGTGGGTAAACATTTTCCCGGTCGATACAAAAGCGAGCAGTGAATGATTTGTTTTTTTCGGTGTTCATTATTAATAAATCCATAAATAAAATAACTGTAGTTTTTTGTTTGGGGTTGGTGCAGTTACGAAAATCAATTAGTTGATTAAAACATTAAAAATTTTTTAAAAAAATTATAAACTGCACACACAGCAATCCTATATAAAAGTAATTTATTGTTTTTTAAGCTAAATAACAAGCAGTTCTAAGTGTAATTTATTTATTCAGTCAACGGAGTCTATTTAAAAAATATATAATATAGTACTATTAAAAATATAAAATTATCGCATTAAAATTGAATTAATATTTACACAATAAGAGTAAAATTTGAAGAATTTTATATTTCTTTGTTAAGTCTAAAATATCAAGGATAGACAGATCTCCGGTCGATAGCCCAAATTGACGATAAATATTCATTTATTAAATTAAATGTATTATGTATTGTAATAATATTATCTTGTCAACAAGAATGTATTGTTGTTGTTATTGTAAAATATCCTGCATAAAAACAACTATTTTTAACAAAAAAAAAATGTCAAAATTTATAATATAAAATTAATATTTATTCTTCTTCTGGGGGCTTTTTGCATATTTTCTAGATTCTTTTCTGTTGCATGTTAGGTTCTTCAGGTCATCCCATTCCTCTTACTTGTGCTGCTATTCGTCCAAGATTTTCTGGGCTTCCCTCTTCTTCTCTTTCCTCTCTCCCTCGCTTCAAATACTTTCTTTGCTGTTTTTCGCTGTTCTTTGCTGTTATTTGCTGTCTGTTGTTCTGTTGTATTGTTGCCTCTACCGACTCTATCGCGAGTTTCTCTCTATATGTGTCGTTTCTTATTCTGTCAAGTTTTGTCTTATCTCATATTTTTCTTAGAAGCCTCATTTCTATTGTCGTTAGTCTACTCCTTTGTGCTTTTGTTGTGGTCTATAATTAGCTTTCGTATGTCAGTATAGGTTTTATTATTCTTTTCACTATTTCTCTTTTTCTCTGTTATTTATTATTTTCAAAGTGCTTTATTGCGTTAAATAGTCTACTCGTTTTGGCTATTCGTTCATTTATCTCATCTTTTATTGTTCCTTCACTGTTTATTATAGTACCGAGGTATTTATATTTTTCAACTTGTTCTATCTGTGTCCCTTTTATTTTGATATTATGTTTTTCTCATGTTGCTTCTATTATCATAGTTTTTGTTTTGTGGATGTTTACTGTCATATCGTTCTACGTTCTGCGATGTGTTGTAGTCCTTTTTCTGTTTCCGCTAGTATTAGTACTAAATATCTTAATAAGTTCAAATTGAATTCTAAGCGAATGTTTTCTACTCCCAGATTAGGCATGCAGTAAAATTTCGAGTTTAGAAACGCCTGAAAATTCGGTCCTAACCAAATTTTCACGCTTTTCTAACTACACTAATTTAAAGATTCAAATTACACTCATTAAAAAAAAAATCAAGGAATGTCAAAAAATTTACAGCGTATACTTATAAGAAACATTCCCTGTATATAATATCAGCACATAATATAAATATAAATGCTAACACTTTTTCAAAAACAGCTATGAGTTTCTCCAATTTTTGTTTGAGGAAGAATCAGTATTTATATTAGCAAAAATAAAACCGTATTACTTAGGTACTCAGAAAGTAATGAGTACTTGAAAGTCTTTCAAAATATTTATTTTTTTATCTCTCTATTTTTTGTATGATTTTTTCTTGACAATATGTTTTTGTCTATTTTATAAATATTAAAAAATATAAAAACGAAGTTTATTTATTTGTTAAAACTCGCATTATATTAATATTAAAATATAACATTCGGCTAACATTTTATTGAGAAGATGATAGGGGCGGATTAGCGACCCCAGATATACGTGTTATTGGCCCATAATACAGAAACTATCAATTATATCAATTTGTTTGCATTACTTTCCTAAAAAATATCAATCTTTATGTAAAATATGAACTGTATCGTGAATGTTGTTCTCCTCATCAAAATGTTATTTTTAATCGTAGACGTCAATTGTTGATATTTTTCATCGAGTTAGATAGACAGTTATTTTTTTCGTTAATTTTGAATAGAAAGGGATAGACAACAAATATCAAAAACCTGCTTAAGTATAGTGTTATTGCTTCATTTTAGAGATATAGGTCAAAATATTGCCTTGTTACAGGTCGAAATATAGTCTAGCCACAGGCCTTGTCTCAGGTTAAAATGTTGCCTTATCGTAGGTTAAAATATTATCTTATTAACTTGTTTCTCATTATTCACTTGGTAAAACATTTCTACTTGCTAAAAAATATTTTATTTCAACTAGTTTCGGCTTAATGTCATTTTCAAGAATGATCATTCTTGAAAATGGCATTAAGCCGAAACTAGTTGAAATAAAATATTTTTTAGTAAAACAAACCAAGTGAATTCAATTAAACACCTATATTTAAAATATTATCATATCATAGGTTAAAATATAATAGAGCCATATCTCAGGTCAAAGTATTGCCCAGTCGTAGGACAAACTGAAGCCGTATACAGGTCAAAATAGAGCCATATGAAATATGCAAGGTTGTTAAAAAAAAAACGATTTTTTCATTTTAATTAAAACAAACAGTTTTTTGTACAAAACGTGTTTCTTTTTCATTGAAACAGCGTTTAAAACATTAACAATTAAAAACATGTTTGAAACGTGTTTGAAACGTGTTTAAAACATGTTTAAAACACGTTTTAAACAGAATATACAGCGCATTTTTCTTTTGAGTACATATATCCCGATAATTACAGCGTTTTTTAAATTTGCGGGAATTCGTTGTTTTAAAGCGATTAATTCGAGGCTTTTAACGAGTGTTTTCCATTCCCAGGCTAAGCATGAAGTAAAATTTCGAGTTTAGAAAAGCCTAAGAATTTGGATTGGCCGCGTAGCGAAGCGGAGCGGCCAATCCAAATTAGGCTTTTCTAAACTCGAAATTTTGCTTCATGCGCCACGCTTAAAAACACTGATTTACGGTGAAGTTAAAAAAGTACACACATACCACAACAATTATAGGCAACCTAATACACGTTAGAGTTATTGGGTTGTTTATAATCACTGTTTTAAACAATTGGTTCAGCGCAGAATTTGACTCATGCTTTATTCACATCTACATATTAGATTGGTAAAGCCGTATATTTTAAACTTTACGATATTTAAGTGTTTTATACGTGTGGCGCATGAAGTAAAATTTCGAGTTTAGGAAAGCCTGAAAATTTGTATTGGCCGCTTCGCTTCGCTACGCGGCCAATCCAAATTTTCAGGCTTTTCTAAACTAGAAATTTTACTTCATGCTTAGTCTGGGAGTGGAAAACCCTCGTTTAAAGCCTCAAATTGAAATCTTAAAAAAAACGAGTATCGTAAAATTTACAGTGTATGCATAAGTATACCTGAAAGAAAAATTCCTTGTATTTAAAAATAATATTTCTGCACACACAATTGTGATATTTTATTGTAATAAAATCTTATGATTAATAATGTAATTTGAAAAATCTTCAACAATTTAGCTAAAATTTTAAAAAATCCTAATATAGTAGTATTAAATATAATTTAGCAAATTTATGATGATAAAATTACGCTTTAAACAAATTTAACGTTCAAAACATGTTTTAAATCTTAAATTTGTTTAAAACATGTTTTGAACGTTTAAATTGTTTAAAACTTGTTTGTCATCTTAAATTTGCTAAATTATATTTAATACTACTTTATTAAGACTTTTTTAAATTTTAGCTAAATTGTTGAAGATTTTTCAAATTACATTATTAATCATAAGATTTCATTACAATAAAATATCACAATTGTGTGTGCATAAATGTCATTTTTAAATACAGGGAATTTTTCTTTCAGGTATACTTATGCATAAACTGTAAATTTTACGATACTCGTTTTTTTTTAAGATTAAAACAAAACCATTTCAAACACGACAGCTGTTTTTAAACATGTTTAAAACACTGTTTTAAAACAAAGTGTTTTAAAGATAAAATCCCTGGAAATATGTCTAAATGTGGATCTGTTCTAAGGCTCTACTTAGACCTACAGAATAAAATGGAGCCATGTCTCATACCCAAATATATCTGTATCGCAGGTCAACGTTTAGCCTAGTCGTAGGTCACAATGAAGCCTTACCACAGGCCAATATAGAGCCTTATCTAAGATTAAAATATTGCAATATCCTAGGTCAAAATATAGCCTTATCGTAGGTCAAAGTAGTCCTAGGTCGAAATATAGCCATTTATGGTAAAGCAATTATTTTATCTGAAACAAGGCTATATTTTGACCCACAACAGGCTAACATAGAGCCTTGTCTAAATACAGTCTATCACAGGTCAAAGTATAGCCTAGTCATAGGTCAAAATATAGCTTTATTTAAAGTTGAAATACAAATGGATTACTGTCAAAAATCTAATCTTATTATAGGTCAAAATATAGAGTTGCCTGATCTCAGGTGTAAGTTTCAATAATAACTGTGTTTTAGATAAAAATATAGCCTTAAAATTACGAAAAAACTATTCATAAAAATGCAAACAATATCTTAATTAATAAGACATTCAGACATTGTTTGCATTTTCACGAATAGTTTTTTCGAAATTTTATATATTATGTTTAAAGTGTGCAAACCATAAGAAGCGTAAGCTTATTTTCTCGAATTCAAATAGTTTTGAATTTGAATTTATCTTGTTTGAAATATAGCCTTATTACAGGATAAATATTGTCTCACAGCAGGTCAAAATGTAGCTTTGTAGCACGACAAAAACAAGCTTTATTATAAATCAACATGATTGTGGTAAAAATTTGATTTTCCCAATAATAATAAAAAATATTAATGTATACCTATTTATATCTTTTGTGAAATTTTTTACTTTCCCCCATACGCAAAACAAAGGGAAAGTGTTTTCGCGAAAATTTTTAAATTAAAAATTTTAGTGGATATATCCATTTTGAGGTCCCCGAGTTGATTAAGAACATTTTTGAAAAATGTCTGTAATTCTGTCGCTACGATAAAGTCTAAACCGATTGAGCTGTTATGATAACACTATAAACTTAAGTTTTTTTTTTACAATAGTAGTATCCGATCAACTTTTGGTGGAAACGCGGAAACCGAAAGTGGTAGTTTACTCTTAGGATTGTTTTAGATTTTTTTAAATTCTGATCATATAATAAAATCTTGTTAAGAAAAGTTGTAGATAATAGGAAAATTAGCATTTATTGCGTATTTACTTTATGTCGTATCTCTTTTAGTCATTTTATTAAAATTGTTTGAAAAATGTAAATTTCGCGAATTAAATACTTTGAATAAGTGAGCTATTGCTATTAGTTTGACGTAGGTTAGTTTGACCTTGTCATAATTAATATTTTGTGGAAAACTGAAAATATAAGTGAGGCTTACGAACAAAGTTCAACAGGAATAAGAAACATTTGTTGAAAAATAAGGTAGATGAAAGCTATTGATTTCAAGTATCTAACATGGGAAAATGTACTATGATAGACATATCAATTTTATTATTTTTTAAATACAGCACTGGAAAGTGACATGCCTTGCTTTTTGAAATAATAATAATAATATTAAATTTTTAAAGCTATCGCGTAATAAAATTATTGATCCTAAGTTTAATAACACGATTCAAAATGTACAACACGTGTGTTTTTGAAATAAATTAGTTTAATATTAAATTTCACACAATTATACTATTTTTCTGTAATTAAATCAAATTTATGTAGCCAACTAAAACTTAGTTCCAATTGCATTCTATCATTAAAATGCGCATCTTTGAAAGTAAAAATATGTTTTACAATATATATACAGAGAATTTTTCTTATAAGTAAACATATGCATAAGCTATATATTTCCCGATATTCGTTATTTTTTGAAAGAGTTCAATCAGAAGCGTAAAACGAGTGTGTTCCACTCCCAGACAAAGCATGAAGTAAAATTTCGAGTTTAGAAAAGCCCTGTGAAAATTTCCCGATATTCATTCTTTTTTAAAAGAGTTGGCTTAGAAGCGTTAAACGAGTGTTTTCCACTCCCAGACAAAGCATGAAGTAAAATTTCGAGTTATTTTTTTCTGGGCTTTTCTAAACTCGAAATTTTACTTATGCGCCACGCGTATAAAACACTGCTTTCAAGTGAAGTTCAAATATACGTAAATTTCACAATATTTCAGTGCTAGTGCGTGGCGCATGAAGTAAAATTTTGATTTTAGAAAAGCCCAGAAAATTTTCACGAGGCTTTTCTAAACTTGAGATTATACTGCATGCTTTCTCTGGGAGTGGAAAACACTCGTTTAACGCTTCTAAGTGAACTCTTTTAAAAAGAATGAATATCGAGAAATTTTCACGGGGCTTTTCTAAACTCGAAATTTTACTGCATGCTCAGTCTGGGATTGGATAACACTCGTTCAAATTTAACTCTTTTAAAAAAACAACAAATTACTAAAGATTTACAACAAATAGGCTGAACTTGGAATGCGTATACTTTAAAGAAAAACGTCCTGTACGCATGAATATATTAAACTTACAAATAAATTCAACGTACTTGTTTTTTTCATAAGTGACAGTGATATGGAATGTATTAAGAATGCCCTCCGTAGCATATAAGGAAATAAAGGGGCAACGAAGACATATTTATTATTCATGCCGCATATAAAGAATATTTATAGCGATTTTTACACAATTGGATCTCCACGTTATTGGTAATAATTCCGGATACACACGCCGAATCGCATCGAATAAATAAAACATATTTCTATACATTTGACACGTTGTATATCGCACATACATAGGTGGAAATATTTTTTCCCTGGTGATTTATCTCACTCATCTAAATTGGTAATTGCCTGTGAATTATACCCATTTAAGATTTTTAATGCTGTGCTGGATGTTTTATGTAGCTACATTTAAATTTCGCAAAAGGGGAATAAATCAGCGGGTATTTTTTTTTTCTTCACCTCTTTTTCATATTTTTTGTGTGTGTCAGGTTGGAGTTATTCGCGGCGCATTTTGCGATAATTCAATTCATTCCTTTAGTTGGTATTCGAGTGGCGGCATCTGGATCTTTTGCAATCAGAATTAAAGATGACATCGCCACTTTTGTATACCTTCCAGTTAGTTGCATTGAAACGTAAGTTTTAATTCTGTTGGAGAAGTTTTATGTCGAACTTGCCACATGAAATTTTAAACTCAATATTATCTATAGGTCGTTCTCTCTAGGGGGAATAAAAGGGAGGGTACACTTGGTTTGCCTTTCTTTAACGATTTGGAATTGTTTGCTCGTAGTTTTTAAATCGATGTGTAATTCAGATAAATTTAGAAAGTATTGCTTAAATAAGTTATACAATCTATATAATCCAAAATTGAACTGGCTATGTATTTATAATACTATTTCCTCATTACTGAATAGACGATTAAATATGAAAAAAAATAATATCTCAAAATCCAAGAGTTACAACAAAAGGTGTATAAGTAAGTATATTAATAAATATTAAACATTTGTAGAATGTATTGACGAAAAGTAAGAGGTGTGTATTTTGAAATTAACTTTAAATTGGCGATTTATACGCGGGACGCATGAAGTAAAATTTCGAGTTTAGAAAACCCTGAAAATTTGGTTTGGTCGCTCCGCGAAGCGGAGTGACCAAACGCTTTTCTAAACTCGAAATTTTACTTTATGCTTAATCTGGTATTGGATACACTTGTTAGAAGCTTCAAATTGAAAGCTTTTATAAAAACAACGAATGTCTGAAATTATTATCAAATTATTATTATCATGATATGTATACTTACAAGAAAAATTCCCTGTATGTGGTCAGGCTCAGCAAAACAAAAAATAAATAAATTGGAATCGTGAAAATTCACCAAACCACGTAATGGGCTTATTAGAGTTAATGAAAACCGTGAAACAAAAAACTATCATGATTTTTTTATAACTACAAATGTTTCAGAATTGGTTGATAATTTCAAAGTTGTTGAAAACTATGAAAATTATTTAAATTCAAAAACTAAGTGAAAGTAGTAAAAAATAATAAACAATTATTTATTAATTAACTATAAATGATAAAAACTGATAATAAACAAATTTAATTAAATTTTGTAAAGTTTAAAATTACTCGACAAATGATCAAAATCATGACAAACTATAGACGTCACTTCTTTGTTGATAATTTTTCACTTTATTGAAGAAATTTCAACAAAGAAACGACTGAAATGGAAATTAAATCAAGACTGGAAATATCGTCATCTAAATTTTGACGATATTTCCAATCTTGACTTTTTTTCTATTTCAGTCGTTTATTGTTAAAATGTCTTTAATAAAGTGAACAATTGTCAACAAAGAAGTGACGTCTTTAATTTGTCATGATTTTGAAAAAGAAAATTTGTGGATTTTTATAAATCGATTAAACTCCTAGAATGTTTGTCAATTCTACGAGTTTTATTAGTGAAATTTAATAAAAATGATAAAAGTAAAGGCATTTTCTAAAAGTGATAAAAAAACATACATTTTAAATGAAATCGTCAATAGTAAGAAACATACAAATTTACTAATCGATAAAATTCGTAAATGATAACAATTTCACTAAATAAAAGAAAATGTAATTTTATTTGTTTCGATGCTTGTAATTTTTCGTAAATGTATTTATTTATTTTCGAGATCCATTTACAATATAAAATACTGCAATTTTAGTAAAAATAGGTATTAGAATTGAAATAATGCATTAAAAATATTAATAAAAATAGTATATGGGGCATTCCACGCCAAATCGGATACTATCTGGCTTTTGCATCTCCGATTTTTTTCATAATTTTTTATGTTATAGTACCAAATGAGAGAGGCCTCCGTGATTTTGTTTTAATTTTATTTGTATAGCCGCTTTCAAGATATCGATTTTTGAAAAAAAAAACGTTCCTTTTTTCTAATTGCTAATAACTTTGCGAAAAATGGACCGATTTTAACCTTTTTTTTTTAAATTTTTATTTTGCAATATACTTTTTGAATATAAAATCCAAAACATTTTAAAAACCATATTTCTAAAAAAATTTTAAATTTTTAATATAAAATGTTAATTTCCAAAAAACACGTACTGATCGATATTCTTGATTTTTTTTTAAAAACTATTACTCATTCCGCAACTTTTAAGCCTAGTCGGATAATGGGATAACAATAGGATCTATTTTTTTCGAATTTTTAAAAATACATGTTTCAGCTATCAGTACTCAAAGTTAATAATAACCTTTCTCTCAGATCCACCAGCAATAGTATTTGCCATTTATGAAATGTAATAGATATGTCTTAATAATGTGATGGATTATAACCAAGGTCACTTATACAAAAATATTCGGAAAATATTTCTATAATATTTTCAAATTTTTAATATAATATGTTGATTTCCAATAAACACGTACTGGTCGATTTTCTTGATTTTTTTTTCTAGGAGCGACCAAACCAAATTTTCAGGCTTTTCTAAACTCGAAATTTTACTTTATGCGCCACGCGTATAAAACACTGATTTAAAGTAAAGTTAAAAATATACTGCTTAGTTTTGATCAGGTGTTCGTTAATTTTACAAAGGTTTATATGGAGTAAGAGAAAGTATACTTAATAGAAAAAATCTATGTATGTCAATATTTAACAAAAATCACAAATTTTAAATAATTTTAAATAATTAATTAAATAAAATAGTCGAAATTAACACTCATCATAAAATTTTACAAAAACTTCAAAACTGAAAATTGGGACAAACTGATAAAAATGTAAAAATTTACCAAAATGAACAAAAATATATAATTCCAAACGAGTAATTGTGTAGCGGAATTTAAACCTTCCACTAAGCAAATCCATTTAAATAATATTTCAACAACATTAAAACAACGTTTAATGTTGCTACAATGTTGATATAACGTTATTTGTTTGTTTTTTGCTTAGTGGGCTAATTTCAAACTGTCTTTGAAAGATAATTGCATTTCAAATGCACTAAATATTAAACATATATTGAAAACCTTTTTTCTGGGAAATAGGGGGCGCACCAATTTTACTTGCTATAGGACGCTGCATATGTAGCCTTATTACTGATATGTGTGATATTTTATAGTGATAATATTAATATAATTATTTAATATGCTCTCGATATTAGCGATTTAAATCAATGCAAAATACTCGAATTTCATCAGATTTCCCGGTTCATAAACCGTCGACGTGTATATACGCAAAAGGTCCTATTCATCAAACTATTGATAATTATGCCCGATTACGAGCGGATTTGCGATTGACAGTTTTCTGCCCACCATTGTTTTCCCCTTTTTAATCACAGGTTAATTTACTGCTGAATCCTGAAAAAAAAAATAATCCCCAGTCCCCCTCGATAAACTCGAAAATCATAAATATTTGCGTTACTTTCCCGAAGTCTAGTAAAATCGCCGAGGCAGAAACTTTAAGAAAACTCCAATAAATCCGGGGACGTTAATGATATTCTGTAGAGACCCGAAACTAGTTTCCGGCTCGTTTTTATTGAAACGGCTGTAAAAATGTTTCTGATAAGTATATATTAGACAGATAAGCAGGATTTTATTGGTTTTCGCATGAATAGTAAGCAAAGTCTTTTCGAATCATTCATAACGACGCCATCATAAAGTTGATGTTTGTAAAGCGCGCCCGGCTGCTTAACTTCATTGACTCAACTATTTTGTAATTTTACGTTCGTTTCGCTCTGCTAAAACTTGCGTTGATAGAATTCGGGCACATGAAATGTTGCTTAGTTTATTACCGCAAGAATTTAATCAATAAATTAATTCACAATTTTATACTTGTATTTTATATGACGGTATACGTATAGTTACTTAGGTGAGTTGACTGTAACATAAGGTTTTTGCACAAGATTTACGAGATAATGAAAGCACTCATAATTGAGTGAGTGTGTTAACCGAAGGGGTTGATACAGTTACCAACATTTTTATTAAATAAAGTAATTTTTCCTGCTTTTTCAATTGAGTTTAACAATATCTCTTCTCCAGAATGTTTTTTGTTAATTTTGAATTTATTTGTTTAGTCCCCTAGCATTGTTTAATTGCTTAAATTGTTTCTCTATACCTCTATTAATTAAATAGTTTTAAGAGAGATTATTTTAAATGCATGTTTTAGATAGGCGCTTGTCCATACATTTCTAGGTAGGTACATAGAGTGAATTTTTCTATTAAGTATACATATAACGATATACAGGGTGTCCCGTTAAAGTGGGGAAATAGCTTAACCGTAGATTCCTGGGATCAAAATATGATAATTTAATATGACTTATCTATATCCAAAAGTTTACGGGCCGGAACTAGTCTTCAAAGTTCAAAAAGATATTATTAATTTTATTAATAACAATTGAACGCTATATTCGATCCGACTAAAATTTATTATGGCTGATTATCATATTATTACACACCATTTCAGTTATTATGGTCACCATTGATTTACAAGAAGTATAAAAAACAATAGCTCTACAACATATAAAGTAAAATATGTTTTTATTGGCGCACCTTATAAAAATTTTAAAAATACAACTTTAAAGATTAGTTCATCTAAAGGCTAATTCATTAATTTTTTTTTGTCTCTTAATAATGTTTGATATCTTGTACGGTTTTGCTACAAAAAAATAAATTATATTTTATTATTTAGTAAAAACATGTATTTTTAACAAGATAAATTCAAATTCAAAACTATTTGAATTCGAGAAAATAAGCTTACGCTTCTTATAGTTTGCACACTTTAAACATAATATATAAAATTACGAAAAAACTATTCGTGAAAATGCAAACAGTGTCTTAATCAATAAGACAATTTAAGACGATAAATATCGATTGAAACAACTACTTCCCGTGCAATATCCGGAGGTGTATTTGCACGGGAAGTAGTTGTTTCAATGGATATTTATCGTCTTAAATTGTCTTATTAATTAAGACACTGTTTGCATTTTCACGAATAGTTTATTCGTAATTTTATATATCATGTATTTTTAATCACCCGATAAACTGGTGATTAAAAATATATGTTTTTTCTTTGTCGCCGCCATTGTTTAACAAATGCCAATTGTGTATACTAATTATTAACGAGTGTATTTGAGAATTAATTGTTATCTTTATTATGGTTTATAATTATTCATATCCAAAGCAATAGTATTCCAAATTCAGCCTATTTTCTGTAAATCTTTAGATATTCCTTGTTTTCTTTTCAAGTTCTATATGAAGCTTTAAACGACTGTTTTCCACTCCCAGACTAAGCATGAAGTAAAATTTCGAGTTTAGAAAAGCCCCGTGAAAATTTGTCGAGGGTCGCGCAGCGACCCGAGACAAATTTTCTGGGCTTTTCTAAACTCGAAATTTTACTTCATGCGCCACGCGTATAAAACACTAAAATATTATTAAATTTATGTATATTCGAACTTCACTTGAAATCTGTGTTTTATAGGCGTGGCGCATGAAGTAAAATTTCGATTTTAGAAAAGCCCAGAAAATTTGTCTCGGGTCGCTGCGAGACCCTCGACAAATTTTCATGGGGCTTTTCTAAACTCGAAATTTTACTTCATGCTTAGTCTGGGAGTGAAAAACACTCGTTTAAAGCTTCAAATTGAACTCTTAAAAAACAACGAATGTCGTAAAATTTACAGCTTATGCATATGTTTACCTAAAAGAAAAATTCACTGTATGTTGCTTGCTTTAAGATTTTATCAAGAGAAAACCATATTCACATTTTATATTTTTGTGGCAAAACCGTACAAGATATCAAACAATATTATGAGACGTTTTTCGAAGATATTTCGACTCTTGCTAAATATAGAAAAAGTGTCTTCACCAAAGTTGCTTGACTTTAGGAGCTGTATAATCTTACATTATTTTCATTTATACAGAGTGCGGCTTAGAGACAGTACCGGATGCAACTTGATTATATTAAATGGATTGATCTACATATTATATGGTTTTTAAGGCCTTACACAGTGTGTTCAAAGTTACTTAATGACTGTTAATCATAAAGATAAATTCTCGAAAAAGTATGACTATTCTTAGAACTAAATGCACTTCAAGTTTTATCATTGGTTTAATCCTGCAATTTAATGATGTTTAAGATAAGTTACAAAAGTGTACAGAATAAAGTTATTTCATTTCATTGACAAATTCACTGATAGCAAACCTTACCAGCATTCAGAATACGAGAACTGCTCGGCAAATGTAACTTGGACGGGTTTGCTTGCTAAGTGGTTTAATCTTAAATTGACATTTTTCAGAAGAGTACATTTAAAGTTTGCACCTTGTAATAAATTCATCCTATATATTTTTTGGGAAAATGATGCAATTAATGTACACTGTGAAATGTTACCTTCTAGTCAACATGCAAAAAATCTAGTTTTGTGTTGCAATACTCTCTCTAAACTAAAAATGTTGAAATCATAATCTTTAAATATAATACCTACTTTGATCTACCACAGGTATGAAAAAACAATAGCGTAGTATGTATTTATTAGGATAAAATAAAAATCGTAGAAGTCCTTCTACAGAGATTAGACTTAAAGTTTTCAAAATTTGTTGTTGAAAATTACATTTGGGCGGGTCATGCAAGATCATCGTTGGATTAGAATTCGATAGAAAGGGGGCGGGATCTTCGATCCTATGACGCGTACTAACACACAGAGGGCCACATTGCCTACGTCACAGGACCAAGAACTATGTGCGCGGGTGATGTAAGTTGCGGGCATACGGGGGAAACTGTGGGGCATATGGGGTCTGCTTGCGCGCTGGGTGATCGCAACCTGAGTCAGAGATAGTCCGGTTCGCTCGTTCGATGCGAATCGCAGGCCCATTTTCGGTGAAACCGAATACTGTGTAATCGGATATCCCTATTGCGTTGTTTGGATATCATGTATATAAGATGATTTTACTATTTCGAATGCTAGATTCTTCGTACCTACTAATTACTTTTTGTTAAAATGCTATATTTGGTTTATTATTGATATAAATTATTATAATTATAATTATTTATTTGCAATAATTTGAAAAGTATATTAAATAAGTAAGTAGCAAAATAAAATTGAAATAAATGACCACTGTCACCACTGTAACTTTACTTTCATATTATTTTATAAAAAAATTACAATAATAATAATTATTATATTAAAGTTGTTTATGTAAATTAAAATACCTATCTAATATTAACAATATATTAAAGTAGATAATTGATTTCAATAATAAATAAAAAAAATATTCAAACAACGCGATAAGGTCATCCGATTACACAGTATTCAGTTTTAGCGAAAATAGACCTGCGATTCCCTTCGAACAAACGAACCATTCTTCCGCGGATTTTAGCAAAACACGATGACTCAAGTTGCGATGGCACTGTGGGCAGGCAGATCCCGCATGCCCCACCGAACGGTTTTCCCCGCATTCCCGCAGTTTACATCGCTAGGTAAAGCATACCTTATACACATGTGTCACTCAACGTACCTTCTCTGTTTCCGTGCTTGTTATTTTCATAGATAATGTAATAGTGAAATATTAATTCAACACATTCTGAGGGCCAACTACTACCACTTGATGACTTAGCGTGGAAGCATAGTAAAGAGGCAAGCGTCGAGGCTAGATACTTGGTGGGGACTGGCAGGGATCCCCGATCTTTCCGCTAGTCCGCACAAAGCCTCTAGCCTCGACTCTTGCCTCGTCACTATGTTTTGACTCTTAATAGGTCATGTTGCATAGTAATAAAAAAGTACAATTTTACGATTGTTTTGGTCTTATATCACTTTTCAGCCAACTCGTCCACTTGTTATTGTGCAGAATAGTTGGTTTTGGTGGTTTTTTCGATGTATTGGACTCGAAATTGATTTTCTAACTGTGAGATATTTACATAATATTTTCAGCTCTATCGGTTTTCAATCTGTTTCTTCTTTTATTACGAATTAATGTAAAAGTGTATATAAGTATGAATGAAATTGTCAATACTTGGATGTAGAATAGTTCAATTCATGATCTTATGTTCGTCGGAGTATTAGATCTGGAAGTAGTTGTTTTAATGAATGTTTGATTCTCTTTCAATTTCTGCCGATCAAACTGGATCACTTAAAATTCTTATAGCAACTTTGGATAATTGCAATCGGATATCCGTTCAACATACAAACACAGTCCTCTCCACCAAGAAATTGGAGATGTAGAGTGGATTCCACTCCAAAGGAAGTTTTTAGACCATAATTTATATGTTGAACGGCAATTTGCTAAATCAGCCGTTACATTTTCTAAAGAATCAACTTTTATACCCGCAGCTACTTTATAGGTAAACTCTATTGCATCAATTTGTTTTTCTTGAGTAAGGTTTGAACTCAGCTTTGATGGATCTAGTAATGTAGATGCAAAATGGAGTGGCTTCAATGCACGTCCTTTTTTCTTATCAAATGATTCTGCAGGTAGTACCTTAGACGCTTCTTCTTGTACAGCAAGCTGCTGAATTTTTGATTATTTTGAAGAGTCGACAGGCCAAAGAACTACCCCAACGTGTTACACCAGGCAATTTTAACGAAACATTAAATTTCTCGTCTTCATTTATTTGTATGAATAAAGCATGTAAATGTAACCCTGTTCAGACATTTATGGAAAATGCACTTGTGAAAAAATCAAAAGCGTGCATGCTTTACAAAAATCAAATACAATGGAAGTGCGATGTGACTTAATTTACTAGTGGACTTCCTGTCAAGGTCTAAAACATATAATACTCGCAAGATTAGAGATCAAAGTAGTAAAGTATAGATAATAATCTTAGAACTATTTTGAATATGATTACACGAATTTATGATTTATTTTAATGTTAAAAAAAGCCAATATAGTAATGACAAAATAAGCTTAATAAAACAATTACAAAATCTCAAATTGCACTGAAATTATTCCAATAAACAAATCCATCTTCCAGGGGCGGATGCTACGGGAAAATGGGAAATTTCCCGGTGGGCCGCTGACTTAGTTAACTTACCGAAATTTTAGTTCATGCTAAATCTGGGAGTGAAAACACTCGTTAAAAGTTTTAAATTAAATGATTTTCAAAAACATCGAATGTCTAATAATCTACAAATCGGGATATGTATACTTATAAGAAACATTCCCTGTATATCTAATGTTAAAATAGATCAATTTTTATAATCTTCAACAATTTCTGATATTCTTTGCTAAGTAAACGCCAAGTTTAATATTTAATATATGATATTACACACACGAAAAGTGACTGCGTTTTAAAATTCCTTCATACTACCACATATTAGGAACTTTTAATTGTTAATATGTGGTAGTACACTTCTGTGCAATAAAAGTAAGCACAAGTCTCATAACTGTGTTTCACAATATTCTAGTTGTATAATTCGGGTCTGTGTTAATTGCCTAGCAGCAGTTTCAATAAATGATTAAACACCATAACTTGAAAAGTCCATCCTGTACAAGCATATATACTTTCAAGTAAGCCCCCATTTGTCAATAAAGCAACATGGATTTGTTGGACGTAAGTCCACTACAATGAACCTCATTAATATAACCCAGGATATAGCTCAAGCGATGGACAATAACAAACAGGTTGATGTATTTTATGGTGATTTAACGAAGGCTTTCGACAGATTAGATCACACCATATTGATATCGAAACTCACAAAACTTGGTCTAAACAACAATATAATTTCTGTACTGACCTCATATTTACATAATCGTGGTCAAATCGTTGAAGTCGATGGGCATTTTTCTGAACGCTACGTGGCTTAAAATGGTGTACCACAAGGGAGTAATCTAGGACCACTCCTTTTTCTACCTTTCATAGACGACATGTGCATAAAACTGAAGTGTAACGTACTATTATATGCGGATGATATTAAAATATACAGTGTCGTTGAAAACAGTGATCATTGTTCTCATCTCCAACGAGACATTGATGGGATGGCGCAATGGTGTGGCATTAACAAACTATCGCTCAACATAAAAAAGAGTTTTCTTGTCACGTACAGCAGAAAATCTAACTTAATTCCTTATTCCTACTTGCTTAATGGAACACAATTGGAAAAATGTTCAGAAATTAAGGACCTCGGCGTGTATTTTGATTCAAAATTGACTTTTAATAAATATGTAGAACAAATTTCAAGAGAGTGTAACCGTTTGTTAGGTTTTATTTTACGTAATTGCAAATCATTTAACATTGTTAAGAAATTAGCTTATTATTTCAAACGTTTATTCTTAGTAAACTGTCATATTGTGCAATTATTTGGTCTCCTATGTATTCTAAGTATATCAACATTATTGAGGGAATTCAAAAGAAATTCCTACGTTACTTGTATTTCATTAGACATAGAGTATATAGGTTCGACGTTCCTTATGCGGAGTTGTTAAATGAATTTGATTTTATATCAATAAAAAATATACACATTTATATAGGTATGTGTTTTCTTTACAAGATTATACATGGCTATGTAGACGATTAGCGGATTCTGGGACTATTCAATTTAAAGATTCCACGTTCATCCGCTCGTGACAGTGAGATCTTCTATTGTTGTACAACACGTTGTAATTATTATCTGAACTCACCTATCATTAGATTATCTCGTATATATAACGAGTTTTGTAGAAATTGAGATATATTTACTCAAAGTTTTGCGAAATTTAAGTACGACCTCTTAACATGTCTAAGACCTGTAACATAATGTCAATATATAATATTAATGTACGTATGTGTATTGATAGCACGCGCTTTTATAAAATTGTGTATCTGTGAGTTGATTTGCATAACCATGTTACTTGTATTGTAGTTAAAATGTAAACCCTGTAACTTTACTTTGTCTGTTGGGTTTTCGTATGAATAAATAAATAAATTTATTAAAAAACCAAAACTAAGTCCTTTGAAAAAAACGCTCGTAATAAATATAACAAAGCCGAAATAAAAAAAACATTTTCTAGTTTTGTTAGAATTTGAATTTTTGAATTGTTGTCTAAATGCCGCAGCATTTTGACACTCAGAAAATTGACATATTTAAATATTCTTGTAACTAGGAAAATCATCATGTCCGTTTTAAACTATATCATATTTTGTGTGCTTAATTTTATTGCACAGAAGTGTACATAAATGCATGTAACTAGCAGGGTTGTTAGAAAATAAGGTTTTTTTTCATTTTAATTAAAACAAACATTTATTTTAATAAAACGTGTTTTTTTTTCATTGAAACAGCGTTTAAAACATTAACAATTTAAAACATGTTTAAAACGTGTTTAAAATAGAACATACAGGGCATTTTTCTTTTGAGTGTACATATCCCGATAATTACAGCGTTTTTTAAATTTGCGGGAATTTGTTGTTTTAAAGCTGTTAATTTAAGGGTTTTAACGAGTGTTTTCCACTCCCAGACTAAGCATGAAGTAAAATTTCGAGTTTAGAAAAGCCTAAGAATTTGGATTGGCCGCGTAGCAAAGCGGAGCGGCCAATCCAAATTAGGCTTTTCTAAACTCGAAATTTTACTTCATGCGCCACGCTTAGAAACACTGATTTACAGTAAAGTTTAGAAAACACACACATACAACGATTATAGGCAACCCAATATACGTTAGAGTTATTGGGTTGCCTATAATCACTGTATGTGTGTGTTTTTTGAACTTCACTGTAAATCAGTGTTTTTAAGCGTGGCGCATGAAGTAAAATTTCGAGTTTAGAAAAGCCTAATTTGGATTGGCCGCTCCGCTTTGCTACGCGGCCAATCCAAATTCTTAGGCTTTTCTAAACTCGAAATTTTACTTCATGCTTAGTCTGGGAGTGGAAAACACTCGTTAAAACCCTTAAATTAACAGCTTTAAAACAACAAATTCCCGCAAATTTAAAAAACGCTGTAATTATCGGGATATGTACACTCAAATAATTTGTTCAGCGCAGAATTTGAGTCACGTTTTATTCTTATCTACATATTAGATTGCTAAAGCCGTATATTTTAAACTTTACGATATATCAGTGTTTTATACGCGTGGCGCATGAAGTAAAATTTCGAGTTTAGAAAAGCCTAATTTGGATTGGCCACTCCGCTTCGCTACGCGGCCAATCCAAAGTTTCAGGCTTTTCTAAACTCGAAATTTTACTTCATGCTTAGTCTAGGAGTGGAAGACCCTCGTTTAAAGATTCAAATTGATTCAAATTTTATGTTTTAAACATAACAACCCTAGTAACTAGTAACTACTATATGAAAATTAATTTAAAAAAAATAATAACTTCAAGAGCCTCTTTTCATCATTAACATTTTTATTAAAATATTACAAATTAACTACTAACTCAATTTATCTTGTCATTTGCAAAACTGAGCACATCCAAATATTATAAACACAGACAAATTTCAAAAATAAATGCATGCACCGTGCACCCCGCATTACATCCAAGAATTTATGAAACTATATTCTTTAATTTCAAGTCGGGCTCACCGTAGAGAACTTCGGAATAAAGTTGTTTGCCCTGAAATTTGTATACGTGAAATATTTTGCGGCTACAGCCGTGCACGGATACGAAAAATTCTTTTCAGTCAGCTTTTGCACATATTGTTGCTGGCGCGTATAGAAAAAAAAAGTCCGTCCCCCGGGTTTTTAAAAATTCCACCCCGATTTATACACACGACTTTACCTTATTTATATAGGTCCAACAGATACACAGATACTTTTAACCCTCTTCTGAATACATGTTTGGATAGCTATAGTGAATCTGTTATGTTATACATTCGAGTACAAAAAATAGCAAGATTTTTTGAATTGATTTATACTTGTAATCAATTAATGGCAACAGAAATCAAAAATGTGTAAAAGAAGCACTATTTTTATAAAGAATTATTTATTGCAAATTTGAAGTATTGAGGATTTTATTAAATTTAGCCAGAATAAGTTGAAATAGAAATCGTCGATCCAACAATTCAAAAAATATCACCTTTTAATACTTTCTTGTTGATTTTGTGCTACTATTAAGATGAATTTAGTATTTTTAAAATCTCAGATTAAATCAGTGTATGAAGTAAATATTTCGAGTGTATCATAGCCTGAAATATTTACTTCATGCTTAAACAAGGAATAGAGAACCCTCGTTAGAATATTATTGAACACAACTCTTGAATTAATTTCTCACTTGAGACTTGGTAAAAACATTTAAACGATTAGGTACAAAAATTAAACACGTGGTTTGTTTCGTATAAATTTTAAAAAATGTATGTTTATTCTGACTAATTTCGATTTCTACATTATTTTCAAAGAATAACACAAATTAAAGCCAACAACAATTGATACTAAATTTGGTGTAAATCAGGTGAGAAGGGGTGTTAATTTCGGGAAAGCCCAAATCTCTTCGTTATCATTTACGAGGTTTCTCCAATGTGTAATTGCTTCGTGGATTTAAATCCTCGCCAAAATTTAGCATTAATTCCTTATGACCTGATTTCAATATTTTAATTACATTGGGGTTGAAGAATTTTTTTCTGTCAATCTTTGAAAATTATGTGAACATCGAAACTAGTTCTGACTAGCTTCGATTTTCACATAATTTTCAAAGAATGACAGAAACAAAATTCTTTAACCCCATATATATATATATTTTTTTAATTTATGTGAAACAATAAATATGAAGACCAAAATAAGGAAATCAAACTAAATACTTAATTTTATTTGATATATACTTAATTATATTTATTAAAAGAAGACACAGTTCAACGTAATTTGCAAAAAAAAAACAATTTTAGAATATTTTGTTTAAAAAATCTACGAAAATCAACAGATTGTCTAATTATAACAAATCGCAATGTGTTTACATAACAATAATGCACTTTATCTTATTTCATACAGAATTCAAACATCTCGACTAGTTTGTTCAAAAATGCAATTTATTGTTTAAATTTTGTAAAGAGAAAACTCGATTTGGTTTGGCGAAACTTTAAAACCATGTAAAAACTAAATTATTTAATCGACATAAATACAGGAAGTTTTTTTGTAAGTACACATACTTCAATAGTATATTGAAGTATATGTACTTAAAAAAATATGCTGTTTGTAAATTTTCAGATATTCATTGTTTCTGAAAAGAGTTAAAATTGAAGCTTTAAACGAGTGTATTTTACTCCCAGATTAAACATGAAGTAAAATTTCGAGTTTAGAAAAGCCTAAAAATTTGGTTTGATTGCTTCGCGCAGCGAAGCGACCAAACCAAATTTTCAGGCTATTCTGAACTCGAAATTTTACTTCATGCGCCACGCGTTTAAAACACTGATTTAATTAAAAATTAAATTATACTACTAAATCAGTATGTTATAGATGTATATTTTGAACTCCACAATAAATCAGTGTTCAATACGCGTAGCGCATGAAGTAAAATTTCGCATTCAGAAAAGCATACAAATTTTGTTTGGTCGCTCCGCTTCGCTGCGAGACCAAATCAAATTTTCAGGCTTTTCTAAAGTCGACATTTTACTTTAAGTTAATCTGGGAGTTGAAAACACTCGTTTATAGCTTCAATTTGACCTCTTTTCAAAAACAATGATTATTTTAATATTTACAGCGGATGCATGTGTATAATGCCCTGTGTATCTAAATTTATATAGAAATAATGGAACTTATGTGCAAAAATGAAGAAACTATTCATTCAATTTCAATTTATAAGATTCACTGATTTTATACAGAACTAAATAAATCTTAATTTCGTTTCGCAGTTTAGATATAAACGAAACAAAGAAATGTCTCCATTTTAATAGATACAAAATAAATCATTTTATATATATACAGAGAGTTTTATGTAACACCGAACATTTTTATCCAATACAATTTGACACTTTTAATTTTTAAGTTATGTGTAAATTGGGTTGCCCATATGACTATTACAAATTGTAGCCAATCAATCGCAGTCAATGCCTCAACTTGCACATACAGAGAGTTTTTCTTTCAAGTATACATGTCACAATTACAGCGTATATGCCGTACATCTTTAGATACTCGTTGTTTGTTAACAAAGTTCAATTTGAAAATGAGTGTGTTCCACTCCCAGACTAAGCAAGGAGTAAAATTTCGAGTTTAGAAAAGCCTGAAAATTTGGTTTGGTCGCGTAGCGCGAAGCGCGGAGCGGCCAAACCAAATTTTCAGGCTTTTCTAAACTCGAAATTTTACTTCATGCGCCACCGGTACAAAACACTGACAAATTACGAAGTTTAAAACACACTGCTAAACTTTACATTGCATCAGTGTTTTGTACCGGTGGCGCATGAAATAAAATTTCGAGTTTAGAAAAGCCTGAAAATTTGGTTTGGCCGCTCCGCGCTTCGCGCTACGCGACCAAACCAAATTTTCAGGCTTTTCTAAACTCGAAATTTTACTTCATGCTTCATGCGCCTGGGAGACGAAAACACTCGTTTAAAGCTTCAAATCTTTGAATAAACCGAGCGTTCGGCAAATGCACAACGTATCCTTATGTATACTTAAAAAATTCTCGTTATGAAAATGTTCGGTATTACATAAAACTCTCTGTATATGACACATATATATATATATATGTATATATATATATATATATATATATATATATATATATATATATAACATCTTTATTTACAGAATGCATAGTAAAATACAATAGTTTATGATAAGTAATTACAATAAATTAAATATAAATTCTGTAAACTGGCTATCGACCCTGGGGTCTTTCAGCCTAACATTTTTTATATTTACTCAGAAAAAATGATTTCGTATTCGCATTGGCGAATATTGAGAAAATATATTCGTATTTCGAAATGTTTTTTTAATATTACCACTGTTTTTGGGGGTTTCTATTTTTCAATACGTGATAAATTAAAACTGTTTTTTTACACAGATGTAAAAATAAAATTGTCGATGCTTTTCACCTATTTTTTATCGAATGCAATGGATTTAGATAAAAATTGCACATTTATAGACACAAATATTGTTTAAAACCCTTCGGATAAAATAAATCACGTCACTCAACGCCTAAAATTAAATTCGATAACGTATTTTAATAACATCCATAATATGCGAGCGCAACAAAAAAGGGCACTCGATAATGTTTTGTTTTCTCATCCCTAATATCAGAGGGGTGAATGGTTTATCATCATTATACACATGATGTTTTATTTATCCATTTGTTTATTTTAAACTTACGATTGGAATAAATAATACTTCCGCGGTCGGCATAAATATTTTCCGTTCTGACCGCACGTGATATATTAAAGCAGACCATGTAAATAAATTCCGCAAAATTTCAGCGCAGACAATTTTTATGCGATCATTTTGAATTAATTGGTGTTTTATTACCGAGCTTTATTGAAAATTGTTTGTTTGTGGGGGGAAGGAAGATGATAAAAAGGGAGTTTATTGATTTAATTCGTGAATTCCGTATTTATATATTTTTCCTGGAAGTATATTGCTTCTGGCGTTCGCATTAAGATGATAAATAAAAAATGAATATAGTTTAGGGAAATTGCGGAATTAAATTTGAACATGCGAGGATTCATTTATGTAGGAAATGTAAATTAAATAAATTACTTACGTTTGATGTACTTATACAGTATTATAAAACAAGCCAGGCAGTTTTCATTTTATATTTTGAGTCGAAACTAAATTTGTCTAAATAGAATTAGTAAAATGATTACTATACGAATATTAGTAAACTACAGGACACTTGAACAAAACTTGTGAACCTAGTTCAAATATTATATAATGCAACAAAATTTATTTTTAATATTATATTAATGTTATAGTATACAAAGATATGTTGCTCGTCGAAGACGGATAAGTATGGCGACGACTCCAATTATTGACCGATATTCCTCACTGTTCGAGATGCTTATAACGTTTTTGCGGTTTTGCGGCCCGCCCCGGGTGTCATCAGCAATCGGGTGACAAAAACGCAAACATTTTTGTTATTCATTTTAAAAACATCGGACCTATTTAAAAAATATATAATATACATTGAGTTTAAAAATTTCTTCTGAAAATTATTAACCCCAACCTTTTTTAGATTTTTACATATTTTTACTGAGTCAGGTTTCGTTAACATCCATACAAAATTTTAGTCCTTTTAGGAATTTTTGATTTGTTAATTTTGTTATTAATTCTGACATTAGAGAGTTTTAGTTTATCGGTTTTCGAAATACGGTAACTCTAACGTCTACGCTAAACTTGTTTATTGCCCAGTAACGCAGTGGGTTACCAGGCAACAAGCAAGTTTAGCGTAGACGTTAGCGCAAAACGAAGGAGTAAGAGTAGTAAGAGTTTATAGAGTAAAATAATCTGCATGTGGCTTAAATTACAATAACTAAAAACTGGATAAGACACTTGTACATTTATTTTTTAAATATGTATTTACTGTTTTGGGGTTAATAATTCCTTACATTTAATTATTATCAAAAAGTAAAACATGTTTTCGTTTTAATAAATCGACGTTTCTCATTGTTAATAAATGGAAATACAAAATATATCATAAATCGTATTTATTATTTCGTATTTCATATCTTAAAACAGTATGCAGACCATGAATGTACACCAGAAACCGTTAAATACATATGCTGCCGATGTTCGGCCCACAAATCAATAAGCGAGACAAAATTAAGTCATAAATTTTATGTCAAATCTGTATTTCTCGAGTGAAAACATAAATGCACCAACTGATTTCGTTTTATACATTTTATTTTTTTCCCCAGGCAGCGGAGGTTCAATTTTAAGCTCGGAGCAAATTCGGGATAATCCCAGAGTAGTCACGGATTTAAAGATTTTATATTTCCACTGTATCTTATGTTGAATTCACGCTCAATGTGAGATACGATCTTAAGCACACCGAGAGGAATAAACATATTTATTCTTGAATAATTTTAAAAAATTGAGATTTATATTTAATTTTATCTAAAATACTTTACTAAGAATGTACATTTTATGAAAGTTATTTATGTAGAAACCTAATAACTAATTAGATATTTACCAAACCTTAACCTATTAACTGCGGAGCAAATATAGAGTTAACTCTAAAACTTGATTTTTCGTAAAATTCCGCACTTTTTTATGATTTCTATAAACGACTTATTTATTACATACTGGGAATTTTTCTTTGAAATATACATAATGTATATGCTATATATTTTCAGACATTCGTTGATTTTGTAAAAGGGTTCAATGTAAAGTTTGGAACAAGTGTTTCCACTCCCAGACTAAGCATGAAGTAAAATTTCGAGTTTAGAAAAGCCCGTAAATTTGGTTTGGTCGCTCCACGAAGCGGAGCGGCCAAACTAAATTTTCAGGCTTTTCTAAACTTGAAATTTTACTTCCTGAGCCACGCGTGTAAAACACTGAAACATTTTGAAGTTAGAAATACACTTATTTTTTTTTAAATTAGTAATAATCAAAATACTTAAATAACAAAATATTTACATTATTCTTTACACATTCTCAAGTCAGGTCAAATGATATAATGTATCAAATTAACTTGTTTAGTTATTTAATTCAGAAAAAATAATGTTGCGTTATTAGATCAATGGCGCTTAATAGGTTAATTTAATTATCAACAAAGGTATTAAGTGTTAGTCAAAATTTGGACTAAAAATATACTCGAAATATTACTTTATGCTTAATCAAGGAGTGGTAAAACTTGTTAGAAGATTGAAATTATAATCTTTGATAATATCTGATAATACCCAAAAAAATATGAAACTTCAAATATAGTATTTTACATGCACTAAAATTACAAAATAGTATTTAAAACTTTAAACTACAAAATAATAAGAAATGATAAGAGAGTATAAACCTTTTCGTTATGATAACACCATCGTAACATCTATATTAACAGAATAAGTCAAATGTTTACTTTGATAAATTATATTGACACTAGATGTTATCTAGTAGATTACCCGTGATTTAAGCTTAAAATATAACCATCCTGTATATCAACATCCCTTTAATGAACGTCTAACTGTTTTAAAACTATTTAAAATATTCATCCTCTCCCACGCTTCCCAGAAAACTGCAATTCCCAGCAATGTGCTCAGAACATCCAGAAATCGAACACGTTCCTCATTTATACCTAACCCGGAGGAATAATCATATTCAAACGATATTTCTAACTTTACCAATATACTATCAGAATCTCTTCAACTCTAACACTATTACAAAATTATTATCAAAAAAGTAAACTCATTTTATTATAATACATATATAAAAATTACGATAATGTTCGAATAAACTGCAAACAATAAGTCTTAATTAAAACTGCAAACTAATAGAAGCGTAAGCTTCTTCTCTCAAATTCAAATAGTTTTTAATTTGAAATATTCATCTGATTTTACTAATTACGATTTATTCTATTTTGAGCCGTGCACGAATATCGATTATAAATGTGTTTGATATTCCATGTCGTAAATCAATATTTTCATCCTGTATATATTGTTAATATGCATATAGTTATTCGTATTTCATGACTGCATGTTGATTTATTACGTGGAACCAACAGCAGAATTATGTGGACAGAAATGTTGCCCGTTTTTCAAAATAACGAGCCGTTTCGCAATTTTCAAACAAATAATTTACTTTCTGATGTGTTTAGCGTTTATTAATTATTATTATTATTGCATTCACTGTGCATATTCGTGGATTTATGATTATGTGTTCAGAATATTTCACAATACATGTTTTGATATTAAAATGTTCAATAATTCGAATGTTATTAATAAAATTGCAGTTACACTAAAAAAGATATACGAGCCTGCCAAGTAAAAGATTATTTACTGATCCAGAATGATAATCTTGATATTAAATCTGCATTACTAATTGGTAAACATTGAGTATAATCGTAAAAGCTGATTTTCATTAATACTTTTAGAGGAATGGAAATCTCTTAGAGGGTTTTAAAATGCATCCCTGATTAAAAAAATCAATTACAAGATCCAGCAAACGAGTGCAGAGTTGCATTTCTAATTTTTAAGCAGCAACTCCCAATAAAAGTAGACAGCCAGAGAAGATATCAGGCAGTTTGCATATTCATACGTAAAGTGCTGTACACCCCATCGGGGTGCTCTGAAATTCTAATGCCCCCCAGCCTAATATAACGCGAGCAACCTCACCTCGAACTCCGCCCCCGGGCCAGGATTATGTTCCGCTAAGGTTAATTAAAAATATTCCACAGCCACGCTTATTTACATTTAATATCACGTGTAGTGTAACCGGCCTGACTATTTCTGGAGATTGTAGTTTATATCGATGTTTCCGTATTCCATATTACATATTCCGTGCTTCGGTTTGGTTTTAATTAATCCAGTTAATAAGGGCGTGTGCCCCGAAGAGATATCATGACTTAAAGCTGTTTCTGCACTTTTATTATTTCCAACACGATTTAACCCAAACAGCCGACCGACACACACAGGGAACAGGCCCGTGTGTAATAATTTCATTTCTATGCAGCGAGTATACTTTAGCGCATTATCCCCGCCTTTTGAGCTCTAATGAAATTATTTATTTGAAGCATGAACACGGGTATAAATTAACTGGCCTGTCTTTGGCGTTAAAGCTAACGTCTAATAACGTTCAGCTGCATTTTAATTATGGACGGCGAAAATTTAAGATTTGCTATTAATTAATTTCCACACCCAAAGATAAACGTTAATTAGTTTATCTCGGCATCAATCCGGGGATATTGCTTTATATCCTTGCTTATTATTATGCATTAGTAACTGATTTACGTCAGGCGGGCTCTTTCAAGATAAGCTTGTTTAATACATTGTTATTATACGCTGAAACTACTATCTATTAAAATTGAGTTATTACACGTCAATTTATTGCTAGCGAATTTTAACCTGAGAAGACTTGCATCATCTATGACATACATTTTATTAATACACATAGTAGCGACTAATCTAAAATTAAAAATTTCCCTGACTCTTCCGCGATTCCAATTTTTTTTCTTGTCCCCTTAAAATAACTTCATTTTATGAAAAAGCCAAATATAGAGAAGTAAAAGTAATAAAGCAATTTTTAAGTGCGCGCCACACAGTGGTCTAGGGTGTGCGAGACACCGCAGCAGACCGCAGCAGCACCGCAGCAGACGGACGTATAGAGCGATAGTACGACAGATAAATAGTGTGTTTAAAAAATCATCCGGATCTTTCCATCCACGGGTGGAGAGAAATCCACAAAACACGCAGCGAATTTCGCAAAATACGGACGATGTTAATGACAGTAGCTGGGCGACCGATTCTATGGAATTTCAAGAGGTGCAACCATTAAGAAAACGAGGCCGTCCCAAAAGTCCTCTAGATACGCCGCAGAAAAATCCAGTTAGACAGGTAATGTTAATTTACCAAAACCAACTAACAAATTGCTTCAAGATGTTCTGAAACAAACGAAAATACAGCAAAGCCAGCTGACACAGCTCTCTCAATCCACCACACTCCCACAACCCCAGTCGGATCAGTCACAAATAATTTACACACAAGCACAGCCGTCACACAACAAAACTAATAACCCGCACACATCACAAAAAATCACAACACAATTAATCTAAAACTCCATAACAGCACTTAACGAAAAACACAATCATCAAAATTATAAGAACAGATACACATTAACTACCACCAATGAGCTGTCTCGACTGCAATTCGCCATAATATGGTCGGAACATAATTTCGACAACAATGCGCTCATCATAAAAACTAGATTTTTTTTTTTTAATAAAATCCAAAGAAAACACACAAAACATCGAACAATATTTGAAATCATTGCAATACGAAAACATTGTCTATTAGTTCCGTCCTCAGCAAATGACCCGAGCAAGAGATAACTGAGCCACAGCCGCCAGAATAACTCAGCGCAGTGCGCCAGCGCTTTCGTAATGCTGCATCATAAAGGGGGTGGAGCCTGAGATTGAGGATTTGACAATCAGTAATCGTCTGCAGGCACAAGGAATCACACATCGCTACTGCCGTCGCATTATTGCCAAACGAGATAACTTTGCCACCCACATGATACGAGTCATTACTCCATCACTGGTATTTTTACATGACCAATTTAGATTTATGTGTAAAATCTACACCGTAATAGAAAGAAAACCACTAACACCTATACCTATCCCATGCAGCAGATGTAATAAGTTCGATCATGTCACCACTAACTGCACTGAAACTATCACTTGTGCAAAATGTGCAAGACCACACTCTACATCATCATGCAAAGCAACGCTGCCAATAGAATGCAAATCGTGTGGAGGAACAGACCATGGAGCATAGTCAACAAAATGCGCAAAAAGGGCACTAAAGCCTATCGAGGGAATCCCGAATGTGAAAAGTATCAGTCAAAGATCATCACAACTAGACAAAGACTTGACGAAAATCGCGCGAACTCACAGCCCTATCACTGTCCATGATTACATCATCGACATGTACACAACAAAATTCAATGAACCGACGACAGCTGACAGAGAATCACTTATTAAAAAATTAAAATCACAATTCATAGACTCCTCCCATGTTGACACCCACCTATATTTTTCTGGTACCAAATATTCATAGTTATGTTTGACCTCGAATCCCTAAATGTAATCCCACCCCTCGCTCCCTTATCAGGTGTTCACACAGATTTCTCACAACTAAAAAACAATACATAGTTGAAACTTCATTTATGCTACTCCCTAATCAATAAATCCTATTTGACTCCTCAGTATTTCTCTAACGAATTCATCTGATCCTCCCATGACATTAGCAATCATGACGTTTGGAACAGCCGTTTGAGAAGAACTAGTTAGAAAGACATTAATGATCATAACCCTTTGTTGGCAGTTAAAAAATTACTAAGACGTTAACAATGACCATCTTTTTACGTATAATGCACGACAAAGACAAAAGAAAAGAAAAAAACAGGCGGAAAGACCAACGGTCGATAGCCGATAAGCAGAACAAAATACATAACACCAAATTTTAGAAAATATATTGTCAATCTTAATATTGTAATTTTGTCAATAAAGATATATATAAATATATAATATATATACACCCATTAAATGTTTATTTTTTGATACTTTACAACTTGTTTGAAACATTTTTGAACAATGTTAATAATTTACGAGATACGAAGAAAACGCTAAGAGTAAACATCCACTTCTGGTTTCCGGTTTTCACCCAAAAATTGATATCAAAATACCGAAAACTCAAAATTTAGTTTAAACAAACCGTTGAAATTAATAAAAATAGCAAATTCAACAATTATAAATTATTCTAAAACTTGTGAAAAAATGATTTTATATAAGCTAATATTTACAAATATTAAAATTGAGCAACATTTTCAAAAGTAGCAAAATTAGCATTACATCAATAACGTTTTTCTTTAACTTAACAATTTCCAATAAAAATCAATTCTAATTCTATTCAGTTTTCAGTATTTTCTTGGAAAAATAAACAAACAAAAAATAAAATAACTTCAAAATAGGAAAGAAATTAAAAAATCTCCAAACATTGATTGAAATAAAAATGTTTGATATTTAATTATTTCTTTCTTACGAGGGTTGCCTTTTATATTTCGGGATTAGAGAACAAAAATAAATATTAATCATTGAAAATCGCTTTATTGTTTTTCAAAATATTCCCCATTATGATCTATACACTTTTGCATGCGTTTGAACCAATTGTCGAAGCACTTTTGCCACTCTGATTGAGGTATCTCCAAAACATGCATTCTGAACGCATCAACCGCTTCTTCAGGTGTCGAAAAACGTTGACCTCTCATTTTATTTTTTACGGATGGGAATAAAAAGAAGTCATTCGGTGCCAAGTCAGGACTATATGGCGGATGACTCATCAAATCGATGTTTTGCGTGCTCAAAAATGCAGTTGTTTGAGCCGATGTGTGAGAGCTCGCATTGTCGTGGTGAAGAGTGATCCGTTTTCGGCGGTTGGTTTTCCTGATTTCTTGGATGACAACTGGCAAACAAATGGTTGTGTACCACTCAGAATTGACTGTTCTGCGTTGTTCTAGTGGTACGGTTGCGACATGTCCAGTTTTTCCGAAAAAACAGGCGACCATTTGCTTGGAAGTGCTTCGTGCGCGAATAACTTTTGTTGGATTTGGCTCATCTTGAAACACCCATCCGGTCGACTGCTGTTTACTTTCGGGCTCATACGCGTAAATCCAAGAATCGTATTTTTTTAGTATTTCTTTGCACCAATCGACACGAGACTTTTTTTTGAGCGATTGACAAATTGTGTGGGATCCAACGCGAACAAATTTTTTTGTCAGTCAAATGTTCATGCAATATTGAATGTATGCTGGTCCCACTAATGCCTAAGGTTGTCTCAATCTCACGATAGGTCACATGACGATCTTGCAATATTTGTTTGCGCACAGCATCAATGGTTTCCGGAACAACTGATTTTGGACGACCTCCACGAAATTCGTCTTGGAGTGAACTACGACCTCGGTTGAATTCACCATACCATCGATAAACACTGGTCCTTGATGGAGCTTCATAGCCAAAAATTGAATTAAGTTCATCCATGCACTGTTGTTGAGTTAATCCACGTCGAAAGTTGTAAAAAATAATCGCACGAAAATGTTCACGATTTAATTCCATTCTTTGGCCGAGATAAATCTTTTAAGTTAGTGTAAACGACACAAATAACGCTCATATGTCAAAACGTTCTGAGTACGTATAACCTCAAAAATGTCAAACTTTACGATAGAGCTCTCAGTTGCCAGATTGCAACACTAGGGTTGTCCAATCCCGAAATATAAAAGGCAACCCTCGTATTTTTTTGTATTTAGAAAATACTGTTATTGAATAATATTCGAATTGATTTGTAATTCAAATAATAGTGTTAATTTTAAATAAAATATACAAACATAAAAATCACAGCACTCTTCTAAATTGTGACAAATTTCAACAGAAATATTGACAAAAAAGTAGATATAAATATTAAAATAATAATAAGAAAACTAAAAAAAAGACGAAACATAAAATTTTATTAAATTCTTCAAAATCAACAAAAGTTATTAATACATGACATAATAATTTACCAATTTTATATATCATATTCTTATGTATTCGTATACTCTGTACATTTGCGGATATCCGTTGATTTTATAAAAGAGTTTAATTTAAAGTTCGAACGAGTGTCTCCAATCCCAGACTAAGCATGAAGTAAATTTAGAGTTTAGAAAAGCTCTGCGTAGAAAATTTTCACAGGGCTTTTGAAAAATCGAAATTTTACGTATTAAACACTGAAATACACTGTTGTGTTGAATCTTCCGAGCTGATTATACATACTAATTCTATTTATACATTTTGATAGCTATTTGTCGATTTTCGAGTAGATAATTTCCTTACTTAAGAACATTTTATTTTCTAATCATTAGATAATTATTTATGTATTTTAGTTTTAGTGGAAACTTGCCTGCAACAATTTTAAATGTATGATTTTTTTGTATCTAGAGGGGGGCCCGGGCACCCCCTTTAGAGTAACGAGTGTTTTCCACTCCCAGGCTAAGCATGAAGTAAAATTTCGAGTTTAGAAAAGCCTCGCGTAGAAAATTTGTCGAGGGTCGCGCAGCGACCCGAGACAAATTTTCACGGGGCTTTTCTAAACTCGAAATTTTACTTCATGCGCCACACGTGTAAAACACTGATTTGCAGTGAAGTTAAAAATATATAATGCTTAGATGTGATGATGATTAATATTTACCTAGATGTAGCAAAAAATGCAAGAATTGTGAATAGTTTTGGAATAATAATAAAACTAGAATAAATTTAGTTTGAGCAAGTTTTTCATATTGTTGATATTTTAATCATCATATCTTTAAAGGGGAAAGTGCTATGATGAAAACATCACAATTTTAGAAATTGATATTATTTCCGGTGAAACCAGAAGTGCATATAAGGTATATGTAATTCTCGAATTTGTGTTTAGTATAAGCATACCAAATTTGAAATTGATAAATTAATTAAAAACTATGGGTGTTTGTCGCATTTTGGTCGGTTTCAGACCACTGTACGCCGTTAAAATATCTTAATTCTATATTTTAGATATTTGAACGACAAATACTCGTAGTTGGACATATCATACAGCACGAATTTAGAAATCGCATGATTTTATAATACTTTCTTCAAATTTATTAACGCTAGATCAAACCGAAGCAGTATGTTTTGAACTTCACAACAATGCCAATGCTTTATACTCGTAGCGCATGAAGTAAAATTTGGAGTTAAGAATAGCCTGAAAATTTGGCTCTTATGGTGGATAAACGATTACAAGTACAAACGATTATAATCAGCGGTTTTTACCGGATTTAATAATTGAATTGAATTTTTCTATAATTTTAATTTTAATTTTTAACTTTTCAGATTAACAATATCTACACATTTTATTATTATGACTGCCATATCGATCAATTCAATCAATAGAGGCCAATACTTTTTGTTTATGAAAATTCTAACCTGACGAATGGTCGTAATAATAAATGCAATAATGTTATTTACTCGCGGCAAGTCTAATAAACTATAAATCAATGGCGTGTTATTTATTTAGTGTATGCATATGTGTTAAGTCCTAAAAGTGTTTTTGATGTTTGTAAAGGTCTCAACAATCTTGATGTATATGGCATCGATATGTAGGTTTGTTATTTGAAAAACGCGTTGGTCATTTTGCATGTGGCTTCCATATTTACTCAATAAACACGGTATTCATAACTCCACTCATATTCCCCTATAAAGTAATCGCATGTACGTGTATATATCAGAAACATAAAATAATACAGTACGGTTCAAAAGTTTTAATGTTAAGGAAATAATAACTGTGTATAAATCTAATTATTGTATTAATTTGTGTAAATATTGTACCTACTCAGAAGAAGTAATAATTTTAATTATTAATACAAAAAATTGGGATATTATATGTAGAACGATCACGGGAATTTGAAGATATACAGAGTCGGTGAAAGTTGCTAATTTTAGGGACCAATAGTATTCTAAAAACAAATTTGAAATACCTTTAGTTGTTTTTGAGATATTGTCAAAAAAGAATAATAAGAAAATTCGTTTTAATTTAATTATTTAAAAACTAATGACTACAACTTTGAAATTATCCTGGCACTTTAGTGGCATAATTTGTTTTAAGATAAATAATATTTACCGGGGAACCATAAAAATCTTTTTCACTTTTCCTCATATAAAAAACAAATGGAAAGTTGTGTTTTCGCGAAAATTTTTAAATCAAACATTTTAGTGGATATATCCATTTCGAGGTCCACCGAGTTATATAAGACCATTTTTGAAAAATATTTATAATTCTGACCTTTCGTCGCTCCGATAAAGTCCAAACCGATTGAGCTGTTAAGATGACACTATAAACTTGTTATTACAATGGTAGTATCCGATTAACTTTTGGTGAAAATACGGGAACCGGCAGCTTACTCTTAGCATTTTTTTGAATTTTTCTGTAATATCGATCATATAAAAAAATCTGGGTAAGAAAAGTTGTAGAAAATCCAAAAATTAGCATTTAATGGATATTCACTTTATGTCACTGCGCTTTTAGTTATTTTATAAATACTATTTAAAAAATGTGAATTTTACGAAATAATTACTTTGAATACATGATATAATCGTCATATTTGACCTTGTCATGATTAATATTATGCGGAAAACTGAAAACATAAGTGATACTTACGAACAAAGTTTAGCAGGAAACAGAAACATTTATTGAAAAATAAGGTAGGTGTAAGCTCAAGTATCTCACATGGGAGAAAGTACTATGATAGACATATCAATTTTATATTTATAGGCTTCGTTTTAAATTTTTATATTTTTAGATAAAATTGTTTTTTTTCTGAATTCATTTGATATATCAAGTTATAACCTTGTAAAATTCCAATTCTGTACATCATTAAAAAATGGCTATCAGCTGTAACAAGTCGGAATAAATAATTTAACAAGTGAAACAAATCAAGAGATTTTATATAACAAAAAATTGAGTTTGCCAATAGTTTGCAGAATATTTAAAAATATAAAAACGAATTAAAATTAATATCGACTTTCTGCATACATTTAATCTCATTGAGACAAGTCTCCAAATATTTATTAAAACAGCATTTTTTGTCAAAAGATTTTATTTTAATTTACGCGATCTGACCCTTTAGTAATAGCCAAATTGTTTAAAATCTCAAGAGGATCCCTCTGGGGACCCCCCTATTCTGCGCCCCAGTGTAAATCGATTTTATTCAAAGAAAAACAAAGATATAATAATGACGTGTACACAACAAACACATATTTGTCCACTTTACAAGGACAAGCCCGTTTTCCATATATTCCCAGATAAATTTAATACAAAAATTCATAATATAAAACACGACTGTCATACATGTCCCCATATTCCCTTTCTTGTTCTTCACTTTACATCACATAAATTACATCTCAAGTTTTCATTTATATGTTAATACACTTTTTCATATTTAAAATCGCACATTTTACATAAACCGACCTATACTTATAAATATGTAAAAATAGACGACAGTCCGCGCTAGCAAGCGCGCTGGAAGGGAAAAAATAAAAAAGGGAATTTAATTTATTGCACACGTAAGTGTGGCGAAAAGTCGACTTTATGAGGATAATAAATAATTTAGGGTTTCATATTAACTTAATAGGGTGAAAAACGTAGTTTTGAAGGGGATGCTCGTTGGGATTATTAAAAGCGCAAGTATGCTTTTTGTATGGTAATTATGCGGTTATAATATACATTAATATATGAGGTGGAGGTGTTTGCGTTAACGAAATTAAAAAATATAAGAGCTTAAATGTGTTTATGTTATGCGCAGAGTAATTTTGTTATTTATCGGAATTGTTTGTGTGCGGGTGACTTCATGTGGGATGTTTACGTGTCGAAAATATGCTGTTAATTAACTTGATGGTGTTGAAATTGTGTTGATTTTATAAAAAAAATAATTTCAGGTTACGTAAGTAAATATATGCTTAATAATAATTGAAACTTTTAAATAGAAACACTTTATTTAATTAACCATACATGAAATAGAAAACATATAGATATATACAGTAGCGGCTTGTTCATCAGAGCTGCAGGGTTGCAGCACCCCCGCCCCGCTTCCCCGGATATGTATACTCAAAATAAAAATGCCCTGTATGTTTATGTATGCATTATTTTTTAATTTAGAAAATAAACATACAGGGAATTTTTCATTCAAGTATACATATCCCGATTCGTATGCATTTTGAGACATTCGTTCTTTTTTTTTAATGGGTTGAATTTAAAGTCTCGAGCAAGTGTTTCCACTCCTTCATTAAGCATGAAGTAAAATTTCAGGCTTTTATAAACTCGAAATTTTACTTCATGCGCCACGCGTATAAAACACTAAAATGTTGTGAAAAATTAAATATACTTCTAAATCTGTACGCTAAAGCAATATATTTTGAACTTCACAGTATTTCAGTTTTTTATACGTCTGGCGCATGAAGTAAAATTTTGAGTTTAGAAAAGCCTAAAAATTTTACTTCATGCTTAATCAAGGAGTAGAAACACTCTTTAGAAGTTTCAAACTGAACACTTTTTATTCAAAATCAAAGAATGCCTGAATATTTACAGAGTATCTATCAGGATATGTCTTCGAAACTAACTTGATCAAACAGTGCAAATTTTACAATTTAGTAAATATTGCTTTAGATTACAGTAATGTAAGCAATTGTTAGGGGAAATAACTTAAAACTCTTTTTTTTCGATTCTTGACTTAGGTACTTTAACTATCACCGGCACTGTCAATTAAAAGACATTAAATGTATTTCTTATATTTAATATTATTTACTGGCTACAAAATGTATGAATATTTGAAACAATCTTTTATTTTAAACATTGAGAACATTAAATCTGCCGGGCGGAATAACGCAAAAACCGCCTTTTTATCATATCCAGATTTCCCTCTCATCTATTCTCATATTCCCTGTAACATATAAGTATAGCGAGTCAACATTTTCTGCACCATTACGTTTTTATTTAGTTTGGCTGATTTACTACTTTTCGTGGAATCGTGCATTGCCTCTTCCATTCTTTGGCCCTCTCTGCATTACAGTATTTATCGTTTTATTTTGAACAAGATTTTTCTGAAATCATCCTTACCGTTACAAATGCCAACATATTTAAAAATTGACTTTTCATGACAACTTACAGTTGATAATAGAATTTTAATAGACACTAAACTATACCAATATAACAAACAATCTCACGTAGTCAGTTAGAATACACTAATTGTAAAACATTTTTAATACTAAACATCTTAACACATAAGAGAGTCGAATTTATAGTCATAAATTTATAATATTGTTATTAATAGAGGATTTTTTAATATTAATTCTAAACACTCCAGTAAAAACAATCGACGCTTCTATTTTAAATAGGTTTGGCATATTTTTTGTCTCGTGCCCCACCTTCGCGTAAATCCATGATTTCTATTCTAAATTTTAATACCCATGTTATCGTGTATAATCGAGTGTACGAATAAAAATAATCAAAAAATAAAGGAAACATTTTAATATAATCCTGTATAATTATTATTGATTATTCGAATAAATCAAACCCTACAAGAAAAAGAAATATGAATTTGGTCTAAAATAAATAAGAAATAATAAAAATCACATTAATAACAGATTAAATAAAGAACCTTAAAAATGTTCATCCCCAGAGATTCATTGTTACACGCGTGATTTATGTTACTTATGTAATAATTACTCTCTCAAAAAGTAGCTTAACACACATAGGGAACTTGGCAGTGGCAACGGCGATATATCATAAACCCGCAATCCCTATATACGTTTAAGCCACTCTTTTCACCGCAACCAAAAAAAAATCCCAGCCTTTTAAGTAAATGTAGGAAAATGTCTAGGACAATTTGGCGAAAATCCCTCTGCACGATTTCGCTAATGACTACATAAATATAGGTAAAATACTTTCGATGTTTAGCTTGTTTAGAAGTTGTGTATTCAACGTATTTGGAGGCAATTATAGTTTCCTGGGGCGCACTGTATCCAAACTTTAGCACAGTAAATTCACGTATCCAGGCTCTATGGGGAATTTAATGGGGTCGCAACAGCATTTAGTGTGACCGCCGATTAACTCTCCGGAGTCACACGTTTCGGAAATTCACAGAAAAAAGAATTATTGTAAAAATAAATATAAGTGATAGATGTTCTGTCCATTATTATTTACAGAACACATTCTTTCTGCTTGTTTTTATAATAATTTGATTCAAAATTTTGATAGATTTATTGTAAAATGTATTATTAAATAGTTTTATAAATAAGCACTCTTGATTGACATTAACTGTCAGTTTACTTGTCGTATACAACAAAAAAATATGTTTGTTATCTGTAGCGCGCATAAACAAATTACCGCGTAGCTCGCCCAGAGCGTGTTAGCTGAACGAAAATCAACGATCTGCACAAACGCAATTATCTTATTATTTTTATCGTGGATTCAACAATATTGTTTCTATATTAAACAATAATATAGTAACAATATATTTAATCTTTATTATTTTCTATAAAGCATGCACATAAATTTTTATTATTTTTATTCTGGAGATAGAGAATATTGTTTTTATATTAAATAATAATATAGTAACAATATTGGCAATCCATATTGTGTCTATATTGTATTCACATTGAATACCAGTTTCAATGTACAGTGTGGCTAGGCAGTAACTAGGTATTGAAAAAGGCGAATAAATTCTATATTAACAGTACTAATTTATCCAAATTAATATTATAGATACAGTGTTGTACAAGAATATTGATGCATAACTTAAAATCAACCAATCATCTCAACCGGCCAGGTATGGAATCCGCGGTGTTCTGTAGGAAGCCGTGTGGGCTATTATTATTTATAACATCCTGAATCCGTTCCTATTCCAGTGTGCGAGGTTTCATCTGGTACACCTCATCTTTTTCTCAGCCCCATAAAAAAAGTCACATGGTGTCAGGTCTGGACTTATGATTCCACCGAAATTAAAAATTCTAAAGTAATTTTATAATAACTAGTTACTTTCCAAACACCCTGTAAAGTCAAGATATCAATATACATAAAATATTGCTACAAGCTTTATTTTTACTAAGATTAAGTAATCAGTTAGATACCTCTTTTTGTCAAATGCACGTTTTATATATTTTATTTTGATAAAAAATCCTGCGATGGCCGGGAATCGAACCCGGATCAACTGCTTGGAAGGCAACTATGCTGACCATTACACCACCATCGCACTTGTACGTGTCTTCAAACCAACTAACAAATAAAATTGGAAAATTAGAAAGTAATTACAAGAAGAAAAAAATGGTGCTTTCCATCATAGTATTTTTTGTTTATAACTTAATATTTAAAACATTTTTCGAAATTCTCAATACTTACCAAAATGAACCGAAAATTCACCGTTTTCTAAATCTAAAGCTTGTATTAGACGACACTATTTTCTTGTACAAGAAAATAGTATACTATTTTCTATTATTGTGTAATCCTCATTATCTGACCAAACGCGAATCTTGTAGAGTTTTGTATATTGGAAGCAGGACATATTCTATTTGGTACACCATGATAGAAAACAGTATACTATTTTCTTGTACAAGAAAATAGTGTCGTCTAATACAAGCTTTAGTGATAACTAAGAGATCTACGATAGAAACTTTAAATTTAATTTGTTTTCGGTATGATCAATATTTAAAATAATATTATTATTCCAAAACTTTTCGCAAAAAAAGTAATTCTTGAATTTTTCACTACACCTTAGTAAATATTGATCATCATCATATCTAAGCGTTATATATTTTTAACTTCACTGTCAATCAGTGTTTTATACGCGTGGCGCATAAAGTAAAATTTCGAGTTTAGAAAAGCCCCGTGAAAATTTTACTTCATGCTTAGTCTGGGAGTGGAAGACACTCGTTATTTGGTCTTGGATATTAGCACGTGAGGTGTAAATTTGAATGTTTTTATTTTTTTTTTTTTCGTACAACTGGAGATTCGACAGTATCAATGTCATTAATATTTGAAAATAACATTGATACAGACAAAATTTAAGTTATGAGAAAAAAATATTAATAAAAAAGTATGAAATATAATATTGTTTATCAATTATTAAGAAATTATCTCTTTTATTGTTAATTTCTTAATTACGACTAAATGTTAAAAGGCATAGTAATTAGAAATAAAATGATACAGCTACGTATCTATGCTTAATCGAACATCTGTTAAATAAAATAATAGAAACTTGGATTTGATTAAAATTGTTCTCAGTTCAGTAATATTATGTATTTTATATCAGAGCTGTGGAGTCGAAGTCGTGGAGTCAGAGTTTAAGCATTTCTGTTGGCGTTGGAGTCGGACTCGTGGAGTCGAAACATTTGTATAACTCCGACTCAAAGGGCAGATTTTTTGTGCAAAAACTACATGCTTTTATATAAAAAAATTTAATATAAATGTGTGTTAACTATGTACATAACAAAAAAAACATAATAATAATTTCCAAATAGCAAAGTGACTCGTAATTATGACGTCGAAAATACATTGTAAAAGGTGATTGACAAAGTTACCTTTTTTCAGGTCATAATTCCAACTGGATATTTTAGGATCATTTTAAAAGAATTGTTGTAATTAAAGTTCATATGTGTGCTTTTAAACTTCACACAAAATCAATGCCTTAAGCACCTGGTGCATAGAGTAAATATTTAGACTTTTGAAATATTTACTCCTTGCTTAATCAAGGAGTGGAAAACACTCGTTAGAAAAATATTAAACGCTTCTATAAGACACCAAATCCTCTACTTTCTGAAAATGTCAGTATTTTTTTCTTGAATATAAAATAAAGTCTAACTAACCTGCTCGTAATTATTCTTTAATAATATGAATTCAAATCACAACAAATTTATTTTAATAGTAATCAAATCAAGAATATATAAGCTTCAAATTGATGTTAATTAGTTGCCTCTTGTATGAAAATTGTGTTTGTAGTAGCTGCTAGAGTTAGAATTTTCGTTTTTAGCTTTTTTCGGGTATTTTTAATTACAGTAATTTTTCTAATTTTTAGGCTTAGATAAATTAGTAGAAGTATTTTAAGTACCAAGAAAAACATCAATGATTTTTTCAAATTTCATCATTACTTAAAGTTAATTGTGCAAATTCTTAAATTATATTCCATTTCTTAGTTAGGTAGGTATATATCGATGCCTTAGATGATGGATGTGTTAGATGACAGTCGTCGTGTTTTAAATGGTTTTGTTTCAAACATGTTATAAATTTTAAATTCCTTTAAAACATGTTTTAAACGTTAATTTTGTTTAAAACGTTATTTTTTTGGTCTTAAATTAGTTAAACTATATTTTATAGTGCTTTAATAAACAATTTGTGTGCATATATGTGATTTAAAGCATGTTTTAAACATATTTAGCCTTATTAATAGAATTGCTGTTAATATTATTATAGTTTAATGCTAATTAATCTCTCCTAGGCGCATACAAACACGATACTAACATTTCTTATTAACAAAGCAAAATCTACATGTTATTTGTTAGTTTTGAAATAATGATAGAATGAACGTAGCTACACTACATTTTCATGTATTCTAACTTCATTGTAATCAAGTAATTTAGAAGGTATGTTACACTGTTTTTTTTTTTGTTTGTGAAAATGTATCTCTTGTGATATATTATTAAATTAAAGTATACTTCTAATGAGTGATTCCACTCCCAGACTAAGCATGAAGTAAAATTTCTAGTTTAGAAAAGCTCCGCGTAGAAAATTTGTTTGTTTTTGTTTGACAAATTTTCACGGGGTTTTTCTAAACTCGAAATTTTACTTCATGCGCCATGCGTATAAAACACTGATTTCAAGTGAAGTTCAAATCATACTGATAAGGTTTATACATTTATGATTTATTGCATTATTAAATACATTCTAAATAACCCAATTTTATTATGACAGTTGAGGTTATGTATACGACTTAAACTAAGGCTAATAAATTATTAGTTGTAAACTAACAATACAAATCTACTAAAACGTTTTATTAATCCGAAAATGTCAATATCATCCTTAGAAACGTGTTAAAGCTATATGCTAAGGTCTATTAATAAGGCTGGTTATGTGTAAACCATGTTTTAAACATGTTCTTAATTGGTAATGTTTTTAACACTGTTTAATTGAAAAAAACAAGTTTTGTAAAAAAAACTGTTTATTTTTGATATTATAAAAAGAAAAAAAAAGAAAACTAAAATTTAAAAAAGTTGTCAATATATATATTATTTTGACACACGTAAAAATATCAAATATACGCTTGAGATCGATGAAAGAAACAAGTGCTGTTATGAAATCAATAATATTTATTCTGTTATTATAAAAAAACAAAATTGTAGGATTAGAAAGTAAATTGCAGACGTTTAAAATTGACATAAACTACACAAAATGCAGGATAAACTATGTTTTATTTTTAAGAATCTAAAATAACTGTACGTCAAATTTTGGTCAAAAATTAAACAAAAATTAAAACATGTTAATAAAAATTCACAATTTTTTTACGAAAAAAAAACTCTTATTATTATTATTAGAAACAATGTGCGCTGCTTATTTCATCATTAAAAATCTATTCTTCAAGTTATGCAATTTCTTACATACAAAAGTAGACCTAAGATTTTTTTAAAGTAAAAGTTCTTAATAGATTTGTAATTTTCGTTAAAAAAGAATCACGTTTAGATGGATGCGTTGGGTTAGATGACAGTAAGTGAGGTTAGGTTAGAAAAAATTACACTCTTGTTAAGTTAGACGGCAATCTTAATATCTAGGCTTTAATAAACTCCAAATATTTTCTTCAGGCGCCAGGCGTATAAAATACTAATTTACCTATGCCCCATCTAGTAACCGCATCATACCACACTGTTATCTTGACAAGTATTATTGACATTACGTGCACGTAAAATAGCCTTGACAAGTACATTGCGTACTGACAGCTGAACAGCTCATTTCTCACCGTACACCCAAATGACATTTCTTTGATGTACAGGGAGTTTTTCTTTAAAGTATACTTATTCCGAATTCTGCTTATTTTCTTTAAATCGTTAGTTATTCGTTGTTTTTATTTTTCAAAAGTTTAATTTGAAGATTTAAAAGAGTGTTTTCCAGTCCCAGACTAAGCATAAAGTAAAATTTCGAGTTTAGAAAAGCCCCGTGAAAATTTGTCTCGGGTCGCGCAGCGACCCGAGACAAATTTTCTGGGCTTTTCTAAACTCGAAATTTTACTTTATGCGCCACGCGTATAAAACACTAAAATATTGTGAACTCAATTTATATTTGAACCTCACTTGGAATCAGTGGTTTATACGCGTAGCGCATGAAGTAAAATTTCGAGTTTAGAAAAGTGCAGAAAATTTGTCTCGGGTCGCTGCGCGACCCTCGACAAATTTTCACGGGGCTTTTCTAAACTCGAAATTTTACTTAATGCTTAGTCTGGGAGCGGAAAACGCTCGTTTAAAGCTTCAAACTAAACTCTTTTAAAAAACAACGAATGTCGGAAAATGTACAGCTTAATGCAAATGTTTACCTAAAAAAAAATCCTTGTATATTGATCAAGTAGTAATTTAGTTTTCATCATTGTCATGTTACTAGTAAAAATTATTGCAATAAATAAGTTGTTCTTCCATGCTCATTGTTTATTTTGTTTGGGCGTGGGTAAAGTATCGTACGTTTCTCGAATAGTATGGCAATTACATACTCGCGAAATACTGCACTCGCCGCTGCGCGGCTCGTGCGCAACACATCCGCTCATATGTAATATGCTGCATACCACTCTCGTTACGTAATATATTATTAGTGTAAAGTTAAAAATATTTAAAATAACGTTACATTTTGTCAATCAGAAATGTTGGTGATATTATTTTCCAGAGAAAGTAAAAAAAAATAATGTTATTTATAATATTAAGACGAAAGTCTTTTTTTAAGATTATTAAAAAATAGTTTCTAACAAAAACATACTTATAAAAATAACATTTATAACAGAAATATTCAAAAAACCTCCAAGAATTTCGTATTAAAATATTGTACTTACAAACTCGTAGAAAATCACCAATACATTATATTATAATTTATTAATGTTAATTTAAAGGTACAATTAACATAAATTTAACTATTAGAAATAACAATTTAACTGCTTCAAAACCGTGGAATATTTTAATAAAAGATTAAAAATGTTTACGTAATTCTAGTTGATATCTAGTTATTGTTTATCCAATAAACTTAAAATGAAACACTACCATTATCTTCACAAATCGTCATTTAGGTAACAGTGAGTGAAGTAGCGCATTTAAGCATGATTTGCGGGTGTCCTAATTGCATAGTTTTATTATTAATAACTTACTATTTATCAATTGAGCAACAGTAATTTTATTATTAAGTCAACTTAAAACAAAAATGTTTATCAATTCAGCAACTGTATTTTTATTATTAAGTCAACTTAAAAAAGAAAACATATAAATCGGATTCGACTGTTAAATAACTAATAAAAATCACAAATTACAAGGAATAAAGCTTAGTAAATAATTAATGGGGAGTTTTATTAAATATAAATAAGAGTATGCTGCGCTCGTGGAAAAGAGACTTCAGTTTTATAGTTGCTTTAATGATCATAAGCGGATCGCGCTGTAAGGCGATATGGGGTGTTTAGAAAAAATATTATTGAAATTTATTTTGTATTAAAGTAATAATGGAGAACATAAATTCTGTCATATTATAGAAGTTCAGAGTCAATAATAATTGCTATGAATCTTCATTACATTTCATTTTCTGATTTTTTTTTCGTTTGATAAACGAGGTTCACTGGTTGCTCTTTTAAATTAATTTAATAAAATATTTAAGATAATTGTTGAACACACCAAAATCAAGTCAGCTTAAAGACATTAGTTATTACGCAACAGTAATAGCCCATTTGAATAAAAAACGTAACAATAATCTACATCTGTAATTTAGTATTAGTATTGTTGGAATCTATTACAGCTGGATTATATTTATATTGTGTATAAGTGATGATATTAACATATATTTAAAATAAATAAAGTTCTATTCGCGGATAATGGCTACTATCTACACTTTGATAAATTTACCACTCGCGTTCTATTTTAGGGGGCAACAGCCATTATTAGTTGCTCATTCAACAATATACGTCAAATTCAACGTTTACAACATTGTTAAACAATAATGAATTAAACAATATAACTATTATAAAAATAAATACAGGGAATTTGTCTTTCAAGTATACATATCCTAATGCATGTAAATGTTGAAGCATTCTTTTTTTTTAGATATTTTTTGTACATTCCTCCTTGAAGATGACCAATGGTCGAAACAAGTCGGAGAAAATATAAACAGTGAAACAAACCAAGTGTTTTAAATATCCAGAATTATTGTTTTTTATAGTTTAATTTATAACTTCTAACGAGTGTTTTCACTCCCAGGTTAAACATGAAGTAAAATTCGCGCAGCGTAGCGATTCCAAGCGACCAAACCAAATTTTCAGGATTTTAAACTCAAAATTTTACTTCATGCGCCACGCTTAAAAAACACTGTTTTACCGTAACGTTGCAATTATATTGCTTTAGCATACTGCTTTAGCTCTGAACTTCACTTGAAATCAGTGTTTTATACGCGTGGCGCATGAATTAAAATTTCGAGTTTAGAAACGCCTGAAAATTCGGTTTGGTCGCTTCGATTCGCTACGCTACACGAATTTTACTTCATGCTTAACCTGGGAGTGAAAACACTCGTTAGAAGTTTCAAATTAATCTATAAAAAACAAATGCTTCAACATTTAGATGCTTTAGGAAAGACAAACCAAAATTGCAAGCTTTTCTAAACTCAATATTTTACTATAGGCTTAATCATAGAAAGGAAACACTCGTTAGGAACTGCATTTGAATTTAAAAACAACGATTACCTAAACATTTACAGTTTATACATCGACCGATGTGAAGATAGCCACGGATTTTCCAGCCACGGATTTTTGCGCCTCCACCATCACACGAATTATGAAACAGATTCCACAGATTTTCAAAATTTCATAACTCCTAAACCACATATTTTATTTTTAAAATATCTTCAATAATTGATTAAAAAATATACATAGAGCGAGTATAAATATCCAGAATGTTGTAAATCTTAATTGTTCTTTATTTAAACAATATATTGCTGTCCCGCGTATGTCACCTTTCATACCAAATATTACAAAAATCATATCTCTAAAAACTCCCATTTTATTTTACTAATTTCTTCACTAATTGTTTAAACAATATATCTAGACCGAGCATAGATGGTCAAAATGTTGTCACTCTTATTTGTTAATTATTTAAATAATATATTGCTGCCCCGCGTATAGCACCGTTCATACCAAATATTAAAAAAATCATATCTCTTAAAACTCCGATTTTATTTTCCAAATTTCTTCACTAATTATTTAAACAATATATCTAGACTAAGCATAGATGGTCAAAATGTTGTCACTCTTATTTGTTAATTATTTAAATAATATATTGCTGTCCCGCGTATAGCACCGTTCATACCAAATATTAATAAATCATATCTCGTAAAACTCCTATTTTATTTTACAAATTTTTTCACTAATTGCTTAAACAATATATCTAGACTGAGCATAGATGGTCAAAATGTTGTCACTCTTATTTGTTAATTATTTAAATAATATATTGCTGTCCCGCGTATAGCACCGTTCATACCAAATATTAGAAAAATCATATCTCGTAAAACTCCTATTATATTTTACGAATTTCTTCACTTATTGCTTAAACAATATATCTAGACTGAGCATAGATGGTCAAAATGTTGTCACTCTTATTTGTTAATTATTTAAATAATATATTGCTGTCCCGCGTATAGCACCGTTTATACCAAATATTAAAAAAATCATATCTCCTAAAACTCCTATTATATTTTACAAATTTCTTTTCTAATTGTTTAAACAATATATCTAGAACGAGCAAAAATGGTAAAAATGTTGTCACTCTTATTTGTTAATCATTTAAATAATATATTGCTGTCCCGCGTATAGCACCGTTCATACCAAATATTAAAAAATCATATCTCGTAAAACTCCTATTTTATTTTACAAATATCTTCACTAATTGCTTAAACAATATATCTAGACTGAGCATAGATGGTCAAAATGTTGTCACTCTTATATGTTAATTATTTAAATAATATATTGCTGTCCCGCGTATAGCACCGTTCATACCAAATAATAAAAAATCATATCTCGTAAAACTCCTATTTTATTTTACAAATTTCTTCACATATTGCTTAAACAATATATCTAGACTGAGCATAGATGGTCAAAATGTTGTCACTCTTATTTGTTAATTATTTAAATAACATATTGCTGTCCCGCGTATAGCACCGTTCATACCAAATATTAAAAAAATCATATCTCGTAAAACTCCTATTTTATTTTACAAATTTCTTCACTAATTGCTTAAACAATATATCTAAACTGAGCATAGATTGTCAAAATGTTATCACTCTTATTTGTTAATTATTTAAATAACATATTGCTGTCCCGCGTATAGCACCGTTCATACCTAATATTAAAAAAATCATATTTCGTAGAACTACTATTTGATTTTACAAATTTCTTTACTAATTGCTTAAACAATATATCTAGACTGAGCATAGATGGTCAAAATGTTGTCACTCTTATTTGTTAATTATTTAAATAATATATTGCTGTCCCGCGTATAGCACCGTTTATACCAAATATTAAAAAAAATCATATCTCCTAAAACTCCTATTTTATTTTACAAATTTCTTTACTAATTGTTTAAAAAATATATCTAGAACGAGCAAAGATGGTAAAAATGCTGTCACTCTTATTTGTTAATTATTTAAATAATATATTGCTGTTCCGCGTATAGCACCGTTCATACCAAATATTAAAAAAATCATATCTCGTAGAACTCCTATTTTATTTTACAAATTTCTTCACTAATTGCTTAAAGAATATATCTAGACTGAGCATAGATGGTCAAAATGTTGTCACTCTTATTTGTTAATTATTTAAATAATATATTGCTGTCCCGCGTATAGCACCGTTTATACCAAATATTAAAAAAAAATCATATCTCCTAAAACTCTTATTTTATTTTACAAATTTCTTTACTAATTGTTTAAACAATATATCTAGAACGAGCAAAGATGGTCAAAATGTTGTCACTCTTATTTGTTAATTATTGAAATAATATATTGCTGTTCCGCGTATAGCACCGTTCATACCAAATATTAAAAAAATCATATCTCGTAGAACTCCTATTTTATTTTACAAATTTCTTCACTAATTGCTTAAACAATATATCTAAACTGAGCATAGATGGTCAAAATGTTGTCACTTTTATTTGTTAATTATTTAAATAACATATTGCTGTCCCGCGTATAGCACCGTTCATACCAAATATTAAAAAAATCATATTTCGTAGAACTCCTATTTTATTTTACAAATTTCTTTACTAATTGCTTAAACAATATATCTAGACTGAGCATAGATGGTCAAAATGTTGTCACTCTTATTTGTTAATTATTTAAATAATATATTGCTGTCCCGCGTATAGCACCATTTATACCAAATGTTAAAAAAAATCATATCTCCTAAAACTCCTATTTTATTTTACAAATTTCTTTACTAATTGTTTAAACAATATATCTAGAACGAGCAAAGATGGTAAATATGTTGTCACTCTTATTTGTTAATTATTGAAATAATATATTGCTGTCTCGCGTATAGGACCGTTTGACCATCTTTGCTCGTTCTAGATGTATTGTTTAAACAATTAGTAAAGAAATTTGTAAAATGAAATAGGAGTTTTACGAGATATGATTTTTTTAATATTTTGTATGAACGGTGCTATACGCGGGACAGCAATATATTATTTAAATAATTAACAAATAAGAGTGACAACATTTTGACCATCTATGCTTAGTCTAGATATATTGTTTAAACAATTAGTGAAGAAATTTGTAAAATAAAATAGGAGTTTTAAGAGATATTATTTATTTAATATTTGGTATAAACGGTGCTATACGCGGGACAGCAATATATTATTTAAATAATTAACAAATAAGAGTGACAACATTTTGACCATCTATGCTCGGTCTAGATATATTGTTTAAACAAGCAGTGAAAAAATTTGGAAAATTAAATAGGAGTTTTTAGAGATATGATTTTTTTAATATTTGGTATGAAAGGTAACATACAGCAATATATTGTTTAAATAAAGAACAATTACGCGTTACAACATTCTGGTTATTTATGCTCGCTCTATGTATATTGTTTAATCAATTATTGAAGAAATTTTGAAAGTAAAATATGTGGTTTGGGAGTTATGAAGTTTTGAAATTCTGGGGAATCTGTTTCATAATTCGTGTGATGGTGGAGGCGCCAAAATCCGTGGCTGGAAAATCCGTGGCTATCTTCACATCGGTTATACATCGGAATACGAATATCTAAAAGAAACCTTACTTGTATATTACGTGAGTATATTCATATTTAAAATCTAAAGGCTTAATTAAGAATGTAAAAATAATTGCTTAAAACAATCAATCTTCAACTGAGTGATTCACAAGTAGCAAATGTTGAATTTGTCATAAATTATTACGATTAAAGAGCAAACAAGGATAAATATGGAGGGCCCCTAAATTAAGAAGAATTATTCCCCAATTTCCACATCGCAAATACAGGGCGCTTTCGTTTACATTATCCACTCCCCCCTTTTCCTTAATCTTCTGCTCGATTATTTTCTCCAAACTCGGATGAGATTCATCTGCCGCCGACTCCCTCCCTCCCTCTTTCTATATATATGTAGTTAAATAATTGGCTAGTGAGGCGGTTAATAAAAAAATCAAATATACACAAAATCGCCGTGTTCAGCTGAAAAATATTCACGCGTGATCGGATCCCGAATGGCGGACACGATCGCGTACAATTCAATTAGTTCTATCTCGTTTTCTATAGTTGAATTGTGTTTCGACATTTTCACTAATTTAACCAATTTTTGTCTCTTTTTATCACACGAGATATTTATGGTGTGATATTACAGGTTTTAATATTTTATTTCATAAAATACACACTCTACTTGTATAAGTCGAGCTTTCTTAAAGGGTGATTACGATTAAATTGTCGCGTGTTCAAAGGTCCATAAAACAGAAACGAAGAGACATTTTAGAAAATAAAAAGTTTATAACATGAAAATGTATTAACTCACTGAAAAATAATTAATGCTTTAATGTGTGTCTGCTAAATTCCCTTACTTAAGACCTTAATCGGCTCATATTTGTTTGCACTGTTTGCACTGATTAGTTTTGTGCATCACACAGTTTTGTGCATCACACAGTTTTGTGCATCACACAATGTTTGTTTAAATATTCAAAAAAAGTAGAAGGTGCGCATGATTTTCTGTAGTAAACTTTTTGTATTGGTGCAATATTTTTCGATAAAACGTAGTTTAGTATGTTTTGACGTATGTTTCATCGTCAATGATGAGACAAAACTCACGATTCTCCACTAACAATTTATCCAAGATTTTGGTACGTGTAACAAGCTCTAGTATGTTGTTCATTCATTCTTTTGGGCGTTTTCTTTTTACACATTATGCACACCGATCTACCATCCAAAAAATGTAAATGTTTATTTTCGATTGGTAAACGAGTACCTTTCTTGTCTTTCTTGAGGAATTGCAAGGTTTCTGTTTGTAAGCATAACATTTGGCTTTTTTAATTGTTTTGTCAGGAATTCGTGTTAGGTTATCATTTCATTGTTTCCTATTTATACTTTTGGGTTTCTTTAAGCTTTTAAATGCATTTTTGCACAGATTTTTCTAATTTCTTGCAAGCGTAAAAATTGAAACTAAAAAATTTGAAGTCCACAATATTCATGTGAAGATTCTTTGATTTTTTACTATTGACCAACCTTTGACAGTTATATGCATTGAAATCTCTCACAATTTATTCGATACTGGGCATTATTGTATATTTTATCCCAATACATGTAAGCGACAATTTATTCGTAATCAATCTATATTTGGTGAATGCGCCAGGGCAAACGAAAATAGTTTTGTAACTGTATTGAACCATTATTTTAGAGTGACTATGACAATCTCTCGCAGTACATAATAAAAAATTGAATGTTTTGTGAATAATTTTTATTTTATTCAGGCCTACTTTAAATTAATTCATGCTATATTATAATTGAAATATAACAATAGTAAGATATTTATTTACATTTTACAAACAAATATAAATGTACATATTTGCATTTAGAGGGGATCAATCCTCCTTATGAGCTTTATAAAATGCAGAGGCTATTTTTCTGTCAACTATTTGTTTTGTTATTATTTTTATTTTATTTTTATATACATCTAAACAGTGGCGTGGATAGCTTTTTGCGATGAGGGAGAATTCGACTAGTATTTAGTTTCATATATGTACAAGAAAGGGTTCTATTTTAAACTTAGATGCGGGCACGGCCCCAGAACGTTCAAATTTCAAAAATGTATATTAGAATTTTTAATTATATAAGTTATCTATATTTTGAATTTTCACTTAAATCAGTGTTTTATACGGGTGGCGCATGAAGTAAAATTTCGAGTTTAGAAAAGCCTGAAAATTTGGGTTTTCAGGGACGCGACTCGCTTCGCTCGCGCGCCCCGGCAAATCCAAATTTTCAGGCTTTTCTAAACTCGAAATTTTACTTCATGCTTAATCCGGCAGTGGAAAACACTTTTAAAAACTGATATGGTCAGGATATTCTACTTAAAAAAGTACCTAAAAAAAGTTTTTACCGCATGCTAATGTCATTATAAATAAAAGTTATTTCAATATTTCAAAATTGCTAAATTTTGAGTTTTGGCGTATAACTCGAAAATAATAAAAGATAGACAAATTTTGATTAGGTACAAGAAATGAGCTTTAAAAAAAACTCCAGAAGCATATATTAGTTTTTGTCTATCATTGATATATTAATGGTATTTTACTTGAAGAAACCATCGAAAATGCTGCACCATGTACATTAAAGTCTCGTAATCTAATTTGTAAAAACAATATTTTATTAAATTTGTATAACTTTTGTGAATTTAAAGATTTTACTGAAATAATTGTTAAGTTCTTTTGAGTATTTAAACTGATCGTTCTTGACATCCAACTTCTTACGAGTTTTTTGTCACGTAGATAAAGTCAAAGGAAAAAAATATTTGATTAAACCAATGAACCGAATGATTGACTAACTACCGGGCTCTAATTGTTAATCTCGATGTAATCTTTTGTCAGCGCAAGGCCGAGACCCCTTTAAATTGATTTCCCACCGAAGTTTCTCCCAACTTTCGACAGACACGATGTGTTTTTCATTATTTTATGTTTAACTTTTACTCCGTCGATACTTGTCTCATCGACTAATGCCTCTCTTTTTCCGACTTTTCCACTGGCAAACAGCACTTTTTGCTCTCTTCTTGCCTCCGCTCTGGAATTTGTTTCGCTTCGCGTAACATATTTTACACTAAAGCGTTGTATTTAATTAATGCTAAGCTTGTAAGTCAACTGCTGATAACGCGGATCCGAATTTATTGCACCTATGTATGTATGTGCTGCTCGCAGTTTTGCGCTATAAAAGTTCGCGTGTTATAATTATATTTTGTGCACTGAAATTTTATGAAATTTTTCCTATCGGCAATCTAATTTATTTATTCATTTTATATACCTAGTAATATAAATCCTGAATATTTTTATTTTAATAAAAAAACTTAATCCATTCCATAGTTTTGATCATATAACGAGAAATTTATTATGAATGTTTGTATTTTTTTTCTTTAATAAAAACCCATGTATCCACAGCTTATTTTATTCGATATTAATGTTTTATTCATTTACAAAACATAAAACAGTTGGTTCTATAGCAAGTTATAACATAATTAAAACTTTAACAAATTTTCTCTTAAAGGTATTTTTGTTGGTGTTACGTGAAGTGTTAGTTAGAGGTAAGTTGTAGCTATAATCCCTTATCTTCACTATTTTATTTAAACTCTACATATATATTTCAGGCACCCTTTTTCAATAGATTAACTGATTTAACAAATTTGTGAATAAAAATTCTTATAGAACTTTTGTTCTAAAATTTGTTTTAAAGATTGTTTATAAAAAATTAAATTATATATCATCTGAATTAACCAAAATGCAACCAAACAAAAAATATTTCTACAATTTTGTAATTTAAATTACGATTTCACGTATGTAACGAATTATGGCCATCTTCAAAACATGTGCATCCTTAGAAACCTCGATATAACTCTTTACGGTTACATATACAGGGAGTTTTTCTTTCAAGTATACTTCAAGTTAAACTTATTTTTTTCAAATCTTTAGATATTTGTTGTGATTTTAAAAGAGCTCAATTTGAATCTCTAAACGAGTGTTTTCCACTCCCAGATTAAGCATGAAGTAAAATTTCGAGTTTAGAAAAGCCCCGTGAAAATTTGTCGAGGGTCGCGCAGCGATTCGAGACAAATTTTTGGGGCTTTTCTAAACTCGAAATTTTACTTTATGCGCCACGCGTGTATAACACTGGTTTCAAGTAAGCTGCAAATATGCATAAGTTTCACAATATTTCAGTGTTTTATAAGCGTGGCGCATGAAGTAAAATTTCGAGTTTGGAAAAGCCCAGAAAATTTGACCCTCGGCAAGTTTTCACGGGGCTTTTCTAAACTCGAAATTTCACTTCATGCTTAGTCTGGGAGTAAAAAACACTCGTTTACAGCTTCAAATTGAACTTTAAAAAAAACAACGAATATCTAAAGAAAATAAGTTGAATTTGAAACACGTATACTTTAAAGAAAAACTCCCTCTATATAGATAAAGCCTGGGGTAAAAAGGACTAACGGTTCATAGCCCTTGCGAAAACAAAAAATATAACAAAGGTATTTAATTTTCAAAAATTGTTTTTTTTTTAATAAAGATGTTATAGTAACACGTTTTCCAATAAAAATATAATTATAATTTGGAGTTTTTTGTAATAATGACAATTTGCGATACTATACAAATAACACGTACATAATGCACATATATTGTTTTTAAATTTCATTGCAGATCAAATAATTTGATTTGATGGCCCCCAAGCAATTACCTACTCTACCTAATTTTTAATTCATTTATCATTTTAAAATAATTTAATAACCTAAAGCTATAAATTTACAACGCATGAAAAAATGTGATTAAATTAGAAATAAATCATTTTTATTTGAAACACAAATATATTATACGAGCCCTAACAACTATATGTTGAAATACGCAAGCGTTCCTAAAGAAATAAGCTTAGTCAATGAAATATTTAAACTTATGCTCACACGATTTTATGAGCTTATGTAGCTACATTTAGTGCTTAGTCTTGAAAAATGTTCAAACAATGACCAGCTGACCAATTTTGGTGTTATAAGGAACACACAATTTAAATTTAAATATAATTAGAACATATTTGTCACCAACTTGTTTTCAAGAATTTCTTGCTATTCCCGAGTATCCAATGTTTATTCCATAAAATTTGAATACTTAAAACAACTGCAGAGTAATAGGATAATTTAATTTTGCCGTAGCATAGTAATATGTCATTTTATTTATTTATTTTATCTTTATATACAATAGTTTATATTTTTTGTTGTTAGTTATTTGGAAATATTGTTTGTAGTGGTATGAGTTTAAATGTTGTATAAATTTGTTTTGTCAATTCAATGTATTATAAAATATAAATGTATTATTGGAAAATCAAATTGGAGATCTCGTTAATAAAGCAAATTATATTAAATTAAATTTGAGAGATTAATTCTATTTCAGTTAATCCTAATGAAATTACTTATTCATACTTCTTCCTACTTATATAATTGCAGCATGTCTACAAATTCGGATTTTATATATTGAATAATATCCTAGGTAGTAATATTATTTCAGTTTATTTGTCATACTACGTTCAAATGTAATGATTTCTCTTATTAATATCACTTAATAACAGTTTTACTTGGAATTATAGTTCACAATACAATTACAGATCAATTAATAACACCATTGTTATAAATCAGATTTTAAATCATTGTTCATAACAACTTAAACTTTATCGATAAATATATGTGTTTTGAAAAATATTATTTGGCAATATTCAGGCCAGTTTCCTTACTTCAGCATCGACCAAAAAAGCTCTTCTTTTTGCAAAACTGTTTTTTTTTATCATGAAATGAATTTTCAATGTATACAGGGACTTTTTTATAAGTGTACATTTTCCGATATAGGTATACTTTGTATTAATTCAGGCATTCGTTGTATTTGAAAATCGTTCAATTTGAAGCTTTTAACGAGTGCTTCCACTCCTTGATTAAGCATGAAGCGGAACGGAGCGACCAAACCAAATTTTTCGGCTTTTCTAAACTCGAATACACTGAAGTATTGTAAAGTTTATAATATACTTCTAAGTCAGTATACTCAAGCAGTACATTTTATATTTTAGCGTGTTTCAGTGTTTTGCACGCCTAGCGCATTAAGTTAGATTTTGCATTGTAATTTTTACATCGTGCTTATTCAAAGTGCAGAAACACTGCATAAAAACTTCAAATTTAATTTTTTCAAAAACAATGAATGTCTGAAAGTTTACAGTGTTTGCATAAGGATATGTATATTCATTGTGAACTGTGTTTATATTTTAATATTTGTAAATTTTATTGTCTACATACTTTAAAACGTCCGCTAAATTATGAATTGAAATATAAATTGACTCGTATTTTTACATGTTATATTCATACTTTTGTTATATTTATTGATAGCAATGATTGGTACTTATATACCATACGATTTTATTGTTCCAATATTGCAATTTTCACAAAATGTTGATTGTATCTACAACGAATTATGCTTTTGGCACTAATCAATAACAACCATGATTTACCTTAAGGCACCTGGTTAAGGCACCTGTTTTTAGTAAAAAAAACGTGTTATATTTCTAAAAATATGTAATTCAAATATACTCTCTCCGATATTTAGTTGTCAACATTTCCGAACAGGAGATCACCAAATAAAACAAAACATTATGTACCATTTTGCAACAAAAATCTTTTAAAATGACAGAAAATATATTGTCCATTGAAATAAGGCTTATATGCAAAATGTTTATTTGTTATTCAGATGTATATCAACAAAATTGTAAGTTTTCTATGCATATCTAATGGTTTTTGATTAAAATAAGCCAAACATTAGATATGCATATAAAATATACAATTTTATTGATATATATCTTAATAACAAATATGCATTTTACATATAATCCAAGCCTTGATTATAACTTTACAGCTTTAAAAGCATATGATATATATTTTCTTAATTTACTGGCATATTATTCGATAAATATTGATTTATTCCAACATATAATTGACAGGGCTTGTACAGTAGTAACAATAAAATAAATTTGTACATATGTACATTGTAATTCAAATAATATAAATTATGAAATCATTGACACAGAATTATTTTATTATTATTTTATTTGGCCGCATCCGTAATTAAATAATTTTTGTTTGCATGTTTATTTAATTAATATATTTTATCGTGATATACGACCACACATCTCATTAAAACTTTCACACGCCTCGTTTTTGTTTTACGGGTTTATGTTTATTAACCCCAAAAAATAATTTTAAATCCTCAACATGTATATAAAATATTAATATTAACAAATTACATATAATCGTGTATGAAATTATTATCTTCTCACAACCATGACCCGTTATATCCAAATTGTCCGAATTAATAATATATCGGGGAATCGATACGTAATAATAGAATACAACAGTCAGTAAATGCTTTCTATCATCCTGAGGGCATTTTCGACTGTTCCCCCCTTACCGGAAACACTTAATGGTGAGCACACGCCAATATATCCGTCATGTCGCTTAATGAATGATTGGATCCGCGTGTTTATTCTATTTATGATACAAGGCATTGTGTTTATGATAATCAATTTAATTCAAAAAGCAAAAAATAATCAATTTAATTAGGTTTACTATTATTATTAGTATCATATAATGGAAAAGTGAAGGGTACAAAATTGAAAAGTGTAAATTAAAGGGCGTCTGATTCTCACCCGTTTAGAAGGGCATGTAAGTTTTTTCAACATGTTCATTCATTTTTTATTCTAATGGCCAAGCGAAAAAAAAAGAAAAAAATGGTTATATGTCTATAATGCTATATCCGTCATTAAAATCACGAATTAGTACTGTGTAGTATGATAAAGATAATAACCTAAATCCAAGAGCTGCAACAAAACGTGTATAAGTATATTGGTATATCCGAAAGAAAATTGCTCTAGTCGCCTTTCTTAAATTTATTCGTTTGGATTAAGATGCGTTGCGTTTAAATCCAAATTTAGGCATTTCCAAACTCGAAATTTTACTTCATGCGCCACGCGTATAAGACAATTAAATATTGCAAAGTTCAAATTACACTGCATGTTTTTAATCTGAAGTTAATAAATTGTACTATTACAATTGTTTCTTGGATCCGCCACTGATTATAAGAAAGTAATATGTAAGTAATAGTACCTATGTACTTACATATTACTTCTTATAATCACTTACATATTACTTTCATATAATCAGTGGCCATTACAGTGGCTACTTACATATTACTTTCTTGTAATCAGTGGCCATTTATAGAAAGCAAAATTTCGGTCATGTCCTGCTTAAATGGAATTAATTCGCGTGGATCCCATTTACATCTAATGCACCCCTAATTATTTTTTTCATGGACCCCTTATAGATCGGAATTGATTCCCAGGGGTCGATATAGTCCACTTTGGGAATCTATGGTATAGTTGATATCCCTATGTGTACCTTAATAACATATACATTTAAAATGTAATAATTACAGTAGAGAATGATAATAATGAAAGTTGTTAAAAGGATTGTAATGTTATTCTAAAGTTAGAATAAATAAAGTTAGTGCGTGGTTATAATTATGGCAAACCAAATATGTATTCTCCATAGATTCACCCCCTTTCAATGCGGAATCGACTTAAATTACCCCCTCATCTACCATAAATACTAGTACAGCGCGAAAGGTCTAACATATTTACAACCCTGCACGCCTCTCCGAAGTTTGATAACTTTCTAACTAGGAGAGGAGAATCCAATAATTTGCATTTTGCGATAATTCCGCAATGGCCGCCCGACCCGATTCGCCGACGAACGAAAGATTAGATAAAAGTGATGTACACGTTTTAGTGGGTTTGTCGGCCAACACATTAAGCGGAAATATAATGCTAAATTTTCATTAAAAATCTCATATGCTGTAATCTCTATTACGTTCACCCAGTCGTTTTGCCAGCCAGCGAATTTCAAAGTAATATCTTAAATAACCTGAATCTCCCACTAGCACGGAATGTAATATTTCTCATGTTTTATTAAATTTTCTTAAATAAGATTTCCTAATAAGTTAATAGGCGTACTAATTATTAGCAGATTAGAAATTACGGTTATGAGAAATATCAAATTACAAATCGTATGATTTTAATATACAGGGTGAACCACACGTATCAAGCTTTAGAATAACGGCTAGTCATAGAGAATTGGGCCAAAAAATGTTTTATAAAAGCCGTATTATAGTATCCGTATTAGAAGTCTAATGCCCGGTTTTATATTGTTTAGCTGACTAGGAGTTGGATGTCAAGTGTAACTTTCCGGTTGTACAATTTCCGATTGACATTCATCGCCCACCTCAACCGCCGATTGACTCAATCGATGGATGAGCTCTGTTTATGATCCAACCGACACTTGAGACAGCTAATCTAAATCAAAAGTGGGGTTACATGTTTTATTTAAAAGAAATACGCAAATTCATGTAATTTCTTTTTTATCAAAATGTGTGTTTCTACAAAAATTGGTTTCTTCTGGCGATTTGTACTTTTCTGGTACACCTTGTTGAAATTATAAAGCAAGTGAATATTAAAATTATTAGACTTTTATGTTGCTAATAAGAGAATAAATATACAGGGAATTTCTCTTTTAAGTATACATATGCATACACTGTACATTTTTTAACCATCGTTGTTTTTTTTCAAATTGAAGCTTCAACGAGTGTTTTCTACTTCCAGATTATGCATGAAGTAAAATTTCGACGTAAGAAAAGCCTGAACAAATGTAGGCTTTTCTAAACTCTAAATTTCACTTTATGAGCCTCAAAATGCGCGTTCAAGTATAGTTCAAAATATATTGCTTACTTCACAATTTTTACTGCTTTATACGCGTAGCGAATAAAGTAAAATTTCGAGTTTAGAAAAGCTTGAATTAAGATTTGGACACTACGCATCCAAATCCAAACGTTCAGGCTTTTCAAAACTCAAAATGTCACTTCATGCTTAATCTAGGAGTCGAAAACCCTCCTTTGAAGCTTAAATTTAACCTTAAAAAAACGAATTTGCGATGATTTACAGAATATTCACTGTAATTAGGATATGTATATTTAAAAGAAAAACTCACTGTACATTCTTTTGTAAAGTTCCAGACAGAACCTAAAAATATGTGTAGACTATAACTAAAACATCATCTTCAAAAACGAATTGCACTGTGAATAATACAAGACCAAAATAAACGTGGATTGGCGGAATACAAAAAGGAATGTCAGAACGGAATCTCCAACCAAGAGATTAGCTCCAAAACGATTATCGGCCCATGCATTAGTGTATGTGGTATTGTTACATCTTATTGGGACACCATTTACCTTACAAAAAAATGATTATTCAGTATCCACACTCTGGATCATTGATATATTAATTCAACAGAATGAACATATGGCTGCTCATTATTACTTGATCAATCACCCTTGACAATGTAAAATCACCCTCTTCTGTAGAACATTAATTTTCCCTTACTTCGTTGCGATAAAGTAAATAAATGGTTTACTTGGATATTTTCTTGGCATGCTTATGACTCTAGAATGTAAGACTTCTTGTAATCACAAAATAAATAAAACTACATAATTGACATAAAAGTATAAAAAAAACCTTTTAAATCGAGTTTAATACGAGTTTGCAATACGTTTATTTTTATCAAATGTATAAACATCTTCTTTGATAAAAAATTTAGATTGCTGAATTTACCAGAGCGTTTAAGGTTTACGCAAAATCAAATTTAATAAATTGTTTAAGTATGTTAATATAATATTTGTTTTGGATATCTCGTTTGATTTTTAATGGGTTTATTTATTAAAACTCCTGCCATAGATTGAATATTACCCTTATTGATGTTAAGATATTACAAAATAAAACGTCAATAACAAAACCCGCCGAATCTGCCGATTGAACCTTCAAGCTCTTCGGCGTCGAAGTGAAATTCTTTAAAAAGACACCACCACGTTGACGAACCGAACACAGAGCGAACAGAATGGCGGGGGGTAACGTGATTCCGACCCTTTCGCGCCACTTCCACATCCTTCACATCCTCTCCTTCGACCCTTCATACCTTAGGCATCCTAGTTCCATTATATCTTACACCCTTGGCCCTGATTCCGACCAACCATCGGCCCCCGCTGTGGTATCCCTGAAACTACGTCCTGGCACTAATTTAAATTAATACGTTCCCAGAAGCCGCAATGCAAAAATCGTTAATTACACTACGTTTGAATTATAAATTGGACTAATATTTAGATGTTCCGGCTCGCTTTCGGGGAAATAACTGATTGAGCAAATATTTAATTTAATTATGAGGTGCTTGGATTGCATCATTACACTTACGAAGTTATTCATCGAATGAAATTAACATCATTTTATTAGTAAAAACACATTTTAGAGAGTACAAAAAACCCCACACGTAAATTGTCTTTAATAAACACATCAAGGGAAAAGGTTAGGTTAGGTTAGGTTAGGTTGGGTTGGGTTAGGTTATAACGGTTAGAAGACAAGGCCATTAAACTTGAGCATTAGATGGCGTTTACGCTCTCCAACATATGTAAATTGCACAGGCCATAATTAATGATCAAAGATGTTCAGTACTCTTCAAGCACTAGTTCGGGACTATACTGATGATGGCGTTGAAGCCTGAAACGCGTATATAGTTATCCGGTGAATGAATGAGTACTGAACACAAATTCATATTCTTGATATTTGTAAAATATGTCGGTTAAAGCCTTCTATAGATTGACAATTAATGACATCGGGATATGTAAATTTAAACGAAACAAATCTCTTTTTATTTTGCTTTTATAAAATAACAGCCTAATCCGTTCGTAAGAATATTTTAACATAATACATTTTATTTTCGTGAATAATAAAATGTTTCAGAAAGAAAACAGTGATTTAAATAGCTAATTTATTCACAAGAATAATACATTAAATATTAGAATAATCCAATAAATTTCTGTAAATTTAACTAACAAACTTTCATAATTCTATATAAATATTTAAAAGGATAGAGCCCGTATATTGTGTTTAAATGAGATGGTTATAGCTGGCGTCAAGTTGAATCCTATTCGAATCAAAATGTAGCGTTTCTGGGTATAAGGACTTGGGGGCTCTTGTCCTCGGATAAAATTATATCAAACTGGAAAACGCTCCCGCTCTTCTGTGCAGAAAGCATTCGGTGTTACGTGTTTACGTACACGCTTATTTATTCAGACAATGATATGTGTACGCGAGTTTGCATGTTATTTAACGTATGCATTTTAGATCTGATTATAAACGACATGAATATCTTTTACGTTTATGGAATTTTATTTCCATTTTAATTTTATATGTAATGCACATAATACTTTAATAAATAAACTTACGAAACCCCTCTAACTATTTACTAGTTATGTTATGTAAATTTCCCTTCAATTAAATATATTTACAAATTAATCACGTTTTAACTTTGTATAGATGACACTATTATAGTTTCTTAAACTTTTACTTGTTTACATATTACTAATGAATAGTATTCGAATTTGAGTCCTTTCAAAGCCAATAGATATATATGTATATATATTTTTAAATTGTCTGCTTGACATTTTAATTCGTTATTATACCATGGTTGTTTATGATCCCTTAATAAACGCTTACCATTTTTTTAAAGCATTTATCAAAGCAACTAAAAAAGCAACTCGAGATTTCTGTGTACATATTTTGAATGTTTTGCTAATTTGTACTTGGAAAATTATTTATCTTTTCACTAAACACTGTCTTAAACTTGAGAATGTTTGCCTCGTGATACATTCTAACAAATATACTTACAGATTTAGGTGCATCTTGATTACTAATATTACAGTAAAAGGTTGAACATGTAATTATTTGAGCTGTGTGGCCTTGGCTTACTAATTTCAAACTCAACTTTTTCTAAAATTGTCATTGCAATATAATCAAGTTTCATTTACCGTTACATTAGAACTACACTTCGATTTTTTTTTAGTCGGTTCATGATTAATGTTGTTAGAGAAGAGATTGAAATTATTGAAAATATTTTGAAGCGTAGTGGATTCATATGTGATTTCCCGATTATTGACATTAAAATCGCCACAAAGCACTATTGTTCCATATACATTGGATACACAATTTTGTAGTTTAGTAAGCTCGCGTGCAAATACTTCAAAGGCACCGTTAGGCGATCTGTATATGCATATATACAAATAATTTTAATGCATGCATTATCTAATGCATGCATTAAAATTATTTGTATCTTTTACACTGGCTATCGAACATTTAACATTAAATTATAGAGATGGCGTTTGAATGGAATTATAAATTTCAGCAAGTTTTCATTGCTTCATTTCAATTTTGTTCCGCCGCGAACAGGGGTTGTTCTTGAGAATGCAGATATTTTTTGGTATCAATGTATTATGCAATAATTTATTTGATCTTCTGTCACTCAGTGTTCACTTATACAAAAAATATTGGGTGAGTAAATATTTAAAAATATATCAATTTGATCTATTTTGTTTGTTAAACATTGAACATTTAAATGGGCACCTTTAAAATCACTGTTGTTTAATGAATTGTTTTTATTATTTTAATGTTAAGCATTTAAATGTACTTTTTATTCAAACATTCATAAATATAATTATATTTTTGCAAAAGCTTATTCACAAACACCTTAAGAACATCTTTAATCTGTTTTGTATAAACTTCGGAAACTCCAAAATCTGTAAACTTGTCTAACACATATAAGGTACATATTCCGATGCATGCTCTTCTAAATTTTAGAAATTGATTACTTCTTTAAAAGCGTTCAATATAAAGTTTTAAACGAGTGTTTCCACTCCTTGATTAGGCATGAAGTAAAATTTCGAGTTTAGTAAAGCCTGAAAATTTGATTTGGTCGCGTAGCTTCATTTTACTTCATGCGCCAGACGTATAAAACACTGAAATATTCTGAAATTCAAAATATTCTTGTTCAGCAGTATATTTGAAATCCTGCTTTAGCAGTTTATTTTCAAAACTGATTTAGCAATATATTTTTAACTTCACAATAATTTAGTGTTTTAGACGCGTGGCCAATGAAGCAAAATTTATAGTTTAGAAAAACCTGAAAATATAGTTTACCCGCTATGCGACGAAACCAAAATTTCAGGCTTTCCTAAACTCGAAATTTTACTTCATGCTTAATCAAAAATCTAAAACACTCATTAGTAGTTTCAAATTGAACTTATTACGAATGACGATATGTATACATACTTGAACGAAAAATTGCCTGAAATTAAAATGAAGACTAATATAAGGAGCGTTGTAAATTCAACGGCAGTTTTCCTACTATTTTTATTTAACAGAGCAGAATAAATAATTCAAATGTGTAGGCAGCCAGCTTCCTAACTATTGGGTTTAAAGAAGAAATGTTTATAAATCATTGTGTATTGATATACCAAGAGTTGTATTAATGATATTTGATGGTGATATGAAAACAATTAATTGTTTATTTTTGTCGATGTAATTTGGTAAATTGACCCTATGTGTCCCGGTGGAATTCGAGCCCACGACCCTCTACCCAAGAGCAGGAGCTCTACTCAGTGACCCATGAGGGCCCCCAATACAATTATTATTAATTCAGAATATTAAACAAGATCTATCGATTACAAAATGTAATGTTAATCTATAAGCAAATGCAAACAAATGATGGTTCAGAAAATAACGCGATATCAATCAATTGCAAATTTTATGTTTGTAAGTGCATGATTTAATTTTAATAAATACTTGTGTAGGTACACAAATGAGAATAATAAAACCCTCATCCCGGGCAAACGAATATAAATTTCAGCATTTTGGGCAGCAGGTAATAAAATTAAACTTCGAAACTTTCCAGAATCTAGGTGTATGTATTATTTATGCGTCACCAGCGGAGTTTTATTCGAGCGAAATGTTTAATTAAAAAACAAATTAACAACTTCACCTTGATATATGACATTTTATTACCTGAATATCAAATTTTTCCGCACATAATTACTATGCAGATTGGATGAGCGACGACTTACGGGTTCAGATTCACCCCCCTCGAACCCCGCTCGCTTTATATTTTTAATGATCACACTCGTACATTGATTTTGATTACCAAAAAAGCTATTACACTGATTGACGCCATAAATTTAGTCTGGAGTAAATTTTTGCAGTCAGGCAGCGCGAGCACAATCATCTCTTTTTCTGCGTGTATGTATGAGAGAGACTGTATCGTTGCAATCCTCCCCGTGGATTTACAAGGGGCCGTATATCTATATATATCAAGCCGCACCATTATCGCTGATTGCCGAACACTGATTGGATTTTGAGGCTGATCCGACCTTTTATTATTTTTTATATATTATTGACTACAGATTTCGTCCAATACATAAAACGATCATAACGTAAATCGAAATATATGTCCGTCCTCTAGTGACATAAAAATCTTTGTTCTTGTCCGCAATTTTCTGCTTTCTGTTTTGTTTGTTTTTATACTTTTACATTTAATGTTATTATTACAAGTGTAGCTATTTTTTTTTGCTCTGTAATTATCAAACCTTTATTTTTATTCCTCATTAATTTTTATATTATATTCTAGAGTTAGGTTAGTATAAACTGATAACTAATAAGAATCATGGGCGCCCGCACATATAGGCAAGGTGAGGCACGTGCCCCCACTTAGTTGGTTTTACTGAAATCAAGTTCTACTATTAATTAAATATGTTCACCACGGGTTAAGAGAGTAATAAATTACTCATAAATACACGTGTTTTAAGAGACACGGCATTACTAACAAGTGTTTCCACTACTTGATTAAGCATGAAGTACAACTTCTAGTTTAGAAAAGAGAAACTAAAAACTGTCGTCAAAAGCTTCAAATTAAACGATTTTCAAAAACAACGATTGCCTGAAAAGTGAGAGCGCATGTATTGAGATATGTATACTTTTCATCAAACGATTTAGTTTTTTAGTTTAGTAATTTCTTAACAATCTCAGTTATCTTTATAATTATCGTACGTATCTTAATGTTATACAGGGGTCGAAACCAAACACAATTTTTTTGCAAGTAAATATCAACAAATTTCGAGAAATGTTTAATAAAGTTAAGATTTTAAATTGATTTGAGAAAAATTATCAACTGTTGGGATATTTGTTGAAAATAACTGGTGATGTAAATAAAAACAGTAACATTAGTTAAATTTATACAATTAATAATAATATTAGAATCCATACACTGGGTTTTTTCATTAAAGTATACTTTTACATAGGTATTCTAAATAAACATTTGGAAAATTATTCAACAATCCAACCTAAGTAGTATATTTTGAACTTCATAATATTTAAGTGTTTCTACGCCTGGCGCATAAAGTAAAATTTTGAGTTTAGAAAAGCCTAATTTGAATTGGTCGCTACGCGACCAATTCAAATTTTCAGGCTTTTCTAAACTTGAAATTTTACTCTATGCTTACTCTGGGATTGGATACACTCGTTAGATGCTTCAAATTGAAGGCTTTTACAAAAACAAAGAATGTCTGTAAATTAACAGCGAAAAATCGTGGTATGTATACTTAAAAGAAAAATTTCTTGAATATTGGATTATCTATGAAATTAATTAATTAATTAAATTAAAGACATTTATACATTTGTACGATATTTATTAAAATGCACTAAATTAGAGAAATTGATTAAAGATTTTATAAGTTAATGCAATTCTAGAACATTCACGAAAACTTACAAAAATCACATACAGAGAGTTTTATGTAACACCGAACATTATCATCTAATACAATTTGCTAAGCTTGTATTAGATGACACTATTTTCTTGTACAAGAAAATAGTATACTATTTTCTATCATGGTGTAATAGACAAGATATGACCAATTGCAAATCTTGTACAGTTTTGTATAATGGAAATAGGATATATTCTATTTGGTACACCATGATAGAAAATGGTATACTATTTTCTTGTACAACAAAATAGTGTCGTCTAATACAAACTTTAATTGTTAGTTATGTGTGAATTGGGTTGCCTATATGACCATTACAAATTGTAGCCAATGAATCGCAATTAAAGCCTCAACTTGTATATACAGGGAATTTTTCTTTCAAGTATACATGTCCCAATTACAGCGTATACGCCGTAAATCTTCAGACAATCGTTGTTTTTTAAAAGAGTTCAATTTGAAACTTAAAATGAATGTGTTCCACTCCCAGACTAAGCATGAAGTAAAATTTCGAGTTTAGAAAAGCCTGAAAATTTGGTTTGGTCGCGTAGCGCGAAGCGCGGAGCGGCCAAACCAAATTTTCAGGCTTTTCTAAACTCGAAATTTTACTTCATGCGCCACCGGTACAAAACATTGATATATTACGAAGTTTAAAACACACTGCTAAACTTTACATTGAATCAGTGTTGTGTACCGGTGGCGCATAAAGTAAAATTTCGAGTTTAGAAAACCCTGAAAATTTGGTTTGGCCGCTCCGCGCTTCGCGCTGCGCGACCAAACCAAATTTTCAGGCTTTTCTAAACTCGAAATTTTACCTTATGCTTAGTCTGGGAGTGGAAAACTCTCGTTTAAAGCTTCAAATTAAATTCTTTTATTAAACCGAGCATCGGAAAATTTACGACGTATGCATATATATACTTAAAAGAAAAATTATGTGATTTTTAAAAATATTCAACTGAAATTTTTGAAAATTGGTGAAAAGCTTAGAAGGAGGAGTATTACAAAAATCATTAAAATCATGTCACAGAAAAATTCAAGTTCAGTTGATCAATTAAAAAATTATTCAAAATTGAAGAAATCAAAAAGCAGACACAAGAAAATCGAATATTTATAATATAATAATTATTTGTCCATGTTGTATGTTTGTAAATCTGTCTATTTGCAATTTTTCGCTATACGTTTGTGAATTAATATTGACTAAATTTGACTCACCTATATGTATCATTACTTCTATTTAGAAATAAATAAATTTTATTGAATAGAATTGGATTTCACATAAAAATTAATCGAAATTTTAACCGTTGATGAAAATCGAACATGAAACTTTAGCATAATTTTAGTTATTAATACAGGGAGTTTCTTTAATTATATATACTCCAATTAAAGCGTATATAATATAAATCTTCAGATATTTCTGATATTTTTCAAATACTTCAATTTGAAGCTTTAAACGAGTGTTTTTCACTTTAAGCTTAAGCATGAAGTAAAATTTCGAGTTTAGAAAAGCCTGAAAATTTAGATTATTCGCGTAGCGAAGCGAAGTGACAAATCCAAACTAGGCTTTTCTAAACTCTAAATTTTACCTTATGCGCCATGCTTATAAAACACTGATTTTAATTGAAGTTCAAAATGTACTAGTAAAGCAATATGCTAAAGACACACATTATGAACTTTACATCAAATCGGTGTTTTGTACACGTTACTTCGTGACCAAACCAAATTTTACACTCGTTTAAAGATTTAACTTTTTAATATACCTAAACGAAATCCTGTATATCAGCATTAGTTGATTATTTTGTAAATTCTGATGAAATTCATCACTTTACAATATTAATTAATTTTGTTTATGTTTTCGATCATCTCAAGTACTAACACTTTTCGATGACTTTTAACAATGCATCAAAAAGTGTCAGGTTGCTTTCGCGAACATATTTACTAAAATCATTAAATTTTATTACATTTATCGACTCTTGTGAAATATTCATCAGTTTTATTAATTTTTAAAAAATTTAGTTTATTCTTAAAATTTAAAAAGCTGCAATACATAAATAAATAAAAGTATTTTTGTTTTTTTTAATGATTTTCAATGTTGTTATTATTATATTTTTCCCCTCCCTGAAAAAGATGTTGTGGGCGCCCATGATAAAAATATAGATGTTAGAGAGTTAGTTACGAAAAATAATAAATCAAAAAGTTGAATGTTACAAACATATTTGTATTCCATTTTTCAGCAAAATCGATTCCATTTAACGAAATACCATAGAGGTTTTGCAGAAATCATTAGTAATGTACCATTTCTGTAAATATTATTTTTTATTTGATCGTTAAAAAACTGTATAAAATTTTGTCAACTTTACTTTTTTCTATAACTCCATCAAAATATACTAACTATGAATTTCAGGACGTTGCTCGCGTTTAATAAACCAGACCCGGGCGACGTAACGGAAATTGCAGTTTCTATTAAAACTACTCCGACACGATTTTTTTCACTGCGTCAAAATTTCCGCGTTTTAAATGTTTTAACATGCACTATTCGTTCCAATCAATTCGATTCGTATCCCTCACGTCCTCGACGACTCAAATTTAGATAAATGATCGACCTAATATATTCGAACACACAGAGAGAAATAGAAACAAAATAAAAAACAAGTTGGTATTTAATTAGATCGAATTAAATTAAATTGATGCTCAACATTCAATTTTACTCAATTAGATTAATTAGCATATAATAATATCGCAACTGAAATAATTGTAACATCGCAGATACCAATTAATTATATATTTATTTTTATATAATTTGACAACGTCAGTTTAAAATTAGAAAATGTGCTTTTGTTTTTATTTATCTCCATATCAAACATAATATCAAGCTGAGTACGACATAAAACAAACACACAGTGAGTTTTTCTATTAAGTTTACATGTCTCATTACACCGTATACGCTATAAATGTTCAGACATTGATGGTTATTTAATAGTTTAATTTAAAGTTAATTTCGAGTTTACTCCACGGTTAATATGGGAACGGAAAACACTTGTTTATTTCCATTCCCAGATTAACCGTGAAGTAAACTCGAAATTTTACTTCATGCGCCACTAACTAGGCCCGGGCCTAGGGCGCCACTAATAAGGAATGCCAAATTGCACTTTCTAGTACGAACAAAAAAAAGAAAACTAAGAACGATTATATAAATAAAAGTTGATCGCACTGGCAAAATTACAAACTTTACGACACGTTTGCCTAGAACAGACGATTTCTTACCAGTGGTTCTCAATCCCGCGTAAACATACAAAATATTAACGGAACAATAAAACATATTCTAAAGTGGGCCTAGGCTGTACCTTCCTACAAATCCGCTTCAGGGTATAAAGAAAGATTACTTAGCAAATGTTGTTTTGTGAAGGCTTCTACTTTATTATACAATAAAAATAAAAAACGTTTTAACTTTGTTTGTATAACACTATTTATTTATTATAAAGACAATTTAACATACAGAAAAATTGAGTTGGTCAATAGTTTGCAGAATATTTACAAATATGAAAACGAATTAAAATTAATATCGACTTTATGCAAAATTTTTGTCTCATTGAAACAAGTCTCCAAATATTCATAGATTTATGTTAAACTGTACCGTTAAAGGCGGTATGTCACTCTCTTTCAGATATTAAATTGTTCGCACCTACTAATGACTTAATCCCTTTACCTATAAATAACATTCCTTCATTTTCACTCGCCCCAGTTTTGTGTCCCTGTTTCGACGAAACACTTAGAAATTCCTGTAAGTTTCCTGTTTATTTTAATATTTTTTGTATTGAAAGTCTAAAGCATAGCTATACTGATGAGGGATAAATCTCGAAACGCGTCTATAGGCTTAAGACAATTAAAATTCATTCCCTGTAATTTTTTCAATTTCCTGTTGTTTCATTTAGTTTGGTAAGACAATAATTTGACCTGATGTTGCATTTTCCATATAAATTATGCATAGAACAGTAGAGCTGTTGTGTAACTCAAATATTCATTGTATAATTCAATATCTGTCGGGGTATTAGCTCGAGAAGTAGTTGTTTCAATGAATATTTGGAGACTTGTCTCAATGAGACAAACATTTTGCAGAAAGTCGATATTAATTTTAATTCATTTTTATATTTATTTATTTATTGATAATGGCAATCTAAATTTGTCAAAATAACTAGTGTTATGAAAACAAAGTAAAAACGTTTTATGTTAATAAAGATTACTTGGTTATTAATGATTTTAAATGGGATAAAAACATTATAAAACAATTTTAAATGAACACACTCTAATATATCACGTCTTAAAGTTTTAGTATCGAGCACACTCATTTTATATAAATGGGAGCTAAACAAAAAGTCGTCGTCGCTGATATTTCCAAGGGATATATCGACTCACGTTCAATAGGTTAGAGCAGAAAAATAAATTTCAAGCCGGCGCTGCACGCTGTTGAGTTATAGAAAGAACTGACAATTTTTAACATCAACGTCAACATAAGGCACCTCCACAAAAAGATACATCATCTGATCCATTTATTACACCGAAAGCAGATTAAAAAAAAACTCGCTGACCCACCTTCCCAGTCTCAATTAAACCGAGGTTAATTGCTCCAAATTAAATATTTGAACCTTATAAACTGCGCTTGAATTTATATTTAAACCCGCATTTTTTCTCTCCTGCTGCTTTGATTGTGAATAATTTTTAGCCTCCGAGAGGAAATATAAATCCGAGGAGGAAGAATGGGGGGAAACAGAAAAAAACGTCCGGAGTTTTATTTGTAATTTAAAGCGCCGGTATCGGATGTTTGCTTTATAATTAAGCCGAATTAAAAAGGAGGTCCAAGATTGGATCACGACAAATATATTTGCAATTACGTCCCGAAAGTTTAGTGATCACGGCTAGTGGGGAATTAGGGGCCGAGCGTGACTTACCGATAGATCACTAGTTTTAAACTCTACGGAATACTAATAAACCAGTTAAAAGTTACCTTCAGCGCTTTAATGAAGCCCTTCAATGGATTAACAATAATTAAAAATAACAGGAAGGACTTACTTTTAAAAGTAACCTGCAATTACGTAGACTATTGATTTTTATCAATTTATTCAATTTGACAAAATCAATAACGGTACTTGATTTTCATCAGTTTTAATATTCAGGGTGATTCAGAACAAGAAAAACCATTTCACATCCTGCTCATCTGAAGACAATAAATTACATAAACGTAGGCCCGATTTACAATATTTATAAAACTATAGCTAATTTTAAATTTGTGAAATGAGGAATTATTATTGAATAGAATGCAAGAACTTAAATTAAACACGAAATAAAATGTCTAATATGTATTAACCTAAAATTCCTAAAGTGGAAAAACTTACAACCTCTTTGATTACTGCCATTGAAATTTGGAGAAGTTAAGTTCCTTCAAATTATTTCACTGTTTATTGATGCAATCTGTTCTTCAGAACTTGCTCTATCATAACCACACCTTTTTATAATTCAAATACATCCCCTGTGAACAGTATCGGATTTAGGTGGGAGGAGTGTTCTCCCCTGCACCTTCTCGTATATTATAGATTATAATTGTGAAAAAAGAGCTTTGGTAAAAATTGAAGTATGTAAGTTGTGCATTTTTTTTATCTACAGCCTTTACTTCAAATATTTTTCCATTGAGTCAATAATAAAAGAAATATGGAGTATATTCGTTAAAACAAACGAGCTACGATAAAAAATTCTTTTATGAAAGTTCTGTATTTTTTTCTAAAACAAAAGAGCTACTTTAAAAAGTGTTTATATAAAAGTTGGGTATTTTTTATTGTCTGCAACTTCTATTTGAAAAACTTATTATTGAATAGATTGCAAGAACTTAAATTAAACACGAAATAAAATGTCTAATATGTATATATTAACCTAAAATCAAACTTAAGCAATATATTTTTAACTTCAAATTAAATTCGCTTCGCTACGCGACCAATCCAAATGTTCTGGCTTTTCTAAACTCGAAATTTTACTTCATGCTTTACCAAGGAGTGCAAACACTCGTTAGAAGTTTTAAATTTATCGCTTGTATAAAAACAACGAATTTCTGCAATCTTTTCAAACGCTTTTATTATTGGAATATGTATACTTAAAAGACACATTTCCTGTATAACTGAAATAAGGTAAATTGATAATTCTTGACATTTTGTTGGAAAACAATTGAAATACTTGTGTCAATTTGTGTCGTTTTTATCTTAAAGGATTAAAATATTTTAACGCCCTAGGGCGTTATAAGGAAATAACGCCTGCAAAAACAATCGTGTTGCTTAGTGACCGCACGACCAGATTATTTTAATTTTTTGTTTATATTTTTCGCATCTAAATATATAAATTATTACAAAGCCTATAAAAAAGCTTGTTGGACATTAAATAGCCAGAGGCTCTTGGATTGTACAATACCTCCCTCGAGCGTTATCATTATTATAACGCCCTATCGTATCTATTGATTCCTATAAAACATTGAATTTTTATCAATTCATTTACAATACTTTTAAAGTAACGTGAATTTCTTTATCAATGTCATTACTGCTAACTTAAAAAAAAGCCCAAATTCTAAATAAATATAATTATTAATTAGACATTTCTAAATATGTAATCACTGTTTGTTTGATGAATATCTCATGGATTTGTTATAACTTTATGTACAAAAATATTCACAATTATTGTCCTAAAGTATTATTAAGTTTTTAACTCTTAAAATAATTTCTCACTTAACACTTGGTGAATAACGTTTAAACTTACATTATTTAGGTAAAAATTAAACACATTGCTTGCATTACATAAACAAACAAACCACGTGTTTTTACGTAATTATTAAATTTTCTGTAAATTTGCTTGGGGTTGGGTTAGACGACAGGTTTTGAAGTTAGGTTAGGTTAGGTTTAATTGGACGCGAGTAACTTAAGTAATTATCAACTAATTTGAGATAGGGTTAAGTTATTCTGTCACATAACCTAACACTCTTCCACTCCTTGATTAAGCATGAAGTAAAATTTTGAGTTTAGAAATGCCTGAAAATTGGGTATTTCGGCGAGCGAGGTAAGCAAGTCGCGCCGGCAAATCCAAATTTTCAGGCTTTTCTAAACTCAAAGTATTTTATTTATGTGCCAGGCGCGTAAAAAAATAATTCGATATGAAGTTCAAAATATGCTTAGTTAGATTGATAATTGACTCTCGACCCACAGTTTAAGAAACGCTAATGTAAATGTATTATATCATTTACGTTAGCGTTTCTAAAACTGTGGGTCGAGATTACATTTTTATAATCTATTATATCGAAATATTTTAATAATCAACTAATTCGGTAATCGTATCACGGTTATTCCCATGACTAACTAAAATATTTTTTAAGGTTAAGAGATCTGGAAGTACATACAGGAAATTTTTCTTTTAGGCATACATATGCATATACTGTAAATTTTACGACATTCATTGTTTTATTAAAGATTTCAATTCGAATCTTAAAATGATGGATTTCCACTCCCAGACTAAGCATGAAGTAAAATTTCGAGTTTAGAAAAGCCTGAAAATTTGGATTGGCCGCGTAGCGAAGCGGAGCGGCCAATCCAAATTAGGCTTTTCTAAACTCGAAATTTTACTTCATGCGCCACGCGTATAAAACACTGAAATATCGTAAAGTTTAAAATATACGGCTTTAGCAATCTAATATATAGATGTGAATAAAACGTGAATCAAATTCTGCGCTGAACCAATTGTTTAAAACAGTGATTATAGGCAACCCAATAACTCTAGCGTATATTGGATTGCCTATAACCGTTGTTGTATGTGCGTATTTTTTAAACTTCACTCTAAATCAGTGTTTTTAAGCGTGGCACATGAAGTAAAATTTCGAGTTTAGAAAAGCCTAATTTGGATTGGCCGCTCCGCTTCGCTACGCGGCCAATCCAAATTGCTTAGTCTGGGAGTGGAAACACTAGTTAAAATCCTCAAATTAAACGCTTTAAAACAACGAAATCCCGCAAATTTAGAAAACGCTGTAATTATCGGGATATATATACAAAAAAGAAAAATTCCCTGAATTAGTTTTGTTTATCATTCATATTAGTAATACTTTATTTGAACAATCGATCGAAAATGCTGTACCCTGTACACCTATTCTGGATCACGCTGTGTGCACATATTTTTTTACATTTGCACAATTTTTAATGTTAGCAGGTTTAAAGGGAGTATCTTCTGTCTTTGAGTTGTCAGGCATAAAATCCAAAATGAATTGTAATTATTTTAAACTAGTTAACTAATTTTATGAAATTAATCATTAGGATTTGAAGCTATTGACTTAGAGGGATGCCTGTCAGGTGAATCCAGTTATGAATATATAAATTACACAAGCAAATAAAATACGAAGATTTTTTCAATTGGAATTTTTGAACCAATTGTTTAAAACAGTGATTATAGGCAACCCAATAACTCTAACGTATATTGGGTTGCCTATAACCGTTGTTGTATGTGCGTATTTTTTAAACTTCACTCTAAATCAGTGTTTTTAAGCGTGGCACATGAAGTAAAATTTCGAGTTTAAAAAAGCCTAATTTGGATTGGCCGCTCCCCTTCGCTACGCGGCCAATCCAAATTCTTAGGCCTTTCTAAACTCGAAATTTCACTTCATGCTTAGTCTGGGAGTGGAAACACTAGTTAAAATCCTCAAATTAAACGCTTTAAAACAACGAAATCCCGCAAATTTAGAAAACGCTGTAATTATCGGGATATATATACAAAAAAGAAAAATTCCCTGTATTAGTTTTGTTTATCATTCATATTAGTAATACTTTATTTGAACAATCGATCGAAAATGCTGTACCCTGTACACCTATTCTGGATCACTCTGTATGCACATATTTTTTTACATTTGCACAATTTTTAATGTTAGCAGGTTTAAAAGGAGTATCTTCTGTCTTTGAGTTGTCAGGCATAAAATCCAAAATGAATTGTAATTATTTTAAACTAGTTAACTAATTTTATGAAATTAATCATTAGGATTTGAAGCTATTGACTTAGAGGGATGCCTGTCAGGTGAATCCAGTTATGAATATATAAATTACACAAGCAAATAAAATACGAAGATTTTTTCAATTGGAATTTTTTTTTTTTTTTTATTAAAATTAATTGAAAAATACTTAAATACGAAATGGGATGTTGAATAAAGTGAATGCGAAATGTGTCGACGCGGAACGTATTTTTCGCCTTAATTAATTAGCTCGTGAATCATCTCAATTGTAAATCGCCCGAAATTATCATACAATAAATCTCAATAACCGCCGAATCGGATTCAAAACCAAATGAAGGGAACTCTCGGAGAGATGCTTTAGTGCTTTATGCACGGGCACCACTTCAAATCCTCGGAGACGGCGAGGAATACACAAAGATGTAAATTGAAACGGGAATAAATATGGATTAAATGTTATCTCGCAGATTCATTTATGTAAAATCATAAATACTACAGGGATTCAAATTCGGCAATATATTTGTGATTAAAAGTGATTCTGTTTATGGAAAATTTCAGAAATAATAAAGAATACATGGAAAACTGTTAACGGTGGAGCCTTCTACTTCGTTATACATCATAATTCACAATTGAAACACGATTTTAACTTTTTGTATAACTAAGACTTTATTAAGTGACTATAGTTTCAACAACTTTAATTTGTCATTTTCGAGTTTAAAAATGACAAGTTGATGTTGTCGAAACTATAGTCACTTAATATAGCGTTAGTTATACAAACAAAGTTAAAATCGTGTTTCAATTGTGAATACATGTAAAATGTCTTGAATAACGGTTATCTTAATAAATAAGTAAGGGTTTTTCGAAGCGACTATTTTCTTTAAATTTCTAGTGCCACAGGAAGGGCCTAACTATTTCCTAAAGTGGAAAAAGTTACAACCTCTTTGATTACTTCCATTGAAATTTGGAGAAGTTAAGTTCCTTCAAATTATTTCACTGTTTATTGATGCAATCTGTTCTTCAGAACTTGCTCTATCATAACTACACCTTTTTATAAGTGGCTCCATTCAAATACATCCCCTGTGAACAGTATCGGATTCTGGTGGGAGGAGTGTTCTCCCCTGCACCTTTTCGTATAATATAGATTATAATTGTGAAAAAAGAGCTTTGGTAAAAATTGAAGTATGTAAGTTGTGCATTTTTTTTTTGTCTACAGCCTTTATTTCAAATATTTTTCCATTGAGTCAATGATAAAAGAAATATGGAGTATATTCGTTAAAACAAACGACCTACGATAAAAAATTCTTTTATGAAAGTTCTGTATTTTTTTCTAAAACAAAAGAGCTACTATAAAAAGTGTTTATATAAAAGTTGGGTATTTTTCATTGTCTGCAACTTCCATTTGAAAAACTAAAAATTGCTAAGAGAAAATTTCCACTTTTGGTTTCTAGAATTTAAATAAAATTTAATACAGATCTACAATTGTTGTGTAGAAGTTAAATATAAAGTATCATAAGTGTTACTCATTGCGTTTTTGAGTGATTGTGCTAAGGACACACTAACAGACAGATGGACATATTTGCGTTTTTTTTTACTCGGGGGATCTAAAACAAAAATCTATCTTAATCGCGCAGTCGATTTTTTTATGATTCTAACACTTTTTCTATACAAGATAGTAAAATAGTAAATGAGTCTTGCAAATGGGCGTTTACTCAAATATTTGGCAATTACAACTTTGCCACAAAGACGACGATGATGTTATAAAGAAAAATTGAGTTTGCCAATAGATAGCAGAATATTTACAAAATATAAAGACGAATTAAAATTAAAAACGACTTTCTGCAAAAATTTAGTCTTTTCGAGACAAGTATCCAAATATTCATTGAAACAACTACTTCTCGAGCTAATACCCCGACAGATATTGAATTATATAATGAATATTTGAGTTACACGACAGATTTACTGTTCTATGCATAATTTATATGCAAAATGCAACATCAGGTCAAATTCTTGTCACAAAACTAAATGAACCTATTGCTATTGTTTAACAAAACAATTTCGTAATTAATTCAACAAACTGCTAATTTTGATATGATAAGTTGCAGTTATTTGTCCTGCATGGTGCAACCATCAATAAATAACTAATTAAACCTAATACATGTAATTGATGAAGTTGATAATAAACTCTTGACTGTCTTATTAAATATAAAACAATCCGTTTTTTTAAGTAATCAAATTTGAAATGTCTGGGCAAGGGACTTTCGAAGAAACCGTCTAAAATGAACGAAACAAAATTATGTTCACGAAGTAAAGTAATTTATTATTCCTATTAAATAATGTTATGAAATATAAATAAGTGAATTCCGTGTAATGTTATCTACTTCGTTCGAGTTTGCAGGAAATTCGATTGAATATTTTATACACCTGACACAGATATTAAATTCTGGAGAAAGAACATTATTTTCTAAGCAAACACGAAACTTAATAAAAACATTATTTCGAAAGTAAACTAGACCGGCCACTTTAGCGGACTTTCGACACACTAAGCTAACATCTTCCCATACACAGTGCACCAAATCGACAATTCACTTTAAACGAAATCAAATAATTTTATAACACTAAACAAACCTAAATTGAAAAAACATACGTTGCTTTTGAAATTCAGTGAGTTGACATACAGGGAATTTTTCTATTAAGTATACATATTCCGATGTATGCGCTATAAAATTTCAGGGATTCATTGCTTTTTTTAAAAGTGTTCAATTTGAAGTCTCTTGCAAGTGTTTCCACTCCTTGATTAAGGATGAAGTAAAATTTTGAGTTTAGAAAAGCCTTAAAATTTGGTTAGTTCGCTGTTTTTGTGCAGTTCGCAAATTGAAGAGAGAGAAAAATAATCACACACCCATATTCAAAATTGTAGTTCTTCAATAATTACGAATTTATAAATACATAAAAGCGTTTTTTTTTTTTGTTGACTTACCAATTAATGAATTTTGCCTTGTTTTATCTTCCCTAGCTCACTAATCGAATAACTTCACATGTTTTATTTAGATCAAATTCATTAAGTTATACACACGAACACGAGCAAAAATCGCTATTTGTTTTTAATCCTAATTAAATACTCACTATTACATTTTTTAAACGGACTTCGTTGACTAAATAAAAAAAAATCACTGTACACATTTTAATTAAATCAAATCACTCGTCTTTGTAAACAAAGCAAAAACACGAACAAAAATCGCTATTTAGTTTTATCTTAATTCAACACGCACTATTAATAAAATTACTGTACGCGTTTCAATTAAACCAAATCACTCTCGTCTTTGTAAACAAACAAAACACAAACCAAACAACGTCGGGTTCCAGCCAGCGCCGGGCACCCAAAATATGTTCCTCCGAGTGACCTATGACGTCACGCGTGACGTTCCGGCCCCCCATTGGTTTAACGCTGGTTCGTGCAGGACATTTTTGGTGCCGGCGGTGTACTCGGCATCCATTTTGTTGTTTGTGCCGATTTAAACGGAGCGAGTTTTAAATCGAACAAGTTTTTGCGTTTATCTCTGTGTAGTTTCAAATCGAATAATCGAACAATTGTTTGCGTTTTTCTCTGTGTAGTCTTAAATCGAAGAATCCAACAAGTGTTTGCGTTTTTCTCTTCGTAATTGTAAATAATTCAAGTGAATTGTTTGAGTGATTAGCAGGATGTTAGTGTGAACGGAATGTATAAATGGTGAGTGTTTTCTGATTAATCTAAACATGATTGCTTTACTTTTTAATCCGTTATTAGTACACGGTGGACTATTAGAAATGTTACGCGCTCTGATCCATAATAACTAATAACGACTACTAAGCAAAGCTTTAAAAATCCGCCTGCATACTGGTAATTTATTGTTATTTAATATGTGATTTAATACACATAGCGACATCTCTTGATTTATCGCAGAAGAATTAATTTTTATTTGAATTTTAAATGTTAAATTTAATATGAGATTTAATACACGCAGTGACATCTCCGGATTTATTGTTAAAGAATTAGTTCTTGTTATATTTTAAATGTATACCATGGAGTAAATATTATAAATATTAATTGCATGTGTATCCTTTTCTGTATCGGAATGGTTAGTTGTTAATTCACCGGTGGAAATAAAAGCGAATTTTGAAGTGAATATATGTGTGTAATTATTTATACTTATAAACACAATACTAAAAATAGACACACTTGCAAGTAGAAATAATTATTTTATATTTTAAAAATGGGGATAATAAAGATGTTTGTTTACGACAATCTTATAATACAGGGTGCGGCAGGGAAACTTTCTGATTTGAAAGTTCAATAAGAGAAAAAGTATTTTACATATCGATTTAACTCTTTTATTATCGTATTGTACACATCCTGAATTTTTGTTTCAAGTTTTAAAAAATGACATCGGACAAATAGCGGCCCTCATTAGCGATACACTGATTCACCCGCTTTTTGAAATTCCGCTCCACTCTTACGAGCATATCGACGGGAATGTTGGCGATGGCTTGGCGAATGTTGTCCTTCAGGTGTTGCAGGGTCCGTAGTTTGTCATTGTAAACAATGGATTCGAGATATCCTCATAAAAAGAAGTCACAGGGAGCCAAATCGGGGGAGCGCGCCGGCCACAGTACGTTACCCCTCAAGGAGATTAGGCGTTCGTGGAAGTGTTCCCTCAAAAGTTCTATTGAAATTCTTGCTGTGTGTGCCGTGGCTCCTTCCTGCTGGAACCATACGTCTCCAAGTTCCAATTCTTCAAGTTTTGGGAGAAAAAAATGCCTCAAATGCGCAAAAACGACAGCCTCACCCTCTCGACGTTTTCTGGCGTTCTAGAAGTTTCCCTGAATGCGTCCACCAACGAAACGATTGATTGCCGGCCAGGAACGGGACCCGTGGGATAAATATCAAACCGAGTTCGGAAGGCACGTTGGGTGGCAACCACCGAACGGCCATTGGAAAAGTAGGCCTCGACGGCGAACGCACGCTCCTCCTTTATCCAACGCATGACAGCTGGCTTGAGCGGTAACAAAACTTCAAGACCCCCTCTATCGAATGAGACCCTCCCTACCCCTTTCTGACCACGTCTCGCTCATTGGCGCCCAATTCAAGTCAGCAAGTTTCTCTGCCGCACCTTGTATGGGTATTATGTAATTTTGTGGGCAGCATAAATGGGGTGCATTAAACACTCGATTTTATTTAACACGGCATTTGCCCTGAAGTAAGTTTTATTTGATTTTGAAATTTAGCTTTACATCAATATTTATTTAATAAAAGCATATATATATATATATATATATATATATATATCCATTTTTTCTATATAAAGCGTTCTATTTGATAAATTAAGTAGACGATTTAATTTATACAAAAAGTACGTAATTTAGAATTTAAAGAGCTTCAATTTGATGCATAATCACGGATTCGAACCGTTATTTTTTTGTTCCTGAAAAAATAACAAATTTTTACGATTTTCGGTTTTCTCTTCAGCTCCAAGTGATTGTTTTAATTTTTCAAATATTTTTATTTCATATTAAAAAAAGTTCATGTGTCCATCCTAGCACTCCCCTCATTATAAATATGATGATTTAAAGAATAAGAATATGGAAAACTGCCTTAAACTAAATTTGTTCTACTTTTATTACTATTATCGCCTTTCCAAAATAAATATTTTTTATCGTTAATACGCGTGGCGTATGAAGTAAAATTTCGAGTTTAGAAAAGCCCCGTGAAATTTTTTACACGGGGCTTTTCTAAACTCGAAATTTTACTTCATGCTCAGTCAAGGAGTGGACGACACTCGTTTAATTGTCGTTTGATTTTCAATATATCGAAAATTTTATGAACCCCCATACCCCTTAGCTACGGCCTTGGCTTGCTTGATTAAAACAATTATAAATAACATTCCTGATTTTACCTATTTTTTCTTTATTCACTAGTATCATAAGTCTTAAATAAATACATTTGAAAAGGTAGTATATTAACATTTAAAAAATCCTAATGATGCGCAATGTTGCCATTTGAAAAAAATGAGTTATTTATTTAAAAAAACGATCGAATTGCAATTTAAAGATATCTGTTGGCCAAATTAAGAAACAAAAGTTGGTACTATATGTTTTGTACACGTCTATGGCACGAAACAAAACATATCAGGGCGATCACAGCAACCTAGATGCACTATTAATTTTTGACAAAAAATATGCCACTAGTAATGTTTTTTATTTAAACAATTGATTTGAATGTAAAATACGATTCTGTATCCGGAAACAAAAAACTAAGTAAAGTATTTCATTTAAAATTTCAAAACTGAAGTCACTTCCGTTGAAACCGGAAGTGCTATTACAATTTCATAATCACCACTGAACTCGAAATTGTTATTAATATGAATGTTAAAAATTTCAAATTGATATCTCAGTTAATAAAATAACTAAAGGGGGAGATCCTGTTTTGTATTAAACCCGGTATATAAATTAATGAATGTGGTAAAAAACATAGAAATAGTTTCATTTAATTTTGATATGGATAACCACGTAGTAGCGGTCAAAACCATCGTGATGTTATTTGTATCGGTGATTCGAATAACAGGATTTATTTATTTATTTAAGAAAATGATAAGATACAGACAGGACAAGTCCCAATATAGTGTCTAATTACAATTACTAATAAATAACAACAAATAACAATAAAAATTATATAAATATTGTAAACTTAACATAACATAATTATGGAAAATAACAAACAATAGAATATTCGATACTTGTTCTGCTACTTTCTTGATGGAACCAAATTTTCAAATTGGGTAAAGTACTACACTTGTTATGTTCCATATTTTTATTTTCAGTTGCCTGACACGTGTTTCGATCCGTTACGATCATTTTCAAAGTTAAAACTAATTTGAATTTGACAAATGTTCCTACATATGTACAAACAAACAATAGTAGTTACATTTATGGAATGATGATGGAAAATCTAAGATTGTTACGTATATTATGAATAAATGAAGTATGAACACAGTGGGACCAAAAAAGTAACAAACAGCAATTATAAGAACAAACAACTTTATTGCTCAGAAACATTATCTGAATTTTAAATTTGAATCATATTTTTCTCTTACAAATATTTTATTCGAGTATTCGTGATTCAAATCATATTAGGATTTATGATTCGAATCGTTTTTTTTTGAGGATTCGTCCCAGCTCTGTTAACTACTAATAATTTTTGACTAACCCTTTAAGTAACAAGATTATCTTTGATACATACATAATTATTTTAGGATATTTTAATTAACTTTAAAACTACTTCAAATGAAATTAATTATACCCAAAAATATTAATTGAACATTTCAACTGCCGATGGAATTCATGAAGGTATTTCGGAGAGATGAAATCATCTCTACAGTTGGCAACGTTGATTAAACCGTATGTTACTTAATATCAGTACATTGAATTTACGATATAAATAAGATTAATCCCTTGAAATTCTCTCCAGTTATAAATCATGAGTAAAATTGAGTCGCAGGGAAGTGATATTAGTTCTCGCAGTAGTTTATTAAATATTTCTGAAGTGTGTAAAGATATAACCGGGGGAGAAACGGGAGGAGAGCGCAAAATGAAAAACTCTATAGTTCCTAACTTAAAGTTACAAGATAGTTCGATTCGATTTATGTGAGAACATTGTTCAACTGTACGTAAGTTTTAATGGCGTCGCAATATATATATAGTATATTCGCGACAAGCGCCTACGCTTCAAACATTAAAATATTTTATTACTCTTATTAAACAGTTATGGATGTTTAAGTCATGTTTACGCTTCGAATTATTTAATAACGACTTCGTTATAAAATCGTGCATATTTTGATTAATAGAGTTTTCAGAAGTTTTATACGTGCCTGTAATAAAGATGAAATACTATAAAAACGGGGAAGTTACTTCCGTTTAACAAACACATCGAGACTGAAAAACGATAATTAATAAAAAGATAAAAATATAATTCATGATTTGAAAAAAAGCAATCACTTGGTTAAATTTCACTAATATTTTGGTATTTTTATTCCAAATAGTTTCGACTTTGATTCATTCTCTTCCCTGAAAATGACTCAAAGTCGAAACTAGTTGGGATAAAAACACACTTGGTTAAATTTCACTAATATTTTGGTATTTTTATTCCAAATAGTTTCGACTTTGATTCATTCTCATTCCCTGAAAATGACTCAAAGTCGAAACTAGTTGGGATAAAAAACCAAAATATTAGTGAAATTTAACCAAGTGTTTTCCTAGTTAAATTTCACTAATATTTTGGTTTTTTATTCCAAATAGTTTCGACTTTGAGTCATTTTCAGGGAATGAAAATGAATCAAAGTCGAAACTATGAGTCATTCTCGTTCCTTGAGGAATGACTCAAAGTCAAAACTAGTTGGAATAAAAAACCAAAATATTAGTGAAATTTAACCAAGTGTTTTATTTTTTCAAATCATAGTTAAGTATGTTATTCAAGATAAGATAATTCATGTTCTTGGTCAATGGCCATGCCAACTTCTGCAGCTAGGACCATTTGACCAGCTATTGCACATGAAAAGAAATTTTAATTTTGTGTCAAAAATGTACTGTTTTAACAAAATTATTGATTTTTAATGTAAACAGCTAAAAAAACTATACAAAAAAGCGAGTAGTTATTTTGAGTTTGAATATGAAGCTGTAAATATCCGCTATTTTATTTCGGAGTTATAAAAATATTATCAGTATAATGTGTAAAAAAGTGCATTAATATTAAATGTACACTATGTATATCCGCATGTATATGTTAGCTCGGCTTTTAGTATAAATGATAATCTCCAAAGACTGCTCCCGCAAAGCCGCATTAATGAGCCCTGCGGGAACGGGCCAACTTGCAACGAACCCGTTGTTGTATCATGCATTTTTAACTCGAATTTGTTTCGAAAACACATATTAAGTGATATAATTCCGAAAGTTGGAAAATGTATATGTGATATCCGCGCGACACGGCGACTCGCCGAATAAAAGCCGTTCGCCCATCGATTTTCGCGGAATAAAAGCGAACATATCGAGATAGGATTTTGTTTCCCTTAACACTCTGTTTGCTCTTTTCGCTGAACTACTTTAATTCTCTTAAGGTAAAACAGCGCTCCGCCTTCCACTCCTCTCGCAGGATGTGCTTGTTTAATCAAAAAATCTTGGATAAACTTGTAGAAATGTTTGCCTTTAATATACTTGACCTGTATTGTGTTTTCTGTATTGTTGTTTGCAAAATCGGGTCGATACAATTCCAACTGTTTTCATAATTAAAGCTTGCACTTACTTGTTTTGTTTTGAATATGAACATCATATTATTACGTTCATCGTCACTAAATTCAACGCTTAAATAATATTATGTATGCTTTAATGACAACAATAAATGTAGAGAACACCATGAACTCAACAACTATGATTTTGACTATAGAATATTCTGGAGAAGCAAATAAACACTTTCTGTTTTGGTTATGTATTACTGCATACAAAGATGAAACGATTTTTGCTTTATAAATATATAGTACATACAGAGAGTTTTTCTATTAACTATACATATCTCAATATACTGTCTACGCTGTAAATCTTTACATATTCGTTGTTTTTACAAATATTTCACATTGAACTTTCAAACGAGTGTTTTCCACTCCTAGATTAAGCATGAAGTAAAATTTCGAGTTTAGAAAATCCTGAAAATTTGGTTTGGTCGCGTAGCGCGTAGCGCTACGCGATCAAACCAAATTTTCAGGATTTTTTTAACTCGAAATTTTACTTCATGCGCCACGCGTACTAATCACTGATGTGATGTGGTGTTTAGAATATACGTTTTAAGCATACTGCTTTAGTAGAATATTTTGAACTCTACCTTTAATCAGTGTTTTATACGCGTGGCGCATGAAGTAAAATTTCGAGTTTAGAAAAGCCTGAAAATTTGGTTTGGTCGCGTAGCGCTACGCGCTACGCGACCAAACCAAATTTTCAGGCTTTTCTAAACTCGAAATTTTACTTCATGCTTAACCTGGGAGTGGAAAACACTGGATTAAAATAAATTAAACTATTAAAAAAAAACAAACGATTGGCGGAAAAGTTACAGCTCATGCATGTATGCATGTATATTTAAAAGAAAAAATCCCAGTATCACTTTTTACATGTTGACGTTATAAAATCATTTAATTTGAATCTCTTAACGAAAATTTCCACTTCTTAATTAAGCATGAAATAAAACTTCGAGTTTAGAGACGCCTGAAAATTAGGCTTGGTCACGTAGCAAAGCGGACCGGCTAATCCAAATTTTTAGTCTTTTCTAAACTTGAAACTTTACTTCATGCACCACGCGTATTAATCATTGAAATATTGTTAACTCTATGATCCTCGCCTACAGCAAACAATAATTTAAAAATTGTATGTAGTTTTTTGTTTAAGTATTTGAAAATGTTAATTCGCTCGTGGCTCACTCGATTATGTAGAATTTTATCTGTGGCCCGCGACAACAGTGCGCAGACCACTGGTCTAAATCAAAATCTCGCGATTTCGAAATTCAAGTGTCTGTTCTCATAGGTATACTTAAAAGAAAAAAAATGCATTTTTTAACTTCACAAATATTTTTTAATCCTGGCCAGGGATACGCCTCGACTTTAATAGTCGACGTTACAACACGTCAACAATGTCAACAATACTATTTAAAGGTTATGTTATTATAATGATATGTTGCGGATTTGGGTGATTTTGAGAGTTTTGGATACTCTGTTAACTTCCAAGCTGTCTGCGAAAATCGCATCGCATTAGGCTGAATAGTTCAAATATTATTTTAATTAAAACTATTGTCGACATTATCGACGTCAGGAACGTTGTAGAAATAATCGACGTTGACGTGAAATTCGATGCGTCGATAATGACATTAGTATAAATTAAATTGCCAATTCTTGGTTGCAGAAATTCGATGCGTCGAAAATGAAATTAGTATAAATGAAATTGCCAATTCTTGGTTGCAGAAAACTTCAAACACTGAAAGTGCGATTCTTTTCGCAATCTATGCAATCTAACTTATAGATTGCGAAAAGAATCGCACTTTTAATGTTTGAACTATTCTGCAACCAAGAATTGGCAATCTCATTTATACTTACGTTTAAACCGCAAGGTAACGTAGCTGCCAGTCTAAGGGGTCAAATTGTTTAGAGGGAACGGCAAAGCTATACTGATGAGAGATAAATCTCGAAACGCGTCTATAGATGGCCTGAATAATTTGTCCCAAATTGTTACATTTGCAGTAGGTTACTGTATGTAACAGCAAACACTTGTTGTATAATTCAATGTCCGTCGGGGTATTAGCTCGGGAAGTAGTTGTCTCAATGAGTATTTGATATAGTCTTTGTAAGACTAACTTGTTCTAGATTGCGAAAAGAATGACAATGACATTGTCGACGTGACATTCTTGACACCGCCCATTCCTGCTCCTGACACATGATGTAAATTTAGCAACTTTATAAAAGCTTTTAAAAATGTATAGTGTTTTTTAGAGTGAAATTAACCACCTCATGCAACAGGGAGCACAAAACAGAGACATGATGTGAAGTCACATACAGGGTTTTTTTTTTATTTCGGTATACAAATCCCTATGTATACCCAGATAAAAAAATCGCACTGAAACGGTCGTGTGTACTATGCTTTATGTGTTGAATGTAGGCAACTAAACTTACGCATTAAAACGTCAATTAGTAATTGATTGTTTCTATTTTGTACGCGTGAAAGTTAACAGTAGTAATGTATTCCATAGAAGAAACAGTTGAAATAGTAACCTGGCATCACAATGGTAACACCTTGGGGAGTGTAAGGGACCAATTTTCGGCAAAATATCCCAAACGACCAATTCCGTGTGTAGGAACAATCCAAAAGATCATCAAAAAGTTTTCTTTAAAAGGCTGTGTAGTTAATTAACATTCAAAGTGAAAGAAACTGAATCACGTTTTAAGTGATGAGTCAAAATTAAATATTTTATGCTTCGTTTGAGAAAATCATGTTGCTGCACTACAAGAAATTGAAAAATACTTTGGAATATCAAGAAGTTCGGTATTTAAAACTACAGAAGTAGGTGTTGGTTATTTCCAACACTTGTAACTTCTTTTGTATTATTTTGTATTGTTCAAATAATATTGTACTTATAATTTATTAGAATTTATGATATTTTCCTCTTAAACAATATCTGCCTTATTTTTATCTGTAAAAATAAGTTTTGATGCCCCACTAAGCATTATTTAAGATGCCTAATAAAATCCAAAAACTACCTTCTAATGTCTATTAATTACAGCTACGTGAAATAATTTAATTAATATTTTTATAAGATAGCAACATTTTAACAATGTTAATTATAATAAATACTCTTCCTAAATTGTTTAATTTGCTCCACTATTTTGTTTAATTGTTTTATAAATATTTTGAATAGAAATTTAATTTGATTACTTTTTGAAATTTTAGTATGTGTATGAAAGTTTGGTTGCCTATGATCAAAACATAAAGCATAGTACACACGAATGTTCCAATGCGTTTTTTATATGGGTATACATAGGACAATGTATACCCCAAAGAAAAATTCCGTGTATAGAGGGAATTTTTCTTTTAAGTATACATATGCATATGCTCTTTTTAAAGAGTTCAATTTGAAGCTTTAAACAAATGTTTTCCACTCCCAGATTAGGCATGAAATAAAATTTCTAGTTTAGAAAAAATTATTTTATGCGCCATGCGTATTAAGCACTAAAAACACTGAAATATTGTAAGCAAGTATACTTTACTTAAAATCAGTGTCTTATACGAGTAGCGCATAAAGTAAAATTTGGAGTTTGGATAAGCCTGAAAATTTAGTTTGGTCGTTCCGCTTCGCTACGGGATCAAAATTTTACTTCATGCTTACCCTAGGAGTAGAATATACTCGTTCAAAGCTCAAAATTAAACTCTTTTAAAGAAAGAACAAATATCTAAAAATGTATAGCACAATTGGGACATGTATACCTAAAAAAAAGCTTTTTGTACTTTACCTCGCATTACGGTAATACAAAAATAAATTAAAAAAACATTATTACTAAATACATTAAAGATTTATTTATTTTCCTTTTTGAAAGTTACCTGTAAAACTAGTTTTTAGAAGATTCGGTGATAGATCCAACAACGTATGCTTACCTGTAACAAACAAATAAAACAAAGCATTAGCACTTATATAAAACATCTAATATTCCTACATAATGTGATAATAGTAACTACATCGAAAACTGAAGCAATAGGTGTAAATATAAGTAGTGTCCGTTTTCTTCAATAATGACATCGAAAGGCTTACATGGTTGGACGAATTCATCGAGTCAAGACCGGATAATTTTTTTATCGCAAAGGCATTCAAATACTAGTAGAACTTGGCCAAAAAGTTGTAAATAATCAGCATGATTACGTTCAAAAAGTTGTATATAATGATGGAGAGAGCATTTTTTATTTTTAAAAACGCATTTGAAAAGAAACTGGATAGAACTTATGTTAACACCCAATATGTTTTATCAACCTGCTACAAAAAAGCATTATTTTCGTAAACGTATAAGTATTATTACGTCATTATAATAATTACATCTTGATTGCCTACAGGAAATTTATATCCTAATTACAAGGCAATATATAAAACAAATTCGTTACATACAGGGAGTTTTTCTTTTAAGTATACATATCCTAATCTTAGCGTATCTACTGTAAATCTTCAAATATTAGTTGCTTTTTTTAAATGAGATAAATTTGAAGCTTTAAACGACCGTTTTCCGCTCGCAGACTAAGCATGAAGAAACATTTCGAGTTTAGAAAAGCCTTAAAATTTTGTTTCTAAATTCAAAATTTTACTTCATGCTTAATCTGGCAGTGGAAAACACTCGTACGCAGCTTTAATTTAAACTCTACAAAAATATCTTGAGATTTACATTATTTAGACATGTATACGTTAAAGAAAAACTCCCAAAAGCAACAATAATGTGTCATTTATTTAGGTGATGAAATCATTTACATAAAAAATACGCTACTGCAATATCCTAGCTGTATCGAATAGTAATTGACATATTTAACCAGGTGTTTGAAATCGCGAACGAGTGCAGACGATAAAACAAGTCCATCGTAAAATAGTTTGATCACAACATTTATGATAGAGCATCCAAACTATTAAAACCCCGTTTTCCCGTGTAAAAAGGAAAACGATGTAGGAGTGAAGGGAAGTAAGTTAGTAGCGCATAGCATTAGACCCTATTACAATGCATAATGCCACTTGAGATATCTTATGAGCGAAAAGTGTAACGTCCCAGTAATTGGCACACTGTTGGCATCAGATCGCATTGTATATGCAGGAAGTCATCTGTAATCCCCAGTAGTGCTCCAGTAATTTACTGCCAGAGACACATTACGCAGTCACGGACCAATGTGTATATATCTATCTATGTACGTTAATGGCCATTTATAAAATATCCACGTTTTCTGATATAAGGGTTGCTATCCTTATAATGTACTCGCGCACACCCTGCAGGAAATACATTATTAGTCTCCACGGGTGGAATATTATTTCACGGCTAAACCACCGGTTACAATATCGTTATGCTCGTTTTATTGCTGTTATCGGAAGATAATTTGCTAAAACTCCATTAAACTACATATAATCATAATCAATTAATCTAACTTTATATTATAACTGTGTACACATATTCAGGTTAAATAGCTATGAGTAGCCTTTGCCTTTTCAATATAAACTTAAGTTTATTTAAAAAGTAGGCTATTCAGTTCATATCTTGAACAAGTTTCTCATCTTTTACGTTGTAAAACATATTTAACTATGATTTAAAAAAGAAAACACTTGGTTAAATTTTACTAATATTTTGGTTTTTTATTCCAACTAGTTTCGACTTTGAGTCATTCTCAAGGAGTACAGGATATTACATTTTTACAAACATTATATACAAGAGAGAGGTTAATTTAAATTTTATGGTTAGGCAATAAGGGCTGTCATGATGGGTGAGCTCCACAGATCTTCAATGTCATTAACTATTGGTTTTCCCTGTTTTATTGCTTTCTGGATTTCCAGCCCTTCGCGATAATTGAAATGACTTCCTTTATTGCCTGTGTATAAAATCTTTAGCGTTTAATTATTAAAGAAGTGATTATTGTCAATAGATTGTTTAGCTAACCCAGTGCAATATTTTTTATTTAGGATTGAAGCTTTATGTTCTTCCAATCGTTTTGTTTTTTAATTCCTCCCGGATTGGCCAATGTAAATTGAGTCACAATCGTCGCACTAGATTTCATACACTCCGTACTTTTTAAGTCGGTGTGAGTTAGATTTTGTCAGCGACTTTTTTCCAAAAGTTAAAAATTGTATTAAAGAGCAAGAATTTAACATAATCATGACTAACCCAATAAATTTAGGCAACCTCCTAGTGAATAGCAAACCCAAAACTGATAAATTAAAAAAACAAATCTTTCAGGTATACATGTAACGATTTTTCAAGTAAATTTTTCATTCATGATCTTATTAAATACTTTCAATTTGAAAACTCTAACGAGTGTTTTCCACTCCCAGACTAAGCCTGAAGTAAAATTTCGAGTTTAGAAAAGCCTGAAAATTTAGCTTGGTCGCGTAGCCAAATCAGTCTTTTCTAAACTCGAAATTTTACCTCATGCGCCACGCGTATAAAACACTGATTTAAAGTAAAGTTCAAAATACACTTCGATTTATGTTTGATCACATGTTAATTAATTTTACAAATGTTTATATGGAATATGTAAAAATATACTTAAAAGAAAAAAATCCCTGTATGTGTTGAAAAGTTGCAAGTTGTAGCGTTCTTTATTTAGAAAACCTTTGCATCGTGACAATTTATTTGACAAATTATGATTTATTTGTCAGATTGATAAATGATTACCAACATCTCAAAATTTGATGTTTAAAATACCCTACTGTTAAATCAGGACTGCAACTATTCGCAGTACATACACTCTAAGTTTGGTCATAATAAAAAAAAACAGAGTTTATAAAAAATCATAAACCAAATCGGTGACATATTTTTTGATTTATCGACACATTTTGTCCGTCTTCTCCGATCTCTGATGCAAAAAAAACGTCATAAGCATATCGAACAGTAAGTACAATACCGGTCTCAGACAATAATTGGTATCGTCGCTCGCTCAGCTTGCTCCTCCTTCAAACAATTTTCTTTGACTAGTAACAAATCCTTACTGTTATCTATACATAGTATACTATAGAAATGTATAGATATTTTGTTTAAAATTATTGAGTTGAGATTGATGCTGTTAAACCAATCTATAACTTTATATTTTTACTTAACATCATTAAACATCAAGAAAATTGAGAATGTTCTCCTTTATTGATTAAGCATGTCCGCAATTTATCGAAACATAATTAATTGTGGCCATTGTGCAACTAGTCTACATCCCAGTAATTTATATTTGCTTCGACGCAACAAAGCTCGTCCTGTCACTGTAAACTGTTAGTCTTGGGATCAATTAATCAGTTTAGGTAAAGTCCGAAAATTGCTACCATAAAAGAGTTGTAACCAAGTTTACTTTTATTTAAATAATAAGGTTACTAAGGTTTGTCTTCAATTTAAACTAAATAAATTTGAATTTCAACAATACGTTGATATAGGTATTTTCAAATTGACTGACCTTTTTATTTGGCTGAGATTTTGTTTTACAAAATTGCTAGTTAGTGTGACCAACGTTACATTAAGAAAAGTAACCACTAAATGCTTTTATCTGGATCCGATTATAAAATGATTGATTTTTTAGCTTTGGTAAAATCTCAACAAGTTTTCAATTAAAATTAAGTCAGATAAACTGTAACTAAATTGTAGAAGTAATTTAGTTACAATAAATTCTAGTTTAAGGGCCAGTTGCACCAAACATGTTAAACGGGTTTATCTCTAAACTCGAGTTCAAAGCAACATAACAACAATAGAAACTGTCATTTTTAACTTGAGCTAAGAGATGAATCCAGTTCAACGTTCATTTTAGACAGAGTTGGATCTAAACGAATCTTAGCCGCAGAAAATCCAAATTTTACCCAAAAGTGATTTTATATATACATATTTGTAAAATATTATCAATAATTTTATATGTATTTGTAAAATCATATTATCATATTTAATTGGCTAAATAAAACAATAGTTTCATTTAATTGAATCAAATAGTTGTAAGACAAAATCAGAAAATTAACGGTAAATTTTGGAGTGCAATTTTTTTCCAATTTACCAGTAAACCGGTTTACAATCCCCAGGTTTCAACGGTAAAAAATAGCTGACATGTATGTTACATATAAATCAATTTATTTCATAATAATCAAAATAGGAACTTTTCTTTAAATTATACTTATTAAAACAAGATAAATTCAAATTCAAAATTATTTGAATTTGAGAAAATAAGCTTACGCTTCTTATAGTTTGCACACTTTAAACATAATATATAAAATTACGAAAAAACTATTCGTGAAAATGCAAACAGTGGCTTAATTAATAAGACAATTTAAGACGATAAATATCCATTGAAACAACTACTTCCCGTGCAAATACACCTCCGGATATTGAAATATACAATGAAATATTTAAAATCTTATTTAATTTGATTTGTTACAACGCTCTATTAAAGTATATGTAACGTTTAGGTCAAATTCTTTTCAAACCAACTAACAATACAATTTAAAATGAAAGGAGAGATAGCAACAAATTAGAAGTGAAAAGACTTTCTATAGACGCGTTTCGAGATTTATCTCTCTTCAGTATAGCTTTGCTTATGACGTTTAAAAAAATTAGGAATAAAATTAAAACAAACTTACTTGGAATGGATATTTATCGTCTTAAATTGTCTTATTAATTTAAGACACTGTTTGCATTTTCACAAATAGTTTTTTCGTAATTTTATATATTATTTTTATTACTCGTATATTGAAAGTTATGATTTTAAATAGTTAAATTTTATACGTAACCATCTCAGAACAAATCTTGTAATAAATTGCAAACTGAATTATAAAATAGGCAATCATTAGTCTTTCTTCATAACTTATTCTCGTTGCACGAAATAATCGTGTCTGCTAATTACTAGGATCCACCTTATATTTGTCGAAAATATGACTAATTGCTAATAAGAAATTATGTAATTACATAACTATTATTCTAATTAGAAACATCGAATGAATCCAATTACACGGAATCAATTTAGGAAGTGGCAACGTCGCAGGCGGGTTCGTTAGTTCGAAATAATGAAATTTCGCACAAGTGCCGGGAGGAAAGGGGCGGAATGAGGGGAGCGGGCGGGGGGTGTAAAAATTTTATGCATCGATGGGAAAATTGTGTCTCGGAGGAAATTATAATCCGCTCGTGCAATGATGGAATCGGATAATAATCTCTGCTGTAACGCGCAATCTACGGGATAATTTAAGAGGCTACTGGCGGTTGTTACTGAAATCCTATCAAATCAAGTGACCCTAGAAACAGCTAAGGACTATCTGCGAACGCCATAAACTGTCGGAAATTACCCCATTCTGCTTATGGACCAATTCTGATTTACTAGTATATCAGTTCATTAGGGCGGATAAATCGTCGGACTTTAATACTTCATAAACACATTGTCTACACTATTGTAAAATGCATTTATCTTTATTTAAACACAATATGATTAATTTTGCAGAGGATACAAATTTAATTATACGGGGACCTGATTTTAAAAGAGTTAATGAAAAATGCGTCCGATATAATAAATTTGGTAGAGGTTCGGCTTCAAAGCAACCAGTTGCATTTAAATAGTGAAAAAATAAACTGTATTCTATTTAAATTAAATAAAATTTTATTAGCTCTAAAATCAGTTGAAATAAATCATAATGATTAGGATTTAGTTCCGGTGAAATTTCTTAGAACCTCCATTGATCAAAACCTTAAACGAAACAAGCATATTAATCAATTATTTTCAAAACTATCTACATGTTATCTATTTTAGATCACACTAATAACCATCCGTATGATTTAATGAGAACGGTTTACTGTGGCAATTTTGGTTGTATGCTTCGTTTTCGAATCTAGTCTTGAAGAAATTTAGGAAACGTTAATTTATTTTGTTATGCAAAAAGAGCACTAAGAAACGGAAACCAAAACTGAATCACGTCGAGGAAAATTGAATGATCGGTACTTGAATGATCTTGATAATCGACTGATCATTTAAATGATCATTCGACTGACGATTCAAATGATCATTTGATTCATTATTTGAATGGTTTTTTGAATGATCATTCAAATGATGATTCGAATGATAATTTAAATGATCATTTAATTGAACATTCTAATTCTGACTCTAATGATCATTCGAATCATCATTCAAATAATCAATTAAGCGATGATACAAAGTACCTATCTATTTATGCTTAACTTTTTCGAATTCCTAATCATTTTAGAATTGTTACACAGTATTACAATCGTTTAAAGCTTAATTTTTAATAATAGCGTATGCATATGTATACTTTAAAGAAAAAATCCCTGTATAACCATTTGAATAATCATTCAAATGATCAATTATATTACCAATTGAATGATCATATATATTACCATTTGAATGATCATTAATATCATCATTTGAATGATCATTCGAATCGTCATTCGAATGATAACAATAGATTATTAAATAATCGATGATTTTAATATTCAAATGGTTTCATCATTCCTACTCGAGTCAGCCAATGACTAGTTAAAGTTAGTTAGTTAGCCATACATACAGTGATGGACAAAAGTACAGGGAATTTTATCTTGTAGGTGCATACACAGTAAGTTTTACGACATTGGTTGTTTTTTTAAAGATTTCAATTAGAATTTTTAAACAAGGGTTTTCCACTCCCAGACTAAGCATGAAGTAAAATTTCGAGTTTAGAAAAGCCTGCAAATTTGGATTAACCGAAATTTTACTTCATGCGCCACGCGTATAAAACACTGAAATATCGTAAAGTGTAAAATATACGGCTTTAGCAATATAATATTTAGATGTGAATAAAAAGTGAGTTAAATTCTGCGCTGAACCAATTGTTTAAAACGGTAATTATAGGCAACCCAATAACTCTAACGTATATTGGGTTGCCTACAATCGTTGTTGTATGTGTGTGTTTTTTGAACTTCACTGTAAATTGGTGTTTTTAAGCGTGGCGCATGAAGTAAAATTTCGAGTTTAGAAAAGCCTAATTTGGATTGGCCGCTCCGCTTCGCTACGCGGCCAATCCAAATTTTCAGGCTTTTCTAAACTCGAAATTTTACTTCATGCTTAGTCTGGGAGTGGAAAACCCTCGTTTAAACGTTCAAATTAAAATCTTTAAAAAAAAACAACGCGGGCCATCCAAATTCTTAGGCTTTTCAAAATTCGAAATTTTACTTCATGTTTAGACTGGGAGTGGAAAACACTTGTTAAAAGCCTCAAATTGTACGCTTTAAAACAAAGAATTCCTGCAAATTTAAAAAAGCGTGTAATCATCAAGATATGTATACTTAAAAGTAAAATGCTCTGTATATAAAGAAACATATTTTCTTCGATTTATATAAAGAGTACTCAAACTTGAAATAAATAACCATTGGAATGAACCTATGTTGCAAAATGTTAACAAAACATATTCATAAAATATGTAAAATTATGCTTCTTGAACGTTTTCCTCTATTAAAGTAGTTGAACAAAAAATGTATATCACTATCATCATGAAATCTAATTTATTTAATATTTTCTTTAATTTACTTCAGGACGCATTCTTGTCAGATACACGTGCCGTTAGCCTAGTTCCACTTCCGCGAGATCGGGGCGATTCTCTTTATAAAACATCATCCCCTCTTCCTATCTGTTTCGTCCTCTTTTTCCGCACCTATTTTATTACTTATCGTAATAGGAATTGCGGTATTTCCTCCGCTTTTCTCTTCCAATTGAAACGTTCGAATTCCTCTTTGCTCCCGCGTATCATCCCGGTTTTATCTGAACCAGAGCACTTGACCAACTTTACTACCCATCACCATCTATCATACCCGCCATTTCTATTTCCCTTCGTTTTATTATCTGGATACACATAATTTGTATGATAAAACATTGTGATACTTTTGCATTGATTTATTTTTGCAATAAAAATCTTGACAGGGTATAAATAAAACTCTTTAAGAATGAAAATGTTCGATAGACAAATTTAAAAGTATAGTTATGAACGAAAGCTAGAGTAGTTAAAGAGCGAGAGTATCATTTTACTGTGCATAAGTCATCTCTTACGCTTTCTGTGTGGTGCATGCCGACAATAAACGCTGATTATTGTCGGTACAGCGCTGACTTTCTGTGCCGTGCGCCATTTATTGTAGGCAGGCCGGCACAATGATTTTTATTGAATATTGAATATCGAATATTGAATATCGAATATCATACGAGTGTAACAGGGAAATCATTTGATGGAGAAAATATGAAGGCTTAAGGGAAAAATCCAAATGAGTTCCAATTTTGAAATTTTACAAGGGAATAAAATAAAAATTCAGAACTCGGTCATAGGTTATTTATTTCTTTTGTCCTGAAAAACTTGGTTTAAGCTATACAATGGCATCAAAAACGATTTTCGCTACTTGTTGGACTCATTTGGTTTTTCCCCTTCCCTATTTAATATAGAAATACACGATATAAATTTGACCTATGGTTGTTTTTCTTTTGTTTCTTTAAATACCAAATCTCATTTCATACATCGATAAAATCGAGAAAAAAAGCTAAAATCTACACGTATTTTGAATATTCAATTTATACTGCAAGTTTAATTTCTGTGTACAAGTATTAGTACAAATACTTATATCGATCTAAAGCGGAGGATGCGGGTTTGTTTAGTTTCTTGTAATTAAGGTTGTCACAATTAAAATTCCCGACATGAAATGGGATTAGCGGGTGTCACCCTTTTACTTGACACACGTTCGCACATTAAGTGTCATACATGTGTACGTGTGAGAAACAAATTCGCACATTGCGGTCTGTTTAATTGCCCCCACTCACACACTCGCAAGAAATTAAACTCAAACATTTACAAAAAAAGGTAGATCTTGAGGCATGTTCAGATAATGTACGCAAACAAGTTTGTGCAAATTAGTTTAAATCGTTAATCGGAAAATGATACACAGTTAAGAAATATTGTATGAAATTTTAGTATACACACTTTTTGAAACTAAACATTGTTCTATTGTACATATTCTGTTCGTTTGTTTTATCGTGCTCACCATTGCGATTTCGTAAACTATTAGAGATACGAAAATGGTTAAATTAGACAAAAGATTCCATTTTAAGTTCAACAAATTTCAGCTTGCGCTATTTGTTGTCAAAATATGACGAAAAAAGTTAAAATCGTCAACATTTTTATTTGGTAATAACTTATTTAGAAAGTTATCAAGCTGAAATTTATAACATACCCGAAATAACATCTAGGAAACATAACAAAATTTATGAACATTATGCAGGTTGGTCCAATTTCAAGGAACGACATCAAAGGTCAACTTTCAATTTGATATTTACATCATTAAAAAGTGTAGTAAATGTGCAGGAAATGTATGCCTAAAATTATGTGCTAATGTCAAAAACAGAGAACTGTCATGTCTTAAAACAACAAAATTGGACACCTTTTATAAAATCTGTCACTAATTGTACAAACCCTAAGCGAGCCCTGAACAGTTTCAGGGCTCGTTTAGGGATTGTCTTAGATCAATTTCTGTTTAATTAACAAAGTAATAATAAATATATCATTCAATTTTTGCCACAATTTTAAAACAATAGAGCAAAGTTTTTGGCATGGCTTTAAGATTCACTCACAGTCAAAAGTAGAAACTTTATTCTAATTTATCCAATTCAGTATTTATAATTGTTTATATATAATTTATATAAACGATACGATAAATAAAATGAAAATCGATGGATTATTATTTTTATTATAACTATATAAATTAGGCAGATACTAAGCTAAACTTTTGTACTGTGTATTTTGAACTTCAAAAATATTTCAGTCTTTGATACGCGTGGCGCATGAAGTAAAATTTTAAGTTTAGAATAGCCTGAAAATTTCAGGCATTTCTAAACTCCAAATTTTACTTTATGCTTAACCAGGGAGTGGTAACACTCGTTAAAAGCTTCAAATTTAAGGATTTTATAAAAAACTGACGAATTTCTGAAAATTAATAACGTATACTTAAATATAAAGTTTGTTTCTGTTTTCTTACAGAAGTTATGAACAGAAGGAATGGTAACTATTTTCACCTATTTACTTTAACTGCAAAAGCACATTATAGAAATTGAAATTTGATTAAAATCCAAAAATGTCACTAAGCTCATGTGGTTAAAAAAGAACGTATTAAAAATTACAGCATCCAAATTTGTATTTTTTTTAAGTTATAACACGAAAGCATGCATAGGCCCATGCATTCGTGTATTAACAAAATCAAAATTTCTCAACTGGAAAGAAAAGAAAAACAGCAGTTCAGAGTCGACTGAAATTGTTAAAAACAGGAAAATAGAATAGTTCGTTTATAATATCAATAATAATTATTTTTGTGAACACTATAGGAATTAGAAAAGGAGACAATACGATTTTTTATGTGTAAAAAACATTGAGAAATTTGCTGACAAGAAAAAAACCATATGTACAAGCTAAAAGTTTAAATCAATGTTTCCTAATTACGAGTATATTGAATTAACATGAGTATATTTTGAGTCTTCAGAAATACGACACATCCATCAATATAAAATTGATTTATATTTGTTCAATTTAACAAATTCGTTAAATGAAATATATTTTAGTACTTTTCAAATTTATATAATGATTTTCAATTAACAATGTTTTATTATTTTGTAAAGTATTGAGTGTTCCATTTAATGAAATTTGACAATTACCATTTTAAGTTGAGATGTGATATGATTTTCATCTCGAATTTCCTGCTCTATTCAATGGTGTAAAAATCCAATTAGGCTGCCATGAAAAAATTTGAACTTTGATGTCGTATTTTGTAAATAGGACACCCTGTATAAAATATGTCAATTTTATTATGTTTGTCGGATATTATTTGGATTACATTTCATATATTATTTTAATATCTTTCTAATTAACAAAGTTATTGCAAAAATAAAATAGTCGCTTTTTCAAACTATCTTCAAAACAAATGACTCATGATAAAATTGTATAAGGAAGTTTTGTTTGGTATTAAATTTTTCTTTTTTATTGAATTACGCCGTCTTCGTATTTCTATTAGTTTACAGAATCACAATGGTGAGCACTATTAAACAAACGAACAGTATAGCAGAAAATAATTAATAAATCATCATATTGTAATTTAATAAAAAATTTAAGCCTAATTATCATCAGCTCTACGTTATTATTTGCCGGTGAATTCTAGGTAAACCGGCTTTGATTTACTAATTATACTGAAACATTGAGAGTTTACAATCGCCGGTTTAATACGTAATTAATGGCTCTTACCTTTAAATTAACAAATTTTATATATATTTTTGAAAAATATATACCTTTGAGCAAGACAATTCCCACTAGTTATTTAAGTGCCTTTGGTTGCTTTGTGTTGAAATATGTGCTGAAATCACTACAATGAATTTATTCTCAAAATCTCTACAGCTTTACCAATATATAGGGGATTATTTTCTGAAATCCTACTTGTTTCTAATTACCATTTATACGTTGAATATAAGTGTAGAGTTGAATAAGTCGCTTGGAAATATCGTTTTGACAAAAACGTGGTAAATTATCCGGATGTCCCATATATTATGGATACAGTTGTTATCGTTATTACATTAATTACATTCATCGCTGATTAACGGTCATGCAATTGTCCACGGGACCGCAAATAATTATATATTATGTAAATAATATATATTAATGGGATATGGTATGGCTAATGAAATGTAAATGGAATGACTCATTATACGGAATTGTGCGCCTGATGGTATTAGTTTTCCTTTCATGCAATACACGTTATTACAAATCTTGCACGAAGATATTTTAAAGTTAGAATAGTATTATGATTCAATTTATAAGCGTATTTAATCGTAATCCCTACATGTAAACCTTACAAAAACATAATAGTTACGATTTTGCCCGGCGCATGCACCATTCTGGAACTATGAATTTTGCATACATTTATGTAAGTAAATACAGGCTTGTTAAATATTCATGCATAGAGTGTGTGCTAACTTCATTAAAAGAGTATATTTTTCTTGTCTACACATAATACATCTTTTTTATTTCCAATATTGAACAACAAATAAGTTTAATTAATAATATTTACAATTATTGCATATTATAACGAACAATAAATGGTTCGTTATAATATGCAATAATTCATAAATTCAATTTCAATTATAAATCACATCAATTATATGGCAACTAATTTGTTATAATCGTACTACGCTGTTACAACATTAACAGATGTTAATATCAGATAAAAGCTTATAATTTGATGTTATCCAAAATATGTGAGTACACAACTATTGCTTTAGAAATAAAATGATCAATAAAAATATTTTTTTTAGGCTGAAATGTGAATTGCCGATTTGCAGAAATATTTGTAACTGTAACAATTTACAGATATATTGCAACTAAATTGATTTACTATCAAAATAATGTTATAAAATATAAATATATTTCCTATGTATTAAATTATTCAATTTCCAGTATGCAATGTTATTACAACGTATTTTTTCAATTTGTATTTTTTCAATTTATTGTAACATGTAAATGTACTTAGATAACGTAGATTCCGTTTTAAAAAAATTCAAATCTGTTAAACTTAACACTGCAAACAATATTTGTTCGTAGTTTTCTTCTAACACGAATTTTATATATTTTACCAGATCTCCTATGAAACTTATTATGTAACATTTTGTGGTGTGCACAAATAAATCCAAGCACATTGACGTTCGCAGAAATGTAATTACGGGGGATATCTGAACAGAATTTATTGAACGTGCATCTGTATTTTAAATTGACTTCTTTAACATTATTAACATTTATGATTATACCCATTAAGCACCATTGGTAACTTTATTAATTTGCTGGTTATTACAATACTAAATAAGTTAATTTGATTTGGAATCATTTATTATTCATAAATGATTCCACCCGACATTTGTGGGCAGGGTCATTACTTACTCGGCCAGAGGCCCTTTATTTCCATATAATTAAAAATAAATTGTAAATGTCTTTATACCAAACTCTGGGTATGTTTTTTTTGTTAGGATTTGGTTATTTATTATTTATATTAAACGATCCTTTTATGGCGAATAATTGTGTAGTGTACAATCGATGTAATAGAAATTAATTTATATAATTTGGGAGAAATAAGGAGCCGCGATAAAGTTTCCAAAAGCAATTTTAAGCCCTAAGTAATTTAAGTTTAGAATACAACTGAAAGATTTATTTTGTGTTAAATATCCGAAATGATTGCCCGGAGAGGAAATTTTCGAGATGCGTCTTCCTGGCTCTTCCCTTCCACGTTTTATTAATCATTTAGGCCGTGATGAATATTATGTTGTTTTATAATAATTGATATTTAATTTTATAATAACAAACCGAATAACACGCTCTTGAATCTTACATTTATTTCATAAATACATTTTTCTCAATAGTAACAGAGTATGTACAAATTAATTTTCTATGAATTCTTATGAGAAAAAATACTTGTTTTATGTAGTGGGCAAATAAAATTATTCGAATTTGCATTCGCTAATATCTAATTCCCTATATTCGGAATATTATGTCACCTTATATTTAAGCATAACAATTTAACTTCTCTGAGACATCTAATAATATGTTATAACTATAATTTGAAATGAAGAATACTTTAATCACTAATCAAATACATTTTGTGTAAATAGTTGTTGTATACCGAATCTTACTAAAAAAAAAGATTTTTATTATTCACCAACATTAAATAACTAAAAAACTCAACTTTTGTACGTGTAAATCTATCTTATATTTTCTATGATCACTGATTTATTAACTGAATATCATTGCAAACAAAGCACCTTGATTTATTTAATCATTGATTTACTAATTAGTGATTTTAATCAAGCGGGATGTAAATAAGCACAAGTGTTTTAATTGAATGTAACATAAATAGATTTAAACATGTGTTAAATGTGAAATTAATTAAATATAAATATGACCTATATAGATCTCTATTTAATAATAGTATCCTAATAGCAATTACATTTTATTGTAACTGCATTCACATCTTGGATAAAAACAAAACAGTTTCAAGTTTGTAAAAAAAAAAAGAATTTAGAAGCGACGTGTTAAATTTGATTTAAGTCCACATGAAACGCAATAGGGAGTGCTATAATTTCCAGCAAATTCCATCATTGTAAAATACATCGTGCTGCGAATCCTCTGGTAAAAACAAGGGATAAACAGCAAAACCGTCGAAATGGACCCTACATCTTTTCCTCAACATACTTTTAAGAAAGAGCCCAGCGGGACCCGAAACCGAATAGTCTTGAGAAAAGCTCGTGGGAGGGCTCGAACCCTACGGTCCCGTGATGAATCGCAGCCAATATTCCGTTGTTACCGAACAAATCCCTAATGTCTGTATATTTCTATTTATGCATCTCATCCCGGATATTCCCCGAAGGTGTGGAGTTATCCGGATTATCTCGAATGAAACAAACGAGTGCGCTGAAAGTGCTCGGGGTCTCGTTGCGCTCATCTTCCCAGACCTGGGGTAAGGGCTGAGGGTTTGCGGGTGGAATGTTTTGTTGCTTTAATTAAACTTGTCACAATTAAAACTCTCGGAGCGGGCTTCTGGGACAGGTGACATTCTTTTGTTTTTGACACAATAAAAGCCACGTTTATTCAATTAAATCATTTTATACAAAACTAAATTAAGTCATCACATAAACATACACAAATTATAGTTTGATGCGACATAACCCGGGATGAGTTACCAGGATTTTGTGTCTGAGGGCGGACAGCCAAATATCGACAATAGTTGGTATTACAGATGGACATAACTACTACTTTTGAATCATGTTTCTACTTATAATTGCTACTTTTTAATATCAGTGATTTTTAACTGTGACTGTGATTATTGTTCAACCTAATTCCTTATGGTTTTCTTTCTTACACAAATTAGTAGAAAATTGTCTTGAAAAAGTAGTTACTAAATCAAGTATTAGTCCGCTTAAATTTTAAAAGAAAGTTTGTCCAAATTAACATTCTTAAACAAAGTTCTAACCATTTTTCTTTAATGGTAATGATACTCGTCAGTTATATTTCTTTAATCTTGTTATGTGTTATTATTACTAAGACGATGATGTGTATGTTTTATAAGTACACAATATTTCAATGATTTATGGAAGAAAAGCCTGAACATTTTAGTCTTTTCTAAAGTCAAAAATGCAGAACATTTATTAAAGTTCCTAGATATTATTGAGAAATGAATAAAAAAATAATCAATGACTTATAATAATGGACAATTTGTATTTTCATAAAAATATATAAAGGAAGCGTCATAATTTCAGAAAATTTACAAAAATGATCATAGACTATATAAGGTTTGTTCTACAGTAAGCAAAATAACAGACGATTAAAATTTGTAAGTTAATATTTCAAGAAGCTATGATAACGTCTGCTAATGCAGTTTTTTTTAATTAAAACATATTTCCAGATTTAATATACAAGTAGTGTTTTTTGTAAATTTTAATGAAGAAAATAATCGTTAACAAAAAATAAAACTAATAGGGTTACTTGTTTTCCGATAAATATACGTTGGCAGATACTTAGTGTATCTAAGTGTATTAAAATCGTAGCAGATGCTTAACGACTTTCCTTCCGTTTTCCCCAGAGAGACGGTGGATGTGATTTAATCGAGTATTTTAGAAGTTGAAAATCCCCCCGCAATATCGTGACTTCTTGCACGCAGACAGAGAAATATTAACCATTCCACCCCTGTATTTTTACGCTGTTTTGTTTCTTTCCAGTTAAATACAATTTACATCTTCAGGCGCTTTTTTAGAAACTCAACAAACAAAAAAAGGATTAATAAAAATCTCAAAAACAAAATAATCAAAATGCGATTGGCAAAATGCTCATGGAAATGTTACTTTTTATTTAAATATAAGCAATATATTTTAAAGGTTGATTTCAATGTAATTAATATTACAAATGTTAATTTTGTGTTTCGTTGAATTTGTTAAATTGTTTTTATTAATTATTCTTTATTCCACAAATTTGAAATCACCTAGAGCTTTGTAAATAAATGAGCCACTGAACAAGATGTGAACTTCTTTTACACTTTTTCTGAATCACTCTGTATATTACAAAATGTGCTTTCATAAAAAGTGTCAAAATAATGTTCCTGTTTATTAAATTATGTTTAAGCTATGTTTGAGAACCAAATGAATAATTTCAAAAATGTTTAAGGAATATAACTATTAATAAATAATTATTGGTTTAAAATAAACGAACGTCACACTTAATCAGTATTTTATAGGCATGGCATATTTTCGAGATATTTACTTTATGGTTAATAGCACAGTGCAAACAAATGTTGAAAATAAAATTTTAATAATATTCTGGATAATTATTTAATGTTATTGATATTATATACAATTCATAAAAAAAAATAAGGCTTTTCCATATAGAATTTCTATGTTAAATTTAGAAAATACAATGTTACTAACTTTTAAGAAACTTTTAATTTTGTTTTAATTAATAGTTTTATTGATTATTAATTACTACAAAATTAAAAATAAATGTTCAACAGTTATCAGCCCCAATTAACAATTTGCTTTAACGTAATTAAATCTCATGATTTCAAGTTCATTATAAAATAATAAATTAACAGCAGTTTCTCGTTTAAATATAAGAAACTAAATTAATTATTCGATTTGAAATACCCTAATTTGATTAAATTAGTAGGCACCTAATTAAATCGAAACCATATAACACCCTTAATGCAATTACGCTATTATCACGTCCGCAGTCTATGTGGGCGAGTTTCTTTGATAATAAGGCATTGTCATGTAGATAAAATGACACCTTCAAAGATTGCATATTCATCACATCCTCCTCCGCAGTTCCTCGGTTTTCGTCTGATCCTTTTCACTGCTTGATTTGATTAGTCTGGATATATAATAGAACGGGCTTTTGTTGCATACTTTAATTCCACTTCCACTTCCGGGCCCGGAAAGTTTGTGCAAATAAAATTGCGTTTTGATACGTCCGTTTCGTTTTTTTTTTTAGGGAGGGGGGATGTTTGTTTTTCTTCGTATTTCTGGCACGGAGGATGCGGAACGTTGATGTTCCTTCTAAACTGCACAAGTATTTATTCAAATGTATGCAAACGTGCACACTGAATTTTAAATGCTATAACACTCACTAGGTTTTAATAAATATTTTATTAATACAATTGAAAATCTTCGAAATATTTAATACGCTTCATATTATTCAATGAATATTTTATTATTTGCTAAAAATACGTTTATTAAAGTTTCTGCTATTCATTTTTAAAGTATACATATGCCAATTACAGCGTGTATGCTGTAAATCTTCAGATATTCGTAGTTAAGTTTAATTTGAAACTTTTACACTCCTAGATTAGTGATGAAGTAAAATTTTGAGTTTAGAAAAGCCTAAAAGTTTGGCTTTTCTAAACTCGATATTTTTCTTTATGCGCCACGCGTAAAAAACACTAATATTTTGTAAAGTTCTTATTATGCTACTAAAGCAGTATACTAAAGACGTATATTTCAGACTTCATTTAAAACCAGTGTTTTATGTACGTGGAGCATAAAGTAAAATTTAAAGAGTTCAATTAATCGTGATTATAACTTATAATCACGATTAATCATTGTATAGCGGAAATTAAAATTATTAATAAATTACACTATTCTCACAAATAAAGAAATATAAGCCTTTCAAAACAAGATTTTAATTGATTTATGGCCTACAACATTTTCAAAAAAATAATATTTTGTTTTATGTATATAAAAACCAATTACCGTAAAGCTCCGCTAATCCGGATCAATGAAAACGGGCTTTTGGAACACAAAATGTAAATAACTAATATTTTAATTTGTCCGGATTACTGGAGAATCCGGGTTATTGGAGTTCGGATAAGCGGAGCTTTACTGTATATAAATAAAGAAAGGTGATCTTTAAGACAAGATTCAAAATATTTATAAAAAAAAAATAGTTTTTTTTTGACCTCGGCTCTTGGCCATACAGTCAGCAGCCATTTGTATTATTATTTTTCGATTTTTAATTAACTTATCTACATACACACATTATACAACTCAGATGGACGTCACAACGCATTCATACAACATCCATGGCTCCAGAGGGTGCCAATTTCCCCATAAGAAAGTGACACCCCCCGGTGGGATTCGAACCCACGACCCTCTGGCCCAAGAGCAGGAGCTCTACTCACTGACCCACGAGGGTCCCCAAAAAAAAATAGTTATAACTCTGATCTTATTTCAAAAATTTATAAAAAAAAAAATTACTGTATATAAATAAAGAAAGGTGATCTTTAAGACAAGATTCAAAATATTTATAAAAAAATAGTTAAAACTCTGTTTTTATTTCAAAAATTTATAAAAAAAATAGATAAAACTCTGTTCTTATTTCAAATATTTATAATAATAATTTTTTCTTAGTTAGTTTGAAGAGAATTTGACCTAGAAGTAACATATACAATTGATAGCGTTGTTACGAATCAAATAAGATTTTTTAAGTCCTGATTGTATAATTCAATATCCGGCGGTGTATTTGCACGGGAAGTAGTTGTTTTAATGGATATTTATTGTCTTAGTAGTCTTATTAATTAAAAAATATTATTTTCGGTTAATACAAATTTTACATTTATTATTAATTGTTTTGTAAAATAAAAACGTAAGCAAATGTTTTCGAATTAATAATAGTTTTGAATTGAAAACATACTTATTATTATTTATATTTATTGTCGATGACGTTTTTTAATTGATTTTGTAACGGAGACATTATTTTCAGTAAGTTGTGTAAGTTTAAGTAGTATTAAACAAAAATAATTGAAATTCAAAACTATTTGAATTCGAGAAAATAAGCTTACGCTTCGTATAGTTTGCACACTTTAAACATAATATATAAAATTACGAAAATGTTATTCTGAAAATGCAAACAATGTCTAAATTAATGAGACAACTTAAGTTGTCTAATTAATTAAGACATTGTTTGCATTTTCACGAATAACATTTTCGTAATTTTATATATTATATTTAAGTAGTATATGTATGCAGTTAAAATATGCTCGGAATGTATAAGGGTGAAAATAGAGTGCATATCAGAATTATATGGTAAATACGTGAGTGTTATTTAGTAGGGTATTTTCTGTTATCACGAGCGTAAAATTATACTGAAATATTAAGATAAAATCATAAGTGGCATCCAGATGCGGCATCTGCGCTATAAACACTAGTTGTAAAATCTGACCAGACTTGGCTACCCTCCAATTCGACACCACAATTCAAAACATTGCTTTTATTTTATGTAATGATAAGCATCATGAAGATTCATGTATATTTCAGTCGCAAAGTATATAATTTCTATGCAAATGATTACAAAATTTTGTTTTAAATAAAATATATATGTATTCATTCATTTTCATCCTTAAAGGTCAGCACGTCACATTGATCTTTAAAAATATTCATAAATGGATACAAATATTAAATTCATAAGCACTGATTATTAATGGCGCAAAGGTAGATAGCAGAGCTGGAACGAATCCTCGTAAAAAGGATTCGAATCACGAATCCGAATCACCTAATATGATTCGAATCACGAATACTCCAATAAAGGATTCGTAAGAGATAAATATGATTCGAATCAAAGATTCTAATCCTGTTTTTTCGAATCACGAATACAAATCCTTTAAGAATAAATTTGATTTAATTATTTTTTGCAACCATTAATATATAAATATCGTTACCAGTTCTTTTAACAAAAATATTCAAAATTTAATTATTTATTATTAACACTGAACATTGTTGATAACAGACTAAATATCTGACTTCCTGTTACTCTGATTAAAGATGTATTTGTGTGTTTCTGAACTTCACTTCAAATCAGTGTTTTGTACGCGTGGCGCATGAAGTAAAATTTCGAGTTTAGAAAAGCCCGAAAATTTGTCTCGGGTCGCTGCGCGACCCTCGACAAATTTTCACGGGGCTTTTCTAAACTCGAAATTTTACTTCATGCTTAGCCTGGGAGTGGAAACACTCGTTCAAAACTTCAAATTGAACTCTATTATAAAATCGACGAATGCCTAAAAATTATGTAAATAAAAAATTCACCGAATATCATTCAAACCGGGAAAGTCAGAAAAAAGTCATGGAATTATATTCAAATTGACCAAAACACTAACAAAACAGCCATATGATATTATTAAACTTGTCAAAATCAGCAGGCAAATTGACAAAAACAATGAAAACAATTTAACAAAATGGGGGTTTCCCACAGAAAAAAGTTATATTAAAAGGCCAGGGAAAATAATCTGGAATCAGGGAAATGTCAGAAAAATTTAACTATGGCTATCATGTCAGTTTTACTTTAAATAATATTAAATAAAAATTGAAAACTAGATTATTATCTTATACAACATTTTCAGTCATTTAATGTTCTTATCAAAGCTTTCAATTTGAAGTTTCAAACGAGTGTTTCCCACTCCCAGACTAAGCATGAAGTAAAATTTCGAGTTTAGAAAAGCCCCGTGAAAATTTGTCGAGGGTCGCGCAGCGACCCGAGACAAATTTTCTGGGCTTTTCTAAACTCGAAATTTTACTTCATGCGCCACGCGTATAAAACAGTGATTTAACGAGAAATTTAAAAACACACAAAAGACATTATTCATGTTAATATGAGGATTAACATGAAAAATTGATTAAATCGAATTATTTTTGACGATTCAAATGCTTTTGTAAGTATTCGAATCCTTTTATAAATATTCGAATCCTTTTATAAATATTCGAATCTATTTATAAATATTCGAATCCTTTTATAAATATTCGAATCCGTTTATAAAGATTCGAATCACACACGTTTGGATTCGAATACGAATCCTCTTAAAAAAATGTAACGAATCCAGATCACGAATCCAGTTGAATAAAAGTATTTGAATGCCTCTTTTGAATCCTCTAAAAGGATTCGAACCCAGGAATCGAATCCTGAATGATTCGAATCCTGCCCAGCTCTTGTAGATAGCCCGTTTGGTAATTTAAGGAAATAAATTAAATAATCTTTCTATTTATCCTATTTTCTTGTAATATACAAACTGCGGAGCGACCAAACAAAATATTCAGGCTTTTGTAAACTAAAAATTTTACCTTTTATAAAATCGAAGAATGCCTGAACATTTACAGAGTGTAAATTATATATATTTAAAATAAAATCGCAGGATGTATAAAAAATGTCAAATTGGTAAAGTTGTTATAACAGAAGCTCAATAAAATAAAATTACTGAAAATACATTTAAAGAAATCAAAAGAAATAAATAAATTGTAACGAAATATTTATTTATTTGTTATTTATGTAAAAAACAACAACAAAATAAGCCAATAAAACTAGAGAAGCTAAAATTTGAGCCTTAAATGATGAAAAATACGTGACAATTGCCTGCTATTTTTTCTGAAATTATGAAATAAATCAAACAAACATTACATTATGTCACAAAGTATCAAACAACTAAGTGTTGAAAGTAGTATAAATGTCGAATGTGTCAAAAGTTGGGCTGGTTTAGGTGCCACATACATTTAGGTAGATAAAACAAATTGATGTATTCCAGTACTTTTAATTGTTTCAGTGTAAAATCTTGTCTAATAGCCTGTAGACGCAACCCAATTTGTCTAGACAAATGACAGATAAATGCAATTTTATTCAGCTATTGTCTAAAAACATCGGACAATTCGCGTTTTCCTTAGACAAAACGCGTTTTGTCCGTATTTCGTGTTTTGTCCGTAACATATACATTTTGCTTGAAATAGCATTATACTTTTATCAGCATACTAAATATCTTTTATTAGGTATCTAATAATTAATAATTTTAAAAAAAAAGATAATTAATGTTCTTATAATTAATAATTCATTATTTAAATGTTCTTAACAGAGATGTTTTAATTACCATATACAAAATTAATTTTAATATCTGATTTTATATTTAGTATTTTTTCATACACTTAATACTTCTATTTTAGAACTAAATAATTCACATCTGTAAAAAAAATCGACAGTTTCCTAAAAGTTCGTTGATAAAGCAACTCATATTAACAAATGCTTAAATTTTTATAAAAAACCTCTAGTGTAGTTAGAGATAATTACAATTACTAATAAAATATACAATTTGTGATAACAATATATCGTTGATTAGTATACAACCGAACAACACAAACGTTAAAACAATTGCGTTAACACCACTAAACATATTAAATATTAAATACATATCCCGGGAATAAATAAAATCGTTTCGTCAAACTAATTTTCCGCGCAAATATTGAAATGTATAACATTCACAACCAACTGATTAATGTCATGTTTGTATATTGTTAATTTCGCGTAATTTGCATTAGTTTCCCGCAAACGACAATAATTAATTCTCATTTTTCGTCCGAATATAATACTCATGCATTATGAATCAAATCACAACTGGTGAAATGGAAGGTGGTACATTGGTGTGAATTGTTAATTAAGATCTATTATTCATACTCTTATTACACGAAATTAACACCTTGAAAATTGTGAATGTATTGTAAATATAATATTTATATGATACTTATATTAAATAATCTATGTTAATTATTATTTTTGCAGGTCGCATGCATTGCTTCAATTTAATTTTTACACTTTGAGTGATAGTTATTACTTTATCGAACTGTTGTCATTCGTGAAGCGAAATCACCAATCCAAATTTTCATGGTTTTCTAAACTTAAAATATTTACTTCTTGCACCAAGCGCCCTAACGCTAATTTAACGTAATGTTCAAAACGTGATTGTTAAACATATTTATAATAATTTTGAATATCCTAAATTTTGTAAAAATTAAAAAAAATATTTTACAAGAAATAAAACACGTTGATAGTTATAACATAAAGGATTATATCTGTGATTTTTAAAGAGTATATATAGTAATAAAGCATTCCAACAAAAATGCAAAAAAATAGATATGACGCTTTTTTTAATATTTATAGAGTATGAATAATAATAAAACATTCCAACAAAATGAAAACAAATCGAAATGACGAATTTTTTTAATATTTTGTGATTCTATTTGTTACTTTTATAAGCTGCATCTGTCAAAAATTATTTTATAAATTATATTGAAATTTTTCTCGCAAGAAAAATTTTATAACAATCACTGTATTACACTTGCATAACCTTGTAATATTTTTCCTTATTAAATATATTATGAATTTCTGCGAGAATTCTTGTTTTTCTTAATTTTTGAGCGCTGTCTATAGTAAATTTAAGATTTGATAATGAATAGCATGGATATTAAAGTAGTGTTTCCCATGCGGGCAGTTTAAAATAAGGAAATTCATTTGATACATGGAGAAAACAAAACTGGAAGTCCTACTGTATTCAAAATAACTGGCTCAAAATGTGGATTAAAGCCCGAGTAATATTATTTCTGAAATATACCCTTTATCCCGTGTTTAAAATGAAACTTTAAAATCAACATTCGATGTAAATTTAATATTGCGTTGCTTATTCAGTCAGATCGTGGTATCTTTGAAAACAGAATTGTTCGCTTATAATTCGCTAAGCCAACGCGGAGCGCTGCGGTATATTTAATGTACGTGTATGTAGTTTATTTACATAAAAACTATTTAAAATTTTGATGAGTTGTAAAAGCGCGTCCATGTTGAAAATGAATTCCGTGTGCATGTCCTTATAAATGCGCTAGAAATTTTTATGAAATATTTTCACACCTTTTATACACGTGCAGCTTTATTAACGAATGTACCCATATGCAACAATAAACATGAAAATACGAATTGCATCAATCTCATGGTAATCCATTATTTATAAAACTAATCATTTAAATGTAGGTTGAAATAGTTAAAATAATCAATTTCACTGTTTTCATTAACCTTTTTTAATTTAGTTTATTTACAGATTTTATTAAAAATAAAAAAAATATGAATCATAAAAACCAAATGTTTTATTTTAAATTGGAATTATTAAACATAAAATTAATAAACTAAACATGTTTCGGGCTCCTATGAATTGTAGAAAATCAATTATAAAATTGTTACGCTGTCCTTAATGAAGATATTAGCTCTCCGGAAATGATTATAAGTGTGGAACGGATGGATGTACATAATATAGAGTTAAGTGCGTACTCTAATTCGGTTCATAATTACATTTCTATTACGTCGGGTATTAAGTTTATAGTTGCTTATTAAATTTCCGTTCCGAATCTAACTTCTATCATTGATAACAAGTCTTAAACAATTGATAGATGTGGTTTTACTGTCATCTCTACAAACTTTTACCTAATTAGTGCAAGATTATTTTAACAAATGTTATCAATACACGTTTATACAAATACAAGACCTTGTTTTCACATGCCTCTAGAATAATGGAACTTTTTTAGGTCACCGTACGGTAAAAGTTTGTGCGCTCTTACCGTTCGCTAACCAAATGTTTTGTCACTGACGTTGTATTTGTATTTGTCACTGACGTTAAAATGTACTTAGTCTTAGAATAAATTAGTTTTATAGCTGCATATCAGCTGAATATCAGCTACAAAATCAATGTATTCTAAGACTTAATACATTTTAATGTCAGTGACAAATACAAATACAACGTCAGTGACAAATACATCGTTGCTATAGAAACATTTGGTGATATATGATATATTCATGTAAGAATTACTACCAGTAAAATCGAGATATCGACAGGAATACAGCCACAGTTTCAATAAATGGTGGACTATAAAAAATTCAAAAATTGTGAGTGACGATGTATAACATTTTCTTTTTTCCAAAAAGGCTAAAACCATAAAATAATCACCAATTGAGTATAAAGTCGTCCAATTGCAATGAAATTAACTCTATACCAGTTTATTAAATTTCAAAGGGTCGAAATCGACGACAATTCCGAAAGGTTTTCATCATAAATTATAATATTCAAGCGATTTTCTGGAACACCGGCCAACACCGCTAATTGTATTTGTCGATGCAAATTCTCGATGAAACGGTTTTCGGGGCGGAATGGAACCAAAATTAATAAAAGACAAAAATGTCCGGCTTCATTTTCATTCCTCCGCGCTATCTGAATGCCATTAAATTCTTAATTTGAAATTTCGCGCAATTAAAGCCGGTCCCCTGGCGAGAGAAAGAGTAGCGGCAACTTCTGAATCCGAGCCGTCCGGTATTCTTAAAATCCTCTTTGCATTTACATAAATATTATCGAATTCGGTTTCCACGAGTTAAATGGGATAGTAAAATAAAATAGTAAAATTAATCATAAAATAAAATATAATGAAAGTACCTCTGATAAAAATATAGTCATTCCTAAAACTAAAAAAAATACTATTTTACTAAAGTCAGAACTAAATTGTGCTTAGTAATTCATACAGGATTATTTTTAATTTAAGTATACATATCCCAATGTATACGCTGTAACTTTTTTCAGGCATTCGTTGATGTTATAAACGCGTTCAATTTAAACCATTCACAAATATAGAAATATTTGTGAATGGTTTAAATTGAACGCAATCCTTAAGCATAAAGTAAAATTTCGAGTTTTTGAAAAGCCTGAAAATTTTACTTGGTCGCGTAGCGAAGCGGAGCGACCAAATCAAATTTTCAGGCTATTCAAAACTCCAAACTTTACTTTATGCGCCACGTGTATAAAACACTGATTTAAAATGAAGTTTAAAGTATAGTGCTTACATTTACTCCCAATAACAATGTTTACAAAGGTTTATTTCATCTAACCAAATCTAACGCTTTGTGATAGAATACTTATAAATAAATAACTCTGTATAATACATTATTATTAAAAGTAAAAAAGTAACAATTAATTTATGTTTCTATTATTATATTATACAAGGAGTTTTTCTTTTAAGTATACATGTCCCATACAGCGTATATGCTGTAAATCTTCAGATTTTAGGTGCTTTTTAAACGAGTTCAATTTAATGGTTTAAACTCCCAGATTAAGCATGAAGTAAAATTTCGAGTTTAGAAAAGCCTTAAAATTTGGTTTACCAAATTTTCAGGCTTTTCTAAACTCGAAATTTTACTTCATGCGCCACGCGTATAAAACTGCTTTCATGTGAAGTTCAAAATATACTGCTTGAGAATACTACCTAAGCATATTTTGAACTTCACATAAAGTCAGCGTTTTATACGCGTGGCGCATGAAGTAAAATTTAGTATAAAAAAAGCCTTAAAAGTTGGTCTAAACTCGAAATTTTACTTCATGCATAATCTGGAAGTGCACTAGTTTAACGCTTCTGATTAAACTTTAAAAAAAAACAGCAATGTCGAAAAATGGACGTCGTATGCATATGAATACTTAAAAGAATAATTCTGTTTATAACTTTTTCTATTGGTTTATTTGAAAATAAATAAAAACTTAGATTCTTGGAATTCTGTGTGTATTAAATTATCTAATGGATCCATCTTTTTTATTTTTTATTGTAAACCTTTGTGTATGCTTTTAATTTCATACCCTATATTTTATAAAAGCATTATTGTTTTTGTTATATAGTACATTATATTAGGTGAAGTCCAGCCCATTCTACTATCATTAAACCGGGGCGACATGCATATGCATTTTGCTGTAATGCAACGTAATTAACTAAATTAGGTAAATCATTACTATAAATGGACGAAGCGAGGGGATGTGCAATGGTAATAAATATTTATTACTTGGCTATACATTTAATTTAAATGAATATGAACTATTTTAAAAGGTTTCGCTAAATTATTTAGATGTTATTAAAAATAAATACCATTATTGATATTGTTTAATTTGTGATAATAACATTTTTAATAAAATAGGATTGAATAGCAAATAATACAACAACAATAAATATTTTATTATTATTTGTCAAAACCATTATTATTGTTTTTTTTATATAATTCTGACATTAATATCCACACATTTTATTTTAATTATTGTACTTAAAAACTAATAGGGGCTATCGATTACAGGTCGTTCTGCTCCCGTTTTTCTATATAAATATATAAAACCGTTAAGTACAATTACATTCTATTTAATTAATTAGCTTTATCTTTAACTCGTCGATTTATAAAAAATAATTACATTTAACAGACCGGAGTACATGAATTCTTTATAGAATTTTTATTTCAAATGAGATTAATGTTTTAAGGGCGTACTAAATACTCCTAGCTTTTATTGTCTGATAATTAATATAATTCGTCTATATTCTCTCCTAAACACAAATTATAAGTGATGTTAGTAGTAATTTACGTCGGTAATTACCACTGGTAATTTACCATATATTTCCCATCTGTATCGGTAAAATTGGTAGCATTCATTCATGCGCATGCACAAAAGATAACATTTTCCAAAATAAATACATAATTTTATGTTTATTTACTGTTTCAAATGTCGCTTCCTAAAATGATTTATTTTAAAACAATTATTGGCAGTATATTATAAACTTCACATAAACATCGGTGATTTACACGCCTGGCGCATGAAGTAAAATTTCGAGTTTAGAAAAGCCTGAAAATTTGGATTTAGCGGGGCGCGACTCGCTTCGCTCGCGCGCCCCGGCAAATCGGAATTTTCAGGCTTTTCTAAACTCGAAATTTTACTTCATGCTTAATCTAGGAGTGGAAAACACTCATTAAAGGCAAGTCATTAAATCCTATTAATTTTGCATGTATTTGGTAAATGTTACCGCATGGATTTTCAGATTTTCCGGTTTTGATTCACAAATTGACTGATTAAATTTTTTTTTCTCCTTAAAAGTCAAAAAAGAGATTTAACAGTTGGAATAATAATAAAAACATACATATGCAAAGTTTTTTATGATAAATGTTTTACTTTTATTCAATTCGAAATTTGGCAAAAAAAAATATTAAAAATAATTCAAAGTTTAAAAGACAAATTCTTATTCGTTTATTTTTTATTTTAATAAGTTTTAAATGTTTGTCTAAAAACTGTAATTTATTTCGAAACACTTTTTTTTAAATAAGTAATCTTTTATTTAAATATTGAAAGAACAAAGTCGAATCAGTGTTAAGTTTTTTTTAAATTTTTTTAAAAAAATGCATATTTTCTTGAAATATTCATAAGAATTTATCATTTGTAAGACTTATACAAAACTGACATTCATTATTTATAAATAAATTACAGAGGCTCAAAACTATTTATTCAATAGTATTTAGAATGAATTTCTAAATATATTTTTTTTAAATATTCTTAAAAATCAATCACGCATCCGATATTTGACTAATCTGCATTAATTATAAATAATGAGCTTCGTTTCAAAACTAGAGAAAACAAAATAGAATCATTGGAAATAAAATCACAGAATCCCAAAGTTATTACTCTTAATATTTTATAATAGAACTTAAAATTTATAAAGGAATAAACAATATTCAAATATTTATAAAAAATGTTTAATTACAAATAATTAACAAAATGTTGTTCTAAACCAACATATTTTTTCGAGAATACTTTAAGAAAATCATGTTTCCTTAAAATAATTAATCAAAATTAATCATTTTAATTTCTTTTATAAAACAGACAGTGATTACTTATTATTTCAGTGTGTTTTGTTTTAAAATTGCAACGAGCAAAATGTACCAAATAATAATTAGCAAACGCACTAATATTTTAATTAAATATACAGGGTGTTTCGAAATGGATGCGAAATATTTTGAAGGGTGATTTTCCAGCTAAAATTAAAGGAGGTCTTTTATATAAATTTTTGTTCAAAACCCCTTCCTCTTCAAATTACAGCCCTCTAAAGTTAAGGGAAAAATAATTGTTTTTATTTTATATATCCACAATTGAAGAATTTAGAAGAATGACATTTGGCAGATAACTGTTCCTAATAAAATGGCACTTTTGGAGGATTTTTGTAACCCCAAAATGTTATCACAGGGGGTGAAAAATCAACGCCTATAATAGTTTGCATCAAATCTTTTTATTGAGTCTAATATTTTTTGTTTCAAAACTTGATTGAAGTAGGAGGAATCAATCTGCAACTTTTTTGTCTTTTGACATTTTCTCCTAAAATTGTTAGTTTGATCACAAAAAAATAAAATAATACGTAGGCTTATTTGACATAATTCATAAATTGTGTTGCGGAGGCTTCTACTTCGTTATACACGTTAATTTAACAATACAAATTTAGCTCGCCTTTACCAAATATTTGAATTTAAATAAATAGTGTTAAAGAAAGTTAAAAGTGTTTTTTATTGTTATAAAATTTAAATGTATATGTTTATATATTAGCAAATCTTATAAAGAAAATTCTATCATACTGTATAAATCAGAATGTATCTTTTTAGTATTGATTAAGCAAAAGGAGTGCCAAAGTATTCAGGCGCGCACCCAGAAATTGGTCTTAGGGGGGGCTCACGCTTCTTTGAGAGGGGGAGGGGGCTCATCTCGGTCTTAGGGGGGGCTGATGCATTTAAAGCTGTGTATATATGTCAAAATACTACAATTTAGTTAATATTGGGGCGGGGCTCAAGCCCGTGAGCCACCCCCTTGGGTGCGCGTCTGAAAGTATTGAAAAATAGTTTATCTTTTGAAATATATTCAAAATAATATAATAAATATTAACATTGAGTTAACATTATTAATAATAACAATAATTAATGTATTTATCAGTACTGACAGTAGCTTCATGGAAATTTCAGCAGTTTTCAATATCCAGTTTTTCACTTCATAAAAAAGATTATATCAAAAATGTATACGAAGCTGCTTTACATAATTTGTTCTCTTCGGTACTTAATACCTACTTATTGTAGAGCGCATGTAATCTTCAACTTTTCTTATCATGTACTCCATGTGCGTGTATTATATATAACTTTTAATATTATACATTGTTAATTTATGTAAGTTTCTTTATGACGCAATAAACACGTTAAAACAGCTTAATATTCCACACCAAGCTCTCTTTTACTACAGGCAATATTTATTATTTACAACATCTAGATAACCGACCATTCACTTTCAGGGCTTGCAAACATATTTTCTAGTAAATTAATGGGGACTTTAGAGTATTTTTTTATAATCCCGTAATCAATTAAGCATTCCTTATGTCAAGCTATATCTCGGTAAAGATTTGTTATTTTCCTCGCGATTTTTTTTTGTGCGAGGGCGGGTGTATGTAAACATCCTAAGAGGGTAATTTGTCTGCAGGATAGAATTTTTTAAGGGATGAAATATGAGGCTTGAAGTGCTTTGAATCAGTGGAAGTATTAAAGGGAATTTCACGATTTTAAATATGTTTGCGTAATGTTTTAAGGCGGGGGCTGGGTGTATTGTGTGTACAGTGTAAGGGATGATTTTGCATTTCGTGTAATGAGGCGGTGTAATGTTGGAATGTTCGTTTTCGAGATGATGCAAGAGGCAAGCTCGCGTTTGTAATGATAATGGGATAATTTTTCTGATTTTTAACTTTTCTAAACTCTCTAATGTATTTAGGTATAAAATTTTCACTAAAACAACACGTGATCAGATATTTAATCTGTTATCACCGATTATCAGTTTTAATAACAAATTATTAGGCTTTGGACATTTTTGTTATCAGGAAAATGAAAACTGTTAGTTTTTACACTTTCCCGGTAAATCTGTTTATTGGTATTGGGGAGTGTAATACTTACACACTTCATATATTAGTATTTTTTCATATGTATGAAAAAAATTAGCTTAATTACCTCCCATTAACAAATACTTCAAACATACTTCACAATCTTGTTAGAGCGCATAAAAGTTTAATTTAAAAAAATTAATCGTAATTTAAAACAAAATAAAGGGGACAAAGTAAAAATTATGCAGGGAGCCCGGGTAACAATAGAAACGGCAAGGGCGGCCGTTCCCAGGCCGGCAGTTTACCGTTCCAGCGGGGATGTGTTAACTCGTCCCGTGTAAATGAATTTTTGTAATATTTTAATCAAGTCGGCTGATGAGGACACAAGAAATTATATAGACACAAGAGCAGAGACGCAAGCTCGTTATTTGCTCTCCGCCAGCTTTTATTATTATATTTCCCAGACGGAAAAGCCCGCCGTATTTACATCCGACATTCATAGAAATGTACGCTTTTCTAGGATCTATTGTCAACAGTGTGTATATGAAAGGAGAATACATACGGAATTATATGGCATTTATTATTAATCGCATTTCCGGGTTATCAAAAAACCATGAAGTTTGCGAAGATATATTTGGATTATGAATTTCCTTTATATATGATATGTATTTTACTTGACATAATAAAATTTCTAGTATTTTATACTAGAATATAGTTTATATGTGTATTTTATATAAAAAAAATAACAAGTTAGGCACGGACTGGTAAGTTCGGGAGCCCTGGTTATCGTATATCGTTGAGGCACTTAATTTTTGAAAGCAATAATCATGAAATCGAAACACCTAATTTTCAACAAAATTCACAGTAGAGATGCAAAACTTAAGTCTTGTTTTATTTATGTCTATAACTTTAACCCTACAAGTTGATTTTAGGTAAAAAATAAATACATTGTTTATTGTTTAGCACCAAAATATTTAGCAGTAAAATGGTAAAATTCAGCACTAATTTTTATGATTTCTATGAATGATTTATTATATTACATAATAGGATTTTTTCCTGTAAATACATGTTAAAAGAAAAAAATCCTATTATGTAATATAATAAGTCATTCATAGAAATCGTAGAAATTAGTGCTGAATTTCAACATTTTCTTGCTAAACAATAAATTATTTATAAATGAAATTGCCAATTCTTGGTACAGAATACTTCAATGTCCATCGGAGTATTAGCCCGGGAAGTAGTTGTTTCAATGAGTGTTTGATATAGTCTTTGTAAGACTAACTTGTTGTAGATTGCGAAAATAAATTATTTATTTATTACCTAAAATTAAGTTTTAGGGTAAACGTTATAATTTATCATGCGACTTTATTGTTATATTAATAACAACTTTTGTTTTCCTAATGAGAGCATATGACGATATGCATATCATTGAACTGTTTATGGTATGTAACTATGAAAACAAACACATTATTTAAACAAAAAGTGGTTGTTAACATAACAAGCTAAACCAGATCTACAATAGTATTTTTTTTTAAATGAGGTTTTTTAATTATTCTAGTAATTACGAAAATGATTAAAATGTTTGAAAATAATTAAATAGCTAAAATTAATAAAAGTACATTTATGACATATCATTGAAATTAGGCTAAAAAATCCAGTTTAGTGATATGTATTACGCCATATGCTTCCATTTAAGAAACAAAAGTTAATATTAATAAAATCGATAATGATCTGATGCTTCATATCATTTACTTTGGCAATGTTTTTTACAGCTTTTTAATTAAATTACAAACAAGAAAAGCTATGAACGAGTTTATGAAACAACAAAATGTGCACAATTTTGCCCTTTCAATTTAATCTCTATCTTAGATATTAACAAAGTTACCTATACTGTTCTACTCTAAGTGAGATACCCTGTATATAAAACAATATTATTGTTGTTAGTTCACTTTTATCTGTATATTTACAGATAATTTAAATTAATTGAATAGTTTTAGTTTATAGTCGACGATTTAATTAAGATCTTATTCCATATTTACCAGGTAGGTGTAATTTAATTAATGTGATTGCATATGCAACTAAGGGACTTCTAAAACGCAATTTGCTAGCTCTAGTTGCCGTAAATCAAATGTAGGAAACGTCAGTAGTTTTAGTAAAATTTGGCACATGATGGACACTCACCTACACTAATTCAATTCCATTGTAAAGTTATGATACACCTGAAATTACTGTTAAAGTTATAAACATTTCCGTGGACTGTGAAGACAAAAGAAAACATAATTTTATTAAATTATAATTAAATTTACAAACAATATAGAAACATGTATATTTGTAAATCTTTAATATCTTTAAAACATACTCTTTTAAAGATTCACTTTTGAGGATATTGCGATTTACTAGATCTGAATTTGTATCACGGTAAGCAAAAGAGTTAACAGCAGCTGTAAGTATTTTAATATAAAAAAAGACCTTTATTGGCATAATACTCTATTACATCCATATCTACACTAATCACTGCCCCCTCTCTTCCTTCAGCTTTTCCCTTCCCTTTTAATAAGTTGTATGAATTCCCAAGTTTAAAAAAAATGATTAAATATATTTTTTGAGGAAGAAGAAGACAGCTGTAATAATATAATGATTAAATAATGCGATATGTAATTGTTATATTATTATACCCGTGTTTTCTTTCAAATCTTCCTACTTATTGGACTTGGCAACTACAGCTTATTGACTTTATTGCATTTTATCTAATATATGTATTGTGTAAACAATTGTGTGCTAATTATCATAAGTTTTCTACTATCTATTGTATGATGTAATTATTTTTATTATAATTAAAGTGGTTTCTAAAATGTAGAGAGGGTGATTCTTGTAAACAAAGAATAAAATATTGAAAAAAGTAGCTTGGAAATCAAGTCAAAGTAGTGAAATGCTAGAGGAGTCTACATACATTTAAGTATTCATACTCTGATGAATATGCTGTAAATTTTCAGGCATTTGCTGTTATTAAAAACGTTCTATTCAAAGCTTTTAATAAATGTTTTCCACTTCTTAAATAAGCATGAAGTAAAACTTCATGTTCTAAAGAACATATTGAATTGTGTTTCATCACGTTATGCCTAGAAATGTCTATATTATTTAATTAAAAACTGTTGGAACCCAGAAGCTCAATATTAATTGATTACTAGATGTTACCTAGTAAGATAATTTGAAAAGTAGATATACATACAGAGAGTTTTTCTTTCAAGTATACATATTTCAATTGCAACGTTTATGCTGTAAATCTTAAGATATTTGTTGTTCGTTAAAATAGTTTAATTTAAAGCTTTGCACAAGTGTTTTCCACTCCCAGATTAAGCATGAAGTAAAATTACGAGTTTAAAAAAGTCTAAAAATTTGGTTTGGTAACATCAAAATTTTACTTCATGCGCCAAGTGTATTAAACACTGAAATATTGTTAAGTTCACAATATGCTACTGAAGCAGTGTGCTAAAGACGTATATTTTGAACTTTACATAAAACCAGTGTATTATACGCGTGTTTTATACGCGGAGCGACCAAACCAAATTTTCAGGCTTTTCTAAAGTCAAACTTTTACTTCATGCTTAACCTGTGAGTGGGAACACTCGCTTACAGCTTCAAATTGTATTCTTTTTAAAAAATGAATTTTAGAAAATTTACAGCGTATGCATATGTATACTTAATAGAAATATTCCCTGTATATATTCGTATATGGTCTTTACGATACAATGATTAAAATGATATTCCTTCTATTATTAAATTACTGTAGAATAATAAATTAGGGGTTAGGGCAAAAAATCTTACTGTTCCTAATAATGCATCAGTCAACTTGAAAGTTATAAATTGTCATATGTTGTAATTAGAATCACAGCCTCCTAATTTTACACTGCCATAATAAGGAAGCTCTGATTCTCATCACACAGCAGATTTGTAATTAAAATGATAGGTTTAAAATCTATAATATATTTGAACAATTTTATTTAATTGATTAAATGTTTTAATTTCCAAACAATTTTCACGAGTACCAATTAAATATTTAATAAAATTTAACATTTTCCGAGAAAAACAGCAGCGAACGAATGTATATTTCAAACGAATTCCATTACTGTATCAGCCATTAATTTAATATTACACGAGTTAATTTATAGCGTAATCACCTAATGGTACATTCAGCAATTTATGTAGCACGTTACACAACTCATCGTGATCGGTTTGATTTTGAATTGATTAATTTGTCCATGTACAACATTAATGTCTTACACGAAAGATTCCATTACTTTACAAGAGACGAATCGCTCCCTTTGATTAATTGCAATTAGCAAGAATTTTGGTGCGAGTGATTAATTCATGAATAATTGAAGTAATTAGAAGAGACAATCAGTATTTTCTGATATCATTTAATACGCTCTTAAATTGTTTTAAAAAGCGTGACTATAAATTAATTTATAGTTGCTAAATTTTCTTTAAAAATAGATATAAACAATAACACCTTTATTTACAGAGATTTGTAAATAAATGCTAATACTCACAAAAATAAATATTCAAAATTTAAAAAAAGACTATGAACCACTGATTATTATTGGTCTCTCAGAATAAGAAATGATATTTTCCTTATAATTTTATGTTTTTAAGATGTCCTAGAAGTGCGAAGACAATTTTGTCTTGTGAATAAGAATTTTTATTCCTCATTATTTATCTCGCTTATTATTTTGATTAACTAAACCAACTTTTTTTTTGCGGGCCATCTATACAATTCTACACGATCGTGTGGGCCAAAATTCAATTAATTTTATAAGAATTTCTACAAATGTTTTAAAAAATCGTTACAATATTTAAAAATTTGACATTTATATACAAAGAATTTTTCTTTTAAGTAGGTATACATTAGCATACGCTTTTTTTAAATAGTTCAATTTTAAGTTTTAAACGAGTGTTTTCCACTTCCAGATTAAGCATGTAGTAAAATTTCGAGGTTATAAAAGACTGGAAATTCCGAATCTAATCAAATTTTCTGGGCTTTTCTAAACTCGATATTTTAGTTCATGCGCCACGCGAATAAACCACTAAAACATTGTGAAATGTATGTATATTTGAACCTCCCTCAAAATCAGTGTTTTATACGCGTGGCGCATGAAGTAAAATTTCGAGTTTAGAAAAGCCCAGAAAATTTGTCTCGGGTCGCTGCGCGACCCTGGACAAATTTTCACGGGGCTTTTCTAAACTCGAAATTTTACTTCATGCTTAGTCCGGGAGTGGAAAACATTCGTTAGAAGCTTCAAATTGAATTCTTTTAAAAAAACAACGAATATCTAAAGATCTAAAGAAAATAAGCTAAATTTAAAAAACGTATACTTTAAAGAAAAACTCCCTGTATATATATACCGTTCGTTTTTTTTTATCGTGCTCACCATTAGAATCTCGTAAACCAATGATGATACGAAGTTGGTCAAATTAGACAAAAGTTTTAATATTTGATGACGTATATTCACCTGATGTGATAGATAAGATTAGAAGGTAGGAATCAGAAAAAAGAAGGTATTTTTCGAGAGATCTTATTGAAGAGGACAAAAAATTAGCTGACAATGTGCGTGTGCAGAAAGTGAGGACGGGCAATAAAAATGAGCCGTGTTAGTGAAATAAATTAGCATACCCCTAGCATAAATAAGGAATATTTTATAAAAATAGGCGTAGTCGAAAAATTCCGGCCCGGACTTTTCCTGAAATGGTGAATTCAGTGACGGTGCATATAACGACTTTTATAGACGTAGACGGGGCATTTCTATTCAAAAAAAATCGTTGCCTCTCTTTCGGAATTCGAGGCATTCGGCGCTCTCTTTATCGTTTGTCTTTATTGAATTCGGAATATAAGCGAAGCAATAAACCGATCGGCAGAATCTCAATGCGGCCGATTGTTGATCAACGGACTCCCATCCCCTTTCCGTTCCCATTTTCCCCCATCATCCCGGTTATCCCATCCAGTGCCTATATTCAACTTACAACTCTCGGAAATTCCCCATTACTCTGGCTCTGTGCTTATTTTAATATTTTTGTTTTTAAAAAGGAATCGACATCGACGTTCCCTCGTAAAACAAATGATGTGTTTTATTTTTATTCTCGAGATGGATTATCTTTTTATGTAGATGTTTTATGGACATCCATAAAATCTCTAATCATTATTAATTTAGCTCCGTTAAAAGTGTATAGATACACTTCAATTAATACAACATATCTTTTTACCGATGATGGCTAATTTCGTCGTCGTGAAAGAATATTTTCTTTAAATAATATTTTCAGTTTAATACCAAATGTAATTTCCCATTATAGTTCTGCCACCTTTAAGACCATTCTTAAGTCTAATAGAAGAATTGTTGGGCTCATGAAAGACTTATTTAGTTTTAATGTGGCTACATTATTGGTACAATAATTCTCTGCCTCCATCTTTTGCTTAATGTATATATCATGTCTTTTAATTTTTATAAAAACAAACTCTCATTGAATAATGCTTAAATATTTTTTTTCTTATTTAGTTTTTGAGTAATGAGGGTTTGATATTATTAAAATATAATTTTGGCCTTTGTAGATATTTTAAAAATTAAAATTCCAATATCTTCAGAAACTCATGAGTTTTAAGGATGGACGCTTTGTGGACTTATTTATTTTGTTATAAAATTATAACTTTGGATAAATATAAACAAAATTTTTAAACATTTTCATAAATGTGTATTGATTAAATCATATTTCTATAAGCTTTCTGCGACATATCAATTTGAGACCTTAATGGGCTATAAATTGTAAAAATTAAAATCATAATTTCCATTGTGCGGCATACAAGGAGTATTTCTTTTAAGTATACATATCCTAATAGAATTTTCAAATATTCGGTGTTTATCAAAACAGTTCAATTTAAAGCTTTTAACGAGTGTTTTCTAATCCCAGATTAAGCATGAAGTAAAATTTCGAGTTTAGAAAAGCCCCGTGAAAATTTGTCGAGGGTCGCGTAGCGACCCGAGACAAATTTTCTGGGCTTTTCTAAACTCGAAATTTTACTTTATGCGCCACGCGTATAAAACACTGATTTTGAGGGAGGTTCAAATATACATACATTTCACAATGTTTTAGTGGTTTATTCGCGTGGCGCATGAAGTAAAATATCGAGTTCAGAAAAGCCCAGAAAATTTGATTAGATTCGGAATTTCCAGTCTTTTATAACCTCGAAATTTTACTACATGCTTAATCTGGAAGTGGAAAACACTCGTTTAAAACTTAAAATAGAACTATTTAAAATAAAGCGTATGCTAATGTATACCTACTTAAAAGAAAAATTCTTTGTATATAAATGTCAAATTTTTAAATATTGTAACGATTTTTTAAAACATTTGCAGAAATTCTTATAAAATTAATTGAATTTTGGCCCACACGATCGTGTAGAATTGTATAAATGGCCCGCAAAAAAAAAGTTGGTTTAGTTAAACAAAATAATAAGCGAGATGGATAATGAGGAGGAGCGGAAAACAGTCGTTAAAAGCTTCTAATTGAACTCTTTTAAAAACAACGAATGTCGGAAAAATGCATATAAAGCCTATACGTTTCTGAAAATACTGACATTTTTAGTTTTAAAATATTTAATTTCTGTGACGAGCATTTAAAATTAATAATTTTTTTTTAATAACATACCTTTAATTTATTTTTCATTTTTTCAGATTTAAAACACCTTCAATATATTTAGTCAAATAATTCGTCATAACTAACGATTATTTTAATCATTTGCTGATTGATGATTGATTAGTTATCAATCAACAAAATAAATTTATGACTAATAACTAAAAAAATTGTCATTAGTCACAACTAATAAGTGCAAAATCAGTCATTAGTCTTAGTGATCAATTGATTAAAAAATGCCTGATTAATAGAAGAATGAAAAGATATGTGAGCTCTTATAAAGTATTACAATAATAAAGATAAACTCAAATATTTTCAAAGCAAAGATTTCGGTTTAATCTTGGCCCGAAATTCCTCCAGATATCATAAATAGTAATAAAAAGTTTCGTTAGCATATCAGATTTACGAAGAAATACTTCTATGTCTCTTTGAAGCTTGAACTTGCCTATTTTCTCGTCAACCTACAAAATGTTTATTCAAATTTGCTGTTTTGTCCAAAGGTTCTGTAAACTGTTTACCTAGTAACCCCATTCTTCTAATTTATTGTCGATACACTTTTAATTTTAACTGTCAAATGAAATTCTGTTCCTATTTAACAAATAAAATATGACTACAAATTTGGATTTACCAGCGCGAGCGAAGCGATGCACACCAGCAAATTCAAATTTTTAGGGATTTCTAAACTCGAAATTGTACTTCATGCGCCAGGCGTCTATAACACTGATTCAACCTAATTTCAAAAGCACATACACTAATAATTATATGCACATACATTAACGGTTCTGGGTTTCCTATAATCACTGATCTAAACAATTGGTTCAATGTAGTCGCATTTTATTCAGGTAAGTATAAAGATGTGTATACAGATATGAAAGTCCCCCGTATACAGATCAAATTGCGGTAATTTTGGAGAGAATGTTTTCCTTTTAGCAGTAAAAAAATATGGACATTACAATTCCTAAATAAAACGCAAGAATCAGGAAACTGGCCACTGCAAATATTTATTAACTTATTTCATCTCATTATATCAGCCACTAATTAGTGCTGACGTTGCAAAAAAAAACTAGTATAACTATAAATTTGGTAGTTTAGGCAAAATCCAACTGACTTTTCCCGAATATCTATGCTATTATGTAATGATAAAAAATCCGTCCATTAATCATACACAATCGCTAACAGACTCAATTTAAATGCCCGACATGGAATCCAAAAAATAAATCATCCCTAATGTACCGCACACAAAACTTTGATTCAATTACTGCAAAATTCGGAGACATCCATAAAATAAACTGCGCGGTCCTTATTCCGCAATCATGTTGCTCACATAACGCATTCCCTTTGTTACGTAACAATAGCCCGTGATGTAATATTTTTTATATACATAAATATAAACATCAATATAAAAATATATCTTTATACCTAACAGAAAAAAATGTATTCGAGTTCTCAATAGAATCCCACATAAATCATATTAGTAATAAATAGAATGATGTGATAGTTGTTTAATAGTGTTAAATCCGTTGCTTATAATGAATACAAAATATTACCCATATAAATTCAAATATATCCGTAATAATTTCAACGCGGAGATTTATAGAGCTTGAATGTTTAAATAGAGATTAGTCTCCTAGTGTATGCAACTTATGAGGGTAATATATTGCAAATCTCCGACTAGCAATCATGTTATCTGTTATGAAATATCTAAATTAATGCAGATGTATGTTAAACTTCCCTCGGACTGTTCCGAGGGATGTGTAACGAAGTGGTGTAGTCCTTGTTGCGGATAAAAACAAAAGGTAAAAGGGGGTGGATTTCTGGATTCTGGGATTTCGGGATTGCGGGATGGAGGAAAGGCAGCTGTCGTTTTGCCTTGAATAAAATATAAATGAATCAGGCATACGCGCCGTTACGACGAAAGCAAAAAGAAAAATAGGTGAGATAGGGCTAAATGTACTGGTTATGGAATGGGGACAAAGAACTTAACTTCTATTTAACTGCCAGAAAGCTCCGTTTCGGCCTCGGGTTACTTACATGGATTTGCTTTAGTAAGCGTTTTTATCGCATAAAATACCGGCCCTATTTATTTTTCAAAAGGAGAAAAAAGACCGAGAGAAAATGAAATGAAAAAGTACATATAAATAAGGTGCTCAAAAATTAGTACGATTGTGAGGATTTCTTTTATATACATAGAAAACAATGTCAAGTTGTTTTTAAGTGCGTCATATGTTTTCGATTTTAATAGCGACATATGTTAAGCAATTAAAAGCTATTTATGCAATAACGCAACAGCATCATTTGATTTTAAATTAGTAACTTAATAAGTTCATTTGATACATTTTATTATTCGCCTGTCTTGAGAATGTGTGAAGAAAAATGTAAATATTTTGTTATTTAAATATTTCAAATAATAATCATTTCAAAAAAATTTCACAACATTTTAGTGTTCTATATGCGTGGCGCATGAAGTAAAATTTCGAGTTTAGAAAAGCCTAAAAGTTTGGTTTTGTCGCTCCGCTTCGCTTATTGCCAATAAAATATAGTAGTAATGTTTGTTTTCACAAAAATGTAAGTATATTATATAAAACAAAATAATATGAAACGATAAAAATCTGTTTTTTCTTTACTATTGTTGAAAAAAACAAAATCAGAGTATTTTATGCACCCTAGCAACCTTTAAAAGAAGGACAAATCCCACTTTGATTGGCCATCAGGAGGCGAATGTACTACAAAATCACATATATAACACAAATCTCTTCTTTTACGACGTGCAATATAGAATTCTTTTTCTTTATATAGATATATGTTTTGATTCGAATAGCATAATTCCATTATGGCATTAGGGTCGAGCCAGCATCAGAATCATTCCTTGTGGGAGGGTATTTTTCCCTCTTAAGTTCCCTCTTAAGACAGGTTCGGTTCCGATCAATACGCGGAAAATAAGATAATAAAAGTTCGAGTTTCCCCACGACGAAGTATTTACAAAATTTTAAATTACTAATTTCGGCTAAATAAATACGGGCGTACTTTGAAAATAATATACACCGCGAATACATTTAAACTTTGGGTTTAAGTTTGTTAGGTAGTTGAGAAGTTTGTAAAGTTTTGCGTATACATTCTTAATTATAAATTATAAGTATTTTAATAGTGTTCTAGGATTATTATTAGCAGAGTTTTATTATAATGTAATTAGTATATTTAAATGTATTTATTATTCACGATTATTCCTCTATTGTCTTACCTGGACCACTTTGAACTTTCCTACATATTAGTGTCAATATTATTATAACTCCATGGTTAAGCATGAAGAAAATTTTGAGTTTAAAAAAGCCTGAAAATTTAAATTAAAGTTCAAAATACACCGCTTGAGTTTTATCTCTCGTTAATACATTTTACAAATTATTTCCTCTACCTAAATCTAGCACTTTCAATATTTCATATTGTAAAACTAAATATATACTGTTAAATCAGTAATAGAAATAGACTGCTTAAGCAGTATTAAAACTATACTGCTAAACAAGAACATTTTGAATTTAACAATACTTCAGTGTTGTATACGCCTGGGCATGAAGAAAAATGTTGAGTTTAGAAAAGCCTGAAAATTTAGTTTGGTCTCTCCGCTTCGCTACGCGATCATGTTTAATCAAGGATTACCTCAAAATTTAATCAACGAATACCTAAAAATTCATAGATACAGGTAAATTTTGCAATTTGTAATTGCAAATTCATTCGTTTTAATTGAGTCAATAAAGGAATCTAAATTTACTAGTACCAATATTTTTAATAACTGGTAATTCGGCAAACTTTTTAATGAAAAACGGCCTAATGATAATTTATCGGTGCATCACAATGTAATTGTTTTGAAGGTAAAAGTAATTAAATGCATTGAAAAGTAAAAGCATTTAATGGCTTACCTTTAACTAGAAGTTCCACCCCTTGATTAAACATAATGTAAAATTTTAATTTTAGAGAAGCAATAATTAAAAATGATGCTTAAAAAGACATATAAATAAATATCTTATCAAGAAAACAATCGCTATATTTAAAATTGTCAACAATACTCTTCATTATTTACAATTTCAATCTGAATCTAAATTGATGTTAAAGGTTAGTGAAGTTAAACTCAAGAGATACAATTTTGACGCTTTACCTAAGCATTTGTGCAATGTTTCAAAAATGTAATGGAGGCCTAGGTGGTAGTGGGTAGAAAAATCAATTTAGGTCCATAGATGTAATGTGAGTGTGTTGTGATGTCCCAAGTGTTATTTATAAAACTACAAGTGTGTAATTTAATATAATTAAATCTTCAGAAATCAATAATTGATTAATATGACCTCTGGCCTAATGGACAAAGCTCCCTACGCAAAAAACAATAACAACAAAAATTGTAATAATCAATTACTAAAGGTCAAAGAAAGTATGTATAAATAATATACAATAACAACAACTATACCATCTTCTTTATAACAAAGTTGCATATTTTTGAGAATATTATCCTATCTATTGAATCAAATATTGATATATTGGCTCTCATTTCGTCTGTATAGCAAACTAATTACAAACAAGAAAACAAATTATTCATAAATTTTATATGAACAATTTATTATATCTTTTAATAAACTGTATTTAAAACTTAGTTACTTCTTAAGAATAAACATGAATTTAAATAAAATAAAGACGTAAATACTCTCCACCTAAATGTAAATTCAATTTGAAACTCAATTAAAACTTCTTGCACTTTGCAATTGGAAATTAGTGCACACTTTATTAATACGGCAATCTTTTTCCAACAACTTCTTTAAACTAGACATTTCAGAGATAATTGTTTAACAATGAGCGAAAAAGGAGAATGGCAATAACGCTTACTTTGAATGTATTCATGAATTTCTGCCGGCTGATATCGGACGGTATATAGATATACATCCGGCATTCTGTGCTCGAAATTACAACTTCTGTTCCATCCTAAAACGGCCAATTCACTCGTTTCTCAGTTAATTAAACTATGAGTGTACTGTGTACTGAAATATAACAAAGTTTAAGTATATTTGCCAATTAAATCGGTCGAGTGCGGGCTAAATTTAGAGATGGCTGGGCAAAGTGTTTTATGTTTTCGGTTGTAAAAGAATTATCTTATTGCTGTTGGAAAAGTTAGAAATACGAGGTATTTTATTTTATAGAATATTTTCAAGATTAGCCCGTCGCTTCCACCAAAAGTTAATTTTCGTATTTAATTTATATATAAAATAAAGTAAAGTAATTTATGCATGTTATTACCATAAGATTTGCAATCGTAGGTACAATAAATATTCAAATCAATAAAAAGCTTAAAGAAACGATGAAAATGCAATATACAAAATTCTAAATAAATGACAAATAATTAAAATAAGTGTATATATGTACTAAAATTATATCAAACAAACCTGACAGAAAAAATAGACAAACATATAACATAAAGATATAAAGAAAACACTACTTTCTGATACCCATTTAATTCTACTTCTTAAACGCTTATATTCGAATTAATAAGCAAATTTCAATCAAAACAAATTCAACATTCCAAATGCGCTACTAGCCCAGCCACAGAAAATAAATCATATAAAATATTAACTTTTTTTGGAATAATAAAAATTAAAAATTTGTTGTTTTTTCAATAGTTAAGTTTGAAGCTATAAACGAGTACTTTCTACTCCTAGGTTAAGCATGAAGTAAAATTTCATGTAGATAAAACCCCAAAAATTTAGTTTGTTCGCTCCACAAAGCGGAGCGTCCAAACCAAAGTTTCAGGCTTTTCTAAACTCGAAATTTTATTTCATGCGTATAAGACACTGATTTCAAGTGAAGTTCACTTGTTTACATTATTTCAGTGCTTTCAGTGTTCAATACGCGTGCCGCATAAAGTAAATTTTCGAGTTTAGAATAGCCTGAAAATTTACTTGATGCTTAATCTCGTTTAAACCTTGAAATACAACTATTTAAAAAAAAAATGCGTATGCATATCTATACTTAAAAGAAACACTCCTTGTATATCGTACAATTTAATACATAATAATTCAACTTTTGCAAATCATCTGTTGAAAGTAAACAATAAATTTCGTCAAGAATGTACTTTCAGTAATCCATCTTACCGAAAAGGGTAGAAAAATAGATTCACTGGAAGCCCTTGAAATCCGCAAAGCAAAAATTAATTTAGGAATTTCCATCCTTAGGGACCAGGTTGACCTTATGTTTCTTTGGAGGTTTTTAGATTTAGTATAAAAGCCGTTTATTTTGAAAGTGGCCTTAATCCATTTTTAAATGTTTTTGGCTGTCATAATCTTTATAATTTGAAGTTTTCTGTTATAAAAAACAATTTGTGGTTAAGTATATTCAAAATATATAATGTATATTTTAATTATGCTCAACTACAACTTGTTGTTTGTGTCTAAAAACCTAAAATTATAAGGGTTACTATAGTCAACAACAAGAAATTGAGAAATGGACCTAACTCACTTTCAAAATAAACGGCCTTGTAGTTTAATAATGACTGCCGTGTAATTAAAGTAAAAATAACAGTATAATAAAAAAGAAAGTTGTATTAAATTTTGTTTCATAGATATTGATTGAATTAATGAGTATTCCATTTGATGTTTGTGATGAATTAAATTTGGAGCATCCTTTTAAAATCTAACCACAAAAAATTTAAAATAAACAGAAACTGTATGAAGAACTTGATAAAGTTTAGTTTTATTCAATGGCAATGATCTTAGTCCAGTTCTAAATACTAGAGCCGATTGTGATAAAATAAGTTTAATCTAAAATGGATTTAATGCGTTTTGCAAGCCTGCTCCACAAATGATTTTCTCGCATATTAAATGTATACCATATTAATTCTTCTTTTGTGTGGCTTAGATTTTGATTTGTTTTCTAATGTTTTTATATGAATTATACGTATTATATATATAAATAGTTTTATTCGTATATTGTAACAGAAAAATATAAAAACAGAGTGTATACATCTAAATATAAATTATTTGAAAATTGGTCTTTCCGCCTGAATTTATTATTATTAGTCACTGTTATTTTTGGTGTACATGTATTATATAGTAAGTAAATGTAAAATAGCAGAACTCAAATTCATATTGTATAAGTAAATATTTACACTTGAAAACTTGATTTCTATTAAAAATGTAAATCACGTTGCGTCAATAGTTAGGTTAAGTTTAAGTTTTAAGTACACGTAAGTTGAGTAATCTGATTTTAATAAATTAGTTCTATAGATGTCCATTAACTAAATTTAATCACCTCGACTTTCTACCATGTCACTTTTCTCAAAAAGTTCACAGCATCATTAAATATACAATTCGAGACTAAAATACACACTGTTACGTAATAAAGGGACAAAGTGGCAGAGTGCATTTCCACCCCCCTCGTTCCACTTCCCGTTCCGTGTGTTACGTAGGGAATGGAAAGATGGACGGGAGGAATGTAAAAATTTGACGCATAAAAGTTGAAAAAAGGGCAAAAGTGTTTCCAACTCAAACGGTTATGTTTTTGTTTGCAGACTCGAGGTCCTCATATTCATGCACATTTCAACCCGCAGTTTCTGCTCTCTCCTGTGGAATTTGGGAAAAAATGTATATTCGTGGTGTTTATTGCAGAAAATGTACATGTTTATAATATTTGAATTCCTTTTAGTACGTTACTTGAGAAAATAGTAAATTACAGAAAAATAATTTTAAAAGAATATGATTAAAAATAATTACAATAAAACTGTTAAACTAAATACATTTTGTCCACTTTTATGTGAGAACGACTTAATGTGTTTAAGCCGTCTAAAATAACCTACGAAATCTATTGATCTATTGTTTTGGTTAGGTATACATATGGGATATGTGTACCAATAAAAAGTTGTTTATATTTCGATCAATAGTTTTACTAATTTACCAAAATACAAAAAAACGGGTCATTCCCGGTTTATTTTTGAGAGTTTCTTACAATTATCCTTAGTTATATAGTTAACTGAAATGTTGTAAGTGTCCCATTCGCTATTAAACTATAATTAAAAATCACCTTGTACGGGAATTTAGTATTTGATTAACACTGAAAAAGTAATGCTAAATCATTTAAACAATCTAGATTACACTGTTGATACAACAAAGAAATGGTATAGGTTACAAGGTGCGTAGTAAGTTAAACAAATATTAGTTGCTATGTATATTTATAAATTGAAAAATAAGACAACTAATTTATAATGTTTAATGTATTCACAAAGATAATCTACATACAACAACTTTTTTAATCACAAACTTCCTGCTACGGTTAATGGTATTCACAAGAGTTTAACCAGAAAATCAATCTTGTCGATACTTAATATTTTCATTTAAAATCAATTATTTCACAATTTAAACTGTTAATAAATCAGTGAAATCCAGTAATAAGTAACGTGTGAGCGAGGCGCGACAATTCAATTAAAACTGTCTGAATTAAGGGAATTAAACGCGCGCCGATCCCGATTTAAATCCATGTTAATGATGAGAACTCGCCGGAGAAATCTATTAAACCGAAGTCGTGAACCTGTTTCAGGGCAGAAGTTTGAAATTTGATATCGAATCGTAAACATTAAACATAATTCTCAGCTGAAATCACACGGCAGAAAGTTCATTGTGAGGGAGTGAATCCTCGAATCCTCGGATCCTGATAGTTGAAGATAAACGCTGAAATCGGTTCATTTCACTCCCTTTTGGTCGGTTATAATGCATGCAGCCTGCTATGAAATATGTATTTAGAGCGTCTTTCGAGTGAAAATGTGCTTCATTTAAATTACTTCGGGAATACGTTGAGTTTTCGGAGAATATTTCAACAACTTTTAATATAATAGGCTTTTAATGATGTTACTTTTTATCGTTGAAATGTTTTATTACTTTAAAATAAGTTAAGTTTGTAATACATTTTATTTCAAAATCACGGCCTTCCCATAAAGCAGCGCTGGGCAAACTTTTTCAGTGACAAGCCGAATCAAAAGAATGGTAATTAGCGGTTGCAGAGCTGTTCTGACTGTAAATAAAATGTACTCGAGTTCTGTGTACAATTACTCTACACAGAATGTAGTCGAGCACCAAGTACAAGTACTTAACAATAATAACTTAAGTACATATATGAGTACAAGGTACTGAGTACAATAAATTTAAACACAAAAACTGTAGTTCAACAGTCGTTGATGAATAATAAAGAAAATGTTTCTAAGTATACATATGCATACGTTGTAAACTTTCCGATATTAGTTGTGTCTTAACAGAATTCAAGATTAAACTTTGAATGAGTGTTCTCCACTCCCAGATTAAGCATGAAGTAAAATTTTGAGTTTAGAAAAGTCCCATGAAAATTTGTCGAGGGTCGCGCAGCGACCCGAGACAAATTGTCTGGGCTTTTCTAAACTCAAAATTTTACTTCATGCGCCACGCGTATACAACACTAAACTTTGTGAAATTTATGTCTATTTGAACCTCACTTGAAATCAGTGTTTATACGTGTGGCGCATGAAGTAAAATTTCGAGTTTAGAAAAGCCCAGAAAATTTGTCTCGGGTCGCTGCGCGACCCTCGACAAATTTTCACGGGGCTTTTCTAAACTCGAAATTTTACTTCATGCTTAACCTGGGAGTGGAAAACACTTTTTTTGAGCTTCAAATGGAACGTTTTTAATAAACTACGAATATCCGAAGATTTAAGTATATACGCTGTAATTGGGATATGTATACTTAAAAGAAAAACTCCCTACATTTTAAAATTAATACTAAATCAGTGTTTTATACGTGTGGCGCATGAAGTAAAGTTTCAAGTTTAGAAAAGCCCATAAAATTTGTGGAAATTATTTTACGCAACTTTAATTAGAAACATTTTTTGGTATTTTTATTATTATAGAAGTAGTCTTAATCCACCCAGATTCTCTCAAATATTTTTCTGCTGTCTTGTCAAGAACACAATCATATCCTTTTGCATTATATAGGTACTAGGAAACTAAAAGTTCTAAACCTAATAATATATTATTGTACTATTAAATAATCTCTAATAAGGAACAGATTTTTAACAATTTGTAGTCTTTTAGTTTAAAAAAAAGGATGTGTTAAAATACAATAACATAATAAATTCTGTTGTCAAAAATAAAATGTAATAAATTATATGCTCATAATAGAAAACAGCCTCATAATAAATAATTCCCGTGCCCTCCCTATATATTTACGTAAGAGTGAATCTAAAAGCCTTATAGGTGCTTAGAAAATAATAATAAAGCAATATTTCGTGCTTTCCATTCTGTTTGAATGAAGCGGGCGACCTTTTTTGCCTTCCTTCCCCCGGCTCCGGTCAGATTCATTAATTTCAGATGTCGGCTCTGGTTGGAAAGGGGTGGAAGGAAGAGACGTAGTCAAAAAGAATGGAGATGTGTATCGGTTGAAGTGCAATCGGACAATACACCCGAGACCAAAAATGACTGTTTTCATATCCTCACGTATTGTCGAGGGCCCTTTCGCTCGCAGAAATAAAAATTATCGCCTTGTTATGTTTATGTGTTTGTTCGCTGTTCGTACGTTTTAAGTAGAAAAAATACACACCATTTCTCATATGATTGTTTTATTTATCCTTTATAATTGATAACATCAGATGTAATATTAATCATATATTTAATATCAAGTTTCTATTAAAAAATTATGCGACCTATTCATTTTCTCGACATCTGCTTTAAGCACTTAGTCTCAGCTCGTCCATACTGTTTGATATTTATAGAAATTCAATTTTAGGAAGTGACTTATTTCTTAATAAACATTAGCAGAAATAAAATTACATTATTTGTTCCGCATATTTTTTAAAGTCTGCATAAAATATTTCTCAGTACTTGCAATTATCTTAACAAGTCAAATTTTATCTATTGATAACACAATTTAAAGTTATTAAAATAAACATGTTCTTAATGCAACTGGGAAAAAACTATATTCATCAAAATACAAGGAGTATATTTTTTAAGTATACATACCTAAATATACTGTACAAGCTGTAAATCTTCAGATTCGTTGTCTTCACAAAAAGTTCAAACTGTAGCTTCAAACGAGTGTTTTCCACTCCCAGTTTAAGCATGAAGCAAAATTTCGAGTTTTGAGAATGAAATGATGAAAATTTGGTTTGGTCGCGTAGCGCTACGCGGCCAAACCAAATTCTCAGGTTTTAGTGTGGTGTTGATCTGTTGGCTTCGGTCATATCGATTGATTGTAAGTTTTCTCTCAAAGCTTCAAAATTCTAGGCACATACTTAAAATTAATGCAGCAGGATTTCAATTTAAGAATTGGAACCACTCAAAATAGAAACTAAGGAAACAATTTCTAAAAAATGTTAATTGTTCGGTAAAGCTTTAAAGAAATTGTTAATTTATGTAAAATTATTGAAAGTTTTAGATAGAATCATCAGAAATTCAATACAAGATTTCTACCCAATTATAGTATTATCACTTCAACCCAGAAGTGATATTACAGCTGCATAAAATGAGAAATTAATGTAAATTATTAAATATTTCAGTAGAATTTTATTTAACAAAGTTTAGGAGATCAACATTTTTCATTTGTTTTAAAATCTTGGTAATTTATGAAAAATTGATCAATATTCAAGTCACAATAAACAGAAATTAAACTCATCACCCAGAAGTGGATTCGCTGCTACTAAAAACAAGAAAAAAATCAGCTTTAACTACCTTTCTATTTCGCTTTTAAATCTTGGTCATTTATTAAGAAACATTCTAAGCGTTTCCTTAAAGGAAAAAAATATTGGTTGCCATAAAATTAAACAAAAATTGTTTGCTGTTGATCCTTGGTTTCTTAGGATCAATTCGAATCAATCCATTTGACAGAAACCAAGGATCAACAACAAACCATTTTTGTTTAATTTTATGGCAACCAATAATTTCGTAAACATGATTTTTGGGGGGGGGGGGTTTATGAATGCAAAAAATAAATAATAGCATAACTGCATGCAGAAATGTTTACTTTACAAAAAGAAATATTTACGTATTTACTCTACAATAATTAGGGATTCCAATATAAAGAAATTAACATTGAATGTCCTATATCCCGTTTTGCTTAAGTACACCCTGTATACACACAAGTCAGAATAATTAATTGATTGATTATGTGTCATATTATATTGTATATAACTAGAATATCCTATTTTTGTTCTAAAGAATTATTTATAAGATTAAGAGTCAACAAAAGATGAAAATGTATTTATTGTCATAATATAAATATAAAATATACCTACTTGATTACTACATAAAATTGGTTTAAAATAAGTATTAGTTTTTTAAATTAGGAAAAACATGCTCTTTTTACAAGTATAATTTTAACGAATTAATGGTAAATTAATATTTTGTTTAAGTAACATTATTTTTGAATGCAATCAATAATAAACTATTTACACCATCACAAAAGTCCGGGTCTAACAATGCTATTATTTTAAGGATACAATAATTGCCTATTGTCAAAAATATAATTTTATATATCGATATAATAATAACATGGTAATAAAATGGTAATCATATATCCACTAACATAAATGCTATTGGTTGTGAATTTTTATTTCTTACTACAATTATGTCTCTTTTGTTTCAATCTGGATATAAAGTATCTCGTTCGAGCATGAATCTTTTTGCCGTTTTTCTTCTCGAATTAAAATAAAAATAAGTATAAATCATGATAGTACATGTATTCGCAGTTTTAGAGACACTCGCGTATTTATGTATTTCGGAAGCCCAGCAATAAATACACGCTAGGGTGGGAAAAAAGCTACGTAATTGGTATTCTAGTATCTACTAACAGCGGATACTCAGCTATGGGAGCATTGACTTGGAAGTAACACTAATGGGATCTGATGGATATACGGATGTACATTCTAAATGGTTATATTCTACCATTCTGATTCTTAACGGAAAATTATTATCTTTCTAGCATACTGAATATTTATACTGTAAGTTTTTTTATCTAGTAAAGTACACTCAAAATCGTTTATAACGACACCGGCTATTATGTGCAATCAGATATAATGACAAAATAGTCGGTCCGTAGAATAACGTATACAAGAAAGCACTGATGTTGCTCACAACGAACACATCGGTTAGAACAAACAAATTCCTAGGAATGATGGCTATTGAAATTATCAATACAGCGTACAATTCACGTCTTTCGTTCTAAGAAATGAAAACAAACTCATTGTTGACTAAGTGTATTTGCAGGATCAACGGTATAATAACATCCTAAAAATCAGCAGATTTCATACATGCATTTTTATTTTAATTATCCTAAACCAAATTGCTCTAATTTTAAAAAAGTACAACAAACATTTGTAAAATTAATTAATGTGAGATTAAACATAAAATCAAATTAAATATATTTTGACTACACTTGAAATCAGTGTTTTATACTCGTGGCGCATGAAGTAAAATTTCGAGTTTAGAAAAGCCTTAAAATTTGGATTTGCCGGTGCGCAAATCGCTTCGCTCGCGCACCCGGCAAATCCAAATTTTCAGGCTTTTCTAAACTCGAAATTTTACTTCATGCTTTATCTGTCAGCTGAAATCCTTGTTAGATAATCAATTATAATTATATTTGATCAGATATTATTCAAAATGAATGGAATTAAATGTAATAAGAATATACGCTGATAAAACAAATTTTAACTTTGATTTGATATTTTGGAATATCCAGCAAAGATATTCAAATTTCACTTATGGCCCATCAAGGTTTATTTATTTCTGTGTAGATTCTATCAAATTTTTGTACATTTTTCATAATTGTTTCAAAGAAAACCTTCTCCTAAAACCGTTAATTTTATTGTGTTTCCATTCCCAGATGAAGCATGCAGTAAGGTTTCGAGTTTAGGAAAGCCTAAAAATTTAGTTTGTTCGCGTAGCGAAGCGGAGCGACCAAACTTTATTGACCTTAATTAAACATAAAACCTATTTTATAGGTTTGGTAAAAAAATGATATTTTTAAATAAAATAAAAAATAAATGAATTTGATCTTTGCTTAGATTTTTATCAAAAATAGTACCTGAAATTTATTTATGATTAAAATTACTTTATATTTTTATAAATTACTTAATTGCACCGAGGTCAATTAACTTAATCATTGATTAGAACTTTTTAAAAACACGGCAATTTTATTTATAAATTGTTTACACAATCGCATGTTGGTTAATGACTCATTTAGGATATCTTACAAATTTATAACATTCTTATATTTTAGAATTTTGACTTAATCAGAGGTTTAATCAAGGATTAGTAGATGATTAAAATTAATCAGTCGGGGTGTAAATGAGCCTAAGCCTATTTACATTTTGATTTGCCAGCGCGTAGCGAAACGAAGCGGGTCGGAGACTTTTCTCAACTCGAAATACTTCATCCGCCAAACGTATAAAACACTGATTCAAAGTGAAGTTCAAAAACATATACATCACATTAATCGAAGATTTGTTTAACTTTAATTTGAATCAGTGTTTTGTACACTATGTAATCCAGGTGACTTTAAACGGCGATATTGTGATTTGCCAGGAAATTATCGGTAAACCAGTTTTGGTAGACATTAATATGAAATTGATATGCTATGCAACACTAAATGAATGTTCACGAAGCACACATAATATATCATTTAATTATTTTATTCTGCCCTTATTAATTCAAAACACAGAGATAACTCATATTCAGATAATAAATTCCAAAACAGAATTATCCAGCAATCTATTCACCACCGTGCGTAACCTATATACGAGCTTCAGGCGGCTGAAATGACTCTATTTAAAAAAAAACTTCACCCTTAAAACGCGCTCCTTCCATTTTATTTACGCAAAGCCCCGTAAAATATGAATAACATTATCTTGAAACACAGACATTCTTTTAAGCAAACAAGTATTGTTTGTGATATACGGCCCTTTAAAATAGGTCGTGTCAACACTATGAAATTAGCCGCAATGCACCGCGAACGAGCTGTGCTTCTGCCGTTTGCATAAAATTATTATTAATTCGCGGATTTTGGGTAATTAATAAAAATTCGCTGGATAAATGGGCGCTGAATAAACATTGCGTGGGAATAATTGTTTTAATAACCGACATTTGTGCACATCCGCGCTAACGGAATTCGATTATGGAATGGATTTTTCACGGTGCTAATTATTGTGGATTACACTACGATTATTATTGCTCACAAACAAGATTTATATTTATGTAAGTGTCCTAAACGGATTTATTAATGATTAAAATTTAAATTAATCCACAGCAGGGGCGGGGCGAATGGGCTACATACTAGCGGCCTGGGAAATATGTTTCATCGGCCTATAATTATATCAATAAAAGACTGTTATTCCTTACTTCACTTTTTATAAAAAGAAAAAATACAATTTTTTTTAGTGGAATAATCACTTTACGTAAGCTCAAAAACATACAGTTAATTATATCAATGTTTACGTATTATTTTTACATAAAAAATGCCAATCTTTATATAAAATATAATTTGTATCATGGATGTCGTTATTCAAAACAATAAATATAGCTTCATTAAGGGTCAAAATACAAATGTATCACTGTCAAAATGTTCTCTTATTGCAAGTCAAAATATAGAATTGCTTTATCTCAGGTGGAAGTTTTACTTATAGCTTTGTTTTAGTAAAAACATAGCCTCATTACAGGTTAAATAGTGACTTATATCAGATCAAAACAGCCTTGTTGCTGGTCAACAAATATCCTCACAACAAGTCAAATACAGCATTATTTCAATTCAAAATACACATGTTTTCTAATTCAAAATACACATACCCTTATGTCAATCTAAAATCAAACTGTGTTACAGGTCAAATGAATTTAAAACATCGATATAACTTCGTACATTTCGTGTCACTTCGCAAAAAATAATAAATCTACAAAAAATCCGCTAAATGGTAAGTTTCCGACAAAAACAGATTTAGGATTTATAATTTTTACGCACAAATGTAGATAGGTTTGTAAAACTATGAAAGAAATCCGATGTCTACAGTATGCACATGCATTGAAAACAAACGGATTAAAAATATAATACATAAATCCTCCTACACCTTTTATAATGAAAATTTAGACCATCAACAAATTATTGTTATTATCATCGCTATTTTTGCATATATTCCTACCGACCCATAAGATAACTATGCCAACGGCCCACCGAAAATTTCCCATTTTCCCGTATGGCTCATCAGCCCCTGATCCACAATCATACAAATAATATTTTTGTGGGGTAACACTTCTCCAAGAAATTAACGCACCAATTAAAATGCAATTTCTCGAAAACTTAAGAAATATAAACTATTTTTGTGTATTTTACGTTAGCGTCTTTGAAATAACAAAAAATGCTTTGAATTTTGTGTTTATTTTAAAGGGTTGTAGTTGTTTTAACACATAAAATGCAAGTAACGTTATATTTGCAAACTTAAAAAATTGCAAGATCGTGCGTTTATTACTTAGAGCATTGTATGTTTTTGCACGAACATATTACACAGTGAACAAAATCACTAACAATATCTCTGAACTGCATTTTCAAATAATATTATATATCATTCTAATGTCATTTTTAACTTTGGTAAACAAATAAATCATTCAACTATTGTAGAAAATTAATTAAATTGATTTATATAATTTGGAAACACAGAAATCAGTTGAAAAACTGCTGTTTTAACCGCTAATTGTTTCAAAAAGTGTGAACTCTATTTAAATCTGAACCGCCTTTCAAAATACAATACTGTAGTTTTTATTTCTTCTGGTGATTTAAGTTGTTTATTAGACATGAATGGAAAACGCAGTAGGTAAATTATTACTAACTTGCGTTTTTTATTTACAATAAACTTATATTTATATCACATCAAGCATAAATAAATACGCTGCTGCTTAAATTATGAATGAGTGCTCATCAAGTACATTAGTTAAAATATATACATGCACATATTAATCGTATGAATTATTTATCAGAAATACATACATATTTGTGTAGCAATAAAAGTACTATAAACGTGATTACTCAACAACAAACACATGCCTTTTCATTAGCAACTGTTTGATTATCGCTGCTTCATTAAATATTCATTAAGTTGGTTTAGTGTGCAGTGAAATATAAATAAAACCTATTGGTGCAAACATAAAAGTAAGTACATACATGTATGATTATTTTATTTGTATTATAATTATTTTATGTGATATAGAATAGTTGAGACAGGACTGGAATATATTTAAAAATTGTTGAACTTTTTACAGACAAGGAAATTGCCATAGCAAAACCATTAAAAAAAACATTCTACTACTTCTATTGATATAGTTTAAATTAAAATATTTACATATTTGCCAATCATACAGGGATGTATACATTGTCAATTTTCAGACATTTGTTGCTTTTACAAGGAGTAACATTTTGTTTCATAAAATTAAAAATAAAAACGTTTATATAGCGTTTCACCAAACAGCATATAAAAGTTAGATAATATAATTTTTTATTTTTAAAACCAGCCAAACTCCTAGATTTAAACAAAATAACCAACATTAACATGTTTAAACTTTTATTAATGAATAATTAATATTATTATAGAAACACACATAAATACAATGAATATTTCAATATTTGTATAATAATAAATACAATAGCATTGCTTGTAATCCTGATTTTATGATTGTTAAATATCATAATTGAAAGCAAATATCATATTATATCATCTATCATAACAGTTTGTTCTCCTTATTATTGATTAAAATTACGTAATTACTAACGTAATTAAAATTAAACTGTAGGTTAAATTTCAAACACATTTTGTCATTACATAATATGTATTTAGAAATGTATACTATTATTATAATATTAATGATAAATTTCACATATGGCTAATTTGTATAATCAAATTACTTTGTGAATAAATTGAATATATTTTACTCCTATATTTCAGCGATGGAATTCATTTTATAATAAATGCTGTTCGTACTATCATCCACTTTATTAATAATAAAATATATTTTACGGATATAATGTTTTCAAGTACTTAATCCAGTTTTCGCAAATAATAATAATTAGCTGCATAATACTTTATTTTATTTCTCTAAACTAATCCAACATAAATTGATTTAATTTACCCAAAAAGTATTATATCAAGAATATAATTATTTTTAACCTCATTTTAGCATAAACACTCAATTGCAGAGGCTCAATAGTGGAAATATTTGTATACTATATTCAACAAATTATTAACAAATAAACGACTGAAATGATATAAATTAAGCAACGTTTAAATTGACACATTCATTTACAAAAATCATGACAAATTCAAGATGTAATTTCTTTGTTGTTATTCGTTCACTTTATTAAACGAATATTAACACAAACACGACTGAAATTGATTAAAAAAATTAAGATTGGAAAAATAGTGATTTGTGGATTTTTATAAATCGATATAACTCGTAGAATTGATAAATAAATAGTGAAATTTAATAGAAATATTACAAAAGAATCAAAATCAATTAGAATACATTTTCTATAAACTACAAAAATATAAATATTAAATGAAATCGTCAAAAGCAACAAACAGAAAAATGTACTAATCAATAACATTCGTAAATATTGACAATTTTTGTATGTCTGTATCGTCGAGATCTATTTACAATATAAAATACTGCAATTTATTAAACATAAGTATTAGATTTAAAAAAAAATAGGTTAGAAAATATGAATTTAAATTCAACAAAATATTATTACGATTTTTTAGATGTTCGCTGGTTTTATTAAAAAAATTCAGTTCAAAGCCTGTAACGAGTGTTTCCGAAGCCAGATTAAGCATGAAATAAAACTTTTGAGTTTATGACAGCCTGAAAAGTTGGTTTAGTCGCTTCCTGTATTTATCTTTTCAATAAAATAAAAAGATAAATACAGAGAATTTTTCTATTAGGTATACGTATCGCAATTTTTTCGATATAAATTTTCAGGAATTCGTGGTTTTGTTACAAACTTTCAATTTGAAGCTTCTAACGAGTGTTTCCAATCCCAGATTAAGCATGAAGTAAAATTTCGAGTTTAGAAAATCCTGAAAATTTGGTTTGGTCGTTCCGCGAAGCGGAACGACCAAACCAAATTTTCAGGATTTTCTAAACTCGAAATTTTACTTTATGCGCCGCGCGTATAAAACACTGATTTAAAGTGAAGGTTTATATATACTTCTTAGTTTTGATCACATGATCATTAATTTTACAAATGTTCATATGGAATATGTGAAAGTATACTTAAAAGAAAATATCCTTATCAAAAAGTCGCAAATTTTGAATAATAATTATTATTTTAAATAAAACCGTCAAAACCAACATACATCATAAAATGTTACAAAAACTTCAGATCAAAATACGGACACATTGATAAACATGTGAAAATTTACCGCATCAGCAAAAATATCCAAATCCAAACGAGTAATTGATTAGTAGAATTTAACCTCAATTTCAAAATTTTCTTTGAGTTATAATTGTTTATATAATTATTATATTGCTCTAAGTCTATTAATAGTGCAACTGCAATGGTGCATATTTTATATATTTACAACACTGGATTATATTTCAATATAGGGCAGTGCATATTCCCCTCGTCTATTACACTGACGCTTGGAATATAAAGTCAATTCGGCATATATGTTCGAGTACATGAAATATGCAATCACAAATTCCATAACCTGTTTCGATCGCATAGTTATTGAATATTCTACATTTTAATGTCAACTTTACAGATAACCATGAAATCCTGAATAGATATTCATATGAAATCCCCAAAATATTCAAAACTTAACAATAATAAACATTTGTAATAAACATTTAAAAGTGTTAAACTTAAGCCAGTAAATAAACAAATAATAAATCTTTAATTTGTAAGAGATTTTCAAATAAGGAAAGGACAATTTTTACTTAATAAATTTATTATAATATATGAAATTATGAAAATGTTATTCGTGAAAATTTATTATTTACGGGAGTAAATGAAAATATTTTCAACAACGTTCTGGCTTATCCTGTATAAAATATTATTTGAAATATAAATTGAAACTGTCTTTCAATTTCATTTTAAAATTAGCATTTCATTAAAAATAAATAAAACTTAAAGGTAACATTAGCTAACGTCTGCTCTATTTAAAGCTAATATATGTAATTTATATAAAACCGGAATTTACTATTAAATAATGAAAACTAATAAGCTGGTTATTATTAAAAAGGTTTCTAATATTCGTGATTGAATAAATAAAAGTCAATATTTTGTTTATTTATTGTAACACGTATCACTTTCACGTTTATATTAAAACCAATGTTTGATGTAATATAGAAATGAATTGGAACGAAGAATTGAACAAATAATTGTTTTTCCGTGCCCACATATAGTAAAATACAAATATTGAAACGATAAACATTCAATTTTATTTAAAATCTACCCCCATATTTTGAAACAATGTATACTTTTGATAGATGTATTTCCAAATGTGCGAAGGGTCGAGTTTTATCGTTATTACAGTGGAATAACAAAATTTCATTGCATGTCGCTTATACGAGTACATCGAAAAATGTCCATTGTAATGGGTTTTTGTTATTGGGTTAAACTAGGAAATTAATTTTGAGGCAAGTATGAAATGAAGCTTCAAATAGATAACTCGGGCAATTTATTTGTGTAGTTTGAATCAAATAAATTTAAAGTGTAAGTCATAAAATTGCTACGCCACTGAGTCGCTCTGTCGTTTAGATTAAATACATTTTACTATTCTTTTTTTGAGGAAAGTGTTAAATTAATCCCAGTTCATTGAATAAATTACAAAAAATAGTTTATTATGCAATTCAAGTGACGAAGGTTTGTATGATGTCCATCTCGTTATAGTTAAAGCCATTCGTTAAGTTTTCCTGTGTCTGTCATATATATCAACTCACTGTCTCAATAATTTAATTAACGATGGAGTAATTATACGGTCCAAATTGTTTAATTTCAGCACATTTATAAATTGGTATTTTGATACTTCATATAACAATAAATCAAATAAAATCACTAAAATCGCACTAGTAAGAAAAATCTATTCTTTAAGTTAATGCTGTACAGAAATTGTTTTAAATAGTATGTTGACATAATTAATGACATCTGCATAACATAAATAATTATCATGTTTATCCATTGTACGAACTCAATTACTCAATTAACAATGTCTCTCGGTTCTAACTGAATAGGTAAATGCGGGCTCGTGAACTTAAACAAAACTAATTGCGGCAATAAATATTCGCGATATTTATGAACGCTTCCGAACTCTCGTTCTGCATTCTGTTCCGAATAATATCTGTGTTGAGGCTGCTTTACCCGTATGAATTACTTGATAATGACCCGAAAACGAGGCGGGATGCTGCGGAATTGAACGCCCTAATTAGATTACTCAATTAAGGGAAGCGGTGAAAAGATGCGCCTGCAATTTTACTTTTCTGGCTTGGACATTTTTAAAAGCCACTCGTGGATCCTCATTTACTTGCCAGCAGGGAAATTGGTTGCAATTTCTTAAATGGTATTTGAGAAGTTATCGTTGATTATAAGTATAAAAAAATATACTTAAAGTTTTTTATATTTTTATTAAAGTAAATATAAGCTCAATAATATTCAAATTTGATGTCAAACGTATTGATATTATTTCTTGAAATTATTTCTCATTTGGCACAGATGAAACATATTTCACTAGTAGGAATTGTGATCGGTGTACCGATTTATCGGTAAAACATAAAAAAATCCTTTCTTAAATGTATATGTAATTTGGGGTTTTTTGCCAGTATTTCGGTAAATTAGTCAAGCTTTTTAATTAATATACAGAGGTCTTTTTTATCTGTATACATATGCCCTATGCCTTAGGCGCATCAAGCGAAGCCATCGAAGCCAGACATCAGAAATTTCATAAATTTAAATCAGAAATTTTAAATTATCCAAGTAATCTAAATTTTAAAATTCACTTTATTCAGGTGTTTAATACGCGTGGCGTATGAAATAAAATTTCGAGTTTAGAAAAGCCTGAAAATTTAGATTCGGCTTTGTTTTAATTGTTAAATTTTATTTAATAGTAATGATGTATTTCAAACACTCTGAATCAGCTGTAGTTTTGTAAGTAATGAAAATCGGAGGAAGGTTAACTAATCTATTGCCTTCACATGAGCAAATTGTATTTTTTTTAACATTTGTCCTGAATCACCCTGTATATAAACTTAGTATTAAGTAATAAATAGTCATAGTAATTACAACTGAATATGTTTAAATAAGTTTATGCAAGTATAAGAAAAATTGCGTATACGTAAACATTTTTTAAATTTCGTTTCAGGTTCATAATTGAAGAGAAAATGTTGAGTCAGGAATTTATGAACATTGAAAAAAAATTTAAGACTAGACAAAGCTGAAAACCACGAGAATAAGATCTTGAAATAAGATGTGTTTTCATAAAAATTTAGAAATACCAGTTGAAATAAATAAGAGTTTTTTTTATTGTAAAAAAGTTTCCCTTTGATGAATGATTATGAAATCCACCATTAGTGCTGTAATCTAGATCTTGAAGGTAAAATAATACGCTCGAGATTGCCGAAAAGGAAACAAAGCATTCACGAATGGAAATCTATTATTATAGGTTTTACCTTGGGAAATATAAGACCGTATAATACGTATGTATATAATAAAAGCCTATATTTACTCTATCCCCCGTTCTTTCCTTTTAGCCTTACATAAATGATTTGTCGTATTTGCCCCGATCGAAAATTAGAATTTCGCAAGGATCGTACTTCAAACTCGGCATGGATGTAAGATAAATATATTAATATAACGAGTTCCGATGGTCCGCCGACATCGGAAATATAGAGTAATAAATATAATGGCAAACGGCAAACGGAAATTTACTTTGAGAACTTTTATTGAGCAGGTTATTAATTCGGCAGCGAACTTTTCGGCGAGTCCGGGGAATTTTTTCCCGGCGATCAAGTGCTTTCTACATAATAATTCTTGCTGCTGCGTCCGTCCTTTCAACGATTCCATTTAAAATTATTAATCCTCCCCTTGTTTATTTGATTACTGCAATCTCCATAAATTCGGGGGCTATAAAACCGACATTAAATTCTTCAAATTCTTTGCAGGAAATCGTTTTTCGTAAGAAAAATAAAAACATTTAGTGAATCAGTTTAAATCTTATTTAGTAATGATGTTCGAATTATCAATAGCCTTGAATATTCATATCCATTTTTTCAAACTTTGTGATTTTTTTTAATAAACAAAGCTGTTTTTAATGAGTTAATATCATAGATACAAAACAAAGTATTAGTAATGTATAATAATAATAATAATAATAATATCCTTTATTGACCATATAAAACAATACAAATTATGCACATACAAGTATAGAAACGTTACACAAATTACAAGTAATAATGGTCAAATGGACTTGAATCAGTTTCACTATTTACCAGTTTCTTGCTAAATAATGAGACTGTTCTTCCTTCAAGCCATACAAAAAAAAACATTAACAATTGCACATATAATATTAAGTTTGTGATGCACGTAGCATCTCAGCATATTTACATTTGAAGCCATAGTAAGAACGATAGAGAAAAGGTACCGAGTTCATGCAGTTTGTAATCGAGTAAGTAAAGCATTTCTTATATAATTGCAATCTGTGTTTTGGTATCGATAAGAGACCACGATTCCTAATATTTACATTATGCACATCGGATCTATATCTTATTTTATTGTAAAGGTATGGAGGGCATTTCATATATATTATTTTATAATAGAAGCAAGCCAAATGTAGTTTTCTTCGGTTATGCATACGCAACCACTTGCACTCATCATACAACTTATAAGATATACTAGTTCTTCTCTGTATACCAAAAATGAGTCGCATACAAGAGTTTTGTATTCTCTGTATTCTTCTTACGTCTTGTTGATCAATAAAGTTGTTATATACGGAATCGCAGTAATTAAAATTTGATAATACAAGAGTGTCACATAACAGAATTTTCGTTTTATTGTTTATAATGTGCCTGTTTAAGAATATGGTTTTTAATGCTATATATGACTTTCGTATTAAATCATTCGTGTTTTTCTTGAATTTGAGTTTTGAGTCCATATAAAAGCCAAGATTCTTAACGCAGTCACTCACGGGAATATGTTGTCCATTAATTGTTACTTCAAAATTTGACGAAGCAAAATTTCGACTTTTATCGGGTCCAAACAAAATAAGTTTTGTTTTCGCTTCATTTATGCACAGGGAATGAGCAGTGGAATATTTTATTAAATTTTCCAAGTCTGTATTAAGTTTTGTTTGTGCGTCACCAATATCTTCTATATTAAAAGAAATGTACAATTGCGTGTCATCAGCATAGAGATGATAAGATGTGTGAGCAATTGCATCATTTAGGGAAGATGTGTAGATGGAGTAAATAAGTGGCCCTAAAATTGTGCCTTGGCCCACACCACACTTTATTGAAAGTTGCGAAGAAATTGTATTATCAATAACAACTCGTTCGATTCGTTTGTTGAAGTAGCTGCTCATGAAGTTTATTGCATTTGTGCTAAATCCAATATAGTTTAAAATAGCTATAAGTGTTTCGTGATTTATTCTGTCAAATGCTTTACTATAGTCAAGAAGTACAAGAGCAGTTACTTTGCCACGATCAGTCGCATTAACAATATCATCCAAAATGTGGGTGATGGCGCTGCTACAGCTAAACCCTTTCCGAAAGCCTGATTGGTAGTTTGAAAGAATGTTGTAAGTATTTAAATGATCACGCAATTGTTTTTCGACAACTCTTTCCAGGACTTTAGAAAGGGCAGGTAATATATTTATAGGTCTTAAATCACTAACCGACTCGGGATTGTTAATTTTTGGTAGAGGTATTATTAGAGATTCTTTCCACAGATCAGGAAATTGACACTTTTCTATACATGCATTTATTATATGTGTTATGTATTCTAATAAAGCAGGACAGCTTAATTTAATTAATTTAATACTTATACTATCTACACCTGTTGCGTTCGATTTAATAGAGTTTATAATTGACAACACTTCCGATTCAGATACAGAAAAGAATTTTAATAAATGATTGAATTTTGTTTTTGTATTATTTTTGTAAAAATCTAAATATTTTTTATCTGGTGGTAGTGACTGAACCTGACTCGCTAGAGTTAGATTTATTTCATTTACGTTTTTTAAGTGATCTGGTAGATTAGTTATTTTCTTACCGTAAATATTAAGTTTTTTCAGCTCTGTCCAAATTAGTTTTTTATTGTTGCCTGCATTTTCGCAAGAGTATTGCAAATAAGCTCGCTGTTCAGCCCGAATAGCCTTTGATGTTAAGTTTCTCATACTTTTATAGAATTCATAGTGCGATTGATTTTTTGATTTTTTATATCTTTTGCTTGCGTTATCTCTAATTTTCATCATTTGTTTTAAGTTGTACGTTAACCATGGAGCTTCCCTTTTTGAGGAGCGAAAAATTTTAAAAGGCGCGTGTTTATCAAAGAGATATATTAATTTGCTATTAAATACTGTTAGTTTCTCATTTATATCATCAACATCGAATATTTCATACCAGTTTAATTTATAAAGATCTTTGAGAAAAGTATCATGATTAAAATTCTTAAAAGTTCTAGTGTTGATTATTTTAGCTTCAGCCTGAGGTATTTCTATAGTGAACTCACAAAAAACCAATCCAATGATCCGTATATAAACAAAGAATGAATATGAGTATCAAACCATTGATAATGGTCACTTTGTGAAAGAAATGTACATCTAGTATAAAATAAATTTGTGAAGAAAGGTCAAAAAGTGTTTTTATTTAAAGTTATACAAAGTAATAAACTGTTTTTAGTGCCAAATAAATAAAATGTGATAAAAATTTGTTAGATCAATTTAATCATTAACCCATTAAGTGCCATTGATACAATTACGCTACATTATTATTATTTTTTTTAATTTCTAACTAAATAAATTCATTTGATACAATGTATTATTTGTATATTATTAACTTGTTTCTCATTATTCACTTGGTAAAACATTTCTAATAAATATAGGTGTTTAATTGAATTCACTTGGTTTGTTTTACTAAAAATATTTTATTTCAACTAGTTTCGGCTTAATGCCATTTTTAAGTATTATTTGACCTGACCTGAATGTGAAGAAAAATGTAAATGTTATGTTATTTAAATATTTCGATTATTAATATTAAAAATATGTTCAAGTATTATTCAGTGTATTTCTAACTTTACAATATTTGAGTGTTTTATACGCGTTGCGCTTGAAGTAAAATTTCGAGTTTAGAGAAGCCCGAAAATGTGATTTTCGGGCTTTTCTAAACTAAAAATTTTACTCCATGCTTAATCAGGTAGTAGAAACACTTGATAGAAGGTTCAAATGGAATGCGTTTCAAAAACAACGTATTCATGAAAATTTACGGAATGCACATCGGGGTATATATACTTAAAAGAAACATTTCCTATATATCAAAACACGAACTTCAGATAGTAAATAAATAGATAATTACCACAGTTTCGATTAAACATCGAATTAATGAGTTGCCAAAAAGGTATCATCTTTAATTTGATAATGCCAAATGAAATACGTCAAAATCAACAAATCATGCATAAAGATTATCATTACGTGTGATGTTAATAATACTACATGATCTTAGTTATCAAATTTCAACCAGCAATAGTCATAAAATGAAAGTTACAGACGCATTACAGATTTATATCTTCAATTTCATGATTATGTGTATCATAAGGATCATTCAAATTCCGCAACAGTCGGTTGCGGATCCTGAAAATTCATCTTCAATTTGAGCAACTTATCTGGGTTCAATTGTAAATAAGGGCGTTATTAAAAACAAAACAAAAATTAAACTTTGTGCAATCTGCAAAGTACTCGCGCTGAGTAGAACTTTAATAATGATGCATCTAATATTGAATTGCAGAGAGTGGCAATAACTGACAATTTATTTCTACGTCTTTCTGGAGTGTTTTCTTTGGTAATTTCCAGCGGCGATATTACTTTGTGGCCTCCTTTTATACAATGTCAATAAAGGCACGACACTAAAGTGCTTTCATTTAAATAAAGAAAAAGATGTAACATTACTGTCTAATGTTTTACAATATTTTATATGTTATTCAAGTTTTCAAGGAAATAGGCTTAAAAATGATCACTGCATAATAATCTATTGAAGGGCTGATGAAATATTACTGTCTGATTTAATATTGATATTTGCTTCTATTTAGTTATGTAAAATTAAAGGTAATTTAAAATTGGGTAATATTCTCCGTAATACTGTATAGTTGAGGCTGTTAGTTGTTGAATCTCCATAATATCCTTTAATAAAACTCCTAATTTGTTTAGGTTTCAAAATTATAATTATTGAACTACAACAATTGTTTCACCACACTGTAGCTTCATTAGGTAGATGAATGGTGAATCGTCATATTACCGTTAACGTAGTAATATTGGGTAATTTAAAATTAAACGTAAACATTTAAACATTTAAAAAATACAATTTGTATCAAAATTTTATAAAATTATAATAATGGTAATTTTTATATAAATAAAACAATTTAAACACTTATAAATATATATTGTGTATTCGCTACAATTGTTTCGCCACACTGTGGCTTCTTCAGACGAAGAAATGATAATGGTAATTGCAATAAGTATTATATTGTTTTAAAAATATAAAAATTAATTAATTTGCAAATAAATCACTTCAAGTAGTGTCAGTGTGTAACAGTTAATGAAAATAATACAGATTTTTTATTGACGCTAGGCTATGAGTATTTTTTAATATTTACTAGCAACTCGGTTTAGCGGTATTACAATCGGGATGTGATGCTGGTTTTTAATATTTACCCGCAACTCTTGTTGCGGGTAAATATTAAAAATGGTTTTAAAAGTACCCGGTAAACTACGGATTTTTGCCGATTTCGGTAAATTGTTTCGTTCAGCCAATTTATTATATATTTGTTGTTAAACTTTTTAACACAATTATATAAAATCAGTAAATTAAAAACACTATCAAAAATTCTGGAAAACTGAAAAACTATCACTCCAATTATTTATTATTAACACTGAAAATAAGATGCTTCGCTTTATGCCAAAATAAAAACGTTCATTCTTTTCTAAACTCGATATTCCACCTTATGCTCAAGGAGTGTAAACGCTCGACAAAGGTAACTCTGCAAACGCTATTAAGTTTCCATTTAATAACTTTTACCCCAAAACAACAAATTGTGATTTCACCGTAAATTATCGGAGACCAGTTTTAATTTTCATATTCATCGGTACTTGTAAAACCGGCAACTTTACAATTCCTTTTTTATAATGCAAATTAAAGCGTATTTCACCATTAATCAACCACTTTTACGAAAAATACAATAAGTTAGAGACTGTATACAAAAGGACGACCTAAAATGGAAAAAGGTCTTAGTATTTTTTTTGTTAAAAATAAGTTTAGTAACCTTAATTGTTGTTAACGTTAATAGGAAGGTGTGATTTTTTTTAGATATATAATTTTTTCCTACTCCTACCCTGAAATTCATATCATATTTGCACACCAAAGTGTAAAGATATAAGCATCATATCCACTCTTGTTAGGATATAAAAATTTGTTAGTTACGTTTGTTTACGTACCGGGGTAACAACTCGTACTGAGCCGATTAAAGTTTTGTAAACAACACATGTCAAGAGATTTCGTCATAAGAAATTTTTTAAATTGTCCTTATAATTAATAACAGTATGGATAGTGAGTGTGAAAGTGATTCGTGTACTTCTCTGGAGTTGAGACATTCTGCCAAAGATACAGAGCAAGAATATCTGCCCAAAAAATAACGTAATAAATATTAAATTTGCATATGAAAACCCTGTAAGCCAAAAAATACACAGGGAATTTTTCTTTTAGGTAAACATGTGCATAAGCTGTACATTTTCCGACATTCGTTGTTTTTTAAAAGAGTTCAATTTGAAGCTTTAAACGAGTGTTTTCCACTCCCAGACTAAGCATGAAGTAAAATTTCGAGTTTAGAAAAGCCCCGTGAAAATTTGTCGAGGGTCCCGAGACAAATTTTCACGGGGCTTTTCTAAACTCGAAATTTTACTTCATGCGCCACGCGTATAAAACACTGTTTTCAAGTAAGGTTCAAATATACATATAGTTCACAATATTTCAGTGTTTTATACGCGTGGCGCATGAAGTAAAATTTCGAGTTTAGAAAAGCCCAGAAAATTTGTCTCGGGTCGCTGCGCGACCCTCGACAAATTTTCACGGGGCTTTTCTAAACTCGAAATTTTACTTCATGCTTAGTCTGGGAGTGGAAAACACTCGTTTAAAGCTTCAAATTGAATTAAAAAAAAAACAAGGAATATCTAAAGATATACAGAAAATAGGCTGAATTTGGAATACGTTTACTTAAAAGAAATAATCCCTGTATCTGTTTGCTCCGGAGGAATATGAATAATTATAAATCATAATGAAGATAACAATTAATTCTCAAAAAACACTCGTTAATTAATGTTATACATAATTGACGTTTATCAATTGTAACATGTATTTTTTATCACCCGAAAAACTAGATTTTGTTTTTACTAAATAATAAAAAATAATTTATTTTCATTTTTATTTTTTTGTAGCAAAACCGTACAAGATATCAAACATTATTAAGAGACAAAAAAGCTTTTAAACATACTAATCTTTCAAGATTTATTATTTAAATTTTTACAAGGTGCGCTAATAAAAACATAGTTTAGTTTTTATATTGTGGTACTATTGTTGTTTGTAGTTCTTGTCAATTAATAATGACCATAATAACTGAAATGATGGGTTATATTATGATAATCAACCATAATAAATTTTAGTCGGATCGAATATAGCGTTCAATTGTTATAAATAAAATTAATAATATTTTCTTGAACTTTGAAGCCTAATGCCGGCTTAGCCGTAAACTTTTGGATATAGATAAGTTTTGTCAAATCATCATATTTTGATCCCAGAAATTTATGGTTAAGCAATTTTCCCACATTAACGGGACACCCTGTATTACCACGACAGAGACCGCTAGGTAATATTACGGTATATTACCAGCGGTAATTACAGCCTTACATTACCGCTAACATCAATACTTGTTTAAAAAAAAAAACGTTTTGGGTATGACATAGATATTCAATAAAAGTAAACTATACAAGAATGAACCCATAAATATCAAATATCAGACATTCGAATAGTGTGCTATAAATTCAAATTATCCATGGAATTGTAGTAGAAAGGTCCGTAGCATACGATATTTAGCATCTGTATATGAAATACGAAATACCCAAGAGGCTCTTGGGAAAAGGTGTTATAAAGGGAAATTGTAAATTGTATGTATAAGAAAACCGTTTCCAGTTTGGGCAAACACGCCTGCAATCGCCATCATTTGTCGGAACGACGAAGGGAGGGGGCCGGAATTTGAATTATTCCCAATAATATCCACGTCATCTGTTACAAGTGCCTTCGGGATTTATTTTGTTATGGAAATGCGGAGATTTAAATAATTGCCGCGATTTGTATAACGAGAGCGACGACTTTTCCCTTTCGACACCCGAACTAGTACGGTTTAATTGAAGAGTTTCTTGGAAATATTCATTGGGGTGTTTTTCGGATGGGGAGATTAATCGGGGTCGTTTCGGATTTTCAGGTCATCGGGTCATCTATTTAAGTCGAAGTAACTGACTTGTTTAATTGTAGGTACGTGTGAATTGACCCCGTTCTTTCTCCATATAATTATTTTAAATGCAAAATATGTATAGTTTTTTTTTTATATTCAATATAAATTACTTATACTGTAAAACAAAACATAATTACTTTTTCATACTAGAGTAAAAAATAAATTTCTTGGAATTTCAAAGGAACTAAATTATGTTAGACAAAATATAAATTTAAAATATGTAAAATATCAAGCTAATTCGGTAATGAATCAAATGTACACTTCTGTGCAATAAAATTAAGCACACAAAATATGTTATAGTTTAAAACGAACATGATCAGTTTCCTAGTTACAAGAATATATTTCAAAACGCTGTGTCATTTAGACAATAATTCAAAATTTCGAATCCTAACTAAAATAGAGGATAGCTATTCTATTTTGGCTTTGTTGTATTTATTAGGAGCGTTTTTTCTTCAAAAGGTCTTTTTTAATAAAGGCGGTATTTTCAAGTTATGATGTTCTATCATTTATTGAAACTGCTGCTAGGCAATTAACACAGACCCGAATTATACAACTAGAATATTGTAAAAAATAGTTATGAGACTTGTGCTTAATTTTATTGCACAGAAGTGTACATATCTAAACTGTATATTTTGAACTTCACAAGATTTCAGTTTTGTACGTCTGGCGCATGTAGTAAAATTTTGAGTTTAGAAAACCCTCAAAAACTTGGATTTTCCAGCGCACTATGCTTCGCTTCGTGCCGGAAAATTCAAATTTGCAGGCTTTTCTAAACTTGAAATTTTACTTTATGCGCCAGACGAACTTGTAAGAAATTTTAAATTAAACACTTTCATGAAAACCACCATAATAAAGGATCTTTCGATATGAGGTTATCCAATTTTTGATTAAAATTTTACCTAATGTACTCCAATTTTCATAAAATGTTGCACAATTGTTAAATGATAATTTTGATTTAGTTTAAATAAAACACTTAATACTTTCAAACACTTTCAAAACAAGTGTTTGAAAGGAATACGTGTTTTATTTAAACTAAATCAAAGTGAAAATGAACTTTCAACTATTAACTGCCTCAACAATTAAGTTATTAAATGATAATTACCAAGTCTAATTTTAAAATTGTATTCTTATATTTTATCCGCTTTTTCTAAGTTATAATGGCTAGAAATTTAAAGAAATAGGACCAGTTTGACCTTTCTGGTCTACATAAAAACTGTATAAGCTCAGCACAGAATTGAGATATTTAAAATGTAAAATGCTAATTTTCAGAAATTCGCGGGCTTAATATTGTATGACATAAAGGATTTATTTTAAATTGTAAAATTATTTTACAGCAGTTAACATTTTTATAAGTTATTTAATATAATATAAATAACAATTGTCAGAAAATGTCTAATGATTTTATTTTTAAACTTTCTGCAAAATTTCATCAAACATTTCATTATTTTATTTTTAACGAAAACAAAATAGAATAAAATTTTACATTCATATTTTTTCTTTTAAATCAATTTTTTATATATCGCTGAATGTGTGTGATATTTTAGGAATCCGGTGATTTTATAAAAACGTTTAATTTGAAGCTACAAACGAAGGGAGGCGTGCCTAAAAATCAAAATATTCAGGCTTTTCTAAACTCAAAATGTTACTTCATACACCACGTATAAAACACTAAAATATTAATATATACGTTTGTAAATGAATTCATTTGGTTTATTTTGCTAATAAATTATTTTCAAATAGTTTCGGCTTGTTTTTTATTCTTTGAAAATGGCATTAAGCCGAAACTAGTTAAAAATACAATAACTTATTAGTAAAACAAACCAAGTGAATTCAATTAAAAACCTATATATTAGTAGAAATGTTTTACCAAGTGATCAATAAGAAACAAGTTAATGATCTTAAGTATTGTAAAGTTCAAAATATTTTAATGTTTGATGCCACTTTAACACATTTTCGAATGTTTATTTAGTGTAACCAAACCTTGCGTTTTCAAAATTCTAGCAATTTGAGTTGCGATAAAAAAATACTCTGTGTATCACTTTTTTCGGTGTCAATTATTATAAATTAGTTATAAATCAATATTTTGACAAATTTGTGATAATCGATTTTGCATCGTCCAGATGCAATGTATGTACAAAATATGTTAATATGTTTTAAATGTGATCCCATTGAGATCCCAAGATAAAACTTAAAGAAAGCTTTTAGAAAATAGATATTTAATATTTGAAACATCTTTTCCATATTATTCTTTTAACTAAATTTTAAAACATTAAAGTTTATAACAATAATAAAATTAGTTTATCAATGGTATATCATAAAGAAGCTCATAAACTTATGAAGATATTTGTATTTTTAGCTTTAAAGCATCTCAATTCTAGGCTAAGCTTTGACAGTTTTAGCCAGGAAAAGTAAAAATTCACCTTTTTTCAAACCCGATTAAATAAAAAGAAGCAAATATGTATCTAGGACCTTCTCTTATACTAAAGCTATGAGACTGAAAATGGAAGCAATATAAAATAGTAAGGTTAAATGCATTAGATCAGAAGATTCCATGTCTTCTGATCTAATGCATTTAACCTTACTATTTTATATTGCTTCCATTTTCAGTTTCATAGCTTTAGTATAAGAGGTAACTCTAAAGTATAATTTGTGAACTGAACATCTATTAAATGGATGAATCCAGACATTTTCATTAATGAAAACCCTACTATTTATTTTTACGTCAAAATAAAACCGACAACAATTCAATTCAGCATTAACTCAGAGTGCCTTTTCGCTTCAAGTACTTACATGAACGTAAACCTGTTATTTCAATTTAAAATGTCATGAAAGTTGTTTAAGCATTACTCCTTTCCTCCCATGTATCTCCCAAAATAATTCAGGATAACGATTTCGCGTCGAAATGTAAGAAACGTGAATTATTCGGATTTCTGTGACGGAGTAGACATGTGTTAACAGTAATTGTGCTCGGGCTCATCAATGTAAGGTAAACAATGTGCGATTGTCATAAATGATGTGCAGTGCTACAAACACTGAATAGATAATATCTAGGTCGAGACAGGGGAACAATGTAATAGTATTCTAGATATCTGAATATTTATCTACTTGTAAATGTGCACCTATGTATAAAAGACTGGAATTGGAAAGGGCGAGGTATATAAATAGATAACTGTAATGATACTGAATTTATCTATTTAATTATTTACAGAAATTCTGCTGAAAATATTGATTGATTCCATTTCTATTATTAATGTAATTATTTATTAATGTTAGATACAGGGAGTTTTTCATTTAAGTATAATCATACACGCCCAAGATATGTACTCTGTAAATTTTCAGTCATTCGTTAATTTTAAAATTCGATTAGTTTGAAACTTGTAAGGAGCGTTTCCACTCCCTGATTAAGCATGTAGTAAAATTTCGTGTTTAGATAAGCCTGAAAATTTGTTTAGGTCGCTTTTCAGGCTCTTCTAAAGACGAAATTTTACATTATGCGCCACGCGTATAAAACACTAACCTATTGTGAAGTTTAAAACATTCTGCTAAAGTAGTATGGTGAACCAGTATATTTTGAACTTTACTTTAATTCACTGTTGTATACGCTTGACGCATGAAGTAAAATTTCAAGTTTAGAAAAACCTGAAAATTTGGTTTGGTCGCTCCGTTTCGCGGAGCGACCAAACCAAATTTTCAGGTTTTTCTACACTCGAAATTTTACTTCATGCTTAATCTGGGAGTGGAAAACACTCGTTTAAAGCTTTAAATTGAATTTCTAAAAAAAACAACGAATATCTGAAGATTTACAGGATATAATTGGAATATGTATACTTAAAAGAAAAACTCATTGTATGTGGTCCGCGAAGAAAACAGTTTAAAGACCTCTGATCTAACTCATAAATGTACTGTTGAGGGAAAAGATTGACTAAAGAATTGGTCAGTATTTTTTTAATTTTCTGAGCATTTGTGGTTATTTATATCAACAAATATTTTTTATAAGAATTTTGTTAAGAGGAATTTACTTATTTATATATCCAAATAAAGTAAATTCCTTTTAATAAATGGCTATCGACCAAATGTTATTTTAATTATTATCTAAATGTTGGAAATGCTGCTACTTTTTAATACAGTGTTTTCTGCAGATACGTTTCCTACTCGTTGACGGTTTCGTTTTTTTCTTTGTTCGATAAAATTCAATAGAAGATTTCGGCATTTTACAAAGAATAAATCTAGAACAATTATTTGACTGAATAATTTCGCAAGTTTTACGAATATTAATACTAATCGATGATTATTCAATTTGTATGGGCCGAGACGACAAATTCGCCCGGGACGTAATTAATGGAATCAGAATGTTCGTTTGATTGATTCGGAAAATAAGCCGAGATCAAATTGAGTCCGTCGCGGAGACAATTCATTCTCAACTGAGCCACTCACTCGGTGGAATATAATTATGTAAATTTGTCAAAATGTTTTCCTTTCACCCCGAGAAATTTTCAATATTATTCCTTCTGGATATTTATCATTTTACAGAAGTTTCTAGGCAATATTCATGAGTTCGTTCAAATTATTCATTAACTCAACACTCATTTAAAAGAATCACTTTTTTATCTAATTATGGTATATTTAATTAAATCACTTGTAAATAAAACACTTTTTACTGTGTTTAACCGCTATATATATAGTGGTTAAACAAAGTAAAAAGTGTTTTATGTACAAGTATATTTAAGATGTATCACAAAGTGAACGCCTACAACACAAAACAGTTAATTAAATCACTTGGTTTGTTTCATAGATTTTATATTTACTTTGACTAGTTTCGACACTTAATCATTTTCAATACCTGCTTGAAGATGCCATATATAAATTCGAAAATGTTTCACCACGACTTTTTATTGAAACAAATGAAGAATTTTCAAAAATTTGCAAATGGCTGCGAAACAGAAAACTAATTTCGTTATTAATCATACGATGGTATCATGTGGTTAGTTTCAATATTTGATAATTTAGTTTTAATGTCTAAAAAGATATACCACACTATACCTACTTATAACGAATTCATTTCTTAAACTCAATATTGTCTTCAACAATTGTTTAAAACAATTATTTAGGCAACCCAATATCGTTATTGTATATTAAGTTGGTATTATCATCACATTACTGTCAAATTAATAATGTTAAATAATAATATTAAATCACATATGTCCGGTTTCACTAACATCAATTCTATCTTGTTCGTAATAATACATTTATTTGTCGACTGGAATAGACATTTTCCATGTCATGAAAATCAATGGCATGTGAATCGATTGATTTTTCGACATGTATGTAATTATTACTAGGTTTGAATCGATGGATTTAACTGAGAAATTAAAATAGTAAAAATCGGCATTTATGAGGCAAAATTTTCAATAATTGTAGTTCTGAATTTTAGTTAATAATCGTTTAAACCCAGATTACTATCTTGAACTGGAAAATAGACATAACTGATTTGATAATGACGTGGACTTACCGGTAATTCGGTAAATTTGTCAATAAAAACCGCTTTACCGATAATTATCAGATACATCACAATATACGTAGACTTTTTAATTTTTAGTATACACATCTCAATGCATACACTGTAAAATTTTAAGCATTCATTAATTTTTAAAAACGCTTAATTTGAAACTTCTAACGAGTATTTCCACTTCTTGATTAAGCATGATGAAATATTTCAAGTTTAGAAACGCCTGAAATTCAAATCTAAATTTTCAGACCTTTCTAAATTTTACTTCATGCTGCGGAGATGCGTACAAAAGCTTATTATAATATAAAACACTAAATTATTTTATATTGTCACTAAAAGTGAAGTTAAAGATGTGAAATAAATATAATTAATAATTTCGCGGTTCAAATTCAAATACGGAGTGTCCCATTAGCGCGTTTTCGGAGGATATCTCGGCTCACATTAAAGATAGAAAAAACGTTACTTTACCAAAGTTGATTGGTTTTAAGAGCAACGTATCTTAAAAATATCTTTATACATACAGGGTGCGCTTTAAAGACAGAATCGGATGCAACTAGCATATTTTAAATGGATCACCCTGTGTACTATTTGATTTTTGGATTCCCTATAAGCATTGCGTTTCATTTTATTAAAAACATTCGGTCTAAGTCATACAAAAAAATGACGTTTGCAGTAGTTTCGTAAACCTAAAATATCTCTGAAAGTAAATAAAATAAAGATTTGCAATTTTCGCCAATCTCTTGAAGATAGAGGCCGCTATAACCTGCATAAAGTGGTTGCGCTTAAGTTATTTGGTTACAAAATAAAAAAACATCCGCTACTGTCTTTATGGAGCACTCTGTATAAATGAAAATATTTTAAGATTATGCAGCTCTTAAAACCAAGCACATTTGGTTAGAAAACTTTTTTTCTATCTTCAACACGAGCCGAGATATCTTCCGAAAACGCACTAATGGGACACCCTGTATAATATGGAAAGGCCTCACTTTTTTTCTGTAATAATCAGGGTTGTTATGTTTAAAACACTTGGTTCTAAAACAGTGTTTTAAACATGTTTAAAACAGCAGTCGTGTTTTAAACGGTTTTGTTTTAAACATGTTTTAAATCTTAGATTTGGTTAAAATAAGTTTAAAACGTTTTTTTATATTATCTTAAATTTGCTTTAGGATTTTTTGTTTATGTTTTTAAATGTTAGCTTAATTGTTGAATATATTTTAAATTACATTATTAAACATAACATTTTATTACAATAAAATAAACATAAGTTGTTTTTTTTTAAGATTTTAATTTGAATCTTTAAACAAGGGTTTTCCACTCACAAACTAAGCATGAAGTAAAATTTCGAGTTTAGAAAAGACTGAAAATTTGGATTTTCCGCGTAGCGAAGTGGAGCGGCCAATCCAAATTAGGCTTTTCTAAACTCTAAATTTTACTTCATGCGCCACACGTATAAAACACTGAAATATCGTAAAGTTCAAACTATACGGATTTGGCAATCTAATATTTAGATGTGAATAAAACGTGAGTCAAATTCTGCGCTGAACAAATTGTTTAAAACAGTGATAATAGGCAACCCAATAAATATAACGTATATAAGGTTGCCTATAATCGTTGCAGTATGTGTGTGTTTTTTAAACTTCACTATAAATCAGTGTTTTTAAGCGTGGCGCATGAAGTAAAATTTCGAGTTTAGAAAAGCTTAATTTGGATTGGCCGCTCCGCTTCGCTACGCGGCCAATACAAATTTTCAGGCTTATCTAAACTCGAAATTTTACTTCATGCTTAGTCTAGGAGTGAAAAACACTCTTTAAAAGTATAAAATTAACCGCTTTAAAACAACGAATTACCGCAAATTAAAAAAAAATGTTAATTTCGGCATATGTATACTCAAATCAAAAATGCCCTGTATGTTCTGTTTCAAACACGTTTTAAACTTGTTTTAAACATGTTTTTAATTATTAATGTTTTTAACGCTGTTTCAATGGAAAAAACACGTTTAGTAAAAACAAAAACGTAACGAAATTTATCAATATTGTTATAGAAGATTAAAATGAAGAGAAATCATGGAAAAAAATTCAGATACTGCGGAAATCTATACAGGTATTATTTTTTAATAATACATACGCATAGGTTGTAAATTTTTGGAGATTCGGTGTTGTTTAAAAGAGTTCAATTCGGAACTCAAAACGAGTGTTTTCCACTCGAAGATTAAGCATGAATTTAAATTTCAAGTTTAGAAAAGCCTGAAAATTTGGTTTGGTCGTGTAGCGAAACGTCTACAAAAATCGTTAACTTTGACAGAATCGTCCTATAAATTGTGTTTATTATATTCAACAAAAAATAGGTGAAAGAAAATAGGATTATTATTTCAATTTCTTATTAATGCATTTAATCATAAATCCTTGTTGTGTTTTTCAAGCTAGGTAAAAACATAACAGTTTTCTTTAAATACAAGTTGTGAGTTGATTTTTATATTGTGTTTTAACAAGTAATATAAATTAATTTTATTACTTTCCTTATTATATTATTAGTGAAATACTTAGGTTAATTGTGTTTTCCAGCAACTTTTTATAGTTGACTTGTTGCTGTCGGTTGCACTCAATACTGCGAATATGTAGCGCTAAAAGTTCTCCTCATAGCCCATATTGAGCCATAAACACGCAAAATGCTTTGCATAATTGCATTTAGTTCTTGTTGAATTTCTAGCGAAAAATTATAAAATTATGCAAAGAAGTTATTTACGGATATTAAATAATGTGGATTGTTTTATAACATACAGGCCATTTTTCTTGTACATGTATATATCCCACATGATTACAGCTTTTGGTACATTTTTAGGAATTTGTTGCTTTTATAAAAACGTTAAAGTTGAAGCTTGAAGTTGAAGTTAAATACACGTATTGGTGCAGAAAGCACTACAAATCAAGGAAACCATGCGACACCTCTCATGAATCGTATCTTACTAATAAACATTTGGTTTGATATTATCTAGAAGACTTTTATGTTTTAAATTTTCAGTTTATTACAATTATACAGGGAATTTGTCTTTTAAGTATACATATCGCTATGTATACGCTGTAAATTAATCGAGGCGTTGACATTTTGAAAGATTTGGTTAATTTAGTATTATGAAATCAAACTTGAGCAGTGTATTTTGATACTTCAATTTATATCAGTGTTTTATACAGGCTGCGCATATAGTAAAATTTCGAGTTTAGAAAAGCCTGCCTAACCAAGGAGTGTAAACACTCGTTACAAGCTTCAACTTTAACGTTTTTATAAAAACAAAATACGAAAATAGTTTGAAGTCATCAGATTACGGGTGTGAAAAGAACCAGAAAACTTTATAATATGTCTGCTATGGTTTTTAGATGTAACATGCGAAAACGTATGTTCTGGTATGCAGCTTTTAAATGTTAAGGTTATACGTCACATTTTGACAATGTCTTCGTAAAAGTAAATATGCAAAAATCCAGCCACAAATCATTTTAATTAAAGTGCACAATCGTTTTATATGTGAGTTTAAGTAGTTTAATTCAAACTTTCACATCTACTAGATAGTTCAGGTATTTACAAAAATAAATAATGCATGTATGTTGATTTTGTGTAAGCTCAAATAAAAATGTTAGTTGACATATGCATACGTTTTCTTGTAAGAGTTCAATTTGAAGCTTAAAACGAGTGTCTTCCACTCCCAAACTAAGCATGAAGTAAAATTTCAAGTTTAGAAAATCCTGAAAATTTGGTTTGGTCGCGTAGCGCGAAGCGCAGAGCGACCAAACCAAATTTTCAGGCTTTTCTAAACTCGAAATTTTACTTCATGCGCCACGCGTATTAAACACTGAAAGCACAAAAACATTGTAAACGAATAAACTTCGCTTGAAATCAGTGTCTTATACGCGTGGCGCATGAAGTAAAATTTCGAGTTTAGAAAAGCCTGAAAATTTGGTTTGGCCGCTTCGCGCTTCGCGCTACGCGACCAAACCAAATTTTCAGGCTTTTCTAAACTCGAAATTTTACTTCATGCTAAGCCTGGAAGTGGAAAACACTCGTTTAAACTTCAAATTGACCTCTTTTAAGAAAACAAAGATTTTTTCAAAATCTACAACACGTAATTGCGATATGTATACTCACAAGAAAGAATTCACAAGAAATTATGATTTAAAGCTTTTCTAAAAGAAGGAACACTAATATACTCGTGACCTAAACAGTATGGCATTGTCATGTAACGTCAAAATTTTACACAACTAGGAAAAATCGTTGTAGAAACAACTGTCGACATACTCTCTAAAAAATTTGAACCACACATTCCACATCAATGAGTCATAAGACATCTCTCCCGAATTCTACTATATATTGGTATTTCTTTGGATTTTTAAGTGATTCTTGAAGGTTAAAAAAATATTGATAATTTTGCCGTATCCTCGCACACAATGAGGGACACATCAATATTTATTAAAAAGCTCTTGAATTAATAAAAATAAGACATTTATATAATAGAAAAGTATTCTAGTATAAATTTAGATAAAATATTAGAATTAGTTTCCATATAATTGGAATAAATTACCCACCCCATTTCCAAAAACTTGAACACAAAGAGAACAATGATGTAATAATTAAAAACATTTGCATACATTTCCATGCAGTAAAATATAAAATCGACGTGTCTCTCACACGAAAACGTCGATAAGGCTCCGGGATCCGGTGAAGTACGAGGGATTCGCCCTTATATACCTGCCTACCTTAAAACTAATGCACGGTCGTATTAGCATGAAAACGCCATCAAGCGTCCTTGCATTAAATGATTTTCGCGAGTTTTGATAGTGCGGGAAAATCTCAATTATTCTTCAATTTGCAAGGGATGCGAATTGCTTGGAGGGTGGTAACGGGGACGACGCTGGAGGGTTGGAGTATCTTAATTTTCAGCCAGCCACCCTCCAATTCCCAGAGAAGAAAAGAATTGTTTTTAAATTAATATATATGATCACATCCGAGTACAATTATTATTTTGAATATTGTTAGAAATTTAATAAACTCTTTTGCAAGTTTTAAAGCATTAATTTCCAAGCCCTTCTTACCTGTTACAGCAGCCAAATTTAACTATTTAATAAAATGAATGAATGCATGAATCCATAATAAAGTTCATATTTTACACAAGGTTTATATGTAATTGTTACATCTATTTTGTAAACTCTACAGTTGTAAGCAACTACAACAAATGAATGATTAATGTTCAACCGGGTCTCTAAAAATGTGTGTACAACAATTTAGATCTAATAATAAATAATAAAAACATTTAAAAATTGATTGATAAGGCTGATAAATGTTAAACGTTCATCTTCACTTTTATATAAATAAATTTTATTTATATAAGAGTAAAAATATTAACATTTTCCAGCCTTACCTAAAACCAAAATTTAACAAAAAGAATCTGGAATCTTGGAGGCGTTCACTTCACACAATTTCAATTTGATATAAAGAAAACACTTAACTTTTTTATACTACTTTTATTAAAGAGTTGACAAATACCGTAATGTCCGGGCCTTTTCGATGCCGGACCTCCTTGGTGCCAGGCTTGTACTAAAAGTTACAGTTATCAGCCTATCTCGGCGGCCCTGAATATCATTACATTTTAGATCGATAGATGGCATTGAATTTTTTTCGATATTAATGTAACATCATAATCGCTTTTACATCCACAACTACAGGTACGTAATTATTACCCTTCACGCCTTATAATCACGAAAGAAAGAATTAGGTCAACCAACGAAAAACAATATTTTCCACGTGACCCACAATCGGTCACGTGATTGCTGCATGCGAAAACATTCAAAACTGCATAACATATAATTAAACACGTGTGTGCCATAAACAGGGCGCAGTTAACACAACAATATGCTAAATTAGATTTTAATCTAACAATTCAATTAATTAATTTGCCCTGTGCATGCACCAGAGTGAGAGAGAAATAAAGAGAGAGAGAGAGGGTGGTTTACTTCGTTCGAACAATTGTGTTTGTAATTAGTATAAATCCTTTTAATCGTTTTTATTGGCTCGGATAAAATAATTATCCGATTCGTAATTTATGATTGGTGAAATGCTTTTGCTTTTTTTAGGAAAGCGGAAATGTACATTTTATTATTGCAGCATATGTGGAAAGGAAGGGTGTTTTATATGGGCTGTCATGATCGTTTTATTTAAAGGGTAGTACATTTTTAAAGCGTCCAGACCAACATTTTTAGACTTACATAATTTTTCATTAAAATTAGATTGTAGAAAAAATAAATTAAATACAATCTAAACCCTGTTATTTTTTAATATAACCAAACTTAGGGTGTATTTACTGCGAGCAATTGCAGTCCTGCTTTAACAGTAGGGTATTTTAAACATCAAATTTTGAGATATTGGTAAATGATTATCAATGTGACAAATAAATCACAATTTGTCAAATAAATTGTCACGATGTAGAGACTTAACAACACATACTGGGATTTTTTCTTTTACGTAAACTTTCACATATTCCATATAAACATTTGTAAAATGAATGAACAGGTGATCAATACTAAGCAGTATATTTTAAACTTTACTTTAAATCAGTGTATTATACGCATGTCGCATAAAGTAAAGTTTCGAGTTTAGAAAAGCCTGATTTGGCTTTTCTAAACTCGAAATTTTAATTCATGCTTAATCTGGGATTGGAAACACTCGTTAGAAGCTTTAAATAGAGTTCAATTTAAAGCTTTAAACGAGTGTTTTCCACTCCCAGACTAAGCATGAAGTAAAATTTCGAGCTTAGAAAAGCCCCGTGAAAATTTGTCTCGGGTCGCGCAGCGACCCGAGACAAATTTTCTGGGCTTTTCTAAACTCGAAATTTTACTTCATGCGCCACGCGTACAAAACACTAAAATATTGTGAAATTCATGTATATTTTAACTTCACTTAAAATCAGTGTTTTATATGCGTGGCGCATGAAGTAAAATTTCGAGTTTAGAAAAGCCCAGAAAATTTGTCTCGGGTCGCTGCGCGACCCGAGACAAATTTTCACGGGGCTTTTCTAAACTCGATATTTTACTGTATGCTTAGTCTGGGAGTGGAAAACACTCGTTATAGTTTTTTAAATTGAATGTTTTTAATAAGATCACGAATGTCTGAAAATGTACATTGATAAATCGTAATATGTATACCTAAACGAAAAATTCGTTGTATTTAGAACTTTTTTAAAATTTGAACCTATAAATTAGCAGATAATAAAGAAGACAGACATTCCTAAGCAAGGAATATTACCTTATCCTATCCTACCTGATCCTCAGAGACACTTTATTAAATTGGTAGTAGATACAAGTAATTTGAGGCGGTGATAGGTAAATACATTTTACCTACGCCCCACAATGTGCCAAATCCGAGCGCGAGCGCCAAGGGGGGATTTTGAGGAAAAAAATTAAATTAAAAATTTCGAGAAAAAAACATATCCACTCCATTGTAGATACATGAAACCCTTATAATCTTGCATGTTTATATTTTTCAACCCCCTAAATTATTAACAATTAACGCTTAAAGTTGAGCGATTTAGAAAACATCAATTTTACGGCATTTCACTCGCAAGTTTAAATAATTTATTACATGGATTAGTAGGCGTACTATCAATATAACATTATACACTATTGTTTATAACATAATACTGTATATTATGGTTGAAAAATCAAGTCTCTAAAAATTTTAGAACAAAAGTTAAAAAAAATTGAATATGAAATATGTTTTAAATATAAATTTTAACTTTAGAAAGTGTTATAAATAAATGTCAACTCGATGAGGTCTGGGACTATCACTAAAAACTAGTTCTATGTTTTCTCTAACTACCCTCAAAATTTCGTATCTCCACCGGTGCGGTTTTGGGGTCTTTTTAATTTTTTTATTTGCCGCCACCAATTAAAATTGGGTCGGGCGAGGCCCGTGTGCAGTGAGTATCGTGGAGTCGAGCGCGCGCTATTCTCGAGCAGCACGCAACATGATTTTTACGTTGGCCCCGAACAAAAAATAATAAAAACGCACTTAAAACGCACATGTAAAAATTCAAAAAAATTAGGGCAGTTACAGAAAATATTAACAAATGTTTATATGATAGTCACAGTTCTTCCGGTTTGCAATCTTCTAAAAAAAATAATATAATAATAATTCAAGGCAGCAAAATTATATACAATTGTTATAATCATTACATAGGTTGTGACTTTCACCAAAAAATGTGGTATGTTTTTAAATGCCCTAAAAACTTCGTATCTCTACATGTGCGTTTTGTGTCAGGTTTTTGCGAATGACCGAGTCGTTTTTTATCGGTTGCGCCTAATAAAAAATAAAGCACCTCAAAAAACGTACAAATGTGAAAAGTATCTGCTGTAGTTTAAAAATAATTTAATCTGTTGTTTAAAATATGAATTTTTAATCAGAATATACATTATATTTTTCTGATTTTGCACAACGAAGTTATGTATTTTATACTGTTTTATTTGCTTACTTTTTTAAAATGAAAAATTGTCAGTATCCTCACCAGTCTGTTCGTCTTCGCTGTTACTTGTGTCCGTTTCACAAATAACTAATTTTTTAGCGTCTGCAGGTAGTTGTTTTTTATGAATTTTTACATCGCTTCTCAAAGAAGAAATTATTGGATGAGAACATACAAAAAGCATATTAAATAAATCTCGAATTGTAGTAAGCCTAGAGTTTTTCCTAGTATGGTTTTCTCTAACTCTCTTATATATTTTATTGGTTGCTTCCTGTGCCTCTTCCGAAAGTTCTCCGATTGGTAAAAGACATTGACCAATTATTTTGCTCCCGTGAATTAAAATTTTTTGGACACTAGGAGGCATTCTATACCATCCATATAACGCGGTGTAAAGTCGGGCCGTATCTTCTGCATATTTATCAAACATCAATACATTTATTTTACGAGAACTCGACATTGTTATAAGAATTGTATAAAATCTGTTCAATAATTCTTCATTCAATTCAGTGATGACAGCTACTTTCTCATAATTTCGAAAAAATATTCGAGCAACGTTGCCAGTATTTGAAGTACCTCCTCCTGGCACAACAATATCAACCCTTATCCCTAACTCTTTACGTAATAGTTTTTGTATTGTAGTTTTCCGACTAAATATATTATTTTTCTCTTCTATCGTACATCCGTGAGTAGTTGTTTCTTTCAAATCTAATTTATAGGAGATATGAAGAACGCATTCCATGAACTTAATCCATGCATGGAGGGAAGAAATACCATAATTTAAATTATCTTCGATAATAGAAATATTTTTAATTCTTTCAATATCATTCATCTCCTTCGGAGAACATTTGCATATAAAACAATTTGAGCTCGGAGTATTTGTTAAGGTATTTATAACTTTGCCGTCGATCATTGTAAACAACAAATTAAATTTTACCTCTACATGGTTACCATTAATATAAATTTGTTGTTTTTCCAATAAATTTACCTCTTGCCTCATACTTTTAACTTCATCTAGAATAAGCGGTTTTGTTTCTTTAGCATAAATAAATTTTATCGGTCTACATAATTTAATAGATGAAGGTTTTTCGTTTTTCCAAATAACACTTTCATCAGAAAATAATCTAAGTGGAACCAGTGAAAACACAAAGACACTCTTCTCTGTAATTTCTTCTTCATCTGTACTGCTATAATCAGATGGCTTTTGCATATAAGTAGAGTGCCCTGAGCTGCCATCGCAACCATATTTACACGACAATATTAATTTACTAAATGATGTATCTTGAGGAAATTTAATTGTTGATATTAATCTACATAAAGTATGCTCAAGAAGGCTCTGCAAAGGTACTGATGCTCCATTTTGAGAAATAGAAATATTAGCTGGGTAACACATTGTCTTTATTATTTTAATTTTATTGTAAGATGGTAACAGGTCTTTTGCTCCATGAGAACGTAGTTTTTTTCTTAAATTTTTATAACTTGCTGCCGTCATTTTTGAATCAATAAAAATTGATAGAGCTTCTTCATCTGTAAATTTTTTTACAGTTTCAACTTCATTTGTTTTTAAATAAGTTAAGACTTTTTTTATTTTTTCCTGTGAATCCCAGGAAGCACTTTCCACTAATTTGACCGCTGGTATATTTCCTTTATCGCGTAAATTTTTTTTTGCTGCTGAAAATGTTTGTTCTGGTGTATTTTCGGTGATCAATAAATCAGTTTGTCTTCTTTTAGATGTATTACTTTGTATTGTGAACTGTGTACCTGATGTACTTGGTATTGGTGAAATATTTTCTATATTTTCAAAGAGGTTTGTATTTTCAACTAAGGCAGAACCCTCGTTGTATTTAAAAGGCAGCAGTAACCAATTTCTATTTTTTTTAATGAAATTGATATGAGATCTTGAGCACATTTTCCACTTTCTATTAAGAGTACTGCAGAAACCCTTAACTTTTTTAAGAATGTCATCATTTTCACTATTGTTTTTCGTCGAAACATTTTCAATATATTTTATTAAATAATCAATGGTATTGCTTGACTGAATAAGGTTTTTAGGTTTTAGTTCGTACCATACCTTATATAAATCACCGTTTGTAATTTTAATTTTCTCCATTATCACTCCGCGTTTTGGATTAATTAAATTACACTAACACTAAACACTAGTTTAATTAAAGTAAACTATTACACACTAAACTAAACTATTTTATACACAAAAAAACACTAAATCAAAGAAAGAGTATATAGTCAACAAATTAAATAACACTTAACACTAACTTAATTAATAACTACTTTATAATGTTCAATCGTTCGCTTAGGGATCAGAAAAATATGTGAACTGTTGGAGACTTCGTTCAACACTAAACGAATATTTTGCTTTCAAGAAAATTAAGAAAAATCCATTTCAGATACTTAAACCGTAAAAACTGTGTGACAAGAATGCCATTTGTTACGGTAAATGACAGTTCCAATCGGACCCCTAATAAAAATGTAAACACAAACCAGATGACCTTTATCAGTAACAGATGTACACCCTTATATATCAATAAGAAAAAAACCCATAAAACTATTTTTGTAAATGTGATTTAAATGGTGCAAAAAATTGTAGATTGTGAGGAATATGACTATTATATAAACATTTGTCAATATTTTCTGTAACAGCCCTAATTTTTTTGAATTTGTACATGTGCGTTTTAAGTGCGTTTTTATTATTTTTTTATTCGGGGCCAACGTAGAATTCATGTTGCGTGCTGCTCGAGAATACCGCGCTCGACTCCGCGATGCTCACCGCACACGGGCCTCGCCCGACCCAATTTTAATTGGTGGCGTCGAATAAAAAAATTAAAAATACCCCAAAAACGCACTGGTGGAGATACGAAATTTTGAGGGTAGTTAGAAAAAACATAGAACTAATTTTTGGTGATAGTCACAGACCTCATCGAGTTGGCATTTTTTTATAACACTTTCTAAAGTTAAAATTTATATTTAAAATATATTTCATATTCAAATTTTTTTAACTTTTTTTCTAAAATATTTAGAGACTTGATCTTTCAACCATAATATACAGTATTATGTTATAAACAATAGTGTATAATGTTATATTTATAGTACGCCTACTATCCATGTAATAAATTATTTAAACTTGCGAGATTATAAGGGTTTCATGTATCAACAATGGAGTGGATATGTTTTTTTCTCGAAATTTTCAATTTAATTTTTTTCCTCCAAATCCCCCCCTGGCGCTCGCGCTCGGATTTGGCACATTGTGCGCCCTATCTAGTAACCGCATCATACCACACTGTCATCTTGACGCGTATGATTGACATTACCTACACATGCTCGTAATAACTTTGACAAGTATTTTACATGCTAACATCTGAACAACTGATTGATTACCGCACAACCAAATGACATTTCTTTGATGTATATTGATCAAGTGGTAGTAATTTATTTTTCATCAATGTCATCATACTATCAAAAATGATCGAATAAATAAGTTGTTTTTTCATGCTCATTGTTTATTTTGTTAGGGCATAGGTAAAGTGTCGTACGTTTCTCGAGCGGTATGGCAATTACATACTCGCGGAATAATATATTATTTTGTAATCGTAATCTTTGCGAGTTAATCGAATTGTCATATTAATGTCAGATTTTCCTTTACACAACCCATAAATTAAAAGTTGATTTACAAAATAACATAATCACATGTTATTTTGTAAATTAACTTTTAATTTATGGGTTGTGTAAAGGAAAATCTGACATTAATATAACCTAACCTAAAACACACAACCCGCATCACACCACTAAATTCTCGAAATGTCATATTTGATTGGTCATATTAAAAAAAAAACAGATTATACATAAATGTTTCATTATGGGAAAGTCGAGAAACATATTTCAGATTCGTGATGTTACTGGTAAATGGATATCCAATGGTTCCAGTAACATTGATAACAATGGTTTAAATGCACTACCGCATAACAGTAATAATTTTCAGACAATAAATGCTTTATCTAAATTTATTTTCATTCTGTTAATTCAAAAGCGTAAACTAATTATAAAACTCAACTCATTTGTGAAAAACTGCTTATAACTGTATAAAATTAGTTATTCTTGTATCGTTTGTGAAAGGTTTGATGTGCACTGACCGTTACCTCTCACACTTTTGTGTAAAAGGGTAGTGATGTGGGTGGCGAAATGTAGATATGGGGGCTAATGTCCATCATTCAAACTAGCGGAAGGTTTTGCAGATATGTGAGAGATCGGTAGCGAGAGGAAAGCGCGTGGTGGAGGCGCCCACATAACAAACCAAAGCGGCCAGACCGCCCGGACTGACGGATTATTTCGAGTGATTTGAATGTGCGGCCGAATGTTTAATGTTTCATTTGAGTTGGCCAACTCGAGTTAAAGTTTCGTCCACGTGAATGAACCTAATTAATACGCAAACATACAACGAACGAGCGAACCCTAACGACTGCTATTCGTGATATTTTCAATTAACTGCTGCTTTCCACTGTGGACTAATTGCTTTATTGTTGATTATAAATGGGAAATTTGTTCTGATATCGATAATATTATTTAAGTTATAAATAACTCTTGATCACACAACAGCAGTTCAAATTAATTGTGAGCAATTTAGAAAAAAAAATCTACTGAACTATATTGTACTTTTACAAATTAGCACGATAATTATTTGAATTTGGTTGGCGTAGGGTCAAAATAAAGTTAGGGCGAAAGCGGTCTTTAGGAAAAAGTCCAACTTCTGGGAACCTTTAGCCTTACCGACAACCTAATTTAAATAATTAACTTCAATTATTATCTTGCTATTTTAAAACCCCAAAAATATGTTAAACAAAGTTTATTTTGGGGATTTTATTAAATTCCTTAAAATTCTTATAATTATCAATTAAAATCACTTACCCATATTGATCTAAACAATATAAATCCATCTATAGATATGTAAGTAGTTAAATTCCTTTATCTTCACTGTTTTATTTTAATTCTAAATGTACATTTCAGGCACGATGTGCCCTTTTTCAATAGTTAAACTGTTGAAAAAGGGCACATCGTGCCTGAAATAAAACAGTAGAGATAAAGGAATTTAACTACTTACATATCTATAACTAACACTTTACGCAACTCTAACAAGAATATCATTAATAAATCCATCTACTTGTTGAAATGATTGTTGCCATGATTGTTAAAGATAAACCCACTATAAATTCAAATTCAAAGCTATTTGAATTCGAAAAAATAAGCTTACACACGCTTAGGTCAAATTCTCTTCAAACCAACTAACAAATACAAATTAAAAATGAAAGGGGAAATTGTTATTTCTCCTTTCATTCTTATTTGTATCATTTTTAATTTGTATTTGTTAGTTAGTTTGAAGAGAATTTGACCTAAAGTTACATATACTTTAATAGAGCGTTGTAACAAATGAAATTAAATAAGATTTTAAATATTTCATTGTATAATTCAATATCCGGAGGTGTATTTGCACGGGAAGTAGTTGTTTCAATGGATATTTATCGTCTTAAGCTGTCTTATTAATTAAGACATTGTTTGCATTTTCACGAATAACATTTTCGTAATTTTATATATTATAAACCCACTAATTTCACTTCCAATATTTATTTGTGCTGATGTAAATTAACACTTACTCTTTGTCGTCCACACTCTTACAACTACACATTTGTTATTTTCAAATAAATTACCGCAAAGTGTTAGCATTTCGAATGTTTCACCTGAACTAAATTGAATTGTACGATTCTAATTAAATCCATTAGAATACTACTGCAGAAAGTATCGGCATTCCAGAGATAATCAGCATAAAAAAACCATATATTCACATAAACACCTGGTCTGTAAAATCACAGCAACAAATGTGTGCGTTCAGTATTTAATTCCACGCTTTTTTCTATAATTTCTCGAATTAAATGTTTATTAGAGATGATCAGTGGCGGCTCGTGTAAATTCTTATTAGTAGGGTTACAGATATCAACATAGACGGATTTTTTTATTCAAACATACATAACCTGATGCTCATGCATTTTTAAAGTTTCGAAAAAGTGTTTCCATGAAGTAAAATTTCGAGTTTAGATAAGCCTAAAAATTTGATTTGGTCGAGTAGCAAAGCGGAGCGACCAAACCAAATTTTCAGGGTTTTCTTAACTAGAAATTTTACATCATGCGCCACTAGTAAAAACACTGAAACTGTCGGTCTGTCAGTCTGCCGGTCTGTGGCACGATTTCAGCGAAAATGGCTCATTGGATTGTCATTAAATTTAGCATTTGGGTTCTATTCCATAACATCCAGTTAAAAATGGGCGAAGACCGGAAACTGGAAGTGGATGTTTGCTCTCAGCGTTTTTCGGTAGGTTGTAAATTATTAACATAGTCAAAAAGAATTTGAAATAAAAATTGTAGAGAATCAAAAAATAAACAATTAATGAGTACATGCTTTTATCGTAGATCTTAGTTTTCTTGAAAATGGTAAATACGATTTTTTAAACATCGCTTAACCCCTTTTTAAGCGAAAAATGTTGTCATGGTACAAGCGTAAAGCTTTACGTATCATGACTGGTTGTGGGTACTCAGACGATTGCCGTCCGGCTTTTATAGAGATGCGGATACTCACGTTCCCGTGTCTATATATCCTCGAATGCTTGTTATATATTAAAAATCATTTGCATCTCTACGAAAGCTGTACTAAAATACATCACTACCCAACTAGACAAAATTCAAATGTATACGCTAACACCATCAGACTAAGTAAAGCTCAAAACGGAATCAGATACCATGCTATTAAGTTTTATAAAGTACTGCCAGACAACATCAAAAGCCTTTAACTCCGTAAATTCTCATTAACCATGAAAGAGTTCCTAAATAAGCATGCATTTTACAGCTTGTAGGAATACTTAGATTTTAACTTTGAATTGTATGTGTTTTAAAGATGTCATTATTTATTTACTTATTATGCATGTAGATCCTATGTTAATGTTTTTTGTTTTCTTTTTAAATTGTATATGACTTATGTAAAACTATCATGTTAATTCATCAATAATTAAATAAAAATAAAATAAAATTAAAAATTCCCTCACTCCTTTTCTAATTATAGCGAAACAGCAATTTCATTGAGCTAACTCAATTCTAACGGTAGATATAAATATTTTTTAGTATGTCCTATTTTCTGAAATTTACGATTTTCGAGGGAAATACGTGAGTGGTAGAGAGATAGACTTATGCAGGTTTCAATGTAAAATTTTGATTAAGTCAAAACGTTGAAAAAAATTATTTTTGCCAGTAGCGGACATTTTATTGTACAAATTTACTTCAATAAATAATTGATATAATAAATTTTGTTAATCAAATTATAAACATTTTCTTTTCTCTTTAACTTGTAAATTAACAACGTATAATGTATATTTAATACCTTTGGTGTCAACATTACAAGAGAAGTTGAACGATGATGTAGCTTAAAAATGAGATACCCTGTATAACATTTGTCAATTATGTTTTATTTCTCGGATGAAAATTTAGGTTAATTTCAAATTTCAGCTTGCAATATTTCTAATTTACGAAGTTATGGCAAACATTTCAATGATTACTACGTTTTCGCCAGAATTTAAAAACAAATAAAGCTATTTGAACATTTAATATATAAAATACAAAATATTAGTGTAAAATGCAAACAATACGTCTGAATTAATAAGACAACTCAAGACAATGAAAACCCATTGAAACAACTACTTTCCGTGCATATACCCCTCCAGATATTAAATTATACAATAAAATATTTAAAATCTTATCCGATTTGTTAGAACGCTCTATCAAAGTATACAGTAAGTTTTTCATTTAAGTATACATATCCCAATTATACAGGGAGTTTTTTTTAAAGTAAACGTTTTTCAAATTCAGCCTATTTTCTTTAAATCTTCAGATATTCGTTGTTTTTTTTAAAGAGTTTAATTTGAAGCGTTAAACGAGTGTTTTCCACTCCCAGACTAAGCATGAAGTAAAATTTCGAGTTTAGAAAAGCCCTTTGAAAATTTGTCGAGGGTCGCGCAGCGACCCGAGACAAATTTTCTGGGCTTTTCTAAACTCGAAATTTTACTTCATGCGCCACGAGTATGAAACACTAAGATATTGTGAAATGTATGTACATTTGAACCTCACTGGAAATAAGTCCTTTATACGCGTAACGCATGAAGTAAAATTTCGAGTTTAGAAAAGCCCAGAAAATTTGAGGGGGTTTTCTAAACTGGAAATTTGACTTCATTCTTAGTCTGGAAGTAGAAAACACTCGTTTAAAGCATCAAATTATACTCTGAAAAGCACAACGAATATCATTAACTTTAAAGAAAAACTCCCTGTATGTATACTTAAAAGAAACATTTCCTGTATGCTGTAAATCAACAGATTATCGTTGTTTCTTTAAATAAAGTTCAACTTGAAGCTTTAAACGAGTGTTTTCCACTCCCAGATTAAGCATGATGTAAAATTTCGAGTTTAGAAAAGCTTCAAAACTTGGTTTGGTCGCGTAGCGCGTAGCGCTACGCGACCATGCCAAATTTTGAGGCTTTTCTAATCTCGAAATTTTACTTCATGCGCCACACGTATAAAACACTGAAATATTGTGAAATTAGGAATATACTAAAAAATAATTATAATCGAAGTATGTAAATAACAAAATATTCACTTTTTTCTTTACACATTTACAAATTGGGTCAAATAACAAAATTTCAGGGTTTTCTAAATTGGAAATTTTACTTCATGCGCCACGCGTATATAACACTGATTCTAAGTGAAGTTTATTCATTTACAATATATAAGTATTTTCAGTGTGTAATACGCGTGGCGCATGAAGGAAAATTTGCAAATTTAGTAAAGCCTGAAAATTTGGTTATTTGACCTAATTTGAGAATGCGTGAAGAAAAAGTAATTTTGTTATTTGAATTTTTCGATAATTATTATGTTTTAGAGTTTATTTCCAATTTCACAATATTTTAGTGTTTTATACGCGTAGCGCATGAAGTAAAATTTCGAGTTTAGAAAAGCCTGAAAATTTGGTTTGGTCGCGTAGCGCTACGCGCTACGCAACCAAACAAAATTTTCAGGCTTTTCTAAACTCGAAATTTTACTTCATGCTTAATCTGGGAGTGGAAAATACTCGTTTAAAGCTTCAAATTGACTCTTTAAAATAAAATGCGAATGCATTTGTATACCTAAAAGAAAAATTCCGTGTATGTAACAGTTAGGTAAAATTCTCTTCAAACCAACTAACAAATAAAAATGAAAAATGAAAAGAGAAATTACAAGAAATTAGAAATAAAAAGACTTGGATTAAAAATATTGTCTTGAGCCATCTGTGTCTAGTCTTATTAATTAGGACGTATTGTTTGCATTTTACACGAATATTTCGTATTTTATATATTATGTTTAAAGTGTGCAAACTATAAAAAGCGTAAGCTTATTTTCTAGAATATAAATAGTTTTGAATTTGAATTATTATTAGTTAAAAATTGTTAAAGTGGTTTAATTTTGTATCAAAAATGGAAACGTTCGTCTAATTGAACCGTCTTTGTATCTCTAATAGGTCACGATATTCCAATAGTGAGCACTATAAATCAGACAAACGGTATAAACATTAAATTAGTGATAATCTTAGTTGTTTCATTGTTTCATGTTTATGCCCAATTACACCACCAACAGCATTAGTCTTGGTGAGATTTTTCGTTTTTAGAGTTCGCAGTTTTAATATGTCTTTCGATAAACAGATTTATAAGAATGAAGTTGAAAAGAAATAAATAATCTTTTAAGCAATAAAAGCACTTAAATCGAGAATTTATTTACCCTAATATAACTATATAAATCATCAGTATTTTATGGTATCGCGCACGTAAAACGGCACCATTCGAAAGGCACACAAAGTGGAATTTGAATGATCACACAATATTCCCATACAAGCAGGTGAGATCCATAAAATCCCACCCCTTATTCACCTCCTTGCCCCGCACACCTGTTCACACCATTATTTATTCCACAATTTTAAACGAGCGCGCATGAATATATCTCGAATTTAACAAAATAAAAATAAATAAATAAAATACAAACTTTCCTGCCCTCGTAAATCGAGCATGCGGGGGGGATGGGGGGGCATTAAATATTCGTCGTCGATCCGGGATTATTTATCCCGAAATTTAGTCGCTAGGGGTTATTGAAGGACGTAAAGTGGCTTCCTCTCTCCATTCGATTTTATATATCTATTACAGCCCGTCTGGAAGTTTGAATGAGCTGCAATGCCTCCCTACAATATCTCTCCACTCCTCTATTCCTCCCGACATTCGTTGATCGCTTTTCCTTTACAAATCTAATGGCCGAAACGTTAAATCTGATGATGGAAAACAGTGCTTTCTTTTCGTTTGGGGGCTTTTGTTGAATATGTACCCTCACTACTAATACGAGTCGGATATAAATCTTGTTATAAAAGTGCTAATATTTATTGGGGGGATAAATACATCGCTATCATGATTTATTGGTAGATGGATTGAATTTATTAAAGAACAAAATATAGCAATTGTAAATCTGTAATCGTATGAGAAAACATGTACCTGCATAGTTTTAATTCTTTAGAAAATTTTAAAACACGACGGATGTTTTTAAACATGTTTAAAACACTGTTTTAAAGCAAAGTGTTTTAAATATTAAATATCAAAAGTTTGATCGCTCCGCAAATCGGAGCGACCAAACTCGAAACCAAATTTTAAGGCTTTTCTAAACTAGAAATTTTAGTTCATGCTTAATCAAGGAGTGGAAATACTCGTTCGAAGTAGATTTTAAATAAATAATTCAGCAGAAGAAATACATTTTCACAAAAAAGACCTGCAGTTTATTTGCAGTCAAAATTCTTTTATATTTCTATAAATATATTTATAGTCAATAGTCCCGCAAATTACCCTAAAAATTCAATAAAAAAAAAAAAAAAAAATAATCTATACAAAACGTGAGTATACTTCTCATCAAATATTGATCTTAGGTTTGTTTAGAGACAAAACTCCTTTATACAGTATAGTTAAACATTTTAACTTTAATGTTTTGCAAGAATTACTGAAGATATTTCAATTTTGTTCTATTATATTCTGTATTGAGCAATATTTCGATTATATGTTTTTAAACTAAAATAGAAATTGTGATAATCTGTAATAAAACATTTCTTAAAAATCTTCAATTTTAAAATACTCTCCCGATATTTTTTAATTATCAAAATAATTTGATATTCTCAGAAATTATTTAATAATCTATTCAATTTAACCGGTTTTGATTAACCAATACAGAAAAACAAAATAAACTGTCTAAAAATGAAGTAGTGAACATTTAAAATGAAAATCCTTCAAAATTAAACTAAAAAAGACCTTTTATTTTCAATGCAGAATATCAACATTGTACCTGGAAAATAAAAATATAGTTTTAAATATGTGAATCACCTATATAAAAAAACTGAATTAAACTTTGGAATTAAAGAAAAATAGAAATATAGGACAAAAATAAAAAGATTTATGAACATAATAAAAATAAATATGCCTGTCTTGTAGATCTCAACTTTTGTACTCTTAACCGTTAAATGCATTTTGTTTAAATGCGAAAATAAAAGAACAATTAAAAACAAGTTTTAAATAAAATAAGCATATTTTTATTCAAATAAATCATGATTAATAAATTATCAATATATTAATTAACAATTTATTTATAATGATTTGCATAAATAAATATATGCTTATTTTATTTTAAACTTGTTTTCAATTGTTGTTCTTTTATTTTCGCATTTAAGCAAAATGCATTTAACAGTTAAGAGTACATAAGTTTAGATCTAAGAGACAAGCATAATTATTTTTATTCAGGGTGATCCATAAAGTATTTAAAATAAAATATCAAAGATTTTAAAAGAAAACAAACATTTCAATAATAGCGTTTTCTTTCAAAATCATAGTTAAAAATGTTTCACTACGTAAAAGATAAGAAACTTATTCAAGAAAATGTCAATTGCTTTTTTTCTAAATGTTCATTAAAGTTATCAATATTATATAAAACAATGTTTTCCATTTCTTGGTTAACCATGAAGTTAAATTTTAAGTTTAGAAAAGCCTAAAAACTTGGATTTGGACCAAATCCAAATTATCAGGCTTTTCTAAACTCGAAATTTTACTTCATGCGCCACGCGTAAAAAACACTGATTTGTTCAGAAGTTTAAAAACACAAACTCACATCGTTATTTTTAACTAGTATATCCCGAAAAACACATGTTCGGTTTGTTATCAACGATTTCATAATTCATAAGTGAAAATCTAAAATTTTTAGGAATGTAAAACTAAAAAAAATATGATTAAAGTTTTGTGAACTAAAAAAACGTAAACTTATTTTTTTTAATTGAAAATAGTTTTAAATTCGAGATACTATTTTTGTTTTATTTAATAATAATTAAAATTGCATAAATATATCACAGTTTTATAATTCAGAAATTAGCTATTGGTTTTTATTATTATTGAACATTAAAACTAACGCTATAGTTAATTGTTCTTAAAGCACCATGACTTACTGTATAATTAACGGTGGATTTCACAAACATTTATATAAACTAGGTTTTCTTAAACCAATAATTTATTTTATTACAGGGTTTTATGTTGAATTAACACCAACTTATTGTTTTTGTACAATTCGAAGCAAATATAAGCTAGAGTTATATTTATTTAAGCTCTTTTTATATTTATCCCTACCTTTGTAAAATCTACGATAACTTGTTCAACCATAATAACATTTTTTAATTGATGAGGCGGATACATGATGAAACTCCATAATACTATTTGAAAATAAAACAACGCAGTTGGGAGGGTTTCACTTTTATTGTTGAACACTGCAACATGTTTCACCACACAGTGGCTTCATCAGGCAGATGAAATAATGATTTTACAAAGTACAGGTAAAAGCTTATATACTAATGCAATTAAATTAATAGAAGGGGGGGGGGTAATGAGGTAATTAGGCTGAAACTAATACAAACAATTTTGAGCGACTAAATATTGATTAGGGGTGAATTATTTACTTCTATTTGGTCATTTAATAGAATACCTTTTTTGTTATATTTATTAATTTCTAATTCTTCTAATAAGTTTAATTTACGACTTTTGTTACATTCGTGCAAAATTTTAAATTTAGGGTTAAAGTTATGTTGGTATTCGATTAAATGATTGGCGTAGGTTGAGGAGGTTTTCTTAAATTGAAAGCATTTTTGATGTTCTGAAATGCGATCTGGGAAGCTACGTCCAGTTTGTCCAACGTATACCTTAGGGCAATCTCCACACTCTAGCAAATACACACCAGAGTTCGTAGTTTTATCAGATTTGTCTTTAGAATTATTAATGAATTTATTAAGTGAATTGACCGTTTTATCAGATTTGTCTTTAGAATTATTAATGAATTTATTAAGTGAATTGACCGTTCTAAAAGAAGGAGTTAGGTTTAAGGATTTGAGTTTTTTGCTGATGGCAATCGAAGGGCGGCCCCCCTTCGAGTGCCATCAGCAAAAAACTCAAATCCTTAAACCTAACTCCTTCTTTTAGAACGGTCAATTCACTTAATAAATTCATTAATAATTCTAAAGACAAATCTGATAAAACTACGAACTCTGGTGTGTATTTGCTAGAGTGTGGAGATTGTCCTAAGGTATATGTTGGACAAACTGGACGTAGCTTCCCAGATCGCATTTCAGAACATCAAAAATGCTTTCAATTTAAGAAAACCTCCTCAACCTACGCCAATCATTTAATCGAATACCAACATAACTTTAACCCTAAATTCAAAATTTTGCACGAATGTAACAAAAGTCGTAAATTAAACTTAGAAGAATTAGAAATTAATAAATATAACAAAAAAGGTATTCTATTAAATGACCAAATAGAAGTAAATAATTCACCCCTAATCAATATTTAGTCGCTCAAAATTGTTTGTATTAGTTTCAGCCTAATTACCTCATTACCCCCCCCCCCCCTTCTATTAATTTAATTGCATTAGTATATAAGCTTTTACCTGTACTTTGTAAAATCATTATTTCATCTGCCTGATGAAGCCACTGTGTGGTGAAACATGTTGCAGTGTTCAACAATAAAAGTGAAACCCTCCCAACTGCGTTGTTTTATTTTCAAAATAATAATAACATTTTGTAGAAAATGGCTGTAATGAAGCCCTTGTCAAGTGAATTAAATTAAAGTGAACATTCCATTACAAAAAGAAAAAATCGTCTCGAGGTTAATCAATAACAAATAAGACTGGTTTGCGTTAATTAAATATTATTCCTCTTTTAAAAGCTTAATTACCAACACTATTAATCGTATAATAAAGTGGTCTATTTTGTGGCATTAAGAATTTACCTAATCATTAACTGTCTGTGCTCATCAGGTGGACATTAATAAAATGGTAGAGCTATATGAACTTCACCTTAAAGGGTTAATTAATTTATCGATTAATAAAAAACGTAAAAACCAATTTACTTAAAAAGGTATTAAGTTATCGATCTAAATTTAATTGCTACAAACTATTTTTTGCATAAATATCAGTATAACTTATTAAAATTAATTTTAATTTCATTTCATTTTATGAAGTTAATAAATAATAAGAGATTATCTGCAAAGATCCACAAATACTGAAATAATATATTTAATTAAAGTTACAAACAAATAAGCTTTGAAAAAACAGATGTGCTTAGTGTTAATTAACACCGGTAATTACCACCAATAATTCACCTTAAATTACTGTACATTACCCAGCTGTTTTGGTAACCTGAGTAACATACTTTCGTGCGCATGCGCAAGTGATGGTAAAAGATCAGAAAATGCTATCCCACAGAAAATAACATTTTATTTTTATTGTTATACAATACTGGTTTTCAAAAGATTTATTTAAAAATAATGAATAACAGTCAATTTTGAACTACAATTTGTTAGTGTCGAGTTTAGAAAAGCCTGCATTTGGATTTAGACGCTCCAAATATTCAGGTTTTTCTATATTCGAAGTTCTACAAGGAGTGGAAGACACTCTTTAAAGGCAAGTCATTAAATTAAATGCCATTAATTGTCCATGTAATTTTAAATTAGAAAAAATGTATCATTTGGTATTGGGTTTATCAATTTTATTATATTTATGTTGTGGAAACTCTAAATTAAAAGACAAATAAATACATTTATTTATTTATTTTGTTAACTTATCTTTTAAATAGTATTTCTATCTTTATTTTTATAGTCATGAGCATAGCCAGGTTTTTTACTAGGTAGGTGCACTAGACAAAACATATGCCATATTTAGTTAAAAACTTAAGAAGTGTCAATTGTGTTCACATGACAGGTCAAACGTGTCGCGGAATATTATAAAAAGTGGGTTGTTTTATTTTCATAATTTAAAGCATTAAAATCTTTTATTAAAGTACTTTATTTGTTTTTTTAACGTTTTAACGTGGATTTTCAACTGCATGACTAAGCATGAAGTAAATATTTCGCGTTTGGAAAAGCCTGAAATATTTACTTCGTGCGCCAGGCGTGCGAACTATTGATCTAGTGTGATGTTTCAATAAATTATGTACTTATTTTTATGTTAACTCAGCTTGATTTTATGTTTGATATGATGCTAATAGATAAGGTTTGAAAACTTGATAAGCAAATTTTAGTAATTTTAAAATCACAAAGTAAAATGTTATAATGAATATGAGCAGTGTTTACTGCTCTTATCTGCAATCATTTTAAATTTAATTTTTATAATTCTTGATGTTCAGGGAGGAGCAATTGCCCTCCCCTACCCCCCTTGGCTACGCCCATGGGCATAACTGTTTCACAAAACACCTGTCTAGAAGGAAACACTTTAAGATTGTTTACACTCTTCTATATTAATAAATATAATAACTCTTTTAATTTAATATCAACAATATTTTACAACCCCTGATTTGTTTATATATTTTTTCTGTATTATAATGTCTGATACTTCAATATCAAACTCCTTCCATCAACCCACACAGACATTCCAAAACCTGTCAATCTTAACTTTAACTAGTGTGTCTATTTAACATTCACACTGTCCGACGAACTTGTGTGCAACTTTGATGAGTTTTTTTCTTCCCTGCATTACTCTTTCCCACGTCCGACCAAACAAATCGAAAAATATGAAGTTATGACAGTCTATCTATGGCCCGAGTCCGGGGAATAATGGATTTTCTTTCTAACAACTTCTCGAACAGAATTTTGTTATTTTAATAAGAAAACGAAGAAAAAAAAACTGTGGAGGTTGATTAATTTAATTACACTCCTAATAGAACACGAATTAAAAATAATTACTTACCTGTTAAAAATCCAGTAATGAAAATCAACGTGAAAGTTAACTGAGCCGGGTACGGCATTTTCGCTAATCTATTGTTTATCCACTTTTAATTGTTTTTTTTATTCAGAGATAAACTGCACTTAAATTAGTTTATAGGAGGGTTTTAATGTCACGTTTTCACACAGGGGAGTTCACTTTTTCTCTTTTTTTGTGTTCGGATCCTTTTAAGTATTCATGGAGCTGCTCCAACACCACAACCCGCGGATCTGCAAACACACAACAGATTATTAATTTTGAAATGATAATCGACTGTTATTATTTAATATATTCGCTACGGAAGACGCACGTGTTCGTCCTCTGCCAAGGACAAACATGCTCCACAGCAAAAGTGATGATAAAGAATTTCAGTATTGTTTATTAATTCAGTGAGAAATGTATTTATAAATGAAACAGTTAAAAATATATGTCCATTTCTGTAATAATATCTTTCTTAGTGAATTACTAACATATTTAGGAACAGACACATTTTTCATGTCAATTTAGGTAGTATATTTTAAATTTGACAATACTTCAATGTTTTATACGCGCCCCACCCGCATGAATAAAATTTTGAGTTTTAAAAAGCCTAATATATTACTTCATGCTTAACCAAGGAGTGGAAATACTCGTTTGAAGCTTCAAATTATACGTTTTTTAAAAACAACGAATGCCTAAAAATTATAACGTATACCGGGAGTGGACTTGGCGGACGCAACATAAGAAATCCCATGTAAATTTTGAGATGTTCAAATTTTGGCTCCCCTGTCTGTTTTAGAAACAAAATGTATTTACCTTTTTTGTAGAGGGAAAAATTCTAAATTCATTCGCGTTAACGTTTATCACTTTAGGTTTCTCTAAGTTAAAATAATTAAGAAAAAGTAATGTGATTTTATAAAAAAAATGACATGCCATGGAATTGAAACAACAATTGCGGATGTCAAAATGGCAAAAGATATCGCAGTCACTCGATTAAAGTAAACTTAATAAACCTGGCTTATGAAAAAGAAATTTTCCCAGGTGTATTGAAAGAAGCGATTGTTGTAACGATTTATAGAAAGAATGATCGAAGCAATGTAGAGAATCATAGGCCGGTGTCAATCCTTTCCTTTTTTGCGAAAATTTTCGAAAAAAGTATTCTTGATCGCCTAATGTCATACTTCTTAAAATTCAATCTACTCAACTCTTCCCAATCTGGGTTTTTAAAAGGTAAATCTACAATAGATTCAATTTTTGATTCACTTACATCTATCTACAAAGCCTTGGATAAAAAAGAAGTGACATTAGGCATTTACTTCGACCTCACAAGGGCTTCCGATCTAATAAACCATTCTCTACTTTTAAAAAAACTCTCAACATACGGCATAAGTGGAAATGCGCACAGCCTAATTAAGTCATTCCTAACCGAACGAACGCAATCAGTAGTTCTTAAAAGCAAAAACGAGGACATCTTAAATCATTTATATAGATCCGATAAACTAATGCTGGAAATGGGAACTCCTCAGGGGTCTACCCTCGCACCATTTTTGTTCATTCTGTTCATGAACGACGTAGACGATATTTTTTATGATATTCCTAATTTAACATTATGTAAATTCGCGGATGATACTTCTATTAGTGTTAATAATAAATCACCCGAAATAGCAGAGGAGCTTGCAAACAAGGCAATTGACAAATTTTATTCGTGGTGTGTCAGGAACAATTTGATGATAAACTCATCTGAAACTGGATATATTCAATTTAATAGCCCAAGAAACAAAGACGTTCCGATAGTTGCTGATTTAAAATTAGAAAATAAAGCTATTAAGCGAGTAAAAAATGAAACATTTTTAGGAATTAGCATTACACCTACGCTAAATTGGGGTACCCATATAGACAAAATATGTGCAAAACTAAGATCAAGCGGCTTTGCGATTCCGTCAATAAGAAGCTCGCTAAACCGCCCATCACTCATTGCTTTCTACTACGCTCATGTTCATAGCCATTTGTCTTATGGTATCATCTTCTGGGGTCAATCAAGTCACTCACTTAGACTATTTACTCTTCAGAAAATGATTATCAGAAGAATTATGCACGCCAAGTATAGAGACAGTTGTCGCACTTTTTTTGTCGAACTGGAAATAATGACGGTATATTCGCTTTATATTTATAAATGTTGTCTGTACGTTTTTATGAATAAAGCTAAGTTTGCCTCAAATTCGGCTTATAACAAATCTGCAGATTCTCGCTACCGGAGCGATTTGTCTGTACCATCCCATTCCACATCTCTGTATGAGAAAAGCCCGTATTATATGTGTGTGACGTTGTTCAATAATCTACCGACAAATATTAAACAGATTACTGTTTTAAAAGAATTTAAAAATAAACTAAAAGAAATGCTAGTAAAGAAGGCATATTATTCAATAACTGAATTTCTAACCAACTAATTAAATGTTCTGTTTTCTGTCATGTTGGTATATTTTATTTAAGTTATTATTTTTTAAGCTCTAAATGATATTTTATCTAAACTGGTTCTTATTATATTATTGACAATTGTTAAACACTTACTGTGTCTATGTACAAGTATTTAAATAAATAAATAAATAAAATAAATAAATGTTTTCAAAATAATTTACACTATACAAGAAAAAATCCTTCTAATAAATTGGTATTATTCAGACCGCAATTATCACGATGTTTGCGTTATGTTATTTTGTCGTTAATTAGGTAACAGCAATATCGTTTGATATTTTGACATCCGCAATTGTTGTATCAATTCCATGGTATGTCATTATTTTTATAAAATCACATTACTTTTTCTTAATTATTTTAGCTGTAAATTTTCTGACATTTGTTAATTTTTAAAACAGTTCAATTTTATGCTTTAAACTAGTGTTTTCCACTCCCAGACTAAGCATGAAGTAAAATTTCGAGTTTAGAAAAGCCCCGTGAAAATTTGTCGAGGGTCGCTGCGCGACCCTCGACAAATTTTCTGGGCTTTTCTAAACTCGAAATTTTACTTCATGCGCTACGCGTATAAAACACAGATTTTAAGTGAAGTTCGAATATACAAAAATTTGACAATATTATAGTGTTTTATACCCGTGGCGCATGAAGTAAAATTTCGAGTTAAGAAAAGCCCCGAAAATTTGTCTCGAGTCGCTGCGCGACCCTCGACAAATTTTCACGGGGCTTTTCTAAACTCGAAATTTTATTTCATGCTTAGTCTGGGAGTGGTAAACACTTGTTTAAAGCTTTAAATTGAACTTTAAAAAATAGGGAATATCCGCAACTGTTGTATCAGTTCCATGGTATGTCATTATTTTTATAAAACCACATTAATTTTTCTTAATTATTTTAGCTGTAAATTTTCTGACATTCGTTGCTTTTTAAAAGAGTTCAATTTGAAGCTTTAAACGAGTGTTTTTCACTCCCAAACTAAGCATGAAGTAATATTTCGAGTTTAGAAAAGGCCCGTGAAAATTTGTCGAGGGTCGCGCAGCGACCCTCGACAAATTTTCACGGGGCTTTTCTAAACTCGAAATTTTACTTCATGCGCCACGCGTATAAAACACAGATTTTAGATGAAGTTCAAATATACATAAATGTGACAATATTATAGTGTTTTATACGCGTGGCGCATGAAGTAAAATTTCGAGTTTAGAAAAGCCCAGAAAATTTGCTGAGCGACCCTCGACAAATTTTCACGGGGCTTTTCTAAACTCGAAATTTTATTTCATGCTTAGTCTGAGAGTGGAAAACACTTGTTTAAAGCTTTAAATTGAACTTTAAAAAAAAAATAGAGAATATCCGCAATTGTTGTATCAATCCCATGGTATATCATTATTTTTATAAAATCACATTACTTTTTCTTAATTATTTTAGCTGTAAGATTTCTGACATTTGTTGATTTTTAAAAGAGTTCAATTTTAAGCTTTAAACGAGTGTTTTCCACTTCCAGACTAAGCATAAAGTAAAATTTCGAGTTTAGAAAAACCCCGTGAAAATTTGTCGAGGGTCGCGCCGCGACCCGAGACAAATTTTCTGGGCGTTTCTAAACTCGAAATTTTACTTCATGCACCACGCGTATAAAACATAGATTTGAAGTGAAGTTCGAATATATATAAATTTGACAATGTTATAGTGTTTATACGCGTGGCGCATGAAGTAAAATTTCGAGTTTAGAAAAGCCCAGAAAATTTGTCTCGGGTCGCTGCGCGACCCTCGACAAATTTTCACGGGGCTTTTCTAAACTCGAAATTTTACTTCATGCTCAGTCTGGGAGTGGAAAACACTTGTATAAAGCTTTAAAGCGCAATTGTTGTATCAATTCATAATATGTCATTATTTTTATGAAATCACATTACTTTTTCTAAATTATTTTAACTTAGAGAAACGTGAAGTGTTAAGTGTGATCATTCATAAATTTAGAATTTTTTCCTCTACAAAAAAGTAAAATACATTTTGTCTCTAAAATAAATAGGTAAGCCAATATTTGAACACTTTAAAATTAACATGCGATTTCCTTTGTTCCGTCCGCCAAGTCAACACCCGGTATATCGCGATATGTTTAAATAAAATACGAGTTTGTATACTTAAAAAGGAAAAATTGGAAAAAACAATATTAGCATTTGATTCTTTAATACGGCGTTTGTAATAAATGTATGTTTTTGTTCCAACTCTCTAGGACTAGCCGTTTTCTTGAAAAAAAGCCTGGGACGGGTAATCTGAAGCACCCGGTATATTGGGTTGCATTTTAGTCTTGCAGGATCTAACTCTTACATGGGTGAAAGTCGTTAAGGACATTTGTTATTATTATTATCCGATAAATTAAGTTAAAGGTAAAAGTCAATATCTTGATACTTGGGTCGTATTCCTACACGAAATACCTAGTATTAGGGGTAAATCAATAAAACACATATTGTATGTTATATTTTTAAGTTGTAATAAAGAAAATTAAGCTTCCAATTTTGTTTTTAATAAAACCTGTAATAATACAGGTGTGCAAATTGATTCAAATAAAAATAACGTCTTGTATGAGCGTAATACAGCCAATGTTTCAAATCTAATAAAGCAAATATTAATAAATGTACTGTGTTGTGTTTTGGAGGTTTAAAATAGTAGTATTTTTATTATGTAAATAATGAGAAATTGGAAATTATCTGCAGTTCTAAGATAAACTACAGTTCAGAGCATTTATCCAACTAGTCTCTACTATAAATATTACATCTACAAATGTTATGACTCTTAGTTATATTTAAAAAAATCTATTATTTTCTATTTTGTATTAATTAATCATATTTCACTAAGTGGTCAATAAAAAACAAGTGAAAGATATAATACAAGTTATGCTAATACTTTATACTTCAATAGAGTTTCTGTAGTACAAATAGAATTAAAAATTGCTAGGTAATGTATTTAAAACATAAAAGAAAAAATTAGATCATATTCGAATTTATAAACATTATGTGCTTTTATTAAAGTATTCAATGAGTTAATTAAAAATGTTTACACTCCTTGGTTAAGTAAAATTTCGAGTTTAGAAAACCCGGAAAATCATAACTTTCAGGCTTTTCTAAACTCGAAATTTTACTTCATGCGCCAGGCGTACAAAACATTGATTTTAAGTGAAATTTAAAATATACGTCATCTATAATAATATCTTTTGGTGAACAACTTTCTCACTTATATCACTTGGTAACATTGAAGTAATAATAATAATAATAATAAAGGATAAATAAAAAATAACACTTGGTTTGTATAATGGTTTGCTTCTATTTACTTAACTAGTCTCGCTTTTCACGGAATTATCAAAAATATAAAAAGCACACACACCAAGTGTTATTTTTGAATAATCCTTTATTAACCATGAACTTTACTTTAAACCAGCGTTTTATAAGCGTGGCGTATGAAGTATGAAGTATGAGTTTAGAAAAAGTTAAGAATTTAGTTTTACTTCATGCTTAATCTGGAAGTGGATAATATTCGTTAGTTGAGAATATATCACAAAATAAATCCAAATCGAAATGTTCACCTTTTCTAAACTCGACGTTTTACTTTATGATTAATCAAGGAGTAGAAACACTCGTTAAACACTTTAAATTGTCCGCTTTTGTGAAAACAAGGAATTCCTGCAAATTTACCAAACGCTGTAATTATCAGGATGTACATCATCATAGGATATGCATATTGTAAATAAAAAAATCATGTAATATATCCAAACATGATAAGAATTATCAATTTTGTCAAAGTAGATAAAAATTAAAGGAAATCATAGAACAAATTACTAATACTATCAATTTTTACTATTTACTCATATTTTACTAAGTGGTCAATGAGAAACAAGTGAAAAATATAATCCAAGTAATGCTAATACTTTACACTTCAATGGAGTTTTAAAACAATCTAACAACTGCTTTTAATCAGGAAAGTATTTGTTATAGATATTTAATATTTACCTACATACATGTGCGCATAAATTTATCACCAAGAATTAATTAATTATTGACAAGAATTTCTTCTAAAAATTGATTATTTATTTAAATGTTCATTAATTATTAACTTAATAATACTGGAAAGTTAATGAAATGCAGAAATATTACACTTAATTATAAATTAAAGCAATTGCATTATTGTTCCCACCGAGCAAAAAAACAAACAAATAACGATATATCAACATTGTAGCAACATTTAACGTTGTTTTAATGTTAATGAAACATTATTTAAATGTGTTTGGTCAGTGGGTTAATAATATTAATATTTGAAAACAAATATCTCTAATCTCTAAAATAAATATATTGTTAAAATTAACTTATTTGTTATTGTAATTTCAAATCATTAAATCAATATTATTTAGCAAATAAATAGATAAATAAATGAAAGAGCAGAGGAAAACACGATGAATGTATATTTTTGCTGATTTACCGATCTCAGCGGCATCTATTAGCTCAGAAGTTGTAATATACAAATGTGAACGATCTGTGGTGAAAAAACGGGGAGAAATGTCTAAAATATGCATTCGCAATATAAGGCAAGGGAGAAGGACGATGAAAGTAGAAATAAATCAAAAATTCATTATTGATTTTTGTGTTGCTGTAATTTATTATAACCGCTGTTTGATAACATATTATAATGACAAACACCCAGAGAAACAATTTTACTATAACTTTTAACATTATTCAAGAGAAAAATTATCTTTCACTAGAATTATATTTTAAAGATAAATAATTCGATATTTATGGTGTTTTGTTTAGTGTGACCATCGGAGTTTAAATCTTTAAAATATCGCATTATGGCTGAAATACTATTGTATTGTAGAATATAATAGACTCTTTCTAAGCTCGGTAAATATAACTTTCTGTCATCCAAATAATCCATTAAAATGATTTATAAAACCTATATAATTCATATTTCAATAATTCAACGTTATAAATTTATAAAACATTCTGATAATAATGACAAACAAATCACCTTAATCGATTTTCGATGTTTGTGGTCTATTGCATAATTATTTAATCATTTTAACTTGTTTAAATTTAAAAAATATTAACTTCACAAATTCTAGCGAATACTTACAGAAATCTGTTATTTTACGTTTTACGGAGTTATTATTAAGCAAGTTTAAAATACTTTAACATACTTGCTTCTTTTTGATTACTTAGCGAATCATTATGAAATATTTAAAAAAAACTCATTTGATGATCTGCTTTTCCTTTTTTAAGTGAGAATATTATTTTTTTAAGAAACTAATCAGTATTGTGAATATCTCTTAAACGCAAGATTTATTTGTTTGTTTTTAAAATTTTCAAATAATTGAATTTTGTGATGACCCTTTTGTTTTAGACCCTCAAAATGTGGTTACTTCTCATTTTGCAGGCATCTAGTCGATTTTATAAACAATATATATTTTTTTTCGTAAAATTGAAAATAAACAATCTTTAATGGCGTATCATTCCCCCTGTCCTAAAAGAATATGTATTGTTATATTTGTTTTCAATTAATATACAATTCATAATTATTTCTACTTTATGCAAAAAATTAAATTATATGATACCTACACTAATGATTTATTCAATAATTGTCTGCTTACTAGAGGTTCCCAAAAATAATTATATGTTTCGATACATTTAGCTATAAAGCACCATTGATGCAATAACGCATTTTTTGTTAATTAATAACTACTAATAATTAAATTACTAAATAAGTTAATCACACGTCACGTCAAATAATAAAATGTATCAATTTTATTATTTGACGTGACGTGTGAAAAAATTGTGGATGTTGTTATTTAAATATTTAGATTATTGCTTATTTAAAAAAAGTTTTAAGTGTATTTCTAACTTCGCAATATTTCAGTGTTTTATATGCGTGATACATGAAGTAAAATGTTGAGTTTAGAACAGCCTGAAAATTTGGTTTCCCGGGAGCGACCAAACCAAATTTTTAAGCTTTTCTAAACTCGAAATTTTACTTCATGCTTGATCTAGAAGTGGAAACACTCGTTCCAAACTTCAAGTTAACCGCATTTATAAAATCGACGAATGCCTGAAAATGTACAGCGTATACATTATGACGAACACATTTTTTTATTTTATGCACACATTTTCGAGTTATGGATAAATTATTATTATTTTATTAAATGTAAAACGTGGTTGGCTTTGACATAGTTCGAAAGAATGTTTTTCACTTATTTCAAAAATATATACATTTGTGAATTTATCTTAAAAATAGTGTTCCAATAGAGTAGAAACTAGCTTTTAATCTGCTAAATAATATAATTCGGAAGACAATGGCTATTTATAATCATTTCCGTGCTCAATTTTAATTAATTAGTCCATTGCAAGAGCAAAGAGTTCTGTTCTTTCAACAAGATGGAACAGATTGCATTTAGACCGGTTAGGTGGCCTGCTAGATCTCAGATCTGACACCGTTAGATTTTTTTTTATGGGGATACCTGAAGGATAAAATTTACAAGCAGCCTAAATTAATTTAGATGAATTGGAGCAACATTTTCATAGGAAACGTTCCTAACATTCAAACTTATAACGCCATTCAAGCTGTAAGAGGCAGATGCCAAAGATGCATTAAAAATAATGGCCATCATTCGAACATTTAAAATACGTTTTTTTTTTTTAATAAATACAAATTTTAATAAAAATTGAAAATAAAATTATGTTCTGTCTAATTAAATATTTATTACTCAAAAAAGAAAACCTTTAGTTTATCATAATTAAAACTGAGCATGCAAATGATCAAAAATGGCTATAGTCTTCCATATTATATTATTCAGCAGATTAAAAGCTAGTTCCTACTCTATAGTAACACTGTTTTTTAAGATAAATTCACAAAAGTATATATTTTTGAAATCAGTGAAAAACACTCTTATCAACTATGACAAAGCCAACCATGATCTACATTTAAAAAAATAATAATTTGGCCATAACTCAAAAATGTGTGCATGAAATAAAAAAATGCCTACGTCACTGGATTCTATTCAAAAAAGTGTCTTAGGAAGGTATTTATAGTTTTTGTCTATCTCACAAATTACGCAAGATATTAATTAAAGTTAAGAACCAAGAAAACCCGATTTTGCCCTATAACTTCTGAAAAAACAAACTCTTATATTTACCGAGGTGCCCATAAGCAACATCGAAATTAGACCACCCTGTACATTACAAGTTATTAATTAATCACACAAAGTTTAATACCAATATACGTCTATGTCAAGTAAACGTGCCAAGTTTCGGTATTATCTAAGTTATCACGACAGTATAAATCAAGTAGCTTGAAAATCATGCCAAACAGTGATTAGATAGATGCTAATTCATTAAATCAACAAACAACCAAAACCTGTGAGCACCTTTAATTTAATAATCAAACTTGAATTTGTGTTCAGTATTCCGGCATCGGGTACCCACAGATAATTGATATAAATAAATAAAAATTGATAGCATTTATTGCCTTACCTTCAAAAAGCGTTTTCACTGCATGATTAAGCATAAAGTAAATTTTAAGGTTTTTCTAGACTCAAAATTTTACTTCATGCGCCAGGCGTATAAAACACTGATTTAGTGTGAAGATCAAAAACACATACATCATCTTTTATTAGAAAAACACGGGATCAGTTGTTTAGTCTGTATCATCAATGTTGTCTATTAATAACAGAAATAAAATGATTTTAAACTTTTTTTTATAAAAGCTGTATTTTTGCTTATTTTTTAATGCTTATTGATGATTTTGTACAAAACAGCTTTTAGAGAGCATTTTTTACGGTTTAAGTTAAATCGGTAAGCCGGTTTACAGGTATGACAATTCCTAACAACAACAGAATTTTTATTATGGAATAAAAATTAAATAAGTTTTTGAAAATGAAAATTATAAAAATCTTACACTTCTTTAGTAAAAGAATTTTAAAAACATTTTGAAAAAGTAATTTAATTGTTATTCCTTAATAAAATCAAGTGTTTATTGTTTAGTATCTGATCAAATTGTGTTGGTATTAGGAAATTCAATTATTATATTTAAATATAACAAATTTATTATATCTTCAAAATCTTATGAATTCATAATTATTAAAACATTTTATACAATAAAAACATACTAATGGCAATTCTTTTCAAATTATCGAGCATTTACTTTCAATTTGTTATTAATTCCTTACAATAATAAATAAATAAACCATACAAAATTAGTCTATATCGAGTTCTAAAAAATTAATTTAATTTTCCAAATGTTACAATTTTCATAAAACGAACACTGTAAAATAGGTTGCACATGTTGTTTCACTTGTACACACGAAATTTTTCTGTTAGGTATACATACCACGATTTTTCGATGTAAATTTTCAGACATTCATTGTATCTATAAAAGCTTTCAATTTGAAGCTTCAAACGAGTGTTTTGAATCCTAGATTAAGCATGGAGTAAAATTTCGAGTTTAGAGTAGCCTGAAAATGTTCAGGCTTTTAAACTCGAAATTTTACTTCATGCTTAATCAAGGAGTATAAATCAGTCTTTAAATTGAATTTTTATAAAAGCAACGAATGCCTAAAAATTTAAAGTGTATACATCGGGATTTGTATACTTAAATGAAAAATTCCTTGTATTTAATATTAACTATATCACTTCGTAAACGCAATTTTCTAAACTCAATGTGTTAAGTATTTATTTATTTATTACAGTAAAAAATGAATACTTTACTGGAAAAAGATATAAAAATAAGTACATGTAAAAAATATTATATACATTAATTTGGAAATAATCGCCTTCAACCTAATCCTTCTAACACGCACAATTAAAATTATTAATTATACCCGTTTTTTGACAACAATAGACAATTAACAATAACTCAAATAATTCTCGTTCTAATTCCCTTCCGGCTGAACCATTTGTTTCGTTTAATCGCGTGTTCACATTCGGAAACGCGAAACCGATAAATTTGATTCCCCGCAACTTCAAAAATACGGCAATAAACATTGCGTTCGTGATTCGACTCCTCACAAAACTTCGCACACTTATAGTTTACATTTACATAAATTTCTCACTGATTTCCCGCCTCTCCAATTATTTATTTCCTCTTGGCGGAACTTTTAAAAGAAAATAATAAGATGTGAAATAAAAACACTTTTGTTTGGGGATCTATTTTCGGGTGGAATAGGGACATGAATGCATACTTGATTTATTCGAATTAAAATCCCTGTTTGTCGTTGAGGGTTATTTACGAAAAGTTTCCGTTGGTGCGTGTGCGGAAGGGATTTTTTGCGAACTTCGCGCGGACACCGTACTCGGCGAAGGGCGCGGGTAAACTGTGCGAGTGTCCGCCTTTACTTCGGTAAATTTGCGCTTCCGCTTTACGCGCAAGCGCCTATCTTTATTCTCGTATTGCATTTGTGAAATAGAAATTATTTTATTTTGAATAAAGATGTCACGAGAGTTTTTGCGCCATGCGTATTACAATTTTTTCTTATCAACTAACGTTTTATTAATCATATGAGCCGTTTGTTTAAAAGTGGCCAAAGTCCATTTGTACATCATGTGTTGATGCCTGAGTTGGGCAATAGTTGACCAAATTTTTAGTCGTGATTAAAACGAACGACTAAATTAGTCATGAATAATTTAGCCATGACTAATTTAGTCAGTAATCATTAGACATATGTTATTATTAGTCTCTCAATCAGATGCGAATAATAGTCAACTACATTTTCAAGTATAACTAATTTTGAGTGACTAAATTGAATTATAATAAAGCTTTTATTCCTTACTTCACTTTTGTGAAGTGAAGTAAGGAATATAAGTGTTTTTTATTGTGATTAAATACTCCACATAACTCAATAAAACAATTAGTATAATAAAGCTGTATATGAATATTTAAAGGATATTGTCATCTGTCATATTCTGCATGTGTGCCGTTCGTTTGCGTGTAAATAGTGTCATCTAATACAAGCCTTAGTTAGGCTTCGAATTTGAATTGTTGTCTAATTGACGCAACATTTTGACATTTAGGAAATTGACATATTTGCATATTTTCGTAACTAGGAAACTCATAATGTCCGTTTTAAACTATGACATATTTTGTGTGCTTAATTTTATTGGACAGAAGTGTACAATTGGATATAACGAACAAAAAATTGATTAATGAGGCTGATAAATGTTGAAAGTTCATCTTTACTTTTATATAAATAAAACAATTTAAACACTTTCAAATATATTTGAGAGTGTTTAAATTGTTTTATTTATATAAAAGTAAACAGCGAACAAAGTAAAAAAGGATTGATGTTGCTTACAACGAACACATCGATTAGATTGAACAAAATTCTAGGAACAGTGACTGTTGAAAGTATCAGTTACAGCGTGAAATTTATCACGTTTTTTGTTCTATAAAATGATTTCCTGATTATGCATATTTGCAGGGTCAGCGGTAGAATAACACCTTAAAAATCACCAGATTTTATACAGGGATTTTAATTTTAACTATACCTACATATCCTAAATTAAACTGCTCAAATTTTGAAAGCGTAAAATTTAGTTAAACGCAATAAACCTTTGTAAAATTAATGAATGTGAAATTAAATATAAAATCAAGTTGAATATATTTTAAACTTTACTTTAAATCAGTGTTTTATACGCGTGGCACATGAAGTAAAATTTCGAGTTTAGAAAAGCCTGAAAATTTGGTTTGGTCGCTCCGCGCTTCGCGCTACGCGACCAAACCAAATTTTCAGGCTTTTCTAAACTCGAAATTTTACTTCATGCTTAATCTGGGAGTGGGAACCCTCGTTAGACAATCAATCAGAAACTTATTGATCAGAAATTATTTAAAATTAATAGAATTTAATTCAATAATAAAATACGCTGTCAAAATAAATATATATCAAATCAAATTTTAACTTTGATTTGATATTTTGAAATATCCAGAAAAGCTATTTAAATTTTAATTATGGCTAATCAAAATTTATTCATTTCTATGTAGATTCTATAAATTTTATGTTGATTAGATAATCTGTTGATTTTTTACCGTTGTTTGAAAGATTCTCAGAAAATTGTTAATTTTTTTCTATTATTTTGGCTGAACATTTTAAGAAGATGCGTTGAGATAATTTATTTTCTTAGGAATTTGAAGCTTCCGACGAGTGTTTCCAATCCTAGATTAAGCATAAAGTAAAATTTAGAATTTAGAAAAGCCTGAAAATTTGGTGTGGTCGCCTAGCGCGTAACCAAACCAAATTGCTAAAATTTTGTAAGCGTATGATTTGGTTAGACGCAATGAGCATTTGTAAAATTAATTATTGTGAGATTAAACAAAAAATCAAGTTGGATATATTTTGAGTTTCACTTGAAATCAGTGTTTTATACGCGTGGCGCATGAAGTAAAATTTCGAGTTTAGAAAAGCCCAGAAAATTTGTCTCGGGTCGCTGCGCGACCCGAGACAAATTTTCAAATATACCTATCCGAATAATTATAGCGTAGGGTAAATTTGCAGGAATTTGTTGTGTTTATAAAAGTGGCAAATTTTCAGGAATTCGTTGTTTTTATAAAAGTGGTAAATTTGCAGGAATTCGACGTTTTTGTAAAAATTAATTTTAAGCTTCTAAAGACTGTTTCCACTCCTTGATTAAGCATAAAGTAAAATTGCGAGTTTAGAAGAGCCTGAAGTTTTAGCTTAATAGCATGGCGAAGTGAAGCGACCAATAAAAATGTTCAGGCTTTATTTTTCGATTTTTGATTTCGAATATTTCATTTCAAAAAGACCTACGACAAAATGTATTAAGATGAAAGTTTATGATGGGTTATCTGCACATTTTTTAATTATTTTTTTATTTCTCATTTTCGGTTTCTGAAATGTAGCCAACAATTTATGCAGTTCTACAATTTTTATGTAGAAGATAAAAATTTAAAATTGTACTAGTGTAACTTATTTTTGAGTTATTGTGTTAACTGACACACAGCCAGACAGATACACAGATATGTTTCTAAAAATGCGTTTTTCCGACTAGGGAGGCCATAAACGTGAAGATCTATACATATCTCGAATACTTTTTCTATACAAGAAAGTTAAAATGCATTCATGGGATGTAGAAAAGGAAACGCAAAAACTGTGGTCATTAGGGTTTCTTCAAACAAACAAAAATTGAGCTTATCTGGCCACGATTCATAATTGTAATGAATTATAATAAACCAGATTTGTCCCTCGATATTTGAAAAGTTCTTAAATTGTAAAATCATAGGAAAACTGGATATCCTCAAATATATTTCAGTTGTATAATATGCATAAATGCCCATGCAACTATGGTGAATGTGCCGGAACAACAAACAACACTTTTTTGCATTTAAAAAAAACAGTTTAATGACACCAACTAATTTTACTTCATGCTTAATCTGGGAGTGGGAACCCTCGTTAGACAATCAATCAGAAACTTATTGATCAGAAATTATTTAAAATTAATAGAATTTAATTCAATAATAAAATACGCTGTCAAAATAAATATATATCAAATCAAATTTTAACTTTGATTTGATATTTTGAAATATCCAGAAAAGCTATTTAAATTTTAATTATGGCTAATCAAAATTTATTCATTTCTATGTAGATTCTATAAATTTTATGTTGATTAGATAATCTGTTGATTTTTTACCGTTGTTTGAAAGATTCTCAGAAAATTGTTAATTTTTTTCTATTATTTTGGCTGAACATTTTAAGAAGATGCGTTGAGATAATTTATTTTCTTAGGAATTTGAAGCTTCCGACGAGTGTTTCCAATCCTAGATTAAGCATAAAGTAAAATTTAGAATTTAGAAAAGCCTGAAAATTTGGTGTGGTCGCCTAGCGCGTAACCAAACCAAATTGCTAAAATTTTGTAAGCGTATGATTTGGTTAGACGCAATGAGCATTTGTAAAATTAATTATTGTGAGATTAAACAAAAAATCAAGTTGGATATATTTTGAGTTTCACTTGAAATCAGTGTTTTATACGCGTGGCGCATGAAGTAAAATTTCGAGTTTAGAAAAGCCCAGAAAATTTGTCTCGGGTCGCTGCGCGACCCGAGACAAATTTTCACGGGGCTTTTCTAAACTCGAAATTTTACTTCATGCTCAGTCTGGGAGTGGAAAACACTCGTTTAAAATTTCAAATTAAGCTCTTTTGAAAAACAACGGTTGTCGGAAAATTTACAGCTTATGCATATGTTTACCTAAAAGAAAATGTTCACGTTGTTTTTTTTTATAAGAGTTCAATTTGAACCTATAAACGAGTGTTTTCCACTCCCAGACTAAGCATGAAGTAAAATTTCGAGTTTAGAAAAGCCCCGTGAAAATTTGTCGAGGGTCGCGTAGCGACCCGAGACAAATTTTCTGGGCTTTTCTAAACTCGAAATTTTACTTCATGCGCCACGCGTCTAAAACACTGATTTCAAGTGAGGTCCGCTTCGCTACGCGCCCGAGCCAAATTTTCAGGCTTTTCTAAACTCGAAATTTTACTTCATGTTCAATCTGGGAGTGGAAACCCTCGTTAGACAATCAATCCGGAACTTATTGATCAGAAATTATTTAAAATTAATGGAATTTAATTCAATAATAAAATACGCTGACAAAAAAATATATATCAATTCAAATTTTAACTTTGATTTGATATATTGTAATATCCAGAAAAGCTATTTAAATTTCAATTATGGCTAATCAAAATTTACTTATTTTATTATAAATGAACTCCGAATTTCAGTAGAAAATTGGCATTATATTTCGATATCAGAAAACCATATCGTAACTAAAATCAAATAATTTTAAAATCTAGTTGTCCCTCTTTATTTTTAGGTAAAGATTCACACAAGTATTTATTTTAGTTTTAAAGTTACATTAATGGTACAATATTTCTCTACTTTCATGTCTTGCCTAATTTTTATATAATGTTTTTTAATTTTTATCAAAAATTACTTTCATTAAATAATAAAAACTGTGCTTTAATCTTTTTTATTTACTATTTATTTTTTAAATTATTAGGGTTTGAAATTTAAAAAAGATAATTTTGGTCTTTCTGAATATTTTTAAAATTCAAATCCCTTTATCTTTAGAAATGCATGTATATTAATGATAGACGTTTATTGATGTTGTGTTATTTTCCTATGAAGTTTAAAAATTTTAAAAGTAATAAATAAAATACCTAACATTTTCATAAATGTGTATTAATTTAATTATGTTTCTAAAATTCTAAAATTGAGATTTCTCTCAATGTGCTTTAAATTTTGAAAATTAAAAAATTAAATTCCTTCGTGCAGGAGTTTTTCTTTTGAGTATACATATCCCAATTACGGCGTTTATACTTAAATTTTCAGATATTCGTTGTTTTTAAAATAGTTTAATTTAAGGCTTTAAACAAGTATTTTTCACCCAGATTAAGCATGAAGTAAAATTTCGAGTTTAGAATAGCCTGAAAAGTTTTTCTTTTGAGTATACAGATCCTAATTACAGCGTTTATACTTAAATCTTCAGATATTCGTTGTTTTTAAAATAGTTTAATTTAAAGCTTTAAACAAGTATTTTTCACCCAGACTAAGCATGAAGTAAAATTTCGAGTTTATAAAAGCCTGAAAATTTGGTTTGGTTGCGTAGCGACTTAAGAAAGGTATCATATAAAACCAAAGATTAAATAATTAATAATTTGTAATGATATATATATATATATATATATATATATATATATATATATATATATATATATATTAGGTAACAATGTTCCTTTATCTGCTGGTGTTTTGTGTTTTTTTTTTTTTTTACTTGGGAGTAATTTTTTTATTATTGTTTTTTTTTAATTTAATCAGAGAATGATTTATTTGATTTCCTCTAAGATATAAACCCACTTCTCAGTTTTAAGGTGCGAACTTTTTGAGATATGAAACAGTCAAATCAGATTAAATCCGTATGTTGGAATACCACTATACCGGCAAAAATTAATTCATATACATCATATCTGACAAAAAAAAACGTACAACTCATTCGATACAGCAAGCAAACGATCATTTAGCTGTATTATTTCAGGTATGCTCGAATAAACAAGACGTAAAACTACAGGATCCGCCAGTGAAGCGGGAAAATTAAATATACCCAATGTTTTCATGAAACATTTATTATCAGAATTTTGTTTGACTTCAGTAAAGTATGCCATTTTACTTTTTAAAAATAATGCCGCTCAAGTGAAAGCCATTTTGTGCAAACATTCTTCTAATCTTGACTTAACATTTTCCATCATTCGACGAAGCATATCAGGCTGAATTTGCAACTTCTTGTTTGATATTGGAATGATGAAAACCCACATGAGTTACAAGAAAAGCCATTACATCAGTATTTTCATCATCTGGCATTATCGGGCTATATTTTTTCCAAGACGATAGAGAAAAGAACACTGTTAATAGTACACACATGGTCAAAACATTTTTGATGCAACGGCTCCCTAGGTTTAATTTTTTTAACAGAATGGGGCCACAAGTTATACTCTTAGGGGATTTATGAAGAGCAGGGTGTACATTGATAAAGTCTAAAATATACCGGAATTACAAACGGATCAGACAAGAAATTGCAAATTCAACATGATCTGCTTTGTCGAGTGATGGAAAATATTCGGTCAAGATTAAAATAATGTTTACACGAAAATAGCTCTCACTTAAGCGGCGTTATTTAAAAAAAGTAAAATGGCAGAATTTATTCAAAACAAATCTGTAAAAAAAGAACGTGATGATAAATGTTTCATAAAAAAATTGGTTACCTTATAATTTCCAACTTCACTGGCGGACATGAAAATTATTTATTGTCCTTATAGTTTAACAACAATATCCTTGATTTTTTTATCCTAAAGAACTAAATTATGCAGCACGTTAAAGTTGCCAAATTACTTTAATGCCGAGTTTATGTATATTATAAACGTCGGAGGAGAGAACTTAAAAACTGGAGTGCTTACAATCCCTTTTTTTCTTCTTCTTTTTCTCTGTGCGGGTTTTATAAAATCTCTTTCCTTCACCTCATCTCGTGCCTCTCGAGTTAATTAGCGCCGAAGGGATTAGGACCTCAAGGGCTAAGAATTTTACCGCTTGCAGGTGTTGGGACACGGAATTGGGTCCCTTAGAATGCAGCACCCGGCCTGGCAACACAGACCTTTCAGTTTTCGAGGACACGCCGGGCGTATTTCTTGTATCCCGAAAATCTCGAATCCCGGTTGCCGAATCTCCACTTGCGCGGTTTACTATCAAACTACATGTATAAATAATATTCAGTTCGAGAGGGCGGCTTACACTCTCGAAATGGTGTTCAATGTGAAGCGTATTGATTTATGCAAGCGGAAAGTTTTGTTTCAATAGTTTCACCACAATATTGCATCTAGCCAAATATTCGAACAAGAATCGAAATTAAAATAATCTAATATCCGTCGGGCTATTAGCCCGAGATGTAGTCGTTTCGATGAGTTTTGAAGTTGTAAGAGAAATTAGTTATAGATTGCAAAAAGTATTGCACTTTTTAAAATATTCTACAACTATGTATTGACAATTTCATAGAGAAGGAATTTTTATTTCAAATATACCTATCCGAATAATTATAGCGTAGGGTAAATTTGCAGGAATTTGTTGTGTTTATAAAAGTGGCAAATTTTCAGGAATTCGTTGTTTTTATAAAAGTGGTAAATTTGCAGGAATTCGACGTTTTTGTAAAAATTAATTTTAAGCTTCTAAAGACTGTTTCCACTCCTTGATTAAGCATAAAGTAAAATTGCGAGTTTAGAAGAGCCTGAAGTTTTGGCTTAATAGCATGGCGAAGTGAAGCGACCAATAAAAATGTTCAGGCTTTATTTTTCGATTTTTGATTTCGAATATCTCATTTCAAAAATACCTACGACAAAATGTATTAAGATGAAAGTTTATGATGGGTTATCTGCACATTTTTTAATTATTTTTTTATTTCTCATTTTCGGTTTCTGAAATGTAGCCAACAATTTATGCAGTTCTACAATTTTTATGTAGAAGCTAAAAATTTAAAATTGTACTAGTGTAACTTATTTTTGAGTTATTGTGTTAACTGACACACAGCCAGACAGATACACAGATATGTTTCTAAAAATGCGTTTTTCCAACTAGGGAGGCCATAAACGTGAAGATCAATACAAATCTCGAATACTTTCTCTATACAAGAAAGTTAAAATGCATTCATGGGATGTAGAAAATGAAACGCAAAAACTGTGGTCATTAGGGTTTTTTCAAACAAACAAAAATTGAACTTATCTGGCCACGATTCATAATTGTAATGAATTATAATAAACCAGATTTGTCCCTCGATATTTGAAAAGTTCTTAAATTGTAAAATCATAGTAAAACTGGATATCCTCAAATATATTTCAGTTGTATAATATGCATAAATGCCCATGCAACTATGGTGAATGTGCCGGAACAACAAACAACACTTTTTTGTATTTAAAAAAAACAGTTTAATGACACCAACTAAGCATTTTAAATAATGTTTAAAAACTCTATATAGTTTTAATTTCTATCAAAATAAATTCAAATAGATTAAATCATGGAACAAAACAAATGTTTTTATTCACCAATTTTAAATAGATTATACAGTAATTTTCATACTGTAACTAATGACAATACAGTGTACCCACCTTTAATCAATCATCATTATTAAATATAAAATTCTCCCCATCATCAACTATTTAAAACTATCAACGTTAATTCCCTTTTAATTAAAATCGATATAAATACCCAATTAATCGAATGATTATCTGAGCAATCAATGCGGACTGAAATATTTAAACAACCATTTCGTTTATATATTCGCACACAACCTAAGCCGCGAATAAACTCCTGATATAATTGCATTATTCGTTAATATAATACATGTATTATGTCTGAAAACTTACAAACTTTCAGAGGATCGAAACTCCTTAGCAACAATGTTCTCTGCTTTGCCATTAAAGTATACGAAATTTATGCGTTCATTATTAAACTTGCATTGATTTTTAATTTGGATTGAATTAAAATTATAGTTTAATATTAAATAGCTACTAGTATGTTCATTCAGATCTCACACGTGTACTTAAATTATGTAGACTGTTTGTATTTAATGTATGTACAATTTAATCTATTAAATATGTTTATTGTTAAAAGTAATAATTGAAAGATGATGTTTGCTACATTACTATAAGTAAGTTACCTTTAATGTCCTATATATAACATGTGTGTTAAATTCGTTGATTCGTTTTTTTCACAAATTATTTGAAAATTAGTGAAAATAGATATACCGTTCGTTTGCTTTATCGGGCTAAGCATTGGGATTTCGTAAACTATTAGAGATAGAAATATTGTTAGATTAGACAAACGTTTTCACATTTAATACAAAATGAAGTTACAAGATCCCAATGGTAACCACGATAAAACAAACGAACGGTATGTAGAATACAAAAACATATAAGGTACGATTCACGAGAGGTGTCCCATGGTTTCCTTGATTTGTAGTGTTTTTTGCACCAATACATGTAATACGAAAATAGTTTAATGTCATCAGATTACGTGTGCAAAAGAGACAGAAAACTTCATAATATGTCTGCTGTTGTTTTTAGATGGAACATGGGAAAACATATGTTCCGGTATGCAGCTTCAAAATTTTAAGGATAAACGTCACATTTTGACAATTTCTTCGTAAGACTAAATCTGCAAAAACCCAGCCACAAATCATTTTAGTTAATGTGCAGAATCGTTTTAAATGTGAGTTTAAGTGGAATATTTTCAATTTCCACATCTACTAAATAATTCAAGTATTCACAGCAATAAATAATACATCTATGCTGATTTTGTGTAAGCTCAAACGAAAATGTTATTTGAATCGAATGCCCATTTAGTAGATTTGGCAAATTCCCTGTTAATACAGGAAATTTCTCTTTCAAGTATACATACAGGGTATTTTCTATTAGGTATACATATGCTTACGTTTTTTTTAAGAGTTCAATATGAAGCTTAAAACGAGTGTTTTCCACTCCCAGACTAAGCATGAAGTAAAATTTCGAGTTTAGAAAAGCCTGAAAATTTGGTTTGGTCGCGTAGCGCGAAGCGCGGAGCGGCCAAACCAAATTTTCAGGCATTTCTAAACTCGAAATTTTACTTCATGCGCCACGCGTATTAAACACTAAAAGCACTGAAATATTGTGAACGAATAAACTTCGCTTGAAATCAGTGTCTTACACGCGGGGCGCATGAGTAAAATTTCGAGTTTAAAAAAACCTTGTAACATTCTAAACACCGTACAGAGTTTTTTTTTGTAAAACTGTACGAAATCGGCTTCAACCGCCCATGCAGGTAGCCGTCCGCCCGCGAACGGACCCTCATTACCACGCTCGGTACCGATAACCGCGCACTAAGCGCCATAAAACTCGCCTTCGCCCACTAACAATAGAACCGAAGATTCTGGAATATTCCAAAAGGTACAGCGTTTTTAAAACTTCGCCCTTACTAAGAGAGAAAGCAATAGGAGTTGGAAAAGGATACCAATATTTGGAATGACATAAAAGCGCACCCTTTAACAAGTAAAAATGAGTTGCTCTTGAGACTCTGAGAGGTGCACAGTTGAAATTAATTCACATGCACGCCCACTAGTCAATCTAGCAATATCCATCCGAAGAGGAAAAGTGATTCCCACGGATACAAACACAACGTAAATCCGAAGTGAAACTAATTCATACGGATACGAACTACGCCGCCGACACCGAGTGATCAGAGAAGACTCCTGGCCCTCGACGAAGACGCTCCCAGCGAACCAGATCCTCTACACCTACGAACTGCTGCACCAGATCCCCGACGCCCAAGACATCGGCTCCTCCACCAGGACACCTCGGCGCCTCCACCAGGACGCGACCCGACGCCACCACCATCAGTAGCACTCCAGTCAAGCCACAATCCTTCAGCGAGGAGAGAGAAGAAATTTTCCCACGACCCAAAAGCCGAGCAAATCAAATAACATATTGTATATATTTTGTAAATAAATCAAATTGAACCAGATTACTCTTTCTCTTCGCCCAAAGCGTCACAACCTGAAAATTTGGTTTGGTCGCTCCGCGCTTCGCGCTATGCGACCAAACCAAATTTTCAGGCTTTTCTAAACTCGAAATTTTACTTCATGCTTAACCTGGGAGTGGAAAACACTCGTTTAAACTTCAAGTTGACCTCTTTTAAGAAAACAACAAATATTTAAAAATCTACAACACGTAATTGGGATATGTATACTAAAAAGAAAAAAATCACAAGAAATTATGATTTAAAGCTTTTCTAACAGAAAGAGCACTAATATAGGCGCGACCTAAACAGTATGACATTGTCATATAACGTCAAAATTTGACACAATTAGGAACAATCGTTGCAGATATGACTGTCGACATACTCTCTAAAAAATCATTCCACGTCAATGAGTCATAGGACATCTCTCCCGAATGCACTATATGTGTATTTTGTATTAATGTTTACATAAATAATGGGCTAAAATTAATAAAATTGTAAAATAGAACTTACCTAAATTGACTTGATATTTTACAACTCAAATTCTATTTCTGAGTATTTTAAAATAAAAGTAATATGAATTCCTACATTTTTACGACAAAGAAATTCATGGAGCTTAGAATTAAAGTAACAAATTCAATAATTAAATGAAGTAATAAAACCCTAATTAATATTAATAGCAATGTAAATGTACATATTTGCTTATTTCAAAATACTGCCATTCATTTTTCTTTAGAAATGGCTTTTATGGTGTATATACAGTTTTATAAGTGCTTTCTTTTCTTTTGAATGAAAGAAATCCGGAGCTGTTGAAGCATTCCGCAACATTAGCCAATATTCGATACCGAATAAGGTTTATAACCTGTTTTCGCAACTTTAAAATATCCGTTACAAATCAATAGAGAAACAATAAATTTCACGGGATGTCGACGTCTTTTTTGAAACGGCAAAACCTTTCCGGTTTCCACGAGAGATTCCTTCATCCAGCCGCAGTTTGCTCATGTTATTTTTAGATAAGGAAATAATATTATTTTATTACACATACCACTGAAATAAAGGAAAAAAAATGACGAGGGGCTTTGCGAACTTACGATGTATGTATACATTGAATGTAGGTACTTGAAAGAACAAAAATATTTTTGAATAAAAGATTATTTTAGTTTTGTCCTGATATTTACTTAATCCAGACTTTTTAGCATTGAATTAACTTTAAATTTAGCAATGTAGCAGTAATGCCAAAAGACACGAGATTATTGAGTGGCGGATCAATTATTTTTAAGTTAAAATTTAAATTAACAAATCAACTATGTAAGAAATAAGTTTTATAGATATTTTTATGTTATATTTTATTACTATATGATGTGATGTGACTTTTAAGCTTCAAAATACTACAAAATATAAATATTAATATGAAATACAGAAAGTTTGTATGTACCTACTTAATATAAATCAGAAATCATTAACAATTATGAAAAATAAAACTCATTATCAATGCTCGGCCCAAAAACCTCTGATCGATAGCCAGTTATCAAAAGTTGAGTTTATTTATTCACATATTTAACAAAAATGTTTTCAGTGTGTTTCTAACTTCAAAATATTTCAGTGTTTTATACGCGTGGCGCATGAAGTAAAATTTCGAGTTTAGAAAAGCCTGAAAATTTGGTTTGGCCGCTCCGCTTCGCGGAGCGACCAATCCAAATTTTCAGGCTTTTCTAAACTCGAAATTTTACTTCATGCTTTACCTGGGAGTGGAAATATTCAACGAAACTTTAAGGTAACCTCTTGTATATAATCGACGAATGCCTAAAAATTTACAGTGTATATATTATGCATGTATATGTAACAGAAAAATTCCCAGTATGTAATACAATAAATCATTTATAAAAATCATACAAAGAAAAACAGAATTTTATCTAAAATCAACTTTTAGAGTTGACTCTATAATTGCTTGGCCGTTAATGGATTAATGTGGCAATTTATTTATTTTTATGTATTTACTCTTTTGATGTTACGTAGATGTTTATTTATTTTAAAGAAAAGATTCACACGAAATATATATTTATAAAATCTGACGTTCAATTCACGGACAATATTATGAAATTAATGTTGTTATATCAGATGTACGGTATTAATTGAAGAAACTTAATTGAAAATCAGATTTTATTTAAATTTAGTTATGATTGAGAAATTAATAAACTTGGTTCAGTTAAAAAATTAAACAAATCACAATGAGTGAAAATTCAGATAAAGATAGTGATCTAAAGGTGAAAAATATTAAAAGTGAATACTCTCCGTAATCTACCACTAATTTGTCTTACCAAAACGAATTTAAATACTTATTAAAACAACTACTTGCTAGGCTAATGCCAGGGCGGACACTGGGTTACACAATGAATTGATTGCTATTACATGCAGTAACTTATTGTAAAATACAACAAATCGGGTCAAATTTTGTATAGGTCATCAATAGCAACAGAGTTTAACAATTGGAGTTTCAATATGCAAATTCCCGGTTGTCATTTGTGTCAATGCGTGAAATATAACGTTTGTGGCTGTGAGTTCAAAAATATATTTGTATTTGATTTTATATAAATTATAAAAACCCAGATAAACATTTCGTTTAAATATAAATTCATGTTGCAATAAGTGTAATGTATCAATTTTGTATTTTATGATGTTACTTTTTTATTAGATGTACTATATTTGTAAGGTAATAAATAAATTCCACTTTGAAAAACACTCGCGATGGATAGAAGCACAATTGTTTAACCGATTTGAGAATGATTTATGTTTACAAACGCGTTTTATGCGGGTAAAACTAGTGAGAACGGCGGAAATGTTGACGCGTTACTTCATACTTTAACAAAATGGTGTCGACGACGTCATCACCACCATAGTCAAATGTAAGACAAAAGAAGCTGATTTGACTAGCATAGCGCTGTTACTGCATAGCGGCAAAAAAATCTAACTAGGTAATTATTTATATTCGTGTTAAAAAAACAGATCTATTACGCAAATCCCGTGTTAAATGTACTTGAGTGTTAAATGCACCACATGTATGCTGCCCACATAATTAAATAATGCACATATTATTAGATTGTCGAGAACAAAATCTGTTATTTCCAAAAGCTCCTGACATTTTATTAATACATTTTAATATATTTTCATAAGTAAAACCACTAGAAGTGTATTATTTCAGGCAAAAACTTGATAAATATTTATAAGTATAAATGAAATTGCCAATTCTTGGTTGCAGAATACTTCAAACATTAAAAGTGCGATTCTTTTCGCAATCAACAACAAGTTAGTCTTACAAAGACTATATCAAACACTCATTGAAACAACTACTCCACGGGCTAATACCCCGACGGACATTGAATTATACAACAAGTGTTTGCTGTTACATACAGTAACCTACTGCAAATGTAACAATTTGGGTCAAATTATTCAGGCCATCTGTAGACGCGTCGAGATTTATCTCTCATCAGTATAGCTTTGCCATTCCCTTTAAACAATTTGACACCTTAGACTGGCGGTCACGTTACCGTTCAAACATAAGTATAAATGAAATTGCCAATTCTTGGTTGCAGAATACTTCAAACATAATTTGACCCAAATTGTTACATTTGCAGTAGGTTACTGTATGTAACAGCAAACACTTGTTGTATAATTCAATGTCCGTCGGGGTATTAGCCCGGGAAGTAGTTGTTTCAATGAGTGTTTGCTATAGTCTTTGTAAGACTAACTTGTTGAAGATTGCGAAAAGAATCGCACTTTTAATGTTTGATAAATATTTTACGAAAACGTTGTTGTTTATTAATTTAACGACAGCAAAGTAATGTCTTAAATCGCGAGACCGTAGGTGACTTTGCTCGAGTTCAATTTGCTAAAAGCAACAAAGTTTGAGTAAAATATTCAAATTCTGCCTTTATTAAAAATAAAACTCGAGTAGTTTTCGTCATAATTATTTTACGGAAACGCAATCCTGGTACATTTATTTGCACTCGTTATGATAAATTCAAATATTACTGAATTCTTTGATAGATTAAGTGCCATAAGCTTGTATCAATAGGTATTGGAGAAAACTGTTAACTGCTTCCAAAATTCCAAAGTTTGAGTGTTTTGTGGGACAGAACATCAACATTTTCTTGAATTCCATTATTCTTGTTATCAAAGCGAGACATTTGAATTAATTTTATTCGTAAAACAAACGCTTCCAGCTTTTTGACGTTTTAATTTGATGTTTGTGTAAGCTGAGTTACTATAATCAACTGCTTTTCCATTTATTAAAACTTTCACGGTCTGCACGTGGGGACCATGCAGTTTAAATAAATGGAAAAACCATTTAGACGCCTCGCGAATCTCGTAGTCTTCGCATTTATTAAAACATGTCACGTGGTGCAAATTTGGCCAATTTTATTGGTTCTCGATACTTTAAGTAAAATAATCATAGAAAACAGGATTCTGACAAGAAATTATAGAACTATATCAATATTGTTATTTTGATAAAGTATCTTAGTTATTATTATTATCATTGATATTTTACGTGTTAATAATTAAATAAAAATAAACTAAGAACTTTTGATAGTTCAACTAAATTTGATTTATATCGTAATAGAAATTAGAATACTTAAAGAATTTAATAAACTATGTACATTTATTTGAATAATTAGCTATCAACCATAGGAATATCCTCTGTATTATTCATTTTTAAATCTAAATGTATGTAACACCAGTCGACACAGAAAAAATCGAGAACTTTATTCATATTCCAGGAAACAAAAAAGTGTGTAATAAATGTGAGAAAATTAATGTAAGCACCGTACTTACTGTTCGCTGTGTAAATAATTATTCACTTTGTCATTTTTAAAAATGCATAGTTTCCATTTTCGTCCCTGTCCCTCGTATTTCATTTAAAAACTTAACACAATTTACACTTCAACAGCAACACTCACCGAAAAGCGCTTATTTAAATAACCGCTAGAAAGAAACAATTATTTTCATTCAGATCCCATTTTCTTTATAAATTGCAAAATGTTTTTTCTCGGTATGGAATTATAAAGTAGTATTTTTTTTTTGTTTTTCCAGAGGGGGGTTTAAGGAAATATCCCTCCGGGCTAAATTCTTTTAAAGAAGATACGATTTTATTAGTTAAATTATCGTGCTGAACAAGGGGTGTTTTTTTTTTTATATATATTTTTTAAAGCTATTCACCCCGGATATAAGATATATTGTTAATGATCAATTACGAGTATATATTCGAATTTCCAAAATAGGCAAATCAATTACAGAATTTTTAGTTTGATTTTTACTATGTAGCAAATAAAATTCCCTTTTTATTAAATGAAAATTACACATTTCAGTTTGTATCTATATATTTCACTATTTGTCAAATGACTTTCATTTGTTATCAAATAAAAGTTCCGTTTTATTAAAAATAATTAAATAAGGTGTTAACATCCTTACAGATGTTTTTATTATTTTTAACAAAACGGAACTTTTCTTTGGTACAGGAAGATTTTCATTTGAGTGTTTCGAACGAGTGTTTCTTCTCTTGGAAGAAAAATTTCGATTTTTCAGGCTTTTCTAAACTCGAAATTTTACTTTATGCGCCACACGCATATAAAACACTGAAATATTGGGAAATTAAAAATATACTGCTAGATTAGTATTAAAAATATACTGCTAAAGCATGATTCAAAATATACTGCTAAACAAGAATATTTCAAAATTCACAATATTTGATTTATACGCGTAGCGCATAAACTAAAATTTCGAGTTTAGAAAAGCCTTAAAATTTGGCTTGGTCATAAACTTAGCAAATTTAGGTAATATGATTCATAGCATTATAAATAAATAAATTCTTAATAACGCCATTTTTAAATCCGATGAGATATAAAAATTATGTGTTCAATGTATTGCGGGAAATGGAACCAAATACTATAGAGGAATTTTTCTGTTGCGAAATTAATTCCATCAATCTTGACGCTATTCCAATATAAAATAGCAGTATGTAGTATGCGGTAGTATTATGCTAATTTGATTGTATGTTATTGTTGTATTATTTATTTATTGGTATAAAGGTTATTATTATTTTGTTATGGCCAGGATTGGTGGATAACTCTTCGCATAAATATTTTTATGTAGCAATCATTTCAAGATTTTTTCGATAAATTCAGATAAATTCAGATAAATTCAATTTACATATATAAGGTTTTTATCATTATTCTCTTTATTTATCAGCGATGTTACTATCGTATGTTCAATAAAAAAAAAACCTCTAGAGTGCCATGATTTAATCTTTATTAATATTTAAGTTGGCTACGCGCTTTAAGAATTGACATATAAAACGTCAGGCATAATAATTATAATGTATAATTTCAGAGTTGCCAACCAACAATATTTTCCATAGCACTCTAGAGGTTGTTATTTATTGAACATACGATATATGTATAATTTTATACAAAAAATATCTTACTTCACTTAATTCAATTGAAGTTTCGTACAATGTTATCTCTGGGTTAAAACAGAAGTCATTCTTGACATAGAATATAAAAATTCACAGCAAAAAGTGGACAATGCTTCATCTAAAATGATTTACTTCACACACACTTGTAATTAACAAGTGTGTGCGAAGAAAACAACTTTTAGTAAAGCATTATTGTCTATTACTAGTATTTAGATACAAAAAATGAATATCGTTTAAAAAATCCCTCTTTTGACGAGATCATTCACATATTCACACTTACAAACTTAAACGTATTTTTGATTCGATATATATAAAGTTGCGTGAAGTGGGTTAGGAATACATTATTGTAGGTAGTTGAAAGTTTTCGCTAACATTTGAATGACGAAAGTGAGCCCTCCCTCGCCCCCTTCTAACACGTATTCTCATACATTTAGAAAGGGTATATATATTGTTTTAGAGAAATAATCCAGATATTGCAAGTTGCCCCGCCGAAAACCTGTTACATTAATACGTAATATAAACTTAGTTTAATGTAAATTCGCTTCGAGTTTCGCAAAAGGAAATTAGTTCGCCCAACTATTTTCGAATATGACATTCCTTCTTGCCTCCTGCATCAGTCGTTGTTTTCACTTCATTTGCCCTCTACTTTATTTACTGTGCTGAGTGAATGGAATCTTGAGTTCAAACTTGTGTCTTCTACTACCAACAAACACCACTATTTGATCTCAAAATATTATGATTTAATTTTAAAATATACATATAATGAAAGTTCTTAGAAAAATAAGTTAGACAAACATGAACATTTTAGATATACTACTCTTGTTTTTTAACATAAGTATTCTTGTTCAGCAAGATATTTTCAATACTGATTTAACAGTGTATTACCTAATTATTTAAAAATCATAAAACACAAAATTAAATTTAAAGCAAATTTTAACCGAACAGGAAAATTACTCTATCTCAGATTGTATGAATAAATAAATGAATGCATATACACATGTTAGTATAATAAAGATATGATTAAAATAATTGGTTAAGTTAATTCAGTTCTGTGTTGTGAATTGTATGGCATTTCCTTTTTTGACGCATTCGATCGGCATCGGAATGTATTACAATTGTAATTATGCTAATATTTATTATAAATATGTGTCATGTACTGCCTCTATTTTAAATAATGATTATATTATTATTATTATTTTCTTTCTTATCTTCACAATATTTTAGTAATTTATAAGAGTGGCGCATGAAGTAAAAATTTGAGTTGAGAAAAGCTTCTTAAAACTCGAAATGTTACTTCATATTAAATCTGGGAGTGGAAACACTCGTTTAAAGCTTCGAATTGAACTATTTAGAAAAACAACTAATGTCGGAAAAATTACAGCATATGCATACAGGGAGTTTTTCTTTAAGTTTACATATCCCAATTGTATGCTGTAAATTTTCAGGTATTCGTTTTTTCTTTAAAATAGTTTAATTTAAACCTTTAAACGAGTATTTTATACGTTTCGCTTCGCTACATTTAATTTGAAATTTGAAGCTTTAAACGAGTGTTTTCCACTCCCAGACTAAGCATGAAGTAAAATTTTGAGTTTATAAAAGCCTGAAAATTTGGTTTGGTCACTCCGCGCTTCGTTGGGATATGTATACTTACAAGAAAAACTCCCTGTATATAATAAATAAGCAGTGTATTTTATACTTCAGAATATTTCAGTATTTTATACGTTTCGCTTCGCTATATTTAATTTGAAATTTGAAGCTTTAAACGAGTATTTTCCACTCCCAGACTAAGCATGAAGTAAAATTTCGAGTTTAGAAAAGCCTGAAAATTTGGTTTGGTTGCGTAGCGCGAAGCGCGGAGCGACCAAACCAAATTTTCAGGCTTTTCTAAACTCGAAATTTTACTTCATGCGCCACGCGTAGAAAACACTGATTTCAAGTAAGGTTCACTTGTTTACAATATTTCAGTAATTTCAGTGTTTAATACGCGTGGCGCATGAAGTAAAATTTCGAGTTTAGAAAAGCCTGAAAATTTGGTTTGGTCACTCCGCGCTTCGCGCTACGCGACCAAACCAAGTTTTCAGGCTTTTCTAAACTCGAAATTTTACTTCATGCTTAGTCTGGGAGTGGAAAACACTCGTTTAAAGCTTCAAATTTCAAATTAAATATAGCGAAGCGAAACGTATAAAATACTGAAATATTCTGAAGTATAAAATACACTGCTCATTTATTATATACAGGGAGTTTTTATTTTAAGTATACATATCCCAACTGTATGCTGTATATGTTCAGGTATTCGTTGCTTCTTTAAAATAGTTTAATTTGAACCTTTACACGAATGTTTTCTACTCCCAGACTAAGCATGAAGTAAAATTTCGAGTTTAGAAGAGCGCTACGCAACCAAACCAAATTTTTAGGCTTTTCTAAACTCGAAATTTTACTTCATGCGCCACGCGTATAAAACACTGATTTCAAGTAAGGGTAACTTGTTCACAATATTTCAGTGGTTTCAGTGTTTAATACGCGTGGCGCATGAAGTAAAATTTCTAGTTTAGAAAAGCCTGAAAATTTGGTTTGGTCGCTCCGCGCTTCGCGCTACGCAACCAAACCAAATTTTCAGGCTTTTCTAAACTAGAAATTTTACTTCATGCTTAGTCTGGGAGTGGAGAACACTCGTTTAAAGCTTCAAATTGAATTCTCAAAAAAGCCTATGCATTTGTGTACTTAAAAAAAATCCCTGTATGTATACTTAAAATAAAGATAAAAAATGTTTTATAAAAGTCAATCGCTATTGGTTAAAATGGAATTTGTGTGCAGTATTCCGGCACCAGATACCCACAGAAGCGCTTCGGACTTCAAGGTCCTCATCAGTGTGGTCCCGACCCAGTACTGAGAAATACTGAACATTTCTGACTGTATCAAGCTAATATGTGAAAACTATTAAAAGATTCGATAGCTAACGCCATCTAACGCTAACGGTTAGTTTAAAAGTATACACAGTAATACATATTATGAATAAATAAAACTACACAACATGAGTTGAGTGACAAACCTAATAAAAATAATAATAATGTTTATTGCCCATAAGAAAACAAATTCCTAATTACAAGACAATTTAGTATTAACGAAAAAGTTTTAAAACTATAAACTTAAAATAATAACATTTCACTTCGTAACTAGCAACATTCTAATAAGGATGTCAATGGATGAAAAAATACGTCACAAGTTGGTGGAAGTTGAATTAACAAATTGCAGATCACATTAATAGGCGATTTTAATCCAAAATTAGTTCTATTATACTTCATATTGAATATGGTCTTTTATCTACTACTGAAAGTTGGAATATGCAAGCCAACTAGTTGTAAAATATCAGGGCTGTCGATTCGATCATGCAGAAGCTTGTGTAAGAACGTGATGCCTAGTCTGTGACGTCGGCAATCAAGAAGAGATTCGACATTAAATTTGTCAAGCAATAGTGAATGATCATAGCCGGTGTCCGGGTAAAAAATGCAGAAACTTCAGGAACTTACGTTGAACACTTTCTACTAGGTTAATCTGAAGTTGAATTTGTGGATACCAAATTAAAGACGGATATTCCAACTTTGAACAGACATAAACATTAAATTGCGATTTCAAAGCATTTGGATTTCGCAAATTTGCAGAATTACGATGATCCTCATAGTTTGAAGGAACTCTTAAGAAGTGTTTGAACGTAAGGATTAAATGTAAAAGTATTATCAATACCTAAATCTTTGAAGACTGTGAGTTGCTCAATAGAATTATTGTAAACTATATAATTAAATGAGATTGCTTTAGATTTTTTAGTAAAGGATATAAACTTGCTCGTATTGCTATTCAAATTAAGATTATTGATACTACACCAATTCGAGATAATAACAAGTTGATTTTGTAAGCGTTGACAGTCAGCAGGGTTAGCAATTGTTGAGTAAGTCATCGTCGTATAAGAGGTGTTTATACTTTAATAAATAAGAAAGATTATTTATAAAAAGGGTAAAAAGTAAGGGACCCACAATCGAGATTTAAGGTACACATAAACTTGGAAAGTATGAGTTCAATTTAAATTATTTATTGCGACATATGATTCACGATTTGTAAGATAAGCGAGGTTGAATTGTCACAAAAACCAAACTAGCTAAGTTTACCTATTAACAATTGATGGTCCACCCTGTCAAACGCTTTTGACATATCAGTATATATTACATTAATTTGCCCCGTTGAATTTAATAATTTGGCTATATCATGCGCAATAATCGTCAAATTAGTTACTGTAGAACGTTTCGGAATAAAGCCATGCTGTTAAGAAGATAGGTATAGATGCTAAATGCTAAATGCTAAATTTATGCAAAATTAACTACAAGAAAAATACTTGTTTTGTTGATATGCACCTCAAATCTCTTACTGAATTCAATTATTGACTCATTTAACTAATATGTGAAGTTATTTAAATAAAACACACTTGGTATTGTTTCACAAATTAAAATAATTTTGTGAAACAATACCAAGTGTTTTTTTATTTAAATAACTTTACATATTCTAATATGTTTTAACAAGTGCCAGATGAGAAATTAATTCAAGAAATCATTTAACTATTTTTTTTTAAACTAATATTTTTTATGTCAAAGTTAATTAAAATGGATCATAAAAACTTCTCCGTAAATGTTCTCCCGCTAGATTAGTTAAATCACATATACTTTTATCATGCCGACATGAGTGCGAAGATTGAATGCAAAATATAATTTTTTTTATAAATATATTTAGGTGTCCCCCATTCTTTAAAGCCAAAACTTGTGCGTGTCCACTCTTAAAAAATGTATACTTGAATAAAATCACATCCTAAAATGCTGCATCTGCAAGGATGATAAGATGCATGGATTAGTATAGAATCATACTTTGTGTTTTCGCGTTAAATCAGTTTTATGCTTATGCCTATTAGTACTCATCCTCGTATATCTACTTTTGTAAATAGAGTTTAATTAAAATAAATAATTTGTAAATTTTAACTGTTTGGTTATATAGACAATGTATTATGATATTAGATCATGAAGTTTTAATTATGTGTGTTACTAATGGACCTTGTATCATCACTACTAAGTATATCGCCACAGACAAAACATGTCGAACAAATCGATTGGCATGAATGTAATCTATGCGTTCTTTACCACAACATTAACGGTAATTCATCTGTTATCCCTAAGTAATACCCCTAATGTCCAATATAACAAGCAGATTTATGTTCCCTAGCTTTGTGGATATTATGTGGAATCAATGCATTTCATACCAATTTACAATGTTGACAAATACATACAGGTTAACTATAATAGTTCTATTTGGTCAATCTAAGTGATTATATCTTGAGGTATATTAATTATCAGCAATTATCTACATTATTAAATGAAAATAGTTTTTACAAAATAAATTTATATTTTTTCATTGAAATAATTAATTATTTTTTTTAGGATTTCACAAAAAATCCACTTTTAATTCAACTTTTCTTTATTACGTGTTTGAATTAAATCCGTTAAAGTTAAGAAAACCCTACATTTTCTAAACGTTCATTAAGTAATAATGTCCGTTATTCTGTCCCACGTTAGTTTTCTGTTTTAATTGATCTAAAAGTCGTTAAACTATTTTTATCTTATATTTTTTCTTCAATTAGAAATAAAGCCATTGCGCATTATTTCATCACACACTAAACGAATTCCTGGATATAAAATTCGAAATGTACTGCAACTTTATTGTCGTATAAATACAACTTAGCAAATACCATAAAATTGAAATAGATCCATAAAATACAATTTGAAGACACTGTTTACATGACCACGAGATATTTAATAAATTCACTACACGTAAAATCACCTAAACAATTTACAGCAGACAGAGATATAAAATATTTACTTATTAAATGTGTAAACGATAAAATATTTGATTAACTTTCATAGGTATTTACAAAACAAGCGCGGGAGAACAATTTTCCCGAGTAAACGTATATTTAAAGCACGAGCGACGAAAGAGCGAGTGCCTTCAAATGAGTACTCTGGGAAAAATAGTTCATACACAAGGATTATACAATATTTTTTGAAACGAGCAAAATCATCAAAATAATGCTGTCATAAAAAATGTGCAAGATCATATATAAAAATTCTTAATTTTGAGAACTGTTGTCTTATATAGCCCAATCTAAAATTATCCTCAGTGCAAACGGGTATCAAGGGTGCAAGGTGCGTAAAAATTGCGACTGCAAGATGTAAATGCACACGAAAACGCAACAAAATCGGTCTAAAAATGGATTTTTGGCAATTTTTTTAAAGATTTCGAAAAACGAAAGAATAAGTCGTCCTTGTTTTGATGAAACCTATTTTTTTTACAAAATAGGGTTTTATTATCAAGGCACTCTACGTTATCAGCCCGATGAGTTTATGAAACAACAACCTTTTTAATGAATCCTTGTATAAGATTTAGGAGATAACTTTACTACATAGGAGAGTAAAGTTATCTCCTAAATCATATACACTTATTCATTAAAAAAATTGTTTAAAAAGAACTACTTAACTAATTTTCTTTAAACGGTTATTGTGTTTCCTGAAATTTTTTGTTATCGTTTACACATTTTATGAGTAATTTCTAAACTAAAAATTTTACCCGTATAAGTCACTGAAATACTATGATATTAAATATATACTGCTAGATTAGTATTAAAAATATACTACTAAAGCAGGATTCCAAATATACTACTAAACAAGAACATTTTTAATTTCGCAATATTTCAGTGTTATATACGCGTGGCGCATGAAGTAAAAGTTTGAGTTTAGAAAAGCTTGAAATATTACGTTTGATTTAAAAAAGAAAACACTTGGTTGAATTTCACTAATATTTTGGTTTTTTATTCCAACTAGTTTCGACTTTGAGTCATTCTCAAGGAGTTCAAGATAGATATTAAAATATTACATTTTTGATTGATAAAATAATTAATTTCTCATTTTGTTATTCACTTAGTTTCTCCTTTCAAATTACAAACTTTTCAAAATTTTCTAAAAAAATCATAAACTTTGAAGAATTTGTAATTTTAAGGGTAAACAAAGTTGATGCAATTAATTTAATAGAGAGGTTGCTTCGTTTCCTCTTTATAAAATAATTTAGAATGATCAATTATTATATTATTATTAAGTATTTTGTCTGTGAAATAGCGCTTCGCGGAGAGACCAAACAAATTTTAAGGTTTGTCTAGACTCGAAATTTTACTTCATGTCTAATCTAGGAATAAAAACACTCGTTCACAGCTTCAAATTGAACGCATTTATCAATAGTTGCCTAACAATTTACGGCGTATACATTATGTATATTTAAAAGAAAATTTTCCAGTATATAAGTCATTCATAGAAACTATAAAAATAAATGCAGAATTTTGCCTACAATAAACTTTCAGAATTAGTGGGTTAAGCATGTCGTTATAAAATAGATGCAATAATTTTGTAGAAAATGCGTCCGCTTCATGGAAAATTGGATAATACGCAAGTAATGTTGAGAAAGTCATAAACCTGTTATTTAGAAAAATCTTTGTTTTTCCTGTTTGGTATTTCACATGATAATTCTCTTTAAGGCTGAGATAATTAAAACGTGGTATCAAATTATTATTATTCGATTTAGCGGCGCGAGAAAAGCTTGTCCCGCCCGAAAATCCAAATTTTCAGGCTACTCTAAACTGAACATTTTCTTTTACGCCACGCATATAAAACAATAAACATTTTAATGTCCGTAATATACCGCACCTTAATAAATGTTACAAATGTTTAATTCGTTCAACCAAATCTTTTCCTTTCAAAATTCGAACGTTCTGGAGTAATTTGATTTAGTGTACCTAAAACGAAACAATCTATGTATGAATATCTATTTAAATGCTAAATTAAAAACGGCTGGACAATTACGACACAGAAAACAATTATCGCTGTATGATTTGTCTAGTTTTCCAATACGCAGTTTCTGCTGGCGTATAAAGTTTTCTTGTTCTATCAGAGTGAAACGCTTTCAATTGGAACTTTCAACAGTACATGCACATATCTTGTTTCGTGCAATTCCATCCGTAGTCGTGTTTGTTTTTACTCAATAATAAGGAATTGAATTTAAGTCCGGAATCAGGTTTTTGTTATTAATTTAAAATTCACTTTGTCTTTGAGTAAATTGCAAATTACTACGATGTATTTATAAATCGGTGGTAATAAATGGTTTAGTATATTATTCAATATTGCGCAGCAATAAGTGTACATTTAATTTATTTATTATTTTTTTGCACAGTGCACTGTAAAAATATATTTAAAATATACTGTTAAGTAATTAATAAAAAACTTTTTTTTTACAAAAAAACTTTTATACATTCCGGAATTATCCAAAATAATTGCTCATTCAAGTTTTTATTGTAGGTATCTGACTAAAGCATTTGATAATTATTAGTCTAATGCCCAAGTCTAATGCACCCAAATCGATTAACTTAATCAGTGATTAGTACTTTTTATAAACACAACAATTATATTTAGAAATTGTTTACACAATTGCATATTGATGAAAGAGACATGTTTAGAATATCTTAGAAATTTCTAACATTTTTATGTTCTAGACATTTGACTTAATTAGTGGTTTAATCAATGATTAGTGTATGATTAATGCTAATCGGTTGAGGTGCAAATGGAGCTTATAGCTGTAGAATCACTTGACATAAACTCACCAATGAACAACATTTAAGTCGTTTTATATAAACAAACGTTATTGTAATAACAGTTGTTATCTATTGTAAATATTTTAATCAATTATTTATCAATTTGTAAATCCTAATGGGTACATTAAACGCGTGGGTAGCTATTTTAAATTTAAATTAGTGTTTAATTAAGTATAAAATATCTTAGAAGATATTTTCCGGAATGTCGCATTATGATGAATGCGCCGGGCGCAACATTTATACATCGAGCTGTTTACATAGTTAATGGCACGCTATACTTACATTTTTTTGTCGTTCCATTAAAATCTATTTTATTAAATAAATTGGAACAAGTTCAGCTAAATAAACAAGTACAATCATGGCCATTGAAAAGTTAATAATGTGTTTATCAAATGAATTTCTACATATTTATATCTGCCTACAATAAATATAAATGTAGTGTTAAATATATGTAAATATTTTTTGAAATATACAATATATGGTACTTTCTTAGGTTTAAACTAGGTTAGATTGCAGAGATTAACCCATCAATGCATGATTATTTGTTTTATTCTTTTTTTTTTATTAAGATTATAAAATCTTGACTGCTCCGCTAATGAATAGTATTGTAAGTTCCAGGTAAATGGCATTTATTGTACATAAGTAAAAATGTAATGATATAAACCTTATTAAAGTTAACCCACTAAATTAAGGCCACTCTGTGATGATAAGGAAGAAATAAAAAAACACTGTTCGATGACTGGGACTGTATAGTTTTAATATAAGTATTAATGAAATTGGCAATACTTGGTTGCTGAATAATTTAAACATAAAAAGGACAATTATTTGCGAAATCTACAACAAAACCGTCTTACAAAGAATAAATAAAATGTTCATTGAAACGACTACTTCCCGAGCCAATACCCCGACAGACATCACTTGTATATTTCGATGTCCGTCGGGGTATTAGCTCGAAAGGTAATTGTTTCAATGAGTGTATGATTTAGTCTTTGTAAGACTTATTTGATGTAGATTGTGTAAATAATATCACTTTTAATGTTAATTTAGTATTATAATTTTGCAAGTCAAAATCAATAATATATCTTAATATCAACTGCAATTCATGACTCTTACTTTTAGACTGACTATAGGTATAAAACATTTCTAATTTAGGAGAATACACATTAAACCTTATTTAACTAATGCTTTTTTTAAGTTCAAAAATAAACTGTTATACATCAATTCTTACAGCTACGATTTTTTCTTTAAAATTATTTTTAATAATGCATTAGAGCCATTTAACAAATTTCATTACATTAAGCATTAAACGTTGCCCTCGTTGCATTTTTTAGTGCTTGAATATTTTTTACAGCGGCTGTAAACTTTTTACTGTGAAACGTTATGTTTTATTGGTCTCCGTGAACACCTGAGTACAGTTTTTGAGTTAAAAAGCGTTTAATGATATCCAAGGAGCAATCTTTACGGTCACTTGACGATCTACATACATATGTATAAGTTGTAACGTAACGCGAAAAAAATAAATTCTCGTAAAAGAGTCTGTACCTACTTAGTAATATATAAATCAAATAGGTGCCAGTGCAGTTATTTCAGTAGGGTTTTGTTGCTAATAATACTTTACAATATATGAAATATATTATAAATAGATTTTGCTTTGTTGGTGATTTTATTCCCGGTAAAGCAGAAATATTGTATAGTTTTATGATACGTCACTTAATTAAACATTATTTATTACACCTCACTAAATTTCATGCTGATAATTTCAAATGTAAAAAAGTTGTGAGTCTAATGGATCAAACACAGTTATACAATTGTCTAGTGTAACTTGCTGTTGTGTTTTCAAATAAAAAGTTTTGTTTACAACACATGAATTTAAAAGAATTTTTCAGTTTGTAAACAACGGTAACCGTTACCCTAAAGTTAAAAATGTAAAAAAAGCTCATTTACGCCAGGCTTCTTTAATTACATAAATGGTGGATTCGCAAGGAACTATTATTTTTTATTTCATGAAATAACACATACATCAGGAACAGATCATTAATATAAAGGTATTTCATCACTGTTAATATTTTATTATTTATTATTAAAATATCATCAACACATGCTTCTTGAATTAATTTCTCACTGAATAAATTAAGAACGTTCAAAACCTCTTTAAAATGTTTCACAATAATTCTATTAAAAATGGTTTATCCGACAGAAAGTATTAGGTATAAAGTGTTATTTTTGTGAAACTTGGAATTATTTGTGTGCGTTATTTCAAGTGTGTGTTTTTAATAAATTTTAATAGATTTATACCGTTCGTCTGTTTTATCGTGCTCACCATTAGGATTTTGTAAACTATTAGAGGCACACAGACAATTAAATTAGACAAAAGTTTTCAACTTCAGTACAAAATAAAACTGCATTAACAAATTTCATCTAGGGTCATTAGTTTTCAAGATATGGCAAACAAACTGAATTACAACTAGTATATGTCGTTACTCATGAAAAGGAACACTCGGTATAAGATTTGACAATTTTTTTGACTCATTAAAGATATATACCCTTTGTTGATGTGTATATGTGTATGATTTTTGGCTTTGAAATGATGTTTCACTTTATGAGATATAACAAATTTCATTTTAATTTAACATATGACACATGATTTACAACTCAAGTTTTCCACTCTTTCCAATGGTGTAAAAATTAAATATGGCTGCCATATAAAATATCATAAAGTTAAAAATATATTTGTTAAGCAGTATTTTAAAGCAGTATATTTTCACTTCACTTGAAATCATTGTACAGACTTTTCTAAACTTAAAATTTCACTTTATACTTAATCAAGGAGTGGAAACACTCGTAAGCTTCAAATTGATTGATTTTTTAAAATAACGAATGGCTGAAAATTTACGATGTGTATATCAAGGGATGTATACTTAAAAGAAAATGTCTCTGTGTATTATTATATTGGTCTGAATTATTCATTCATTTGGATAGCTCTATATAATAGGAGTAATAAAGACTTAAATTTATCTACTATCGTCTTTATAAATAAGACAATACATCTTGGATAGGTAAAGAAATATCGTCTAGATTTATTACTTCATCTTTCTTTGTTTATTATTAATGTATAGTTGCATCACATATTGCATCTTTATCATTTCGCCAAAAGTGCTGCGAGTGTGAATTTTCGCTAAACTAGGATGTACTGAAAAATCGCCTGAAACTTTCAATCGGGAGAATAGGGCGCAGTGCGAATGTGTAGGGCACGTACTCACTTTGCCAGCACAATAGTTCAAGATATTCGTAGCCAAGCCCTAAACATTCTCGCTCCGTGAATACCCTCTATTGCTTTCCTGTTTTTAAATCCCCCTAAGAATTTATCTGCACCAAATTAAAAAAAAAAAAAAGAAATAATACAAAAATATATATTACGCTTGTATATGTATTTTTACAAATAATTATTAATTCTATGATAAATAACATTTATCTGAAATGTTTTTATAAATAACGAATAAATAAAAATACGCGATTTGCCACTTGGGTCTGAATGTAAAAATATTTATTTATTGTTTAATAAAATAGAATTTATCTGCCATACATTTAAAGTGATGTTAATGGAAATTTAACTGGGTAACTATCACCAATAATTTACTGTAAATTACCCAGCTATTTTAGTGACATAGGGAACATGTTTTGTGGGTTTGTTGGATGTTATATAAAATTGTTAACGTGATGAAACATAAAATCAAGCTAAAAAGAATATTTTGATATTCCCATTAATTTCGTGTTTCATACGCATAAGGCATGATATAAAATTTAGAGTTTATAAATGCCAAAATTTAACTAACTAAATTAGAGAAACATAATGCAATATTTAGAAACTCTTAATGGATAAAGCTAAAGCAAAAAATTATTAATTACATAACTCTGTGATATGTTTTTTATTGCACTAACAATGGCAGTATATTTCATTACTTATAACGTTATTAATTTGTGATCAAAAATAATGTTTTTGGTGTACATTAAGTTACTGTTAATTATTCAATATTATAATATTACCGGTAATATTATCTACAATATAACCCACTATTTTATTACCGGAAATTTACCGTCACTAGTAGTGATAACAAACGCGATTTGCACTTTCGGTGTTTTTAAAAAGAATTATTGACTCTGCGGTGAAATTAAGATTTGATGTATTTGCGGTAATCAAAGTGATTGCAATACTTCCTCGATTCTATTTGACTACATCCAATCCTGCAAATCAATCAGTGTAAAAGCATGTTCTATCCTTAATAAAATATTTGGTCAGTTGAAATCGATAATCTTGTGGAATTATAAATCTTATGTTAACACTTTCCAGTCGGTTAAATTACATTTTCAATACTAAATTTCGAAAGTCACGTTAATTACAAAAAAAGCAAAAAACAAATACAGTTAAGAATAATATTTAATATTTTAATGATGTTATGTTAAAATTGGCTATGAGATGAAAGTAAAATACTTTTTAGTGCTTTCAACTTCTATATAATATTAAAAATATGTGCTAGCGTCTTTTTCTACATTCTTTATGGAAGATGAAGACAAACCGTGAATCGAAAAAGTAGTGTAGTTTTAGAAAAAAAAAAACACAGACAAACCGTGAAGGGAAAAGGTAGTGTAGTTTTAGAAAGAAATAATAGAAAGTTTTTTTTTTTCTTTTTAAGACAAAATAGGGTTAAATCGTACAATTTTTTATTTTCTTAAAAATAAGAGGAGAAAGATATTATCTAAAATATAAAAATATATTAATCAAAAAATATGTCTGATTCTTGCTACATAAAGAGTAAAAGTATTAATAGTCACATACGAAATAAGTTTTAAATATATTAAAATAAAATTTTAATAAATAAAGTATGACGCAAGCTAATTCATTGCCTCTCTTTTACGAACAAATTATATTTCGTAAATGACATATTTTTAGAAAATATATTACCATTTTTAATTAGTTTTCGTAATTATAAAATTAATTAAGGAATGTTTTTTTGTCATCTAGCGTATATTTTAATTATAAATTGAAACAGTGCACTTGTTTTAACATACGCATTTCCCTTATTCGTACATGTGTATATAGTCTGCAGTTCTGCACAGAAATTAACATTTGTGTTTGTTATTTTTTGAATAATTAAACATTACATAATATTCATTGAAGAGAAAAGTATTACGTAGAAATAAAATTATTAAAATCGTGTCTGTATTTAGCGTGAATATGGGGAGTGAATTTTAAAAATAAATAATATTTTTCTGTTAAAATTTAAAATAATATGTTAATTATTATTAACGTTGGGTGGAGCGACCAAACCAAGTTTTCAGGCTTATCTAAACTTCATGCGCCACGCGTATAAAACAGAACTATTGTGAAGCTTAAATATACACAAATACATCTTTAATTAGAGTAACAAGGAATCAGATATTTAGTCTGTTATTAAAGATTATTATTATTTATTATTAACACTGAACGTTAATAATAAATAATTAGGGTTTGAACAATTTTATTTGGTAGCGTTATAAAAAGTTTAATGGTTGCGAACTAATAATAAATTCAAATTTATTTTAGAAGTATTTGTATTCGTGATTCGAAAAAAAAGAATCAATGATTCGAGATTCAAATCATATTTTTCTCTTATAAATCATTTATTCGAAAATTCGCGATTCGAATCATATTAGGTTATGTGGATTCGTGATTCCAATCCTTATTTGAGGATTCCGCCCAGCTGTCCTGTATATTAATATTGACAGTACCAAATCTATAAATTAACTCATATCTATAAATTAACAATATCACCCTATTATGAAGTTGTTTTTATTTTAGTCTCTTAATAATATGTAAATGTCTAGTTATTTGTTTTTTCGAGAATTTATTTGTAAAGGATGCTATAATTTTATTACTTGACAATTATATTTCAGTCTCTAATGAATACTCTTTAATATAAAACTATTTCATAATTATAATTATCTACATACTAAATATAAGCAATTATTTTTTACGAGTAACCAATAATTGCTCTGATAATTACAAAAACTTATCAGTTTCATGTCGCAAACTTGCTTACTACATGATGTAATTAATTTGTAAATCGATACAGGCTTAATTAAAATAATTTAAGATTACTTGTGCAGATTGTATACATACACACAGTGCTTAGCTTAATTGCGTCGGTAATGTTATTTTATGTGGAATGTGTGTGTATATAACTGAGATTGTTACTTGAGATGAGAGGGCTGAAGCGCTATTAATTATATAAGGCACCCCAAGGGCGTATGATAAAGGTCACCTTTCAAACTAAAATTAAGGGTAAATTTACACAAGAATTTTTTTCTTCTTAATGAATAATTAATAATTTAATTATATCACTCAAATTTATAATGATTACAAATTTTAAAGAAAGTTTGTTTAGTAGCTTCAAAATGAAGTTTAATAACAACTAAATGAAACAAAGTAGTTGTAAAGACAAGTTAAATAATAAAAGCCTCTTTTTAAGAAATGTCTACGTTTATATAAATAAATAAGTACACTTCTGTGCAATAAAATTAAGCACACGAAATATGTTAGGGTTTAAAACGGACGTTATGAGTTTCCTAGTTACAAAAATATATAAATATGTCAATTTCCTTAATGTCAAAATGCTGCGTCATTTAGACAACAATTCAAAAATTCGAATTCTAACTAAAATAGAAGATGGTTTTTCAATTTCGGCTTTGTTGTATTTATTACAAGCATTTTTTCAAAAGGTCATAGTTTTGGTCTTTTAATAAAGGTGATATTTTCAAGTTATGGTGCCGAATTATACAACTAGAATATTGTGAAAAATAGCTATGAGACTTGTGCATAATTTTATTGCACAGAAGTGTACATAAATGTGATTTCGATAAATTAGAAATAATGATTGCACTATGCATGGTATAGTGCAATCATTACTTCTAATTTATCGATTAAATTAGTGGTAGCTAATATTTTTGTCGATTTTTTTTTAAATACGTAAATTTTAAAATATAGTTGGCATTTATTTTTTACGCGATTACAAAATACTGAAAATTTTGACAAGAGCTAACAAGAGCAACGGATAATATATTTTTTTATATTTTGGCCGCGGGTTGAACAATTCTGTTTTATCACATCCGAATAAAAAATCATGAATTTTATTTAATTTACTTAACTTAAAAAAATCGGACTGTATATTATTTTGTTGGGTATTAGTTTTAAATAAAAATATAATTATTTGTTAACAATAGGTATTATTTCCAATAGAGAAAAGGGGTCCAAGTTTGTTGATACATTTCATATAGAGTTTCATAATAATTTATAATGGTGTTATTTAAGGATATTTGATATTATTTCCTTAGAGTATGGTATTATATCCGTATGGGGTTTGATTTTCTGCACAAGGCATAGTCACTTTCAAGTATATCGAATTTCTGAACCATAGTTAATTTGTAAATACTTGAACGAACATCCTCAATAAGCACCCTCTTTATATACTCCGGGGCGTATTTCGTCTCACTTTAACAAAAACCCCAGCTTGCGTAAATAAACTGATTATTCAATAATGCATCAGACTGATTCTATCGATCTATAGTGAAATTTATTTAAAAGGAACGTAAAATATTAATTCACTAATTGACGTGTTTTATGTGTATTCTTACATAATACAAAATATTGTGCCAATTAAATTATGTTTATTTATTATGTTCTTTCGTATGCATCAAACCCTAATCGTAGACATCCTTTTTAAAACAGAAACAACAAGCCTTCAAATTAGTATACCCCACCAGTTTAAAAAATAAGAATAATAAATATTGCTTTATAACATGTAACAGCCTCCCTTCGATTGCCATCAGCAAAAAACTTGAATTTTTAAATGTAATTCCTTCCTTTAGAACGAAAAATTTGCTCAATAAATTCATCAATAATTCTAAAGACAAATCTGATAAAGCCAAGGTATACGTTTGGACGAACTGGACGTACCTATACTAATCACAAATAGAAAGACTGTTATTCCTTACTTCACTTTTTATTTTTATGTTAGATGTACATTTCAAGACACAAGGTGCTCATTATCAATAACAAACTAAATTCTTAAAACTATGTGCGCGGTATATATAGTTGACGGGTTATCGGAAAAACCAACAGCTATACTAATCATTTAATCGAATACCATCATAACTATAACCCTAAATAAAAAATGTTGCACAAATGTAATAAAAGTCGTAAATTGAATTTGTTAAAAGAAATAGATATTAATAAATACTACAAAAAAGTTATTCTATTAAATGACCAAGTAAAAGATAACAATTCCCCTTTGGTTAATATTCAGTTCTCTCTAAAATTGTTTATATTAGTTTTAGCTTAATTACCTTCCAAATATATTTTAAATTGTCCCTATTGAATAATTATACACCTTCGACATGGACATTTTTTTTAAATACGTAAACGACGATTTTATAATAAATTAAGCTCCTTAAATAACTATTTCATTAATGGACGGGCAAATCCTCTTTGGCTTCTCTCTTTTTATTAGCACGAGTCGAGGCTGTCGTGGATGCAATTAACTGCACAAACTAATGGCCTTTATTACTAGTCAAACTAATTAGAATATTTGAGGAGCGATCGTTTCTTACACTTCAGTGGAAAACGTAGCCCGTTCTTCTTTACTTTTAACACAATTTTCTCTCCGACTCAATCGATACACGCGGCATCTTTGGAATTAAATTCCCTTCTTTGATTGATTGATGCGAACGTTTGATTACTTATCATTCATTTAAATTAATGTTGTATTAATTAATCCTCCCTTGTTGTTATTAATTGAATTACAATAGTGCTTAAGTATTTAATTATCCTAATTATTCATTATGATGATGACATGCATTGCTATAGATAATCATGTAGGAGTATTATTACCATAATAATGCTCGTAATGTGCTTAATCTAACATGATTGTTTCATATAAAATAAAATATTTACTGCAGTTATTATACTCTTATCATACTTAATGCATAATAGTCTATTGTTATAACAATAATATTATATTTACGAAACAATTTATAAAATTCAAAATTATAGAAAACATTACAAATTGAAAATACGCGCATGAATTTTCATTTAAAAATTATTTTGTAATTTTATAATATTTAAAATTACGATAATATTCGTTAATTACTGCAAAAAATAAGTCTTTGTTAATAAGACTACTAAAACAATGAATAGATATTTAAATAACCTTCCCTTGCAAATACTTCGCCGGACATTGAGTTATACAATGAAATATACAAATTCAAAAATGATTTGATTTGTTAGAACGCTATATGATAGTATAGTTATGTAACATTTTGGTCAAATTGTCTTCAGCCCAATTAACAAATAAAAACGACAAGTGAAAGGAGTAATTTCATTTTATTTTTCTTGTAATTACTCCTTTCACTATTCATTTTTACTTGATTGTTGGTTTTAAGAAAATTTGACCTAAATGTTATATACTATCATATAGCGTTGTAACAAATCAAAAAAGATTTTAAAAATGTCATTGTATAATTAAATATCCGGCGGTGTGTTTGCACGGGAAGTAGTTGTTACAGTGGATATTTATGGTCTTAGTTGTCTTATTAATTAAAACTTATTGTTTGCAGTTTATACGAACAATATCGTAATTTTATATATTGTGTCTAAAGTTTTGCCAACTAAAAGAAGGGTAGGATTATTCACTAAAATTCAAATAGTTTTGAATTTGAGATATTTATATTTATAATTTAAAATTAACTATTCAGCCGAGTATTAATTTAAAGAGACTTGATATAGTTTTAAAGCCATTTGATCATAAAAAAAATCATTGCAAGTAATAAAAAACGATATTTAAAAACCAAATAGTCAGATAATTACTTTAAATGTTCACAATGCGGTTTTATAAAATATCCTTCTTCTTAGTTTTATATTTTGAGATTTGTTCTGTTATTTATATAAAAACAACCGAAATTATAAATCCTATCTACAATATATCATTATAACAAGGATTTTGTGTATGTATCATAGATATATGAGGAATATTACTTCGTTAGTTTTTATGTTTCCCGAAAAATTTATAAGGGGGTCGAAAAAATCTGTATAGGTACCATTCATCAATTTTATGTTGCCTATTTATGTTGCTGCGTTTTGACAAATTCCCGCCATAAATAAAAATTACTTTTGGATCGATGGAAAATTTACATATATCAATTTGCCGACCCTTTTGCTCTAGATGAATTATATTATACTTCCGGTGCGGCCTTATTATTATTCATATTCATATTTCACCTGTATTGTTCACTTAAGTATATTTATCAAACGTCCGTAGTGATTTACCCTTTTATATACGTAAGCGACACGATTTTATATTTATAGTTTTATATCGAATTGCTTCATTCTAAATATATTTAATTTTAATGTATATTAAATAAGTATTTATAAGTAAAAGATGGAACTAATTTTAAATAAATTGAAAATACAATCACTAACAAAGCTGCTATTCATTGGAAACATCATTTGGTAGCACATTAGATTTCACATTTATGAAACTTATTGTATTTATTTGTAAAAGTATTCATCATATAAATAGGCATACCAGTAGCGCAAGTAAATTTACTTTTTCAATTATTGGGAATGCAGTAAATTTGTAAATTGAAACGGCTTTGCCGATAATTTATCAGAAAAAACAATATCTTTGTTTTGCGAGTAAAAGTCAGTAAATATATGCAAAGTTAATAACATTTAATGATTTAAGTAGAAACTAAATATTTCAGGCTTTTCTTAGGTCCAAATATTTACTTCATGTGCCATGCGTGCAAAACAGTGAAGTTCAAAAGCACATCAAAGCATCCTCTATAAATGAAATAATAAGGATTGAATCAATCTAAATTTTCAAACTTTTCTAAACTCCAAATATTTAATTCATAGGTGGAAACCCCTCTTTAGAAAACCTTTAAAAACTTTAGTGACAACACCGAATTATTTAAAAATGAACAACAATATAATTAACAATACTCATAAAGATTATAAAAACAATTTTGCGATTGTTTCCCATTCACTTTCAGAAATCGGTATCGTCATTATAGATTCTACTAGCTGCCTAAGAAGTGTTCTCCACTCCCAGATTAAGCATGAAGTAAAATTTCGAGTTTAGAAAAGCCTGAAAATTTGGTTTGCGAACAAACCAAATTTTCAGACTTTTCTAAAGTCGAAATTTTACTTCATGCGCCACGCGTATAAAACTCCGATTTCAAGTAAAGTTTATAATATACCATCAAGGCTGTGAATTTCATTTAGAAACATTTTCTCATACTTAAAATATTCCAATATTTAAATATTCGAATATTCATTTTTGAATACGTGGGTCGATCAAATATAAACGAGCCTTTGTCTTTTGAGCGTTGGCAATGGTATGTATTTGTGATGTGGCTGTTGAGGTCTTTAAGTTGGGATGTCTAGAGTTAGATGGTTATTATCAGCCAGCTTGTTCTGCCCTTTATTTAGTAGCTTTTGTGCAACGCGTAATTCTAAAGTTCCTCATCCGTGAAAATCTGAAACCAGTGGAAATTTACCGTAGACTGCAGATCCAGGTTAGGAAAAAAAACATGTCATGAAAAAAGTTTAAGAAGAAGATTTGATGCATCGAAATCAGGTGAGAAGCAAAAATAAAGGGAAAACTGTGAAAGAGAAAATTCGATTTTCTGAGTTGGCTACAGTTTTTTAGGACTTGAGAGGGGTTCTTTTAGTGGATTTCTCACACAGACGATAAAACAGCAACGCAATTTGCTAATTGCTACCTCCTAGATCAAATTAGGCTTCAAAATCGACACAAAAACCGAGCTTGTCCAATCTGCAAAGTATTGTTGCTCCTCCATCGCAATGCTAGGCCCTATAGTAGAGCTTTAAGGCAGCAGAAAATTATGGAAATTACCTGATAAACACTTGAACATTGACCTTACAATCCGGACCAGTCTCCATGCGATTTTCACTTGTTTGGATCCTCAAAAGAAGCACTTAGAGGCAAGCGATTTGACAGCAACGAGGAAGTAGGAACGTTTGTGCGCAATTGGTTACATGCCCGCTCAGCTTTATTCTACGATACCAGAGTTAAAAAAACTTCCAAAACTTTAGGAAAAATGTATGTTATATAGAGGATACCATGTAGAAAAATAATGTATAGAAATATAAATGTTTTCTATTGTGTACGATCTGTGAAAAATAAAGGCTCGTCTATATTTGATCCGCCCACGTATTCACTTATTTGATCGTTTGAATTATTTGTATTCAAATCCCAGCCTTAGTTGTATCACTCAACGAGAGTATTCACACCATCTTTTTTCATTTTATTTGTATTTTAACTGATTTATGAATTAAGAACGTCTCTCTACAAACCGAGATTTATAATCTTAAAAAAAAACAAGCACAAAGAAGCTGAAATACAAACTTTAACCTCTCACAATAAATTACAGTCAACAGCAAGTTTATACTTAGTCTAGAAATCACCCCCATTATGATTGTTTTATGGTAGGGAAATAAGTTATCGACTCTCCCCCTCGAAAAAAATCCCGATACTTTTTGCCCTACACTATACATCTGATCCAAAAAGGAGGTAATATATCTAACAGAATAACTTATTCAGAATTGTAGTAAAAGTAAAGTCGCCGATGGACCTTTTTTCTCGTGTCTGTGTTTTTTTTTTTCTACATGAAAATATTCATGGATTCCCTCATCAATTTTCATGCACATACGTTTAGTTATTTTGCAATGGAGATTAAAAATCAATGATATGAATTCTTGCGTTTTAATATTACGGAGGTGGTGCTATATTTTAAGTATTATTATCGTAATGGGGTAAGTTGTATGTAAATTGCACCCATATGTGCACTGCATATTCATTAAATATGGTTTATGTTGTGTTGCAGCTGTAAATATTTGTTACGCTTTATGTATGGGGTGTGTTAAAAATGCATCAATTAAATTATCGTTATAAATGCTCTTTCATGTTATTAAACTATTTTTTACTTTCATTTGTAATTTTAACGGACGTTTTGCAATTTAATAAAGTTGTGTGTTAATAAAGTGGACTTAAAAAAATACCCATTTTATCATCACACTTTTTTACTGAAAATATTTGTCGTTTGATTTTCAAGTAAATATTTCAAAAGAATTTACATTTTCTTTTTAACTAAGAGTTAAAAAAAACTATCCCAGTTGGTGGGAGAAAAAATCACTTTATTGTGAAATATCTAATATTTAAATAGTAATAGTTTTAATTAAGGTTGGGAATTTTCAAAATTGATGTATTCGAATATTCATTCACACGCATATTCAAATATTCCATAGATTCGAATATTCTAATTATTCAAATAATTAAATACTCGAATATTTCAAATATTTGAGTGTTTAAATAATTGAATTTATATATGTTTTTTATTAAATATTTGAATATTTTGAATACCTTTCAAAAATACTCAGCGTTCATCGAAACATCTCAGCGTTCATCGAAACTAATTATGATTTTGAACTTCATATTAAATCAGTGTTTTACACGCCTGGTGCATGAAGTAAATATTTCGAGTTTAGAAAATGCTGCAAATTTGGTTTTGTCGCGTAGCGAAGCGAAGCGGAGCAAACCGGAGCGACACCGAGCGACCAGACCAATTTTTTTTGTTCATATAGCACAAATCTGCCTATTAATGCAACTTTCGCATTTACAAGTATTTTGCAGTAATGAAATGTTTTTTATTTTTTCATTTAAACCTCAAACTTTTTTGTTATTTTCAGTGCAAGTATAATAGAAAACATAATTTAAAAAAATAAAACTACTATACTAATATTATTTGTTTAATTAAATCAAATGGTTCGATAACCATTTTATAGAATCAATTTTAATTTCTGTATATAATTTATTGTGTGCTAGATATATAAACATTATAAATATTCTATAAATAAAGATGTTATATATATCAAACGATGTTATTAAATTTAATCCAAAAACACCCCATTCTAAATAATAATAGCAGTTCGCTTATGAATTTATCGAAATTATTTCGAAGTAAGCGGCTGTAAAACAATAACGTTTCATGTTCGTTGGACTGCATTTCCCCCTTTGCATCTCCGTTATAATGTTACTTGCTATATTGCAAAACTGCATATATAATCATTACGTACGTAAACAACGAGCCAATAAAGACTGGTATTTCAGCGGAGCGCTAATTAATAGATTATAATGCTGTGTGTACATACGTGTACATAAATGGAAAACTAGTATACATATTTCCTACTTATATATCGGCTTAAATGTCAGCTCAGTAATCCACTAATGTGTATAATCACTCTTTCAAGGAAGATATTATTGTGTACGTTTAGACATGTAGTAATTTATTAATTAAAATATTAAATATGAAACAAGAGAATCGATTGATAATTGTAAATTGCGAATTAAAATAATAAGTAACCCTTTCCAATTCAATTGCTTTAATTATAGATATATTACTAAATGCACATTAATTTGTAACTTAAGCAAAGTTTGATAAACTTAATTAAAAATGTAATTCAAATTAGGTTAATTATCACTGAACTTATTTAAATTAATTATTTAAGAAATGAACAAAAACTAAGTTTTATCTAGAGAATATAAGAGTTATATATATATATATATATATATATATATATATATATATATATTTTATTTATCAATATAGATAGATGAACACAAAAACATTTGGTTTAATTATAGATGGCAACACACGCTATTTTATTTTACTTGCACAAACGAATTGTTTATTAAATTTAAAATAGAAACATAATCGTATGATAAACATTATTAGATGATAAGTTAATGTGAAAGAACCCACTCGTTAAAACTAGAAAAATATGCCATTTATTTACATAATTTCATTTTTTTGTCTTAATTTTTATAAAAAAACTATGGATACCTTTTATTGTCTCAAAAAATATTTACCAGTATACTGAAACAACATATCATTAGATTCAAGAACAAAGTGTGTAGTTAATGTAAGTTGGCCGTCTAACACGCAATACGGAAATTAACGCGTGTGTCGCTATTGTATCAGATAGTTAAGAATCTGAAAGTCAATCTAGCAGCTAATATTATATGTGTTACTTTTTGTAAAAAATACTTGGGTTATTAATTTTCAACAAGAAAATAACTAAATTTTTATAATTAATCCATGCCACAGCAATGAAACGAGTTAGTTTTTTCATAAAGCTAATTTGTAAATTATTGAAAAAACATGATGAATGAATTATAAACGTAAAACTTTTAATGAGGTATTTTATTGAATTTGTACCATATACAAGTTTTCGTTTTAGTATACATATCCCGAATTATACGCTGTAGATTTTTAGGCATTCGTTATTATATAAAAAAACTATTTAAAACTTCTAGGGAGTGTTTCCACTCCTTGATTAAGGAAGAAGTAACATTTCGAGTTTAGAAAAGCCTGAAAGTTTGGTTTGGTCGCTTAGTGAAGAGAACCGACCAAACCAAATTTTCAGGCTGTCAAACTCGAAATTTTACTTCACGCGCCGCGCGTATAGAACACTGATATATTGTGAAGTTCAAAATATACTATTTTAACATATTGCTTTAGACATTAACATAAACAAAAATTGATGTTGTCAATAGTTTGCAGAATATTTACAGAATATAAAAACGAATTAAAATTAATATCGACTTTCTGCAAAAATTTAGTCTCATTGAGACAAGTCTCCAATCATTTATGTTTTAACCTATAAAAAAGAACCGTATAAATAAAACACGCCAAGGGAATCAAATTGATTTGATGAAAATATCTATTTGGCGTTTAACAATATCAATAGGATATTTTTGTTTTCAATACTGAATAATAAAAAAGATCATTTTTGAGTAACTTTTACGAATGTGATGAAATTATTTTGAGTATAAATATTTTTTAGTGAATATTGTATCAGAAGTTATCACAATATTAATTAATATATAGAGATTTTAAGTTAAAATTCTCATAATTTTAACTTTACATGGTAAATGTTGATTTTCATTACTAAATAATCAAAATTCGAGAAGAACGACAAGAAGCATTCTTTATATTTTTAGGACTTATCGTACCAATACACCACCTTTAATATATTATAAATAATTCGTTATACCTGCATTATTTCCTTCAAAATATACAAGCTAATGACCTACTTTATATGCACCTTGTGTAAAACTTACATAGAAAGCAAATATACAAATATTTTCTTCTGTTATAAATTTGAATCGTTTGAACAGTTTGTAAGTTATACAATAAGTAAAGTACACGTAATTTGTCTTAAACACAAACAGCAGATTAGTGGCCAGGCGGTAATCACTAATAAAAAATTCACCCCCGTAATATGGAAATGTGGAAATATGAGTGCCCATAAATGACCAGCAATTAATCTTTCGGTTTTTATGTAAATTTACTTAGCTACGAGTAATTTGTAATTAATCTTTCGTTCAGGAATGTTGGCGTACAAATATAAATTTGTAAAGTAATAATGAACGTAGATACGATTTATTATTGTACTATATAATTATTTACTTCTATAAATCGATTTAAAGGCAAACATTAAATCGCTGCCTTACATTACATTAGGTTTGTTCTGCACTAAGTTGTTCAGTGTTCAAATTTGTCACGTCTCACGCCAGTTGATGCTAGTGTACATGAACTGAAGTGAAATCCAACAAGCACATTCCATGCAATTTTCTCGCAATATAACCTGAAAATGGGATACAATTTAAGGGCACAGTGCAAAAAAGTCACATTTTTTAGTTTTTGGGTTACGACTTTTTGAAAAATCAAAAGGCATTCACATCTATATTTTTGCCACAAAGCGTATTTTTTTATATGAACCATACTTTTAATAATTGATTAATAATAATTTTAAATAATTCTCAATCCGTATTTATTATTATATTATTTATTATATTAACGCATGACTAACTTCTAATTTATTGGTCATTTAAGAAAATATTATAACTGTATTTTATAAACAAACAAAGCAGGGAAAACTAAAAGAATTCGGTGTTTTAAATAATTTAATAAAAGAATATGAAGATGATGTGATAAAAGCAAACACTTTTTAGTGAAGAAACGTGTATTGCTTGGGTGACGATATCCAAATATTGGCTAGTCAATTTACACATTTCAGAGCCATAGATAAGTCCTGAATCTATCTTTAAAAATTGTATATTTGTCTGTATTTTTCTTGTAGTAATTATATTTTGTTAAATAATAATTTGTAACGTTTGCAGCTCATCAAAATCGACTTTTACATATTAAAATAATTGACGTCTCTTTTACGTCATAGTATGTGAATGGGTAACTAAATGAAATTTCGATTGATAATAGTGCGATATCATTTGCTCAATACGTTTTTAATACTTTTTGAATATAATGTATAGTTCCTGCATTTTTATTTTACAAACTTTGTTATAACTATCGAGATAAGTAAGAACATATTAAATATAAATGAATAAACAAGGTCAGGTGCAGGTAATTCGATATTTACTATAAATGTAGGTATACAGTCCCTAAAGGCTGCGGTAAACTGCGGTTTGGGCTAAGCCCGGAAGTAAAACTTTAGTTAATGTGTACTCAATAGTTCAATAATCTTGTTCCCAGTGCTCTGACCAGTTGTAAAAAAACATAATTAAATTTAAAAAAGGCACCAAAGTGGGCAATAAATTTAAACCTATACATTACCTACTTTATATGCACATAATAGATATTTTATGTCGCCCTATAACTTAGCGAATATACACGTAGTAATCATCAATTTATTTCTATTCACACATACTCTAGTCTGAATCTATCTTCCAATTTCTGCAGCTATATAAAAAATAATAAAATACAGGATGCCGTGCAATTAAACAATCAATGGTGTAAGGTTGAGTTATTGGCTTCTGATTAAAAATTTAATTAATGTTGATTATCTCTCAAACTTTGATCATTTTTAAATAAATAGCCAAAATGTAAGGCAAAGACCTTAACAAGTTGGTAAATAAAATTTCACTAAAATCTTTGAGTGACTCTAACTCCACTTCTGGGTAATCAATATAATATCTGTTTATTTTGTATTGAATTTGGATCAATTCTACATAAATTATCACATACTCAAACTGTACGCCACTGAAATATTCAACGTTTTAAGTAGCTCTCATTTCACTTTTGAGTTGAAGATTCAATTGCTGTTGATTGTATCTTAAACTGCGATTAAGTCTAAAATTACATATTTTATTTTATTTTATTATAATTTTTTATGTTTTAGTTTAGAATTCAATTATTCAGAGATTTTTATATACAATGTCTGAAATAACCAACAATTTCTCCTAATTTTTTATTTTGAGTGGCTGTAATGTCATATCTGGGTCATAAATTATTTGTCTGCTGTATGTATCTTAGACTCTGAATAATTCTAAGCGTCCCCCTGGAGTTTTGAAGCTTTAATAAAAAAACTTATAATAAATTTGACAAAAGCCAACAGATCGGCATATTTTTGTTTAATTTCATAGAAACCATTTTCTTATTTAAATCATCATTTTTATTTAATTTTTTGGGGTCTTTGTGCATGCAGAAAATAAATAAAAGCATGATTTTATGAAGAAATATTTACTCTACAAAAATTAGTTTACATGCTGACCCTAAAATAATTTGGAAAGATAATATTTAAATTTAAAGAAATAACATTGATAATGTTATGGCCATATTAGCGGTCTTAGGCGGATAACTAGGTAATCTAAGGTTTGCAAGTTGATAACATTTTATTTACTTTCACCATGGCAACGGTAGCCTCAAACTGCAAAGTGTTGACCCTAACCTCGAAATGTGCATTTTTGGCACGAGATAATGAACAATTAGAGGTTTCATGCTCGACTTTTATACTTAAAATCGTGAACGTCGCACCAATAATCATCTTTTAAGACTCCTTCAGTATCATTTACAAAATTTGAATGTTAATTTTTAAACGTCAAAATGTAAGTGCGCTATCAGCACAAACTAAACATATAGACTATTATATCATGTCCAAGAATACGCTGTAAAGACAATGTGGAGTAGAGTTTTGTAGAATATTTACTTCATTCGTTAAATTATCTCACCAAATACCATTCGTGGCTGGAATTTGTGCAGGCTAAATTATATTTTGTTCGCTCGTCATTTCTTCACAAATTTCTCCAATGAATTGCGATTAGGCAAAAACCACTCGCGCAAGCACTCGTGTTTTTTTCCAACCCAATTCATTCTCGAAATTTGTATCAATGACTTGTGCAAAATAAAATGTATCCGGCCAAATTCAAATCACTCGTGGTATTACCCCCAAAAATCCAATGTTTCGTTTCATCCATCAACATTCTGTAGAATCCCCAAAAAAGCATTCGAATCACTAATCGGAAACCTTACACATAAAATGATTCAAAATCTGAATCCCCAACTCAACGGAATAAAAATGTTTCGAATCATAGGAAGGAATTCTAGTTTTCGACTCACAAATGCAAATCCTTCCAAAAATATGATTTTTTTGTCAAAATGTTGAATAAATTGAATCAGTAAAATGAATTAATTTTATAACAAAAACGATTTTTGTATGAAATTATTGATGGTGTTGTGAAATAATTATTTAATTTTAATGATTTGACTCTAGGCTTAAAATCGTTTGTTTTTATAACATGTATACCATATAGATATCCTATAAAATTTAGGTCATCCTGTGGATAGGTATCAACTATTAAAATTATATCATGTCAATTTTTTTTGTATGAATCTTTCTATTAAAAAAGTTAGTTTAACTTATTTTAAGTTATCTCTAGAACTAAAATAAACAGAGGGCATTAGAACCATAGTAAACATGCAGAGGACAATTGAAAAAAGTTACTGAAAATATTAGAAGTCATTTCACGCAATGATATAAATATATGAATGCCACCATTTGCAAAAATTGATACCCACCTTATATTATATACGGGAAATTTTTCATTTAGGTGAACAAGTACATTAGCTGTAAATTTTCCGACATTCGTTATTTTTTAAAAGAGTTTAATTTAAAGCTTTAGACAAGTGTTTTCCAGTCCCAGACTAAGCATGAAGTAAAATTTCGAGTTTAGAAAAGCCCCGTGAAAATTTGTCGAGGGTCGCGCAGCGACCCGAGACAAATTTTCTGGGCTTTTCTAAACTCGAAATTTTACTTCATGCGCCACGCGTATAAAACACTGATTTCAAGTGAGGTTCAAATATACATAAATTTCACAACACTTTAGTATTTTGCTGCGCGACCCTCGACAATTTTTTACGGGGCTTTTCTAAACTCGAAATTTTACTTCATGTTTAGTCTGGGAGCTTTAAACACTCGTTTAAAGCTTCAAATTGAACTCTTTTAAAAAAACAACGAATACCTCAAGATTTAAGGCAAATACACTAAATTTGGAATACCTATTCTTTAAAGAAAAACTCCCTGTAGTTGTAAGCAGTTTATATGTGATTTTAATTTAATTAAACTGAGTTTAATGAAATTGTCAGGAGTATTTTAATAACCTAATTTACTTCAAGTAAAACATAATTCTTGGCCTGACTATAATTTCTATAATAATTGAAAAACATGAAATTATTTTTATCATAATAGTTAAAGAAAATATTTAGTATTATAAAATATATAAAATAATTATACTGTGAGTCTCCATTTTTCGAGTTTTTCAATTAATTTAAAATATACAACACTATTTTGACTTCGGATATCATTTAATCAAGTTCAGAAATTACCGGTAGTTTTTGTTAAGATTTACTGATAGTTTCGGTAATTATATTGACCAACAAAAACCGTTCTATTGTTTTTTTTTTCACAAATCTTTTACATCTTGTGTGAGTTAAATGATAAACATCTGTAAAACATAGATAAAAATAAAATTGTTACTTTATGTGTTTTGCAAAATAACAGAGTAATTAATTAACGATCACGATGTACATATTGTGATCTAGGTGACGTGTGCAAATATGTAATTTCATGTAAAAGCAGTATAAAATTAAATTAAACTTTAACATAATCCCAGTGCGGTTAACTGTGCTTCCTGTACATAGCTGTCAGTTGCAGTGACACATCGAGAGGATGTTCTTCACACCCCCTATGTACTAACTTCACATGTAATTACAGCCGACATGTAATTGCAATAAAATACCTACATACATGATAGGAGTCATTATATGCCTGAATTAATTCATTATATGTACCACAATTATTAGCACATAACTACAATAATTTAATAAGATGGTACATAAAAGTGTTTAAAAAAGTAACACCCATTTAAAATGCATTTGTCATTTAAGCACTAGTGCTAAAAAGTAGAGCTTAACTAATATTAATCGATGCATAAATAAAGCTTTCTTTGGTAAGACCGAAGATATGTAGTATTTATACAATATTTTAAGTAATTAACTTTTTTTAAATTATCTTTAGATGTGTTTGTAGATAATTTGTAATACATCACTAAATTGCAAGGATTATATATTAAAAATTTGATGGATTTAGTTATTGTTAAAGTATGCCTAAAATGTATTTATCTAATTGTAAAATAATGTCTCTATTACTGCTAGATTTTAATGGGGTATATCTATAAAACACAGAATTGCCAAAATTATATCGAAAGAATAAAATAAAGTAAAAAATAAAGCGAAATTATAACCTTCAGCTCTAGCTGATAAAAATAACATATGTAAATATCAGCGACGGCTCGCAGCCTAACTTCAGGGTCGGCCACAGCGCCAAGGAACACAAAATTTGAGGTGAGGATCGCGCTTTATAAATACAAGGAATTGCACAACAAAATCACCTTTCAATAACGGATACATATTACCTACCCTGAAGTTAGGCTGCGAGCCGCCGCTGGTAGATATAAAGTATAGTATTCTACTCACCGGTAATGAATATTAACCACATATGCAGGGATTTTTTTATAAGTATACATGTAGATATCCCAAAACATACTCTGTAAATGTTTGAGTATTCGTTGCTTTTTAAAAAAAGCGTTTAAATTAATGCTTTAATGATACACTTGTTATCCACTCCTTGATTGAGCATGAAGTAAAATTTTCAGGCTTTTCTAAACTTAAAATTTGACTTCATGCTCCACGCATATAAAACACTGATTTAAAGTGGTCATAAATATACAGCTGTAAAATACTGCTTTGGCAGTATATTTTGAACTTCATTTGAAATTGGTGTTTAATACGAGTGGCGTATGAGGTGAAATTTCAAGTTTAGAAAAGCCTAAAAATTTGGTTTGATCGCTCCGTTTTGCTACGCGATCAATCCAAATTTTCAGGCTTTTCTAAACTTGAAATTTTACTTCATGCCCCAACCGTATAAAACACCTATTTAAACTGAAGTCATAAATATTCAGCTGTAAAATACTGCTTCGGCAGTATATTTTGAACTTCACTTGAAGTTGGTTTTTAACACAGGTGGCGCATGAAGTAAAATTGTGAGTTCAGAAAAACCTGAAAATGTACTTCATGATTAATCAAGGAGTGGATGCACTCGTAAGAAGCATTAAATTAACCGCTTTTTAAAAAACAACGAATACTTAAACATTTACAGAGTATGTATCGGGATATCTGCATGTATACTTAAAAGAAACATTTTCTTTCAGGCATTAATAAACTCAAAATGTTACGTCATGCTCAATCAAGGAATGAAAACACTCGTTAGAAGCTTAGAAGAATGAACGCTTTTCAAAAACAATGTATGCCTGAAATTTCACAGCGTATGCATTGAGATATGTATACTTAAAAGAAAAATATGTCATATTAGTTTTATTACCGCATATAAATATTGTTTAAAATATCCATTATTTTTTTTTTCAAATACCTAACAAATAAAAATGCAAAAATTCAATCTTGTTTATCAATACTTAATACTGATCTCTTTAATCGCAATTTGTGTACATTAAGCAGAAGTGTAATGAAAGTTAAAGCAGTGACAGAGAGCGAGCAAAGAAAAAAATGTAAATTATTTCCAAACGAGTTTATAATATCCCGTATTGATTATAATATTATATGACTAGGGCGGCCTCGTTGGATTATTTAAAATAACAGTTATATCGAACATTGGCCCCTGTTGGCGACACACTCGGCAAACTTAAACAAACTAAATTCCAGAATTGAATTACTAATTGTGAGTTCTATGCTTGGATACAATGGAGTTAATGCATAACTTGTGTGGGGCGAAGTCTATATACTATTCGTTTGATTCGGTTAATTATTTGGAATTGTTTGCTGATAAATTTCAATTTGATTTAATTACGATGTCATATTAATGTACTAATTAATATGAAATCAGTTTTAATTAAAATTAAAATAAAGAAAACACTTAACTTTTTATACCACTTGTATTTTACTTTATCTCATTATTGAAAATGTCCCAAGAAGTAAAAGCCTTTAAGATTCCAAAATATAATAAAAATTAATTCTAAAATATATTAATCATTTAAAAACACATTGAATATTCTGTTATATTTATTTCAAGTTATTCTATGTTTCACTTAATTTCTCTCAACTGACGTAAACATTTTATTTTCATGATATTTTTTTGATAATTGTAGTATATTTTCCAAATTAAATATATAGTTATTTTTAAATTTCGTTATTTTATTTTATTTTTATTATTATTTTTTTTTTTATTTTTTTTTTCATGTTAATACAATTGAGTTTACATTCGTCATGTATAAAAAGTAGTATAATATAGTAATAACATAAATATATAAAATACGCAAACCACAGTATAAAAAACATAAAAAGAACAAAACATTGAACAGTGTACATATATTATTCTAGAGATCCTCAAAGTTGTTTTGGATGCACTCATCAACACTATAGAACGCCCTTGTTACCAAGTACGTTTTCAAAATCTCTTTAAATTTTTTAATTGGCAAATGCTTAATTACACTTGGTAAAGAATTGAATAATTTTGGGCCATAAAAGTTTATCCCATTCCTACATTTTGATAATCGGGTTCTAACCGGATGTATCAGTTCACGATTTCTAGTCAGATGTTCATGCTGCTGATCGTGTGTAGTATAAGAATCAATATTTTCACGAACATACAAAAGACATTCCAATATATACACACCAGGTAGTGTCATAATTTTTAATTTTTTAAAGGAGTCTCGACATTCATCTCTGTAACCAATACGAGCAAGTACTCTTATTACTCTTCGTTGTAGACCAAAAACTCGACATGTGATAGAAGAGTGTCCCTAAACCAAGATGAAATACTTAATATGTGAATGAAAAAGAGAATGGTATGCAGTAATCAGCGCAGATGTAGGTAGATGATTATTTAGATTTCTGATCAAGTAAGTAGCTTTACTAAGCTTCATACTAAGCCCTTTTTCATGTTCTTTCCAGTCGAGTTTAAAGTCTACACTGATTCCCAAGAATTTACAATTTCCATATTCCCTACTACCAAAATTCAATGTAAGAGTGAGATTTGCTGTTTTTGTATGATTCAGTGAGAGTTTGTTTGATGTGAAACACTCGGAAATTTTAGTACCTATAACGGCCCTTTCATTTAGCGCGTCTTGGTAGATTCCACTTTTATTGACTGATGTTGTGTCATCCGCATACATGATAATTTTACCGTGTTCTATGTATTTAGGTAAATCATTGACATAAATTAAGAATAATAAGGGCCTCAGTATTGAGCCCTGTGGTACCCCGTACCTAATGTCAGATGGTGTAGACAGATGGTTATTTACCAAGACGCGCTGTGTTGGATTTAGCAAATACGAGTTTATTAGGCGGCAGCTTTGAGGGCTAAAATTATAAAAATAGAGCTTAGTACCCATAACGGCCCTTTCATTCAGCGCGTCTTGGTAGATTCCACTTTTATTAACTGATGTTGTGTCATCCGCATACATGATAATTTTACCGTGTTCTATGTATTTAGGTAAATCATTGACATAAATTAAGAATAATAAGGGCCCCAGTATTGAGCCCTGTAGTACCCCGTACCTAATGTCAGATGGTGTAGACAGATGGTTATTTACCAAGACGCGCTGTGTTCGATTTAGCAAATACGAGTTTATTAGGCGGCAGCTTTGAGGGCTAAAATTTTAAAAATAGAGCTTCCGAAGCAACATATCATGAGGGACACAATCAAAAGCTTTGCTTAGGTCATAAAACGTAGCAGTTACATACTGACCAGCTTCAAATCCACTGACGACTTCGTTAACAAAACATCTGATTGCTTTCTCCGTTGAGCGCCCTCTCCTGAAACCGAATTGATTATTGTTGAGTATATTAAACTTAACCAAAAACAATGTTATTTGGTCGAAGATAATTCTCTCAAAAACTTTGGATATGATTGGCAATAAAGATATTGGACGGAAGTTTGCGACCTCGTTGTAAAGACCCTTCTTGTGTATTGGTACGACTATGGCAACCTTAAGGCAGGTAGGAAATATATTATTGGTAATGCATCTATTTATTAGGTTTGTTACTATGCCCACAATTAGATTTTTTATATTTTTTATAATGCCTGTAGTTATGCCATACACATCTCGAGCATTTGATTCCCGAAGTGACGAGATTGCATCGCGTATATTAACCTCACTAATTTGAACAAAGGAGAAATATTCGGTAATATCATCTTGAACAGGTATGAACGTCAGGGGATCATTGTCTGTTGAGGACAGATTTAAATAGATTGAATGAGCTACTGTGCTGAAAAACTCATTGAGAATATTCGAATCAATATCACACTTTTTATTATTGGTTTCACCGATACTACGTCTATTTTCATTAATTAGTGACCACATCGCCTTGGGTTTATTGTTGGAATTATTGATGTAATTACTGTGCGCTATTTTTTTTTAATTTTGTAGCGCAAGTTTGTACTGTTATTTATATTATATTATATCTTATATGACTGTTGTTTCTGATTATTCAACAGTTGTTGCAAAACAGAGAGTGTGCGAAGTTTTAACATCTAAAAATGTTATATTTTAAGTATATGATTAAGTAGAATTGTCAGAGTATGGGTAAAAGTGTCGAATATTCAAATTCATTGTACATATTCTGAACCTCAAAGAGGTATTTTCCTGGCGCATTCACCAAAAAGTTTTATATATATCAAGTAACCTTTGAATGTTTTAAAAATGTTAACAAGTGTTTTTTTTTATCCAACTCGTACTATTTTGCCCATTTAATATAGAACATTCAATATTCAATATATTTCTGTAACTTTTGTAAAGTTTGTTATATAGTTGGAGGAGCAATATGGAGCACAACTGGAGCGATCTTTAGAGTGTATAAAATTTGAAAAATGTTGAAAAAAAAAATTCCATTTTTGGTACTCCTAGTCGTCTTCTCCAAAGATTGAACTTTACCAATCAATGGAAGTATCTAGAAGCTCCACCTGAAAAAGATAACATTTCCTTAAAGTCCTAATAGACAATAATTTGATTTTTGGTACTCCTTGTTTTTTGCTCCAAAGAAATTAATGAAATATGGCAGAATGTATGTTGATGTCATATTAATTATTATTTATTGTTTTTGCATTATTTATAATAATTAATTCATTTAAGGTTCAATAATAAATGGTGAATGCGCCGGGTGTGAGTGAAGTATGGTATATTAAAAATAAAAACGAATTTAACCAGATTTCTTAAAAACACTGAAACAGTTCGAGTTTTGTTTATTGATGCACAGTATTTCGCGTGCTCAAACATATTGCGACGTCACTAATATTTGACGTGTGATGTCATTAGCATTTTTTTATTTTTTAATGGAATTCTTTATTTTTCATTTGACAACTTTTGTACAGCCCTTAATTCTCCTTACAGTCACATTTTTTCTTTTTAAATTTAATCTTGAAACTAGATAGACAAAATGGTGATAAAGATCTGCACAAAATTCATAATTGCTCTGTCAAATATTTTTAAGAAAATTGCCAACTTTAAATTTATTGTTTTATTTAATATTTGACATATTAACTAGTTAGACACTTAAATTCAAGATCCACAGTACGAGAATTGGTCGCAAAATACCATGAAATGGGAATCGTAAATGATCAAATTAAAAATTCAAAACGATTAAATGACGTGTATTTAAAAAAGTATGTGACTGTAAAGAGAATAAAAAAACTCTACAATAGTTGCCAAATAAAAAAACGAATTCTATTTAAAAAATTACTGTTCAGTACGGGGTTCTGAAGTCAACTTAGCACCCCATAATTTAAAAAAAAATTGTAACTATTTAGCGATTTGTGTGTATAGAATAATTTTTGTGGAGGGAGAGCTGTTTAAACCAACAAGTCATAAAATTAAGACGAGTGCTACGTTGGCCCACCTGAAAGCTAGAGACGCCAACAAATTCAAATTGTAAGGCTTCTCTTGGCTCAAAATTCTCCTTCATGCACCAAGCGCAAAGTGGATTAAAGAGAAGTTCAAAACACATACAGCAATAATAAGCAATCCAAAATTCTATACATACATTAACGGTATCGAGTTGCCTATAATCACTATTTTTATACAACTACCGATACATTTTGGAGAACATCTTTTACGGTTTACCGGTGAAACTGTAAATCGGTTTACCAGTATTAAAATCCCTAGTGTGGGCACATTTCTCAAAGTACGTATAACCTGATTGCGGCCAATTACAACATCAACGATGATATTCCGGATGCATAATTCGATTTAATGTCACTTTATTAAAATCAACAATTCTCTCGTTTATAATTTCGGACACGACCATATCACAATGCACGATACTAATTAACGATTGTTAGCAGTTTGTGTTTGGTTGCTCAGATCGAAATGTATGTATGCATGTATATGAGATGATTGATTCTGGTGTATTTTGCCACAGTAAACAAATCAATCAAACTGTATAGTGGGTAAAGTATTAACGGTGTTTAGTTGTATGTTCTCCTTTTTGCACGTGTATATGTAAACATACGCTAGATTGATTATTGTACATTTATGTATATATACAAAGCCGTTAGGTTATAAAAAATACAGGGAATTTCTTTTGAGTATACATATTCCGATTCGTATGCATCTTGAGGCAATCGTTGTTGTTCTTTTTTTTTTAATAAGTAGAATTTAATGCTACTAACGAGTGTTTCCACTCCTTGTTTAGGTACGATGGAGAATTTCGAGTTTCGAAAAGTCTAAAAATTTGGTTTGGTTGCTCCGCGAAATAGAGCGCCAAACCAAATTATCAGGCTTTTCTAAACTCAACATTTTACTCCATGCGCGAGGCGTACAAAACACTGAAATATTGTGAAATGCAAAATATTCCTGTTTAGCGGTATATTTTTCATCTTGCTTTGGCAGTATACTTTTAATACTTATTTAGCAGTAAATTTTAAAATTTACAATAATTCAGAGTTTTAAACGCGTGGCGCATGAAGTAAAATTTCTAGTTTAATCAAGAAGTGCAAACACTCGTTGGAAAGTTCTAATTGATCGCTTTTAATAAAAGCAATAAATGCCCCAAACTGTACAGCGCACAGTGGTTTAAAATGGAAATATCCCCATTTTGTAAAAGTGAAGGTTTACCTTTCTAAAATACGTTTCTTATACCCATATTATTTTAACGTAGAATTTAGCTATGTTAACGGTTTTGTAATAAACAAACAAATAATCGCTTGATGTTGAAGACTATGGAATATCAGCGAAACGTAGGTAATTTTTAAAAATATGACCTGTTGTTGCGTTCAGGCGCGCACACAGAAATTTGTCTTAGCGGGGCTTACGCGTCTTAAAGGCAGCGCATCCCGGTCATATGGGGAGGGGGGCTCACGTTTTGTCTAGACTAAACGCGAAATGTCTACTGCTCACAGACATAGTCCGAATTAAAACATAATTTCGGGTTTTGTTCGCATAAGTTTAGACAAGTCCTAAAATGCTAAGTGTCATAAAAATGTCAAATTTGTAAAATTATAATAACAAAAGTTCAACGTTAATCGAAGTCACAATAATTAAGAAATAAAAATAAATTAACAATTTGTAATTAAATATTAATTTCTTTATTATGTAAAAAATCAACAACAAAATTGAGCCGATTAACCAATTAAGCGCCATTGATGCGTACACGCAACATTCTTTATATATTGTTAATTAAATTACTTAATTAGTTAATTTGATAAATTATTATATTTGACCTGACTTGAAAATGTATAAGGAAAAATGTAAATATTTTGTTATTTAAATATTTGATTATTACTTATTTAAAAAAAATAATGTTGGTGTATTTTTAACTTTACAATATTTCAGTGATTTACACGCGTGGCGCATGAAGTAAAATTTCGAGTTTAGAAAAGCCTGAAAATTTGGTTTGGCCGCTCCGCTTCGCGGAGCGACCAAACCAAATTTTCAGGCTTCTCTAAACTCGAAATTTTACTTCATGCTTAGTCTGGGTGTGGAAACACTCGTTCTAAACTTCATATTGCACGTTTTTATATAGAATCGACGAATGTCTGAAAATTTACAGCGTATACTTTATGTGTATTTAAAAAGCAAAATGCAAAGTATGTTATACAATAAGTCATTCATAGAATAAAAAAAGTGCAGAATTTTACCTAAAATCAACATTTAGAGTTAACTCTATAATTGCTCGGTCGGTAATGGTTTAAGCTAGAGGAGCTAAATGTATGGATTAAATTATGAAAAATTCGAAACATTTCCCGCTTATTTTCGAAATTATAAAATAAATCAATTAAACAAAACAAATGAAAAAATGTTGGGACTAAATTATGAAAAATACTAGACAATCTCCCGCTTTTTTTAGAAATTATTAAATAAATTGATCAAAGAAAACAAACCAAAAGAAGTACTGGAAAACATCACTTTGTTTTATAAACAAAGTGACAAATTATTTATAAGGAGTATATATTAAACTTAAACTAAACTGTCTAGACAAAATGCGTTATGGTTAAGCGCTATTAGACAAAATGCGTTGCAAGATTTTACATTGAAAAAAAAGTACTGAAAAACATAATTTTGTTTTAAAAACAAATTGAACAATTATTTATAAGCAATATATTTTAAAGTTCACTTTAAATCAGTGTTTTATACGCGTGGCGCATGAAGTAAAATTTCGAGTTTAGAAAAGCCTGAAAATTTGGATTTGCTTACTTTTTTTTCAATGTAAAATCTTGCTATGCATTTTGTCTAACAGCGCTTAAACATAACACATTTTGTCTAGACAATATGCGAAATAACAGACGAATGCAATAATTTTATTCGGATAATATCTAAAAACATTGGACAATTCACATTTTGTCGTATTTCGTGTTTTATTCCCAACATATACATTGACATACTACAATTTAGTTAGTCTTGGGGGGGTTCAAGCCCACGAGTCACAACCTGGATACGCGCCTGGTTGCGTTTGTCATAATAAATTATTAATCAATTTAAAATAAAGTAATTGAAGGCACCTTAGTAGCAGAAATTGGGATTCGTACAAACCCTTCAAAACATTGTTTGTACACAATACATTGGAGGGTCAGTGTGCGTCACAATGAGATGATAATATTAGGATTCTAGAAAAAAAAAGCTAACTACCATATAAGTTTTAGCTGTCTAAACTTGCCTATCTGGCATGATGGGTATTTTAAAATAAGAATAATAGTATTAAGTGAATTGGATAACTAACGCCATCTAACGCTCCATAGTGGCATTGTCAATGACACGAATGCACAAGTGCATATATAGGTCACTGTTTATAGTAAGAAATGTTTAGTATTCCTCAACACTTGGTCGGGATCACACTGAAGAGGACCTGCCGGAATACTGAACTCAAATACCATTTTGAAAATAATAGGTTTAAATTTTATGAAAACAAATTAAAATTAACATTGATTTTTTGCAAAAATTTAGATTTTTTTTTAATTTAGTATCTGTTGGGGTATTAGCTCGGAAAGTAGTTGTTTCAATAATATTTTCTAATTTTATACTTAAATTCTGCGCCCGAAAAACGAAATATATACACTTAATAAAAAATTCCCTGTATGACTTTATTAACTCATCTTTAGGTTTAATTAGGAGTAGTCTCGGGGATGGTGTGCACTAGATGTTATAACCCTATTGTGGTTTACGCAGATTAACATATGTGTCTTTGTGCATATTTGTGATTCATGTTTTGTGTCTTACATTTTAGCTAAATGTTTTTGGCTCTACATTGTAAATGGCTTGTCCGTTAATAAAGAATTATTATTATTATTATTATAATTGTAGGTGCCAAAAATGCAATTAATAACTTTAAATTAACAAAGCAATTTTATATCCATATTTCAACTTGTAGACAAAATAAATATAAAACAATAATGAATAGTTGATAGTATTTGCATTTTATTGAAGAAACAAAATTATATATTATATAAACATTTTAGTAATTTCTTATTTTTTTAATATAGATAAATCAAATGCAGTCTTTATTATTAAGGCTAATAAATATAGATTCAATATTATTTAATTACCAGTTTTTTATTTTCGTACACAATTGACCCACTAAGCAGACATATTAAAGTAATGTTACATCAACATTAAAACAACGTTTAATGTTGTTGCAATTTTGATAAAACGTTATTTGTTTGTTTTTTGCTTAGTGAGGAAATGTTAATCTTCTCATTGAAATATATCATGATGCTGATTGAATTATAGTCTGATAATACATCAAGCAATGACAAACGAGTTGTAAATATTCTAACACCCTAGACACAACCAGATCAAGCTCGCAATGTAACTTTGAATATTTTAGGAGCAATTCGTGACCGTTAGTGACATCTTGTAGATCAGCTTTGACTCAACTCATGGGAAATGTAGATTCCTGTTGTATCTGTTCGCAGATATTTATAAAATTAGTTCTAAAACGACAAAAGCAACTATTAAAAAATTAGTTTGTTTTTTATGCATTAACTTATTACGACTCTTTTATGACGTCGATTTCCATAGCTGTGAGCTAAGTTAAAAAAATCCCATTAAGGTAAAGACATGTTATTTTTAAATTTTCTTGGTTCACCACAGAAATGGTCAGAAACGTATGTGTTACAAGGTAAGTAAAATCGATTGTTTTAAATCTACCCATTTATGAAGATATTAATTTTACAATTTAGCGAAAATGCTATCACTTCTGCCTCTGTGTAAAAATCGAGTAGTATGCTGTTTGAAGTAGTAAATTAAACTAAATAATAGGTAAATTGATGATATAATAACCCAGTGGCGGCTCGTCCATAAGGGCTGCAGTAAAATGTCAAGCATCTATTGCTATTCTAAAAGAGTATAATTTGAAGTGTCGAACGAGTGTTTCCACTCCTAGATTAAGCATGAAGTAAAATTTCGAGTTTAGAAAAGCATAAAAATTTGGTTTGGTCGCGTAGCGAAGCGGAGCGACCAAACCAAATTTTCAGGCTTTTCTAATAAACTCGAAATTTTACTTCATGCGCTACGCGTATAAAACACTAAAACATTGTGAAATTAAAAATATTTCTAATTCAGTATTAAAAATAAACTGGTAAACCAGGATTACAAATGAACTGCTTAACGAGAATATGTTAAATTATACGCCTGCATATGTTGCATTATACGCCTGGCGCATGAAGTAAAATTTCGAGTTTAGAAAAGCCTGAAAATTTGGTTTGATCGCTCTGCTTCGCTACGCTACCAATCTAAATTTTCAGGCTTTTCTAAACTCGAAATTTTACATTATGCTTAATCAAGGATTGGAAACACGTGTTAGTAGCTTAAAATTGAACTCATTACAAAAACAACAAATGTCTTAAAATGCATATACATGGAGGAGATATGTATACTTAAAAGAAATATGCCTGTATGTTTGTCTGTAGCCCCAGCAATAAAAATTCTAATGAGCCTCCACACATGGGTCTGAAACCGACCAAAATGCGACAAAAAACGATTTTTTTTTTATTTTGTAAGATATCAATTTGTAATTTGGTATGTTTATACCAAACACAAATTCGAGGTTACAGATCTTCCATAAAACTTATTTGCACTTCGGGTTTCACTGGAAATTACATCAATTTTAAAAATAGTGATGTGTCCATCATAGCACTTTCCCCGTTAAAGATATGATGATTTAAAAACAATATGGAAAACTAGCTCAAACTAAATTTATTCTACTTTTATTATTATTCCAAAAGTATTCACAAAAAAGTAATTCTTGCATTTTTTTTGCTACATAAAGGTAAATATTGAACATCATTAGATCTAAGCGTTATATATTTTTCACTTTACTGTAAATCAGTGTTTTATACGTGTGGCGCATGAAGTAAAATTTCGAGTTTAGAAAAGCCCCGTGAAAATTTGTCTCGGGTCGCTGCGCGACCCTCGACAAATTTTCTACGCGGGGCTTTTCTAAACTCGAAATTTTACTTCATGCTTAGTCTGGGAGTGGAAAACACTCGTTACTTTAAAGGTGGGTGCCCGGGCCTCCCTCTAGATACCAACAAGTCATACATTTAAAATATTTGCAGGCAAGTTTTCACCAAAATTAAAATAAATAATTAATTATCTAACGAACAGAAAATAAAACGTTCATAACTAAAGAAATTATCTACTTTAAAATTGACAAAAAGCTGTCGAAATTTATAAATAGAATTAGTATGTATAATCTGCTTAGAAAATTCAACACAATTTGTCAATATCAAATAATATCAAACATTTTTATTTCAACAGATATTTTGAGATTTTTTAATTTCTTTCCTATTTTGAAGTTTTTTTTTCATGTTTATTTATTTTTCCAAGAAAATACTGAGAACTGAATTAAATTAGAATTGATTTTTATTTGAAATTCTTCACTTAAACAAAACGTTACTGACGTAATGCTAATTTTGCTACTTTTGAAAATTTTGCTCAATTTTAATACTTGTAAATATTGATTTATTTAAAATCATTTATTCCCGTTTTTTAGAATAATTTATTATTATTGAATTAGCTATTTTTATTAATTTCAACGGTTTGTTTAAACTACATTTTTAGTTTTCTTTATTTTGAAATAACCTTTTGGGTGGTAACCGGAAACCAAAAGTGGATGTTTCTAAGAGTAAACATTTTTTTAAATTTTTCTTTGTATCTCGTAAATTAATAACATTGTTGAAAAATGTTTTAAATAAAAGTTGTAAAGTATCAAAAAATAAACATTTAATGAGTATATACTTTTTCTTGTAGCTCTTTTAGTTTTCTTGAAAATGGTAAATTTTGAATTTTAATAATCTATCTCAGTAAGCATTATTAATATCAAGTAATTGGAAATAATCCTATATTATTTTAATTGGCGGTCGGTACCTGTGTTGGCCACAGCTATTTTTTTAAATTATCTATCGAAAGATGTCCCCACATAACTTAGGTTGCTATTTAACATTTTAATGATAATTGCAGATGTGCCCCCCCTAGCGGTAAGGTTAGAAAGTCGAGACTAGTCTCATTGAAACATTCGGGTAGGTTTTGCAATTGATTTTTTTTCAAAGTCAAAAGGATAAAAATAACTCAAAAACAACAAATGTCTGGCACGGGTGGCTTAAATCATCAGTTATATCCCAAGGTCGCAGGTCGTCGCAGCTAAAACTTATCAACATATTTTCTTTGGAGCTTAGGTTAGGTCTTTTATTAAGTTAGAAACCTCCGCTTAAAAGTTACGTTTTATGAAAGTGCCATTGTTTTACAACATATACTCAATGACATTAGAAGCGTAACACCCAGAAGGAGTTATTATTTTAACTTGATTTTTTGCCAGTATGGTAGTCTTACATCAAGAATAAAATGATTACATTTTCAAGAAATTTTATTAAAAAACAATCTAAAAAAAATTAATAATGTGTTTGGCGACCCCTTTGCTGTATACACTCCTGTAGACGTCTGGGCATCGACAAAATGAGATGGTCGATGTCTTCTTGAGGCATCTCGTTCCAAGCAACTTGAATTTCATCGATCAACTGTGCTAGAGTCTGTGGAGGATGGTGCAAAGAGAATATTCTTCTTCCCATGATATCCCACACATGTTCAATGGGATTTAAATCCGGCGAACGGGGCGGCCACGCCAAAACATTAACACCAGCTTCATTAAAAAAGTTCATAGTTCGACGAGCAATATGGGGACGTGCGTTATCTTGTAAGTACGTCTGGACGGCCATCTAAATAAGGCAACAAGGTCGGTCGTATGACGTCTTCAACATAACGCGCAGCTGTCATACTGCCTCGAATGAATACAAGAGGTGATCGACTACCATAAGCAATAGCCCCCCAAACCATTACTCCAGCAGTCCTGTGTACATGCCTCTCAATAGCAAACCTAAGATCAGGTCGTTCTCCACGGTAGCGTCGTACCCTTCTACGGCCATCATGCGTGCCTAGACAAAATCGTGATTCATCGCTGAATACGACATCGTGCCATTCTGCCTCCCAATGCTGCCGTTCTCTGCACCAGTCCAACCTTTGGCGACAGTGTCTCGCTGTTAAAGGAAGCACTAATCTTGGACGGTACGAAAGAAGCCCAAAGGATTGAATGCGGCGATATAAGGTTCGCATACGAACGGGCCTACCTTCTTCTCCAATCCATTGATCACCGATTTGACGCGTAGTAGCGAAACGGTCTCGCAGGGCTATTTGTCTTAAGCGCCGATCTTGACGTTCTGTGGTACGCCTTGGTTGACCAATTGGTCTTCTTCTTGCTCCTCTACCTTCTTCTGTCCATACCTGATACACACGTATTACAGTTGCTGCAGTGGAATCAATACGGCGGGCAATTTCGCGATAGGACATACCGACATCTCGATAAGCAACAACTCGACCCCGGTCAAAATCGCTCAAATGGTGATATTGTGGACGTCTTCGGACTCGAGGCATTTTATTTAAGCTTAACACACTCAACGGAAACACGAAAACTAAAAACATCTGTACTAAACAGCTCATATAAATAGTTTTATCAAAAAAGAAAAAGTGAAAAAAATTTTTTTTCACAGTAAATATAAAAGGCACAAGGTTGAAATTGTTATCAATGTATGCTTTAAATATAGTCACTCTGTTGCTAAAATATGAATTCAAAAAAATCATTCCTTCTTGGTGTTACGCTTCTAATGTCATTGAGTATTATAAAATTTTTGAAAAACATATATTTTAAAAAATGAGTACATTTTGACATACATTAATATGCTAGAAATATAAGAAAAATATATTAACATCACTTTATTGTGTAAAAAAATATTTAAGTAAAAAAAAAATATTATTAAAATTCTCAATTCTAATCGTGAACTTTGAAAATTGATATCTATAATAAAAATATTAAATTCTTCGACTTAAGTAACTGGAATGCACTAGTTAGGTATCCTATAAACTGAGAATAAAAGTTATTTTTCATTCCAGCAAATTGAAATTAGTAGGGTTTTGTCACCGCCTAGACCACTGTGCGCCACTGTAATAACCTCAATAATTATTAAATTTGGCGAAATCGCATTTAAAAATTACTTTTCAAATTATAAATTCGTGAATAAATTTCATGCTTTTCTAAAATGTCACTAGTAAGTAAATAATTAAACTTCCTATTTGATTTTAATATCAGTACATATCACCTCTCGAAATTCAGTATTAATTACATGAATCAATAATCGTACTTAGTTTATTTATATGCAACTAAATAAATAATTGTATCGAACACTAACATTAAAATATAATGCGATTCCAATGTAATAATTTATGCTGTTTTATCGCATAGACAAAATATATTAAATTAAATTGGTCCGATGTAAAATGTACTCTTTAATTGTAATCGAGCGTTACGGTTTATTGTGTTAAATATGTTAATATGTTACAGTATTTATAATCACGTGTTGAGTCATATACATATGTGGTTGATGGTTACATTGAAACTATATAACTAAATTCCACGTATAAAACGTGAATTATGGATGTGATATTTATTACGTGGAAATTGTGGATTTAACACATGGATTTTATCAATTCGGCATTTAAGCCGTCAAAAATACTTACTTCTGCTATTGGAAAATAATAGTGATTGTAGATCAGATTTTACGTTTGATCTCATTACTTAACATGCAATTTGGTTTGGTCGCTCCGCTTCGCGGAGCGAATCAACTAAATTTTCAGGCTGTTCTAAACTTGCAATTTTACTGCATGGTTACTCAAGGAGTGGAGATACTTGTTTGTAGCTTCAAATTGAGCTTATTAAAAAAATACATATTTTTGTTCTCTCTCAATAAACGCTCAAATATGAAGCAATATGTAATGAAGTTATAATGTTTTGAAATTTGTTGCTCTCAAATACAAAGCACATCCTTATTATTAGGACTTGATATTTTGATACATTTCATTAATGAGCTTAAAAATTCTTCTATTGGGCTTATGAATGGTTTGTAAGGTGACAGAAATACAATGGTAAGATCATTTGATAGAAGGGGAAAGTAATTTTACAAATAGTGAAAAATGTTGTTATAAAACTGATATGTGGGATTTTCATTTGTATATTTATAATTACATCTAGGGAAATACGAAGAGATTATTACATTGGCTAGTTACATCCCGACGGCGAAGCCGGAGGGAAGTATAGCTAACCAAGGGAAATATTTCATATTTCCCGTGTTGTAATCAATATTTTATTTCTGATTAAACATCACCTTTCTGAAAATAGGAAAATATTGGATTAATTTTTTGAATTTATTAATGACGTTGCTAAGGGCCATGTTTGAAATTATCATAGTAGACTGACCTGTCGAGGGTCTGACGTTTTCATCATGTCATAATTTGAAATATTGTACGTGCTAATGCAAGCAGCGAAAGCTCGTAAATGTTTGGTTCGAGGCAAATCTAAATCTGCATATATTTTTTTTAGAAATGTATTTATTTTGTTAGAATTACAAGGTTGTACATATTTCTTATTATTAATATATTATTTTTTGTTGTTGTCGGTTGTTCCTTGCATTTCTCCTATGTGTGGCCCTTCCTTCTTTCCTCGCCTCGTGATATCTGGGTTGGACCCAATCTCGGGCTATCGGTATTGAAGGAAGCTTGTAGTTTCTTCTGATGTGGACAATTCCTTTATAGTATTTCGTTAGTTATTCATTTCTGTTTTATTTTTCATTTAAATGGAATAAATTTTAATGATTTCATATTTGGGGATAGTTTATTGTAAGTGTTTATTGTGTCTGTTGTCAAGTATTGGGTGAATTTTTGGTTTCAAATTTGTCTGTATAAAAAATGTATACAGTTTTCACGAATAATCGAGGAGCCAACATTCCGTGAATGGTGCCGAAGCAAATATTCTACTGGCGTTTTTTGAAGATTTGGTATGTTGTTATAATTTTTGAGGTTTGACTTGTTTATTCTATCCGTAGTCACTGAAATATTCACCAAATACGCAGTGGCGGATTTACGATTTTGCCTCCGGTAGGCTGAAATATTTTGCCTATTCACAGTGGGGGGCATTAGATGACATTTTTGACAATAGATTATATTCTTGATATTAGACTACGTTTCTTATCCCGTTGACATAAAATTATAATTTTGACGGGAATCGATTTTATCAACACACCGAATTTTTAACGTTTTTGAATTTTTTTATATTTAAGAGTTCTGAAATTTGTTGATATTTTTGACATTTTGGTAATTTTGATGTTTTTGACAATTTTAAATAATTCTGACATATTTTAATAATTTTTAAAACTGAACATAAGAAATTTTATATGCTCTGAATTTGTATGTTCAAAGTTAAAAAGAAAGCATTGTATATTGACTCTCTATATCTTGACAATATTGAGTGCAATAACATCATTTGACTGTGAAGCTTACGAGAAGGGGTGTCAAATTGACTCCATCTACACTGCCTTCTCGAAAGCTTTGGACACTGTTGATCACGGAATCTTAATTGAGAAGCTTAGGTCTTTTGGGGTTGATAATACATTTTTATTGTGGATGTATTCGTACATTTCTAACAGAATTCAGCTTATCTGGATAAATCATAGCATATCCGATCCCATTAGGGTTGTATCTGTGGTTACCCAGGGGTCTCATTTAGGACCATTATTGTTTAATGTCTTTATTGATGCTGTTATTCGTTGCTTTTCACATGCTGAGTGCCTGTTGTTTGCCGATGATATGAAAGTCTATTTTAAAATTCGATCACGCGAAGATGCTTACTTACTTAATAGTGATCTGCGTTCATTCGGTGAATAATAACATAATAATAACATGACCTTGAACATTGACAAGTGTAGTGTAATTACCTTCACAAGAAGGCAATCTCCCTTACTATTTAACTTTAGTCTAATGGACAATTCACTATCCAGAGTCAACAGTATCAGGGACTTGGGCGTAACATTTACCAGAAACAATCTTTTAGTACCCATATATTGAATGTTACGAAGGAATGCTGGGGAATTCAGTGACATTAAGACATTGATAGTCCTTTACAACAGTCTAATACGACCACATCTAGAATACTGCTCTAGTTTATGGTCCCCCTATACTGAATTGGATAGGACGAGGATTGAGAGGGTTCAGGATAAATTCATTGGGTTCCTAAAATATAAATTCAATTTACCTAGGAACTGTAACAAGGTCGCGTCAGCCTTACGCATGCCCACACTTAAAGCCAGGCGCATGGGCGCTGATGTGGCCGTTGTTTACAAAACGTACAATGGTCTCATTGACTGTCCTGACTTTCTCAGTCTTTTAGGAATTCACGTTTCAGCTCGTACTTTGCGCATGAACGCCCCTTTTTATGTTCCGTTTAGAAGAACCGACTACGCTGAAAACTCCGCCACAACACGTCTACTTCGGCATGCTAATGAGTTGGGTAGGGAGTTTGATTTCTTCGCCGATTCACTAACCACTCTGCGTAGCGTTATTTCTAGGCATCAGTGTATGTGTTAATTTTTAAAGTTTTAATTTTAATCTGTTGTTAATTATAGGTATTTTATTGTTTTAAAAAAAATTTATTGTATAATGTAATGGCCACCGGTTATAAATAAGTAAATATATTCACTGTACTGAAAATTCATATTGACTGTACAAGAATCAATACAATGACAAAATTAAATCAACAATAAAGCTTTAGTTGGTGAGTGATTAACAAAATATAGCCGAAAAAATCCTTTTCGGTTTATTGAACAAAAACAAAAGAGCTAAGGTGAAAAATGTTTGGATAAAAGTTGATTGTTTTTTCATGATCTACAACTTTTATTTCAAATTTTTCGATTCAGTCGATAATAACGTTACAGTTATTGAACAAAAACAAAAAAACAGGTGAAAAGTGCTTAGGTAAAATTGGTTTATTTTTTCGTTGGCTTTGTTTAAAACATTTTTTGATTGAGACATTGAAAACTACAGTCGGTAAGTTGTTGATCTCCACTAGATTTTTGAGTTTCTAGTTCATAAACAAAAGAACTGCGGTGAAAAGTGATTAAACAATATTTATTAAATTATGTTTTTTCATTATCTTTTATTTAAAACTTTTTTGATTAAGTTACTAATAAAGCAGCAATTTGTAAGTGATTATCAATTAAATAGCTCCCCTGGGCTGTTTCATTTACTGATCATAAACAAAAGAGTTAAGGTGAAAAGTGTTTAGGTAAAAATTGTGTGTTTTTTTATTATCTACAACTTTTGTTTAAAACATTTTTTGAAAAACTATAAAAATAATGCAATACATTCAGGAATAAGCATTAAACTTATAAAATTTTAAAAACATATTGCTTAAAAACGTTTATAAAAATTATAAATCAGTAAATATATGTTAAAAAAGAAAAATTTTATCAAAATCTTTTTGAAAATTCTTCAGTCTCACGAAATTCTTAATTATTTGAGTTTTTCGTTGTTAACATAATTAAAATTTATTGTAGGAAGGGGTTTTGAACAAAAAATTAAATGAAAGAACTCTCTTAATTAATGCTGAAAAATCACCCTCTAAAACCTTTCACATCAATTAAGAAACACCCTGTATATTATCTGCTACGCATTACTGCACTGCACTTAGGCCTCATTAGGCCAGTTATGCTTTCTCCTGCCACAGGTCACTCATCCTCAGTTCAACCATCCCATCTTGTTTAGGTAGCCTAACATTACTGTCAATGGCAGTCATCGGCCATCTCTTACCTAGTATGGATCCTTTCGTTTACAAGAGTGCCGAGCATTCACTGAGGCTGTGCCTGGCAGTCTACTCTTCCATTTCACACCCAACAATGTCTGCTTATAGAGTTTGCAACCTTCTGTATCATCTTAACGCTTCCTAACATTTTTCAAGTGTATTGGAATGTAACATGTTATATAGGGTGTTTACTAAACATGGCGCACAAATTAAGGGGGTATTCCTTCAGCTATTTTAAGATGTTTTTGTACTTGGATGATTTTCGGAAAGACACTTTGCTGCAAAGAAACATGTAGCATATGAGCATTGTGACTTGTCATTAATATGTTTAAAAGACGTCAAAATTGATTGCATTTCGTATGTTTGTGTGATAATTAAAGATTTGTTAGTGAAGCTTTCTAATATGAGTCGCTATATGAATGCCGAGGTGACCAATTTGCATTTTATGTATAGTCTTGCAAATGGGAATTCGATAGAGGCGGTTGTACAGTGAATACTTTCCCAATCGTCATGTTCCTAATAGAAAATAGATGGAGGATCGGAAAGGCGAAATACAGCAATAAGAGTAGTACAATAGAATTAGAAGAAAATGTGCTAAACATGGTAGAAAAAGATCTACTTTTTTTATAAGAATGACTATCTGGATTTTTAGAGGATGTACCATTGCTAACGAGAAATGTAATGTAGTTTAGTGCACCAGCACATGGTGTGGTTGCTCGTGAATATTTAAACGCAACATATGATGATCGCTGGATTGGCACAGGTGGACCTCACTTATAGCCAGCTCAGTCTCCAGCCTTAAATCTCTTGAATTTTTTCCTACTGGGCCATTTGAAGACATTAATGTACACTACTCCAGTGCAAAATGAAGAAGATTTGAGAAATCAGATAATTGAACAAGTTCGGCAGTCAATAAGAACAAGATTGTATGCATTTTTAGCAGTTTTTATAATTCTTGATTCTTGAAAGTAATGAAGTACTTTTTCAAAATCTTTAATCGCCCTGTATCTTAGCAACAAAGCGTCTTTCCGAAAATCACCGAAGTACAAAAACATTTTAAAATAGCCAAAGGAAGGGGGTTATTACTTTGTGTTTAGTAAACACCCTGTATAGTGACAGGGACGTTTACCTCACTAGGGCTCCGGTGAGATTACATTCATCCCAGCCATTGCTCTAGCCAGTGTGTCAGCCTTCCTGTTACCCATGTGCCCCCTCATCTAGCAGATTTCAATGTTGTTATGCATTGCTGCCCTCTGTAGTTTATTATGGCACTCTAGTGTCGTTTCTGAATTACTGTATGACTTCTTCAGGGACATTAACGCTTGCCTGCTATCCGTTAGAATCAGTGTGGCTTCATTTGACACATTGCTGCTTAAGATGGTGTCAGCCGCAAGTGTTATACCCATCGTCTCCAGTTGTGCATATTTACCCATAGAGATTTTTGTATGGATCTTAAGGGTTCTAGAAAAAACTTCAATCCCTGAACTGTTCTTCTTTTTTGAGCCATCGCACAGTAGGCCAAAGCGTGAAAAATTGATACTCGTGGCATAGCATGGCCGGTAGTATACACGATGCAGCGCTCTGCTCATTAAAATCATCATTGTAAGAAAAATAGCAGATATAAGCAGCTAATTCTTGGTTATCCTCTTCAGTATAAAAATACGAAGCAGGGAAGCTATTTTTTCAAGCGGAGAAGCACGGAGAAATTTTTGTACGCCATAATTTGTAAATATTTTACACTATTGAAATGCGGTTAAAAGGAACGTGAGATTTGTGAAGATATATTCAGCTGTAATATAACAAATGGTATGATTATCATCGATAATATTCATGAATGACCCAGCTGCAGATTCAACCAGCCTGAAGGGCAAGTTGAATGTGCTGCTCCGGTTACATGAATGAATATTATCGATTATTAATCATACCACGAGTTATATACGATGAGAGAATACTACGAATTTCACTATATTTTTGTCTTGGAAACCTCACCCCATCGCCCGGTTGAAATTTCTAATTAGCGACTGTCAGATTTGACAAATAATTTTTGTCGCAACAACCAAAACAAGGTGATAGGATTCTATCACCGCTGTGATAACATGTATCTATGGAAATAAGCAATTCTGATTGGAGGAAATGTAGTCATGTGACGCTTCAGTTATATTCTCGTGTGTATATCTGTTAAACTTACCTTTCGGAGTACAATCCATTATTGGAAGATGCGAATCGAGGCCAGGGTTGCAAATTATTCATGCAGCATACTCACAAATGCAGCTTTCAAAACCCCCTCTTCACTTGTCTTTGGTGGGTTATTTAAAGGAGATCGGCGGCTGGAATCAGTGTACACTAATGCCATTTACATCTTAACTTTTTTTCTTGTCATTTTGGCCAGGTTTTTTAATGCTTTGGCCTACTGTGCGTCGGTATAAATTCTTATAGCCTAATATCTCGTATGTTTTGTGGGTTGGATATTAACTGTGTATAATAATGTATAATTTCATAATTTAATTTATTTACATAATGTATATTAACATTATCCAAATGGTTTTATAAACCGAAGAAAAAATCTGACATGTAAAAATAACAACAAAAATTATAAATATGTGTATAAATTAATAAAAATTAAAACAATCGGTGTCTCGGTTTACAATAAAAAATCCATTATAAAAGGATAATTTTACTATAAAAAATAGTGCTGCTATGACGGTGTTTAAAATTTCACAATAACCTTGAAGTAATACTTATTTGTATTTAATGAGGAACTCTGCATGGTATTTACGGAACATCTCTAACATTTCTTTAAGTTTCGCGGGTTGGGGTAAAATGGTGGTGCGGAAGTGCCACGTTCCGGGTTTTTGTCCAAAACCGGTTCCGGGTACTATGCAAATTCCGGTATTTTCTAGGAGTTGGAAGGCGTAGAAGACGTCTGGGGCTTGTTTGGCTTTTTTGGCGGCTTCAACAGCCTTTTCAGGTATCTTGAATTGTGGAAAAGCGTACATGGCTCCTTGGACTGGATTGCAGCTGAAGCCTTCCATTGAGTTAAATGCATCTTCTACCATTTTTGCTCTTACCTATAAAAATAATTCCTTCATAATTATTATGTTAATGCAGAGGTTTGAATGTTTAATCAATTTGTTAAATCAAGTAAGCTCTTGAGAATTAACCCTTTCGCTACGCACTTTGAATTTCAAATGCGTGCCCTGTGTACACAATGAGTACTTCATGCGCCAGGCACATAACACACTGATTTCAAGTGAGGATTAAAAAATACTATTAAGACCAGCAATTTTTTAAATTTATATATTCTGATATTCATTTAAAAACAAATTTGAATTATTCGAATATTTAATTATTCAAATATTTGTTCAAAAACAAATTCATGTATTTGAATACTGGAGTATTGAAATATTGGAATTTTACATATTTGAATATTAGAAAATTCAATTATGTGAACAATTTAGTATTGATATTTAAATATTCGAATATTCAACTATTTGAATTAATTATATTCGAATCCAAGCCTTTTTAAAAACCAGTTTGTTTTTCTACAGTAAGTTTAGTTTATTATCTGGACCACTTTAAACTGAATTCCGATTTACATGAATCCAAAAGGTATGATACATTATCTATAATTCATATTTACCTTTAAGGAATCAAGAACAGCATGTTTTTCTTTGCAGTACAATGCATAGCTAGGTTCACCCTCCTTTGGTGGATTCACAACACAATCAATAGTAGCTTGACCCAATACAGTTGGACACAGCATGGCGCTAATGGCCTTCAGGTACATAGCCTTAACTTTAGGGCACATATTAATGACTTCGGCATAACCTCCACGGAGCCCGCACTCGCCCATGTAACCCTTAGAAACCGACATGAAACTGGCGAGTTCCATATTACAGTAGGGCGCACCCATTTCAATAAGGACCTGAAAATATAAAAAAATTAAATATTGTTTTCTTGTATTTCTTGTATAAGGAAATTGGAAAGAAAAAATGTTACATTGCTTGCATTCTAATGGCTATATTGCACGATACTAATTCTTGAGACATAAAAATTTGATCTAATTTTTTAACACCGTGTAATGCAGAAAATGGAACGATACTTAATTCTTGTATGAAATGTTCTATTTTGATCCGATTTCAGTATAAGGGCATGCACAGTTTGATCCACAAACATAACCTTAGCGGCAGAATTATAAATCTTCTATCTTGTCGTTTGTGTTTACAACGCCTAAGTATTAGATAACTATTTAAACTGCCTCTTTGTGTAGCAACTGGTTATTGTAACAATAAGTTTATGATGCAATGCCCCAAGGTTGTTACTGTTAATAGCTCACTCAGTAAACATCTGAACCATAAGCTCAATGATTTGTACTTTACCATCCATTAATATTTTTTATTTATTAAATTTCGTTGCATTTCAGTTTTCATTCAATAAATTTTTACTTTCCCCCGTATGTAATACAAAGGGAAAGTATTGTTTTCGTGAAAATTTTCGAATCAAAAATTTTAGCGGAAATATCCGTTTTGAGGTCCCCTGAGTCGAATAAGACCATTTTTGAAAAATGTCTGTCTGCCTGTGTGTGTGTCTGTGTGCGCTGTACCGCAAAAACCACTAAATATATCGAGATGAAACTTGAAACTTAAGCTTTTTGTTACAATCGGAAGAACTGAAAAGCTTTTGGTGAAAATCGGAAAACCGGAAGTGGTACTTTACTCCTAGCGTTTTTCAGTTTTTTCAGATTTTTTCAATAAATGTTCATCAAACAAAAAATTCTTTTAAATAAAAGTTGTAGATAATAACAAAATGAAGATGTATTGTTCACTTACTTTTTGTCATAGCACTCTTAGTTTTTGAGATATTTGAAAAGTTGTGTGTTTTATCTAGTTATTGGTGTGTGACAGTGTATGTGTCGATACAATTGAAAAATGTTTCAAATAAAAGTTGTAGGAAATGAAAAACTAAAGATTTTTTGTGGACTCACTTTTTGTCATAGCACTCTTAGTTTTTGAGATATTTAATAAATAGTATTTTTTATCTAGTCATTGATTTGTGTCAGTGTGTGTGTTGATACAATTGGAAAATGTTTCAAATAAAAGTTGTAGGTAATAAAATATTAAAGATTTTTTGTATCTTCACTTTTTGTCATAGCACTCTTAATTTTTGAGATATTCAATAAATAGTGTTTTTTATCTAGTCATTGGTTTGTGTCAGTATGTGTTGATCCAATTGAAAAATGTTTCAAATAAAAGTTGTAGTTATCATAAAGTTGAAGACATTTTGAAAATAATAATGCTACAAATATTTTAAAAGTGATTTAATACGTAATTTACGGGGGAAAGTACTATGATGGACACATCACCATTTTTCTTTTTATTGCTATTACATTGGTATATGTATCGCAAAGTAATCTTGTTAATTAATAAAACACTGACTATTCTACGACATTTAAAATGAACCGTCACCTGTTTACGTAGTGTGCATTATGTAATAGACATTTTATTTCATAACATTTTTTTGAGACAAAATGTTGATACTAAATTTTTGTCTCAAGAATTAGTCCCTTATCATTTGAGCTTAAATTTAGACAAAAATGTTTAATTATTGCTAGGAACACAAAAACTTAATACTTTATATTAAGAATATATACTGCCTTTCAAAAAAATCTGAACACCAAGTATTTATTGCACGATTTTAATAAAATTTACACAATTTGATCATGTAAACGAACTGTATCGATGATCAAAAAATCAACTTGAAAAACAAAAAAACAAATGAATAAAAATTAATAATGTGTTGGGCCTCCACGATTTCTCAAACACTCATTAACACGCCGAGGCATGCTAGAAATCAGGCTGTCAATATCGACTTGGGGTATTTCATTCCAAACTTCGATAATTTGACCTCTGAGTTCCATTACAGTGTTAGCGGGGCGCTGTAAGTTACTTATTCTAACACCTATCATATCCCAAACATGTTCTATTGGCGATAGACCTGGAGAACGAGATGGCCAAGGTAACAAATTGATTTCGGCACTATCAAAAAACTGTCTTGTAATGGCCGCTGTGTGAGGTCGAGCATTATCTTGCTGAAAAATGGGGTTCTGCAAGCCATTTACATAGGGCACTAACACTGGCCGTAAAATGTTGTCAATATACCGAATCGCGTTAAGACTTGCTTCTAAAAAAACTAGAGGAGACCGACTACCATATGCTATCGCCCCCCAAACCATAACTCCCTGTGTAAGAGCCGTATGTAAAATTGTAAAATTCTGCGTTCACCGCGTCGACGTCTCACTCTTCTGCGACCATCATGAGCCCATAAACAGAACCGAGACTCATCGCTGAAGATAATGTTATTCCATTCATGGGTCCAATGTTGTCTTTCCCTGCACCAATCAAGTCTTGCTCTGCGATGCTGCGGAGTAAGAGGTAGACACAATTGTGGACGGTAGGATCTTATACCAAAACTGCGGATTCTTCTGTAAACAGTAGCCATGGATACTCTTTGGCAATTTAGAGCCAACCAGTCATTTCCCAATGCCCGCGACGTTGTAAATCTGTCCCTTAAAGTTGTAAGACGAAGAGCTCGATCTTCACGCTCAGTGGTGCTTCTTGGACGTCCTGATCCAAGTCTACGTCGATTCTCCCCAGCTTCGGACCCTCTAGACCAGCAGCGTACGATCACCGATACACTACGGCCTACCCTTTCAGCAATAGCACGAACCGAAAAACCCGCTTCTCGCATTCCAATAATGCGACCCCTTTCAAATTCACTTAGATGATGATATTGTGCACGCCGACGAACACGGGGCATCTTTTTATGTTTTACAAACTGAAACGTCAAACTACTCAGAGGCTACTTGGATATTAGAAGCAATTACATTAAAAAATCAGCAGTTCTTCATAATGGTGAAATCAAGGTAAAATACCATTAAATAGTAACCAAAACAATTGATTTTTTGATCATCGATGCAGTTCATTTACATGATCAAATTCTGTAAATTTCATTAAAATCGTCCAATAAATACTTTGTGTTCTGATTTTTTTGAAAGGCAGTATATATTTATATTGGGAATAAGCAATTTCTCAATGGGACTCGAAGCATATCTATCAGTGTAAACACAATTAAATTAGGACTATACAAATATAATTCAAGAAATAACCAGATAACTTAGTAAAAATAACGGAAACAATATTAATTTAGCATGTTACACATCTCTATCTTCTAAATTTAGAGGATTGGGAATGTATGGAATCTGAGCGAGGAATTTTTCACAATGTATATTATATGATTTGTTTAGTAATAATATGTTCCAGGTCGACTAAGTCTAAACTCGGTTTGCAAAATATTAAACCTAACTTTATCACCTACAATTTGTGGTATAAAAACAGACTTGATTTATTTGATACCTTTAAAGCTAGACCTAACAAGTTCATATTGTACAAATTACTTTTCTTTCAAGTATACGTATCCTGATGCATGTAGAATTCAGGCATTTGTTTTTCATAGTTCAATTTGAAACTTCTAATGGTGGTTCCAACTCCCAGGTTAAGCATGAGATAAAATTTAGAGTTTAGAAAAGCCTGAAAATTTGGTTTGGTCGCGTAGCGAAGTGAAGCGACCAAACCAAATTTTCAGGCGTATCAAAACTCGAAATCTTATTTAATGCTTAATCAAAGAGTCTAAACACTCGTTAGAAGCGTTAAATTGAACGCTTTTTAAAAACATCGAATATCTAAAACACATCAGAATATGTATACTTAAAAGAAAAATTCCCTGTATGTCAGTCACATTCAAAATTACATTCCCAATGCTCTAAATTTAGAGGATATAAGTTTTTTCTTAATCACCATTAATGTAATCCCAATTTGAAATTGCTTATTCTCAATTTAATGTTTAATCCCAATTTAATTGTGTTTAAGCTGACAGCTATAGTAGTGGTAAAATTGTGGCAGGAAAAGGGATGGGCATACTCGATAGGTTCGTCGCGAGTTCGGTCTCGCTCTCATTTCCTTTTCACTCCTTCTCTGCGCATATGTCCAACTTAAATTTTGCCATGCTATATGTTTAAAGTCCCAGTTTGAAACTGTTTGTTCTCAATTTGATGTTGATTAGTCCTAATTTGAAGTTGAAGAGGTATAGACCATGTGGCAAGCTAAATTCTTTTAAATTAAATAAAATAATACACACTTATTTGGAAATAAAACTAAATACAAATGCAAATACCTTCTTGAATGAATGGAATTCAGATCCTTGCGCGTAGATATTATCCTGATACACTTCATCCGCGAAAATAAAGAGTTCACGGTCGTGAGCGAACTCGATGATTTCTTCAATGTTCTCCCTGGACAAGACCTGGCCAGTTGGGTTTCCTGGATTGATGATTACGATAGCTCTGGGGTTGCATTTTTCTTCGGCTTCACAGTACGCTCTCTAAAAAAATAAACAGTAATGGTTATAAAAGTGTTCTTTCAAGTTATTTTGTTCAACTAACCTCAAGCTCCTCAGTTGACAGAGCCCATCCTTTAGACTCATCCAAATAATAACCACATTGCTCCATGTCGAATTCAGCCAATGTAGCAGAATACAGTGGGTACTGAGGAATGGGAATCATCACACCTGGTTTCTTTCCGTCGATATTGCGAATCAATAATTTAAGAACATTTTTAATAGCATCACTAGCACCTAGAATAACAATGGAAATAGATTTAAATCACTACAAACGGGGTAGAAAAATATGTTCAAATCACAGAAATGTGTATACTAGCACAGTGGTTTCCAAACTTTTGAATAGTTATCTTAACAGATTTTTACGACGTTAGTCAACAACTGTAGATAAATATTTCTGTGGTTAATCAGCTAATCACAAATATATTATTAAGATGTAGTTTTTACTCAATCACAATAAATAATTAGGAATCAATTACAATTTTTAATCTCCGTATACAATTATATTTGAGATGAGTTCATACTGTATACAATCACTTTTATATAACTATTCTTAATCTTACCAGCTCCTAAAATGATATTTTGCCAATCGCACGGCACTCCACAATCTCTGTTTTCGATGTACTCAGCTACGTGTCTTCTGATAATTTCGATTCCAGGAGAATCGGTGTAGGAGCCGACTGAGCCACCACGGCATCCCTTGAGAATTTCACAAGCCCTAGCTTTGATGTCATCATTGTACTTAGGGTCTTCTAATAATTTTGGCAAAGCCACCAACGCCAATACTTCTCTGATAAAGGTGATTGGTACTTGGCCCATGGCATGGCAATCGCCAATGTTGGCTCTGATGATTTCTTTGAAAGGTTTTTTTGCACCCTATAAAAACATTAGTTATTAAAACAATCACGAATATACATGAAAAACAATATACGAGCCTACCAAGTAGCATGTTTCTTTCAAACATTTTAAAAAGTGAAAATGTTTGATATAAACACGTAACATGGTTTAATCAAACATTCAAACAAGTTAGAATATTTGACACAAACACGTTACTTGGCACGCTCGTATATAATCATATTACTTGATTAAAGTTATTATTTTTTTTACTGTACCATTTGATTTGATCTATACCTTTTTAACTTTAAATTGAGACAAATCAATATTAAATTGGGAATAGGCAATTTTAAATTTGAATTGGAACTTAAAACTTGCAAGGAATTTTTCTATTAGGTAAACATATGCATAAGCTGTAAATTCCGGACATTTGTTATTTTTTAAAAGAGTTTATTTAGAAGCTTTAAACGAGTGTTTTCCACTCCCAGACAAAGCATGAAGTTGTCTCGGGTCGCGCAGCGACCCGAGACAAATTTTCTGGGCTTTTCTAAACTCGAAATTTTACTTCATGCGCCACGCACTAACTAAAATATTGTGAAATTTACGTATATTTCAACGTCACTTGAAATCAGTGTTTTATGCGCGTGGCGCATGAAGTAAAATTTCGAGTTTAGAAAAGCCCAGAAAATTTGTCTCGGGTCGCTGCGCGACCCTCGACAAATTTTCACGGGGCTTTTCTAAACTCGAAATTTTACTTCATGCTTAGTCTGGGAGTGGAAAACCCTCATTTAAAGCTTCAAATTGAACTCTTTTAAAAAAACAACGAATAACTACAGATTTACAACAAATAGGCTGAATTTAGAATACGTATACTTTAAAGGAAAACTCCCTGTATATCAACTTGGCCCGCTTCTCTTTATAATTTTTATAAACTCTTTGCTAGAGTCATTAACCTGTCATGCGCTTGCTTACGCAGATGATATTAAGCTCTTTGCTGTCGTAACAACATTGAGTGATGCTTTGTCACTGCAGAATAATATTAATAAACTTACGGAGTGGTGTGACAAACATAAACTCTCCCTCAACGTTGATAAGTGCTGTTCAGTATCCTTCACTAAAAAAACAAACTCACTCTCACTGCCATACAGAATGTATGACTTACAACTTAAATCCTGCACCGAGATGAAAGATTTGGGTATCTTATTTTGTACTGATTTGAGTTTTACAAAACATATTAATAATATTGCAATGGCTGCATCTCGTACACTTGGATTTATAATGCGAGTCTGTGTATCCTTCAGAGATATTAACCTCATAAAAACACTTTATTCTGCGTATGTTCTCTCTAAACTGGAATATTGTAATATCATCTGGTTTCCAATTTATATGAGTCAAAATATGCCTTTGGACAGGATTCATCGAAGGTTCTTAAAGTACCTTTCATTCAGAGTGGATGGAGTGTATCCCGAGCGAGGGATAGAACAGGATTTACTGCTGCAGAAGCATGATATGGTCTCCCTTTCTGCGAGAAGAGAAGAGCAGGCTGCGAATTTTCTCTGGAAAATTGTTCATAATGTGACAGATGTACCGTTTCTTCTATCTAGAATTAATTTCCATATACCGCGATTAAACTCTAGACACAGCAGTTCCTTCTACATTCCCGGAGCGCGTACCAACTGTCTACGCCGTGCGCCTGTGCCAGTTATGTGTCGAAGTGCTATGAAACATTATAGTGATATATTTTTTGATAAACTGTAATATAGTGTCTGATTAATATTCGATCGATTGTTTTGTTATATGTGCATTTTTGTTTCTAATATATTTCTTATTTTTTATTCTGTAAAATTGTCCTGTAAATGGATCTTCTGTTGGGCAATAAACGTTATTATTATTATTATTATTATTATTAAAAACAATTTAAACTGACAGCTATGTTTGAAGTCCCAATTTGAAATTGTTGATGCTTTATTTGATATTGATTAGTCCCAATTTAAAGTTGAAAAGGTATAGAATAAAATAAATTGTCAAATGTTAACCACCATAAGTATGTTCCGAATTTTAAACTATTTTGAATTCGAAAAAAATTTGCAGAGCAAGGAATGTAACATTACGATAAAATTCGTATAAACCGCATACGGAAGGTCTTCAACATTAAACAGTTTTTAATAAACTTTTATTGAATGTCATAAAAAATCAAAAAAAAAATGGATCCAAAATTGATTATTTGCACAGATTACGCTATTTCAGGCACATCGCTTTATAAATTATTTCAAAAATGTTTCTTTTTTGTTTACATAAATTCTGGCAAAAAATATTCCATAGTCACTGTTTTAAGCCTAAATGTGTCTGCCTGATAATTTAAGTCTATGTTTAATACAGGGTGGACCAAAAGTCCGTTTAAATTTGAATCGGTAGCTGCGACGAGCAGCGACGGCGGGGTGAGGCGGAGGGGTAACGAAGCGCAAGAGCGGCCAATGGGAATTCAGTACCATGGCATTGTTTAGCGATAAACAACGTGCGTTCTGTGTACGCGAGTACTACCGCAACAACGATTCTTTTACTCTCATGGACTCTCTACTCGGAAGCGGTCTAACGCCTTAGGTGTGCCCAGAACATCTATTCTTCACAAAGATTTACATTTACATCCGTACAAAATCCAAATGGTACAGGAATTAAAGCCTCAAGATCACGCTCAAGGGCTCCAATTTGCAAACGAAATGTTAGAGAGGTTCACCAGCTTTACCAACATTTTTTTTTAGACGAGGCACACTTCCATCTAAATAGGCATGTGAATAGGCAAAATTGCAGGTATTGGAGTGACACTAATCCTAAATTGAAGCGTCAAAAACCTCTACATTCACCCAAGGTTACTGTATGGGCAGCTTTGTCAGCAAGAGGCATTATTAGTCCATACTTTTTTGAAGATCGCCGAAGAAATGCTGTTACAGTGAATACAAAGCGGTATATTGCCATGCTACAGAACTTTTTTTCACCAGCGCTACAGGATTTCGATGGTTTTAATCAACGATCGTGATTTCAGCAAGATAGGGCAACATGCCACACTTCCAACGACTCATTAAGTGCTGTTCGCGAAATTTTTGGACAGAACGTGATATCCAAAAGAGGTGCCATTAACTGGCCACCTCGTAGCCCGGACGTATCCCCACTGGACTTGTCTTTGGGGATACCTTAAAAGTAAAGTTTTCAACAGCAACCCAGTGTCCCTAGAGGAATTAAAGGAAAATATTCGAGAGGAAATGCGAAACATTTCACGAAACACTTGTGGGGCCGTCATTGAAAATTTCCGCTCCAGGTTGCAGCAGTGTCAAAATAGTCAAGGATCACATATGGATGATGTAATTTAAAAAAAATAAAATCCCTATTTGTGTACTTTAATAATAAATAGAAAGTTTTTATCTCACATAACTAGTTTCTTTTAAATCATCATTTGAAATGTAAACGAACTTTTGGTCCACCCTGTATAAAATCTGTTCTAGCTTTTCTTAATAAAGTACATAGATCATATTTGTGTGCGAGTATAATACAGAGCAAAGAATTGGCCGATGCACTATAGGGGTTTCAACGTAAATATCTTAATATTCGATTATTTGCTTCCCTAATTATTTTAGACAAAAAGTGTATTTAACTTTTTTTGTAGAGACAAAAATTCTGAATCGACTCATAATATTTATTTTTATTTTAAAATTTTCAGACGACAAATATTTAGGCAAATACAAATTTATACTTTCTCAAAAATAGGTGATGTCTTGAAATGTTTGACAGGTATTAATTTAATAAAAAAATAAACTTTTACACAATGCAACTAAAATCGTTTAATTATTAATAGTAAAGAACTTCATATAACAAATCTTAATGGTGACTAGTTTATTAAATGCTCAAATAAAATGCACTACAATGATGCCGGCTGACAGACAACCAACTATTGCTTTTACGTCCATTTTTTTACGAAAGTATCACTTTGAATTTTCAATTTTTCTTCATACTATATTAAGCAAAATAAAAAATAATAAAATGTACGGATGCAGATTTTTTTAATCTACAAAAGAGATAAATACACTTTTTACCTAAAATAATTAGGGAAACAAATAATCTAACATTAATTCTTTTACATTGAAATCCCTATGGTGCGTCGGTTAATTCTACACCCTATTATATTTTTTTCAAACAATATTTTAAAAAACACAATACCATTCGTGTCATAATTAGTAAAAATTGTATATTTAAATTATTAAATGAGCGCTACTAATCTATTATCAGAACAGGAAATATCAATTTAAAATAAATTGGTAACATGTGCTGATGAAAATAGATAGGTTTAGCAACAAACTATTATTTAATCTACACTCTGAATATAAATCCAAGTGTGGCTAACTCTAACTTTATACTGAATCACTATATAGAAATGAACCGACCTACAGATGCATAATTTTATAGAAAAAAAAATGAAAAGATACAAAATTGTAATAGTTGTTCTATTAGAAAAACATTTAAATGTTATATATTAATGGTTTTATACATTAAAAAATAGGAGTTTATGAAATTAACAAAAATGTAATTTATTAATAAAAACATTTAACTTTGCCTAACACTAAAAAGTAATTATCTTGAAATTCATATCAGCCAAGCAGTTGTTTGGCTATTAACATCCTAATAAGGTACTAGCCTAGACCACGAATGACAAAATAGCAATTAAGGTATCAAGAATATAAACGAAGGCATGTTATCATTTTAAAAACACATCGTGCTTTCATCATTTATTGTTGGACTAGTTTGTTCAGTTTGTTTAAAATAATTCAAATTAAAAACATATGTACAGGGTGAGTGAAACTCGATGTGTCAGCTCTATTATAAGAAAATGAAAAACGATAGAAATAATCTGAAAGAGGTTCGTAAATGGGATTAAGTAAGGTCTATTTTAAGCCAAAATTGCATCTTTTTCCAAATTTGAAAACTGAAGTAATGATGTCATCGAATTTTGTTTCCCAGAAACATACCTATACCAAATAGAACATGTCCTATTTCCATTATACGAAACTGTACAAGATTTGCGTTTGGTCATATTTTGTGTATTACACCATGATAGTATACTATTTTCTTCTACAAGAAAATAGTGTCGACTAATACAAGCTTTAAAACAGCTAATTTTTCTAAATAAACTTAGAGAAAATGATGTGCTATCTTCTTCCGTTAACAAAATTATAAGCAATCTTAAAAAACAGTATTATCACAAATTAGCAATCGTCACGATTTAAACAAGTAGCCTTTGGAAGCAAATAGCAAAGTCGCATCTGTAAATAATTAAACTAATGGTTGAAAAATATTCTTTTGTTGCTATTTGATTTAAAAAAATGTTCGCACTCAACAAAATAGTCGGCATGTTATTAGTTTATCCCCATAAACTTATAACATAACAATCTCAAAACAACCCTGGTAGAGCAGTTCAGTTATTCCGTGTTATTCCAAGCAAAAAATAAATATTTTCAAGATTAGAACGCAATTTAAGTGCAAATAACAAGGTATTTTCTTCTCGAAAGTGAAAAAAATTGCTAAAAGGATCAATTCTGACAATACTGATGCCACTGCTTTGCAGTATTTTCAAGACAATCCAAGGAACTCAATTAAGCAAGCCTGTCGTAAGTTGAATTTGAAATAGTTTATGAGAAGTTACCACGATTATAAACTTCACAACTTAAAACACTTGTCAGATCAACATCAACAACGAATAAATTAAGTTGCCCAAGTGATGCTAAACTTAGAGATTAATGACAATCGGTTTGTTGTGGACGGATAAAAGCCGTTTTGTTAGTAACCGTAAGCCGCAACCAATCCAAATTCTCAGACTTTTCTAAACTCGAAATTTGACTTCATGCTTAATCAAGGAGTGGGAACTAGAGCCCTGCACGGGCCGTTTTTTGGGCCCGGCCCGCTAGCAAATTTTGTCAGCCTGACCCGGCCCGGCCCGGTCATAAAATAATTAACTTGAGCCCGGCAGGGGTAAATAATAGAACAGGCCCGGCCCGGGTAAATAGTAGAACAGGCCTGGCCCGGGTAAATAATAGAACAGGCCCGGCCCGGGTAAATAATAGAACAGGCCCGGCAGAGCCCAGTCAATATTTTAGTCTGAATAATTCAGAATTTGCTTGTAGTTTTAAAACACTAGCAAATAAAGGTTTATTACACTTGTAAATATATATTTACTTACATGTGAATATATATTTACTTGTTTTTCGATTAGTTTGCAATTAAAAATAAAAACAAACTTTAAAAAAACAGTCAGGCTCGGCCCGGCCCTACCCGGTCTCATATTTTATATTGGAAGCCCGGCTCGGCCCGGCCTGCTTGAAAAAAAATCGAGGCCCGGGTGAATCGGGCCAAGCTAAAGCCCGACCCGTGCAGTGCTCTAGTGGGAATACTCATTAGAAGCCAAATTGGCCGCATTTATAAAAACAACGAATTCCTATAAAATTACTAAATGCTGTAATTATCGGGATATGTATACTTAAAAGATACATTCCCTGTATACCAATGCTATATAAACTAAAACCCTCATGGGAATCAAAACAGATATTAAACTCATTTTTATAACTGTCGATTTTTTTTTAATACGCCATTGATTAATTTTTATTTCTAAAATATACCTTTCAATTATTAATATAATAATAATAATTAATGCAGTTTTATTAATTGAAAGTATAACCTGTAATCTAACCAGAATTGCAAATTAAATTATATTTACATTTCACATCTTGTTTGCCTTGAATAAACTATAAATGTACATAAAATTACATAATACAATGTTCCGAATGTGGAATTTTACTAAACAATGATAGACTACCTAAAATTTTTTTTACAATACAACATAGTAACAAAATTTAAAAACATTTTACAACACGTATGTATTAATTAATATACAGGGAATTTTTCTTTTAAGTATACATACAGGTAATTTTTCTTTTAGTTATACATACAAGCAATTTTTCTTTTAAGCAAACATATGCAGACACTTTTTTTAAACAGTTCAATTTAAAGATTTAAACAAGTGTTTTCCACTCCCAAATTAAGCTGAGCGACCAAGCCGAATTTTCAGGCTTTTCTAAACTCGAAATTTATCTTCATGCGCGACGCGTTTTAAACACTGAAAACGCTGAAGCATTGTGAACAAGTATAAACTTCCTATAAAATCAGTGTCTTATACGCGTGGCGCATGAAGTAAAATTTCCAGTTTAGAAAAGAATGAAAATTTGGTTTGGTCGCTCCAACCAAACCAAATTTTAAGGCTTTTCTAAACTCGAAATTTTACTTCATGCTTAACCTGGGAGTGGAAAACACTCGTTTAAAGCGTCAAGTTGAACTCTTTTAAAAAAAACAAAGTTTATCTAAAAATGTTCAGCAAATAATTAGGATATGTATACGTAAACAAAAAGTCCCTGTATAAATATTTTAATAATAAATGGCCCATTTATTATTCGTCCAACTGTTGACACAGTTAAAAACAACTAACCTTAGCAGAGATACCATTTTGCGTTTTTAGAAATCGTTTCAAAAATTAATCAACTGTGCCTTGTAATAAAACAATCAGATCTTCATTGCCTTTGTTTCGATTTTTTGAAAATTATTAAATAAATAACAATTAATAAACTATAAAGTTTATTATTATTATTGCTAAACACATATTAAGAGTACTAGCAACTATAAATCATAAAGTAATTATTATTCTAGTATGAACTCATAACACCATAAGCTTTATTACTTGTTTACATTGTTACAAGTAGCAAGAAAGTTACATATTTATTGACATACATACATGTATATGTTTAGTATTCTATCTGCCGATAGAGCATGCAAACAGATAACAAAACAATCTAAGAAATCGATATAGCGGGTGTTGACGCGATCGGGTATACATAGGGATTTAACATGTAAAACCACCACATTAATCCATTTTTCTGCTTACGGGGTCATTTTAGAAGAAAAGTACAGGAGTATACAAAAATTAAGAAAAAAGATCCTACGTATTTAGGTCGCTATTTGGTAAAAATTGGACATCATTTAATATATTTTATCGAGTTGTGAAAATTATGAAAATTGCAAATAATTAGCCTCAGGAACACCGGTATTTATTCAACATTGTTGATACGAATACGCTAGGATCGCCAAAGGGAGCTTAAATAAAAGCTACAGGTGCGGCGTTGATGATTTTGGGCATAAAAGTCGAGTATACGACCTCTTAATGGCCGTTATTACGTACTGAAAACGCCGATATTGTGTTCTATTACCCGGCTTAGGGCTAATTTTAATTATTTTTTTAAATTGATAAAAATAGTAAACGGTGTCGGATTTTTACAGGATAGCGACTAAAATCCGTAGGATTTTTTTAAAATTTTTATTTGCTCTTGTACTTGTCCTCTAAAATGACCCTAGAAGCAGGAAAATGCATAAATGTTTTACATTTTAAATCCCTGATCGAATCAACACCCTGTATAAACTAAACCCAAATAACTATAGTTGTTTTATAATAAATATCACGCTCGAGCTGTTTCCTTAAAACAATAAGACAGAACAAACGCATTGTTTGTTGCAACTCTTTTGTAGAAGCTGAACGAAGTAAAAATAAATTCTGAATCATTAGCAACAGTTTGAACTGGTAATATAGTCCGCCGCATATTAAGAAAGAAAGAAAATTCCATTGTTTTGCAAGTGAAATATTTAAAAAAAACTAGATATTAAGAAACTTCACACTTTTTTTGAGTAGAAAATTGTTGAAAAATCTGATTTATTTAGCAAAAATATCAGTACCTAAAAAGTGGCAATTCAATAGATACTGAAATTACGGAATTGCAATTTATTTAATTTGACAAAAGCATCGGTACGTATAATCGTACGGAGTCAGTAGATAATTAAAATTTAATTTGCAAAACTAATAATGTTCAAAAAAGTGTAAAATCCCTACAAATCGAGTTAATCAATATTTATACAGGGCTTTTTTTTCTTTAGGAATGCCTGAAAATTTGGATTTGCCGTCGCGAATTGAAGATCCAAATGCTCAGACTTTTCTCAACTCAAAATTTTACTTCATGAGCCAGGCGTATAAAACACTGATTTAACGTAAATTCAAAATACAGGGTGTCCCAGAACTCGCTCCCCAGATAACGAAGGAGAAATCTCCAAAAAAGAAAAAATAAGTATTCACAAACATTTTCTAGCTTGAACGATATTTAAGAAAAGAACATTATAATTCGACCAATCAGAGCGTTTAAAGCCATCAAGGTGCATTTCTCTTAATTATAACTTTTGAAAAATGTCAGTGTGAAAAGTTACAATTACGAGAAATAGTTCTGGATAACTTAAAACGCTCTGATTGGTCGAATTAAAATGTTCGTTTCTTAAATATCGGTTAAGCTAGAAAATGTTTGTTTGCGATTATTTATTTGTTCTTTTTCGGAGATTTCTCTTTATTTCTCTAGGGAGCAAGTTCTGGGACAACCTGTACACTGCCTTAGCGGTATATTTTAAACTTTAAAATATTTCAGTGTTTTATCGCGTGGCACATGAAGTAAACTTTCGAGTTTAGCAAAAGCCTGAAAATTTGTTTTGGTCGCTTCGCTACGCGAACGAACCAAATTTTCAGGCTTTTCTAAACTCAACATTTTATTTCATGCTTAATCAAGGAGTAGAAACACTTGGTAGTAGCTTTAAATTTAACGCTTTTAAAAGACAACAATTGCCTAAACATTTACAGGGTATACATACACAGGGATATGTATACTTAACATCAAAATCCCCTGTTTAAGACCATTTGATTTTAAACTTTTTTGTAACAATAACTTCACTTCATATTAAATATTTTATATATTTATAGTTTATAATGTGACAGTAACAGGTTAAGAAATAGAATAATATATTATATTTGTCAAAGCTCTGTTTTTTTTTGATATTTAGGTACAAAAACGATTTAACATGAGTAAAATGTATCACATCCTGATTATGAAACAGAATAGAGATAAACAGTAAACTTTGGTATGTCCTTATCGAAATCAAATAGTTTAAGCGCGTCTGACGTTAATTAAAACTGATAACTTATCATCAGTGAAATTAATGCAATTTTGATATAAATAACAAAATCAAAATCACGTAGACATATAAATATATATATTTGATATTAATTAATTGATTATTTCACATTAATAACAAATTGGAATTTTTATTTATTCCAATGTTGAAAGCAGAGGAAAAATAAATATTTTCCAGCTTATTAATAGACATTAGTTGACGACTGTAGACAACTAAAAATAAAAACATGAAACAAAACAAGCGTTGTATTTTCCACAATATGTAATGTAAATTGATGGTTTTCAAACGTCATTAAGGGGATACAACTTTTTTTTTCGTTGGACCATAATTATAATTTTTTGATAATATTAAGAAGTCACATACAAGGAATTTTCCTTTTTGGTATACACATCACGATTTTCCGATGTAAATTTTCAAAAATTCGTTGTATTTATAAAAGCTTTCAATTTGAAGTTTTAAACGAGTGCTTCCAATCTCAGATTAAGCATAAAGTAAAATTTCGAGTTTAGAAAAGCCTGAACATTTGGTTTGGTCGCTCCGCCTCGAAATTTTACTTCATGTGCCACGCGTATAAAAGACTGAAATATTGTGAAGTTGAAAATACTCTGACAGCATTTTTTTTTAATGAGCAATAATCAAAAAATGTAAATAACAAAATATTTACATTTTCTAGACACGTTCTCAAGTGAGGAAAAATAATACAATGTAACACTGATTTTAAGTAAAATTCAAAATATATTGTTTAGATTTGATCTCATGTTAAATAATTTTAGAAATATTTATATGAAATATGTAAAAATATACTCAAAAGAAAAGTATCTAGTTCATTGAAAAATAAAAATGTCTATGCTTTTAAAATTAATGCTATGGCTCTTAAGTTATTATGGCAAAACGAACAAGTATATTTTTATAATTCAATAACAATAGACGTATCTTAATTTTTTTAATCGAATTTATAATTTCAATATTTTGTAAAAAAGGTGTTATCCGTTAATAAATAAATAAATAAATATTAATCACAGAAACTGCTTAGAATTTCTTTTACTTAAAAATGTAGATGTGCATCCTAGATGCGGTTAAATTGTATGACAAAATAGGCTAATACTAAACATCTTATAAATTATTTTATATCACTTAAAATTCTGTTTTAGAAAAAAAAAACTAATAAGTCTAGCAGCGTTCTTTGACATTCTTATAATAAAATGTCAGCAATGCAGCATAAATATTGAGATTGTAAAACGTTATTAGTTTGGACATTCTATTAATAATTAATTTCTACTTTAATTTTTGAATCTATCATGTAAAGTTTTACTAACGTCAAATAAATCAAATAATGGTTTACTCATCGAATTAAATGTTGTGGTAGTTAAATATATGACTAAAATTTACTGACAGAACCGTTTCGACCAATAAATTTAATCGACCAATCAAATTTAATTAATAAAACATCGATGGTATCACTCGATCCTGTATTTTTTAATTAAAAATGTTAATTTATTTGTAAGAATAAACCGATCTGATATTCTAAGAATGCACTACATTTGAATACAAGTGCTTTAAATCAATAACAACAAATAGGTAAGTAAATCAATACGAATTAAAATCGTTTTGAAGGTCGTACTAAAATTATAAGAATAATTACGTACACGATACTGTAAAAATGTGTACTTACTATTTAAACAATTATTATGTAAGTATTTATTAGCAAAAAAATTGTATGACATTATTCAATTGTTATTTTATTTTTAAATGCAACAGTTGCATTTTTCTCGTATCTAATAAGTTAAGGCAAAATATATGACATTTTTAAATTTTTTGCAAATCAAGAATTTATTATTCTTTACAGGGTATACATACATACATAGGGGTATGTATACTTAAAATAAAAAATGTCTTTTTAAGACCGTCTAATCCAGTGGTGGGGAAACTTTTTTTAAGACGGGCCATTTGTAATAACCAGGCAATCGTAGCGGGCCAAAGAATAATGCTTAATCGTAGGTAGGTAGTTTTTATGCGGGTCGTCACATTACGAAGTAAGAACGCGTTCAAACATTCTCACGACGGCACTCTTAAACGGGCCGGATTAAACCTTTCCGCGGGCCGGACTTGGCCCGCGGGCCGTAGTTTCCCCATCACTGGTCTAATCTAATAAGTCAAGGCAAAATATATGAAATTTACATTTTTATTGGTTCTTATAGAAATATGATTTATTATTCGTTTTTATAGAAATATGATTGATTTAAATTATGATTATTCTAAATGCATTGAATTTGGGCTACCCTGCACATGATTTAAATCATGATTCAAATAAATCGATGTAAATCGTCGCAATTTTTTTTAACGCTATCAAAATACACGTTCCAAGCAATTTCTCGAACATTTTAGAAATGTGTACTATTTTTGTGTCACGTTAGCGTCTTTGGAACAACGAATATTGATTTGAATCTAGTGTTTATATTGACTAGTTGCAAAAAAATGAAATGAAATAATCACAAATCAAACTTAAAATTTTTAAAAAATTGTAAGGTGGTGCGTTAATTTGGTGCGTTAATTTCTTGGAAAAGTCTATTTGACATTTTCGTAATTTTTAATATTTTGTACCAATTATCGGATCCATTATCCGCTATGTTGTATATTTTACGATTTTTTTAATTTAATTTACAATTATAAAGAAAAATACAGAAATCTGGTTGTTATTGAAATTTGTTAAGCAGCACATGGTGAATATTCAAGTATCAGTATGTTGCAAAACCACGCGATTTCCTGGAAGGTCAACTTGATAGTTGCCACACAAAGAGTGAATTCAGTCGTATCAATATTTAATTAACAATGAGTTGCAAAATATCTAAGAAAATATTTAACATTAAATGAGATACTTGTTTTCAAACTTCAAATAATCACCAGTGATAAGTGGGCGCCCGGATGCGTGACGGTTAACCAGAATTTGTAAAAAATAATCATAATAATCGCATTCAGAATTTTAATATTTATCAAATTTAGGCGTTTGGGCGCACTTAATACTGGAAAATGTAAATTGTAAAATTACCTAACGTTATTAAATTTAATAATTTGATAAAATGGTGTCATTGAAAGTATTTAAGTACATATTTTGTTATCATAGAGTGTTAAAATTACACGTATTATTAAAAAAATATATATTTAAGTGGTTAGGCCACTTTAGAGTCACAAAAAAATCGCCATATTTTGTAAATTAAGAATTTATGATCTTTTCTATTGCTATTTTGTGTATTTATCTTTAAGGTGATTATATTATATTTTTACAATTTTAAATTTACTTTTTATTTATTATTTATTTTAAGTACTTTAATATTTATTATATATTATGATATTACGATTATAAATTAATGTTTTTGTAAATGGTCCGCAGTATATATTAATAAATAAATAAATATTTTTTTTCTAATGAAAGTATGACATAAATCGAAATTATTAACGAAGGTCTTTATTATACAAGTAATAAACTCGCGCCCTGGCAAATTCAAATTTTCAGGCTTATCTTAACTCGAAATTTTACTTACTGGTTAATCTGGGATTGGAAACACTCGCTTGAGGCTTAAAATTGAAAGTTTTTAATAACACGACGAATGTCTGAAAATTTACATCGAAAAATCATGATATACCCAAAAGAAGAATACCTTGTATTTATTTGTTCATTTTATTGATTTTAACATTTCTATACCATTTTTATTAATATATATATATATATATATATATATATATATATATATATATATATATATATATAAATAAACATCTTTATTGTGCACTAAAAAAAAATACAATTTGTATATTTTTACACTTATATTTTATAATAAGATCCTTGGCATCGACCATCAGTCTTTCATCCTGAGTTGTAGTTGTCCTTGTCTTGTCAGTTAGTTATGATTCATGTCAGATGAGATGAGTTGATGAATGGTGGTTTCTGGGTTGTTGAATTTGGGAGAAATATTGGGGTTTCGTACTAAACAGAGGTGATTAAGGATGTCATGGATGTGTGGGTTAGATGCGAATTTTTGAGACAGTTGGGTAAGTATTTGTTGGATAGGGATTATTTCTGTTTTTTCATACAATAAGGTATTGGAGGGGTTGTGGACTGAGTTATTGGGGTGTCGGATTTTTGTGAGGATTCTAAGGGCTGGTCGTTCTGCGACTTCCATATTATTTAATGTTGAGGGACGAGGGTTACGGAAGAGGATTGAAACATAATCTAATAGGGGGCGGCAGATCATTTCATAGATGTGGACAGCTGTTTTTGTCGTGATCCCTTTATTTTGGAAGGTTAGAGATCTGAAATGCCGCGCCCTATTTTGAATTTTTCTTTTCATAGTTTAAGAATGGAGTTTGAAGGATAGTTTGGGGTCGAAAGTGATACTAAGGTATTTACAAGCAGGGATGGGCTGATTACGGTGTTTGATATAGTTATGCTAAATGGGGAATTGAGCGGTCTGAGGAAGGGTATGAATAGATAGGATTTATAGGGATTAATGGATATCTATTAGCCCTTGGAGAGTAGAGAGAGCTTTGGGAAGGGTGGGTTGGTGTGTTATAAGGGCAGTGTCATCGGCAAAGAGCAGAAAATATGCTGAGGGATTAAGGTACTGAGGGTTGGGGTTGTATATGTCATGAACATAGATATTGTATAGGAGGGGAGATAATGGAGAGCCTTAGGGAACACCTTGTTGAGGAATAAAGGGCCGGGAGATGGTATTTTGGACGCGGACATTAAGGAGTCGATTGTTTAGGAAATTATCAATGAGATAAATTAGGTGTAATGGGATATTGAGGGAGTTGCACTTAAACAGCAAACCTCGATGCCAGACTGAGTCAAAGGCCTTTTTTATATCTAGGAATAATATAGCTGTTTTTTTTTGTTTTCGAGGTGTGCTGTTTGGCAGTTGGAGAGGTTAGGGTAGTGAGTGGGAGAGTGGTTGATCTATTTTGGAGGAATCCGAATTGATAGGGAGAAATGTGTTGGGTTTTATTAATATTTTTTTACGTGTTTTAATAATTGTAATGGGTATTAATAACATTGTAGTATTTTAAATTATAAATGGATAACGAAATTAAATAAATAAATGTATCTGAATTGATTTCTACGATAAATTTCAGACATCGAAAAAATGTAATTGCATTTTCTTATTGGAAGAAATTGTCAATATTTATGAAGTTTATTGATTGGTAAATTTTTGTTTGTTTCTTTTGACAATTTCATTTGAAATGTATGTTTTTTGACAATTTTTATAAAATATAATACATTTTATAAAAATTGATTTTGATAACTTTTTACTATTTTATAAAATGTTACTATTTGGTTATCAATTCTACGTGTTTTATTGATTCATAAACATCCACAAATTTTATTTTTTTTAAATGTTGATGATTTTTTAAATCTTGATTTTTTTATTAAGTTCAGTCGTTTCTTTGTTGATATTTGTTTAATAAAGTGAATAAATATCAACAAAGATATTACGTCTTGAATTTATCATGATTTTTATCAATTTAAACTTCAGTCGTTTCTTTGGTAATATTTGTTTAATAAAGTGAACAAATATCAACAAGAAATTACGTCATTGCGACATTTTTTGTTGCTATTTGTTCAGTTTGTTTATCCATTTTTGTGTCATTTTAAAAATTAAGCTTAATTTAATTAAATCTGTTATTTTATCGAATTTTATCATTTCTAGTTGATTTTTAAATTAATGTTTATTATTTTTTTACAACTTTCACAAATCTTATTATATCGGTATTTTTAAAATTCTCTTTATATATTTGTAAGCTTTATTTATAAATTTAGATAATTTTCATTGTTTTAACAACTTTTACGTTTTCAACGAACTTTATAAATTTTCAGTCATATAAATATCGTTAATTTAATCATTTTTCACAATTTTCGTAAATTCTACTAAACCCATTTAGTGATTTGGTCAATTTTCACGATTCCAATTTTTCTTTTAGGTATACATATCACAATTTGTCCATGTAAATGTTCAGACATTCGTTGATTTATTAAAAACTTCTAATTTGAAGCCTCCAATGAGTGTTTCCAATCCCAGATTAAGCATGAAGTAAAATTTCGAGTTTAGAAAAGCCTGAAAATTTGGTTTGGTCGCGTAGCGCGAAGCGCGGAGCGGCCAAACCAAATTTTCAGGCTTTTCTAAACTCGAAATTTTACTTCATGCGCCACGCGTATAAGACACTGATTTCAAGCGAAGTTTACGCCACGCGTATAAGACACTGATTTCAAGCGAAGTTCACTAGTTCACAATATTTTAGTGCTTTCAGTGTTTAATACGCGTGGCGCATGAAGTAAAATTTCCAGTTTAGAAAAGCCTGAAAATTTGGTTTGGCCGCGTAGCGCTTCGCGCTACGCGACCAAACCAAATTTTCAGGCTTTTCTAAACTCGAAATTTTACTTCATGCTTAACCTGGGAGTGAAAAACACTCGTTTAAACTTCAAATTGACGTCTTTTAATAAAACAACGAATATTTTAAAATCTACAACACGTAATTGGGATAAGTATACTCAAAAGAAAACCAAATTTTTACGCTTTTCTAAACTCGTAATTTTATTTCATGCTTAGTCTGGGAATGGAAAACACTCATTTTGAGCTTCAAAATGAACTCTTAAAAAAGCGTATGCATATGTATACCTAATAATGCATTATTTATTTCTGTAAATACCTGAACTATTAGTAGATGTGGAAATAAGAATTATACATTAATTAAAATGATTTGTGGCTGGGTTTTTTGCAGATTTAGTTTTACGAAGACATTGTTAAAATGTGACGTTTAACCTTAAAATTTTAAAGCTGCATACCGGAACATACGTTTTCGCATGTTCCATCTAAAAACCATAGCAGACATATTATGAAGTTTTCTGTTTTTTTTTACACACGTAATCTGATGACATCAAACTATTTACATATTACATGTATTAGTGCAGAAAGCACTACAAATCAAGGAAACCATAGGACGCCTCTCGTGAATCGTACCTTTTGTCAATATTTAACAAAAATTACAAACTTTAAATAATTATTACTATTTTAAATAAATTCGTCAAAACTAACACTCCATAAAATTTTACACAAACTTAAGAACCGTAAAAATTAAGAAAAAAATTTACCAAATCAACAAATATTTGAAATTCAAAACGAGTAATTGATTATTGATAATGAAGTTTTAAATTACACTTGGTTTGTTGCACAATTTTTTACTTTACTATTTACTCGACTAGTTTCGCGTTTTTACAGCATTATCAGGAGTGATAATAAAAAAAACGCGAAACTAGTCGAGTAAATAGTAAAGTAAAAAAATGTGAAACAAACCAAATGTAATTTAATTTAAAGCTTCATTATCAATATTTAAAAATGTTTCACCAAGTGATAAGTGAGAAAATTATTCAAGAGTAATTGATTAGTGCAATTTAACCTATACTTTAAAACTGTCTTTGAAATTGCTCTCTGGATCCGCTCCTGATTAGATCAACTATGTATTTGGTTAGCCAAAACGACGCTTTTAATAAAATAATCCAGTTAGAAAAACCGGTTAGAAAGTAGCAACAGTAGCCGAATAGAACAGACGCCCTAATAATCATGAAATATGCACTTATCATTATGGATTGTGTGTTACGCCGACACATTTATGGATCGATTACACTAACCTCAAGTGTTTTCCAGGAGTGTTTTTAAAATGAATGTAGTTTTAAGTAGTTTAAACAAGAACACGAGTGATTTTAACGGGTGATTGACAAACAATCCATAAAAAAAACCAGCGTCATGTTTTTCTGTCAAAAAGGGTTGAAAAATGATAATAATTGGGCTTACCTCTTGCAGTTCCTTTTCAATCTCAGCGGCCCTTATAACCAAGGGCCCACGTACGGCGTATTCCAATTTGATAACATTGGGATTCATATCCTCGATGTTGAGACATCTTTGATGCGTGGCCATGGTTCTGCTTATGCATGTTTTGACCACAGCTGATTTCCTCCATCCCACCGACGCGAATGTTGAACAGCGCAGATTCAGAGCGCGCCTCAAGATAAGGGCCGATAACCCGTTGCAGACTGACATTTTGTAATACCCAACAAAAATCTAAACAAAATATTGCAATCTTTAAATAATGAATACACTTTTATATAACACTTCTCATTCTCACTTATACAATCTGCACTCTCCCCGAACTGGCACTTAATAATCCTCACAAGACAATCCCGAGCCAAAAACGTTATGTCAGTGGTTGGCTGTATTATAAAAATACAGCCCAATGAGATACACAGTTCGTGGATGTCAAAAGTTATCTAAATAACCCCAAACACACGCTATCAGTCAACAATTCACACTTGTTAAATTGCTTTGGACTTACTTTCCAGGCCACAGGAAAGGTTATATAATTTTAGCGGACGCACCAGAAGTTAGCAATGCAGGAATACACTATGGAGGTTAGTTTCCAGGGTTTTTATCACCGATACATTAAAGGAATTAACGTATTTCACACCAAAAATGGTTAGACTCGTATATCTAATTAGACGCTTGAATGCCGCTATTTACATAACCAATAAACATAAACATATATGTGACATGTGATGATTACTTGATATTAGCTGTACATTTGGTTACATATATTGTATTCAAAATAAGTCACGCTTTTCTTTAAATGATTAAAATTTCGATTTGTATTTATTTTAATCGTTTTTATTTTCCTTGTGCACTTTTATTTATACAAAAATATACACAATAAATAATATAAATTATCAAAATCAGCTTATTCAAACATACAGCTTTCTGTAATGATATTGATTTTTCAGGCATTTTACTCAAGTAAGTTTAGCTTCCTTTCGACAGATGGCGCAAACGATCACTGGCGCGAAATAAACACTTGCATTTTAACGCAGAATGAGGTTTTGGTGTTTATGCAGTGGAGGATTTAAAGGGTGGTTTACCAGGCTGAAGCCAGGGCCTTCAAAAACATCTTAGAATAACAATAATAATAATAAAACCCTCGCACAATATTATAAGAAAAAGTTGCTAGCAAGGGCAAAATTACAAACTACGCTACTTTTGTTTAGAGTACACTATTTCTTACCAGTGGTTCTGAACTTTTCTTACCTTAGGACACTTAAACACAAAATATTTATATTACAAGCAGGGTTGTTAAAAAAACAGTTTTTTCTCCTTTTAATGAAAACAAGCAGTTAATTTTACAATACGTATTTTTTTCATTGAAACAGTGTTTAAAAAAAACAATATCAATTAAAAACATGCTTAATACACGTTTAAAACGTGTTTAAGACAGAGCATACGGTGCATTTTTCTTTTGACTATACACAGCCCGATAATTACAGCGTTTTTTTTTAATTTGCGGGAATTCGTTGTTTCAAAGCGGTCAATTTAAGGCTTTTAACTAGTATTTTCCACTCCCAGACTAAGCATGAAGTAAAATTTCGAGTTTAGAAAAGCCTAAGAATTTGGATTGGCCGCGTAGCGAAGCGGAGCGGCCAATCCAAATTAGGCTTTATTAAACTCGAAATTTACTTCATGCGCCACGCTTAAAAACACTGATTTACAGTAAAGTTTAGAAAACACACACATACAACGATTATAGGCAACCTAATATACGTTAGAGTTATTGGGTTGCCTATAATCACTGTTCCACTCCCAGATTAAGCATGAAGTAAAATTTCGAGTTTAGAAAAGCCTGATAATTTGGTTTGGTCGCGTAGCGCGAAGCGCGGAGTGACCAAACCAAATTTTCAGGCTTTTCTAAACTCGAAATTTTACTTCATGCGCCACGCTTAAAAACACTGATTTACAGTGAAATTAAAAAAACACACACATACAACAATGATTATAGGCAACCTAATATACGTTAGAGTTATTGGGTTGCCTATTATTACGACATAACATTTCGACGTAACATTTTATTACAATAAAATATCACAAGTGTGTGTGCATAAATGTTTTATTTTAAGATTTCAATTGGAATCTTTAAACGAGGGTTTTCCACTCCCAGACTGAGCATGAAGTAAAATTTCGAGTTTAGAAAAGCCTAAGAATTTGGATTGGCCGCGTAGCGAAGCGGAGCGGCCAATCCAAATTAGGCTTTTCTAAACTCGAAATTTACTTCATGCGCCACGCTTAAAAACACTGATTTACAGTAAAGTTTAGAAAACACACACATACAACGATTATAGGCAACCTAATATACGTTAGAGTTATTGGGTTGCCTATAATCACTGTTCCACTCCCAGATTAAGCATGAAGTAAAATTTCGAGTTTAGAAAAGCCTGATAATTTGGTTTGGTCGCGTAGCGCGAAGCGCGGAGTGACCAAACCAAATTTTCAGGCTTTTCTAAACTCGAAATTTTACTTCATGCGCCACGCTTAAAAACACTGATTTACAGTGAAATTAAAAAAACACACACATACAACAATGATTATAGGCAACCTAATATACGTTAGAGTTATTGGGTTGCCTATTATTACGACATAACATTTCGACGTAACATTTTATTACAATAAAATATCACAAGTGTGTGTGCATAAATGTTTTATTTTAAGATTTCAATTGGAATCTTTAAACGAGGGTTTTCCACTCCCAGACTGAGCATGAAGTAAAATTTCGAGTTTAGAAAAGCCTAAGAATTTGGATTGGCCGCGTAGCGAAGCGGAGCGGCCAATCCAAATTAGGCTTTTCTAAACTCGAAATTTTACTTCATGCGCCACGCTTAAAAACACCGATTTGCAGTGAAATTTAAAAAACACACACATACAACAATGATTATAGGCAACCTAATATACGTTAGAGTTATTGGGTTGCCTATTATTACTGTTTTAAACAATTTGTTCAGCGCAGAATTTGACTCAGGTTTTATCCACATCTACATATTAGATTGCCAAAGCCGTATATTTTAAACTTTACATTTCAGTGTTTCATACGTGTGGCGCATGAAGTAAAATTTCGAGTTTAGAAAAGCCTAATTTGGGTTGGCCGCTCCGCTTCGCTACGCGGCCAATCTAAATTTTCAGGCTTTTCTAAACTCGAAATTTTACTTCATGCTTAGGCTGGGAGTGGAAAACCCTCGTTTAAAGATTCAAATTGAAATCTTAAAAAAAAAAACACATTTATGCACACGCTGTTATGTTATTGTAATAAAATTTGTGCTTAATAATGCAATTTGAAATATCTTCAACAATTTAGCTAAAATTTAATAACGTGAACAAAACATTTTAATGAAGTAATATAAAATATAATTTAGAAAATATTTATTTTTAATTCAGATTTAAAAAAACGTTTTAAACAAATTTAACGTTTAAAACATGTTTTAAACAAATTAACGATTTAAAACATGTTTAAAACAAAACCGTTTAAAACACGACGGCTGTTTTTAAACATGTTTAAGACACTGTTTTAAAACAAAGTGATTGTAGGCAACCGAATAACTCTAACGTATATTAGGTTGCCTATAATCATTATTGTTGTGTGTGTTTTTTTTAACTTCACTGTAAATCAGTGTTTTTAAGCGTGGTGCATGAAGTAAAATTTCGAGTTTAGAAAAGCCTAATTTGGATTGGCCGCTTCGCTTCGCTACGCAGCCAATCCAAATTCTAAGGCTTTTCTAAACTCGAAATTTTACTTCATGCTTAGTATGGGAGTGGAAAAACAAAGTGTATTAAATATAACAACCCTGATTACAAGGCACCCTGCTTATAATTTTTTTTTTTTTTCATACAAACGAACAACTTTTCTGCAGATTCTCTGGCTGTGTTAAGAGGTGCCCTAAGATATTGAAAATGCATTGTATTGTTTATACTGTTGTACCTTATGTTTTTTACTTACTATTTATTTTAAACTATCATCATGCATGGGTTATTTATTATTTTTTAATTGTTTTATATTTATAGTTTTATTTATATTTTAATGTGTTAAATCTCTATTACTGAGCTTGATGTATCAAATGGACTTAGTTAACCGAATAAATAAATTAATATACGGAGAAATATAGGTTTTATACGCGTAGTGCATGAGGTAAAATTTCGAGTTTAGAAAAGCCTAATAATTAGGATTCGGGCGTTTCGCTTTACTCCGCGCCAGAATCAAAATTTTATAAACTCGAAACTTTACTTCATGCTCAATAAGCGATAGTAAGACACTCGTTAAAATTATAGTAAAATGATAACAAATTAATTCCATTTTAGTGTCTTCCTTTATTCATCAACATATTCAGCTTAGTAAAAAAAAAATACAACAACTCGTTAAACGATATTCGTCGAAAACTGTCGTAACTGTCACAAAAGCTAATTTAAATTGCAAAATTGAGGAAATGTTAAAGGCTGGGTTAAATTAGGTCTCGCATCGTAAGTTTGATAAACTTTGCGAATTTAAATAATATAAAATCTAAACGTAATACTGTAATTTGACTATATAGATTAAACTAAAAGTACTAGATACATATTGATTGCCATTTAACTATGTATTTGCTGTCTTTATCTTAACCATTTTTACCGCAATTCGGATGATTGACTATACTGAAAATACCAACTACATATTTATTTCACAATAAAACACTTTTTACTTTGTTTGTATAACACAAAAAAGTGTTATACAAACAAAGTATAAGGCCGGTCGTCCACTGGAAGCGACAACACGCGGCTACGCGCTCACGCGATACGAGCGGCAACGGGCGGCTGCAAGAGTAGCGGCTACACGCGACAGGGGTCGTACACTGCATGTGACTTCGCGCTGCTCAGTTTGTTAGAACCGTCAAAGTTGTGAATTTAAAATATATTTTTAATGGATGCAGAGGATTTTTATCTTCTGGAAAATCGCTATGTGATTAGGGGTATGATTGGAATTCGAAAAAGGCGATCATGTTGGGTAAACCCAATATTAAAAAAAAGTGAATCACTGGGAGAATTTCATCATCTCCACAGCGATCTAGAACAAGATCCCCAGAAATTTAGTGACTATTATCGAATGACCCCAGAAACCTTCAAATATATTTTGAAAGCTTCATTACTCATCCAAGTATTCGGTTTCAATGCAAGCATTCATTAAATTTTCTAATGCAAATATTTTAATATTGTATTGTGGTAGGTCGGGAGAAATCTAATCAGCATCTTTATTCATTCATCGTAATTTTGTTCGTATTGGAATGATTTTGAAATTACCAAATCAAAGTAAATTATAATTTCACCTAAAATCCCAGCTAAAATATAACTATGTTTTTTATTTTTGCTGAAAAACAATGAAGTTAATTACATGTTTAAATGTTCATAAATAATATAAATAGTACACTAAAAAGAATCACAAGTTATGCTATTTTCTTTCATTTTATTTTAATGAAATTCATGCTATTATAGAAAAATCAACTCAATGGATGAGTCGACTAATCCTTTATTTGCTTATATTGAAAATATGAAATAAATAGCTGTGTAAATAACGAAATTACAGTCGTAAAATGGAAGCGTAAAAGCGCAGGACTAGACGCGGCTACGAGCGAGCCATTTCCATGGGACTTGACGCAGCTACACGCTCGGCGCGAGAATCCCCATGTCCGCGCACGCTTGCAGTGGACGAGATTCATTGGATTTACACACGTCGGGATCTGTCGCGCGTATACGCATGTTGCCGCTAGGATCGCGTGAGCGCGTAGCCGCGTGTTGTCGCTTCCAGTGGACGACCGGCCTAAAGCGTTTTATTGTGAAATTATCATGTATAGCGAAGTAGAAGCCTTCACAATACAGAACATATTTATTTATTTCCCAACAGAAATGCAGGGTGTTTCTAAATTGATGCGCAAGATTTTAATGGGTGAATTTTCAGCAGAAATTAAGGAAGGTCTTTCATATATTTTTTTTTGTTCAAAACTCCTTCCTCTCCAAGTTACACAAAATACCAATCTTTTAATAAAGTCTTAATTAGTTGTGCAAACATTTTTAAGTCCATACGTATAAAACTCTCTAGAAATTTTAGAAAATAGTATGACTTTATTTGGAATCAGCCTACTTGATTTTTCTTAAAAAATAATAACCAATCTCTGAACTACATCAAATAAGCCTATATATTATTTTATTGTTTGTGATCAAACTAACAATTTTAGGAGAAAATGTCAAAGAATACATTTTTATTTTCAATGTTTAACTTTAATTAGGGTCTGATTGAGTACATCAAAACGTAACAACGAATGGACACCATTAAAAAATAACTTAAGGTATTCTCTCTCCAGTCTGTAAAAATTATAGCCTACATTGCAACGTAGGAAATTTAAAACGCTGTGTTTGTTCTGCATATTTTGATGGAGGAATAACAAATTGAACAAATTAAACAATATTACATATATTTATTACCAAATAAGAAAAATAAATAATCTGTACAATTATTAAATTTTCGTTTCTTGATTTGTGTTATGTTCTTTAAATACAAAAATATACAATTCAAAGCAATAACAAAACAACTAATAAACATTATATAGATAGTTATGTACAGAGTTTAATAAATCTGATCAATTACTCAAGATTAGTAAGAACTTCAGAACATACCTACTTGGACCAGGTTCCATAAAAATTGTGTAAATAATATATAAGTATGAATATTATTTAAATAAAAATCACTTGGTTCGTTTCACAAAATATTTAATTTATTCCGACTAGTTTCGGCTTCTGCCCATTATCAAGGAATGTACAGAAATTAAATTTTTACAAACTATATATACATAATCAGGTAGTAAGGGCGTTTAATATTGGGGAAATCCAAAGTTCGTCGTTGCTATTAACTATGTACTTTCCGGCTTTTATTGCCTTTTGTATTTCCAAACCTTCTCTACAATTCAGTAAACGGCCCTTATTGCCTGTATATAAAATTTTGAAATCGGAATTATTAAAAAGTTGACCAGCTGTGATATTTAAATAATATTCATATTTATATATTTAATCATGTTTCACCAAGTGATTAATGAGAACATAGTGAAAGATATTTGTGTAAATAACTTTAACTAATAAACTCGACTTATAGTTGCTTTACTTGATTTAAGTTAAGGTCGACTATAATTTTTTACATATTTCTTATATAAACCGTATAATTGCATAAAGTAGCTTTAACAAAAATAGCATTCAAGTTAAAATCTACATTAAGATCTTATACTTATTTGTTTATGTAACTTTATGTTTATGTCTACTTTAAATTTCTGTACATTCTTTAGGACACATTCAATTTGAAATGGGTTTATAAAACAATTTTATGTAAAAGTCGACTTTAAAGATAAAAAAAATTAAAATGTTTATGAAACCGGCTGTTATATAAATATACAACTTCTATATCTAGGCTTGCTAATTTTCATATATCTACAAGTCGCATTGTACACAATAATGGGCGAACTCTTCTTAATATAATTTTTAATATATAGTATAAAAATATGAATTATCTAACATACAATATACATTAATATTTTTTAACATGAATTACACGAACTAATAAAAAATCCATCAAAATGTTACTCACTTATCAAAAACATAGTTAAAAAAAATCTTACCTTTGTTCAACGAGTTTAACTTACTCAAATTTTGAATGAGTACAATTATACTCTAACTCAAATACTGTAAATAAAATGGACCTTCATAGTCATATTTAGCAACTCTTTTTACTACTTGGCATAATTAATATTCATATCAAGTAGTTTGTAAAGCAAGTCAAGTAGCTTGAAGTGAAATATGTATGGTGTGACATTCTATTGGGTGTCGAACTATTATTAAAGTCCTGGGTAGCTATCGAATTAAACATGTAAAATTACTGGCATTTATTACTTTTTAAAGGCATTGATTTTATTTATATCAATAAAATGTATTTAATTATTCGAGGACAGACAAACTAACAAATAATTTAGTAATATAAATACATTCTTACTAAATAATACAATAAATGTAATGGTCTAATAGTATAATACCAATGTATTGTTTGTATTCATTCATTTAATTTCTAAATTATAATTGTAGACACGCATGTGGAACGTATTTTTCATCTTAAAAAAAATGTATTCTTCCTAGTGATTAAAGTATGAAAAAAGTGATAAAAATATTAGGTCATAATATGTTTTTTAATTTACTAGTCTAAACCAGACTTACCCTACTTAGACTTATGTAATTAAGTCACGACTGATAATCTTTGTTTGACAGTATAAAATATTCATATTTTTATTTAACTCTAAATTGTACTTTTTAGTGTCAAAAAAGGTTATATCGTCCTTAAGTTATTCCACCTGTTTACTTTCTTAATATTTGTAATTACAATTTTGTTGTTAGAAATATTACAATATATTAAGTAATCAAGTTTTAAAAAGTTCTGATCAAATGTACATAGAAAAAATGTTTTAATAATTAATTGATAAAACAATCAAATTCGAAATGTTTTAATTGACATTAAACATTTGTAAGAATCAGTGGCGAAGATGGGGTGATCCCCCCTCCCTTTAGAGGATTTATAGTCTTGAAAAATAGAAGAATAAATAAAACGCTTTTATTTGTTGGCGATTTGTTTTGTTATGATTATATTTTATTTTTTAATATATCTAAGTGAAAATAGAACCATTTTGTTTTTATAGAACTTTAGAAAAATTAGATAAATAATAGAAATTCAATTCAAATCCCCCCCCCCCCCCCCCATCGCAAACAACTATTTACGACACTGGTAAGAATAGTAAAATAAACATTCAAAACGCATTCAAGTATCTACAGAGATTTATTTCTTTTGAATATACTTTCACATATTCCATATAAACATTTGTAAAATTAATAAACATATCATCAAACCTAAGCAGTATATTTAAAGCTTCACTTTAAATCAGTGTTTGATATTTTAATTCATGCGCCACGCGTAGGCGCATGAATTAAAATTTCGAGTTTAGAAAAGCCCGAACATTTGGTTTCAGGCTGCCCTAAACTCGAAATTTTACTTCATGCTTAATCTGGGATTTAAAACACTCGTTGGAGTCTTTAAATTATAAGTTTTAAATAAAACAACGTATGTCTAAAAATTTACATAAAAAAATCGTGGCATGTATGCCTAAAATAACAAATCCTTGTAAATACTTTAATGCGTTTTGAATGTTTATATTACTTTTCTTACACATATTTATTACTATCAAAAACATTTCGAATTTGATTGTTTTATCAATTAATTATTAAAACATTTTCGTATTACTATTTATAATAACAACTTCTTTGATATATTAGACATATTAGTAATTACATCAATAATATCATTTTCTTATACATATTACTATTTACTTATAAAAATAAATAAACTCTAGTTGTTTCTTATTAAATATTGTGACTATGCGAGCTAACATTAATACAAGGGTGTTATAAATTAAGGATATTTAGTATTCTTATTTACATGGTATAAAATTATGACAAAAGGGACATTTACCACACTCATCAATATTAATTTACCTACTAGTTCTACTACATTTCGTGAATTAAAAGCAAAAGTCATTAGGTGCTATTGATTAGCAATGCACTTAATGAGTTTAACTTTAAAATGGACGATTTAATTGATTTCGTTTGAGTCATTACATTATCTACATACGATTATATCGATATCAAAATTGACAAATATACAAAAATGTATTGATTTTAAAACATTCAAAATATAAATTCCAATAATTGATACTGAGAATTATTTTATATACAGATCAAAGATAAGATAAGATTCTGATTATTAAAAATAATGCTCCATTTCAGCGTTTCCCAAACTTTTTCTGTGTCGTGTTCATTTCAATATTTTACCTACGTGACATTAAACTATATTGCATATATTTTGTTATCAATTTAAATAGTTCTAAATTTGCTGTAGTTTAAATGTCGGTGAAGTTTTTGTCTATTTTCCCTTGTTTTCTCAGTTAAATGATTTTGCGTTTTTTCACAAAATAATAAATATTATAAAGTTTTATGTACATTTTATTAAAATCTAAGCTTTTCATAATTTTTAAATAGACGACGTATTTACTTCTTCAACATTTTGTAATTTTGTTGAATTTTGTATATGCTCACGTAAATTGTTTGTTTTCTTAATCCTTGTAAAATTGAAATCTATTTGTATTTACACTCGTCAAATGTTGGTAAAAGGAGTAATTTGTAAAAATATGTTTGCTATTGGCAGCTTTGGTTATTTCAACAATTTCTGTTTCAAGACTAAAAAAAAAAAAAATTTGAATATTATAAAATCAACCTTTATTAAGTATTGTGAATTGAAATATCGATATAGCATTTAAGCCTAAATGATAAAATATCACGTCTTATTCCTTAATTTCTAAATATTAAATTTCACTTTTGTACGATTTCATCGATAAAGTATCACTTAACAGAATGTCGCCGTATTCCTTCGAATCGTAATTTTCTTTGGACACATCGGCCACATGCCGGTCAATTTCCAGATCCGAGTCCGTGTCGATGTCAATGGCGTCCAGGCGTTTTGGCGATTCCCTGAAGGACATTATAGATAAACTCTTCTCCAGAATGCGGTCGGCCTCTGCTTCCCACGGTGTTGGTGGCGGCTCTCTAAAAAAATTATTGACAAAACTAAAAAAAGAAAAAATAAGTAAGTTCTGAAAATTATTTCTAAAAGATTGAAGATTACAGTTTTCGAAATGCTATTGTGAAATTGTGTAGTAAAAAAGGTTCTTAGATTGTGTTATAAACGACTATAATCTCTGAGTACCAGTAAATTAAAAATTGGATTATAGTAAGTATACATATCCCGATATATACGCTGTAAATTTTATGGCGTTCATTGATTTTATAAAAACGTTCAATTTTTAAAAAAGTGAAAGCTTCTAACGCATAACGTGTGTTTGTTGCCACTCCTCGATTAAGAATGAAGTAAATATTAAAGATTAGAAAAGCTTGAAAATTTGTCTTGGTTGCATAATAAAACGGGGCGACCAATCCAAATTTTCATTCTTTTCTAAGATCGAAATTTTACTTCATTCGCCATGCATATAAAACACTGATTTGAAGTTAAGTTTAAAATATTCTGATAAACTTTCATCTCACTACAATATTTTACAAATATTTATTTCGCTTGAATTTTTGAATATTTGGTTAGACGAAATAAACATTTGTGTTATTTAATAACGTGAGATCAAATCTAAGCAGTATATTTTGAACTCCACTTTAAATCAGTGTTATACAGGGTTGGGCAAAAGTATCTGAACACCGGATAAAGTAAGTAGTATAAAGATAAAGTTTTGAAAAGCCTTAAAATTTGGACAGAGGAGCGAATAAGCCACATTTGCAAGCTTTTCTGAATTATACATTTTACTTTATACTTAATCAAGGTGTGGAAATACTCGTTAGAAGCTTTAAATTGACCACTTCTATAAAAACAATGCATTCCTGCAAATGTATCAAACACTGTAATCATTGGAAAAAATAAAAAATTCCCTGTATATTATTGCTATTGTTAAGCAAGTGTAGAAATAATATTATGAAACATTGCCTGAAATAATTTTGCTTGGTAGGAAATACGAAGGCACTACGTTATATTATTACGACGTCAAGAATATGATCAAAACATCCACTTAGTTTTTGCTATCCCGACAGCGAGTCGTGTACCCATTTAAAAACAATTACCTGACACATAGTTTAAATAGATTTATGGGTTTCCAAAATGTTGGAAAAAAACTGAAAAATAGATTTATTGATTTCTTAGATGGTATAAAAATAAGTAGAAACACATAATACCGAATAATGAGGGTAAACTACTTATCAATACCTGATATGCCTATCCTCATTTATATTCCTATCGTTTCTATTGTATAATTGTAATGTATTTCAGTGATATTATAATAACGAAACATTTATTTATAATATAAAATTACTTGTATTACATTAAGATGTGATATTATGATATGTAATAATATTTAATGCAGCAAAGAAAAATATCAACCTAACTTACGCTCGTAAACTTATTAATGAATATAGTTAGAGATGTTCTTGATGTACCCATTAGTACACCAAACTAAGAACGATTTCATACCTTAACAGTATATTATGTGTTTTGAGGCAGCAAATTTTCTTTTAGAGCAGGGGCTTTCAGTCGTTTCCAGGTGGCGCCCCCCTCATAACCCTTATCAATTTCCACGCCCCCCTGATTTAATTCGGGCTATTTAGTTGGATTAAAACACTATTGTAACTTTTAAATTCTTACATTTCGAAATTTACATAAAAAACAACGTAAATCTATATAATTAATGTGAGATCTGACTTTGTTTATTCCGCGGTGTAACTCGGAGGTGCAAGAGTGATTTTTGTAAATTTTATTTAATGCAGAATTTTAATTCTCGAAAAACATAGACATTTCTTTTTATTCTGATGACCTTTTATTATTATTGTAGATTGTGGATATTTTTGAACTTTACAATAAGTAAGTGCTTTATACGCCTACGAAGTAAATGAATATTTCGAGTTTAGAAAAGCCTGAAATGTTTACTTCATGCTTAAACAAGAGGTTCAGACACTCGTTAGGGTAATATTAACACTATTCATAATAAATAATCTAGATTCACAAATGGATAAACTAAAAGCTTTTTTCTAAAAAATGTAAATATCAGTACTAACATTTAAAAATAATTGAAGTATATTACAATATACTTCGAATTTTTCTTATAGTATAGTATATACAGGGTGTCCCATTAGTGCGTTCTCGAAGGATATCTCGGCTCATATTAAAGATAGAAAAACAGTGTGTTCGCTAAAGTTGCTTGATTGTAAGAGCTACCTAAAAAGATAAAAATATTTGTTGGTCTACAGAATGAGCTATAAAGAGAGTAGCGGATGCACCTTGCTTTTTTTAAAAGGATCATCCTGTACATTATTTGGTTTTTGAACTCCTCATAAATATTGCCTATCATTTTATTAAAAACATTCAGTGTAAGTCATACCGATTCAGAGGTATTTGACCTTTATAAACAAAAATGACCTATACGGTGGTTTACTTATTATGTCTATGAAACTAAATAAGATAAACAGTTTTAGATTTCCCCTCTTCAGAATAAAAGGCGCTATTGGCTGCACTATAAAGTTGTTGCGCTTAAGTTATTTGGCTACGTAATAGTCGAATTTACAAATTTGCAGTTAAGGCTAACTTGATTTTTGTTTGATTAGGTTTATCATTTTTATTCGTAACTTTAAAGTTTTTAATTATATTATATCAACATTATATCAAATTTGGATTGGATTGGATTGGGATTGGGATTAGGCGTAGCGACCAGTCCAAATTTTAAGGCTTTTCTAAACCCGAAATATTTACTTTATACGCCAGGCGTATAAAACACGAATTTAGTGTTGAAGTTTTAAAAACACTTTACCTAACTCTCCAATGACATAAATCTAACCTAAAATGTATTAAATATTGATACTTTCAATTTTTATTTCGGTGCATGCACACGTATTTAATAAAAACTAATTTCTAACCTGTTTGCCGCACGAAAGCTCTTCTTTTACACTTTATAACATCAATTATACATCAATTCAAGGTTGTGTTTTTCTCAATTAAACATTTAGTATTAAATGTATGCTGCATTAAATCATTGTTGATTGAATTTGATGTTAACCAGTTAAAGATCGGTTGAGAACCCCTGCCTTAGAGAGTCTGTTTTATGTTAAGATGTTGTGTAATACACTTACTAAGCAATAACTGATACGCGATTTTTATTTATTTGTGAAATTAAAGAAACATAATTATGAAGCACCATTTTCGAAATACAATTATTTCGCTTGAAAATTAAAAAAAATATTTTGTATAAAATAGCATGCATTCCTTAATTCACCCCGCCGAGCGCGATGATTTGAATCCCGATTGGTTCGAATCCAGCTCTGTTATTTAAGTGCAGAAATATTCGCAATTATTTAACAAAACTACAAAAATTAAAACTAGTTTCAATCAATAAATCCATTCGCTTATTACCAAACAAGCAAAAAACGCAGGGAAAAATCAGAGGATTTCAAAATCGCCTATTTATTCCCCCTTTCAACGTCAGTTGAGAACGATCATTCACACGGTGTATTTCGTTTAGTTGCTTTTTAGAAAACACTGATCGGTTTTCGAGTTTGATATCAAGTGCTAGTGTTTATTTACATCTACGACAGTAATTGCTGTGGCTGGTCGACAGACCTGCAAAGCTAAGGACATTAATTACGCAAGAAGAAGAAGAAAGCTAAGGCTAGTGATTACGAAAGAAGAAGAAGGAGACGTGTTAGTGTTTTGAGACGTTAGTGAATTTTTGCTTAGCGGATTATTAGAAATTTGAATTTGATGGATCGTATTTCATTAATTACGAGGTTAGTGCGATGGTTTGTTTTCTTTCTATTTGGGAATGTTAATCGATGCTCTGAAGCCAGGGCCACTTATTTAGCAAAAAAAGAAGATGTTTATGTTAAAACTGTTGTTGAATTTAAAAAATAGTTTTAGAAAAGCTATTGGCCGTTCATTTAAGGTATATACGCTTTCCAACAGAAAATTACTGGAGCACTTAAAAATGCATTTGATTGTCTTTGTCTGTTTTGCACTTACAGAAAAAATATAGATCATTCCTTTTCAACCTTATCATTCGGTGTCATCTGTTTCTACATCTAAGAAATACAGAAATCTATTTTATAATTTTTTTTCTCGAACATTTAGGAAGCCCATAAATCCATTTAAATTATGTGTGAAATATTTGCTGTGAAGCGGGTACCCGACCCGCTATCGGTGTTGCAAAAACTGTGTGGAAGTTTTCATGGAGTGTTCGACTTTATGGGAAGCTTATTCTACTGTGACTTATCGTTTTTAAAAGAGTTTTCCAAGTTGTAATGTATTTAAAGCTTTTAAGCATAAACCAGATGTACCTCTACAGAGATTGAAAAGTTTCATAGTCAATAATTCGCTAAATTTGTGAATGAAAACCGGTTGACCGATCATTTTCCGGTAAATCACAGAGTCATTATTTTATCGGTAAAAGTCAATTAGTACATGGAAAATAAATAGCATTTTAACGAGGGTGTTCATTAGAGTTGCAACGGATATCTGGTTACTGGATACTAGGGCATATCCGGTTGAATTTTATTATCCGACCGGATACCGAATATCAAGACACAATTATTAAGCCACAGCTAAATTTAATTTGCAATGAAAATGATTATTGTGAAGAACGTTTTGTTCAAAAGAATCGACATAAAATTCAATGAGTTTACATAAAAGTAAATATTTTACACAAAATTCAAATATATTGACTAGGTTTTTCAAAACTTAAAGTTATTGTTTATATTTTATAAAGGTAGCATTTAGCAAATGTTTTAAAATATGTAAAATATTAACAGATTCAACTTTTTTTATAGAAAAATAAAAAGTAACGACACGTTTTCAGTAAGAATATATATACATATACAGGGAATTTTTATTTTAAGTATAAATATGTTTTTTTTTAAAGTTAAATTTGAAGCTTTAAACGGGTGTTTTCCACTCCCAGGTTAAGCATGAGCGACCTAACCAAATTTTCAGGCTTTTCTAACCTCGAAATTTTACTTCATGCGATAGATGTATAAGACACAAAAATACTCTGAAGCTTAAACTATGTTTGCAAACCAGTATAAGTATGCTAAAGCAGTATTTAGCATACTGATTTGGAAGTATATTTTAAACTTCACAATATTTTAGTGTTTTATACGCATGGCGCATGAAGTAATATTTCGAGCTTAGAAAATCCCGAAAACTCGAAATTTTACTTCATGTTTAATCTGACGAGCTTCAAATTGAACGATTTTCAAAAACAATGAATATCTGAACAAATTCATGTAAATATCGGGATATGTATACTCAAAATATAAATTCCCTGTATGTTTTTTTACAACTAAATATCGTAATAAGTTGGCTCAGCGAAAAAATAGCATTGTTTTATCCACCGAAATACCGGTAAAAATCGACAAATTACCGGTAAATTAAAAAACCCTTCGCTCAGGTGTAAAAACTGTTAAGTGCTATTCATTTCCTAAGCACCTAGAGGCTATACTAAAGATATAATATGCAGTTTTATCAACTTGTTAATAAATAAATTAACTAAATATAGTATATACAATAGCGATGCGTTTTAACTAATCTACGGTGGGAATACAATAAGATGGATTTCGTGTTTCAACTCTAGTTTCAAAACTAATCAAATAAGAAAGTTTTTACATCTACTCAATAATTAGCATTTAGCGTTTATTCAAACTAGAGCAATATCAAACACGAAAAAACGATGAAACAACTCACATGACACACTTACTCCTCCGCCTTAACTTCCTTTTTGGGAGACTCCTTCTTCGTGGGCGTCTCCAGCACATCCTCTATAGTCTGCTCCATATCTTCAATATGTAAAGTCTCTTCGACGGCGTTATTCATTTCCTTCACAGACTCACCGAACTCATTCTTTATAGCGTCCTCTTTTTCCGCTAATGTGTTTGTAGCGTCTTCAAAGGCTAGCACAGTTTTTGTATCCGAGATTGCTTCATCTATCGCATCTGTTGTTGATTTGCTGATGTCCTCTACGGTACCTTGGGCTTCGGCTGCTTTTTCTTCGGCCTTTGATTTGCCTACGCCTATGGTGCTTTCTATTGAGTTGACTACGTTTCCGATTCCATGCTGGGCGGTTTGTAGGCCGGATTCCACTGTGGTTTTCATGTGGTCTACACTTGTTGATACCGCTTCCCCAGCGTCTGGGGGAAATGAGAAGATTAATGGGGGGATTAAATTTATTGCCAAAGGGGGGAACGTTTGGCAGGAGCTAATGTGATAATGAATGTAAGAAATATATTTATGGAGAGAGTATTAGAGAAGGATTCCAATTTTAAGTGGACTTATTTCTTATAAGTATACGAGTCATTCCATGTCAAGAGATCTAATAAGTTTTACTCTCAGATATCTAGTTTTTGTATTTTTATCTCAAACGGTTTTGGTGTTGTTATGATGGTGTGATATTAATAAAAACAATGTTGCACTTTGTGAGCTACACAAAAAATGTTAAAGCATGTATGGGCTCTCATATCATATGCGACTTGATGGAATTATTTGAAATTTTGTTTAAAAGTTATTGAAAAAAACTGAATAAAAAATTTTGAAAAATGTGTATTGAGTACATCATATTTCTACAAGATTTATGCAAAATTTTATCTTTAGATATCACGAACGAACATTAAACATTAAAAATTAAATTATTCAACCAATTTCATGATAATCGCATAATATCGTAAAAAATAACAACAGTTACTAAATTCCCATTTTAATGTGTTTGTTTTTGTTTGTATTGGCCTTGGTAACTATGATCATTAGCTATATCTAATATTTGAAGTAATTCTAAGTCGAAATTACATCTAATCGTCTTTTACTTTGAAGGGCTAATTAATTTATTAATTTACAATACTTATAATAATTCTATTGATCAACATTTTATACTTTCACATTTATTTTAGATTACTTAAATAAAATCAACTATAGCTCAAAACTACAAATAAACTATGTATGATATTTTCATATTCTTAAAACGCATTCGTTTCTAAATTTCATATGTCAGTTTCGACATATAATAATCGATTATTTAGTTTTCACGTCAGCATAAAATCTTACAAGCTAACTTTTTATCTTTTCAACTTCGACTCAAAATTATTTGAACAATAAGCTGATATGTTTCAAATATTGTCTAAAGTATAAAGTAAAGATAGTTCATAAAAGTGAAGTTGAATGTTTTAACATTTTCCAAATCAATATACTTAAATCGAGATCTTTCTTTTTTCTAAATTAATTCTAAGTCTTGCTTAACTACAAAATAATAGAGTGTAGTATTTACATTTTCTTAACTAATTATTAAACAAAATTCATTATTAAATAAAATTTGTGAGTTTTTATAGGATTCCAAATCGCAATGATTTTTTGCAATTTTTTAAAACAAATATTTCTACTTATCACGCGAATTTCAAATTACATTTCAATTTTGGCTAAATATGATAAAAAAATCAAGTGAGTTTTTAAATTAAACCTTCTCACTTAAATAATAATTCTGACTTAAAATTAAAGACAAACGCGATGTTTAGTTATTATTAAACTGCATGTATTAAGTTAAGTTTCTGTAGGTATGTACAAGGAATTTTTGTTCTAAGTATAGATATGCATACGCTGTAAATCTTTAGATAGTTATATGTATATAAAACAAGTGTTTTTTACTTCCAGGTGAAAAACACTCGTTTTATATACAGGGAATTTTTATTTTAAGTGTACATTCATGTATGTAAATTTTCCGACATTCGTTGTTTTTTTTATCAAGAGTACAATTTGAAGTTTTAAACGAGTGTTTTCCACTCCCAGACTAAGCATGAAGTAAAATTTCGAGTTTAAAAAAGCCTGAAAATTTGGATTTGCCGTCGCGAGCGAAGCGAGTGACGGCAAATCCAAATTTTCAGGCTTTTCTAAACTCGAAATTTTACTTCATGCGCTACGCGTACAAAACACTGATTTCAAATGAAATTCAAAATATACTGCATTAGAATACTGCTTAAGCAGTATATTTTGAAATTCACTTGAAATCAGTGATTTATACGCGTGGCGCATGAAGTAAAATTTCGAGTTTAGAAGAGCCTGAAAATTTGGATTTGGAGTCACTCGCTTCGCTCGTGACGGCAAATCAAAATTTTCAGGCATTTCTAAACTCGAAATTTTACTTCATGCTTAGTCTGGGAGTGGAAAACACTCGTTTAAAGTTTCAATTATTTAAAAAAAAACAAGAATATATGAAAATTTACAGCATATACCCTGTAATTGGGCTGTGTATACTTAAAAGAAAAACTCCCTGAATAACGTTAATCAAGGAATAGAATTACTCGTTTGTAGCTTTCATACTTGAACGATTGATCTATCGGTATACTTCAAAATGGTGTAAAGTAGTATATTATCTTCACAGATTTAGATTATCCATCCTTTGAAATGATTTTATTTATAGACTATATTTAAAATACTAAAGTTTTTAAATGGTCTAGTGTGAAATTCTTTAGAGTTATTAATAGTTAATACAATTATTTGGATCTTGGTACACTTGTTTATTTAAAATTGTATATGTGACCTGCGAAGAAAAATGGTTTTGAGACTACAGAACTAGACGATAAAGAAAATATATTATTTAACGGCTTACTGTTAATTTACAGGAAGCCGTTGAATCCCCAGGAGGAAACCTTGTTAAACTGAAGAATCTTATAGTTTTCCAAAAATAATTTTATAAGACATCTAATAGAATATCCAGAAAATGATATTATCAAATATCTACTGTAATATTGGGATACATCTTTTGATTATATAATGTAAATTTTGATGAAAAGATACAAAGTCACAATCGGGCAACATATGTCATTGTTACTGCACGCATGCCCTAAATTAATACTATACTATGTATCATAGCTGCCAGTCATGAAAGCGCGTGTCTGTTGTGTTTGGCACACTTGACACACTTGATAATAAATAGTCTAAAGTATATATTTCATCTTATTTGTCAAATATCTTTTATTTGCGTAAAACATGGCCTTAGATTTACAGTTCCGTTGACTAGAAGTTAAACTTCGTATTTCGTTTTTATAGATATGCTCTACCTACCTACTCAGGAGCATGTATTATTTATTACATTAGATATTTATTTACATCAGTTTTAAGAGAGACAAATCTTTCAAAGTAAATTTTAGTTTTTAGAAAAAATCTAGATTTTAAAGAGATTTTTATATGATTCTAGAGAAATGGGAAATATAATTATAAATCGCACCAAAATTGCAAGCTATGTTCAATTAATTTACCACATTAATTTGTAAAAATATAGTTTAACTTTAAGCGAAGGAAGGATGAAACTTGCATTAAGTATATGGTATATTGATTCACGTCACACATACATACACATGTATACCCGTATATTAAACTCGACATCACAACAAAATTGATTTTAAAAAGCATGGTATTTTTAGGTAGTTTATTTGAGAGAGATATATAAAGTATTGATTTTGGTGTAAGATACGCTGTCCATTTGTCATATTTTTTTTGTTGTGTGTAATAATATTCATAATTTGAGGTTTTCTGTCATAAACAATAATTTGTGGTTAAATATATTCAAAATATATAATGTACACTTTTAATATACTTAACCACAAATTGGTTTTTATGACTAAAAACCTCAAATTATAAAGGTTATTACAGGCAACAACAGACAATTGAGAAATGGACTTAGGCCACTATCAAAATAAACGGCTCATATAAAGTATTTATCAGTCCATAAATTACTAATTACTGCATAACAATATCAGGTATGTAGAAGTAACATCCATTGTTATAATCATTTTATTAGAAATAACTCCGTTTTTAATAATACTGTATTTATATTTATTAATAAAAATTGTAAGTAGCACTTTTCTATTATAGCTACGTTTGCTGCTTAACACTCGGTATAATTTATTTATACTCAAACGTCTTGATTCAACAGTTATTACTTTGCTTTTAACAAACATAACATTAAATTATATTATTATAGTAAAGCAATAACTATAATAATATCGCTTTACTATAATAATATTTCTTATAAGTTCCAACTTTGATCACATTTGCTGTGATGTGAAAACTATTTTTACAATACCTAAACTATAGTTTCACTAGATAATTGTAAGAAATTAACATTACACTATTGAATTATTAATGTCAAAAATGTACTTAACACTGCCACGTGTCGTCAGTTTTATTTTTTCGTGACATCACAATAAAAATGTACTTCGTTTTGCCGCCAAACGTATGAAATAATTCCAAGGCTAACTTTGTCATAAGATTGATATCAACACTTATATTCTGCATGTATAATGAGTGCTTTGTTTACAATAGCAAAAGTCAATACACTTCAAAGTAAATAAATTACAATTCAACAAATTGTTGCTTTTACACTTTTAAATTTCTTATATTTTTCTTGTTCATGTTTTTAAAAATATTGTTGTGTTTCGAAACTATAAAAACTCAATTTAAAGTATATCGTGAATAAAACTAGATTCATTGTTTATAGAAATACTATCCTTATGTGCTTTTACTGAAGTATACTTGGGGTTTTGCTGTGGAAATTTTAAAAAGTAAATTGTGTTTAAAAATTATACAAAGTAAATATTCAATCACTCATAAATGAAACCGACACTTTACAGAATTTCTCATCAAAATCTGTTATTTTTGGTAGAGCGTAGTATTTGGTATATTGTATACCAAATAAAATAACAAAATAAGCCAAAAAATATGTAAAATTGTATGTAGTTGAATACCTGTTCTTATACAGGGAGTTTTTCTATTAAGTATAGATATCCTAATTACAGCTTATATGCTGTAAATCTTCAGATATTCGTTGATTTTAATAAGAATTCATTTATAAGCTTAAAACAAGTGTTTCCCACTCCCAGATTAGGCCTGAAGTAATATTTCGAGTTTAGAAAAGCCTAAAAATTTGGGTTGGTCGCTCCGTTTCGCTACGCGAAACAGGCTTTACTAACTTACTAAACTCGAAATGTTACTTCATGCGCCACGCGTATTAGACATTGATTTCATGTGAAGTTCACAATATGCTACTAAAGCAGTATGCTTAGGACGTATATTTCGAACTTCACTTAAATTAAGTGTTTTATACGCCGCATGAAGTCAAATTTCGAGTTTAGAAAATCCTGAAAATTTGGTTTGGTCCATACGCGGCAGAACAGGATTTTCTAAACTCAAATTGAACTCTTTTAAAAAAACGACGAATAAGTAAAAAACACTCGTTTAAAACTTCAAATTGAACTCTTTTAAAAAACGACGAATGTCTGAAAATGTACAGCATAAAGATATATATACTTAATAAAAATCTCTATGTTTTTCCTACCAATTATAGAAATAATTAATCATTTACTGCACAATATTTAATAAGGTTGAACTTGTTAATTTATTTAAGTATGTATAACTTTCGTAGAATTTATAAAATAATTTTTATTTTCAAGTTATCAATCAAATAAGTCAATGTACGTTAAATAAATTAATTATTTTAAATGTACCTTTTAATTTACAACTTATATTTTTATAATATACAGTACCTTACTATAGTTAGCTATTATCAACATTTTATAACTACCAGCTTTATTCAGAACTACAAAGTTTTGACTATTATTTGCATATCCATATTTAAAAACATCTGCACATTGTGTTACTTCTTTTAGTGGTTATATCGTATGATTAATAAAAATAAACCTCTAGAGTGTCATGAAAAATATTGTAGGTTGGCAACTTTAAAATTATATACTACAACTATTATGTCTGACGTTTAATATGTCAATTTTTAAAGCGTGTAGCGAACTTAAATTTAAAACAAAGATTAAATCATGGTACTCTAAAGTTTTTTTGGTAAATTGAACATACGATAGTTTCTAACGCAAACCGAATCAAATAATTATCTAAAAATTTTGAGAAACATCAATGTAAATTTCCCGGCGCAGTCACCAATACAGTATATGTGTATATTTATATTAATCAATATTTGAAGTAAACTCACTCTTACATAGTCGATGTTGCAGACTGTAATTAATTCTGCAACAATGCAAATCGATTTAAGAACTGCTAATTAATTCATCCAGACAGTTATATAATGAATCATCCAATGTTGATTTATTTTTTTATAGAACACTCATTTTATTTATGAACCTCAATAAATCCTTTACAAACACAAGATATTATCACACTTTTTCAAAGCAAAATGATTTATGCATTTTCAGATATAATCAGTGACCGTTATATGTGATTTTATAACATTGCTGCTTTTAAATTATTCAAATGGAAGAAATAAAAATCAATAATGCGTTTTATTTAACGCTTGAAAAAATATAGCACACTGATTAGGTACCTATTATAACTCTAGTATTTTGAATAATTTTAATTCAACTTAAATTCATAACTCATATAAGTGGTGAAACATTGTCTAAGTAATATTAAATGTTGAAGAAATAAAGCCCAACATTTCTAATTTTTGCTAATAAATGTTTAAATGTTACTTAAACCTATAATAATATGCATAGCTTTAAGTGATCTATCGATAGTTAGAAACAATAAATAAGGGTTGTTAAATACTCTTACATCACTAAAAAAGTAATTAACACCTAATTTTAAACACTCCATATGCTTTTAACTGTTAACGGATTTTTATTTTATTTGAACCAATTATCTTTTATTTAAGTGTGTATATTTAGAGAAATCGATACATTTGCTATTAATCACTAAGAGCGAAGTTATTTAATCAAGTCTCATGCTTAATTAATGTTAGAATGAGCGTATCGAGTCCAATTAAATTGATAACGTGTAATTTATATCCATTTATTTAAATCTATTTTACACTTTTATAGATTGACCCCTTCCTCCAAGCAAACTAATACGCAGTATTATTCTGCATTGATTCTTTCACTTAAGTTTTATATTATTGGTAATGGCTTTAAGTTTAATGGAAATAAACATTTTTTTTATTTTTCAAAACGTGCGATTAAACATAATATTAAGTTGAATTTGTGATTAATCCAATACGTTATATTATACAAGCAATTTAAGTATACATATCTTGATAAAAGCGTTTAATTACAAGCGTCTAACAGTGTTTCCACTTTATGAAATATAATTTCAAGCATTTCTAAACTTGAAATTTTATTTCATACGCCACTCGTATAAAACACTGATTTAATGTTGAATGTTCAATCCAACGGTAATACATTTTAGAAATATTTATTTCGTCTAATATAATTTTGTACGTTATTAATTCGACTTTTATTTTAGTTGGGACATGTAAGGTTGGAATATAAGGATAGATAAAAGAATTTTGGAAGATTGAAAGAAATAAAGATTTGTAATTTTAATAACTTGAGATTAAACTTAACCAGTATATTTTAAACTGCAATTTATTTGGATTTGGATTTGCTTGGGCGCGACTTCTTTCGTCGCGCGCCTCTTCAAATCTAAATTTTCAGGCTTTTCTAAGCTCTTAATTTTACTTAATCAAGGAGTAGAAACACTTGTTAGAATCTTTAAATTGAACACTTTTATAAAATTGTAATAGGTCAGTAGGGGTCATGTGCAAATATTATTTTTGACGAAATTAAATTAAAATATTAATACAAAAATCACCCAAGAAAATATTAAAGAAAAATCAACATTCAGTAAATACGAGAATAACATTAGTCGATCAAAATTTTTTATCTGAAAGAAATAACAAATGCAGCATCGCCTTAAAATAATAAACAAGTACCGGCGCGTGGAGAAATGCTAAGACATACAGAAAGATTCAGTTCAAGGTTTAACCAAGCGCAAACACAACGAATTTGTGGTATTTTATAACCATATATGGTCTGCGCGAAAGCTTCCATCTCCAGGATCGGGCGGGAAACAGAAGTTATAAAAGCTGTGCGGAGCGGAAAACAGGGGAGTCGAGAGTCATGAGAGTCAAGAAACAGTTCGGAAGAAGAACATCACGAAAAGCACCACAAGTTCCAAATCACAGAGGGAAATAAGAATAACACAACAAAAATCAAAATTATACAACAAATATAAAAACTATACAACAAAAAAGAATACAAAACAGTTAACGGGTGTGGTCGAGCTGTGCTTGGAAAACGGAGGAGTGTTCCCGCTAGTTAATTGCCTGAAAACAATTAACGGGTGTGGTCGTCCCGAGTTAGTACTGCAGAGTTATGTTCCCGCTAGTTAATAGCACAAAACCAATTGACGGGTGTGGTCGAGCTGTGCGTGGAAAACGGAGGAGTGTTCCCGCTAGTTAATTGCCTGAAAACCATTAACGGGTGTGGTCGTCCCGAGTTAGTACTGCAGAGTTATGTTCCCGCTAGTTAATAGCACAAAACAATTGACGGGTGTGGTCGAACTGTGCGTGGAAAACGGAGGAGTGTTCCCGCTAGTTAATTGCCTGAAAACAATTAACGGGTGTGGTCGTCCCGAGTTAGTACTGCAGAGTTATGTTCCCGCTAGTTAATAGCACAAAAACAATTGACGGGTGTGGTCGAGCTGTGCGTGGAAAACGGAGGAGTGTTCCCGCTAGTTAATTGCTGATCACAATTAACGGGTGTGGTCGTCCCGAGTTAGTACTGCAGAGTTATGTTCCCGCTAGTTAATGACACAAAACAATCAATGGATGACGTCGGGATCTGCTTGCTAATCAGAGGAGTGTTCCCGCTAGTTGGTTGTCTGGTAAGCTCCGAGATGGTTTTTGTGGGTTTCCCATCTCATAATGCAAATGCAGGGGTTATTTAATTTTGCTCCCACAAGTAGAGTCATATACTTTTTGAGTTTAACTAAAATGCACATGGCTTCTAAGTACAAACGAAAATAAAGTATTTCGAGAATATAAATAATTTAAGAAACACAAATTAATTAGAAATGTCATAATTGAGGTCAATAAACTTTGCATCCGTTAAACTCACATCCTGTTTTATTTATTGTCCACACATACTCCTGGTCATTAAAAGGGAAGAAAGACACAGTATTTCCGATAATGCATATTGACACAAACAACGAATCTGTTAAATAAATTAAAAGGGTTACTACATACACAACACAACGTAAATAAAATACAAATTATAAATTTGTACAATACCTAGGGTCGAATCATTACAAAATCAACGAGTTCGTGCGAGTTTGGCAAACGCTGAAATTATCAGGATATGTATACTTTAATGAAAAATATTCCTGTATATAGCAAATACAATCAAGTATTTTGTCATTGACACGTGACACTTTTCGGACTTTTGAGAATTCATATTGATAACTTAAAATACTCGTAACATCAATTTTATAGCCTAATTAGAATAATGTCACAATTAACCTTGCGATAGTTATCAGAAATTAGGTTATGTTTTTGAATCGGGGCTATTCCTTACGCGAAATGTTAACGTACACGGTTTAATTTAACCTCACAATCTATACTGTGATGTCAAAGAATAACATGTACGTTAAATGTAATATTTCGCACCCGAAACTGCCCTGATTATCTCTACATTTTAGAAATAATTCATTTGCAGAATAATTTATTATTTTTGAAAACTGCATGTTAAACATTTATAATTGAAATATTTAATTGAAACATGGTAATTTGAATTGCGATAATTTGTAGTATAGTGGCCGAAAATTGACGAGCAAATTCTTAAATCATGCTTTATGGTTTATTGAAATGTTTAAGAAATGATAAAACGCTTTATTATCTACATATGGGTTATCATTCTTGCCCTTATTACTCTTTATTAGAGTATCTCTGTCAGATAAATTAAAAAGTATTATAGTATTTAACTGTATTGTGACACAAATATTTTATTGTATAATCCAACATCCGTCTGGGTATTAGCTCAGGAAGTAGTTCAATGAATGTTGGAAATTGTTTATGTAAGACGAAAAAGGAAGTAGCGTAAAGAATCGCATTTTTAACTTTTGATAAATTTTTGATCATTTTACTACCAAATAATGGTGGTTTAATTAAAATTTTAAATTAAAAAAAATGACAAATATTCAAAAAATACAGAAGAGCTTGATTCGAAAGACGTTCTTTAATTATTATTTTTAAAATGTGCAATATATTTTACTAATATTGTAAATAATTTAAGAGAAGAAGAATGTTCGCATTTTTAGTATTTTTTAAGTCGAATTTTTTAAAAATATACACACACGTACACCATACCTCAGAATAATAGAGGTATTTCTTGTCACTTTTATCATTCTTTTAGTTTTGAGATAAAATAATAAACTTGATTTTTACTTTCCCCCGTATGTAATACAAAGGGAAAGTATTGTTTTCGTGAAAATTTTCGAATCAAAAATTTTTGCGGAAATATCCGTTTTGAGGTCCCCTGAGTCGAATAAGACCATTTTTGAAAAATGTCTTTCTGTCTGTCTGTCTGTCTGTCTGTGTGTGTGTCTGTGTGCGCTGTACCGCAAAAACCGCTACAGATATCGAGATGAAACTTGAAACTTAAGCTTTTTGTTACAATCGGAAGAACTGAAAAGCTTTTGGTGAAAATCGGAAAACCGGAAGTGGTACTTTACTCTTAGCGTTTTTCAGTTATTTCAGATTTTTTCAATAAATGTTCATCAAACAAAAAATTCTTTCATAAAAAGTTGTAGATAATAATAAAATGAAGATGTATTATTCACTTACTTTTTGTCATAGCACTCTTAGTTTTTGAGATATTTAATAAATAGTGTTTTTTATCTAGTCATTGATTTGTGTCAGTGTGTGTGTTGATACAATTGGAAAATGTTTCAAATAAAAGTTGTAGGTAATAAAATATTAAAGATTTTTTGTATTTTCACTTTTTGTCATAGCACTCTTAGTTTTTGAGATATTCAATAAATAGTGATTTTTATCTAGTCATTGGTTTATATCAGTATGTGTTGATCCAATTGAAAAATGTTTCAAATAAAAGTTGTAGTTATCAAAAAGTTGAAGACATTTTGAAAATAATAATGCTACAAATATTTTAAAAGTGATTTAATACGCAATTTACGGGGGAAAGTACTATAATGGACACATCACCATTTTTTTAAGTTAAATGTCCTCTTTACCGCAATATTGAAAATGTTCAAAGTGTACGCCTTCAAGATTTAAGAATATACTTTGCGTTTTTTATACTAAATACTAATACGAACTCTGCTGTTTTATTTAATATAATCCCAAAAATAAATTATTTAATCAATAGAAACTCAACAGTAAAAAAAAAACTTTATCATTCTAGGTTATCGTAACGTAGGAAAATCCTGCCATCGACAGGGGGTAGTTTAAAAGTGCTCGCAATTCACCACCATTGCACGCGAGTGCTTAATGACTGCACGGCTATTTTTCCATTCCAAAACGCGTTTTAAATCAATAAGAAATTTCATTACGTACCGTGCAATGCCTTTCCTCCTTTTTCCACGACCACATCTTTGGTTTCTTTCGCGTTTTCCATGAGATTTTTCCCACCCTCCACTAAGGGGTTGCTGCTAGCGCACCCCATGGCTTGCGAACGTGCGTTTTCACTTTCCTCAACAACAGCGGAATTCTAACTGACCAGTCAAGTCACCGTCTGCTGACCCGCGACCCCCTTCGCCACCCCCCAGACAATCACGCAAGCCGATAATAAACACCTGTAAATTTAGCTTTAATATTTCCAACTACAGCTTAACTGGAATGACGAGTTTCCTATGAATTCTATTGTCAATTTATAACTACATCGAACTTTGTTGTTTGTATTTATGCTATCACTTAGTGAAGTTTAATTATTAATTAGTGTGATTCATTGATATAGTTTCATGACGAACTTGAGTTTATCTTTGCACATGCTTATTATTTATGATTATCAATTTTTTGGAAAGAGAAGTTTTGAACAGATTTTAGTTTGGGATAACTTTTAATTATAACAGATATTGAAAAATGTAGATTTTGGGGTAACTTTTAACTATAACAAATATAGAAAAAATTGGGTTTTGGGGTAACTTTTAATTATAACATATAACCCAATTAAACCTATGTATATATGTTACTGACAAATCGCGAAATGTCTACTGCTCACATGGTCCGAATTAAAAAATAATTTTGTGTTTTGTCCACATGAGTTTAGACAAGTCCTAACATGCTAAGTGTCATAAAAATCTCAAATTTGTAAAGTTGTAATAACCGAAGCTTAACCTTAACCGAAATTATTAAAATTATATGAACATTGTGCTTTATTTTGACGCTCGCAAAATAATAAAGAAATAAAAACGAACAATTGGTCAGAAAATATTAATTTCTTTGTTTTTCATCTAAAAAACAACATAAAAATTGAGCCGATAAAGCTAGAGGATCTAAATGTTGGGACTACATTTTGAAAAATACGAGACATTCTTCCAGTTTTTTTTCCGAAATCATAAAATAAATCGATCAGACAAAACAAACTAAAACAAGTACTACAATACATCACTTGGTTTTATAAACAAATTGACAAATTATAAGAAGTATATTTTAAACTTCACTTTCAATCAGTGTTTTATACGCGTGGCGCATGAAGTACAATTTCGAGTTTAGAAAAGCCTGAAAATTTGGATTTGCCGGGGCGCGACTCGCTTCGCTCGCGCGCCCCGGCAAATCCAAATTTTCAGGCTTTTCTAAACTCGAAATTTTACTTCATGCTTAGTCTGGGAGTGGAATTACTTATTAGAAGTTTCAAATTGAACGCTTTTATAATTACCTTGTATAAAAAAATCAACTTCTTATAATTGAAAGTGATTCATTATTGAATAATCTAGTTTGGTTTGATATTATTTCAAGAAAAACTTATAAAAAGTAGATTTTTATCAAGGTTTCTTATAAAAGCGTTCAATTATGAACTTTTTTAAGTGTTTCCACTCCCAGATTAAGCATGAAGTAAAATTTCGAGTTTAGAAAAGCCTGAAAATTTGGATTTGCCGGGGCGCGCGAGCGAAGCGAGTCGCGCTCCGGCAAATCCAAATCTTCAAGCTTTTCTAAACTCGAAATTTTACTTCATGCGCCACGCGTATAAAACACTAATTTAAAGTGAAGTCTAAAATATACTCCTTATATATATTTGTCAATTTGTTTATAAAACGAAGTGATATTTTGTAGTACTTGTTTTGTTTTGTTTGATCGATTTATTTATGATTTCGGAATGGCGCCCGCGAGCCACCCCCAGGGTGCGCGCCTGCAGTAGCGTATTCATTGATACGTTTTCATGGTCCATTTTGGATTAACTTTGATATAAAATTAGATAGTTTTCCAAAAAATTATTTAAATGATTCAATCACGCTATCGAAAGAAGTCAATTACCTAGGAGTATACCTTGACTCCAAATTGAATTGGTCCAAACACCTTGAATACAAAACTGATAAGGCAAGCAAAGCCTTCTGGCAATGTAGGAGAGCTATCGGCAATACCTGGGGACTATCACCGAAGATAGCACTCTGGATATACACAGGTAGTATCAGACCGGCACTCGAGTATCGAGCTTTAGTTTGGTGGCCTAGGACAAACCAAACAGGAGAAAAAGCAAAACTAAACCACATCCAAAGGCTAGCGTGTACGTGCACAACTGGTGCATTTAAAACAACACCCACCGCAGCATTGGAAACGATACTCTGCTTCCCACCGCTTGATATACATATCAAAGAAGTGGCAAGAAACAGTGCAGAAAAGCTGAGAGCCATGGATACTTGGTTATACCAAACCCCAACAGGACACGGAAGCATTCTCAAATGGGGCCCGCCCCATCTGAGCGGCAAACTAGACCAGAAGATCCCCCAATACATCTTCAACAAAAAATACACTGTGAACCCAAATGAGCAAACACAAACGAAAGACCACCTGATATTCACAGATAGAAGCAAAAAAAAAACAGGCTGTGGAGCGGGCGTATACTCGGAAGCCCTAAACATCCGCAAATGTCTTCCTATAGAAAACCATGCCACCGCAACACAGACAGAAATCTACGCAATCATGGAGAGAGCCAAACTAATCTCAGAAATGCAACTGAGAAAACAAAATATAACTATCGTCACCATTAGCAGCACTAGATAAGTTCAAAATAACATCAGAACTAATATATGAATGCCTAGAGATACTGAACACAGCAGCGACACTCAACCGCATAACATTAACATGGACAAAAGGCCACAACAATAACGAGGGGAACAACAACGCGGACGAACTTGCGCGTGAAGCAGCATCATCAACAGCAACAAACTATGCAAAATTAGGACTATCCCCGCGGTCCTTGAGTAGACACATGCGCGAGTTCACCGCTAAAAAACACAAATCCAGATGGAAGAACTTAACAACGTGCGGCCAAACCAAGGCATACTTACCAATACCTGACCGCAAAAAAACAAAGAAGTTCCTAGAACATTCCAAGCAAAACTTACGTACACTAACCGGCTACATCACCGGACACTACAGTTTCCAAAAGCACCTCGCAAAAATGGGGATCACCAACGATACCATATGCCGAGGATGCAACGAAGAGGATGAGACAGCAAGACACATACTTCATAAGTGTCCGGCCCTGTCAAAACTAAGGGATAATATGTTAAGGGAAACCCAGCCCAAACGTGAAGGACCCGGGTGGAACTGGTAGTGCGGAATGGGTCTGACCATCAGGAGGGAGGCACTACAATGGGCCTAAAACTTGGCCTAAGTGGGCGCGGCTGCGGCTGCCCTCCCGACAACCAATCCTTAATCCTTAAACCACAAGCGATTGACTTTCATAAAACATTTTTTGTATAAGGATTTTTTATTTTAAGTATACATATGCCTGTGCTGTAAATTTTCGAACATGCGTTGTTTTTTTTCAGTAGTTTAATTTGAAGCTTTAAACGAGTGTTTCTACTCCCAGCTTAATGAATTAAAATTTCGAGCTTAGAAAAGCCTGAAAATTTGGTCTGGCCCCTCCGATTCTAAATTCGAAATTTTACTTCATGCTTAATCTGGGATTAGAAATCCTTGTTTTAGGTAAATCATTAAACGCTAATAATTTTCTATGGATTTAAAACTTTTATCCGTAAAATAAGGTTATTGTGATTTGCAGGAAAATTATTGGTAAACCAGTTTAGAATCACAAATTTACCGAATTTCCAGTAAAAAAGTATATGTATTGAAGTTAAAAATCGATAAGTATGGAAAAGTTAATATAAATATACAAAATTCAACACGTAGAAACCTATTCAAAATCAGATAATTGACAGAAATATATATGAAATGCAATAAAATATCATTTTTATTTAAGGAAAACAAAATCAATCGATTAAACACGTTACAAAATCTCCGAGTTAATTTAAATTGAAAAACGACATAAAATCAATATGTAACTTAAAGTCTATAAATAATTGAATATCAAATTTTGATGCAATTAACGGAAATGGTAAAGAAATAAATTAGTTTATTTTCACATAAGAGACAACAAATTCGATCAATTAAAGAATCTCAAAGATTACTAAAAATTATGCAATAAAGAAATACAAAAAGAACAATTGGCATATGAAATATAAATAAATCAATATTATTTAAATTTATTAAAAAAAAATCGATCGATTGGATAATAACATTACAAAAGCTCCAAGTTGACTAAATGCAAAAATTCTAAGTCTATTTTCTACTCGGGATCTTACAAAGTTCTCAAGCATAGCCTGACATTCTCCATTTATTCGTCCAGGTCTCACGGCCCTTGATCCCCTTAATCTCAGGGCCCTTGACATATTTTTATGGGAATACCTGAAAGAGTGTTCGTGAATTAACCTTAGACAATTGGACAACTAAAGGAAAACATTTGTGCAGAAATTAGGGCACTAGAGCGACAGACACAGAGACCTGTTATAAATTATGCCATCGAAAAAGCTCATCAGTGCGAAATAGAAAACGGAAAACATTTAAAATATGTTATCTTTTATTCATAATGTAAAATAATCTTCAAGTTGTGTTCTTTTTTATAAGCCATAAATGATAAAAAAATTGTTAAGAGTCAAAGAAATAGTGACTAACTGAAACACCGTCGCTCCTTTAGGCCACCCTGTATTTAGTAACAGTTATTAAATGACTTTAAAAATAACTAGTTTTTTCTTAGTAACGGTAACGATAATAACCGGTTTTAAAAAGTAACTGTTTATCTCATCTCTAAAACACTGTTAAAGTCTATTATACAATACGATAGAATACAATATCTTTATTATATTTCTGCCATACATTGTATAGATACATTCGTCTTAAATATTTGTAAATGCTGTACTCGTAGTGTACTGTTCACCAATTAGGGCAAACAGTTTTATTTTTACGTTATTGCTCAACTTTCTTTCTCATCTTTCTTTCAACGATCTCCTATTTTTATCACAACCCATATAAAATGCAACTAAAACAACGGTGTTTGCTCTTTAAAAAATATAGTGTGAATGACTGGATGCTAATTACCCTACTTAAATTTCATGAGATGTATTTGGGGAAAATTCAATTTGTCGTTTCCTGTTGGCATTAAATAAGTAACAACCTCGATCGATTCTTATAAGTAGACCGAATAAGGTTAAGGAACTACGATTGTGTGAATTTCGCCTCATTTGCAATTCACGCTTAGAATAAATTGAGTTTAATTACGTCAACCTACTTAAAGGTCATCAAATTATCCCTTTGTTAAAGCTCCAAGGTTTTATGCGAAATTTAATCAGTTGGAATACAGATTAATTATTACCTTTAAGAATTGACATAGTACTTACATATTAAATTTTATAATTCTCTTTGTTGTTGGACACATTTAAATACTTTGTAGGATTCTCTAAGTAGACAGTTTCATGATATATTCCGCAAATTTAGATTCCTTATCAATGACTAATGAGACAATTAAACAACTTTGCACTTTTTTATAAATATAAAATAATAGATTCAATATTCCATAAAATATAATATTTCTAATATTGAATAAAATATTATATTAAGTATCCTCTTAATGTAATATTTTCATACAATATCAAACATGGTTAAACTGTTATATATTTTATTGCTTTGTAAAGTTCGTGTAAAAATGTAAATGCTTTCCATTTTACAATCGCGATATGATTCTTTGTATTGTATCGATACATTTTCTAGATTAACCTGTATCATATGCGCAGTGCGGTTGAGCTATATTTATTTACCGGCGTTTATACTATGCCCATACTTTTATTTGAATATAAGTCATGCTTTATAATTTGTTGCTCTTGTGATTACATTTATATTAGTATTATTTTTAGGGCTTTGCATATTTATGAATACTATTCTTGTATACATACGGAGAGTTTTATGTAACACCAAACAATTGTATAACGAGAATTTTTCTTTTAAGTATACATAAGCATATGTTGTGCATTTGCCGATGATTGGTTTAATAAAAGATAATAATTTGAAGCTTTAAACGAGTGTTTTCCACTCCCATGCTAAGCATGAAGTAAAATTTCGAGTTTAGAAAAGCCTGAAAATTTGGTTTGGTCGCGTAGCGCGAAGCGCGTAGCGGCCAAACCAAATTTTCAGGCTTTTCTAAACTCGAAATTTTACTTCATGCGCCACCGGTACAAAACACTGATGCAATGTAAAGATTAGCAGTGTGTTTTAAACTTCGTAATATGTCAGTGTTTTGTACCGGTGGCGTATGAAGTACAATTTCGAGTTTAGAAAAGCCTGAAAATTTGGTTTGGCCGCTCCGCGCTTCGCGCTACGCGACCAAACCAAATTTTCAGGCTTTTCTAAACTCGTAATTTTACTTCATGCTTAGTCTGGGAGTGGAAAACACTCGTTTAAAGCTTCAAATTAGATTCTTTTAATAAACCGAGCATCGGCAAATGCACAACGTATGCTTATAATAATAATAATATTTATTTTCCCAACGGAAGACCAATACAGGGACAAAAATATAAATAAAAACTAAATAGTAATACGAATAAATACAAAAATAGCACAAAAAGATACAACTTAGGAATATAAGTACAAGAGAATTTTAAATTTATGGTATGAAGTGTTATACATGGTCACCAACAAAAATATCGCTAAATAAATTATTTGAATTAACAGACATATGAAAGATGGGTGACTTACGTAAAATATTTGTTCTTGAGTGTGGAATATGAAATGTGCTGCTGTGTCTTGACAATATACGTGGAACATGAAAATTAATCTTAGAGAGTAATTGCGGACAGACAACTTTGTTTTCAATTAATTTACGCAAAAACGTTTCACTGAATTCTTCTCTCCGTGATGTTAAAGAGACGAACTGAAATTCATTTAATAAGCTCACATAATCAGAAGATACATCCGGGTACGTGCCGTGAGTTTTAAATGACAAGAATTTCAGAAACCTTCTCTGAACACGCTCAATTGACAAAGATGCGTTGCTATAATATGGATACCATACAATCGATGCGTATTCAAGCTTACTCCTAACAAGAGCATAGTATAAAGTTTTTAACAACGTGAGGTCCTTAAAATGACGGGATGTACGCATTAAGAAACCTAGCGTTTTTAATGCAGAGGTTGATGTGCATTTTATGTGTTCCGAAAAGGATAATCTGCTGTCAAATAAAACCCCCAAATCTTTACATTGAGTGTTACGTTCAAGAATATCGTCCTGAACGCGGTAGATAAATTGTATAGGTGTATTCTTACGGTGGTAAGACACTACAAGACACTTACTAATGTTCAATACAATTTTATTTACTAAACACCAGTGTGTAATATGATCAAGGTTATTCTGAAGTAGTAGAGCATCATCAACACATTTAATTGTGCAATATATTTTTATATCATCTGCGTATGCTAATACCGGACATGAAATATAGGTTATCAGATCATTGATGTAAACAATAAATAGAAGCGGACCCAAATTCGATCCTTGAGGGACCCCTGACGTACTAACAAACTTGTTAGATCTAAAGCCATTAATGTGTACATAGTTCACTCTGTTACTGAGGTATGAAGACATAAATTCAAGAGATGAACTAGTAAATCCAAAACTATTTAGTTATGCAGCAATAAGTCGTGATTAATTGATTCAAATGCTCGACTGAAATCGGTATAGATAACGTCGGTTTGTAATCGTTTATCGATAGATTCACTTATATTTTGAGTAACTACAGCTAAATTTGTTGAGATCGATCTGCCCGATAAAAAACCATGCTGAAATGGAGACAGATACTTATGGATGTGATTATAAATAGAGTTATAAATTATATGCTCAAACACTTTAGCAAAGTTTGATAAAAGGGCAATTGGCCGATAATTAGAAGTAAGACATGGATCGCCTTTCTTAAATACAGGCGTAACAACAGCAGTTTTCCATATCTCAGGAAATGTCGAGGTCCGTATAGCTAGATTGTATATAATAGTCAGTGGTTTTGCAAGGATGTATTTGCAATCTCTAACTAAAAAGCTTGGAATTTGATCATCGCCACACACTGAAGAATTCTTTAATTTACTTATACTATTTAACAACATTTTCGTTAGTATGACTAATGGAAAAAGATTCAAGATTAGAAACTATATCGTCAAGTTTAGCTGTTGTTTTTGGCAGATATGATTTTGAGAAAGTATTTGCAAAGCCATTTACAATTGACAACGGTGACGTTAGTTCAATACCATCATGAACCAGTTGACTAGGAATTCTGGATATTCCTTTTTTTTGCCTGATAAATTTCCAAATGTCTTTGCTTATGTATACTTAAGAGAAAAAATCTCGCTATGAAAATGTTCGGTGTTACATAAAACTCTCTGTGTATCGTTGCTATTATAGGGGTGAAAGTACCTTTCTTTGTTTAAAGTAATTAGGCAACTAACATTTTTCGTTAATTGTTAATTAAACTATTAAACCTGTTTTTAATAAATTCATTTAATAATCATAACATACGAGAAAGTCTATCAAATCTGTTTGTCTTGGGCTGCCTATAATCATTATTTGAAACAATTGGTACATAGTAGAGCCGAGACAAATCACTACAAAAAGGATTCGAATCACCTAATATGATTCGAATCAAGAAAACTCGAACAACGGATTCCAAAGAGAAAATTAGGATTCGAATCCTGTTTTTAGAATCAAATCTTTTTGCAACCATTCATATTTATACCTGTTTTAATTAACTGAACTGTTCAAATCCTAATTATTTATTATTACCACGGAACATCGTCGATAACACACTAAATATCTGATTCCGTGTTGTTCTAATTAATAGTAGATTGTTCGACACGTTTTAAAAGCTTTGGTTTGCATGCGAATACCGAATTGCATTTACGAGCCTGCAGGGCGAGTAAATGCAAGGTACGAGCATGCAATGTAGCTTTCAGAACGTGTTTAACACTCTGTTTTTTCTACGAACAAACAGCGACGGCGTTAATTGTTCTTCGTCACTATTCATTTTATTTTATCTATTTTGACACTGACGTTTGAGGATTTTACTTTTAAAACTAGTTTTGAAAATTCAATTTTCAAGAGTGACATTACTTGCCAAAATACAAATATACAATTGACAACTTTTAATGCAAAAGTATTGCGACGATATGTCTGTTTTTGGGAGCGGCCGTAGGAAAAGATGATGTATATGTTTTTGAAATTCTCGTTAAATCAGTGTTCTATATATACGCTTGGTGCCTGAAGTAAAATTTCGAGTTTAGAAAAGCAAATCCAAAATTAAATCCATATTTTCAGGCTTTTCTAAACTCGATATTTGACTTTATCCGCCAAGCATTTAAAACACTTGTTCAACGTGAAGTTTAAAATCATAAAAAATAAATCCTCAACAACTATATACCTAGTATACTCTAAACTATTATGTATTCATTTAAAATTATTTCCATTCCTCCCTCGCTGGAAAAAATGCCCGATTAAAATATGCGAACATTTGCCAGTAGTCTTTCCCCCTTGCAGACACGGGGTTGCACGTTAAGGGGTTAATGTTCGTGTAAAGCATAGGTTCTCAACCTTATTTTACCCATGGCCTACTTTGAAAATATTCTTTTTAGAGCCCCCCATTTTTTTTTACTTACCATTTATCGCGAGTCTGAAACAGCTATTGCCACAATTATATTTAAACGTGTTGTTTTATACGCCCCCTAATTTTCTTTGGGTTTTGTACTGCCCCCCTGAAAGTCTCAAACGCCCACGTTGAGAACCTATGGTTTAAAGTAAACGGCTGAAAAAACCTCTTCATAAGCCTATATTTTATTCATACTTCACTTGTTTCTTGCTCACTATAAACGTTGATGAAGTAACTACAATTTTTACTTTTCAAGAGCATTAGCGTAAAAATTGCATGTTAATTCTAATTATATATGCATTTGCGGAATCGTAAGAGAAATGCACTTCTTTTTCCAGCACTCAGATCAATTTAACTCAATGCAAACATGTAATTTACTCATTCGAATGCACGAAACTCGCATAACTGGGTTAGATCGTAGTTTTGCGTCCTAAAAAATTTCCGCGGTGACACCGATGGAATTCACGCGATTCTGTAGTAACAATAATTTTTAGAAAACATCACAACTTGAAATACATATTTTACGATATACAATAACAGAGTTGCGATAACTTAGATCTTATTAATATTCTTAAAGAATGTGTATATTTTAAACAAATAATAATAAAGACCTCTGGTCGATAGCTATTTGACAGTGACAGTTACATATTCACCCATAAATATTGTAAATAAGGTACGATTTACGAGAGGTGTCTCATGGTTTTCTTGATTTGTAGTGCTTTCTGCACTAATATATGTAATACGGAAATATTTTGATGTCATCAGATTACGTGTGTGAAAGGAGAGTGTTTTCCACTCCCAGACTAAGCATGAAGTAAAATTTCGAGTTTAGAAAAGCCTGAAAATTTGGTTAGGTCAAATTTTCAGGCTTTTCTAAACTCGAAATTTTACTTCATGCGCCACGCGTATTAAACACTGAAAGCACTGAAATATTGTGCACTACTAATCTTTGCTTGAAATCAGTGTCTTATACGCGTGGCGCATGAAGTGAAATTTCGAGTTTAGAAAAGCCTGAAAATTTGGTTTGGTCGCGTAGCGCGAAGCGCTACGCGACCAAACCAAATTTTCAGGCTTTTCTAAACTCGAAATTTACTTCATGCTTAATCTGGGAGTGGAAAACTCTCGTTTAAACTTCAAGTTGAGCTCATCAAAGGTTGGATAAATAAGTTGTTGCAAATTTACATCTGTGACAGCTTTTCTTTAATTTCTTAATTTACGGATTCATAACAATTCCTACAACTAAAATATGTATTCATATTTATTATGAAAAATCAAATTTCAGTTGAGGTCATGAAATCGATTTGAAGTTTTTAACCTACCACGCACCAGATTTTCACCGCCAGTGTGGGTCACTGGAACATGCCAAAATAATGCACAATTATAATAAGAACATACATTATATTATGTTGTTTGTCAGAAAAAAGATCAACTAAAATTTCAGGCTTCCGGAGTAGCAGCGAAAGTATTAAATCACAATTTGGATTACTTTTGAGAAAATATACTTAAGTAGCTTAGGACTTCTAATGTTAACAATACAGTACTGTAAAATTTGAAGCAGTCGTCCATAAAGGCTGTGCAATGATTTCAAGCTCAAGCTACAATGGTGTTTCAATCTAACTAAATAACCCAAATTAAATCAACCTAAAAAGGGTTAAGAATTTCTGATTTAGATGCTGGATTTTGTATCTTCTGTCTTTTTTTATCTGTCAAAAATCTGTAGATTTAATTAAAATCCGACACACTGTTGATACCCTATTAATTTAAGGAACACAAATTGTACAGCTATTTGTTTTCTAAATTTTCTATTAAATCAATAGAGTTTTAATCTAAATTTTCAGGGTCTGTAATTTTATTTGCAACTGCTCAATTCTGTTTACTCAAACTTTGGAACAAACTTTATTTCGTAATGATCTCTGTAAATTTTATTAAAACCGTAAGTTTACTTGGCAGCCTCTTATTTGTCATTACTTCTATACACAAATAGAAAACCTTGCTTTTCTGTAAAATATGTTGCATTAAATAATGCATTTATATTGATAAATATGTATTGATTGCGGCCTAGTTTGTTGAACTCAAAGCCGGGTGTGCTTGGCTGGACTAACACTAATATGAAATTTCATGTGCATAAATTAGCTAACACACACCTTTGAATTATTAACGATAATACGCCGTCAAAAGCATTCATGGTAATCTGAATTTCATGTAGTTGCATACATGATACCCATACATTCAAATAGACCTGGGATATAAAGCCTAACTTCATTAAATCAATTCAAACCCGTGTAGAATATCTACTAGAATAACCAAATTTAAATGTGTCACACTAAACAATAATACTTGAATCTTGGAGGCGTTTACTTTGTGGTACATTTGCAATTTTGATATAACGAAAACACTTAACTTTTTTATACCACTTTTATTATACTTTTGTGACTAGTTTCAATTACACGGTAATCATTATCAAACTTAGACTTCAGTGGATTTATTAATTTTCTCTAGTTACTCAAGCTTGCAAAACATCGGTGTAAACATTTTGTGTAGGGAAAATAAGGTGCTTGTATTGTATCCAACGTTGGTAATATGCTTGTATTTTTTTGAGATATTGTTTTAAATGCATGCTTTTACGAGAAAATCGATTTTATTCCATATGTAAAATTCAGGTTACATATAAATTTCTATTTTTTTGATTAAATTAAATAGATCATGCATTCTACTCAATGCTTGTATCAACGTAATGCTATTATTTATCCCAGAAATATATTCTTAATATTCCCGTATCAAATTAAGATTATTTAAAAAAATAGAGTTGAATGAAACTTGCAGACGCTAAGTTTACTGAAACATAAAAACAAATAATGCATCCGAAGATGTATTTATTCTAAATTTAAATAAAGAATAACATAGACTCTCTTTTATGTCATGAACGTCTAACGAGGGTTTCCACTCCCAGATTGAGCATGAAATAAAATTTCGAATTTAGAAAAGCCTGAAAATTTGGATTTGCCGAGGCGCGCGAGCGCCCATGCAAATTCAAATTTCTAGACTTTTCTAATTTTACTTCATGCGCCACGCTTATAAAACACTAACTTTAAGTAAAATCTTCAACCTATTGGTTAGAGTGAAATAAATTATCAATTGTTTAAATTATGTCCCCATAATGCTATGATGAACTGATCACCATTTTTAATTTCACAAAAACAAGTATTTGCTTTTGAATAAAATGATATATCATTTCCAATTTTCATTTTTAAACTGAATGCTTTTATTTATCCTTTCATTTATTTTGCTTAAAAAAAACATATTTTTAAATACACAGTCATCCCATTTATTATATTCAATATATTAGTTATACAGATACAACAATCTAAAAAACATTACACAATCCTAACATCAGTGCCGCTATAAAAAAACATCAAAATAAATTCACCACACCCAAAGTCTATCTACTGCTGTTAGCAGTACAGATGCTATGTCTGGCATGGGTGATATCAGTATCGGAACTAGACGCCCCCGGAACAGGTTCTTCCGAGGAAGTCTGTCTGGATGTGTGATGGTGATGGCATCTGACTCCCATGAGACGCGAGTCTGAACTGATGGCCCTTTCCAGGCGCCCTCTGCTGTGGGGGCAATCGCGTTTCCTTGTTCGCGCCCTGTGTGTGCAATCAGATGCATTCGAACTCCTCCTGGCGGCACCGCAGAATGTCGTCGATGGGGATAATCCGGGACTTCCTGAAAGCAATTTCCAAGTTTATGCGAGGAGGTAAACGGAAGTGATAGGAGGAAAATTGCTATGGGATTTTTATAAGGTTTTTCAGCTTAACCTACATCCGTAGTTATAAAAAATGTAAAATTTCATTAAAACTAAATGGTTTTGAAGTAAATTAGTTAGACAGTAGACTAGAGCAGCTATCCAAAATGTGGTCTGCAGTGCCATTCCGTTGCAAAATGTTGTATCTAATTTAAATCAGTTTAAAAAATATATACTGCGTGTTCGTTCTCAAACGAGAACATATGGATGTAACATGTTATTGGAAGTTTTTGCTGATTCCTGCACGCTACCTTATTTTACAGAAAAGCTAATAGTATTAATAGAAAGAGAAAATTATTGCGCATCCAACGACACTAATAACGATTTAAAATTGAATTTTCATTGCAAAATATTAATTTAAAATTTTATAGTTTTTAAATATTAGTTGGCTTGATCATTTTGACGTCTAGGCTTATGTCAAGGTTTATTTACGAATTAATTGAATATTTATACTAACGAAACAAGAGTTTTTGTGGTAAAAACCTATTATAGTGGTGATGGTTTACATTTGTTTGCAGTTAAGTTTAATACGAGACTTATACCATCTGCAAGTACTATACAAAAATGTGTACAAACATTTAAAAGACTTGCAAATATTTCGCTAGAATCATATAGTAGGGCTGGTGATTATTAAACATGTTATTGAGAAAATAAGATGTTATAAAATAAGGATTAGGAAATCGACAAACAGTTGACCACACAGAAGAACGTGTTTTGTCGATGATAATTGCAGACCCAACACACAGCTTGAGACAAATTTCTCTTGAAAGTGGTTTATCTAAGTCGCGGGTATGGAAGATATTAAAGAAATATACAAGGTGCGGCAAAATAACTGGTTTAAACTTTACTGGGTACTAGAATGACCGTATTGTGTCATAGAGAAATATTTTTTGTTTTATTGCGTTCTCCGCACTTTTGTGTACTAGTATATTTTCAATGTTGTTTTGTGTTTTATTTTATGTTGTGTTTATAAAATAACAAACAAACGTGGTGCAATTTCGGAGCTCTTTCGTGTAGGAAAACGCCAGTTTGAGATAGTTCGTCTGCTCAATGTGCCTCAACGGACTGTTTCCAACGCCTTTAACTGCTTCAACGAGCTTGGTTATGAAAGTGACCGTCCCGGAAGAGGAAGAAAGTGCACAGTCAACACGTTCAAGAACCGCAAGATGATCAAGAAGCGAATCGATCGAAATCCGTGGGTTTTGATCAGAACAATTTCCCGTGTGACCGTTATCGGCTACTGATCAGTGCTCTTAATGGCTAAAAAGGAGCTGAACCTCAAGCTCTACAAGCTCTAAAAAGTTTAGCTGTTTACGAATGAGTACAAGCGAGTGGGACTCAAAAGATGCCGCAAGTCAGCAACGGAAGCGCATATTCTTCACAGATGAGAAGTTGCTTACTGTGGAACAAGCCCACAATAGCCAAAATGACAGAATCTGCTCTACAAAAGCTGACGACCCGTCGGCCATCATCAAACATCGACAAAATATTTTAAGGCTGAATTTGTGCCAGTGGTAAGACACTCATCGTTTTCATTGACCAAGGGGTCCAAATCAACCAAGAAGTGTACAGACGGAATATCCTCGAGGCGATAGTACGGAGGTGTGGATTAGACGTTTCAACAAGACTCTACTCCGGCTCAAAAAAAGAAAATAACACAGAAGTGGTGTGAAGCCCATTTTTCGAGTTTCATTACATCTGCGTAGTGGCAGCCCTATCCGCTGGATCTCAATCCGATGGACTAGTGTATGGTCCAGAGTCTCTGCTACACGCCACATAAGTTTGGAGTCGGTAAAGCAATCCCTACGCCGGGGATGGAACTAATTAACGCCCAAGGACCTGCGGCCCATCGCCAAACATTTCAAGACACGTTTGGTGCTCCGCACCACCACCAAGAGAAACCACTTTGAAATCGCTTAAATATGTTATTACCAAAGGTCCATATTATTATTATTCGATGTTGTTTTGTAGAAAATCTTTTTATTATTAAAGATATATTTAAAAATAGTTCAGCCAGTTATTGTGCCTCACCCTGTAAATATCATCCCTATAAACCGCCATGCCATCACGAGATTTTTCATGTTATTGGTTTAAAAGGTTTCGGAGATTCTTGTTTCCTTATACAGCGATTTCAACGTATAATTTAGATAATTTTCATCATATATCACGATTTTCCTTTTAATTGAATGGTCAGAGATTTTTAAGATTTTACTGAATTTTCGTGAGTAAAAGAATATTTTTTTATTAATATAACATAAGGAAATCTCTAAATGAATATTTTTTGTTTTTTCTAAAATACCTAACAAAAACTTTTCCATTTCCCTTCATCAAAATAGTTAGCACAACCATTGCCTAGATACAATAACATTAGCAAATTGATTAAAACTGAATCCAGAACTCAGGGATAACAGTGTAACGTCCTAAATGGTGGAAATTCGTGTATCTGGAACGAGCGCTAATTTCCCTACCGGAACTTTCAACATTAAACTCGTTTTTATTTACAATTCAAATGGCGGGTTTATCTTCAAAGCAGCGGTTTTGATATTTGTTCGCCGGCAAACACGGGGCCAGAAAAAAAGTTTGATGGCGCATTTTTCACCCCCTGAATCGACGTAGTGCGCCGTTTTAATCCCCAAGAACGATTTCCATAAAATTAAATAGACTTTTAAAACTTTTTTCTGAAGATAAAGTTAAATGCCGGTCGTTCAGGAGAAAAATACATTCATAAGAAAGAGGATAAAAAGATGGGAAGTTTGATTTTGTTTTAGTTGGTAGTTCGTCATCTTTTCTATAGAAATTTACATTTTTATTAACTTTAAAAGGATGTAATAAAACCTGTGTGAAATGGTGTTTGGCGAAGTTTATTTGATATTGACGACTGGAATGTTAATACAGGGAATATTTATTTTAAGTGTACATTTGCATATGCTGTAAGTTTTCCGACATTCGTTGTTTTTTAAAAGAGTTTAATTTAAAGCTTTGAAAGAGTGTTTCTTCTCGTTGGATAAGCATGAAGTAATATTTTCAGTTTAGAAAAGCCTAAAAATTTGGTTTGGTCGCTCCACGAAGCGAAGCGACCAAACCAAATTTTCAGGCTTTCCTAAACTCGAAAGTTTCTAAGATACGATTCACGAGAGGTGTCCCATGGTTTCCTTGATTTGTAGTGCTTTCTGCACCAATACATGCAATATGAAAATAGTTTGATGTCATCAGATTACGTGTGAGACAGAAAACTTCATAAAATGTCTGCTATGGTTTATAGATGGAACATGCGAAAACGTATGTTCCGGTATGCAGCTTTAAAATTTTGAGGTTAAACGTCACATTTTGACAATGTCTTCGAAAAACTAAATCTGCAAAAACCCAATCACAAATCATTTTAATTAATATGCACAATCGTTTTAAATGTGAGTTTAAGTGGTATAATTCCAATTTCCACATCCAATAAATAGTTCAGTTCAGGTATTTACAGAAATAAATAATGCATTTATGTTGATTTTGTGTAAACTCAAAATAAAATGTTAGTTAAATCGAATGCGCATTGAGTAGATTTGGCAAATAGTTATCGGATTAATCTGTTAATAAAGTATACATACAGAAAATGTTCTATTAGGTATACATATGCATACGCTTTTTTTTAAAGAGTTCAATTTGAAGCTTAAAACGAGTGTTTTTCACTCCCAGACTAAGCATGAAGTAAATTTCGAGTTTAGAAAAGCCTAAAAATTTGGTTTGGTCGCGTAGCGCGAAGCGCGGAGCAGCCAAACCAAATTTTCAGGCTTTTCTAAACTCGAAATTTTACTTCATGCGTCACACGTATTAAAAACTGAAAGCACTGTAATATTGTGAACGAGTAAACTTCGCTTGAAATTAGTGTCTTATACGGAGAAGTTCTTTTAAGCTTCGCGCTACGCGACCAAACCAAATTTTCAGGCTTTTCTAAACTCGAAATTTTACTTCATGCTTAACCTGGGAGTGGAAAACACTCGTTTAAACTTCAAATTTACCTCTTTTAAGGAAACAACGAATATTTAAAATTCCACAACACGTAATTGGGATATGTATATTTAAAAGAAAAAAATCACAAAAAATTATGATTTAAAGCTCTTCTAAAAGAAATAACACTAATATACTCGCGACTTCAACAGTATGACATTGTCATGTAACGTCAAAATTTGACACAACTAGGAAAATCGTTGCAGATACAAGCGTCGACATACTCTCTAAAAAATTTAAGCCAAACATTCCACATCAATGAGTCATAGGACATCTCTCCCAAATTCCACTCTAAACGCCAAATTTCATGACAAATCACAGATTTGGCAAGTCTGCTAGTACCTCTAAAAATGGGTCACTAGAATATTAATTTCTAAATAGTGAATTATAATGTTTAGCTGTTTTAGAGCATTATAGAATGTTAATAAACAATTTCTATTGTATTACTGAGCCCGATTTTATAGGGATCGCTCATGAACCGTAGCCGGTCAGTCGAGTTAAGTATATAATTCACGCGACTTAGCGTCAAATTCACAAGTGGGCGATTGCGACTGAGTCTGGGGATGCAATCGTCCGCTTGTGTATTTGTCGCCTAGCCGCGTGCTTAATATGCTCAACTAAACTGGGTGGCTACGGTTTTCCGTAATATTCCATTTAGTAGTTTTAATAGAGACCCTATATCATTGTAAATTAAATATTTTTTTCACATTTTTTTGAGTACTTTCCTAGCACTTGAACTTATCTCTAATAAACTAAGAGCTTAAAAGAACTTCTAGCGAAAATCGAATTGAGCGAATTTACTCGACACAGACTACTCATTTAAGTATACACGAAATATCCATTTCATAAGGGTCCAAGCCGAAGGTAGGATACGAAAGTAATATCAATCCCAGTCTGGAATGATGATGGTAAAAAATACGCCCCCCACTCTAACTAAAAAATGTATATCCCGAGGGCGATGTTTGTTCAGGCACGAAAATGTATTCCTCCTCTCCGTAACACTGTAATAAAAAACTCCTCCGGGAGTTTATTTATCAAGTTGATATTATATTTATATATTTTCAATTAAGGAGTAAATACACATCTGTATAATTATTTTAGTACAGCATGAAAAGTAAACTGATTACTAGTAAAATAGATGACACTTTATTTAGGGAAAGAATACATTGACTTTTGAAATAGTGCAGATGCGTACCATATGAACAAATATTATTTAGATGAGGGATGACCATGGTAAACCAAATCACTCTTTTTGATAGTTAGACGAAATTAACATTTGTAAAATTTATTAACCTAACCTCAAACTCAAGCTGTATATTCTTAAGTTCACATTAAATCAGTGTTTTTTCGCGTGGCGCATGAAGTACAATTTTTAGTTTAGAAAAGCCTGAAAATCAGGATTGCTCGCTCCGCTACGCGACTAAGCCAAATTTTTGGGCTTTTCTAGACTCAATATTTTACTTCATGCTTGATCAAGAACTGGAAAACATTTGCTAGAAGTTTTAAATTAAACGCTTTTATGAGCAACAACGCATGCCTGAAAAAATACTGTGAAACATCGGGATATACCCTACCTAAAAAAACATTCCTTGTATGTACAGTTCTATTTAATGAAAAAGCGTAAAGTTAATGTTTTACATTGCAAATGTGGATTGTAATTCAAGTGGTTGCTATCGTAAAGGTTTTAAATTTAATAGCCTAATAAATACAAGTACAAATTAACATATAATTCTAATTAACATATAATTCTGGACACTTGAAAAAAGTTGAAAGTTGAGTAAAGCCAGAATCATATTAGCGAAATACTGTCGAAATCTGGTTCAGAAGTTGCACGCTTTTTAACTCAATAGAACTGTACATCATTAACTTAGTGTGGTATTATTAATTTTTTAAATGATAGCTGTTTTCAAAAGGGAATTATGAGATATTGAAGGAATATTAAACTATAAAGAAGGAAAGCGATCTTGACATATCGCATGTATTTTAAATCCTCAACTGCAATCAACGAGACTATTTTTGACTTCTTAAAAGCAATCATCTTTAAATCTGGTGTACACATGATATGTTTTCATTTGTTTTGGGGCACTGCTTAATAATAAATATTATAAAATTATGTAAAACTAGGTGAGGTTTTTGAATAAATTCGAATTTTTCAATTATTGTAGTTAAATCTCTTGAAACATACCGTAATGTAAAATTAAATGTCAACACCTTCACATAAAGCCGTACTGTTCAATCATGGATGTTAATTAAATCTGTTGTGAACTTTCTGAAATACTTAATAAACAGGTATTTGCGCGCTTGTTAAATGCACTATTTGTAATTGGTGTGTGTATAATTTTCAGTCATATTCAATCGAAAATGAAGGTGTTCAATTAACAAAACGGCGGTCAGGATCGTTTATTATTTCATGGCCAAATAAATTAACCGACACGAAAACCTCTGGGTCGCACAATCTGATAAACACGTGTACGTTTATTGATAACGGTTTTTACCCCGTCCGCATTAAATTTTCGCTATAATTTAACTGAAATGGCCGTACGCAAAAAACTCTGGAATTTGAATAATAACATTTGATGGAATTATGTTTAGGTTTGCGTGTTTTATTCCTTTGTTTTTCGCTAAAATTACTGGAAATATTTTCTAAGAAATTATAATATTCATATTTTTATTAGATAATAATAAACTTTTTACAGTTATATTTTGTAAAACCTAAAACGACGAATGAAGAGTTTATTGAAAACTCAAAATATCTTCTGAATGTATTGATATTCTGAAGACATTTTGAGTTTTAAATAAACTCTTCATTCATCGTTTTAGGTTTTACGAAATATAACTGTAAAAAGTTTATCATTCAAACAAAAACGTAAAACGAATCGCCAAATAAATTAAAATCGATCGCCCTTTGTTGCGCTATAGCATTTACTTTGACAATGTTCTTACAAATTTTGAACAAAATTACGAATAAAAAAGATATGGGTAGTTTCGAAAATCGCCTATTTCAATTGTTTCTCAATAACTTCGAAGTTTTACACTATCTCTATTGTTTCTTAATGCGATCTAAGTAACCACATAAAACTACACAACATTGCCCATATAACCGAATCTCTATCATTAATAACAACAAAGTTACACATACTGTTCTACTCAAAATAGGACACCCTATATAGCTGTCAATGCATACGCTTTTTTAAAAGAGTTCAATTTTAAGCTACTAAATCAAATTTTAAGGCTTTTCTAAACTCGAAATTTTACTTCATGTTTAACCTGGAAGTGAAGCTTCAAATTAAACTCTTTTAAAAAATCAACGAATATCTGATGATTCATAGTATGTAATTGGAATATGTATACTTAAATAAAAACCTTCCTGTATATTTTATGAATAACTTTTGTTAATTTGTACTTGTATTCTATTTACAAATTGCAATAAATAACCTCCTAAATCATTACTACTATTTAAAGTTATCAAAAGCCTTACTATTGCAAGTAATTGATAGCTTGTGAATCATTCTGCAGAAGCAATACCAATTTTACTAAATTATATGCACTTATAAAATTCAATAACTAAATTCAAGACGGCACTCAAGAGTTATAAGGACTAACGATTTAAGTGCACCCTAACAGACTATAATAAAAGAGTCAATTTGTCGAATTGAAATCTAGTTTTAATTCAATTGGAATGAGAGCCTATTTTTAGATATTTCTATCTCGACAGACACAATCAGCAGAAATAATTAATTTCGTAATAATATATTTTGAAATCATAAATTTTAAAGAAGGAATCATTATTTGTACTGGTTATGATACATCTATATTTACATGAAATGTTTCTTTAAGTATACATATCCTTAAGTATACACTGTACATTTTCAGACATTCGTCGTTTTCATAAAGGCCTTCGATTTGAAGCTAACGAGTGTTTGCACTCCTTGGTTAAGCATAAAGTAAAATTCAGAGTCTAAAAAATCTGAAAATTTGGCAAACACTGTTATTTTCGAGATATGTATAAAGGGTGGGCCATCTAGTGGTTTCTTTTTAAAAATGCAATAAAATGAACAAATTTATTATTTTTCCATGTATTATGGCTTTATTAGTAAGAGCAAACATTATGGAACACAACTTCGTTCAAGTAGCTGCCTCGGCTAGCTTCGCAGTAGCGCATTCTGTCACTCCAATTTTCCAAGACCTTGTTGATGGTTTAGAGCTGTAGCTCACGGATTGCTTGGATGATATTGGCCTGAAGTGCTTGAATCGTTTCTGGATTGTTGGCATAACATCGGTCCTTCACGGTTCCGCACAAAAAAAAATCCAAAGGGGTTAAATCGCAGCTCCGAGGCGGCCAATTGACATCGCCAAGACGGCTGATAACACGATTTGGGAATTTGGTGCGCAAAAGATCGATTGTGGCATGGGCTGTGTGGCATGGCGTGCCATCCTGCATGAACCAGAGGTCGTTCAAATCCATGTCTTCAATTTCATTAACAAAAAAATCGGATAACATGGCTCTGTAACGCTCACCGTTGACCGAAACGTTGTTTCCAGCCTCATTTTCGAAGAAAAATGGTCCAATGATGCCCCCACTCCACAATCCGCACCAAACTGTCACTCTCCGGGGATGCATTGGCTTCTCGACAATAACGGGCGGGTTTTCCGAGCCCCAGATGCGGCAATTTTGTTTGTTAACGTAGCCGCCAAGAATGAGCCTGGTCAGAAAAGATGATTTTTCGCTCAAAATCGTTGTCCAATTCAAGCTGCTCTAAGGCCCAAACTGCGAAGCGATAACGAAGCGGATGGTCATGCACCTTCAATTGCTGAGTCAATTGGACCTTGTAAGCGAATAATCCGAGATATTTGTGCAGAATTCTCCTCAGGCTAGTGCGTGCAATGTTGAGCTGTTGAGATCGACGGCGAGTTGATGTTCGTGGATTGAGTCTCACACTCTCGGTTACAGCAACCACATTCTTGTCTGTGCGCACCGTACGAGAACGAGGACCATGAGTGTTGTCCACTAGCATGCCAGTCTCACGAAATTTTTGCACAAACTTGAGTACAGCAGGCGCGGTGGGTGATTCATTTCGGCCAAAACTTCTTTTCAACAAACGCACTGTTTGGGCTATACAGCACTCACTTTGGAAATAAGTTTGCAATATTTCCCAACGTTGTTCAAGCGTAAAGCGACTCATTTCGTACCGCGGAGGAATGATACCGACTTTCTGTCAAGATTTCGAGTGGGAAAAAGATGTCAGTGTCAAAATAATCTATGATTTAAAAATAAACCACTAGATGGCCCACCCTTTACTTCCCTGTATATCTAATTACAATCCTTAGTTGTCATTTTTTCGAACAAATAATTATTTATATATCTGTATAAAAAAATGACGTCTTTCTTTTATAAATGTTGATAATATCACTAGTCGAAAACATATAATCCTGCAATTTTAAAAATTGTAAGAACACGTTTAGCTTATTAGAAATTCTTCAGACGTTTTAATTTTTGTAACTAGATAACATCAGGCAACACATTCAGAATAAAGTTTAGTTTATTCAGTTTTTTTGACTAATTTTGAATCAACCCCATTAAAGAAGCATAAATATGGAGTATAAGGACTGCACTTATTTTTGAAATTATGGATTATTTTTAGAAATGCATTTATTTCAACATAATGCAATATTTTAGTTTAAATGTAACAATTTGAGAAAGGAACACTGAACTAATAATTATCCAAAATACAATCCTAAGCTGTAACAAGCTAAACACGATAATTATGTTACAATTAAAAAGCAAATAAGTGTTTTTTTCTTCATATAATGGACAATATTACTTTCCCTAACTAAATGCCAAATATATATATATATATATATATATATATATATATATATGTATCACTGATTCTTCGGGTTTGGTCCCGCGTATTTTCTTGGCTCTGGTCCATTATATTTTTAATTCGACGTTTCGATGACGTCGCAGTCATCATCGTCAGGAATAACTATCAAAATTCCATTGCTCTAGCAACCACTTGTTTGACTTTTACGTACTACTTGATGCGTGAATTTCTTGTTTGGCTTCGTGTTACTCTTCTGTTTTGTTCTTCTAATGATGTAGTAGTGACAATTTCAATATTATTTTCGGAAGGGGTTGGGTTTTGAATTTCTTGGTTGTTGTTCTGAGATAATATATTTTGATCCACAATCTTCTTTATTTCAACACGTAAACATTTCTAAACATACAATAAATTTCGAAAAAACGAGAATTTTAAAAAAGACAGACTTCTTCCACGCGAGGATTATTAGAGAAGCGATAGAAATTGAAAAGAGGCCGAACAGTCTAAATCAAAGAGATGATGCTAAAAGACTACCACCAATTTGGAAAACTTGTATAAATTCTGGTCAAAATATATTATCTCCGAACAACAACCAAGAAATTCAAAACCCAACCCCTTCCGAAAATAATATTGAAATTGTCACTACTACATCATTAGAAGAACAAAACAGAAGAGTAACACGAAGCCAAACAAGACATTCACGCATCAAGTAGTACGTAAAAGTCAAACAAGTGGTTGCTAGAGCAATGGAATTTTGATAGTTATTCCTGACGATGATGACTGCGACGTCATCGAAACGTCGAATTAAAAATATAATGGACCAGAGCCAAGAAAATACGCGGGACCAAACCCGAAGAAACAGTGATACATGTTACGCCCGCGAAAATCTACGTTTAAACATATATATATATATATATATATATATATATATATATATATATATATATATATATATATATAGTATATTTCTTTCATCATCCTCTCATCCCATCTGCTTTAATAGCGTCTTTCCATACTGCAAATATCTAGATAGAACCTCTGTCCATGTTCCTCAATCATATACTCTAAATTTAATCTAAAAATGCCCAATGGAGAGTGCAAACATTGCACCTTAAATCACATTTTGCAACCCGTCTTTGTCAATTTTGACTGATATTTCTGAAAGTATACTAGGTGTTTCTTTCAGTTGTTTTCATTTTTTTTTCCTTAATTCTTCACATTTCAATTTTGTTTTAAATTTCGAAGCAGTAAAAGTTCCGGCTTTTATTTTAGCAATTGGCACACTAGAGAATATTCTTCTAATAAATTGGAAGACTTCTAAAGTTATTTTTAAAGCCTTAACGATCTGTTTGATAAGTCTAAGTTTAAGGTGAAGCGGCAAAACAATATGTTTCTAAATTAAAGACTTATGAATACGTTTCTATTGTCTAGGAATTAATTGTTTCTAAGACGCCACTCGCCTATAAGGTTTTGTTTCTTGTTTGCTTTACTATTCCGAAGGTATTTAAATAAGAATATTACAATATACAACCCATATACAGGGCATTTTTTTTTGAGTATAAATATCTCGATAATTATAGAGTTGGGTAAATTTGCAGGAATTCATTGTATTTTAGAAGCGTTCAATTTGAGGCTTTTAACGAGTGTTTTCCACTCCCAGATTAAGCATCAAGTAAAATTTCGAGTTTAGAAAAGCCTGAAAATTTGGATTTGCCACGTAGCGAAGCGGAGCGGCCAATACAAATTAGGCTTTTCTAAACTCGAAATTTCACTTCATGCGCCACGCGTGTAAAGCACTGAAATAGCGAAAAGTTCAAATTCTTAGCTGAACCAATTGTTTAAAATTGATTATAGACTTCTCAATATCTCTAATGTATATTGCCTATAATCGTTGATGTGTGTATAATATATTCCATTTGTTTCTGGATCTCGCCTAGCCATGCTTTCGTGTTGTTATGTTGCAGTATCAATATTTACATTTTTTATTAATTGGCACTCCTGATTCCTTATTTTAACAGTGTTGCAATAATTTATGATATCATAAGTAATCCTCTTTTTAATTTTCAAGAGGTTTATTGTTAATCTTGCAACAATTATTTCGCCACGCGGTCGCTTCTTCGAGCATTTTATTATTAAATCAAATTAATCTAGTGTTGCAATGCTGTGTCAATGTCAAAGTGAAAAATAATTTCAGGCACATATTAAATATTAACATGCCAAAGATTATCTCTAAATCAAAAAGGTTACAAATTCTGAAATCCTACAAACATTTTAGGCAAAGTAATCCAAATCTAAAGCATCACAATATTATTACGATTTTAATAGATATTTTTGGGGTATGTCTAGTATATTAATTATCATATATATTTAATTAAAGATAATTACGTTTCAGGTAGGGAGATCTTCATTACAATTAATTTTACGACAAAGACCTGACGAATTGAAATCTACTACTTCTGGAAAACGATCTAAAAACAGCCATTTTTGGAATCACCTAGCTAGAAACGATCTGCAACAACTAATTTGGCAATATAACTCTAGAAATCAGTATTTTACTTTGAGAGATCTTTTATATGATATGAAAGAAAATTATGAGTTCCATGGGAGTAGAACAACACTTTATAGGGTTGTTAAAAGTATGGGGTATAAATTCAAATTAATTTATGGGCGCAAAATTCTCTGTGAACAAAAACATGTTGTTGCAGCTAAAATTATTTTCCTTAGAAAATTTTTACAGTATCAAAATTCCAGTGAAGATATCCAATTCGTATACCTGGATGAAACATGGATATATCAGAATGGATCCGTGGTTCGACGCTGGGTACATGAAACGGATATAAAAAGTAATCCAACTAAATTCAAAAATGAAGGCAAACGCTTCACCATTCTACATGCTGGATATAGGGGTGGGTTTTTGGATGGGTGCGATTTTTTATTACATTCGAAAAACAATGACCGAGATTACCATGCCACAATGGATGGTAATACTTTTCAAAATTGGGTGGTTAATCAACTTATTCCTGCTTTGGCTAGGCTTTCAGGGAAATGTGTAGTTATTATGGATAATGCTGCATACCATTCTGTGCAATTAGACAAAACTCCTTCATTTTCTTGTAAGAAATGCGAAATGCAGGAGTGGTTGGTTAAACACAATGTAAAATTCAATCCAAAATTAACCAAAAAGGAACTATGGGCTTTATTTATACCTTTTCGATCAAATGACAAAATTTACGTAGTTGATGACATTTTGAGAAAGAACGGGCACGAAGTTCTTAGATTACCGACATAACATTGTCAATACAATCCAATTGAAATGGCATGGGGGTTTTGTAAGACTTACTACAATAAGCACATAAATTCTAAGCAACCATCTAAGGATCGTGTTCAGAATTTATGGCTTGAGTCTCTCTCAAAATGTACATCCGATATGTGGCAAAATTTCTGTGATCATTGTGAAAAACTTATTTCGGATGACTGGACAAAACACATGGGGAACCTTTCTTTTGAAACCATTCCTCCTTTTATTATTTCGCTTGGGGAATCTGGCTCAGAACAAACATCAGAAGATTCAGATGCAGGTTCTCTTGACTAAATAATAAAAGTGGAATAAGGGCTTAAATATTGTTTGACATGAAAATTATCAATATTACAAGAGGGTGGGAATAAATTTGCAATTCTACAAAAAAATACTGAGGGCCAACAGAAGAGAGAATGACCAAAATTAAGGTGGATGGATGGAGTTGATCAAAATGTGTTAACGGGAAGACCCAAGCGAGAAATACAAATGGATGACGAAATAAGTTTGCAGAGCCGAATTCATTATATTTGTTATATACAATATTATTGCTGTGTTTGTATGTACAAAAACCAAGTAGTAAATTTTGTTAATCTTAAAACTGCATATTATTATCCTTTTATATCTCAAAATTTGTAAAACAGGCAACAGTGTAAGATCACAATAGTCAGAAATTATAACCTTAAAATCGAACATCTGACAGTGACATTTAAAAACCCTGATTTAAAACACAACCAGCCCCATTTACAATACTTAAACTGTCACTTTTCCATAGCTAGGTGAGATCCAGAAACAAATGGAATCGTGTATATATTTTTTTAACTCAATGTTAAATCAGTGTTTTCTACGCGTGGCGCATGAAGTAAAATTTCCAGTTTAGAAAAGCCTAAATTGGATTGGCCGCACCGCTTCGCAGATTATTTAGTTAGAAAAAATAAAACACTAAAACATCTGAAACAATTCCAATAAGGTAATGATTAAACAAATGTGATTGTTTCAGATACAACAATGCTAGTGTCTGTTTTTATCTCTAACGAAATGAAATGGTTAATGCCGTAATTAAATAAAAAATGGATATAATATTTTCATACAAAATAACATTGGAAGTACAAGGAGTTTTTCTTTCAAGTATACATATCCCAATCATGTGCTGTAAATTTTAGGATATTCGTTGTTTTTTTAATAGTTCAATTTGATGCTTTAAACGAGTGTTTTCCACTCCCAGGTTAAGCATGAAGTAAAATTTCGAGTTTAGAAAAGCCTGAAAATTTGGTTTGGCCGAGTAGTGAAGCGGAGCGACCAAACCAAATTTTCAGGCCTTTCTAAACTCGAAATTTTACTTCACGCGCCACGCGTATAAGACACTGATTTCAAGCAAAGTTTACTTGTACGCAATATTTTAGTGTTTAAAGTGTTTATTACGCCTGACAATTTCGCGACCTAACCAAATTTTCAGGCTTTTCTAAACTCGAAATTTTACTTCATGCTTAATCGGGGAGTAAAAAATACTCGTTTTTTTGACCTGAGCTTTCGTCATACAGCCATCATCCATTGTATTTTTATTTTATCTATTTAATTTTTACTAATTTACACACTTAACTCTATATTAATTTGGACGCCCCATATTACATTCACATAACATCCAATGACCCGGATAGAATTATTTATTACTCATAAATGATTCCACCGGACGGGATTCGAACCCGCGACCTCTTGGTCTGTGGGCAGGGTGTCTACCCACTCGGCCACCGAGGCTCCAAACACTCTTTTAAAGCTTCAAATGGAACTCTTAAAAAAAAGCTTATGCATATGTATACTTAACAGAAAAAATCCCTGTATATTGCATCCATTTATCCATTTATACTTCTTTTACTAGTGATATTTTTGCTTTGCTAAATTAATAAATTTATAAACACTAAGAATTATATCATAATAAATATAATAAATATCAATAACAAAGATTGATAGAATATATTTCCTTATTCATAAAAATGTAAATAACAATTCAGTGCGAGTTTGGAAACTTTCTTCCAACTCAAATGAAAAGAACTGTCTTTTTTTTTCTGTTTCCCTACAATAAATCACTGGGAATATTCAGGGAATACCACGGCAGAGTAAGGCTTTAATTAAACTGTGGCATTTATATTGGAGGCATTTTCGCGAAAGTTATATTGTATGTATCTAGACGTAGTTAATGGACGGCCATTTAATTTTACGGCGCAGTTATGTTTGTTTAATAACTTAACCCGACATCAAAGTCGCACTGACCTTTTCATCCCTCTAATACAGACTTCATTAAACAAATAGAACATAAGCGACAGTTTTTGTATGATGGTTTACCGAAAATGTCATAGTAATAAATTTTTCCATAAACATAAAACAATATTTTATCAAGCCATAAAATAACAAAAGAATCTGGACTTTTAAGTGTTAAGGATATTTGACCTTAAACCGACTGCGTGTTATATAATTTTAAATTTGAATTATAGGTTGCTCATAACAGAAAACGTTTTTCATAGCTTAAACAAGGATTGTACATTTATCGACTCTTTTAATTACCAGTTTATAGGTTAATTATCGATAAACCGGTTTTGATTCAAACATTTATTGATTTATATATGTTTGAATCAAAACTGGTTTACCGATAATAATTTACCGATAAATTACAATCGTATTGTATTATTGGTAATAGTCATTAAATACATGGATAAACAATAGTATTTAATGGCTTGTCGTTCTAAAAAACTAACGAACGGAATATCTAGATATAGTGGAATTCGGGAAAGATGTCCTATGACTCATTGATGTGGAATGTGCAGTTCAAATTTTTTAAAAAGTATGTCGACAGTTGTATCCGCAACGATTTTTGCTAGATGTGTCAAATTTTGACGTTACATGACAATGTCATACTGTTCATAATAAATCATAATTTCTAGTGATTTTTTTTTAGTATACATATCCCAATTACGTGTTGTAGATTTTTAAATATTCGTTGTTTTCTTAAAAGAGCTCAATTTGAAGTTTAAACGAGTGTGTTCCACTTCCAGGTTAAGCATAAGGTAAAATTTCGAGTTTAGAAAAGCCTGAAAATTTGGTTTGGTCGCGTAGCGCGGAGCGACCAAACCAAATTTTCAGGCTTTTCTAAACTCGAAATGTTACTTCATGCGCCACGCGTATAAGACACTGATTTCAAGCGAAGTTTACTCGTTCACAATATTTCAGTGCTTTCAGTGTTCTATACGCGTGGCGCATGAAGTAAAATTTCGAGTTTAGAAAAGCCTGAAATTTTTGGTTTGGCCGCTCCGCGCTTCGCGCTACGCGACCAAACCAAATTTTCAGGCTTTTCTAAACTCGAAATTTTACTTCATGCTTAGTCTGGGAGTGGAAAACACTCGTTTTAAGCTTTAAAGTGAACTCTTTAAAAAAAGCGTATGCATATGTATACCTAATAGAAAATTCCCTGTATGTATACTTAAAAGAAAAAATCCCTGTATTAACAGATTAATCTGATGACTATTTGCCAAATCTACTAAATGCGCATTCGATTCAAACAACATTTTAGTTTGAGCTTACACAAAATCAACATAAATGCATTATTTATTTGTGTAAATAGCTGAAGTATTTAGTAAATGTGAAAATTGAAATTATACCAATTAAAGTCAAATTTAAAACAACTGTGCACAATAATTATAAATGATTTGTGGCTGGGGTTTTTGCAGATTTAGTTTTACAAAGAAATTGTCAAAATGTGACGTTTAACCTTAAAATTTTAAAGCTGCATACCGGAACATACGTTTTTGCATATTCCATCTAAAAACCATAGCAGACATATTATGAAGTTTTCTGTCTCTTTTCACTCGCGTAATCTGATGACATCAAACTATTTTCGTAATACATGTATTGGTGGAGAAAGCACTACAAATCAAAGAATCCATTAGACACTCCTCGCGAATCGTACCTTATGTATACTTAAAAAAAATCTTTGTATGATTGTTTTAATTTTGTACAAACAAAAAATTGCATTAAATTAACTTAATGAAACGATGGCCTTATTTAATTTTCCGAAATGCCGGTAAGAAATCTGACACTTACCGGTAAATTCTAAAGTGCATTCTTTTACGATTTACCGCTAAATTTGTTTACTTAAACTAATTGAAGTATGTGATTGTAAATAATTAGAATTTTTAACACTTCATAAATGAACTGAGTTTAAATATTAGGTAAAATATTTAAATTCAATTTATCTCAAAACTGTTATTCAAAACTTTGACTTCTTATAAGTCTTATAGAAATGAATCACAAATAATTATAATTGATTTATAGGTAACAATCGTTCGCCTATAAATTCCCATGTTTTAAAACCACAGATTTTTAAATTGTGTTCCCTTTAAGGGTCAATTTATCAAATACTTAATGACTTTTACGTTTAAACAGGCTAATTAATTGTATCTAGATAGATTAAACGTATTAAAACCTCTCATTACGAGCATTCGCACTTCGCTCTCTGGCTGTAATAATTTCAAAATCATATTTGCACTCGTGTATTAATACCGAAATGTACTCCGGTTAATGAGATATTTCGATTTTCAACATAAGGGCGGGAGGAACATTAAGTTTTCTGCAAGATTAAACTTTGGTCGAGTTAATGTGATTGCCGGGAGCAACGAAGTTGACCTTTCGATTCCGCCAAGGGAAGCCGGTGTTTGGTTTATTCATGGATGAGTTCGAGAATTAATCCACTGAACTAATTGTTTCTATGGATATCAGCCAAGAGCTGTGTTAGACGCACGAGGTAAATATTTGTTCTATCCTATTAAGATATCTCTCCAGAATCGATTATTTGAATTGATATTTTTGTTGCTGATTCTTGAAATTTTCTATAATTATTCTCGAGAAAAAAAGCTAGCGTTTGCGTGCATATTTTACAGATGGTCACAATACATGTTTTTCTGTAATTTTAATGTTTAGTCAATAAAATATGTTGTAGTCAAAATAATATCTTTGATTTCTAAAAATAAAACACTTTAACTTTGTTTGTATAACACAATATTTTTTTATTTGTGACTGTAGTTTTGGCAATTCAAATGTGGCGTTTCATATTTTTGTATTTAATCTTGATTATAATAAAGACGTTAAAATAGATTTTAAAAAGTTGATTTTGTTTAAGAAATTGTTAAAATTGATACTTTGACTGACAGACAAATAGTTAAAAAAAAGAAAGTAACATTTCTAACATTTTTCAAAATCTAAGGTAATTCTTCAGATAAAATTAACTGTATGTTTTTGAGTTTACGTGAAGTGATTATTACACTAATAAAGACTGTTATTCCTTACTCCACTTTTAATTTTTATCGTTATCGATAAAAATAAAAAGTGGAGTAAGAAATAAGTCTTTTTTAGTGTCAGATAAAATTCATTAGAATTTCACACAAATTTGATTATTTTAAAGAACATTTTTCCCAATAATGGTTATCCAAAAATCTTGATTAATAAACTTTTTTTGATAACAATCCTCAAACTCGTAATATAGTTTTACATAACAATTTGGATCTCAGATATACAAAATTACCTAACACACCCAATCTAACACAGATAAAATAATTAATATTTTAAAGAATAACTCAATAAAAAGAGTTACGTACAATAATAAAAAAGTAGGCCATCTTTTTTTCAAAAATTAAAGACAAAACTTCTATGTTAATTGAATCTAACGTTATCTTATTATAAAATTCCTTGCGCAGACTGTTCCTAGGTATATGTTGGTCAGACTAGTTCACGTTTAAGCAAACACAAAAATGACACTAGATTAAACAAAAATTCGTTTGCTCTGGCAATTCACTCTAACTCTACGAACCAAAAAATAGATTTTAATAACTCTAAAATTCTAGATCTTGAAAAAAACAATAAAGCTAATATCGCTTTATTGTTTTTTTTTTTTTAGAAATGGTTTACATTAATAAACAAAATTTTAGCATGAACTTTACAACACATACAAATGGCTTACATTCAATTTATTTCTATTTATAAAAACTAAATTCATCATAATTTAAATCTGTATCTAAGTATTTATACCGGGCGTTCGATAAAAAACGCCCAACACCATAATTCTTTATTAATCGATTTAATTGAACTAAAAACCAAAGTAAATGGCCGTTTAGATACTAAAAAATGACATGAATATTGATTTTTTTCAATAATAACTTCATTCCAAAATAATAGCCAACTTAAGGTTTTTAAATGGCTGCCTATAATTTTGTAGCTTAACTACATTAGACATTTTCTGAATCCAATGACGCCCAATTTCTTGTTTTTGTTCAATGTTTTGGTCAATTCTTTTAATCATTTATTTAAAAATATATTTTTTTAAAATTATAATTAGTGAGCCTTGTAAAAAAAGTTACAACTGTCATTTATTGTGTGGTTATGCCATTAATAATAACAGAACAACAAATGAGTACCTACTTTACAACTTAATGTAGAATAAAAGTAAAGGAAAAATGTAAATATTTTGTTATTTCAATATTTCGATTATTAATCATTTTTTAAGTGTATTTATAACTTCACAAAATTTCAGTGTTTTATACGCGTGGTACATGAAGTAAAATTTCGACTTTAGAAAAACCTGAAAGTTTGGTTTGGTCGCGTAGCACTACGCGCTACGTGACCAAACCAAATTTTCAGGCTTTACTAAACTCGAAATTTTACTTCATTCTTAGTCTGGGAGTGGAAACACTCGTTCGAACTTTAAATTTACCTCTTTTATAAAATCGACGTATGTAATATAATAAATCATTCATTGAAATCATAGAAAAAGGTGCAAAATTATTCCTAAAATCAACTTTTAGAGTTGACTATATAATTTTCCTCGGCTCTTAATGGATTAATATTCTATTCCTAAAAAAACAATGTTTATTATATATTAAAGTTGCATTTAATATAATAAGAAACTATGAATAAATCGACGAAAATCTAGAAATATCGAAAATCTCGATATGTTGAAAATCTTGACGGTCCACTCCCAGACTAAGCATGAAGTAAAATTTCGAGTTTAGAAAAGCCCCGCGTAGAAAATTTGTCGAGGGTCGCGCAGCGACCCGAGACTAATTTTCACGGGGCTTTTCTAAACTCGAAATTTTACTTCATGCGCCACGCGTATAAATCACTGAAATATTGTAAAGTTTAAAAAATACTAGCCTTTATTTTGTTCGGTTGGTTGACAAATTGTGTTGAATCTTTTAAGTTGATTATTGCTACTAATTCTATTTTTAAATTTTTATCAGTATTAAAAGTCCAATTTTGTTAAAGGCACACTAAATTTATTGCTAAGAAATCATGTGAACAAGATTTATTATAATTTTTTACTAGCATAAATATTAAATTAAAATCAACATATTGAGCATAATTAGATTCAGAAAAACAATGTCTAATATAATAAAATAAAAAAAGTATATGCAGCCATTTAAAAATTTAAAGTTGTCTATTATTTGGCAATAAAGTTAATTAAAAAAATTATATAATCACTGTAGATTTATGGTATATATATATATACAAATATCTTTATTCAAGGAATTTATGTACATTATTCTTTAATATAATACGATCTTGTATTCTTATATCATAGGCTATCGACCCGAGGTCTTTGTGCCATTGTTTTAGTGAGTGCTTGTGCTTTTAAAGTATGTTTTGAATAGATGATGGTAATGAATGAATAGTATGAATAAATGTCGTTTCTAAGATGAAGTCAGCGATGGTGGAATGGGGAAATTTAAATTTGGGGATTGTGTTGGGGTTTCTGTGTAGGTAAAGGTGGTTTATAGGATCATGATTAGTGGGTCTGGATGCAAATTTATGGGCTAGGTGGATAATTCGAGTTTCTATAGGAGTCACTTGTGTTTTTTGATAAAGGAGGTTGTTGGAGGGGTTGTGGAGGGGGTTGTTGGGATGTCTGATTTTCGTCTACACTCTCAGGGCCGATCTTTCTGCTACCTGTAAATTTTTTAGGGCTATGGGATGGGGGTTGCAGTAATGGATGGCCGCGTAGTCAAGAAGTGGACGGCAGATCATTTTATATATAGTCACAGCAGATTGTGTTGTGATTCCATCATTTTTATATGTGAGGCATCTAAAATGCCTAGCCCTCTTCTTGACCGCGGCTTTGATATTTTGGGTGTGGGCTTTAAAGGTTATTTTGGTGTCATACAGAATTCCAAGGTATTTACATGTAGGTGAGGGGGATATTGGAATGTGATGTATGGAAATAGTGAAAGGAGAGTTATGAAAATTATGATAGGGAATAAGCAGCTTAGTTTTTTAGATATTGATGGATATCCTCCATTTGTTGAACCAATTTATTGTTTTATTGATTAGGACCTGAAGAGTGTTGACGGCTTTTGCTATTGTGGAAGAGTGAGCAACTAGAGCAGTATCATCTGCATATTGTAAAATATAGGAAGAGGGATTGTGGTAAGTTGGGTTAGGATTATATATATCGTGGACGAATATGTTGTAGAGCAAGGGAGATAGCGGGGAACCTTGAGGGACACCTTGAAGTGGGGAGAAAGAGTATGAGAAGGAGGTTCTTATTTTAACTTTAAGGGAACGGTTGTGTAGGAAATTGTATAGGATATTTATTAGGTGGGGTGGGATGTTATGGTGGTCGCATTTATATAGTAGACCCTGATGCCATACTGTATCGAATGCTATTTTGATGTCAAGGAACAGGATCGCGGATTTATGACCCTGCAGGTGAGTTGTATGTAGGTTTGAGGTGAGTATAGCTAGGGGAAGAGTGGTAGAGCGGTTTGCCATAAATCCGAATTGATATGGAGGGATGTGGTTGGAGACATAAGTAAGGAGTTTATTTTTTAGGATATTTTCATACAACTTGCCCAAGACAGGGAGCAGGGTAATAGGTCGATAGCTAGATATGTTTGATCTGTTGTTGTCAGGTTTAAGTATGCAGGTTATTACACCCTGCTTCCATTCTTGGGGAAAGAGTTGCAAGGAATATAGATTGTTAAAAATCTTGAGGATATGCTGGTGTATGTTTTCTGGAAGGGATTTAAGGATCATTCTAGGGATATTGTCATAACCCGGCGCTGTGTTTTTACCTTTGTGCAGGTTTTCGAAATACTCGGTTTCATCGATAATATCATTCGGTGTATGGGAGGTGTAGGAGTTAAGGAATGATTGGTACCAATTGTCAGCTGTTCCGAAAAAGTCATTATCGTATGTGTTGTTGCCTTTCTCTGTGTAAATGTCCTTGAAATAGTCCGCAAAAATGTCGGTCATTGTCTGGTCATCGGTAATTATGTTGTTCGTGACAGGGTTGTTTATGCTTGTTAAGTAGTCCGTTTTTTTGTATTTAGATAGTTTTTTTATCTCCTGCCAGTAGTTTTTTTCTCTCAGATCGTTTATTTCTTTACAGGCTTTGATCCATTTGTCTTTTTTGTATTCGTCAATTAGTCTATGTATGTCTTTCTTAAGTCTATTATTTATGGTATTAAAACTGCGATTGACTGTTTTTTAGTTCATTTAAATCGATCAATAAATAACAGAGTTATGGCGTTGGGTGTTTTTTTTTATCGAACACCGGGTATATATATATATTTTTTTTTTCTCTAAAAATAATGTCTCCGGTTATTTTTTAACACTTTGTTTTGTATAAATAATTAACAATTTTCATCCTTAAATCACAATTTTACATATTTGTTAATTTTTATACACAGTCCAACCTTTTTAAGTATTTTATATTTTTGGTATAATATTTTTGCTTAATATTGCTTGTTTTCTGTTTTTAAATTTTAGAAAATGCCTTGAAGAAGCGAATAATAATTGGCAAAATATTGGCACGTATTTTTAAAACAATTGTTGTATATAATAAATACATACTAATTTATACAAAAAAAGGCTCCATATTAATATTTTTAAATAATCTACAGCCGCTAAAACCAATACCAATATTAATACTGCCAACCTAACGGCAAAAAAGGATAATGTCATTCCTTTAAATATACCTTCAGACAATAATAGTTTTATAATTTGGACACTACTTTCTGAATCATTCTTTTCAATTGGTAAATAAATTTAATTGTCAAGATTATTTTTGATAAACACTAGTTAATGTAACTCAAAATATTATTACAATATCAAAATGTATACTTTAATTACTGCATTCAATATAAATGCGTTTACTTATGAATTACAGAATAGTCTATTCTAGTTAAGCTGGTTTTCAATTACCGTTTTAGTATTTAGAGAGCAAAAATTCAAACATACGTTATCGTTTTAATCTGCGCAAACATTATTTATCACGTATCTAATTTTATTCACTATGAATATTCACACCCTTAATCACACCAATTTAGCAAAGTGGAATATTTTAAGGATGAATTATGCGCACTCGCCATATAATTAAATATTTTAATAAAGAATTCCAGATAAAAATATCTCACGTATAAATCAAGATGTTCCGCAACATAGATGTTCGCTTAAATGTAAAATAACGTCAGAATGTAAATCTATTTTTCAAGCGATTTGATTAATAGTGACTGCAGCTATATCTATTGAGATATAGTGTGTGTACACAAGCCTTCTCAAAGATATATATCCTGTCAAAGTAAATGAGCTATATTGTTTGCAGTGCGGCATCCACTGTATTATCTACAATGTCATTAGTAGTCAACATCGATTTTCCACATTTTATCTCTCGGAAACATATTTTTTTAATACGCAAAATATATTTTCACACTTTAAGAATTAATTGAATATGTATTACTCAACAATTTCAATCTGGCCGATGAGTTCAGTGTCATAGAGATGCAAAACCGGCTAAAACTGCCAAACAGGTTGACTCTCCAGTTTAATTTTAAACTTCTAACATGTGTTAGAACTCCTTAGTTAAGCATGAGTTAAATTTAGAGCTTAGAATAGCCAGAAAAAGCAGTTCTGGCGAGTTTTAGATCTGCTTGACACTCAACTCGTCGGCCAGATTAGGATGGTTCAGTAATATACGAGCCTAGTCCCACGTCCGTAATCACAGTCTTTAAACATGCATTTACTACAACTACAATTCTTGAAAGGCAAAAATATTTTGATATATTTGTAATATTTAGGCCCACTATATACAGGGAGTTTTCCTTATAAGTATACACATCCGAATTTACTGTATACGCTGTAAATTTAGAGATCGTCGTATTTCAAATAAGTTCAAATTTAAATTTAAATGAGTATTTTCCATTCCCAGATTAAGTATGAAGCTCCGCGAAGCGGGGCGACCAAACCAAATTTTCAAGCTTTTCTAAACTCGAAATTTTACTTTGTGTTTGTAATAGGTTAGTAGGGGTCATATGCAAATTTTATTTTTGACGAAATTAAATTATAATATTATTACAAAAATCACCCAAGAAAATAATAAAGAAAAATCAACATCCAGTAAATACGAGAATACCATTAGTCGATCAAAATTTTTTATGTGAAAGAAATAACAAATGCAGCATCGCATTAAAATAATAAACAAGTAGCGGCGCGTGGAGAAACGCTAAGACATACAGACAGATTTAGTTCAGGGTTTAACGAACGCAAACACAACAAGGGAAATTACGTTGACATCAGAGAGGGATGGGTTTTGTGACCAAATAGAGTAGTAGATAAAGTCTACGCATCAAAATCAGGGGAGGGGAGAACTTTAGGAGCAGCAAAGAAACGATTCTAAAAAGGAGTTAGTTTTGGGACCGGGACGGGGACAGTCAGTATCTGAATGTAAATGGGGACAGTTGAGAATAGGAAGTTTCAGTGGGATGTGAGTTAGTGAGGTAATGTTGATAAAAAGAGTTAAGTATTGAGAATGGAGTTAGAAAATGGAGAATGGAGTTAGGGATAACAGCGCTGGAGAGACTGTCTCGTAAGAGTAAAATTAATTCTACATCAAACCGACTTATTTGAAATGAAACAAACAAAACCAGCGAAATAATTTAAACATCTGGAAAAAGGGGGAAGATGAAAGGGGGGGGGGGGGGGGGGTGAGAATGAGGGATGCATGGTGGTTGATGTGTAAGACCGAATTGAACAAGAACACGAAGTATGTCCTACTAACTAATCGACCCAGTCGATTGATGTGTTAGGCCAATCCGAGTTAGTATTGCGCTAAGTGTCCTACTAACTAACCACACGAATGAGGGATGTATGGTGGTTGATGTGTAAGGCCGAATTGAGCAAGAAAACGAGGTATGTCCTACTAACTAATCGAAACCGTCGATTGATGTGTTAGGCCAATCCGAGTTAGTATTGCACTAAGTGTCCTACTAACTAACCACAAAAATGAGGGATGTATGGGGGTTGATGTGTAAGGCCAAATTGAGCGAGAAAACGAGGTATGTCCTACTAACTAATCGAAACCGTCGATTGATGTGTTAGGTAAATCTGAGTTAGTATTGCGCTAAGTGTCCTACTAACTAATCACACGAATGAGGGATGTATGGTGGTTGATGTGTAAGGCCGAATTGAGCAAGAAAACGAGGTATGTCCTACTAACTAATCGAAACAGTCGATTGATGTGTTAGGCCAATCCGAGTTAGTATTGCGCTAAGTATCCTACTAACTAACCACAAGAAAAAAATAACTCGATTATGAGTGGAACGAGGTGAAAGGTCGTTCCGCTCATTAATCGAAAATGAATGGCGATTGATGTGTAGGGCCGATGTGAGAGATTGTCCCACTAACTAATCGCAAGTGTGTCGAGTGTGTGATGCTAGCTCCGAGATGGTTTTTGTGGGTTTCCCATCTCGTAATGCAAATGCAGGGGCTAGTTAATTTTGCTCCCACAAGTAGAGTCATACATTTTTTTTGAGTTTAACCAAATGCACATGACTTTGAAGCATAAACGTTGGGTAATATATTTTGTGAATATAAATAAAATAAGACATATCAATTCATTAGAAATGTCATGAAAGGTCAATAAACTTTGCATACGTTAAGCTCATATCCTGTTTTATTTATTGTCCACACATCCTCCTAGTCAAATTAAAAGGGAATAAAGACACAGTATTTACGATAATGCATATTGACACAAACAACGAACCTGGTAAATAAATAAAAGGGTTACTACATACACAACACAACGTAAACAATAATACAAATTATAAATTTATATAATACCTAGGGTCGAATCATTACATGCTTAATCTGGAAGTGAAAAACACATGTATATTGCTTTGATTTAAACTTTTTTCAAATACGACGAATATATCAAAATGTACAGCGTATACAGTATATTGGGATATGTACATTTAGAAGTAAAACTCCCTGTATATAGCGAACCTAAATATTACAAATGCAGTGGAATTCGGGAGAGATGTCCTATGACTCATTGATGTGGAATGTGTGGTTGGCATTTTTTAGAAAGTATGTCGACAGTTGTATCTTCAAAGATTTCTCCTAGATTTGTCAAATTTTGACGTTACATGACAATGTCATACTTTTTAGGTCGCGAGCATATTAGTGTTCTTTCTTTTAGAAAAGCTTTAAATCATAATTTCTTGTGAATTTTTTATTTTGAGTCTACATATCCCAATTACGTGTTGTAGATTTTTAAATATTCGTTGTTTTCTTAAAAGAGGTCAATTTGAAGTTTAAACGAGTGTTTTCCATTCCCAGGTTAAGCATGAAGTAAAATTTCGAGTTTAGAAAAGCCTGAAAATTTGGTTTGGTCGCGTAGCGCGAAGCGCGGAGCGACCAAACCAAATTTTCAGGCTTTTCTAAACTCGAAATTTTACTTCATGCGCCACGCGTATAAGACACTGATTTCAAGCGAAGTTTACTGGGGCACAATATTTCAGTACTTTTAGTGCTTAATACGCGTGGCGCATGAAGTAATATTTTGAGTTTAGAAAAATCTTGAAAATTTGGTTTGGCCGCTCCGCGCTTCGCACTACGCGACCAAATCAAATTTGGAGGCGTTTCTAAACTCGAAATTTTACTTCATGCTTAGTCTGGGAGTAGAAAACACTCGTTTAAGCTTCAAATTGAACTTTTAAAGAAAAAGCGTATGCATATGTATACCTAATAGAAAATTCCCTGTATGTATACTTTTTTTTCTGTATTAACAGATTAATTCGATGACTATTTGCCAAATCTACTGAATGCGCATTCGATTCAACTAACCTAGTAGTAAAAATCACTTCTACTTAAAATAGTGCGCACTATAGTTTTTACAGCATGTCAATATCTTTTTATCTTTTAAAAAAAAGAAATTAATTTATTCATAAAAATGGTACTTTACGTGAAAATACCATCGAAAATGCTGCACCCTGCACATTCTAATATTTATCCACAATGATTTTCTAATTAATGTTTTAGTGAAGATATTTCAATATAAATATTTATATTTCTCGTAATTTTATTGTTCTGTATGTTCTACTAACTTTTCTTATCATTAATTACATTACATTGATGGTCAAATTTATCTTGTAGATTATAGATAAAGAAATAAAAAAATTAATGACATTTTTTTGGTGAACACTTGGATATAAATTAAGTAAGTATAAAAGTAAACTAGACATGTTCGCATTTCTTTCAACAGAAGAAAAGGAGATAAATGCTTTGGCCGTTCGAGATAAGAATTGGACAAATGAACGCTCGTTCACGTCGAGTGTGTAATATATTTCTACATCATAGTTTGTCGTGATTTTATTTCACAAGTATTCTTTCTCTTATTGTTCAAAATAATACTTATTGATATTAGTATAGTATATTTTCGTCATTTTGTAAAGTTTTTATTGAAACAATCTTTTCTACACTTATGAAATAAAAATGTAAACGGTGTACAAATAGTAATATATTATATTGTTTTGTGTTGAGTTTGTGAAAAAATAGTTAAATGTGTAAAGATGTGCTTAGACTTTCACATAATTTACGCAAATTGCAGTTAAGGTTCTAAAACTAAATTTCTTAAAAAAATATGCGTGACCCTCCGAGAATTTATAACTGTTTCTTAAAAGTTGACATATGACAGTAAAATATAAAAACGAATTTTTACTGACTTTCTGCAAAAAAATAGTCTTGTTGAAACTTTTTCAAATATTCATTAGAACAACTACTTCCCAAGCTAATGCGTTGACGAATATAAAATTATACAATGAATATTTGTTATATTCAATTTAGTTCTCATTAATCACTTGATAAAATATGTTTACAATGTTGAATATAAAGTCACTTATTAAATGGATTCGATAGCTAACGCCATCTAATGCTCTATAGTGGCATCGTCAATGACACGAATGCACAAAGTGCATATACAGGTCACTGTTTCGTCCACGAACGAGCTATAATCTGTTTGTGAAACCAGAAAACAAATATCAAAATTGAATTTAAGTTCAGTATTCCGGCACCAGATACCCACAGAGGCGTTACGGATTTCAAGGTCCTCTTTAGTGTGGGTCGGGACCACATTGAAGAGGTCCTTGAAGTCTGAAACACGTCTGTGGGTATCTGGTGCCGGAATACTGAACTCAAATTCAATTTTAATAAAGTCACTTGGTTTGTCCACAATAAGTCGAAACAAGTCGGAGAGAAAAAAAAACAGTAGTGAAATGAATCAAGTGACTTTTATTCAATTATCAATATGAATATTTGAGTTACAGAACAGATTTTAAAAAGTTACAAATAAAAATTAGTCAGCATTTTTAAAAAATTGTATTGATTAACTCATTTTTCTAACAGCTTTCTGCGACATTTCTACTAGAGTTGAAAAACTGAAATTTGGTTCGGTCGAGTAGCGAAGCTGTCAATTGTGATAGCGACATTGTCATAATCATCTTTTACTTGAAGCGTTGTCAACGTGTGAGGGTTATTCTCTTAGTTTTTAAATAGGAACATATGATGGTTAATACCTCAAATGAATGGGTTTAGGTTGATTCTATTTACGGTTGCGAATTTTCAAGGTACGAGTTTAGGGTAAGTAAAATAAAACATAAACGTTAGACCTCTGTAGGAAACTGTAGCTGTAGCAAACTGTAGACCTCATGGGTACGCCGCTGTTTGTAAGCCATACTGGGCCAAAATTATTAACAACCAATCAAAAAATTACCATAGTTGTCGCTACTGTGTTTAATTAAGTCGCCGTGGGGATGTTCATCTACAAACTGTCATTTTTTTTAATAGTGGTTTCAGCTTGTCAACTCAGTTATTACTCATTAATATGAAAGGCGATAAATAATTTCTCATTAAAATTACACCCCAATTCACACCGATCAGTGAAAATCGATACCAGCCAGATCGATAAAACGATAAACTGATTCCACGTCACTTAAACGTCACACAAAATTTAACACGAAAATTATGAATCCATCGACCCTATGCAAAGCAGGTGCATTGAATCGTCTATGCAGAGCCAATTTAGCATTCATCCCAATTGTGATCGAGCAGACTGGAAGGGGTGAACGTTCCTACGACATTTATTCGAGACTCTTGAAAGGCAGGATTATTTGCTTGATGGGCCCCATAAATGACGCGATCAGTTCGACAGTTATAGCGCAGTTGCTTTTCTTGCAATCGGAGTCTAGCCACAGGCCGATTCACGTGTACATTAATTCTCCTGGAGGGAGTGTCACGTCGGGGCTGGCGATTTATGATACGATGCAATTTATTCAACCTCCGGTCGCTACTTGGTGTGTGGGACAGGCTTCTAGTATGGGCTCGTTACTTTTAGCCGGTGGTACTAAAGGTGAGTTATGCTTTTTTAAAATAGAAAGGATTCATGTTTATTCTACTGGGAGATAAACTCTAAGGGCTCTCAAGAGAAACGAAAAAACGACGATCTACTAAATGCATGGTATACAAGGTGATTCTTAATATTTACAGCCATCGATTCGTACTCCAAATTATACACACCTGGATATTTGTATATTAAAATATTTATGCCTTGCGAAATACATACAGGGAGTTTTTCTTTTAAGTATACGTATCTCAATTATATGCTGCCCATTTTCAGATGTTCGTTGTTATTTTTAAAGAGTTACATTTGAAGGTTTATACGAGTGTGTTCCACTCCCAGGTTAAGCATGAAGTAAAATTTCGAGTTTAGAAAAGCCTGAAAATTTGGTTTGGTCGCGTAGCGCGAAGCGCGGAGCGACCAAACCAAATTTTCAGGCTTTTCTAAACTCGAAATTTTACTTCATGCGCCACGCGTATAAAACACTGATTTCAAGTGAAGTTCATTTGTTTAAAATATTTCAGTGTTTTTAGCGTTTAATACGCGTGGCGCATGAAGTAAAATTTCGAGTTTAGAAAAGCCAGAAAATTTGGTTTGGTCGCTCCGCTTCGCGGAGCGACCAAACCAAATTTTAAGGCTTTTCTAAACTCGAAATTTTACTTCATGCTTAGTCTGGGAGTGGAAAATACTCGTTCAAAGCATCAAATTAAACTATTTAAAAAAAGCGTATGTATTCTTAAAAGAAACATTCACTGTATAATATCCAGATGGTTGTTAATATTCTCATTTAATAATAATTTCTAAGAGAGGTCATTGAGGTGAGTTTTATAGATTTCCTGAGTATTACGGTAATTCAGAATAGGTGTAGAAATGTCACATTTTGTTTAGAGGCTCATTTAAAGACAATAGATTAAATAAACATATTTCATCAGATTTTCATTATTTACAAAACTATTGCTGATGTAAATTTTGCATAATGAGGAATTATTATTGATATTGAATGAACAATTTATACATGACTGAATAATAAAATATCATAGCACAAATAAAAATAAAACAGTTGTAAATAAATCATTTTTTTACTATTTACAAAGTAATAAGTGTTTTATTTACAAGTGTATTTAAGATGTACCACATAGTAAACGCCTTCAACACAAAGCAGGAAAAATATAACAAATGCACTAAAACTTAAGCAGAAATACTAGAAAAATAATAATGTTTATCCAAAAAGGGATATTGGTATTGATAAATATCATAGGACTTTGTTTAGTTGATACAACTTTGTATTTCCAAAACGTTTCCCAAGAAATACAGGTAAATCTTAACACTATTATAAACAAGTAAACAAATATTCTTAAAAAATATATTGAAAATAGGATCATTAATGGGATACAAGAAAATGTTAATAAGTAATAAAAACATTATATTAGCAATATTGGAATAAAGTTAGACTTCTGGCATCCATTAAAACATACTTTTAAGAGCGTGTATTTAAAGTTCGGAAACAGTTTCATTTATTGACAAACGAGGTGCAGGCTGCATAATAATATTACTACCTGTAGCATCAGATCTTGCATTCATTTTCACATACATGAGTAATTTTATATTCTACTTCAAATGCAGATATTGTAAATTTCTAGGGTACGACTTGACTAAAAGGAAAGGATTTGTAATTATACGAAGAAGCATTTTATACGATCTTCTAGAATTATGTTTTAGAAGAATTCGTAATAGAGATAGGGGCGAATAACATTAGGTTTTCTTTAAAACCCATTCTATAAAATTATGCAGGCGTGCATTTAAGGGGATGGCTCGCGGGCTTGCAACTATGCACAGAATATATGTCTTGGTTGCATGAGTGTCCGGGCGTTGAAAATTTCATTATGACTTGGTCTATAGTAGGATAATCTTTAATAAAAAGAGATATTGCAACTGACTATTTAGTTTCTATTTTGATATCCTAACTGTCGCTCCATAAAACCAAAGAGGTTAAATTTGGGTTATCTTTAAATACTGCCTCCAAAATGTTTTTTATAGCACATGCTAGGTCATGCTAGGTTTCCACTTCTTCCCATAAGGCAATTATGCCACAAGAAACAGTATGCCTGTTTAGTAGATGATAAAAAAGCTATTAAATAGTAAATGTTTAGTTTAATCACTTTGTATACAGGAAAATGTATACATTTGACGGTCAACGTATTTTTACCGTAACATTTTTAATACATACATGTTTGTTTTATATATTTTAATTTTTTTTGGTAATGGTACCTGATAAAAAGCCTGAAAAAAATGTAACATTTCTGTGAAACCTGAGGTTCGAGGCCGCCTCGATTGAAGAGGCGTAACGCTCGCTTTTCCTACGACTGTGGGAAAATCCACCACTGATTACAATAATAACAATATAATCTCATATTAGTATTTCGAATTTTTTTTTATTTGTGCGTCAAGCACTACTAAAACAATCCTTAAGTATTCTATAGGTTCCCAGATGAAGGCATTTATTCGTACATCACAACATTACGCAAATATGCCAGTATCTGAAAATGACATGTTCACAATGCACAAAGCACGAGATTACTTTCATACCACAGCAACGCTCGAATTCCGACCCTTGTCGGATTTTTTTTCCTCCGGTTTCCTCCCGGAGAACGGGAGAGCGAGAGCGAATAAAACAAGGGTCGAACTTTGCCCTTACAAAAATTAACTCGGCATTAATTTATTTACGAATTTCCAGGCATGAGGCATTCTCTTCCCAATTCCCGGATAATGATCCATCAGCCCTCGGGCGGCGCGAGCGGACAGGCAACCGACATTCTGATCCAAGCGGAGGAGATCATCAAGCTTAAGAAACAAATCATCGAACTCTACGTCAAGCACACGGGGATGGATATTGATATGGTTGAACAGAGTATGGAAAGGGACAAGTTCATGAATCCGCCGGAGGCGGAGCGTTTCGGGATTATCGACAAAGTGCTTTTGGCACCTGTTAAACCTGTTAAGAATGTACCTGTTGAAGCTAGGCAGAGTGATGAATTGGGTAAAACTGCTACGTGAATATTACATACACCGTGTAAAGTTTCGCAATAAATAATGTATTTTTAATGACATTTAACAGCTTTTATATAATGGTTTAAAATAAACTTACATTCAACTCAAATTAACTTAGACCAGGGGATGGCCCTCACATTTTAACTCGGGCTCCCAGGCCAGGTATCTGGTGGAGCGTGTTTAGGGTTAAGGATAGCATACCAATAAAAAAAATAGTGATGTGCCTATCATACCACTTTCCCCGTTAAAGATATGATGATTCAAATATTAAGAATATAGAAGAGTGTCTTAAAGTAAATGTGTTGTACCTTTTATTTTATTAATATAGTAATTTACAAAATAAGTGCGGGAAAACAATTTTCCCGTTTTGAACCACGAGCGACGATGGAGCGAGTGCTTTTAAATGCATGAAATCGGGAACATTTTTCACGCACGAGGATTGTAGAATATTTTTTGAAACGAGCAAAATCATCCCAATAATCTCTCATAGAAAATTTGCAAGATTTCTTATATACAAATTCTTAATTTTGATAACTGTTGTCTCAATCTAAAATTATCCTCAGTGCAATCAGGTATCAAAGGCGCAAGGTGCGTCGAAATTGCGACTGCAAGATACAAATTTACACAAAAACGCATCAAAATCGGTCTGAAAATGGAATTTTGGAGATTTTTTAAGGATTTCGAAAAATGAAAGAATAAATCGTCGTTGTTTTGATGAAACCTCCTATCTGATTTTTTTTTACAAAATAGGGTTTTATTATCAAAGGACTTTATGTTATCAGCCGGATAAGTTTATGAAACCTCCTATGTAGTAAAGTTATCACCTAAATCTTATACAATGATTCATTAAAATAATTAAAATCAGTGTTTTGTATGCGTGGCGCATGGAGTAAAATTCGAGTTTAGAAAAACCTGAAAATTTGGTTTAGTCGCTCCGCTTCGCTACGCGACCAAACCAAAATTTCAGGCTTTTCTAAACTCGAAATTTTACTTCATGCTTAATCTGGGAGTGAAAGACACTCGTTAGTTTAAAATATACCACAACTGATAAAATGTGCCATATCTGTCACAAAGAAAAACAATAAAATGGCCATCATTATAGTTCAATTTAAACTCGTGTCAAGTTAACACGATAGGCTATTTGTGGGCTGGCGCCGACTTGTGTCAAGTTGACATATTAGACTAATGTCGGCTGACGCCGATTTCTGAAAAATGACACTATTTACTAATGTCGGCTGAAGCCGACTTTCATCAAATTGACAAGTTAAAATGTCAGCTAGCACCGACTTATGTCTACTATTATTGTAGTCGAAATGACAGTAGACGTATGTAAAGCTGACGCGACTCTACGTTATCAGCCTGATGAGTTTATGAAACCTCCTATGTAGTAAAGTTATCACCTAAATCTTATACAATGATTCATTAAAAAATTGAAATCAGTGTTTTGTATGCGTGGCGCATGAAGTAAAATTTCGAGTTTAGAAAAGCCTGACAATTTGGTTTGGTCGCTCCGCTTCGCTACGCGACCAAACCAAATTTTCAGGCTTTTCTAAACTCGAAATTTTACTTCATGCTTAATCTGGGAGTTAAAGACACCAGTTAGTTTAAAATATACCACAACTGATAAAATGTGCCATATTTGTCACAAAGAAAATCAATAAAATGGCCATCATTATAGTTCAATTCAAACTCGTGTCAAGTTGACACGATAGACTATTTGTGGGCTGGCGCCGACTTGTGTAAAGTTGACACATTAGACTAATGTCGGCTGACGCCGATTTCTGAAAAATGACACTATATACTAATGTCGGCTGATGCCGACTTTCGTCAAATTGACAAGTTAAAATGTCAGCTAGCACCAACTTATGTCTACTATCATTGTAGTCGAAATGACAGTAGACGTATGTAAAGCTGACGCGACTTTACGTTATCAGCCTGATGAGTTTATGAAACCTCCTATGTATTAAAGTTATTACCTAAATCTTATACAATGATTCATTAAAAAATTGAAATCAGTGTTTTGTATGCGTGGCGCATGAAGTAAAATTTCGAGTTTAGAAAAGCCTGACAATTTGGTTTGGTCGCTCCGCTTCGCTACGCGACCAAACCAAATTTTCAGGCTTTTCTAAACTCGAAATTTCACTTCATGCTTAATCTGGGAGTGAAAGACACCCGTTAGTTTAAAATATACCACAACTGATAAAATGTGCCATATTTGTCACAAAGAAAAACAATAAAATGGCCATCATTATAGTTCAATTCAATTTTGTGGGCTGGCGCCGACTTGTGTCAAGTTGACACATTAGACTAATGTCGGCTGCCACTATATACTAATGTCGGCTGATGCCGACTTTCATCAAATTGACAAGTTGAAATGTCAGCTAGCACCGATTTATGTCTACTGTCATTGTAGTTGAAATGACAGTAGACGTATGTTAAGCTGACGCGATAAACTTAATGTCGGCTTATGCCGACGTATGTCGCCGACTCATGTCAAGTTTATACGAAAGACCAAATGTCGGTTTACGACAACTATTGTAAATATCATAGTCAAAACAGTGGCTTACAATTGTACTGTCACAATAGTCAACACACAGTCGATAAAGACATTTTATGAAGAAATCCTATAGTCGAAAGGTAGTTGATACACATTGATTGATTCAATTGTAATTTATACCCTAGCAGGAGGTAAATACATCCAAAACAATAGTATTATTATTTTGATACAGCGTTAGTGGCTGAATGGTTAAACCTATGCCAGTAAACAACCTAAAAAAATATATATATATATATATATATTTTGAAACTTCAAAAGGGTTATTCAATGTTATTCATCATTGATATAGTATCGACATATATTGAATATGACTACTAAATAATGCCATTAATACAATATTGTATATATCAGGTTGGCTAATAAGTCATTGCGATTTTTTTTAAATTAAAAATGGCGCGCTAAAAATATAACGTTTTGGTGTAATGTCATGTCATTTTGAAGAGAAAAACTTACTCTACAAGATAGTGTATTTCGATTTAATATTCGAATTGGTTTTTGTAAACTTTCGGATCATTAAAATAGAGTGTCAAGTTGATAAAAATGAGCATTTCCGACACCATCTTCTTTCTGCATTTTATCAAGGTGCCAAAGCCGCTGAAGCTGCCCGAGAGATTTGCACCATGTATTGAGAAGAAGCTATGCCTGAGAAAACGGCTCAGAATTGGTTCAAACGATTCAAAGATGGCAATTTTGACCTCAAAGACGTGGCTCGGTCTGGACACCTAGTTCAGTTTGATGGGGAGTGATTGAATCAACTTCTTCACGATGATCCGCGGCAAACGACGAGGGAATTGGCGGAAAAAATGGGTTGCGTCCACGGTACAATAGGGAACCACCTTCACTCCATGGGAAACGTTCAAAAGTTTGGCGCATGGGTTCTACATGCTTTTAACGACAACAACAAAAACCAACGTTCGGCGATTGCTGCTGGTTTGCTCGCCCGCCATCGCACAACTCATGGACACAAGCAAAGATTCCTTTTGTGATGCCCGCACCTCACACTTTATCGTATCATTACTGGTGACGAAAAATGGTGCCTGTACATCAACATCAACAAGAATGGCTCAGTCCAAAGAAACAAGCGACACCGCGAGCAAAACAAGACCCTCACTTGCGGAAGACGATACTGTGTGTTTGATGGGACTGGAAAGGCATCATCCATTATGAATTACTTGATCGGAACCAAACAGTGAATTCGGACCTTTACGTCGACTCAACGACGTTATCCAGCAAAAACGATATGATAGGCGACATGACCTTCTTCTGCATTACGACAATCCCAGCCCTCACATCGCCTACATGGCTAAGGAAGCCATTGAAGCGCTTGGGTGGAAAGGGCTACCACATCCTTCGTATTCTCCAGACTTGGCGCCTTCAGATTTCCATCTGTTTCGATCCCTCTCAAATTCATTGCGCGACGTTTTGTTCAATAATGACATTGAATTGCGGGCTTGGTTGGATGAATTTTTCGAGTCAAACCCGGGCGATTTCTACCGCCGAGGTATTAAAAAACTTTTTGAACGTTGGGAAGAAGTTGTAAATAACAAGGGAAAATCCATTATTAATTATTTTGTTGTACATTTTTGTTGAAAAAAAAAACTCTAATTTTTTTAAAAAACGCTTTGACTTATTAGGATAAACAATACTCATTATTGGTACAACATTGTTCGGAAACTGAATATTTATTATTGAGTGATCAATTATATTTATTATTGATACAATATCATACACAAATTGAATATACAATGTTCACATGTATTGAATAACTATAAGAAATCAATTATAATTATTAATTATACAATAATGTACAAAAATTTAACATTTATAGTGAAAGATCGATGATATTCATTTTCGACACAATATTGTACAGAAATTGAGTATCAATGTGGGCCAATAGTAATTTTATTGTTTATTAATGATATCAGACAAAATATTTGATTTTGTAAGTTAAAACAAACACACAACAATACCTATTTTTATATCACTTTTATTTTTACAGTGTGATTCAAGATTACTTCACAATATTAAGTGTTTTACACGCGTGGCGCATGAAGTAATATTTCGAGTTTAAATAAAATTTTACTTCATGTCTAATCTAGGAGTGGAAAACACTCGTTTGAAGCTCAAACTGAATTTTTTTCAAAGACAAACGAATATGCGAAGATTTACAGAATATACACTGTAATTGGGATATGTATACTTAAAACAAAAAGTCACTGTATATTCTTTCGTAAAGTTCCGGATAGAACCTAAAAATATATGTAGACTATAACTAAAATATTATCTCCGAAACCAAATTGCACTGTGGATAGTACAAGACCAAAACCAATGTGGATTGGCGGAATAGAAAATGGAATGTCGGAACGGAATCTCCAACCAGGAGATTACAGTATACTTCAAATTACTAACACATACCAACCAATTAATTCATTTAAATGCGTACATTTTAACAATTTAAAAATACAATTATATATTTAATCTTGTATGTATTAATCCCGAATTATAGTAATTGTTTTATAATACAATTTATTTTTAAGTGCTTTTATTAATTTCTAAAATTTATTACAAAAACGTAAAAGTGCATATTTGCATAAACCAGTGCATATTTTTCTAAATTTGGGGATATTTTGATATAATTTTGTATATATTTGTGTCACATTTTAAACAAACAATAGCGGAATTCGGGAGAGATGTCCTATGACTCATAGATGTGGAATGTGTGGTTCAAATTTTTTAGAGAGTATGTCGACAGTTGTATCTGCAACGATTTTTCCTAGTTGTCTCAAAGTTTGACGTTACATGACAATGCCATACTGTTTATGTCGCGAATATGTTAGTGTTCTTTCTTTTAGAAAAGCTTTAAATCATATTTTTTTGGGAATTTTTTCTTTTAAGTATACATATCCCAATTACGAGTTGTAGATTTTTAAATATTCGTTGTTTTCTTAAAAAAAGTCAATTTGAAGTTTAAACGAGTGTTTTCCACTCCCAGACTAAGCATGAAGTAAAATTTCGAGTTTAGAAAAGCCTGAAAATTTGGTTTGGTCGCGTAGCGCGTAGCGCGGAGCGGCCAAACCAAATTTTCAGGCTTTTCTAAACTCGAAATTTTACTTCATGCGCCACCCGTACAAGACACTGATTTCAAGCTAAGTTTACTTATTCATAATATTTCAGTGCTTTCAGTGTTTAATACGCGTGGCGCATGAAGTAAAATTTCGAGTTTAGAAAAGCCTGAAAATTTGGTTTGGCCGCTCCGCGCTTCGCGCTACGCGACCAAACCAAATTTTCAGGCTTTTCTAAACTCGAAATTTTACTTCATGCTTAGTCTGGGAGTGGAAAACACTCGTTTTAAGCTTCAAATTGAACTGTTAAAAAAAAGTGTATGCATATATATACCTAACAGAAAATTATCTGTATGCATACTTAAAAGAAAAGTGTTTATAAGGGGCTCGTGAAAAAAGTGTGATACAATTCGAATTTTGGCGTTTGTACGTTTACAGTAACATATCATCGGCATAGAGGAGATAGTTATAAAGAATGAATAATGCATTTTCTTCGCCATTATGTACATACAATATAAATATAACATAATGACATTTACCTATGTTAATTCCAACAAGGAAATTATTGCTTCATGTATTCGTTAAATATTTAAATTCCTCTGTTGCACAAAATAAAAAATATTCTAATATTACCTGTTTTGCATTGTGATGGTAGCCTGGGGGAACATGAATGTGCGTTAGGCCTCATCGTTGGCGTCATTTCAAAGCGTTCTCGTTCCTTTTCTGGTGGATGCGCCTGGCCGAGTATTTGTTTCTCGTCCTCGTCTACTCGACACTGTCGCCTTAATGGGTTTCTTCTCCTGTCCCTAATCCTTAGCGTTACGGGGCATTCTAAATGTAAGTCAAGTGCCATTGAACACTGGCTCCCTGTTCCATGTAATGACTCGTGGCTTAATCTGCACAAAAATAAATAACACTTAAAATGAAAACGAATTTGTGAAAATTCTTTCACACAATTTTGATTTTGTAAAGAGATGCAGGGAATTATTGTTTCAACTATACATACTTGATAATTAAAGCGTTTTGTATATTTGCAGGAATTCGTTGTTTTTTTTTAAAAGCAGTAAATTGAAAGCTTCTAACTAGTGTTTCCACTCTTTGATTAAGCATAAAGTAAAATTTCGAATTTAGAAAACCTAGAAAATCGGTTTTGGTCGATCGCATATTTGCCTTTAAAATTTTTTGTTGTAAACTTTTAGTACAGTTCAGTATAAGCCAAGTATATTTTAAAATTATTGATTGCTATAAATTTCTGCGCGATAAATGAAATGCATATGAAATTTAATGAAATATTCACGATTGTGTAATAGGATGTACTTACCGATATGTATGAGCGGTTTCATCAACTGAGAGTGCATGCCTATGGAGAAGGCGTGGGTTGAGTGTTGCGTTGGCTGCGAGCAATTTTTGCGCCTTATACGAACGCCGATTTTCCTCTTTCCTGTAGTGGCTCAAAGCAGCTGATCGCTTCAACGCGTTCTTTTGTTCCACCAAATCCGGTGCCGATGGACTTTTGCTTAAAGAGTTCTGAAAACACGAAAATATACCCTCGAATGTATATATTTTTGGAGATATAAGAATTTTAAGGGCCAATTGTTCAGTAGTGGATCAAGCCAAGTTTAGCTTAAACTCAGTTTAAATTACAACTGCTGTCAATGAATGTATTAACTCAATACATAAACGCGCGGTCGACGGAAACAATTTATTAAGTCTTAAGGAATCAAGATCACCTTTAACGTTGTACCGGGTGGGCAAATAAGCGAGGTAAGCGGCTGTATCTCAGAAACCAACGATCGTAGAGAGTTACGGTAAAAAATTTTATAGGTAAAGTGGGAAAGGGAAAATGCTGGAAATTATTTTCAAGGTTCCAAGATGGCTGCCAGTGGGCGTTTCCACCATCTTGAATTACATAAAGTTACGTTTCGCGCGATTTTCCCCAATGAATATAACAAAAAAGTATTTGCGTTTTAATGTTAACTTAAAGTGGAACATTTATTATTGTAAAAACATTTTTTTTCTATCATTCGAAATAAAGTGATGGTGGGTATTTGAATGTAGTTTTAAATAAATGCCTGTAACTTCGAAACGGCTTAATGGATTTGGATAAATTTAGTATCATTGAAAAGAGCATTTCTTGGGCTTTTAGGTTTCTCGTAATTATGACAGTTGTGACCTACACGGCCGCCGATAGAGGGCGTTATTTGATATTATAACCAAAATATTGGATTTTCTCAAAAAATTTAAATGCGATGATATGATTTTGTTTAGACTAGAATATAGACAAATGACCAAGCAATAAGCCTGCGCAAACTGCATCTTAATATCTAATAATAATAATAATAATAATCTTAATAATAAAGATATTAAGATGCGGTTTGCGCAGGCTTATTGGTTGCTCAATTGTCTATTTTCTAGTCTAAAAAAAGTCATATCATCGCATTTAAATTTTTTTGAGAAAATCCAATATTTTGGTTATAATATCGAATAACGCCCTCTATAGGCGGCCCTGTAGGCCACAACTGTCATGATTAAGAAACCTAAAATCCCAAGAAATGCTCTTTTTAATGATACCAAGTTTATCCAAATCCATTAAGCCGTTTCGAAGTTACAGGCATTTATTTAAAACAACATTCAAATACCCCCCACCACTTTATTTCGAAAGATAAAGAAAAATTGTTTTTACAAAAAATGTTCCACTTTAGGTTAGCATTAAAACGCAAATACTTTTTTGTTGCATTCATTGGGTAAAATCGCGAGAAACGTAACTTTATGTAATTCAAGATGGTGGAAACGCCCACTGGCAGTCATCTTGGAAACTTGAAAATAATTTCCAGCATTTTACCTTACCCACTTTACCTATAAATTTTTTTACCGTAACTCTCTACGATCGTTAGTTTCTGAGATACAGCCGCTTACCTCGCTTATTTGCCCACCCGGTACAATTGTTTAACTCACTTACATATGACTGTTGATCAATTTATTTTTATGCAACTGGCTCTTAGGTAATATGTGCCTTACACATAATAGAAGGCGTGTCGTTGACTAAATTGTGGGCGTGCTACAGACACATTAGTGTTGTGTCCTAGAAACAACGTGCCTTGCACACATAAAATCTGTAACTATTTTAGCTAGATGTTTTCCTGGCCATAATTTAATAACTCAGTGTCTTGTAGTAAAGTTTTAGATTTGCAAGTACAAGAAAACAGATATGAAATTATACAATTGTTCTACGAAATGAACAAGAAACAATAAACTACTTTTAGTGCTACCATACCGTCTTCTACATAGAATTTAATTCTACATACAGTTTTAATAGGTAATTAAACAAACCACTTTATGTACGACTAACGGGGTGTTCTATATAAAGGTACAACTCAATATAAAATATTGCTAGATACTAAAATATTACACCTAAACATTGGGCAACCTTTCTGTTGAAACGTAGTTTTTAATAGCGTAAAGCCAATCGTTAAAATATTTCATGCTAAAGCCAACTGAAAATAGAAACAATTTCTGTTGGTAGTATACAAAGTTTTTATTTTAAGAATATCTACATATCTTAGTAAGATATATCTTTAAATGTATTTTGTTTTTTAGAATAGTTCAAACTGACCAAACATTTTTGTAAATTTATATATTATGTTCAAATTGAAGATTTAAACTCACAGATTAGGTATGAAGTAAAATTGCAAGATTAGAAAAGCCTAAAAAATTTAATTGATCGCGTAACGAAGCAAAGCGATCAAACAATTAATTAATTTTTGGGCAGCTTGGTGGTGTAGTGGTTAGAGTGTTGTACTGCCACGCCACGGACCGGGGTTCAAATACCGGCCTAACAAATTGTCTGCATTTATATAGGTTAGGATAAAAATGCCAAACACTCCGTCTTCTCGGATATGACGTTAAATGCATGTAGGACCCGTGTACTGCCTGGATGTTGCGTGCACGGTAAAGATCCCTACCGGTGGGTTGGAACTCCCACCGGGTTCGGCAAAATTCCCGGATAGCTGTAGACCTAATCTCCGGCGTCATGATTGGCCTTAGCAGCGGAAATAGATGCCGTAAAACCCAAAATAAAAAAAAAAATTAATTAAAGCAATTAATTTAATTAACTAAAAACAATTAATGCTTTAACAACAAAACTAGAGTTCTATTACTTTGTAAATACACAAGTACTGTTTTCAAATTTCTATGTCTCTTCGTTGACTATTTTTTATTGTTGTTTTGTGACATTTAAAAAATTAAATTAATTGCTGAACGTTATTTGTTTGAATGTATTATTTATAAATTTTTGTAAATCTAAGATTCTACGTTTGAGCTCGTAAAACCGTACTATTGCGTGGAATACCCTGTATATTACTCGCAAGATCATTATCTCAAGAGAACTTGGTTTACCATAACTGGGTCAGAGCTGATCTACAGTTTTTCACGCAAAATATAATGTTGTATTGTGAATAAAAAATCTTTTGAAAAGCCTGAATATAATGATCATACATGGTTTGTCTGGAAAGAAATGAGAATGTTTTATTGTGCGTTAAACCGAAGGGTCTGGGAATGGAATCTTTGTGTGTAGTCGGTAGAGAAGAGTGCTGGCTAAATGGTTTTGTTCAGTTTTCTAACCCTTGAGCTTTATTTCTTAACTAAAACGATTGCTTTCAGCTAGAAAGCATACTTGGAGAATGTTTAAGGAAAAGTACAATTGTTAAGTTGACACAAACCATTCTGGAAAAAAATAGAACCCAACTATAATGAACATCGTGCAAAGAGGTCATCAAAGTCTTAGAGTTCAGAAAAAGTAGCTATGATGAAAGTAATTTTAAACTGTGATTGATATTTACATTTCAGATTGCTAAAAGATAAATTAGGCATTTCAAAATCCATGGTGCATGACATTATCCCAGCAAAATTGCAGATATTCGGAGAGACTGTGCTAAGTTTTGACACTACGAACCATATTTCGTTGGTATTGTTAAGGGATTTTGGTTAAAAAAGTTCTATTGCTTCCCAAATTTTTCTCTAGCCCAGATCTGGTTCTGTTTGGCTTCTATTTGTGTCCTAGTTTGACATTATAAAAACAAAATTTTGATACTAATAAACTTGTAAAAGATGTCGGGACGAGCGCACTAAACGACATGCCAGTCTAGGACTTCCTGGAGGATTACTACATGTGATAAAACCACAAAAAATGGTATATTGATGTCTAAAGGATGTATGTTCAAGAATATTAACTAAATGTTAATTTATTATCAAATATAAAAAAGTTCTGGCATCATTTTCATTACTTACCGGACAAACCATGTATATAGAACAAATTTTTATTCCATTTTAATCGACATAACTATAATAACATTTGATATTTTTTATTAGTTTAAAAAAAAGTGGTTGTTTTCAAGTTTTTTTTTTTAAATTGACCCTATGTTGGTATTGCGAATTATATGTGACACACACAAAAAAAGACTTACGTTTATTGTTGATGGGTACAATAGAGAAGAAAGCAAAAGGTGTGTAGCAGACAACTGAAAAGAATAGGAAATTAATAGATTGGAGGAGAAGAAGAATGAGTCGTAGAAGAATAATAGTTCTAATACTACAATAGAAGGAAGATTGTATTGTGTGTTATGTTTTATGTATTAAATAAATGACAACTTTTTAACCAGTCTCTGTTAGAAATACAAAATGTATCAATTGTGTTGATACAGTTAAAATAATAAGAGGGATCTTATAATAATACTATATTTTTAATAATTCTAAAACAATAACAAATTAACAAATTCAAAATTTGTGTTTTGGGAATATATGGGGAATTTTTATTTTACGTATACATGCTGTAAATATTTAGGTATTCTTAGATCTTATAAAACCGTACAATTTATAGCTTCCTTGGCCAGGCATTAAGTAAAGTTTCGAGTTTAAAAAGCCTGCAAATTTTGATTTGTCGGGCGCTTCGCTTTGCAAAGCCAAGTTTTGAGACATTTTAAAACTCGAACTTTTACTTAATGCTTAGTCAAGGATTTGAAACACTCGTTAGAAGCTTCAAATTAAGTTCTTTTTAAAACATGAAATGCCTTAACATATACAGAGTTTACATCTTGATATTTACAGGGTGTTCGTATTTGGTGCAAATACAGTGAGGATTTCGATTATTTGAAGAGATAGAGAATCGGTAAAATTAGGGAAAAGTTACGTATTTTAGGGCACAATAATAATATGAAAAGAAATTTGAAATATCTGCTCTTGTTTTCGAGATATTGCCAAAAAAATCGTTGTAATTTTTGTATTCAAAAATTATTCCTGTGTGCTTATTCGTTTCGCATAAATACATTGAATAAAACGAAACGCCTATGTTTTATCTGTCGTTTTTCAACAATCCATAATTTATCGAAAAGGGAACAAATATTAATGAAAGCCAACTAACGTCATCACGTTTTCTGCTAACAATAGCATAGCGAACATTTTTTTAAACTACAAGCGACAGCTTATGGAAGAAGTTAGTTAAAGTATCACATTTAAATTAATATTAAGCTAGATGTTTTATATTTCAGAGTTGATAATAATAAGCAACATCTTTTCAATAGTTTTGCTTACATATGTATAGAATTTTTGTAGAATGTTGATTGTTCTAGTTTAAATACATTCTTAAAATAAGATTTATACACAGATGTTCAAGATGCAGTTGTGAAAATAACCTATTTAATAAACATATGTAATATTTACTAAAATGAGATCAAACTTAAGCAGCATATTTTAAACTTTACTTTAAATCAGTGTTTTGGATGAGTAGCGCATGATGTAACATTTTGTTTCGAGTTTTAACAAGAGCCTGATAATTTGGATTGATCGCTCCGCTTCCCTACGTGACCAAGTCAAATTTTCAGGCTTTTCTAAACTCTAAATGTTACTTTATACTTAATCAAGGCCTGAAAACACTTGTTAGAAGCTTCAAATGAACGCTTTTATAAAAATCAGTATTTACTGAAAATGTACATCATATTTATCAGAATATGTATACTTAAAAGACAAATTCTCTTTATGTTGTTACCTAGTATAATTTTGAATGTTTGAGTACAATCGTATTATCTTTTTAAGATTTACATTATCAATGGACGATCCTCTTATTATTTTAACTTTATTTGGTTTACGGAAGCTTTGTTTATAAGAGTGTTAGGTAAGTTTAGTTGTCTTTAAATTTTCCAGTTGATAGTGTGCTCCCAATATGTATGCTATAATACAATTAATTTTTATAAACATCTAGATTTACACTAGTTTAACATTTATCAGGCTCATCCGGTAAATATTTTAATATAATGATATCATTCTGCAAAGTTATACTAAAAAAACAAAATTTATCATTAATTAATTTTTGTATCACAATGAATCCGCGAAATCCTAGTTAATATTCATAACGCAATATTTCGTTATTTCTCCAATTATACATACAGAAATATCGATTGAGTGCATGCAATTCCACACAAACGGCTCGGAACACACATAAATAGTGGTACATCGAACACAACTAACCTGTGACACTTTTAAATAATCTTTATGTTTGCGTGGGTCAATGATTAGACCTTTGGAAAACTGCAAAAATGATTGTGTAACCGCATGTCTGTCTGATGAGATTTTGATTGGTATCGGCGTGACACCTGTCTGAGAGCTTGACGTTCGTAATGATCCATGAGGTGGGTGGTCTGCTGTTGTTCTGTGTGTACACTGTATTCCACTACCTGAATACAGATATATAATGTTATGTAAATATTTGTTTATATTATATATAATTTTAGTGTTTGTTGTAAATTTAAATATTGTTTGTATGTATAGTATTTTTTATTCTGCAGAAGTTTTCCATTTTCTAAATACATTACAACAGGAACTTTTAGGCATTTAAAATATGTTTATGTTAATGGTATTAAATCAGAGTTGGGCATTAGTTGACTAAATGTTTTGTCATGCTAGTAACTATTGCCCAAATTAGTCATGAAATGGTCGTTTTGAAAAGGAGCTATCTCCGCAATTTCAACATTTTTATTTCAATTTAAAACTGTTTAAGTTCCATTTATTATTAGTTAGCTCAAAGTATATTTTTTTACATTTACAAAACATCATAAGCATAGTAATTCTGATCCGTTTTCAAATGAAATACATGAGTAGAAATACTAAGGGACAGAATTTTACAAAAAGTGATAATTTTTTTCAGGTTCAGATGACCCATTTTCAAAATGACCGATTCAACTTAGTGTGTAACTATTATTCGTATGTTAGTGGTAGTCAATCAAATGTGCGTATATCGAACAATTATTCGTGGAATGAAATTTAGTAATGGTAACGGCTCATCATACATGCCAAACAATAAATCAAATATAGCACTATATTTGCTATAATGACATGGAAAATGTCAAATTCAATCAACATATGATTTTATTCCTAATTCAATTTTGTGGAACAGGGCATATATCAATAAATAATGATCTATTTACATTTTATATAATAACTGACAACCAACGGTCACTTCTCACATAAAACACTATTTTTATCTGACTTAAAGGTAATGTTTTATAAAAATTGAGATTCTTAATTTTTCTTAATTTAGCATGTTTAAAATAAAAATATTTAAAATCGTCATAGATAAAATGATCTCTGGGTAAAATGTCTAACACGATATGTAATTTTTAAGTAATTTTAACACAAACGGTGATAATCAATTTTACTTTAACATTTTTGATAACGATGACGCATTTGACGACTCGTTTACAGTGTGAAGCAACATATAACAAACAAATACAAATTCTTCTGTTCTTGAAATTTAATAACTTTGATCCTTGGAACTCGAATACTGCAAACTGGTATACCATTCGAATATCTAAATATTTGAATATTCGAATATTTATATATTCGAATATTTAAATATTCCTATAATTCGATTATTCCAAAATTTCAATAGGTATTTGGACCAATATTCGATTATTCAAATATTTAAATTTGTTTTTAAATGATTATTCGGATACTTCAATTTTAAAAATTCCCAGCCATAACAGTATATTTTAAACTTAAGTCATTTTTACACTTAAGTGTATTTTTAACTTAAGTGTTTTATACACACTTGAAAAATGTGAAAAGTGGCGATTTTTTCAAATCGATTATTCTCAGTTATTAAAAGAGAAAAAAACTATAAATCGCAAACGTTTAGATAATTTTACACTAAATAATAAACTTTGATTAGAATTTTTTTTTCGAGTTTAGTTTTTGAGATATAATATCACTCTGATAATAGCAAGTTGAGTTGCCAAAACTGCAGTCACGAAAATAAAAATATTGTGTTATACAAAGTTAAAGTGTTTAATTTTATTGAATTAACATGTATAACAAAGTAGAAGCCTCCACCGTTCATAATTTACTTTTTTTATAGTTTTTTTCTTTCTCTTTTAATAACTAAGAAAAATCGACACTTTTAACATTTTTTAAAATATCTAGTTACATTGACTTTTTCGAAAAATTGTGAGCTGTATTTATTCAGCTAGTAAAACTGTACTTTTTTCCCATAGAGAACATGAAAAAAAAACTCACTCTGTAAATATATATGTATACTTAAAAGAAACATTTCCAGCATATGTTAATTAAGGCTGAGCATTTATCAATCTTAAGTACTCAAATATTCTAATAATTCAAACCTAACCTAACCTCATGGGCTGTTATCTAACCTTTAAACTCTTAGCTAAATCAACATATTTCATATTGACTGTCACATAACCTAACCTCAAAGTCTTTTATGTAACCAAACGCAACATTCCCATCTGCCATCTAACTTAAATATCATAATTTTCTCACCTTACATAACCCACCAAGTGCATCAGCGATCTAACCTGTGTCGTAACTTTATAACTTAACCACATATACCGTCATCTAACCTAAATTACACTAGTTTGTTATCTAACCTAAGCATCATTACTTTATAAAAACCCAATTAATGACTAGGACTGTTATTTAAACTAATCCAAGTGTCATCATTTTGTAATATAACATAACACAGTAATTTTTGTAATTCCTTTGAGAAATTGACCGAAACACGTGTCAGGAAACTGAATACATCAACATGAAACTAAACAAGTGTTTTAATTTGAAATTACCTAATATTATAATATAACATAATTGATTGGGCAGCTTGGTGGTGTAGTGGTTAGTGTTGTACTGCCATGCCACGGACCGGGGTTCAAATACCGGCCTAACAAGTTGTCTGCATTTATATAGATTAGGATAAAAATGCCAAACACTCCGTCTTCTCGGATATGACGTTAAATGTATGTAGGACCCGTGTACTGCCTGGATGCGTGCACGTTAAAGATCCCTACCGGTGGGTTGGAACTCCCACCGGGTTCGGCAAAATTCCCGGATAGCTGTAGACCTAATCTCCGGCGTCTTAGCAGCGGGAGGAAAGCACAATGGGCCTAATGAGGCCCAAGTGCAGTGCAGAAATGCGCACTCCCCAAAGAACCAGAACCAGAACATAATTGATTGTCATCTGACCTAATCAATTATGCCTAAATGTTATTACTTGCTAACCTAACCACCATGACTGGATCTATTTAACCTAAGACAACTTATGGATCGATGGAATGCATTGATAATGTTTATTAATAGACATTATGAAACTATATCAACTTGATATTAGTCGGCATCAGGTTATGTTGACATATTTAGACTATAACGAAAGTTGGTACAAGTCGGCGTTGTCCGCCGTTTGAACTGTTTCTGAATCCTTGACTGGTCAAAAAGGCCTTGTTGCCTAGGTCATTAGACAGGAAGAACTATGACAGTTGACGGTTTTAGTCAACGTTACCGGATATTTGAGCTTTATTAGCACATGACACATAGTTACATTAATACTAATAATAAATAGGGCACTACGCAACACTGTGGCTACACAAATACAACAGTAAAGCGATAAATAGCACTTTTTAAATAAAAATAGCAAAATGTAACAAGAAAAGTGTGGATAACGTCAAAACAAAACAATACTTTTTCTTTATTTAAAAATGAAAACACTTGGTTACATTTCACTAATATTTATTTTATTTATTACTGAAATTTAACCAAGATTTTCTTTTTTTAATCATAGTGAAATATGTTTCACTACTTGAAAGATGAGAAACGTGTTTAAGATATACTCTTTCTTTGTTTTACATATGAGAGAAAGTAAAAATAGGAAAAATATTATCAATTACTAGTAATTTTTGACATGGCATGATTTTTTCAAATATTACTTGATAACGATTGATTAATAATCAGTCGGAAAACTAAATGTATAACTGATGACTTGAAAGTTTGTCATTATTAATGATTAAGAAACGCAACGTCGTTAGTCTTAGTTTTCAAATGATTCAAAAATGCCCAATTTTGTAAAAAATAAAGTAAGATAAAATGTATAATAAAGTTGAGTTAACCATGAAAATAATGTCAAGTAAAAGTAAAATATAGTCAATTTATTTTCTTTTTTAATAACCGGTAATTCAGTATATGTTTTATTGAAAACTAGTTTACTCATAATTTACCGATAAATCACAATAGGCCGTATGATTTCCCCTTCGTTAAGGCTTTCGTTAACTAAATAATTGATTAAAGTGAATGAAAACATGTCAAAATTGACATATATAACAGGGACAAACAAACTTAACGACTGTCTTTAACTTTAACATAAGGAAAATAATACGGCAATTAATAGCAACGGCAATTAATAGCAACGGCAATTAATAGCAAATAATGATTAAACTATAACAAATGTTTTTAAACTTTAATTAAGCATAAAGTAAGTAAAATTTCGAGTTTTGTAAAGCCTGAATATTTTCAATATTTCTAAACTCAAAATTTCTCTTTATTCGAATATAAAACTATTATTTAAAGTGATGTTTCGAAACACGGTTATCATCTTTAATTGTACAGAATCAGTTATTATAGTGGAATTCGGGAGAGATGTCCAATGACTCATTGATGTGGAATGTGTAGTTTAAATTTTTTAGAGAGTATATCAACAGTTATATCTGCAACGATTTTTCCTAGTTGTGTCAAATGTTCACGTTACTTGACAATATCATACTGTTAAGGTCGCGAGTAGATTAGTGTTCTTTCTTTTAGAAAAGCTTTAATCATAATTGCTTGTGATTTTTTTCATTTGAATATACATATCCCAATTACGTGTTGTAGATATTTAAATATTCGCTCTTTTCTTAAAACAGGTCAATTCGAAGTTTAAACGAGTGTTTTCCACTCCCAGGTGAAGCATGAAGTAAAATTTCGAGTTTAAAGAAGCCTGAAAATTTGGTTTGGTCGCGTAGCGCGAAGCGCGGAGCGACCAAACCAAATTTTCAGGCTTTTCTAAACTCGAAATTTTACTTCATGCGCCACGCGTATAAGACACTGATTTCAAGCGAAGTTGACTCGTTCACAATATTTCAGTGCTTTTAGTGTTTAATACGCGTGACGCATGAAATAAAATTTCGAGTTTAGAAAAGCCTAAAAATTTGGTTTGGCCTCGTAGCGCTTCGCGCTACACGACGAAACCAAATTTTCAGGCTTTTCTAAACTCGAAATTTTACTTCATGCTTAGTCTGGGAGTGGAAAATACTCGTTTAAAACTTCAAATTGAACTCTCTAAAAAAATGCATATGTATACCTAATAGAGAATTCACTGTATGTATACTTAAAAGAAAAAATCCCCGTATTAACAGATTAATCCGATGACTATTTGCAAAATCTACTGAATGCACATTTGATTTAACCAACACTTTCGTATGAGCTTACACAAAATCAACATAAATGCAATATTTATTTCTGTAAATACCTGACCAATTTGGTAGATGTGGAAATTGAAATTATCACATTTAAACTCACATTTTAAACGATTGTGAAAATTAATTAAAATGATTTGTGGCTGAGTTTTTGCAGATTTAGTTTTACAAAGACATTGTCAAACGTTTAACCTTAAAATTTTAAATCTGCCTACCGAAATATACGTTTTCGCATGTTCCATCTAAAAAAACAAAGCAGACAAATTATAAACTTTTCTGTGTCTTTTCACACACGTAATCTGATGACATCAAACTATTTTCGTATTACATGGATTGGTGCAGAAAGCACTGCAAATCAAGGAAACCATGGGACACCTCTCGTGAATCGTACCTTAAGTTGGTTATAAATTTTTGAAAATCATTTTATATGATTGTATTAATATGGTTTTAGACAAAAAATAATGTGTTTATTAAACTCAACGAAACAATTGCTTTATATAAATTACTGAAATACTAGTAAAAAGTTGGTAAATTATTAGTAAATATTGGAGAGCATTTTCAATATTTACCAATAAATCAGTAAACCGGTACAATACGTAAGCATGTTATTTCAACGCTTGAAGTTTACTATAATTTTGTATTAACAAAATTATTCAGCTTGTATTTGACGTTAATTCTTGATAAAATAGTAAATGGTTGAAGTCTCAAGCACAAGATTTTAGATAAAAATATAGTTTACCATTATTGCATGGTAATCTTTAAAAATCTGTTTGAATAAGACATAATTGCTGTTTAATTTATTTGTAGTCCACGAGAAATTAAATAACCTTATTATTACTTCATTATTTCTAATTAACAAAATGATTCAAACTTCTCACCGTTGTGCATCGGTTTTGGTGAATGCGCAGGGCATAGTAGATGCAAAGTTTTCATTAGTTCCGTAATTGGATTGGATTTGTAAATTTAATTTTTAATTAAAACTATTTGCACGATGATTTAAAAAAAAGTAACTGAACACGTTCATTTTGCAAGCTGATAGAACATCAACTCTAACGTGGGAGTGAATCGATAAGCTTATATTTTGTGTGTTATGTCGGAACGCTCACGAAATTTTTATCTCTCAAGCACATCAAAGTTAATAGGAAGTTCAAAGGTTAGGGGAGGTTAAAATATTTGCTAATTTATATTACTCGGTTAATTAATACATACCTAATTTCAAATCAGTCAACAGTTTCTCTGCAATTAAAAAAGAAATACAGGCATAAGATGTAAATTAGGTACTATATTTGTTGAAAATGCGAAGCTCTGAGGATTGACGATATATTAAATTCCACAATATTTTTCGTGTAATTAGAAATTTAGTAATTAACAAAGTTTTAATTAGTTTTCAGTAGATACAGAGTTAAAAGAGTTCAGGGTTGCTATGTATGAGTCAATGGTGAATGGCTAGAATAAAGTTATTTTTTGTGACTAATTTTACAAAAATAATAAATGATTTTTTTTAGTATATGTCATAGGTATATTTATTCTCCAATATTATTATTATCAATACACATAATTGGCATTTTTAAAAGTAGTATCCTAAACCAGTATATTTTACGCGCATGAAGTAAAATTTCGAGTGCAGGAAAGCCTGAACATTTAGTTTGGTCGCTTTGCTTCGCGGAACAGCCAAACCAAATTTTCAGGCTCAGGTTCAGTTCGAAATTTTATTTCATGCTTAATCTGAAACACTCGATAGAAGTTTAAAACTGAACACTTCTATAAAAACAACGAATGTCTGAACATGTATGGTAGATATATGAGAGAAATAGAAACTTTGACTCTGCTTATATCCATATTTAATTTTAAAAAGTATACAGGGAGATTGTCTTTTAAGTAAACATATCCCAATTACAGCGTATATGCTGTAAATCTTCAGATATTCGTTGTTTTTTTAAGTACAAGTTGGACCTATAACACTCGTTGTTTTCCACTACCAGATTAGGCATGAAGTAGAATTCCGAGTTTATAAAAGCCTTAAAATTTGGTTATAATAAACCACTAACACATTGATAAGTCTACAATATGCTATTAAAATAGTATTCCAAACGCGTGTATTTTAAACTTTACTTAAAACCACTGTTTTACACACGTGGCACATGAAGTAAAATTTCGAGTTTAGAAAAGCCTAAAAATTTGGTTTGGTCGCTTCGCTTCGCTACGCGACCAAACCAAATTTTTAGGCTTTTCTAAACTCGAAATTTTACTTCATGCTTAATCTGGGAGTGGAAAACACTCGTTTATAACTTCAAATTTTAGTCTTTTAAAAAATAACAAAAGTCAGACAGTTTACAGCGTATCCTCAATTCTGGTCTATTGAGGAAATATAATATTTTTATTTTGTTGCAGAAAAACATGTAACGTGTTAAATTTCATCATCAAACACAATCAAACATTTGATGATTCACGCCGGCCATAATAATTTTGTTATGTCATATGTGTCGGTTCCGTCTTGATCCAAAGCCCTGAGGAAAACGTGCCCTTCCGGCAGAAACAACCCTATTATCTAGAAGCCTGGCCCTTTCTCACGCTTCTGTAAGCACAAGGGAAGTCGTTTCATCTAGAGATAAATTTGTAACACTATAAATAAATTCGTTATGTGCACCGATTAAAGGAAGGCCTGATTTTGATGAAAAAACCGTGTTATATTTCTAAAGCTTTTAAAACCTGTCTATTGTTACATTTTCAAATAATATATTGTATATTGTTATACAGTGCAGGCTTCAAGTTTGAATACAATATTATTATTATAAGAAATACAAAATGTTCTGAATCTATATAAATGAATAATCACAATTATGACATAAATGTTAGTTGTTACTGAATATACATAGAATATAACATTTTAACATTCATCAACGTTAAGTTAAATATCTTAACTTGAAGTTTCAGCTATATTTTATTTTTTATTATAAAACGAGAGACGCAAAGACTTAACATTTCTTAGAATTCAGTTCAAGATAGAATTAATACTAATTCAGATATTTAACTTTTTGTTGATGAATGTTAATATGTTAAATTATGTGTAAATTTAGTCAATTTTATTAGTTTATTTTAAAAATTGTGTCGAAATTTTTGAATATCTATAAAAATGATTTACCTATATGTAAATTCAGATATTTTCATATTGAAGAAATAATCAGTTAACATAAAAATAAAACACTTTTAACTTGGTTTGTATAAACAGATATATTTTGCATTTTTCCAAACTTTCGCTAAACTTAATGAAATAAATAGTTAAAATATTTTAATTCTATATAAAGTAAGTTACAGTTCAATTCAATTCACTTTTGTGTAAACTCATTGAATTTTATGGCAAAAAAAAATGGTGGAATTATATAAGTAAATTTAAAATATAATTAGGTATTTAGTTTTATTTCCTTCATTCAGATCTAGATATTTATTAAAGTGTATTATAATATTCATAAACATGAAGTGAAAACTTCAAATTTAGAAAAGCGTAAAAAATAGGATTAATCGCAAAGCAAAGCGAAGCGACCAATCCAAATTTTTAGACTTTCCAAAACTCGAAATATTCACTTTAACGCCAGGCGTCTGTAACACTGATTTAGTATGAAGTTCAGGAAACACTTTACTCATCTTAACAAAAACACAAACAAAAACAAAACAAAAAGTATTAAAGATTGATATTTTCCTAGTTAATAAACCGACGATTTCTATATCAACTTATATTATAGGTACGTTTTTTTATTGACATTACTAATAATAAATATTTGTGTATTTGCAGTAAATTCGGTTAATAGGAACACAATTAGGATTACAGAAATGTTATAAATTATGACAAATCTTGATTACTGTCACAAATAGGTTCACAAAGAATTGTTAGTTATTATATTACTACATAACACATTATTGTAATTACATTACCATTAATTCAATCATTAATATTTTTATCAGTAATCAAGATTATGTTAAAAGCCTGAGTAAATATTGAGCGAGAACAAATCTTGCCTGTCGATCTTTATGTTGATTGATGTAGTCTGAAAAGGCCACCGCGCTAAGGTGATACCAACATAATAATCATTAATAACGTGTCAGGTTTTTATGCACTTATGGATCGTGATAGAATATTATTTATGTCTGACATTCATATATCATAAGAAATTTAACGTTACATCTTTTGTGCGCGTAATGTAGAAATATGGATGTTTGTCTGGTTAGAGACGAAATTCGGATAATAAAAAGGTTTTATAAATTTCGATAAAAACAAAATATTCCTGACTGCAAAATACATGATATTTTTTTAAGAAGAAAGCAATATTTTATAGAGGATTATTTTATTACATGTAGTATCCCCAAATAACCAAACAACAAAAAAATGAAACAAAATTATAATACTATTTCCTTCTTATTGAAATGAGGATTAGAAGTGAAAAAATAATATCTCAAAATCCAAGAGTTACTACAAGAAAAGGTGTACGATATGAGTAAATAGTAAACATTTGTAGAATGTATTGAGGTTAGGCTTAAATATAAGGGTAAGGGGTGTATTTTGTAATTCACTTTAAATCAGTGTTTTATACGCTTAACGCATAAAGTAAAATATCCCTATGCTTAATCTGGGATTGGGAAGATTCGTCAGAAGCTTCAAATTTAAATCTTTTATAAAAACAAAGGATGTCTTCAAATTTACATCGAAAAATCGTTATATGTATACCTAAAAAAAGTCCCTGTATGTGGTCAATAATAATTTTCCCATCAATTTTAACTAATATGAAAGTGAAATTATAATTTTTCCGATGGCTGTGTTTTTTCGCACAAATTATCAAATTATATGTATTTTATTTTTGAGATCCATTTACAAAATAATATACTATAATTTTATTAAAAATAGGTATTCGAAATAAAAAAAATATTTATAAAAATAGTGTAAAAATGACGAAAACAATAAAATGAAGAGATAAATACAGGAAATTTTTGTTTTAGGTACTTGCATTACATATATCAAGATTTTTCAATGTACATTTTTAGATATACGTTTTTTTATTAAAAACGTTAAATTTAAAACGTCATTAGGCATGAAGTAAAGTTTAGAAAAGCCTTCAAGTTTTTCGTCAAATTTTTAGGCTTTTCTAAACTAGAAATTTTATTTCATGCGCCACGCGTATAAAATACTGATTTAAAGTGAATTTCAAAATACACCCACCCGTTACGTTTGACCCTTACGACAATAGATTTTACAAATGTTTACTATTCAATAATATCCTTATATTGTACACCTTTAATAACTTCAAAATATATTTAGGTTTGATCACATAATTATTAATTTTCTTGTAAATAAAACACTTTTAACTTTGTTTAACCACTGTATTTACACTTTATTTTGTGACTATAGTTTCGACTAGCTAGTAGTCATTCTCAAAGAAAAGTAAATAAAAATTACATATTAAAAACTATTTATGAGACTTCGAAGAGAGGGGTGTACATTATGTCAACCTGGTCATTAAGAAGGGAAATTCCAGGATTAGTTCGGGCTTTGTGTATTCGTAGTGCCTCCAGTAAATCCATTTTACGGCCCTTTTCAGCACAATGGATTACTGAAAGTACATCTTCACCAAAAGTGTGATTCTCTTCTAAAAGGTGGTTAGCATAGGTGGAACTATTTTGTTTCAATCTAAAAGCTCGCTCGTGTTCTTTTAATCTTATTTCAATTCTACGACCAGATTGCCCAATGTATTTAAAACAAACAAGATAAATTCAAATTCAAAACTATTTAAATTCGAGAAAATAAGCTTACGCTTCTTATAGTTTGCACACTTTAAACATAATATATAAAATTACGAAAAAACTATTCGTGAATATGCAAACAATGTCTTAATTAATAAGACAACTTAAGACGATAAATATCCATTGAAACAACTACTTCCCGTGAAAATACACCTCCGGATATTGAATTATACAATGAAATATTTAAAATCTAATTTAATTTGATTTGCTACAACGCTCTATTAAAGTATATGTACCTAAACGTTACATATACTTTAATAGAGCGTTGTAACAAATCAAATTAAATTAGATTTTAAATATTTCATTGTATAATTCAATATCCGGAGGTGTATTTGCACGGGAAGTAGTTGTTTCAATGGATATTTATCGTCTTAAGTTGTCTTATTAATTAAGACATTGTTTGCATATTCACGAATAGTTTTTTCGTAATTTTATATATTATGTATTTAAAACAATTGGCTATTACGGTATAATAAGTTGTAAAATTAAAAATATCCTTAAAAAATGTAACATTAATGTAATATTAAAAGCCTCCCATAAACTTAACAATATAATTTATAATCCAAAAACAAAACTTAATCCTTTAGTCAGATCCGGCATTTATAAATTAAATTGTGAAAATTGTAGAGGCGTGTGCATTGGGCAATCTGGGAGTAGAATTGAAATAAGTTTAGAAGAATACGAGCGAGCTTTTAGATTAAAATAAAATAGTTTCACCTATGCTAACCACCTTTTAGAAGAGAATCACACTTTTGGTGAAGATGTACTTTCAGTAATCCATTTTGGTGAAAAGGGCCGTAAAATGGATTTACTGGAGGCACTACAAATACACAAAGCCCGAACTAATCCCGGAATTTTCCTTCTTAATGACCAGGTTGACATAATGTACACCCCTCTCATCGAAGCCGCATAAATAGTTTTTAATATGTAATTTTTATTAACATTTGTTTGAGAATGACCACTAGCTAGTCGAAACTATAGTTACAAAATTAAATGTAAATACAGTGGTTAAACAAAGTTAAAAGTGTTGTATTTACAAGTTTATTTAAGTTGTACCACAAAGTGAACGCCTACAACAAAAAACTATTAATTTTCTAAATATTTATATGGAATATGTAATAGTATAGTTAAAAAAATCTCTGAGTGTTAATGTTTAATAATAATCATAAATTTAAACAAATATTACTATTTAAAATAAAATCGTCGAAACCAACTTACATCAGAAAATTTTAAAAGTTCTCCAGAACTGGGAAAATAAGGACAAATTGACGAAAATGTTAAAATTTACTAAATCAAATAAAATGTAAAATTCCAAACGAGTAATTGATAAGTGGAATTTCACCAACATTTTAAAACTGTCTTGTAATTGATAAAATAATTGGATTTCATAAAAAAAACCCATTTCTGTAGATTTATTAAATACATATAAAAAGTTAAAGTAATCGTGAAAATCAACCAAGTAAATCTATATATTTACCCGGGCCTGGCCGGGCTCAAGTCAATTATTTCATGACCGGGCCGGGCCGAGCCAGGCTTGCACTCTAAAAAAACCCGTTGAATGCAGTTCCCTAACCATTTAATTTACCCTCTTTTTGTGGAGAAATACCTCAAATCTGGCAACACCGATTGAGTAATCATTTACCCAAGAGATGTCACATATTAATTAATACTCCATGGCTCCAAAGGGTGGAAATTATCCTATTAGAAACTGACACCCTCCAACCTGGGGGGATTCGAACTCACGACCCTCTGGCTTAAGAGCAGGAGCTCAACTCATTGACCCAGGAGGACCCCTTTTTATTGGACGCAAACATTACGAGCGGATAACCTAGCAGTTGTTTATCATTCACGAGTGAAAATTCCAACATTAACAAAGTATAGTCATAAACTGTTTTATTTCTTATTCAGATTGTATCACAAGTAAACATTATAATTATTTGAAATGCAAAAATTAAGAGGCGAAAACCGAAACAATTATTTTTTACCAATCGGTTATGAAAATTACCAAGTTATCAAATATACGGTATTCTTAAGTTTTAACATATCTTAAAAAGCAAATTTTAGTTTACTTTGTTATTAAATTTCATTAAGATGTTACAACATTTTTAAATTTATGATAATATTTAACATTTAATGTCTATGAAAAACATGCTGAAGTTAACCAAATTTCGTTTTCAATAAAAAATAACTGAGAAATTGTTGACCGGGTATTTTAAATGTTTCCGATTTATGATTTGTTTAAATATTAACTTATCTAAAAATGTATCTCAATGCCTTTCAATTGAAGAGTTATTTTCAAAATAACTATCGATTGAGTATTTCTATATGTTGATATATTCTGATAGAGTAATGCTTTTCTAACAATTTTACAAAATTTTATCAAAATCTCTAAAAATCTAAATTATTACATTTTTAAATTACATTTTTGAATACAAAAAGAAATGCCAAATAATCATGTATTTGGTATATCTTTTTTTTTTACTAAACTTAGGCTAAGTATAAGAATACAAATTCCGCGTAAATCGATACGCTCTCATGAAAAATAGTAATGCTTCTTGCATAAATATTAATCTTGTTTTTAATAGCTGTCTAAATTTAATGTAAATTTACAGTGTTTTAAAATCGTAACTGGATCAACGTATGCAGAAAGACGCCCCCCCCCCCCCCCAGGCCGAATAAATATATCTTTTTATGGGAATTATGTACAGAGCAATATTTTGTTTTTATTAAAGAGTTTTGATTAAGTACAAAAAAGTTATGCAATTAGTTGTTTAACAAATATCTAGTATTCATTAAGTTTGCCACAGAGACCACGATTAAAATGCCACCGCCTTTTGAAGTAACTCCTCCATGAAGTGAGGGTTATTTTTTCTTTATGTTATTTCTTATTGAAATAATTCGTCGTATAGTTTAAAAAATGTAATATCATAACTCGTATTTTTAATGATGTAGCTACTTGATGTTTGTGGTTATACGCTTAAATAGTCATTGCAAAACGCCACATATGAATTCCCGACAATATATGTACAGAAACAAAAGGCGGGGTAATAAAAGACGTAGTAACAACTACACGCAGACACAAAAGAACAAAAAACGTTACGGATATGTTCTCGAAACATGAAAAACGTGATGCCCGTTCATGGGGAACAAACGCGAACCGAGTGGAAACGTAAAAAAACAAATTCCTAGACTCTCATATATGTAGAGAGACTTCAATCTTTTTTGTTACTTATATAAAAGAATATCAAAGGTCTCGAGTTATATCAAAAGCCAAATCAATACGGAATAAGCGTGTTCGGGTTTGAATTATAAATCTCGGCGAGAAATTTTAATAATTACAACATTTTCGATAAACAAGAATATGATTCTAAATTGACAAATTTTAGTAACATACTAAGGACCGGTTGCAACAAACACGTTAAAGTGGTCAATCTCTGAACTCCAGTTTAAAGTGGCGTTACAACAGTATGGACTGGCATCTAGAACTCGAGTTTACAGAGTTCAATGTAATTTTTCTATTGGGTTTATAAATGGTCTGTAAGGTGGCAGAAATACATTGGGAAAATCATTTGTTAAAAGGGGAATCTAATTTGACTATTGGTAGAATAAATTGATATAAAACCGACAGGTGGGATTTTTGTTTGACAAAATAGGAATTTCATTTGATGCATAGTGGAAATAAAACGAAAAATCCTGTTCTTAGAGTTTAATATTAGAAAATGCATATTGTTGAAAATTATTTTTATCTTTTTTTTTCATAAACAACTCAACTAATATCTTTGTGCACTTACTTCAACTTCCTTTATTAAACATCTCATTTTGAAACCTTGTTTATTCGCTTTAATGTAATTAAGTAGGAACTGAGATACAAGCTTGTAATTGCTTCCATCGAAATTGCACAACGCATTCTTATAAAGATGTAAATTAAGGTAATTGAAGGAGAAATTGGTGCTATCGTAGTCCGACAGAAAATTCAAATTAGCCGGCAGATGTAACGTACATTCGTTTTATTACAACCTAGAGGAGCGCATAATGATTTGTGTAATGGGATTCTTGGGAAAAGGAACGCAAAAAGCTTTAGAATACATCAGGATTTTCCTATTTTATACATCCATTATTTCCAAGACTATGAATAATAATAAGTGAAAGATAGATGTAGACAATTGGATTAAAGTGTATGTAAGAAATAGAAAAATTACTAATTTTGCTGGATTTAAGTAATTGCTGGATTCAATTAGTTGTTTTTATCAGTGATTTAATTTAGAAAATACTTGACTTGACTTGTATTGGTGCTTTCCTATTGCTTTTCCTCGCGTCTTTTATTAGTTTAATTAGTTATCAAATTACTTGAATCGTCTGTGAAATGATTTAATTTTGTTTTATTGAAATCTGTTACATTACAGACATTTTAATAGTAAAGGCATTTTCTTCATTTAAGTATGCATACATATCCCAAAGCAAATTACCCCAACCGGTCCAAGGGCAAGATTTTTTATAATACGAAATATATATAAAATATAAGCAGTATATTTTTACTTCACAATATTTCAGTGTAGTTGAAATATACAAATGCGCATGTGTTCAAATAAACCTATTATTGAAATGTCATTCACATGTGCGTAATTGCGTGCATTAATAGTTTCACATAAACGAACGAGAAATCTTATTTATCTTTTTTTCAGATACCGGGAATTTTTCTTTTAAGTATACAAATGCATACGCTTTTTTTAAAGGGTTCAATTTGAAGGTTTAAACGAGCATTTCCACTCCAAGACTAAACATGAAGTAAAATTTCGCGGAGCGACCAAACCAAATTTTCAGGCTTTTCTAAACTCGAAATTTTACTTCATGCGCCACGCGTATTAAACACTGAAAACACTGAAATATTGTGTACACTTGAAATCAGTGTCTTGTACGCGTGTCGTATGAAGTAAAATTTCGAGTTTAGAAAAGCCTGAAAATTTGGTGTGGCCGCTCCGCGCTTCGCGCTACACGACCAAACCAAATTTTCAAGGGCTTTTCTAAACTCGAAATTCTACTTCATGCTTAGTCTGGAAGAAGAAACGCTCGTCGCTCGTTACTTCATGCGCCACGCGTATTAAACACTGAAAACACTAAAATATTGTGTACAAGTGAACTTCACTTGAAATCAGTGTCTTGTACGCGTGGCGTATGAAGTAAAATTTCGAGTTGAGAAAAGCCTGAAAATTTGGTGTGGCCGCTCTGCGCTTCGCGCTACTCGACCAAACCAAATTTTCAGGCTTTTCTAAACTCGAAATTCTACTTCATGCTTAGTCTGGAAGTAGAAACGGTCGTCATAAACGAACGAAAAATCTTATTTATTTTTTGTTCAGATACCGGAAATTTTTCTTATAAGTATATATATGCATACGCTTTTTTTAAAGAGTTCAATTTGAAGCTTTAAACTAGCGTTTCCACTCCCAGACTAAGTAACTGTATTGTTTCGAGTTTACGTGAAGTGATTAATCACAAATAGAAAGACTGTTATTCCTTACTTCATTTTTTATTTTTATGTTAGATGTACATTTCGAGACACAAGGTGCTCATTATCAATAACAAACTAAATTCTTAAAACTATGGGCGCGGTATATATAGTAGTATAGCTTAAGTGTAATAGAATGGGACGAATCTCTCCGCAAAATCAACATCGTCGTCAATTCCAAAACTAAGACGAAATCTATTCGATTAAAAAGAAAACTAAACTATCTACTGACTGAACAACATCCGAGGTCCATTCAAGAAGAAGATCCGCTAAAACACCAGATTTTGATTCATAACAAATCCAGTGCAACATTTAATGAACAAGAAATGGATTTACTAAGAAAAGGATTTAAATACTCACCACCAACAAATCAAATCCCCATAGAAGAGATTATCAATGACACGGAATTAGCAGCCCAACAACTAGAACAAGAAGATGCCACAGCCTTCCGAATCGCAGTTAAAGAAACCATCCAGAAAATACGAAGAAAACCAAGCAAAAACAACAGCATGAATAACACCGAAACAAAAACCGTTAAATTGTTAAAAGAAAAGGACGTCTTTTACATTAAATCGGATAAAGGTAATTCAGTTGTGATTGTCAATAAAAATGACTATTACAACAAAGTAGAATTAATGTTAAAAGACGGACCCTACATAAAACAAACAAAAAATCCAATCAACATTTATAACAATAGATTAAATAGTTTACTGAAGGATTCGAGAGGATTGATAGACGATAGACTTAAATTTAAACTCAAAGTTAAAAACCCATCACTCCCCAAGTTGTATTGTTTACCGAAAATTCACAAACCCGGCGATAAATGGAGACCCATTGTTTCAAATATTAATTCTCCTACGTATTTTTTAGCTAAATGGTTGGTAAACGAATATAAAAACCTTAAAATTAGTAATGATTTGTCAGTTCAAAACTCATTTCACTTAACTGAAAAACTAAAACATATTCAAATAGAACAAAATGAAAAATTGGTTTCCTTCGACGTTGAAGCACTTTTTCCCAGCATTCCATTACATAAAACATATGAAATACTAGAACAAATTTTGATCGAAAACTCAATTGAAACTCGAAAAATAGGAGAGTACTTGAAACTTACGAAATTTGTTATGGAATGCAATACTTTCATATTCAACAACAAGTACTATAAACAGACTTTCGGAACAGCAATGGACAACCCCCTTTCACCTTTCTTAGCAAACATTTTTTTAAACCATCTTGAAAATAAGGCTAAGAAAACAATCCCTAACTTTCCGAGGGTTTGGTATAGATACGTAGATGATATTATTGCAATAGTTAAAACAGACACAGATATGAAAGACATTACATTAAATTTAAATAAACTTTTCCCTAGTATTAACTTTACTTATGAAATAGAAGAAAACAATCAAATCCCCTTTTTAGACTTACTTTTGATAAAAAATAATACAAAAATAGAATTCAACATTTACAGAAAAAACACACACACATTTAATTACATCCACTCATCTTCGTCTTCTCCTTTTAAACACAAATTAGCAGCTTTTAACAGCATGATTTTTAGAGCAATAAATATACCATTATCCAAAGAAAATAGGGAAAAGGAATTTAGTTTAATCAAGAACATAGGCATTTCATTAAATTACAGCATTGACACAATCAATAGATTAATTAACAAACAAATTAGGAATCAAAATTATTTCAAATTCCACACTAACCAACTCAAAGGAAGCCGCCCCAAAAAAGTATGCTAGATTCGTGTACCACCCAACAACTTGTATGAAAATTGGTAGTTTATTGAATAAATTCAACCTTTCTCCTGCATTTTATGTCAACACAAAATTAAAATGTTTACTTGGCAACACATTCTCTAAAACAAACCACCTAGAAAAATCCGGAATTTACTCAATAAACTGCAACAATTGCAATAAAATATACGTAGGTCAAACACAACGTAACATATTAAAAAGATTTAAAGAACACCAGTATTATTTTAAAATTCAAAACCCGGACAAATCAGAAGTTGCACACCATTCAATATTAAACTTTTAAAGCAATCAAGTCATCGTAGATTAAATATGCTTGAATCCATTGAAATGTATAAAAATAAAAATGTTTTGGTGAATTTCGATCTTAGTCCCTTAGTTAATCCATTATTAGATTTGTTACCCAAAAATAATCCTTCAGTGAATGTAATCCTACCGACCAACTTCCCGATCCATAAGCCGCCCGCGCCGTCCCACCCCGCAGATAATGTTATGACACCGACACCCATCTCGAACCTTTAGCCGCTAACAATAGGTTTAATTACTTTTTGGTATTTCCGATATCCCGTCAACTATATATACCGCGCACATAGTTTTAAGAATTTAGTTTGTTATTGATAATGAGCACCTTGTGTCTCGAAATGTACATCTAACATAAAAATAAAAAGTGAAGTAAGGAATAAGAGTCTTTCTATTTGTGTCCCAGACTAAGCATGAAGTAAAATTTCGAGTTTAGAAAAGCCTGAAAATTTGGTTTGGTCGCGTAGCGCGAAGCGCGGAGCGACCAAACCAAATTTTCAGGATTTTCTAAACTCGAAATTTTACTTCATGCGCCACGCGTATTAAACACTGAAAACACTAAAATATTGTGTACAAGTGAACTTCACTTGAAATCAGTGTCTTGTACGCGTGGCGCATGAAGTAAAATTTCGAGTTTAGAAAAGCCTGAATATTTGGTTTAGCCGCTCCGCGCTTCGCTCTACGCGACCAAACCAAATTTTCAGGCTTTTCTACACTCGAAATTTTACTTCATGCTTAGTCTGGGAGTGGAAACGCTCGTTTATAGCTTCAAATTGAACTCTTTAAAGAAAGCGTTTGAATATGCATACTTAAAAGAAAAATTCCCTGTATATCTTTTTACTTAAATAAAAATAATAATTAATTTATGAATATAATATTAAATAGTACATTCATATATTATACTTGTTATCATGAATTAATTATTATTTTTATTTAAGTAAGTACTTAAATCATCAAGGAGGAAGACAATCTATGCAAAACCCTTTATACCCTAATTATTCCCGTTTCCGTGGCGCCCAATTATGAAATACGCGGTAATTTAGTCGAGCTAGTGATAACGTAATTAAAATACCCTGTTAATTAGCAATGTAATTTATGTGCATAATAAGGAACGTAAACTAAGTGTTTTACAAATTATGTGAATTATTCGCAATTTTAACAATTATTGCTCCAGGTTTAATTAAAATAAACTACAGAAATAATATTATTATACATTAAACATTTTCAGAGATTTGTTAAGAGGAGAATTTTAATTATTCTAAAATAAATGCTATTACTTAAATATTTAAATGTTGTTGTAAAATGCATCAACATTTAAATCAGGAGCAGCTAATCCGCGCGCCACATGCGGCCCTTAGCGCGCTTTTGTTCGACCCGCGGCAACAAACGGCGTTCCATGTTTATTAATTGTTTTCAAATATTCAAGTAATTTTAAGTTTCCACTAGAAATTTGCAATTTGGCGAATATTCGCTTATATTTCTATATTCGTACTCGCCAAACTCGCGCATATGTGAATATCACTTGTATTGTCAATTTGATTCTATTTAGCCAAAATAAGTTGAATAGAAATAGCCGATTTATCAACCAGAAAAAATAAATCTATTTATACTTTTTTGGGTTAGTATTGTATAATTTTGAAAATTATGTGTGTTTTGAACTTCACATTAATTTCGTGTTTTACAAGGCTGGCTCATAAAGTAAAATTTCATCTTTAGAAAAGCCTGAAATTTTACTTTATGCTTAAACAATAACTGTAAAAACTCGTTGTAATATTATTGACTACTTTAATCAATAATAAGAATTTAGTTTTATGTCCTTCTTTCAGACATCAAACTAAATTCTTAATTTTATTTTAAACTTACTTACAGAAATTAGTAAATTTTTACTTGCTTTAAAGATATATAGCATATTTTTCAAATTTATTAAGCCACAATTAAATTCAGTTTGCAAAAGAAAAGAATTAACGAAAATATTTAAAAAAAATTTCTCTGAAAAAAAAACATAAAAAAACTGCAGCCAATATTCAGTTTCTTGGCATGTAAATTAAAAAATAAATATAAACTTTACTAAATTCTAGAAATTTCATTTGTATTTCAAAACTCATGCTGTGGAGATTTTATAATTTTTTCTAAAAATATTCTCAAATTTATCGCCATTTTTTCTTTATAACGATAAAATTACTCTACACTTTTATTAGTTATAAATTTAGTCAAACCTTAAGATGTTTTTGCTAATTTATTAGCTATTTCACTCTTTACCCAGTTTATTCAATTTTTATCAAAACTGAACGCACTTGATTTTCATTTCTTATATATATATATATATATATATATACAAAATTAAAATAATTTATATTTAACAATAATAATAAAACAAATAGCCCCTTGAAAATTGGCTATCGACCATATGTCTTTCAGCCTGTCTTTGTCGATTAATTGTTTATAGAAATAAGTAGTAAACCGTCGTGATCACTAATGTCATTTTAACTGTCTTTGTCTATACATGAGGAGTATGTCATTCGTCTGTGTCAGTCGACAGTTATTCAATGTCATGATCATTAATGTCAATGGGAAATGTTGATGAAATGAATTCGTAAATCTGGGTATGCATAAATGATTTATATGGTCTTATGTTTAACTAGAAAATAAAATGATTTGAATTTGTATACGTGAATATTAAGAATACCCAATTTTGCATATTCGGAACAATTCTCGTTTCCAGCGAACTTCCACTACAAGTAACTACATTACATTTTGTAATAGGGTTTTTAAAAAAGTGTTTTGCTTGAAAGTCATCTATAAACAAAAATGATTTGGACTCGGTTTAACAATTGCGTCAGGTAAATATTGTCGACAATATTAAATATGTATTCAGTATTCCGGCACCGGATACCGACAGACGCGTTTCGGACGTTAAGGTCCTCGTCAGTGTGGTTCCGAAACAATGACCTCTAAGTACATATTATGTAATCTAGTCATTGACACTACCACTATAGAGCATTAAATGGCGTAGCTATCGAAATTTAATAATTTTTGACAATGAAAAACAGGATTAATTATGAAGGGAATGCTGAAGGAACTGGTGGATGAGAGAAAGAGAATGGGACTTCAAATAAACTATGAAAAAACGAAACTAATCAGAGTTGGAAAACAGATTGAAAATAAATACGTCAAAATAGGAAAACACCAATTTGAACAAGTCAACAAAATTAAATACCTAGGAGTTATAATAGGAACTGAAGACAGAACAACGGAAATAAAAGAAAAAAATCATGTCAACATATAAAACGTATTACGGCAACAAGAAACTATTAAAAAGCAATTACCTTAGTAAAAATTCTAAAGTGAAGATATACCAAACAATAATAAGACCAACTACTATGTACGGAGCAGAAACCCTATCGATGGCCAAAAGACAGGAAGAAGATCTAAGAATTCAAGAAAGAAGAATACTAAGATACATATTGGGACCAATAAAAGTGACAGACAGCGAATACAGAAGGAGAACAACTGAAGACTTAAATAGAGAAATAGAAAAAAACATAGTACGCAAAGTAAAAAAACAACGGAATAAATGGCTAGGACATGTATGAAGAGCAGGACCAACCAACAACATTCACACAATTTTAGAATGAAAGCCGGCCGGAATGAGAAGAAGAGGAAGACCGAGACTGACGTGGCTGAAGGAAGTAGAAAATGATCTAAAGGAAATGGGAATAAATAAATGGAAAGAAAAGACAAGCGACAGGAAACGATGGACGATGGAAACGTACATAGGAAAAGGGGACTGATCCCCCCAGAAATGTTCGATCTAGAAAGCTCTATAACGATTCGGCATAACCTCGCGAGGGGTATAGCCACTATATATATATATATGTATATATATATATATATGTATATATATATATATATATATATATATATATATATATATGTATATATATATATATATATATATATATATATATATATATATATATATACATATATATATATATATATATATATATATATATATATATATATATATATATATATATATATATGTATATATATATATATATGTATATATATATATATATATATATATATATATATATATATATGTATATATATATATATATATATATATATGTATATATATATATATATATATATATATATATATAAATGTCTTGATTTAAGTTTTAATTTTGCATTAATTATTATATTAAATTATGATTTTGCTAAATAATATTCCTTATCATTAGCTTTAATAATGTACGGCGTACCATTTACAAAATAATACCTAACAGTAAGAATATTACAATTCAAATTAAAAGTAGTTAAAATAGTATAATAAATAAATAGTGTAGCAATGTAATATTGGCTCAATATTATATTTATTCGGTAAACTAAATACAAATGATGGTAGAAAATTGAAAAAATCTGAGATGATAGAATTTAAACACTTCTAACTGTATCCAAAATTTCAATGAGATTTGCTAAACCGTTCTGAAAATATTTAGCTATATCCATACATTTTAGCGACCCTGTATAATTATTAGAATTTTATTGAAACTGCAATCATGTTAAACAATTGTTTTTAATTATTTTTATGTTCATTTACCACCGACTTTTATTCTGAATAGAAAAACCAGATAAGGAGCATGACTACAAATTGATCAAAACTAAAACTTCTATAATAAAAAACATTAGAAATTGTTGAAAATATTTTTGTATAAATTCTATTATTATTATTATTAGATGCAGTTTATAAATTTAAGTCTTTAGTATTATTCGAACGAGTGTTTCCACTCCTTGTTTAAGCATAAAGTAAATATTTCGAGTTTAGAAAAGCTGATAATTTTACTTCGTCGCTCCGCGAACCAGAGCGACCAATTAAAATTTTTAGGCTACTCTTAGCTTGAAATATTTAGTTTATGAGCTAGGCATATAAAACACTATTTTTTTAAAAAGTTAAATTATAAATAGAAATATATTTCTCAGGTGTTTGGTATATCTTCACCTTACAATATTTTAGGTATTAATTTTGGTACTCAAAGCAATGTGGGTTGGCCACGCCTGATTGAAATAATATACATGTATTTAAAAAAAGTCTCTATACAACTTTTGTGTTAACTTAATTAACATCTGGCATTTAGTTTTTTTAATAAATAAACACCACTTCTATTACATTGTAATAATTTGGTGAAGAAAAATACTGGTTTTGTTCTATGATTTCATTTTCAGTTTCCTGACACGTGTTTCGGTCTTTACAGATCATTCTTCAGTTTAACCTCTGAGAATGATCTGTAAAGACCGAAACACATGCCAGGAAACTGAAAATAAAATCATGGAACAAAATAATTGTATTTCATCACCAAATTTGTACATCCGGTTCCAAGAGTGTGGCCCAACGAGCATTAACTACATTGTAATAATGTTTGTCAATTTCGAGTTTCTATATTTTTTATCGAGTTATTTATTTTTCAAAACAGAGTAAGTATTCTTAATTTATCTTAACTTAATTTTAACCTAGAAGTCAACTATAGAAATCAAATGTAACTTTAGATATGTTTAAACTTTATTTTTCTTAATTGAATTTAAACTTAGTTTCTACATATATACACTAACATGCAATTGTTTCCAAAACTTAATTTTGATCACACTAGACTAAATACAATGTAAACTCAAGGTCAAACTAGCGCTTATTGAATAATAAATTACAATTTACAATTCTTTGCAGTTTCTTTTTATAAATTCTCATCCTTCCTTAAACCTATTTAACATTCATTACAGTGCTTCTACAATTAAACCATCACACAAATTTAGCCTTACAAATTGCAGAACAAATCTGCTAACTCCTAAAAAACACGCGAACGTCTGCAGTCATGTATCTTATTAATAGAATTCGCGTCGAGTTGTTATTTTCGGTGAAAGGCTCCGAAATTAGCCCTTTTATTCTATTTTAGCATGTGCGGATGAAGAGGATGTCATTAAGCGAGTCCTGATGATGGCGTGACTTCGGTGCGTACGTTTGCAAATCACTAATGGTAAAAATAGTGTGGAGGTCGTAATATTTTAAGGGGTTTTAATATGCAAAAATATTCCGTGTTTTTTGTGTGAGTCACTCAATTTTGTTTGTATCCACAGGTTGAATTACGAGTGGTGTTGATTGTTTTTGATAGTGATATTACAGCGTGTTTACATTTGTGTCAAATTGGATTACTAAAATGTTTGATATGAAAAAATATACACTGGGAATTCTCTTTTATGTATATGTTTCGAACAAAACACGAAATGCTGACAAAACGCGTTTTGTCTGAACAAATGCGATTTGTCTAAGGCTTTTAGACAATAACCGAATAAAATTGTATTTGTCTGTCATTTCGTACATTGTCTAGAAAAAATGCGCTGTCTAAGGGCTATTACACAAAATGCGTTTCCTGACTTTACATTAAAATAAAATAATAAAATACTGAAAAATATCACTTTGTTTTATAAATAAAGTAACAAATTATTCATAGTAAGTATATTTTGAACTTCACTTTGTTTTACACGCGTGGCGCATAAAGTAAAATTTCGAGTTTAGAAAAGCCCAGAAAATTTGTCTCGGGTCGCGCAGCAGACAAATTTTCACGGGGCTTTTCTAAACTCGAAATTATATTTCATGCTTAGCCTGGGAGTGAAAACACTCATTAGATGCCTTAAATTGAACGCTGATACAGGGTTCTGTGTTTCGAAATTTTACTTTATGCGCCACGCGTCTAAAACACTAAAATATTGTGAAATTTATGTATATTTAAACCTCACTTAAAGCGTGTTTTATACGCGTGGCGCATGAAGTAAAATTTCGAGTTTAGAAAAGCCCAGAAAATTTGTCTCGGGTCGCTGCGCGACCCTGACAAATTTTCACGGGGCTTTTCTAAACTCGAAATTTTACTTCATGCTTAGCCTGGGAGTTGATACACGCGTTAGATGCCTTAAATTGAAAGCTTATATAGGGTCCTGTATTTCACCTCTTGTTATCTATAGCTCAGTTACTAATTAAGTTAGAACTTTGATATTTTGCTCATAGGGCGCATTTCAGGAAAATATTTTTGATTATACAGGATGTCCCAATAAAGCGTGACGTCATGATGGAAGATATACCAGAGATATTAGACTACATGCTGTATTTTTTTGTTCGTTATTTAGGTGCCTTTTATAGATACCTAAATACCCCTAAAATTTTATAGAAATTCAGTTCAGTGATATTAGCAAAAAAAATACTAAAAAAATCAGTTTTGCACTATTGGTTTAAAAAATTTATAAAAATTAAAAATAGTACCTCGTCAATAAAATTATTATTATTTTTCTGACATTTCGTGATGATCACCTTTTTTGTCTCTTGAAAACTGTATAAGGCACAGAGAGTTCAAAACTCGAGTGGATGTATTAAATGCAGTCCGTTAAACTTTTTAACCAAAATCCATAGAGATCTACAAAACCGGCATTCAAAAATTAATGTCACGTTGGCAAAAGGTCATTGAGTGTCATGGTACAGTCTTTTTCATGAATGTTTACATTCACGTCATCAATTATAAAATTCCGAATCAATCTGTTCAAGGTCATATGTAATTGTGCGCATTGGCGTAACGTTAAAAAGGGGTTTTGTGTTTAATTTTTTTACTGAATCCTGCATTGAAACCTTAGAAATTGCATTCCAACATGTAATCTTAAAAAGGACTCATGCCAATGAATACGTTATTGGAATGCACTTACAAAAAAAAATCCCGAAAGAATGATTACTGTTATGAAATTGACCTAATTCTATGTACAATAATAATAAAATGCTATACAATTAATTTTAATATAAAAACTTTTATTTTTATTTCTATCGCGCCCATTTTAAAAACTATGAACCTTCATTCATAATTTTTGAAATGGACGCGATAGATATCTTGTTTGTGTAGGTGTTCATGAGGCTTTTTATTTTAAATTATCTAATTTTCGAACCACGATTAAAAATAATTAACGACGTTGGATTTTAACCAAATAGCGACCTTTTCTCTAAAATAACCCGAGAAGCAGAAAGATGCATAAATGTAGTATTACATGATAAATCCCTACGTATACTTGATCGAATCAACACCCGGTAATTTGGTGGAAGTTGAATTAATCATTATCACTGTCTGTTACATCATCGTTTCAACTACTTTCATCCCCAATACGAATAATAAATTCTGGCACATTATCCAGAACGTTTTGGCTGATGTACCATCTGTCGAAATTTGATTCTGTGTGTCTAGCAACAGAGTCCCACCTTTCCGGAGTACATTTTTTTAAGGATTTGTGCTACATGGCCCACACTTCGTTGTCTTGATATCCTTCTTCGCCTATATGAGCATCATAATATTGTTTTGCCTGTGCCCATATTAGTTCTATGGCGTTAACTTCGCAGTGATATGGTGGGAGTCGCAATACTTCATGACCATGTTCGAGCAGATATTCGTCTACCACATATCTGTTAGGTCTAGCATATCGTTTGGCTAGGGCTAACAGTTCCGCCTTGAACTTGTTACCTTCCACAAGTTTATTGGTATCTTGTAGCCAATGTGTGATTTATGCCTTCGTCCGAGCAGTTTTGGGCTGCTTTTTACCAATACGTTGTGGTAAGGTGCATTATCCATAACTGTAAGTAACGGCTCTTCTAAATTTGGGACACGTTTCTGCTTAATCCACCTCTTAAATACATCGCCATTTATGTCACCATGCCAGTCTGCAAGTTTTGAAGTTGTTGCATAAATAAGGAAAGCATTCTCCACGAAACCTGTACTCTGACCAGCATGCAAATTAACGAAGCGCTTTTCCTCACCGACAGCTCTCCTTATTTTAACAATTTCCCTCATAGACTGCATCTAAAGGTAAAAGGGGACCTCCGCTGTATATTTTCTGGTTAAAGTAGTCCATTACTTTAGTTATCATATCTCGGGCTACTTCAGTAAGCCTTTTTCCAGGCATTTTGAGTTTATGGTTATAAAAAACTAGATCTAATCAAAAAACAATTATTTCTACATTTACTTACACTAAACTAAACTAATACACACTATGAAAAAACACGAAAAACTCACGAAAAAACTAAAACAAACAGAAATACTTGGCAACTTAAAAACTTGGAACGGATAGTGACGCTACTGACGTTTCTGGGAAGCATTGTGCTGGGGTAGACATGCACTATAATGGCGTCTTTGTCTAATCCATCGCCTCACGTTTCCGAGCGGTAACCACTGTTGTCGGTACTTGTATCAGGAGTCACAAGACATACGTTTCTATTATCTACTACGATGATGCTCATATAATAGTATAACATGGCAGAATAACTGCTTGTCTTTGATACGTACACAAATTGATGACGTGACTGCCAACATTCGTGAAAAATACTTTAATTACTTCGATGAATAAGAGTGTATAATTGTCTCTTAATAAATTTTAGATTTTGCCCTCAATAACTGAACGAACTTGTTTGGTTACTTGATAGAAATACACTTAACGTGAAGTTGAAAATACACTGCTTTACTATATTGCTTTAGTAGTAAATTTAAAATATCACAATACTTCAGTGCTTAATACGCGTAGTGCTCAAGTATCTTAAAAATCAAGCTAAGTAGCTCAAACTTAAATTGAAAAAAGAAACTTTAGACATGTAGACATGTACGTGTAACATGAAATACAAATTTTTAAACTGAAATATCCCTCCTTAAATGTAATTTCTTTGTCAGTTGATAACGTATTTAACCCAACGATTTTAACAAACTTTACTCAATTGTATGAAACTCCAGGCACGTACTAAGATTTTCATCTAATCTGTTTCTAATCCTATGAAATATCAATTTCATTAAGAGTTTCCTTCAGAAAGTTCATAGTTTCTAAGATTGTAATCCGGGTCGACGTATTCATAAAAGCACAAGTGATAATCTGCGTGTAATATAAATTAGCATACATTTATCTATTTCTAAAACAAAGCAATATTTAAAAGTAAGTTACATACCTCCTGATTTCAAACGAGCTGGAACTACTTTCGCAGCTGAATCTCTCGCCTCGAATGTCATCACACATGCAGCAACGACAATGAATCCTGAAATTTGAAAAAAGTAATCTAAAATTTGATCTTGCGTTTTTTAATAAATAAATCTCAACCCTTTCAGCCCTGAAATTTTTCTAGTGTCCAAAAAAATGTTTTGTAAACTGCATATTATTTGTTTCTATCTCATATATACAGAGAGTTTTTCTTTTAAATATTCATATCTCAATATACTGTATACGCTGTAAATCTAATGATATTCGTTGTTTTTACAAATATTTCAAATTGAACTTTTAAGCGAGTGTTCTCCACTCCCAGATTAAGCATGAAGTAAAATTTCGAGTTTAGAAAAGCCTGAAAATTTGGTTTGGTCGCGTAGCGCGAAGCGCGGAGCGACCAAACCAAATGTTCAGGCTTTTCTAAACTTTAAATTTTACTTCATGCGCCACGCGTACTAAACACTGATGTTATGTGATGTTCAGAATACACGTTTTTAGCATAGTGATTTAGTAGAATATTTTGAACTTCACTTTAAATCAGTGTTTTATACGCGTGGTGCATGAAGTAAAATTTCCAGTTTAGAAAGGCCTGAAAATTTGGTTTGGTCGCGTAGCGCTACGCGCTACACGACCAAACTAAATTTTCAGGCTTCTCTAAACTCGAAATTTTACTTCATGCCTAATCTGGGAGTGGAAAACACTCGTTTAAGACCTTAAATTGAACTATTTTAAAAAACGAACGATTACCGGAAAAGTTACAGCTCATGCATAGATGTATGCATATTTAAAAGAAAAATTCCCAGTGTGTTTACCAAATTTAAGTGGTGGCAAATGCCACCGTCAGGGCCGAAAGGGTTAAACCAAGTGAGCACATGTATTTTGTTTCAAATTAGAAATGCCCGAATAAAAAATCATGTGTATAGACAAAATTAAAAAAAATCATTTAATCTTAATATTATTTCAAAGGTTTAACACACTTACAACCGTTTCAATATTGGATAACTTTATATGCTAGGAGTTTTTCTATTAAGTATACATATCCTGATGTATACGCTGTACATTTTCAGGAATTCGTTTCTTATAAAAACCTTCAACTTGAAACTAGTGTTTCTACTTCTTGACAAAGCATGAAGTACATTTTCTAGTTTAGAAAAGCCTGAAACTTTCGATTTGGCGGGCATTTGTTAGACATTTTCTGCTTAATCAAAGTATGCAAATACTTGTTAGAAACTTTGAATTAAACTCTTTAATTGATAGAGTACACACCTTTATCAATTAAAGAGTTCAATTCAAAGTTTCTAACAAGTATTTGCATACTTTAATAGTATATTAGTAAAATTGAATTTGTGTTCAGTATTCCGGCACCAGGTACCCACAGACGCGTTTCGGACTTCAAGGTCCTCTTCAGTGTGGTCCTGACCCAGTGCTGAGGAATACTGAACATTTCTGACTATTTCAAGCCAATATGTGAAAACTATTAATGATTTCGATAGCTAACGCCATCTAATGCTTCATACTGGCATCGTCAGTGACACGAATGTACAAAGTGCCGGAATACTGAACACAAATTCAATTTTGATATTTGTTTTCTGGTTTCACAAACAGAGTTCTGCTCACTCGTGGACGAAACAGTGATCTGTATATGCACTTTGTGCATTCGTGTCACTGACGATGCCACTATGAAGCATTAGATGGCGTTGGCTCTGTATGTGCGGCCAACTACAGCAAAAATGATAGCTAAACTTGCATCGTGAACATTAATTAAATCAGTGAACGTGTTTATTGTGAAAAATTAAATATTTCACGATTTTTATATAACTAAAACATTTACAGAATTCTTTGAAAATGTCAAAGTTGTTGAAGTTGTTGATTTTTTATATAAAGTTTACAATTATAAAAAGAATTTTAAAAAATAAAAAAATACTGATAAAAGTTGTACAAAAAATAAACAATAATTCAAAAACCAACTAGACATGAAAAATCGATTTAATCAAATTAAGCAAAGTTTACACTGAAACAAAAATTGATATAAATTATTCAAGACGTCATTTCTATGTTGATTTTGTTCACTTTATTGAACAAATATCAAAAAGAAACGACTAAAATTGATAAATGATCAAGATTGGAAACATCGTGAAAACTTGGAGAAAAAGAAAATTTGGGTTTTTTTTATAGATCGATAAAACTCGTATTACTGATATTCAAATAGTGAAATTAATGAAAACAGTAAATAGTAATCAAAATAAATTATAAAACATTTTCTAAAAATTGGGATAAACATAACTTTTAAATGAAATTGTCAAAAGCAACAATTATCAATCAAACAAATTTGTAAATATTGACAATTTCAACTAAAAAGAAATTGCAATTATAATGTTTTCGATGTGTAATTTTTTGTACAAACCGATCAAATTAAATTTATTTATTTATTTTCGAGATCGATTTATTATATAAAATACCACAATTTTATTGAAAATATGTGTCAGAATTAAAATAATATTATTAAAAATAGTATAAAAATGTTGATATCAATAAAATGAAAAAATAAATACTGGATATTTTTTTTTAGGTGTACATTTCACGATTTTTTAATGTAAATAATTATATATTCATTGTTTCAATATAAATTTTTAATTTCTAACGAGTGTTTCCAATCCAAGATTAAGCATGACGTAACATTTCTGAACTCGGAAATTTTACTTCATGCGCCACGCGTATAAAACACTGATTTAAAGAGAAGTTTAAAATATACGGCTTAGGTTTGATCACATGGTCATTCATTTTACAAATAATCATATGGAATATGTGAAAGCATACCTAAAAGAAAAAAATCCTGTATCTCATAATTTAACAAAAATCACAAATTTTAAATATTTATGAATATTTAAATAAAATCTACAAAACCGGCACACAATATAAAATTATACAAAAACTTCAGAACTATGAAAACTTGACAAATATGTAAAAAATTACCAAATCAACAATAATTTAAAATTCCAAAGTGAATTGTAACCTAAATTTAAACATTTTGAAACTATATTTAACAGATAATTACACCTGGCGTTGTAACAAATCTAATACGATTTAAATCGTTTATTAAATGATTTTATATTCGGCGGTGCGTTTGCACAGGAAGTAGTTGTTTCAATGGATATTTATTGTTTTAGTAGTCTTATTATATAAGACCTATTCTTTGAGGTCTATACCTACGAATATTATTGTAATTTTTTATTTTGTATATTTTTGTATTATACATTTTGTGGCGTATCACCACGTTACCACGGCTCTAGGTACGAAATATTCTCCTTATTCATTGTATATTAGAATATCGGTATTTTATAGGCAAACGCCGTTAAGTGTAATAGATTTTCAATGCATGCAATAAATGTTACTTTTTAACAATCATCTCTAGATATTTGGCTATATAACAACGTTCGGTACTCAGATGGCATTTTTTATTGTAGATTTGCTAAGACCATCTTGTTTTATGTAAGGTGTGACTTTGATGTTTGAAATTAAATTTTGGGTTGTTTTTATTTTTTTGTGCTTTAAGAATGTTCTTATAATTTAAATTTACTGTTAATTAAGTTATGTAGTTTGTTTATTAAATTTCCCTGTAATTTGAACTTAATCTGTTGAGACATAAATAAATAAATAAATTATGCGACATTACTTAAATAATTTTGATTAGTGGGTCATTTAAAATATAATTGTAATAAAGGGTAGGATTGGTTGTCGGGAGGGCAGCCGCAGCCGCGCCCACTTAGGCCAAGTTTTAGGCCCATTGTAATAAAGGGTAAATATAATTATATCTATTTACTTTACCTTAACTTTTAATTATTATCGATTTACCAAATGCTGAATACATAAAACCGTTGAAACGTGCAATTTTAATGATACCCGAGACACCTGATTACGTAATAAAGGGTGCAGCTGAAAACTTGTCTTGGAATAAATCCCTTTTAATTAGACTGGAAGTGTACGGATAAGCGCACTAAATAATACTCGTACATACCTACATATAAATAATACCCGTACAGCGTGGTGCATTTTGGGGGTGCCACAAATGGAAAACTTTTTTATTTGAAGAGATATTGAAATATCGTTTTCGCGAGTTACTTTTTCGTGTTTTACTTAATGATGAAAAAGTTTACAGTTTGGTTATAACTTTAAAAACAATTGAGTTACAGTAGCTTCATATAAACGACATTTTATCAACTTCCGGTTATAAAGCGGAAACGGTTAGAGATAGATCAATTTTCTTTTCACCATTAATTAAAACACAAAAAAGTGACTCTGGCTCACGAAAACAGTTTTTCAATATCTCTTCCAATAAAAAAGTGCTACATATGTGGCACCTCCAAAATGCACCATCCTGTACATTGAAATGATTGAATGTGGTAGCATTTAGACAGTTTCTTAGAATTTACATAGGATTTTTAAAATAGTAAATTGTTGCATAATTTCAAATTACTTTTAATATCCACTATAAACCCCGTTAAAATAAGATTTGATAAGTTTTAGAAGAAATATATTACGTTGTTGTAATGATGATAAATCATTTTGTAAATGTGAGTGTATGGATGATAATGATAAAATAAATGCACTATTATCTATCCACTGACTTTATTTTATTTATTACAAATCAATATATTTTTAATAAAAACATTTAATTTATTTATAATAAAAACACTAAACGTCCAAAGAATGTAAATCAAACTACGTCGGTTAATTACCTACTTCGCTTTTTATTGTGTAAATTATTATAAACAATTTGCAATCTAATAATTTAGATTTTCTAGACATTGCACTCCTCTTGGTAGCATGAAGCAAGTATTTTGACATAAAAAAGGGTGAAATTGTGGATTTTCCGATGTAAATAAAGTACGCTGGGCCTTTTGTGAAGTTCAAAATCAAAATGTATCTTATTTAGGAAACATTTGTTAGTTTTATGCATAATTAGTTTATTGGAGTTGTTGGCACGTCGAACACATTTTTCCTAAAGAACACAAATTAGTAAATTTCACATTATCTAGTTATTTGTCGTTATACGACAAATCAAACACATTTTTGTAGTTTTTCAGAAAATCACACAGCAAGTATGCATTTTTTTTCTTTCCCTAGTGTAACGGATATAAATAAATCACACTTTATGCAATCTTGAAAATTTAATTGTGATTAATTTGGGATACAGCACGGCAAATTTAAGTTACACAGACATATACAAATTAATCTTCATTAAATAGTTGTACATCTACGTTACAGACTAATAATATTTGGTTAATATTAGTCGGTTATTAAATAGATATACAACTTTGAATATTGCTAAAATAATTTAGTGCGGTTGTAAAACCGCCAGCAAATTTTAGATGAATATAACTCGAGGGATTTGATGAGGGTCCAACAAGGCAATATCATAAATGCAGGGGTCTCATTGAAATACATCCACGCTCCAACTCTTCCCTTTTTACGTTCCTTGGGGTGACGTATTCGAAATAGAGGGCACTGAATTATACCTAAATAAAAGTATCTAAAACTTTAATTTATTCACACTGAAAATATTTAATATTATGTTCTAAAAAATCTGTTAAACTTCAATCCATTTGCACTGTAATTATTCAATATTTCAATCACTAAATTGTCTAAAACTGTCCCTTCCTTGGACATCAAGAAATCATATGCAAACTGCGCGATTATTTTTTATATCGTTATGATTGAAAAAAAAATAAGGTAATACAGCTCTTTTTCAAGAATACCGAAACGCTTTGTTGATTCAACGACAGATTGTAATACATCGTCATAAAAATAAATCTTGGAGCAATTTGATTTCAAATGCTTTTTTTAATTATACTTAGATAGAGGGTATTCCACTCCCAGGTTAAGCATAATGTAAAAATGTAAACACTAAAATATTTTTAATTATACTTAGATAGAGGGTATTCCACTCCCAGGTTAAGCATAAAGTAAAATTTCGAGTTTAAAAAAGCCTGAAAATTTGGTTTTCAAACTTCATGCGCCACCCGTATAAACACTGAAATATCGCGAAGTTTCAAATATACAGCTTAAGCAGTATTTTACACCAATATATTTTGATATTCACTTGGAATCAGTGTTTTGTACGCGTGGCGCATAAAATAAAATTTCTAATTTAGAGAAGCTTGGACATTTTTGAAAGATTAAAGGCTTTTCTAAACTCGAAATTTTACTTCATGCTTAATCCGGGAGTGAAAACACTCGTTAAAAGCTTCAAATTGAACGCTTTTCAAAAACATCGAACTTCTGAAAATGTGCAAATCAGGATATGCATACTTAAAAGGAAAAGTTCCTGTATACAAAAACTTTTATATTAATGCGTTCACTGCATTGTTTCATGTGCTCTACACGAGTAGCTGTAACAATATCGAGGCGATATTACAATTCCTGCCAACCTATCGCTAACATAACGATCTGAATAGCTTTTATTATCTTCAATTTTATTTCGTTCCAATTCGTAGACATTAGTGATTTGAATACCAATCCTTTCGCTTATCCTTAAAGAAAAAAACATGGATGATATCTGGAGATTACAGAGGCTATTTATTGATGAAGTGACAAATCTTTATTCCTAGATTTATCTATCCAACGTTGGATATAGGTCTTATTTAGGAAATGTCACACTGAAAGGCCAGTGAGGTGGAGGATCCTGTTAAAAAATTAAATCGGCTGGTCTTTAATTTTCCAATTGAGGACACAATCAATTATTTTAAAGTATTATAGTTCTATCTGCACACGTACCTAATTAAAACAACGCACTAGTACATCGAAACGATACTATATTACTATATATGTATCGGAGACTGATGTGTAATATAGTGATATATTGTGGAAATTAAATTATAATTGCCCCAATATATCACTGTATTACACATCAATCTCCGATACATGGGCGTCAAGCAGAGCTGGGCAGGATTCGAATCATTCAGGATTTAAATCCTGGATTTAAATCCTTTTGTAGGATTCAAAAGAGGCGTTCGAGTACTTTAGTTCAACTGGATTTGTGATCTGGGTTCATTACATTTTTTTAAGAGGATTCGTATTCGAATCCAAATGCGGGTGATTCGAATCCTTATAAAAAGATTCGAATATTTATAAAAGGGTTCGAATATTTATAAAACGATTCGAATATTTATAAAAGGATTCGATTATTTATGAAAGGATTCGAATATTTATAAAAGGATTCGAATACTTACACAAGGATTCGAATACTTACAAAAGGATTTGAATCGTCAAAAATAATTCTAATTAATTGTGAGGATTAACATGAAAAACATTTTTTGTGAGTTTTTAAATTTCTCGTTAAATCACTGTTTTATACGCGTGGCGCATGAAGTAAAATTTCGAGTTTAGAAAAGCCCCGTGAAAATTTGTCTCGGGTCTCGGTCCTCGACAAATTTTCTACGCGGGGCTTTTCTAAACTCGAAATTTTACTTCATGCTTAGTCTGGGAGTGGAAACGCTCGTTCGAAACTTCAAACTGAATGCTTTAAAAAGAACAATAAATGACTGACAATGTTTTTAAAGATAATAATAAAGTTTTTAAAATGTTGTTAATTATTATTTGAAGTAAAACTGACATGGTAGCCACAAAGAAATGTTACATTTTTCCGGCATTTTCCTGATTCAAGATTTTTTGCCCTGACCTTTTAATATAACTTTCTCCCTATTTTGTTAACTTGTTTTCATTGTTTTTGTCAATATTGAAGTTGTTTTCATAAATGTGTACTTGTTTTGAAATTTGCCAGTTGATTTTGACAAATTTAATAATACCATATGGCTTTTTTGTTAGTGTTTTGGTTAATTTGAATATAATTCCATGACTTTTCTCTGACTTTCCCAGTTTTAATGATATTCAGTGAATTTTTTATTTTCGTAATTTTCAGGCATTCGTCGATTTTATAATACGGTTCAATTTGTAGTTTTAAACGAGTGATTCCACCCCCAGGTTAAGCATGAAGTAAAATTTAGAGTTTTGAAAAGCCTACGCGCTACGCGACCAAACCAAATTTTCAGGCTTTTCTAAACTCGAAATTTTACTTCATGCGCCACGCGTACAAAACACTGATTTGAGGTGAAGTTCAAAAACACACAAATACATTTTAAATCAGAGTAACACGGAATCAGATATTTAGTCTGTTATCAACTATGGTCAGTGTTAATAATAAATAATTAGGTTTTGAATATTTTTGTTAAAATAACTGGTAACAATATTTATATGTTAATGGTTGCGAACAAATAATAAAAACAAATTCTTAAGGGATTTGTATTCGTGATTCGAAAAAACAGAATTCGAATCTTTGATTGGAATCATATTTATCTCTTACAAATCCTTTATTCGACTATTAGTGATTCGAATCATATTAGGTGATTCGGATTCGTGATTCGAATACTTTTTACGAGGATTCATCCCAGCTTTGGCGTCAACCTACAGCTCTTAAAAACACCGAAACATTTTGATACACTCTGTATATTGATTATTTTATTTGCTCATATATTTATTAATTTAATTCAATTTTTACTTGTAAAATAATTTCACTATTTAACTAATACATTTCATTGTCTGTTGTTACATTTTCATTTACTTTTCTAGAACTTCGATAACAAATAATTTCAGCGACAAAAGCAAATAACGACAAAGTAATCCCGATGAAATACACAATAATCATAACCGCAATATGCATCAAATTAATAGGCACAAACTGTTGACTAATTTTCTTCGGCACCAACGCATTTTTAATTTCCTTAGGAGTCCACTTGTAAATAAACCCATGCTCGTGAAGCGACTTAATCACATGATTTAACCTTTGCAGAAATATATTTCCCCTGCGTAAAAGATAAACAGCATGCAGGGAAAATTCAGGCTGCAACATCTTCACATTTCCAGGTGGATAAACGCTCAAACCAACCCCAGCAATCATCGTGCTTGTAAAAACGGAACCGTCTGAAGTTACCGTGATTTTGCTCCAATATTCATCGGATAAAACTAAAACTGGTTTGGTGATTTTGTTGAGTTTAAGGATGTATTTGTTTTCGAAGAAGGCGAGAGTGTCGATTGATGATTTTAAACCGTATAAAGGAATTTTTGAATCGATTAATTCTTCGAAATTAGAGATTTGTTTTTCAAACGTTGGTTTGAATAGAAATACTATTAGCACTGCTTGCAAGGAGTTTATTATTATGAAAATGTAGAAAATCCAGATTAAATAAATGCTGCGCCTTGAGAGTGTTGTTGGATCCCATAATGGAGCACCTATTACTGTAGATATTATAAAGAATATACTATCAGAAACACTCCAATTACTCTCTTTCTGGATTAAATAATGCCAAATTGGAGTGAAGACTAAGAAAAGCAACGTGATAGCAATCCATAAATCGGGCGTAAACATCAAAACTAAATTTTTCCAAGGCGGCATTTGCTTGGCCACTGGTACAAAATAGGCTTGCGACATAAAAGAAAACGGAAAAGTAGTCCTGTAATCATCAGCCCATCTTTGCGCAATCGCTCCGATTATCATATCACCTTCTTGCTCGTAAAGCTGCTTGAAAATCCCCAAATAACTCCCATTTATGTATTTATCATACATGTTATATACTTTTCCATCTGATAAAGTTGTGGCTGTTGATGTGTATGGATGGGATTTCAGAATAGGAACAGCGTCTAATTTATACATAATTTCCCTAAAAGCCACAAGAGCATATCCAGTGTTATTCTCGAGAGGGTCTTTTGCAACGTAAGGATACGTTGGAATAGCAAAACAATAAAAGGGGCATTTGTTAAAATATTTTAAATTTCTCTCTTTGAAAATATCCCCTCCCAAATTTTCGCTGCATGTTGAGATTTTAACGCCTTCGAATTTTTTACATTGGCCTCTAGAAACTGGGTAGTAGGTAAATATTTCGTAATTAGAGGTGATTACAACAGCATTGATTATTCTAAATTTCCAAAGAGTTTTAAAAATAATTTGAATGTTTTTAATATCAAGACCAGTAATTATGAAGCGTGTGAGCGTTTCAATGTAAATATTATTTGAAATATTTCCTAAAATTTGAGTTAATTCATAAAATTCATAAGATTTAATCACGTAGAAATCAATTCTATCCCAGCTATTGAAAATGCTGATGTTTTTGTTATCAAACACTCTCCATGCAATTTCTTCGTCTATATATGTGTTGCTTGTATTCCCATAAAAAATATAGAAGCAAGATTTTCCTTTATGTGCTTTTATAAGCTTTTTAGCACAGTTTAAACATTTCCATTCTTGATTTTCTTTAGATTTATCTATGTGAATATCTTCTTTCAATAAATGTTTGTAAATATTCTTTCTAATAATAGTTCTAAGACTATCATCTCTAATTACATTTTCATCAACATGATTTTGATTTTTCTCTAAATCTACTTTAACTATATTTGAATCAATATCTTTTTCAACAAAAGTGTTAAAACTGTCGGCTTCAATTGTATTTCTATAAATATTTTGTTCATCATGATTTGCTGGAAAATCATCTACCACATTTGTATAAATAACTTCCTTGGCATTTTTCTCAACTACGTTTCCATAAACACTTTCTTCATCTAAAGTTGTAAAACTATCATTTATATAAGCATCCTCTTTAACTGCATTTGTATAAATGTTTTCTACAGTTTCATATTGTTGGAAATCATGTTTAACCATAGTTCTATAATCATTTTCATCAGTTGAATGTGTAAAACTGTCTCTTCTAATTCTTGTATTTGAACTAATGTAACCATTTTTTTCGACGCCATTTTCTTGAAAATCTTCTTTAACTGAATTTGTATAAACGTAATCTTTATCTGAATTTTCTGTAACTAAGTTTAAATTAACATTGATTTCAGCGAGTGGTGTAGAACTGTCTCGTCTAAATTCATCTTTAACTAAGTTTTTATACATGTTTTCTTTAGCTTTATTAACTATTAAATCTTCTTTAACTAAGTTTGTATTAAATTTTTCCTCCAAGTTATCATATATAATTGAGCTTTGATAGGCATATTCTTTGGCATGTTTTTGTCGAAAATCTCTGTTCACTAAATTTGTAAACAAATTTTCTTTAGCTTGATTTTCTTTAAAATCATCTTTGCCCAAATGTTTTAAACAATTTTCTTTATCTGAAGTTGTAAAAGTATTGCCTTTATTTCTACTAATAAAATTTGAGCCATATTCTTTACCATTATTTTCTTGAAAATCCTTTATCACTAAATTTCTATACAAAATTTCGTTACCTTGGTTTTCTTCTAAATCTTCCTTAACGAAATTTTGATAAACATTTGTATCATCTAAAGTTCTAGATGTATCGCCTTTCATTGAATTTATATAAACATTTTTTTCGACATGAACATTTCCCTCGGCTTGAAAATCTTCTTTAACCGGATTTCTGTAAATATTTTCCTCTGCTTGATTTTCATTAAAACCATCTTCACCTACATTTATATAAATGTTCTCTCCAGCTCGATTTTCGTAAAAATCCTCTTCCAAATATTTATTTATATAATCATCCTTTTCAGAGCCTAAGGTTCTGCATACTTTCGTTGTTAATATCAAGATCACTACTGTGAATATATTCATTTTTATTAATAAAACAGGCAGACATTCGCTCGGTTTTTATATACGAAATATCAGTAATTACGTTATTGTAAGTGTCGGGTAATTTATTCCATACGGACCATACATAATATTCAAATTCCGTGCTAAATTATTCCAATCAATTTAATTAATTAACGTTGTTTTAATGAAATGCCTGTAATTAATTAAGATATAGATTTAGATAATTTATGTATTTATCATATTTCTTAATTTATTCGATCAATTACTGTTGTGTATTATATTGTTTGAGTATTCACTGGTGTATTTGATGTCAAGTTAGTGCTATTAGTTAAACCACAGACAATTATACAGACAGTGCAGTCACCCCCTGGATTGCACTGTCTGTGTAATTGTTTGTGGTTTGACAAGGAAATCCAAGAAACAGAATTTTATTTAAAACAACATCTTACAGATGGCATCGTAGTTGGTAATTTTTTTATTAAACAAATTTAATAATTTCTAAATTAAAACTACACTATCAATTAATACATGTTATTATTTTATCTTCAATTTGGTTCTAATTAACCACTTGATGAAACATGTTTACAATATTGATAATTAAATAAAAGTCGCTTGGTTTGTTTCACTACTATTTTTTATTCTCTCATAAAAAATAGTACTGAAACAAACCAACTGACTTTTATTTAATTATCAATGATATTATTTTATTTAAACGTAAAATTATCCTATATTCCAAAAACTGTATCGCAATCTAATAATTGCTTCCACTTTTTGCTTAAAAATAATTGCATTGGACTGTATATCTGTTCAATTGTTTGTGGTTAAACGGAAAATTCAATAATAACGCAAAAAATATTAAAGTATACACACAACATACATATTTCTATGTACTTGGATAATAAATAACCGTGGTCGAGACAACACATCAATTTAGTTTTGTGAAAATTACTGTTATAATATATTTTTTATTATTGTATAGTATTAGTATTTTTTATATTAATAACAATATATTTCTTATATTGTTCATATACAATGTGTTTCAAATCTCAAACAAAACAGATTATTTTTGTAAGAATTACATTCATTATTTTGTTATTTAGCAGTATTTGTAAATGCTTGTACATATTAACAACAAAATATTTCTTGTATTGGGAATTTTTAATATAAATATAGATATCTCAATACATACGCTGTAAATTTTGAGGCATTCGTTGTTTTTAAAGCGTTTACAAATTAGGCGCTAAACACAACGAATGCCTCAAAATTTACAGCGTACTTATTGAGATATCTATATATAAGAAAAAGTCCCTATATAAGTAATATTTTGAAATAATCTGAAGCTGTTAACAAGTATTTCCATTCATTAATTAGGCATGAAGTAAATATTTAAGTTTAAATAAGCCTGAAAATTTTACTTCATGCGCCAAGCGTATAAAACACTAATATCACGTGAATTTCAAAATAAAATACTTTAGCATACAGTTATAGCAGTATATTTTAAACTTTACAATACGTTAGTGTTTTATACGTGTGGCGTATGAAGTAAAATTTCGAGTTTAGAAAAGCCTGAAAATTTGGTTTGATCGCTCCGCTTCGCTACGCGACCAAACCAAATTTCTAACCTTTTCTAAACTCGAAATTTTACTTCATGCTTAATCAAGCAGTGGAAATACTTGTTAGAAATATCAAATTGAACCCCTTTAAAAATATGTACATATATACTTAAAAGAAAAATTCAAATTCGATAGTCATCGTTTTTATTTTGGTTAACACAATTAACTCGGTTAAAACAATATACTTACCTTCAATTGCTTTCCTGTAACTAAGTCAATAACGTAAGAGCAAATATAGAGTTAACTCTAAAATTTGATTTTAGATAAAATTCTGCACTTTTCTTTATGATTTCTGTGCATGACTTTTTATATATACATTTTTAGGCATTTGTCGATTTAATGAAAGTGTTCAATTTAAAATTGGAGCGAGTGTTTTCACTCCTAGATTAAACATGAAGTTAAATTTCGAGTTTAGAAAAGCCTTAAAATTTGGTTTAGTATCTGTAAAAATAGGCTTCTCTAAACTCAAAACTTTACTTCATGCGCCACGCGATTAAAATACTAAACTATTTGAAGTTAGAAATACAGTTTACAATTGAGTAAAATTCGAAATATTTAAATAACAAAGTTCATAGTCTTAATATTAGGTTTAAGGGTACACTAACACCCCCAAAATTTCGTTCAGCTCTTTTTATGCGAACGTACTCCTATGTAATTACAAAAATATATAATAACATTCCAGGTAACTTTAAGACTACGAACGTCCTACTTTTTAAATCTAGACTCAGAACTTATGTTCAGCAACACGGTTAATACTGCTGTGTAATCCAAAATATATCATTCGTTTCTTCAATTTTTATTTCTTATGATTTCTATTTACTTTTTTTGTTATATTGAATCCATCACATTTGTTACGGTAATTTATTGGTTGAATGGAAGATCAGCCGCACTTCGGTTGCGCTGAATTCATACCTTTTTATTTTCCGCCTGGTAGGATCATTTTGTAAAATATTCATTGTAATGTTAGTTGTAATGATTGTAAACAACCTGTTGATTTTACTTGGTGAAAATAAATAAACTTTAATAATAAACTTTAATAATAAAATTATTTACTTTTTTCTTTACATATTCTCAAGTCAGGTCGAATAATACAAAATTATTTAGTTATTATTAAAAAAATAATATAATAATGTTGCGTAATAAAAACATCAATATTTGTTTCTCAGTAGCTTTTTTTGAAATCTGAAAAAACTTTGTTACGGCAAATATAATGAAAGATCAAACAATATACGTTGTTTTGTTTTTCTTATGGGCAAAAAATCAAAACCCAATCGTCTTACAAAAGCGAAACTTTCATTATTTTATACGATAGTACAAGTGCACTTAAGGAGGTGTTTACAGATTTTGAAAGAGACACATATAAAAAGATAAGCCGTAATTTTTAGTTTTATATTAAACAAAGTTAGTTTTATATTAGACAAAAACTGTTAAACAAACATAAATCACATAAAATTATGCAAGACTGTCAAATAATTTAAACCAGGGTTGTTATGTTTAAATCACTTTGTTTAAAACAGTGTTTTAAACATGCTTAAAAACAGTCGTCGTGTTTTCAACGGTTTTGTTTTAAACATGATTTAAATCTTAAATTTGTTTAAAACATGTTTTAAACGTTACATTTGTTTAAAACGTTTTTTTTATTATCTTAAATTTACTAAATTATATTTTAGACTACTTAATTAAAATTTGTTGTTGACGTTTTTAAATTTTAGCTAAATTGTTGAAGATTTATTAAATTACATTATTAATCATAACATTTTAATACAATAAAATATCACAACTGTGTGTGTATAAATGTGACGTTAAATACAGGGAATTTTTCTTTCAGGTATACATATGCATACACTGTCAATTTTACGACATTTGTTGTTTTTTTAAAGATTTCAATTTGAATCTTTAAGCGAGGGTTTTCTACTCCCAGACTAAGCATGAAGTTAAATTTCGAGTTTAGAAAAGCCTGAAAATTTGGATTGGCCGCGTAGCGAAGCGGAGCGGCCAATCCAAATTAGGCTTTTCTAAACTCGAAATTTTACTTCATGCGCCACACGTATAAAACACTGAAATATCGTAATGTTTAAAATGCCGTATATTTAGCAATCTAATATGTAGATGTGAATAAAGCATGAGTCAAATTCTGCGTTGAACAAATTGTTTAAAACAGTGATTATAGGCAAGCCAATGACTCTTTCGTATACTAGGTTTCCTATAATCCTTGTTGCATGTGTGTATTATTTGAACTTCACTGTAAATCAGTGTTTTTAAGCGTGGCACTTTGAAACAACGAATTCCCGCAAATTTAAAAAACGCTGTAATTATCAGGCTATGTATACTCAAAAAGAAAATGCCCTGTATATTCTGGTTTAAACACGTTTTAAACGTGTTTTAAACACCTTTCAAACATGTTTTTAATTGCTAATGTGCTAGGCGCTGTTTCGATGAAATAAACACGTTTTGTAAAAAAACTGTTTGTTTTAATTAAAATGAAAAAAAAAACGATTTTTTAACAACCCTGATTTAAACAGCCTCTAAAACTTTATAATAAAGCAAGACATCGGATTTGAAGCTCTTCTTATGGATATATAAGATAATATTTTATACAGGGTGTCCCCGAATGGTCTGTACAACGCTCTACCACATATTCTCTGAAACAAAATAAGACGATTTAACTAAACTTATCTCTATCCAAAAGTGGTTCCTAAGCCATCTACGAGGCCTCAAAGATATTATTTTTTTTCATTATTTTTCAAATATTTTTATTTTGGAATTAGGTAAGAAAACCTAATTTGGAACATTTAATTACATTGATACTATGCACTTTTTGCGATATGTTTCTTTATCCTACGTTTAAAGTAAGTAGTAAAACTAGGACCATCGACTTCTTAAGATACCTAAATCTTTTTATTCAACAGGTCAAATCATAAGGAATACTTTTTTTCTGCAAGATCATTCAATTTTACGTATTTTTTGTATCTTATAAAATTTTGCTATTTTCCCCACAAAAAAAATATTTTTATTTGTCAAAACAACAAAGAAATAAAATTCTAAAAAAAAACGGATTCTTTATTTACAAAAATAGAAATTGAGACACCTGTGAAATTCAGTTATCGGTGATTTTGTGACAACGTCAGTCATGTACTCAATTAATGAATTAACTGATATTGTTTTAGTTTTTGGGTTTTATGAAGGTAATGGCCGCAAATGTGTAAGAGTGTACAGTGAAAGATTTCCAAATCACCGAATACCAAACCATCAAACATTTGCTTCCGTAGAAAGGCGACTTCGAGAAACTGGCCGCACATGCAACTAAAACCATGCATTTCCAACGGCAATTTAAAATAAATGTTTGGGCCGGTATAGTAAATGATATTATTGTAGGACCAGTAATTTTACCACAAAATTTAAACGGAGAACAGTACTTACAACATCTTCAGGAATTGCCAGTCTTACTGGAGGATGTGCCGCTTTTACTTAGGCGTGATATGTGGTTTATGCATGATGGGGCTCCACCTCATTTCACTTTACCAGTGCGTACCTTTTTAAACCAAAAGTATCCCGGTAAATGGATTGGGAGAGGCAATGACGCACCAGTGCCTTGGCCTCCACGTTCCCCGGATATCACCCCAATGGACTTTTTTTGTGGGGAACTATTAAATCTATTGTTTATGGTAAGCTCATAAATATGCACGACGAATTATGGGCGCGAATACAGAATGCGTTTCAAACAGTTAAACACAATGTTGGTGTTTTACAACGTGTCCATTTTAATTTTTTGCGACGTGTAAATTGTTGTATTACTGAAAATGGCAATCAGTTTGAACATTTGTTGTGAAACTAATAAATTTGTATAAATGAAATTGCCAATTCTTGGTTGCAGAATACTTCAAACATTAAAAGTGCGATTCTTTTCGCAATCTACAACAAGTTAGTCTTACAAAGACTATATCAAACACTCATTGAAACAACTACTTCCCGGGCTAATACCCCGACGGACATTGAATTATACAACAAGTGTTTGCTGTTACATACAGTAACCTACTGCAAATGTAACAATTTGGGTCGAATTATTTAGGCCATCTATAGACGCGTTTCGAGATTTATCTCTCATCAGTATAGCTTTGCCATTCCCTCTAAACAATTTGACACCTTAGACTGGCGGTCACGTTACCGTTTAAACATAAGTATAAATGAAATTGCCAATTCTTGCTATTCTATTAGCCCGGGAAGTAGTTGTTTCAATGAGTGTTTGATATAGTCTTTGTAAGACTAACTTGTTGTAGATTGCGAAAAGAATCGCACTTTTAATGTTTTTAATAAATTTGTGTTTATTGTTAGGTACCTATCTTTATTTCTACTTTGTTAATTGTTTTGAGAAGCAAAATATTGTTCATAATTTTATTACTTTTATTTGGCAAATAAAAATACTTTTTTGTGAGAAAATAGAAAAATTATATAAGAGACAAAAAATACGTAAAATTGAATGATCTTGCAGAAAAAAAGTATTCCTTATGATTTGGCCCGTTGAATAAAAATATTTAGGTATCTTAAGAAGTCGATGGTCCTAGTTTCACCACTTACTTTAAACGTAGGATAAAGAAACATATCGCAAAAAGTGCATGGTATCAATGTAATTAAATGTGCCAAATTAGGTTTTCTTACCTAATTCCAAAATAAAAATATTTGAAAAATAATGAAAAAAAATAATATCTTTGAGACCTCGTAGATGGCTTAGGAACCACTTTTGGATAGAGATAAGTTTAGTTAAATCGTCTTATTTTGTTTCAGAGAATATGTGGTAGAGCGTTGTACAGACCATTCGGGGACACCCTGTATATACTTAAAAGAAAAATTCAAATTCGATCCTCATCGTTTTTATTTTGGTTAACACAATTAACTCGGTTAAAACAATATACTTACCTTCAATTGCTTTCCTGTAACCAAGTCAATAACGCAAGGGCAAATATAGAGTTAACTCTAAAATTTGATTTTAGATAAAATTCTGCACTTATCTTTATGATTTCTGTGCATGACTTTTTATATATACATTTTTAGGCATTTGTCGATTTAATGAAAGTGTTCAATTTAAAATTGGAGCGAGTGTTTTCACTCCTAGATTAAACATGAAGTTAAATTTCGAGTTTAGAAAAGCCTTAAAATTTGGTTTAGTATCTGTAAAAATAGGCTTCTCTAAACTCAAAATTTTACTTCATGCGCCACGCGATTAAAATACTAAACTATTTGAAGTTAGAAATACAGTTTACAATTGAGTAAAATTCGAAATATTTAAATAACAAATTATTTACTTTTTTCGTTACATATTCTCAAGTCAGGTCGAATAATACAAAATTATTTAGTTATTATTAAAAAAATAATATAATAATGTTGCGTAATAAAAACATCAATATTTGTTTCTCAGTAGCTTTTTTGAAATCTGAAAAAACTTTGTTACGGCAAATATAATTAAAGATCAAACAATCTACGTTGTTTTGTTTTTCTTATGGGCAAAAAATCAAAACCCAATCGTCTTACAAAAGCGAAACTTTCATTATTTTATACGATAGTACAAGTGCACTTAAGGAGGTGTTTACAGATTTTGAAAGAGACACATATAAAAAGATAAGCCGTAATTTTTAGTTTTATATTAAACAAAGTTAGTTTTATATTAGACAAAAACTGTTAAACAAACATAAATCACATAAAATTATGCAAGACTGTCAAATAATTTAAACCAGGGTTGTTATATTTAAATCACTTTGTTTAAAACAGTGTTTTAAACGTGCTTAAAAACAGTCGTCGTGTTTTAAAAGGTTTTGTTTTAAACATGATTTAAATCTTAAATTTGTTTAAAACATGTTTTAAACGTTACATTTGTTTAAAAAGTTTTTTTATTATCTTAAATTTACTAAATTATATTTTACACTACTTCATTAAAATTTGTTGTTGACGCTTTTAAATTTTAGCTAAATTGTTGAAGATTTATTAAATTACATTATTAATCATAACATTTTAATACAATAAAATATCACAACTGTGTGTGTATAAATGTGACGTTAAATACAGGGAATTTTTCTTTCAGGTATACATATGCATACACTGTCAATTTTACGACATTTGTTGTTTTTTTAAAGATTTCAATTTGAATCTTTAAGCGAGGGTTTTCTACTCCCAGACTAAGCATGAAGTAAAATTTCGAGTTTAGAAAAGCCTGAAAATTTGGATTGGCCGCGTAGCGAAGCGGAGCGGCCAATCCAAATTAGGCTTTTCTAAACTCGAAATTTTACTTCATGCGCAACACGTATAAAACACTGAAATATCGTAATGTTTGAAATATACGGCTTTAGCAATCTAATATGTAGATGTGAATAAAACATGAGTCAAATTCTGCGTTGAACAAATTGTTTAAAACAGTAATTATAGGCAACCCAATGACTCTTTCGTATACTAGGTTTCCTATAATCCTTGTTGCATGTGTGTGTTATTTGAACTTCACTGTAAATCACTGTTTTTAAGCGTGGCGCATGAAGTAAAATTTCGAGTTTAGAAAAGCCTAATTTGGATTGGCCGCTCCGCTTCGCTATGCGGCCAATCCAAATTCTTAGGTTTTTCTAAACTCGAAATTTTACTTCATGCTTAGCCTGGGAGTGGAATACACTCCTAAAAAGCCTCAAATTAACCACTTTGAAACAACGAATTCCCGCAAATTTAAAAAACGCTGTAATTATCAGGCTATGTATACTCAAAAAGAAAATGCCATGTATATTCTGGTTTAAACACGTTTTAAACGTGTTTTAAACATGTTTTAAACACCTTTTAAACATGTTTTTAATTGGTAATGTGTGCGCTGTTTCGATGAAAAAAACACGTTTTGTAAAAAAAACTGTTTGTTTTAATTAAAATGAAAAAAAAAATACGTTTTTTAACAACCCTGATTTAAACAGGCTCTAAAACTTTATAATAAAGCAAGAGATCGGATTTGAAGCTCTTCTTATGGATATATAAGATAATATTTTATATATTGACATTTCATTACCTGCTGCCCTTCTACTCATTCTTTGAACTATTATTTTAGAGATTAAATCTTATTATTTATGACGTGGACAATTTCAATTAATATTACGATTTCATTATGTTACAAGAATATATTTTTGTAATAAATCTTAATAAAATATATAAAAAATATTTCGTGACATTTTAAGAGTTATTAGCTTATTGGTTTTTTGTCAAGTAATTAATTGCATGAGAAATATAAATTTCGACGTTCTTTGACCTTCCTCCATTTTCATGAAATTCTCGTTAAGATTTTATTAATTACACGTCTCCGTGCAAAAATAACGCAAGGCTGAATTTTTATTGAAGTGCGTGTAATGTTTAACTTGATTTTCCAAATAAACATTCGGAGCTGCTGTTGCTGGACGGTTAAGCGGTTCCTCGGCTAATCGCGGAACGCCGAAAGCCCGGATTCAAATCCCGGGCTGGGTGCAAACATTTACGCGTAGTAAGTGATTCCTTCCGGGTCCATAGATGTAGTCTCAGGGTCGACTCTTTTAGGCGACTACCTAGGGGCGTTTGAACCAAGGAGCGCCATTTGACTAAATGTTTAGTCATGATTAAAAGTAACGACTAAAGTAGTCATAACTAATTTAATCAATAATCATTTGAATCGCGTTTTAGTACTAGCCTGTCAACCAGAGGCGAATATTTGTCATGACTAAATAACTAATTGTGAGAGACTAAATTTACTAATAATAATTGTTGAGGTTAATTATTCTCATAAATGTCAAAATAGTCTCGCAGTAAAATGTTTACATTTAAAATTCTCGCTTGGGAATTCCAGGGAATAATTGTATTTTGTTTCTCGTTTCCCGGGAAAAACACAATTATGTCTTGAAATAGAAATTCATGTTTTTAATCATATTCAATGTTATACCATACTGAACACGATTAATATTTTTTTGATTATTTTAATATTTACAACATATTTAATACGATAGTGAAATATTTGATGTAATAATGACATTTTTCGCATTTAAATGACAATTTATATTCTATGTAAAGGGGGTTTCAATAAAACAGATCGATGTTAACAGTAGATAACAATGTAATTTGTTAAAACTCAATTTCTCTATTAAATCATGTCATTTGGCACATCGCTGGATTAATATTACAAGGTTCTATGTGACATTTTTTTCGATTTTCAATTTGTGATGTTACAAGCCTCTATGTATGCACATAGAGCCTTGTAACATCACAAATTGAAAATCGAAAAAAATATCACATAGAACCTTGTTGTCGCTAAGGCTTCGTTGGCACACCTCCATTCGATGCTCAAAATTTTTTACATCTCTGTATAATTGCACCAATATGCCTTATTATCTTATCCTTCATCTATTGAATTGTTTTTGGATTGTTGGCATAGATCTTACTAAATATAAAAACGAATTAAAACTAATATCAACTTTCTACAAAAAAATTAGTCTCATTGAGACAAGTCTTCAAATATTCATTAAAACAACTACTTATCGAGTTAATACCCCGACAGATATTGAATTATACAATGGATATTTGAGTTACACGACAGATTTACTGTTCTATGCGTTATCTATATGCAAAATGCAACATTAGATGAAATTATTCTCTCACCAAACTAAATGAACCAACAGGAAATTGAAATAAATTGAAAAAATTACAGGGAATGAATCCTAAGCCATCTATAGACGCGTTTCAAGATTTATCCCTCATCAGTATAGCTATACTTTAGACTTTCAATACAAAAAATTATTGAAATAAACAGAAAACTTACAGAAATGTTGAACTGTGTCATTGAAACAAGTACACAAAACTGGGACGAGTAAAAATGAAGGGATGTTATTTATCGGTAAAGGGATTAAATCATTAGTAGGTGCGAACTATTTGATACCTGAGAGAGAGTGACATACCGCCTTTAACGGTACAGTTTCACATAAAGAAAAATTTAACATAAAGAAAAATTGATTCTTTATGTTAAATTTTTCTTTCTAGATCTTAATGTTGAGATATCCCAAAAAGAAGAATTTCAAAGGCGATCAATCGATCTTAGTGTCCAAGTGACCTTGTTGTTTTGAGAGATGATACGACCTGAGAACTTCTTATTCAACAAAGCCATTGTTGCATTGGCTGTGTAGCACATGGCACCGTCCTATTGAAACCACAAATCAAGTCATAAAAAGTTGGTCATTATCACTATTCACCGTAACAAAATTCCTGGCTTCATTTTCAAACGGTCCAATGATTCCGCCAGCAAAATATGCATCCAAAAATCTTCCTTGGATTTTTATCAGCCCAAATACTGACCAAATAAATCGCAATGTGTACGAAATATATTTTTAATTGATCGCCCATTTTCGTAATAGGCTTAAATAGCTTTAACACTTTGTTAGATTGTTAATCTTTCCATGGTTGAAATTACCAAAGACTGAATGTGTTAAATGTCAAAATTATTCGCATTTAACATCGATCCAAGCCATTGGAACACCCTTTATATTCGATATATTTTGACGATTAATAAATTATTATATTTGTGAAATTATACCACATTTTACAGTGACCATAACTTACATATTTTTATTTATTTATAAACGGTGGCAACTACATAAAAATACAAAGACACATGCAAAAGTTGAGAATTTATCAAAATTTTATAGATTCGCACTTTAGACAATTTTTATCATTTACATGACAAATTTGGTATTCTGCTGGGTATGACATTTGTATTACATACGATATATTTTCAATCGTCTTTTATACAAAATATTTCAAAAAGGTCGTAAGTATAGTTTGTAGTAAGTTTTTTTTTCAGCTTGTTGACGAATGTCAGGATTTAAATATTTTATTCTACCACAAGTCATATAAACGTTATAATATTGGTTTCCATAAATAAATCAAATACATTGTGCATTTTCAATCTATATGAGGATATAACGTAACATTTACTCTAAACTGAATTTTGTGTTTTATTGGTAGTGATTTGTATTTTGTTGTATATTATTTTATTTCAATTCTGCAACACAGTATTATATTTGTTAAATATTTTGTATTTTATTCTAATGTTTACTACTATTTGTGTAGGGCCTAGGCATTGTTTGTATGGGACTACAACCTTATGCAAATCGTAGTATCCACCCCTGCTAGTACTATGTTTCACTCAGATATAAACAAAAGATGCCAAACATAAAAGTAATGTTTTCATATAAATAATACATTTACTAAATAAAATGTAAATATCCGCGATGTAACTATCCACAGGAAACTGTCTCTCAGATAAAAACCACCTTCATTGATATCTGAAAATATTTTAGGATGTCAACGCAAAAGGACGCAAAGGGATCAATCAGTATATTGAAATTCCGGCCAATAAATTCCTCGAAAAAGCCCCGAGACTCTTGCCTAAACAAAGATTTACTCGGCGGTGGCGAATAATAATACCAATCCTCTCAGCAATTTGTCTTGCTTTACCCTAAAAACCTTAAACCGGGTCTAACTTATGGTGCGAGCGTGTTAAGTGTCGACCTTTGCAAGGCATTAATAAAGATCGTCGCTTAGAATTTGTCACTATAGATTATAGTAAGTATACAAAAAAAAAATGTTTTCACGATAGTATCTAAAGCATAGCAATTTGACTGTCTATGTTTTAATTACACGATATGTTTGAAATAGATTTTCTATACCACAAAAATGTTGTGTTTTCTTTACTTCGAACACAATTTGTTTGTATTCGAATCCAAATTTAGGTGACTTAAATACTTACAAAAGGATTCGAATCATGAAAAGGTGAAATCAAGAATAATTCAAATTCAAAACTATATGAAATCGAGAAAATAAGCTTACGCTTCTTATAGTTTGCACACTTTAAACATAATATATAAAATTACGAATATGTTATTCTTGAAAATGCAAACAATGTCTTAATTAATAAGACAACTTAAGACAATAAATATCCATTGAAACAACTTCTTCCCGTGCAAATACAAATCAAATAAGATTTTAAATATTTCATTGTATAATTCAATATCCGGAGGTGTATTTCCACGGGAAGTAGTTGTTTCAATGCATATTTATTGTCTTAAGTTGTCTTATTAACTAAGACATTGTTTGCATTTTCACGAATAACATATTCGTAATTTTACATATCATTTAAATGGTATTTGAACCAACATAAGATCCATTGTGAGGATTTGAATTACATTTCGAGTATATTCTAAACTTCACTTTAAATTGATGTTTTATACGCTTGGCGCATGAAGAACCATTTCTTGTAAATATACTACAGTTACTGCTTTACTACATCTCACATGGCTCTAGTATGGATGCAAACAAAAATCCAACTTCAACATTAAAATAGAACTTATAGCAGAATAGCAGATTAATTGCTATTTACAAATCTTCAAAGAATTATAATTGTTAATTACACATTTTGCAATAAACCTCTCTTGTTACAACTATTAATAGCTGTTTTAAGAGAGTTATTAGACGTTTTAGTGTTTCTTGTTATTAAATTAGAATAATATATATCATTAATACATTATTTATTTTATGTTAATATTCTATGTACATATATTTTTAGATCAGTCTTGACATTTTAAAGTTCGATTTTTTTTTTCTTCCTGGAAAATTCCCGGCACGTAATGTGTTTTACAAGGATCTGCCATTTCCTTCCTCCTTCCTGATAAATAAAACTTGGACGGAAGCGAGTTCCTTGGTCTCCAAGGAAAATGGAATACGCTGACCGTGTTTTTCGCTCAAGAAATATTTTTCATTTATCAGTCTTTCAATTTACTTAGATGACATTTGTACATATTTAATAGGATAGTAATTTTCTAAGTATGAAAAGCCTATATCCTGTGATTTAGCAGATTTTTTTTATGCAGACAATTATTACCCATACAAATATTTATGCACCATCCCAGATATTTTAGATAGAATTATAATTTCAAGATAAAATAAATGAAAATGCCAATAATTGGTTAACGAATATTAAAATATATATTCTAACGAGCGTCTTTCTTTTGTAAGATACAATAGTTGCAAATTCTAAAAGAGTTATTAGTAGGTTGGTTGGTTTCACATAAATGCGTCTAACTTTACCTTATTGTATATGTTTTATGAAGTGTTAAGTGAGAAATTGGTTCGAGTTCTAAATATTTCATAATCTAAAATAAACTTTCTTAAGCTCCTTTAACATGGTCTTGCATTTGTAGTGTTTAAAATAAATAATGCGGGTTAAAATAAATAAATTGTCTATTCGGAAATTTATTAAAGACGGTTCAAAGAATAAAGAAGTTAAGTTTAAAGTGTGTTTTACTTTGTTATCCTGAAACACAGAGAGTTTATCTTTTAAGTATACATATGCCAATTACAGCGAATATGCTGTAAATTTTTAAATGTTGGTAGTTTTATTTAAAAGAGTTTAATTTCAAGCTTTAAAGCAGCGTTTTCCACTCCCAGATTAAGCATGAAGTAAAATTTCGAGTTTAGAAAAGCCTGAAAATTTGGTTTAGTCGCGTAGCGCTACGCGACCAAACCAAATTTTCAGGCTTTTCTAAACTCGTAATTTTACTTCATACGCCACGCGTATAAAACACTAATTTCAAGTGAAGTTCAAAGTATACTGCTAAAGCATTACACTAAAGAAGTGTATTCTAAACTTTACACTAATCCAGTGTTTTATACGCGTGGCGCATGAAGTAAAATTTCGAGTTTAGAAAAGCCTGAAAATTTGGTTTGGTCGCGTAGCGCTACGCGCTACACGACCAAATCAAATTTTCAGGCTTTTCTAAACTCGAAATTTTACTTCATGCTTAATCTGGGAGTGGATAACACTCCTTTAAAGCTTGAAATTAAACTCTTTTATGAAAAACTACAAACATCTGAAGATTTACAGCATATACGCTGTAATTGGGATATTTTCTAACCCAAAATTTTACTTCACTCTTAGTCTGAGATTGAAAAACACTCGTTTAAAGATTCAAATTAAACCGTTTTTGAAAAACAACGAATGTGGAAAAATTTACTGCGTATGTAAACTTATAAGAAAAACTTTCTGTATATCTACTCGGTAATTAACATCACAAAATTCAAACAAAATTTGTATATGTATACAGGGTGTTTCAGATTCGAGCCTCACCATGGAGATCTCGCTTATTATAGGAGATAGAATGTAGGTTTAAATTCGGCACTTTTGCAGAATTTATTGTTTTTTTAATAATCCGTTGAAAAAAATACTTCATTTCTTTTGTTGTCGAGTAAAGTCCAAAACAACCGAAAAATCTGTATTTTTTTTTAATTTAATTTTTGTTATTTAAGGCAATTTTTAAAAACGGCGAAGACCTTCTTACAACACTTTTTTATCATCTAACAGTGGGCGTAATTGATTTCTGTATAACATGTTTCGTTTCTTTTATAACATTATCAACTTTTTTATTTCATATGTACGCCATATTTATATTCTATCACATCTAAATGCTATATTTTTGTGGTAAAAGAAACGAAACATGGTATAAAAAAATAAATAACGCCAACTGTTAGATAATAAAAAAAGTGCTCCAAGAAGGTCTTTACCGTTTTTAAATATTGTCTCAAATAACGAATATTTAAATGAAAAAAGGAATACATTGTTTTCACTTTTTTGACTTTACTCGAAAAAAAGAAATTGAGTAACTTTTTTTAACAGATTATAAAAAGTCATTCAATTCTAGTGCCGAATTTAAACCTACCCTCTATCACCTATAATAAGCAAGATCCCCATGGTGAGGGTTGAATATAAAACACCTTGCACATAATTTTTGAAATTAAAAAATAATTAAATTCATGCATGGACATATATTTCTACATCATCTGCTATTTCGCTAAAGTAATATATGTTCAAAGGAAACTTTAGAATAGTCTATTAAGCATGAAAACTTAAGGGAGTTCCCAAAACCGCTTACTAGCTGTTTGTGTTAAGGTCTAGTTAATAGACAGTTTAAAAAATTAACTTAGCATGCATTTGTAAGATTATAATCCCTACTAATATCAATTAGTAATAGATAAATGTTCAATATATAATAAACGTGTCCAAGCTGGTCCAAAAAGAAAATATGATCATCACGATGGTTTTGACCGATACTACGTGGTAATCCATATCAAAATTGCATGAAACTATTACTATGTTTTTTGCCACTTTTATATATATACAGGGGTTACATATAAATATTTTTACGACTTAAGTTTCGACAGTGTGAATTTTATTATCAAGTAAATATGATCATATAAAATAGCATAGAGCTTTGTTTCAAAAGATACGATTGTATTGAATTTACTGTTTCTATGTATCAAAATGTGTTTGTATAAAATGAGCTTTAAAATAATATTTCATAAAATAGATTTAAATCAAAAGAAATTACCGTATGAAATTTTCTTTAGCCGAGTTATAAAATGTTTGTATAAAATGGGCTTTACATTTTTTTTAAATAATATTTTATTATTATCATTTATTACAATAAATGTCTCTCTAATTAATTAGCCGTCCAAATCCGATTGCTAACAGACAATTTATTCTGGGATTTGCTGGTAATCTGTAATCTGTTCCCCAACTTGAAATGCCAGCTAAATTTCGAGGAATTAAGTAGTTCGTGTTTCGATCGAGCATTAATGATCAGCTATTACGCTCTAATAGGCCTTATCTACATAATCATGTTGCCAAAAAAATTAAAACCTAATAATCATAATATTTCTTGCGAAAGGTATTTCAACGTCTGATTTTTATACTTTATGAGGTTAATACTCTAAAGATTATATGTTTTATTTATATATCAAACTTATAGGCACGTATTTATACGCTTTTTGGTGATAAAAACGCATTTATATGTGTTCCTAGATGTGTATTTTAGAGGTGATACTATTTATACATATAAACATACAGGAATTTTTCTTTTAAGTATAAATATCCCGATAATTTTAGTGTTTGATATATTTGCAGGCATTCGCGGTTTTTATAAAATCTTCTAAGGAGTGTTTCCAATAATTGATTAAGCATAAGGTAAAATTTCGAGCTTAAGATAGCCTGAACATTTGACTTGGTAGCTAAAGTAAAGTTAAAAAAAATTACTTCATGCTTAATGAAGGAGTAGAAACACTCATTAGATGCTTTAAATTCAACGCTTTTTAATAATCAACGAATGCCGGAAAATTTACAGATTATACCTTGCAAAATCCATAGACTTGTTTTTTTAGATATACATATCTCAATTGTATGCTGCAAATATTTAGATTTCAGTTGTTTTCTTAAGAGTTTAATTTATTGCTATAAACGCGTGTTTTCCACTCCCAGATTAAGCATGAAGTAAAATTTCGAGTTTAGAAAAGCCTTAAAATTTGGTTTGGTCGCTCCGCGAAGCGGAGCGACCAAACCAAATTTTCAGGCTTTTGTAAACTCGAAATTTTACTTCATGCGCCACGCGTATAAGACACTGATTTCAAGTTAAGTTTACTTGTTCACAATATTTCAATGTTTTCAGTGTTTGATACGCGTGACGCATGAAGTAAAATTTCGAGTTTACAAAAGCCTGAAAATTTGGTTTTGTCGATCCGCTTCGCAACGTGACCAAACCGAATTTTCTTCCCCCATTTTCCCACCCCGCCAAAGTGGTAAATTTCGAATACATTATTTTACATTCACTAAATTTTCAAAAATGTATATAAAACCTTTTTCAGAGAGTTAAGGGGCAATAAGTAATGTTAAGAAATTAATGAGTATTTTATCAAAATCTAATTTTGTAAATCATATTAACCTATAAATTTGATTTACTGGCAATGGAACTCTAATAACGATTTGTAATGACGTAATCAATTCCAATATCCAACATTTCAAAAACATTTATTTAATTAATTTCACCCCTATGTTACTTTCCGCTTCCAATAAAAAAATACTTATAGCCCACAGAAATAAATTATCTCTATCATACAAAAACACTTCTAATTATAGAAGTTTATCTCCGAAACCACTTTTACTTAATTCCGTGCCAATAATATGCCCAATAAACTTCGCCCCCTCACACAAACCACCATTCAACTAACAGACCTAATAATTGTACCTCTCACCGCCGGTCACGTTCTAAGGGCTAAGCTACAAAAAAAGGCAATCAACTTTCGGCATCTTCGGAATGGAACGTGCCCCACGGAAACATAATTGAAAGATCCTCCCCCGGCCCGAATTTATTGCATAATTCAAAGAATTCTCTGATTGGAAATGAAATCTTCAACGTGCATTATCGCTACCTATTCAGTTGGATAATTTATGTTTCGAGGAGTAAATTTTATCGGATGAAAAATTAACATTGGTATCCGATATTTATATTGAAATTTAAATAAAGCTTAATTCCTGTTTGAAAAAGTGATTTATGTGATGAAAAATTAATGCTGGAATCGAGTATTTACGTATAAATAATTATTTTTATGAGATAAAAAATTAACGTTGGAATTAGATATTTGAGTCGCCTATTTCCAAAAACCTTTAAATCTATTGTTTTCAAATGGATTAAGGGGTTGTTGGAAATAAGCGACTCATTGATTCCTACTCATTTTAAAAATAAAATTCGCTAAATTACTTACCTCCAACCCCCATTACAATTGGGCCGGCGTATGATAGATTATTTAAATGAAATCCTCTCGACTCGTTTTTTATTTTGACAGTGTGATTGCCACGGATTTCTTGTGCTACTGACAGCTGATCAGCGTAATAACCTGAAATAAAATTGATAAATTTAGTTATTTCTAAAAAGTAATTTCATCATTTAAAAAAATTACAATCGCGAATACAATGCATTTTATATTCTAATAATTAATTATCTTAATTGGTTTATTAAGCGTAATATAATATAATAAATATTGCACTTTACTACTACTTGCACTCTTAATGGCCTTAGCTATACAGCACTGTTGACCAGCCACAGACTTTGCAAATTTATAGAAGCTAAATATTGTTACATACTTACACTCAGTAGCGGATCTAAAATTATTGCAATTGGGGGGTTAACCGAAATAAATATTGGCAAAAATAATTGAAATCAATGAAAATTTCATAAAATTATATGGAAGTTATAAACTGTATTAAAATTCAAAAAATTTACCAGAAATAAAAAGGAGATTAACGAAATGAAAATAGCTATTTATAATTCTGCTTAGAATATTAACACTGATTTAAATTGAGATAATCAAAACATTCTGCATTTATTCACAACATACAGGCAATGTTTTTTTAAATATACGCTGTACATTTTCAGGCATACCTTGTTTTTATAAAAACGTTTAATTTAAATCTAATAATGAGTATTTCTACTCCTTGATTGAGCAGGAAGTAAAATATCGAGTTTAGAAAGCCTGAAAAATGAGCTTCGTCGCGTACCAAAGCGGATCAATCCAAATATTTTTTTCTCAAAAATGTGAATTGCAAAGTTTAAGATATGTTTTCACTAAATAATTAAAGTATATTAGAATGTTTCTATCTATATTCGTTTCTCAGAAAAAAAAAGTGAATTGCAAAGTTTAAGATATGTGTTCACTCAAAAATAAGAGTATATTAGAATGTTTCTATCTAAATTCGTTTCTTAGAAAAAAAATGTGAATTGCAAAGTTTAAGATATGTTTTCAGTAAAGAATAAGAGTATATTAGAATGTTTCTATCTATATTCTTTTCTGAGATATACCACAAAGTTACATTTTTTAAATGAAAACAATAGTTCGCTATAGCATGCCATGGCATATTTAAAACGTCATGTTTTTTTTTCTCTAATTAGATACAGCACTTAAAATAATTATTTATGAAAATAAATTTAAATCAATTTTCTATTTTTTTAAATAATGGTTAGCCATGAAACAATATTATTATTTTTTAAATGAATAATAATTACTATTAACTTACTTATTTTTATAAGTACGTCTGTCAAGAGCTATATCTGATAAAAGAGAAAATGAATGTCGATATAAACATTCTGATAGATTTACAACTTTATTATTTATTGCACAATTTTTTAAAAAATTTGGCCTTCACGCATTTTTTTATCATTTTATCATTTTTTTATCATTTTAAGTAATCAACAAAAATCGATTTAAAAAAATTTGAAATTATTACATTTTTCAATATATCTAGTTAAAATTTGACAAGTGTAATTTTATAAGGTATGTAAAACTGCACGACTTTGCCCATTTGACCATTTTTCTTTATCTCTTGTAGTTTCCGAAATCCCTCTACAGCATATCCAAAAAAACTCACCCTGTATACATTTCTAAGTTTATCGAATATAAATTAAAAATTATTTTAAATTATATACACAGTTAACAACAACACTGCGCTATGTTTGTACATGTATAACAGAAAATATAAATATTAACATTGTGTGGTTGAAGTTTAAATAAATTTACAGCACATTTTACATTAAACATTATTTATGCAACAAACTCATTACTAATTACCATTAAATATTAGTGATAGCAATTTGTAACACGTTTAAAATACATTTATGTATTACTAATGCATAACATCATTGATTTGAAAACAAAAATCGATTACTACAACTTTTCTCATTGTTTAGTTATGTTACAAGCTATTATATAGTTTCAGATAGATAAATGTTTGCTTAAACGTTTATACATATGTATATAAATTTAAAAATATAAATTTCAATTACTACAAGTTCCCCTAAAGTTTTTTATATAGTAACAACCTTATATTATTATTAAGTAGTTTTAAATTTAGATGGATGTGAAAGCAAACAGACACACTACGAAAATACGTGTGGGTGTGAAATAAAGAAGCAAAAAATCAATAATAACATTAAAACCATCATCCCACACTGAGATGAATAAAGTGGGCGTTGTTTTATATTTTATAGCAAAGCTGGGTAGAATTCTGAAAAAAGGATTCTATTTACGAGTCCGAATCCTCTCATTTCCGTTAGTGTGTAGAACTAAAATATGAATTTAAATAATAAGATATCATAAAAATATTTGAGGTGATGATCTTTAACATATTCTAACAATGTACACTTGAATTTCAGTGCTTTACTTAAGACTATATTTTATGATTTTTAATTTTAAAATACTCTATTTGGTTTGGCCGTTTCGCTTCGCTACGGGACTAAACCAAATTTTCACTCCTTGAGAATGCATAAGCTGTAAATTTTCCGACATTCGTTGTTTTTTAAAAGAGTTCAATTTAAAGCTTTAAACAAGTGTTTTCCACTCCCAGACTAAGCATGAAGTAAAATTTCGAGTTTAGAAAAGCCCCGTGAAAATTTGGCGAGGGTCGCGCAGCGACCCGAGACAAATTTTCTGGGCTTTTCTAAACTCGAAATTTTACTTCATGCGCCACGCGTATAAAACACAGATTTCAAGTGAAGTTCGAATGAACATAAATTTCACAATATTTTAGTGTTTTATACGTTTGGCGCATGAAGTAAAATTTCGAGTTTAATAAAGCCCAAAAAATTTTTCTCGACCCTCGACAAATTTTCACAGGGCTTTTCTAAACTTGAAATTTTACTTCATGCTTAGTCTGGGAGTGGAAAACACTCCTTTAAAGCCCAACATTGAACTTTAAAAAAAAACAAGGAATATCTAAATATTTACAGAAAATAGGCTGAATTTGGAATACGTACTTGTATTTATACATACAGGGAGCTTTTCTTTTAAGTATCCGTATTTCAAATTTAGCCTATTTTCTGTTAATCTTTAGATATTCTTTGTTTTTTTTTTAAGTTTAATATGAAGCTTTAAACGAGTGTTTTCCACTCCCAGACTAAGCATGAAGTAAAATTTCGAGTTTAGAAAAGCCCCGTGAAAATTTGGTGAGGGTCGCGCAGCGACCCGAGACAAATTTTCTGGGCTTTTCTAAACTCGAAATTTTACTTCATGCGCCACGCGTATAAAACACAGATTTCAAGTGAAGTTCGAATAAACATAAATTTCACAATATTTTAGTGTTTTATACGTTTGGCGCATGAAGTAAAATTTCCAGTTTAATAAAGCCCAGAAAATTTTCTCGGGTCGCTGCGCGACCCTCGACAAATTTTCACAGGGCTTTTCTAAACTTGAAATTTTACTTCATGCTTAGTCTGGGAGTGTAAAACACTCCTTTAAAGCTTCACATTAAACTGGAAAAAAAAACAAGGAATATCTAAATATTTACAGAAAATAGGCTGAATATGGAATACGTACTTGTATTTATACATACAGGGAGCTTTTCTTTCAAGTATATGTATTTCAAATTCAGCCTATTTTCTGTTAATCTTTAGATATTCCTTGTTTTTTTTTTAAGTTCAATGCGAAGCTTTAAACGAGTGTTTTCCACTCCCAGACTAAGCATAAAGTAAAATTTCGAGTTTAGAAAAGCCCCGTGAAAATTTGGCGAGGGTCGCGCCGCGACCCGAGACAAATTTTTTGGGCTTTTCTACACTCGAAATTTTACTTCATGCGCCACGCGAATAAAACACTAGAATGTTGTGAAATTTATGTATATTTGAACTTCAATTGAAACCTGTGTTTTATACGCGTGGCGCATGAAGTAAAATTTCGAGTTTAGAAAAGCCCAGAAAATTTGTCTCGGGTCGCTGCGCGACCCTCGACAAATTTTCACGGGGCTTTTCTAAACTCGAAATTTTACTTCATGCTTAGTCTGGGAGTGGAAAACACTGGTTTAAAGCTTCACATTGAACTTTAAAAAAAACAAGGAATACCTAAAGATTTACAGAAAATAGGCTGAATTTGGAATACGTATACTTAAAAGAAAAACTTCCTGTATGTATAAATAGAAATACGTATTCCAAATTCAGCCTATTTTCTGTAAATCTTTAGATATTCCTTGTTTTTTTTAAAGTTTAATTTGAAGCTTTAAACCAGTGTTCTCCACTCCTAGACTAAGCATGAAGTAAAATTTCGAGTTTAGAAAAGCCCAGAAAATTTGTCTCGGGTCGCTGCGCGACCCTCGACAAATTTTCACGGGGCTTTTCTAAACTCGAAATTTTACTTCATGCGCCACGCGTATAAAACACAGGTTTCAATTGAAGTTCAAATATACATAAATTTCACAACAATCTAGTGTTTTATTCGCGTGGCGCATGAAGTAAAATTTCGAGTGTAGAAAAAAAAATTTTCTGGGCTTTTCTAAACTCGAAATTTTACCTTATGCGCCACGCGTATAAAACACAGGTTTCAAGTGAAGTTCGAATATACATAAATTTAACAATATTTTAGTGTTTTATACGCGTGGCGCATAAAGTAAAATTTCGAGTTTAGAAAAGCCCAAAAAATTTGTCTCGGGTCGCTGCGCGACCCTCGACAAATTTTCATGGGGCTTTTCTAAACTCGAAATTTTACTTCATGCTTAGTCTGGGAGTGGAAAACACTCGTTTAAAGCTTCACATTGAACTTTTAAAAAAAAACAAGAAATGTCTAAAGATTTACAGAAAATAGGCTGAATTTGGAATACGTATACTTAAAAGAAAAACTCCCTGTATGTATAAATACTAATAAAAAATTTCCAGAAGAAAGTTATTGTTAGTACAAAAATGTTCGGCAATAATATTAAAGAGAGAAGTATTTCGTATACAGTAGAACTTATTCCGTAAATAGGAAATCTTTTGGCATATATTTGACAAGGTGAAAGATATTTGGGATATAGTGAATCTCATTTGATCAATAGTGAAATGCAATAGAAAAACCCTGTATGTACAATTTAATTAAATAAAACTCGGTATAATTAAAATGTATTACTCTACGTTTTAATTATATTTTAACCCTTAAATACATAAGAGTTATCTAGAAAGCCGCATATGGTGAGCATGTAGGTTGCAAAAGTATACACTGTTTTTAATAATATACCGGATGAAACACAAAAGCCTATCAAGCTCTTTTTATTATTCGTATCGTTTCTTAATATCGATTGATAATATTAATAAACGATACACATAGCGTTTCGGACTTACTTGCCCTTATAAGTATAGTTAGTTTACTATTATAGCCAACATCATATTTCATTTTTAAACTTATCATTCTTAAGTTATAATATTTATATTTGGACCACACAATCACATTTACACACGTCCGTAAAATACGGGACGAATATTTTACGTTAGAAAAATATACGAGGCTCGAACTCGCATGTCCGCAGTGAACGATTAGTCCAGCCCACCGACTCGGCCACCGCGGCCCTATTTAAATGAGTGAAATCCTTTGTTTCATTTGTTTTCGTATCCGTCGCCTACCTGTGTTCATCTATTTACTCTGAACCGCGGCTGGGTGCATTCCCTGTTTGCGTATTTAAATAACTTTCGGCTTACTACAATTTTAAAATAAATCAACAATTTTGTGGAAGTTGCAAACAAAATATTAGTCGTCGATTGACTAAAATTAAATCTACAAGTTTTAATAGTTGATTTTATGTTGGATGTACTAATCTTGATGAAATACATTTTTAAATATTTTATGGAACAGGTCTTTAAATTGGATGGTGATAATTGAATTTGCTCAACTTGTATGCCAGGTGAAGAAGTTAATGAGGCTAAAACAAACTTTCTGGAGCAAACATTTACTCCCCTAATAATCCAACAATTGTTTGCTACATTTACAATTGATTTTTTGTCATTATTCAACGCAGAAATAAAAGAAAGCTCTCAGATAAAATTAACAATATCAAAGCAAAAAATAAATTATTAAAAGCAGAGGTACAACAACTTAAATCAGTGGCCATATCACTATCACTTTCATCAAATGATTAGAATGTCTAACTGAAATATAGGAACGTGAAAAATGTAAAAAGTATATAAATTAGATGAAAAACAACAACGTATTGAATCAGATAAAACAATTGTAAATAAAATACGCTGGGGATATGACGCGTATGCAGCATTACGTATAGGGCGTTATGATCACACAAATACTAATATGTGTAGACCCATTAAAATCGTTAATCCCTTGAGTCACGATTTAAAACTAAATTTAAAAAACTTACGGGATTTTTTTCAATTTAAATATACGTTTACATATTCCAAAACAAAATTAATAAAAATAAACATTTGTAATAATATATTACGTCACGAGAGTGGTGTGCAGCATATATCATATGAACGGATATATTGCGCACGAGCCGAGTAGCGGCAAGTGCAGTATTCCGCGAGTATGTAATTGCCATACCACTCGAGAAACGTATGATACTTTACCCTAACATAATAAACAATGAGCATGAAAGAACAACTTATTTATTCAATCATTTTTGATAGTAACGTGACATTGATGAAAACTAAATTACTACTTGATCAATATACATTAATGGAATGTCATTTGGTTGTGCGGTAATCAATCAGCTGTCAGCATGTAATATACTTGTCAAAGCTATTATGTGCATGTGTAGGTAATGTCAATTATATGCGTCAAAATGACAGTGTGGTATGATGCGGTTACTATATAGGGCAGGTATGGGCAACCTTTGACATGTTGAGGGCCAAACTTTAGCGTGCAAATACGTTCGCGGGCCGCGTTTAAAAGTACTTAGTGCATTTTAAAGTAGTGATAATATTTTTTGCGATAGATATTAGACATGAAATAATACGACAATGTTATTATAGTACAATTTATTTAAATAACAAAATGAAATTTAAAAAAATGCTACATTATAATTAAATCGTTAAATTTGCAATTGTTGCCAACTACGAAAGTTAAATACACCGAAATCAATGAGACACTTGAGCTTGAATTTAGGAAACTAATCCATCGATATTTGGATTAATTCCACTGAAACAAAGACGTAAAGAATTTTTCAAATTATCGTCAGTCAGTCTTGTACGATGTGTTGTTTTATCAACTTTCATCAATAAAAAGAACTGTTCGCATTTATAAGTACTGCCAAACGCACAAATCAATCTTCTTGCGAATTTTCTAAGCTGCGGAAAATTGTCTTCTTCTAGGTATTTTTTGTAGAAATCGCACAACTCTACGTCTTCAAATTTGGATTTTAGGAGTGAGTTTTCTTGAATCTCGATCAACTCCATTTGTAAGTGTATTGGAGCATTTTGTACAATATATGTTGTAGGAGTAGCAAATAAACTGAAACAGTCTTCCATGTTTTTGAAGCCGCAAAATCTGTTCGAAAATTGTTACGACAGTAACTTGAGTTCTTCAGCATATTGAGCATAAGCAATATTTTCATACGCAGAGAGCGTGTTGAAATGGTAACTGTTACCAGACAGCATCTGTGACTCCCACACGCGTAGTTTGATCTGAAACGCTTTTAAATGGCTGTACAAATCATTTACTAACTGTCCTTGTTTTTGAAGTTTCAAATTTAAATCATTCAAATATCCTGTAAGGTCGACCAGATATGCTAAATCACATATCCATTTAATTCAGATAGTGGTTTATCTTTTATTTTCATAAAGTCTGCTATCTCATTTCTAAGCTCGTAAAACCGTTTCAACATTTTTCCTTTGCTCAGCCATCTGAGTTCACAATAATATGTTACGTCGTTATATTCAGCTGATATTTCATCCAAAAACGCCTTGAACTGACGATGGTTAAGCCCTCGGGATCGAATAAAGTTGATGGTTTTTACTACCACATTCATAACATTCTGGAGTCGAATGGACTTAGAACACAAGTTCTGTTGGTGGATAATGCAATGAAGGACTATCAAATCATCTTTTTGCACATTTAATTCTGTTGCTTTTTCATTCAAAATGCCGATGAAACCTTTACGTAAGCCGACCATAGAAGGTGCACCATCAGTGCATACTCCAATTAATTCTGACAATGGCAAGCCAAAACTTGTGAATACCTTTTGAACTTCAATAAAAATATCCTCTCCTGTAGTGGTTCCTTTTAGCGGCTGTAAAGTAAGCAATTCCTCAGTAACAGTGAACTCCTTATCAACACCTCGAATAAATATAGCCAGTTGAGCTATGTCAGACAAATCGGTGCTCTCGTCTAATGCTATGGAAAATGATTCAAAACCAGCCATACGGTCAGTCAATGTTGTGTTTATATCATTAGCCATCATTTCTATACGTCGAACAACAGTTCGTTTTGACAAACTAATTTTTTCAAATTCTTTTTTCTTTTCAGGACACATTATACCGCAAACTTCTAACATACACTCCTTGATAAATTCTCCTTCGGCAAATGGTTTTAATGCCTTTGCCAATTTTGAGCTAACTATAAAACTAGCTTTCACATTATCAAGTTGTGTTCTTTGTTTATGAAACATTTGTTGCTGTTTTTCCAAATTTGCGGTAAGCTTCTGGATTTTGTCTGTTCTTAATTGTCCTGTCAGTGAGTGCAGCGTAGCATGCTTAGTTGAGTAATGCCTCTTTATATTGAATTCTTTCATTACTGAAATGGATTCATTACACAGCAAACAAATAGGCTTACCATTGTGCAAGATAAAAAATAATTCATCAGTCCATTTTTCTTGAAAATGGCGACCCTCTGTATCTACTTTTCGTTTCTTTCCACTAGACATCATTTTTGTTCACTTTTCGTTCAATAAACTTAATAACAAACTATAGTTAGTAACCACTCAAGATGCACACAAAGTCACAAAGCAAGTTGACGGCTCGAGCAGTTCGCTAGGATATCGCTTGTCCAAGTTACCACCTCGGTAGCTCAAATAGAACTGAACTAACGTTCGGGCCATCCACCCGCTTATATAGGCAAAATGAACGAATAATCTGAAATAAACTAGTTTAGAATAATTGAGAAGCAATAAATCTTTTGATGTGTCGCCCGTGAGGCGGCAAACCTCAAAGAATTTGATCGAGCAAGTCGAGTGGCGGCGATTATCAAAGAGTGAGGCGGCGAACACCAAAGAATTTGATGTTTGCCGCCTCACTGTCACTCCCGTGAGTATAAGTACCTAATGTAATATTTTTTTAATTGGGATTTTTCAAAATGTCTCGCGGGCCGGATCATATCTTACAGCGGGCCGGATCCGGCCCGCGGGCCGGGGGTTGCCCATATGTGATATAGGGCGTAGATAAAATTAATTAACATAAGATCAAACATAAGCTTCAAACTAGTGTTTTATACGAGTGGCACATAAAGTAACATTTCGAGTTTAGAAAAGCCTTAAAATTTGGTTTGGTTGCCCCGCTTAGCAGGACAAATCTTTAAAAAATACCAGTAAAATATTTGCGTAGGCACCGTTCACGAAATTTTGGCACCTCCATTCGTGAAAATCAGCATTTTTCAAATTAGATTTGGCTGGAACCAAATATTCCACGGGCTTTCGCCGCTTGCGTTAGCACGTAAGACATTTTAAATGATGAAATTATGAATGTCAGACCTACGTCAGACCAGCAACGTTATTAATAAATTCAAAAAATAAATCCAAAATTTTCCTATTTTTAGAAAGATATTGCTGTAATCAGAAAAAAAACTATTGATTACAACACGAGAAATATGAATATATTTCCCTTGGTTAGCTATACATCCCTCTATCTTCGTCGTCGGGATGTAACTAGCCTACCTCGGGAAATATTGTCTTCATATTTAACTAGATGTAATAAAAAATATTCATTTACATATTTTTATTGTCACCTTTCTATAAAAAAACCTGACTTAACCGGTGTAAATTTGGTTATGATTGTCATTATCCAATTTTCGATTTGTCCATTTTATGTCCGCCGGGTACATAATATTGTACAACTAATATTATAAACAGAACGCACTAAGATATGATTAAAACTAACAATAGACAATATATTTAGAAAAACACAACAGATACATCACGATTTGCAACAATTTTTGTATTTATTTTAACTTTGTGAATTTTATTGACTCATTTACTATTTCTACGTTTTTTTATCATTTCTATTTGATTTTTCAATTAATGTGATTAATTTTTACGAAAGCTGAGAAATTCAGAAAAATGTTTGTTTTATCAGTATATTTTTAAATTTTAATTTTTATCTTTATATTCAAATAATCTTTATAGTTTTCAACAACAATATAATTTGTAACTTTAATTTATTATTGATTGGCTCTGTTATTGGACTGTATGTAGTCTGGAAAATAAGGCATTATTATTATTATTAAGTTTGACATTTTCAACGAATTCTGGAAATTTTGTAAAGCATATAAAACTGTGATATTTTTATTGATTTCAATAATGTTCGCAGTATTAGTAATTAATATTATGATTTCCTTAAATTTTTATCTACTTTGACAATATTGAATATTTTTATCATGTTTGGATATTTCACATGATTTCTATATATATTTATATACAGTATACATATCCTAATTTTTAAAAAAGCGGTATTTAATGTTTAATGTGGCTTCACGTCTACAAATATAATATTTGACTCTCCAATATATAACATGTGTTTATTTGCTGATAGACATATAGAAGACATATTTTTTTGATCTGTTAGTGCAACACTTGAATGTTGCAAGGTTTGGTTACACAATATAAACGTTTGTAATATTTATTAACGTGAGATCAAACTTGAGCACTATATTTTAAACTTGACTTTAAATCAGTGTTATATACTTGTGGCGTATGAAGTAAAATTTCGACCCTTAACCAGGGTCTGGAGAGACTCGTAAGATGCTTTAACTTAATGCTTATATCATAACAATGAATGCCCAAACATTTGCAGAGTATACATCGGGATATGTATACATAAAAGAACAATTTCCTGTACAACAATTTTAATATTCAATTTGATTAAATTCATACATAAAATATAAAGCCATGACGTGCACAGAAGTGCAAACTATATTATTTTAGACAACCGGACGCCGTAATTGATTTATCTTATTATCCTTCTTTGTCAGGCGTCCATTTCCCATTTCGCGTCTACCGTTTTCATTCCCCTGTCACGTGTCACTTTGGTGCCGGTAAATTATGTATGAATGTACGCATCACATATTATTAGCGATATTATTCCACCAGCATAGACAGTTTTCACTTAGGCCTTTTAGTATCATGTTGCGACTTTGAATAGGGATTAAGATTGTATTAAGGTTATAATATCCCCATAGAGACTTATCACACTAACTAGAATTATATTACATAAATAATTAAGTTTAATATAGATAAGGAGGGTAATTTGAATTCTTAAAAAAATAGTATAATACTGATTTTAGACTAACATATATTTATATAAAGAATAAAACAAGCCAAAATGTAAATATGATAATGATCATTTTAAACAGATATAGTATTAACTTATTGATTTAACACACAATAATTAATGTGCTTTCAGTATAATATAATTCTATTTTCTGATAATATAATATTAGTATAATTTGATTTATAATAAAGTTAATCAAAGTTGTGTGTGCATTTTGTTGGATTAACCCAGTCGGAATTGTGCCACGTGTAATAAATCATAAAGTTTTGGACATGGACCAAACTCCACTCAATTTCAGTGCCGCTCTAAATTATTACGACCTTTTAATATACTGATTTAATTAAACGATGATTTCGGAAATTTAACGATTTACCCATCCGCCAATGACAGCAATAAATGTCGTCCGTTCGTGTTCCAAATTAATTTCTAAATGTAATTTATATAAAAAACGACTATGATTTAATAGGTTTTTGAGCAATAAATCTGCCATACATGGGTTATACTAATCATGGATCATTTTAATACTAAACTGCACCGTGATTTAATACACGCTTACATTTTCATTTATTAAGAATCAAGATATTATAATAAAACTTAGTAACTAAAAAAAACAAACTAAACATGTTTCATTATAGCCTATAAACATTTTTTTTATTTATTCAGGATGACTGTATAGACAGTTGTGTTAATATTAGTAATGTTAGTGGTAATTTACGTCAGCTGTAAATTACGGTATATTATGCAGCTGTTTCGGTAACATTGGTAACATTCTTTAATGCGCATTTGCAAGATAAGATTGAAGGGAAAAAAATACTTTACCGGAGACAAAACAATCTGATTTAATTTACTGTTATATAATGATATACAGGGTGCGTATTGATCGATTTTGATATGTCAGGAGAATCGTTTTTCTTTAACTATTAGTTTTCAAATGGAAGCCTATGGCAAAACGCATATTATTAAACCGTATTTTTCACCTTGATTTAAATGATGTTTCACACATGTATCATAGATGTACTTTATCATTTTTAATTTGACTTATTCAATTGCTTTGAAACATTACAATTGTTTTTTTTTTTGTTGCAATAATAAATATGGAAATATGGAACATTATATTGATAAGATAATATTTACGCAGTTAAATGCGACAAAACTTGAAAATCCATGGCCCACTAAAAAAACCGAGTTATCTACGGTTGATCTTACGTTACTCATTCACTCTAAAAAAATATGTTCATGATTTAGTATATTATTTTAATGATTTTTTCAAGGAATTTACTCATACAATATATCATGTTATAATGATAAGAATGTCAGAAAAAACAAAGCAACAAAAAAAAAGTGAATGAAAAACATTTCAACACAAATGGAGATCCAGTAAATAAAACCAGAATGAAAATGAGCAACACACATGTGTGAAATGGGGGTAGCAAAATGTGTCACAGCGAGCTCTCGGTTTATAACAGTAGTTATTTCCACCCTTATTAGGAAAGCCCATTCATCAGCGATTTGACCTTTTCATATCTCAAATTACGAGCTCATTCAACCGTGTGTAATTTACTCGTTACTTTTTATGTAATCGTTAATCGTGCTTTCTCTTTTTAATCACATTAGGATGTTGTAATTAATCCCATACCTAACATATTTCATTAATTAATTTACAAATCCCCCTTATTTGTGACGGGGGGAATTTGAGTTAATTAGTATTTTGTTTAATAAATTTATTTTTGCAAAGTCATATAAAAACAAGTACAAAAAATGATGTGTCCATCATTGCACTTTCCCCGTCATTTAAAAAATTTATGATTGACATACTAAATGTATTTTACTTGTTGATTGGTTAAAGACCATGTTACATTAAATCAGCGTTTTAAATGCATGGCACATGAAGTAAAATTTTAAGTTTAGAAGAGCCTAATTTGGCTCAGTCGCTCCGCTTCTAAACTCGGAATTTTACTTCATGCTTAATCTGGGATTGGAAACGTTCGTTAGATGATCAGTCATCAACTGTTTTCAGTTTTTTTCGTTGTGAAATTTATGACTAAAATAGAGCTGATGTTTTAGTTAACTTGTAGCGTATACGATTTTCCTTCCAGTTTGACTAATTTTTAATTTAATAACGTTGAAAGAATAGCAATAGTAATTTTTATGAGTTCTTGTATAAAACTCATAAAAATTACTATTTCTCATAAAAATTCTATTTCTCATAAAAATTACTATTGCTATCTTTGAGTTTAGAAAATCGTGAAAATTTGATTTGATTTGGACCAAACTAAATTTTTTCGCTTTTCTAAACTCGAAATTTTACTTAATGCCCCACGCATATAAACCACTGATTTATAGTAAAGTTCAAAATAACCACTAAAGTTTGATGTTATCACCAAATACGAAAGAAAATTGTTCGAATTTTTGAAGCCTAAGATTGGGTTAGAAGAAATAAATATTAATAAGAGTAATGCTAATGTAAATGAGGGTATTGTTTTACTTCATTCCAAATATTAATTGAATCAAATGTATAACATTTTATACAATATAGATATTTTTGGCTGAAAGTTCTAGGTGGATGGCCGTATGAGTTTAATAAAGTAAATGATCACTATTAGAGACACTTTTTGTTGTTATAAATTTCTATTCATAGAGTAAAGTTGACTTAATAGAGATTTCTAGTTAAGCAGGGTGCGATAATTTAGAGATAAAACGGAGCGCATATTTTGCAGCAATTAATCCATCCCCGCTAAATAAGAAGCTATGTCTCTTTTCAAAGCGCAGAGTTATTCAGTGTCACTTGAATTATTCCCGGCCGCAGACTTCATTCAGACCGATCTTGATATTTCGAACAATACCCCTCGAAAAAGCACTTAATTACATCGAAGGTTATTAAACTGACAAACTTTTAATTGTTTTCTTAAATGACTCTAAAGAATGTATTAAATAAACAATTATAAAACAGACAAAATATAAAATGATTTATAGAAAACCATAAAAAATATAGACATTTTAAATATACTCCTATAATAATTTAAAATTAATTGAATTACCGTAAAATCATTATAGTTTATTGCTTGTTAATCTCTACTAGTCGCATACAAACACAACACTAACATTTTCGTAATAGAACAAAATCTACATGCTATTAGTTAGTTTTGAACTTTTGATAAAATAAACGTGACAGCATTGCATTTTCATGTATTCTAACTTCAGTGTAATCGAATAATTTAGAGGTTATGTTTCACTGGTTTTGTAAAAGTTTGTGAAAATGTATTTTTTTCTGCTAAATTATTTGATTAAAATTTACTTCTGACGAGGGTCTCTACTCCCAGATTAAGCATGAAGTGAAATTTTGAGTTCAGAAAAGCCTGAAAATTTGGTTTGGTCACGCAGCAAAGCGGAGCGACCAAACCAAATTTTCAGGCGTTTCTAAGCTCGAAGTTTTACTTCATGCTTATTCTGGGAGTGGAAAACACTCGTTTCTAGCTTCAAATTGAACTCTTTAAAAAATACAACCAAAATCTAAAGATATACAGTAATTACAGTAATTGAGACATTTACACTTAAATTAAAACTCCCTGTATATTTTAATTGATTTGAAATTATTATTTAAATAATGCACTATATTTGTTTTAAATGGTCATATACCATTTAATATTTTTCCACATCAGGACTTAATGCTTTATGTGAAAATTTCAATATGAATAAGCAATAAAGTTAGTTTTTTATTGTTGAAGTTATTTGCAGTAAAACTAAAATGGTTGGCTTTATCGGCGTTTTGTGGGTTATTGTCATTTGGTCGACGTAGAAAATATTACACAATAATAGAGATATACCGGGTGTTGATTTGGCGGACATAGGATATCCCATGTAAATTTTGAAATGATCAAAATTTGGCTTTCCTATTTATTTTAGAAACAAAATTTACCTTTTTTGTAGAGCGAAAAATTCTGAATTCATTCGTGTAAACGTTTACCACTTTACGTTTCTCTAAGTTCAAATAGTTAAGAAAAAGTAATGTGATTATATAAAAATAATGACATGCCATGGAATTGAAACAACAATTGCGGATGTCAAAATGGCAAAAGATATCGCAGTCACTTGATTAAAGTAAATGTTTTCGAAATGATTTATAGTATACAAGAAAAAATCTTCCTTTAAAAATTGGTATTATGCAGACCACAGTTATCACGATGTTTGCGTTATGTTTTTTGTCGTTAATTAAGTAGCAGCAATATCTTGTGCTATTTTGACATCCGCAATTGTTGTATCAATTCTATGGTGTCATTATTTTTATAAAATCACATTACATTTTCTTAATTATTTTAGCTGTAAATCAACATTCGTTGATTTTTAAAAGAGTTTAATTTAAAGCTTTAAACGAGTGTTTTCCTCTCACAGACTAAGCATGAAGTAAAATTTCGAGTTTAGAAAAGCCCCGTGAAAATTTGTCGAGGGTCGCGCAGCGACCCGAGACATATTTTCTGGGCTTTTCTAAACTCAAAATTTTACTTCATGCGCCACGCGTATAAAACACTGATTCCAAGTGAGGTTTAAGTATACATAAATTTCACAATATTTTAGTGTTATATACGCGTGGCGCATGAAGTAAAATTTCGAGTTTAGAAAAGCCCAGAAAATTTGTCTCGGGTCGCTGCGCGGCCCTCGACAAATTTTCACGGGGCTTTTCTAAACTCTAAATTTTACTTCATGCTTAGTCTGGGAGTGGAAAACACTTGTTTAAAGCTTTAAATTGAACTTAAAAAAAAAACAGGGAATATCCGCAATTGGTGTATCAATTCCATGGTATGTCATTATTTTTATAAAATAACATTATTTTTTCTTAATTAGCTGTTAATTTTCTTACATTTGTTGATTTTTAAAAGAGTTCAATTTGAAGCTATAAACGAGTGTTTTCACTCCCAGACTAAGCATGAAGTAAAATTTCGAGTTTAGAAAAGCCCCGTGAAAATGTGTCGAGGGTCGCGCAGCGACCTGAGACAAATTTTCTGGGCTTTTCTAAACTCGAAATTTTACTTCATGCGCTATGCGTATAAAAAACAGATTTTAAGTGAAGTCGAATATACATAAATTTACCAATAGTATAGTGTTTAATACGCGTGGCGCATGAAGTAAAATTTCGAGTTTAAAAATGCCCAGAAAATGTGTCTCAGGTCGCTGCGCGACCCTCGAGAAATTTTCACGGGGCTTTTCTAAACTCGAAATTTTAATTCATGCTTAGTCTGGGAGTGGAAAACACTTGTTTAAAGCTTTAAATTAAACTTAAAAAAAAACAGGGAATATCCGCAATTGTTGTATCAATTCCATGGTATGTCATTATTTTTATAAAATCACATTACTTTTTCTTAAATATTCTAACTTAGACAAACGTAAAGTGTTAAGTGTGAACAATTATAAATTTAGAATTTTTCCTTCTACAAAAAAGTGAAATACATTTTATCTCTAAAATAAATAGGAAAGCCAATATTTGAACATTTTAAAATTAACATGCGATACAGATACATACAGTGCATTTTTCTTACAAGTACACGTATTCTGATGATTACAACGTTTGATATATTTTCAGGAAATCGTTGTTTTCGTAAAAACGTTCAATTTGAAGCTTCTAACGGGTGATGGAACTCCTTAATTAAGCAAGAGATAAAATTTTGAGTTTAGGAAAGCCTGAAAATTTGACTTGGTCACGAAGCGATTTTTTTTTAATTTTTCTTGCGCGTCACAAAGCAATTTACACAAACTTTGAAAGCGTAAAATTTGGTTGGACCTAATATACATTTATACAATATATGAATGTGAGATCAAACTTAAGCAAATTATATTGAACTTCACTTTAAACTTCGCTTCGTTACGCAACCAGGACAAATTTTCAGGCTTTTTTAAACTCGAAATCTACTTCATGCTTAACCAAGTGGAAACACTCATTAGAAGCATTAAATTAAAAACTTTTATAAAATCAACGGATGCCTGATAATTTACACCGTATACATTGAAAAATGTGTACTTACTAGAAAATGTTCTGTATATGGTAATACAAATATAATTCGAGAAGGATAGATACGTTAATAATAACTAGTGGTTGTTATTATTAACGTATCTTCATCATTAATTAATTAAAGTGAATTTATATTCTGGTGAATGCGCCGAGCAAATAAATAAGAACAATACATTTATTATAATTTCATCAAGACGTTCTATTACACGTTTGAATATTTAAAACTTCATGTCCTTAATAAAATTCATCTGTATTAATTTTGTATGTGTTGAATATTAGAATGAAATTGATAAATAGTTTGAGCGACCATTTGGCGAATGTCTGAAGTGACGCGCACCCACAATACATTCTGAACATCTGGTTACAGCTTTAACACCGGTATACACAATATGTTAACCCCTATATGAAACCGCTATTCACATTTTGATTTATGACTTATGTATTTATGTTTCACTTTACTCTGACATATCATTCTCGTTTCGTTTTAAAAACTGAAATAGGAATTAATATAAATGTTTCAATACTTTAAATAAAATCATTTATATAGGTATGTTTATCTCATTAAACAATTTTAAGAACAAAGCATATGAACAAATGCTCTAGGACAGTCTAGGACATATTATAATATATGAATTACAAACAATTTAACAAGAAATATTAGCAACGCGAAGTGTTTGTAGATTGCAAAAAGCATCGCACTCTTCATATTTTCTGAAATAATAATCAACCAAAAAGCAATTTTTGTTATATTTTACTAATAAAACAGTAAAAATATAGTGACGTTTTTAGGACTTTTATATAAATGTTATAAATAGTTATAAATAGTTATAAATATATAAATTTTTAAAAGAAAATGTAATTAAATAGATAGGAAGTAGTAGTTAACAAGTTTTACATTTAAATAAATAAGATTTATTTATCTGTAAGTATAAAAATTACACACATTTTTTTTTATTTAGTAATTTCATTGCCATTAGAAGTTTCATTAAATAAAGACACTTATTTACATTCCTAAAAGAAATTGCCATCCCTACGCACAGCAATAACGAAATAAAAACCCCTATATAAACTCCCAGAGTTCAGCACGGAGAGAGAGTATCAAGAGCAGAAATACTTTTATCCAATCCTTCTTTTCACAATATATTGAATAAACCATAAAACGTCCCGTTCCCGGCCGTTTTTGTTCCTTATACCTCTCTCAGCGAAATCAACTTAGCCGACTTTAACTAAATTCCCTTTCTTCCTTTTAATTCAAATAACGCAGACGCGCAAAGTCCGAGAAAGAAATCGAATGAAACAACAAACTAATGAAAAGAGGAGTGGAACATTTGTTTGCGTTAAGGCGGTTTGTTCGGATGAAAGCTGGCACAGAACTATTGTTGTTCGTGTTTATTGTGAAATACGTATTGTGGAGGGAATATGAACTTGCTTGTTGTTTTTTTAAGTAGGTCGTAAATTAATATGTTAGTTAATTCTGTTGTGTTATGTATGCTAATTTGTTCGTTAGCATGGATGCATGTTAAAGGGAATGCTTTTTGAAGAAGCACATTCATGTAATGAAAAAACTAACAAATATTCTAATTTTAAGGTAAAAATCATACACATACAGTCATAAAAGTATACGAGAAACGAATACCGCCTATTTTATTTGCTGTTACTTTTAAACGAACGACATTCAGTTGATAAGCAATAATAATTAATATTAATATAGAACATAAACATGTTGACACTTTTGATTTTTCGTTAACTAAATGGCAGATCAAACATACTTTTCAAAGACAATTTTAAAATTAATGTTAAATTACACCAATCAATTACTAATTAAAAATTTAATATTTTTATTGATTTAGTAAATGTGTTTATTTTTGTTATATTGTAATAATTATCACAATTCTGGAGTTTTTGTATAATGTTATGATGTGTGTTGGTTATGACCATTTTATTTTAAATAGTAATAATTATTTGAAATTTGTGATTTTTGTTTCATTGTATTTCATTTATTTCCAAAAAGAATTGTTACATTCATGGGTGAGTCAGAGAAGTACATGTGTAAATGTGAACAAGACAGTAAGTAAATATAAAAAAATATAAGTATAAATATAATGTAATAAATATAAAAATATAAAACTTAATCGCTAGGTGCAACAGATTAAAAATATTGTAAATGTGGACAAGACAGTGAATAAATATAAAAATATAAAACTTAATAGCTAGGCGCAACAGATTAAAAAATATTGTTAATGTGGACAAGACAGTAAATAAATATAAAAATATATGTATAACTAAAATCGAATAAATATAAAACTTAATAGCTAGGTGTATAAACATGTTAAAGACGTGTATATGTGGACCGGACAAGAGTTTAATCTAACTCAATATTTAAAATTAGTATTGTGACTAGGCATTGTCCTCACAATATTTAATATATTCATCCAAACTATAGAACGAGTGGTGTAATATAAAGGATTTTATTTTATTAATAAGCAACTTATTAGGAAGAATTTTAATAGTGTTTGGCAGTTTGTTGTATAGTTGTACGGGTTGTATCACACACGAGTTGTGGATGTATGCGTGTTTGTGTTTCTGTATTTGGATACATCTATATCTGACACTGTGGGTGTGTTGATTTTGATATTTGTCGAATAGATGCATATTATTAATTACAAATTTCAAAGATTCAAATATATACAGGCTGATAAGTGGCATTATTTTAAGCTGCTTAAATGATTCCCGGCATCCTGTATGAGGCTTTTTATTGCAGATTGCCCTTATAAGCCGATTTTGCATGACAAACATTTTGTGTATGTTCAATTGTGTGGTACAACCCCAAAATATTATGCCATATGTTAAATGTGGTTTGCAATATGACATGTATACAGCTCGAGCAGCTTCATGGTGGATATCGTTCCTACATGAATATATTAAATATGAGTACCTGACAATGGTCGTGCACACCTTATTGATGTGCTCGTCCCATTTCAGATGTTTATGCCTAGAAAATTAGTGCTTTTGATTTTCTCAATGCTTTCATTTTTCAATTTTATATTTGTGTGGCCCAATTGTGATCTCATATTCATTACATACGTCTTTGTTGCATTTGCATTATTTGATTTGATGCCATATTTAAATTTGCTATGCATGTATCACTGACACTAAATGTCGAATCATCAGCAAACATTGTAATATGGGCATTGAGTTCTAGAGGCATATCATTAATGAATAGCAAGAAAAGCAATGGACTCAAAATACTTCCCTGTGGTACACCTATTCTAGCATGGGCTTTCGACGATGTATACTGTGTATTATTTACGCTTATGGATGTTACATGGCTTCTGCCATGTAGATATGTCGACAGCAGTTTGTGGCAATTGCCACGGATTCCATATCTTGTTATTTTATCTAGTAGTAGCGAGTGTGGAACACAATCAAAGGCTTTCGACAGATCTAAAAATATAGAGAAAACCTTCGAATTCGTGTCCAGGTTACTTAGTACAAAGTCTAGAAAATTAAAGATTGCGTGGTTTGTGGTGAGACCTTTCCTAAATCCAAATTGTCGATATGTTAGTATATGATTTTTATCAATAAACTCAATGACCCTGTTATATATGACCCTTTCAAATATTTTTGAAAATATGGGTAAGATTGATATTGGCCTATAGTTACCTATATTATTATGATTACCTTTTTTATGTATTTGCATGTTTAATAACATATTCCATATAAACATTTGTACAATTAGTAAATATATAAGCAATCCTAAGTAGTATATTTTAAAGTCACATTTATATCAGTGTTTTATACGCGTGGCGCATGAAGTAAAATTTCGAGTTTAGAAAAGCCTGAAAATGTTCAGGCTTTTCCAAACTCGAAATTTTACTTCATGCTTAATCTGGGATTGGAAACACTCGTTTGAGGCTTCAAATTGAATGTTTTTAATAAAACAACGAATCTCTGAAAATGTACATACAAAAATCGTGATATGTATACCTAAAGGAAAAATTCCCTGTATTTATCTTTTTATTTTATTGATTTTAATATTTCTATACTATTAACATTAATATTTTTTAACGTATTTTTTGAATTATAATCCCTATTTTTAATCAAATTGTAGTGTTTCATATTGTAAATGGAAGATAAATATATAAATTTAATTTGATCAATTTGTACAAAAATGTAGAGACATCGAAAAATTTTAATTACATTTTCTTTTTTGTTGAAATTATCAGCGATTACGAATTTTATTAATTGGTCAATTTCAATGTTTGTTGCTTTTGACAATTTATAAAAGTCCACTAATTTTCTTTTTCTTTAAATTTTAACGATTTTACTAATCTGGTTTTTTTATCAATTGCAGTCGTTGTTTTGTTGATATTTGTTTAATAAAGCGGATAAATATGAACAAAGAAAAAACGTTTTAAATTTGCCATATTTTTAATTAATTTTTGTATAAATTTAAACGCTGCTTAATTTATATAAATTCAACAATTATCAACAATGAAATGACGTCTTGAATTTCTCATGATTTTTATCAATGTAGGAAATTCCAATTTCCAATTTAAATGTTTATTGTTTATTACAAAACATTTTATTGACAAAATTAACAATGGGCTGTTTTCGATGTTAAATAGTTTTTTTCCAAGACTTGAATAAAGTTTACTTAGAAAATATCAATTAAATTTTAATACTTTTTAAATTGTTGCGTATTATAGTTAACTTCACAGTCCTTTACATCAGTGTTTTAGACTCATGGACATGAAATAAATATTTCCGTTTTACAGAACCCTAAAAATTTAGATTTTCAGAAACGAAACGGCCTACAGTGGTAAAAATATTCAAAAACCTGGCCAAACGTATATAAATGTATCCAATATTGGAAAATTTAGAAATAAATAAACACATCAATTCAGGAAACTTGCTGAACGACCAGCTTGAACTCTCCAACTCCCCCCTACTTAAACTGAAGAAAAACACCCCCTCCACCCACACTTCTGAAAACTGTATATTATGTAAATTAGTTTGTAAAAATTGTATTATATTTCTTCACCTGAAGAAGCTACAGTGTAGCGAAACAATTGTAGTGAGTGAAATAAAAAGTTGAAAATCATAAATAGTCTGCTATTATATTAAGTGATAATGGATTTTCAAAAAATAAGTGCCTTAACAATCAACAAGTATCCAATATTAGTGTAAATTCATCAAGTAAAGTACCATTTATATGAATAATAGACTAAAACGAACACATACTTCCAGAGCTTAAAATTAGTCTTTCTTGAATTGTTTTTGAATACGCCAAAACTCGAAACTTACCAATTTTAAAATACTGAAATAACTTCTTTATTTAAAAACCTATTAAGGCCCTTTTTATGTACAAAACGCTGAGCTTATTAGATTTTGTTATTGTTTGTACTTTATTTGAAGAATCCATCGAAAATTCTGCACCCTGTGCATTTAAAATACTAAAATTATATTTATTTATAAACTGAGATATAATATACCCTTGTAAGAACGAAACACCCTATATATACGACATTATCATACAAAATCAGTAGATGAAATATGACAAAATGATATTATGAACGGTGAAGGCTTCTACTTTGTTATACATGTCAATGAAATAAAATAAAACACTTTAACTTTGTAACTTTATACAGGACACTATTTTTATTTTCGTGACTGCACTTTCAACAACTCAACTTGCTATTATCAAACAGACATTGTGTGTTTAATAATGGCAAATTGAGTTGCAGTATGTTGTACAAACAAACTTTAAGTGTTTTATTTTATTTAAAATAATATTATTATTTATTCACGGAATGAATATGTGACAAAGAGTTAGAGGATTTATTAGACTCAAAGAAGTATCAAAGTTACTATAATAATTCAAATCTTTATTCACATGTTATGTTATGTATCATAATATGCAATTAGTTGTCTGTATTGTATAATATAAAATACGATGCCACTATGAAGCATTAGATGACGTTAGCTATCGAATTTATTTAATAGTGTTCACATATTGGCTTGATATAGTCAGAAATGTTCAGTATTCCTCAGCACTGGGTCGGGACCACACTGAAAAGGACCTTGAAGTCCGAAACGAGTCTATGTTTTTTGGTTTCACAAACAGAGTATAGCTCCGTGGACGAAACAGTGACCTGTATATGCACTTTGTGCACTGTGTCATTAACGATGCCACTATGGAGCATTAGATGGCGTTAGCTATCGAATTTATTTGATAGTGTTCACATATTGGCTGGATTAGTCAGAAATGTTCAGTATTTCTCAGCACTGGGTCGGGACCACACTCAAGAGGACCTTGAAGTCCGAAACGCGTCTGTGTTTTCTGGTTTCACAAACAGAGTATAGCTCCGTGGACGAAACAGTGACCTGTATATGCACTTTGTGCACCGTGTCATTGACGATGCCACTATGGAGCATTAGATGGCGTTAGCTATCGAATTCATTTGATAGTGTTCACATATTGGCTTGATATAGTCAGAAATGTTCAGTATTCCTCAGCACTGGGTCGGGACCACACTGAAGAGGATCTTGAAGTCCTAAACGTGTCTGTGGGTACCTAGTGCCGGAATACTGAACTCAAATACAATTTTAATATAAAATAGTTATGTTTAATTAAATACACGCTGTGAGTTGAAAGCACATTAAATTTACATATACTTTTAGGAAGTGTCTGAAAATCCTATTCTCCTAAATGATCAAAAATTTGTTGTTTTTAAGTATCCTGAGAAGTTAATATATTATTAACAATAAATAAGTTTTTGCTGACTGTGCGAAAATAGGCACAAAAATAATATATATTGTGGGAATATTATTAATTAATTTATTATAATTTATAATTTTTGTGCAAAATAAATTCTAAATAAGCTACACTTTTTTTACTGAATATACTCAGAACATTATCTTTTTTTTTGTTAAACTTTAGATAATAAGGGTTATATGTAAATAAGTCTTTACAAATTTTATCAAATTGGCAGGTGCAAAGATAGAAAGTAAGTTAATAACGGTGTAATGATTATAGAATTAAATGGTTACTACCATTCTATACAATTACATTTATTTAAAAATCAATACACTAAAAGAAATATACGAGCCTGCCAAGTAACGTGTTATTATCAAATATTCTAACAAATTAGAATGTTTGATATAAACACGTAACATGTTTGAATCAAACAAGTTAGTATGTTTGACAAAAACACGTTACTTGGCAGGCTCGTTTACCGTGCGATTCACACAATTGCAAATAAAGCTTTATCATTTTTTTCACTTTAAAGTACTAAATTTAGCATTTCTATTTTTTTTAATGTGTTTATCAATAGGCTTGATATAGTCTATAATATTCAGTAGGTATTCCTTAGCACTAGGTCGGGACCACACTGACGAGGACCTTGAAGTCTGAAAGCACAAATTTGATATAGAGTACAGTTCGATAAATATATGAATTGCTGTTCATCCCTAAACATTGAACGAATTATGTGTTCACTTAAAATGAAAATACATTGACATTTCGTGTTTTTTTAAACTAATGAGAAATACATATTTATAAAAATTCCTAGAACATTAATCTACGTCATCTTGTACATGAGAGATTAATGTTCTAGGAATTTGTATAAATATTTATTTCTTAATATATTTATAAAGAAGTTATTTATTTAAATAAAAAGTTATGCGCACCCATTAAGCAAATAACAAACAAATAACGTTATATCAACATTGTAGCAACATTAAACGTTGTTTTAATATTGTTGAAACATTACTTAAATGGATTTGCTCAGTGGGCATTGTATGTAAATGTTCGTTTGATTAGTCACTAACGTATCTTAAGTTGTTCTTTTATATAAATACATAACTTAATGAAGATTGTTAATTCAGAATTAAAAATAATTGTACCGTATTTAATTTATTAATTTGAAAATATCTGAATACCACTGTTCTCAATAAAAAAATAAAAAGTGTGTGATGTTAAGAAAGTGTATTTATTTATATTCTTTTTGTGTTATTGAATCCAATTTTCAGCTACAGTTAAAAATAAAATTGGATTTTACTTTCATTGTAAATATTTTAAAACTATTTTTTTATAAACATATTATACTTTACAATTAGCTATTACTATTCATGTGGTTTATTATTCACAAATTCATCTTACATAAAGAACGATTATTTCATGGTAAACTATTCTGATGTGTCATTTATAAACATGTATGCAACAGGATTTTAGAAGTACGAGCACATTATCCCGACCGCGAAATTTTACTCAAACTTAAACTTTACAACCGAACCGATGGAAAAAGTCAACTCGAAACTTTTTCAATTACAGAAAATATAGGAATGAAAAACATTCGATCAAAGATCAATGATAAAGAAATAAATTACTTGGTTATTTAAAGAAAAACTATGCACCAAGCGTAATATTATTCAAGAATGAAAACAATGCATTTTTTAATATTTTGCATTAACCTTACTATTATATAATTTTTAATAATTATTATTATTATTATTAATAAACTTTATTTACGGAATTCACCTTTTTTATAAATGTAAGACAATGTAAGACTTATTTAAACATAGGTTAATAAATTACAAAATTACTTTTTTTTAACTAACGAAGGCATTAAATACTATTACAAATTCAAATGCTATCCATTCAGTGATTAGCGATAACAATTAAAAATGAATTAAGTAATATATTATGTATTTGATATACACCTACAAAACATAAACATTTAGGTAAATCCATCTAAATATTTAAAATACGTTCATCTATAAACTGACTTCAAAATTAGAATAATAGAAAAAGAGTAGTTTTAGACTTCGATTCGGAAATTAACTTTAAATTAATTATTTACGATATTTAATAAATAATAACATGAATTACAATAACGTTTTGTTTTGTATGGACCATCACACATTTATATTCAAATTTATGGAATAGAAGAATATCAGTTATATTAAACTGAAGAAAATTATTTAATAAATGACATCATTTTTAGTTTCATATTAAACATACAGAGATGTTTATTTTAAGTATACAAGTATTTCCACTCCCTGGTTAAGCATGAAGTAAAATTTCGAGTTTAGAAAAGCTCCGCGTGGAAAATTTGTCGAGGGTCGCGCAGCGACCCTAGACAAATTTTCACGCGGCTTTTCTAAACTCGAAATTTTACTTTATGCGCCACGCGTATATAACACTGATTTCAAGTAAAGTTTAAAACATTCTTATTTAGCAGTATATTTTTAATCCCGCTTCAGCAGTACATTTTTGATTACTGATTTAACAGTGTATTTTTAATTTCACAATATTTCAGTGATTTATACTCGTGGCGCAAGAAGCAAAATTTCGAGTTTAGAAAAGCCTGAGTTTGGACTTGGACGCTAGGCGTCTAAATCCAAACGTTCAGAGTTCAATTTTAGCTTAAAACGAGTGTCTTCCACTCCCAGACTACGCATGAAGTAAAATTTCGAGTTTAGAAAAGCCTGAGCGTTTGGATTTGGACGCGTAGCGTCCAAATCCAACCTCAGGCTTTTCTAAACTCGAAATTTTACTTCATGCGCCACGCGTATATAACACTGATTTCAAGTGAAGTTTAAAACATTCTTATTTAGCAGTATATTTTTAATCCCGCTTCAGCAGTACATTTTTGATTACTGATTTAACAGTGTATTTTTAAATTCACAATATTTCAGTGATTTATACTCGTGGCGCAAGAAGTAAAATTTCGAGTTTAGAAAAGCCTGAGTTTGGACTTGGACGCTACGCGTCTAAATCCAAACGTTCAGAGTTCAATTTTAGCTTTAAACGAGTGTCGTCCACTCCCAGACTACGCATGAAGTAAAATTTCGAGTTTAGAAAAGCCTGAGCGTTTGGATTTGGACGCGTAGCGTCCAAATCCAAACTCAGGCTTTTCTAAACTCGAAATTTACTGAAATATCAGTATTAAAAAACACTGCTAAAGCGGGATTAAAAATATACTGCTAAATAAGAATATTTTAAACTTCACTTGAAATCAGTGTTATAAACGCGTGGCGCATGAAGTAAAATTTCGAGTTTAGAAAAGCCCCGTGAAAAATTATCTCGGGTCGCTGCGCGACCCTCGACAAATTTTCTACGCAGGGCTTTTCTAAACTCGAAATTTTACTTCATGCTTAGTCTGGGAGTAGACGACACTCGTTTATAGCTTCAAACTGAACTCTTAAAAAAAACAACGAATATCTAAAGATTTACAGCATATACGCAATAATTAATATATATTTCAGTATACTTAAAATAACTCCCTACATTAAATAAATACATAGGAAGTTAGAAAGTATTCTTTGAGTTATTTAAAATAGTATCGGATAAGTTGATCTGAACAAACGTACATATTTCTAACTTTGAAAAAAAAACAGCACAAGTTTGCAGTTGATAGAGCTCTATTATACATTTTATATATTTTTATAAAACCTGCAATTTTTATTTAAAGATTTTTTTTTAATTAACAGTAAACAAGGCGTGTTCACCTAATTTTTACACCTAAAAAAATGTTAGATATTTTAGTAATCGCAAAAAGTCGCACAATTTAACAAGATTTATTGTAAATAAGACATCTTGAGAATCATTAGAAAACAGATACTATTCTATGACGATGTATGATACAAAACAAATGAATGTTTTTATCAGATGTTTATATTTGTTTTTTTATAAATTGAATAACCTATTATGATTTTGTTATATTATATTATATTTACACAAATAATGTATGATACTGTAGCCACACTTTTGCAGAAAAAGACACCAAAGAGAAAATATTCTTTAGCTTTGATCAATCGATGCTGTTTTAAAATAATTGTTAATAAAATTAATTATCAACAAATGTTGTTTACTTCAATTTTACTAGATGATATCGCAGCGAATTGAAAGTAAACTGAAATAATTCTGTATCGGGAATCTTTTTCTAATATATATGAATAATTTGTTGTAATGCATTTGTAATTTTCATATTTCCATAATTTGATTTTGTCCCGCTAGAACGGTCAGATCGTATACTGTGCGGAGCGACCAAACCAAATTTTCAGGCTTTTCTAAACTCGAAATTTTACTTCATGCGCCACGCGTATAAAGCACTCTAGTATCATGAAGTTCAAAATATACTGCTGAAGCAATATTCTGAAGCAGTATATTTTAAAGTTCCACTTGTAATAAACGTTTTAAACGGGTGGTGCATAAAGTAAAGTTTTGAGTTTAGTAAAACCTGAAAATTTGGTTTGGTCGCTTCGCTTCGCTATGCGACCAAGCCAAATATTCAGGCTTTTCTAAACTCCAAATTTTACTGTATGCTTAATCTGGGAGTGGAAACACTTGTTGGAAACTTTAATTAAACACTTTTTATAAACATCGAATGTGTGAACATTTTCAAATCGGGATATGTACATATGCTTAAAATAAAATGTCTCTGTATATCAAGCAATAAAACTGCTTTGTAGGTAGGTTTGAAATTGTATCGGATTTTATATTTATTCGAAATAGCTTTAGGTCTTTGTAAGTGTTATTTTTATTATTAATTTAAGTAGAGAGTTGAAGACTCGAAAGAAAATATAGTCTGCATTTATTTGTATATATATTGGTAATATTACTTTAATGTATACATATCCGATGTACACGATGCACATTTTGAAGGATTTATAATTTTATAAAATCATTCAATTTAAAGCTGCCACCAAGTGTGTTCATGATTAAGCATAAAGTAATATTTTAGGTTTAGAAAAGCCTAAACATTTAGATTTAGCGGCGTAAAGCGAAGCGTAGCACGCAGACAAATCCAAATTTGCAGGCTTTTCTAAACTCAAAATGTTACTATACTTTATGCGTTACTCATATTAAACACTAACAGATCGCGAAGTTCAAAATATACTGCTCACGTTTCATGGCAGGTTATTATATTCTACATACACAATTTTATATACAAAATCCCGAACGCTTGATTAAATACTATTTTAATTTTATGCTAATTTGTAATTATAAACAGTAACTGTAAATTACACCCATTTTAAACCCACATAAGTACTTCCAATTTCCAACTAATTAATTCGCTAATGCTCGGAAAGCTCTAAACACAGATGGAAACTTAATTGAACGTATCGTATTGATTACTCATATCCATTAACAAAATGATTAATGTATGATCCACATACAGAAGTAATTCAAGGGATCTAAGTTTAAAAATTTATTCCTAAGGGCTTGATGAATTTTCCACAACGTGCATGTTATGGCATGCGGTGAGGGTTGGAAGTTTTATTTCAGTCTCAGAGCGGATATTACCAGAAATTCTGAATGCACTTGGAATAATTCGTCTCTTTCTGCGAGTAGAACGCTTGGTATTTTTGTCGTTGCTAAAAAAAGTTGAAATGGGAATGACTGTGACAAGTAAAAATTGGAATTATGTTTATGCTTCACTATTATTTTTATTAACTTTTAAGGGAACGATTTATTCACTCATCAGTTTATAAGATATAATTATATATTCATATAGTATTCATTTTAATTTTGACTATTAACAAATTATCAGCCTAAAAGTAAAATTTATTAGGTGCCATGGAAAATATACCACTTCACTTTTAAGGCAACGATTTGGTTTTGGTACTTACAAATTTCCGAAATAACTACCTCTTAATAACTTATATTTGGTTTTGGATAACGATTAATAAAAATAAAGTTAAATAATACATATATTAAACAAAATACTTTCATTCCCTAATGATAATGGTATTTTGTTTTACAAGTAGACAGTAGTGGACCAATATATGTAAAAATTAAATAAATATTTTGTTTAAATTAAATTGCAATACTATTATTTTAGTAATAAAGTATTAAATAATTTATTAGATAATCCAAGGATTTTTTATCAATATACTATTATTTGTTTTTTTGCGTGATTTCTATATATCCCGATACATTTCATAATGTTTGTATCGTAATATTTTAAACATTTTAATACTCCTTTAACGTATCTTGTATTTTTTAAATCATTCTATTACTATATTTACTATATACTATATTTTTATATATTTATATAATATATATATATATATATATATTTATATTTTTTATTTTACAAAAATTCTATTGTTTTAGTCAACTTTTATCTTCTACAATTTTGTTTCAAAAATATATATGTTTTTAAAAGAGTAATTAAATGCTTTAATTTGAAAAATTCCCAGTATGTTTTAAACGTCACCTCAAATCAGCGTTTCATACGCGTATCTCATGAAGTAAAATTTATGGTTTAAAGAAGCCTGAAAATTTAGTTTGGTCGTTTTCCATTTCCAGATTAAGCATGAAGTAAAATTTTGAGTTTAGAGAAACCGCGAAGCGGAGCGACCAAACTGAATTTTCAGGCTTTTATAAACTCGAAATTTTACCTTATGCTTAATCATAGAATGGAAAACACTTGTTAGACAGCTATTGGAACTTTTAATGGCAATACTGATTTACTGATTTTACTTCATTCGTCACGCGTATAAAACACTGCTAGTAAGTGAAGTTAAAAATATACGTCCTTACCATACTGCTGTAGAACATTTTGTGAACTTCACAATATTTTTATACGCGTGGCGCATAAAGTAAAATTTCGAGTTTAGCAAAGCCTGAAAATTTGGTTTGGTCGCTCCGCTTCGCGGTTTTTCTAAACTCAAAATTTCTCTTTATGCCTAATCTGGAAATGAAAAACACTAGTCTAAAGTTTCAAATTGAGCTCTGTTAAAAACAACTAATATCTGAATATTTGAGTATAAACGCTGTGATTAGGATATGTATACTGAAGAAAAAAAACTGCCGCATGATGGCGAATATAATAACAATTTTTAAAATTAAAGTCCATCGAGATTATAAATTAAAATGTGCAGAAAGATTTTAGAAATATAATCTAATTAATATATTTTTTTGAAAAGGTCGACTAATTTATTTTATAACTTTTTAAAAATGTATACTTTATAGGAAAATAAAATAACTCCAATAAGCGTCCATCATTAAAACCCCTGAATTTTAATTTTAAAAATATCCAGAAGGACCAATATTATTTTTTTCAATTTCAAACGGTCATAATTTATTTAAAAACTAAATGATAACAAAAAATGTATGCTTAAATATTTATCATGTGTCATTTTTATCATTCAATAAAAGTTAAATATTGTGAAGTTCAAAATATACTGCTTGTGTTTATTAATTTACAATTTTTTATTTTGATTAATGCGTCCATCAACGTCAACGTCTTGGAATATTTAAAAGTAAAGTAATTAGTAGTAAAAAATGTGTGTATGTTTCTTAAATTTAATATTATATCGTCAGTCAAGGGGTTAAATGATGTTGGCGGTTTTCTTAATAATTCATGATGTTTGTCAATTCTTAGAATATTCATTTATATTATTGATTTTAATTTTTTTGCCGTATTCATTAATTTTAACGACCTAATTATCAATTTTTTTTTGCGCAGCCAAATGAAGCGACAGGCCCTCTGCGCCCTCCTTGGCTGCGCTTTTGTTTTCAATAATACCTTGCGATCATTTAAATTATAAATTCATAGGCGGCAATTTCTTTATGCGGTTGACCACAATGCTAATTGAGCGATGGAATCAGTTTTAGACTATAGTAAACTATGTGTTAAGAGTAAGTAGTGCCAATATAATTTAAAATTCAAAGCCTACTCCAACTTATATTTTAAATAATCGCGCGGTATTGGAGCTATTATTTACAGTGTTATTTATGGTGACAATATTTCATATATATAAATTACTCACTTTCTGTATAAAGCTTATTTATTTGATATTAAGGAAATTGATTGATTACAAAGAGGATTAGTTCAAAAAAGCTCACTTACCAATGGTTGCCATGGCTCCTCCGAGTATCATAAGCAGCAAACCCACGCTCAGAGCTTTACAAGCATTCCAAAGACATTTTCCATTCACCTTCCCGCGCACCACTTGCACGTTCCACTGAGCACCTGATGCTGGATGTGCTCTTCTAACCACACCTGACCCGGCGACTCCACCACGAGCCCAATTACAACCCAAAATCGTCCGTTGATGCATATCTACATCCAAAAAGAAACAAAACTACTCAACCTCAAACTCATCAACACAAATCATAAATTAGCACTTACCTAAATTATCTTTGATTATTTTAAAACACCACTCATTGGGTTGAGAACATTATTTTTATGGTTACTGTTTTGTTGATTAACGGGGTTGAGTTTAAAACGCGAGAGTGGAGGGTGGTTTTATTGAGGGCATCCGGACGAGAGGGTTGATCTCGGTACAGTGGAGCACGGAGAGAGGAGAGCAGAGCACAGCATCCCGATGTGGACTTGCAACAGGTGAAACATGCGCGCATAGATTCAAATTTATCGATCACATCTCCGTCTCACACTCCGATTTTATTGTTGTAAAAAAGTTGTGTACACACAACATAAATAATAGTTAAATCCGCCGGGTTCAATTTGTTTGAAAATTAATGCAAATCCTGTGCGGATTTATTAATGTGCAGATGTTGCAAAAAAAAAGGAAAAGCATTATGAATACAGACAAAAATATTTAATTTTTGTTTTGGACAGTTTTTTATAATACAGTGTGTCTCTAGACAGACCGCACTATTCATGTCAAACTAATATATTTTGTATTTAAAAAAAGTAGCTTTTTTACATCAGATTTTATGATTATTTATAGGAATTATAAATCAAAATGAACACATTATTAAGTATAATTAAAATTCCTCAGCGGGAAAACAGGGGAAAAAATATGTTGCTACAGATTTATACATAAAATAGGGGGTCACAAATTGAAAAAGTTTGCGCACTTGAACAGGGGTGTCCAACCTTTTGTACTACACGAGCTACTTTTGCACACCAAGTTATTTGGCGATCGACTAGTTATAGGTACAACAAATAAAACATATAAAAAATGTATATAAGGTGGAATTCGGGAAAGATGTCCTATGACTCATTGGTGTGGAATGTGTGGATCGAATTTTTTAGAGAGTATGACGATAGTTGTATCTGCAACAATTTTTCCTAGTTGTGTCAAATGTTGACGTTACATGACAATGTTATACTGTTTAAGTCTCGAGTATATTAGTGTTTTTTTTTATTATAAAAGCGTAACTTATAATTTCTTGTGAATTTTTTCTTTTGAGTATACGAGGGCAATCCAGATAGTGACAGACGTTTTGGCCTAGCGCGGCAGTTGGCGGCACTGGCGCCACCATCTTGGATACAGAATTTTTCTACACCTAGTACGCAACCAGCCGTGGTGACTAGAGACTCGTGCATATTGTACTTTTTATACAGTGGCGTTTTAAACTGAGCGGTGCAATTGAAAATCCCGCCAGTTGTGAAGTGCGTGGTGTGATAAGGTTTTTGTTGGCGAAAAATTACAAACCTATTGAAATTTATCGCCAGATTTGTGATGTGTACGGCAATGGAATAATGAGTGAAAGCCGAGTGAGGTAGTGGTGCATTGATTTTAAAAATGGCCGAACCAATGTTCACGATGAGGATCGCAGTGGTAGGCCTAGTCTTGTGAGTGATGAATTGTTGGTAAAAATTAATGAAAAAATCCGTGAAAATCGTCGATTCACGATTACGGAACTCTCGGAACATTTTCCCCAAATTTCACGGAGTTTAGTTCATGAAATCGTAGTTGGTAAACTTGGATACCACAAATTTTTTACCAGGTGGATTCCGAAAATCCTAACGGAAGATCACAAAACCAAAAGACTTGCTGCACCACTGACATTTCTGGAAGAAAACGACAAAATTGGAAACCATGTTTTCGATCGTATCGTAACTGGTGACGAGACTTGGGTACAGTACGTTACCTGCGAAACAAAACGGCAGTCGATGCAATGGGGTCACACGCATTCGCCCCAGAAACCGAGGAAGTGTCTGCAGACGCTGTCAGCAAGAAAACCCATGGCTACTGTGTTTTGGGATACTCAGTGAGTGATTTTGGTTGATTTTCTTGAACGTGGTCAAACAATAAATTCAGAGAGGTATTGCGAAACACTCCGAAAATTAAGACGCGCGATACAAAACAAGCGTCGGGGAAAACTTAACGAGAAAATTTTGTTTCTCCATGACAACGCTCGTCCACGCAGTCAATCATACTCAAGAGCTCTTGCATGATTTTGGATAGGAAATTTTCAGTCATCCGCCATACAGCCCGGATTTGGCCCCAAACGATTACCATTTGTTCCCAAAGATGAAGACGTGGCTCGATACGCAACGCTTTGACACTGACGCTCAACTCCATGCTGCCTTAATTTATATGGCGATTACGTCGAAAAATAGCCTAAGAGTTTACCTTAAAAATGTATATAATAAAAATTAGTTTTTTCACTTTGTTTATTTTTTATTTCAAAACGTCTCTCACTTTGTGGATTGCCCTCGTATATATCCCAATTACATGTTGTAGATTTTTAAATGTTCGTGGTATTCTTAAAAGAGGTCAATTTGAAGTTTAAACCAGTGTTTTCCACTCCCAGGTTAAGCATGAAGTAAAATGTCGAGTTTCGAGTACATATGCATACGCTTTTTTTTAAGAGTTCACTTTGAAGCTTAAAATGAGTGTTTTCCACTCCCAGACTAAGCATGAAGTAAAATTTCGAGTTTAGAAGAGCCTGAAAATTTGGTTTGGTCGCGTAGCGCGAAGCGCGGAGCGCGAAGCGCGGAGCGACCAAACCAAATTTTCAGGCTTTTCTAAACTCGAAATTTTACTTCATGCGCCACGCGTATAAGACACTGATTTCAAGCGAAGTTTACTCGATCACAATATTTCAGTGCTTTCAGTGATTAATACGCGTGGCGCATGAAGTAAAATTTTGAGTTTAGAAAAGCCTGAAAATTTGGTTTGGCCGCTCCGCGCTTCGCGCTACGCGACCAATCCAAATTTTCAGGCTTTTCTAAACTCGAAATTTTACTTCATGCTTAGTCTGGGAGTGGAAAACACTCATTTTAAGCTTCAAAGTGAACTCTTAAAGAAAAGCGTATGCATATGTATACCTAATAGAACATTTCCTGTATGTATACTTAAAAGAAAAATTCCTTGTATTAACAGATTAATCCGATGACTATTTGCCAAATCTACTGAATGAAAATTTAGATTTACCGGTACGCTACGCGCCCCGGCACTTCCAAATTTTCTTGCGTTTCTAAACTCCAAAATGTTACTTCATGCTTAACCTTGGAGTGGAAAACAATCTTTAGGAGCCTTAAATTGAACGCTTTTATAAAATCAACGAATCCCTGAAAAAACAGGGTATATTTACATCGCGACATGTATACCTAAGAGAAAAATTCTCTGTTTGTGTACATTGATCATTTATTTACGAACTACAGAAATATTTAGAAAATTACCTTTATTGTTACAATTAAATAAATGTAAATTTACAATAAATAAAATTGTTTATATCTATTGTAAAGAAAATCAATGTAAAATTTGACATTGGCCCGACTTCACAATACTTTCATAGTCATTTTGGTATGATGACGTAGCTAATCGAACCATTGGGCCAAGTGATCATGCGTAGTTTTATTTCATAGTTTTTTTTTGTTATACCAGTCATGTTTGAAAACGCAGATTTTAACAAATACCGGGTGTATACCAGGCATTTCGGCTGCATCTCAGTAACTATACATCGTAGCATGTTGCGGTGAAGGGCGCAATCTGTATCATACAGGATAAAAAGATATTTTATCAAATAAATTCCAAATTAAGGTACGTCATATATATGAAATTGCTAATCTTCGCAAAATTTTACTCAATTAACTATTTTCTTGTTTCTTTGGATTTTATATAAGACGCAAGGGGAAATAAAAAGTCTAATCGTTTACATGCCTGTAACTTTCGTTAGGCTAAACTTAGTGTCAATAAATGCACATTAAAACAAACATGTGCACATGCCAGTAGGCACGATTGAGACTATCACCATATTATCTCAATTTTCTTTAAGTTTTCAAACTGGAAAGTGTATGTTAGTTACGTTAGTTAATTAAAATGATATTTACTGTCAACACTGGTGAAAACCACATCCTAATATCTTTATCCTAACTGAAAATATAGTAAAATTTGACACAATGTAGTATTTTGTATTAATAGCCCCCGTTGGCCCTTAATATAGAAACTAAAGTGAATCAGAGTACATAGCAGTGTAAAGTGCCGCCATTTTCTATCAAAGTAGTCAAAGTTTATAAAATCCGGTTAAACCTACCTTAAGTTATAACCTGGATGTTATGTGAAAGATAAGATTAGATTAAAATATGTTTGACTAAGCTAGATATAATTATTGTATTCGTTATATTTTATTATGTTTTGTTTGTTATTGTTTTAATAAAGTATTATAATAAGTGTTTTTAATTGGAGTAAATATAAAAAAAATTGTTAATAATTTTTGATTTACTTACATATTCGATTAACGTAACATATAATTCGCCTAACATAATATATAAATGGGGAAAAATCTTTACACAAAGAAGCCACAGAGAAGAGTCGGGAATTTATTCAATTCCGTGCAACGATTATGATAAATGTTATATAGGCTAAACTCAAAGCAATTTGTTAATAAGATTTAAAGAACATATATACCACGTCAAAAATAAAAACATAGGTCGATAGATAGTTTAAAAACAGGACATTATTTTTCAACAGGCAATATTACATTTTGAAAACAATCATCTTGTTTTCGATTAACTATGTTGGACGCTATCAAACTGCAGAAACATAAAGATGAATTATAAAATTATATTTACGCCTTGTTAAACCTTAGACAACGCCTTGTTAAACCTTTTAAAAGTTCCAAAAAATTGAAATCTCCACAACAGCTTTTATTTAATGCAATCTCTCTTAATTTTTTCTAGCTTCCCACTTAGCAAATCCATTCAAGTAATGTTTCATCAACATTAAATGTTGCTACAATGTTGATATAACGTTATTTGTTTGATTTTTGCTCAGTGGGTTGCGACACCAGATGTAATTAAAATTAGGTTTCTTGACAGGTATATACATAATAGCGCATCTAGCTTTTTCACAAAAAGTTCTCCCTTGATAAAGTTTTTCACATGTTTCAGCGATTTTTGTTTAAATCTCCAAATTTCGAGCAATTGAAGCTGGGAAGTATTCAAATGAACACTCAGTACACAAAAAAATCATCGTACTAATATCAAAATCGTACTCAGATTCAACCCAATTGATTCAAAAAATGTATTATAGATGAAGATTAGAATGTGTTTTTTCGACTTAATTTGGCATTTTTTTACTATTACTTATTTTTATCTGTTGCGATAGAGCACATATGGGCAACCCCCGGCCCGCGGGGGTAAAAAAATATTACATTAGGTACTTATACTCACGGGAGTGACAGTGAGGCAGCAAACATTAAATTCTTTGATGTTTGCCGCCTCACTCTTTGATAATCGCCACTCGACTTGCTCGATCAAATTCTTTGAGGTTTGCCGCCTCACGGGCGACACATCAAAAGATTTATTGCTTTTCAATTATTCTAAACTAGTTTATTCCAGATTATTCGTTCATTTTGCCTATATAAGCGGGTGGATGGCCCGAACGTTAGTTCAGTTCTATTTGAGCTACCGAGGTGATAACTTGGACAAGCGATATCCTAGCGAACTGCTCGAGCCGTCAACTTGCTTTGTGACTTTGTGTGCATCTTGAGTGGTTACTAGCTATAGTTTGTTATTAAGTTTGTTGAACGAAAAGTAAACAAAAATGATATCTGGTCCAAAGAAACGAAAAGTAGATACAGAGGGTCGCCATTTTCAAGAAAAATGGACTGAAGAATTCTTTTTTATCTTGCACAATGGTAAGCCTATTTGTTTGCTGTGTAATGAATCCATTTCAGTAATGAAAGAATTCAATATAAAGAGGCATTACTCAACTAAGCATGTTACGCTGCACTCACTGACAGGACAATTAAGAACAGGAAAAATCCAGAAGCTTACCGCAAATTTGAAAAAACAGCAACAAATGTTTCATACACAAAGAACACAACTTGATAATGTTGTGAAAGCTAGTTTTATAGTTAGCTCAAAATTGGCAAAGGCATTAAAACCATTTGCCGAAGGAGAATTTATCAAGGAGTGTATGTTTGCGGTATTATGTGTCCTGAAAAGAAAAAAGAATTTGAAAAAATTAGTTTGTCAAGACGAACTGTTGTTCGACGTATAGAAATGATGGCTAATGATATAAAAACAACATTGACTGACCGTATGGCAGGTTTTGAATCATTTTCCATAGCATTAGACGAGAGCACCGATTTGTCTGACACAGCTCAACTGGCTATATTTATTCGAGGTGTTGATAAGGAGTTCACTGTTACTGAGGAATTGCTTGCTTTACAGCCGCTAAAAGAGACCACTACAGGAAAGGATATTTTTATTGAAGTTCAAAAGGTATTCACAAGTTGATGGTGCACCTTCTATGGTCGGCTTACATAAAGGTTTCATCGGAATTTTGAATGAAAAAGCAACAGAATTAAATGTGCAAAAAGATGATTTGATAGTCCTTCATTGCATTATCCACTAACAGAACTTGTGTTCTAAGTCCATTCGACTCCAGAATGTTATGAATGTGGTAGTAAAAACCATCAACTTTATTCGATCCCGAGGGCTTAACCATTGTCAGTTCAAGGCGTTTTTGGATGAAATATCAGCTGAATATAACGACGTAACATATTATTGTGAAATCAGATGGCTGAGCAAAGGAAAAATGTTGAAACGGTTTTACGAGCTTAGAAATGAGATAGCAGACTTTATGAAAATAAAAGATAAACCACTATCTGAATTAAGTGACCCAAAATGGATATGTGACTTAGCATTTCTGGTCGATCTTACAGGCTATTTGAATGATTTAAATTTGAAACTTCAAAAACCATTACAGTTAGTAAATGATTTGTGCAGCCATTTAAAAGCGTTTCAGATCAAACTACGCTTGTGGGAGTCACAGATGCTGTCTGGTAACAGTGACCATTTCAACACGCTCTCTGCGTATGAAAATATTGCTTATGCTCAATATGCTGAAGAACTCAAGTTACTGTCGGAACAATTTTCGAACAGATTTTGGGACTTTAAAAACATGGAAGACTGTTTCAGTTTATTTGCTACTCCTACAACATATATTGTACAAAATGCTCCAATACACTTACAAATGGAGTTGATTCAAGAAAACTCACTCCTAAAATCCAAATTGGAAGACGTAGAGTTATGCGATTTCTACAAAAAATACCTAGAAGAAGATAATTTTCCGCAGCTTAGAAAATTCGCAAGAAAATTGATTTGTGCGTTTGGCAGTACTTATAAATGCGAACAGTTCTTTTCATTGATGAAAGTTAATAAATCAACACATCGTACAAGACTGACTGACGATAATTTGGAAAATTCTTTACGTCTTTGTGTCAGTGGAATTAATCCAAATATCGATGGATTAACTTCCCAAATTCAAGCTCAAGTGTCTCATTGATTTCGGTGTATTTATCTTTCGTAGTTTGTAACAATTGCAAATTTAACGATTTAATTATAATGTACCATTTTTTTAAAATTTCATTTTGCTATTTTAATAAATTGTACTATAATAACATTGTCGTATTATTTCATGTCTAATATCTATCGCAAAAAATATTATCACTACTTTAAAATGCACTAAGTACTTTTAAACGCGGCCCGCGAACGTATTTGCACGCTAAAGTTTGGCCCTCAACATGTCAAAGGTTGCCCATACCTGCGATAGAGATTGCGACCTCTAGTAGCGAAGCTAGAAACTAAAGCATAATTGCCAGCGATATCTCTAGACCCTTTTACTATGACATTTTTTACTGAAATATGCTACGAAGAGGTACACGCCATAAAGTTGAAGTTTATACTTTAAAATTTAAGAGAGAAATTTAAAACATCTTTAAATTTCCCACACATAAAAGTGTGTTTATTACGGCCTTATATCTATAAAATATATAATAGTATTTAAACTAGAGTATAACAGTAAAGTATTTTTGTAAATAAAATTACTACTTTCTTACATTTTTATTTTTAACCTAATTAACATTTTAAATAAATTTCAGTTTTATATATTTTCACGAATTTTCAGAATCAACGTTATCTATGGCCATCTAACAAAATCTTCACATATTATTCAAATCGCATACATGATTCAAATATAGCAATCTATTTTTCATAAGAGCAATTTGAATGGAATTCATGAAATATAGTTCGAGAATAAACTATAAGATGTCGTTCTCGTGCAGTTTAAACTGGTGTCCCTTTATGAAAGAGAGTACCGCAATTGAAAAGACCAATGTAAGGGCGTCAACATGACGTCATGACTGTTCCATCACAACCCTTGAAACAGTCTTGTGCATGTCCAGTAAAACATTAGGTGCAATATATGTATTAATAAAAGAATGTATTTATACCCAGATTCGCAATTCTTAACAGAAATGAATAAATAAATAATCATTACGATTTATTTATTATTGATAAAATGTTCATAATTTGTAATTCTCTGACATTAGTTGGAACTCATGCTTAGACAAACGTCATTCGTGCATTCTATTTATTTATATAGTTGTGTTTGGAGATTTAGAGGTTCTTTCCACACATAATTCATCTACCCCATCCACAGATAGTAAAAATTATGTTTTAATTAAGTGTACAATGATTTAGTTTGAATTTGGCGCCTAAGGGCATCAAGAAGGATGCCAGTTTGCGCTACTCTCTTAAATACAGGGACACTAGTTTAAACTACAGTACAACTTTAGTATTCTTTTTGATTGGTTGTTAGTAATTTTGACCCAAAATGGCGGAGAAACAGCGGCGTAGCTATGAGATCTAAGTTGGTCACAGCAATTCCGTCTAAAGGTTGTGCCTTATTTCACTTACCCCAAAATCGTATCTCAAAAATTCGCAAAGGTAAATAGAATCAACCTAAATAATAATAATAATTTGAGGTATTAATAATCATATGTTTCTATTTTAAAATTAAGGGAATAGTTTCTACCCATGGATTACGCTTCAAGTGAAAGATGACAACACATACTGTCACAATTGAAATTCTCTATCTATAACATCATCAAACGTCGAAAATAATAAGTAAAAGACAGCAACATATTTTTTATAAACAATCTAATGTAATTGTTAGTTTAAAAAGTATATTTTTTTATTATTACTTAATATTTGTTGTAATTATTATTTAAAGAAAATAATTTAATTAGGTATGACAATATATACTCATTAGTAAAAAACAAATAATTCATTCGAATATAACAAAATAAATATTTCGAATTCAAAACTATCATATGTTCAATAAAAAAAAACCTCTAGAGTGCCATGATTTATCCTTTTTTCAAATTTAAGTTGGCTATACACTGCAGGAATTGACGCATAAAACGTCAGACATGATAATTTTAATGTATATTTTCAGAGTTGCCAACCTAGAATATTTTCCATAGCACTCTAGAGATTTTTTTTAATTGAACATACGATATTTTGAATTCAAACAAATAAGCTTATGCTTCTTATAGTTTGCAGAACTTCAAACATAAAATATAAAATGTCGGTAATGTTCGCATAAACTAGAAACAATAAGTCTTAATTAATAATTATCCATTGAAACAACTACTTCCTGTGCAAATTAGGAAGCAGTCTTATTCGTTAACACTTATTGTTTGCAGTTTATACGAAACTTTGTAATATTGTTTATAGTTCTGTAAACTAAAAGAAGCGTAAGCTTATTTGTTCGAATTCAAAATAGTTTTGAATTTCAAAATATTCATTATGTTTTAACCCTTTCGCTACGAGGAGCGTATTCATACGTTTTGTTTTAATGTGCTCCATGTCGAAGATCGTATATTTTTAAAAGCCTGTAAATCGTGAGCGGAGAGTGTAAGAAGTTTGTGTGCCTCTTCAATGCGCAGTCTATACAGTGTATAATTAAAAACAAAATCATGGCTAACTGTTCTTTTTGTTTTTGAATTTTCCTAAAAGAAAATGTAATGCCAGCCTATGAAATGATTACATCGTTGATAAGCTCAGAAAAATCTCTATAAAAAAGTATTGATCAAATTTTGTTGGTGCCATTTGAAAAAATGGTGGATGACACACGGTATATGCCGGTATGAGCCTGGTACGGGTACGCATTGTGTTTTCGAGCACCGTACACGGGCCACGCATTTGAAATTCAAACTGCGTAGCGAAAGGGTTTCGTAACTGCGTCCTAACGTAAACAATCAGGTCTCGTATTCTTTTTACCTACTAATGACATAATCCTCTTTTTGTTATAGTTTATAGTTATAGTTTCATAATCAATTAAGTTTATTTTTTACTTGTGTAAACAATGCTTATGCATTCTTTCCAAATTATGAATGGTCTAATAATTATTGATAACCTGGGCACAGTTTTCAAATTTTGCACAAAATAAATGAGAAGTAGTAAGTGGAGTCTTATTCTGTTTAGGTTATAATTCGTGATAATTCGAATAAAACTGAATAAAAAACAAAAAACTGCCGCCGAAATATCGTTATTTAAAAAAACGACTTTAATTTGTTTATGACCATTTAATTCAATATTGGAGATAGACATTCATATTGAATAATTAACATGGGAATGATACTCATTTTGTAATAATTTCCACTTATCTCTCTATTTATTTGCCTTTGAAATATATTCTATTTTTTTATTATAAAGAGACCTTATGAACACCCTGTATGTGCAAAATAATTTAACATTATTTAATTTTGCTCTCTACTTATACATTATATTTAATATTCTAGAACGTTTATGATAAATAATTTCAGCCCCAAAAGCAAATAATGCCAAAGTAAATCCAATCAAATATACAAAAATCATAACAGCAATATGCATCAAATTAATAGGCACAAACTGTTGACTAATTTTATGCGGCACCAACGCATTCTCAATTTCCTTAGGAGTCCACTTGTAAATAAACCCATGCTCATGGAACGACATTATCACATGATTAATTCTCTGCAGAAATAAATTCCCTCTGCGCAACAGATAAACAACATGCAGCGAAAATTCGGGCTGCAACATCTTTACTTTTCCGTGTGGGTAAATGCTCAAACCAACTCCAGCAATCACCGTGCTTGTAAAAACGGAACCATCTGAAGTTACTGTGATTTTTTTCCAGTACTCATCGGATAAAACTAATACAGGTTCGGTGATTTCGTTGAGTTTAAGGATGTCTTTGTTTTCAAAGAAGGCTAGAGTGTCAATTGATGATTTTAAACCGTAAAGGGGCATTTTTGAGTCGATTAATTCCTTGAAATTCTTGATTTGATTTTCAAAAGTTGGTTTGAATAGAAATGCTATTAGCACTGTTTGCAATGAGTTTATTATTATAAAAAGATAGAAAATCCAGATTAAATAAACGCTGCGTCTTAAGAGTGTTGTTGGATACCATAATGGGGCTCCAACTACTGTAGATATTATAAAGAATACGCTATCGGAAACACTCCAATTACTTTCTTTTTGGATTAAATAATGCCAAATTAGTGTGAAGATTATGAATAGCAAAGTAACCGCAATCCATAAATCAGGCGTAAACGTTAATACTAAATTCTTCCAAGGTGGGATTTGCTTGGCCACTGGTACAAAATAACCTTGCGATATAAAAGAAAAAGGATAAGTAGTCCTGTAATCATCAGCCCATCTTTGCGAGATCGCTCCAATAATCATATCGCCTTCTTGCTCGTAGAGCTGTTTGAAAATCCCCAAATAACTCCCATTTTCATATTTATCATACATATTATAAACTTTTCCGTCCGATAACGTTGTGGCTGTTGATTTGTAGGGATGAGATTTTAGAATGGGAACAGCGTCTAATTTATAAACAATTTCCCTCAAAGCCAGAAGAGCATATCCAGTGTTATTCTCTAGAGGATCTTTTGATACGTAAGGATACGTTGGTATGGCGAAACAGTAAAACGGACATTTGTTAAAATATTTTAGATTCCTCTCCTTGAAAATATCCCTATTCAAATTTTCACTGCATTTTGAGATTTTTACGCTATCGATTGTTTTACATTGCCCTTTAGAAACTGGGTAGTAGGTAAATATTTCGTTATTAGAGGTGATTACAGCAGCATTGATTATTCGATAATTCCAAAGAGTTGTAAAAATATTTTGGATGTTTTTAACATCAAGACCAATTAATATAAAGCGTGTGAGCGTTTGAATATAAATATTATTTGAAATATTTCCTAGAATTTGAGTTAATTCATTGAAGTCATAAGATTTAATCACGTAGAAATCAATTCTATCCCAGCTTTTAAAAATACTAATGTGTTTTTTATCAAACAGCCACCATGCAATTTTGTCATCTATAAACGTGTTAATTGTATTCCCATCAAAAACATAAAAACAAGAGTTTGCTTTATGTGCTTTTATAACCTTTTTAGCACAATTTAGTAATTTCCTCTCTATATTTTCATCAGATTCATTTGTGTCAATATCTTTTTCAACTATATACCTATAAACACTTTTTGTAGTCAAAGTTATAAAATTGTCTCTTCTAATTCTTTTAATTGAAGTTATGTACCCTTGTTCTTTAGCATAATTTTGATCATCATCTTTGATTGACTGTGCATAAATATTTTCTTCAGCTAAAGCTTCAACATTTTCTCTACCATAATTTTCTTGAATATCTTTATTCGCTAAATTTGTATGCATATTATCTTCAGCTCGACCTCTAACTAAATTATCTGAATAAAAGTTTGAATCAATATTTTCTTCAGCAAATGGTGTAGATTTGTCCCGTTTAAATTTTTCTTTAACTAAGTTTGTAAAAATGTTCTCTTTACTTTCATTTTCTATTAAAACTTCTTGTATGAAATGTGTATACAAATTTTCCTCAGAATTAACATCATGCATTTCTTGAAAATCCTTTTTAAATAAATGTTTATACGTGTTTTCTTTAGCTTGATTTACTTGTACATCTTTATCAAAATGTTTTAAAAAATTTTCTTTATTTAAAGTTGTAAAACTATTGCCTCTTATTCTTCTAATTGCATTTGAACCATCTTCTTTACCGTTCTTTTCTTGAAAATTCTTTTTTACTAAATACACATAATTATTTTCCTTACCTTTATTTTTTTCCAAATGTACTTTATCAACATTTCTATATATATGTTCTTTATCTAAAGTTGTAGATATATTGCCTCTAATTGAATTTATATACACATTTTCTTTGGCATGATTTTCTTTTTTAAGTACACCTGCGTAAACGTTTTCTTCAGAATGATTTTCTTTAAATTCACCTTTAACTAAATTTCTTGAATAATTATCTTCAGATACAGTTGTAATACTATTACTTTTAAATGAATTAACATATCCGTTTTCATTAACATAATTTTCTAGAAAATCCTCTATAACCATATTTGTGTAAATATCGTTATTAGTATGATTTTCATGAAATTCCTCATTTATATAAAAGCTTTCCTTAACTCTATTTTCGTGAAAATCCTGTTTCAAAACTTTATTTATATAACCATCTTTTTCTAAACCTGCAGTTCTGCATACTTTCGTTGTTAATATCAACATCACAACACTAATTGTATTCATTTCAATTAATGAAATGGGTGGACATTCAATCGTGTGATATTATATACGAATTTTCTATAACTAGGTATATAATTATAAGTATCCGGTAATTTATCAATAAATAATATATAAATTCTGTAGTGCTTTCTTCCAACCGATTTAATGAATAAACGCTGCTTTATTTAAATGCGTGTTGTATAAGCAATAGATCTATATAATTTAGGTATTTATCATATATTTCAATCTTTCCATCATTTATATATAGGTATTTAATTGTTGTATTTTTTTGTCAAGTTGGTAGGATTGCTGAAACGGAAATGTCCGCGTGTTTAGATAAATAACGTAAAAAATATTAAAGTACCGACACACATGCACACAATATATTTTTATTTAACTACTCAGACAATAAATAACTTGAATTATCAAGATAACAAATCAATTATATTTGGTGAAAATTACTGTTAAACATGTTTTTTTTTTTAATGAAGTGTCTTTGGTATTTTCTACATTAACAACAATATATATTTCTAATATCAGGGAGGGTAATACAACGAACAAGCTAAAAGGGATAGAATTTATACAATGAAATATAATAAAGATAATTTATTTTTATTTTAAGCCGAAAAATCTACCATAAAACTAAATATTTTCTAAATTTTAACATGTGCGTACCACTTTCAAAATATGAATGCTGCCAAAGTACCACCGTTTTAAAAAAAATGAGATTTTTTTTATTTTCATTAAAAGGAAATTTTAATGCGATGCTTTTAATTAAATTTCATTAATAAATATTGTATTCGCAATATTTAACATTAGGGTTTATTTAAGATTCATATATTGGTTGTCCAACAATTATTGAAGACCTGAGTGGCTGTAGAATCAAACCATAGAGAAATAATATAAGAGAGAGATCGATTCTGTAGAAAGAGAGACTGGCGACTATAGCGACCTCCCTAATAGGGGGCCGTTTTTCCGCGAACGACAGGCGCGCGATTTTTGAATTATTAAAATATATCTGTATTTTTTCAATTCAAATTAAAATAACTTTTAAATATTTAAATTAATGGTGCTATTCTTAACAAATATTGTTAGCAGCGATGTTATTAACATTGCAATGTTATGTGAAATTGAACAGCGCTGTTAAAAACTGTACTCTGAACAACCCGATGTACACAAATTGGCAACAGCGCAACGTCTACAGCGCGACCAACTTGACGTATATTATGATAGATGATTAATAAGTTTGTGAGGTTATTTTTAGAAATAATATCGTAATAAATTAGCTAATAGGTTTCAAATTTAAAAAAAACACTCTGGTATATAAAATAACTTATTAAATATGAATTTCTGTTTCCATTGTCATTCAAATTTAACACCATTCAACCATGTCGTTGATGGCACACCATGTTATAGAAAAAACAATTGGCATTTTGAAAGCAAGATTCCGATGTCTGCCAGAAGAACGAGTTTTTCATTATCAGGCATTAATTCTGTAAATTCTTTCTGATGTTTGACATATTCCAGATAGCAGAATCTTGAACCGATCCTGGGTACCCAGCATTTACTGCTAGAATTCTAGAGTCTGAATCTGAAATCTTCAAAATATTAGTAATTACATTGTTCCTGGATTAATTGATTATTGCTAGATTCTTACAAGCATAACATTTATTGCATATTTTCCTTTTCTATTAATAAATAAGAAAGGAGGGTTTTCTAAATCACTTACCATCAATTACTCCATTAATTCCAGGTATTCTCCATTTATTATTGAATCTACCAAACAATCATTTAAAAATATAGATGTAATTCTTTTTCTGCAATTGTCAGTTTTTCATCAAGCATTTAATTTCAGAAAAAAAGTATACAAGACTCGTCACGAAAGTTATGCTTTACTTGACATGACGGAATTCCGCAGGTCAGGTAAAGCACTTTCCTGACTTTTCTGTAAATATCTATATTTCGCTTACCCTCATTTCACACCATTTTTGGTAACGTTGTGGGAAATTTTATCGTGTTAGGCATATAGTGAATTACTAGCAAAATAGGTCTGGCAGAGGATACAATATGTACATTCTGCCAGGAAGAAGAGAAGGATCCTCTCCACATCCTGTGCTAATGTGAGGCCCTAGCAAGGGTTAGATACCTAAAGCTGGGCAACACTAAACCAAGCGCAGAGAGCTACACCCAAGACTCACTGTCAGGGTTAATAGGGCTTATCATATATTCAACAGTAATAATATTATAAAATTTAAAGAGAAATTAAGTAACATAAACTGGACATGCATATATAATGTTGCAAACATAGACGTCAACTCGCAATGGAATATGTTCAATAAAATATATTCTAATACGATGGCTGAGTGCTTTCCTCTAAGAAATATTAAAATAAAATCAAAACATACAAACATTATACCTTCTTCAGAGGATATCAGAAAATGTAAAAATGAGCTTGATATTTTATTCATTATGTCACGACATAACCAAGAGTTGATAAAGTTCTATAAACAAACACAAAGAAAATACAATCAACTTCTAACAGAACACAGGTCACATTATTACAAATCAACAATTGAAAATTCAAATAATCCAAATAAATGTGTTTGGAATGTAATTAACAGTATAAAAGGAAAACAAACAAAAACATCAGACATAAAAGTTTTAGGGACGGCAGATGAAATTGCCTCTGCATTCAATACACTTTTTCAAAATACTTCCCCATTAACAACTTCACTTCAAACAACGATAAACTATAACGATAGGATACGGGAAAACAATAAAAGTATATTCATCAACCCCTTATCAGAAATAGAATGTATGAACATAATATCGAAACTCAAAAATACACTTTCATGTGGATTTGATGACATACCAAGTGTTATAATGAAGCAATCTGCAAGTGAAATAACAACACCGCTAACACATATAATAAATAACTCCATGTCCAACGGCATATTCCCCGATAAATTAAAGACAGCGATTATAAAACCCATATACAAAAAAGGAAATGCTGCTGATATTGAAAACTACCGACCTATCAGTCTTCTGCGAGTATTTTCAAAAATCTTTGAAAATGCTATGATATATCGAATTACGACTTTTTTCACATCATGCGCCACAATTAATAAAATGCAACACGGATACAAGAAAGGTTAATCCACATCAACAGCCATATTCAATTTTATAGACAGCATACTAAAAAAATCAGAGAAAAGAGAAATTACGATGGGAATCTTCATAGACCTGTCAAAAACATATGATTCAATAGACCATCAACTTTTATTGCTCAAATTAGAAAAGAATGGGATTAGGGGTATGGCATTAAACTGGTTTAAGTCCTATCTATCCGAGCGCACGCAACGGGTGGTAGTTCAAAAAAACGGTGTGATTGCAGAATCCCAAACATCTGTTATAACAACCGGACTTCCCCAAGGATGCCTAACGGCACCCACGCTTTTTCTTCTTTTTATAAATGCCCTAATCACCGCTATCCAAAACGGTCAAGAAAACATTATAAATTATGCAGATGATACTAACCTCCTAATCTCAGGACCAAACATAAACGAAGTAATAGTAAATTCCAACCTATTATTTCTTAGAATAAAAGAGTGGTTCTCAAAAAATAAATTAATTATAAATAAAAATAAAACTAATATTCTCATATTTGACAAACAAAATGCAGTACTTCCAGAAACAATTCAATTAGATAACGACATAATAAAACCAACTAATGCTACAAAATTCTTAGGGGTTACCATAGATAGTAAAATCAACTGGTCTTATCATATCAATAACACCGAAAATAAATTAAACAGCGTCACTCACTGTCTAAGGCAACTATCAAAATACCTAGACAGTGCAGTTATTAAAACGGCATATTTTGCTAACTTTGAAAGTATTTTACGTTACGGCATAATATTTTGGGGAGGCAAAGCTATCGCAAATAAAATTTTTATAATTCAAAAAAAGGCGATTCGCATAACATTCGTACTAAATTATAGGCAGTCATGCCGCGGACATTTCAAAAACAATAATATTCTAACATTCTTTGGAATATACCGGGTGACCCATTTTAATTTATCCACTGGAATATCGTGTGAAATATGCATCGTAGAAAAAAAATATTCCAAACAAAAGTTTAATGGTTTCGAGGGGGCCAACCGATCCTATAAAATGTTCGTCACCCCCACTCCCCGGGGGGTGGGAGAGGGGGGCAACTTTAGAATCTTAAATAGGAATCCCTATTTTTTATTTCAGATTCAGATTATACACCAAAAATGACGTAGGTTTTATACGAGAATTTTTTTTGAATTCGTGATAGATGGCGCTGTATTCGCTTAATTTATCCATTAGATTATCTCGACAAATATGCATCGTACAAATAAATGTCTCGAACAAAAGTTTAATGGTTTCGAGGTGGCCATCCGATCCCATGAAATGTTCGCCACGACTACCCTCCCGGGGGTGGAGGAGGGGGGCAACTTTGAATTCTTAAATAGGAACCCCTATTTTGTATTTCTGATTCGGATTCTACGACAAATATTATGTAGGTTTTATCCAAAACATTTTTTTGAATTCTTGATAGATGGCGGTGTAGTCGCAAAAATGAAGACGTTTCCGGAAAAAATGAAAAATTGCCTTCAAAAAATCAAAACAAACAATTCGACGACGCTTGCTTGGGAATTTTAATTCCGACTAGTTTTTCTGACACTTCGTACACAAACCTCGATGTCTTGTGACGTGAGAACTGAGAACGCTTTGTAGAAGAATCCGGAATGAGCGATTATTCTCCGAATGAAACGGTGGATATTCTCCTTGTCCTAGGAGAATGTCGCCATTCTTATCGAAGAGCTGCGGCATTATACAGAAGACGATTTCCCCAACGGCAGCATCATCCCAATCATTCAGCGATTCGTCATATTGAATCGAGATGTAGGAGAGGAAATATTCAACGTCGACAGCGAAACCCCATCAATGATCATCGTATGAATCCGCGCATTTTAACAGTTTTAGCGATGATCCATTTGAACCCCCAGATATCACTTCGCGAAATACAGCACCAAATTGGCATCCCGAGAGAGACTGCGAGAAGATATTTAAAACACTCGAAGTATCACCCGTACCACGTGTGTTTGAACCAGGCATTAAGTGAACAGGATCATGAACAACGGCAAATGTTTTGTCAGTGGGCAATACAGCAAATGCAGAATGACGCAGACTTTTTCAAATTCGTGATGTTTTCTGACGAGGCTACATTCCGCAGTGACGGGTTATTGAATCTCCATAACAGTCACTATTGGTCGGCGGAAAACCCTCAGTGGATGAAGCAAGTGGACCACCAACACCGCTGGACTGTGAATGTGTGGTGCGGTATTGTCAACGGGTACTTAATCGGTCCATATTTTTTCGAGGGCACTGTAACCGGTGCGAATTACTTGAATTTTCTTCGAGACGATCTTCCCGGCTTAATCGAACATGTGGATCTGGAGACAAGGATGAGACTGTGGTTTCAGCAAGATGGTGCTCCTCCACATTTTGCAAATATAGTGAAAACATATTTAGACCAAACGTATCCTGGCAAGTGGATAGGGAGAGGGGGTACAATTAGATGGCCAGCAAGGTCACCAGATCTGACAGCTCCCGACTTCTACTTGTGGGGGTTCCTGAAAGATACTGTCTATCGAGAAAGACCAACTACTAGAGACGACATGATTCAAAGGATCCAAGCTGCGTGCAACAGTATTCCGCGCAACACCCTTTTGCATACAGTGAGGAATTTTGAACGTCGAATTCATCTTTGTCATGAGAACAATGGTGCGACTTTTAAGCATCTAATTGCTTAAATGGCTGTTGAAATGTCAGCCCTTGTTAGGGCTACTTGATGTACAAAAGAATGATTGTAAAAAGACTAATGTTTAAATAAATTTAAAAAATCCGACCTAACATGCCGGCGGTAAGATGACGCTTCCTATGTCGATAGTGAACAAAATTATGAATAGGTATTTTGTGTTGCAATCCGTCTGCCCGTTGACAAAAAACAAGATTTATTTATCTACCAGGAGTTAAAAATACTCGTGAAGTATATTTTACATACTTATTATTACTTATTTTCATTCCACGACTCACGGTCCCCGTAAATGCCGTTGAAAAACTAGTCGGAATTAAAATACCCAAGCAAGCGTCGTCGAATTGTTTGTTTTGATTTTTTGAAGGCAATTTTTCATTTTTTCCGGAAACGTCTTCATTTTTGCGACTACACCGCCATCTATCAAGAATTCAAAAAAATGCTTTGGATAAAACCTACATAATATTTGCCGTAGAATCCGAATCAGAAATACAAAATAGGGGTTCCTATTTAAGAATTCAAAGTTGCCCCCCTCCTCCACCCCCGGGAGGGAAGTCGTGGCGAACATTTCATGGGATCGGATGGCCACCTCGAAACCATTAAACTTTTGTTCGAGACATTTATTTGTACGATGCATATTTGTCGAGATAATCTAATGGATAAATTAAGCGAATACAGCGCCATCTATCACGAATTCAAAAAAAATTCTCGTATAAAACCTACGTAATTTTTGGTGTATAATCTGAATCTAAAATAAAAAATAGGGATTCCTATTTAAGATTCTAAAGTTGCCCCCCTCTCCCACCCCCCGGGGAGTGGGGGTGACGAACATTTTATAGGATCGGTTGGCCCCCTCGAAACCATTAAACTTTTGTTTGGAATATTTTTTTCTACGATGCATATTTCACAAGATATTCCAGTGGATAAATTAAAATGGGTCACCCGGTATATACTCGAAACAATTATGTTCTACCATAAAAATATTAAAGGACAAGACAACAAAGTACATAAGCATGCAACAGGAACAAACAATTACATATATCCCAAACACAGTCTCAAACGAACTGAAAATGGAGTACATTACTCTGCAATTAAATTATTCAATTCATTACCAGAGGAAATTCAGGAACTGAAAAATAACACGAAAAAGTTGAATATTGCTCTTTACAATTATCTTATAATGCGTGAGCCATACTCCATAGGTGAATTTACCGATGTAGTATAGATATTGGTATATACATGTATGTGTGTATATATATACATAAGCACTACACTCCTCGTGGAGTTTGGCTGCTTCTTTTCTGAAGCTTTCATGATCTACTTGTAGGGGCGGATCAGACCCCATTTACTTTTATGCTTTGTGTCTATATTATTATTTTTTTTTTTTTAGTTTTTAACTGTTGTTTTTTACTTTTCCCACTATGTCTTCCCATTCTTTCCTATTTATCGCAATTTTTTTCCAATATTTCACCCCTATTTTCTTAAGATCGTCCTCCACTTCATCTAGCCATCTCGATCTGGGCCTTCCTTGCCTTCTCCTTCCTCCTGGGTTCCACTGCAGCATAATCCTTATTGTCGCGTTCGGTCCTGCTCTCCAAATATGTCCTAGCCATCTTAATCTTTTCATTTTTATATGTGAAATTATATTTTCATCTCCCATTTGCTGCCGAATTTCCTCATTTGTTCTTCTACGATAATAGTTGTCGTTTTCTTTTATTGGGCCAAGTATCGTTCTCATGATTTTCCTCTCCATTATGAGTAGATCATTTTGCTCTTTTTCTGTCATTGTCATTGTCTCTGCTGCATGTGTCATAATTGGTCTTATCATCGTTCTGTACACATTCATTTTTGTTCTTTTTGTGATATTGTTGTTCCTTAGAATTTTTCTGTTAGCATGCACTGCTCTGTTGGCTGCTTGTATCTTTTCTTTTATTTCTTCCTGCCTTTTACCATCTGCCGTTACATGTACCCCCAAATATTTGAATTTATCAACTATCTCAAATGTGTACTTCCCGATTTTTATGTTCCCATTTCTACTGTTCCCATCGCATATCATAATTTTTGTTTTGTCATTGTTAATGTTCATTCCCATTTTTTTAGCTTCACGCCCTATTTCCTCCAACACATTTATCATTATTTGTGTGTATAACATATATGTAGGTATATTTAGTGTGTATATGTATATATTTGTATTATTACGTTATTATTAAGCTTGAGAACTAGGATTATCAATTATTATTAATACCATTGACGCTAATTTCATATTGTATTTTTTACATTCTGAAAATAAAGATATATTATTATTATTATTATTATTATCAAAGAGGCGGAGATCAAGCACGTCATCTAGGATAAGAGGGATCCACAATGGATCTGCAAAGGTCGCGGTGGTACAGGCTAATGAGGCCACCACTACGAATATCTATCTATGTAGTGAATACTAACAGCACTTTGACTGAAATTAGACCGTGCAGAATTTCCTTTAGGCACCTGATAGGATCTATTTGCAAAAAACTCGATGCAGTAATAACCTAGCACAGTGCATTAATTATTCAATTCTATGCTACATATAATATTTGACATAAAGAAAAATTGAATTTGCCAATAGTTCGCAGAATATTTACAAAATATAAAAACGAATTAAAATTAATATCGACCTTCTGCAAAAATGTAGTCTCGTTGAGACTTTTTCAAATATTTATTGAAACAACTACTTCTCAAACTAATACCTTGACTGTCGGGGCATTAGCTCAAGAAGTAGTTGTTTTTGACATCAAAAAGATTCCTATAAAAATAATTATAACCTATTCTCCCTCGGTAATTTTTTTCATAAAGCATATATATAAATATTGGAATAATATTATTATCCATTCGAGTTTTTTTGTTGATAGAAAACACAGATACATTTACATTTACATTTTGATGTTATTTCGTATCAAAATGTATCACCAAACAATCTCGTAACGTCGACCGTGTTGACAAGTGTTTGTTTACATCGAAAATGTTAATATACATTATTGTTAGTTGACAAACATTGTGTACAGAATCATATATTCATAACATCTGTCGATGTTAGCAAATAACATCGCTGTTAACGCTAACATTTTTGTTCAGAATAACACCATAAATCTGCATTACACAAATTTAATTTTGACACCTAACATTTCATTTTAACTTATTAGACTTGACAGACAATTAAGGAAAACTTGCATACTTACCAAAAATAATTCATAATAATATTTAGTTCAATTGTGAAACTCGTTAAATTAACCAATAATAGTCGTATGTATCTATAAAATCTATAAAACCTTATTCTCACAAACATAAAAGGTTAATCTTTGAAAGTTTATGCAAAACATGACTGCAAGCTGCTTCATATGGAATCTATGATACCTTCTTAAGTGAGAATGCTGAATATGTGACTATTCGAAGGTAGGAGTAGAACCACCTCATGTAGACATTGTAGCTATGTTTAAGATGATTTGGGAATAAATTAACATAATACATAAATACGAATATATGTACTAAAATATTGCATTAGCTGTAGGTCTAAAAATGGAAATGTATCTATCATTTTATTGACTTTCATTGTAGTATAATAAATTCTTGATAATAAATAATAAAATTTCAATTTTCTACTATAAGTTTTAGGTTATGTTCAGACCAGTTGCCAAATAAAATACTAAGTAGTATTTTATTTGGCAACTGGTCTGAACATAACCTAAAACTTATAGTAGAAAATTGAAATTTTATTATTTATTATTAATAATTTATTATACTACAATGAAAGTGAATAAAATGATAGATACATTAAGTCTAATTATATACAGTACTGTATATAATTAGACCTAATATGCACGTTCATATAAACTAACTACTCGGTTAATTAGACGATTGGTAAATTTTAAAAAAATATACTTAACTGCTAATGACAAAGCATATCATAGCGCGATGTTAGAAACGGAAATAAATAAATGTAAATAAACATGGCCGAATAATCGACTTGCGCCCACGGTTGCCAGATGTCTAATGCTTTTCGCCGCCGTTGGAGAGCTACAAATCCGCCCAATGAAGAGAAGTGAACATATGAAAGCGATAAATTTGAACTTTTGTTTAAAAAATTGATTATTTTCAACACTGTTGTTATATTTTGTGCATATACAAGGTGGCCAGAAAAGGTGTGATAATCTTCAGGTAGAGTGGTTCATTGATTAATTTCAAGCAGAAAATTTAAATAAAAAAATATTGTATTGTGGCTTATAACTCCTCACGAGCCAATTTAAAGAAATGTAAATTTGGCAACAATGGATCAAACAAGTGTTTAATTTAATAATAATCATAAATTTAACAAATCTACAAAAATTAATATTTGAAGTATACATCAAAAATGAAAGATTAAAGTAAATGTTCAAATTGATAACCATCCGTTTCTAAGCAGATCTGGAGCCGTCGTGGGATATAATTAATTACTCGGAGCAACATCTCTTCAGTAATTAATTCCACTGCAACACGAATTCTATTCATGACATCTACATTGTCCACTGGAGGTGTTGCATACACCTTTTCTTTTAAAAATCCCCAAACGAAAAAATCAAGTGGATTCATATCCAGCGACCTTGCTGGCCATAATATGGGTCCATTGCGCCCAATCCATCTATTTGGAAAATGTTCATCCAACCATTCTCTTGAAATTCTTGCTGTATGAGGTGGTGCACCATCATGCATGTTTACTAAATTTAGTGGAACATTCTCCAAAACTTCTTCTAAAATATTTACATAATTTAAGGCATTTAATCTTTGATGAATAAAAAAGGGCCCAATTACACGTAAATTTAGAATACCAAGCCAGACGTTAACTGAAAATTTCCTTTGATGTCCCTTTTCTCTAACCGCCCGAGGATTTTCTTCTGCCCAAAAGTGATAATTATGACAATTAAATACCCCATCTCTAGTGAATGTACATTCATCACTCCAAAGAATTTTAAAATCCTGTCACAAAACATACGTCTACGCTCGTTATCATTTTCATACAGTGGTTGAACTTTTCTTGCATGAAATGGACGCATTTGATTTTCTTTCAATACTGCATGGACTGTTGTTTTACTGGGGACATTTAACTGTTGAGCTATTTGTCTCGTACTAATATTGGGATCTTCTTGAACTGCATTCAATATCTGTTCTTCTAGGTGAACAGTGCGACGTTCCCTAGGTCTCCATCCATCTATGTTATTATAAACGAACGACCCAAAAGTACGTAGCCTTTGGTCTAATTCTCTAAACGTATTTACGCAGGGCTGTTGGCGATTTGGATATCTTCTTTGGTGCTCATCTTTGGCACTAGTTGCATTACCATTGCAGAATCCAAATATCATGTACATATCTGCATACTCGTTGAATGTGTACATCTTCAAAAAGTATGATGAACTTATACAAACTTACACAAATAAATTATGACAAGTATATGTCAAAGTCAAGTGAAATTTAATAAGGTTACATATGAAAATACGTAGTTGCCAGGTCTATTTTTATTAAAAAAATGCTTCTGAAGAAGTTATTAATTTGTTAAAGTTTCCAATTTATTTATCACCTATGTCATTTAAATTTTACAAATGTGTAATTGATTGTAAGTTCTATTGATTTTTTCCAAAATAATAGAAAATAACACTAATTTCCAGAGATACGTTTAATATTTTAACGACCTCGTGAGATGTTACGAGGAAGAATACAATATTTTTTTATTTAGATTTTTTATCCAAAATTAATCAACGAATCACACTACCTGAAGATTATCACACCTTTTCTGGCCACCTTGTATAAATTACATTAAAATAATATTTAGTTTAATTAAAATACGCACATTTAAAATATCACTTTCACGCGTTACTGAACTAGTTTTCCTTGGTTGGACGTGCTCGTTATTAATTTAGAAAAAACCCAAAAAATCAAATTTTATCCCGCGAGGTGAACTTTTTCAGCCCAAACGGCGGAATCCGCCTAATCTGGCAACCTTGCTTGGGGCTTGTTCGACAAAAAGCGGCTAACTTCATTCTAATTTTACTTCCATAGCTGACTTCACGGGAAAGTGTCCTGTTAAATGGAACGATTTCAAGATCACACATCTAATGTAATATCCCCTGAATCAAACATGAATGTCGATTCTTACTTCTCTGAAAGAGGTAATGATTTTACAAAGGCATAATTCAATAAAATTGAAGACATTCATATTTAATTCTACAACTACCCAGAACTTAAATAATTGATGGACACCTGATACTTCTAATGGTAACTTTTTATATACAGAGTTTTTCTTTTAAGTATACATACCTCAATATACTGTATACGCTGTGCATTTTTAGATATTTGTCGTTTCTGAAAAGAGTTCAAATTGAACCCTAAAATGAGTGTTTTCTACTCTCAGATTAGGCATGAGGTAAAATTTCGAGTTTAGAAAAGCCTGAAAATTTGGTTTGGTGACTAAACCAAATTTTAAGGCTTTTCTAAATTCGAAATTTTACTTCATGCTTAATCTGGGAGTGGAAAACACTCGTATAATAATTGAAATTAAGCTTTTGCATACATAAGGAGCGCAGCGACCAAACCAAATTTTCAGGCTTTTCTAAACACGTAATTTTACTTCATGCTTAATCAAGGAGTGGAAACACTCATTACAAGCTTTAAATTTAATGCTTTTAGAAAACAAGGAATGTATGAACATTTTCAATGTAAACTCTGTTTTTTTTAAATATGACCAAACTTACGGTGTATTTACTGCGAACAGCTGCAGTCCTGCTTTAACAGTAGAGTATTTTAGAAATAAATCATAAATTGTCACGAAGCAGAAATTTTCAAAATAGAGAACGTTACAAGTTGCAACTTTACAACACGTACAGGGATTTTTTTCTTTTAAGTATACTTTCACACATTCCATATAAACATTTGAAAAATTCTTGAAAATGTGATCAGAACTAGCAGTATATTTTGAACTTCACTTTAAATCAGTGTTTTATATGCGTACTTCATGCTTAGTCTGGGAGTGCAAAACACTCGTTAGAGTTTTTAAATTGAAAGTTTTTAAAAAGACCATGAATGTCTGAAAATTTACATTGAAAAATCGTAACATGTATACCTAAAAGAAAAATGACTTGTGTTTAGAACTTTTTTAAAATTTGAACATATAAATGGGCAGATAATAAAGAAGACAGATATTCCTTAGCAAGGAATATTACCTGATCCTCCCATCCTACCTGATCCTCAGAGACACTTTATTAAATTGGTAGTAGATACAAATATATTTGAGGTAATAGGTAAATACATTTGTATAATATATTCCATTTGTTTCTGGATCTCGCCTAGCCATGCTTTCGTGTTGTTATGTTGCAGCATCAACATTTACATTTTTTATTAGTTGCCACTCCTGATTCCTTATTTTAACAGTGTTGCAATAATTTATGATATCATAAGTAATCCTCTTTTTAATTTTCAAGAGGTTTATTGTTAATCTTGCAACAATTATTTCGCCACGCGGTCTCTTCTTCGAGCATTTTATTATTAAATCAAATTAATCTAAAATACTGAGGGCCAACAGAAGAGAGAATGACCAAAATTAAGGTGGATGGATGGAGTTGATCAAAATGTGTTAACGGGAAGACCCAAGCGAGAAATACAAATGGATGACGAAATAAGTTTGCAGAGCCGAATTCATTATATTTGTTATATACAATATTATTGCTGTGTTTGTATGTACAAAAACCAAGTAGTAAATTTTGTTAATCTTAAAACTGCATATTATTATCCTTTTATATCTGAAAATTTGTAAAACAGGCAACAGTGTAAGATCACAATAGTCAGAAATTATAACCTTAAAATCGAACATCTGACAGTGACATTTAAAAACCCTGATTTAAAACACAACCAGCCCCATTTACAATACTTAAACTGTCACTTTTCCATAGCTAGTCGAGATCCAGAAACAAATGGAATTGTGTATAATCATAATCTTTGTGAGTTAATTGAATTGTCATATTGATGTCAGATTTTCCTCCATATAACCTACAAATTAAAAGTTGATTTACAACATAGGATGTGATTAATCTTGTCCTAACCTAAAACACACAACCTGCATCACACAACTAAATTCTTGAAATGTCAAATTTGATTGGTCATATTAAAAAAAAAACAGATTATATACAGAGAGTTTTATGTAACACCGAACATGCCAGAACATTTTTAATGTAGATTTTCCTGTGATTGATTTGTTCCGGGGCGGATCAAAGCATTGAGTGCGATGTGATTGGCTAAGATTTCCACCTGTAATGTAGTCAACCCAATTTACACTCTTTTAAGTGCGATTTCATCGGTTACGGTTTTTAGTAGTTTTAATGCAAATTAGGACTAATGTAAATAGGGTACATGTAACGTCAAAATAAAATATGCCAGGTATTATATCTTTTGCGTTTATGGTAAGTTCAGTGCGTGGGAAAACGGAACATACTTTTTTGCCTAAAGCAAGACATGGGCATTTCAAGACAATCAAGATTAATACTGTCGTAAAACACATCTTTGATTCATTGTAAGTTATACAGTCAATAATATAATAAATGCACCTATATTATTTTTATGAATAAAAGAAAACCACATTTTAACTTGCCTTGCCAGTAAACCCTACCAAAACGGAGATGGTCATTTTCACCAAGAAAAGAAAGGTGACGAAAAGAGTACCAAAATTATTGAATACGATGCTACAGTACAGCGACGAGGTGAAATACCTGGACATCACTCTCGACAGGAAACTGAGCTGGAAGAAGCACGTTGACATCAAAACAGACAAAGCCATAAGGGCCTTTTGGCAATGCCGTCGGGCAGTGGGGAAAACCTGGTGGTTGAAACCGCGCACAACGATGTGGTTATACACAGCCATCATAAGGCATATGTTAACATACGGCGCTTTAGTTTGGTGGCCCAGGACCAAACAGCTAACTAAGAGGAAGCGACTCTCGCAAGTGCTGTCTAAGCATAACAGGCGCCATGCACACTACTCCAACGATGGCGATGGAGGTCATGCTATGCCTTTCGCCACTTGATATCCACGTGGAGAGGGAGGTCGTGGCGACCATACTTCGCCTTCAAGGAAGTGGGATCTGGAATAGTAACCGTTGTGGGGAAATCAGATGACACCTCTGGAGGAGTGTCTGCAAAGACATACCTCTGTTAGAGGCTGGCACTGACTACTGTAGACCGACACTGATTCGGAATGCACCCTACACAGTTACCATTCAATCCACTAAACAAATGAGAGAGTCGGCCATAAGGATCTACACAGATGGATCCTTCTCCAGGACCTTGAAAATCCAAACAAAGGTCCTGATGGGAAAGCATGCCACCGTCACACAATTAGAGATGATGGGAGACACTTGCGGCTGAGAACATCATAAACCGCAAAGTGTGAAATGAAGTCATACTGATCCTAACGGACAGCAGGTAAAAGCTACTGTCTCTGAAGAAATCACATACAACTTCAGAGACAACATTAGAGTGCCACAGAAAACTCAGGCAAGCAGCAATGTATAACAACATTGAAGTCTGCTGGGTGAAGGGGCACGACTTGAACACAGGTAACATGAGAGCTGACGCACTGGCAAGAGCAGCGGCTGGGATGGACATTCTCTCACCGGAGCCGCTAGTGCGTCTTGCGCCTCTGTCCCTGTGCAATATGGTACACACTAACGCACTGGAGAAACAGGAAGCGTTGGGTTGACATCGAGGGCTGCAAGAAACACTATTGTATCCCAACGAGAGATCAGCGAAACTGTACCTTCAGCTGACCGGGGGGAACCTTAGGCACATAACTGCCGCCCTGACTGGTCACTGCGGGCTAAACGCACACCTATACAGGATGGGTATAATTGACTCTCCATCCTGCAGAGGGTGTAACATGGAAGACGAGACTGCCGGACACATTCTCAGCAATTGCCCGGCACTCTTGTCAACTAGAGGCTCCTTACTGGGCAAAAGATGGCCTACATAAGGGATCTACCCACCTCGGCTTTGCTAGACTACCTAAACCAGCTAAGCTGGCTGAGCTGAGGCTGGGTAATCGACGGGAGGATGCACAATGGGCCTAATGAGGCCGAAGTGCAGTGCAAAAATGTGCACTCCCCAAAGAACCAGAACCTGCCTTGCCACGCTCTTCACATTTGGAATATTTATATTTAAACCTGCCGAAACGCACTTTTCGGACGGCATTTTTACTGGTACACCCAAAGCAACGTACCTTGGGATAGTTCTAATCAAATGGTTTACACTATACGTTGGATTGAAATTCTTAATCTCAAGTGAAATTGAAGCAATATATAAACTTATCTTGAAATATTAGCAAACGGAAGTAACAGGAATCTGTTTTTCTATTATTTTTGCATTTAAGCAAAATCTGTTCTCCTCTTTCTTAATCTTCTTTGCTGTTTAATTTTAACATTTTATTAGTGATGTAGGCAATTAATGAATAACACATTTTATTTTGACGTTAAATGTAAGTTGCGTTAAAACTCCTAAAATCTTAGCCAATCAATGCTTTGATGCGTCCCAGAACACATCGAACATAGAAAAAAATACATTGAACATTTTCTGGCATGTTCGGTGTTACATAAAACTCTCTATATATTAGGGTATCTATACTTGAAAGCAAAATTCACTGTATGTCGTATCTAGTAGGTGATTTAATGTGAAGTTTAAATTTGTTTTTTTATGTGCGATATGTCATCCCACTTAGCAAATCCATTTAAGTAATGTTTCAACAACATTAAAATAACGTTTAATGTTGCTAAAATGTTGATATAACGTTATTTGTTTGTTTTTTGCTTAGTGGGATTTTATTAGTAATATTAAAAGTGTGATTCTTATTGCAAATCTACAACTAATTTGTTTTACAAAAACGAATTCAAACACCCTTTGAAACAATTGAAGTCGGCTTTGTAAGACAAATTAGTAGATTTTTAATATATTTACAGTTAAGTAATTTTATTTATATTAATTTTTATTGTAATATGAATTATACCAATTTACTTTACTCACTTACTTTACAAGCACAAAATTATGTTTAATTTTAATATTTAATTTGTATTTAATAAAAATATACTTACCTATAAAAAACCAAAAATTAAATAATAAAGGAATAAATGATCAATACAACTCAAAAGAAAATATTTATGAAGTAATTTATCACAACACTTTTGTGTTTACCAAAAAATGGGGATTTATTGCATTTCTCGATGTTTAGAGTGATTAAATTGTTTTGTCATATTAATTCTTTATTTCAACCTTGAAAAATAATACGACAACTTTAGATGTAACTACTTTACCTACATTATTTAAACGTGTTGTGATCTCTAAGAGTGAAGTAGTTTGAAAATGAAGCGAAATATAAATTTATAACAAAAGATAACGATTAAAATATTATTCCTTTTTATTAAAATTTCTATAAAATTAAAATTTACAAACACATTGTTCTTCATTAAACATAAATTGCAAATTTATCCCTTTAATATTTAAAAATGCTCCATCTATAACACCAACAAACGTGGAAAATAAATAGGAAAAAGACAGCAACGTATTTTTTTTATAAACAAACCACTATAATTGTTATTGTAAAACGTATATCTTTGATCCCAGAATTATAATACTATGTAATGTAACTTTGATGATATCAATTATTATGAGTATACTCTGAATAAACAAGTAAGTACATACAACATCGGCAAATATGAAGGATAATCCACACACAGGTTTATTGTTTTAATGCAGAAAGCAGCATCAAACTATACTCATAATAAATCCTGTACACGCAATTTAATTTCAAAAGCAGTTCATCGCTGGACAAAACAAAAAAAACATAAAAAATTAAAACCTAATAAATAACATTTAAAAAAAAACGAATCGTATAAACTGCTGTTGAAAATTGATTATTTATGCTGAAACACAATTATTACTTTATCGTAAAAATGGACGGTCCGGATACAATCGTTATTAATTCGTAAAAATACTGAAACCTTTTATAACAAGAATTATTTATATTATTAAAAACTTACGTAACAAATTAAACAATTACAAAGGATAAAATTCAAAATAAAAAAAATCATGGAATGTAATACAAGCAGTCTCCAAGTTCATCTACATGCACATATATGTACAACACAACAATACGTATACATATATATGTATGTGGGGGTGTATATATATTTATATCGAGTTAAATATTGAAATATCATTTCTTTCTCTAATGAATATGTATATATATTACAATCTAACTAATCTATATTTACACAATCTACATTTATGGAAGGGTCGGTTTTGCGCAATAGTTTATTTCTTTATTCACTTATTAAAATCAGCATGGCTTGTTTCGCTCTCAAAAAATTTGAAAATGGTTTTGTGAATGGCACTTTGGTTATACCAAAAACTTGCGGAAATGCTGATTTTAATTCACACTACATGCGCGCGTTTTTTTTTTAATTCAGTAAAAAAATATTGTTTTTCTTCTCTTTATTACTAATTCCTGCTTATTTTTAAAGAGACGCAGTCCTCTGATATATAGTATTACGGTATTCCCTTTCTTTAATAAATTACAAAAAGATATTTACTTTTAATTTTTCAAATTTCTCCACAAATAGCTTCAACATTTTGGTATATATAATATATATAAACTCAAATATACATAAATAACAATATTTTTACGTAAATTTAAATTCTCTCTATCCACCACTCTATAAACGGATTTTGATATTTTCAAAGACTTAGTAGATTTGTATAGTTTAACTTGCTCAATGGGTCGATCACTTTTTGATGTATTTTAGGACTAACCAGTATAAATATCTTAACGAAGGTTTGGGTTTATATCAGCAGTCTTCTTCTACTAATTTCTGTGTGTCCTTGCCGGTGTCAGCGGATGGATCTAGTTCCCTGTGTCTTATATTTATCTGCGGAGACGATCTGTGGATCACGCTAGATGGCGCCAAAATCGCACTGGGCGGCTCAGTAAAAGTGTCACTCTTTGATTTTGACACGTCGACAGGAACTTCATATAAAGCTACAAAATAAATTAAAATTATTTATAACATAAGTATTTTTTTAAGTATACATATACATGCGCCTTTTTTTATATAGTTTGATTTCAAGCTTTAAACGCGTGTTTTCCACTCCCAGATTAAGCATGAAATAAAATTTCGACTTTAGAAAAGCCTGAAAATTTGGTTTGGTCGCTCCACGAAGCATGAAATAAAATTTTGAGTTTAGAAAAGCCCGAAAATTTGGTTTGGTCGCTCCGCGAAGCGAAGCGCTTTTCTAAACTCGAAATTTTATTTCGTGCGCCATGCGTAATGAACACTGAAAAAAAAATTTTTTTTCTAAACTTTAACAAGGTGGACAGAAAATGAATGAAAAGCTTTAAGGTAACGACATTTGTTAATTAATTGCAAGTAAAAAATGGAAATGAAAAAAATATTTTATTTTTACTATAAATCAGTTATATTTTTTCAATATTTTGGTTCAAATAATCTCTATTAACAACCTGCTTAGCATTAAAATGTTTATGTAATGTTTAGTCGATTGCTAATAGCAATGATTTTACACAAATTGTTTTTGAAAAAAAATCTTGTCATGAATTTACAATTTTAACGGCTTACTCAATAATCAAACAATATTTTGTTTAATTAAATTTTAGATTTTTATTTTAGTTAGTTTTGAGATTTATCTACTCAAGTTTAATCAATGAATCGTGCTACGTAAGGCTTTTTACTAATTTTGTGACCACCCTGTGTTTTTCAAAAATGATTGAGGATGTTTCCTTTCTTAAGTGCTTAGTTAATTTATTCTTAAGAAAATTAGAAAGACATTTTTTAACTTTTCTACAAAATGTTCAAATAACACGATTCAAAATATTTATTTAATAAAAATAACATGTTATAAAAATGCAAATAGTATTATTCTTTAATTATTAAGTAATTTTTCGCCGAAAATTCAAAAAAATGTTAATTATATTTGACTACTTGACGACAAAAAAATATTAATGTCATTTACTGCAATCTACGTGTTTTTTTTTCACAAAAAAAATATAAACACTTAAATTATAAACGCTACACAAGACTCCAAAAATTAGCTCAAGATGATGGTTGATTGTTTTTTTCTTTGCTTGAGTGTTTAAAAAACGTCGAAGATTAGTTTATTGTGTCAAAATAAGTGAAAAATAGAGTGAATCCTGCACACGTCTTATCTTTTCAAACTGACAAAACAAATGAAAACTGGACCAAATCTTTTTCATTTTTAATATTTGGCTCTAACTGTCAAAACAGAGGAACTACGAGCGAAGGTAATGGTTGAGTCGATTATGTCAAAATATTTGGAAAATAAAGCAAATAAGGCATTTGTTATAATGAAGTATTGGTATGGAAGATTTATACTTTATGTTAACAGATATGTTAATGTTGTCAAAACAAATAAAAACTATATAAAATCCTGAAAACTTTTAAAACAAACTTTTCTCGGGTATTCAGCCATATTATTTAGTCCATATTTATTTTAGTCGATATTTTCTGAGATTAACACTAAAATGGATCACCCAGGTTTTTCATAATCTTAAATTGGAAAATTTTCCTCGTTTGAAGTAAGTAACCCAATTTTTGACAGCGGCATATTAAGGACAGTCATCTTAAAGGGATTTGACCATGCCTTCGTAAAATTTTAAACCCCGTAATCCGTTCAAATACAGGTACCATATGATGGCTCGATTTTCCATTTTGTTAATGTTCTCATTCGCGGTTTACGTGCTTTTTTTAATAAAATTCTTGCTTGGTAATGCTTAAACATTTCGACGTAAAACTTTGCAATGACACTTACAATAAGTTATAATTTGTTGCTACGGTAACGAGATTTTGTTAATGCACTCCAAATGGTCAAGGCTAAGTACTTATCAATACCCGCTCGTAATTAAACTGATATAAATTAAAAACATACCTGAACTCCCATTTCCAGTTGTATCTGGATTATTCTGCACAGCATCATACATGGGATTATGGAAATCTCGACTCTTCTTATTAACAGGATCTAAAGTATAAGCTACATCTAACGGTTCCACACCTCCGGTACCATTTCCGCTGAAGGTATTAGGGCCGAATTCTACATTAGTACCCTGTCTGAATGACACTGTTTGGCTGCTGGATAAACTTCCTAAACCAGAACCCTTTCCACTGAAATTAAAATAAGATAGATACGTTTAAAGTTAACTCAGTTAAAAGCTAGGGCGCTGTAGCGGTTTTACTAAGGACATCTGTTTGTTTTTAAATTGTTAATTTTAAAATAAAATTATTAATTAACGTTCAGTTGGATCTCCGTTTTTCTGTTTTTCGAACAAGTCTTGTCTATAATTATCAAAAATAATTAACTTGTATTAGATTTGTACCAAAAAAATCGCATGTCATAGAAATATGAGGGTAAGGTTCCTGAAAAACGGTTCTAGAACTTTAGTCTGCTTTAGCTACACCCTTGTATACTTTCTTTAAATAATACTTACAAAGGTCGTTTCCTGATAAAGAACCAAACTCCAGCTGCAGCTCCAACGACCAACAGAATAACAATAATCGGAATTATAATTGCCGTCGCACTCGACGCTCCGTGCGTTCTGCTATGAGCCGTATGAACTTCACAATACTGGCCATGGAAGTCCTCAGCACATTCACAAACTAGATCACCAGTATCAGATTCTCTGCAAATTCCTCCGTTCTGGCAAGAGCAAACTCTTGGGGAAGGCCTTGGACGTTCAGCAGCAGCATCACAGATGATCTCAGCTTTGCTTCTGTGTGATGCCATTGATTGTGTGTCCGGGCAGGAACAACGATGTCCACCAGGTACCAAGAGGCAAAGATGGGAACATTCGTTGTTAAGACAAGGGTTGTTTATTGAAGTGTTGTAACGCATCTTATGGAACACTGAAAAGAGGTAATGTCATACGTTATAATATAAACCCACAGATTACTAAAGCAAGCACTAAGACCTAGCATAGCCCCTCACTTTGCTGGTATCATAATATTCAATAGAAATAAATAAGTACTAACCCACTGATACAATTAAGTACTGATTTATCAACATTAAAACAACATCTCATATTGTTATAATGAATAAACGTTATTTGATTGTGCAGTGGGCGTTTATACATACCTTTAACACCAGATGGATTAACCAAATCCCTTTGTATGATAACAGGAACTCCTCTTCCAAACTTATCTTGCCGTAATAGCTCTCCTGTATCCTTGGTGACCCAATACAAACTAGACTCAAACACATCTAATGAAATTGGATGCTTCAAAATCTCTCCCTTCAAGATGGTCTTCCTGTTTGAACCATCATGCTTCATCGCCTCGATAGTGTTAAGCTTAGTATCAACCCAGTATAATGTATGGTCCATAGTGAAGTCAATTGCCAATCCAGTTGGATGTCTTATGTTTTCAGTAATCAGTGGTCTTCTCTTTGACCCATCCATCCAAGAAACTTCAATTTTCGGTGCTGAACCAGAATCAGACCAGAACATCCTTCCTAATTGGGGATCGACCACCAAAGACGACGGACTTTCCAATCCAACACTAACCACCGCCCTCCTGTATCTTCCATCAGTCTTCGCTACCATTACACGCCCTTTAGGTTTAGATCCAGCTCTGTCAATTTCAGTCCAGTATAAATTATCTCCAACCCAATCAATAGCAACTGCAGTTGGTTTCGAGTTACCCTTCATATTCAAATCTTGTGCATAACCAGTTTTAACTTCACCATTAAGAGCATTAACCATATAAGATCTCTTGATAGTCTTATCATAACTATCAGCCCAGAAAATAATCTGCGTATCGACATTATAATCCAAAGCCTCAATACGTTTCTCCTCGCTAATTACATCCAGCTCCTCAAGCTTCTCCAAGTTATAAGCCCGAATTTCAGGCCCGTTCGCGAAGAGTAACGTAATCTCATTTTCTACCGCCTTGCACACTCCAGATAAGCTATCGGATAATTTAAATCCTTCATGGCAGGCGCAACTGTACGTGCCGTTCAGATTCGTACACAAGTGCGAACAATGATGGGTTCCTGTAACGCATTCATCGACATCCTGGCATTTTTTCCTATTTTCCTTCGAAATTATGTAACCTGAATAACAAGCGCAGATATACCCTCCATCAGTCAAATTCATGCAGTGGTGCTCGCATCCGCCCTTATTGCTATCCAAACAAACGCTATTGTGGTGGCAACCTAACTCATCAGATCCATCCCCGCAGTCATCGGCGAAATCGCATACTTGAGCCTTATCGACGCATTTTTTGTTAGCGCATTGGTATTCGGTGTAGCCGTTGCATGGTTTTAGTTTGGTAGCGCATAAGGTCATGTTGTTTTCGTCTGAGCCGTCGCCGCAGTTATCAACGCCATCGCATAATTGGTAGCGAGCTACGCATCTGTGGTTTGCGCATTGGAATCTTCTAAGTGTGTCGCAGTTGAAGTTGGTGCAGAGGGATGTGGCTTCGTCTGAACCGTCGCCGCAATCATCAGCGCCATCACATAAATCGGCTTGGCTAATGCACAAGTGGTTTTCACATTGGAATTTGCTCTCTGGACAGTATCTTCCTCCTGCAAAATATTTTAAGTGAAGTTTAAAATATACTGCTTTAGAATACTGCTTAAGCAGTATATTATGAATTTCACGATATTTCCATGTTTTTTAAGAGTGGCGTATAAAGTAAAATTTCGAGTTTAGAAAGGTCTGAAAATTTGGATTTGCCGGGGCGCGACTCGCGTCGCTTGCGCACCCCGACAAAATCTATATTTTTAGGATTCATACATAATCTGACAGTGCAATACACTAGTATATAGCTTTAATTTCAGCTCTTTTTAAAAATATGAAGTTCTGAAGATTTGCAGCTTATATTTAATTAGGAGTTGTATACTTAAAAGTAAAATTCTCTGTATTTTAATCATTAAAAATTAAATTTTATCTGCACTTACCCGGATATCTTGGAGGACAATTCATCTCATCAGACATGTCCCTGCAATCCCTATCGCCATCACATCTAAAGTAGGAAGCGATGCAATGCCCCGAAGAGCACTGGAATGTTCCGTTCTTGCACTGGAATCCACTGCAGCCCATTTCATCAGAATTATCACCGCAATCATCTTCGTGATCGCACCTCCAGCGCGTGGATATACATTTTCCATTATTGCATCTAAACTCAGATTCCGAGCATTCCCTGTAGTTTCCTTTGCAAAGGGCTTCAGTTTCATCACTGCCATCACCGCAGTCATCAGCAAAATCACAAGTCCATTGTTTTGGTACGCATCTATTGTTGTTACACTTGAAGTCTGTGTCTGAATTGCACGAGGGACAGTTTTGTGGGAGTTCATCGGAACCGTCTCTGCAATCGTCTTTACCGTCACAGAAGAGCCATTTTGGAATACACCTGTGAAATTAAAAGATATTCCTAAATTATGCTTATTTTATTAATTGTTAAAATTCGCGTTTTATGAAAAAAAATCATTAGTCTCAAGTTGATTAGGGCCGTAAGGTATGAAACAAAATAAAGTGCTAGGTAGAGCAAATGCTAATGTTTTGTTGGTTGAATATCATCAGTTAAAAGTAAAATGCTCTATGTTACAGTAATATCCCATGTACTAACATTTTTCTTTAAACCTATTTTTATGCTTATGTTCACAGAATGTTACCTGTAGTTGGATCTACCAGGACATCTCTGCCATCCAGTCGTACAATTCTTCTGTCTGCACATATACGCAGGTTCATCAGAATCGTCTCCGCAATCATTATCAAAATCACACATCCAGAGTTTTGGTATGCAACGGCCGTTTCTACAGGAGAATTCGGTTTCGGGATCGCAAGCTCGTTTGTGACAGATACTAGGATCTTCGTCTGAGCCATCTTTACAGTCCGCATCACCGTCGCACTTCCAGCTGTCCAAAATGCACCTTCCGTTCGATTTGCATTTGAATTCCAATTCTGGGCAAGGCATGTTGCAGTTTTGCTCATCTGAACCATCACCACAATCGTCGGTCCCATCGCAAATGGTCGCTGAAGGTGTGCAGTTTCCGTTTTTGCATTGGAATGTTCCGGCGCGGCATTGGCGTGGTGGACATGTTGTGGGTTCGTCTGATCCGTCCTTACAATCTTTTTCACCATCGCATCTATTATCGAAAAAATACGTATAAATAAAAAAAAGTTATCTTGAAATTATTAAAAGATAGTGTTAATATTTAATAACTAATCGTTATGTTGAATATGATTCATATACAAACTATTTGTTTTTTAAATAATAAATTAATGTTAACTAAATAGTGATTACTTTGTATTGAAAATTCCATTTTCAATTATTTTCTAAAGATCTTGAAACAAAATGTACATACACAAATGTTACTTTATGCTTAAACAATTAACAATCTTAAATATTTGCAAATTCAGTTTCATAAAACATAACAATTCTACAAATCTAGATAGTCTTAGGATACATCACAGACTAACCTAGTCCTAGCTAAATTAATCTTGCTACTAATTACTCAGATCAAATAATTGAGGGTAACGAATCTAACAGTTTAACTTGACCTAAGAAGTTCGTAAACTAACCTAACCTGGTAATAGTTATAGATAACCCAACTTCGGAATCTGTCATCTAACCTAAACCTATCTCAGGTGCCAACTATTTGGATTAATTACCAGATATTGAGTTCTCTTCACCCTTTAATTGGTTGGTTATTGATTACGATAATACAACTTAAGAAACTTGCAAGTAACATATAAAATTAACCTAAAAGTGGATTACTTAATTAACACCATTTTGCGGCATTTCTCTAGTTTAACTGCCTGCTGGTTAAATTAGTAGCTGAACACTTGGTTTGCTGAACCCAAGATTAGGCTAGTAGCGAGTTACTTAGATTAGTTATTATTAAAGTTATAACTATTAGTAACCTATTCTAAGAAGCTAAATAGTTTGACCCAATTTTAGTAAGTCATCGCATTGATGTAGGTCGCTATAGATTGCTATTTTAAAAAGTGGGTCATAATGTCGAACAGTTTGATAACCACTGGTATAGAGGTATGTATACTTAAAATAAGAAAATAATAAGATGGGTACTTACTGCCAGAACCAAGGAATACACTTCTCATCATTTCCTCCACATCTCCATTGTCCAGACGTACAATTTGCCACACACGTTTTCTTATCGTTAGAGAGATAAAATTGATTTGGACACGCGCACTTGTAACTCGTCGCTCCTTCTTCGCCATAACCCTCGATATTCAAATAACTAGAAGCAATAGGCGGCGCAATCAAACACAAATGCGAACATCCTCCATTATTAGTACCACAGGGATTCGGATACGGTAGCTGCCTTAATGGATGGTAAACGTGAACATCATAAGGCCTATGCGTTGTATTTCTTATAGCAGTAAGATCTTTCCCAGTGTATTTATTAGCCCGGCTAACCGCCTTCAAATTCCAATCAGTCCAGTAAACGAAATCATCAAACAGACTAAGCGCGAATACGTGAGGTACAGCTGATCCAGAGAGTACTACATGCCTGTGTCTTCCTTCTAAATCAGCGAATGCGATGTAGTCTAAATGAGCATCAGCCCAGTAAATCCTATCAGTAAAGTAGTCGATTGTTAGAGCGTTAGGCCAAGCTATATCATCTTCCCACGTTAAGATTCTCGTGAAGTTGGATCCATCCATGCCTACTTTTCCAATGTAGGCTTGTAAGTGCCATGATGTGAAGTATAAGTAGCCGGTTCCTGGATGCACCACTAGAGCTCTAGGATCGGCGATTGCGGTTTTCAAAGTTTTCCTCCTTGTTCCATCCAATTCAGCCACGTCCAAATTCTTCGAATGCCTATCCAACCAATACAATTTCCTTCCAATCCAATCAATAGCAATTCCTTCCAACCCATGCGAATCGTGTCTAATCACAGGTTCTTTCTCTCCATTACCACCAATCGTTGATCGGAATATAGTTTTTGCTGTTACATCGCAGAAGTATAATTTCTGATCTGCGTAATCGTAATCGACGGCGACTACGTTCATTAAATCTTGGTGGACTAGGTTGTAAACGCGGGCATCCACTGATATGTTGCGTACATAGTATTTGTTCGTGAAAATAACCCATGGCTCGATTTTATCTTTACGTTTACATGTGTGTTCGTCATTTTGTCTTTCGTAATATTGATCGTTGCATTTGCAGTAGTAACCGCCGGGAGTGTTTGAGCAGTATTGAGAGCAAACGCCAGGTGTTTCTATACATTCGTCTATGTCTGTGCAAGCTTTGCCATCAGACAATAATCTATAAATAACATAAAATATTTTGATTATTAATTTTATCCACGAGCTTCTTAAATGATTTAAAACCTGGCCAGCTCTGATAGCGAACCTAAATATTGCAAATATATCAAAATATTTTCGCATTTAAAGCGTTGTAGTTCTAGTAAGTGCATTTTTTAAAGACTGCGACAACTGGCGCGGGACGGGGCTCGTACAAATAGATGTAACATTCCTATTTCTTATTACTGGAATATTCGTCGCATCAAAACAAATTGTTAGAATCAAATTTTATTTTTAGATCGCTACAAAAATATTGCCATCAGCAGCGGACCGCGATCATAAACTTCGGTAATACAACCAAGCAATAATATATTATTTATGCCGTGACATTAAAAATCTTGATTAATTTCCGTTTCAAAAAAAAAAAATATAATTTAATATCAGTACGTACTTGTATCCTTGATTGCATTCACAATAGAATCCTGTTGGTGTATCGATACATTTATGGCCGCATTGATGGATTTCAACTTTGGCACATTCATCAACATTACAATGCAATGGCTCATCAGATTCATCCATACAATCTGCTACTTTATTACAAACGAGTTGATAATCAATACACTGCCCATTATTGCAAGTGAATTGTCCAGGCGATACACACGTGCTGTTATCTTTTTCTATTAAATGAAAAATAAAGCATTAAATGACTTCAATATTGAAAACAAATTTAAATATAATTTTAATTGACTACAAAAGATTTAAAAAGTAATAGTAACTTACTGCATCCAACTTCATCTGAATGATCTCCACAATCATCTTCGCCATCACATCTGTATTGGTTCCTGATGCACTTGAAGTTTTGGCAGGTGAATTCTTGTGATGAGCAGGTTTTGTATTTGGAGTTGCAGTCTTTACCTTCATCGGTTCCATCGCCGCAATCGTTATCGTGATCACACAACCAGCCCTTATTGATACATCTTCCGTTATCACAAGTGAACTGATCATCAGAACAAGGTTGAGGTGTAGCGCAGTTATGCAAAGTGGCGTTTTCGTCCGCTCCATCAACACAATCCGGATCACCGTCGCAGAGCCATTTTCTTGAGATACACTGAGTTCTTCCCCAAGCCTTGTTCGCTTCACAGGTGAATTCAGTCTCGTCATCACATCTTCTATCATCTATAAATAATGAATTATAAATTAAAAATTTAAATAAACGATTCATGCTATGAGTATGAGACATTTTTTATGATTTTCGTAATTATTGTGTTTTTCCGTGAAAATAACCAAACTGAGAATTTTCAAAATTCTTCATACATATTTTGCTAATTAAATGTTTACAATTTTCAAAACATCATAAATTAATAATTACAAAGAAATAACCTTTTTGTATTATCTTAGTATTGCTCTAACTATGTAAATTATTAGATCTAAGAAATTCTTCGGTAAAACTTACTAATACATTTTCTACGTCTACTTAAGGATCTTTACCTTTAAACCTTCATTATGCTTATTGTTTCAATACTTTTCAAAAATTAGACTTACTGCATTGATGTCTACTATCTTCATCACTATTATCCAAACAATCGTTATCACCATCGCAAATATATATTCTAGGAATGCAATTTCCATTATCACAGGTAAATAGATCACCGAAGCACGTTCTTCCTTCACTCTTGCAATATTCTGGTGGTTCATCAGCGCTATCTCCGCAATCATCATCTCCATCACAGTACCTAAAAGTTTTTAATTATTATCACAAGTCTATGCAATTAAATATTTAGTGATAGACTCACCAAGTGGCTGGAATACATCTATGGTTGGGGCATCTGAAACTATTCTGTGGGCAAGTTCTTTGAGAGCAATGAATCGGATTCTCATCTGAATTATCGCCACAATCATTATCACCATCGCACAACCAATAAGGCTCAACACAAATGTTAGTTTTCTCGCACTTTAGATGATTATGTGGACATGTTGTGTTCTTCGGGCATCTTTCGTGTGTTTCGTCTGATGTTACGTTGTCTTTACAATCATTAATGCCATTGCAAACCTATTATTGAATAAATAAATACCATTTCAAACTAAATACGCATAAGAGCATTACCTGAGACATTGGAATACATCTATGATTGGCACATGTGAATTCACCAGCTGCGCAAGGCGGATACTGACAGTCAACTTCGTCAGATCCATCTTTGCAATCGTTCTCGTGATCGCACTTCCATGATTTGAAGATGCAACGTCCGTTAGCACATCGGAATTCATTTGCAGAGCATGAATGGAAGGCTAAAATTGTTATTTTTTTATAAAATTGGTTTAATAGAATCCTCTGACAACATACGAGCGCCACCCTACGTCATTTGGCACTGTTTTTAAAGATTCACTTACTTGAACAACCCAATACCCCAATATACTGTATACGCTGTACATTTTCAGATATTCGTCGTATTTGAAAAATGTTCAAATTAAAGCTTTAAACGAGTGTTTCCACTCCCTGATTAAGCATGGAATAAAATGTCGAGTTTAGAAAAGCCTGCAAACCAAATTTTCAGGCTTTTCTAAACTCGAAATTTTATTTCATGGGCTACGCGTATAAAACAGTGATTTTAAGTGAAGTTCAAAATATGCTACTGAAGTAGTATGGTAAAGATATATATTTTGAACTTTACAATATTTTAGAGTTTTATAGACGTGGCGCATGAAGTGAATTTTCGAGTTTAGAAAAGCCTAAACATTTAGTAGTTCTTGTAAGTGATTTTATAAAGACTTTCCCAACTGACGTGGGACGGGGCTTGTAATTATGAGGGTTATTTAGAAACAAGTACGTTTGGAGTAGGTAATAAGCAATCTTAGCAGAGTTGTAACATTACTTGTAAGTCATCTATAGTGGCTACGAAAACTGCTTTTCCAAATGTATGGGTTTTTAATCGCTTTTATGTGCATAAGTTAAGTTAAGATATATTAGGTTAGTTAGTTCTAATGAAGATATATATTTAACCGCTTATGGCCAACTTTAAACACTGATAGTTGAACGCCTTTTTTAAAGGTCAACATATTTTGATGAAAAGATTTAAAAATACTTACAACAATAGTTGGTGTCTTCATCACTGTTATCACCGCAATCATCCTCTCCATCACAAGACCACATCCTTGAAATACATTTTCCATTCGCGCAATAAAATTTAGTAGAATCACACGTCAAGTTCTTAGCAACGCACATCCTTCCCTCATTCACCAATTTCGTCTTGTCATCACATTTACATTCCGCCAATCCGTTGGGTCCAGGATGGCAACTCTGCGCGCATCCTCCGTTATTAATATGGCAAGGATTAACAGTACACGTCTGTCTATCAGTCGAAAACACTTGAATATCCCTCGGACTATCCTCTAACCTTTTTACCATTTCAATCATATTAGCACCCGTGTATTTTTCAGCCCTATAAACACCGCGTAACTGCAAATCAGTCCAATAGATATACCTCCCAAAGACGGTAATAGAAAACGGATATATTGTTGCTGAAATAAGAACTTCGCGGTTTTGACCTTCTAGATTTGAGCGTTCGATTTTTTCGCGCACAGCGTCCGTCCAGTAAAGCATCTGATCTTCGTAATCGATCGCTAATCCTGATGGTTGTGCCAAGTTTTTATCGATTATGACTTTCTTTAAAGATCCGGCCATTGTGGTTTTGAAGATTTTTCCCGATGTTCCGAATTTACCCCAATCGGTAAAGAATAAAGTGCCGTTGCAAGGATCGATTACAATTGCTCTGGGGCGTTCAACTCGGGCAATCATTACTAAATCTGATGAATCTAGATTCATCGCGTAAATGCTGTGGTTTGATGAATCAGTCCAGTAGATTTTCTTTTGTGTCCAATCGTAGGCTATTCCCTCAGGGTTGATTCCTTTGTTGATTATGTTTGTAATTGAATCTGATGTTGGGTTGGTTCCAGGCATCCAGGCTATCCTAGCCCATGGTCGAATTTGCGTGAATAGCAGTTTTCGATCCGCGTAATCAAAATCAATACCAACAACGTTGGTTAAATTAGAAATAGGTTTGAATGGTAGGGAAGTCATTTTTGGATCCAAATTAATCGCCCTAATCTCAGTTCGCGTGGAGAACACAAGATACTGATCGACGAATTCGCATTTCTTACCATCAGCAGCTAATTTTCCAGTAGCACAATCGCATTTGTAATTCAAGCGGCTCGAGAATTTACCATCTTGCGGGAACGAGAAGCAGAGCTGTTCGCAACCTCCGTTTCCTAATTTTAAACAAGGATTGGTTTCATCCAACGGCTGGTTGCTGATATCGAAAATAGCAATATCTCGTAATTTCTGCATGTTTGTGCGTACTTTTGTTGGTAACGCGGTATCGCCTAGTAGTTTTGAAGCTTTGAAAACTGTTTGTAAGTTTCTATCGACCCAATAAACATCACCCATATGCACTGCAATACCCATTGGATTTGGTAGATTCCTTCGGATGATTTGCTTAGTTCCTCCCGTGTACGGAATCTTTTGTATCATATCGAGCTTTGAATCAACCCAGTAAACATCATGCGTTAGCATATCTATAGTTAAATCCCGCGGGTTGCTAATTCCGGAAGTTACAATTGGAGTCCAATCTGAGCCGTCTAAATTAGCTTTACCAATCCTAGGATACTGCCCGTAATCAATCCAATACAAGATCCTCTTGAGCGGGTTCACCGCTAATTCTCTTGGAGCATCTGAGGTGGTTTTCAATAAAACTTTGCGGTTGCTTCCGTCGAGCCAGCAAACCTCCAAATAATTCTCGTGCGGGAAAACGTTAGTGAAATAAAGATTTCCGGCGATCCAATCAATTGCTAATCCTCTGATTCCATTGCTGCCAATTCCATCGCGGATTATCGGTTGCAACTCTGAACCATTTGGACGAATTCTGAAAATACCATTCCATGTTCCGCGATTGAATTCAACCCAGTAAATCCAATTTTCTGCGTAGTGAATATCCACATGCAAGATGTGATGCCCTGGACCAGAAATTGGTACCATAGCCTCTGAACTGTCTTTCAAGCTATAACCTCTGATCATATCCAACTGAGCAACAACTGGGTAAGTTTTGTATGGCACACAGTTGATTTCGTTTTCTTTTCTAAAACCTACGCTACAAGCGCATATCCTAGTTTTTCCCTCACTGGGCAAACAGATGTGATCGCATCCTCCGTTGTTAAGCAAACAAGGGTGCTCGATTGATTGGCGTTTTTTGAAAATGGTAAATGTTTTTAAATCCGGTTCATTCTCCATTATAACTCTAGGGTTGTTTCCTTGAGGTAAATCAACTCTTACTAGTTTTTCGTAAGATGGGTCTAAATAATACAATCTGCTATCCATCACAGCTAATGCTTTTGGCCTTGCTATATGGTTGTGTTCAGACAAAATATTCCTCCTTTCACGCCCGTTGACATCCATTGCAATCACCAAAGGCGGCATTAGAGTGCTAAAATACAGCATTTTCCTATCTATATCTATCACGATTGTTTCAGGTCTTTCGACATCCTCAACCAGTACTTCTGATTTTGATCCATCCATGTTGACCTTTCCGATTTTTTGTGGAACACCGTAACCGCCTGCGTCCACCCAGAAAATCTTACCCTCAGTTGGATCTAAGCAAATGGATTTAGGTTGGGCAACTGATGTTTTGTTGCCATCATTCGCCAAAATAACGGTGCGGTGTTTTACTTTTCCATCAACGCGGATTACTTCCAAATTTCCTGCTATTCTGTTACCAATGAACATATTTCTGCCCAACCAATCAAAAGCCATTGTTGATGGTGAACCAACGATACCAGTATTTGCTCCCAAGAATTGGGTTTTGTTGCCACCTCCATAAGGTGTTGTCCAGATTGTCCCCTTAATTAATTAAATATTAAAATAATCATTTATAAATTTAGCTTTTTCTTTTCGAATTAATTAACTGCCATTTGCACCACTTATCCTTAAAATTAATTTTTTTCTTACATTTTTACAATTACACAACATTCCAATATGAAATACATCTAGGGTGGCTTCTAAAAACGAACGAAAATCGTTTTATGCAGTTTGGCGAGGAATTTTAAAATAGTATATTACAGGTCACTTTTGTGTGTTTAGGGAAAAATTTAACTTGAGGCAAATGCTCATAGTCAACAGCAAAATCGTGGCCTTCGGCATTAAAATTGAGGCTTGTACAATTAGAAAAGCTGAACTTTTATGAATTCTAAATTACTTAAAACAGTAATGTTTCGTTTTTGATGGGCTACTCTACACAACTTTAAAATAGAGTTCGAACTTTGAGCAAAAGTGGTGCATAATCAGCCTTCTATAAAATAATAAATGACTTACATTTTGATCATCATCGTCTTGTTTTCCTTCGAGCCAGAATATGGTATCGGTCTTCCTATCATAGTCCACCTGCATGCCGTTATCGATTCCGACGATCGCAGTAAGATATCCAGCTGTTTGGTCTCCAGGTGTAAGCGGAACGTCGATAATCTGTGCTCCTTTTAGTACCATCAAGAAGGAGGTCTCCTCTTCGGTACAGCGGCCATCGTTGCCAAGGATATATCCAGCTTTGCACTTGCAAGTGTAGCCTGTCGACGAGCTTGGAGACAACAGGCAAATGTGTTGGCACGGTGATTTGTCGCAGGAATTTGCAGAGATCGGTTGTAATGAAGGATGATGGACATGGATGCTTAATGGTTGAGAGATTAAATGGGATACCACAGTTTGATTGTTTCCTGAGAAGAACAAAATATAAGTATAGTTATTAGAGTATAGTCCAATACCAATTAACTTTACATTTATGCTCTTATTCGTAGACAACTTAAATATTTAGCTTTATATTTAACCTGGTTTGGTGCATAAATACAATATATTACCTTTGAATTTGTGGGCTGATAAAACCCGATTCAATTGCCGATCTGTCCAATATAAAGTATCTTCAAAAAGTGTTAAAGAATGCGGGTGCAGTAAGTAATGACTTCCAGCTAAAACCTGCTGCCTTCCAGTTCCATTATAATAACAGAAATCAATGAAATCCAGTTTTGAGTCGGCAAAATAAACTCTTTGATTAGCTGTATCTAGAGTTAAACCATTAGGCCAGTAAATTTTAGTATTGATGATTACAGATCTGTTCGTTCCGTCCATTCCAATACGCTCAATCCTTGGATTTTCTCCCCAATCGGTCCAGAATAACCAACGCGCACTAAATAAATCACATTTTAAAATTCGTTTTTTAAAAATAATTAAAATTGCATACCCTGGACTTGGATCCAAACACATTCCTCGGGGTTGAGTGATGTTCTCCTTTACCAATACAATTCTATTCGATCCATTTTCTCTGGAGACTTCAATGGTATTTAGTTTTGAGTCCAACCAGTAGATATTTCCGGAAACCCAATCGTAGGCTAAGCCTTCAACTAAATCCAAACCAGTGTTGATGACTTCAACCGGCTCACTTCCTCTATCTAATCGGGATATTTTCTTAAGTTTCATGTCTGACCAGAATATGGTACCAGTGTGCATGTTCGAAGCGGTTGCGACTACGTTTTCTACAATTATTGGTACTCTTTCTAGTCCTTGTTCGTTCAGATCAGCAACCAAAATTGAATGACGATTGGATATTATTAAGAACGCAGCACTGTGATCTAAAATGGTAATAAAACTTAAATAATATGTAAAAAGTAATATTACTAAAAAATTAAAAATGCGGAGTATCTAAAAAGATGCTAGTATGGCACAATTAGGGCGCATTCGTGAAAAGACATTTAGACATAGCTTTTCAGTTGGATTTTCACTATGTAAGATGAATCTTACGATTTCTGATGATAAGTGTTTCTTTAATATTATCAAGTATAATCAATGTTCATACTAATGAGTTATTTTGTGAAACTTACTGAATGCTTTACAGGAATGCTTATTAGGCTCCAAAATATATCCTGGCACGCAACCGCAATAATACGATCCTTTAATGTTTGTACATTTCTGCGAGCACAGTCCTGGCGGATCGCACTCGTTCAAATCTTCACAAGTGAAACCATCAGTTCCCAAAACTTCTCCTTTTGGACATAAACATAATGGACCCTTAAAAGTTGCAATACATTAGTTTGAAAAATCATTCAAATTATTGTGTATTTAAAATACCACAGGAGTTTGTTTACATCCGTTTGTACATAATCCTCCTTGATGTTCGCATTCAGCTAGTTCACAATCTTCCCCTTCATCTGCGCCATTTGGGCAATGCGGCGTTCCGTCACAAACGTTTGTTAAGTTTACACATTTTTCTGTCACGTTAGGACACTGCCATTGCCCATCAGGGCATCTAAACGGTGGTCTTCCACATGCGTGTTGGTGGCCTTCATCAGATCCATCACCACAATCATCATTTCCATCACAAATATAAGCCTAGAAATAGTTTTAAATAATATATAGACTGCATACTGAAATATAGATTTATCTATAAAATAAAAATAGTATTAAAATTGTACTTACTTTAAATATACATTTGGAATTATTGCACTTGTAATAGTTATTAGGACAGTTGATTTCTCCACAAGATGATGGTTCATCAGAATGATCGTCACAATCAGGAGTGCCATCACAGTACCAAGATTTTGGTATACAGATTCCGGATGATTGACATTGGAATTGTTTTTCCATATTACACTGATCCGGAGCTATTGATGCTAAAAATTTGCCAGCAAATGATTTTGTTTCTTTCATAGATTTCAACTTAAAACTTACGACATCCTAACTCATCACTGCCATCATTACAATCGGGTATTCCATCACATTTATAACTTTCCTGAACGCATTGGCGTAAATCCGCGCATTTGAATTGACTAGGCAGGCAAGTTATCGGTGGGCAGTCTTTTTCATCTTGTTTGTCGAAACAATCGTCATCACCATCACAAACCCAACTCTAAGGAAGACATTTATTATTTGGCACACATTTTTTGTAAAAACTCTGTTATATATGTATGAATGTATTCACCCAAGTATTTATTACCATATTTATATTATAGATACTTAAACTTACTTGTGGTATACAATGTCCTGTTCTTGGACATGTGAATTGATAGTAAGCGCAAGTTTTTTCAGCGCAAGAATCTCCTTCATCAGAACCATCACCACAATCATTTTCTGAATCGCACTTCCAGGTATTTGGAATACATCTACCGTTATCGCACTGGAATTGACTTGAACTGCAAGTCACGTTAACACACCCGTTTTCATCACTGTAATCCCCACAATCATTCTCGGCATCACATTTGAAAGTCATCGGAATACAACGCCCTGATTTACATTGGAATTCATTACTTCCACATGTCGGTTCTAAAAGAAATTGTACGCAAATGAAACATGTTGTTTCCTAAACATAATATCACAACACTAAATAAAATATAAAATATTTTGAACTTAGTTGATCTCTCAACTGTAATTCAAAATTACATTAGATTATGCAACCGACTCTAAATATATATTGAAGATTATGTATAAACTTACTTGTACAATTTTGTTCTTCGTCACTGTTATCTAAACAATCATTATCACCATCACAAACCCATGATTTTGGAATACACCTTTGATTATTACAAGTGAAATCCCAACTGTTTGGACACGCTTGTTCTGGAGGTTCGTGATTAGGATCCAATTGGCAAGTTTTTTGGTCAGGCATTAACCTTTCTCCGTAAGGGCATCCACATTGCAAAGTCAAGCCTCTCGAATCATTTCTAGGCATAGCGAAACAAAGTTTTTGGCAACCACCATTGTTATTCCAGCAAGGTTGCGTAGTTTCGATTCTCTGTTCTGATTCACTGTAAATCTATAAAACAAATATTTGGTTATACATCTTCATTTTCTTGAAATTGATTGACTTTACCTTGACACCATATAATCTATTATTAGCAGAATGTGGATCTCTAACTAATGTCTCCTCGTGTTCACCAGTGAATTTATGCAACTTGATGATAGCGTCTAATCTCCAATCTGTTATATACATGAATTCCTTATGTATGACTATGCTGAATGGATGTCTGATCAACCTTGAATTAACTGTTTTAACATCAGTTCCATCTAAATTAGAGTACTGCACATGATCCAGTAGAGCATCACACCAGTATAGCTTATCTTGATCGAAATCAATGGCTAAACCATTAGGCCATCCTAGAGTTACATTTTTGAAAACAATCAAATTCGAGCCGTCGCTGTAAGTTCTTGAAATATTGGCAGGGCGATCCCATTCGGAGAAAAATATAAACCCTTTATTAGGGTGAACAACAATAGCTCTTGGGCGTTTTAGGTTCCTTAATAAAGTTCTGCGATATGTAACGTTTCTTGTTGATAAAACATTAAGCGTTCCTTTCCTGCTGTCAATGTAATACAAGTTTTTGGAAACCCAATCAACAGCTAGGCCTTCAACTCCTTCGTTTTGCGAGGCTAGCACTATTTCCCTAGCTGTTCCATTTCTATGCACCCTGTATATTACGTCTTGTAGTACATCTGAGTAATACACTTGTTGATCTCTCGCGTCGAAATCCAAACCAACAAACCTAGCTCTTCTTGAAACAACAGGCATCATGGCATCACTGAAGCCTTCGATAACTGGATCTAATACACGTCCCTTGATGAATCGTTGTTGTGAATACATTAAAAACTCAGTAACTAGGTTGCAATTGCGCTGATCTGAAGCTAGTCTCCATCCTATATTACAAGCACACCTATAGCCTAAGCCTGATGAGGTTTTTGTTAAAATACACATATGCTGGCATTGACCGTTGTTGCTTCCGCAAGGATTTGTCGTTTTCTGTTGGATTAAACTATGGACGGCTTTGATTGATCTGGGGTCGCGCACATCTCTCATTTTGTAGATTGGCTGAATACTCGATGTGCTTTCGTATTTATCAATCGACATGATACCCTGCTTTGTGCTGTCAGTCCAGTAAATTCGGTTTTCAAAAATTGTTAATCTGGATGGGTTGGGCACAGCTTGGCCTCTGATTATTTGGAATCTTTTTTGTCCGTTGTAATCCACAGTATCAATGTAGTCCAATACGGATTCACACCAAAATATTCTCTTTGAGATTATATCCACTGACACACCGGAAGCTTTGTAAGCGGCTTCAGATACAATCGTGTGGAGGTCAGTCCCGTCCATGTTAGCTCTTAAAATTTGAGTGTTGTCTGCTACGAATAAATAGCCTACTAAAGGATCTAATCCTATGTCGACAGGGCTGCTTAGATTCGAGCCTAGGACTATGGCGTGCCAACGGGCTGTTAATTCGAAAACGTCGATTTTTTGACCGACTGTATCAGCTACGTAGAGTTTATCGCCGATCCAGTCTATCGCAATGGCTGTTGGTAGCCAAGTTCCTGGGAGTGTAATGTCTAGTTCGTGTACCATGGCAATTCCAGTTGGGGATGGTTTTAATTGTTGTGCATGAATCTTTAATAACATTTTAAAATTAATTTTATATTTTATATTTAAGATGCTTCATAGAAACACAAAGAACACGCGATGATTTTCTGATTTATTTCTACCATGTCTCAATAGCCCATCTAAGATTAAGATAAGGAAGGGATGGATAACCACAATAGTAAATGAGTAAGGTAAAATTAATGAAAAATTGACGACTGAGAGACATTAATAAATGAAGGCTGAAAAACTTGGGCCATCCCCATTTGTATGATTCTTATTGTACATAAGAAGAAAAAAAATGAAAATTATGAACTAATTAATTAATTAATTATAATTAATTAATTAGTTCATAATTTTCATTTGATTTTTTGTGGTTTGGGAAAAAACTGTCATAATATTCTTGCGATATAATGTAATGGTCGTTTACTTACCTTTTTCGTTTTAACATCAGACCAAAACAGCAAATTCTTCTCGAAATGATAATCCAATCCGCTGGCTCCTGTGGTATTTGCAATTATTTTGATATCTTCACCTCTTGAATTCATTTTGTACACAGCCTTATCGTAGGCGAAGAACAGCATTAATTCGTTAGCGTCGAAAGCCGTACATTTCGTTTTGTCCTGTTTAAGGTAACCGGGAGCGCAATCACAGATATATCCGCCATCTGTATTCCTGCACCATTGATCGCAGAAACCCCATTCGTCGCATTCGTTTCTGTCAATGCATGTTTTGTTGTCGGCATTGAGTTTTCTGCCATCTGGACAATAGCAAGCTCCTCCAGTTAAGGACGCCTGGCATTTGTATTCACAGCCAAGTGCAGGACAGGATAATTTAGCTATGAAAAAGATTAGTTTCGCAATCAGATGTTAATAATCAGATGAAATGGACAATAGATTTTATTTATTGCGAACACGGGTGATTAATTGGTAACTGTAAGGGAAGGTTAGGCAATCTTTTAAGATCACCAATGACACTTTTCGCTAAAAATAATCATGAGGTTTTTTCATAATCGATGATAGATATAGCGATTATTTAAAATTATCCCTAGAATGTTTTACTTTTAAAAAAATAAAACAACAAATAATTATCTTCCAAAGACAGTTTTAAAATTTAGGCTAAATTCCACTTTTACATTTTAGATGATTTGGTGCATTTTTAAATTTTTGTCAACTTGTCCTAATTTTCACAGACAATTATTTATAAATGAATATCAATATTGCCCTTTATCAGCGCTGCATATTTATTAAAGGTAAAGAAATGTATTTCACTGCCTGATTAATTAAGCATGAAGTAAAAATTCGAGTTTATAAAAGCCAGAAAATTTGGATTTGGATTAAGCTTTTTAAAATTCAAAATTTTACTTCATACGCCAGGTTTATAAAACAATGATTAAGTGTTAAGTTCTAAAAATACTTTAGACATCATTCCAACAATATAAAACCAACAAACATAGATAGATTAAATTGGTTGAACGAAACATTTTTTATATACATTATCAAAATACCGGTTATATATCAAATTAACTGTAATGTGAGATAATTTCAAAGACTTACAACAAGCAGTTTCTTCATCAGCACCATCTTCGCAATCCCTCTTGCCATCACACAACTGACTTTTGGCAATACATTTTGGTTTACCGTCAGGCCCACCGCGTGGACACAAAAACTTATTATCTCTACAAGGAATGGCTGTACAATTCACCTCATCCGAACCGTCTGAACAGTCTTGGTAACCATCACAATGATAACCATTTGGTATACATAAAGCGTTGGCACATCTGAATTGGCCAAGATGACATGGTGGGAAATCTTAAAATATAAAAAGAACTTGGTAGTAAAATGACAAATACAATGAATACCTACTAAAAAACAACATGAATTGCAACTTCTCAATAAATTCTAACTCGTATGTAAAATAAATTGGTAGGGGATAGTAATCAAATCAAAACAAGCTTAATTTTTATTTTCTGTAGTGTAATTAAAGAATAATCATCAAAATGTGTAATTTTGTTCTATTTTTAGTCGTGTCTCACAACTCCCCACCAATTTTTGTAAATTCAAAAATCCATCTTTCTAAAAAGCATATTTAAAAATTTAAATCATTACAATTCTAACAAAATGCTTAAGCTAGTAGTTGTGCTATTAGGTGTACTACAGATTCTACTCGTCAAATGCGCAAAATATCTATTTTGATGGTAGTTCTGTCTCAAAAACAAAACCCGTCTCACAACTCCCCACTCTCCTCTACATAAAATAAATTGTAATCGTAAATAAAATTAATTATGTTTTGGTTTAGCAGATGTACTTACTGCATCCAAGTTCATCTGAATTATCACCGCAATCGTTTCTATGATCGCACTTTTGATTAGATTCTATACATTTTTGGCCGTTGGAACATCTGAATTGATCTAATCTGCAGGCAACTCCTGGGCAACCTTGTTCGTCTTTTCCGGATCTGCAGTCCACGTAACCATCGCATCGTTTTTCTTTTGGGATGCATGGCTGGCCAGAACCGGTACCACAGTGGAAATCATCTGCTTGGCACTTCCTATACGCTATAAAGAGAGAACACAAAATTAAAACTTTAATGATTTAAAATATTTTACGATATGTTTAAACAATTATCATTTATTGCTAAGATGTAATTTTTAGAATACTGTAGATAACAGATATTACTTAATTTACTGTTATAATTACTCAGGGGCAATGGCAGTGGGTATCATGTATTACAACTATTTTATAATTTGTTATCGATTAATAACATTTTGATAAAGACAGATCATCTTTAACGTTATTAAATACGCAGAATACTTGTGTTACAGAAACTTGTGTTACAGAAAACTAGTGTTACAGTAAACTTGTTACGCAGAAAACTTCTGTCAAAGATTTCTAGAAGTATTGATTAGTAGAGAACTTAGTCTATTAAACACAAGATGGTGTATGGCTAGCAGAGCTGGGCATGATTCGAATCATTCAGGATTCGAATACTCGATTCGCATCCTTTTAGAGGATTCAAAAGAGGCATTCGAATACTTTAGTTCAACTGGATTCGTGATCCGGATTCGTTACATTTTTTTAAGAGGATTCGTATTCGAATCCAAAGGGTGGGTGATTCGAATCCTTATAAAAGGATTCGAATCCTTATAAAAGGATTCGAATATTTATAAAAGGATTAGAATATTTATAAAAGGATTCGAATATTTATAAAAGGATTCGAATATTTATAAAAGAATTCGAATACTTACAACAGGATTTGAATCGTCAAAAATAATTCGAATTAATTGTGAGGATTAACAGGAAAAATGTCTTTTGTGTGTCTTTAAATTTCTCATTAAATTACTGTTTTATACGCGTGGCGCATGAAGTAAAATTTCGTGTTTAGAAAAGCCCAGAAAATTTGTCTCGGGTCGCTGCGCGATCAGAGACAAATTTTCACGGGGCCTTTCTAAACTCGAAATTTTACTTCATGCTTAGTCTGAGAGTGGAAACGCTCGTTCGAAACTTCAAACTGAATGCTTTGATAAGAACATTAAATGACTGAAAATCTTTTTAGAGATAATAATCTAGTTTTCAAAATTTTGTTTAATATTATTTGAAGTAAAACTGACATGGTAGCCACAATTAGAAATGTTAAATTTTTCCGATATTTCCCTGATTCCAAATTATTTTCCCTGGTCTTTTAATATAACTATCTTCTGTGGGAAACCCCCACTTTGTTAAATTGTTTTTATTGTTTTTGTCAATATTTAAGTTGGTTTTGTACATTTTTACGTGTTTTGTAATTTGCCCGCTGATTTTGACAAATTTAATAATATCATATGGCTTTTTTGTTAGTGTTTTGGTCAAATTGAATATAATTCCATGACTTTTCTATGACTTTCCCGGTTTTAATGAAATTCAGTGATGTTTTTATTCACGTAATTTTCAGGCATTCGTCGATTTTATAATAGAGTTTAATTTGAAGTTTTTAACGGGTGTTTCCACTCCCAGGCTAAGCATGAAGTAAAATTTCGAGTTTAGAAAAGCCCCGTTAAAATTTGTCTCGGGTCGCGCAGCGACCCGAGACAAATTTTCGGGATTTTCTAAACTCGAAATTTTACTTCATGCGCACCGCGTACAAAACACTGATTTGAAGTGAAGTTTAGAAACACACAAATACATCTTTAATCAGAGTAACAGGGAATCAGATATTTAGTCTGTTATCAACGATGTTCAGTATTAATAATAAATAATTATTTTTTGAATATTTTTGTTAAAACAACTGGTAACGATATTTATATATTAACGGTTACAAAAAAATAATAAATTCAAATTTATTCTTAAAGGATTTGTATTCGTGATTCGAAAAAACAGGATTCGAATCATATTTATTTCTTGCGAATCCTTTATTCGAGTATTTGTGATTCGAATCATATTAGCTGATTCGAATCCTTTATAAGGAGCTATTATTTTAGCAAATTAATTACCACAAACTATTACGTATAATCATCATTATAATTAATATATTTATTAAGAATTTCAATCAAGTTTATTTTTTAATTCATTGATAATTGAGTTGATAAAATTTTCGTTCTAATTTACGATTGTTTTCAAAAATATCCCTAAATTTATAATGAGTTTACTTGACAATAATTTGCTCGTAAATATGCAAATATTGAGCCAGAACTTAAGAAAAGGAATAAACAAAACCAGGGTTTCGAACCATTATTTTTTTTCGTTTCGGTTTTCGTTCCGGTTCAATTAATTAAAAATATATCGGTTTGATTGCGGTTTTCGTTTTCGGTTTTTTGGTTTTCGGCTCAGCTCCGAGTGGTTAATTAGTGATGAACATAAAGATGTTAGCAGTAATTTAAGGCGGTATTACCACTAGTAATTTACAGTAAATTACGGTGTATTGCCCAGCTGTTTCGGTGAAATTGGTAAAATTAATTTCGTGCGTATGCACTTTTGTGCATATTATGTATCAGGCATTTTATGAGAATAGCCGTTTTCTCAAAAAATGCCTGATACATAACAAGCACAAAAGTGCATACGCACGAAATTAATTAGAGAGTCTTAGAGAGTTGAGATAAAAAAAAATATTACTAAAGCCATATTGAAGAATCGAATGGTGATATTGTTTTTTCCCAAAAAGGTTGGCATCCCTGATTTCACTTAAAAATGTCAAAAACTCAAGATTTTTAAATAGCATGATAGGTCAAAAGTGATAGCATTCAACGACATTCAACGAGTAACGACACAAACGCTTAAAGATTAATTTAATTAAATTATTTTTTGATTGAGCAATGAAATAGGCAACATAATTTTTAACCATCAATGGAATATCGGTGGGGGTTTTCAGATGTTTAAAAAAAAATAAAAATTTAATTAAATTAAAAAATTCAAAATGTTTGTGACAATTGACTTTATTGGTCGTTGTAAATAATAATTTCTTTCAAAATCTCAATAAATATCACAGACATTTCCATCAGTGGTAACAGCAATTTATATTATCCAGGAAAAATGTGTAATCCCTCCAGTATTTTTTTTTAATTAAAAACAAGTGATAAACATAAAGGAACTTTTAGCATTTGCCCTCAATTCTTAAGCAATAGAGATCATAAAAAGCATAATTGAAAGCTTATTTAGTTGCAAATATATTTCTATTGAAATCATTTTTGAATTTTATCAATATCTATTTTAAAACAGTATTCAATTAAGTATAAAATAAGTTTTAGGTCTGAAATGTTTCTGAGTCCAAATTTCGAATACAAAACCAATATTGATATTCGTATAGTTTTTAAGAATATCTTTGAATTGTTTTTAGCATTGATTTGATTACATAAATATCACTTAGAAATCTAATAAAGAATTCAGATTTAAAAAAAATCCAAAAAGCACAGACCTTCCCTTACCAGTGCCAAAAATATTTAAGGTTATTTATTTGTTTTACCAGAAGAAGACCTACAGTTAGATTTGTTTAAACAACTTTTCAATTTTCTTTTTTTACTGCACGTAATTAATCTATCATTACATAAATACATAAATTACCAAGTTGCAAAAATGAGTACGAGATTTAATTAAAAAAAATTATTTTAAATAGTGATAATGCCTCAAATAATTGTTTGCATTTTTTAATCAATATTTTTTTAGCGATTTCTTATTTTTCGCGTGATTTTCCCAGTTTTCCTATTTAAATCGTACTATTGTATACAGTTTTTAAATAATTGTATTTATTATAAAAGTAAGTGATTAATGATAAAATACGCTTTCATTTGATTCGTAGAATCGTTTAGATACTCATTAGGTAGAATCCTATTTACCGACTTTTTCAATTATCGGTAATTCGATAAATTTGTGAATCAAAAGCGATTTACCGATAATTTACCAGGAATACAGAATATCATTGTTTTAGGGGTAAAAGTAATTAAATACATGGATAATTAAAAGCTTCTAAATAATTCCCTTTAGCTAGGGTTTCCACTTCTTGGTTAGGCATGAAGTAAAATTTCGAATTTGAAATTTTACTTCATGCGCCACCAGTATAAAACACTAATTAAAGTGAAGTTTAAAAACACATCAGAGCATCACCTATAATTAAAATTACATGAAATTCGAAATTTAGTAATAATAAATAATTAGTTTTATATAAATAATACAATTTAAACACTTTCAAATATATATTGTGCATTCGCTACAATTGTTTCGCCACACCGTGACTTCTTTAGGCGAAGAATCATTTCTTCGCCTGAAGCAGCCACAGTGTGGCAAAACAATTGTAGCGAATGCACAATATATATTTGAAAGTGTTTACATTGTTTTATTTATATATAAGTAAAGATGAACTTTCAAAATTTTTCAGCCTTATCAATCAATTTTTATAAATAATTAGGTCTCTATCTAGTAGCTGTTGAATTTTTACAATTTTTGATAATGTTTTTAAATAATTATTTTTACATGATCGTGTACAAAAAAATACCTTCTTTAATTGACTCAATATAACAACAGCTTGATTTAATTCACCAGCATTTTTAAAGATTTACCTGTAAATCAGTTGAAATGTTTTTAACTTTTTTATTTATTTTCTATCATCATTTAGAAGTTATTAAATGCATGTTTGAACCGATTCGAAATAAGCCGACATTTTTGTTTCGGTTCAGCTCCGGTTTTCGTTCCAACAAAAATAACGGTTTTTTCCGGTTTTCGGTTGGTGGAGAAATAAATGTTACTTTTTTAATCCGTCGATCAACTCAATAACAATAATTGTTAATATAAATTATTGCCAATAATTATTTTATTTTCTATTTAGAAAATAAAATAATTACTGGCAATAATTTCACATTTGTGAAATTTAATCTATATAAACCACCAGTAACATCCATCATTAAATCAAAATACAATCAAACGCCATTCAAATTGATGAAATTTCCCAATATACTCTACATAAAAATACATCCATATACATATACGAATATCCATATTCACATTATTAATTATCGGCAGTTTAATTAAACAACGGATCGATCTATATGAATTTAATCACCACGCATATCCGTAACACACATTTTATTTCGAGAATGCAATTGAGCAGTATTTAATACAATTTTGCAGGCTTTCATCCAGAAAACCATAATTTATGCATTGAATAAATACTGCTGGTATCAATGTTATTGGTTTAATACACAGTAAAAGCCAAAATACACAGTACTTCGTCCTTGTTAAAATACATTAAATATAAACTGGGTGGTAATAACGGGCATTAAATTTAAAGCTTGATTTAACGTACAGTAAATAAATATATTCCCAAAACATTGTTATATCGTAACTATAGTTGATTATTATACAATAAAACGGTGAAATTAATTAATTTATATTCATAATTTAACAGAATACTGGCATAACATATAAAATAATTCAAGGATTTATAAAATAAAAAAACATTGTGCATAATAATTGTTTGAATATTAATTATGCAATTAACAAACCATATACTCCAAAAAAATAAATTTCGAGTTTAGAAAATCCTGAAAATTTGGTTTGGTCGCGTAGCGCTACGCGCTACGCGACCAAACGAAACCAAACCAAATTATCAGGCTTTTCTTTAATTTTTATCCTAAAGTTCAAAAACATACTAAATTCTAATAAATAGTTCTAAGAAGTTACTCCATGATTTTGTGAAAATTATAAGTTTTTTCGAATCTTTTAACAAACTGTCGACTTTTTCCAAGAAAAATGATAGCTACGAAAAAACTTAAGGATAGAAAAATTATCCAAAATTTTGTTATATAAAACTTTTATTCTTACAATTTTTCTGTATTTCCATTAGTTACTAGCAACTTTTGCGAAATACAAAAAAAGCGAGCGTACTCGCGTAAATTCTGGAAATTTTTCAATTTTTACAAAAAACGTGGTAACTCAAAAACTACTCAAGCTACAGAAAAGTATAATACATGCATTTTGGCTATTTCGACGAGAGATCTTTTGTTTTTATACAGGGAGATCCATAAAGTATCTAAAAGAAAATGTCAATTGTTTTTTTCTAAATCAAGAGGGCGAGTGTTTATAAAAGTTGTCAATATTATACAAAAGAGTGTTTTCCACTCCTTGGTTAAGCATAAAGTAAACATTTGGATTTGGTCATGGTAGCGACCAAATCCAAACTTTCAGGCTTTTTTAAACTCGAAATTTTACTTCATGCGCCACGCGTATAAATCACCGGATTGATGTGAAGTTTAAAATAGACTGTTATTAATTATTTTTAAATTAATTATTATAATGTAACAGTAAATAAAAATACAAGTTTTTAAAAATGCTTATACAATTATTTGAATCTTGGCCCATTTGATTATGTAGAATTGTATATGTGCCGGCAAAGGAAACAGTGGGAGACCCCTGCCCTAGCCTATTAGAAAATCTATTAATCACATTCGTTAGTGTTTCAGCGTTAATATGCGCACATACTTCAAAAATTGCATTCCTTTAAGAATCAATATTTTGAGTGACGTATTTGATAAATTTTGCTTTTCATATGGTTCCACAGAAAATAATCACAATTCGCTAAATCAAGAGATCTGGCGGGCCTGTTAAATATTCCACCAAGACCAATAATTCAGCGATTTGGAATAGTTTTCTCTAAATATTCCCGACCATCTACTCCAAAATGCGTTGAACAGCCATCTTGTTGAAACCAAACCTCCTGATTGTCACGTGTTGCTCCTTCTACTGCAAGGCCAACTTTGTTGATTAAATGTTCTAAAAATGATCTCGAATTTAAATTTCCGATAATTTCAAACGGTCCAATAATTGTATTATTGAAAATTCCCGCTCAAATATTGATTCTTTGAAGGTACTGCGTCCTTGTGCAAAAACTAAACAAATCACGCATATTCCTTATGCTGCCTCCAGTGTAAAACGTTTTTTCTTTCTTTAATGGTAAAATTGATATTCATTTTGTAAATTAAATTTGACAACTTATAACAATAGAAAAATTCAAAGTCATTTATATAATTCATTTTATTACATTCGTTGTTTTTTAAAAGAGTTCAATTTAGAACTTCAAACGAGTGTTTTCCACTCCCAGACTAAGCATGAAGTAAAATTTCGAGTTTAGAAAAGCCCCGTTAAAATTTGTCGAGGGTCGCGCAGCGACCCGAGACAAATTTTCTGGGCTTTTCTAAACTCGAAATTTTACTTCATGCGCCACGCATATAAAACACTAAACTACTGTGAAGTGTACGCGTGGCGCATGAAGTAAAATTTCGAGTTTAGAAAAGCCCAGAAAATTTTCACGGGGCTTTTCTAAACTCGAAATTTTACTTCATGCTTAGTCTGGGAGTGGAAAACAGTCGTTTAAAGCTTCAAATTGAACTCTTAAAAAACAACGAATGTTCGAAAATTTACAGCTTCTGCATATGTATATAGAAAATATAAGATTTTGTAATTTAATTCGATTATTTGAGTGTCGACTGATTTTAAAAACTTCCGTGGAATAGGAATAGAAAAATACACGTGCAGTTAGCAGGATGAGATACACTAGAAAGGAATGCAGGGACTTGAGATATTGAAAAAGATGTTATCGAAGGGATGCTTAAGGATAGCAATCTAACAACGTGTTGGCTTTGCTCTCTAATTTTTGCGCGGCGCGTCCGACCTGCTCGGGATCTGGATGCCTAATATAGTGTTAAATAGCGTGTAAATAATGAAAAAGTGATAGAAAAAATGTATACAATCGGGATTATTGCAATATCGTGCGTTTTTTATTAAATGGATTAAATATGTTAGGGATGAAAGGTTTTCAATTAGTGATGACACACCCATGCACACATTTAAAATAGATCATGATTTATTATTTACTCTGGTATAATGGCGAATTGTAGCGTGAATGGATTTACATACATTTAACATTCAAATGGATAATTTAAATGATTTGCATTAGTTCGTGTGTAAATTATGCTACTGGAAATCCAATTTTATAAATGACTTTTTCAGTACAAATAATTTGCTATTACATATTTAATTTTATGAAATATTTAGATATTGCGACTATAAACAAAGTAAAAAATCTATCTTAATATCCTACAGGGCATTATTCTTTTAAGCATACATATGAAATATAGGTTTTTGAGTTTCGTGAAGAGTATCATTAGCGAATAATTAACACTGTTGTATCCTTTCTTCACACTGTATATCGAAATATGTATCTAACGATTAGAAATTAAAGTATGAAGAAAGGATACAACACTATTTATCATTCGGTATACAGGGTGAGTCAGAAGGAGCGCACCAAACTCTAGGAGTGTATTATACACGTGAAAATAATGTAAAAAAACTCATTTGTTCTTATCCGATTTTCATTTGTTTTCAAGTTATGGCGTAATTAAAAATGTTCATCTAGCTTTCCACTTCTATCTGAATTTTAACATTATCAAAGTATGCCATGTTCGAGGCTTATAAACATTTGATAATTCTGACGTTTTGATGAACTGTCAGTGTACGGTGAACAGTAACTGAACGTTTAAGTTCGTATTAATGTGATTGTTAGTGTTGCAAAATGCCACATACTTATTCAAATTTAGAATATGCAAATATGGTGTTTGTATATGGTTTCTGTAATGGAAATGCTACAGCTGCTGTTGAAGAATATCGTGAACGTTTTCCACACCAAAGACATCCTGATAAAAACATATTTATTAGAGTTTTCAACAAATTGTGCGAGACTGGTAAGCTTCCCAGTGCTAACATAACATATGAGCGCGCTGCTTGACAAGGTTTTGTAGAAGTAGAAAATATTCTGCATCTAGTAGAAGAAGATGCAACTACTAGCTCACGGAGAATTGCCACTCAATTGGCAATTCCACAAAAAAGAGTGATGAACACGCTACACGAGCAAGGCTTATAACCTTATCACGTTCAGAGAGTACAGCACCTACAACCAGGGGATTACGCTAACCGTACGGAATTTTGTCGGTGGATAAATAATAATCATCGTAATGTATCGAGTATACTCTTTACGGATGAAGCTACATTTACCCGTGATGGCATTAACAACACTCGTAACTCTCATGTATGGTCTGATGAAAATCCCCACGCAATAGTCGAAAGCAATTTTCAACATCGGTTTTCTGTAAACGTGTGGTGTGGTATGGTTGACAGTTATTTAATCGGTCCTTTCATTTTGGAGAATCGTCTCACAGGAGGCAACTACCTCAATTTTTTACAAAATGAATTACAAGGCCTGCTAGAAGATGTTCCTATAAATATTAGAATGCAGATGTACTATCAGCACGATGGAGCTCCTGCACATGTCGCTCGTCAAGTCAAGCAACATTTGGACGAACGTTTTCCAGGGCGTTGGATTGGTCGTGGAGATCCTATTAATTGGCCTGCAAGATCTCCAGACCTCACATCACTAGATTTTTGTTTATGGGGCTGGATGAAAAATGAAGTCTACAAAATAAAAGTGGACACACGGGAATCACTAATTAGACGAATTGAGAATACTGCAGCCCATATAAAAGAAGAAAGAAATGAATCAATTGGGAGAGCAACAAACGCTCTTCGTAGACGAAGCAGAAAATGTTTAGAAGTCAATGGCGGTATTTTTGAACATTTGTTGAAAGAACGCTATGATTAAGACATTTTTTTTGTATAATAACTTGTTTATTTGTTAATATGCTATAACTTGAAAACAAATAAAAATCGGATAAGAACAAATGAGTTTTTTTACATTATTTTCACGTGTATAATACACTCCTAGAGTTTGGTGCGCTCCTCCCGACTCACCGTGTATATATGCATACGCTCTGTTTGAAAATAGTCTTTTCACTCCCAGATTAAGCATAAAGTAATTTTACTTTTTGCTTAATCTGGGAGTGGAAAAGCTTGTTCGAAACTTGAAACTGAATGCTTTGGTAAGAAAATTAAATGACTTAAAACGTTTTTAAGGATAATATTCTAGTTTAGTTTAGAAAAGCCGGAAAATTTGGTTTGGTCGCGTAGCGAAACCTAGAGAACAATCCAAATATTCAGGCTTTTCTAAACTCGAATTATTTTTTATGCTTAACCTGGGAGTGTAAACACTCATTTACAGTTTTAAATGGAACTCTTAAAAAAAAACAACGAATGTACTTAAAAAAACTGTATGTGTAGTTTCCCCCTTACATAAAAAAAAAATGTTTTCAAAAAATCCATATATTGCAATGAAAATTGTATATAGGATAAATGCTCAAAGTATTCAATATTTTTTTGAGATAAATCAACTAATTTCATACATATACATGTTTTAGAAATGATAGACAATATTCAAATTAAGAAAAACATCCTAAAAACTGATAAAAGAATAACGTATTTTCTTCAGACATACAAAAACGAGTTTGACACTCCCAGAATTAGTTTACAAAACGTTAACGATAAAACTATTGGAAAAAGAAAACGCCATTAAAATCGAAAAAGGTAAATTTGTAAATATTTGTCAATAAAAGAAGTAAGGTCACACAAACTGTTAAGAAATGCACTTACTTTCTATCAGAGCTGGGCAGGATTCTAATCATTCAGGATTCGAATCCTGGATTCGAATCATTTTAGAGGATTCAAAAAAGACATTCGAATACTTTAGTTAAACTGGGTTCGTGATGCGGATTCGTTACAATTTTTTAAGAGGATTCGTATCCGAATCCAAATGCAGGTGATTCGAATCCTTATAAAAGGATTCGAATATTTGTAAAAAGATTAGAATATTAATAAAATGATTCGAACATTTATAAAAGGATTCGAATACTTATAAAAGGCTTCGAATACCTACAAAAGGATTCGAATACTAACAAAAGGATTTGAATCTTCAAATAGAACTCGAATTAGTTGTAAGGATTAACATGAAAAATTTGGTTTGTGTGTTTTTAAATTTCTCGTTAAATCACTGTTTTATACGCGTGGCGCATGAAGTAAAATTTCGAGTTTAGAAAAGCCTAAAAATTTGGTTTGGTCGCGTAGCGCTACGCGCTACGCGACCAAACCAAATTTTTAGGCTTTTCTAAACTCGAAATTTTACTTCATGCTTAGTCTGGGAGTGGAAACGCTCGTTCGAAACTTGATATTGAATGCTTTGATAGAAAAATTAAATGACCTAAAATGTTTTTAAGGATAATATTCTAGTTTTCAAAATTTTGTTTAAGATTATTTGAAGTAAAACTGACATAGTAGCCACAATCTGAAATGTTAAATTTTCCCGACATTTCCCTGATTCAATATTTTTTTCTCTGATCTTTTAATATAACTTTCTTCCGTGGGAAACCCCCATTTTGTTCAATTGTTTTCATTGTTTTTATGAATATTTAAGTTGGTTTTATAAATTTTCACGTATCTTGTAATTTTTATGATGCCTGTTGATTTTGACAAACTTAATAATATCATATGGCCTTTTTGTTAGTGTTTTGGTCAATTTGAATAAAATACCATGACTTTTTTCTGACTTTCCTGGTTTTAACGATATACAGTCAATTTTTAATTTAAGTAATTTTTAGGCATTCGTCGATTTTATAATAGAGTTCAATTTTAAGTTTTGAACGAGTGATTCCACTCCCAAGTTAAGCATGAAGTAAAATTTCGAGTTTAGAAAAGCCTGAAAATTTGGTTTGGTCGTGTAGCGCGTAGCGCTACGCGACCAAACCAGATTTTCAGGCTTTTCTAAACTCGAAATTTTACTTCATGCGCCACGCGTACAAGACACTGATTTGAAGTGAAGTTTAAAAACACAAATACATCTTTAATCAGAGTAACACGGAATCAGATATTTAGTCTGTTATGAACGATGTTCAGTGTTAATAATAAATAATTAGGTTTTGAATATTTTCGTTAAAACAACTGGTAATGATATTTATATGTTAATGGTTGCAAAAAATTAATAAAATCAGGTTTATTCTTAAAAAAATTGTATTCGTAATTCAAAAAAACAGGATTCAAATCTTTGATTCGAATCATATTTATCTCTTACGAATTCTTTATTCGAGTATTCGTGATTCAAATCATATTAGGTGATTCGGATTCGTTATTGGAATCCTTTTTACAAGGATTCGTCCCAGCTCTGCTTTCTACTTACGGAAAGAAAACTACATTGACATTATTCGAATGAAGTTAGAAGCCTTCAAATTTGAATCTTGATTGAAAAGGTATTAAGATGAAACAATTGTGAGTTTGTTTCCCAAAACCCGGAGAAAATGATTTAAATGCTATGAGATTTTTAAAATCACAGAAACTGTTAGGAAAATAACACATACTGACATGAAAAAAAAAACAGCACTGTGCAAGTTTAGAAAACATCAAAGTTCAAACTTAAGCATTTTTTTTTTCTCAAAATATGATAAAAAAAACAACATTGAAATTACAACAATGAAGTTGTGAAATATCAAAATTGAAGCGTTAAAAAAAATTGGTTTATTTTGATAAATTCTTAGACAATTGTTAAACCACATACAAAATAATACACTTTTGTTTTAATATAAGCAAACAAAAAATGGCTTTGCATAAATAAGGTTATACAACGTGGAAGTTAAGGCTAAAACAAGTAACGAAAATGTGCTTTCCTAATAGAGAGTTTTAGTTTATCGATTTACGGAATACGGTAACGCTAAAGTCTACGTTAAACTTGCCTGTTGCCCGGTAAACAACTGCTTTACCGGGAAACAAGCAAGTTTAGCGTAGATATTACCATTACCGTATTTCGTAAGACGATAAACTAAAACTCCATAATAAGTATCATATGTTCAATAAAAAAAAAAAAACCAGAGTGCTATGATTTTATCTTTTTTTAAAATTTAAATTGGCTACACGCTTGAGGAATTGTCATATAAAACGTCAGACATAATAATTATAATGTATCATTTCAGAGTTGCCAACCTACAATATATTCCATAGCACTCTAGAGGTTTTATTTAATGACATATGATATATTTTGAACTTCACTTGCAAGTAGGATTTTATATGCGTGGCGCATGAAGTAAAGTTTCGAGTTTAGAAAAGCTTGAAAATTTACTTCATGCTTAATCAAGGAGTGGAAACACTTGTTATAACTAAATTTCAAGCAAATAATTCAACAGAAGAAATATATTTTAACAACCATAAACAAAAACAGTAAAATAAACAAGAAAATGGCTTTGAATAAACAGACTTATACAACGTCAAAATTAATACTAAAACAAGTACTATTAAAATAAATAAAAAATATACGTTAAATTGATTTAAAAATTGCAGAAAATATATATTTTTTCAAAACCACACTTAGAAAATAGAAGAAAAAAATCCTAATTTTTAAAAAGCAAGAAAACTTTTAGATAACTTTTTTCAGAATCACTCAAGCAAAAATATCATAGATGATATTTTCGCTTGAGTGATTCTGAAAATGGTTATCTAAAAGTTTTCTTGCTTTTTAAAAATTACCGATTGTGTAATAGATCTATTATACAAAAACAAATTGTGTACCTGTTTCAACGACACACTTTAACATTCCTGTAAATTTTATGTTTATTTTAATAATTTTGTCTTGTATTAAAAGTCTAAAGCTGATGAGGGATAAATCCTGAAACGCGTCTATAGATGGCTTAAGACAATTGATATTCATTCCCTGTAATTTTTTCAATTTATTTCAATTTCCTGTTGGTTCATTTAGTTTGGTGAAAGAATAATTTGACCTGATGTTGTATTTTGCATATAAATTGTGCATAGAACAGTAAATCTGTTGTGTAACTCAAATATTTATTGTATAATTCAATATCTGCGGGATATTAGCTCGAGAAGTAGTTGTTTAAATAAATATTTAGAGGCTTGTCTCAATGAGACTACATTTTTGCAGATATTAATATTTTAATTAGTTATTATATTTTTTTAAAACAAAACTACAAAATTTCAACTCTGAAACTATAAAATGACACTTAAATACAAAAAAGAATTTTTTTTCTAAAAACAGTAGAAAAATAATACTTAAATGCTGTCCAAATTTGAAAATTGCAGAGATTATATACGAAAGAAAGTAATCTATACTGTTATAAACAAAAATGATGACATTAATAAAAATAAGTCGAGATTAAAAAATGATCGTTGCTAAGGAAAAATGCAGGTTTGTTAAAAATATGTTGAACAATTTTATAACGAAATTAACCAAAACTCAGCTAGAGTAAAATGTTCATAACCTCAAAAGATTACTCCTATAATATTAATTAAAGAAAATTCACACACATGTTGATGTGATTATGTCATAAACAGTAAAATATTCTATACACATCCACATCCTGTACATTTTCATCCATTTGTTGCTGTTTTAAATATGATGCTTATAATGAGTGTCTTACATCCTTGATTTATTTATTTTATTTAAGACGTCAACGCATATTTCTGCTTTTTCGTAAAATGTTAGATGAAAAATTTCAAGAATTTTTCTTTAAATGTCGGCGCTATTACTTTTCGGTGTTTCTTCCAAATTGGCCCATTAGCATACAGTCATAGTAATATTATTTGGTGGACTCATAAAAAACTTTCGAATGTTTTGATAGTTTAAATAAAATATCATTTTGATAGAACACATTACATATCCTCAGCATAGAAATCTCCATTCCCTTTTCAATTGCCGTTGCTAATTTCGAATCTTTGGTTAGTGAATGTAAATTATAGCCCATTGCGGTTTCGCATATAGAATCTAATGAATACTTGTTAATGTATTCATATATATCTATAATTTCTTCATTGGATTTAAGCATAAAGTAAAATTTCGGGCTTTTCTAATCTCGACATTTTATTTCATGAGCGAGTAGAAGATGTAGCGGTATTCTACCATTTACATGGGATCTAAAATGTTATACAGGGAGTTTTCCTCCTAAGTATACATATCCCAATTACAGCGTATATGCTGTAAATATTCAGATATTCATTGTTATTTTCAAAAGAATTCAATTTGAAGCTACAGACGATTGTTTTCTTAGATTAAACCTGATGTAAAATTTCGAGTTTAGAGAAGCCTAAAAATTTGGTTTGGTCGCGTAGCGAAGCGAAGCGACCAAGCCAAATTGTTAGGCTTTTCTAAACTTGAAATTTTACTTCATGCGCCACGCGTATAAAACACTAGTTTTAAGTAAAGTTTAAAATATACGTCTGTAGAATACTGCTTTAGTAGCATATTGCGAACTTCACAATATTTGACAGTTTTATACGCGTGGCGCATGAATCTGGGAGTGGAAAATACTCGTTTGAAGATTCAGATTAAACTATTTTTAAAATAAGCGTATGTATACATAAAGGAAAATTCTCTGTATTATAAAATGCGAGTATGTGTATTAAATATTCAAATTTGTTACATGGACATTATTTGTCCACGAAATTTTAACAAAATTTACAACCACTAAAAGTCAGACGGTATGCTCATGGTTTATAGTTTCATTAGTAGAGATGCACTAAATGTTCCATGCACCCACCATAACAGTCAACGTAATTAAAGAATTATATGAAGCATACTGTGAGAATAATATGATGTTTATTTTATTATTTAGAATTATAGTACATCATATATTTATGAGAAATATTAGTTAATAAATATGTGTGTTTGTAATACATTTTGAGAATATTTATTTGTTATTTTTTAATAATTAATACGTTAATCTAAGTTGGCGCTAAATAAAACAGAAGTAAAAAGAAAACCGTGCAATTTTATTTTATGCAGGAAATGTTTTTTTTATATGTAACAATAATTACACCGTTTGGTGAATTTGCAGGTGTTTTATACGCGTGGCGCATGAAGTAAAATTTCGAATTTAAAAAAGCCTGGAAATTTAGATTATTCGCTCCGCTTTGCTACACGACGAAGCAAAATGTTCAGGCTTTTCTAAACTATAAATTTTACTTCATGCCTAGTCGAGGAGTGGAAACACTCTTTAGAAACTTTAGTTAAGAGGCTTTTATAAAATCAATCAATGCCTGTAAATTGTACAGCTTATACATCAGGAATGGCTTGTTAAAAGATAATATTTGTTGATTCTTTACTAAAACTAAATTAATATTTATGGTTGTAAATAAAACACTTTTTAGTTTGTATAACCACTATATTTTGCACTTAATTTGTGACTATAGTTTCGAGTATCTAGTAGTCATTATCAAACTAAAAGTTTGATAATGACTACTAGATAGTCAAAACTATAGTCACAAATTAAGTGGAAAATATAGTGGTTAAACAAAGTAAAAAGTGATTTAGAAAAGGAAACACTTGGTTAAATTTCACTAACATTTCTTTTAAATCATAGTTAAATATGTTTCATGACGTGAAAGATGAGAAACTTGTTTAAGAAAGTAAAAAGAGTTTTATTTACAAGTGTATTTAGGATGTACAAAGTAAACGCCTACAATACGAAACAGGTAATATTTATGGATTATTTTAGGAATAAAAATACCTTATCCGCGAATGGTCTAAATTTAAAGTTCATTTATAACAACAAGAATTAATAATAGAATTTTATATTTCTATTTTTAAAAGTAAATACTTACAGCATTCTGTTTCATCTGATCCATCTATACAGTCTACTGTCATATCACAGCGGTAATGAGGAGGAAAACAATAAGTTTTGTTCCATATATACTGCCTACACGTTAGCTGTCCAGAATCACAATCAGGCGGCGCTGCGGAAAAAAAACACACAAAAAAATTAATTAAGAATTACATAATGGAACTTTTAACAATAGAACTTAACCACAATGAATTCAAAAGATACACAAAAACTGCATTTATGAAAAGGGGGAAAGTAATTTATGAAGTACACACACAGAGAATAGTCGTTCGATTGAAGTCTGTATATACATTATGGATTTTGCCTTAAATTGAATCATGTTATCTTCTTTCATTGAACATCAAAGTGATGTACATTTCGACAAAAAAAATGTAATGTCTATATTAGTTTTTTGTTAAACAAATCCTTCTTTTGGTAACTTTATGTGACCAACCAGTTAAACTATAGTTGGCAAAATAAAATTATAGTAAAAGTATAATATCATTTTGTAATTGTTAAATATGTACCAGAAATATACCTATATAAAATATACTTAAAGTAGTATACCATAAATTAAAAATTGTATAAATATTGAGAAACAATTTTACAATCTTATAACAATAGTTAAATGTTAACAAGAGATTATATTGTAATATTCCAAAACAGGCGAAACGTATTATTTAGCTGAATTCTATAATGCACTTCCGATTACCATCTAGAATTTATCTTTCAGTAAATTCAAAAAAGTAATAAAAAATATGCTAACTAATGAAATATACTTTTCCAATGAAGAATTTCTGACTGGCGTCATAAACTATAGCAGCTGTATGTACAACATGTACAACAGGTATATTTGTACTTTTTTTTTAAATAAATGTCTAATATTTTTTTTAAATTTATGCAAGTATATACAAATATATTTTTGTTTCTGTTTTCTGGACGTATGTAAAACTGTAAATGTTGTTAACATGAATAAATTACTTTACTTTACTTATTATAGAATTAAAAAATGAAAATCATTATTGTATCAACCTGTATCATCCTTATACAATACTAATTCAATGTAGAATACAATTATACAAATGATATTGTAACAATATTTCTAAAACATTGTTAACATACAGGGAGTTCTTCTTTTAAGTAAACATGTGCATAAGCTGTAAATTTTCCGACATTCGTTGTTTTTTAAAAGAGTTCAATTGAAAGCTTTAAACATGTGTTTTCCACTCCCAGACTAAGCATGAAGTAAAATTTCGAGTTTAGAAAAGCCCCGTGAAAATGACAAATTTTCTGGGCTTTTTTAAAAATAAATTACATCCGTACTAATAGGTTGTAAAAGAAAGTATTTAAGTGCTCAACTATGCAGCGCCTAGTTACTAGTCAGTTTAACTTCTTAGCCAAGTATGATATTGATATCTAACAACAGTTTACAAACTCTTTACTAACTTCTATTAATAATAATTTCTAATATTATTCATTCAAAACTATATTTCAGATACGAATTTAATCATATAAATTGGAGAGTGACCCCGAAAAACGAGTCCTTGTTTCTGATTAATACCTTTAGTGCTTTAATACAGGCACATCAAAAGATGTACCTTAATTTTTAAATAATACTAAGTATTAAATATAAAGTTACTCGTAATATTATAGAAAAACTAAACGGTCAAATAGATATTCTGTTAATTTAGAAAATAAAGTAGCTTTATTCCATGTTATACATTAATTATTACAAGCAAATTATTAACATAATTCTTATATAAACAATTTAGAAAACATACGTTGTTAGAGTTGATAAAGTATCATTAAAGCGATATTAAAACTAATCCAACTTAACGAGAAAAAGAAAAGTGGTTTTAATTAATTGCTCATGACGTACGTACCTACGTGTAATTACTAGTAAATTAGAGTAGAGAAATTGTATAATTAAAGCAGTTTCATTAATTGAGACACTTTGGAGGATTGTATTCGTGTTTTCCATACGGTCTACTTTGGATGGAATAATTAGAAATATCGATTCGCGAGAGGGGAATATTCAAATCACGCGAAATTATTATTTCACGCCACATTAAAAACATAAACTAGCTATTAAAAGAAGCTCTAGTTGGGTAATTTACTGTTTTTTTCTACTTTTTATTTTCTGACGATTAATTAAAGCGTGATGAGAAAACGGAGGCAAGCTTTTTTTACTGAAGATCAATTCATTGAAAAGTAGTTGTAACTTTAAAGTGTGTTAAATCGTGTTTATAATCATCCGAGTTCTTTTCGTATTATACTGGGTGTTCGACAAAAAAAACGCCTAACGCCATAACTCTGTTATTTATTGATCGATTTTATTGAACTAAAAACCGGCCAATGGCCGTTTAAATACTAAGAAATGACATAAATATTGTTTTTTTTTCAATAATACCTTCATTACCAAATAATCATCAACTCAACATTTTTAAATGGCTGCCTATATTTTTTTACTTTAATATAATAATAATAGTAAACTATTTATGATTTTCAACTTTTTATTAAATTCACTAGAATTGTTTCGCTACACTGTAGCTTCTTTAGGTGAAGAACATATTTTTTTAAATTTTATTACATTAGACATTATTTTTCTGAATCCAATAATGTCCAATTTCTTGTTTTTTGTTCATATTTCTGTCATAAAAAAAATTTAAATAAATATTTTATTTAAAATTATAATTTTTAAAAATTACAATTAGTGTGCCTTGGAAAAAAAGTGACAAATGTTATTTATTGTGAGTTTATGTCAAACATTAATAATAATGACCCAACATATGACTACCTTCGTTACAAATGAATGTAGAATAGAATAAATAAGTAGTGCTAGTATTAAATGGGTTAAATTAAGCACCATTGATGCAATAATACAACATTATTATATTATTTTTTAATTACTAACTAAATAAGTTAAATTGATATATTGTATTATTTGAGCGAACTTAAGAACATATGAAGAAAAATTTAAATATATTGTTATTTAAATATTTCGATTATAACTCATTTTTACAGTGTATTTCTAACTTCACAATATTTCAGTGTTTAATACGCGTGGCGCATGAAGAAAAATTTCGAGTTTAGAAAAGCCCCGTGAAAATTTGTCTCGGGTCGCTGCGCGACCCTCGACACATTTTCTACGCGGGGCTTTTCTAAACTCGAAATTTTACTTCATGCTTAGTCTGGGAGTGGAAACACTCGTTCGAATTTTAAATTGAATTCTTTTATAAAATCGACGAATGCCTGAAAATTGACAGCGTATACATAATGTATATTTAGAACAAAAGAGCCCATATATATAATATAATAACTCGTTCATTGAAATCACAAAAAGAAGTGCAGAGTTATACCTAAAATTAACTTTTAGAGTTAACTTTATAGTTTACTCGGCCGTTAATGTGGGTTAATATTCTATTTCTAAGAAAAAAAGTATTTATTAAATATTAAAGTTGCATTTAAAATAATAACAAGCTGTGAACGTATAATAAATTAGTCAACATTACTTTAATAAAATACTTAATTTGTTTAGCTTTCAAAATTATATTTATTGTACTATAACAATTGTTTCACCATACTGTGGCTTTATCAGGTAGATGAATGGTAATTAGTTAACGGAGTACACGGATTAAATATTAACGAATAAACAATTTAAACAATTTTTTTCAAGGCACACTACATTTATTGCCAAAAATTCATCTGAACAAGATTTATTATATTTTTTTCTAGCATAAATATTAAATTAAAATCAACATGTCGCGCATAATTGGATTCAGAAACACGTCTAATATAATGAAAAAAGGAAAATATATGTAGCCATTTCAAAATTTAGAGTTGACTACTATTTGGCAATGAAGTTAATTTTAAAAATATATATAATTTCTGCAAATTTGTAGTATTGAAACGGCCATTGACTTTGTTTTTTAGTTCATTTAAATCGGTTAATAAACAACAGAATTATGGCGTTGGGCGTTTTTTATTGAACACACGGTATACGCAATTTTGATGTAACAAAATTTTAATTTAAAAAAAACGTCAATTTGACGGTTTTAAAACTAAATTAAGTGATAATCAATTTCATGTTTTCTTTACAACAAAATCCTAGGTGTGTGAAAAATTTACAGAAGTATACATTTTTCACACACCTAGGATTTTTTTGTAAAGAAAACGTAAAATTGATTGTCACTTAATTTAGTTTTAAAACCGTCAAATTGACGTGTTTCAAAACTAGCAAATACAATTAATTTTTAATGCAATTCAACTCTATTTGAAATTCATTAGTCGTTTGATTTTTACACTTCACAATAAGTTGAATAAAGATATACATTTTAGAACAGTTATTTGTCAATTTAATTTAGTGGGAGAGTAAATATGACACAATTAACAGTAAATCTGTTGTGTAACTCAAATATTCATTATAAAGGGTGTCTCAATAAGAGCGCCGGATTTAATTTTCAAAAAAACACTGTTATTATTTTTCGAATTAGGCAAATATTCATATTTAATCTGGAAAATGGCCACCACGAAAGCTCTGGCACAGTGTTATTCTTTTCTTGAAATTCTAAGTAACGTTTTTGCAGAACTGTGGCTCCATTTCGCCAATAACGCTCTGTATCTCGGGACCCCATTCAAATATCCACACTATTTTTGCCAGCCGTAATGCTGGTCTTCTATCTACTTGTTTGGCATAATTTAGATAACCTCTTTTAAGTAAAGAATTAAAGTACTTATCCGTATGTACTAACTTATAGAAATTTAAATAACTGTAGTTTCTCCATTAAAATATGCAATTTACATTAAAAATAGTGTGCTTAATGTTTCGCGAATTGTAAATATTTTCTTTAAAACCAATCGTGTTGGTTTTGAAGGAAAAGGTGCAGATCCCCAAACAGTTGAGCACCGTAAAGTAGAGATACAGAGGACCCGATCAAAAAATCCACACAGTCTCTTTGAAGAATGCCTAAGAATGAAATTTTAAAGAGCAGAGATTTCTTGTAGAAAATTAATTCTTCTGTTTAAGCAAACTGAGCTTGTACAAGAAATCTCTGCTCTTTAAAATTTCATTCTTAGGCATTCTTCAAAGAGACTGTATGGATTTTTTGATCGGGTCCTCTGTACTTTACGGTGCTCAACTGTTTGGGGATCTGCACCTTTTCCTTCACGTGGCCCCAAAGAAAGAAGTCCATCGGCGTTAAATAGCACGATCTTGGTGGCGAATTTTGATCGCCAAACCGAGAGATGACACGGTCTGGAAACTTAGTCAGCAGTAACACCATTGTTTCGCGTACTGTATGGTAGGTCGCACCGTCTTCGTAACAAAACATGTCCTCCACATCAATTCGATTCAATTCAGGCCGCAAAAACTCGGTCTAAATACAGGGGGTTATTGGAGAAATAGGGCCAGTTATGCGAAAACGTTATCCAGAATTTTAAGAAAAGACGGAAAAACCAGATGTTCTATTTCATGCTCAATCGCAACTATTCCTTTTTACGTTGAAATATAAATATTTGCTTAATTTACAAAAAAACATTTTTAGAGAAAATTAAATCCAACGCTCTTGTTAAGACACCCTATATAATTCAACTCTGTCGGGGTATTGGCTCAGGATGTAGTTGTTCCAATGAATATTTGTAAAAGTTTTAAATAGACATTTTTTGCAGAAAGTCGAAAATAATTCGTGTTTTTATTTTATCTTTATTAAAAAACGGCAGACCATTTTCAAAATATAACTTAGTAGTGAAAATCATAATCATATCTTTTAAATGAAATTAATTTTAATCAATATTGTTAATTTAAATCGACATTATTAACTCCATAACAACCGTAATAAACAAGGTTTTATTCACTAGTGAACTAAAATTTTTTTAGGTCACTAGTGAGTTAAAAAATTTGTTATATTATTTATTATTCAATTTTGTTAATTTAAATCGACATTATTAACTCCATAACAACCGTAATAAACAAGGTTTTATTCACTAGTGAACTAAATTTTTTTTAGGTCACTAGTGAGTTAAAAAATTTATTTAAAAATAAATGTAAAGTACATTTTCTTTACAATTTCGTCAAAATTGAATAAAAACATATATACGCCACGTGAATTAAACACCTTTATTCACTCAAAGGAATGATTTCACTCGCGCCGAGGCGCTCGTGAAATCAAAAATCTTTTCGTGAATAAAATCGTATTTAATTCACTTGATGTATAATATTTATTATGGTTAAGACAGTAACAGGATTGTATCCAGACTTTAGAACCAGTTCGTAAAACAGGTTGACAGCTATGGCAAATGTATAGAATTTTAGCATCTTTTATGGAAATACGGAAAAATGCGTGTTTTACTACTACTCCTAGGTAGAGTTGGGCATTTTTTAGTCAATTGATGACCAAGATTAATGTCTAATTTTGCATTTGTTAGTCAAGGCTAATGTCTATTTTTTTGTCATTAGTCATGAATTTATTTTGTTGATTCATGACTAATCAATCAACTAATGATTGAAATAATCGTTAGTCATGAATAATTATTTGACTAAATATGTTGGCCGTGTTTTAAATTTATAGTGAGAAATAAAATAAAGGTATGCAATTCAAATTAAATACTATTCATTTTGAATGCTTGTCACAAAATATAAATATTTTAAAACTAAAAATGTTACTTTTTTAAGAAATTTATAGGCATTATATGCATACGCTGTAAATTTTCAGACATTCGTTGTTTTTTAAAAGAGTTCAATTCGAAGCTTAACTAATGTTTTCCACTCCAAGATTAAGCATGAAGTAAAATTTCGAGTTTAGAAAAGCCTGAAAATTTGGTTTGGTCGCATAGCGCGAAGCGCGGAGCGAGCAAACCAAATTTTCAGGCTTTTCTAAACTCGAAATTTTACTTCATGCGCCACCCGTATAGAACACTGGTTGTAAGTGCAGTTTGAAATACACGTCTTTAGCATACTGCTGTGGTAACATATTGAACTCTTCACAATATTTCAGTGTTTTATACGCGTGGCAAATGAAGTAAAGTTTTGAGTTTAGGAAAGCCTGAAAATTTGGTTTGTTTGCAAATGATCAGTCTTTTTTAAACTCGAAATTTTACATCATGCTTAATCTGGGAGTGGAAAACACTCTATTATGCTTTAAATTGAACTCTTTAAAAAAAATCACAAATATCTGAAGATTTAAGTATATACGCTGTAATTGGGATATGTATACTTAAAACTAAAACTCCTGTATGCCGTCAACTAATGCCCAACTCTGCTTTTAGGTCTAGGCGTTGCCTGGCCTGGCTACGGCCCTGGGGCCGTATTCACAGCACCCATGCAATTTGTTATCGGTGAGAACTTGCACCAAAATGACGTCATTTTACTCCATACGGTGTGGTAAATTCTTTCCAAAATGACGTCATTTCAGTGCGACTTCTCACCGATGTCAAATTGCATCGGTGCTGTAAATAAGGGCCCTGGAGAATAACCGAGGCATTTGTTTGCAAAATAGTTGTTTAATACTCTATTAGGCACTTAGAATTCCAAAACTGTCTAAAAAGGTCTATTAATGTAGGAAATAACCATAATTATCAGTAACTTAAAAACACTATTAGCATTTTAAAATCATATCAAATTTTATCGATGTGATCAGAATGCATGCCATTGAATCCCGCATTAAATAAATAAGTATTGAGTTCGAAAATAATAGCGATTTATGGGGACATTGCGTTATTGAAATTTAATAGCTCATCCGCGCTCGGCGGCCAGTTTTCGCCAAGTTTTTAATAAATTTATGAATTGCAAAGTATCATTTCAACGTGCAATTTATGGCGCAATCGTGATCCAATTTCATGGCGGAGACCGGAATTAATGCCCGCCTTTTTCCCCCGGATTAAGCGCCGAGGTAATTTTCTTAAATCATAAAGGAAAAGAACGGAAAAAATACTCTATCTGTATGTTTATGTCGGACATGATCCGCATTTATGTAGATGTTTTAATCCAATCTAGAAAATTATATGCAAAATTTTCAGTGTGTAAAATTTATTCCACGGTTTTAAAAGAAAAACGTAGCAGTATGAATATGAAATTCCGGTGAATTTTAAATGGTTTTTATTAATTTTACCAATTACCCACAGCTTTTTACCGACGACACAATACTGTCTGATGTGTTTTACTAAAATATATGTATATGAATCAGAAGTTATCTCAATTATGTCGGTCCGTCGGCTTGTCGGTCTGTGGAACAATTTCAGTAAATACGGCTTATGAGATTTCCACATTTTTTTTTAATTTAGCGTATAATCCATATCTCAACATTTTCAGTTTTTGGATGAAATGCAGAAACTGGAACTGGATGTTTACTCTTAGCGTTTTTTTCGAATCTCAGAGAACCAAGAAATCAACATTTGATGTGAATATACTTTTTCTCGTAGCTCTTGCACTTTTAAAGTAATTTTGAAAATTGTCATTTTTTTTTTGCTCCAAGTGTAGAATTTAATAATTTCAGCTTAACCCATTATGTGCCATTGATGCATATACGCAACATTATTAATTTTATGTTAATTAAATTACTAAATAACTTAATTTGATATATTATATTATTTAACTTGACTTGAAAATGTATGAAGAAAAACGTAAATATTTTGTTATTTAAATATCTTGATAATTAATCAATTAAATAAAATGTTTTCAGTGTATTTCTAACTTCACAATATTTCAGTGTTTTATATGCGTGGCGCATGAAGTAAAATTTTGAGTTTAGAAAAGCCCCGTGAAAATTTGTCTAAACTCGAAATTTTACTTCATGCTTAGTCTGGAAGTGGAAATACACGTTCTAAACTTTATATTGCACGTTTTTATACGAAATCGAAGAATGCCTTACATTTACAGCGTATACATTATTTATATTTAAAAGAAAACTTCATAGAATGTAATAAAATAAGTCATTCGTAGAAATCATATAAAGAAGTGTAGAATTTTACCTAAAATCCACTTTTAGAGTTAACTCTATAATTGCTCGGCCGTTAATGAGTTAATATCGCTTTAATTAACAAAATTATAGTAGGAAAAATATATCATCGATTTTTACTTTTCTCATAATATCTCTAAGCAAATGTAAAATACAGTGACGCAGCTAGGATTTTATCTTAGGGGGACCCAATACAAATCAAAGTTTTCATAGAGTTATAGAAAAAATTAAATTAAATTCATCACAAAACGTATATCGTCTGTTTAAAAGCAAGAGTCATTAAGTACATATGAAATTTCAATATGAAATTATTTAATGTAAGGTTAAAAATAAACTGCTTGGATGTACGTTTACATTTATAGAAAACGAAAACTGTATAAGTTATTTTTGTTGTATATTTTCAACTTTCATTCATGAATACATTATATATTTAGAACATCTTTATTCAGACAATTACAATCAGGGTTGTTAAAAAAAAATTTTTTTTTCATTTTAATTAAAACAAACAGTTTTTTATTAACAAAACGTGTCTTTTCATTGAAACAGCGTTTAAAACATTAACAATTAAAAACATGTTTGAAACACGTTTAAAACATGTTTAAAACGTGTTTAAAACATAATTACAGGGTTTTTTAAATTTGCATGAATTAGTTGTTTCGGTTAATTTGAGGCTTTGAACGAGTGTTTTCCACTCCCAGACTAAGCATGAAGTAAAATTTCGAGTTTAGAAAAGCCTAAGAATTTGGATTGGCCGCGTAGCGAAGCGGAGCGACCAATCCAAATTAGGCTTTTCTAAACTCGAAATTTTACTTCATGCGCCACGCTTAAAAACACTGATTTACAGTAAAGTTAAAAAAACGCACACACACAACGATTATAGGCAACCTTATATACGTTAGAGTTATTGGGTTGTCTATAATCACTGTATTAAACAATTTGTTAAGCGCAGAATTTGACTCACGTTTTATTCACATCTACATATTAGATTGCTAAAGCCGTATATTTTAAAATTTGCGATATTTCAGTGTTTTATAAGTGTGGCGCATGCAGTGAAATTTCGAGTTTAGAAAAGCCTAATTTGGATTGGCCGCTCCGTTTAGCTACGCGGCCAATCCAAATTTTCAGGCTTTTCTAAACTCGAAATTTTACTTCATGCTTAGTCTGGGAGTGGAAAACCCTCGTTTAAAGATTTAAATTGAAATCTTTTAAAAAAACAACGAATGTCGTGAAATTTACAGTGTATGCATATGTATACCTAAAAAAAAATCCCTGTATTTAAAAGTCATATTTATGCACACACAGTTGTGGTATTTTATTGTAATAAAATGTTATGTTTAATAATGTAATTTAAAATATCTTCAACAATTCAGCTAAAATTTAAAAAGGTAAACAAAAAATATTAATGAAGTAGTAAAATATATAATTTAGCAGGTATAAGATAATAAATATACGTTCTGAACAAATTTAACGTTTAAAACAGGTTCTAAAAAAATTTAAGATTTAAAAGATGTTTAAAACAAAACCGTTTAAAACACGGTGGCTGTTTTTGAACATGTCTAAAACACTGTTTTAAAACAAAGTGTTTTGAACATAACAACCCTGATTACAATATGTTAATATATTCTACATTATTATTTAATTCCTATAAATTAATAATTTGTTAGTCTGTCTAACCGCGAAGCGGAGCGACCAAAAAAACTTTTGATACTTTTGTAAACTCGAAATATTACTTCATGCTTAATCAAGAAGTGAAAACACTCGTTAGAAACTTGAAACTGATTTTTATTAACAACGTATGCCTGAACAATTACAATATATGCATCGGGATATGTTTACCTCAAATAAATATGTCCTGTACAACTTTTTTAATTAAAGAGATACAATAGCACAACCTAAATAAGTCCTTAAAAATACAATGACTGAACATTTTTTTACCGGTCAATTTTAGTGAACATTTCTTTACGATTTACCGGTACTACAATGCCAAGTCGCGGTTGCGGTTTACTAGAGTGAGACAGACTGTTTCCAGCCGTTAGTTAGAGTGAGAGAGAACTATAATATAACTATTTCCAGTGTAAAAAGGTAAACGTACGATACTGGCAATCAGCTCAAATGTTGAGCTAATTGAATGCAGAATTGACGGACACCCTTGAGTTTTACGTAGCACACGTTTTTGTTGCCTAAAAATGAGTAAATAAATGACGCAAAAACCAGCTATTTTCAAGACTTTTTTACAGAAAAACTAAATATCCTAATAAAATTGAATTTGTGTTCAGTATTCCGGCACCAGATACCCACAGACGCGTTTCGTACTTCAAGGTCCTCTTCAGTGTGGTCCCGACCCAGTGCTGAGGAATACTGAACATTTCTGACTATTTCAAGCCAATATGTGAAAACTATTAATGATTTCGATAGCTAACGCCATCTAATGCTTCATAGTGGCATAGTGGTGAAGCATTAGATGGCGTTAGCTATCGAAATCATTAATAGTTTTCACATATTGGCTTGAAATAGTCAGAAATGTTCAGTATTCCTCAGCACTGGGTCGGGACCACACTGAAGAGGACCTTGAAGTCCGAAACGCGTCTGTGGGTATCTGGTGCCGGAATACTGAACACAAATTCAATTTTGATATTTGTTTTCTGGTTTCACAAACAGAGTTCTGCTCGCTCGTGGACGAAACAGTGACCTGTATATGCACTTTGTGCATTCGTGTCACTGACGATGCCACTATGAAGCATTAGATGGCGTTAGCTATCGAAATCATTAATAGTAAATATCCTAATAGTTTTAAATTTATGACATTAAAATCTTACAAGATTCAGCATTATTTTGATATATCATGCAATGTTGTCCCGTAATCAGGACAGCAATGGTGCTGGAACTAGTTATTACGTAAAACGTTGGATTTTACCCATAATAAATCGCAACCTTAAGGATACACAAGTCACCGAGCGCTGTTAAAATTTCCCATGCACTTGACGACGTTTACCCTTAAAATGACGCGATATTGTGTACACGGGTTTTGATTGCCAAACTTACCAAAAAACCGATACTTGAAAAAGCCGGTAAATTTACAAACCTTAGTTATATTGTATACTCGGAATACCTATACTAGATTTTTCTCAATTTAAAAAAAATCTTATAAGTGACCATCTTAACTATATCATTATTTAAAACAATAAATTATACCATTTTTAAAATAAATGGTTCAATATATGAAGAAGCAGCAGTGCGGCGAAGCAATTGTTGCTACTATTTTACTGCTGAAGTGAAGGTGTTTTACTTTAATAAGTACAAAGTGAGATACGAGAGTAAGCGTTAGCTGTATGATACATAAAACTTTATAAACTTATAAACATATCTAAAACTAGAACAGATCGATAACCTATTGGCTAAACTAACATCCATGAAATTGCGCACACTGTTGATATATCAAATGTGAGGTCAATAGACAGAATGCAACAAATAAAACACGTTCTATTTACAAACAAATCACAACTCAGAAAAGTTTAAAACTCTGGACATTTTAAAGATAAATAAAGGACCCCAAAAACGCAAATTTAAAGATAAATACTGTGTGTGTTTTGCAAACTTTACGTAAATAAATAATACGCAATTCAGGAACTACAATCCAACTCCCAACATTTTTAGGCAAATTGATTGCTGGACATTTTATAAAGTTTATGGGTAAATATAATAAAGTTGTACTCACGGCATGATTGAAATTCGTCCTCTCCCTTTTCGCAGTCTTTTTGGTAGTTGCAAACTCGCAACGAGGGTATGCATTTCCCTTCTGGACACCTAAACATCCCCGGGGGACAAACCACTCCTGCGGGATCTCCTGGAAAACAGAAAACGGGGTGGATGGTTAGAGGGCGTTTAATTTTACACGACGTTGGTTCTTTTAATGCGAGCACTAATTGCGAAAATCTGACTGGACCCTCAAGTAAATTGGACTTTATGCATGTTTCATACATGTATTACGCAATGTTTTATGTAGATGTACTCAGAGGATAAATGTAGGTATGAAATAAAGTGCGTATTACGTTATTAACTAAACTAAGACACCCTGTTTTAGTTAATGACGTAATATGGACTTACTTTGATCATTTATCCTATTCATCCATTCCATTCCATCCATTTTTCTTTTAAGTATACATATCCCGTTGTATACGCTGTAAAGTTTTAAATATTCTTTGATTTTAAAAATGCCTTCAATTGAAAACTTTTAACCACTCGACGCATGACGTAAAACTTTGAGGTAAGAAAATCCTGAAAATTTGGATTAGTTGCGTCGCGAAGAGGCAATACTAGTACATATATACAGAGAGTTTTATGTAACACCGAACATGCTAGAATGTACTCAATGTAAATTTTCCTGTGTTCGATGTGTACTGGGACGCATCAAAGCATTGAATACGATGTGATTGGCTAAGATTTCTAATGGTAATATAGTCAACCCAATGTACACTCTTCCTGTCAAAAATAAATTTAATTTGTCAATTATTATATTAACAGCAATATGTTGTATTTTGAATATTTTAGTTCAACGGAATGCTTATCAACTTTTGTTATATTTTTAATCAGTAAAATACTAATTGAAGAAGGTAAGAAGATATAAACGCTTCATCAGTAAACATAATTTTTCGCAACATTTTGTTGTTTATTTAACATATTAAATATAATTTTACAAACATTTTATCGCTCAATTTTATCATACGGCAACTAATAATGTTGGAATTTGTAGGATCTAAACTTAAATTCTTGTAGAACTCTTATGTACGGACAATTTTTAAATATTAAATGATTTTGCAATAGTAGGAATATTATTGGATGCTTTTCGACATAACATAGATTGTTTAATTTTATCTCTTCCAATAATATCGACGGACTTCTAACTCCTCGCTCAAGAAATATATCCAAACAAACCGTTTTATAAGGTTCGAAATGGTTGAAATAAATGGTATTAGTCAATAAGAAAATTTTACAGTAAATGATTCATGGGAATTTCTTGAACTGTTTTCTCCATGGTATAAAATTACTAGAAAAATCTTTTCCTTCTTTGTAAATATTATTGATATGTTCAACTCTCCGTCCTTCGTCTACGTCTGCTTTAAGTGCTAGAACAGCAAATGTCATTTGCTTGTGATAACTGACAGGGTACATTTATTTTTGAAGGGAAGGTGTAAATTGGGTTGACTATATTACAATTAGAAATCGTACCCAATCACATCGCACTTAATGCTTTGATGCGTTCCAGTACACATCGAACATAGGAAAATTAACATTGAGTACATTTTAGCATGTTCGGTGTTCCATAAAACTCTCTGTATATATATATATATATATATATATATATATATATATATATATATATATATATATTTTTATTTTTTTTATTTTTCTTTGCTAACCAGATCTAGTGACTTTTTTAAAACGTGTGACAGTTGGTTGGATACTCTGGTTGTAATTCTGACTGTAGCCTTCGAAATAAATTTAAGGTTATGCTTTGCACACGGTTGCCATGCGCTTAATTATCCGAATAATTGGGTGGCAGAACATTACTTTCGGCATTTTATTACCACTTTTTGTCAAATAATTAATCAATTGCAACATGGCATTTATATATCACTGACATTACATGAGAAACAAGTAGACACCCAAATAATAGAAGAACCTAAAAAAATAGATCCTAAATTTGGTTTGGCTAATAGAAAAAACCGAATATATGTATTATTATTATTATTATTGTTAAACAATTATGAATAAATTACCAATTCGAGAAAAAGAAAAAAGGGGCTTCTTTTTCTCGAATTGGTAATTTATTCACTGATTATTAAGTTCAAGGCGGACAAGAAAATCTTTGATGTAGGTAGGCTAGGCTCGCGGGTAGGGAGGTTCGATTTATATAAGGCGCCAAGTAATTTTTAGTTGTTACCCGATTAGAGATTTACGTCCTGGGGAAATTACTAAACCCGGCTGTGCAGTGAAATAAAGAACAATTGAGTTGGCTTGATAATAATTTCGACTTGGTGATGATAAATAATTTAAACGTGTAACAGCGGATTATGAAAATTAAATAGCAATTAAAACTAACAAATAAATTTACCGGAGCTATCTCGCGTTAGTCCAATCCTCTACGTAAGAGGTACGACGACAGAGGTGAAACGGTAAAGATACGCGTCACAGATGTAGGGACGCAATGGCCATCGCGCGCTTTCTCGGGAGATCACAAAAAAATGTTATTTCGAGTAACGGAAATAGCGAACCGGTCACAATAAACAATATTTCCTAAGACTAAGAGTCACCCAAGACTAAGAATCACCCAAGATTCACCCCACGACGTATCCTGACGTCACCAAAACATTATGCTCAAGCAGCATCTCAAAAGTGATCCGCATCGTGATGTCACAAACACGGCAAAATTGATTATTTTAAACGTCATCAGAAAAACAACATAATTAAGCAACTTAAGTTAATCTGGCCTGTCCTCCAGCGCTGATCCGGAGATGTTCCTGCTCCTCGGCTGGCTCGTCTCTGAGTAAACGCTGTCCGCTCAATTTAACCCCGTCCTGTGCGTCCTGCTGCACCACGCACGCCGGCGGCCGCGCTCCCTAACAGCGTCACTCTCTCTCCAATACAACCAACTCCAGGAACAGTAGTTTGCCGCAGAAATGGATCTAGGAATTGCACAGGATGCTTTCGGCGATCGGGATAATCAGCCCGGTGAATCAATCGGTTAGCTGGTCGAACTTTTGGGACCTTAGGTGTTGTGTGGAATCCACCAGAAATGTCACGCCGTCGATCCTCGTAATCAGTTTCTTCCTTTTTTTTTAATAGGCATTTCCAAGACGACCCAAAGCCAAATTTAACCACAGCACGCTCTGCGGGATGTCAAAATTAGTGACATTTTCGAGAAGATAGCGCGCTCCTTGCATATTCAAATTCAAATCCGCGAAATGAAAATGTGACTGTCACACAATTAAGTATATAATAAAATTATAGTTAATTAATGATTTTAGTTTCGTCATTATTCGAATGAAGTCAATTGAAATTCAAGGAAATCATTAAGTAATACACAAATTTGAAAACAACATTATTACAATAAATAACAGTGTTTTCAGGATACAGGAAGGTGAAAGACCGATCCGTAATTTTTATATAATATGTTTATGTACATCCGAAAATTCAAGGTGATTGCAGAGGCAAGGTTTCGGGCACACTGTAATTAAACTTGACATTGTCAGTTTTGGGTGTGTGAAATAAATCGGTCAGTTTTCTTTTTATGTAATGCGTGTGGTCAGTGAACCATAATAAACAGTTTCAGAATTTAAATATTTGAGATAGACTTTCTACTTGTCAATAAAGTAGGTACAAAATTGCATAAACAGTGGCAGATGGGGAACATAATTAGGAGCAATATAAATCTAAAATATATTTAGGATGTTTAGTAAATACATAATAATTTATTATAGAATAGATTGGAAACTTATCTAAACGAAGTTTACTGAATATATTGTTCTATTTTAAAACATCATCTGAAATATTTAGCTTTGTGAGACACTGTTACGATTGATCGTTAAAACCAAGATGTCCTCAATGAAATAAGAGTGCCCTATTCTTACAATTGGGATGATCTCAGTGTTAAGAGTCCATCACAAAATATAAATGGGATTTATCAGTATTTAGACGCTTCACTAAAACAAGAGAAACAAAAGTCAAATATGAAATTGTGTAATTTTGATTGCGGTTTTTCTATTATGTTATTCATACTTTAAAACAAATGCATTAATTTTCTTCGGAAAATCAATAAACCATACATTTGTTGGCACTGCCGTAGGTTCTATCGAGTTTTTTTAATGTGCTGTTAATTTAAAAAAAAGTACCAACATCTATACACTTTTATTGTGAGTTTATTCCAAATAAAACACCCTCCTTCAGAATTAGTTCCATTAAATTTTTCAACTTGTAGCCTCTGTAGTTAAATAAGGGGAACTTTTGTTTAAGGTATACATATCCCGATGTTACACTCTGTAAATGTTTAGGCATTCGTTGTTTTTATACATGTGTTCAATTTGAAACTTTTAACGAGTGTTTCCACTCCTTGTTTAAGCATACACTAACATTTCTAAACTCGAAATTATACTTTCTGCACTAGGCGTATAAACACTAATTAGACGTGAAGTTAAAAATATATTGTTTTAGGATACCACTTTAGCAGTATATTTTTAACTTCACAATATGTCAGTGTTTTATACGCGTGGCGCATGAAGTAAAATTTCGAGTTTAGAAAAGCCTGAAAATTTGGTTTGGTCGCGTAGCGCTACGCGCTACGCAACCAAACCAAATTTTCAGGCTTTTCTAAACTCGAAATTTTACTTCATGCTTAGTCTGGGAGTGGAATCACTTGTTAGAAGCTTCAAACTGAACACTTTTCTAAAAAAACAAATCTCTGAAATTTTACAAAGTGCACATCGGGATGTGTATGTATGTATACTTACAAAAACTCCTTGTATATTAAAAATAACTGTGCATCAATTCTGTTTTTTTGATCTTTTTTAAATCTCATTCGTTTTTAAATAATCGTAGCAAACGTTTATCAAAATTGGACAGGTAGGTAATTATTCTCCTTAAAAAAATAAAAGATTTTTTCAGAAAACAAAAGCATCTTCTGTAATTTTGTTCGCAGTGTTTTGATTTTTCTATGAAAAAAAAACAACGTCGTAATAAACGTTATTATTATTGTGTCTGTTTAAACAAAGCATATCCATCAATGACACTATTATTACTACTAATACTACTTATATTAACGCTGTTTATAAAATTCAATTTAGGTTATTTTTGCGATACAATCTGGCTAAAATAACTATATTTCCGAATTTACGTGAACAAAAAAACGTAACATTCATGAATTTTAAAAGAAATAAATTTACTTATTGTCGTTATTAAATTTCATGAAGATTTCTATACAGACTTTAAAAATATAATTTGTTAATATTTGATTTTTGTTAAAATCAATTTTACCTACGTATAACTTTATATTTATTGCTGAAATAAAAAATTACACTTATCCTCGTTAAAAGCACATTTTGTCAGCTAAAACTAGAAATTCGTGTCAATTCCTGCCCCAAGAGCTTACATGATATTTTATAAAAGTGCGCTTCTATAAAAATCATTGAAAATTAAAGGAAAATATACTTTCTATTAAGTGTTTGAGAGAGAGCAACACTTCATGAATATCCATGGTCAATTTTGTGAAAATTCACTAAGGGGGTTTTGTGTTTTGATTTTTAGTTAATTTAATTCCACGAAAACAGGTTAAAATTAATATTCAAGTAATAATGTTGGATATTAACATATTTTGAAAGAGTTCGTATAATTTATTATGCATAACAAATATTATGAACATTTAATACTGCGTTTTTGAATTATGATCATTTTTGAAAGGTGATTTTCATGAATACCAGATTAAAATTAAGAAATAATTGAATGCGTATTTTTTATTTGTATGTTACAGCCAAAACACGAAATTGGATAAAGCGCGAAATGTCTGCTGCTCACAGCGCGGCGTGGTCCGAATTATTACATCAGTTTGGGTTTTGTCCAGACAAATCGCGTTTTGTCCGCAAAAGTGTAGACAAGTCCTAAGCTAATCTCAATAATGGGTAATTTTAATTTTAAAATACAATAAATAAGTAAACTTTTTTACACAAGTTTGTAAAGTTGTAATAAAAGACACTCAAAATTAACCTTAATTATTGAAAATATAATAACATTGTGCTATATTTTAATAAAATAAAATGACTTCATTTAAAAAGTCAATAATTATTGGTATTCATTTTACCTTAAATAATATTGAACCAAACTGGATTATTTGATAATTAATCACATCCAATTATAAAAAGTAGATTTTTTTGTACTATTCTTATTATAATAGCGTTCAATTTTAAACTTCTAACGAGTGTTTCCACTCCCAGTTAAGCATGAAGTAAAATTTCGAGTTTAGAAAAGCCAGAAAATTTGGATTTGCCGAGGCGCGCGAGCGAAGCGAGTCGCGCCCCGGCAAATCCAAATTTTCTGGCTTTTCTAAACTCGAAATTTTACTTCATGCGCCAAGCGTATAAAACACTGATTAAAAGTGAAGTTCAAAATATACTCTGTACAAATAATGGGTTACTTTTTTTATAAAAAAGTGATGTTTTCCAGTACTTTTTATTTCAATGTAAAAATAGTTAATAATAATAGTGTCATTAATAAATATGCTTTGTTTAAACAGACAAAATAATAATAACGTATATTACGGCGTTGTTTCATAGAAAAATCAAAACACTACGAACAAAACTACAGAAATTGCTTCTCTTTTCTGAAAAAATCTTTTATTTTTTCTATTTTTCGTAGAAAAATCAAAACACTACGAACAAAACTACAGAACTTGCTTTTCTCTTCTGAGAAAATTTTTATTTTTTCAAGGAAAATTTGACCTACCTGTCCAATTTTGATAAACGTTTGCTACAATTATTTAAAAACGAATGAGATTTAAAAAAGATAGGAAAAACAGAATTGATGCACAGTTATTTTCAATATACAAGGAGTTTTTTTGTAAGTATACATACATATCCCGATGTGCACTCTGTAAAATTTCAGAGATTCATTTTTTTTATAAAAGTGTTCAGTTTGAAGCTTCTAACAAGTGATTCCACTCCCAGTTAAGCATGAAGTAAAATTTCGAGTTTAGAAAAGCCAGAAAATTTGGATTTGCCGGGGCGTGCGAGCGAAGCGAGTCGCGCCCCGGCAAATCCAAATTTTCTGGCTTTTCTAAACTCGAAATTTTACTTCATGCGCCAAGCGTATAAAACACTGATTAAAAGTGAAGTTCAAAATATACTCTGTACAAATAATGGGTAGCAAACGTTTATCAAAATTCGACAGGTAGGTAATTATTTTCCTTAAAAAAATAAAAGATTTTTTCAGAAAACAAAAGCATCTTCTGTAATTTTGTTCCCAGTGTTTTGATTTTTCTATGAAAAAAAAAAACGTCGTAATAAACGTTATTATTATTGTGTCTGTTTAAACAAAGCATATTCATCAATGACACTATTATTACTACTAATACTACTTATATTAACGCTGTTTATAAAATTCAATTTAGGTTATTTTTGCGATACAATCTGGCTAAAATAACTATATTTCCGAATTTACGTGAACAAAAAAACGTAACATTCATAAATTTTAAAAGAAATAAATTTACTTATTGTCGTTATTAAATTTCATGAAGATTTCTATACAGACTTTAAAGATATAATTTGTTAATACCAAATTTTCTGGCTTTTCTAAACTCGAAATTTTACTTCATGCGCCAAGCGTATAAAACACTGATTAAAAGTGAAGTTCAAAATATACTCTGTACAAATAATTGGTCACTTTTTTTATAAAAAAGTGATGTTTTCCAGTACTTTTTATTTCAATGTAAAAACAACGCATATTTTTTTTATATATATATTTACTGGATATTGGTCCCAGACCATTACACCATTTCACTTTTATATATTTTTGTATTTTACCTATATTTAGACGCCACAAACACATTAACACACATCCATGGACTCAGGTGGAATCATTTTGTATTTTAAAATGACCCACCCGGGAGGACTCAAACCCGCGACCACTGGGTTAGGAGGCAAGGCCTCTACTCACTACCCCACCGAGGTCCCCCTCCCCAAACAACGCATTTTGTTTAGACAATATATGAAATGACAGATAAATGCAATTTTATTCGGCTATTGCTTAAAAATCTTAGACAATTCGCGTTTTGTCTAGACCAAACGCGATTTGTCCGTATTTCGTGTTTTATCCGTAACATACTAGTATATATAATTATTTTGATATTCATATTGAATTCGATCAAATTACAGACCATAATTAATCTTTCCAAATTAGTAAATAAACATGTCAGATCTAAAATTAAAAAATACAAAGCAGACCTCTTTCTTATCCGCATGGTCAATTCTGATTCAAAATGTTTTGGACCGCCCCATATATTTTCCATAAAAATAATTACAAATCGATCGCCTTCATTTGTGGAACATCTGCAGAAGATACAGTATAAAAAGCATATTTGTTTAAATAGAATAGATTTAAACGAGTGTATAATTACTTTTGATAATTAAAACTTAATGTAGTCAATAAGAAGAAAATGGAAAATTTAATGACACGATTACACTTCGAACTGTTTATAAATTACTCTTAAGTAAAGATTATTATTTACTATTTATATGATAATTCAAACTGAAATATTCATTCCTACTTTATGAAACTAAAATACTTCAAGTATGCAAACAAATAAACTATTATGATTTAAGAAAGAAAACACTTGGTTAAATTTCACTAATATTAGTAAAATTTAACCAAGTGTTCTTTTTCTTTTTTCAATCATAGTTAAATATGTTTCACCACGTGAAAGATGAGAAACTTGTTCAAGATATAAACTATTAATTAAAACACTTGGTATTGTTTCACTGATTTTGTGAAATAATACCAACTGTTTTAATCAATAGTTTATAGTTTAAAATGTTTTACCACGGGTTAAGTGAGAAATTAATTAAAGACATGAAAACATAGTTACATCTGTAGACCAAGCAAGGATTAAATTAATCTAGTTATATGAAGATCTTATTATTTCCTGGTGATATATTTTCTGTGCACGGTTATTGTTAATACGTAAGCTGACGATAAATTACAGTAGGGTCAGACAATTGGAAGCCATGTGGTGTTTGATTGGAAAGAAGGAGATATCGAGAATACTGCTAATGGTTTAATTAATTTGATTGTCAGGGTCAGTGACCATAGCAGGAAGCACTATTTTAGAGATAGCCTTTGGTCCTCCATGCCCTAATTCACCCTTCCGTTTTTGTTAAATTACACCACTTTGATGTAAAGAATAGTGTTTTGATTTAAAAGAAGTGAACTATATTTTATTTTCGATATATAAAATAGTCTCTAAGAAGAGAATTTCAAACACTTCTGTGTAATAATTAAAAATTGCATAAATCAATTTGTACCCCCCTCTCTTAAAATGATTTTTATTATTATAAATACTAATAATTTAACTATATTTTCGTATTTCTACATTGGATTAAATCAGTCGGAAATTGTAAGTCGGTTTCTCTCGCTGGCTGACGGTTGCTTCTCGCCTTAACCTAGATGCATTTATCATCCAAAACGGTCTACACTTTTATTCTATTTTTATTCTTATGTATATATTCATGTAATAAATCTAACAAAATATTGCTTTTGCATAATCATAAGACACTGCATTTATTCATTTATTTAAGTTTATCAAAAATCAACACGAAATTGAACTTGAAAATGTAATTTTATTTGAATTTTTCTCTTAGATATACATACGCATTCGTTTTTTTAAGTTCAATTTGAAGCTTTAATTGTTTAAAGCTTCAAATTAAACTTAAAAAAAAACGAATGCATATGTATATTTAAGAAAACAAATCCCTATATAATACACTATACATAATTCAAATAAATTTACAATTTCAAGTTCAATTTCGTATTTATTTTTAATAACACAATGAAACACTTTTAACTTTGTTTGTATAACACGTTTTATTTAATGTGACTGCAGTTTCGACAAATTTAGCTTGTCATTATCAAACATGGAGTAACTTAAACTAGAGGTTTTACAGGTATATATACACAATTACAAGACAGCGGTAAAAATGGGGGTGTACATTAGGTCAACCTGGTCGTTAATTAAGGGAATTCCCGGATTAGCGCGGGCTTTGTGTATCTCTAGTGCTTCTAGCAAATTCATTTTACGACCCTTTTCGGCATGATGGATTATGGTAAGTACATCTTTTTCAAAAGTGTGATTTTCGTCTAAAAGGTGTTGTGCAAAAGACGACTTATCACTCTGTTTAAGCCGAAAAGAGCGCAAATGTTCCCTCAATCTTATGTTGAAATTACGACCAGATTGGCCAATGTATATCCCTTGACAATCTGCGCAAGTTAATTTATATATTCCGGATTTATTAAATTTATCTAAATATATAAATTAACTTGCGCAGATTGTCAAGGGATATACATTGGCCAATCTGGTCGTAATTTCAACATAAGATTGAGGGAACATTTGCGCTCTTTTCGGCTTAAACAGAGTGATAAGTCGTCTTTTGCAAAACACCTTTTAGACGAAAATCACACTTTTGAAAAAGATGTACTTACCATAATCCATCATGCCGAAAAGGGTCGTAAAATGAATTTGCTAGAAGCACTAGAGATACACAAAGCCCGCGCTAATCCGGGAATTCCCTTAATTAACGACCAGGTTGACCTAATGTACACCCCCATTTTTACCGCTGTCTTGTAATTGTGTATATATACCTGTAAAACCTCTAGTTTAAGTTACTCCATGTTTGATAATGACAAGCTAAATTTGTCGAAACTGCAGTCACATTAAATAAAACGTGTTATACAAACAAAGTTAAAAGTGTTTCATTGTGTAATTAACATGTATAACGAAGTAGAAGCCTCCACAATACAGTATTTTTAATAAACTTAAATAAATGAATACATGCAGTGTCCCATATTTATGAAAAAGCAATATTTTGTTAGATTTATTACGTGTTTTCCACTCCCAAAATAAGCATGAAGTAAAATTTCGAGTTTAGAAAAGCCTGAGCGTTTGGATTTGAACGCGAAGCGTCCAAATCCAAACTCAGGCTTTTCTAAACTCGAAATTTTACTTCATGCGCCACGCGTATAAAACCCTGAACTATTGTGAACTAACAAATATACTGCTAAATTAGTATTAAAAAACAGCTTTAGCAGGATTAAAAATACACTGCTAGACAAGAATATTTTGAATGTTACAATATTTCAATGTTATATACGCAAGGCGCATGAAGTAAAATTTCGAGTTTAGAAAAGCCTGAAAATTTGGTTTGGTCTCGTAGCGCTACGCGCTACTCGACCAAACCAAATTTTTAGGCTTTTCTAAACTCGAAATTTGACTTCATGCTTAGTCTGGGAGTGGAAAACACTCGTTCTAAACTTAAAATTGAACTCATTAAAAGAACAACGAATGCTTCAAAATGCATACGCTGAATCGAGATATGTATACTTGAAAGAAAAATTAACTGTGTAACTTGTTCTGAACAGTGTTGAGTGTTAATTAGTTATTGAAGGTAATGTAATTACGTAAAATGACATTATAATGTATTTAATTACAAAGTTAGTTTTAACTGTGAATTGAATATTATTGACTATTTCCTTCAAAAAATGTCTACCAATCATATTACGAGAATTCATTTTCATTGCCCAATCACAATTAAATTTCAGCGAAAATTGCACAGTAGGTGAAAATTCTACGAAATATTACAGCGAAAATTGCACTGTTGTGACGTCACATGTCAGGTATCAATCAATTTCTCTCAATCTTTCAAAATTAAAGTCTTTTGATCTAACTCGTATTTTCTTTCATCACAGAATGTCATAAATTGTCTCCAAACGAACTCTTTACTCGTTCTTGTATTTTCGGATGAATTTTTCTCGATATTATTCGATATATCTTTCGAAGAAAAACTTCCGAAGCGATTCATGTTGACACATTAAGTGACACTGATTGATAATTAATATTTTAAATAATACGTCAACTTGATTAAAAATCGTATTTTTCAGGAAATAGTCTATTAAATACATTTCGTGCATTAAAAATGCTCTGAAAATTTAGTACTCAAAGCTCGTTGCCTTTAAGAAACTACATTCGTTCATTTTGATTGTGATTTGACTGAAAAAGTGCTCCCGACGCTTCGCGTCTCGGGCACTTTTTGTCAAATCACAATCAAAATGGACTCATGCAGTTTCTAGGCAACGGCTTTTCGTGCAAAATTTTCGATCATTTTTAATGCACTTAATATATTACTATTGAAAATTACATGGTCCAAAATGAAAATCGACGAATTATCAATAAAAAAAATATTAAACTCTAATAAATTTTGTATTGGTTTTATGTTATTCGAGAATTGGCTAAAGTGTATTTACAGCTTCACGCTAAATTAGTGTTTTATATACCTGGTGCATGAAATAAATATTTCGAGTTTAAAACACCCTGAAAATTTGGATTGATCTCCACGTTTCTATTTTCAATTTTTAGGCTTTTCTAAACTCGAAATATTTACTTCATGCCTAATCAGGAAGTAGAAAACACTCCTTAGGATAACAATAAACACTTTAAGAAATACGATACAGTATATTTGATAAATACACTTGCATAATTGAATAACTGTCATAAAATATTCTGACATATTTTTCAAAATGATTTATTTAAAGTTAAATTCAATTTATGATTTTTTATAAATTAAATTTAACTAAGAATTATTCATTTTGCTAAATCTCTTAATAGCACTTGAAAATGTATTCTTTTTCTAAAGAATAATTAAGTTTTGTGTTGAACAAATTGCTCAATTTAAATTCAAATAAATTACACAAAAATTCAAAATTCAAATAAATTACACAAAAATTCAAAATTAAAATATTTTACACAAAAATAAGCTGAGATATTTAAAACTTTTATATATTGGGATATTTTATAATAATAATCTTGCATATTAATATAAATTGTAGGACAGTTTCAAGACTTTACTAAAACTTTAAAATGCCTTCTTAGAGTTTGAAGATTCTCAAAGATTTTGAAGATATTGCAAAGAACTGTTTAAAAAATGTTTTAAGACTTCAATAAGAGAAAAACCTTAACACTGTAGACTATTTTAAGTCTAAGCACAACCTTAAAATTTAGTAGACAATTAAGTGTTTTAAAACTTGTCTAAGAATCTCCTATCTACAAAAAGTTTTATGATTTTTTTAATACACTTATAACTGTCTACTGAGAGTTTTAAGACTAAGCACGCTAAGACTTTTTACATAGAACTCTCTACTGAGACTACACAAAGTGTAAAGGCTCTATAAAGGCTCATAGCTATTTACTAAAAGTTTTAAGGCCACATCTCAACTTAAAACTCTCACGAAATTATTCAAGTTTATTTATTCTGTATACAATTACTCATTCAGTTCGATTTTATTCATTCGGGGCATCGTATCTGTTAAAGTGTTCATGTTCATTGTTATCCTAACAAGAGTTTTCCACTCCCCGAGTAACCCATTAACGGCCAAACAATTAAAGAGTTAACTCATACTGTTAATTTTAGGTAAAATTCTACACTTTTTTTAATGATTTCTACAAATGACTTATTGTATTACATATTGTGATTTTATTTTTAATTATACATAATGTATACGCTGTAAATGTAAGGCATTCGTCGATTTTGTATAAAAACGAAGTGAAGTTTAAAACAAGTATTTCCACTCCCAGACTGAGCATGAAGTAAAATTTCGAGTTTAGAAAAGCCCCGTGTAGAAAATTTGTCGAGGGTCGCGCCAGCGACCCGAGACAAATTTTCACAGGGCTTTTCTAAACTCGAAATTTTACTTCATGCGCCACGCGTGTAAAACACTGAAATATTGTGAAGTTAGAAATACACTAAAAAATGTTTTTTTTTTGAATGAGTAATAATCAAAATATTTAAATAACAAAATAAATACGTTTTTCTTCATACATTTTTAAGTCATATAAGTTTTAGTTTATAATAGAATATATCAAATTAACTATTTATTTATTTATTTATTTAGTAATTTAATTAACATAAAATTAATAATGTTGCGTATATGCATTAATGGCGCCTAATGGGTTAAGTATGAAGTAAAAATTTCAGGATTTTCTAAACTCTAAATATTTACTTCATGTGCCAGGCGTATAAAGCATTGATTTATTGTAAAGTTCAAATCTATAATAATAATAAAACCTCATCAGATTAAAAGAAATTAAAAATAATGTTGTCAATGCAACGTTTTTTAAAAATAAAAAAGCAGCATTAAAAAAAATTACCAACAATTAATGAAGTTGACAATAAAATAACTATTGAATTTGCATAATCAATTCTAAGAATGTTTTATCAAGGCCAATTAGTGTGATTGTTTTTATTTTTTACAGTTTAAGGTAAAAACATCTCTTAGTTCTTCCCCGCATCTTGTGTAAATGCAAAAAAGGACACATTTTTGAGTAGTTTAAGAATTTCATTTAGAATACAATATTTGCAAACCACTTTAACTTATTTCTAACACAAAGTACGTGTACATTTTTAGTAACACCTTAAAAAAAGGAAGGCATAAAAATAAAACTTCCTGTGCTAATAAAAGGTACTGATAAAACATGTTGTGCGGAAAAGGGTGGGACAAAATCAAATTTTACCCGCGCGTATATCACTCTGCCTACTCTATATATTTTTCGGGGAAAGCAAAATTAATTCAATGCGACGCCGTTACGATGGAATTACGTTCCACGTTGGCCCTGATTGAAGGCGATGGAACGTATTTACGGAATTAAGAAGAAAGTGGGCGATAATCCCATGGAAGGAGTGAACAGGCGGCAAAAAGGAGAGGCCTATCTTGTTACAAGAAATTGCATAAAGCGTCTTATTTTTTTAGAAATTTTCAAGTGGGATCGCTTTATCGTCGCTCTTGATTAAAGGAAAAGTCAAATTGGGGGAAATGGGATATTAAATTCAGTTGAAGGGAGGATTTTCAGCGATGAAAAATGAAGTTAATTATAAAATATTATAGACTGCGATGAACATCAATATTATTTAAAGTCAAAGTTGTACATGTAAGCTTTTATACGGGAATAAATAATAACAACATTAATAATATAGTTTTTATAGAAGACCAAACATAAAATAAAGCTATACATTTTAATTTGTAGCTAACAACGCAAAAATCATTTATTACCGGTTATGCCAATTACTATTACAAATCATTATGTAGATCAATGGTTCTTAATCTTTTTTTATTAGGTACCACTGCGATTTTTTTGTTCAGAGCATTGACTATGGGATTCAAGAACAATAAACTGCGTTTATCTTAAAATATATTTTAATTAGTGATGGGAATAATCAAGATACGATAACCGAATAAACTGTGGACCGTGAGTCAATTATCAATGGTCGCAAAGTATATTTTGAACTTCACGTCAAATCATCGTTATATACGTCTGGCGCATGAAGTATAATTTCAAGTTTAGAATATCCTGAAGATTTCAATTGGTCCCTTCGCTTCGCTACGAGATTAATCTAAATTTTCAGGTTTATCTAAACTCGAAATTTTGCTTCATGCTTATTTAAGGAGTAGAAACACTCATTAGAAGCTTCAAACTGAACTTATTTATAAAAACAGCGAATGTTCAAATTTCAAAATAATTATTTCCGATGCACTAGAAAAAGTGTAAATAATCTTGATAAGAAATAAATTAATTCTATATTAATGTTCAAATAAATGAAATCATTATCTTACAATATTTGTATATTCAATGTGAAACATACCTGTGATATACAATTTCTGATTACGTGATAACTGATCTGTGATATTTTAACTTACAATATTTGTACATTCAATGTGTAACATGTCTGTGATGAAACTGTGATAATTAGTGTAACATTTTTGAAATTATAAACCCGTTCACGTTAATTTATAAAGCCGTTTGCAACACTGAGTGAGTTCTTTAAACCATTTGGGGATTTACTTCATTATTACTCATTAATACTATTTAGGATTACCTAGGATTATAAACAAGTGTGTAAATGATTGTATAATGTAAACATTATAATGGAGATTTCCGTAAATAAAGTTAAAGTTAAAGTTAAATCATTTAGAAAATTAAAGAAGTTTAAACGTGTCTTATTTTTCCAATTCTGAAAGAAAAACTTATGAAGGCCCGATTTTGGAATATTAAATAGAGATTGGTTAAAAATAAATAAATGTTGTGTTAATTTTGACAGAATTAAAGGCGTTCAACTTTAATCAAAATAAATAATCCTTAAAATTTACCTGAAATGATTGAAAAGTACCTGATTTGTATTTAATCATAAAACATTACAAAATGTAAAATTATCAGAGATTCCTAAGAAATTAATAACTTTTGTGCTACTGTTGAATGAAAAAAAAAAATTATAACTCTAGATAAATTTACAAAAGCTCGAAAAAAAAATTGGATTTGCCGGCGCGGTGTGCGAAGCAAATTATATTTTTTCTTCTAATTAACTTTTTATCGTAAATATTTGAGTAATAATTAAAGTTTCTTTTTATTCATTTGATAAGAGTTCAGATTAAAATGATTTGTCATTTTGAGTAGTCACTTCAAATTATTTAATGGCGTAGTTGTGTCATGTTCGTGAAATTGCAGCGTAAAATACGAGAGCTTCTTTTCTCTCTGCGGAAATTACAGTAATGGAATGTTACATTGGCATAACTTAAGCACACAACGATATTATTAGAGCTAGACATACGTTTTTATCTATGTACTACGTACATACATGTGTAATTTGAAATGTTACAACTTGAATTCCGGTGTTGGGGATAACAATGAAATAGTTTTAATATGGGAAAGTTCGCAAGGATTTACAAGAGAATTATTATATTAATAAACTGTTAACATATTTCTGAGTATAATGTAGTGTATCTTTACTCTGTATACATACCTAGAACTAACAGGGAATGTTTCTTTTAAGTATACATATCCAGATATGTTAATATTTAAGGCATTCGTTGATTTTAATAAATCGTATAATTTAAACCTTCTAACGAATGTTTTCACTCTTTGATTAGGCAGGAAGTAAAATTTAAAGTTTAGAAAAGCCCGAAAATTTGGTTTGGTTTCAGGCTTTTTTAAACTCGAAATTTTCCTTCATGTGGAAAACACTCATTTGAAACATCAAATTGAACGCTCTCTAAAAACAGCAATTGCTTGAACATTTACAGTGTATTCATCGGGATATGTATACTTAAAAGAAACATTATCTGTATATTTGTTATATATATATATATATATATATATATATATATATATATATATATATATATTTTATTGTATTGCTAGGACTTATCTTCTTAAATTAATCATTGAAGCCAGATTATTACTTGTAAAAGCTAAATTAAAAAAAACGTATCAAAAAATAAAAGTACATATAAATAACGCGGATAACACATCATTTAAACATAAATAATTAACACTGTTGTATCCTTTCTTCACACTTTATTTTCTAATGGTTAAATATATATTTCAAGTGCTAAGCACTCATTTTCAATAACAACTAATTCTTACAACTGTTGCGCGGTTTCTTTATACCTACAGTGGATTAAAGAGAAAAACCCCAGATTAAGGGAAGACCTTTGGGTGGGTTAACAAATTTTATTGCGTGTTGGTTATGGAGGTAACAAATTTAGAAGAAAGGATACAACAGTGTTAATTATTTATGATTATACTCTTCACGAAACTCAAACACAAATATCGATTACATCATATATAACTGAATCAATTGAAAATAATGTGGATATCTTCTTTCGTCTTAGATTACTAACAAGTGACTAATGTTGTCACTTTGGATTTAAATGGTTAGGTAATTATAGTTAGGTTAGCTTAGGTTAGAATAGGTTACACTAAGATTTGTGGCAAATTATTACGGTCCAATTGATTGTACCTGCATTTCTGAATTTTAATTTCTTTATATTTAAATAATATCTTTCCTATTTTTTTTAGAGTAAATATGTAAGTTAATTTTTTGTCAAGTAATAAGGTTAGAATAAATTATCGTGATATTACGAGGGTTGCCTTTTATATTTCGGGATTAGAGAACAAACATAAATATTAATCATTGAATATCGCTTTATTGTTTTTCAAAATATTCCCGATTAAGATCTATACACTTTTGCATGCGTTTGAACCAATTGTCGAAGCACTTTTGCCACTCTGATTGAGGTATCTCCAAAACATGCATTCTGAACGCATCAACCGCTTCTTCAGGTGTCGAAAAACGTTGACCTCTAATTTTATTTTTTACGGATGGGAATAAAAAGAAGTCATTCGGTGCCAAGTCAGGACTATATGGCGGATGACTCATCAAATCGATGTTTTGCGTGCTCAAAAATGCAGTTGTTTGAGCCGATGTGTGAGAGCTCGCATTGTCGTGGTGAAGAGTGATCCGTTTCCGGCGGTTGGTTTTCCTGATTTCTTGGATGACAACTGGCAAACAAATGGTTGTGTGCCACTGAGATTTGACTGTTCTGCGTTGTTCTAGTGGTACGGTTGCGACATGTCCAGTTTTCCGAAAAAACAGGCGATTATTTGCTTGGAAGTGCTTCGTGCGCGAACAACTTTTGTTGGATTTGGCTCATCTTGAAACACCCATACGGTCTGCTGTTTACTTTCGGGCTCATACGCGTAAATCCATGATTCATCACCTGTCACGAAGCACCGCAATCGTATTTTTTGAGCATTTCTTTGCACCAATCGACACGAGCCTTTTTTTGAGCGATTGACAAATTGTGTGGGATCCAACGCGAACAAATTTTTTTGACAGTCAAATGTTCATGCAATATTGAATGTATGCTGGTCCCACTAATGCCTAAGGTTGTCTCAATCTCACGATAGGTCACATGACGATCTTGCAATATTTGTTTGCGCAAAGCATCAATGGTTTCCGAAACAACAACTGATTTTGGACGACCTCCACGAAATTCGTCTTGGAGTGAACTACGACCTCGGTTGAATTCACCATACCATCAATAAACACTGGTCCTTGATGAAGCTTCATCGCCAAAAATTGAATTAAGGTTATCCATGCACTGTTGTTGAGTTAATCCACGTCGAAAGTTGTAAAAAATAATCGCACGAAAATGTTCACGATTTAATTCCATTCTTTGGCCGAGATAAATCTTTTAAGTTAGTGTAAACGACACAAATAACGCTCATATGTCAAAACGTTCTGAGTACGTATAACCTCAAAAATGTCAAACTTTACGATAGAGCTCTCAGTTGCCAGATTGCAATACTAGGGTTGCCCAATCCCGAAATATAAAAGGCAACCCTCGTATGTTTTTTTGCATCGATGAAAAATAATAAATGAAATATGACAAGGGGTGCCTTGAAATTAAACAAACAATGGTGTGGTGTTGGTTTGTTGGCTTCTGATTAAAAATAACTTTTCTGTTAATTATCTCTTAAAGTATGATTCTCTTCTAAATACATTAACGAGATTTAAAAAGCTTTACGGCACAAACTGTTTTTTTTTAATGTTTAATCATATTAAAATAAAAAAAACCTGCCATGGTAATTATTGTAGGTTAGCAACTCGGAATTATATACCGAACATTTTTCATTTAAGCATACGTATCTAAATATACTGTATACATTGTAAATATTCAGATATTCGTTGTTTTCATAAATGTTTCAAATTGAACTTTCAAACGAGTGTTTCCCACTCCCAGACCAAGCATGAAGTAAAATTTCGAGTTTAGAAAAGCCCCGTGAAAATTTGTCGAGGGTCGCGCAGCGACCCGAGACAAATTTTCTGGGCTTTTCTAAACTCGAAATTTTACTTCATGCGCCACGCGTACTAAACACTGATGTGATGTGATGTTCAGAATACACGTTTTTCGCATACTGCTTTAGTAGAATATTTTGAACTTCACCTAAAATCAGTGTTTTGTACGCGTGGCGCATGAAGTAAAATTTCGAGTTTAGAAAAGCCTGAAAATTTGGTTTGGTCGCGTAGCGCTACGCGCTACGCAACCAAACCAAATTTTCAGGCTTTTCTAAACTCGAAATTTTACTTCATGCTTAATCTGGGAGTGGGAAACACTCGTTTAAGACTTGAAATTAAACTATTTTAATAAACAAACGATTATCGAAAAAGTTACAGCTTTTATGCATACATGTATGTATATTTAAAAGAAAAATTCCCAGTATCATAATTATTATGTCGATTCCTAAAACGTATAGCCATCCTAATTTGAAAAAAAAAACAATAAATCGTAGTACTCTAGATTTTTTTAAATTTAACATACGATACAAAGTATAATTAAATTCAAGTTCTTGTTTTCAGTGGCTGTAATTTAACGTCTGTGTTATTATTTTAATGTCTGGTTATTGTGTCTTTAAATGTAATTAATTCTACATAGATTACTAAAATTTTATAGGACAATTTTCATTCTTTACAAATTATTACACAAAAATTCCACTCAATTATTCAATATTTTGCACAAAATTCTCATTTTGAGTAGCTGTAACTCAAGTTCTGGGAAAACTATTTGATCTGTTGATTGCATCTTAAACTTTAAATAATTCTAGGTAAATTACTATTTTATTAAGCTTTGATAAAAAAATTAATGCCTTTTTTAACCAACAAATTTTCCTTAGTTTTTATTTTAACTAGCTGTAATTTCACCTCGGCTTCTTAAATTAAATTTTCTAGAATTTTTAAGCTTTAACAGAAAACTTACAATCAATTCATTGAAGAAAAGCCAGCAGATCATAACCATACCATTTTTGTTTAATTTCATGATAATCATTATTTTTGTTTATGCAAATGATTAGGCAATAAAAGCATGACTCCATACAGAAATGTTCATATTACAAAAAATTAATATACATGTTTACTCTAAAATAATTAGGGTAGAATATTTCAATTTAAAGAAATTAAAATTAAAAATCCTGTGTTACGTTTTATCTACAATCGGTATATGTTTTAGATTCTAGAGTTGTGGCTGGGGAAAACAAAAAAAACTGAATTCCCAAGTTCTTGATGTTATACTTTTAAATAAACTTGAGGAATCTACTGGTAATACTGGTAAAAAAATAATCCTAAAATGCGTCAAACATTATTTTATTTCAACTCTGGCTTTGCTAATGTTGGACAATCAACCAAGTGACCTAAATAAGTAAGTTCCTAAAATACTATTAAATGAAAACCGGATACAGTTTCTTTTTCTATTTTTTTGCTTTTAAAATATTTTTTGGAGGCGCCGGGCAACCCCGTGTCCATACAATATGAAATTTACATCGAAGCATGTATACTTCAAAGAAAAAATCTCTGTATATGTTTCTTACCATAAATTATTTAATTCTAACGTATTGGTGGTAATTAAGCGTTTTGAAGAATTTACCATAAATTATTTAATTCTAACGTGTTGGTGGTAATTAAGCGTTTTGAAGAATTCGAGATGCAATAAATTCTATATTTCATGAATGTCTTAAATTATTTATGAATTTCACTCAAAACAATCCCCTAAATCCCCTTTTATATATTTTTTTCAGATAATAAGCATTATTTCACACGATTCCTCTAAAAATATATTCAATAAATCCTTTTTTATAGCCGCCCTTATACAGAAACATGACATATTTATTTCAAATATAATCACATTATCCGTGAATAACGCGCCCTCCACACGAATTATGATCATTATAAAAGCACCCCGGAATTATCACGTGATCAACACCGGTCTCATTGTTTCGTTATCGGCGCTCGTTTTTACCCAGAGAGTCCTTACTCGCCAGTGGGAGTGTTTCAGGGAGTAATTTAAGGATGCCGAAAAGGGATGTAACTAAGACAACAGGGCTCGCGACCCTTACCGCAATTTCCTATTAGGAACATTTCCAGCACGAGAGGAATTGTGCTTTATTGGCTGGATATACGATCGCATTTAAGTACCTATTGTTAGTGTGTGGATACACATGTTATTCGGGTGTGTAGTACAATGGGTTGGAATATGTCATCCCCTCGTCATTAGTTTGATCGAATAATTTTGAATGAAAGGGGTGAGATTTGATGACATTATTGTAGGATTTCAACTTTGAAGTATTAAAGATAATCTTTAAAAAATTGCTTACATTTAGATAATGATAAAGTATAAATTGGAAGATAAATATTTTAGACGTATTCTAGTTTATTCCCTTCTAGTATTTTTTCCATTTTGGTGATATATTTTTGTAAAAATAAACAAAGAGAAAAGATCCGCAAAACATCTGTATACTAGTAGTATACAATTTTCTAGCTTGAGACTACACGCAGAAGTTTGACATTAAAACTTTGGGGTGTGTAATTTAGGTGCCTATCTAAATTGTTATACATGCAGGTAATTTTTCTTCAAAGTGTACATACTCCGATGCATACAGTACACTGTAAACTTTTATTCATTCATTGCTTATTTTTAAATTTAAAGTTTCGAATGAGTGTTTCTAATCTTTGATTAAGCATGAAGTAAAATTTCGAGTTTAGAAAAACCTGAAAATTTGGTTAGGTCGCGTAGCGAAGCGACTAAACCAAATTTTCAAGTTTTTCTAAGCTCGAAGTTTTATTTCATGCGCCATGCGTATAAAACACTGAAATATTGTGAAATTTAAAATATGCTAAATCAGTCTTAAAAATAAACTGATAAAGTAGGATTAATAAAAATATACTGCTATATAAGAATATTTTCAGTTTCACAATATTTTAGTGTTTTGCACGCCTGGCGCATGAAGTAAAATTTCGAGTTTAGAAAAGCGTGAAAATTTGATTTGGTCGCTTGGCTTTGCTATTTTCAGGCTTTTCTAAACTCGAAATTTTACTTTTACTTCTGTAATATTTTATTATGTAAACATCTTATAGTTTTATTAGTTGAATATTAAATTCCATTACATGTAACTATTACTACTACTGAATATTTCAGCAAATGGCGTCCGTGTAACACTTATATAGGTGTATAATAATGCCTCACCTATGCGATACAATTGTTTGAAGGTAATATTAAATCATAATCGATATAAGCAATCCAACTTCTGACATTTGCCCCTAGAATGTAATTAATAGTGCTTCAAACTGGCAGTAATAGTCCTTTGAAGTTGCGAGCTTAGATGCATTCCATCTGTACTATACGTATACGTAACGGCACTCAAATAAATACTACTGCTACACATTCAGAACTAGTATTTACGAGTATACCTGAAAATGAAGTGGTATTTATGACGACTATTACGGATCTTCGCGAGAGAAATCGATGGGATGTAAAATGAGAATTTATTAAATTATTAAAAAAGTTCACAGTCGGAAGAAATAAATGTATGGGCTTTATTTCACGTAATATGAAGTTATCTTTTGCTGATCGTTCTACAAATTTCTGAAATATTTCTCTGATATTAACTTTTAATATAAACGCAATGACCATTGCGACGTCAAATAATTCGTTTTAGGGACTTTTATTTAAAGATACATGAACAATTAAATTATTAAGTATAAATGAAATGCCAATTCTTGGTTGCAGAATACTTGATATAGTCTTTGTAAGACTAACTTGTTGTAGATTGCGAAAAGAATCGCAATTTTAATAATTAAATTATTAATAAAAATCATTATTTATAGTAATTACAGGATTTTTAGTTTAATTTTCACTATGTAACAAATACAATTTTCTTTCTATCTACTCAAAATCTCACATGCCAGTTTTGTATCAACATATTTCACTATTTGTTAAACGACTTTCCCATTTTATTAAATGAAACTCCTGTTTTATTCAAAATAATTAAATAATGTGTAAGAACGTTAAATACAGGATTTTTTTTTTTAAATGGTTCAAGAGTGTTTGCACGAAGTAAAATTTCGAGTTTAGAAAAGCCTTAAAATTCGTTTTGGCCGCATAATTCGCAATTTTACTACATGCGCGACATGTCTAAAACGCTGATTTAAAGTATATATTGTTTAAGTTTGATCGGAACGATCGGTACCTACTTATATTGTTCGATATAAACTGTTATCTTTGAGAAATTTTGATTCTGCGTTTTCTATTTAAAATGGCACGAACTTTCTGATGACTTATTATTTCTTTTTTAGTAAGTCACACTATGTTTTTTGTATATAAGATTTGATTAAGTTCCCTGTAATTGGATACATGTATATCTGTTGGGAAAAATAAATAATAATAATAATAATATATGTTGGTACATATTTTAAAAAGACTAATCTCAACTATTGAAATGCTGCTGACATTTTCACTCTTTATTCATTCATGATTTTACTCCATTACAACTGTAATTTGTATTTATTTATTGATTCAACGGAGACCATTTAATGGATTTAATGTAAAAGTGTTTGCGAATTACGCTACAGCTGGAATATTTAAACTGTAATCATGGTTTAACGCTAGTGTACGCTTAAATAAATAAACCCTCAAAATACAATGACATAAATAGTTAATTTTCGCGATAAATTACATGCGCAATAACCCTCAGATAAGTAAGCAGTTTGAATTTGATTAGAACTTGAAGTAAAAAATTTTAGTGGTATTCATGCGTAATTAAGAGAAGCTATCGACCGCTATCTAAACGTTAAAACGTAGCATTTTGTTGTCTTAACTATATTCTTATGTAAGGATGAAATATTTTGAAAAATTAGGCATACTTTAAGAAAACTACAATCTGTATGCCTGTCTCAATAGAACACTTGCTACTTTTACCTTTATTTAATAAAAAAAAAAAATGGGAAATTAGCGTAATCGCGTCTTACATTTTATTTTTACTTTCCCCCATAAGGGAAAGTATTGTTTCGCGAAAATTTTCAAATCAAAATTTTTTGTGGATATATCCATTTTAAGGTCGTCCGAGTTGATCAAGACCATTTTTTTTAAATATCTGTGTGTAATTCTGTCGTTACGATAAAGTCTAAACCGATTGAGCTGTTAACTTGACACTATAAACTTAAGCTTTTTATTACAATAGTAGTATAGTAGTATCCAATCAACTTTTGGCAAAAATGCGGAAAGCGGAAGTGGTAGTTTACTCTTAGCATATTTTAAGATTTTCCTTTAATATAAATCATATAAAAACATCTTGTTAAGAATAGTTGTAGATAGTCGAAAAATTAGCAAACTGAACGCTTTTATAAAAACAACGAATTCCTGAAAATATTGTAAACAATGTAATATGGATATGTTTACTTAAAAAAAGTCCCTTTAACTCAAAATTGTCGTGTTACGCTTCTGCAAAAAATATTTGACATATTAGCAGAAGATATAAAATTGTGGTATGAGAAAATTTTATGCTTGGGAAAGCTCATTTGATAATTGAAGAAATATAAACAATAAACCTGGTAAGCAGGTACATGTAGTTAAATATGACAACGACGTATTTTTAAAGGAATTGTAAAATTATTGAAGTAGAAAAGTAAACGGAATTTGTATTTTATATTAGTACTTCTACATAAATATTTTAATATTTTGTTCTTAAAATTAATATACCTATACAAACACAATTCTCATTTATTTATAAATAAAAAGTTTACACCCTCGTTTCACACTTATTTTCAAAGCTGCTGAACAGCTGACGCCCCAATTTCCACTTCTAATATTATTTATGGTATTTGTTGCGGCAAACGTACAAAAGCATTATTTTATTTTCCCTCTGGTTTTCCCACCGCTCCACAGCTTTTCGCGTTCGATTCGCACCCACAAAAAGCGCATTAATTATTAATAAATAAAAAAGAAAAACATCCTAGCGAACGAGAGTTTTTTGCTATGGAAATTTCCGATCGACGTCAAAGTTGGTAAAGTAAGCCTGGAGTATTTGCCTGGAAAATAATTTTGATTGTGCTCTGGTTTAAATGAAAAATTCTTACTTTGGTTGGCAGTGTCGTCGTCTTTGGTCATGTTGTTCGTCAAAAGATTTAAGAAAATAAATAAAATTGTAAAGGAAATAACTGCGCAGTTAGAAGTTGTAATAACATGCAGACACGGACTTTGATGTTTATTCTTAGGAAATAAAATATTGTTTCCTGAGAGAATTCTATTTATATACAATATTTTACCATTCATATAATAAGCTGTAAAAAAGCTGTAATAAGCTGTAAAGTAAAATTCTAAAAGTACATTGTACATAAGAAATAATAGGTGAGTGTAAATAAACAGCTCTTAGTTATTGGTAAAATGTATGCACGTAAATCAAACATAAAATAAGCTAAGTGAACTATGAATTCTAAATACAAGAAGTTTTTCGTTTAACGATTACGTATCCGAATTATATATATATAAATCTTCAGATAATTGTTGTTCCTATAAAAGAGTTCAACTTAAAGCTTTAAACGTGTGTTTTCTAATCCCAGATTAGGCATAAAGTAAAATTTAGAGTTTAGAAAAGCTTTAAAATTTGGTTTGGACTAAATTTTTATTCTTTTCTAAGCTCTAAATTTTACTTCATCCATCACGCATACAAAACACTGATTTTAAGTGAAGTCAAGATATACGTTTTAAGTATACAGCATTAGTAGCATACTGTCACGTTCACAATATTTCAGTGTTTAATACACGTGGCGCATGAAGTAAAATTTCGAGTTTAGAAAAGCCTGAAAATTTGGTTTGGTCGCTCCGCGCTTCGCGCTACGCGACCAAACCAAATTTTCAGTCTTTTCTAAACTCGAAATTTTACTTCATGCTTACTTTAGGAGTGGAAAACACTCGTTTACAGCTTTAAATATACTTTTATCAAAAAAGCGTATGCATATGTATATTTAAAACGAAAATTCTCTGTATGTATACTTATAAGAAAAATACTCTGTATAGTTATTCTCACGTGAGTTTATGAAATATTGGGATTTAAACTGTCTTATATATTTCCAATTAATTTTAAGCAAACGTCATCATATCTATAATGCATATCATGTACTGGGTTTACTACCAAAAGCTATTACAATCAGCTTCGCGTGGACAATATACAATACGAACTGCATTATCATATTTGTCCATTTATAATGCAGAAATATCAATTGATTTCTCGATTTAATTAGGAAACCTTGTGATGCTGCAGAAATTCCATAATTAGCGTGACAAACTCGTATTAACCTTCTTTATTGTTTTATAAGCAGATACATGTCTGAATATCGTTAAAGTTACTCAAGCAAAATAAATAATTTTAATTATCTATTTATTGTATTGTTTATTCATATTTGTAATTATTACTTTCAATTTGGCTAAGAACGATTTAATTTTGCCGGTGGTTACTTTTTAAACGCACACAAATATAATTTAATTAAGGTTCGCAATGACACCACACATCAACGCAAATGTTCTGCACAGTAAAGGTCACTGACGTATTTTCCTCCGGCTCGACTCAATCAGCATAATCAGTGATGCCTTTCCCCCCAACATCAACCTTTCAACATGACAAATTGCAATCAATAAATTACACTGCGAATGCAAATTGCCACGAATTCCTTTAATTCGAAAAATATCACCATTGTACACGTACATAATTACTTTCAACCATCCATAAACAGAAATTCAATCATGCTTTGTCTGTTTTTTAACAGCACATGAAAATTTCAACGTGATTAATTATTATGAATTTGAATTAACTGAATAGTCGTTTCTCAAATCTACATTATTCTGGATGATCTTCCAAGCTGTTTTAGAAGGTAATTAAAAAAAAAACAAAAATCTTTTCAGTTAATTATATTCAAAATTATAGTAAAAATTAGCATTTACTTTAAAGTCTTGTTATACTGTTTAAAAAAAACAAACACTTATTTGAAATTTCAGATTTATTTGATTTCTCTGTAGTTTTATTCAATTTTTGGACATCCTTATATTATTGAATATTTATGGTAAATAATATTATTTGAACCTGAAACTTACATGATTAAAACAGACCATAGAATATCACAAACAATAATAAATACAACAATAAAAAGCCATGTAAGGAATTTATCTAGTCATGTTAAAAAGCGACTATCTTTTTATTATTTTTATTTTAAAGAATTACTACATTCTCTTTATTCTCCTAAAGAGCGTTTCGTTATTCTTTAATTAAATAGTAAAAGCAAAATTTTGAAATCTTTTCATCGACAGGACTAGCGGATAAATTCCTTATGCTTTGTCTTTTTTCAACACTGCAAGATTTTTAAATAGTTAAACGATTAATTTAAAACAACAATTTTGAATTAAATTATCTACACTTATGATATACATCATCTTCTTACTTAAGTTTTGTTAGATGGTATTTATTTGAACATAACTACAAACTAGCTTCCTGTTTGTAACGTTAGTGCATTACGAGCTGAATGGAAACATGGCTGCAGGACGAAGTTTGTATTGTATTCAAATATTTGAACTGAGGAAATTAGCTATACATGCACAAAGTTCGTCTGAATGGAGTGGAAAGCATTGTGTACACGACTTCAGATCAATCACGTTCACATAATTTTTGGACAAAGCAAATGTACGCAATCATTTATTATCAACGTCTAATGCCAAGAGACATGGATCCATTTATTTCATTTGGAGAACGTTCAATCTTAAATTCGCATTATTGTTGACCATTGACATTTTCGTTTTTAATAAAATAGATGGTTTATAATACAGGGGGTTTTTCTTGAAAGTATGCATATCCCGAACATTTCAGGTTTTTTCGAGTACCGAACCGGAGCGACCTAACAAATTTTAAGGCTTTTCTAAACTCGAAATTTTAATTCATGCGCCACGCGTAGAAAACACTAGTTTTAAGTGAAGTTCAAAATATACGTCTTTAGTATACTGCTGTAGTATGCATATTGTAAACTTCACAATATTTCTGTGTTTTATACGCGTAGCGCATAAAGTAAAATTTCGAGTTTGGAATAGCCTGAAAATTTGCACTTGTGAGATTTTTTAGTGACATTATTATATTGTAAACATCAATAGATGTTACACGAGTATAATACATAGTTTGTGGTTGGATAGTTCTTATCGTGCAAGATTTTGATAGATTTTCGTCAAAATGACTTTTTAATTTTTCATTTGTAAGTATGTTGCAAATATATCAGCAATCAAAAACGGTAAAACAAAACCAAGCCACATATTCAATGTGATTTATGCAAGATAAATAACGCAAATTATTCGAGAATCTAAATCCACTTTGACCCATTAACGGCCGAGTAATTGAAAAATTAACTTAAGAAATTTGCACTTCTTTTTACAATTTCTAAGAATGATTTATCATATCACAAGGTTGGAAGATTTCTTTTAAATATACACAATGTATACTCTGTTAATATTCAGGCATTCGTCGATTTTTTAAAAGCGTTCAATTTGAAGTTTCGAACAAGTATTTCCACTCCCAGGTTAAGCATGAAGTAAAATTTCGAGTTTAGAAAAGCCTGAAAATTTGGTTTGGTCGCGTAGCGCGTAGCGCTACGCGACCAAACCAAATTTTCAGGCTTTTCTAAACTCGAAATTTTACTTCATGCGCCACGCGTATTAAACAGCGAAATATTGTAAAGATAGAAAAACACTAACAAGTAATAATATTTTTTATACATGTGTAATAATCGAAATATTTATATAACAATATATTTATATATTTTTTCACAGATTCTTAAGTCAGGTCAAATATTACAATGGGTTCGATAGCCAATTTACAGATTTAAAATTTATTATTTGTAATTATTTATTATACACTATTACTTTTATTTTACTATGTATTCTGTAAATAAGGATGTCATAGATATAATACAATGTATCCAATTAACTTATTTAGTAAGTAATTTAAAAAGAAATTAATCATTTTGAGTTCAATGGCGCTTAGTGGGTTTATATGTGTGATTAAACTAATTTTGATAAATTCTTTGTAAGACACATGCTTCTTTTATTAAATACTCAATAACCCGTTTTACCAAATAAGTAATTATTTTATAGATTTATTAAATCTATACACATTTTGAATGAATTTCTAATTTTTGAGGTTGCATTGTAAGGAAACTGCACCAAGCTTCTTAATTTACACAAATGTACAATTTTGTAGAAATTATTTAAAAATCGTCCTTTCAACATACAAACATCAGATTTTTTTAACAAAACGAAAGCAAAGATGAAAAATAACTCCCAACAAAGGGCAGCTTTGTCCGCACAAAACACACACACGCGATTTTAAGTTTAACTACGACATCCATGCATAAACATACCGTTTTTATTCAAATAACCGCGTCACATGCAGCGCCCCCATCCAATTTATATAAATTTTAATAAAAACCGAAATCACCCAACATAAAACAGCGCGGAATACATTCGCGTCGACATTTTTTACAACGCTTGATGATGTGTAATCAAGACAAACAAAATTACCCACGAGGAGTAAAAAAAGGCGGCCACCGACGACGACACAACCCCGTAACTTGTGTGGAAAATGTAAAAATCCCAGCCCTCTAAATTAACCCTTTGGGGTGAAAACACCGTCCCGGGATTTAATCGCTGTTGTTGTTTTTAAAATTGCGCCTCGCTGCGGAAAATCGTTACATCTTATTTGATTACAGTTGAAGTCGTTTCGGGAAGCACTCAATGGCGGAAAAAGTTAATTCCCATAAGTACCACTTGGAAGGGGGTGGATAATGTTCGTGATTATTAGCTTCAAACATGTATTCTTTTTATTAAAAATGTAACGACTGTTAATGTGTGTTTCGACTTGGGCTCTCAAGAGGATATTGAATATTTCAATGTTTAAATAACTTTTGGGATTACAAGTTGGAAATCTGTTAAATATCCAAATCGACGTTTTCAGAAACTGTTTTCGTGTATCTGTGTGTGGTTTGTACACCCGTGAGGTTTAAATCCCTTTGAAATATTATTCAGAATAATAAAATACCTTTCGTTTAATGTGATTCAATCATCAAGCGAGTGTGAAAGGTATTTAATAAATATTTAAAATTGAAATTATAAAATTTTTAGTTTGCTAGCACTTAATAATTAAAATATAATATGAATTATTTGAACTTAGGTAAATTTAAATTAAAATTTAAATTAAAATGCAAGAATATTTCATAAATGTTAGGATTATACCTGGCGCATCCACCATATAATGATTTAAAAGCATTAATAATTTTGTACATTTTTTCAAAAACTGCTTAATTTATTTATTGTAAAATTAATTGGCATCTAACTAAGAGATAATATGGTTTAAGTAAATCATTTAAAAACATTAAAATTACTCTCAATTAACTTAGTACTGTTTTCTCTTTGTTTTTTTTAAATTTAAGCGAATTACAGTAGAGTTGGCATTAGTTGACTACGTTTTTAGTCATGATTAAAACTAATGACTATATTAGTGATAAATAATTTAGTCAATAATCATTAGTTATATGTTATTATTAGTCTGTCAATTAGATGCGACTATTAGTCAACTAAATTTTCTATCATGACTAATTTCTAGTGAATACATTTTATAATAAAGCTGTATATGAATATTTAAAGGATATTGTCATCTGTCATATTTTGTATATTCCAGGCATAAAGAAATCATCGAATTTAGCCTCTATGGCTCTTCACGCATTACTTTAATAATTTTCTTTATAAATCCCAGTCCATATAGAGTATTTTCCTAATTCGTCACGTTTGTCGAATCGGAAAGTATGTCTATATTCATATCCTCAGTTATTATGGAGTTATGGTGATTGTGATTAGTAATAATTTCATAGAGTTCGTCATGGTGTAGTATCGGTATTAGGAGGTCTTTATATGGCTAGCATTATCAGATCTGAATTAGGACTAAGTTGTACTGTAGGCATCAACGCCTCGCAGTGAATTGTATCCAATTCAACAAAAGACACTTTCAAATAATCTTTATAATAAATTACAGTTCCACCCCCTCTGTTATTAGTTCTTAATCTACTTAGTATAATACAGCTAAAAGAATAATTTTCTATATACTTAGATATAGTAAGAGCATTAACTCAGTATGACACGGATAAGTCCAATAAAATAATATATTACCTAATTAGTTTAGAGTTAGGTCATTGTTTCTTCGAAGAACTAAAAAACCGTACTGTGAAGCTATCACAGTACTGTAGGCACACCTTCCAAAAAAATATGTCTATGTCATCAACGTTAAAAATTGTAAACTGATTATTTTGCTGACCAAACTATTAACTATTACAAAATATTATTCGATTAATAACTATTATTTGATTAAAACCGACGTTGGTGAAATTTGGCATAATTATTTTGAATATTGCATACACCATTGTAATTTAGAGTAACACATTTATTAGTAACAATAACTGCAAAGGTCTTATAAAATATAAACACAATAAACATATTTAAATACATTACACAAATAGGTAACAACACAGATAAGATGATGAATAATGAATGTTATTGTTTGTTAAAATTACTCTTTAATTATATGTTTAAACCACCGTCTATATTCACTTTTGTTAGCATTAACTATTTATGATGATTGAATATTTAAAAAACAATGACAGAGGTTTGGTTGTCAATAAAATACACGTCAATATTCTCTTTTGGAATTTTACATTCCAGTAAATTACCCAATTAAAAATTGACACTTTTCAATCTTATACGGAAAAAATGAAACTTTGCGAAAAGTTATATAATTAGGCACTTAATTAAAAACGTCATTGCCAACATTGAATCTGCATGAAATTTTAAATTAGACTGCGTAATAAATTTAATCAAATTCGCGTCGCCATGAGAAATAATGTGAATTAAATTGCGCGAGATTTTATTGATGGTAGAATTTTGATCACTTAATATGTGCGTATCATATGTTTATTTATATCTATACAGTTTCTTGTAACAGCAGTTTTAGAAATACCGATTTTTATGTATTATTTTATATTTTAATATCTATCTGTGGAAAAGGGTAGTTGAATTAATTGAACATCGAGAGCAGCTTCGAGATAATAAATAAAACATTAATAACCATTTTAAAAGTTTTAATATACTTAGATTATTATTAAGAACAGAAATGGGTAACTTTCAGTATTTGCTTTTATAAAAAGCAAGACTTATGCTGGATTTTAATCACCCTGAATACATAGAAATAAAAATTTAAAACGTTTTATCGTCTTCACATTGCAATAAAGAATGACTTACATTTGACAGTAGTGACACTGTATATATATATGAAAGTCTCTATTAGTTATATCTATCCAAAACACAACTTGTCTATAGTTGAAAAGACAACTTACTACGCCATGATGAAATTATTTAATAGGCTTCCAGCTAGATACCAAAACATGATTTATTTATATACTTTTAATAATAAAATTAACTCTTTTAGTAAAAATAAAACCACATACAATGTCAGATTACTTGTTTTTAAATACGCTAACAATTATTTTTATAATAGCTTTATTTTGTTTTGTGGCGATTTTTTTTGTGATATACTCATTTATTATTATACGGGGATTTTTTAAGTATACATATTTCAACATACAGAGCATTTTTCTTTTAAGTATACATATCCCGATGAATACTCTGTAAACGTTCAGGCGGTCGTGGTTTTAATAAAAGTGTTCAATTTGAACCTTCTAAGCAGTGTTTCCACTCCTTAAAAAGACTAAAAATTTGGTTTGGTCACCAAACCAAATTTTCAGGCTTTGTTAAACTCGAAATTTTACTTCATGCACCATGCGTATAAAACACTACTGGACGTGAAGTTCAAAATATACTGCTTTCGAAATATATTTTAAACTTTACAATATTTCAGTGTTTTGTACGCTTGGCGCATGAATTAAAATTTCGAGTTTAGAAAAACCTGAAGATGTCATTTCATGATTAACCAAGGAGTGGAAACACTTGTTAAAAGTTTCAAACTAAACGCATTTTAAAAACAACGAATATGTACACTTAAAAGTAAAACTCCCTGTATGTATGTATATCAAAAAAAAAAACAAATGGCTTGAGTAAGTTAAGTTAATCAGTAGACAAGCAAAAATGTTATTAAACCCAATAATTCAACAAATTTCCCAGAGAATTGAAAATAACATGTTTGAATAGGTATTTGTAAAAATAGTGGTTAGGTGGAGTGTTTTGAATTACACATTTGTACGAATATTAGTATTAAGGCATGTTTTAAATTTTATATAATTTACGCAAATTGGCATGCTCGAACTAGTTTCTGGAAATAAGATCGAAAGCGTAAAGGGAAATTGCTCATTTGAATGGTTGCGCAAAATTTGGCTAATAGGAAATATGCGCGTTTCGAAAATTAAAAATTGTTTCACACCATTAGGTATATTGCAACAACGTATAATAACTATCATCATTTATTTTAAGGTAGCGCGTTTGACTTAGTTTACTAACAGTAGGAAAATTTAACTCAATGTGTCAATGTAAAATTGCCACATTTGAACAAAATTTGTGCACATTTTATGAAAATTAACAAACCTTAACTAAGATTGTTGCCATAGTGTCAAAAATACATTAAATAGATTTTAAAAAAATGTTACTGTGTATTTTTGCAATTTGTACGAATATTAATATTAAGGCATGTTTTAAATTTTAGATAATTTACGCAAATTGGCATGCTCGAACTAGTTTCTGGAAATAAAATCAAAAGCGTAAACGGAAATTGATCATTTGAATGGTTGCGCAAAATTTGGCTAATAGGAAATATGCGCGTTTCATACCATTAGGTATATTGCGACAATAGATAATAACTATCATCATTTATTTTAAGGTAACGCGTTTGACTTAGCTTACTAACAGTGGGAAACTCAATGTGTTAATGTAAAATTGCCACATTTGAACAAAATTTGTGCACATTTTCTGAAAATTAACAAACCTTAACTAAGATTGTTGCCATAGTGTCAAAAATACATGAAATAGATTTTAAAAAAAAGGTTACTGTGTATTTTTGCAATTAAACGCCCTTCTTTACGTATAGTCACTTAGAAAACATACTTTTTTCAGTGCATTTAAAACAAATTGTTAAAAACGTTTCAAGTTATTAAATGTTTTATAAATGCATCAAATCTGACAAGTTTTTTAACCTTTGATTAACCATGCATTAAAAGACACTGAATATTTTGTATTGCATTTTCATTCCACATTTAATCTCATGTTAATAAATTTTAAAAATATTTCAGAAATATTTAACTTAATTGGAGTAGCAGAAACAATTTGCTCCAAATGCTCCACCTATACCGTAAATCAGCAGGGGGCAGCTCTAAAATAAGACTTATTGTTTGTATAGTGTGAGAAATATATAACGTAGTTTAAAATCAACGATTATTTTTATAAATAAAACCACTAAAGGTTTATTTTTTCAGGCAATCATTGAATATTTTACGATAACTTTGTTGTATAATAATTAAACGCAAACAAAGTCATGTCTTAAATAGCGAGACCGTAGGTCTAGCGATTTTTTGACTTTGCTCGAGTTAAATTTGCTAAAAACAACAACGTTTGAGTAAAATATTTAAATTTTGCCTGTATTAAAAATAAAACTCGAGTGGTCTTCGTTGTGATTATTTTACGAAAACGCATTCCTGACAAATTTGCACAGAATGTCCGTAAATGAACGGAAACTAATTTGGAAGTTAATTTAAAATATTACCTATATTAATTCTTTAATAGTTTATATTAATGGGTATTGCAGAAAACTGTAAACGGCTTCCAAAACTACAAAGATTTATTGTGTTTTGTGAGGCAGAACATCAACATTTTTCTCAATCTCTTCTTCATTTTTTTATTCTTGTTATCAAAGCGAGATATCTTAACTAATTTTATTCTCAAAACTAACGCTGTCAGCTTTTGACGTTATAATTTGATAACAAGGAGGGAGTTTTTCCATTTGTTAAAACTTTTATGGTCATCAGATGGGAACTATGAAGTTTTACTAAATGGAATAGAAAAACCCTCTAGACGCCACTCAAATCTCGTTGTTTTTGCATTTATTAAAACGTCACGTGGGGCTTAAGTATGAAACTTTAAGTTAAATAATCTACGGAAAACCATTAGAAAGATTCTAAGATTTCACGACAAAGACGTTTTTGCGTCACCTAAAAATTACAAGTATCTCATAACTTGAAAGTAAAAGGTATCACCAAGACTATTATTTGGTAACACCCATTTTTATTTAAATTACCAAATTCTGAAACAAAGAAACCATTATCAATGGATTAACACTAGTTCCAACTTAATTTAATTTTTTTGAAATTCCGCATTTTTTTTTAATTAAAAAAAAATAAAGATCTACTTGAATACCTATTTAACTTTCAATTTAATTTTAATCAATTCAATTCATTTCAAATTATTTTCTTTTAACATGAGTAAATATACTTTTAGTTAGTATATATTTATAACTCAATAATACTTGTATAATCCCCAGAGAGATGATTCTTGATGCGCAACAGATCCAACACTCTGAATTCCGTACGGCGAAAACAAATTCGTTGGACAAACAAAGAATCGCGTTTTCAATTTCCATCCGGAATCATTTACAAATACGACCTTAATAAAACATTCCGAGCACGGATAAACTGCGATAAAGCCAATTGACATTTCGAGCGGTGGCGGCCCTTTCCATTTTCCATGCACTCCGACATCAATATATGCATTAAAAGCGGATATGTGCAATGATATATCCACTGCTGGATATATCAGGTGGTGTCGCTGTAAGTAGTACTGGATAGGAGATAAGCTTTTCGAAATGGGAAAATGCCATCCGTGTAATGCTTCCTAGTGCATTTGCATGTGTGCGCATTGGAGAAAATCGATGTATCTCAAGATTTAAATTGTTTGTTATATATTCAGAGAAACATTGCTTTTGTGATTCTGTTCATAATACCCAGTAGCCAATCGCCACGAATGTCCGGGGTTGGAAGGGCTCCACACGCTCAGTGTAATGAATTTACAAATAGAAAAAGTTGGATTAAATAATTGTTTTTTTGCTTTATTTAACAATAAAGAGTATTTAGAAAAAAATGTCCATATATTTACTTTTGTTACCAGTTGTAAACATGGTTAAATCTTAAGACAACTCATTATTTTATTTGTTCAAATAAAATTCATTGTAAGATTTAAACTAAAACACACCGATAGTATGATCCATTACGTGTCTTACATCTTAAAAGATCTGATGAACTGAAATGTTCACAACACTAAAAACTAAACCGCCATTTCATTCCTCGCTTTCATTTTATTGCACCTACGTACAATAACATCTGTCCTGCTATCCTTCTTCCTTTATTCAGTCCGAGTGCGATAACTCATTCCTTTAAACCGGCACACAAGGAATTACTGTTACACTCAAAATAAAATTTAATTAGAAATAAAGCAGCGTCGGACTTTGTGTCGCTACTTGCTAATTAAACTCGCTCCTCATTTAACGATTCTCTGTTAATGAGTTTTTTACGCCCTCTTAAAGTTTAAAATATGCTTTATGTTACAATTGCGTAAATAATATTATTGTATGCTTGTTATGCAATGATTGAGATCAAAACAAAAAGTAATTATTTGGCGAAGAGTATATTTTTGTGATTGAATGCTGTTGACGCATCTCGCGAATTAAAATGTATCGCTCGTAAAATGTCTTGTTGTTATTGAATGGAAAGTTTTATATTTGTGTGAAGGTGAACAAATTCACCTTGAGTGGAATATTCTAGGTAATATTTATTTTCGCACAGAAGCTGTTGCTCTTAAATCATTTCAATAAACCATACTACATGTACTCGTCATGGGTGTTGTTTGTAAAACTATAAACAGAATAATAAAAATGTACATAAAAAATAATAAATCATGATGATAAATGATTTTCAATTCTTTTTTCTTTGTAATATACGTTAAATATCAAAAATTTCGTAAATTTTTATGACTTCTACCAATTTATTTTACAAATAATCATTCGATTTAACTGGCTTTGGTTAAACTTAGTAGAATTACATCTTTAAAAATTGTGTAGATTTACAAGAAACGTATTGCTAATTATAAAAACATTGTAAAGATTTCTTATTATAATCAACAAAATTTAAATGTATAATTATAAAAATATTTAAAATTGATTCAATAATTAATTTTCGTCTAATTTTATAAAATACGTATTTTTGTTTCACAATTTTCAAAAATTATATGATGTAAAAAATACATAAATGTCAGTAAAAAAGCAATATTAACATCCACATATTATACATGTGGATGCTGTATTGCCTTTTTACTGACATTTATTAAAATTCTCTAAAAATTTCCTAAATGTGATCTCTTAATGATTGTAGTAGGCATTCTTTTTTAAAGTCAAAATTTGAATTGTCAAATAAACACATGGCGACCACAAATGCATGACTTGATTGCGTTATATTTATTTGGGGATGTACAAGGCAAATTGTATAAAATGAGAAATGGTTATATAAGTAGTTTTACCTACGCCCTACCGCATCATACCACACTGTCATTTTGACGCATTTGATTGACATTACCTACACATGCACGTAATAGCTTTGACAAGTATATTACATGCTGACAGCTAAACAGCTGATTGATTACCGCACAACCAAATGACATTTCTTTGATGTATATTGATCAAGTAGTAATTTAATTTTCATCAATGTCATGTTACTATAAAAAGAAATTTGAATAAATAAGTTGTTCTTTCACAATCATTGTTTATTTTGTTGGGCGTAGGTAAAGTATCGTATGTTTCTCGAGTGGTATGGCAATTACATACTCGCGGAATATTGCACTCGCCGCTGCCCGGCTCTTACGTAACATATCCGCTCATATGTAATATGCTGCATACCACTCTCGTGACGTATTCGTTGAATTCGTTGATTCACAGCGGTCAATTTGAGGCTTTTAAGGAGTGTTTTCTACTCCCAGACTAAGCATAAAGTAACATTTCGAGTTTAGAAGAGCCTTAGAATTTGGATTGGCCGCGTAGCGAAGCCGAGCGGCCAATCCAAATTAGGCTTTTCTAAACTCGAAATTTTACTTCATGCGCCACGCTTAAAAACGCCGATTTACAGTGAAGTTCAAAAAACACGCACTTACAACAACGATTATAGGCAACCCAATGTACGTTAGAGGTATTGGGTTGCCCATAATCACTGTTTCAAACAATTGGTTCAGCGTAGAATTTGACTCACGTTTTATTCACATTTACATATTAAATTGCTAAAGCCGTAATTTTAAACTTTACGATATTTCAGTGTTTTATACGCGTGGCGCATGAAGTAAAATTTCGAGTTTAGAAAAGCCAAATTTGGATTGGCCGCTCCGCTTCGCTAAGCGGCCAATCCAAATTTTCAGGCTTTTCTAAACTCGAAATTTTACTTCATGCTTAGTCTGGGAGTGGAAAACCCTCGTTTAAAGATTCAAATTGAAATCTTTTTAAAAACAACGAATGTCGTAAAATTCATAGTGTATGCATATGTATACCTAAAAGAAAAATTCCCTGTATTTGTAATACGTGCAGAAGTGTTATAATCAGATGCAAAATATGCATTGAAACGCAGTTATATTCCTTTCTTCACTTTAATTTTTCGATGTTAGATGTACATTTCGGGTACTATGTACCAATTATCAATAGGTAACTAACTGAAAATAAAAGTAAAGAAAGGAATATAACTGCGTTTTAATTAAACGACTCAAAATCCTTACGTAACTCAAATTACTAAATTAAGTAAAATATGCAATTTGAATAATTGACAGTAATAAACATGTATTGTTATCTAAATATTGTAGCAATGCTGTTCAATAATTCATTGTTGGTTTTTATAATTTATGAAAAATCGATTTATTGGGTTATCTTTGTTCTAAATAGCGAATGAAATACATATTTTTCAAATATTCTATAAACTAGGGATATTTTCCTAGTTTTTGGAAGAGGAGTTACACCACGGCACTTTTTAAATCTGGTAAAAGAGATGATTTACATCATCTCTTTTGCCAGATTTAAAAAAAAAACTATCGTGATATATCTATCCAATCAGTAATTCCTAAACTTTTTGATAAATTGGTATCCGTTCAGTTGAATTGGATGTGTAAAAATACTATAATTGACGAGCAGCATGGATTTCGGCCAGGAAGATCTACTACTACAAACCTTTTGACATTCAGTTCCTCGATAATTAATGGATTTGACAATAATCATTCAGTCGATGTTATTTACACAGATTTTGCAAAAGCATTCAACCGTGTCAATTATAATTTTTTAATTGCTAAGTTATCTGCCCTGGTATTCCACACTGCCGTCATTAAATGGATTACTAGTTAACTAACCAGTCGTACACAATGTGTTAAAATTAAGAACTATTTATCAAATGTCACTACTGTTCCTTTCGGTGTACCTCAGGGCTCGCACTGCGGACCGTTACTGTTTTTACTGTTCATAAATGACATATCGCAAGTAATTAAAAACTACTCATTTTTGTTATTTGCTGATGATCTCAAGGTTTTTAAAGAAATTGTAACTACTGATGATTTTTTTGCTTTAAGATGATACGTCTTTTATTTTTAAATGACCTTGTGATAATCATCTATTTTTTAATATCAAGAAATGTAATGCGATTACATTTAGTAGAAATATAAATACTATCCATCACCATTACATTATGAACAATAATACATTAGGAAAATTAGACGAAATTATAGATTTGGGTGTTATTTTTGACGTTAAGCTACTATTTGCCAATCATATAAATTTAATATGTAACCGTGCATTAAAAATGCTAGGATTCATAAGACGAATGTCCGATGATTTGTTACCTGCAACGTTTAAGCTGGTTTATTTCGCATTTGTTCGTTCGCATTTGGAATACGCATCGTGCGTCTGGTCACCAACTCAATTAGCTTATGTCAATAAAATTGATTAGATACAGAAGAAATTCTTAAAAACTATATGGTTTAAGCTTGGTTTAGTCGTAGAGTTAAACTCTAATGTTGATACCATTTATTGACACGTACATATCGATATGCTCAGCCACCGCAGAATTTATGCCGATTTGTCTTTATTTTACAAGTTTATTTCGGAGTCAATTGTTCGACACTCTTATCGCATATCGATTTTCACTATAGTGTTGTAAATCGACCCATAAGGCACACTCCAATATTTAGAGTTAAAACTCATAGGACAAATTACGGCTACAATAGCCCGCTTTCGCGTTTCATACGGTATTCTAATTTACTTTCACTGAATCCACATTTTGATTTATTTCATAGTTCGCACTCACAATTTATGTCCGAATTAAAACGTATATAAATATTTAATTTAGTAGAAATAGTGTTTTTTCCATACTTGTCGTTAGTTTAGTTTAATTCATTTTTGTAAATGTTTGTTTCTTATTATATTACATGTTAATTTTAATTTTAGATATGTTCACTGATCATATACAGAGAGTTTTATGTAACACCGAACATACTAAAATGTACTCAATGTTAATTTTCCTATGTTCGATGTGTACTGGGACGCATCAAAGCATTGAGTGCGATGTGATTGGCTAGGATTTGTAATTGTAATATAGTCAACCCAATTTACACTCTTCCCTTCAAAAATAAAGTCAGTCAGTTATCGCAAGCAAGTGATATTTGGTGTTCTAGCACTTGAAGCAGCCGTAGACGAAGAACGGAGAGTTAAACATATCAATAATGTATACAGAGGAGGAAAAGATTATTCTGGTAAACTTATACCATGGAGAAAACAGTTCAAGAAATTCCCATGATCTATTTTCTGAGAAATGTTCTGTTCAATCAGACTACCATTTATTTCAACCATTTCGAACCTTCTAGAACAGTTTGTTTGGATAAATTTCACAAGCGAGGAGTTAGAAGTCCGTCGATATTATCGGAAGAGATAAAATTAAACAATTTCTGTTATGTTGAAGAGTGTCTAATAATATCGTTACTATTGCAAAATCATTTAATATTTAAAAATCCTTTGTACGTAGGAGTTCTACAAGAATTTAAGTTTAGATCCTACAAATTCCAACATTTCTAGTTGCTGTATAACAACATTAAGCGATAAGATTTTTGTAAAATTGTATTTAATATGTTAAATTAAACAATGACATGTTGCGAAAAATTGTGTTTACTGATGAAGCGTTTATATCTTCTTACCTTCTTTAACTGGTATTTTACTGATTAAAAATATAACAAAAGTTGATAACCATTCTGTTGTACTAAAATATTCATAATACAACAGATTGTGGTTGACATAATAATTGACAAATTTAATTTATTTTTGACGTGAAGAGTGTACATTGGGTTGACTATATTACTATTAGAAATCCTAGCCAATCACATCGTACTCAATGCTTTGATGCGTCCCAGTACACATCGAACATAGGAAAATTAACACTAAGTATATTTTAGTATGTTCGGTGTTACATAAAACTCTCTGTATATAGTTAAAGTTTAGTTATAGTAATATTGGTTATATCATATTTGTATTTTTTTTTTGTAATAGCAATTGAATTATCCGTAAATATATACTTAAATCCTTAAACAAAAATTCACAGCGTATTTATCGAGATTTTGTACTTAAAACAAAAATTTCCTGTATATTAAATTAATCATTATAAATATTAATAATTATATAAATTCATCTATCACCCTCAAAAAAATCCGCAGGCCATTAAAAATCGTAATATCAAAGAAGACTGAAAATTCTGTACGAACAAAGCACCTACACAATTATTATTATATCTTTAAGTATTGGATTGGATGTAATCGAAATCTTCCCTTTTTTCTTTAATATCGTCTTGGGGATAATCAAGAACGGAAGGATGAAGAGAAAAAGAATTCCCAGATTTGGAGAATGCACCTAACCAGAAACGAGTATTAACGGGATGCAATCGGAAATAGATCAGTCTGAATCCTTAATAATTTTTTGTTACTTCCGAATCGCCAGAAAGAATAATCTGTGCGTCGGAGCATTAAATTGGCCCCTCATTGTTTCCGAGTTAAGTTAATAGAGCCTCCGTTCCGCGGTGATTCCCGGCCGCATTTGCAACTCCGTTCGAATTATAAGCAGGACCCTTTCGGATTAGCTTCTTTTTGTTTTAATTTAATTTCCATGCGAAAAGATTTTTTACCCGCGATAAATCCTCGTAAATCCAGGAGGGATAAATAATGTAGAATTGGAAGATGCTACTTACCCTAGCCGGTAATAAAATACTTGGTGTATGTAGCAACTATTCAAATAAATTCGTGTTTCCGAGATTTATCGTCGCTGAAATCCATTCTAAAAGAGTTATAAAGCGTGAGGTACTCTACTTTCATTGTGCTTCGGACTAGATTTATCGGGATATTTTAACCTTTTATTTTCGAGCGGCTGCACACGATATTAACCTCACTTCGAGCCGCGGCGTCAATTTTAACAATTTTTCCCGCTGCCGATGATTAATGCCGTGATATGAAAATGTTTTATCAAAATATATGGCTTCATTTATTACAATGATTAGGCTGAATTGCACACTGGATTTCCTTAGGGTCGTGTAAATCTATATTTGGCCATGTTATTTTTATTTTATCTATTGTTCATATCCTACTATATCATTTCTAATTATGTACATTGGGAAAGTTATTATTTATGGACAAGATGTATTATCTCTGGCTGATTCAATAATAAATTTAATTACTCTGAACTGAAATTGTTTAATGTATGTAGGCTTAATTAACTCATTAATAATGTATAATTAACTCATAGAATTAATCAATTATTTATTGTACGAGTTTCGATACACATGTTAATTTATTACAGTTACAAATGTTATACACAGCTACAGTTGTTTACTAATAGGTTAAATATTTTAAAAATAAAAACAATTGTCAGAACTGTATATCGCAGGTTGATATATTTTCACGTTCACTCTGGGGATTTCAGAAACTATAAGATAGAGAAACGGTTAAATAGACAAGTAGTACAATTTTATGGCTATAATAAAATGTTACTTTTTTAAATTTTAATAAAATCACAGTCTAAGATATTATCATACAATAAATGTCAAAAAAATCATTATCAAAATCTATAGTGTCTCAAATCAGTCTAAAAGAATTCGAGTTCTCAGAAAGGAGATGTATAACCATAAGAAATAAATTATTAATAAGTTAACAAGTTTTAAAACAATGTTTTTTATAACCCCCCTCCCCCGACATTTTTGCAAACTCACATTCAAGACCTAACATAAATTATAATGAGTTAAATTAAAAACACATTAAAATAAATTTTATTCATTAAATTTGAATCTAAAATAAATAACTTAAGGCAGCGATATTTTTATAAAAAATAATTAATATTTATATCGATATTACTATTTCCGATATATCGGTATTATCGTTACCATATGGTCGATATCTTTATACCATCCTAATTATTCATTAGATGCTATCTATTGTATTGCCGAAAAAAAAATGCAGGAATTTTTATCTTTTAAGTATACCTACACATCTCAAATCAAATTAATTGACACCATCAGTTTTTTAAAGATTTGATACGCGCTATATTTTGAACTTCACTTGAAATCAGTGATTTATACGCGTGGCGCATGAAGTAAAATTTCGAGTTTAGAAAAGCCCAGAAAATTTGTCTCGGGTCGCTGCGCGACCCGAGACAAATTTTCACGGGGCTTTTCTAAACTCGAAATTTTACTTCATGCTTAACCTGGGAGTGGAAACACTCGTTGGAAATTTGAAATTGAACGCTTTTATAAAAAAAAGATATAATACTTGTGGATGTTAGTAAGGCTTACTAGCTCTTTGAACATATCTTAAAATCAAATACCCCCGAATTTTTGTGGATTGTTTTGATTTTTTTTAATGCAACTACTTATGGATTAAAAATATTAAAAATTAAGGAATGTTTACGAATTGTTAAAATTTGATAGATTAACCAAAATCTTGAAAATTCACGCAAACTGGTAAAATTTTTAAAAATTTCTGAAAAGTATCGATATATTATAAATTTATAAAAATCTTTAACATTCAGGAAAACATTAGAATTTTATGAAAAGCTGCAACATTTTTAAAATTAACGAAAATTTGTGTCATTAACGATTGCCAAGAACTTTTCAAAGTCTTAGCAATGTTAAACATTTTTGTTAATTTTAAAAATCTTCAGAATTTTAAAAAATTTCGAAAATCCATGAAAATTATCAACGTTTTCAATATCAACTAAAATCCAAGAAATTCACAAAAACCGTCAACATTTTAAAAATCTTTAAATTCCATGAAAATCGTCAAGATATAAATTATCAAAAAAATTAATAAAAATTTTAAAAATTTAGGAAAACATTGGAATTTTATGAAAAGCTACAACATTTTTAAAATTAACGAATATTTAAGTAATATACGATTGCTAAGATCTTTTCAAATTCATAGCAATGTTAAACATTTTTGTTAATTTTAAAAATCTTCAGCATTTTGAAAAACTTCGAAAATCCGTGAAGATTATCAACTTTTTTAATATCAACTAAAATCCAAGAAATTCATAACAACCGTCAACATTTTAAAAATCTTTAAATTCCATGAAAATTGTCAAGATTCAAAAACTCATTTGAAGATTCTGGAAATAAACAAAAACTTGTGAATTTCCTAGATTTTCGTTCATTTTAAATATTCCAACACTTTTTATAACTTTTTGTTAATTCTTGAAACCCTGGCAGTTTTAAGAATTAACAAAAAGTCATAAAAAGAGTTGGAATATTTGAAATTAATAAAAATCTAAGAAATTCACAAAACAGTCAGAATTTTCAAAAAGAACGGGAATTTCGGAAACTCAAAAAAACCATTATTTTTTAAATTGACTAAAACAAAATTTTACGAAAAAACGCAAAGGATCTGTTACAGATGCATACTCTGGAATCCCGCAGACGGATTAACGATCTGAGTACTCTGCATAGCCTCATAAACGGATCCATTGATTGTCCAGATATTTTAAAATATCTGGATTTTTACTTTTCCGCCAACAGCCGTTTATTACGATCAAGACCACTATTTCGCGAACGAAAAATCTCTTCGAACTTTGGTCGCAACAACTCCATTGATCGTATAATGAGACTCGCTAATTTATATAACAACTGTGAATGGATTGATATATTTAACAGTCCTCTAAGGAGTTTTAAATTTGGTATCATGCAAAATATTTTAGGATAATAAATCAATTTCATTTTTAGTTTTCCTTATGTTTATTGTTTTTAGATTTTGTTATTTCTATATAGAATAATTGCTGTAATTATTACCACCGTTTATTAAATTTTAGTTATTAATGTTAATACGTTTTATCAACTTTTAAATATTATTGTTATTATTTTGTACATATTCTTTGTAAAAGGGGTTTCCCGTGAGAGAATAAATATATAAATAAAATAAATTTGAAAACTAACTAAAATCGTGAAATTTCATGAGATGCATCAAAAATTTTAAATTTACCGAAAATTTAGGATAATCACAAAAATTGCCAAGATCTTAAAAATTATCGAAAAACTTGAAAATTCAATATAAGTATCAACATTTTTAAAATTAATGAAAATATAGGAATATTAAGAAAACAGGACAAAATTTTGAAAATTAAATTGAGATTGAGAAAATTAAAGGAGATCATAAATTCACGAAAACTTGAAAACTAATGAAAAGCATGGAAAGTCATGCAAACTTTTAACATTCATGAATACTGCCAAGTTTTGAAATCTTGAAAAAATTATTGATTTTCTATATCAAGTGTTCTTAATCCTAGATTAAGTATGAAGTAAAATTTTGAGTAGGGATAAGCCTGAAAATGTTGATTTTTAGTCTTTTTTAAACTTGAAATTTTACTTTATGCTTAATCAAAAATGGAAACACTTATTAGAAGTTTCGAAATGAACGCTTCTCAAAAACGACGAATACTTGAAAATGTACACAATCTTAAATATTTGGTATCAAAAAGTATCGATATTTTGAATATCGATATTTTTCAGTATGATATTTTGCAGTATCGATACTTTACTATAAGATATAATAGAATCTTAATATCGATACATTTTTTTGGGATGGGAACATCCCTAGTAGGAAGTCATAACCCCCCCGAAAATAATTTCTATCTACGCGCCTGCCTACTGGTAATTCTTCTTTTAAATACATCCAATATATACGCTGTAAATTTTCAGACAATTTTATAAAATCGTTTAATTTAAAGTTTCGAACGATTTGTTTCCACTGCCAGATAAAGTATGAAGTAAAATTTCGGGCTTTTTCAAACTCGAAATTTTACTTCATGCGCCATTCGTATAAAAAAATACTGTAATATCATCAGGTTAGAAATACACTAAAAAATACTTAAACATTTTTTGTTAAAATGAGCAATAATCGAAATTTTTAAATAACAAAATATATACAGTAGGTAAGTCAGGTCAAATAATACAATGTATTAAATAAACTTAGTTAGTAGTTAGTAATTTAAAAAAATAATTACAACTTTTCATTGTTGCATCGACGGCGTGTAATAGGTTAAACAGTTAAACATAAAATTTGATCAAAATATTATGGCATATCACATTTGTGTGATAAATGCGATTTAAACATGCTTGAAACACGTTTTAAGTTTGTGTTAGACAACACTATTTTCTTAAATATTTGGTATCGAAAAGTATCGATATTTTGCTGTATCGATACTATACTAGTATACTATAATAGTATACTATTTTCTATCATGGTGTACCAAATAGAACAAGTCCTATTTCCAATATACAAAACTGTACAAGATTCGCGTTTGGTCATATTTTGTGTATTACACCATGATAGAAAATAGTATACTATACTCAATGACATTAGAAGCGTAACACCAAGAAGGAATGATTTTTTTGAATTCATATTTTAGCAACAGAGTGACTATATTTAAAGCATACATTGATAACAATTTCAACCTTGTGCCTTTTATATTTATTGTGAAAAAAAAATATTTCACTTTTTCTTTTTTGATAAAACTATTTATATGAGCTGTTTAGTACAGATGTTTTTAGTATTTGTGTTTCCGTTGAGTGTGTTAAGCTTAAATAAAATGCCTCGAGTCCGAAGACGTCCACAATATCACCATTTGGGCGATTTTGACCGGGGTCGAGTTGTTGCTTATCGAGATGTCGGTATGTCCTATCGCGAAATTGCCCGCTGTATTGATTCCACTGCAGCAACTGTAATACGTGTGTATCAGGTATGGACAGAAGAAGGTAGAGGAGCAAGAAGAAGACCAATTGGTCAACCAAGGCGTACCACAGAACGTCAAGATCGGCGCCTAAGACAAATAGCCCTGCGAGACCGTTTCGCTACTACGCGTCAAATCGGTGATCAATGGATTGGGGAAGAAGGTAGGCCCGTTAGTATGCGAACCTTATATCGCCGCATTCAATCCTTTGGGCTTCTTTCGTACCGTCCAAGATTAGTGCTTCCTTTAACAGCGAGACACTGTCGCCAAAGGTTGGACTGGTGCAGAGAACGGCAGCATTGGGAGGCAGAATGGCACGATGTCGTATTCAGCGATGAATCACGATTTTGTCTAGGCACGCATGATGGCCGTAGAAGGGTACGACGCTACCGTGGAGAACGACCTGATCTTAGGTTTGCTATTGAGAGGCATGTACACAGGACTGCTGGAGTAATGGTTTGGGGGGCTATTGCTTATGGTAGTCGATCACCTCTTGTATTCATTCGAGACAGTATGACAGCTGCGCGTTATGTTGAAGACGTCATACGACCGACTTTGTTGCCTTATTTAGATGGCCGCCCAGACGTACTTTTTCAACAAGATAACGCACGTCCCTATATTGCTCGTCGAACTATGAACTTTCTTAATGAAGCTGGTGTTAATGTTTTGGCGTGGCCGGATTTATATCCCATTGAACATGTGTGGGATATCATGGGAAGAAGAATATTCTCTTTGCACCATCCTCCACAGACTCTAGCACAGTTGATCGATGAAATTCAAGTTGCTTGGAACGAGATGCCTTAAGAAGACATCGACCATCTTATTTTGTCGATGCCCAGACGTCTACAGGAGTGTATACAGCAAAGGGGTCGCCAAACACATTATTAATTTTTTTAGATTGTTTATTAAAAAAATTTCTTGAAAATGTAATCATGTTATTCTTGATGTAAGACTACCATACTGGCAAAAAATCAAGTTAAAATAATAACTCCTTCTGGGTGTTACGCTTCTAATGTCATTGAGTATATTTTCTTGTACAAGAAAATAGTGTTGTCTAATACAAGCTTTAAACATGTTTCTAATTTGTATTGTTTTAAACGCAGTTTTAATGAAAAAACACGTTTTGTAAAAAAACTGTTTGTTTTAATTAAACTGAAATTACTTCAAATTTAATTTAGTACATATAAAAATGTAAAATACATTAATTTTATCACTAGTTCAGAACTAAGTAATGTATATTTTGTTCTATTAATACGAAATGTTAGCTTTTACGCGTCTAGTAAAAATTAACTAGCATTAAACTATACTGATGTTAACGGTAATTCTATTAATAAGGTTGTAAATCTTCCCAACTTTAACCCATTAAGGGCCGAACAATTATAAAATTAACTCTAAAAGTTGCGTTTAGGTAAAATTCTGCACTTATTTTTTATGATTTCTATAAATGACTTATTGTATCACATGCTGTGAATTTTTCTTTAAATATACATAATGTATACGCGGTAAATTTTCAGGCATTCGTCGATTTTTCATAAAAACGTGCAATATTAAGTTTAGAACGAGTGTTTCCACTCCCAGACTAAGCATGAAGTAAAATTTCGAGTTTAGAAAAGCCCCGCGTAGAAAATTTGTCGAGGGTCGCGCAGCGACCCGAGACAAATTTTCAAGGGGCTTTTCTAAACTCGAAATTTTACTTCATGCGCCACGCGTATAAAACACTGAATTATTGTGAAGTTAGAAATGCACTGATTTTTTTTAAATGAGTAATAATCGAAATATTTAAATAAAAAAATATTTACATTTTTCTCCATACATTTTCAAGTCAGGTCAAATAATATAATACATCAAATAAACTTATTTAGTAATTTAACTAACAAAAAATTAATAATGTTGCGTGTATGCCTCAATGGCGCTTAATAGGTTAATGATAATGTTCCATGGTATGAGTAATGACATGATGTTTTGTTAATTTTGACACTCGTCTTCAATTACAGCAAAAATTGTATTCGGGTGCAAATTGATAAAGTTAAAAGGGCGCACATGCTCTTTGTTGCCGGCCCCTGATTCAATATACGATAAATTCATGCTTAGAAATAAGTATAGATAAACAGAAGTTTGTTTACAAAATGAGTTATGAATATTAATGTCCATGTTTTGAGTAAATTCCGTAAAGCCTATGTAAGTAAGCAGGAGGCCGGTAATTGTATAAAAACGATGTGAAAATAGTGTGCTGTGAATTAGTCGGGTAATTTGATGAAAAAATTGGGACTTGGGTCAGTATCCTTTGAATGGAATTAGCGTTGGCAAATAAGAAGACAATACACGAATTCAGTTGCGTCATTATGTGAATACGTGGAGGAGAGTAACTGTACAACAGACATCAGGTGACAATACTTATTTCCTCGCCGGCGAAAATACTCGGTACCATGCGGTACCATGACTCCGTTGTTGTGTAGTTGTATACATTGTGCAAGAGTGTAAGTGAAAGAAGTGGGGAGGAAGTGTGGAGGGAATGCCGCCACAATCGCCATTCAGGATGTTCTCAATCAAATTCAACTGCACGCTCTTCATAGCCGGTACTTGCTGGACGTTAGATGTCCATGCCCTATGTTCCATTCACACACGGCCGACTCTTATTGCCACAGGCCACACGTACTTGACACGATTAATGCCGCGCGTCAATATAATCACTGGATTACAGCTGATGATTCTGCACTCTCTAATCGATTAAAACTACTGTATATAGACACAGACCGCATTCAATTCTACGGTCAACCGATCCAATTCTGCAAACAGATGGATAATTGCGGCCTGAGCACACACTATTCCCGAATTTAAATCCCACTTCTACCAATACGTCGAGTGTCCTGTTCATGACTTCAATAGTCACAGCAATCTATAAAAATTCCCTGTATAAATTTATACCAGGAATTTGCACTTCATTCATTGATGTAATCCAATTTAAATCATACAATAAATATAATTTAATGAATATCGCCGTAGGGATGGAAGAAATTTCAAGTAGCAGTGATTTTTTACTGATATTGAAAAATCACAAGTTGCAACTGCTACTAATAAGTCACAATGAAATACGCTTATTAGCAGCAGTTGCGAATTGTGATTTTTCAATACCAGTGAAAAATCACTGCTACTTGAAATTTTGCCCATCCCTACAGCGATATTCATTTAGTTATTTTTTCGTATGATTTCAATTGGATTACATCAATGAAGTGCAAACTCCTGGTATACATTTATACAGGGAATTTTTATAGATTGCTGTGACTATTGAAGTCATGAACGACTGTTACTTAAATCGTGATTAGTACTTAAAATCACAACTGATACCTAAACTAGGAATCGCAGTTTAACTGTGACTGTTATTTAAAACGTATTTGCTACTTAAACAATGATGGCTACTTAGAAAGTCATTATGATTTTAACTGCGACTTTTACCTAAAGTGTGATTGCTACTTAAATCGCGATTGTTAAGTAAAAGTCGCATTTAGTTTATTATTTTATATTCCTCATAGTCCCTTTTATTGGTACTCTTGTAGTTTGAACGCATTAATTGCATTTTAATTTTAAATAATTATTTAATCAAAATGTCAACTTCTTTGTATAAAAATGCCATAATATACTCAATAAAAATGAAATATATTACGACAATAATTGCCTACTAAAAGGGCGTTTTGTTTTAAATGTTGATTTTTTCGTACAGGGAATCTTTGTATTAAGTATACATATCCCGATTTTCACTCAAAATTCTCATTTGTATTTTCTGAACATCATAATAGTTCAGTGTTTTATACGCGTGGCGCATGAAGTAAAATTTTGAGTTTAGAAAAGCCTAAAAATTAATCAAATTTTCAGGCTTTTTTAAACTCGAAATTTTACTTCATGCTTAACCTGGGAGCGGAGGACACCCGTTGAACCTTCAAATTGAACGTTTTTGAAAAATAACGAACGCTTTCAAACTGACAGCGTGTATAGAGTGACCTAAATTCGATGTTTTTATAGGGTATGTCAGTAACCCGAATAGTTAGACAAAATTTAACATACATGTCATGTCATAAAAGAAAAATGTTGTATAAAAATGTAAAGCTAATTTAATATGCTATTTAATGACATAAAAATACATAGGGTGTTCCATTTAAAAAAAATGCAACTTCATATCATAAATCAGAAATTATAAGTCCGAATAAAAAAATAGGTACGCCACTGCATTCTACGGTGAAAACTACATAAATAATTATTGAACTATTTTTTTTGTATAGCTTATAGTTATTGAGATAAAGACATATTTTAAAATAGCCAACAATTGAAAAACGCCTGATATCTTCCAAATCAATCAAGTTAACCATGATCTGTTTACGTCATTATTAGTATCTCAGAAAAATAGGTCATGACGTTTATATCAATTTTTTTCTAACTCTTCAGGTTGCCGAGATACCCTATAAAAACATCGAATTTGGGCCACCCTGTACAACGGATTATGAACATTTAAAAGAATAATTTCCATCCGTTTTTGCATATTCTTTATTCAATTTTAGATACAGAATTCGTTTCTTAATAATTTGTAGCAATTCTATTGAAATCGTAACGTATCATTTATTTTATTGTTTCTAACTTTATAACAAAGATTATTTTTTGTTTATGATTGTTCCCAACTTTATAGTCAACATTATTTTCTGTTCATGAACAATCTTTGAAATGTTGGTAAAAATCTGAATTCATTTAATAATATAATAATAGTTTAAATAATATTACTTGATTTTTAAATTTATTTTTTAGAATAACATTTTTCTTTTTCTGCCGTCAAGTTGACAATATTGATTCGGTTTTTGGTTTTAGCGGCGGAATTAATTAAAAAAATAAAATGGAGACGGAGACTTTATTGTAGAAATTTGTATGTAATTTATATTTTTTAATTCTTTTTTTAAAGATATGTGCCTATATTTCGCTAAAACTTGTTGGCTTCTTCATGGCAAAATTAAGGTCGGGCAGTGTAAAAAAGTTGTCAAGTTGACAACTTTTTTACATATACCGCGTGTTACACAAAATCCTCTTAAGTTTTTTTTTATTAATTGACATATCAATTTTGAATCTTCTACATCCTGGGTCTCCAAACTATCTTCTTCGCGGGCCACAAATACAATTCTACATAATAAAGTCGGCCAAGATTCGATTAATTCTATAAAATTATAAAAAATTTAAGGAACAATTGTTACAATATTTCAAAATATGACATTTACAAAAAAAATTACAAACAATCGCGGGATTCATGCAAGTCGCGGGCCGTAGTTTGGAGACCACTGTTCTACATTTATACTAATAACAATTTGGAGTTCAGTGGTTACTAGGAAACTTTAATAGCACTTCCGGTGTTTGGACAATAGCAATCCAAATTTCCAAGCTTTTCTAAACCCATCTAAAATACTAAAAAAAGCCGATTATATGAATATTTATAGTGTGTATAGTATATTGGGATATGTATACTTAAAAGAAAAACTTCCGCTATATTGAAATTAGGTGTAAAATAATAGTTGATATACTCCATGATTTTAATCAAGGAATCATGGAACATAAGAATTGTTTTTCTCCATGATTTTTATTAAGGAATCATGGAACAACAATTGTTTATTTTCAATTTATTTGAGTATCCAGTTGCATCAAAAGTGTAGCGCAATAATTATTAACTATGGTAAATATTGATCATCTAATGATTTTTACCATATAATAACTATATTTGATTTTAGGTTTGCACTTCTTGTTTAAGCAAAAAGTAAGTATTTGAAGTTTAGAAAAGCGTAAAAATTTGTATTAATTTAAGACGATCCTTTTGAAAATATTTTTTCTTTATATAAATGCGGTAATGACATTCAAATATTACTTATTCAGTTCTGCTCCCTTGACAAATTTCCTCGCAAATAAATCATAAACTCGATGAGTTCTCTTTCGAAAGTATCTTAAAAACTTCAATTTCCCTCAGATCTTTGCACCTCACGTATCCCTCGGATTCTGCACAAATTTAAGATCAGCGCACGTTCGCGAGCAGTCATTTCCATTAATATCAGACCGAAACGAAATCGCCTGACATTACCGAGATGTGCAACAATAGCGGAATTGCGTGGAAATTAACATGTATTTTACTTAGAGGCGTGAGAGTTTTCGGGGACAATTGTGGGAGCAACTTTCTTTTGAAAACGAGGCGCTTTTACGTCTATACAAAATCGACACAGGAGATATTTTATGTACACGTATGTACGTGAATTGGATATGAATTATGCGAGTATATAAGTAGGTATATGCAGGGAATTTTTCTTTTAGATATACATATTCTAATATACACGCTGTATTTGTTCAGACATTTCTTGTTTTGAAAATCGTTCAATTTAAAGCTTCTAACGAGTGTTTTCCACTCCTTGATCAAGCATACAAATGGTAAGTTTTATTAGGTAAGGTTACATGATAACCGTTACTTACAATACTACCATCTATTGTAAGTAACGGTTATCATCTAACCTTACCCTTAAAACTCAATAAAACTTACATTTTTCTTTAATTACTTACAATTATTTAGATGACTGTACTATTATTATTAAACGCAAAAAGCGTGAAAAAAGTTACAAATCTGAAACATTGATACAAGTATCTACTCACTCGAAATTAAAATCATATTTTCACATTTTTAAATATTCTACTTATTCCTTAATCGTTGACAACTTTGCCTGTACTTGACACATGTAAGATATCGTCACCTCATTGCTACAACTAAATAACTCAAATTTCCTCGTTTTGAGAAAAAGGAGTTTAAAGTTTTTTGCGAAATTTGGGCTCAACAGTGGCGATACCCGAAGATAAAGCCAAGCGTTTGTAATATTTGAAAGGGTGGTTTTTAGAGTTGTCTAGTAATAGCATGTTGTAGATCACATTAAGATGTATAATGCAGACTACCTAACTCAAATATGGTAATTTTTGAGTTATCTAGTTGTAGCACTGAGGTGACGATATATTAATCGATTTGTAGTATTAATTTTGTATACACTGAAATTAAAACTGGTGTAAAATTAATTAATTAAACTTTTAATTGTAGGCTTATCTAACACTTGGTGAAACATGTTTTAACACTAAATTTAAAACTGGTTTAAAATTAATAAAACACTTGGTTATTTTTTTACTGTTTGTAATTATTTTTAACTGACTAGTTTCGGTCAGATGACCATTATCAAAGTTATTATAAGACTTGTAATAATTTTGATAATGGTCGTCTGACCGAAACTAGTCAGTTATAAATAAAAACAAACAGTGAAACAATAACCAAGTGTTTTATTAATTTTAACGCAGTTTTAAATTCAGTATTAAAACATGTTTCACCAAGTGTTAGATGAGTCTACAATTAAAAGTTTGATTTTGTATTTATCAATCTAATATTACTTGGCTATAAATGGTGAAAGTAAAATATTAAATTAGCCCCCCCTCTTAACTTAAATTAGTATCTATTAATTATCATTTATTATAACTGTTGTCTCATTGACAAAATCGTGCGCATGGTTAAATTCATTTACATATGTTGGAACTGTAACACCCGTTTAATTAAATAACGATTCTACTTCAAATGAGCTTTTAATAAACCACCCGATTTCCCCTTGAATATGTACCTACTTTTTTGCGTTGGTTATTAACTCCCAATTAAAACTTAACCCAATTAACAGCTCCCATCTAATTTTATTTTCCGCCTCTGGAAAATGACTTCTGTTTTGCGTCGGATTAAACCAATTTATTTATCTCGTAATGTCCGTGCAATAATTCTTTTCTCGAGCTAAGGTCGAGGGGTGGGAATGGCTTTGTTAAATTGCCGCTAATTTATAATACGTAATTATGATTATTTCTTCCTTTTTTGTGTGTTTGTACGAAAGGGGTGTCATTAAAAACGTAGGTTTAATAAATGCATGGAATCCTCGGGGAGGAGTAATTTGTTATGATTGATGATGGGTTGAGTTTGTTTTGCTTGTTTCTTCCGAGAGGGGTGTAATTTTTTTGTTTTGAATAATGATTAATTTTGTTATTTATACTTATATTTAATAATATTTAATGTTATTAAAATAATTGATTGACGCTCGGCATCAAGAATGTTATGCAGGGAATTTATCTTTTCATTATACATTCGTTGTTTTTTTTAAGAGTTCAAATTGAGCTTTAAACCAGTGTTTTCCACTCCCAGATTAAGCATGAAGTAAAATTTCGAGTTTAGAAAAGCCTGAAAAGTTGGTTTGGTTGCGTAGCGAAGCGACGAAACCAAATTTTCAGGCTTATCAAACTCGAAATTTTACTTCATGCGCCACCGGTACAAAACACTGATTCAATGTAAAGTCTAGCGGTGTGTTTTAAACTTCGTAATATGTCAGTGCTTTGTGCCGGTGGCGCATGAAGTAAAATTTCGAGTTTATAAAAGCCTGAAAATTTGGTTTGGCCGCTCCGCGCTTCGCGCTACGCGACCAAACCAAATTTTCAGGCTTTTCTAAACTCGAAATTTTACTTCATGCTTAGCCTGGGAGTGGAAAACACTCGCTTAAAGCTTCAAATTTAATTCTTTTAATAAACTGAGCATCGGAAAATGTGCAAAGTATGCATATGGATACTTCAAAGAAAAATTCTCGTTATGAAAATGTTCGGTGTTACATAAAACTCTCTGTATACTTAAAAGAAAAACTCACTGTATGTAAGTTACATTTTCGATTATTTTAATTTTCTAATTACAAATGAATAACCCATATTTGGTGATAAATATTTAGATATTAGAATGGTATAAGCTCGTTTTAAGATTTTGTTATTTAAAATAATTTCATAATTATAATATTTTAGTAAGAACAGGTTTTACTGAAAATATATAATAATAATAATATTCTTTATTCGTTCGGACTCGCTATTGTACAAAAACAAAATTGGAAATTTTACTCAATAAAAAAAAAACAACAATTTAACTAAACTAAAATAATTGACGCCCGTAATTAATTGTAAAAATATTAAAAAAAACATATATAACTTACCTAATCGCTTACAAAATAATATTAATAATGCAATTAAACTAATACATGTAACTGATATAAGCAACACCCGTAAATAAAGTCATAATAAAAGATACAATAAACTAAATAAAAGTATATAATTCCCAAATAAAAGTCAAAAATCAATCCAATTAAGCTTAAAGAGCTCACACCTGTAATTAGTTATACACTAAAAAATTAATTTTAACAAAATACATTTTATTTAATTTATTTTATTTTAAATATGGAATTATATTCACATATAAATTTTAAAATACACGTAGACCAGTCTGTCTGTAAATTGTTCCATGATGTTATGATTTTTTAATGAGAATTCAATATTCGGAAATATTTGTGTTTGCAGTAATAACTTTATTGTAAAATTAGCAGTCAATTGTTTATTATACAGGGTGATCTTGACTTATACGCATAATTGCCATTAATCATAGTTCGTGATGTGTAGTGATGGGAAATTTAAAAAAATACTAAAAGTTTTTTATTCACAGAGATAATAATAATTAATTATGTAACTGTATTATGTAACTGTATGTATGACAATAAGTTTTCGAAGTGATTTCTTTTGTTTTCAATGCACAATTGAGCACATGGTGTAAACCAGCATGTTGCCGAATTAACTCGGCAGCAGCATGTATACGATTTCGCAACTCTTCCTCACTCCGGTTGTGTACACTAAACTTTTCAAGTGTCCCCAAAAATGAAAGTTAAGAAGATTTAGGTCAGGCGACCTAGGAGCCCAAGCAATTGTACCCCTATGACCTAATTTTTGTTTTACAAATATAAGAAGCTCTAATTTCAATTCAAGGCAATTGCGATCATTTTACCAGTTTACCTATCTCAATATTATTAATTCGTTATCTCTGTTAATAAAAAAAATTTACTACACTTTTTTTAAAATTTCCCATAAATACACATCACGAACTACAATTCCTCACAATTATGTGTATAAGTTAAGAATCACTCTGTATCGGTACAAATGTATGTAGGGAATTTTTTATTTAAATATACATATCCCGATTTGTAATTTTTCATACATACAATACTTTTGAAAAGCAATCAATTTGAAGCTTCTAACGAGTGTTTCCACTCCCAGGTTAAGCATAAAGTAATAAACACTTATTATATTATGCAATTGAATCTATACTTTTAAATCAGTTTACTAAAGCAGTATGTTTTGAACTTTAGAGTATCTCAGTGTTTTATACGCGTAGCGCATGAAGTAAAATTTCGAGTTTAGAAAAGCTTGAAAATTTGGTTAGGTTGCTCCGCATCGCTACGCGACCAATCCAAATTTTCAGGATTTCCTAAACTCCTAAATTGTACTTCATGCTTAAGTAAGGAGTGGAAACACTCGTTAGAAACGTCAAATTGTACTATTTCAAAAACTACAAAACTACGAACGACTCAAAATTAACAGTGTATAATATATTCCATTTGTTTCTGGATCTCGCCTAGCCATGCTTTCGTGTTGTTATGTTGCAGTATCAACATTTACATTTTTTATTAATTGGCACTCCTGATTCCTTATTTTAACAGTGTTGCAATAATTTATGATATCATAAGTAATCCTCTTTTTAATTTTCAAGAGGTTTATTGTTAATCTTGCAACAATTATTTCGCCACGCGGTCGCTTCTTCGAGCATTTTATTATTAAATCAAATTAATCTAGTGTTGCAATGCTGTGTCAATGTCCAAGTGAAAAATAATTTCAGGCACATATTAAATATTAACATGCCAAAGATTATCTCTGAATCAAAAAGGTTACAAATTCTGAAATCCTACAAACATTTTAGGCAAAGTAATCCAAATCTACAGCATCACAATATTATTACGATTTTAATAGATATTTTTGGGGTATGTCTAGTATTTTAATTATCATATATATTTAATTAAAGATAATTACGTCTCAGGTAGGGAAATCTTCATTACAATTAATTTTACGACAAAGACCTGACGAATTGAAATCTACTACTTCTGGCAAACGATCCAAAAACAGCCATTTTTGAAATCACCTAGCTAGATAAGATCTGCAACAACTAATTTGGCAATATCACTCTAGAAATCAGTATTTTACTTTGAGAGATCTTTTGAATGATATGAAAGAAAATTATGAGTTCCATGGGAGTAGAACAACACTTTATAGGGTTGTTAAAAGTATGGGGTATAAATTCAAATTAATTAATGGGCGCAAAATTCTCTGTGAAAAAAAACATGTTGTTGCAGCTAAAATTATTTTCCTTAGAAAATTTTTACAGTATCAAAGTAGTAAATTTTGTTAATCTTAAAACTGCATATTATTATCCTTTTATATCTGAAAATTTGTAAAACAGGCAACAGTGTAAGATCACAATAGTCAGAAATTATAACCTTAAAATGGAACATCTGACAGTGACATTTAAAAACCCTGATTTAAAACACAACCAGCCCCATTTACAATACTTAAACTGTCACTTTTCCATAGCTAGGCGAGATCCAGAAACAAATGGAATGGTGTATATATATCAAGATATGCATACTTAAAATAAACATTTGCTGTATACCAAGTCTAACTAAATAATCATAATTATATGTTAGTTTGTTCTTTAGTATCCTACTTAATAAAGAACAAACTAACATATAATCATAATTGTTTTGTTAAACTTCGACCTTGTGGTCTTTTTGCTGCAATTTATTATTATTACAAATTACCAAAAAGCATTATTTTTAAAATTTATTAATTTTACAGTTATGTATTGTAGCTATAAACATAAACAAAAAAACCCAATCGGAAGCAATCGATCCGAAACAGGTTACACAATGTGATCGGAACCGAAACGTATTGCGACATTAAATAAATTTAGGCGACAGCACAATTCATATTGTAAAAATTCGATACTGCCGCTGAACTTGTGTAATTTATGGCCGGCTCTTTGAGATTTACGTCCTCATAAGATTCGGGATTTTTTTGCATTATTTTTTCCTTTTTCAAAAAATCAAACAAAATATATTGCGCTCGGCAATGGCGACTTTCCGAACTTTCGTTTCGCTCGCGAATAAAGGTCGAGTTCACTGGAATTTATGCAAATCGATTTATTCAAATTAAGTCGAGTTTAATTGATGTCACATATTTCACTAATGTTATTTCTGTCCGTGCTGCATGACAATTATTGTTCAGTAAATAATAAAATGGCGATGTTCCCGCGCGTTGTGTTGCAGTTGCATTTTAATTGTATTTACAACTATTTTATAACGATTTTAATCATATTTTAATGGATGCTAACATTTGTAGAAACAGTTATTACAGCTAATAATTATGTAAAACTATCTCAAAATATGAGATTTGGGAGAATTAATAAATCGATTTGCATTGATACCTTCTGAGATTATTATCATTCAAATTATTATTTTAATTATCATTTAAATGATCAGTTGATTATCAAGATCATTTAGGTACTGATCATTTGATTATTGGAATCAATCGTTATTGGATAGTTCTTATCGCGATTATTCGAAACCAATGAGAGAATTCAAATTATTTTCGACAGCTCGAATATATTCAGAAGATTCGAATCATTTTGTATGTATTTGAAACACCTCTACTTGAATTCGAATATGAATCGTTTTTAAAAATTGTAACAAATCCGGACCACGAATCTCTTTCAACTAAAGTCTCTTTTGAATCTTCTAAAAGGATTCGAATCTAGGATTAAGGAGCTGTTGTTGTTTTCCTCTTTGATATTTGAACTCCTTAGTTCAAACAAATTGTAGCCAGGAAGAGGGACTTGTTTTGTAACTTTTCAGAATGATGATATTTTCACATGTAATACCACTAGTTGTTTGTTTGAAATCAGTTGTCTAACAATGGAACGAGATGAAACTGTCTCTGAAATAGTCACAAGCTAGTAGAGCGAGTGACTATTTCTGACAGTTTCATCGAGTTGAATTGCTTAAGACAACTAAGCTTGAGTGTATAAAAACAAAGTCTTTCTCGACAAAAATTTCAAACAACGAGTGGTATTCGAATGATTATTTAATGAAATTCAATAACAAAACCCGTCTTGTTTGATTATGTTATATGCCCTTAATTTTAAAATACTTGCCAGATCTGCCAATTAATGTCAATTCGTAGTTGGGGACGTTTCAAAGAATATGAATTGTTTCCAAACATAATTATGGTTTGCAACCGTGTTTGCTGGAATTGAATTGTTTTCTTGATAAATTTTTGTATCAATTTTTTGATCTGTGTTACTTCCGAAGCGATTCATTATAAAATTAATGATTAAACATGACAGGTGACAGATTTACATAGGGGAAAAAAAAAATCGATAAGACGAATTTGGAAAGACGATTTTGGAAAGATCGAAAAGACTGTAATGACAACCAATCACAATCCGTTATTTAGTTTGGGATTAAATAATCTGCGGTATAATAACAAGTGGTATGATTATTATCGATAATATTCATGAGTGAAACCGAGCTGCAGATTCAACGAGCCCGAAGGGCGAGTTGAATATGCTGCTCCGGTTTTACGAATAAATATTATCGATTAATAATCATACCACAAGTTATATTCGATGAGAGAATATAACGAATTTCACTACATTTCCGTCTTGGAAACCTTACCCCATCGCCCTTTGACATTTTTAATTATCGACTGCCAGATTTGACAAATCATTTTCGTAGCAACGACCAAAATAAGGTGATAGGATTCTATCGCTGTGATAATATGTATTTATGGAAATAAGCGATTCTGATTGGAGGGAATGTAGTCATGTGACGCTTGAGTTATATTCTCAATAAGAAAAACAAGCAAGTCGTTTTCCACAAACTGTAACTATAAAGAAAATGTATATCTACTTATGCCCAATTAAATATACATTTATAAGTTTTATCAATAATTTCATTTAAGAACGGTGATTTCACTAATTAAACTTAAATTATTGATCAAAAAGGCGATCGCAAATATTATTGTATACTTATTTTTACCATAATGCAATATTATCGTTACCTCTTTATCTCTTAACAAAAATGACACGAGAGTGTTGCATTTATCTCCTGTCTATACTTTTGTTGGACCAACATTTTCCTGCCACGTATTTCCATGAAAAAAATCCCGGACAGTACATCAGTGACAGAATGAAAAGCAAAATTGAATCATTCCAGTGAAGGCTATTAATATCTCTTCTAGGGAGCAGAGTGACGGGCCTTTTTATCACCGAGCATAATCCGATTCATTTTAATATTTATTTGACCGGCGCTGACATTTGAGTAAGATATAATTGCCGCCATACGTTACTTTTAATACTGTTAGAGCAATTGTGTCAGTAATTGAATCATTCAACAATTTAGGACGTTATGATATATGTATGTGCGAGGCTATTTTGTCTACATCAACACGGATGGATGGATTGATTGTTGATGAACGCAGTCATTTGCCCTGATTTATTAATTGGTTAGAAAATATGCATTTAATTGTTAATGTTAAAAACAATCAGTCTAAATAGATTTTCAATTTAATTTCTAAATAATGTTTAAAATTTCCACTAGCCGTACAGGGAATTTTTCTTTTAGGTATATACAGGGTGTCTGTTCGTTAAAAGTTTATGGGGTTGCCGTTGCACTAGAAATTTGAAAAAAATCCTCGTCATACGGTTGAATCAGTTCTCCTCATGTGAAATATTTTCAACTTTATATCACTTCCGGTTCCACCGGAAGTAGTACCAAGTTTGTTATTTTAAATAGAACACCCTATACATTAGTAATTTTTTGGGTTCCTCGTTTAAATTGCAACATATTTTATGCGAACATATGTACACTTATCTCTTATAGTTTTCAAGAAAAAAAAATATTTCTATAATTCTGACCTTTAAAAGGCATCTTGAAATCTGTCTGTAACTTTTCTTAAGAATACGATAAAAATATGATTTATATCTCTACTTATACCTAGAGGATACCTCTATAAGTGAATTAATTGGAAACTGTCAATCTTTACAATAAGGGTTCTTAAAATGTCAATATCTAAGTGCCCTCTTCAATATCTAGTAATTCAATTTTTTCAAATGGAATGACCCAATTTTTATCATATGGTACAATTGGGGGAATAATTTCATACAAAAAAGTATTATAAAACTATACTCCTAAAGCAAGTAGTTTTCGAAAATTCGTTTTTCGTCGCATTTGTGCAGGGAATAATGCGCGCATAAGTCGGAATTGAATTTTAGTAGGCCAATAGTATGCTTTTGTTTTGTCGCGATTGTATTAAAAAATGTCAAATAATAAAAAGAATTAGTACCAAGTTTTACAGAAATGATCAAAATGAATAATTACACAAATCAACAAATTATCAATTTATTCTTTATACATGGCAACTGCCAATTGAACAAAATTTGATTCCAATCTTCTAAATCTTGTTTTATTCATCGGCGGCTGATGTGGTTAAGTTTCATGAAATATTCTACATGTTCGAGTACCAATTCTATCGCAGTTGCCATGTACAAAGAATAAATTGATAATTTGTTGATGGGTGTATTTATTCATTTTGTTGATTTCTGTATAACTTTGTACTAATTGTTTTTATTATTTGACATTTTGCATTACATAAGCGACAAAATAAAAGCATTACTACTTCTCTACTAAAATTCAGTTGCGACTTATGCGCGCATTATTCCCTGCATAAATGCGACGAAAAACGAATCTTCGAAATAATTCGAAAACCACTTGCTTTAGGAGTATAGTTTTTGATACTTTTTTGTAGGAAATCTTCCCCCCAATCATACCACGTGATAAAAAATGGGTCATTCCATTTATAAAAATTGAATTACGAGATATTGAAGAGGGCACTTCGATATTGACATTTTAAGAACACTTATTGTCAAAATTGACAGTTTCCAATTAATACACTCATAGAGGCATCCTCTAGGTGGAAGTAGAGATATAAAGCATATTTTTATCTTACACTTAAGAGAAGTTACAGATAGATTTCAAGATGCCTTTTAGGGGTCAAAATTTTAGAAATATTTTTTTTGCTTGAAAACTATAAGAGATAAGTGTACATATGTTCGAATAAAATATGTTGCAATTTAAACGGGGAATCCAAAAAATTACTAATATATAGGGTGTTCTATTTAAAATAACAAACTTGGTACTACTTCCGGTGGAACCGGAAGTAATATAAAGTTGAAAATATTTCAGGAGAACTGATTCAACTGTATGACAAGGTTTTTTTTCAAATTTTTAGTGCAACGGCAACCCCATAAACTTTTAACGAACGGTTTATCGTAGACACCCTGTATATATCGCTGTAAATTTTTGATTTTATAAAAGCGTCCAATTCACAGCTTCTAACGAGTTTCTAATCCTTGGTTAAGCATGAAGTAAAACCTCGAATCTAGGCGTGTGTGGTTAACGCGAGGTCAAACTCGAGCAGTATATTTTGAACTTCACTTTAAATCAGTGTTTTATACGCGTAGCGCATGAAGTAAAATTTCGAGTTTAGAAACCCTGAATATTTATTCCAAAATATATTCAAATGCGAATATTAAAATATTCAAATATTCGAATAATTAAAATATTTTTTTGAATGAATACTCGAATACATCAATTTTAAAAATTCCCAGCCTTATTTTGAACTCCACTTTAAACCAGTGTTTTATACGCGTGGCGCATGAAGTAAAATTTCGAGTTAAGAAAAGCCTAAATTTGGATCCAAATCCAAACGTTCAGGCTTTTCTAAACTCCAAATTTGACTTCGTGCTTATTCCGGGAGTGAAAACAGTTGTTAGAAGCTGCAAAATTAAAGGCTTTTATAAAAACGACGAATAACTGAAATTCCATAGCGTACACATTGAGATTTTTTGTTTTAAATATTCGTCGATTTGATAAAAACGTTCAATTTTAGGTTTAAAACGAGTGTTTCCACTCCCAGACTAAGCATGAAGTAAAATTTCGAGTTTAGAAAAGCCTAAGAATTTGGATTGGCCGCGTAGCGAAGCGGAGCGGCCAATCCAAATTAGGCTTTTCTAAACTCGAAATTTTACTTCATGCGCCACGCGTATAAAACACTGATTTAAAGTGGAGTTCAAAATAAAGCTAGAAATTTTTTTAATTGATGTATTCGAGCATTCATTTAAAAACATATTCTAATTATTCGAATATTCCAATTATTCAAATATTTAAATATATATTTGCATTTGAATATGTTTTCGAATGAATATTCGAAAACTGCTATTTTAAAGTGGCATTAATTAAATCCAGTGTAAATTTAGACGTATACTTATTTTATTTTAATCTTGTAGTAGATTAACAATAACTAAGTATGTTTTTAAATTTGCGCCAATTGTGTACGATTGTGTATTTATATTTTAGCTTACAAAAATAAATATAAAATATTTACAAAGAAATATAGATTATTTTTAAAACTATCAAAACAGTAAATTGCACAAAAGGAAATAATTAATTATTAATTCTTCCGTGTTCTGCCGCCCCTAGGCGGTCGCCTAAGTTCACCTAATGGAAGAGCGAGAGGACATATATACTTAAAAAAAAATCCCTGAATGATACATTTTATGCACACGGAATAGTGAACAATAGACATTTGTATGCTTAATGGAGTCCAGAAACTATCTACTATATTGAATTATTGAGACAGTTTATCTTTTCAGACTGTATCATTGCAAGATGATTTCAATCCTTAATGAATTATTGATTAAGAAAAATCAAATATTTCTTTTTCCAGGTGAAGATAAATTGTTTTACATTTACATAAAACATTATTCAACTCGTTATTTCTTTCGCAACTAATAACATCACGCTCAACTATTTACAGCAAGCAATCTCCAATCCAGATTTATCCATTTATTAATTACACATTGAAATGATTGAGATCAATTAGCGAGCATTGACGATTGGAATTACCAAAAGGGCACACACACACACATGCGAAGAATCTCGAATGCAATTTCTAGCATTTAGCTAGAATGGGAATGTCGTAATAGTGTGACCCTATTTGTAGTTCATCTGCACCGTGAGAACGCTTTCACTATTACTACTATTTAGCCGTGCTTCTCTTCTGCCATTACATCCAGCGGATATAATTACCACTAATTCATATCCGAAAGATAATCACAACCATTAATAATCAATCATTTTATAGTGAGTTTTGAAAAAAGAATATGCAGTTTTACTGTGACTTGCTGGATGTTTTATTAGAAGAGAAAGTTGACCTTTTGTGTAATTTGTAAAATGCGCTGCGCTTTGTTCTATTATTTTATGGCCATGCTTTTATGATATTGTTAATGTGGATTATGTATATGGTAAGGTTCTGATTCATTATAATACGTTTAATGGGTACCATTGAATATTAATTAATTAGAATTACGAATTGGTGGGAGAACGGATTTATTGTAGCCATATTTAAACAATCAATAATGGAACAATCAAATCTTCTTTATTGAACAAATAATTAATTATTATCGTAATTACTATGTGATAAATAATAATGTTCAATATAAAGTCGTTCACGCAATTGAAAGCAATCAGATTTCTGCAACGATTTTCTGATAATTGTAAAGATTTCATGTGGGTGTGGCATTTCTTACACAGAAAAAATATCTACCAATTTTTTTTTAATCTAATCTTTATTGTGATATCAGCTAATTTGCCTTACACTTATCAGGTTACATTGTTAACAATATATAAAATACATAAGAATAAAAAGTACATCATTGCATTTACAAGAACAGCGCAGCATGATAATACTACTAATTTTATGTGACTTCATAATTAAAAACTTAACCACAATTAAATGACAATGATTGTCGAAGTGCTTTATTAACATAAATTAATTGATTCTGAAAGTTTAACAGACAACGCCAAAACAAAGTTAAAACAAAGGTCCTGAAATAACATTATTTTTGTTCAAACATTCGAATTCTAAAATGTTGTTTGTACTTGCTATCGATGTTCGGAATATTGGTATTCGTATTCGATTTGGCGAATATTTGCCATATTTTTCATAATTGTATTCGCCAATTTTATTACGAATACTTGAATACAGGGAGTTTTTCTTTAAAGTAAATTTATGTATATTTGAACGTCACTTGAAATCAGTGTTTTATACGCGTGGCGCATGAAGTAAAATTTCGAGTTTAGAAAAGCCCAGAAAATTTGTCTCGGGTCGCTGCGCGACCCTCGACAAATTTTCACGGGGCTTTTCTAAACTCGAAATTTTACTTCATGCTTAGTCTGGGAGTGGAAAACACTCGTTTAAAGCTATAAATTGATCTCTTAAAAAAAACAACGAATATCTAAAGATTTAAAGAAAATAGGCTGAATTTGGAAAGCGTGAAATTCGGCCTGTTTTCTTTAAATCTTTAGATGTTCGTTTTTTTTTAAAGTTCAATTTGAAGCTTCAAGCGAGTGTTTTCCACTCCCAGACTAAGCATGAAGTAAAATTTCGAGTTTAGAAAAGCCCCGTGAAAATTTGTCGAAGGTCGCGCAGCGACCCGAGACAAATCAGGCTGAGTTTGGAAAGCGTAAAATTCGGCCTGTTTTCTTAAAATCTTTAGATATTCGTTGTTTTTTTTTTAAAGTTCAATTTGAAGCTTTAAGCGAGTGTTTTCCACTCCCAGACTAAGCATGAAGTAAAATTTCGAGTTTAGAAAAGCCCCGTGAAAATTTGTCTCGGGTCGCGCAGCGACCCGAGACAAATTTTCTGGGCTTTTCTAAACTCGAAATTTTACTTCATGCGCCACGCGTATAAAACACTGATTTCAAGTGAGGTTTAAATATACATACATTTCACAATATTTTAGTGTTGTATACGCGTGGCGCATGAAGTAAAATTACGAGTTTAGAAAAGCCCAGATAATTTGTCTCGGGTCGCTGTGCGACCCTCGACAAATTTTCACGGGGCTTTTCTAAACTAAAAATTTTACTTCATGCTTCGTCTGGGAGTGGAAAACATTCGTTTAAAGCTTCAAATTGATCTTTCAAAAAATAACAACGATCATCTAAAGATTTAAAGAAAATTGAGTGAATTTGGAAAACGTAAAATTCGACATAATTTCTTTAAATCTTTAAATATTCGTTGTTTTTTTTTAAAGACTTCAATTTGAAGCCTAACACTAGTTTTTCACTCCCAGACTAAGCATGAAGTAAAATTTCGAGTTTAGAAAAGCCCCGTGAAAATTTGTCGAGGGTCGCGCAGCGACCCGAGACAAATTTTCTGGGCTTTTCTAAACTCGAAATTTTACTTCATGCGCCACGCGTATAAAACACTTCTTTAAAGGAAAGTAAAAAAAAACACACAGACAACAACGAATTTTGATGACAAACAATTTTTTTTACGTTAGAGTAAAGTTTAGCCATAATAGTTTATACGAACATTATCGATTTTTTTTATTTTAAAGTTTAGTCATTTCTTAATACTTCCTGATGTTTACATAAAAATCTGGCGTTTCGATTATAGTTTTGCATTTATAATAAAAAAAAAATATATAGATTTGTTGCGATTAAATACAAACGTAGTCTCCAATTGTTAATTGTTTAATAATAACTGTATCAAATTTATATTTTTTTTGTTATGCTTTCTGTTTGTTTTCTTGAATACTATTTAAGTGCCCTCGGGGGTTCGCATTGTGGTCCATTGTTGTTTTTACTCTTTATCAATAACATATAACCAGTGATATAAAACATTCTTCATTTTTACTCTTTGCTGATGACCTGAAAATGTACAAAGAAATTGTGTCTATAGACGACTGTTTACTGCTGCAAGATGATCTATTATCTGTTTATAATTGGTGTCAAAATAATTATTTGTTTTTTAATGTACAAAAATGCAAAACTATACAATGTTCTTTTTTTTGGAACATTGCATAGTTTTGCATTTTTGTACATTAAAAAACAAATGTTATACAATTTAATTATACAATTGATGGTCATCACCTTGAACAATTAAGTATTATTAAAGATTTGGGTATAATCTTTAATAGAAAATTGTGTTTTGCCAGCCATATTAACGCAATTTGTAATCAGGCTAGAAAGATGTTAGATTATATAAAACAAATGGGTAGAGACTTGTCACCGGCCGAATTTAAACGAGTTTATTTCGCATTTGTACGTTCGCATCTGGAATATGGATCCAGTGGGGACCCTATCAAAACATCCACACTATTTTTGCCAGCTGTAATGCTGGTCTTCTATGAAGACATGGGCATCTACTTGTTTAGTATAATTTTAATATTTTATTTTAAATTAAAGTACTTATTCATATGTATTAACTTTTAGAAATTTAAATACTGTTATATTTTGCAGTTTCTCCATTAAAATATGCAATTTACATCAAAAATAGTGTGCTTAATGTTTCGCGAATTGTAAATATTTTCTTTAAACACAATCGTGTTGTTTTTGTTTCCACAGCGCACTTTGCTTAAACAAAAGAATTAATTTTGTACAAGAAATGTCTGCTCTTTGAAATTTTTTTCTTAGGCATTTTTCAGAGAGACTGTGTGGTTGTTTTGATCGGGTCCTGATCCAGTGTATGGGCACCAACTCAAAGTGTTTATATTAATTCATTCGAAAACGTTTAAAACAAATTTTTAAAAGTACTTGTGTACAAGTTACCAGCACAAATTTAGACACAATTTTGTCTATCCAATGTTTTGATAAACTAACTATCCGCCGGGTGTATGCTGATTTGCTATATTTTTCATAAATTAATATGTCACATTGTTGAATGCCCATATCTTCTGTCGCAAATTACTTTTTCTATTGCTCAATTTAATAGCTCAATTCGACATTTACCCTTGTTTCGTATCCAGTTCCATAAGCCAAATTAGAGGAATAATAGTCGACTTACAAGGTTTACGCGTACAGCAAATAAACTATCACTGCATCAAAATTTTGATATTTTTAATTGCTTCTCACAGTCACAATTTATTAGCAAACTTAGGCGTATAAATGTTTGTCACTTGTCTTAGTGTTGTAAGTTTAATTTATGTATAAGTATTACTGTATTTTTCTTGTAGTTATAAAATTTTGCCAAAATGTATTTTGTAAAATGGACCCATTGAGCAAAAAACAAAAAAATAATGTTGTATCAACATTGTAGTAACATTACACGTCTTTTAATGTTGACGAAACATTTTTTAAATGTCTTTGCTCAGTGGGGATCTTCCGTTAAATTAATAAATAAAAGTGTTCGATGTTTAAGGTTTTAATCTTTAAATGCATTTATAATTATTTATACCACATTTTAGCCAACTTTCAGCATGAGATCAAAAATGAGTAGTATTTTTCAAAATTCGCAACATATCAGTGTTTTATACGATTGGCGCATGAAGTAAAATTTCGCGTTTAGAAAAGCGCCACGCGTATAAAACCCCACTGAAAAATGAAGTACAAAATATACTGCTTGAATTTACTATTATTATATATTTTTTTGTAATTATTTAACTCTTTACCATATATTGCAAAGATAAATAAGGAAACGCATTTTATAAATAGAGAAAATGAAACTCAAAACCTTTTATGAACGAATAACGTTTTATAATTCAATTTTTAATATTACGTAAAATAAGAACCTAATTTCCTATATCAATGAAGAAAAATCCAATTTAAACCGTGTCAAGTAGCATTTTCCTTTCAGAAATCCCACGACATACGTACTCAAATGCACTCGGGCGATAATACCGGAAATGCATTTAAATGATTGCAATCTACCATAATTATATTTCCCACCCTCCCATAATCCGTTTTCTGCGGTTCGACATAATCCGAATAAGTTCCTTTATTGTCGTCATCAACAACGTGCAAATAGATGGAATTTAATCTCTTTCCGAAAATCCTCATTAACGATAGCGATTGCACATTTCAATTGTCGGGATTGTTTGGGAAATTACAACCGGTCAGCCACAATGTTGTCATTACGGAGGGTAATTTTCGTTGCGAGTGTTTGCTGGATTGGGCTTATGCTCTAGGGGTCGATACCCTGAATTGATAATAATAGGTAAACACTTGAGTGGATATTTATATTTTCAGATTGATTTCCAAGAATTCAAATTGATTTGTTTATGAATATAAAGAACAAGTGTGTTTGTGCGTGTGTGATTTGGCAAATAGTCATCGGATTAATCTGTTATTACAGGGAATTTTTCTTAAAAGTATACATATAGGGAGTTTTCTATCAGGTATGTAAATGCATACGTTTTTTTTAAAGTGTTCAATATAAAGTTTAAAACGAGTGTTTTCCACTCCCAGACTAAGCATAAGTAAAATTTCGAGTTTAGAAAAGCCTGAAAATTTGGTTTGGTCGCGTAGCGCGAAGCGCGGAGCGGCCAAACCAAATTTTCAGGCTTTTCTAAACTCGAAATTTTACTTTATGCGCCACGCGTATTAAACACTGAAAGCAGTGAAATATTGCGATCGAGTAAACTTCGCTTGAAATCAGTGTCTTATACGCGTGGCGAATGAAGTAAAATTTCGAGTTTAGAAAAGCCTGAAAATTTGGTTTGGCCGCTCCGCGCTTCGCGCTACGCGACCAAACCAAATTTTCAGGCTTTTCTAAACTCGAAATTTTACTTCATGCTTAACCTGGGAGTGGAAAACACTTGTTTAAACTTCAAATTGACCTCTTTTAAGAAAACGAATGTATACTCGAAAGAAAAAAAAATACCAAAAATTATGATTTAAAGCTTTTCTAAAAGTAACTCATGTAACGTCAAAATTTGATACAACTAGAAAAAATTGTTGCAGATATAACTGTCTAAAAAATTTGAACCACACATTCCACATCAATGAGTCATAGGACATCTTTCCCGAATCCCACTATACCTGGGATATAATACTCATGCAAAAAAAAATGTTGCTACTGTAATATCTATTTATATTTTTTACAATAATATTCTACAAAAACATTATTATCTAATATATCCAGAACATGTTTGCACATGCACACACAACTGGAGTATGAAGTAACCTTTCACGGGTGCTTATTCGAGTGTGTAAAGCCTAATCCGTTGTGGAAAAGTAATCGCTTGCACATTTAATTAACCACGACCTCAATTCTCTTACTCGCTTGTAATCTACCAACTCTTACAATAAACTCCAATCTTGAAAGAAATCTTAACAGTTGATAAAAACGCGTGCTATCAACTACGTAGAAATATAATACAAAGAGCTATTGTGAAGTTTAAAATATCACGATTATAAAAATCACGCTGAAATATATGCAATTTTAAAATTAACTGACAATAATAGCAAAACTATGGGATGCACGTTTTATAGATATTCGTTGTAAAATTCATGAAAATCCATTGAGGCGTTTTTTTTAAAGTATGAAATCGAAAAATGGTTCAAATATTTCTACTTCATGTGAAAATAACAGGCAAACAATCGTTTTTTTTTTGGATTTTCACATATTTTGAAAGAGCTTTTAGTATCGACAACAAATACAATGAATTAAATTAGAGGTATGGATATTTCATTTGAATTAATGATTCTCGACAAATTTGAAGATTCTTATAATTTTCTTTTTCGAAAATGTTAAAAATAAAGGAAATTTCATGTTATTTTTTATAGAAATCAAATTAAGTAATGTTTTTTTTTTCATTTGAATTAATGATTCTCGACAAATTTGAAGATTCTTATAATTTTCTTTTTCGAAAATGTTAAAAATAAAGGAAATTTCATGTTATTTTTTATAGAAATCATGGTTTTCATGAAAATTATTTATATCCAAAATACTCCTTTAGAAATTTAGTTTTTACAACTTTTCATAATTTTTAATTAATCATAAAGCAAAAAAAAAAATTAATAGAACATTTGAATTAAATAATATTTTTAAAAATCATTAAAATGTTTGAAGGAGTATTTTGGATATAAATAATTTTCATGAAAACCATGAAAAACATTACTTAATTTGATTTCTATAAAAAGAAAACATGAAATTTCCTTTATTTTTAACATTTTCGAAAAAGAAAATTATAAGAATCTTCAAATTTGTCGAGAATCATTAATTCAAATGAAATATCCATACCTCTAATTTATATATCATGTTATTTTTTGGACAAATTCATCAAATTTCATGAGTTTTTACAACTTTTCATATTTTTTAATTAATCGTAAAGCAAAAAAAAATTAATAGAACATTTAAATTAAATAATATTTTTCAAAATCATTAAAATGTTTGATGATAAACATGATTAAACATTTTAAAAATTTTATAACTGCCGAAAAATTCATCATGATCTGAAAGAGTAGTAAAGATTATTAAAATTTTGAGTTTAGAAAAGCCTGAAAATTTGGTTTGGTCGCGTAGCGAAGCGGAGCGACCAAACCAAATTTTCAGGCTTTTCTAAACTCAAAATTTTACTTCATGCGCCACGCGTATAAAACACTGATTTTAAGTGAAATTCAAAATATACGTCTTTAGCATACTGCTTTAGTAACATATTGTGAACTTCACAATATTTTATTGTTTTAGACGCGTGGCGCATTAAACAAAATTTAAAAATGTTCAGGCTTTTCTAAATTTCGAGTTTAGAAAAGCCTGAAAATTTGGTTTGGTCGCGTAGCGCGGAGCGACCAAACCAAATTTTCAGGCTTTTCTAAACTCGAAATTTTACTTCATGCGCCACCGGTACAAAACACTGGCATATTACGAAGTTTAAAACACACCGCAAACTTCACATTGAATCAGTGTTTTGTAGCGGTGGCGCATGAAGTAAAATTTCGAGTTTAGAAAAGCCTAATTTGGCTCGGTCGCTTCGCGTCGCTACGCGCCCCAGCCAAATTTTCAGGCTTTTCTAAACTCGAAATTTTACTTCATGCTTATTCTGGGAGTGAAAAACCCTCATTTATAGCTTCAAATTTAACTTTTTTGAAAAACGACCAATATCTGAAGATTAACAGAGCATATACATATGATGCAATTGGGACATATTTACTTAAAAGAAAAACTTCCTGTATATAAATTTATGATTTATATCATTCATTCGTTTTAAATCAAGACTAGTCGATTTTATTTACTAGAAACATGAACGATTTATTAAAGGATTTTTATTCGTAATTCAAAAATTAGTATTGGAATCGTTCAATTTGAATCATATTTTATTGGTTTTTGATTCGGGGATTCGTGATTTTAAATATTTTAAATATGAAGATTCGGATTCACGATTTGAATCCATTTTTTGAGGATTCTTTCCAGCTCTGGTAGAAATATGATGATATATGAGAAAAATGATTTTCTGATTATGATGACATTGAAACAGCCAACAACCGACGAAATTTGGTCCACAGAGCAGAGCTGGGCAGGATTCGAATCCTTTTAATTGTAACTTTAACTTTATTTACGGAATCTCCATTATAATCAATTTACAATTATTTTTACACTTTACAATAATTCACATATTTGATTTAATAATCATGGAAGTATATATTAGTATACTAATAAATAGGCTACATTACACCAATTAATAAATAACTTAGATAATTCCCAAATTACCCAAACAATAGGTTTAATGTTGCTAATGCCTTAAACAAATTGGTGACAATATATTATAAGCATATAATTATACAGAATAATTTAACTAAGAAAATATAAATAACTTAAATTAATAGATGTTAAATAAGTAGATTATCACATTTTATCACATACATGTAATATTAAGAAGAATTAAATTGTAAGATAAAATATTACAGATTAAATATCACGTATCTGAAGATTGATAATGTCAAAAATATTGACAAACATATTAAAACAGAAAGTAAACAACAAAATAATAAAACTGTGAAAAGTAATTAACATTAGATGATTTAAAAGAGCTATATGAATATTTTGGTGAAAATGGATTCGTGATTCAGATTCGTTACATTTTTTAAGAGAATTCGTATTTTAATCCAAATGTATGTATATATACACCGTTCCATTTGTTTCTGGATCTCGCCTAGCCATGCTTTCGTGTTGTTATGTTGCAGTATCAACATTTACATTTTTTATTAATTGCCACTCCTGATTCCTTATTTTAACAGTGTTGCAATAATTTATGATATCATAAGTAATCCTCTTTTTAATTTTCAAGAGGTTTATTGTTAATCTTGCAACAATTATTTCGCCACGCGGTCGCTTCTTCTTCTCTGTGAACAAAAACATGTTGTTGCAGCTAAAAATTTTTTCCTTAGAAAATTTTTACAGTATCAAAATTCCAGTGAAGATATCCAATTCGTATACCTGGATGAAACATGGATATATCAGAATGGATCCGTGGTTCGACGCTGGGTACATGAAACGGATATAAAAAGTAATCCAACTAAATTCAAAAATGAAGGCAAACGCTTCACCATTCTACATGCTGGGTATAGGGGTGGGTTTTTTGATGGGTGCGATTTTTTATTACATTCGAAAAACAATGACCGAGATTACCATGCCACAATGGATGGTAATACTTTTCAAAATTGGGTGGTTAATCAACTTATTCCTGCTTTGGCTAAGCTTTCAGGGAAATGTGTAGTTATTATGGATAATGCTGCATACCATTCTGTGCAATTAGACAAAACTCCTTAATTTTCTTGTAAGAAATGCGAAATGCAGGAGTGGTTGGTTAAACACAATGTAAAATGCAATCCAAAATTAACCAAAAAGGAACTATGGGCTTTATTTATACCTTTTCGATCAAATGACAAAATTTACGTAGTTGAAGACATTTTGAGAAAGAACGGGCACGAAGTTCTTAGATTACCGCCATACCATTGTCAATACAATCCAATTGAAATGGCATGGGGGTTTTGTAAGACTTACTACAATAAGCACATAAATTCTAAGCAACCATCTAAGGATCGTGTTCAGAATTTATGGCTTGAGTCTCTCTCAAAATGTACATCCGATATGTGGCAACATTTCTGTGATCATTGTGAAAAACTTATTTCGGATGACTGGACAAAACACATGGGGAACCTTTCTTTTGAAACCATTCCTCCTTTTATTATTTTGCTTGGGGAATCTGGCTCAGAACAAACATCAGAAGATTCATATGCAGGTTCTCTTGACTAAATAATAAAAGTGGAATGAGGGCTTAAAAATTGTTTGACATGAAAATTATCAGTATCACAAGAGGGTGGGAATAAATTTGCAATTCTACAAAAAAATACTGAGGGCCAACAGAAGAGAGAATGACCAAAATAAAGGTGGATGGATGGAGTTGATCAAAATATGTTAGCGGGAAGACCCAAGCGAGAAATACAAATGGATGACGAAATAAGTTTGCAGAGCCGAATTCATTATATTTGTTATATACAATATTATTGCTGTGTTTGTATGTACAAAAACCAAGTAGTAAATTTTGTTAATCTTAAAACTGCATATTATTATCCTTTTATATCTGAAAATTTGTAAAACAGGCAACAGTGTAAGATCACAATAGTCAGAAATTATAACCTTAAAATCGAACATCTGACAGTGACATTTAAAAACCCTGATTTAAAACACAACCAGCCCCATTTACAATACTTAAACTGTCACTTTTCCATAGCTAGGCGAGATCCAGAAACAAATGGAATATATAATATGTAGGTGACAATATAAACATGTGTAAGTGTAAATTTTGTCAAACCAAATTTTGAGCTCTCAAAATAAAAAATCTAGAAATTTAGATATAGAAAAATTATGTAAGAATCAAGTTCTTACGAATCCATATTTAGAATTAAGATTAATAAAAGATTCATTGTCAATTTTTAAAGTCGTCAGAGAAAAATGTACCGAGGACAAAGAAGATTCGTGCTATTAACAACCATTGTAGATGCGGTTTGTCTAGGAAAATTGTTTTAGGGACAAAGACATTTCGTGCTATTAACAACCATTAAAGATGCGGTGTGTCTGAAAAACGTCGCTGGGATTTCCGCGAGAGCAATTTGAATACAAAATGCAGATTGCGATTACGCAGAAAGGTATTTTCAGTGCTTGGCTGGAATTCCGCATGGCTCGTTGCCCCACCGTGAAATATGTCGTCGTTTGGGTTTATTAACTATTAAGCCTTTCTGTGAAACGACGCGATTTTTAGAGGAGGATGGGAGAAAAGCGCTCTACTTTCTACTTATGTACTGTTCAATTCTACCTAACCGCATCAACACATTTTGCTGTATTATTGGTATATCGATGGAAGGGCAGTCGCGATTGCATTATTTCGATGTACTTTAGTAGGGTATCGATTGAGTTGGTCCTTTGATATTTCGCTTTTATGCGGAGTATGTGTGCTGTGCATGGCTGGAGATTTTCCTGCTCAACGTAATGTATATTAGTTTTGTTCGATTTGAAATAAGCACTTGCTATTGTGCTTATTGTGGTTTGAATGAATTGAGTATGATATTAAAGGTTATATTTTTAACAAAGGGATTTATGACCTTCCCTTTCCTAAACGAAAATTTAAAAAGTCGTTAGCATGTTATTACTAAGAGCAGACTTTGTTAAAGTATTAATAATAATAAGCCCCCCGTCCCCCGAACAAGTTTTGAACTTCCAGGGCCTGTAGAAATACAGATTGAAATGTACAGGCTGTGGCGAATTTGATCGGAGATAAAAGATTAAGTATGAAGTAAATTATTGTCCGGTTGAAGAATAGATTATTTCTATTTCAACTTATTCTGGCTAAGTTTAATAAAATTAATAATACAAATACTTTTAAGAATGTGTAACTCTGTAAACACGCATTGCGATAAAATAAACTTTTTTGATTTATCGCTAGTCAAATTTAAATCAGTTGTTCGGCATTTTGTATATTCGTAGTATTTTTTAGATTTAAGTTAAATTTAAATATATTTCTATTATTGTTATCAATGTAAAATGTTGTTTTGACGTCAAATAAATAAATAAATAAATAATATTTGTAATAAATATGGTTGTATGTGGCCGTGGGCCGCCCTGGAGCGCTCAGGGGGCTGCATGCTGCCCGCGGGGTTGTGGGTTGACCGTGTTGACCGGCCCTGCCTTAATATTGTTGGCAAGGTCTAGAATTCTGATTCTCATCCGAAAATCAACGTTAACAAAACTCAAAGGAAAAAGGTACTTAATACAAAAAAATCACCGTTTTTCTAGCCTTGTAAATTAATTACAATACAATATACAGAGAGTTTTATGTAACACCGAACATTTTCAATGTTAATTTTCATACAAAGATATTTACTTTTAAGTATACATATGCATACGTTGTACATTTTCGGACACTTGGTTTATTAAAAGAAATTAATTTGAAGCTTTAAACGAGTGTTTTCCACTCCCAGGTTAAGCATGAAGTAAAATTTCGAGTTTAGAAAAGCCTGAAAATTTGGCTCGGGCGCGTAGCGAAGCGAAGCAACCGAGCCAAATTAGGCTTTTCTAAACTCGAAATTTTACTTCATGCGCCACCGCTACAAAACACTGATTCAATGTGAAGTTTGCGGTGTGTTTTAAACTTCGTAATATGCCAGTGTTTTGTACCGGTGGCGCATGAAGTAAAATTTCGAGTTTATAAAAGCCTGAAAATTTGGTTTGGTCGCTCCGCGCTTCGCGCTACGCGACCAAACCAAATTTTCAGGCTTCTCTAAACTCGAAATTTTACTTCATGCTTTGTCTGGGAGTGGAAAACACTCGTTTTAAGTTTGAAATTAAACTCTTAAAAAAAAACAACAAGGGTTATCTAAAGTTTTACGGCGCACACGCTATAATTAGGACAAAAGAAAAACTCCCTGTTTCTACAACTTGTACTGAAATAAGTTGAGGCATTGATTGCAATTGGCTATAATTTAATTTTAATTTAATGGTCATATAGGCAACCCAGTTTACACATAACCTAAAAATTAAAAGTGTATTGAATGCTTTTATTTGACAAATCGAACACACGAAAAGAAACATTGAAAATGTTCGGTGTTACATAAAACTCTCTGTATAAGACTGGAAAACATCAACATTGCATTTAATGTTTGCTTTTCTTACTTATAATTAACGTTATAAATTATTCTAGATAGTGGTAACAGTTTCTTAGTTTACTGAATAGAGGCAAAACCTATTATCCGTAAGGCTAAAGAAAGGTGACTAAGTTTGCTACAACAAGCTTTGCCACCAACACCGTTCTAAGGAGTAGATCTTATTGAACTGATGAAATTATGGCCATTTGAGTGTGAACAGTTTATACACTTCTTGTTGAGTTTGCTTGTGTTCATTCAACTAAGAACTTGTCATTACAAAAAGCTTGTTTTAAATATACTCAAAAGTAAACGCATTTAAAAACTTACGGTTACAAATTACAGGGGAAGTGGTAGGGCAATTCAGCAGTAGACATTATTTACCTAGAACAAAAAAAAACAATGTATTTTATGTAATTTAGGAACAGGGCCGGCGGTAAGCAAGGCCTGCGGGGCGGGCGGGCACCGACCGAGAGTGATACCAACTCTGGATGTCTAATATTTTAAGTACACCCACAACAATTTTAATCTTAAATGAATCCACTTGTAAATAACTATGGTAAGAAGGCACTTGATTAAATAAACAATAAATTTGAAAAAAATAATGTCAACAATATTCAATTTAGGATGAAACTACAAGTATTATAAATAAAAAAATAATATAATTAAGAGATTCATTTAACTGCTTTGAGTTGTAGGGGTTCACTTTGTAGTACATCTTAAATACACTTGCAAAAAAAACACTTTTTACTTTGTTTACCCACTATATTTTGCACTTAATTTGTGACTATAGTTTCGACTATCTAGTAGTCATTACTAAACTAAAACATTTACTTTCAATTTGATAATGACTACTGGATAGCCGAAACTGTATTCACAAATTAAGTGCAAAATACAGTGGTTAAACAAAGTAAAAAGTAAAATATAAAAACGAATTAAAATTAATATCGACTTTCTGCAAAAAGTTTGTCTCCAAATATTCATTTTTTTCAATTTATTTCAATTTCCTTTTGTTTCATTTAGTTTGGTTAGAGAATAGTTTGACCTGATGTTGCATTTTGCATATAAATTATGCATAGAACAGCAGTGCTGTCGTGTAACGCAAATATTCATTGTATAATTCAATATCTGTCGGGGTATTAGCTCGAGAAGTAGTTGTTTCAATGAATATTTGGAGGCAAACTTTTTGCAGAAAGTCGATATTAATTTTAATTCGTTTTTATATTTTATAAATATTCTGCAACCTATTGACAAACTCAATTTTTCTTTATGATAAATTGTCTTTATGTGAAAGTAAAAAGTGTTTTATTTGCAAGTGTATTTAAGATGTACCACAAAGTGAACGCCTACAACACAAAACAGTTAAATGAATCTCTTAATTATATTATTTTTTTATTTATAATACTTGTAGTTTCATTCTAAAATGATTGTTGACATTATTTTTTTCAAATTTATTGTTTATTTAATCAAGTGCCTTCTTAACAAGTAGACCTTATTTAGCTTTAGGATACAATTACTTGTGTAAACATTGTAATTATCTAAAACCATAATAAAGAATTAACATTACACATCACAAAGCAAATTGCTCAAATGCACAAAAATGTTAACGTGAGATCAAAGATAAATTAGTTAATTTTGAACTTCCTTAAAATCAGTGTTGTATACGCGGGGCGCATGAAGTAAAATTTCGAGTTTAGAAAAGCCTTAAAATTTGGTTTGGTCGCATCGCTTCGCGAAGCGACCAAACCAAATTTTCAGGCTTTTCTAAACTCGAAATTTTACTTCATGCTTAGCCTGGGAGTGGAAACACTCGTTAGAAGTTACAAATTGAACGCTTATATAATAACGGCGAATGTCTGAAAATTCAGAGCGATTTTTTAAATTTATGTATTGGAAATTTATTAATTATAGGTTGTTTCATGTTTATTATTATTAATGTTAATCTTAGCTTCTAAAATGTTGTTTATAATCACTCAGTATGCTTTTTTGTCACATAAAATCCTGTTCATAATGTAATTAAACAGTAGCGTGTCTCTCATAATATCTATCCTATCCTATTTATCTTGTATTGTGTTATAATTTATTTTTTTAATGGTATCTTTAATTCGACAATACATTTAAATATTAAAATACAATATTGACAATAGGAATATAAAACAAAATTAGAACACATTACAGTAAATAAATATTATCAAATATAATGGATTTCAATCCCAAATAGTTAAAAAAAACGTGACAATTTAAAATATACTTGTTTCCGTCAAGTTACAAATAAAAAAAATTATTTAACTTCAGATTAATCAACAAAAAGCTTCTTCAAGTGTTTGTTAATAAATTTATAATTATAATTAGAGCTCGGAGTTTTGAGCCTCAAAAAAATTTAAAAAAGCGCCAATTTTAGCAAAAAATCATTATTTTATGCAAAAAAAGCATTATTTTATGCAAAAAGCAATATTTAAAGCAAAAAAAGAATTATTTTAGATATAAAAAAGTCCTAAATATATTAAAAATTGTATAAAAATTCACAGAACGATAAAAATCACTTTAAATTTTACTGACAGATACAATAAACAGATTTTGTTTTGAACATTTGTTAGAATCCTCTTTTGTTTTTAGGGCTTCTTGGTTGTATTGGACAATACAGAAATATGTGAACAACTTTCTTATTTATTATTTTTTGTAACGATGTATTATCACTTTTTGGTTATAAATAAGATGTTCAATTGTTTCTCTGATTTGACCATTGTGATTGTCATTAAATTTCCTATTACCGACTCTGTAACTGAAATAATAACAAAGTTAGCAATGGTGCGCACTTAATTCTAAACATCATGTATACAGGGTGTTTCAAAACACACGTATACGGTTTTTTTTTAAAGTGCTAGTCCTAGAGAGTTGGGACAAAAAAATTATCACAAAAGCCGTATTCGTAAATCGAATGGTGATATTACTTTTTCTCAAAAAGGTTGACATCCCTGAACATTTTCTTAAAAATGTGAAAATTTCCTGCTTATATGGTCTTAGAGGATAAGTATAAGAGTAAACAAAAATAAAGAAAAAAATAGGCGACACAAAGTATAATAAATCGGCGACCCGATTTTATTTTGGGGCTCCATAAAATATTTAATGATTTATTTAACCCTTTCCATCGCCAAAAAAGGTTGAAAACCACGGAACTAGATAAATGAATTGTTAGCTCGCGTTTTGATCGCACAGATAATAATTGTCCACGATCTAAAATTTGACGAAATAAGCATATAAATGCAAAATAAACATAAAACCGAAAAAAGATGAAAAAAAAATCAACAAAAAAATTGTGTCAAAAGATTTAACTTTCTATAATTCGTACACATTTTATTAGTTCATGTTGATGCTTTTAATTTTTAGCCTAAGCTGTTTGCTTAAAAATCCGAGCTCTACCCACTGAGTAAATACATTTAAGTAATGTTTTATCACCATTAAAGCAACGTTTAATCTTGATGCAATGTTGATAAAACGTTATTTGTTTGTTTTTTGCTGAGTGGGTAATTATAATAACTATTAATTAAAATAAAAATTTAAATACTAAAAAACTACAATTATCTATCCAGCATGATTGTTATGAATATATAAAATAAAAACGTTCCATGAATTAATTTTGTACTTGCCTAGTAATGTAATGACTTTCCATAATTATATATGTATATAAAGTGAATCGCATATTGCTAAAACAACACAAGTCACTTTTTGTAAGTTTACAGAAAACGAAAGAAAAAACGTTTCAATATTACAAAAAAAAAACGAAAAAACAGTTGTTAATAGCAAACATCTTTAAAATCACATTAGCTTACATAATAGAATACAAAATATGTTTTTATACTTAAAAGTAAAACTCAATTTGGCCAAAAAGTGACTTGTGTTGGTTTATCAATATATGATTCCAGTAATAATGACTATAAACGTAATGTAATTAAATGTTTGCCCAAGACTGCCTGAACCTAATAATCTAAAAATATTATTCTGCTATAACCGAGTTATAAAGAAAAAATAAAAGATAGTAAAAATCTGCCTTTTCAGTACTCACTGTCTTGCATACATATCTTAGCCCCAAAAAATGAATTGGAAAATATAAACATATAAATATAAACATAGCACCTGATTTTAGGAAGACGTTTTTTTCATATGGTCATCTCACATTGATGAACATCAAAATCGATAAAAAGATATAAAAATTGTGAAAATAATAACATTGTTAATAATTAACATGAAACAAACTTTTGAATAATAAAATGCCAATGCCTAAACAAATAATCTTTCTAATTTTTCCGAAATTCGTTGTTATTATAAAATCGTTCAATTTTTAACTATTAACGAGTGTTTCCAATCCCAGACTAAGCATGAAGTAAAATTTCGAGTTTAGAAAAGCCTGAAAGTTTGGTTTGGACGCTCCGCGAAGCGGAGCGACCAAACCAAACTTTCAGGGTTTTCTAAACTCGAAATTTTACTTCATGCGCCACGCGTATAAAACACTGAAGTATTGTAAGTTCACAGTAAATAGTAGACTCAGTTTTATTTTATGTTTGATCTTACGTTAATAAATTTCAAAATTGTTTAGTTCGTCTAAGCAAATTTGCTGCTAGTGACCCTCTGTCACTTTTTGGCTACCCCTATGTACAAACAAATTCTGTACCCAAATATACATGTTAATAAAAAGTGTAATAATAATGTCAATATATTATCCTGCTTTAACCGAGTTATAAAGGAAAATAAAACCTCGTGAAAATCAGCCTTTTCAGTATTCACTGTCTTTCATATATATTCCCCCCAATTCCGTACGCGAAATGTTAAATTTAACGTATACGTTATACAATCTAAGTTTACACATCAAGTACTAAACACGCTTAGACTGTGATGTTAAAGAATGACATGTACGTGTAATTTAACATTTCGTCTACAGAATAGCCCTGATTATCTCTATATTTAACCGATTTTCTAGTTCTTACAGTTTTTAAAATACCGACTGCTTAAGCTGGACTGTATATTGTAAAAAGTTTATAAATAAATAATAAAATATATGATTGTTTGCGATAAGTTTATCGCGAATTGTATTTTTATTCATTTGTTTTATGTTGTGCAAATTCCGCGTATATTCATTGTTATGTTATTCTTTTTGTAAATATCTTTTAGTAAATATTCTTGTTGCGTAAACACACTTGTTTATGCAAAATTGTTGTAAATATACTTGTTTTAACAAATACCTGTGTTTATTTAATTTATTACGCGTCTCCCGTGTAAACAATGATTATAAATTGCAATATCATTTTTTTGCTGTGAACATTTTAAAACCATGCTACTGCATATAACAGTTAACATCATAACACACCACTGATTTATACCCCCTATCGGTTTGATGATTTGTGTTTGCCTCTGGCGCAGATATCTCTCTGGCTTTGACAGTTTCACTGGAGCGCGACGAAAGCACAAAAACTTTTATTAAGGTCAACTTTTTATTCGCAACAAAACCGCAAATTAGGGCGCAAAAAACCTCGTCTAATTCCTACAAAGGGTTTAATTATTGAAGAATCAATAGCGTTTGTAGTTTTTTTCTCCTTCCCCGCGAAGTTACATGTAAATGCCATTTGTAAAGTTCAGTGGAAATCAGCGAAGTTCAGGCGTGAATTTTCCTCCCCGACAAAAGGGTTCTCTTATTGCAAGCGCAGTTAAAGTAGAGGAAATAGGGACAAATAAAAGTTAGCTAAGATGATTTTAAATAAATTGGATGGTGCTATAAGGAGTTAAGCGTGCTGATACAATAAGGGATTTATTACTGTAGTAATATTTGAAGGGACGAGTGGATGAAGGGTTGGTATAATTCTGAGTAATTTAATTTTAGGGCCAATTACATGAAAAAATTAGCGAGTTTATCTCTGAATGGCAGTTCAACATTACATTTTTTATTGTGTTAAGTTTGCAATTTTTTGAAAATTTAGCTTAAATTCCACTAATCAATTACTCGTTTGGAATTTGACAATTTTTGCGATTCGGTAAATTTTTATATTTTGTCATTTTGTCCTAATTTTCATAATTCTAATGTTCTGGAAAAGTTGATATGTGTTAGTTCTGACGATTTAATTAAATATAGTAGTAATTAGTTAAAAATTGTGATTTTTGTTAAAGTGTTAGACTGGGATGTTAAATACTGGGATTTTTTCTTATAAATATACTAGCACATATTCCATGTAAACATTTGTAAAATAGATGAACATGTGATCAAACATATGCCGTATATTTTGAACTTTACATTAAATCAGTGTTTTATAGGCCTAGCCTCAGTAGTAACATTTTGAAATTAGACCAGACCAAAACTGAAAATAAAGTCATGGTTGCATAGACAATGAAAGAAAGCAGTTTCAAAATGACAAAATTACACTCAACATCTCTTGCCATTTGAATTTTTTGAAGGGTTGTCTGTGCGCGCTAAAGGGACGTAGAAATAATTTTGAAACTAAGATAAAATTTGATAAAAATGGACCTGTTTCAGCATTGTTTCCAAACATGGACCGAATCGGAGGTTTTATGGGGTGCAACATTTGGTTGGGAAACCTTGTATATATAAACACATAATAATATTTCTTGTCGTGTAACAGAACAATTGCAATTATTTGTAATCAAATTTATACTTAAAAACATATTGTCGTATTTTACGAACCGGTCATAGTAATTTAGGAAGTGGAGGCGTTTTCAACGTTTCGGTCTTTGAATAATAATCCGTAGGTCCGATTGTAATTCCCATCACAAAGCCGTTGACAATTTCATCGTCACAATATTGGAAAATCAAGGCACTAGAAAGAAGGTAGACGGTTTCTAGCCGCCTCTCTTTCCAACTAACTGTACCTGTTCCATGGGTCATTAACCGTACACCTGCTCGTATGGTTATATTCAACACACAATATTACTATCATTTCTATTTTATGATTTATAAATGTCATATGCACCATTCACATAACCATCAACTTGTATCAAAAAGATTTATCGGGAGTATAAAATAACTGCAATTTAGTGCAATTGACAATGCGGTTAATCAGACATTTATATTCTGCATTAATGTTTGTATTAGCAAGTTTCAAAAATATACATCAAAATAAAAAAGATGTATCAAAACCCATACAAAATATCAAAATTACAAGTAAAATGTCTTTTATTCTTTCTTTTTTTTTAAATAGTTTAATTTGAAGTTTCTAACGATTGTTTCCAATCCTTGATTGAGCATGAAGTAATATTTCAAGTTTAGAAAAGACCAGGGTTGTTATGTTTAAAACACTTTGTTTTAAAACAGTGTTTTAAATTTAAAAACAGCCGTCGTGTTTTAAACGGTTATGTTTTAAACATGTTTTAAATGTTGAATTCGTTTAAAACATGTTTTAAACGTTAAACTTGTTTTAAACGTTTTATTATTATTGTCTTAAATTATCTAAACTATATTTTTATACTACTTTCGTTTCTAAATTTTTTAGTTATTTTCAATTAAAAGTCAAAAAGAAATTTATAAAAATATTTAGGGAAATCAAAAGTTTTAGACCTTTAAAACATGGAAATTCTTTAAAAAAAATTCATGAAATTTCTTGTGAATGTTAAGAAGACATTGTTCTTTCAGAAGATGCGAAAAACAAAAAATAAGTCATCGGCAATTTTCGAATTATTTTCAATTGAAAGATAGTAGAATGCTTTGGAAATATTTAGGAAGTCGAGTATTTTAATATAATTGCCGAAAAATATCCAAAAGCGTCATAACTTTTGAAACATATCATTAATGTCACTAAAAAACATAATGTCAAAAAAATTATAATTATAATTATAAGTTCTTCACCTGAAGAAGCAACAACGTTGCGAAACAATTGTCGTGAAATACACAATTAGTTGAAAATCATTAAGTGTTTTATTTAACTGATCATGGATTTTAAAAATTTAAATGCCTCAAATATCTACAATAGACATAAAAATTTCAAAAACATCAAACCTAAACACGCAAAATAAATTTGTTGTTCAAATCTAGAACAAACACAAACTAGTGTGCGTTAAAAAATCAAGGTTTATAAAATCAACATAACATTTACTTAGAATCAATTGCAGTTGCATATGCTTTACATAAAATTAAATAATGATAGCGCATTTTTCCAAAATATTAAGCAGAAGTTGAAATTACGCAATTTTTCTTTTAAGTGTAATTCAAAGCTTCTAAGTGTGTTTTCCACTCCCTGATTAGGCATGAAGCAAAATTTCGAGTTTAGAAAAGCCTAAAAATTTGGTTTAGTCGCGTAGCGAAGTGAAGCGAGCAAGCCAAGTTTTTAGGCTCTTTTAAACTCGAAATTTTACTTCATGCGCCAAGCGTATAAAACACTGACGTATTGTGATGTTTAAAATATACTTCTAAATCAGTATGCTGCTGAAAAAGTGTATTTTAAACTTCAGATTATTTCAGTGTTTTACACGCGGGGCGCATGAAGTAAAATTTCTAGTTTAGAAAAGCCTGAACATTTTCAGGCTTTTCTAAACTCTAAATTTTACTTCATGCTTAACCTAGGAGTGGAAAATACTCGTCTAAAGCTTCAATTTAAACTTTTACAACAATAACGAATGCCTCAATTCAACGATTTTAAGAGAACGTTTATTTATAGGGAATTGTAAAAATTCAACGGATTATCAAATCAACCTAAAATTTATAGAATCTACACTTTGATTGGCCATAATGGAAATTTAAATATTTCTACTGGATTTTCCAAAACATCAAGCTAAAGTTGAAATTATGCGACAATTTTTGGAGAATGTTTTCTTAACAAAAATTGTAAATAATTAAAATTTTATACCATCAACGTAAAATTCACACAATTTACTTAGAATTAACTGGACTTATATCTTATAGACAAAAAATACAATTTTCTTGGCGTATCTTCCAAAAATATTCAGCCAAAGTTGAAATTATGCAATAAAATAAACAATTTAGGGGCAGTTTTTTTTGCAAAAGTTGTAAAAAATTAAAATTTTATACTATCAACTTGAAATTCACAGAATTTACTTGGAATTCATTGCACTAATACATTATAAAAAGAAAATTAAATTATCTCGCCACGTTTTTTAAAACATTCAGAGAAAGTTGAAATTAACCAATAAAGATAAATTCAAATTCAAAGCTATTTGAATTCGAGAAAATAAGCTTACGCTTCTTATAGTTTGCACAATCGTTACATATACTTTAATAGAGCGTTGTAACAAATCAAATTAAATAAGATTTTAAATATTTCATTGTATAATTCAATATCCGGAGGTGTATTTGCACGGGAAGTAGTTGTTTCAATGGATATTTATCGTCTTAAGTTGTCTTATTAATTAAGACATTGTTTGCATTTTCACGAATAGTTTTTTCGTAATTTTATATATTAACCAATAAAATTGACAATTTTGAATAATGTTTTCTATGAAAAATCTGAAGTTTTAGTAATTTTTCTCATTTTTTTAAAAACACATAAAAAATTGTGTTTTTACCGTGTTTTAAACATGTCATGTTTTAAGCGCGTTTTAAACGTGTTTTAAACATGTTATGTTTTAAACACGTTTTAAACGTGTTTTAAACATGTTTTAAATTGTTAATGTTTTAAACGCTACTACAATGAAAAAAAAAACACGTTTTGTAAAAAAAACTGTTTGTTTTAATTAAAATGGAAAAAATGTTTTTTAACAACTCTGGAAAAGACTGAACATTGAGATTTGTCGAGCTCTTCGCTACGCCCGCAAAAATCCAATTTTTCAGGATCTTCTAAACTCGAAACTTAATTTCATGCTTAATCAAAGAGTGGAAACACTCGTTAGCAGTGGAAACACTCGTTAGGAATACATCAAAATTTTCATCCTTAAGTTGACTTAATTATTGAATTTTTTTTTTTTCAATTTATTTCAACTTCCTGTTGGTTCATTTAGTTTGGTGAGAGGATAATTTGACCTGATTTTGCATATAAATTATGCATACAACAGTAAATCTGTCGTTTAACTCAAATATTCATTGTATAATTCAATATTTTTCGGAATATTAGCTTGAGAAGTAATTGTTTGAATATTAATTTTAATTCGTTTTTATAGGTAATTTTTCTTTTAAATATATAATATACAACCCGATTTGTAACTGTTCAGACATTTGATGTTTTTAAAAAGCGTTTAATTTGAAGATTCTAGAGAGTGTTTCCTCTCCCAGATTAAGCATGAAGTAAAATTTCGAGCCTGAAAATTTCGTTTGGTCGCGTAGCGAAGCGTCTGGGTGTGGAAACACTCGTTAGAAGCCTTAAATTGAAAGCATTTTAAAAACAACGAATGCTTGAAAATGTACAATGTATATATTGAAGTATGTATAACTACTTAAAAGAAAAAATCCCTGTATGTCGTATCTACTAGGTTTAATAAGCTTTAAAAACTTATTAATAATTTATTTCTATTGATTATACGTCTTCTAAAAACGGTTATAAAAAAGCATATTATGTGAGTAATAGCGATGATTGGATTCTTTTAAAAACATTCGAAATACCTACGTTTGGATTCGAAAACGAATCCTTTAAAAAAATTGCAGCGAATTTGGATCACGAATCCTTTTTTAAAAAAGTATTCAAATACTTCTTTTGAATTCTTTAAAGGGATTCGAATCCTGAACCATTAAAATCCTACCTAGCTCTGATATTTCCCGACCTACATTTTTTTGATGAAAATATACGTTTCGGGGTCCCAGGAATTAATATCACTTGTTATCTTAATGATAACTGTCGGGTTATGTACCAATTTGAAGAAAACAGCTGATGAGATTTTGATAAAATTTCGCATCTGCGCTCTACTTCATAATATCTCGAAATGGTTAACTTTTGGGTAATAAGCGAGAACTGGACGTGATTGTCTTATTATTATTCTTGTTTTCTGGTTATTTAACACTCGTTAGCAGTGGAAACACTCGTTAGGAATACATCAAAATTTTCATCCTTAAGTTGACTTAATTATTGAATTTTTTTTTTTTCAATTTATTTCAACTTCCTGTTGGTTCATTTAGTTTGGTGAGAGGATAATTTGACCTGATTTTGCATATAAATTATGCATACAACAGTAAATCTGTCGTTTAACTCAAATATTCATTGTATAATTCAATATTTTTCGGAATATTAGCTTGAGAAGTAATTGTTTGAATATTAATTTTAATTCGTTTTTATAGGTAATTTTTCTTTTAAATATATAATATACAACCCGATTTGTAACTGTTCAGACATTTGATGTTTTTAAAAAGCGTTTAATTTGAAGATTCTAGAGAGTGTTTCCTCTCCCAGATTAAGCATGAAGTAAAATTTCGAGCCTGAAAATTTCGTTTGGTCGCGTAGCGAAGCGTCTGGGTGTGGAAACACTCGTTAGAAGCCTTAAATTGAAAGCATTTTAAAAACAACGAATGCTTGAAAATGTACAATGTATATATTGAAGTATGTATAACTACTTAAAAGAAAAAATCCCTGTATGTCGTATCTACTAGGTTTAATAAGCTTTAAAAACTTATTAATAATTTATTTCTATTGATTATACGTCTTCTAAAAACGGTTATAAAAAAGCATATTATGTGAGTAATAGCGATGATTGGATTCTTTTAAAAACATTCGAAATACCTACGTTTGGATTCGAAAACGAATCCTTTAAAAAAATTGCAGCGAATTTGGATCACGAATCCTTTTTTAAAAAAGTATTCAAATACTTCTTTTGAATTCTTTAAAGGGATTCGAATCCTGAACCATTAAAATCCTACCTAGCTCTGATATTTCCCGACCTACATTTTTTTGATGAAAATATACGTTTCGGGGTCCCAGGAATTAATATCACTTGTTATCTTAATGATAACTGTCGGGTTATGTACCAATTTGAAGAAAACAGCTGATGAGATTTTGATAAAATTTCGCATCTGCGCTCTACTTCATAATATCTCGAAATGGTTAACTTTTGGGTAATAAGCGAGAACTGGACGTGATTGTCTTATTATTATTCTTGTTTTCTGGTTATTTTTTCTTGTGTTTGGTTTGCAAATAATTCAAACTGAATTGTTACATTTTACAGCAGCATACTGTATGTAACAGAAAATACTACTATAACATCTTTATTCAGAAAAAAAAAGAAATACATTAAAAATATAATAATATATTATTTGAAATAAAACAACACAGTTGGGAGGGTTTCACTTTTATTTTTGAACACTGCAACATGTTTCACCACACAGTGGCTTCATCAGGCAGATTAAAAATATGAAATAATCATTATTTCATCTGCCTGATGAAGCCACTGTGTGGTGAAACATGTTGCAGTGTTCAACAATAAAAGTGAAACCCTCCCAACTGTGTTGTTTTATTTCAAATAGTATTATGGAGTTTCATCATGTATCCGCCTCATCAATTAAATATATAATAATATATATATATATATATATATATATATATATATATATTAGGGTGTTTCGAAAAAAATCGAAACAGCTGGCTCACCGCTTAAATTAAAGATTTTGGTCTACAATAGATGTGGGCAAAAGCATTTGCGATTGAAAAAATATTTAGAGGGTCCCCCGAGCCCCCAAACATGCCATTTTTAGCCCTTTTTTAGATAATCGGCCAAAAACTTGCCTTATAGTCATCGGATCAAGGCGAATATTTTATATTTTGTGCCCAGATGAATATACTACAAGCAAAATATGCAAAACCTAACTTGGCGTTAGGTCTGGGTGAGCTACGAATTTTTTAAATAAGTTTTTTCACAATTTTGAAGGTTTTTTTTTCAACTGTTTTGTTAAAAAGTGAGTTTTAACGACAAGAAATCAAGTCACACCCGCGATAATTTGTCCTGAGAAGTATATTGAATAATGTAAGCATGCGAACTGCGTATCTCACCCATGTCCGATTATGTGGCATTATTATGTTTGTTTCTTAAAAAAACGTTTTAAATTAATGAAGAACTGGCTTACGCTAAATATTTCTTGCTTTCATTATAATAACTAGTTGTAAGCGTGCAACTGATGCTTTTGAGATCCATTAAATTCATAAATAACAGCCTGAAATTCTGCGTATAACGCTCAGTATGGATTTTCCCACATTTTCGTTTAAAAATACAGTACATCAATTAATTAATAAATTTCATTTTGTTAAACAATATTTGGTTGAAACATGTGTTTCTTAACCTGCAATCGATTACAATAAATTCAAAGTCAGCAATCTTGTTCGATAACAACGTAGTCTTTTTTACTTTGGAATTTGGCCATCGCGGGTGCAACTTGATTTCTTGTTGTTAAAACCCACTTTTTAACAAAAAAGGTGAAAAAACCCTTCAAAATCGTGAAAAAAAGTTATTTAAAAAATTCGTAGCCCACCTAGACCTAACGCCAAGTTAGGTTTTGCATATTTTGCTTGTTGTATATTCATCTGGGCACAAAATATAAAATATTCGGCTTGATCCGATGACTATAATGCAAGTTTTTGGCCGATTATCTAAAAAAGGGCTAAAAATGGCATGTTTGGGGGCTCGGGGGACCCTCTAAATATTTTTTCAATCGCAAATGCTTTTGCCCAAATCTATTGTAGACCAAAATCTTTAATTTAAGCGGTGAGCCAGCTGTTTCGATTTTTTTCGAAACACCCTAATATATATATATATATATATATATATATATATATATATATATGTTTAGATCTTTTTTTTTCTCCACATGGGCTATCGACTGTAGGTCTTTCTGCCCTATATTATGTTTTAGTCGAGTTTCAGTCGATTTCAAGGTGGGAAAGTAGGATAAAAGGAAGAGATGTATTCGTATAGGGTTATAGGTGCGTTTTTGTATTTTGGGATTATGTCGGGGTTTCTGGGGATGCGCATTTTTTTAAGGTGTTCGTAATTCGACTCTTTACATGCAAATCGTTCTGCAAGAAATTGAAGTCACTCTCTTATTGGGGTAATTTGTGTTGTTTGGTAAAGGAGTATATTGGATAGGTTGTGGAGGGGATTTTGAGGGTGTCGAAGTTTGGTAAGGGTACGAAGGGAGGATCTTTCGGCTACTTCGAGGTTGTTTATGGTGGCATTACATAGATTTATATAAAGGATGAAGCTATATATAGTCTAGGGACGGTAAATCATTTTATAAATTTTGCAACAGGTTTTTGTAAGTCAGGCAACGAACAATTTTCGCTCGCTTTACGATGTTTTTTATATCGGAGGTGTGTTTTTTGAAGGATAGTTTTGGGTCTAAATGATTCCTAGGTATTCACATGATGGGATGGAATATATAGTGGACCCGTTAATGGTTATGGAAAGAGGATAAGGTGGAATGCGGTGGTAGGGTAGGAAGAGTTGGGATTTGTTGGGATTAATTTTGAGCCTCCGCCAAGTGGCTGTTTGGTTGACAAAGTCTTGGAGGGAGTTAAGAGCTGAGGGTAGGGTTGTTGAATGGGAGATTAAGGCAGTATCGTCCGCAAACTGCAGAGGATAACAGGTTGGGTTTATAAAGTTTGGACTGGGATGGTATAAGTCGGAGCAATAAATGTTGTATAATAGAGGAGATTGAGAGGAGGCTTGAGGAACACCTTGTTTAAGATGGAATTTGGAAGATAAAGTTTGACGTAAACAGATTTGTAGTTTGCGGTTGAAAAGGAAGTTTTGGATTAGGTTGATAAGATGATGGAGTAGATTAGGGATGCTGCATTTATATAAAAGGCCTCGGTGCCAAACGGAATCGAATACCTTAGATATATCGAGAAGTAGCGTAGCCGATTTCTTGCCTTCTAAATGAGCTGTTTGGCAGTTGGAGGTAAGGATAGTTAGAGGGAGTGTTGTGGAGCTATTTGGAAGGAAGCCATATTGGTAGATTGGGATATGGGGTAATGTATGCTCAAGTATTTTTTCTTTGAACAGAAAATATTTTATTGTACAATCAAATATCCGCCGGATCATTAGACAGTATTTCAATATTTAATTTTGAATCCTTTTTAACTTGTATTAAAATTGACATTCCGTTTCAACAATACAGAACATTCTCCGACAATAAACGTATTACGTCAATTTTCAATTGTTTTAATGTTGAAACAAACGAGTGTCTTCCACTCCCAGACTAAGCATGAAGTAGCGAAGCGGAGCGAAGCGGAGCGACCGAGCCAAATTAGGCTTTTCTAAACTCGAAATTTAATTTCATGCGCCACGCGTATAAAACACTGATTTAATTTGAAATGATCTTTAACCAATTTACAAAAGAAATAAGTTTATTATGTCAGTTATCAATTGTTTTGAATCCTTTTTAACTTGTATCAAAATTGACATTCCGTTTCAACAATACAGAACATTCTCCGACAATAAACGTATTACGTCAATTTTCAATTGTTTTAATGGTGAATCAAACGAGTGTCTTCCACTCCCAGACTAAGCATGAAGTAAAATTTCGAGTTTAGAAAAGCCTGAAAATTTGGTTTGGTCGCGTAGCGCGAAGCGCGGAGCGGCCAAACCAAATTTTCAGGCTTTTCTAAACTCGAAATTTTACTTCATGCGCCACGCGTATAAAACACTGATTAAATTTGAAATGATCTTTAACCAATTTACAAGAGAAATAAGTTTATTATGTCAGTTATCAATTGTTTTGAATCCTTTTTAACTTGTATCAAAATTGACATTCCGTTTCAACAATACAGAACATTCTCCGACAATAAACGTATTATGTCAATTTTCAATTGTTCTAATGTTGAAACAAACGAGTGTCTTCCACTCCTAGACTAAGCATGAAGTAAAATTTCGAGTTTAGAAAAGCCTGAAAATTTGGCTCGGGCGCGTAGCGAAGCGGAGCGACCGAGCCAAATTAGGCTTTTCTAAACTCGAAATTTTACTTCCTGCGCCACGCGTATAAAACACTGATTTAATTTGAAATGATCCTTAACCAATTTACAAGAAAAATAAGTTTATTATGTCAGTTATCAATTGTTTTGAATCCTTTTTAACTTGTATCAAAATTGACATTCCGTTTCAACAATACAGAACATTCTCCGACAATAAACGTATTACGTCAATTTTCAATTGTTTTAATGTTGAAACAAACGAGTGTCTTCCACTCCCAGACTAAGCATGAAGTAAAATTTCGGGCGCGTAGCGAAGCGGAGCGACCGAGCCAAATTAGGCTTTTCTAAACTCGAAATTTTACTTCATGCGCCACGCGTATAAAACACTGATTTAATTTAAAATGATCCTTAACCAATTTACAAGAAAAATAAGTTTATTATGTCAGTTAGCAATTGTTTTGAATCCTTTTTAACTTGTATCAAAATTGACATTCCGTTTCAACAATACAGAACATTCTCCGACAATAAACGTATTACGTCTATTTTCAATTGTTTTAATGGTGAAACAAACGAGTGTCTTCCACTCCCAGACTAAGCATGAAGTAAAGTTTCGAGTTTAGAAAAGCCTGAAAATTTGGCTTGGGCGCGTAGCGAAGCGGAGCGACCGAGCCAAATTAGGCTTTTCTAAACTCGAAATTTTACCTCATGCGCCACGCGTATAAAACACTGATTAAATTTGAAATGATCTTTAACCAATTTACAAGAGAAATAAGTTTATTATGTCAATTATCAATTGTTTTGGTGATGCCTAGCCCGCAAAGTAATTGCTTCAATGAATATTTGTATTAGTCTTCCTAAGACAAATTAGTAGTAGATTGCGAAATAAGTCGCACTTTTAATATATTTATATATTTATTTACTAGTAAAATTGGAGACCATTAACTTCCGCCACACTAATCATATAATATTGTAAGAATTGTAACATTTTACTTCTTTTGACATTTAAGCCTGGAAGACAGTGCAACGACGCCCATGTAGTAGGGTAAATATTAATCAAAGGGAGAAGCAGATTCCGCAGTTTGGGATTCATTACATAAATTGGTGGATTCGTAGCAAGATTGAGTAAAGTCAAATACCACAGTTACATACGTGGGTTATTCAGTCCAATTAATAAACAGAAACTTACATTTTCGAACAAAGGAAGTTAGTAACGAAGAGTCATCGACTTGTAACTAAAAAAAAAAATCATCACGAGCGTGACTTCCTTTCATCCATCTGAATGATTCAAACACTTAATGGCGGCGCGAGTCTTGCGACAACAAGGCAAGTAATTAACGTGCATTATTCGGCAGATAATTACCGCTGGGGAAAACAGAGAATATTACAGAAGCTGTTTACTAGGATACAGAATCAAAGAAATCGCGCTGATGATGGAGACGGAGTGCAGTCTGAATGGTGAATAGAGAAGAGGCGACGTTTGGCCTCAATTCGGTAAAATCGGCCGAATAACGGTCCTCTCTCGAGAGCTAGACCTGCCTGTCACACGGTGGACAACTTCTGGGCCCGGACACTTAATCAAATGATTGAAAGAGGCTATCTACTCCACTTTATTTTGATAATAAAGCCAATAAATCTTCGTTTTGTCTTCCCGCGTTTTTCCCCACCGGTAGCGCGATAACGTCTGCACGCGGGAAAGTTAACATTTTTTACGATCCCGGAGAGATTGTGCGGATTCAAAAATTCAATTTAAATATTTTACTTTTCACGTTGAATTTAACACAGTCTATATAATTTACAGTATATTGCTTTTTTCGTAAATATGATGGTAGAATTCTACAGTTCGTCGATTACTTAACAAGTTTGCAAAATAGACTGTTTCAATAAAAATATACACGGAATTTTTTATTTAAGTATATACATACACTTTTGTACAATAAAATTAAGCACACAAAATATGTTATAGTGTAAAACGGACATAATGAGTTTCCTAGTTACGAAAATATGTAAATATGCCAATTTCCTTAATGTCAAAATGCTGCGTCATTTTGACAACAATTCAAAAATTCGAATTCAAACTAAAATAGAAGATGGTTTTTCTATTTCAGCTTTGCTGTATTTATTATGAGCAGTTTTTCCAAAAAGTCTTAGTTTTGTTTTTTTAATAAAGGTTTTTTTCAAGTTATAGTGTTTTATCATTTGTTGAAACTGCTGCTAGGCAATTAACACTGACCCAAATTATACAACTAGAATATTGTGAAAAATAGTTATGAGACTTGTGCTTAATTTTATTGCACAGAAGTGTACATCCCGAAGATTACAGACTTTGGTAAATTTGCAGGAATTTTGTTTTTATAAAAGCAGGCAATTTAAAGCGTCCAACAAGTGTTTCTACTCCTTGATAAAGCATGAAGTAAAAATTAGAAAAGCCTGATCATTTGGGCAACGGAGTAACCAATCCAAATTTTCAGGTTTTGCTAAACTCGAAATTTTACTTTATGCGCCATGCGTATAAAAAGGACCCGGTAAAACATCCACACAGTCTCTCTGGAAAATCCCTAAGAATGGAATTTGAAAGAGCAGAGTTTTCTTGTACAAAATTAATTTCTTTGTTTAAACAAAGTGAGCTTTGGAAACAAAACCAACACGATGGGTTTTGAAGAAAATATTTACAATTCGCGAAACTAAGCACACTATGTTTAATGTAAATTGCATATTTTAATGCAGAAACTGCAAAATATTACAAGTATATGAATTTCTAAAATTTAGTACATACGAATAAGTACTTTAATTTTTTACTTAAAATAAATTATCAAAATTATGCCAAACAAGTAGATAGAAGACCAACATTACTGCCAAAAATAGTGTTTTGATAGGGTCCCGTATAAAACACTAAAATATTGTGAAATTTAAAATAAACTGCTAAATTAATATGAAAAATAAACTGCTAATGACTAATTTCCTGATTTAGCTAACTTTAAATCTTCATTCACATCTTGATTTTTGTAAATAGAACAGCCTTTTAAATAGAACACCTCTTTTACATATTCTGATGCAGAGTTTTATTCTGCATTGATTTATACTTGCATTTTCTATATCTATCCCTATTTGTTTTCAAGATATTTTTATTTAAATGAATATAATAATAAAAACAAATAAATTTTAATTTATGTTTTATTTGTTACAAAATATACACCGAACTAAAAATAAAAAATTAAAATATCTCCTGTAATTTTTTTAAATTTTTGCAGTAATAAGAATTTTAGTTTTTTTGTTTTAAGTGAAGTATTCGGGACATATTTTGACTTTGATTTTTTTGACATTGTATTTTTAGTGGCAATTAAACATATTTGTGTTTCTATTTTGTGGCACTGATGATAATTTTTGTTTTTGATGGGTAAGATTTTTTAGACATTTACGAAAAACAATTATTGTTTAAATAACTTTCATGATTTAAAACTGCAGCAGTTTTTTTGCGCTTGTTTTTTTTTGTAGTATACTAAAAATCTACAACTATTAAAATTATTTTTCATTCACAATTTATGGTAACTTTTATAATAATTGAAACAAAAAATAATTTTGTTGGGAAATCAAAATAAAAAAAAAATATTTAACTTTTTTATACTACTTTATTTATTTCCCAAAAAATTAAAATGTTTCTTAATTATTAATGTGTAATAAAAAATGTATGCGTTTTCTTTATATCAAAACTTTTATAAGAAATAATTTATATTGTTTATATATTTTGTCTGTTTTTTTAATGTGAACATTGAATGTGTATTATAACATTTACCATAGCCAATTTTTGTTTTTCTCATGGACGCAATTTTTGATTTTCATATATTTTGAAAAAAAAATTTTTTTCTGAATTTAATGATCTATCTATAGATTATTGTACATTTTATATGTAAAAATTTGATCTTTTGTTTTTTGCAAAGAGTGCCTTGGAAACAGTTGAGTAACTCACTGATTTGACAACTCCTAGTACCCATAATTTGCTTACATATCACCCCTGAATACGGACATCGAGCTGATTAGTTACTGTACTGATAGAAAATGTATTTGTTTATAATTCTGTCTGTGGACTATCATCGGGATTTGTCATATTATATTTTTATTGACCGTGTTTTGACTATTGTAACTGTAAGTGGCTTGGTTGACTGTCTTTTGACTATGCTAGGATTTTGTCTGATTATGTCTTTCTATGGACTGTATTTCGGCTATTGTGTTTTATTGACCGTGTTTTGACCATTGTACCTGTAAGAGGCTCGATTGACTGTCTTTTGATTATGCTAGGATTTTGTCTGATTATGTCTCTCTATGGACAGTATTTAGGCTATTGTGATGTTATGATTCTGTCACTTAAATCACTGTATCAAGTACAGTCAATATAGTAATTTAATGATAAAATATTTATATGTTAAAAGAAGCTAAGCAAGTGACTTACAGTCGTAATATCAGAATAGTCGAAATACAATCCATAGAGGCATAATTAGAGAAAATCTTACCATAGTCATACGACAGTTTACCAAGTGACTTACAGTCATAACGTCACAATAGTTAAAATGTGCATTTATGACTGTAAATCACTAGGTTGACTGACTTAAGTCTATCGTTTCAGCTCCACATAAGTCGGCGCTAGCCGACATTTAGTCCATTGTGTCAACTTGACATAAGTCGGCGTTAGCGGATATTTGGACTATAATGACAGTTGACATAGGTCGGCGCTAGCCGGCATTTGGACTATAATAACAGTTAACATAAGTCGGCGGTGGCCAACATTTAAACTAACTATAATTACAGTTGACATAAGTCGACGTAATCCGACATTTAACAAGTTGACATAAGTCGGCGTAATTCGACATTTAACCAGTTGAAATAATTTGGCGTAATCCGACATTTAACCAATCGTGCAAACCTGACACGTGTTTGAATTGAACTACAATGAGATCGCCATGTTGTTGTTTTTCTTTGTGACAGTTACGATACATATATTATTAGTTGTGTTGTATTTTAAACTAATGAGTGTCTTCCACTCCCAGACTAAGCATGAAGTAAAATTTCGAGTTTAGAAAAGCCCCGCGTAGAAAATTTGTCGAGGGTCGCGCAGCGACCCGAGACAAATTTTCACGGGGCTTTTCTAAACTCGAAATTTTACTTCATGCGCCACGCGTATAAACCACCGATTTACAGTAAAGTTAAAAACATATAAAATATAATACACGATGAAATGTTCCTATATTGTTTAGCTGTTAATTCATGTTGTTTTTAATTTGAAACAATAAAATCTAACTTTTAAAAATAAAATAACTCTTAGATCCGCTTAGAATAAACCAATAGTTAATAGAATTTTAAAAAATATATTTTGTTATAATGTGAAAAACAAATTTGAAGTATTGATTTTAACAAAAAAAAAAAGTTTAAATTTGACAAATTTTATGAAAAATATTGTTTTATTTTACTTAAGAAATAGAAAAGCAAAAAAATGTCTTAAAATTAAAAGCATTTGTAAAGAAATTAATAAACTTTCTTGAAAAAATCGAATGACGGAATCGAACTTAATAAAACTGTAAAAAAATCTTTAAAAGTTGATTCTAATTCATTTAATTATTTTCTTTGTGAATAATAATTCATTTATTTATTTTCTTTGTGAATAATGATTAATTTAATTATTTTCTTCGTGAATTAATAAGTTAAACTTAATTTAGTATAACTTTATTTATCCCAAGTTAATAAAAATTAGTATACAATATCGTTCAATTATTGTTCATGTATTTTGCTTTTATAAAATGTTTCACTTTTTGTATGGTGTTAGGGTGCAAATGCGTGTGTACACTTAAATTTGTCGTGATCCGCTTTATGTTCATGTAATCTGAAGTGGGACGAGGAAGATGTTTTCCCACATAAAAATGCATTTATGGTGATTTATTTCCCTTCTATTGAGAAGGGAAATGCTTTTAAGTATTTGCAAGGGAGATTATAAAGAGGAAATATGGAAGATCTGCTTTTGAAGGATCCATTGTAGTTGCAATGTCAATTTATATTTAAATCGTAACAACATATATTTGATCGGTTTAAATATAAAACTCACTAAGTATGTAGGAAATTAGGAATATTATTTGATGTAAGGATATATAATGAAACAAAATATTACGTACGCTGCCAAATAGAGTGTAAAAGTTAAGTCAATCACTCTTTAAGTTAATGTTTCTATACGGAGAATTTTTTCCGATAATTACAGCGTTTTGTAAACTTCGAGCAATATTCTGTTGTATATATAAATATCATTAACAAAAAAATCTAAAAGGATATTGCTGTAGTTTTGTAATAATAGGCAATACAGCAATATCCTTTTAGATTATTTTGTTGAATGATATTTATATATTTGAAATAAAACAACACAGTTGGGAGGGTTTCACTTTTATTGTTGAACACTGCAACATGTTTCACCACACAGTGGCTTCATCAGGCAGATAAAATAATTATTATTTCATATGCCTGATGAAGCCACTATGTGGTGAAACATGTTGAAGTGTTCAACAATAAAAGTGAAACCCTCCCAACTGTGTTGTTTTATTTCAAATAGTATTATGGAGTTTCATCAAGTATCCGCCTCATCAATTAAATATGATATTTATATGTTCAAAAGAATATTGCTCGAAATTTACAAGACGCTGTAATTATCGGAACAAATTCTCCGTATAGAAACATTAAATTAAAGAGTGATTTACTTACATTTTACACTCTATTTGGCAGCGTACGTAATATTTTGTTTGATTATATATTCTTGTGTCAAATAATATTCCTAATGAAATGAACATTTGTAATGTTTAACAATCTAAGTTTATTCTTAAGCAGTATATTTGACCAAGTCAAATTTTTAAGCTTGTCTAAACTGGAAGTTTTACTTCACGCTTAATCAAGGAGTAGAAACAGCTTAAAATTAAACATTTATATAAAATCAATTTATGCCTGAAAATGTACATCATATACATCGGGATATATAAGGTATACTTAAAAGAAAAAATGTTTGTATAATAATATTTATATTATATTATATTAAAAAGGGAGGTATCTACATTCATAAAAATGTTATTTAAGGAAACAGCAGAAACCCCCACAGCTCTAATCAGTTGTTTACTTATTAAAACACCTTGCACTGGCCCTGTAAACTTGAATGGAATATTGTTTTATTAATAAATCAGTAACAAATATTTTGATGTATTGTTATAAAAGTGTATAATTATATTCGTTAAAATTATAAAGTTTTATAACAATACATCGAAATATTTGCTACTGATTTATTAATAAAACAATATTAAATTCAAGTTTAAGGGCCAGTTGCATTTGCTACTGATTTATTAATAAAACAATATTACATTCAAGTTTAAGGGCCACTTGCATCAAACACGTTAAACTGGTTCAACTCTGAACGCTAGTTCAAAGTGACATTAGAACAATGAGAACTGTCATCTTGAACTCAAGGTCAGCTTGAACTCAAGTTCAACTTTTATGGTGAAACTGGGCCTAAATATATTTTCAACAAACAATTTGAATCGTTATTTTATATGGTATATCAAACTACATTTCTTAAAATAAAAATCGTCTGTTTGTTGCTACTGGATAGCTTAAAATAACAAACGCGTTCAAAGCATGATTATTAATTGTAATAACAGTATTAAATTCCAATGATTCATTACGTGTAAAACTATAACAAAACGCGTATAACAATGCCGGGCTTGATACTGTATGTAACGTGTGCTTTATTATCCTGGGTGTAGTGTTCAAAGAAAACATAGAGAAGATAAACAGCACCAACAAGTGTCATATTACGAAAAGCCCAGAACGCAACAAAACATTACAATTATCTCCCATATGAAACGTGCTGGAAACAATTTTATGTACACAAAACTGGATACACTCACCCTCGACTCCTTCTTAAAAATAGAAAGGAAAAAAACGCTCGATGGGATTGTTTGTAAATACTTACGTTTCCAGTTGGAATCGATTTGCTTACTCGCGCGAAAATTTATAATATTGTCGGTTGACAAGTAAAAAAACACTAAGCGATATTGATTTAATATATGCTTGGTGAGTTTTATTTGTAAAATGATTATATTGGTATTTCTACACAAATCCCTGGATTAGAAAATAAAATATTCATAAAACAGACTATTATTTTCTATGCAGTGGTTAAAGTGGAGAAAAGCGGATAAGAATGAATTTAAACTGTTTGGATGACATTTAATTTGTTTTCAAAAACCATCAAATTATTTGAGAATGAAGGAACGAATAATTCACAATAACATATGTTATTGTGAAATTAAGGTGCAGCGTTCCAAAAAGTAAGTAATTAGTGGAGTTTAACCTAAATTTTAAAATTGTCTTTGAAAGATAATTGTTTCAGAGACAATTTTAAAATTTAGGTTAAATTCCACTAATTAATTACTCGTTAGGAATTTTATATTTTTTTGATTTGGTAAATGCTTGTCAATGTATCCTAACTCTCATAGTTCTGAACTTTTTGTAATTTTATGATGTGTGCGGGTTTTAAAGATTTTATTTAAAATACTAATAATCATTTAAAATTTGTGATTTTTGTTAAATATTGACATTCGGGGATTTTATCTTTTAACTATTATTTCATATATTCGATACAAATATTTGTAAAATTAATAAACATTTGATCAAACCTAAGCAGATATTATGAACTTCACTTTAAATCAGGGTTTTATACGCGTGGCGCATGAAGTAAAATTTCGAGTTTAGAAAAGCCTGAAAATTTGGTTTGGTCGCTCCGCGCTTCGCGCTACGCGACCAAACCAAATTTTCAGGCTTTTCTAAACTCGAAATTTTACTTCATGCTCAATCTGGGATTGGACACACTCGTTAGAAGCTTCATAATGAAAGTGTTAAATAAAAAAAACGAATGTTTGAAAATTCACATTAAAAAATGTGATATGTATACCTAAAAGAAAGAGTCCCTGTATTTATCTTTTCATTTCATTGATTTAAACATTTCTATACTACTTTTATTAACATTTTTTATTTTTTTTATTTATTTTTTTTAATAAATTTGTAATATTTTATATTCAAGTGTTTTATATTAAAAATAAATAAATAAATTTAATTTGATCGACTTGTACAAAAAAATACAGACAATAAAAATTATAATTGCCTTTTCTGATTTATTTAAATTGTCATTTACGAATTTTACTGATAGGTAAATGTTTGTTTGTTGCTTTTGAATATTTTATTTAAAATTCATGATTTTGACAATTTTTAGAAAATGTGATATAATTGATTTCGACTACTTTTTACTATTTTGATTAAGTTTCACTATTTGTTTATTACTTCTACAAGTTTAATCGATTTATAAAAATGCACAAATTTTCTATAAAAAAAATCTTGATTATTTTATCAATTTTAGTCGTTTACTTGTTGATATTCGTTTAATAAAGTGAACAAATATTAACAAAGAAATGACATCTTAAATTTGTCATGATTTTGATTAAATTTGTGTCAATTTAAACTTTGCTTAATTTATATAATTTCAGTCGTTTCTTTGTTAATATTTGTTCAATAAAGTAAACAAATATCAACAAAGAAATGATGTCTTTAATTTTTCATGATTTGTATTAATTTTGGTGCCTTTTTTAAACTTTGCTTAATTTAATTAAATCCGTTTTTATCAATTTTTATCATTTCTAGTTTATTTTTTAATAAATGTGTAATAGCTTTTGAAATTCTCTTTTTATTTGTAAGCTTTATTCATAAATTTAGATAATTTTCATGATTTTCAACAACTTTAACATATTCAACGAATTCTGTATACCAGGAGTGCATTTTCAATCCGGAACATATAATATAATTAAGGGTAAGTATTTCAATCCAAAACGTAACAATTCACAACAAAAGGGGAAAATTATTTAATTGAATTGCATTTTAATTCCAAACTAAAGATTAAATACAAATTGAAGGTCTCTTAAAAGCTACGCGACCAAACCAGATTTTCAGACTTTTCTAAACTCGAAACTTTACTGCATGCGCCAGGCGCGTAATACGCTGATTTATTCCGAAGTTCAAAAACAAACACAAATTCCAGTAAATATTTCAAAGTTATTCCATGATTTTGTAAAAATGATAAGTTTTTACGAATCTTTCTCCAAGAAAAAAGATAGCTACGAAAAAACTGGAAGATAGAAAAATTGTCCAAAATTTACTGTATTCCCATTAGTTATTGAGTTATTTGCAACTTTTGCGAAATACAAAATGTGCAGAATGTGCAAGCGAACTCGCTTTGACAAAAACGTTATAACTCAAAAACTATTCGAGCTACAGAAAAATATAATACATGCATTTTGGCTATTTTGATGAGATCTACAATATGGGCGTATTTGCTTTTATACAGGGTAATCCATAAAGTATCTAAGAGAAAATGTTAATTGTTTTTTTCTATATCAAGAAGGCGAGTGTTTGTCAGAGTTATATTATATGTACGAGTGTTTTCCACGCCCAAACTAAGTATGAAGTAAAATTAGAAAAGCTCCGCGTAGAAAATTAGTCGAGGGTCGCGCCAGCGACCCTCGACTAATATCTACGGGGCTTTTCTAAACTCAAAATTTTACTTCATGCGCCACGCGCGTAAAACGCTGATTTATCCTGAAGTCCAAAAACATACACAAATTTCAATAAATAGTTCTAAGAAGTTATTCCATGGTTTTGTGAAAATTATAGGTTTTTACAAACTGTCGTTTTTCTCTAAAAAAAAAGATAGCTACAAAAATTTAAAGAAAGAAATATTGTCAAAAATTTTATTATATAAAACTTTCATTCTAACAATTTTTCTGTATTCCTGTTAGTTATTGAGTTATTTGCAGCTTTTACGAAATACAAAAAAAGCGAGCGCACTCGCGTAAATTCTCGACATTTTTCAATTCTGACAAAAAACGTTTTTACTCTAAAACTAAATTTTGATTTTCATATGATCCCACAGAAAATAGTCACATGGCGCTAAATCAAGAGATCTGGCGGGCCAGTTAATTTTTCCACCACAATCAATAATCTAGCGATTTGGAAAGGTTTTTCTTTTCTAAATATTCCCGAACACCTACCAAAACCATACCTCCTGATTGTCACGTGTTGCTCCTTCTACTGCAAGGTTAACATTTTTGATTGAAAGTTCTAAATATGATTTCGAATTTAAATTTCTGATAATTTCAAACGGTCCAATAATTGTATTATTGAACATTTTTGCCTAAGTATTGATTTTTTGAGGATACTGCGTTCTTGTGCTAAAATTTAATTTAAAGTCATTTATATAATTAATTTTAGTATAGTATATAAAAGTGCTCACCGTTAATTATATTATATGTTCCAGATTAAAAATGCTCACCCGGTATATGAAAATCGTAAAAATTTCAATTGTTTACCATTTTCATAAATTCTAACAAACCTATTTTGTAGTTTTGTCAATTTTTACGATTCCAATTTACCTATTTTTTTGCTATATCTGGGCCTGGCCACATACAGGGAATTTTTCTTTTAGGTATACAAACCACAATTTCTCTAGGTACATTTTCAGATATTCGTTGTTTTTATAAAACCTTTCAATTTAAAGCTTTTAGCAAGTGTTTCCAATCCTAAATTAAGTATGAAGTAATATTACGCGTTTAGAAAAACCTGATAATTTGCTTTGGCCGCATAGCGAAGCGGAGCGACCAAACCAAATTTTCAGTTTCATATTGGTTCATAGATTTTTTAATGATTTATCCTTAGTAATAAAATGAAAATTAATTGGTTACATTAATTTTATTATTAAATTAAAAAAAGTAATCTTTAAAAAGTTCAGAAATCTACTTTCTACTATGCATATTTTTTTCATTTTATGTTGATAACAAAAGTATATTAATATTTCTCTGATTTGATTTGATTTTGATCAAAATTTAAAGTAAGTTAATGATCATTCATATTTATCATTAATAGACTTAAGTAGATAGTTTCAAGACTCTACCTAATTTGTTACATATTGCTTACAAGAGACATTAATCTTGTAAGCAATATGTAACAAATTAGGTAGAGTCTTCAAACTATCTACGTAAGTCTATTAATGATAAATATGAAGATTTCAGTTTACAAATTTTAATCAAATATAAGATCTAGTTATTCAATAAGACCTTAAACTAAGTAAAGTTAAACTCAGTATAAATTTCATTTAATATAATAATACAGTATGCGCCAAAATATAGTAGTACTGTTCTCATGCGCATGTCCGTTCATCGGAGAATTGTTGCATCATAACTATGTGTTGTTTATAGTGCAAAGAACGCTGTGCTGAGAAGTTGGAGCTAAAAAAGGGCCTTACGACGGAGGAAAAAGTTTCCATTGTCGAGTATTATTTTCGCTTGTACGGAAATGGCAATCAAAGCAGGCTGAGTTTGAAGTTAGTATCTGAACAATACCGCGAATAATTTGATAAGGCAGTAGAGAGCAACACAACTATGCTATCTATCATTAAGAAGATTCGTCGTACTGGTAGTGTATTGTAGCTGTACAGATCCACCCAGAACTGTACCTACATTACGTGAGAAGATCGGCTTGGTATTCAGAAATCTGAAGCAAGCTTTATTCCAGAATATGTTTAAAAATCTGCGTGACCGTAATAAACAGTGCCTGCAGCGCGGCGCATATTTTGACCATTTATACTATAGAAATAAAAATAATAAAAACTAAAATAAAAATAAAACAGAATATCAGCTACTGTATATTTTGGCGCATATTGTATTTGAACAAAAGCATCATTAGACAACTGGTCATGATTCTGGGTTGCACCAAAAATTGAATTATTTGTTAGGAAAGCACATATATGCCGTATATTTTCAGGTATTCATTGATTTTATTAAAGCGTTCTCTTTAAAGCTTCTACCGAGTGTTTCCATTGCTTAATTAAACGTGAAGTAACATTTTGAGTTTAAAAAATCAATTAGTGAAATCCCCTTTAATATGTTATATTTACAATGTCTGATTTCCAATAAAAATAAATTGTTCATTTTGATTTCTGCGGCAGGTAGCAATATAGTTTGGCTAAGTTTCATTTCAATGATAAATGGTAACTAGTCAGACCACAGGTTAAGACGTGATAGGATTATTATTATTATTACCAACTCTGAGTGATGGAAACAAAATTAATTGGTTTTATTTTATAAACGTTATTACAATTATATAATTTGTGACATTTCAATAAAGAATGTTGAAACCATTAATGTTGCTCTATTTATTGTTTAAGTATTTGTTTTTTATCTTTTCAGAGTTTTTGACGACTTTTTTTGCTAAGTTAACAATATTTCTACTATTTTAACTGTTTACAACTGAGAGTGATATTGCAAAACCTGTAAAAGCACTTTAAAACTCAAATGCAATAAAATTCGTTATTTGTAATATTTGATAAAGTCTTGACCGAATTAAACATTTAATATATTTCCTCTATTTGAACGTAAGAAAAGTAACATAAGAATAGGTATGCATATTTTCTAAATAAATACATTTGCATTTTATATATTAAAGTATTAAAGAAATTAAACTACTTGAGTTTGTAAAGTTAATATTCTGTTACTACTTGACTTAACTTTTACTTTACTTCAACTTGACTGGATTTCAAGTTAAATAGCTTGTAATTCAAGTCAAATAGCGTGAAACTCAATTCAAGTCCTAAAACCCTATGCAAAATATACATCCGTATCATTTTTGCACGTTTAATTAATTTCTAGAGCTTCATGCGCATATGCCGACAAAAGGCCAAAATCCAGATGTTACCGTAGAAATGCAGTAAGCTGTCCATTGTTTCTTCTGGGCGTTTAATTCATGTTAGCGTTTCCACAATTTGAATATAATATTAAATAGGAATAAACGAGGAGGCGATTTATATTCATAAGCCAGGGGGAGAGATCCGTCTGGAAAGCGCAATTTCGCCGATTTACATCTAAATAACGTGCAGTAGATTAAAAATAAACAAGAGATTCGTACTGTAAAATCATACAATTTGGCCAATATTTACTTTGAATATAACCAGTCTTGTTAATAAATATACGTTACAAGGCAGTTTTTAAACTCTGCTAAGAGCGTTTATTGGGCATACCGGAGCTGGGCAGGATTCGAATCATTCAGGAATTGAATCCTGGATTCGAATCCTTTTAGAGGATTCAAAAGAGGCATTCAAATACTTTAGTTAAACTGGATTCGTGATCCGGATTCGTTACGTTTTTTTTAAGAGGATTCGTATTTAAATCTAAATGCCGGTGATTCGAATCCTTATAAAAGAATTCGAATATTTATAAAAGGATTCGAATATTTATAAAAGGATTCTATAACTTACAAAAGGATTCGAATATTTATAAAAAGGATTCGAATACTTACAAAAGGATTCGAATCTAGTAAGCAATTCTTGCCTATCTTTTCGTTACAATTTTTTAATCGCTCCAGCAAACCTTGATTATTTAGCATTGCTCAGCAATGAACGTGAAGAAATTAAAAAGGAAGAAAAAGTTTATAATCTTCTTGAATCTGCTAGTCTTGAACATCAAGAAGCAAAGCGTCAAAAATAAATCGAATTAATTGTGAGGATTAACATAAAAAATTCGTGTTGCGTATTTTTAAATTTCTCCTAAAATCACTGTTTTATACGCGTGGCGTATGAAGTAAAATGTCGAGTTTAGAAAAGCCCCGTGAAAATTTGTCGAGGGTCGCTGCGCGACCCTCGACAAATTTTCTACGCGGGGCTTTTCTAAACTCGACATTTTACTTCATGCTTAGTCTGGGAGTGGAAACGCTCGTTCGAAACTTCAAACTGAATGTTTTAATAAGAGGCTTAAATGACTGAAAATGTTTTTAAGGATAATAATCTAGTTTTCAAAATATTGTTGAATATTATATGTCAGTCCGACTTTTCCCTGATTCAAGATTTATTTCCCTGACCTTATTATATAACTTTCTTCTGTGGTAAATCCCTATTTTGATAAATTTTTTTCATTGTGTTTGTCAATATTTAAGTTGGCTTTGTACATTATTACGTGTTTTGTAATTTTTATGATGCCTGTTCATTTTAACAAATTAAATAATATCATATGGCTTTTTTATTAGTGTTTCGGTCAATTTGAATGAAATTCCATGACTTTTCGCTGACTTTCCCGGTTTTAATGATATTCAGTGAATTTTTTATTTACATATTTTTCAGGCAATAGTCGATTTTATAATAGAGTTCAATTTGAAGTTTTAAACGAGTGATTCCACTCCCAGGTTAGGCATGAAGTAAAATTTCGAGTTTAGAAAAGCCTGAAAATTTGGTTTGGTCGCGTAGCGCGTAGCGCTACGCGACCAAACCAAATTTTCAGGCTTTTCTAAACTCGAAATTTTACTTCATGCGCCACGCGTACAAAACACTGATTTGAAGTGAAGTTCAAAAATACACAAATACATCTATTAATCAGAGTAACACGGAAATAGATATTTAGTCTGTTATTAACGACGTTCAGTGTTAATAATAACAATATTTATACGTTAATGGTTGCGAAAAAATAATAAAATCAAATTTATTTCTAAAGGATTTGTATTCGTGATTCGAAAAAACAGGATTCAGATCTTTGATTCGAATCATATTTATCTCTTACGAATCCTTTATTCGAGTATTCGTGATTCGAATCATATTAGGTGATTCGGATTCGTGATTTAAATCCTTTTTACGAGGTTTCGTCCCAGCTTTGGGGCATACATATTTTAAAACAAAATACTTGGTTAAATTTCACTAAGATTTTTTTATTAATGTTATAACAATCATGCTAAATTACACCGGTAATCCAAAATAAATACGGAAACATAGATCTTCTCGCTTAAATCAGATTCCAGGAACAAAAAACCAGTAGCACGAAATGTGTATTGTGCAAGTCATTCATCACATTTGTTCATCGATGTATATCGGAGCCAGAAAAAATTGTGAAAAAAATGGCTTCCGTTCATCTCGTGTCATTAAACTATGCGATCATTTGTCTCTAGACTAATTGACATTTGATTTATTTCCTTGGCAAGGTTGAAAACAATGTTAAAGTGTAGAATAACATTGAATATTTCATGTTATTGTGAATAATAAGTCATGATTTAATTCACAAGGTAGAAAGTAATGTTAAAGTATAGCACCAAATATTTTACATGATTGAGTATATTGGTCCAGAGTATAGAATACGTTTGCATGTTTAAGAACACGACAACGATTATTGTAGTAATATTAATTTCCATTACTAAAAAAAAGTATTATGAAATAACCGAAAACACAGTGCTTGACTTTTTAAAATCGGGTGTCATCCCTTTAAATTTCCCTTACACATTGCGTAAAAATTATCGCACCAAATGGGATTATATTGTTAAGACAACTTTTCCACTTTTATAAACATTACAAATTCTAAGCACTATTGAGGTGTCTCAGTATTATCCTCACGAGTGTCTTCCACTCCCTAATTAATCATGAAGTGAAATTTCGAGTTTAGAAAAGCCTGAAAATTTGCGAGTCGCGCCGGCAAATCTAAATTTTCAGGCTATTCTAAACTCGATTTTTTTTCTAAACACTGATTCATTGTACAGTTTGAAATATATAATACCTATTATGGTCCTTGAAGATGACCAATGGTTGAAACTAGTCGGAGAAAATATAAATTAGTGAAACAAACCAAGTGTTTTAATTAAATATCCAGAATTACTACCTATTATATTAAATAATATAAACTGATTGACAAATTGTCAAACTCAAGCGATGTATTTTAAATTTTACTTTTAATCAGTGTTTTGTACGCGTAGCGCATAAAGTAAAATTTCTAGTTTAGAAAAACCTGAAAATTTGGATTAGCTAAAATTTGGAAAACCCAAATTTTCAGGCATTCTTAAACTCGTGCTTAATCAAGTTTTGAAAATACTCGTTAGACGCTTTAAATTTAAAACTTCTGACGAGTGCTTTCACTTCTTAATTAAGCATAAAGTAAAATAAATTAATGTAAAATAAATGCATGTCTATTAATATACAGCGTATGTATGCAACTGTATATGTACATTTGCTATAGCATGATTTGAGGGAAAATCTGTCAAAATGTATTGTAAATTTTGGCAATTTAATTTTTTTATGTAATGGACGGATACAAACGTATAATTCTGTTTAAATAAAAAATAATCACACACGACAATTCTGATTATTCGCGCGGAAGCTCCAAATAAAAATGAATGAATTTTAATATCCTTCATAAATGAATATAATATTCGTGCGTGCAAATTTTGATTTGTTAACAAAATTATACCGAGCGCACGGTAATCTTGTTTCAGTGACATAATTCCGTTATGCAATTGAATTGTAAATTATTTGTTAAAATTAAATATAGCATGGCAACAAGTTTAACAGTAATACATTATAACTGGCATTTTATCCGCTGAAATATTGATGGCTACACAATTTCACAATATTCGCTCTAAACGGATGTTTTAATATTTATTTTTCATCATGAAATGTAAATTGTACACGTTTCATTTCACAACATGTAGTATAGAATAAAAAGTATTATATGTTTACATTAAAAATATGTAATTCTAATCCATTTGAAGTTAATTTTCTTTAAAACACAAAAGTGCAATTCTTGACGTAGTCTACAACAAAATAGTCTTGCAAAGACCAAATCAAAAACTCATTGAAACAACTACTTCCTGGGCTAATACAACGACGGACACTGGATCATACAATAAGTGTTTGTTGTTACATACAGAAACCTATTGCAAATGTAACAATTTAAGTTAAATTATTTAGGCTCTCTATAGACGCGTATATATTCTTGAAAATAACGACAATTCAACCCATATTAAAATTAATTAATTCCAATCGTTTGAAAAATCTGAAAATTAATTAATTCTTAGGTTTTCTTTACATCAATATCGAATTACGTTAGCATTGTGTCTACGGACCTGCAATATTGTGATTAAAGGGAGCAGATATTGATCAAAGGATTTAGGACGGATATCAAACGAGATAATTCCAAATTAAAACGCGACTCGAAATTTAATTAATTACAGTGTGTCAATAATAATAATTTATCTCATTTCAGTCTGTAGCCCAAATTAATCACATTTAATGAACGCTTTTTCAACACGAATCATTTGAAAATAATTTACTAGTAAATATTTGTGGAATTCTGGAATGTGAGTATAATTAACTGGGTGATTCTCTTTAAAATACTATGTTTTAAAACAGTGTTTTAAACATGTTTAAGAAGCAAGTACGTTTTAAACGGTTTTGTTTTTAACATGTTTTAACCCATTAAGCGCCATTGGTGCAATAACGCAAAATTATTATTATTTTTCTACATTACTAACTTAATAAGTTAATTTGACACATTGTATTATTTAACATGACTTGAGAATGTGTAAAGAAAAATATAAATATTTTGTATTTTAAATATTTCGATTATACCTCGTTTAAAAAAAATGTATAAATATTTTTTGGTATACATGTATTTCTAACTTCACAATAATTCAGTGTTTTATACGTCTGGCGCATGAAGTAAAATTTCGAGCTAAGAAAAGCGTGTAAATTTGGTTTGGTCGCTCCGCTTCGCGGAGCAACCACACCAAATTTTCACGCTTTTCTAAACTCGAAATTTTACTTCATGCTTAATCTGGGATTATAAACACTCGTTTGAAACTTCAAATCGAAGTTTCCGGACAAACCGTACAAATCGTGTATATTTAAAAAACATATTTTCAGTATGTAATATACAGGGTGGCCAAAGGAAACAGGACGTTTTATAAGTGATCAGTTCTCGCTTATTTTTGCCATTTTAAATACATATTATAAATAAAATATAAAGTCAGGCAAATGATGTCCACTTTCTTGAACACAATTTTCAAGCCTTTGCTTGAAAATTGTTGTATACGTGTTCCAACATTCTCTTTTCAGTCTTTAAAAAAAGGAAAGAGATTTTAATTCAATTACATATAACTCGGTATTCAAATTAAATTTGAACAATTCAGGTCCTATAGAAAAAGTAATCACTACTAGATTTAACCCATTGACGGCCGAGCAATTATAGAGTTAACTCTAAAAGTTAATTTTAGGTAAAATTCTACACTTCTTTTAATGATTTCTACGAATGACTTATTGTTTTACAAACTGTGAATTTTTCTTTTAAATATACATAATTTATACGCTGTAAATGTAAGGCATTCGCCGATTTTGTAGAAAAACGTGCAATATGAAGTTTAGAACGAGTATTTCCACTCCCAGACTAAGCATGAAGTAAAATTTCGAGTTAAGAAAAGCCCCGCGTAGAAAATTTACTTCATGCGCCACGCGTATAAAACACTGAAATATCGTGAAGTTAAAAATACACTGAAAACATTTTTTTAAAATGGGTAATAATCGAGATATTTAAATAACAAAATATTACCGTTTTTCTTTGTATATTTTCAAGTGAAGTCAAATAATATAATATATCAAATTAACTTATTTAGTAATTTAATTAACATAAAATTAATAATGTTGCGTATATGCATCAATGGCGCCTAATGGGTTAAAAAATGTTTCAGCTTCTACAAAATTCTAAATAGTTTTCATTTTGTCATTGGCAATTTTTATTTTCATGTTTGGTATGAACTGGCGAATTGGCAAGCGATAAACTCTAGTTACATGTGACTCCCAACATGTAGCTAGAGTTCATCGCTCGCCACTTCGCCAGTTCATACCAAACATGAAAATAAAAATTGCCAATGACAAAATGAAAACTATTAAAATGTACATAAAAGTATTTACAACTGATCAAAAGCAATAAAAAGGTAATAAGGTAAATCATAAAATATTATAACTATATAACTAAAAAGATAGAGATTATATTTGTAATTGGGAATGTATTATTAATATTATAATCATCGATACAAACTGTGATGACTAAATAAAAATAATTAATTAGATTAAACGAGTGTTTTCACTCCCAGATTAAGAATGAAGTAAAATTTCGAGTTTAGAAAAGCCTGAAAATTTGGATTTGCCGGGGCGCGCGAGCGAAGCGAGTCGCGCCCCGGCAAATCCAAATTTTCAGGCTTTTCTAAACTCGAAATTTTACTTCATGTGCCACGCGTATAAAACACTGATTTAAGGTAAAGTTCAAAAACACATACAGCAATGATTACAGGCAACCCAATATACAGCAACGGTATTGTGTTGTCTACGATCATTGTTTTAAACAAATTTGACTCGCACACGTAGGCACTAGCAATGATTACAGGAAACACAACATACATCAACGGTATTATTGGGTTGTCTGCAAATATTGTTTTAAACAAATTTGAGTCACATACATGGGGAGCGAAGTGAGTCGCGCCGCGGCAAATTCAAATTTTCAGGTTTTTCTAAACTCGAAATTTTACTTCATGCGCCAGGCGTATAAAACACTGATTTAAAGTGAAGTTCAAAAGCACATACAGCAATGATTACAGGCAATCCAACATACATCAACGGTATTAGGTTGTCTGCAAATATTGTTTTAAACAAATTTTACTTACATACATGGGGGTGTATACAGATGAAATATTCTGCTTTACTAAGTTACTAAAATGCCGACAAAACATGGGAAATGACCTTTTACGACTTACCGGTAAACTAGTATTACAATCCCTATCTACCAATTATATTAATTAACACCTATTTTAGACCGACATTTTACTTTAAGCATAATTAAATAGAGCTTTGAAATATTCTTTTCAGAACTTTTTACACAAATACTCTTTTCAGGATTAAAGTACTAATGTCTACATCTTGATTATAATTAAAATAAAATATTAATTACTCTCAACTCCAAACGAGACCAACAAAAAAGGTATTTACCAGCACAAAGTTCTCCAGAATGTAAATGAGTTATTTATTTAGCGTTACCTATCAAGCTAAAATATACAGCAACGTTGATGTGACGGCCGGAGATTTCATTCCTGGGCGATTTAAAAAAAAAATTCAAACAAACCCCCTGTTTATAAACGGGCACTCATGCTGCCATGAAATCCTGTCTGATATTGTAGCTTTACAGATAATTTATACAATTATTCTCGCAAAAGTTCAAATAAAATGATGGAGGGCCGATGTAAACAAAGGATAATAAACTTCAGAAACTTTTAATTGGTGTGCTGTAACACTCGTGCGGATTTCAATACTTTTTTTATTTCTAGGAATATTGAGTACAATTTAAAAATTAATCGAACGTTTGAAATCTCAATTGAACTGAAGAGCCAGTTGTATACAAAGTTCGAACAGTAGTTCATCTCTGGATTGCAGATCGATGTAAACTTTTAGTAGTTTTAATAAGTTTGTAAGTAAATGTAAATTAGTTGTACATTTCGGAAAGAATCACTTGTTTATTATTTAAAAATGAAATAACAAAGAGTGTATAGCTGACTGGTTTTTATAGAATATGTAGACACCTTGAATTTAAATATTAGTAATATAATACAATATTGATCTTCTATACCTTAGAATTTGTATTTAAAAAAACTATACAGGGAATTTTTCTTTTAAGTATACATACCCTGATGTGTACACTGTACATTTTGAGACATTAGTTGTTTTTGAAAAGCCTTCAATGTGAAACTACTAACGAGTGTTTCCACTCCCTAATTAAGAATGAAGTAAAATTTCGAGTTTAGAAAAGCCTTAAAATTTCGTTTGGTCGCTCCGAAGCGGAGCGACCAAACCAAATTTTCAGGCATTTCTTAACTCGAAATTTTACTTCATGCGCCAAGCGTATAAGCCACTGACGTATAATCAAGTTCAAAATAGATTGGTTATGTTTAAGTTAGTACATTTTACAAAGATTTATTTTATTTAACCAAATCTTGCAAATGTACTCAAAAGAAAAAAACCCTGTATGTATTTTAATCCCGTATGCTAAAATAGTATATATTAAACTTTACGATAAATTAGTATCTTATACGCGTGGCGCATGAAGTAAAGTTTCGAGTTTAGAAAAGCCTGAACATTTAGTTAGGTGGCTCCGCTTCGCGGAGCGACTATACAAGTTTTAAGGCGTTTCTAAACTCGAAATTTTCTTCATGCTTAATCAGGGAGTGGAAACACCAAACCAAATGTTCAGGCTTTTCCAAAATCAAAATTTGACTTCATGCTTAAAAAAAAAGTGGAAACACTCGTTAGAAGTTTAAAATTAAACACTTTTATAAAAACAACGAATGCTTAACCATTTACAAAGTATGCACCGGAGCATGTATACTTATAAAAGGTTGTACATTTCGGACACGATCCGTCTTTTATCAATACAAAACTTCTTGTACTAATATTTATCATTACAACTATAGAATAACTCTATTTTTATGTTATGTACTTGATTAATTTACTTGATTAATTTGTATCTAAGACTGATTGAAAATATTGTTTAAAAACTGAATCAAATAAATTCTCTCCTCAGTGTTGAATCTAATTTCCTTCATATTTCGTCGCCGAAATTTCAGCCTTAACAATTCCGGGCTCAAGTGTTCAGAAAGGAGGAAACACGAACGAATATCCTTTGTTCTTTATGGCACATCATTTGCAATAAATTCCGGGGAAATAACTACAATAAGATCGGAACAATTCCGAAATATCTTTTTGATGCAACGCCGAAAGGAAAGAATGCGAAATAGATACGTTCGGGCCGGATCTTAAAAATCTGAATGTATAAATTTGAAAATAATATTTACAATAAAAATACGAATAACTAGGTATAGATATATAAAGGGATTTTTTTCTTTTGAGTAAACATAGCCCGAGGTATAGGCTCTAAATTGATTGATTTTATAATTGAGAGCTTCTAACGAGTATTCCCACTCCTTGATTAAGCATGAAGTAAAATTTTGTGTTTAGAGAAGCCTAAAAACTTGGCATGGTCGTGTAGCGAAGCGGAGCAATCAATCATAAGTTTCTAATAATGTAAAAGTGCTGTTTGTATAACATTTACAACTAACTCAATTAAAATCTCTAAACTTAATTTAATTAAATTGGAAAGAAAACGCGATTCGAGTTCAGTACACCCCGGTGCAATATTGACAGTGAAAGTTAACATTCCAAAGTAACGTATACATTCAATCCTGCGAAGAGATTATATCTGTACACGAAAACAGCATTAAACGATCCGCGGATAAGTGCGGTGTGGGTTCGGGATTAAAATTTCATCGAGAGATGGCAAAATTACGGGCGTAAGATAAAAATGTTGAGCAGAAACACTGTGAATAATAAATTACACGGCCTTTAAACGGGCGCCATTCAACTCTGGTTCTTGTTGAAAGGTTTCCCTGGTTGTTGAATATTTTCTCGAGTGTTTGATTGCTGTAATTAAAATGATTGAGGTGTTACGATTATAACTTTAGATTAGTAGCTGGATTACAGTAGATTTCAATTCTAGTAATAAGTAATAAAATATTTTTTATAGACTTAAAAATATTTTTTTTTTAGGTTTAACACGTTGATCGCCGCACGGCATTCACCTTGTGCTGCAGTAGATTTGCGTTTAGACCCCGCGGCGATCAACTAGTGTTAGACTAGTTTAAAGTAGATTTTATTTCCAAATTTTCAGGCTTTTCTAAACTCAAAATTTTACCTAATGCCCCAAGCGTATAAAACTTAATTCTTGTGAAATAAAATGTTAGAAAAACAAATTCAAAGTCATCTAAACTCGTTTAATATTTTACCTGAATTACAATCAGAGTTTCGTTTTTTTCTTGGCTGCTCCACTGCATTTTTAAAAATTACTTAAATGACAATATTATAGCAATTAATGATAACAAATAACAATTTTAATTCTATGGGACAACAGTAAATTAATACTTCAGCATGCATACTCATAGATTCATTTCTAACAAAAAGACAACAAATAGTTAAATGCGGTCAAAGTGTATGTTCCGCAACAAATATTTTATCAACAATACCCCACGGCTCTATTCTGGGCCCCCTCTTGTTTTTAATGTATACCTGCACGCTAAACTCATATATTGATTATTGTCATTACTATCAATACGCAGGTGAAACAATTGTATTTATGCTTTGATGCTGCTTAAATGTTAAATGCTGAACTTAAAATAAATCATGATCTTGAAAAAAAAAATGTAAATATTCATCATTGCATTTTCTAAAAATAAAAACGACTCAAACCACAGCCATTGGGCCCGTTTATCAAAATGTTTAACATTCAACATGTTTGGATTTGTTTGTGATGCATCTTGGTGTCTGATAAACGCTACTCGGCCATTTTGAAAACTTTAACCCGTCAACACCAATCGCCGACACCAATCGGTCTATTTTGTATGATTGCGAAAATCCCAAACACATTCACGATTAACAGTCCGGTCATCAGAGAATTCCCCAACAGTTGGCAGTAAACTCCTAACTTTTGTCTTTGATGAACGGGCCCATAGTTTTTAATGCCGAACAAAGAAGATAATCAATATTGCAATCACTGAACATTCATATTGATAGAACTCTTAAAACGTTTTCAGATTGCATACAAAAATTGGGTTTACTCATAGATTTAGAGAATATGTAACGGCAATAACCAGGTGATTTACTCGAATCAATTTACATAAATAAAGATATTCTGATCAGAAAAAGAAAAATAATCCTAAGCGAAGCATTAATGCAATCTAATTTTATCTTTGGCAAGTCGATGTATGGTGCCTGTATAAACAAAGTACGTCAATCCCGTATTTAAAGAATTGTAACAGATTAATTTTTGGAGAAGGCAATCAAATGATCACAAAATTACTATACTCAATTAGCTTATATTGAAATTAGAAAATTGTTTTAACTAACACTCCCCCATATATATATATATATATATATATATATATATATATATATATATATATATATATATATATGTATTTCGGCAGAATGTATGGGGTCTCAGTTATTTAAGGAGATAGAGATTCGGTTGAATTGGGGCAAATGTGCGTATTTTAGGGCCTAACAATAATCTGAAAACAATTTTGAAATATCTTTTTTTGTTTTTGAGATATCAACAGAAAACAGATTTTTTGAAAAATCGTTTTTATTTTTTTATTCAAAAAGTATTGAATCTGAACATTTAGAACTTTGACAATATACAGGCACTTTATATTGAGAAATCTAGTAGCATATTTTTTCTAAGATAACTATAACATTTATCTGGGGACCATTGCCAACTTTTGTTTTTCTTATGAGCGCCATTTTAGATTTTCATATTTCTTGAAAGAATATTTTTTTTCTGAACTCAGTGATGTATTCCACTCATAATTTATTTTAGATTTGATATTTAAAATTATGATATTTGCTTTTTTGCAAAGAGTGCCTTGGAAACAATGACGTCATATCTGTTAATCAATAAAATCTTGACAGCAGTCAATCATTGTTAGCGCTCAAAATTAGTTAATAACTGTCAATCTTTTGTAATAATAATATTAAGTATCGATTATCACAGAAAAGTTGCACAAACTAAGTTTATTCTACATTTATTATTATTATTCCAAAACTATTCACAAAAAAAGTAACTCTTGCGTTTTTTCGCTACATCTCGGTAAATATTGATTACCATTACATCCAAGCGTTATATATATTTAACTTTACTGTAAATCAGTGATTTATACGCGTGGCGCATGAAGTAAAATTTCGAGTTTAGAAAAGCCCCGTGAAAATTTGTCTCGGGTCGCTGCGCGACCCTCGACAAATTTTCTACGCGGGGCTTTTCTAAACTCGAAATTTTACTTCATGCTTAGTCTGGGAGTGGAAGACACTCGTTGCCTTAAAACACATCACAAATGTTAAAATATGTATCGTAGGATGCCCGTTTTCAGGGGTGATATGTTAGCAAATTATGGGTCCTAAGAGTTGTCAAATAAGTAAGTTAATCAACTGTTCCCAAGGCACTCTTTACAAAAAACAAAAGATTAACAGTTAAGATATAACATGTAAGTGTGAAACTATAAGGTGTGATACATAATTGAATTCAGAAAAAAATATTCCTCAAAAAAATATGAAAATCCAAAATAGCACCCATAAGAAAAACAAAATTTGGCTATGGTCCCTGGTTATAGTTGTCTTAAAATGAAATACGTTACTAGATTTATCATTAAAGTGCCTGTATAATGTCAAAGTTATAAATGTCTGTATTCAATAGTTTTTTTTCAAAAATCAGTTTTTTGACAATATCTCAAAAACGAAAGAAGATATTTCAAATTTGTTTTTAGATTATAATTGGGCTTTAAATTACGCAATTTTGCCCTAATTTAACCGACTCTCTATCCCTTAAAATAACCGAGATCCCCATACATTCTGTTGAAATACGGACACCCTGTATAAGACATGAAGGCTTTGAACAGATGGTAATAATATTAATATTCGGCGTAAGGATGCCCTAACTATACCTTCCCATTGAAGAGAGTTGTATAATATGAGTTTCAGTTATAATATCGTCTATTATTGGGATTAATCCCTAAAATCACCCCCCCCCCTCCCTTTCTACGCCACTGATAACAGGTAGCATAAATATGTATAGATACATTTAAAAAACACTAAGACATTTCCTTACAAACAAGTGCTATTACTTATTATTACATCATATGTTTAATACAAAAACCTCTACAGTGCCATGGAAAATAAAAAATTAGTCAATGTTAGGTCAATACTAAACAAATAATGTTTGTAGTATTTTAAACTTGTGATGGTACATACAATAAAAATACTAGTACACATAAGATATAACTGTGGCGAGAACCTATGTCAATATCAGTTAATCCAAATAAAAAAAAAATGTGATGAAAATTACGCAAATACTTTTTTGTTATCCTTAGACAACATAAATTTCTCCTTTCTATTTCTTAAAGATTACATTTATTAAACAATGCAAAGTCGATAAGTGATTTTAAACATAAATCAAATATTCTACTCCTTTATTTAACATTTTCAGAAAGAGCCAACACTCGACCCCTGTGGTACCCCACTACTTTTTATAAAAACGTTCGAATTAGAACTTCTAACAAGCATTTTCACTCCTTGATTAACCATGAAGTTAAATTTTAAGTATAGAAAAGCTTGAAAATTTGGATTTGCATCCGGCAAATCTAAATTTCCAGGCTTTTTTAAGCTCGACAATTTACTTCATGCGCCAGGCTAAATACAATGGCCTATTCTGAGGTTCAAAACATATACAGGGTCTAGAGTGTTGTGTACTGAGTGAAGTATTTAAGTGGGACATGCGCATTAACTAAAATACAAAGCATTTGAGTGAGATATGCGCATTAAATAAAATGAATAGTGTTTGAATAAGACATATGCATTAACTAAGATACGAAGTATTTGTGTGAGACATGGGTATTAACTAAAATACGAAGCATTTAAGTGAGACATGCACATTAACTAAAATAAAAAGTATCTGAGTGAGACATGTGCATTAAATAAAATGCGAAGTATTCGAGTAAGAGACATAGGCATTAATTAAAATACGAAGATTTTGAGTGTGTGTTAACTAAAATACAAAGTTTTGAGTGCGCATTAACTAAAATACGGAGTTTTTGAGTGCGCATTAACTAAAATACGCTTCAGTTAAACAAAATTTAGAAGTATTCATTAAATTTTAAAACAGATCAATATCAAATAAGGTTTTATATGTCATAAAAAAATGTCAATTAAGTATGTGAGCATGTATGTGAGCATGTAAATCAACGATCTGTTAAGATATATTAAAATGACGAGGTAAATACTTAATTATTTTGAGCTTTTAAAATAATTAAAAAAAGTAACTGAACACTGTTAACTATAACAGTCCATAATCAGTGAACTCAATTGAAAAATAAAAACGATTAAACTGAGAAAATTGAAACTATAATTTGGAAAGTATATCCTGTTGAGCAATACGCAATATTATTCCAATTTTTGAACTGAAATGACTAAATAATTAATGATAACATTTAAATAAATACATGTGTCCTGTGCTGCTGTAACAAAACCAATAAATTGTACCTATATTTTTTATGCTATTGTTGAAACATTCTGAAAACAAAGAGCATCAAATACTAGTCCGCACTAAACACATCCAACTCGGCGAACTTCAACGATTAGTTTTAGTTTAACCATAATGCGTTTCGTGACTGAGACCTGAGGGACGTGCCATTTTGCAACAATACCGCAACATATAAACATTTCGTTATCTAAACGCGAATTAGTCGGACTAAACAATTAAAGCACGATAATGCACTGAAAATGCGCGCCAGAATGGATTTATGTTATTAATTAAGAGCACAATGCACAACCGAGTAAATAGAAACTATTATGCTATATCACACACAAAAAAAACCTTCAAGAGTATTCACAACAAGTAATGAAAATAAACATTCTGTGATTTTGAAATAAATTACAAATCTTTTGTAATTCATGATTAAAAAAATTATTGTATATAATTTTTGTGGAAGTTATGGTTATATAACGACAGTTTATTGTACATTATGCAAATGTTGTACTTATGAAGTCCAGAGTTTAATAAATACTCATAATTTATAAAACTCTGGACTTCATAAGTACAAAATTTGCATAATGTACAATAAACTTTCATTGTCAAAAAACTACATGGATTTTTTCTTTTAAGTATACATATCCCAATGTATACGCTGTAATTCTTTAGGCATTTATTGATTTTATAAAAGAGTTCAATTTTAAGCTTCTAAGGAGTGTTTCCATTCCTTGAATAAGCATGAAGAAAAATTTCGAGTTTAGAAAAGCCTGAACGTTTAGATTTGGACGCGAAGTGTCCAAATCCAAATTCAGGCTTTTCTAAACTCGAAATTTTACTTCATGCGCCAGGTATATAAAACACTAAAATATTGTGAAGTTCAATATATCCTATTAAAGCACTATTCTAAAGCCGTATATTTTAAACTTATAACACGATATTTCAGTGTTTAATACGAGTGCATGAAGTAAAATTTCAATCTTAGTGCATGAAGTAAAATTTCGAGTTTAGGAAAGCCTGAAAAATGTACTTCATGCTTAATGAAGGACTGTAAACACTCGTTAAAAGCTTCAAATTTAACGCTATTATAAACTCAACGAATTCCTGAAAAATTCTATACATCTTAAGTGTATAAGATGTATAGATTTTTTTAGGAATTCGTTGAGTACATCAGTATACAGGGAATTTTTGTTTTCAGTGTACATATTCATTAATTTTTAAGAGTTTAATTCGAGACTTTTAACGATTGTATTCCACTCCCAGACTAAGCAGGATTATAAAATTTGGCGAGGGTCGCGCAGCGACCCGAGACAAATTTTCTGGGCTTTTCTAAACTCGAAATTTTACTTCATGCGCCACGCGTATAAAACACTGATTTCAAGTGATGTTTAAAATATTCTTAGAAGTACTTAACTTTCCGAAGTACTTAACTTTCCTTAACCGCAAAGTTAAGTGTTTTATTATTATTTCATATAAAGATGAACCAGAAAGTGAATGCTAACCAAATCAAAGATTTAAAAATATTATTGTTTAGCAGTATATTTATAATCCTGCTTTAGCAGTTTATTTTTTCAATTCTAGTAGTATATTATGGACTTCACTAGAATCAGTGTTTCATAAACGTGGCGCATGAAGTAAAATTTCGAGTTTAGAAAAGCCCCGTGAAAATTTGTCTCGGGTCGCTGCGCGACCCTCGACAAATTTTCTACGCAGGGCTTTTCTAAACTCGAAATTTTACTTCATGCTTAGTCTGGGAGTGGAAAACAGTCGTTAAAAGCTTAAACATTAACGAATATATATACTGAAAAGAAAAATTTCCTGTGTGTATACTTAAAAGAAAAATTCCGTGTATGTATACTTAAAAAAAATTCCTGTATATACATTAATATATCATAGATTATTTACAGACGGACTCTTTGCGGTTTATAACAAAAAGAAGGATAATAAGAATTGGATGACAGGCGGAATGGAGGAGCTCGTTAATGCGAGCTTTGTGCTCTGCGAAATAGGCTTACAAAGGCTTACAGCAACATTCAACGTGACATATGAAGTAACGAGTATTCACCTGTTAACTCCGTCTAGCGAAATGACGTTAATGAAAAATGAATAGTCTATTACTCGCATATTACAATTATCATGTTAATATTTTGTCTGTCTGTTATTTTACACGAAATATATGCAGATTTTATCAGCTGTAAGCATTGTATTTATAAAGAACCTGAAATAATATAATTTGAGTTTTGTGAGTGATATTGTGGAGCATTTTTTTCGCAAATAAACACAATAAGCAATATAATTCCAGTAGATTTTTGTTAATGTAATATGTGGTGAATAAAATTAAACAGCGAGAGTAATCAATTCTGACTTTGCAAAGTTTAATAATTCAATTACATTGTGGGAAACGCGATTCAATCACAATCTGAAATAAATTTAATTAAATTGTGATTCCCTTGTAATTGAGTATTATTCGTTGTTGTTGAAATATTTCATTGTTTAATTCAAACATACCGTTAAGTACACCCTTATTCTATAAATTATATTTTAAAGAATCAAAAGATAGATAAGAATAAAAAAGATTGATCGTAACTTAGAAAACGTAATAACCCACTGAGCAAACCCATTTAAGTAATGTTTCATCAACATTAAAACCACATTTAATGTTGCTACAATATTGATATAACCTTATTTGTTTGTTTTTTGCTTAGTGGGAAGAAAGTAAATATGCACGGGAAGCAGTTGTTTTAATGGATATTTATTGTCTTAAGTTGTCTTATTAATTAAGACACATTTATTGCATTTTACACATATTCGTAATTTTATGTATTATTTAAAGTGTGCAAACTATAAGAAGCGTAACCTTATTTTCTCGAATTCAGATATTATTGAATTGGAATTATTCTTAAGAGAGTTCTTTTATTAAGAGAAAAAAATAAAAACACTGTTGTCAGTACGTTAAACTTATTTTTATTAAAAATGTGACTCATCAGTACGAGTAAAATACGACATCAACAAAATAACAAAACATATTTTTTTTAAATAGTTTTTAAATGTGGTTTTATTTATTATAAAAATAGTAAATTGATTAATAAGTACAAAAATTGGCTATTGTTCAAGAAAATACATATTTATTAGATTAGGAGCCGCTTTTACGATCCATAGTTATAACTTTGTTAACTTAATCCAAGGATCAAACGATTGGTGTCTTTTTTACAATTGCGAGGCAAAGCATTGTTGTGTGTAAAGCTGAGTTACCTCACTGTCAGTCTGCTTAGTGCTTCGAACTTGAGTTAAACTACAGTGACTTAATTAAACACAGTGGCGACAACTTCCTGTCATCCGCTATGATGAGGCAATATTAATCAAGAGAGTAGGTTATAGTACAAACATCTAATTTTCAAAAATATTCCATTAATCCATTGATAATGGTCACTTTGTGTCCGAAATTTACATTTGGTAATTCAAATAAAAGTGTGAATAAATATTATTAGAGCTTTATTCGTCATCCATGGGCGGGACCTATTCCCTTAATTTTGAAATAGGAACATATGATGCCTAATACCTTAAATTAGCGTGTTTAGGTTGATTCTATTTACCTTTGCGAATTCTTGAGATACGATTTTGGGGTAAGTGAAATAAAGCCCAACCTTTAAACGGAATTGCTGTCCCCAACTTTAAACATCATAGCTACGTCGCTGTTTGTCCGCCATTTTGGGCCAGAATTACTTACAACTAATCAAACAGAATACCAAAGTTGTCGCCACTGTGTTTAATCAAGGCATTGCAGGTTAAACCTGTTTTTGGCCGTTTCTATAGATATAGATTATTAGATTTGTTGTAACAAATTCATTTTCAATTTTGAAAGTACAGGTTAGCTTAGTATAAATAAATATAAGAGATAGACGCACGCGCCCAAATAAACAGTAATGTCAACTGAGTGAAAAATCTGTAGGTAAGAACTGAAACAATTGTAAAATGGCAATGGTTTAAACTAGGCATTGCAGTACATGAGGATCTAAATTACCAAAGGTGTAACTATTGATTGTAAAAGCGGCCCTAAATAATGACTACTCTTACAAGTTAAATTTTTTCTGCTGCAATTATAAATGTAATGCACTCAGGCTGATTATCTTTAATTGTCCACTAATCATTGATTAAACCTCTGATTAAGTCAAATTTCTAGAATATAAGAATGTTATAAATTTGTAAGATATTCTAAATATGTCTATTTTATTAATGTGCGATGTGTAAACAATTTTTAAATACAATTGTTGTGTTTTTAAGAAGTACTGATCACTGATTAAGTTTGAGTGCAAACGGGCCGAAGTGTACAAAAGTAGTCATTTATTTTAAATTCAAATTTCCCGCCGTAAATGATGGGAATTTGCGGTCATATTTGATAATGACGGAAATCACTCTTTAAATTATCATTGCTTCAGGGCAGTGACGAAAAATAGCATGAACGTTTATGTAATTTATTACTAAAGAAATAATCATCTTCTAACCTTTCTTCACAAATGTATTCTATTGTTAGTATAGAATAAATTTTTAAAAAAAGGTTAAAAATGTATTATTTAAAGTTATTGTTATCTTTACCTAACTTATCCAAATTCATTTAATCATCTTCTATGTATGGCAATATTTTGTAGGTTAAGTACAATTATAAATTCAGTTAAATTGACAGTAATTGTGTAATAAAACCAAATAGTACTCTATCACTTTTCTAATTGATAATTTTCTCTACTTACTAAAAAAAAACATCAAGTTGTAATATGAACAGAACAAAAATATTTACAGTTCTGATTATTTTTATTAATATTAGTATTACTTTCGAGAAAATGTTATATTTACATTTTATCGAAAGTAATAATAGTAAAAATAATAATAATCAGAAGTGTAAATATTTTTTTTTTACAATAAGTAAAAATGGTAATGAGAGATTGTAAAATTATCATTATCTTTTATTAGTATTTTTCCTTATTCTAACAAAGTATATTTAAATCACTTGACTAACAAAAATAATTCCAATTAAAAAATATTTGAATTCGAGAAAATAAGCTTCCGAATTTTATAGTTTGCACATTTTTAACATTATATTACTATTTTTTTTTTGTCATAAGCAAAACTATACTAGATAAATCTCGAAACGCGTCTATAGATGGCCTGAGACATTAGTTTTAATCCAAGTTCTGTTATTTCTAATTTCTTGTAATTTCTCGTTTCATTTTTCATTTTTATTTGTTAGTTAGTTTAAAGAGAATTTTACCTAAATGTTATATATACTTTGATAAAGCGTTGTAACAAATCAAATAAAATAAATATTTCATTGTGTAATTCCATATCCGGAGTGTATTTGCACAGGAAGTAGTTGATTCAATGGATATTTATTGTATCTTCAATTTGGTTCAAAAAATATGTATATATATATCATCTAAAACATTTTTCTGCATTACTCCTTGAGAATTACGATAAGTCGAAACTAGTCGGAGAGAATAAAAAATAGTAGTGAAACAAACCAAGTGACTCTTGTTTAAATATCAATATTTATTGTCTTAAGTTGTCTTATTATTTAAGACACATTGTTTGCATTTTACACAAAAAACATTTTCGTAATTTTATATATTATCACTTGACTAAATTTCACAGAAGTTTAGAAAGTTAATGAAAAAAGAAATATTAGTTGGATATAAATAAAGCGCATAATCGATGCAAAAATTTGTGTAAGCATTCACAAAAAGTATGTGAGTTTTTTATAAATAGAGGTTTAAAGAGTCATAGACTGGTGGCTTCAACCGAGTTTAGCTTAAACACAGACTAACCTAAATATAATTTAAACTATACTTAAGTTAACTTGCAAGTAAACAATTGAATACGGGTTAGTTGTTTATTTGCAAGTTAATAATTTGAGTTTAGCAATAAATAAGTAGTTTATAATTTATTAATTTGTTTGTAAACTTTTATAAGGATTAGGTTAAATTATTCTATTAGACATTTTACATTTACAATTTACGTAATGAAAAATGTAAATTGTAAATGTTAAATGTCTAATAGAATAATTCTTTTGATAAAACGTAAGAAATTATTACAAATTTCCCAAAGCCAGTATTAAGTAGACAATGTTTCACCCGTAACACTTTCACAATGGAAGTTTGAATGGTTTTCACGATAAAATTATCCTCAATTGTACGAGAGAAACTGCTAAAGTGAAAATTTTCTCACTTTTTTCTCTTCCACCGCTTCGATTACTCTTCAATTAACATCAAACAACCGTAATTTGTTTCTAATGGATATCTGCTACAAATCATTATTGGTACATGCTAGATCCATATTCTTGTAATACAAGTAATTATGTTCAAATTTGTCACACAATAAAGCGTTTTATTTTATTAAAAGGATAATTTTGCCTTTTAGTATACATATGCCGATCATGAAATCGTTTGGTAAATTTTGAAAATTTCGTTGTTTCTATAAAAGCGTTAAATTTGAAGCCTCTAACGAGTGTTTCCAATCCCAGATTAAGCATAAAGTAAAATTTCAGGCTTTTCTAAACTCGAAATTTTACTTCATGCGCCATGCGTACAAAACACTGATTTGAAGTGAAGTTTAAAAACACACAAATACATCTTTAATCAGAGTAACACGGAATCAGATATTTAGTCTGTTATCAACGATGTTCAGTGTTAATAATAAATAATTAGATTTTGAATATTTTTGATAAAACAACTGGTAACGATATTTATATGTTAATGGTTGCAAAAAATAATAAAATCAAATTATTCTTAAAGGATTTGTATTCTTGATTCGAAAAAACAGGATTCGAATGTTTGATTCGAATCATATTTATTTCTTAGGAATTCTTTATTCGAGTATTCGTGACTCGAATCATATTAGGTGATTCGGATTCATGATTCGAATCCTTTTTACAAACCAAATTTTCAGCCTGAAAATTTGTATTAGTCCAATTTTGTTTTATTAAAAAGATAATTTTGCATTTTTCATTAAATCATTTGGTCAACTTTTACGATTTCGTTGTTTTCATAAAAGCGTTAAATTTGAAGCCTCTAACGAGTGTTTCCAATCCCAGATTAAGCATGAAGTAAATTTTCAGGCTTTTCTAAACTCGAAATGTTACTTCATGCGCCACGCGTATAAAACACTAAATTATTATGAAGACTATATTGTACGTGTTTAGCATACTATTTTAGAAGTATATTTCAAACTTCAATTGAAATCAGTGTTTTATACGCGTGGCGCATAAAGTAAAATTTCGAGTTTAGAAAAGCCTGAAAATTAAGATTTGTTAATGATTGTGTATTTCTAACTTCACAATATTTCAGTGTTTTATACGCGTGGCGCATGAAGTAAAATTTCGAGTTTAGATAAGCCTGAAGATTTGGTTTTGCCGCTCCGCTTAGCGGAGCGACCAAACCAAATTTTCAGGCTTTTCTAAACTCGAAATTTTACTTTATGCTTAATCTAGGATTGGAAACACTCGTTAGAGGCTTCAAATTTAACGGTTTTATGAAAACAACGAAATCTTAAAAGTTTACCAAATGATTTAATGAAAAATGCAAAATTATCTTTTTAATAAAACAAAATTGGACTAATACAAATTTTTAGACTTTTCTAAACTCGAAACTTTACCTTATGCCTAATCTAGGAGTGGAAAACACTCGTTTAAAATCTTCAATTTGAACTATTTTAAAAAATAACGAGTATTTAAAGATTGACTGCGTATACAGTATATTGAGATATGTATATTTAAAAGAAAAACTTTTGGTATTTTTTATACATTTACTGAATGACAGGAAGAGTATTTTTTATAATAAATATTTATTTTGCACCATGTGAAATAACTATTTGTCTTAAGTTAAATATACATGCTGACCAGGGTTTTCTTTTAATACACATTCTAAAAATGTAAATATTCTTACTCTTTCTTATATTTAAATTGCATATTTAAATAAACAAATTTAATAACTGTTAGCAAAGCGAAAAGAAACTATCCACCAAACATTAATCAACAACAAGGGGGCGAAAAAACTCCATATTCACAAAATTCGATTAATATCATATAGCATTAAACTCACCCTCATACTTCAATACATAATAACTAGGCCGTGCAGAGCCTATTAACTCATCGATTCATCACATTCTCATTTAGAAATTCGCTAATAACATCATTCTAGATATTTCACAGCAATTAGCACGTGCAAACACGCGAGGTTAATTTGATATTCAGTTCATATAATATTCAATAAAGGAAAGGGTGGATTGTAGCGTACGGCTAGTCCATACATATACACACTCACTCGCTAGTTCCAAGGAAAATCTAATAACGAACAAGGGGCTTTGTTCCATATATCAGTGTCGTCAAAAAAGAAACAATTTGGTCTCGTATGTATGTCACGTTCCTAGTTGAGAGTTGTAAAGTTGAGGTTTCTTCTCTCTGCTCCTTCGATATCATTTTACAGTTAACGAGCTGATAGGAAGGGTCATTCCTGCTCGAACGTTTAATTCCGTATTATTGCCTTGTTTGCTACTACCGAGGTGCTTCTGTTCACACCAACTTTTGCACGTGATTCTAGGATAATTATAGTATAATTCTACTCACACAATTATTACGACTAATATCTTGTGTGATAAATTTAATTAAACACAAAATTAGTTTATTTTTAATCAGCGCAATTAAGTTAGAAATTTTAACAAGATTTGGAATTAGAATATTTTATTTGTATATTCATTATTAACCTTTGTATATTCATTAATATGATTTGTACATGTATATGTATGTGCTTATATATGTTGTGTGTTCACAATAACTTAACCAAAAGGCAATTTATCTCAATTCCTGCGCCACATACATTTTTTATCTCACCCCTTATCGCCGTGCGTGGGGCGGTTATTCAATTTGATCAAGATGACGGAGAGGGATTATAATATGAAAATTTGAATAAGCAAGCCCCGGCACATAACAAACTGCATTTAGTTTATATTCCGGTAGACCAGTAACACTTGAAACAAAACCGCTTGGGATGTGTACAAGCTCATTCTGTATTCCGCCCACGTAAAAGCTGCAGGGGTGACAACTAAACAGATTGACTTTATTTCGTTCCTCCTATGACACACACATGACACCTATACGTACATGCTTTGTATGCATATATATGTGTGTTACATGAATATTGCGGTATTTGCGATTTGGAGTGTGTGTACTTTATGTCAATAGCAACAATCAGCATAGAGAAGTAGCAAGTGTTGCATTTATTGTTAATAAGTAGGAATAAGTTCATGAAATAATAAAATAAATATCTAAACTATATAATTTATAAAACAATTTGAATTTGAGGGCGCTTCGCTCGGCGAATCTAAATGTTCAGGCTTTTCTAAACTTGAAATATTACTTCATGCTTAACCAAGAAGTGGAAGACACTCGTTAGAATACTATTGAGAACCAAAATAAAACAGATTTATTTTGTTTTAGTGACTTTATTATTTATAAACTTGTGTGACTATACGGCCCAGTTGTTGAATAGTAGCTTAAGCCGAGTTTAGACTTAAACTCGGCTTAAATACAGTTCGGTCTTTTTCAATCATGGCTTATTGCTAAGTAGTGGTTCAAACTCCTAAGCTGCCGACCACGATCGCTTAACGCCCAAAGCTCGAATTTATAACCCCAAACATCAAAAATTGTTGACGTTTTTAATACACAATCGGCCAGAATATTCACTTCATAAATATTCACAAATATTGCTTATACTGACCTTTAAGTAAACTTTTTGGTATTCTTTCAGAATTCTCAACTTTACCAATGTATTTCTCAGCATGTGCTGTATAGAAAAACTTCCTTTTTTACGCGTGGTGCATGAAGTAAAACTTTAAGATTAGAAATTTAAATTTTTAAGTGAAAATTTGGTTTGTAGGAATGTTGTTTAAAAATTTGTAAAAAAATCAAATTTTATCGTAAAGCTTCAATAACTAGGTAATTTATACAGAATAATTCAAAGTTCAAGATACAAACAACAGGAATTAAATTCTTTACATAGACAGAATTATAGCCAATCAATTGAGAACTAAGTGTGAAATGTTGAATATTTTTATGGAATTTTGTTTGAAAATGAAATTTGAGTATAAAATTTAAATATTATTTTAAAGCTTCAAAACTTGTTAATTTATGCAGAATTAATCAGAGTTCTAGATACAATAAATAGAAATTAAATTCTCTATCCATACGTGGAATTATGGCTAATCAATTAAGTGTGAAATGTGTGTGAAATGTTGAATATGTTGTTATCTCTCCTTTCATTTTAAATTTGTATTTGTTAGTTGGTTTAAAGAGAATTTGACCTAAACGTTACATATACTTTAATAGAGAGTTGTAACAAATCAAATTAAATAAGATTTTAAATATTTCATTGTATAATTCAATATCCGGAGGTGTATTTGCACGGGAAGTAGTTGTTTCAATGGATATTTATCGTCTTAGGTTGTCTTATTAATTAAGACATTGTGGCATTTTTACGAATAGTTTTTTCGTAATTTTATATATTATGTTGCATATTTTTGTGGGATTTTGTTTAAAAATTTGTAAAAACATAAAATTATACTTAAAAACTTCAAAAACTTGCTAATTTATACAGCATATTTTTAAGTTCAAGATACAGTCAACAGAAATTTAATTCTTTATCCAGGAGTGGAGTTACAGCTCAAAACGTATAAGACCATATATTTTAAACTTAAATTTAAATCAGTCTTTAATACGCGTGGCGCATGAAGTAAAATTTCGAGTTTAGAAAAACCTAAAAATTTGGTTTGATCGCCCCGCTTCGCGGAGCGATCAAACCAAATTTTTAGGCTTTTCTAAACTCGAAATTTTACTTCATGCTTAGTCTTGGAGTGGAAACACTTTTTAGAAGCTTCAAATTGAACGCTTTTTAAAAACAACAAATGTCACTAAATTTGCAGTGTATGTTAAATCTAAGCATATTATTCTTTCTCAATCTTTTTACTGTCGTGTCACATTTACTAAAGAAGAAAATATACGCGGCAAACCTAAGTATTAGTCTTAAAAGTACAAAAATATTTATAATATATAAAATTACGAAAATGTTATTCGTGAAAATGCAAACAATGTCTTAAATAATAAGACAACTTAAGACGATAAATATCCATTGGAACAACTACTTCCCGTGCAAATACACCTCCGGATATTGAATTAGACAATGAAATATTTTAAATCTTATTTAATTTTTCACGAATAACATATTCGTAATTTTATATATTATGTTTAAAGTGTGCAAACTATAAGAAGCCTAAGCTTATTTTCTCGAATTCAAAGAGCTTTGAATTTAAATTTATCTTGTTTGAAAAATATTTATTTAATATAACATCTTTACTGATTGTTTAAAACACCTAATTTTAAATAGAATCTGTGATAAAGTATAATTATTACCCCAGGAGAAAACGCTATCTTTGTTTAAAGCCTGTAAAATATTTATAAAAAAAGATCAGATCATCGCACGGAAAAAGATGGCCAAAATTATTTTTTAAAAAATGTATAATTTTTATACCTGTTTGGTTTATTCAAATATTATATTAAAAGTCGGTTATAACGAACTGTGTAAATAAACTGCAATTATAACTAACAAAAATTTGAATATTGTTGACTTTTATACCTGTTTCGTTTACTTAAATATTAAAACAAAAGAAGGTTATAACGAATTTTATAAATAAATTGTAATTCTAGCAAACATGTAAAAAAAGTTTAGGAATCTGATTTGCTTCAAGTTGAAAGTTTATTTTTGACGATTTATTAAATTTGATGTATACTTATTTTATAATTATTATTCTAAATACAACCACTCAATTAATTGCATCAAATGTTTGTTACAAATTGATTAAATTTTTTTAATTATTTTAATTTTCTTTTTAATCAAGCATGAAGTCAAATTTTTAGGCTTCTCTTAACTTGAAATTTTACTTCATGCGCTAGGCGTATAAAACACTGAATTATTGTGAAATTCAAAATATTCATGTTTAGCAATAGATATATTTTTAATCCTGCTTTAGCACTTTATTTTTAATTCTGATTTAGCAGTATAATCTAAATTTCACACATTTCAGTGTTTAATACGCGTGGCGCATGAAGTAAAATTTCGAGTTTAGAAAAGCCTGAAAATTTGGTTTGGTCGCTCCGCTTCGCGGAGCGACCAAACCAAATTTTCAGGCTCTTCTAAACTCGAAATTTTACTTCATGCTTAATCTGGGAGTGGAAAACGCTCGTTTAAAGCTTAAAATTGAACTTTTTTCTTAAAAGCGTATGCACATGGATACTTATAAGAAAAATTCGCTGTATTTAATTTTAACACGTTATTTTGATCTGTCTACGTTTTTAATGTATTGTGTTCACTTGGAGATTGCGTAATAAATAAACAAATACCAATACAAAACATTTCTAAAAGAATATCTCTTATTTTCATTTATGCAAATCTAATTTAGGGTCCCATGACTGTAAGACGTGAAAGAATTATATATTTTTTGTGTGTTGTTAAAATATGCTTCATGCGCCACGCGGATTAAAATATGCTTAATATAATATATAAAATAACGAAAATGTTTTACGTAAAAATGCAAAGAATGTCTTAATTAATGAGACAACTTAAGATAATTAATATTCATTGAAACAACTATTTCCCGTGCAAATACACCTACACCACCTTTTTCGTAATTTTATATATTATGTTTAAAGTGTGCAAACTATAAAAAGCGTAAGCTTATTTTCTCGAATTCAAATAGTTTTGAATTTAAATTATTATTGTTTAAAATATGCTGTTTTCTTAGTATATCTTGAGAACTTTAAATAAATTCTCCTATCGATACTTTTTTGGTAATTCTTTTAATAAACGTGTTCAGTTTGGGGGTCTCACAACTTTAATTTACGATTCAATATTATCGTTTTATAGACTAGATAATAAAAAAAATAATTTTTGAAAAATTTTGATTTTCAGTTACCATATGTAAAAGTAAAATACCTTCTTCTGAAACCAAATCAACTAAACCCTAGATTTTCTTGTATAAAATTCCCAAAAATTACTATTACTATTCATTCAACGTTATCAAATTGAAAATTGGTCTGAATCATACGCTAAACGTTGACTAAAATATCAACTGTATTTATTTTAGTGATAAATTTTACAATAAAAAAAATTCAAAACGTTTATGATTAATCGTCTAACGAGTGTTTTCATTCCCAGATTAAGCATGAAGTAAAATTTCGATATTAGAAAAGCCTGAAAATTTGGCTCGGTCGCGTAGCGAAGCGGAGCGACCGAGCCAAATTAGGCTTTTCTAAACTCGAAATTTTACTTCATGCGCCACGCGTATAAAACGCTAATTTAATGTGAAATGGTCTTTAACCAATTAACAAGTGAAAAAGTATGTTTAGTATGTCAATCATCAATTGAAGGGGTCTGGCGGGTAACGTTATAAGCGTCAACTTTTTCGAAGTAAAGTTATACGGAATATCGGAAAATGCTATTGAATTTTTATTCTTTGTCTAGGTTCAAAATTGCAACAATAAACTTCTTTGTCATTTAAAACCTAGAAATGACAGGAAAACTTAATGGGATATTCCGATAATTCGTAAAACCATACTTCGCAGAAGTTGGCGCTTACAACGTTGTCTGGCGGACCCCTTTAATTGTTTAAATAATGGGGAAAGTGCAATGACGGACACATCATCATTTTTTGTACTTGTCTTTGTATAACTTCAGAAACAACCATTTATGAAACAAAATACTAGCTCAAATCACAAAAAGCTATCTACGCCACTGCGAGCCACCACTGATAGGAACCGACTAAGACACATATTAATATATAGGTTTTAATTTAGAAGTAGAAATGTTTTAGCAAGTGATCAATGAGGGACAAGTTAACGATGTATTAAAACAAATACTCTCCGAAGTCATTGTTATTATAGAATCAACACTTTTTATATTCTATCCAGCTTCCATTATTTTGTCCCTCGGTCCATTATTTTTGTTTTCAATTTAATTAAACTCTTCAATAATTTCACGAACAATTCATCATTGTGTGCACCTCAAAATAAATCAAATTGACAATTCTTTTTAAACATTTAATAATCCAATTATCCGTCCCGTTGTGGCACATTCAATAAATATCAAAAGCGAGTCATGCAATTTAGCGTGCTGAGGCTATGGTAATTGGACGGTAGCTCTTGTCGGTGATATTGGAAGCTTGTTAGGTGTGATATATTAGATTGATAGACATCAGCTGTCTGCCGTAAAGATTAATTTCTAAAGTTCCCCTGTGATCTTATATATGGAGGACACGTCAAGTCTCTTCGCAATTTCAGGACCTGATAGTTTACACAGACATTCCCTCCTAAATTAATTTATCCGACAAAAAGCCATTCGAGTGTTAAGAGATAATTAATTTCGCTACACACAAAGTTAATTGAATAAAAATAGAGAGACCAATGTCTTAAATATACAGTGAGCCAACTATGATAAGCACGCTAGAAGTCATTTTAGAAATTACTGGATTATATTTAATCTGTAAATTGAACTATGATTAAACTATAAAGATATAATATTAATATTATGTCTTTATAGTTTAAACTATAAAGACATAATATTAATACTAGCTTTATGTCAGAAAATGTTACTTCAGGATCATTGCAAAATTTAGACTTTTTATAACAATATCTTTCACTATGTTCTCATTAATTACTTGGTGAAACATGATTAAATATATAAGTATAAATATTATTTAAATAAAAACCACTTGGTGCGTTTTACAAAATATTTGATTTATTGAATAAATCAAATATTTTGTGAAACGAACCAAGTGACGGTTATTTAAATAATATTCATACTTATATATTTAATCATGTTTCACCAAGTGATTAATGAGAACATAGTGAAAGATATTTTAAACGCCAGTCAAGCAGGAATAAATCAAATATTTTGTGAAACGAACCAAGTGATTTTTATTTAAATAATATTCATACTTATATATTTTTATAACAATCGTATTTTTTTAAATAACTGCTTAGCATAATGAATTAATTTCCCAGTTAACTGGTGGTGAAACATATTTGATTAATAGTAGAACTTTGATTAAAACACTTGGTTTGTTTCACTGACTTTTAATGAAATAAACCAAGTGTTTTAATCAAAGTTCTACTATTAATTGCTTAGCAACTCAAAAAATACCTAAATGACTTATTTCTTTACTTAAGGTTGCGATTTATTATGAGTCAAATATAAAGTTTTTGGTAGGCACTAGTTCCAGCTCCATTCATGTTCTGATTAAGGGACAATATTACAAGATACATCAAAATAATTCTAAAACTTGAGAAATTTGAAGATCACCAATTTAAAACGATTAAGATATTTTTTTTAAATCCTAAAAATTGCTATTTTTGAGTCATTTATTTACTCCTTTTAAATCAACAAAAACTTGTACTACGTAAAATTCAAGGGTGTCCGTACATTCTGCATTCAATTAGCTCAACATTTATATAAAAACATGTCCATGATATATTACGTTTACCTTTTTATGCTGGAAATAGAAATATAGGTCTATCTCATTCTAGCAAATGGCTGGACAGAGTCTGTCTCACTCTAGTAAACCGCAACCTTAAAGTTAATTTCATGCTTCCAAGATCTCTGCAGCGCCTCTGAGAAAAATATTGAACACTTTAATAAATATAAATTAGCTGTAATATTTGTATAAATATCAATACTCTTTTAAATTTTATACATATCTCCTTGAGAATGACCTACGGTCGAAACTAGTTGGAGTAAAAATAAAAATTAGTGAAACAAACCAAGTGCTTTAATCAAAATTTTATTATTAAAAATAATACCTAAAAACTGAGAAATCAAACAACCTAATTTAGTCAAATACTTGCAATATAAGCTTTACATAGAAAGATGTACCACAAAATAAAGTCCAACCAAATTTAAATGTTGTTTTAAAATTAATTATATCAACATAACGTTGTAGACATAATATATAAAATTACGAAAATGTTATTTGTGAAAATGCAACCAATGGCTTAAATTAAATAAGATTTTAAATATTTCATTGAATAATTCAATATCCGGAGGTGTATTTGCACGGGAAGTAGTGGTTTCATTGGATATTTATCGTCTTAAGTTGTCTTATTAATTAAGTCATTGTTTGCATTTTCACGAATAACATTTTCATAATTTTATATATTATGTTTAAAGTGTGCAAACTATAAGAAGCGTAAGCTAATTTTCTCGGATTCAAATAGTTTTGAATTTGAATTTATCTTGTTATAACGTTGTAGTGTAAATTTACTTCTATAAGTTGCAAAATTTCTAACATGATTACTTGAATTTAAAATTTAAACTTAAAATCAAGCAATATTTAATACGTCAAGTATTCAAGTTTGTTATTATAGAGAATCATCACTTAAAATATTTTTTTAAGGGGTGTAACAACTTTTCGTTCCTTTATAAAATGCACATTAAATAATAATTCAACAAATATTTTCAAATGAATTATACCTTATTTTCGAGAGTACATGCTGTAAAAAATATTCGAGCCTACCAAGTAACTTGTTTGATTCAGACATGTAACGTGTCTTCGTCAAACATTCTAACTTAATAGAATACGTAACATGTTTGAATCAAACATTTAAACAAGTTAGAATGTTTAACGAAAACACGTTACTTGGCACTCATGACAAGCTCGTATATAAACATATTACTTGTTTGAAGTTATCATTTATTATTTTCAGTGCACCTTTCAATTAGGAATGAAATGCTATTTTATTTAAATGACTGCCTCGGTTGGATTTTCAGCAGCCCATTCTGTCGATGATATTTTTCAGTACATTTTATAAACTACCACACGTTAATTTATATACTAATATTTTTTAAATAGATACAAGGAATTTTTCTTTTCAGTATACATAATAGTTCATTTTTAAGAGTTTTCTTCGAAGCTTTTAACAAGTGTTTTCCACTCCCAGACTAAGCATGAAGTAAAATTTCGAGTTTAGAAAAGCCCCGTGAAAATTTGTCGAGGGTCGCGCACTAATTTCAAGTCATGTTCAAAATATTCTTAGAAGTACTTAACTTTTTTTAACCACTTTTATTGAAACCTTTAAATGAAGTGATAAAACAAAGTTAAGTGTTTTATTATTATTTCATATTACGATGTACCACAAAGGGAATGCTAACCAAATCGAAGATTTTAAAATATTGTTTAGCAGTATATTTTTTAACCTGTTTTAGCAGTTTAATTGTAATTTTGGTTCAGAAGTATATTTTGAACTTAACTAGAAATCAGTGTTTTATACGCGTGGCGCATGAAGTAAAATTTCGAGTTTAGAAAAGCCCAAAAAATGTTCACGGGGCTTTTCTAAACTCAAAATTTTACTTCATGCTTAGTCTGGGAGTGGAATATACTCGTTTAAATCTTCACATTGAAGATTGAAAACAACAAATATCTGAAGATTTACAGCCAAGGCTATAGCCAGGGGAGGGGTTCAAACTCCCCGGAAATTTTCAAAATGTTACATTTTTGTGTATGTAAAAGCGGCCCTGAAAGAGCAAAAACAATATTTTTACTAGTACACCCTCCCTTACAATTTTTTTTTTCTAGCTACGGATTTGTTTACAGCATATAATTGGGATATGTATACTTAAAAGAAAAACTCCCTGTACATCTCTATAAAAGCAACATCAAATAATCCTTACATATTTAATAAACTAAGAATACAATATTAAACTGGCTTAATTTGATTTCTTTTGCAAACTTTAATTTGATATATTTTTAGTTTTAAAAGAAAATTCAAACCTTTATAACTATTTTGAAATTATAAAATTTTTATAAAATCAACTTTCAATGTTTTTTAAATGCTTGTAATCAAGTTACAGGCTATTCACTTAATTAAATATTTTTTTGAAAAAAAGTTGTTGAATTAATTAAAGTCACTTAAAACGGATTAATCTGTTTTCATTTAAGTTCTCAATATTACATTAACGAGTACCTTTCACTCCCAGATTAAGCATGAAGTAACATTTTCAGGCTTTCCTTAACTCGAAATTTTACTTCATGCGCCACGCGTATAAAACACTGATTTTAAGTGAGGTTCAAAATATACTTTAGAATACTGCTTAAGCAAAATATCAGTGTTTCATAAGCGTAGCGCATGTAATAAAATTTCGAGATTAGTAAAGCCAGAAAATTTGGGAAACAACCTAAATTTTCAGGCTTTCCTAAACTAGAAATTTTACTTCATACTTAATCAAGGAATGGAAACAATTGTTAGAAGCTTAAAATTGAATGCTGTTTAAAAACAACAAATGCTTCAAAATGTACAATGTACAGGGTGACCTAAATTCGATGTTTTTATAGGGTATCTCAGTAACCCGAGTAGTTAGACAAAATCTGCTATACACGTCATGGCTAGTTCGATTAGTTTGAGAGATATCGGGCGTATTTCAATTGTTGGCTATTTTCGTTTTCTCAATAACTATAAGATATAGAAATACATAGTTAAATAGTTATTTGTGTAGTTTTCAACGTAGAATTTCGTGACGTGCTTATTTTTTTATTTTAACTTTTTATTTCAACGTTAAGACACAAAGTTGCATTTTTTTAAATGGAACACCCTGTATGTTTTTATGTCATTAAATAGCATTCTAAATTAGCTTTACATTCATATACATATTTAACAAAAAATTGTAAAAACTAGCAAAAAACATTTCAATACAATTGTTTTTTGCTAGTTTACTTTACATATTAATTTTATAATTTTTCAAGACTTTTGCGATCAATTACTGAGAAACTGAGAACTTCCCTGATTATTAGTAAATAATTCATGTAACTCTCATTTTTCTAAGTTGAAAATTGTTTTCTTAGTGGACGCTCAAAGTTGAATTTTTTGTTTCACCAATTTTCAGGTGATTCAAAAAGATAGTGGAAAGTTATAGAAATACATTTTCAACTAAGAAAAAAATTGACCGATGTTGTTTCACAGAGAACCTCCCTGATTTTCTTCAGAAATTAAAAAAATAAAAAAAAAACGATCTAAAATTCGCATATTTTGTGTGTTTTTAAAAAAATGCCGAAAAATGTACAGATAAACTTATAAATGTTGGAAACGTTAGGTACTTATTTTCTGCTCTAATAATTTTTTTTTCATAAAGTTTTTCCATTTTTACAAACATGCGAGAAGCATCAAATCCCACAAAAAATTAACTTTAAGCGCTTGTCTTAAGCACAATTTTTAAGCTTCGAAAACATTTTAAAACTCAAATTAAAGCTTATTCAATTCTTAATCGAACACTTTTTTATTTAATAATATACGATCAGAATTTAAAAAATCAGAGCGATTTGAATGAGGCAAATGATAAATTCGTAAAAGTGAGTATTTTAACAAAAAACAATGTTTAAAAATAATCTTACGTGAAACTAAAAAAAGCTAAACAGTAGCTTATTAGGAAGAAATTAAAGAGTCTTTAATTTAAGTTATTTCACGTTTTTTTTAACCTAAAATAACGTCCGATATAAACAGTCAAACCTGAAATTTCGTTTTGAACCGCGATATAAAAAAAATTAATTTAAGCTAGGTGCTTTTAAATGTTTTTTTAGGGAAAAATGAATACTTCAGATTGTTTCTAATATCAATGGGAAAGACTGTAAGTTTTTCAAAAATAGTTTTTTTTAAATCGTAAATTTCGTATGAACATTTTTATCTAATTTTGTTTAAAATCGCGATTGTTAAGAAATTTTAATTCAGTAAATAATTTTTCTGGGGAAAATAAAGAACCCTAATGTTTTTAATACCGATAAGAAAGTCTGTAAATTCTTTAAGAATTTTTAAAGTTTTTTTTTTTCAAAAATAGTTTTTTTTAAATCGTAAATTTCGTATGAACATTTTTATCTAATTTTGTTTAAAATCGCGATTGTTAAAAAAATTTAATTCAGTAAATAATTTTTCTGGGAAAAATAAAGAACCCTAATGTTTTTAATACCGATGAGAAAGTCTGTACTTTTTTTAAGAATTTTTAAAAATCTTTAAAAAAAGTAATTTTTGTTTGAACATTTTTATAGAATTTTGTTTTGAATCGCGATTTTTAAGAATTTTTTATTTAAGCTAGGTGATTTATGAATTTTTTTCTGGGGAAAATTAATACCCCAGATTGTTTCTTATATCGATGGAAGCGTCTGTATTTTTTTGAAAATAAAAAAAGAATAATTTATAAATCATCGTTTTTGTTTGAAGAAAATTGCATGTGTATTTTTATTTTTAAAAAATTCTCACGAGTGTTTTCCACTCCCAGGTTAAGCATGAAGTAAAATTTCGAGTTTAGAAAAGCCTGAAAATTTGGTTTGGTCGCGTAGCGCGTAGCGCTACGCGGCCAAACCAAATTTTCAGGCTTTTCTAAACTCGAAATTTTACTTCATGCGCCACGCATATAAAACATTGATGTAAGGTGATGTTCAAAATATATATGAGCTAATGTATTTTGATTTTATATATTAATTGACTAAAATTGTAGTTTTTGTTTACACACTAACTAACGTGTGTAAAGAGAATCGACAAAACCAGAATCAGAGACTTCTTAAAAAAATGAAATGTTTTTTCACACTTACACCAATCTGTAAAATTAAGTCAATTCACATTCCGAGACTTTTGCTAAAAATGTTATAATTTATAAAAATAAATTGAGACTCGGAGACTTCTCTTAAAAAAATTACATTTTATAAAAATAAATTGCAATTTTTTTATACGCTTACATTACTGTTTCTTTGTTTTTTTTTTACTTTCCCCATATGCAAAGCAAAGACAAGAAAGTATTTTTTTTAATTGCAATTACCTTAGCACACTACTTTATGTGTACATTATGAAATATTTATCTAAAGACTTCAGAGTTAGAAATACAATTTTTCAACAAAAAAACTTAATTTTATATATATATATATATATATATATATAAATATATATTTATATATATATATATTTATATATATATATATATTTATATATAAATGTAAAGCTAATTTAATGTGCTATTTAATGACATACAAATATATAGGGTGTTCCATTTAAAAAATGCAACTTTATATCATAACTCGGAATTAAAAGTCCGAATATAAAAAAATGCCACTGCATTTTACGGTGAAAACTACACAAATAACTATTGAACTGTTTTTTTTTGTATATCTTATAGTTATTAAGATAACGACATGTTTTAAAATAGCTAACAATTGAAAAACGCTTGATATCTTCCAAACTAATCAAGTTCGCCATGATCTGTCAACGTCATTATTAATATCTTAGAAAAAGAGGTCATGACGTGTATATTAAATTTGTTTTAACTCTTTAGGCTACCGCGATACTCTATGAAAACATCGAATTTGGGACACCCTGTATATATCGAGGTATGTATACTTAAAAAAAACATTCCCTGTATGTCGTATCTACTAGCTTTAATATGCTGTTAAAACTTTTAAAGTTATTAATAATTTATTTCTATTAAAAAAACGGTTCTAAAACAGCGTAGGTATTATTTGAGTAATAGCGATGATTTTAATTCTTTGTGGGATTCGAATCCTTTTAGAATGATTCGAATCACCTACATTTGAATTCGAATACGAATAATTTCAAAAAATTGTAACGAATCGGAAACACGAATCCTTTTCCAAAACATTATTCGAATACCTTTTTCGGATCATCTAAAAGGATTCGAATCCTGAATGAATCGAATTCTACCCAGCTCTGCCCTAAAATTTAAAAAAAAACGAAATATTCAACGTTTCCCAATTCTTATGAAACCCACAAATCATCCGGAGAGATAAAATATAATTGCAATAATACTTAACATGACTCGCCGATAAATTTGAAGCAACGTGCTGACAGAGCCATCCCATAGGACCGCAAATGGCACCCGGAACGAACTCGACGCAATTTTACATTCGCATGAAGTTCTCCTCCGTGCAAGTTAGTTTCGCCCATCTTACACGAATAAAGGGAGTCACTTGGACGTTAGTATTCAGAAGACTCACCTTTTGTTATATTAAATCCCCGTACTAATCTCACCCTTTGCAAAAACTTTCGCTACCCCTAAGCATAAACGACAGCACCTCGGAAATATTAATATTCTCCAGGATTTTCATCTGTGATGTCTGCGCTGTACCAACCTGAAACAAATAATTAAATTTAATAAGGAGTTTGGTTTAATTGAATTTTAAAGGTTTTGTGCGAAGTTAAGGGAAGGGGAGTTGTTAATTTCGGTTTTAACTTCTTTCACATGGAAATATGTATGCGCTGTAGCAGAGATATATCATATAAGCCGGACTTCCGGGATACTTGTATGACTTCTGAATGAATATTCAGGACACGCGTACATCACTGATTCCGCCCGAGAGCTTCATTTTGTTGTAACTTTGCTGTAAGCTCGCGAAAGGAAAACTTTTCCAATGTGACTTTTAACTTGATAATTTATGATTTTTCAATTATTTTTTTCTGGATGTCTTATAGAATTTTCTAATAACTACTCTGTTAAGTTAGCTCATGAAAGATATAAAAACTTGTAATTGTTAAACATTTGTTAATGTTCGTAAAGTATTGGTATTATGATGACATTTAAAAAGTCAAGTTAATATGTCTCCAAAAACCCAGAGCAATTAGCCATGCACTAACAGATTTTTGTTTCAAGACTTCATTATTTACAAAAGTCTAACGAATATTTCTATAATTAACTAATAATAAATAATAATAGTGGTTTAAGAGTTCATTTGATTTAAAATTATTGAGATCGTGTTAATTTAAAAACGTTTATATTGCTACTGAATTGAATTGTGTCATAAATACAGGGAATTGAGCTAGCTCAATAAAATGTTTGTTGTTGTTTTGCTATAATTAGAAGAGGAGTAGCGAATTTTTATTTGTTACCATGACCACCTTTTTGGCTCAAAAAAGCGGTTAAAAGATGTTTTAAAAAAATCATATTTACCATTTTCAAGAAAGCTAAGAGAGCTACGACAAAAGCATGTACTCATTAAATGTAAATTTTTGATTGTCTACAACTTTATTTTTTAAGATTTATCGACTATATTAATAATTTACGCGATACGAAGAAAACGCTAAGAGTAAACATCCACTTCTGGTTTCCGGTCTTAACCCATTTTTAACTGGGCGCCAGATATTATAGAACCCAAATACATTTTATGACAATCCCATGAGCCATTTTCGCCGAAACCGTGCCGCAGACTGACTGACAGACCGACGAACCGACATTATTGAGATCAGGGCCGGCCCAAACAAACGCGGGGCCTGGTTCAAATTTAAGGAGGAGTTTCCTCACCCCTAAATAGTAACAAAAAATTCAAAAAAATTATTATATATTTATAATATAGTATGTTCAATAAAAAAAACCTCTAGAGTGCCATGATTTAATCTTTTTTTAAATTTAAGTTGGCTTCACGCTTTAGGAATTGACATATAAAACGTTAGATATAATAATTATAATGTAAAATTTCAAAAACCTACAATATTTTCCATAGCACTCTAGAGGTTTTATTTTATTGAACATACGATACTATATAATGTCTTAAAATCCAAGAGTTACAATAAAAGTTGTAAATTCTACAAATGTTTACTATTTACTAATATACTTATTAGTAAATAGTAAACATTTGTAGAATGTATTGACGTAAGGATCAAACATAAGGGGTGGGTGTATTTTTAAATTTACTGTAAATTAATGTTTTATACGCGTGGCGCATGAAGTAAAATTTCGAGTTTAGAACAGCCTGAAAATTTGGTTTGGTCGCTCCGCGCTTCGCGCTACGCAACCAAACCAAATTTTCAGGCTTTTCTAAACTCGAAATTTTACTTCATGCTTAATCTGGGATTTGAAACACTTGTTAGAATCTTTAAATTAAAAGTTATTATCAAAACAACGAATGTCTGAAAATTTACATTCAAAAATCGTGATATGTGTACCTAGAAAAAAAATCCCAGTATTTATCTTTTCATTTTGTTAATTGATAAACACTTTTTTTTAAAACATTTAATTCAAAACATCTAACGAGTGTTTCCAATCCCAGATTAAGCATGGAGTAAAATTTCGAGTTTAGAAAAGCCTGAAAATTTGGTTTGGTCGCGTAGCGCGTAGCGCTACGCGACCAAACCAAATTTTCAGGCTTTTCTAAACTCGAAATTTTACTTCATGCGCCACGCGTATAAAACACTGATTTAAAGAGAAGTTCAAAATATACTTCGACTTGGGTTTGATCATATGTTCATCAATTTTACAAATGTTTATATGGAATATGTGAAAATATACTGTCATATTTAACAAGAATTACAAAATTTAAATAATTATTACTATTTTAAATAAAATCGTTAAAACCAACACACAATATAGAATTTTACAAAAACTTCAGAACTGTAAAAATTGGGATAAATTGACAAAAATTCAAACTAAATCAAATTAACAAGACGCTCGCCAGTCATTGTAGAATATGATTGGTTTAGTTTGAATTTGGTGCCTAAAGACGTCAAGATGGATGCCAGTTTGCGCTGGCATCCATCTTGATGCCTTTAGGCGCCAAATTCAAACTAAATCAAATTAACAAGACGCTCGCCAATCATTGTAGAATATGATTGGTTTAGTTTGAATTTGGCGCCTAAAGGCGTCAAGATGGATGCCAGCGCATCTTGATGCCTCGAAATTTTACTTCATGCTCCACGCGTATAAAACACTGATTTAAAGTGAAGTTCAAAATATACTTCGACTTAGGTTTGATCATATGTTCATCAATTTTACAAATGTTTATATGGAATATGTGAAAATATACTGTCAATATTTAACAAGAATTACAAAATTTAAATAATTATTACTATTTTAAATAAAATCGTTAAAACCAACACACAATATACAATTTTACAAAAACTTCAGAACTCTAAAAATTTAGATAAATTGTCAAAATTGTCAAAATATTTACCAAATGAACAAAAATGTAAAATTCTAAAGTGAAATTTAACCTAAATTTGAAAACTGTCTTTGAATGGTAAATTTCTTTGCAAGAGAAAATCGGTTGTTTGGTTCCTTAAAAAAAATGGTTACGTTTTTACACCAGTTCTTCAATTTTTAAATTTAGGCGTAACTTTCAATTCTTTCGCGATTTCCATTGCGATTATTAAAGAAGATTTGAATCCCGATTTACGATATTTTGAAAAGACGTTAAAATTATGAGTTTGCAATACTGATATCTATATTCGAATGTTGAACTATCTTGCTCACAATATTTTTAAATTCAGTATGTCATACCAAAAATGATAAATGAAGTTACTTTATTTTCTATTGATCTTCGGATTTCGGATTTTGTTTTTATGCTGCAGGTATGTTCATAAAATTTAAAGTATTCGGATCAAAAAAAGAAAAGAAAACGAACATGAAAAGATTTTTCAAAAACAGTGCCGCGGGGCCTTTAGAAGCGCGGGGCCCTGTGCGGTCGCACCGTTCGCACCGCCCTCCAGCCGGCCCTGAATGAGATTACACTTGATTTGGATTCCTAGGACCCCAAAACAAATATTTACATAAAAAAAAATGACGAGTCAAATTTTAGCCGATCACAATACCTACCTTAGACAATAGTGAGGTCGGTAAAAACATATTATTTTTATTCATAATTTTCATCAATACGTAAAATACATATCTAGATGAATACTCGAGTACTCGTTTTAATGAGATTACTTATAATAAAATAAAAACAGTTGAAGCGTTTCCTTTTAGAGACTTCAATATAACATTATAAGTTTCTTTCAAGTAATAAATAAAACACCTAGTAAACTCTTAAAACTGTTTGCTAATGTTTACGAATATGGCAGATGATATTTTTTAGAGTCGCCTAGTTTTAATGACTTTTATAATTATTTTGTTTAAATTGCAATGCAACATAAGAGACAATTTTCGAAAGCTTTTTTTCATTCATGATGTTCATAAATCCGTAAAACACATCTCCAGATGAGTGTATTTGCTACTCGTTTTCGTAAGATTACATATGGGATTTGGGGAGTTGAAATGATTCGCAATAGTGCTTCGAAATATTAAATTAATTAGGGAGCACTCATATTTCCAAGCGTGAGTAAAATATATGATATTATTAGATTGTATTTTGTATACCTATTCACTATATTTACTAACGAAAATGTACCAGGATAACTAACACGAATTATACACAATCTATTTAAAAAGATTGTGTATACTTAGAGGATAAATACATTTCTCCGGGGATAAATAAGCAAGAGGTTGAATTTTGGCCGAATATAAATTAAATATACGTTTAAAACATCTATCGGATTAAAAATATTGCGTTTACAATTAAAATGGGATACCGTTACCAAAGTAATCGGATCACTAAAAACTAGTTTCCCTGTATTTAGGAGAATATGCGCCTGAATTATAGGCATTTACAACAATTCGATCAGATCACAGTTCGATTACCTGTCAGATTTTTGGAATTATTCCGATTTTAAGTTCAATCAATGAACGGAATCACTCAAGTTTTCGATCTGTTTAATGAAACATAATCTCTTTAATAGCTAATCTTGTCAACCCTAGTGATAAATCCGGATTCGTTTCTAGTAGTGTTCCTGTATTTAAGAGAGTAGCGCAAACTGGCATCCATATTAACGCCTTTAGGTGCCAAATTTAAAATAAAACAATCATATTCTATAATGATTAGTGAGCGCCCTGTTAATTTGATTTAGTTTGAATTTGGCGCCTGATGGATGCCAGTTTACGCTACTCTCTTAAATACAGGGAGACTACTTAAAACGAATCCTGGTTTATCACTAGGGTTGACAAGATTAGCTATTAAAAAAGTTATGTTGCATTAAACAAATCTAAAACTTGGAGGATCTCGTTCATTGAACTTAAAATCTAAATAATTCCAAAAACTTGACAGGTAATCGAACTGTGATCTGATCGAATTGTTGTAAATGCCTATAATTCAGGTAATCGAAACTGTGATCTGATAAAATTGTTGTAAATGCCTATAAATCAGGCGCATATTTAGGAGTAGTTTACAAACTTCTATTTTGAAGTCAATTAAAGATCTACAAATATAATGCATACAAGACTTGCTTCAATTTGAGTTTGTACTGACAAGTCAAATGAAAATATACGCCTTAATAAATGTTTCAATAAATTAATTCTAAATCATCGATTCAATTATTTATTTGATCAGAAGTTGTCTTCAGGAGGATCTGGGTGGGACTTAATTGGTGCTTTTGTAAGAGTCTGCTTCTATTAAACAGGAAGAGGATCGTCTATTGGCTATTAAGCCTTAAATCAGATTTTAATAACACGCTGTCAGTACGATGTTGATTATAATGTCTGCTGTATTTCCCATCCATATTAGATGCCTACTGCAGAACAGGAAAATATTCCATTTTATGATGTGAACATGATTGTAGGAAATACAGAAACTCATTAAATCGCAGATTGATTTATGTGAATTTTAAGACCTAGTTAGAACAATAAAATTGAACACAGATCGGAATATAAATAATAATAATAATTTTTTATCCGCAACAAATTATTTAAAACCAAACCAAAAAAACCAAACCATTTTAATTGTTACAAGATAGATACATAGAATTAAAAAAAAAACAATTTACACTATGTTAACACAATAATCTATAAATATAAATATACTCCTTCGACTATGTTACTCATATTTATATATTATTTACGCAGAATCGATTGCTTTTAAACCATCTAGTTTGAATATTTAAAGAAAAACTCCAAACACGCCAATAAAACTATAAAATGTATTTATATACATTTCTCATCATCCTTCCTTTCGGACCATTATCATAAGAACAGTAAAAAATATGATTTTGAACTGCACTTCACAGATAAATGTATTGTATTTTTAGATACTAAGATATACTACACAGCAGAATTCGAATCCTGAATTAGAATCCTTTTAGAGGATACAAAAGAGGCATTCAAATACTTTAGTTAAACTGGATTCGTGATCCGAATTCGTTACATTTTTGAAGATGATTCGTATTCGAATCCAAATGCGAGTGATTCGAATCCTTATAAAAGGATTCGAATATTTATAATAGGGTTCAAATATTTATAAAAGGATTCAATTATTTGTAAAAGTATTCGAATTAAAAAAGAATTCGAATACTTACAAAAGGATTTAAATCGTCAAAAATATTTAGAATTTATTGTGAGGATTAATATGAAAAATTTTGTTGTGTGTTTTTAAATTTCTCGTTAAATCACTGTTTTATACGCGTGGCGCATGAAGTAAAATTTCGAGTTTAGAAAAGCCTAAAAATTTGGTTTGGTCGCGTAGCGCTAAGCGCTACGCGACCAAACCAAATTTTTAGGCTTTTCTAAACTCGAAATTTTACTTCATGCTTAGTCTGGGAGTGGAAACGCTCGTTCAAAACTTCAAACTGAATGCTTTGATAAGAACATTAAATGACTGAAATTGTTTTAAAAGATAATAATCTAGTTTTCAAAATTTTGTTTAATATTATTTAAAGTAGAACTGACATAGTAGTCACAATCTGAAATGTTGAATTTTTCCGACATTTCCCTGGTTCAAGGTTTTTTCCCTGACAACTTTATTCTGTAAGAAACCCCCATTTTGTTAAATTGTTTTCATTGTTTATGTCAATATTTAAGTTGGTTTTATAAATTCTTATGTGTTTTGTAATTTTTATGATGCCTGTTGATTTTGACAAATTTAATAATAATCATATCGCTTTTTTATTAGTGTTTTGGACAATTTGAATAAAATTCCATGACTTTTGTCTGACTTTTCCGGTTTTAATGATATTCAATAAATTTTTTATTTACGTAATTTTCAGGCATTCGTCGATTTTATAATAGAGTTCAATTTAAAGTTTTGAACGAGTGATTCCGCTCCCAGGTCAGGCATGAAATAAAATTTCGAGTTTAGATTAGCCTGAAAATTTGGTTTGTCGCATAACGCGTAGCGCTACGCGACCAAACCAAATTTTCAGGCTTTTCTAAACTCGAAATTTTACTTCATGCGCCACGCGTACAAAACACTGGTTCAAAGTGAAGTTCAAAAACACACAAATACATCTTTAATCAGAGTAACACGGAATCAGAAATTTAGTCTGTTATCAACGATGTTCAGTGTTAATAATAAATAATTAGATTTTGAATATTTTTGATAAAACAACTGATAAGGATATTTATATGTTAATGGTTCCAAAAAATAATAAAATCAAATTTATTCTTGAAGGATTTGTATTCGTGATTTGAAAAAACAGGATTCGAATCTTTGATTCGAATTATATTTAGCTCTTACGAATCGTTTATTCGAATATTCGTGATTCGAATCATATTAGGTGATTCGGATTCGTCATATCTCTGCCACGCAGTAATGTAAAGATTTTAACATTCAAGAAATTAACTTAGTTTATTTCTTGAATTTAACTGAATAATATCATGAATTTAAAATATCATTAGTCATAAAAGGAATTCCTCAGAGATTACGATTGCCGTACATTTAATTTTTTTGTTGCATTTCTTCTAAAGTTAGCTAATATATTCAATAGTGGTGAAAGTTTTCAGGCATTTCTTAACTCTTAAATTTACTTTATGCTTAATCAAGTAGTGGGAACACTCGTTAATAGTTTCATATTAAACGCTTTTAGAAAAAACAATTAAATCCCTAAAAATGTATAGCGTATACATCGAGATATGTATACTTACCTAAAAGAAATATTTCCTGTACGTACATTCATTCAGAACAAAAATAAAGTTTATTAACTTTGAAAGTAATAAAGGATATTTTTTTTTTCGCTTACACCTAAGCAACACATTTACAAATGTAAAAAAACAAATAATTAATTCCGTCTATCCTCAGTCGTAGAAAATGGACGTCCTGAGAAATTTCCACAATTAGATTTCTACATTTTTTTCTATATGTAATCACGGACGCATTAAAAGTAATTAAGTAATGGTAATTAGCTCTCGTATGAAAGTTCATTCTATTCATGCGTTGAACGAATGGGAAGTGCGGTTAATGACAATGACATTGCCGTTTTAAAGAGGCCTCCTCAGTAATAATAATAATGTCAACTGCAAATTGCTAGTCAAACAATCAGTTGGGAGTGCGTTCGTTCTATTTAAATTGACATCAGTCAAAATTTCTTTGTATGAATTTTATTTATTTATTATAATAACCTAAATTATGAACAGTGGAGGCTTTTACTTCGTTATACATGTTAATTTAATCAAATAAAACACTTTAACTTTGTTTGTATAACACAATATTTTTATTTTCGAAAATAAAAATATTGTGTTGTACAAAGTGAAAGCGTTTTATTTTATTATAATTAATTATATTTAATTATAACTTGTAACTATACATTTTAAGCGTTTAGTGCATATGAAATAATTTATTTGAAGTTTATTTAAATTTTTCGATAATCGCTAAGCGATCACACTCCTTGATCAAGCATGAAGTAAAATTTCGAGTTTAGAAAAGCCTGAAATTTGGAGTTTGTCAGATTTGCTTGGTTTATGCCATATAAATGTATGTGCAACAAACCACGTGTTTAATTTTTACCTAATTGTTTAATCATATGTTTCATCAAGTATTGCAGGGTTAAACATAAATATTTCAAACTCAAAATTATTCGAATTCGAAATTATTTAAGAGAATAAGCTTGTGCTTAGTTTGCAAAACGTTAAATATAATTTATAAAATTATACGAACATTTTCATAATTTTATATATCATATATTACAGGGTTTCTCGATTAATTTTCACCATATATCAAATGACATTCCCAATATATTAAATGAAAATTCCACATGTCAGATTTATATCAACATATTTCACTATTTGTCACATGACTTTCCCTTTTTATTAAATGAAATTTCTGTCTTATTAAATATAATTAAAAAGTGTGTAAGGATGTTAAAAGCAGACATTTTTTGTAGGTGTTTCGAACGAGTGATTCCACTCTTAAGCATGAAAACTAAGCATGAAGTAAAATTTCGAGCATAGAAAAGCCTACAAATTTGGTATGGTCGCGTAACGAAGCAGAGCATAGCAAATTTTCAGACTTTTCTAAACTCTAAATTTTACTTCATGCGCCACGAGTATAAAACACTGAAATATTGTGAAATTAAATATATACTGCTAGAGCACTATTAAAAATATACTGCTAAAACAGAATTCAAATTATACTGCTAAACAAGATTATTTTAAATTTCACAATACTTCAGTATTTTATACGCGTGGCGCATGAAATAAAATTTCGAGTTGAGAAAACCCTGTAAATTTGGTTTGGTCGCTCCGCTTCGCGGAGCGACCAAACCAAATTTTCAGGGTTTTCTCAACTAGAAATTTTACTTCATGCTTAGCCTGAGAGTGGAAAACACTCGCTTTAAGCTTCAGATTGAATTCCTAAAAAAAAAACAAAGAATTTTTTCATTTCTGTGAATAATCGCACAAAGATGATTCAATATGTAATGAAGTTCTAGTGTTCTGAAATTTGATGCTTTAAAATACAAAGCACATCTTCACTAATAAGACTTGATCTTTTCAGACATTTTTTTATTGAGCTTAACAAAAAATGATGATGATAAAAGGGGAAAGTAATTTGACAAATAGTGAAATGTGTAAATATAAATGACATGTGGGATTTTTATTTGATAAAAAGGGAATTAGTTCAAAAGTTATCAACGTATTTAAAAAATCGTATTTAGGTGCAGTCAAAAAGAAAACAATATTTATAAAATGTTAACATAAAACATACAAATCAAGATGTTTTTTTAAGTTAAATAAATAAATAGTGTTCAATTTAAAATGTATATCAAATGGGATTATTTTTATGTAATTCTGTCGATACATTAATAATATATGTTATTAGGTAGGTACGCATTATTTTTGCATTAGGTACACAATTTTTGCAAATGATTACAATATTGTTTTTATATATTTTTTTAATTTAATCAATTTTCATCATTTGTTATAATATTCTGCCATTATACGTAGTGAATTTTTGTTATTTATTTTTTTGAAATTCCTCTTATAAAATATAGATTCAAGACGTTTCAGAAAATTGAAAACTTTAAAAAAACTCGTAAGCAACCCCGAATAAAGTAGATTGTCAGTTTTCATAATTTTGGCAAAAATGGTTTTCAATGAATAAAAAGTTAATAATATTTATAAAATCTACAATAAAATGGGCAGAACTTCTGGCACCTCTAGGAAGACAGGTAGAAACATGGTCAGGATTATTATTATTATAAATAGTAAATATTATAAATAGTAAATATTATAAATCGTAAATATATTAAACTATTTAAATATTAAAATTAGAATAAATAATACTAACTTGTGGATAAAAAATATACAAAGTCGTAGAAATTAATAAAATAGCTTAAAAGAAATCATGATTTTTGAATTAAATCTATAAAACAAAATAAGCATGTTAATAAATTATTATGAAGTTAAAGAGCAGTTATTACATTTTACTAAATGTAGAGTTAAAGTTGTGAAATAAAAGTAAATGGCGTTGATAAGAGAGAGACCCTTATTATTATTTTAAATTTGTATTTATTTAACAGATGAAATTCGTACAGATATTTAAAAACAAAATATTTGCTACAATTCATATGACCTTAACAAGTTGTCGCCACTATGCCATATGCCATGGCCAGAGAGAAATAGATGGCGTTAGCTATCAACATTTCTAAATGTGTTCACTTGTCGCGTAAAAAGAATTATTTGAATTTTAATTTATTTAAAGGTAGGGCATTGGCAGAGAAAGTTAGGATACACTCGTCTAACTTCGTATTGCGCAGCTATGCCACTGTAGAATTTCCAAAAAGTCGATTTTTTTCATGGTTTTAAAAGTTGTAGAATAAAATGAAAAAGTTTTATCCCTGCCCGAAATCGATTTCGAGCTTCTTCCCAAACGAGCTTCTTCCCAAGCGAGCTTCTTCCCAAGCGAGCTTCTTCCCAAGCGAGCATCTTCCCAAACGATTCGCACTGCTCCTAAACGACTACTCAAAACTGTAAACGCTTTTTTTTTTCGAAACACAGTTTCTTAAGACTGCTGCAGCATAACTCAAACAAGTTTTTTTTTTCAATCAAAAATTTGTATCATATCTTTAAAACAACATATCGCACGAAAATACGTATGGGATTTTTAAAAAGTTGAATTTTAGATTTTATATCTGCAAATTAATGCCTTTTTATGGCAAAAATTTAACTTTTAACTTTAAATGATCGCCAACTGCACAAAAATGTATATTTTTGAAATCTTGTACGTATTTCTTTAGCTATGCTCATGTAGATTAAGACTAAGAACTTTTATTTTGTTTTATTTTATAACATTATGTAATAAACAACATTTTGTAAACACTTAAGGACATGGTCCTTGAATATTATTATCGTCTTACTATTCCTTTCACACACAAAAAATCGCAAAAACGCTTTATTTTAGCGCTCTACGGTAGTGTAGCCCCCTAATCATTATAAAGTTATTAAATTTAAGATATATTTATTATTAGATTATAATTCAAGAAAATTAGTTTAAACCTTACTCTTTGTAAGGTAACTAGCTGTATTTCACACACAGTATGAATAATTATTTGTAAAGTAGGCAATAACAAACATTACTGCCTCACATTAAGAAAGATAAAACGATTATCTTAATTGAACTAAACCTAGACGCAAATAATAAATAATTCAGAGCAATTACAAAACTCCGCTGCATTATTCATTAAACGGACTTTTTGACAAAACAGGCCGGGCCCGTAAACCTCAGAAAATCCCCGTTCAGATTCAACTCCACAACACGAAACTCGTAAAAACAAGACAATGCCATATTGTTCTGCCATCTTCAAGTAATTTAAGCGCTCGGACCAAATTAACCATAAAATTGTATTGTCTATAAAATGATTGTTCAGGGGGAGGGCGGGGGAGGGGTGGCGTGCTGGAATAGATCGATAGCGAGGGCTTTGTTATTTGATTGAATGGCTTTAATTCAATAACACTCTGATATAATCTCATTCAATAGGTTTATATTCAATCGCTGAAATAAATTAAATAGTGGGGGTGTGCGCAATATCCGCCGAAAACGGATCTTTCCAGATTGATTAACGTCCTTCTAGAGGGGGTTTCTAGGGTTTCCGGTTATATATAAAGATGATTTGAAAAATGTATCGCTGGATAAGGGTGGATAAGTGATGTCTCAATTGATTTTAGATTTAAGGATTCCTATAATTTATTCTGGAAGATAAATTGTATTATTATTCTTTTATACGAATAAGATTTCTTTTCTTTGTATTCGGACTGTTTGTAGAAAAAAAAAATTAAAATAACTTTATAGGAAGTATGAAATGTATTTTATATAAAGTTAAAGTTTTCTTAATTTCACCATTACATGCATCATGATATTTATTTTAGATCCCTATGGTAAAATTTAACAAACTCTATTATCTTCTTTTTGTGGGAAATATTCCCTTTGATAAATCTCTGTAAGATATTCTATTTCTCACACAGTTGCAAGAAATATAAATGGGAGTATTCGAATAATGATAACGCAGAAAACATCATTTGCATACATTACGCATTGTCATTAGTTTTGGCAGACGATTCCGGAGATCCCTTGAACGTAAATGGGAACTGGGAAAGTAATCGTGTTTACATATATACAATATGAAATGGAACTCGTTAAGGGGTTGCGTTTTCAGGGAGGCGGAATAGAGAGATAATTTGTTACGTTCTAATGGGACAGTTCAGACAATTTGTATGTAAATTTTCGGCACACGGCGTCAATTTGTAATCTTTTGACAAAACGACCATTTGTCTGCGCATTTCGAAAAAGGGCCAAGATAATTTTTGAAGATTGTCAGTGCGGGAATTGATTACTTCATTTTTTGGAAGACACAATCGATCAATCAAAAAAATGTTGGGTATTGTGCAGTCGATTATTTTATCAGATTTTATAAATGTGGGGACATTAAACGTTTTTGTTCTGTTTCGCAGTCCTAGTTGCAGTGATGATTTATCTTGTGTTATTAATAGTTTCAGCACTTCTGCGTGTTTTATAAAATCAATCAAAACGCGTTATCCAGTTAATATGACTGGATAATGTCATGTATTTGAAATATTCGTATTTTGTAAATAAAAAATGTGACAATGGTTTTGGGGGTTCGATAGGTATAAAAACTGGGTTGAGTTTTCAGAAAATAGTTATTTGCACTTTATCATACGTGTTTCTGCAATAATAAAACCAGATTTCATTTAATAATTGAATTTTAATAACACTGACATTTTCCTATATTATTTTATTTCTTATTAAGTCATGATGATTTTTTTTAACAAATAATAACTCTTGAGTTGATCTATTGTTAAGTTGAATATAATGAGCAGAGCGTATGTCGTACTGACATATTACGTTGATGTTTGTCTGGAGATTGCAAAACAAAACAAGTACAGCCAACTGTACATTACTAAAATTATAGTGGATAATTAATAATAATTAGCAAAGTATTTGACATTTTAAAATATCTAGCCTTTTTGGTATATTTAGAATAAATACTCTAATTACTTCAATCGGACCAATTCTAAGATTTTCGATACTTAAACAAATTAGAATAATTTTAACTAATCTGATTGTTTTGATTGCATCAATTTTGACAGAGTATTCGTATTTGTCGCGGGAAATCTACTATTGTGTGTACTTAAAAATGAAATCAATCTAAATGTATATCAATACAGTTGGTAATCCATATAAATACAAAGTAGACGATTTTTCCTAAGGGATGTAATTCCCCAATTTGTAAAACGACTATTGATCAGGGCAAATAAATTGAGACAAATAGCGTGCGTAACGCCATCAGTCTCTTTAAGTTTAATAAATATCACGACATTTTTACGCCCATCGTCCTTTTCATCCTCTTAAAAAGTTGGGCGCGCTCATCCGCAAAGATGAAAACACATTCTGGCAGAATATCGACGAAACGGTTTCATCCATCATCTCAATTACTATGGGGTTAATTTAACAATAAAAAATATCGTCATTATCAAATCAACGGCTAACGATGTAATTTTCGTCACCTACAAACTTATTGTATACACAAGTGATATCAATGAAGTGAGGAACTAATGCTCATAGTTAAAAATATCTTAATCATCTCAGATAGAATTTGAATTTGAACTTTATATAATTTGATTAGGAAATTCAAATTTAAATTCTATTTGAGATTATTAATGTCTGGTTACACCAACTTAAGTTAAATTTTATTTAAAGATTGAATTTATTTGTCGATTAAAATAGACATTTTGCATGACATAGATGTAAAAAAATGTTAATTGATTAATTATTTGGCATGCATGTTACTATTTATACATACTATTTATTCCAAGAATAACTATTTGTCGATATAACTAACGTTGGTGACACCCGGCATATGATATTTTTAATTTTGAACATTAACCGCTTGATATCTTAAATAATTTAAATCAAATAAAAAATATGGTAATAATTACATTAAATGTTAAAATAATTAAGTAAATTTCTTAAATATATAAGTTTTTAATTAATTCACCCACACAACAAATATTTAATTTAGTAAGCTAGCGAACTAGCGAGTTTGTAAATTCTAGTTCTGCCGAGACGTGTTCTGCAGTTTGTGGCATTGTTTATGGGGCGGTATCTGTAATTTAGGCAAGGCATTTCGTGCGCCTCACAATTTGTATTCATCCCGTGTATGAAAATTGAAATGTGATTCAGGAAGAAGCCCAAACTGTGTGTGCATTTCGTAAGGAGGGAAAATATAATTTGAAAGAATACCTACGTCTACGTGTACGGGTACACTTCTTGCGCAAATTCCGCGTCCCGCAATTTATTAATTCAATAAAGGCCCGAACGCGTGGGCTTCTTGTTAATAATTTCGGTAAGGTTGAAAGATAATGGATGCACGTAGGAATGTTATATCTTACACCAACACGCCGTGCAACAATTTCAGCTTGTATATGATGATAATTTAGGGGTTCTAAGTATAGCATAAATATATTATGTTAATTTAGTGTTTCATAAATGCCTATTTTAATATTTAATGTTTGTAAAAATATGCCTAGGTCACGAAACTAACAAATCAAGTATAATAATTTAAGCAATGTCTAGATCGATGGTCGTTTGTAACTATTCGTCAGTTCAATATAGTGTATTATTAATAATGTAGGAAGTGTGAAACGTTTATACAAAATTCAAAAAATGCAATATACTTACGATTGTCAAAACATAAACGTACATTTTATTAAAAATTATTATTTAAAAAATAAATAACAATGTTTAATACAAAATTTAAACATACAGACATTTCCGGTTTTAAATAAAATTAAAATTATGTTCGGGTTTTGAAAAACTTACAGATGTTACTCTTTATTTCTTACATAAATTAATAAATGGAACAAAATTTCTAAAAAATTTCCAATTATGTATGTTTATGCAAATTCAAATACTTATTGTTAAAACCGATAAAATTTGACTGCATTATTAAGAAAAAGGTTTATCCCAATGATAAATCGCGATTATTTTGACGATAATTATATATTTCAGAAAACTGACAGAACTTTGCAGCACGAGTTTTTATATGTTAATGTTCTTCATTGGTGCTAATAGATAGTAAAAATCTTTACACAAGTCATTGGTCTTAAAACTAAATACATCACTATATAAAAGTACGCTACTATACATGATACATTCTTAACTAAGTCAATAATAAGCTAGAAGTACCTGTATCTAAAATTAAAACATCAAAATAAATAAAATATAATTTAACATTAAAGATTACAGAGAGTAGATAGAGAGAGAGAGCAGCAAAATTTCTCTACAATGAGATACTAAAATCAAAGTCTAAAAATTCGTCGATACTATAGAAGGCATGCTTAATCAAAATAGTTTTTATTGAGTTTTTAAACGTGTATAATTGTAGGTTTAAACCTACAACCTACAACCTGTTTGTGACTTCGTAAGTCGCATTGCGTTTGTGATGATGTTGTGTCTATGTCTGGTGTTGTGGTTATGGATTGCGGTGTGTGTTGTGCTTGTAATTATTCTTAATCTAGAGAAGGCATTCATATATGTATAACGATGGTAATGTTAAAAGATTAAGTGATTTAAATGCCTATACAGTCATCCCTATAATTGCAAGAAAACAATATCCTAATGGCTCTTCTCTGAAGTCCAAATAGTCGATGGCAAATCGCCCCTATGCTATAAATCCATACCTTAACTGCGACTGTATATATGATATATAGGTATCTCTTAACATTTCGCTGGATATACAGTAGGATAGTCTCCGCAGAAGGAATATACTGAATGACAGTTTTTTGGCTAACGCATCTCCTTCAGAACACCATGTATGTTACCTTTTCAGGTGTATACCGAGGAATTTAATATCGTCTTTGTAGGGTTTATGGGTTTTGGCTAACGACGAAAGTAATGTTTTGGTTTTATTGTCGTTGATTTGAAGGCCGTTACATGAAAACCAATCCGACACTTCACTTCGGGACAGTATAGTTTTCGAATCAGCTTCTTCTATTGTGTGTTCCGTTTCAATGATTGTCGTATTATCTGCATATAAGCATGATTCTGATCCCGTCATAAAGCCCGGTAGATCATTTATGTAGATCAAAAACAGAATAGGACCCAGAATTGATCCCTGAGGAACACCGATTTCTATCTTGACCTCGAATGACTTGGTCTCTTTAAAGTGGACAACTTGTGATCTATTCGAGAGATATGACATGATCAGTCTGCAGCTGTCTGAATGTATGTTGTAACATAGAAGTTTACGTATCAGGATGTCATGGGACACACAATCGAAGGCTTTTGTTAGATCCATACGCAGGCAGATCCGTTTTCAAATGTGTTTAGTACACGTTCTGTAAATTCTAGTACGGCTGTAGTTCTCGATTTTCCCCGACGGAATCTAAATTGCTCATTTGTGAATAAGTTTTCATCTTCAAAGTAACTTACTAATTGATTTTGTAGAATTCGATCATATACTTTGTTTGGGGAATGCCCAAGAACGGAAATGGGTCGGTAGTTATCAACACAATTCGGATCTCCTTTTTTAAAGATAGACACTACTTTAGCTTTATTTTAAAGCATCAGGAATTTTGCTCCTTATTGAGGTGTTTATTTGGTGCGTCAGAGGCATGACAGTTTGGGTAATTACCCTTTGGATAACATCCACTCTTATATCATACATATCTCTGCATCCATTGCACTTGAGGCTATTTATGGCACCTGCGACGTCACGTCTTTAAAGTTAAAGTAGTTAGTGCTCTTTTTTGTATTAAAACAGGTGATTCTAATCGGGTCTAAGTCGGATTTTGTTAACGAGTTTACAATACTACTCGCCATGAAACCGAAATGTAAGCTTAGATTTTCAGCGTTAAGCGCGCAATCTAACGTTCTGTTCTTGGGCTCTCTTTTATGATTAATTACTTCCCACCGTGACCTTTGTTTTTGTTTTGCTTTTTGAATATACGTGTTATTCGCTTCTATTTGGGCTTTAGTGATTTCTTTTTTATAGGATAATTTGTACTGATTTTTCATCATTTTTAGATCATCTGTCTTATATTTGTTATATGCTTCATATATCAATTTTATATTATCTCTCATATGCGCTAAAGAATCTGTGAACCAAGTGATTACACGTTAATTTCGAAATTTTGTTTGTTTCAATGGGAAAGCTAACTAAAATTCATTTATAAAAACTGAGTGGAATTTTACAAATGCCTTATTTGTGTCTGTGAATTCAGAAGCACTCCATTGTATCGTTTCTAGCCGTTTGAATAATTTAAATACTTATACCTAAGTCAGTTATGGGGCGATAAGTTTTGCACTGAATATAACTAATAAAAGAATTATGCTGCCGCTCAATTTCAAATTTTACACCGATATGATCTGATAGCCCAGTTTCCAGAGGTTCAACTACATAACGTGAACTATTACATGCTATGTTGGCGATAGTATTTTGAAGTCGCGTTGCAAAGTCTACGGTCAATTTTAAACCGAATTCACGTAGCAAATCTACGAGATAGATTGGATTGTCTAACATTAGTTGTAATGAATTGAATATTAAAATCTCCTGTAAAAATATTATATTTGTCGAAAATATGTAATGACTCTAAAGTTTGTGCTAAGAGGTTTAAAAACACATTAAAATCACTATTTGGGGATCAATATACTACAAGTAAAAAGCAGTTATAGGTATTTAAGTATACACCGGCAATTTCAAAATCTTTATCTTTAGACATATTGTGTATGGTAAGAGTTTTGAATTGTATATCGTTATGTAACATAATTGAGACACCTTAATGAATAAAATGTTGATAGTTAAAAGAGTATACATTTTGTTAATATAGATCAGGGGTGTCCAACCCGTGGCCAAAGGTAAGTGTAAAGCGGCTCACGTGCAAATTGCTAAATTAAGAAAATATGCCATCCATATTTTTGCTGTTGTCCAAAATTCCAGGCTTTTCTACACGTGAATAAAATACTAAAATATTATGAAGTTCAAAATATACTGTATTATGAGATTGCTTTAGGTTTAGTATACAGGGAATATTTCTTTTAGGTAAACATATGCATAAGCTGCTTATTTTCTGACAACTGACTTAAAAAAGTTTAATTCGAAGCGTTAAACGAGTGTTTTACACTCCCAGACTGAGCATGAAGTAAAATTTCGAGTTTAGAAAAGCCACGTAAAAATTTGTCGAGGGTCGCTGCGCGACCCGAGACAAATTTTCGGGGCTTTTCTAAACTCGAAATTTTACTTCATGCGCCACGCGCATAAAACAATGATTTCAAGTGAGGTTGAAATATATATGTTTCATATTTTAGTGTTCTATACGCGTGGCGCATGAAGTAAAATTTCGAGTTTAGAAAAGCCCAGAAAATGTTCACGGGGCTTTTCTAAACTTGAAATGTTACTTCATGCTTAGCCTGAGAGTGGAAAACAGTAGTTTAAAACTTGAAATTAAACTCGTTTAAAAAACAACGAGTATCTAAAGATTTAAAGAAAATAAGCTGAATTTGGAATACGTATACTTTCAAGAAAAACTCCCTGTATATCAGCATGTTACATTACATTAAGTTGAAAGCTGTTAATTTTCCGACAGCCGTTTTTTCTAAAGATCAGTTCGAAGCTTTAAACGAGTGTTTTCCACTCCCAGACTGAGCATGAAGTAAAATTTCGAGTTTAGAAAAGCCCCGTGAAAATTTGTCGAGGGTAGCGCAACGACCCGAGCACTGAACACTGAATTCAAGCGAGGTTCAAATATACAAGTTTTACAATATTTTAGTGTTTTATACGCGTCGCGCATGAAGTAAAATTTCGAGTTTAGAAAAGCCCAGAAAATTTTCACGGGGCTTTTCTAAACTCGAAATTTTACTTCATGCTCAGTCTGGGAGTGGAAAACACTCGTTTAAAGCTCCTAATTGAACTTTTTCTAAAAACAACGGCTGTCGGAAAATTTACAGATTACTTCATGCTTAGTCTGGGAGTGGAAAACACTCATTTAAAGCTTGAAATTGAACTCGTTTAAAAAAACAACGAATATCTCAAGATTTCATAATTAGCTGAATTTGGAATACGTATACTTTAAAAAAAACTCCCTGTATTTCAATCTTTACAAAATTTCAAAGTTTTATACACGTGAAGCAAATCGTTACAGTTTAAAAAAGCCTGAAAAGTTGCATTTGCCTTTATTTAATTTCTCACCCATGCTGAAACATTTTTGAATCTGATTATGCTAAGATGAATTAAAACCCTTGGTTTTTTCACTGATTACATTTTCACTCAAAAAAACCTTAAAATAAAATCATTTACCATAATTAGTTCGAAAAACGTATTAGCAAGGGTTTATGTTAAATCAAGAAGTGGAACCAATTGTTAGAAATTTCAAATTAAACGCTTTTATAAAAAGAGCTAATACTTAACAGTTTACTAAATTCCAAATAAATTGTTTATATACTAAACGTAAAATAAAAATATTGAAAACCTTTTTTCTGAGAAATAAGGATTTTAACAGTTTCAGAATTACTCCAAGGTTTATTGATTTGCATCATTAAATAATCAGTGCATTATTATCCGATCGAACGCAATCAAAATAATTATCTGTCAATACAAACTGTATTATTCCAATAAAAAATAAATGTAACTCTAAAAACCTCAACTCAACCAAAAACATTTTTCAGCCAAGATTCACTCCTCTTAATTAAAATAACACTCTAAAATAAAACCATCATACATTCGCTAATTGTTTTTTTTCATACCCCGTTTGAATAATTTCGCATTTAAACCTTCATTCGTGCTTATAGTTTCAAGCTCTCAATTTTCATCCACATTCTTTTTTTTCAATACCCCGGAGGATATAGCTGAAGGGCCTTCGGAGCAACATTTCCGAATGTGCGACAATCGAGTTTTGACCGCGCGCGGTTTTGTAATTCTCCTCGCCTAATTTTAGAATAAATTTAAAGGCAAAACTCGTAATAAAATGCACCAGCAGGATCTCTAATGAATGCCAATTAAAAGTTCTAATTGTTTCCCCGTACCTACTTGGGGGGTATTTATAGGGAAACTCCGGAATTCATTAATTAGTCTGGGCCGTGTTGCAATATCAAATACTTTTCAAATGATATTTGGAGTGAGGTTTAACAAGTTGTTACAAATTAGGAATTATTTTAAGGAGAATTTTGTGATTTAAAGGTGCTCAGAATTTTTTATAGATATAATGAAATATAAAACCTTGGTCTATATAGCCTCTACGGGTTTCAATATATTTTTTTTCGTGATTTGAAATCGATTAGTTTTTTTTATGAAATGGATTGTATCTATTGATAAACGAAACAATAAATATATATTTTAAACTTTAATATAATATAAGGAAAAAACGTTTTACTGGAGGCAGCATAAGGAATGTGCGTGATTTATTTAGTTTTTGCAGAAGATTCAAAGAATCAATAATTGTGCGGAAATTTTTAATAATACAATTATTGGACCGTTTGAAATTATCGGAAATTTAAATTCGAGATCATTTTTAGAACATTTAATCAACAAAGTTGACCTTGCAGTAAAAGGAACAACACGTGACAATCAGGAGGTTGGTTTCAACAAGATGGCTGCTCAGCGCATTTTGGAGTAGATGTTCGGGAATACTTAAAGAAAACATTTCCAAATCGCTGGATTATTGGTCTTGGTGGGATAATTAACTTGCCCGCCAGATCTCTTGATTTAACGCCTTGTGATTATATGAAAAGCAAAATTTATCAAATACGTCACTCAAAATATTGATTCTTTAAAGAATGCAATTTTCGAAGTTTGTGCGCGTAATAACGCTGAAACACTAACGAATGTGATTAATGGATTTTATAGTAGGAATTATTTTAAGGGGAATTTTGTGATTTTAAGGTGCTCAGAATTTGTGATAGATATCATGAAAATATAGCTATGATTTAGAAAAAATTGCTACAAACTATGGGGGCATTCGAATTTATTAGGTGGTAAAACAATGGCTGGAAAACCTTGGTTTATATAGCCTTTACGGCTTTCAGTATGTTTTTTTATGATTTGAAATCGATTAGATTTTTTTTTTTATAAAATGGATAGTATCTATTGATAAACGAAACAATGAATATATATTTGAAACTTAAATATAAGGGAGGAATAAGAAAACAGCAGAAATAGCACATTCAGAATAAAAAAGTATCCCATCCCCAATAATTAATTACCCAATTTAGAATTTTATTAGACGGTTATTGGGTCGATTAAAGAACTAATCGATTGAACTACTTCTCGCTGATGCCGGACGCTCACCGTTACACCAACGGTTTGCATAAATATGCAAAGTATCTCCGTCTCGACTCATTGCCTCATTCTGGAAAGGTCGGAGGAGATGACGTCGAGTTTCCATCTTTCCTAATTACAATGAGAAGAAGCACACACATACATACACCAGAAATTAACTGGAAATGCAAGGTAATTCGTATGAATCTCGAGTACACTTGAAGGTTTAAACGTTTCGAGGACCCAAGAGGACAATATCGCCCTTACACTCCGGATTATAAATTCCGGGATAATAAATATCGTTTAAAGTTTTCATTCTGTTAGGGCGAGTGCTGTGAATATAAAGTCGCGGTTAAACTATGGAGTTTTCACTTCAATTTTATGGCATGTAACGTAATCGTGACCTCTATTAATTACAACTTTACTTTTTTGGAAATAATGGCTCGGGCTTTTCATGCATAAAAATTAGCTATTTTTGTAAAAAAAACCTTAAAGCGTTGTGAAGTTTAAAATAAACTGCTTGTATATATGATCTTATGTTTATTAATTTTGCTAATGTTTATTTTGATTTATACGAACGTCTGGAGCAATTTGTATCCTAAACGTAATTTTAAATTGTAAGTCAAGGGGTAAAATATTACAATAAAAAAAATGTTCTGTATTGATTAATATATTTAGGAATTGTTCTTTTATTTAAACATATGCATAAGCTGTACAATTACAGACATTCGTTGTATTTTAGGAGTTCAATTCGAAGCTTTAAACGTGTGTTTTCCACTCCCAGACTAAGCATGAAGTAAAATTTCGAGTTTAGAAAAGCCCCGTGAAAATTTGTCGAGGGTCGCGCAGCGACCCGAGACAAATTTTCTGGGCTTTTCTAAACTCGAAATTTTACTTCATGCGCCACGCGTATACAACACTGATTTTAAGTGAGGTTCAAATATACATAAATTTCACAGTATTTTAATGTTTTATACGCGTGTCGCATGAAGTAAAATTTCGAGTTTAGAAAAGCCCAGAAAATTTGTCTCGGGTCGCTGCGCAAGTGGAAAACACTCGTTTAAAGTTTCAAATTGAACTCTTTTAAAAAACAACGAATATCTAAAGATTTAAAGAAAATAAGCTGAATTTAGAATCCGGAACATATAATATAATTAAGGGTGAGCATTTTCAATCTGGAACATGTAATAAAATGAATTATATAAATGACTTTAAATTTGTCTATTGTTATAAGTTGTCAAATTTAATTTACAAAATGAATATCAATTATACCATTAAAGAAAGAAAAAACGTTTTACACTGGAGGCAACATAAGGAATGTGCGTGATTTATTTAGTTTTTGTACAAGGACGGAGTACCCTCAAAGAATCAATATTTGAGCGGGAATTTTCAATAATACAATTATTGGACCGTTTGAAATTATCGGAAATTTAAATTCGAGATCAATTTTAGAACATTTAATCAACAAAGTTGGCCTTGCAGTAGAAGGAGCAACACGTGACAATCAGGAGGTTTGGTTTCAACAAGATGGCTGCTCAGCGCATTTTGGAGTAGATGTTCGGGAATATTTAATAAAAACCTTTCCAAATCGCTGGATTGGTGGAATAATTAACTGGCCCGCCAGATCTCTTAATTTAGCGCCTTATGATTATTTTCTGTGGAACCATATGAAAAGCAATATGTATCAAATACGTCACTCAAAATATTGATTCTTTAAGAAATGCAATTTTTGAAGTATGTGCGCGTATTAACGCTGAAATACTAACGAATGTGATTAATGGATTTTATAATAGACTAGGGCAGGGGTCTTAAAACTTTTTCCTTTGCGGGCCACATATACAATTGTACATAATCAAATAGGCCAAGATTGAAATAATTGTATAAGCATTTTTAAAAACTAGAATTTTTATTTACTGTTACATTATAATAAAATATTTAAAAATAATTAACAATCGTCTATTTTAAACTTCACATCAATCCGGTGTTTTATATGCGTGGCGCACGAAGTAAAATTTCGAGTTTAAAAAAGCCTGAAAGTTGCGATTTGGTCGCTACCATGACCAAATCCAGATTTTTACTTCATGCTTAACCAAGGAGTAAAAAACACTCTTTTGTATAATATTGACAACTTTGATAAACACTCGCCCTCTTGATTTAGAAAAAAACAATTGAAATGTTCTTTTAGATACATTATGGACCCTGTATAAAAACAAATACGCCCATCTTGTAGATCTCGTCGAAATAGCTAAAATGCATGTATTATACTTTTCTGTAGCTTGAGTAGTTTTTGAGTTTCAACGTTTTTTGTCAAAATTCAAAAATTTCGAGTGCGTCCCCTTTTTTTGTATTTCGCAAAGGTTGCGAATACCTAAGGGAAATACAGAAAAATTGTAAGAATAAAAGTTTTAGATAATAAAATTTTGGATAATTTTTCTTTTCTCAAGTTTTTCGTAGCTATCTTTTTTCTTAGAGAAAATCGACAACTTGTTGAACGAATCCTAAAAACTTATTTTAACAAAATCATGGAGTAACTTTAAGGAACTATTTATTGGAATTTGTGTACGTTTTTGAACTTTGGGATAAATCAGCGTTTTACGCGCGTGTCGCATGAAGTAAAATTTCGAGTTTAGAAAAGCCTGAAATTTTGGTTTGGTCTACGCGACTAAACCAAATTTTAAGGCTTTTCTAAACTCGAAATTTTACTTCATGCTTAGTCTGGAAGTGGAAAACACTATTATATATAGTATTATTAACGTTGATAAACACTTGCCTTCTTGATTTAGAAATAAAAACAATTGACATTTTCTTTTACATACTTTATGGATCACCCTGTATAAAAACAAATACGCCCATCTTGTAGATCTCGTCGCAATAGCCGTAATCTATGTATTATACGTTCCTGTAGCTTGAATAGTTTTTGAGTTATAACGTTTTTGTTAAAATTGAAAAATCTCGAGAATTTACGCGAGTGCGCTCGCATTTTTTTATGTCGCAAAAGTTGCATATAACTTAATAACTAACGGGAATACAGAAAAAGGGTTAAACAAAAGTTTTAAAAAATAAAATATTGGCAATTTTTCTATCTTCAAGTTTTTTGTAACTATTTTCTTTCTTAGAGGACACTGACAGTTTGTTGAAAGATTCTTAAAAACCTATAATTTTTAAAAATCATAGAATAACAGAATTATTCATTAGAATATTTGTGTTTTATGTCTAAATTACCAATTGTTACTATTTTTCTAGTAATATTACCGAGAATATTACCTAATTTTAAATTACGGGTAATTTTACATCACTAATTGAATATTGATTTTGAAGAATGCTAATACTAAATTGTTATAAAATATTTCATTTACGCAAAATTTATCTCTGGTCGTAGACCAGAATCATGATGGCGCGGGCCCGTTTTTGGCCGCGGGTTAGGGAAATCAGGGACCAGGAAAAGTTTACAAAAAAGTGTAGAAAGATGCTGTGGGAAAGTAGGGCTGAGGGTTAACCTCGCCGAAACTGTTGTCATCCCTTTCATACAAAGACGCAAATGCAAACTCCCTTTAACCTTCTTTAACCAAACTCTACAACTAACCAATGAGGTGAAATATCTACCAGTCTACCTGGATACTAAACTCACATGGAACTTCCAACTAACAACTGCTGCTAGAGTTATATACATTAAGAAAAGTACAATCATCACGGAAAATATATAACTACCATAACAGGGATTAGTAAAAGTTCATTAAAGAGATGTTTAATTTGTTTTTAATCTTTAAGTTAGAATTAAAATGCAATTAAATTGAATAATATCCATTTTTTTTGTGAATTGTTATGTTTTGGATTAAAGATGCTCACCTTTAATTATATTATATGTTACGAATTGAAAATGCTCACCCGGTATATATATATATATATATATATATATATATATATATATATATATGTTAAAACGTAGAAACAGTGATACATATATATATATATATATATATATATATATATATATATATATATATATATATATATATATATATATATATATATATATATATATATATATATATATATATATATATATATATATTCAGATTCAGTACACCGTATATTAGTAATTACTTTTGCCATAGAAAAAAATCTAAATTTACTCATCTTCAGTTAAATTAAATTGCACTGAAGGTTTAATTAATAAAATAAATCAATACGTTAAAAGCATATGATTCAAACAATTTTACTTCGAGTAGTTTCAAAACGCAATCCTTCACTTACTCTAGTATCTACCTCGAACACTCTGGAGTTGTAAGTACTCGGAAGATTATTACAATTCAATAAATCAAACGTTGAGAGCTTAATAAGATCTTGGGATTTTCGCAAAATAATTCCCTAAGACAGTCTCTTCCTCAGGTAATATTGGAAGTTGCAAATTGTACCAAGGGAAATTACGACGTCTAATAACGCTCGAGCAATTTCCTCCTTTTGGCCGAATTTACTGTATTAATTCGTCTTATATTTCCACCATTGTAGTGTTAATTGTCTCGTATATAAAATTTAATTAAACATAATCCCGACCCCGTCGCTCCTTCAAATGAGGAATACATTTGAATGAATTAACATTATTACCCCCCGAGAGCGTTCCCATTGTTCCGCAGCTTAAGCGATTTCTTCGATTTCGATTCCAGATTAATTAGCGACGTTTCAATTGCACCTAATGGCTTTCATGACGAATTTCCTTTATTTGAATCGACTCGATTTCATTGTTTATAATTTGCATCTACTTATTGTGTGAGTCTTATAACTTTTTTGAATGAAGAAATATGCAGGGAGTTTTTCTTTAAGTTAAGATGTATACGCAGTAATTTGAAGTTTCTGACTAATGTTTCGACTATTTGATGAATGTCTGGTTGCGTTGACACTTTATTGACATGTACGCAAAAATTATTAAAATATACAACTCTTATCGACTCTCTTGAAATACATACACGTATAATATGAAATAATTTCTCACTTGTATTAAATTTCATCACTTAATAGTTTTCAACCGTATTGACAAATATTAATTATGTAATTAATTTGAATAATTACTGGATTTGCAAAATTTTAAAGCCTCACGAACATTGTTACCGGTAATATATCGTAAATTAAGGCAATTTACCAGTAATGAAGTAAGGACCACCTGAATTTACCACGAACATCATTTTATGTATTTGCTGAGTAAAATATTATGATTTGGCCAGTTCTTCCTTTGTTAATAAATATTTATTTACCTAATAATTTGATAGCTTTTGATAATTTTAATAATGGTCTTGATTTAATATATTATTTCGTTTCGCATTTTTCTTTTTGTTGTACGAAATATGTTTCAAGGCCTCGCAAGTCATCATTGCACCGGGCCCCGTTTTTGTTTAGGCCGGCCCTGCTACTGACTAAAATACAATTTATGGGTTTCCTGATTAAAATTATTTACATTTAGGATACACTAATATTAGTGTTGATTTCTATTAGAGTGGAGGTTATCAAACTATCACCATTGGCCAACATTGAGCCCAGCAATTACTCTAATAATAATCAGGTCTGCATTATTAAACAGATTTCAATTACGCCAGGGCGAAATTATAATATCTATTGTTGCGGAATTATGCAATTTACTGCTGAGTGCATCGATCCTGACTTTGGCTCGAAGTTTGGGGCGAAGTGCACCGGACAACGGTTTTAATTGATGAAATTCAATAATCGCCAGAAGAGGAGACGTCAAGACGGGAAACGGACAGACGTAACTGTTCGCAAAACTTTACTGCATTGGAAACGATCCGGATGGACAAGTTTCGGATTCCTGAGAACTTCCAACAGACCGCCGCACGAATATCAGCAACTTTTTCCGCACCGAAACGAAAAACGTCGCCCTGGTATTGAAATGTTTTTATTATGAAATCATAGGATCGTTTTTAAGATAACTGTACAACACGAAACGATCGAGAATCACGATCTAGCCGAACAACTTTCCTCTTAACACACACACTCAAGACATAATTCGAGAGCCGCGCCTTCCATTTGCCTTTGCATACAATGAGAGTTCCTGCCTTCATCGCAAGTCGAAGTCTCCTTCGATTCCTTAGTTACAAGCTGAAAATCCTGCGGTGAATCGGATACATCCCACAAAGGCCTTTACCTGATGCCTCAGTTCCTTTTTTTTATAGGCAAGGGAGTGCCATTTCTCCTTTGTTGGCACGAAAGAAACCATTGATTATCGCAGAGCCGTCGTTTTACGCGTTTCTGCTCGATTTCCAATTGGATTTAATACACAATATCATATTTGTGGCATGAGCGTTTCGGTCAACCGAAATATTTCTGCATGCTCCGTATATTTCCCTGCATTGTTATACGTATATGATATTTCGGAAGTCGGGCCTCAACACTGGAAACTACTCTAACCGGAATAATTCAACCGACATGCAAGCGTTGTTACATTCCATTTAATTCTGCTCGGGCGACTATATTTTTCCTTTACTCCTTTTCACCAGGACTGAATTTCATTACATTTTTATGGCCCTTTAATATATAAACAGTTACATGCCCGTTCGATAAATGCGCACCACCCGCTCAGTTTGTGAATTTAAGTGCCCGGGATAATTAAAACACGAAACAAAAAAGGGCTTTTGCATTTTAAATAGTTGACTGTTTTCATACGCTCAGATTTTCAGCGTTAGCCTTTCAAAAAATTATGTAGGAGTTTCCTGCCGAATTTCAATATAAGGTACAATTCACGAGAGGTGTCCCATGGTTTCCTTGATTTGTAGTGATTTCTGCACCAATACATGTAATAAGATAATAGTTTGATGTCATCAGATTACGTGTGTGAAAAGAGACTGAAAACTTCATGATACGTCTGCTATGGTTTTTAGATGGAACATGCGAAAACGTATGTTCCGGTATGCAGCTTTAAAATTTTAAGGTTAAACGTCACATTTTGATAATGTCTTCGTAAAACTAAATCTGCAAAAACCCAGCCACAAATCATTTTAATTAATGTGCACAATTGTTTTAAATGTTTAAGTGAGTTTAAGTGGTATAATTCCAATTACCACATCTACTAAATAGTTCAGGTATTTGCAGAAATAAATAATGCATGTATGTTGATATTGTGTAAGCTCAAACGAAAATGTTAGTTTAATCAAATGCGCATTCAGTAGATTGGCAAAGAGTCATCGGATTATTCTGATAATACAGGGAATTTTTCTTTTAAGTATACATACAGGGAATTGTCTATTAGGTATGCATATGCATACGTTTTTTTAAAGAGTTCAATTTGAAGCTTAAAACGAGTGTTTTCCACTCCCAGACTAAGCATGAAGTAAAATTTCGAGTTTAGAAAAGCCTGAAAATTTGGTTTGGTCGCGTAGCGCGAAGCGCGGAGCGGCCAAACCAAATTTTCAGGTTTTTCTAAACTCGAAATTTTACTTCATGCGCCACGCGTATTAAACACTGAGAGCACTGAAATATTGTGAAAAGGTAAACATGGCTTGAAATCATCGTCTTATACGCGTGGCGCATGAAGTAAAATTTCGAGTTTAGAAAAGCCTGAAAATTTGGTTTGGTCGCTCCGCGCTTCGCGCTACGCGACCAAACCAAATTTTCAGGCTTTTCTAAACTCGAAATTTTACTTCATGCTTAACCTGGGAGTGGAAAACACTCGTTTAAACTTCAAATTGACCTCTTTTAAGAAAATACCGAATATTAAAAAATCTACAACACGTAATTCAGAAGAAATTTTGATTTAAAGATAAAAGAAAGAACACTAATACACTCGCGACCTAACAGTATGACATTGTCTTCTAACGTCAAAATTTGACACAACTAGGAAAAATCGTTAAAAAATCAAAAAAATTTCAACCACACATCCCACATAAGTGAGTCATAGGACATTTCTCCCGAATTCCACTATAAATATATTTGTTTATTTAAATCATCATCATCAATACAGATAAAGCAGTATTTCATGTTATATTATGAATACCGCAACTCTTAGTAAAATACGATAACCCAATTTCGTTTAGGAATCGCAGAACTTTGTCCAACCCTGTGTACTTACTAACGTAAGTACTAATGTGCTTACATTAGTAAGTAATGTGCTTACTAATGTAAGCACGTCCCGTAGAAGATAATCGTTTTTATTATTTCTTATAATGTTAATTAAAGTTGCATAATACTATTGGTACTTCTTTCAAAAATTTAAATTGAAGTTACATCATGCTATTTTCACTCTCTGAAACATCCTTTATATTTAAGTATTCGTAAAAATTAAATTAATTTCATATAAATGCAACACAATACAAATTGTTATGTTATTATGATTGAAAAGTTTTCCTTTGCATGTGCCAGAATGTATTATGAGTGAAAAGCCGCCTGAGCTCAGTGAACGTGGCGGATTATAATGGCCAACTTTCGCACAGTTCGGAATCAATGGTGATTAATTACTCTTGTTCAGGTAGAAGTTGGAAATATATGGATTAAGTTGTGTATGAGGTCAGATTTTTATTTGCCCAAAAAAGTATACAAGCACAACAGACGTGTTTATGTTACAAACGTTGAGATTATAAACAAAAAACTTTACGTGAATTATTGCAGAACGCTGGAAGTTAAAATTAAAATAGTTGAAAATTAAATGATTATAAAAGGTATTAAAAAACTCACTCGTTTGGATTACGCTGTGATTTCGTATATCATAGTTAAATAAATTTGTTTAACATTGAAGTTATTTTATTTATTTCGACATTAAAATTTTCATCACAAGAATACTCCCAAAAAATGCGAAAGCATCAGTTTTTTTTTTTATTAAACTCTCCTCTTGGCAAATCCTGAGTAAATCCAAATCATTCAGCAAATAACAAAATAATACAGTGATTTTTTCTTTTAAGTATACTTACCTCGATATACTAGGTCTGTAAATATGAAACCCGATTTTTTTAATAGAAACTACAGATTTGTATGAAAATGGTACGATATATTTTATTCATGGTATTGTCCATCGCTAGCTACACATTTTTTCTATCTTTCTGGCAATTTGTGGATGCCACGCCAAAAAAAATGTTGATCGTTTGAGGTAGACCAATCGTTGAGCCATTTTCGTAAATTTTCGTAAGAAGTGAAGCGCTGCTCAGTAAGTGCGTGTCCCATCGATGCAAATAAGTAGTAATCGGATGAAGCCAAGTCTAGTGAGTAAGCCGCATGCGAAAGTATTTCATCGCCAGTCACAATTCAATAAAGAAATGATTTTCTACGAAATACTGCTCCGTAGGTGGTTTTTCGGATCACCTGCTATCTTTCATGTGGAACCCATTTTCCTACCTTCTGGATCTTTCTATTGGCTTTCAAACGTATGGAGACAGCTTCTCGTGTCACATTTAACTGCTGCGCAAGTTGTTGTTGCATTTGAGCGTCATCCTTACCCAACAATGTTTGCAATATGGCGTCTTTAAATTTTCTGGGTGGTCTTTCACGTTCTTGGGTACTTACAAGAAATCGCCACTTTTGAATTGTTGAAATCAGTCAAAGCACTGATTTACCAAGAGCATACTCACCATGAGTAAGCATCGATAAGCATTCAATGTGATTCTGCAGCATTCTTCAAATGGGACCATAAAATCAATGCTATCTGCAAATCACAGTTTCTAGGCTCAAAAAACAATCATATTCAAAGCTATGAAAACATTTGTAGGTGTATTAAACTTGAATTCTTGTGAGTCAAAAGTCTTTGACAAAAATAAGGGACCAATGACTCGGCTTGAAAGTTACTACATTGACAACTAGAACCATCTATAAGCAAATTCCGGTTTCATATTTACAGACCTAGTACATATGCACAGTAAATTTTTAGGCATTTGTTGCTTATGAAAATTGTTTAATTTAAGCTTCTAACGAGTGTTTCCACTTCATGATTAAGCATGAAGTGAAAAACATTTGTAAATGAACATTTTTCTTCATGCGCCACGCGTATAATACACTGAAATATCGTGAAGTTCAAAATATACTGCTTAAGCAATATACCAAACCTAACTTTGAACTTAACTTGATATCACTTTTTTTATACGCGTAGCGCATGAAGTAAAATTTCGAGTTTAGAAAAACCTGAAAATTTAACTTGTCTAAACTCGAAATTTTTCGTTCGTTAGAAGCTTTAAATTGAAAGCTAAAATATTGTTAAGTTTAAAATACACGTATGCTAAAGCAGGATATTTTAAACTGCACGTTAAATAATTTTTTTTGCGTCTGAAATTTTCTAAACCCGAAATTTTTATTCATGCTGAATCAAGGAGAGGAAACACCCGTTAAAAGTTTTAGATTGAACACTTTAAAAAAACAACTAAACATTTATTGAGTATGCATCGGGATATATGTAAACTTAAAAGAAAAGTTCCCTGTATAATTGGATTTAAAATATGTATATGTACAAATTTAATAGCAGTTTAAAAATTTTAGAAAAATGTTGTCTTTTTTAAAAATAAAAATTAAGCATTTTTTCGAAATTTAGATGATAAAACATTATAATAAACTGCATTTGTTCATGTTCTATAAAATCTATATGAATGAAAACATACAAAACTAAACTTGATGTAGTATTTTTATATTTAAAAAATGATAATATCCATGCAATGCAGTACGAGTTTCAAAATCTACAGTTCTAAAAAAACGGCGCTTTGATTTTCTGTTTGTTTGTTTTTTTTTGTGTGTGCTGATAGTCGATATCACAAACCTGTACTGGGGTTTTTCTATTTGTTTTTTATTTACTAGCGAAACGGAAATACAAGTCAAATATTTACATTTTAAACAAACGTGACTGCTTGACAATCTTACGGTGGAACTGTTTTGTCTGTCGCTTATCTGAATTTACATACGGTTAATATTTTCAATGCAAATGGCCGATAATAAAATTGAAAGTCACACACACACACACTATTACACGTACACACTCATTGCGATTTTCAATAATAAAAAAGAACCTTTATGAATATGGATGAGAGTGCGAGGACCCGGTGTGGGTGTTGCATATTCTAACTGAATTGTAAAGCGAACGATGCTTTCGCAAGATTTTATTTATTGATAAAATTTCGGAGTGATAAATAAAGGCGTGTTTGTATTTTGCTAGGTATTTTATTTGCAGTTATATGCAGGGCCGGATCATTGCATAGACAAATGAGAGAAATGTGCAGGGCTCGGTCTTGATCAAACCGCTCTCTTTAAAAAATTCTCAAAACATAAAAGATTTATTTTATTTCAATTACATAAAATTCACACAAATAAGACACTTGAACGTTGTTGGTATAACTGAGGTTTTTATTGTGACTATAGTTTCGACAACTTTAACTTGGTATTATCAAACTAGGAGTCCTAGTTTGATAATGACAAGTTAAAGTTGTCGCAACTATAGTGACAATACAAACCTCAGTTATAAAAACAAAGTGTATGTGGCTTATATATACTGTCTTTCAAAAAAATCAGAACACCAAGTATTTATTGCACGAATTTAATAAAATTTACACAATTTGATCATGTAAACGAACTGTATCGATGATCAAAAAATCAACTTGAAAAACAAAAAAACAAATGAATAAAAATTAATAATGTGTTGGGCCTCCAAACACTCATTAACACGTCGAGGCATGCTAGAAATCAGGCTGTCAATATCGACTTGGGGTATTTCATTCCAAACTTCGATAATTTGACCTCTAAGTTCCATTACAGTATTAGCGGGGCGCTGTAAGTTACTTATTCTAACACCTATCATATCCCAAACATGTTCTATTGGCGATAGATCTGAAGAACGAGATGGCCAAGGTAACAAATTGATTTCGGCACTATCAAAAAACTGTCTTGTAATGGCCGCTGTGTGAGGTCGAGCATTATCTTGCTGAAAAATGGGGTTCTGCAAGCCATTTACATAGGGCACTAACACTGGCCGTAAAATGTTGTCAATATACCGAATCACGTTAAGACTTGCTTCTAAAAAAACTAGAGGTGACCGACTACTATATGCTATCGCCCCCCAAACCATAACTCCCTGTGTAAGAGCCGTATGTCTTTCAACAGCAAATTGTAAAATTCTGCGTTCACCGCGTCGACGTCTCACTCTTCTGCGACCATCATGAGCCCATAAACAGAACCGAGACTCATCGCTGAAGATAATGTTATTCCATTCATGGGTCCAATGTTGTCTAAACAGTAGCCATGGATACTCTTTGGCCATTTAGAGCCAACCAGTCATTTCCCAATGCCCGCGACGTTGTAAATCTGTCCCTTAAAATTGTAAGACGAAGAGCTCGATCTTCACGCTCAGTGGTGCTTCTTGGACGTCCTGATCCAAGTCTACGTCGATTCTCCCCAGCTTCGGACCATCTAGACCAGCAGCGTACGATCACCGATACACTACGGCCTACCCTTTCAGCAATACCACGAAACGAAAAACCCGCTTCTCGCATTCCAATAATGCGACCCCTTTCAAATTCACTTAGGTGATGATATTGTGCACGCCGACGAACACGGGGCATCTTTTTATGTTTTACAAACTGAAACGTCAAACTACTCAGAGGCTACTTGGATATTAGAAGCAATTACATTAAAAAATCAGCAGCTCTTCATAATGGTGAAATTAAGGAAAAATACCATTAAATAGTAACCAAAACAATTGATTTTTTGATCATCGATGCAGTTCATTTACATGATCAAATTCTGTAAATTTCATTAAAATCGTCCAATAAATACTTTGTGTTCTGATTTTTTTGAAAGGCAGTATAGATGGTTTATAGTATTATTGGTAAATTAATCATATCTTACTTACAAAGAACACTTTTTAGTTGATCGATATACAAAAATAATTACAAAAATTGTACTCTATGGGTACGGAGATTTTTTTATTTAAGTATATAGGGTGGTCCATCTAGCGGTGTCTTTTCAAAAAAACTATAAAATAAACTCGGATTAACATCTTTTAAATGTTAGTGCTTTCTTGGCAAGAGCAATCCTTTCCATTAATAATTGTATACAATTTCATTCATGTCGCTGCCTCGGCTGGAACGAGAGAAACCCATCTTGTCAACCCAATTTTTTATATAATATATAAAATTACGAAAATGTTATTCGTGAAAATGCAAACAATGTCTTAATTAACAAGACAACTTAAGACTTGAGTTGTCTTATTAATTAAGACATTGTTAGCATTTTCACGAATAACTTAAAACTTGAGTTGTCTTATTAATTAAGACATTGTTTGCATTTTCCCGAATAACTTTTTCGTAATTTTAAATATTATGTTTAAAGTGTGCAAACTATAAGAAGCGTAAGCTTATTTTCTCGAATTCAAATAGTTTTGAATTTGAATTTATCTTCCAATTTGTTATTACAATTTCGATGGTTGAGGGCTCTATCTCACGAATAGCTCGACTAATATTGTGCTTAAGCACCTGAATGGATTGTGGATTGTCTGCATAACATAGATATTTAACAGCACCCTATAAAAAATAATCCAACGGCATCAAATCGCAGCTCCGTAAAGGCCAATTGATATCACCAAAGCGACTAATTGCGCGATTACCGCTCTTAATGCACAAAGTATCGATTGTTTGATAGGCTGTGGTATGTCGCACCATCCTGCTGAAACCAAAGATCGTTCAAGTCCATGTCCTCAATTTCTGATCATATAAGTCGATAATCATGCCTCTGTAATGCTCCCCGTTGACCGAAATGGCGAGTTGATGTTTTTGAATTGGCTGTCATATTTTGGGCTACAATAGCAATATTCTTGTCTGTACGTACTGGATGAGGAGGGGGCGGCTTCCATGCTTCCAGTAAAATTCCAATCTTATGAACTATTTGTACAGATTTGCGTACATCAGGCGCGGTTGGTGCTTTATTTATTTTAATTACTTTGAAAATAAGTTTTCAATTTTTCCCAAGCTTTTGAATTTCGTACATTTCGTACCGCGGGCATACGAAACTGAGTATTTGTCACTATTTTGAGCGCAAAAGATGGGTCAGAGTCAAAATAACATATGATTAAAATATAAACCGCTAGATGCACCACCCTTTACATATCTCGATGCATACGTTGTAGAATTTTAGACTTTCATTGTTTTCTGAAATTGTTCATTTTGAACAAGTGTATCCCATTCCTTGGTTAAGCATAAAGTAAACTTTCGAGTTTAGAAAAACCTGAAAATTTGGATCGTTCGCGTAGCGAAGCGACCAATCCAAATTCTTATGCTTTTCTAAACGTGAAATTTTACTTCATGCGCTACGCGTATACAACATTGATTTTAAATTAAGTTTAGAATATACTGCTAATACAGTACTTTAAAGTAGTATATTTTAAACTTCATAGCAAATCTGTGTTTAATACGCGAGGCGTATGAAGTAAATTTTCGAGTTTAGAAAAGTCGAAAAATAGATCGCATAGCGAAGCGGGGCGATCAAAAAAAATTTCCATGCTTTTCTAAACTCGAAATTTAGGTTTGACGAAATAACGATTTGTAAAATTTATTAAATACCCAATTTTGTATCATTCTGATAGAGGCAATCAATTCAAGAATACGAATTGTCTCTGCCAATAGTTGAAGTGACATCAACACTTCCACCCATTAAATAAATACAATTACAGTAATTAGATGACATTAACATTCCTGTAACCGTTAGTAACGCATTCGCTGAATAATTATAATGTAATTATAAACGACCCTCGGAAACAAGACGGGAGACACTTGTTAACGTTTACGATTATTAAACATAATTTCGCTTATTTTGTGTTGCTGGCTCCAAAACAGGAAATGACAATTATAATGGTGATAGCAATAAAAGTCTCCTCTTTAACGAGAAATTTCTCTTTGCCATTGTACGACAATTCAATCTGATTGCATTGTAGAAATATTAAATTATGCAGAAATATAAGATTTAATGTTTTGTAATAAAATCCAATTGAATAAACTGTACATTTTATTTAATTCTCAACATAAACGCATACATTTTAAAATGTAACTATTTGTCACTATTGTGTAATAAATACAAAAAGAGAAAATAGCAGTATATTCAAACAAATAATATAAAAACCATATTTTTGCGAAAACGGATGTAAGAATATGTTGTTTTTGTAGCTCTTTAAAAGCCTTTTTTATTAAATTTAAATACACCCTATATTTAAATTAATAAAAAAGCTTTTGAGGAGCTACAAGAACAAAATAATCTTACATCAGTTTCCGCAAAAATAAACCTTATAAGAATGATTATTTTTAATTGCATTTTTCACTTATTGAGAACATTAGATTGTTTGCGTTCATTTTATTCAAGTCTCTCCGTGAAATTACAAAGTGTAAACAAGATAGTTTTTTTTCTAAATATGTCGGTAATAAGAATATTTTAAACTTCACCTAAAATCAGTGTTTTATACGCGTGGCACATGAAGTAAAATTTCGAGTTTAGAAAAGCCTGAAAATTTGGTTTGGTCGCGACCAGAAAAATTCCAGGGCTGAAAAGACCCTTTCAGCCCTGGAATTTTTCTGGTCGCGACCAAACCAAATTTGCAGGCTTTTCTAAACTCGAAATTTTACTTCATGCGCCACGCGTATAAAACACTGATTTTAGGTGAAGTTTAAAATATTCTACTAAAGCAGTATGCTAAAAACGTGTATTCTGAACATCCCATCACATCAGTGTTTAGTACGCGTAGCGAATGAAGTAAAATTTCGAGTTTAAAAAAGCCTGAAGCCAAATTATCAGGCATTTCTAAACTCGAAATTTTACTTCATGCTTAGTCTGGGAGTGGGAAACACTCGTTTAAAGCTTCAAATTGAACTCTATTATAAAATCGACGAATGCCTGAAAATTGCGTAGATAAAAAACTCACTGAATATCGTTAAAACCGGGAAAGTCAGAGAAAAGTCATGAAATTATATTTAAATTGACCAAAACACTAACAAAAAAGCCATATGACATTATTAAATTTGTCAAAATCAGCAGGCAAATTACAAAATACGTAAACGTTTATAAAATTAACTTAAATATTGACAAAAACAATGAAAACAATTTAACAAAATGGAGGTTTCCCACAGAGGAAAGTTATATTAAAAGGCCAGGGAAAAATACGTGAATCGGGGAAATGTCGGAAAAATTTAACATTTCAGATTGTGGCTACCATGTCAGTTTTACTTCAATTATTATCATATGTTTAATAAAAAAAACCTCTAGAGTGCTATGATTTTATCTTTTTTCTAATTTATGTTGGCTATACGCGTTAGGAATTGTCATATAAAACGTCAGACAACAATTTTAATGTATAATTTCAGAGTTGCCAACCTACAATTTATTTCATAGCACTCTAGAGGTTTTAGTTTAGAGAACATATGATATTAAACATAATTTTGAAAACTAGATTATTATCTTTAAAAACATTTTTAGTCATTTAATGTTCTCCCTGTGGGTCTTTTTGAAATTTCGCATTTACCGCAACAAACCACAAACCTTACAAGTCTTGAAAGCTAACATTGAAGAAGAAATTACCAATTTGGAGCCTGATGTTTTACGAACAACAATTCAAAATGCTGTAAAATAAGCAAAATCAACATCAACTCAGGAGTCATTTGACCGATATCATTTTTTTAACTTTATATTATCAATTTTACACCTTTAAATTAACTTTCAGTCAACACATTGCCTATTTTTTTTATTTTTAATAAAATGACAGCCAATTCATAATATGACATTCCTTTTGCCTTTTGCCAACTCAATAGATGGTCATTCTGCCGATATCATTTTTTTAACTTTATATTATCAATTTTACACCTATAAATTAACTTTCAGTCAACACATTGCCTATTTTTTTTTAATTTTGAATAAAATAGCAGCCAATTCATAAAATGACATTACTTTTGCCTTATATTACACGAGACAAAAAGTTTATATCTTAAGAAATGTTAATTTTTGCTTTTTAACATAGATTTACTATCCTTGTTTACTCACGAAATGAAATATAAAGTTTAGAAAATTCTGAAAATTTGGTTTAGTTGCGTAGCGAAACGGATAAAACACTGAAATATTGTGAAATTGAAAATGTACTTGTTTTTACTTATTATGTGTGACGGTATGATTTTTAATTACTTTAATTTTTTTTGTATGTTTTTATTTGAGAAGGCTGGCTGTCAAAAAAAAAAAAAAAGATTGTTAGCGGTGAACTTGGTACGATCACGACCACGAGCTCTACTGTTTGTTGGTATTACGACATCATAGACTACAGAAAGGGTTCTTGCTAGACCTCAGTTAAAAGATTACCGTCGAATATAATGTTAATACTGCTCAAAATTCTTCAACTCCTCGTCTTGCCTTTACTGCTGAAACTCTTCAACTCCTCATCTGGCTGTTAGTACGGTGGTTGATTTCTGCGGGTCACTGGTCCGTGCTTGAAGAGTATTGTCAAGTGGAAATCAAGAACATGTCCGTGTTTGAAGAAAAAAACAAGAAATTGAACCGTAATTAATTAGTCTTCACCCGCAACCTCCAGTGGACGATCCTGCTATAACTACTCTTGCCCAGGATACAGATAAGCCCCAAGAAACTTTTATATTGTGTTTATTTTTCAAATTGAATTATTCATATTTAATCAACCTCTTTAGTTTATAAATAATGTAATCTCCAGTGCACTCGAGAATTAGGTCATGTAGCATTGCAATTGGCTAACTTTTAATATTAACTCGCAATTTGGAAAACAAAAATTAACCCAAAATTCAATTTATAACAAATTCTTATCTTAGTTGTTATTTCGTAATTTAATCAATTAGGATTACTCAGATGTTCCTGTAAATTACGTGGCGCCCAAAACATAAATAACTAAAAAACAGAACCCATCCTTCGTACTGAGTGAGCTCGACCAGGAACAATTAGCTAAATTGAAGTTAACGTCACAAAATTGCACATTATGACCGATTTTTGGTTTCCGCTGGAAGTCAGTATGATGCTGTTTCTGCCGAAAATTGCGGAATTCGAGGAAATCGTGTTGAAACAGAACGGATGGTCAGTAACAGGAATTTCCCAATCTTTGAAAATGGAAATCGCACACGTTGTCCCTAGTTACACGCTGTCCTTGTTCTTCCTGTTTTCCGTTATCTTGACGATATATCAGAGAATAACTCCAATAAACCGCATCTTAGCAATCTGAAATCAACGATACGGGTGGCATGCATAACGGAAAACAGGAAGACTAAGGGCAGCATGTAACTAGCGACCACGTGAGCAATTTCCATTTTCAAAGATTGGGAAATTCCTGTTACTGACCATCCGTTCTGTTTCAACACGTCTTCCTTGAATTCCGCAATTTTCGGCAGAAACATCATCATGCTGACTTCCAGCGGAAACCAAAAACCGGTCATAATGTGCAATTTTGTGACGTTAACTTCAATTTAGCTACTTGCTTCTGGTCCAGCTCACTCAGTACGAAGGGTGGGTCCTGTTTTTGTTATATATGTTTTTGGCGCCACGTAATTGACAGGAACATCTGAGTAATCTTAATTGTTTAAATTACGAAATAACAACTAAGATAAGAATTTGTTATAAATTGAATTTTGGGTTAATTTATATTTTCCAAATTGTGAGTTAATATTAAAAGTTAGCCAATTGCAATGCTTCATGACCTAATTCTCGAGTGCACTGAAGATTACATTATTTATAAACTAAAGAGGTTGATTAAATATGAATAATTCAATTTGAAAAATAAACACAATATAAAAGTTTCTTGGGACTTATCTGTATCCTGGGCAAGAGTAGTTATAGCAGTATCGTCCACTGGGGGTTGCGGTTAAAGACTAATTAATTACGGTTCAATTTCTTGATTTTTTCTTCAAGCACGGACATGTTCTTGATTTTCTCTTGACAATACTCTTCAAGCATAGACCGGTGACCCGCAGAAACCAACCACCGCACTAACGGCCAGATGAAGATTTGAAGAGTTTCATCAGTGAACGCAAGACGAGAAGTTGAGGAATTTTCAGCAGTATTAACATTATATTCGACGGTAATCTTTGAACTTAGGTCTAACAAGAACCCTTTCTGTAGTTTATGATGTCGTAATACCAATAAACAGTACAGCTCGTGATCGTGATCGTACCAAGTTGACCGCTCACAATTATTATTTTTTTTTTTGACAGATTTTCTATGGCAGCCTTCTCAATACGAAAAAAATTAAAGTAATTAAAAATCATACCGTCACATATGTTTAAATTTCATAGCAAATTTAATTTTATTAGAAATATCTACGTCCCGAGAAATACAAGGAGCTTTTCTGACGTCACACATGAAATTCCTCGCGTGACGTGAGAAGTCAATGTAATTAGACTAACAAGGTCGACTCGGTTTTAAATTAAGACAACCTTATACACTAACCACCTTGATTGCTGACTTCACGCGTGGAAGTCCTCACGTGATGTCAACAGCGGGCCGGATACGGCCCGCGGGCCGGGGGTTGCCCATATGTGGTGTATAAGGTTGTCTTAATTAAAAACCGAGTCGACCTTGTTAGTTTAATTACATTGACTTTTCACGTCACGCGAGGAATTTCATATGTGACGTCAGAAAAGCTCCTTGTATTTCTCGGGACGTAGATATTTCTAATAAAATCAAATTTGCTATTAAATTTAAACATATGTGACGGTATGATTTTTAATTACTTTAATTTTTTTCGTATTGAGAAGGCTGCTTTAGAAAATCTGTCAAAAAAAAAAAATAATAATTATGAGCGGTCAACTTGGTACGATTACGATCACGAGCTATACTGTTTATTGGTATTACGGCATCATAAACTACAGAAAGGGTTCTTGCTAGACCTAAGTTCAAAGATTACCGTCGAATATAATGTTAATACTGCTGAAAATTCCTCAACTCCTCGTCTTGCCTTCACTGCTGAAACTCTTCAACTCCTCATCTGGCCGTTAGTGCGGTGGTTGGTTTCTGCGGCTCACCAGTCTGTGCTTGAAGAGTATTGTCAAGACAAAATCAAGAACATGTCCGTGCTTGAAGAAAAAATCAAGAAATTGAACCGAAATTAATTAGTCTTCAACCGCAACCCCCAGTGGAGGATACTGCTATAATTACTCTTGCCACAGGATACAGATAAGTCCCAAGAAACTTTTATATTGCGTTTATTCTTAAAATTGAATTATTCATATTTAATCAACCTCTTTAGTTTATAAATAATGTAATCTCCAGTGCACTCGAGAATTAGGTCATGATGCATTGCAATTGGCTAACTTTTAATATTAACTCACAATTTGGAAAATAAAAATTAACCCAAAATTCAATTTATAACAAATTCTTATCTTAGTTGTTATTTCGTAATTTAAACAATTAAGATTACTCAGATGTTCCTGTCAATTACGTGGCGCCCAAAACATATATAAAGAAAACAGGACCCACCCTTCGTACTGAGTGAGCTGGACCAGAAACAATTAGCTAAATTGAAGTTAACGTCACAAAATTGCACATTATGACCGATTTTTGGTTTCCGCTGGAAGTCAGCATGATGATGTTTCTGCCGAAAATTGCGGAATTCGAGGAAGACGTGTTGAAACAGAACGGATGGTGAGTAACAGGAATTTCCCAATCTTTGAAAATGGAAATCGCACACGTGGTCGCTAGTTACATGCTGCCCTTAGTCTTCCTGATTTTCGTTATGCAGCGCGAGAATCTTGGCATGCATAACGGAAAACAGGAAGAACAAGGACAGCGTGTAACTAGGGACAACGTGTGCGATTTCCATTTTCAAAGATTGGGAAATTTCTGTTACTGACCATCCGTTCTGTTTCAACACGATTTCCTCGAATTCCGCAATTTTCGGCAGAAACACCATCATGCTGACTTCCAGCGGAAACCAAAAATCGATCATAATGTGCAATTTTGTGACGTTAACTTCAATTTAGCTAATTGTTCCTGGTTGAGCTCACTCAGTACGAAGGGTGGGTTCTGTTTTATTTTTATTTATGTTTTGGGCGCCACGTAATTTACAGGAACATCTGAGTAATCCTAATTGTTTAAATTACGAAATAACAACTAAGATAAGAATTTGTTATAAATTGAATTTTGGGTTAATTTTCGTTTTCCAAATTGTGAGTTAATATTAAAAGTTAGCCAATTGCAATGCTACATGACCTAATTCTCGAGTGCATTGGAGATTACATTATTTATAAACTAAAGAAGTTGATTAAATATGAATAATTCAATTTGAAAAATAAACACAATATAAAAGTTTCTTGGGGCTTATCTGTATCCTGAGCAAGAGTAGTTATAGCAGGATCGTCCACTGGAGGTTGCGGATGAAGACTAATTAATTACGGTTCAATTTCTTGTTTTTTTCTTCAAGCACGGACATGTTCTTGATTTCCACTTGACAATACTCTTCAAGCACGGACCAGTGACCCGCAGAAATCAACCACCGTACTAACGGCCAGATGAGGAGTTGAAGAGTTTCACCAGTAAAGGCAAGACGAGGAGTTGAAGAATTTTCAGCAGTATTAACATTATATTCGACGGTAATCTTTGAACTTAGGTCTAGCAAGAACCCTTTCTGTAGTCTATGATGTCGTAATACCAACAAACAGTAGAGCTCGTGATCGTGATCGTACCAAGTTCACCGCTAATAATCATTATTTTTTTTTTTTGACAGCCAGCCTTCTCAAATAAAAACATACGAAAAAAATTAAAGTAATTAAAAATCATACCGTCACACATAATAAGTAAAAACAAGTACATTTTCAATTTCACAATATTTCAGTGTTTTATCCATTTCGCTACGCAACTAAACCAAATATTCAGAATTTTCTAAACTTTATATTTTATTTCGTGAGTAAACAAGGATAGTTAATCTATGTTAAAAAACAAAAATTAACATTTCTTAAGATATAAACTTTTTGTCTCGTGTAATATAAGGCAAAAGTAATGTCATTTTATGAATTGGCTGCCATTTTATTAATAATAAAAAAAAATAGGCAATGTGTTGACTGAAAGTTAATTTATAGGTGTAAAATTGATAATATAAAGTTAAAAAAATGATATCGGCAAAATGACCATCTATTGAGTTGGCAAAAGGCAAAAGGAATGTCATATTATGAATTGGCTGTCATTTTATTAAAAATCAAAAAAAAAATAGGCAATGTGTTGACTGAAAGTTAATTTAAAGGTGTAAAATTGATAATATAAAGTTAAAAAAATGATATTGGTCAAATGACCATCTCCTGAGTTGATGTTGATTTTGCTCATTTTAAAGCATTTTGAATTGTTGTTCGTAAAACATCAGGCTCCAAATTGGTAATTTCTTCTTCAATATTGGCTTTTAAGACTTGCAAGGTTTGTGGTTTGTTGCGGTAAATGCGAATTTTCAAAAAGACCCACAGGGAGAACATTAAATGACTAAAAATGTTTTTAAAGATAATACTCTAGTTTTCAAAATTGTTTAATATCGTATGCTCTATAAAATAAAACCTCTAGAGTGCTATGAAATAAATTGTAGGTTGGCAACTCTAAAATTATACATTATATACACGATTCCATTTGTTTCTGGATCTCGCCTAGCTATGGAAAAGTGACAGTTTAAGTATTGTAAATGGGGCTGGTTGTGTTTTAAATCAGGGTTTTTAAATGTCACTGTCAGATGTTCTGACTATTGCGATCTTACACTGTTGCCTGTTTTACAAATGTTCAGATATAAAAGGATAATAATATGCAGTTTTAAGATTAACAAAATTTACTACTTGGTTTTTGTACATACAAACACAGCAATAATATTGTATATAACAAATATAATGAATTCGGCTCTGCAAACTTATTTTGTCATCCATTTGTATTTCTCGCTTGGGTCTTCTCGTTAACACATTTTGATCAACTCCATCTATCCACCTTAATTTTGGTCATTCTCTCTTCTGTTGGCCCTCAGTATTTTTTTGTAGGATTGCAAATTTATTCCCACCCTCTTGTGATACTGATAATTTTCATGTCAAACAATTTTTAAGCCCTCATTCCACTTTTATTATTTAGTCAAGAGAACCATCTGAATCTTCTGATGTTTGTTCTGAGCCAGATTCCCCAAGCGAAATAATAAAAGGAGGAATGGTTTCAAAAGAAAGGTTCCCCATGTGTTTTGTCCAGTCATCCGAAATAAGTTTTTCACAATGATCACAGAAATTTTGCCACTTTGCCACATATCGGATGTACATTTTGAGAGAGACTCAAGCCATAAATTCTGAACACGATCCTTAGATGGTTGCTTAGAATTTATGTGCTTATTGTAGTAAGTCTTACAAAACATCCATGCCATTTCAATTGGATTGTATTGACAATGGTATGGCGGTAATCTAAGAACTTCGTGTCCGTTCTTTCTCAAAATGTCATCAACTACGTAAATTTTGTCATTTGATCGAAAAGGTATGAATAAAGCCCATAGTTCCTTTTTGGTTAATTATGGATTGAATTTTACATTGTGTTTAACCAACCACTCCTGCATTTCGCATTTCTTACAAGAAAATGAAGGAGTTTTGTCTAATTGCACAGAATGGTATGCAGCATTATCCATAATAACTACACATTTCCCTGAAAGCTTAGCCAAAGCAGGAATAAGTTGATTAACCACCCAATTTTGAAAAGTATTACCATCCATTGTGGCATGGTAATCTCGGTCATTGTTTTTCGAATGTAATATAAAATCGCACCCATCAAAAAACCCACCCCTATACCCAGCATGTAGAATGGTGAAGCGTTTGCCTTCATTTTTGAATTTAGTTGGATTACTTTTTATATCCGTTTCATGTACCCAGCGTCGAACCACGGATCCATTCTGATATATCCATGTTTCATCCAGGTATACGAATTGGATATCTTCACTGGAATTTTGATACTGTAAACATTTTCTAAGGAAAATAATTTTAGCTGCAACAACATGTTTTTGTTCACAGAGAATTTTGCGCCCAATAATTAATTTGAATTTATACCCCATACTTTTAACAACCCTATAAAGTGTTGTTCTACTCCCATGGAACTCATAATTTTCTTTCATATCATTCAAAAGATCTCTCAAAGTAAAATACTGATTTCTAGAGTTATATTGCCAAATTAGTTGTTGCAGATCTTTTCTAGCTAGGTGATTCCAAAAATGGCTGTTTTTAGATAGTTTGCCAGAAGTAGTAGATTTCAATTCGTCAGGTCTTTGTCGTAAAATTAATTGTAATGAAGATCTCCCTACCTGAAACGTAATTATCTTTAATTAAATATATATGATAATTAAAATACTAGACATACCCCAAAAATATCTATTAAAATCGTAATAATATTGTGATGCTGTAGATTTGGATTACTTTGCCTAAAATGTTTGTAGGATTTCAGAATTTGTAACCTTTTTGATTCAGAGATAATCTTTGGCATGTTTATATTTAATATGTGCCTGAAATTATTTTTCACTTTGACATTGACACAGCATTGCAACACTAGATTAATTTGATTTAATAATAAAATGCTCGAAGAAGCGACCGAGTGGCGAAATAATTGTTGCAAGATTAACAATAAACCTCTTAAAAATTAAAAAGAGGATTACTTATGATATCATAAATTATTGCAACACTGTTAAAATAAGGAATCAGGAGTGGCAACTAATAAAAAATGTAAATGTTGATACTGCAACATAACAACACGAAAGCATGGCTAGGCGAGATCCAGAAACAAATGGAATATATTATAATTGGTATGTCTGACGTTTTATATGACAATTCCTAACGCGTGTAGCCAACATAAATTAAAAAAAAATAAAATCATAGCACTCTAGAGGTTTTTTTTTTATTGAACATATGATATTAATTGAAGTAAAACTGACATGGTAGCCACAATCTAAAATGTTAAATTTTTCCGACATTTCCCCGATTCAAGATTATTTCCCTGGCCTTTTAATATAACTTTCCTCTGTGGGAAACCTCCATTTTGTTAAATTGTTTTCATTGTTTTTGTCAATATTTAAGTTAATTTTATAAACGTTTACGTGTTTTGTAATTTGTCTGCTGATTTTGACAAATTTAATAATGTCATATGGCTTTTTTGTTAGTGGTTTGGTCAATTAAAATATAATTTCATGACTTTTATCTGACTCTCCCGGTTTTAACGATATTCAGTGAGTGTTTTATCTACGCAATTTTCAGGCATTCGTCGATTTTATAATAGAGTTCAATTTGAAGCTTTAAACGAGTGTTTTCCACTCCCAGACTAAGCATGATGTAAAATTTAGAGTTTAGAAAAGCCCGAACATTTTCACGGGGCTTTTCTAAACTCAAAATTTTACTTCATGCGCCACGCGTACAAAACACTGATTTGAAGTGAACTTCAGAAACACATAAATACATTTTTAATCAGAGTGGCAGGGAATCAGATGTTTTTACAAATATTACAAATTGAACGAGTGTTTTCCAACTCCGAATTAAGCATGAAGTAAAATTTCGAGTTTAGAAAAGCCTGAAAATTTGGCTTCAGGCTTTTCTAAACTCGAAATTTTACTTCATTCGCCAAGCGTACTAAACACTGATGTGATGTGATGTTCAGAATACACGGTTTTAGCATACTGCTTTAGTAGAATATTTTGAACGTCACCTAAAATCAGTGTTTTATACGCATGGCGCATGAAGTTAAATTTTGAGTTTAGAAATGCCTGAAATATTACTTCATGCTTAATCTGGGAGTGAACATTTTGAGTTTAGAAAAGCCTGAAAATTTGGTTTGGTCGCGTAACGCTAAGCGCTACACGACCAAACCAAATTTTCAGGCTTTTCTAAACTCGAAATGTTACTTCATGCTTAATCTGGGAGTGTAAAACACTCGTTTAAGACTTTAAGTTAAACTATTTTAAAATACAAACGATTATCGAAAAAGGTACAGCTCATGCATACATGTATGTATATTTTAAAGAAAAATTCCCAGTATGTTTACAAATTTTAGTGGTGGCAAATGCAGGGTTGTAAAAAAAACGTTGTTTTTTTTCATTTTAACTAAAACAAACAGTTTTTTCGCAAAACGTGTTTTTTTTCTTCATCAAAACAGCGTTTAAAACATCAAAAATTAAAAACATTTCTAAAACGTGTTTAAAACATGTTTAAAACGTGTTTAAAACGGAAGATACAGGGCATTTTTATTAACATACATATCGCGATAATTACAGCATATTTTAAATTTGCGGGAATTCGTTGTTTCAAAGCGGTTAATTTGAGGCTTTTAACGAGTGTTTTCCACTCCCAGACTAAGCATGAAGTAAAATTTCGAGTTTAGAAAAGCCTAAGAATTTGGACTAATTTGGATTGGCCGCTCCGCTTCGCTACGCGGCCAATCCAAATTAGGCTTTTCTAAACTCGAAATTTTACTTCATGCGCCACGCTTAAAAAAACTGATTTACAGTGAAGTTTTAAAAACACACACATACCCTATCGATTATAGGCAACCTAATTTACGTTATTGTTATTGGGTTGCCTATAATCACTGTTTTAAACAATTTGTTCAGCGCAGAATTTGACTCACGTTTCATTCAGATCTGCATATTAGATTGCTAAAGCCGTATATTTTGAAATTTACGATATTTTAGTGTTTTATACGTGTGGCGCATGAAGTAAAATTTCTAGTTTAGAAAAGCCTAATTTGGATTGGCCGCTTCGCTTCGCTACGCGGCCAATCCAAATTTTCAGGCTTTTCTAAACACGAAATTTTACTTCATGCTTAGTCTGGGAGTGGAAAACCCTCGTTCAAAGATTCACATTGGAATCTTAAAAAAAAAAACAACGAATGTCGTAATATTTACAGTGTATGCATATCTATACCTGAAAGAGTTGTGAAATTTTATTGTAATAAAATGTTATGTTAAATAATGTAATTTGAAATATCTTGAACAATTTAGCTAACATTTAAAAACGCAAACAAAAAATCTTAATGAAGTAGTGTAAAAATTGATTTTGCAAATTTAAGATAATAAAAAAACGTTTTAGACAAATTTATTGTTTATAATATGTTTTAAGCAAATTTGAAATTTAAAACATGTTTAAAACAAAACCGTTTAAAACACGACGGCTGTTTTTAAACATGTTTAAAACACTGTTTTTAAACATAACAACCCTTGGCAAATGCCACCATCAGGGCCGAAAGGGTTACGTTTTTTTAAATAATAATAATACATACCTTTATTAATAAAACAAAAACATACAATTATAATTTATTAGCGTACGCAAGGTTCAGTCAGGTAGTTGCTCTTCTATTTAACCTACCAATTGAAAAAATAAAAAATTAATGATAACAAAAGGTAAAGCGAAATAGTTATTCATTATACTTAAAAAATATGCAAAGTTCTACCAGTCTCATTAATTTATCAGCCTTAAAGCTCTCCATGTGACAAACCGGCACGTACATTTCTTTAAAAACTGAATAAATTCATCGATTTAAGGGTTATGGTGATTTTATTGTATAATTTATAGATGTTAATGGTAAAGCATCTAACAAAAATAGCAGTTTTATGTTTTGGTGAGGATAATAATCCCTGGAATCTGATGTTTAAATTATACACATCGTATCGAAAATAATTCTCTTACTGAAACCGGTCACAATAAATAATTTCAAAAGTGGAACAAAGCTAGTGATTTTATTTTAATTTATTTTTATGTACATATTTAATCACGTTTCATTATGTGATCAATTAGTAACAAGTTATAGATAAGTATAATTAAAATTGCCAATTCTTGGTTGCAGAATACTTCAAACATTAAAAGTGCGATTCTTTTCTTAATCTACAACAAGTAAGTCTTACAAAGACTATATCAAACACTCATTGAAACAACTACTTCCCGGGCTAATATCCCGACGGACATTGAATTGGCAAAGCTATACTGATGAGAGATAAATCTCGAAACGCGTCTATAGATGGCCTGAATAGTTTGACCCACATTGTTACATTTACAGTAGATTACTGTATGTAACAGCAAACACTTGTTTGTATAGTCTTTGTAAGACTAAATTGTTGTAGATTGCTAAAAGAATCGCACTTTTAATGTTTTAAGTTATATATATGTTAATAAGTTTAATTAATACTCATGTTTTCATACAATTCCATCGAATATTTAAAAATGTATGTGAAATTAGAGAAAGTCCATCCCATCTGTTTTTAATAAAAGTAATATCTACTAGTAATAATGGAGTGTGAGTGCATGGCTTCTCGGTTCGTTTCTTTTTCATTTTTCCATTTTCCATTTTAGGATGATTATAGATCCAATCTCGTGGCGTTTTATTTCCTTTTCGTTTCCTTACATCACATGAAAATTACAGGATTTCTCATTCTAATTCGAAGAATCCATTTAAAAAATATTTGAACGTATCGTATTACACACATTTTTAGGCTTATTTATATTAGAATTGAATGCGTGATAATAAAATGTGCTTCAAGTTAAACCATTATATACTTACGCATTTAATATTTTAATAAATCTGAGGTAAAAATAATATAAGCAAGTAACAATAATATACAAGGATTTTTTCTTTTAAGTATACCTACATATGCAGACGCTGTAAACCGACATTCGTTGTTTTCAAAAGTGTAAAATTTGAAGCTTTAAACGAGTGTTTTTCACTCAACGCTACGCGACCAAACAAAATTTTCAGGCTTTTCTAAACTGGAAATTTTACTTCATGCTTCATCTGGGGGTGAGAAGCACTCGTTTAAAGCTTCGAATGGAACTAATTTAAAAAAAGCGTTATACATATGCATACGCTTTTTTTAAATTAGTTCCATCCCTGGTTTGTCAACGTGTACTTTCTGACTTGAAAAACTCTGGGTCTTCGAAGCCTTAGAATTTTTTGTAGTTCAAGTTAATCATTGTCAGGGAAGATACTATAAGCGAACTTATGTCTGACATGGATTGTATGGTAGACATGATAACCGCAATGAAATTAATAAATACAAGGCTCCGTCTACTTGGCCCCCCCACTTTCAATTTTTTGGGAAAACATCATTGCGCAGAAAAGCCCTTAGCTAGCACAAGCTAGCACAACAAAAATTAGAGCAAGCACACAAGGGTAAAAAAGTTATAGGGGATTCAAATATGGGGGGGCTAAGTTGACGATTGCCCCCCACTTTTGATTTTTCAACTTTTTTTATATGATTTGGATTTCTCAGAGCTAGCACAACCAATTTTAGAGCTAGCAGAACACCATCAACCCTTTAAAAATACAAAATTAGTTTTTACCCCAGCCCCCCACTTTGATATTTTTTGATTGTTTCTAAGGAAATCTGCAATTTAGAGCTAGCAGAATATGCAAAAATTATTTAGAAAAAGAAAATAGTTAAAAAGATATTTCAATTTTAATTATCAACCGTGAGCTTTCAAATCCTGTATGCGTAATTCCATTTATGTATTTAAATTATTATGCTAAATGCGTATTTTCTAACAAATCACAATATTTCAACGGATTTGTTGACAATTACTTTGCCATATACTCAACTAAGAGTTCAAAACATTGCTTTCAAGTGCTGTGACGAGGGAAGCAAGTACATTAAAGACAGTGGCGTAGTAAGTGATTAATGACTAACCCTCGAATAATTTAAAATGTAATAACTCAACCAAATACCTACAGATTTTAAAAATTCTTTTCAATTATAAATCACAAACGCATTGTTAATTGATGCTGTGACTAAGAAAGCTAGCACAATAGAAACAATGGCATAGTAAGGAATCAATATTCAAGCCTCGAATAATTTGAAATGTAATAACTCCACCAAATACTAACATATTTCAAAATATAAATGACAAATGCATTGGTAATAAATGCTGTGACTGAGAAAGCTAGCACAGAAAAGACAGTGGCGTAGTAAGTCATCAATATTTAACTCTCGAATAATTTAAAATGTAATAACTCCACTAAATACAAAGAGATTTCAAAAATTCTTTTAAATTATAGATCACTAATGCATTGTTAATAAATGCTGTGACTAAGAGAGCTAGCACAAAACAGACAGTAGCGTAGTGAGTAATCAATATTTAACCCTCGCATAATTTAAAATGTAATAACTCAACCAAATATCAAAAGATTTCAAAAATTCTTTCAAATTATAAATCACCAATGCATTGGTAAAAAATGCTGTAACTGAAAGAGCTAGCACAATAACGACAGTGGCGTAGTAAGTAATCAATATTTAACCCTCGAATAATTTAAAATGTAATAACTTCATTAAATACTAACAGATTATGACCTGCTTACGGCGACTCTTTGTCGGTAGGCACAGAGTCGTGGATAAATAAAGTTAAAAAACAAAAAAAATGTTGAGCACCACTTGGATTTTAAAATTTCTAAAGTAAACTTACCTCTTTTAACCAAGAAATTCGAGGAGAAAATTAATGGTCTTAAAAATGAATGAATTAATACAATATTAAAATTAAAAAAAATTAAATTTAATAAAAATAAAAAAATTGAAGGTAACAAAAATTAATAGCAAAAAAATCAAATGTGAATGAAACTAATTATAAATCAATTAAAAAGAAAACTCAGCAATACACAAATATCAAAAAACGGCTCAACTTCATTTACACAAAATGAATTCACCCAAATAAAACATATCAACAATCTAATAATAATAAAAGAATCTAAATCAATACACAACAATAATTCCACAAAAAAACCAGATAGAATGACGTCACCCTTCTTCATATGTGTTGTACAAATAAATCATTTTATAAACAAATCATAACTCCCTTGAATTTAAACCAAAACTTTAAGAATAATTTAAATGGTTATTATTTCCTAAATTTATTCTTCTTTTTTTTCTTTTATTTAAATAAATTCTCAAACTTCAAATAAAACTAAACTATATGAATGTAAAATAATTAACTCAAATTAAACTTCAACTAATAAGCACTAATCTCCGTTGCCTAAACACCGATCAAGCAATTATTTTTATTTGACGTGTTTAAAACAAACAATTCACTTTATAGTCACTTATCTGTATTTTTTTCCTGTCCAATTTTCCGATTCACTCGCACCGTCCTCTGATTCAGCAAAGAACAGATTCTCTGGACTTTCGATTCAATTCCACCCTCTGATCGTACAGCAAGGAATGAAAATAAACTTGACCCCTCCGGAATATTCCTACTTCGATTCCACGATTTCGCCGTGGCGAAGAATTCTAATTCGAACCGCCCTCCGGAACAGCAAAAGTTCCAATAATGGTTCAAAAAATTGGATTGTTAAATTTATAACCAAATTTAACTTACACAACGAGGCCTTAAGATGTAGTTTAGCCTTGTTTAATTTAATTATTTAATTCAATGGTTGTGAAAGGATCACGAAGATTCACTAAGATTTCTTCTTTCACACAACGGCACACAGCACGTATTTTTCTTAACTTTTAACGACAACCTGTTAAGCACACAGCTCGACAATTACTCCCTATGAAAATTACTATAAATGTAACTTCCCCTAGAAATAATCAATCAAGCGCCACCTGCTCAAACTAATTAAAGATTGGTAATTTCGAATTGACGAACATAAAGACGCGGCTACACAACCGGAACGTCGCCATAACAATATTTATAAAACTCCCACACAGGAAGTAAAACGACAGTACGAGAAACGATAATACTAATTTTAATCACACGTCGCATGAGAGTAATATCACCGGACTTGATAGGAACAAAATAAAAGAAGAGAAAAGTCGAACCAACAAAAATACGGACGCTCCTCCTTAACTTGACCTGTATTCGACCTTTTTCGAACAACCGAAATTCATAAACAAACATCGAGAATTTGTCCCTTAAAATCTCTCGAACACTCTACTAAACAAAATACTAAGTGCCACGGAAGACTCCGTTGGATAATTTCGGAAAATGTGAGAAACGCAGCTCTCATTTATCTTTGAGGTTAGTTTTAGTTTATTTATTTATTTATTTCAAATCTCCTTTTTTATAAATCTCCGCATGCTTAATTATCTTCTCTAGTATCTATCTCAATTTTCCTTTAGTGATTATCGCATTTAGGTAAGTTTTAATATTTTTTTTTTAGGACATAAAAGTGATTCCATCTTTATTTCCAAACGCAAACTGTTACGCAATAAATAAAGGACCTGTCACACGCTGGGATCATTTGTCGTTGCATTATTGCACCTTATTATGTAATTTGAAATGTAAAAAAGTAAATTGATATGATTAAATTAAAAATAAATAATTCCTGTTAATTTTCATTTTGTTGTAACTTGGGTTGCCTATGTTAAATTACTGTTTTGAATTTAATTAATTAATTAATTACCAATAATTCTTCTAATTTAGTATTTAGTTATTTAAAAATTAAAAGGTGACGAAACGTGAACGTTACAAGATTTCAAAAATTCTTTCGAAATATAAATGACTAATGCATTGATAATAAATGCTGTGACTAAGATAACAAGCACAATAAAGACAGTGGCGTAGTAAGTAATCAATATTTAACCTGTTCACTGTGGAGGCTTCTACTTCGTTATACATCATTATTTACACAAATAAGACAATTAACTTTGTTTGTATAACTGAGGATTTTATTGTGACTATAGTTTCGACAAATTATTATGTTTGATAATGACAATTTAAAGTTCTCGAAACTATAGTCACAATAAAATCCTCAGTTATACAAACAAACTTAATTGTCTTATTTGTGCAATATTTAACCCTCGAATAATTTAAAATTTAATAACTCAACTAAATACAAAGAGATTTGAAAAATTCTTTTAAATTTTAAATCACTAATGCATTGTTAATAAATGCTGTAACTAAGAAAGCTAGCACAAGAAAGACATTTATAAGCAATGCGTTGGTAAATCATAATTTAAAAAAAATGTGTTAAATCTGTTAGCGTTTGATTAAGTTATTACATATTTAATTATTTAAAGCTTTAAAATCAATCACTTACTACTATAATGTCTTTCTTGTGCTTGCTCTCCCGGTCACAGCATTTATTAACAATGCGTTGGTGATTTATAATTTCTAAGAATTTTTGAAATCTCTTTGTATTTAGTGAAGTTATTACATTTTAAATTATTCGAGGGATAAATATTGATGACTTACTACGCCACTGTCTTTTCTGTGCTAGCTGACTCAGTCACAGCATTTATTACCAATGCATTAGTCATTTATATTTTGAAAAAAAAATTGAAATCTGTTAGTATTTGGTCAAGTTATTACATTTTAAATTATTCGAGGGTTAAATATTGATTACTTACTACGCCACTGTCTTTATTGTTCTAGCTTAATCAGTCACAGCATTTATTACCAATGCATTATTTATTTATATTTTTAAAGAATTTTTGAAATCTGTCAGTATTTGGTGAAGTTATTACATTTTAAATTATTCGAGGGTTAAATATTGATTACTTACTACGCCACTGTCTTTTCTGTGCCAGCTTTCTCAGTTAGCATTTATTACGAAGGCATTAGTAATTTATATTTTGAAAGAATTTTTGAAATCTGTTGGTATTTGATGGAGTTACATTTTAAATTATTCGAGGGTTAGTCATTAATCACTCACTACGCCACTGTTTTTAATGTGCTTGCTTTCCTGGTCACAGCATTTGAAAGCAATGTTTTGAACTCTTAGTTGAGTATATGGTAAAGTAATTGTCAACAAATCCGTTGAAATATTGTTATTACTTAAAAAGTACGCATTTAGCATAATAATTTAAATACATGAATGGAATTACGCATACAGGATTTGAAAGCTCACGGTTGATAATTAAAATTACTTGGTTTGTTTCACTACTAGTTTTTTTATTCTCTCCGACTAGTTTCGACTTATCGTCATTCTCAAGGAGTAAATGACGATAAGTCGAAACTAGTGGTAGAGAATAAAAAAAATAGTAGTGAAACAAACCAAGTGACTTTTATTTAATTATCAATATTGTAAACATGTTTCATCAAGTGATTAATGAGAACCAAATTGAAGATATTAAAATTACAATATCTTTTTAACCATTTCTATTTCTAAATAATTTTTGCATATTCTGCCTGCGCTAGCTCTAAGCTGCAGATTCCCTTAGAAATAAACAAAAAATATTAAAGTGGGGGGCTGGGGTACAAACCAATTTTGTGTTTTTAAGGGGTTGTTGGGGTTGTGCTAGCTCTAAAATTGGTTGTGCTAGCTTGTGCTAGCTCTAAGGAATCCAAATCAAATAAAAAAAGTTGAAAAATCAAAAGTGGGGGGCAAACGTCAACTTAGCCCCCCCCCATATTTGTAACCCCTATAACTCTTTTACCCTTTGTGTGCTTGCTCTAATTTTTGCTGTGCTAGCTAAGGGCTTTTCTGTGCAATGATGTTTTTCCAAAAAATTGAAAGTGGGGGGCCAAGTTGACGGAGCCTAAATACAAGTAGTAGAATCTAAAGTATTTATAATAATATAATACACTTTTGACTTTTAACTGTCAAATTATTAAGAGAATAAAATTTACTTTGTAGAAAAACAAACAAATAATTTAATGAGGAGATTTATTAACCAAATAAAGTTATTTTGTGTTTATAATACCTAAATAAATTATTTTATTCTCAAAGTAAATTTTATTTAGGGAATAAAACGTTTTATAATACCAGGCATAAATAAAATTAAATAATATTATTTATATAAATTCAAACTTATTATCCGAATACTTAATCACTATCTATCAAATAGGTTTGTTAAAAATATTGATACTATTAGCGTGAACACAATGATATGTAAAATGTAAGGTTCTGATTCAACAATTTCTCGATTGGTGATCCATTTAGAATTAATAATTACAATTTATTACAGTATATAATTCATCCAATTACTAAACTAACTTCACTGCTATTTCGTCTTTCTGAGGAACCTCAATACACGTATTTGCATTCAATTTAGAGACAGCAATCAATATCAGTACACATCATTTGTAAACATATCATTATTGTATAAAAAGTCCAATCAAAACCTAACTATCTATACATATTTATTTCGGCAATTTTACACATAATAAAGTATTTGCTAACGATAGGCACTAGTTTAATCAAATTTAACACGTTGACTGCTGCAGTGAAATCGAACAACTGCGCCGGTGTGCGTTACCGGTTCCTGAGGACCGGTAATTAAAAATAATTTTATGACTTTATTTATTTTACGCAAATACTCTACGAGCTATGACCTATTTTTGATGTATTTTGTTACTAATATATGTTCAAGTTTACTTATGCAGTTGTATCACTAAATGATTAAAAGGTATATTTAGGAAATTGATAGTTCCGCAAGATATGAAAATGTTTATAAATGTAGCCCCGCACCACAACGAAAAACAGGACCGGTCCCGGGCGACCGATAACGCAGTCAACGTGGTAATAATGTTTTACTACATGACTTATACCCAAAATAAAGTATTTTGAAAAATGTTAATAGGGAGTTTTAGTATATCGTTTTACGAAATACAGTAACGCTAATATCTACGCTAAACTTGCTTGTTGTAACACGGCCGGTTACCGAGTGACAAGCAAGTTTAAAATCAGAATGAAAATTTCATTTGAATGATGTGAAGCTAGTCGCACTCCGCCAAATCCAAATTATCAGGCTTTTCTAAACTAGAAATTTTACTTTATAAGCTAGGCGTATAAAACACTGATTTAACGAAACACATACCGTGCGATCATTTGAATTATGATTTAGAGTAGGCGGCACTTTTTTGTGCGGTTGCTTAGAATGCTAATTGAATGATGGAATAAATTTGAGGTTATGGTAAACTATGTGGTAACAGTCAGTAGTGTCAATCTAATTTAAAATTCAAGCCTACTCTAAATTACGTTTTAAACGATCGCACGGTACGGCATCTTTAATTAGAATAACACGGAAGCAGATATTTAGTTTGTTATCAAGAATATTGTGTGTTAATAATAAATAATTATCTTTTGAACATTTTTGCCAATAAAAACTAATAGCCATATTAAAAATGTTAATGGTTAATTCTTCGACTGCAAAATTTGGGCGCCTGCAATTGCTCCATGATAGTTATGCCCCTTGCATAAACATTTGAAATTCATTAGCCCAGCAATAAACTTGTTATACATATTATATATAACTGAAATATTTCGAATTAGTATTTCTGAAATATATTTTAGATATGCCATAAATTACACGATTTAGAGAAAGTAACGAGTTGACTCACCGATATAAATCATCCGATTCATGAAGATTAATTCTAAAGCATACGAATCAATAACAAAAACGAAACAGAAATAAAAATCACCGTATATTATCTAGTTCCCTCCGCATCCCAGATAATCACGATTTATTGTTACGTGAACGGCGATCATCACAAACTCCACCGCCCGAAGAGAACCGAATCATTTCCTCTCCCCAGAAAGGGTTTTTCAAGTCCAGTTATGTTAATGACGGCTTCTCGGCAACGATTGCGAAAATATCAATCATCCCCCCATACCCGATATTCCCCAAACACATCCGACCCTTGTGATACGCATATATTCGTATGCGTTGCAGACCTCCAATAATTTATATACAATAGCGCAGCCAAAGGAAACGAATCCGAAGGAAACATCTCCATTATTCCGTCGAGTTCGCGAACTTCCAGCGTTAAACAGATTATTTGTGTTCCCCTTGAAATTCATTTGTTTGTTGAATATGCTGAACGGGGGAGGGATTTATTTTATCCGCTTATTCCAGACGTTTTTGGGTGGGGTGACAGGGTGAATCAAAACGGAATTCCCCGTGTTTTGATGAAATTTTCAATTAATGGGGGTGTTTTTTTTATTTGTACGTGTTATGTATCGAGGTGAGTAATGACTTTTGTGGATGACGTGAGAAGGGTTATAAACACGTGTTTGTGGCAGATACGGTGTGCACTTAGGTAAGTTGGTAATAGTTCAAGCCTAACAAAACATTTTAGCATTAACGAGGGTGAACTTGAGTGCTTGATGAATGACAATGTCTTGGCGTTTATTTACTACCGGGTTTCACTTTTATGTTTCTCGCGGGGGATGATATTTATTAATAGTCTCTTTGGGAGGAAAATTGAGTTACATTTACGATTTTCGGACATATTTGGGTTTTAGGTGGCGTTAATGGTTAATTAAAGCGGTTAATACTACTTGTAATTTACTTGGCGCTTTTGGTAACGTTAGTAACATTAGTTTTTGTGTAATCACCATATGGGAAAAAACAAGTACCTTTTGGAGAAAGTTCTGTTTTATTTATATTTGCTCTTACATTTTAAACTATTTCAAGTGATTTATTATTATATAATCAATAGTACCTTTATATTTCTTGAGTACATAAATGATACCAACAACAAATTATACCATTTCATGTACGACTTATCACAATATCAAAGTCAATATATTTTATTACAACTTTACAAATGTTTGTAAAACAAATAATTTTTAAATTATGAACGGTGGAGGCTGCTACTTCGTTATATATGTTAATTCAATAGAATAAAACACTTCAACTTTGTTTGTATAACACAATATTTTTTTTATTTACTTGATAATGGCAAGTTGAGCTGCCGAAACTGTAGTCACAAAAATAAATATATTGTGTTGTTCAAACAAAGTTAAATTGTTTTATTTTACTGGAATTCACATACATGGTATAGATCAGGGGTGTCCAACCAGTCGATCGCTGAACTACTTTTGATCGATCGCTGAACTACTTTTGATCGATCGCCAAGTGGTTTCAATCTTCGACTAGATTTTGTGAACCTTATTTTTTTTATTTTGCTATGATTGATGAAAAATGTTGTTTAATCTGCAATTCGTCTGTTGCTATTCTAAAAAAAAAAAAGAAACATTGTGCGAAATGTTTGATCGTTGCAGATACGAAAATTATAGATAATGACATTGTTTGCATTTTCACGAATAACATTTTCGTAATTTTATATATTATATAGATAATGAATTTAAAGAAAGACATTTCTGCTCAATAAAGCACGTTTGCAAAATTAGTTAACAAACCAGTATCAGTCACTATTGCTTCGTTAATCCATTCACTCACGATTTAAAATTACATTTAAAAAACATACGGGGCTTTTTTATTTTTAAGTATACTTTTATATATTCCAAAATAAATTGCTCCAGACGTTCTAATTAATCAATATAAGCCTACAGTATATTTTTAATTTTACTTTAAATCAGTGTTTTATACGCGTGGCGCAAGAAGTAAAATTTCAAGTTTAGAAAAGTCTGACAATTTATATATAAAATAAAAATAGTCAAGAGTGAAATTCACGCGAGACTCACAGATTTTATTTTTTTACAGGAATATCCTAACAAATAATAACACATAAGAAATTATTGATATTATCGAGTACTGCTCAAAAATCCTAACTTGATTTGGATCAACATACAAGGTTGCCAGAAAATAAGTGAAAAACTTTACGAAGCGCGATTCGTTAATCAATTTTGAGCAATTTTTTTTTAAATAAATTAAAAAAAATATTGCATTATTATTTAGTAAACCTCACGATGCCATTAATATTAAAAATATGTGACTAGAATTTGTTTTTAACATTTTGTATAAAATTATTGACATAAGAGACCGACTTAACATTACATAAACATTTGTAATGTAAAGCTGGTTATTGATAATTATTTTAATCAAAACATTTCAAAAATATTGCTGATTTTTTGCGACATTTAAAATGCCAATGGCGTCGTAAGCCTTAATGAAGAGACATACAATATTTTTTTATTTGGATTTTCTAGTCAAAATAAATTAACGAATCAAGTTACATGAAGCTATTCACTCATTTTCTGGCCAACTTGTATTTGTCGAAATCTGCGTTCTCAAATACAAACAAACTAAGAAATAAAATTACACATGATCACTTGGGTCAATACATGCGATTAACTACGCCATCATACCAACCTGACTATAAAAGTATTGCCAAATTTCACATTAATTGTCTTTACAATGTATGACAAACATATAGAGATTTTTTCTTTTAGGTATACATATGCATGCACTGTAAATTTTTCGATATTCATTGTTTCTTAGAAGAATTCAAGTTGAAACTTTGAACGAGTGTTTTCCACTCCCAGATTAATCATAAAGTAAAATTTTGAATTTAGAAAAGCCCCGCGTATAAAACGCTGATTTCAGGTGAAGTTCAAATATACAATAAATTTCACAATATTTTACTGTTTTATACGCGTGGCGCATGAAGTAAAATTTCGAGTTTAGAAAAGCCCAGAAAATTTGTCTCGGGTCGCTGCGCGACCCTCGACAAATTTTCACGGGGCTTTTCTAAACTCGAAATTTTACTTCATGCTTAGCCTGGGAGTGGAAAATCCACATTTAAAGCTTCAAATGGAGAGACAAATTTTCTGGGCTTTTCTATACTCGAAATTTTACTTCATGCTTAGCCTGGGAGTGAAAAACCTACATTAAATGCTTAAAATGGATTTTTTTTTAATAAACTACAAATACCTGAAGATTTAAGTATATACGCTGTAATTGGGATTTGTATGCTTGAAAGAAAAACTCCCTGTATGTATATATTTATTATAATTATCGTTTGTGTAATGTGAAAAATACAGCAATTTGAAGATTCCTTGAATTATTCTGTAAACAATTATATTAATATTTTTAATTAAATATATTTTATTCTTAATTTTTATAATTGAAAAAAAAACTGTTTTACCAATATTATTTATTTTATTTTATTAGTTAGTTATATGTTAATTCTAGCGAGGCTTCTTTACTCTGGCTCTATGTTTAATTGCTACGGCTGAAGTCATCATAAATTCAAACTACGTAATTGGCAAACGCAACATTTAAATTAATCTTCAATATGTTGAAAATTAATTTAAATGTTGCGTTTACCATTTATGGAAAACTATAAAATATTATTGTTGGAAGTGTTATATATCTATATATATATATATATATATATATATATATATATATATATATATCTATATATATATATATATATATATATATATATATATATATATATATATATATATATATATATATATATATATATATATATAACATCTTTATTTATACAATTTTCATAATATTTATAAATACAAACAGATTATAAATTAATTAGAGAAATTAAAAATGATTCTATAAAATGGCTATCGATCATAGGTTTTTCAGCCTGGAAGTATTATTTTGTTGTGAAATTTAAGTATTTGCCAAGGAAAACGATATTATCTGTTCTGACCATAACTCAAACATTTAATTTTTCATAAATATAAATGAAGTTGCCAATACTTAGTTGTAGAATACTTCAAACATTAAAAGTGCGATTCTTTACGCAATCTACATCAAACTTGGGCAAAGAATCGCACTTTTAATGTTGAATTTAGTTTTTCTAAAGTCTAGTTTATATTATAAAAATTTTTAAGTGAAACTATATTTTGAAAAATACTTTGATAAACAAGAAAAGAATTTTAAATACTTACAGATTGCTGCTTAAGAGAATTGGTATAAAACAAAACTTGTTACACACCTGTAAAAAGAAAAACAAGAATTAATTCAAATTCAATTTTATAAGATCTAGTTATCATCCAACAAATGTTATAGAAAATTAACTTTGACTTATATAACCAAAATTATGTTTGTTTAAAACATTTAAATATTAATTATGTGATTATGCTATAAGGTATCATTAAGCAATACGATGAAAATATAACTTAGACATAAACTTTAAATTAATTATTAAATAAATATACGTGTACTATAAACTTTATGTATTTCCAATTACATAGTTTAGTATATCTTTTAAGTATACATACCCCAATATACTGTATACGCTGTAAGTCTTCAGATATTCGTTGTATTTGAAAAGAGTTTAAATTAAAACTTTAAACGAGTGTTTTCCACTCCCAGATTAAGCATGAAGTAACATTTTGAGTTTGGAAAAGCCTGAAAATTTGGTTTGGTCGCGTAGCGCGAAGCGCAGAGCGACCAAACCAATTGTTCAGGCTTTTCTAAACTCGAAATTTTACTTCATGCGCCACGCGTATAAAACACTGATTTCAAGTGATGTTTAAAGTATACTACTAAAGCAGTATTTTAAAGATGTATACTCTGAACTGCACATCAAATCAGTGTTTTATATGCGTAGCGTATGAAGTAAAATTTCGAGTTTATAAATAACTAAAAATTTAGTTTGGTCGTTCTGCTTCGCTCCGCTTCGCTCCGCTTCGCTCCGCTTCGCTACGCGACCAAACCAAATTTTCAGGCTTTTCTAAACTTGAAATTTTACTTTATGCTTAATCTGGAGTGGAAAACACTCGATTTAAGCTTTAATATATGAATATTTACAGCTTATGCATATGCATACTTAAGTCCCGTCGCACACGGAGCCGGCGGGGCGGTTCGGGACGGGGAAGTTTTAACCCATTGAGTTAAACGAGCGCTCGCAGACGATGCGGAAAATACACGCGTGCTTGTTAACTTCATGTATAAAAACTTTCCCGACCCGCCCCGAAGGCAATCCGCTCGTGTGCGAAGGGGCTAAAAGAAAATTGCCCGGTATATATATATATCCCTTGATTAAAAATATGATATTTAATGTTGCGGTCAGACACTGCAAAGTTTGCTGTTAAAGGAATTAAAATACTGCACAGTACAAATAACAAGTAAGGGGATGCTTATGAGAGAACTGGACACGAATAGAAAAGGAGAGACTATGGTCAGAATGTAGGGTAAGAGTAAGACAGACAGACATCAAGTATTGTTGTATGTTTAATTAATTTATCAATAAAAAAACGTTTTAACTTTGTTTGTATAACACAATTCATTTTTATGTGACTGCAGTTTCAGCAAATTTCGCTTGCTTGTTAGACAAACAAAGTTAAAACGTTTTTTATTGATAAATTAACATGTATAACGAAGTAAAAGCCTCTACAATACAGCATTTGTTTAATTAATTTCTCACTTAACCTGTAGTGTATTGTTTTTCCATACAAAACTAATTTCTTTAAAAACTATGCATTGAGATAAGTCTGTGTTTGAATTTAAAAATGTTGTAACTTTTAAATTACTCGAGTTTTCTTTTGATTTTTTATATGAAGCATTGTTTTTCCATAAAACGAAATTCTCTTCAAACTATGCATTCAGGTAAGTCTGTACTTACATTTAAACATGTTGTAACTTTTAAACCATTTGAGATGTCTGAAAATTATGAAATTATGATGTTAAAAATTCCTAATATTTTATTCATTATTACCTTATACAAATACAATAGAGAATTTATTGCTTACTGATTTAAGCAGTGCATTTTAAAAATCATAACATTTCAGTGCTTTATACGCCTGGCCCATGAAGTAAAATTTCGAGGTTAGAAAAGTCTGAAAATTTGGTTTCAGACTTTTCTAAACTCGAAATTTTACTTCATGCTTAATTTGGGAGTGGAAACACTCATTTGTAGTTTCATAACAGTCAAAGAGCCATTTTCGTTGTATAAAATAAAATACTCAAGTTTCATATACATATGTATTTCTTTAATAAATATATGAATAATTAATGGCAAATGACAAATTTTAAAGTTAACAATCACTGACAAATTTTAAAGTTAATAATCAATGACAAATTCTATATAAACGACATGTTCTCGATTATACAACATTTTAAGTATAGATATTCTGATTACAGCGTTTACGCAGTATATCTTCAGACTGTTTAGAAAAGCCTGAAAGTTTGGTTTGGTCGCTCCGCACTTCGCGCTACGCGACCAAACCATCGGTCTCGGTTCTGGACGCAGCATCCAAACGCAGTTACCAGAAGTTATATAGAGACTGTAACAAGTATGTGAAGACCCCAAAAGTTGCGAAGATAGCGCAGTATTGTAATTGGGGGGTCTCATGAAATAACCAGCCAAGTCCAGTTTTATAAAATGTCGAGGAGAGACAAAAAAACTGTTTACGTGCAAGAAAAAAAACATAATGATTATTATGCATGCAACTAACTAAATACCAATGCACTGCAATATTTAAACTAGATTGTTGCATGCTTTAACACCGAATTTTAAACTTTATAAGAATATTGAATACTTAACCCATTTTCCATAAAAATGGACTTGGCTGATTATTGCATTACAAAAAAAATTGCAGTGTGTGGCCGTCAACCTCCTTTAGTGAGAATTTTTATTTAAGTCAAAGTGTTAATTACACATGCGTCATAAAGTACTTATTATAACAATCAATTATTTCATTTTTAGAACAATATCTTGCAATTGTTTTAAACGATTTTTCATAAACAATCTCTCGGTGTTTTAAGCTGAATACAATTTTTCTTGGAAAACAACCTTCACGGCAAAAATACTCATACATATTTTCTTCTCTGAACCGCTGTAATATTATGTAAATTATGCGGATGTGTGTGCATGGTATTTTCCAACAAATACGTTTGTTGCAACTGTATTGTGGCCCATTCATGCGGAATGGTCATTATTGTTTATGTAATAAAAAGTTTTTGTTTTATTTGCCTTTTTGTTTGTGTGTGTAACATGGTTGCAATTCCATTCACTGCCGGATGGATTTGATTATAGGAAATCACGTTTTTGGTTGATGATTATAATTGCATTAGAAAATCTGTTATTATATTTATAAAGTAATAAAAAAGTTTACTAATTTCCTTGAGAAGGTTTTATTATTACATAAAAATATCACATTTCTTAATTTGTCATTATTTAATTATTTTTCCAATATGTAATTTCTTAATCCCATAAAATTATAAATTTTATTCTTTTCTAAAATACATTTTTATAAATTCAAATAATTAAATGTAATACTATACCTTAAATATAATACTACACCTTCTTTTGAAATATAATAAAACTGTATATTTCACAGAATATTACTGCTCTTTTTATTTCTATATTCTGATGTTCTACAGTCATTGTATACTGTAGAACATCAGAATATAGAAATAAAAAGAGCAGTAATATTCTGTGAAATATACAGTTTTATAATGTTTCAAAAAGAAGGTGAATTACTTTTCAAAATTAATTTATAATAGAGATTTTTGCCTATAGGTACTTATCTCGATGTATATGGTATAAATACCTCGATGTATATGGTATAAATACCAGAGTTGTTATAAAAAAGTTTTTTTTTTACATTTTAATTAAAACAGTTTTTTTAACAAAACGTGTTTTTTCAACGAAACAGTGTTTAAAACATTAACAATTGAAAACACCTTTAGAACGTAATTAAAACATGTTTAAAACCTGTTTTAAACATAACCAGCCTTATTAATAGACCTTAGCATACAGCTTTAGCACAGTTTTAAGGATGATATTATTTAATTTATATATTTTATATATTTAAGTCTTATATATAACCTCAACTGTCATAACAAAATAGAGTTATTTATAATTTATTTAATAATGCAATAAATCATAAATGTATAAGCCGTATCAGTATGTTTTGAACTTCACTTCAAATCGGTGTTTTATACGCGTGGCGCATGAAGTAAAATTTCGAGTTTAGGAAAGCCTGAAAATTTGGTTTGATCGATCCAATATCCTTAAATAGTTAATTCATAATTACTGTATCTGGTGAACAGAGCTGTATAGCTAAAGCCATTAATTACGCATTAGAAAAATAAGATGCATTTATTAACAATACTAATTTAGATATACTATAGAGACATCGATCAAAATTAATTAATATCATGTTTGGCCGGCCTCGTGCTTTCGGATTATCATATAAATCCACATCCCCTAATGAAATTGATTCCAATAAGAGAAACAAATAAATCTTTCTGTATTAACGACGAAGACATAAACAGATGAATGACGGGATCATGATTCTTTTCCTTTTCTCCCTCCATGCTTACTCATATGCATGTGTGGAAATCCTTCACCGCATTTACACGTATCAAGGTTAATGCTTTCTGTTTTACGAACTCGTCCATATTATTTTCTTTTCGACTCCATGCATTTACACATTATGCATGTATATCGGGCATATTTCCATTTCCACAAACACACATTCCGTTCCATGGTAATTTCACGCGAGAGTAAATAGCAATATGGTAATTGAAAAGATGGTTTGCACAGTCTGAGCAGATTATGTGCGTGATTCGCTTTCATGAAAATGTTTTTGTGAATGTATTAAAGGAAAATTACTGTGTTAAGTTAAAACAATAATCCAATCAACTTAAAAAGTATTTCAATATTTTTGTTTAAATGCTATACACCAGCAAGTCATTTCTCATTATTGCAAATGAATATTAACCAAAGATAAATCATGTAAAATAAACATTTTTGTTTTAATTTTAACCCATTAAGCGCCATTAATGCAATAACGCAACATTATTTATTTTTAATTAAATTACTAAATAAGAAAATGGAAGAAGAAATAACAAACAGAATAAACAAAACAATAAAAGCATACTACGCAATGAATAATATACTCATTAATAAAAAGGAGATAAGCAGAAAGACCAAAATGACAATATACAGAACGATATACAGACCGGTCTTGACGTTTGGGAGTGAAACATGGAAGTTGACAAAGAGAGATAAAAGTAGACTACAGGCTGTGGAGATGAAATATCTGAGAAGAGTAAAACAAGTAACGAAAAGAGATAGAATAAGAAATATAGATATCAGAGAAGAATTGGAAATAGAAGCACTAGACACTCATATCGAAAAGAAACAACTTAGCTGGTGGGGACATCTAACACGAATGAAAAACACGAACCAAACAAAACAAGTGTGGGAAACAAGAACGGGAAAAAAGAGAGGAAGAGGTAGACCAAAACTGACATGGAACAACATAATAGAAAAAGCAATAAACAACAGAGGAAAGACAATGAAACAAGCGAAGGTTTTAGCAGGAAACCGAAAGGAGTGGAAAGACTTTATAAATAAGTGATGTAGAACGAGAAATGTAAAAAATATGTAAAGCCTACACCTAAAGGTAAATGGCTAATGATAATATATATATATATATATATATATATATATATATATATATATATATATATATATATATATATATACTAAATAAGTTAGTTTGATACAGTTGATACATTATAAGTCCGCTGGGATGGATTGGATTTATCCCATCCTGCTACAGAAGGGCATAGAGGAGCTGGTGCCGCATCTGTCAAAGATCTTCAAAGCCTGTCTGGCATGGGGACACGTACCAAGGGCGTGACAAAGTGTAAGGATAATCTACTTGCCTAAGGTAGGTAGAATAGCAGATCTAACACCAAAGTCTTACAGAGCCATTAGCCTCTTTTCATTCCTACTGAAAACAATGGAGAGACTGGTCGACAGATACCTACGAGACGAGATACTGGGAAAAGATCCCCTCAATAATCGTCAGTACGCTTACCAGCCAGGAAAGTCTACGGACTCGGCGCTGGACGACCTACAGGCTCATTACAAAGTCAGTGGAGGACAGAGAGATAGCTATGGTCACATTCCTAGATGTAGAAAAGGCGTTCAACAATCTCACAACCAACTCGCTTATAGAGGCACAAGCAAGAAAAGGCGTCTCACCAAGCCAATACCAATGGATAAGGACTAACCTGGAGGGATGGACAATCATATCTACTCTAGGAAGGCACACCATTGAAATTGAGCCGGCGGAGGCTGCCCGCAGGGAGGGGTACTATCTCCACTGCTATGGACAACTCTATCGGACTACTTACTAAGGAAACTGTCCGAAGAAGGTATTCACTGCCTAGGGTATGCGGATGACTTGGCCATAGTCATCAGAGGCTAGTTCGCAGGAGTTATCTCACAACGAATACAAAGGGCTCTAAACATAGTAGACAATTGGTGTCGACGGGAACGACTGACGATCAATCCCGAAAAAACACAAATTGTCGTGTTTACAGAAAGAAGAGTGTTAAAAGGCCTGAAGCCACCGACGCTCGGGGGCACAAAAATTCCCTTCGTCAAGGAGGCGAACTACCTAGGGGTAATCATCGACGACAAAATGACGTGGAGGACGCACATCACGAAAACCGCAAAAAAATCCTTGGGAAGGTGTCAAAGAATGTGCAGGAAAACTGGGGGGCTCAACCCCAAAATGACCCGCTGATTATATACAAGGGTGATCAGGCCCATGATAACCTACGGGGCAGTAGTGTGGTGGAAAAGGACAGATAGGCAGGAGGCGATAAGGCTCCTGAACAGCATACGAAGACTATCATGTCTCAGTGTCACAGAAGTCCTAAGCACTACTCCGACAGCAGCCCTAGAAATCCTCCTGAACCTACCACCACTGCACATCTTCATACAAGAGGATGCCAGGGCCGCAACATACAGACTAATGCAAGGACAGGCTCCCATAAACCGATCACCCGGGAAAAAGTACCAATAATCAGAAGACGAGCTGACGGCAAACCCTACAACAGGAATGCCAAGCGATGCCATGATCAAGAAATATAATTTCGACAAGAAATACAAAGTGATGATCCCGCAGAGGAAAGATTGGGAGGACGGCCCACCTACCAACGCGAAATCAAACTGGTATACTGACGGGTCAAAGACAGATGAATGAGTCGGAGCCGGAATACACAGCACAAAACCCGAGACAAAGATTTCAGTCAGTTTAGCGGAGGATACCGCAGTGTTCCAGGCAGAGGCAATTGCGGTTCACCTCTGCATTGGAAAAATAGCAAGGCAAGACAACAAAAGTCGATCAGTAGCTATTTTCTCGGACAACCAACGCTGCTAAGGGCACTAAGCACCACACAGGTCGATTGCAAACTAGTGTGGGATTGTGTAAGCGGAACTGTGTAAGCCCTCAACGAAATGGGCGGTCGCAAAAAAGTGACAATGATATGGGTCCCAGGAGACAAGGGTCGTCAAGGGAACGATAAAGCAGACGAACTGGCCAAACAAGGCTCATCAAGCACATTCACTGGCCTGGAACCCTCCTGCCGTATCGCAAAAACCACAGTCAGAAAATCCATAAAAAAATTGAAGGAGACAAACTCAAACTTGGTAGACAAACACACCAGGGCAGAGGCAGGCTAAACAGTTTCTCAAAAAACAATCGCCGGCTTTTACGACCGATTCTCTCAACCAAGAGAGAAAAACGGTTAAGGCTATAGTAAGTCTATTGACAGGACACTGTAGGCTCAACACACACATGAGTAAAATAGGTCTGGCAGAGGATACAATATGTATATTCTGCCAGGAAGAAGAGAAGGACCCTCTCCACATCCTGTACCAATGTGAGGCCCTAAGAAGCGGTAGATACCTAAAGCTGGGCAAGACTAAACCAAGCGCAGAAAGCTACACCCAAGGTTCACTGTCAGGGGTAATAGGGCTAATCAAACAGGCAAATCTCGAGCACGTCGACTAGGATAACAGGAATCTGCAAAGGTCGCGGTGGTACAGGCCAAGAGGCCACCCCTACAAATATCTAATTTAATCTAATCTTGATACATTCTATTATTTGACCTGACTTGAAAATGTGTGAAGAAAAATTTAAATATTTTGTTATTTGATGTTTTGATTATTACTAATTTTAAAAAGAGGGGAGGATATGATGGGTCCAACGTTAGGTCAAAAATATTTTTTTTCCATTAAAACAACCCCCCGATTTTTTTTCTGGCCTTGGATCCATGTATTTTTAAACTTGACAATATTTTGGGGTTTCGTACGCCTGGTGCGTACTAATAGGAACTTACATTTTTATTGAAAAAAATAAGAATTAGATATACTTCTCGATACTCAAACAAGTACAACTAATATTTTAAGTCAGTTTAAGAAGTGATGAAAATGTAATAATTCTAGATTAGTAGATTAGTTTAATACTAGTATTTTTCCGAGAACCCATGAAAATAGCACACAGTTTTTTTCCCTTTTAGAGCGAAGCTTAGAATGTTCGGTTTTGGCACACAAGCAATAGATGTCAATTTTTTAACAGGTTTCCAGCTAGGAAAAAATATCTTTATCACAATACAAGGAGTTTTTCTTTTAATTATACATACACCAATATACTGTATACGCTGTAAATCTTTAGATTTACAAAGAGTCTGGGAGTGGAAAACACTCGTATTAAAGCTTCAATTTGAAAGCTTTAAAACGAGTGTTTTCCACTCCCAGACTAAACATGAAGTAAAATTTCGAGTTCAGAAAAGCCTGAAAATTTGGTTTGGTCGCGTAGCGCGGAGCGACCAAAGTCTTGATTTAAACCGAGCCGACCTTATATTGGTTAATTACCTTGATTGTTGACATCACGTGAGGACTTCCACGCGTGAAGTCAGCAATCAAGGTGGTTAGTGTAAAAGGTTCTCTTAATTTAAAACCGAGTCGACTTTGTTAGTTTAATTTCATTGACTTTTCACGTCACGCGAGGAATTTCATGTGTGACGTCAGAAATGCTCCTTGTATTTCTCGGGACGTAGATATTTCTAATAAAATCGAATTTGCTTTGAAATTTAAACATATGTGACGGTATGATTTTTAATTACTTTATTTTTTTTTCGTATTGAGAAGGCTGCCTTAGAAAATCTGTCAAAACAAAAATAATGATTGTGAGAGGTGAACTTGGTACGATCACGATCATGAGCTGTACTGTTTATTGGTATTACGACATCATAAACTACCGAAAGGGTTCTTGCTAGACCTAAGTTCAAAGATAAGCGTCGAATATAATGTTAATACTTCTGAAAATTCCTCAACTCCTCGTCTTGCCTTCACTGCTGAAACTCTTCAACTCTTCATCTGGCCGTTAGTGCGGTGGTTGGTTTCTGCGGCTCACCGGTCTGTGCTTGAAGAGTATTGTCAAGACAAAATAAAGAACATGTCCGTGCTTGAAGAAAAAATCAAGAAATTAAACCGTAATTAATTAGTCTTCAACCGCAACCCCAAGTGGAGGATACTGCTATAATTACTCTTGCCCAGGATACAGATAAGTCCCAAGAAACGTTTATATTGTGTTTATTTTTCAAATTGAATTATTCATATTGAATCAACCTCTTTAGTTTATAAATAATGTAATCTCCAGTGCACTCGAAAATTAGGTCATGAAGCATTGCAATTGGCTAACATTTAATATTAACTCACAATTTGGAAAATATAAATTAACCCAAAATTCAATTTATAACAAATTCTTATCTTAGTTGTTATTTCGTAATTTACACAATTAAGATTACTCAGATGTTCCTGTCAATTACGTGGCGCCCAAAACATATATAAAAAAAAACAGGACCCACCCTTCGTACTGAGTGAGCTCGACCAGGAACAATTAGCTAAATTGAAGTTAACGTCGCAAAATTACACATTATGACCGATTTTTGGTTTCCGCTGGAAGTCAGCATGATGATGTTTCTGCCGAAAATTGCGGAATTCGAGGAAGACGTGTTGAAACAGAACGGATGGTCAGTAACAGGAATTTCCCAATCTTTGAAAATGGAAATCGCACACGTGGTCGCTAGTTACATGCTGCCCTTAGTCTTCCTGTTTTCCGTTATGCAGCGCGAGAATCTTGGCATGCATAAAGGAAACCAGGAAGAACAAGGACAGCGTGTAACTAGGGACAACCTGTGCGATTTCCATTTTCAAAGATTGGGAAATTCCTGTTACTGACCATCCGTTCTGTTTCAACACGATTTCCTCGAATTCCGCAATTTTCGGCAGAAACACCATCATGCTGACTTCCAGCGGAAACCAAAAATCGGTCATAATGTGCAATTTTGTGACGTTAACTTCAATTTAGCTAATTGTTCCTGGTCGAGCTCACTCAGTACGAAGGGTGGGTTCTGTTTTTTTATTTTATTTATGTTTTGGGCGCCACGTAATTTACAGGAACATCTGAGTAATCCTAATTGTTTAAATTACGAAATAACAACTAAGATAAGAATTTGTTATAAATTGAATTTTGGGTTAATTTTTCTTTTCCAAATTGTGAGTTAATATTAAAAGTTAGCCAATTGCAATGCTACATGACCTAATTCTCGAGTGCACTGGAGACTACATTATTTATAAACTAAAGAGGTTGATTAAATATGAATAATTCAATTTGAAAAATAGACACAATATAAAATTTTCTTGGGGCTTATCTGTATCATGGGCAAGAGTAGTTATAGCAGTATCCTCCACTTGGGGTTGCAGTTGAAGACTAATTAATTACAGTTCAATTTCTTGATTTTTTGTTCAAGCACGGACATGTTTTTGATTTTCTCTTGACAATACTCTTCAAGCACGGACCGGTGACCCGCAGAAACAACCACCGTACTAACGGCCAGATGAGGAGTTGAAGAGTTTCAGCAGTGAAGGCAAGACGAGGAGTTGAAGAATTTTCAGTAGTATTAACATTATATTCGACGGTAATCTTTGAACTTAGGTCTAGCAAGAACCCTTTCTGTAGTCTATGATGTCGTAATACCAACAAACAGTACAGCTCGTGATCGTGATCGTACCAAGTTCACCGCTAACAATCAGTATTTTTTTTTGACAGCCAGCCTTCTCAAATAAAAACATACGAAAAAAAATTAAAATAATTAAAAATCATACCGTCACACATAATGAGTAAAAACAAGTACATTTTCAATTTCACAATATTTCAGTGTTTTATCCGTTTCGCTACGCAACTAAACCAAATTTTCAGAATTTCCTAAACTTTATATTTTATTTCGTGAGTAAACAAGGATAGTTAATCTATGTTAAAAAACAAAAATTAACATTTCTTAAGATATAAACTTTTTGTCTCGTGTAATATAAGGCAAAAGTAATGTCATTTTATGAATTGGCTGCCATTTTTGCCATTTATTAAAAATAAAAAAAATAGGCAATGTGTTGACTGAAAGTTAATTTAAAGGTGTAAAATTGATAATATAAAGTTTAAAAGATGAAGTCGGTCAAATGACCATCTCCTGAGTTGGCAAAAGGCAAAAGTAATGTCATATTATGAATTGGCTGCCATTTAATTAGAAATAAAAAAATAGACAATGTGTTGACTGAAAGTTAATTTAAAGGTGTAAAATTGATAATATAAAGTTAAAAAAATGATATCGGTCAAATGACCATCTCCTGAGTTGATGTTGATTTTGCTTATTTTACAGCATTTTGAATTGTTGTTCGTAAAACATCAGGCTCCAAATTGGTAATTTTTTCTTCAATGTTGGCTTTCAAGACTTGCAAGGTTTGTGATTTGTTGCAGTAAATGCGAAATTTCAAAAAGACCCACAGGGAGAACATTAAATTACTAAAAATGTTTTTAAAGATAATAATCTAGTTTTCAAAATTATGTTTAATACCGTATGCTCTATAAAATAAAACCTCTAGAGTGCTATGAAATAAATTGTAGGTTGGCAACTCTGAAATTATACATTATAATTGTTATGTCTGACGTTTTATATGACAATTCCTAACGCGTGTAGCCAACATAAATAAAAAAAAAGATAAAATTATAGCACTAGAGGTTTTTTTTATTAAACATATGATATTAATTGAAGTAAAACTGACATGGTAGCCACAATCTGAAATGTTAAATTTTTCCGACATTTCCCCGATTCAAGATTTTTTCCCTGGCCTTTTAATATAACTTTCCTTTGTGGAAAACTTCCATTTTGTTAAATTGTTTTCATTGTTTTTGTCAATATTTAAGTTAATTTTATAAACGTTTACGTGTTTTGTAATTTGCCTGCTGATTTTGACAAATTTAATAATGTCATATGGCTTTTTTGTTAGTGTTTTGGTCAATTTAAATATAATTTCATGACTTTTCTCTGACTTTCCCGGTTTTAACGATATTCAGTGAGTTTTTTATCTACGCAATTTTCAGATATTTTCTTCGATTTTATAATAGAGTTCAATTTAAATCTTTAAATGAGTGTTTTCCACTCCCAGACTAAGCATGAAGTAAAATTTCGAGTTTAGAAAAGCCTCGTGAAAATTTTTGGGCTTTTCTAAACTCGAAATTTTACTTCATGCGCCACGCTTTATGCGCCACGCATATAAAACACTGATTTATTGTAAAGTTCAAAATATACGTCTTAAGCATACTGCTTTAGTAGTTTATTTTGAACTTCACTTGAAATCAGCGTTTTATACGCGTGGCGCATGAAGTAAAATTTCGAGTTTAGAAAAGCCTGAAAATTTGGTTTAATCGCGTAGTGCTACGCGACCAAACCAAATTTTCAGGCTTTTCTAAACTCGAAATTTTACTTCATGCTTAATCTGGGAGTGGAAAACACTCGTTTTAAACTTCAATATCTAAATATTTACAGCGTATTCATATGTATACTCAAAACGAAAATTCCCTGTATATAATTTATTGAATGAATAAAACACAAATAGTTGGTTCTAGAAATTATTAGAAATAATTACTAACTACTAAACTTATGTTCGATTTTATACCGATTCTTCTTTGACAAGCTGGTGTGGACGAAATGCAGGACCTACTAATTTCGTCCACACCGGCTTGTCAAAGAAGAATCGGTATAAAATCGAACATTAGTTCCTATTTTCCAAGGGCCTGTAAATTACAATATGCGTATATTTATACATAACTTGGTGATTTTCTATTGTTAACTTTATTTGATATACATACATAGTATATTGTACAGTTATTTTACAAAATACAAATTTATTATACGCACTTGTTTACAACAACACAAATTAGCCATAGAAACTTCTCTGACAGTCTGGCTCGATGTGTTTTAGTTCCAGTTCCCGTTTCCGTTGTGCAACCACTAATTAGTCACGAAACATGAATATGTGTGTAGGATCATCATCCCCTTTGGGGATAGGGCGGAAGGTCGTCCCTTTTATCAAATTAACTCCCAGACAAAAAAGGGATGCACTGTGTGTGTTGTATGGACTTTATCGATTGGCAGTTTCTTGCACGGGGCGACGCGATTAGATGCAGGTGGAAGTTTTTCAGTTAGGTTCCTGCCAAGTTTAAATTGTTATGGAAAACTTTGATAGTTAAAAATTGATTAGAGTAGTTTGTATTCGTTGCCGGTTACGGTGCTTCGTTTCTTTACGCAAAAATGAAAATGTTTGTTTAATGCGAGTTTAGAATGTCGGTCGGGGTTTAGTTATGAAAGATTTCCTGCAGTGGGTGAGGATTTAGAGATCAGCTCTTTTGAAAAATTGCTTCCTGTATATACTCGGTATTTTTTTTAGGGAAAGTGTGATAAACTCTTGATACCATCTCATCTAACAACCTTAAAGGAGGTGCGCGATGATATCCTCGGTTTAAAAGCAAAAGTCATTAAGTAGACAGAGAATCAACTCATTCAAAATGTCTAAGTTTATATTAAAACCATAACGATTATTTTAATCTATCGATAATTAAATACAGAGATTCATTCGCTGTAAATATTCCAACACTCGTTCTTTTTTTAAGCAGATCGATTTGAAGTTATAAACGAGTGTTTTCCACTCCCAGTTTAAGCATAAAGTAAAATTTCGAGTATAGAAAAACCTGAAAATTTGGCGTAGCGACCAAACCAAATTTTCAGGTTTTTCTAAACTCGAAGTTTTACTTCATGCGCTACGCGTATAAAACACTGGATTTAACTGAAGTTCAAAATATACGTCTTTGGCATACTGCTTTAGTAGCGTATTGCGAACTTCACAATATATTAGTGTTTTAGACCCGTGGCGCATGAAGTAAAATTTCGGGTTCAGAAAAGCCTGCGAATTTGATTTGATCGCCCGCTTCGTCAGGCTTTTCTAATATCGAAATTCCACTTCATGCTTAATCTGGGAGTGAAAAACACTTGTTTAAAGCTTCAGAACTCATACCATCAATATTCGAAAATTTACAACATACAGGGTTATTCAAAAATAAGGAAGAGATTTCAAACATTTATTTCTTCCAAACTACAAAAGGTAGAACCACAATTCCAACGGTTCTGGACAGACAAACGTTTAAAATTTGTACAGTCTATGCAGAAGTTTCAATCACGGTTGCATTGGCGCTGTTGCTTGTCATGTTGATTGTCTTTAGTAAATTGGCGACACAACAAGAAAAAGCATTTTGTGTGCTGCAATTAGCAAAACTAGAGTCTATTATTGAAGTTATCATAAGCAGATTTACTGTGTTTTTATCCCCCTTATGCCTGACACTCTTAAAAATCTGCGACATCGAATTGTTGAAGCTGTGAATTCGATAACTAGAGACCAGCTGATTCGTGTGTGGCAAGAACTGAGCTACCATTTTGATATTTTTCGTGTAACATATGGGGCTCATATTGAATGCATAAAAAATGGAACTGTTATCTTTCCAGGAACGTTCAAATTGTGTTTCTATCTTTTGTAGTTTAAAAGAAATAAATGTTTAAAATCTGTTCCTTCAATTTGAATAACCCTATATATGCAGTAATTGGTACATGTATACTTAACAGAAAAATAGGGAGTATGTATAAAAAACATGTTTCTTGAATTTGTCAATTTTGATGATTCTTTATTATTATTAATATATTTAAAGAATTGGCTAATCAGTTTACTTAGAAACACAATTCTTAAAACAACCAATTTGAATTAAGCTGTCTTGAAAAACTTAGAAGGATTTTTCAACTTAGACTTTTATGTTTTTGATTTTTTTTAAATTTTATTAACTTCGTAAGAATTTTTTATTGTTAATTGTAGGGTATTTATTAGTATGCACTTGATTTATTATTTAGGTTGTTAATTGTTGTCGATATTCTTACAAGAATTGAATGGAAAGAATGAATGGTCAATGTTTTTTACAGGTTATCTGTTTCTTTTTTGTCAATTTGTGTAAATTTTGAAGATTTATGTTAATTGTTATGATTTTTGTTAATATTATTAGGAATATTATTGTTTTTATTGTTTCCGATTTCGACAAAAGACAAAAATATTGCAAACTGGCAGTTGTAATTTTGTGTTGTTTTTTTTTTCATTTCGATGTTTTTTTTTTAATTTATGAGTTTTCCAATTTTTACAATATTTATTATATTATTGAATATTATTTTTTTTACTATTTTTTGTCTGTTTTATTAATCTGTCAAAATATTAAAATAAAAGAAAAGAAAATATCCATAAATATGTTGGCTCTTTTCAACTTTGTGTAATGTTTTTTAATTTTGTCAATTAATGTATACTTCATTTTTACAATTATTTTTTCAGCTTTTGTAAATCTTTTGAGTTCTCGCAATATTCCAAGTATAAAGTATATAAATTAAAATAATCTCTATGGTTTTAATATAAACTTAGAAATTTTGAACGAGTTGTGTAAATGTTTTTTTTAAATGTTTTTTTTTATATTTATTTTATTGACTTGGAAAATTTTACAAAATCACCATAAAATGTTCGCATGTTGAATCTATTTGGCATGAGCTCACTGAGCGAAAACCAAACAAATAACGTTTTATATAATCAACAATATAACACCATAAAACGTTAATTTTCTAAAATATTGTATTTTTCTAACTTAAGAACAATTTAGAAATTAATATAAAAATCAAATGCACTTCATATAAATATATATATATATATATATATATATATACATACAAAGAGTTTTAAGTAACACCGAACATGCCAGAAAATTTTCACTGTAAATTTTCCTATGTTCGATTTGTTCTGGGACGCATCAAAACATTGAGTGCGATGTGATTGGCTACAAATTCTAATGGTAATATAGTCAACCCAATTTACATTCTTCTGGGTGCGATTTCATTGGTTACGATTTGCAAATTAGGACTAATGTAAATAGGGTACATGTAACGTCAAAATAAAATATGTTAGTTATTAAATCTTGTGCGTTTATGGTGTGGGAATATGGAACATACTTTTTTTTCCAAAGCAAAATATCAGCATTTCAAGACAATCAAGATTAATACTGTCCTGAAACATACCGGGAGTTTTTCTTTTAGGTATACGTATTTCAAATTCAGCCTATTTTCTGTAAATCATTAGATATTCCTTGTTTTTTAAGCTCGATTTAAAGCTTTAAACGAGTGTTTTGCACTCCCAGACTAAGCATGAAGTAAAATTTCGAGTTTAGAAAAGCCCCGTGAAAATTTGTCGAGGGTCGCGCAGCGACCCGAGACAAATTTTCTGGGCTTTTCTAAACTCGAAATTTTACTTCATGCGCCACGCGTATAAAACACTAAAATATTGTGAAATTTATGTATATTCGAACGTCACTTGAAATCTGTGTCTCTTTCAAAAAACAACGAATGTCGGAAAATTTACAGCTTATGCATGTTTACCTAAAAAAAATAACTGTATCTTCAATTCATTGTAAGTTACGCAGTCCATAAAGTAGTAAATACACCTACATTATCTTCATTGAGTATTATGTTAGCAAATAAATGAAAATTGCAATGTTATCCAAATAAAGCAGCACACCTAACACCCCAGTGTTGTTGTGCTGGCAGCAGTACTAGGTGCGGTACTTGCAAACCTGCCTCGCCATACTTTTCAAATTTGGAATATTTATATTTAAAGCTGCCGAAGGGCCGTTTTGTTAGCACAATGGGCCTAATAAGGCCTAAGTGCAATGCAGAAATGCGCACTCCCCAAAGGACCAGGCAGTTTTTGGACGGCATTTTTGCTGGTACACCCAAAGCAACGTACTTGGGATGGTCCTGATCAAATAGTTTACACAATACGCTAAATCGAAGTTCTTAATAATCTCCAGTGAAATTGAAGCAATGTATAAACTTATCTTAAAATATTAGCAAACGGAAGTAACAGGAATCTGTTTTTATATTATTTTTGCGATTAAGCTAAATCTGTTCTCCTCTTTCTCATTTTTCTTTTCTGTTTAATATTAACATTCCAGTAGTGATGTAGGGGATTATTGAATGACACATTTCATTTTGACGTTAAATCTAAGTTGCGTTAGAACTACTAAAAACTAAAATTGCGTTAGAACTACTAAAATCAGCCAATGAAATCGCACTCAATGCTTTGATGCATTCCAGAACACATCAAACATAGGAAAATTTACATTGAATATTTTCTGGCATGTTCGGTGTTACATAAAACTCTCTGTATATATATATATATATATATATATATATATATATATATATATATATATATATATATACATATATACAGGGTGACACAGAATCAACGCCCTTAATTGAAAGGGAAAAACCCTGGTAAGATATTCTAAGAAATTGCTTCTTGATGATGTGGAATTCCCGATCGGAGCGCGAACAACGTTTTTAATATACGGATTACGCGATCCCGGGATTAGAACTTTTTAATATCGGGTTTTTTGGGATCGTTTTTTAACGGGATTCCGGGATCTCGGGTTTTCAGAATCCCGGGATTGACACCCCTAATCTTGATATATACATTTTCTTAGAACTGTATATAAAAATATGATAAATTCAAATTCAAAACTCTTTGAATTCGAGAAAATAAGCTTACGCTTCTAATAGTTTGCACACTTTAAACATAATATATAAAATTACGAAAAAACTATTCGTGAAAATGCAAACAGTGTCTTAATTAATAAGACAATTTAAGACGATAAATATCCATTGAAACAACTACTTCCCGTGCAAATACACCTCCGGATATTGAATTATACAATGAAATATTTAAAATCTTATTTAATTTGATTTGTTACAACGCTCTATTAAAGTAACGTTTAGGTCAAATTTTTATATATAAAAATATGGTTACCAGAAAATGCCTTCAATTCGGTCAATTTCAACTATATCTATATTAATTTACTTCACGGGCTTGACAACCATCTAAGTATTTATAGTTAATCATTTTTATGTTTATTTTCGTTCACAGAATATTTATGGCAAATCATTGACTTGTTGATAAGTCACGTTAATGTTCAGAACGAATTTGTTAATTGTGTTAATTATTGAATGTAAATTTTTTTCATAAACGAGAATAGAGTTATTTTACTTGTACATGTTATAACTTTTTTCTTTTGAAAGCCATCTCATTCACGGTTGATGGTGTTATGTAAGTCCATGGTCCTCTGGAAAGAATAGCCTTGAACGTGGCCAGCGCATTCATTGGACGTAAAATTGTTAAACTCGTAGAACAACTTTACATTGGTGATGTGTTTAAATTCGCATTGCAATTCCTGAATGGAAAACCCGCGAATTAAATCGAGTTAATTTTATATTCATAATTTTATAAAGTTCAACTTGGACAGTTACAGCCTAATAATGGATAATTGAATATTCTTCAATTTATTTTTTCGTGATTATCCAGCATTTGGAATAGTGAATACAAAATTTGATTTATTTTAAATAGTTAAGAATCAATATATTTACTTCTGAACATATATTTATTTTATTTTAACTAGAGAGAAATATTAAAGCCATATAAATAATATTACAAAAACTCAAAGGACATTTAAAACATGAATTTTTTTCTTATATATACTTTCCTTAAAAATAAACTCATAATTTTTATCATGCTTTCGTTATAGAAATTATTGTTTTTTTGTGCTTATTTAACTTATTTTTTATAAAATTTCTTTATATTACATCATTAGAATTAAACAAATTAAATAGATAGAAAAATCATTTTTTCATAACAAATAGAAGGTTAAGATACAATTCACGAGAGGTATCCCATGGTTTCTGGATTTGTAGTGCTTTCTGTACCAATACATGTAATACAAAATAGTTTGATGTCATCAGATTACGTGTGTGAAAAGAGACAGAAAACTTAATAATATGTCTGCTATGTTTTTTAGATGGAACATGCGAAAACGTATGTTCCGGTGTGCAGCTTTAAAATTTTAAGGTTAAACGTCACATTTTGACAATGTCTTTGTAAAACTAAACCTGCAAAAACCCAGCTACAAATCATTTTAATTAATGTGCACAATCGTTTTAAATGTGAGTTTTAGTGGTATAATTCCAATTTCCACATCTACTAAATAGTTCAGGTATTTACAGAAATAAATAATGCATTTATGTTGATTTTGTGTAAGCTCAAACGAAAATGTTAGTTGAATCGAATGCGCATTCAGTAGATTTGGCAAGATTTGGATTAATCTGTTAATAAAGGGGATTTTTTTTTTAAGTATACATACAGGGCATTTTCTTTTTTTTTTAACGAGTGTTTTCCACTCCCAGACTAAGCATGAAGTAAAATTTCGAGTTTATAAAAGCCTGAAAATTTGGTTTGGTCGCGGCTTTTCTAAACTCGAAATTTTACTTCATGCGCCACGCGTATTAAACACTGAAAGCACTGAAATATTGTGAACGAGTAAACTTCGCCTAAAATCAGTGTCTTATACGCGTGGCGCATGAAGTAAAATTTCGAGTTTATAAAAGCCTGAAAATTTGGTTTGGTCGCGTAGCGCGAAACGCGGAGCGGCCAAACCAAATTTTCAGGCTTTTCTAAACTCGAAATTATACTTCATGCGCCACGCGTATTAAACACTGAAAGCACTGAAATATTGTGAACGAGTAAACTTCGCCTAAAATCAGTGTCTTATACGCGTGGCGCATGAAGTAAAATTTCGAGTTTAGAAAAACCTGAAAATTTGGTTTGGTCGCTCCGCGCTTCGCGCTACGCGACCAAACCAAATTTTCAGGTTTTTCTAAACTCGAAATTTTACTTCATGCTTAGTCTAGGAGTGGAAAACACTCGTTTTAAAAACATTTTTTTAAATAAAAATGCCCTGTATGTATACTTAAAAGAAAAATTCCCACGCCACGCGTATAAAACACTGATTTCAAGTGAAGTTCAAAATATACTGAATTATGATTTATTGCATAATAAATAACCCTATTTTGTTATGACAATTGAATATGTAGTTGTAAAGTAACTAAAGTATTGTACTAAAACATTTGATTAATCTAAAAATGTCAATATCATCCTTAAAACTGAGTTAAAGCTGCATAATAAGGCTGGTTATGTTTTAAAAACGTTTTGAACATTTTTCAAACACGTTTTAATCAGGTTTTTGATTGTTAATGTTTTAAACACTGTTTAGTGAAAAAAACACGTTTCTTAATAAAACAGTTTGTTTTAATAAAAATGAAAAAAACGTTTTTTTAAGAACCCTGGTTTTAGCACACTGAATTAGTATATTGGTGATTTCTATGGTTTCGGAGGGGTTTCTTTATTATTATTATTTTTTTTTCTCAAAATCTATTTGCTTTGCACAAATATTTTCGTTGGTGCTATAGAAATCCTATCGATTGGACTAGTGTAATTCGAATTTCTCGAAAATTATTGGATCGAGATAACGCTATCTTGACCCAAGAATAACCTATCTCGATTTTTCGCAAAACGGGAGAGGTGTTATAGAAACTAGAGAAATATTGAAACTGGACTTCACATACAAAACTCTACGTATCTACTCAATTGTCATTTTCAGGGATTTCGTTTTATTTACTACTCACATATGCAATTAAAGATAGATTTATGTTTAGTGTGTTATGTAGTTTTTAAAGTTTATTATTATAAAAAGGTGTTGAGCCGTTAAAAAATGAATAAAATACTTCAAGAAACGATATTTAAAGTTTAGCCAATTAACTTAAAATCCGAACAATGTGTTTCCCTGCTTAAGAAATAATCAACGGGTAAAGCAAGCAATACGAATATCCTCAATTCGTATTGCTTGCTTTACTCGTTGCTATTTAACATTAATTGTATTTGTTGATATTTTATATACAAAAACATATTACTTAAATAAAACACTTGATGATTTTCAACTAATTGTGTATTTCACGACAATTATTTCGCAACGTTGTTGCTTCTTCAGATGAAGAAGCAACAAAGTTGCGAAACAATTCTCGTGAAATACACAATTAGTTGAAAATCATTAAGTGTTTTATTTAAGTGATCATGGATTTTAAAAAATTAAGTGCCTCAACTATCTACGATACAAAAACAGATTATTCATTAAAAGGAATTGTATTAATTATTACTTCTTATAAACAGTCAAAACGCATATATGAAAAAAATCCAGAAAAATAAGCGTTATATAACAAATATTGATTATTGTTACACGTACAATACTTATTATTTGTTATATAACGCTTATTTTTCTAGATTTTTTTCATATATGCGTTTTTACTGTTAGTAATTACTAAAACTTTAATAGGGGATTATTTTTATGTCTTCACAAACATCACAACAATGAATTATTTAAAGGGAACGCGCGAAATGCGTAAATAATTCATTGTTATCCATGGCCATAAAATCGATTGAGCAACTAAATTGCCATTTTTCCATAATTAGGTTCAGTTGTTTGCACACTTCTAGAAGTCTCACCGACTCTTAATGGACTAGTTTAGCAGTTATCCAGTGAAAATCACATATCGGAAATATACAGTTCGTATAAACCAAGAGTGTCAAACCTTTTAACTTGATTGGGCCACATTCGCCAAAGACGAGTTTTCTTATGCCGCAATAAACAAAACAACAACATTTATTATTAACACTAAAAATTATTGATGACAGACCAAACATCTCATTCTGTGTTATTCCAATTATTCACTTATGTGTGTTTTCACTTCACTTAAATCAGTGATTTATACGCCTGGCGCATCAAGTAAAATTTTGAGTTTGGAAAAGCCTGAAAATTTGGATTTGATCGAGCGCCCCGGCAAATCTAAATGTTTAGCTTTTCTAAACTCAAAATTTTACTTCATGCTTAATTCTACTTCACTTAAATCAGTGCTTTATACGCCTGATGCATCAAGTAAAATTTTGAGTTTGGAAAAGCCTGAACATTTGGATTTGCTCGCGCGCCCCGGCAAATCTAAATTTTCTGCTTTTCTAAACTCGAAATTTTACTTCATGCTTAATTCTACTTCACTTAAATCAGTGATTTATACGCCTGATGCATCAAGTAAAATTTTGAGTTTGGAAAAGCCTGAAAATTTGGATTTGATCGAGCGCCCCGGCAAATCTAAATGTTTAGCTTTTCTAAACTCAAAATTTTACTTCATGCTTAATTCTACTTCACTTAAATCAGTGTTTTATACGCCTGATGCATCAAGTAAAATTTTGAGTTTGGAAAAGCCTGAACATTTAGATTTGCTCGCGCGCCCCGGCAAATCTAAATTTTCTGCTGTTCTTACTTGAAATTTTACTTCATGCTTAATCCAGGACTGGAAGATACTCGATAAAGGTATTGTGTTGAGTTTTTTTTACTTTTCCGAAGTGACTTTTCACATCTATGAAGTAGAATATTGATACGAAGCAAATGAAAATACTTACATTACCATCATGATTGTTAACCTAGTAAGTTCTTAAATCTCTGCTAACAATATACATTAAGAGAGGTAAAGAGTTTAATTGAATCATTAATCTACTTAAAGTCCAGCGTTTACCTTTAGTTGCACCACATAATTGTCAGCAATAAATCCATTTAATACTTATCTTAAATTCCGAATCCGCAACGTACATTTTCCATTCCTGTGGAACTTATTAAGGACAAGGGTAACTTCTCTTGTGAAAAGCCACTTGAACCCAACATACCCACGGTATATAACGCGCTTGTTTTCAAATTGAAAACTCTTCAACAACTACAATTAGATATAATAAGATCACTGCACCTCAACATTATGCAAATTAATTAATTTTAAGCAAAAGAGCGTTTATAATAATTCCGCTGAAGTTGAATGGGTCACCGGTACCATTCGTCATTGGGATACAATTTTATTTTATTTTATAATTCTTCAGTAGCACATCACACTTTAACTACCCGACATAAATTTAATATAAATAATGTTAAATTAATAAAAGAATCCAATGTTTACAAATTAGACATATTAGAAGCAATTTATATGTTTAAAAATAGAGATAATTTATTAAATTTTAATTTAAGCCCCCTAAATAATCCCTTCCTTGAAATGTTTGTTTGAGTGACACTGTCAATTATTGAAATAAATATATTTGTCAATTGTATTGCTATTGAAAATGAACACCTAGTGTTTAAAATGTACATTTAGCATAATAAAAATAAAGTGAAGAAAGGAATTACTACAATAATTAATGAGATACAATTTAATCACGCTTTAGTAACAAGCTCAGTTACACACACACAACTTACACGACTGAAGGAACTCGTGGTGATGGCCAGTTAGGAAGATCCTAGCAAATACAATTACTACTAATAATTCCGTACTAAACTTACAAATCGTCAAACGACCTGTTATGTATTTTATTATATTAAATGAAAAGTTGGCAAAATGTTGGAGCGGAAAGTTTAACGACCTTTATATTTCTTTGTCTATTTGTGTAATGTATATAAATTTGGTGAACTTGGCTATTATATAACATTGAACTAGACAGTAGGCTAATGAATCATTTGTGCGGGGGCCATAAAACCGTCTGTTGCAGGCATATTTACCCTTCGCGCGGTCCAAAATATGAAAAATCGCCGCGAGGCGTGTTTAACAACTTTATTTAAGCATAAGTCTTCGACGAAATATAATCCGCGATATTTTATGCTTGTCGCTGTAAGAAAATGTTTTGAATCTTAAGTGATTGTCTCTTTCTTTCAATATAAATATACCGCAAAAGGAGCTAAATATTTCTCTCGCGAAAATGTTTATTTAAAAATTACAAGAACTTACAGCAAATAGAGTTGCCAATTGGGTTATTGCACATACAAATTATTACTTATCTCGAGGGCTCCATTACCCTGGCCCAACGACTTTCGATAAATTCAATTTTTTATAGTCTAAATTATCTATCTCGATAACATCAGTATTAGGATCTGTTATATTTTCTTTTTAAATGTTAATAAATAAGAAAATAAAATTGAATGTATGATGATCCAGCAGATTTCTAATAGAGAACGAATTAATATTTAGCCATGGGCGTAGCCAGGATTTTGACTAAAAGGGGGCCAAATAATTAAAAAAAAATACATATTTAGTAAAACGTCAGAAATGTCGAAAAGTTATGAATATCAGAATATCGATGTAAATAACGTTAAAAAAATACAACTGTCAAAAAACTCTTTGTCTATTTTAATAACGTAATGGATAATTGTTATTACTGATAGTGTATGTTTTTGAACTTTACAATAACTCAGTGTGCAATTCGCTTGGCGCATGTAGTAAATATTTCGAGTTTAGAAAAGCCAGAAAATTTGGATTGGTCGTTCCGCTTCGCTTTGCGACCAATTCAAATGTCCAGGCTGCTTTAAACTCGAAATATTTACTTTATGCTTAAATAAGGGAGTGGATAACACTCACTAGCAATCATTTAAAACCTAAAAACTAGTACCTAAAAATGAACCTATTGAAACCAGGTTTCACCTATTAAGCGCCATCGATGCATACACGTAACATTATTAATGTGTTGTTGATTAAATTACTAAGGGCCAGTTGTTAAATCATGGCTTAAGCAGCAGTTTTCGTAACCTGTAGTATTAGCTAAGCTAGGCATTACTTTGCAATGTTTCTGAATCATATGTTAAGCCAAGCTTATTTAAGAGTAGCTTAAGTTATGTTGGTAGTAAATATGTTATGTTTCAAAAGGGTACATGTGATAGTAGCGGACGTGTGCTGTAGATAATATAAATGCTTATGTATTTGTTTACCTAACTGTGTATGAATTGGGGTTAAAATTAACCTAATAAATAATAAATAAAATGCACATAAAGTTGTGCAGCGCCAAGCGCAACTGTTCATTATAGTCACATGTACCGTGTTGCCACAAACGTCATTATCTGACACAATAATTTCAACAACAACTCGTATTATGTCAGTTATCCATCTCTAGCTTGTTTGCATATTTTGTGATTTTAAATTAATTAAGATGACAAGTATATTATTGAGTTTCCAATGAATTTTAAATCTGGCATAACGTTGCCACAATTGCTGCATCATAACACTCCACTCGAAAGCAACAAAGTATGGTAAGGAAAATAAATATAAGAAAAGATGTGATCGAAAGGATTCAAAAGTATAAGAACGTCCTAATTAATTCATGAAGATATTAATAACGCATTGCTGCAACATTTGCCCTTTCTGAGGGATAGGAAAAGGAAAAGATACATAAAATTTGTAGGACGAGGTATGTAGGTACACTAGAAAGCAATGTAAGGATTTAATTCAAACCACGATGTGACCGAAAGGATGCAGAGAATAAGGAACTCTAGCACCTAAGTCAACGATCCGAATGCCTCAGGAATGATCTATCGACATCCATTGAACTATAGAAATGCCTAATAATCACTTAATTGTCGACACAATATTAAAACGTCAACTTAAGTATAAATGAAATTGCCAATTCTTGGTTGCAGAATACTTCAAACATTCTTTTCGCAATCTACAACAAGTTAGTCTTACAAAGACTATATCAAACACTCATTGAAACAACTACTTCCCGGGCTAATACCCCGACGGACATTGAATTATACAACAAGTGTTTGCTGTTACATACAGTAACCTACTGCACATGCAACGTCAACTATTTTTGATGTTTGAGGTTATGAATTCGAGTTTAGCACGTTAAGCGGTGATGCTCAGCCGCTTACGAAAACTCGAGCTTAAACCACAGCTTAGTGATAAGCCATGATTGAAAAACACAAAAATATATTAAGGCCTAGTTTAAATCTAAACTTAGCTTAAGCCACAAATCAACAACTAGGCCTAAATAAGTTAATTTGACCCGACTTGAAAATGTATGAAGAAAAATGTAAATATTTTGTTATTTAAATATTTCAATTATTAATCAGTTAAAAAAAATGTCAGTCAGTGTATTTCTAACTTCACAATATTTCTGGGTTTTATACGCGTGGCGCATGAAGTAAAATTTCGAGTTTAGAAAAGCCTTAAAATTTGGTTTGGCCGCGACCAAACCAAAGTTTCAGGCTTTTCTAAACTCGAAATTTTACTTCATGCTTAGTCTGGGAGTGGAAACACTTGTTCGAAACATTGCACGTTTTCATATAAAATCGACGAATGCCTGAAAATTTACAGCGTATACCTAATGTACATTTAAAAGAAAAATTCACAGCATGTAATACAATAAGTCATTCATTGAAATCATAAAAAGAAGTGCATAATTTTACCTAAAGTCAACTTGTAGAGTTAACTCTATAATTGCTCGGCCGTTAATGGGTTAACAAATGCTTATGCAAACTGACTCCAACAATTTGCATACGAATTAAAAAACTGTTGAAATATATGTATATTTTTAATGGGCTAAGATTTTTTTATCAAAAAGGTCGGTGAGAATCCCAATTTTTCGTAAAACTTGAAAATTTGGTTACAGAAATGTTAATACGCCAGGCACGAATTGGCTCATTCTCGAATTGCCCCAACTTAGAACTTAAATTGCGCAGAATATATTTGAGCAATATAGCAATTACTCAGGAGCCAGCTCCTTTTCCTTCAGTTTAGTTGTTTTTTCCTATTTTTTTCTATTTTTTTTCTTTTTTTTCTTTTTAATAACTTTTTTAATTCAGGATAAGAAAATTTAAATATCGTACCGATATTATTTTGAACTAACCTTCAAATAAAGATAGAAAAAATGGAAACAATAAATTCAGCTTATTTTAAATGTTCAAAAGAATAAATAACATTAATAATTAATTACTAAAACTTTAGTTACCATAAAAGTAAACGTACACATCTAAGCTGTATATTTTGAGCTTCACAGTAAATCAGTGTTTTATACGTCTGGCGCATAACGTACAATTTCGAGTTTAGAAAAGCCTGAACATGTTAATTCTAATAATTTCTATTCGTGTTTTATTCATTCAATAAATAATATACAGCAAATTTTCGTTTTAAGTATACATATGAATACGCCGTAAATATTCAGATATTGAAGTTTAAAACGACTGTTTTCCACTCCCAGATTAAGCATAAAGTAAAATTTCGAGTTTAGAAAAGCCTGAAAATTTGGTTTGGTCGCGTAGCGCTACGCGACCAAACCAGATTTTCAGGCTTTTCTAACTCGAAATTTTACTTCATACGCTGCGCGTATAAAACGCTGGTTTCAAGTGAAGTTCAAAATATACTACCAAAGCAGTATGCTTAAGACGTATATTTTGGACTTCACATCAAATCAGTGTTTTATACGCGTGACGCATGAAGTAAAATTTTGAGTTTAGAAAAGCCTAAATATTTGGTTTGGTCGCTCCGCGCTTCGCGCTACGCGACCAAACCAAATTTTCAGGCTTTTCTAAACTCGAAATTTTACTTCATACTTAGTCTGGGAGTGGAAAACCCTCGTTTTAAAGCTTCAATTTGAACTCTTCGTAAATCTGAAGATTTACAGCATATACAGTATATTGGGGTATGTATAATTAAAAGATAAACTCGCGTAGCGCTACGCGATCAAACCAAATTTTCAGGCTTTTTTAAACTCGAAATTTTACTTCATGCGATATGTGTATAAAACACTGATTTAAAGTGAAGTTCAAAATATACTGCTTAGGTTTTATCACATGTTCATTAATTTTACAAAAGTTTATGTGGAATATGTGAAAGTATACTTAAAAGAAAAAGCACTCGATTTAAATATTTTACAGAAAATTACAAATTTTAAATAATTATCGTCAAATCATCAAAACCAACAGACATCATAATATTTTAGCAAAACTTCAGAAGTTTGAAAATTAGGACAAATTGACAAACACGTAAAAATTTATTAAATCGAGAAAAATGTGATTAGTGGAATTTAATCTAAGTTTTAAAACTGTCTTTGAAAGATAATTTCAACATTTATGAGACAAATAAAGCTCACACACACGTTGTTTATAACAGTACTCCTTTCTCTAATATTTTTTTCTGTCACTAGGTGGCGTATTCGAACGCGTTAGTTCTCAATACTAAACAGAGAAACTCCCTGTGTGAACAAATCACTGCACATATCTGCAATCTAAATATTAATGTGTTGTCTATTACAAACTAACAAGTTTTTGTGACTTAATCCAATCATCTCTACCAAAACCATCTTCGCTTAGTTAATAAATACCAGACCAACGAATCGAAATTTCCAATTACATCACTGACACATTGCAAAGTTATCGCCATTACGGCTGAAGCTCATGCAATACGCATGTACTTTAATCAGCACAGATGAAATATGTGGACACTGGTTTTAGCAACAGCAAAAAAATCGCACGTACACACCTATGCACAAATGTAGGCCATTAATCTCGCAGATCCTCCGCAGATACAGAGAATTGCTATTTACGTGCAAATCTCGACTTTCATTTCGCCGTTTTATAATTTAATGCAATACAGTGTACAGCCTCCTACGTATGCAAATGGTTAATTAACATGTATTATGTCTAACAGGGCATGGCAAGTTCTCTCACTTTACCCTATATTAACACAAGTGTTATGCTAATGTATTAAACTAATATGGAAAATCGACGTGATTTCCAGGCCTTGAACCCAAAATGCTTGAGATTTTGTTTGATTTGCATACAGAGGATGGTAAAAAGATGGCAGTGGGTGGAATGATTCAGTAAATGCTAAATATTCTACAGTGAATAATTAATTATTGTGTATACATTACATGCACTTATCATGTCTTTTTCAGTTCTAGCCAATGTTCAAATTAAAATACGACTATTTGAACGCAATAAAGTGGTCCGCAAACCTAAAATATGGTGTGGGCATTAATTTAATATTTTCGTTATTTAGTAGAGTAGGTGATAGCCGATTACAATTTTTTACTGAACATTTTTATACAGGGAGTTTTTCTTTTAAGTATACATATCCCAATTATATGCTGTAAATTAGATTTTTTTAAAAGAGTTCAATTTGAAGCTTTAAACAAGTGTTGTCCACTCCCAGGTTAAGCATGAAGTAAAATTTCTTTTAAGTATACATATCATTACGCATTTTTTAAAGAGTTCAATTTAAAGCTTTAAACGAGTGTTTCCACTCCCAGACTAAGCATGAAGTAAAATTTCGAGTTTAGAAAAGCCTGAAAATTTGGTTTGGTCGCGTAGCGCGAAGCGCGGAGCGGCCAAACCAAATTTTCAGGCTTTTCTAAACTCGAAATTTTACTTCATGCGCCACGCGTATAAAACACTGATGTCAAGTTAAGTCCACTTGTACCCAATATTTCAGCGTTTTCAGTGTTTAATACGCGTGGCGCATGAAGTAAAATTTCGAGTTTAGAAAAGCCTGAAAATTTGGTTTGGTCGCTCCGCGCTTCGCGCTACGCGACCAAACCAAATTTTCAGGCTTTTCTAAACTCGAAATTTTACTTCATGCTTAGTCTGGGAGTGGAAACACTTGTTAAAGCTTTAAATTAAACTCTTTAAAAACATGCGTGTGCATATGTATACTTAAAAGAAAAATTCCCGGTATATTCGTAGTTTTATTAAAAACTATCAATTTGAAGCGTCTAACGAGTGTTTCTAATCCCAGATTACATCAAGAAAATGTTCAGGTTTTCTAAACTCAAAATTTCACTTGCTCCACGCGCACACAACACTGATTTAAAGTAAATTTGAAAATACACCGACCCCGTACGTTTGATTCACATCAATACATTCTACAAATATTTATATTTATTTATGTTGTTACTCTTAGATTTTGATATATTATCTTTTTCATATTTAATCGTCATTTCAATAACGAGGAAATAGTCTTGTAAATACATAACCTTTTTTCAACACTCGGTAGAAGCATCAAATTATAAATTTTTGTAAAATCAACGAATACCGGAAAATTTACTGTGTATTAGAGATGGGTCGTTCATGAATGATTCGTTCGAAAAGAACGATTCTGTGCGGTGATTCGAATGAACTGATTCCGTATTTCAAGAATAATTGATTCGTTAATGATTCATTCACTCGTATTCCCGATTCGGATTTATACATGCGGTCTGTATCCGCCCGAATCGGATGACTAATTCGTTCGCTCGAATCCGTGCACAACCTTAACTCCGCTTTCTACATGCGGTCTGAATCTGAATCCGCCCGAATCGGATGACTATTTCGTTTGCTCGAATCCGCGCACAACTTCAACTCCGCTTTGTACATGCGGTCTGAATCTGAATCTGCCCGAATCGGCTGACTAATTCGTTCGCTCGAGTTGGTTGAAACGATTCCTCACGACTTGTCGAAACGAATCCACTGCGCTGAGGCTCATTTGTATAGCTGTAGGGTCAGGCCGTTTAAATAAATCGCTCGCTTGAATTCGTGAGGCTTAAACGAATTTAATCTGATCAGCTGTTATGTAATAGTAATGTTCTTTTTAGGTGTAAGACAGGCAGTGTACTTTATCAGCTGATGTTTGTTCTCTTCTTACGAGACAAATCACAGAATATTTACAAGACGAATTCAAGATACCGAAGTTCTACGAAAGCTTTACGAAACTTCCGACTAAAAAGGCAAAATGTGAATTGTGTTTAGCGACAATATCAATTAAATGTAGTTCAATAACCAATTTGATAATGTAAGATCACCAGCTTGGTAGGTATTTCGTTCGTTCTTCTTTCTCTTTTAAAATTATTATTATTATAAGTGATTTGTTTACGAACGATTCATAAAGAACGAATCACTTTTAAGGAATGATTCAGTTGATTCAAATCACATGAAAGATTCGAAGTTCCCATATCTACTCTGTATACATTAGGATATGCAGGATATATCTTTCACTATGTTCTCATTAATCACTTGGTGAAACATGATTAAATATACAAGTATGAATATTATTTAAATAAAGAGAGCATTACGCTGCAAGTGATTTTTATTTAAATAATATTCATACTTGTATATGTAGGATATGTATATTTAAACAAAATAATATTTCCTAGTTCTTTTACATATCTGATATTTCTGTGGTTAAATATCAGATATGCAATACTTTTAAACCATATTTCTTCGAATCCATAAAACTCTATTATGTAATTACTTATCTACAAGAACTGTATACAAATATAAAATTCACCTATTATATTCTTGCACTCTTATCTATATTCAAATTTCTAGTAATAGTAGAGCTATAATTTTAAAATATGTAAATGCATATGCAGTTTTATTCAATACATGTGTGTTATAATTTGTTTGTTTCAATTATAATGAATTTGTTATCTGTTGTAGCGTTAAATATTTGTTTGCATATGTCCGATACAATTATTTTATATAAATGCCAGAGCGCTATAAATGTAAACAAAAATGGAATTTTAATGCAAAACTGTCAATATGACGAGTATTTGTGTTAGTGTTAATGAAAAATGTAAATGTATTATTGAAAATATTTACATTTTAATAACATCTAATTGTTTTTTTTTTATAATTTTAATTATAGAAAAAACACTTGGAGTAGGATGTACTCATTGTCTAATTAAAAAAATACAGTGGCAGTTAATTAAAATTTGACAATTTATTTTGTCGAAAATTACGGGATAGCATTTTACATTTATTCATTCATTTTGCCAACAAACATTTTTTTCGTAAGTAGTGTAATTTAATTATGCAGGGTGTCCACAAAGGGTAGGGTAAATTGAATATATTTTTTTAAAAGTTAGAAAAAAAAAATTTATATTAATTTTTAGGCAAAGTTTTGGAAAATCAAGTAGCAAATATTACGTTGTCCAAATGTTGACCCTCACGCTTAACCAAAAACGGGAATTAGCCACTAAGCGTCTACACACCTCTCTGGAAACTGCGGCCATTTCGGTGAGGATGTTGTCCTTCAATTGCAGTACAGTTCGTAGTTTGTTTTTATAAACTTTTATTTTTTTGAAGACCGGCGAGGTCGAGCACAAACTGTAAACTGTGAACGGTATTGCGACATGTTAAGGAACTTTTCGGTTCCACAACTGCAAGTGTTATATGGAAACATGGTTTCAACAAGATGGGGCAACTTGCTACACCTCAAACCTATCACGAGATTGTCGATGAACTTTTCCCGGAAAAAGTGATCTCTCGTCGAAGCATCATCAACTGGCCTCCGAGAAGCCCCGATCTTATACCCCTTGATTATTTCCTATGGGGATACCTTAAAGAGAATGTTTATAAAAACAAACCACGAACTGTATTGCAATTGAAGGACAACATCCACACCGAAATGGCCGCAATTTCCAGAGAGATGTGTAGACGCGTAGCGGTTAATTTCGGTTAGAGGAGTGCCAGCAGCGTGAAAGTCAGCATTTGGACAACGTAATCTTTAGCACTTAATTTTCCAAAACTTTATCTAAAAATTAATACAAAACCTTAATTTTTCTGACTTTTATTTATTTTTTTATTCCCTTTTTGGATACCCTGTATAACAACCAATTTTTCTTTCAAGTAAACACATTATGTATATGCTGTACATTTTTTGGGAATAGATTAATAATTTATATTTTAGGCCAAGTATTGCAGATAAAAATCATAATTAAATATTGTGCAATAAAAGAAGGATCACTTAAATTACTATTCATAATCTCACCCCAAATGTTCAACCCTTACATTACCCATAACCTAACACTAATAAATTATTTAAATTATTTTAACAGCTAGGTGTTCCATAAAAAAAATACGCGTCTATTTGGATTCACCATGTATCAATTAACAATACTAAATAATAAAGTTAGGAACACTACGCCCGGAACATGGAAAAAAATCCCCTAACACGGACTGTAACAGAAATATTCCTTTTTTCTTCGAATTTTGCGACACACTACAAGTTTCATAAAAAAAAACAAAGGCCACACTATAAGTTTCATATAAAAAATGAGGCCACACTATAAGTTTCATACATAAACTAGGGCCATATCCGGATTCAACATGCATCAGTTAACAAACCTAAACAATCAAATTAGGAACACCACCCCCCAAACATAGAAAACAAAAATCTTTCCCTAACCCCGGACTTAAACCGAAATCATATTAATTTTTTTCTCGAATTTTGCGACAAATTATATAAGTTTTGTCTATGTTCCGGGGATGGTGTTCCCAATTTTATTATTTAGTTTTATTAATTGGTGTCTGCTAAATCCAGATATGGCCTTATTTAACTTATAGCTTGTCGCAAAATTCGAGAAGAAAATAAATATTATTTAGGTTAAAACTATTAATGATTTCGATAGCTAACGCCATCTAATGCTTCATAGTGGCATCGTCTGAACTGAACTGATACTGAACACAAATTCAATTTTGATTTAGGTTAAAGTCCGTGTTAGGGAAATATATTTTCTTTCTGTGTTCCGGAGGTAGCGTTTCTAATTTTATTATTTAAACAAAAATAATCCCAATTCAAAAATATTGAAATTCGAGAGAATAAGCTTCTTATAGTTTGCACACTTTAAACATAATTTATAAAATTACATATTTTTTTTCGACACATCGTTTGCATTTTACACGAAAAACATTTTCGTAGTTTTATATATTATTTAGTTTTGTTAATATGATATACTGAATCCAAATATGCCTTTATTTTCTATGGAATCTAAGTGTTCCAGTTGTTAAAACGAATTTAAATAATTTATCCATTTTAGGGTTACTTTTAAAAATTAGGGGTTGAAAATTTGCGATAAGATTATCAATAGTTTTTAAAGTGGATCCTTGGATTCTTGAATAATATTTAATTTCGATTTATATCTGCAATACTTGGCCTAGAATATAAATTAGAAATCTATTGCTAAAATCCATTGCTAACTTCACACCTGTAAATTTAGAGCATATACGTCGGGATATGTAGACTTAAAAAAAACTTACTGTGTGCTGTAAATGTAAATTTCTAGCCTTTTTAAAACTCAAAATGTTACCTTATGTGCTACGTGTATAAGATATTGAAATATTGTAAAGTTCAAAACATGCTGCATATGTTTGATCATACGTTAATAAATATTACAAATGTGTATTCCGTCTAACAAATCTGGCGCTATCAACATTTAAACACTGAGCCAGTTGCTTTAAAACAAACAAATCCCTGTATGTATTACATGAAATTAGTAAGTCGCAGTAATTGATTTATTACTTTGCGATACACAATGCTGCAATGCAAATCGCGAATAACAATAATAGTAACGTCTATTTATAACTTGTAAATGAGTTCGAAAATATGTTGGATTTGTTGTAAACAAGTATTTTTAGTGTAGTTTGAAATTGTTTTCTACAAGTTCACACTACCTTATTAATAGAAGTTGTAGACAGTAGACTGTATTAAATTTAGTTAAGTTCAGAGAAAGGTTCAAGACTCCACAGCAGTTTAGTCTTGAACCTTTCCCCCCATGCAACTAAATTTTATTACAACTTACCTATTTTGTAATGATTTTTATTTTATTTTTATTGCATAAGTGGAAAAGTAAGTTGAATTAAATTTTCATTTAAATAAACAAACTATATATTTATACTATATTTTCCAGAACATTGCTTTTAATGAGAACATTGCATTGATTTATAGAGTTAAATGAATACATTTACACATAGAGACATGCATACAAGGTTATTACAAAAGTCATTAATACCTGTCAGATGAAAACATCGTTAATATCCCATTTACCATTTCAAGTATTTTTACTTTATTTTATATCGATTTATAAAATACAGTTCATTACAGTTACGTAGTGACCATTTATCACTAAATGTAAATTAGAATAAAACACCTTCTTATTAATAGGAATTAGTGGATAACTTTAACATTCTACTAATCATGTTAAACAGTACTTTGTGGAATACTAAAACTCGATTTTAGAGTTTATTAATAACGCTGTTTTATTATTAATTGGTATTTTGAACAATTCATTTAATTGGTTTAATGATGGCCTAAGATTTAGGACTTTAATAGTTCCTCAATCAATTGATCCATCGTATTTGGTCGATAAAATAAAAAAGATAAAAACAATAAAAACAATAATCTTATTACTAATGCCCGGTATTATAAAATGTTTTATTCCCTAAATAAAATGTACTATAGAAATAAATTAATTTATTCCAAAGATTTCGGTATTATAAACACAAAATAACTATATTTGGCTAATAAATCCCCTCAGTAAATAATTTGTTTGTTTTTCTACCAAATATATTTTATTCTCTAAATAATTTGACAGTTAAAAGTCAAAAGTGTATTATATTATTATAATTACTTTAGATTCTACTACTTGTATTTATTCATTTCATTACGGTTATCATGTCTACCATATCATCCGTGTCAGATATAAGTTCGCTCATAGTATCTTCCCTGACAGTGATTAATTCGAACCACAAGACATTCTAAGGAGTCGAAGACCTAGAGTTTTACAATTCAGTCATAACCAGAGATTTTTATACTTGTGCATACGCTTTTTTAAAATTAGTTCCATTTCAAGTTTTAAACGAGTATTTTCCACTCCCAGACTAAGCATGAAGTAAAATTTCGAGTTTAGAAAAGCCTGAAACTTTGGTTTGGTCGCGTAGCGCGAAGCGCGGAGCGACCTAACCAAATTTTCAGGCTTTTCTAAACTCGAAATTTTACTTCATGCGCGACGCGTATTTAACACTGAAAGCACTGAAATATTGTGAACAAGTGCACTTCACTTGAAATCAGTGTCTTGTACGCGTGGCACATGAAGTAAAATTTCGAGTTTAGAAAAGCCTGAAAATTTAGTTTGGCCGCTCCGCGCTTCGCGCTACGCGACCAAACCAAATTTTCATGCTTTTCTAAACTCGAAATTTTACTTCATGCTCAGCCTGGGAGTGGAAAACACTCGTTTAAGTCTTTTATAATTTCTAATAAGCTTTCTTTTTCTTGTTCTGTATAATTCTGTCCTATTCCACCGTTATTCTTCATAATTATAAGGAATTATACTAAATTTCCAATTTGATTGACAATTTTATTTGAAATATTGACAATTCAATTAAACAAATTGGTGGTTCTAGCTATGGCCACAATCAAAATGTATAGTTTCGGTCTGTAATCTACTAATTAAATTATTTATTTCTAGAATTGCTATTTATTTGGTAGGTTTGGTTTATAATACGCAATTTTATTTGCCCATTAGTTTACTAGGTAAATAAATTTACTCCACAAATAGTTATCTAATGATTTATTAATCGTTTATAATACCGGGCACAAAAAAAATATATTACAAATGAAAGAAGAAAAAAGAATCAACTGTTACAAAAAAAAAGTAAACCAAACATTTTTTTATATATGTTTACACTATTACAGGTGATTGCTATCTTGAGGTGAAATAAAATGTGAAAGAAAACCTTTAAACATATAAATGTCTTGTTTCAAATATACTAATGCATTTAAAGCACTACACTAAGTTAATGCATACTAAGAAACGTTTTCTTTTATAAACAAACAAAATATAGGATTGCCATTAAAATAGACGATATCGAAGATTAAAAACAAATTTTATTCTAATTTGTTATTATATTAATTTTTGATTATTGTTACAAACATCGAATAATTCGAGATTTTAATTGAAATCGTAAAATAAATAAAAAAATAAAAATTAAAACATTTTTTTTTAAAATTTTCTTCAAATTTTAAGATTTTTTAAAAATAAAAAATATATAATTTTAAGGAAAATTCAAAGCTCCACAACAGTTGTCTTATAAAAATTGCCATTAATAAAAAATTGCAATGACGTCATTACGAAAAGGGTATACAAAATTGACAACTATCAGAAAAGATTCGCGTTCAAAAATTAAGGTTGACGTGTCGGAGGATTTTAGCCGCAGATAATAGGGAATTTTTTTATTTAGAGCGTTCCACACCTGGGACGTTCGCACGGTATATGACTGATAAATGCATCTAGAATTTTCATTAACTAATATTTATACAGGGTGCCCATATTGTAACAGAATGTATGGGGATCTCGGTTATTTGAATAGATCGAGAGTCGGTTAAATTGGGCTAAGGTTGCGTATTTTAGGGACCAATAATAATCTAAAAACAAATTTGAAATATCTCTTTTCGTTTTTGAGATATTATCAAAAAAACGGATTTTTTGAAATTTTGTTTTTATTTTTTTATTCAAAAAATATTTAATCCACACATTTAAAACTTTGAGATTATAGAGACACTTTCAAACGAGAAATCTAGTAAAATATTTTATTTTAAGATAACTATAACAGTTACCCAGGGACCATAGCCAACTTTTGTTTGTTTTATGGGCGCCATTTTGGATTTTCATATTTTTTAGAAGAATATGTTTCTCTGAATTCAATGAGTGTGGTACATCGTTTAGTTTATTATACATTTTATATGTACAATTGTAATCTTTTGTTTTTGTAAAGAGTGCTTTGGAAACAGTTGAGTAACTCACTCATTTGACAACTCCTAGGACCCATAATTTGCTTATATATCACCCCTGAAGACAGCTGATTAATTACTGTACTGACAGAAAATGTATTTGTTTATAAACGAAATAATGATGTGACATTTTGAATCTTAATAAATTGCTTGACTGTCTTTAGACTATCATAGGATTTTGTCATATTATATCTTTATTGACCGTGTTTTGACTATTGTGACTGTAAGTGGTTTGATTGACTGTCTTTTGACAATGCTAGGATTTTGTCTGATTATATCTCTCTATAAACTGTATTTCAGCTATTGTGATGTTATGATTGTGAGTCAGTTAAATCACTTTATCAAATACAGTCAATATAGTGATTTAATGACAAAATACTAATACGATACATATTTTAACAGTTTTAATGTATTTTAAACTAACGAGTGTCTTCCACTCCCAGACTAAGCATGAAGTAAAATTTCGAGTTTAGAATAGCCCAGCGTAGAAAATTTGTCGAGGGTCGCGAGACAAATTTTCACGGGGCTTTTCTAAACTCGAAATTTTACTTCATGCACCATGCGTATAAACCACTGATTTACTTTAGTGGTTTATACGCCTGGCGCATGAAGTAAAATTTCGAGTTTAGAAAAGCCCCGTGAAAATTTGTCTCGGGTCGCTGCGCGATCCTCGACAAATTTTCTACGCGGGGCTTTTCTAAACTCGAAATTTTACTTCATGCGCTACGCGTATAAACCACTGATTTACAGTAAACGTTAAAAATAAATTAATTAAAAACCAAGTTTATTTATTTAAGTGATAATAGGTTTTCTTAAATTAAGTGCATGTTTGAAGCACTTAATTTAAGAAAATTATCACTTAAATAAAAATACAACATATTTTCATTATATTTCATTTATGCAATTGTTAAGTATAAAATTATGTACCATAACATGTTTTTTCTTTATTTTACATTTTGGAGGCGGAAACTAAAATAATGTACTTTAACCAACTATTTATTTATTTAAATTTTTTATATTGTTTCTTATTGGCGGTGGAAATATAAAAAATAGTCTCATTATGTACTTAAAAATGTATTCTCACGGAGTTCGCGTTTGGAAAGTTTCGGTATTAAAGCACGTATTTTGCAGCGTGTAAAATTCTTCGCATTCGTGATAAAAGTCGTTTCAATTATAATGGACGTGGATGGATGTGCCCTGATTTTCATCCGTCCAGTTTTGTTTTTGCAGGGGCCGGAAGGACGTTGCTTACGCCCTCGACGTGAGTTCCGTTTGTTGAAGCTCGAGTTTCAATTAGAATAATTCCCAAACGCGTGGGTTTATGTTAAAACATCAACTTCATGAAAGACAATGGGACGAATATTTTATGAGCAATATAAGCAATCGCTATTTTCAGCAAAAAATATTTAAAAATAGAAGGACATAATACAGTTGTGCATAAAATCATGATTAAATCAAATATCTATTTTATTTAAGCTAAGTATGAATGAAATCGACAATACTTGGTTGTGTTAATCGTAAGAAAGTAGAAGTTTTTAAATGTTTGTACATTAGGTTGTTTTTTCTCTCTATTTACCAATACCTATTTTCTAAATAATAAGTTAAATTGACCTCTATTCAAATATCTGGATGGTTGAGCGTGACTTTATAATATATTTAATATATATAATTTATAATACATTTATTTTATAATAATAAATAAGCATTTTTCTAAGAAACCATTTATATAATTTTATAATAAGAAATACAGAGATTTCCAAGAAAGCTGATGTTAAATTTGATTGATTATTACTTTTTTTGTTCCAACTTGTTTAGAACCAAGTCATTTTCCTTGAAAATCATTTAATTAAGTATACTGTTTACTCTGTAAATTTTCAGGAATACGTCGTAATTGATAAGAGTTCAAATTGAATCTTTAAACGAGTGTTTTCTACTTCTAGATTAAGCATGTGAAGACAAATTTCGAGTTTAGAAGAGCCTGAAAATTTGGATTGGTTGCTCCGATTGGTGCTTAATCAAGAAGTGGAAATACTCGTCAGAAGCTTTAATTTAAACGAATTCCTGCAAATTTACCAAACGCTGTAATTATCGGGATATGAATAATAATAAGCAAGATACAATGGAAATTTAGTATAAATATTTAAAATTTATATTAGAACGTATTTAATTAAATGAAATTATTAAATGTATATAATTAATATTATTATACATTTTAATTCATCTAAAATAAATTACTTTCGTATACATCACTGAATTTATTACCGACCTAATTCAATAAAATCACAGCTCGTAAGATATAATAACAGAAAGGCCTTAATTAAACATGATCAAAGCGTTGGATTTAATTTGCATGGCATTAAGAAATAATGAAAAGCTAATTAGGGATAATAGAATTTTAGACGTAATTTAATTCCAAATATATGGATAGTGAGTGTTATTAGACGACGCAGTTACATGTTTTCCGCCGTTAATTAAATATGGATTCGTTAGTGCTAATATGAAATTCTACACTTCGAACCATTCTTACTATTCTTTACCACAATTTATTAATTTATTTGCATACTGCGATGGCCGCAATTATATCCGCTACGTCCGCACTACGTAAAATGTAGGGTTTTATTACCAGGAAATATCAAAGTGCAATGGGTCGTGTACTAAATTGTACACATTGCAATTATTTTATGTTTATTTATAAATATATAAATAGTCCAAATAATTTCGTAAATTTTAAAACGTTTGGTCATAAAAGTCGTTAGATATTAAAGTTAATAATCAATTTTAAAACGTTTGGTTATGAAAGTCGTTAGATAATAAAGTTAATAATCAAAGGTAAAATCTCCTGCTTGCTTTACTAACATTGCTTATAATTTATTATCAATAAATAAGCAGGTATTACATTTGTCGACATTTATAGTAATATATAAGTAAACAAAATTTATTAGATGGATTTTTTAGCATGTAATATATTTAAATATTGCTACATTATATTAGGTTTTTCGATTTATTTGTCATCGGTGAGATTTGACATCAGTGTATCAAATAAGTTTCCTTATTTATTGAATGATTTTATCACAAATTAAATTTGTATCATGTTCGTTATCTCATTTAAAATTAATTTCCCTCTTCCTGCAATGATTTTACTCTTATAGATCAATAGCGATAAGTAGAGCTCGGATATTTAAGCAAACAGCTTATGCTAAAAAATATAAGCATCAACATAAATTAATAAAATGTGGACGAATTATAGAAAGTTAAATCATTTGCCACTATTGTTTTGTTGCTTTTTTGCTTTTTTCAGTTCATTTTTTTTCGGTTTTATTCTTATTTCGCATTTATGTGCTTATTTCGTCAAATTTTAGATCGTGGACAATTATTATCTGTGCGATCAAAGAAACGAACTGTTAATTCATTTAGCTAGTTTCGTTTTTTTGAAATTTTTTTGGCGATGATACTCTTTTAAAGCATTAAATATTTTAGGAAGCTGCAAAATAAAATGTGGTCGCTAATTTATTTTAGATTAATTATACTTTGTCTCGTCGCATTTATTTAGGTTTTTATTATGTTTCGTAATTTCTCGGCAATTTCTGTTAACTTTATAATTATCGTACGTTTCTTAATCTTGTACAGGGGTCGAAATCAAACAAAATTCTGTTGTAAGTAAGGTATCTAGAAATGTCAACAACTTCGAGAAATGTTCAATAAAGTTAAGATTCTAGAAAGATTTATTGTTTAGACTTGAGGAAAGTTATCAACTGTTCGGCAATTTATTGCATATAACCACAGTAATGTAAATGAACACATTCATTAAATTTTATAAATACAGGGTGGACCAAAAGTTCGTTTACATTTCAAATGATGATTTAAAAGAAACTAGTTATGTGAGATAAAAACTTCCTATTTGTTATTAAAGTACACAAATAGGGATTTTATTTTTTTTAAATTACATTATCCATATGTGATCCTTGACTATTTTGACACTGCTGCAACCTGGAGCGGAAATTTTCAATGACGGCCTCACAAGTGTTTCGTGAAATGTTTTGCATTTCCTCTCGAATATTTTCCTTCAATTCCTCTAGGGACACTGGGTTGCTGTTGAAAACTTTACTTTTGAGGTATCCCCAAAAAAAGAAGTCCAGTGAGGATAAGTCCGGGCTACGAGGTGGCCAGTTAATGGCACCTCTTTTGGATATCACTTTTTGTCCAAAAATGTCGCGAACAGCACTTAATGAGTCGTTGGAAGGTTGGCATATTGCCCCATCTTGCTGAAACCACGATCGTTGATTAAAATCATCGAAATCCTGTAGCGCTGATGAAAAAAAGTTCTGTAGCATGGCAATATACCGCTCATTATTCACTGTAACAGCATTTCTTCGGCGATCTTCAAAAAAGTATGGACCAATAATGCCTCTCGCTGACAAAGCTGCCCATACAGTAACGTTGGGTGAATGCAGAGGTTTTTGATGCTTCAAATTAGGATTACTGTCACTCCAATTTTGTCTATTCACATGCCCATTTAGATGGAAGTGTGCCTCGTCTGAGAAAAAAATGTTGGTAAAACTGGTGAACCTCTCTAACATTTCGTTTGCAAATTGGAGCCTGTGAGCGTGATGTTGAGGTTTTAATTCCTGTACCATTTGGATTTTGTACGGATGTAAATGTAAATCTTTATGAAGAATACGAATCAAAGATGTTCTGAGCACACCTAAGGCGTTAGACCGCTTCCGAGTAGAGAGTCCATGATTTTCACGAATAGACGCTCTTACACGCTCGACGTTTTCGGGATCTCTTGATGTTCTAGATCGGCCGGATCGTGGTTGATTCATTGCTGAACCTATCTCCTCGAACTTCTGTACCCATTTTCGAATCAATTGAATCGATGGAGCTTCATTTTTACGCCGTATATTGTAATGAGCGCAAAATTTCGTTGCGCTAGAGTAAAAGAATAGTTATTGCGGTAGTACTCGCGTACACAGAACGCACGTTGTTTATCGCTGAACGACGCCATGGTACTAAATCCCATTGGCCGCTCTTGCGCTTCGTAACCCCTCTGCCCCACCCCGCCATCGCTGCTCGTCGCAGCTACCGATTCAAATTTAAACGGACTTTTGGTCCACCCTGTATTAATACTACGAACCACATACTATTTTTTTTATTAAGGTATACTTTTACATATTCCATATAAACATTTGCAAAATTAATCAACATGAGATCAAACCTAAGTACTATATATTAAACTTCAAAATATTTCAGTGTTTATACGCGTGGCACATGAAGTAAAATTTCGAGTTTAGAAAAGCCTAATTTGGATTGGTCGCTCCGCTTCGCTACGCGACCAATCCAAATTTTCAGGCTTTTCTAAACTCGAAATTTTACTTCATGCTTAATCTGGGCTTTTAAACACAAATTAAAAGCTTCTACGAAAACAACGAATGTATTTAAATTCCCTGAATATTGCATTACTTATCAAATTAATTAATTAAATTGAAGATATTTGTATGATTGTCCGATAATTATTAAAATGCACTAAATAAATTAAATTGATTGAACATTTTATAAGTTAATGAAATCCTAGAAAATTTACAAACATTTTTTACGTTCAAGTGAAAACTCAAAAACTGTTATTGGGGTGTATTTTAATTTGCACATATTTTATAAGCGCAATATTTGAGTGATATGCACACCTAGTTTTATGAAGATATCTTAAATAGTATCCAAGTTATAAAGTCTTGAAGTTTTTATATCACTCAAAGTTAATAAAATTGACTCCTGTTTCACGTTCAAGTGAAAATAACTCAAAAACTATCGATGGCGTGTATTTTTCGAAAGACCAATAATTAAGTGATATGTACACCGAGTTTTATAATGATATCTCAAATATTATCCTAGTTATGAATTCTGTAAATTTCTATATCACTCAAAATAATCAACATTTACTCCCGTTTCGAAATCAAGTGAAAATAACTCAAAAACTATAACTAGGATATGTTTTGAATTTCACATATTTTGAAAGACCAATAATTGGGTGATATGCATACCAAGTTTTATTAAAATTTCTTAAATAATATCCAAGTTATGAGCTCTTGAAATTTTTGTATCACCCCAAATAATCAAAATTGCCTCCCGTTTTACGTTCAAGTGAATATAACTCAAAAACGATCGATAGGGCATATGTTGATTTTTACATATTTTAAAAGAACAATAGTTGAGTAATATGCATACTAAGTTTTATACAAATATCTTAAATAGTGTCTAAGTTATGATCTCTCGAAATTTCAATATCACTCGAATTTATCAAAATTGACTCCCGTTTGACGTTTAAGTGAAAATAACTCAAAAACTATTGATGGGGTATATTTTGATATTTACATATTTTGAAAGAACAATATTTGATGGATATTCACACAAAATATTAATTGAAAATAAATCAAATGGATTGTATAGAATTGGATTTCATAAAAATCACCATAATTTATATTAATCTTATAAAAATTGGAAGATTAAACATTAAACTTTAGCAGGATTTCAATTATTAATACAGGGAGTTTTTCTTTTGAGTATACATACTCTAATTACAGCATATATGCTGTAAATCTTTAGATATTCGTTGTTTTTTTAAAGAGTTCATTTGAAGCTTTAAACGAGTGTTTTCCACTCCCAGCTTAAGCATGAAGTAAAATTTCGAGTTTAGAAAAGCCTAAAAATTTGAATTGGTCGCGTAGCGAAGCGAAGCGACCAATCCAAATTAGGCTTTTCTAAACTCGAAATTTTACTTCATGCGCCACGCGTATAAAACTCTGATTTAATTAATTTTGTCAATGTTTTCGATCATTTCAATTATTAGGACTTTTTGATAAATTTGAACTGCGTGTCAAAATGTGTCGCGTTGCTTTCAGGAAAATATTTACGAAAATCATTAAATTTTACTACATTTATCGACTCTTGCGGAATTTTCATCAATTTTTGTAATTTTTAAAAATTTCATTTTATGTTTATAACTTTAAGAATTGCAATAATTAAATAAATATATGTCTTCTTGTTTCAATATTCTGGATATTATGTAATTTTTTAAGTTTACCCCCATTTGGCTGCTCCCCTAATTATTATATTTTGCCTCCTCCTGAAAAAGATTCTGCGGGCGCCTATGCCCTGTATACAGGATGTTTAGAATTAAGTGCGCACCATTGCTAACTTTGTTATTATTTGAGTTACAGAGTCGGTTAAATGAGCTAGGTAGTAGCAAATTCAAAAACAATCACAATGTCCAATCAGAGAAACGATTTAAAGTCCTGTTTTTAGGATATTAAGAAAATAAACATTTTTTAAAATGGAACACCCTGTACAATTTTACAGATCAATAAAGATTATTCTTAACCAAAAAGTTATAATACATCATTACAAAAAATGACAAATAAGAAAGTTATTCACATATTTCTGTTTTGTTCAATACAATCAAAAAGCCCTAAAAACAAAAGAGGATTCTATCAAATGACCAAAACAAAGTCTGTTGTATTGTAAAATTTAAAGTGATTTTGATCGTTGTGTGCATATACAATTTCGAACATTCTCAGGGCTTCTTGTATATCTAAAATATATCTAAAATGTTTCCTTTAAATAATGCCTTTTGCATAAAATAATGCTTTATCTGCATAAAATAATGTTTTTTTGCATAACATAATGCTTTTTTTGCTAAAATTGGTGCGCTCTTTCCAATTTTTTTGTGCTTAGAAATCCAAACTCTAGCGATAAGTATGTCTAGATTATTGGGCCCCTCTGTATCTAATATCTATTAAAATTTAAGTTCGTTTGTTATTCTATCTTCACCTTTAAAATAAGTGCAAAGTGCTCCATAAAATGACTATATTTCTGCTTACTACTTTTTAAAACACATTTTCCGTAATTTGTATTATGTGAATGGCCTGTATGGTTACTAATAATAAAATAAATTATTTGTATGAATGATAATTAATGTGTAATCATTTTTATAATTATTGAGGAACAATAATAATTTAATAGACAACGTGAATTTGTTAAAAATATGTTTAATATGATCCTGAGCACTTCTACGAAAAAATATTTTAGGGGTGCGCAAACTATGCTTTGTTGTTTAAAATGTACCTACAGCGCATACACTGGGATATGTATACTTAAAAGAAAAATTCCCTGTATACATCACTTTACAGTTTATCAGTAAACTCGTATACAACTCGACATCAATTTCCGCAATATCCTATAACCGAATTACCTGTGAAGCTACTGCAATTTTCTCTTCGGAACGCCTGTTCGCAACAATTAATTCCTGCAACGCATTGCAACTGTAAGTACAATCTGGGTTAGATCGATAACAAAACGTCTCTCCTGAGAGCCGAGATGGCTTTTGATACCTAGCCTATATAAACTGCTCGCAGCCTAAGACCTAGTGGAAGAGTAAAAGACATTCACGAACGAACGGTGAATGGTTTAGCAGTAAAACCCGCGCCAGACGCGATTTCTTTGTGCTCTCGAAATTTATGTGGGAGATATATTGCATGTGCAACGGACTCGCAACATTTATTGTTATACCTCGGGAAATTTGCGATTTTATTTTAATTCCGAGATTGAATCGAGAGCTCGGAGTTGATTTTTTTATATACCTATATGTAAAAATGGAACCGCAAAACATGAAATAGTTAATCAGCCTGATCACACACTGTTTAAAAACGTTTGGAGATGAGTTGCAATATAGTTTATTCGTCCAGTGCATGTTTGTCTTTAATTCTTAATTGAACTACGCAAGATTAGGTCACGGCACCAGAGGCGTAGCAAAGAGGGTGCGGACGGTCTCGGGTGTTATCATCGAGGAGGGTGACAAAATAGCAAAAATATGTATTTTAAATTCTAAATAAATGTCTAAAATTAGCTCAATAACTTCGTCTACTTTTCTTTTTTTGTATTAGTGTTAGTGATGTTAGTAGTAATTTACGTTGGTAATTACCACTGGTAATTTACCGTAAATTACGGTATATTACCCAGCTGTTTTGGTAATTCTTTCGTGCGCATGCGTAATAGATGGATAAAAGCTTAAAAAATCCTTTCCCAAAAAAAATACAATTTTATTTTTATTTACTGTTACATAATGATTAGAGCTCGGATTTCTAAGCAAACAGCTTATGCTGAAAATTAAAAGTATCGACATGAATTATTAAAATGTGTACCAATTATTAGAAAGTTGTATCATTTGACAGTAATTTTTTTTGCTTTTTTTGGATTTTTTTTTCTGTTATGCTAATTTTTGATTTATATGCTTATTTGGTGCTTATTTCGTTAAATTTTAGATTATCTGTACGATCAAAACGGGAACTATTAATTCATTTATTTAGTTCAGCGGTTCTCAAACTGTTTTGGCAATGGTACCCTTCTAAAGCATTAAATATTTTACAGAGCTGAAAAATAAAATCTGGTCGTAGATTTATTGTAATTTATTATGCTATGGGATGTCTATTATACAGGGTGTTTAGAATTAAGTGCGCATCATTGCTAACTTTCTTCTAATTTAAGTTACAGAGTCGTTTATAGTCATAAGTAAAGTTTCAAGCTCTATCGGTAATAAAATGTACAGGGTGTTTCATTTAAAACTTCATTTTCTGAATATCTTAAAAATACAACGTTCAATTATTTTTCTAACTTGACCATTGTGATTGTATTAAGTTTCCTACTACTTTGTTCATTTGACTGACTCTAAAGCTTAAACAATAACAAAGTTAGCAATGGTGCGCCCTTAATTCTGAACACCCTGTATACAGTGTGTCCTACCATAACCGCACATGAAAAAATATGAACTCCTAATCAATGTATTGTAATGATATTTTCAGCAATTGTGTAATTGAGTGTGATCTTTTCAATGAAAATATTTACAAGATTATTTGACTTCCAGTTATTCCGGAAGTCAACACCAACATCCTTATTTTAAATGGAATGCTATATTTTTTGTTTTGAATTTAGATTCTAAATACAATTCTGTGGAAAAATCATAATGTAAGACGACCAGTTAATTTAACCGTTTGCGAGATATTTGAAATTTTAAAGAAATTTAGTGCTTTTTAGAAGGCCGTTACACTTTGATTTTTCCACAGAATTGTATTTAGAATCTAAATTCAAAACAAAAAATATAGCATTCTATTTAAAATAAAAAATTTGGTGTTGACTACCGGTTTAACTGGAAGTCAAATAATATTGTAAATATTTTCATTGAAAAGAGTACACTCGATTACACAATTATATAATTTAGAATCTAAATTCAAAACAAAAAATATAGCATTTCATTTAAAATAAGTATGTTGGTGTTGACTTCCGGTTTAACTGGAAGTCAAATAATCTTGTAAATATTTTCATTGAAAAGACCACACTCAATTACACAATTGCTGAAAATCTCATTACAATACATTGATTAGAAGTTCATATTTGTTCATGTGCGGTTATGGTAGGACACATTGTATACAGGATGTTCAGAATTAAGGGCGCACCATTGCTAACTTTGTTATTGTTTAAGCTTTAGAGTCAGTCAAATGAGAAAAGAAGTAGGAAATTTAATACAATCACAATGGTCAAGTTAGAAAAATAATTGAACGTTGTATTTTTAAGATATTCAGAAAATGAACTTTTAAATGAAACACCCTGTACATTTTATTACCGATAGAGCTTGAAACTTTACTTATGACTATAAACGACTCTGTAACTTAAATTAGAAGAAAGTTAGCAATGATGCGCACGTAATTCTAAACACCCTGTATGTTGGTGTTGACATCCGGTATAACTGGAAGTAAAATAATCTTGCAAATATTTTCATTGAAAAGAAAGTATCCAATGGTGATTAATTTTTCCAATAATAATATGCAGAGTGTTCAAAAGTTCATACCATATTCGGTCAACTTTAAACCCTTAAATCTCGATTATATTGAATGGAACAAGAATTAAATTCTGCATTGATCTATACTAGCATTCCCTATACCTATCATCTTCTTCTTTTTTTTACAATTGCAATTAAACAAATTTATTAATTAAATATGTAGACACAAGATGTTGGTTCATTGTATTCAATGTATCTGTTTTCTTTTGCAACTCAGGTTCACAAATTTGTATCACTTAGGCATTATCAAGGAGACAAGAACTTGAAGAGCCATGGTCATCCCGGTGGCGATCATCACGAGGGTACCTTGGAACATGATCTTGTCCTTCGCTCCGGCTTTGAGGTAGACCGGTACGCCGTTGTCTCTACCAAAGAGTTTCTGTTGTGACTTTAACGCCTTCAATTTAATGGTTTTCAAGCCAAAAAATCGAGAATTAATGTTTTAAAGTTGACCAAATGTGGTGTGAAATTTTGAACACTGTATTATACCAAAAATTAACCACCAGTGGATACCTTCGGGTATTGCCTTTCAATACACAACATTCCATCTTTTCGATTTTCTTTTGTTCCGAGATACGAATTTTAAATTGAATCACGAAAAAGCACTAAACTTCTTTAAAATGTCAAATATCTCAAAAACAGTAAAATATGTAGGTTATGTTACTTGACGAATTTTATCACAAAATTTTATGTAAGATCCAAATTTAAAATGAGGACGTTGGTTTTGACTTCCTGTATAACCGGAAGTCGAATAATCTTCAAAATATTTTCATTGAAAAGAGCATACATGATTACATAACACTGAGAATCTTATTACAATACATTAATTAGAAGTCTATATACTTTTAATGTAAGGATTTGGTGGGACACTCTGTATGCCGGATGTTCGATAAGAAAACGCCCAACGTCATAAGGGCGCTCTTGTATGGACGTTTTAAACGCGAGGCGGAACGGGAGCGGGCGCAAATGTTTGCGTTTTAAGAGGTAGTGTGTTGCCCGAGCGCGCGTATTAATTGTCCCTAAATCCATCAAACGGGAAGCATTCTAGGGAGATGGGCTTATATGAGAGTTCCTACACGGATGGGTGCGAGGCGGAGAAAACGCCAGCACCCGTCCGTCTAGGAACTCTTATATAGACCCTGGTGTTAAAACGCAAACGCTTGCGCCCGCTCCCGTTCCGCCTCGCGTTCAAAACGTCCATATAAGAGCACCCTAACTGTTATTTATTGACCGATTTGAATGAACTAAAAACCAAGTCAATGGTCGTTTTATTACTATAAATGGGCAGTAATTACGTGTTTTTTTTTTAAATTAACTTTATTGCCAAATAATAGTCAACTTAATTTTTTTCAATGGCTGCATATACTTTTTCATTAAATTAGAAATTGTTTTTTTGAATCCAATTATATTGATTTTAGTTTTATATTTATACCAGAAAAATATAATAATAAATCAATCACACATAACAATAACTGTTATACCTTGATTTATTTTTTGATTTAATAAAAAGTGAAGTAAGGAATAACAGTATTTTTATGTGTGATAATCACTGCATGTAACAATACATTCATAAATCAATCAATCAATCAATTTATTGGTCTATTAGATTGTATAATATAATATTAGAAAAGTCATGCAAACACATAATAATAAAAATCTTGTTCACATGATTTTTTGGCAATAAATGTAGTGTGCCTTGAAACAAAAAAAGTATATTAATTTAATACTTGCACTACTTGTTTATTTTATGTTACATAAACTATTTAAGTAAACAAGATTCAACTAATCTAAACTTTTAACCTAACCTAACCTATGAATTTGATGTAAACAAACAAGATATCACCAACCTAACCTACAAATTTGATGTAAACAAACAAAGTTTAACAATACTTAACTCTGAATTTAATCTAACCAAACAGGATTCAACAAACATAACCTCAAAGATTGATGTAAACAAACAGGATTTTGCGAACTTAACCTCCGAATTTGATTTAAACACTGGAGATTTTAACGATGTAAGCTTTAAAAATAATGTCTAATGATGAAACGAGTGTCTTCCACTTCCAGACTAAGCATGAAGTAAAATTTCGAGTTTAGAAAAGCCCCGCGTAGAAAATTTGTCTCGGGTCGCGCAGCGACCCGAGACAAATTTTCACGGGGCTTTTCTAAACTCGAAATTTTCTTCATGCGCCACGTTTATAATACACTGGTTCAAAGTGGAATCGGAATTTTTAAACTGATGTATTTGAATATTTTTTCCAAGGCGCACTAATTTAATTTCTTTTAAATGTAATTTTAAATAGAAGATCCGGGCAGCTTGGTGGTGTAGTGGTTAGAGTGTTGTACTGCCACGCCACGGACCGGGGTTCAAATACCGGCCTAACAAGTTGTCTGCATTTATATAGGTTAGGATAAAAATGCCAAACACTCCGTCTTCTCGGATATGACGTTAAATGCATGTAGGACCCGTGTACTGCCTGGATGTTGCGTGCACGTTAAAGATCCCTACCGGTGGGTTGGAACTCCCACCGGGTTCGGCAAAATTCCCGGATAGCTGTAGACCTAATCTCCGGCGTCATGATTGGCCTTAGCAGCGGAAATAGATGACGTAAAACCCAAAATAAAAAAAATAAAAAAAAAAAAATAGAAGATTTATTTCAATTGATTTTTGACGACAATATTTTAAAAAAACAAAATATTGGGCAATAATTTCAAAGTATTGCCCAATATGTTGTTTTTTAAAAATATTGTCGTCAAAAATAAAGTGAAATAAATCTTTTATTTAAAATTACATTTAAAAGAAATTAAATTAGTGCGCCTTGGAAAAAATATTCAAATACATCAGTTTTAAAAATTCCGATTCCACTTTGAACCAGTGTATTATAAACGTGGCGCATGAAGTAAAATTTCGAGTTTAGAAAAGCCCCGTGAAAATTTGTCTCGGGTCGCTGCGCGACCCGCGACAAATTTTCTACGCGGGGCTTTTCTAAACTCGAAATTTTACTTCTAATTTTATTATTAGACCTTACCTAATAAAAAAAAATGTACAGGCAGCCGCTTACAAATTTTAAGTTGGCTATTATTTGACAATGAAGTTATTATTAGATAAAAATGCCATTTCTTAGTATTTAAAGGGCCATTGACTTTGGTTTTTAGTTCACTAAAATCGGTCAATAAATAACGGAGTTATTGCGTTGAGCGTTTTTTTATGAAACACACGGTATATACTTAAAATAATTAAAATAATACTTTTTTGCTTAAATCGGTGCTTTTTAAAGCGCCTTTTTTCATTTTTTTTGTGCTTAGAAATCCGAGCTGTAATAATTATCCGAGCTCTTATTATTTTAGACGTAGTTTATTTCAAAATATTTAATAATAGCCTTTTTTGAACTTTTCATCAAATTGGTGTTGTAAACGCGTGGCGCATGAAGTAAAATTTCGAGTTTAGAAAAGTCTGAAAATTTGGATATGCTGGGCCACTACTCGCTTCCCTCCGAATTGTCAAGCTTTTTTAAACTCGAAATTTTACTTCATGCACCACGCGTATAAAACACTGAGTTAAGGTAAAGTTTAAAATATATTGCTTTAGTACAACCCCTTAGAACTATATTTAGAAACATTACTTAAAATCAGTGTTTCGTACGCGTGATGCATAAAGAAATCTTTTGAGTTTAAAAAAGCCTCAAAATTTGGATTGGTCGCTTCGCTACGCGACCAATCTATTTAATTTTCAGGCTTCTCTAAACTCGAAATTTAACTCCATGCTTAATCAAGTATTGTATACACGCGTTAGTAGCTTTAAATAGAACTCTTTCAAAAATGTACAGCGTATACATCAGGATATGTATTCTGCAAGGAAAAATTCCCTGTATGTAAAATAAATACTTAGATGAACTTCTCAATGTAAAATGGTTGAATCATTTGTATAATTCCCTATAACATTACAATGTATGATTCTGTGGAATTTTTGTTGATTAACCTTACGCCTCGGACATAAAGGCGCATTTAATTGTGCCTTGAAAAGGAAGTCAGTCAATTAAGTATGTAGACGGATGAATAGGTGGATATGAATCAATTCGTGGAGAGGTCTCGCCTTCAAATGACCAAAACGATGAAGAATGAAACGGCTGCGCACAATAACGCATCATAAAACGCTCGTTAACTTAATTATTCCGATTTAATTAAAATTTCATACACTGGGAACGGCGCTGTTCAATAATTGAAACGGTGAATTACACAAAACGCAAATAAAATCTGTACGAAAAACACATTACAAACACGATTGCATAATCCTCAATGGTAATTATTTCTGTAATTTTAATAAATTACAATTTAATCTTTTACAGATTAGTCCTTGGTAATAATTTGGTAATTAAATAAATTACAATTTAACTTTTAAAACATTACTCTTTGGAAAAAGTTGACTTGATTTTATAATAGACTATTTCTAGGAACAATTAATAATAATAATAATTATCTTTATTTCTTACCAAATAAGTATACAAAACATAGAACAACACTACAGTAAGAAAATGGCGAGGTTCAGTGTATTGTGTCCGACAAGGACACTTACTGTTCTTCCACCTAACCAATTAAGAAATAGTTATCATTTGAACCGAAAAAGTCTATGTAAAACTAAAACTCAGTAAGTGCTATTATATTAATATGAAATTAATAACGTATACTTAGATAACTACCTCCGGTTTTATAATTCTGGAAAAGCAATATAATAAAAAACAAAAATCGAAAGATGTCTGCATAATTTAGATAACATAAATATTTGAAGTAGCTACACCCTCGTTATCTAACAATCTAAACTGGGCCTTCAACACTTGTTTCGTTTATTAAATGTAAATTTTGTATAATTGTGTAACGTAGCATTTACAGACATTCATATTTTTACGAATTTCTTAGGTAGAAATATTTGTTTAATACACCAGTGCGTATAAAACACAAACTGCTTCAATTTTGAATATACAGGGAATTTTTCTATTCATATGCATGCGCTGTAAATTTTCCGGTATTCGTTGCTGATTCTTCACTTAAGTTAAAATATACATAAATGTTACAATATTTTAGTGTTTTATACGCGTGGCGCATGAAGTAAAATTTCGAGTTTAGAAAAGCTCAGAAAATTTGTCTCGGGTCGCTGCGCGACCCTCGACAAATTTTCACGGGGCTTTTCTAAACTCGAAATTTTACTTCATGCTTAGCCTGGGAGTGGAACACACTCATTTAGAGCTATAAATTGAACTCTTTTAATAAACTACGCAAATCGGAAGATTTCAGCATATACGCTGTAATTGGGACATGTATACCTTAAAGAAAAACTCCCTGTATGTATGATGGCAATAGTTTAACGATTTACGTATAGTTGAAGTAAATATCACATGCGTGCTTTTATGACAACTTGATGCAAATAAATAATTATTTAAAAAAACATAGCTCAGATAAGATAGATGTTCCTAGAGTTTCTCTGCGACTAGTGATGTCAAATGTAAATGTTACTGCCTTAAAAACATTATTTTTCTGTCTGTTATTAGATTCATAATAAAACATTGAATTTTATGCTTTAAATCTGTTAAAATCCTGTTGACTTTCTAACTATTTCCACGATAAAATTGTCGATTTTTTTTAAATTTAATACTGCCGATTGTTAACATCGTTTCCTAAATTGTGGGTCGATTTTTGGTTAGTCGCGACAAAATCTTCCAGTGCCGGAACTAGGTACTCTGGCGCCCGTGGCAAAAAACTGGCTTACGCTAGCGGAGTATTTAAAATTAATAAAAGTCTAGTAAATCCCGGAAGTTATTAGTTAATTTTTTTAATCTTGACGCTTTTCGTAAATTTCCTAAATTATACATTTAAAAATATCAATGCCTTTGATAATTTCTTCACGATTTTCGGTAATTTTCAAGTTCTTGACGATTTGTCGTGATTATGATGAAATGTCAACAGCTTTGAGTTTAGTATCATTATGATTTTAATTATGATTATGATAACAGCCGTAAACTCCCTTATTATTCAGTCATTTATTTGTGATTATCGCTAGACAATTCAATTTCAAGTTCTTAAGAAATTCTAACGAGTGTTTTACAATCCCAGATGAAGCATGAAGTAAAATTTCGAGTTTAGAAAAGCGTGAAAATTTGGATTAGCCGGGGCCCCCGAGCGAAGCGAGTTGGGCCCCGGCAAATCCAAATTTTCACGCTTTTCTAAACTCGAAATTTTACTTCATGCGCCACGCGTGTAAAATATTGACTTATTATATTTTTCTTTAATAAAACACTTAATGTGTTTAGGTTTCATAATTATATTTATTGTACTACAACAATTGTTTCACCACACTGTGACTTCATCAAGTAGATGAATCATCTACCTGACGAAGCCACAGTGTGGTAAAACAATTGTTGTAGTAACAATTGTTTCACCATACTGTGACTTCATCAGGTAGATGAATCATCTACCTGATGAAGCCACAGTGTGGCGAAACAATTGTTGTAGTACAATGAATATAATTTTGAAACCTAAACAAATTAAGTGTTTTATTAAAGTGATATTATGGAGTTTCAACAACTAACAGTCTCAACTATACAGTATTTATTATATTTTGTTTGTTTGTAAAAGGTGAATTTTGATAACTTCATAACCGTCATTAAGCTATTCCTGAGAATATTATTTGTCTTAGGTGAAGGTCTTTTAAAAATGAATTTGCAGTATTAAATAATAATAAATATTAAATTTTAAATATCAGGTATCAAAAAGTATCGATATTTTGAATATCTATACTTTTCATTACGATATTTTACCGTATCGATACTTTGATATATGATATAATCGATACTCAATATCGATATTATTTTGGAATCGGAACTTTCCTAGTCGTGATATTAGTGCAATCAAATCACAATGCAATCACATGATGGAATATAATAACAATAAATGTTTCTACTATTGTTATTATATTCCATCATGCAGGTCGTATTTTAGGGCGCAACTGGGCTGTCGTATTTCCACGATAATTATTCAACCCCTTATTTTAGAATCGGAACTTTCCTAGTCGTGATATTAGTGCAATCAAATCACAATGCAATCACATGATGGAATATAATAACAATAAATGTTTCTACTATTGTTATTATATTCCATCATGCAGGTCGTATTTTAGGGCGCAACTGGGCTGTCGTATTTCCACGATAATTATTCAACCCCTTTGCGCCCCTTTTAGATACTATTGAGATATGGTAACTTACTTTTGTTAATCTCTCTTTCGTGAACATAATTCACGATAAAACCACCAGAATAAACATAATTTCTACAAAACTCCCCTGGATCGACGACTTTTTGCGGCCGCTCTCGGCAATTGCCGCCTATTTTAAACAACGAAATGTGTACCACGTGGTTTGCTGATTCTCATTGTAGTTTTTCCTTGTGAATCAAACGACATTAGCAGAAAGTAAATACAATCATTACTTCAAAAGATATTACGTTTTACCGTTTTTTTTCAAATTGGCCACTGTGCGGCGCGGCGCCCTTACGATTGATGCGCCTGTGGCAAATGCTACCTTCGCCACACCCTAGTTCCGGCACTGAAATCTTCAATGTACATTTTTATACAGGGATATTTTCATTTAAATACACATATCCTGACGTATACGCTGTAAATGTTCAGTCATTTATTAATTTTATAAAAGCGTTCAATTTAATGCTTATAACAATTGTTTCCATTTCGTGAATAAGCTCAAGTAAAATTTCGAGTTTAGAATATGTGCCAGAGTGGGTGGCAATGTTTAAAAGTTTGGAAACCCCTATACTAGAATAAAGGTTAACGTCATTTTGCTAATGTAAATCTACCATCACTCTTTCAGTTGTCAAATGCATTGCTTTAAAGCCTCTATTTGTTAATTTTACTCCTCTAGATCTTTCAAAATGCTATCATTTGTCAATTTATCTGATTTTTCTGCTTTGAAACTGTATAAAACCTGACGATTCAGGAATAACATCAGAATGTTATTAAATTTGTTACTTCAAAACTGGAATCACTCTGATGTTTCTCAAATTCATTTCATGGATACCTTCAATTGCAAATTTTATTGGAAACACTCAGCTTCATATTAAAAGATTTTTAAAAACAACGAATGCCTGAACAAATACAGAGTATGGTAATTCATATAGTGGTTTCTATTTAAAAATTTAAAAAATTAACAAAAATCTTTTTTTTTGGTATATTATTGGTTTATTCTAAAGAGCAACGACTGGCTTCGCAGTAGCGCATCCTGTTAACCCAAGACCTTGGTGACGGTTTCTGGCTGTATCTCACGAATGGCTTGCTTGATGTTCGCCTTAAGGACCTGAATCGTTAATACAGTTTAGAATATGTGCCACAGTGGGGGGGTCGCAATGTTTAAAAGTTTGGGAACCCCTATACTAGAATAAAGGTTGTCATTTTTGCTAATTTAAATCCACCATCACTCTTTCAGTTGTCAAAGGTATTGCTTTAAAGCCTCTATTAGTTAATTTTACTTCTCTACACCTTTCAAAATGCTATCATTTTTCAATTTATCTTCTGTAAAATCATCATTATTGTGAATAACAATGCCGATTTTTCTGCTATAAAACTGTATAAAACCTGACGATTTAGGAATAACATCAGAATGTTATTAAATGTTGTTACTTCAAAACTGGAATCACTGTGATGTTTCTCAAATTCATTCCTGGATACTTTCAAATTTTATTGGAAACACTCAGCTTTATATTAAAAGATTTTTAAAAACGACGAATGCCTGAACAAATACAGCGTATAAAGGGTGGTCCATATAGTGATTTCTATTTAAAAATTCAAAAAATAAACAAAAATCTTTTTTTTTTGGTATATTATTGGTTTATTCTAAAGAGCAAACATTCCCATTATCTATGGATTTCTTTCATGTGGCTGCCTCGACTGGCTTTGCAGTAGCGCATCCTGTTAACCCAAGACCTTGGTGACGGTTTCTGGCTCTATCTCACGAATGGCTTGCTAGATATTCGCCTTAAGGGCCTGGATCGTTAATACATCGGTCACGGCACCCCACAAAAAAAAGTCTAACCGCGTCAAATCGCAGCTTCGAGGTGGCCAATTGAAATCGCCGAGACGGCTGATAACACGATTACCGAACTTAGCGCACAAAAGTCCGATTGTGGCGTAGGCTGTGTGGCATAGCGCCATCCTGCTGAAACCAAAGATTGTCCAAGTCCATGTCTTCAATTTCCGACCACAAAAAATCGTTTATCATGCCTCTGCAGAGCTCACCGTTGACCGAAATGGCGTTTCCAGGAGTATTTTTAAAGAAAAATAGGCCACCGCTCCAAAATCCGCACCGAACTGTCACTCTCTGAGGATACATTGGCTTTTCGACGATTACGTGCGGGTTTTCTGATTCCCAGATCCGGCAGTTTTGCTTGTTAACATAGCCACCAAAATAAAAATGCGCATCGTCAGAAAATATGATTTTTCGAGCAAAATCGTTGTCCATTTCGAGCTGCTCTAAGGCGGAAACTGAGAAGCAATAACGAAGCAGATGGTCGTGTGCCTTCAATTTCTGAGACAATTGGAAATTGCAAATAATGCGATGTCTTTGTGCAAAATTCGTATCAGCATGCCAGTCTCACGAACTTTTTATACAGCAGGCGTGGTTGCTCATTTCGGCCAAAACTTCTTAAACGCACTGTTTGGGCTACACAGCATTGGCTTTGGAAATAAGTTTGCATTCTTTCCCAACGTTGTTCAAGCGTAAAGCGATTCATTTCGTTCCGCGGAGATATGATACTGACATTCTGTCAAAATTTCGAGCGGGAAAGAGCTGTCACTGTCAAAATAACATATGATTAAAAAAGAAACCACTAGATGGACCACCCTGTATATCGAGCTATGTATACTTAAAAGAAAAAATTCTTAAATATATTGTTAACATCTATGGCCGACTGTCGTGTTGCTAATGGGCAATCAATTTAATTTTGTTTTTAAAGTTAGAGCAAAGTTTTTACGAATTTCGCGTTTTTATGAAAGGTTTTAACAGTACCTTAACGAGTATGCTTTAATTCCTTGATTAAACACTAAGAAATATTTCGGGTTTAGAAAAGCCTGAAAACTAGGCTGGGTTGCGACCAATTCAAGTTTTCAGGCTTCCCTCAAATCGAACTTATACTCCATGCGAGGGGCGTATGCAATACTGATTTAAAGTGAAGTTCCAAAAAACATATACTTCACTTGATAATAATAGTAATAATAATATACATTACAAGATACAAACGAACATATTTTCGATATTTTTTTCCAAACCTAAATTTATAAAATTAACTAAAACTAACGATGCTCTTGAACATTGAAGAAAGTTGATTTGAATCGCAGAATTTGTAAAACCAAGTCTAAGAAAGTCAATTTAGCCAAACTTTCTTTTAAAATTTACCTGAGCATATTTTTCGCGGATTTAGCAATTACTTTCAATGAGACAATTTTTTGTAAATTTATATAAAACCTCAAATCTAGTTCGCTTGTAGCGGCTTATTTGTAATTCACTTTAAATCAGTACTTTATACGCGTAGCGCATGAAGAAAAATTTTGAGCTTAGAAAAGCCTGAAAATTTGGTTTGGTCAAACCAAATTTTTAGGCTTTTCTAAACTCGAAATTTTACTGCCTAATCTAGGATTGGAAACACTCGCCAGGAGGTTCAAATTTTTCGTACAAATCGTTCAAATAAAATTTATTCATTTATTTTCGAGATCCATATACAATATAAAATACTACAATTTTATTGAAAATGGGTATTACAATTTAAAAAATACGTTAACAAAATAGTCATTTTTCGTTTAGGTTTACATACAACGATTTTTCGAAGTAAATTTTCGTTGTTTTATTAAAAACTTTTAATTTGAAGTGTCTAATGAGTGTTTCTAATCCCAGATTAAGCATGACGTAAAATTTCGAGTTTAGAAAAGCCTGAAAATTTGGTTTGGTCGCGTAGCGCGAAGCGCGGAGCGACCAAACCAAATTTTCAGGCTTTTCTAAACTCGAAATTTTACTTCATGCGCCACGCGTTTTCAACACTGATTTAAAGAAAAGTTCAAAATATACTGCTTAAGTTTGATCACAAGTTCATTAATTTCACAAATGTTTATATGGAATATGTGAACAAATTGACAAACATAAAAAATTGATAATTTTTATATCAATAATCAATAAATCAATTTATCAATAAAAATGTAAAATTCCAAAAGAGTATTATATCAGTGGAATTTACACTAAATTTTAAAACTGTCTTTGAAAGATAATTGTCCCCCAAAAATTGCGCTCTGGATCCGCTCCTGATGACGGGGAAAGTACTATGCTTGACACATCACCACTTTTATATCCTCCTCGAAGTGAGTTTCAATAATTGCTGCATTTATCGAGAAAGTACTTTTATTGAATGAAACCTATCGTTTCGACGTAAACGAGGCGAATAACCTTTTAATATATTCGAAGTGAGGGGTTGGCTAATTACGACAGTTTACAATATAGAGATTGAGCTCAAGTAACGGTAACTTCTTCGCTTTGCGCCTACTCATATTACATACTAATACACAAATCCTCGACGTGAAACTGTACCCACCACAAACATCTTCGGAAAAATTAAAATTAAAATTAAAAAAAAACGCGTACTCCCTTCCTTCCTGTCGTGCACTTTGGGCAGGTAACTAACTACATCAACAACTACCTCTCATCGCTAGAAAACAGGTTTTTCGTGGGGAGAGAGAGTATAGAATAAATATATACGTATATGTTTCCAGGTGCCACGTGTAATGAAGGTAGGAAGACCATAACCACACCACTTTATTTTCCGTGCCGGTTTTTTTTTTTAACTTGAATTTCTCTTCGACCCACTTTAATTAGTTTGCGTTCTTTTTTCTCTCTCTCAATTTGGGCTACAAGCGGCCACTTGTTGTACGCACCTGATAATCCACGGACGTCGGCTAAAACTAGAACTGTAGTCCAATACAGGAAAACGATGGTAATAATTGACCCCAAGGTGTTGGGGTCACTCCACAAACACTTCATTTTTAACACCAATCACTGGATTATAATATATTTATACAAACATTACAAATATTTATTATTTTACAGTTAGGAGTCGTTTATATTTAAGACAAAACACTTGTATATAAATCAATGGTGCATCGCACAGTTGTATTGGAAACTTAAAACTACGTTTAGTGGCACAACCTGTTTGTGAGAACAGAACTTTTACGTATGGGATTCGTGGTATTCGCGAGGAGAACGCTTTCGAAGTAAGCTTTCAACACGGTGGTCGCTCGCGCACTGAGAGGACGAACGCGTGCTCGCACGGTTGCCTGACGGAATTCGAAACTTACTTTTATGTTTCTGCCAACTGACATACCTTCGGACCGGCGCGGCGCTCAGGTGATTCAGAAGGTACCAGGTATACACTCGACGCCGAATACAAGCCATCATTTCGTAATGGATGGTGAATTGGGGATGATATACCCCTCAATTACTTATATCTGGTGATTATTGAAACATACTAAGAGCTAATAAACAGACAAAATCCATTAATGGATTTTATACTTTTCATAAACTTAGATGAAACAATTCAATAGATTTAGGTGTTATAAAGAGTGAAAGTACTTTCACATTTTATGGAAAACTCATGTACTTCAATAAAGTGTCGTAACTACAAGTGCGGGAAAACAATTTTTCCGTGTTTACGCACCAACGATTGTACAATATAATTTTTTAATCGTTAAACGAATAAAAACATTGTGAGCATACAAATATTTAGGGTAAACAAAAATATGGCAAGAATATACAGGGTGTCCTGTTGATGTAGGGAAATGGCTTAACCATAGATATCTGGGATACAAATATGATGATTTAACAAAACTTATCTATATCCAAAACTTTACGGTTAAGCCGGAATTAGTCTTTAAAGTTCAATTTTTTTTTTATTAATTTTATTTGTAACGATTGAGCGCTATATTCGATTTGACTGAAATTTATTATGGTTGATTATCATAATACAACACATCATTTAAGTTATTATAGTCATTATTGATTGACAAGAAGTATGAAAAACAGTAGTAACACAACATAAAAACTAAAATATATTTTTAATGGCGCAGTTTATAAAAATTAAAAAAATATTACTTCGAAGATTGGTTCATTTGAAAGCTTTTTTGTCTCTTAATAATGTTTGATATCTTGTATGGTTTTGCCACAAAAATATAAAATATGAATATGGTATCCTCAATTTACTTGGCAAAATCCTAATACAAGCAACATACAGTGATTTTTTCTTTTAGGTAAACATATGCATAAACTATTAATTTTTCGACATTCGTTGTTTTTTAAAAGAGTTTAATTCGAAGCTTTCATCGAGTATTTTCCACTTCAAGACTAAGCATGAAGTAAAATTTCGAGTTTAGAAAAGCATTGTGAAATTTTCTGGGCTTTTCTAAACTCGAAATTTAACTTCATGCGCCACGCGTATAAAACACAGATTCAAGTGAGGTTAGAATATACATAAATTTCACAATATTTTAGTGTTTTATACCCGTGGCGCATAAAGTAAAATTTCGAGTTTAGAAAAGCCCAGAAAATTTGTCTCGGGTCGCTGCGCGACCCTCGACAAATTTTCACGGGGCTTTTCTAAACTCGAAATTTTACTTCATGCTTAGTCTGGGAGTGGAAAACACTCGTTTCAAGCTTCAAATTAACCTTAAAAAAAACAAGGAATATCTAAAGATTTACAGAAAATAGGCTGAATTTACTTAAAAGAAAAACTCCCCGTATCTGTTTGCTAATTATAAACCATAATAAAAATAACAATTAATTCTCTAAAAACGCTCGTTAATTTATAATATACACAATTGACGTTTGTTAAACAATGGCGGCGACAAAGAAAAAACATGTATTTTTAATCACCTGAAAAACTAGATTTCGTTTTTACTAAATAATAAAAAATAATTTATTTGCATTTTATTTTTTTGTGGCAAAACCGTACAAGATATCAATCATTATTAAGAGACAAAAAAAAGCTTTCAAATGAACTAATCTTTCAAGCTGTATTTTTTAAATTTTTATAAGGTGCGCCAATAAAAACATATTTTAGTTTTTATGTTGCGGTACTATTGTTTTTTATACTATTTGTCAATCAATGATGACCATAATAACTAAAATGGTGGTATATTTTATGATAATCAACCATAATAAATTTTAGTCGGATCAAATATAGCGTTCAATTGTTATAACTAAATTTAATAACCAAATTAAATAAGATTTTAAATATTTCATTGTATAATTTAATATCCGGAGGTGTATTTGCACGGGAAGTAGTTGGTTCAATGGATATTTATCGTCTTAAGTTGTCTTATTAATTAAAACATTGTTTGCATTTTCACGAATAGTTTTTTTCGTAATTTTATATATTATGTAAAATTAATAATATTATTTTTAACTTTAAAGATTAATTCCGGCTTAACCCTAAACTTTTGGATATAGGTAAGTTATGTTAAATCATCATATTTTGATCCCAGGAATCTATGGTTAAGCCATTTCCCCACATTAACGGAATACCCTGTATAGCACCCAAAACAGAGAAAATGCAACGTATGCAAACAGGAAAGACTAATTGGTAAAAAATATTGTATTAGACGCAAAGAAGGAAAGAAATAGACTGACTTAGGGCAAAAACATGAATTGGATAGTCAAGAAATCAGAAAACTATTCTTTATGGTTATTAATACCATTAAAAATACAGACGAAATAAAAACGGAAAAGGGAATTATTCCGTAAAAACGAAAAGCAAATAATGGAAAAGTAGAATATGTAGGAAGAAAGAAAGACAATTTAATATGTGATATTAAAATGAGAAGATTGTGATTATCGAGATATTACACCCCCCCCCCCCCCCTACTACGCCTCTCAACTACGATGATCATCTCTGGATTGCCCCGATTATGAACGCTCTTATTACCGGACTTTTACAAAATCTAAATGAGCAAAGTAGTAGGAAATTAATAACATTTTATTAACGGAACACTTAACATATTTAATTGCCACTTTATTCTGTTAATATCAATTCTCTCTTTATTATTATCAAAGAACTTAGAACTTAAAATCAATGTATAATTTATTTTCTCTTAATAAAATCAAAAACGTATGTCAAATTTAAATGGTTAATGTCATATCTTTTAATATGGAACACCCTGTATGACATTTGTCAATTATTTCGTATTTCTAACGATTCATAAGTTGTGTAGAGTTTGTATTTCGAAAAGCTGATATTCTTATAAATCTTCCAACTGTCATTTTATTTTATAAGAATATCAGCGTTCCGAAAAAAAAATCTTTGTTCGGTGAACACATTTTATTAAAATTAAAACACGAGTAGGAATATTAATAGACTTTCCCTGAAATTACTTCAAAGCATTTTTATTTCGCTGTTGTTTTCTTTTAGTTTCATGAAAATATCACGTTTTTGAAAAAGTTAGTATTATCTAATTTCATTCAATAAAGATAAATTCAAATTCAAAACTATTTGAATTCGAGAAAATAAGCTTACGCTTCTTATAGTTTGCACACTTTAAACATAATATATAAAATTACGAAAAAACTATTCGTGAAAATGCAAACAATGTCTTAATTAATAAGACAATTTAAGACGATAAATATCCATTGAAACAACTACTTCCCGTGCAATTACACCTCCGGATTCAATAGTTAGCATAGTTGATTTTTATCTAAAATCTTATCCTTCAAATTGTATTTTGAAACAATTGAGAATTAATTCACGTTTTTGACATTTTCTTGAAAGTGATGATAAAATAGAGTAAATTTGATATTTGAACAAAAACTATTAAATTTTTAGTTACACATAACTTATGAAAAGGTATAGTGAAATTAACATACAGTATCGCTAAAAAGTATGGATACAGCTAAATATTTTCAGAATGGTTTAGCAAAGCTCATTGAAATTTAGGATACAGTTAGAAGTGTTTAAATTCTATCATCTCAGATTTTATAAAAAATGTTATCATCATTTATTTTGAAAATACAAGGGTAACTTGATTTTTTTTAATGGCACGGGTTTAGAGGAGTGCCAGGAGCGAAACGGTAGACATTTAGACTACATTATTTTTAGTAAATAATTTTCAAATTATATGTAATTGAAAATCAATAAAAATCAACAAAAGATTTTTCGGGCAGGTAGTGGCCGAGCGGTAACGTCGTCGGGCTGTATCGCTCGGCGAGCCACAAACTCGGGTTCGATTCCCGTGCACGGGGAGACTTTATTTAAAAATACACTCACCTTTTTTTAACACCCTGTATTTAGGCTAAATACAATGGTAACGTTAATTTAAATTCGACACTCTTGACAGTATTGTTTAATTGTGTCTAAGTGCTTAATATAATTTGGCAACTGTTTCAATTTTAATCAAATTATTAATATTATTCATTTGTAATATATTTTCCTAATATCTCTAGAGTAGTTTCGAGGATCTTAAAGTGGTGTTTAATAATCATAGCCGGGATCTCTAATTATTAAATACCACTTTAAGATCTTTAAAACTACTCTAGAGATTTTAGGCAAATATGTCACTAATGAACAACATTAATAATTTGTTTAATATTAAATCAGTTGACAAATTATATTAAGCACTTAGACACAATTAAACAATACTGTCAAGAAGGTGGAATTTAAATTAACCTTACCATTGCATTTAGCATAAATACAGGGTGTTCAAAAAGGGTGAGTGCAGTTTTAAAGTAAAATAAATCAAAGATAATAAATCTTTCAAGAAAATATTTTAATAATTTTCAATTACAGATAATAGGAAAATTATTTACTAAACATAATGTTTTCTAAATGTCTAACGTTTCGCTCCTGGCACTCCTCTAATCTTGAGCAGAGATTTTCCATTTTAGGCCAATATAGTAGAAGTTTAATTAAAACACTTGGTTTGTTTCACTAATATAATTCAACATATTTAGCTAAATATGTTTAATACTAATGAATAATAAGCAAACAATGTTGATGACGTGTTATGTTTGACGTGTGCAACTCATTTTGGTTTGTAAATACGTGAATGATGAATGCAAGAAAACGTTTTATCAACTATCTGGTATTTTAAAATATAAATAGTTTTAGTTTACTGATTATTTTTTATTACTTTATTAGCACGCTGTAAATTATAATTAAATGAAATCATTATTTTTGTTTTGTTCGCGGCATAGCCGTATCTACAATTCTATTTATTCACTGTATTACCTGCAAGAAGCGATAAGATAGAACAATGAGTTAATGTTCTGTAATAAATATCTTGTTACATAAACAAAACAATAATTGGTATGCAAAGTGATTAATATTCTCTGGAATTTAATCCGTTATGTTTTATTTTAATCACTCTTGTTCACGTTTATGATTCAACGTCAAAAATTCCAAACGATGTTATTTGATTACATTTTTACATGTATGAACTGTATCTCGAGTTTTATCATTATGTATGACCGCATCATCCCGGAATGAGTGAATCGATACTGCACACAATAACCTATTAGTTATCACTCTCAAAAAGTAGAATGCAGGCAATGCAACTAACACAACAAAACAGGCATTGGTAAAACTGTATTTTATTAATATGATACTTTATGTTTTTGTGCCAGGGGTTTGTTATGTTCAGTGGTATACAATATTTTCCCAATGTTTTCATTAATCAAGTAAATTTCAATCATAAAGAGTTGTATATTATTTTGAATATCTGTTGGGAGAGGTAGATATTAATTTAATAGAAATTTTTATTTTAAGTAATATCCTCGATATTCTGTTTGGTGTTGTAGGCGTTCACTTTGTGGTACATCTTAAATACACTTGTAAATAAAACACTTTTTACTTTGTTTAACCACTGAATCTAGATTCATTGGTTAAACAAAGTAAATAGTGTTTTATTTACAAGTCCTCGATATTCGTTGTCTTTTTGGAATAAATCAATTTGAAGCTTTAAACGAGTGTTTCTACTGCCAGATTAAGTAATAATATATGTTGTAAATCTTCAGATATTCATTTTTTTAAGAGTTCAATTTAAAGCTCTAAGCGAGTGTCGTCCACTCGCAGACTAAACATAAGGTAACATTTCGAGTTTAGAAAAGCCTGAGCGCTTACTATTTTAAATAACTCGAATAATATTTTCTAACTTCCTATGTATTTATTTTATATAGGGAGTTCTTTTAAGTAGACATGTTTCAATTACTGCGTATTTGTCATCCACTCCCAGATTAAGCATGAAGTAAAATTTCGAGTTTAGAAAAGCCCCGCGTAGAAAATTTGTCGAGGGTCGCACAACGACCCGAGACAAATTTTCACGGGGCTTTTCTAAACTCGAAATTTTACTTTATGCGCCACGAGTATACATCACTGAAATATTGTGAAATTAAAAATACACTGATAAATCAGTAATAAAAAAATACTGCTGAAGCAGGATTAAAAATAATAATGCTAAACAAGAATATTTTAAACTTCACTTGAAATCAGTGTTTAATACGGGTGGCGCATGAAGTAAAATTTCGAGTTTAGAAAAGCCCCGTGAAAATTTGTCTCGGGTCGCTGCGCGACCCTCGACAAATTTTCTGCGCGGGGCTTTTCTAAACTCGAAATTTTACTTCATGCTTAGTCTGGGAGTGGGCGACACTCGTTTATTGCTTCAAACTGAACTATTGAAAAAAATAAGGAATATCAGTAAGTAATTGCATATGTATACTTAAAATAAGTATCTATATAAAAACATACATAGGCTTTTCTGAACTCGAAATTTTACTTAATGCTTAATCAATTAGTAGAAACACTCGTTAGAAGCTTCAAATTAAATGCTTTTATAAAATCAATGAATGCCTGAACATGTATGGCGTATACATTTGGATAAATATACTTAATCGAAAAATTCCCTGTATATTTCAACTAAATTGTATTTCACATGTTTAATTTTAAACAAACAGAGCACATTAAATCATCTGCAATAAAAATCGTGGAGAAAAAATAAAAATAATTTAATTTCACATTTTCCTCAACTCTAGAACAGAAGTAAAACTTTTTTGGAAATAAATTAACATATTCTTTGTAATGAAGGGCAAACGCATAAATACTATAGGAGGTTTTAAAATTACAAATAATCACTTTACGATTCCTAAATTAATATTCAATTACTAACTCAAATCTTTTTTGTCCTTCTTGTATTTTCTCTTTCTTCACTTTTCCTCGCATCCTCTCATCTGTAAGATACCTTCCCTTTCATTCTGTTTCCGCCCTGCGTTTTCAACATTATCGAGGAAAAAAAGATCGCGTATTTACAACCCTTCCCGAATTATCTCGTATCTCCTCCGATACGTTTTCAACTCTCTCAGTGTATACATTTTTCCGCTTGATGTTTTACAAATTCCTTGGCATCCGTAACGTTAATATTCTTAGAAAATCGGCATTAAAAAGTTTCATAATATTGACACAAACTCTAGCGTGCTTTTATTATTAATGCTTTGATATTTATAAAAGTCAAGCCAAGCTTTCCGCGCTGCGGTCTCTGCCTTCATATAAAGACGCATTTGCATATCACAGGGTCCTTTGAATGTGTTTTAAAATTCCTGGTATATTTAAGGATGTTTATTATTGCGGGAAATTTAATAACATTGTACTCGCGAATATGATTATTTTATACACCATGCTTGAAATAAGAATGTATGTAAGGTTGTGTAATGAGATTTCCCAATAGATATACATATCTAATTACAGGGAATAGTGAGCTTAGATTTTAACATATACAGAAAAGAAATAATTAAAAATGTTATTAGGATAAAAATTACAAAGGTAAAACCTGAAATAATCTTAATATGTGATTTATAAATACTATTGTGAAATCAGCGGAAAATCAGCCGAATTCCTTCGGATTTTTAACAAAATTCTAAAACAGCGATACTAAACCTTTTCGGTTCCCAGGCCACATTGTGATAGGTTAGACGGGCCACAACAACATGGTTGCGGAATTATTTCATTTTTATAAAATGTAAACAGAGTATTCTGTACTTCAGAGCAGTAAAAAACCCAGTGGCCTCGTGGTTTAGGCCTCTAAGCCCAAAACCATACATAAAAATACTGATTTTTTTAAAATTTAAATTTATATGTATTTTAGAAATATACAGCGTGTAATCGAACTAATGTACATCCTCTTAAGGGCGTATACACAAAATATTTTGACACCAATTGCAGCAAAAATAAAATCGGAAAAAAATATTGGATTTTTCATAATTTTTCATGCATTTTTTACTTTTTGAGAACATCTGGTTACCTGTGTTCATGATATTTTTCGTGGATGCGTAAGTTGTTGTATTTTTTATTTACTTTTACTACTGCGAGGCGCATAAATCACTTCGCACGCACTATCGAGACGTATACATCACTTAGCACGCACTACACACACACACACACTCTCTAGAATTACTAGATGAAACTGGGTCACGTATAAAAAAAATCACAATAACAACATAGACATAATTCTTCATAATCTGACCCACTTTTCTCTGGATGGTGTAATTCGATATCCAAAGCGTTTAAAAACTACCAGTCTATGTGGAATCTCTCTTAAAATACGCAATGTGCGCGTATACCAGATACCACAAACATGTGGCCTATTATTATTAATTATTGTTAATAATTATTTGTGAGCTATCTACTAAAGGTATGGTAATTTCAAATGCAGGTATTGTTTATTTAAACGCTGCCCCTTATGTGGTAGAGAGCCTGTACAGTAGTTCGTTTACACGCTGTATATGACCAAAATGTGCTTTCTTAAAAAAGGCTATATAAAAATAAAATAGAATATTGTACAACGAGCATCTGGTACAAGGGGGAGTGCGCATTGCTGCACTGCACTTAGACCTCATTAGGCCCATTGTGCTGCCTCTTACTACGGGTCACCCATCCTCAGCTCAACCATCCCACCTTGTCTAGGTAGTCCAGTATTACTGAGGTGGGCCTAATCCCTGATGATGTCCATCGCCGGCCATCTTTCACCCAGTAGGGATCCTCTCGTAGACGAGAGTGCCGGGCATTCGCTGAGGATGTGCCTGTCAGTATCGTCTTCCATTTCACACCCTCTACAAGATGGGGGGTCAACTATTCCTATCTTGTACAAGTGTTCATTGAGCCCGCAGCGACCGGTTAGAACAGCGGTCATATTAATATGGCTATTAATCGCAAGAACTAGGTTTGCGGAACGAGCCGAAGGCGAATGGTGCATGTCGTTCGAGTGATTAATAGCCATTATATGTGAGTTATACACTATACTTTGTTCACAACAACAATATACCGGGTGTTGACTTGGCGGACGCAACATAGGAAATCGCATGTTAATTTTGAAGTGTTCAAATATTGGCTTCCCTATTTGTTTTAGAGACAAAATGTATTTCACTTTTTTGTAGAGGGAAAAATTCTAAATTTATGAATGTTCACACTTAATACTTTCGTTTCGTTAAAATAATTAAAAAAAAGTAATGTGATCTTATAAAGATAATGACATACTATGGAATTGATACAACAATTACGGATATTCCCTGTTTTTTTTAAGTTCAATTTAAAGCTTTAAATAAGTGTTTTCCACTCCCAGACTAAGCATGAACTAAAATTTCGAGTTGAGAAATGCCCCGTGAAAATTTGTCGAGGGTCTCGCAACGTATAAAATACTATAATATTATCAAATTTATGTATATTTGAACTTCACTTAAAATCTGTGTTTTATACGCGTGGCGCATAAAGTAAAATTTCGAGTTTAGAAAAGCCCAGAAAATTTGTCTCGGGTCGCTGCGCGACCCGAGACAAATTTTCACGGGGCTTTTCTAAACTCGAAATTTTACTTCATGCTTAGTCTGGGAGTGGAAAACACTCGTTAATAGCTTCAAATTGAACTCTTATAAAAATCAACGAATGTCAGAAAATTTACAGCTAAAATAATTAGGAAAAAAGTAATGTGATTTTATAAAAATAATGACATACCGTGGAATTGATACAACAATTGCGGATGTGAAAATAGCACAAGATATTGCTGTTAATAACTTAATTAACTTAATTAACGACCAAAAACATAACGCAAACATCGTGATAACTGTGGTCTGCATAATACCACATTATTAGGAAGGAGGATTTTTTCTTGTATAGTGTAAATCATTTCGAAAACATTTACTTTAATCAAGTGACTGCGATATCTTTTGCCATTTTGACATCCGCAATTGTTGTTTTAATTCTATGGCATGTCATTATTTTTATAAAATCACATTACTTTTTCTTAATTATTCTAACTTAGAGAAATGTAAAGTGATGAACGTTAACGCTAATGTATTCAGAATTTTGCCCTCTCCAAAAAAGGTAAATACATTTTGTTTATAAAATAAATAGAGGAGTCAAAATTTTAACATTTTAAAATTTACATGGGATTTCCTATGTTGCGTCCGCCAAGTCAACACCCGGTATAACACAACATTTATTATATATATTTATCAAATACGCGTCAGTCTTAATGGTCGGTTTTGTTTTATAATAATTTGACAGATAAATAATGACAGATTGCGGTATTGTGATTTGAATGTGTAATAGGTTTAAATGGTTAATTCCACTTTAACACAAATATGAACAATCGTTCAACAATAAATAATAATCACACAGTCTACCCTTTTGCCTAAGTTACATAAAAACACGCTCTTTACACAAAAAACGAACTCTTCCGTTTAGATAGAGTTTTCACGGTATTAACGTTTGTACCGCTTTAAAAAACACTCGCGACGGATAGAAGCTCAATTATTCAACCGATTTGAGAATGATTTATGTTTACAAACGCGTTTTACGCGGGCTAAGCTAGTGAGAACGGCGGAGATATTAACGCGTTACTTCTTACTTTAACAAAATGGCGTCGACGACGTCATCACCACCATAGTCTAATTTAAGATAAAAGAAGCTGATTTGACTAGCACAGCGCTGTTACTGTATAGCGGCAAAAAATCTAACTAGGCAATTATTTATATTCATGTTAAAAAACCACATTTATCACGCAAATCCCGTGTTAAAAGTACTTCCGTGTTAAATGCACCCCATTTATGCTGCCCACACAATTAAATAATGCACATATTATAAGATTATCGTGAACAAGCATATTTTACAAGTAATTCCACAACTGACTTTCTTACAATTTGATAAATATACGAATTTACAAAGTGAAATTCTGTTTTTTTCCAATATGTAAAGTTATTGAGAGGATAAACACTTGGTATTGTTTTACAATTTAAAAACTTGATTCCAACTAGTTTCGGTTTGTTAGACCATTATCAAAGTAATATGCCTCTGAAAATGGTCAAGTATTTAAGTTCTGAAACAATAACAAGTTTAGCAAGTGGCCAATGAGAAATTCTTTGAAGAAATTTTTTGCAATCTGAAATTGTATAACCAAATTGTACCCTTAAAACAAACAAAATCGTATATTCGAAAAAACAAAAAATGCATGTGAGGCAATAACTATTATAGGATCTATAGACGTCCAACATTTGGAGTCCCTTGACAAGTTACGAAACATTGATTATAATTATTCTTTGAGAAGAAAGGCTTTTACTGTCTATTTGGTTATCCTACTATAATTAATTGGAACAAAGACATATTCTGATAAGACTTTAAAATTTGATAGAAAATCTTTAAATATTGCATTTTTCCAAATGGTATTTTTTTGTATTCAAAAATAAGCATCTTCACTCAATCCACAGTTTAACGAAATTTAATAAAAATTAAGCTCGTTTGATATGATTACAAAATTAACACAGAAAACAAATGTTTGAATTTTGCATCCAACCATTTGCATTGTTGCATAAGTAATATTTGATGGTGATTTTTATTTAGTGAATAGGTCAAAATATACATTTTTATAACGACAAAGATAAAAAAATATGTTCAAAAGATGCATTTATATAATTGGTCATATAATGGACACATTTGAACATCAGAGTGACAAAGCAAGAGAAATAAATCAACAAACTTGACACGGTAAACGTCCCCAATATGCGAGAATATATCGAGGGGTATCAAAATTTTCTTGAAAAGGGTCACGCAATATATTTTATATAATATATGTTTTTTATCGATCCTTATATATTTTTTATGTGGAATCAATCAAACCCCGCAGCGGACGTGTCTTTTGAGTGGCGAGGGAAAAAATCGACTTTATTAAATCCGCCATGTGAAATGGGCTTATTAAAAGCGAGCGCCTCGCGAGGTGCGGATTTGGATTGACGGCTGTGAACTTATAAAGTAATAAGCACTCACGGATATTCACACCAATTTGCATGTCTGAAAGGTCTCACATATTGAGTTGGAAAAAAAGTAAATATATATTTCATCCAACTCACCCTTTTATAAAATAATAAATCCTTGCGTAGAAATTAAATATTTATCTTTTATAATTAAACATAGGATTTTAGTCATTTAGGATTATAATAATTGCTATTGAAATTTTTAAAAGTAAAATTTCGAGTTTAGAAAAGCCTGAAAATTTAGTTTATACGCTCCGCTTTGCGAAGCGACCAAACCAAATTATCAGGCTTTTCTAAACTCGAAATTTTACTTCATGCTTAATCTGGGAGTGGATACACTCGTTTGAAACTTCAAATTGAACGCTTTTCAAAATCGACGAATGTCTGAAAACTTATAGCGTATACATTATGTATATTTAAAAGAAAAATTCCCAGTATATAATATAATGAGTCATTCATGGAAATCATAAAAAGAAGTGCAGGGTTTTACCTAAAATAAACTTTTAGAGTTAATTCTATAATTGCTCGGCCGTTAATGTGTTAAGTGCAGAAATATTCGCAATTATTTAACGAAACAACAAACAAATAAACTAGTTTCGATCAATAAATCCATTTGCTTATCACCAAAACGCAAAAAATGCAGGCGAAAATCATGTGATTTTTTTACAATGTTGGATATTTGGTCGGATATTCTGTTGTAATTCTGACTTTTGCATTCAAAATAAATTAGAGGTTATGTTTCCCACATGCCATGTGCTTAATTACTATATCATAAAGATTAATTATCACATCACTTTCGGCATGTTATTACCACTTTTCTGTTAAATAATGAATCAATTGCAACATAGCATTCATATATCAGTGTCATTATATGACAAACAGTAGGAACACCCAAAATATCAAAGAACCTAAGAAAAATAAATCCCAAATCTGGTTGGCTAAAAAAAACAGAATATAAATATGATTTAGAAGTAAAGATCATCAAGTACAAAAAGAACAACAAGCAATTTTTATGAATTATAAAAACTTTCTCTCAAAATGTTCATAATAACTTAAAAAAATATACCTTATCTTTAGTGCGTACATTCAAATGACAGTAAATGTATATTAACTGGCAGGGTCTTGTTTTTGTGGGAGTGAACGCGTAAAGAAAAGTACGAGTAGAGTTAAAACGAGGCCCGCAATAATTAGATGTAACAGGGGAAACACCAACGCAAAAATTCACAAAGGCCTTGTAAAAATGAAATGCGGAATGCTGCAAGACCTTTTATTACCCCATTAAAAACACAATATTTTAATGTTGTAGTGTATTTAATAAAGCCACCGCTGCCGGTTGTGTATTACAATGCGTAATGCGTATACAGTTTATGGTGGTTTGTAATTGTCCCAAAATATGTCGTTTTGTTCATTGCTGCAAATTATTTTATGTGCGTAAAAATGATGAGAATGTTGTCTAAATTATATATATATACTAACATCTTTATTGTGTAATATTACAGATATCTGCATTTATTAATATTATAAACATACATTTTAAATAAGAGGCTATCGACCGTTGGTCTTTCAGACTGAGTCCTTGTCAATGATTTGGTTTTTTGTCTGTCTGTTAGTCATGATTCACGTGAGATCTTATGAATTGATGAATAGTGATTTGTAGATGTGAGAATTTAGGGGGGATGTTTGGATTTCGTGTTAGGCATAGATGATTGAGGATTTCGTGGATATGGGGGTTAGATGAACATTTTTGGGAAAGTTGGAGAATTCGTTCTAGGATAGGGATAATTTCTGTTTTTTCATATAAAAGGGTGTTGGAGGGGTTGTGGAGTGGGTTGTTGGGGTGTCTGATTTTGGTGAGGATCCTAAGGGCAGTTCGTTCTGCGACCTGGATATTATTTAGGGTTAGCGGACGGGGATTGTGGAATAGGATGGAAGCGTAGTCCAGTAAGGGCCGGCAGATCATTTTATGGATATGGACTGCTGTTTTTGTTGTGATTCCTTTATTTTGAAAAGTTAGTGATCTAAAGTGCCGAGCCCAATTTTGAATTTTGTTTTTGAGAATTTGTGAGTGGTGATTAAAGGATAATTTTGGATCGAATGTGACACCAAGGTATTTGCATGAAGTGAACGGACGGATTAATTCGTTATTTAGGATAATACTAAATGGGGAGTTGTCTGATCTGTAGTAGGGAATAAAAAGCTGGGATTTATTAGGGTTAATGGAAATTCTCCATTTGGCAAACCAAAGATATGTTATTTAAATTTAAAAACACTTGGTATTGTTTCACAAATTAAAACTTTATTCCGACTAGTTTCGGTTTGTTAGACCGTTTTCAAAGGAATGTACAGAAAAAAATATTGTTCAGGTATATATACATATTTTTGTTTCAGGTAATAAGGGAAGTCGAAATGGTTTAACAATCCGAAACCGAAAATGGTCTAACATACTAATCGGAATAAAGTTTTAATTTGTGAAACAATAGTAAGTGTTTTTCAATTTAAATAACTTTACATATTCTAATATGATTTACCAAGTGCCAAATGAGAAATTAATTTAAGAAATCCAAGGGAAAGAGTCTTGATCAGTCCTTGGGGAGTGGAAAGGCCTTTGGGTAGGGTGTTTTTCGTGGGTTACGAGGGCAGAGTCATCGGCGAAAAGAAGAAAATAAGCCTTTCGATTAAGGTATTGAGGATTAGGGTTGTAGATATCATAGACGAATATATTATATAGGAGAGGCGACAGAGAAGAACGTTGTGGTACTGTTCAGGGATAAAGGAAGAAGAGGTAGAGCTGTGGACACGAATATTTAAGAATCTATTGGTGAGGAAGCTGTCAATAAGGAAGATGAGATGTGGTGGGATTTTAGGGGAATTGCACTTGTACAGCAAACCGCGATGCCAGACTGAATCAAAGGTTTTTTTATGTCTAGAAAAAGGATTGTTAATTTTGTATTTTCGAGGTGTGCTGTTTGGCAATTAGATGTTAGGATAGTGAGTGGAAGGGTGGTGGATCTGTTTTCAATGAATCCAAATTGGTACAGAGGTATGCGATGGGATATATGGCTCAGGAGTTTGTTTTTGAGGATTGCTTCGAATGCTTTTGCCAAGACTGGAAGCAGGGTAATTGGTCTGTAGCTCGAAACTTCCATTCCAGAACGTCGCTATCGCGTTTAATTATACATGTAATTATTTCCTGCTTACATTCCTGTGCGATGATTTGGGATTTATATACGGAATTGAAAATCTGGATAATGTATTTATGAGTACATTCTGGGAAAGATTTGAGTATTAAAAGAGGAATATTATCATAACCGGGAGCGGTGTTTTTGCCCTTGTGTAGAACAGTAAACTACTCTTCCTCTTTTATGTCGTCATCAGGAGGATCGGGATTGCGGTTATTGATAAAAGATAGGTACCAGGAATTAACCGTCTTGTAAAAGTCGTCATTAAATGTAGTCGTCTGTTTTTCTGTAAAGTTGTTCTTGAAATAGTCTACAAATATGTCAGCAATTTGTTTAGCGTTTATCATTATTTCGTTAGTTGTCGGATGTCGAAGTTTTTTAGTGCCAGTGTTTCTGTATTTTGATAGTTTTTTTAGTTCCTTCCAATAGCTTTTATCATGTCGTTTAATAATGTCTTTACATGCTTCAATCCAACTGTCTTGTTTATAGTCTGTAATTAGTTTATGAGTGTTTTTATTTAATGTATTGAATTTTTGTCTAAGAGTTTGTTCGTCTGTCTGCTGTGGGTCACTGTACAACTGTCTTTTATATTTAAAGAGCCTGAGGATATATTTTGGGAGTGGGTATTTGTATGTGGGCTTAGTATAGGTTGGTGTATTATTTTTAATTGATTCTGATAATACTCTAAGGAACTAGGAAATGGAAGGGTTTGGTATATTTTCATTAAGGGATATAAATGTCTTCATGTCTTCTGTCACTTTTTTAATGACATAGTCTTTATGTTTATATAACGTTCTTTTGGGGAGTTGATGTGGGTGGAAGAGTTTGAAGGGCGAAGAGGATTGAAAGATGATTAGAACATATATCGGGAATTAGGTTAATATCTGTGATAAGGTATTGTTTATTGCTTGCGCACATTAGGACATCAGGAGTGGTGAATTGGTTTTGAGACATAATAAAGGTGGGTAGAGTATTATTCCCAACAAAATTGGAATTCGACATAAAAGAGGAAAGCTGTTTTTGTTTGATTTTGTCCATGTTAAGGTCTCCGATTATGATAACATGGCCCCTATAGGGAAGCTTTGGTTAATATGGCTTCTTCGATGGAGGAAGTAGGGTGTATATAGACTAGAAATAGGTGTAAGATAAATAGTGCTAGCTGGATTGTACAGTGTAGGCATTCATTAAGAATGTTGTTATTTTGGAAGGATTTGCTTTGCCTAACTTTATTTCTGGTCTAGGAATCTAAATTATTATCTTTATTTTATTAAACTAACAATGGACTAGAGAAGAATGGTTTTAACATTTGATAGGTTAATAAGTTTTTTAAAGTTACGGTTTAATATGTATTCAAGGAATTCTTGGTTAAATATTGGGAAGTTCTAAATAAACTTTTTATGTTTTTTTTTTAAATGTTTTTTAATCAAACCTTTTTACTTTCCCCGTATGTAATATAAAAGTTTTCGTGAATATCAAAAATGTTAGTATCCGTTTTGAGGTCCCCTGACTTTAAACTTAAGCTATTTATTAGACAATAAGAGGATCTGAAAAGCATTTGGTAAAATGCGGACACCGGAAGAGGTAAATTACAATTTGCGTTTTTTTGTTTAGATTTTTCTTGATATTTTTTTTAATATTGATCATATCGAAAAATAGTTACCGTACCATTGTACACCATACAATGGTTGTATGGGAATGAAAGACGCTCGTTAGTTTAAAATATGTCACAACAAATGTCAAAATGTGTATCCTAACTAAAACAATAATATGGATATTTCCAACTTTTTAATTGTCTTGAAATTCATAAAAATCATTTAAAAATAAGTTACCTTTATTATCTTAAAGAGATACGAAAAATAGTGCATATTTCTTTTTTTAAATTAAGCCAAAGTTGATATTTTGTTTGAGATCGTTTGATTAAAGCGACCATTTGATTTGGTAATTAGAATACAATTAAAAAATACGTATTAATCCTCTCAAATTAACAAAATTCGTTATAAAAATAAGTGAACTTCATTGTCTTTAAGAGAAAGCAAAAATATCATAATTGATTTTTCTGTAAAATTAAGCCAAAGTCGATATTTTGTTTAAAATCGTTGGTTTTAAACGAAGGTTATACAGGGAGATTTTCATTTAAGTATGCGTATTCCAAATTCAGCCTATTTTCTATCAATCTTTAGATATTCCTTGTTTTATTTTTAGTTAAATTTAAAGCTTTAAACGAGTGTTTTCCACTCCCAGACTAAGCATGAAGTAAAATTTCGAGTTTAGAAAAGCCCCGTGAACGTTTGTCGAGGGTCGCGCAGCGACCCGAGACAAATTTTCTGCGCTTTTCTAAACTCGAAATTTTACTTCATGCGCCACACGTATAAAACACTAAAATATTGTGAAATTTTTGAATATTCGAACTTCACTTGAAATCCGTGTTTTATACACGTGGCGCATGAAGTAAAATTTCGAGCTTAGAAAAGCCCAGAAAATTTTCACGGGGCTTAACTCAAAATGTTACTTCATGCAGAGTCTGGAAGTGGAAACCACTCGTTTAAAGCTTAAAATTAAGCTCTTTTAAAAAACAACGAATATCGGAAAATATACAGCTTATGCATATGTTTACCCAAAGGAAAAAATCATTGTATTTGAAAATTTGTTTGAAATTAATAAACTTTTAAATGATCTTAAAATGCACAGGTTTTATTTGAAAATAAGTTAACCTGATTGCGCTGACTACGGTTTGGTCGCTCCGCTTCGCTGCGCAACCAAGCTAAATTTGCAGACTTTTCTGAACTTGAAATTTTACTTCATGCTTAATCAGAGTGGAAATACTCTTTAGAAACTTTAAATCAACAAAGCAATGAATGACTGAAATTTTCTAAAAATCTCCGTTCAAGAAATTTAAAAGTATTTCAATAAGTGTTTGAGTAAGTCCTTGTAAAATGAATTAATATCTTAATATTATTAATCACATTACTTACAAAATAATTAAATATATCTTTATTAAACATATGCCATACATAATTTTATTCGCTAAACAATTATTCTCACTAATTAAGAAATACGAAATCACGAAGTGGAAACAACAATATACAATATAAACACACATGTATTGTGGTACCATACACAAGACCTTGGCTAAACAATCAAAAAAACCTAACTAATTAAGAGAGCTTTATTACTTAAGCTGAGATTTCTTCGAAAAACAGAAAAGCGGAGAAAAAAGTAATCACCAAGGAAAACGAATCGATCTCAAACGAAGGTTAATTGTTAGATGATAAATTTTCCACGGGATGTGTTTTTGCTAAATGCGTTTCATTTCCAATACCGCAAACACATCCAACAATTAATAATGGTTACGTATACGTTTCTCTTTACTAAACACAGGTAGTTTTTTTGTTAAGTATACATTCCCCAATTATCTGCTGTAAATGTACAGACATTCGTTGTTTTTTTAAAAGGGTTCAATTTGAAGCTTAAACGGGTGTTTTCCACTCCCAGGCTAAGCATGAAGTAAGATTTCGAGTTTAGAAAAGCCTGAAAATTTGGTTTGGTCGCTCCGCGAAGCGGAGCGGCAAAACCAAATTTTTAGGCTTTTCTAAACTCGAAATTTTTCTTCATGCGCCACGCGTCCAAGACACTGATTTTAAGTGAAGTTCGCTTGTTTGCAATATTTCAGTGTTTTCAGTGTTTAATACGCGTGGCGCATAAAGTAAAATTTTGAATTTAGAAAAGCCTGAAAATTTGGTTTGGCCACTCCGCTTCGCGGAGCGACCAAACCAAATTTTCAGGCTTTTCTAAACTCGAAATTTTACTTCATGCTTAGCCTGGGAGTGGAAAACACTCGTTTTAAGCTTCAAATTGAACTATTTAAAAAAAACGTATGCATGTGTATACTTGAAAGAAAAATTCCTTGCATAATTAATATATAATAAATTGAATTATAGATATCGGATGAATTGCGCATTAAATTCGTAAATAATTGTACGTGCCTGGCGTTGACGTGTGTCATACTGGATGACGATTATGTTTTCGATTTTTAATAAATATGTGATGATTAATTATCTAAATATTATCAAGAACACTAAAAGGAGGTATTCACTGTTTGTGTTGAGTTATGTGAAGTAATCTATCACCAATAAAGCACTGTTTGATTTCGTTTCTTCACTACTTTATTTTTCATTATTACATGTACATATCGAGTACCGTGTGCTCTTTTTCAATAACTGTAAAGGGTATTTAATATGCAGAATTTATTAAAGCAAGTAAACAAACTTTGTTTTAATATTGGTAACGGAAAATAAAATAACTGTAAAAGAATACAGAGTTAATTAAAACCATATTGAAAATGTATGTTTGCATCATTTTTTGAATTTGAATATTTGAATGTAATAATTTCCTGTTATTTTTCTATACGTACATATATTTAGAGTTTACTTCCAAAACAGAAATAGAATGCGTATTATCGACTCGTCATGTTTGATAAGCATATTTTAATGAGCATATTTAATTATAAACCCCTTTGTGCATGTGAAAATAATTAGTGAGGCTTTACACAGCGATCTAAGCGGATTTAATGAAGCTGTTAATACATGTCATTATTATAATAGTAATGGCGAGCAAAAGTTGTGCGACTATTAAAAGTGTATTTATAATTTTCAGTTTTACTAAATATATTATGTCTGGACGAAGGATTTATACGGGTTAAATCTATGATATCTAAGTTTCTATTTTAAAATCTATATCTAGACAAAGTATATTTAAGGGTTAAATCCTTAAACCTAAAATAAAAACATTATAAGTGCGATTCTTTACGCAATCTATAACAACCTCATTCATATTTATGTTTTAACAAAAAAACACATTTAACTTCGTTTGTATAACTCTATGCGTTTAGATAATAGTTATATAGAAACTTAAACGTGTTTTTATTGTTAAATGAACATATATAACAAAGTAGAAGCATTCACAACATAACTAAAGTTTTGTTAAAAGAGCGTAAGAAAAAAGTCTGAAACTTTAGGAAGATCAAAAAATGTTCCAAATTGTTTAAATATTTTGAAAAATGTCTAATCAACACATTCTATTGGTAGTCCAAATCCGTTTGAATCTATTGGTATAAATAGTTAAAAAATATCATAAAAATGTTTGAACTGGTGATCTGTAACTTATTCTAACAAAGTACGTTTGAATTTCAGTGCTTTATTAAACATTATATTTTATCATTTTAAATTCTAAACTACTTTAAATTTGATTTGAATACACCCTATATTTAAATTAATAAAAAAGATTTTGAGGAGCTACAAGAACAAAATAATCTTACATCAGTTTCCGCAAAAATAAACCTTATAAGAATGATTATTTTTAATTGCATTTTTCAATTCTTGAGAACATTAGATTGTTTGCGTTCATTTTATTCAAGTCTCTCCGTGAAATTACAAAGTGTAAACAAAATAGTATTTTTCTAAATATGTCGGTAATAAGTAGCCTACTTTAACCCTTTCAGCCCTGGAATTTTTCTGGTGCCGAAAAAAATGTTTTGTACGCTGCATATTATTTATCAGAGCTGGGACGAATCCTCGGTAAAAGGATTCGAATCACGAATCCGAATCACCTAATATGATTCGAATCACGAATACTAGAATAAAGGGTTCGTAAGAGATAAATATGATTCGAATCAAAGATTCGAATCCTGTTTTTTCGAATAACGAATACAAATCCTTTAAGAATAAATTTGATTTTATCTTTTTTTTTAACCATTTATATAAAAATATCGTTACCAGTTGTTTTACCAAAAATATTTAAAACCTAATTATTTATTAATCACACTAAACATCATTGATAACAGACTAAACATCTGATTACCTGTTACTCTGATTAAAGATGTATTTGTGTGTTTCTGAACTTCACTTCAAATCAGTGTTTTGTACGCGTGGCGCATGAAGTAAAATTTCGAGTTTAGAAAAGCCCGAAAATTTGTCTCGGGTCGCTGCGCGACCTTCGACAAATTTTCACGGGGCTTTTCTAAACTCGAAATTTTACTTCATGCTTAGTCTGGGAGTGGAAACACTCGTATAAATGAAGACAACCTTATACAAGACTGTCTCAGCTTAAACCGAGTCGACCTTATACAGTAATGACTTTGATTTTGACGACATGTGAGGATTTCCGCGCGTGATAAGGTCGGCTCTTTTTAAATCGAGACAACCTTGCACAATAATGATCTTGGTTTTTGGTTTTTGGTTCAAAGATTCGAATCCTGTTTTTACGAATCACGAATACAAATCCTTTAAGAATAAATTTGATTTTATCTTTTTCTTTTTCAACCATTTATATAAAAATATCGTTACCAGTTGTTTTAACAAAAATATTTAAAACCTAATTAATTATTAATCACACTGAACATCGTTGATAACAGACTAAACATCTGATTCCCTGTCACTCTGATTAAAGATGTATTTATGTGTTTTTGAACTTCACTTCAAATCAGTGTTTTGTACGCGCGGCGCATGAAGTAAAATTTCGAGTTTAGAAATGCCCGAATATTTTCACGGGGCTTTTCTAAACTCAAAATTTTACTTCATACTTATTCTGGGAGTGGAAAACACTCATTTAAAGCTTCAAATTGAACTCTATTATAAAATCGACGAATGCCTGAAAATTGCGTAGATAAAAAACTCACTAAATATCGTTAAAACCGGGAAAGTCAGAGAAAAGTCATGAAATTATATTTAAATTGACCAAAACACTAATAAAAAAGCCATATGACATTATTAAATTTGTGAAAATCAGCAGACAAATTACAAAACACGTAAACGTTTATAAAATTAACTTAAATATTGACAAAAACAATGAAAACAATTTAACAAAATGGAGGTTTCCCACAGAGGAAAGTTATATTAAAAGGCCAGGGAAAAAATCTTGAATCGCGGAAATGTCGGAAAAATTTAACATTTCAGATTGTGGCTACCATGTCAGTTTTACTTCAATAATTATCATATGTTTAATTTAAAAAAACCTCTAGAGTGCTATGATTTTATCATTTTTTTAATTTATGTTGGCTACACGCGTTAGGAATTGTCATATAAAACGTCAGACATAACAATTATAATGTATAATTTCAGAGTTGCCAACCTACAATTTATTTCATAGCACTTTAGAGGTTTTATTTTAGAGAACATACGATATTAAACATAATTTTGAAAACTAGATTATTATCTTTAAAAACATTTTTAGTCATTTAATGTTCTCCCTGTGGGTCTTTTTGAAATTTCGCATTTACCGCAACAAACCACAAATCTTGCAAGTCTTGAAAGCCAACATTGAAGAAGAAATTACCAATTTGGAGCCTGATGTTTTACGAACAACAATTCAAAATACAGTAAAACGAGCAAAATCAACATCAACTCAGGAGATGGTCATTTGACCAATATCATTTTATTAACTTTATATTATCAATTTTACACCTTTAAATTAACTTTCAGTCAACACATTGCCTATTTTTTTTAATTTTTAATAAAATGACAGCTAATTCATAATATGACATTCCTTTTGCCTTTTGCCAACTCAGGAGATATAACTTTATATTATCAATTTTACACCTATAAATTAACTTTCAGTCAACACATTGCCTATATTTTTTTATTTTTAATAAGATGGCAGCCAATTCATAAAATGACATTACTTTTGCCTTATATTACACGAGACAAAAAGTTTATATCTTAAGAAATGTTAATTTTTGCTTTTTAACATAGATTCACTATCCTTGTTTACTCACAAAATAAAATATAAAGTTTAGAAAATTCTGAAAATTTGGTTTAGTTGCGAAGCGAAACGGATAAAACACTGAAATATTGTGAAATTGAAAATGTACTTGTTTTTACTTATTATGTGTGACGGTATGATTTTTAATTACTTTAATTTTGTTCGTATGTTTTTATTTGATAAGGCTGGCTGTCAAAAAAAAAAAATAATGATTGTTAGCGGTGAACTTGGTACGATCACGATCACGAGCTCTACTGTTTGTTGGTATTACAACATCATAGACTACAGAAAGGGTTCTTGCTAGACCTAAGTTCAAAGATTACCGTCGAATAGAATGTTAATACTGCTGAAAATTCCTCAACTCCTCGTCTTGCGTTCACTGCTGAAACTCTTCAACTCCTCATCTGGCCGTTAGTGCGGTGGTTGGTTTCTGCGGGCCACCGGTCTGTGCTTGAAGAGTATTGTCAAGAAAAAATCAAGAACATGTCCGTGCTTGAACAAAAAATCAAGAAATTGAACCGTAAATAATTAGTCTTCAACCGCAACCCCAAGTGGAGGATACTGCTATAACTACTCTTGCCCAGGATACAGATAAGCCCCAAGAAACTTTTATATTGTGTTTATTTTTCAAATTGAATTATTCATATTTAATCAACCTCTTTAGTTTATAAATAATGTAATCTCCAGTGCACTCAAGAATTAGGTCATGTAGCATTGCAATTGGCTAACTTTTAATATTAACTCACAATTTGGAAAACAAAAATTAACCCAAAATTCCATCTATAACAAATTCTTATCTTAGTTGTTATTTCGTAATTTAAACAATTAGGATTACTCAGATGTTCCTGTAAATTACGTGGCGCCCAAAACATAAATAAAAAAAACAGAACCCACCCTTCGTACTGAGTGAGTTCGACCAGGAACAATTAGCTAAATTGAAGTTAACGTCACGAAATTGCACATTATGACCGATTTTTGGTTTCCGCTGGAAGTCAGCATGATGCTGTTTCTGCCGAAAATTGCGGAATTCGAGGAAATCGTGTTGAAACAGAACGGATGGTCAGTAACAGGAATTTCCCAACCTTTGAAAGTGGAAATCGCACACGTTGTCCCTAGTTACACGCTGTCCTTGTTCTTCCTGTTTTCCGTTATCTTGACGATATATCAGAGAAAAACTCCAATAAACCGCATCTTAGCAATCTGAAATCAACGATACGGGTGGCATGCATAACGGAAAACAGGAAGACTAAGGGCAGCATGTAACTAGCGACCACATTTGCGATTTCCATTTTCAAAGATTGGGAAATTCCTGTTACTGACCAATCGTTCTGTTTCAACACGTCTTCCTCGAATTCCGCAATTTTCGGCAGAAACACCATCATGCTGACTTCCAGCGGAAACCAAAAATCGGTCATAATGTGCAATTTTGTGACCATAACTTCAATTTAGCTAATTGTTTCTGGTCCAGCTCACTCAGTACGAAGGGTGGGTCCTGTTTTTTTTATATATGTTTTGGGCGGCACGTAATTGACAGGAACATCTGAGTAATCTTAATTGTTTAAATTACGAAATAACAACTAAGATAAGAATTTGATATAAATTGAATTTTGGGTTAATTTTTATTTTCCAAATTGTAAGTTAATATTAAAAGTTAGCCAATTGCAATGCTTCATGACCTAATTCTCGAGTGCACTGGAGATTACATTATTTATAAACTAAAGAGGTTGATTAAATATGAATAATTCAATTTGAAAAATAAACACAATATAAAAGTTTCTTGGGACTTATCTGTATCCTGGGCAAGAGTAATTATAGCAGTATCCTCCACTTGGGGTTGCGGTTGAAGACTAATTAATTACGGTTCAATTTCTTGATTTTTTCTTCAAGCACGGACATGTTCTTGATTTTCTCTTGACAATACTCTTCAAGCACAGACCGGTGACCCGCAGAAACCAACCACCGCACTAACGGCCAGATGAGGATTTGGAGAGTTTCATCAGTGAAAGCAAGACGAGGAGTTGAGGAATTTTCAGCAGTATTAACATTATATTCGACGGTAATCTTTGAACTTAGGTCTAGCAAGAACCCTTTCTGTAGTTTATGATGTCGTAATACCAATAAACAGTACAGCTCGTGATCGTGATCGTACCAAGTTGACCGCTCACAATTATTATTTTTTTTTTTTGACAGATTTTCTAAGGCAGCCTTCTCAATACGAAAAAAAATAAAGTAATTAAAAATCATACCGTCACATATGTTTAAATTTCATAGCAAATTTGTTTTATTAGAAATATCTACGTCCCGAGAAATACAAGGAGCTTTTCTGACGTCACACATGAAATTCCTCGCGTGACGTGAAAAGTCAATGTAATTAAACTAACAAGGTCGACTCGGTTTTAAATTAAGACAACATTATACACTAACCACCTTGATTGCTGACTTCACGCGTGGAAGTCCTCACGTGATGTCAACAATCAAGGTAATTAACTAATACAAGGTCGGCTTTGTTTAAATCAAGACAAACTTACTTACACACTAGATATGGGTCGTTCGTGAATGATTCGTTCAAAAAGAACGATTCTGTACGGTGATTTGAATGAACTGATTCCGTATTTCAAGAAGAATTGATTCGTTAATGATTCATTCCCTCGAGACGACCGACCGAACGATTTTGGTCGAGTCTGCCCGAATCGGATGACTAATTCGTTTGCTCGAATCCCCGCGCAACATCATTCAACATCATTTATGCACTCCGCTTTGTGCAGGGTGGTTTAATTTCGATGTTGATTGTGGGCATCTCGGTAAATATAAAAGAAACAAAAAATCCGCTGGCACAGTCGCGATCTCTTTTTTTGAGACTAGGATAGTGCCGAAAACAGCAATGCACCATCTTGTTTTTTTCAGAAGTTATAGGGCAAAATGGGGTTTTCTTGATTTTTAACTTTAATTTTAATATTAAAAGTGTCAAGGAGTACAGTCTATCGCTCCGTGTGTATCGCTCCGCTATTCCTTGTTATTGAAGAGGGCTTCCTTAAAGAAATTTCGTTAAAATCGCTGACCAAATCAAGATAAGTACGATCCCTGTAGGGAGTAACTCTTATTTAGATTGGTATAGAATTTGTCGAGTATTTAATTTATTTTATAAAATTTCACGTGCAGTAAATCATAAGCATATGTCTGTGTATGTGCGGTGAAGGTCAAGCGCAAATAACTGAACAAAAACAATACGAAATTATTTTGGAAATATTCCATTAATTCAAATTTAAAATAAATATTTAATTTTAAATTAATTAACCACATAATTAAAGGAGTATATGTTTTAAATACAAGACATTTTTATTTTAGGTATACATATCCAGATTTGTAAATTTTTAGACGTTTCAAAAACGCGTTAAATTTTAAGCTTCTAACGAGCGTTTCCAATCCCAGGTTAAGCATGAAGGAAAATTTCGACTTTAGAAAAGCCTGAAAATTTGGTTTGGTCGAGTAGCGAAGCGACCAAACCAAATTTTCAGGTTTTTCTGAACTCGAAATTTTCCTTCATGCGCCAAGCGTACAAAACACTGATTTCAAGTGAAGTAAAAATAGATTGTTTTAGAATACTGTTTAAGCAGTTTATTTTTAAATTCACGATATTTCAGTGTTTTATACGCACTGCGCATAAAGTAAAATTTCGAGTTTAGTACAGCCTGAAATTGTACTTCATGCTTAATTCCCGCTTCACTACGCGACCAAACCAAATTTTCAGGCTTTTCTAAACTCGAAATTTTACTTCAAGCTTAATCAAGGAGTGGAAACACTCGCTAGAAGCTTCCAATTAAACGCTTTTCAAAAACAACAAATGTCTAAAAATGTACAATGTATATATCAAGGTATGTATACTTAGAACAAAAATTATGACATACATGGTCGTATTTAGTAGCCTAAATATTATTTTAAAACTTTTTAACTTATTAATAATTTATTTTTATTATATATACATCTTCTAAAAACGATTCTGAAACAGCCTTTTGAAATGATTCGAATCACCTACATTTGGATTCGAATACGAATCCTTTTTCAAAAAAGTATTTAAATGTCTATTTCGAATCCTATCTAGCTCTCGTTCTAATATCTAATATATTTTGCATAGTATAGGATTTAAAATGTTTATAATATATCAAAGATTCTACAGTTTAACAAAGATTCCACAGAATAAATAAAAGTTGATACATTGCAAATTTTTAATAAAATGTATGATAACATTTCTGAACTAAATTGAATGTTGAAAGTTTTTCGTGTATTGAAGTTGCAATCGAAAATGTAACTCCTTTTAAGAAAACTATTTATAATTTAAAGTGTGCTTGTTCATATTATTTTATTTTTTATTCAGATATATTATTGGAATGTGCACGTAGAACCTTTTCTGATCCTGTGTATGGATCAGAAAAGGTTCTGATCCATACACTGGTAAAAGTTATCCGTCTTTATATAAAATATACAGTGTCGCACTAAAAAGGAAACATTTCTGTTTTTAAGGCATTTTATAATAGGATTTTGAAAAACGATGTGATCAATTTTTCCGTTTACATTCGACCAACATTAAAACAGAGCTAGCTTTGAGGGATTTAACATTAGGATGGTTAATTGCAAGAACTACAAATAAATCTATTGCATATTTAAAGTTAGACAGCGAAATGTTCTCTTTAGTATGTACAGCGTGTTTCATTTAACTTGAGACTGCTAAATATCTGGAGAATTAAGCATTATATCAAAAACCGTTTCAAATAAATCGGGTGGCACATTAACCTGTTATAGTGATTGCTGAATGCCTGAAAATTTACAACGTATACATTAGGATATGTACATATAGTATGCTTAGAAGAAAAAATCCCTGTATTTAAAACAACATCAATAATTAATAATGTTCATTTACTTATTTTTGTTATTCGAAACCGGCTCATTAATGACTTTAAAATATAGGTTTAAAGGTTGGGAACTGATGATCTAACCTAACCCAATTTCACAATTGTATTTGGTTAGGTTAGATCGCAAGTAACGAACCCAACCTAACCAAATACAATAAAGTAGGTACTCGTGGACTGAGTACCCAGTACATACAAAACTGCCATGACGGTGGTGTAAAACAGAGTAGAAAAGGAAGTAGTGGATAAAAAGCTGCTGCCTGAAACTTAGGGAGGGTTTCGGAAGGGTAGTGAGACAAGGGATCTAATTTTTAGATTAGCGAGGATAGTGGAGAGAAGACTAGAAGAGAAGAGGAGTATGTATGCTGTATTTTTAAATCTGAAAGCTGCGTATGACACTGCGCGGAGAGATAAGATGATAGAATGCTTAAAGAGGAGAGGTGAATGGTGTAGCTGTGGAATGGGCGAGGAGGAAGTATAAGGAAACCGTGAGAGCGAAAGTGGGAGAGAGTATATCGGAAAAGTTTAGAGTATGGACTAGGGTGAGACAGGGCTATCCGCTGAGCCCTCTATTATTCAACTTGTATATGAGTGAAATGGAGAAAGTGTTGAAAAGAGGGCAGACGGGTGGGGTAGTGATTCGAAAATCGAAATCATGGATGTTGGACTTTGCGGACGATGTAGTGCTTCTGGCGAAAGAATGGGGGGAGATGAAAGAGGGATTGCAGCGAGTGGAGAGGTATCTGAATAAGAGAGGATTGTGTGTAAATGTTAAGAAAACTAAGTGGATGAGGTTTAGAAACAGAAGAATGGATAGAAGAGTGAGTATACTGAAACGGAAGAAAGAGGTGATTGAAAGAGTGAATGAGTTTAGGTACTTGGGCTTCATATTCCAGAGCACCGGAGGATACAATGGATTCAATGAAAATCCAGAAAGGCCTGGGGGATGGTGAAAGTAAAGTGGGGAAAGTGGTTTCACGGGAATCTCCATTTGGCGTGGATCCGTGTGTGAAGCCCATCCTAATGTATGGTATGGAGGCATTTGGAATGGAAGGGTATGAACGTATTGAAAGAGAGCAATGGTGGTTTCTAAAACAGATACTGGGGGTGGAAACATCAACTCCTAGCTACATTTTGTTTCAGGAAACCAATAGGGGAAGTATGATGGCGAACGCGTTGGAAATGGTGGTAAAATACGAGGTGAAGTTGAATGAATTAGAAAATGAGAGGCTAGTGAAAGATGTCTGGGCGACATGTTTGGGAATAGAAAAGAGTGAGTTGAAAAGAAAGCGGAGGAAGATGAATGACTAGCTGGAAAAAAGGGGTAAATGTGGCTGCATGGATAAGAATGAAATTGAAGGAGGTAGAAGTACATGAATAGCAAGGATGTTTGGAGAAGAGTGGGTATAACCCTTTATATGAAAGGTGGAAAGTGCATAGGAGGCTGCCACTGTGCTTGAGCAGGAATGACTTGTCAACGGGAGAAAAGGTAGCTTTGGGAAGAGCTACGTGTGGATCGAGAGAAAGAGGTAGAAAGGTATGGATGGGTGAAAAGTATGTAAGATGTGTGTTATGTGGAAGTGGAAGGGATACTTGGGACCATATAGGAGGGGAATGCAAGGGTGTGCGTAGGGAGTGAACTGGTGGTAGAATGATAACAGAGAAAATGTAAACATTTTGATGAGACTGGGGTGGGAAAGGGAAAATATAAAATACATTTATTTGTAATTGTTATGTAGGAATTGTGTTTTTAGTTTTGAGGTATGATGCCAATAAATGTCTTTTTCACAAAGTATTCAGACTAAAAGTTTTGAGTGGTTGTACTCGAGTTACGCCCAGCTCTGATAATATATCAAAATTGAGTGTGAAAAATTAAAAAGGACAATTTGTGAATTCTAACTTAAGTAATGCGTTCACTACTAGCGTTCAAGTTGATATATTGTTTTAAATCAACTTACACGTATCTAAGAAAATATACCTCCAGTTAGAGGTCTTGAGAATGTTTGTGTGCTTACATCGTTTCTTATTTGATTTTTAACATGTGTTTCACATTTATTGATCCGTTTCGCTTCGCAACCAATCCAAATTTTTATTCAATATTTACTTAATTTCGAATGAAAATTTGGATTGGTCGCGAAGCGAAACGGAGCGACCAATTCCAATTTTTAGGTTTTTCTAACCTTAAAATATTTACTTCATGCGTGTTAGCCACTGATTAAGTGTGAAGTCAAAAAGTATATTGTACTTATGTTTATGTTTCATAGCGAACTTAGCTTACTAAATTGTTTGATATTGCGTTTAAGGGTAAACATTTTAAACCTTGAAAAGCACATTTTATGTCATTTTTTACATAACTTTTAAGATTTCTTGATGATCCCTTACAACAAATATTATACACATGGGTTGTTTGTTGTATTTGTACATTTATAAACGAATTTTTAAATGTGTAAGTCAAACTTTAACTATGTTCGTTTTAAATATAACTGAACATATTATTCTGGTTTTGATGTCTGCGATCTGTTGTGCTTTATTCTTTCAGCCCTGGCATTTTTTTTGGTGTTCAAAAAAATGTTTTGTAGACTGCGTATTATTTATTACTATCTCAGATATACAGAGAGTTTTCCTTTTACGTATACATATCTCAATATACCATATACGCTGTTAATCTTCAAATACTCGTTGTTTTTACAAATATTTCAAATTGAACTTTTAAACGAGTGTTTTCCACTCCCAGATTAAGCATGAAGTAAAATTTCGAGTTTAGAAAAGCCTGAACATTTGGTTTGGTCGCATAGCGCGAAGCGCGAAGCGACTAAACCAAATTTTCAGGCTTTTCTAAACTCGAAATTTTACTTCATGCGCTACGCCTACTAAACACTGATGTGATGTGGTGTTCAGAATACACGTTTTTAGCATACTGATTTAGTAGAATACCTAAAATCAGTGTTTTATACGCGCGGCGCATGAAGTAAAATTTCGAGTTTAGAAGAGCTCGAAAATTTGGTTTGGTTTCTAAATTTGAAATTTTACTTCATGCTTAATCTGGGAGTGGAAAACACTCGTTTAAGACTTTAAATTAAACTATTTTAAAAAACAAACGATTATCTGAAAACTTACAGCTTATGCATAGATATATGTATATTTAAAAGAAAAATGTTCATTATGTTCACCAAATTTTAGTGGTGGCAAATGCCACCGTCAGGGCTGAAAGGGTTAATAACATATAACGAACGCGCTTTTGTATTATAAACATTGAGTTATATTTATACGTTATTTTCTACATTTTAAAAATCTAATTATCTAGGAATCCATTAGATGTTTTACTGTGTAAATCATTAATTTTCTTTGAATGAAACCCTGTGTAGTTTGTGCTAAAACTATTTAACAAACACGTCTGGTGTACGCTTTATACAAATAAAGCGGGCATAAATATTCCGTATTTGCATTCAGGTTTGGATTTTGTGTAGTTGAACACAAACACACACCAACAAACATACATTTTAGATGACTGAATAAAACAAATTTGTGGGAGTCTGATTTATTGTCTCCGGCAATACACTCCAACAAATTTCAAAGCGGCTGCAAACGAAGCAAATCCTATTAAGGAGCAATTCAAAAGTACGTTGCAAAATAATTCACTTTTACGATACGTAAGAGATGCTCTTTTTAAGTTAAATCTTTTTATTTACAAGTCAACATATTACAAGAAAAACGAGTTAAAGTCTAGTATTTTCATTTTGTAATTGTTAATACACATACATATCCCAATGTGTGCTCTGTAAGCTTTCAGCAATTCGATGTTTTTGAAAAGGTTTCAATTTCTAACAAGTGTTTCCACTCCTTTATAAAGCATGATGTAAAATTTCGAGTTTAGAAAAGCCTGTAAATTCGCACAGCGAAAAAAACAAATTTTCAGGCTTTTTTAAACTCGAAATTTTACTTTATGCGCCACGTGTATAAATCACTGAAATATTGTGAAGTTTTAAACATACTACTAAAACAGTATGCTAAACTTCACGTTAAATCAGTTTTATGTACCTGGCGCATGAAGTGAGATTTCGAGTTTAGAAAAGCTTGAAAATTACGTTTGGTTGCGAAGCGGAGCGACCAAATCCAATTTTCAGGCTTTTTTAAACTCTAAATTTTACTTTATATTATAAAACACTGATTTAACGTGAAGTTAAAAATGTACTGCTTTAGCATATTTTGTAGTATGTTTAAAACGTCACAATATTTTAGTGATTTATACGCGTGGCGCATGAAGTAAAATTTCGAGTTTAGAAAAGCCTGAAAATTTGGTTTGGTCGCTCTGCTTCAGGCTTTTCTAAAATCGAAATTTTACTTCATGCGCCACGCGTATAAATCACTGAAATATTTTGAAGTTTTAAACATACTACAAAAACAGTATGCTAAAGCAGTACATTTTTAACTTCACGTTAAAATAAATTTTCAAGCTTTTCTTAACTCGAAATTTTACTTCATGCTTAATCAAGGAGTGGAAACACTCGTTAAAAGTTTCAAATTGAACACTTTTATGAAAAAAAAAACAAATGCCCGAACAAGTAGAAAGTATGCATCGGGATGTGTGTACTTAAAAGAATTATTTAGTGTACAGTAAATTATATTGTTAATTAAGCTTACACCTTCATAAAAATTTTACCTTTAACACGACTTTAATATAATTTAAACAGCTAAAAACAGCAACAGAAATAATGTGGACAATTATCTTTGAAGCAAACTCAACGTGCGGGATGAGAGCAAACACACAGAAAACTTTAATAAGACCATTTTTTTGTTGTTGAAAGCTCTCCCAAAAAGGGAGCGAGAGAGAAAAGCACTCGCGTGTAAAGTTTATCTTTTGAAAACTTATATTCCGCTGCTCATTTCGCAGGGAAATCTCATTCAATTACAAGTTACATGATTGGAATTCGCCGGTTGCGAGCAGGTACTAATTGACTGTACTTATGTTGACGTTTACAAAACTTGGAAATGTTTAACGAGAAAAGGGGCGTAAGCATAGTTGGCTCGGGGTTTCGTGTGTAATTAGAAAATCTGAGCCAGCATTGTTTGTTTTAATGTAAAAGTAGCAATAAATGTTGATTCTGTTTACGCTCGCAAATTTGTGCAATTTGCTTTTACACCTTTTCGTTAGTTGTGTAATTTTATTGGTTTAATAAGTAGGTGTTTATTACCATGTACATTTTGTATTTATTTACTAGAAACCTTTGTCTTATTTTTTTACCACGGCCAATTGTCGCTTTAACAAATGAAAAGCATTTTTATACTTACGATATATTGGTGTTTTAAATTTTAAGTTAGATTTGTAGCAAACTAAAAAAATGTCAAACAATAATAAAGAAATTGTATAGATTTACAATTGTGAGGACGCATTTTTATTTCATTTTGAAATATCAGCTCGGTGCCACGAGTAGGCATTCTAATACCAGTAATACCAACTGTGTGGAACACATTTTTATTTCATTTTGAAATATAAGCTCGGTGCCACGAGTAAGCATTCTAATACCAGTAATACCAACTGTGTCGAGCGCATTTTTATTTCATTTTGAAAAATCAGCTCTGAGCCACGATTAGGCATTATAATACCAGTAATACCAACTGTGTGTAACGCATTTTTATTTGATTTTGAAATATCAGTTCGGTGCCACGAGTAGGCATTCTAATACCAGTAATACCAACTGTGTGGAGCGCATTTTTATTTTATTTTGAAAAATCAGCTCGGTGCTACGGCTAAGCATTCTAATACCAGTAATACCTGTGTGGATCGCATTTTTATTTCATTTTGAAATATCAGCTCGGTGCCACGATTAGGCATTAGGCGTAATTGCAGTGATGGATTTCAAATAATTTTCAGAAATACAAAAAGTTCTAAGATATTTCTCTTAAAATAGAGAATATAAACTAATTTAACAGTGATGGATTTTAGATAATTTTCAGAAATAAGGAAAATTTTAAAAATATTTCTCTTGAAGAGCATATAAACATTATATTCATTTGGCAATGAAGGATTTCAGATAATTTGTAGAGATAAAAAGAAACTTCTAAAATATTTCTCTTGAAAGGGAGTATAAACATTGCTAATATAAACTAATTTAACAGTGAGGGATTTTAGATCATTTACAGAAATAATGAGAGTTCCGAAATATTTCTCTTGAAACAGAGAATTTAAACATTATTAATTTGACAGTGAAGGATTTCAGATAATTTGTAGAGATAAAAAGAAAGTTCCAAAATATATTTAATATTTTTTTAAGCGGACATTAAACATTACTAATATGACAGTGACGTGGCGACAGTGGCAACCCAATACACATTAACGGCATTTTGTTGCCTCTAATCATTGTTTTAAACAATTGATTCAACGCGTTTGGCTCGCGTTTTATTCCGATTTACATAACAGATATGGGAATATCTGATGGCGTGTTATTCTAAATAAAGACAATGATGTATGTGTTTTTCAACTGCACATTAAGTCAGTGTTTTAATACGTGTGGCGCATGAAGTAAAATTTTGAGTTTAGAAAAGCCTGAAAATTTGGTTTGGTCGCGTAGCGCTACGCGCTACGCGACCACACCAAATTTGCAGGCTTTTCTAAACTCGAAATTTTACTTCATGCTTAACTAAGGAGTGGAAACCCTCGTTAAAGGTAAGTCATTAAATGCTGTTAATTATCCGTGTATATAATGACTTTAAATTGTAAATAAATAACATGAATTTTCGGAATTGTTATTGCTTAGAATCTAAAACACTTAATGAAAAGTTAAATTTCGAGTTTAGAAAAGCCTGAAAATTTGGATTGGTCGCGTAGCGAAGCGGAGCGACTAATTCAAAATAGGCTTTTCTAAACTCGAAATTTTACATCATGCGCCACGCGTATAAAACACTGATTTAATGTGAAGTTCAAAATATACGTTGTGTTTAATTTTGCAAATGTTTAGATGGAATATGTAAAAGTATATTTAACTGAAAAAAAATAATTTTTAAACCTATCCGGATACATTTCAAGCTCTTTCATGACATAAAACTTGCAATTGTTTCGATTTTCAAACTACAAACGATGAACCAGAAACCTTTTCAGGTTGTTCAAATGTAATAAAATGTCGTCACTTTCGTTGTCTGAAATCACTTTGACAAATATTATATGATCTGTCAAACTGTAATTAATTCGAAATAGTTTATAAGTTCCAAACTCCGCCACTAGAGGGCGTAACATGTATTGCCAAATACAAAAACAGATTTTTCGCAAAAAAAATCCTAATTAAGCTAGATTGAAATTATTCAAATCGTACGCTAAATTTGACTCAATTTTAACTATTCACTTGTTTCTTTATCTGTCAAATTTAAAATAGGGGCGAGCGGAAAACTTTGGTTATTAAACTGCTTGTCTCTTTAGTTAGGATTAACCGATGTTATTAAAATTAGTCTCGATTGATAGAGAATTTGAGGCACTTTAAAACATATTTTACACTCGTTAAATTTAGTTTTTATAGTAAGCACCAGAGGGCGTTTTTGAAACAACATCCATATTTACTGGATTTTCTCAAAAAAAATCGAATCGTAAGGTATAGATCTCTTACGCTGATTTACTACAGGGTGAAATAATGAGAAAAATCGTGAAAACCTCATCCTGATTTCTTTATTCTAACCGGAGATATAGTAGAAAGTTTAGTAGATTTGCCCATTTCCAACCGCGCGCCATTTAAAAATATATTTTAAAATTTATGTTCAAGACGTCAAAAACGAGAATCTAACGAATAATAGAGATCATATTTTCCAGTTTATGTGTTTTTTTAAGCAAATATGTAATTAAATCGAAGATTAATTAAAATCTCAAAATATAGTAGGCTTTGAGATGATAAAATAATAACATTGGTTTATTGTTACAATACATCTATCAAAACTACAACAATTTGTCTTGTGCAAGGTTTTAACTTTAAAAAATAAAATGTCGTATACTAACGAAGAAGCATAGGATATGTTAAAAATATATTTTGAGTGTCAAGAAAATGTTGCAGTGTAGTCAAGAGTATATGCCGTGAGATATTCTAAACGTACGGGACATTGGAGGAAAGTATTTAGAAGAGTGGTGAAGCGCTTGTAAGAATCAGGTTCCGTTCATTCTAAATAGGGTGCTAAAAGAAAGCAAAGAAGCGCGAATGATTTACTTACATATTCGCTTAACAAAACATATAAATTAGGAAAAGTTATTCTTTTAATACTTTCAATTTTCAGTTTTGAAGTCTTGAATATAAAACAAATGAGCCGATAGGCCTACTAGATTTAAATATATTTTTATATGGCGAGCGGTTGGAAATGGGCAAATCTATCAAACTTTTTACTATATCTTCAGTTAGAATAAAGATATCAAGATGAGGTTTTTACTATTTTTCTCAGTATTTTACCTTGCAATAAACTAGCCTAAGAGATCTTGATGTTGTTCCAAAAACGCTCCCTGGTGCCCACTATAAGAACTTAAGTCAATGAAAATTGAATGTGTTTTAAAGTGCTTCTAATTCTCTATCAAACGAGACTAATTTTGTTTATTTCGGTTAATCCTAGCTAATGTTACATGCAGTTTAATAACCACACTTTTCCGCTCGCCTCTTCTTTAAATATGAGAGATAAAGAAACAAGTGGATAGTTAAAATTAATTTAAATTCAGAGAAGATTACGATTTGAATAATTTCAATCTAGCTTAATTTGAATTTTTTTGCGAAAAACATGTTTTTGTATTTGGCGATAGGTGTTACGCCCTCCAACGGCGGAGTTTGGAACTTATAAATTATTTCCAGCATTTTCTCTTTCCCACTTTTATTATGACATTTTTTACCGCAACATCCTACGCTGCATAGTTGCCGAGATACAGCCGGTAGCCACTCTTAATCAAACACCCGGTATTTAAAAATCAATAAAATCAAATATAATAATTTTATATGCATTTCTAAGTTTTTAAAATGCTCTGAAGAATAATAGAGTTTTATTTGTTGTTGATTTCATTTTCGCAGGTAACTAACTAATACATTTTCAAGTGATGCTTGATGAGGCCCCTAATATTGCGAGGCCTAGTACTAGTTATCACTGTTTATTCTTATTCGCAATTAAATTAAGATTTCAATTTTGCATAAAAGCTATTCTAAAACTATATTATTTTGATTATTTAAAATAAGGTACGCTTCAATTCGAAGTTAAATTGATTCCATTATGATATAACAATTTTATACTGCTCAGAACCAAGTCAGAACCAAGTCAATTTGATTTACTTTTCCACATTCAAATACCACAACTATTATTACTTAAGGTAGGATTCCTAAGCGACGACTGAAACGACTCGAGCCGCGCGACTCGAGCCGCGCGCGACTCGAGCCGCGCTCGACTGCTTTGCATGTAAATAAATGGAAGTTATTCCTAAGACGCGACTGTAGCCGCGCGACTGTAACGACTCTAGTGCGGCGACTCAAGTCGTACGACTGTACTGGTACAGAGAGCAGTATAGTCGTAAGAGTCGCTCGGCTTTTAACATAAATTAAGTTTATTTCATCATTTAAAAGTTATAACATTGATAAAAAAATATATTTCTTACAAGATATATATTATTTCTATCAAATTGGTGGTCTAATGAAGGCAAACTGAATAAAATTATGAAATAAAAACTACGCTTTTTTAAATTAAATAAACTTAGGTTAGTATCTTATTTTATGTTTTGATTAATTGCATAATTAAAAATATTTTTCTTATAATATTTTTTCTCTAAAGAAAGTCTATTATTCATAACGGTCTCGTAGAAATTGAAGTAATAGTCGTTGCATAGGAATCCGACCAAGAGATTAGAGCCGCGCGACTCTGGCCGCACGGCCACAGTCGCGTGACTACAGTTGTTTCAGTCGTCGCTTAGAAATCCTATCTTTAGACATTCTTCTATTAATACTATTAAAACATCAATTTAAAACAAAAAAAATTACTTTTTCTTCAACTAGACTACTCTGCTGGAAATTCCGATTCCAACGACATAACAACACACGAGCATTTGTTTTCTCCAAACCCATCCCTTAAGACCCATTTCACTTTTCCGCTACCTACCCAGTTTAAGCTACATAAATACTTCAAAAATAAACTATTCAACAACTCTTGAACCCCCACTACTACATTATTTACCGGAAACATTAATATTTCCCCACCGAATAAAATCAATACACTCACTGAGGTTATTTACTTCTCTCGACGAAACGTATTTTATACAACAAAAATTACGAGGATAATTCTTTCGCCGCACAAAACCGGGAGCGAACGGACGAAAGCTCGAAGCCCAGTGCTGAACAGGAAGCCCTTTTCGTCATATTCCGACTGCACTGGGATTTACATTATGCAGGATGCTTATTTGGGAATACCGCTGTGGTTTTCAATTTTGTATAACCCGAATTTCGCCCGCTGGTATTTTGTAAAATGTGCAGGTTGTAATAGCTAGTATTTTATAGGTAAATTTTATTTCGTTGGGGGTTTAAATTATGCTTTGCATTTACACTTTTTGCATGGGAATGCATTCGAGAGATTGTGTTGCAAAGTATTAAATAATAAAACAAAAAATCATTCAAAGCAGTAAATTATTGTAACTTCTACTACAAAATTAAGTATAATCTGAAATAATGAGTCAGGACGCTTGTAAGACTAATAAAAATTTGACCAAAATGTGAATAACATCTTAATTAAACTCTCTTGTTGGGAAGTCTAAGGATTGAGCTCAGTGGCGTTGCAAGGTCAGGTGGTACCCATGCGGAAATTTTTTGTCACGATACATACTTTTAAACAGGGTTGTTATGTTTAAAATACTTTGTTTTAAAACAGTGCTTCAAACATGTTTAAAAACAGCTGTCGTGTTTTAAACGGTTTTGTTTTAAACATGTTTTAAATGTTAAATAAGTTGAAAACAGGTTTTAAACAAGATAAATTCAAATTCAAACTATTTGAATTCGAGAAAATAAGCTTACGCTTCTTATAGTTTGCACACTTTAAACATAATATATAAAATTACGAAAAAACTATTCGTGAAAATGCAAACAATGTCTAACAAATCAAATTAAATTAGATTTTAAATATTTCATTGTATAATTCAATATCCGGAGGTGTATTTGCACGGGAAGTAGTTGTTTCAATGGATATTTATCGTCTTAAGTTGTCTTAATAATTAAGACATTGTTTGCATTTTCACGAATAGTTTTTTCGTAATTTTATATATCAGGTTTTTACGTTACATTTGCTTAAAACGTTTTTTTTATTACATTAAATTAGTTAAACTATATTTTATACTACTTTAATTAACATTTTTTTGTTTACGTTTTCAAATTTTAGTTAAATTGTTGAAGATATTTCAAATTACATTATTAAAAATAAAATGTTATCATAATAAAATATCACAATTATGTATGCATAAATGTGATTTAAAATGTTTTTTAAACATGTTTAGCCTTATTAATAGAATTGTCGTTAATATTATTATAGTTTAATGCTCGTTAATCTCTACTAGACGCATACAAACACGATACTAACATTTCGAATTAATAGAGCAAAATCTACAAGTTATTAGTTAGTTTTGATATAATGAAAAAATGAACGTGGCAGCATTATTACATTATCATTTGTTCTAACTTTATTGTAGTCAAGTAATTTAGAAGGTATGTTACACTGTTCTTTTATGTTGTTGAAAATGTATTTCTTCTGATAAATTATTAGATTTAAATTTACTTCTAATGAGGGTATCCACTCCCAGACTAAGCATGAAGTAAAATTTCGAGTTTAGAAAAGCCCCGTGAAAATTTGTCGAGGGTCGCGCAGCGACCCGAGACAAATTTTCTGGGCTTTTCTAAACTCGAAATTTTACTTCATGCGCCACGCGTATAAACGCTGATTTATTGTGAAATGGTCTTTCCCTAATTTACACGTGAAATAAGTTTATTATATCAATTATCAATTGTTTAGCTGATGGGGAAAGTACTTTGATGAACACTACTTTTTTTTAAGAAATACTTTGATTTATCTGTTAAAATTTTATAAAATTTAACAAACATTGCTTTGTAGTGCCCCCTCATGGGTGTTTTACGTAAAAATAGTTATTAAAAATAAATATCCTGTTCTCAAAAATTCCCGGATACAATTTATTTATAAAAAGTTTCCAGAAAAATATGTATCTTCTGTATATGAATATATATATATATATATATATATATATATATATATATATATATATATATATATATATATATAAATATATGATACTGTTTACAAATAGCTATAATTGAAACTCCGGGGGCTCGAAAATCGGTTTTAAGATACAGTCTAATAGACTATTTTTCTTAGAATTTATCGTAGAATACAAATATGACCGAATAAAAATTGGAAAAAAATTGACCCACTCTAACCTACATTTTTAAATGCACTAAATGTAATAAAATGCAAACCATTTTCCAAAGCGCTGAATATACCGAGAAATTAATCATATAATTACAGAGTGTGATAAATTTGCAGGAAACTTTGTTTTTATTAAAGAGTTAAATTTAAAGCGAGTGTTTTCACTCCTTGATTAAACATGAAGTAAAATTTCGAGTTAAGAAAAGCCTTAAAATTTGGTTTGGTCGCTCCGCTCCTCAAATTAGGATGTCAATTGGGAACGGTAAGTAATAGAGGGTAAAAATTCATCATAATAATTTCCTAACACTGTTTTTGTATTCGCCATAGAAATGAATACTTAATATTTTTGATCGTTTTTAAGGAGACTGTAATTCCCTAAAAGTGTTCATAAATATTAATTAAATGTATGCTGAATTACAATGACAATAAATTCATAATTAATCAAAATTCATGTAATATATATGGTATGATTAAGTAAGTATTTTGCTTTGTTCTTTAATCATTACTAAGGTTTGATAACAATGAAAAGATATAATCTGTGATAAATGTCTGTCACGCACAATAGTTGTGCCTCGATTTGCCCATTCCATACAATTTAATCCATCAAAACGTGTTCCCAAGACTTTCCACATTCTGAGAAATGCTTTATATAAAAACGTACACATGAGGATAGTAATTGTTCCGAGACATGCAAAATTTTATTATAGTTATTCATGCTGACATGAAAAATAAAATAGAGAACGTGATATTGTGTCAAATTAAATGGATTCATAAGAATGTAGGTTCGTATATCTATAACATTATAATAAATGGATATTTGAAGACAAACTCATTATTGAATTAGAATTGTATCTTATAAAGCGAGTATTATTTTACTCCAAATATTTCACATGTATTCACATTAAATCAGTGTTTTATACACTCTCTATTAACCCATAAAGCGCCATTAACCCATTAAACGCCATTGATGCATACACGCAACATTATTAATTTTTTGTTAAATAAATTACTAAATAAGTTAATTATAAGGAAAAATGTAAATATTTTGTTATTTAAATATTTCGGTTTTTACTTATTTAAAAAAATAAATGTGAGTGTATTTCTAACTTCACAATATTTTTGTGTTTTATGCGCGTGGCGCATGAAGTAAAATTTCGAGTTTAGAAAAGCCTGAAAATTTTACTTCATGCTTAATCCGGGAGTGGAAATCACTCGTTTACAGCTTTAAATTAAAGTCTATTGAAAATACAACGAATATCTAAAATCTCCCTGTATATATTTTTATAGAAAGGATACATTTTATCTTCTAAATATGTTCAGACAAAACAAATTTAATTAATTTTATTTAGAAAACAAACGCTATAACCATTTGACGTTTTGAAGCGGAGCGACCAAAACAAATTTTCAGGCTTTTCTAAACTCGAAATTTTACTTCATGCTTAGTCTGGGTGTGGAATCACTCGTTCTAATTTTTTATATAAAATGACGAATGCCTGAAATTTTACAGAATATACAATATCTATATTTAAAAGAAAATGTACAGTATGTAACACAATAAGTCGTTCATAGATATTATAAAAATAAGTGCAGAATTTTAGCTTAAATCAACTTTTAGAATTATCTCTATATTTGCTCGGCCGTTAATGGGTTAATGCAAAAATGCAACATTTTTAATTGTTTGTTAAATAAATTATTAAATAAGTTAATTTGATACATTGTATTATTTGACCTAACTTTAGAATGTGTGTAGTAAAATGTAAATATTTTGCTATTAAAATATATTTATTATTACTCATTTTTTTAAGTGTATTTCTAAACTCACAATATTTCAGTGTTTAATACGCGTGGCGCATGAAGTAAAATTTTGAGTTTAGAAAAGCCTGAAAATTTGGTTTGGCCGCTCCGCTTCGCGGAGCGACCAAACCAAATTTTCAGGCTTTTCTAAACTCGAAATTTTACTTCATGCTTAATCCGGGAGTGGAAAACACTCGTTTACAGCTTTAAATTAAAGTCTATTAAAAATACAACGAATATCTAAAATTTCCCTGTATATATTTTTATAGAAAGGATACATTTTATCTTCTAAATATGTTCAGACAAAACAAATTTAATTAATTTTATTTAGAAAACAAACGCTATAACCATTTGACGTATTGATTTGATGTTTATGTAAGTAATCTATGGAGATCAAGTGCAAAAACTTTTATATAGAATAGTCCTTACTTGCTCATTTATATACAATGCCTAACACTTTTAAACGTTATATGTAACAATTTTTTACTTTCCACATGATAGAATCTTGATAAATGAAAGAAAGCGATATTAAAATAATTGTATAATCGAATTCTCTAATGTCTATTATTAAAATTCCAATAGCTTTAAATTCAGAATTAGTACAACCCTGTAAAAGGAACAGAGGGTGTTTCTACTTATTTAAACTTCATAGGCGCCACGTGGCAGAGCTAGGCAGGATTTATTTATTTATTTATTTATGTATTTATTATTATCCCAACAGATTTACATCCAATTACAGGGTAATTTAACAGATAATTTTGGACTATGCGATACTTAACTTAATCAAACTAACATAAATTAACAGCAAAATTAAACATAATGTTATCCTAAAAAAAAAACAAAATAGTGGTAACGTTTAAGAATCGAAAATGGAAACCATAAAAAGTATACGTTTACAATAGAGTAAAAATTGACTTAACAAACGAACTATAATTGAGATAAAAAATATCTGTCGAATTTCGTACGCCATTGTAAAGTCGCATCATCTTATTGAGCGGAGAATTAAAATATAGATTTGTCCTACTTCGATTAGAGAGAAATGTTAGCGCATTTCTATTATAATATCTAGGTACATATATATTAATCTGCGCTAATAAATTCATCATTCAGGATTCGAATCCTTTTAGAGGATTCAAAAAAGGCATTCGAATACTTTAGTTCAACTGGATTCGTGATCCGGATTCGTTACGTATTTTTAGGAGGATTCGTATTCGAATCCAAATGTGGGCGATTCGAATCCTTATAAAATGATTCGAATATTTATAAAAGGATTCGAATATTTATAAAAGTATTCGAATATTTATAAAAGGATTCGAATACTTACAAAAGGATTTCAATCGTCAAAAATAATTCGAATTAATTGTGAGGGTTAACATGAAAAATGTCTTTTGTGTGATTTTTAATTTCTCATTAAATCAGTGGTTTATACGCGTGGCGCATGAAGTAAAATTTCGAGTTTAGAAAAGCCCAGAAAATTTGTCTCGGGTCGCTGCGCGACCCTCGACAAATTTTCACGGGGCTTTTCTAAACTCGAAATTTTACTTCATGCTTAGTCTGGGAGTGGAAAACACTCGTTTAAAGCTTCGAATTGAACTTAAAAAAACAGGAATATCTAAAGATTTACAGAAAATAGGCTGTTCTGCGGAAAACACTATTTCTACTACCAGAAACAACTAGCACTATTACCAGCCAGAACTTCTAGCTCACATGGTTGTAGCTTCAGATATCGTGCTACCAGCAGACAAGGCCTGTACTAGTACTACTAAGTACAATTAGCTGAAAGAACCAGTACTACAAACTGTAACATTTACTTTTTTTCAGTTAAAAACGATTTGTCCACTAGCAGAAAGAACTGCCGCTATTAGCAGACAGAGCTTCTAGTTCCGTAGACGGAGCCTGTACTACTACTAGTAGCAGAAAAAACTAGTGGTGGTAGAATAAAAATCTACTTTTAAGCTGAAAGAACGACCAAGGCCGCAACCAGAAAAAAAATCGAAGGGTGTTATAAAAATGTCGTTAGAAAAAAGTATTTTATTTGCTCTTACAGTTTAAAATTTATCATTTTTGAAAATTTCAGGACAATTGCTGCTAGCAGAAAGAACTTGTATTACTAGCTGAAAGATGGATAGTTTACTTAACATAAAACGCATTTCTACTAGAAGATTAAAAATACATGTTTTTTCTTTGTCGCCGCCATTGTTTAACAAACGTCAATTGTGTATAATATTAATTAACGAGTGTTTTTTGAGAATGAATTGTTATCTTCATTAGGGTATATAATTATTCATATTTCTTCGGAGCAAACAGATACAGGGAGTTTTTCTTTAAAGTATACGCATTCCAAATTCAAAAATCTTTAGATATTCCTTGTTTTTTCTTAAAGTTTAATTCGAAGCTTTAAATTAGTGTTTTCCACTTCCAGGCTAAGCATGAAGTAAAATTTCGAGTTTAGAAAAGCCCCGTGAAAATTTGTCGAGGGTCGCGCAGCGACCGGAGACAAATTTTCGGGCTTTTCTAAACTCGAAATTTTACTTCATGCGCCACGCGTACAAAACACTGATTTGAAGTGCAGTTCAGAAACACACAAATACATCTTCAATCAGAGTAACCGAGAATCAGATATTTAGTCTGTTATCAACGATGTTCAGTGTTAATAATATTTAATTAGGTTTTGAGTATTTTTGTTAAATCAACTGGTAACGATATTTATATATTAATGGTTGCAAAAAAATAATAAAATCAAATGTATTCTTGAAGGATTTGTATTCGTGACTCGAAAAAACAGGATTCGAATCTTTGATTCGAATCATATTTATCTCTTACGAATCCTTTATTGGAGTATTCGTGATTCGAATCATATTAGGTGATTCAAATTCGTGATTCGAATCCTTTTTATGAGGATTCGTCCCAGCTCTGCCACGTGGGGACCATGAAGTTTTAAAAAACGGAAAAATCCTGTAAGTCACGTGGTTTTTTCTACTTATTAAAACATGTTATGTGGTGCAAATTCGCCCAATTTTATTAGTTCTCAACACTTTGAGTAAAATAATAAAACAAATATAGTTATTTCTGCATTTATACAATGCACAGTGTGTCAGCGCGATCTATCTAGCAAGGTCCACTGGCGGCTTTTGGGCCAAAATTGAAAACCGAAAATTTGAAAAAATGACTCAAGACATTCTATTAAGTACATTTCAAAACTCATAAAACTAAAGTTTCTGATTTTTTATGAACGCCATGAGGCACAATTCACTCTCAAAGTTGAAACATTTCTGAAAGACGGTCGGCGCACAAAATTAGCGTAATCTTAAAAAAATCACAACTTTACGACCACACGTTCTATCGTCACAATTTTTTGACACAACGATAACATTATATCATTCTACTAAACGACATGTATCGTATGTTTAATAAAAAAAAACCTCTAGAGTGCTATGATTTTATCTTTTTTTAAATTTATGTTGGCTACACGCTTTAGGAATTGTCATATAAAACGTCAGGCATAATAATTATAATGTATAATTTCAGAGATGCCAACCTACAATATATTCCATGGCACTCTTGAGGTTTTATTTTATTGAACATTCTATAGTTGATTTAAATAATTATTTATTTATTTATTTATTAACGGAATCTCCATTTTATTACATAAGTGTACATATACATATTGTAATATATGACAAACATAACAAAAAACATAAAAATCATATAAAGAATTACATTGATTACAACCGACTAAATTATTACTGAACAAAAATAACAAAAACCATATAAAGAGTTACATTGATTACAGCCACCTAAATTATTACTGAACTAAAGATCTAACAGTCAATGACATTGGATAGCCTAATACGAGGTAACTGGACCTTAAACTGATGAATTGATGGTGTAAATAAAACAAAGTTGGGATTATTGCTAATACCAACTAATAACTCTTTAAGAATCAATTAAAAACTGATAATTTTTACTACTAATTTTTAACTTTAGTTGAGCCGTAGAAGACTTCTACTTTTTTAAAATTTTAGTACGGCCCAACTAAAGTTAAAATTTAGTAGTGAAAATTATCCGTTTTTAATTAATTCTCAAAGCGTTACTAATTATTTAAAGCAATTAAACTACACGTCATTTAGTCAAATGTTATAATATTATCGTTGTATCAAAAAATTGTGACGATCGAAGATATGTTCGTAAAGTTGTGATTTTTTTAAGATAACGCTACTTTTGCGCACCAACCGTCTTCAGAAATGTTCCAACTTTGAAGGTGAATTGTGCCTCACGGAAATCACCAAAAAATCTAAAACTTTAGTTTTATGAGTTTTAAAATATCCTTAATAGAATGCCTTAAGTCATTTTTTCAAATTTTTAGTTTCCAGTTTTCGTTGAAAAACCGCCAGTGGACCTCGCGAACTCGCGCTGACACACTGTGCAATGCCAGGAATTTCGCATTTAATCATACATATAAATTCGGAATTTTTCGATATAAATAAAAAAAAATCAAATAGTCTGCGTGAAAGTAGGTATTTATCCATTGGGTCACTGAAAAATACTCGTAGGAGACACAAACATGCTGCAATTTTCCCGTGTAAAAGCTGACTGGCAAAAAATGTCGAGGAAAGTAATTCCCTTGAATGCTTTTTAACAAGTAAACCTCAAAGGGCAGATTCGCCCGTGTCTATCTTTTTCTGCGATCGTGTCAGCGAATTTTATTTAAACAAACGAAGCATGTTAAAAACGTTAAGGCAAAATAGGTTTTTATTAAATTTCGGATATGTTAAATGTTTACGAGCGAAGAAAATTTGTTTACAAACAGCAGTTTTGACGTATTTTAAACAATATGAATTAAACGAATCTCTTTGAACCTTTTTTAAAAATCACGATTTTTAGTTATAAAAGTGGCATTATGAACCGTTTAAGAAACTGATCATTTATTTACGCTGTAATTAGTAGAATTAGTTGAATTTATTTTCGTATTATTTTGTAACGTTTGTAAATTTACACCAATTATACTTTATTTGTCTTATATATCTTAAACCCTGCAATTTGACGCATTGTCAGTTGGGTTTTTGTATCAATAAAACAAAATATGTAAATGAAATTTCTCCAATCAGGGGTGTCTGTGTTTTATGGAAATGCATGGGGATTTTGGTTATTTGAAGATATACAGCTACAAAACGTGTTTTACAGAAAAGAAAAGAAAAAGCTGAGTAATGTCGGTTTGTGTCGATAAAAATATCTTAAAACATTACAAATTCACCAAAAAATCTCCTCAAATAACTTCATATCTTTAAATAATCGAACTCCACAGTATTTTTTATACATTTACAAAAATACTGTGAATTTCGATTATTTAAAGATATGAAGTTATTTGAGGAGATTATTTGGTTAATTTGTAATGTTTCATTAATTTTTAAAACATTGTAGATGAAAAATAAAAAAGAGTTTTTTTAGATATACAGGGAAATTCAGTTTGGTGTTCCACCCGCTTCTAACTATTTTATTTTGAAAGTAAAGTACAACAAACCATATATATTTCTAAACGGCAGGAAATTGTCTATTTAATGGTGTCACCGAGTTAATAATACGATGGCAACTGTGGAAGTAGCGAGAGTTAACTTTTTTTTCAAATGACACCATACCTATGTTTTGTTTAATTCGGATAGAGGGCACTTTTCTGCATCCGAATATCTTTCACAAATATACTATGACAACAAAAATTATAAAAAAATCATATGTGGCTACGAAAATTATGAAAAATGAAACAAACTATTTTATTAATGCCCGGTATTATAAAACGTTTTATTCCCTAAATAAAATTTACTTTAGGAATAAATTAATTTATTCTAAAGATTTCGGTATTATAAACACAAAATAACTTTATTTGGCTAATAAATCTCCCCAGTAAATTATTTGATTGTTTTTCTACCAAATAAATATTATTCTCTAAATAATTTGACACTTATAAGTCAAAATTGTATTATATTATTATAATTACTTTAGATTCTACTACTTGTATTTATTAATTTCATTACGGTTATCATGTCTACCGTATCATCCGTGTCAGATTTAAGTTCGCTCATAGTATCTTCCCTGAAAGTGATTAATTCGAACCACAAGACATTCTAAGGAGTCGAAGACCTAAAGTTTTTCAAATCAGACATAACCAAGGATTTTTATACTTATGCATACGCTTCTTTTTTAAATTAGTTACATTCAAAGTTTTAAACGAGTGTTTTCCACTCCCAGACTAAGCATGAAGTAAAATTTCGAGTTTAGAAAAGCCTGAAAATTTGGCTCGGGCGCGTAGCGCAGCGGAGCGACCGAGCCAAATTAGGCTTTTCTAAACTCGAAATTTTACTTCATGCGCCACGCGTATTTAACACTGAAAACACTGAAATATTGTGAACAAGTGAACTGCACTTGAAATCAGTGTCTTGTACGCGTGGCGCATGAAGTAAAATTTCGAGTTTAGAAAAGCCTGAAAATTTACTTCATGCTTAGCCTGGGAGTGGAAAACACTCGTTTAAGTCATTTATAATTTCTAATTAGCTTTCTTTTTCTTGTTCTGTGTAATTCTATCCTATTCCACGGTTATTCTCCATAATTATAAAGAATTATACTAAATTTCCAATTTGATTGACAATTTAATTTGAAATATTGACAATTCAATTTAACAAATTGGTGGTTCCAGCTATAGCCACAATGGAAATGTATAAATTCAGTCTGTAATCTACTATTTAAATTATTTATTTCTAGAATTGCTATTTATTTGGTAGGTTTGCTTTATAATACGCAATTTTATTTGCCTATTAGGTTACTAGGTACATAAATTTACTCCACAAATAGTTATCTAATGATTTATTAATCGGCTATAATACCGGGCATAAGTGTTTAATTCTCGAAGGTGGGTCATTTAAGAACTTAAAGCATTCTTAAAAAAATAGCCACAAATGAATATAAAAAAGTGGATATTTTGGTAAATCCTCATAATTCTATTCTAGAGACATATGATTTTTATTCTAAAATACACCGATTTATTATTTTTTTGTTATCTAAGCGTAAAGTTGTGATAAATATGCTGATGTAGAAAAGTGCTCTCTATCCGAATTGAACAAAAAATTGGTATGGTCTTATTTGAGAAAAAAAAGTTGACTATCGCTACCTTGACAGTTGTAACTATATTGTCATCTCGAGGACGTCATTAATTAGAAAATTTTCTGCCGTTTACAAATTTATATAGTTTGTTATACTTTACTATCAAAATAAAATAGTTAGAAGGGAGTAGAACACCAAACTGAATCGCCCTGCATTTATTTTTTAATTGGTATTTTATGGAAGTAGTTTGGAACATCAATAGTGACTAACAAAGAGTTTACTAAGTGATCTTACACTATAATTTACGGTAAATACATTTATAGGGTCGGTCCAAGCTTAGTGTGTATGCGAATCGTCCAATTACGAATTATTGGGCTCCAAGTTCAGGCTTGTAGCCGCGTTTTGCTTCATACCTCGGCCTGCCACTGTCTTTTTATTTATAGAAATAAATATTTACATTTACATGAATGTATACACGTAGTATTTCCATATGTTTTAGAATCTTATTTGAATATCGCGCATTAATAACAATAAATCCATAAATTACCAAATATATTTTGCTTTGTACGTTTTTTATGTAAAATGTGGGTTTCCCGTAAATGAATAAAACTTGCCAATTCATAGCGACATTTTTTTTTACAAGAGATGAATGATCCATAAAATAAATTAAAATTGCAATTACTCATATGTTTTCTTAACAATTAATTATTTTATTATAATAATAGTTCATAAATTTTAATAATATTCTAAGTTAAAATTTAATTCGGCGTTGGCCCTTTTTTGTTTCCTATTCTTGAACAAAGCAACAGTTTTTAATAAAACATTAAAAGATAATTCGAAAATAAATAAACTTCGTTCTAAGTTTCAGTAAAACAAAAATGATAACCGTTAATGAAATAACATATTTCAATCAAATATTCTTTTAAGCATGTACCGGGAGTTTTTCTTTTAAGTATACATACCCCAATTATGTGCGATACATCTTCAGACATTTGTTGTTTTTTTAAAGGGCTTAATTTGAAGCTTATACGAGTGTTTTCCACTCCCAGGCTAAGCATGTAAAATTTCTAGTTTAGAAATGCGTGAAAATTTGGTTTGGTCACTCCGCTTCGCGAAACGACCAAACCAAATTTTCAGGCTTTTCTAAACTCGAAATTTTACTTCATGCGCCACGCGTATAAGACACTGATTTCAAGTGAAGTTCGCGTATTCACAATATTACAAAGTTTTCAGTGCTTAATACGCGTGGCGCATGAAGTAAAATTTCGAGTTTACAAAAGCCCGAAAATTTGGTTTGGCCGCTCTGCTTCGCGGAGCGACCAAACTAAATTTTCAGGCTTTTCTAAACTCGAAATGTTACTTCATGCTTAGCTTGGGAGTGGAAAACACTCGTTTAAACTTCAAATTGAACCCTTTTAGAAAAACAACGAATGTCTGAACATTTACAGCAGATAATTAGGGTAATTTTCAAACTCGAAATTTTACTTCATGCTTAATCTGGGAGTGGAAAACACTCGTTTAAAACTTTAAATTGAACTATTTAAAAAAAGCGTATACATATGTATACCTAAAAGAAAAAATCCCTGTATATCCCGATGTACACGCTGTAAATTTCCAGGCATTCACTGATTTTATATAAGCGTTCTATCCAAAGCATTTAATAAGCGTTTTCGCTCCTTGGTTAGACAAAAGGTAAAATATCGAGTCTAGAAAAGCTTGAAAATGTGGCTAAGTCGCGTCGCAAAGCGGAAGCTTTAACGTTTGGAAAAACTAAAAGAAGCGTCAGCCTATTTTCTTAAACTTAAGTAGTTTTGAATTTAAAATATTATTGTTTATTTCAAAATTTAGAAGGTTGATCATTTCTCTTTAAAAATTACCGTCATGAATTTCGATAAAATTTTCAAATGTCGTAAGATATTAATATAGTTTGTTTGACTATCAGCAAAATTACGCTAATTTAAAGTTGACTTAAATACATATTTTTTCAAAGTACAGAAACATGTTGTTTTTTTTTTTAATTGCCAGAGATCTAAAAGAATCTTCAATTTTCATAAAATGCATTGTAACTGTTAAGAAAATAATCAAATTTGTTATAACTTTAGATATAGCAACATTGATTAACTAAGAAATTGCAGTGCTCAAAGCAACAAAAATCTATGCACAAAACAATTGTATTTTCATTAATCGCAAAAAATGAACGAAACATCAGAATTCGAACATTTTCTATACATTCTGATAAAAGCAATAAACTTTATTCTATCGTGAGAAAACACTAAATTGATTGATTCTTAGCGAAATTTCAGTTGTTCAAAGTAAAAAAAAGACCTTTATTGGCATATCTCCACACTTTACATTACATTTACATTTAAATTCACATTTACATTTACATTTACATTTACATTTACATTTCCATTTGATTATCTCATTACACTCTCGTATCCCTCTTACCCTCCCTTCTCTTTTCCCTCTCCCTCCCCAGCTTTTCCAAAGTCCTTACCCCGCTCCCATTCTCCCTCATCTACTCCACTACCCTTCTATTCCCTTTCGCTCCCAGCCACTCCTCTTTCACCCCCTCACATTCCTCCGCCAAGTGTCCCCACGTATCCTTCCCCTGTCCACATAACACACACCTTCCATATTCTTCCCCCATCCATACTTTCCTTCCTCTCTCCTCCGATCCACACCTCGCCCTTGCCACAATAACCCTATCCTCTCTACCCCATCCCTTCTCTATCAAATACTTCGGCACCCTCCCATACACCTGCCACCTCCCATACATATCATTATACTGACTTCTGTCAATACACCATTGCCTTTCCTGCCCTTCCACCTCCTTCCCTTTCCCCCTCACCCACTCATCCATCTTCACCCCATTTCCTAGCCATTCCATTACCTTCGCCTCCGACAGCCCTACCCTCTCATACATTTTCCTCCTCTCCCCCCTACATCTACCCTCACCCCCACTCACACTCGTCACCCATACATCCTTCACCAATCTCTCCTCATCCAGTTCCCACAATCTCATCTCGTACCTCACCACCCTCACCATTGCCTCCCACTCTAGACTCTCTCTGTTGGTCTCCTGAAGCACTATGTAGCCAGGCGTGGACCTTTTCACCCCCAACATGTGCTTCAGGAACCACATCTGCTCCCTCTCTATCACCTCGTACCCTCTCGTCCCCCACACTTCTACTCCATACATTAGCACCGTTCTTACACACGCATCCCATATCTTACACGCAACCGTCACATTGTTCCCCATCCACTTTCCCCACTTGCCCCACGCCATTCCCCACGCCTTCCTCGCCTTACCCTGCACCCACCTCACATGCTCCTCATACCCTCCCGTTCCTTTAAACCAAAACCCCAAATACTTGAAACTCTTCACTTGTTCAAAGTAATCAAAATGTATCTACAAAACAATTGTATTTTCTTTAATAGCAAAAAATTAACGAAACATCAGAATTTGATAAAAAAAATTATATATTCTTATGAAAGCAATAAATTCTATTTTATCGTAAGAAAACACTAAATTGATTGAATTTTTACGATATTTGCTCAAAGTTGACTAAAATATACAGTGTGTCCCCAGATTGCTCGTCTAGCAAAAACTTTATTATTTTACATTTAAAAAAAAAGATTCCTTTAACTCTATCACTATAAATAAAGACATTTCATATTAGTATAGGTCTTAAAAGAAAGATGTCTTTAATTTTAACTTTATAAGAAAATAATATTGTTAATAAGTCACTAAATTTTGTTCAAGAAATGTAGCAAAATAAAATGTTTTATGGTCAATTTATTTCGAATGGCTAAATTGTTCCAAATCCAATTAAGGAGATAGTTTGTTGAAAATATAACCAAATGTTCAGGTTTTTCTAAACTCGAAATATTAGTTCATGTGCACAGGTGAAATATTGTGAAATTTAAAATATTCTAATTTAGCAGTATATTTTTAATCCTGTTTTAGCAGTTTATTTTTAATACTGATTCAGCAGTGTATTTTTAAGTTCACAATATTTCAGTGTATTATACGAGTGGCGCATAAAGTAAAATTTCGAGATTAGAAAAGCCTGAAAATTTGGAATGGTCACTCCGCTTCGCTACACGACAAAACCAATTTTTAGGCTTTTTTAAACTCGAAATTTTACTTCATGCTTAACCAAGGAGTAGAAACACTTGTTAGACTTTTTAAATTGAATGCATTATAAAAACAACAAATACCTGAAAATGTACAGCGCATACATCGAGGTATGTATACTTAAAAGAACATTTTATTTTAAGACAATGAAACATTTTTAATTTAATGTTTCTCGAGCATCCATTGGTCAAGGTAATAAAGGGTGGGCCATCTAGTGGTTTCTTTTTAAATCATAGGTTATTTTGACACTGACATCTTTTTCCCGCTCGAAATCTTGACAGAAATCGGTATTATTCCTCCGAGGTACGAAATGAGTCGCTTTACGCTTGATCAACATTGGGAAATATTGCAAACTTATTTCCAAAGTGAGTGCTGTGTAGACCAAACAGTGCGTTTGTTGATAAGAAGTTTTGGCCGAAATGAATCACCCACCGCGCCTGCTGTACGCAAGTTTGTGCAAAAAGTTCGTGAGACTAGCATGCTAGTGGACAACACTCATGGTCCTCGTTCTCGTACGGTGCGCACAGACGAGAATGTGGCTGCTGTAACCGAGAGTGTGAGACCCAATCCACGAACATCAACTCGCCGTCAATCTCAACAGCTCAACATTGCACGCACTAGCGGAGGAGAATTCTGCACAAAGATCTCGGATTATTCGCTTACAAGGTCCAATTGACTCAGCAATTGAAGGCGCATGACCATCCGCTTCGTTATCGCTTCGCAGTTTGGGCCTTAGAGCAGCTTGAATTGGACAACGATTTTGGGCGAAAAATCATCTTTTCTGACGAGGCTCATTTTCATCTTGGCAGCTACGTTAACAAACAAACTTGTCGCATCTGGGGCTCGGAAAACCCGCACGTGATTGTCGAGAAGCCAATGCATCCCCGGAGAGTGACAGTTTGGTGCGGATTGTGGAGTGGTGGCATCATTGGAGCATTTTTCTTCGAAAATAAGGCTGGAAACAACGTTTCGGTCAACGGTGAGCGTTACAGAACCATGTTATCCGACTTTTTTTAATGAAATTGAAGACATGGATTTGGACGACCTCTGGTTCATGCAAGATGGCGCGCCATGCCACACAGCCCATGCCACAATCGATCTTTTGCGCACCAAATTCCCAAATCGTGTTATCAGCCGTCTTGGCGATGTCAATTGGCCGCCTCGGAGCTGCGATTTAACCCCTTTGGATTTTTTTTGTGGGGAACCGTGAAGGACCAATCCGTGAGCTACAGCTCGAAACCATCAACAAGGTCTTGGAAAATTGGAGTGACAGAATGCGCTACTGCGAAGCCAGCCGAGGCAGCCACTTGAACGAAGTTGTGTTCCATAATTAATGGGAATGTTTGCTCTTACTAATAAAGCCATAATACATGAAAAAAAAAATAATTTTGTTCATTTTATTGCATTTTTAAAAAGAAACCACTAGATGGCCCACCCTTTAGAAGTGCAAAAATAAAAATTGTGATATTATAATATTAATGAATATTAGAGAGCGAAGGCTCTGCGAGATCCTAAGGATGGCCCTACGATATCTGCCGAGAATATGGAGGCTAACCAGGATGCTTTTCATACCAAAAAATGGCAGAACAGAGTATTCTCGTGCAAAGCCGTACAGGCCTATTAGTCTGTCATTTGTACTGAAGACAATGGAAAAAATTATGGAGAGGCATATCAGAGATGGAATACTGGTGTCCAACCCATTATCCCAATATGCCTATCTTCCAGGTCGATCAACGGAGACAGCTCTCAGCCGACTAACAAGGAGTGCTGAAACTGCTCTGGAAAACAAGGATATCCTACTTGCTGCCTTCTTGAGATAGAAGGTGCATTTGACAATACATCCTTTAACTCCACAACCGCTGCCCTGAGGAAGCGGAGGTTAGAGGAAACTAGCTGCAGGTGGTTTGACTGCGTGCTAAGACAAAGGATGGTTTACACTACGTTTGCTGACCAGACACTAGCATCCAGGGTGGCCGGTGGTTGTCCTCAGGGAGGAGTTCTCTCACCCCTGCTGTGGAACCTGGTCATGGACGGACTGCAAGTGTAGCTCAACAACGAAGGATACTCTTCCCTAGGATACGCAGATGACCTAGTTATTCTCGTTGAGGGAAAATTTAACAACACAATCAGAGAGCGCATGCAATGCGCACTGAACGTGGTGAAAAAATGGTGCACTAGAGAAGGACCTAAAGTCTCACCCTCTAAGGCCACCCTTATACTATTTACACGCAGGAGGAAACTGGAGGGCCTAGGACCTCTCTTTGTAAATAGTGTTAACCTAGGAATGTCGGGTGAATGGTGAATGAAAATGTCCAATACTTAGTTGTAGAATACTTTAAAACATTAAAAGTGCGATTCTTTCTGCAATCTACAATAAATCTGTCCTATAATGACTAAATTTCAATGAGTGTTTGATTAAGTTTGATTAAGTCTTTGTAAGACACATTTATTGTGACAAAAGATTCTCAATTCTAATGTTTTTATTAATTAAAATTATGGTATGTTATTTCGAAAAATGATTACTATCGTAATTATAACGTTAAACCCAACCGTACTTTCATTAATAATCACTAACCTCTCGCATCCCATTAACGAATTCGAACACACATTCACAATCAAATATGCACAAAACGCGCTATTGTTTCTCCGGAATCAATTCCCCCTCACTCTCATAAATCCCTGCCAAATAATTGAATTCGATTGAAATATGTGTACACCAGAGGATCATCAGCTTTAATAACTTCACGAGTATACATGTGCGATAAAAGCTCTTCCGCATGGCAGTCGGGCGAAAAAAAAAATGCTTTCGCCAATTCCTAAAGCACTATTCGCTTAACAATATGGAATCAATAATAACGCACAAAAGCAGGCAGAAACACAATCGAACACATTTTCAAAGGCGTATCGGATGCAAATCAACGTTCAGGGAGAGAACTTCAAATATGTGTACATGTGTGTATGTGTGTGTCCATTACCGATAAAGGACAGTCGATTTAATCCGTTAGTTGCAATAAGCTCATACAGTATTTACTCCTTTTTATATTTATTTCTTTGATATAATGGAAAAAGAAAATGTATTTTAAATCCTAAAAAAAGGATTATTGATTTTTTAATTATTTCTCTACACAAAAAGCTTCCTATCAATGTAAATGAGCATCTGATATTGATAAATTCACTCTGTTCAATAAATAAATAAAAAATAATGCATTTTGTATTCTATACATGGTGTCCATATTTCGACAGAATGTATGGGAATCTCAGTTATTTGAAGAGATAGAGAATCGGTTAAATTAGGGCAAAAATATGTTACTAGATTTCTCATTAAAAAGTGATATATATTGTCAAAGTTTTAAATGTCCGGATTCAGTAGTTTTTGAATAAAAAAATTAAAAAGATTTAAATAAAAAAAAAACTGTTTATTGTTGATATCTCGAAAACAAAACTAGAAATTTCAAAATTGTTTTCAGATTATTGTTAGGCCCTAACAATAATCTGAAAACAATTTTGAAATTTCTTGTTTTGTTTTCGAGATATCAACAATAAAGAGTTTTTTTTTTTATTTAAATCTTTTTATTTTTTTTATTCAAAAACTACTGAATCTGGACATTTAAAACTTTGACAATATAAATCACTTTTTAATGAGAAATCTAGTAACATATTTTCTTAGATAACTATAACATTTACGCGGGGACCATAACCAACTTTTGTTTTTTGTTATGGGCGCCATTTTGAATTTTCATATTTTTTTAAACAATTTTTTTCTAGGCTCAGTGATGTATCAAACTCATAATTTATTTTAGATATGATATTTAAAATTAGAATATTTTCTTTTTTGCAAAGAGTGCCTTAAATACAATGACGTGATATCTGTTAATCAATAAAATCTTGACAGCAGTCAATCATTGTTAGCAGTCAAAATAAATTATTAACTGGCAATATTATGTAATAATTATAATAACTATCGATTATCACAGAAAATATAAAGTAAAAAAATGGTGATGTGTAGTGATGTAGCACTTTCCCCGTTAAAGATATGATCACTTAAATATCAACAGTGTGTTGCACAAACTAAATTTATTCTACTTTTATTATAATTATTTCAAAACTATTTACAAAAAAAGTAATTCTTGAATTTTTGCTACATCTCAATAAATATTGATCACCATCAGATCTAAGCGTTGAATATTTTTAACTTTACTGTAAATTAGTGGTTTATACGCGTGGCGCATGAAGTAAAATTTCGAGTTTAGAAAAGCCCCGTGAAAATTTGTCTCGGGTCGCTGCGCGACCCTCGACAAATTTTCTACGCGGGGCTTTTCTAAACTCGAAATTTTACTTCATGCTTAGTCTGGGAGTGGAAGACATTCGTTAGTTTAAAATACATTACAACTGTTAAAATATGTATCGTACCTGTCACAAATAAAAACAACAACATGGGTATCTCATTATAGTTCAATTCAAACTCGTGTCAAGTTGGCACGATTGAATTTTGTTTTTATATTTCATCGCGTTTTTGAGTTATGAGAGATTAAAATTTAAAAAAAGGAGGCAAATTGGGTATTTGTGTAAAAAAAAGACAATTGCGACTTTCCTGGGCTACAGAAGAACTTGAAGCTCAGCACAGAATTTCAAAACTTAAAACGACCTAACTTTCAGTTTTTGTAAACTCGAAATTTTAGTTCATGCTTAATCTAGGAATGTAAACACTCATTAGAAGCTTCAAATTAAACGCTTTTCAAAAACAACGACTGCTTAAAAATTCACTGCGTATACATTGGGATATCTATACTTAAAAGAAACATTCCCTGTGTGCATCACTATACAGTGTTAGATTAAAAGATTAATAATAAAAATTGAAAGAAAAAGCACGTCTTTCATTCGAAGTCACTTGAAAGATAATGCATCATTATAATTGATAGAATTAATTTCGTATCATAACTAGAGCTCCGATTTTTTAGTAAACAGCTTATGCTGAAAATTAAAAGCATCAACCTAAATTATTAAAATGTGGACGAATTATAGCAAGTTAAATCATTTGACACTATTTTTTTGTTGCTTTTTTGCCTTTTTCTGCTATTTTTCGGTTTTATGCTTATTTCGCATTTATATGCTTATTTGGTGCTTATTTCGTTAAATTTTAAATCGTAGACAATTATTATCTATGTGATCAAAACACAAACTCTTAATATATTTATCTAGTTCCGTGGTTTTCAACCTTTTTTTGCGATTGAAAGGGTTAAAGCATTTAATATTTTACGAAGCCCCAAAATAAAATCGGGTCGCCGATTTATTATCCTTTATGTCGCCTCTTTTTTTTTAATTTTTGTTTATTCTCGTACTTTTACAACAATATCTCCAGTCGATTCTTTAATAGGGCTTATATAATATTTTTTATCTCAAGTCTCTAGAAATAGCCGTTTTCTCAAAAAAAACCGGTGCTTTGAAACATCCTGTATACATGATGTTTAGAAAAAAGTGCGTACTATTGCTAACTTTGTTATTATTTTAGTTACATAGTCAGGTAAATACTACAAGTAGTAGGAAATTTAATGACAATCACAATGATTAAATTAGAGAAACAATTGAACATCGTATTTTTAAGGTATTAAGAAAATAAACGTTTTCAAATGGGACATCCTGTAAATTTTATTACCGATCAGTAAAGTTATTCACATATTTTTGTTTTGTTCAATACAACCAAGAAGCCCTAAAAAAGAGGATTCTATCAAATGGCCAAATCAAAATCTGTTTATTGTATCTGTCAGCAGAGCTGTGCGGCGAGTACAAGTACTCAAAATTTGTACTCTGAGTACATTTCGTACTCAGTTCACGGGTACTTTATTTATTAAGTACTTGTACTTGTACTAGACGTGTTTTTAGTTAGCAAAATGCACTTAAGTACATTTGGATGTACCTACTTAAGTTTATTTTCCGATCAATTTTTACGTTCAACGTCAAAATGTTAATATAAATAGTCATATTATATCAAAATGTTAATAGAAATAGTCAAATTATATCAAAACTTGAATGGAAATAGTTAAATTATATCAACATTTAAACAGAAATAGTCATATTTAAATGAAATTAGTCATACTATATCAAAATTTAAATGGACCTAGTCAAATTATATAAAATTTTGAATAGATAGTCAATTAATAACAAAATTTTAACAGAAATAGTCAAATTATATCAAAGTTTTGAACAGAGACAGTCCATTTATAATATGAAATAGTCAAATTATATCAACAATTAAATATAAATCTATTCAAATGTTGATATAATTTGACTATTTCTGTATATGGAATAAATAATATCTAATTTGTACAGAAACAGTTAATTTACATCAAAATTTGAATAGAAATAGTCAAATTATATCAAAGGTTTGAATAGATATAGTCCATTTATAATATAAAATAATCAAATTATATCACAGTTAAATATAAATCTATTCAAATGTTGATATAATTTGACTATTTCTGTATATGGAATAAATAATATCTAATTTGTAAGGAAACAGTTAATATACATCAAAAATTTGAATAGAAATAGTCAAGTTATATTACAATATCAATAGAAATAGTCAATTTATATCAAATCTAGACTTTTAATAGGCAAATTATATCAAAATTTGAATAGACATAGTCAATTTATATCAACATTTTCATAGATATAGTCAAATTATATAAAAATTTGAATGGAAATAGTCAAATTATATCAAATTTTGAATAGAAATAGATAAATTATATTAATATTTGGAAATTAGCAATTTATATGACAATGTTAATGAAAGTAGTCAAGTTATATCAAAATGTTTATGTAAATAGTTAAATTATATCAAAAGTTAAATAAAAATAGTTAATATTGTCAGATAAATTTAATTTATTTTAAAAGTTGAATAGAAATTGTCAAATCATATCAAAATTTGAATAGAAATAGTCAATTTATATCAAAATTTGAATAGAAATAACCAATTTATATTAAAACTCGACTTAAAATTGTCAAACTATATCAATATTTGAATAAACGCAGTCAATTTATATCAAAATTTGAATGAATAAAGGCAAATTATACCAAAATTTAAATAGAAATAGTCAAACTATATCAACATTTAAATATATATAGTCAAATTATATTAATATTTTAATATATAATATATAATTTAATATATATAGGTTAATAGTCAATTTATATCAAAATTTGAAATTATATAGTCAAATTATATCAACATTTAAATAAAAATAGTCAATTTATATTAAAATTTGAAATAGCATTTTATGTTTTCATAGAAACTCCTACATTTCAAAAAACCATGAGAAAACGGTTTATAAAATGTTTTTAAATCTTTTAATTTAGTTTAAATTTTCGAAATTATCAAATAAATTTCAAATAATCTCCTGAATATTATTGTTTTCTTTCCTAGACAAAAATGTAGTCAATTTTTAAATTAAAGTCTTATAAAAAAATCGATTATTTTTTGATATCATACAATTTTATATTTTGATTTTTTAATCTTATAACTTTGATATTTTTTGTTTTCTGTATTATAAATATAAACAAAAAATAGTTAATTTTAAAACAATGCTAATGATTTTGAATAATATCAAACGTAGATAATTCTTTAATCAATTTTTGTTCTTATAGAAAAAGAAAACATATTTTCATACAATTTTATGATTTGATTTTGGGATCTTATAACTTTGATATTTACCAGAATTTTCTTGTTTTTTTAAATTGAATTATAAAATATGGTTATTTATAAATGAAATATACGTAATTATAAATAATATCCGCTATTGTTAAATTTTTGGTGAATCTTTGAGTGAAAGTCTACAAAAAATATCAACATTTAGTTTTGTGTATGTGTGTTTATCAATGTCTAATTATTTTAGTTTTCTGCATTAGATAATAAAAAAATCAAACAATGGTTTAACGAGTGTTTTCCAGTTCCGAATTAAGCATGGAGTAAAATTTCGAGTTTAGAAAAGCCTGAAGCGTCCAAATCCAAACTCAGGCTTTTCTAAACTCGAAATTTTACTTCATGCGCCACGCGTATAAAACACTAATTTCAAGTGAAATTCAAAATACATAAAAATATGTTTGAATTATAGTTTTTCGTAATTTCATTTATTGCACTCAGTACTTTGTACGCATAAATGTACTTAAGTACTCGTGGTTACTTACTTGTACTTAGTACTAGAGTACAATTTGCGTGGAGTACTTGAACTCAATACTCAATGCTTATACTTGTACTCGGAACAGCTCTGTCTGTCAGAAAATTTTAAGTAATTTTCATCGTTCTGTGCATTGTTATACAATTTTTAATATTTTCAGGGCTTCTTTTGTATCTAAAATAATCCTATTTTGCTTATAATACCGCTTTATTTCATAAAATAATGCTTTTTTGCTTGAATTAGTGCTTTTTTAAATTTTTTGTGCTTAGAAATCTGAGCTCTAATTGTAACTGTTAAAATTAATTAGTTAATTATTAATATTAAACACCCTAATCCATGTCCTTTTACCACTCAAAGATAAAACTTTTTTGTAATCCATGAATTCCGTAACTTCAGCGTTGTTTTATTAAAACAGAATCACTTAAAAGCTCAAGCGAATTTCGTCCCAAAATAAAACATTTATAGACCGATTATAAATGGCGAAAACTCTACTCCTAGTTAAAGTTACTAATGAATACAGTTGATAACAATTCAGTTTGAAGTTCGCCGTGAAAATAAACCCATGCAACAGACGTTTCCCAGTTGAAAACTTTATTTTACTATTGGACATGACGCGTCTCATTTCAATTTCAATTTAATCCCCAATTTGCGCTGACCATTACCTATAATATTTTACTACCGACAGTTATCGTGAATTGGCTGACGTTCCCTGATGGGCTTTTTTTATAGATCGGGTAAAAAAGCTGGTCGATTGTGTGTATTATTATAAAATTTCTTTTCCTGTAATACTGCGGCTTTCACTTTGAAATTGTTGACGTTATTATTTTCTTCATTAAGTTGTTTTCTTCTTATATTCATATGTTTTTTACCACAATTCATTCTCTACATCGACTATGATGTTATTAAGAGAACTTATTATACAGGATGTATTAATTTGCTACGCAATGTACAAAACTAAATATTAAGCTGCATTTTTCTAATCATACAAATGTTTTCGAGTTTGCGTTGAAACAATTACGTATCAACTCAAACTCGAAAACATTTTTTTTGCTCTAACAAAGTTTTTAAAGTATTTGAAAATATAAATAAACGACAATGGATATATTTTCACAATGGGTATATTGTGGCAGATTTATTGCTCGTAATACTTAAATAATAATTAGCAAAACAGTTAAGTGTTTTCTTTATATCAGAAAAGTGATATGTTCATCACAGTACTTTCCCCGCTATTTCTGAAAGATCTAACACCTATAAATGTTTATAAAAATAATTGAATGCATATGGTTTTTAAATTTTTGAAATCAGTGATCAAATCCAAATGTTTAAACTATACTAAACTCGAAATATTTACTTAATGCTTAATCAAGGAGTAGAATAATATTAATCGCTTTAATAAATACCAAGCTCTAAAACAGGGTTCCCCAACCTATTTTTTACCATCGACCCTCTTTAAAGAAATGATTATTTTCATCGACTCCCTAATATTACCTGATCTTTTTTATGCATATGAATATCTAGCGGTATTTGTAGTAATTGTGTTTAAATTTGATATTTTGTGGCGCACAATTTAAAATATTGCAATATTTACAGTATTTTAACTTCAACAGTGACATTCTTATACTTTGTGTAATAAAACTTTAAAAAATTGATGAACCTACTTTTGTGTAATAGATATCGCTTGCGCCTTCATTCAAACTTTACGATTCTTATACTTGTTTGTACTTTTTAATGATTGTGATGAACTTTCTTTCGTGCTAGTGATGTTTGTTTTGGTAACTAAAACGAGTTTTTATTTAGAAAACAAGTATTGAAAAATAAATCTTTATTATTGTTTTCTTGTATTATTATTATTATTATTATATATACCCATAAAGGATATTTTGAATTTAACTTTAAAAGCCAGAAAATTTGGACTTAACTTGTTTTATCAAAAGTTCAACTATAAAGTTAAGTATAGTAAAATGCCCCTATCGTTTGATTTTTAAATTTACCTTTTAAGAGGGTGTCTTAAGGTATAAAAATAAGATCCCAATGATTCATGGTCCATGATTTCGCCCCCCCTCAAGGTCAAAAAAGTGTTTAATTCGGAATTCATATTTTTTTTGATTTCTATTAATAATTAAGATACGGAAAAATTCATGAGTATAGGTGACCTAAATACCCGTCTGTATCATTTTTTTCAAGGTCATTTAGGTAATAAAAAAAAATCCTAAAAGTTTAAAATCGATGTTTCATTGCCTATTACCCCATGTAACCTGGTTGTTTACCTCAGCATCATATTTTCTTAGCAATAATCTACAAAAATATGCATTAAGATATAGTAATGTTTTCCCGCGCCATCTTTAAAAATCAATTTTTCAAGATTTTTTAGGGTTTTAAGCATTTTTCATGGAATTGCCCATATATATCAAAAAAAAAACATTTTTTTTTCTCTAGCTTAAATATATGCCGAGATATCACATTTGTAAGTTTTTTGAACGTTTTGTTTTAATCATCAAAGCGACGATAAACGTTCTGTTTTACATAAAAATTTAATTTTTGCTGTTCTATAAGGCATTGTAGTAAAAATAAGGAAGTCAAATAATTAAAATTAGAAAAATATTAAAAGATAAAGGAATGTAGAATGCACTTTAACGTTTATATTTCAATAAATGTAAACTAAAATCTCATAACACCATAATAAAGGGTCCTTATAATACGACATTGGGATAAACCAATCTCGATATGCACCAGAATGCGTTGTAAGCATGGAACGATAAGTGCGCACGTATTTTTCGTATTTCAAGTGTATATCTTTATTTTATTAATATAAATAATTGTTAATTTAAAGTATCTTAGTATTTATTGTGAACATTATTAAACAGTTTATATTTCTTCAAGGGTAAGTTAAATTTTTTTATATTATATATAATCAATCAAAATTATAAATAAGTGTAACCTATATATATATAAAAAAGGATAACAGAAGGGATGCTGCCGAAACGTAGAGCGTAAATAAACAAATCAAAGCAAACAGTCATATATACAGCGTTCAATCGAACTAATGTACATCCTGTTAAGGGCGTATACACAAAATATTTTGACACCAATTGCAGCAAAAATAAAATCGGAAAAAAATATTGGATTTTTCATAATTTTTCATGGATTTTTTACTTATTGAGAACTTCTGGTTACCTGTGTTCATGATATTTTTCGTGGATGCGAAAGTTGTTGTATTTTTTATTTACTTTTACTACTGCGAGGCGCATAAATCACTTCGCACGCACTAAACACGCACGCTGTCTCGAATGACTAGATGAAACTAGGTCACTCATTTGTGGTATTGTTTATTTACTGTTACTACTGCGAGACGTATAAATCATTTAGCACGCACTACACACACACACTGTCTAGAATTACTAGATGAAACTGGGTCACGTATAAAAAAAATCACAATAAGTGTTCAAATTGACGTCCGCCGCACTCAATGCACATTTGGGCTCTACGTATCCAATTTGCACGAACAGTAGCAAACATTTCACGAGGTTTTTCACGAATGGTATTAGCCGCGGCGTTTACTCGTTGTATCAGCATTTCAGCATTGTCAATTTCCGTAGTGTAGACTTCACTTTTAAAGTATCCCCAAAGAAAAAAATCTAAGAGGTTTAAATCCGGACTTCTTGGAGGCCATGGTACAGGGCCTCCACGACCAACCCAACGTCCTGGAAACTCATCATCCAAATATCATCTAACGCGCCTTTCATAGTGAGCTGGCGCACCATCTTGCAAATACCACATTCTTCTAAGAACCGCTAAGGGTACATTTTCTAGAAGATCTAACGGTTTGATAATGATACGTGTAGTATCGAAACTATAGTCACCAAATAAACTAATTGTTATACAAACAAAGTGATAATCAGTGTTTTATTTATGTTCAACAATGTATAACGAAGTAGAAGCCTCTATAGTCAGTGAATTAGATCTAAAAGGTCATCTTGCAAAAATCGTAAATATCGTTCTCCATTCAAATTAAATGGGAACATAAATGGCCCAGTTAATTGATGCTGGAAATGAGATCTATGCGTAACACGAGGATTTTCTTTTGCATAAACATGCATATTATGGAAATTAAAACTTCCATTACGCGTAAAGCACGATTCGTCGGTCACTAAAATGTCTTTGGTAAAGTTAGGATTTTGAACATTTTGTGCCAAAATCCATTGACAAAATGCAATTCTTTTGGGAAAATCATGGGGTTCAAGATGTTGTACACGCTGGTAGTGATACGGATAAAAATTATTGTCTCGTATAACACTGCTGACAAATGTGTGCGATACATTTAGCTGAGCGGCGATAATACGGGTACTTAAACCAGGATCCGCTTCCAACAGATTCAAAATTTCATCTTCCGCTCGCAAATATCGCATTGGACGGTCACCACCTCCGATGGCTCCAGCGACGGGCTGCAAACTTCCAGTGTCGCGTGCTCTTAGTAATAAATTTCTAAATCGGTTTAGCGGTGGTAAGTGTCGTTCAGGAAATCGCTCTTGATAAATTCTTACAGCTTCCGCGGAATTACACCGAGTTTCACCGTAAATAAGAAACATGTCTGCCAATTCAATGTTTGAATAAACGTATCGCGCCATGTTACAAAATGTAGATGTTTCATGGAATAAGTTTCACCATAGACTAAACAGCAAACTATTTTTATGTTTAAAAATCATCCACCCTCGTCGCTCTTATCTAAACATTTCAATAATAGTGGAGATAAAGTGAAGTGTGAACCTAATAAGGAAAAATATTGAATTTCATTAACACGTTTAGAAAATATTCGGAATTTAGTCAGCAATGGGTACTTATGAAAACGATAACATAGACATAATTCTTCACAATCTGACCCACTTTTCTCTGGATGGTGTAATTCGATATCCAAATCGTTTAAAAACTACCAGTCTATGTGGAATCTCTCTTAAAATACGCAATGTGCGCGTATAGCAGATACCACAAACATGTGGCCTATTATTATTAATTATTTTTAATAATTATTTGTGAGCTATCCACTAAAGGTATGGTAATTTCAAATGCAGGTATTGTTTATTTAAACGCTGCCTCTTATGTGGTAGAGAGCCTGTACAGTAGTTCGTTTACACGCTGTATATATTAAATTATAAATACTTGTATATATCATTTACAATTGTATACATTTAATAAATATGAAAAAAATATGTTGATGAAGTTAAATATTTTTGTACAAATTATTATTACATAAAATAGTTTTAAGAGATCTTATTTGTGTAGTAGAGAGTACAAAATAAATATGTTTAAATATATTAATTATTTTTATTTAGTCTGACATATATAAATAAATAATTAAATAATCAAATAAGAATTGAATAAATAAAATTGATAATTGTAAAATGTTCAAAAAATTTACCATTTGCTAAAAATTATGCTTAACCAATACAGATATTTGACAAAAAGCATCTAAATATTTGTTCATTTATTTATTTTTGATGAAACCTTCTTAGAAAAGAGTAAAAATTAAATGTTTATATAAAAAATAACGTTTATCGTCACTTTGATGATTAAAACGAAACGTTCGAAAAACTTAAAAATACGATATCTCAGAGATAGAAAAAAAAATTGTTTTTAAAAATGCTTTCATAAAATGCAAAAAATTTTGAGATAAATATAGGCAATTCCATGAAATATGGCAAAAACCCTAAAAAATCTTGAAAAATTTATTTTTAAAGATGGCGCGGGAAAAGTATTAACATATCTTAAGGCATATTTTTGTAGATTTTTGCTAAGATAATATGATGCTGAGGTAAACAACCGGGTTACATCGGGTAATAGGCAGTGAAAAATCGATTTTAAACTTTTAGGATTTTTTTTATTATCTAAATTACCTTGAATGACCTTGAAAAAAATGACACAGAAGGGTATTTAGGTCACCTATATTCATGCATTTTTCGATATCTTATTTATTAATACAAACCAAGAAAAAAAAAATAATTTCGATAAAAACACCTTCTTGGCCTTGAGAGGGGGGGGGGGGAGGGAGATCATGGATCAAGAACCATTGGAATCTTATTTTTACATCTTAAGACACCCTCTTAAAAGGTAAATTTAAAAATTAAACGATAGGGGCATTTTACCATACTAAACCGGAGGTAACCTTTGAAATCGTGTTTAAAGTAGTGTTGTGAGTTGGCGAAAATTCTCGAGCTCGTTCTCTATGACCGAAATGGCGAAATATAGAGAACGTTCTGTTGGGGAATGACCATGATAATTTTTATGCCTCTGCTCGCTGTCAATATTAAAGTTTTCTCGCGAGCTGAATGCGCGGTCATCATTTATCCTCATCGTAAACGCTGTTTGCACTATTACATGCTCTCTTTTTTAATATTATACATAAATCAATACTAAAATAATTAAAATATAAAAATGCCTTACATGTCAATATTAAAGTTGATCCAAAACGATATCTTTTCGTCTGAATAAGATCGGAATGATGTTATTTATCACTTTAATTAAATCATGATTTCCTACATAATGTTAATATTAAATTATGATAAAATATGAAATAATAATAATAATATACAATTTCTTGTATTGTTATTACCTAAATATTATGATTAAATAATTATTTTGCATTATTTTACATTGTTTACCGTATTTTTACGAATAAATTAAAAAATAAATAATTACTTCAGTTATTAATTAAACCATCAAATGTCTAAAAGGTTTATGTTAAAACTAAGCAGAAATCATTAGATGTTTTGGTTTTTTTATTAAACGAATTTCTATTATGTTAACAACGAAATACTCTGAAATAATTAAGATCTTTGTCAGAGTGAACAATTTTTATAAAGATTTTGATACTATTTTTCTTTTTTGGCATATATTTGCTGAACTAAAACTTCTTTATAAACATTTTTAAGCAATACCTTTTTAAAAGTTTATAAATTTAATGCTTACTTATACCTCAATGTATCACATTATTTTATAATTTTTCAAAAAATGTTTCAAACAAAAGTTGTAGATAATGAAAAAAACACACAACCTTACCTAAACACTTTTCACCTTAATTCTTTTGTTTATGATCAGTATACGAAAAAGCTATCTCGCCTAGGCATTTTTTTAAATTTGATACTCACTCACAAATTGCTGCTTTAGTAGTAACTTAATCAAAAAAGTTTTAAACAAAAGATAATAAAAAAACACAACACAAACTTTTGTTTAATCACGTTTCACCTGAGTTTTTTGTTTGTTTATGAACTAGAAACTAAAAAATCTAGTGGAGATCAACAACTCACCGACTATGGCTTTCGACGACTCAATCAAAAAATGTTTCAAACAAAAGTTGTAGCCAAGGAAAAATAAAAAAAATTTACCTAAACTCTTTTCACCTCAGCTCTTTTGTTATTGTTTAATAAACCGAGAAAGATTTTTTTGATAATGAATACACAACTTGTTCTTTATTAAACACTCTGGATTTTACTAGGTTACTCCATAAATATTTTGTAAATGCAAAAAATTAACACAACTTTATGATAATTCGAAAATTTACGAATTGTCTTCCACTCCCAGACTAAGCATGAAGTAAAATTTCGAGTTTAGAAAAGCCCTGAGCAAAATTTTGCGGGCTTTTCTAAATTCGAAATTTTACTTTATGCGCCAGGCGTTTTAAACAGTGATTGGAAGTGAAGTTAAAAATATAGAAACATATGGATACTGTTTTCAGTTTTAAAAATTATTAAAATATGTCAAAATTATCAAAATTATTTAAATATAAAAAATAATATAATAATTTTATAAATCGATAAAAATGACAAAATATCAAAAATCAAGATATCTGATGAACATTTTCATAAATTAATTAAAAATCTTGAAATATTGAAAGTTTCATCAACATTTTATAAATTAAGGAAAATCTCGTAATATTGCAAAATCTGATGAAAATTTGTTTAAAAACTAGAAACTAAAAAATCTAGTCGAGATCAACAACTCACCGACTATGGCTTTCAACGTCTCAATCAAAAAATGTTTCAAGCAAAAGTTGTATCCAAGGAAAAAATAAACCATTTTTACCTAAACACTTCTTACCTCAGCTCTTTTGTTTTTGTTCAATAAACCGAGAAAGATTTTTTTGATAATAAATACACAACTTGATGATAATTCGAAAATTTACGAACGAGTGTCTTCCACTCCCAGACTAAGCATGAAGTAAAATTTCGAGTTTAGAAAAGCCCTGAGCAAAATTTTGCGGGCTTTTCTAAACTCGAAATTTTACTTCATGCGCCAGGCGTATTTAACACTGATTTCAAGTGAAGTTAAAAATATAGAAACATGTTTTCAGTTTTATAAATTATAAAAATATGTCAAAATTATCAAAATTATTTAAAACTGCCAAAAACATCAAAATTACTAAAATGTCATCTCGTAAATATAAAAAATAATATATTAATTTTATAAATCGACAAAAATGACAAAATATCAAAAATCAAGATATGTTGAAAATCTGTTGAACATTTTCATAAATTAATTAAAAATCTCGAAAGATTGAAAATTTCTTCAACAATTTATAAATTAAGGAAAATCTCGTAATATTGCAAAATCTGATGAAAATTTGATGAATCGACGAAAATCTCAAAAAGACGAAAATTTATGAAAATATCGATTTGTTGAAAATCTGATAAAAAATGTTATAAATCAACATGTTAAGTGTAAACATTTGATTCGGAATGTGAAAAATGTTAATTCGTATGAAAAGTGTTAAAATATAATTCGAAACGTCATAAATGTCAATCTGTGTGAATATTGTCAAAATATGATATGATTAGTAACGTCAAAAATATGCATTCGTGCCAAAATTGTCAGAATACGATTAAAAACGTCAAATATTAAAAATATCACAATTGTCGGAATTATTTAAAATACAATTAAAAATGTCAAATTTGACAGAAATCATCGAAATTTATCAAATTGTCAAAGTTGACATCATTGAAATTTATCAAAATGTCAAATTGGGCGAAATTATCGAAAAACAATTTAAAATCTCAATTCTGACAAAAATCATCATTTATCGAAGTTTCACATATGACACAAATCATCAATTTACTTAATTTTTGATCTTATCACTTTCGAATGAGTGTCGTCCACTCCCAGACTAAGCATGAAGTAAAATTTCGGGTTTAGAAAAGCCCTGCGAAGAAAATTAGTCGCTAGCGACCCGAGACTAATTTTCACGGGGCTTTTCTAAACTCGAAATTTTACTTCATGCGCCACGCGTACAAAACACCGAAGTCAAATGCCGTTTAAAATATACTACTTAGAAATAATTTATACAAGATTGAACAAAAAGGATTCTCTTGCAAATTTTTGACCATTTGGATGCGGACAGTTTTGTGAATATATCCCATTTTGTATAGTTTTGACAGTATTTTGCCACGTTTGACTGTTTTAACTTTAATCACTTTCTGATGACAGTAAATCACTAGATTGTCACTGAAAACTTCCAACAAACACCAGAATTTAGGCACGTATGAATCACAAACAATTTGAAACATTAAAAGTGCAATTCTTTTCGCAATCTACAACAAGTTAGTCTTACAAAGATTATATCAAACACTCATTAAAACAACTACTTCCCGAGCTAATACCCCGACAGACATTATATCGTATGTTCAATAAAAAAAAAACCTTTAGAGTGCCATGATTTAATCTTTTTTAAAATTTAAGTTGGCTACACACTTTAGGAATTGTCATATGAAACGTCAGGCATAATAAATGTAATGTATAATTTCAGAGTTGCCAACTTAGAATATATTCCATGGCACTCTAGAGGTTTTATTTTACTGAACATACGATACAACAAGTGTTTGCTGTTACATACGGTAAGATTGCGAAACGAATCGCACTTTTAATGTTTAATGCAACCAAGAATTGGCAATTTCATTAATACAAACAATTTGTCTGAATCCGAAAGTGAAAAACACCAGATTTGATGACAAAATCACTGATTTGGCAAACCTGACGATATTCTTTGATAGCTAAAAGAAGGAGGGTATGAAACAGTGTGTGCGAGGAGGATAATTGATGACAGCGCATTAGGCCCGTGTGAAAACAGCTAGCAGAGGCATGACAATGATCAAGGCCGTTCCCCAACAGAACGTTTTCTATATTTCGCTATTTCGATCATAGAGAACTTGTACGAGAATTTTCGCCAACTTACAACACTACTTTAAACACGACTTCAAATTTATAGTTGATAGAACAAGTAAAGTCCAAATTTAAAGCAAAACATTCCAAGCATGTTCTCATAAAACAAACATTCAAAATCATTTGAATATAAAATCGAAACACACTCACCACCCAAAATATTCTCACACCGTCTGCAACCCTCATTAAACCTCTATATTTTATTTAGAGGGTAAAATTGCAATTTAAAGCTTCGTGCTCTGAACCCGACACCCTTTCGGCGAAGTTTCCGTGTTTATTGAACACATCGGCGGAAGGAAAAGGGCGTCAATCTACCGTGAAAGAGATATGAATATTTCATGGTCTAATCTTACATTTAGTATTTACACTTAGGGGTTTTAAGCAGCAGGTTTTCCGATTTTTTTTCTCCTTTCGTTCCTTCTTCGGGTAGTTAGCGCAAGGCTTTCATTGTGTGCTATTTTTTATGGTTCGCGGTTTTTATATTCCAGACGATGACCACCATTTTCCACATGGATTCAGGTGAAATGCATTTACATACTTTACTCGACGATGCGTGTAATTTCTTAAAGAAGTGTTCTTTATTAAACACTCTGGATTTTACTAGGTTACTCCATAAATATTGTGTAAATGCGAAAAATGAACATATAAGTTTAATAAAATTTTCAAAAAATCCAAAATCACACCGGCATACTTCACAAAAACCAAAATTAAATGTTTATGAGGGAATACTCACACTGAGCAAAAAAACAAACAAATAACGTTGTATCAACATTGCAGAAACATTAAACGTTATTTTAATGTTGATAAAACATTACTTAAATGTGTTTTTTTCAGTGGGCTCATATGAAAACTAATGATCTAGAAAAATCGGAAATTTATTTATCAAAATGCAGAAATTGCAATAAAATGTATATTGGAGAAACTCAACGAAATTTACAGAGAAGGTTTATAGAACACCTTTATCATGCAAAAAATCAAAATCCTGAAAAATCTGCGATAGCTCATCACACATTAACCACAGGACACAAATTTAATATAAATAGTCTGAAATTATTAGAAGAATCTAACCATTATTAATTAAATATGTTAGAAGCAGTTGAAATGCACAAAAATAGGAGTAACCTTCTAAATTTCGATTTAAGTCCGTTAAATAACCCACTCTTAAAATTAATCCCTTAAACTAGCCGGCCTTTATCTGATTTCAAATCAATCGCACTTGTTTGCGCAAATAATTTTTATTTTAATGTTTAGTTACTAATTGTCAAATTCGTTAAACTATTAAAAAGAGCACATCGTGCCTGAAATGTACATTTAGAATTGAAATAAAACAGTGAAGATAAGGGAATTTAACTACTTACATATCTATAACTAACACTTCACGTAACTTCAACAAGAATATTATTAATTATAAAATCATTTAATTATTGCCAGCGAAATGAACGTAATAACTCAATTCAAATCATTTAACGATTTCGTTCAATAGGATTTTACCATTTTTATAGGATCAGTGTTTTATATGCCTGGCACATAGAGTAAAATTTCATTTTTTTTTAATAATTAACATGTATGTACGATTAAATCTGAGAATTTTGACAAACTTAATTTGATTTTAATTCTTCATGATTTTCATCATTCTGCGATATTTTATGTGGAAGCAATTGAGGTTTATTAGCTTTTAAACTAAATCTGGCATAATTGTTGTCTCGTGTCCTACCTTGCTAAAAATGTTGGCATTCCATTGATTTGTAGTTAAATTTTGTATGCTAATGAACATAGGTAATATTCAGATAACAATATATGTAAATTGTTTGAATGTATACAAATTAAATATACAATTTTGCAAATCGGTTAATAGGACAAAATATGCAGGACAGTCGGTACTATTCTATGTCCCGAGCAGGGGTGTTAAAAAAAACGTTTTTTTTTTCATTTCAATTAAAACAAACAGTTTTTTACAAAACGTGTTTTTTCATTGAAACAGCGTTTAAAACATTATTAATTAAAATCATATTTAAAACGTGTTTAAAACATGTTTAAAACGTATATGAAACATGTTTAAAACACGTTTAAAACATGATAAATTCAAAACTATTTGAATTTGAGAAAATAAGCTTACGCTTCTTATAGTTTGCACACTTTAAACATAATATATAAAATTACGAAAAACTATTCGTGAAAATGCAAACAATGTCTTAATTAATAAAACAAATTAAGACGATAAATATCCATTGAAACAACTACTTCCCGTGCAAATACACCTCAGGATATTGAATTATACAATGAAATATTTAAAATCTTATTTAATTTAATTTGTTACAACGCTCTATTAAAGTATATGTAACGTTTAGGTCAAATTCTCTTCAAACCAACTAACAAATACAAATTTAAAATAAAAGGAGAGATAACAAAAAAAAATAGAAGTAAAAGGACTTGGATTAAAACTAATGTCTTAGGCCTTCTATAGACGCGTTTCGAGATTTATCACTCTTCAGTATAGCTTTGCTTATAACGTTTTTAAAAAAATTAGGAATAAAATTAAAATAAACTTACTTGGAAAAAGTGTTGTGTTCCACACACAACACTTTTTCCAAGTAAGTTTATTTTAATTTTAATCCTATTTTTTTAAAAAACGTCATAAGCAAAGCTATACTGTTCCACACACAACACTTTTTCCAAGTAAGTTTATTTTAATTTTATTCCTAATTTTTTAAAAAACGTCATAAGCAAAGCTATACTGAAGAGAGATAAATCTCGAAACGCGTCTATAGATGTCCTAAGACATTAGTTTTAATCCAAGTCCTTTTGCTTCTATTTTTTTTTTGTTATCTCTCCTTTCATTTTAAATATGTATTTGTTAGTTGGTTTGAAGAGAATTTGACCTAAACGTTACATATACTCGGCTATCAAAAGAAAAATCAAATTAAAAAATAAGTATCGCAAGAAATATTTAAAATGGCATAGAAGTGGTGATCGTGATAAATTTAGGGAGCTTCGTCGATCTTGTAAACACGATATTACCACTGCGCACTTAAAATATATTGATAAAATACAGCAACGGCTGTCACATGATCCAAATTTGGTATGGAGCTACATAAACAATAAAAGAAAAAGCTCTCGTCTTCCTGACGTTATGACACTGGATAATACATCGCTCAATAATCCACATGATATTGCTAATGGATTTGCTGACCATTTTATGAAGTCATACAGTAATTCTTATATTCACGATAACGGATCTAATGAGATACTAAATAAAACTCATTTGGGCGATTACTTGATAGATTCTGCTGATGTTCTGAAAAAGTTAAAAAGTTTGAAACCTAATTTTACTATGGGGTTAGATTTGATACCAGCGCTTCTATTAAAAGATACATCAACAATTCTATGTAATCCAGTAACACATCTATATCAACTAATTCTGAAGACAGGTGTTTTTCCTACTAAATGGAAACAAGTTCGAATATGCCCTGTATTTATATCTGGTTCAAACAAGGCCATCGAGAATTATAGACCTATCGCCATCCTGAGTAATTTATCTAAGGTTTTCGAATCGCTATTAGCCGATTATATCTACAGTAAAGTTAATCCCTATATTTCCACTCAACAACATGGCTTTGTAAAATCTCGATCAACGACAACAAATCTTATGGGAATAACGCAGGACATACTCGATGCTATGAATGACGGACACCAAGTTGATGTTTTTTTATGGTGACCTAACGAAAGCCTTCGATAAACTGGACCACAAGATTATGTTTCATAAGTTGATATCATTTGGCCTAAATAATAATATTTTGAATACTATCACTTCATATCTACATAATCGCAGGCAACTTGTTGAGATATACGGTCACAAATCCAAATGGTACGTAGCATCCAGCGGGATCCCCCAAGGATCGAATTTGGGACCTCTGCTGTTTTTATTGTTTATGGATGATGTGTGTGCAACTCTGAAATGTAATATGGTGCTATATGCGGATGATATTAAACTTTACAGTGTTGTTAGTAAAATTGATGATTGTATGCAATTGCAAAATTATATAGACGTTTTTACAGATTGGTGTTATGCCAATAAATTATCACTTAATACATCAAAGTGCTCCATAGTAACTTACACCAGAAAAATAAATTTAATTGCGTACCCATATAAAATTGATAGTATAGATTTATGTAGATTAACGGAAACAAGAGATCTTGGAGTAATTTTTGATACTAGATTGACATTTAATACTCATATCGAAATGTTAACTAAGAGTTGTTATCGGATATTGGGTTTTATAATTCGCAATTGTAGAGAATTTACAAATATAAAACTCCTACTTTTGTTATTTAACACCTTTGTATTAAGCAAAGTATCGTATTGTGTATTGATTTGGTCACCAATGTATTTGAAATATTTTGGTATGCTTGAAAATGTTCAAAAAAAATTTCTTAGGTATCTATATTATGTAAAATATCGTCAGTACAGATTTGACATACCCTACAATGACCTACTTGCTGAATTTGATTTAATTTCTATCCACAACAGAATTTTACTTATAAATATTTGTTTTCTTTATAAACTCATGAAAAATATGATTGACGACATACAGTTTTTGAATCGTTTTAAATTTAACATTCCTAGGGTGTGTTCTAGATTTTGTAAAACTTTTGTGTATGCTACTCCAACTAATAATTATTATGCAAACTCACCTATTATAAGATTATCTCGACTTTATAATCATTACGCATACAATCTCGACATATTCACTTCAACATTCAAAGTGTTTAAGCATAATGTTAGTGATTCTATAAAATTATTATCCTTAGTTTATGAGTTAATTTTTAATATTGTTTATTTCTTTATGGTTTTATGTATTTCTGTTCTGCATGCATCTTTTGTTATATATTTATATAAGTTATATTGTATTTAATTTGTAATAATGATATAGCCCTGTTATTGGACTTTACAGTCTGCTGGGTTATTACCAAATAAATAAATAAATAAATATACTTTAATAGAGCGTTGTAACAAATTAAATTAAATAAGATTTTAAACATTTCATTGTATAATTCAATATCCGGAGGTGTATTTGCACGGGAAGTAGTTGTTTCAATGGATATTTATCGTCTTAATTTGTCTTATTAATTAAGACATTGTTTGCATTTTCACGAATAGTTTTTCGTAATTTTATATATTACGTTTAAAACGTGTTTAAAACAAACCATACAGGGCATTTTTCTTTTGAGTATACATATCCCGATAATTACAGCGTTCTTTAAATTTGCGGGAATTCGCTGTTTCACAGCGGTGAATTTAAGGCTTTTAACTAGTGTTTTCCACTCCCAGACTAAGCATGAAGTAAAATTTCGAGTTTAGAAAAGCCCCGCGTAGAAAATTTGTCGTGGGTCGCGCAGCGACCCGAGACAAATTTTCACGGGGCTTTTCTAAACTCGAAATTTTACTTTATGCGCCACGCGTACAAAACACTGATTAATTGTAAAGTTCATAATATGCTACTGAAGCAGTATGCTTTCAACTTCGCTTATAACCAGTGTTATACGTGTGGCGCATGAAGTAAAATTTCGAGTTTAAAAAAGCCTGAGTTTGGATTGAGATTTTTTTCCACAATAAATTTTGATGCAGGGAGTGTTTTTTTTTTCAAGAAAACGTATCCCAACTACCTGTTGTAAATCTTTAGATATATATATATATATATATATATATATATATATATTATTTTAGAGTTTAATTGGAAGCTTTAAGCGAGTGTTTTTCACTCCCAGACAAAGCATAATGTAAAATTTCGAGTTTAGAAAAGCCTAAGAGTTTGGATTGGCCGCGTAGCGAAGCGGAGCCGCTAATCCAAATTAGGCTTTTCTAAACTCGAAATTTTACTTCATGCGCCACGCTTAAAAACACCGATTTACGGTGAAGTTCAAAAAACACTTACATACAACAACGATTATAGGTAACCTAATATACGTTATAGCTATTGGGTTGCCTATAATCACTGTTTTAAACAATTTGATCAGCGCAGAATTTGACTCACGTTTTATTCATATTTACATATTAGATTGCTAAAGCCGTATATTTTAAACTTTACGATATTTCAGTGTTTTATACGTGTGGCGCATGAAGTAAAATTTCGAGTTTAGAAAAGCCTAATTTGGATTGGCCGCTTCGCTTCGCTACGCGGCCAATCCAAATTTTCAGGCTTTTCTAAACTCGAAATTTTACTTCATGCTTAGTCTGGGAATGGAAAACCCTCGTTTAAATATTCAAATTGAAATCTTTTAAAAAAGAACGAATGTCGTAATATTTACAGTGTATGTATATGTATACCTGAAAGAAAAATTTGCTATATTTAAAATCACATTTATGCACACACAGTTGTGATATTTTATTATAATAAAATATTATGTTTAATAATTTATATGTAATAATTTCAACAATTTAGCTAACATTTAAAAACGTAAACACAAAATCTTAATAAAGTAGTAAAAAATCTAATTTAGTAAACCTAAGATAATAAAAAAAACGTTTTAAACAAACTAAAGATTCATGTTTTAAAACAAAACTGTTTAAAACAGGACGGCTGTTTTTAAACATGTTTAAAACACTGTTTTAAAACAAAGTGTTTTTAACATAACAACCCCGGTCCCGAGTAAAACTAATCAAAAATTAAACGTTCAAAGCACACTGCAAAAAAGTGATTTTGTAAGTATAACGACAGATTCTAATGGATGAAATTTTATCTGGAAATGTAGATAAAATGTCATCATTGATTATTAAATAAAAGTCACTTGGTTTGTTTCACTACTATTTTTTATTCTCTCCGACTAGTTTCGACTTATCGTCATTCTCAAGGAGTAATACAGAAAAATATTTTACAAGATATATGTTATATTCATATTTTTTGAAGGTCAGGTAATAAGGGCTTTATGAATTGGGGAGTTCCAGATGTCTTCGTACTTGTTTACGATGTGTTTTCCCTGTTTATTTGCCCTTCTAACTTCCAGGCCTTCTCAAAAATTCAATTTTTAAAAAATTCAATCCTCAAAAAAAAAATCATCTATTAGAATCTATCCTTTTAAATGCACTAAAATCATTTCCGAGTTTGTTTTTTATATAATTTCAAATTGAAAGTATTGCTTTTTCCCTGTGCATCAAGCCAGTGATATAACAGAAATCGTAGGTTTTTTTCGGTTCACCTTTCGACGTTTCCGGGATCCCATCACGATTCTACCTTCGAGGTTTCGTTTCATTCGTGCTTTGGAGAGAGAATCGTCTACGAGAATGAATACGACACGTACACTAAGAACGAAACCATCAATTATGCATCACCTTGAGGAAATATCTAAAATAGGAGGAGATGATATATAAATAAATAATTTTCATTCGGAATTACATGTCGACAAGTTCCTGGAAGACACTCATCGAAACTCATGGGTAATTTCAGTAAATCTCACGTGAGATATTTGTATGGTAAATTTATTTTACCTTTTTATTTAAAATTGTCATACAGCAGATTTTTCTTTTAAGTATACATATACCATATGTCTCACTTGAGGACGCATCATAGGGAATTTACATTTAAAAAATATTATTTTAATTTTTACCTCTATTTTATAACTTAAATGATGAAAGTCAACGTAATATGGTTCCAGTATTCGACAACAACGTGTTAGTTGTTTTATTAATATTTCTTATTCATTTAAAAATTAAATTAAAATATATTGGCTATAATAAATCAGTACAGATTAGATGCTGTCAGGTGCAGACCCCGTCGACTCCATATGATTCTTTCTGTAAGTTCACATAGATAGTTGATCGACCCACTCGATGGGAGGGCGCATATGTCATAATTTCAAATTTCCCGCGATTTCGAACATGTGGGCCCTAGTTTTCAATTAACAGCTGTCAGATCAAAAGGCACAAAAATAATAGTAATAATAATTTATTTCTCAACAAGCATAACCTAATTACAGAGAAATATATATAAACTAAAATGCCGATAAAACAAAATCGTCACAAAAGGAGCGTTAATAAATATAAAGTCATTTAAGATTGCAGCGCCGCCCTATCGAGTGGGTCGGTCAACTAAAATCATGATACATGGAGCCCCCTAGGAGTTATCAATCTAATTTAATCTATTGTCAATTGTAATAATTGTAAACGTCAAAACAATTGTGTTAATTGTTTTTATTATAAACTTTAACATACAAATAAAAATAATCAAATTTAAATTAGATGTTCAAACAAATGTTCATTTTCGGGTAAGCAGTGTCCTAATCTATTATAAAAATTTCGGTTTACTTTTGCAAGTGTTCTGGGATTAATATCTTTACATGCATTAATCGTTTTTTGTTTCAAACTTTCCAATGATTCAATGCTATTGTTAGTATACATTTTATTTTTAATAGTCGGCCATAAGAAAAAATCGCAGGGATTTATACACAATTCCATTTGTTTCTGGATCTCGCCTAGCCATGCTTTCGTGTTGTTATGTTGCAGTATCAACATTTACATTTTTTATTAGTTGCCACTCCTGATTCCTTATTTTAACAGTGTTGCAATAATTTATGATATCATAAGTAATCCTCTTTTTAATTTTCAAGAGGTTTATTGTTAATCTTGCAACAATTATTTCGCCACGCTGTCGCTTCTTCGAGCATTTTATTATTAAATCAAATTTCTGTGATCATTGTGAAAAACTTATTTCGGATGACTGGACAAAACACATGGGGAACCTATCTTTTGAAACCATTCCTCCTTTTATTATTTCGCTTGGGGAATCTGGCTCAGAACAAACATCAGAAGATTCAGATGCAGGTTCTCTTGACTAAATAATAAAAGTGGAATGAGGGCTTAAAAATTGTTTGACATGAAAATTATCAGTATCACAAGAGGGTGGGAATAAATTTGCAATTCTACAAAAAAATACTGAGGGCCAACAGAAGAGAGAATGACCAAAATTAAGGTGGATGGATGGAGTTGATCAAAATGTGTTAACGGGAAGAGCCAATCGAGAAATGCAAATGTATGACGAAATAAGTTTGCAGAGCCGAATTCATTATATTTGTTATATACAATATTATTGCTGTGTTTGTATGTACAAAAACCAAGTAGTAAATTTTGTTAATCTTAAAACTGCATATTATTATCCTTTTATATCTGAAAATTTGTAAAACAGGCAACAGTGTAAGATCACAATAGTCAGAAATTATAACCTTAAAATCGAACATCTGACAGTGACATTTAAAAACCCTGATTTAAAACACAACCAGCCCCATTTACAATACTTAAACTGTCACTTTTCCATAGCTAGGCGAGATCCAGAAACAAATGGAATATATAATAAGTCTGGTTATCTTAGTGGCCAAGCTATTTCGCCACCTCTTCCGATCCATTTATTTGGAAATGTTAAATTGAGATGTTCTTTAACTTGTCTCGCGTTACGAGCTGGACTCCCGTCGTGCATGCACCACACCTCATCTTCATTGTAGCTAATGAATGAGAAGTTCATCTGCAATTTTATTTTGCAACATGTTAATGTATTGAATTCCATCCAAATTCCCGTCTATAAGCAGAGGTCCCAAAATTTTATTCTTTAAAATCCCTGCCCATACTTTAAGTTTCTGCGGATATTGAATTCTCGTATTTCTTGTAAGATGAGAATTTTCTTTTGACCAATTCCGATGAATTTGTTTATTATTTTCTGACACTAAATAAAAGGTACAAAAAAAACCTTTATTGACATCAAAACTAAACCACATCTCTTAATAAATACAATACAATACATAATAAATGTATGTCTACTATCCCATTTCTTACATCATTCTTCTCCTCTCCCTCTTCCACCCTAATCTCATCACAATTTTTACGCCTGCCCCGTCCTCTCGCATCCACTCCTCTATCCTTTCACTACCTCCCACTTATCTCCTTACACTCATCCGCTAAATGTTTGCTATCCCGTCCACTCCCGCACAACACACACCTACCATACTCTTCACCCATACATACCTTTCCTCCTCTTTCCTCCGACCCACACCTAGCCCTAGCCAGTGCTACCTTATCTCCTCTTCTTAGTGGACTAGCGACTATTCATGCGGTATCCTGGCAGTTTCCTGTGTACTTGCCACCTGCCTTTCCACTTCCTTCCATTTTTTCTTCACCCACGACGCCACATTCACCCCTTTTTCCAACCACTCATTAACCAAACTTTAAGACCCCCCTGCTCTTTCATACTTAAAAATGATGTAAAACAACAGTTAATCAATGTGACAGTTATTCTAATGAATTTGTTTATTATTTTCTGACACTAAATTAAAGGTACAAAAAAATACCATTATTGGCATCAAAACTAAACCTCATCTCTTAATAAATACAATACAAAATAAATGTATGTCAACTACCCCATTTTTACATCATTCTTCTCCTCTCCCTCTCCCACCCAAATCTCATCTCAATTTTTACGCTTGCCCGTCCTCTCGCATCCACTCCTCTATCCTTTTACTGCCTCTTATCCATTCCTCACTTATCTCTTTACACTCATCCGCTAAATGTTTCCACGTATCCCTTCCACTCCTGCACAACACACACCTATCATACTCTTTACCCATCCATATCTTTCTTACTCTCTCCTCCGACGCACACCTAGCCCTAGCCAGTGCTACCCTCTCTCCTCTTCTTAGTGGACTAGCAACTATTCATGAGGTATCGTGGCAGTTTCCCGTGTACCTGCCACCTTTTATATAGAGGATTGTGCCCACTCCTCTCAATAAAGCCTTGACGTTCCTGCCTTTCCACTTCTTTCCATTTTTTCTTCATCCACGACGCCACATTCACCGCTTTTTCCAACCACTAATTTACCAAACTTTAAGACTTTCTTTCATACTAAAAAATGATGTAAAACAACAGTTAATCAATGTGACAGTTATTCTAACGAATCTGTTTATTATTTTCTAACACTAAATAAAAGGTACAAAAAAAACCTTTATTGGCATCAAAACTAAACCACATCTCTTAATAAATACAATACAAAATAAATGTATGTCAACTACACCATTTCTTACATCATTCTTCTCCTCTCCCTCTTCCACCCTAATCTCATCACAATTTTTATGTCTGCCCCGTCCTCTCGCATCCACCCTCTATCCTTTTACTACCTCGTGTCCTCATTCCTCACTTATCTCTTTACACTCATCCGCTAAATGTTTCCACGTATCCCTTCTACTCCCGCACAACACACACCTACCATACTCTTCACCCATCCATACCTTTCTTTCTCTGTCCTCCGACCCATACCTAGCCCTAGCCAGTGCTACCTTCTCTTCTCTACTTAGAGGACTATTCATGAGATATCCTGGCAGTTTCCCGTGAACCTGCCACCTTTTATATAGAACATTGTACCCACTCCTCTTAATAAACCCTTGACGCTCCTGCCTTTCCACTTCCTATTTTTTCTTCATCCACGGCGCCACATTCACCCCTTTTTCCAACCACTTATTTAAAAAACTTTCAGACTCTTTCATACATGTTTCTTCTCTCCATTCTTCACTCACTCTCTTCTACTCCCACATATGTTTTCCACACTTCTTTCACCAGCCTTTCTCTACCCAATCCAATCAATTTCCTCTCGTATCTTGCCACTCTTTCTATTGTCTCTCCATGTATACATGCTCTGTTCGTTTCCTGAAGCAGAATGTAGCTGGGTACATTCGTCCGTAAAACAGACCAAGTTTGGCATTCTATTATTCTCGTTGCAAATTTCCATCATTTTCTCGCAAAATATATTTCGTGAATCTGGATCGACGGCTAACAGCTCTTGGTGATCCTGACTTTTGTAAGGATGATAAGAACTGCATTTTAAAATGCGATGGATGGTGCTTCTGCTCAAATCACATTCTGACTCAATCTTCCTTAAACTTGCAGTTGGATTTACTTCTACTCTTGCCAATACGCTGTTGATTATTGCGTCTCCCTTCTTCATTTTACTTCTTAATTAGTGTCCATCGTTCACACAGCTATTATTTTCAAATGTTTGAATAATCCTTATGATTGTTGATTGTGTTGGTACTGGACGATTTTCAAAGTTAATTGCAAATAAATCGTAAACGGAACGTGAAGAGTATCCAGCATTAGACCAATTTTCATTAGCAGAATAAATACTCATTTACTTAAAAATGATGTAAAACAACAGTTAATGAATGTGACAGTTATTTTAATGACAGTTTATGCCAACTATTATTTATTATAGGATATTAACTCCTAGTTTTTCTCTTTATTTATAATTTAAATTTTAAGTAAAACTTAACAAAACAAAGAAAATATGCATCTACATAATCTTTATTGAGTAATATAACAACTCTAACTTCATTCCGATTAAATGAAGGCAATGCATGAGATAAAAATGACCATTAAAAATTTTACATGTAAATTTCCTATGATGCGTCCTCAAATGAGACATATATTTTTTATAAAAGTGTTTAATTTAAGTTTCTAACGAGTGTATTTTAATCCTCGAGTAAGCATAGTTTCAAGTTTAGAAAAATCCGCCAATTTGGTTTGATCACGTAGCGAAGCGGAGCGACCAAACCAAATTTATGGTGGTCATAGAAATTATAACACTAAAAAAAATAAATACGAATAGCATATTTAACGATATTTTATAGATTTTAAAAGTCTAAAAATCGAGGCTAAGCGCGATTCAACTTACGAGCGAAGCGAGCCTTTCGCGAGCCTGCTCAATCGAGCGAAGCGAGCTGGGGTGAGCGTTAGCGTGCTACAGAAGCTATTCGAAGCTAAGCACGGTTCAACTTGTGAGCGAAACGAGCCTTTAGCGAGCGCAGCGAGCTGGCAAGCGAACGAAGCGAGCTGGCAAGCGAGCGAAGCGAGTTGGGATGAGCGTTAGCGAGCTACAGAGTCGCTTTCTGCGGGCTTTAGCTTGGTACCCGCAGGTAGTTCCAGCGGAGCGGTGGTTACTTTATGGCAGTACTAGATACATTCTAGTTATAACACTAAACACGTTTTTGATTTCAGTCAATCTTTACTAACTATACCTTACCTGATAAACATATACTAATGTCCTTCAAAGTGGTTTTACTTTATAAATTAGTTCAACATTTATTAAATGATTTACCGACGCTAAAACCTATGTTTGGTATTAATTAAAGTTCAAAATATATACTACTAGTTATGTAGTCAAACTTAATTTTAGAAAATATATGTTGAATTAGAATTACTAACATAATAATGGATTTATTTTAAAATTATAACGAACTAGTAAAACCATAAACATACAGGGAGTTTTTCTTTTATGTATACATGTCCCAATTTATAGCGTATATATTGTAAATCTTCAGATATTTGTTGTTTTTTTATAAGAGTTCAATTGGATGCTTTAAACAAGTGTTTTCCAATCCCAGGCTAAGCATGAAGTAAAATTTCGAGTTTAGAAAAGCCTGAAAGTTTGGTTTGGTTTGGTCGCGGCCAAACCAAACTTTCAGGCTTTTCTAAACTCGAAATTTTACTTCATGCGCCAAGCGTATTAAACACTGATTTGATGTGGAGTTCAGAATAGACGTGCTTAGCATACTGCCTTAGTCGCATGTTTTGAACTTCACTTGAAATCAATGTTTTATACGCGTGGCGCATGAAGTAAAAGCCTGAAAGTTTGATTTGGCCGCTCCAAGCAACCAAACCAAACTTTAAGGCTTTTCTAAACTCGAAATTTTACTTCATACTTAGCCTGAGAGTGGAAACACTCGTTTAAAGCATCAAATTGAACTCTTATAAATATCTGAACATTTACAACGTATACGCTGTAAATTGGGACATGTATACTTAAAAATACTCCTTGTATGTTTATGGTTTTACTGGATCATTATAATTTTAAAATTAACCCATTATTATGTTAGTAATTCTAATTCAACATTCACTTTCTGAAATTAAGTTTGACTACATACGCTAGTAGTACAAGTTTTCAATCGAGTTCTATGAATTCAAACAAAAAAGTTTCATTGTTCTAGTGTTACTTTGAAGTACAGTTCAAAGATGAACTAAGTTAAAAAGTTTTATGCCTACGGAGATTTTGTATGACCTAATTTGTATTATCTATGCTCTCATTATAATCCTAATATAAACTCCGTGCTTTACTATTATTATTTTGTGTAAAACACAATATTCGTCTGTTCGCATTAATTATCTCCGCTGCGAGTTTTGATCAAAATTTTAATTAAAACAAAACGAAATAAATCTTAAAATCATGCCCGACTCGACGCAGGGCGCGCGCTCTCGTTCTCTTGCAATTTATATCAAGTTCTGCATGCACATTATACATTTTCTATTATCAACGTTGCGAATCTAATCTCATCTTTTATTCGTATTTTCAATTTAATCATAATGAATGTAATTTCTTATAGTTGAACGGGCAAACAAGATTCGAACTTAATTTCCAAGTTTAAATTACTTCCATACTCGATCCCTTTTGATATGAATAAATGTAGCTCGGATTTTATTATTGTTATTATTATTATTATCATTTTAACTTATATTAATAAATGATACCGAAACGATATCTAGGGTTTACTCAGTTTTAAGAACATTTTTGAAACTTCATAGCTATTAATAGGAACTGAACTAATTTACGTTTCACACATAAATGATTTCTAAATAATCTTGAGATATACAGATTTACAAACAAAAATGTTTACTTTGGTATAAAAATGTACAAAACCATTGTTAGAGCGTAAAAAGGACCCGTCAAAAAAATCACGGTCGGCTATCACTGGAGTCTGCGGCACGTAATTTAACGTGCTGTGTGAGGAATATGACGAAGATAAATTATTTTTAAAGTAATATTGGCCCATAAATCTCTGCTATATTGAAGGTGGAACGAGAACATATTTTTTGCCGATTGACTGATATATGTGAGGGAGTGGGAACAATGGAGGCAGGTATCTAACGTACAATACACAATCATTATAAATAACAAATCTCCAATCGAGCAGAAAATGTTAAAACAATAAATATTGCTCTATGAAGAAGCTGTTATTTACTTTACCGTTTATGTTTTAAATTTTGTATCTACAGAAAAAAAATCCCTGTAGGTACAAAATTTAAAACATAAGTATGCATGACCCGATAATTGCAGCATTTTGGTGAATTTACAAGATTTCGTTGTTCGTATGAAAGTGATCAATTTAAGCTTCTAACAAATCTGTCTACTCCAGGATTAGGCATAAGGTATAATTTCGAGTTTTAGAAGAGCCTGAAAATTTGGAATGGTCGTTTCGCGTAGCGAAGCTACCAATCCAACTCCAACTTTTCTCAACTCTAAATTTTACTTCATGCGCCACGAGTATAAAACACTGATTTAAAGTGAGTTCAAAATATACTGCTTAAGGTTGTGATTTACTATGGGTAAAATCCAACGTTTTTGGTAGTCACTAGTTCTAGCACCATTCATGCTCTGATTATAATAATAATGTTTATTGCCCGACAGGAAACAAATTCCCAATTACAAGACAATTTAGTATAAACAAACAAGTTTTAAAACTATGAACTAAAAATAATAACATATTAATAACATTTTACTTCGTAATTATCAAAATTCTAATTAGGATATCAATGGTTGAAAAAATACGTCACAAGTAGGTGGAAGTTGATTAAACGAATTGCAGATCACATTAATAGGCGATTTTAATCCAAAATTTGTTCTATTATACATAATATTAAATGTGGTCTTATATCTACTATTGAAAGAGGGAATATGCAAGCCAACTAGCTGTAAAATATCAGGGCTGTCAATTCTATCATGCAGAAGCTTGTGTAAGGTGATGCTTTGTCTGTGACGTCGGCATTCAAGAGATTCTACATTAAATTTATCTAGCAGTAGTGAATGATCACAGCCTCTGTCAGGATAAAATCCCTCAACTTTCAAGTGCAAAAACTTCAGGAATTTACGTTGAACACTTTCTACTAGGTTAATCTGAAGTTGAGTTTGAGGATACCAAATTAAAGATGCATAAAGATGCAACTTGGAACCGACATAAACATTAAATAGAGATTTCAAAGCATTCGGATTTCGCAAATTTGTAGAATTTCGAAGTATAAATCCTAATGCTTTAAAGGAACTCTTTACGAGTGTTTGAACATGAGGATTAAATGTAAAATTGTCATCAATCCAAATCCCTAAATCTTTGAAGACTGTGACTTACTCAATAGAATTATTGCTAACTATATAATTAAATGAGATTGGTTTAAATTTTTCGGTAAAGGATATGAATTTGCTCTTATTGCTATTTAAATTAAGATTATTAATACTACACCAATTCGAGATAACATCAAGTTGATTTTGTAAGCGTTGAAGTCAGCAATGTTAGCAATTGTTGATTATGGGACAATATTACATTATACATCAAAATAATCCTAAAACTTGGAAGATATTAATGTCAACAATTTAAAACGATTAGGGTATTTAGTTTTTTTGTAAAAAAATTCTGAAAATAGTTATTTTTGAATCATTTATTTACTCCTTTTTAGTCAACAACAACTTGTATTACGTAAAATTCAAGGGTGTCCGTACATTCTGCATTCAATTAGCTCAATGTTCATTAAGAAAAATATTCCTTAATATATTACATTTACCTTTTTATGCTGGAAATAGAAATATAGGTCTACCTCACTTTGGGAAATGGCTGGGCAGAGTCTGTCTCACTCTAGTAAACCGCAACCGAAAGCATTAGCACCAATAAATATGATATGATATGATATGATATGAACCTGAAGTTTGATCTCATGGTAATAAATATTGCAAATGTTTATTTCGTGTAACCAAAACTTCCAATATTAAATATTGATTTGCTTTCTGATATTTTTAAAACATGTCGACTATGACATGTGAAATGCAGATATATTTCTGTACTCCATTTATAAAACCCACTCTAAACTAATCAACTAATAATTTATTTAATCCACTCAAGAAGTATTAGTTTTAGAATAGAATTATCTTTCATTTATTGAAACATTTAATTAAAATCGGAATAGAGACAAGCATTGCCTTATTATAAACTTAAAACATAGTTTTATATATTGCGTTTAACACTCGACCGCGCGTGATAAAATGCAGTATGTTAAACATTTTACCTTGAAATAATAGTATGTCAAACAAAACGTACGTTGAAAAATCGTATGTCAAAAAGTCTTATATCAAAACAACGTATGCTAAAAAAGTGCAAAATGTGAAATTTGTCAGGAGCACAAAATACTAGTTAATTATTATATGAGGTACGTAATCCTTCTGATTTTTTTTTTAAATCTAAATTACGAGGAAATTTGTTTGTTAAGGTTGCCGTTTAGTAGAGTAAGACACAGAGTAGTAAAGAACAGACAATCGTTGATAAGGAAGTGGCGGTCTCTCGGAGGAAATAGTCATATTTTTAACTAGATTTTTCTGCCGAGCTAAGAGAAATCTGTACAGAAAACATTAAAAATTATATCTACGAAGGGCAGAAAGAATTGTAAATATTTGTATAAATAAATAATGTAAGTGGTAATAGTATGCCTGAATAATGATGTATATATATATATATATATATATATATATATATATATATATATATATATATATATATATATATATATATATATATATACATATATATATATGTATATATATACATGTTGTAAAAATTATATTTTTATCGAGTGTGCAAGGAGGACAGAAGACGACGACGATCGTTTCGCTCTTTTTATGAGCTCCTCAGGCCGCCACATCCATCATTCCATATATATATACGTTCAAATAAAAAGTTTCAAAAATTCGAATAAAAAACAAGCACTGTGTATATAGACAAAAATTATAAAAATTGACTAAAATTTTAATAATCAATTTTTGGCCATTAAATGATCGAAAATCAAGATAAAAATAGAAAATCTTAAATACCGCAAAACCGGCCTTTTATAAATTTTGACTATCAAAATTTTAGTTCAACGTATAGGATTTTGATTCAAAATGTATATAATATTTTGTTCATTATTATTTAATAATACACACTCGAAAATTACGTTTAAACATATTCAACATATTTTTTGTCAAATGTGAAATATGAAATGTCAAATGTGAAATTATTGTTTTATGCGGGTGGCGCATGAAGTAAAATTTCGAGTTTAGAAAAGCCCCAAAAATTTGTCGAGGGTCGCTGCGCGACCCTCGTCAAATCTCGACAAATCTCTTGGGGCTTTTCTAAACTAGAAATGTTACTTCATGCTTAATCTGGGAGTGGACGACACTCGCTTTATCGATTTATAACATTTTAATGAGATTTTTATCATATCGAATTTTTTTCGATTTATAAAAGTCTCATGAGATCTTCAATATTTCTAGATTTTCGTCGATTTGTAAAAATTTCATGAGATTTTTAATATTTCGTGATATATTGATTTTTATTTAATAATATAATAGTTTTCTTTTGGGGCTTTTCTAAACTCGAAATTTTACTTCATGCTTAGTCTGGGAGAGGAAGATACTTGTTTTGTCATTTTGATGAGATTTTCAACATATCGAGATTTTTTTCGATTTATAAAAGTCTCATGAAATTTTCAATATTTCGAAATTTTCGTCGATTTACAAAAATTTCATGAGATTTTTAATATTCGAGATATGTTGATTTTTATTTAATAATATACACTCGAAAATGACGTTTAAAGATATTTTCAATAAAATGTAAAAAAAGTCTGTCTGTCTAAATACGACAAATGTCAAATACTAAATTTCAACTTCAAATGTGAAATATGAAATGTCAATATCAAATGTCAAATGTGAGATTATTGTTTTATGTGGGTGGCGCATGAAGTAAAATTTCAAGTTTAGAAAAGCCCCGAAAATGTTCTCTTGGGGCTTTTCTAAACTCGAAATTTTACTTCATGCTTAGTCTGGGATTGGAAAACACATGTTTTGTCGATTTAATGATGACATTTTCGGTATTTTGTAATTTTTAACATACATAAAATTTTATCAACATTTCATAAGATTTTCAGTATTTTGTGAATTTTGTCGATTTATGAAATTTTCGTCAGATTTTCAATATTATGATGTTTTCATCAACTTATAAAATTTTCAATATTTCAAGATTTTTTGATAATATTTTCATAAGATTTTCGATATTTCGAGATTTTTATCAAATTATAAAATATGTTTTTATGTAAGATTTACAATAATTTTTTATTCAGATTTAGATTGATTTTTTAAAATGAATTCGTAATTTATCAAATTTATCTTTTTTTACATTAGATGACATTTTTGGTATTAAGAAAATTAACAATGAAATCTTTAAAATTGATTAATCTCTAAACATTGAAAACCAGTGACTTCTGGCATTAATGAAAATGGCCAACATTTACGTAAATTGATAAAAATTATAGAAACTGATGACCCGTCAATATTTAGTTGATTGATGAAAACCTGAAAACTTCGAACAAATAAACGTTTAAAATTTAGTTATAGTCAAAATAATGTACTATTTCCACAATAATAGTTGGTGTCCGAACATTTATAGGTTAGGGCTCGTACTTTGCCCAATTTGATTATTTACATTTGAATTCATTAAAAAAACAATAGTTTAAACTGAATCAGCGACAAAAATGTACGATAAATAAGTAAAAGAATAAATAATTAAAAACAAAATTTTATTAAATTTTGCAAATTACTTTTTCCAAAACAAAATTCTTTAAAATTGTAAATACTTCTTCCTCATGATGCATTGTTATTCTTAATTTCTTTTCGATTATTTGTCGAAAAATATATTATAGTTTATTTTTCTAGTGGGGAAAGGGGGAACAAGAATTTTAGAGAGCTACTGAGCCAGATGTGGATGGGAAGAGTGAACCTGCCGGCAGCATGGAGGGGATGAGAAAAATGCGTATAGTAATAGTTTATGCGGATAACGATAATGAGTTCTGGATACAAGCCATGATGGTGGTGAAGAATCGACTGGAGAAAGAGATGGAGGAGAAGGGGTTACTGCCGGAGACGCAGGGGGGTTTTAGGAGTAGGGGGATGAGGGAGCAGGTCTTTACCCTGGCAAGAATGGTGGAGAAGTTGATGGAAGAGAAGGGAAGCGTGTATGCGGTATTTGTGGACCTGAAGGCGCCGTACGACTCGGTACCGTGGATAAGGTTGTTAGAATGTTTGAGGAGAAGAGGGGTGAGTGAGGGAATGACAGAGTGGGTGAGAGGAGTGTATAAGGAAATATGGGTAGTGGCAAATATGGGAATTAAGGAGTCAGAGAAGTTTGGGGCTCGGGAGGGGCTGAGATAGGGGTGCCCATTGATCCCTGTGTTGTTTAACCTCTATATAAGTGAATTGGAGAAGGTGATAAAAGGGCAGGCGGGGGGGTGATTGGTCAAAGTAAGGTGTGGATGTTGGCATATGCGGATGATACGGTGCTGGTGGCAAGAGAGTGGGAAGGGATGAAGGATATGTTGCAAAGGGCGGAGAGCTTAATGGATAAGAGTGGGTTGAGCGTGAATGTTGGATAAACGAAATGGATGAGATTCAGAAATAAATGGAGGGAGGGAAGGGTGAAGGAAATAGAGTGGAAGGGGGAGGTGATTGAGAGGGTTAAAAGATTAAAGTATTTAGGATTTATGTTGAAAGGGACGGGAGGGTATGAGGAGCATGTGAGGTGGGTGCACGGGAAGGCTAGAAAGGCGGGGGGGATAACGTAGGAAATGTGGGGGAAGTGGATGGAGAACAAAGTAAGAGTGGCGTGTAAAGTATGGGATGCGTGTGTGAGGTCAGTGTTAACGTATGGCGTGGAATTGTGGGGGGCGAGAGGGTATGAGTGTATGGAGAGGGAGCAGTTGTGGTTCCTGAAGCGTATGTTGGGGATAGAAAGGTCAACACCCGGATACTTAGTGCTTCAGGAGACGAATAGAGAGAAACTGGAGTGTGAGGAAATGGTGAGAATGGCGAGGTATAAGATGAAGTTATGGGATCTGGAGGAAGAGAGATTGGTGAAGGCGGTATGGGTGACGTGCGGTGAGAGGGTGGGTTTGTCGGAGGCGAAGGTGATGGAATGGCTGGGGAATGGGGTGAATGTGGATGCGTGGGTGAAGGAGAAAGCAGGGGTGTATAGAGAGGAGTAAATGCAACGATAGGTAAGGGGGGTTGCAGGTGCATGGGAGAATGCCAAGGTATTTGGTAGAGGGGGGATGGAGTAGGGAGGAAAGCGTGATGCTGGCAAGGGCGAGGTGTGGGTCAGGGGAGAGAGGAAGAAAGGTGTGGATGGGGGAAAAGTATGGGAAGTGTGTAATGTGTGAGTGGGGGAAGGATACGTGGAGTCATTTGGCGGAGGAATGCAAGTGGGTGAAGGAGGAATGGGTAGGAGTAAGAGGGAATTGAAGAGTGACGGAATGGATGAGAGAGAAAGGGGCCGGGGTAAGGACGCTGGAGAAGTTGGGCGAAGAGAAGGAAAACAGGAGGAAGGGAGGGGGTAGCAATTAGTTATAGCTAGTAAAGATGTAAACATTATGGCACATACGGTATATTTATAATTGTAATATGTATATTTTTAATAGTTAAATTTATGAACTGTTATTTTGATTTCTATTATAACTGTTATACACCTTCTAAAAAATGTTATCATCGTAAGAATGGTCATACTGTATCCTCTATTATATGTTAACATTTTATCGCCATTTTTGAAATAATCATACACAAACACCCATATATACTAATTTTCATCCAAATATAAGAAAATTTGAGATTTTGAACCCATTGGGCTTCGAGAAGTTTGAAAATTAAGCAATTTCATCGCAAGTCGTGGAGTTCGGTGACTAATCGAATAGACGCTGCTCGCTCGCAAAAAAAAACGCACACACAAGATGCAGTTTACTGAACAAAAATTAACAGAACCTCCTAGTGGAGAATAACCGAAATAAAATTTGTTAATATGCCACCACACCCTGCTGATAACTATACGCCTGAAATTTAAATAGGGCTGATTGTTGTGTATTGCAACATTTTACCATTGCTAGCATAAAAACGATAACCGAATATATAATGGACATAATTGGTAATAATTATTGAGTGAATTGAATGTAAAATATAAGAAACCTTGAATTTACCGTAGAACGCGTATTTGTTGTCGAAAATTGAGTAAATAAATGACTCAAAAATAGCTATTTTCAGGGTTTTTTTACAAAATAACTAATAATCTAAATCGTTTTAAATTGGCGACAATACAATCCTCCAAGTTTTAGGATAATTTTGATGTATCATAGAATGTTGTACAGCAATTAGAACACCCACAGTGCTGGATTTATAGTGACTACCAAAAACGTATGATGGGTAAAAATGTAAATCACAGCCTTAAATCGGGACTTACGAGGTATCAGAAGTAGTTGATCGATTTGTCGAATAATCGTACGTAAAATAATCGTGCGTCAAAAAAAATCGTAAACACCTTGTAATGTATTGACCCCTAAATTGAGTCTCCTCGTATTGTAAAGCCCTCTAACCTCTGCTGTTATTTATAGTAATATCACATTGAAGTGTTTAACTTAGTTATTCTGATAATAGGATTGAATTTTAATTTTAGTAAATTGTAACAGGTGCTCTACTGCTAATGAATTTTATAATTACACCCACAATTAATCCGGACAATTAATCATCAAATTTAATCTTCATCATTTTTAGCAAGGTGTGTACTGGATGTAAGTTATTTAATTTAACAAAAGTGGGAAAGTTTCAAAACAAAATTAAAACTTAATGCAGAACATTTTAGCAACACGTTTCACTCAGCTATTTTAAACTGAATAGCTAACGAGTATTCTTAAAAAATATATTTAATAAAAATAAGAATAAAATAAGGACCCAACTTTCTAAAGAAGAAAATTAATCACCTATTTAATATTATAGTTACTTATATTCCACCTTGTGGTAAATAATAAATCGATAGGTATGTGACAGAGATATTAATTGTGTGCAGAAAAAGCTTTTTGCTTTTTCTGTTGATTTATTTTGTTATTTTTCTAAACTCGAAATTTTACTTCATACTTACAGCGGGTTAAGCATGAAGTAAAATTTCGAGTTTAGAAAAATAAAATAAATCAACAGAAAAAGCATCCAGAAAGTTACGCCGTTACAAGCTCACGGTGCTTTAGACCGTGTTTATGTTTTAATTAGAATAAGGGGGTTATGAATAAATATTATTGATTTTTTTAACGTTTGAGCTTATTTTATTCTAAATAATAATAATTAAAAGTATTAATAATAAATGAAAAAGTCTATAAATTCATTATTTTATGAGTTCCATCAAATGATGATCGTTTATTTTAATGAATTTCTCTATAAATAATCAAAAAAAATCTCTGAAATCCAGTTGTATAATACTCATGTAATGATAGATAATATGGGTAATGCCAAAATAATCAGTTAAAAAATTGTATTCTTTTTTGAACTCTAAGTGTATATATATACCACAATATTCTTTAAAACTCCGAATTAAAACAACAAATTTTAAAATGGCTTTACCCTCGTTATATGATAATTGTAAAACTCAAGCTCTATCTATACTCCATTCATTTTAAGATTAATGTACCAAGAAGCCTGGTGTGTACGGCTAAAATGGCGGAATCTGGTGAAATTTTTGGGGGGCGGAATTTAAAATTTGTGGGAAACGCATGTTGACATAAAACCGGTTAGACCAAAAAGATAAGTATTCAAATAAAGTTGTTAAGCAACAGTATTTATAGTTAATTGTTTCTTTGATATTATATGACTCCATTTTGCAATACTTTTCAGTAGTAATAAAAAACTTTATTATTTTTAAAATTACATTACTTACAGGGTTTTTCTATTGCATTTCACTATTGATCAAATGAGTTTCACTATATCCCAAATATCTTTCACCTTGTCAAATATATGCCAAAAGATTTCCCGATTTACTAAATGTGTTTCACTGTATACGAAATACTTTTCCCTTTAATATTTTTGCTAAACATTTCTGCAGTAATAATAACTTTCTTCTAGAAATATTTTATTTGTATTTACACATACAGGGATTTTTTCTTTCAAGTACGTATACTTAAAGGAAAAAATTACTGAATTTCAATTCGGCCTATTTTCTGTAAATCTTTAGATATTCCTTGTTTCTTTTAAAGTTCAATTCAAAACTTTAAACAAGTGTTTTCACTCCCAGACTAAGCATGAAGTAAAATTTCGAGTTTAGAAAAGCCCCGTGAAAATTTGTCGGGGGTCGCGCAGCGACCCGAGACAAATTTTCTGGGCTTTTCTAAACTCGAAATTTTACTTCATGCGCCACGCATATAAAACACTAAAATATTGTGAAATGTATGTGTATTCCAACTTCACTTGAAATCTGTGTTTTATGCGCGTGGCGCATGAAGTAAAATTTCGAGTTTAGAAAAGCCTAGAAAATTTGTCTCGGGTCAGCCTATTTTCTGTAAATCCTTAGATATTCCTTTTTTTTAAATTCAATTTAAAACTTTAAACGAGCGTTATCCACTCCCAGACTAAGCATGAAGTAAAATTTCGAGTTTAGAAAAGCCCCGTGAAATTTTTTTCCGACATTCGTTGTTTTTTAAAAGAGTTCAATTGGAAGCGTTAAACGAGTGTTTTCCACTCCCAGACTGAGCATGAAGTAAAATTTTGATTTTAGAAATGCCCCGTGAAAATTTGTCTAGGGTCGCGCAGTGACCCGAGCCAAATTTTCTGGGATTTTCTAAACTCGAAATTTTACTTCATGCGCCACGTGTCTAAAACACTAAAATATTGGAAACTTTATGTATATTCGAACTTCACTTGAAGTCTGTGTTTTATACGCGTGGCGCATGAAGTAAAATTTCGAGTTTAGAAAAGCCCAGAAAATTTGGCTCGGGTCACTGCGCGACCCTAGACAAATTTTCACGGGGCTTTTCTAAACTCAAAATTTTACTTCATGCTCAGTCTGGGAGTGCAAAACACTCGTTTAACGCTTCCAATTGAACTCTTTTAAAAAACAACGAATGTCGGAAAATTTACATTATCCGGATAAGGAGTTTTTCGTTATTATTAGACATAATAACCAAACATTTGAAAACACAGAGACAATTGTGACAATTCATTTTCCACTATAAGTGAGTGAGTGGGGAATAGAACGAATTGTATATTTATCGGCTTTGTGAGTTTTTCTCGAATTTCGGCCAATCAGCGATCAAGGTCAAATAAGCCCTATGTTTCCCTAACATTAAACTTACCGCGAATGAAGTATAATTTGAGACTCTTTTAATGTTTATTGTGAAAATTTTCATTATTAATATGCATTCTCATTTTCTATTATTATTAATATTAATGCTATTCGAAATGTCCCATTATAATCGTAGGAGATGTGATGAGCATCTTGAAGGGAAATCGCAAAATTGGTCTGTCATACGGAATACGAGATCTTAATAATTGCGTTGTATGTTGTTATCATGATTTATATTTCGTCATGTCCCTTTACAAGAGACGGCTACTCGACAAAAGGTCCGCTGGGTGAGCTGTTTTCGGCATTTCTCCTTTGAGTCCTTTTTAACATTCAGCGCACGAAAGGCCACCGTATGAAAAAAATTCTTATTACTTCCGAACACAACGAATGCAGAGTTTTCAAACGACTGCAAGGAAACAATCAGGGCTATTCCGTACGCAAAATATTTAATTTAATCTACATGTTATTCTTTTACATTACATTCTAAGCGAGTTTGGTAATTGCACTCAGCAAAACAAACACACCACTTGAAAATGAACCAAAAATACCGATTTTTCAAACCGCCATAACTTGATTGCTTTTGGTCAAAAATGGATGAATCTTCGAGCCCTAGACGGTTTGAAGTTTTGTCTTTAAGGGCATGTAAATTAATCCGACACCAACTTTATTGCACCCCCTGCCACCCCCTAAGAAAAAAATGTTCTTGATTTAAAATAATGTCCAAGTTTGCCAAGGTGCACCGGGTGGAAAAAAAATCCTGGACTCTACTCACCACCCACGAAATCAAGTTCATTAATTTTTCTTTGAGTGTTTCCTTTTGCGCGAAGTTATGAATTTATCAAAAAAAATCACATTTTGCGCTTCAGTCCAGTTGCTGTAATCTAGAGCGTACTGCAATCAATCAATCAGCCGAACCGTCAAATGACGAACATTCTATTACTATTATTTCTTATTCTCAGAAAAACGTCGCGAGACATTAATTTGCATACCGTTGAAGAGAAAACTTCAAACTTCTCAGAATTGCAAAGTTCATCAATTTCTGTGCAATATTAGCCGAGTTATGACCGAAAAGGCGCAAAATGTGATTGTTTTTTGATTAATTCACTTGAGTCCAGGATTTCTTTTCCACCCGGTGCACCTTGGCAAAGTTTGACATTTTTTTACATCAGGAACCTGTTTTGCTCATGGGAGTGACAGAGAGTGCAATAAACTTGACGTCGGATTAACTTACAAATCCTTAAAGAGAAAACTTCAAACTGTCCTGAACTCAACGATTCATCCATTTTGTACAGAAAGCAACTGAGTTATGGTGGTTTGAAAAATCGGTATTTTTGGTGCATTTTCATATGGTGCGTTTTTTTGCCGAGTGTATATTTAACGTTATATGTAATAACCTTAAATTTAACATTGCTCGTACGGAATAGCCCTGAATATAAATTAAATCCAGCAGTGACGCAGCTACGATTTTATTTTAGGGCAAATACAAATCAATAGGTTTTTAGAGTTTATGTTTGTCTAAATCAGTGAAATTATGCAAGTATTTACTTAAAAATCTTAATTAATAAAAATCTATTCGTATTCGAATAATTTTTCAACATTCGAATTTACCAATTTTACTAAGAATACTCGAATATTACTAAGATAGCCAGAAGAATTTAAAATAGAAATGACTATTAAGATGAATAATGTGTTTTTAAAACTGCACATTTAGTGTGTTTAATATGCCTAGCGCATGAAGTAAATATTTCGAGTTTAGAAAAGCCTGAGAATTAAGGCTTTCTTAAACTTAAAATATTTTCTTTATACTTAATCAAGGAATGGAAAACACTCGTTCGAATATTATTGAACACTTATATTAATATAAAGGTCTAAAAGTTGTAAATCAGTCTAAATGCATACTTAAATTTACTTTAATAACTGTTTACTTAACTTAAAGAAAATGAACTTGATTTTCAAAATTATTACCTCTCTACCGCATGCATCTTCATAACATGTTAAAATAATATTTTTGGCAGTTACTGAACTTAAATAATATTACAAAAACAAAATAATTTAATATTATTTAATTGGCCATAAATAAGTACATAAAAGTCGCACAATGAATGTTTCTTCTAAGTACACATACCCGCATACACTGTAAATGTTTAAGCATTTGCTGTTTTTAAAAAAATCAATTTAAAACGTTTAACGAGTGTCTTCTACTACTTACTTAATTAGGCATAAAGTCGAGTTAAGAAAAGCCTGAAAAATTGCGGAACGACTAATCCAAATTTTTCGGCTTTTCTAGAGAATTTGAATTTACAGGTCCTCTAGATTTTCATAAAGTTATCACATTTTATAAAGTGAAGTTTAATTTTCTGTGATTTCTTTACCGTGATTTGAACATAAAATAACAAAGCTAATTCACTTATTTTATTTTTGTAATCTGATGTATGAAATTTAATGATAATATGCAACATGTGTGCGGTGTCTGTTAAATGTGCGCGTATTTATTTAACCGGCAATCCAAATTGTCTGCCCGTTTTTAGCAATCCCGGGTTAGATCATTTATTTCTACAGAAAATAAATTTAAAAATACTTTGTGTAACAGCTTGTTTATAAATTCAAATACATAATGTATATTTACAAATTATTAGCTAATTGTGTTAAAAGTATGTTGATGGTGAACTGAATTGATAATTTTATAAAAGTTTGAGAGAAAATATCTTATTATAAAAAGACATCCATCTTTTTTGCATACGGTTTCAGTATGCACAAAAAAGATAGATGTTTTTTTATAATAAGATATTTTCTCTCAAATTTTTGTAAAATTATCAATTCAGTTCATCATTACGTACTTTTAATTTTTAGATAGATTGTTTTTTATAAGATATTTTGTCGGTGGATTTTTATCCCGGAAGTTCTCGATTTTTTTAACATTAATTTAAGACCGTCCGAACAACTTCTTAATTAATTATCAATACTGCCATCTAAATAGTCCCGATCACAGGAAATTAAAACAGAATATTCATCGAGTGCAGAACTAAAAAAAGACAACGAGCATAAAAGAATACAAGCAACATCCGGTGAGGCATCTGGAGCGCTCGTTAATAATTAATTCCGAAAGGTGGATTAATGCAAAGTAAAGCACTGACAAAGCAAAATCCTTCGACTTGAAAATTGTAAAACTGCACGTAAGAGGGTTTTCTATAATTACAGTATGCTGCAGAGTCTTCGGAAACTGCCGTAATTTTGCCAGACGCTTCCTTCCTGAGTCCCAGGATGATGTTCCTTTAACGTTTCACTAAGTGATGGAACGTGAAAGAATATATTCTATTTTATTTTTGATCAATACTATATATACAGGGAATTTTTCGTTTTAATATACATATGCATACACTGTAAATTTTCTAACAATGGTTGTTTTTTAGAGATTTCAATTTAAAGCTTTAAACGAATGTTTCCACTCCCAGATTAAGCATAAATTAAAATTTCGAGTTTAGAATAGCTTAAAAATCTAGTTTGGTCGTTTCGCGAAGCGGAGCGACCAACGCAAATTTTTAGGCTTTTCTAAACTCGAAATTTTACTTCATGCGCTACGCGTATAAGACACTAATTTCAAGTAAAATTCACTTGTACACAATATTTCAGTGTTTGCAGCGTTTAATACGCGTGGCGCATAAAGTATTTCGAGTTTGGGAAAGCCTGAACCAAATTTTTAGACTTTTCTAAACTTGAAGTTTTACTTCGTGCTTAATCTGGGATTGGAAACGCTCGTTAGAAATGTCAAACTAAACGCTATTATAAAAACCAATCGTTATTTAAAGTTTACAAAAACAATATACTACTATGTGCTGTTTTTATAAAATAAAAGTAAATCAAACTTTGATTTTGATTAAAATTAGAGGTAATATTCTGAATTAAAAAAATCGACTAAATATTATTTCCTATATACATTAATTAATGAAACGAAATTTCTAAAGAAGCAACGAAGAGTTTGAAAAATCAAATACTAATATGATTTGAAAAAGAAAACACTTCGTTAAATTTAACCAAGTGTTTTCTTTTTTAAATCATATTCATAGGGTTTTCCACTCCCAGACTAAGCATGAAGTAAAATTTTGAGTTTAGAGAAGCCTGAAAATTTGGATTGGCCGCGTAGCGAAGCGGAGCGACCAATCCAAATTAGGCTTAGACACATATAAAACCAATGAGTCAAATTCTGCGCTAAGCATATTGTTTGAAACAGTAATTATAGGCAACCCAATAACTATAACGTATAATAGGTTGCCTATAATCGTTGTTGTATGTGTGTGTTTTTTGAACTTCACTGAATATCAGTGTTTTTAAGCGTGGCGCATGAAGTAAAATTTCGAGTTTAGAAAAGCCTAATTTGGATTGGCCGCTCCGCTTCGCTACGCGGCCAATCCAAATTTTCAGGCTTTTCTAAACTCGAAATTTTACTTCATGCTAAGTCTGGGAGTGGAAAACACTCGTTAAAAGCCTTAAATTAGCTTTGAAACAACGAATTCCTGCAAATTTTATAAACGCTGTAATTATCGGGATATGTATACTCTAAAGAAAAATGCCCTGTATGTTCGGTTTTAAACACGTTTTAATTGTTAATGTTTTAAACGTTGTTTCAACGAGAAAAACTGTTTGTTTTAATTAAAATGAAGAAAAAAACGTTTTTTTAACAACCCTGATTCCCAATAATAGAAAAATAAGAGAATATTCCCCAAATCAAATACGAATACTTTTATCCGGAACACCCCTTCTAGAAATTTAAAATTGCTTGAATATTATGTAGTTACGCTATTGTTAAAACTGTCTACTATTCATAAAAAGGGCGGACAACATTGTGAGCTTCCTAAATCTTGCAATCAGCATGCAAGTCTTTCTGGTAAATCGGGCTTCAAAACAACAGAACTTTCTAAACTCAATTATCATAAACTTGTTAAAAATTCATAATTTATTACATATTTACACATTTTCTCTATAAAAACACTTCTTATAGTGTTTATCTATAAATTTGCATGATTTACTTTCGCTATTTAAATAAACTAAATGAGCCTGCATTAATCAAACCTCCTCTACATGTAATAATACCTTCGTCTTGGAATTGTTCTGAGAAGAGATTAGAATTTGTTGTTTGATTATTGTGCTCGTATACATGAATAATGCATTAATAAATTAATTTGAATGTGTGTTTAGATGAATTTGCATAAGCATCGCTAATGAATTGCCAGTCATACGTGCATCTATTATTTTCAGATGCGACGTATACGTGCGAACGAAATATTAATTAACATCTGCCGGGATTAGAATAGCCTACGGATATATATCCAACAGGTTTAGATATGCATATTTTCCACAAAAATATACTTTCTGCGATATACCGTTCGTTTATTTTATTGTGCTCACCATTGAGATCTTGTAAACTATTAGAAATAAAAAGACGGTTAAATTAAGCGTCATTGATGCATACACGCAACATTATTAATTTTTTGTTGATTAATTAAATTAATTACTAAATAAGGTAATACAATATTTAAATAACAAAATATAAAACAATTTTCTTCATACATTTTTAAGTCAGGTCAAATAATATAATATATTAAATTATATTATTTGACCTGACTTAAAAATGTATGAAGAAAAATGTTAATATTTTGTTATTTAAATATTTCGATTATTACTTATTTAAATAAAAAATGCCAGTGTATTTCTAACTTCACAATATTTCAGTGTTTTATACGCGTGGCGCATGAAGTAAAATTTAGAGTTTAGAAAAGCCTGAAAATTTGGTTTGGCGACCAAACAAAATTTTCAGGCTTTTCTAAACTCGAAATTTTACTTCATGCTTAGTCTGGCAGTGGAAACACTGGTGTAAACTTCATATTGCGCGTTATTATATATAATCGACGAATGCCTAAAAATTTACAGCGTATACATTATGTATATTCAAAAGATAAATTCACAGCATGTAATACAATAAGTCATTCATAGAAAACATAAAAATAAGTGCAGAATTTTACCTAAAATCAACATTTAAAGTTAACTCAATATTTGCTCGTCCGTTAATGGGTTTAAATGACTTCAACATTATTTCAACTCTTATTATATGTTTTATATATTGTATAAACAAATAAGAAGAGTTGAAATAACGAATATCAAAATAGTTTGAATTTACTTTTTGTCTGCAGCCCGCATTTTTTATTAGAAATGTTGATAAAAATGTATTTTTAATTTAATGTCGGTAAGTATAAATAATTAAGTTTAGAATATTTTGTTTGTTGACCATTTTTGTGTTATTTGATAAATTAAACTTTGCTTGGATAACTTTTCCAACTATAATCAAGTCAAGTCGATGTTGAAACAGGGTTTTGATGGTGTCTTAAAATGATCTTGTAACATAAAGATAGCTAGCTTAGATGAATCTAAAAATAGTCTTCTAATATTTAGTAATTAGGAAGACATGAGTAAAAAAGGCAGGAAACTATTTAACAGGGCCAAAAACAACAAAACGAAAACGGACTGGAGTGCGTATAAAGCACACCAACGCACCTACAAAAACAAAATTCGCAACAGACTAAGACAAGCCTAAAGGAAGTACTGCGAAGACATAGAGCCAACGAGTACAGTCGCCAGACTTAAAAAAAGTGCTAACCAAAGACCCACACTGCCTTGGAAGCATCAAAAAGGAAGACGGAGAACTTACCTCAAATGAGACTGAGACCCTCCAACAAATGTTACAAACACACTTCCCTGGGTGTGAAACGCTAGACATCATAGCGTCCGCAGATGATCCACAAGAAACAGTACCAAATAACGAAGATAGAGAGCTAGCTATAGAAATAGTTACAGACAAAACCATAGCATGGACAATCAAATCATTTCAACCATACAAGTCCCCGGGCCCGGATAGTATCTATCCGGCCTTTTTATATCGTAGCTGCCGATATATCGTAGCTGCCTCATGCATCGCTACATTCCCAGGTCATGGAGAATGGTAATGGTAGCATTCATTCCTAAGCCTTGCAGGAATGACTATACAAACGCAAAATCGTTCAGAGCAATAAGCCTATCCTTGTTCATGTTAAAAACGCTGAAGAAACTACGTGATCGGCACATCACAGACAGTATTCTCAGATCCACGCCGATACATCAACATCAACACGCCTACACACCAGGCAAAAGCACCGAATCTGCACTGCATCTTGTAGTCTCAAGATTAGAGCGGGCGATAACGAACAAAATGACCACACTAGGTTTTATCGATATAGAAGGAGCCTTTGATAAAGCATCCTTCCAACATTTCGGGGAGGCACTCAACGGAACTGGTGTTAACAACATGCTCTGTGGATGGATAGGGAACATGCTTCGCTGTAGACAAGTAAAAGCATCTCTAGCAAACGTCAAAATAACAGCCTCTGTCACCAGGAGCTGCCCGCAGGGTGGAGTCCTATCGCCACTCCTGTGGACACTCCTGGTGAACGAACTGATCACAAAACTTAAAATCCAGGGATTCTATACAATAGCACATTCGGCTGATATAGCAATACTCCTGAATGAAAAATATGAAAACTTCCTTTGCGACAGAATGCAAGAAGCACTCAAACTTGTGGAGGACTGATGCATAACCAACTCCTTATCAGTAAACCCCACAACGACAGAGGTAGTAATGTTCACCAAGAAACACAAAGTAGAAACACACACGCTACCAAAACTATTTGGGACCAAACTAATACTATCAAAAGAAGTTAAATACTTAGGAATTAATCTAGATTCCAAACTAAACTGGTCAAAGCACCTAGAACATAAAAAAAGAGAGAAAGCAGACAAAGCTTTCTGGCAATGTAGAAGAGCCATAGGTAATACCTAGGGACTATCTCAAAAGGTAGCGCAGTGGATATACACAGGTATTGTTAGACCGGAATATGGAGCCCTAGTCTGGTGGACGCAGACTAATCAACAAGGAGCAATACAAAAACTAAACCACATACAGAGGCTAGCCTGCTCATGCACAATAGGAGCCTTTAGAACAACACCCACTGCCGCCATGGAAACAATACTATGTCTTCCACCCCTTGATATTCATATCAAGAGTGTATCAAGACTAACAACAGAAAGACTGAGGGCCATGAACACATAGTCAGATCAAATTTCAACCGGAGGACACGGAAACATACTCAAATGAGGACCTTCCCTACTGAGAAACAAGATAGATCAGAAGATTCCCCAGTACATCTTCGAAAAGAAATTCATCGTGAACCCAAACCAGCAGACACTATCGGAAGACTGTGTAGTGTTCACAGATGGGTCAATGATAAAGACACTCTGTGAGGCAGGTATATACTGCGAAGACTGTAACACAGACCAAAATCTACGCGATTTTAGAAAGCGCCAAAGTAATAATAGACAGTAAAATCAGTGAACGAAACACAATCATCGTCACTGGTAGCAAAGCGGCATTAGCAGCATTAGAAAAGTTCAAAATAACATCTGAAGTTATACATAAATGCGTTGAAACGCTGAACGAGGCAGCATCACCCAACCGCATAACACTGACGAGGACAAAAGGATACAGCAACAGCGAGGGCAACAACAAAGCAGACGAACTAGCACGTGAAGCATCCAAAATTACTACAAATCACGCGAAGATAGGGCTATCCCCTCGGTCCATAGCCAATCACATGCTAGAGTTTAACACTGCGAAGCACAGGGAAATGTGGAAGAACCTCATAACATGCAGTCAAACGAAGACATACATGTCGGCACCTGACTGCCAAAAAACAAAGAAGTTTCTAAAACTCACAAAACAGAATCTTCGTACTCTATCCGGCTACATTACTCGGTACTACAGCTTCCAGCATTATCTTGCCAAAATGGGAATCGCCACCGATGACCTTTGTCGAGGATGCAGTGAAGAAGAAGAAACACCAATACATATACTTCACGAGTGCCCAGCGCTGTCAAAGATAAGAAAGGTACTAAGATAAGAAACACTAAATCGGATGGCAATGGTCACCCGCACAAATTCTGGCAATTGCCGACAGTGCGGAGTCGGTCTAACCATCAGGGGGGAGGAACTAAAATAGGCCCGACTGTGGCCTAAGTGGGTGCGGCTGACGCTGCCCTCCCACCAAACAATCCTTAATCCCGTAATCTTAGTAATTAAAATGTACGACTTTAGAATAATATAATGTCAGCTATGCGAAGCAGTATTTGCCTAATTACAAGGATTTTATTAAAAATAAATATATAATTTTTATGTCCTTCTCATGGCTTCGTCAATCATCGTCATCATGATCATTATTGCTATTATTAAAAACATAATTTTAATTATTCATATAAAATACCATGTAATCATCAAACACAATAAGGTTTTTTCAAATGAATTCGAAACAAACACAAACTTATAATTTTTTCGCTCTTTCAAAAATTTACATATAAACTCCACAATTAAATGCCGTTGAAATTCTACATCTCGAGGGAAAGGCGCGAAAGCGTAGCAGATTTTTTTTATATTTTCGTTGTGTGTATGCGTATGCAAAAATTTCGGCGATCGACGGATTTGTAAATCAAATTACATCCCGAGCGCGTGACTGTTTTACCAACTGTTGTCGTCCGAAAATATAACAAGCGGATTTAATTTTTCGGAAAAAATGTAGTAAACAATGATTTCTGGCGTCGAAAACAATGCCTTGTCGACGAATCTGTTCCAGCCATAACAATTAATGGCCACAGTAAATTCCGTCCGGGCTTACACGTTCCATATTTACAGTCATAAACAAAACCAGAAAATAATATAAATATGTTTGCGGTGATATTATGATTTGTTAATAACTTTCCTGGTTATTTGTTGGATTTCGTTGAAATTGTGGTTGCAATTTTTTTTCGTTTAGAAGTGCACTTGATGTTATTACGCTCATAAAATATGTGTAATACATAAAATTTCAATTCCCCTATAAAGAGGGGGAATCGCCCTTTCGTATGTGACTACTTTTATTATTTCCGTAATATTGTACATTTATGTGCCTGCAGCAAATAAACATGCTTTATTAACACATGAAATACAAAATATGCATCCATTAAAATGAAAACTGCATCCTTAAACTTCAACAAAATAACATTCAGTATAAAACAAAACAAAACTTAAATAGTAACAATAGTTAACTACAAATTTATTCCATAATTCTACAACAAACATTATTTTATTAATTTCTCTAACAATCCAATCAGTCTCGAAAAAATATCATTTTAAAGACCAGCGTTTTCTTGGCGAAACACGCTTTATCACCGAGTTTAAGGCATCAACTTAATGAGGATTATTTGTCAGCATGAAAAATATTTCCACTTTAAAAGCTGTAATTCCGACTCCGGGCAGACGAAATTTGCGTATTTCCGAAATTAATTGTGCCACTCGTGGCTTGCTTTCGCGGAAAACGACCAAGATCAATAAATTGAATCAACATTTTACCGTGCAATATTTCAAATTGAACATGTGTTTATTTGTATTTATTATTCCACAACTATCTGTAGATTTAATTAATAAATACATACATGATGTTATTTTATAAAATGTATTGACATACGAATAATTAATAAACATATGTAAATTAATATGTTTCGTATTATTTAAATTTAATTAAATACGTTCAATATTATAATACAAAAATAAACTGTTTAATTGAAACAAAATGCTGAAGACAGCATTTGCAAAATAAATACACACGTACAATGTTGATAGAAGCGTTTTAACAAATAATGAATTAACAGAGATTAACAAACTTGATTTTTTTAAATGTTAGAGAAATAAAGTTAATGAAAAACAAATTATAATAATTCGTGATGTCTGAACAACTTAAATTATAACTAAGTTTTTATAAAACTTATACAATTTATCAAAGCTTTTTTTCGAAATAATAATAAAACTACTGCTCACGTAGATAAATTTCACTACATTTCACTATATTAGGAAAATAGTGTACTACCTATTATTTGTATATTTTTATATTAAGTTTTAGCAAACACACTATATTTTTTTTAAGTGTAGAAGTACGCTTGCTAATATCTATTAATAGGGCATAAAATGACCTTTTGAAAGTGTATTTTTATTAATCATTGAATAAAATGCTAACCGTTTTAAATTAAGAAAAAGAAATAAAACAAATGCAATAGTCGGTACATCCACTCTTAATGAGGTTCCTATACATCTAAAACTTTATCCGATTGCCAGCATGTACAAGGATAAAGTCTAGAAAGTTAAATGTCTTTATTAACTTCCATTTCTGAAAAAAAACTTTATATTTTAATTTAATGAAATAAAATGTTCGTCTTAAATGCATATTAAACCTTTTTGCTTTTTTGTAAAAAGTAAACACTTAATTATTCAATTGGTTAAAATATATCACAATTCAACCGCGTCCATCACTAAATACAGGTACACACGTGGAGTTTTTTTTTTAAGTATACATATCCCGATATCTACGCTGTACATTTTCAGACATACGTTGTTTTTGATAAGCGTTTAATTTGAAGCTTCTAACGAATGTATCCACTCCTTGGTTAAGCATGAAGTAAAATTTCGAGTTTAGAAAAGCCTGAAAATTTGGTTTGGTCGCGTAGCGCGAAGCGCGGAGCGGCCAAACCAAATTTTCAGGCTTTTCTAAACTCGAAATTTTACTTCATGCGCCACGCGTATAAAACACTGAAACACTGTGAAGTTCATAATATGCTACTAAAGCAGTATGTTAAAGTCGTATATTCTAAAGGTCACAATATTTTAGTGTTTGAGATGCCTGGCGCATGAAGTGGAATTTCGAGTTTAGAAAAGCTTGAAAATGTGTTCATATTGTATTTCTGAATTTCTTGGGGTCTGTAGGGTATGACGTGGTTTAAGTTTATGTTACTTGAAAAAAACTCGCATACACAAAAAAAGGTTACAATTGTTTCATGTTTATTTTATTGTAATTAGTTCAGATAATCATTTTCTTCAGTTTTATTATTTAAGAGTTTATAAACAACACAAACTAATATTGATAGTATGAATTTACAATAATATTATTTATTCGTATTATATCATTCTCCTTGAAGTTAATTAGCATCAAAAGTATGATTTATTGAAATTTGGAATATTATCATAAATTATGTAATAAATAATGTTACGTGCATTCAGGATTAATAGCACCTATAATACAGTCAAAGTAAAGTAATAAATGTTATAATTAGATAAGGCGAACTTTGATGATTAGTAGTTCGAAATAGTTGAAGTAAGGATAGTGTGAATGGAGATTTCAAGCGTTCAGTTACAGTCAGCAAGTTATGAGCAGAAATTAATTGACATAAACTTGGTAAGTTCGCATCCTCGAGCATTCGCGACTAACAAGATAAACTGCAATATTTTCATTAACAAGGGAATGTTGATCAACAGTTTGCACAAATTCGCAACTCACCGATTACGGAATTAACCTCGTCGATATTTGCTGTAATTGGCATTGATTCGACATTTGAAATGCTACTATTTTTCTGTATTTTGAGAGAGTTTAATTGATTTTACGTTCTTTAATTGCCACTTTGGATTGCTCCGTGTGTTTTGTGCGTTGTTTACAAAATTGAGATTTGAATAATATTTCGTTAATAAATTGTATATTTATTGAAATTGTGTTTCAGGAATTCAGTGTATACAGAGTGTCCACTGATTCATTCTCAACATGGGACTAGTTTGAACATCTTTTGTAACTCCTTATTATACCTTTGTTTCATGTAAATTCTAAATATTTGTTAAAGCGTTTTGTTTTAAATAAATAATTATTATAAAATAGATTCTCTTTATTCTTTTGTTTTCAGAGTCTTCAGTTGTGAACCTGTCAGTCTTAAAATCATCTATTTTGTTGTTTTTACTATTAGTTTTCAAATTAGACATAACAAATTATATATTTCTAAAATACGAAAAAAAATCTCTTTTCAATGGCACCATAGCCAACTATGGCCCTTATAAGAAAAAACAAAGTCGACTCTGGTAACTCAAATAAGATTACAATTTTCGAAAATCTGAGTACACTACGAAATTCCTATTAAAAAAGTGCTTTAAGAACATGCAAATTAAACTCGATTCCCTCTGAAAACAAATAAGCTATAACAGAAAATAGGAAAATAAAAAAATCACGTTTTTCGCTATAGTGCCTGAACTACGTGAAATATCAAAAGTTATTTTATGGGATTTAGTAACATTTAAGCTAAGGAGTATTTCATCCTATTTAATCAAATCTCTCTCTTATAATAACGAAGATCTCCATGTTGAGAATGAATCTATGGACACCCTGTAAATCCAAATTTTCTATATTGGCTAATTTCAGTATTTCTACTGTGTTTATAAGTATGATGTCAAAATTTAGGCTTTAGAAAACCTTGAACATTTTCATTTGAACACGCGAGGCAATGCAGCCGGCAAATATAAATTTTCAGGGTTTTCTAAACTCAAAATGTTTACATTACTGAATTTTTACATTGTCAAATTTAGAAACACATACGTCATCTTTATTTATCATAATTAGTATTACTGGTAACTTAAAATTTTAAAATATTCTTGGAAATATTACCGGAAACAAGGTAACAATTGGTAATTGCACATAAAAACTGTCGAGTAGAATTTATAGTTTTTTTTTTCTTCTAAAATTGTATCTTGTTGCAGTGCCTATCTGCTATGGATGTAGGGTATTATGATGGAGCAATAAACTTTGTTTACGGCAGATCTGAATAAGGTGACGGATGTCATTGCCTTCCACTGCCTTAGGTTCTTCAACCAGGATATTCGGCGTCGTCCAGACCCCTTCTGTATTTAATCTTGCCCTGCACTTTTCGCCTTGTCTTGACTGTTGATTCCAGTTTATTCTGAACACACCCCATTGCTGTCTCGTTGTATCGCCGTATGCTCCAAATATCGTGGACCCACCATAGTTCACGATATTCGGAGCATACGGCGATAACACCATATTTCGAAGTCTTTAAGTCGTTTACAGGACGCATCCGTCAGTGTCCAAGCTTCTGCACCGCATCAAAGAACCGAAAGTACGTAGCAGCGAAGGAATCTGAACCGTATGTTAAGGTTGAGGCTCATACAACACAGCACTTTTTTTTATTCGGTTAAATGTCCCTCTAGCTAACTCGATTTTACATCGTATTTCCTGTGCATGACCCCAGTTCTTATTGAGGCTACATCCAAGATATTTGATTGTATCGACTTGTCGTAGCGGGCTATTGTTGGCTAGGAATTGGGTAAAAAGTATGTTGTTTTTACTGACTACCATGACTTGTGGCTTCTTGCTGTTCAGTTTTATTCCATATCTGTCACAGGCAGCCGTGACGCGGTCTATTAATATTTAAAGTCCTTCAGCGCTATCGACTATGAGAACTGTATCGTCTGCATACCTAAAGTTGTTGATTAGCTTCCGGTTGACACTAATAGAAGGCATTAGTGTCAACCGTCATACAGGCCCTCCTTAAAAAGGTTTTTAGAGTACGCGTTAAAGAGCACTGGAGATATTATACAACATTAGCGAACTCACACAGAACCAGACCAGACCAGTTCCAGACCAGTTCTAGACCAGTTGCAGACCAGTTTCAGACCAGTTCCAGACCAGCTCCAGACCAGTTCCAAACCAGTTGAAGACCAGTTCCAGACCAGTTCCAGACCAGTTCCAGACCAGTTCCAGACCAGTTCCAGACCAGTTCCAGACCAGTTCCAGACCAGTTCTAGACCAGTTCCAGACCAGTTCCAGACCAGTTCCAGACTACTGATCTTCCACGCAAATAACTGCTCGTTGGTCCTTGAACTGATTTGTTATTAAGCGTAGATCTTTATTGTCTATACCTGCTTTTGCAAGGTTTCCATAAGTTTTATATGTCGAACTTTGTCGAAGGCTTTTTCAATATCAGTAAATGTATAGACATTGCAGTTAACATCATGCGCTCTCTGTATCAGAGCCTGTATTCCAAAATGAGCCTCTCTCTTGTTCCTAGTCCATTTCTAAATCCAAATTAGGTATCACTGATATTTTCTTTAGGTATATGCGTATATGAATAATAGCTAATTATTCTATAATCTGAACATTTCGTGGCATTTTTCTTTTTCGGGAGTTGCATAAATGTAGATACTAGCCAGTCTTTTGGAAGATCGTCTCCTAGCAACGTAAGCAATTCTCCGTGTATCTTATCATGACCCGTTGCTTTGTTGTGTAGTTTAATTAAGTCTTTTAATTGCTGCTTTTACCTCTTCTAATGTAATTCGTAGACTAGAGTCTCCCTGTGTTCCATTTGTACCTAGGCTTTTTTAAACTTGAAATTTTCTAAACTCGAAATTTTACTTCATGCCTAATCAAGGAGTGGACACACTCGTTAGATGCTTTAAATTGACTGCTGTACAAGATAATATTTCCATTCAGAACAATATTTCTTTCTTAGCAAAACATCTCGGTGACATATGTTCTACTTTACATCGTATTTTTTCAACGTGTATGTATTATCAGCTTATCAATGTCTTCGGAAGATTTGAACCCAAAACGCGATACTTTTTATTCAAAAATGACAGTGTCATAATATCATGACCATCATGTTTTTATAATTTTAAAAGCTACTCGCCTAATTACCGTTTTTCTGTTATCGATTTTGACATAATAACATTGCAAAACATTGTTGGAATGTCAAACTACTCGACTAATTATCGATTTTCTGTTATTGCTCCTATTATTATGAGGTAAATTATCGGGATGTGTGTACTTAAAAGAAGAATTCCCTGTATTTTTACTATCAGTAAGTATTTATAATACGTAAAAATAGTTGATACACTGTTGATTATAAACAAATGTAATGTGCTTGTCTTTGTAAAATTGAAATAGCAAAAAAAAAATATCTGTATATTTTACTAGAAATTGTTTTAGTTAAAATATTCCTCAGTATGGAGTTTATTAAACGAAAACATCGATTTTTTCAAACAATTTAATATATACACCCTTTAACTAAAATCAAGCCTAAGCCAACATTTACTTAACCGAGATCTCCACTCTGTATGCTTATTTAATACGTGTAAATTTACAATATAATTTCGAAAATTATTTGCGGAGCGCAAAGATGTGCAAAAGATGGAAGAGTTAATCGAAATCAAATTTACGAAGAGAGCCGTGTGTTTTAAAATTTATTAATTTGGATTTGAGTGTAATTGGGGGGAAATTCAGCGATGCGAACTCGGCGGCGCTTTCCAGAAGGATCAAGAGGAGAGTGTAAATTAATTAAAACCTAACTCGAGAAGAGTAGAAAATATATGAAGTTCACAGGATGGGCCGACATCCTTCTTAAGGGTATTAATATTAATACTCGGGTGCCGGTTGTAAATATTAAGCTGTGCGGAAAAAGTATGGGTGTCGTAATTAATTTTATTAAATTATATGCTTTGTGTGGATTAATTAATTAATGAATGGCTCAAAGAGAGAATTCTATTGTTTTCGTGAATTAATTATTACTGTAGTAATTAATAAGTAAGCTGTCAAATTTCACTCACTTTTTTTTATTGTGTTGCTAAACAAAATATTCATGTTTTATTTTCTATGTTTAGTATTAAAAACCTCTAAGAAAGAAACTTTGCATTTTGTGAATTTGAAATCAATTACTCGTTTCGAATTTTACATTGTTTGTTGATTAGGTGAATATTTTACATTTTTGTCAATTTGTCCTGATTTTTAGAGTTCTGGAAGTATTTATAAAATCTTATGAAGTGTGTTGGTTTTGACGATTTTATTTAAAATAGTACTAATAATTTAAAATTTGTAATTTGTTAAATATTGGCATACAGGAATTTTTTTTAAATATACTTTTACATATTCAATATAAACGTTTGTAAAATGAATGAACATGTAATTAAACATAAGTAGTATATTTTGAACTTCACATTAAATCACTGTTTATACGCGTGGCGCATGAAGTAAAATTTCCAGTTTAGAAAAGCCTGAAAATTTGGTTTGGTCGCTCCGCTTCGCGGAGCGACCAAACCAATTTTCAGGCGTTTCTAAACTCGAAATTTTACTTCATGCTTAATCTGGGATTGGAAACACTCGTACTTAATTTTTCATTTTATCGATTTCGGCATTTCTACACTTACCATTTTTATTAATAATTTTTAGCGTATTTTATAAATTCTAATACATATTTTCAATAAAATTGTGGTATTTTATTTTGTAAATGGATCTATAAAAATAAATAAATATATTTAATTTGATCGAATTTTACAGTTTTTGCTTGTGACAATTTCATTTAAAATTTATGGTTTTTGTCAATTTTCATAAAATGTATTTTAACTGGCTTGAATTACTTTTTACTATTTTTGTTAAGTTTTACTATTTTTTTTATTAATTTTACTAGTTTTATTGGGCCTGCCGTGGCCGAGCGGTTAGGCCGCTGGTTTCGCCAATCGTTCACGGCGGTGATCTGGGTTCGGTTTCCGGCGGGGGCGAGTAATTTTTCTAACAAAAATACTCGTCTCCGGTTCCATGGATGTGTGTGAATGTGTTGTGACGTTCAAATATAGATATAGTTAAATAACTGAATAAGTTAATTAATAAATTAAATAGTTAAAAATTAAATGATGTTGGCCAATAGTCGTGAAACTAAGGCCAGGCAAAAGCCAAAAAAAAATAGTTTTATCGATTTACAAAAGTACACAAGTTTTCTTTTTCTTAAAATTTTAACGATATTTTCAATATTGATCTTTTTATCAATTTCAGTCATTTCTTTGTTGATATTTGTTTAATAAAGTACACTTTGTTTATAAATTTAGATAATTTTTATGGATTTCAATAACTTTGAAATTTTCTGTTACTTTTGTTGTTTCATAAAATCGTAAGATTTTAAACTTATCACAATTTTCGTAAATTATAATAAACACACTTTAGCTACTTTGTTTGCTGTATCCGGAGCTGGTCACATACAGAGAACGTTTCTTTTAACGATTTATTGGTGTAAATTCTCAGACATTCGTTGTTTTTGTATAAGCTTTCAATTTGAAGATTCTAACGAGTGTTTCTACTGCCAGATTAAGCATGAAGTAAAATTTCGTTTAGATAAGCCTGAACGTTTGGTTCCTAAGGTCAATACATTCTGCAAATGTTTACTATTTACTAATTTAATTTTTGTTGTAACTTTTGAATTTTTAGATATTATCTTTTTCATATATAATCGTATTTCTAATAACGAGGAAATAGTATTATAAATACATACATACACAGCATATAGTATAGGCCGAAATTCCTAAAGATATTTGTAATTTGGTTGACTATGTCTTAGTTTAACTGTTATTTACTCTCCAAGCAAAGATTAATGTGTTGTATTGTTTCTTTATTTAACAATTTATTTTTGTATTCTTATTGTTAACTGTAAACACTATCCTCTTATAAATTATTACTGTTAGTTATTGTGTCCATGTAAAGCTGACCTGTTGTATATTGTGTGCTTATGACTGGCTATGGCACTATCTAAAAGCGCTTTGATAGTGTACCACAGGGGAAATTCTCCGATAAGAAAATGCCGCCAGGATCGATAAATTTGCTTTGTGTATGAATATTTAAAGATAACCCTATACATATTTTATGTTTTCTCTATACTCTAGTACATCAATAGTTAGTTTATCATACAAGTTCATTCAACATTTAAACTTTTCAAACTGTTCACTGTGGTGGCTTCTACTTCGTTATACATCATTATTTACACAAATAAGACAATTAACTTTGTTTGTATAACTGAGGATTTTACTGTGACTATAGTTTCGACAACTTTAACTTGTCATTATCAAACATAAAGTAATTTAAAACAAACAATTCGTCAGGTATATATACGAAAAAATTACGGTTACAAAACGGCTTTAAAAATGGGGGTGTATATTAGGTCAAGCTGGTCGTTTATTACGGGAATTTCCGGATTAGCGCGTGCTCTGTGAATTTCCAGAGACTCCAGGAGGTCCATCTTACGACCCTTTTCGGCTAAATGTATAATTGACAGTACATCCTCGCCAAAAGTATGATTGTTTTCAATCATATGTCTAGCGAATGACGACTTATCAATCAAATTAAGCCGAAAAGAGCTAAGATGCTCCTTGAGTCTGATTTTAAAATTACGACCAGATTGACCAATATACACTCCTTTAAAATCGCTAAAAACATCGTAGAAGCCCATCGAGAAGCCCGAACCAATGCGATGATAATATTCAGAACGCCGAATTTAATTAAACAAATTAGAATTAACGACCCATCTATAAGTACCAAATAAGAAATAACAGCGCAGTAGGTCCGTAAAAATGATTTTATCAAGGGAGTGTGCAAGGAGGACAGAAGACGACGACGATCGTTTCGCTCTTTTTATGAGCTGCTCAGGCCGCCACATCCATGATCCCATACACACTCACTTGATTTGTAGAAGTTGTATATATACTTCTACAAATCAAGTGAGTGTGTACGGGATGATGGATGTGGCGGCCTGGGCTGCTTTCTCGCGTCGATTTGTTTATTTGCGCTCTACGTTTCGGCAGCATCACTTCTGCCATCACCAGCAGCTTTTTTTATACACTGAGTGATAGATGTCACGTTCACTGTCAGTACACTTGTTTTATAAACTAGGGACTTGTAGTCTAGATCTTCAGCGTGTCATTGGTCCACTTGATGTAGAAGGTACTAAAATTGTTTGATTTGTGTCCGATGTATCTGCATTGTTGAAATTACTTGAATTTGTCCGAATATCCCGAAAATTGTTAAATATTGGAGGCAAGTCATTTTTTTTGTTGTTTTGTTATATTCATCAAAGATTTCCATGTGTTTTGTAATCTTGTGCCATCATCACGTTTATTGAGGCACAAAGGATGTTTTTCTATTTCTATGGCTTCCCGTACGATTCTTTCTTCAAATTTTGTGATAGAACTAATTACCGAAGTATTTTCAAAATCTATGTTATGGTCTGTATCAAATTGATGTTGGAATAATGAAGAATTTTGGTCGTGATTTTTTATGGCTAATTTATGTTCATCTCGTCTGATGCTAATTCTTCTGTTGGTTTGGCCGATATATGATTTATGGCAGTCTTTACAGGGAATTTTGTATATTCCTTGATTTTCAAGGAGAATTTTGTCTTTAGGGCTGCGTAAAAGTTGTTTTATCGTAAGACATGGTTTGAACGATGTGTGTATGTTGAATTTTCTAAAAATATTCGAAATTTTGTCTGTAACTTCTTTTATATAAGGAAGAGTTATTGTGTTCGTGTAATCTCTGTTCATAATGTTAATAGGTTTTGGTGTATTGGCCTTGTTAATTAGTATATTTATAGTGTTTTCTTGGAATTTGTTTGATTTTAAAATATACTTGAGTGCATTTATTTCTGAATGTATGTTGTTTTGATCTGTGAGTTTGAAAGAACGTGTAATTAATGTTTTGGCTACTGAACTAATTTGAGCAGGATGATGATGTGAGTCAGCGTTGAGGTATCGATTTGTGTGAGTTTTTTTCCTATAAACAAAATGTCCCAGGCTGCCATTTGATGTTTTGTAAAGTAAAATATCTAAAAACGGAAGTTTGTCATTTTGTTCTATTTCCGTGGTAAATTGAATGTTAGGGTGAATACTATTTAAATGGTCCAAAAACATGTCTGCATTGTTTCTACCATGAGACCAAATTACTAATGTGTCGTCAACATATCTTAACCATAGTTTTGGTTTTAAATTATGACTGCTTAAAGCTTTCTCTTCAAAAAACTCCATGTAAAGATTAGCTACAATTGGTGATAGTGGTGAACCCATCGGAGCACCTTCTATTTGTTTGTACTTTTAGTTGTTATAGCTAAAGTATGTAGAAGTAAGACACAGGTTTGCCAATTCCATAATATCCTTCGGAGGACTGTGTTTGTCTTCTATTATTTTTAGAGCTTTTTTAATGGGTACTTTTGTAAATAGAGATTTAACATCAAAACTAATAAGAAGGTCGTCATTGTCCAATTTAATATCGTGAATAATTTCCAGAAGATGAGAAGAGTTTTTTACAAATGATTGCATTTGTTCCAAAAAAGGTTGCCATTGTTTTGCTATGAATTTTGATAATTTCTGTGTGGGAGATCCGATTGCACTTACAATTGGTCGTAAGGGAACATCTTCTTTGTGAATTTTTGGAAGACCGTACAATTTAGGGCACATCGATGACTTTTCTCTTGGTGTAATTACGTTTTCTACGTCCTCCGGTCAGTTAGCAGCTTTTTTCCAGGTATGTAGTTGGATAGAACGCTGATTTTTTATATGTTGGGTCATCTAAAAGCTCACACATTTTGTTGTTGTAGTCATTCCAGTTCATTACAACTGTGGAATTTCCCTTGTCTGCGGGTAAAACGATTAGAGATGTGTCTTATTTTAGTAATTTGATTGCCCTTCGTTCGTCTTTCAAGATGTTAGATTTAGGAAGTTTTGCACTACGAATTGCAATTGCCACTTCTTGCCTGACTATTACCGAGTTCGTTTCATCTAAGTGTTTAATTGCGGCTTCAGTTTTACATATTAGATCTTCTATAGGTATATAAGTAGGTGTTACAGCGAAATTGAATCCCTTTTCGACGGACGCGAGAAAGCAGCCCAAAAAACTCCAACGAGTTAAATTCAAATTCAAAACTATTTGAATTCGAGAAAATAAGCTTACGCTTCTTATTTATAGTTTGCACACTTTAAACATACCTGTTCATTCCCCACACAACACTTTTAAGAGATAGAGAGTCGGTTTAGGGCCCAATAATCTAAAAACAAATTTCAAATATCTTCATTCGGTTTTCAGATATTGTCAAAAAACGGATTTTTTTAAATTTCGTTTATATTTTTTTGTTCAAAAACTATTGAATCCAGACATTTACAACTTTGACATTATACAGGCACATTTTAACGAGAAATCTAGTAACATATTTTATTTTAAGATAACTATAACATTTACCCACGGACCATAGCCAACTTTTGTTTTTCTTATGAGCGCCATTTTGGGAGAATGTTTTTTTTTAATTCAATGATGTATCACACTTATAGTTTATTGTACATTTTATGTGTAAAAATTTAATCTTTCGTTTTTTGTAAAGACTGCCTTGGAAACAGTTGAATAACTCACATATTTGACAACTCCTAGGAACCATAATTTGCTTACATATCGCCCCTGAAGACGGGCATCCGACGATACATATAGTTGTGATGTATTTTAAACTAACGAGTGTCTTCCACTCTCAGACTAAGCATGAAGTAAAATTTCGAGTTTAGAAAAGCCCCGCGTAGAAAATTTGTCGAGGGTCGCGCAGCGACCCGAGACAAATTTTCACGGGGCTTTTCTAAACTTGAAATTTTACTTCATGCGCCACGCGTATAAACCACTGATTTACAGTGAAGTTAAAAATATAAAACGCTTAGATGTGATGGTGATCAATATTTACCGATATTTAGCGAAAATATGAATAATAATAATACAAGTAGAATAAATTTAGTTTGTGCAACTTTGATGTGATAATCGATACTTATTATTATTATTATTACAAAATATTGACAGTTATTAATTAATTTTGAGTGCTAACAATGATTGACTGCTATCGAGATGTTATTGATTACACAGGTTTACAAAAAAAAAAAATGTCCGGACTATTTGACCGGACCATGGTATCCCGGGGTATTTTTGCATCCTGAATCCGATCCCGGGGTCAGCTGAGCCCCATCATGTCAGAAAAACGAGATTTCAAGGTCACTTAGAGGTTAAAATGGTCATTTTTTGGAACTGGACCCGGGACAATGTTGCCGCATGAAATTAGTTCGTGTTTTCGATCTGGGGGCACCACTATACAAAGCGACCCATTTCTCGATTCATAACAACACTATAAAACGAATATTATTGAGATATATGAAAAATGTTATTAATAAAATATATTAAATGTTTTTTTTTTTAATTAGGCGGAATGCATTCCGTTTTTCGATTACATAAAATTGATGATTTTAAAATCCATTATAAAACAAATATAAAAAAATAAAATGCATTGCGCATATATCAGTAATAAAATAGGCTTATTTTATTATAATTTAATTAACAACGAACTACTGTTTTTGTATTTAGGCAACTCAATATACACTGCCAGTTTCAAATCCATTAGCTCTATATTTTTCTCCATTGGAGTAGCACTGTCAACCTCTCGAGTGAGCTTTCACAAGCGACTGGTTCTGTTGGTCATTTAATCAAGTGTTTTCGGCTATTCATTCCATTTATTTTAAAGAGAGAAGAACTCAGGCTATTCCGGCACCTTAACTCCAACTTCCCCGGAAGTGGAAAATCACTCGGGAAAATGGCTAAGTGCTTGAAGAATAGAGAGTCTTTCTGTGTTCTGTGTGGGAAATATCATCTTAAGACGAACTTGGTGAATATCTGCACAATTTAAGTCGTGTTTCCCAATTCCGAAGGTCCAGATAACAACCCATGGGCCCCAAAAGTTCTTTGTCGCACATGCCAAGCGCGTTTGAGATGTTGGCAGACTGGCTCTAGGAAAATGATGTTTTCTTCTCCTATGACCTGGCGGGAACCAGAAAATCACGAACGCGATTGCTACTTTTTCCAGGAACAGAAAATCACTGAATTACGTGGTCACCTCGTCGGTTACCATGCCAGTGATAGCTGATGTTGACCTTGATGAACGTATGGTTGTTGATGGCGAAGATGAAGGAGGTAAGGAAATAGAACCGGAGCAAAATGAAGGGAAGTTCTCACAATCTCCAATCGACGTGGACGATGACAGCGAGAATGATCAACTCCAGAATTCAAAGTGGAATCAAATGGAACTCAATGACTTGGTTCGAAATCTGGGGCTATCTAAGGACCAGTCTGAACTGTTAGCTTCTCGTTTAAATGAAAGAGGTTCTCTGGAGAAAGGAACAATCGGGACCTATTACAGAAATAGGGATGAGCCTTTCCGGAAATATTATGACCAGCATGATTCATTAGTATTTTGCAGAGATATAAAAGGTCTATTCGGCGAATTCGGAGTTGAACATGATTCGGATGATTGGCGGCTATTCATTGATTCATCAAACAGGAGTTTGAAAGCTATTTTGTTGAACAATGGCAATAACCTCGCGTCAATTCCAATAGCTTACTCGACGATATTGAGTGAGAACTACTGCAATCTGGACTATTTGCTCCAAAAAATTAATTACAGCAGGTACAAATGGAAAATATGTACGGATTTGAAGGTAGTAACAATACTTTTAGGACAACAGAGCGGATTTACAAAATACCCTTGTTTTCTCTGTGAATGGGATAGTCGAGCTCGTGATGAGCATTATGAAAGGAAGGTTTGGCCATCAAGGGAGAATTTTCTTGTTAGTCAGAAGAACATAGAGCAAGAACAGTTAGTGGATCCCAAAAGTATTTTACTACCTCCGCTTCATATTAAATTAAGGTTGATAAAACAATTCATCAAGGCTCTTAAAAAAAGAAGTAGCGAAGCCTTCCAATATCTCTACAAAAAATTTCCAAAGTTTTCAGATGCCAAAATCAAAGAAGGGGTTATCAATGGGCCGCAAATAAGGGAACTTATAAAAGATCCCGAATTCCCGAAGACGATGACGGTGGATGAAGAAGAAGCATGGAAGAGCTTCGTGTATGTTGCCCAGAAATTTCTTGGAAACAATAAAGACCCAAACTATAGGGAATTGGTGGAGGGCTTGCTCCGGAATTACAAAGCTATTGGATGTTTGATGAGCTTGAAGGTCCATTTCTTGGATTCACATTTGGACAATTTCCCAGATAACCTTGGACATTATAGCGAAGAACAATGTGAAAGATTTCACCAAGTTATAAAAGAGATGGAAAGACGCTACCAAGGTTTCTGGGACATCAACATGTTGGCAGACTACTGCTGGAACTTGAAGAGGAATACGACCAAGGGGCATAAGAGAAAGGCACTTAGAAGGAGTTTTGAGCAAACCTGCAGACCCCATAAACATGCGCGGAAAGATTGAAAAATTAGGAGGGAGAAAAGTGAGAGGCAAGGCGACTCACTGTAAACAAGCACCTCGAAGGGAACAGAATCTGCAAAAATTGGGAGGGAGAAAAGTGAGAGGCAAGGGGACTCACTGTAAACAAGCACCCCGAAGAGACCAGAATCTGCAAAAATTGGGAGGGAGAAAAGTGAGAGGCAAGGGGACTCACTGTAAACAAGCACCCCTAAGGGAACAGAATCTGCAACGTCCACGTCGTTGTTCCTGGGTGATGCTAATAGCAGAGTTCAATTTAATAGCAGGGCTGGGTTCCCTGTCAATATCTCACAGCGAACGGATCGCCGGAATTGGATGCCTTGACAGGGAGATCGAAATCATGGCAACATTTTATCCACTGGGGTGGCACTGTGATAGTCCCGATCGAGATTTAGGGCTCCTTGCCGATGTTTGGAAGATATTCAAGACCTAAACAGTTACCCTCTAACTTAACAGATCGCTTGAGAAATTGTCCCGGGTCCAGTTCCAAAAAATGACCATTTTAACCTCTAAGTGACCTTGAAATCTCGTTTTTCTGACGTGATGGGGCTCAGCTGACCCCGGGATCGGATTCAGGACGCAAAAATACAACGGGATACCATGGTCCGGTCAAATAGTCCGGACTTTTTTTTTTGTAAACCTGTGTATCAGTTATGACTTCATTGTTTCCAAAGCACTCCTTCCAAAAAAAAATATCAGCATTTTAAATATCAAATCTAAAATAAATTATGAATGTGGTACATCACTGAGTTCAGAAAAAAATATTCTTTAAAAAAATGTAAAAATCCAATAAAGTTATCCTAGAAAAAATATTCTACTAGATTCCTCATTAAAAAATGCCTCTATATTGTCAAAGTTCTAAATGTCCAGATTCAGTAGTTTTTGAATAAAAAAATTAAAACGATTTTTAAAAAAAATCAGTTCTTTGTTGATATCTCGGAAACAAAAAAAGATATTTTAAAATTGTTTCCAGATTATTGTTAGGCCCTAAAAAAATACGCAACTTTGTCCCAATTTAACCGACTCTCTATCAAAAGGTTGTTAAAGTGTTGTTGGAGATCGAACCATACAGTTTAGAAGACTACTTAAATTTTAAATTTACGTAGTACTAATATATTATTTCTGTATATTTATTGACGCGCCTTCCTATACTAAGTATGAATACCTGTATGTATGTGTTTTATTTTTATAGGAATAAAGAGATTTATTATTAATATTATTAAGTAATCTTTCCAAACATAACACTGTAAATTGTAAAAGAGCACATACGAGTAGCCAGCTAAAATACTTCTATTAGCTCTTGATCAGTTATATTTGCGCGTGGAGAATGATCATTCCTTTAATTATACACAATAAATAAGTTACATCGCTTACTACTGTTGCAAGCAACAATAATTTAAAATTTATAGTTATAGAATCGTCAAAATAAGCTGTGTTTCAATAATTTCTAGCATAGTTTGTTGTGTAGAATAGCATAATATTGACTAAAACTGCTCAAAGAAATAAACTTTATTTTTTATAACTAATTTTATAAATACTCTTAAAATTGTTTATGAATTAAAGTCGATGAAGCGATTTGTTATTTTTGTCACATTGTAGACTATAACTGATCATCGACTTTAATTCATAAACAATTTTAAGAGTATTTATAAAATTAGTTATAAAAAATAAAGTTTATTTCTTTGAGCAGTTTTAGTCAATATTATGCTATTCTACACAACAAACTATGCTAGAAATTATTGAAACACAGCTTATTTTGACGATTCTATAACTATAAATTTTAAATTATTGTTGCTTGCAACAGTAGTAAGCGATGTAACTTATTTATTGTGTATAATTAAAAGAATGATCATTCTCCACGCGCAAATATAACTGATCAAGACGCATAGAATAAAGGGGAACCAGTAAGTTCTGTGCATACAAGCGTTTATAATGCACAATATTATTAGGTTGTTCGGAAAAAAAAGTTATTTTCTTCAATTCTAAATGATTATATTACACAAAATACATAATAAATACAGCGACTTAATACAGGGTTAGGCGTGGTAACTTCTTTTTTTGAAAATAAAATAAAAACTCTTTGCACATTTCAAAACTACTTATTGTTATTTTTCTTGTATCACTCAACACGGGAAATTTGGTTGTATACCGTTTACGAAAATAAAACGTCTTGTAAATGTCGCCTACAATTCAATACACCGATTCAGTCGAAAATGAAGTTTCGGTCTACTCAAGCATCTCGATTGTTAAATTGACAATTTCGGCTCGAATTTTTTCTGTAGGTCTTCCAGGGTCTGTGGACAATTGTTTTAAACATGGAATTTGAGATTATTCACAGGAAATAATCACAAGTTAACCCCTTGTGATTATTTCCTGTGAATAATCTCAAATTCCATGTTTAAAACAATTAGGCGAGCATGCCCCTTTCAGGAAGATCAGCCGCACCGAAAAGACTTCTTTTAACAAATGCATTTAAGTCCTAGCAGTGTAGGTTATTCCCCCCTCTTGCTAAAACCGCATACACATTGTCCAGTTCTTTGAGAGCAGGCAAAAAAATACTCCTGAATCATTTTCCAACAAAATTCTGAATTCACATTTACCCTGAAAAATAGGCCTAAACAATAGGCATCTGCGGTAAAAGCGCGCTGCTCCCTCGACCAAAGCAACTTTGCGACTAAAATGAGTAAGAACACAAATTTCCCATCTAGGCCCTTCTATTAGGTCCTTTCTGTTACTCTCACTAACTTCACTGCGCCCTTTTCAAAAAAGGAAATGTCCACGCCCCACCCTTATATTTTCTTGAATTAATTTCTCATCTGGCACTTGATGAAACATATTAGAATATGTAAAGTTATTTAAATTAAAAACGCTTGGTATTGTTTCACAAATTAAAATTTTATTCCGACTAGTTTCAGTTTGTTAGACCATTTTTAAAGGAACATTCCTTTGAAAATGGTCTAACAAACCGAAACTAGTCGGAATAAAATTTTAATTTGTGAAACAATACCAAGTGATTTTAACTTAAATAACTTTACATACCCTGTATATTGTTTAGAAGAGCTATCTTGTTAATTTGCAAATGAAAAAATCATATTTTGATGCCTTGCAAACAAAGTTATTAAATTAAAAAAGAACAACATGTTTAATGGCATTTCTTTCCGAACAACCTAATATGTAGTTTACGAATAAATATCAAATATTAAATATTTTTGTTCATTTTATGACAACTTTAGAGCGTTATTGCTTCACTGTGCATCGGGAAGTTCTTAAATTCAAAAGAGGAGACATTTTAAATACCTATTCTTTCGGAATAATATTATTTATGTTATTGCGAAGAAGAACTACGCCTAATTGATAAAAACATGAGCACAAAGGGAAATTTCCTATAGGTCCCGTTCACCCTTGCTTATTTTATGTATTAAAGTAAACATTTACAATTTAATTCTGAAAATTTTATTTATATTGATTATTTACGTCGCAAATGGAAATCGAATAAACTCAAATGGTAGACCGAAACAAACAAAATTAATTCGGGCAAATGTATAATCCTCAATTTGCATTTTCCAAGCGTAGAAAAAGTGCACAATCGCCGAATATAGCCCATTCGAAAAATGATTGAGTGCGCATAAAATTCATCGTAAAGCCATTCAAAACGGGGCCGGCAATTGAATGCGGAAAACAAATCGTATAATCTGTACTGTTACGAGCGCAGGAAGACAATTTTCATTTTTCTTCCGGTTTTTTCCCATTTCCGAGTCTCCTGTTTCGTTTCGCATCCGCTCAATACGCAAATTAATCATTTAACGGGATAGAAATGTTGATTTAAAAGTTATTAATTTTAGTAATTGTGAGGACGATTGTAATCAGAGCTTCGAACCGGAACTGAACCGAAAACCGTTAGCCGGAAAAAAGGTTATTTATGTCGAAATGAAATCCGGAACTAAACCGGAAAAAAGTATCGGTTAAATTCGGTTTGGTTGAAATTGGTGCGTGAAAACGGGCTAAATCAGTAATGAGCAACCATTTTTATTGCTAGTTAGTAGTAGTTTAACACAAATTTCTTGTGAATAAAACCATTAAATGTGTATTTTTATAGGCAAAAATTAAATAATTATTTCACGTAAACTTTGTTATTTATGAATTTAACGAGAGCAAAGTTCTGTCTTAAATCTCGAGACCATAGGTGGGGCAATCTGGTGACTTTGCTCGAAATTGAATTTGAGTTCAGTATTCTGGCACCAGATACCCACAGACTTTGCTCGAGTTATATTTGCTAAAAACAATAAAGTTTGAGTGAAATATTTAAATGTTGCTTGTATTAAAAATAAAACTAGTGGTTTTCGTTATGATTATTATACGAAAACGCATTCCTGGCACTCAATATTCTTAAATGGACCGAAACTAATTTTCAAGTTATTTTAAAATATTACCTTATTCTTTAATAGTTTAAGTGCCATAAGCTCGTATTAATATTATTACACAAAACTGTAAACTGCTTCCGAATTTTCAAAGTTTGAGTGTTTTATAGGACGGAACACAACATTTTCTTTAATTTCTTCATTCTTGTTACCAAAGCGAGACATCTTGATTAATTTTATTTGTACAACGAACAGTGTCAGCTTTTGACTATTTAATTTGATTTTTGTGTTGTGTTGAGTTCCTATGATGTAAAAGGAAGAAAGAGTTTTTCCATTTTTTAAAACTTTCATGGTCTACACTATTAATAAATGGAAAAATTCTTTAGACGCGAATCACGTAGTTTTCGCATTTATTAAAACACGTCACATAGTGCAAATTCGGCCGATTTTGTGGGATTTCAATACTTTGAGTGAAATAATCATAAAAAATTATTTTCGTGTTTTAGAACTTTACTTTAAATAAAATTGTATGCGCCTGGCGCATGAAGTAAATATTTTGAATTTAGAAAAGGCAGAAAATTCGAAATATTTACTTCGTGTTTAATCAAGGACTGCAAACCAAGGTTGTTGAAAAAAAGTTTTTTTTTTTAATTTTGATTAAAACAAACGATTTTTTTTACAATACGTGTTATTTAAAATTAAAACAGCGTTTAAAACATTAACAATTAAAAACATCTTTAAAACGGGTTTAAAACAAGTTCAAAACGTGTTTAAAACAGAACATTTTAACGGCCATTGATGCAATAACGCAATATTATTAATTTTGTGACGAGACCGTGTGAAGAAAAATGTAAATGTTTTGTTCTATAAATATTTTGATTATTACTCATTAAAAAAAGTATTTGTAAGTATATTTAAAACTTCACAATATTTCAGTGTTTTATACGCGTGGCGCATGAAGTAAAATTTCGAGTTTAGAAAATCCTGAAAATTTGGTTTGGCCGCTCCGCGAAGCGGAGCGACCAAACCAAATTTTCAGGATTTTCTAAACTCGAAATTTTACTTCATGCTTAGTCTGGGAGTGGAAACACTCGTTCGAAGCTTCAAATTGAACGCTTTTATAAATTCGACGAATGCATAAAAATTTACAGCGTATAGATTATGTATGTTTAAAAGAAAACTTTCCAATATGTAATATAGTAAGTCATAAAATCAGCTTTTAGAGTTAACTCTATAATTGCTCGGCCGCTAATGGGTCAAAACAAGTTTTAAATCACATTTATGCACACACAATTGTGATATTATATTGTAATAAAATGTTACGTTTAATAATGTAGTTCTAAATATCTTTAAACTTTAGCTAAAATTTAAATCTGGAAACAAATAATCTTAATAAAGTTGTTTACAATTATAGTTTAGCAAATTTAAGATAATAAAAAAAATGTTTTAAACAAATTTTACGTTTAAAACATGTTTTAAACAAATTTAACATTAAACATGTTTAAAACAAAACCGTTTAAAACACGACGGCTTTTTTAAAAGAAGTTTCAAACACTGTTTTAAAACAAAGTGTTTTAAACATAACAGCCCTGCTACAAACCCTCGTTAGACAATAATGAAAGTCTTATTTTGGAATTTTATGATAAGTCATTTTATGATGTAATAATATGATAAGCCTCTCATCTAAAAAAAATTGTATTATTCTTTGATTTTATTAAGCAGTAATATAAACAGCTACAGTATGCTCATATTTGCATGCAAACCGAAGCTTTCAAAACTTGTCAAACAGTTTACTATTAATTCCTAATACATTTTACATTTTTTTTTTTATAAATTTCAAAGTCCAATATCTTAGTTCTGTTTACTTGTGGTATATCATGTTATTACAATAAGCCTTTCAATTGAAATAAAATTTGTCAATTTTTCAATAATTGTTGTGAATTTCACAGTAAGTTGAATTTTGTTGATTTTTTAAAATTAGTTTTCCAGAAAACATCAGCATTTTTTGTGAATATCATTAAAATTTCGTAGATTAAATACAAATATTTTGAAGTCTTTAAAATATATAATAAAATAAATATGTGCTGCTTAAACAGGGTTGTACTCCCACTGAACACGGAAACATTTTAAACATTGCACGAATATTGAACATAATACTAAAATAAAACATTGTATTAAAATCATTACAACAAAGTTTTAGCAACGTTACAAACATTGTACAAACGTTTCCCGTGCAATATTGATTCATATATATTACCTAAATGTTAAAAATGATACTAAAATTTAACATTGTTTTACATCGTTTCAAAAATATTGCTGCAGAGTAACACAAAGTTATATAATCATTACAGTTTGACTTTTATGCAACATTGTATTGTTATCATTGGATATACCGGGTGTTTAATTAAGCGTGGCCACCGGCTGTATCTCAGAAACTATGTAGCGTAGCATGTTGGGGTAAAAAATTGCAGAGTAAAAGTGGCCAAAAGAAATCACTGGAAATTAGTTTTAAGTTCTTACCTCCGCCGCTAGAGGGCGTAATATCTATAGCTAATTACAAAAACGAATTTAATAAAAACTGCAAAATTAAGCTAAGATAAAAATATACAAATCGTAATCTACGCTGAATTTAAGTCAATTTTAACTATTCACTTATTTCTTTATCTCGCACATATGAAGCAGGGAAGAGCGGCAAAGTGTAATCATTAAACTGCGTGTGACTTTTCTTAGGATTAACCGAAATTAATCAAGTTAGTCTCATTGGATAGGTAATTGAAAGCACTCTAAATCCCTGTTTACTCTCGTTTACTTTAGTTCTTTTAGAAAGCGCCAGAGGGCGTTTTTGGAACAACCGTCATATTTTCTAGATTTTCTCAATAAATTCAAATGATAAGCTATAGTTCTCTTACGCTAGTTTATTACAGGAAGGAACACTAAGAAAAATGTTAAAAGCCTCATCCTTATATCTTTATCCTAATCAAAGATATAGTAAAAAGTCTGGTAGATTTACCAATTTTCAACCACGCACCATAAAAATTATATTTTAAAATCTAATAGGCCTTTAAGCTCTTTTGTTTTATGTTCGAGAGGTCAAAGACAATAATTTAAAAAATAATTAAAATTACTTTTCCCCATTTGTATGTTTTAGAAAGCGAATATGTAAGTAAATTCATGATTATTTAAAATCTCAAAGTATAGGAGACTATGAGATAAGTAAAATGTTTAAAACAGCGTATATTTACTAAAGTTAAAAACACTTATTGCAATACTTACTTTATTAAAACAAAAACAAACGAAACATAACAAAATAAAACAAATACAATAATTAAATTTAGCTTCGCTAGAAGAGAGCTCAATCTCTATCGCAAGGATAAAAACAAGATCTTATTTAAAATGTCAAATTAAGCTACATATCGTCGGTGTAATTCTAATACCTTGTAACCCAATTTTTTTGATTTTGGGGTTATGAGCTAATTCTATAGTAAAAAGTGTACTAAATTGAGTGGAAAATACTTCGTAAGCCATAGAGCTACAGCACAACTACTAATTGCTCTATGGCTTACGAAGTATTTTCCACTCGATTTAACGTATTTTTTACTATGGGAATAGCTCATAATCCCAAAATCAAAAAAATAATGGGTTACGAGGTAATCCTAATCTACTTAAAATTTTGCTTCATTTAAACTACCTTCTCGTTTCTTTTGCTTTTAAATAAGATGCGGAGGAGAATGGAAAAGTCTAATCATTAAAATGGTTGTAACTTTAATTAGGCTTGACCGAATTTAATAAACTTTAACTAATTTGATAAATAATTGAATGCACTTTTAAACACATGTATTCCGATTTAATTTAGTGTCTATAGTAAGAAAGGGCGCTACTAGTCCAAAATATCCCATTCTGTACAAATTTCGATATATCTCCAGGTAGGATGAAGATATCGGGATGCGGTTTTCGCCAGTTTTTACACTATTTCTCATTTTAATTAACTATCGTAACTTACGTATACCTTCTAATTTAAAAATTTAATGAAAATGGAGAAAATACAGTGACTGTCTCAATCGCACCCTCTGGCGCTTAATATCGAAACTAAAAGAAACCAGAGTAAATTATGTTGCATTCAATTATTTATCAAAATTATTTATCAAATGAGCCGAGGTTTAATAAATTCAGTAGAACCTAACAAAAGCTACAGGCATTTAAACAATTAGACATATTTGTTCTCACGCGCATCTTATGTGAGACATAAAAAAAACAAAAGATAGTTAAAATTAGGTAAAATTTACCGTAGATTAAGATTTTTATAATTTGGCATTTATTTGATAAAAATTGTTTTAATCTTTTACTATGGAGATAGCGCCCTCTTGCGGAGGAGCTATGAACTTAAACATAATTTTCAGCAATTTCTCTTAGCCACTTATACAGTGAAATTTTTTACCGCAACATGCTACGATGTATAGTTTCTGAGATACAGCCGATGGCCACGCTTAATCAAACAGCCGGTATATTGAAAATGGTAACATTACATTTTTAACATTGTATAATTGTTGAAACTGTTGCTGTAATGCAGCATCGTTGTTTACACATTTCATGGACATTGAACATACAGAGAGTTTTTCATTTAATAAAACAGGTCCCAATTAAATGCTTAATTCTTCAGATATTCGTTATTTTTTTGAAAGAGTTCAACTGAAAGCTTTAAACGAGTGTTTTCCACTCCCAGACTAAGCATGAAGTTAAATTTCGAGTTTAGAAAAGCCCCATGAAAATTTGTCGAGGGTCGCGTAGCGACCCGAGACAAATTTTCTGGGCTTTTCTAAACTCGAAATTTTACTTCATGCGCCACGCATATAAGACGCTGATTTCAATTAAAGTTCATGCACTTGTTAACAATATTTTAATGTTTTCAGGGTTTAAAGGTGCTGGGTACTTAGGTTCCGGGGTACTGTCTCCCTTGGACTACACATTACTTTTTGTAAGACAGTTTTTTTGTTCTTGTTAACAATACATATTTGTATTTTTTGACCCATTTAAACTCAGAAATGAATTTTGCACTAAGATTACGAGAGAAACATTCCTACAACGTTCACCTAATTGCTGCACATCGGGTTTTATACAATACGGATTCTATGCATTTATCGTATGCAACTTAACATACATACATTCGTATGTTGGGTTGCATACAAATAAGAGTAATCGCCCGTGTTGCATAGGCGTTGCTTTGTCAACGGCGCAGCAACATTTTTCTTTGAACGTTAGCATGCAACGTTCCTGCAGGCGGACATTTAGCGTTTATTCGACGTTTTTTCAACATTCATGCAACTTACAACGCGAGGTTTCGTGTTGCGCGGTAACATTGATGCAACGTGTCATGCAACATAGAATATTTTGAATTTTACAATATTACGCCTGGCAAATGAAATAAAATTTTGAGTTTAGTAAAGCCTGAAAATTTGGTTTGTCCGCTTCGCTACGCAACCATACCGAAATTTCTACATGTCTATACACGAAATTTTACTTCATGCTTAATCAAGAAGTGGAAACACTCGCTAGTTTTTTCAAATTGAACTCATTAAAAAAACTATAGACTGCCTCAAATTCATACGCATCGGGATATGTATACTTGAAAGAAACATTTTCTAAGTTTAGCCGCCATTGTTCCGATTGTTTTACTAAATTACGTCATAGAAAACTCAATATAATTTAATAAATGTATTTCAATATTAAATAAACAAATCGTTTATGAAAATTCTTATAAACAGTTACATATTTTAGGATTTCGAAAAGTATTTATTATGTAACTATTTTGTAATTAAAACTGTTTCACAAAGAAATTAATAAAAGTTTAGATTAATGTTCTCATTTCTTTAATTATAATACCCGCTTTAATTAACTACATTACAAATAATAAAGGCTTCTTCTGAACGCATTCAATAAAGTTTTCATATTCATAAAAATGAATTCTGTTATTTTGACGCTACGATTTTTTTCATAATTCACACTTCAAAGAACGAGTACATAATTAAATTACCTTAGCTCATACATTACGACCGGTACATTAAATATTACATTTCAAAAACTTTTGCGAATACACGAGCAAACTTTATTTCACTTCATCTCGGGAGGGAACAAACGGAACGGAACGGAAGTTGCGTATTTGTTGAAATTAGTGTGAAAAAATAACGCCCCGGAGGAACTGCATCAATTACTGTCCGTTCCTCAAAGAATTGAACGCACTCCAAGTGAGTAAATTTATCGAATTTGCCTCTCCAACTTTTCCTCTCCGCTTTGTCCTAGAGTTTCATATTCTATTTCTTTCATTATTCAAAGTACGAAACGAAATTGTCAGAGCGCTCGCCAAATTATCTGGAAATGAGGAATGTGAATGTGAATTTTATTTTTATGCACTTGAAATAATTTACATCTAATAAAAAATGTTAAAATGATCAACAGACAGGGATTTTTTTAAATTGAGATCAACTTAAAACCCGACTTAAACATTATAATCTTAACATAATTTTGAACTCACTTTGATTTACGATAAAATAATCAATAATAATCAAAAACGTTCGAATTAATCAGAATAAACATTTGTAAAATTAATTAACATGAGATCAAACACAAGCAGTAGTATATTTTGAACTTCACTATTCAGTGTTTTATACGCCTGGCGCATGAAGTAAAATTTCGAGTTTAGAAAAGCCTAAAAATTTAGATTTTTACGTACACATATCCCAATGTATACACTGTAAATTATCACGCATTAATTAATTTTATAAAAACGTTCAATTCGAAGCGCCGAACAAGTAACCCACTCCTTGATTAAGCATGAAGTAAAATTTCGAGTTTAGAAAAGCCTCAAAATTTAGTTTGGTCGACCAAACCAAATTTTCAGGCTTTCCTAAACTCGAAATTTTACTTTATGCTTAATCTGGAATTAGAAACACTCTATGCTTAATCAATGGCTCACTTAACCCGTGGTGAAACATTTTGGAATCTAATTCTGGATATTTAACTAATACACGTGGTTTTTTACTTTCCCCGTATGTAATACAAAGGGAACGTATTGTTTTCGTGAAAATTTTCGAATCAAAAATTTTTGCGGAAATATCCGTTTTGAGGTCTCCTGAGTCCAATAAGACCATTTTTGAAAAATGTCTATCTGTCTGTCTGTCTGTCTGTCTGTGTGTCTGTGTGTCTGTGTGTGTGCCTGTGTGCGCTGTACCGCAAAAACCGCTAAAGATATCGAGATAAAACTTAAGCTTTTTGTTACAATCGGAAGAACTGAAAAGTGGTACTTTACTCTTAGCGTTTTTCAGTTTTTTCAGATTTTTTCAATAAATGTTCATCAAACAAAAAATTCTTACAAATAAAAGTTGTAGATAATAACAAAATGAAGATGTATTGTTCACTTACTTTTTGTCATAGCACTCTTAGTTTTTGAGATATTTCAAAAGTTGTGTGTTTTATCTAGTTATTGAGGACCACTTCGTAATATGTTATAAAAAGAAGAGCGTTTTTCGGGAACTTTCAAACACAATTTTCTACAGGGTGATTCATTAGCCTCTTTACAAACTTTAAAAAGTGATTTAATACGCAATTTACGGGGGAAAGTACTATGATGGACACATCACCATTTTTTCACTAATTAGTGAAACAAACCAAGTGTTGTAGTTAAATATCCAGAATTAGAAGCACTGGTTCAAATTTTTCGTAAATTGTTCATAAATTTGATTGATTTTGGTGATTATTATTTGTTTGTACGGACCGATAAAATCATTTATTAAATGTTAAATGATCCTCTGTTTTTGTTTTCAAGTGTAAAACTCACGTTTAGTTAAAGAGTATTTTAATCTTAAATATTTAATTACTGATAGCTAATTAGGTACATTAATGTAATATTAACAGAGTTCTTCGAAAAACATGAAAAAAATACAAATCAGTATATAAAGAGAGATAACCATAAACATCAACCTTATCAGTAAATGTGAACTTTTACGTTCCTTTAAAGAACTTTCCCGAAGGCGGTATGCATCGATAAAAGGCGAACTCGTAAAAGAAAAGCGCTGAATAAATTTACAAGAAAAATAACGTATTAATTTCGCGAACGCATTTTTAAATTAAACAATTTATTATTGCATAATCTTTCGTAAACAGACGGTTATTGAATTTTTTTCCAGTGCTTATAATGGGAAATTCGTGGGGTATACGGGATGCGACGTTACAAGCAATAAACGTCATCGATTTTGTCAAGGGAGATTTATATTCTTTTTAGATATTTACTTTATATTTTCTTGTACCTATGAAATATGAAAATATTACATAGGTTTTTTCTATATTATGTAAAATGTCTTAGTTTGTATTAAACAATTATTAAATAATTAACACTGATTACATTTTTGAATTCACTTTTTATTTTAAACTGTGACTAAAAAGTAATCAGTTTTAATTATTTAAATATTTACAATGTTTCACAAAGTAACTTCCTCCACCACAAGATAATTATTAAATAAAACTTTAATACACTTTTTTTAGATTTTTTAAGTCCAGAAACCAAGTTATTGAAATAATATTAGATGACCACCAAAAATAGAAACAATCATTCACATTTTCATTCATAAATACATTTCAATGATACAGGGATTTTTTCTTTTTCTTTTATGTATACTTTTTTTAAATTTGTTAATTCCAGGAATCAAGTTTTTAGAATAAAATCCCACCACCACTTAAAATAGAAAAATCCATTTACATTTTTATTCATACAGGACGTTTGCCTTTTATGTATACCGAGTTTTTCTCTAAATTTTAAGCATTCGCTGTTTTTTATAAAAGCTTCCAATTCTTTAAATTTAGTAACACAAGGTAAATGTACGTATATTACTAAATTTAAAGAATTGGAAGCTTTTATATCTCTAGTTAGACTCTGTTGTAAGTTTGTTTAATATGTTTATTGAGGTATTAATCATGTATTATTATTTTTTATAATTTATATTGTATAGGCACAGGGAATTTTTTTTGTTAGGTAATTGTTGCTGCAAATGTTCAGGAATTAGTTGATTATTATAAAAGCTTTCAATTTGAAGCATTTAACGAGTGTTTCCAATCCTTGATTAAGCATGAAGTAAAATTTCGAGTTTAGAAAAGCCTAAAAATTTGGATTTGCTGGGGCGCGCGAGCGAAGCGAGTCGCGCCCCAGCAAATTCAAATTTTTAGGCTTTTCTAAACTCGAAATTTTACTTCATGCGCCAGGCGTATAAAACGCTGAATAGTGAAGTTCAAAATATACTACTGTTTGTGTTTGATCTCATGTTAATTAATTTTACAAATGTTTATTTTGATTAATTCGAACGTTTTTGATTATTATTGATTATTTTGATTATTTAATCGTAAATCAAAGGGTTATATGAGTTCAAAATGATGTTAATATTATAATGTTTAAGTCGGGTTTTAAGTTGATCTCAATATAAACGTTCAAGTATGAACAATGATTTTAAATTAATGGAGTTAAAAATACCAGTGTCCATTGTTCTAAGTTTAGAACTGAGTTCAAAAAAGATACAGGGAATTTTTAAGTTCAGAACGAGTGTTTTCCACTCCCAGACTAAGCATGAAGTAAAATTTCGAGTTCAAATACCTAAACGTTTGGATTTAGACACGAAGAGTCCAAATCTAAACTCAGGCTTATCTAAACTCGAAATTTTACTTCATGTGCCAAGCGTATTAAATACTGAATACACTGAAATATTGTTAGCAAGTGAATTTCACTTGAAATCAGCTTCCTATAAGCGTGCCGCATGAAGTAAATTTTCGAGTTTAGAAAAGCCTGAGTTTGGACTTGGACGCTTCGCGTCCAAATCCAAACGCTCAGGCTTTTCTAAACTCGAAATTTTACTTCATGCTTAGTCTGGGAGTGGAAGGCACTTGTTTGAAGGTTACACAAAAATTATGGTATAATATTTTACATACAGTTAAGTAACGGATTTGCAGGGATTTTTTGTAAGTTCAATTTAACGCATTAAACGAGTGTTATCCATTCCCAGACTAAGCATGAAGTAAAATTTCGAGTTTAGAAAAGCCTGAGCATTAGGATTTGGACACGAAGTGTCCAAATCCAAACTCAGGCTTTTCTAAACTCGAAATTTTACTTCATGCACCACGCGTATAAAACACTGAAATAATGTGAACTTACAAATATACTGCTAGATTAGTATTTAAAAGAAACAGCTATAGCAGAATTAAAAATATACTGCTAGACAAGAACATTCTAAATTTTACAATATTTCAATCTTTTATACGCGAGGCGCATGAAGTAAAATTTCGAGTTTAGAAAAGCCTGAAAATTTTCAGGCTTTTCTAAACTCGAAATTTTACTTCAAGCTTAATCTGGGAGTGGAAAACACTCGTTTTAAACTTAAAATTGCACTCATTAAAAGAACAACGAATGCCTCAAAATGCATATGCCGAATCGAGATATGTATACTTGAAAGGAAAAATCCCTGTATACTTTTTATACCAAAACCACAATTTGGAGTTGCCTAGTTCTTTTATTTTAATGACAATAAAAAAATAGTAAATATCTCTTGTATTTTCAACTTTCATTCAATCCTCACTTAAAGTAAAATTAAATATTTAATTCTATCTGAATTTCACCCTTAAATATTTCAAAACTTGCTTGTTTAGCAGAACAAAGATTCTCTCATTCTCATCCGACCCGCTTTTTTCCCATATTAATATTCAAATACAGAAACGGCGTTTTTATTGATTTTTTAGAAGAGGGCAATTAATAAAGCCCTTTATTTGTATTCTAGCTTCGACGAATGGATTTAATTGAGGGGACTCGGTTCAAAAACAAAATTTCCAATGCCATCCACTTCAAACTTGCGCGTTTCATAATTTATTCACATCTACTTTGCGTTAGTCCCAATCCGAGTTTCACGAAAATTTCGATTTCGTTTTAGTTATACAAAAATTAATATTGCACGAAAAAATGGATTAAAGTTACGTAATTTGGTATTTGAATTAAAAGGCGGTGTAATGTATAGTTATAATCAACCTTTCACAATTGTGTTAAATTAGTTGTGTAATAGGTTAAAGAAAGGTTGTATCGTTGTTCGTTTAACAGAAGTTATTTTGTATGAATGTTGGTTCATTTTGTATTTTCGGATAATTTATGCTTAAAAATTAAATATTTATTTATTTACTCGATATTCCAAATAGTTCTGGTTTAACTGAGGCATTTAGTATCAAAACCAGGTGGATCCATTTTTTAAAATTTTATAAGAGAGACAAAAATCACCTCTCATGCAGTCATTTAAATTTATAAATTCATTTGGTGCTTTTGGAAAACACCATGATTGTTTTGGGATATTTATCTACATCAAAAACAATTTTGGGTCTGTAGTTTTTTTAGTAATAATTTTAATAATTTATAATAATAATTTAATTTATTAGTGTTTATCACATACATGTGTTACACAGGTCAAAATTATAATATAACAATGAAAAGCTTAAAACTAAAAATATTAACATTAATAAAGGACTTACACCGACACAGCAGGAATAATAAAATAAAAAAATAAATAGTATCAATAGTTTGGATTGAGCTGTGTTTAATGTAAACCGGGTGGGCTTTCGTTAATTTTGGTAGAAAAAAAGCTAATAATGCCTGAATTATTTTTTGGTTAAATTTTATTTCTTTAAGAAAATATTAAATAATTTTTTAAAACTTTTATTATTAACACAATTCAACAACTCGAACATGACTGAATAATAAAATAACATAACACGAATGAAAAAAAACACATTTAAACTTCACATTAAATCAATGTTTTACATGCCTAGCGCATGAAGTAAAATTTCGAGTTTAGAAAAGCCTGAAAATTTGGATTTGCCGGGGCCGGATTTGTACAATATAAAAAAAACTATTTATTAATGATCATAAAATATCTACTACAAGAAGAGAAGAATTTGTTGGCCACAAATACAATAATCCATTCTTTTCTAGAAAACATAAAAAATGTGTATTTCAAATGATTTCATTGTAGCATTAAAGTGGATCTTTTAGGGATCAAAAGATCTACTTTAATCCTACAACTAAGTCACTTGGAAATGCACATTCCCCTCTTTTTCAGTACATGTTAAACTTTAAATATGTCAGTGTTTTGTACGCATGGCGCATTAAGTAAAATTTCGAATTTAGAAAAGCCTGAAAATTTGGTTTAGTCGTTTGGTCGCGATGTGTCTATCATAGCACTGTTCTCGTTATAGATATGATGATTTAAATATGAAGAATACGGAAAAGTATTTCGAACTAACTTTGTTCTACTCTTATTATCATCACAGTTACAAAATAATCACCAAATAAATATTTTTTGTATTCTTTCGCTATATCTTAGTAAATATCTATCACATCTCAGCAGTTTATATTTTCAACTTTACTTTATATCAGTGGTTTATATGCGTGGCGCATGAAGTAAAATTTCGAGTTTAGAAAAGCCCTGTGAAAATTTTCTACGCAGGGCTTTTCTAAACTCGAAATTTTACTTCATGCTTAATCTGGGAGTGAACAACACTCCAAATTTTTAGGCTTTTCTAAACTCGAAATTTTACTTACTGCTTAATCTAGGGGAAAACCTATGTTTAAAACTTTAATAAAACAATAATAATTGGCATTTCTTAAAAAGTTATTAAACCAAGTTGATAGTAAATATATATAACAATTCTCTTTAAACCAACTAACAATACAACCATTCTGAAAAAATGATAAATATCAGGATTTGTTAATGCAACTTTTCTAAAAATCACTTTTATTCATACACACATAAGGGCAAGTTGCCAAAATTTTTTTCTTTCAGATTTTATGAATTATATATTTCTCTACTTTAATCACCTATTTTTTGCTTTTTGAATGTTATGAATGAGATATTGCTCTACCTTAATCAGCATGTTTTTTTTTCTTTTGACCTTTATTAATAAGATATTTTTCTACCATAATCATGATTTAATCCCACGTTCAGAATCTGAAGCGTGTTTATTTCTAAGCAAAATTGAAGCCTTTGACGTTTATTTAATAATTAATTATTTTCTTATACTTTCCCAAACAAAATCTAATAGCTATTCGTATTCATAGCACGATGTAATTTAGGCATTTATCGGTTTTGTACAGTGTTCAATGTAAACTTTCGAACCAGTGTTTCCAATTCCAGGTAAAGCATGAAGTAAAATTTCGAGTTTAGAAAAGCCTGAAAATTTGGTTTGGTCACTCCGCGAAGCGGAGTGGCCAAACCAAATTTTCAGGCTTTTCTAAACTCGAAATTTTACTTCATGCGCCACGCGTATAAACGACTGAACGTCTTGTGAAGTTGGTAATATACTGCTTATGTTTTAACCAAATCTCGCTCTATAAAAATTTCAGCAAGTTACAATCAATTCTAAGTTATAGCTTATAGAAAAAATCTCTCTATATACTTTTTTATTTGTTTTTATAACTTATAACCCTGCGATCGCCAAATAACTTGGTATGCAAAAGTAGCTTGCGTATTACAAAAGGTTTAACACCTCTGATTTAAAGCTTTTAACGATTGTTTGATCTCAAGTTAATAAATACTATAAAAATGAATTTGTATGTTGTTTTAAAAATTATTTTTAATAATAATTCGTTATTTTTTAAACCGGCTGTAGTTATATAAATAATGAAAATTAGACATATGTTCTTGTAATCTATTGTCTTCTAATAAGCCCCTAAACAAGTTGTAAATTTCTTTTACACTACTTTTGAAACACCCTGTATAAGTTTAAGGTCCTTGTAGCAAAATAATGTTTAAATAAATCGATAGTGGTACAAAGAAAATATATAGCGCTTTCTGTTTTTAAACAAACGCTATCGCGAAGTGAAAGCTTAAGCTTTACATTAGAAAGCATTTTTGTTTTAAAAGTTTCAAAGTTCTGCAAAATCTCCTCGTAAACTTTCTATTATAAAAATATTTACATATTACATTATATTATCTCAAACAAATAAAATCACCTTTTTTACTTGATAATAATAATAATTTTTTATTGAATATCAGTAACTACATGGAATATATCGATTATTTCGTTAATTAATATTACGATTATTCTACAAGGTATAGACGAACAAAACGGGACAAAAGATTTTCAATGTTAATTTCTTTTTATTGGAATATTATCTTCCACGATTATTTTAGAGTAAACATGTAAAAAAAGCTCTGCAAAATCTCCTTATATTATAAAAATTCTATTATAAAAAATTTATGAGGAAGAGACAACATATTACATTATATGTAGCTCAAGCAAATAAAGTAATATTTCTTGCTTGCTATTATTAATAATGTTTTTATGATTTTTAAAATCTGCGTGTAAAATAATAAATAAAAATAAATAAAAACAAATAATTATATACTACAGACGTAGTAAATAATTTTAAAAAAATCCAATAGAATCGCATTACGGTAAACGACTCATCTTTCAAAAAACTAGCAAGCAGGCGAAAATTTTACACGCAAATATAAACAATAATTTTTTATTACGATAATTCACAAACAATTTTGAACTAAATGTAATTATTATAAATTCAAATTCAAAACTATTTAAATTCGAGAAAATAAGCTTACGCTTCTTATAGTTTGCACACTTTAAACATAATATATAAAATTACGAAAATGTTATTCTTGAAAATGCAAACAATGTCTAAATTAATAAGGTTTAAAGAGAATTTGACCTAAACGTTGCATATACTTTAATAGAGCGTTGTAACAAATCATTAAATTAAATAGGATTTTAAATATTTCATTGTATAATTCAATATTCGGGGGTGTATTTGCACGGGAAGTAATTGTTTCAATGGATATTTATCGTCTTAAGTTGTCATTAATTAAGACATTGTTTGCATTTTCACGAATAATATTTTCGTAATTTTATATATTATTAATGTAATTGTTTTGGAAGTTGACAAATATACGTTATTGTAAAACTTATGATCAGTAATTATGTAAAGAAATTTACAATAACAACATTTATCAATCTACAATAATAACTTAACAACTTATCACTTCTACATCTTGTATTACATTTGATTAATAAGTATTTATTTATTTTAAAATACGTTTAAGGTATCTTTAATTAATTTCTCACCTAACCCGTGGTGAAAATGTTCAATAACTTTAAACTATGAATTAAAAAACTGATTTTATTTATACTATCCGACTAGGAAGTATTACTTAATAGGTTCTTTCAAAAATAAGCAATCAATCGAATTGTTCCCGTTTCGTCTCATAAACCATTCTGGTTCTGGTTCTGGTTCTTTGGGGAGTGCGCATTTCTGCCCTGCACTTACGCCTCATTAGGCCTATTCTACAAAAACTTAGAACATCAATGTCATTCAAAAGTGAGCGAGGGCAGTTATCACTTCTGATAACATTTATTTGGATCAAATTCAAAACACCTCTGCTTTCAATTGGCTTGCACGATTTTTCAATTTCTGCCTACTTGACAAACATCAAAAATGTCATCCCGTTTTGGAACAAAAATGCTACAGAAAGAGATCAATTAATTGAAGAAACAACACTAACAAATTTGAAACATTTTTGAGGTTTTCTGCGGGGTAAGAAATTATGAACTAATTGCACGTTCACATAATAAGATGTGTTATAATTTATAATAATATATAACAACAAATGTATACTTCCATTTTATCCGTCACATATTTTTTAAGTTTGTCTACATTATTTTTGGTAAAAAATGTTATGCATATACCTAATATTATACGTGTCTATTCAAGAACTTATCTGACCGAATGTATTTCGAGCAGTTATAACTACGTAATTTTATTTAATTCCCTTAGGTCTGTTACTTCAGGTAATTAATTGCTTTTCTTGCATCGGGCAATTACTAAGCAACAGACTTTCGGGTTAAGCAAAATGATTGCATAATTATCATTGCCCTTGGGACATCATGGCTGATAATGGCATATTGTCTAAACTAAGCCAAACGTATAAATAAAAGCAGTGAAACAAAACCGACTGTTTTAATTAGTAAACTATTAATTAAAACACTTGGTATTGTTTCACTGGTTTTATTTATACGTTCGGCTAAGTTTAGTTTACGTTTTAAGGTCTTTTTCTGCTATTTCATTTTACCACTAGTTTGTAAAGAAAACACTTTTAACGTTGTTTTACCACTGTATTTGCACTTAATTGTGTGACTATAATTATGACTATCTAGTAGTAATTCTCAAGCATCACATTTGTTTAAGAATGACTACTAGATTTTTAAACAAAAGTTTTGCTTGAGAGTTACTACTAGATAGTCAAAATTATAGTCACATAATTAAGTGGTATAACAAAGTTAAACCTACACCTACAAGTATATTTAAGATGTACCACAATGTGAACTCCTACAAAGCTAAATATTTTATTTTAAATTTGTTTAAACATACGTCATGTGTACCTTAGGGTTTATTGTCGTGAAAGTGTGACGCAAATTCCGTCCTATATACGGACCAACAGTAGATTTAGTAAAATTTTTTAGAGTATAGACTGACCAAGGCCGTAGCCAGGGGGAAGAATATTGGGGTTCAAATCCCCCCCCCCCGAATTTTTTTTATGTAAAAGCAAAAACAATATTGTTACCACTTAACCCCCCCACCCCCCCAAATGTTTATAAATCCTTTCGATATTTTTTTTCTGCCTACGGCCTTGAGCAATTATCAATATGCTTGTTATACAGTCTTACTTTGTGATTTTTGTTGGTATAGTATGAATGAAAAGGAATAGCATTTTAGTTCGAAATGGATATTTTATGTCAAATATGATAATGTCGACAATATTAAAGAAAAATATAAAATTTGAAAATAACGTTGACATACAATAACAATATATTGACTATATCGATATAAATTCAAAATATTGACGTTTTAAAAGTGACAAATCGACATTGGTGTAAAATGTCCGTACTGACAGTGACATAAAATACAATACTGGCATGAAATGACAGAACATTACGATATTAGCATAAAATGACAATATCGACCGGAAAAATCGACATTGGCGTAAAATCACAATGATATCGTTCAATTTGAAACTACTAACAAGTGTTTTCCAATCCTCGATTAAGAATGGTTAGGTTAGATGTCATTTTATGGAGTTAGGTTTGGTTAAAATTAATTTTGTTAAGTTGGGTTAGATTCATTTAGATGTCACTTTGTGGACTTGGGTTAGACATTTTTATATCTAGGTAATTTTTTTTTTAAATTAACAATTCTTTTTATTCAAGTCTCCCAGTTATTCTAACGAGTGCTTTCCACCCCCTACATTAAACATGAAGTAAAATGTCTAGTTTAGTAATGCCTGCGAAAGTTTACAAATTGATGAAAATCTGGAAATATTAAAAATCGGATGAAAATTTAAAATATTGTCAAATATCTCTATACGTTGAAAATCTCATACATTTCTATAAATTTACGAAAATCTTAAAATATCGAATATCTGATGAAAATGTTGAAATATTAAAAATCTCATGAAAATTTTATAAATTGACTAAAAAATCGAAAATCTGATAAAAATCTCGAAATATTGAAAATCTGATAAAACTTTTAATAATCGTCAAATATCTCAAAATGTTAAAAATCTACTAAAAATTTTAAAAACCATGCAAAATCTCGAAATATTAGAAATCTCATGAAAATTTTATAAATTGATGAAGATACAGAATGATTCTCGAAATGTGCCGATTTTTATTATCTCGTATGTCTTAGTTATTTATGAAGATAAAAAAAAATTGTTAAATACGAAAGTTTTATGACTTTTTACATAGAATCCAGTGGTGTACTTAAAAACACTATAGAAGTTTTCATTTTTGAGATATTATCAAAACTAGCATTTTTTTAAATGGGACACCCTGTATCTGAGTATTACAAAATAATTCATTTTTTCTTGTAAATGCCACACTATGTAACACTTAATATTTTTTTGTTCTGTCCTAAATAGGTACAATACTAAAAAAACAAAAAAAAATCTAGATGGCCATGAATTGAATTCTTTAAGCGTTTGTTTTTGTTGTTTACATATTATAAAATTCAATAAAAAAGCCTCTACTTTTTTAAACTCGAAATTTTACTTCATGCGCCACGCGTACAAAACATTAAAATATTGTGAAATTTATGTATATTTAAACTTCACTTGAAATCAGTGTTTTATACGCGTGGCGCATGAAGTAAAATTTCGAGATTAGAAAAGCCCAGAAAATTTGTCTCGGGTCGCTGCGCGACCCTCGACAAATTTTCACGGGGCTTTTCTAAACTCGAAATTTTACTTCATGCTTAGCCTAGGAGTGGATAACACTCATTTAAAGCTTTAAATTGAACTATTTTAAGAAGCAACGAATATCGGATTGAAAATCTCGAAATATTAAAAATTTTATAATCGTCAAAAATCTCAAAATGTGGAAAGCTTGCGGAAAATTTAAAAAATCGCCCAATATCTTAAAATTTTATAAATTGACGAAAATATCGAAAATCTGATGAAAATCTCGAAATATTGAAAATCTGATAAAAATTATATAATACTCAAAAATCTTGAAATGTTGAAAGTCTGCTAAAAATTTTAAATTTCGTCCTAAATTTTGAAATATTAAAAATCTCATGAAAATTTTATAAATTGTCGAAATATCGAAATATCGAAAAATTGATTAAAATCTCGAAATATTGAAAACATGATGAAAATTTTAATATTCGTAAATCTGGAAATATCAAAAATATCATGAAAATTTGACGCACGTGCCATTTCATTAACCATTATTCAATCGACATTGACACGTATGACATTTATCATTTTCGAACGAGTGTCTTCCACTCCCAGGTTAAGCATGAAGTAAAATTTCGAGTTTAGAAAAGCCCTAAGAAAATTTGTAGAGGGTCGCGCAGCGACCCGAGACAAATTTTCTTAGGGCTTTTCTAAACTCGAAATTTTACTTCATGCGCCACGCGTTCAAAACACTCAAATACTGTCAAGTTTATTATACACTCAGCTCGATATTACTTTTTTTGTCGACATAAAACACGTCGATATTGAAATGTTTTGATATATCGACATTAAATATCTAAAATTAGGACATTCCTGATGTACCGAGATTAAAGACGTCAAATTTGACACTTTTTCATGTACCGAAATCGAACAACTCAAATTTAACATTTTTGATGAACCTATATAAACCGTGTCGATATCGACATTTCCGATGTAGCGGCATTAAACACGTCAAATTTGACACTTTTTCAACCCATAAATAAAGTGTATAGCTTAGAAAAGCCTGAAAATTTAGTTTGGTCGCGTAGCGAAGAGGAGCAGCCAAATCAAATGTTCAGGCTATTCTATATTTGAAATTTTACTTCACGTGCCAGGCGTATAAACACTGAAATATTGTGAAGTTCAAAATATACTGCTTACTTCACATTACGCGTTTTATACGCGTCTGAAAAGAAATATCCTTTATTAAAACAGCACATTTGAAACCAATCACCTAATTTAACATCAACTCGTACTAAATTAATTGTCGATTTCGTTGCAAATTAGAATCATTACAAATTAAAGCAAATCTTGTTAAATGTATGCATAATTGCATATACAATAATATCGATTACATTTCGATCAGATCATTAGTGAATATTATAATCGCACAAAGTGGATTATGTAACGTGATACGCAAATAACCGAGCATTATCAATATTGGAACATGAATTATTATATCGAGATCGTTAGATTAATTAGTAAGTGAACTATGAATAATCAATTTTTATGGTTGTTATATTTATAATTGATAAATGTTGTTGTAGCGGAGTTTTAAGTGGTTGAAATAGCACTCCTATTTAGAATATTTTATGTGAAAATATAGCAATCAAAATATCTGACTGTATTTTTTTATAATTATATGGCCGTACCTGCTGGTACCAGGTATGTATAATAATCAGCAATTTTATCACACATGAATACAGGTAAACATCATTTCGTATAAACACACCAAGTTTTAATAAACTTACATAACATTGCAATACCCAGAAATTCGTTGTAATCGCAGCTTAACAATAATAACCAACAGAAATCGGCCTTCGGTATTTACGTGACTAATTGATGGATTTTCGCATGTGGTAAAAATGTATAAACAACTAATCAGTTTACATTCCATTTATTAAATATCATCAATTTGAATAATACTAGTTAGCACCGTAAATTATAAAACTCTTAATTTAATTAATCTTTTAGGCCCAGTTGCACCAAAAACGTTGAACTCGGGTTCAAGCTGAAATCGAGTTCAAGATGGCAGTTCCTGTTCTAATATCACTTTGAACTCGAGTTCAGAGTTGAACACATTTAATGTGTTTAGTGCAATTGCCTTAGTAATGACATTAAAAACTTCTTAATAACATTTAGGAATCATATTTGAAATAAAACAACACAGTTGGGGGGGTTTCACTTTTATTGTTGAACACTGCAACATGTTTCACCACACAGTGGCTTCATCAGGCAGATGAAATAATGTTGAAATCATGTTGCAGTGTTCAACAATAAAAGTGAAACCCTCCCAACTGTGTTGTTTTATTTCAAATAGTATTATGGAGTTTCATCATGTATCCGCCTCATCAATTAAATATTTAGGAATCAATTAAATTTAATGTTTATGTTCGTTGATATTTTTATCTGATTACACTAATATGCAGTTTTGTTGTTTTGGAATTAATAGGTGTATCTGAATGGGTTTTAAAGTAGCACCTGTTCATTTAAAAACAACAGAAAACAGTTTAAAAAATGCAGATCAACAAAAATATTAGCAATATGGAAACGTTGCTCAAACTAAATTTATTATATTTTAATTATTATTATCTACCAGATATTGACAAAAAATTAATGTTTGCATTTTTGTCGCTATATCTCTGTAAATACTAACTTATCACATCTAAGCTTTATATATTTTCAACTTTACTTTAAATCAGTGGTTTATACGCGTGGCGCATAAAGTAAACTTTCGAGTTTAGAAAAGCCCGCAAAATTTGGTTTGGTTGCTCCGCTTCGCGGAGCAACCAAACCAAACTTTGCGGGCTTTTCTAAACTCGAAATTTTACTTCATGCTCAACCTGGGAGTGGAAGACACTCGTTAGTTCAAAATACATCACAACTATGAAAATTGGATTAGTCGCACTACGCGCTACGTAACCAAACCAAATTTTCAGGCTTTTCTAAACTCGAAATTTTACTTCATGGTCAATCCGGGAGTGGAAAACACTCGTTTAAAGCTTCAATTTGAATTAAAAATAAAAACAAAAGAGTTTAATTTGAAGCTTTAAACGAGTGTTTTCCACTCCCAGACTAAGCATGAAGTAAAATTTCGAGTTTAGAAAAGCCCCGTGAAAATTTTCTGGGCTTTTCTAAACTCGAAATTTTACTTCATGCACCACATGTACAAAACAAATATATTGTGAAGTTATGTATATTTGAACCTCACTTGAAAGTAGTATTTTATACGCGTGGCGCATGAAGTAAAATTTCGAGTTTAGAAAAGCCCAGAAAATTTGTCTTGGGTCGCTGCGCGACCCTCGACAAATTTTCACGGGGCTTTTCTAAACTCGAAATTTTACTTCATGCTTAGTCTGGGAGTGGAAAACACTTGTTAAAAGCTTTAAATTGAACTTAAAAAAAAAACAGAGAATATCAGCAATTGTTGTATCAATTCCATGGATGTTATTATTTTTATAAAATCACATTACTTTTTCTTAATTATTTTAACTTAGAGAAACGTAAAGTGTTAAGTGTGAACATTCATGAATTTAGAATTTTTCCCTCTACAAAAAAGAGGAAATACATTTTGTCTCTAAAATAAATAGGGAAGCCAATATTTGAACACTTTAAAATTAACATGCGATTTCCTATGTTGCGTGCGCCAAGTCAACACCCGTTTATTTTGAAAAAATAAAATATTACATAATTTGTTATTCATTTAGTGTAAACTAAAAAAATGATGTATTATCTCAAAGTTTTATTTTAATGGACTTACACTACTTTCAAAATTAACGGTTCATATACAAAAATATAGGTTCGAAATATAAAAATCTTGAACTTTGATAGAATTTTATAACTTTATAGTTTTTCTCTCATTTTATTTTTTTAAACTTAAATAAGACCAATTGGTTAGTTTCAAACTATTGATAAAATTTACGTGACATTTAAATAATTTCATAAATAAAAAAATGATTGGTGAGTTTTTAAAAGAAAATTCGACGAAACGCAAAATAATCATTTTTACAAATTTTTACAAAATCTACTTTATCGCCTAGTAATTTAAAATTTCGGCAAAATTGTTAATTTTACGTGTTGGAAAATGAGGAATGGTAACTTCCAAGAGAATTCCCTAAGTTTTAAATAAGAAATATAGTATTAAAACAGTCTTGAAAACTGATAACTAATATTTTACTTCATGCCTAATCTGGAGTTGGAAATCACTCGTTCAATTTGTAATATTTGTAAAAACGACGAATATCTGAAGATTTACAGCGTATACAGTATATTGAGATATGTATACTTAAAAGAAAAACTCTCTGTATATCTGAGATAGTAATAAATAACAGAGCTGGACAGGATTCGAATCATTCAGGATTCGAATCCTGGATTCAACTCCTTTTAGAGGATTCAAAAGAGGCATTCGAATACTTTAGTTCAACTGACTTCGTGATCCGGATTCGTTACGTTTTTTTTAAGAGGATTCGTATTCGAATCCAAATGTGGGTAATTCGAATCCATATAAAAGAATTCGAATCCTTATGAAAGGATTCAAATATTTATAAAAGGATTCGAATGTTTTATAAAAGGATTCGAATATTTATGAAAGGATTCAAATAGTTACGAAACGATTTGAATCGTCAAAAATAATTCGAGTTAATTGTGAGGATTAACATAAAAAATTTCTTTGGTGTGTTTTTAAATTTCTCGTTAAATCACTGTTTTATACGCGTGGCGCATGAAGTAAAATTTCGAGTTTAGAAAAGCCCAGAAAATTTGTCTCGGGTCGCTGCGCGACCTTCGACAAATTTTCACGGGGCTTTTCTAAACTCGAAATTTTACTTCATACTAAGCATGAAGTAAAATTTCGAGTTTAGAAAAACCCCGTGAAAATTTGTCGAAGGTCGCGCAGCGACCCGAGACAAATTTTCTGGGCTTTTCTAAACTCGAAATTTTACTTCATGCGCCACGCGTATGGGAGTGAAAAACACTCTTTTGGATGAAGACGACCTTATATAATACTGTCTGAGCTTAAACCGAGTCGATCTTATACAGTAATGACTTTGATTTTGACGTCATGTGAGGATTTCCGCGCGTAATAAGGTCGGCTCTTTTTAAATCGAGACAACCTTGCACAGTAATGATCTTGGTTTTGACGTCATGTACGGATTTCCACGCGTGACGACATCAACCAAGGTGTGTAAGTAAGTTTGTCTTGATTTAAACCGACCTTGTATTGGTTAATTACCTTAATTGTTGACATCACGTGAGGACTTCCACGCGTGAAGTCAGCAATCAAGGTGGTTAGTGTATAACAGGTATGGGCAACCTTTGACATGTTGAGGGCCAAACTTTAGCGTGCAAATACGTTCGCGGGCCGCGTTTAAAAGTACTTAGTGCATTTTAAAGTAGTGATAATATTTTTTGCGATAGGTATTAGACATGAAATATAACGACAATGTTATTATAGTACAATTTATTAAAATAACAAAATGAAATTTAAAAAAATGGTACATTATAATTAAATCGTTAAATTTGCAATTGTTACAAACTACGAAAGTTAAATACATCAATGAGACACTTGAGCTTGAATTTGGAAAACTAATCCATCGATATTTAGATTAATTCCACTGACACAAAGACGTAAAGAATTTTCCAAATTATCGTCAGTCAGTCTTGTACGATGTGATGATTTATTAACTTTCATCAATGAAAAGAACTGTTCGCATTTATAAGTACTGCCAAACGCACAAATCAATCTTCTTGTGAATTTTTTAAGCTGCGGAAAATTGTCTTCTTCTAGGTATTTTTTGTAGAAATCGCACAACTCTACGTCTTCAAATTTGGATTTTAGGAGTGAGTTTTTTTGAATCCATTTGTAAGTGTATTGGAGCATTTTGTACAATATATGTTGTAGAAGTAGCATATAAACTGAAACAGTCTTCCATGTTATTGAAGTCGCAAAATCTGTTCGAAAATTGTTCCGACAGTAACTTGAGTTCTTCAACATATTGAGCATAAGCAATATTTTCATACGCAGAGAGCGTGTTGAAATGGTAACTGTTACCAGACAGCATCTGTGACTCCCACAAGCGTAGTTTGATCTGAAACGCTTTTAAATGGCTGTACAAATCATTTACTAACTGTCCTTGTTTTTGAAGTTTCAAATTTAATTCATTGAAATAGCCTGTAAGATCGACCAGAAATGCTAAGTCACATATCCATTTTGGGTCACTTAATTCAGATAGTGGTTTATCTTTTATTTTCATAAAGTCTGCTATCTCATTTCTAAGCTCGTAAAACCGTGTCAACATTTTTCCTTTGCTCAGCCATCTGACTTCACAATAATATGTTACGTCGTTATATTCAGCTGATATTTCATCCAAAAACGCCTTGAACTGACGATGGTTTAGCCCTCGGGATCGAATAAAGTTGATGGTTTTTACTATTACATTCATAAAATTCTGGAGTCGAATGGACTTAGAACACAAGTTCTGTTGGTGGATAATGCAATGAAGGACTATCAAATCATCTTTTTGCATATTTATTTCTGTTGCTTTTTAATTCAAAATTCCGATGAAACCTTTGCGTAAGCCGACCATAGAAGGTGCACCATCAGTGCATACTCCAATTAATTTTGACCATGGCAAGCCAAAACTTGTGAATACCTTTTGAACTTCAATAAAAATATCCTCTTCTGTAGTGGTTCCTTTTAGCGGCTGTAATGCAAGCAATTCCTCAGTAACAGTGAACTCCTTATCAACACCTCGAATAAATATAGCCAGTTGAGCTGTGTCAGACAAATCGGTGCCGGTGCTCTCGTCTAATGCTATGGAAAATGATTCAAAACCAGCCATACGGTCAGTCAATGTTGTTTTTATATCATTAGCCATCATTTCTATACGTCGAACAACAGTTCGTCTTGACAAACTAATTTTTTTAAATTCTTTTTTCTTTTCAGGACACATAATACCGCAAACTTCTAACATACACTCCTTGATAAATTCTCCTTCGGCAAATGGTTTTAATGCCTTTGCCAATTTTGAGCTAACTATAAAACTAGCTTTCATAACATTATCAAGTTGTGTTCTTTGTTTATGAAACATTTGTTGCTGTTTTTCCAAATTTGCGGTAAGCTTCTGGATTTTGTTTGTTCTTAATTGTCCTGTCAGTGAGTGCAGCGTAGCATGCTTAGTTGAGTAATGCCTCTTTATATTGAATTCTTTCATTACTGAAATGGATTCATTACACAGCAAACAAATAGGCTTACCATTGTGCAAGATATAAAAGAATTCTTCAGTCCATTTTTCTTGAAAATGGCGACCCTCTGTATCTACTTTTCGTTTCTTTCCACCAGACATCATTTTTGTTTACTTTTCGTTAAATTAACTAAATAACAAACTATAGTTAGTAACCACTCAAGATGCAGACAAAGTCACAAAGCAAGTTGACGGCTCGAGCAGTTCGCTAGGATATCGCTTGTCCAAGGTATCACCTCGGTAGCTCAAATAGAACTGAACTAACGTTCGGGCCATCCACCCGCTTATATAGGCAAAATGAAAGAATAATCTGGAATAAACTAGTTTAGAATAATTGAGAAGCAATACATCTTTTGATGTGTCGCCCGTGAGGCGGCAAACCTCAAAGAATTTGCTCGAGCAAGTCGAGTGGCGGCGATTATCAAATATTGAGGCGGCAAACATCAAAGAATTTGATGTTTGCCGCCTCACTGTCACTCCCGTAAGTATAAGTACCTAATGTAATATTTTTTTAATTGGGTATTTTCAAAATATCTCGCGGGCCGGATCATATCTTACAGCGGGCCGGATCCGGCCCGCGGGCCGGGGGTTGCCCATATGTGGTGTATAAGGTTGTCTTAATTTAAAACCGAGTCGACCTTGTTAGTTTAATTACATTGACTTTTCACGTCACGCGAGGAATTTCATGTGTGACGTCAGAAAAGCTCCTTGTATTTCTCGGGACGTAGATATTGGCCGATGTGAAGTTTACGGGATGTTCTCGAAAATTGATTTTTTATATTGATACTTGTAGAATCGCGTATGGAATGGCCGAAAATGACGAAAAAAAAGTGCGGAAACCACGTTTAGCCCAATTTGGGGGCTCCGAAAGGGTGAAAATTGGTGTATTTCAACAGTGTTTTTTGGTGTGTACAAAATAAAATGTGGTGATTATATGTATTCGTTTCACAAAACTAAATGGTTTAAATGTGTTTTTATAAGGATAGGACTTACAGTTTGCTTAAAACTTTCACTTAAATATTACGATTTTTGACAGGTTATGTTATCACCTACTTCCATTGTTATTCATAGATATAGCACAATTGTCAACAACTTAACCTGCCAAAAATCGTAATCTTTAAGTAGAAGTTTTAAGCAATCCGTAAGTCCTATCTTTATAAAAACACATTTAAACAATTGAGTTTTGTGAAACGAATACATATTATCACCACATTTTATTTTTTTCCGGCTAAAAAACACATTTTAAGTAAACGGATTTCCAACCTTTCGGGGCCCCAAAATGGGGCTAAACGTTGTTTCCGCACTTTTTTTTCGTCATTTTCGGCCATTCCATCCGCGATTCTACAAGTATCAATATAAAAAATCAATTTTCGAGAACATCCCGTAAACTTCACATTAGCCTAGATATTTCTAATAAAATCAAATTTGCTATTAAATTTAAACAATGTGACGGTATGATTTTTAATTACTTTAATTTTTTTCGTATTGAGAAGGCTGCTTTAGAAAATCTGTCAAAAAAAAAAAATAATAATTATGAGCGGTCAACTTGGTACGATTACGATCACGAGCTATACTGTTTATTGGTATTACGACATCATAAACTACAGAAAGGGTTCTTGATAGACCTAAGTTCAAAGATTACCGTCGAATATAATGTTAATACTGCTGAAAATTCCTCAACTCCTCGTCTTGCCTTCACTGCTGAAACTCTTCAACTCCTCATCTGGCCGTTAGTGCGGTGGTTGGTTTCTGCGGCTCACCGGTCTGTGCTTGAAGAGTATTGTCAAGACAAAATCAAGAAGATGTCCGTGCTTGAAGAAAAAATCAAGAAATTGAACCGAAATTAATTAGTCTTCAACCGCAACCTCCAGTGGAGGATACTGCTATAATTACTCTTGCCACAGGATACAGATAAGTCCCAAGAAACTTTTATATTGCGTTTATTCTTAAAATTGAATTATTCATATTTAATCAACCTCTTTAGTTTATAAATAATGTAATCTCCAGTGCACTCGAGAATTAGGTCATGATGCATTGCAATTGGCTAACTTTTAATATTAACTCACAATTTGGAAAATAAAAATTAACCCAAAATTCAATTTATAACAAATTCTTATCTTAGTTGTTATTTCGTAATTTAAACAATTAAGATTACTCAGATGTTCCTGTCAATTACGTGGCGCCCAAAACATATATAAAGAAAACAGGACCCACCCTTCGTACTGAGTGAGCTGGACCAGAAACAATTAGCTAAATTGAAGTTAACGTCACAAAATTGCACATTATGACCGATTTTTGGTTTCCGCTGGAAGTCAGCATGATGATGTTTCTGCCGAAAATTGCGGAATTCGAGGAAGACGTGTTGAAACAGAACGGATGGTCAGTAACAGGAATTTCCCAATCTTTGAAAATGGAAATCGCACACGTGGTCGCTAGTTACATGCTGCCCTTAGTCTTCCTGATTTTCGTTATGCAGCGCGAGAATCTTGGCATGCATAACGGAAAACAGGAAGAACAAGGACAGCGTGTAACTAGGGACAACGTGTGCGATTTCCATTTTCAAAGATTGGGAAATTTCTGTTACTGACCATCCGTTCTGTTTCAACACGATTTCCTCGAATTCCGCAATTTTCGGCAGAAACACCATCATGCTGACTTCCAGCGGAAACCAAAAATCGATCATAATGTGCAATTTTGTGACGTTAACTTCAATTTAGCTAATTGTTCCTGGTTGAGCTCACTCAGTACGAAGGGTGGGTTCTGTTTTATTTTTATTTATGTTTTGGGCGCCACGTAATTTACAGAAACATCTGAGTAATCCTAATTGTTTAAATTACGAAATAACAACTAAGATAAGAATTTGTTATAAATTGAATTTTGGGTTCATTTTTGTTTTCCAAATTGTGAGTTAATATTAAAAGTTAGCCAATTGCAATGCTACATGACCTAATTCTCGGGTGCATTGGAGATTACTTTATTTATAAACTAAAGAAGTTGATTAAATATGAATAATTCAATTTGAAAAATAAACACAATATAAAAGTTTCTTGGGGCTTATCTGTATCCTGAGCAAGAGTAGTTATAGCAGGATCGTCCACTGGAGGTTGCGGATGAAGACTAATTAATTACGGTTCAATTTCTTGATTTTTTCTTCAAGCACGGACATGTTCTTGATTTCCACTTGACAATACTCTTCAAGCACGGACCAGTGACCCGCAGAAATCAACCACCGTACTAACGGCCAGATGAGGAGTTGAAGAGTTTCAGCAGTAAAGGCAAGACGAGGAGTTGAAGAATTTTCAGCAGTATTAACATTATATTCGACGGTAATCTTTGAACTTAGGTCTAGCAAGAACCCTTTCTGTAGTCTATGATGTCGTAATACCAACAAACAGTAGAGCTCGTGATCGTGATCGTACCAAGTTCACCGCTAACAATCATTATTTTTTTTTTTTTGACAGCCAGCCTTCTCAAATAAAAACATACGAAAAAAATTAAAGTAATTAAAAATCATACTGTCACACATAATAAGTAAAAACAAGTACATTTTCAATTTCACAATATTTCAGTGTTTTATCCATTTCGCTACGCAACTAAACCAAATTTTCAGAATTTTCTAAACTTTATATTTTATTTCGTGAGTAAACAAGGATAGTCAATCTATGTTAAAAAGCAAAAATTAACATTGCTTAAGATATAAACTTTTTGTCTCGTGTAATATAAGGCAAAAGTAATGTCATTTTATGAATTGGCTGCCATTTTATTAAAAATAAAAAAACAGGCAATGTGTTAACTGAAAGTTAATTTATAGGTGTAAAATTGATAATATAAAGTTAAAAAAATGATATCGGCAAAATGACCATCTATTGAGTTGGCAAAAGGCAAAAGGAATGTCATATTATGAATTGGCTGTCATTTTATTAAAAATAAAAAAAAATAGGCAATGTGTTGACTGAAAGTTAATTTAAAGGTGTAAAATTGATAATATAAAGTTAAAAAAATGATATCGGTCAAATGACCATCTCCTGAGTTGATGTTGATTTTGCTCATTTTAAAGCATTTTGAATTGTTGTTCGTAAAACATCAGGCTCCAAATTGGTAATTTCTTCTTCAATGTTGGCTTTCAAGACTTGCAAGGTTTGTGGTTTGTTGCGGTAAATGCGAATTTTCAAAAAGACCCACAGGGAGAACATTAAATGACTAAAAATGTTTTTAAAGATAATAATCTAGTTCTCAAAGTTATGTTTAATATCGTATGCTCTATAAAATAAAACCTCTAGAGTGCTATGAAATAAATTGTAGGTTGGCAACTCTAAAATTATACATTATAATTGGTATGTCTGATGTTTTATATGACAATTCCTAAGCATGAAGTAAAATTTCGAGTTTAGAAAAGCCTGAAAATTTGGCTTCAGGCTTTTCTAAACTCGAAATTTTACTTCATGCTTAATTGGGAGTTGGAAAACACTCGTTCAATTTGTAATATTTGTAAAAACATCTGATTCCCTGCCACTCTGATTAAAAATGTATTTATGTGTTTCTGAAGTTCACTTCAAATCAGTGTTTTGTACGCGTGGCGCATGAAGTAAAATTTCGAGTTTAGAAAAGCCCGAACATTTTCACGGGGCTTTTCTAAACTCTAAATTTTACTTCATGCTTAGTCTGGGAATGGAAAACACTCGTTTAAAGCTTCAAATTGAACTCTATTATAAAATCGACGAATGCCTGAAAATTGCGTAGATAAAAAACTCACTGAATATCGTTAAAACCGGGAGAGTCAGATAAAAGTCATGAAATTATATTTAAATTGACCAAACCACTAACAAAAAAGCCATATGACATTATTAAATTTGTCAAAATCAGCAGACAAATTACAAAACACGTAAACGTTTATAAAATTAACTTAAATATTGACAAAAACAATGAAAACAATTTAACAAAATGGAGGTTTCCCACAGAGGAAAGTTATATTAAAAGGCCAGGGAAAAAATCTTGAATCGGGGAAATGTCGGAAAAATTTAACATTTCAGATTGTGGCTACCATGTCAGTTTTACTTCAATTAATATATGTTCAATAAAAAAAAACCTCTAGAGTGCTATGATTTTATCTTTTTTTAAATTTATGTTGGCTACACTCGTTAGGAATTGTCATATAAAACGTCAGACATACCAATTATAATGTATAATTTTAGAGTTGCCAACCTACAATTTATTTCATAGCACTCTAGAGGTTTTATTTTATAGAGCATACGATATTAAACATAACTTTGAGAACTAGATTATTATCTTTAAAAACATTTTTAGTCATTTAATGTTCTCCCTGTGGGTCTTTTTGAAAATTCGCATTTACCGCAACAAACCACAAACCTTGCAAGTCTTGAAAGCCAACATTGAAGAAGAAATTACCAATTTGGAGCCTGATGTTTTACGAACAACAATTCAAAATGCTTTAAAATGAGCAAAATCAACATCAACTCAGGAGATGGTCATTTGACCGATATCATTTTTTTAACTTTATATTATCAATTTTACACCTTTAAATTAACTTTCAGTCAACACATTGCCTATTTTTTTTTATTTTTAATAAAATGACAGCCAATTCATAATATGACATTCCTTTTGCCTTTTGCCAACTCAATAGATGGTCATTTTGCCGATATCATTTTTGTAACTTTATATTATCAATTTTACACCTATAAATTAACTTTCAGTTAACACATTGCCTGTTTTTTTTATTTTTAATAAAATGGCAGCCAATTCATAAAATGACATTACTTTTGCCTTATATTACACGAGACAAAAAGTTTATATCTTAAGCAATGTTAATTTTTGCTTTTTAACATAGATTGACTATCCTTGTTTACTCACGAAATAAAATATAAAGTTTAGAAAATTCTGAAAATTTGGTTTAGTTGCGTAGCGAAATGGATAAAACACTGAAATATTGTGAAATTGAAAATGTACTTGTTTTTACTTATTATGTGTGACGGTATGATTTTTAATTACTTTAATTTTTTTCGTATGTTTTTATTTGAGAAGGCTGGCTGTCAAAAAAAAAAAAATAATGATTGTTAGCGGTGAACTTGGTACGATCACGATCACGAGCTCTACTGTTTGTTGGTATTACGACATCATAGACTACAGAAAGGGTTCTTGCTAGACCTAAGTTCAAAGATTACCGTCGAATATAATGTTAATACTGCTGAAAATTCTTCAACTCCTCGTCTTGCCTTTACTGCTGAAACTCTTCAACTCCTCATCTGGCCGTTAGTACGGTGGTTGATTTCTGCGGGTCACTGGTCCGTGCTTGAAGAGTATTGTCAAGTGGAAATCAAGAACATGTCCGTGCTTGAAGAAAAAATCAAGAAATTGAACCGTAATTAATTAGTCTTCATCCGCAACCTCCAGTGGACGATCCTGCTATAACTACTCTTGCTCAGGATACAGATAAGCCCCAAGAAACTTTTATATTGTGTTTATTTTTCAAATTGAATTATTCATATTTAATCAACTTCTTTAGTTTATAAAGTAATCTCCAATGCACCCGAGAATTAGGTCATGTAGCATTGCAATTGGCTAACTTTTAATATTAACTCACAATTTGGAAAACAAAAATGAACCCAAAATTCAATTTATAACAAATTCTTATCTTAGTTGTTATTTCGTAATTTAAACAATTAGGATTACTCAGATGTTTCTGTAAATTACGTGGCGCCCAAAACATAAATAAAAATAAAACAGAACCCACCCTTCGTACTGAGTGAGCTCAACCAGGAACAATTAGCTAAATTGAAGTTAACGTCACAAAATTGCACATTATGATCGATTTTTGGTTTCCGCTGGAAGTCAGCATGATGGTGTTTCTGCCGAAAATTGCGGAATTCGAGGAAATCGTGTTGAAACAGAACGGATGGTCAGTAACAGAAATTTCCCAATCTTTGAAAATGGAAATCGCACACGTTGTCCCTAGTTACACGCTGTCCTTGTTCTTCCTGTTTTCCGTTATGCATGCCAAGATTCTCGCGCTGCATAACGAAAATCAGGAAGACTAAGGGCAGCATGTAACTAGCGACCACGTGTGCGATTTCCATTTTCAAAGATTGGGAAATTCCTGTTACTGACCATCCGTTCTGTTTCAACACGTCTTCCTCGAATTCCGCAATTTTCGGCAGAAACATCATCATGCTGACTTCCAGCGGAAACCAAAAATCGGTCATAATGTGCAATTTTGTGACGTTAACTTCAATTTAGCTAATTGTTTCTGGTCCAGCTCACTCAGTACGAAGGGTGGGTCCTGTTTTCTTTATATATGTTTTGGGCGCCACGTAATTGACAGGAACATCTGAGTAATCTTAATTGTTTAAATTACGAAATAACAACTAAGATAAGAATTTGTTATAAATTGAATTTTGGGTTAATTTTTATTTTCCAAATTGTGAGTTAATATTAAAAGTTAGCCAATTGCAATGCATCATGACCTAATTCTCGAGTGCACTGGAGATTACATTATTTATAAACTAAAGAGGTTGATTAAATATGAATAATTCAATTTTAAGAATAAACGCAATATAAAAGTTTCTTGGGACTTATCTGTATCCTGTGGCAAGAGTAATTATAGCAGTATCCTCCACTTGGGGTTGCGGTTGAAGACTAATTAATTTCGGTTCGATTTCTTGATTTTTTCTTCAAGCACGGACATGTTCTTGATTTTGTCTTGACAATACTCTTCAAGCACAGACCGGGGAGCCGCAGAAACCAACCACAGCACTAACGGCCAGATGAGGAGTTGAAGAGTTTCAGCAGTGAAGGCAAGACGAGGAGTGGAGGAATTTTCAGCAGTATTAACATTATATTCGACGGTAATCTCTGAACTTAGGTCTATCAAGAACCCTTTCTGTAGTTTATGATGTCGTAATACCAATAAACAGTATAGCTCGTGATCGTAATCGTACCAAGTTGACCGCTCATAATTATTATTTTTTTTTTTTTGACAGATTTTCTAAAGCAGCCTTCTCAATACGAAAAAAATTAAAGTAATTAAAAATCATACCGTCACATTGTTTAAATTTAATAGCAAATTTGATTTTATTAGAAATATCTACGTCCCGAGAAATACAAGGAGCTTTTCTGACGTCACACATCAAATTCCTCGCGTGAGTGTTTTCCACTCCCAGACTAAGCATGAAGTAAAATTTAGAGTTTAGAAAAGCCCCGTGAAAATGTTCGGGCTTTTCTAAACTCAAAATTTTACTTCATGCGCCACGCGTACAAAACACTGATTTGAAGTGAACTTCAGAAACACATAAATACATTTTTAATCAGAGTGGCAGGGAATCAGATGTTTTTACAAATATTACAAATTGAACGAGTGTTTTCCAACTCCGAATTAAGCATGAAGTAAAATTTCGAGTTTAGAAAAGCCTGAAAATTTGGCTTCAGGCTTTTCTAAACTCGAAATTTTACTTCATTCGCCAAGCGTACTAAACACTGATGTGATGTGATGTTCAGAATACACGGTTTTAGCATACTGCTTTAGTAGAATATTTTGAACGTCACCTAAAATCAGTGTTTTATACGCATGGCGCGTGAAGTTAAATTTTGAGTTTAGAAAAGCCTGAAATATTACTTCATGCTTAATCTGGGAGTGAACATTTTGAGTTTAGAAAAGCCTGAAAATTTGGTTTGGTCGCGTAGCGCTAAGCGCTACACGACCAAACCAAATTTTCAGGCTTTTCTAAACTCGAAATGTTACTTCATGTTTAATCTGGGAGTGGAAAACACTCGTTTAAGACTTTAAATTAAACTATTTTAAAATACAAACGATTATCGAAAAAGGTACAGCAACATGTATGTATATTTTAAAGAAAAATTCCCAGTATGTTTACCAAATTTTAGTGGTGGCAAATGCAGGGTTGTAAAAAAAACGTTGTTTTCTTTCATTTTAACTAAAACAAACAGTTTTTTTCGCAAAACGTGTTTTTTTTTCATCAAAACAGCGTTTAAAACATCAAAAATTAAAAACATTTTTAAAACGTGTTTAAAACATGTTTAAAACGTGTTTAAAACGGAAGATACAGGGCATTTTTATTAACATACATATCGCGATAATTACAGCATATTTTAAATTTGCGGGAATTCGTTGTTTCAAAGCGGTTAATTTGAGGCTTTTAACGAGTGTTTTCCACTCCCAGACTAAGCATGAAGTAAAATTTCGAGTTTAGAAAAGCCTAAGTATTTGGATTGGCCGTGTAGCGAAGCGGAGCGGCCAATCCAAATTAGGCTTTTCTAAACTCGAAATTTTACTTCATGCACCACGCTTAAAAAAACTGATTTACAGTGAAGTTTTAAAAACACACACATACCCTATCGATTATAGGCAACCTAATTTACGTTATTGTTATTGGGTTGCCTATAATCACTGTTGTAAACAATTTGTTCAGCGCAGAATTTGACTCATGTTTCATTCAGATCTGCATATTAGATTGCTAAAGCCGTATATTTTGAAATTTACGATATTTCAGTGTTTTATACGTGTGGCGCATGAAGTAAAATTTCGAGTTTAGAAAAGCCTAATTTGGATTGGCCGCTTCGCTTCGCTACGCGGCCAATCCAAATTTTCAGGCTTTTCTAAACACGAAATTTTACTTCATGCTTAGTCTGGGAGTGGAAAACCCTCGTTCAAAGATTCACATTGGAATCTTAAAAAAAAAAACAACGAATGTCGTAATATTTACAGTGTATGCATATCTATACCTGAAAGAGTTGTGAAATTTTATTGTATTAAAATGTTATGTTAAATAATGTAATTTTAAATATCTTGAACAATTTAGCTAACATTTAAAAACGCAAACAAAAAATCTTAATGAAGTAGTGTAAAAATTGATTTTGCAAATTTAAGATAATAAAAAAACGTTTTAGACAAATTTATTGTTTATAATATGTTTTAAGCAAATTTGAAATTTAAAACATGTTTAAAACAAAACCGTTTAAAACACGACGGCTGTTTTTAAACATGTTTAAAACACTGTTTTTAAACATGTTTAGAACACTGTTTTAAAACAAAATGTTTTAACATAACAACCCTTGGCAAATGCCACCATCAGGGCCGAAAGTGTTAAGTTTTTTTAAATAATAATAATACATACCTTTATTAATAAATCAAAAACATACAATTATAATTTATTAGCGTACGCAAGGTTCAGTCAGGTAGTTGCTCTTCTATTTAACCTACCAATTGAAAAAATAAAAAATTAATGATAACAAAAGGTAAAGCGAAATAGTTATTCATTATACTTAAAAAATATGCAAAGTTCTACCAGTCTCATTAATTTATCAGCCTTAAAGCTCTCCATGTGACAAACCGGCACGTACATTTCTTTAAAAACTGAATAAATTCATCGATTTAAGGGTTATGGTGATTTTATTGTATAATTTATAGATGTTAATGGTAAAGCATCTAACAAAAATAGCAGTTTTATGTTTTGGTGAGGATAATAATCCCTGGAATCTGATGTTTAAATTATACACATCGTATCGAAAATAATTCTCTTACTGAAACCGGTCACAATAAATAATTTCAAAAGTGGAACAAAGCTAGTGATTTTATTTTAATTTATTTTTATGTACATATTTAATCACGTTTCATTATGTGATCAATTAGTAACAAGTTATAGATAAGTATAATTAAAATTGCCAATTCTTGGTTGCAGAATACTTCAAACATTAAAAGTGCGATTCTTTTCTTAATCTACAACAAGTAAGTCTTACAAAGACTATATCAAACACTCATTGAAACAACTACTTCCCGGGCTAATATCCCGACGGACATTGAATTGGCAAAGCTATACTGATGAGAGATAAATCTCGAAACGCGTCTATAGATGGCCTGAATAGTTTGACCCACATTGTTACATTTACAGTAGATTACTGTATGTAACAGCAAACACTTGTTTTATAATTCAATGTCCGTCGAGGTAGTTGTTTCAATGAGTGTTTGTATAGTCTTTGTAAGACTAAATTGTTGTAGATTGCTAACAGAATCGCACATTTAATGTTTTAAGTTATATATAATAAGTTTAATTAATACTCATGTTTTCATACAATTCCATCGAATATTTAAAAATGTATGTGCAATTAGAGACAGTTCATCCCATCTGTTTTTAATAAAAGTAATATCTACTAGTAATAATGGAGTGTGAGTGCGTGGCTTCTCGGTTCGTTTCTTTTTCATTTTTCCATTTTCCATTTTAGGATGATTATAGATCCAATCTCGTGGCGTTTTATTTCCTTTTCGTTTCCTTACATCACATGAAAATTACAGGATTTCTCATTCTGATTCGAAGAATCCATTTAAAAAATATTTGAACGTATCGTATTACACACATTTTTAGGCTTATTTATATTAGAATTGAATGCGTGATAATAAAATGTGCTTTAAGTTAAACCATTATATACTTACGCATTTAATATTTTAATAAATCTGAGCTAAAAATAATATAAGCAAGTAACAATAATATACAAGGATTTTGTAAAATTTGAAGCTTTAAACGAGTGTTTTTCACTCAACGCTACGCGACCAAACAAAATTTTCAGGCTTTTCTAAACTGGAAATTTTACTTCATGCTTTATCTGGGGGTGAGAAGCACTCGTTTAAAGCTTCGAATGGAACTAATTTAAAAAAAGCGTTATACATATGCATACGCTTTTTTTAAATTAGTTCCATCCCTGGTTATGTCAACGTGTTGTTTCTGACTGGAAAAACTCTGGGTCTGCGAAGCCTTAGAATTTTTTGTAGTTCAAGTTAATCATTGTCAGGGAAGATGCTATAAGCGAACTTATGTCTGACATGGATTGTATGGTAGACATGATAACCGCAATGAAATTAATAAATACAAGGCTCCGTCTACTTGGCCCCCCCACTTTCAATTTTTTGGGAAAACATCATTGCGCAGAAAAGCCCTTAGCTAGCACAAGCTAGCACAACAAAAATTAGAGCAAGCACACAAGGCTAAAAAAGTTATAGGGGATTCAAATATGGGGGGGCTAAGTTGACGATTGCCCCCCACTTTTGATTTTTCAACTTTTTTTATATGATTTGGATTTCTCAGAGCTAGCACAACCAATTTTAGAGCTAGCAGAATACCAACAACCCTTTAAAAATACAAAATTAGTTTTTACCCCAGCCCCCCACTTTGATATTTTTTGATTGTTTCTAAGGAAAGCAATTTAGAGCTAGCGCAGGCAGAATATGCAAAAATTATTTAGAAAAAGAAAATAGTTAAAAAGATATTTCAATTTTAATTATCAACCGTGAGCTTTGGGCAGATTGGTGGTGTAGTGGTTAGAGCCACGGACCGGGGTTCAAATACCGGCCTAACAAGTTGTCTGCATTTATATAGGTTAGGATAAAAATGCCAAACACTCCGTCTTCTCGGATATGACGTTAAATGCATGTAGGCCCCGTGTACTGCCTGGATGTTGCGTGCACGTTAAAGATCCCTACCGGTGGGTTGGAACTCCCACCGGGTTCGGCAAAATTCCCGGATAGCTGTAGACCTAATCTCCGGCGTCATTATTGGCCTTAGCAGCGGAAATAGATGACGTAAAACCCAAAATAAAAAAAAAAAACTAATATACCTGAAGTTTTTTGTTTTTTCGGTGAAACAAAGACTGATCTTTCGTGAATGAATCTTGTGAAATTCGTTAACTTCCAATTTCTTATTAATATTTTATCAATGCATCAATAAACACACTTTTTATATGAAAATATCTTGAAAACAAAAGAAGATAAATATAAAATTGAATTCTACGTCATAATATGTACAGTGTGCGGCAAAACAGACAGTGCAGTTTTGAAGGGCTATTAAAAAAACGGCGCAATTTAAAGAAATGGGGTTTATTTTATCTTAATCGGTACATCATTCCGTTTTATGCATTAAGTCCTGAAGATGACATCAGAAAGATGATGACCCCCAGCAGAGATACATTGATGAAGGCGATTTCTGAAATTTTCGGCCGCATTTTGGCATATCTCAATGGGTATAGCGGCGATTTCCTCCCGAATTCGATTCCTGAGTTCTTCCAAGGTGCGAGGTCGATGCCTAAAAACCTGTTCCTTTAGGTAGCCCCACAGAAAGAAGTCGCAAATGCTCAGATCAGGGGAGCGTGAGGGCTACCCCACATCACCTCTCAGAGAAACAAGGCGCCCAGGGAACACCTGTCGCAGTTTCGTCATTGAAACTCGAGCAGAATGGGCCGTTGCCCCGTCCTGCTGAAACCAGATGTCTCCCAGATCTGCTTCCTCCATCAGTTCTTCCAATCGAGGTTGAAAAAAAAATTCCAACATGAACGCATAACGTTGAGCAGTGACAGTTACGGTTCGTCCGTCCTCTACAAAAAAATAAGGCCCAATCACCCCAAACTTGGAAATCGCACACCACACGGTGACTTTTGGGGAGTGAAGTGGTCTCTCGTGAAGTTGCGTTGGGTTATTTACAGCTCAGTATCGAAAATTTTGTTTATTCACCCCTCCACAGAGATGGAAGTGGGCCTAGTCACTACTAAAAAAAGTTGACCTCGCATGGATCCGGTTCAACATTTCTTGGGAGCGATTCATGCGGTTTTCATAATCAGGGGGCATTAACTTTTGATCAAGCATCATTTTTTAGGGGTGGAATGAGTCTTCATGCAATATCCGTGTTAGAGAGCGATCAAATATGTGTGCATAAATGTTATTTTTAAATACAGGAAATTTTTCTTTTAGGTATACATATGCATACACTGTAAATTTTACGACATTCGTTGTTATTTAAAAAGATTTGAATTTGAATTTATAGACGAGGGTTTTCCACTCCCAGACTAAACATGAAGTAAAATTTCGAGTTTAGAAAAGCCTGAAAATTTGGATTGGCCGCGTAGCGAAGCGGAGCGGCCAATCCAAATTAGGCTTTTCTAAACTCGAAATTTTACTTCATGCGCCACACGTATAAAACACTGAAATATCACAAAGTTTAAAATATACGGCTTTAGCAATCCAATACGATGTGAATAAAAGGTGAGTAAAATTCTGCTCTGAACAAATTGTTTAAAACAGCGATTATAGGCAACCCAATAACTCTAACGTATATTAGGTTGCCTATAATCGTTGTTGTATGTGTGTGTTTTTTGAAATCAGTGTTTTTAAGCGTGGCACATGAAGTAAAATTTCGAGTTTAGAAAAGCCTAATTTGGATTGGCCGATCCGCTTCGCTACGCGGCCAATCCAAATTCTTAGGCTTTTCTAAACTCGAAATTTTACCTTATGCTTAGTCTGGGAGTGGAAAACACTCGTTAAAATCCTCAAATTACCCGCTTTTAAACAACGAATTCCCGCAAATTTTAAAAACGCTGAAATTATCGGTATTTGTATACTCAAAAGAAAAGTGTAAGCTCTGTTTTAAACACGTTTTAAACATGTTTTTAATTGTTAATGTTTTAAACGCTGTTTCAATGAAAGAAACACAATTTATTAAAAAAACTGTTTGTTTTAATTAAAATGAAAAACACGTTTCTTTTACAACCCTGGTTCAAACACGTATTTTAATATTATAATTATTTAAATATTCATTCAGATATTCAGATATTTAAATATTTCAATGTTGGAATTTTTAAATAGTTTAATAATTTGGTGATTTAAATATTTATATTTCAATATTCGACTATTTGAATTATTCGTATTTGAAACCGAGCCTTAGTTTAATCATAGTTATTATCACTATTAATCTAGTTGTTTATTTTCAAATTACCTAAAATTATAATCAGTACTTAAAATAAGACAGTTAATATCCCTGTGAATCTTCATACAAAATAAACAGATTTTATTTGGGCGTCAACCAACATATACCAAATAAAATAGGAGTAAGAAATAATTTAAACGTACATTATTTTTCGAATGAACTTTAATGACAAAGTGCCGACAACATTTCATTCAGCATTACAAAGCAGATAATCTGTGCCACTTCTTGCGTCCAGAAAACGCTTCCACTAGCCATGAAAGAAATGGCACTCAGCCAAATTCCGGAACACAAAAACCCCGCCTAAGAAAACGAAAAATATTCCGCAATAATTTATTCACTTCACTCTGGTAAACATCTCGAAAAATACGTCATCGTTTAAAGATTGCCATTTACAGGGACTAGAATGAAATCATCTTGTTACACAATGTCTGTGATATTTCGCGTTTGTAGCCGGTGGGTTTTTATACTTTCTTTTCATCTCGATGAATATTCAATTCAAACCGCTACTTGTAAAATAAGGTAATTTTTTTTGTCAGCGTGATTACAGAATAAAAAAAAGTTTTACAGTTTCCACATGAATTGGCGTTTTATGGATTTCAATAAACCGAGTTCTGTTATTGGCTATCGAAACTTTTCACATTGCATACATTACAGATCCTTAGACTTCCTATATATCGTCCATATAATGGTAAGATCCCTAAATACTTAGTTACTTAATTACTTTTACTTTTACAGCAAACACTCTACACATTAACATTATAATCAAATTTTTTGTATCACTTGAAACAAACTCGTTAGATCAACACTGCAAAAACAAAAAACGTGCTCTTTTTTTTTATTTTTTGTTTCTTTGGCCTCGACTTTCGCCATACAGCCATCTACTATTGTATTGTTTTTCTATTTAATTTAACTAATTCCATACACACTTATTTAAATCATTTGGACGCCACAATACATTCACACTACATCCATGGACCCGGATGGAATAATTTATTATTCATAAATTATTCCACCGGACGAGATTCGAACCCGCGACTTCTTGGTCTGTGGGCAGGGTCTCTACCCACTCGGCCACCGAGGCCCCAATGTGCTCTTTATGTTTGTGTACGTTGTTTTAATGTTGATTGATTGATTTTTATGTTAAATTTAGTAAAATAAAAATCCATACTTAATTTTGTGCTGTTAAAATTGTTTTTTTATTGATCAATAAAATCATAACATCAATGATAGGAAAATATACCATAACTAAACATTCCTAATTTTTTTATAATCTTAATTGATAGATAATGCACTAATAACTTTTCTTCATACTTTTATTTGAATTTTCAAACAGCACCGCAGTAAGGGGGAGGCAAATGAGGCGACGGCCCCAGGCGCACCTAACGGAAGGACGCTGAAGGCGCCGAAATATTTATTAAAAATATATTACCTATAACATACAGACAGAGAGCTTTTAGAGTTGATTTATTAATTGAAGCGTACCCTATGCAAAAAGTTGTAAGTGCCAATTTTTAAGTAATGTGTTTTATATACGGAATATGTTTTAAATGTCATGCTTTACTTGTACAATAAATGCCGGGGCGATAGTGCTACTGCAAGTGGCAGAAATAGGGACTCAATTATAAGCACGTCATAAGTGCCACAGTACTTTCATTCACGTTTTATGTTTCTCCTGTAAAATATGTCATTTGGTACTTACGACCTTTTGCGTATGGCACGCTTCAATTCATGATTTATTTATAATTTTCCAAACCAGATTACTTTAAAATACTACGATCTTCATACTAAACCTTAACCTAATGTAAGGAGTAAGTTCCTTGTTATCTACAAACTGTCCCACACCGGTAATTCGTTGTCATCTACAAATTGTCCAACATCTTAAAAGGTGTAAGCGTGTTCTTAATTATCTAGAAACTGTCCAATACTTGCATAGATTTTAGGTTTTTTGGCGCCCAACGTGGGGCCATGCTAACGCCGGGCTCATGTTGGGCGCCATATATTGCGAAAGAAAAAGTTGAAAACTTCACACTGAATTAGTGCTTCGTACGCGTGGCGCATGAAGTAAAATTTCAAGTTTAGAAAAAATTGAGTTTGAACAACTACGGGTCTAAATCCAAATGCTCAGGCATTTCTAAACTCAAAATTTTACTTCATGCTTAATCTGGTAGTGGAGAACACTCGTTTAAAAATACATAAAACGCTTGCATTTGAGGGTTTTTACGCCCAACGTGGGGCTAGGCTAACGCTGTGGCCCCTAGTTGGGCGCCATAAATCGCAAGCATCTAAATTTAAAACTTCCTACTGAATCAGCGTTTCGTACGCGTGGCGCATGAAGTAAAATTTCGAGTTTAGAAAAACCTGAGTTTTTTCTAAACTGGAAATTTTACTTCATACTTTATCTGGGAGTGGAAAACACTCGTTTAAAGCTTCAAAATTAACGCTTAATAATTTAATATTTTTTTAAACTTATTGATTAATAACTAAATACGCTTTAATTTGATTCGTAAAATGTATACTTATTAAGAATTGTAAATTACCCGTGATTCAATAAATTAGTGAATCTAAACCGGTTTACGATAATTCACCGGGAAACCATGATATCGTTGTTTCAGGGGGAAAATTCATTAAATACGTTACGTGGATAATTAATAGAATTTAAAGATTTACCTTTACCAAGTGTTTTTCACTCCCAGACTAAGCATCAAGTAAAATTTCGAGTTTAGAAAAGTCTGAACGTTTGGATTGGGACGCGTAGCGTCCAAATCCAAACTTAGGCTTTTCTAAACTCGAAATTTTACTTCATGGGCCACGCGTATGAAACACTGACCATATTGTGAAGTTGGAAATATACTGCTTACGAATGTTTTTCATTTCTTTTTATTATCTATAACCTGTCGATCGCCAAATAATTTGCAAAAGTAGTTCGCGTATGACAAAAGGTTGAACACCCCTGCTATATAACATATTTTCTTCCTGTATGTATGCGGAATGTTTCCTGAAGGTTTGGCCATACCTTTTCGTTCACCTTCTATACATACCAGTTCAAAATTTTATTTCATGCTTAATCTAGGAGTCAAAAACACTCGTTTACAAATATTAGAAACGCTTGGATTTGCGGTTTTTTGGCGCCCAACGTAGGGTTAGGGTAACGCTGTGGCCCCTAGTTGGGCGCCATAAATCGCGAGCGTCCAAATTTATTGCTTGGCCCTTGTTGGGCACCATAAATTGCGAGAATAAAAGTTGAAAACAATTGGATATTTGGCCCCAGGCGCCGTTTTTCCTTAGTGCGGCTCTGTTACCAAATGTACATTTCGGACACAAAGTGACCATTATCAATGTATCATTGATAATGGTCACTTTGTATCCAAAATGTACATTTAGTAATTCAAATAAAAGTATGAAGAAAGGTTAATAGTGCTTCATTTATCAATTAAATTTGATCTTCACCCAACTCACCCATTCAAATTAATAATGTTTAATAATTTCTATTTTAAAGGTAAGTTCAATTGCTTTTATTTCGTGCCCTCTAAACTTTACCATATATCATTAAAAATGAATAATAAATTAAGCCTCTCACTTTTTTTTAATTAATAAAATTTACTTAATAAACATCATCTTGTAATTAAAATGAAAGTGGAGGTGAACGTTTTCTCGCGGATAATTAAATTCGCAAAGGGCGGTAAAATTATTTATCCACAATTACGCTTTTAATGAGGTCCTCACATCACATCCCTTTTCCGCACAGCCCTTACATTGATCTTTAACGAGTGCTACGTGAGACTTCCGGGGATGTTTCAACGATGTTTGAACAGTTCAAACGGCTTAAAAGTTCAGCTTTTACAGACACATCATCCTGTTTGTTATCCCTAATCATCCCACTTACCAACACCAAATTCGAAAGTGAAAACATCAAAAACACATTTGTTATTCTAATAACGTTTATAAAGGGAATAAAATATATCTATATTTTCCTTAACTTCCGTTGTGGATAAAATAAATAGATGTATAAAAGCTCTTGTAATATACAAACAATTATCATATATTTACAATCACATGTTTATTAAGTTTCTTTTACAGAAATTAAACAATATTGTAGGTATTCGTAGACAGGGCTTTTGCTCGTAATTCGAATTAAAAACAAAGTTTTTTACTCATACTGTTATTTAATACGCTCTAATTAATTAACATTTTCTCCAGTTTCATGTAAAACGTAAAACAATTAACGGATTAATAAAACGACTCGATACCATTAATTAAGCGCAATGTTTAATTAAAATTACTAATATTCACACACGTAAAGTTTTCATTAAAACTTTGGAGCTATTAAGAAGACACAAGGTGTCGATTAAATTTTGCATCCTTTCCATTAGCAAGTCTTCCCCTCGAGTGAAACTCTGAGGTGCACTAGAACAAGCGAATGAAAATTTCGCCCTGAGATATTTCTCCTATGTATTAATTTATGCGAGCTTGAACTAGATTTTAGAAGCCGCGCCGCGGTTTTCCATTGAGCTGCCAATAAAGTGAGTTGCACATTTTCTGCGGAAAATTCATTAGTCACAATGGTTGATAATATTATTTACTTGTTCTAGAAATAGAAGTGATATGTTTGTGTTTCTGATTTCATATTCGTTAAAGTTACTGTTTTGTTCAGAGAAATGATTAAGGTGTGGATTTTTATAAAGGAGAATGAAATCAGAACAAACAAAGCGAAAATATGTGTAGCTTTGTTTTGTATTGCTTTTGTAGATAAAGAATTTTATGAGAACAAATCAAGCAAATAACTATACATACAGTGATTTTTTCTTTTAAGTATACTTTAACATATTCCATATAAACATTTGTAAAATTAATGAACATGTGATCAGAACTAAGCAGTATATTTTAAACTTCACTTTAATTCAGTGTTTTATACGCGTGGCGCATGAAGTAAAATTTTGAGTTTAGAAAAGCCCCGTAAAAATTTATCTCGGGTCGCTGCGCCACCCTCGACAAATTTTCTACGCGGGGCTTTTCTAAACTCGAAATTTTACTTCATGCTTAGTCTGGGAGTGGAAAACACTCGTTAGAGTTTTTAAACTGAAAGTTTGTGATGAGATCACGAATGTCTGAAAATTTACATTTAAAAATCGTATCATGTATACAGAAAAGAAAAACTCCTTGTATACTAGTATTTAGTCATGTTTTCTAAAGTGGCATCTTGTTCAGGAGCTTATTTGAAAACAATAAGTTAAATAAACATACAAGAAATATTTTTTTTTAAGTATACATACCTCGATCGTAAATTTTCGGGCATTCGTAGTTTTTGAAAAGCGTTCAATTTGAAGCTTCTAACGAGTATTTCCACTTCCGGATTAAGCATGAAGTAAAATTTCGAGTTTAGAAAAGCCTGAAAATTTGGTTTTCGGGCTTTTCTAAACTCGATATTTTATCTCATACGCCACGCGTATAAAACATAAAATATCTTGAAGTTTAAATTAAAAATATACTGTTTAAGGCGTATTTTAAAGCAGTATATTTTGATCTTCACCCAAAATAACTTGAAATTCATGCACCACTCGTATAAACCACCAATTTCAAGTATTTTAAAGTCTGTCAGTAAAAGACAAGAATCAACAAAACCGATTTTAGTTAGAAATTCATAATTTTAATTAATATTGATAAAGTTAATAAAATATTTTCATTTAGCTTTATTTTGCCATTTCAAATTTTCGCTCTTAGTTCCGTACCACAAGATGGCCGACACTTGCCTCACGCTCTGAATCTAAGTTGAATGCCAAGGACGGTCGAGTATACGGTAAGAAGCATCGACAGAATCGAAGATTTTGGAGTGGGGGTAGAGATTGCTTAGGTCACAAATGCGCGCTGAATTTAAATGTGGTTACTTCATGATGTAGATCAGTGGTGGGGAAACTTTTTTTAAGACGGGCCATTTGTAATAACCAGACAATCGTAGCGGGCCAAAGAATAATGCTTAATCGTAGGTAGGTAGTTTTTATGCGGGTCGTCACATTACGAAGTAAGAACGCGTTCAAACATTTTCACGACGGCACTCTTAAACGAGCCGGATTAAACCTTTCCGCGGGCCGGACTTGGCCCGCGGGCCGTAGTTTCCCCATCACTGATGTAGATAATTGAATGCTATGCTGGAACAACGTTATAAACGCCAAAAATGACTAGTATGACTAGTAAAGAAAGAACTTTACCATATGATAGGCACTGCAGACTTGACCACATACAGAATTGTGATTTACCGAGCATATTTTCCTCATTTTAACCAAACAACGTTGTACATCCACGTTGGTTACAACGTTGTTTTACGGAACTAAGGCGGTTACAACGTTGTTCTAAGATTAAAGACATAGTACAAGTGAAAATGAAAATCGTATTTTCATTAATTAAATGAAACAAAAGTTAAATGCAGTACATATTTTTAGGTATCGCCCTTAATATTTTCATAGAAATTAACACATTTTAGTGGAATATAATCACACATATGTATAGATATATAATACCTTTATTTGGCATATAATTTCCAAACATCTAACAATAACTATCATAAACTAACCATAAACCATGAAATAATAATAGAACTCTTCAGCGACATACTAACAATAAATAAAACTATAAACAAATCTTTAAGTAGCCGTTTTGCTTCTTCTAGCTACACCTTCCTGGTCTCATTCTCATCAATTCTCTACATTCTATAATCCCCTTCCCACTCTCACACAACACTTCATTCAAACTTGTACTCTTAAAACTTGGTCCCTTCGTGCACTCCTACAACCAATGTTCCCATACATCTTCTCACATGTTACAAAATCCACACCCCGTATACTCCGTTCCCATCCATACCTTTCTTCCTCTTTCTTCATTCCCACACCTTAGCCGACCTAGCATTCTTACATCCTCTCTATTCTGTAAGGCAAAGTAGCGCGGGGTTGTTCCGAAAACTTGTAAGGTTTTGTAGATCGGGCAGGTCCGACTCTTAGCTATTTTGTTTTGTCGAATTTGTAGTTCTTCTGCCCTCAGTTTTTCTACTACTTCTTCTTCCACCTTCTGACCCCGCCATAGCTTTTCCTCTACATACATCACAGACATTTCAGCTCTTTCATACAGTTTTACCCTCTTTTGCATCCATTTTGTACTTTCATAGTTTTGCTCCCATTCCCAATAGCATACTTTCCAAGTTCCTTCCACTAACCTTCCATTCTCCATTTCAGTCAACCACAAACAAAGCATACACTCTCTCTTTCTTACCCAGTGCTCTTTCAATCAGCCAGTTCAGTGTAGCTATTTGCTCTGTAGTCGACCTCCCTTTTCTGAAGCCAGCTTGGACCTCCGGAAGCCAAAACTTTTCCTCAGTTTCCTCTTCCAATCGCTCCTTCACCATGCACATCACCACCTTGTACAGTGAGTCCATACATGTTATGCCTCTGTAATTATCAGGCTGGCTGGCTTCGCCTCCTTTGTATATAGGCACTATACTGCCCTCCTTCCAATTGTCCGGAAATGGTTCTTCTCTCTTCCAAATTTTGTTTATAACTTCCAGTGTCTTTTGTCGCCCTTCATTGCCACAACCCTGCCACGCCTCGACCTTGATCCCATCTGGACCGGCTGCTTTTCCCCGTTTCATGCACCTTAATGCCCTTTCCAACTCCCCTATGGTAAATTCTTCCTACGCCCTGCTTATTCGCCTTGTACTCACATCGGGCTCTTCACCACTTGTCGCACCTTGTCGCACTTCGAAATACTCCTTCCACTTGGCAATCTCAATTCCCTCTCCTGTTTTTTTCGTATGCGCAGACCTTTGTTTTATGTATTCCCAGAGCTCCTTTTCCCTTTGTAATTTCTTCACTTTACATATCTCTTCTTTCGTTCACAGCTCTTTCTTAACCTTGCACGCCCTTTTATATTCAGTTTCTGCCTCTTTTATCTTATTCTTTGGGCCTCTTCCCATTCTCCATTCCCGCACCGACCTCCTTACGTTACTCTTAATCCTCCTACACTCTTCGTCAAACCAATTGGCCGCCACATAATTAATCCCGTTCCGGTTTTTTGGAACATATGTAAAAAGTTGGAAAGTTTTTCTTTTTTGATTGGAAGAGATCCTTTATACGCGTCCCTAAGGTCGTCCAGGGTTACTTCAATTGTCGCCTTCTTGGGTGATTTTAGCGAATAAAATATCCATGGTTGAATTGTGTTGTGAGATTTTCTTATCCAGATACTGTTCGGGTCATTCAATGTTATTTGTATCCACATTCCCTGTGTTATATTGCAATTAGGATCTTTCTATATTAAATTTTCTGCATCGGTAAAATCTTTAAAAATGTTTGATGCATATAAATATCTATGAAGGGATTGTTTACTTTGATTTTGCGATTACATCGGTCCATTGAAATGAAATCACCCAAGGAACGTTTTTTTTTTATCCGTTCTATCAGAGCAAAATCTCTGTCACATGGTAAAAAACTGTATCCACTAACCAAAAACTTCTGCTCCACTTGGGTAAAGTTTCTAACAATGTTATCATTTTCCAGTTGTTATTTTAGCCCACACATCTGTCGGACCAAACAAAAGTTTTCTTTCCTGTCCTTGACCAAGACGGTGGAAATTTTGGGTGACATAAAATAGTAATGCCGAGGCGATCTCAGTAGAGCCTCGATGTGCCATTACTTTATGCCATAATATCATTGTAGCTATACCATGTTGTGATCACAATAGTTATAGGTTAGGTTTGGGCAAAAAAGTACTTGTTGCAAATCTGTGCATAGAACCACATAATTAGGATTAATCCTAGTCATTCTGGTATCTTCTGTCAATGATTTGTAGAGTGCTTCTGCTCGCATGTGATGGATTTTACTTTCATTTCCCAATTCAGCCTACTTTCTGTAAACCCTGATTTTTTTTAAAGTTCAATTTGAAGCTTTAAACGAGTGTTTTCCACTCCCAGACTAAGCATAAAGTAAAATTTCGAGTTTAGAAAAGCCCCGTGAAAATTTGTCGGGGGTCGCGCAGCGACCCGAGACAAATTTTCTAGGCTTTTCTAAACTCGAAATTTTACTTTATGCGCCACACGCCCCACGCCACGCGCAGATTTCAAGTGAAGTTCGAATATACATAATTTTCACAATATTTTAGTGTTTTATACGCATGACGCTTGCAGTAAAATTTCGAGTTTAGAAAAGCCACACTAACTTTGTTCGTATAACATACTATTTTTTAGTTATGACTGTAGTTTTTATTATACAATACAATTATACAGGGAATTTTTATTTAGGTAACAAAGAGTTCAATTTGAAGCTTTAAACGAGTGTTTTCCACTTCCAGACTAAGCATCAAGTAAAATTTTGAGTTAAAAAAAGCCCCGTGAAAATTTGTCGAGGGTCCCAAATTCAGCCTATTTTCTGTAAATCTGTAGATATTCCCTGATTTTTTTTAAGTTCAGTTTTAAGCTTTAAACGAGTGTCTTCCACTCCCAGACTAAGCATGAAGTAAAATTTTGAGTTTAGAAAAGCCCCGTGAAAATTTGTCGCGGGTCGCGGAGCGACCCGAGACAAATTTTCTAGGCTTTTCTAAACTCGAAATTTTACTTCATGCGCCACACGTATAAAACACAGATTTTGAGTGAAGTTCGAATATACATAAATTTCAAAATGTTTTAGTGTTTTATACGCCTGACGCATGAAGTAAAATTTCGAGTTTAGAAAAGCCCAGAAAATTTGTCTCGTGTCGCTCGACAAATTTTCACGGGGATTTTCTTAACTCAAAATTTTACTTGATGCTTAGTCTGGGAGTGCAAAACACTTGGTTAAAGCTTCAAATTAAACTTTAAAAAAACAGGGAATATCTACAGATTTACAGAAAATAGACTGAATTTGAAGTATACGCACTTAAAAAAAACTCCCTGTATATTCTAATACATATTTAAGGAAGGTGTGAAAAGGGGAAATTAATATTTAAAACATATTAACAATTTTATATATTTACAATTTATTAAATTTTCTCCTCTTTGCATTTTATTTCATTTAAGAGATTTTGCTCTAAAAACCTTTGTTATGTTTAAAAACTTAATATTAGTAATTTAAATAATTAATTCTTATAAATAATCTTTGTTTCAAATATGTTTTTATTATAACCCAATCAACGTCAACATAGTTTTTTTAATTTAACACACGTGACACAAACTATTAATTCAATTACACTTAACACTTACACAAAGTCTTATTTTAATAACACTTATTTTTAACACTAAATATTAAAAAATCTATCTATGAAAGTACAGCGAAACCGGAAAGAGAGGTTATGATAGACTCAAAAACGTAACCAAATTCAACGTCATTGTTCTCTCTCTCAGGAACTATGGCCTGCGGGGAAAGGGGTAGGGGAAAACATGAAAAGATCCAATTCTGTCATACCTTGTAACAAAAATGTGTTCATATGTGTTACGCCCATCGACGTACCTTGATTGAATGCAAGTTGCATTTGATTAGTCACAACTTGATTCTCATTATTGCCAACCTTAAGTTGCTTAATACTAACTTAAACTTCAAAAGGTACATATATTACAAATATCCCAATTAAACAAAGATAACAATGTAGGCATACTTAATGCCCACATTGTTTTCTTTGTTTAATTAGTGAATTGTTGTTTAACTACTAAATACATCAATTTGGCTAATCTGCTGAATTCAGATTCGGATGGATTAATTATATCAGTGTATTGGATACGATTGTGTAAATTAATTAAAGCTAAATACACACCATACTCACAAATTTTCCGAAATGTAATTATGCAACGAACACTCTCGGCTAATTAAAAGCAACAACGCTCAAAACATAATTATATATTCCTTTATAATTATGATCATTATTAGTGACATGGTCACAAATATTTCAAATAATTAATAAATTAATTATGACTGAAATCAATGATCATATGTGTATCAATATTGAAATGCGTAAATGTATATTTTAATTAAATAACAATGCGCTTACGTTTAAATTAAAAAATCATTAAAAACTTATGTATTTTTTTGTTAGAATGCGAATCTTTAATAAAAAAACTGTGGGTTCCTATTTGAAATTTTACCCCTACTAGGGGTGGAGCAGGGCGCTGAATTTAAAACAGAATTAGGTAAAAGTATATTTTAATTAAATAACAATGTACCTACGTTTAAATTAAGAAATCAATAAAAACGTATGTATTTTTTCGGTAAAATCCGAATCTTTAATAAAAAATGTGGGTTCCTATTTGAAATTTCAAAGTTGCCTCCGCCCCACCTACCGAGGGTGAAGCAGGGCGCTGAATTTAAAACAGAATGATGCCCCCTTAGGTACTATCAATTTTTGGTCAGGGCACATTTTTTCGTACGATGCATATTTTTCGAGTTATTTTAATTTGTCAGGTTGAATGGTACACCCGGTATATGTGAAAAGTCACAAGTTTATTTAGTAAAAACAACTGAACTCAAAATTAAATAATCTCAAAAAATATAAACCAATTAATAATGTTTAATTGACGTAAATAAAACTTAAAGAATTTACAAATGTATAAAATACACATGATTTTTTATGCTAAATTCTAATTTTGACTGCTATTCATTAAATTTATCAAACTAACATTTTTTAAATAGATAATTATTTTATCTATTGTAATTGTGCGCCCTTAAAATCGTACTTTACAGTAATGTATTTGATAGTATGAACTAATTATTGGTAAAAATATGAAAACTTGATTGTATGAAATAAAACTACTGTTCATATCTGCAATAATTTTAAAATATATAATTTCTTCATGCCCAGATACTTGGCCGCCATTTTAAAATGTTTGATTATTTCATGTAAATAAATTAATAAATATAATGAATATTGTAGGGCCGCAATGTGACCCTTGTGGAACACACGCAGTGGCTGCAAGTGGATAGATATACAGGGATTTTTTCTTTCAAGTATACATATCTCAATGCTGTAAATTTTCAGGCGAAACGAACTTCACTCCTTGATTAAGCATGAATTAACATTTCAAGTTTAGAGAAGCCTGAAAATTTGGATTTGGGAGGGGAGCGAAGCGTAGCGTCCAAATCCACACTTCCAGGCTTTTCTAAACTCGAAATGTTATCCACGCAGAAATGAATAAAACTTTGATTGGCTATAATTAAAATTTAAATCCAAAATATCAAATCAAAGTAAACAACTCATTTGATATACTTGTATATTTATTTTATTTGCGTATTTTTATATTAACTTAAATGCTATTCATTTTGTATAATTTATAATTATTTTGAATATATACATATAGTACATTTTTATTCAGACAACAATTATAATTAATTTTATAACATTTTTATACACATATAAACAATTTCTTAGTCTGTAGCCCAGACAGACTAAGAAATTGTTTATACCAACGATCTTACTGCCCTGTCTGAATCTACAATTTGTTATTTATTTTAATTAATTAATAATTAGTAGGTTGTTTAATTAATCTGAATGAAACGAGCTTATGAATTGGTGAAGTGTTTCTGCTGAAAATTTGTATTTGGACGTGATGTTAGGGTTTCGGGGAATACAGTATTTCTTTAAAATTTCAACATTATTGGGATTCGAGGAGAATTTGGTACTTAGGGTAAGTAGACGCTGTTTTGTGGTTTTGTAGAGAAGTTCGTTTGAAGGGTTATGAAGAAGATTGTTGGGATGGCTTAGTTTGGTGATAGTTCTGAGTGCTGACCTTTCGGCTACTTAGATGTGATACAGAGTGGAGGGACGGATCTGGTTGAAGAGGATGCACCCGTAGTCCAACAAGAGGCGACACATTACATATATACTTGAACTGCAGTTTTAATACAAATGCCTTGATTTTTATATGTAAGTCTTCTAAAGTGCTGCGCCCGTATCTTTATTTTGGATTTTTTCAGAGAGTATGTGTGGTTTAAAGGATAATTTTGAGTAGGATAGGATACCAAGGTATTTACAAGAATAAACTAGGCGAATTGGAGTGTTATTAAGGGATACATGAAAAAGCTGACGAGCTAGCAAAGGAGGGAGCTATCACATCATTTATGGGACCTGAACCTGTCTTGGGCATCACAAAAAAAGTCGACTCGCCTAGAAGCCAGAAAGTGGATCCGCAACAAATACAAGGAATACTGGGTAAACAGACCAGGCCTTAACCACAGTAAGGCCATTATAAATGGACTTAACTCTAACCAAGCTGCAGAACTACTGACACTAAGTAGGGCACAGCTAAAAACAACTATTGGACTACTAACACGCTACAGGACTGTTACAGAGCACCTAAGGAAAATCGGTCTATACAACGGCGACACCAGTTGTCGGCTCTGTGATAGGGCACCCGAAACAACAATGCACATTCTATGTAGCTGCAATGCGCTGGAAAACAAAAGACAGCTCATATTTGGAAACAGTCAAATGGTACCAAATGATTTTCACACGCAACCCCTGAAGGACCTGCACAAGCTAGTGCGGGGGATCGAGTTTGGAATAATTGCGTGCGTAAGACAATATGGGGTAGTACAATAAGCCACCTAGACTGCAGTTCATTAGGATCCGCAAGATCCTACAGGAAGAAAAAAAGAAAAAAAATGGATACATATGGTGATCTGGGAGTGATTTTGTGGTAGGGAAAAAATAGTTGGGATTTTACTGAGTTTATTTTGATTCGCCACTTATTTTGATCTTTTGCAGTTTTGTTAGAAATTGTTAGATTGTTTGCAATAAACATTGTTAAATTAATCATTTCATAATCTGTTTGAATTTATTATGGAAACTGGTTTTTGGTAGTTTATTTATTAAGCTTTATTTTCCATAATTTTAGGATAATTTAATTTGTTCATCAAATGTTGGATTATAATTCATCCTTCAATAAAATAATGTTGGTTTATTCTCTATAACTGTTATCAAGATGTATATTACAAATTTGAAGAGGTTAAGTTTACTAACACACAAAAATGTACAGGAATTTGTGTTTTTTTTTAAATTTGAACAAAAAAAGACCATCAATTCTATTTATTTAATGTTATAAATTTTACAATAAAAGAAACTGTAAAATAAGTTTCTGATTGATCTCCTAAGGAGTGTTTCCACTCCCAGATTAAGCATGAAGTAAAATTTCGAGTTAAGAAAAGCCTGAAAATTCAGGCATTTCTAAACTCGAAACTTTACTTCATGCGCCATGCGTATAAATCACTATCCTAAACCAAATAATGTATGCATATGTATGTATACTAATAATAGACATAATAGACACATCACCATTTTTTTTAAATGTAATATAAAATTATTACTTTACCTCTTATTTATATTGTTTTTTTTTAAATTGGGATCGATGATCCTACCATAGGCTCTCGCCACAGCCATATCTCTTATGTATTTATTATTAATACATGATAAATTTAATATATAATTTCAGAGTTGTCAACCTACAACATTTTCCAAGGCACTCTAGAGGTTTAATTTTATAGTATTAATATGAAAATCACACACTTTTAATGTATCTAAAAAAAAATTGGAGTCCATTTGATCAAATGCCTTAGGAAAACCATTGTAAAAATGTTTGCACTTAACAACGTAATTCCTAGGTATTTTAAAGAATTTGCTTTTATTCTGAAAGATTTTATTGGAAGTAATTATTCGACTAGGCATGAATCTTCACTTGTGGTCAATTATTTATAAGTTGCCGTGAAAACCATTACAATTCACAAACTATTATTCCATTGAGTAATTTTGGGATCACTGACTGAATAATTTTTAAACAAGATTCCTGGATACATTGTTTTACAAAATTAGAATATGCTTTCTATAAATGACAATACACTAAGATATTTAATAAATAATGAGTAAATTAAGCGATAAGTAAATACAAAAAAATCATAGAAAAAAATACTTGAGATATGATCTGGTCCGTATGTGTCTGACTTAAACTGTCAGACTCATACGGACCAGATCATATCCCAAGTATTTTTTGCATCTGCGTTAAAAAAAAGTTAAAAATAGAAACAACCCACTGAGCAAAAAACAAACAATTAACATTATATCAACTTTGTAGCAAAATTAAACGTTGTTTTAATGTTGATGAAACATTACTTAATTGTGTTTGCTCAGTGGGAACAAACTGGTTATCAAAATACAAACACAAGTTACAACCAAGTGTTAACCATGAAACTTGGCTATATTTTAACCATCACTCGATCTCATTTTTAAGAATATCTGAAAATTGTCTTAACAGGTCAAGGGAATAGTTTGATACTAAACGTGAAGTCTTTTAATTAATATAAGGCAAATTTTAACAAAATAAAGAATAACTAATTTTATGTCTTTCCACATTATAAAATTAACATAAACCTCTCGTGGAACGAAAAACAAGGACACTCGGTCAATTCTACAACACCAAGTTCTTCAGCACATTTGGTTAATTATCCCGTCGAAGCCAGATCAAGATAGGAAGATGGTATCGTATAAAATTGTATTATTATATTAAAATAAACAATGACGCCATTAATACCGTCTACATCCTAGTTCGAAACTAATTAAAACTTTGCAGAGAGAGCGCCTATTATATTCGCGATATTCCAATTATTTTAATTGCATGCATTAAAATTAATATTGCATTAGAGTTCAAAATGTAAGTGAATATTATTTATGCATACATACACCAACACATGATACACAAACGTATTGTAATTTATAAACTTTGCTAACAAGGTGGCAATTATGAGATTAGGTTTTATGGGTATAGAAAGGATGTATCATCAAGATTAATTATTATATGCATAATTATCATGTTTTTTTAGTCTTCATTCATCATTAATTTTGCATCATATTTATGAAAACAATCATTTCAATTAATTAAATACTAGTAAAAATTAAAATACTAGTATAATTGGCTTCTACCTATAAACAAACAAGTAATTTATATTGTCAGGTTCTGCAAAATCAAATTTAAAATAGATTTGAATTAAAATATATATACAGGAAATTTTTCTTTTAAGTATACATACAGGAAATTTTCTATTAGGCATACATATGCATACGCTTTTTTTAAAAGTTTAATTTGAAGCTTAAAACAAGAGTTTTCCACTCCCAGACTAAGCATGAAGTAAAATTTCGAGTTTAGAAAAGCCTGAAAATTTGGTTTGGTCGCGTAGCGCGAAGCGCGGAGCGGCCAAACCAAATTTTCAGGCTTTTCTAAACTCGAAATTTTACTTCATGCGCCACGCGTATTAAACAGTGAAAGCACTGAAATATTGTGAACGAGTACACTTCGCTTGAAATCGGTGTCTTATACGCGTGGCGCATGAAGTAAAATTTCGAGTTTAGAAAAGCCTGAAAATTTGGTTTGGCCGCTCCGCGCTTCGCGCTACGCGACCAAACCAAATTTTCAGGCTTTTCTAAACTCGAAATTTTACTTCATGCTTAACCTGGGAGGTGAAACACTCGTTTAAACTTCAAATTAACCTCTTTTAAGAAAACAACGAATATTTAAAATTCTACAATACATCCCAATTATTCCTAAACTTGAAATTTTACTTGATGCGCCACACGTATTAAACAGTGAAAGCACTGAAATATTATGAACGAGTAAACATCGCCTGAAATCAGTGTCGTATACGCGTGGCGCATGAAGTAAAATTTCGAGTTTAGAAAAGCCTAAAAATTTGGTTTGGTCGCTCCGCGCTTCGCGCTACGCGACCAAACCAAATTTTCAGGCTTTTCTAAACTCGAAATTTTACTTCATGCTTAGCCTGGGAGTGGAAAACACTTGTTTAAACTTCAAATTGAACTCTTTTAAGAAAACCACGAATATTTAAAAATCTGCAATACATAGTAATTATGTTGTAGATTTTATGTATACTCAAAAGAAAAACTCTCTGTATACAGGGTGTCCCAGACCACCCACTACAGCCTCTTTTTGAGAAAACGGCTAGTCCATGCCTGATACGGGTGGTCTGAGACACCCTGTATTTAATTATTACCTATTATTATTATTATTATTGACTAAACTCATTTAAGGCACACTTCCTCGACCTAAAGGGTGGGGAATCATTTACCATATCACAGGGCGTCAAAATGCAACCGTGAAAGCACTGAGTACGTAATTTATTTAATATTTAATATTTACGCCATGGTGAAAGGCTCTTTCTGTCATCTATTGTTTGAAGGTGTACACTCATCGCTCTCTAACACTATTCTTATAATACTGCAGGTGTTTAGTATTACCGTTTTTTTGCATGGGAATGTAAATATTTTTTATTATTATTATTATAAAAATAGCAATACAACATGTATAAATGGTATTAAATACATTGCTGTGCATTGTTTCATGTAAATTATCAATACAGACAACATGCATTTGTTAAATTCAATTCAACTTCAATGCACACCAATTATTCCAAATCCAACGAGATATATTATTTACAACAGCACAATTCGCATAACCGTCGATTGCATGATTAAATCAAAACCCGCATGTAAATAATAATTCACCGGCTATAGAAAAAAATGTACTCGTATCTCGATAATTGCACAATTATCTGATACAAGCCAGAGTCAAAAACATCCTCGTTTTGATTGCGTCCTTGCGCGGAATTCCTATATTTATTCCCGGTTGTAATAATACACTAATTACCACACGTTATCATCACGAAATGCCGAACAATACAGTGCGATAACATTTTGCCCAAGAGTGTGTATAAATTGTAAATATTGCGCCAAACAAATCGGGCGCTATTTGGAGCGTGGACAATGGAGCATTTTCCTTTTCGTGAAATTGAAAATCTTTGAGATGGTCACGTACGAGATAGTTTTTGTAAATAGTTACAGGTTTTATTTTTTTATTGAAAATGTGCTTCGCTGACGGAATTTATATTAAAAATAGCAACAGCAGATTTTCCACTTTGGCCTATATTAAAGTTCAAATATATGCGTAGATTAACTAACTAATTAGGGATATGAATTAACTAATATCCCTAATTAGTTAATTCATATCCCTAATTAGTTAGTTTACCTTACTACTATAACAAATATTTGAGAGTGATCTGAGTTCGTTACGCAAGTAACATAGTGCGACTAATATTTTCGAGAACCTAAGGCCCTAAGAAATATTTTTTCAAAATACTAGTAAGATTTCTTTCTTTTACTAATATTATACTGGGGGGTTTTCTTTTAAGTATACATATCCGAATGCTGTAAATGCTGTCAATCGTCAAATATTCGTTGTTTTTTAAAAGAGCTCAATTTGAAGCTTCAAACGAGTGTTTTCCACTCCCAGATCATGCAGTAAAATTTCAGTTTAGAAAACCCAGAAAATTCGGTTTGGTCGTGTAGCGAAGCGGAGCGACCGAAACAAATTTTCAGGCTTTTCTAAACTCGAAATTTCACTGCATGCGCCACGCGAATAAAACACTGAAATATTGTGAAGTTCACAATATGCTACTAACGCAGTTACCTACAGACGTATATTTTGAACTTTACTTAAAACCAGTGTCATACGGGTGGCGCATGAAGTAAAATTTCGAGTTTAGACAAGCCTGAAAATTTGGTTAGGTCGCTCCGCTTCGTGAAGCGACCAAAGCAAATATTTAGGCTTTGCTATACTCTAAATTTTACTTCATACTTAATCTGAGAGTGGACAACACTTGTTTAAAGCTTCAAATCAAACTCTTAAAAAAAAAAAACGAATGTCAGAAAATTGACAGCGTATGCATATATGTATACTTAAAAAACTCCCTGTATGTGAAAAATAATCTCACATCTTGTTTAGGAGCTCATTTGAAGACAATAGATTACATAAACGTATGTCTGATTTTTATTATTTACAAAACTACTGCTGTTTTAAAGTTTCTGATATAAAGAATTACTATTTAATACAATTTAACAATTGAAACGACAGTTTTATTCGTAGACGTCAATTGTTGACATTTTATCTAATACAACACAGTGACAGTTTCCTTTTCGTCAATTATAATTAGATAAGAACAAAAAAACAATGTCAAAAACCTGCCAAGATTATTTTACACCTTTCTACTTTCTCAACTTCTAGTAATTTAATTTGAAACGGGTGTGTTTTTGAACATTAGAATAAATCAGTGGTTTATACGCCTGGCGCATGAAGTTAAATTTCAAGTTTAGAAAAGCCTGAAAATTTAAATTTGGGTGCCACGCTTACTTTATGCTTAATCGAGGAGTAGAAGACACTAGTTTATGTCGCTTGTAATATAACCGTTATAGGTTAAATAATTACAGTTCGATATATAGCCTTGCCACAGACCAACATACAGCCCTATCTCAGGTTAAAATATTGTCTCATCGTAAATCAAAATATTGTTTTATCATAGCTCACAATATATGCTTATAAGAGGTCAAAGTATTGCTCGTTGTGGGTCACAATATATATATATATGCTACAAGTCAAAATATAGCCTTGCCATAAACCAACATATAACCCTGTCTCAGTTTAAAATATATCCGTATCATAAGTCAAAATATTATCCTATCATACTTTACAATGAAGCCTTGTCGCAGTTGAAATTATAATCCAGACGTAGGTCAAAATATAGCCTTCTTACAGGTCAAAATATAGCTGTGCCACAGACCAACATAGAGCCTTTTCTCAAGTTAAAATATTGCCTTATCGTAAGTTAAAATATTGTCATATCATAGGTCACAATATAACCAGCATACAGCTCAAAGTATTGCCCAGTCGTTGGTCTAAATATTTCCTTATCATAGGCTATATCTTGACCTAAGATAGGGCTCTATCTTTGCCCGTCGTAGGTCAAAGTATAGCCTTCCCTATACAGAGAGTTTTATGCAACACCGAACATTTTCAAAACTAGAATTTTTTTTTTAAGTATACGTTGTACTTTTTCGACGCTCGGTTTATTAAACGAATTTAATTTAAAGCTTTAAATGAGTGTTTTCCACTCCCAGGCTAAGTGTTTTGTACGTGTGGCGCATGAAGTAAAATTTCGAGTTTAGAAAAGCCTGAAAATGTTCGGGCTTTTCAAATATTCGTTGTTTTTTAATAGAGCTCAATTTGAAGCTTCAAACGAGTGTTTTCCACTCCCAGATCAATGCAGTAAAATTTCCAGTTTAGAAAAGCCAGAAAATTCGGTTTGGTCGTGTAGCGAAGCGGAGCGACCGACACAAATTTTCAGGCTTTTCTAAACTCGAAATTTCACTGCATGCACCACGCGAATAAAACACTGAAATATTGTGAAGTTCACAATATGCTACTAACGCAGTTACCTATAGACGTATATTTTGAACTTTACTTAAAACCAGTGTCATACGGGTGGCGCATGAAGTAAAATTTCGAGTTTAGACAAGCCTGAAAATTTGGTGACAGTGACAGTTTCCTTTTCGTCAATTATAATTAGAAAAGAACAAAAAAAACAATGTCAAAAACCTGCCAAGATTATTTTACACCTTTCCACTTTCTCAACTTCTAGTAATTTAATTTTAAACGGGTGTGTGAACATTAGAAAAAATCAGTGGTTTATACGCCTGGCGCATGAAGTTAAATTTCAAGTTTAGTAGAGCCTGAAAATTTGAATTTGGGTGCCACGCTTACTTTATGCTTAATCAAGGAGTAGAAGACACTAGTTTATGTCACTTGTGGTAGGTCATAATATAACCGTTATAAGTTAAATAATTACAGTTCGAAATATAGCCTTGCCACAGACCAACATACTGCCCTATCTCAGGTTAAAATATTGTCTCATCGTAAATCAAAATATTGTTTTATCATAGCTCACAATATATGCTTATAACAGGTCAAAGTATTGCTCGCTGTGGGTCAAAATATATATATATGCTACAAGTCAAAATATAGCCTTGCCATAAACCAACATATAACCCTGTCTCAGGTTAAAATATTACCGTATCATAAGTCAAAATATTATCCTATCATACTTTACAATAAAGCCTTGTCGCAGTTGAAATTATAATCCAGACGTAGGTCAAAATATAGCCTTCTTACAGGTTAAAATATACCTGTGCCACAGACCAACATAGAGCCTTGTCTCAAGTTAAAATATTGCCTTATCGTAAGTTAAAATATTGTCATATCATAGGTCACAATATAACCAGCATACAGGTCAAAGTATTGCCTAGTCGTTGGTCTAAATATTTCTTATCATAGGCTATATCTTAACCTAAGATAGGGCTCTATCTTTGCCCGTCGTAGGTCAAAGTATAGCCTTCCCTATACAGAGAGTTTTATGCAACACCGAACATTTTCACAACGAGAATTTTTTTTTTAAGTATACGTTGTACTTTTTCGACGCTCGGTTTATTAAAAGAATTTAATTTAAAGCTTTAAACGAGTGTTTTCCACTCCCAGGCTAAGCATGAAGTAAGATTTCGAGTTTAGAAAAGCCTGAAAATTTGGTTTGGTCGCGTAGCGCGAAGCGCGGAGCGGCCAAACCAAATTTTCAGGCTTTTCTAAACTCGAAATTTTACTTCATGCGCCACCGGTACAAAACACTGATTCAAAGTAAAGTTTGGTGGTGTGTTTTGAACTTCATAATATGTAAGTGTTTTGTACGTGTGGCGCATGAAGTAAAATTTCGAGTTTAGAAAAGCCTGAAAATTTGGTTTGGCCGCTCCGCGCTTCGCGCTACGCAACCAAACCAAATTTTCAGGCTTTTCTAAACTCGAAATTTTACTTCATGCTAAGTCTGGGACTGGAACATACTAATTTTAAGTTTTAAAATAAACTCTTTTTAAAAAACAACGATTATCTAGAGGTTTACGGCATAGACGCTGTAATTGAGACATGTATACTTGAAAGAAAAACTCCCTGTATGTACAAATTGAGGCAAGGTCGTAGCCAGGGTGGGGGATATAGGGGTTCAAACCCCCCCTAAAGTTTTTAAAATGTGAAATATATTTATGTAAAAGCGGCTCCGAAAGAGCAAAATCATTTTTTTTTCTAGCTACGGCCCTGAATTGAGGCATCAATTGGATTGATTGGCTACAATTTGCAATGGTCATATAGACAACAAAATTTAGACATCACTTAGAAAGTAAAGGCGTAAAATTGTGTTGGATAAAAATGTTTGGTGTTACATAAAACTCTTTGTAGACTTATCACAGGTCAAAATATAATCTTGTCGTAGGTCATAATCTAGCCTTGTTACAGGTCAGAATATAACCTAGCCACAGGGCCTTAGCTTGCAGTATCGTAAGTCAAAATATTTTCCTATGGTAGGTCAAAATATAGCCCTATCGCAGCTCCAAGCATTACCCAGTCGTAGGTCAAAATGTAGCCTTATACATTTTGAGCTACGACAAGCCAACATAGAGCCTTGTTTCAAGCCCAAATATAGTATTATCACAAGTCTAAATATTGTTTATCGCTGGCCAAGTATAACTAAAAAAATCAACTTTAAATACGAGTTGTAGGTTAGGTTAGGTTTATATGGTAACAGCCGAGGCTGTTCACTTAGGCCCATAGGGCCCGTTGTGATACCATGAGGGATCCTTCCCCTATACAACCCAATTTGAGCACCTAATGAATCTGATCAGATCTCCCACCTTTATAGGTGAGAGCTCCGCCAGTTCACTTGCGTGGTGCAGACCGAGGTACTTCATTCGTTTCCCCTCAAGAGCAGGACATTGACCTAGATAGTGGAGTACTGTTTCTTCCTCCTCCTCATCTAGGCATTCTCTGCAGAAGTCGTTGTATTTGAGACCCATCTTTTGTGCGTGTCCACCCAGAAAACAGTGACCCGTGATGATCCCTACTGCCTTCCTTATGTCGATTCTGCTAAGTGCAATTAATCTTTTACTGTTTATAGTGTCACACATAGGCCATAGCTGCCTTGTTATGTGACACGTGTCTTCTTCCTTCCACCTAAGGTTAACCCATGATGTCATTTGGTCCCTTAATAGTCTCTTGCATTCCCTAAGAGGAATGTCGGCGGAAAGTTCAGTAGATAGGTCTCTCATTCTTGCCCCCTTCCTTGCGAGGCCGTCGGCAATTGAGTTTCCCTTGATATTACTGTGACCTGGTACCCAGATGAGCCCCACTTCACAGCTGTTAGCGAGCTTGTTAAGCACTTTTCTGCAGTCTCTGACCACCTTGGAGGTGCAGCAGGGACTATTTAATGTCCTAATGGCGGCCTGGCTGTCGGTGACGAACCTGATATGGTTTACCTGAAAGTCGGTTTTACCTATCCAGTCCACTGCCACTCGGATAGCCATGACTTCCGCCTGTAGGACGCTGCAGTGGTTTGGGAGTCGAAAAGATTTTTTGAGGTTGAACTCATGTGAGAAAATCCACCCCCTACTCTGTTTTCGGACTTGGAGCCATCCGTGAAGAGCCAGACTTCATTTCCCTGAACAATCTTGCCCTCTACCCATTCGGTTTTGTCCGGGATGGAAATGGAGAACTTGTTCCCAAAGGTACGTTCTGGAAGACAGCTATCAGTCCTCAGTGGGATATCGACAAGCTCATTCAGGATCCTTCCATGGCCCTGTTTGCTACTATTCCATATCCCGACCGAGTTGATCCTGATTGCTGTGCTAGCTGCAGCATACCTGCAGTAAAGGTCAACAGGAGCTAGATTTAGTATTACATCTAGCGCTTTGGAGGGGGTAGATCTAACCGCGCCTGTTATGAGCAGTTCGGCTGATCTCTGTACCTTACCCAGTGCGGTCCGGTGAATTTTCTTATCAAGAGCAGTCCACCAGACCGCAACTCCGTAGAACAGAATGGGTCTCACCACAGTCGTGTACATCCAGTGGACAACGCTCGGTTTCAGTCCCCAGTTCTTTCTCACAGCTCTTTTGCATGAGTACAGCGCGACCTGCGCTTTCCGTACTCTCTCCTGAATATTGGGCTTCCAACTTAACTTCCTATCGACTAAGGTGCCCAAATATTTGGCTTGCTCCTTTACCACCAGTCCCGTGCCGTTTAGGACGGGAGCTTTGAAGTTGTAGCTAAACGATAAGTTTTTGAAAAAAAATAATTTCAAATTGTACTTAATGCGCCAGGCGTATACACTGATTTAATGCGAAGTTTCCAAAAATGGAGTTAGAGATGTGAAATAAAAATAGAGAATATTAATGAAAGAAATAATACCTATTCTATTACTTTCCCCCGTATGTAATACAAAGGGAAAGTATTGTTTTCGTGAAAATTTTCGAATCAAAAATTTTAGCGGAAATATCCGTTTTGAGGTCCCCTGAGTCGAATAAGACCATTTTTGAAAAATGTCTGTCTGTCTGTCTTGTGTGTGTCTGTGTGCGCTGTACCGCAAAAACCGCTAAAGATATCGATATGAAACTTGAAACTTAAGCTTTTTGTTACAATCGGAAGAACTGAAAAGCTTTTGGTGAAAATCGGAAAACCAGAAGTGGTACTTTACTCTTAGCGGTTTTCAGTTTTTTCAGATTTTTTCAATAAATGTTCATCAAACAAAAAATTCTTTCAAATAAAAGTTGTAGATAATAGCAAAATAAAGATGTATTGTTCACTTACTTTTTGTCATAGCACTCTTAGTTTTTGAGATATTTCAAAAGTTGTGTGTTTTATCTAGTTATTGGTGTGTGACAGTGTATGTGTCGATACAATTGAAAAATGTTTCAAATAAAAGTTGTAGGAAATGAAAAACTAAAGATTTTTTGTGGATTCACTTTTTGTCATAGCACTCTTAGTTTTTATTATATTTAATAAATAGTGTTTTTTATCTAGTCATTGATTTGTGTCAGTGTGTGTGTTGATACAATTGGAAAATGTTTCAAATAAAAGTTGTAGGTAATAAAATATTAAAGATTTTTTGTATCTTTACTTTTTGTCATAGCACTCTTAGTTTTTGAGATATTCAATAAATAGTGTTTTTTATCTAGTCATTGGTTTGTGTCAGTATGTGTTGATCCAATTGAAAAATGTTTCAAATAAAAGTTGTAGTTATCAAAAAGTTGAAGACATTTTGAAAATAATAATGCTACAAATATTTTAAAAGTGATTTAATACGCAATTTACGGGGGAAAGTACTATGATGGACACATCACCATTTTTTTGTTTAATTATGTTTTCGAATAAAAATTTAAAGAGCCTCGAAAAATATTGGTTGCTCTCGCATTTTCTTTAAGAGGAACCTATGTAAAATATTATTAAATCCTTCTATTTCTTGTGTAATAATAAGTCAAGAAACAATTAAATCTATTTTGCATATATTTCTATCGGCACAAAAGATAAGCAAGCCACCGGCTCTCCGGAAATTTTTCCGCATGGCCCATTCCCGCCTGGACTTTTTATAAATTGTTTTCATAGTGAATGTCCATTAAAACATTTTTTCTCAAAATGTTTCTTTTATAAAATATAAAAATTCAAAAATAAGTTATCTATATTTTTAAGTTATTTTTAGTATTTTATAGCTATATAAGAAGTGGTATGATTACTATCAATAATATTCATGAGTAAAACCAGTTGAAGATTCAACGAGCCTTAAATACTTGTAGTAATAAAGCCAGAGAAATAATATTTTTGGTCCATATGATTTCCCTTTCGATAAAGTTAGAAATAGTCGATAAGTTTTTTTTTTTTGTCATTCATTTTAATTTAGATATTTCCACTCACTCTAATCAATTATTTAGTTAACAGAAGACCTAACAAGACCTTTTTAAATCGATTTCTAAATTGATGTCTTGGAATCGTGGAAAAATCTTACGTCGAAATAAATCGTACGTCAAAAAAATCACGTAAAAAACATAAACTTAGTTTGTATTGTATTAAGCTCCTAAATTGAGGAGGCCCCATGTTTTTGATCAATGTTTTAGTCTTTAAACTGAAAATAAATTCTAAACTTGAAATCAATCTCAATTTTCTCTGCCAGTATTTCACTAAAGTGACAAATTAATGCTATTAATCTGCAGTTCAGGGATACACTACAGTTCAAAGTTTTTATGCAACTGGCACCTATTGTTTAAATTTCATCAATTTTTCACATAACTCTCGATGAAAGTGTACACACATTTATTTCGGAACAAATTCATATAAATGACAAACACAATGTATTTATCCTCGCCAATGCAATTCTAAAAATATATATAGAATACATTTTCCGGCTGTGGAATAATTCTATATTTTCCAGGCATTTACTTTTTATATTCCATTAAATTTTATTGAATTGTATACCGTCAACCCAAACAACTATATATTGTATAAAAACAGATGTGACGGGTATAAAAAATATAAAAGCATTGTTAAATATTGGTCGCCATATTCAATAATAATGCAATTGTAAAATAGAAGTTTTGCTGCCTAGTGTTACAAAAGTGTTTTTATTGTATTTCGATCAAACGGTACATTATCATTCGTGCTACAATAAATATAATATCGCCCATCAAGTATGTGCTAAAGGTATTAAAGGAGTGCTAACAACATGTATTCTATACCATCCATATACTCCATTCTATAAATACACTAATCATGAAATCAGTTATGGAGGTGTATTTTATTTGAAGAATAAAAGAGAATTGATTTATGATCCCTCCAGGATATGTCGGAGCTTGGCATTGAAATTGACTTGGCGCTAGTTACGCCAATGAGTGAATTTCGCGTCCTAAATGCATATAATTAGATGCATAATACTGGTCTGTGTGTGCGGAGAAAGAAGGCTGAAGATGTTGAAAACGAGATACGGCTAGCGGTCTTCGGTCAAATGCGATGGAATCACGGATATTTTCACGCCGGCAACGAGGAATGAATTGAGGTCGAGGTTTCATTTAGACTTTATAGTATCTTCTTTGATCAACTAACGAAGAGATTTCAGATATAATATTGTTTTCTTCTAATAAATCTATTCCTTAGTTGAGAATTTCGATTTTTTTTCTCATTCTCTTCTAATAATAAGTTGTGTTGCTTTTTGGATTATCAACAATTGTTATTTTGGTAACTAGTGTGTGCAGTAGGGCTTTTGAGCACCATTTGCGAATTTGGAGCACGAGCCGTTAGCCGAGTATTATAATTGCAAAGAGCATTTAGGAAAAGAAATGTTCAGCTTTATTTTTGTAATTGTTAGATAGAAAAATAAAAAAAATATTCAACATAGCTGAAACGTCAGCTTTAAATTTAATTTTCTGAAATATTCAAAAATAAACTTTACTTTTGTATCCAAAATGGCGAAAAATGAAGTTGCAATAAATATACTAATGCCAGGTATTCTAAACGATTATTAAATCATTAGATAACTATTTGTGGAGTAAATTTATTTACCTAGTAAACTAATGGGCAAATAAAATTGTGTATTATTAAGCAAACTTACCAAATGAATAGCAATTCTAGAAATAAATAATTTAGTTAGTAGATTACCGACCGAAGTTTTACATTTTTATTGTGGCGATAGGTAGAACCACCAATTTTTAAAATTGAATTGTCAATCTTTTAAATTGAATTGTCAAGCAAATTGAAAATTTAGTATAATCACTTATAATTAAGGAGAATAACCATGAGAAAGAGAGCATAATTACACAGAACAAGTAAAATAAAGCTTATTCGAAATATAAAAGACATAAACGAGTGATTTCCACTCCCAGGTTAAGCATGAAGTAAAATTTCGAGTTTAGAAAAGCCTGAAAATTTGGTTTGGTTGCGTAGCGCGAAGCGCGGAGCGACCAAACCAAATTTTCAGGCTTTTCTAAACTCGAAATTTTACTTCATGCGCCACGCGTATAAGACACTGATTTCAAGTAAAGTTCGCTTGTTCCCAATATTTCACTATTTTCAGTGTTTAATACGCGTGGCGCATGAAGTAAAATTTCGAGTTTAGAAAAGCCTGAAAATTTGGTTTGGTCGCTCCGCGCTTCGCGCTACGCAACCAAACCAAATTTTCAGGCTTTTCTAAACTCGAAATGTTACTTCATGCTTTATCTGGGAGTGGAAAACACTCGTTTATAGCTTCAAATTGAACTAATTTAAAAAAAGCGTATGCATATCCAAACATAAGAGGAAATATCCCTGGTTATGTCAAGGCGTTGCTTCTGACTTGAAAAACACTAGGTCTTCGACGCCTTAGAATTTTTTGTGGTTCAAATTAATTAATGTCAGGGAAGAAACTATAAGCTAACTTACATCTGACACAGATGATATAGTAGACATAATAACTAATAACCGTAATGAAATTAAGAAATACAAGTAGTAGAACTTAAAGTAACTATAATAATATACTACACTTTTGACTTCTAACTGTCAAATTATTTAGAGAATAAAATTTACTTGGTAGAAAAACGAGGAATTAATTTACTAAGGAGATTTATCAAACACATAAATTTATTTTTAATTTATTCATAAAGTAAATATTATTTAGGGAATAAAACGTGCCCGATATTACCGGGCATAAAAGTAAAAATACAAAAAACAGAAAATCACAGGAAATTAAAGTTCTTTAAGCGACAGCTTATTGTTATTAATTTGTGTGTAACCCATGGCCTCCCATCCTAACTAAGTCCTCCATGCCACGTTGTCTAGCAGATCTTAGGGTTGGGAACAGCATGATATCAAACAGGATTTACGATCAAAAAAATAGTAATATTGTCTATCATTGCACTTTCCCCGTTAAAAATATAACGATTTAAATATTAAGAATATGGAAAAGTGTCTCAAACTAAATTTATTGTACTTTTATTAAAAAAATTGAGAATATTTTAATAATAATTAGATTATTAAAATATTTAAATAATTAACACTGATTACTTTTTTGTATTCACTTTTTATTTTAAACTGTGACTAGTTTCGGCTCAACAGCGAGCCATTATCAAACTAGTCACAGTTTAAAATAAAAAGTGAATACAAAAATGGTGATGTGTCCATCATAGTACTTTCCCCCGTAAATTGCGTATTAAATCACTTTTTAAAGTTTGTAAAGAGGCTAATGAATCACCCTGTAGAAAATTGTGTTTGAAAGTTCCCGAAAAACGTTCTTCTTTTTATAACATATTACGAAGTGGTCCTCAATAACTAGATAAAACACACAACTTTTGAAATATCTCAAAAACTAAGAGTGCTATGACAAAAAGTAAGTGAACAATACATCTTCATTTTGTTATTATCTATAACTTTTATTTGAAAGAATTTTTTGTTTGATGAACATTTATTGAAAAAATCTGAAAAAACTGAAAAACGCTAAGAGTAAAGTACCACTTCCGGTTTTCCGATTTTCACCAAAAGCTTTTCAGTTCTTCCGATTGTAACAAAAAGCTTAAGTTTCAAGTTTCATCTCGATATCTTTAGCGGTTTTTGCGGTACAGCGCACACAGACACACACACAGACAGACAGACAGACAGACAGACAGACATTTTTCAAAAATGGTCTTATTCGACTCAGGGGACCTCAAAACGGATATTTCCGCTAAAATTTTTGATTCGAAAATTTTCACGAAAACAATACTTTCCCTTTGCATTACATACGGAGGAAAGTAAAAAAGTAATCAGTGTTAATTATTTAAATATTTACAATGTTTCACAAAGTAACCGCCTCCACCACAAGATATTAAAATATTCTCAATTTTTTTAATTTTTTCGCTGTACCTCGGTAAATATTGATCCATTATATTTCAATAGTATGTATTTTTAACTTTCCATTAAATCACTGTTTTATACGCGTGGCGCATGAAGTAAAATTTCGAGTTTAGAGAAGCCTGAAAATTTGGTTTCGATACCAAACCAAATTTTCAAGCTTTTCTAAACTCGATATTTTCTTAGTGCCTAATCTGGGAGTGGAAGACACTCTTTAATTTAAAACACATCACAAATCTCAAAATGTATGTATGTCTTAACTGTCACAAAGAAAAACAATAACATGACCATCATTATAGTCAAGATCAAATTCGTGTCAAGTTGACACGGTGGACTAAATATCTAAATAAAACAATTAAAAATGAAAGGAGTAATTACAAGAAAAATAAAAATGAAATCGATTTGAATTTATTTTCTTGTAATTACTCTTTTCTCGGTTCATTTTTATTTGTTAATTGGGTTAAAGAAAATTTGACCTAAATGTAATATATAGGGATTTTTTTTTAAGTATACATATGCATACGCTTTTTACAAGATTTCAGTTGAATTATTCAATGAAATATTTAAAATCCTATTTAATTTGTTACAATGCTATATACAGGGAGTTTTCCTTTTAAGTATACATATCCCAATTATATACTGTAAATCTTCAGAAATTCGTTGTTTTCTTAAAAGAGTTAAATTTAAAGCTTCAAACGAGTGTTTTCCACTCTCAGATTAAGCATGAAGTAAAATTTTGAATTTAGAGAATTCTGAAAATTTGGTTTGGTCGCTTAGCGAAGCGAAGCGACCAAATTTTCAGGCTTTTCTAAACTCGAAATTTTACTTCATGCGCCACGTGTATTAACCACTGAAAAAACGTGAAATATTGTGAACAAGTGAACTTTACTTAAAATTAGTATCCTATACGCAGTAAAATTTTAAGTGTAGAAACGCCTGAAAATTTGGATTGGTCTCTCTGCTTCGCGGAGCGACCAAACCAAGTTTTTCTAAACTCCAAATTTTACTTCACGCCTAATCTAGGAGTGGAAAACACTCGTTTGAAGCTTCAAATTGAACTTTTTTTAAAAAACAACGAATTTCTGAAGTTTTATAGTATATAATTGGAATATGTATACTTAAAAGAAAAACTCTCTGTATACTCATATAGCATTGTAACAAATTAAATTTGATTTTAAATATTTCATTGAATAAGTCAATATCCGGCGGAGTATTTGCACGGAAAGTAGTTGTTTTAATAGATATTTATTGTCTTAGTAGTCTAATTATTTAAGACTTATTGTTTGCAGTTTATAAGAACATAATCATAATTTTATATATATATTCTGTTTAAAGTTTAAGAAACAAAAAGAAGCGAACGCTTAGTCTCTTAAATTAAAATAGTCTGAATTTGAAATTTCACGAAATAAAACTGAAGTGAAAGCAAATTTCTTCAACTAAGAAAATTGCATAAATTCAAAATAGACTATCCAAGTAGACTAAAATTATTTTAACTTAATTGTATTTTTTTAATGCAATATTTCATTGCATTAAAAAAATACAATTAAGTTAAAATAATTTTAGTCTACTTGGATATTCTCTAATTTTATTTTCAATTGATTTTTTGTATAATTACCTCGAACAAAATGTTTGCTTTGTGGTTTCATAGTAATTCCCACAATTATAATATTTTCACCGGTTCTGAAAACGGGAGAAGTCTAAAGTATACCGTGTGTACAGTAGCACATTAGAGGCAGTGTAATAAAGAACGAATGTGCAATTCAATTCAATTTAACTTGTTACAGTTTTAATTAGATCAACACAATCATTATCGATTAGATGCATTCATTGGTTTACCTGGACCACATCGCACATCCCAATTGAAATGTCCGTCTTAAGGTTGCGATTTATTATGGGTAAAATCCAACGTTTCTGGTAGTCACTACTTCCAGCACCATTCATGTTCTGATTATGGGACAATATTACATAATACATCACCAATTTAAAATTATTAAGATATTTAGTTTTTTTGTAAAAAAAATCCTAAAAATAGGTATTTTTGAGTCATTTATTTACTCTTTTTTAGTTAACAAAAACTTGTACTACGTAAAATTCAAGGGTGTTCGTACATTCTACATTCAATTAGCTCAACATTCATTAAAAAAAATGTCCATGATATATTACGTTTACCTTTTTATGCTGGAAATAGAAATATAGGTCTATCTCACTCTAGCAAATGGCTGGGCAGAGTCTGTCTCACTCTAGTAAACCGCAACCTTAAATAAAATAATAATAGGCAACATCTTTGTAGTCTCACGTTAAATGATGCGCGTGTGTATTTCGCAATTCTAAATAGTTTGCCTGTTGTTAATTAGGCAATAAAGTCAAATCTTTTATTAAGGTCTTGGATGTTTACTGAGAAATAATAAATTTTTGATAGTAAAACCGGTTGAGAAGAATTGTGTCTGTGTTAAATCTGTCATCGTAAGCTCCCGTCATGCGCATTTAAATCACATTTCTTGTGTAGCGCCGTTTATATAAACCTTTGTTTATCTGCATTCATAATATATCGAGTGGATAATTAAGTAGATACTTAAGTAGATACTTAATTATTTACGCGATATATTATGAATGTTGATAAACAAAGGTTCTCAAAATGTGAAAATATGTGGAAAATTAAAATAACAGTTTATATTTGCAGTGAATAAATACGAAAATACTTTTACCTACCCTTTGACAAGTATATTACATACTGAAAGCTAAACAGCTGATTGATTACCACACAACCAAATTACATTTCTTTGATGTATTTTGATCAAGTAGTAATTTAGTTTTCATCAATGTCATGTTACTATCAAAAATTATTGAATAAATAAGTTATTTTTTCATGCTCATTGGTTATTTTGTTAGGGCGTAGGTAAAGTATCGTACATTTCTCGAGTGGTATGGCAATTACATACTCGCGAAATACTGCACTCGCCGCTGCGCGGCTCGTGCGCAACATATCCGCTCATATGTAATATGCTCCATACCACTCTCGTGACGTAATATATTATTTTATACCCCATTAAGAGCTTGTTCATTATTTCAAATACACTCTGTACAATTATTTCTATTTAAACAATTATGTAAGGTACGATTCACGAGAGGTGTCCCATGGCTTCCTTGATTTGTAGTGCTTTCTGCACCAATACATGTAATACGAAAATAGTTTGATATCATCAGATTACGTGTGTGAAAAGAGACAGAAAACTTCATAATATGTCTGCTAAGGTTTTTAGATGGAACATGCGAAAACGTATGTTCCGGTATGCAGCTTTAAAATTTTAAGGTTAAACGTCACATTTTGATAGTGTGTTCGTAAAACTAAATCTTCAAAAACCCAGCCACAAATCATTTTAATTAATGTGCACAATCGTTTTAAATGTGAATTTAAGTGATATAATTCCAATTTCCACATCTACTAAATAGTTCAGGTATTTACAAAAATAAATAATGCATTTATGTTGATTTTCTGTAAGCTCAAACGAAAATTTTTGTTGAATCGAATGCGCATTCAGTAGATTTGGCAAATAGTCATCGGATTAATCTGTTAATACAGGACATTTTTCTTTTAAATATACAAACAGGGAATTTTCTATTAGGTATACATATGCATACGCTTTTTTTCTAAAGAGTTCAATTTGAAGCTTAAAACGAGTGTTTACCACTCCCAGACTAAGCATGAATTAAATTTTCGAGTTTAGAAATGCCCCGCGAAAATTTAGCGAGGGTCGCGCAGCGACCTGAGACAAATTTTCTGGGCTTTTCTAAACTCGAAATTTTACTTCATGCGCCACGCGTAATAAACACTGAAAGCGCTGAAATATTGTGAATGAGTAAACTACGTTTACAATCAGTATCTTGTACGTGTGGCGCTTCGCGCTACGCGACCGAACTAAATTTTCAGGCTTTTCTAAACTCGAAATTTTACTTCATGCTTAACCTAGGAGTGGAAAACACTCGTTTAAACTCCAAATTGACCTTTTTTAAGAAAAAAACGAATATTTAAAAATCTAGAACACGTAATTGGGATATGTATACTTAAAAGAAAAAAATCACAAGAAATTATGATTTAAAGCTTTTCTAAAAGAAAGAACACTAATATAATCGTGACCTAAATAGTATGACATTGTCATGTAACGTCAAAAATTGACACAACTAGGATAAATCGTTGCAGATACAACTGTCTACAAACTCTCTAAAAAAATTGAATTATACATTCCACATCAATATCAACGGAACTCATTTAAGTTTCTGCCCACTGAGCAAAAAACAAACAAATAACGTTATATCAACATTGTAGCAACATTAAACGTTGTTTTAATGTTGATGAAACATTACTTAATTGTGTTTTCTCAATGGGTGGTTTGTGTAAATACTGGTGACGTATCTGTAAAAAACATGCATTTGGCTCTTTTCTAAGAATTGTTACTGAGTTACAAAATCGCATCCATCATCGAAAATTCGTTCAAAAATTATTATCTACGTGCTGTTGTTCAGTTTTTTGCAGGATAATTACTGTTGGCCGTATTTTTTTATTACGCTACGCGACCAAACCAAATTTTCAGGCTTTTCTGAACTCGAAATATTACTTCATGCTTAATCAAGGAGTGGAATCGGTCGTTAGTAGCTTCAAATTGAACGCTTTTCTATAACAATAACAAGTCGAAAAATGTACAGAGTATGCATCCGGATATGCATACTTAAAAGAAAAATTCCCTGTATGTTCCTGATCATAACAATCAAATTTAATTGGCTTGTTTCTCTGTTCAAATTACATCAAAATCCGTCGTTCAATTGTTCTATGCAATTTTTAAAAGGTCATTGCGTAATCAGTGTAATATAAAAAACATTTAATATGTCAAAAACAATTCATAATTTAGCCAATAATTCTTATTTATTCTTAAATTTATTTATGTTTTGTAGCATTCACTCAACTCCGGCACTCATCTCAGATGAATATCTATGATATTGTTTTCTTAATGCTAAAAGTTAATTTGACAATAGATTATTTGACTTTAATATATTTCAAAAACGTTTACAATAATATAAAATTATAGTAATAAAACTTTTAGTATAATTTTATATTGTTGTAAACGATTTTGAAATATATTAAAGTCGAATAATCTATTGTATTAATTTTGGCAAAAATAATGTGATATTATTAGGGACCTTCCATTGGCCGTAAAGAAAAACAATATGTTTGTATCAGGGTTGTTAAAAAAACGTTATTTTCATTTTAATTAAAACAAACAGTTTTTTTTTTTACAAAACGAGTTTCTTTTCATTGACAGCGTTTAAAACATTAATAATTAAAAACATTTTTAAAACGTGTTTAAAACGTGTTTAAAACAGAACATACAGAAGATTTTTCTGTTGAGTATACATATCCCGATAATTACGGCGTTTTTTTTAATTTGCGGGAATTCGTTGTTTCAAAGCGGTTAATTTGAGGCTTTTAACGAGTGTTTTCCACTCCCAGACTAAGCATGAAGTAAAATTTCGAGTTTAGAAAAGCCTAAGAATTTAGATTGGTCGCTTCGCTTCGCTATGCAGCCAATCCAAATTAGGCTTTTCTTAACTCGAAATTTTACTTCATGCTTAGTCTGGGAGTGGAAAACACTCGTTAAAAGCCTCAAATTAACCGCAAAAAACACACACATACAACAACGATTATAGATAACCTAATATACGTTATACTTATTGGGTTGCCTATAATGACTGTTTATAACAATTTGTTCATCGCAGAATTTGACTCACGTTTTATTCATACCTACATATTAGATTGCTAAAGCCGTATATTTTAAACTTTACGGTATTTTAGTGTTTTGTACGTGTGGCGTATGAAGTAAAATTTCGAGTTTAGAAAAGCCTAATTTGGATTGGCCGCTCCGCTTCGCTCCGCTTCGCTACGCGGCCAATCCAAATTTTCAGGCTTTTATAAACTCTAAATTTCACTTCATGCTTAGTCTGGAAGTGGAAAACCCTCGTTTAAAGACTCAAATTGAAATCTTTGAAAAGATCAACGAATGTCGTAATATTTACAGTATATACCTGTAAGGAAAATTCCCTGTATTTAAAAATCACACTTATGCACACGCAGTTGTGATATATAATTGTAATAAAATGTTATGTTTAATAATGTAATTTGAAATATCTTCAACAGTATAGCTAACATTTAAAAACGTAAACAAAAAATCTTAATGAAGTAGTATAAAATATAATTTAGCAAATTTAAGATAATAAAAAAAACGTTTGAAACAAATTTAATGTTTAAAATATGTTTTAAACAAATTTAAGATCTAAAACATGTTTAAAACAAAACCGTTTATCGTGTCTTAGACGGTCTCTTTTTAAATATGTTTAAAACATTGTTTTAAAACAAAGTGTCTTAAACATAACAACCCTGGTTTGTATTAAAAATAGAAAATGATTTATTCCTAAATAATAATAATAATAATAATATTTATTCACGGATCAACGATTTTACAGCAACATACATGTAATATAAAAATATAGGTACAGTAATTTAAAGATAACAATAATAAAAGCCATACAAATAGAAATAAATAAACAAATAGAATAACTTTAAAACTGTAGCTTCTTATAAAAGTAAAGGTTCATATCCAAAGCAGTATATTTTGAACCATTCATTAAGCCCGTGTTTTATACGCCTGGCGCATGAAGTAAAATTTCGAGTTTAGAAAAGCCTGAAAATTTGGATTTGCCAGAGCGCGACTTGCTTCGCTCGCGCGTCCTGGCAAATCCAAATTTTTAGGCTTTTCTAAACTCGAAATTTTACTTCATGCTTAATCAAGGAGTGGAACCACTTGTTACAAGTTACATACATAAAAAGTATAAGCAATGTTGGCCCAAAGTGGGTTCCGTAAGGAATCCTAGAAATTACGTAAAATGGTATCGTATTTAAATTAATATTTTCACGATTTCGAAGATAATCCTAGCAATCAAATTCAAAGAACGTATAGAATTTTTGGTTCATTCATTTGACAATATGATATAAAATTCTCAAAGTTTATAAATAAATTTGTTCGTCATTTTTCATTTATAATTTTCAATTAATTTTCGACTGGCCTCTACTAGTTTCATTTAATTCAAAAACAATCTTTGACTTCACTTTGAAAATACTCCACTTAGCAAAAAACAAACAAATAACATTTTATCAATGTTGTAACAACATTAAAAGTTACGAAAAAACTATTCGTGAAAATGCAAACAATGTCTTAATTAATAAGACATTGTTTGCATTTTCACGAATAGTTTTTTCGTAATTTTATGTATTATGTTTAAAGTGTGCAAACTATAAGAAGCGTAAGCTTATTTTCTCGAATTCAAATAGTTTTGAATTTGAATTTATCTTGTTTGAACATTAAAAGTTGTTTTAATGTTGATAAAACATTACTTAAATGTGTTTGTTCAGTGGGACGAGTAGGGTAGAGTATAAAAAATATACATTTTTGAGATATCCGAGAGATTTAATAAATTCACTTATGTTTGTTGTCAATTTATTTCTAACAAAATTGAATGAAATGCACAACGATTTTGCTCATTTAAAACAAGTTTAATGTTTATTTTAATCATCATACTAGTACAACATATTTTTTCCATAAAAATGAGAATCAAGGATATTTAATTAAAACGCTTGGTTTGTTTCACTAATTTATATTTTCTCCGACTAGTTTCGACCATTGGTCATCTTCAAGGAGGAATGTTGAAGATGACCAATGGTCGAAACTACTCGGAGAAACTATAAATTAGTGAAACAAGCCAAGTGTTTTGATTAAATATCCAGAATTAGATTCAAAAATGTTTCACCACGGGTTAAGCGAGAAATTAATTAAACATATGAGAAACAAGTTGAGATATTTAACTTTTTATTGAAGGATGTTAAAATTTATTAAATTCTGTGTAAATTCAGTGAATTTTTTGGTCTGTTGATTTTGTACACATTTTGTCGTAATTTTTATTTCATATCAACTGTCGTTTTTTTTTTTTTAGTAAAACGTGTGGTTATTTTTTTTATACCTGTACAAAAGGATCAAGATTAAATAATCTATCGATTAATCGTAATTGTTTGTACAATTTTAAAACGTTCGATAAACGCAGTATAATTTTGTCTTCATAAAATTTAAACAGTAACATAAATTTTTGAAAACAAAGTCAAGATATTTGAGTTCTGTATAAAGTGGTTTTATGTAAACTCATTGAATTTGATGTTGATTTCAAAAACAAAACATTCTCCATAATAACATTTTCTTTGCAAATAAAATGTATACAGGGTGTTCCAGACCACCCGTATCAGCCTTTTTTTGAGAAAACGTGTCGTCCTAGAGTGTTGGGACAAACAAATTATTACAAAAGCCGTATTAAAGAATCGAATGGTGATATTCTTTTTTCGCAAAAAGGTTGGCATCCTGAAAGTTTGCTTAAAAATGTCAATATCTCCAGATTTTTAAATAGCATGATAGATCAGAAGTGGTATCATTTAAAAGGTCTTTAAAAAATAAGCAACTTTTGCAGAAAACATAATTTTGTTACTGGCATCGATTTTAAGTAATATTTGATTAAAGTTGTTAAATTTCAATTTTTCATGGCTAACTTATTTTAAAAGATTGACTTTAAAATTACAGTTAGACCTCTCAGGTACATTCTAACCAAGTCCACGAAGTCGCTAAAGAAATATTCGATTCCTACTCCGTCTCCGAGAGGAGATTTTTCGAAAGTCCTACGTCAACTCCGAGTGCTGCTTCGAATCATGTGAACATTTTAAAACTTTACTTAAAAATGCAATTTTTTGCAATATAGATAAATGCTACATCTGCATAATTGCAATCTAAAAAAAAATCAAAATTTTGGTTTTCTCTCATATGCAAATTACATACATTTCCATTGTAGTTATTTGGGTTCGAATTTTATAAAAGAAACAAAATATGTTAAGCGGAATTATATTTAAATAATTATATTAAAAATCGAAGTCGAAAATTTACGAAATTTCCAACTCCTTGGCTCCGATTTCCTCATCACAAATATACGTTAATTCCGAGTTTTGACTCTAACTCTGACTCAGAGTTCACAGCGCTGGTTGAAACTGTTTTCTATTTGCTTCTAAACACTGTTGAACTGTTCTGGTCGCAATACCAGTCGCCCTAAGTATCTACTCTTAAAAAAAAGGTAGCCAGGAGATATTGATATTTGGTAACTTTAATCCAAAATTACTCAAAACAAAAGCCAGTTACAAAAATATTGTTCGTGTATAAGTTGCTTATTTTTCAAAGACCTTTTCAATGATACCACTGTTGATCTACCATGCCATTTAAAAATCCTGAGTTATTGACATTTTTATGCAAACTCTTGGACCCCTAAGAGTTTGCATAAAAATGTCAACCTTTTTGCGAAAATCCAGTATCACCATTCGATTTTTTAATAAGGCTTTTGTAATAAATTTTTTTGTCACAACTCTCTAGAACTAGCCGTTTTCTCAAAAAAGCCTGATACGGGTGCTCTGGGACACCCTGTATAATTTTAGCTTAATAATTTCTTTAAATTAAGCAAACAGTTATTCAAGTAAATTTTGTTTTGATTTATTACTTTTAAATCTTCATATTGATTTAAGTGTTCAATAATAATCTAACGAGTGTTTTTCATTCCTTGATCAAGTATGAAGTTAATATTTCGAGTTTAGAAAACCCTCAAAATTTGGATTGGTCGCGTAGCAAAGCGAAGCGAAGCGAAGCGAAGCTAAGCTAAGCGAAGCGACCAATCGAAATGTTCAGGCTTTTCTAAACTCGAAATATTTACTTCATGCTCCAGGCGTATTAAACACTGATTTAGTGTGCTATTTTAAAAACACTTGATTCATCTTATAAATAACACAAAATAAACAAAAAATATATTAAAAGATTGATAATTTTCAAGATTATAAATCAACGACGAATTTCTTCTGGCTATATCTATCATATGTTCAATAAAAAAAAACCTCTAGAGTGCAATGAATTATCTTTTTTAAAATTTAAGTTGGCTACATACTTCAGGAATTGACATATATAACGTCAAACATAATAATTATAACGTATATTTTCAGCGTTGCCAACCTAGAATATTTTCCATGGCACTCTAGAGATTTTTGAACATATGATATTTACTAATATTTGCGCATTCGCAGTAAATTTAGTGATTACGAATATTGAAAATTAAATCGAATAGGAATAGATTTTTGTTAATATATAAGATTTTTGTCAACTTTCATATATTTCTTCAACTCTTTGTCAATTTTCAAGTAATATTTGCAGCATTTAAGCTAATTTTGAACTTATGGGTGAGTTAGAGGTTGAGCAGGAGGTTTCCATAACCCATGGTAAATAATAAAACCATTGCATCACAAATTCGATTTAACCCATTAACAGCCGAGCAATCATAGAGTTAACTCTAAAAGTTGATTTTAGGTAAAATTCTACACTAATTTTTATGATTTCTACTAATGACTTATTGTATTACATACTGTGAATTTTTCTTTTGAATATACATAATGTATACGATGTTAATGTAATGCGTTAGTCGTTTTTGTATAAAAACGTGAAATATGAAGTTTAGAACGAGTATTTCCACTCCCAGACTAAGCATGAAGTAAAATTTCGAGTTTAGAAAAGCCCCGCGTAGATAATTTGTCGAGGGTCGCGCAGCGACCCGAGACAAATTTTCACGGGGCTTTTCTAAACTCGAAATTTTACTTCATGCGCCACGCGTATAAAACACTGAAATATTGGAAAGTTAGAAATACACTGAACACATTTTTTCAATGAGGAATAATCGAGATATTTAAATAACAAAATATTTACATTTTTCTTCATACATTTCCAAGTCAAGTCAAATAATAATATATATCAAATTAACTTATTTAGTAATTTAACTAACATAAAATTAATAATGTTGCGTATATGCATGAATGGCGTCTAATGGGTTAATAAACAGTTTGACTACAAATAATAGTCAAATTTAAGTTAATGCATTGCTAAATAATCAAACAGTCACTTGAAGCTCTGTTTTTCAGAATTTAAGGGGCAGCAGGTTTACATAACTGATGGTATTATTGCATCACATATACGATTTCAATTTGACTGCAAATAATAGTCAAATTTAAGTAAATGCATTGCTAAATAATCAAACAGTAATTGAATGCTTATTTTTTAGAATTCAAGGCTTTATCTCCCAAATTACACTCATAGAATACCATAAAGCTGTTTTTTGCAATACTATTTTCTCCACAACATAAAATTTTACAGCACACACGTGCAGTTTTTTTTTTAATTTCTGCAATTGATAATAATAGGGCCGTGACGTGGAATAGATAATTTTTGTTGTGATCGCGAATGTGGTTATTTGAGTAAAGGTATGGTGAGGTGAGTGTCGGTAGGATGGAAGGGGGGAGTGACCGAGAGTGTGCGGCTGGTACCAAGTGGTACGGCATGGTACCGGCATCGGGTCCAACTCGGAACGACTTGGCTCTCTGGGTATGCTCTTGCTGCTGAAGGACACTCGCCAGCACCGTTGTAAATACACACTGAATTATTGCTGGTATTTCTATTGAGCACAATGCAATTTCATTAAATTCTAGGTATTTTGCGATTCAATTATAATGTCAATCACTCTCACTAGCATTACCGTCTTTTCGCTTCCTTGCTATCAGATGTTCATGGTTGTAAATTCTAATCACTGTGCTTTTTATTGTGAATCATACACTTTGTTTTTACAGCGACCAAACTAAATTTTCAATCTTTTCTAAACTCGAAATTTTACTTCATGCGCCACGCATATAAAATACTGAACTATTGAAAAGTTAAAAATACAGTGAATTTTTTTTTAAATAAGTTATAATCGAAATATTTAAACAACAAAATAATCAAAGTCAAATAATGCAATGTATCAAGTTTACTTATTTAGTAATTAAATAATTACCAAAATATTAATAATGTTGCGTTTATGCATCAATGGCTCTTGTGCCCAGTATTATAAAACGTTTTATTCCCTAAATAAAATTTATTTTAGGAATAAATTAATTTATTCCAAAGATTTCGGTATTATAAACACAAAATAACTTTATTTAGCTAATAAATCTCCTCAGTAAATTATTTGTTTGTTTTTCTACTAAGTACATTTTATTCTCTAAATAATTTGACAGTTAAAAGTCAAAAGTCTATTATATTATTATAATTACTTTAGATTCTACTACTTGTATTTAATAATTTCATTACGGTTATCATGTCTACCATATCATCCATGTCAGATTTAAGTTCGCTCACAGTATCTTCCCTGACAGTAATTAATTCGAACCACAAGACATTCTAAGGAGCCGAAGACCTAGAGTTTTCAAGTCAGACATAACCAGGGATTTTTATACTTATGCATACGTTTTTTTTTTTAAATTAGTTCCATTTAAAGTTTTAAACGAGTGTTTTCCACTCTCAGACTAAGCATGAAGTAAAATTTCGAGTTTACAAAAGCCTGAAAATTTGGTTTGGTCGCGTAGCGCGAAGCGCGGAGCGACCAAGCCAAATTTTCAGGCTTTTCTAAACTCGAAATTTTACTTCATGCGCCACGCGTATTAAACACTGAAAACACTGAAATATTGTGAACAAGTGAACTTCGCTTGAAATCAGTGTCTTGTAAGCGTGGCGCATGAAGTAAAATTTCGAGTTTAGAAAAGCCTGAAAATTTGGTTTGGCCGCTTCGCGCTTCGCGCTACGCGACCAAACCAAATTTTCAGGCTTTTCTAAACTCGAAATTTTACTTCATGCTTAGCCTGGGAGTGGAAAACACTCGGTTAAGTCTTTTATAATTTCTAATAAGCTTTATTTTTCTTGTTCTGTGTAATTCTGTCCTATTCCACGGTTATTCTCTATAATTATAAGGAATTATACTCAATTTCTAATTAGATTGACTATTTAATTTAAAATATTGACAATTCAATTTAAAAAATTGGTGGTTCCAGCTATGGCCACAATGAAAATATTTAATTTTGGCCTGAAATCTACTAATTAAATTATTTATTTCTAGAATTGCTATTTATTTGGTAGGTTTGTTTTATAATACGCAATTTTATTTGCCCATTAGTTTACTAGGTAAATAAATTTACTCCACAAATAGTTCCCTAATGATTTATTAATCGTTTATAATACTGGGCATTATTAATAATAATAATAATAATCCATAATAATAATAAAAAAGTCTGTTATTCCTTACTTCATGAAGTAAGGAATAACAGTCTTTTTTAGTGTAATAATCACTTTACGTAAACTCAAAAACATACAGTCATAATAATAATAATCAATTTATTGTCCACCAGGAAACATTTCCTAATTACAAGACAAAAACAAAACATAAGCCTGGTACATACAAAAAATGTAATAATAATTAAATTAGAATAATTCTGTAACAATAAAATGACTTATTAAATGTTGAAGACGTGTCAATAGATTAATAAATAGTTGACACAAGAGTGTGTTCGACTTTTCTAGGAAAAGTGTCAAGACACGTGTTATTTTTTCCAGTTAAATTAACGACTTTATTATCATTGTAAAATGAGAACCAATTTTAATTAGAGCCAACCATTTTAATTTCATATCCAAACAACAGCAAACATTTTTTAATCATAATTTTTAAGAATTAATTAAACTGAACAAACAACGAAAGCTTTCCTCGATCAATTAAATCTAAATGCATTTTCTTAACGGCAAAATGTTATCTTATTCAATAATATATTTTTTTTATTACGAAGTGAGGATCATTTCCAATGAATTCAACGATTTTAATAAACACGTTTCGTGTTCACGCGATAGCAAAAATCGAGAATCGCGTTTCAGTTTCTTTGTTGTCCACAAGAATGTTTGTTACGAGATTTAACGAATACCGTTAGACCATCGAGTTTTTGCCCTTTAGCAGAACCAATTAGAAACGACCCACTTTTGTTGTGCTTGCGTTGTTTGGTTGAAAATGAAAATAGATGTTTGTTCCACGAATCAAGCAAACAATTTATCATGGAAAAACTTAATAATCATGTTTTTGTATAATTTACGCGTAGTAATATGTAATTGTAAACATGCATTAAAATAGTATTTAATTTTTTTTATTACAGAATGATAGTTAAACTTTGAACCATGGCAAAAATCAGTATGATAAAACATACATGTATATATTTTAAGTTCAGAATTAAAAGGACGCATGCATAAGTCCCAGACAAGTTTCGGACTTTCTTGCCATTATCTGTATGATCTGATAGAGGTAATATCCATGAACAATAGATGGCGACACTCATAATTAAATAATTACATAAGGTACGATTTACGAGAGGTGTCCCATGGTTTCCTTGATTTGTAGTGCTTTCTGCACCAATACATGTAATGCGAAAATAGATGTCATCAGATTACGTGTGTGAAAAGAGACAGAAAACTTCATAATATGTCTGCTATGGTTTTTAGATAGAACATGCGAAAACGTATGTTCCGGTATGCAGCTTTAAAATTTTAAGGTTAAACGTCATATTTTGACAATGTCTTCGCAAAACTAAATCTGAAAAAACCCAGCCTTTCAAATAATTTTAATTAATGTGCACAATCGATTTGAATGTGAGTTTTAGTGGTATAATTCCAATTTCTACATCTACTAAATAGTTTAGGTATTTTACAGAAATAAATAATCAACATAAATGGATTTTGTATAAGCTCAAACGAAAATGTTAGTTAAATCGAATGCGCATTCAGTAGATTTGGCAAATAGTCATCGGATTAATCTGTTAAAACAGGGAATTTTTCTTTTTTTTAAGTCTTTATTTTTCTGAATACATACATAATTCACTAGAAAAAAACACTAGGTATAATTACATATAGATACGTAACTATTAATAATACATACAGGGAATTTTCTATTAGGTATACTTACAGAGAGTTTTATATAACACCGAACATTTTCATAAAATACGATTTGACACCTTTAATTTTTAGGTTATGTGTAAATTGGGTTGCATATATGACCATTACAAATTGTAGCTAATCAATTGCAATTAATGCCTCATCTTGTACATACAGGGAGTTTTTCTTTCAAGTATACATGTCCCAATTACAGCGTATATGCCATAAATATTTAGATATTCGTTGTTTTTTTTTAAAAGGAGTTCAATTTGAAACTTAAAATAAGTGTGTTCCACTCCCAGACTAAGCATGAAGTAAAATTTCGAGTTTAGAAAAGCCTGAAAATTTGGTTTGGACGCGAAGCGCGGAGCGTCCAAACCAAATTTTCAGGCCTTTCTAAACTCGAAATTTTACATCATGCGCCACCGGTACAAAAGACTGACATATTATGAAGCTTAAAACACAACGCTGAACTTTACATTAATAATAATAATAATAATAAACAATCTTTATTCCTTTAAAAATATACATAAGAAAGAAAATAAACATATACTTAATATAGGAATTTGCGTCAAGGGAAACGTATGTATAGCAATATTATACAATTTTATAATGAAAGAATTCTTCCAAATTATATGGTTCCATTAACAATAGCACATTAATTAGTCTATTCTTGAAATTATTGATCCTATTCTCCATTTTTAGGTTAGACGGCAAAAAATTATAAAATTTCATACACCTATATTCGGGACTTTTTTCAGTGAAAGTATACTTGTGAATAGGGTATACAAAATTTTGTTTGTGTCGAGTATCGTGCTCGTGTGAACTTTTGTTTTTCAAAAATAGATGCTGTTGTTTCCAAACGAATAGTAGACTTTCTAGTATATATATCGCAGTTACTGTGAGTATACCATTTTCAGAAAACAATGTTCTGCAGGAAGCAGTTGTTTTAAGTCCTAACATCGCTCTAAGTGTACGCTTTTGGAGAATGAAAATTTTATTAAGCTGTGTGGAGCTCCCCCAATGTATTATTCTATATCTAATATGGCTTTCAAAGTTCGCGTGGTATGTCATTTTTAAAATGTCAAAACCAACAGTTAATTTTAAGGACCGGATCATAAAGCTTGCTCTGCTTAGCTTTTTAGAAACATGAGTTATTTGATCATTCCATTTTAATTTGTCATCTATATAGATGCCTAAAAATTTCGCAGAATTGGTTACATTTAATATACAATCACCAAACCTCAAATTTGACGGCGTGGCAAGAGCTTCGTTCTTTTTAAATAGAATGCAATTTGTCTTACTTTTATTTATAGCTAAGCCGTTATCATCAAACCATTTGAAAATTAATTGCAGCGCATCCGTCCCGTTTTGGCATAGGTTCGTCATCTCACTACCTTTGATTACGATATTTGTATCGTCTGCGTAGTTAATAATTTCAAAATTCGGATTGTTTTTATAAGCAAATAAATTATTAATAAAAATATTAAATAGCAGAGGGCCTAAAATGCTCCCTTGCGGGACACCGCTGACAATGTCTAAGACTTTTGACCGCACCACGACGCCGTTTTCTTGTTTTATCTCAACAATTTGTTTTCTGCCGGTTAGATAAGATGTCAACCACTTGTGTGCAAAACCTCTGAACCCGTATTGGTCTAATTTTGATAATAGGGCTGCGTGATCAATGCAGTCAAAAGCCTTAGACAAATCGAGCAGCACACCGCATGTTAATTGATTTTTTTCTATTGATGAATATATGAATTTGGTAAAATCGTATAACGCTGTATTGCAATTTTTATTACTACTAAATCCATGTTGGTACTGAGACAGAATATGTTTGATTTCATTTGTTTAATTATAACGTACTCGTATATTTTAGAGAAGGTGGATATGAGACTTATAGCTCTATAATTGGCTTCGTCTTCAGGATCACCGTTTTTAACTAATTTTAATTGTTGTGGAAAAGTTCCATTTTGCAGCGATTCGTTTATTAAAATACATAGATGGTCAACAATACAATCCATGATTTTTTTTAGTATAAACGGCGATATTCCATCAATCCCACTTTTCGTAGATATATTTCGAATAATGTCTCTCAAGTCGTCAACCGTTATAGGATGCAAAAACATACTATTATTGATTTTTTTTATATTAATATTATCGGGAAGGTACATTGTTGTAATCTGATTGCTAGCTACATTTACAAAATATTCGTTTATCTGGTCTGGATCTATGGTCATACCTATTTTAGATACTTGGTTTTTAGGTGTAGTACCTGTTACTTCCTTAATAACAGACCATGAAGCTTTGCACTTATTTGACGCACATGCAATTTTATTGCTGTTGAATCAGTATTTTGTGCCGGTGGCGCACGAAGTAAAATTTCGAGTTTAGAAAAGCCTGAAAATTTGGTTTGGCCGCATAGCGCTTCGCGCTACGCGACCAAACCAAATTTTCAGGCTTTTCTAAACTCGAAATTTTACTTCATGCTTAGCCCGGGAGTGGAAAACACTCGTTTAAAGCTTCAAATTGTATTCTTTTAATAAACCGAGCGTGGTAAAATAAACGTCTGCATATGTATACTTATAAGAAAAATATTTGTTATGAATATGTTCGGTGTTACATAAATCTCTCTGTACTCATACGCTTTTTTTTAAGAGTTTACTATAAAGCTTAAATCGAGTGTTTTCCACTCCCAGACTAAGCATGAAGTAAAATTTCGAGTTTAGAAAAGCCTGAAAATTTGGTTTGGTCGCGTAGCGCGAAGCGCTACGCGGTCAAACCAAATTTTCAGGCTTTTCTAAACTCGAAATTTTACTTCATGCGCCACGCGTATTAAACACTGAAAGCAGTGAAATATTGTGAACAAGTAAACTTCGCATGAAATCAGTGTCTTATACGCGTGGCGCATGAAATAAAATTTCGAGTTTAGAAAAGCCTGAAAATTTGGTTTGATCGCTCCGCGCTTCGCGCTACGCAACCAAACCAAATTTTCAGGCTTTTCTAAACTCGAAATTTTACTTCATGCTTAGCCCGGGAGTGGAAAACACTCGTTTAAAGCTTCAAATTGTATTCTTTTAATAAACCGAGCGTGGTAAAATAAACGTCTGCATATGTATACTTATAAGAAAAATGTTTGTTATGAATATGTTCGGTGTTACATAAATCTCTCTGTATTCATACGCTTTTTTTAAAGAGTTTACTTTAAAGCTTAAATCGAGTGTTTTCCACTCCCAGACTAAGCATGAAGTAAAATTTCGAGTTTAGAAAAGCCTGAAAATTTGGTTTGGTCGCGTAGCGCGAAGCGCTACGCGGCCAAACCAAATTTTCAGGCTTTTCTAAACTCGAAATTTTACTTCATGCGCCACGCGTATTAAACACTGAAAGCACTGAAATATTGTGAACGAGTAAACTTTGCATGAAATCAGTGTCTTATACGCGTGGCGCATGAAGTAAAATTTCCAGTTTAGAAAAGCCTGAAAATTTGGTTTGGTTGCTCCGCGCTTCGCGCTACGCAACCAAACCAAATTTTCAGGCTTTTCTAAACTCGAAAATTTACTTCATGCTTAGTCTGGGAGTGGAATACACACATTAGAGTTTTTAAATTAAAAGTTCTTAATAAGATCACGAATGTCTGAAAATTAACATTGAAAAACCGTAACATGTATACCTAAAAGAAAAATTCCTTATATTTAGAACTTTTTTTTAAATTTGAACATGTAAATGGGCAGATAATAAATAAAACAGATATTTCTGATCAAGGAATATTACCTGATCTTCCTATCCTACCTGATCCTCAGAGACACTTTATTAAATTAGTATTAGATACAAATAATTTAAGACGGTGATAGGTTAATACATTTGTAATCGTAATCTTTGTGAGTTAATCGAATTGTCATATTAATGTAAGATTTCCCTTTACATAGCCTACAAATTAAAAGTTGATTTACAACATAACATGTGGTTAATCTTGTCCAAACCTAAAACACACAACCTGGACCACACCACTTAATTCTTGAAATGTCAAATTTGGTCATTTAAAAAAAAACAGATTATACCTGGAAATTTTACAAATTTAGATATTCGAATATTAATTCAAAACTACATTCAAATACTAGAATATTTAAATATTCGAGTATTCAAGTTATTCTAATATTCAAATATGTGAAAAATTCAAATATTTCAATATTCGAATAATTGTAATGTTTTTGAATAAATGTTCGAATTCTAAAATTTGAAAAGTTCCTTGCCTAATTATTTAGTTCACTTTTTTAACAATAAGAAATTATACTTCTGTAATTAGAAAATAAAGTTACACATGTGAAAGAATAAGAAATAATCCATGAGACAATACACAATTAAATTAACAACTTAATACCCAACATTCACACTTGCTCCTTCCATGTTTATATCAACGGCATCGGAGCGTAATAAACTATACCATCATTACCATCATCACACACATCCTTTCATTATTTCACTAATGGGGAGATCGCGGTGAATAAAGTTAAATTTTCGGTGGCGTGTAATAAGTTCCCACATGACGACACTAATTTAAGGACATTCGCCTGCGCGGCCATTAATTTTCAATTCCATCGATGTTCCATTGAGGTGCTGTTTTCTGCTTTTTTTGTTTTAAATTGTAGACGTGTATCGTATAAAATTACATTAAGAGAGCCTTGATTATTTACAAATTAGCTTGAATTGGCCTATTACGTACAAATAATTCTCAAAAATGTGTGTTTTGTATTGATTAATTTGTTCAAACTGGGATGGTCGTGACTAATTTAAGAGGTTTTCAACGAATATGACAGCTTTTAAATAAATATTTATGTACTATTATATTTTCTATGCAGTTTTATATTTTTATTACAATTTGTCTAGTATTAATCATTATGTGGCAGGCAGTAATTGAACACAATACAATTTCATTACGTATTTAATTGCTATTGAATGACTAATTAATTAATTACAAAGTTGAATAATTACAAAGTAATTCGATTGCTATTAACAATTCATTTACCTAATGCCCACTTGCACCACAGCTGATCTTTAACTTTAATCAGTAATTAGTACTTCTTAAAAACATAACAATTTTATACACACATTTTTAACACTTGTTTATTTTGATAAACGTGACATATTTGGGATATCTTACAAACTGAAAACATTTTTATATTCTCGAGATTTGACTTAATCAGAGGGTTGATCGTGATCAACTTCTAAACCACGATTAAGTACCTGCAATAAAAGTAGGGATTAATCAGATTTCCCTATGTCCAGATTTAATATTATGAAAAATGAGCGCTTTCGGATCGTTTCTAATTCTGAAAATTTAGTTTGCGTGTAAATCATACTCGTCAGGGTTTACACGCAAACAAAATTTTTAAAATTGGTCTTTTATGTTATGGCGCCACCTATGTTTGTTTGTATCAACTTAACTGTACTAGTTCTTCTTTGATGCAACAGATGTCACTTTTCATAGATGATTCAATTCTAGATAATGTGATAACGATGCCATCTATATACTGGGCCGGAATTCCCAAAATTGATCGTACAGTCCGATCGTATGACGTAGGCATTCGCAAGGGGGCGTCAGACCAAGTTTTGTTCTTGGCGCCACCTATGAGGGTTCCTGATAACTATTACTAAACAACACGTATATCTCTGTTGGTGTGCGCGTAGATGTGTGCGATGTGTGCATGGGGAAGTGAGAAATACAGATAACTGTTATTTGATATTTACTCACACTTAGACGTAATTTTTCATGTATGTAAATGTAAAATTGAATATATTCGTTATTGTATTATTATTACCTATTTAATTAATATAAGTACAAATAGGGAGAAATAAAATAAAAAGAAATAAAACAGGAATGTTATTTAAAAATACTTTATTAAGTGGGTTAACATAAAAATTACAATAGTACGTGAAATAATTACAAATAACAAAGTAATCCATTTGATAATGGAGATTACAGAAAAAAGAAAATAATTTTTAATTTAGGCAAAATGTTTAAACATTAATTATTGAACCCTTTAAAACCGCACCTATTCTCGAAAAAAAAACAAGAGAAATGGCGAAAATAGCAGAGCGGTCAGGCCCAAAAAGAGCGCAAAAACAGCTTAAAAATTCATTATATAGAAATTTGTTGTATCGAAAAGGCGTTGCTTCGAAAATAGCGCCATCTAGCAGCGTTCCATAAAACTATTACAAAAATCGGAATCTCTATTGCCGTGACAACTCCCGTGTGTTTGCATCGCACGATTTCTAGACAACACGATTTTTAACGTTTGGTCTGCGAAAGGCATGCGGTCGCACGAAAATACACATCGATAACCTATTTTACTTACACATCTTGCACATTTTCCATGAAATATTCTATGTGAAACATAGCAAGAAGAAAGAATTTGTGCATAAAGATGAATTATTGAATGGGTAAATTATTATTTCTATCTATTGGAAAGTACCAAAACTAACAACAATATTTAAGTGGAATAAATTATAATAACAAATAATAAATTGTTTTATTACTACCGACTAGAGGGAGAGTTGGTTCATAAAATATCCTATATTTTTCCAAATCCGACTCCATCTCAGGCACTGTGCACAATTGCTTGAGACAGAGATAAATGTTTGAATATTACTATATCTCTATTATTGAAATGTAAACGTGTTAAATTTGCACAAAATTGTTAACAAACATAAGTACCTACTTCCAAAAAGTCTCATAAGTTGCATTGCACATGTGATTAAACTTGGAAAAGAGGCAAACGCTAAGGCTAGAGGCTTGTGTATGAGTTATTGGGGTGCTTAGGGAGTTTTCTCAGCTCCCGGCTAGTTCGCATGCAAGACTCTAGCATTGACGCTTGCCTCTTGTCTCGCAAAAGGGTTAAAACTAGCGGGAATCCCCCCACAGCTGTCTCAGCGGGGAGCAAAATGGGTCCTCTCAGCACCCTACTAGTCCACACGAATGTTTTGACACTAACCCCAGTCACATGAAATGCTTATTAAAAGTGCGAAAGCCCACTTATCTTTTAACATCAAACTTGCATTCTCACCAGTCAAAATAATGATCGAAATAGAATATGAATCAGTTCTATTTATTCAATCGTTAACTTCGAATACTACAATGAACCGCTCACAAAGCACGTTTTAGCTCCAGCTGTTGTTTTTGAAAAGCTTCGGCTCACTGCTAGCTTAGATTGAGGTAAGTGTTTCTTATTGTAAACCAAGTGGTGCACTCAAATGATTTATACCATTTAAAAACCCATGAGAAATGCTCGATTGAGGCTGGCCTCAGTGTGTCGTTTGTCCCCTACCCTTATCACTGCAAGTGAAATATCATTTCGTTATTATTATTTTTGCAGTCAACGTTGTAGACTACAACGCTTGTAGTCTTTAGTTATAGAAGCACGTATCAAAGTTATTGCGTAAGGAACAACCCTATTCATTGATTGTCTTTCATTTAATTTTGTTAATAAAAGATATTCTAGCACTATTGAAAAAATCGCATTTCTCTTGCAAAAATGCTGAAGGATACTTGCGCTGCACTAACCGTTCATTATTAAAAACCTATATAAATTGACTAATCTCTGGGTATCACGAATGGAAAAGTAACACGTATAAAAGTGTAAAATATAAACAAAATAGAAGGTTTAACATAAAGAAAAATTGAATTTGCCAATAGTTTGCAAAATATTTACAAAATATAAAAACGATTTAAAATTAATATGGACTTTCTGCAAAAATTCAGTCTCATTGAGTCTTCTCCAAATATCTAAGCATAATTTATATGCAAAGTGCAACATCAGGTCATTTAGTTTGGTGAGAGAATAATTTGACCTGATGTTGCTATTTGCATATAAATTATGCATAGAACAGTAAATCTGTCGTGTAACTCAGATATTGATTGTATAATTCAATATCTGTCGGGGTATTAGCTCGAGAAGTAGTTGTTTCAATGAATATTTGGAGAAGTCTCAATGAGACTAAATTTTTGCAGAAAATCGATATTTATTTTAATTTGTTTTTATATTTCCAAAATAGAAGGTAGTGAACAACACGATCAATCACTAATGCAGTTCACACGCTTTTAGAGAATAACTCTAAGAATACTCGAATAGAACTGCTTGTTTTTAAAGCTACATCTCACCAAGCCAACTGAAAATTAACACCTGTTGGAATTGGACACCAATAATTGTAATGTGAAATAGCGAACACATATTTTGCTATCACTTGCCCATTTTGGGTCATAATTTCATATATTTAAATGAAATGAAAATGATATACTTCTTAGGTTACGAAAGTAGTCGTGACATTTCAGGAACCAGTCATGGTGAAACTATTAAGTAAAGAATAATAAAAATTCATTGTATCTTACTTCCTTTCTAAATTAAACGACAAACTTTTAAATGCATATTTATTAAAAAAAATATAAAACAAAGCACTCTCATTTTATGTAATCAAAAAATGTTTGACCCTGCCTAATTTCAGGAACGCCGAACGCACGAACCAATCGAGGCGACCGAGCGTTCGGATCGGATCTGTGGGATCGGTCGTATCCGTTCACATCGCACGATCTCAGGGATCTCTGCACAGACCATTAACAGACCGCTAGCTCTGGATTTAAATTTTGAACGCTAAAAGTAGCTCTCTCTCTCTCTCCAATAAAATATCTCTCTTTCACTCAAAAATCGTGGACGGTAGGTGGCGCTGTTTACAGGAAACTGTTTGAAAAATCATAGGTATGCAACCCTCCCTCACACCCCTTTTCAGGTATGCAACCGCTCACACAAATCTTTTTCTTAATAAGTATGCAGATTTATTTTGTATTAGCAAAATATCGCATAAAGCTGATAATTTAACACATTCTGTTCAAAATTCATTTTTTTCACAGGAAATGTTTGCAATTATCAGATTTTGCCGATAATGTGCTACAATACAAAATAAATCCACACACTATAATGCAGTGATAGGATTGAACAAAAACGAACAGTAGGGCGTAGTTCATATTATTATACTTACTTCAGCAATATTTGGGCGCCAGTCACCAAGTGACAGAAAGGTTAGGCTGTTAATCTTGTATAATTAACTGTTAGTAAATAACTAACTGCAGACAGATTCAAAATTAAATTGATATATTAAAGAGAATGTAAAATAAAAGTAAATAATTTAGATGATACAAAATTATACAAGCTATAGCAACCACGATAAGCAAGGCTAAATGGATGATTATTTTAGCTGCCTGGCTCTTGGTATCAGCAACAAGGGATGATTTAGTATTGGCCCGTCCGTCTGGCGAGTTAGGGGATAAATAACCTCATCGAATTAATCCTCGGGTGTTCGGGTGATCAAGCCATGCAACATGCTGGAAATCGTGCAGGATACAGCAGCAATGTTCAGGGTATAGTGATGGTCCTGGAGACCTTAATTATCCTTGGCTTCTTCCCTTAGAGCAGATCCAGACCAATCTTCATCTACAGTTTAGAGCAAAAGGCAGTATCGAAATTTTTATGAGGGCCCTACGTGGCTACTTATCGTTACAACTCGCGTACTCTACGCACAGCGCAATGATTTGAAGGCAATGAAATAGTAAATAGCAACAGAAATAAAATAGGAGATTAATAAACTAGTAAATAAATTATCGCTTAAGAACGAGCATGCATGCGGCTATAAAAACATCAACCAACAACCAAGACAGACTCCATTAAACTAGCACTAGACATTACAAAACACAAGGGTGAGCGGTGTGTGTGCAGGGGGCCACCCTTTAATTAACTTAAAAGATTTGTTTCTTTACCACTGCGGCTATTTCTAAATTTATGATCAATTAAAAAACTCAGAAAATCTCCTTTACTTACCCAGCACACACATCCATTCACGCCGATGCCTCTCAAGCCAGTCCTCTTGCGCGTGTCACGGGCGCATCTCCCAGTACGCTCAGCGCACTCTCGATATCGCGAAATTGAATTAACGAAACCATCGGCGTAGCAAGCAAAACTTTTGGGATTTAAATAAACGGAACGTTCTCGCAAAACGTAACGTTACAGCACTAAATTTGTCTCAAATAACATTTCAATTTTTACCTTTAAAAAAATTTGTATATTCTCATGAATGAAGCACCCCCGGGGAGAGTGAAAATGATTGCCAAGTGTGTTTGAATTTTCTTCTTAGTTTGCGTAAATGATCTTCCTTGTTTTGAATTACCTTCATTAGTAATTTTTTCCTGGGTGATGAGTTGACCTCTTTCTTAACTAAAGAGTCCAATAGAGACTTACGCTTTTTCAATGTGGATGGTGCAGGATGCAATTCTACCTGTAAAAGATTTTTATTTGATTGTAAATCTATAGTAGTTGCTCTGTATCTGTATCTAAAACGTGTTGGCTCAAATCAATGTCCAGACCCTTTGAAGAAAAATAAATGATTTAATTTTTGATAAATTTACTTATAAAATATAATAACCTGATCCGTTGAATGTTCAATAACTAATGGATTTTCCGCAGAAAAGTTAGGGTTAAATTCACTGTCTGTTGTAGTTGTTCGAGCCAGGGGGCAAACAACACTTAAACTTTTCACAAAAATGGTAGGCTTAACCTCACTATTTGCTGTTGTTGGAGTCATGGGACAAGCAACTCACCGATTGGGAAGAGCACTTTTCTTTAGTTGTAAATCAGCTTTTCCGATAACAAACGCTTCATCTGAAAAATGAAAATTACAAATCCGTTTTCTTCTTAATATCTGTAACAAAGAAACGCCAAGTGCTTCTTGCCACAAACGCAATTTTTCCTGATTTTTTGGGAAATAAAATATTTTCTTCACTTCATTCTCGCCACGACCACAAATTATGCATAAGCTAGCCATAATCCTACGAATAATTGAATTAATTTTAGAAAATAAAAATTACACGATGAGCTTACCAGTGCGAAAACACAAAGTAAAATGACGTTTTTGGCGGCAAACACATATTTACTTAAACAAAACGATATAAAAGCAGATGTGCAATCTTCAACGTCAACAGTATCGCCACCTACGGTCAACGATTTAGTTTGTGGCCCATAAGGCCCGTGAGTTAGAAAGAAAACCAGAGACCAGAAAGAGACAGATTTTAGCGGACCGATTCTATATGAAGCTAGCCGAGCCTGGATCCCTGTATCCCTAAACACACAAAATATGAAAGTAACGTTGACAACACTGATTTTTTTAATAGACACGTATAAATAGAAAAAAAATCATTAGAATTTAATCTTGAACAAAAATTATTAACTTATTTTAATATTATTTCAAAAAAAAAACTTGAATGCAAAGTTTGTATATTCGTATTCATAAAATTATAAAATAAATTAGAGTATTTTGTTATTTACATATATGTGGCAACACTGAATACCATCCCTAAATAAACATAAAAAGTAGCGCTTCTCAATTTTATAAACGAAAATACGAATCATTTACTGGATTTACTTATTAATTGAAAGAAATGGTTTAATCAACCCGTTTCATCCCTCTGAAAAAGTATGATTCTATTAAAGCCACTCTGGGTGAGGCACGAAGGTAAGCTTTTGATTACAGTTGTGTTTTCTAACCTGTTCAATTATTTGCAAGTTCCTGCATTAATTAAGCGGTATTTTTGGTTTAAATAGATGATAAGCCGATATTCTCTGTTGACATACATCCCAAGGGGGTTCGTTTTGCCACTGGTGGCCAAGGCGGACAAGGGGGCAGAATTGTTATATGGAACATAGCCCCAGTTTTATCTGCAGCCGATGAGGACGATCCCAATGTACCCAAGCAATTATGCCAAATGGATAATCATTTAGGTAATTGTAATTTAAATAAAACAACCGATAGAACTTAAAAGCTAAGAGAATATTTAAATAAATTAACTACAACTAATTATAATGAAACATCACTTTAATTTGTCCACAAACAAAAATAGTTTATCTATAATTTTATTAATTAAGTGTGAATTTTAGCGTGCGTAAATGTGGTAAGGTGGAGTACGCAAGGGCACCTTTTGGCTTCGGGTAGTGATGACAAATTGGTAATGATTTGGAAACTTACTGGTGACGGTTCTTCGACAATTTTTGGTGGTGGAGGTAAAATGAATGTGGAAACTTGGAAGTGCATACACACTCTGAATTCGCATGTCGGAGATGTTTTGGATTTGGCGTGGGCCCCACATGACGGTTGGTTGGCATCTGCAAGTGTAGACAACTCTGTAATCATTTGGAACACACACAAATTTCCTGAAAAAGTCGCTGTTTTAAAAGGACACACTGCCATGGTGAAGGTACGATCAATTGAAATTTGTTTTAATATTATTTAAACAATAACATTAACAAAAGCATAAATTAATTGCTTGGGAATAAGTACTAAAATATTCGAATATCACTTTCGAAAAATATAAAATGATTTAAATCGCAAATAGTCTTCGCACATTTTTTTTTCTAAAGGGAGTTACATGGGATCCAGTGGGTAAATACATAGCGAGTCAGTCAGATGATAAGTCATTGAGAGTTTGGCGAACTGTCGACTGGCAACAACAGGAAGTTGTGACGGACGCTTTTGCCGAATGCTCAGCTACAACGCACGTGCTCAGATTATCTTGGTCGCCAGACGGTCAGTATTTAGTCTCCGCTCATGCCATGAATGGTGGGGGTCCGACAGCTCAAATCATAGAACGAGACGGGTGGAAACAAGACAAGGATTTTGTCGGGCATCGTAAAGCAGTTACTTGTGTGGTGTGTATTATTACAATAATATATAGAATGTCAATTTTTTATATTCAAAAATCATATGAAAATCTTTGTTTTTTCTGTTCTAAATTGTTTAATCGCTTATACAAATCTGTGTTAATGATATCTTGATTTGAATCATTAATTAGGCTTAATTTAAGCTTCAATCGTTTTGATTATGTAAGCAAAAGGTTAAATTTAATGTATATGTTTTCCCTGATTAAGTATGGAGTAAAATTTCAGGCTTCTCTAAACTCGAAATTTTACTTGATGCGACACCCGTATAGTACACTGAAATATTGTGAAGTTAAAAATATACTGCAAACGCAGTATGCTAAAGTAGTATATTTTAAACTTTACGTTAAATCAGTGGTTTATACACCTGGCGCATGAAGTAAAATTTCGAATTTAGACAAGCCTAGAAGTTTGGTTTGGTCACCTCGCTACGGGACCAAACCAAATTTTTCATGCTTAATCAAGGAGTGGAAATACTCGTTAGAAATTTTAAATTGACCACTTATAGAAACAACGAATGCTTGTTTACATAGAATGCACATGTCTTGAAAATAAAATTTCCTGTATAAGGTATTACTAATTATATTGGTAGAGAGACACATATCCTTATTCAGACCTTACAGTTTTAAAAAATTAATAGGTTAGTCTGTCTGGGCTATCGACCTCCGGTCTTTCTGCACTTTATATCGGCCCGATTATTAAAAGTAAAACACAATTTTGATTTGTTTGATGCATGGAAATGTCATTAGAATTTATTTTAGAAATTCAATTCGAACATTCTGAAAAAGAACACACCGGGCAGCCCGAAAACGCAACAATACTGTTGCTGTGCTGTCGGATCTCGTGACAGATCGGTGAGCGTGTGGTTGACGTCACTAAAACGCCCGCTGGTCGTACTAAAAGACCTGTTCGATGACAGCGTTTTAGACATATCGTGGAGCAGCAACGGACTGCACTTGCTCGCCTGCTCTTGGGACGGATCGGTAGCTTGCGTGATTTTCGATCCCCAAGAAATAGGCATGCCTTTATCAGAGTTTGAAAAGGTACACATAGTTTAGAAATGTTGTGAATATTTCTTTTCTAAAATAACGTCTTATGAACAGGATGCACTTTATGAGCGTACTTACGGTAAATCTCTGCAACGCAACTTGTTAAACAACAGTTTTGTGGGCAGTCAAATAATTGAAAACCCCGAGATGCTAGCTGCTCTGGATGAATACAACGACAAGAACTTGTCCAATCAGAAAAAACAATTAATGGACGATATAACAGTGGAAATTCCAAAAATAGTCACTCCGAGCAAACAACAGGAATCCCCGCAGCCTACTAATATTTTAGTGCCGGCAAACAAACAAGTTGAAACTAGATTGCCAGATGGGAAGAGGAGGATCAAGCCAATGTTTTTGAAACCGGCACCAACGACACCTACAAAGTAAGTCATCACCGGTGTTTTTGGGATTGGGTTTAATTGATGTTGGTTTTAGTGTGAGTCTTGAGGTGCCTGCAGTGACACCAACTTCGACGTTTAGTTCGTCGTCACCGACAAAGAGTAAAATAGTGGTTGTTAAGGAAAAGACAGACATTAGTGCTCATCCTATCAGTCAATTATCTTTATCACAGCCATCTATTATGTAAGTGATATAATTTGTTTTCTTTGTGTTTATTTGGAATCTTTAAATGGTTATGAAAAAGATCAATTATGTTAACTTACCTTTTTAATAACCACCTTAAGTTTAATTCATTTCTCAACACGTAGTGAAACCTTATTAGTGCTTGTACCATTATTCTATTTTTTTTAAGACAAACTGCTCGACCACAAGTACAATCTTATCATCTGCCAGGTGTTCAAATCTCACAATTAACGTGTTCAGAAGTCCCCGGTGATCAGCCGATCGTGAAACTTATAAATGTACTAGATCCGCTCAAGATGCCCCAGGGGCAAACAGTTGTGAAAAAGAATGAACTCATGAAACTTCAGGTGATAAAAACAATAATAGCTTGGCAAAGTTTCGATTTATAATTTTTAGATAACAAATGGAGGTCTTACAACTGCCAAAGGGAAATTATCAAGGATTGAAGTATTCAAAACACCAGAATCGAAACAGCCGATGTGGGAAACATATCTCGGTAATTTAAAATCTAATGGATGAGAACATTTTTGAGTTTTAAAGCAACATTTTTTTTAAACAGGATCGACAATAAAGTGTATTCAGTGTAACAGTAAAGTGATAGTGGCGTGTTGTGAGGATCTAAGCATTAACGTGTACGAAATTAAGTCAGGTTCACGAACTTTCCCACCTCTATTGATAGAGGATGTGGTATCTGCGTTGTGTCTTACAGAAAGCGGATTTTGTTTGGTGTTGACGAAAACCGGATTGATGCACATGTGGGATATCGAACAGGAGAAAACCGTACTGAATAGGGTTTCCATTAGAAGTTTGCTGACTAATAAAGGTATGTCAACATTTAAAAGTATTCATCACATTTTGATTATACAATTCTCTGCAGGAAGTGACTAGTTTTTGACACCTTTTATATAATTCATTATTTTAGCTTCTGTCAGTGGTTGTTCGTTGACTAGTTCAAATTTACCTCTAATTACACTAAGTGATGGAAGGGCATTCTCATACAGTTTGAATTTGCAAACATGGTAAGTTTGGGTCCTTTATCTAAACGTGTGAGCAACAAAATTTTTAAAAATTTGTCATGATCGACAAAGTAATAAATACCAATAATGTCTTTGTGTACAAAATTGAAATAAAATGACCTATTTGTGTATGATATGTCAATTTTTAACAAATACATTACTTTTTTTTTCATAATTAACTCTGAAATGAAATTTTGTGGTTCACCTTTTGTATTACATTTATTGAGATTTGCCATTTAAAAGTAGAATTCAGCAATTATTGTACCCTCTTGTTTGTGCAGAACTTATTTGTTTTCTCAATATAAATCTTATGCATATATTTTTTTATTGGTAATTTCTAAAGGACTCTCTTGTCGAATCCGCAAGATCCGCTGAGTAAATGCAGTGGATCAATGGCCAGAGGAATAGCTGGAAACCTTCCGTTGGCTTCTTTACAAAAACATATGCCCACCCGGCTGGTCAACGATGGCTTACCGTCGAGCGTCATACTGAGTTTCTTAGAATCGCAGCTAAAAGCGAGTCTGGTTTTGCAATCCAGCTTAGAGTTTAGGCATTGGTTAATAGCAACAATCAATCATCTATTAGATAAAGGTAGTAATTATCACATAAGAACACATTAATAAAAGACATTCATGTAATATTTATTTCATTTTATAATACAGGCCCTGAATGTAGAATAAGAACAATATTAGATGATTTAATGGGACCAAAACATCCATCGAGTAAACGACCTAAAACGGATACTATATTGGTAATTATGTGATTGTGTATGGGTTATTATTTATGTTAAATTGTTAATTGATAGTTTGTTGCAATTAAATTATCTTTTAAAACTTTTAATTTAATTGTATAACAATTAATTTAAAAATATATTTTTGATAAATATTGCATTTTTAGGGAATATCAAAGAAAAGTTTACTAACTGAAGTCCTGTCGATAATAAAAACCAAATTGCCATGGCAACGGCTGTACAAGGAGTACAATGAACAGCTTAATTTATTGAATTAATTTTTATTTAAAAACAAACACGCTGTAAAATATTTGTACTATAATTTAATTTTTTTTTAAATAATCTTCGTAACAATTAAAGTATACACTATTTTAAGTCTCCATCACTATCATTTAACACTTAATGTCTTTTTCCTTTCCTCCTCAATGTACCGATCCAGATCTTTCATCGGTTGATAATACGTATGCACCACTTGCGATCCAGCCATCATTGATAACATCGCAGCTGCAAAGAAGGTTAGATACCTCGGCCAAGACACTCCAGCTGGCATTTTTTTCTAATCAGTGAGACTCTTCCTGTTCTTGCAAAATTATGTTTTTAGCTTGTCGTTTCTTATAAGTGTTGTCTGGAAAATTGGGAATTTAAAATAAAATTGTAATTTAGGTAACTAATATGTGAAGTAGGGCACAATTTGTGAGTTTAGAGCATGGCCCCTTTGGTGAGTGTTCTAATTGTAAGAACCCATAAGTTGCCTTCAAAATTTTATCTAAGGCCAGTATTTTCTACATTTTTTTAATGAAGTCATCAACATACATGAAGATTGTTTTAAATTTATTTCTGAAAACAATTTAGTTAATACTCTAACATTTTTTTTAATGAAGTCATCGACATACATGAAGATTGTTTTAAATTTATTTCTAAAAACAATTTAGTTAATACTCACGTAGGTACTGTTATCATAATAATAAAATATTAATAAATGATTTTCATTTGAATTTATATCAAATATTATTAGTATTTGTGATGATTTAAATATTCTGCAACAACTTTACATTTTAGCCAGATACATGAACATGTTTCTTCAGTGGCCAATTAATTGTCATAAATGACACAAGATTTAAATTGTTTAAAAAAGTAACTCAGATTTAAAAGGCATTAATGATTTAAGCACTAGTGTTTAAAAAAAAGCTTCGAGTATCTAATTGATGCATAAATGAATTTTTTGCTGAATACCAATCAAAAACTTACAAAAATTGACTTCACCGACTCTCCAGTTTATCATGGAAAATTCCAACGCCGCACCGAGGCAGAAGAATAGGGGGAGAAACCGATAGATTCCTAAATATTTCTTACCGGGCCACTTGTCTAAAACCCTTTTTAATTTCGAACTGTAAAATACAATCGGCATAATAAATAATGAAAGTTAATTTTGAGGTTAGATGTTATATCACGCGAATCATAGAAAAAATGTAGAGAGGCAAGTATTTTCTTTTAGTTTTTGATTATTTTGAGTTGGTGTTCTGTCTTCAAATTCGATAGATAATCGATTTGGAAGAGTATTCTTGGTGACTTTTGTTCACTTTACGTTGGCGTGAAGTTGTAGCATTTGCTTTACAAGCGAAAACCCTTTGTTAATAAATATTTAAAAATAGATTAAATTACATAAATACTTATATTTGTTGAATTTGAATTTAATCTAATTTTATTTTTTATATTAAATAATGTTTTTAGTTGAATTAATTGAAATTATGGTCTAGAAAACTTTGATTCAAAAGCATGCAAATTAGCTGTCAAAAAATGGAAGCATGAACATTTTTCTGTATTTTTAAACTTTTACACGTGTTTTTAATTATATTTCGAGTGATTTTTAAATAAATATAGCTGAGACGATGGCGAACGTGCAAAAACGTTTGCAAGCCATGACTGTGGAGTTTGAGGAAATGTCGAGGACTGGCATATTTTCCAAAGACGACGTTCGGTATGTAAATATAACCTATAATTAATTATTGATTGATAACTTTCTAGACCTCATTGATTTCCTATAATGCAAACACTATCCTCATTTCCTATTGGGGCCATGTAATTGCACTTTCGCCACTTTAATAATAACATTTGAAGGGTGGAGTATTTAACTCCTCTAAGTATATGTATGTACGAGGTGCCTTCAAGTTATAACACCTCCGATATTTTTTCTCAAAAGCTACTCACACGAAATCTGTGAAACGTTTGTCAATTCTCCACATAATCTAGCTGCCTTACAGTGATGATAATAATACCATGCATCCATAACAAGTGTATGAGTATTTTAAAACAAATCACATGTTTCTATTTGTTTTCAGTGCTGAGTAAAAAAATTGGTGCTGTATTAACTAGAACGCACCTCGTATGAAGGGATATTACAAGAAAGTTTTAATGACCACTCTATTAACACGTTCCCTACTAGTGTCACGCATATCAGGCAGTAGTTTTCTATAACTTCATTAAAATTGTTTCCACGAAATCTTATCATAAACAGATTAGTTGAATTTCAATGTTCTTGGCGAGAGGCTAAGTATTTTTTCGAAGATTTTTTAAGCGATCGTTCAATTTCATAAACTATTACAAAGACAACTAGTGTTGGATTTGATTCTTAAGAGTCACATAGCAAACTTGTTAAGAATAATGTAACAAGCTGAAACTTTTTACACTTCTAATACTTTGCTCTACGGATAACTGTAAAATTGGTATAGTCCATGGGTATAGCCAGGATTGCTATCAGGGGGGCAAAAGACGAAATATTGTGTCCTATGTGCCAAAATATACTTAAAAACTTATGATGTGTCAATTATTTTCACATGAAGCGTCAAAATTATACGATTTCTTGGTGTCTAGGTATAGTCCTAAAATCAGCTAATGAATAAATATTTATTTCAGGATAATGATAAAAAAAACGACAGAATTTGAAAATAAAATAGATGCTTATACGAGATCATTACAAAATTACAATGACTATATAGATTACAAGTTATGCATTTACCGTTTGATGAAAACTAGACGGAACAGGCTGAAAATGGGAGAGAAAAAGAACAACTTAGAACAAAGAATTTTGAAAAGTATTAAAAGTTTATTCGACACGGCATTACAACTTTATCCGGCCAATAAAGAGATATATTTTAATTATTACAAATTCTGTCGTGAGAGTCATTTTATTCATGCAGCCACACATATCTGTGAAAATATGGTTAAGGTATATAAACTAGTTTAGTTATTGTTTTTCTGTTATTAATTGGTGATTATTTCAGTATCACAATACTGAAGAAGGATGGTTAACAGCGGCTAGGTGGCATCTGCATGATGCAAATGATTTGGACTTGGCATTAAAATATTTAAAAAGGGGACTTGCCATTCACAAAGAGAGCCAAGTTTTGTATAGTGAATGTGTTTACTATGAAGTGAAACACGTCAAGAAATTGCTATCAGGGGGTAAAGAAAACAATCCGCAGCAGAAAATTGATATTTTGAATGATGTTCTAAAAAAGTATTTGGAGAAAATGATTGCTTTTATCAAAGACAGCCAGCATTACATTGATTTGCTCATTTGGATGGAGAGTTACGATTTTACGATGGTCACACAAAATGAAATTATCAAGCATCTTATTGATAAACACTCTGATAACGAGCAGGTTTGGGATTTGCTGGCGCATCGAGAAAGGCGCGGTAAGTGTAGTGAATTTGTTTCAAACTTACTTTATAACAGTAAAATTATCAATTTTTACCTATTTGAATAAATTTTGCTGGCATTAATGAAATGTTATAGAGTTATTTGTGACAAGTAGGTTCTGTTTGAGTGAAACATGTATTAGTTTTATCCAGGGTTGTTAAACAAAACGTTTTTTTCATTTTAATTAAAACAAACAGTTTTCTTTATATAACGTGTTATTTTCAGCCGTAATATAACGAGTGGTATGATTATTATCGATGATATTTTGGAGTTGAAACCGAGCTGCAGATTCAACGAGTGCGCAGCACGAGTTGAATGTGCTGCTTCGGTTTCAACGACAAAATATCATCGATAATTAATCATATCACGAGTTATATTTAGTGAGAGAATATAACGAATAAAATAATGTAAGATCCTTAACATTATCGACAGCTGAGATATTGTTGTTTCCCTATTGATTAAGAATTTTTTAACCGTACAAAAGTTCGTAAACTGCCACCAATGTGATTCTTCGTTCATGACGGTGTTTTTTGGCATCGCACTTTTCACTTTTCTATTAATATCACTGCATGAAACTTTACCTATTTTGACATTTCGAATGACAGGACAACTTATCACCCACCGTTTCTTTTGTTTTTTATCATCGCGATGATAGGCATGTACCTACGGCTTTCCTTGCATCTCATTGGTTTAAAATTCGTTCTAGTAGGCTATGAGTTGTATTCTCAGCCATAATATAACGAGTGGTATGATTATTATCGATGATATTTTGGAGTTGAAACCGAGCTGCAGATTCAACGAGTGCGCAGCACGAGTTGAATGTGCTGCTACGGTTTCAACGACAAAATATCATCGATACTTAATCATATCATGAGTTATACTTAGTGAGAGAATATAACGAATAAAATAATGCGACCCCCATCAACATTATTGACAGCTGTGATATTGTTGTTTCCCTATTGATTGTGAATTTTTTAACCGCACAAAAGTTCGTAAACTGCCGCCACAGCGATTCTTTGTTCATGACGGTGTTTTTTGGCGTCGCACCTTTCACTTTTCTATTAATATCACTGCATGAAACTTTACCTATTTTGACGTTTCGAATGACAGGACAACTTATCATCCACCGCTTCTTTTGTTTTTTATCATCGCGGTGATAGACATGTACCTACCGCTTTCCTTGCATCTCATTGGTTGAAAATTTGTTCTAGTAGGCTATGAGTTGTATTCTCATTAAAACAGCGTTTAAAACATTAACAATTAAAAACATGTTTCAAACGTGTTTAAAACAGATCATAAAGAGCATTTTTCTTTTGAGTATACATATCCCAATAATTACAGTGTTTCTTTAAATTTTTCGGGAATTCGTTGTTTCAAGGCGGTTAATTTGAGGCTTTTAACGAGTGTTTTCCACTCCCAGACTAAGCATGAAGTAAAATTTCAAGTTTAGAAAAGCCTAAGAATTTGGATTGGCCGCGTAGCGAAGCGGAGCGGCCAATCCAAATTAGGCTTTTCTAAACTTGAAATTTTACTTCATGCGCCTCGCTTAAAAACACTGATTTACAGTGAAGTTCAAAGAACACACAAATACAACAACGATTATAGGGAACCTAATATACGTTATAGTTATTGGGTTGCCTATAATCATTGCTTTAAACAATTTGTTCAGCGCAGAATTTGACTCACGTTTTATTCATATCTACATATTATATTGCTAAAGCTGTATATTTTTACCGTTACGATATTTCAGTGTTTTTATACGTGTGGCGCATGAAGTAAAATTTCGAGTTTAGAAAAGCCTAATTTGGATTGGCCGCTCCGCTTCGCTACGCGGCCAATCCAAATTTTCAGGCTTTTCTAAACTCGAAATTTTACTTCATGCTTAGTCTGGGAGTGGAAAACCCTCGTTTAAAAATTTAAATTGATACATTTAAAAAAACAACGAATGTCGTAATATTTACAGTGTATGCATATGTTTTCCTGAAAGAAAAATTTTCTGTATTTAAAAATCACACACAGTTGTGATATTTTATTGTAATAAAATATTATGTTTAATAATGTAATTTAAAATATCTCCAACAATTTAGGTAACATTTAAAAACATAAACAAAAAATCTTAATGAAGTAGTATAAAATATAATTTAGCAAATTTAAGATAAAACGTTTTCAACAAATTTAACGTTTGAAATATGCTTCAAACAAATTTAAGATTTACAACATGTTTAAAACAAAACCGTTCGAAACATGATGGCGGTTTTTAAACATGTTTAAAACACTGTTTTAAAACAAAGTGTTTTAAACATAATAACCCTGGTTTTGTCTTGTATATAAGTAAAGGGTGATCAACAATGATTGTAGACAAGTTCCGAAAAATCTGGGGAATTTGATTGCTCCAAGTTCATGCAAAGGAAAAATTAATATTTAGCCATTGTGTTAATTCATTCTTCGAATTAAGTTATTTTTCATTCTGTTTCATAGACATCAGTTCTTATCAGGACTACTTTGTATAAGTCTTTGTTTTGTGGTAAGTGATTTGCTGTTTTTAAGGTTAGAAAATTAGAAAATTTAAGTTTAATCCTAAATTTACAGGTTTTAAGAGAATTCGCTTGTGTTTACCGTGATGTTTGCACCACAGCATGATGCTTTCATCCTGAAGGCTCATTATCGAAGTGGAACTATGAATGAAGATGGCACATGGACTTACTCATTACAATCGTGTCTGAATCAATTTATTCAAGCCTTCCCCGATGTCCACATTCCTTACAAAACATTTTCCTCGCATAAAACCCGCATTGTTGACCGTTTTGAGGAAAAGAATTGTATCTGTAAGGGCAAGTCAGCTGGAAGACTGCCTATCTTAACAGAAGAGGTTGTTGGCGACATTCAACAACGACTTGAACAAAGCCCAACAAAATCTTTAAGAAAACTTTCAGCTCAAACGGGTATGTTCTTAATTTTAAGGTGCGCACAAATTATAATGTTTAATCCTTTTACAGGAGTATCGTATGGGAGTTGCATAGAAGCCGCAAAAAAAAAATCAGCATTTGCACCCGTATAAGGTATCGGTAGTTCAACAACTTCAGCCACTTGATTTCCAAAAAAGAATTGATTATTGCAATTGGTTTAATCAGAATTTTAATGATAATGGTATGTTGGACAAGACCTTTTTTACTGACGAGGCGTGGTTTCACTTGTCAGGATATGTGAACAGCCAAAACTATCGTACGTGGGCTACAGAAAATCCTCATACTTTTATTGAAACGGATTTACATCCACAAAAAATTGGTGTTTGGGTAGCAATTTCGAGACGTCGGATAATTGGCCCAATATTTTTCAACGAAATAATCAATGCGGAGCGCTACCGAACACTCATTCTAGATGAATTTTTGAATCAATTGCATGATGAACAGATAATGGGTTATTTTCAGCAAGATGGAGCCACTCCTCATACTGCGTTGGTGACATTAAATTACTTGAGGGAATTTTACGATGATCGCTTGGTAAGCGACGGATTATGGCCACCACGTTCGCCAGACCTCACTCCGTGCGATTTTTATTTATTCGGGCATTTAAAAAATAAGGTTTTTAAAAATCGAATGCATACCCTAAACGAGCTTAAATCAGCAATTGAAGAAGAGATAAGGAACATAAATCCGGAGGAGCTTCAACGAGTATTTCAAAATAAAAAACGTGGAGTTAACATTTGCCTAGAAAATGAAGGCCATCATTTTCAACATTTATTATAAAATTAGGGATGCTAACTCTACGTTTATTAAAAATATACAAAACCTTAACTTACTTCAATTTACTTTGTATATTTAATTAAAATTGTAAAATTTTTATATAGGTATAGTTATGATTAAATATTTAATTTATTTTGGGAAAAAATGTTTGCTACGCCAATGGAAAAGCAATCTAGGGGATTTTCTTTTCATATAATCAGTTATACCAACATTTTTTGGCGGGAAATTTAACCTGTCTACAATCATTGTTGATCACATTGTATCACAAAGACAAATTAAACTTTTAGGTAATGTTTATGAAATTTAAATAAAAACATTGCTTTATTTGGAGTCTTCACTTTTGTTTAAATAACTGGTAATATCAAATTTACATTGACAAACTGTTGATTCACAAAATAAATTTAATATTCTACAATAAATGTCATTTGTAACAGTATTTAAAAATATACAGTGTGATCAACAATGATTGTAGACAAGTTAAATTTCCCGCCAAAAAATGTTGGTACAACTGATTATATGAAAAGAAAATCCCCTAGGTTGCTTTTCCATTGGCGTAGCAAACATTTTTTCCCAAAATAAATTAAATATATAATCATAACTATATATTTTATTTTTACAATTTTAATTAAATATACAAAGTAAATTGAAGTAAGTTAAGGTTTTGTGTGTTTTTAATAAACGTAGAGTTAGCATCCCTAATTTTATAAGAAATGTTGAAAATGATGGCCTTCATTTTCTAGGCAAATGTTAACTCTACGTTTTTTATTTTGAAATACACGTTGAAGCTCCTTCGGATTTATGTTCCTTATCTCTTTTTCAATTGCTGCTTTAAGCTCGTTTAGGGTATGCATTCGATTTTTAAAAACCTTATTTTTTAAATGCCCGAATAAATAAAAATCGCACCGAGTGAGGTCTGGCGAACGTGGTGGCCATAATCCGTCGCTTACCAAGCAATCATTGTAAAATTCCCTCAAGTAATTTAATGTCGCCAACGCAGTATGAGGAGTGGCTCCGTCTTGCTGAAAATAACCCATTATCTGTTCGACATCATGCACTTGATTCAAAAATTCATCAAGGATGAGTGTTCGGTAGTGCTCCGCATTGATTTTTTCGTTGAAAAATATTGGGCCAATTATCCGCCATCTCGAAATTGCTACTCAAACACAAATTTTGTGTGGATGTAAATCCGTTTCAATAAAAGTATGAGGATTTTCTGTAGCCCACGTCCGATAGTTTTGGCTGTTCACAGATCCTGACAAGTGAAACCACGCCTCGTCAGTAAAAAAGGTCTTGTCCAACATACCATTATCATTAAAATTCTGATTAAACCAATTGCAATAATCAATTCTTTTTTGGAAATCAAGTGGCTGAATTTGTTGAACTACCGATACCTTATACGGGTGCAAATGCAGAATTTTTTTTGCGGCTTTTATGCAACTCCCATACGATACTCCTGTAAAAGGATTAAACATTAAAATTTGTAAGCACCTTAATTAAGAACATACCCGTTTGAGCTGAAAGTTTTCTTAAACATTTTGTTGGACTTTGTTCAAGTTGTTGTTGAATGTCGCCAACAACCTCTTCTGTTAAGATAGGCAGTCTTCCAGCTGACTTGCCCTTACAGATACAATTCTTTCCCTCAAAACGGTCAACAATGCGGGTTTTATGCGAGGAAAATGTTTTGTAAGGAATGTGGACATCGGGGAAGGCATGACTAAATTGATTCAGACACGATTGTAACAAGTATGTCCATGTGCCATCTTCATTCATAGTTCCACTTCGATAATGAGCCTTCAGGATGAAAGCATCATACTGTGGTGCAAACATCACGGTGAACAAAAGCGAATTCTTCTAAACTCTGTAAATTTAGGATAAAATTTAAATTTTCTAACCTTAAAAACAGCAAATCACTTACCACAAAACCAAGATTTACACAAAGTAGGGATTCATTGCATATCGATTTACCATGATTTTTGAGATTCTGAAAATGGAATCAGGGTAAAGGTGTATGGGAGGCACGAATCTAAAGTTCGTTGGTTAAGGCGACTTACCGCTTGGCCGCAAATCGAATTTTAAGTTCCACTTTTGAGGTTATATATAGTCGTATTTTCGGCTAAATAAGCACATTACAGATCCAAATTACACACATGATGAAATTATCTCCAAAATGAGGACGTAATTCATCCAATTTGTAGTGTTATCTTCATTAATTCAGCCAATATGACGATATTAGTTTTACGCTAGAATTGACGTCTACTGACGTTTATTTAAAATAATGGATATATAAATCGAGATTGAGTATTAAATCATAGGTAATTTAATTTACGATAAAAAAAAAATAGATTGCACCTTCGTAGGATAACTAGGATATTTACTGCAATAATAAAATATTAACAATATATAACACCTACAAATATTACTTTTATATATTAAATTTTATTATTTTATAAATTAAATTTGTACGGCATATCCAGTTTGGTTAGTAGACACACAGCTAAATTTAAATACAATTAAAATAATTTAATAGAACCACATAACCAAGCAAAATTATCTGATTTAAGGCTTAGTATAGAGCCACACATTTTTTCTATAAAATAATAAGATGCAGATAAACATTTCATTAGGCTTAGGCGACTTTACATGTTTTTAAGTTAGGTTAGTTGCAATAGAATAAATTGCGGAAGTCTTTTTGCGCAAGTTAAATAATCCACATACTTCTAGGTTAGGTTAGGTTAGGAGAAAGGTTTGCAATAGAATAAATTGCGTATGTCTCTTTGCAGACGATGACTATTCCACATACTTCTAAATTAGGTTAGGAGAAAGGTGTTCAATAGAATAAACTGCGTAAGTCTCTTTGCGCACGGTGACTATTCCACATACTTGTAGGTTAGGTTATGTTAGGAGAAAGGTTAGCAATAGAATAAACTGCTTAAATCTCTTTAGGCACATTAATTATTCTACATACTGCTAGGTTAGGTTAGGTTAGGAGAAAAGTTTGCAATAGAATAAATTGCGTAAGTCTCTTTGCGTGTACGGAATAGCCCCTGAATATTTAAATATTAACATTAATATTTTACATCATTCCCAAAGATGTCGATGACAGTTTTCGTAAACAGTTAATATTTATTACATTTTAATAAATCAAGCGCTATCTATTTTTTTATATCGTAAATTAGAATACATATGATTCACTCATCAATCTTGATTTATATATCCATTATTTTAAATAAACGTCGTAGACATCAACTTTAGTGTTAAATTAATATGGTGATATTGACTGAATTAATGAAGATAACACTACAAATTGAATAATTTACGTCATCATTTTGGAGATAATTTCATCATGTGTGTAATAGGTATCCCTAATGTGCTTATTTAGCCGAAAATACGACTACATATAACCTTAAAAGTGGAACTTAAAATTTAATTCGTAGCCAACCGGTAAGTCGCCTTAGCCAACGAACTTTAGATACGTGCGTCCCGTACACGTTTACCTCGATTCCGTTTTCAGAATCTCAAAAATCAAGGTAAATCGATATACAACAACCCCCAAAGTAGTCCTGATAAGAATTGATGTCTATGAAACAGAATGAAAATAACTAAATTCGAAGAATGAATTAACACAATGGCAAAATACGACGCACGACGCTGCTAATGTCAAATTGTCTACAATCATTGTGGATCACACTGTATGAAATGTATAAGTGGGCTGCTGATCACGTAGAGTGACCACGTGAACTTAGGAAACCAGGAAGTCAATAGAAATATCCGTTGATTAATGTATTAATTTCACCGACCAATAGCAGCCGTCAGACTGCAATCAGCTGATTTATGCCACTCTACGTGTTGGGCGGTCCAAGTTTAGCTATTTATACATTTCTTACATAACTGTTCTGTATGTTTGACATAATTATTAATAATTGATAGGCATACACTACAGTGGCTTAGATGAAGATGACGATGTAAAAGTAAACTCACAGACACAACTACTATTCTGTATAAAACGCTACAAAGATGGTTTGGAACGAGTCCTGCCAAGCAAGAAAAAAGCCCTGTGGAGCTTGTACATAAAATGCTTGGTCAAAGTTAAGAACGAGGACTACAAAAATTCGCAAATAGAGAAACGTGAAATATTAATCTCCGCTTTTAACAAAGCCTCGGACGACGGGTGTCTTTGTGAACAAGGGTACATTTCTTGGTTAGATCTCGTCACTGATAACCAGGCAAGGAATATTCTACAACTAGCCACGACAAAATGTCCGACTTCCGTGGATTTGTGGAAGTTGAGGTTACGGTATGAAATATTAGCTGATTGCCGGAATGATATTCTTTCTACTTTTGACAAAGGCGTTGAAGCGCTTAAGGAGGATTCAAGCGCGCTTTGGTTGCTAATTTTGCGTTATCACGTTTTGAATTCGAGCGATGGTGAAATCGAACAGTTTTACAAACGAGCGGTTAAACAGCACGCAAACATTTCCCATCTGTTAATGCCTAAATATTTAGAGAGGTTGTTTTTAAAACACGATATTGCGACGTGTCGTGCGATTTACCATTCTCTGGCCGCCGTGAAGCCGTATTGTAAAAATTTGCATTTAACCATGTCGCACTTGGAATCTAGTTGTGTCATCTACGATATTACTGCCTGGGAAAAGGTGCATAATTTAGCCGTGGAGCAGTTTGGGGAGGATCTCGATGTTTGGCTGAACTTTGTGGATTTTCATTTGTATTACAAGAAATCGCCACCTGATGCGATTATGCTGGTGTTCAAGAAAGCCAAAGATGCTCTGCCTAATCACCTGTTTTTGGATTTCGAAGATAAATGTCGACTTAAGTTTAATAGGTTTAAAAACATTGTTGATAATAACAATGCTTCATGATTGCTGAATATATTTTTTCAAATATATATTTTACTGTATTAAATAAATACTTTAGAAAATTCCTTTATTAATTTGTTCCTACCAGTTTTGATTGTGTAGTTTATTCAGGAAAATATTTCTTAATAAAAGGGAAGTACATTTATTTAAAATCAATAAAACTCCTGTTTGCTTTATTTTATTTTGACAGAAGAACATTCTCCAGACTCCCTTTAATTAATTTTGACACGAGAAAATTCATCAGACTTGATGTTCAACTTGTGAATATATCAATTTTGATAATTGTTAAAAAAGCACCCAACCTAAGAAAACAGTTAAGTAGTCTTTAATGAATTTTGACTTAAGAAAACTCCTACGACTGTCTTTTTCAGTTTTAGTGTTTCACATAAGATAATATCAACCTTTACAGTTGATAATAAAAACATTCCTTTGACTGTTTATTTTCAATTACCGAAATATCACTTTTTGCATCTTTTATCATGATAGGTATCTTTTTTTTTATCGAGGAGAAAAATGCCTTTACGCACTGTTGTGTGTGAGACTCCTCCCCTTATCTAAAGGGGTCCTACCCACTAAAAACTCCCTATTGCCGTTTCTCCCTTACCGGTATCGCCCAAGGGCATTCCCTCAGTAAGGGCGGCGCACTGCTCTAAGATCTTTCGCAATGCTATTCTTAGGCGTTAGTAGCTCGCTCCTCGCCGTACTTTCGGGACATTACGCGGTACGCGAATGCACCCACCGCGTCCCATGCCTCTCCACCATTTTTTCCACCAAAGTCCTGATCTCCAATTTGCCAATTGTCCCTCTCCGGCTGCCATTCCGGGCACGACAGGAACGCGTGCTCGGCCGCATCGTCGTGGTACCCACAATACCTACATGCGCTGGTCGTTACCTTACCAATCCTGTAGAGGTACGATCCGAAACTGCCATGCCGTCATTAGCTGGGTTAGCTGATGCGTAACCTTCCCATGCCTTCTCTCCACCCATGCTCTTAAGTTAGGGATAAGGGACTTGGTCCATCCCTCGCCCTTCGACCACCTCTCCTGCCACTCGGTCATCGCTCTTGTGTGGGCTACGTCCCTGGCCTATACACGGTCCCCCGTCTCCCTGCCCACCCGGTATTCTTCGGCACATTCCCTCATATACAGATCGCCAGGCAAGGTTGAGGGGAGTACCTCCGCTGACTCGGTTGAAACCGTCCTGTATGCCCGTATTATGCGTAGGGCTCCGGTTCTGAGTGCTACTATTACCTTATTCCTATTTCTTGCAGCTCCCATCGAGGCCTCCGCCCACATCGGAGCAGCGTATGCCAGCTTTGCCTTAGCCACTGTTGCCAATAATCCCCTCCTACCCTCGCTGGGTCCTCCTACATTCGGCATGATGCGGCCCACCGCAGTCCTTTGTGCTGCCTCCGCCGCCTCTATACAGTGCCTACTCATGAGCGGGTTTGCATCCAGCCACACCCCTAGGTATTTGATAGCTTTACTGATGCCTATCTCCATGTCGCCCACTACCAGCGTGTCTTCTGGGGTCCTCCCGCTCTCCGCCTAGATAGCCACACCGCCATTGTTTTATGTACAGCTACTTCCAGCCCATTCTCCTCCATCCAGCTGAGGATAATAGCTGAAGCCTCCCTGACGATTCTGCGGACCCCCTCTATCTCTCTATGTCTGGCCACTATCGCCAAATCGTCCGCGAAGGCAACGGTCTTTGCCCCGCCCGGCAGGTCCTGACTCAACACTCCGTCATAAACTAGGTTCCAGAGTGTTAGGCCTAGTACCGATCCTTGGAGTACGGCCTGATCCACCTCCCTGGTCTTCTCTGTTTCTCCCACAATGTATATAATTTTCCTGTCCTCCAGGTAAGCGTTTACCATTGCAGCCATTCCCCTAGACAATCTCCTCGCCGCCTCCCTTTTAACGACTTGCCATGGCAATGTGTTAAAGGCGATCTTTATGTCCAGGCATACCATAACCGCGTGCTTCCTCTTTCTGACCGGACCCTCGTTCGCACCTCGCGCGATCTCCTGGACCGCTGTTATAGCATCCAGGGTTGATTTCCCCCTCCTGAACCCATACTGATTGGGGTGAAAACCACCCTTTGCCTCTATTTCCGCCGTGAGTCTGGCCACCAGCGCCCTCTCCAGCACCTTGGCCATTCCATCGAGTAAGCATGATAGGTATCTAGGCAAATACCAAGGTACGTCGATGGGCGTAACACATACAGGGTGTATTTGAAATAACGAACAGGAATTTAAGGGCACATACACAAAATATGTGTGAACCCATCTACACCAAAATTTTTTCGATTTTTTTTTTGAATTTTCAACATTTTTCGAGTTTTTTTTCTATACATTTTGAGAACCAGTGCTTTTCTCGTTTAATTCGGTGTGCGTGGAATGCATGTTTGTTTACTTTAAACGCGAGAGTCTTTGCCTTCGAAATTTTAAGTGTAATCACGTTTTTTTTGTAAAAGATAAACATTCCTCAAGTTCATTCACATTCATTAAGAAAAATGCACTTGACCTGAGCTAGTAAATTGATATCTTCTACACATGTTATGTTCATGTATAAATAGCAGTAAAATAGCAGTTTTACTACGATAACACTTACCACACACTCGTGCATGCAATTTGTTAAAAGTAGGTCATGTATAAAACAATTAAAAGTCGGTCACAATTGTTTTATAAAAAGTCACATGAAACTAACTCAATACACAATTGGGCTCTCCTTAGCCAGTTTTCACGAACCGAAGTGAACATTTGCCGCGGTTTTTCTTTTATTGCGTTAGCTGCGTCGTGAACTCGTTGTCTGAGTGTATCAGCATCGTCAATTTCCTCGACATACACTTCACTTTTAAAATACCCCCAAAGATAAAAGTCTAATGGGTTTAAATCCGGACTTCTAGGAGGCCATGGAACAGCACCTCCACGTCCAACCCATCGTCCTGGAAATTCATTGTTTAAATAATTTCTAACACGCCAATCGTAGTGCGGAGGTGCACCATCGTGCAGAAACCATAACTGTCTCAGCACAGCTAGAGGCACATCTTCTAAAAGATCTTGAAGTTCATTTTCTAAAAAATCTAAATAACGGCCGCCATTTAAATTAAATGGAAAAATGAAAGGTCCAATTAATTGGTCATTTACAATGCCTGCCCAAACATTAAGGGAGAAACGATGCTGAAAATGCGATCGGCGCGTAGAATGGGGATTATTCTCTGCCCAAACATGCATGTTATGAAAATTAAAACAGCCATTTCGCGTAAAGCACGATTCATCCGTCACTAAAATGTTATTAGTGAAGTTTGGATTTCGGGCACTTTGTTCTAAAAGCCATTCACAAAACGCAACTCTCTGTTGAAAATCACCTGGCTGAAGATGTTGAACCCGTTGATAATGATAGGGGTGATAATTATTTTCGCGGATGATTTTATGCACAAAGCTGTGAGAAACACCCAACTGCCGAGAGATAATCCGTGTACTTAAACCGGGATCCGCTTCTAACAAATTTAAAATTTGATTTTCCACTGCAAACAAATGATCTGCTCGGTTAACACCTTTGTCAACTGCGCCAACGGGTTGCAAACTTCCTGTATCACGTGCTCTTTGAAGTAACTCTCGAAAACGATTTGGTGTTGGTAAATGCCGTTCGGGAAACCGATCCTGATAAAGCCTTACTGCTTCCGCGGAATTGCACCTAGCTTCGCCGTAAATAATTAACATATCGGCTAGTTCAATATTAGAATAAATATGTCGCGCCATTTTCACAAAAAAAAGATGTTTGTCTGAATAAGTTTCAGCAAAGACTAAACACAAACATATTTTTTCTTGAAATCCGCCCTTACCACCCCTAGTTAATTCATTGTAAATTTCTAAAAATGTGTAAGCAATAAATGTTTTTACAAGTGTGCCATAAATCCCGAGGCCCGGCTGTCGACCTGCTCCATTGACACAATACGGCGTGACGACCTTGCATTAAGTGCACTCCGATATTTTCCCTAAGCGCTTGTTGTAATTTGATAAAGCTGATGTCGCATGCCGTTTAAAAATTATTTCTAATTGCCAGTGCTTCCAAAAATGTTGTCTATTTTTACTCATTTATTTTAATAATTATTTGGGCTCATTGTTAGAACTATAAACAAAATAATTGTGATTTATGTTTAGAAATAATATAATCTCTTTGTGGTTAAGAGCCTGTTCGTTATTTCAAATACACCCTGTATGTGTTACAAGGTATGACAGAATTGAATCTTTCCATGTTTTCATCTTTCCCCGCAGGCCGTAGTTCCTGAGAGAGAGAGAACAATGACGTTGTATTTGAATACGTTTTTGAGTCTATCATAACCTCTCTTTCCGGTTTCGCTTTACTTTCATAGATAGAATTTTCAATATTTTGTGTTAAAAATAAGTGTTATTAGAATAAGACTTTCTGTTAGTGTTAAGTGTAATTAAAATAATAGTTTGTGTTACGTGTAATTAAATTAAAAAACATTTGTTGACGTTGATTGGCTTTAAAGTATATGTACAAATTCAGCCTAATTTCTGCAAATCAATAGATATCCACTGTTTTTTTTAAGTTCAATTTAGAGCGTTAAACAAGTGTTTTCCACTCCCAGACTAAGCATGAAGTAAAATTTCGAGTTTGGAAAAGCCCCGTGAAAATTTGTCTCGGGTCGCGCAGCGACCCGAGACAAATTTTCTGGGCTTTTCTAAACTCGAAATTTTACTTCATGCGCCACGCGTATAAAACACTAAAATGTTGTGAAATTATGTATATTCAAACTTCGCTTAAAATCTGTGTTTTATACCCGTGGAAAAATTTGTCTCGGGTCGCTTCGTGACCCTCGACGAATTTTCACGGGGCTTTTCTAAACTCGAAATTTTACTTCATGCTTAGTCTGGGAGTGGACAAAACTCGTTTAAAGCTTCAAATTTAACTCTTTTAAAAAACAACGAATGTCAGAAAATTTACAGCTTATGCATGTTTACCTAAAGTTTACCATGAAGTAACCACATTTAAATTCAGCGCGCATTTGTGACGTAAGCGATCTCTACCCCCACTCCAATATCTTTGATTCTGTCGATCCTTCTTACCGTATATTCGACCGTCCTTTGGCAAATACGAGCCCATATGTTGCCCCAACTTTCAGATGGTGACACTACTGCAGTTAAGATTTGTGAAGCTATGAGCAAAGGAAAGGACACAGTTCTAGCAGCCTAGGGACTCAACTTACCTAGTTACTCAGCTCGTCCGCCCTCCACAAGGCGAATGGAGGGGCTGGCAGATTACGGCAAGAAGAAGAGGCTGACGCTAATAATGAGCTTTGACTCCAACGCGCACCATATCGCATGGGGAAGCAGCGGCAGGACCGGCCGGAGGGCGGTGCCAACCGTCCGACCGCACACGGCTCCGCGCTTCTCATGGCCCCGCGTCAATGGGCCCGTTCATCAGAGACAACTGCTGGGAGTTTACAGCCAACTGCTATGGAATTCTCTGATGACCGGATTGTTAATTGTGAATGTGTTTGAGATTTTTACAATCGTATAAAATAGACCGACCGGAGTACCGTTCATTAGATACCAACATAAAGGGTGGGCCATCTAGTGGTTTCTTTTTAAAAATGCAATATTATGGCTTTATTAGTAAGAGCAAATATTCCCAATAATTATGGAACACAACTTCGTTCAAGTGGCTGCCTCGGCTGGCTTCGCAGTAGTGCATTCTGTCACTCCAATTTTCCAAGACCTTGTTGATGGTTTCGAGCTGTAGCTCACGGTTTGCTTGGATGGTATTGGCCTGAAGTGTTTGAATCATTTCTGGATTGTTGGCATAACATCGGTCCTTCACGGTTCCCCACAAAAAAAATCCAAAGGGGTTAAGTCGCAGCTCCGAGGCGGCCAATTGACATCGCTAAGACGGCTGATAACACGATTTGGGAATTCGGTGGGCAAAAGATCGATTGTGGCATGGGCTGTGTGGCATGGCGCGCCATCCTGCATGAACCAGAGGTCGTCCAAATCTATGTCTTCAATTTCATTAAATAAAAAAGTCGGATAACATGGCTCTGTAACGCTCACCGTTGACCGAAACGTTGTTTCCAGCCTCATTTTCGAAGAAAAATGGTCCAATGATGCCACCACTCCACAATCCGCACCAAACTGTCGCTCTCCGGGGATGCATTGGCTTCTCGACAATAACGTGCGGGTTTTCCGAGCCCCAGATGCGGTAATTTTGTTTGTTAACGTAGCCGCCAAGATGAAAATGAGCCTCGTCAGAAAAGATGATTTTTCGCCCAAAATCGTTGTCCAATTCAAGCTGCTCTAAGGCCCAAACTTCGAAGCGATAACGAAGCGGATGGTCATGCGCCTTCAATTGCTGAGTCAATTGGACCTTGTAAGCGAATAATCCGAGATCTTTGTGTAGAATTCTCCTCAGGCTAGTGCGTGCAATGTTGAGCTGTTGAGATTGACGGCGAGTTGATACTCGTGTAATGAGTCTCACACTCTCGGTTACAGCAGCCACATTCTCGTCTGTGCGCACCGTACGAGAACGAGGACCATGAGTGTTGTCCACTAGCATGCCAGTCTCACGAACTTTTTGCACAAACTTGCGTACAGCAGGCGCGCTGGGGTGATTCATTTTGGGCCAACACTTCTTTTCAATAAACGCACTGTTTAGGCTACACAGCATTCACTTTGGAAATATGTTTGCAATATTTCCCAACATTGTTCAAGCGTAAAGCGACTCATTTCGTACCCCGGAGGAATGATACCGACTTTCTGTCAAGATTTCGAGCGGGAAAAAAATGTCAGTGTCAAAATAACTTATGATTAAAAAAAAAACACTAGATGGCCCACCCTTTACATCACAAACAAATCCAAATCCAAATCCAAACATGTTGAATGAATATTTTAATGAACGGACCCAATGTTGACTTTTGAATCAATACACTACTCGTATTGACACTTGATAAATCACTTTTTCGTTGTTTTTTTTAAGTGTTCGCAAACATAAGAGAAAAACAAAAATTCTCCCAAAACTCACCAATAAAAATTTAATAAATTTCCTGTTTATTGTAAAAAAAAACCTCAATAGATTTGAAAAATCTCCTATGATTCTGAAAAAAAAAAAAATACAAACCTGCCCTTCGTCCATATAAGAGTAAACGTTGAGTACATAACGCATTTAATAATTTTTACTTTTGAACCCACCAAGCAAACACATTTAAGTAATCTTTAATCAACATTACAACAATGTTTTTGCAATCTTAATTAAACATTATTTAAATTATTTTGTTTTGGGGTATTTCATCGAATTTAACAAAAAGAGTTTCATAACATTTACGATTCATTAAAACGAAATTAATTTATTTAATAAAATTTTAATTCAATATTAAATTCTATAAAATCATCGAAAGGTAGTAATTATTACCTACGTTGTACGATAATACTAAAAACAAAAAAATAAAAAAACATAGCCATAAAGAGTATTCCGACAGTGACTGATTTGAGTGAACAGCGCGCGACTTGTTTAAAAAAAAATGTCCGAGGATTTAAAAATATGCGTGTAATAAGGATAGGTTTATTTCTTCTTCAATTTAACTCATAAAACATGTTTATCCACATTTCAATTGGAAGTGCTGCAGCTATTTATTGCACAAAGAGAAATTAACAGCACATATTCAGAAGATATTAATTTAACTGCCTTAAGTAATGTTTGCTCAGCATTACAAGAACAATTGTAACACAGTTGTGATGTTGAACAAACATTATTGAAATATTTTTTTTGTAGAAGGCATTTGTTATTAACTGCCGAGCAGTTATCGAGGTCACTCTAAAAGTTGATTTTAGATAAAATTTTGCTCTTCTTTTTATGATTTTTATGAATGACTTCTTGTATTACATACTGGACATTTTTTCTTTTAAATATACATTCGTCGATTTTATTAAAGAGTTCAATTTGAAGTTTCAAACGAGTGTTTTCACTCCTAGATTGATCATAAAGTAACATTTCGAGTTTAGAAAAGCCTGAAGTGGAGCGGCCAAACCAAATTTTCAGGCTTTTCTATACTCTAAATTTTATTCAATATTATTCATGCGCCACCCGTATAAAACACTGATTTCAAATGAAGTTCAAAGTATATAAATTTCATAATATTTCAGTGTTTTATACGCGGGGCGCATGAAGTAAAATTTCGAGTTTAGAAAAGCCTGAACCAAATTTTAAGGCTTTTCTAAACTCGAAATTTTACTTCATGCTTAATCTGGGATTAGAAAACACTCGTTTAATGCTTCAAACTCAATTCTTTCAAAAAATAACGAGTGTCAGAAAATTTATTATACATAAAAGAAAAACTTCCTGTATAAGTAATGATCCCACTGAGCAAAAAACAAACAAATAACGTTATATCAACATTGTAGCAAGATTAAACATTGTTTTAATGTTGATGAAATTGTACTTAAATGGATTTGCTCAGTGGGATTGATTAATATTTTATATTTCTGCAATGTTTATCAGACATAAATATTTATTTTTGCTTAGTGAGCCTTTTGCTTTAATAAAAGGCAGTTAAATTAAAACCTTGGCGAAATTGAAAAAATTTAAAAAAATAAACGTATTTATGTTACACATGCGAAAACCTAAAAAGTAACAATATGTAATATTTATAATATGTTCAATATACATCTCGTAATAATATCAATAATAACAACAAAAGTGTATACACTGAAACATACAAAAAAAAATAGCAGCATAAACAATGTGTATTTATATAATACCTTATATAAAATTCAATAGAATAAACAAGAGTAATAACAACGATTCAACATTTATAGTTAGAGATTTGCTTTTCTTTTCAAATATATGAGCACAATATAGTTTTCTTAAGTTTTTTTTTGCTTCCCTAGAAGGAATAATAAATAATAATCATTAATCGATATAGTATTTAATAAAAAATAATGGCATGATAATATGGATATTATAAGGCAGTGAAAAAACACCATATAAATTAAAAATAATAATTATAGTCTCTAACGATATTTATGATAATAATAGCTATTTACAAAATACGGATTTGCCTTTGTTTTAAGTACGAAAAATTAGGTACATTCAATTGTCTTTTATTAGTTTGCAGGTGATGTAAAGAGTATGTTGGAAATTTAATTATTATTATTTCTTTGGAAGTAATTGAATATGTTTAAAAAAACGCCTGACTAATTAATATTAGAGTGCTTAGAGTTATTATAATAATAATAATAAATTGTCTTTATTCAAAAATTCAGGAATATTACAAAAGAGAATAACATATTGAATATGTTAACCCATTAACGGCCGAGCAGTGCTAGAGTTAACTGTAAAAATTAAATTTAAGTCCAATTCTGCACTTTTTTATGATTTCTATGAATGACTTATTGTATAACATACTGTAAATTTTTCTTTTAAATATACATAATGTATACACTGTAAACTTTCAGGCATTCGTCGATTTTATATAAAATGAAGTTTAGAACGAGTGTTTCCACTCCCAGACTAAGCATGAAGTAAAATTTCGAGTTTAGAAAAGCCCCGCGTAGAAAATTTGTCGAGGGTCGCGCAGCGACCCGAGACAAATTTTCACGGGGCTTTTCTAAACTCGAAATTTTACTTCATGCGCCACGCGTATAAAACACTGAAATATTGTGAAGTTAGAAATACACTGAAATTTGTTTTGTTTAATGAGTAATAAGCGGAATATTTAAATAACAAAATATTTATCTTTTTCTTCATACATTTTCAAGTCAGGTCAAATAATATAACGTATCAAATTAACTTATTTAGTAATTTAATAATTAACAAAAAATGATAATGTTGCGTGTATGCGCTTAATGAGTTAAAAAAACGCCTGACTAATGAATAATAGAGTGCTTAGAGGAGTACCAAAACTGTCTATTAATACTCCACCTCAGAGTTGGTATATACAGGATGAGTTTTTTTTCATGTTTCCTATGGGAATCTCGGAAACTATAAAAGATAGAGAAACGATTGAATAGGCAAAGTTTAATTTTTTTTCGAAAAAGTCAAGGGTAACTAGATATTTTGAAAAATGTGGAAAGTGTCGATTTTTTTAAATCGATTTTTCTCAGTTATTAAAAGAGATAGAATAAAACTATAAATAGCAAAGTTTTAGATCATTTTGCACTTATAAATAAAATGTTGTCAGATATTTTATATTGACAGTAGTTTTCGAGATATAACACAAACTTGCATTTTTTAAATGGAAACCATAGATTTTTATGCCATCATTAAAAAGTTATTTTTTTTTTCTTTAAACTGATACATCACTTGACATACTTATTTATAAAAACAACTGAGTTAGTAGAAATTTTCTACTTTTTTATAACAAAAAATAGTTGGCCTTGAAAAAAATTACAATTAAAAAACAATTGCGGCTTTTTGTAACATAGGAGTTTGTTAAATTTTTGTCAAATAAGTTTATTTTGAGATTATGTGTAGGAAGAAATGGAAATTGTTAAGAAAAAATGTCCATAAAGGAGTTGTTTGGGGACCCCGGTGGGGTAGTGGGTAGAGGCCCTGCCTCCTAACCGAGGGGTCGCGGGTTCGAGTCCTGCCGGGTGGGGTCATTTAAAGTACAAAATGATTCCACCTGGGTCCATGGATGTGTGTGAAAATGGGTTTGTGGCGTCTAAATATAGTTATAATACGGAAAATATAAAAGGTGAAATGGTGGAATGGTCTGGGACCAATATCCAATAAATGTATATTATTGGATAAATGTATATAAAAAAGAAAATAAGGAGTTGTGTTTAGTACTAAAAATGTTTGTAACAGTTAGTTTTCTGTTACAAACAATCGCAATTGTTTAATTATAGTCATTATTATCTAACTATTTTGTTGTTGTAAATAAAATAAAAAATAGTAAATAACTCAGTTATTTTTGTGAATAAATATGTCAAGTGACATATCTGATTAAAGAGAATAAAAATCTCTTTCTAATGATGACATAACTAATTATGGTTTCTATTTCAAAAAATGTAAGTTTGTGTTCTCGAAAACTGAAGTCGATAGAAAAAAAATCTGATAAAATTTTATTATTCAGTGTAAAATTATCTAAAACTTTGCCATATATAGCTTTTTTCTATCTCTTGTAAGAACTGAGAAAAATCGATTTAAAAAAATAACACTTCACATTTTTCAAAATATCTAGTTACCCTTGACTTTTTTGTAAGTTTTACAAATCTCATTTTATTCAGCTCGTAAAACTGCACTATTTTGCACATTTCTGTTTACCGTTTCTCTATCTCTTATAGTTTCCGAGATCGCCATAGAGAACATGAAACAAATACTCACCCTGTATATAGAATCTGAAATTACTAACGAGTGTTTCCACTCTTTGATTAAGCATGAAGTAAAATTTTAAATTTTCAGGCTTTTCTTAACTCAAAATTTTACCTCATATAAAACACTGAAATATTATAAAATTCAAAATATTCTATTAGCAGTATAGTTTTAATCCTGCTTCTGCAGTATATTTTTAATACAGATTTAGATTTTTTTTAATTTTACAACATTTTAGTGTTTTATACGCGTGGCGCATGAAGTAAAATTTTGAGTTTAGACAAGCCTGAAAATTTGGTTTGGTCGCTTCGCTTTGTGACAAAACCAAATTTTCAGGCTTTTCTAAACTCGAAATTTTACTTCATGCTTACTCGAGGAGTAGAAACACTAGTTTGGAACTTTAAATTAAAAGCTTTTCAAAAAAAAAACAGATGCCTGAAATTTTACAGCGCAAGCATTTTTTCCCATTTAATTTTTTTCTTGAACTGTACCTAGTTTATAATTTTGAATTGTTCTAAAGACACTTTGAAATGAGATGAAAGACGAACTCATTTCGTTATTTTTATGCATCCAAACCAGGGTTGTTAAAAAACGTGTTTTTTTCATTTTAATTAAAACAAACAGTTTTTTATACAAAACGTGTTTTTTTCAATGAAACAGTGTTTTTCAATGAAACAGTTTAACAATTAAAAATATGTTTAAAACGTGTTTTAAACATAATCAGCCTTATTGTAAGGATAAATTAGACATTTTCGGATTAATAAAACGTTCTAGTAGATTAATATTGTTAGTTAACAACTAATAATTAAATAGCCGTAGTTTAAGTATTATACATAACCTCAATTGTCATAACAAAATAGGGTTATTTAGAATTTCTTGAATAACGCAATATATCATAAATGTATAATTTTAAAATCAGACTCAAGGAGCATCTTAGCTCTTTTCGGCTTAATTTGATTGATAAGTCGTCATTCGCTAGACATATGATTGAAAACAATCATACTTTTGGCGAGGATGTACTGTCAATAATACATTTAGCCGAAAAGGGTCGTAAGATGGACCTCCTGGAGTCTCTGGAAATTCACAGAGCACGCGCTAATCCGGAAATTCCTGTAATAAACGACCAGCTTGACCTAATATACACCCCCATTTTTAAAGCCGTTTTGTAACCGTAATTTTTTCGTATATATACCTGACGAATTGTTTGTTTTAAATTACTTTATGTTTGATAATGACAAGTTAAAGTTGTCTAAACTATAGTCACAATAAAATCCTCAGTTATACAAACAAAGTTAATTGTCTTATTTGTGCATAAATGTATAAACCTTATCAGTATGTTTTGAACTTCACTTGAAATCAGTGTTTTCTACGCGTGGCGCATGAAGTAAAATTTCGAGTTTAGAAAAGCCTAATTTGGCTCGGTCGCTCCGCTTCGCTACGCGACCGAGCCAAATTAGGCTTTTCTAAACTCGAAATTTTACTTCATGCTTAGTCTGGGAGTGGAGACACTCATTAGAAGTAAATTTCAATTTATTAATATACCAGAAAAAATAAATTTTTACAAACAAAAAGAAACAGTGTAACATACCTTCTAAACTACTTGATTACACTGAAGTTAGAACACGTGAAAATGTAATGTTTCTACGTTCATTCTATCATTATTTCAAAACTAACTAATAACATGTAGATTTTGCTTTGTTAATACGATATGTTAGTATCGTGTTTGTATGCGTCTAGTAGGGATTAATTAGCATTAAATTATAATGATATTAACGGCAATTCTATTAATAGGCTAAACATGTCTAAAACACGCGTTAAATCACATTTATGCACACATAATTGTGATATTTTATTATGATAAAATTTTATTTTTAAAAATGTAATTTGAAATATCTTCAACAATTTAGCTAAAATTTTAAAATGTAAACAAAAAAGTTTAGTAAAGTAGTATAAAATATAGTTTAACTAATTTAAGACAATAAAAGAAAACTTTTTAAACAAAATTAACGTTTAAAACATTTTTTAAACGAATTTAACATTTAAAACATGTTTAAAACGAAACCATTTGCTGTTTTTAAACATGTTTAAAACACTGTTTTAATACAAAGTGTTTTAAACATAACAATCCTAATTCAAACCCAAGTTTCCGAGTTTGTATAGTATAATAAACATCATTTATTTTGACGAATAAAGCACAAATACCTTTCTTCACATTTTTATTTGAATTATTGAATTTCGGACACAAAGTGACCATTATCAATGGATTAACATTATCCATTGATAATGGTCACTTTGCGTCCTAAATGTACATTTGGTAATTCAAATAAAAGTGTGAAGAAAGGTTATTAGTGCTTTATTCGTCAAATTAATTTGATCTTCACGTAACTCACAATCAATTTAACATTTATTTGTTTTCTGTACATTTTCTTTAACTCTCATTTAAAAAATGGGTTTATTATTTTACGATATTCATTAAAATCAATTTAGATTTTATTCAATCGACTTTTCATGTTCTGGTTAAATTTCAATCATCCTTCATCCATTTAAAATAAATTTATAATTTTCTTCCATCATACTCTGTACGTAATAAAACATAAAGTCCACCCTAACTTCCATCAATTTGAAATAGGATACGAGACAGAAAAGAGGGCTTCCTCAGCATCATACTTTAAACATATTTTTTTGTTCACTTAGTCCATTTCTTCCATCAATAAATACATAGAAAAAATATATCAATATTATACCCATTTATAATATTGATTTATTTGGGCTTAAAATTCAGTCAGGAAAATAAGATATGTTGAAGAGATAGAAAGTGATAGAAGGAAGTTGCGCACAGAATTCTACATGTATTCATGTATAAATTTAATAAGCGGAAAGTTACTTTTCCTATTCATTATTTCTTTTTTTCTTGATTAATTTTTAAATATGTATATGTAAAAAATCACTTTTTGTACTCTACTTAGAGATTCAACATCCTAACAATTATAAAACTAGGGTTAGGGTTAGTCGTGATGATGATATTAATTATTTGTTGAGAATTGGATATGATTGTTACTTCACTTTTTTTATAGTTTAAGCATTACCGTCTACAAATATCGACATCATTTATTTAGAAAAAAACGTAACAAGACTAATTATTAAGTAATTTTTATATATACCCGAAATTATTTTTCAAGTACAAATTGTTTTGTTAGTAAAGTGCTTCGTTTGAAAATAATCATTACTATTCCCACTCAGCAAAAATCAAACAAATGTTTTGTCAATATCAACATTTTAACAACAGTAAACGTTGTTTTAATATTGATGAGACATTACTTAGTACTTAAATGTGTTTGCTCAGTGGGTTAACATTACTAAAATGTGTTTTCTCAGAGGGTTAACATTACTTAAACGTGTTTTCTCAGTGGGTTAAGATCAGCGGCGGCTCGCAGTTTAACTTCAGGGTTGGCCAGAGACCCAAGGTGATATGTATCTGTTATTGAAAGGTGACTTTGTTATACAATTCCTTATATTTATAAAGCGCGATCCCAACCTCAAATTTTGTGTGCCTTGGCGCTGTGGCCTACCCTGAAGTTAGGCTGCGAGCCGTCGCTGGTTAAGATTCTTTTTTATATTTATCCACATTTTTTTTCAATTATAAATTATAGGCTTAGTCAAAATTACTAAAATGGGAAATTATGGGGTGCGGCGAAATATACCCAGCTATAGAATATTGTTATAATTTTGATATTTCCTTGACATCTGTCAAAAGTGAAGTTTTATATCAAAGTAGAAAGATACAGAATTTTATTATGTTGCCTTATTCGCCTCAAGAACGAGAAGAAATTGATAAATTAATTTCTTCTCGTTCTTGAGGCGAATAAGGCAACATAATAAAATTCTGTATTTCGAAAACTCTTCTTCGATAATTTCAACTCAACGCGCTGCCGATATAAAGTTTACGGGAGATTTACGAAAATTATTTTTTTGCTGATTGTTGTAGATGCATGTAGGGAATGGTCCAATATGGCAAAATAAATCCGCGGAAACCACGTTTGGCCCCATTTTGGGGCCCCGAAAGGCTGAAAATCAGTTCTTTTTAAACGGTGTTTTCAGCTGGAAACAAATGAAATGTGGTGGAAATATGTATTCGTTTCACAAAACTAAATGGTTTAAATGTGTTTTCATAAAGATAGGACTTACGGTTTGCCTAATACTTCCACTTAACCCATTATGCGCCATTGATGCATATACGCAACATTATTACTTTTATATTAAAAAAATTACTAAATAAGTTAATTTGATATATTATATTATTTGACTTGACTTGAAAATGTATGAAGAAAGACGTTAATATTTTGTTATTTAAATATCTCGATTATTACTCATTTTAAAAGAAAGTTTTCAGTGTATTTCTAACTTCACAATAGTTTAGTGTTTTATACGCGTGGCGCATGAAGTAAAATTTCGAGTTTAGAAAAGCCCCGTGAAAATTTGTCGAGGGTCGCTGCGCGACCCTCGACAAATTTTCTACGCGGGGCTTTTCTAAACTCGAAATTTTACTTCATGCTTAGTCTGGGACTGGAAATACTCGTTCTGAACTTCATATTGCACGTTTTTATACAAAATCGACGAATGGCTTACATTTACAGCGTATACATTATTTATATTTAAAACGAAAATTCACAGTATGTAATACAATAAGTCATTCGTAGAAATCATTAAAAGAAGTCTAGAATTTTACCTAAAATCAACTTTTAGAGTTAACTCTGTAACCGCTCGGCTGTTAATGTGTTAAAGGTTACAATTTTTGACTGGTTATGTTGACATTGACTTCCATTGTTGATTCATAGATATAGCATAATTATGCAAACAGAATGCGTTCATCTTTTAACATCAAGGTTTAATTTCTGTACACAATGTGGCAGCAACAATATTTTAAAAACAAATTACAAAACCGAGCAGTGAAAACAATAAAATTACATGATTTGTATTCACAAAATTTCGAATTCTACCCTGTCGCATCTACTTCTAATGATAAAAAGGATGGAAAAACACTAGTTTCATGAGCAATAAAACTAACATTTTGCTCACAAATTGTGTCTGAAAGTTACGTTTTTTTCGGAGGTTATAGTCAAGTACTGATTATGCAACTATCACATATGGTTCTTCTCAATTTCAGTAGTGTCTACCGATTTTAGCGAAATACGCTGACTCAGGTTGCGATCGCAGTTCGCGCAAGCAGACCTCGCAATCACCTCTGAATCGGAATGGTTTCCCCCGCATTCCCGCATTTTACATCACTAAGTTCAGTGAATTAACAATCATACTGTTTTACTTCTAGAAATAACCACCAAGGTGCACCTATTTTTCTATCTAGGCCAATTGTCACCTCAGTTATTGCATTCCGTTAGTATTATGTTATTATATCTATGAATCAACAATGGAATTGAATGTCAAAATAACTTGTCAAAAATCGTAATATTTAAGTGGAAGTATTAAGCAAACGGTAAGTCCTATATTTATGAAAACGCATTTAAACCATTTAGTTTTGCGAAACGAATACATATTACCACCACATCTTATTTGTTTCCGGCTAAAAATACTGTTTAAAAATACTCATTTTCATCCTTTCGGGGCCGCAAAATGGGGCTAAACATAGTTTTCGCGGATTTTTTTGCCATATTCGACTATTTCCTACATGCATCTAGAATAATCAGCAAAAAATTAATTTTCGTGAATCTCCCATAAACTTCATATTAGCCAAATAATCGTTTTTTGATCAAAAAGTCGTTGTTTAGTGCGCAATACGTTCGGAACGAATCATTGGACTCTTCTTTTTTGAAAATGCCATAGACAATGCAGTTACTGTTAATGGTGAACGGTATCCAACAATGATACGAGCATTTCTGTACAGTTGGAAGAACTTGGCATAGAAAATTTCTGGTCCCAGCAGGATGGCGCATGCTACACAGCGTGTGACACGGTCGCTCTTCTTAGAGACATTTTTCCCGCCAGGCTGCTCTAAAAAAATGGAGATATTGAGTGGCCGTCTCATTTCCCTGATTTGACTACACCAGATTTTTTCTTGTCGGAATACTTAAAAAGTAGTATCTATAATATCGCCTAGACGTTAAAAGACTTAAAGAATAACATTCGTGAAAAAAATGCGCATATTCCAGCTAAAATATTGCGCAAAGTTATGTTACACGCTCAAAGTAGAGTTGGTCATTGTCTGGCTTGTCATAGCGGTCATTTACTTGATGTTGCTTTTCATAAATAATGTTGCATGTTTTAATAAATAGTTATTATCAAAAAAAAAATATTTTTTTGCGCTAATTTTTGTTTTATTTAAAAAAAACTTGGCTGGGTATATTTTGCCGCACCCCATATTTATTTAATTTTTAAAGTGCTTCATTTACAAATAATCGTTACCTACCTATCCCACTGAGCAAGCACAATAAAGTAATGTTTTATCAACATTAATACAACATTTCTTGAATAACTTTCTCATTTATCACTTGGTGAAAGATTTTGAAATAATATTAAAGGATAAATTAAACACACTTGGTTTGTTTCACTATTTGTTTCTATTTACTCGACTAGTTTCGCTTTTTACGGCATTATCCACTCTTGATAATGCCGTAAAAAGCGAAACTAGTCGAGTAAATAGAAACAAATAGTGAAACAAACCAAGTGTTTTTAATTTATCCTTTAATATTATTAATACAACGTTTAATGTTGTTACAATATGAATATAACGTTATATGTTTGTTTTTTGCTCAGTGGGATTGAGATTTTTTTATCTTTACCCGATATTGTTTTCAATTATAAATTACAGGCTTAATCAAAATTACGTTCACACTTAAATCAGAAATTATTTCTGTACTGTGGAGGCTTCTACTTCCTTATACATGTTAATTTCACAAACACAATTTTTTTACTTTGCAATTGAAACACGAGTTTAACTTTGTTTGTATAACTGAGACTTTATTAAGTGACTATAGTTTCGACAACTTTAACTTGTCATTTTCAAACTCAAAAAAACGTTGAGTTTAAAAATGACAAGTTAAAGTTGTTGAAACTGTAGTCACTTAATAAAGTCTCAGTTATACAAACATAATTGAAATCGTGTTTCAACTGTGTATTATGATGTAAAACGAAGTAGGCGCCTCCACCGTTAACATTTTTTTTACTTCGTTTGTATAAGACTTTTTTAAAATAAAAAAGTGTTATACAAACAAAGTAAATGTGTTTTATTGGGAAATTATTAATTGAATCTATGTTAACATAATTTTCTCTATAGATACATTATATAAAATAACGAAAATTCGTGCTAAATGCAAACAATACGTCTTAATTGATAAGACAACTTAAACAATAAACACCCATTGAAACAACTACTTCCCGTGCAAATACACCTTCGGATATTGAATTATACAATGAAATATTTAAAATCTTATTTGATTTGTTACAACGCTCTATCAAAGTATACAGCACAAGCTGTAAATTTTCCGACATTCGTTGGTTTTTAAAAGAGTTCAATTTGAAGCTTTAAACGAGTGTTTTCTACTCCCAGACTAAGCATGAAGTAAAATTTCGAGTTTAGAAAAGCCCCGTGAAAATTTGTCGAGGGTCGCGCAGCGACCCGAGACAAATTTTCTGGGCTTTTCTAAACTCGAAATTTTACTTCATGCGCCACACGTATAAAACACTGATTTCAAGTGAAGTTCGAATAAACATAAATTTCACAATATTTTAGTGTTTTATACGCGTGGCGCATGAAGTAAAATTTCGAGTTTAGAAAAGCCCAGAAAATTTGTCTCGGGTCGCTGCGCGACCCTCGACAAATTTTCAGGGGGCTTTTCTAAACTCGAAATTTTACTTCATGCTTAGTCTGGGAGTGGAAAACACTCATTTAAAGTTTCAAATTGAACTTTTAAAAAGAACAACGAATATCTAAAGATTTACAGAAAATATACTAAAAATTTGTTATCATATATTTTGATAAAGGTTTTTTTTGCTGTCCATCGGTTTCCAGGCCCTGCCAGCCCCCTCTTGTGGCGGCCATGATTCAACGTCGCTTAAGTATAATTGTAAGATTATTATACTTTTGTTTCATTCGGTTATGTCATACAATTACCTGCACAACCTTGATACATCAGGTACGAGTCGTTCGGAAATTTCAAAATGTTATGTACGCAAAATTGCAGCATTTACGTGAAATATTCCAATCGGTACGGTCATTATGTAACATACAGGGTAATGTTTCTTTTAGATAAACATACGCATAAGCTGTAAATTGTCCGACATTCGTTGTTTGTTAAGAGTTCAATTTGAAACTATAAACGAGTGTTTTCCACTCCCAGACTAAGCATGAAGTAAAATTTCGAGTTTAGAAAAGCCCCGCGAAAATTTGTCGAGGGTCGCGCAGCGACCCGAGACAAATTTTCTGGGCTTTTCTAAACTCGAAATTTTACTTCATGCGCCACGCGTATAAAACACTGATTTTAAGTGAAATTTCAATATACATAAATTTCACAATATTTTAGTGTTTTATACGCGTGGCGCATGAAGTAAAATTTCGAGTTTAGAAAAGCCCAGAAAATTTGTCTCGGGTCGCTGCGCGACCCTCGACAAATTTTCACGGGGCTTTTCTAAACTCGAAATTTTACTTCATGCTTAGTCTGGGAGTGGAAAACACTCATTTAAAGCTTCAAATTGAACTTTTAACAAATATCTAAAGATTTACAGAAAATAGACTGAATTAAAAATACGTATACTGAAGTAAAGTAAATGTTTTTCTTTAAAACTCCCTGTATGTAACATTTACTTTACTTCATAATTATTTGACTTGGAAATAAATGTTAAACATCCTTGATTCTCTTATAAGTTGTATAAAAGGCTTTAAGGGGGATTTACTCTTTAGAAAATTCGACAATTCAAAATTATTTTGTTTGCATTTTATTATAGTCTGGGGACCTGAGGGTGCGTCTTGAAAATATTAATTTGAAATTCGTAGAACTCCCATAGTTACAGAAGCTTAGGCTGCGGCGCGTTGGGGCGCGGCACTTATAACGTCGACCGTTATACCTCGACCGGTTGTCTATTGTTTACCCGGTATACTGGCTGAGGAAGGTGGTCTCTATGGCCCCGCTACAGCTGATTAAGGGTGAGTTACTCAAATCAGTTGTTATCCACCGTAAGTTCAGCCGTATCAATGCTAAATGTATGGCAAACTATGAACGCGTTTTTCTCGGAACGACATTTTTCAAGACAGGCGCACGTTTTTCTCAAAAACTATTGAACCGATTGACTTGCGGTTGGGCACACATATTGAAGAAACCTTCACTTATGGTTGGAACTAGGATGATTTTGATTTTATGGCTTGTATATTTCACTTTGAATCTGATGTTTTGGTTGAACATTTTTCGGAAAAATTGAACTTTGATTTTTAAACAGCTGCCGTTTCGATTAAAGTATGTGTACTTGTTTAGTTCTAGTTCGGACAATAACTACACTCATATAGATTGAAAAAAAATGGATTTTTTTGTTTCAGATGATTAGCATCGCCGCAACCCGTGCGCTCGATTGGACGAGCGTCTCACGCCGCGACATACATAGAAGCGCATAACTTGTAAATATTTCGATTAAGTATTTCAATAAAATTTGTATTGTTAGTTTAAACATGTGTTAATATGAGTGAACAATCCCGACACTGTAGGTTTGATAGATTTCGCAGAATTAATTCCTAAAAATTACTCTCAAAACACGCTTCTGGAGAGTAATTCCCCCTTAAGAGACCTCATCTACATTAAGTTTTATGTTACACTAAAATTAATTTTAGTAGACAATCTTTTTTATAATGTACAAGAATTTAGGACATTTTTTTAATTAACCAATATTTTATACATGTAAACTAGTCTTAGATTACTTAGTCTTTGTACTTTACACATGGTTTGCCAGGAAAGCTTTAAATTCGTAGTTACAACTTTGATTTGATTTTTTTTTTCTGAACTAATCACAAACCGAGATATCAAGCCGTTACATTACTTTTTGTACATTCTGTATACGAGCCTGCCAAGTAACGTGTTTCCGTTAAACATTCAAACTTGTTTCAATGTTTGATGGAAACATGTTACTTGTTTATATTAAACATTCCCACTAAGCAAAAAACAAACAAATAACGCAATATTGCAGTAACATTAAACGTTGTTTTAATGTTAATAAAACATTAATTAAATGTGTTTGTTCAGTGGGTTCTAACTTGTTAGAATGTTTGATATAAACACGCCTTTCGGCAGGCTCGTACATTTTTTTCAGTGTAGGGAGTCTTCCTTAGCCCTTCCCTGAATATGCTACTGTGAAAAACTAAACGTCACTGAGTCCGTAGAAAATTAAAGACTTTAAACTAAGGAAATTATGTTTTCATAATAGTAAATCACTTTCTGATGCATTCAGCGACGGCTCGCAGCCTAACTTCAGGGTCGGCCACAGCACCAAGGCACACAAAATTTGAGGTTTCGATCGCGCTTTATAAATACAAGGAATTGCACAACAAAGTCACCTTTCAATAACGGATACATATTACCTTGGGTCTCCATATTACCTTGGGTCTCCTACCCTGAAGTTGGGCTGCGAGCCGCCGCTGGATGCATTTTATAAAACAAAACGCACCGATAAATATACCGGGTGATTCATTTAACCTGGAATAGCGTATATCTCGAAAAATATGCATCGTACAGAAAAAATAGCACTATCCAAAGTTTAATACTTTCGTATGAGGAATCGGTTCGAAGTAAAATTGGAACTCCCTAACCCCGCCTGTAGGCAGGGCGTGGTGCAATTTTTTTCAAAGATTTTTAATTATACAGTCCTGTTCTAAATTATCGGCCCACCATTTGTAACTTTGTTATCTTTGGAGCTACAAAGCCGGTTAAATTAGCAGACTAGTAGTATTTTTTGCGTACATTACGATGGTGTAAACAGAAGAACAAGTGAACCGTAGGTTTTTGATTTATTCGCAAAAACAATTTTTTTTTTGAATGGATGCCCTGTATATTATAACATATTTAGAAAGAAAAATAATACATAAACAAAAAAGTCTAAATAAATGATTATTATAAAGTTAAAGATAAAACCACTGAGCAAATCCATTTAAGTAATGTTTCATCAACATTTAAACAACGTTTAATGTTGCTACAATGTTGATATAACGTTATTTGTTTATTTTTTGCTCAGTGGGAAGGAGGTTTGGGCCATTAAAATACTGCATATTTTATAACAGGATTGCCTACTCGAAAACAAAATGGCGGTAAGCAAACTATGTCGTATCCATGCTTATTGACGTTTAGCCATTTTTTTTGCATTATCGTAATTTTTGCCATGCCTTTTCGTCATACCGAGAAATGTGACATGTTAGACTGTTATTTCTCATGTTCAAAAAATCCATTAGTTAATTATTTATTAATTTTATTTTTTTACATTCTAATTCAAAATCTTATACTTATTTTAAATAAGTAATTATTTTAAATACGCGTACACTAAATTTGAGTAAATTGTAAAAAAAACATTTTTTTAAGTCACCATTTAGGATCATTCATTAAGCCTTTTTGCTTGTGTATTTTTCCTCTTTCTAAATAAGTCACAATATACAAGGCGTCCCATTTAAAAAAATGTTGTTTTTGCGAATATATCAAAAACTTGAGGTTCGCTTGTTTTTCTATTTACACCATCGTAATGTATGTAAAAAATTCTACTACTTTGCTAATAAAACCGACTTCGTAGCTTCAAAGATAACAAAGTTACCAATCATTTGGTCCGATCATCTAGAACAGTGGTCTCCAAACTACGGCCCGCGGGCCAAATCCGGCCCGCGACTTGCATGAATCCGGCCCGCCATTGTTTGTAATTTTTTTTGTAAATGTCATATTTTGAAATATTGTAACAATTGTTCCTTAAATTGTTCATAATTTTATAAAATTAATCGGATCTTGGCCGACTTTATTATGTAGAATTGTATTTGTGGCCCGCGAAGAAGATAGTTTGGAGACCCAGGATCTAGAACACCCTGTATTTTGAATTTCAATTGAAATCAGTGTTTTATACGCGTGGCGCACGAAGTAAAATTTCGAGTTTAGAAAAGCCTGAATTTGGATTTGGACGCTAAGATTTCAAAGTGGCACCACGCCCGGCCCAGGGGGGGGGGAGGGGGGGGGGGAGTTCCAATTTAACTTGTAAGGGATTCCTCACATGAAAACTTTGGACTCTACTATTTTTTCTGTACGATGTGTATTTTTCGAGATATACGCTATTCCAGGTTAAATGAATCACCCGGTATAATTGAGTATTTTTCTTTTGAATAACTGTGAACATTATTTTGGTCACATAATTACTATACAAGATCAAGAATAAATTGAGGCATCTCACTGAGCAAATGTTATAAGTAATGTTTCATCAACATCACAATAATATTTTATGTTGTAATGTGAAGTGGATTCCTTACTGCTTTTTAATCTAAATTCGAAATTAAACTGAAGTAGCTTATAACGTAATTACATTTAAAAGAAGTAACGTGTTAATACATTTTTTGAGTGGTTTTGTATTTCGATAAAAACCATTTTGATTATTGGCGAATTCACCAATTAAACCAAAATTCAACATTATACACCCAAATTTTGAAATCGAAGAGATTTTGTATACATACTTTTATACAGAAAATGTTTCTTCTAAGTTTACGTTACTCGATGTATACCTTGTAAATGCTGAGGCATTTGTTATTTTTTTTAAAATAATCAATTTAAAACTTGCAACAAGTGTTTTCACTCCTTCATTAAGTATGAAGCAAAATTTCGAGTTTAGTAAAGCCCGAAAATTTGGCTTGGTCGCGTAAAGAAGCGGAGCGACTAATCTAAATTTTTATGCTTTTCTAAAATTGAAAGTTTCCCACTGAGAAAATCCATTAAAGTAATGTTTCATCAACATTAAAACAACGTTTAATGTTGCTACAATGTTGAAATAACGTTAATTGTTTGTTTCTTGCTCAGTGGGTTGCTTTATTCGCCACGCGTATTAGACATTGATCCAAGTGAAGTTACTTTAATAAATTTACAAATATTAATTTCATTTAAAAAAAAACTTGTGCTTTCAAATTTCGAGCGATTTTCTTTTCATTATGTAAGATCAATTAAAAGAAATTACTCTAGTAGTAGTATATGTTCAATTTCACATTTAATCGGTGGTTTATACGCGTGGCGTATGAAGTAACATTTTGACTTTAGAAAAGCCTAAAAATTTGAATTTCCCGGCGCGACTCGGTTTGCTCGCGTGCCGACAGATTCTAACTTTCTAAACTCAAAACTTTACTTCATGCCTAATCAAGGAGTGGAAACAGTCGTTTGAAGCTTTAAATTGACCACTTTTATAAACATTTCCTGCAAATTTACCAAACTCTGCAATCATCGGGATTTGTATACTTTCAAGAAAAATTCCCTGTATTATTTTGTATTCAATATTTACATAATTTTATAATAATTATTATTTTCAGCACTTTCTAAAGAAATTTGTATTTGAAAAGTATTTTTTTTAAAAAGAACAATAAAACCATGTATATCCACACCAAAATTTATAAAGAAAATGCAACTTATATACATCATTTTACATCGTACTTTATATAGAGCAAAAAATTCACACTGAAAAGATTCGCATTCAATGATATGTATTAACAAACGTTCCGCGAAAGAGTGTGTACATATTGCTAAAAGTTACTTTCCCTATGCATCCTTGCATCCGCGATATGGCTCTTGATTGATTTTGTTTTTCAAATTATTGCTCTTATCTTTTAAAATCACCCTGTGTTTATTTTTTTAAACTAATTGATCTCTCCATACGCGCGAATTTAAAGATTAATTTCTTTGATACGTAAATGTATATATGTACAGCTAGGGATTGTTTTATAGTTTTGAGCAAGACGAGGCATGTTACTTTTGCTTAGAGCCGAGCAGGATTTCTGTTTTTGGTGTTTGTCGATTTGATGAGATGAAACTGCAAAGCTCGCTAGTAATAGTAATACGTGGTTAGTGTTAATGTACGAGGTGGTTTTTCCGCGTGTCACTGCAGATCGTCCTCGCATTTGGGAATGTCGAAGATTTCGGCGAAGAGCGGGGGCAGGGTCAGCTTTGACCAGTTCACGCGGAACCAGTCCAGGTGGGCCGTGTGCTTGGCGCCCAGGTTTCGCAACTCGGGCAATTTTATCAACAGGCTGGAGAATAATTGGGGCTCGTTCGCGTGATTTCTTCCTACCTAGAAAATTCAATATTATATAAATAGCATATTTATTTGTATATTAAGGTACAGGAAATGATTTATTAACATTTTAAACCGATCGGAGAATTCAACTATAATTGAAATATATGTTTTAATTTTTAATTGTGTGTTACAGATTCAATAGTGCACCTATCTCATCCTAGGCTATCTGCACATTATAACGAAGTAACGCCAAATTTTAAAGGTGCGGCAACTTTCACGCTCATGTACATATTTTCGATAAAGTATAAATCTTAATAGTATTTCAGTTACTTCTAAGTAGCTCCATATTCATTCACATTATTTATAAGTATGAATGAAATTGCAAATACTTAGTTGTACAATACCTCAAAACATTAACGCCTAGTCGCACTAAATACATTGAGCCTGAGTTAAAGCTGTAGCAGTTCCTATTGTTCTAATGTCACTTTGAATTTCAGTTTAGAGTTGAACCTGTTTAACGTGTTCGGTGCAACAGGCCCTAAAAGTGCGATTCTTTGCGCAATCTACAATAACTTTGTTTTAAAAAGACTAAATCAAACACTCATTCAAACAACTACTACCCGAGCTAATACCCTGACGGACATTGGATTACACAATAAGGTATGATTCACGAGAGGTGTCCCATGGTTTCCTTGATTTGTAGTGCTTTCTGCACCAATATATGTAATACGAAAATAGTTTGATGTCATCAGATTACGTGTGTCAAATAAGACATAAAACTTCATAATATGACTCCTATGATTTTTAGATGGAACATGCTAAAACGTATGTTACGGTATGCAGCTTTAAGGTTAAACGTCTCATTTTGACAATGTCTTCGTAAAACTAAATCAGCGAAAACCCAGCCACAAATCAGTTTAATTAATGCGCGCAATTGTTTTAAATGTGAGTTTAAGTGGTATAATTTCAATTTCCACATCTACTAAATAGTTCAGATATTTACAGAAATAAATAATGCATTTATGTTGATTTTGTGTAAGCTCAAACGAAAAATATACATACAGGGAATTTTCTATTAGGTATATATATATGGCTTCGCTTTTTTTAAAGAGTTCAAGTTGAAGCTTAAACGAGTGTTTTCCACTCCCAGACTAAGCATGAAGTAAAATTTCGAGTTTAGAAAAGCCTGAAAATTTGGTTTGGTCGCGTAGCGCGAAGCGCTACGCGGCCAAACCAAATTTTCAGGCTTTTCTAAACTCGAAATTTTACTTCATGCGCCTCGCGTATTAGACACTGAAAGCACTGAAATATTGTGAACAAGTAAACTTCGCTTGAAATCAGTGTCTTATACGCGTGGCGCATGAAGTAAAATTTCGAGTTTAGAAAAGCCTGAAAATTTGGTTTGGTCGCTCCGCGCTTCGCGCTACGCGACCAAACCAAATTTTCATGCTTTTCTAAACTCGAAATTTTACTTCATGCTTAACCTGGGAGTGGAAAACTCTCGTTTAAACTTCAAATTCACCTCTTTTAAGAAAACAACGAATATTTAAAAATCGACAACACGTAATTGGGATATATATACTCAAAAGAAAAAAATCTCAAGAAATTATGATTTAAAGCTTTGCCAAAAGAAAGAACACTAATATACTCGCGACCTAAAGAGTATGACATTGTTATGTAACGTCAAAATTTGACACAACTAGGAAAAATCTTTGCAGATACAACTGTCGACATACTCTCTAAAACATTTGAACCACACATTCCACATCAATGAGTCATAGGATATTTCTTCCGAATTCCGCTGTTACATACAGCATGTAGTCTTGATTTAGTCTTTGTGAGACAAATTTGTTGTAGATTGCGTAAAGAACCGTACTTTTAATGTTCATCTATTAGTATTAGTGGCAAAAAACAGCAACCTGAGGTTACACCCTGAAATAGGTTGCTTTGAAATCAACTTTTTACTGCCATCGGAAAGAGCACCCTTTGCTATGATCCTTACCTATAAATGCCATTTCATTGATACTTATGAAACGGGTAATTCAACAGGTTGCCCTTATAACTTTTAGCTATCAAGCTGGTGTGTCCAATTTCTTGTTCCACTGAAACCAGTACAATGAGGAAAGGGTAAAAAAGGCAACATTCTGAATATCACGATCCGCAATTTTTTATGGGATGACAGTTTTACTGAACTATTTGGATTATGACACTCTAACGAAATAAACGAGTATACTTTTTATAAAGGATTTCCCAATAAGAATGCACAGTAAATTGCTCGTTATTTTCGTTCTATTCGGTTGGCAACGACTGCAATTGCTCAGTTGTCATCTAGAGACATAGCCGCTATTAGAAATGAATCGCTTTACTGTCAAAAAACGCGTTATTATCATCAAAACTTATTCAATGTAAATTCGACGAATAATTGGAAAGTTCGAGCAAAGTGGTTCAGTTGCCGATGTTGAGACACTAAAGCGACGTCGTAACTGCCGATCTGCTGAAAATATTGCCTCAGTAAGTGAGTGTTGCCCGAAGTCCCTGAACCTCGATTCGCCGTCGCACAGTGGTCCAAAGCATGAAAAAACCTGGTCAAAATATGAAGATATGTAAGAATATGCTTCAAATTAGTTCCTATTTGGTTTTTGGGGTCGCTTATTAAGAATATTCGAAATCAAATTCTTAATAAGCGACCCCAAAAACCAAATAGGAATCAATTTGAAGCAAATTCTTACACATCTTCAAATTCAAAATTCAAAATGGCGGATCAAATATTCAAAAACCAAACCCAAAGTGGTTTAGTTACCGATGTTGAGACACTAAAGCGACGTCGTAACTGCCGGTCTGGTGAAAATACTGCCTCAGTAAGTGAGAGTATTGCCCGAAGTCCATGAAACAAACTGGTTAAAATATGAAGATGTGTAAGAATATGCTTCAAATTGGTTCCTATTTGGTTTTTGGGGGTCGCTTATTAAAAAATTGATGTCGAATATTCTTAATAAGCGACCCCAAAAACCAAATAGGAACCAATTTGAAGCATCACTGATTACGAATTTGATGTTAAAAATACAAAATTCAAAATGGCAGATCAAACATTCAAAAACCTATTGATAGATAGTAAATGTCCGTATTACGAGGGTCGCCTTTTATATTTCGGGGTTGGGCAACCCTAGTGTTGCAATCTGGCAACTGAGAGCTCTATCGTAAAGTTTGACATTTTTGAGGTTATACGTACTCAGAACGTTTTGACATATGAGCGTTATTTGTGTCGTTTACACTAACTTAAAAGATTTATCTCGGCCAAAGAATGGAATTAAATCGTGAACATTTTCGTGCGATTATTTTTTACAACTTTCGACGTGGATTAACTCAACAACAGTGCATGGATGAACTTAGTTCTAGTTCACTCCAAGACGAATTTCGTGGAGGTCGTCCAAAATCAGTTGTTGTTCCGGAAACCATTGATGCTGTGCGCAAACAAATATTGCAAGATCGTCATGTGACCTATCGTGAGATTGAGACAACCTTAGGCATTAGTGGGACCAGCATACATTCAATATTGCATGAACATTTGACTGTCAAAAAAATTTGTTCGCGTTGGATCCCACACAATTTGTCAATCGCTCAAAAAAAGGCTCGTGTCGATTGGTGCAAAGAAATGCTAAAAAAATACGATTGCGGTGCTTCGAAACACGTCTATGACATCGTGACAGGTGATAAATCATGGATTTACGCGTATGAGCCCGAAAGTAAACAGCAGTCGACCGTATGGGTGTTTCAAGATGAGCCAAATCCAACAAAAGTTGTTCGCGCACGAAGCACTTCCAAGCAAATGGTCGCCTGTTTTTTCGGAAAAACTTGACATGTCGCAACCGTACCACTAGAACAACGCAGAATGTCAATTCTGAGTGGTACACAACCATTTGTTTGCCAGTTGTCATCCAAGAAATCAGGAAAACCAACCGCCGAAAACGGATCACTGTTTACCACGACAATGCGAGCTCTCACACATCGGCTCAAACAACTGCATTTTTGAGCACGCAAAACATCGATTTGATGAGTCATCCGCCATATAGTCCTGACTTGGCACCGAATGACTTCTTTTTATTCCCATCCGTAAAAAATAAAATGAGAGGTCAACGTTTTTCGACACCTGAAGAAGCGGTTGTTGCGTTCAGAATGCATGTTTTGGAGATACCTCAATCAGAGTGGCAAAAGAGCTTCGACAATTGGTTCAAACGCATGCAAAAGTGTATAGATCTTAATGGAGAATATTTTGAAGAACAATAAAGCTATTTTCAATGATTAATATTTATTTTTGCTCTCTAATCCCGAAATATAAAAGGCAACCCTCGTAGTCTTCCAAAACGTGTACATTAAGATTATTGCGGTCTCTGATTACGAATAAAATGTCTAAAATTTAGAAATATAAATGGCGGATCCAATTTGGCGGATGAAATATTTAAAAATCAATGAAATCGTACAAAATTTACAACATGATTACGAAGTTTTCGAAGTTGCTGATTGCGAATTTGATCTCGAAGTTTCAAAATTCAAAATGGCAGGTCAAATATTCAAAAAACTGTACAGAATTAGTAAATGTCTGTACTTATTTTCTAAAACTTGTACATCAAGGTTTTCGAGATCACTAGTTACGAATTAAATGTCAAAAATTCAAAACTCAAAATGACGGATCAAAATTTAATAATCTATGAAATCGTACAAAACGTCTATGATTACGAATTTGATGCCCGTCAAGGTATTGTCTGTTGACAGATAACGCGATTCCCGCCAACGATACCCGTGGCATAGCATAGCCGGTAGTTTACGCGCTGCAGCGCGTTGCTTAGTAAAATCGTCATTGTAAGAAAAATAGCAGGTAGTAGCAGCTAGTTCTTAGTTTTTCTTCTCCAGTATAAAAATACGAAGCAGGGAAGCTATTTTTTCAAGCAGAGAAACGCGAAGGCATCTACACGCCATAATTTGTAAATATTTTACACTACGGAAATGAAGTTAAATGGATCGCGAGATTTGTGAAGATATATTTAATATATTCGTGTGTATATCTGTTAAACTTACCTTTCGGAGTGCAATCCATTATTGGAAGACGCGAATCGAGGCCAGGATTGCAAATTATTTGCGCAGCACACTCTCAAGTAGTAGCTTTTAAAACGGCTACTTTTAACTATTTTAATTTCACTTGTCTTCGGAGGGTCATTCAAAGAAGATTGGCGACTGGAATGTCATTCCAGTACTGAATCAATGTACACTAATGCCATCTACATCTAATTTTATGAACTAGAATTCAGTCGGTAAACTTTTTCATTTTGGCCAAGTACTTTCTTGCTTTGGCCTACTGTGCGTCGTTCCGAACAATTGAACATTTTAATGAGCACCAAGCAGCGAATTTTGACAAGGGGTCTTCATCTACACTCTTACAAGCGCACAAACCGTGAACGATTCCTAAGTTGAAGGACGAAATTAAGCGCGTCATTACAGAAATCGAGCCAGAAATGTGCGAAAATGCCATTTACAATTTATTTTACTGAAATTTACTATCAAACTGAAGTTATATTTTTTTCATTACCATCAACTTTCCATAAGCGTATTCGGAATACAGAAATATTGTACGTGCGTGAATCAAATATAAAGGAGCCTTTATCTTCTGAACATTGGGAATGGTATTTATTTCTGATTGGCCTGTTGAGGTCTATAGATTTAGATGTTTAGAGTTAGGGAATCACATGAGCCGGCTTATTCTGTCCTTTATTTAATAGCTCTAGCAATGAATGCGAAGAGTGGGCCTGTCCCTTTTGCGCAACGCATTATTCTGAAGTTTCTCACCCGTGAAAACGTGAAACCAGTCTAACTTTACTGCAGACTGCAGATCCAGTTTCGGTAAGATGCCCTTGCATATAAAAGCTAAGGGAACCCCCTGTGAAAGCCAAAATTCGAGTGTACGAGTTGACCACAGTTTTTTAGAACTGGAGTGGAATCCTCCTGGAGCAACAATGCAACTTGCTACTGTTGCTTCCTGAATCAAGTTAGACTTTAGAATCGACGCAAAAGACGAGATTGTCCGATCCGCGAAGTATTGCTCCTCCATAAGAATGCTAGGCCCTATAGAAGAGCGATAGCGCAGCAGAAGATGATGGAAAAACCTGGCAAACAGTCCAGACCTGTCTTTATGCGATTTCCATTTATTTGAACCCCTAAAAGAAGCACTTAGAGGCAAGCGATTTAACAGCAACGAGGAAGTGGAAACGTTTGTGCGCAATTGGTTACACACTCGCCTAGCTTAATTTTACGACAACGAAGTTAAAAAACTTCCAAAACTTTGAGAAAAATGTATTTTAAATAGAGGGTACTATGCATACTATAATTTATAGAAACGTAGATGTTTTCTATTATGTACATTCTGTAAAAAATAAAGGATCGTTTATATTTGATCGACGTATATAAATTTCCCGGCGCATTCGCCATTAATTCATTGGAGTTTTTAATACTTAAAAATATCCTGTTTATTTTTATTTTAATTAATAGAGGTACTCAACCAGCACCTAGAGCAGTGATTCTTCATAACCAAGGCCGTATCTAGGAGGAGAGATTGAGGGGGGGTTATAATACTAAAAAACATTGGCCTCCTGCCAGATGTATAACAAAAATATATAGTATGTTTAATAAAATAAAACCTCTAGAGTGCCATGGAAAATATTGTAGGTTGGCAACTCTGCAATTATAATTATAACATCATAATTATTACGTCTGACGTTTTAAATGTCAATTCCTAAAGCGTGTAGCCAACTTAAATTTAAAAAAAGAAAAAATTATGGCACTGTAGAAGTTTTTTCTTATTGAACATACGATATAAATAAAATAATATTAAGTTCGGCAAATTTTACAACTTGATATTATCGGCCTGCAGTATAAAGCTCGACCACATGTTAGATAAGCAAGCTTGAACTAGTTAGAATAAGCTTAAATCAATACCTTACTGAAACCATTGCACTCAACAAATTTGATCTTAGTACCTAGGAATATATTTATTGAATATTTCTATAATTTCTATGCAAGAAGTTAATTCAGTAGCAAGTCAATTAATGAATTGCCTGGCGCATGCACCATAATTTCAATATAATGTTATTATAAAATTCCAATTAAAAATACCCCAAATTCTATAAGCAACATGTTAAATTTAACGTTTATGTTAACCCAAGTTCATATTATAAGTATACAGAACAAATACTATCCACTTAGAAGGTACAGTTAGCGAATAATATAGTACGACAAACATTACTTGCCCATGCGCAGTGGTAAAATTGTGGCGGAAAATGAAATGGGCGCACTCGATAGGTTTGTGGCGAGTTCGGTCTCGCTCTCGCTCATGTTTGCTTTTCGCTCCCCCTCTGGGCGTCTGTCCAACTTATATTTGCCGTGCTATAGGTACATATCTTGATACATTCTATGTAAATGTTAAAGCATTCGTTGTATTATTAATAGTGTTCAATTTGAAGCTTCTAACAAGTGTTTCCACTCCTATGTTAAGCATGAAGTACCATTTCAAGTTTACAAAAGTCTGAAAATTTGGTTTAGTCGCATAGCGAAGCAGATCGGCCAATCTAAGTTTTCAAGCTTTTCTAAACTCGAAATTTTAATTCATGCGCCACGCGTATGAAACATTGAAATATTTTGAAGTTTAAAACATACTGCTACAGCAGTATATTTTGAACTTGACGTTAAATCAGTGATTTGTGCGCTTGGCGCATGAAGTAAAGTTTAGGAAAGCCTGAAAAGTTGGTTTGATCGCTCAGTTTCGCTACGCGATCGGTCAAAAATGTACCCCCCATTTTTTTTAGGGAAATATACGTGTTAGTGTAGCAGGAACCCAAATCAAGTCTGTTCATCTGTGGGCCGATTTTAGCGAAACCGACTTATAGGATTTTGATCAAATTTTGTATTTGGGTTATACTCTATATCTCGAAATTATAAACTTTTTGGAGAAACGCAGAAACCGTTCTTTAAATCTCGTGAAGTATTAATATAATTGAAAAATATGTCAAATAAAAGTAGCAGAGTCTTCATTCTACATTTAAAGTGTATATACTTTTTGTCGTAGCTCTTTTAGTTGTAAAGTTATAAAACAATGTGAATTTTTGTTTTTTTTTAATTATATTTTTTATTGCTCTATCTCTGTAAGTCATGTTGTAATAAGTAATAGAAATCAAGGCCGTAGCACGAGGGGGGGGGTATGGGGGTTCACCCCACGCCCCGAAAAATTCGGTTAATTTTGGTATGTTAAAGCGGCCCCGAAAGAGCAAAAACAATATTTTTACATTTTTATCAGTAACCCCCCCCCATGCTTATTCTATAACATTTAATTTGCGGTCGGAACATGTGGTGACCCTAGCAGATTTTTTTGAAAGTTATCTTTATTCCTGACGACTATATTTTAACTAAACTTTGACAGTTTACTAAGATTTCGTAAATTTTATTAATTAACTCAATTTTTGTTATTTCTGTTTGTTTATTTTATGCAAGTTGTAATAAAGAAAGCACTGGAAACAAGCAGTGCTACTACAGGATCCAGTAGAATTATGTTTATTTAAAATCATTAATGCCCGGTATTATAAACGATTAATAAATCATTAGATAACTATTTGTGGAGTAAATTTATTTACCTAGTAAACTAATAGGCAAATAAAATTGCGTATTATAAAGCAAACCTACCAAATAAATAGCAATTCTATAAATAAATAATTTAATTAGTAGATTACAGACCGAAATTATACATTTTCATTGTGGCCATAGCTGGAACCACTAATTTATTAAATTCAATTGTTAATACTTCAAATTAAATGGTCAATCAAATTAGAAATTTAGTATAATTACTTATAATTATGGAGAATAACCGTGGAATAGGACACAATTACATAGAACAAGAAAAAAGAAAGCTTATTAGAAATTATAAAAGACTTAAACGAGTGTTTTACACTCCCAGGCTAAGCATGAAGTAAAATTTCGAGTTTAGAAAAGCCTGAAAATTTGGTTTGGTCGCGTAGCGCGAAGCGCGGAGCGGGCAAACCAAATTTTCAGGCTTTTCTAAACTCGAAATTTTACTTCATGCGCCACGCCTACAAGACACTGATTTTAAGTGAAGTTCACTTGTTCACAATATTTCAGTGTTTTTAGTGTTAAATATGCGTGGCGCATGAAGTAAAATTTTGAGTTTAGAAAAGCCTGAAAATTTGGTTTGGTCACTCCGCGCTTCGCGCTACGCGACCAAACCAAATTTTCAGGCTTTTGTAAACTCGAAATTTTACTTTATGCTTAGTCTGGGAGTGGAAAACACTCGTTTAAAACTTTAAATGGAACTAATTTTAAAAAAGCGTATGCATAAGTATAAAAATCCTTGGTTATGTCTGATTTGAAAAACTTTAGGTCTTCGACTCCTTAGAATGTCTTGTGGTTCGAATTAATCACTGTCAGGGAAGATGCTATGAGCGAACTTAAATCTGACACGGATAATATGGTAGACATGATAACCGTAATGAAATTAATAAATACAAGTAGTAGAATCTAAAGTAATTATAATAATATAATACAATTTTGACTTTTAACTGTCAAATTATTTAGAGAATAAAATTTACTTGGTAGAAAAACAAACAAATAACCTACTGGGGAGATTTATTAGCCAAATAAAGTTATTTTGTGTTTATAATACCTAAATCTTTGGAATAAATTAATTTATTCCTAAAGTAAATTTTATTTAGGGAATAAAACGTTTTATAATACCGGGCATAAGTATATGAAATTGATACATTATTGTTTATAAAATTATGTAGAAATTAAATATTTTGGATCGAAAGTTATTTGTTATTTCTAGGATTCAGACAAATAATTTGACCTTTTGCCATCTCACATTGGATAATCGATTAATAATGTAATTTATGCTTACTTGTACTTTAAGGGCCTCTATAAGTTTATCTTGGTGATGTTCAATGGATTTAATATCAGTGATACCTGGACGATCTGCTGTTAGAAGAACCACAGCAGAAAACAACCCTAATTCCGTGTCATTTAATGCTAGTGTGTTGAAGGTACTCGCGAAATGTACTATTGATGAAATGAAATCCGCCTGAAATATTTAAAAATCAATTAGTTTGTCATTATATAAATTGTATGTATGTAATAACTTACATCATACATAGTCTCTAATTGCTGCCTAGAAACGGTGGTACCATCATCAAAAACCATCGACGTACCGGAAGTTAACCTAGCTACATGGCTTAGCCAAATTTCAAAAAAACCTATCTTAATGAGTATTAATTGGTCGTCCTGGCCTAGCTCGCAGAAGCCAGGCACTCGCTTGGCGAACTCCACCACCCTTTGGACGCTGGGGGTGATGTTGGAGGCAAATTGCTGCCAGAGCCAGCAGCGCTGCTGCTCCAGGCTCTCCGTCGACGAAGCTACTTCCGTGTCTTCAGGACTCGCGGGCGGTAGGGTTAGCGGTTTCCGCACCAAATTCCTGGTATGCTCTTCTGTGTATCCGCAATTCGCGTGGTGCGCTTGGGACACGGTGAGGATGACGTCGTAGACCGCGAGCTGCTTCGTTTCCGAATCGGATTGATCCGTGTCTGTTGTTGAAACTCGAGATGGTTCGTCCGTGCTTCGTTCTCTTGAACGTTTCGGGACACGACCATATCGCACAGCTAAAAGATAAAGTCACTTAAAACACACTTTATTGACAAATAAAACGAAGAACTCATTTTCAGTCACATAGAAATAGGCTTAACAGTAAAAATAGTATCAATATATTGCATTAAAATCAGGGTTGTTAAAAAAAAATGTTTTTTTCAATTTCATTAAAACAAACAGTTTTTTTAGAATACGTGTTTTTTTCATTGAAACAGCGTTTAAAACATTAACAATTAAAAACATGTTTAAACCACGTTTAAAACGTGTTTAAAACAGAACATACAGGGCATTTTTCTTTTGAGTATACATATCCCGATAATTACAGCGTTTTTTAAATTTGGGGGAATTTGCTGTTTCAATGCGGTTAATTTGAGGCCTATAGCGAGTGTTTTCCAATCCCAGACTAAGCATGAAGTAAAATTTCGAGTTTAGAAAAGCCTAAGAATTTGGATTGGCCGCGTAGCGAAGCGGAGCGGCCAATCCAAATTAGGCTTTTCTAAACTCGAAATTTTACTTCATGCGCCACGCTTAAAAACACTGATTTACAGTGAAGTTAAAAAAACACACACATACAACAACGATCATAGGCAACCTAATATACGTTAGAGTTATTGGGTTGCCTATAATCGCTGTTTTAAACAATTTGTTTAGCTCAAAATTTGAGTCACGTTTTATTCACATCTACAGATTAGATTTCTAAAACCGTATATTTTAAACTTTACGATATTTCAGTGTTTTATATGAAGTAAAATTTCGAGTTTAGAAAAGCCTAATTTGGATTGGCCGCTCCGCTTCGCTACGCGGCCAATCCAAATTTTCAGGCTTTTCTAAACTCGAAATTTTACTTCATGCTTAGTCTGGGAGTGGACAACCCTCGTTTAAAGATTCATATTGAAATCTTTTAAAAAAACAACGAATGTCGTAAAACTTACAATGTATGCATATGTATACCTAAAAGAAAAATTCCTGTATTTAAAAATCACATTTATGCACACACAGTTATGATATTTTATTGTAATAAAATGTTGAGTTTAATAATGTGATTTGAACTATCTTCAACAATTTAGGTAACATTTAAAAACATAAACAAAACATCTTAATATAGTAGTATAAAAAATAATGTAGCAAATTTCGCATAATAAAAGAACGTTTTAAACAAATTTAACGTTTAAAACATGTTTTAAACAAATTTAAAACTTAAAACATGTTTAAAACAAAATCGTTCAAAACACGACGGTTGTTTTTAAACATGTTTAAAACACTGTTTTAAAACAAAGTGTTTTAAACATAACAACCCTGATTAAAATATGAAACATATCTTTTGATATTAGTGCACATGAACATTTTATGTTAACTGTTTAACATATTATTCTGTGTTTAATGTTGACATTTGATTGTTTTTAGATGACTGCCATGGAGATTTATTAATTATTTTTTAATTTTGAGTATTTTCATTATTCCTTATCGTTAGTTTTTGGATGATTTTTGACAAACATAATGTATGCTGGGATTTTTTCTTTTAAGTATACATATCCCGATGTAATGCTGTAACATTTTAGACGTTAATGCTTGTAAATGCAATGCATTTTTAATTTCTAACGAGTGTTTTCACCCCTTGATTAAGCATGAAGTAAAATTTCGAGTTTAGAAAAGCCTGAAAATTTGGTTTGGTCGCGTAGCGCGAAGCGCGGAGCGGCCAAACCAAATTTTCAGGCTTTTCTAAACTCGAAATTTTACTTCATGCGCCCCGCGTATAATACACTGATTTCAAGTAAAGTTCGCTTTTTCACGATATTTCAGCGTTTTTAGTGTTTAATACGCCTGGCGCATGAAGTAAAATTTCGAGTTTAGAAAAGCCTAAAAATTTGGTTTGGTCGCGTAGCGAAGCGGATAATTATTCTTCTATTGATTTATGATTTATTATTATTTTCTAATACTTACGAATAATGACATTACGTTTTCATTGTCTCCTTTGCAACAAATATCTATAAATATACTGAGCAACTGAGGAAACACTTTAAGTAATTTTAAGCAAACACTTTCAAGTAATGTCTCATGAACATTAAAACAACGTTTAATGTTGTTACCAAGTTTATAAAACGTTATTTTTTTTTACTCAGTGGGTGTGCATATTTATCATATTATCACTTAATATTTTAATGGTATATTTTCATTGATTTTAAATCCTATTTCGTAAGAATATTATCGAGAATTGTCTGCATAATTTCAGCATTAATCATCGCTTATCGAATTCATAAACACAACCGTACTTTTAGATTCCGTGCATAATCAAACAACAAGGACAACAATATAAAGCTTTCGTTCTGCATAAAACACCGGATTAAGGTTTATAACTACACCTACAGGCAATTGCAATATTTTTATAAAATTTGTAGAAATTACAGATTGTACAGAATGTAGGTAAAGTGAAAATAAACTGAGTTAGCTATGAACGTTCTAGTTTTGTCTAAGCTAACAATGCAGAAATTATCTAACACTTTAGTTTACAGTTCTGCTAAGTGACTATAGAATGCAAGAGAAGGAAAATGTAGAAATGTAGTTTTGTAAAGAAATGATTAATGTATGAGTAGTGATGTAAAATGCGGGCATGCGGGGGAAACTGTTCGGAGGGGAATGCTGCATCGGGGTCTAATATTAAAAATGTCTTACCATAGATTCATTATTTTAAAAACAAATCAAAATATATCATTTTAAACAGTAACATTCTCTTATAAACACGAAATTCAAACAACGCGATAAGGATATCCGATTACACAGTACTCGGTTTCAGCGAAAATAGACCCTTCGAACAAACGAACCAGACCGTCTACCGCGAATTTAGCGAAATACGCTGACACAGGTTGCGATCGCACTTCGCGCACGCAGACCCCGCATGCCCCACCAAACAGTTTCCCTCGCATGCCCGCATTTCACATCGCCATGTATGAGCGATGTAAAATTACCGGAAATTTAAAATTGGGTAATATTCTCGGTGATATTACTAGAAACATGGTACCAATCGGTAATTTAAAGTAAAATAAATAGAAAATCAAAAAGTACAATTTATAAAATGTATAAAATTAAAAAAGAGAATCTATAAATATTGAAAATAAAATGCAAACATTTTACTTGATTTTCTTATTATAATTTTTTTAAATCTCTACAGTGCACAGATTTTTAATTTTTAAAATGCATTATGTTATAAATAACAAAGTGTTTTATTTCTTGTACAACACGTTTTTCGGACATTCGAAATGATTAGAAAATTGTTCAACGATCGCGTTTTGAACTTTACGTTAAACCAGCGTTAGCGTGCATTAAGTAAATATTTTAAGTTCAGAAAAGCTTGCAAATTTGGATTGGTCGCTACGACCAATTCAAATTTTCAGGCTTTGCTAAACTCGAAATATTTACTTCATGCTTAATCAGGGAATGGAAAACACTCTTTAAAAAACCAAAATATTAAAATCAAGACTGTTTTCCCAAAATATAATTCTGTCATCTAACGTAACCAGAGTGTGCAAAAAATAACAATTTTTGAGAAAAAAATAATGCAATCTTATATTGGCATAGAATTTTGTTATTTTTTTCATATCATTATTATTATGTTGTTGTAAAAAGGTGTGATCTGTTGAAATAAATAAAATAAATAAATCGAATTAAAACTAAACAAAACGTTACCATTAAAGGCCGGTTTTATAATAATTGGGTTAAGGTGACTTTAACAAAAGTCGACTACAAGTTAAAGTCGACTTTAAATATTGATGCGTTTTATAATCAATTTCTGATCCCACGTTTATAAAAGTCGACTTCAAGGTAATGAATATAGCTTGGTAGTTATTTTTATTATACAGGGTGGAAACCTTAACTGGAATAAATTCGGTATTTATGAAATGAGAAGTTCCAGAAAAAAATCCTCGGACAGGTCGATTTTTGTTCTTTATTGCGCACTGTTTAGCGTCTTAGCGACAAATTTTCACGGGGCTTTTCTAAACTCGAATGTTTACTTCATGCTTAGTCTGGGAATGGAAAACACCCTTTTAAAGCTTCAAATTGAACTCTTTTAAAAAAACAACGAATATCTAAAGATTTAAAGAAAATAACTTGAATTTGGAATACGTATAATTTAAAGAAAAACTCCCTGTATAAATAACATATTACAAACATTTGCAGCTTTAATTTTGGCGTTTTATAGAAACCTGAAATGTTTGATTATCCATATATCATTTCTATTAAATTCATTGAGCTTTAAAGTATAATTTGTTTTCAAAAATCACATTTTGTTAAAATTAGTTCAAATCATTACAATTTATTAAAATTAAACTATTTTTCATATTGCTCTACAGAAATTTTACGTTTACGACCTGATGATGAAGGTTTTTTAAGTATTTTATTTAATAACACAAATTATAAATGAATAACAAAATTATTTTTTTTTTGTTTTCTGGCGCTATTTCTTCTTAAGTTAAGGTTTTTAAAGGAATGAATTCCATTAAAATTATTGAAGGAATTAATTCTGCAAACAAAGAGGAATTACATTTAATTCAACTTGTTAACAGTGAAAACAACATAATTCACTAGAATAAAAAACAAATAAATTGTCACAATCGAAAATGGTAAAACGTCTGTATCAATTTGCATTCAATTATTTGCTGAATTGGCTGAATGTACCACTTAACGAAATAAAATAAACTAAAAAAGAGTTATTTCTTACTTCACTTTTTATTTGTATCGTTAGATGTACATTTCGAGACACAAAGTGCTCATTATCAATAACAAAGAGTTTGTTATTGATAATGAGCACTTTGTGTCTCGAAATGTACATCTCTTTTTTGTGTAATAATCACTTTACTAAAACATACAGTTAGAAATAAAATAAATTTAATAAATTAACCTGGTGATTCAAGTAAACTCTTATCTTTAATTTGTATTTGATAATCAAAATTTGGAGTAAAAATCCGTACCGCTGAATGCATCAACACAATTTTCTGTGAAATTAATGGCCCTGGCTTCGCAGCCATGTCAAGCACGCCATTGGTTCTTTTTAAAATTTGAGTATATTTTTAGGTTAGTTTTAAAGCCGGCTTTATCTATTGAAAGTGTCAAAAAGCCGTCTTTAACTTTAAAGCCGAGTTTTGCTTTAAATTTGCATTATAAAACAGAATTTTACATTAAAGTCGACTTTAAATATTTAAAGTAGGTATAACTTGATTATGAAACCGGCCGTAATAGTAGTAAAAAAAATTCAAAATTAATTAAATTACATTTTTAATGACATTATTACAGACTTTTCCGCGTAGAAGTTACACATTACCAAGGGGATCAAAGTCACACCTTTATGAACAGTTAAATTAGTTTCTCGTTACTTTTATAAAAATTTAACCAAAACGTTTACAAGGATTTTTTTCTTTTATGTAACATAAACACTTTTATACATTTTAAAAATTATATTTATTAATTGATAAATATTTCGACTTAAAAAAAGAAAATTGTACTTACAATCCCTTGACATTCCAACAGCCAAACATTTCTTGAACCTACAATACTGACACCTATTCCTATTCAGTCTAATCACGAGACACTTGCCATCACGCAAACACCTGTACTCGATTTGTTTCTGGATGCTCCGCCGAAAGAATCCCTAAAAATATATGTCAATTAGATTTAATATTCACAGAATACAGAGCATTTAAAATAAATATTTAACTCTTATTGTAATCATTTCAAATATTACGATTGGAGCCCGAACATTTCTGAAAATCCATCATGAATTATATACAAACATCTTTATTGGTAGGGCACAATAAATTATAATTTTGTTTCTTTTAGCCTTATCATAATTTATTTCCACGTTTTAATTAAAACCGATTATTAAAATATTTTAGTAATTTTGGAATAAAACTTTTCACAAATATTTTTTCAAGAATTTAGTAGTTTAATAGACAGAGCTGATTTTAGTAGAAGTAAAATGTACTCGAGGACTGAGTACAAGTACTCCACCCAAAGTCTGGATATCAAGGAATCCGCCCTGGGTGTTTTTGTTGACATTGGAGGCGCGTTTAATAAAACGACCATACCGAAGATAAGAAACGCGCTTAACAAGCGTGGAGTACCATCTAAAATGTGTGACTGGATTGGCAATGCACTGGCCAACCGTATAGTCACAGTAGAACAGGGTGGGAAACGGATCACCTGTAAAATTGACAGAGGCTGTCCACAAGGAGGTGTCTTATTACCCCACTATGGAACATGGTTCTGGACAGCCTTCTCGAACAACTTCAGCAACTAGGCTACTGTGTGACAGCCTATGCTGATGATCTAGCCATGATTGTAAGTGGCAAATTCGAAGACGTTCTATGCGACCAAATGCAAGGAGCTCTAAATACAGTTTCGCGGTGGTGCAATGATGACTCCCTATCGGTAAACCCTACCTAGACGGAGATAGTCTTGTTCACCAAGAAAAGGAAGGTGACGAAAAGAGCACCAACATTATTGAATACGATGCTGCAGTACAGCGACGAGGTGAAATACCTGGGCATCATTCTCGACAGGAAACTGAACTGGAAGAAGCACATCGACATCAAAACAGACAAGGCCATAAGGGCCTTTTGGCAATGCCGTCGGGCAGTGGGGAAAACCTGGGGGTTGAAACCGCGCACGACGATGTGGTTATACACAGCCATCATAAGGCCCATGCTAACATACGGCGCTTTAGTTTGGTGACCTAGGACCAAACAGCTAACTACGAGGAAGCGACTTTCGCAAGTGCAGCGGAGAGTCTGTCTAAACATAACAGGCGCCATGCACACTAGTCCAACAATGGCGATGGAGGTCATGCTATGCCTTCCGCCACTTGATATTCACGTGGAGAGGGAGGCCGTGGCGACCATACTTCGCCTTCAAGGCAGTGGGATTAGGAACAGTAACCGCTGTGGGGAAGTCAGAGGACACCTCTGGAGGAGTGTCTGCAAAGACATACCTCTTTTAGAGGTAGGCACTGACTACTCATTCGGGATGCACCCTACACGGTTACCATTTAACCCACTAAACATATGAGAGAGTCGGCCATAAGGATCTACACAGATTGATCCAAAAGGATGGATAGATCAGAGATTGGAGTTTTCTCGAGGACCCTGAAAATCCAAAGGTCCCAATGGGAAAGCATGCCACCGTCACACAATTAGAGACGATGGGTATAACACTTGCGGTTGAGAACATCATAGACCGCAGTGTCAAATGAAGCTATACTGATCCTAACGGACAGCAGACAAACGCTACTGTCTCTGAAGAAATTACATACAACTTCAGAGACAACATTAGAGTGCCACAGAAAACTCAGGCAAGCAGAAATTTAGAACAATATTCAAGTCTGCTGTGTAAAGGGGCACGATTTGAACACAGGTAACACAAGAGCTGACGCACTGGCAATAACAGCGGCTGGGATCGACATTCTTCACCGGAGCCGCTAGTGCTCCTCTGTCCCTGTGTAATATGGTACAAACCAATGCACTGGAGAAATTCAGGAAGCGTTGAGATATCATCGAGGGCTGCAAGCTCTCTAAGGAAACACTATTGTAACCTAACGAGAGATCAGCGAAACAGTACCTGCAGCTGACCAGGGGGAACCTTAGGTGCATAACTACCGCCCTGACTGGTCACTGCGGGCTAAACGCACACCTATACAGGATGGGGATAGTTGACACTCCATCAAGCAGAGGGTGTAACATGGAAGACGAGACTGCCGGACACATTCTCAGCGATTGCCCGGCACTCTCGTCAACTAGAGGCTCCTTACTGGGTGAAAGATAGCCTACAATGGCCTACATAAGGGATCTACCCACCTCGGCTTTGCTAGACTACCTAAGCCAGGTAGGCTGGCTGAGCTGAGGCTGGGTAATCGGCGGGAGGAAGTACAATGGGCCTAATGAGGCCTAAGTGAAGTGCAGAAATGCGCACTCTCCAAACAACCAGACACAGACTCCACCCAAAGTGTACTCGAATACCAAGTACTGTGTACTTGACCACACGAGTACAAAGTACTGAGTACATTGAGTGGCTAGAACTCAATGAGTGGCTATATAAGTGCCAAGGCACGTTTATGTTCAAAATCAGCTACATTTTTTGGGGGGTGGTTTTCGGGAGAAGCCAGGAGTTGGGGGCTGTAAACTTTTTTTTATCTTATCAGGAGTCCAGTACTTGACATGCACACAAATTTGAGTCACTTTTTAAAATTCATATGAAAATAAAATAACTCTAATAAGCGACCATCATTAGAACCGTTGAATTTCTCAAGATAATTGAACTTGAATTTTTTAAATATCCAGAGAGTCCAAAATAATCTTTTTTAAATTACAAAGTTTTTTTTTCAAGTTTTTCAATTCAAACCATAATCCAAAACCTAAACAGGATGACTTATGCATAGTTTTTATTATTCAATGAGAGTAACTTTTTATAAAATTAAAAGACATGATATAAAACTTAAGCAAAAGATGGAGGTAGAGAAATATTGTACCACGAATGTAACCACTTTCAAAGTAAACAAAAATGCATGTGTAAACCTTTACCTAAAAACAAAGATTAACCAAATTTAATACGTGCTTTTAATTTTTCTTGATATACAGGCACATCATTTTGTGACTTTTCATGTTATACTAATTAACGTTCTTAAGTTTACTTTTGACAATGTTCTATTCCTTATAGGAGAGTAACTAAACTTTCGAAAAATGACCTCTATATATTTAAAAAAAATGTTAATCAACTTTTTTAAGTTTTCTATAAATCTGCAACAAAAAGTTTATCATATTTTGATTTTCTGTTTTTTTTTTAAATAAACCAACTTTTTCGTTATAACGCTTAAAATTACCAATTGGAATAAAATGTTGTTACAATTATAAGAGTGTTGAACATAATGAAATATTAAAGCAGTTAAAAAATTACATTGTCAGGAAAAGCATATTAAAAAAAATAAGTTTGAATTAAGTGTTTTTTTTGTAGAAAGTTTCTAACGAGCACTTCTTGTTTAAGTATGCAGTAAATATTTCGAGTTTAGAAAAGCCTGAAAATTTAGATTGGTCCAATTTAAATTGTCAGGGTTTTCTAATCTCGAAATTTACCACATGCGTCAGGTGTATAAAACAATGACTTAATGTAAAGTTCAAAAACATACTATATTTATTGTATGTTCAATAAAATAGAACCTCTAGAGTGCCATGGAATAAATTGTAGGTTGGCAACTCTGAAATTATACATTATAATTATTATGTCTGACGTTTTATATGACAATTCCTAAAGCGTGTAGCCAACTTAAATTTAAAAAAAGATTAAATCATGGCACTCTAGAGGTTTTTTTTTTATTGAACATACGATATAACAATGATACATCGTAAAATAAATATTAAATTTAAATCATTCAAGATGTTATTTTATTATAAAAGTTTTCTAAGCCATTTTTCTATCAGCACGTTAATTCACAAACTTCACAGTTTCATGTAATAATCCGTGGGATTAGCGAAAGCGCATTTTAATTACCTACTGGATTTACGTGCAAAGCTCGGATTTAGGTACACTTAATCTTTATGCAAATTCCAAGTGCTATTTACACAACAAAATTATGACTGTACATTTTATTACCTAAATTATAATAGTAATATTCTGAAGCAGCGTACTCGGATGCATCAACATTTATCTTGAAGTTATAATCATAACTCAGTCTCATATATCTTCACGTTTTCTAGTGCTTGATTCGTAAACAGAAGATACGTTTACAGAAAAGTGTTTTTGTAGTTTTTAATACAATACAACATAAATGTTCTGATATTCCTCGGTGCTTGCTCAACAATTTAATAACAAGTTTAAAAAGTTTTTATGAAGGGTTTTTTTTATACAGTATACATATCCCGATTATAAAATTGATGAATACTAGAAAATTTACAGCGTATACTGTAAATTTTCTTGCATTCATTGATTTTATAAAAGTGTTAAATTTAAAGCTTCTAACTAGTGTTTCCACTCCTTAATTAAGCATGAAGTAAAACTTCGAGTTTAGAAAAGCCTGAAAATGTGGCTTAGTCGGGTAGCAAGGCGATCAATCAACATGTTCAGGCTTTTCTAAACACGAAATTTTACTTCATGCGCCACGCGTATAAAACACTGATTTAAAGGTATGTTCAAAATATACTGCTTAAGTTTGATCTCAATTTATTACACTTTACAAATATTTATTTCACCTAATGAAACTTTATATTAGTAAAAGTAAATGAAAAAAAATCGAAACAAAATAAACAGTTGTAATACTTATAAACGTGAAATCAAACTTAAATAGAAGGTATGGTTTAACATAAAATATAATAAAATGTAGAATATTTTAAAAATATTAAAAGTGCAGTTGTTTTCTAAAATCAACAACTAGATTTCTGTAGATTTTCTGCAGAGTCGCATTTTTAGCAGAGCTGGGATGAATCCTCAAAAACATGATTCCAATCACGAATCCGAATCACCTAATATGATTCGAATCACGAATACTCGAATAAAGGATTCGTAAGTGAAAAATATGATTCGAATCAAAGATTCGAATCCTCATTTTTGAATCACGGATACAAATCCTTTAAAAATAAATTTGAATCTATTATTTGCAAGCAGTAATATTTTATTCCATCAGTTTCTATTAACAAACATGTTCATTTACCGACTAAATATCTGATTATATAATGATTTTAATTAATGATGATATATGTGTTATTGAACTTCATTTTGAATCTGTGTTTTATACGCCTGGCGCATGAAGTAAAATTTCGAGTTTAGAAAAGCCCCGTGAAAATTTGTCTCGGGTCGCTGCGCGACCCTCAACAAATTTTCTACGCGGGGCTTTTCTAAACTCGAAATTTTACTTCATGCTTAGTCTGGGAGTGGACAACACTCATTCTTAGAAGTTTCAAATTAAAGGATTACTCTAGATTACTAAGTTTATTACCAATTTACAAAGGCTACAGCTCGAAGGACCAATCATGGTCTTCGGAGACCGAAGGACTACAGGGAATCGAAGTTTATTTACAAGAAAACAACGAATATCTGAAGGTTTACAGCATGGATAGGAAAGAAAACATCCAATTTTGAAAAAATATCGAAGTTGGGTTCGTTTTCAGTGCGTTTTTAACTTCACTTTAAATCAGTGTTTTATACGCGTGGCGCATGAAGTAAAATTTCGAGTTTAGAAAAGCCCCGTGAAAATTTGTCTCGGGTCGCTGCGCGACCCTCGACAAATTTTCTACGCGGGGCTTTTCTAAACTCGAAATTTTACTTCATGCTTAGTCTGGGAGTGGACCGTCAAGATTTTCTACATGTCGAGATTTTTGATATTTCTAGATTTATGTCGATTTATTCACAGTTTGTTATTGTATTAAATGCAACTTCAATATTAAATAAAAACGTTTTTTTTTAGGAATAGAATATTCACCCATTAAGAGCCGAACAAATTATAAAGTTAACTCTAAAAGTTAATTTTAAGTAAAATTTTGCATCTTTTTCTATGATTTCAATAAATGATTTATTATATTACATACGTCGATTTTTTAAAAGAGTTAAATTTAAAATTCAAACGAGTGTTGTCCACTCCCAGACTAAGCATGAAGTAAAATTTCGAGTTTAGAATAGCCCCGCGTAGAAAATTTGTCTCGGGTCGCGCAGCGACCCGAGACAAATTTTCACGGGGCTTTTCTAAACTCGAAATTTTACTTCATGCGCCACGCGTATAAAACACTGATTTCAAGTGAAGTTAAAAATATACTATTAACGTTGGTAAATATTTGAATTATTCGAAAATTTTAATATTTATATTCAAATATGAATAATTTAGTGATTTAAATATTCATATTAGAATATTTAACTATTTGAATTAATCGAATTCGAATCCCAGCCTAAATAGCAATGATTCGAATTATTTAGGAGGATTTGAATCCATGTATCAGGATTCGAATTTTATAAGGATTCGATTCCATTTATAAGGATTCGAATCCTTTTATAAGAATTCGAATCATTTATAAGAATTCGAATCCTTTTATAAGGATTCGAATCATCTACGTTTGGATTCGAATACGAATCCTTTTAAAAAAATGTAACGAATCCGGATCACGAATCCGTTTTCACTAAAGTATTTGAATACCTCTTTTGAATCCTCTAAAAGGATTCGAATCCGGGAATCGAATCCTGAATGATTCGAATCCTGCCCAGCTCTGATTTTTAGTATAATCTGGACTCCACTTTAAATCAATGTATAATACGCATGGCGCATAAAGTAAAATTTTTAGTTTAGAAAAGCCTAAAATTTTGGAATAAGCCAAATTGTTAGGCTTTCCTAAACTCGAAATTTTACTTCATGCTTAATCAAGGAGTGGAGACACTCTTTAAATTGCTTGCTTTTATAAAATCAACTAATTCCGGCAAATTTACCAAACGTTGTAAATACCGGTATAAATATACTTTAAAGACAATGTTCCTGTATATACAGGGTATTCCGTTAATGTGGGGAAATGGTTTAACCATAGATTCTTGAATTAAAAATATGAGGATTTAACACAACTTTTCTATATCCAAAACTTTACGGCTAAGCCGGAATTAGTCTTTAAAGTTCAAAAAAATATTATTAATTTTATTTGTAACGATTGCGCGCTATATTCGATTTGACTGAAATTTATTATAGTTGATTATCATAATATAACACATCATTCAAGTTATAGTGGTTATCATTGATTGACAAGAAGTATGAAAAATAGTAGTACCACAACAAAAACTAAAATATGTTTTTACTGGTGCATTTTATAAACATTAAAAAAATATAACTTCAAAGGTTGGTTCATTTGAAAGCTTTTTTGTTTCTTAATAATGTTTGATATCTTGTACGATTTTGCCACAAAAATATAAAATATGAATATAGTATCCTTAATTTTCTTGGCAAAATCCTAATACAAGCAACATACAGTGATTTTTTCTCTTAGGTAAACATATGCACAAGCTGTACATTTTCCGACATTCGTTGTTTTTTAAAAGAGGTCATTTTGAAGCTTTAAACGAGTGTCTTCCACTCCCAGACTAAGCATGAAGTAAAATTTCGAGTCAAGAAAAGCCCTGTAAAAATTTGTCGAGGGTCGCGCAGCGACTCAAGACAAATTTTCTGGACTTTTGTAAACTCGAAATTTTACTTCATGCGCCACGCGTATAAAACACAGATTTCAAGTGAAGTTCGAATATAGATAAACTTCACAACATTTAAGTGTTTTATACGCGTGGCGCATGAAGTAAAATTTAGAAGTTTAGAAAAACCCAGAAAATCTGTCTCGGAGCCCTGCGCGACCCTCGACAAATTTTCACGGGGCTTTTCTAAACTCAAAATTTTACTTCATGCTTAGTCTGGGAGTGTAAATCACTCGTTTAAAGCTTCAAATTGATCTTAAAAAAAACAAGGTATATCTAAAGATTTACAGAAAATAGGCTGAATTTATAATACGTATACTTTAAAGAAAATCTGTTTGCTTGGGAGAAATATAATAATTATAAACTATAATGAAGATAACAATTAATTATCAAAAAAACATTCGTTAATTAATATTATACACAATTGACGTTTGTTAAACAATGGCGGCGGAAAAAAAGACATGTATTTTTAATCACCCGAAAAACTAGAGTTCGTTTTTACTAAAAAATAAGAAATAATTTATTTGCATTTTATTTTTTTGTGACAAACCCGTACAAGATATCAAACATTAATAACAGACAAAAAAGCTTTTAAATGAACTAATCTTTCAAGATGTATTTTTTAAATATTTATAAGATGCGCCAATAAAAACATATTTTAGCTTTTATGTTGTAATACTATTGTTATTTATACTTCTTTTCAATCAATGATGGCCATAATAACTAAAATAGTGCGTATATTATGGTAATCAACTATAATACATTTTAGTCGGATCGAATATAGCGTTCAATTGTTATAAATAAATTAAATAATATTTTTTTGAACTTTGAAGACTAATTCCGGCTTAGCCGTAAACTTTTGGATATAGATAAGTTATGTTAAATCATCATATTGTGATCCCAGGAATCTATGGTTGAGTCCTTTCCCCACATTAACGGGACACCCTGTATAGTTTTCACTAAAATATATCACAAATTTCAAAAAACGTATATAGTTTTAAACAATTTAAATAATTAAATATACAGAATCAAAACGTAATTTAGACATACAAGGTTTCACGTTTTATAAAGGATTTCTTTTTGGTAAAATGTTGGAAATAGAAAACCTTTCGTACAAGGTAAAGTTTTACAGTTTTCAAACGAAAACAATTTCCTTATTGACATTGTTCCGCAGTCCCTGAAAAATTGAAAGACTTGAAAGGCGGATACGCTCTCTTATTGATTTTAAGGAGATAGGATATTTCCTCTCCTGTTTTATACAAAAGCTTCTCGTTCACCGCGTTCCTTCAGAACACCGGCATTTTTCATCACTTTAAAATGAATGTTTTTATTGGAAACAATTCTAAAAACTACTTTAATATATCTGTCTTTTTATTAATATTAGGAGAGCTCCATCAAGCATGTTAGATATTTTTTAAAATAAAAATCACTTGACTATAAAATACATTTTAATTTGTTTGCACAACACTTTTTTAATGTTATGTAACTGCATTTACATAAAATAAAAACGTGTTATACAAACACATACACCCGTTTTTTTTTTGGGTTAAATTAACATGTACAACGAAGTAGAGGCATCTACAAGACAGAAAAATCAATTCTGTATTGTGGAGGCTTCTTCTTCGTAATACACGTTAATTTTACAATAAAACACTTTTTACTTGTTTCACTTGCTTTGTATCACTTTTTTAAAAAAATTATTCCAACTAGTTTCGGCCTATCCTGTATTTTCCTTGCAAATGGCCGCAAAGAATATACAGGATTAACATGTTATAATTTTATTTCATCATATTTCTTCAAACGATCAATGAGAAATAAGTTAAAAATATGTTAGATATTGCTTAGTATATTTACTATTTATGAATAATACTTGTGCCACCTTATTTATGACAGTTAAAATACTAAGTAATTATTCTTTATCCTAAATTTAGTGTAATTCTTGATGGAATTTAAGAATTCTTGGAATTCATACAAGTTATAACTTAAGTGTAATTCTATCAAATCGTAATACTGCAAGTTTTCAAGTCACTAAATGTGTTGAAATTACCTTACAACCCTCACATGAAGTGACCCCATAATGGTAACCGGATGCTTTATCCCCACAGACCTTGCAGGGCACGAAGTTTTTTGTTGTTGACGAACTGTTTGAATCTGCCGCAACATAATGTTGTTCTGGAATAGAATAAAAACGATATTAATATAAACAATATTACTAATTTGTATATTCATTTTTTTTATAATAAACTGTTCCATTAACCCTGACAATTTCATAGATAAGGTACGATTCACGAGAGGTTTCCCATGGTTTCCTTGATTTGTATTGTTTTCTGCACTAATACATGTAATACGAAAATAGTTTGATGTCATCAGATTGCGTGTGTGAAAAGAGACAGAAAACATCATAATCATCAAAATAATCTGCTATGGTTTTTAGATGGAACATGCGATAACGTATGTTTCGGTATGTAGCTTTAAAATTTTAAGGTTAACAGTCACATTTTGACAATGTCTTCGTAAAAATAAATCTGCAAAAACCCAGCCACTAATCATTTAACTTAATGTGCACAATCGTTTGAAATGTGAGTTTAAGTGGTATAATTCCAATTTCCAAATCTACTAAATAGCTCAGGTATTTACAGAAATAAATAATGCATTTATGTTGATTTTCTGTAAGCTCAAACAAAAATGTTAGTTGAATCGAAAGCGCATTCAGTAGATTGGGCAAATAATTATCGGATTAATCTGTAAATACAGGGAATGTTTCTTTTAAGTACGAATACGAGGATTTTTCTATTAGGTATACATATGCATACGCTTTTTTTTAGAGTTAAATTTGAAGCTTTAAACGAGTGTTTTCCATTCCCAGACTAAGCATGAAGTAAAATTTCGAGTTTAGAGAAGCCTGAAAATTTGGTTTGGTCGCGTAGCGCGAAGCGCGGAGCGGCCTAACCAAATTTTCAGGCTTTTCTAAACTCGAAATTTTACTTCATGCGCCGCGCGTATCAAACACTGAAAGCCCTGAAATATTGTCGAGTAAACTTCGCTTGAAATCAGTGTCTTATACGCGTGGTGCATGAAGTAAAATTTCGAGTTTAGAAAAGCCTGAAAGTTTGGTTTGGTCGCTCCGCGCTTCGCGCTACGCGACCAAACCAAATTTTCAGGCTTTTCTACACTCGAAATTTTACTTCATGCTTAGTCTGGGAGTGGAAAACACTCGTTTAAAGCTTTAAATTGACCTCTTTTAAGAAAAGAACGAATATTAAAAAATCTACAACACTTAATTGGGCTATGTATCGAAAAACTCTATGTATAACATGTAAAATTTCCGATTTAACATTGGTTTTAAGATTGCCCCGCATCCACCTTAGGTGTACAGGACATTTTTCAAAATGAAAATTAGACAAATATAGACAAATAAAAATAAGCAGGCTTATTAGAATTGTTATTAAATTGCGTATTATAATCAGGAAAAATTAGGTACATCCTAAGTGGCTCAGAAGATCAATGTCTCAATTTAGCGGCTTAGTTCCTACCTGAATAAAGATCTATGTAAAATTGTCTACCTCAATACATACTTTTTAAGTTGGTTTTAATCATAGTGTACTATTATCGCAAGTACTTGTAGACATTCTCTGAATATTCACAAGACATTATGATTTAAAGCTTTTCTAATAGAAAGGTTACTAATATATTCGCGACCTTAACAGTATGACATTGTCATGTAACGTCAAAGTTCGACACAACTAGGAAAAATCGTTGCATATACAACTGTCTAAAAAATTGAACCACACATTTCACATCAATGAGTCATAGGACATCTCTCCCGAACTCCACTATAGTTATATTTCAATAAAAATGTTAAATTCTATTACTTTACTAGTAGTAAAGGCGCTTCAGAAAATCCTATGTAATACAAATTTAATAAAATTTAAGATAAAATAAAATCTATATAGGAAAATTTGGTAAAATAATGAACTAAATATTCACATATCATTAACTATTTGTTTTAAAAAACTTCGGAAAATTTAAATATTTTACAAAATATTTTATTTTATTATTTATTTATATCGTATGTTCAGTTCAATAAAATATAACCTCTAGAGTGCTATTAAATATATTGTAGGTTGGCAATTCTGAAATTTTACATTATAATTATTATGTCTGACGTTTTATATGACAATTCGTAAAAGATGCGGCCAACATAAATTAAAAAAAAAAAATTATAGCAAGATAAATTCAAATTCAAAACTATTTGAATTCGAGAGAATAAGCTTACGCTTCTTATAGTTTGCACACTTTAAACATAATATATAAAATTACGAAAAAACTATTCGTGAAAATGCAAACAGTGTCTTAATTAATAAGACAATTTAAGACGATAAATATCCATTGAAACAACTACTTCCCGTGCAAATACACCTCCGGATATTGAATTATACAATGAAATATTTAAAATCTTATTTAATTTGATTTGTTACAACGCTCTATTAAAGTATATGTAACGTTTAGGTCAAATTCTCTTCAAACCAACTAACAATACAATTTAATTCAATATCCGGAGGTGTATTTGCACGGGAAGTAGTTGTTTCAATGGATATTTATCGTCTTAAATTGTCTTATTAATTAAGACACTGTTTGCATTTTCACGAATAGTTTTTTCGTAATTTTATATATTATAAAATTATAGCACTCTAGAGGTTTTTTTATTGAACATATTTGGTTAATTTTTACATATTATATCGAAATTGGTTATGTTAGGTTAGATTGAAGGGTTATGGTATTTACTTAAATTCGCTGTCATTAAATTAAATGACAGTTACGTAGGTTTATGGTCAGATGGTTGTTAGTTGAGTTAGGATAAATTAGGACAGTATTGCAAATTGCGTTAGCTTGGTATTGCTTAGGGTACAATCCAATTATACAGGTTACTTTTGGTTGGGTGAACGATGATCATTTGAATGATCATTCAAATGATAATAATAATGATCAGTCAAATGGTCACATTAATGATCATTCAAATGGTAATTTGAATGATCATTCAAATGGTTACACATGAAATTTTTCATATACATATACGAATGCTTTTTTTAAAATAGTTCAATTTGAAGGTTTAAACGAGTGTTTCCACTCCCAGGTTAAGCATGAAGTAAAATTTCGAGTTTAGAAAGAGCCTGAAAGCCAAATTCTTAAGCTTTTCTAAACTCGAAATTTCACTTCTGTTCAATATTAGAACAAACACAATTCAACGTTTTGCATACACAAATGAAAAAAAGTTTGTTACTTTCTCAATATTTTTGTTGTGAATTTCTTAGTAAATTGAATTTGGTTGATTTTTTTAATATTAGTTTTGCAAAAAAACATACGAGGGCCATTCCATAAATAATGCACATCATTTCTTATTTTCTTACATGTTTATATTTTTGATGTAATCTCTTTACAATCCTTTAACATAATCTCTGCTTCTTAATGGCCGAGTATCAACATTTGGGAAGCTTTACAATGCCATCTAATACGCCACCTTTCTTTATCTGACGAATGGCTCGGGTACTAGCGATAGACAGCTCTTTTAGAGATAAATAACAACGTCCTCGCATAGGTTGTTTCAACTTTGGGAATAAGTCGAAGTCTAGTTGACTTATATTGAGACTCTAGGCTGGATTAGGTAACATTTCCTAACTGTAATCGCACAGCTTTTCATTTATGACATTGACAATGTGCGGGCTTGCGTTGTTGTGGTGAAAGAGTGACCCAGCTTCGAAAAACTGAGGTCGGGTTTTCTACATTTGTCTGTTTCGTTCTTGAATTAAATCACAATAATATAATCCTGTGACACTTTATCTACATGGAACTCTGTTTGTCACGGTCATTCCATGGTAATCATAAGCAAAGATCATAATTTGATTGACCTTAGATTAAACTCGAGGAAATTTGTTTGGACGTGGGGATGATTCACCTTTTCACTTGTTTGGCTGTGATTTTAATTCTAGTTCAAACTCTCAAACCCACAATTTATCAATAGTGATGATTCGATGCAACAAAGCTTGACCTTTAACGTCAAATCTTTGTTTCAGCACTTTGACCTTTGAACCTTAATAGTCACGGTACCCAAGACCGATGGGGGCTCCATTTCTAACTCGAGTTATGTAAAAACAAAACACAAACACTGGCTTTTTCCTCAAACCCTAAACTACAACGTAAAAATCATTATCGGCGTGTCCTTCACTCCGCAGTGTTGTCAAACTGTGCATTATTAATAAAATGACCCTCGTATTTGACATATCAATATGCTTTTGTAAATACGAGGGGGGGTTCGATATTAAAGGTATAAGCCAAAATTTACTAACATATATTTTTAAAGAAAATATTTAATACATTCTACAAAAAACTATATACTTTTGTTTAGTTCTCGACATAATCTCCATAAAGATTGAGACATTTATCCTAGCGTGACAGTAGTTTGAAGATCCCTTCATGGTAGTGCTGCCTGTCAAGTCGATTAAAGTAGTCCAAAACTGTGTCTCAATTCCTGTTGATTTGCAAAGCATTTCCCCCCAAAAGAAATTTGGCTGGGAAACGCTTTTCCATTTTTTTTTTCAGGAAAACACTTTGAAAATCAACAGGAATTGCAAGACGCATTTGTGGACTACTTTAGTCGACTTGACAGGCAACACTACCATGAACGGATGTTCAAACTACTGTCACGCTGGGATAAATGTCTCAATCTTTATGGAGAATATGTCAAGAAATAAACAAAAGTATATAGTTTTTTGTAGAATGTATTAAATATTTTCTGTAAAAAAAAAGAATATGTCGAGAAATGAACCAAACAATATAGAGTTTTGTAGAATGTATTAAATCATTTCTTTAAAATTGCATGTTGGTAAATTTTGGCCTGTACCTTTAATATCGGACCGCCCGCGTATTATTAAAATATGTAGTTTGGTAGATTCAAAAAATTTCTTGTAGGTAATATTTCCATATTTTTAAATACATGCATTCTAGGTAAGTTTGAGTGTTTGAAATTGTATTTGAAGTAACATATAATTTTAGTCAATATTGCTAAAAACAAAAGATAGTAACAGGGATGTTTAACTGCATCCGCAAAATGGTCAAGATAGTTAAGATGTAGTCAGTATAGTCAAGGTTATCACATAATAGTTAGAATGCGGTCTATTTAGTTAAATGACAGTCAATATAGTCAGTAGTAAAACTACTATACTATACAATATTGATCATATATGTGGAAAATTCGCAAAATATTGTCAAAATTTAAGAAATGAATGAAATGAAAGGAACATTACCAAATTGTGACGTTTTAATAAATTGGATGTAAAAATATTTTGAATTCCCTGGTTTCATTTTTCTCTAAAAACTCTGATTAATCAAAGTGTTAATCCATTGATAATGGTCACTTTGTGTCCGAAATGTACATTTGGTAATTCAAATAAAAGTGTGAAGAAAGGTTATTAGTGCTTTATTCGTCAAATCTGATTAATCGCCTAATTTCAAGTTTTTATTTAAAGCTCCAGATCAATAATTGATTTTTTAACCAATTTTCAAACAACCAACAAAAACAGAAATCATTTTAAACTGATGGATTTAATGTCTGCTTAAATTTAGAATAATTCTACGCCTAATTCCAAAGCTTTAAAGCTTCTGAGCAAACTTGTTATTTCTTATTAATTTTCACACATAAATTCAACTAAAAATGTATTTCAATCTTAATGTGGAGGCTGTAAATGCTTTTTATATTCCCGGAATTTCTATTTGCTTATATCATCTTTAACTCTGATTAATGATTAATTCTATACCTTAGACTACGTTTTTAAAGTTCTAGAGCTAGCATTGAGTTTTTACCAATTTTAAAACATATACCAGCTAAAGCAACGCAGTTTCACTTTTGTGGAAATGTAAATGGTTGTAAATACATTTTTATTTTTCGGATTTAATTGTTGCCTATATAACCTTTAACTCTGACTAATTTTATGACTAGTTCCATTTTTTTAATGCTCTAGAGAAAAACATATTTTTTTTACTAACTTTTGAACCTAAATCTAACAAAAAAAAAAAAAAAAATTTTACTTAAAATCTCAAGTGAATATTGATTAACCCATTAGGCGCCATTGATGCATATACGTAACATTATTAATTTTATGTTAGTTAAATTACTAAATAAGGTAATTTGATATATTATTTGAAAATGTATGAAGAATAATGTAAATTTTTGTTATTTAAATATTTCGATTATTACTCATTTTAAAAAAATGTTTTTAGTGTATTTCTAACTTCACAATATTTCAGTGTTTTATACGCGTGGCGCATGAAGTAAAATTTCTAGTTTAGAAAAGCCCCGTGAAAATTTGTCTCGGGTCGCTAGCGCGACCCTCGACAAATTTTCTACGCGGGGCTTTTCTAAACTCGAAATTTTACTTCATGCTTAGTCTGGGAGTGGAAATACTCGTTCTAAACTTCATATTGCACGGTTTTATTCAAAATCGACGAATGCCTTACATTTACAGCGTATACATTATGTATATTTTAAAAATTCATTTGTTCAAAGAAGTGTAGAATTTTACCTGAAATCAACTTTTAGAGTTAACTCTATAATTGCTCGGCCGTTAATGGGTTAAATATATCCTTGTTTTTGTAAAAATTTGAAGATTTTCATCAAGCGTTTCTTAAGCGTTTAATTTAAAGCTTCCGATGAGCGTTTTCAGTTCTTGATTAGGCATCTGCTCTTCGCCAAAATATATCATCTAACAAGCTATCAAGTAAATATAAGTAAACACAAATAATTATAAACAAAATCATTTTTATTGAGCACAATACTTGACTTACACATTCTAAATTCGAAATTTTAGAATTTAGAATGTGTAAGTCAAGTATTGTGATCAGTAAAAAATATTTTGTTTATAATTATTTGTGTTTATTTATATTTACTTGATAGCTTGTTAGATAATTTATTTTTGCGAAGAGCAGATGTGCACGCGCGTTTTTATTGTGAATTCGCGACGGTCGTTTATTGACCATTTTCGAATAAACCGCAACAAATTTTTCCTTTTTACAATCCGCCCATTAGTATTCCCAACGCTTCTTGTTTAGCTGTTGACCGTTACTTCTGGAAATTCGTGCTCGCATCAAGATTGCAAATATCAAATGCTACCGAACAAACATCGGAATGCGATAACGGATACAGTACTGTATATGTGTAACTGATATACACGCTCTTTTGAAAATCAATTAACAGAAGAAAAAAAACTATTAAGAAAATGTTAAGTACGAATACATGTATCTCATTAAAAAAATATATGTAATAAAGATTTCGAAAATAGATGAACATATTTTTTATTTGAATGCGAACACTATAAACATCATAATGTAAATGAACATGTATCTCATTAAAAAATAGACTAGATATTAATAGACGATTTGCATGTATCTCATATTAAGAAAAAAAATCATAAATATTCTTGAACCCATTAACAGCCGAGCAATTATAGAGTTAACTCTAAAAAGTGATTTTAGTAAAAATTCTGCACTTATTTTTATGATTTCTATTCATGACTCGAGTTTCTAAACTCGAAATTTTACTTCATGCGCCACGCGTATAATACACTTATTTTAAGTGAAGTTCGCTTGTTCACAATATTTTAGCATTTTTAGTGTTTAATACGCCTGGCGCATGAAGTAAAATTTCGAGTTTAGAAAAGTCTGAAATTTTACTTCATGCTTAATCTGGGAGTGGAAAACACTCGTTTAAAGCTTCAAATTGAAGTCTTTTAGAAAAAGCGTAAGCATATGTATACTTGAAAGATAAATTCCCTGTATACATTGAAATCATCAAAATCAACGTAAATTTACGAAAATCATGAAAACTGATGAAAGTTGATATAGTCGTATAAAACACTGAAATATTGTGAAGTTACAAATACCCGGTGTATTTTTTTTCCATGAGTAATAATCGAAACATATAAATAACAATATATAAACATTTTTACAGGAAACAAACATTTTCAGATTCAATTATCCCATCCACGTCAAATACAACAAACCAAATTAAACATAGCACTTTCCATTCCTTAATATATAGATTATTAAATATCCCTCTAAACGCCGACAATTTCAAATCTGAATTAAATATTATAAAAATAATAGCAAATAACAACGGATATTCAGAACAGTTAATAGATAATTTATTAAAAAAGAAAAAACAAAGTCAATTACTAAAATATTTTTACGCAACCAATCCAAATTCTAAAAACACCTGGCAAAAAATAGGTTATGTGGCAGACCTTTCTGTAAAATTAAAAAATACTTTGAAATACAACAAATTTGACATCATTCTAACAAACCCCATTAATTTAAGTAAATTATTAGTGAATAATAAGTTCAAAAACGATAGAATAGAACTATCAGGTGTTTATGAATTAAGATGTAACGACTGTGATGCAGTATATATAGGTCAGACCGGACGATCATTCCAAATCCGTCTCGACGAACATAAAGATGTTCTAAATCAGTGGTCTCCAAACTACGGCCCGCGGGCCAAATCCGGCCCGCGACTTGCATGAATCCGGCCTGCAATTGTTTGTATTTTTTTTTGTAAATGTCATATTTTGAAATATTCTAACAATTGTTCCTTAAATTTTTTATAATTTTATAAAATTAATCGGATCTTGGCCGACTTTATTATGTAGAATTGTATTTGTGGCCCGCGAAGAAGATAGTTTGGAGACCCAGGTTCTAAATAAAAAACAATCAACGGGTATGTCCAAACACTACATCACAGCCGGTCATCTATACAACGGCAATAATTTTAATATATTGTATACAGGCAATAAGGGTCGTATACTGAATTTCAGAGAAGGCTTGGAGATAAATAAAGCAATAAAATCCGGAAAACATGTGGTCAATGACAATGACGAGCTATGGATCTCCCCAATAATGAACGCCCTTATTACCTGATTTTGTATATACATATCTTGTAAAAAAGTATTCTCTGTATATTCCTTGATAATGGCTAGAAGCCGAAACTAGTCGGAATAATAAGTAAAACGTTAGTGAAACAAACCAAGTGTTTTTATTTCAAATTTTATTTTAATCATGTTTCACCAAGTGAGTAATGAGAACATTGTGAAAGATATTATAAACATTTTCGTTCACTCATGCTTAAGTCAGGTCATATTAACTTATTTAGTAATTTATAATAACTTATTTAGTAATTTAAAAAAATATATGTTGCATTATTGCATTAATGGCTCTTAATGGGTTAATAGTATATTAAGTAAGGATTTTATTACTATAATTTGACACCTTTCAATTTTAATAAAGTTGTTTTTGCCAGTTACAATTGATAGTAACTTACATTTACACTAATCGGTAAGTAAAACGTAAGTTCTACTACCGGTTTGTTATTCATAGCAACTTTGTAAACACAACCTACTGTCCTGGAAACAGAAGAGATACCTAAGTACTAAAAAAGGTCGATCGTGCAAAAATATACTTTAATCAACATTATTAATATTTTCAAATAAATTTATATATTAAAAATGTCTTAAGAACCACTATTTTAGTTTGTCCAACTTACTCAATTATTTTTCAGTATTCTTGATACTTCATATTTTGATTACTATACAAAACTATAAAGTAACACAGCAAACAGATCTATTAATATATTACAAGCACTAATCTTTTCCCGATAAATTCATTTTCGGATTACGATAATATTGCAGTTATACGGCATACACCTTTTTGAAGTCAAACAATTTATCTGCAGAAATAATTAAAAGAACCATTAATCTAAATTGTGTAATGGTCTAGTTTAATTAATCATGTATGTACATAAATGAAATATGAACGATGTTCGAATTACTCTTCGTTTCATTGGAGAAAGTATGTGCATGTGGATAAACATATTTATAGACATGCAGACATATTATGCGTAGGAAGGTTAAGTTCACGGGCTCAGATGTTATGAAACGAGGTTGACGACTGACCAGTTTCGCATTATATAACAACACACACACATCGACTTGAATCTTTTTATTTTTCTTTAGTCTTCCTCTCGTTCTTCTTATTTTACGGTCAGATTTATGTCTCAACAGGTTCCATTCTTAGATTTTTTTACTGGGGATAACTGTATTTATTTAACATACCTATAAAAGAATCAGTTTCTACGTGGAACAAATAAAGATTTGCTTCGCTTTAACCTATTAAGCGCAATTGATGCAATAACGCAACATTATTAATTGTTTGTAATTAAATTACTAATACCCGGTGTTATAAACGATTAATAAATTATTAGATAACTATTTGTGGAGTAAATTTATTTACCTAGTAAACTAATGGGCAAATAAAATTGCGTATTATAAAGCAAACCTACCAAATAAATAGCAATTCTAGAAATAAATAATTTAATTAGTAGATTACAGACTGAAATTATACATTTTCATTGTGGTCATAGCTGGAACCACCCATTTTTTAAATTGAATTGTCAATATTTCAAATTAAATTGTCAATCAAATTAGAAATTTAGTATAATTCCTTATAATTATGAAGAATAACGGTGGAATAGGACAGAATTACACAGAACAAGAAAAAGAAAGCTTATTAAAAGTCATATAAGACTTAAACGAGTGTTTTCCACTCCCAGGCTAAGCATGAAGTAAAATTTCGAGTTTAGAATAGCCTGAAAATTTGGTTTGGTCGCGTAGCGCGAAGCGCGGAGCGGCCAAACCAAATTTTCAGGCTTTTCTAAACTCGAAATTTTACTTCATGCGCCACGCGTATAAGACACTGATTTCAAGTGAAGTTCACTTGTTCACAACATTTCAGTGTTTTCCGTGTTCAATACGCGTTGCGCATGAAGTAAAATTTCGAGTTTAGAAATGCCTGAAAATTTGGTTTGGTCGCTCCGCGCTTCGCGCTACGCGACTAAACCAAATTTTCAGGCTCAGTCTGGGAGTGGAAAACACTCGTTTAAAATTTTAAATGGAACTACTTTAAAAAAAGCGTTTGCATAAGTATAAAAATTACTGGTTATGTCTGACTTAAAAAACTCTAGGTCTTTGACTCCTTAGAATGTCCTGTGGTTCGAATTAATCACTGTCAGGGAAGATACTATGAGCGAACTTAAATCTGACACGGATGATATGGTAGACATAATAACCGTAATAAAATTAATAAATACAAGTAGTAGAATCTAAAGTAATTATAATAACATAATACACTTTTGACTTTTAACTGTCAAATTATTTAGAGAATAAAATTTACTTGGTAGAAAAACAAACAAATAATTTACTGGGGAGATTTATTGCCCAAATAAAGTAATTAATAATACCGAAATCTTTGGAATAAATTAATGTATTCCTAAAGTAAATTTTATTTATTGAATAAAACGTTTTATAATACCGGGCATAAATAAATTAATTTGATACATTGTATTATTTGACCAGACTTGAACATGTGTGGAGAAAAATGTAAATATTTTGTTATTTAAATATTTCGATTATTACTCATTTAAAGAAAATGTATTTCTAACTTCACAATATTTCAGTGTTAACTTCACAATATTTTAGTGTTTTAAACGCGTGAACCTGGAAGTGGAAACACTCGTTACAAACTTCAAATTGAACGCTTTTATAAAATCTACGAATGCCTGAAAATTTACACCATATACAAGGAATTTTTCTATGCATATGTATACTTAAAAACATTTGCATACGCTCTTAATTTTCCTGCATTTGTTGTTTTTTTTATAGAGTTCAATTTAATGCTTTAAACGAGTGTTTTCCACTCCCAGGTTAAGAAGAAAGTAAAATTACGAGCTTAGAAAAGCCTGAACGAAATTTTACTTCATGCGCCACGCGTATTAAACTGATTTGATGTGAAGTTCAGAATATACGACTTTAGCATACTGCTTTAGTAGTATATTTTACGTTTAGGCTTTTCTAAACACGAAATTTTACTTCATGCTTAATCTGGGAGTAAAATACACTTGTTTTAAACTTCAATTTGAAATATTTTCAGAAACAACGAATATCTGGTTTAAAACACCTTGTATAGTATATTGATATATGTATACTGAAAAGAAGAACTCCCTGTAAATTATGTATTTCCAAGAAAAAAATCCCAGTATGTAATATAATAAGTCATTTATAAAAATCATAAAAAGTAGGGCAGAATTTTACCTCAAATCATATTTTAGAGTTACCTCTATAATTACTCGGCCGTTAATAGGTTAAAACAGGGCTAGCCAACCCAAATTGCTTCGAGGGCCAAAACTAACATTTGAAATGTTTCAAGGGTCGCAGTTTTAGTTTTTTTGAAAATATTTTATATTTTATTTGAAACTTTAAATTACTTTTTTGGCATTTTAGACATTTTTAAAAGTTCAGCAATCTAAAATTGCGTTTTAATTTATTTTTTATACAGGGAATTTTTCTGTTTCTGTTTTTCTGTTATTACATTTGTATTATTAAATAAAAGAATTGAGTCTCCTTTCTTCACAGGATTTATTTAAAAATCGCAAATGTACATTTCGGTCACGATGTGACCATTATCAATGCTTAACTATTTACAAAAACAAACGGAAAATTTATACCATGGATACAGATTCAGATTATAATTACAATGTTTCGGGTGACTGGGATTAGAGCGCTGGGATCAAATTTTCAATAGATAAAATGAAATTATTAAAATTTTCAGTAATTACCGGCTTAATACCTTGGAGGCAATAGAAATGAAAATAGTGGAAAACAGGCTATTGAACTTTGATTTAAGCCCATTATTAAATCCTTTTCTAGAATTGATACCAGCGCTCTAATCCCAGTCACCCGAAACATTGTAATTATAATCCGAATCTGTATCCATGGTATAAATTTTCCGTTTGTTTTTGTAAATAGTTAAGCATTGATAATGGTCACATCGTGGCCGAAATGTACATTTGGGATTTTTAAATAAATCCTGTGAAGAAAGGAGACTCAATTCGTTCACCTTCACGTAACTCAACAATAATTTAATTATACATTTGTATTATTTATAATTTTTGTATTAGTTTAATAAAATTCAAATTGAATTTTTGAATGTAAAATGGGAAATTGTTTAACATTAAATTGATTGTTCTTTAATTGTATAATTGTATTCTAGAATGTTTGCAAAAAGGTAAATCTGTTAAATAAATTAAATTAAATAAATAAATTCTAGAATTCGACTAAATGTTTGTTAAATATATATAAAGTATTAAAAAAATGTATATCTTTATTATAAATAGCGATCATTTAGGCAACTAAAGAGATATCGATCTCAAGAAAATTGAAAAGTTCAGCAATCTAAAATTCCGTTTTAATTTATTCTTTATTCAGGGAATTTTTGTCTTCAGTAGGTATAGATATTCCTGTATATGTGCTAAAAATGTGCATGATTCAGAAATGTTTTTTGTTTATTTATTTATTTATTAACGTATTAACTTTTATAAAAATTCAAAAATAATACAAACCAAATGTTGAGAAAAACAAAATGAGCGAACATGCTTACCTAGAATAAGGGTTCTTAAAAAACGTTTTTTCTTATTTTTAATTAAAATAAATTTTTTTTTTACAAAACGTGTTTTTTTTAATGAAACAGTGTTTAAAACATTACCAATTAAAAACATGTTTAAAACATATCTAAAACGTGTTTTAAACATAACCAGCCTTATTAATAGAATACAGCTTTAATAATAATAATAATAATAATAATAATAATAATAATAATTTATTTCTCAGCAGAATAAATTCTATTTACAGAGAAAAATACAGTTTTAATACTGTTCTATGGATGATATTTACATTTTCGGATTAATAAAACGGTTAAGTAGACTACTATTGTTACTTTACAACTAGTAATTTAATAGCCCTAGTATAAGTCATATACATAACCTCAACTGTCATAACAAAATAGGGTTATTTAGATTTTATTTAATAATGCAATAAATCATAAATGTACAAACCTTATCAGTATGTTTTAAACTTCACTTGAAATCAGTGTTTTATACACGTGGCGCACGAAGTAAAATTTCGAGTTTAGAAAAGCCTGAAAATTTGGTTTGGCCGCGTAGCGCTACGCGCTACGCGACCAAACCAAATTTTCAGGCTTTTCTAAACTCGAAATTTTACTTCATGCTTAGTCTGGGAGTGGAGATACTCATTAGTAAATTTCAATGTAATAATATATCAGAAGAAATGTATTTTCACAAACATAAAAAAAAACAGTGAAACATACCTTAAAAAATACTTGATTACAATGAAGTTAGGACACATGAAAATGTAATGTTGCTACGTTCATTCTATCATTATTTCAAAACTAACTAATAACATGTAGATTTTGCTTTGTTAATACGATATGTTAGTATCGTGTTTGTATGCGTCTAGTAGAGATTAATTAGCATTAAACTATAATGAAATTAACGGCAATTCTATTAGTAAGGCTGAACAAATTTAAATCACGTTTTAAATCACATTTATACACACATAATTGTAATATTTTATTATGATAAGATTTTATTTTTAATAATGTAATTTAAAATGTCTTCAACAATTTAACTAACATTTGAAAACGTAAACAAAAAATGTTTAATAAAGTATTATAAAATGTGATTTAACAAATTTAAGACAATAAAAAAAACTTTTTAAACAACATTAATGTTTAAAACATGTTTTAAATGAATTTACCATTTAAAACATGTTTAAAACAAAACTATTTAAAAAGCGACGGCTGTTTTTGAACATGTTTAAAACACTGTTTTAAAACAAAGTGTTTTAAACATAATAACCCTGCCTAGAATATGTTATAAGTAGTATGTCTTGAACTTCACATTATTTCAGTTTTATATTCGTGGCGTATGAAGTTGGAATAGTTATCAATTAAGAAAATATAAACCTATAAATAATTTTTTTGTTTTGTGTTATTGTTAAGATGAATACTAATTTATTAGAACTGTAAGCTAAATCAGTGTTTCACACGCGTGGCGCATGAAGTAAAATTTTGAGTGTAGATAAGCCCGAAAATTTAGATTGGTCGCTTTGCTTCGCTACGCGACCATTCCAAATTACCAGGCTTTTCTAAACGCGAAATTTTGCTTCCTGCCTAATCAAGAAGTGGAAATCTTCCAACAAGCTTCAAGTTAAACATTTAAAATAACAAAAGCGAATACCTGGACATTTACAGCGAATACATAAGGATATGTATACTTAAAAGAAAAAAATCCCTGCATATTTGCAATCTAATGTAGTCAGTTGTAGTGGAATTAATTCCATTGGAGACTGCATTATGTCACAATACAATAAAATCAAACAAATAGAATTTTGATAATAGTTTAGTTAATCTGTGAAAGAACTGTAATTGTTTAATTTTATAAAATTCAAAAAAACATTTGAAAAAATATATTATTAATTTTGAATATACCTACATATTATTTTAAAATGCTTATTGTTTTCTGTTTCTTTACAAAACAAAAATAATTCAAAATTTAGATTTTTATAAAATTTACAGACTAGTCTGATTTATATCGGCCATTCCATAAATAAGTTCACACTTTTTGGGGGTACATCGGGGATTTTAGAAAATTTCACATATATTATAAAGGCTATCAAAAAAATAATTCAAAATTTAGATTTTTATAAAATTTCCAGACTAGTCTGAATTATATCGGCCATTCCATAAATAAGTGCACACTTTTTGGGGGTACATCAGGGATTTTAGCAAATTTCACACATATTATAAAGGCTATCAAACAAAAATAATTCAAAATTTAGATATTTATAAAATTTACAGACTAGTCTGAATTTTATCGGCCATTCCATAAATAAGTGCATACTTTTTGAGGGTACATCAGGGATTAGAGCAAATTTCACATATATTATAAAGGCAATCAAGACATGGCTTTTAGTTGTTACTAGAGATTAAACAAACTATTGTGCCAAAAGTTATAGCAATATAAATTTTTAGTGTACTTTTATTTTGAACTCAAAAATATCGTAAACCGTTACCGATACAAAATAAGTTATACTTTACTTTACCAAGCACAAAAAAGTACAGAATAATTTTTTTTGTGTAGGTAAAGGTTTACGATATTTTGGAGTTCAAAATAAAAGTGTACTAAAAGTTTATATTGTTATAACTTTTGACACATTCATTTGTTTAACCTCTAGTAACAACCAAAAGCCATGTCTTGATAGCCTTTATAATATATGTGAAATTCGCTAAAATCTCTGATGTACCCCCAAAAAGTGTGCACTTATTTATGGAATAGCCGATATAATTAAGACTAGTCTGTAAATTTTATGAAAATCTAAATTTTGAATTATTTTTGTTTTGTAAAGAAACAGGAAACAATATGCATTTTAAAATAATATGTAGGTATATTCAACAATAATAATACATTTTTTCAAATGTTTTTTTAAATTTAAAAAAAATAAACATTTACAGTTCGTTCTTTCACAGATTAACTAAATTATTATCAAAATTGGTTTTGTTTGATTTTATAGTATTGTGACATAATGCAGTCTGTATTTTCTGTTGTTACATTTGTATTATTTATTATTTTTGTATTAGTTTAATAAAATTCAAATTGAAATTGTGAATGTAAAATGGGAAATTTTTTAACATTAAATTGATTGTTCTTTAATTGTATAATTGTATTCTAGAATGTTTGCAAAAAGTAAATCTGTTAAATAAATTAAATTAAATAAATATATTCTAGAAGTCGACTAAATATTTGTTAAATAAAGTATTAAAAAAAGTGTGTATCCTTATTATAAATAGCAATCATTTTGGCAACTAAAGAGATATCGATCTCAAGAAAATTTATAAAAACTTCACAGCAGAAGATTAAAAAAAGTGATGAAGGGTTTAAACCCCCATAATAATAATATTTCAACGAGTGTTTGCACTCTTGTTTAAGCACAAAGTAAATATTTTGAGTTTAAAAAAGCCTGAAAATTGGATTGGTTTTCAGGCTTTTCTAAACTCGAAATATTAACTTCATGCGCCATTCGCGTAAAAAACGGATTTGAAGTAAAGTTAAAAAAATCTTAATTTTTACTATAATACAAAACCAACACAGAAAGTATTAACAGATTTATATTTTATAAGTTATTTCTATTACAACTTATTCTGGCTAAATTTAATAAAATGAGTGGCCGCGAGCCGTTAAGAGGTTGAATTAAAATATGCCATAAAATAATTCTTTATAAAATATATACAGGGAAGTTGTTTTTCAAGTACATATCTCGCTGCATACGCTGTAAATTTTTCAACATTCGTTGTTTTAAACTCCTTGATTAAACATGAAGTAAAATTTTGAGTTTAAAGTTTAAGGCCTGAAAATTTGGATTTGCCGGGGCACCCGAGCGAAGCGAGTCGCGCCCCGGTAAATCCAAATTTTCAGGCTTTTCAAAACTCGAAATTTTACTTCATGCCTAATCGAGGAATAGAACCACTTGTTAGAAGTGTCATTTATAAAAAGTATAAACAATGCGAAGCGGAGCGGCCAAACCAAATTTTCAGGCTTTTCTATACTCTAAATTCCAGGGTTGTTAGGTTTAAAACACTTTGATTGAAAACAGTGTTTAAAACATGTTTAAAAACAGCCGCCGTGTTTTAAACGGTTTTGTTTTAAACATGGTTTAAATCTTAAACTTGTTTAAACATGTTTTAAAGGTTAACTTTGTTTAAAACGTTTTTTTTATTATCTTAAAGTTGCTAAATTATATTTTATACTACTTCATTATGATTTTTTGTTTACGTTTTTAAATTTTAGCTAAATTGTTGAAGATATTTCAAATAACATTATTAAACATAACATTTTATTACAATAAAATATCACAACTGTGTGTGCATCAATTTGATTTTTAAATACAGGAACATTTTTTTTTCAGGTATACATATATACTACAAATTTAACGACATTCGTTGTTTTTTAAAAGATTTCAATTTAAATCTTTAAACGAGGGTTTTCCACTCCCAGACTAAGCATGAAGTAAAATTTCGAGTTTAGAAAAGCCTGAAAATTTGGATTGGCCGCGTAGCGAAGCGAAGCGGCCAATCCAAATTAGGCTTTTCTAAACTTGAAATTTTACTTCATGCGCCACACGTGTAAAACACTGAAATATCGTTAAGTTTAAAATATACGGCTTTAGCATCTAATATGTAGATGTGAATAAAAGGTGAGTCAAATTCTGCGCTGAACAAATTGTTTAAAACAGTGATTATAGGCAACCCAATAACTGTAACGTATATTAGGTTGCCTATAATCGTTGTTGTATGTGTGTGTTTTTAAAACTTCACTGTAAATCAATGTTTTTAAGCGTGGCGCATGAAGTAAAATTTCGAGTTTAGAAAAGCCTAATTTGGATTGGCCGCTCCGCTTCGCTACGCGGCCAATCCAAATTCTTAGGCTTTTCTAAACTCGAAATTTTACTTCATGCTTAGTCTGGGAGTGGAAAACACTCTTTTAAAGCCTTAAATTAATCGCTTCGAAACAACAAATTCACGCAAATTAAAAAAAAAACGCTATAATTATCAGGATATGTATACTGAAAAGAAAAATTCCCTGTATGTTCTGTTTTAAACATGTTTTAAACGTGTTTTAAACATGTTTTAAACATGTTTTAAATTGTTAATGGTCCAAACGCTGTTTAAATGAAAAAGGACGTTTTGTAAAAAAAACAGTTTGTTTTAATTAAAATGATGAAAAAAAAAACGTTTTTTTAAGAACCCTGCTAAATTCTACTTTATGTGCCACGCGTGCAAACACCGATTTAAAGTAAAGTTCAAATTATAGATTATTTATATAATTTAAAATTTCTGATTTAAATGTATGAAACTTTTGATGTGTTTTTCGAAGGCGCCTTTCTGCTTGATGAGCCTGGGGCTATCAATTTTAGATATCTTAGCTATTAAATTATCTATGTAAGGTTATAGCTATTAAATTAAAAAAAGACAGGCTTAAAGTGCAAAGCAGCATTAATTTTTTTTACAACTCTTATCAAATGTCAATTAATAAGGCGGACATATTTTAATACGACTAGAAATATCAACTTTATTTCCCTTGGTATGCAGCTATAGATTGAAAATGTATCAAACATTTTTCTCGCAAATACCGCACACATATATTTATTCAATACACAAGACCGTTGTGCAATAATTCTGGTACAGGAACACGGACTGGATTGTCTGTGCGAGAGCTCGAAAAATAAATAGAAACGACGTGCATTGCATGAATTTCTTGTTGTTGAAAATGGCGGCCATAAAATTATATGTACTAACTATTAATGTTTATGCCGGGCGTTGTGTAACGTTTATATAATGCTACAGGAGGTGAACGTTTTGCAAAATTATTCCGCATCTGATTTTAATGCCGATTATTCAAATTAACGACCATTCTCCAACGGGCACGAAGAAAGTTTCGTGCGATACTTTTCTTAATTTATCATGATACTTGTATAAATGGCTCTATCTATAGGTTATGTATTAAATAATCTAATGTACATAATATAGCCATTCCCTTAAGGATATTTTCTTAAGAAACGTATTTTAGTGCTTTATAGTAAAGCTGTATAATTATTGATTAAAAGTGGTTCAGAATAAACCAACCGTGTTCAAGTTATACCATGAGATTAATTGATGATCTCATAGTTAGAATTATTGTAAAATGTTACAATAATTTTAATTATGAAATAGTGATTTTAAAGGCAGTGGCGTAGCAAAGGGGGTGCGGCTCGCCCCAAGTATTATTATCGAGGGGGTCAGGGCCCGCAAAACAAAAGCGGGGCCTGCTGCAAATTTAACTGCATTGGGAGGGATTTCCTTACCCCCCAAATAATCAGACGATACAAATTTTTAGAAAATGGTTATATATTTGTAATACTATTTCCTCATTATTAAAATGACGATTAAATATGGAAAAAATAATTTCTCAAAATCCAAGAGTTACAATAAAAGGTGTATAAGTATATTAGTAAATAGTAAACATTTGTAGAATGTTTTGATGTAAGGATCAAACATAAGGGGTGGGTGTATTTTTATATTTACTGTAAATCAGTGTTTTGTACGCGTGGCGCATGAAGTTAAATTTCGAGTTTAGAAAAGCCTGAAAATTTGGTTTGGTGTAAAATTAATGAACATGTGATCAAACCTAAGTGGAATTATATTTTGAGCTTCATTTTAAATCAGTGTTTTATACGCGTGGCGCATGAAGTAAAATTTCGAGTTTAGAAAAGCCTGAAAATTTGGTTTGGTCGCGTAGCGCTACGCGCTACGCGACCAAACCAAATTTTCAGGCTTTTCTAAACTCGAAATTTTACTTCATGCTTAATCTGGGATTTTAAACACTCGTTAGAAGCTTTTAATTGACAGTTATTATAATAACAACGAATATCTGAAAATTTACATTCAAAAATTGTCATATCTGTACCTAGAATAAAATTCCACTATTTAACTTTTCATTTTGTTGATTTATAAACACTTCTTTTTTAAAACTTTCAATTTAAAGCCTCTAACGAGTGTTTTCAATCCCAGATTAAGCATGAAGTAAAATTTCGAGTTTAGAAAAGCCTGAAAATTTGGTTTGGTCGCGTAGCGCGTAGCGCTACGCGACCAAACCAAATTTTCAGGCTTTTCTAAACTCGAAATTTTACTTCATGCGCCACGCGTATAAAACACTGATTTAAAATGAAGCTCAAAATATACTTCGACTTAGGTTTGATCACATGTTCATTAATTTTACAAATGTTTATATGAAATATGTAAAGTACTGTCAATATTTAACAAAAATTGCCAATTTTAAATAATTATTACTATTTTAAATAAAATCGTTAAAACTGTCAATATTTAACAAAAATAAGAAATGTTAAACAATTAACACTATTTTAAATAAAATCTTTAAAACCAACACACAACATAAAATTTTACGAAAACTTCAGAACTGTAAAAATTGGGATAAATTGACAAAAATGTAAAAAACATTTACCAAATCAACAAAAATGTTAAATTCTAAAGTGAAATTTAACCTAAATTTTAAAACTGTCTTTGAATGGTAAATTTCTTCTCAAAATAAATTCGGTTGATCGGTTCATTCATACCAACTTAATTAAACACAGTTATATTCCTTTCTTCACTTTTATTTTTCTTGCTAGATGTACATTTCGGGTACTAAGTACCCATTATCAATAGCTAACTGAATAAAAACCGATAAATGTTTACAATATATACCTACTCGGATTAGGCGGAAAAACCAAAAAAGTAATTTGAATTTTGAAACGAATTCATAACAAAATTGTTACGTTTTTACACCAGTTCTTCAATTCTTAAATTTAGGCGTAACTTTCAATTCTTCTGCGATTTTCATTGCGATTATTAAAGAAGATTTGAATCCCGATTCGCGATATTTTGAAAAGACGTTAAAAATATGACTTTGCAATACTGATATCTATATTCGAATGTTGAACTATCTTGCTCGCAATATTTTTAAATTCAGTACGTCATACCAAAAATGATAAATGAAGTTAGTTTATTTTCTATTGATCTTTGGACTTCGGATTCCGTTTTTATGCTACAGGTATGTTCATAAAAGTTAAAGTATTGGGATGTAAAAAAGAATAGAAAACGAAAATGAAACGATTTTTCAAAAACAGTGGCGCGGGGCCCTATGCGGTCGCACCGTTCGCACCACCCTCCAGCCGGCCCTGGAGGGGGTGACCAAATGGCAAAAATATGTTTTTAAAATTTACAAAATAGGCTCGATTCCTTCTTTTTAAATAAAATTATTTAAAACGAGTTTAATAACTTCGTCTACATTACCGTACCACATTATATTATATCAACTGACATAGTAGTAATTCGAACACCAATGCTTCCGATTCAGTCAATTTAAATCAATTTATTATAACTATTACCGATATTTTTAATGCGATGAGTAAAAAGAACTTTTTACGAATAGAGATGGTATTCCATCGGGACCTGGAGTACATCAGTCAGACAAAGAGAATTGTCTGACTGATGTACTCCAGGTCCCGATGGAATACCATCTCTATTCGTAAAAAGTTGTTTTTACTCATTGTGTACACCATTGCATATTTTATTTAATTCTTCTCTAAAAACCTGGGTTTTCCCTGCCATCTGGAACCAAAGTTTTATACGACCAAATTATAAGAGTAGCGACAGAGAGAATATTGCAAACTATAGAGGGGTTTCAATCCAGTCCGTAATACCAAAACTGTTGGATAAAATTATTGCTGATCAAATGATGTTTTCTTGTAGGAATGTGATATCGAATGAGCAACACGGTTTCTGCTATGGGAGGTCTACGGTATGTAACTTGCTAGTATACCATGCGTACATTATTAATTCCTTTAAAAATAATTCTCAGGTTGATGCTGTGTACACCGACTTATCCAAAGCGTTCGACCGTGTTTCTCATACTGTCTTGATAAATAAATTGGAACGTATGGGCTTTGGATCATCAATAACTAAATGCATTTCTAGCTTTCTGGATGATAGGATACAATTTGTAAGAATTAATAACTTCACCTCCAGAGCTATCAACGTGACTTCGGGGGTTCCTCAAGGTTCTTACTGTGGCCCAATACTGTTCCTGTTAATTATTAACGATATAAATAAATACATACAAAATTGCAACTTCCTTCTATTCGCAGATGATTTGATGATTTGTCGTAAAATATAAAATAACTCGGATATCACAGCCTTACAAGATGACGTAAATAACATTTATGAATGGTGTAGTGATAATGATTTGTTTCTGAACCTCGGTAAGTGTTCGTCAATTTCTTTCGGTATTTCTAAAAATATTTACTCTATCAACGGGAACGACCTACCTTCAGTGGAACACATTAAAGATCTTGGAGTAATATTTGACTGTAAATTAACCTTTTATAAGCATAATGATACTATATGCTGCAAGTCATTGCAGACACTTGGTTTCATTACACGTTTTTCTAAGGACTTTTCTGTGAATACTCGAAAACAACTTTTTATTACGTTGGTGAGATCACAGCTGGAATATGGCTCTTGTATTTGGTCCCCGTATTATATTGTTAAAATTAATCAAATTTAACGAGTCCAAAACAAGTTCCTTCTGTTAATATCATTCAAAAATGGGATTAGAAGGCTTGACTATAGTCGTAGTGTTCGCTATAATTGACCTCATTGCATGAGAGGTGTATATATGTCGATCTGTGTGTACTGTACAAAATTATACACGTATTGATATGTTTAAGCGAGCATGGGTATATTAAAGTTTAATATTCCGCCTAAAACAAGACATATCAAAATATTTAACGAGGATTTTTATCGTACCAGGTACTACTCCATTAATCGAATGATAACAACATGTAATTTAGTTTGTTCTTCCCCTCATTTTATATTATTGGATGCGTCATTGAATAAATTTAAGTTTCATCTAAAATTAATAGATTTGTCAGCCCTTATTACAGATTTTTTATAAGCGTATCTTCAAAATCTATATTTGTTAATTATTAAATGTTAATGTATACTTGTGGAAATAATTACTTTATTTTTATGTTATTTACTTTACTTTCTATGTTATGATTTTTGTAAAAAAGGCATTGCCTTAAATAAATATTATTATTATTATTATTACCCGTCAATGTTTGCAATTATGTAGTAAGAGTCGATTGCGAGTTAAAAAATTGACTGCCATGACCATCTGTCAAATTTAGTTTTTCTTATTTTACTTGGTCGGGTCTTAAAGTGATCAGAAAGTTCGAAAAGCTGATTAATAGTCGAACAAATACTTAGATCGTAAACTCGGAATCGGTAACTGTTTTACATTCACAAGCTAATCTACTTGACGAAGCTTCTATATCTAAAATATCAGAATTATCAACATTTGTATCTTTAAAATCTTGTGAAAAATATCTTTTTGGGAAACATTTTATAAACGGTTTCCAATATAATAAATTGTAATAATTATAAAACACAAAACAAAAATTGAATTTGTTTCTACATTTACCAACTTATTTTTTTGCATCTTCAAATTGACCAATAAATATAGAAATAACCATGCTTTCATAGAAATTCTCTCTATATTTACAAAACGGACTGGGAAATGTATACAGTCACCGAAAAACATACACATTAACTAATTTTCTATCTCTAGTTTTTGACTTATTCTTGCAAGCGACAAAACATAAAACATATGCCAACTTTAGTTAAAACTTGCGAAATTGGATTTTTTACACAGGAAACATCAAAAAGTTACGATTTCTTTGTGTTTCTAAAACCGAAACAATCTCATATTTTCCAAAAATGTGGATGATATTGAAACAGTATTGTTTACTTGGATGTACACACAAAATTAAAGACAAACCTGGCTTTCTTAAATTTTTTTAAAAATGTATATTTCAAAAAATTATAACTCAAAAACTATACAATAAATGCTTATGACATTTTTATGATAATCTGTTCACATATTTTTGAAATATCATTTTTTGAATATTCATAAACATAAATCAGACTTGAACTATAATAAATTGAAAAGTAAACGGTTATTTTTAGATTTTTACATATTTTTAATAAGCTAGATTTCGTTAACAACCGCACTAATTTTTATGAAAATCCATTAAATAAATTCTAAGTTATTAAAATACAATCTCGTGCAAATTATGGTAATAAAAATTTTATAAATTCTGATTTTAAGGGAAATCAAATTGATAACTCAAATACATATTTCAAAATATGCGATCGCGGAATGTTTAAGTTGTGAATTTTTTAAAATTTATTTTTGATAGAAACAATTATAAAAGAAATTATGACTTGAAGCGAACTTTAGTCGTCAATAAAGTTATTCAATTTTGATGTGCCACAGATGTCACTAATAGTGCTCGAGATTTGTATAGTCCAGGAATAAAGTTTTTGGACGAAAATCCCAGGTTATTCAAAATACATTTTTTTGATAGAAGGAATTTTTCTTTAAATGGGTATACATATCACGATTTTTACTTTCCCCCGTATGTAATACAAAGAGAAAGTATTGTTTTCGTGAAAATTTTCGAATCAAAAATTTTAGCGGAAATATCCGTTTTGAGGTCCCCTGAGTCGAATAAGACCATTTTTGAAAAATGTCTGTCTGTCTGTCTGTGTGTCTGTGTGTGTGTCTGTGTGCGCTGTACCGCAAAAACCGCTAAAGATATCGAGATGAAACTTGAAACTTAAGCTTTTTGTTACAATCGGAAGAACTGAAAAGCTTTTGGTGAAAATCGGAAAACCGGAAGTGGTACTTTACTCTTAGCGTTTTTCAGTTTTTTCAGATTTTTTCAATAAATGTTCATCAAACAACAAATTCTTTTAAATAAAAGTTGTAGATAATAACAAAATGAAGATGTATTGTTCACTTACTTTTTGTCATAGCACTCTTAGTTTTTGAGATATTTCAAAAGTTGTGTGTTTTATCTAGTTATTGGTGTGTGACAGTGTATGTGTCGATACAATTGAAAAATGTTTCAAATAAAAGTTGTAGGAAATGAAAAACTAATGATTTTTTGTGGATTCACTTTTTGTCATAGCACTCTTAGTTTTTGAGATATTTAATAAATAGTGTTTTTTATCTAGTCATTGATTTGTGTCAGTGTGTGTGTTGATACAATTGGAAAATGTTTCAAATAAAAGTTGTAGGTAATAAAATATTAAAGATTTTTTGTATCTTCACTTTTTGTCATAGCACTCTTAGTTTTTCAGATATTCAATAAATAGTGTTTTTTATCTAGTCATTGGTTTGTGTCAGTATGTGTTGATCCAATTGAAAAATGTTTCAAATAAAAGTTGTAGTTATCAAATGTTGAAGACATTTTCAAAATAATAATGCTACAAATATTTTAAAAGTGATTTAATACGCAATTTACGGGGGAAAGTACTATGATGGACACATCACCATTTTTTATGTACACTTCTGTGCAATAAAATTAAGTACACAAAATATGTTATAGTTTAAAACGGACATGATGAGTTTCCTAGTGACGAAAATATGTCAATTTCCTTAATGTCAAAATACCGCGTCATTTAGACAGCAATTCAAAAATTCGAATTCTAACTAAAATAGAATATGGTTTTTCTATTAGACAAATTGCTCGATTGATAAACATCAGTAAAAAATTTTATCTTAGTTTTGTTTTTTTAAAAAAGGTGTTATTTTCAAGTTATGGTGTTTTATCATTAATTGAAACTGCTGCTAGGCAAATTAATCAGACCCGAATTGTACAACTAGAATAATGTGAAAAATAGTTATAAAACTTGTGCTTAATTTTATTGCACAGATGTGTACATTTTTAGACATTCCTAGTTTCGCTTTAAAGCTTCTAACGAGTGTTTCCAATCTTAGATTAAGTATAAGGTAAAATTTCGAGATTAGAAAAGACTGAACGTTTTAGGCTTTTCTAAACTCAAAGGGCAGCCCCGCATCCCTTCAGTCCTTATGGACGCGCCACTACAACTGCAACTGTTTCACTTTTAGTATTTAGTTTTAAAAACAACTTGCTTTTGATTAATTTTACATAATGTGCAAATAGCATTTCCGTTATAGTAATTTAATAAACTGAACATTAGTTATTGACGTTTAATAACTTTAATCAAACAAGCTAATTAAAATAACAATTATTTACATTGATTTGTTGTGCATATCCTGTACGAAATATCTCTTAATAGATAGGAAATGGGAATTCTGGCCAAAGCAATAGCTCATTTCGTTTTGTCTGAATTTCCTGGTATGACATAACTACATCAATTTCCACCGACAACCATTTCCGTCAAGTAATAAACACAATCTCATGTAAATAAACTTTGTATTCGCATACCTATAATTAATATAATATCATTACACTTACTCATTCATGTTACATGCCTAATAATCCATGAACCAGGAAAGGAACGTACAATAAACTTGTATCTAAATGGGAACTCATTCGTAAAATGAATTAAATTGATTAATTAAAGACAAAATATACATTTTAGTGAAAGACTTCTACGTCGAAAGTAAAATCTTATAAATAAATTTTACTTTTGACGTAGAAGTCTTTCACTAAAATGTATATTTTGTTGTTAATTAATCTATTTACTTTATTTTATAAATAATATTAGTACCCAGGTAATATTAGTAGTACTACACTAAAACGTCTTATTTGCTCTTAGTATTGTTCAGTGTTGATGTAGAGAAAAAAATCGTTAGAGAATGTATCCTTTTCTTGAATTATCTAAATCATATTGCATATAAACAATTATAAGAAATTACTCAAACTAATAATAAATTTAAATTATTTCTTAAAGATTACTGAGAATTTTATCAAAAATCTGACACTCCCTTGGTTATTGAGTGATTTGAACTTAAACACTATTTTTTTACCTGTCGCGTAATGCAGTTTTCTTAAAAGTGTTATAATTTTATTTTACTACTCCTATTCGCAGCAATAGTGCGAGGGAGACACATCAGGCTACACATTAAAGAAAATCCGAAGGCATTCCGGGCAGAATTGTGTGTTTAAAAGTTTAAATGAAAAAAAAGTAGTGCTAGTTTTATAATTAATAAAACAGTTTTGTAATACATGTGTACAGTCGTAGAAAAAGTATAGTGTAAAATTCGCATGGAATGACCATTTTCCACTGGTATGAATTGCTGCACTCGCCTGCGACTCGTGCAGCAAGTTTTATACTTATGGTGCATGCTGTTATATACGCGTGGCGCATGAAGTAAAATTTCGAGTTTAGAAAAGCCTGAAAATTTTGTTTGGTTGCTACGCGATCAAACCAAATTCTAAGGCTTTTCTAAACTCAAAATTTTTCTTCATGCTTAATCTGGGGTGAAAAACACTCGTTTAAAGCTTCAACAATAACATTTTTTTTAAATAAATGTATATTTACAGAAAATACACTGTACTTGGGATATGTATGCTTAAAAGAAAAACTCCTTGTACGTGTGGGAAGTCCGATGTGGTTCAGGCATACCAATGAAATCAACTAATTAATAAATGATTGTTAAAATGTATAACATTGTAAGAAGTAAAATTAATGGGTTTTTGCCACTTGTTACAGGTTTTGGACCACTATGCGGCTTTTAGATTTTATTTTAAAAGCCCTGCAAGTGGCTAGTGGGTCTATAGTGCAACTGGCCCTTAGTCTTCATAGCCTACTTACAATCTCCTTATCCAACACAATTCTTGATCAATAATCAAAACATTAAAAGCAGTCACATATTCCTTCAGGATACCGCGATGTTTAGAATTAGAATTCAGTGTTTAGATGATGAAACTGGTTTTCGTGTTGAATCCTGAATATGCCTTGGGCAGGAGTGATTCCGTCCAGGACGATGAACTGCCACCGCCGTCGGACCAATAGAGGAATAGACAAAGTCGAGCGCCATCTACCCAAACGCATTCCAGTTACACAATCCGCATTTAATTCTCAAGGACACCAAAAGCGGCCGAGTAAGAAAAGAAACGCTATTATACACAACAAGACCGGGAATGCCTATGCGAGAGAGGATGTCTTCTGTGCTTCCGTGTTCACTCTGAGAACTAGTTCTTATGCTCTGCTCTTCATCATCTTCTTGCTGCGCAAGATTTATTTTTATGTTTCGCTTGTAAGGTATTAATTTATTCATTAAATTTATGAATGAGAACAACAAAGATGTTTATTTTTAGAAATTAAAATTATTAAGAGATCTGAAAGACAGTCATCAACATTTATCAAAGCCTGGATGTATAATAAATGAGGATTACACAGTAATTTTTTCTTTTAAGTGAACATATCCAGATAATTACCTTTCAAACCCAATTAAGTAATGTTTCATCAACATTAACACAGCGTTTAATGTTGTCATAATGTTGATATAACGTTATTTGTTTGTTTTTTGCTCAGTGGGCAGTTTTAGAATTTAGGAATATTCCATTAATTAATTACTGGTTTTGAATTTATTTTTTTTTGTTGATTTGGTAATTTTTTTTGTCAATTTCTTTTAATTTTTACGGTTACAAAGTTTTTGCAATATTTTATGATGTGTGTCGGTTTTGACGATTTTATTTTAACTAGTAATAATAATTAAAATGTGATTTTTGTTAAAAATTGACATACAGGGAATTTTTCTTTAAAGTATATTTTCACATATTCCATATAAAAATTTGTCTAATTAATAAACATGTGATCAAACCTTAGCAGTATAATTTGAACTTCACTTTAAATCACTGCTTTATACGCGTGGCGCATGAAGTAAAATTTCGAGTTTAGAAAAGCCTAAAAATTTGGTTTGGTCGCTCCGCTTCGCGGAGCGACCAAACCAAATTTTTAGGCTTTTCTAAACTCGAAATTTTACTTCATGCTTAATCTGGGATTGGAAACACTCGTTAGAGGCTTCAAATTGATAGTTTTTAATATAACAACAAAAGTTTGTAAATTTACAAAGAAAAATTCCCTGTATTTATGTTTTCATTTTATTGATTTTAACATTTCTGTACTATTTTAGTAATATTTTTAACGTATTTAAAAGAAATTTAATACCTCTAATACCTATTTTTAATAAAATTGTAGTATTTTATATTGTAAATGAATCTCGAAAAAAAATAAATAATAATTGCATTCTCTTTTTGATTGAAATTGTCAATATTTACAAATTTTATTGATTGGTAAATATTTATCTTTGTTGCTTTTGACGATTTCATTTCAAATTTAAATTTTTGATTTTTTTTAGAAAATGTGTTATACCTGTCCACAGATTTATTCCCAACATGGGGATCTCTATTATTATAAGAGATAGAGATTTGGTTAAACGGGACGAAATACTCTTTAGCTTAAATTGTACTAAACCCCAGAGCTGGGACGAATCCTCGTGAAAAGGATTCCAATCACGAATGCGAATCACCTAATATGATTCGAATCATGAATACTCGAACAAAGGATTCGTAAGAGATAAATATGATTTTAATCAAAGATTCGAATCCTGTTTTTTTCGAATCTCGAATACAAATCCTTTAAGAATAAATTTGATTTTATTATTTTTTTGCAACCGTTAACATATAAATATCGTTATCAGTTGTTTTAGCAAAAATATTCAAAACCTTATTATTTATTATGAACGTTCAGTGTTAATTATAAATAATTAGGTTTTGAATATTAGTTGATAACATACTAAATATCTGTGTTACTCTAATTAAAGATGTATTTGTGTATTTTTGAACTTCACTGCAAATCAGCGTCTTGTACGCGTGGCGCATGAAGTAAAATTTCGAGTTTAGAAAAGCCCCGTGAAAATTTGTCTCGGGTCGCTGCGCGACCCTCGACAAATTTTCTACGCGGGGCTTTTCTAAACTCGAAATTTTACTTCATGCTTAGTCTGGGAGTGGAAACACTCGTTCAAAGCTTTAAATTGAACTTTATTATAAAATCGACGAATGCCTGAAAATTACGTAAATAAAAAATTTACGGAATATCATTAAAACCGGGAAAGTCAGAGAAAAGTCAAGGTATTTTATTTAAATTGAGCAAAACACTAACAAAAAAGCCATATCATGTTATTAAGTTTGTCAAAATCAACAGGCATCACAAAAATGACAAAACACGTAAAAATGTATAAAACTAACTTAAATATTGATAAAAACAATGATCAAAACAAACTGGGGGTTTTCCACAGAAGAAAGTTATATTTATAGGTCAGGGAAAAAAATCTTGAATCAGGGAAATTTCGGAAAACTTTAACATTTCAGATTGTGGCTACCATGTCAATTTTACTTCAAATAATGTCAAACAAAATTTTGAAAACTAGATTATTATCTTCAAAAACATTCTCAGTCGTTTAATATTCTTATCAAAGTAATCAGTTTAAAGTTTCGAACGAGCATTTCCACTACCAGACTAAGCATGAAGTAAAATTTCGAGTTTAGAAAAGCCCCGCGTAGAAAATTTGTCGAGGGTCGCGCAGCGACCCGAGACAAATTTTCACGGGGCTTTTCTAAACTCGAAATTTTACTTCATGCGCCACGCGTACAAGACATTGATTCGAAGTAAAGTTCAAAAATACACCAATACATCTTTAATCAGAGTAACACAGATATTTAGTCTGTTATCAACGAATATTCAAAACCTAATTATTTATTATTAACACTGAACGAGACATTTAAAAACACACAAAAACATTTTTTCTTGTTAATCCTCACAATTAATTCCAATTATTTTTGATGATTCAAATCCTTTTGTAAGTATTCGAATCCTTTTATAAATATTCGAATCCTTTTATGAGGATTCGAATCACCCGCATTTGGATTCGAATACGAATCCTCTTAAAAAAAATGTAACGAATCCGGATCACGAATCCAGTTTAACTAAAGTATTTGAATGCCTCTTTTGAATCTTCTAAAAAGATTCAAATCCAGGATTCGAATTCTGCCCAGCTCTGCTAAACCCCATAAAAAAAGTTTGATATTTTACGTAGTTCGGGCGCTGTAGCGAAACGAGGGATTTTTTCTTTTCTTTTATAGCTCATTTATTTTCAGAGGAAGTCGAGTTTAATTTGCATTTTCACGTTGCACTTTTTTAATAGTAATCTCGTAGTGTACTCAGATTTTCGAAAATTGTTATCATATTTGAGTTATAAGGGTCAACTTTGTTTCTTCTTATTAGGGTCATAGTTGGCTATGATACCATTGAAAAAAGATTTGTTTTCGGTTTTCAAAAATGAATAATTTGCTACGTCTAATATGAAAACTAATGATAGAAATAACAAAATAGATTATTTCAATACTGACATGTTGACAAATAAAGACTCTGAACACAAAAGAATAAAGAAAATTAATTTTATAATTATTATGTTGAAAAACTTCAGTGTATCCGTCACTTTTTATTTGTATCGTTAGAAGTACATTTCGAGACACAAGGTGCTCATTATCAATAACAAACTTTGTGATTCTGCAAAACCCCGAATCAATAATAATGTAATTCTTTTCTTTTCACTTACCTTTTGCGGAATTTTTAACTAATGATTTAAAACTTAATCAACTGACAAGAAATTATTAGGGGAGAGTGGGAAGTTATGAGACACGTCAATATCTGCTATATTGGAAACGTTTTGAATGTTCCAACAAGTGTCCATTTCTTTGCTCGATATGATCTCAGGTTGCATGAGTTTTTCCAACAATTTTTTAATCAAAATTAACCTAATTTTCTACAACTTGAGTAAAGAATAATTAACAAAATGTGCCATTTTCTTTTATTTTTAGTCGTGTATCACAACTCCTCACTATTTTTTCGATGTATTTAAAAAGCATGTTTAAATATTTAAATCATTATAATTCTAACAAATTATCCGGAGGTGGATTTCCACGGAAAGTAGTTGTTTTAATGGATATTTATTGTCTTAAGTTGTCTTATTAATTAAGACACATTGTTTGCATTTTACACGAAAAACATTTTTGTAATTTTATATATTATTCTAACAAATTATTTAAGCCAATACTTTTGTTATTAGGTGTACTACAGATTCTACCTTTCATATGCGCAAAATATTGATTTTGATGGTAGTTCTGTCTCAATAACAAAACCCGTTTCACAACTCCCCTCCCTCCCCTACTAATAAGCAGATGTTTAAATTGTCAACTTTGATTGCTCTAAAGCTAACTAGATGAAAATTATTTTGTTCCACAGCACCAAAAAAACATTAAAAAATAGTCCTTTGTTTGCTCGGTCATACAACACATGCACTTTGTGCTTGTACCATACATGTACACAATTCCTCGTTTCAAAAATAAATTTACAAATGTAAGGTATAATAATTACAGTAAAAATTTAAATTATTTTCCTCTTAAGTTAAAAAGTTAGAAGGCATTTCAGGTAGCAAAAGGTGACAAACATTCTTAAGTACTTAATCCTTAATAACTTTTTAACAAACCAACATAATGGCTTCTGGTTTGCAGAAACGTGTTTCTATTTTATTCCCTTTAAAATGAGTTATGTCTCGATAAGGGTTGCAATTTAAATAAGTGGGGTATTTTCCCCACATGAGACCTTCAAAAGTTGGAGAAGTTTTAAACCATTATGAGTAGTTTTTATGATACAGTATAAGTATGCAAATTTTTGAAAAAAAGCCACCCTGTACATGTACACAGTTCCTCATATTTCCTCTTAAGTTTCAAAATTAGAAGGTTTTTCGGGTAGCAAATGGTGATACAAATTCTTAGGTACTTAATGCCTAATCCTTAATAACTTTTTAACAAACCAACATAATGGCTTCTGGTTTTCAGAAATGTGTTCCTTTTTTATTCCCTTTAAAATTAGTTAAATCTCAATAGGGGTTGTAAATTAATAAATTGTGATGTGTCCATTATAGTACTTTTCCCATTGAACGTCGAGTCGACAAAGTCAAACTAACGTCATTTATAGCAATAGCTTACTTATTCAGTGTAATTATTAAAAAAAATCCACATTTTCAAAACAATATTAATAAAATAACTAAAAGAGCTACGACCTAAAGTGAATACGCATTAAATGCTAATTTTTTGGTTATCTATAATTTTTCGTAACAAGATTTTTATATATGATTAATATTAAAGAAACATTAAAAAATGCTAAGAGTAAACTACTACTTTCGGTTTCCGCATTTTCACCAAAAGTTGATCAATTACTACTATTGTTTATAAAGTCTTCTTAACAGCTCAATGGGTTCAGACTTTGTCGTGGCTACTGAAGGACCGACAGACATTTTTGAAAAATAGGCTCAATCAACTCTTGGGATACCAGGTCTGTAAATATGAAACCGGAATTTTTTAATAGAAAATACACACTTATTGTTTGAAAATGGTGCAAAATATTTTATTTTTAGTATTGCCTATCGCTAACTACACATTTCTCCTATCTCTCTGCCAATTTGTGGATGCCAGGCCAAACAAATTCTTGATCCGCATAAATGAAATTGCTAATTCTTGGTTGCAGAATACTTCAAACATTAAAAGTGCGATTCTTTTCGCAATCTACAACAAGTTAGTCTTACAAAGAGTATATCAAACAGTTGTTTCAATGTTTCAATGAGTGTTTGATATAGTCTTTGTAAGACTAACTTGTTGTAGATTGCGAAAAGAATCGCACTTTTAATGTTTTTAATTCTTGATCCTTTAAGGCAGTGATGGGGAAACTACGGCCCGCGGGCAAAGTCCGGCCCGCGGAAAGGTTTAATCCGGCCCGTTTAAGAGTGCCGTCGTGAGAATGTTTGAACGCGTTCTTACTTCGTAATGTGACGACCCGCATAAAAACTACCTACCTACGATTAAGCATTATTCTTTGGCCCGCTACGATTGTCTGGTTATTACAAATGGCCCGTCTTAAAAAAAGTTTCCCCACCACTGCTTTAAGGCAAACCAATCATCGAGCCATTTTCGTACATTTTTGTAAAAAGGGAAGCTCCGCTCAGCAAGTGCGTGTCCCATCGATCCAAATAAGCAGTAATCGGATAGAGCCAAGTCTAATGAGTAAGCCACACGCGGAAGTATTTCATCGCCAGTCACAATTCAACAAGAAAATGATTTTCTTTTGTACCTGGTGAGCAGTATTTCGTAGGTGGTTTGTCGGTTTTCCTGCTGTCTTTCATGTGTAACCCATCATCCTACCTTCTGGATCTTTCTTATGGCTTTCAAACGTATTAAGACGGCTTCTCGTGTCACATTTTACTCATACGCAAGTCGTTGGTGCGTTTGAGCGTCATCCTCGTCCAACAATGCTGGCAATGCGGCAAGCATTCAAACTTTCTTGGTGGTCTTCCACGTTATTGGTTTCTCACGTGAAAATCGCTACTTTTAAATATTTTAAATCACTCAAAGCACTGTGATTTACTAAGAGCATGCTCGCCATAAGCTTCGACAAGCATTTGAGGCGATTCTGCAGCAGTTTTCTTCGAATTGTAACAGAAAATCAATGCTGACCGCGAATCATAATTTTTAGGCTAAAAAACAGTCATCTTCAACGCTATGAAAATATATGTAGTTGTATTAAACTTCTATTCTTGTGACTTAAAATTCTTTAACAAATGTAAACACAAGAATTAGGGTCCAATTACGCGACTTAACAGTCTCTATATTGACAACTACAGCCATTTATAAGCAAATTCCGGTTTCATATTTACAGACCTGGTATATCCACTAAAATTTGTGATTTAAAAATTTTCGCGAAAACAATACTTTTCCTTTGTTTTTCATATGGGGGAAAGTAAAAAGTGAGGTAGTTCTCCTTACATAACACCCTCTAAAAATTAGGGAAGCTCTAAACCATCTCATAATGCAGTTTTTGTGATACTGTATAAGTATGCACATTTTTGAAAAAAATATGCAGGCAATCATAAAATACAGCGCTGTTCCGGATTCTAATGGAATGTATACAATATTTATCGTATTTATCCAAATATTTGGTTAATCAACAAATTAGAACCTTATTTTCTCAAATTAGGAATCCTTCCATGAATTCAATTCCAGGATCATCTATTACAATCAACATTCCGCACATAGAAATCCCCACGAGTTTCTAATTAAAGTTAAAATATATAGACATACTCATCGAGTATTAGTTGAGGATGGTCGTGGCCATCCACATTGCACATTACACATGCCAGCCCATCTATTTATAAACATTCTGCTTTTAGTTTTCCATTTGCCTAACGATCCGCGCGGTACGCGGGATTTAGCTAGATTCGATCGGAATCTAGCCGGGGAATATTATTCTGTATGAGGAACGAGGTGTGATCATAATAAAGTATTGTTTGCAAATGCGGAATGTGTGGATGTGGCACACTCACACACGCACACAATGGTGTCCGCGTGTTGGGTCTGCAACGAAAGAGAGAGAAGAGGATTGGATGGGTTTAGTAACCTCTTTATTGAAAATATAATTAGTTCCACTCTCTGTCACGTAATTGTGCCCTTGCCTTTAACATTGACACTCACACTCATGTGTGTATTGTGTTATGGGCGCTTATGTGCAGCAGGCTTTTCACTTTCGTAGTCTTAACGCTGTTGTCCTAGTTTCACGTAAACTGACAAAAACAAAATATATTCAGTTTTTTTACTTCAATTATCTCTTAATTAGAACAAAGAACAATACTAATGGCCAATTACACTAACGCTAATTAAATTCCTGTCAAATGAAATATCATGTTATGTGTTGAAGCAATCAACCATAAAAATATAAATTTTGTTGATGTTAAATAGATCTCATTTCATTTTGTAGCTATGAAGACACGCGTGGATTTCTAGCTTCAGGGCACTAAAAAAATTCCAGATGAAAAGTGGGTTTTAATCGTTCGTGATAAGCGTCTTCACGACCGATTGAAACCCACTTTTCATCTGGAATTTTCTCAGTGCCCTGAAGCTATAAATCCACGCGTGTTTTCATAGCTAAAAAATGAAATGGGATCTATTTAATATCAATAACATTTATTATTAAAATATTCGTGAAGACCTGTTGTCTAAAAGAAATGACAGTAACACAGAACTATTGTGGGTAAATTGAAAATGATTTTCTAAACATTTATAATAGGAGTTGCAGAAACCACAATATATAGGTAACTACCCACTGAGCAAACACATTTAAGTAATGTTTTGTAAACATTTAAACAACATTTAATGTTGCTTCAATGTTCATATAACGTCATTTGTTTATTTTTTGCTCAGTGGGTGGTTAAAGCATCTTCCGGGAAAATGGGACAATTTTCGTTTTTCTGGGTATTATCAATCTGTACGTGTTTGTGTACCAATCACACTTTCTAATATCACAACGGGTGACATTCAGAAAAAAGGAAGAGACCATTACACGATTTAATTCTAAAGTGAGTCAAAATTTGAAGCTCCATCAGAAATTACCTACCAAAGTAGAGATGGGCAATCCGTTCTTGAGCCACTCAATTGAACCGGTTTACTAAAAAGAACACTCCTGAACCGGTTCGCAAAAAGGAGTTGCGGCTCGCGAGCAGATCCACTCCTGAACCGGTTCGCGAAACGGTTCGTGAGTGAGTTGGAATCCGCTCCTGAACCGGCTCGCGACATGAGTGGTTCAGGAGTGATACACTCACGAAACGGTTAGTGAGCGAGTTAAGATCCGCTCCTGAACCGGTTCGCGAAATGAGTGGTTCAGGAGTCACACTCACGAAACAAGTCAGGAGCGAGTGAGTTAGGTACCGCTCTTTATCGAATTGTGCATTTTGTAAGCGCAGTCACGATGACGTTGCATATTACTTTCCCCCGTATGTAATACAAAGGGAAAGTATTGTTTTCGTGAAAATTTTCGAATCAAAAATTTTAGCGGAAATATCCGTTTTGAGGTCCCCTGAGTCAAATAAGACCATTTTTGAAAAATGTCTGTCTGTCTGTCTGTGTGTGTGTCTGTGTGCGCTGTACCGCAAAAACCGCTAAAGATATCGAGATGAAACTTGAAACTTAAGCTTTCTGTTACAATCGAAAGAACTGAAAAGCTTTTGGTGAAAATCGGAAAACCGGAAGTAGTACTTTACTCTTAGCGTTTTTCAGTTTTTTCAGATTTTTTCAATAAATGTTCATCAAACAAAAAATTCTTTCAAATAAAAGTTGTAGATAATAACAAAATGAAGATGTATTGTTCACTTACTTTTTCTCATAGCACTCTTAGTTTTTGAGATATTTCAAAAGTTGTGTGTTTTATCTAGTTATTGGTGTGTGACAGTGTATGTGTCGATACAATTGAAAAATATTTCAAATAAAAGTTGTAGGAAATGAAAAACTAAAGATTTTTTGTAGATTCACTTTTTGTCATAGCACTCTTAGTTTTTCAGATATTCAATAAATAGTGTTTTTTATCTAGTCATTGGTTTGTGTCAGTATGTGTTGATCCAATTGAAAAATGTTTGAAATAAAAGTTGTAGTTATCAAAAAGTTGAAGACATTTTGTAAATAATAATGCTACAAATATTTTAAAAGTGATTTAATACGCAATTTACGGGGGAAAGTACTATGATAGACACATCACCATTTTTTTTATTGACGCGGTTGTTTGTTTTACAATCGTTTTCGGTATTATTTTAATCAGCGACGGCTCGCAGCCTAACTTCAGGGTAGGCCGGAGACCCAAGGTAATATGTATCTGTTATTGAAAGGAGACTTTGTTGTGCGATTCCTTGTATTTCTAAAGCGTGATTCCAACCTCAAATGTTGTGTGCCTTGTCACTGTAGCCTACCTTGAAGTTAGGCTGCGAGCCGTCGCTGATTTTAATGCGATATGAAATTTATTTTCAGATACATTTAATATTAAAAACCTCATTTCAGTTTTTTGAAATATTAATGTACTTACAATAGTTTGTCTAATTTATTATACATTTTCTATTTTATTTAAAAAAATATATAATAGTTTGCCATGAAATAATGACTATACAGGAAGGTTTTTTATCTCTATACATACAGGGAGTACTTCTTTTCAGATATCCAGATATTTGAAAAGAGTTCAAATTGAAGCTTTAAAAGAATGTTTTCCACTTCCAGATTAAGCTTGAAGTAAAATTTCGAGTTTCGAAAAGCCTGAAAATTTGGTTTGGTCACGTAGCGCGAAGCGCGGAGTGTCCAAACCAAATTTTCAGGCTTTTCTAAACTCGAAATTTTACTTCAAGCGCCACGCGTATAAAACACTGACTTTAAATGAAGTTCAAAATATACTACTTAGGCAGCATGCTAAAGATATATATCTTCAACTTTACAATATTTCAGTGTTTAATACGACTGGCGCATGAAGTAAAATTTCGAGTTTAGAAAAGCATGAACATTTGGTTTGGTCGCCCCGCTAAACTCGAAATTTTACTTCATGCTTAATCTAGGAGTGGACAACACTCGTTCGTAACTTCAACTTGAACCCTTTTCAAAAACAACAAATATCTGAAGATTTAAGAGAAAAATTCCCCGTACTCGTATGTTTACAAATAAAAAAAACCTCCCTGTATATTGTGAATTTATAAATACAGTTATAATCAAAATATTTAAGTAAAAAATTATTTACATTTTTCTCCACACATTTGCAAAAGTCAAGTCAAATAATACAACTAATTTAGTTCGTTAAAAGCAAAAGAGGCGTTTCATAAATTGCAATCTAATAAAACTGTCTTGGGTGAAAAATTTCAGAGGGGCGAATTCTTTATATATTAGTTTAGAAAAGCCTGAAAATTTGGTTTGGTCTTTTCTAAACTCGAAATTTTACTTTATGCCCTACGCGTATAAGACACTGATTTCAAGCGAAGTTTACTCGTTCACAATATTTCATTGCTTTCAGTGTTTAATACGCGTGGCGCATGAAGTAAAATTTCGAGTTTAGAAAAGCCTGAAAATTTGGTTTGGTCGCTCCGCGCTTCGCGCTACGCGACCAAACCAAATTTTCAGGCTTTTCTAAACTCGAAATTTTACTTCATGCTTAACCTGGGAGTGGAAAACACTCGTTTAAACTTCAAATTGACCTCTTTTAAGAAAAAAAAAACGAATATATAAAAATCTACAACACGTAATTGGGATATGTATACTCAAAAGAAAAAAATCACAAGAAATTATGATTTAAAGCTCTTCTAAAAGAAAGAACAGTAACATACTGGCGACCTAAACAGTATGACATTGTCATGTAACGTCAAACAACTAGGAATACTCGTTGCAGATACAACTGTCGACACACTCTCTAAAAAATTTGAACCACACATTCCACATCAATGAGTCATAGGACATCTCTTCCAAATTCCACTATATCTGTCTTTTCATTTGCCTTTATAATAAATTTTAAAATTGTGTAAAGACGTTATGGATCCCGGTATATTAAGGTTTCACTGTATATTTATAAATGCTATTGATTTTCTAGAACGTTAAGAGATACAGGAAACGAAAATAACACAAAGGAAAATTTGTGTACGTGCGTGCATTGGTTTTATAGTATAATTTATTGTAGCGTTTATAATCAAAAGTGTAGTGTAAATGTAAATGAATTTTATGTGTAAAAGCTGAAGCCGTGACGGAAAGGGAAACGACTCATTCGTGCTCATTAAATAAATTAAATCTCGATTAATGCCCTCTTTCCTCCTCTCCTTTCTCCTTCATTCTTACACTCCATTACTACAGTACCTTAATTACTATTTATAAATGTAAATGCATGTTATTTTTAAGTTGCAACCACTCTTTTTATATATTTTATGTTAAACGATTGAACGATTTATGAATAGTTATATCTTCGAAACTGATGTTTTTAGCTATGTTTATTCATTAGAAACAGCATTGTAAAACAAATCAGTTAGATAGATTCTCGATTTGTTGTTGAATCTAAATCCACAATGAGTTATTGTTATCACCAAGTATGAATATACGTGGATAAAACGGATCTTTTTTTTATTATTTTTTTTAATTTATTCATTTTATTTATTTATCCACGGGAAACCACTTTTACAAAAACAATTAAATGCTTAAATATAACATGTATAAACTATAATAAATTTTGAATAAAAAATATAGATAATTCAGATAATAATACAATACACGAGTATTTGAAATAAAACTAATTAATTATACTACGTTCACTCAAATCAAGTTATTTTTTTTTACTAAACACCTCACAAACATGCAAAAAATTACAAAAACAATAAATATGAATTAATTATCGCACAGTTCATCGACTATTTGTTAAAATTCTCTAAGTGGTTTAGATGATTCCTAAATGTAACCAAATTGGATCCGAATAACGATATAAATTCCATGTGCAAACTATTCGCAGCTCACATCACCCTTGCAATGGGATTATTATGATCACAGTTAGATGAAAACGTCCTCAGGCGTAAAATGTTCAGTGTTAATTCCTCTATATTAGAATATTATGTTCCCTAATTATTTTAGAGTAAACATGTAAATTATTAGGAACATTAAAAGTGAGATTCATTTCGCAATCTACAACAAATTTGTCTAACAAAGACTATATATTATAAAACACTAATTGGAACAACTACTTCCCGAGCTAATACCACGTTGTTACAATGAGTCTTTGATTTAGTGTTTGTAAGACAAATTTGTTGTAGATTGCGAAACGAATCGCACTTTTAATGTTTTGAAGTATTCTACAACCAAGTATTGGCAATTTCATTCACACTTATGTAAATTAATGTCATGCTATTATTTATTTTTTTACATTAATAAAAAGCCCGACAAATTATTAAATAAAAATAATTATTTTCAGGAAAATCTGGCATGACATGAAAATATATAATTTGTTTTGTTGCAAGATAAATTCAAATTCAAAACTATTTGAATTCGAGAAAATAAGCTTACGCTTCTTATAGTTTGCACACTTTAAACATAATATATAAAATTACGTTTAGATGTTTATCGTCTTAAGTTGTCTTATTAATTAAGACATTGTTTGCATTTTCACGAATAGTTTTTTCGTAATTTTATATATTATGTTTGTTTTGTTGATCTATTTTCTTCTGCCAAATCGATTGATGTCGGAAAATTTACAGCATGTGCATATGTATACTTAAAACAAAAAATCGCTGTATTTCGATATAAGCTGTATTTGTTCAGGTATTTATTATTTTACAAAATAGTTCAATTTTAAGCTTCTAACGTTTGTTTACACTCCTTGATTAAGCTTAAAGTAAAATTTTCAGTTTATTGTAGCCTGAAAATTTGGTTTGGTCGCGCAGCAGAGCGGAGCGAATAAACTAAATTTTCAGGCTTTTCTAAACTCGAAATTTTACTTCATGCGCCCCCGCATAAAAATATGCTATAGTATGCAATAGCCATATATTTTTTACTTAAGAGTATTTCAGCATTTTGTACGCCTGGCGCATGAAGTAAAATTTCGAGTTTAGAACTTGAAATTTTACTTCATGCTGGAAAAATTTGTTAGAAACTTCAAGTCGAACCAATATAACGAATGACTGAATATTAACAGCGTATGTATTAGGATATGTATTCTTAAAAGAATGCAGGTAATAATGTTATACATTTGTGAATTTAGATATCAGAGTATTAATTTATAAGATATCAAGTTATTTAAATATTGTATTAGGGATTGTAATGTATCACAGTATCATTGTTTTACGAGCAAAAGTCATTAAATACACGGAAAATTAATAGCATTTAATGGCTTACCTTTAACGAGGGTTGTTAGCCCTTGATTAAGCATGAAGTAAATATTTCAGTTTTTTTTTTTTTAGATTTTGGAACGACAGTCAGACTTAAGGATAAATCCGAAATATTTCGCAAGTGCTTTGAGATTTTGGAACGACAGTCAGACTCAAGGATAAATCCAACCTTTTCAACATGTTCTTGACTTTTTAAAAGTTTGTATTCATAAACTAAACTTCCAAAACGACATTACAGAAAAAAAAAACGAAAATACAGCGCGCTGAATTGGAGCTATGATTTTGATATCCCAACTGTAAATACTTCCAAAACTGCATTGTAGAAGAAATAACCAAAATGAACAAATCCATGTTCAACATGTTCTTAACTATTTAAAAGTTTGTATTCATAAACTAAACTTCCAAAAAGGCATTGCACAAAAAAAATCGAAAATACAGCGCACCGAATTGGAGCTATGATTTTGATGTCCCAAGTGTAAATACTTCAAAAAGGCATTTTAGAAGAAATAACCAAAATGAAGACAAGCCATGTTCAACATGTTCTTGACTTTTTAAAAGTTTGTATTCATAAACTAAAGTTCCAAAAAGACATTAATAATAATAATAATAATATATTTATTCGTGCAAATACCAATACATAGTTTACACATGTCAAGAAGGATATATATAATATATAGAGATAATGTAAACATAAAAATAAATTCAACATAATGAACAGGTTAAAATAAGTGTATACATTAGGTGGTAAAATGACAAAAAATTGACAAAACAAACGAGTTAAAATAAGTGTATAAATAAAAGCAAACAATCAATACATTATGTAATAAATAATAAAAAATGTAAAATTTTATATGTATGATAGAACGATAACTCACAAAAATGATCTATTCGGACACACAAATAGGATCCACATAAGGAGTAATATAATGAATTCATCACGTATTAAAATCAAACGTTAAAAAATCCTCAAAACTATAAAATGCGTTAACAGTTAACATGTTCTTCATTTCTTGTTTGAACTTTTTTATATCAAGTTGTCGCAAAATCGGTGGTAATTTGTTGAAAAATTTTACCCCATAACAAATGTTCCAGTTTGACTGCGCGATAATCTGAGTTTAGGCTGGTACATATTTTCCTTGTTCCTTGTGTTGTGAGTATGGATGTCATCGTGTAACCTGTAATTATGTATGTTCCGTTTCACATACAATAAACATTCAAGAATATACATACAGGGTAATGTCAATATCCCTAGCATAGCAAAATGTTGCTTACAATCATCCTGGTAATTAATACCTGCAACAATCCTAATAGCTCTTCTTTGCAAAGAAAATAACCTATGGCGACATGAAGAATGACCCCATATAATTATACCATAGGCTAAGCGAGTGTGAACTAAGGAGAAGTAAGCTGTGCGAACCATCGATGGAGATAGGTTGCCATGCAAGTTACGAAGTAAAAAGATCGATTTGTTTACTTTCCTAGCTATATTTTCTCCCTGTTCAGACCACAATAGGCCTTGGTCCAGATACATTCCTAAGAATTTCACTGCTTCATGTCCCTGAATTGACTTACTCAAGGAGAAAGTTCTTGTGACCGTCTTTTTCTCAGTCAGATTCAACCTATTGCTCGTAAACCATGTTTCAGCTTGAGCTAGAGTAGCTGTATTTATTGAGAAAAAAATCGAAAATACAGCACGCCGAATTGGAACTATGATTTTGATGTCCCATCTGTAAATACCGCCAAAAACGCTTTTTAAAAGTTTGTATTAATAAACTAAACTTCTAAAAAGGCATTGCAGAAAAAAAAAACGAAAATACAGCGCGTCGAATTGGAGCTATGATTTTGATATCCCAACTGTAAATACTTCCAAAAAGGCATTGTAGAAGAAATAACCAAAATAAAAAAATCCATGTTCAACATGTTCTTGACTTTTTAAAAGTTTGTATTTATAAACTAAACTTCCAAAAAGGCATTGCAGATATTCCAACTGTAAATACTTCCAAAAAGGCATTGCAGAAAAAATAAATCGAAAATACAGCGCGCCGAATTGGAGCTATGATTTTGATGTCCCAACTGTAAATACTTCCAAAAAGGCATTGTAGAAGAAATAACCAAAATGAACAAATCCATGTTCAACATGTTCTTGACTTTTTAAAAGTTTGTAAACTTCCAAAAAGGCATTGCAGAAAAAAGTCGAAAATACAGCGCGCCGAATTGGAGCTATAATTTTGATGTCCCAACTGTAAATACTTCCAATAAGGCACTGTAGAAAACATAAAGAAAATGAACAAATCCATGTTCAACATGTTCTTGACTTTTTAAAAGTTTGTATTCATAAACTAAACTTCTAAAACGGCATTGCAGAAAAAAAAATCGAAAATACAACACGCCGAATTGGAGCTATGATTTTGATGTTCCAACTGGAAAGTATTTACAGTTGGCATTGTAGAAGAAATAACTAAAATGAACAAATCCATGGCTGGAAGTTTATTGCAAACATGTCTCAGGCTAATAAACTCAAATATCTTCTTTACTTTAATTAGTTAAACACAAAAAACTTCTTTATTTTAAAAAATATAGTGTTTATTTACTACAAATATTCTTTACTTATTCATAGATGGACTCTAACAATCTTTGAATAAGTAAAGAACATTTATATATGTATTATGTGGCTGTTTTTGAACTCGAAATCGCAAAATGATTCTTTATGTGAATTAATTAATATTGATACAACAACAGTGATCTCTCGACCAATCAACCGTCGAATTTGTATTCGCATTCCGTCTCACTCGGACGAGCAGAGCTCTGTTTCCAAAAGTTTAACGAACTCCTCATTTGCTCATTCTCAATACACATGACTTATTCCGCACTTCAACAATTCAACTTTGATGCAATTTGTAAATGCAACAACATTTATTAATCATCACCTATAGTTTACAATGTTATAATAACTACCAATTTAATTATTATCAGCCTTATTAATTAATATGCCGTTAATATCATTATAAAGTTTGTCCGAGAATGCAAGCAATATCTAGTTAAATTATAAACGGTGGAGGCTTCTACTTCGTTATATATGTCAATTCAATAAAATAAAACACTTTAACTTTGTTTGTATAACACAATATTTGTACTTTCCCCCGTATGTAATACAAAGGGATAGTATTGTTTTCGAATCAAAAATTTTAGCGGAAATATCCGTTTTGAGGTCCTCTGAGTCGAATAAGACCATTTTTGAAAAATGTGTGTCTGGCTGTGTGTCTGTGTGTGTGTCTGTGTGCGCTGTACCGCAAAAACCGCTAAAGATATCAAGATGAAACTTGAAACTTAAGCTTTTTGTTAAAATCGGAAGAACTGAAAAGCTTTTGGTGAAAATCGAAAAACCGGAAGTGGTACTTTACTCTTAGCGTTTTTCAGTTTTTTCAGATTTTTTCAATAAATGTTCAACAAACAAAAAATTCTTTCAAATAAAAGTTGTAGATAATAACAAAATGAAGATATATTGTTTATTTACTTTTTGTTATAGCACTCTTAGTTTTTGAGATATTTTAAAAGTTGTTTGTTTTATCTAGTTATTGATGTGTGACAGTGTATGTGTCGATACAATTGAAAAATGTTTCAAATAAAAGTTGTAGGAAATAAAAAACTAAAGATTTTTTGTGGACTCACTTTTTGTCATAGCACTCTTAGTTTTTGAGATATTTAATAAATAGTGTTTTTTATCTAGTCATTGATTTGTGTTAGTGTGTGTGTTGATACAATTGGAAAATGTTTCAAATAAAAGTTGTAGGTAATAAGATATTAAAGATTTTTTGTATCTTCACTTTTTGTCATAGCACTTTTAGTTTTTGAGATATTCAATTCAAATAGTGTTTTTTATCTAGTCATTGGTTTGTGTCAGTATGTGTTGATACAATTGAAAAATGTTTCAAATAAAAGTTGTAGTTATCAAAAAGTTAAAGACATTTTGAAAATAATAATGCTACAAATATTTTAAAAACGATTTAATACGCAATTTTCGGGGGAAAGTACTATGATGGACACATCACCATTTTTTATTTTTGTGACTGCAGTTTCGGCAACTCAACCAGCCGAAACTGCAGTCACAAAAATAAAAAATATTGTGTTGTACAAACAAAGTTAATGTGTTTTATTTTATTGAATATCTAGTTGTTTTTATTGCCATTCCGACGTCTCTAAACTCCCTAAACACAACGTTAAAGCAAGCGTTAAATATATGACGTGTTGTTGGTAATACCCCACAGCGTTGCCGCTCCACCATTTGTAATAAATTTGGTCGAAAACTTCGAGTCCGACAAAAAGTGATTTTGTTAGAATATTTCAATGCACGTTCAAATTCATATTGATAAATGGCAGTTTTATGTTATTTGGTGTGGATCTGGGCCACCTCCTTGCTGCGTCAGTACAGCTTAACCATAATTCACCACTTTTTAACCATTCATAACTCAACGTTAGGCATCTAGCACCTAACGTTTTCGGACGGGTTTTTAGGTTATGTTGAATGTTTACATGTATTCTTGGCAACAATGCGGGGACTTTAAATCCATTAACATATTGCCTGGATTCTTGGATATACTATAGTTAGTTTTGTACTAGACCCGTAAAAATACGATAGTTATATTTAGAATTAATAAAACAACTTCACTCTAATTAAGTTTGAAGTAATTTAGACGTTGTTGTTTATGTTTGTGAAAATTTATCTTTCTGCTGAATTATTTAATTGATATTTACCTTTAGCAAGTGTTTCCACTCCTTGATCAGAGCTGGGACGGATCCCCGTAAAAAGGATTCCAATCACGAATCCGAATCACCTAATATGATTCGAATCACGAATACTCGAATAAAGGATTCGTAAGAGATAAATATGATTCGTATCAAAGATTCCAACCCTGTTTTTTCGAATCACTAATACAAATCCTTTAAGAATAAATTTTATTTTATTATTTGTTTGCAACCATCAACATATAAATATCTTTATCAGTTGTTTTAACAAACATCGTTGATAACAGACTAAATACCTGCGTTGCTCTGATTAAAAATGTATTTGTGTGTTTTTAAACTTCACTTCAAATCAGTGTCTTGTACGCGTGGCGCATGAAGTAAAATTTCGAGTTTAGAAAAGCCCCGTGAAAATTTGTCTCGGGTCGCTGCGCGACCCTCGACAAATTTTTTACGCAAGGGCTTTTCTAAACTCGAAATTTTACTTCATGCTTAGTCTGGGTGAATATCATTAAAACCGGGAAAGTCAAAGAAAAGTCATGGCATTTTATTCTAATTGACCAAAACACTAACAAAAAAGCCATATGATTCCTGTTGAATGTTGATTTTGAAATTTGTCAAAATCAACAGGCATCATAAAAATGATAAAATACTTAAACATTTATAAAACCAACTTAAATATTGACAAAAACAATGAAAGCAAGGGGGGCTACCCACAGAAGAAAGTTATATTAAAAAGTCAGGGAAAAAAAAATTGAATCAGTGAAATGTCACAAAACTTTAACATTTTAGATTGTGGCCACCATGTCAGTTTTACTTAAAATGATCTTTAACAAAATTTTAAAACTAGATTAGTATTCTTAAAAACATTTTCAGTCGTTTAATGTTCTTATCAAAGTAATCAGTTTGAAGTTTCGAACGAGCGTTTCCACTCCCAGACTAAGCATGAAGTAAAATTTCGAGTTTAGAAAAGCCCCGCGTAGAAAATTTGTCGAGGGTCGCGCAGCGACCCGAGACAAATTTTCACGGGGCTTTTCTAAACTCGAAATTTTACTTCATGCGCCACGCGTATAAAACAGTGATTTAACGAAAATTTCAAACCAGACAAAACAAATTTTTCATGTTAATCCTTACAATTAATTCGAATTATTCGTGAAGATTCAAATCCTTTTGTAAGTATTCGAATTCTTTTGTAAGCATTCGAGTCCTTTTATAAATATTCGAATCCTTTTATGAGGATTCGAATCACCCGCATTTGGATTCGACTAGGAATCCTCTTAAAAAAATGTAATGAATCCGAATAACGATTCCAGTTTAACTAAAGGATTCGAATGCCTTTTTTGAATCTTCTAAATGGATTCGAATCCAGCAATCGAATCCTGAATGATTCGAATCCTGCTCAACTCTGTCCTTGATTAAGCATGAAGTAAAATTTCAAGTTTAGAAAAACCTGAAAATTTGGTTTGGTCGCGTAGCGAAGCGAAGCGACCAAACCAAATTTTCAGGTTTTTCTAAACTCGAAATTTTACTTCATGCGCCACCCGTAAGCATGAAATTTAAAATAAACTGATTAGATAGGTATGTACATTTATGATTTATAGCGTTATAATGAATTAATTCAAAACAACCCTAATTTGTTACGGCCATTGAACGTCTATCAATAGGGCTGTATACATTTAACTTAGCTTTAACTTTATATAATAGCTAACAATTTGTTTATTATACATTTGTAGCTGGTTAAACTAACCAACAAAACAATTACACCTAGCAAGTTCATTACACAATTACAGCTCTTATTACAGCATGCCCTTAATTTGAAATTGTAAACACAATAAGAGCATTAATTAATCGAAGCGTAAATATTCGTGCGCCCCAACGAAATAATCACACGTTAAAACGCATTTATTATGGACTCCATGCAACAACAAATCGCATTAATTAATTGCCAATTAAAAAGTGAAAAACTCTCATTATTTCCACTAGTTCATCTCATTCAGATCAAAACGAGAAATAATTATAACTCAACCATTCAACACTCATAGAAAATTACTTTAATTCGTTTTATTTATTAACTTAATGCAATTATTCATTGTTGTTAGCGTAGTAAATATTTACGGGGATTTTCGTTTGATTTTCAAATGAAATTTTATCAAATGAAAATCCCATATGTTAGTTATATACAGAGCTGGGCAGGATTCGAATCATTCAGGATTCGAATCCTGGGTTCGAATTATTTTAGAGGATTTAAAAGGGGCATCGAATACTTTAGTTCAACTGGATTCGTTATATTTTTTTAAGAGGATTCGTATTCGAATCCAAATGTGGGTGATTCGAATCCTTATTAAAGGATTCGAATATTTATAAAAGGATTCGAATACTTACAAACAGTTTTGAATAATTCGAATTAGTTGTGAGGATTAACTTGAAAATTTTCTTTTGTGTGTTTTTAAATTTCTCGTTAAATCACTGTTTTATACGCGTGGCGCATGAAGTAAAATTTCGAGTTTAGAAAAGCCCAGAAAATTTGTCTCGGGTCGCTGCGCGACCCTCGACAAATTTTCACGGGGCTTTTCTAAAATCGAAATTTTACTTCATGCTTAGTCTGGGAGTGGAAACGCTCGTTCGAAACTTCAAACTGAATGCTTTAATAAGAATATTAAATGACTGAAAATGTTTTTAAAGGTAATAATCTACTTTTTAGAATTTTATTTAATATTATTTGAAGTAAAACTGACATGGTAGCCACAATCTGTAATGTTAAATTTTTCCGGTTTTTCCCTGATTCAAGATTTTTTCCCTGACCTTTGAATATAACTTTCTTCTATGGGAAACCCCTATTTTGTTAAAAAAATGTCATTGTTTTTATCAATATTTAAGTTAATTTTATACATTTTTACGTGTTTCGTAATTTGCCTGCTGATTTTGACAAGTTTAATAATATCATATGGCTTTTTTGTTAGTGTTTTGGTCAATTTGAATATAATACCATGACCTTTCTCTGACTTTCCCGGTTTTAATGATATTCAGTGAATTTTTAATTTACGTAATTTTCAGGCATTCGTCGATTTTATAATAGAGTTCAATTTGAAGTTTAAACGGAAGTTTCCACTCCCAGGCTAAGCATGAAGTAAAATTTCGAGTTTAGAAAAGCCCCGTAAAAATTTGTCGAGGGTCGCGCAGCGACCCTTGACAAATTTTCACGGGGCTTTTCTAAACTCGAAATTTTACTTCATGCGCCACGCGTACAAAACACTGATTTGAAGTGAAGTTCAAAAACACACAAATACATTTTTAATCAGAGTAACAGAGAATCAGATTGTTATGCCCGTTTGCACCCCGGTCGATTAAATATTTAATCATTGATTTTTGGATAATTGTATTGCACCGCCATTTAATCAATTATTAAAGTGTCTTTGTAAGACTAACTTGTTGTAGATTGCGAAAAGAATCGCACTTTTAATGTTTAATTATTAAAGTTTCGATTAACCTCAAATTTTTAATCGGCCAATTTTTTTGATTAAGTACTGACATTTGTCGCATGTTACTTCAAAATGGAAATTGAACTCAATTTATTAGAAGACGACGCTAAACTGGATGTAACTGATTTAATTAACTTTGATGTTCCACGTCATGTGAAACTAAGAATTAATTACTGTGATATCCTAGATCCTGGGTCTCCAAACTATCTTCTTCGTGGGCCACAAATACAATTCTATATAATAAAGTCGGCCAAGATCCGTGTAATTTTATAAAATTATGAAAAATTTAAGGAACAATTGTTACAATATTTCAAAATATGACATTTACAAAAAAAATTACAAACAATCGCGGGCCGGATTCATGCAAGTCGCGGGCCGGATTTGGCCCGCGGGCCGTAGTTTGGAGACCACTGTCCTAGATGATAGTAAATCAAAAGGTTATTAGTGCTTTATTTGTCAAATCTAGATGATAGTAGTTTTTGAAAAAGATTTCGATTAAATAAACATAGCACCTTTTACTTATTAACATTAATTGAAGAACAAATAGAATTTGCAAGTGATGGGTAAGTTTGTAATAAGTAATATTAAGGTTGATGGTTTTTATTATTACCAATGTCCAAATTATATTTCGATAAACTCGTTTAAAGTAAAAACATACCTTAACATCAGCAACTGACATTTCATGTCAATTTTTAAATAACATCTGTTTAAATAATTATTACCAAGACAATATAACTAAAAATAGAGATTTTTACAACTCGCCAAAATTAAATAATTAAAAACGCTAACATGTTTATTTATAATCTAAAAAATGCTTTCTATAATCGCCGATTTACTAACCAGATGACGGCGCAAACAAAGCAGCTTGATTAATCTAATTGTAGATTTACTAATCACTGATTTTAATCGAGCGGTATGCAAATGGGCATTAGTCTGTTATCAACGATGTTCAGTGTTAATAATAAATAATTAGGGTTTGAATATTTTTGTTAAAACAACTGGTAACGATATTTATAAATTAATTGTTGCAAAAAAATAATAAAATCAATTTTATTAGTAAAGGATTTGTATTCGTGATTCGAAAAAACAGGATTCGAATTTTTGATTTGAATTTATTTCTTACGAATCCTTTATTCGAGTATTCGTGATTCGAATCATATTAGGTGATTCGGATTCGTGATTCGAATCATTTTTACGAGGATTCGTCTCAGCTATGGTTTTATATCAACATATTTCACTATTTCTCAAATGGCTTTTCGGTTTTATCAAGTGATTTTCTCATTGTATTTCTACAAAAAAATCCTTTTTTTTAATGAGTTCGATTTGAAACTACTAACGAGATTAACCATGAAGTAAAATTTTGAGTTAAGAAAAGCCTGAAAATTTGGTTTGGTCGCTCTGCGAAGCACGATTTCTTTAGATCAAATAAATATTTGTAACATATATTAACGTGAGACCAAACATACGCACTATATTTAATACTTTTATGATTATTAAATCAAATATGTAAATTATTTTAAGGTGTAAATTAATTGTAAATCGATTATAATGGAGATTCCGTAAAGAAAGTTAAAGCTAAATTTCATAATATTTCGAGCCGGTAAACCCAAATCTTATTTAGAAATATAATAAATACAGTACGCTTAATTTTATTCTAAATATTTATATCTTATATTTTATCTCCGAGTTCTAATTAAAATATCCTAATAACCCCCTACATAATCCTTCAAACTCACTCTTGTATGAAATGTATGAAATGTGTAATATACCTATTAGCCAATGACTTGAACTCCTATCCTTAAAATTTGAAACAAATCCTAACATTCCTAATATTATTAATCACCTCTGTATAGTCTGCAACTCCAACATTAATCCGAAATTTAAATTTCCAGTATCAACACTTCATCAATTCATCTCATCTAATCATCCGGACTTAAGGTAGGATTCCTAAGCGACGAGTGAAACGATTGTAGTCGCGCGACTGGGGCCGCGCGGTTCGAGTCACGCGGCCCAAATTGTTCCTATGCAACGACTATTGCTGTAATTTCTACGAGATCGCTATTGTTAATACACTTTCTTTAAAGATAAATTTAATAAGAAAAAATTAGTTTAATGATGAAATTAATCTAAATATCGAATGAGAGACGAGAGACTAACTTAGGCGTATTTGATTAAAAAAATTAAGTTGTTTATTCTACGACTTTATTTGATTTGCTTCACTGGACCACAAATTTGATTGTTGGAAATATATATTTTTTTAAATGTTATAACTTTAAAAGAATGAAATAGATTAGATTTATGTTAAAAGCCGTGCGGCTTTTGCGACTATATTGCTCTCTGTACCAGTCCAGTCGTACGACTCGAGTCGACGCACTAGAGTCGTTACAGTCGCGCGGCTACAGTCGCGTCCAAGGAAAGGCTTCCATTTATTTTAGATGCAAAGCAGTCCGGCGCGGCTGAAGTCGCGCGGCTCGAGTAGTTTCAGTCGTCGCTTAGGAATCCCACCTTTAGGCAACGACGTTATCGATTATGACTTTTGAAAAACCGGCATGTACATGACAAAGACAGTCTGAAAGGCCTCTGGTCGATAGCCATTTTCTGAATTTTGTTTAATTTTCTTCTTGAATTTTATTATTTAATTGTAAATTTTCTGTATACAAAATTTCACGAATCTTAATTTAATTAGTTATTATTTTATTACTTATTATCCGCATATTATATATTCTTCTAGATAAAATGATGCATTTTTCTTCCCAATAATTTTTCACGATGAACAAAAATCGAATAATAATTAACCATAGTCACCAATAACGGTACACATAGTGAAAAAGTAATTCCGATAATTGCCGATTAAGCAATAACGTTTGCCATTTAATGCGGTTATTTAATCTCACATTTGGAGTTCCGCACAGTTGTTGCGCTTAACTTAACGTTCCTCCCGCAATCAAAGACAACTTTCTCCGGCTTAATAATCAATTCCGACAACTTGCAAACTAATCATGACATAACGCCTATAAACAATAATGTCCGCGCTGAAATTTTACAAGACGAAATCCAGTAAAGTGAAAGTGATGTATTTTGAACGTGCATACAATTAAGTTGCGAATTTATGATTGAAATAAATAAAATATTGATAAGATTAGAAAATAATATGGTGAAATGCTAATTGTTGCTTCATATGTTCACGAATGAAATTGTATAATTTTTAATTTTGTTAATATATAATACCTAAAAATCTAAAACTAATGATAGTAATTTAAGAGGGCTAGGACGAATTCTCAAAAACGGATTACCTAATATGGGTCAAACCACAAATACTTAATTTGACGAATAAAGCATTAATAACCTTTCTTCACACTTTTATTTGAATTAGCATTTGGTAAATCAAATAAAAGTGTGAAGAAAGGTTATTAGTGCTTTATTCGTCAAATTAATTTAATCTTCACGTAACTCACAATCAATTTATTCACAAATACTTAAATAAAGGATTCGTAGGAGAAAAATATGATTGGAATCAAAGATTTTAGTCACGAATACAAATCCTCTAAATATATATTTGAGTTTTTTACAGCCATTAACATTTTTAATATCGCTGACAGTTTTTATTAAGAAAAAAGTTCAAAACCTAATTATTTATTATCAACATTGATAACAGACTAAATATTTGATTCCGTTTTATTCTAATTAAAGATGATGTATGTGTTTTTGGACTTTACGTTAACTCAGTGCTTCTAACGAGTGTCTATAAACTGTCGGCATCCCAGTAGGTTCTGACTTTAATTAAATTTATTTGACGTTTCCGAGATTCACTCGTATAACTTAATCTAAGATACATAATTTGTTTTTCATAGCAACCGAGATGCTGACAGTTTATAGACACACATCCTCAAAACTTTTAATTGGACGCTAAGCATCAAAACCCAAATTTTTAGAATTTTCTGAACTTAAAATATTAAATAAATTGATTGTGAGTTACGTGAAGTTTAAATTAATTTGACGAATAAAGCACTAATAACCTTTCTTCACACTTTTATTTAAATTACCAACTGTACATTTCGGACACAAAGTGACCATTATCAATGGATTAACACTGTGTTAATCCATTGATAATGGTCACTTTGTGTCCGAAATGTACATTTGGTAATTCAAATACAAGTGTGAAGAAAGGTTATTAGTGCTTTATTCGTCAAATTAAAATTTTACTTCAGAACTAATCAAGGACTGGAAACTTTTTTTAATAATAAAAAAATCATAGGTATCCTTTTACAAGGTTTTAAATCGCCTACATTTGGATTAGAATAAGAATTCTCTTGAAAGAATATAACGGATCCCGATCACGAATCCCTCTTCACTGAAGTATTCGAACACTTTTTGAATCCTTTAAAAGGGTTTGAATTCAGGACTCGACTACTGAATGATTCGAATTATGCCTAGATCTGGTATTTAATATATTTTGTTGTTTAAATACATTTTCAGTCCATTTATATACATTGATTCACTCCTTGCTATGTGTTTCCATTATTTCCTAAATTCATTTTCTGTAGAAAAATCATTTGTTTTAGGTATATAAAACTCAATGTGCCTTAGTAATTTAAATTATGAGACACTTTAAAAATTAGTAAAAATCGACAGTCACGCTATCTATTACCCCGTGATTTACCACTGAACACAAATTAAATTTTAAAAACTATTCTAAGGTATAAATATCAAGCCGCGAAGCGGAGCGACCAAACCAAATTTTCCGGCTTTTATAAACTCGAAATTTTACTTCATGCGCAACTCGTATAAAAGACTGATTTCAAGTGAAGTTCAAAATATACCTCTAAAGCAGTATGCTAAAGCAATATAATTTAAATATCACATTAAATCAGCGTTTTATACGCGTGGCGCATGGTAAACTCGAAATTTTACTTCATGCTTAACCCGGGAGTGGAAACACTCGTTAGAAGTTTCAAACTGAACTGTAAAAAACAAATGCCTCAACAGAAAAATGTCCACCATTTCACACAATATGAACTTGCTGGTCCAATTTTATATGTATCAAAGAAGAAAAGTCTGTTCAGATACCACAAAATCGAATCGTCTTGATCCAACCATTTGTATTTAATAGAATGTCATTAGTATAATTATTTTGTTATGCATTTTATATGATTTATTTAATTGGGATATTTATTCGCTAATCAATGTTTGTTTTATTATTGCTTTATTTTAATATTGTTTATTCAGTTTTTTTTATTTGTAGTGATAACATTTGTCTGTTTATTTTGTTATGTTTAAATTTACAATTGTAAGATGATTTGTTCATTTTTTTGTAAAAGAGAACTAAGCAAAAAAGAATAGAAGTCTCATGTTTGATGTGGTTAAAGATCAAACAAATATCTGTGAGCCAATCCAAAAACATCTGTGGGCTAGAGGTGGAGAAAAATCGATAGCACTGATGGCTATCGATAATTTTGACTGAAAATAATCGATATTTTATTTTTACTATCGATAGTTTTCGATATTTTATTAATTACACAGATTTAATATGGGCTGTAGTGGTATTCACCACGAATGGCGTGCGACATGATCTGTAAAGATAAATTGTGTAGTGAAATATTTTAAATATTGGAATCTGTAACTGTGTTTCTTAAGAATTGGGAAGTTATATGAAATTATTCACGAATATTTTTTTCGTAATTTAATATATTATATGAAATTATTGTTAGGGTTCATCAAAGCTTGTGCACCAAACCAGATATTTGCATGCAAAAAATAGATAGGTTTATAATAAAGAAAAACAACAAACCCAGGAAGGTAAATATAATTCATATCTATTGTTGTTTGAATTTGTAATTTCAAGGAAAAAATGTCCCCGAGATAAATCGGACCACTTTTGAAAAATGTCTGTGGCTGTGTGTATGTCTGTCTGCCTGTCTGTATGTGGCAGGGCTGTTATGTTTAAAACAGTGTTTTAAACATGTTTAAAAACAGCCGTCGTGTTTTAAACGGTTTTGTTTTAAATCTCAAATTTGATTAAAACATGTTTTATACGTTAAATTGGTTTAAAACGTCTTTTTTATTATTTTAAATTTGCTGAATTATATTTTATACTACTTCATTAGGATTTTTTTTTTAAATTTTTAAATTTTAGCTAAATAGTTGAAGATATTTCATTTACATTATTAAACATAACATTTTATTACAAGAAAATATCAAATATATGTCATTTTTAAATACTGGGAATATTTTTTTTAGTTATATGCATACACTGTAAATTTTATGACATTCGGTATTTCTTCAAAAGATTTTGACGAGGGTTTTCCACTCCCAGACTAAGCATGAAGTAAAATTTCGAGTTTAGAAAAGCCTGAAAATTTGGATTGGCCGCGTAGCGAAGCGGAGCGGCCAATCCAAATTAGGCTTTTCTAAACTCGAAATTTTACTTCATGTGCCACACGTATAAAACACTGAAATATCTTAAAGTTTAAAATATACGGCTTTAGCAATCCAATATGTAGATGTAAATAAAACGTGAGTCAAATTCTGCTGAAGAAATTGTTTAAAACAGTGTTTATAGGCAACCCAATAACTCTAACATATATTAGGTTGCCTATAATTGTTGTTGTATGTGTGTGTTTTTTTAACATCATTGTAAATCGGTGTTTTTAAGCGTGGCGCATGAAGTAAAATTTCGAGTTTAAAAAAGCCTAATTTGGATTGGCCGCTCCGCTTCGCTACGCGGCCAATCCAAATTCTTAGGCTTTTCTAAACTCGAAATTTTACTTCATGCTTAGTCTGGGAGTGGAAAACACTCGTTAGAAGCCTCATATTAACCGCTTTTAAACAACGAATGCCCGCAAATTGAAAAAACGCTGTAATTATCGGGAAATGTATACTCAAAAGAAAAATGTCCTGTATGTTCTCTCAATGAAAAAACAAACTGTTTCTTTTAATTTAAATGAAAAAAAAAACGTTTTTTTAACAACCCTGGTCTGTGGGCACTATCTCGAGAGCGAACAGTGATTTTGAAATTAAATTTTACTACCGGCCTTATTCAATAATCTAAAAAACTAACAAGCGTTTTCTAAAAAACCGATCACCGGAATTTGGTTGGGCTGTTTTGTTTTTGTATTTTCCGGTATTTTTCTAAATAGGAAACCTGTTTTAACAAAACTTGAATACAATGAAAAACTGAACATCTTTCGTTAATAAATATTATAAACCCTTTTCATTTTCGGGGAAAAAAAAATCAAAATTTTATACTTTTTGGTCTATAAATGTAAAATTATAATAGCTACATGTAACGATAATTGTAAAAAATTCCAACATGAATTAATTATAAAGAATAAGTATGTATCCATATCTCACTAGTTTTTGAAAAATAATCGATAAGTATACGTCAAAATTCTCAATTATACTATTCTATTCGAAAATGAATAGATTTTGAAATAAAATAAGCCCTATTTGACAGTTGACGGTTAAGCCGGAATTAGTCGTCAAAGGTAAAAATAGTATTATTAAGTTTTTCATAACAATTGAAATTATATACCAAAAATGTATATGTCTCAAAATTTGAATTTTGGTGTGAAAATCAAGAAACCATAATAAATTTTAGTCAAATCAAACATAGCGCTCAATCGTTACAAATAAAATTAATAATATTTTTTTGAACTTTAAAGACTAATTCCGGCTTAACCGTAAATTTTTGGATATAGGTAAGTTGTGTTAAATCATCATATTTTTTTCCCAGGAATCTATGGTTAAGCCATTTCCCTACATTAACGGGACACCCTGTATATATTTTTTATATTAAAAATATTAGAAAAACATTTTAACAAATATTAAAGACAAGAAAGTGGATATCTTTTGTTAACAGTCATTATAAATTCCTTGATTTTTAAACAAAATTCAAATTTTAAAACATATACATTTTTGGTATATAACTCACAGATTATTTTAATAATTTTTTTTCATATTTTCAATTAGTCCAACATAAATACATTTGGATCTCTAGAATATTATCCTTTTAAAAAATCTTTATGAGCCGTCATGTTTCCATTTAAAAAAACTAAATTATTAAAAAAATATATTAAATTGTAATTAAAACGAAAGTGGTTAATTTTGTGTTTCTGTAAGTCTATGATGTAAAAGAAAACATATTACGGCGGTCACAGCAAGATTCTTTTCTGGTAAAATAAGTATTACGTGTCATTTTTTTCAGTGGTTGTTAGACTCACAATAAAATAAAATTAAATAAAATATATATTTAATTCTCCTGAACTATCAAAAAATATCGATAGTTATCGATAGTACGTAGTCTGACTATCGAAAACTATCGATGGTGCCGACTATCGATAACTCTCCACCTTTACTGTGGGCCAAGTAAAATTATTCCACGTTTCTCCACAATTATTGTTATTATTATTCTTTAGGCAATAAACTACATTTTCTCGGTTGTTTTTAGTATTACTTGTGTCATTAGTTATCTTGGTGTACAGAGAATAAAATTAGGTTTCCAAAAATGTATCATATGCTATAGGTTTAGCATTTTTGACACTACTCTGTTGACATTTATGGTAACTTTTGACGTTCATTAGACAATTTTTTGATACAAGTAATAATATTCTAGAATTCAGAAAAAAAGCTATCGAATGATGAATTTTGATAAGTAGTGCTATTTAAACAAATTAAGTTGGCGCTGTATCTTAAAAAGTGTGACAGATAAACGTTTATTAAAATTATCATCAAAAGATATTACTTAATTAAATTTACATTCCAAATTTCATGTTGATCCGTCAAGTAGTTTTGGAGATATTAAGTCGGTTGAACACCCTGTGTCTAAATTTAGAAAATATGAAAATGTATTATGTTAAAATAATATTGTTTCCGTTGTTTTTGCTAAATTATTCAATCTGGTAATTTCTTGAATTATATTTATCAGTCAGTCCTAATTTCAAATTTATTATTCTCACATTGATGTTGTTCAATCCCAATTTTATTGTGTTTAAACTGACAGCTATGTTTAAAGTCCCAATTTATGGTTGAAAAGGTATAGAAGGAATAATTACCATAAGATAACTAAGTGTTTATAGACAAAGAACTTAATGAATCAATATTTTTATTGTAAACAAGACAATCTGATAAGTAATAGGATTTGAATCTGGTAGTTAAAATGTTTTTTATTTTTTGTATACCTTGTTTGGGAGTGATAACCGTGGATGAGGCACTAGGAGGCGACAAAATAATCGGAGCTTGTGTCGCACTTGGTGTGCTCAAGTGCAGAGGGGTGAGTTGCTGCCGTTGAGGAGTTGTAGGAGTAGCCGGTGGAGGCGGCGGCGATCCCGCAGAAGTAGACCCGACAGAACCCGGATCACTGAACCCCTGAGTACTGCTGTCCTCGGGGGTGTCGAAAAAACTCAAATTGAACTCGGAGCCGGCGTCGAAAGATACATCCGGCGAAATCTTATCCGGAGACGGCGCACTTCCTATATTCCCCGACAGTGACTGGTCTATTTTGAAAACATCCATTTTTTAGCACTTTTTGGGGGCACTGAGTCGAGAGGATCTGCAGGTAGGGTTAATCCATGGCGATTCGACAGGTGGTTGGCGGAGGCCGTCGCGACGCATGGCCATCCTGCCACGGGATCACCAACAACAACCACTAGCACGCGAAAGGAATACCTGATGATCCGGCATCATCGCCGATCGGTTTCGTTCCAAAATTAGTGAAAAGAGGAAACTGAAAAGCGGCGACGGTTCCTCTCGCACGGCCACGGCACAGGTAAATAAAGTAAGCACTTAGTGAACGAGTGTGTTAGTGTTAGTGCGAGTGAGCAGGAGAGGAGGGACTAGTGACCATGCTACATACTACATGGTACATGCTACCGGCACAAGTTCATTGGCCTCTTCTCTTCTCTTTTCTTTGCTTCTCCTCTTTTCATCATCATCCATCGCGCTGCTTTTATATTCCTTTCCAATCCAACATTACATTTATGTTACGATAACAATGCAAATTTCTCACACACACACTCACACACGCATTAAAGAAAGATACTTCAAGGTCATGCACACACCCACGCTTCCAACTAACCCCATCGTAAACACACTCTGCTCGCTAGCTCTTCCTCGTCCACTCCTCACTCGCACCCGTAATACAGTCTTATTTATAAATTGCGTAACAGACTCCAATAAGAACAAGACAAAGCGGATTCATTTACACTTCCGGAATGTATATTTATTCACACCTGTTACCTTTCTTTTCTTTCAACACTAAATCAAAAGTCAAGGAATTCATCACCCATGTAGCTGAATAATTTGGAATTAGATACACGAATGTAATAAAATTGTCGTTCTTAATGTATATCGGATTAGTTGCGCTTACATGAGTCGTCCAGATAAAAAATACCAGCCATGTTTTGACAAACTTGGGCCAAAATGACAAAAATTAATTTTGCAGCTTCTTTTAAATGAATTAAAATACTGTTGAATCGAATGGGGAGAACCGAAACGATCTAAAACTAAGTAAAAAGTTGGCATGTTCTGCAACTGAGAAAATATGTCAGCTTTTGCAACCAAGAAATGTAGCAGGTTTTGAATTCGGCAGGATTATTCAAACCTAAATTTAAAAAGGTTTAGAATGGGTTTTGAAGGTCAATTTATTTTTAAAATTGTAGTCAAAGACGAGAATATAGGGATACCAAAACCTCAAAATAAAAAAAATAGGTGTATCTGGACGACTTATATATTTTTTGTCATTTGCCAGAATTATGTGTGTATATGTTATAGGCAAAACAAGAAATGCGGCCAAAACCCGTTTGGTCTAGACAAAACGCGAATTGTCTAAAGTTTTTAGACAACAGCCGAATAAAAGTGCATTTGTCTGGCATTTCTCACTTTGTCTAGACAAAATGCGTTCCAAAATTTTAGATTGAATTAGAATGTATTTGAAAACATCACTTTATTTTACTAAGAAAGTGACAAATTATTTATAAGGAGTATATTTTGAACTTCACTTTAAATCAACGTTTTATACGCCTGGTGCATGAAGTAAAACTTCGAGTTTAGAAAAGAGTGAAATTGGATTTGGATGCTAAGCCGGATCCAAACGTTCAGGCTTTTCTCAACTCGAAATGTTACTTCATGCTTAACCTGGGAGTGGAAACTCTCGTTAGACAATCAATCAGAAACTTATTTGATCAGAAATTTGTCAAAATAATTGGAATTTGATTTAATACCAGCTTAAATAAAATTTCGAGTTTCGAGCGTCCACACAATCTATGAATTTAAAATTACTCATAACACTCGATTAAATTCAAATTAATAATCAATATTTTAGTTGCATTTATTGTTAATATTTTTAATTGTCGACCCCTTGACCATCATCGACCGCTAATCGACCCCCTGACCATCATCGAGACCCAATCGACCACCCTTTGTCCATTATCGACCCCCTGTCAAACTTCATCGACCCCCAGGGGCTCGATACCGTTGGGAAACACTGGTCTACACCAGGGTTGTTATGCCTAAAACACTTTGTTTTAAAACAGTGTTTTAAACATGTTTAAAAACAGCCGTCGTGTTTTAAACGGTTTTGTTTTAAACATGTTTTAAGTCTTAAATTTGTTTAAAACATGTCTTAAACGTTGAATTTATTTAAAATGTTTTTTTTATTATCTTAAATTTGCTAAATTATATTTTATACTACTTTATAAAGATTTTTTGTTTAAATTTTTAAATTTAACTAAATTGTTGAAGATATTTCAAATTACATTATTAAACTCAACATTTTATTACAATAAAATGTTACAACTGTGTGTGCATAAATGTGATTTTTAAATACAGGGAATTTTTCTCAAACTTAACATTTTATTACAATAAAATATCACAACTGTGTGTGCATAAATGTGATTTTTAAATACAGGTAATTTTTCTTTCAGTTAATATGCATATACTGTACATTTTACGACATTCGTTGCTTTTTTAAAGGATTTCAATTTGAATCTTTAAACGGGGGTCTTCCACTCCCAGACTAAGCATGAAGTAAAATTTCGAGTTTAGAAAAGCCTGAAAATTTGGATTGGCCGCGTAGCGAAGCGGAGCGGCCAATCCAAATTAGGCTTTTCTAAACTCGAAATTTTACTTCATGCGCCACACGTATAAAACACTGAAATATCGTAAAGTTTTAAATATACGGCTTTAGAAATCTAATATGTAGATGTGAATAAAACGTGAGTCAAATTCGGGGCTGAATAAATTGTTTAAAACAGTGATTATAGGCAACCCAATAACTCTAACGTATATTAGGTTGCCTATAATTGTTGTTGTATGTGTGTGTTTTTTTGAACTTCACTGTAAATCAGTGTTTTTAAGCGTGGCGCATGAAGTAAAATTTCGAGTTTAGAAAAGCCTAATTTGGATTGGCCGCTCCGCTTCGCTACGCGGCCAATCCAAATTCTTAGGCTTTTCTAAACTCGAAATTTTACTTCATGCTTAGTCTGGGAGTGGAAAACACTCGTTAAAAGCCCAAATTAACCGCTTTGAAATAACGGCAATTCCCGCAGATTTAAAAAACGCTGTAATTATCGGGATATGTATACTCAAAAGAAAAATACCCTGTATGTTTTAAACACGTTTAAAGCGTGTTTTTAACATGTTTTAAACACGTTTTAAACGTGTTTTAAACATGTTTTAAACATGTTTTAAACATGTTTTAAACATGTTTTTAATTGTAATATTTTAAACGCTGTTTCTATAAAAAAAAACATGTTTTCTTAAAAAAAACTGTTTGTTTTAATTAATATGAAAAAAACGTTTTTTTAACAACCCTGGTCTACAAAATGTTAAGCTAGAAGTAGATTATGTTTTAAAATATGTATATTTTATTGCACGAATTTTTTTAGAACAAACTTCAAAAGACTCGCGTGTTATTAAGTAGGAATTTGTGTCTTTTTCAATTTTTTTTCCAACGACGTATAAATCTAGAAACTCACTCTGAATTTATCTTAGAATTTGGTTATCATAATTAAATTAAATCTACATGAAAGTTTATTGAACCTAAATACAGTATTTGGTGTTTTATGAAATTACCGAAATGAAAAGATTTCTCGGTAATTTCATAAATAGTTTACAAACCTTCGCTATGAAAATTCGACAAAATTAAAAAGACACTTTTTGTAAAACATGCCGGTTTGACAAAGTTTGTTTTTTTAATTAGCAACTTTGTTACAAAATCTCTAAGATCCAAGAACGTTAAAGTAAAGTTTAAAATATACTGCTTAAGTTTGATCTCATGTTAATGTATATTTTAAATGTTTACTTCGTTACAAGCAAATCCTAAAAATTTAATATCTTTGAACGTTTTTTGTTGCTCTTTTAATTATACTTGCATATCCTAAAGCAAATTGCTCGAATTCTGAAAGCGCAAAATTTGGTTTAAACGAAATAAACATTTGTAAAATTTTAATATAAAGAAAACACTCAACTTTTTTATACTTATTTTACTTTCTTATTTGTTTTAAAGGGGTGTAAAAAAAGTCTAGTGTTATCTTTATACCAAAATTTGGAAATATATCAAGAAGTGAACGTCTACAAAAGTCAAGAATTTGTAAAATTTATTAAATTGAGGTCAACTTTTGAAACCAACTTTAAATCAGTGTTTCGTACGAGTGGCGCATGAAGAAAAATTTCGAGTTTAGAAAAGCCTCGGATTGGAAACACTCGTTAGTAATTAAAAAAAATGAAGGATACCCTAAATTATCCAAATTTTTGAAAATTGAAAATCACTGAATTTATATAACTGAATTCATATAAACAATCCTTAAGATTTTGGATAACTCAGAAAATTTTATAAAAATCAACTTATGCCTTATTGAGTTATAATGTTTTTTAAATTTAAATTATATAAAAATCTGGGTAAAATAAACACAATTTTGATTTCGAATGCAAATATCTTCAAAACTTTAAGTGGGGTAATTTTGGATTATCGCGTATTTTAAAAGATCCACAACCCATCCAATGTACTCCTTTACGAAACAACATAAATTACCCCAATAAAAGAAAGAATTCGATTTCTCGCAGAACGATTCGCATGTAACGAGTCGGATTACGAACATCTTAAAAAAATGTGCATCCCTAGAAATCCCGATATAATCCCAAAATACAAAAACCCACCCATAACCCTATATAAATACATCTCCTCCCTTTGCCCTACTTTCCTACCTTAAAATCGACTAAAAAAAAAACACATATCGCACAGGGCAGAAAGACCTATGGTCGATAACCCTTATAGAAAAGGAAAATATTATTTTCATATACAGAGACTTTTATGTAACACCGAACATTTTCATAACGCCAATTTTCCTTTGGAGTATCTATATGCATACGTTGCACATTCTTCGATGCTTAGTTTATTAAAAATTAATTTGAAGCTTTAAGCGAGTGTTTTTCACTCCCAGGCTAAGCATGAAGTAAAATTTCGAGTTTAGAAAAGCCTAAAAATTTGGTTTGGTCGCGTAGCGCGAAGCGCGGAGCGACCAAACCAAATTTTCAGGCTTTTCTAAACTCGAAATTTTACTTCATGCGCCACCGGTACAAAACACTGACATATTACGAAGTTTAAAACACACCGCTAAACTTTACATTGAATCAGTGTTTTGTACCGGTGGCGCATGAAGTAAAATTTCGAGTTTAGAAAAGCCTGAAAATTTGATTTGGCCGCTCCGCGCTTCGCGCTACGCGACCAAACCAAATTTTCAGGCTTTCTAAACTCGAAATTTTACTTCATGCTTAGCCTGGGAGTGGAAAACTCTCTTTAAAAGCTTCAAATTGAATTCTTTTAATAAACCGAGCATCGGAAAATGTGCAACGCATGCATATAGATACTTCAAAGAAAAATTCTCGTTATGAAAATGTTCGGTGTTACATAAAACTCTCTGTATGTATACATATTATAAAATGTATTTTATTACGATGTATTTTTTTTTTTAATAAAGATGTTAAGTAGTAAAAGGTCTATGTTTTGTCTTGATATCCTCAAAAAAAATTATAACTGAACAAATCGTCAGTAGATTGTCATTAAATTAATGACAATCTACTGACGATTTGTTCAGTTATAATTTATATGCCATGAAAATCTGGCTAAAATAACACAATTTTGATTTCAATTGAAAATATTTTGTAAACTAGAAATAGGGTCCTTTCGGATTATTACATATTTCGAATATGCTAGATTTATTTGATATCTGCAGAAAATTTTATCATAATCTACCTAGAAATTTTTGAGTTATGATTTTTTTACGTATAAACGTACTTATTAGTTTCCATTGTTTGTTAGTTGATTAAGAGAGAATTTGACCTAAAGTTATATATACTAGAAATAACGTTGTAATAAAACAAAGAAGAATTCCATTTTTTTATTGTAAATTCCAATATCCGGCGGTGTATTTGCACGGGAAGTAGGTGTTTCATTGTAAATTTCAATATCCGGCGGTGTATTTGCACGGAAAGTAGTTGTTTCAATGGATATTTATTGTCTTAGTAGTCTTATTAAATATTTATTTGCAGTGTATACAAACATTATAGTACTTTTGTCTACCCAAAATGTCTTTCATCAAACGAATTTCCATATAATCTCAACAAAATATGATAATAATCACGGGCGCAACTATGCGGGGGGGACTTGAAAAATTTAAAAATATCGAGGATATCGGAACAAATAGAAATTTATTTAGTCAATTATTGCAATTCTTGAAGTTATAAAAATAAAATAGACTTTTAAAAATTAATACAATTAAAAGAGTCGATAAATCTAGTAAAATTTAACAATTTTCGTAATTATGTTTGCGAAAGCAACCCGACACTTTTTGACATTCATTTATTTGTTTTATTTAAACAGTTCAATTTGAAGCTTCAAATGAGTGTTTTTAACTCCCAGATTAAGCATAAAGTAAAATTTCGAGTTTTGAAAAGCCTGAAAATTTACTAAACTAAATTTTCAGGCTTTTCAGGGTTGTTATGTTTAAAACATTTTGTTTTAAAACAGTGTTTTAAACATGTTAAAAACACAACCGTCGTGTTATAAACGGTTTTGTTTTAAACATGTTTTAAATCTTTAAAACATGTTTTAATTTAAAACGTTAAAACGGTAAATTTGTTTAAAACTTTATTTTTATTATCTTAGATTTGCTAAATTATATTTTATACTACTTCATTAAGATTTTTACATTTACATTTTTAAATTTTAACTAAGTTGTTGAAGATATTTCAGAATACATTATTAAACTTAACATTTTATTACAATTAAATATCACAACTGTGTGTGCATAAATGTGAATTTTAAATAAAGGGAATTTTTCAGGCACACACTGTAAATTTTACGACATTCGTTGCTTTTTTAAAAGATTTCAATTTGAATCTTTAAACGAAGGTTTTCCACTCCCAGACTAAGCATGAAGTAAAATTTCGAGTTTAGAAAAGCCTGAAAATTTGGATTTGCCCGCGTAGCGAAGCGGAGCGGCCAATCCAAATTAGGCTTTTCTAAACTCGAAATTTTACTTTATGCGCCACACGTATAAAACACTAAAATATCGTAAAGTTTAAAATATACGGCTTCAGCAATCTGATATGGTAGATGTGAATAAAACGTGAGTCAAATTCTGCGCTGAACAACAATTGTTTAAAACAGTGATTAATGGCAACCCAATAACTCTAACATATATTAGGTTGCCTATAATAGTTGTTGAATGTGTGTGTTTTTAAACTTTACTGTAAATCAATGTTTTTAAGCGTGGCGCATGAAGTAAAATTTCGAGTTTAGAAAAGCCTAATTTGGATTGGCCGCTCCGCTTCGCTACGCGGCCAATCCAAATTCTTAGGCTTTTCTAAACTCTAAATTTTACTTCATGCTTAGTCTGGGAGTGGAAAACAATCGTTACAAGCCCCAAATTAACCGCTTTGAAACAACGAATTCCCGCAAATTTAAAAAAAACGCTGTAATTAATGGGATATGTATACTCAAAAGAAAAATACCCTGTTTGTTCTGTTTTAAACACGTTTTAAACGTGTTTTAAATATATTTTAATCACGTCTTGAACATGTTTTTAATTGTTAATGATTTAATAACTGTTTTAATGAAAAAAAAAACACTTTTGTTAAAAAAACTGTTTGTTTTAATTAAAATAAACAAAAAACGTTTTTCTTTAACCCTGTTTGGTTATTTTCAACATATTGCCTAACACTTGATAATTTTCATAAATTGTAAACTTTAAATCTTTCTAGAATCTTAACTTTATTGAATATTTTTCGAGATTGTTCACATTTCTAAGAATCCTACTTACAAAAAAAATGTGTTTGATTTCGACACCTGTACAAAATTAAGAAACGTACGATAATTATTAAGTTACCAGAGATTGCTGAGAAATGATGATACATAAAAACCCTTTTACTTTCTCGTTTCTAAACTAGAAATGTGTAATACCCTGTATATTAAAATATATACATTTATTTTAACATTACATTATTTTACCTTACATAAAACTGATTAGGCCCCCTAATCTGAAAGTTATAAGAGTGAGATTACTCTAAATCAGTGGTCTCCAAACTACGGCCCGCGGGCCAAATCCGGCCCGCGATTATTTGTAATTTTTTTTGTAAATGTCATATTTTGAAATATTGAAACAATTGTTCCTTACATTTTTCATAATTTTATAAAATTAATCGGATCTTGGCCGACTTTATTATGTAGAATTGTATTTGTGGCCCGCGAAGAAGATAGTTTGGAGACCCAGGCTCTAAATCAATAATTGCTACGAAGCTTTTGGTAATTCCTGCTAAGTTCGTCATCACCTAGAACTCCTATTAAAACTATTCACAGTTATTTTATGTTGGTTTAAAGAGTAAATCTTCTTGAGTTAAGTTGAATTTATAAAAAAACTTTTTATTTTAACAAAACGTTACTTGAAGGTTTGAGGTAGGTATGTATGCGTTACATTTTGGAAACAGCGCAAAATTCGTTCCGAGTGACGTAAGGCGAATTTGGGCCAATGGCCTTCTTTTCGGCGGCGGAGGATTCGCGGCTTGGTAACCGGCAATCGGCCTCGCCCATCTCATACCAATCTCTTCTTCGCCTCCTTACATCCAGTAACACCGCGTTCCGATTCAATTAAAATAGCTCACCATTAAAATTATTATTTACGAACGCCGAGGAAAGATATTGTAACAGTCGATGATCCGTTCAATTATGCGTCGTAAATTTCGAAGCGACGATTATTAATCCTAACGGTATTTCATCACTGGTTTGTTATTATCGTAATTATACCAAGGATTTACAAAAAAAGAACATTGTATAAATGTTGAATAATATGGGAGCTGGGCCGTAATTGGATCCCTAGGGTATACCAGACATGTGGTTGTTTTAATGTTTCTTAATTTTAACTAATAAGAAGAATAACTTGATATAAAAATAAATATCATATTTACGGATGAAAGTCATTAAGTGCATTAAAAATGAAAAGCTTTCATAAGTTTTACCTTTATTCCGACAATACCAAAGATGTGTTAACTTTCAATAATATTATAATTTCTTAGAACAAGTATTTATGGCATACAGGGAATTTTTCCTTTAAGTATACATATTCCGATAGTTTGATTAAGCATGAAGTAAAACTTTACCCATAATAAATCATCACCTTAAGTTAATAGTTTCATCTCAATATCTTCAGCGGTTTTTGCTGTACAACTTAATCAGATAAACGTAGAGACGGACAGACATATTTCAAAAATGGTCTGGTCTTAATCGACCCAAAAACTGATATTTCCGCTAACATTTTTGGTATGAAAACAATACTTTTCCTTTGTATTTTATACGGGAAAAGTCAAAATTCCCTGTGTGAATTAATATGAAATAAGGTTCACTTGTTCAATGGGGATCTAGACTGACAACTACAAAAGGAAAGAAACTACTACAGTCAACCAACTAAAATGCGAAACAATTTCAAGTGGCAAACCAACATACTGGCCTACAGATCCTAGTAAAATTTTTTCATAACACGAAATGTGTCTGTTAACTACATGCACGTGGAAGAGGCTTGGGATATTAATTCTGACCATTCTCCGATTGTCCTCACTCTAAACGATAGTATTATACAAAAGGAAATACCTGCTAGATTGACTAACAAATTTACCGATTGGCAGAGCTTTAAACTTCAACTTGAAGACACTATCAACTTGTCATCCTCAATAAGAAACGAAGACCAGCTAGACTATGAAGCGGAAAAATTTGTTGATAATATCCAACAAGCTACATGGGATAATACCCCTATTATTACCCCACGAACCAAACGTAATACTTACCCTAAAGAAATTCGAGCCCTTATTTTCGAAAAGAGAAGACTCAGAAGAATCTGGCACCAATCTAGATGCCCAGCAGATAAAACTAGAGTAAATAACGCAACACAACAACTCAAAAGAGAGATTCAAAAAATTAAAAATGACTCTATTAGTGAATATCTAAGTGGACTAACAAATGACGGTAAAACTGATTATTCACTCTGGAAAGCTACTAAGAGACTGAAGAGACCAATCTTGCAGAATTCTCCAATTAGAAGTGCAGATGGGACATATGCAAAAAGCAATAATCAAAAGGCTAATAGGTTTGCCGAATATCTTGAATGGACTTTCCAACCGAATGAGGGTGTAGCCATTCTGGATATTACCCAGGAAGAAGGTGAAATCAGACCCTCTACCCCAAGAGAAATTGAAATGATAATTAAAGATCACATTAACACTAAGAAAGCTCCAGAATTTGACTTAATTACTGGCGAAATTCTGAAACAACTACCTCGTAAAGCAATAGTAAAACTTACATATCTTATTAATGCATCGTTTAGATTAAAATATGTTTCTAAGATATAGAAAGTAGCAGAAGTGATAATGATTCCTAAACCTGGAAAACCACCAAATGAAGTTTCTTCGTACAGACCAATCTCTTTATTACCTGTAATCTCAAAAATGTTTGAAAAAATACTTTTTAAAAGATTAAAACCAATTATTGAAGGCAAAAACATAATACCAGAACATCAGTTTGGTTTCAGAGAATGTCATTCAACTATAGATCAAGTCCACAGAATAACGAACGTAATTGAAAAGTCACTGGAAGAAAGAAAGGTTTGCTCTACTATCTTTCTTGATGTAGCGCAAGCTTTTGACAAAGTGTGGCACGACGGACTTAAATACAAATTAAGAAAACTTCTACCCAGACTATATTCACAAATGTTAGAATCATACATTTCAGATAGAGTTTTCAGAATTAAGCAGGAAGATGTTTACTCTGAACTAAAAGAAATAAAGGCAGGTGTGCCACAGGGCAGTGTGCTAGGACCAGTCCTCTACCTATTATACACCAGCGATATACCTGAATTTGACCATGATACGATAGCCACATTTGCCGACGACACTGCTATATTGGCTGTAGGCAAAGATCACGAAGAAGCAGCAGTAAATCTGCAAACCTTGATAAATAAAATTAACATCTGGACTAAGCAATGGCGAATCAAATTAAATGAGACTAAATCGGTCCACGTCAATTTCACAAATAAAAGAAATCAACATATCCCTGTTAGTATGAATGATATCCAGGTACCATATGCTGATACAGCAAAATATTTGGGTTTTACACTGGACGCTAAGCTACGCTGGAGAGCTCATGTCAAAAAGAAAAAAGAAGAACTGGACATCAAATTTCGAAAAATGTATTGGCTGCTTGGTCGGAACTCCACCCTGTCAATCTACAATAAATTACTGCTGTATAAACAAATTCTTAAGCCCGTATGGACATATGGCATCCAGCTGTGGGGCTGTACCAAAAAGAGCAATATAGAAATAATACCAAAATAAAGTACTGAGGAGTATTGTCAATGCTCCTTGGTATTTCCAAAACAGTGACCTCCACAGGGACTTGGAAATGGATACTGTTAATGAGACAATACACAAATTTGCCAAGAGTCATGAACAGCGACTTCTTCAACACATCAACATCGAAGCCATCCAGCTCCTCGATAACACGAATTTGACCAGAAGACTACAGCGGACTAAACCGTTCGAGTTAGTTTAATATTGTGTTAGTGCAAAAGCAGAGCATAGTGCTAGTGTACACATTAATTAGTGTAATTAAGTTATTAAAATCTAAGGGATACTAATGAGCAAACCCTTAGTATTAAACCTTTAGTAAATTAAGTTAGCTAAATATTACTCATTGATCCATTTGTGATCAGATTGTAATTATAGTAAAATACAACTGTGTTTTGCAAATAATAAAAAAAAAAACTTGTTCAAATTACTGGAACTAATATTTAGAATAACATAATGTTAGTACAAGGGTCAAAAAAATCAACGCCTATAATAGTTTGCATCAGAACTTTTTATGCGTCTACATTTCTTTATTTCAAAATCTGATTTAAATAGAGGGATTCAATCTGCTACTCTTTTGTCTTTTGACATTTTCTTTTAAAATTGTTTGTTCGATCACAAAAAATTAAATAATACATAGGTTCATTTAACATAATTCAGAGATTGGTTATTATTTGTTAAGAAAAATCAAGTAGGCTGATATCAAATGAAGCCATACTATTTTCTCAGATTTCTAAACTCTGTTTTCTTTATTATGACCAAACTTAGGGTGTATTTACTGCGAACAGTTGCAGTCCTGCTTTAACAGTAGGGTAATTTAAACATCAAGTTTTGAGATGTTGGTAAATGAATATCAATGTGACAAATAAATCATAATTTGTCAAATAAATTGTCACGATGCAGAGATTTTCAAAATAGAGAACTTGCAACTTTACAACACATACAGGGATTTTTTCCTTTAGGTATACTTTCACATATTCCACATAAACATTTGTAAAATTAATGAACTAAGCAAAACTAAGTCGAAGTATATTTTAAACTTCACTTTAAATCAGTGTTTTATACGGGTGGCGCATGAAGTAAAATTTCGAGTTTAGAAAAGCCTGATTTGGCTTGGTCGCTCCGCTGCGCTACGCGACCAAGCCAAATTTTCAGGCTTTTCTAAACTCGAAATTTTACTTCATGCTTAGTCTGGGAGTGGAAAACACTCGTTAGAATTTTTAAATTGAAAGATTTTAACAAGATCACGAATGTCTAAAAATGTACATTGAAAAACCGTAACATGTATACCTAAAAGAAAAATTCCTTGTATTTAGAACTTTTCTAAAATTTGAACATGTAAATGGGCAGATAATAAAGAAGACAGATATTCCTGAGCGAGGAATATTACCTGATCCTCCTATCCTACCTGATTCTTAGAGACACTTTATTAAATTTGTAGTATATACAAATAATTTGAGGCGGTGATAGGTAAATATATTTGTAATCGTAATCTATGTGACTTAATTGAATTGTTATATTAATGTCAGATTTTCCTTCACATAACATACAAATTAAAAGTTGATTTACAACATAACATGTGATTAATCTTGTCCTAACCTAAAAGACACAACCTGCATCACACCACTAAATTCTTGAAATGTCAAATTTGATTGGTCATATTAAAAAAAAAACAGATTATAGAGAGTTTTATACGTAAGGACTGAAAACATGTTGCTCAACTAAATAAGAATTTATTGAAAGAATGGCATTATCTGTAACTTGGAGAGGAAGGGGTTTTGATATATTTGTAGGAACTCAAAGTTTTTTGCGTCGTGCACTCAGTGCAAAATAGTTAAGATTTTTTAAAATGTCTGTAATATGTTTATATATTTGTAATATTATTGTAACTGTTCTGTATGAAATGGCCTCCGTTAATTAATAAATAAATAAATAAATTAAAAAAAATTATATAAAAAACTGTCCTTAATTTTTGCTGCAAAATCACACATAAAAATCTTTTGCATCAATTTAGAAGCATCCTGTATATTTAAGTTTATAAGGTGCTTTTATAACATAGGACACGAATAGAATAAGAAGCCCTCATTTTGAGCTTGTGATATAAGCTCAAGATTAATGCAATTCAAGTATTTGTAACTCATCCTAAGATAGGTACCAATAATGGAAAGGTTAAATTTTGACGTTTGTACTAGTACCTTAACGAGTTAAAGGATTCAAATTTATATCAACAATACATATTTTCAACCCCTTTCTTTATCTTTAAAGGAAAGAGGAAATGTGCGTAATAAGAAACCCCCATTGTGAGTGCACCCCTTCAATAAAAAATTACACAACCCATTATCGTTCACGTACATACGCATTCATCCGTGAGTTTTGTAATAATGAAACAGGTTAGTTAGGGGGTTGGTGTTGTTGTTGTTGCCGGTACATTGGTCCACGAAAGAGGAGAAGAAGAAGTGGATGGATGCTGGAGGAAAACGAAGGAACACGTGTTTGTGTGCGTGTGTAAGTGCTGGCACGTTGGTGTTGGTGTACCTCCTGAGAAATGGAACCGGTTTCATAAGCTAAAGTTCATTCACACGCGATCAACTCGCGCTCCTCTTGCCTCACAATAATAATTATCTTTAAATCCATATTTACTGTATCGATACTTTTTTCCTTTATCTTTTCTTTCCATTCCTACGCAGATGGTTGGAGTATCATCTTAAGAAATTACTTTCAAAGGATGCCAAAAGAGATTGCTTGAGGAAGAGTTTGATGGGTATCTAATTATTTTCTGCTTTTGGTGATTCCCTCAAGGCAAGTACTTGCTATAGCATCATCTTTTTCTGATAGGGTTAAGTTCCATATCGATACAGGCTAATTGAAATTTTTAATATTAGACTAAGCAACAGCAGCTTATTTATTAGAGTTCCAAAACTATATATCAAAATCCATAAATAAGATAAATGCTGCTGATTTTGTAAGCAAAATGTTAAATTTAGCGTAAATATTATGCCAACAGTAGTATTGATGCCGAGGTATTTGGAGCTAATTTCATATGAATTTAATGCCCTGACTTCAAATTTCTAATAAATAATATTTTAGTGAAATATAAACTCTGTTTTTTTAATATGACCCAACTTAGGTATGTATTTACTGCAAATAGTTGCAGTCCTGCGTTAACAGTAGGGTATTTTAAACAACAAATTTTGAGATGTTGATGTGACAAATAAATCATAATTTGTCAAATAAATTGTCACGATGTAGAGATTTTAAAAAAAGAGAACGAAACAACTTGCAACTTTAGAACACATGCAGGGTTTTTTTCTTTTAAGTATACTTTCACATATTCCATATAAACATTTGTAAAATTAATGATTAATTATCAGAACTAAGCAGAGCTGGGCAGGATTCGAATCATTCAGGATTCGAATCCTGGATTCGAATCCTTTTAGAGGATTCAACAGCGGTATTCGAATACTTTAGTTAAACTGGATTCGTGATCCGGATTCGTTACACTTTTTTAAAAGGATTCGTATTCGAACCCAAATGCTGGTGATTCGAATCCTCATAAAAGGATTCGAATCCTCGTAAAAGAATTCGAATCCTCATAAAAGGATTCGAATCCTCGTAAAAGTTGTCGAATCCTCATAAAAGAATTCGAATCCTCATAAAAGGATTCGAATATTTATAAAAGGATTCGAATGGTTACAAAAGGATTCGAATCGTCAAAAATAATTCGAATTAATCGTAAGGATTAACACGAAAAATTTGTTCTGTATGTTTTTAAATCTCTCGTTAAATCAGTGTTTTATACGCGTGGCGCATGAAGTAAAATTTCGAGTTTAGAAAAGCCCCGTGAAAATTTGTCGAGGGTCGCTGCGCGACCCTCGACAAATTTTCTACGCGGGGCTTTTCTAAACTCGAAATTTTACTTCATGCTTAGTCTGGGAGTGGACGACACTCGTTTGTAAGTGATAAAATCAATTAAATTAATGATTTGTGTCAAATTTGACATTTTGATAAATTTTGATAATTTTTGCCAGATTTGAGATTTTTAATTGTCCTTCGGTAATTTCGCCAAATATAACATTTTGATGAATATGAATTGACATTCCCGATCAAATGTTTATACTTAACATGTCGATTCATAACATTTTTATAAGATTTTCAACAAATCGATATTTTCGTAAAATTATCATCATTTCGAGATTTTCGTCGATTAATCAAATTGTTATCAGATTTTGCAATATTTCCTCAATTTATCGAATGTTGATGAAATTTTCAATATTTCGAGATTTTTAATTAATTTATGAAAATGTTTATCAGATTTTCAACATATCTTGATTTTTGATATTTTGTCATTTTTATCGATTTATAAAATTTTGATGAAATTTTCGATATTTCGAGATTTTCTCGTCAAATATATAAAATGTTTATATGTAAGATTTTCAATATTTTTATTTAGATTTGTAACGATTTTCAAAAATTATCGAATCATTACTTGAACACACAATTTTGAGATTTTTTTTTCTACAAGACATATTTAATCATTTTTGACATTTTTGATATTTTTTACCGTTTGAGAAGACATTTTTGACAATAGATTATATTCTTGATATTAGACTACGTTTTTTGACATTGGATGTAATGTTTCACATTAGATGCTACTTTTGATAAACAATGACATATTTTACTTCTTTACTATTTCTGATGTTGACATTAAATGACGTATTTGACATTAGATGGCAGTTCTGACATTTTATATATTTTTACTTTTTTGACATTAGACGACAATTTTGACATTTGATATTTTTGATATTACATATTTACTTGTTTTACATTAGATAACAATTTTTATATTATTAGATAACTTTTTGACATTATTACTGATTTTAACAGAAATTTTCGTTTTTGTATGAACGTTTTTGTCAAACTGTCACGTACTGACATAAAATGATAATTTTCACGTAAATCGATTTTATCAACACGCCGAATTTTTGACGTTCTAGATATTTTGTATATTTACGAGATGACATTTTGGTCATTTTGATGTTTTTGGCAATTTTAAATAATTTTGATATATTGATATTTTGATAACTTTTAAAACTTAAAACAGTTTTAATATGTTTTTATATTTTTAACTTTACTTGAAATCAGTGTTTAATACGCGTGGCGCATGAAGTAAAATTTCGAGTTTAGAAAAGCCCCGTGAAAATTTGTCGAGGGTCGCTGCGCGACCCTCGACAAATTTTCTACGCGGGGCTTTTCTAAACTCGAAATTTTACTTCATGCTTAGTCTGGGAGTGAAGACACTCGTTCGTAAATTTTCGAATTATCATATATTGTCATAAAGTTGTGTATTTCTTTTCAAAAAAATCTTTCTCGGTTTATTGAACAAAAACAAAAGAGCTGAGGTGGAAAGTGTTAAGGTAAAAGTGGTTTATTTTTTCGTTGGCTACAACTTTTGTTTGAAACAATTTTTGATTTAGACGTCGAAAGCCATAATCGGTGAGTTGTTGATCTCCACTAGATTTTTTAGTTTCTAATTCAAGAACAAAAGAGGTGAGGTGAAAAGTGTTTAGGTAAAAGAGGTATATTTTTTCCTTGGCTACAACTTATGTTTCAAACATATTTTAACTTAGACGTCGAAAGCCATAGTGAAATTCGTTTAATAAAAAAACATCTAATGATTTCTGGTGATTTTTAACACAAGACTTTTAGACATTTGATGGTATAATTATTACTGAAATAAAAAGCGAAATTAGTCGAGTAAATAGAAACAAATAGTGAAACCAACCAAGTGTTTTCAATTTATCCTTCAATATTATACTGCAATAAGTATAAATTTTTAATATATTCGTAAATATGCGGTAAACAATGTAAAATATTTATTTAATTAAAATATTTAGAAAATAACAATACAATAAATTTTATATTATTATTATTATTATACTGGGTGTCCGTAATTCAACAGAATGTATGGGGATCTCGGTTATTTAAAGAGATAGAGTCGGTTAAATTGGGGCAAATTTGCATAATTTAGGGCCCAATAATAACCCAAAAACAAGTTTGAAATATCTTATTTCCTTAATGAGATATTGTCAAAAAACGTATTTTTTGAAAATTCGTTTTTATTCAAAAACTATTGAATCCAGACATTTACAACTTTGACATTATAGGTACTTTTTAACGATAAATCTAGTAACATATTTTATTTTAAGATAACTATAACATTTATCTAGGGACCATAGCTAACTTATGTTTTTCTTATGAGGGCCATTTTGGATTTTGATATTTTTTGGAAGAATATTTTTTACTGAATGCAATGATGTACCACACTTATAGTTTATTGTACATTTTATATGTAAAATTTTAATCTTTTGGTTTTTCAAAGAGTGCCTTGGAAACAGTTGAGTAACTCACTTATTGGGCAACTCCTAGGACCCATAATTTGTTTACATATCACCCCTGAAGACGGGAATTCGACGTTACATACTTTAACAGTTGTGACATATTTTAAAGTAACAAGTGTCTTCTACTCCCAGAATAAGCATGAAGTAAAATTTCGAGTTTAGAAAAGCCCCGCGTAGAAAATTTGTCGAGGGTCGCGCAGCGACCCGAGACAAATTTTCACGGGGCTTTTCTAAACTCGAAATTTTACTTCATGCGCCACGCGTTTAAACCATTGATTTGAAGTGTAGTTCAAAAACACACAAATACCTCTTTAATCAGAGTAACACAGAAATTTAGTCTGTTATCAACGATGTTTAGTGTTAATAATAAATAATTAGGTTGTGAATATTTTTGTTAAAACAACGTATAACGACATTTATATGTTAATGGTTGTAAAAAAATAATAAAATCAAATTTATTCTTAAACGATTTGTATTCGTGATTCGAAAAAACGGGATTCGAATCTTTGATTCGAATCATATTTATCTCTTACGAATCCTTTATTCGAGTATTCCTGATTCGAATCATATTAGGTGATTCGGATTCGTGGTTCGAATCTTTTTAACTAGGATTCGTCCCAGCTCTGGAACTAAGTTGTATATTCTGAACTTCATTGTAAATAGGTGTTTTATACGCGTGGCGCATGAAGTAAAATTTAGAGTTTAGAAAAGCCTGATTTGGCTTGGTCGCTCCGCTACGCTACGCGACCAAGCCAAATTTTCAGGCTTTTCTAAACTCGAAATTTTACTTCATGCTCAATCTGGGAGTGGAAAACACTCTTTAGAGTTTTTAAATTGAAAGTTTTTAATAACATCACGAATATCTGAAAATTTACATTAAAAAATCGTAACATGTATACCTAAAAGAAAAATTCCTTGTATTTAGAATATTTTTGAAATTTGAACATATAAATGGGCAGATAATGAAGAAGACATATATTTCTAAGCAAGTAATATTACGTGATCCTCCTATCCTACCTCATCCTCAGAGACACTTTATTAAATTGGTAGTAGATAGGAATAATTTGAGGCAGTGATAGGTAAATACATTTGTAATCGTAATCTTTGTGAGTTAATTGAATTGTCATATTAATGTCAGATTTCCCTTCACATAACCTACAAATTAAAAGTTTATTTACAACATAACATATGATTAATCCTATTTTAACCTAAAACACACAACCTGCATCACACCACTAAATTCTTGAAATGTCAAATTTGATTGGTCATATTAAAAAAAAAAGATTATACGTTACACTATTTTGAGTTAATTACATGGATCAAATAAAAAAAGTAAACACGGAATTGTTATTATTATATTATCCAAATATTATTATATAAAGGGTGATCTAAATTGAGTTTCCGAATTAAAAAAATCACACACATAAATTTAAGGACATTTTCGATTTTTTTATTCATTTATTGATAATGTATGTATTTTATTAATTATGAAAAATAATATCAATTAAATGGGCGACTCTGAAACTTCTGCAGCAATCGTTCCTTTCTAGGTAATTTTCGAACTTTTCGAGTGGTATCTAGTGGCGTATCTAGGGTAACGCAAGCAGGGCACGTGCCCTGGGCGCCGTTTGGAGCCTCTGGCACTTACACTAAACTTGGGTGCGAATGGTGTCAAAGTTATAGTTGATTTATTATGTAGTAAAAATTCAGTGTATGCCGCTAAACTAAAGTGGGAAACGAGTAATTTTGATTGTACATTGTTATAGCCAACATTTACAACACTTGCCATAGGCGCGATTTTACTTAATTACGCCACTGGTGGTATTTCTGCTATAACTTGGCGTTATAGCCAACATTTACACCACTTGCCATGGGCGCGATTTCACTTAGTTACGCCACTGGTGGTATTTCTGCTATAACTTGGCGAATGCTGTTTATTAGGTGTTCCAAACGCTTCGCTTTTATTGGCGTAGGCACGACACTTAGCGCAACCCCACAGAAATAAATCAAAAGTAGTTAAATCGCATGATCTTGGTGGCCAGTTGACATCACCAAAATGTGAAAAAATGCGACGTGGGAACTTTTCGCACAAAACATCCAACGTTGCACCTGATATGTGGCTAGTTGCGCCGGCTTGTAGGAACCACATAATAACTACGGATGTAGGTGCAAGTCCTGACGCAAACTGCGTCAAAGGGAACCATAAAATAGTCTAAAACTGATCTTAGGTCTTCATTCACACTTTCACTTGAAGCAGCAATTGTTTAGTCTAAATGGAAGTTACGATGATACAGAGGCCTATCTCCAATGCTTTCAGTCTCTTAAAACTTCTCCGCAATGTTGCAAATTGTTCACTCAGTAGGACAATTACTTTCACCATAATTTTTACGTAAATTTTGATCCACAGTTCGTACAGGATTGTTAACTTTTTGGACAATCGAATAATTTTTTTAACACGTTTTATGGAGGCTTTCGTAAATGTGTTGTTGTTACCTAACATTTTACACTTTTAAAACACGTACTTATTACCAGCTGTTTAAATGAAAGCGCTGCTAACATAGAAAACTGAGATTGGATCACCCTATAAAAACATACAAAAAAAAGTCATCGATGAAAGAAACTAGTCACTCAGCACTTCAAAAATGTTCAGCCAAGAATGTTTTTTACTATTAGAACGAAAGAAAGATGATATTACAGGCAGTAAAAAGATTTTGAAAAGTTTGATGAGGCGCTTTTTAAGGTTGTGCTTGCAGTATATATTACGTACATTTTCCGGAGTTACCAATGAGAAACTGAAAGCAGGTATTTTGGATGGTCCTTGGATATGAGTTATACAAATTTCCTGGAATCCATGATCAAAATTCAGGACTACACTAATTTTGATCATGGATTCCAGGAAATTTGTATAATTCATATCCAAGGACCATCCAAAATACCTGCTTTTAGTTTCTCATTGGTAACTCTGGAAATTGTACGTAATATATACTGAAAGCACAACCTTAAAAAGTGCCTCATCAAACTTTTCAAAATCTTTCTACTGCCTGTAATATCTACAGGCAGTAGAAAGATTTTCTCTGGGTGAACTAAAGGTCTTTTGACCTCGCTGTTTTCTTCAATAACCATGAAGTTTCTCAGACGCCAATTCCCAATTGAATCTGAATTGTTCTTGGAAAAATTACCAAAATCGTTAATTATGTTGTATCTTTAAAACTAGAGCTGATACAAACTGATAGCATTTTTTGGGATCAGGGCCCTAAATTGGAATGAGCTGCCCTAGATCTATAATTTCGGGCACCAACAAAACAATGTTTTTGTCAGCCTGTGTAATCGATATTTGGATTTGAATTAAATTTAATATCGAACGATAGGTCGAATGATTGCTCCAGAGATCGTTCAAAAATTGCTCAAAAGATCACTCGAATGATCGCTCAAGAGCGTTTGAAATATTGCTCGAGAGATCGTTCGAGAAATTGCTTAAGAGATCACTCGAATAATGGGGACCCTATCAAAACATCCACACTATTTTTGCTAGCCGTAATGGTGGTCTTCTATCTATTTGTTTTGGTATAATTTTGATAATTTCTTTTTAATAAAAAATTAAAGTACTTCTTCGTAAATACTTACTTTTAGAAGTAAATAATAAATACCTGTAATATTTTTGCAGTTTCTCCATTAAAATATGCAATTTACATTAAAAATAGTGTGCTAATGTTTCGCAAATTGTAAATATTTTCTTTAAAACCAATCGGGTTGGTTTTATTTCCAAAGCTCACTTTGCTTTAACAAAAGTAATAATTTTGTACAAGAAATATCTGCTCTTTAAAATTTCATTCTTAGGCATTCTTCAGAGAGACTGTGTGGATGTTTTGATAAGGTCCTGAATGATGGCTCTAGAGATTGTTCAATAAATTGATCGAAAGATTGCTCAAGAGATCGTTTGAGTGATCGCTCGTCGTTCATATGATCAATCGAATGATAATTCAGATAATATTTTATCGCAATAAAAAAAATCCAACGAATATTATTCATAAATTTCCTTGTATTTCTGTAAATCGAAATTGGTCAGTTATAGCAACAATGAAATTTTATAGAATACAAAACGAAATTGGACAAAAACGCATTTAGCCTAGATAAAACGCGTTTTGTTCAATTTCGTGTTTTGTCTGTAACATATATACATAGATTTAAATGCCCCCCTCTCCATAAGACCGGGATGGGACCCCTTCAAGACAGGTGAGCCCCCCCCCTTGTTATCAATTTTATTTTGTCATTTTTAAATCGCCGTGTGTTTAAAATAATTGAAAAATTGTGCGTTAGTAAGCATTTGCACACTCTCTGATTTAATTTAATTAAATCAGAGAGTGTGCAAATGCTTACTAACGCACAATTTTTCAATTAATTTAAACACACGGCGATTTAAAAATGACAAAATAAAATTGATAACAGCGACTAGGGCGGGGTTCTAACCCCTCGTAACCCCTTCCTGGCTACGCCACTGTAACCACTTAGGCCCAGTTGCACCAAAAACGTTGAACCCGAGTTCAAGCTGAACTTGAGTTCAAGATGACAGTTCCTATTGTCTAAAGTAACTGAAGTTCAGAGTTGAACCAGTTCAATTTGTTTGGTGCAACTGGCCTTTAGTCTTTTGACTGTGATAGAATTTCATTAATCAATGACTATTGTAACATTTTGACTGTAAGTTTCTTATTTCACTATTATGGCATTTTGACGTTAACAACAACGTCAGTAATAAAAATATATTGACTGATAATTGACACACTAAACTTATGCACTTGTCGATTGGTCAAATTTATGACCATTCCACATTAAATCAGTGTTTTATACGGGTGGCGCATGAAGTAAAATTTCGAGTTTAGAAAAGCCTAATTTGGCCCGGTCGCTCCGCTTCGCTACGCGCCCGAGCCAAATTTTCAGGCTTTTCTAAACTCGAAATTTTACTTCATGCTTAGTCTGGGAGTGGAAGACACTTGTTTTAGCATTAAAACAATTAATATTTGACATAATACATTGATTCTTGTTTTATTGAGAGATAAAGTTTTATAACTTCAAAACAGAATGTCAATTTTGATACAAGTTAAAAGGGAAGCAATCGTTATTTATGTCAGACGTCAAACGACAATTCAGAGTCGATTTTCTCTTAATCGTAATCGTTATTTAAGTCAGACGTCAAACGAACATTCAGGGTCGATTTTTTCTTAATCGACTCTCAATTGTCGTTTGACGTCTGACATAAATAACGATTGCTTCCCTATTAACTTGTATCAAAACTGACATTCTGTTTTTACGTTATAAAACTGTCTTCCCCAATAAAACAAGAATCAATGTATTATGTCAAATATCAATTGTTTTAATGCTAAAACAAGTGTCTTTCACTCCCAGAATAAGCATGAAGTAAAATTTCGAGTTTAGAAAAGCCAGAAAGTTTGGCTGGGGCGCGTAGCGAAGCGGAGCGACCGAGCCAAATTAGGTTTTTCTAAACTCGAAATTTTACTTCATGCGCCACGCCTGTATAACACTGATTTAATGTGAAATGGTCTTAAATTTGACCAATTGACAAGTGACATAAGTTTAGTGTGTCAATTATCAATCAATATATTTTTATTACTAAAATTGTTAATGATTCTAAATTTTGCACACAAAGAAAGGTAATTTTCTCATATAATGTCATAATTATAATTTCCTAAAATTGCGGAAACCAGATACATATTTTCAAAGAGTATTTTTTTTATATTTAAATCATTTTTTCAGCTACAAAGATAATATATTTTTTTGTGTATACAAAATGTTTATTGTTAATTAATTTTTGCGGCTATAATTTTTTATTATAAAATGCAGAACTTCGTTTTTTAAATTAAAAAATATTTAAAAAGAAAGAAATCTATAATCATTGACATAGTCTATCAAGGCCGAAAAAAGAATTCTGAGGAGGTTATAAAAATGTCAGGGGGGTTAATGGTTAAAATATCGTTTTTGCTTTTACGGGGCTTTGCATCCAAAAATGTACGATTATGAACATTTCGTGGGGGGGGGGGGTTAAAACCCTATAACCCCCCTAGCTACAGGCCTGTAATCTATAATCTTACGAACGAAGGGCTTACAAATGTCGGGTACTCTTTCGAAAATGTTTTTCACATTGGTTTATTCTCCTTGAAATTGATGGAAAGAAAACTGTCATTGTAGTGTATCAGATGAAAAATTGACGTCTACGATTAAAACAAAAATTGTCATGCGAAGAACGACATTCACTATACAATTTATATGTTTTATATGTTATATGTTAAAAAATGTCAATTTTTATTGACATTTTTTACGTTTTTACGATAATAATGTAAAAAAATGGTGATGTGTCCATCATAGTACTTTCCCCCGTAAATTGCGTATTAAATCACTTTTTAAAGTTTGTAAAGAGGCTAATGAATCACCCTGTAGAAAATTGTGTTTAAAAGTTCCCGAAAAACGTTTTTCTTTTTATAACATATTACGAAGTGGTCCTCAATAACTAGATAAAACACACAACTTTTGAAATATCTCAAAAACTAAGAGTGCTATGACAAAAAGTAAATGAATAATACATCTTCATTTTGTTATTATCTACAACTTTTATTTGAAAGAATTTTGTGTTTGATGAACATTTATTGTATATGAACATATTTTTTATATAAACAACCATGCATAATTTGTGGAGAGTCCAATTTAGGTAATCAGAACGCTAAATGGTACAAACAAGCCTAACTCTAAAATCTGCATTAATAACTTGATAATTCAAGAATCACTACTAAATACATACTTATACACACAGAGCCGGCCCAAACAAAAGCGGGGACCGGTGCAAACTTAAGTTGCGGGGCCTTGAATGTAATTTATTTCTGTGCCATGGAATTTAATTTATACTTACTCAAAATCAAAGCGCGTTCTTTTGTTTTATAATTCCCAAAAGAATATTATAAAATCTGCTGTTATGGTATTTTTTGTGATTTTTTAAATGCAACATGAACTAACAGTTTTTTGCTTTATTTTTATAAGTTTAGTTGAGAATGATTAATTATGCTTACACAAAAATAAAGCCTAATCTTTCTTTCGTGATTCCTAAGCACATCTATCTAATGTTTGAGGAACTTTTTATATTTTTTTTTTCACAGATTTTCTTTTAACATTGACAATCAAAATATTTTTAGCGGAATTCTAGCGATAAATACTTTGTCTCTACAGTTGGCAACATTGAGGGGTCTTTCGCTGGCTCAGATGGTTGGGTCGCAAATTGGATTAAATATCGATAACATCTAATGTTTAAGTAACTTTTTATATTTTTTTGACAGACTTTTCATTAGCAATCAAAATATTTTTAGCGGAATTCTAGTGATAAATATTTCGTCTTTACAGTTGGCAACATTGCGGGGTCATTCGCTGGTTCAGATGGTTGGGTCGCAAATTGGATTAAATATCGATATTTTCTTTGTGACAAATACGGTTCCTTTCGCATTGAATATATCTTTGTGTGTAAGTCGTTCATCAGTTATACAAATATTCCTGTTTGTTGAGACGAAATTATATATTTGGCTCAGTCTAGTATAGGATACGGTTAATTGCTTTAAACTAATAAAACCTGAATCTTAATTCGATAAGTTATTCAGGTAAAAAAAGAACATTTCCTGCGGCCTATAATGAATGATCTGAATATGTTAATAAATTCTAGAGCTACTTTGTACTAAATTGGTTTAATTCCAGAAAAGTGGTCAGTCTCTTTGATAGATTTGATTTTACTGTAAAAAAAAACTGAAAGGTTATATTTTACCTTGACAAAAAAAATATTGTGTTTGGTTGTGAATTTAATGATATAATGCAAAATATCAAGGAGATTAATATCGGCTTGCACAGTATTTTAAATAATTCTTCACTAGACATTATAAAAAAGAATGTTTCATTTCACTTTAATAAAACACTTAATTTGTTTAGGTTTTTAAATTATATTTATTGTACTACAACAATTGTTTCACCACACTGTGGCTTTTTCAGATAGATGAATGGTGATTAATTAAGTGTTTTGTTAAAGTGAAATTATGGAGTTTCAACAACTAACAGCCTCAACTATACAGTAGAATGTTTCTCTTTTTTTTAAACTAGTCTCTTAAATTTGATAATATCCTACGTTTTACAACTATGTTTTAGAGTAAAAACTGTAATATCCTCAGAAATAAACTAACATTACAGCAAACGGCTACTCTAGAGTTTCTACACATATATTCAAAAATAATATACTGATTGATTATTGATATATCAATAATTAATAAATTTGATCTCACGTTAATAAAAATACAAATTTTTAGGCTTTTCTAAACTCGAAATTTTACTTAATGCTTAATTAAGGAGTAGAAACACTCGTTAGAAGCTTTCAATTAAACACTTTTATAAAATCAACAAATGCCGGGACATTTACAGCGTGTACGTCGTGATATATATACTTAAAAGACAAATTCCCTGTATGTCGCAATGAATTACAATAATGTATTGAAAGCGAATTTTCAAATTTCCTTTTAATATTATTTTTAAACGAAAGCTACTGTCGGATCTTAAATATAAATATGTTGTTTATAAACTTAAATATTCATACGTATGCAGGTACGCTTATTTATAAAATAAAAACAAGTTTCAACCGGATGGATTTTATTTAAATCGTAGCGTTTAATCTATTCGTGAGATTAATTAAACCGGACATAATTATATAGTTTTATGATATAATCTCCCGAATTCTCCATTTAATTATCCCATTTTAAAATTTTGATTATTAATGAGAATGAATAAACTACAGTTATACACTAGTTTCCAATAAGCAGTTCCTTTAGATGAACATTCATTTGCTATACAGGGAGTGTTTTCTTTAAAATATACATTTTCAAGCTTTTATAAACACCAAATTTTACTTCATTCGTCAAGCGTATAAAACACTGACTTCAAGTGATGATTGGTTAGATACCAATTACGGTGTATACGCTGTAAATATTTAGATATTCATTTTTTAATAGAATTCGATTTGAAGGTATAAACGAGTGTTTTCTAATCCCAGGTTAAGCATGAAGTAAAATTTCGAGTTTAGAAAAGCCCAAATTTTCAAGCTTTTCTAAGCATAAAATTTTACTTCATGCGTCAAGCGTATAAAACACTGACTTCAAGTGATGTTCGAAATATACCAGTAAAGCAGTATTCTAATGATTTCATTCTCAACTTCACACCAAATCAGTGTTTTGTACGTCTGGCGCATGAAGTAAAATTTCGAGTTTAGAAAAGCCTGAAAACTTCCAAAGCTTCGCTTTGGGAGTATAAAACATTCGTTGAAAGTTTCAAATTGAACTTTTTTTAAAAAATAACGAATATAAAATTTACAGCGAATGCGCATATGTATACTTAAAAGAAACATTGTTTGTATGCGGTAGCGTATATACAATTAATAGACGTACATATCTAAGAATATTTTGAACTTCGCTGTAAATCAGTATAAAACACGCCTCTAATTTGGTTTAAACTTGCAGAAAAATAGATGCGTCATCATTTTTAAAATTTATTCTAAGCAAGAAAATAATGGGGTATTAAATACTATAAAAAAAATCCAAATTGAATTTTGAAAAAAAGTGGGGTTTAAAATACTTTAATTATAAACTGCACTTTTTTTAAATAATTGGTTAAAATAAATTTTAAAAATGATGACGCATCTATTTTTCTGCAGGTTTTAACCAAATTAGAGGCGTGTTTTATACTGATTTAAAGTAAAGTTCAAAATATTCTTAGATATGTACGTACAAAAGTTTAAATTTTGTAATAGTTTTTCGAACAAAAATATCATATTTTTAACCCAAAAATTTCATGAATTAGTTTTTAGTAAATCATAACTCTAAACTTTATTGGCGGATATTTATAAAATAGTATGTCGATTTCAAGTAACCTGAGCTCTTTCAAAATATGCAAATATCTAAGAATTTAAAGATATTTATCCAAAAAGTGGATTAAGTCAAACTGTGCCAATTGTGATATTAATTATATGTAAGAAACATTTCTTAGTTACAATGTTTTTTAAATGAATTCTAAATTAATATAGGGTGCTCGATAAAACGCCATAACTCTTGTATTTATTGACCGATTTTATTGAACCGATTTTAGTGAACTAAAAAGTCAATGGCCGTTTAGACACTAAAAAATGACATGAATATTGATTTTTTTTCAATAATAACTTCATTCCCAAACAATAGCCAACTTAAGATGGTTTACTATAATTTTTTAATTTTATTACATTAGACATTATTTTTCTGAATCCAATAACGCCCAATTTCTTGTTTTTGTTCAATGTTTTGGTCGAATTCTTCTTCTATTTAAAATTATATTATTTAAAAATTATATTAGTGTGCCTTGTAAAAAAAAGTGACAAATGTTATTTATTGTGAGGTTATGCCATTAATAATAACGAAACAACAAATAAATACCTACGTTACAACTTAATCTCCCATAAGAAGAACGTTAAAGCAGCGGGGATCCGAGAAGGCTGCGATTCGGTCGCCATGGCAACCACTTTTACATTGCTCTTATGGGAGACGACTGTCACCGGGAGTGGAAAAATCGAAGAATTCATTTTAGAAAGTTCAAATTTTCACAGGACCGAAAAAAAAAATTCCGCGTGTCTTAGGCTAAGCGGCGTTCAAATCCGACCGCGTCTTCTATTTTAAATCATTTTTTTAATTTTACGCCGGGCGGAAGATTTCCTAACCTCAATACTTTACAGGCTGGTCTTGCTTCACACGGAACTTTTTCAGGTCGCGCATAGCACAATTTCGATGGGATTTGACCTGGGCTTTCCAACGCGACACTTCCGAGCGCTCAAATCGTCCGATTAAAAAAATATCGCATTTAATCGATTTTGCAAAAAAAAAATAGATTTTCAAAATTTTGCGTCTATCGTGTTCAGAATTCCATTAGAAACACGACCTATCTATCGAGAATTTTTTCTATCGAGGAAAAGTATTTTTTTTTGCAATTGAAATTTCATAAAAATATATACCGGGTGTCTAAATCTCGCATTTAATCGATGCTTTTTATTTTTTCTCCAAAATGTTTTGTTTAAACGCAGATCGCTAGGATTAAATTTAGCGGTGTTTTTTTTTTATTGGCCGCCTTCACGGGCTGTCAGCACATTTTCGGTCGAAAAATTGCGAAAGAGGAATTTGGTTTTCACATTTCGATTTCGAATAATTATCCGCAACCGACAAGATGAAACAAGACGAAACAAAACAATTAAAATAAAATTAAAAAAAATTGCGATAGTGAAATTTGGATTTCAGATCTGGATTTCGACTGTTTATCCGCGACTGAGAAAAATACAAAATCAAAAATCTTCATTTTTTTCACGGGCTGTCAGCACATTTTCGGTCGAAAAATTGCGATAGAGGAGTTTGGTTTTCACATTTCGATTTCGAATAATTATCCGCAACCGACAAGATAAAATAAGACGAAACAAAACAATGAAAACAAAAAAATAATTTTTGAAATTTTCATTTTGATGTTTTTTCGCGAAAAATTGCGATAGAGAAATTTGGATTTCAGATTTGGATTTCGACTGATTATCCGCGACTGAGAAAAATACAAAATCAAAAATCGAAATTTTTGACCAAAGAATATACCTTCTTTCAATTTTTTTACTCAAAAAACACGATTCTGGAACAGGCCCTGAGAACCATAGTAATTTTCATTTTAGCGATCTGAAATTTTTACTGGGCAGAGAACTAAACATCCCGCGTGGAACTGGCTATACGGCGTTAAAATCCGACCACGTTTTCTATTTAAAAAAAATATTGAAATTCAGACTTTTTCTCGAAATATTGCGATTGAGAAAATCACCGGGGCATAAAATATCGAAATATTCATTTTAGCAACTCGAAATTTTTACTGGGCCGAGAGCAGACCGTCGCGGGTCCCGTAGGCTATTCGGCGTTAAAATCCGACCCTTTTATCTATTTTAGTGAGCTGTAACTATTAATCCGAGGCGAAGCCGAGCCAAGCCCAACCAATTAAAAAAAAATGTGCTATTTTTTTTGACCGACTTAAAATGCTCCAAAACGATTTGTTTAAACGTAGGGTGGTATGGTTTGACCTCGCGGTGCTTAGCAAATTATTTTCGATCCAACAAATGGCCGCCTTCCTGGTGTTTCAGCAAATTTTCAGTCCAAAAATTGCGCTAGAGAAAATTTGTTTTCGCGGGGATAAAGGAGCAACTACCCTCTGTATGTGCGAGCGAAGCGAGCACCCTAGCGAGCGAAGCGAGCAAGGCAAGAGAGCGAAGCGAGCGGCTGGAGCGAAGCGACCATCTCTTCCAACCTTTTCACGGATTTTTACATCCATCCACTCCATAACCACTACAAAACAACGATTTACCTTGCAGTCACCACCATTCGGCTCATGCACCAACGCCTCTCCCCCTCCCTTTCCCCTTGCTACTATTATACATATATTTTTCTTCAACATCATTTATTTTTTTTAATTATGCAATTCTCTTTACATTTCTACATTTCCTTGATTCGGCCCTCGGCTCCCCGGTTTGTAAACCGGGCTAAATGCTAGTGTAGAATAAAAATAAAGGAAAAATGTAAATATTTTGTTATTTCAATATTTCGATTATTACTCATTTTTTAAGTGTATTTATAACTTCACAACATTTCAGTGTGTGATACGCGTGGCGCATGAAGTAAAATTTCGAGTTTAGAAAAGCCCAAATTTTAAGGCTTTTCTAAACTCAAAATTTTACTTCATGCTTAGTCTGGGAGTGGAAACACTCGTTCGAACTTTAAATTTAACTCTTTTATAAAATCGACGTATGCAATACGATAAATCATTCATTGAAATCATAGAAAAAGATACAAAATTTTACCTAAAATGAACTTTTAGAGTTAACTTTATAATTTGCTCGGTTCTTAATAGATTAATATTCTATTCCTAAGAAAAACAGTATTTATTAAATATTAAAGTTGCATTTAATATAATAAGACAAAATAAAGGCTAGTATTTTTTAAACTTTACAATATTTCAGTGTTTTATACGCGTGGCGCATGAAGTAAAATTTCGAGTTTAGAAAAGCCCCGTGAAAATTTGTCTCGGGTCGCTGCGCGACCCTCGACAAATTTTCTACGCGGGGCTTTTCTAAACTCGAAATTTTACTTCATGCTTAGTCTGGGAGTGGATTTTCAACAATTCGAGATTTTCGATATTTCTAGTCTTTCGTCGATTTATTCACAGTTTGAATAAATCGACGAAAGACTAGAAATATCGAAAATCTCGAATTGTTGAAAATCCACTCCCAGACTAAGTATGAAGTAAAATTTCGAGTTTAGAAAAGCCCCGCGTAGAAAATTTGTCGAGGGTCGCGCAGCGACCCGAGACAAATTTTCACGGGGCTTTTCTAAACTCGAAATTTTACTTCATGCGCCACGCGTATAAAACACTGAAATATTGTAAAGTTTAAAAAATACTAGCCTTTATTTTGTCTGGTAGGTCAACAAATTGTGTTGAATCTTCTAAGCTGATTATTCATACTAATTCTATTTCTAATTTTGATCAGTATTAAAAGTCCAATTTTGTTTCAAGGCACACTACATTTATTGCCCAAAAATCATGTAAACAAGATTTATTATAATTTTTTTCTAGCATAAATATAATTTAATATTAACATATTGAGCATAATTGAATTCAGAAAAACAAAGTCCAATATAATAAAATGAGAAAAGTATATGCAGCCATTTAAAAATTAAAAGTTACCCATTATTGGGCTATGAAGTTAATTTTAAAAAATTTATATAATTAGTGTCAATTTATGGTATTCAAACTGCAGTTGACTTTGTTTTTTAGTTCATTCAAATCGATCAATAAATAACAGAGTTATGGCGTTGGGCGTTTTTTTATCGAACACCCGGTATATACAAAATCTGTATCACAAACAATAAGTAAACTTTTCTATTTTTGCTAATTGGCAAAATGTATTCTTCTAGAAAAGCCTAAATTTTAAAATACTCTATTTGTTGTTATTTTATTGTAAACTGTATTTTTACCAAATTATAATTCAAAAATATTTTAATTTTTATAAGATTCTAGATTTTATGAAATCAATAAATAAAATTGAGAAATTCTTACATTTTCTCAATTTTATTTATTGATTTCATAATATATAGAATCTTATATGTATAATACATTTAAGTACAAATAGCCCAAAACTATGGACTATAAATACATATTTTGAAAGAGAAATGTTGACTTAATAAATAATACTGCAGGTAGGGAATTTTTGGATTTGCACATATTTTCAGAGATGTGTTTGCTGAATATCCATTAAAAAATTACTTACTTTTATAATATTATTCATGATAACAATGGTGTCATAAATTGCAAGGTGGTGAGTAATTTACCTGTGAAATCGAGTGAAGCCGGCCACAATTACTATATTTATAATATAAATATAGATGCGGACGTTTAACGCTGCATTAGCGGCTTATGCCCACACCTTATGACCATAAATGCCAAGCAGAAAATTTATTAAGGGACGTCTATGGTTGAGGCGGTTTAAGTCGCACAGGTATGTTTATTATTAATCAAAATTTAATTGGAACTTAGTTTGCTTTTTCTCTGCAAATAATAAAAACGAATGGAAACTTAATTATTTACTAATGAAATGAATCGCTCGACTAGTTTTTAAAAACTGTAAAGCGTCAGTTTTTAATAACTAGGCAATTATTAGTAATTAATGTAAGTTATTTTGTATTTTTGTTCGAATTTATATTAGCTTTAATTGTGTGAACTTGGATTCATGCTCCCCAAATGATTTTTTTTAAAGCGTATATTATTCTACTAAATCAAGTTGCGTGAGCGATGATAGCGCTTTTTCGTAATTTCCAATTACATCTAGGGGCCTAATAAATTCTCAGAAATTGATCAAAAGAATGGAAACACGAAACCTTATCATTAAATCATTTCGTTTTTACATTTCTCTTTTATTTTTAATCCACGGTAATGGAACCATAAATTATACTTGTATTATACAGATATTTTTTCCTTTAAGTATACATATCCTGAAAAGTCTATACAAAGTTTGGTTAATATGCAGGATTCCTTGTTTTTATAAAAGCGGTCACTTTAATGCTTTTAATGAGTGTTTCCCCGCTTTGATTAAGCATGAAGTAACATTTCGAGCGTAGCGAATCGGAGTGACCAATCCAATTTTTTGACTTCTCTGAACTTGAAATGTTACTTCATGCACCAGGCATATAAAACACTGATTAAATGTGAAGTTCAATATATTCATGCATTAGCGATCAAACAATAATCGAATGTACAATTCTTGCAAATGACCCAGCTGCTCAATCTTTACGAGCTCGATCATCGCTAGCTCGGTACTTGAGATAGTCGATCTTGCCCATCACTTCTTTTAAGGTTTAAAAATGCACACCTTTTCAGTCAGAAATTACTCATCATTGGATTCCTTTGGGTATTGGCTTTCTATAGGCAATATTCCATCACTTCGATTTTCTTTTGTTCGGAGATATGAATTTTAGATCGAATCACAAAAAAACAATAATTTTCTTTAAAATATTTTGCCTTACCGATACTTTACTATACGATATAATCCATACTCAATATCGATATTTTTTTGGGATCGGAACTTCCTTAGTTAAGAACCACTGATCTAATCAGACACCCTTTGAGTGCAAAGGTAATTCAAGCTATGTCTTCATGCTACCAAAAGACTGGATTAGATATATTCTTGGTCGAATTTTTTCGCGAACTTAATTAATTTCAGTAACTGTATCACATATATGATAAACAATTTAGTAGCAACAAGTTATCTCTTCATATAAATACTGGACCTTCCAAGTTTGGACCTGAAGATTTCAGATTTTGGAAAAACCTTGGCTCATTTAAATAAATACCCAATACACAAAGAAAGTAAGCATAATTAAACGCTGAATAAGGTACATAATACTATAATCCCATGTAGATATGTGAATGTGTATATACCTGGTGGAGAGACAAGACAGTAATAGCTGGAGGAGGCCCAAAGGAGAGGAATAACCGAGGAGGACGTTCACCTCGGCGTCCACTGCCATGCCAGAACATTCACAAAAAGACCAAGGCACGTATACACACACATAGCCACATGTATACGCATACATGCACAAACCATCGCCGGATCAACAGCATCACTAGGAAGCGCATTATTAACTCGGGATAATTATAAATCGTGTGAAAAACTATTGTCTTAACTCCGCACACGAATAGGTATGCGCACGATCTTCTTTTTCGATTATTTCCAGTCTGGTGTAAACATGTGTGTACTGTGCATTTCCTGACACACCTTTATTATTGCCATTCACAATGTTGATCCACTATTTTTGCCCTATTTGGGGTTTCGCTTGAGTCCATAAATATCACCGGTTTTATTCTTGGTTCTAGCTGTTGTTTTCTTCCAGGTAATAATTAGTGGCATAATTCATTTTTTTTACTTAAACTCTTTCTTCATACTTAAGACGTTCAGATTTTACTTTTGATGTCCAGGGACGGATGGGCCTGATGGACTAGTCTTATGGGTAGAAATATATGCAAACATTTCGGTAGAAATATATGCGAAAATGTCGATTAAATAATTTGTAGATGATCAACTTTTTATTACAATAGAAGTAGAAGAATTTTATATTTTAAATCAGTGCCTATGAAAGAAAATATAAGAAACATATTTAGACAAAAAATTATCCGGCATTCTTCTTCTTTTCAATATTCTCTACTTATATTTCACAACAGTAACTCCACTCTGCATAAAGTAAAATCTTGAGCTTAAAAATTTTAGTTTATGCTTAACCAAGTATTTTAAAACACTCGTTAGCATGATATTGGGGACTTAAATTAAAACAGATTAATTCTGTTTTAGTGACTTTAATTAACCGTTCCTGTATTTTAGAGACAGTACCGTATTTTCAGCGCTAGTCCCGAATTGTCCCGAAAAAAACAGTAATATGAGAATGTACAAAGAATGAATGCAATCCGGTATCCACAAGTGCAGTCAAGCTACAGAAATACATGCATGTGGCTTGATTGCATATTGTAGGCATCGGATTTCTCTCTTAGTTTTACGAGACTATCTACATTTGTGTTTAAAAATGTGAACAAAAATCCGTATTTGACTGAAACTTGCCTTTTAGCCAAAATTCGTACACCCAGTTGATTAGTTTATGTAGATTTATCCTTTTTTTGCGAAATTTTACGAAATGTAGAGATTTAGATCGATTTTTGAGATACAAGATTTTGAATTCAAATGTTGCTATGTTTTGAATACAGGGTGTATTTTGACTTAGAGTAAAGCTATTTTTGACCTACAACAATGCTGCATTTTTACCAGTTATAAGGCAATATTGCAACCTGTAATAAGGCTATGTTTTTACTTAAAACAAGGCTATATTGTAGAGATTCAGATCGATTTTTGCGATACAAGATTTTGAATTCAAAACAATACTATGTTTTGAGTTAGAACAGGGTGTATTTTGACTTGAAGTAAAGCTATTATTGACCTACAATAAGGCTGCATTTTTACTCGTTATAAGGCAATATATAGGCTATATTTATACTCACCTGAAATAAAGCAACGCTATATTTTGACTTACAATAAGATACGTTTGTATTTTTACCTACGACTAGGCTATACTTTGACATGCAATATGTCTATACTTTGACCTAATATTGTGCAATACTTTAACCTGCGATAAGGCTATATTTTGACCAACGATACTGCAATATTTCAACCTGAGACACGGCTTTATATTGGCCTGTAGCAAGGCTATACTCTAGCTTGTAACAGGGCTACATTTTAACCTACAACTAGTCTATACTTTGACCTGCGATAAGGTTACATTTTAACCTACTATGGTTTGTCTAAAAAATAGGAGAACCACAACAAAAATCAGCTTATCAAATTACGAGACCATATTGGCTGCCAAAAGGGCAAATTCAAATTGAAGCATAGAGATCAAAGCCCGTGAAATTGCAGCTGTCGTGGTAAAGTCACAACTGGCGTTTCTTTGCCAAGTGGCGGTTGCGTCTATATACACATCTTGTGTTTAAACAGTGTTATTAATCTGTTAAAAGTTAGTATTTCTGTATCACTCATCAAAATATTCGCTTATATTTCGGCTTTGTAAACCGAAAAGTTTGTTGTGGTCCTAATCCTGTTAAGACAAAGAGTACTAGAGTGCGTTCCATCCCTGCTCGCGTTTGACCCACACGTGGTTGTTTCACAAATCCTCTTTCATTTTATCTATTTCATCCTTTACAATCACCTGTATCCTGAAAATCCTTTCATTTATTACCCATCCTTGCAACTACGTGTGTATTTTCTGTAAATCCTTTTCCTTTTCTCGGGGATAACGAAACTCTATTTATTAAACTATTTATTAAATTATACACAATTACTGTAACTGGTCGACAGGGCCTAGTAGCCGAGGCCATTAATTACGCAGAGGAAAAAGAAGAAAGAGTACTAGGCTATGATTTGAATTGCGATAAGGCTATATTTCGACCTGTGAAAAGACTGTATTTGGGCCTGAGGCAAGACTATATATTGGCCAGTCGTATATCAAAATAAACCATTGTTAGATGTCTATATTTCGATCTGTAACAATGATCTGCGATAAGACAATATTTTGGCCTACGATAAGCCAATATTTTAATCTGAGGAAAGGCTCTATATTGGCCTATGGTGAAGCTATATTTTGACTTACGATTATGAAATATTTTACATATACTGGCTATATTTTGGCCTAATACTAGTCACGAAAACTTCGAGTTGAGAAAAATCTCATAATTTATATTTGCCGGGCGAAGCCTTCTTGTAACTGCTCTTGTAACTTTATGAGGTAGAGTTACAAGAGTTAAATAATAATTGAGGATATTGATAAGAGAAGGAACACCTAATTCTTTTTGGAAAAAATATCTGTTTCTAAATAACATTTAAAGGGGCCCCGAAAATAGGAGTTGCCCCAGTCCTCACATTATCATTTGTCATTCTGTGTGTTGAATGACAAATAATAATGTGAGGACTGGAGCAACTAATATTTTCGAGGCCCTTCAAAACGTTATTTAGAAACGGATATTTTTTCAAAAAATGATTAGATCTTCTTTCTCTTATTAATATCCTCAATTTTTATTTGACATTTCACCTCATAACTCTGACAACTTAAAACGAAGGTTCGGCTCATAATTTGGTTAGGATTATGAATGCCGGATTCTCTTGAAAAAATAAAAACACTATATCGAAAACGGTCTTTGTGTTGTATCAAAAAAAAATGTCTACAATTGACTTGACTACGATTAAAACAGAAATTAAGCTGAGAAGAACGACATTCATAATACAATTTATAGGTATTTTACTTAAAGATTGACATTTATTACCAAAATATTTTTTTTTTTTTTATTACCAAAATAAAGTAAAAAATTGAGATAATCAAGAGAGAATATATATGAATATAGATATAGTGTAATTCGAGAGACATGTCCTATGATTCCTTGATATGGAATGTGTAGTTCAAATTTTTTAGAGAGTATGTCGACAGTTGTATCTGCAACGATTTTTCCTAGTTGTGTCAAATTTTGACGTTACATGACGATGTCATACTGTTTAGGTCGCGAGTATATTAGTGTTCTTTCTTTTAGAAAAGTTTTAAATCATAATTTCTTCTGAATATTCAGAGAATATCTACACGTACTTGCGATAATAGTACACTGTGATTAAAACCAACTTAAAGATATAGACAATTTTACATAATTCTTAATTCAGATAGGAACTAAGCCTCTAAATTGAGAGATTGATCTCCTGTGCCTCTTAGCATGTACTTAATTTTTCCTTATTATAATACGAAATTTAATAATAATATTAATAAATTTGCTTATTTGTCTATATTTGTCTAATTTTCATTTTAAAAATTGTCCTGTACTACGCGACCAAACCAAATTTTCAGGCTTTTCTAAACTCGAAATTTTACTTCATGCGTAGTCTGGGAGTGGAAAACACTCGTTTTAAGCTTCAAATTAAACTCTAAAAAAAGCGTATTCATATGTATACCTAATAGAAAATTTCCCTGTATGTATACTTAGAAGAAAAATTCCCTGTATTAACAGATTAATCCGATGACTATTTGCCAAACCTACTGAATGCGCATTCGATTCAACTAAAATTTTCGTTTGAGCTTACACAAAATCAATATAAATGCATTATTCATTTCTGTAAATACCTGAACTATTTAGTAGATGTGGAAATTGGAAATATTCCACTTAAACTCACATTTAAAATGATTGTGCATATTAATTTGAATGATTTTTGGCTGGGTGTTTGCAGATTTATTTTTACGAATAAATGTGACGTTTAAAAACCATAGCAGACATATAATGAAGTTTTCTGTCTCTTATCACACACGCAATCTGATGACATCAAACTATTTTCGTATTACATGTATTGGTGCAGAAAGTACTACAAATCAAGGAAGCCATGGGACACCTCTCGTGAATCGTACCTTAAGTATCGTATGTTCAATAAAAAAAAACCTTCAGAGTGCCATGGAAAATATTGTAAGTTGGCAACTCTGAAATTATATATTATAATTATCATGTTTGACGCGTAATGTGGCAATTCCTAAGGCGTGTAGCCAACTTAAATTTAAAAATAAATTAAATCATGGCACTCTAGAGGTTCTTTTTTTATTGAACATACGACATATATATATAATGAAATAATTGATGTCTCTTATAAGAGATGTCAATTATTTCATTATGTAAAAGTCGATTTCAATGTGTTCAAAACCCAAGTTTTTGATATAAAATCTAATGACAACGCTTTTTTTAATTAGAGAAAAATATTTATTTACATTGTTATTCATAAATACATTTGTATGACATAGGGAATACTCTTGTTTGGTATACATATCTCGAGTTTTGCTGTAAATTTTCAGGCACTTATGCCTGAAATAGCCGTGTTTAGAAAAGCCTGCTTAGTCGAGGATTTGAAACAATCGTTATAAAAGCTTTCAGTTTGAAGTTTCTAACGATTGTTTCAAATCATCGACTAAGCAGGCTTTTCCAAACTCGGCTATTTGAGGCTTTTCTAAACCCGAAAATTTACTTCATGCGCCACGCGTATACAACACCAAAATACTGTAAAATTCAAAATATACTGCTTATTTTTGATCTCATGTCAATTAATTTTACAAATTTTTATTTTAATTAATAGAATGACTGGAGCAAATATTGGATATGGTGTTTATTAAAATACAAATAAACATTTGATTATTAGAAAATTCATATGACTAAGTCAGATAAAGTAATTAAGAATAGAAATATTGAAAGCGATTTGTGTGGACGTAATAAAATGTTATGTTTTGTAATTAATGCCTTCGAGTTTTCCTTATAAATATTAATAGTGGAGTTATGCAACATGGCAAGGAGTAATGGATAAAAGTACTCCCGGGCGACACAAGAAATTGTAGGAAGTCAGAAGTGAGTTCTGAATAAGGAAATCGCCATTACTAACCACTGCTACTACTAACAGTGGACATTGCTTTCGTGCAATAAATTGTTTTCACTCAGAGCTTTCGCAATAAATTAATCGTACACGCACATACATCATAATATTACTGACATGTATCATTTACAGATAACAAATGTTCTCAAGATAAATCTCGCTTTCGGTAAAGTTTCGATGCCGGAATGAATATTTTTTATAGAGTGGGTATACTTTTACAATCAAATAATTTCAATAGCAATATAGTGACCTTTACCTTACTATGAAATAAAATACAATGCCATTATGTAATTTTTCAAATGGTTGTTTAAAACTTATGATATGTCAATTATTTTTACGTGAAACGTCAAAAACATACGAGTTCTTGGTGTTCCACCTGGACATCAAGAATTCGTATGTTTTTGGCGTTTCAAGTGAAAATAATTAACACATCATAAGTTTTTAACAACCATTTGAACCATTACATAATGGAATTGTGTGCAGATGCAGGGCCGGCCAGAGGGCGGCGCGAACGGCCGCGCAGGGCCGGCGCTTCTAAAGGCCTCGCACCACTGTTTTTGAAAAATCGTTTCATTTTCGTTTTCTTTTTTTTAAATCCGAGTACTTCAACTTTTATGAACATACCTATAGCATAAAAACGAAATCCGAAATCCAAAGATCAATAGAAAATAAACTAATTTCATTTATTATTTTTGGTATGACATACTGAATTAAAAAATATTGTGAGCAAGATAGTTCAACATTCGAATATAGATATCAGTATTGCAAACTTATATTTTTAACGTCTTTTTAAAATATCGTGAATCGGGATTTAAATCTTCTTTAATAATCGCAATGGAAATCGCTAAAGAATGGAAAGTTACACCTAAATTTAAGAATTAAAGAAGTGGTGTAAAAACGTAACAATTTTGTTATAAAGGAACCGATCAACTGGTTTATCTTGCGAAGAAATTTACCATTCAAAGACAGTTTTAAAATTTAGGTTAAATTTCACTTTAGAATATTACATTTTTGTTGATTTGGTAAATATTTTTACATTTTTGTCAATCTATCCCAATTTTTACAGTTCTGAAGTTTTTGTAAAATTGTATGGTGTGTTGGTTTCAACGACTTTATTTAAAATAGTAATAATTATTTAAAACTTGTAGTTTTTATTAAATATTGACAGTATACTTTCACATATTCCATATAAACATGAGATCAAACCTAAGTCGAAGTATATTTTGAACTTCAGTTTAAATCAGTGTTTTATACGCGTGGCGCATGAAGTAAAATTTCGAGTTTAGAAAAGCCTGAAAATTTGGTTTGGTCGCGTAGCGCTACGCGACCAAACCAAATGTTCAGGCTTTTCTAAACTCGAAATTTTACTTCATGCTTAATCTGGGATTGGAAACACTCGGTAGAGGCTTTGAATTGAAAGTTTAAAAAAAAACGTGTTTATCAATCAACAATATGAAAAGATAAATACTGGGATTTTTTTTTTTTGTAGGTACACATATCACGATTTTTGAATGTAAATTTTTAGACATTCGTTGTTTTTATAATAAGTTTCAATTTAAAGCTTCTAACGAGTGTTTCAAATCCCAGATTAAGCATGAAGTAAAATTTCGAGTTTAGAAAAGCCTGAAAATTTGGTTTGGTCGCGTAGCGCGAAGCGCGGAGCGGCCAAACCAAATTTTCAGGCTTTTCTAAACTCGAAATTTTACTTCGTGCGCCACGCGTAAAAACACTGATTCAAACTGAAGTAGGTTTGATCATATGTTTATTAATTTTACAAATATTTGAAAACACTGATTTACAATAAATTTAAAAATACACCCACCCCTTTTGTTTGATCTTTACGTCAATACATTCTACAACTTTACTATTTACTATATACACCTTTTATTGTAATTCTTGGATTTTGAGATATTATTTTTTTTCATATTTAATCGTCATTTTAATAACGAGGAAATTGTATTATAAATATCTAACCATTTTTTTAAATTTTTTGTCGTCCTACTATTTGGGGGGTGAGGAAATCCCTCCCAAGTGGATCTTGTTCTTAAATTTGCACAGGGCGCTGCTTTTGTTTGGGACGGCCCTGTACAGATGGATAATAATTCAAGTATAAATTGCTTTATTTTATTACAAAATTGTACAATTAGAAATAATACTACTTTAATTTAACCATAAACTATTAAAATGAAAAATATGAAATTATAATTGCATATACAAGAAATTCTCAACATAACTTTAATAGACAGTATTAACGTTGGAGTTTGCAGTGTGCACACTATGTAAAGGTAATTTGTCCAATTAGCAACCTGCGGCGCGTAATTAAATCTCTCTTATTCCACATTTTACCCCATTCTCGATTTATTTATTTATTTATCTCCGCATATTTCCGAGAGGAATGTGCGTTATTACAGCGTTGCTATTACCCAGAATTTACGAGTCTTGTAAAATTGCCTCAATTTTCTCAAAGCATGTGTCACAAAAAGACGCACCGATATGAATGAATGGCGTTTCCTGTCTTCGCACGAAAGTATTTTATAATATGTCAATTTGGAAAGGATTTAACTTTATTAATATTGAACAAAAATTAAGCTTAATTTTTATTTTAATATTTCTAGAATATACAGGGTGTTTCACCTAAAACTCCCCAGACTAATAAACAAAAAATTAAAAATATTATTAAAGTTTCGTTTGTTTTAATCAATAAACGCCATTTAAGGCTTAAAATTAAGATAAAATTGGTATCACTCATAATTACGGTTTCGCTGTCAGAGGCGTGAGAAAAAGTCATTCGATGATTAGAACTTTTGAAGTGACTTTTTCTAAGAGAATAGAATATTTTAAGACATTTGTATCATATGCATGTTTTAAATTAAATGGGCCATTTTTTAAATTATAACCAAATTTTATATTTTCAAGAACTTTTAATATCCACATTTAAAGTAGTAAAACTTCATAAATTTAGCATATCTAGCAATATAAATTATTAAAATACATTTGAAATTACAAAACAGTAATAATAACAATAATATAATTTCATTTTTGTTAACATTTGTTTCTTAATTGTTGAAAAAAACTTACAAAAGATACTCAAAGAAACGTTAACTGGTCAGCGATATTTAGATTTCTTAAGAAACGAACTGCCAGGCCTATTAGAAAATGTACCATTGGATACAGTTCAAAGCATGTGGTTGCAACAAGACGGAGCTCCTCCACATAATGCTGCAATTGTGACCAATTATTTAAATGCACATTTTCCTCGGATGTAGTTAGGAACTAATAGTCCATTAAAATGGCCAGCTAGGTCACCCGACTTGACACAGCTTGATTTTTTTTATGGGGCACTTTGAAGGACATGGTTAACGTTGAACCGAAAAAGACAGACTTGATTAATAAGATTTACGCAACTTGTGTAGCAATTAGACGAAGATCTCTTTTAGATGCTTGTGATGTTTCTCTTCGGAAACGATTTGAAATGTATATTTTTCAATACGGTAAAACGTTCATTTATAACTTTTGTTCAACAATTAAGAAAAGTTTGTTAACAAAAAGTAAATTATATTATTATTATTAATATTGTTTCGAATTTATATTGTTAGATATGCCTATTTTGAGAAATTATACTACTTTAAATGTGTAGATTAAAAGTTCTTGAAAATATTAAAATTGGTTATAACTTGAAAATGGATAATTTAATTAAAAATATGCATATGACACAAATGTCTTAAAATACTCAATTCTCTTAGAAAAAGTCACTTTCAAAGTTCTGATCATCGAATGACATTTTCTCACACTTCTGACAGCGAAACCGTAGTTATAAGGAATACCAATTCTATCTAAATTTGAAGCCTTAAATGACATCTATTAATTACAACAAACGAAACTTTATTAACATTTTTAGTTATTTGTTAATCAGCCTGGGGAGTTTTAGGTAAAACACCCTGTATATATATATATATATATATATATATATATATATATATATATATATATATATAAATCTTTATTGGCAAATTTTGATAGAATATTGGTGCTACTATGCTTATTAAATGTATATGCTGCTATGCTTATTAAATTCTAACAAGCAAGAGCGGATCCAGAGAGCAATTTTGGGGGAGAGGGGGGGCGATTATTTTTTAGACAGTTTTAACATTTAAATATAAAATTCGCAGTTATAACAGACATCACACAATACAATATTACAGGCAAAGTTTTTTATGGGTGGTATTTCGAAAGGTTGGTATTTTAGGGAGTAATTTTTATGGAGGGTTTTTTTGGGGGGATAAATTTCAGGAATGGTTTTCCGTAAAGATGATTTTTAGGGGGATCATTCCTTTCAAAGTGGGACTGATTTTCCAGGAATCTTTTTAAATGGCTTAGTTTTTCATAACGTGTTTTTTTTTCCGTAGGTGGGATTTTCAATAAAAAGTTTTTAGAAGGGGTGGTCTTTAAAGGTGTAGTTTTTTGAGGGAGTGATTTCTAGGATTTGTTTTTAAGACCGCGGTTTCATGAGCGTTTTTTCTGTGGGTGATGTTTGTTAGTAGTGAAGATTTTAATTTTTATATAATTATTATTATTTAATAATTTATTTAATAAATGATTTATTTTAATATTTTGTAAGCAGGAAGATTGGAAGTTTATAACGTATACAAAAACTTAGCAAACAAACCTCATGTAGCAAAAATAACATCAGGTAAATGACGACCTCCGTTTTTGATGCACACACAAGGTGGCCAGAAAAGGTTTGATAATCTTCAGGTAGAGTGGTTCATTAATTAATTTCAAGCAGAAAATTTAAGTAAAAAAATATTGTATTGTGGCTTATAACTCCTCACGAGCCAATTTAAAGAAATGTAAATTTGGCAACAATAGATCAAACATAATAATCATAAATTTAACAAAACTACAAAAATTAATATTTGAAGTATATATCAAAAATGAAAGATTAAAGTAAATGTTCAAATTGATAACCATCCGTTTCCAAGCAGATCTGGAGCCGTCGTGGGATAGAATTAATTACTCGGAGCAACATCTCTTCAGTAATTAATTCCACTGCAACACGAATTCTATTCATGACGTCTACATTGTCCACTGGAGGTGTTGCATACACCTTTTCTTTTAAAAATCCCCAAACGAAAAAATCAAGTGGATTCATATCCGGCGACCTTGCTGGCCATAGTATGGGTCCATTGCGCCCAATCCATCTATTTGGAAAATGTTTATCCAACCATTCTCTTGAAATTCTTGCTGTATGAGGTGGTGCACCATCATGCATGTACAGCATGTTGTTTACTAAATTTAGTGGAACATTCTCCAAAACTTCTTCTAAAATATTTACATAATTTAAGGCATTTAATCTCTGATGAATAAAAAAAGGCCCAATTACACGTAAATTTAGAATACCAAGCCAGACGTTAACTGAAAATTTCCTTTGATGTCCCATTTCTCTAAACGCCCGAGGATTTTCTTCTGCCCAAAAGTGATAATTATGACAATTAAATACCCCATCTCTAGTGAATGTACATTCATCACTCCAAAGAATTTTAAATAAAAAATTTGGTTCTTCCCGAATTTGATCTAAAATCCTGTCACAAAACATACGTTTACGCTCGTTATCATTTTCATACAGTGGTTGAACTTTTCTTGCATGAAATGGACGCATTCGATTTTCTTTCAATACTGCATGGACTGTTGTTTTACTGGGGACATTTAACTGTTGAGCTATTTGTCTCGTACTAATATTGGGATCTTCTTGAACTGCATTCAATATCTGTTCTTCTAGGTGAACAGTGCGACGTTCCCTAGGTCTCCCTCCATCTATGTTATTATAATCGAACGACCCAAAAGTACGTAGCCTTTGGTCTGATTTTCTAAACGTATTTACGCAGGGCTGTTGGCGATTTGGATATCTTCTTTGGTACTCATCTTTGGCACTAGTTGCATTACCATTGCAGAATCCAAATATCATGTACATATCTGCATACTCGTTGAATATGTACAATGGCGGCCGACGAAATGTGAACGGTATTTTGTTGTCATAGAGAAATTGTCTAATTTTGTACAGATTTATCAGAACTCTTAACAGTGGCGTAACTTAGGTTTTAAAGGACTATTATTCAATTGCAAATTACAATGCTAAACATATTTATTCTTAATACAAGTAGAAATTATGAAATTAATATTTTGTAGGACCACCATTTGCTGTGATAACTTTTGCCAAACGTGTACTCATGGATGAAACTAGATTCCTCATATTGTAGTTGTCAGCCAAATCCTCCCATGCATTTTCAACAATTTCGTGAAGTTCATCTGCATTCATAAGTCTAAAATCTCTTGAGTAAATCTTTTTTTGTAGGTATCCCCAAACATTCTCAATTGGATTGAGATCAGGGCTCTTCGCAGGCCAAGGCAATACTTGGATGCGGTGGTCATTTAGCCACTGAGTCACAATTCTTGCTGTATGGATAGGACTATTGTCCTGTTGAAATATAAAATTTTCCGGAAATGTTTGTGTTAGTGAAGGCAACATTACATATTCTAAAATATCCCTGTATTTAATAGCATTTAAATGGCCATCTATTTTCCAAATTATTCCGGGTCCGTTTACACTGACCCAAGCCCAAAAATTAACAGAAAAACGACCACTATTTGTTATTGGACGAGTGAATCCTTCTTCATACCTTTGGTTTATTGGTCTATAAACTCGTAGGCTCCCATTACTACATGATTGAAATACTTTTTCGTCAGAAAAGACGACCGAGTTCCAAAAATCATCCCCACGATACACAAATTCGTTGGCAAACTCCAATCTTCGTTGTTTATTGTTTTCTGAGAGAAAAACTTTCTTGGCTGCTTGATAGTTTTGTAGACCTGCAGCTTTAATACGTCTCCGAGCAGTTCTAGTAGACCCCGCAAAACCCGTTACTTCTCGAGCATCTAAGGCACTATCAAATGGATTTTCTCTGAGATGATTCACCAATGCAACATCCTGTTCTTCATTAGATACCCTTCCTATTCCAATTCGGGGTGGCCTTCTTAAATCTTGCCTTATTTCAAATCGCCTTTTCAAATTATGTATGCAGGTTTTGCTTACATTCAAATTAGCAGCCACTCGGCTAAAAGACCAGTTCTCTTCTAGTTTAGCTATTGCCCTGTTCTTCTCGTCTAAAGATAGATGTCTAGGCATATTTTTGGATGACTTTTATAAATCTGTCAATCAAATGTTTGTTTTCGCACAAACGCGACGCTCCTGATTAAAAGTCATATTCACATAGCTAATAAGCTGTGAACGATGCTTATTTCGTCGGCCGCCATTGTACATCTTCAAAAAGTATGATGAACTTATACAAACTTACACAAATAAATTATGACAAGTATATGTCAAAGTCAAGTGAAATTTAATAAGGTTACATATGAAAATACATAGTTGCCAGGTCTATTTTTACTAAAAAAATGCTTCTGAAGAAGTTATTAATTTGTTAAAGTTTCCAATTTATTTATCACCTATGTCATTTAAATTTTACAAATGTGTAATTGATTGTAAGTTCTATTGATTTTTTCCAAAATAATAGAAAATAACACTAATTTCCAGAGATACGTTTAATATTTTAACGACCTCGTGAGATGTCACGAGGAAGAATACAATATTTTTTTATTTAGATTTTTTATCCAAAATTAATCAACGAATCACACTACCTGAAGATTATCACACCTTTTCTGGCCACCTTGTATATATGAAGTCAGGTGGTAAAGTTAGTCATCACTCCTTGTAAAGTTGCTCGAGGAATCGCACGAACTTCTCGCTGAATATTTTCACGCAGTTGAGCCAAATTTCGAGGCTTTCAAGGTACACTTTTCCCTTTAGGTAACCCCACAAATAAATGTCCACCCGACTTCAGCTGTGCATCGAAAACGGAGGTCGTCATTTACCTGATGTTATTTTCGCTACTTGAGATTTTTTTTTAAGTTTTTGTATACGTTATAAACCTTCCAATATTCCTGTTTACAATTTTTTTTTTAATAAAATATCTTGAAAATCGATTGAGTTGTGCTATTTTAAAAACCGTCAGGTATTGCTGCCGAACCCTGTACATAATAATTAGTAGTCCTATCTACCGAGACAATAAGCGATACATTTGTTTATAATAATTAATAGTCCAGTCTACCGAGATAGTAATGAATTATTTTAGTATGCTAATTAATAATTTGCCCGACAAAATAATCGCTTAAATTATTATATACTAATTTACCCGATCAAATAATCGCTTAAATTCGTATTACTATTTTACCCAATCAAATAATCGCGTAAATTAGTAATTACTAATTTAGCCGATCAAATAATCGCATAAATTAGTATATGCTAATTTCCGCATAATAATCGATTATATCGATATATTTCAATAATCGACTAATTACTAATTAATATATCGATTATTCCCATCACTAGTTTCAATGTATATTATACAGGGTGTCCGTATTTTAACAGAATGTATAGGGATCTCGGTTATTTGAAGAGATAGAGAGTCGGTTAAATTGGGGCAAAGTTGCGTAATTAAGAGCTCAATAATAATCTAAAAACAAATTTTAAATATCGTTTTTCGTTTTTGAGGTATTGTTAAAAAACTGATTTTTTGAAATTTCGTTTTTATTTTTTTATTCAAAAACTATTGAATCCAGACATTCACAACTTTGACATTATACAGGCACTTTTTAACGATTAATCTAGTAACATATTTTATTTTAAGATAACTATAAAATTTACCCAGGGACCATAGCCAACTTTTGTTTTTCTTATGGGCGCCATTTTGAAACTTCATATCTTTTGGAAGAATATTTTTTTTCTGAATTCAATAAAGTATCAAACTTATAGTTTATTGTACATTTTATATGTAAAATTGTAATCTTTTGTTTTTTGTAAAGAGTGCCTTGGAAACAGTTGAGTAACTCACTTATTTGACAACTCCTAAGACCCATAATTTGCTTACATATCACCCCTGAAGACGGGCATCCGACGATACATATTTTACCAGTTGTGATGTTTTTTAAACTAACGAGTGTCTTCCACTCCCAGACTAAGCATGAAGTAAAATTTCGAGTTTAGAAAAGCCCCGCGTAGAAAATTTGTCGAGGGTCGCGCAGCGACCCGAGACAAATTTTCACGGGGCTTTTCTAAACTCGAAATTTTACTTCATGCGCCACGCGTATAAACCACTGATTTACAGTAAAGTTAAAAATAGATGTGATGGTGATTAATATTTACCGAGATTTAGCGAAAAAATGCAAGAATTACTTTTTTTGTGAATAGTTTTGGAATACTAATAATAAAAGTAGAATAAATTTAGTTTGTGCAACTTTTATGTCATAATCAATACTTATTATTATTATTACAAAAGATTGACAGTTATTAATTAATTTTGAGTGCTAACAATAATTGACTGCTGTCAAGATTTTATTGATTAACAGATATGACGTCATTGTTTCCAAGGTATTCTTTGCAAAAAAGAAAACATCATAATTTTAAATATCAAATCTAAAATAAATTAAGAGTGTGGTACATCACTGAGTTCAGAAAAAAATATTCTTCTAAAAAATATGAAAATCCAGAATGGCGCTCATAACAAAAACAAAATTTGGCTATGGTCCCCGGGTAAATGTTATAGTTATCTTTAAAATAAATATGCTACTATTCTCATTAAAAAGTGCCTGTATATCGTCAAAGTTCTAAATGTCCAGATTCAGTAGTTTTTGGATAAAAAAAGTAAAAACGATTTTTCAACAAATCAGTTTTTTGTTGATATTTGGAAAACAAAAAGAGATATTTCAAAATTGTATTCCGATTATTGTTAGGCCCTAAAATACGCAACTTTGCCCCAATTTAACCGACTCTCTATCTTTTTAAATGACTGAGATCCCCATATATTCTGTCGAAATACGGGCACCCTGTATAATATATTTGGAGACTTGTCTCAATAAGATTACATTTTTGAAAAAAGTCGATATTAATTTGAATTCGTTTTTATATTTTGTAAATATTCTGCAAACTTTTGACAAATTTATTTTTTCTTTTGTTAAATTTTCTTTATGAAACTTTAAGTAATTTAATCGATAACATTAATAATAATGATACACATTATTTAACTCAGAGTTACAAGCGTTGGTTACAAACGGACATCGACCTAGGTTTTTTTAGCCTTCTTCGCCATTATTTGTTTTACTTATCACAAATAATGATGAAATGAATATTTTTCGCGAATTCGAGTCTTGGCAAATATTCCTCGTAGATTTCAAGACTTTTTTTGCTGTTGTTCACTGTAGTTTTTTGTTTCTTTATACGATATGGTATATCGTATAAACACTGGCGTTAATGGATTTTATGAAATCATGCCGATCATTATTTCTTGCTCGAGGCGCGCTGTATTTAATCTCTTTGGATGCTCAAACATGGACCAGTTCAATGCCTCCGCCATCGCCGGAGGCGAAACACACAAAAAGCGAAATTCACTCAACAATGAGAAACTTGACAAGGAAGAGAACCGAGAGTTTGAGTGACTGATTATCTATTTGTTGGAGCCCGATAATAATTGTCCGTTTTTTTTATGAACACTACCGTTATAAGTATACAAAAACTTAAAGAATTTTAACTTGTTTTTTGGTTTATCTAAATGTAGATTTAAAAAGATGGATGGGTGTTTAAACAGATTTTGCTTTTGTACATACCACGAGATCTGAGACCTATGGAGCTTGGACTTGATGCTTCTAAGGGACTGGATGGATTCGATCCAGAATCTTGCTTCACACTGAAAATGAAATATAGTAAAGTTAGTCTAACTTATTTTTAAATAATATACAAATATTACAATATATTAAGTATCTGTAGATACATTAACCTATTAAGCGCCATTGATGCATACACGCAACATTATTAGTTTTTTGTTAATTAAATTACTAAATAAGTTATTTTGATATATTGTATTATACCGGGTGTTTGATTAAGCGTGGCCACCGGCTGTATATCAGAAACTATGCATCGTAGAATGTTGCGATATGAAATTTCATAGTAAAAGGGGTCAAAAGAAATCGCTGGAAATATTTTTTAAGTTTCTAGCTTCGCCGCTAGAGGACGCAATCCCTATCATGCAAGATAAATAGACATTTTTATCAAATAAACGCCAAATTAAGCTATGTTGAAAATATGAAAATCTTAATCTACTCAATTTCAACCTGCTTCTCGTTTCTTTGGCTTTCATATAAGACGCAGGGGAGAAAGGAAACGTCTACTAATTTAACTGCCTGTGACTTTAGTTAGATTTAACCGAATTTAATAAACTTAAGCACATTTGATTCATAATTAAATGCACTTTCAAACATTATTTAGTTTGATTTACTTTAGTTTTGATGTTAAGCGCCTGGGGGCGCGATTGACAGAATCACCATATTTTTTGATTTTCTTTAAATTTTCAAGTTAGATGGTATACTTTGGTTATGTCAGTTAATTGAAATAAAAAATACTGTAAAAACTAGTAAAACCCGCATCGCGATATCTTTATCCTAGCCGGAGATATATTGAAAACTTGACAGATTTGAGGTATTTTACACCACGCACTCTAAAAAAATAATATAAAGTAGGGTGATGGGCTAACCAACATTGTATTCTTGTTTTATGTTGTAAAAGGTAAAACACATTTTTTTTTAAATAATGGACTTCGTGAAAACTTTTATATTTTATTATTCAAAGATGTGAGTAAATCAATGATTGTCAAAAATATTAAAATAGAGATAGTCTTCATATGTCAAAATTAACACATAAGTTTATTGTTTATTAAGAAGCATATTCAAACTTATTTATAACTGCAATTAGAATAATTTATTTAGATAATAATAATAAATAAATGACAAAATGAAACTAATTTGAAGTTAATATTAACTACACTTGTTGCCTTTACAAAATATAATAAAATAATCATAGGTATTGATGTAATTTGCATTTTTTTAACGGGGTTTTAATTTTAAAATGTTTTTTCTACTTACTGAAAAGTAAACTACTAAAACCTGTTGGCCAAGTCAAGATTTTTATGATGGATTTTATTGTTTTTTCTTCTATTGTTATCGTAACACCTGCCGTGGTTTTGACTATATTTGTATAAACAACAACAAAAATCATTAAGTATAGTTAATTTTAACTTAAATAGTAATAATTATAGGTAAGAAACAAAATGAAACTAATTGTTTCATTTTGTTTCTTATTTATTATTATTATTTCAATAATTTATTTTAATTACAGTTATAAATTAGTTTAAATATATACCTAAGTAAGCAATAGTAAGCATAGCCTAGTTCATTGCTATATTTTTTATATTGATTGATTTACTCGAATCTTTTTCCAATAAAATATAAACGTCTGGACGAGGATCCATTATTTAAAAAAAATGTGTTTTACCTTTTGCACATAAAACAAGAACTTATTGTTTATTAACTCAACAACCTACTAGATTTTATATTAAATTATGAACTGTAGAGGCTTCTACTTCGTTATACGTGTTAATTCAATGAAATAAAACACTTTAACTTTGTTTGTATAACACATTATTTTTATTTTCGAGACTGCAGTTTCGGCAATTCAACTTGCCATTATCAAACAGAGTGTTTGATAATGGCAAGTTGAATTGCCGAAACTGCAGTCACGAAAATAAAAATAGTGTGTTATACAAACAAAGTTAAAGTGTTTTATTTCATTAGATTTTATATTATTTTTCTAAAGTGCGTGGTCTAGAATAACCCCATTCTGTCAAATATTCACTATATCTCCAGCTAGGATAAAGATATCGGGATGCGATTTTCACTCGTTTTCGCAGTAATTTGCACTTTAATTAACTAACGTAAATAAAGTGCACCTTCTTATTTGAATATTTTAAGAAAATCGAAATATTACGGTGATTGCTTAATCGCGCCCTCTGCCGCTTCATACCAAAACGAAAGTGAATCAGAGTCAACAATGTTTTAAAATGCAATTAATTGTCAATAAAATGAGCCTAAGTTTATTGAATTCGGTCAAACCTATCAAATATTACAGCCATTTAAATGAGCAGACATTTCTATTCTCCCCTGCGTTTTATGTGGAAGCGAAATAAACGAAAAGATAGTTGAAATTGAGCCAAATTTTGCGTAGATTAATTTTTTTATATTTTCGACGTAGCTTGGTTTGGCATTTATTTGATAAAAACTTGTTTTTATCTTGTACAAAAGAGATTGCGCCCTCTAGCGGCAAAGCTGGAAACTTAAAACATATTTCCAGCGATTTCTCTTGACCACTATTACTAAAAAATGTTTTGCCGCAATATGCTACTATGCATAGTTTCTGAGATACAGCCGATGGCCACCCTTAATCAAACACTCGGTACAGTGTGTATCAGCCCAATGGAATAAATTCGATAATAAATAAATGGGGACGTGTTCGAAAAAATTCCCGGACATGTCGATTGGTATTTTTAGTTGCGCATTTTTTGCAACAAAAACTTTTTATACAGGGTGTGTCATGTAACAGTGGCCAATACCAACTTACTTATTTTAAATACAATACCCTGTATATTATTCAATTTTTGGATTCTTCAGAAAATTCTAAACATATTTCATGTACAATGTCCTATACCTATCTTCAACTGTTTCGGAAATATTAAGTGTTTTCAGATTTATTACAAAGATTAATATTGAAAAAAGAAAATTATTTGATTACAGGCATTCGGTACAACACACTCAATAATTATTTCCCATTTCCCCTTATTAATGAGAAACTAAGCCAAAACCATTTCAGTATTCCTTTATACCGATATGAAATAAACATAAGCTATAAATACTTTTGTTTACTTTTGTTAAAACGGCTGGCCTTAAGAAATTGTTGTCTGCCTGCATGACAGTTTAGTTGTCAGTGTTATAGTCGTTTGTATTTCGTTAACTGCATATCAGAAAAATGGTTCTTTTAACAGAAATGCACAAAATAACAATCCTACAGATGATTGGTTATAGAGATTACACACGGACACAAATGGAAGTTGCTCGCTTATTTCATGAAAAATGTCCAAATTTGCCGCTTACATCCCAAGGAGTAACTGTATATTTTTGAGTTTATGTGAAGTGATTATTACACTAAAAAATACTGTTATTCCTTACTTCACTTTTTCTAAAAAGTGAAGTAAGGAATAATAGTATCCCAAGGAGTAATTGGTAAAATAGACAAGCAGTTTCGCGAACTTGGACATGCAAGGCAGATAAAAAAAGCAGCTGCCAATGCAATAAGTGATGATACCAAATTGGATATTATGCATGAGTTTGAGGAAAACCCACTTCTAATCGACAAGCAACCACAATGGTCGATGTTAGCCGTTCATCGATTTTTCGAACATTAAATGAAAATTAAATGCATCCCTATAAAATGGTACCAACTCAGGAGCTCATGGAGCACGGATTTGATAGAACGAGTTTTTGTGAACAAACGATGGCAATGTTAGATAACAATGTGATCCAATTAGAACATGTTTTGTTTTCTGATGAGTGCACCTTTACACTCGAGTGAAAACCCTCACTGGATGAGAGAAGAACGTACGCAATACCCTGTAAAGGTTAATGTTTGGGCAAGAATTGTTAGAGAGCATATCCCTTTTTCATTGATGACAATTTGATTGGCGATAATTATTTAGCACTACTCCAAATTAATGTCGTGCCAACTTTGACAAACTTATATCCAGATCCAGCAAACCCACAAGTTCCAGGGAATATGATATGTTTCAGCAAGATGGAGCACCACCCCATTACCAAATCAATGTCCGGCAGTACCTCAGCCGAATATTTCCAAATCGGTTGTTAAGGAGGCGAGGATCGATGGAATGGCTAGCACCATCCCCTGATCTGACGTCATTAGACTTCTTCTTATGTGAATATGTCAAAATTATTGTATACAAAACTAAACCCCTCGACTTAGCTGACTTAGGAAGACGAATAAAGTTCGCGATTAGATCGGTCACGCCTGAGATGTTAAGTAACGTGAAAAAAATGTCTATTTAAGATTAGGATGTTGCCAAGACGTTCGCGGCAAGCATTTTGAACATTAATTAACTTTAATGGATTTTCATTTGCTTTTTTACATTATCAATAAATTAACAGTAATTAAAATGTCGCACCAAGAAATAAACAGTAATTACTTATTACTTTTTGAGTATGTTGTAGCAAAAATCTGTAATGAAATAATTTTCTTTTTTTATGTTAATTTTTGCAAGAAATCTTAAAACTCTTAATATTTCCGAAACAGTTAAAGATATATAGAACATTGTACATGAAATATGTCTAGAATTTTCTGAAAAATCCAAAACTTGAGTAATGTACCCTGTATATTATTCAATTTTTGGATTTGTATTTGAAGTGAGAAAATTGGTATTGGCCACTTTTACATGACACACCCTGTATGAAAAGTTTTTGTTAAAAAAAATGCACCACTAAAAATACCAATCGACGTGTCCAAGCGTTATTTTCGAACACGCCCCCATTTATTTATTATCGAATTTATTCCATTTAGCTGATACACACGGTATAACCTGATTTGAAACTGTATCAAGAAAAATGTGCATATTTTGTTATTTAAATATTTCGACTATTATTCATTTAAAAACAACATGTCAGTCCAGTTCTAACTTCACAATATTTCAATGTTTTATACGCGTGGCGCATGAAGTAAAATTTCGAGTTTAGAAAAGCCTGAAAATTTGGTTTGGCCGCTCCGCTTCGCGGAGCGACCAAACCAAATTTTAAGGCTTTTCTAAACTCGAAATTTTACTTCATGCTTAGTCTGGGAGTGGAATCCCTCGTTCTAAACTTCATATTGCACGTTTTTATACAAAATCGACGAATACCTGAAAATTTACAGCGTATGTATTATGTGTATTCAAAAGAAAAATTCACAGTATGTAATACAATAAGTCATTAATGGAAATCACAAAAAGAAGTGCAGAATTTTACTTAAAATCTACTTATATAGTTAACTCTATAATTGCTCGGCCTTTAATTGGTTAAAAAAAGTCATTTAGAAGAAAAAAACGTTCGGCTTCAAACCGCTATATATAAACAATCTTTATTTACAGAAAAAGCATATACATATATAAATGTAAACAGAAACAATATATATATATATATAAAAAAGATAGCAATTCCGTAAAATGGCTATCGACCTGCGGCCTTTCAGCCTGGATTTTTTAAAAATTACTTATTAGTTTTTTCTTTTGTAAAATGGGAAGTGTTTAACAGTCGATGTCGGTGAATTTAATGGTCCTCTAAACGTCATGATCGCTAATGTCTGCATGGAAGGATGAAATGAATTGTTGAATTGTTATGTTGGGGTGTATGAATTTAGGCGGAATATCAGGATTGCGAGGGATACATAATAATGTGAAAATGTCGAGGATGTAGGGGTTGGTGGCTATTTTTTGGCACAGTTGTTGAAGGCGTTGTTCGATGGGGGTTACTTGGGTTTTTTCATAGAGGAGTTCATTGGATGGGTTGAAGAGCGGATTTAGTGGGTGTCTTAGTTTCGTTAGTACTCTGAGGGCTGACCGTTCCGCAATTTGTAGGTTTTTGAGCACTATGGGGCGTGGATTATGGAAGAGGATCGGTGCGTATTCAAGCAGGGGTCGGCAGATGGATTTATAAATATGTACAGCGGTACTTGTGGTGATGCCTTTTGTTTTATACGTTAAACATCTAAAGTGCTTCGCCCTGCTTCTGATTTTGTTTTTAAGGTTTTGGGAATGTGTTTTGAGGGAAAACTTGGGATCGAGGGTTATTCCTAGGTATTTGCAGGTATGTGATATATTGTTGATTATTATTTGGAATGGGGAGTTGTTGGTGCGGTGGAAGGGAATTAAAAGTTGGGATTTATTAGGATTTATGGATGTTCTCCATTTCGCAAACCATTGTTGGATGCTGTCTATCAGACCCTGCAGAGTACTTTCAAACCGCTATTTGTTTGATTTCGTATTTTATAAAATATCCAAGGTTTTAAAAATAAATCTATCAAAAAATAATAACAAATTAGTAATTATTTATCTTTCAGATTGATTACCCCTTCAATATCGGGGTCGAATCTACGTTTGAACACACTGTGCACTGTACAATAAAATTGTGAAAAATTATAAAATATGTTATTCTCAAAATTTAATGTTCTTCTCGGAATATGTTTGCATTTACAAATCTGTATGTATTGAATTGAGACTATACACGTATGTTACAAATGCATATAATTTGTCTGACACGGTGTGATTATTTTGAAATTTTAAAAGCAACTGGGAATATTTCTCGAAGCAATGAGCTGATGGGCTTCGCAAATAACACTCATTGAGATCACGACGACTGAGTGAGGTTCCGTTAAGTGTTTCATTTTCATTTTTATTATGCAAATTAAGTGTGCAATTACACGCATTTCACGTACACGTAATCACTATAATTATATTTCGCTAATACTAGTACAAACTACCAAAAAATTCTTATCATAATTAATAGAATGTTACAATAAGAATCGAAGTTATATTAAAAACACTCAAAAAATCTTACTAAAATTATTCAAAAAAAATCTTAGAATATGAATCGAACTAATTTCAAGTGCATGGCAAAACTTAAAAATTGCAAAAAATCACTATAACTGACCATAATAATAAAAATGTTAAAGTATTTATTTAAACAAAAGTTTCCCAATCTTTTTTTACGATGCCAAGGTGGGGCATCGAGAGTCGATAAATATAGTAAAATTAAATGATTTTCGTGAAAATGCCCGCGAAAGCAATCCAACATATTTTAACATATTGTTAAAATTCATTGAAAAGTGTTAATAACTGAGAAGATAAACAAATAATTGACAAAATTAATTAATATTCCAAAGTGATGAATTTCATCAACATTTACAAAATAATCAAATGAAGCAAATGCTAACATACAGGGTGTCTGTATTTTGACAGAATGTATGAAGAGCTCAGTTATATGAAGAGATAGGGCGTCGATCGCAAAGTTGCGTGTATTAGAGAGTAACAATAATCTGAAAACAATTTTGAAATATCTTTTTTTGGTTACGAAATTTCAACAAAACACTGTTTTTTAAAAAATCGTTTTTATTTTTTTATTTAAAAACGACTTGATCTGGACACTTAGAACTTTGACAATATACAGGCACTTTTAAATGAGGAATCTAGTAGCATGTTTTTTTAGGATAACTATAACATTTACCCGAGGACCATAGCCAACTTTGGTTTTTCTTATGGGCACCATTTTGGATTTTCATATTTTTTTAAAGAATTCTTTTTTCTGAACTCAATGATGTATCACACTTAAAATTTATTTTGGATTTGACATTTAAAATTATAATATTTTCTTTATTGCAAAGAGTGCATTGGAAACAATGGCGTCATATCTATTAATCAATAAAATATTGACAGCATTCAATCTTTGTTAGCAGTCAAAATTAATTAATAACTGCCAATCTTTTGTAATAATAAAAATAAGTATCGATTATCATACAAAACATAAAGTAAAAAAATGGTGATGTGTCCATCATAGCACTTTCCCTGTCTAAGATATGATGACTTAAATATCAACTGGAAAAGTTGCACAAACTAAATTTATTCTACTTTTGTTATAATTATTCCAAAACTATACACAAAAAAAGAAAGCTTGCATTTTTCGCTACATCTCAATAAATATTGATCACCATCACACCTAAGCGTAATATATTTTTAACTTTACTGTGAATCAGTGGTTTATACGCATGGCGCATGAAGTAAAATTTCGAGTTTAGAAAAGCCCCGTGAAAATTTGTCTCGGGTCGCTGCGCGACCCGAAACAAATTTCTACGCGGGGCTTTTCTAAACTCGAAATTTTACTCCATGCTTAGTCTGGGAGTGGAAGACACTCGTTAGTTTAAAATACATCACAACTGTTAAAATATGTATCATATCTATCACAAAGAAAAACAAAAACATGACGATCTCATTATATTCAATTTAAATTCGTGTTAAGTTGGCACGCCGACTTATATCAACTGTCATAATAGTTCAAATGTTGACTACCGCCGACTTATGTCAACTGTTATTATAGTCCAAATGTCGGCTAGCGCCGACTTATGTCAACTATCATTATAGTCCAAATGATTTATGTGAAGTTGACCCGATGGGCTAACTATCGGCTGGCGTCGACTTCTGTCAACTGTTATTATAGTTCAAATGTCGGCTGCCGCCGACTTGTATGTCAACTGTCATTATAGTCCAAATGTCGGGTAACGCCGACTTATGTCAAGTTGACACAACGGCCTAAATGTCGGCTAGCGCCCAGTTATGTCAAGCTGAAACGATAGACTTATGTCAGTGAAGCTAGTGATTTACAGTCATAAATTCACATTTTGACTATCGTGACATTATGACTTTAAGTCACTTGGTTAACTGTCTTATGACTATGGCAAGATTTTGTCTAATTATGTCTCTATGGACTATATTTCGATTATTCTGGTAATATGACTGTGTCACTTGGTTAGCTGTCTTTTAACTTATTAGTATTTTGTTAATTAATCAGTCAATATAGGACTGTATTTGATATACTCCCACTGAGCAAAAAATAAACAAATAACGTTGTATCAACATTGTAGCAACATTAAACGTTATATTAATGTTGATGAAACATTACTTGAATGTGTTTGCTCAGTGAGCTGATTTAAGTGACTTACAATCGTAGTATCATAATAGCCAAAATACAGTCCATAGAGAGACATTATCAGACAAAATCCTAGCATAGTCAAAAGACAGTCAATCAAGCCACTTGCAGTCACAATTGTCAAAACACGGTCAATAAAGATATAATGACAAAATCCTATAATTGTCCAAAGACAGTCAAGCAATTTATTAAGATTCACAATGTCGCACCAGTATTTCGTTTATAAACAAATACATTTTCTATCAGTACAGTAATTAATCAGCTGGATGCCCGTCTTAAGGGGGTGATATGTAAGCAAATTATGGGTCCTAGGAGTTGTCAAATGAGTGAGTCACTCAACTGTTTCCAAGGCACTCTTTACAAAAAGCAAAAGATTAAAATTTTACATATAAAATGTAAACTATAAGTTTGATACATCATTGAATTCAGAAAAAAATATTCTTCCAAATAAAATAAAAATCTAAAATGGCGCTCATAAGAAAAACAAAAGTTGTCTAAGGTCCCTGGGTACATGTTATAGTAATCCTAAAATAAAATATGTTACTAGATTTTTCGTGCCTGTATAATGTCAAAGTTGTAAATGTTTGGATCTAATCTTTTTTGAATAAAACAATAAAAACGAAATTTCAAAAAATCCGTTTTTGGACAATATCTCAAAAACGAAAGAAGATATTACAAATTTGTTTTTAGGTTATTATTGGGCCCTAAAATACGCAATTTTCCCATAATTTAACCTACTCTCTATCTCTTCAAATGACCGAGATTCCCATACATTCTGTTGAAAGGGAATATATTTTTTTAAGAATACATGCGCTGTGAATATTCCGACATTCGTCGTTTTTTAAAAGAGTTTAGTTTGGAGCTTTAAACGAGTGTTTTCCGCTACCAGATTAAGCATGAAGTAAAATTCGAGTTTATAAAAGCCTTAAAATTTGGTTTGGTCGCTCCAAACCAAATTTTTAGGCCTTCTAAACTCGAAATTTTACTTCATGCACCACGCGTACAAAACACTGGTTTTTATTACCTGAAGTTACCAAAAGTAAAATTACAGATGTGAAATAAAAGTAGAGGATATTGATAAAGGAAAAGGCCAAGTTATTTATTAAAAAAAAGTATCTATTGTTTTATAAAATATTAGTTGCCCCGTGCCTCACGTTTTCTGTTTCCTCAGTGGGACAAGTTATACTTATTATGTGTGCAGAACTCAAAACCAATTTTATTTCAACAAAAAATACAACTCAATTTAAATACGCATTCGAATTGAATTGAATATTATTTGTAAACAGTAGACGCAGCTATTTTAAGAAACAACGGGGCTAATAAATCGCGACTTGCAGTAATTGTTTCGGATAACAATAAGACCTTCCCGGAGATGGAAATTTCCAGGCTGCTGGGATGGAATCATATGCAATCCAGGGGGTGGCAAAAGAGAAATTAGGTCACCACCCAGAGCGCTCGTTACAAATATATATATATATATATACATATATTTATTAGAGACGAGCGTAATCGATAAATTCGTGCATTTCACGAACAAAGAATTTCAGGCTGTAATGATTTTTTTAAAATTAAATAAATACTAAATTGAATACAAGGTGGGATATTAATCTACCAAATGTAATTGAATACAGTGTTGTATAATTGCTTCGTCATGTGTGTGTTTTCGTGTCATATTTACTACCTTGTATACGTCGAGTCGGCTATGGTGGTTTCGGGGCTGGGGGTGGAGCTGGTCGGCTCCATAACTTTCATCAGATTTATCCCATTATCAAGGGTCGAACCGGAGCCGTATAAGGCTGTAAGATAATTTCGCTCACGGAGACATTTATTAAGCACACGCGGGCGCGAAACTCGAGGGGGTTGAGATTCGAGTTGAGTTGGCCAGCTATTCAATATTTTCCAGCGGCGTTGTTGCGTTTATCTGCGCATGCTGGCGGGCTGTCGGGGGTGTTTTGTTCCGGTGTTTACCCCCTTTTTTTTTCATTTCTCTGCACTCCGTCCACCTAATTTCCTTGTTTTTGTAACATACTTACACACATTCGTAAATTGGTGCAATAGCACGTGCTCGCATCAAAACAAATAGGGGATGATTACTGGACACGCGAGGGTAGATAGTCGCAATTTTTATGGAATGTCTAATTACACGTTTTTTTAAATAAATTTAATGATTTAAAATTCAATATATGTATTAAAGCAGTGGTTCCCAACGTGGGGATCTTCGCCCCACAGGCAGGGACGTTTCTATGGGGGGAAATTCACCCCCCCCCCCTTAATGACCAGGCGAAAAAAAAACGAAAAAAATGGTTGTCTATAATACTATTTACTAGAGATGGACATAACTGCTACTTTTGAATCACGTTGAAAAGTATACCTTGTGTTAATAAAAAATGCATACATCTATATAATTTTGAAGCAAATTTTTATTGTTAGTAATAAATCAATTATTTTTCTACATGATGCGCTTAGTTAGAATAACTTATACATTTTTTATTCCATTAAAAAATGAAATTATTTAATTTAAATACCTTAGCAAAATAATCAAAGTCCCTTAAATTTCCATAATGTCAGATTGATTAGTGAGACAAGTAATTAAAAGCATTTCGAACAATTTCCGTGCATTTTTTTTTTATTTTTTGTTATTGTTCTATTTCTATTGTTTGCTAATATGCTATTAAGTAATTTACTTTTTTAATGGAAGAAAGCATGTTTATGTTATTCTAGTTAAGCGCATCATGTAGAAAAATAATTGATTTATTACTAACAAAAAAATGTGCTTCAAAATTATATGATAAAATACATTAACACAAGATATAATTTTTAGCATGTTAAAACCTATGGCCCACGACAAAAAAACATACTGTATACGCTAAACCGTTCGTTAAAAGTTTATGGGGTTGCCGTTGCACTAAAAATTTGAGAAAAATCCTTGTCATACGGTTTAATCAGTTTTCCTCATGTGAAATATTTTCAACTTTATATCACTTCCGGTTCCACCGGAAGTAGCACCAAATTTGTTATTTTAAATGGAACACCTTATATATTAGTAATTTTTTGGATTCATCGTTTAAATTACAACATATTTTATTCGAACATATGTACACTCTTATAGTTTTCAAGCAAAAAAAATATCTAAAATGTTTCCCCTCTAAAAGGCATTTTGAAATCTATCTGTAACTTCTCTTAAGATTAAGATACAAATATGATTTATATCTCTACTTGTACCTAGAGGAAGCCTCTATGAGTGTATTAATTGGAAACTGTCAATTTTGACAATAAGTGTTCTTAAAATGACAATATCGAAGTGCCCTCTTCAATATCTCGTGATTCAAGTTTTTTAAATGGAATGACCCATTTTTTTCACGTGGTACGATTGGGGCAAAGATTTCCTACAAACAAGTATTAACAACCATACTCCTAAAGCAAGTGGTTTTCGAATTATTTCGAAGATTCGTTTTTCGTCGCATTTATGCAGGGAATAATGCGCGCATAAGTCGCAACTGAATTTTAGTAGGCAAGTAGTAATGCTTTTGTTTTGTCGCATATGTAATGCGAAATGTCACATAATAAAAACAATTAGTACAAAGTTATACAGAAATCTATAAAATGAATAAATACACCCATCAACAAATTATCAATTTATTCTTTATACATGGCAACTGCGATAGAATTGTTACTCGAACATGTAGAATATTTAATGAAACTTATCCACATTTGCCGCCGATGAATAAAACAAGATTTAGAAGATTGGAATCAAATTTTGTTCAATTGGCAGTTGCCATGTATAAAGAATAAATTGATAATTTGTTGATTTGTGTAATTATTCATTTTATTGATTTCTGTAAAACTTTGTACTAATTCTTTTTATTATTTGACATTTCGCAATACAATCGCGACAAAACAAAAGCATACTACTGGCCTACTAAAATTCAATTGCGACTTATGCGCCCATTATACCCTGCATAAAGGCGACGAAAAACGAATTTTCGAAATAATTCGAAAACTACTTGCTTTAGGAGTAGAGTTGTATAATACTTTTTTGTATGAAATTTTCCCTCCAATCGTACCACGTGATAAAAATTGGGTCATTCCATTTAAAAAAATTGAATTACTAGATGTTGAAGAGGGCACTTAGGTATTGACATTTTAAGAACACTTATTGTGAAAATTGACAGTTTCCAATTAATTCACTCATAGAGGCATCCTCTAGATACAAGTAGAAATATAAATCATATTTTTATCTTATTCTTAAGAGAAGTTACAGACAGATTTCAAGATGCCTTTTAGAGGTCAGAATTTCAGAAATATTTTTTTTTTCTTGAAAACTATAAGAGATAAGTGTACATATGTTCGAATAAAATATGTTGCAATTTAAACGAGGAACCCAAAAAATTACTAATATATAAAACAAAAATAAAATAAAATAACAAATTTGGTGCTACTTCCGGTGGAACCGGAAGTGATATAAAGTTGAAAATATTTCAGATGAGGAGAACTGTTCCACCAAGTGACAAGGATTTTTTTCAAATTTTTAGTGCAACAGCAACTCCATAATCTTTTAACAAACAGTTTAGCGTAGACACCCTGTAGACATATAGTTTTAAGCAGGCGCGCACCCAGAAGTTTGTCTTAGGGGGGGCTCACGCGTCTTGAAGGGGGCCCATCCCGGTCTTATGAGGAGGAGGGGGTCTCACGTTTTGTCTAGACTAAACGCGAAATGTCTACTGCTTACAGAATTAAAACATAATTTCGGGATTTGTTCGCATGAGTTTAGACAAGTCCTTAGATGCTAAGTGTCATAAAAATGTCAAATTTGTAAAAATTATTAATTTCTTTATCTTTATGTAAAAAACAACAACAAAATTGAATTTAAGCTAGAGGAGCTAAATGTTGGTCGCTCCGCTTCGCTACGCGACTAAACCAAATTTTCAGGTTCCTCAAAACTCGAAATTTTGCTTCATGCTTAATCTGGGATTGGAAACACTCGTTAGAAGCTTCAAATTGAAAATGCACAGCGTATGGTATTGGGATATAAATCCTTAAGGTCGAAAATTCACATGTTATTTGGTAATAAGAACGAACAACGATTAATCTTCCACAATAATGAAAATATATCTTTGCAACTTATACATATTGCACATTGAAGCTTTGCGAATAAATTGACACTATTCTTTTTTTTTTAAAGTTTCTTAAATTATATATAAACCAAATAATGGAACACTCTTAAATGATCACATAAATCAGTGCAATACTTCCATAGAAAACATTATTTCTCCTTCATATTGCTTTAATTTATTGAAGTAATTATTATAAACATGTTGTATTAAATAGATTAATCTAAAATAAATGATAAATAAAATTAGCAATGTAAATGTTGATTATGCTTTTAATAAATAGGGGGCAGCATCGTGCTATTTTAGTAATATCCTAAAATTATACTGTAATTTCCAAAAACATGTGAAAAGAAATTGGGTTTGGTATGTAAAATTCGTGTACGGCATTTGTCGCCCGTCCGGTGCCGCGGACTGTTCATTGATTATGTTGTTGATACTCAATAAAGAAAGACATTATTAAAATATTTCTCAATACATTCTTTAAATATAAGTGCATTTCTGGATTCATGTTTTGGATAGGATTGTGGAATGCCGGTATATGTTGATTCAAGTGATGAGTCGGAAAAATTCCTTTTTCATTTATTTACCAAATTGAATGTGCGGCACTCGGCGATTAGGCACTTAGTCAGCTTAGTGTCTAGAGCTCGAATTGGGTTATTGTAATTTCTCATTTTTTGTTCGGCGCGCGGCGGCTTAGCCTACTCAGCTTGAAGTGTCGCCTAACCAGCTAAAAGGGTAGACCTCCTCTCATATTCGCATCTATTCCTTTTGTGTGCTTCATTGCAATTTACCAAATTAAAGAGTGCAGCACACGACAGTCATGTATGATATATGATTTTTGATAGTACTCATTTAAATCACTTATGTAGTTGCAAATAACATGAATATATATTTTATGTTGCCAGAATGTAACTGTTTGTCTACAATATAAATACAGAGCATTTTTCTTTTAGGTAAACATATGCATAAGCTGTAAATTTTCCGACATCCGTTGTTTTTTAAAAGAGTTCAATTTGAAGTCTTAAACGAGTGTTTTCCACTCCCAGACTAAGCATGAAGTAAAATTTCGAGTTTAGAAAAGCCCTGTGAAAATTTGTCGAGGGTCGCGTATAAAACACTGATTTCAAGTGAGGTTTAAATATACATAAGTTTCACAGTATTTTAGTGTTTTATACTCGTTTTACTTGTTTGTATTTTTTTATTTGAAGAACTTACATTTTTTTATGATTTCAGTCAATTATAATGACTTTTTGTTTTTTAATATTATAAATTTTACTACTATTTGTATTTTATTGTTGAGTTTACTAATTTGGACTGGAGCAATTTTCTTTGGGATATACTAATAAAATGATAACAACCTTTAACCTTTCAAAAATCTTTTGTCTTTGACTGCAATTATGATAATATTAACTTATTGTGTGTGATTGATCTTTATATCTTAACTGTTTTTAGATAATAATTTCCCCCCTCAAAACTGCTTCCTGGATCAGCCACTGCACACAGCGAGGCAATTTGAGTTGTAATGCATGAAAATTGACGAAATATTGTAAAAAATAACAATTACTAAATTATTAAAACTAAGATAAATCATTGCATTTGTAAGTAATGAAATAACAATATTTAGGATTGTTCTATTCTATGTCTAGTGATCCATTGAATTTTATATTGCTTTCATATCTAATGTTCTTTATTCAGGGTTGTAGGATTATTCGGACGGTTTGTTAAAAAGTAGAGTAGATTTCAGCAACAAATAGATATTTATTAACGGATAATATGTACAAACACTTAGAACTATTTTCACAACAGATTAACGTAAAACGTTCCACGATCGGCGCGTCCGGATGGCCAGGGTATAACGCAGGCTGTCTACACTGTAGCGGGGCTTGAGAAGGCTTGAGACTGCAGTCAGTGCTCAAGAAGGTATTCTGCTACGTTTAGACTGTACTCAGTGCTAAAGGTTAGGCCAAGACTGTAATCAGTGCAAGACTGTAATCAGTGCAAGACTGTAATCAATACAAGACTGACGTTGGTAGGTCCGGTCCCTGGTTATAAAGGATGCTTGGGCCATAAACTTGAGCGGCCGGGCGAGGGCGCATCGTCAATCAGGTGGGGTGCTGCTTGGGTTAGTACCGTGCGGACGAGTCTCTGTGCGAGAGAGAAAGTATTCGAGAGCGTCTCTGCTGATGTCTCTGTCTACTCGACGTTACATCCTCCCCCTATGGTACAGCTGCGAAGAATGAGTGGCTGGATCATATCTGGCGTTTCTTTGGGCGTCCTCGTTTCCTCATGGGTCTGACTGGTTCAGGAAGTGATGAATCCAAGTTATCAGTCTGGTCTCCTTGATATGGCGTGAGGGTGGAGGCGTGGAATATCCCTAATGATTGATCCGGCTGATTTGGTGCGGCTACCTCGAAGCTGGTTGGGCTGATGATGTTGATGACCACGTAGGGTCCATCTCTTCTTGGTGCAAGTTTTGAAGTATACTGCTTCTGGGCATTACTTAATGGGTGCGTCGCTACCCAGACTAAGTCGTTAACCTGGTATGGTGGGCAGGGACGGCGGTGCTGGTCAGCGTACTTCTTCCTTGTTTCGGCTGTCTCGATTAAGGTTTCCTTCACTTCTTCGAGTGTCTTCAGCAATTTCTTCAGGTAAGGAGTCATCTCGACTACAAAATTCTCGTTCTCGACAACTTGTCGTAAGTCTCGATTGGTATCATCTTGTTCGCGTAGTTCTCGGCCAAAGGTTAAATAAGCCGGAGAATAACCAGTGCTAGATACTAAGGCAAATCGGATTGAGGGTAATTTCTCGGGCCAACTGGGATGATCGCGGCCTACCAGGATTCCTAGTTGCGTTTTGAGATCTCGATTCCTTCTCTCGACAGGGTTGGCTTCTGGGTGGTAAGCTGGAGTATATTGATGCCGGATTCCGAAAATGAAGGTGACGTGTTGTAGTACAGCACCAACGAATTGCGGAAGAAAGACTTCGTCGATGAGTTTTCTTGCGCAACATTCGGCTGTGGCTTTCTTGAGAGCGAAGAGCTCTATCCATTTAGATGTCAGGTCTTCAACAATCAGGATCGTTGTCTCCCCTTCTTGAGAAGTCCGCAGAGGTCCAAATAAGTCAAAGGCGATGGCTTCGAATCGCTGATTTGGAGGCGTTGTCTGTAATAATCCTGCTGGTTTGCTGTTGGAGGGTTTGTAACGTTGGCATGCGATACATTTCTTGATGTGTGCGACAACATCCTTCCTCATCCCCTGCCAATAATATCGACTCTTTATCTTGTGAAGAGTCCTTTCCACACCGTTGTGACCTGCTTCGGGTACGTCATGGAAGGCGTGTAATACTCGCGGAACTTCACTTTTGGGTATGACCTGCTGAGCTTCTTCAGATTCACCTTCGGGGTCGTATCGGTGGAGAACTCCTCTGAACATAACATATCCTTTGTTGCTCCAGTAGTGGGTGTTCTCATTTCCGTCTAGATCTTCCAGGCTCTGGATGATAGCTTGCAGATTCTCGTCTGTTTCTTGTGTCTTCCCTTCGATTCCTTCCTGAGGGGTGCTCATTTGAACGTCGACGTAAGAGATTGTCGGCTGGACCTCTTCTTCTCCAGATCGGGATAATGCGTCAGCCATGTGATTAAATCTCCCAGGTATGTAGTCGATGGTGAGATTGTATGGCTGGAGTAGGAGTGCTCATCGTGCGAGGCGACCGGTTGGTGATTTCAGGCTCATAAGCCATTTGAGGGCTTGATGATCGGTGCTGACCGTGATTGGACATCCTTCGATATATCCTCTGAACTTTGGGATACCCCAAACAATGGCTAGGGCTTCACGTTCTGTAGTGGAATAATTTCTTTCGGACTTCCTCAAAAGTCGGCTAGCGTATTCGACAGGGTGTTCCTCCTCCTTCTCCCCCTGGACGAGAACGGCTCCTATAGCATATTCGCTAGCGTCAGTGCGTATTGTGAACGGACGTTTACTGTCGGCTGGCTGAAGGACTGGTGCTTCGCAAAGGAGCTTCTTCAATCTGGCGAAGGCATTTTCTTTTTCTTCTTCGGTCCATTTCCATGTGGATTTTTTCTTCGTGAGATCGGTGAGGGGTCGCGCCACTGTTGCGAAGTTTGGCATGAATCGACGATACCAAGAGCATGCTTGAATGAATGAGAGAACCTCCTTCTTGTTCCGAGGGGGCTGTCTCTCTCGTAACGCTTGCGTCTTCGCCGGGTCGATGCGGATTCCTTCTGGGGTAATAAGATGTCCCAGGTAACAAACTTCTGTGCAGCAAAATTTCGTTTTTTCCTTGTTTATTTTCAGACGATAAGCACGGAGTTTAGTCATTACTCGACGGAGATCTTCTAGGTGTTGTTCAAATGTTGAAGACAACACAATAAGGTCGTCTAGGTAGACTAATAATTGAACGTCGGGCATTTCTCGAACGAAGCGGTCCATGAGTCGTTGGAATGTGGCGGGGGCATTTCGTAGTCCGAACGGCATTCGTTTGAAGGAAAATGATCCTATCGGTGTCACGAATCCGGTTTTCGGTTGATCATCTAGGGCGACGGGGATTTGCCAGTATCCACTTCTCAGATCGATGGTGGAAATCCATGACGGGATGGTGATCGCGTGGAGTAGGTCGTCAATGCGCCGCAACGGGTAGGCGTCGGCGATGGTAACGGCATTGAGTTTTCTGTAGTCAATGCAAAGGCGAATACCTCCATCTTTTTTCGGTACCAGGACAACGGGTGCGGCCCAGGGTGAACTGGTTTCTTGAATGATATTGCTCTCCAACAGACTGTTCAATTCGTCTCTAAGTAGTTGTTTACAAGGCTATGTTAGACGGTACGGTGGTGATGCAATCGGGCGGCTACTTCCTGTATTTATTGCGTGCTCTGCCATTGGAGTCGCTTCAGTTAGCGGACCGAACAGGTCGTTGAATTCGGTTAGCAGTGCATGAATCTCGGGCTTCTGCGGTGTGTCGATCTCTTTGGTCTTCTCATCGGAAGCGGCAAGTTGCACACTGTTGATATGACACTTGATCTTCGCTGGCGGGTATTCGAAAAGTTTTCTAGACTGCTGTCTGTAAATATCCATATCCCTGTTTACTGTATATTCAGCGAATAATTCGTCGATAAACTCAGGCGAATAGCTGGCTTCCATCGAGGATTCGAACGATTCGTGAAGTGGCGAAATCATCTGTGGCACTTCGTAGTATCCGTCCTCGATTACTTCTAATTCCATCTGAATCGGGGAAATTATCTTTGGTACTCGGAAATATTCATCTTCTTCCTGTCTTGCGGTGATGCGGGATCTGCATTCTCTCACGTTGTTGGCCGGAGGCGGGTAATCATATTGTTTTTTGGGGTCCTCGAGAAAATACCATGTACGTTGAGGAATATTCAATATGATTCTGGCATTTTCCATGAAACCCACGCCGAGCAGGGTGTTGTTATCCTTCTCTCCGGGAAGTACAAAAAATGTCGTTTCGATCTTTTTATATTGTACTTGTACGACTGTTGTGGTTTCCAATACTCGGTGCATGTTTCCCATCTGCGAGTGTCACTTGCAAGTTTGCTTGTCGGAACTTGTGACCTGATTCCTTTAATCTGTGGTATAATGAAGTAGATGCGATGTTAGCTTGCGCGCCGGAGTCGAGACATGCCATTCCATTCATGTCGGCTATGCGTATGTTGAGCACGGGGCACTGTTTTTCCGTTATCTTCACTGACCGAAATGTAGCGGTGTTGTTTGCTGCTGGCAGAGGACTGCATGTCGTGCATTTACTTTGGACAACGCCAGGTTTTCCGCATCCGTAGCACGAAAATTTTGGGGTGTTTTCTCCTGCTTGCTTACGCTCATTTGATTGTTTTTCAGGTGTGTCCGTAATTTCTGCAGAAGGAGCATTGGGCTTTCTAAAATTTGTTTCAAATACATTTCTCGTTTCTCGCTTTGTTAAGCGCGTTTTCTACTTCTCGCATCCCTCTGACAAGTTGCTTGAATTCGGTAATGCTGCTCCTCGGAATTTTATCCCTGATATCCCTGTGAATTAGGCTGAATACCATGTCGAGCTGGATCGCTTCCGGGAGTTTATGGTTACTGATCTCTGCCAATAACAGACGCTTGTTTGCGATGAAAGTATCTGAGCCTTCGGGCTTTTCTTGTTCACTTGCGAACAATTCGCGAAAAATGATGTAATTCGCTCGATGCGGCGAAAAATGCTCTCTAAGGTTCGTTAGAGCGTCTTTCCATGTGATGATGTTACTCTTCACTCCGTCTCACCATATTGCGGCATCATTTTCTAGCAATAGTGCGAGTCCTATTAGTGCGTCTTCGTCTGAGATGTTCTCGATAGTTTTGTAAATCTCTATCGTGTTGATAAAGCTTTCGACCTATGATTTTTCTCGTTCGCCGTGGTATCTCGTTGTACAATTCGCGATGTTCCCGTTTTTCTGTATTCCTGTCTGAGCTTGTTGTTGGATCAGCTGCTGGAACTGCTCTTGTGTCAGAACGATTTGTTGTGCCATTGTAGCTGTAATACTCCTCGTAATAATGCGGGCCGAACGTTGGGCTGCCACTCTTGTGGGATTATTCGAACGGTTTGTTAAAATGTAGAGTAGATTTCAGCAACAAATAGATATTTATTAACGGATAATATGTACAAACACTTAGAACTATTTTCACAACAGATTAACGTAAAATGTTCCACGATTGGCGCGTCCGGATAGCCAATACCAGGGTATAACGTAGGCTGTCTACGCTGTAGCGGGGCTTGAGAAGGCTTGAGACTGCAGTCAGTGCTCAAGAAGGTATTCTGCGACGTTTAGACTGTACTCAGTGCTAAAGGTTAGGCCAAGACTGTAATCAGTGCAAGACTGTAATCAGTCCAAGACTGACGTTGGTAGGTCCGGTCCCTGGTTATAAAGGATGCTTGGGCCATAAACTTGAGCGGCCGGGCGAGGGCGCATCGTCAATCGGGTGGGGTGCTGCTTGGGTTAGTACCGTGCGGGCGAGTCTCTGTGCGAGAGAGAAAGTCTACTCGACGTTACAGGGTGATTTTTTTCATGTTCTCTATGGGGATCTCGGAAACTATAAGAGATAGAGAAACGGTTAAATGGAAAGTAGTGCCAATTTACAAGCTGGATAAAAAGACACTTGTAAAATTTACGAAAAAGTCAAGGGTAACTAGACATTTTGAAAGATGTGAAAAGTGTCGATACTTTTAACACGTCGATCGCCACCTTTATTTCAATAAAAATATCACCTCAGGCCTCTGCTTAAGTTTTTCTTCCAATTATACAGAATAATAAAGCAAACATTTGAAGGGACATAAAAATAAAATATTTTAAATTAATTAGTGAAGAAGAACTTATGAAAATAATACCTGACCAACCAAACAAATCAAGTCCGGATGAAATAACTGGTAAAGTTTTGATCACTAGTCTCCCTAATAGTTTATCGCATTTTATTAATATAATAAATATTTCATTAGAGACAGGACAAGTTCCAGAAAAACTAAAAAGCAGTACAATAATACCAATTAAAAAAGTGAGAAATAGTATAAAAATTGAAGATTTTAGACCAATTAATACAGTACCAACCATATCAAAAATATTAGAGAGAATTGTATATGAACAAATACTAGCGCATATTGTTGAACAAGATATATTAATAGAACATCAGTCAGGATTTAGACAAGGGTATAATTGTGAAACGGCATTGCAGTATCTTGTGAATGAATGGAAAAATAATTTAGATGCGGGACAAAGTACTAGTATCGTTTTCTTAGATTTCAAGAGAGCATTTGAAACAATAGATAGGAAGCGACTACTTATAAAACTCAGAAATTATGGTGTGGAGGGTACAGTACTAAATTGGTTTACTAGTTACCTGAATAAAAGAACCCAGAAAGTAAAGATTGGAGATAAATTATCGGATACTCTATCTATTGAAACAGGGGTACCACAGGGTAGTATTTTGGGACCTCTGCTTTTTGTGTTGTATATAAACGATATTGGAAACTGCTTAAGTCACTGCAAATTCCATCTATTTGCAGATGATACTATTATATACAGAACATCAGTAGACATAATAAAAGCAACAAATGAAATAAATAGCGACTTAATTAATTTAAACAATTGGTTACAGGATAATAGTTTGAAAATTAATACAACCAAAACAAAAGCAATGATAATTAGCAGAAAAGATCAGTCCATAGAAAATAATACAATTAAATTCAATAATAGCCCCATAACATATGTCAATACAATAAAATACCTAGGAGTTCAATTAGATAAACGATTACAGTTCAATGAACATATAGATTATACATGTAAAAAAATAGGACAAAAGTTAGGAGTATTAAGACGAAGTAGTTATTATATGTCGCAAGCTACCAAAAAAACAATATATAACACTATTATACTACCACATTTTCACTTTGCAGGATCTATTCTTTATCTTGCAAATAGTGGATCTTTGAATAGACTCCAAATATTGCAAAATAAAGGAATGAGAATAATTTTAAATTGTAATAAATATACAAGTATAAGAACGATGTTAGAACAACTGGATTGGATAAACATAGAGAATTTTGTAAAATTTAAGGCATTAATTTTTATTCACAAAGTTGACACTGGGAAGATGCCCAAATACTTTGATGAAAGTATCATCACTAATGCAGACATCCATACGTACAACACAAGAGGCAGAGGAAATATTTTTCTCCCATTCAAAAACACAAAGGCAGGACAGAATTCACTCTTTTTGAAAGCTGCTCAAGAACACAACAAGCTATCAATAAAAATAAAAGAAGAAGAAAATATTAATAAGTTTAAATCAAATTTGCTAGATTACTTGAAGAGTCTTCAGAAATAGTCGTAGTGTATGGGCTGTGCATTATGTGTATATATTATTAATTGTTCCTATATGTATAAGTACAAATTTTAAATAAGTATTATTACCTTTTTAGTTATTGTTTTTTTGCATAAATGTATAAATATTGTTGTATTATGGATTTATTATTTTTACATAGATATTTAAGTATGGTTTTAGACTGATTTTATTAAAGTAGTAAAAAGATTATATGTTAAGTATTATTATGTGATAAATTTATTATACATACACAATTTATAGATTAAGGATGATCAAATGTTTATTTTATATATATATATATATATATAGATATACATATATTTTTCTATGTTATTATATAGCAAAGATGCTAAATAAAGATTATTATTATTATTATTATAAAAGTGTTTAAGCGTTCAGGCCACCTAGTTTATATGTCGATATAGTTATACTAGTTCCGCGGCACGGGCAGCACGATGCTTTAAAAACTGTTTCTGGGTGCGGCACAAGGTGCATGCCGCGGGGCCAAACGCAAATTTAACTGAGGCACAAGTGAATGCCGCGCGGCGATCAACGTGTTGAATCGATTTTTCTCGGTTATTAAAATAGATAGAAAAAACTACTAAGAGAGCGCTGTACACTATGTAATAATTACATTTTTTCCAGCAAAGGTGCACAATCATGTACCAGAATACAGGGTGTGCATATTTCAACAGAATGTATGGGGATCAGTTATTTGATGAGATAGAGAGTCGGGTAAATTGGGGCAAAGTTGCGTATACTAGGGCCTAACAAAACAACTTTGAAATATCTTTTTTGTTTTCGAGATATCAACAAAAAACTATTTTTTTGAAAAATCGTTTTGATTTTTTTATTCAAAAACTATTGAATCTGGACATTTAGAACATTGACAATATAAAGGCATTTTTAATGAGGAATCTAGTAGCATATTTTTATTTAAGATAACTATAACATTTACCCGGGGACCATAGCCAACATTTATTTTTCTTATGGGCGCCATTTCGGATTTTCATATTTTTTGAACGAATATTTTTTTCTGAACTCACTAATGTGTATAAATGATGAGTGTCATTTATTTTAGATTTGATATATAAAATTATAATATTTTCTTTTTTGCCAAGAGTGCCTTGGAACAATGAAGTCATATCTGTTAATCAATAAAATCTTCACAGCAGTCAATCATTGTTAGCAGTCAAAATTATTTAATAACTGTCAATCTTTTGTAGTGATAATAATAAGAATCGATTATCACACAAAACATAAATTAAAAAAAAGGTGGTGTCCATCATAGCACTTTCTTCGCTAAAGATATGATGACCTAAACATTAACAGTAGGGAAAAGTTGCACAAAGTAAATTTTACTTTCATTATTATTATTCCAAAACTATTCACAAAAAAAATATTCTTCTATTTTCACTACATCTCAATAAATATTGATCACCATCACATTTAAGCGTTATATATTTCTAACTTTACTGTAAATCAGTGGTTTACACGCGTGGCGCATGAAGTAAAATTTCGAGTTTAGAAAAGCCCCGTGAAAATTTGTCGCGGGTCGCTGCGCGACCCTCGACAAATTTTCTACGCGGGGCTTTTCTAAACTCGAAATTTTACTTCATGCTTAGTCTGGGAGTGGAGGACGCTCGTTAATTTAAAATACATCATAACTGATGTATTTTAACAATTACGGGTTCTAGGAGTTATTAAATGAGTGAGTTACTCAGCTGTTTCCAAGGCATTCTTTACAAAAAACAAAAGATTAAAATTTTACATAGAAAATGTATAACATACTATAAGTAGGATACATCATTGAATTCAGAAAAAATATAAAAATTAAAAATGGCACCCATAAGAAAAACAAAAGTTGGCTGTGGTCCCTGGGTAAATGTTATAGTTATCTTAAAATAGAATATTTTACTAGATTTCTTAAAAAGTACCTTTATAATGTCAAAGTTGTAAATGTCTGGATTCAATGGTTTTTGAATAAAAAAAATATGAACAAAATTTCAAAAAATCCGTTTTTTTTGACAATATCTCAAAAACGAAAGAAGATATTTCAAATTTGTTTTTAGATTATTATTGGGCCAGAAAATATGCAACTTTGCCTTAGTTCCAAAATACCCATACATTCTGTTGAAATACTGGCACCCTGTATGCATTTTTAAACCACAACTTCAAGTGCCTTTATATCAGAGCTGGGATGAATCCTCAAAAACATGATTCGAATCACGAATCCGAATCACCTAATATGATTCGAATCACGAATACTCGAATAACGGATTCGTAAGTGAAAAATATGATTCGAATCAAAGATTCGAATCCTCATTTTTGAATCACACATACAAATCCTTTAAAAATAAATTTGAATCTATTATTTGCAACCAGTAATATTTTATTCCATCAGTTTCTATTAACAAACATGTTCATTTACCGACTAAATATCTGATTATATAATGATTTTAATTAATGATGATATATGTGTTATTGAACTTCATTTTTAATCTGTGTTTTATACGCCTGGCGCCTGAAGTAAAATTTCGAGTTTAGAAAAGCCCCGTGAAAATTTGTCTCGGGTCGCTGCGCGACCCTCGGCAAATTTTCTAGGCGGGGCTTTTCTAAACTCGAAATTTTACTTCATGCTTAGTCTGAGAGTGGACAACACTCGTTCTTAGAAGTTTCAAATTAAAGGATTACTCTAGATTACCAATTTACAAAGGCTACAGCTCGAAGGACCAATCATGGTCTTCGGAGACCGAAGGACTACAGGGAATCGAAGTTTATTTACAAGAAAACAACGAATATCTGAAGGTTTACAGCATGGATAGGAAAGAAAACATCCAATTTTGAAAGAATATCGAAGTTGGGTTGGTTTTCAGTGCGTTTTTTACTTCACTTTAAATCAGTGTTTTATACGCGTGGCGCATGAAGTAAAATTTCGAGTTTAGAAAAGCCCCGTGAAAATTTGTCTCGGGTCGCTGCGCGACCCTTGACAAATTTTCTACGCGGGGCTTTTCTAAACTCGAAATTTTACTTCATGCTTAGTCTGGGAGTGGACCGTCAAGATTTTCTACATGTCGAGATTTTTGATATTTCTAGATTTATGTCGATTTATTCACAGTTTGTTATTGTATTAAATGCAACTTCAATATTAAATAAAAACGGTTTTTTCACGAATAGAATATTCACCCATTAAGAGCCGAATAAATTATAAAGTTAACTCTAAAAGTTAATTTTAGGTAAAATTTTGCATCTTTTTCTATGATTTCAATGAATGATTTATTATATTACATACGTCGATTTTTTAAAAGAGTTAAATTTAAAATTCAAACGAGTGTTGTCCACTCCCAGACTAAGCATGAAGTAAAATTTCGAGTTTAGAAAAGCCCCGAGTAGAAATTTTGTCGAGGGTCGCGCAGCGACCCGAGACAAATTTTCTCGGGGCTTTTCTAAACTCGTAATTTTACTTCATGCGCCACGCGTATAAAACACTGATTTAAAGTGAAGTTAAAAATGCACTGAAAACCAACCCAACTTCGATATTTTTTCAAAATTAGATGTTTTCTTTCCTATCCATGCTGTAAACCTTCAGATATTCGTTTTCTTGTAAAAAAAACTTCGATTTCCTGTAGTCCTTCGTTCTGCGAAGACCATGGTTGGTCCCTTGAGCTGTAGCCTTTGTAAAACGGTAATAAACTTAGTAATCTAGAGTAATCCTTCAATTTGAAACTTCTAAGAACGAGGTTTGTCCACTCCCAGACTAAGCATGAAGTAAAATTTTGAGTTTAGAAAAGCCCCGCGTAGAAAATATGTCTCGGGTCGCTGCGCGACCCGAGACAAATTTTCACGGGGCTTTTCTAAACTCGAAATTTTACTTCATGCGCCACGCGTATAAAACACTGATTTTAAGTGAAGTTAAAAATATACTATTAACGTTGGATATTTTTCATGGTTAAGTAACCAAATATGCATTCACAAATATTTGAATTATTCGAAAATTTTAATATTTATATTCAAATATGAATAATTTAGTGATTTAAATATTCATATTAGAATATTTAACTATTTGAATTAATCGAATTCGAATCCCAGCTTTAATAGAGATGATTCGAATTATTTAGGAGGATTGGAATCCATGTATCAGGATTCGAATTTTATAAGGATTCGATTCCTTTTATAAGGATTCGAATCCTTTTATAAGAATTCGAATCCTTTTATAAGGATTCGAATCCTTTTATAAGAATTCGAATCTTTTTATAAGGATTCGAATCATCTACGTTTGGATTCGAATACGAATCCTTTTAAAAAAATGTAACGAATCCGGATCACGAATCCGTTTTCACTAAAGTATTCGAATACCTCTTTTGAATCCTCTAAAAGGATTCGAATCCGGGTATCGAATCCTGAATGATTCGAATCCTGCTCTGCTTCATATTATAAAACGGTTGTAAATTGAAACGACAGTGCGGGTTGAATGCAGCCTTAAGGGCAACACATCCTTGATTAAGTATGAAGTAACATTTTCAGGCTTTTCTAAACTCGAAATTTCACTTCATGCGCCTGCCGTATAAAACACTGAATATTGTGAAGTTCAACATATAGTTCTAAATCCGTATACTTGTAACCTCACTTTAAATCAGAGTTTTATACTCATAGCGCATGAAGTAGAATTTTGAGTTTAGTAAGGCCTGAAAATTTGCATTGGTGGCTTCGCAGAGTATTCATTTCAAGACTTATTTTAAGTTTTTTTATTAAGTTTAAAATGTTAAGAGTTATTTAAAAAAAATACACACTAAGATTTAAAAAAAAATCAAATATTACATATATTTCTAAAAGCATTCTGGAAAATATAATCTTAGGATCTCAATGAGATCACATTTAAATTTTATACATACATTGCGTTTGGACGTTGCCAAATGTGCCGGTGATTATGAATGTGGTCTAAGTCATATTTATTTTTTATTGACATATTTAAAGGTCAAAGTTTAAACAATATTTCTATTAAGTATAAAATTTATCTTTGAAAATATTTTAGTCGCCTATTTCCAAAAACCCCTAAATCCATTTAAAAAAATGGATTTAAAGGTTTTTGGAAATAGGCGACTCATTTATTAATGAAATCTAAAATTGATTATTAAAAAGTGAACAATTAAGCACAATGCATTTTTCCAGTGTTTCAAAATGCATATCTTTTTATTATCGATCGATTTTTGCTACCATTTCAATATTGTCTGATAATTACAGAAAAAACAAGCTAGATGCAGCTCGTTCCATTTAACTAGGCGAGAACCGCGAATGTGAATAAACTTCACAGAGATAAAAAAACATGTCTCTGAAGTTGTATCACTAAATAAATGATTTACCCGAAAATGATAACATTTCAATACCTTAATCCACTTTTGATAAGTTAAAAATGTCGTTTCTTAGAATGTTGAATTTTATGTGAACAGATGAGTTGTAATTAATTTCTCGCCTAGTTTCTATTAAAATGTGAATGACTAATTATTTAGAGGAGTTTCCCAAGATTTGCGAATAAAAGTCTTCATAAATTGAGCGATTTTTTAACAAAATTTCAATTTGACACAACAATCTAATCTAGATATTTAAATGTACATTACTGATTATTAAACTGTATGTATTTATTGCTACCCACTAAACACGGAATCATTTTAAATATTGCACGAATATTAAACATGATACTAAAATAAAACGTTGTATTCAAATTATTACAACAAAGTTATAGCAACGTTACAAACATTGTAGAAACGTTATCCGTGCAATATTAATTTATATACATTACCGAAATGTTAAACATGATACTAAAATTCAAAATTGTTTTATACGTTTCAAAAATATTGCGGCAAAATAACTCAAAGTTATATAATCATTACAATTTGACTTTAATGCAACACTGTATTGTACACATTGGATATATACTGCCTTTCAAAAAAATCAGAACACCAAGTATTTATTGCACGATTTTAATAAAATTTACAAAATTTGATCATGTAAACGAACTGTATCGATGATCAAAAAATCAACTTGAAAAACAAAAAAACAAATGAATAAAAATTAATAATGTGTTGGGCCTCCACGATTTCCCAAACACTCATTAACACGTCGAGGCATGCTAGAAATCAGGCTGTCAATATCGACTTGGGGTATTTCATTCCAAACTTCGATAATTTGACCTCTAACTTCCATTACAGTGTTAGCGGGGCGCTGTAAGTTACTTATTCTAACACCTATCATATCCCAAACATGTTCTATTGGCGATAGATCTGGAGAACGAGATGGCCAAGGTAACAAATTGATTTCGGCACTATCAAAAAACTGTCTTGTAATGGCCGCTGTGTGAGGTCGAGCATTATCTTGCTGAAAAATGGGGTTCTGCAAGCCATTTACATAGGGCACTAACACTGGCCGTAAAATGTTGTCAATATACCGAATCGCGTTAAGACTTGCTTCTAAAAAAACTAGAGGAGACCGACTACCATATGCTATCGCCCCCCAAACCATAACTCCCTGTGTAAGAGCCGTATGTCTTTCAACAGCAAATTGTAAAATTCTCACTCTTCAGCGACCATCATGAGCCCATAAACAGAACCGAGACTCATCGCTGAAGATAATGTTATTCCATTCATGGGTCCAATGTTGTCTTTCCCTGCACCAATCAAGTCTTGCTCTGCGATGCTGCGGAGTAAGAGGTAGACACAATTGTGGACGGTAGGATCTTATACCAAAACTGCGGATTCTTCTGTAAACAGTAGCCATGGATACTCTTTGGCCATTTAGAGCCAACCAGTCATTTCCCAATGCCCGCGACGTTGTAAATCTGTCCCTTAAAGTTGTAAGACGAAGAGCTCGATCTTCACGCTCAGTGGTGCTTCTTGGACGTCCTGATCCAAGTCTACGTCGATTCTCCTCAGCTTCGGACCATCTAGACCAGCAGCGTACGATCACCGATACACTACGGCCTACCCTTTCAGCAATAGCACGAACCGAAAAACCCGCTTCTCGTATTCCAATAATGCGACCCCTTTCAAATTCACTCAGATGATGATATTGTGCACGCCGACGAACACGGGGCATCTTTTTATGTTTTACAAACTGAAACGTCATACTACTCAGAGGCTACTTGGATATTAGAAGCAATTACATTAAAAAATCAGCAGCTCTTCATAATGGTGAAATCAAGGAAAAATACCATTAAATAGTAACCAAAACAATTGATTTTTTGATCATCGATGCAGTTCATTTACATGATCAAATTCTGTAAAATTCATTAAAATCGTCCAATAAATACTTTGTGTTCTGATTTTTTTGAAAGGCAGATATATTGAAAGTGGTAACATTGCATTTTTAACATTGTATAATTGTTAAAACTGTTGCTGTAATGCAGCATCGTGGTTTACACATTTCATTGACATTGAACATACAGAGAGTTTTTCATTCAAGTAAACATGTCCCAATTATATGCTGTAAATCTTCAGATATTCGTAGTTTTTTTCAAAGAGTTCAACTGAAAGCTTTAAACGAGTGTTTTCCACTGCCAGACTGAGCATGAAGTAAAATTTCGAGTTTAGAAAAGCCCCGTGAACATTTGTCGAGGGTCGCGCAGCGACCCGAGACAAATTTTCTGGGCTTTTCTAAACTCGAAATTTTACTTCATGCGCCACGCGTATAAACCGCTGATTTTAATTGAAGTTCATGCACTTGTTAACAATATTTTAATGTTTTCAGAGTTTAAGGGTACTAGATACTTAGGTTCCGGGGTACTGTCTTCCCTAGACTATACATTACTTTTTGTAAAAGTTTTTTTATTGTTTTCTTGTTACCAATATATATTTGTATTTTTTTACCCATTTAAACCTAGAAATAAATGTTGCATTGACATAAGGAAAGAAACCTTCCTATAACGTTCACCTAATTGCTGCACATCGGGTTGTATACAATACGGATACTATGCATTCATCGTATGCAACTTAACATACACACATACATTCGTATGTTGGGTTGCATACAAAGAAGAGTAATTGCTCGTGTTGCATAGTCGTTGCTTTGTCAACCGTGCAGCATTTTTTTTCTTTGAACGTTAGCATGCAACGTTTCGTATTACGCGGTAACATTGATGCAATATGTCATGCAACGTTTCTTTGCTCAGTGGGTAAGTTAAGTTTGTTATTGAAAAAATATTATAAATACACTTTTTTTAACATTTAATATTTTTAACAACGATAAATTAATAACTTTAATAAAATTCGTAAAAATTATCCAAAATTGCACAAAGCACAAAAGCTATATTCAATACATACAAAGTTACATTTTTTTATAAAATCTAAAAATGATTGGAAGAAAATCGTAATTATTAAAAACTAATAGAATAAGAATTTAAATTTGGCTAAAAAATAAAGATTCGTGGAAATTAGTGAAATGGCTACAAAAACTATTTTGAATTTTTAATAATATCAATAGAACAGAACTGTTTTTATTAAAGTCCTAATACTATTTAAACGAGTGTATTACACTTCCTAGATTATGCATGAAGTAAAATTTTGAGTTAATAAAAACCTAAAAATTCGTGAAAATTTTTAATATGCTAAGCTATCTTTTATTCAATCATACCCAGAGTTGCCATCTCTGCACGACAAAATCCAGTTGGCGCTCATAGCGAATTATAGAACACACTAATGTCCATTTGCAATGCAGGTACACGATTAATTCGATGATTAAGTCATAATAAGAGAATATAAATTTATTTTAAATTTGTAAGATATTAAAACATGTCTCTTTTATGAAAATGAAAATATGCAAGCAATTTGTAAATAAAATTGTTGTGATTTTAAGCAGTACTAATCACTAATTAAATTTAATCTGCTGTGGTGCAAGTGGGCATAATTCAAAAGAAATAGACACTTTCAATGTTTTATTAATCAAAAACTAATAATGTCTCACAGATGCTCAACACGGAATTCTTCTTTAAAGTATAGATATATAGACATTCGTTGTTTTTTTAAGTTTAATATAAAAGTTTACGCGAGTGTTTAAAATAAATAAAATATTAAGTTCTATTGAATTCATCCTTTGCCACCATTTTCATACAAGTGGCGCCATTATGACGAGTGCAAAATATTTAATAATACATTTTTAGATTTACAGTCTACACTTAAGTTATCTATGGAAATATGTACATTAGGTTGCCTATGCTACTATTCTAACTTCCTTTTTACAATATGCCCGTTCATCAAAATGTTCAACAGTCAACATGCTTAGATTTGTTTGCGATGTATGTTGGTATCTAATGAACAATACTCCGGTCGGTCTATTTTGTACAATTGCAAAAATCTCAAACACGTTCACGATTAACAGTCCGGTCCAACTGTAACTCTTGTCTTTGATGAACGGGCCCATTATCTCAAATTATTAACGTCATCAAATTAATAAAAATAGCATTTTTTAATACATATTCCTTACCAATGATTTTAATATATACATGTATTATAAAAACTTGTTTGTGAACTTACAACAAATAAAGCGACATCTTTCGTTTAATATACAAGTTATAAATTAACAATTTATTAACACTACTACGCTCTATTATAAATAAATTAAATTATCCTTACAGTTTAACAAAGGCATATGAGTTATAAACAATAGTCAAATTCATAATATTTCATAACATAAAGTACAGTTTTATATCCTACATATTCTTTGATTTTTTTAGTGTCTTTTCATGATCGTACGTTGGCAATAGTCCCGGATGTGTGACGCCGGCAACGTCGCGCTTGTTCTTTTTCGCCCGACATCTTGACAGCATACAGTGTTTAGAGCACCACGTGCCGAAAATCAAACATATTTAATAAAAAATGGACAAACCAGTCGTTTTGGCCCGCGTTATCCGTGTATTGGGACGTACCGGATCCCAGGGGCAATGTACCCAAGTTAAGGTGGAGTTTATCGGGGAGCAGAACCGTCAGATCATCCGCAACGTGAAGGGACCAGTCCGCGAGGGTGATATTCTCACGTTGCTGGAATCCGAACGTGAAGCTAGGAGATTGCGATAAAATTTTGTGAGTATTGTTAAGTAATATAGTCGATTTTGTATTTGCAATAGTGTCTGTGGAAATCGAGTTAAAAACATGCATTGTTTGGGAATAGGTTCAATTTTTAGGTTAGTCTAGTGTGCACCATTATACGTTACGCATTCATCTTCATTTAATTCTTTATGTACCACTCAAATGCTTATATCTCACAAGAGCATTCGCTAATGGTATTGTAACAGTTTGCGAACTCTCACGATTAATTGGAGTTACTGTCTACATCGCACAAACATTTGTTCGTGTTTGTGACCCAACCCAAATATTCATCGTGTATGCAACAGCTTGGAAAGGTTCACAAATGCTTCGCTTGTTCAGTATCTTCATTAAAAAGCTGCTTCATAAAAATTAACATTGAATGAGACATTTTTCTTGTTTTATCAATTGTTTCCAGTAACTTAGGGCCAATTGCACTAAACATGTTGAACTAGTTCAACTCTGAACTCAAGTTCAAAGTGACATTAGAACAATAGAAACTGTCATCTTGAACTCGAGTTCAATATTTTTGGTGCAGCTGGGCCTTATTGTTCTCTGTTTTACCTATCTTGAACATTATGCAAGTTGTAGAGACCCAGGTTTTATGCAAACCAAGTAAACGTAAATTAATATTTAACCCTTCTACTGTGGAAAACACACGGGTCCTACAGCCTTAAAAAAAACTTGCATACTCTTAATTTCTCAAAGCGAAATAGATAAGTTCACATTTGCACAAGTTATGTATCTGCTTGCTTATTCCAGGAATAACCTGTGTGTTTACTTGCATCATGTAAAGGGCCCATTTATTTTAAATATAAAAGGGTGTAATTATTTTCTTACGCATCCTTTACCTGAAATTAAAAAGTATTCAATCTGTCAAATATTTAATACAATTTTAATTCAATTGTTTTCTTCTGCATTTCAAACGTAAAATTGATGAAGAAAGGAACGTTTGTTGTGATAAAGAAATGTGTTTGTTTATTAAACTAAGTTGAGAAAACTAATGAATATTTGAGGTAAATTTAGTAATATCAAGGGTAGACAATGCTTATGGGAGAACTGGATTCCGAGTTTTCGAGGATAGAAAAGGAGAGACTGTGGTCGGGAAGTGGGTCCATCTACTTATGAATAGAGTAAACGTAGAAGTATTCTAGAGAAAACTGCTCCGATTGCGTCTACACACACACACACACACACACACACAAACGCGCTCGCTCTTATTTCGTCGTGTAATTTGATCCCATCTACACCACTTGTACGATGATAAATTTGATGACCTTCAGAAAAAATAAACTGTTCCGAAACATTTCTTTTATTTTCATATTTCCAGCGTGTTCAAAATTATGGACTTTGGGGATCAGATATATTTAAAAAGCTCCTAAATAAACCTAAAATTTAACTAAAAATCAAAAAATAAAATTCAATGAGTTTACATTAAAGAATTCATTTGATATTATTTTTATCTTGATTGTTTTTTTTTTCTTCATAAATTCAATTAAAACTTTGGTATGTACCAAATTTGGCAAATAATTTATATTATTGATTAGTTATACAGAGAGTTTTTTAAGTATAAATAACTCAATATACAGAATACACTGTACATTTTTCTGGGCTTTTTTAAACTCGAAATTTTACTTCATGCGCCCCGCGCACAAAACACCGATTTTACGTGAGGTTCAAATATACTTAAATTTTATAATATTTTAGTGTTTTATACGCGTGGCGCATGAAGTAAAATTTCGAGTTAAGAAAAGCCCCGAAAATTTTCACGGGGCTTTTCTATATTTTCTATAAACTTATTTAGTAACTTAATTATCAAAAAATAATAATGTTGCGTGTATGCATCAACGGCGCTTAATGGGTTAAAAACTTCAAACGGTAATAATTCAAAAACTAAAAAAAATGACTTAACTGCATTTTGCACTGACCCCTCTAATTAAAAAAGAAACCCTTATCGATCAGTAGATTTGATCTGATCAATAGGATTGATCTGATTAGTTAATAAAATGATAAGTTGATGTATTTGATTTACTTTTTATCAAAAGTTAAATAGTTTTGTATTTTAAGTTTCTTGTACAAAATAAATAATACTTAATGAATTTTACAACGTTCACATATAATTTCATAAAATCTATTCTCTAATAACGCAGAAAATAAAATTGTAGAAGGAAACGCATGAATGAATGTAACACGCATCCTTAGCTCGTTAAAAGAAAAAAAAACATGTTTTCAAGATTGAAAAATCAACATCTGGAATATGATACAACGAGAAGCGCGGAATAGAGGGAGAAAGAAATTGTCTCTCTCTCACTCTCTCTCTGAGACTTGATTTCGCGACATCTGGAGTAAAATAGTCGTAACCGACCGACCGCAGGAAGCCAGACTGGTGTATATAGGCAGCCATATACACCAATTTGGCATCCAGCGCTCTGCTCCCATTTGCGTGTACCCAAAATTTATATGGGGACTGGCTAACTGGATATATATGAACTGTGGTAATATCTAATAGTATGCCAATAAATAACTAACATTTGATTTATCTGATGATGATGAAACTGGGCATAAGAGTTTTAATTTAACCCTTAGTTATCCTTTATCTTTATTTACCAGTCACTGTTATTAAGAATAAACTGGGTGTAACATAAAACATGCCCTTTGGTTTTCTTTTATTATTTGAGATATCAATTTGAAATTTTATATTTTATACTAAAAATAAATTGGAGTGTAGTAGTGATAAGCTACCTTTAGCTAAACTTTTGGTTTTAACAGAAGTGACATCAATTTTGATATTTTAAATGGAACACCCTATATATTATTTTTTTTTATACAAGATATCATTTTACATACAAATTCATTGCTTATGAACCTACCAAAGTTCAAATTCAAACCTTAAATACCCGATATGTTTTTAACAATTAATATCTGTATGTGGGAGGTAAACAACTACACCAAGTCAAATTTTTTTCAAAATACTTTTTTTTTACTATTGAACTTCAAAAACGTGACTTGGTGTAGTTTACATCACATCTGTGAATCAACTTCCTAAAATATGTCTTTATTGATTAGTGCAAATTAAACATAATTGTTATTTGTTTTTTTAATTCAGTATTTTTTTAGTTTAATTTTATTCTCTTTGTTTCAGATCTGGAACCTAAGCTGTAATTTAAGTCAAGATCCACCACCTTACTTTAAAATTTTACATTGTTAACATACTACAATAAATAATGTAATATACATTTTTTTTCAGAGGTATTTGTTTTATTTTAAATAGTTCATTTACTTAATTAATATTCTAAATGCAATTTGCTAAATATTTGTACTGCAATTCAACTTTGAACATAAATTATAGTTCAAAATTCTAAGCTATTGAAATGACATTGATCTGCAGTTCAGAAATAAAGTAGAGTTCAATTTTTTATACAACCAGTAGTAAAAGCACATTTTATGCATATTAAACTTTCAGGTTTTGTAGCCGACTCTAAAAGGAGAAAGAAATGATTTATTGTAGAAATTATATATGGATTGTGTTACTTACCCATCAAATTTTATTTTTTAACTTGTAAAATGTTACATAGTGCACAACGGTATATGTGTACATATACCGTTGTGCACTATGTAACATTTTACAAGTTAAAAAATAAAATTTGATAATTAATGCAACCATAATTATGAAATTTTGTTTTTTAACTTGTAAAATATTACACGGTGCGACACTAAAATTTTGAATTGAAATCTGAAAACAAAAATTAAAAATCTGTGTGAAAGAAAAAATCATCTAACTTTTTCTACGATATTAGAGATCATTTAAGGATTTTATTGAGATCTGAAGTTTTTTTTATCAAAAAGATCACCTAAAATGGTCTTACAAAGATTGGATTTGCAATGAGACGCATCATTTTTGTGATAAAAGTTAAATAATCTTAATTTGATTTGTTTTTCAACTTTAGATGAAAAAAGTTCAAAAAAAATGCATGAAAGAACATTTTCATATTTAATGCGTTTTTTTTTTAACTTTTTTCATCCAAAATTGAAAAGCTAATCAAATTAAAATTATTGAGCTTCTTTCGCCTGAAATTAAGTAACTTATTGCAAATCTGATCTTTATAAGGCCATTTTAGGTGATCTTTTTGATGAAAAACTTCAGAGCTGGATACAATCCTTAAATGAAGTAATATCGCAAAAAACAAGTTATGTTTTTAGTCCGAGCGGGAGACTTTTTAAAAACATTTATTTCGAATTAGTAAATATTAAGAAAATACACGATGTGTGTTGTATAAACTAACATTGACAAACTCTCCTCTCTAAGGTGAAGCGAATGGTTTTGTTCAACAGTACGCTGACAATGCGTCTGGTGTAATACAATATTATTATTACTGATAACAATGATGTGGGAATCGTAACTCCTCCTGTGCTTAAGAGGAAAATTATCATGGATAATTTTTCGTTAATTCAATTTCATTTAATGGATTTTTAACTTTGACTTTGTTTTCAATTTTTCCTTTTAGGCATGGGTGAATTTTTGTGAAAATACAAAATATGAGTAATACAAACAATACATAAATTATTATTGTGTAAACACTGATATTGTCATAATGAAATGTCGATGGCTTGATTGATTCGATTTGTTTCTTCGTTTGATGGATTTGATTTCCAATGTCTTGAAGTTCTTGTAGATTGATGTCATCTAGCTGGATTGGAATTGTTGATCTCGGCGAAGACTTCTGTGTCTGGATTTCGTTGATTTTTACGTTGGGTAATTTAATTGTTTTGATTTCCTTCTGATTCGTTTGGTAATGTTTAAGTATTTTGTCATTAATTTGAAATTCACATAAACTTGGTATGGTGATGATGTAAGTTCCGTGTAGTACGTGTTTGTCTTCATTGTTTCCCATTTGCTTATTGTCGTAGTTTGTCTTATCGTAATTATCATCCACTTGTTATTTATTAACTTTTGAATTTTATTTTGAGAAAGTTCACTTTGATTGATTTCACAGTTTATTTGTTTATTTGGAAATTTGATTAAGTTAATTTCACATGAGGTGTTGGCAACATCGGACATTGGTGAAATTATTTCTTCGTAGCATAAATATTTCTGTTGATTGATTTCTTTGCATTCGACGTTGGATCGTGCGTAGTGCGTTTCACTTATTAAAAGGTATTTGGATTTGGGAATGATTACGTTGTAATTGATTTTATTGGGAATTGGTAATGGATATAATTGGTAATAATTATATTGCATTTTTTCAACTAATGGAATTTCTAGAATGAAAATGACTTCATTTTTATTTATGTAACCTCGTAGGTTTATTGTTGAGTAATAATTATTTATATTCTTATCATCTAAAAGATAAGGTAATTCGTAGTTATTTATTTTTGACTTTATTTTATTTAATTCAAATTTTAATTCATCATGGGTAATTATTGAAGTATGTAAAATGTTTAATCTGGCAAAAGTGATTGAAGTTTCGATGGTATTCAGTACTTGTAAAATTACGTCGATTGATGTTAATAATTGATTGAAAATTGAATTCAATATTATGAATGTGTAATCTTCGATTAACTCTAATTTGATTTCTTTCATTGATTGTTCAACTTGCATTATTCGATCATTTAAACGTATTTGATTATGTTGCAATTTTGTCATTGAATCATTAAAAATATATAAAGCTTTCTGTGTTAGGCTTGTTTGGTGTTCAATTACGTTTACAAGTTTATCTTGGTTAAATTTTAATTGAGTAATTACGGTGTCGTACCTGTTCGCGTCGGTTTGATCTAAATTTCCTGTGATTGATTTCCAGATGGTTCCTAAACCATTTATTAGTCCTCTTTTTTGTCTTGATTTTTCTGTTAGTGTTATTTGCATTAATTTTTCTTTTGTTTGTTTTATTTTGTAATCTAATAAATATCTGTAATTATACATTTCATTTGCATAAGCTTGACCATGTTCAGTATTTTGAAAAGAAGTGTTTAGTTTTTGATAATTGTCAAGTAATTTGTTTAATTCATTCTTTAAAAGTGAAAGGTCGTAAATTTGTATTAAAGTCCAATGATCTTTGACGTTCTGTGCTGCTCCTAATTTTATGGGTAACAGTCCGGGGTTGTCGGTTATATGGTCGATTTCTATTACTGTAGTCGAGCATCTTGAGAAGATGACGGTAATGGCGAAGAGTTGCCTGCAACAATGGGTTGTCTTAGGTTTTTTAAATGAACTTTGCGTCCTGTATTTTTATTATTGCTGTTGTTAGTTATTCGTTTTATTAGGGCTTTGTTTCCGTCTAACATTTTTATAATTTTAAAGGGTCCATTGAATTTTTCTCCTGTTTTGTTTCTTTTGTATTTATAACTTGTCTCATATACAGTTTGTCCTACTTTGAAAGGATTATTGACAGTTTTATTTAGTTTGTGAACTACTTTTTCTTTATTTTGAATTTGATTTTCATTTATTTTTTCATATGCAAGGGCTAATTTTTCTTTATGTTTTTGTAGATAATCACTGTACATTTGTTGATCGTAAAATAAATCAAAGGGGTCTCTTAATTTCGTATGTCCTAATGTTAGTTCTAATGGAGTTAATTTTGTACTTGAATGGATTGAATTGTTATAAGCAATTATGGCATATCTCATTAATTGTGTGATTGTATCAGAATGTTTCGTTTTTAATATTCTTATGTGTTCTGCGATGGTTGAGTGAAATCTTTCAATTAATCCGTTTGATTCTGGGTGATTTGGAGTTGTGAAGTGTATCTTTATTTTGTGAGCTTCGAGTAATTCTTTAATTATGTGATTATGAAATTCTAAACCTTGATCTGTACTTATTGTTTCAGGGGTTCCGTAAAATGAAAAGTATTGAATTAATGCATTCAAAATGTCTACGGCATTTTTTGATTTTATTTCGATTGCTTGACCTAATTTAGTGAAAGCATCAACGATTGTTAAAAATTTTGTATTATCTATTGTGTAAATGTCTAAATGAATTTTTTCAAAAGGTCGGTGTGGAGTGTCTGTTAGCATCATTTCAATTTTTGGTGGGTTTCTTTCATATTTGCTTCTTTTACAAGTCGCACAGTTAGCTACGTAATTTGTAACGTGTTCTTGCATTAAAGGAAAATAATATTTTCTTTGTAATTGTCTTAGAGTTTCTGTTATTCCTCTATGATTGGTTTTGGATTCGTGTTGATTTTTGATAGCTTCTTGTATTAAGTCTGCATCAACTATTAATTCTCTTCTTTCTGTACAATATATTATTTGTGGGCCATTTTGGTTGAATAATTGTGTAACTACGTTACTGAATGATTTCATTAAGTTTTCTGTTTCAAAATGAAAGTAGTATTTTTTATTTTCAGGTGTATATTCTTTTAAAAATTTTATGATTTGTTGTCGATTATTTTCTTTATTAATTTGTACGTGATATCTTTTGATTTTTTCAATTTGTTCTGATTTTACTGGTTTTGCTTGTGTGAGTACTTCGTAAATGAAATATTGATTGGGTTTTGAATCGATTATATCGGAGGATATTTTAATTCCGGGGGATTCTTGATTTTGACTTGCTGAATTTTGTGAGATTTCTAAAGATTCATCTAATTGTTCGAGTAAAGCGTCTATTTCGTCTGGAGGTAATTCAAAAGGTTGGTCACTGTCTTCTAAATCGTCAATTATTTTATCAATTTCATTATCATCAAAATTATTAATTAATGAATCGGTTTCTAAAGCATTTAATTGAATTCTTGATAATGCATCAGCATTCGTGTTTATTTTACCTTTTTTGTATTCTAACTTGTAATCGTATTCTTCTAATCTGATTTTCCATCTTTGTAATTTAGAATTGGGTTCTTTTAATTTTGAAAGCCAAACTAATGGTCTGTGGTCTGTATAAATTATGAATTTACGTCCGTACAAGTAAGGTCGAAAGTACTTGACTGCCCAAACTACGGCTAGTAGTTCTTTTTCAATTGTGCTGTATTTTTGTTCTGAATCGTTTAATGTTCTTGAGGCATAACATATAGGTTTGTCCGATCCTATAGGTCCTTGTGATAATATGGCTCCTAAAGCTATATTCGATGCGTCAGTTGTGACAATGAATTGTTTTGAAAAGTCTGGGTACTGTAATATTGGAGGATTGGTTAAAATTGATTTGCAAGTGTTAAAAGCTTCTATGAAATTATTATTATGTTCAATTTTATTTCCTTTTTTTTTTGACATTGAGTTAAGGGTCTTGTAATTTTTGCGTAATCTTTGATAAATTTTCGGTAGTAACCGGTGAGTCCTAAAAATCCTTTTAATTCTTTAACTGTTTTGGGGATTGGATATCGAGTTACGGCATCTATTTTATTTGGGTTTGGTTTTAAACCGTCGGGTGTTATTACGTGTCCTAAAAATTGTACTTCTTTCTTTAAGAATTCTGACTTGTCCATTTGAATTTTGAGGTTAGCTTTACGTAATCTGTCAAATATTAATTTTAATTTTTGAATGTGTTCTTCTAAGGATGTGGAAAATATTACAATGTCGTCTAAATATACTACACATGCTTCGTTTTGTACTCCGCGTAAAATGCTGTCCATGACTCTTTGGAAAGTCGCGGGGGCATTCTTTAATCCGAAGGGCATACGTTTGTATTCGTAATGTCCTCTAGAAGTTGAAAATGCAGTTTTTTGAATGTCTTTCGGGTGCATCTCAATTTGATGATAACCTGAGGCAAGGTCTAAGGTTGAAAAATATTTGCATTTACCTAATTTGTCGAAAATGTCGGTAATGTGTGGTAATGGGTATTTATCGTCCGTGCATTTGTCGTTTAATTGTCTGTAATCTATGACCATTCTGTATTTTGGTTTGCCGGTAGCGTCTAATTTTTTTGGAACAATTATTACTGGGCTACTCCATGGGCTGTGTGAGGGTTGAATTATGTCATTATTTAAAAGTTCTTGAATTTGTTTGTCGGCTTCTGCTTGTTGTGATTGGGGCATTCTGTAAGCTTTTTTATAAACTGGGGTGTCATCCTTTGTTTTAATTTCGTGTTTAACTACATGAGTGAAAGTTAAAGGTAATTTAGGTGAATGGAATACATCTCTGTATTCAAAGCAAATTTTTCTAATTGCGTCTTTTTCTTCTTTATTCAAGTGATTTAATAGTAAATTTTTGAGATTTTCTTTTAATATGTTATCTTCAATTGAATTTTTGGTTATTGTGAGGTAATTATTGGTTTGTTCTTGATCAATTTCTAACACATTTAAAGGTTCAATTTCGATTTCTTGTGGGTTTTCATTGCTGTTGGTAATTGTAAGTAAAGTTTCGTTATTTTCAATTTTTACTAGACACTGCGGGATTTCAATGCCTTCGTGTAATTTAGTGTATTCGATTATTCCAAAATTTAATTGTGAATTTACTGGTACTTTGAATATTTTTTGTTGTCTGGGTTCAAGATAAATTTTCTTTTTGAAAGAGGGTCTTTGATTTTCAAAATAAATTGGTATTGGTCCGTTTTTGGTATGTAAAATATTTTTGTTTAGATCAATATTTGCGTTTAAATGTTTTAATAAATCCATTCCTAATAAACCGTCGTAATTAGGATTAAAATCGAAAATGTGAAAATGAAAGTAATCATTTGATTTAAAAATGCTGGGTAAGGGAATGTTTGCAATGTATTTGTGTAAAGTTGTTTTGATAATATTGATTGACTGTTTTTGGGCTTATTAAAGTTTTTGATGATCCTGTGTCGATCATGAATTTTAAATTTTGTTGTGGGATCTTTACATATGGTAATGTTAAATTATTGATTGTTGTTAGATTTATTATGTCTGGTTTGTGTAATTGGGGACTGACTGAAAATTTTGATAATGAGTTTCATTATCATTGTTATCATACATGTTATTGTTTTGATTGATCATTTTGTTTTCTGGAATTTCGTCATCAACATTTTGTTGAAAAAGTCCTTCAGTTGTGGACATGGGAATCTGTCTTTGAAAATGATTATTATTATTTGGTCTTAATGTTCTGCGCGTATTTATTGTAGCTGCTTCCATTGGTTCCGGTGCGTTTTGTCTGAATCTGTTATAATTATTTTGAGAAAATGTTTGATTATTTATTTGATTATTTTGCGGGAATTGCTGTCTGAAATTGTTATTTTGTCTGTTGCTGAAATTGTTTCTTTGTGAAAATTGTTGTCTGAAATTGTTTGTTGGGAAATTTTGTTGATTTCTTGGAATAAAATTGTGTTGAAAATTGTTATTTTGCGTTGGGTATCGCTGTTGATAATTATTTCTGAATGATGTATGATTTTGTCTCGGATTATGTTTCTGAAAAGTCGGTTTGTTATAATTGTGTCTTGTCAAATTATCTCGAGCATAAGAGAAATTTTCTTCTTCAGTTACGAACGAGATGGCTTGTTCTAAGCTTATGGGGTTTCTCAAAGAATGGCTAAATTATTGTGTAAACCTCTTAAAAATGCTTTGAGTGCTTGTTGAGAGTATAAATTTGTTTTCATTTGTTTAATGTTAATGTTCGGTTCTGTCAGTTGAATTTTTGTCAATAATAAACTTAAAATGTCTTGACATCGGTTGCCAAAAGAAATTGCAGTTTCATTTTTTTTCTTGTTTTACATGCATTAGATCATCTACTAGACAGTTTTCATCACGCTGGTCAGAGAAAAATTGTAAAAGTAATTGTTTTATGTCATTCCAAGTATTTAAATTGCATCTGCTGCCTACAATGTTTAAAGCTCTTCCTGTTATTTTACCTATTATGGCTCTTAATAAAAATTCATTTTGAGGGTTGTTTGGATTGGCTCTGTCAGTGAATGTATTTATTACAAATTCGCTTGCCTGAATGAATATTGCAAGTGTTGCGGGGTTTCCGTCAAAATTTGGAATTGAGTCAATGTGAAATTTTTGAATTTGTGGTACTGTCATGTTTTGTCTTACTGGACTTCTGCTTCTGTCTCTGTTCATAAACGTATGAGTTTTTGTGTTTGAATTGATTTATTGATTGATTATGCAATATATTATTATCAATGGGTTTGTTGGGAAAAGATTATTGAATGGAAAGTGAAACTTACAGTATTTTCATCCTTTTTGTTTTTCTTCTTCTTTTCTTGAAGCACTGTTCACTGTTTTTCGCGGTTTTGTGGTTCTGAATGTTCTTAACTATGAGCGTCGGCGATGGTTGTCCTCTGCTCGCTGGAGATGTTGTCCACGTTGATTGGTAACTTGGTGAATCGTAAAAACGAAAATCACAAACTCGCGATTTTTGTCGATTTTTGTGACTCCAATTTATCCGAACGACTGCGCCAGTTATGTTTTTAGTCCGAGCGGGAGACTTTTTAAAAACATTTATTTCGAATTAGTAAATATTAAGAAAATACACGATGTGTGTTGTATAAACTAACATTGACAAACTCTCCTCTCTAAGGTGAAGCGAATGGTTTTGTTCAACAGTACGCTGACAATGCGTCTGGTGTAATACAATATTATTATTACTGATAACAATGATGTGGGAATCGTAACTAACAGTTAGATGTATTTTTTTCTTTGACACAAATTTTTCTTTTCAGATTTCAATTCAGTAAAAAAAAGTTTAAATATGTCGCACTGTGTTATAGACGTTTTGTTTAAAGCATGTTCAATAAACTCATTGCGGATCTCGTTTATTTGAAATGTAAGAAAGAATTGGTTTTGTTACAGTTGGGCATTTTCGGGTTGATATATTCAGAATTTCACTTATAAATCTTCTGACTTTTTGTTTACTTGTAATTAGACATGGAGGAAATTTTTTAAGTATGCATTTACCGATGTATACGCTGTGAATTTTTAGGAATTCCTTGTTCTTGAGAAAGTTTAATTTAAAGTTTCTTGTTTTCACTTCTTGATTAAGCATGAAGTAACATTTCGAGTTTAGAAAAGCCTGAAAATTTGGTTTGGTCGCGTAGCGAAGCAGAGCCAGGCATATTTGATTACAATTCGAGACTAGGAATTTTGCTTTTTAACCCACCCTAACGTTAATACAATTTTTGACCAGTTTAACCTGAAATAATAAATGTTTTGTGTTCTATAAAACAAGAATAATTTTCCTGCTATTTTATCTGTCTACATTAATGTTTACAAATATTTATTTATATTTTGATAATTGTTAATACAGAATTGACATTGAAATATATGAAAATTCCTTGAAACAACATTGAAAAGAAAACATTAAATGTACAATTATCACATACCTGTATGCGATAAATAATATAGTGGAAATATGACCTTTGAATAAATAATTTATTGATTCAACAATTAACGTGTTAAAAGCTATTATGTGATCTCATCTTTTCGATTTGTATAAAAGACAAAATCATCTGTATTGTTTATACATTCCAAGTCCGGCATCATGGTAAGTCACATTTCACGTATTCATATTCTTATGGTTAAATTTAATTACCGATAATTTAAAGGCGTTTATTTGAGTTATACAACTATAATAAATAAATAATTGTGTCCTGTAATAAAACACCTCAATTCCAGTTCATTTTATCAAAAGATTAAATTCGTTTGTAAATTAATTTATTACTTTCAAACACTACTGTGTAAGGAATATAATGCAATCATGCAAAAAATCAACTTGTCGTTTTTTGTATTTAATTATGTTTTTTTTTTATATTTAATAAAACTTCAATTATTTTATTCATTTGTATACAATATATTCCTTAATTATTTTGAGCAGTTCGATTTCCCTCAACCATTGCTGAATTTATTGAATAATTAGCCATCTATTCTTTTCGCTTTCACCAATACACGTTTTAAGTACGATTTTGATTTCTTTTTTCTTTACAATGCAAGGTTGTGTGTCCTCAAAAAACCTTTATCAACTATTTTCGAATTCTACTTGACAATATATTAATCCATAAACAATTAAAACACATAATTATTTTCTTTGACTTAAGTTATGTTTTAAACATAATTCGTTAATAACCAATGAATTATTAATTTATGGACAATTCCACTAGTCGTTAGCCTTTTGTCAGCTTAAGCTTATTCCCTAATATTACTGTTACATTAATATTTTGTTATATTGAATTGTCACTAAATACAAGGAAAGTATACATATGAATATGTGCTAAATTATTCGACATTAGTTGGTTTTTTAAAAGAGTTCAATTTGATACTTCAAATGAGTGTTTTTCACTCCCTAGGTTAAGCATGAAGTAAAATTTCGAGTTTAGAAAAGCCTCAAAATTTGGTTTGGACGCTCCGCAACGCGGAGGAACCAAACCAAATTTTTAGGCTTTTCTAAACTCGAAATTTTACTTCATGCACCATGCGTATAGAACACTGATTTGAAGTAAAGTTCAAACTATACATCTTTCGCATACTGTTTTAGTAGTATATTTTGAACTTCACTTAAAATCAGCGATGTTTCACGTGGCGAATGAAGTAAAATATCAGGCTTTTCTAGACTCGAAATTTTACTTCATGCTTAATCTGGGAGTGATAAACACTCGTTTGAATATTCAATTTGAAATCCTTTCAGAAACAGCGAATATCTGAAGATTTACAGCGTATAAACGTATATTAGGGCAGCTTGATGGTGTAGTGGTTAGAGTGTTGTACTGCCACGCCACGGGCCGGGGTTCAAATACCGGCCTAACAAGTTGTCTGCATTTATATAGGTTAGGATAAAAATGCCAAACACTCCGTCTTCTCGGATATGACGTTAAATGCATGTAGGCCCCGTGTACTGCCTGGATGTTGCGTGCACGTTAAAGATTCCTACCGGTGGGTTGGAACTCCCACCGGGTTCGGCAAAATTCCTGGATAGCTGTAGACCTAATCTCCGGCGTCATGATTGGCCATAGCAGCGGAAATAGATGACGTAAAACCCAAAAAAAAAAAAAAACCTATATTACCCAAATTAGGCAATTGTGCGGTAGAACAGCATTTCCCGAACGTAGGCAAGACAGTCCCGAAAACGTTAGGCCGTAAATGTACCATTTGGCGCTGGCTCTCGCAGGACAACACTATTGAAATCCCGAAGGGTCCTCGTCCGATGCACCACCTGGCATGTGCGCACGAGTTCCTTTCATTCAAATAAATGTGCGCCCAACGTAGTCAGGTTCCACTTTCTTATATTTTGAGCAGCGGAAATACACGAACGGCGCTTGTTCTGCGCATGAAAGTGCCTAATTTGAAAAATGCCTCTATATATATATATATATATATATATATATATATATATATATATATATATATATATAGCATCCTTGTATTGCGTTAATACTAGAATATAATTGTTGTGTTTTGTGCATTTAAACTGATAATATCATTAACTAATTTATATAATGCAATTAAATGTATTGTTTTGCTTTTATAGATTACGAAAATATTGGTTGTATGCTTATTGTTGACTGTAATTACTGCATATGCAATACCACCAGTAATAATTCCTGGACTTAAGCCACCTTCCATAGTAAGAATATTTTAACAAATTTTATCAACATTTATTTCCTAATTAACAGTTTTAAAAGAAACTTTCAAAACCAAAATGCATTGTTTACTTTTCTTATAATAAAATGGATTTTTTTTTCTTCGCTTAGCAACGACGTGCAGCACCCGAGAAACCAGAAAAGGACAATTCGAGGGGAATTGGAATAAATCCCAAAGAATATCAAAACGACCATACTATCTTGAAAACCATATTACTTTAAATATTAAACTTAATTACACTTTTGGTAAAATGTTTAAATGTGTACTAGCATTTGTTAATAATGATTAATTACTAAAAAGAAATTGACTTACTTGCCAGAACTGATCTTCCTTTTAACTCACCCTGTTTATTATACACCCATAAATTGAGAATATTTATATGAAAAAATGGACGAGTAGCAGCAACTTCTGAAATTGCAGAGTGAAAGTGGTGGAAAGAAATCACTGGAAACTAGTTTTAAGTCCCTACCACCGTCGCTAGAGGGCGTAACATCTATCGCCAAATAAAAAAAAACTGCTAAATTGAGCAAGGTTAAAAATATGCAAATCGTAATCTACGCTGAATTTAACCCAATTTTAACTACTCACTTGTTTCTTCATCTCGCACATATATAGCGGCGTTTTTTAAACAACTGCTATATTTTCAAAATTTTCTTAAAAATTTAAAATTATAAGCTATAGTTCTTCTACGCTAGTTTATTACAGGAAGGAATACTGAGAAAATTGGTGATATCTTTATCCTAACCAAAGATATAGTAAAAAGTCTGGTAGATTTGCCAATTTTCAATTACGTGTCATAAAAATATATTATAAAATCTAGTAGGCCATAAGGCTTTTTTGTTTTATGTTCAAGACGTCAAAAACGATTATTGAAAGAATTAAAATTGTGAGGTACGCTAGTTTATTACAGGGTGAAATACTGAGAAAACTGTTGAAAATCTCATCCTGATATCTTATTCTAACCGAAGATATAGTAAAAAGTTTGGTAGATTTGCCCATTACCAACCGCGCGCCATATAAAAATATATTTTAAAATCTAGTGGGTCTTTAGGCTCTTTTGTTTCATGTTCAAGACTTCAAAAACGATTTTTGAAAGATCTACATTCCAGGAAAGTATTTAGGAGAATGGTGAAGCGGTTGAAAGAATCAGGTTCCATTCATTCTAAAAAGGGTGCTAGAAGACAGCAAAGAAGCATGAATGAAGGAAACACTACAAATGCCTTAGCTTACGTAGAAGTAAATCCACAAGCGTCAGAGAAATCGTTATGTGGGCCTAACTAAAACCAAGTGTTTTAAATAAATACGCCATACTTTGTCATGTTTGAATTTACAATAGTAAGACTGATTTGTATATTCTCTTTTAAAAAGGAGATACCGTTTAATAATAGTGTATTGTACGAGCATATAATGATAGCTATTAATCACGAGAACAATGTTTGTGGAGCAAGCCGTTCGAGTGATTAATAGCCATTATATGCGAGTTATACACTATACTTTGTTCACGACAACAACAATATATAACACACTATTTATTGTATAATATATTTATTAAAATAAATGTTAACAATTATATAAAGTATTATAAATATTACATTATAGTTGATATTATATTAAGATTACATAAATACTTCGAAACCAATGATTATGTTTCTGTTTTATTTAAATTTGTAGGAAGTTCCATGTTCTCATCTGTGTTGGCCACTGTAGACGCTATTTTTTTAATTACCTGCCTGACTGATTCACTGAAATTTTTTATTTTCCGTTTTGTTTTATAATAGTTTGACAGATTGCGGTATAATAAACTGCGATCATACTTGAGTAGTATAATTTGAACTTCATTTTAAATCAGTGTTTTATAGGACTAACTCAAATGTTCAGGCTTTTCTAAACTCGAAATTTTACTTCATGCTTAATCAAGAAGTGGAACTCGTTGGAAGTATTAAATTGTTGACCGCTTTAATAAAAACAACGATTTCCTGCAAATTTGCCAAACACTGCCATTTTCGTAATGTGTATGCTGCAAAGAAAAATTACCTGTATAAAGATGAAGGAGAATATATTTAAATAAAACAAATCATATACATATGTATATTTTTTAAAGCACATACTTTAATAAACTTTCTTTATGTTATACACATTTGAAGTAAATATTATTTACAAAGTCCTGTCAGCGAGACCAACTATAAAATACAAATTGTAATAAATAACAAAAAAAAAACGAAAAAATTAATTCTACCTAAGATTTGCACCGAATAAGGATTATCCAAACTAATGTAAATTGTAGAGGGGGGGCGAGAGGGTGCAAAGTGTACAATGTTAATCGTTTTTTTTTTCTTCTTTTTCTTTTTTAGAGAGCTAAAATTAGCCTAAAAACTTGTCGTTAATTTACGATTTTTTTTACTCGTTTTTTTTTCACTTTTTTTTAATTAATTCTCATCACTACAAAACAACTGCGCGCGCATGCAAACAAAGGCTGTTTAACAGCCCACCTGCGAAAATATTTTTTTTTGCTTTTTTTCTTGTTTGATATGGTATTGAATTAGAAATTAATTTCACACACAACATGGAATAATTTTTTTATATCAAAATTATTGTTTTTTTTTTGTTTAGTTCAGACGGAAATTCAGAACAAAAATATATTGAATAACAGGGTGGATTTCTGTATGTTTTTTAGTTTTGCATACAAAATCATTAAATTGAATAAAAAAGTAACTTCCTTAAAATTATTAAGCTTAACTTTGTATTAGTTTAATAAAATTCAATTTATTTTTGAATGCGAAATTGTTAAAACATTAAAATTATAGTTCTTTAATTGTATAATCATTTAGTAAAATGTTTGTAAAAAGACTTGTAAATAAAGTTTGTAAAAAGGTAAATCCATTCAATAAATAGAATTAAATTTACTGTTTGTTTTTTGAGTTACGTAAAAAGTATTAAAAAAAAACAGTAAATTTAGGTAAATAATTTTTCATTCAATTACATTTATTAAAACAATAGAGTTTTAGTTTATCGTTTTTCTAAATACGGCAAAGCTATCGTATATGCTAAACTTGCTGCCCGGTAACCATCTGTGTTACTAGGCAACAAGTAAGTTTAGCGTAGACATTAGCGTTACTGTATTTCAAAAAACGATGAATTAAAACTACCTATATCAAATAAAATACCTACCTATATATTTTTTCTTTGTTACTTCAACTTTACTTGGCTTTTTCAAATGCTTTCAAAACAATTACGTTATTTTTGTAAAAAAAAAACTATTAATCTTTACTTTTAATCAAAGAATTATTAAAGCATGCGTACAATTCATCCACCCTGTATTTTTGTAGGTATACGCTTTTGTCCCGAAAACAAAAACATACCCGAATAAAAACAAAAAAAAGGTACACACAGAAAGCCTACAAATCTCTTTCACATATTATGTTTTACATCGCTAGAAAAATATCGTTTATTTTTTTTTGTGTTTGTTTCAAGAACGGGACATCTTATCATATACTTTTTTCTTTATATACTTATGTATATTATATACAGAATTAGTGTACATCACAATTGAACAAAATAGCATTGCCCTATCAACAGGTTCCGATTAATAAGAAATTAAAAAAAACAAAATGGGTTGAGAATCGGCTGTTTTTAAAAAGATTGCGCAATTAATTGTTTTAAATATAATTCTAATTAGTTTTAAATTAAATACAGGAGGAGATCGAATTATTCATTATTAGAAATCCTGTATACTATTATCAATATTACCCCTTTGCGGTCCTATAAATAAGCCGTCATTAAAATTGTGAAATTTTATTTTATTTGATATTGACATCTAGAGATGACTTCTAAAAATATTAGTTCACAGTTATAGAGTGCAACTAGTTCATTACTGGTTTTTGTAATTTTGGAATATATACCAGGTGTTTGATTAAGTGTGGCCATTGGCTGTATCTTTTCATTGTAAAGGTGACCAAGAGAAATCATTGGAAATTATTTTTAAGTTCATAACTTCTCTGCAAGAGAGCACTATTTCTATATTAAAAGATTAATACAATTTTTATTTAATGCCAAAATTAAACGGTGTGAAAAATATGAAAATCTTAATCTATACTAAATTTTACTTAATTTTTTTTTTAATTGCAAAATTTAGAGTAGATTAAGATTTGGCATTTTGAATAAAATCTTGTTTTTATCCTTTGTGGTAGAGATTGCACCCTCTATCAGCAAAGTTCCAATAAAGTATAGTAATAAGTATTTTAATTGTAGTACGCTCTTTAAAACATTCTACTAATCTCATAGACTACTATATTTTAAGATTTTAAATAGTCATGGATTTACTCATATTTGCTTTCCAAAACATATAAATGGGGAGAAGTGATCTCTGTTATTCTTTCAATTTTTGATTTGACCTCTTAAACATAAAACAAAAAAGCCTAAGGGCCTACTAGATATTAAAATGTATTTTTATATGGTGCGTGGTTGAAAATGGGCAAATCTACCATACTTTTTACTATATCTTTGGTTAGGATGAAGATATCAGGATGAGGTTTTCACCAATTTTCTCAGTATTCCTTTTTGTAATAAAGTAGTGTAGGAGAACTATAGCTTATAATTTGAAATTTTTAAGAAAATCTAGAAAGTATGGCGGTTGTTAAAAAAAACGCCCTCTGGCGCTTTCTATAAGAACTAAGGTAAACGTGAGTAAACAGTGATTTAAAGTGCCTTTAATTACCTATTAAGTGAGACTAACTTGATTAATTTCGGTTAGTCCTAACAAATGTTACACCCAGTTTATTGATCACACTTTCCCGCTGTCCCCTGATTTATATGTGCGAGATAAAGAAATAAGTGAGTAGTTAAAATTGAGTTAAATCCAGCGTACATTACGATTTGTATATTTTTAAACTAGCGCAATTTAGCAGTTTTCTAATAAAAATCTGTTTTTGTATTTGACGATAGATGTTACGCCCTCTAGCGGTGGAGGTAGGGACTTAAAACTAATTTCCAGTGATTCCACTTTCACTCTGCAATTTTTTACCCCTACATGCAACACTACATAGTTTCTGAGATACAGCCGGTGGCCACACTTAATCAAACACCCGGTACAACATTGGACCGCAAGCGGTAAAATATTTTTTCAGATATATTTCAACGCAGGACCGGTAAGGGTTAAATAACGCGAGATCAAATCAATTCGAAGTTGATTTTACTGTCACTATCTCTTTGCATGTGGAGAAGTCTCAATATTAGACACTTCATAGCCAACTTCAATTGAAATTTAGTTACAATGTACTGTTACTTTTCATATGTTTAACAATTTATGGTCAACTTCAATTGAAAGTTGACTACAATTTATTGTAAATTTTCACATGTTAAACAATTCACAGCCAACTTCAATCAATTTTACATTTAATCTCACGTTTTAATCAGAATATCTGATGATTCATTTATTTATTAAAAACACCCGGTATATCAAGAGTTTTAATTTGATTTAAATACAATACATACAGGATATCTATTTAAAATTATCTATTCAAGTACAGAATTTATTCATTATAATTCGACTTGAATAAAAACAAACAGTGCACTTTATTCTTACTTTACTTTTGGGAAAATCATGTTGTGAAATTCGTGATTTAATCAATTATTGTAGTATGCGACACGCCTATTTTTCATTATTATTTTTTTCTTCAAGAATCACCCCGATCAGAATGAAAAGAAGAAAAAAGAAAACCCCATTTGTTTCGTTTCTCTTTTCTTCTTCTGATTTTTTTTATCACTATAACAATTAAAACAAGTTAGAACGTATTCACACACGAATTGCATTTGTAATGACGTTGCTCGACTATATATATAAAAAAATAGATAAATATCACAGCAAGAAATCTTTATACTACAAGTTTAATATTATTTTTTATTTATTCTTTTATTAAGTAGTGTTATCTAAAACAAAAAATATTGTTGTTTTCACTAATGGAATGAGAAAATAATTACAACAGAAATACTACTCATATTTTTCCCTTCATGTAATTTTAATCAAATAAAAAATTAAAAAAGTAGTGGCATTCCTTCTTATAAAAATGTTCAATGTAAAACTTTGAACAAATGTTTCCAGTCCTTGATTAAGCATGAAGTAAAATTTCAGGCTTTTCTAAACTCGAAATTTTACTTCATGCGCCAGGCGTACGCAACACTGATTTAACGTGAAGTTCAAAATATACCGCGTTAGCATACTGTTTTAGCAGTATATTTTAAACTTCGCTTGAAACCAGTGTTTTATATGCGTGGCATGAAGTAAAATTTTGAGTATAGGGAAGCCTGAAAATTTGGTTCGCTCGCTAAGTTTCGCAACGCAACCAACCAAATTTTCAGGCTTTTCTAAATTTGAAATTTTACTTCATGCCTAATCATGGATTAGACAACTATAATTAAGCACTACTTAATTCCCATGTACTTAATGACTTTAACCCTCATATTATGGTATCACGTAAAGGAAAATTATGAAGAGCGTAGGAACATAGAGAGAGAGATAGGGTGGGGGGAAAAGTTAAGCTTGAAGAAGAATAAAATCACGGGATAATGAATTAAGGTTAAACATTAGTGTTTCACTTATCAGTTAATATGTAATGGTTAAATCAAATTGTTAATAGTAAAAAAATGATTGTTTTCGTCTTAAAATAATTTAAATTTTCTAAAAAAACAAGCGCGCGAAATTAGAAAGAACAAAACAATGAGCAACATCATTACAAATACAATGACAGAAAAAAATAATCCCCGCTTTTTTATCTTTATACACCGTTCGCAGTTTCTTCTTTTTTTCAGTTTTGAAATAAACAAAAAAGAAATGCACCACGCCAACTCGCTGCGCTTATTTTTGGAAAACATTCGGTTTTCTCTCTATATAGGAAAATATAAGTAAGCGGTTTTGTTTCGGCAATTTCCAAAAATAAGGTGGGTGAGGGTGGTGATGCTCTCCAATTCTCACCAGTTTTCGTCCGCGCGATTTTTTGAATTTTTTGTTTTTTCTTCTTTTTTTTTCATTACGGTGCGGACTATTTTTTCGTGGGCGTCCCTCTCTGCGTGAGGCCCTCGAACCTTTTGAAAGTGTAATTTATAAATACCCAGTCTTTATATGTCACTTCGCCATCTTGAGGTAAAGGCGCTGCAGCTGAAAGAAAAAAATTGGTCATTCATTCGTCTTTGAAATAATTAATATTCAGGGCCGGTTAGCAGTGAGGTGGCGAAATAAGCAAATATCGAATTTTTAATAGGAATGGGCGATATTTCCTATATCAGACATTTTTTACACAAAAAGAGAATTTGGAAAAGTTGTCTCAAACATTCGGTCAAGAGGAGCCAATGCTTATGGAAGAACTGGAAATCGAGTAGAAAATGAGACTATGGTCAGGATGTGAGGTAAGATTAAGACAGACGGCTGTATACACCAATCACCGGTCTCGCTTATAGACGCACCATGCAAACGCGGTTACCAAATGTTATGTAGAGACTGGCTAACTGGATATATATGAACTGTGATTCGGCCCTGAATGGATCTATGAGTATTTTTAGGAAAAGCAACTTACGGATTTCTAATTTAACATCGGGGAAATCGTCAAAGTTCGAAGTGTCATCTATCGACCTGACCTCGACGGGGATAGCTGCTGGACGTTCCCTTATGTGCTCCCAGTCGACCCCTCGGAAGAACGGTATCAGCTTAAGCTCCTCGATGCCCTTTTGGTTGCCCAGCCTCCTTTCCGCCTCACAACAAAACCTACACACAAACAAATAAGAAAACGTAAAATATAGAAATTCAACACATGTAAGAAACACACGCGTAAAAATATAGAAAATCAATACCTTATAATGGTATCTTTGGCGTCCTCCGAGATGGGAACCTCGGCCGGAAAGATAAGCGTCTCCCGCCAATTCATAACCTTCCTGTAAGTATCCTGCGGGTTTTCCGAGCAAAAAGGTGGATATCCTATGAGCATCTCGTACATGATGACCCCCAGCGACCACCAATCGCAGGCCGCTCCGTATCCGGTTTGCAGGAAAACTTCCGGGGCGATGTAATCCGGTGTGCCGACTGTACTGTACGCCAGCGCTCGCCTGTTTTTCTTCCAACTTTCCGCTCGCCTTTTACTGTCCATTGGATTTGACGTTATAACTAAACACACAACGAAAAGAAAAGCAATCAATCCCAACTTCTTCAATGATTCCATTAGAAAACTTACTGAAATCGGAAGGTTTAGCTTGACTTAGATCCCTATAAAAATCGGTGCGGTGCGATTTTTTTAACCCGGTGCACAAACCGAAATCGGACAACTTCAAATGCCCTTTAGCATCAAGCAACAGATTATCCGGTTTGATATCCCTATGTATGAAGCCCAATTTATGGATAGAATCGATCGCCAGCGCCGTTTCCGCAATGTAAAACTGCGTGCACTCCTCCGAAAGCGTATCCTTTTTCATCAGCAACGTCATCATATCACCGCCAGGCAGGAACTCCATTATAAGGTACAGATTAATGGGATCTTGAAAACTATAGTACATCTTCACGACCCACTGGTGGTCGGCTTCGACGAGGATGTCGCGTTCGGCGCGCACGTGGGCCACCTGCTCCTTCTCAAGCATGTCGGCCTTTCGTAGGATCTTCATGGCGTAGACGTGACCCGTGTCCTTCTTCTGCACCAGCCTCACCTCGCCGAAAGCCCCCCGGCCTATCACTTTGAGGGGCTCGAAGTCCTCGACGCCGAGCCGCGACCGCTTCAGCCGCAGGAATTCGGTTTCTTTCTGGGCATGCTGCAGCCGCTTCTCGTGCCGCTGCTCCTCCGACAAGCTTTCATCTTTCAGAGATTCTTCTAATTTCGCTAATCTATAAAATATTAATACAATTAGAATACATCTTAACTTATTAAAATGCCGAGCAATTATAGAGTTAACTCTAAAATTAAGCATTTTCGTACTATTTTAAATTTCTGAAAAAGTTGAAATGTTCAGTTTTGGTATACATTTACGTGACTATAATACCTAGGATTCAAGCAAAAGACAAAATATGACTAATATGGAAATAGTGGGGAAGGCCCCAGGCGCACCTAACGGAAGGGCGCTGACGGCGCCGAAATATTTATTAAAAATATATTACCTATAACATACAGACAGAGAGCTTTTAGAGTTGATTTAATAATTACAGCGTGCCATATGCAAAAATCCGTAAGTGCCAATTTTTAAAGAATGCGTTTTATATACAGAATATGTTCTAAATGTCATGCTTTACTTGTACAATAACTGCCGGGGCGATAGTGCTACTACAAGTGGCAGAAATAGAGACTCAATTATCAACACGTCATAGGTGCCATAGTACTTTCATTCACGTTTTATGTTTCTCCTGTAAAATATGTCATTTGGTACTTACGACCTTTTGCATATGGCACGCCTCAATTCATGATTTATTTATAGTTTTCCAAACAAGATTACTTTAAAAAATTACGATCTTTTTACTAAACCTTAACTTAAGGAGTAAGTTCTTTGTTATCAAAAAATTGTTCCACACCAGTAATTCTTTGTCATCTACAAATTGTCCAATATCTTAAAAGGTGTAAGTGTGTTTTTATGTATCTAGAAATTGTCCAATACTTGCATAGATTTGAGGTTTTTTGGCGCCCAACGTGGGGCCAGGTTAACGCTGTGGCCCCTATTTGGGCGCCATAAATCGCAAGCATCTAAATGTAAAACTTCCCACTGAATCAGCGTTTCGTACGCGTGGCGCATGAAGTAAAATTTCGAGTTTAGAAAAAAAAGCCTGAGTTTAGATTTGGACGCTACTTATTGATTAATGACTAAATACACTTTAATTTGATTCGTAATTTTTTTATATACTTATTAAGAATTGTAAATTACCCGTGATTCAATAAATTAGTGAATCTAAACCGGTTAGCCGATAATTCACCGGGAAATCATGATATCGTTGTTTCAGGGGTAAAATTTATTAAATACGTTACGTGGATAATTAATAGAATTTAAAGATTTACCTTTACTAAGTGTTTTCCACTCCCAAACGAAGCATAAAGTAAAATTTCGAGTTTAGAAAAGCCTGAGCGTTTGGATTTGGACGCGTAGCGTCCAAATCGTAACTCAGGCTTTTCTAAACTCGAAATTTTACTTCATGCGCCACGCGTATAAAACACTGACCATATTGTGAAGTTGGAGATATACTGCTTATGTTTAATAAATTTCAACCAAATCTCGCGCTATCAAAATTCGAGCAATTTACAATAAATTTTAAGGAATACTCATCAGAAAAACAAAATTGTACACTGTTTTTTTATTTGTTTTTATTATCTATAACCTGTCGATCGCCAAATAACTTGGTATGCAAAAGTAGCTCGCGTATGATAGAAGGTTGAGCACCCCTCCTATATAACATATTTTCTTCCTCTATGTGTGCGGAATGTTTCCTGAAGGTTTGGTCATACCTTTTCGTTCACCTTGAATATATACCAGTTCAAAATTTCATTTCATGCTTAATGTGGAAGTGAAAAACACTCGTTTAAAAATACTAGAAACGCTTGGATTTGAGGTTTTTTTGGCGCCCAACGTGGGGCCAGGCTAACGCTGTGGCCCCTAATTGGGCGCTATAAATTGCGAGCGTCCAAATGTAACGCTTGGCCCTTGTTGGGCGCCATAAATTGCGAGAGTAAAAGTTGAAAACTTCCCACTGAATCAGCGCTTTGTACGCGTGGCGCATGAAGTAAAACGCTACGCGTCCAAATCCAACGCTCAGGATTTTCTAAACTCTAAATTTTACTTTATGATTGTCTAGGAATAGAAAACACTGTTTAAAGCTTCAAAATGAACGCTAATTAATTTTTTTTTAACTTATTGATTAATGATTAAATACGCTTTGTTTCGAAAATATATTGGATATTTGGCCCCAGGCGCCTTTTTTCCTTACTGCGGCGTTGTCCCTGGGTAAATGTTATCTTAAAAAAAAATATGTTACTAGATGTCTCGTTAAATAGTGCCTGTATAATGTTAAAAGTTGTAAATGTCTGGATTCAATAGTTTTTGAATAAAAAAATAAACACAAAATTTCAAAAATTTTCGTTTTTTTGAAAATATCTCAAAAATAAAAAAGATATTTCAAATTTGTTTTTAGATTATTATTGAGCCCTAATGTGCGCAATTTTGCCCCAATTTAACCGACTCTCTATCGTTTCAAATAACCGAGATCCCTATACATTTGGTTGAAATACGGGCACCCTACAAACATTCGGGGTTATAGGAATAGGCAAAATAACTAGGTACTCCGATTAAGTTGTCAATAACCAATTTAATATGAAATCCTTCGAAGGAGCAAAAATCTGAAGGTTGTATAATGCAATTATTGAAACCGCAGTGATATTAGCGGTTGCAAAAATCCATGCAGGAACTGAAGTTCTTTCCGTACATTTGATTATTTATTTAATATTAATTCTGTGGTCAAATGACACACGATGCAGTCAAAAACACGCGACATATCCTGTATTTTAGGTTTAAATTAAATGGTACATACTATATTTTTATTGCGGTTTCTTCTTGTAGGTATTTCGATATTAATATTTGCATGGCTTGTACACTACATCCTCTTAATTGGGACATTCTTGTAAATTTGGCTTCGTATTTGTTTGCTTCTTTAAAAGTAATAATCATTTACTCGAAAATAAACAATTCGCGATTTGCCATTCGGCTATAAAATTATAAAATATTTTAACAAGCTTACCTTTGTTTCCTCTCCACGTGCTGTGTAATTAAGTTAGTGTAATAGTTCTCTAGGGTGACTTTCGCTTTGGTCGCCTTGTCCAGGGTGTGGACGCTGAAACGGATTGTGTTCTCCGTGGCAGTCATGTCCAGGACCCCTGAAACAACGTGAGAAGAAAATTGATATCACTGAGGCCTCTCGGTAAACGTCGTTTTTTTTAATATGTTTAGTATACACTGTTGTTATCGTCATTTGATCCGCAGAAATGCGGTTGAAAACGGGCTATGGGCAGCGGGCAGCATCGGCCCGTGTCCGAAATTTCGATTACGCGAGCGCATTGTCCGCGATTTCACACCTTCGTGGATCCGATTTTACGTTCACCATAATAAAACCAACGTTTACACCTGTGAAACTGTGGGCTGCGTGTGTGTACACACTGTACAAATATTGGCGTCATCGATGGGATTCTATTTTTACGCGCTAAAGGTTGGATTCGATTGTTTGTGTTCGTACATTCGGTGATTAATTCAATGAATAAGTTAGGACTAGTAGCTAAGACGACACGATTGACACGTTATTGAATAGACACATTCTATGCCAAAGTAAAAATGCGTTGGCCAAGAACTGTTAAACATATCTTCAACCCCCTAGCACAATGGTACTGTTTGTAGTTAAACGTTAAGCCTCCTCAGTTAATTTCTGAAATAAACATTTTAAAACTGACAAGACGAAAGGGAATGTTATCTGACTTTGTACTTTCCAAAAGCAAGTTAAGTATCTACTGATAAAACACCTTTACAAACTTTGGAACGGTTTACGGGCCTAATTTTTTTTTATTTCCAAAGAGTTCGCTCCAGTTGTGCAAATATTGCATCACTAGATCTGCCGCTCAATTGTAGCCAGAAATGGGATAAAACTGATCTTTAAGGGGGACGAAAGTGAAAGTTATCTGACTTTGTACTTTCCAAAAGCAAGTTAAGTATCTACTGATAAAACATTTTCCCAAACTTTGGAACGGTTTACGGGCCTGATTTGTCTTATTTCCAAAGAGTTCGCTCTGATTGTGCAAATATTGCATCACTAGATCTACCGCTCAATTGTAGCCAGAAATGGGATAAAACTGATCTTTATGTCCAGATATGATCATGGCCACCCCTTGTGAAGGCCATGATGATCCAATAGCTTCCAAACCATCTCAAAATGACTAAAATCATAAACGCTTAAAGAGATACAAATATAATCACTATTTTGAACAGTTATCACTTACAAAACTTCATTTTAAATGTACAATTATCTTTACGATAATTTTTCAGTGAAGTGCAGTTAAGATTCGCGAGGTAACTAGAAGGTACATGGAAAAATCATAGCGCAGACCAGTTTTACCAGTCAACTGGGAAGTAAATAAATAATTGATCAACGTGGTTCAAGTACATGAACTTTCGCGAGATCCGTCGACGACGACGTCATCCGACATTATCGTAGTGAATCATTGTTGCTGCCGATTGGATAAGCGCAGGAGTGTTCTGATATATTTATTTATTCATTCTAATTATACGCTACGATTCGTGTTCCATGTAAATGTTATGTGGGAAACGAATTTTGACAATGTAATTATGTCGTGTACGTAAAAATCCAGAATTGTTCGTTAAATAGATGTATACTCAGGCGTGTAAAGATTTTTTATACTGCAGTTATAAGTATTGAAGGGTGACAAAAAACGATCATAGGCATATTTTTCTTAGGCTCGCTTTTACGATTGTTAGTCAAAGCAATGGTTACGCTACTCACAGTTTAAACGCTCGATAACGGTTTCACAGTACTTATAATCTGTTTAATAACTAGGAGGAGCGTTTTAAATTTCACGCGCCAAAACCTACAACTCTGATTGGCTGAGAGCGCGCCCATTTTACACTATGCTAATTACGTCATTAGACGCAACAGCTGACATAACCTTAATTCGAAGCGTTACCGAGTTGCAACTTTGTCTGTTTCGTAATAATCTTCTGTGTGGTTTTTCTTTAGCATAGTTAAAAGATAGTTTTGTTTATATTGTTGTGATGGATTATGGACCCAGTACAAGCTCGGTGATAAATAATATCACCTTCACCTCCAAAAAAAGCGTAAGAAGTTGAAATTGGGTCATTTATATCTGTCCGAAAAACAGTGCATAATAAATATGTAAAAGCAGATGATAACAGTTAATCCACATATTAAAATGACTGCTGTTGTATCAAACATTGTCGGTGCAGTAGGTAAGATATCAAATAGCATAATAATATGCATCAAATACTAAAATGTTTACTTTTTAGGAGTTGTAAATTCCACTGTCTATCGTACCATAAGCGAATATAAGAAATCCGGAGAGATTTGTATCCCTAAACAGCTTGGAGGACGACCTACCATCATTACAAGTTTTGATGACGTAGTGAAATGATCAGTGCATAGTTTCTTCTATAAAAATGAACTGCCAACTTTAAATAAAGTTAATCAATTTTAAGTAAAATATACATTATTATATAAATTCCATATATTATAAACATAATAAAATTATTTAAAATTGCCGCCAAATTTATCTAGTGATATTTCTGGTGACTTTTTATAGTGTAAATTGAGCTTTGGCACTGACTCCTCTTAGTTATTAAATAGACTTTAGTAGAGCTGGGACGAATCCTCGTTAAAAGGATTCCAATGAATCCTCGTTAAAAGGATTCCAATCATGAATCCGAATCACCTCATATGATTTGAATCACGATTACTCGAATAAAGGATTCGTAAGAGATAAATATGATTCGAATCAAAGATTCGAATCACGAATACAAATCCTTAAATATAAATATCATTATCAGTTGTTTTAACAAAAATATTCAAAACATAATTATTTATTATTAACACTGAATATCGTTGATAATAGACTAAATATCTGTGTTACTCTGATTAAAAATGTATTGGTGTGTTTTTGAACTCCACTTTAAATCAGTGACTTGTACGCGTGGCGCATGAAGTAAAATTTCGAGTTTAGAAAAGCCCCGTGAAAATTTGTCTCGGGTCGCTGCGCGACCCTCGACAAATTTTCTACGCGGGGCTTTTCTAAACTCGAAATTTTACTTCATGCTCAGTCTGGGAGTGGAAACGCTCGTTCAAAACTTCAAACTGATTGCTTTGATAAGAACATTAGATGACTGAAAATGTTTTTAAAGATAATAATCTATTTTTCAAAATTTTGTTGAACATTATTTGAAGTAAAACTGATAAAAGTAAATCTGACTTACAAATTTCCCTGATTCAAGATTTTTTTCCCTGACCTTTTAATATAACTTTCTTCTATGGGAAACCCCCAGTTTGTTTAATTGTTTTCATTGTTTTTGTCAATATTTAAGTTGGTTTTATAAATTTTTACATGTTTTGTAATTTTTATGATGCTTGTTGATTTTGACAAATTTAATAATATCATATGGCTTTTTTGTTAGTGTTTTCGTCAATTTGAATAAAATACCATGACTTTTGTCTGACTTTCCCGGTTTTAATGATATTCAGTGATTTTTTTATTTACGTAATTTTTAGGCATTCGTCGATTTTATAATTGAGCTCAATTTGAAGTTTTGAAACAGTGTTTCCACTCCCAGACTAAGCATGTAGTAAAATTTCGAGTTTAGAAAAGCCCCGCGTAGAAAATTTGTCGAGGGTCGCGCAGCGACCCGAGACAAATTTTCACGGGGCTTTTCTAAACTCGAAATTTTACTTCATGCGCCACGCGTACAAGACACTGATTTGAAGTGAAGTTCAAAAACACACAAATACATCTTTAATCAGAGTAACACAGATATTTAGGCTGTTATCAACGATGTTCAGTGTTAATGGGCCCGTTCATCAGAGACAACAATTAGGAGTTTACTGCCAACTGTTGGGGAATTTTCTGATGACTGGACTGTCAATCGTGAACCCTCGACAAATTTTCTACGCGGGGCTTTTCTAAGCTCGAAATTTTACTTCATGCTTAGTCTGGGAGTGGAAACACTCGTTCAAAACTTCAAATTGAACTCCATTATAAAATCGTCGAATGCCTGAAAATTACGTAACTAAAAAATTCGCTGAATATTATTAAAACCGGGAAAATCAGAGAAAAGTCATGGTATTTTATTCAAATTGACGAAAACACTAACAAAAAAGCCATTTGATATTATTAAATTTGTCAAAATCAGCAGGCATCATAAAAACTACAAAACACGTAAAAATTATAAAACCAACTTAAATATCGACAAAAACAATGACAATCATTTAACAAACTGGGGGTTTCCCACAGAAGAAAGGTCAGGGAAACAAATCTTGAATCAGCGAAATGTCGGAAAACTTTAACATTTCAGATTGTAGCTACCATGTCAGTTTAACTCCAAATAATGTTAAACAAAATTTTGAAAACTAGATTATTATCTTTAAAAACATTTTCAGTCATTTATTGTTCTTATCAAAGCAATCAGTTTGAAGTTTCGAACGAGTGTTACCACTCCCAGACTAAGCATGAAGTAAAATTTCGAGTTTAGAAAAGCCCCGTGAAAATTTGTCTCGGGTCGCTGCGCGACCCTCGACAAATTTTCACGGGGCTTTTCTAAACTCGAAATTTTACTTCATGCGCCACGCGTATAAAATAGTGATTTAAAGAGAAATTTAAAAATACACAAAACAAATTTTTCATGTTAATCCTCACAATTAACTCGAATTATTTTTGACAATTCAAATCCTTTTGTAAGTGTTCGAAAAATAAAATAACGAAGGTTCAATTCATCGATACGTGAAAGATTATAAAAATAGGCCTTAGGGCCAGTTGCACTAAACACATTGAATGGGTTTCATTTCTGAATTGAGTTCAAAATGACATTACTAGAATAGGAACTGTCATTCTGAACTCAACTTCAAAGATAAACTCAGTTCAACGTGTTTGGTAAAATTGGCAGAATTTAATTTCACTGTTCAAATGTTATGATCACTGCGCGGAAATTCGCAGGGATCGCTCGTGAACGGTGCCACTCAATCGAGTTGAGCATGTGACGTGCGCGACTGGGCGTCTAATACACAAGTGGACGATTGTGATTATGATACATGTTTTGTGAACTTAGGCATATTTACATTCTTCCCCTTTTTTTTTGCAGCCACTCTTTATTTTTCAATGACAATTACATCTAAGCTAAATAAGAAACACATACTTTTCCTCAGTGCAACTAAGTATAAATGTTTCATATTCATATCATGATTCTTCTGTCTGTACGTTATATGAGTGTAATTAAATTTAATAATTTACAAATTTGCATTAAAAGTCAACTGTCTCTGTGCGGGTTAATTAAAACGTCAGCTACCTGAAAAGCGCTTCTCGTCTACTGATTCTAAAAGGCCACAAAAGACATTCTCATGCTCGCGTATCAAAGAACAGAAACACGTATGATTATTTTTTATCTTCATAGCCATACTTTGTGCGCAGAGTGCAAATTAATTAAAAACTTCAAAGAATTTGTCGAATGTGTATGAATAAAGAATATACATGTTGGAGGTTAAAGATTAAAAAATAAATTATACACAAATACAAAGTGTATTTAATTTTAATTAACTCATTAAGCGCCAGCGATGCAATAACGCAACATTTTTTTTTAAAATTAATTACTAAATAAGTTAATATAAATATTGTGAAGTTAGAAATACACTTAAAAATACTTTTTTTAAATAATTTATAATTAAAATATTTACATTTTTTTCACACATTTTTAAGTGAGGGTAAATAATACAATGTATCAATTGTATTATTTATCCTGACTTAAAAATGTGTGAAAAAAAAATGTTTTAATTATAACTTATTTTAAAAAAGGTATTTTTAAGTGTATTTCTAACTTCACAATATTTCAGTATTTTATATGCGTGGCGCATGAAGTAAAATTTCGAGTTTAGAAAAGCCTGAAAATTTGGATTGGTCGCTCCGTTTCGCTACGCGACCAAATTTTCAGGCTTTACTAAACTCGAAACTTTACTTCATGCTTAATTAAGGAATGGAAACACTCGTCAGAAGTTTTAAATATTTTATTTACACCCTATATATGATAAAATTCTGAAAAATGGTTACATTCTGTTGTAAACACATCTAAATGATTTTATATAGAGTAATATTTTCTCGTAAAGTTGAAAATAAGTCAGTGTTCCACCTATCCTGGGGCAATCTGTATGTGTACTTAACAGAAAAAAATATTTGTACACTTAGTTCCTACACTTTCTTGTCACGTGGAAGATATTTATATCAAAACATAATTAAATTAGCAAAATTGATCTGTTTGGGTATACTTTTAGGTAGCGATTCTTTTCAAGTAATTTCAGTTATAGAATCAACTTATATTTTTAATTATTTTCAATTTGTAAAGAGCTTTTTCCTTAAATAAATAACCAACTGATTTTAAATTTTTCTTTATGTCTGGTTTTAATACTGTATACATTATATAAGCTAATGTCTGGTTAAAATCGAGTTAATTTCCATCCGTCCACTTCTTAGTGTATATTTTGCAAAATTGTGTGGAGTGAATGGAGATTTAGTGTCAGTGGTGTCAGTCTCGCTTGTCAACGTATAAAACGAAAAGTACTAAAATGCACCATTGCATAGAAATGATCTTGACTTTAGATTTATAATTTATAATTTGTTATTTTGTATTATTCTTAACTAAGTTAAATGTCTTTACAATCAACGAACATTTACGAAATTTGTAAAGACAATTCCGTGTTTATTGAATCTTGAACATTATATTTTCTACGCGGGGCTTTTCTAATCATTCATGGATGTGTCATCTGTTTAAAATGATTAGAATAATACTAATAAGTTCTTTACAAATTTTCAATTTCGTATTTTTATTCGTTCTCTGTATACCGGGTGTTCAATAAAAAAACGCCCAACACAATAACTCTGTTATTTATTGACCGATTTTATTAAACTAAAAACCAAAGTCAATGGCCGTATTAATACTATAAAATTACATCAATATTGATTTTTTTCAATAATAACTTCATTTCTAAATAATAGCCAACTTAACATTTTAAACGGCTGCCTATAATTTTTAAATTTTATTACATTAGACATAATTTTTCTGAATCCAATAATGCCTAATTTCTTGTTTTTTGTTCAATATTTTTGTGGAAAAAAAATTAAATAAATCTTCTATTTACAAATATCTTTTTAAAAGAATAAAATCAATGTGCCTTGTAAAAAAAAGTGTCAAATCTCAATTATTGTGAGGTTATGTCAAACATGAATAATAACGACCCAACAAATAAGTACCTCACTACAATTTAATGTAGAATAGAATAAATTAGAATAACGCAACTTAATTATATTATTTTTTAATTACTAACTAAATAAGTTAATATCTTTCACTATGTTCTCATTAATCACTTGGTGAAACATGATTAAATATATAAGTATGAATATTATTTAAATAAAAATCACTTTATTTTGTGAAACGAACCAAGTGATTTTTATTTAAATAATATTCATACTTATATATAAACAAGTTAATTTGATACATTGTATTATTTGACCTGACTTGAGACCGTGTGAAGAAAAATGTTATATATTTCAAGTATTACTTATTTTAAAGTGTATTTTTAACTTCACAATATTTCAGTATCTAATACGCGTAGCGCATGAAGTAAAATTTCGAGTTTAGAAAAGCCCCGTGAAAATTTGTCTCGGGTCGCTGCGCGACCCTCGACAAATTTTCTACGCGGGGCTTTTCTAAACTCGAAATTTTACTTCATGCTTAGTCTGGGAGTGGAAACACTCGTTCGAATTTAAATTGAATTCTTTTATAAAATCGACGAATGCCTGAAAATGTACAGTGTGTACATTATGTATACAGTATTCAAATGCCATTTTTGCCAACAAAAATCATGTAAACAAGATTTATTATATATTTTCTGGCATAAATATTGAATTGAAATCAACATATCGGGCATAATTGGATTCAGAAAAACAAAGTCTAATATGATAAAATAAGAAAAGTATATGCAGCCATTTAAAAATTTAAAGTTGACTACTATTTGGCCATGAAGTTAATTTTAAGAAAATATATAATTACTGTCTATTTATAGTATTGAAACAGCCACTGACTTTGTTTTTTAGTTCATTCAAATTGGTCAATAACTAACAGAGTTATGGCGTTGGGCGTTTATTATCCAACACCCTGTATATTCAATTTTCGATTTTTATTCTTGAGAAATTAAAATTATTTTTTTTAGAGCACATCTGTCATAATTATAAGAAAATTACAGCAATTTAATCTTATTATAGAATGCTTTGGAAAAGTAATGTATAAATTCATTAAAATCTAAATTATAAACATTGAAGAAAAACCCTCCGACAGGTCGATTTTCATTTTTAATTGTGCGTTTGGTCAAATATCAAAATCATATACAGGGTGATTCATGCAAGAGTTGTGACGTCATCGACCATTTTTTTAAACAGAAGTTGAACATTATTACTAGACATAATTAAAATAGAATAATTTTCCACATACAATAAGCTATTTACAAGTATAGATTGAATAAAAAAATAATGGAGAACAATAACTTTGAAATTTTAAAATGTCAACTTATGCTAGAGACATTTGAATAAAAACTAACTCGTTTAACTGTCAGTTTTATACTATTCACGTCGCATAGACATCTTTTACTAATTAACACAATTTAAGCATTTAAATAAGTTTCTTTTATTAAAATACCATTTTATCAAATTGGCATTTTAAAACTGCAGTATTTTTTTTTTGTTTTTTTATTCCACCTATACTTCTAAATAGCTTATTGTATACGAAACATAATTCTCTTTCAAATATGTCTAGTACATTTTTTTGACTTCTATTTAAAAAAATTGTCGATGATGTCATAACTCTTACATGCATCACCCTGTATGTGATTTCGGTATTTGACCAACCGTGGAATTAAAAATTAAAATTGACCAGTCTGTGGATTTTTCTTTAAAGTATAGAGTAGTAGTTAATATCTTTATTATCATCTTTTTATACATTGTTTTTATAATTTAATAAATATATAAATGTAAATATTTTGATAATTGGCTATCGGCCAGTAGCCTTTCTGCCGCGGTTGGTTATTATGATGTGTTGTGGATATAAGTAGAGTGATAATGATTTATAGATGAAAGAAGACAGAAAAATGTGTATGCAGAGTGTTAATTAATTTTGGTTATAATATGAGATGAGTTGAAACAGTGGTATTTTTGAATTTGGGGTTAATGGAATCATTTCTGGAGATACAGAATTGGGAAAGGATTTCGAAGTTAAATTCGTTTTTGGAGAATTTTTTAGATAGACAAAGGATGCGTTCATTGATGGGAGTAACTTTCGTTAGGTTATAAAGAAGGGTATTTGATAGATTATAAAGAGGGTTAAGTGGATGTCGAATTTTGGTAAGGGATCTAAGGGATGCACGTTCACTGACTTGGATGTTATAAAGAGTAGGATTGGAGGCTGTCATAAACAGGATGGAGCTGTAGTCTAACATTGGTCGACATATCATTTGGTAGATTTTTGTTGCATTCTCTCTTGAAATGCCTAGATATGTTAGACTACAGAAATGTTTAGCTCGAGCAGTAATTTTATTTTTTATTATGGAGGAGTGTTTTTTAAAATTTAATTTATTGTCAAAGGTGATGCCAAGGTATTTAATGTGGGAAGTTAGCGAAATAGGATTTTGGTAAATGAAAATGTTAATGGAATTGTTTTGGTGGTGGTATGGAATTAGGAGTTGGGTTAAAGTTTAAATTTTGATGAGTTAATGCATTAATTTTCGAAAATTAATTTCTAAATAATCTTTGATGATTGTTTAGAAATTAATAAAACATCATTATTGTGTGTGAAAGAAATCCTTTTTTTTAATTTTGTATAAAAATTGTATCAAATAAACAATTAACTTAAAATAAAGCTTTAGTTTGTTTTCTTTCTTTCAGGAGTTCATATTTTTTAAAGCGTTCAATATTTGGATAAAATTATATTTTATAACACTTAGTATTGGTTTTATAATAATTTCTTGTTATTGTTAATTGCACTTTATTTTTGTTTTAATTCTTATACATTATTGTTATTGCGCAGATGTTTTTTTAATATTTATTATTTTAGTTTTAAATTAGTTGGCTAAATAAAAATAAAGTTCTGGCTAAAAAAAATACAACTATAATTTTTTAATTCTGCCGCTTTTCCCAAAAAAAGATTATAGAAGTTTTTGATAACTTGACGGCTTCGGGGCATATTTTTTTAATATTTATATATTTTGAAAAAAAAAGTTAATCCATACTAAATATAAATATATTCCAACCCCTGATTAAGCATGAAGTAAAACAAAATCGGCATAAGTATTTAATGGGTTCAAGTTTCATAAATTTCTTGAATCCTGTATAAATTAGTTTGTTAGTATTATTTATTTTAACAAAACATATATAATTAAATATAAAAAAATATTTAAACTATTGCGGAATAAGTAAAAAAAATCGTGGAAAACAAATAATATAAACAGTTAAAACAATCATGAACTTTCAACACAATTGGGTAGAATGAATCATTAGGTTTTTTTTTGAAGTTGTTAACATTAATCTAACGAGTGTTTTCCACTCCTTGTTAAGCACGAAGTAAAATTTCGAGTTTAGAAAAGCCTGAAAATTTGGATTTGCCGGGGCGCGCGAGCGAAGCGAGTCGCTTAATCTGCTTGCTTAATCTGCATGCTTAATCTGGGAGTGAAAACACTCGTTCGTATGTAAAAAAAAGACAAATTGCCTGTATGTCAATTATTTTTACAACAACGATTGAAAATTCTATTTTCTTTTTGAATATTTTTTTAATGTGTAATATAATTATAATTTACATCAAATGAATTAATTGGCGGAAAACATAACTCTTAAAATTATTATTCGGATTTACGAAGGATCTGCATAATAGATTAATATTGCGGGTTTGGTAAAACTTTTACCCGAGAACAAAGCCATTCACAATCTGACCCAATTCACGCGAATGCTGTTGCTTTTGCAAAACGAAGAAGGCGGATGCACATTTAGTGCAACAACAATTATGCATATGTGTGCATATGAAATGTGTTTATTTGAATTCCTTGAGGCAATTAAACCCCTAGGATTTCTCCAAAATTTCCCAATATTTATTCATAAAAACATTACAAACTATGATCGACTATTTCAAGTCTGCAAAATCTATAAAACTTTACTAATAAAAACAAAATTATAAAAATGTAACTATGATTAAATATTTAAAGACTACAAAATCCCTGATCTATTGCTAATTGACACAGTAGGAAATTGCAAAAACTCAACTATAATAGAATATTTAAAGTCTGCAAAATCCCTGATCTATAAAACATTACTTAAAAATACAGTAGGAAATTGCAAAAATGTAACAATAATAGAATATTTCAAGCCTGCAAAGTCCCAGATCGATAAAACTTTACTGATAAAGACAGCAGGAAATTGTAACAACTATGATAGAATATTTCAAGTCTGCGAAATCCCTGATCTATAAAACATTACCTATCAAAACAGCAGCTTCGCGGAGCGTCCAAACCAAATTTTCAGGCTTTTCTAAACTCGAAATTTTACTTTATGCGCCACGCGAATACAACGCTGATGATAAGTGAAGTTCAAAATATACTACTAAAGCAGTATGTTAAGGACGTATATTCTGAACTTCACCTCAAATCAGTGTTTTACACGCGTGGCGCATGAAGTAAAATTTCGAGTTTAGAAAAGCCTGAAAATTTGGTTTGGTCGCTCCGCGTCGCGGAGCGACCAAACCAAATTTTTAGGCTTTTCTAAACTCGAAATTTTACTTCATGCTTACCCTGGGAGTGGAAAACACTCGTTTGAAGCTTCAAATTGAACTCTTTTAAAAAACAACGAAAATTTTAAGTTTAGAAAAGCTTTGGACCAAACCAAATTTTAAAACACTGTTTTAAAGTAAAGTTTAAAATATACCGATTAAGTTTGATCTTACGTTAATAATTTTTACAAATATTTATTTCGTTTCATTACTTTTCTCAGATATTTAACTATTACTGGATATTCATTTACAAATAATTATTGTTAGATTTACATTAACATTAGGTTAAATCGGTTATTAGATAATTTAGAATAAACAAAATTACAATAATATTCACGAATCATGAAACTGTTTTTAAAAAAAATAGTTTGGTGAGGGAATAATTTGACCTGATGTTGCATTTTGTATATAAATTATGCATAGAACAGTAAATCTGTCGTGTAACTCAAATATTCATTCTATAATTCAATACCTTTCCTCGTTGAGGGAAAATTTAACAACACGATCAGAGAGCGTATGCAACGTGCACTGAACGTGGTGAGCAAATGGTGTGCTAGAGAAGGACTTAAAGTCTCACCCTCGAAGATCACCCTGGTACCATTTACACGCAGGAGGAAACTGGCGGGCCTTGGACCGCTCTTTCTAAATGGTAGCAACCTGAAAATGTCGGGTGAGGTGAAGTACCTAGGAGTAATCTTTGACTCCAAACTGACCTGGACCCCTCAAATCTCAAAAATGAGACGCAAATCGGAAATTACCCTTGCGGTAATTAGACGAATGTACGACCGACAATGGGGGCTCAGACCAGGAATGGTATACTGGCTGTACACCAGAGTGGTCAGACCCGCAATCATGTATGCTGCTTTCTAGACCTCACACCACTTCATATTCTGATAGTGGGGGAGGCAAGACTGGCACTCTATAGGCTGCAATTATCATCGGTCAACGTAAGAGTTGATACCCCACACAGAAGACTCTTGACAGACATAGGGGGACCTCTCCTGCAAATGAGGTCGGATCATATGGTAGTTAGATATCTTGAAAATTCACTCTTTAAAGTCACTATTCCAGACCGCAACGAATGGAACGGCTTTAGGGAAGATATACACAAACAAAGTGTGATCTGGTACAAGGACGGTTCTAAATCAACCACAGGTACTGGATCAGGAATCTATAATGAAAACATGAGGACAGGCTATGCTCAACCATTGGGTAGCCTGGCATCAGTCTTTCAAGCAGAAATATTCGCAATCATAGAATGTGCGAGAACCAACATAGAGACGGACTGTCGAAACAGGCAAATCTATATCATGTCCGATAGCCAGGCGGCACTGAAGGCTCTCCAGAGTCAAAAAACTTCATACAAACTGGTATTGGAATGCTTCAATACCCTGAATGACCTAGCGAGACAGAACAATGTTACGCTTGTCTGGACGCCGGGTCACTCTGGTATTGCGGGTAATGAAAAAGCTGACGAGCTAGCAAGGCAGTGAGCCACCATTTCATTTATGGGACCCGAACCTGCCTTGGACATAACAAAAAAGTCGAGTCGCCTTGAAGTCAGGAAGTGGACTCGCAACAAACACAAGGAATACTGGGAAAACAGACCAGGCCTTAACCATAGTAAGGCCCTTATAAAAGGGCCTAACTCAAGCCAAGCTGCAGGACTACTAACATTGAGTAGGGCACAGCTGAAAACAACCATAGGACTGCTCACAGGCCACGTGACTGTTAAAGAGCATCTAAGGAAAATCGGGCTATACAACGGCGACACCAACTGTCGCCTCTGTAATACGGCACCGGAAACAACTATGCACGTTCTGTGCAGGTGCAATGCGCTGGAGAGCAAAAGACGGCTCATATTTGGGAACAGACAAATGGAACCAAATGATTTCCACGCGCAACCTCTGAAGGACCTGCACAAGCTAGTGCAGGGCATCGAGTTCGGAATAGTTGCGTGAGTGTAATAATATTGGGGCAGTACAATAAGCCACCTAGGCTGCAGTGCATCCGGATCCGAAAGGAAGACGGCCCCCACAGCAAAAAAAAAATAAAAATTCAATACCTGTCGGGGTATTAGCTCGAGAAGTAGTTGTTTCAATGAATATTTGGAGACTTATAATAATAATAATAATAATAATAATAATAATAATAATAATAATAATAATAATAATAATAATAACCATTTATTTCCGACAGACATGATATCTTACAAAGAAATATACAAACTTAAGTTAAATGCATATAGTATTCTTTAACATTTATTTCATCAACAATATTAAAGATATGCGCCTATATTAAAGAAAACGAGTGAGGGTAAAAACAATAAGAATAGGAATCAAGGAAAAAAAAATAATAACAATAATAAATAAATAAAAATTGACTTGTTTCAATGAGACTACATTTTTGCAGAAAGTCGATATTAATTTTAGTTCGTTTTTATATTTTGTGAATATTCTGCAAACTAAAAAATACTGTTATTCCTTGCTTCACTTTTTATTTGTATCGTTAGATGTACATTTCGAGACACAAATTGCTCATTATCAACAACAAACTAACTGATTTTGTTATTGATAATGAGCACTTTGTGTCTCAAAATGTACATCTAACGATAGAAATAAAACGTGAAGTGAGGAATAACAGTATTTTTTAGTGTAATAATCACGTAAACTCTTAAACATACAGTTATTCTGCAAACTATTGGCAAACTCAATTTTTCTTTATGTTAAACTGTTTTAAACCAAATATAAATTAACATAATTTATTTGTGTTTCTGCGAACATCATCTTGATTTTATATTCGTTGAAACATACTTTTGTAAATTTATAATTAGAAAATTTAGATTGAACTTCATTATTTTTACAACAAAAGAAGTGTGTCTCGAGGAAAACTCTCTTTATTATTATTAATATGTTTACATACAAAGCGAGACGTTTCAAATAACAGGTCGTTATACAAAACAGCGGTCGCGTGTCTATGATAACGTTTCTTTTTATGTATGATTAATCCACTTTACGATCCTACCTAATTGTGTCATTTAATCGTGACCTTAAATCCTGTCGGAAATACCCTCATTAAATAATTATTATCATCAGCGGTGAATTATTTATGGCAATAATTTCAAGTTAAGAAAATAAACCCACATCAATAGGGGATCCTCAGCAAACATGCAAAATAGTGTACATACTGGGAAAAACAAATATTTATTAGAGGTGCGTGAATTTTTAATTAATTTAAGTAAATATTATAGGGGCATATTTTCGGTAAATAAAGACATATTATTGATTAAAGCAAAATAATTATAAAAATATGTTGCTTAAATTAATAATAATAGTATGTAATAGGTCGATAGCCATTTTGTGAATTTTGTTTGATTTTCTTTTTAATACAATGTATCATTTATATTATTTAATTGTAAATATTCCGTGTACAAAATTTTACGAATAAAGATGTTTAATTAGTTAGTATGTCTTTATTCACCAAAAATGTTTTACACTTCGTTTAACAAAGGCATTCGTTACATTTCAATATTTTTACATACAGTGTGTATCAGCCAAATAGAATAAATTCGATAATAAATAAATGCGCATTCGAAAAAACGCTCGGACACGTTGATTGGTATTTTTAGTTGCGCATTTTTTTCAACAAAAACTGTTTATACAGGGTGTGTCATGTAACAGCAGCCAATAATAACTTTCTTATTTTATATGAAACACCCTGTATATTATTTAATTTTTGGATTCTTCGGAAAATTCTAGACATATTTCATGTACAATGTCTTATACCTATCTTCAACTGTTTCGGAAATATTAAGTGTTTTCAGATTCTTTTTCAGAGCATTTTGAACATCTCCTACATTGACGACATTAATGGTTTTTTTTGTTTTTTTACATTATCAAGAAATAAACAGTATTACTTATTAGTTTTTAAGTGTGCTGTAGCAAATTTCTGTAATCAAATAATTTTCAATTTTTAATGTTCATTTTTGCAATAGATCTAAAAACACTTAATATTTCCGAAACAATTGAAGATAGGTACAGGACACTGTACATGAAATACGCCTAGAATTTTCTGAAGAATCCAAAAATTGAATAATATACAGGATGTTTCATTTAAAATAAGAAAGTTGGTACTGGCCACTGTTACATGTCACACCCTGTATGAACAGTTTTTGTTGAAAAAAATGCGCAACTAAAAATACCAATCGACGTGTCCGAGCGTTTTTTCGACCACGCCCCTATTTATTTATTATCGAATTTATTCCATTTGGCTGATACACACTGTATACAGCGTAATAATGAATTGTAGGGACAAACTTCTAGGGCTTGCAAAACACACCAAAGCAAACAACTTTTGTTAATAAATGTGTAGTCAAAAGTCTTTCCTCTAGAAAATGGAGCCTCTTAAAGATTCTTTAAAAAGTACCTGAAAACAGGCAACCCAAATTGCATTTTCAATTATTTCACACGGAATTAAAAAAAGCGATTTACATACATGCATCCAAATAACGTCAATTTTGACACAATTCAATATTTATACTAATCTGCTAAAAAAAAATTCAACAAAATTGTTTTTCCTGCATACAGGGTGATTCATTAGTCTTTTTACAGACATAACGTCAGTTTTGACTCACTTCAATATTTACATTAATCTGCTAACAAAAATTCAACCAAAATTTTATTTCCTGCATACAGGGTAATTCGTTAGCCTTTTTACAGACGTTGTCTATGAATAGAAGATTTAATTTCATGAAGAAATGTTCATATAAACGGAGGTCCTATCTATCTTTGTTCAGAAGTTATAGCGCGTTCAAAATGTTTAAGTTGAAAAAACGTAGTAATCATGATTTAGCAAAACAAAATTTCGTAGCCATAATTTTAAATAATTACTTGTCAAAAATAGTTTGGTTATGTTAATAGTTTCTGCTAGTATTTTTGAATTAATTACGCGTACAAGAGAGTTGAATTCGTCGTTGCTAATTATGTACTCAGGAAAATGGATTAATTTTTGAACATTTATTGTAGGTAAATTTTGCTTTCTGTTTTTTATAATAAAAGTTTGCGATTTCTATTCGCCACAATACATTTTTTGATTTCTTTAAATTGTGATTAACTATTAGTGTTCAAGAGACAATATTTATATTTAAATTTAAATGCACTATAACTTCTGAACCAAGAAAGATAAAACCTACGTTTATATAAGCATTTCCTTTTGAAATTAAATCTACATTTCATTGGCAAAGTTTGTAAAGAGACTAATAAATCACCCTGTATATTAATCAATGAAACAAAATTTCTAAAAAAACAACCAAGATTTTGAAAAACCAAATACTAATAAATTATTAACAATAAACCCTCATCTAATTTGTCTACTAAAATAACTTCAGTGATTTGATTTTTCTATATTTTTGCAAACTTTCAGCAAAAGTTGATTTTCTCTTTACGCTTAAAAATTCAATTTAAAAAAACTTCTGAAGATAAACATAATACTAATTGAACTCTATATAAAGTAAGATAAAATTAATGGACTTTTGATTAAACTCATCGAATTTTATATTATTATTTTCCCAGATTTTTTTTAATATTCGCCTTTTAAATTTAATTAAAAAAAAAAACATGTTAATTATTTAAAGCAATAAAAAACTTCCCAAGATAAACATAATATTAAATGAACTCTACATAAAGCAGGGTTGTTAAAAAAACGTTTTGTTTTATTTTAATTAAACAAACAGTTTTTTTACAACACGTGTTTTTTTCATTTAAACAGCGTTTAAAATATTAACAGTTAAAAACATGTTTAAAACGTGTTTAAAACATGTTTAAAACACGTGTAAAACGTGTTTAAAACAGAACATACGGGGCAGTTTTCTTTTAAGTATACATATCCCAATAATTACAGCGTGTTTTAAATTTGCGGGAATTCGTTTTTTCAAAGCTAAACAAATTGTTTAAAACAGTGAATTTAGGCAACCCAATAACTCTAACATATATTAGGTTGCCTATAATCGTTGTTGTATGTGTGTGTTTTTTGAACTTCACTCTAAATCAGTGCGTGGCGCATGAAGTAAAATTTCGAGTTTAGAAAAGCCTAATTTGGATTGGCCGCTTCGCTTCGCTACGCGGCCAATCCAAATTCCTTGGCTCTTCTAAACTCGAAATTTTACTTCATGCTTAGTCTGGGAGTGGAAAACACTCGTTAAAAGCCTCAAATTAACCCAGACTAAGCATGAAGTAAAATTTCGAGTTTAGAAAAGCCTAAGAATTTGGATTGGCCGCGTAGCGAAGCGAAGCGGTCAATCCAAATTAGGCTTTTCTAAACTCGAAATTTTACTTCATGCGCCACGCACTGATTTAGAGTGAAGTTCAAAAAACACACACATACAACAACGATTATAGGCAACCTAATATACGTTAGAGTTATTGGGTTGCCTATATTCACTGTTTTAAACAATTTGTTTAGGGCAGATATTGTCTCACGTTTTATTTACATCTACATATTAGATTCCTAAAGCCATTTATTTTAAACTTTGCGATATTTCAGTGTTTTATACGTGTGGCGCATGAAGTAAAATTTCGAGTTTAGAAAAGCCTAATTTGGATGGCCGCTTCGCTTCGCTACGCGGCCAATCCAAATTTTCAGGCTTTTCTAAACTCGAAATTTTACTTCATGCTTAGTCTGGTAGTGGAAAACCCTCGTTTAAAGATTCAACTTGAAATCTTTTAAAAAAACAACGAATGTCGTAAAATTTACAGTGGTGTATACGTTTTTAAATGTTAGCTAAATTGTTGAAGATATTTCAAATTACATTATTAAACATAACATTTTATTACAATAAAATATCACAACTGTGTGTGCATAAATGTGATTTTTAAATACAGGGAATTTTTCTTTCAGGTGTATCTGAAAAATACAGGGAATTTTTCTTTCAGGTATACCTGAAAGAAAAATTCCCTGTATTTAAAAATCACATTTATGCACACACAGTTGTGATATTTTATTGTAATAAAATGTTATGTTTAATAATGTAATTTGAAATATCTTCAACAATTTAGCTAACATTTAAAAACGTAAATAAAAAATCTTAATGAAGTAGTATAAATTGTAATTTAGCAAATTTAAGATAATAAAAAAGCGTTTTAAACAAATTTAACGTTTGAAACATTTTTAAAACAAATTTAAGCTTTAAAACATGTTTAAAACGAAACCGTTTAAAACACGACGGCTGTTTTTAAACATGTTTAAAACATTATTTTAAAACAAAGTGTTCCAAACATAACAACCCTAATATAAAGTAAGATAAAATTCATTGACTTTTGATTAAACTCATTTAATTTTATATAATTATTTTCCTAGATCTTTTTTTAATATTTGCCTTTTAAATTTAATTTAAAAAAAAAATGTTCATTTTTTTAAAGCAAGCGCAAATGTATTAACATTCAATTTAAAATAAAAATAAGTACTTGGTTTGATTTTCAGTATTCAAATATTCATATTTATTGAAGTGTTAAAATAATATTCTAACGAGTGTTATTCACTCCCAGATTAAGCATGAAGAAAAATTTCGAGTTAAGAAGAGCCTTAAAATTTGGTTGGTTGGTTTTCTAAACTCGAACTTTTACCTGATGCGCCACGCGTATTATATTAAACACTGATTTAGTGTGAAGCTAAAAAGAAAACACTTAATTTGTAGAATAACACAAAACCAACACAATACGAACTGTATTGGGAATAATAGAAAAGTAAGCGAATATTTGCCAAATACGAATACCTCCATGATTTCAAGTGAAGTTTAAAATATATTGATTAGGCATGTACATTTATGATTTATAGCATTATAATTGGATAATTTATAAATAGCCCTATTGTTAATGGCCATTGAGGTTATCTATAATACGGATCTCAAGCCTTCTAGTTTAGAGTACCACGCTATTCAATTATTAGTTGTAAAGTAACAACAGCAATCTTCTAAATTGTTTTATTAATACGAAAATGATAATATCATCCCTTAAAACCGTGTTAAAGTGTTTTTTTTATTAATAAAATTAATGATATAGTTTAAAAAATAATAAAAAAATTGAAATATAGAAATTTGAATAGTGAAACAGAAAATTATAAAGGTCAATTGTTTGGTGAGTTAAAAAAATAGGTTAAATGACAAAATAAAAGGTGCGTAAGCTTTAATAATCTATTAAATATAATATTTGAATGGAATTTAACTAACGTTTGTAAACGTTGGGTTATTTGAACTAATATTGGGCCCGTTCATCAAAATGTTCAATATTCAACATGTTTGGATTTGTTTGTGATGTATGTTGGTACGTAATGAACGGTACTCCGGTCAGTCTATTTTGTACGATTGCAAAAATCCCAAACACGTTGACGATTAACAATCCGATCAACAGAGAATTCCCCAACAGTTGGCAGTAAACTCCCAACTGTTGTCTCTGCTGAACGGGCACATTGGTAAATTAAACATGTACAGAACAGGCCAAAAGTTTAGATACAATTAATAGTTTCTTTAGAGTAAATGCCCAGATTATAAAAACTTGCTATTAAACAAATATTCGGTTTAATCCTTTATTAGCAAACTTAAGCGTAGAAATGTTTTTTATTTGTCGTAGTATTGTAAGTTTATTTTATGTATAAGTATTACTGTAGTTTTCTTGTAATTAATAAATTTTGTCAAAATGTATTTTGTAAAATGGATCTTCCGTTAAATAAATAATCAAACTGAACTAATAATGATTAGAAAACACTTAAACAAAATTAATTTTATAAATATTAATGCCTTTAAGTTTGGAGATGAATTGATGAAGTTAAAACTAATTAATTACTGTAAAAAAATGCTGTGAGCACTAAAAATTATTTAATACTTTTTAAGAGGAATTATTTGTGACTTATAATTGCATACAATATTTTGTTATGAATTTTTAATAGGATTGCAACATTTTAGATATATTTTCACAAATAATAAAACTAATCAGTGAAGAAAGGAATTACTACAATAATTAATAGAAAACACTTCACGTAAGTAAAAGAAGAAAATTGAATAAAAAGAAACTTAAAAAAATATTATTTTAATTATTTTATTTGGTACAGTAATGTGTACTGTACCAAATAAAATAATTAAAATAATATTTTTTTAAGTTTCTTTTTATTCAATTTTCTTCTTTTACTTACGTGAAGTGTTTTCTATTAATTAAGTAATTTAGTTTTTATGTAAATAATTAATTTAAAATGTGACTACTAACATGTTTCTTTTGTTTTTGATTATTTATTATTATAGAATCACAACATATCTCACTTCTTATGTGTATTCATAAAGTGTAACGTTTGGTCTGCAGTGTACATACAACAACAACACATATTCGTGATCCTGAGAAAATGGCATTTAAATTATTTCGTTTATCGGTTCATTCAATCATGAATTTTGTTAATTTATGTATGTAAAACTTAGAATGGGAATAAAATTATTGCTCGCGTTAATAAAAAAAAAAACCTTATGTGAATTTATTATGCAATCAAAACAATATCAAAATTCAGGGTTTTTTTGCAACAAAATGGTAATTCGAGTTTCTAGCCATATTTACCGATTATTTTCACGGCCAAATGTCTCGTGCGACACAAACCAACCTTGATTAATGTAAACTATTTCTGTTTGACTTTCGACACCACATCAATATATTAGCATAAATTGAATTAGGCTTTTGATAATCGTGTAAATAATAAGCCAATTTAGGCAAGCTTGCTATTTATAAGTAATAACAGAACGGACAAGAATATTATTATTTATATATTTTATATTCAGTAAAAATTATTGTGTTAACAGTAATAAAATTAACTTAATGCCTGAACATTTTCATTTTTTTCTTATTTGGCACTTGGTATTATAAACTATATAAAAAGAAGTTATCTTCAAAGTATACATATCCCGATAATTCGGCGTTTGGCAATTTTGCAAGAATTCGTTGTTTTTATTGAAGCGGTCAATTTAAAGCTTCTACGAATGTTTCCACTCCCAGGTTAAGCATGAAGTAAAATTTAGAGTTTAAAAAAGCCTAAAAATTTGGTTTGGTCGCGTAAAGTTTGGTCGTCGAAATTTTACTTCATGCTTAATCTAGGAGCGGAAACACTCGTAGAAGCTTTAAATTCACCGCTTTAAAAAAAACAACGAATTCTTGAAAATTCAGCAAACGCCGAATTATCGGGATATGTATACTTAAAAGATAACTTCTCTGTGTATAATTTATTATACCAAGTGCTAAATAAGAAACAATTGAACATTTTCAGGCTTTTCTAAACTCGAAATTTTACTTCATGATTAATCAAGGAGTGGAAACACTTGTTAGAAGCTTACAATTGAACACAATTATAAAATCAATGAATGTCTAAAAATTGACAGCGTATACAGGAGAATATTTTTACTTAAAAGAAAAATTCCCTGTATATTTAGGGTAAACATGTCAAAATAAGCTTTTTGCCTTATTAATATTACTGTATGTATCTTTTTAATGTGCTTACCCATCAAAAAGATACATACATTTTCAATCATACTATCATTTTCCCTGTATAACGTTTTATTTTTCCCCGACAGAACGCTGAAAAATAAACAACAAATTTTAAACTGTCACGGTATTATTAATCGTTCGATTATAAAATAGCTTAATTTATTCAATTAGTTAATTGTAAAATTAGTATTTTATTTATACACAACAAGCGATTACGAAACTGACAAAAAAGTGGTATCCAACCCACATGGTCCTGTCCATTTTTAAAGAGCGATCTATTTTTGTGCACGCATGGAAAACTTCGTGAATTAGCATGAAATTTTAATTTTAAATACCACGCGCCAATCGACAAAAAATTCAAATACATATCAGTGACTATAATTAATTATTTCAATTTTTATTAAACCATTGATTTAATAATGAAAATATGGACACGTTTAATAATTTAAGTGAGGCTTTTAAAAACTTGTTTATTTGTTTTAATTTTTGTATCATATGTGTGCATCACAATTAATAAATTTATTTTCTGTATATTTCAGACAATTTTCAATACTATCATTTTGTACTTTTATTTTAAATAATTGTAACGTAAGGAGTAATTTGTTTAAAGATCTATTAAAGTATACATTTTAATTAATTTCAAAGAAAAAAATCTCTGCATGTTTCTTAAATGTAATTTTAAATCATAAGTCAAGTTAATCAATTTGCACTTGTGTAAACAATTTGCGATTAAAAATATTATGTTTTAAAGATGTACTAATCATTGATTACAGTTAATCACTTTTAGTAAACACTTGGTTAAGATTTCACTGTTTTATTGATTAACACTGCAACAATTGTTTCGCCACACAGTGGCTTCATCAGGCAGATGAATATTATTAATTATTTATTCATCTGCCTGATGAAGCCACTCTGGGGCGAAACAATTGTTGCAGTGTCAATCAATAAGACAGTGAAATCTTAACCAAATGTGTTATTTACTAAAATTTCACCAAGTAACAGCCTCAACTATTAAATATTTTTAAAGTTAATCAGTCGTGCAGCAAGTGGGAACAACTGAATTTAAATCAGGGGTTGAATTTTTTTGTCTAGTATCAAAAACTACGCATTTTCTAAAACTTGTTGATTCATTTATCACTGAGCGTCGGTAATTTTGTTTCCAATTGCTATTTTTTTTTCATTTTTTGAAATTAGAGCCGCTTTACACACACAAGAATTCTCGCAGAAATTTGTTTGAGAATTTTATACAAAAGTTTCGCAATAATTTTATATATAAAAATATTTTTTCCTGTTTCCTGAATTACTACCATGCGCACGCGCACTACCGAAAATATTATATGTGCTCAACATCAGCTTTTCTCCATCTCTTGTTGTGGCGAATATATTTCAAAACGGCAAAGCACACATTCAGTTGTACAAATTGGTATTATTAAAAATACTCCAGTACCGTTTGTAATAATAACCAGCAACGACTAATTTGTATGTTATAAATAAGCGCGTAAGCAGCACCTGTCGAAAATTCCTTTATAAATTAAATTGAATATGCAAAATAATTCTCGCGAGAAAAATATTACAAAAATCGCTGTATTACACTTGCATAAACTTATAATATGTTTTTCTTACTAAATATATTATGAATTTCTGCGAGAATTCTTGTGTGTGTAAAACGGCTCTTAGATATATTTGTTAGTTCTTGAATCCTCATTAATTTAGTTGTTCTGCATTAAAAATTGTATATATAAGGTGCCCGTTTTTCGAGCTGCACTATAGAGGATCTGCGTATTTTAATGCTTATTGATAATCTGCTTTCATATTTGAAATATCCTATTTTTATGACGGATCGAATGGCAAACGTTTAAATTATTCAGATCCGATTCGTTTTTGTTTTATAGACTCAACGTTTGTTTTTCCTAAGGAAACATACAAATTTATGCACATCATTGAAATACATTTTTAATTCTGATTTTAACGATATACCGCATGTAGGCTCTTGTTCAATTATCGTTGTTGTCTAAGTTGCCATGGCAACCAAACAAGCAAATAAATAGTTTTTGTTTCCATGGCAACATACCATAAAAACAAAACATTTATTAAAAATCAACATGTAGCACATTTCTTCTTGAAGATGACCAATGGTCGAAACTAGTCGGAGAAAATATATATTAGTGAAACAAACCAAGTGTTTTAATTAAATATCCAAAATTATGTAGCACATCATTAAAATCAGCGAGATCCCCAGTGCAGCTCGAAAAACAGGTACCTTGTATTTCAACAATCACTGTAAAAATTAATTAGAATAGGATGTTGATTTTTTCTAGTTTATAAACGATACACACGTGTACTTTAACTTTGCAAAATTTCGTTTAACATTAAGTGTTTGTAATTTTGTTTTCCATCGTATTTTTTCATTTTTTGTAATGGAAAGATATTTTTCATATTTTCTAATAGTCAGGATGGTTTTGTTTAATTTTTATAAGTTCAGTGGTTGGCCGATAGACGACCTTAGCAGTTAAAATACTGGTGTGTAGATGGCGCACAGTGGTCTGAAACCGACTAAAATGCGACAAAACCCCACAGTTTTTTTTTCTATTTTGTGAAATATCAATTTGAAATTTAGTATGCTATACTAAACACAAATTTGAGTTTACAGCTTTTCCATAAACCATATTTGCACTTACGGTTTCACTGGAAATTACATCAATTTTAAAAATGATGATATGTCCATCATAGCACTTTCCCCGTAAAAGATATGATGATTTAAATATCAACGATATGGAAAACTTGCTTAAACTAAATTTAAATTTAAATTCCTTTATTAACGGCAATAAACCTTTTTACATCAGAATATAAATATTATAAATACTAATTAACAAATTATACTGCTATTAAAGCAACATAGACTAATTCTAAATATTGGCGTAAGATAAAATGCAAGTAAAAGTAATAAAAATCAGAAATGTAAATGCTTTAGTTTTGACATAAATTGAGAATGGGATTGTGAGAATTTCTTCTACTTTTATTATTATTCCAAAACTATTCACAAAAAAAGTAATTCTTGCATTTTTTTGCTACATCTAGCTAAATATTGATCATCACATCTAAGCGTTATATATTTTTAGATTTACTGTAAATCAGTGTTTTATACGCGTGGCGCATGAAGTAAAATTTCGAGTTTAGAAAAGCCCCGTGAAAATTTGTTGAGGGTCGCGCAGCGACCCTCGACAAATTTTCTACGCGGGGCTTTCTAAACTCGAAATTTTACTTCATGCTTAGTCTGGGAGTGAAAAAACACTCGGCGCCCCCCCTGGGCCCCTCTCTGGATACCAAAAAATCATACATTTAAAATTGTTGCAGGCAAGTTTTCACCAAAATTAAAATAAATAGTTAATTATCTAAAGATTAGAAAATAAAATGTTCTTAATTAAGGAAATTATCTACTTGAAATTGACAAAAAGCTGTCAAAATTTATAAATAGAATAACTCAGAAGATTCAACACAATTTATTAGTCAACCAAACAAAATAAAGGCTAGTATTTTTTAAACTTTACAATATTTCAGCGTTTTATACGCATGGCGTATGAAGTAAAATTTCGAGTTTAGAAAAGCCCCGTGAACATTTTCGCTTTTACGCTTTATAAAAGTGCCATTGTTTTACAACATATTTCAAAAATTATTAAATTTTTGAAAAACATATGTTTTAAATTTCTGAGTACATTTTGACATAGATTAATATGCTACATATTTCTAGCATATAAATCTATGTCAAAATGTACTCAGAAATTTTTAATATATGTTTTTCAAAAACTTAATCATTTTTGAAAAAATATATTAAATATATACACTCGACCGCAAAAAACACGCCACTTGAAAATTCACGTTTTTTCGTGAATATTCAAACAGCCATAACTTCGGTCGATGTGGATGAAATTTGATGAATTTTTGAGTTTTTGGAACGCTAAAGTTTTCTCTTTAAGGACACATAAGTGGATATAACGAAATGTAAGCATTTCTGCATTTAAAAGTCCTACCAACAAAAAAATGTTCAGAATGTTAAAAATGATAAAAGTTGAGAAGTTATACTGTGCCCAAAAAAAATCGTAGCTCTACTTCAAAAAAAGCGCAAAAAAATTCCATCATTTTCCTTTGAAATAAGCGAAAAATCATGTCGATCCAATGATTTGGCTCGAAGTTATGGCAGTTTTTTAAAAACCTGTGACATTATGCGATTTAAAAAGCTTGAAGTTTTCTCTTTGAGGCATGTTAGTCAGATCTTTAAACATGCACATTTTACCCCCTTTCACCCCCTAAAGGCGATGAAACGTTTTTCACTTTAAAACTTTTAACTCTGTTAACTTGTACAATGCGCAAAAAAAATTGTGGCTTCGAGCAAGGGACATCCAGAATAAATTTAAAGGAGAAGGACTAAATTTATTCTGGATGTCCCTTGCTCGAAGCCACAATTTTTTTTGCGCATTGTACAAGTTAACAAAGTTAAAAGTTTTAAGGTGAAAAACGTTTCATCGCCTTTAGGGGGTAGAAGGGGGTAAAATGTGCATGTTTGAAGATCTGACTAACATGCCCTTAAAGAGAAAACTTCAATCTTTTTAAATCGCATAATGTCACAGGTTGGCGAGCAGAGTTATGCTTGTCCGCCAAAGTTATGCCCCAAAATAAACTTTTTAAAAAAACTGCCATAACTTCGAGCCAAATCATTGGATCGACATGATTTTTCGCTTATTTCAAAGGAAAATGATGGAATTTTGTTGCGCTCTTTGTGAAGTGGAGCTACGATTTTTTTTGGGGACAGTATAACTTCTCAACTTTTATCATTTCTAACATTCTGAACATTTTTTTGTTGGTAGGACTTTTAAATACAGAAGTGCTTAAATTTCGTTATATCAACTTATGTGTCCTTAAAGAGAAAACTTTAGCGTTCCAAAAACTCAAAAATTAATCAAATTTCATCCACATCGACCGAAGTTATGGCTGTTTGAATATTCACGAAAAAACGTGAATTTTCAAGTGCCGCGTTTTTTTTTGCGGTCGAGTGTATTAACATCACTTTATTGTGTAAAAAATTATGAAATAAAAAACATGATTTTTTTTATGACCTTGACGTTGGTCATATAGTCAGCTACTAAATAATTATGGATAAACAAAGGACAATTTTCTTCACACCCAGGTGTCCTTCAGGGTGACTTGCTTTAAGAATAAACTGAATTAGACAACAGATCACAAGTAAAACCATATAGGAACCAAACATAGGATAAAGCTAAATTCTATATTTTATTGTAACCAAACAGTTGTTATAAATTGCAACATTAATATGTTCATCCTTAATTAATAACGCTAAACATAGATAATATAGGCCATTTGTTAATAAATTTAGTTTAAAAAAAAAAAAAAAAATTATTATTAAAATTCTTAATTTTAATTGTAAACTTTGAAAATTGATATCTATAATAAAAATATTTCTGCGACTTGAGTAACTGGAATGCAGCAATTAGCTATCCTATAAACTGAGAATAAAAGTAATTTTTCATTCCAGCAAATTGAAATAAGTAGGGCTTTGTCGCCACCCAGACCACTGTGTGGCACTATTGCAGAGTTTTATCTTTATTTTACACTGTCGACATTGAGCCCGTTCATCAGAGACAACAGTTGAGAGTTTACTGCCAACTGTTGGGAAATTCTCTGATGACCAGATTGTTAATCGTGAACCTGTTTGAGATTTTTGCAATCGTACAAAATAGATCGACCGGAGTACCGTTCATTAGATACCAACATACATCACAAACACATCCAAATATGTTGATTGTTGAACATTTTGATGAACGGGCCCATTCATAAGGATATTTAGAGCTTATTTATCAAGGCGAGTATGGCTTTTTTAAACTCGAAACTCTACTTGTAGTTGAAAAACAGCTAATTTATATTTTATTATTGTCCAAAGTGTAGTTAAAAATATTGATCTGTCCATCCTAGCACTTTTCCCGTCATTTAAACAATTGATCACTCTAACCGATTGGTTAAAGATTTGAATTGAAGTTAGAAATTTATACGCGTGGCGCATAAAATAAAATTTCGAGTTTAGAAAAGCCTGAAAATTTGGATTGGCCGGGGCGCGACTCGCTTCGCTCGCGCGCCCCGGCAAATCCAAATTTTCAAGCTTCTCTAAACTAGAAATTTTACTTTATGCTTAGTCTGGGATTGGAAACCCTCGTAGACGAATAATCAGAAACTTAGTTTGCAGTTTCCGTTATTGTAAAATTTATGAAATTAAATGTTATCTTTTTCAAATTTAGAACACACATTTTCATATGAATTTGTGTTTGCTAAAATTTGAACAAAAATAATATTTTCTGTCATAAATTTTACAATAAAGGAAACTGCAAAATAAGTTTTAATTTGTGTGTTAAAATCTTGATATAAGTTATTGAGAATGTATCAACCTTGTGTTATTTTTGCAGGATGAATTAAAATCGAACATTTGACATGTAAAATAAAGCTTAATGAATAAACTACCAATAAACCAATTTTAATAATAAAATCACACAGATTAGTAAATTATTAATTAAACAATTGTAATTGTAACGCTGTAAAAAATAACTCAAAATTTGTTTTAACAAAATTGCAAAATTCAGAATAATTGGACAGTATACAAAATAAATGGAATTTAGTTTTATAAAACACTTTAGATTTATTTTTGAAATAAAACAACACAGTTGGGAGGGTTTCACTTTTATTGTTAAACACTGCAACATGTTTCACCACACAGTGGCTTCATCAGGCAGATGAAATAATAATAATAATAATCATTATTTCATCTGCCTGATGAAGCCACTGTGTGGTGAAACATGTTGCAGTGTTCAACAATAAAAGTGAAACCCTCCCAACTGTGTTGTTTTATTTCAAATAGTATTATGGAGTTTCATCATGTATCCGCCTCATCAATTAAATACTTTAGTTTTAAATTAATAAAATATATATAAAGTCTAATTTTAACTTTGATTTGATATTTTGGAATATCTAATCAAGATTACAGTGCCAGTAATCACAAGTCGTAAAATTTATCGAAAAGCCAAATATCACTCAATTTCATTGAAATATCAAAAATGTAACTCAAATTTGTTGTACTAGAGGAGGTTTTTAGTCCGTGCAAATTATGCAAGTTATCCTTCCCACACGTGGGTGGGATAACAGAAGGTATGCGTTAGGCATTTTCCTCCTCTTTTATAAAAAAATATATATTAAGGATTTTCTTTCTGTCCCTAAGAGTGTACAGTTAAAATTGAGTTATATCGACTCCACCGTAACGTTGATTCATTGTAAAAGATAAAGCTGTACTTCTAATTTAAACCTTCAGCAATATCTATACCGCCTAGAATCAATAGCGGCTATAAATACCTTTTAGAAACGCTCTCAAACGCTAAGATGAATAGGATCCGTAAAAGCCGGAGTAAATGGAGGATTGTGCGGACGATGATGAATCGATCCCGGTAAAGGTTTTAAAATTTCATTACGGCGAAAGGCCGTCCTTGACCTTTTTCGCGCCCGTGTGCACGAAAACCGAGACCGAACGCACCATTTCGCCGGATGGGATCTGCACTGCGCCACCGAAATAAAAAGCAATCTGTTAATTCGCTCGCGTGTCTCGTCAAAAACACGCGATTATGCTAACTTTTTTTTTGTTCCTTTTTGGCTAGGCAGTGATATTTCGATGTTAATTGGAGTCGGTAATCGGAAGTAAAGCGGCTTTCTATTTTTCGGGTCGACACCTTAAAAATCTGTGCCAGTGTGGCACCGTGATGGATCGGTTCGTTTTTGTGGGCGGTTATGTGTTACGTCGTGTAAATGCGTTAAGTTTCACTATTCATCATTCGGAATTAAAGTTGTTAGAAATTTTCGAGATTTATTGTGCTGTAATTTGAAATAATTTGATAATTTGCAAACGTTTTCAAACCTATCATCTCTATTACAGATTTATGAGTTGGTGCAATGAAAGCATAAAAATCACATTAGATCTTAAACTTATTAAATGCTCCTATGCACTTACTAAATGTTACTTTTAAATCGCCTCATACAGAAATGTTCAAGTATACATACCAGAGCTAGGCAGGATTCAAATCATTCAGGATTCGAATCCTTTTGGAGGATTCAAAAAAAGCATTCGAATACTTTAGTTGAACTGGATTCGTGATCCGAATTTGTTACCTTTTTTAAAGAGAATTCGTCTTAGATTCGAATAATGCGGGTGATTCGAATCCTCATAAAAGGATTCGAATATTTATAAAAGGATTCGAATACTTACAAAAGGATTTGAATCGTCAAAAATGATTCGAATACTTACACAAGGATTTGAATTGTCAAAAATAATTCGAATTAATTGTGAGGATTAACATTAAAAATTTGTTTTTTGTGATTTTAAATTTCTCGTTAAATCACTGTTTTATACGCGTGGCGCATGAAGTAAAATTTCGAGTTTAGAAAAGCCCCGTGAAAATTTGTCTCGGGTCGCTGCGCGACCCTCGACAAATTTTCTACGCGGGGCTTTTCTAAACTCGAAATTTTACTTCATGCTCAGTCTGGGAGTGGAAACGCTCGTTCAAAACTTTAAACTGATTGCTTTGATAAGAACATTAGATGACTGAAAATGTTTTTAAAGATAATAATCTATTTTTCAAAAGTTTGTTGAACATTATTTGAAGTAAAACTGACAAAAGTAAATCTGACTGACAAATTTCCCTGATTCAAGATTTTTTTCCCTGACCTTTTAATATAACTTTCTTCTATGTGAAACCCCCAGTTTGTTCAATTGTTTTCATTGTTTTTGTCAATATTTAAGTTGGTTTTATAAATTTTTACATGTTTTGAAATTTTTATGATGTTTGTTGATTTTGACAAATTTAATAATATCATACGGCTTTTTTGTTAGTGTTTTCGTCAATTTGAATAAAATACCATGACTTTTCTCTGACTTTCCTGGTTTTAATGATATTCAGTGATTTTTTTATTTACGTAATTTTCAGACATTTGTCGATTTTATAATTGAGCTCAATTTGAAGTTTTGAAAGAGTGTTTCCACTCCCAGACTAAGCATGAAGTAAAATTTCGAGTTTAGAAAAGCCCCGCGTAGAAAATTTGTCGAGGGTCGCGCAGCGACCCGAGACAAATTTTCACGGGGCTTTTCTAAACTCGAAATTTTACTTCATGCGCCACGCGTACAAGACACTGATTTGAAGTGAAGTTCAAAAACACACAAATACATCTTTAATCAGAGTAACACAGATATTTAGTCTGTTATCAACGATGTTCAGTGTTAATGGGCCCGTTCATCAGAGACAACAATTAGGAGTTTACTGCCAACTGTTGGGGAATTTTCTGATGACTGGACTGTCAATCGTGAACGTGTTTGAGATTATTGCAATCGTAGAAAATAGACCGACCGGAGTACCGTTAATTAGATACCACCATACATCACAATTAAATCCAAACATGTTAAATGTTGAATATTTTAATGAACGGACCCACTAATAAATAATTAGGTTTTGAATATTTTTGTTAAAACAACTGATAACGATATTTATATTTAAATAGTTGCAAACAAATAATAAAATCAAATGTATTCTTAAAGGATTTGTATTCGTAATTCAAAAAAACAGGATTCGAATTATATTTATCTCTTACGAATCCTTTATTCGAGTATTCGTGATTCGAATCATATTAGGTGATTCGGATTCATGATTGGAATCCTTTTTACGAGGATTGTAAATGTTCAGGGATTTATTGATTTTATAAAAGGGCATGGGAAGAGAGGGCAGGGGGTGATTTAAACACGTAAGTCAAGGGGTTAAGGTTTAAAATAAAATTGTATAGTAGCGAAACAATTGTTGTATGATCACATATCGCGCAGGATCCAGATTGCCCAAAAATGTAATTCTTTCCTTTCTACTAGGGGGGTTTCTCCAGATCGAAATACTCCTATTTTTAAAAAATTTTAAATTGAGCCGGGTGTAGACATGTGTAGGACGCACAAATGTTAAGATAAAGTTCTTTCGGTGACTTACCCTCCACCTGCAAATTGTATTTTAAGTTCCAATTTTGAGGTTATATACGTTGGTATTTATAATAATAATAATAATAATAATAACTTTATTTATGCCCACAGGTACATAAGTCTATACAAAAGAAACAATAATACATCTACTATTTAAATTTAACAAAGAAATCTTCTATGGAATAAAACGCATTTTCTATTAACATTGACTTAATTTCATACTTAAAATCATTTGGCGTTAGCTGTTTATATTTTTCTGGAATTGAGTTATATAAACGTATTCCAAAAAATCGAGGGCTGTTTTGAGTACGTTTCAATCGGTTAAATAAAGGACGTATTGCACCTGCATTTCTTGTTTTTATTGTACTGTTACTTAGATCTTGGTTAGTGCAGTAATGGTCTATGTTTTCATGAATATGCATTAGACATTCCATTATATATATAGATGGGAGTGTAAGTACTTTCAGTTGCCTGAAGTGGTCTTTACAATCTTCAGTATAACCCAGATTACAAAGAATTCGAATTGCTTTACGCTGAGCCGAAAATACATTGAGTGAGCCTGGGGAGTGTCCCCAAACAATTATGCCATATCGTATATATGACTCTATTAATGAGTGATAGCACATTTTGAGAGTTTCAAAATCAACAACTGGCGAGAGCCGACGAAGTAAGAATATATTCTTATTTATTGTCAAAACAATCTTAGAAGTATGAGATTTCCAAGTTAATTTACTATCCAGATAAAACCCTAAAAATTTTACCTCGAGAGTCAAGTTTTGATCAGGTACCCTTTTCAAGTTAAACTGTATATTTGTTGTTTTGTCATTATTAAGTAATAGTTTATTTGCAGAGAACCAATTAGTAGCCTGATTGACTATGACAGAGCATTCGATTCTAAGTTCGGCTTGCGACCTTCCTTGATTTATCAATGTAGTATCATCTGCAAATAGTATGATATTGTCTTCGCCAATGTATTTACATAGATCATTAATGTACAGTAAAAATATTACAGGGCCCAGTTTGGAACCCTGTGGTACACCTTTGTTACTAATATACTCTAATGATAGTTTATTTTGAGTTTTAACTGCTTGTATTCTGTTGGCCAAGTAACTCATAATGAGCTTGCAACTAGAATGGTGAAAGTTGTACATATATAGCTTTTTGAGAAGAGTCTCATGGTCCATGCTATCAAATGCTTTTTGTAAATCAAGAAAGGTCGCCTGTATTACCTCATGATCATTAAATGCTTCAAGGCATTTCTCAACAAGTTGTAAGGTAGCACTAGTAGTAGAGCGTCCGTATCTGAATCCATACTGACTCTTTGATAATAATTCAGATTTATTAATGAAACAAATTTATTGACATTTCAGTATATCTTCAAATACTTTTGCGATTGTCGGCAAGATTGATATAGGTCTGTAATTCTTAACATCTGTTTGGGATCCTTTTTTATAGACTGGGATGACCATTGCCTTTTTGAGGCAAGAAGGGAAAATCGCGTCTAGTATTGCTACATTGAATAGACGTGTTAGTGGTGGAATTAGTAACTCTTTCACTGACTTGACTATGCTAGCGGTACATTCATAAATATCCCCACATTGGCTATTTTTAAGAGACATGATAGAGGATCTTACAGCAATGTTGGATATTAATTCAAATTTAAAATATTATGAATCATTATGATTTATACTAAGTAATTGAAAATCAGTAACTTTAAATGAACTATTTTCTATATCTGGCAAATTGGATGCTATAATTGAGAAATAATTAGCAAAATCGTTTGCTTCGGGCATAAGTCATTTGACTGTTTATTCCTATGGGAGTTTATAATATTCCACATAACCTTTTGATTGTTGCAGTTTAGATTTATTAATTTCTCGGTGTTCGTTTATGATTAGTTCTTTGTATTCCAATCTTGTTTTGTCACGCAATTCTTTGTTTTTGGCACTTTTATTTTGCTGATAAGCCTCATCAACTAATTGAAGGGTATCTTTCATTTTTAAAATATTTACGCTAATTGTATGCGAAGTAGTCTGTTTTTGTTTGTACGACTTTCGTGGGAAGGCAGTCGTAATAGCATTATTTAAGATATTTATGAATGTATCGAACTTACAGTCAGTTGAAGTTGTATTTTCTTCAATGAATGACCAATCGACATCATGCAGAAGAAGATACAACTGAAACTTACCAGACATGGTAATAGGTCTTATCACCCTTGTATTGTCCAAGGGGCGCATTGTTGGTATTTTCAGTCGAACATCAATAGCCACATGATCCGACAAACCAGTAAACAAGGGATTTACTATTAATGAATGTATATTACTGAAGATGTTATCTATTCTGTTGTTAAACCTAGTATTGAAATTCACTAATGGAAACAATCCAAAGCTTCTAAAAAAACCGTATAGCTCGAGTACATCTTTAGAGTTTATATTGTTAAAGTTGATATTAAAATCGCCTCCGATTATAATACTTTTTGTTATATCAAGAGATGTCAGTAAAGAATTTATTCCGTTAAGAAATATATCAATCTTACCATTTGGAGGCCGATATATGTTGATAATGATAATGTTTATATCTGATAAGAGTGTGCAAGAGAGTTCTATTTCATTTTCTACTGAGTAATTATGTAAGACTGATTCTGTTTTAATATTGTTTTTTGCTAGTATAAGTGAGCCGCCATAAGATGTTTTTCGAGTGAATATGGATGTTAAATTATAGTTTTTAAAATTTATTAAGCACATTTCATTATCGTTTAGCCAGTGTTCTGTTAAACATAGTATAGATATAGAATTAAATTCATTGTTTAGTAGAATGTCTAGTTGGTCTAATTTATTCCTAACTGACTGCACGTTTAGAAATATCAAGCGACATTGTTCTTCTTTTGGTCTATTTTTTGCAATCTCGATAAAAAATGGTTAACAAATACGCCTTCGGGCCACATTTCAGGATCTTTAATAATATCCGAGTCAGATTGGTCGACAATTAATTTATATGAAGAATAATCTTCCGGTCGCTTAGATGACATTTTTATACAATATGCGTTTTCAATTTTCATTGATTTTACATGCTTTAGCAATGATTCAGGAGTGACTGTTGTGTCCAGACCGGTGATGTAAAATTGTGCTTGTAGTTTCCGTCCTTTGATGTCCATTTCTCTTTTTGAGTTTCCAATGGTTCCAGTTCGAGTTTTGGGTTTCCTCTTCCTTTTTGAGACCAGTGTAAAATCTTCAGCATCCGGGTTTAATCCTGTGACTGCGGCTGCGGTCGCGGCGGAATTGATTTCATTTTCATTTGGTGTGCTAGCAGTAGGCGCGTTTGCGTTTAATTCATTCAAATTCAAATTTTTGGAAGCTATTTTGTTATAGGCCACCTTATTCGCAATTTTAACGCTATCTATTATTTCGCGATCTAATTGTATATCAGTTTCAATTGTAGATTTCTTTTCTTTGTTGATGGGTTTGGTTTGTGTCTCTACTATTGGTTTATTTTTGCGTAAATAAGCAAATTGCAGGTATAAATTGTACACATGATGAAATTATCTCCAATATTATGACGTAAATAATCTAAATTGTAGTATTATTTTCATTTATACAGCAAAATCACAATATTAATTTCACACTAAATGTGACGTCTACTACCGTTTATTTAAACTAATGGATATATAATTCTAGATTGATTATTATCTATCTTTAGATTAGGAGTGTTTTAACATTTTAACATATAGATGCCGCAAGGTATATTAAAACTTAATAAAATATCCGCTTACTAAAATGTTGTTCGAATGACTGCGATTATAACGAGGAAAATTAATTTTGTAATTGAAATATTCTAATTTGTCTCTAACTTCTATAACCATAATTTCTAGTTGCGTTGATGGCTAATAATTTTGTTGCTACTCCACTGCTGCAACCCGAGTTGATTTTCGAAAATGGCAAATGAATTTATTGAAAATCAAAAGTTAAGTGTTTACTATAATTTTATACATAACTGAGTATACGGTGATTTTATAATTACAGTATATGTGATATTGTTACGAGATCAATTTACTAAAAAGTAATGGTACAATATCATAATATTATCGTTTCCGCGTAAATGTGGCGCCATCTATTTTTTTATATCATAAATTAAAATATTTGTTATTTTCTAATGGATCCAATTTATATATCCATTATTTTAAATCACATTTAGTGTAAAATTAATATCTTGATTTTGGCTGTATAAATAAAGATAATACTACAATTTTGATAATTTACGTCATAATTTTGGAAATAATTTCATCATGTGTACAATTTATACCTGTAATGTGCTGGTTTACCAGAAAATACCAATACAAATTGTATTTTAAGTTCCAATTTTGAGGTTATATCCTCAAAATTGGAACTTAAAATACAATTTGCGGCTAAACGGTAAGCCTCCGAAAGAACTTTATCTTAACATTTGTACGTAATACACACGCTTACTCCTAGTTTCGCTAGCAAACTCTCAAAAATCATAGCATTTCGTTCTGGAGAAATCCCCTACTAGGTGGCGCAAAAGTCGTCACTATCGGAAGATGCTATAATTTTTGCAAATGGCAGCAAATATCAATTCTGCCTTGACATTTGTGAAGTAAACAGATACAAAATACACGTCAACAACACATGAATCGCTATACTCCTCAAGAAAGCGGAATAATTGCATTTCCGGGTCGCCTAATCTCTCGTTTTGGTGATTTACATTGGCCGGCAAGATCGCTCGATTTAACCGTTCCAGACTTCTATTTGTGGGGTTTCTTAAAGTCGCGAGTCTATGTCAACAAGCCTCAGACTCTTGAAACCCTCAAAGAGAGTATCCGTCAAGAATGCGGGAACCTATCGACGAAAGTTCTGGCAAGAGTGATGGAAAATGCCATAAATCGGGCCCGTATGGTCATCAATTCTGCCGGCGGCCACTTGGCCGTAATCATTTTCTCGACTTAATGGAAAAAAAATTAAGACATCAAATAAACATAATCCAAAAGCAGAACCAACGTTTCTCATTCATAAAAAAATTACAGCCAAAGAACATCGGGTGACAACTTTTGCGCCCCCTTGTACAACAGGTCTGTTTTTCGGTTTCGACTTCTTTCAATTACTAAATAAAACCTTCAGTTCTTACACAAGCTAGGCCGATTTATCGTGCTACAAATTTACTATTCACTTCCAGCGTTACTAACACGAAATGGAGCACTGTAGAAATGCAGGCAAAACAAGCCGCAAATTTGATTTATTACGCTGCAGCTTTGAGACAAATCATCATAATTTCCCGCATACGAACACATAAAACTCCCGATCTTAATCTTCCTCACATGTGAGCATAAACCAAAGATAAAATCAGGAGATCCGCCTAACTGTTTCGACCCATTATAACAGACGATAATTGCTGACTTTCTAATGGTTGCAAGTGGTAACACGACTCGCAACAACAAAAAAAAAAACATAGTTGCGAATTGGAAATAGGAAGCACTTCTGGTAAATATTGGCACGTGTCAATTATTTCATCTTCTGGTCAGCACTTTTATGAATCGCAACACTTGTTGACCAGCGAGGTCAGTCGCCCGCTGAAACGTGTCAATTCGCTGACTGCGGCGATAATACACACTCAATGCTGTATCGATTAAGTCAATCTTAATTGCGTTTCTATTTATTGGTCGTTGGATTTTATTGCGTTTAATTTAGCACATGATGAGTGTAATATCACTGAAGTGTGTTAAGAAATGTGTTGGATGTAAAAAGACTAACTGTCTTATTAATGTGAATAGTTTATAGGTCTCTACCAAACATGCTACTTAATGTTGATACAAACCGCTTAATAATGAAGTAACTGATTTAGAACAACGAAGTTTTGGGGGGTTTCTGATTTTCTGAGTTATTCTTGGAATAATGAAGTACGAGTAAAAGATTTGGACTAAAATCTTCAAAATAGTGTAGTGATTACCAAATTCTATTAGAGCAAGATTCTTTTGCTCTTCTAATCTTTAACAGATTTACATAACTAACTAAAGATTATAAAATAATGTAGTAGTTTTTAAATGTCTATACCTTTCCAATAGGGACTAATCAATATCAAATTAAGAATAAACAATTTTAAATTTTGACTTTAAACATAGCTGTCAGTTTAAACACAATCAAATTGAGATTAACCCATTAAGCGCATACACGCAACATTATTAATTTTTTGTTAATTAAATTACCAAATAAGTTAATTTGATATATTATATTATTTGACCTGACTTGAAAATGTATGAAGAAAAATGTAAATGTTTAGTTATTTAAATATTGCGATTATTACTTATTAAAAAAAAAACAATGTCAGTGTATTTTTAATTTCACAATATTCTAGTGTTTTATACGGGTGGCGCATGAAGTAAAATTTCGAGTTTAGAAAAGCCTGAAAATTTGGTTTGGCCGCTCCGCTTCGCGGAGCGACCAAACCAAATTTTCAGGCTTTTCTAAACTCGAAATTTTACTTCATGCTTAGTCTGGGAGTGGTTTTTATATAAAATCAACAAATGCCTCAAAACTTACAGCGTATACATTATATATATTAAAAGAAACACTTACAGTATGTAATACAATAAGTCATTCATAAAAATCATAAAAATAAGTGAAGAATTTTACCTAAAATTAAATTTTAGAGATAACTCTATAATTGCTCGGGCGTTAATGGACAACAACAAATCATCATCAACATCAAATTAAGAGTAAGCAATTTCAAAAAGTTATTTAAGAAAAAAAACATACCGGGTGTTGATGCGATCAGAGGTATACGTAGGGATTTAACATACAAAACCACATTTATCCCTTTTTCTGCTTCCATCGACCTTTTCGAGGAAAAGTACAGAAGTATACAAAAATTAGGAAAATTTAGGTCGCTATTTAGTTAAAATAGGACATCGTTTACTATTTTTTATCGAGTTTTGAAAATTATGAAAATTGCAAATAATTAGCCTCAGGAACACCCGTCTTCATCCATGATTTTTGATGCAAATGCGCTAGAATCGCCGAAGGGGCCTTAGCCCTTTCGGCCCTGACGGTGGTATTTGCCACCACTAAAATTTGGTAAACATACTGGGCATTTTCCTACAAAATATACATACATGTATGCATGAGCTGTAACTTTTCCGATAATCGTTTGTTTTTAAAATAGTTTAATTTGAAGTCTTAAACGAGTGTTTTCCACTCCCAGATTAAGCATGAAGTAAAATTTTGAGTTTAGAAAAGCCTGAAAATTTGGTTTTGAATATCACATCACATCAGGGTTTAGTACGCGTGGCGCATGAAGTAAAATTTCGAGTTTAGAAAAGCCTGAAAATTTGGTTTGGTCGCTCCGCGCTTCGCGCTACGCGACCAAACCAAATTTTCAGGCTATTCTAAACTCGAAATTTTACTTCATGCTTAATCTGGGAGTGGAAAACACTCGTTTGAAAGTTTAATTTGAAATATTTGTAAAAATAACGAATATCTGAAGATTTACAACGTAAACAGTATATTGAGATACGTATACTTAAAAGAATGACTCTCTATCTACTGAGATAGTAATAAATAATATGCAATGTACAAAATATTTTTTTTGGCACTAGAAAAATTCCAGGGCTGAAAGGGGTAAATAAAAGCTACGGGTGCTTTTAGGTATACGTTGATGCTTTTAGGTATACAAGTCGAATATTATTATACCTTTGAATGGCTGTAATTACGTGCTCAAAACGCCCAAATTGTGTTCTGCGACGTCGTTAACTATTTTAATTGATTTTTTGAAAATAGCAAAATTCCAAAAAAGCTTCAAGCCGGGTTGAGGCTTTTTTGGAATTTTGCTATTTTCAAAAAATCAATTAAAATAGTTAATGACGTCGGATTATAACTACATAGGAACCTAAATGCGTAGGATTTTTTTTTACTCTTATACTCTTGATCTAAAATGACCCAGGAAGCAGGAAAATGTATTATTGTAGTTTTACATGTTAAATCCCTATGTATACCTGATCGAATCAACACCCTGTATATCTTCTAAATTTAGAGCATTGGGAATGTATACAGCGAAAAGCATAATTCAGTGCAATAAAACACAAATAAATTGCCAATATCGGAAAAGGTAAAACGTCTTTAATTAATTTGCATTCAATTATTTTCTCAATTGGCTGAATGTCCCATAGTCGAAAAACAAATATATTAACACCCTCAGCGCATAAAAAATTGTAGGATCAAACTTGAACGGATTTTCAACAATAAAAGCCATTTCAAAATCGAATATTTTACAAGTCAGAATCAAATCAAACGCCAGAGAATTATTAATGGGTCCCTCACAAACACTACTAACATTAATAAAGACTGGTACTCCTTACTTCACTTTTTATTTTTATCGTTAGATGTACATTTCGAGACACAAAGTGCTCATTATCAATAACAAACTTTACATTATCCAACGCCATTTGAATTATTCCGTTTGTTTTCAAGCCATAGTTAATTAAAGATGGGTTTCAATTGAACACGCCTAGTATAAACAGTTCAAAAATAAATGAAGTGCTTGCAATTCTGCGCACTTAATGACTTTTACTTTTAAATCAAGGAATTTAAATATACTAGATCCTTGCCCCACAAAATTCTCGACCAATCTAAATTCTTCGATTCGACATTTTTCATTTGCACGTGCGAAAAATCTATGTATATATCGAACTTGGAACGTATTTTCGAAAAGTGATTTACGCCTGTATCTATTTTCGTGATTTATTTTCGGGCACGATATGCATATTAGGTTTTAGGAATTCTTGGCATCCGATCCGCTCGTGCGCACCCCGCGCCCCAACTCCCGGCCACCAATTAATGCGCAAAACCGTCGTCTACTCGGCGAAAATTCCGTTTGTTTCATAACTGAGGGACGCTAATGGATTTACGCACATAACACGAGTGTTTGCGTATTCCGCTTTCATTCTGCCGTTTTCCTGATCAATGAAATTTTGGCACGGATATCAAAATTCGCTCCATATTTATGTTTACAGCGATAATAAATGGGCCGTGTTTATCATGTGGTTTAAATGCATGTATATCTTTTGAAAACTGTAAAATTCTTGCAGTTAAAGTTTGTTTATATTTTTTTAATATACACGTTTATATTTCTTCTCTGAAATGGTGCATAAAAACGGAAAATATTGAGCGTTTTATGGACAATTTTAATAAAATGCAGAGATAAACGTGTATATTACCAAAATATTAAAAAATAATGGATAACATAAATAATCGAGAACTTAAAACGAAATGAAAGATCTATGACGAATTTTCTGTCAATTTTGATATAAAATCACTCCGGTCGACTGTCATTTTATAAACATTCTTAATTTTTATATGTTCGAAAGCGTAAACGCCATCTAATGTCCATTTGCTTAAGTAGCATCGTCAATAGCTGGCAAACTAAACGTTTGTATACAGCAATTGTTCGTCCATTGTAGTTTGCCAGCTATTGACAATGCTACTTAAGCAAATGGACATTAGATGGAGTTTACGCTTTCGAACATATGTAAATTGCACAGGCTATAATAAATGGTCCAAGATGTTTAGTATTCTTCAAGCACTGGTTCGAGACTATATAGATTATGGCGTTGAGGGCTGAAACGCGTATATAGTTAGGTGGTGAATGAATGAGTACTGAACACAAATTCATATTCTTGATATTTGTATTCTATTATATAAAGCCCTGTTGCTGTATACAATTGCTGTATACAAACGTTTAGTTTGCCAGCTATTGAAGATGCTACTTAAGCTAATGGGCATTAGATGGCGTTTACCCTTTCGAACATATGTAAATTGCACAGGCCATAATAATTGGTCAAAGATGTTAAGTTTTCTTCAAGAACTGCTTCGGGACTATACTGATGATGGCGTTGAAGCCTGAAACGCGTATATAGTTATTCGGTGAATGGATGAGTACTGAACACAAATTCATATTCTTGATTCTTAATTTTGTTGTCAATTTTCAGAATGTTTAGTTTATTTGAAAATCATTGTAAAATTGTATTTTCTTAAGTTTGCACATTCTAATAAAGCTTTAAAAATGATTAATCGAGGTTAGTAGAAACTTTTAAGGCTCCAGCAGAGTTATTGTACATAATAATTAGAATTTAGTGCTGATATGCTGTAAGTAGAAAGGGTCAATACTCTGCAATATATTTCGTCGATTTAAAATCAATCAAATCAATTTCACCGTTAAACAGACGTTTTCTAAAAATGCACAAGGAACAAAATAAATCAATTTTATCTTACAAATAATTACATCTTATAATTAAATTCCAACACGGATTCAAATACAATTTGGTGCGTTGTTTATTATTGTCCAAACCAAACTTAAGGAAGTTTTCTCTCGGCCCATAAATAAACAAGTCGGCTTATTCCTTACGGGGGTTTTGTTCTTGCGTGCCAAGCTGTCATCGGGGAAATAACGCTGGGGGCCAAACTGTTATTTTACATTATTTGTATGTATTTTGTACTAAAATAACATATTTTTAGCCCTTTTTCAAATATGAAAGCCGTGACCATGCAGGAAAGATATTGTATTTTTTTCTCTCTAAGGCTATGTCTTTCAAATATGTATGCTTAAGTTTGTTTACATTTATGCAAAAAACTTCTCAGGAAAGAACTTTATACGAAAATAACTTCTATACAAGCTACGAGTTGGCCAAAATAATGATAGAAAAGCAAACACATGTCGTTAGAACCCTAAGGGCCAATAAGAAAAATATCCCTTAAGACGTTCTTCAAGTAAAAATCAAAAAAGGAGAGATGGTATTCCGCGAAGATTATAATTTTAAAATGGAAAGACCTGCCAGATGTAACAAGATTGCTGTCAACAAGGCATGCTCCAATAATGGTTCCATTTTTTTTTTTCTGAGTCTGGCTTTTGCCTGGCCTTAGTTATTTGTACTATTAGCCAACATACTATATTTTTATTATCTTATTTTAATTCATTTTAACTGATTAACACCTATTTCATAGACCCAGATAACTTTGGGAAATTATTTGTGAAACACATCATTCGAATGACGTCCTTCGCAGCGGATGACCTCTTCTAAACGGGCCCTAAAGTTTTGCAATGAGCGAACAAGCGTGGCCGGTGTTATGGCGCGAATTTTTTGTATGATTTTTTGTTTTAACTTCTTTCAAATTTAAATTCAAATTGTTAGTACACGATAGATTTAAGGTAATATTCTTTCTTTTCTTGCTGTTGCGGTACCTGTTTCTTTAAATGCTTTAACGGAACTTTTGATTAATTTCTCTGAAGGAGCACGATTAATGTTTCGTAAGCCATGATGCGCAGAAAAATATATTCACGCGGCAATGTGAGAATTGCTATTTTTGTAACACGCTTTTATGCAAAGAGCACGCTCCTCAGCCGTGAATTATTCCATACCTACTGATTTACCAGAGCATTTTCTTCAATATGCGTACGCACCGAAAAATGTCGCGCAATCTAATTTCGATTTATTTTACTTAAAAATTGGAAATTTGCCACAGGACAAACAATTTACAATACAAGATTATTTTATTGTCTGCCCGGCGCATTCACCACTTTTAGCAGATCACCTCCACCTTTTATTAAACTTTGGAGCATTTTAGTAGGACATTTTTTTTTACATTTTCGGGAAAGTATTACAATCGTCCAAAATATCGAATTCAATTACTTTGTTATTTTTAATAATTTATAGTCATTTTTGTTGATAACCTACAAATTGTTATATTTTTATATATTTATAAAAACTCTGAAATATTGCTTAGTTTTTATGTAATTTATTGCTAAAATTTAAATTTTGTTAATAAGTCGCTCGATAATTAGACAATATCTTCTAATAATCGAATAGTTTATCAACAACATTTCAATTGTGTTTGAGAATTACAGAACAAACAACCGATATACATTAAGATTTTTATTACTAATAACTTAAAGTAACTGGAATAATTAATTTGTTGAGAACATCTAAGGAATTTAAAGTTTTTGAATAACACATTGAAGTTTCGATAAATCGCAAACAAATATCTTTAAAAGTATAAAAAAATTTAATAAAATTTTAATTTTGACACAGAATTACAGAAAATAAGATAAACACGATATTTCTATTACTAATGAATTGCACAGTATTTTCTTTTTAAACAAAATACATTCTAAAATAATACATACAAAGGCATTGATTTTGTTACAATTTAATTTAAAATTGCAGATAATATAAAGCAGATACATATGTACTCTTTGTCGTAGCTAACCATCTCATTAAGCAATAATAAGTAATAGGAATAATCCATATATGATACTAATTTTATAGAATTTTAATTTGCGGTCGGCACCTGTGTTGGCCACAGTATAATATTTATTCATGTTTCGAATACTTTCCAGAACACTTGCACAATTATGCCCTTCTGCAAATTTCCTGTATGATCTTAATGCTCGATTGTTTTAGCGCTATTCCTATAATACGACAATTTTTAATTTTATACTGTTTTAACAAATTTCGTCGGTGTTTCTTCGGTTTTTTTTGTTTATGAAAATGATTAATTTTCGACTTGTTTTATCTCTTTGTATACTTTTCAATAAAATCCCTTTTTAAAAACATTTATTCTAGACTTGTTTAACGCTCTCCATTGTTATTAGAGTGGCATAAGCGGATTCAAATTGTTGAGGTATATTCCAAATTAAACAAAACTCATTCTACTTCTTTTAGATTGAGTTTTATTTAATTTTGAATATATAAATAAAAATCAAGTACATTTATTACATGAATTTTATCATTAATCGAATTTTATTACAACGATTGCGTGAATAGTATAAATAATTTAATATAATTAGAAACATTGTGAGTTATAAAATCATATAAAAACGATAAAGTTATAGAATATTTACTTTATAATAAAAATACGTAGATATTTAAACATCTTTTAACAGCTTATTATTTCACAGATAAGAAACAATCGTAACAGGAGTGCGTATGTAAACACATGAAATTTTACAATATACTTATTGTGAAACTCTCGATGACACAATTGCATATATCGCCTTAGTGGAGCATCGATTTTTCGTTGTGTAACCCCCCTGAAGCGGCGACGAAATCGCTGACATTGACATTTAGAGAAGCGTTCTGTTGCCAAAACTTGACCGTGCATCAAGATCGCACACCGCATGCCGTACATACGTAAATAGTAAACACACATTGAGCGAGGTTTAATTTGAGCAGCGCAATAAAACCACGGTTTTATCGCGTTACCATTATAGAAATAATTACTACGATTTAATTGAAATGTTCAGCTGCTATTTCTGTAAAGTAATTACAGTTGGGAGATTGAATGCGCTGTGATATTAGAGTAAATATTGTGAAAACAAATGCGAAAATTAAATTTTATTCCATTTTGCTACGTTATTACATTTTTGTATTTTCATATATACAAAGAGTGACCGATGGAAACCGGACGTTCTTTAAATGATCAGGGCCCCTATTCACAACACCGATGCAATTTGTCATCGGTGAGAATCGCACTAAAATGACGTAATTTTTGGAAGAATTTAACAAACCGTATGGACCAAAATGACGTCACTTTTCAGCGATGACAAATTGGATCGGTACTGTGAATACGGGCCCTAGTACTTGCTTGTTTTTTTAATGAAAAAGACACGTTATTTGAGATGTTCCCACAAAAAAAAATCACGAGTGGTCAAATCTGGTGAACTTGGTGACAAGTATATTCTAAACTTCACTTTAAACCAGTGTTTTATACGCGTGGCGCATGAAGTAAAATTTCGAGTTTAGAAAAGCCTGAAAATTTGGATTTGCCGAGGCGCGACTCGCTTCGCTCGCGCGCCCCGGCAAATCCCAAATTTCAGGCTTTTCTAAACTCGAAATTTTACTTCATGCTTAAGTAGGGAGTTGAAACATCCGTTAGAACATCAAAATCTACAATTCAGTGGATAACTTGAAATAGTTATTTTAACGAATATAAATGTTGATTTTATGCAGTCTAAAAATTTGATATATTTATTAGGAGTACATTACTCTGATTTTCTATTAAATGTGTGTCAGATCGTTATTTATAAAATACGGCGTCGGCGACATTGTACGATAATTCAAGTGTAACGGAATCGAATCCGTATCGCGGCTCCACTTTGCGTGAAAGTTGGAAAAAGTGCGGCAATTAACAGATGTACGTTAAAAACCGTACGTGTGTGTGAGCGATTTATAAATATACGCCTCTATTGGCCCGCACGTCTTTTAAACGTCAGTGTGACGCGGGAAATTTCGACCCGGTTTGTCTCTTCCGCGCTCCGCCGTGCTCTTTTCGTAACTAATTAACCGAGGAAAAGTTCAAGATTGCTGAACAGTCTGATTCACATCAATAATTCAAATTCAATGGCATAACAGAATTGATCATTAATGATGTGAAACTGTTTTCATGATACACAATTAATACAAAGCAAATTTACTTAAGTTGAATTAGGCCCAGCTGTATAAATATTTATAATTCATCTGCACTTCAGACTTTCAAATGTCTATTCTCTTGAAATTACTTGCCATTGGTATTGATTGATTTGCAAATTAAATAATTGGTGAAAACGGTAACGTTTTCAAATGATTAGAAAATCTAATGAATATAATTTGTATCAACTTTGGCCAAAAATAGCCTTAGGTTAAGCAATGCAAGGATCATATGAAGCAACATTTAGGATACCCTTGAAGATTTTATTTTGATCAGTAATTTATAGACAACCCAATTAATGGTGAAAATTAGGCTTAGATAAATCTTGAATATATTTGAGAATATCCTTCGAATTTAACAATAATTGGTAGATAAGCTAATAAATGAGCAAAATGAGTGTTAGATGTAGTTTATATTGGGTAATGCAGAGATTAGCTGAAGCAAAATTTAGAATTTCTTTTGATGTAATTAAATGGATTTCGTTAAACCATTAAGCGCCATTGATGCATTAACGCAACATTATTAATTTGTTGTTATTAAATAACTTAATTTGATACATTGTATCATTTGACCTTACTTGAGAATGTGTGGACAAAATGTAAATATTTTGTTATTTAAATATTTACTCATTTAAAAATATATGTTTTCAGTGTATTTCTATCTTCACAATATTTCAGCGTTTTATACGCGTGGCGCATGAAGTAAAATTTCGAGTTTAGAAAAGCCCAGAAAATTTGTCTCGGGTCGCTGCGCGACCCTCGACAAATTTTCACGGGGCTTTTCTAAACTCGAAATTTTACTTCATGCTTAGTCTGGGAGTGGAAAACACTCGTTTAAAGCTTTACATTGAACTTTGGAATAAATCAGTGTTTAACACGCGTGGCGCATGAAGTAAAATTTCGAGTTTAGAAAAGCCTTAAAATTTGGTTTGGTCGGATAGCGCTACGTGCTACGCGACGAAACCAAATTTTAAGGCTTTTCTAAACTCGAAATTTTACTTCATGCTTAATCTGGGAGTGGAAACATTCGTTCGAAACTTTCAATTGAACGCTTTTATAAAATCGACGAATGCCTGAAAATTTACAGCGTATACATTATGTATATTTAAAAAAAAACATTCCAAGTATGTAATATAATTAGTCTTTTAAAGACATCAATAAAAAAAGTGCAGAATTTTACCTAAAATTAATTTTCAGAGGCTATAGTATTTTAGACATTTTTAATTAGTCGTAAAATATGTTTACCTGATAGTAGATGAAAAAGTACGTATAGTGTAAATTTCAAATGGTGCAAGCGCCGGGATATTGCAGGAAATATTTCCAGCTTCATTATCAGAAACAACAGTTCTTTATTCGACGAAGAATACCTGTCAACGTTGATATTAATACGGACTTCAATAAATGTAAAAAACACGAATGTCTGAATTCTGCACTCTCGAACGGTATTAACCTCAATTTTAAAAAAATCCCAATTACGAGAAGAAAAAAAAAGATAGATTTTTGAAATGTTTGCTTTAAAAATAAACGTGGCAATATCGTATTTCCGTGTGATCCAACTTTACTGTAATTAAAATTGAATCATATACAGGTTATGTTACATAATGAATTATTTAATTTAGATTTACTTGTAACGAGTTTTTCCACTCTGATTAAGCATGAAGTAAAATTTTGAGTTTAGAAAAGCCTGAAAATGTAACTTTATGCGCCAAGCGCATAAAACACTGATTTCAAGTGATATTTAGAATATACTGATTAGTTATGTGCAGTTATAAGCCATAAATAAATCATGTTCAATCTGTGATAATTTGCTTTTGCTGTAGAATAGTTATATTTTGTTTTTGTTTATTTATTTTATCATTTTATCAACAGCTTATTACGAGTGTCTATAAACTGTCGGCGTCCTAGTAGGTTCTGACTTCACGATTCACCGAATCGTATGACTTAATCTAAGTACATATCTGTTTTTCAAAGCAACCGAAATGCCGACAGTTTATAGACACTCGTTATTTTGGTTATTTGACAATTCAATACGTATTCTTTATTTACAACTTATGTTACGCAATTTGCTTTTGCTCGTTGTGATACCTTTTGTGAGTTTGGGACCGCGTAGCGTCCAAATCTAAATTCAGGCTTTTCTAAACTCGAAATCTACTTCATTCGCCACGCGTACAAATCACTAATTTCAAGTGAAATCTTCAACTAATAGGTTAGAGTGAAATAAATTTCATGTCAATCATCAAATTACGGGGAAAGTGCAGTGATGGACACTTCGCCATATTTTTAAATTTTATTTAATGTGTCAAATTCGTGCTTAGATAGAACTAACAATTTATCAATTCTTAAAATAATACGAATTTGCATATTTATTATTGTTTTAAAAATTCACTAACTTTTCGCTAAAAAGACCAAGTTTTCCTGACTCTTCCAAGACTTTTCCCGATGAATTAAATTTAGTGACTTTTTCCTGACTTTCCCTGTTGGTCGCCACCCTGAACAAAGGTTAGTATAAAAATTCACCTAGCCGGTTAACTGGATTATTTTGCATGTTTTTAAATTATTAGAACTAATATGTATTACGAGGGTCATTTTTAAAGTAAGAGCCGTTTTGGTTTAAACTAAATTCAATCAAAATATTTTTAAAAAATTTTATTTCTACAATAACTTTCGCTATTTTTCGACGTAATCCCGTTCCGTTCGAGGCGTTATTCTAAACAGGAGATGAGTTTGACGATCCCCTCGTCATAGATGTCGACCGCCAATCCATTTAGCCAACCGTTGACCATGTCTTTGCACCTGGCACAAATCTTTGCATAACGCAAGTGGTTGCTGACAATGTCATAGAGAACAGATCGAGAAACATGTTAAAAATTGTTATGCAGTTCGTCGATAGTCAAGCGCCTGTTCTGCTGAATGTGTGCATCGACGGTTGCCCTCAGTTCGTCAGTGATTACGATTGGGCGGCCTGAACGTTCATTCCCTTTATTTATCACACCTTCCCCATACACTTCTACGAGTTGCCGATAAATTTCAGCAGGACGAATGTTTTTTGCAGCAATTTAATATCAGCTATATCCATTATTTTTAATGGACATAGCTGATATTAAATTGCTGCACAATATCTTTTACTTTCGCTAGCAACTTGAGACTAACTGATAGCGTCGACAAATGACCAGAGAAGTTAATAGGTTAAACGATCGCGGATAACGCTATGCGCGGAGAGAAGGCGCCAGCGGTTCTTACTTTAAAAATGACCCTCGTATTTTATGAAACCTTAAAATTATTGATGGTAAACAATTTAAATTATTCTTGGCGCTAATAGGAATGACTTTGGAGAACTTTTTCAATAGGACTTTTCCAGTGTTGATGGCAAACGACCTAAATTATTAAAAATCTCCGACAACCTCCAATCATTGAAAACTCTTGATTTCAAATAAAACCTCTGGTCTTTCGTTCGAAATTCAACTCCATGAATTATTGATGAGAACAAATCGGCCGTGCTATCTGCCTGCAGATGAAAGGAAATAGAAAATAACGACGCTGCGGTGAATTTCGGTAATTTTCTCTCACTCCACCTCTTTTTTTTTCATTTTCGGCGTGCCAGTGCATCGACGACATCTGTGTCGCGAGTAAAATCGATTCCGGTGACCTAGAATGTGGGTCAAGACTAAATCCCAGTGGCATAATTCGCACTCTAGCGCCACTCAACTAAAACTCGATCCATAATTTAGACTCCATCTCGTTCTAGTTGATCTTACGCAACAGCTTTACACACACAAACATATAATCATAAAAATCTATTAGGATCATGTGTATCGAGATACAGCAAGAAAGTGAAGTGAGGACGTTTTTACGAACGAAATTAATTATGGATGTTTGAAGATCGTTAGCGGTGGGGCAGACGGTTTTATTTTTTGGTGGTATTCCGAAATGGACTAGAAGGTCCTGAGCAACAATTAAATTAATTTATGAACATTGAAGAAAGACCAAATTACATCCCTTCGTAGGTCATTTAACAAATAAGAAGTTATCTATTCTTTGTTATTTGTTTACGTTACATGCTCGCTTTTACAACCACATATTTGCATTTCAATATACGGAATTTTTCTTTTACATAAAAATGTAGCGATGCGTGCGCGAATTTTTAACAGAGTTCAATTCAAGTTTCGATAAGTGTTTCCACTCCTTGAATAAGCATGAAGTAAAATTTCTAGTTTAGAAAAGCCTGAATATTTGGTTTGGTTGCACCGTGAAGCGAGTAAAATTTCGAGTTTAGAAAAGCCTCAAAACTTGGATTTGCCGGCGCCACTCGCTTCGCTCGTGCGCCGGCAAATCCAAATATTCAGGCTTTTTATAAACTCGAAATGTTACTTCATGCTTAACCAAGGAGTGGACACATTTATTAGAAACTTCAAATTTAACTTTTTCACTAAGAACGAATGCCTGAAAATTTACAGTATATGCATTGCTGAAGATCATATGAGTTTTGATCGTACTAGAAACTCACTAAAACATATTCAAATATAAGTCAAGCAAATTTCGCTCAAGGTATTTACAAGCCTCGCGTCTAAGAATACTTTTATTGATTTATCCACACACAATATGGTGTTTTATGTTTCCTAATCCACCTGCTTAATATGTAACTGTGCCAAATCCTGAATAGCGCTCTAGAGAGTCTAGACGCTAGTCTTGTTTCACCGTTGGAAACCTGGACGAAAACACGCCGAAAACAAATAGAGCTGAGATTGATTGAAGAAGACGAAACGATAATTACAGTGTCTGCAATATGATGTATGTATCCACCACGTGACCAGACACCTATTAAAATCAGGAAATTTCTGGATGACTTGCTTATAGGAAGTTTCAACAGTTTGCCGCTAATGAGCGACACGAAACGCTTAATTGACACACATGTGATTGGATACGTTTTTATTACTTCACCGAAATTAGAGGTTAATTGGTGTTTTTTGTGGATAATATTATTAAAGCATTTTATTTACAAATTTACGGTAAATTTTACTGTACTATAAATATCTTCAATTTGGTTCTCATTAATCACTTGATGAAACATGTTTACAATATTGATAATTAAATAAAAGTCACTTGGAACAGGGAAAACACATCGTAAACGAGTACGAAGACATCTGGAACTCCCCAATTCTTAAAGCCCTTATTACCTGACCTTCAAAAAAAATATGTATAAATAACTTGTAAAATATTTTTCTGTATTACTCCTTGAGAATGACGATACGTCGAAACTAGTCGGAGAGAATAAAAAAAAATAGTAGTGAAACAAACCAAGTGACTTTTATTTAATTATCAGTACTATACACGATTCCATTTGTTTCTGGATCTCGCCTAGCTATGGAAAATTGACAGTTTAAGTATTGTAAATGGGGCTGGTTGTGTTTTAAATCAGGGTTTTTAAATGTCACTGTCAGATGTTCGATTTTAAGGTTATAATTTCTGACTATTGTGATCTTACACTGTTGCCTGTTTTACAAATTTTCAGATATAAAAGGATAATAATATGCAGTTTTACGATTAACAAATTTTACTACTTGGTTTTTGTACATACAAACACAGCAATAATATTGTATATAACAAATATAATGAATTCGGCTCTGCAAACTTATTTCGTCATCCATTTGTATTTCTCGCTTGGGTCTTCCCGTTAACACATTTTGATCAACTCCATCCATCCACCTTAATTTTGGTCATTCTCTCTTCTGTTGGCCCTCAGTATTTTTTCGTAGAATTGCAAATTTATTCCCACCCTCTTGTGATACTGATAATTTTCATGTCAAACAATTTTTAAGCCCTCATTCCACTTTTATTATTTATTTTTTACTTTGACATTGACACAGCATTGCAACACTAGATTAATTTGATTTAATAATAAAATGCTCGAAGAAGCGACCGCGTGGCGAAATAATTGTTGCAAGATTAACAATAAACCTCTTGAAAATTAAAAAGAGGATTACTTATGATATCATAAATTATTGCAACACTGTTAAAATAAGGAATCAGGAGTGGCAACTAATAAAAAATGTAAATGTTGATACTGCAACATAACAACACGAAAGCATGGCTAGGCGAGATCCAGAAACAAATGGAATGGTGTATATGAATTATTTTTTTAACAATCAATAAGGTATTGCAACACTAGGCAACAAAAAATTTGTTTATGACAATTTTTTCTTCTGAAATGAAGCAGCGGGCTATGACATTGATTATTTCCAATATATTCGTTTTGTTTAACTGTCAACATTTTGTTCAGTACATATTTTTCCAATAAATTAGTGAGAGTGTCGACATGGGGAGTTTGTAAACAATTCAATGAAGGTTATTATTACGAACAGGGGTTGTATATTGTAATATTCATGGTGTTATACCTTAGAAATAGTAGAGCAAACAAGAAACAATATCTTACACGCGAGTGGCATCTCAGAAACAATGAATTCCTAGTCAAAATGACCTTATTCATAAGTCTTTAATTTCAATAATCAAAATTCTCTTTTGCCGCTTCACATTAAACTTAGACTTATCAAACAAATCGTTAACAAATAACTTTAAAAGTCTTTCAGTTTATTAGAAGAATATTCTCTAGTGTGCTGATTGCTAAAATAAAAGCCGTATTTTCAATGCTCCGCAAATTAAAACTAAATTGAAATGTGTAGAAATGGAGGAAAAAATTAAAACAACTGAAAGAAATACCTGGTATGCTTTCAAAAATATCAATTGTTCTTTGTACTTACTGATTTATAACTTTTTAAAATAGTAACAAAAAATTATAAAAGGTTACTTTGAAAAATGTGATTTAGGGTGCAGTTTTTGCATTCTCATTTGAGCATTTTTAGATTAAATTCAGAATATATGATTAAGGAACATAGGCAGAGGTTCCATCTAGGTATTTACAATATGGATAGACGCAGTTGAGGCAGGTGAAATGAGATAATGATGTGAGAAATAATATATATATTTGCCATTTAGTTATTAAAAGTAATACTGCTTATTATATGAAGCAACAATCACTTATTTACTTTTACATTCTGACAAAATTATCGTTATAAGCTTGTTACAGCTTAAGATTGTATTTTGGATAGTTATTAGTTCAAAGTTCCTTTTTAAATTGTTATATTTAAAATAAAATATTGCATTATAAGAAAAAAATGTATTTCTAAAGAATCCATAATTTCCAAAATCAAATAGGTCCAGTCTTTATACTTCATAGTTATGGTTTATTAAAAAACGATGTGATCAAATACATTTTCAATAATTCCATCAATGGTTTTATTAACACCATTAAATAGTGACTAGCATAGCCTAAATTACTGTAGCATTTAAGTACACCAACATAGAGGTATTCTTTTGTTAAGTACTACTGTAATCAAAAAGTGAGGTGAATGTTTTTATAAAATAAAAAATCTTTAATCTTCGAAATCAATTTCATCTCCTTCAAAGTACTCCCCGCCAGACACAATGCACTTATGCCAACGTTTTGTCAATCCTCGAAACAGTCAGAGAAGTCATTTTCCAAGATGGCCTTCAATACTTTCTTCGATTCGGCTTTTATCATCTCAATCGGGTCGAAACGGTTTCCGTAAAGCGGTCTTTTGAGTTTGTTTAAGAGCCAAAAGTCGCACGGTGTTAAATCAGGCGAATACAGTGATTGTGGATCGATATGGGTCGAGTTTTTGGCGAAATGTTGTCGAAGAACCAAAGCAGTGTCTGAGTCTGCATTATCGTGGTAGAAAAACCAAAAATTGTCTTCCCTAAATGTTTGCCTATTGAGGCGAATAGTTTCACGCAAACAACGCTTAATACTCAAATAATATTACTTGTTAACAGATGGCCTGGCGAAAAAAAAAAAAAATGCAGGCACAACATGGAGATAATCGAAGAAAACTCTTAACTTGGCCTTACATAGTAAAAACCGAAAAGCTCACTTTTGTATGTTTAAAAAAACTCGTGTAGCTGAAAGTCTGCATAGACATCAAAGACAGTAGTAAAAACACAAAAAAAAAATAATTTCATAATTTTATAGTAACTACTAAGTATAAATGAAAAATGCACCTTACTTTTTGATCACTGTAGTATAAATATCCCGACATATACGATGTAAATTTTCATGTGTTCATTGATTTTATAAAAGAGTTCAACTGTATGTTTCTTGCGAGTGTTTTCTCTCCTTGATTAAGTATGAAGTAAAATTTCGAGTTTAGAAAAGCTTGAAAATTTAGATTTGCCGGCGCACGAGCGAAGCGTGTCGCGCCGGCAAATACAAATTTTTTCGGTTTTTCTGAACTTGAAATTTTACTTCATGCGCCACGCGTATAAAACACTGGTTTGATGTGAAGTTCAAAATAGCTCAAATCACATAATCTAAATCAGCGTTCAGAAATATCATGATGATTATATAAATATCAAAATATAGGATATATATATCGATATTTATCAACTTCTTGAGAATAATTCTTGCATATTAATATTAATAATAAAAATAACCATTTATTTCCAACAGACATAATGTCCTACAAAGAAATGTACAAACTTAAGTGTAAATGTAACATGTGTAATTTGTTAATATATGCGCAAAATAATAAAGATATAAAACTATAATAATAGTAATAGTAAAAAATAAAAATAAGCAATAAAATTAAATTTGGGCTATAACAGAAAAATTCTAGAGCCTTTCTACTGTATGCTTGAAAACATGGGAAAATATCAATATTATATTGAATATGATGATAGGCCCGAATCATTTTCATAATAGGAGAGTTGGCGTGATGAATTGAGTTTGGTGTGGGGTATGTAAATGTTAAGGGGTTCCTAAAGTTAGCTCGTGATACATCGATTGACAGTGCTTGTAGCAATGATATATCGTCAATTTGATAGTGAATTAAATTATAAAGTGTAACTACATTTAGTAAATTGTGGTTATTAGCAATAGGCTGCATATTAAATTCGTAGAGCAAGTCATTATACGGGTATTCTTGATAAGGATAGTTGCCATGTTTTTTTTAGATATAGATATTTTAAGAATCTCCTTAGAACAGACTCAATATACTGAATATATGGCTGCGAGTGAGGGTTCCATACAGGAGCACAGTATTTGAGTTTACTTATAACCAGTGAATTGAATAGTAGCATAAGGGTCTGTTGATCTTTAAAATCCTTAGATGTTCTAATAATAAAACCTAACCTTTTGTTGCATATTTTTATAATATTCGTAATATGAGCGTTAAAAGTGAGTTTGTTATCAAATAGTAGACCCAGATCACACATCTCATTGACCCATTTTAGTGGGACATCATCTATTTTCTACAATGGGGGAAGAGTTCCTTGTGTAAGAAACAATTGAACATTTACTGAGATTCAGGGACAATTTATTCTCAATGCACCCAATGCTCAGCAACTCGAGGTTTTGTTGTAAGGAGTCACAATCCTTCGAATACCTTATAGGTGCAAAGAGTTTGATCTCATCTGCATATATAAGAACATCGCAGTCAATACTTTAACAACGTCATTAATAAATAAATAAAATAATAATGGTCCTAAGTTCGATCTCTGAGGTATCCCGTTTTTCGGAATATAGCAACGTGATTTATGTCCACTTAGTTCGACATGTCGTTTTATGTTCACTGGGTATGAGCTTACTACATTAATGATGCTAAAGGGAAGATCATATAGCAGTAATTTCTTTAACGCTTTAGAAAGACCTGTATACAGGACACCTGTTTGTATTCTTCCGTTCATGTTAGAAGAGATTTGCTGAGTGATCCCAATTAAATTTGTTAATGTTGAGCGTTTTGGTATAAACCTATGATGTTTTGGTGATAGGTCAGTTTTAACCAAATTATAGATGTAAGTAGTTAATATTCGTTCAAAAACTTTCGAAAAATTGCATAATATAGAAATAGGTCTATAATTGGATACCTCCGACCTATCACCTTTTTTGTAAACTGGAATCACTTTTTTAAGAATGATGTTAAAAATATGAGTTAATGGTTTAGCTAGCACTATAGCAGTGTCCTAAACAAGAAACTTTTCTGGGCTTTTCTAAACTCGAAATTTTACTTCATGCGCCATGCGTATAAAACACTTAAATATTGTGAAATGTATATTTGAACCTCACTTGAAATCAGTGTTTTATGCGCGTGGCGCATGAAGTATAATTTCGAGTTTAGAAAAGCCCAGAAAATGTGTCTCGGGTCGCTGCGTGACCCTCGACAAATTTTCCCGGGGCTTTTCTAAACTCGAAATTTTACTTCATGCTTAGTCTGGGGGTGGAAAACTCTGGTTTAAAGTTTCAAACCAGAGACAAATTTTCTGGGCTTTTCTAAACTCGAAATTTTACTTCATGCGCCACGCGTATAAAATATTGTGAAATGTGTATTTGAACCTCACTTGAAATCAGTGTTTTATGCGTGTGACGCATGAAGTAAAATTTCGAGTTTAGAAAAGCCCAGAACATTTTTCACGGGGCTTTTCTAAATTCGAAATTTTACTTCATGCTTAGTCTGGGAGTAGAAACACTCGTTTAAAGTTTCAAATTGAACTCTTTTAAAAAAACAACAGATGTCGGAAAATTCACAGCTTATGCATATGTTTTTCTTTAAAGTATACGTATTCCAAATTCAGCTTATTTTCTTTGAATCTTTAGTTGTATTTTTTTTAAGAGTTAAATTTGAAGTTATAAACGAGTGTTTTCCACTCCCAGACTAAGCATGAAGTAAAATTTCGAGTTTAGAAAAGCTCCGTGAAAATTTGTCGAGGGTCGCGCAGCGACCCGAGACAAATTTTCACGGGGCTTTTCTAAACTCGAAATTTTACTTCATGCGCCACGCGTATAAAACACTTAAATATTGTGAAATGTATATTTGAACCTCACTTGAAATCAGTGTTTTATACGCGTAGCGCATGAAGTAAAATTTCGAGTTTAGAAAAGCCCAGAAAATTTGTCTCGGGTCGCTGCGCGACCCTAGACAAATTCGAAATTTTACTTCATTTTTAGTCTGGGAGTGGAAAACATTCGTTTAATGTTTCAAATTGAACTCTTTTGAAAAACAACGGATGCCGGAAAATTTACAGCTTATGCATTTGTTTAACGAAAATCAATAAATTTAAAGAAAATAAGCTGAATTTGGAATACGTATAATTCCAAATCCAGCTTATTATCTTTAAAGCTTTAGATATTCGAGCTTTCCGAGCCACGTGAAAATCTACAACAAGTTAGTCTTACAAAGACTATATCAAACACTCATTGAAACAACTACTTCCCGGGCTAATACCCCGACGGACCCGGGAAGTAGTTGTTTCAATGAGTGTTTGATATAGTCTTTGTAAGACTAACTTGTTGTAGATTGCGAAAAGAATCGCACTTTTAATGTTTGAAGTATTCTGCAACCAAGAATTGGCAATTTCATTTATACTAATGTTTGAACGGTAACGTGACCGCCAGTCTAAGGTGTCAAATTGTTTAGAGGGAATGGCAAAGCTATACTGAGAAGAGATAAATCTCGAAACGCGTCTATAGATGGCCTGAATAATTTGACCCAAATTGTTACATTTGCAGTAGGTTACTGTATGTAACAGCAAACACTTGTTGTATAATTCAATGTCCGTCGGGGTATTAGCCCGGGAAGTAGTTGTTTCAATGAGTGTTTGATATAGTCTTTGTAAGACTAACTTGTTGTAGATTGCGAAAAGAATCGCACTTTTAATGTTTGAAGTATTCTGCAACCAAGAATTGGCAATTTCATTTATACTAATAATTATTCTATTCAAAAAGGGCAAATGGTGCCTAAAATGCGCATCTATAATTCAAATAAAATAGTAAAGATAAATCAAAATAACTACTATTTATCTATAACTAATATAATAAGCCGGTATTGACAAACAGTGTTTTGAGTTATAAATACTGACGCCAATACCGGCTTATGGTTAGCGAAGTCAGTATATATACAACTTCTACATATCAAGTGAGTGTGTATGGGATGATGGATGTGGCGGCCTGAGGAGCTCATAAAAAGAGCGAAACGATCGTCGTCGTCTTCTGTCCTCCTTGCACACTCACTTGATAAAAAAATAACTTTTACATCATGACCTAATGCGCTGTTATTTCTTATTTGGTATATATATATATATATATATATATATATATATATATATATATATATATATATCATAATAAATATCGTGATAGGTATTTAATGATATATATCGTCTGAACCCTGATCTAAACTGTTGGAAAATTAGGTAAACAATTTAAATTTTTGCATGTAGATAAAATATCATTTAAATTTTGACTAAGGATGTTTTTGAAATCATTAAATATTTAATTAAAGTCAATATTTTTTAGTCTTTCAATTACCAAGCGTTCCAGCAAAATTATTAATGAATGATAGAATTTATAATTTCCGTTCGGAAATACTTATTATAAGGAACCTAACAACAATTCAAGCATCAAACCTGTAATTTAATAAATATTTTATCATGATACGACAATCCAATAGTAGCTATAAATTAATTTATCTCTATTATGACATCGATCCTAGAAATTAATTAATAATACACTGCTTTCCCAGAAATTAAATCGCCGTACAAATAATTGATAACATAAATTACCTACCAGGCATGCGCCACGAGGAAAATCCACGATCCCTCGAGTGCTTTTCGCCGAACGAAGTCAGGAAAAGTTTGCACGGGTACCACATTTTTTTTCCACAAAAAAAAAACTGTTTTTTTAAAAATCCAGATAAAGAAACGTAGAATAAATACAGACAAAATTGGTTATCACCACTAGGTTAATTGCACTTTTGTTTAATTGATCAACAAATATTGGTTACACTTTATTAAAGTTCATGTTTTAGCTAATTTTAATTAAATTGATTAATTGTAACCTGTTATCAGGAGTTTAATTTAAGGTTGGTAATCAAATACTCGAATATTGAGATAAGTATAGATTTATTAAACACCAGCCTAATCAATAGAATTGTCGTAATACGTTATGGTTATAGTGTAATGCAAGTTAATTTCTACGAGACCCGTCCAAACAAGATGCTAACATATCATCTTAATAAAACAAAATCTACATGCTATTAATAGAAACATTTAAATTTGGAACATTTAAAAATCAACATTTCCATCAGTTTTCTTCATAAAATAAAAATAATGCTTACATCAGATTATAATAAAAACTTACAGTCAGCTGTTTTTCTAACAATCACCAAATTATAAAATTCAACTTAATTTAATTTATTCCACAAACAGGGTTTTGAGTTATGTAAAGTAATCAATTACTAATAAAACAAATTAACTTATTCAGTAATTTAATTAATAATTGCTCTTAATGGGTTATTGCACTATTGAATTTCAGTGCTTCATTAGATATTTTATTTTTATGGTAGATTAGTTTTGAATTTAAACTGATCTTTAATTTTAGATTTGTTAACCACATAAATAACATATTTAATATAGCTTTGCTATGCATTTAAAACTGTTCAACTTATTAATAATTTATATGTGTTAATTACATATGTTAAAAATATGTTCTAAATCGGCGTATTCTCTGTGCAATAACGATGATTCGAATTCATTGTAAGGATTCAAATTCTTTTAAAAGGTTTCGAATCTTTTTAAAAGAATTCGAATCGTTTTAAAAAGATTCGAATCACTTATATTTGGATTCGAATATTTTTCTTTTAATTGTAACGAGCCCTAACCTCGAATCCTTTTCAATAAAGAATCTCTCAAAGGATTCAAATCCTACCCAACTCTGGTAATTAGTAACTTATCAATATTTATTAAACTTGTTTTTGATTCAACACAAAAACACTATTAGATACGTATTCATTATAATAACTCACTTCATTAATCTTTAACAAACTCGTTTATTTTATTTCTTACACCACACTTTACCCAAATTTAAGTGCAAACTATTATTATTTTATCTTTATCAAAAAACACCATTAATTACGTATGTATCAGAATAACTAACTTCATTAGTCTCTGGAAAACTCGTTTCGTTTTTTGACACTACACTTCACTAAAATCCAAGAGACAACTGTAAGTAGTAAACTTCCTCACAAACTCCCACTTTTCCGATCAAAATACTCCACAATATTTGTGCTAATTATTAATGTAAATGCGCACAACGGTTAATCACCGATATGAAAGTGATTCTATCCTACATTTTAATAAAACCATCACGGATGCGTTTAGCACTCGGCCGGTCGGTTCTGGCCAGACAATGGCAATAGGTAATGCTATAATAGCTAACGTGTGCCTCTGAATTTCATTTGCGGCGATAAGAAAACGACGTCACGGCTATTTGTTCATGTCCGAACTGATAGAGCGTCGCGAATTCACTGGGGCAAAGGCGCAAAACGCTTCAAAGTCAGTTAATCTATTCGCGCATAGGTGTGGATTTTGCAGATAAGTTATCAATTAATCGATTGATTCATACGCGAAATGGATTGTTAAATATTCGGTTATCGGAGGGGAAAATTTAACATGATAAAAAATTGAAGATTACGTGTTCCTAATTGGAATGTACTTTAGGAAATGTATATTTATCTAGCTTTTAAAAGTCAGAAAGAGTAAAAATAGTATTGATTGCTAAGTTAATTATAAAGTTGGTGGAATAGTCAAGTTAGGCTAGTGTTTCTCAGTCATTATATATTGATTAATTATTTGTCAGAAAAACAAAACCAGATTTTGAATGATATATTCATTTCAGTCAATACTCCGGATTCTGCTAAACAGTATTTTGAATTTATACTTTATAAAACACTTATTAAAAGTGAAGTTTAAAATATACTGCTGATTCAAGGCGTTTTGGCTTGTTCACATAAACTCGGGACTAGAGGTATTTTCTTTTGACTAAAGACTGAAAATTTAGGACGAAATCATACGAATGTTATCATCATTTTTTTCCATGGAATTTAAAATGATTTAGTTTACCTTGAGCTTTTGAATTTTAGAAAATAAACATATCTCTATAATCTCTATCAAAATCAGTTCTTCAGATAATTTTTGAATGATTTAATTTAATAGATAAATGCAAGGTAATCACACGAATGCTCGGAGTTTTTGGGAGCGGCTGCAACTAAGCATCAACGTCATCTGCGAGTCCTGATCTTTTTTCAACGTAAAAAAAGTATAACAACAAAAATATTTTAGTTTTACTATGTTACAACAGTTATACAAATTCAAAGCAAAATTGACTTAAGTAACTGATCGAGCTGCTAAAAAAAGTCGAGCTGCTCGATTTGCAAGAAATCGATCCCTTTTGATCGATCTTGTCTATTACTATCTAAAATATTGATCAAATATTTAAAATACTCAATTTGATCAAAATGTCCTGTTGCAAAGAAAGTACCTATCATTAGATAAAACTCACAATCTTTTTAAATATACAATTTATTTAATATACTAGACTAACGTTAATAGCAAAGCAATTACCGAAAATGGTCGAACCAGCGTCTTATCAATATCATTTGATATTTCCGATCTATCTCCTTTATTTAATTTAACATTTATATGATAGGCTGGCCGCATCATACGATTTTCCTTATCATCGCTTGAGCGTTTTCGAACAATTGGACTCGGTTTGTGTATTTTTACGCAGTTTCCCATTGTATCTCGAAAAGGTCATCAAGCCGGGCAAGTTGCTACATCGGAGGCAAGGTCAGTGTTCGACCTATTTCCAGATTATTGAACAGCGTAACAGTAAAAGCGGCACTTTTCCCTCTTGATGCAATCATTTCCGTAATTACCACTGGATGACTGCCATTACCGCCAAGCAGCCGTACGTAATTTCTAATTTAATTGACCTTTTTCGCAACGGCTCCGGTTAATCATGATCGCTTGCCAATGAGGGTTCATTAAATATTTTGTATGCTTTCGACTTTGTTGTATCAATATCAGTTTGGTTGTACGATTAGTTGGATCTTAGTGCACTCAATTATGTGGAATTGTAAAAGTGGCATACGAAAAAAAAAAAAATGGAGACCACTAATGTAGACAATAGATGCTGTTGATAAAGTATTAGCAAAGACAATTTTACAGAAAGTCCATGGGATATGGAATCCAGGAAATCAAATTATGAAACAAAGTCTTACAGATGGTATCTCCATTAGCAATTTCATTACTAATCAGATATAATCATTCTATATAATTTTTTGGCGACCAAATAATTACATTGGACGGACTGTCTGGATAATAAAATTGTCTATGGTATTAGTATCTGCAGTAGGTATAAAAATGGTGATTATTTGTGCGATGAAAGACGCGGAACATTAACACATTGACTGCCGCGTGAGTTAAATCCAACACAATTGTATGTAGTGGTATAGGGTTTATTCGATCATGGCAGTCAACATATTTAAAGTATACTTTAGATAACAATTGGGGTGAATTCAATAACTCATCTATTAACTTAAAAAAAATCTCATACAAATATAATAAAGATAAAGATGGACAAAGAAATGCATTCATAGGCTACAAACGAGTTCTCATAGTTGACAGATACATCTGAGTAAATACCAGTCAATTATTTTAAAATGTAGATATTTATAAACCGCTATTGCACACATTTAAAAATGGTAGACATAATTTTAATATAAAGATAACAGAAGCGTACTCTAAATTACTTTTAACAAAAGCAAACTACAAATATGACATTTGAATTAACTAGAACCCAAAGATCACAATGAGGAATAGATCTTATACACAGTGTATCCAGAAAGTAAGTTCCGTTTGTATTTCTGGCCACCGCAGCGCTGCGATCGCAGTTTTGCGCATGAGCGGTACTTACTATAGGTTATAACCTATTGAGAAGATGTTGACGTTAGTATGAGTTAGCTGAGTGTTGTGTACGCTTGGTCGTGCTTGTTTGAAAGGGTGACTTAAATTGAAAATCCCGCCGCTTTTAAGATAAGGTCTAGAATTACTTTTTTCAGTGCGAAGAACATTAAACTAGAGAAAATATGATAAGTGATTCAATGGCAAGGAAATTCTCACCCATCTCCATACCATTAAATGACTTTTCACATTTTCAATGAAGGACATAATAGTGTCCATGATGATGAGCGAAGTGAGCGTCCATCTTTAATTAGTGATGAACTGGTTCCTGCAGTTAAAGAAAAGCTTCACGGAAACCAAAAGCGTACAATTTCTGCTCTCTCTATGAGTCTTGGTGGAAAGAGGTTCAACAATGACGACGAGATCGAAGAACATGTTGTTGATCATCATTGACATCGCAGGCGGCACCTTTCTATAAAGAGGGAATAAAAAAGCTTGTGCCACGCTATGACAAGCGCCTACGACATTTTGGGAGTTATATAGAAATATAGTTTAAGGTATAAACATTCTTTTACAATATTTTTTTTCTAAATATGTACTTGTTTTCTTTAACCAGTCAAACGGAACTAACTTTGTAGATATAATACGTAGTTAAATGGAATATTAATATTCGCTGTTTTTACAAAAGCTTCTAAAAAGTGCCTCCAATCCCAACTAAAATTTAGAGTTTAGAAAAGCCTAAAATCCAAACCAAATGTTTAGGCTTTTCTAAACTTGAAATTTTACTTCATGCGTCACGCGCATACAACACCGATTTAAAGTGAATTTCAAAATAACCCACCCCTTATGTTTGGTCCTCACGTCAATACATTCTACAAATGTTTACTATTTACTAATATACCTATACATCTTTTATAATAACACTAGGATTTTGGGATATTATCTTTTTCGTATTTAATCATCACTTCAATAACGAGGAAAAGTAATACAAAAACATAAACATTTTTCCGTTTCATTATTTGTCGTGACTTTTCTTAAACTCGAAATTTTACTTCACGCTTAATCAAGGAGTAGAAACACTTGTTAGAAGCTTCAAATTCAACGCTCTTATTAAATCAACAAATGCCTAATAATGTACAATATATACATTATGTACAGTTAAAAAAAATCCTGTATGCATTGATAAATATGGTCCTAGATTAGATCCTTGTGGTTCACCCGAAGAACTGTAGAAATAGTAAGATTTATATCCATTATACATGTAATACATACACATAATTACTGCGATTCTTCAAGTATAATTCCATATATATTTATTAAAATAAAACTTATTCAATTGTAACAAGTCAAAAAATTAGGCTATCAATAACTCCCATTAAAAAACAACAACAATTACATCTATAGTAAATTAAACAAACAAAAAATTAATAGATTGCTACTTAAGATTAGATAATCCTCGAGCGTAACCTTTTCCAAAATTGCGCAATCGTACTCAATCCGAGCGGATCGGTAAAAAGGACGAAATCGTTACGTCCGCATTAAGAAAAATATAATCACAAAAGCCTTTTCAATTCCTTAAGGTTCGTTAATGCCGGTGCATATGTAACAGAGTGTGGAGTTTTTGTATTGTTTACATAATTCGCATGGTTTTTTTCAACATTTTCGAAACGCATTAGTTGCGAAATGAGGTGTCGTGATTATCTATTCCAAGGCTAGACGCCGCTGCCGACGACGTCAATTTAATTATGCTAATTTACGGCGCTCTTGTCGGTGCTGCATTATTTGCCGGCAACAAAGAAATTGATGTGTTGTTTTATCGCAGTGTGTAATTAATAGGATAGTGCTTAAATTTGTACGAGAATAAGTTATTTTCGAGGACATTCCCTTCCAGTTCCTATCACTGGTGTCAGGGCCGTAGCCAGACGACCTAGCCCTCACGAAATACCCGTCTTGTATGTGGTTTTTTTAATAAAAAATATGCTAAAATCCTATACCATATAATGAACAAATATTTAGATAAGGGATGGCCATGGTAAGCAAAATCACTGTCTTTAATAGGCTCAAGCTTGGTGACACTAAATGTCAGTTTCGATTTGAATTTTTATTCATCATGCTATTCTTGCATAAGCGATTTATCATTGAATCTTATTTGCGTAATGAAAATCCTGAAAATGGGGAATGGATATACAGCCTGGTTGAATTTCGACAACAGTTTCCTGATCTTCTGTTTTTAGAAGATGACTTTTTCAATGTGGTCCGGAATTCTGTGCGATAGGGACGGCGGTGGCGGGCCAACGGTCCATACAGAGGAGACTATTGAGAATGTTCGAGATATTATTAATGAAGCACCAACATTGCGACATTGCGAAGACTCATCACACAGGAAATTCCCGTATCTTATGGTAACTGCAGTACAATTTTGAGGAGGGACATTGGTTTATTTCCTTACAAGGTGCAGGCTTATCATAAATTATTGCCGCCTGATCATAACAGGCGCGTGTTATATTGCCAATGGTTCACCCAACAATTATTGCACAAAAATGACCTCTTAAATTTGACATTCTTTACAGATGTGGTGTGGTTTAATTTGTCAGGGTATATCAATTCATAAACCATAAAGATGTGGAGTGCTTAAAACCCTCACATATTTCGTGAGTCCCCGTTGCATTCCCAGAAAGTTGGCTTATGGATTGCTGTTTCTCGCAGACGATTGATGCCCAGATTCTTTGAAGGAACCATCAATGCCCAAAAGTACCGAGACAACATCTTAGAACCCTTTATAAACCAACATCACGAAGTCGCGCTACAAGGTGGATATTTCCAAAACGATGGTACCACTTCTAAGATGACTCCACAATCTATCGCTTATTTACGACAATTTTTGACGATCGTCTAATCAGTTTACGTTGTGTACCTGAATTCTCGCCAAGATCACTAGATTTGACTATCCTTGATTACTTCGCTTCTCCACATTTTAAAAACATATTGTTTAAGACACTAGTGCACACACTTCCTCAGTTACGAAACCGAATAGTTGAATAATGTGCTAATATCACACCTGAAATGCTCCAGAGCGTATTTGAAAACATCAAAAAGGCGTGTAAATTTATGTTTGCATGAGAATGGTGGTCTATTTCAACATCTACTGTAATAAATTGAAAATCAACTCGTAGTTTAATAACTAAGTTTTATTTGACAAGCTGATTAGCTTACATAACCTATATAATTTCAACTGACGATGAATCAAACATGCAAGGTACGTTCCGAATTCCACCCTTTATCTAAATAATGTTTATTCATATGGTATATTCGTCAGATTTAGCATATGTTTTGCACGACCTAAACTTATGGTCTGGCTACGGCCCTGTCAAGTGTACGAATTTACTTAGGGCTCACTAACTGCCCTTGAGTTGCGCACTAAATGCATACATCGGTATTGACATGTTTATCAAGATGCTGGAATTGTTGAACTTTACCGATAATAATTTAATTCCGATTGAATGGAGTTCTTGCACATTTTTTATTATCATCTCAACGATGGGATCATTTGAATGAAAATAATCGATTTGTGTGATTATAAAAATAATCGAACATCTCGAGATCTTCTGTTAGTTATAAGCCATACGTTTCTATTCTTCTATCATATGTTCAATAAAAAAAACCTCTAGAGTGCTATGATTTTATCTTTTTTTAAATTTATGTTGGCTACACGCTTTAGGAATTGTCATATTAAACGTCAGAGATAATAATTATAATGAATAATTTCAGAGTTGCCTAGTCTAGTGGTGTTATTTTATTGAACATACGATATAATTTGAATTATCATTCGAGTGATCATATGGGCAACAATTCGAGCAATTATCTTAGCAACTAGACAAACGATCATTTGAGCAACCATTCGAGCTCGATCTCTCGAGCAATCATTCAAATGATCTCTCGAGAAGTCTATTAAGCTATCGTAGGATTATCAATTTAATTCAAATCACAATAATCGATTGTTGATATCATTTTATAACTATTCTGTGGAATAGTGATAGAACCCAATTCATTTATTTATACAACGTCCGACTGTGATATCGCTTAGCTTAACCACGAATTTAGTAAAAAACAAATAATCTGTTGTCTTATTTGAAAAAATATCTCCTGGAAGCGGTTCTAGGCGGTAATTAAAAAAAACGGTTTTAAGAAGAGTAAAGTCCTATCTAATGTTCAAGCCAGAAAATCGCCTTGTAATTGTTTGTTATTACTTCAAAATTCGCTTGAGAACCGCATTGTTATGCGTATTTTATTATTTTAGTAAATACATACTTCCAAACTACAAATGCACCTGCACCGATAATATTTTTTAAATATACTTATATTTTATACTTACGTCGATAATTTGGGACTACGGAAGTAGACATACCTGGAACAAAAATTATGATGTAATAAATGAGATTATAATAATACAAACAAACCGTTTTCCCGTTTTCATTCCTATCGTCAATTGTCAAATTCAACGTTAATAAGGCAACACATGTTTTTATACAATTTATCAATTAGTATTAGACCCGGGTTCACGATATGACAACACTGACATTCGATTTTAAATTAACCATATATCTATGCGCAACTTACATAGATTTGCCTATATTACTAATATAGAAGTAATTACAGGCATCTAAATATACCTACACGCAAAACTTCATTTGCATTATTTAATGCGTAATTTCACGATGCAAGAAAAACATATTAATTTCAACGTTAAAGGGAAAAAAGTCTGCTTTGCCTTTAAGATTGAAAGTAATATTTTTTATTACCCTTTAGTCATAAATCATAATGGTCTGAAATACGTTTCTTGCGACAATGTGGCAAATTTGATATTTCTGAACGCACCTGTGTAACTGAATATTTTATTGAATCAGATTATGTCCCTCTTCTAATCTTGATTATATTCATGAAAATGTTACAGTTTTATGATAGGAAAGCACACAGAGAATATTTCTGTTAGGTTAGGTTAGGTTAGGTTATTATACATAACCCCATAACTACAGAGTTTGGTAAATTCAACACAGCGTATACATTAGGGAGTTTTTTTTTGTATACATATCCCAATTATAGGCAGTAAATCTTTAGATATTCCTTGTTTTTTCTTTTCAAGAGTTTAATTTTTGAAGCTTTAAACGAGTGTTTTCACTCCTAGGTTAAACATAAAGTAACATTTTGAGTTTAGAAAAGCCTTAAAATTTAGTTTGATCGTTCCGCGAAACGGAGCGACCAAACCAAATTTTCAGGCTTATTTAAACTCGAAATTTTACTTAGTGTTTAATCTGGGAGTGGAAACACTCGCTTAAAGCTTAAAATTTAACTCTTGTGTATATGTACACTTAAAAGAAAAATTCCCTGTACTTAAAGCAAAAATTCCCTGCACAACATACAAATTAGGTAGTGTAAACTAACAGTGGTAGCTAAATACATATTGAAAAACACGTAATTTTTACACCTTTTGTCTTGCGCGAGGCTCAATTTATGCGTATTTACACACGGACAAAGGCATCTCCTGGGAAACGAACGTGCCAGTTTCAAGACCACGATTTCAACACAATTACTCAAATTGGAGATCTCACCTCAAGTGCTCGAATTGGAAATCTCACCTGGAGAGTCTGTAGCGCCTATTCTGGTATGCAGACTATACACAAGATGAGCGATTTGGCCGTGTTTTCTTTGCAAAACAATAAAGACTGCGCCGCCTTGCATCAAACAAACGCGGAAACGACTCGCGACGCGAAAAGCCAGCACGACCCAGATATATATGCATTTCATTTATGTGTTGTGCGCGGATGGATTTGGTTTATTTTCGGACCCGAAGCGCGGTGGTTTAATTTTAACAAGTTGAGGATTTCGATAAATACTTGTGTATTGATACAAAAGAAATGCATACTGTAGCCATAACACATTACGTTTAGCCAAAACCGTTTATAACGACACCGGCTATAATGTACAATCGGATATAACGAACAAAATAGTCGGTCTGTAGAATACCGTATATAAAAAAGTATTAACGTTGCTTACAACGAACACATCGGTTAGAACAAACGAATTTCTAGGACCTTACGCTTTAAATTAAATTCCATTCATTTTGAATAATTTGTGCTGAACTACGTTTCTGATTGATTGTCTAACGAGGGTTTCCACTCCCAGATTAAGCATGAAGTAAAATTTCGAGTTTAGAAAAGCCTGAAAATTTGGATTTGCCGGGGCGCGCGAGCGAAGCGAGTCGCGCCCCGGCAAATCCAAATTTTCAGGCTTTTCTAAACTCGAAATTTTACTTCATGCGCCACGCGTATAAAGCACTGATTAGAAGTGGAGTTCAAAATATATTCAACTTGATTTTATGTTTAATCTCACTAATTAATTTTACAAATGTTTATTGCGTCTCACCAAATCTTAGACTTTCAAAATTTGAGCAATTTGTTTTGAGATATGTAGATATACCTAAAACTTAAAGGTAATACTGTGTAACATCTAGTCATTTTTGAGACGCTATTTTACCGCTGACTCTGCAAATATGCACAGTAAACAAATGATTTGTTTTTGTTTCATAGAACGAAAGACGTGATTAATTGTACGCTATAACTGGTAATTTCAACAGCCACTATCTGTTGAAATTACCAGTTATAGCGTACAATTCATAACGACTTTCGTTCTATCTGAAAAATCACTAGATGTTACACATGTTTTTTTTTTAAATTTTAAATATATCTACATAACCCAAAACAAATAGTTCAAATTTTGAAAGCGTAAGATTTGGTTAGACGCAATAAACATTTGTAACATTAATTAATGTGAGATTTAACATAAAATCAAATTAAATATATTTTGAACTTCACTTGCAATCAGTGTTTTATACGCGTGGCGCATGAAGTAAAATTTCGAGTTTAGAAAAGCCTGAAAATTTGGATTTGCCGGGGCGCGACTTGCTTCGCTCGCGCGCTCCGGCAAATCCAAATTTTCAGGCTTTTCTTAACTCGAAATTTTACTTCATGCTTAATCTGGGAGTGGAAACCCTCAATTAGAAACTTAGTTGAAAAGAAATTATTCAAAATAAATGGAATTTAATTTAATCAAAAAAATACGCTGATAACACAAATATATATCAAATCAAATTTTAAAAATGTTAACTTTGATCTGATAGTTTGGAATATTTAGCAAAGATATTTAAATTTCAATTATGGCCAATCAAAGTTTATTTATTTCTGTAAAGATTTTATGAATTTTATGTTGATTTGATAATCCGTTCATTCAAACGAATGTTTAAAAAAACATAAAAACGAATTAAAATTAATATCGACTTTCTGCAAAAAGTTTGTCTCCAAATATTCAGTGAAACAACTACTTCTCGAGCTAATACCCCGACAGATATTGAATTATACAATGAATATTTGCGTTACACGACAGCACTGCTGTTCTATGCATAATTTATATGCAAAATGCAACATCAGGTCAAACTATTCTCTAACCAAACTAAATGAAACAAAAGGAAATTGCAGTGCTGTCGTGTAACGCAAATATTCATTGTATAATTCAATATCTGTCGGGGTATTAGCTCGAGAAGTAGTTGTTTCAATGAATATTTGGAGACAAACTTTTTGCAGAAAGTCGATATTAATTTTAATTCGTTTTTATATTTTATAAATATTCTGCAACCTATTGACAAACTCAATTTTTCTTTATGATAAATTGTCTTTATGTTTAAAAAAAACGTTGCATAATTTAAACTTTGGCTTAATATTTTGAGAAGATGCGTTAAGATAATTGATTTTCTTAGCGATTTTAGGTTTCTTACGAGTATTTTCAATCCCAGATTAAGCATGAAGTAAAATTTCAAGTTTAGAAAAGCCTGAAAATTTGATTTGGTTGCCTTATGCATGTTGAATATGACTTTGGCTTAATAGTTTGAGAAGATGCGTTAAGATAATTGATTTTCTCAGCAATTTTAAGTTTCTAACGAGTGTTTTCAATCCCAGATTAAGCATGAAGTAAAATTTCGAGTTTAGAAAAGCCTGAAAATTTGGTTTGGTCGCTCCGCGAAGCGGAGCGACCAAACCAAATTTTCAGGCTTTTCTAAACTCGAAATTTTACTTCATGCGCCACCCGTATAAAACACTAAAATGTTGTAAAGATAAAAATACACTTGAAATTATTATTTTTAAAACGTGTAATAATAAAAATATTTAAATACCAAAATATCTACATTTTCTTCACACAATTTCAAGTTAGGTTATTTAATACAATGTATAAATTAACTTATTTATGGAGCTTAATTTACAAATATTTATTTTGTACAACAATTGTTGATGGAGAAATATCATTGTTATTAACTTAGCGAAGTACCTGGCCAATTATTTACCTCAATCCTTTATTAGACAGAAATGTATGCCTGCCCGGTGCATTCACTGCTTTCGCATTTTGTATATGTTGACTTTTAATATACCCACTTATATACAGGGTGATTCAAAATTCCTATTACACGCGTCTAGGGGTTGTAGTTGCAGAGAGCACTTAGTAGATAACATATTGAAAAGGAACCCATGCCCGAAAACGTGCCGTTTCGATGTTACAAAAATGACAAGGTCAAATCAGAATACTATTACAATTGTTTCAATTTTTTTTTTCAAAACTGTTACTGTGTGTAATGTGTTAATATTAGATACAACACAATACTCAAAGAACATACTGACACTAATAATTCCATGAGGAGGTTACCTGTTTGCACTACAAGAGCTAAATAAATTATTCAAACAAATTGATTTTTACCATGTAACAAATGAAATTCCCTTTTTATCAAATGAAAATGCCACATGTCAGTTTTGTATCAACATATTTAATTATTTATCAAATAGGTTTCCCCTTTAATTAAATGTAATTCCTGTTTTATTAAAAATTATTAAACATTGTGCAAGGACGTTAGATACTGGAATTTTTTTTAAGCGTTTCGAACGAGTGTTTCCAGTCCCAGATTAAGCATGAAAATTTCGAGTTTAGAAAAGCCTAAAAATTTGGTTTTGTCGCTTTCAGGCTTTACTAAACTCGAAATTTTGCTTCATGCGCCACGCGTATAAAACACTGATTACAAGTGAAGTGTAAAATATACTCAATGACATTAGAAGCGTAACACCCAGAAGTAGTTATTATTTTAACTTGATTTTTTGCCAGTATGGTAGTCTTACATCAAGAATAAAATGATTACATTTACAAGAAATTTTATTAAAAAACAATCTAAAAAAAATTAATAATGTGTTTGGCGACCCCTTTGCTGTATACACTCCTGTAGACGTCTGGGCATCGACAAAATGAGATGGTCGATGTCTTCTTGAGGCATCTCGTTCCAAGCAACTTGAATTTCATGGATCAACTGTGCTAGAGTCTGTGGAGGATAGTGCAAAGAGAATATTCTTCTTCCCATGATATCCCACACATGTTCAATGGGATTTAAATCCGGCGAACGGGGCGGCCACGCCAAAACATTCACACCAGCTTCATTAAGAAAGTTCATAGTTCGACGAGCAATATGGGGACGTGCGTTATCTTGTTGAAAAAGTACGTCTGGGCGGCCATCTAAATAAGGCAACAAAGTCGGTCGTATGATGTCTTCAACATAACGCGCAGCTGTCATACTGCCTCGAATGAATACAAGAGGTGATCGACTACCATAAGCAATAGCCCCCCAAACCATTACTCCAGCAGTACTGTGTACATGCCTCTCAATAGCAAACCTAAGATCAGGTCGTTCTCCACGGTAGCGTCGTACCCTTCTACGGCCATCATGCGTGCCTAGACAAAATCGTGATTCATCGCTGAATACGACATCGTGCCATTCTGCCTCCCAATGCTGCCGTTCTCTGCACCAGTCCAACCTTTGGCGACAGTGTCTCGCTGTTAAAGGAAGCACTAATCTTGGACGGTACGAAAGAAGCCCAAAGGATTGAATGCGGCGATATAAGGTTCGCATACTAACGGGCCTACCTTCTTCTCCAATCCATTGATCACCGATTTAACGCGTAGTAGCGAAACGGTCTCGCAGGGCTATTTGTCTTAAGCGCCGATCTTGACGTTCTGTGGTACGCCTTGGTTGACCAATTGGTCTTCTTCTTGCTCCTCTACCTTCTTCTGTCCATACCTGATACACACGTATTACAGTTGCTGCAGTGGAATCAATACGGCGGGCAATTTCGCGATAGGACATACCGACATCTCGACAAGCAACAACTCGACCCCGGTCAAAATCGCTCAAATGGACGCTCAAATGGACGTCTTCGGACTCGAGGCATTTTATTTAAGCTTAACACACTCAACGGAAACACGAAAACTAAAAACATTTGTACTAAACACCTCATATAAATACTTTTATCAAAAAAGAAAAAGTGAAATATTTTTTTTTTCACAATAAATATAAAAGGCACAAGGTTGAAATTGTTATCAATGTTTGCTTTAAATATAGTCACTCTGTTGCTAAAATATGAATTCAAAAAAATCATTCCTTCTTGGTGTTACGCTTCTAATGTCATTGAGTATATATTCATCTTGATTTTATGTTTAATCTCACACTAATATTTTCATTATCGCACGTTTGGGATTTGTCAAGTCAGCTAATGGCGCGCGTCGTCAAGATGCTAGCCAATATTTAACGCACGAGCATCTTCATAAACGATTAGTCATCACACGTGATAAATAAAGACTGCACGACTATATTCATAAAGAGAAAAATTCATTATGTACATGTTTACTTAAACTTATTTGAATTCAAGCATACCCTAATTTAAAACCTAAACATTCTCTACATATAACTTGATTAGTTCCCTTCTCGATCACTCTGAGAAGGGAACTAATTAAGTTATATGCAGAGAACTTTTACCGCAGATTAATGTGTCTTCTTCTTTAAGTGCCTAGCCTCTATGGATGTTGGCTATCATGTTGGCCCATATTATTTTGTTCGCAGTCGATCTGAACAATGCTGCTGACGTCATATCGGTAAATGTGTAAAGCTTGTATTAGACGACACTATTTTCTTGTACAAGAAAATAGTATACTATTTTCTATCATGGTGTAATACACAAAATTGTACCAAACGCGAATCTTGTACAATTTTGTATAATGGAAATAGGACATGTTCTATTTGGTAATTTCCTGTACAATATTTTTGTACAAGAAAATAGTGTCGTCTAAAACAAGCTTAACCCATTAACGGCCGAACAATTATAGAGTTGACTGTAAAAGTTGGTTTTAGGTACAATTCTGCATTATTTTATGATTTTTATGAAAGACTTATTGTATTACATACCGTAAATTTTTCTTCTAATCATACATAATGTTTACGCTGTAAATGTTCAGATTTAATATTAAGTCGTGCAATATAAAGTTTCGAACGAGTGTTTCCACTTCCAGACTAAGCATGAAGTAAAATTTCGAGTTTAGAAAAGCCTAAGAATTTGGATTGGCCGCGTAGCGAAGCGGAGCGGCCAATCCAAATTAGGCTTTTCTAAACTCGAAATTTTACTTCATGCGCCACGCTTAAAAACACTGATTTACAGTGAATTTAAAAAAACACACACATACAACAACGATTATAGGCAACCTAATATACGTTATAGTAGCCTAAAATCACTGTTTTAAACAATTTGTTCAGCGCAGAATTTGACTCACGTTTTATTCATATCTACATATTATATTTTAAAAACCGTATATTTTAAACTTTACGACATTTCAGTGTTTTATATGCGTGGCGCATGAAGTAAAATTTCGAGTTTAGAAAAGCCTAATTTGGATTGGCCGCTCCGCTTCGCTACGCGCCCAATCCAAATTTTTAGGCTTTTCTAAACTCGAAATTTTACTTCATGCTTAGTCTGGGAATGGAAAACCCTCGTTTACAGATTCAAATTAAAATATTTAAAAAAAAATAACGAATGTCGTAATATTTACAGTGTATGCATATGTATACCTCAAGGAAAAATTCCCTGTATTTAAAAATCACATTATAAAACACTGAAAATTGTAATGTTAGAAATACACTGACATTTTTTTTAATGAGTAATAATCGAAATATTTAAATAACAAAATATTTACATTGGTCTTCCTACATTTTCAAGTCAGGTCAAATAATATAATATATATTATTATGATAGACGCTTAACGTTTAACGAACATATAAATAATATATGTGCTAAATCAATTAAATTATTAGGATTTATTAATCGAACATCCAAAGAATTCCGTGATATTAACGTCCTCAAAAAGTTGTATTTTGCATATGTACGTTCGAATCTTGAATACGCTTCAATTATTTGGTCACCGCATTATTATATTTATATAAATAAATTTGAAAAGATCCAAAAAAAGTTTTTAAAGATGTTGTACTTTAAAATGTTCCACGAATATCCGTCCATTTCAGTAAAATACGAAGATCTTCTACATACTTTCAACGTACCATCTTTACAGTCCCGTCGAAACACTGCCGCAGTACTATTTCTTCATGGAATAATACATTACAAAATTGATGATCCACATATTTTAGGCAGTTTATCGTTTCGCCTACCACGTACCTCTTCGCGTTCCATGGACTTATTTTATTGCTGTCAGTCAAATACACGTGCTCACCAAAACTCACCATTGAACAGGATACTTAAGCTGTATAATGAAGTTAATGTTAACATCGACATTTTTATTGAATCCAAGTCATCTATCTCAAAAAAACTGTCTGCTGTGTGGTAATTTTTATATGTAATGTTTTTTTTCCTTTTGTTTTAGAAGTTAACTCGATTAGTACGTTTATTGTTATTATTATACTTAACAAGTAATGTAATTCAAGTTGATTATAATAATTATTACATACATATAATAATATAAGTATTCATGTATATGTATAGTTAATTTTTCTCCTGTAATTGGATTTTGTATCTGTTGGGAAAATAAATAAATAAATAAATTTCTAAATTTCTATATCAAAATAACTTATTTAGTAATTTAATTTAAAAAAAATTAATAATGTTGCGTGTATGCATCAATGGCGCTTAATGGGTTAAGAGGAGGTATTATGATCGGTCAAAACTTAATCGGAAGTAAAATTTCAAGTTCAGAAAAGCCTAATAATTTGGCTTAAAATTTATTTAATGAAGGAGTAGAAATCCATAAATTAATTTACTGCTTTTATAAAAACAATGAATTCTTGAGTTTACCAAACGCTGTAATTATCAGGATAAGAAAACCTAAAAGAAAAATTCCCTGTATGTATTTCAATTTTCCACAAATTAAGAAATAAAAACTTTCACAGCGTAATAACAATAATGATGACATGGTATGAATCCACCAGGCGATTATGCGAGTGAATGCGAATGTATGTTTATGCGAGTGGAACGTTTTTTGGGGTCAGGAGTTTCGTGTCGGTGTGTGGGTGGTGGGGTGGAACAAGGTTAATTACCTGCCCCCTCCTCCCGCGAAATCACCATTCTTCGGCAAACTTCCGCCTTCCTCTATTTGCACACACACACTCACACAATGCAAAAAACGCGTTTTTCCATCATCATTTGCCTATGGGTGTTTTTCCAATGGGCAACAAAGAAAACTGGAACGAGTGTGCGTTTCGAATCGTATTTGTACTGTTATAATTGTTTCCTCCTTACACTAACACACATACACACGAGTTTTTAATGTGTGTGTGTGTGTGAGTTTTGAGGAGAAAACGTAAATAAATTGCTGTGTAATTATATCAAAGAGATGTAATATGCAACGGAACTGGAAGACGGGCAGTTCCTTGATTGTGTTGAAAGGTTTCCTTTTCCTAAATTAGCACAATCTAAATTTATATTAACTTTTTGATTTGTAAATTATAGGGTTTTTCGTATGATTTTCACCATATGTCACTATTTGTCAAACGACTTTTCCCTTTTATCAAATGATTTCTCATTGTATTTCTGCCACCTTACAGAACATTCATAAGCTCAATAGAAGAATTGTTGAGCCCATTGAAGAAAACTTGGTTGAAAAGATCAAGTCCTGATAATAAAGACGTGTTTTGTATCGCATGTTCAATTAAAAAAAATCTCTATAGTGCCATGGAAAATATTCTAGGTTGGCAACTTTGAAAATATACATTATAATTATTATTTCTGACGTTTTATATGTCAATTCCTGAAGTGTGTAGCTAACTTAAATTTGAAAAAAGATGAAATCTAGAGTGCCATGAGGTTTTTTTTATTGAAAATATGATATTTTAAAGCATCAAATTTCAGAACACTAGAACTTCATTACATTTGACCAATTATTTAAAGAGAAAACACAAATCCCTATGTGGGGAAACCCGGGGTGGTACTGGGTAGAGGCCCCGCCCTCTAACCCATGGGTCGCGGTTTCGAGTCCCGCCGGGTGGGGTCATTTTAAAGTACAAAATAATTCCACCTGGGGCTATGGATGTGTAGGAATGTATTTGTGGCGTCTAAATATAGTTAAATTACAAAATATAAAGGTGGAATGGTTTAAAACCAATACCCAAAAAATGTATAAAAAAAATACTTAATTTTTTTAACTAGTTCAATTTGAGGCTACAAGCGAGTGTTTCCACTCCTTGATTAAGCATGAAGTAAAATTTCAAGTTTAGAAAAGCCTAAACGTTTCGATTTTGGAAGTGTCTAAATTCAAATTTTTAGGTTTTTCTAAACTAGAAATTTTACTTCATGCTTAATCTGGGAGTGGAAACCCTCGTTAGACAATCAATCAGAAACTTAGTTGAACAGAAATTATTCAAAATGAATGGAATTTAATTTAAATAAAAAACTAATTCGGCGGAAAGACCTCTGGTCGATAGCCAGTTATCAAGAGGAAGTTTATTTTATTTATATTTATTGATTATAAACAATAATGTAATTAATTATTTTGTATTGTCCTCTGATAATAAAGATTTGGCCATAGGGATTTACATGGTACAAATTGTACCCCATGTTAACTTTTGTTGTCGTCCAAATTTGAAATAATTGTTTGTTTTTATTAATAAATCAAACACTTTTCTACAAAATGTTCATTGTCAGAAGGACATAAATATGTTAGAATTCTTTATTTTAGCTTTTATGTTTAGCAAGACAAATACTTACATTATGACATTTTCGCCAAGTTGATTTTTTGGCTTAATTATTGGTATTATTAATTTCAACTTTGAAAGCGAAAATAAAGAAATCTAACATGTGTATGTCCCTCTAACATTGTACATTTCGTAGAAAAAAATGTTGATTTATTAATAAAACCACAAAATTGTTTCAAATTTTTACGACAACAAAAGTTAACATAGGGTACATTCTTTACCATGTAAATCACTATGGCCATACTTAAATAAAACGCAGTGTATATAAAATTATATTTTAAAAATTTTAAGTTTGATCTAATATTTTGGAATATCACGGGTGTGAAGTTAGCAATAGATTTCAGCAATAGATTTTAAATTTATATTTTAGGCCAAGTATTGCAGATATATATCTAAATTAACTATTAATGAATAAAGGATAGATCACTATAGTAACTATTCATTATATAACCCCAAAATTTCAACCCCTACATTTTTAAAGTACCCCTAAAATTAAAACAATTTTTAAATTGTTTTTGACAACTTTCTAAATGTTCTATAAGAAAGATAAGGGCATATCTGGATTCAGCATACATCAATTAGTAAAACTAAACAATAAAATTAGGATCACCACCCCCGAAACATATAAAAAAAATCTTCCCCTAACACAGTTTTTATCCGAGATAAGTTCCATAAGTTGGTCCGGGGGAGGTGATCCCAATTTTATTGTTTAGTTTTTTTAATTGATGTATGCTGAAACCAAAAATGGCCTTAGTTTGTTTATGGAACTTATAGTTTGTCGCAAAACTCGATAAGAAAATGAAAATTATTTCGGAGATAAACAGTGTGAGGGAAAGTTTTTTTTTTCTATGTTCCGGGGGTGGTGATCCTTATTTTATTGTTTAGTTTTATTAACTGACGTATGCTGAAGCCAAAAATGGCTTTAGTTTGTTTATGGAACTTATAGTTTGTCGCAAAACTCGAAAAGAAAATGGAAATTATTTCGGATGTAAATAGTCTCAGGGGAAGTTTTTTTTTCTATGTTCCGGGGATGGTGATCCTAATTTTATTATTTAGTTTTGTTAATTGATGTATGCTGTTTGTCGCGAAACTCGAAAAGAAAATGGAAATTATGTCGAATAAAAACTGTGATTTTTTTTGCTATGTTCGGGGAGTGGTGATCCTAATTTTACTGTTTAGTTTTGTTAACTGACGTATGCTGAAAACAAAAATGGCCTTAGTTTGTTTACGGAACTTATCATTTGTCGCAAAACTCGGAAAGATAATGGAAATTATTTCGGATATAAATAGTGTCAGGGGAAGATTTTTTTCTATGTTTCTCGGGTGGTGATCCTAATTATATTGTTTAGTTTTGTTAATTGATGTATGCTGAATCCAGATATGCTTTTATCTTTCTTATAGAACATTTATAAAGTTGTCAAAATTAATTTAAAATTTGTATTAATTTTAGGGGTACTTTAAAAATGTAGGGGTTGAAAATTTGGGGTGATATTATAAATAGTTACTATAGTGATCCATCCTTTATTGATTAATAGTTAATTCAGATTTTTATCTGCCATACTTAGCCTAAAATATAAATTTAAAATCTATTGCTGAAATCTATTGCTAACTTTACACCCGTTGGAATATCCAGCAAAGATATTTAAATTTTAATTAGGGCCAATCAAAGTTTATTTATTTCTGTTAAAAGTTTATGAATTTTATGTTGATTTGATAATCCGTTGATTTTTAACAAATGTTTCAAAGAAAACGTTCTTCTAATATCGTTGATATTATTGCATAATTTCAACTTTGGCTTAATATTTTGAGAAGATGCGTCAAGATAGTTGAAAAATTGAAAATGTTCCAAGTTATGAAGCAGCATGAAGTTATGTGGGATGAGTGAATAATAATATGCGTTAGGCAAGAAATGTAGATCATTTGAAAACGCGCGAAGATACGTGAAGTGAAATAAGAAATGTTGAAATATTAATTTAAAAGCAGTAATAGCAACAATATGGTTAAATGGGTTTTTATTGTTGTTCTTTACTAATTTGGATACGCTAAATTCGAGTCTGATGCTTATTTAGGCCTAAAGTCACCAGCTTTTCAGATATCTTATCTCAAAGTGGGCCATTTGTGGCATTTTTGGGCCCCTAGTAATTAAACCTCCTGTGACTTCTGATCGGCAAGTAATGGCGGGTTTTAAAGGCACAGCTCTATACTTTTAGAATCAAAAATGAGAATACTATTAACTCGCTTAGTTTTTGAGCAATCTCAAAAACCGTGAGCCATGTTTTTATTTATTTCGCGCTCAAAATTAAAAAACAAACGGTTGTTCCAGAGTCAAAACAAACGCCTTTAAACAGCCGAAGGGCCGTCGGCACTTCTGTTAGTCGTTTTGCTGGTAAATTTAAAATTGTCAATCGACGATTGAATTTTGATTGCGAATCGCAATTTGCAATAATACAAGCGAATTCATCATTGTTGCAGGGATTTTTTTTCATGATCATCATACAAACAAATTACAAATATAAAATGCAGTAATAATAAATTTATTTATAAATAATATAAATAAGATGGGAACGACTAAAGTGTCCTCCTCTTCGAGACTTCACCCTTCCAAACAAAAATAAAACTAAACAATAACAAAACATGGCTCACGGTTTTTGAGATTTCTCAAAAACTAAGCAAGTTAATTGTATTCTCTTTTTTTGATTCTAAAGCTATAGATCTGTGCCTTAAAAATGCACCATTACTCGCCGGCCAAAAGTCACAGGAAATTTAATTATTGGGGGCCCAAAAATGCTACATGGTCGAAATGGGCCATCGACCACTTTGAGATAAGATGTCTCAATATCTAGCGACTTTGGGCCCAAACGGGCCTCGGATTTGGATTCAGTGTAACCAAATTATAAAAGAACAACAATGAAAACCCACTTAACCAAGGGGTGTTTTACAATCTGTTTACCAATGTTGTATAATAACTCGTCGTGTCCCTGGGTGTGGTGTGAATGTGTCGAGACGTCCAAATATGTTAAATTAAATATATAAAATCATCGTTAGTGGCTGAATGGTATAAAACCTCTGCCAAATAAACAAACAAAAAAAGATTTAGGTATTTGGTTTTATGGCAATTTTACATTTAATCCTCACGTTCAGACACTTGCTAAGATTTCTTTCAAAGAATTAGGATCTATACATTCATCGAATTTGCGCAATCCGAATGCTTTAAAATATCTATTTAATGTTTATGTCCGTTCAAAGATGGAATATGTATCTTTAATTTGGTATCCACAAACTGAACACTTCAGATTGGCCTTGTAGAAAGTGTTCAACGTAAGTTTCTGAAGTTTCTGCACTTTAAAGTTGAGGGACTTTACCCTGATGGAGGATGCGATGATTTACTATTGCTTGACAAATCTAATGTAGAACCTCTTGAATGCCGACTTTGCAGACTAGGCATCACGTTCTTACATAAGCGTATGCATGATTGTATTGACAGTCCTGATAATTTACAGCTAGTTGGCTTGCATATTCCAACTTTCAACAGTAGACATAAGACTACCTTCAATACGAATCATAATAGAACTAATTTTGGATTAGAATTAATGTGATCTGCAATATTTTTAATCAACTTTTAACTATTTTTTTCAACCATTGACATCTTTGTCAGAATTTTGTTAGTTATTACTTTTAGTTTATAGTTTTATAGCTTTTTTGTTTACACGAAATTATTTTGTAATTGGGAATTTGTTTCCTGTTGGGCAATAAACATTATTATTATTATTATTGATCGCAATGTAGAATGAATACAGTGTTATCTGCAATTTAGCTAAAAGGGTTAAAGCAATTTATGGCGGTAAATTTAAATCACTCCTAGTTTTAAACTGATTATAAAATTAAATCATATTTATGTACTAGTCTATTATAACTCGTTCAAAATAAATTAAAGATTAATCAATCCACCATCCTTTTCAATGAACTACCCTACATTCATAAAATCCTCATGAATCCTCCAAAGTCCGAATCAATACAAATTCCGTGTCTGGTGGACATTAAATCCGCCAGCAATAAACTTTTCACTCCGTCGTCGCGTTTCCAAATATAAAAATTTTAACTGCCATGGCTCCTAGGAGCCGTTTAAACCATGGCACGAACCCTCACCCGACGTTCAGATTTAATCAATACCCTCGAATTTGAATTTGCATATTGAAAACAAGACGAGGAGAAAACAATATGTAGATGTAAGAAAAGGCGATTCCTATTTGCATACTGAAAAAAAGATATAAAAACGTCACCTCGTGTCGTTATTTTAAATTGATATTTAATATTCCTCCATTCGAATTACATAAAAGCCAATTGATTGATCAATTCAAGGTTTCACAACAACTTAATTAACATTAATAGGAAATTGATATCGATATAGGACAACTTTATTCATTTCTCTACTATTGGAAACATTGTATAGGAAAATTATACTAAAAGATCTGTTTGCAACTATTTTCTACTTTGCACGTTAAAAAATAATTTGATTCACACACAGATTATTGTACCAGGATAATTTGAACTGAATTTAGTATTTTTATTCAATTTTAGAACAAAAAGCTATTGTCGACTTACATTTAAAATTAGATTTTTTAGTCTTCTAACATAACCCTATTATCATTAATTAACTGAGGCACTTATTTTTTGAAAATCCATGATTACTTTAATAAATTAATAAATAAAATATTTCTGATGGAGTTTATCAGTTAAATTGTGGTGATTGCCCTATTGGACAAACAGGAAGAGCATTTGAGGAGAGAATTAATGAACACCATAAAATAATAAGGACACCTCAACATATGGTAACCATTTAAAGGAACACCACCATTTCAACAAAGAATTTAAATTCCTCCACATCGCCAGCAAAAGAAGAAAATTAAATCTTATAGAAAACCTGGAAATAAATAAAAAACATTCATCAGGCCTCTTGCTGAACGAACAGATCGAGCTCTCCAACTCTCCACTGTTCAGGTTGAGAAAAGATCTTCGCTCCACCCCCATGTCATAAAAATGTGTATATGTATATAATGTAAATTTGTCTGTAAACAACATTATTAACATTCTTCACCTGAAAAAGCTACAGCGTAGCGAAACAATTGTAGTGAAAATAATTACAAAAAGTTGAAAATTAGAAATATTTTAATTATTAGTTTATTAAAATAACTCTTTTAAGTATATTTCTGATTTTCAACTTGTTGTATTCATTTTTACTACAATTGTTTTGCTACGCTGTAGCTTCTTCAGGTGAAAATGTTAACATTAACAGTCTTCACCTGAAGAAGCTACAGCGTAGCGAAACAATTGTAGTGAAGATAAATACAAAAAGTTGAAAATCCGAAATATTTTATTTATTAATTTATTAAAGTAATCATGGATTTTAAAAAAATTAAGTGCCTCAGTAATTAACGCTTTTAAGTATGCATAAGGTGTAATTTTTCAGGCATTCGTTCTTTGTGAAAAAAATTAATTTGAAGTTTCTAGCGAGTGTTTGCACTTCTTTATTAAGCATGAAGTAAAGTATCCAGTTTATCCAAATTTTCAGGGTTCTGTAAACTTAAAATTTTACTTTATGCGCCAGGTTTATAAAACACTGATATATTCTGAAGTTCAAAATATACTGCTTCAGTATACCGATTTAGAAGTATACTTTAAACTCTACAATATTTTCGTGTTGTGTACGCGTGGCGCATGAAGTTCGAGTTTAGAAAAGCCTGAATTTGGATTTGGAGGCTTCGCGTCCAAATCCGAACATTCAGGCTTTTCTAAACTCGAAATTTTACTTTATGCTTAAACAAGGAGTGGAAACACTCGTTAGAAGCAATCATATTTGTATTAGATTTGCGTTCAAACCCGTGACGTCAAATTTATTGGCAGTCATTAAATATTTAACTGTGATTATTCTAAAAGAATTGCATAAAATTTAATATACATACTTAATTGTATGACGATAATCGTTACATTACCATAAAGAATGTTGAAGATGACAAATCCATTTTTTTTTTCAAGAGCACTTTCAATATCAATAGAGCCACTTACATGAATCATTGCGATTATGAAATTAAGCAGTGCTCGAATATCATCGAGAATATGGCACGGCTTTGGGGTCAGAGGGAATTGGGTTAATTGACACTGACGAGTGGAAAGAAAGAAGAATGGAACAGATGACATCAACCTTAATCGTAGGTGTGTGAGTGTGTGTGTTTGAGTGTGTGGGGTTATTACTCTTAAATCATCCATTAGTAGAAACACAAAACGATACGATTTCAATTAGTAAAAGGAGAAAGTTTTTAAATACTGTGATTAAGTGATTAGGCCTGTGAGAGATTAATTGTGGCATTTCCTTGTATTTAATTAAACTTACTTTACATGCAAAATGAACATATCATATTTTATAAAATTCTAAATTTTAACCTGGCTAAACTAATAGTCACACTTAAGATGCATGTAATCTATGTTGGTCAAAAACATGTCAATTCATATTTTGTCATCTGACCAGTAAAATATGCTAGATTTTCAAACATATTGCCAACCAGAACTGGGATGAATTAAAAAAAAGGATTCGAATCATCTAATATGATTCAATACACGAATAAAGGATTCGTCAATGAACTAGAAAATCCAGTTTTTTTTAAATCACGAAAAAAAATCCTTTAAAAATTAATTTAAATTATTTTTTTGCAACCATCAACAATTTTAATATCGCTACCAGTTCTTTTATTAATAAAAATGTTTAAAACCTAATTATTTATTATTAACACTGGGCATCGTTGGTGACAGACTAAGGTACGATTCACGAGAAGTGTCCCATGGTTTCCTTGATTTGTAGTGCTTTTTGCACCAATACATGTAAAATGAAAATAATTTAAAGTCATCAGATTAAGTGTGTGAAAAGAGACAGAAAACTTCATAATATGTCTGCTATAGTTTTTAGAAGGAACATGCGAAAACGTATGTTGCGGTATGCAGCTTTAAAATGTTAAGGTTAAACGTCACATTTTGACAATGTCTTCATAAAACTAAATATGCAAAAACCTAGCCACAAATCATTTTAATTAATGTGCACAATCGTTTTAAATGTGAGTTTAAGTGGTGTAGTTCAAATTTCCACATCTACTAAATAGTTCAGGTATTTACAGAAATAAATAATGCATTTATGTTGATTTTGTGTAAGCTCAAACGAAAATGTTAATTGAATCGAATGCGCATTCGCAAATAGTCATCGGATTAATCTGTTAATACAGGGAATTTGTCTTTTAAGTATACATACAGGGAATTTTCTATTGGGTATACATTGGCATACGCTTTTTTTTAAACAGTTCACTTTTAAGCTGAAAACGAGTGTTGTCCACTCCCAGACTAAGCATGAAGTAAAATTTCGAGTTTAGAAAAGCCTGAAAATTTGGTTTGGTCGCGTAGCGCGAAGCGCGGAGCGGCCAAACCAAATTTTCAGGCTTTTCTAAACTCGAAATTTTACTTCATGCGCCACGCGTATTGAACACCGAAAGCACTGAAATATTGTGAACGAGTAAACTTCGCTTGAAATCAGTGTCTTATACGCGTGGCGCATGAAGTAAAATTTCGAGTTTAGAAAAGCCTGAAAATTTGGTTTGGTCGCTCCGCGCTTCGCGCTACGCGACCAAACCAAATTTTCAGGCTTTTCTAAACTCGAAATTTTACTTCATGCTTAACCTGGGAGCGGAAAACACTCATTTAAACTTCAAATTGACCTCTTTTAAGAAAACAACAAATATTTAAAAATCTACAACACGTAATTGGGAAATGTATACTGAAGAGAAAAAATTCACAAGAAATTATGATTTAAAGCTTTCCTAAAAGAAAGAACACTATATACTCGCGACCTAAGCAGTATGACATTGTAGTTCAAATTATAAATTTGCCTAGAGGAATTAGCTGAATAAAATCCTTGATCTTCTCTAATGCATCTCATTGAGCGTTTTAAATATCATTCGCTTGAGTAAATAATCCATTAATGAGCATGCAATGTATGCAAAGAATCATTGTTTTTATTTATTGTTCTGTATTTGTTTATATCTAAATATAGCATATAATTAAATTATTCAGTATTGCGAAATTTAAACAATTATCAGATTGAATAATTAGTGTGAATTAGCGTGACATCCTCCTGATTAGCGGGCATTAGACAATGCGCGTTTCATTTTGTCCGTTTCGAATGACCAACACACACACAACACGCATTGGAAAGATCTAGACCATAACGTCAATTAACTGTCAATTGAATGCGGATGCAGATGGCCCAATAACGACTGTAACCAGTATGGTACCATGGGTGACACCAGGGTAGGGACGATAATCATCAAACGGTGCTTCCGCTTCGAATTTTCATTCGATCGCAATCAGACATGCTCATATAAACACGTACCTATAGGCATTTCCGCAAGGATCAATATCAGGACCACCTTTGATTTTATTTTTCAAAATAATTCCAAGCAAAAACACATCGAACCGTGTGCATATTATAAATGTACACAAAGGTATTTGATTAAATTTTAGACAAAACGAGACCATCTAAATCTTGACAATTGTCTACATTATATCTCAACATCAAAGAATATACCCGAAGGAATTGCTCTATTTCCGAAACATGCGGGTCTAAAGCAGAGTTTCGCAAACGGTAGGTTGCAACAAGATCTTGAATGCATACTTTTTGAGTTATGTGCAAGATCGAGTATCTCAACGATTGAGCAGGCGATTATCGAGCAAGCGATGATCGACCAAATCAAGTGGCTCGATCATTGCAAGAATCGAGTAGATGATCTTTTTTGGTCGATTTTGCGTGAACCGTAAACGTATCAGATAATAAACAGAGCCCAAGTAACTGGCAATTAGTGTAACTTAAAAATGGTTAATCATATCCTAACCCAACTTTACAATCTGTTATCTAGAGGCATCTCACCAACTTAAATGCGAGCTAATTAAATTAGTAGCCGAATACATGGTTTACTTAATCCAAGGTTAGACAGTTTCCCAGTTATTTAAGTTAGCTGTTGGTTAAGTTATAACCATATAATCATAAATAGCTTAACCAAAGGAATTGCTGTTAACTAACCTAACATACCATCTCATTTCTACATAATCAGAAACTCAAGTAACTAGCAACTAACCTAGTTTAGTCACGTAAGTAAGCGTTAAAGTGGGTGGCTATAGATTGATATAAGTGGGTGGTTTGGGAACCCCTAGATTGAAGGATTTAAATTGGCTAGTAGATATTTAGTTATAAAGTCTTTTTAAAACTACAGGATGCGGCAAACGTACCCAAAATATACATATATTTTTTAGCATTATGTATCGTTATTGTATACCCTATTCTGTAGCTCGTGAAATTCTTTACAAACTGTGTTACTTGGTTTTGTCGAATCGTTTTACACTTATTAGGGTTATGAGCTCTATAAAAGATCAAATCGCGATAATCAGACTTCTCAAGTCAAGGAAATCGGCGGCGGGCATCGCAAAGAACCTTTATGTTTCAAAAAAGGCCGTCTATGACGCCATTAAGCGATAAAGAAAGTTAGGCATGACCTCGCAGTGGAAGACCAACCCCTGCTTTGACTCCAGAGAAACTAATCAAATTCAGTTGTCACATTCGTTGATATCCCAGAAAATCCATGAGAAAACTGGCCAAGGAGATGAAAATCAGCGTAAGATTAGTCAGAAAGATGGCCGGGAACAAACTGAAATGTCGTAACTAAAAGCTAGGTAGTAGTCATTACTTGGGCAAATAAAAAAGCACGAATGACTCGAGAATACGCAATACTATAAAAGAAATAATTTGGGTTGATTTTGTTCACGGGCGTAAAGATCTTCACATTCAGCGTGCTTTCAATCGCTAGAATCAGCGGGAAATTTCTTGAAACTCAAAACGTTTGTTCAGAATTGTCTGCTCTTTTAAACCAACTATGAACTCCAGAAAAATCCTCTGTTAAAAGACCTCACTTCTCGAAATCTGTGATGGTGTGATCGGAAATTTAAAAAAATGGCAAGATGGCGATCATTTGTGTCGAGCGAGGCGTCAAGATCAAAGCCGAGGTCTATCAACAATGCTTTGTTAAGGACGTTATAATCCCCTGGAGTAAAAAAACACTTCAAAGGCGGACGCTAGATACTCTAACAGGTCGGGCACCAGCACATTCTGTACGCTCGACGATCGATCGGGGCAAGAGTTTGTGGCCTGGCTTGAACTCGATGAAATTTTTAATTCAGTCCATCTTAGAGCAAAAGCCTGCTCTGCCAAGCACAAAATCAATCGAATCCCCGAAAACGTCCCGGTAGCAAGAATGGGCCAAAAATGCATACTATTAACTATCAAATATCGTCACAAATGTTCGCAAGCGTTTTGAAACCTGTGTAGTGGTTGGAGGTAGAAATTTTGAACATCTGCTTCAATGACCTTATTGAAACGTTCTTGGCTTTCTTGAGATGTAATATGTAGTTGTGTTTTACGTGCTAATAAAAAAATTATTAAAGGAATGTGTGCGAGAACTTTGGCCGCACCCTGTACACTAAGCATGTTATTTGAAACAGTAAGCGTCATCCTTAATTTTAGAAGAAAGTTTAGTACAAAAACAGCTATTTTAGAGCGATCTAACTAATGTTTTGTGACTTTCTAATAAATAGATGGAAGCACTGCACAAGCTTAGGCAAGATTTATGAAATCATTCAATATGTTAGAGCCAATATTTTACGATTTCAATAATCGTAAAAATGTAACCCTAACAATTGCATGCATTTTTTATACTATCATACAACCGAAAGTCTGAAATGGATTTTTGTGAAAAACCCAACGAATCACGTGGTTGAAGTTTGGTGGTGTTTGAACTTCATTTTACAGCACAGATATATATATTAAAATGTTCCACAAGAATTGATATTAGCACCCCTTCGATACTTGTGTTTAATAATTCCATGAAAGAGAAAAAATACATATGTATTACTTGCGTGGGTTGATATGAATAATGTATGTTATGATTTGAATGGTAACGAGAGCAAATTGCGCTAATACATCAAATGGCGTTTAATTCGGAATTATGTCACGCTTTGAATCGTCCCGTTATTATTTTGCGTACAAACAATATACTCTTACACACACATACACACACATGCATTCATTTCGTTGGCAAATTGACAATCGCAATTTTAAACAATAAACAAGATCAATATCAAATTCATAAATTAGCTTTTATCGCGCAGGAAATCTCATTTGAGCTAGTTAGAAGACTCGACATGCGAATCTCATAAATCATAAAGAGATAGAGAAAAGGTTATGAGAAAGGAAAAGTTATTTGATGCGGAATCTATTGGTTGCTACAGGAAATGTAGTGCATAAATCCTTGGGTATTACACATTAAAATTTGAGAAATCTAATTTATGCTCAGTGTATCTGAGAATCTTGCAACCAGCTAAAAAAAGAAGAATTATTAGACTCCGAATTTTTTACTTCGCGGAACACATACAGGGAATTATTCTTTTAAGTATGCACATCCAGAAGTATACGTTGTAATTTTTAGGCATTCATTGGTTTTAGATACGCATTTAATTCAAAGCTTCTTTTCGCGGAGCGACCTAAGTAAATTTTGAAGCTTTTCTAAATTCGAAATTTTACTTCATGCGACACGCGTATAAAACACTGAAATATTGTGAAGTTAGGAAAACACTGAAAAATATAAATACATATTCTATTTATATGTATTCGTGAATTATGTGAAGATTGTTATAATAGTAATAAAAAGCGGTTAAATTCCTTTCTTTACTGTTTTAATTTAAGTACTATATGTACATTTCGGACACTAAGTGTCCATTATTAATAGTTAACTAACAAAAATTACAAAGGTGTCGGTGTATTTATATCATAAAACGGATTTGTGAAACGGATTAGTGATTTCTTAAAACTATTATTTAAATATTACGACTATTAATCGTTTAAAAAAAAGGTTTAAGTATGTTTTTTAAACGATTAGTAGTCGTAATATTTAAAAAATAGAATATTTACATTTGTCTCCACGCATTCCTAAGTCAGGTCAAGTAATTAAAAAAGAAATTAATAATGTTGCGTTATTGCATCAATGGCGTTTGATAGGTTGAATTGATAATAAATCACATCCCTATTTTATTGATTTGTGCTTAAAGCTCGCAAATCATGCACAAAAGTCTCACTTTAGTTACATAAATAACCATTGTGCACTCATTTTATAATATTCCATTGCTCCGTTTTTTTTCCACTCCTTCATAAACTTCTACAAAGCAATTGATACTACTATTACAATTCATTGTATTCGTATTAACGATCCAATGATTTATTGGTGATTAATCCTGTTGATGACCGTTAACGTTACCGAGATGAATGAAATGATGAGCCAGTGGAGAGAAACAAGAAAAAGAAAAAAAAACGGTACAATACGGAAGGTGAGATTGTGTGGAACCGGTGCAAAAGCTGGCAGCGAGAAAGAGAAAAAAATAAGGATCGACTCTGGAGGAGTTAATGTCTTCTGGGTTCTTTATGTGCAGAATGTCGCTGACCGTACGAAAGAGCTAGAGAACGGGAAAGAAACGGAAGAAGAAGAATCTCGAAACCGTAACGAGAAGAAGATGAGTTCGAAGATTATTTAAACGCGTGAAAACGTTTCTGGGTTCGTTCGTTTAATTTGAATGTTAATTTAGAGAAACATTACAGAAGAGATATCGTAAAATTTTGAATACGAACATAATGATCTTTTAATTAATTATAGATATGTAAATCTAGCCCAGTAATTTTAAATTAGCGAAAAACAGATAAAAATGAAAAAAAAATGTCGGCTTAAACTTTAATTAATCTAAAAGTGTGTATTTAGATTAATTAATGTTTTGTAGCATGCCAGTTTACTAACCATGCTACTAAAACTTTGAAATAAAATTAATCCAATATTAATACTTTCGCGGAAACGCCAAATCGTAGGGAATAAAAAATACGTCAATTCGTTTTATTTCATAAATCGCTTTGTTTGAAGCACGGAGCGACCAAACTAAATTTTCAGGCTTTTCTAAACTCGAAATGTTACTTTATGCGCCGAACGTATAAGACACTGATTTCAAGCGAAGTTTACTCGTTCACAATATTTCAGTGCTCTCAGTGTTTAATACGCGTGGCGCATGAAGTAAAATTTCGAGTTTAGAAAAGCCTGAAAATTTGGTTTGGCCGCGTAGCGCTTCGCGCTACGCGACCAAACCAAATTTTCAGGCTTTTCTAAACTCGAAATTTTACTTCATGCTTAGTCTGGGAGTGGAAAACACTCGTTTTTTGAATGTTTGAATGTTTCTTTATTAAACGGAATCTCCTTTTACAAAAAATAAACAAATCTAACTTATAATAGTAAATATTTAAATAAATAATATTGCTGCAAATACAAAAAATAAAAATATTAAAATAAAAAAGAATACACTAAAATAAATACACATATGTATATATATATATATACATATATATATATATATATATATATACATACATATATATATATATATATATATATATATATATATATATATATATACATACATACAAACACCAATATCCCCATTAATTAAATCACGCAAAATATATAACCGAATAATTATACTAATATTTTTTTTTATTAAATCAAATATAAATGGTTAGATCAAGATGATTCAACCGTCTCCTAAATTGTTCAATCAGTTCATTAAAAATATTCAAATTATAATTCGCAGACACTCGTTTTAAACTTCAAATTGATCTCTTTACAAAAAAGCGTGTGCACATGTATAAATTCCCTGTATGTATACTAACAGAAAAATTCCCTGTATTAACGGATTAATCCGATGACTATTTGCCAAATCTACTGAATGTGTATTCGATTCAACTAACATTTTCGTTTGAGCTTACCCAAAATCAACATAAATGCATTATTTATTACTGTAAATACCTGAACTATTTAGTAGATGTGGAAATTAGAATTATACCACTTAAACTCACATTTAAAATGGATGTGCACATTAATTAAAATAATTTGTAACTGGGTTTTTGCAGATTTAGTTTTACAAAGACATTGTCAAAATGTGACGTTTAACCTTAAAATTTAAAATCTGCATACAGGAACATACGTTTTCGCATGTTTCATCTAAAAACCTAAACAGACATATTATAAAGTTTTCTGTCTCTTTTCACACACGTAATCTGATGATATCAAACTATTTTCGTATTACATGTATTGGTGCAGAAAGCACTACAAATCACGGAAACCACGGAACACCTTTTGTGAATTGTACCTTATCTTGTTTTTTTTTATACTTTAGCACATGTTTTAGCAAACAAGAAAACAAAAGTATGGTCCTTCGAGAAATCGGCTAATGGGTGAAAGATTGTCACGAATTGACATGCACTTATGCATAATTAAGGAAAGTATACTAAAATAATTGTTCTAATACTATTAGAGATCCATTATTGGGTAAGATATATATTGCAAGAAATTTGGTCCTGCGACAAATCCATTATTAGTTTCAGTGAAAGATGAAAAATGTTTAACAATTTCAATTGTCATTACATGTAATTATGTATATTTTATGGAAATCATATTAAAATTATTGTTCTAGTCCTCTCAGAGCAAAAGGTTTGGAAGACTGTTCAGAAACAAAACCATTTTTATTTCATTTTCCTTCGAACATTCGATTAAAAGTTTTAGTAACTTTTGGAGTGAAGTGAAATCTTTATATCAACAGATTCAATTGGTTTTACGTGCAATTATGTACATTTTTAGGGAAATAATTCTGAAATAATTGTTCTAGTATTCTCATAGCAAAAGTTTCCATTTTACTTTTACAAATCGATCGACAGTTTCCAGCATTTTTCTCAGTGAAAGTACACAATGCTGAAGAGAAGATCTGCTGGACGTGTCGGTGAAAGTGCTAATTATGCAATTTTCCTCATCGGCAAAGTTCATTATTCTGTACGTACTAGTTAATGACGCCAATTATATACATAAATGTAGAGGTTTCAGAAATATTAATGTTTGAAAAACAAACAACACTTAACTTAACCCTTTCAGCGCTGGAATGTTTCTGGTGCCCACAAAATATTTTGTACACTGCATATTATTTATTACTATCTCAGATATACAGAGAGTTATTCTTTTAAGTATACATTTCAAATTGCACTTTCAAACGAGTGTTTCCACTTCCATGAAGTAAAATATTTGGCTTTTCTAAACTCGAAATTTTACTTCATGCGCCACGCGTACTAAACACTGATGTAATGTTATGTTCAGAATACACTTTTTTAGCATACTGCTTTAGTAGAATATTTTAACCGATATTTAGTAGTTTTTTGCCGTCAAGTTATCGAAAACTTTTATAAACTTTTTTGGGAAAAAGCGGCAGAATTCAAAAATTATAATTGTAAAGTGATACTAAATAAAATAAAAATTCTTGTGCGCTAGCTATCCACTCAAATTAAAAAAACAACAGAATAGATTTTGATAATACAAAAATTTGGAGATTTGGAGAAAAATTATAAATCAAGATTATTTTTTGAAATGTTTTACATTGACAAACAAAATTTTTGTATGAATTTTAAAACGGACACAAATGGCTTATATGCCATTTATTCATACTTGTTAGAATTAAAGTAAACAACATTTGGAAATTTAGAAATCAATTAACGTTATTAATTTCTAAATTTCCAAATGTTGTTTACTTTAATTCTAACAAGTATGAATAAATGGCATATAATTCAATTTTTAATAACAAAAAATTATTTATTTACAAACATTTTACACGTCAATATCTAACAATTTTTAATTTTATCTAAAGAAGCCCAGTTATATTTAAGTAACTTTCATTATGTTTAGGTATAATGTTTTCTCTTTTCCTCCTCTTAATCATGTTATCTTTTTATGAAAAATATCTTTGTATTTATTTATATTAGTTTTAACTTGCCCTGAAGAAGCTGACAAAAATTCAGAGAAATATTGGCTAAATAAAAATAAAGTTCTGGCTAAAAATACAACTATAATTTTTGAATTCTGCCGCTTTTCCCCATAAAAGTTTATAGAAGTTTTTGAATATTTTGAACTTCACCTGTAATCTGTGTTTTATACGCGTGGCGCATGAAGTAAAATTTCGAGTTTAGAAAAGCCTGAAAATTTGGTTTGGTCGCGTAGCGCGAAGCGCTACGCAACCAAACCAAATTTTCCGGCTTTTCTAAACTCGAAATTTTACTTCATGCTTAATCTAGGATTGGAAAACGCCCGTTTAGGACTTCAATTAAAACTATTCAAAAAACTAATGATTATCGGAAAAGTTGCAGCTTATGCGTGTATGTATGTATATTTAAAAGAAAAATTCCTAGTATATTTACCAAATTTTAGTGGTGGCAAATGCCACCGACAGGGCTGAAAGGGTTAAGGGTACAATATCTTTTAACATTAACTGACGAATTTATAGACTATCTGCAATAATTTTGTCTCGTTGAGAATGTTCCAAACATTTAAATTCGCTATTATACCGGGTGACCCATTTTAAATAATCCACTGAAATATCTTGATAAATATGCATCGTACAAAAATGTTTACTACAAAAGTTTAATATTTTCGACGGGGCTATCCGATTCTATGAAATTTTTGTCACCCCTACCCACAGTGGGCAGGGGAACAAGGCAACTTTGACATCTTGAATAGGAACCTATATTTTGTTATTGAAAATTCGGATTTATGAAATTTTCGTCATCCGCACCCTCAGGGGCTGAGGGAGAGGGGCAACTTTGAAATCTTAAATAGGAACCCATATTTTTTATTGAAAATTCGGATTCTAAACCAAAAATGATTTAGGCTTTATCCGTGATTTTTTTTGAATTCTTGATAGATGACGCTGTAGTCGCAAAAAGGAAAATGTTCAACGTATACCTGAAAACGGGTTTTACGGAGATCGTAAGTCCCTGTAAGAAAAAAAGTATGTAAAGTTTACTTCTAGAGTTTTTAACTCCGAGAGATGGCAGTAAATTCGTCAATATAAGATTTTTCTCAAAAATGGCGCACACAATTCCATTTTTTGTAAAATTAAAACATATTTTTTTAATGACACCAAAACAGCCTTATTTTTTTTACGGTGTGTATGTTATTTTTATTTTCTTTAAGCGACAAAGTTGCAAAGATCATTTTACTAGTAGCGGACATTTTATTGTACAAATTAACTTTAATAAGTCATACGAATAAAGAGTTTTATACTCCTATATTATTTTAATTTGCGGTCGGTACCTGTGTTGGCCACAGCAGATTTTTTCGGTTTACCCGATAAGATTTCATTTTAGCGACTACAGCGGCGTCTATCACAAATTCAAAAAAATGTCTCGGATAAAACCTACATCATTTTTGGTGTAGAATCCGAATTTTTAATAAAAACTAGGAGTTCTTATTTATGGTTTCAAAGCTGCCCCCCCCCCCCCCCCGGCGAGATATTCCAGTGAATTATTTAAAATAGGTCACCTGGTATATTTTGTAAATAATTGGCAAATGCAATATTACTTTATATTACCCGACTTATTGATTCCGGTTTCTAGAGGATGTTGATACGAAACTTAACCCCTTACTATTAAGTTTTGAAACAACATGCTCTGTTTCTGTTGGAATTTCATATAATGAACAGAGATTGTTAAATTCAGACGCGCACCCAGGGGGATGGCTCGCGGGCTTGAGCCCTCCCCAAGACTAACTAAATTGTAGTATGTCAATGTATATGTTGCGGACAAAACACGAAATACGGACAAAGCGCGTTTTGTCTAGGCAAAATACGAGTTGTCCAATGTTTTTAGACAATTGGCGAAAAGAAATTGCATACGTCTGTCATTTCGCACATTGTCTAGACCAGAGGTGTCCAAACTACGGCCCGCGGGCCAAACCCGGCCCGGCAGGCTATTTTATCCGGCCTGCCAAGGATTTTGAAAAATTTCGTAAAATATAAATGTAGCGTGGCGCGTCGGTATTAGATCTCGCGCAGATGAAGAGCGCATTCGGTTAGAAGGAGCACGACTCGGCCGCTCGACTACATGAATGATTTTGTACTCTGACTGTACGTAGGCGGCGCGGAGCGGCAGACTGCACTCAACTGCAGTGCCTGCAAAGCTACGAGATTGTCCACGACAAACCAAAAATTCGTCGGCCGCGGAGCTTATTTACATTCTTTACAGTTGATATATTGTAAATTGGTATGTTTAGATTTATATTTAATATATTATAACTTAATTATTATGTTAATATTATTTTTTAAAGTTGAACATGGAAACAAAAAGAAGAAAAATAGATTACGAGTGCCGCGTTTTTAAAGAAGAATGGGGATTCAAATATATCTCTGTGCAATCGCAGTCAAAGAATGGCAAAGCTAAATGTGTAATTTGCAATGACACTGTTGCTGTAATGAAGGAATACAATTTACGTCGACATTATGAAACAAAACATGCTTCAGCTTACTCACAATTTAAGGACAAGCAGCGTACTGAAAAATTTGAAAAAATTAGTCGTAGTTTGTCTTCTCAGCAAAATTTATTTAGGAAGGCAAACTCGGAAAATGAATCATTGACTTTAGTTAGCATGAAAGTTGCTTATTTGTTGGCGAAAAAAGGGAAACCCTTTATGGATGGAAACATCGTTAAAGAGTGTATGATGGAAGCTGTTGGGGTATTATGTCCGGAAAAGGTGAAACTTTTCAAAACGATAAGTCTTTCCCGCAATACTGTTGCTCGTCGAATTGACGATATTGGCAATAATATACTCCACCAGATTTCTGGGAGAGCACAGCGTTTCACTCACTATTCTATCGCGATGGATGAATCGACCGACGTTAGTGACACCTCACAACTCTTAGTATTTGTTCGTGGAGTTGACGACGATCTTAATGTCACCCAAGAATTAGCATCGGTTAACAGCATGCATGGCACTACAACTGGAGCAGATATTTTTAAGGAACTACAACAGACGTTGACCAAATATAACTTGGACTGGAATCGACTCCAAGGTGTGACAATTGACGGAGGAAGAAACATGTCTGGTGCAAATATTGGGGTGGTTGGGCTAATAAGAAAAGCTTGTGAAAGCGCAGGAGCAACAGTACCAATTTTTCTGCACTGTATAATCCACCAACAAGCCCTATGTGTAAAACATGTCGACATGAGCTGCGTTTTGAAACCAGTTGTTTCTGTCGTAAACTTTATTCGATCACGTGCACTCAATCATCGCCAATTTCGATCTTTCCTCGAAGAAATTGAATCTGAGTCTGTTGACTTGTCGTATTATACAGCAGTTCGATGGCTTAGCTGTGGAAAAGTGTTATTGCAGTTCTTTAAGCTCAGAAAGGAAATTAAATTTTTTCTTGCGGAAAAGAATCACCCTGAACCGCTTTTATCGGATGCAAAGTGGCTCTGGAAGTTGGCAATTTTTGCAGATGTCGTGACACACGTAAATAACTTGAATTTAAAGCTCTAAGGTAAAAACAACTTAATTTGTGATTTATTCGAGCAAATCAAAGCCAAGCTGATATTGCTCGAAAGTCATATGAATGAATGTAATTTCTCCCATTTCACGTGCTGCGAAAAATTTAGTACAGAAACTGACGAAAGATTTCCCACCATATTTGCAGTAAAAGTAATCGCGGATTTAAAACTAGAATTTCAAAAGCGTTTTTCTGATCTTGACATAAATTCAAGGGAAATTCGGCTGTTTCAAAATCCTTACGGCTGCAACTTTGGCGACGTTTCATGTAAGTTTCAAATGGAAATAATTGATCTTCAAGCTAGCGATCAAATCAAGAACAAATACAAGGAAGGAAACTTGATCGATTTTTACAAATTTTTGGACGTAAAAGAGTTTCCAAATTTAAAGCAATTGGCTGGTAAATTTATTTCTATGTATGGCACTACCTATATGTGCGAACAAACTTTTTCCAGGATGAAGTATCTCAAATCTAAATATAGGGCAAATTTATCGGATGATCATTTGCAATCATTGCTAATAATTGGTGTTTCCGATTTGAATCCCAACTTTAAAGAAACTCTCCAGGAAAAAACCCAGTTCCACCATTCCCATTAAAAATTGGATGAAATAATTTTATAATAATATAATTTAGACATGTTTGTTTAGTATTGTTATATCTGTAATTTACTATAAAAAATAAAATTCAATGCTGCTTTACTTGTAATAAGGTTTTTTAATTCACATATTTACGATGCTTGGCCCCCGCTAATGAATTTAAATACCAAACTGGCCCTCGCAGCAAAAAGTTTGGACGCCTATGGTCTAGACAAAATGGTTTGTGTCAAAGGGCTTCGCTCGCGCACCCCGGCAAATCCAAATTTTCAGGCTTTTCTAAACTCGAAATTTTACTTCATGCTTAATCTGGGAGTGGAAACACTCGTTAAAAGTTCAAAATTGAACGCTTTTATAAGAAACCTTGCATAAAAAATCTACTTTTATAAATTTTATTTCAAATAATATCAAACCAAACATTATTTATTAATGAATCACTTTCAATTATGAGAAGTAGATTTTTTATACAAGGTAATTATAAAAACGTTCAATTTGAAACTTCTAATGAGTATTTCCACTCCCAGATTAAGCATGAAGTAAAATTTCGAGTTTAGAAAAGCCTGAAAATTTGGTTTGGTCGCGTAGCGCGAAGCGCGGAGCGGCCAAACCAAATGTTCAGGCTTTTCTAAACTCGAAATTTTACTTCATGCGCCACGCGTATAAAACACTGCTTTAAAGTGAAGTTTAAAATATACTCTTTATACATAATTGGTCACTCTGTTTATAAAAAAGAGTGATGTTTTCTAGTACTTTTTTGTTTAGTTTTGTTTGATCGATTTATTTTATGATTGTTCTAAACTCGAAAATGTTACTTCATGCTTAATCTGGGAGTGGAAACACTCCTTAAAAGTTCAAAATTGAACGCTGTTATAAGAAACCTTCCATAAAAAATCTACTTTTATAAATTTTATTTCAAATAATATCAAACCAAACATTATTTATTAATGAATCACTTTCAATTATGAGAAGTAGATTTTTTTTATACAAGGTAATTATAAAAACGTTCAATTTGAAACTTCTAATGAGTATTTCCACTCCCAGATTAAGCATGAAGTAAAATTTCGAGTTTAGAAAAGCCTGAAAATTTGGATTTGCCGGGGCGCGCGAGCGAAGCGAGTCGCGCCCCGGCAAATCCAAATGTTCAGGCTTTTCTAAACTCGAAATTTTACTTCATGCGCCACGCGTATAAAACACTGCTTTAAAGTGAAGTTTAAAATATACTCTTTATACATAATTGGTCACTTTGTTTATAAAACAAAGTGATGTTTTCTAGTACTTTTTTGTTTAGTTTTGTTTGATCGATTTACTTTATGATTGTTCTAAACTCGAAAATGTTACTTCATGCTTAATCTGGGAGTGGAAACACTCGTTGAAAGTTCAAAATTGAACGCTTTTATAAGAAACGTTGCTTAAAATTCTACTTTTATAAATTTTATTTCAAGTAATATCAAACCAAACTGCATTATTTATAAATGAATCACTTTCAATAATGAGAAGTAGATTCTCTTATACAAGGTAATTATAAGCGTTCAATTTGAAACTTCTAATGAGTATTTCCACTCCCAGATTAAGCATGAAGTAAAATTTCGAGTTTAGAAAAGCCTGAAAATTTGGATTTGTCGGGGCGCGCGAGCGAAGCGAGTCGCGCCCCGGCAAATTCAAATTTTCAGGCTTTTCTAAACTCGAAATTTTACTTCATACGCCACGCGTATAAAACACTGATTTAAAGTAAAGTTTAAAATATACTCTTTATACATAAATTGTCACTTTGTTTATAAAAAAAGTTATTTTTTCTAGTACTTTCTTGTTTTGTTTTGTTTGATCGATTTATTTTATGATTTCAGAAAAAAAGCGGGAGAATGTCTAGTATTTTTTAAAATTTGGTCCTAACATTTAGCTCCTCTAGCTTTATCGGCTTAATTTTGTTGTTGTTTTTGTACATAAAAAACAAAAAAATTAATAATATACTAACTAAATCTTTATTATTTGAGAAGTATGTACATTAAATATAGTATTAACAAAACAAAAATATTTTTATATTGCGTTCCCAAATAAGGGCTATCGACCATAAGTCTTTCTGCCCTTGTTTTTATTGGTGGTATGGTTTTTGAAAATTATGTTGGGGTAGCAGGGTGTAGTAAGGATATATAAAAAAATAATATTTTCTTACAAATTGTTCATTTGTTTGTATTTCTTTATTATTTTGCGGGCGTCAAAATAAAGCACAATGTTCTATATTTTCAATAATTTCGATGACACTTAACATGTTGGGTGATGTCGCGATTTGTCTGGACAAAACCCAAAATTATGTTTATGCAGTAGACATTTCGCGTTTTATCCAATTTCGTCTATTGTCTGTAACATATATACATCGGTTTAATAGCGTGAGCCCTCCCCCATAAGACCGGGATGGGCCCCCTTTAAGATGCGTAAACCCCCGCAAGACAAATGGCTGGGTGCGCGCCTGGTTAAATACACGACTTTTCGCTAAAAAAAATCCTGATTTTACCCTATAAATAAAATTCCTTGGCTTTTCCGATTGTTCGCCACCCTGTGAACATTTATAATAGAGTTCTATAAACTATTAATTAAAATACTTAGTATTGTTTCACTGTCACACGTGTAACAGTGAAACAATACCAAGTGTTTTAATTAACATTTTAAACTATAAACTATAAAATGTTTCACCGCAGGTTAAGTAGGAAATTAATTTAAGATATAGAGTTCTATCTAATATACATACACGTTCAGAGAAACATTTGTCTCTTATATTTATAAGGAAATATGTTGGTTAAACAACAACAAAAAAAACTACAAGGATTTTGTTTGGATATCTATTCTGTCATCTACGTATACACACAATGTCTCTGTGTGTGTGTAGAAAATATTAGGATGAAGCAAGCCTTCAAGGTTTACTCAATTTTCATAATTAGCACGTGTCGATTTTCGCAAGAGTTTGTTTTAATGGACATACGTGATACAATTTGGTAATACCCGTAAAAAATGATCGTGAGAAATGACAGACGAATTAACGTTAAATAATTATTATAGTTTATTCACGCAATCATTAATTACTCTCGAGAAAGTTTCTAGAGACGTCGCAATTTTATGAAGCTTTAAACAAAGTTAGACGGTATTAGATACGAGATATGAGAACGTCCAAAATTACTCTTTAATACTTGAAAATTTACAGGGTATACCTCGGGATGAGTATACCTAAAATATAAATTTCTTGTAAACAATAACACAAATATAAATCATCATTATAAATTAATTAGAAGAACAAATCAAGCATAATAATAACAAGAGGGGAAAAAAGTAAAGCAGATTTTGAGGCCACCCATTGCGCCAAATAATAATACACGTCAAAAATTGGTTGTTGCCTTCGATGAATTGCGATAATTGAATGCAATAAAAATGTGCCGTACGTTACGACACACACACACACACAGTCATACTGACTTCATAAATAATTGGAGTGTAAATACGTTTTTTTAAATTTTCTAATTAAATAATTTGCATAATTCAAGGTTCGTTCTACGAATATCATTATCGCGAATGTGCGGCAACGATGCAACATTTTAATAATAATTGTTGTAAAATTAGTTTTTAAATACTTGAATTCAATTCGATTTAATTTAAGAAATTGTTGAAACTGAAATACACAATAATTACAAAACTATAAATTTAATTTTAATAATTGTTGTAAAATTATTTTTTAAATACTAAATTCAATTCGATTTAATCTAAGAAATTGTTGAAACTAAAACATATAAATAATTACAGAACAACAAATCTCATTTTTTATATAAAAAAAATTCTAATTAGCAATAAAAAATATTTTCACAAAAATCTTAGATCAAATCTGTTACTAACTGAACCCAAAGAACTCTTCTAAACTAACATAAACAACTAATCATTTAACCTAAACATCTGTTATCAAACCCAGCGCATGACAAACTACTTTATATTGCCAACCGTTATTTTTCCTCTAATTTTTTGACGGACCGGTATCCAGGGTGATACTGTATATTATTGATAAAAATGATGAAAATTTAATAAAATCTTGAAAATCTCAAACCTTTAAATTGGAAGAAAATCAAGGTGAAAATCATAAATAATAATAATTACACTTATCACGTCTCAACCTGTGTTCCTACATACCCCATAAAAATACCCATAGGAAAATAAAATTATAGTATTAGGGGGACCGGAAAGTAATGTCGTTTCTTTTTTATATTAAATTCGAACAACAAAATTTTTATCGATATTTTAATTTAATCAATACATAATCACCCTCATTTTCTATGACTTTTGCCATCTAGTGCGTAAGTTTTCAATCCCGGATCGATAAAAATCACGAGATTTCTCATCAAAATATCTGGAGATGATATTTTCAACTTCTTTAGAATTTTTAAACATTTCTCCACCTAAAAAACGCTGTAGCGATCAAAACAAGTGAAAATCAGATGGCGCAATATCAGGTGAGTATGATGGGTGCGGCAATACTTCCCATTCTAGTTCATTAATTGTTTTCTAGGGTTCGTCTTGCGTAGTACGATCTTGCATTGTCGTGTTGCGAAATTACACCTTTTCTGTTAACAAGAGCTGGGTACTTTTCAAATAAAGATTGATGTACTCTATCCAATTGTTTACAATAAAGGTCTGCATTAACAGTTTGACCAGGTTTTAGCACTTCAAAATGAACAACCCCACGAGTATTGCGCCAAACACACAAAAGCGCCTTTTTGAGGTGTAAACCTGGTTTTGCTGTAGCTCGTGGCGCGTTATTTGGAGAGAGCCACTGCCTTTTGCGTTTTGGGTTATCATAAAGGACCCATTTTTCATCCCTGGTAATCAGTTTATCAAAAAACGCTTCTGTGTTATACCGCTGAAGCAATAAGTTGCAGGTATTGGAACGATTAGATTTGTTTTCCTCAGATAGATTGTGCGGGACCCAAACACCTGCTCCGCTTACTTTCCCAATCTGCTTCAAATGTTCCTGAATAGTTGACCAAGGTGCGCTAAGATTGTTCGATAATTCTTCAATGGTCTGACATGGATTTGCTTCCACTTCCACCCTTAAAATGTTATTATCCAGAGTTGTTGGTCTTCCTGATCGATGAGAGTCAGAAAGACTGAAATCACCGGATTTAAGCTTGGAAAACCATCTTTGGCATTTAAGAACATCTAAAGCATTCGGATAAATATCGCAAATGCTTTTGGTAGCAACCGTTGCATTACTACCCTTATGAAATTTAAAAAGCATACAATGCCGGATATGTATCTCTTCTGGTTTTTGACTGACCATTTCACCAAACATTGTAAAAAAGCTTTAAAATTTTATAATTTACAAGAAAACAAGTCACTCTAACCTTGAAATGTCTTTGACAGTACTTTGAATTACCCAATGAGCTGCTAGGCGACCACAAAGACCACCATGCGCAAAACGACATTACTTTCCGGTCCCTCTAATATGATGAACGTTTCGAATTTTCATTTCATATATAAAGTACGATTAATGAATGGATAGCTAACGCCATCTAATGCTCCATAGTCGCACCGTCAATACATTGAGCACAAATTCAATTATGTAAGGAACGATTGACGAGAGGTGTCCTATGGTTTCCTTGATTTGCAGTGCTCTCTGCACCAATACATGTAATACGAAAATAGTATGATGTCATCAGATTACGTGTGTAAAAGGAGACAGAAAACTTCATAATATGTCTGCTATCTTTTTTAGATGGAACATGCGAAAACGTATGTTCCGGTATGCAGCTTTAAAATTTTAAGGTTTAACGTCACATTTTCACAATGTCTTTGTAAAAATAAATCTGCAAAAACCCAGCCACAAATCATTTTAATAAATGTGCACAATCTATTTAAATGTGAGTTTTAGTAGTATAATTCCAATTTCTACATCTACTAAATAGCTCAGGTATTTAGAGAAATAAATATTGCATCTATGTTGATTTTGTGTAAGCTCAAACGAAAATGTTACTTGAATCGAATGCGCATTCAATAGATTTGGCAGATAGTCATCGGATTAATCTGTTAATACAGGGAATGTTTTATTTAAGTATACATACAGGGAATTTTGTATTAGGTATACATTTGCGTACGCCTTTTTTAAGGGCTCAATTTGAAGCTATAAACGAGTGTTCTCCACTCCCAGACTAAGCATGAAGTAAAATTTCGAGTTTAGAAAAGCCTGAAAATTTGGTTTGGTCGCGTAGCGCGAAGCGCGGAGCGGCCAAACCAAATTTTCAGGCTTTTCTAAACTCGAAATTTTACTTCATGCGCCACGCGTATTAAACACTGAAAGCACTGAAATATTGAGAACGAATAAACTTCGCTTGAAATCAGTATCTTATACGCGTGGCGCATGAAGTAAAATTTCGAGTTTAGAAAAGCCTGAAAATTTGGTTTGGTCGCTCCGCGCTTCGTGCTACGCGACCAAACCAAATTTGCAGGCTTTTCTAAACTAGAAATTTTACTTCATGCTTAGTCTGGGAATGGAAAACACTCGTTTAAAGCTTCAAATTGACCTCTTTTAAGAAAACAACGAATAAATAATAATAAAAATGTACAACACATAATTGGTATATGTATACTCAAAAGAAAAAAAGTATACATACAGGGAATTTTTTATTAGGTGACAATGAACAGGCTTCCGAAGATCTCGAAGGTCCGAATTTGGATTCGGATGGATTTGGATGTATCCTGCGTCACACGCAGATTGGCTGGTCAAAACCCACACCTTCGAATAGCCGAATGGCCTGTCTTTAACAGGGAGGTTTGCGACGACCCCCCTGGACAGGTACTTGTTCTTGGAGCAGGAGAGGAGGACAGGAAAGCTCTTGGAAGGAAGGGTGACAGGGTGAACTACAGGTTCAGTTCACTAGCTGTGAGGGTCAAAGCACCCACTCAGGTAGAGGCGGAGATGGGTGAGATGCGGGGGGAGGCTGCCGCAAGCAGCTCTCCCTCTGTATCGGACTCGCCGCTTTTGCGGGGCGCCCCGGCGCAGGCTGGAGCGGGAATGGTCCAAGGACCAAGACCCGTATCACCTGCAAAAAAGGGGCTCACGGCGGGTAAGCTGGACCTGGGATCACCCAGGTCTGAAACCACCACGACCCCTACCAGAGACTCGGATGAGATTACGTTCACCGAGTCGGAGAGTGAGGGTGCTTTTGGGGCCACCAACGTCTAAAAATGGCTGGCCATCAGGTAATCAAATATATTCAATGTAATCTGTGCCATGCGAGAGCGGCGACATCGGCGACACGATAGCCCTGATACAGGAACCTTGGGTAGTTAAATCCAGGGTATCTGGACTGGGAGCACTAACTGGCATTCTTCATTATAGGCCAGGAACAAGGCCCTTGCGGCTGAAGCCATACAGAACCGCAATGTGAGGAACAAAAAGCTACTCATCCTAACAGATAGCAGGCAGGCTCTGATGGCTCTGAAAAACAGAGTAACGACATCGGAGACAGTTCTGGACTGCCACAGCAAACTCAGGCTTGCTGCTGCAGAAAACAGAATCGAGATATCATGGGTGAAGGCCCATGACATTAATGTAGGCAATCGAAAGGCGGATAAACTGGCTAGAGCAGCGGCTGGGGAAACTATCTCCTCGCCACAGCCGCTAGTAAAACCCACCGTCTCGACCCTAAACGAATTGATCCACAACGAAATCCTGAAGAAATTCAGGGAACGCTGGGATGACATTAAGGACTGTAGGATGTCTAGGGAAACCTTAGGGTATCCGAAGAAAAAGACGGCACTACAATACCTGCAAATGAGCAGAAATAATCTGAGACGCATAACAGCCGTTCTCACGGGCCATTGTGGACTAAATGGGCATCTCTACAAAATGGGAGTCGTTGACTCGCCAGATTGTAGAGGCTGTCATGAGGAGGACGAGACTGCCGAGCACATCCTCTGTGATTGCCCAGCACTCGCCTCGCAAAGGGAGGAAATTCTGGGGTCCAGACGGCCGACTTTAGGGAAGAGTCGACCGCTGCTCTGCTGGCCTTTCTCGACAGAGTGGCATGGCTAAGCTGAGGAGTGACACAACCCTAAGGGGGGATGCAAAAAGGGCCCATTGGGGTCTAATTGCTGTGTCTGGGTATACACTCCTTTATGATCAAGATCCAGATGCATACGCCTTTTTATAAGGGTTTAATTTGAAGCTTTAAACGAGTGTTTTCCACTCCCAGACTAAGCATGAAGTAAAATTTCGAGTTTAGAAAAGCCTGAAAATTTGGTTTGGTCGCGTAGCGCGAAGCGACCAAACCAAATTTTCAGGCTTTTCTAAACTCGAAATTTTACTTCATGCACCACGCATATTAAACACTGAAAGCAGTGAAATATTAAAAACGAGTAAACTTCGCTTGAAATCAGTGTCATACGCGTGGCGCATGAAGTAAAATTTCGAGTTTAGAAAAGCCTGAAAATTTGGTTTGGTCGCTCCGCTACGCAACCAAACCAAATTTTCAGGCTTTTCTAAACTCGAAATTTTACTTCATGCTTAGTCTGGGAATGGAAAAGACTCGTTTAAAGCTTCGAATTGACCTCTTTTAAGAAAACAACAAATATATATAAAAATCTACAACACATAATTGGAATATGTATACTCAAATGAAAAAAAATCAGAAGAAATTATGATTTAAAGCTTTTCTAAAAAAAAGAACACTAATATACTCGCGACCTAAAACAGTATGACATTGTCATGTAACGTCAAAATTTGACATATCTAGGAAAAATCGTTACAGATACAACTGTCGACATACTCTCTAAAAAAATCTACTTTATGCGCCACGCGTATAAAACAATGATTTAAAGTGAAGTTTAAAATATTCTGATTTAGCATTCTGGTTTAGAAGTAAATTTTAAACTTCACAATATTTCAGTGATTTATTCGCACATAAAAAATCTCAAAAACTTTAAAACTAACAAGTATTTCTCTAACTAGGCATAAAACTTAATTTTTTGCGATATTTTGTAAAACGATTTTACTAAACGCTTAATTTCTTAAAATATTTCTATAAAACACGAATTTCATTGATTAATATGTTTGCAGTGATTTATTTTCTTGTGCATTCATAAAACTGATTGTAAATCATAAAATTAAACACGCGGTCTTTTAATATAATAATTCAATGTAAAAATATATAACCTTGCCATTGCCATTAAGTGCACCATAAATAGTGACATAATAACGTATCGCCGCTATATTTTATAGATAATGCTTTCTTGCGTTGATTAATAATTGCTTGCCGTATAAAATGTATCATTATTACGTTTATGTAATAGAAAGCCATTAGGTTCTATAACTGAATTAGAAGAAAAAAAATACATACATAAATATACTTCCGAGTTAATTTCGCAACAACCGGAAAAATATGTATGCGTTATTATTTTTTTTTGCAGAAACTTATGTAACGCGAATTGGCTTTAAAAGAAGTGAAAGCTATTTGTATTCTAGATCAAAAACTAACAGAGTTAATTTAAAATCTGTTTTTTTTATATGATTATAATTTTCAAATCTTTGATTTAGTTGACGTTCACTTTGTGGCACATCTGCGGTTCACTTTGTGGTACATTATTTGTACAAATAATTTTAGGCACTTAGTTTGATAATGACTAGCTTATAGTCGAAACTATAGCAACTGAAAAGATAAATAAAAGTGATAAAACAAAGTTCAGTGTGATTTAAAACAGAAAACACTTTGTTAAATTTCACTAATATTTTGGTTTTTTATTCCAACTAGTTTCGACTTTGAATCATTCTCAAGGAAAATTACTCAAAGGCGAAACTAGTTGGAATAAAAAACCAAAATATTAGTGAAATTTAACCAAGTGTTTTCTTTTTTAAATCATAGTTAAATATGTTTCACCACGTGAAAGATGAGAAACTTGTTCAAGATAAAGTGAGGTGTTTTAATTAAATTGCTATAATTTGTTTAATATTTTCTCTAAAACAGCGGTCCCCAAACTTTTACATATTGTAAACCACTTTTTGAAAAGCTAATCTATAGCGACCCACTTCAATGCTAGCTTACATGGCATTCCTGATCTAATAAATTGATTTTTTTTCATTTCAGTCCAAAAGAAAATTTTGACGAAATCCTTTAATTCAAATGTTATTATTGATTAGCAAAACATTTCCTTTCAGCAGACGTCAATATTTTGAGGTGAAAACACGTTATCTGTAGGCTTATCCCGAAATCCGTCTGACGCGAGTGTTTGATTGATGATATGGAAAATACGTGCGGATATTTGCATAAATAAGGAACGATTTCGAGTGAAAATGTAAACACATTTTATATATTTATATACACGGGAGGGGGATTAAAGTGTGTCAACCCAGTTCCTGGAAGTGTGGCAATCGAAAGACTCAGCCAAACAAACACAAACGGATAAAGCGGTTTTCGATTCAGATAACGGCGGTTTTATATGAAAAAAAATCAGAGTAATCGCTAATAAGCATAATATTTCGCACAGAAAAAATTATAGTCTTTGTTTATAAATTCTATAGAAAAAAAGAAAACAAGAATAAAACGTGTGATGAACGGAATTTTATAAAATGAAATGAAGCTTATTAAAACCTTGCCACTTAGGCCCAATTTTGCAATCTGTTGGTAACAAGTTGATTGATGGAGTTACGTGAAGATCAAATTAGTTTGACGAATAAAGCACTAATAACCTTTCTTCACACGTTTATTTGAATTACCAAATGTACATACATTTCGGACACAAAGTGATCATTATCAATGGATTAACACTAGTCACTTTGTGTCCAAAATGTATGTACATTTAGTAAATAAAATAAACGTCTAAAGAAAGGTTATTATTGCTGTATTCGTCAAATTGTTGGTATCAAATTAGACATTCGTATGTTTATTCCTGAGTTTGAACTATGAGGTGATTTCCTATTATTTAGTTGGACGTGAAGGCAGGATGCGCACAGACGAAAGTTAATCGGTACATCTTCTCGGGGCTCCGTAAGTAGCGTGACAGTGAGGCAAACAACCGACAGTGAGGCAAACAACCGACAGTGAGACAAACAACCGACAAGGGGCAAACAACCGACAGTGGGGCAAACAACCGACAGTGAGGCAAACAATCTGTAGAATCTAAAAAGTATACGAGCGCTGTATGTCACCACTGATATGTTAAACCAATCCCATTTATGGGGGTGTGGTTTCTTCTGCGCGAACATGCCCTCTCGAAACGTCTAAGTAAATGGAATTTACTTTACCAAGGCCTTACCTTGATACTAAAAGGCTCGCGTTTACAAACAAAGCAAGGGTAACGCTACACACGGATTAATCATTTGGTTACAGTTTTACAATATCCAGAAAGAAAACGATTTAAATGTAAACCTAACTAACCTTTTAAAAAAACTCATTGCTATTTATAATCAATGAGAAAACTAAAAATAAAAAACGGCTGATATAGATCAGGGATGGACAAACTTTTCAGTGGTAAGCCGAATTGAAAGTATGAAAAATGTTGACGAGCCAAAATAAAAACCTTTTCCAATTTTCGTGTATTAGCGATAGTTCAATACTTTATATACAAGGTGTATATACCGGGTGTTCGATAAAAAAACGTCCAACGCCATAACTCCGTTATTTATTGACCGATTTAAATAAAATAAAAAACAAAGTCAATGCCCATTTAAACACTAAGAAATGACAGCAGTATTGATTTTTTTCAGTAATAACTTCATTGCAAAATAATAGCCAACTATACATTTTTGAATGGCTACTAGATTTTTTTATTTTATGACATTAGACATTATTTTTCTGAATCCAATAATGCCCAATTTTTGTTTTTTGTTCAATATATTTGTCGAAAAAAAATTAAAATAAATCTTCTATTTACATATTTTTTTTTAAGTATAATTAGTGTACCTTGTAAAAAGGTGACTAATGTCCTTTATTGTGAGGTTATGTCAAACATAAATAATAAACGACCCAACAAATAAGTACCTACGTTACAACTTAATGTAGAATAGAATAAATAAGTAGTGCTAGTATTAATTTAACCCATTAAGTGCCATTGATGCAATAACGCAAATTATTATATTATTTTTAATTACTAACTAAATAAGTTAATTGTATCATTTGACCTGACTTGAGAGTGTGTAAAGAAAAATGTAATTATTTTGTTATTTAAATATCGATTATTACTTATTTTCATTTTTTAAGTGTATTTTTAACTTCACAATATTTCAGTGTCTTATACGCGTGGCGCATGAAGTAAAATTTCGAGTTTAGAAAAGCCTGAAAATTTGGTTTGGTCGCGTAGCGCTACGCGCTACGCGACCAAACCAAATTTTAAGGCTTTTCTAAACTCGAAATTTTACTTCATGCTTAATCTGGGAGTGGAAATACTGGTTTAAACTTTATATTGAACTCTTTAATAAAATCGACGAAGTATGTGGTTCATTGAAATCATAAAAAGAAATGCAAAATTTTACCTAAAGTCAACTTTTAGAGTTAACTCTATAATTTGCTCGACCGTTAATGGGTTAATATTCCATTTCTAAGAAAAAAAGGATTTAATAAATATTAAAGTTGCATTTAAAATAATAAGAAACAGTGAATGTATAATAAATTAGATAATGGAACAAACAGATTAAATATAAAGCAATAAATAATTTAAACAGTTTCAAGGCACACTACATTTATTGCCAAAAAATCATGTGAATAATACTTATTTTTTATTTTTTCTAGCATAAATATTAAATTAATATCAACATATCGGGCATTATTGAATTCAGAAAAACAATGTCTAATATAGAAAAATAAGAAAAGTATGATTCATTTAAAAATTTACGGTTTTCTATTATTTGGCAATGAAGTTAATTTTGAAAAAATATATAATTACTGCCAGTTTATAGTATTGAAACGGCCATTGACTTTGTTTTTAGTTCATTTAAATCGGTCAATAAATAAGAGAGTTATGGCGGTGGGCGTTTTTTTTATCGAACACCCGGTATAGTAGTTCAGGGAAGACGCAAAAATGTCTAGCTCTATATTAAAAATACGAAATAACGGTTAAAACACAAATTGCATCGAATCATTTTCTTTATAACATAAAATTATTTTTGAATATATAGGGTGTCCTATCATTTCTGGACACCGCCCAGTAGGGTATTTGCATGAAAAACCTGGCTAAAAGTCAATTTTATGAAAATGCTTTGAACATTAAATATAGTAATGTCTTTTTAAGAAGAATGCATGGTCAAAACAGTGGTGATTTTATTTTTCCTCCCACACTGACAAAATGACCAGTCATTTGAGTTCTTATGTGGTAGTTCACAGTGCCAGTGTATCTATTTTACATTGCATTTAACAGTGATATTTCCAAAGTGAGTTTTGTGGTTTTTGCAAGAAATATTATTATATCGCGGTATAGGTTATTCATTGGCAGGTTTGTACAATTTATAACATTTAATCTAATTCTTATTTATTTGTATTTTTTAGTTTTATCTGATATTTGAACACTTGGCGAAATATATTTTTTTTAATTGTAAAATATTGTAAACTCAAAATGTTAGAATGCACCTCAGGATTCGTCTCGGTTATTATTCTTATATAATATGATACACAAAGGAGTTTTCTAAATGTTACAATAAAAGTCAGACCCGGACTCGCCCGGACTGCCCGACAGAACCATTTATTTAAAGTCTACTAATCATTTCAAAAATCGAATATTTATAAATATCTTTTCTATTAATTCTATGCCCTTCGAAAGTCACATTTATGACCGGAGAATAATTTATAACATAATGCAACCCCACTAACCCAAAAGATGGGTCAGACAACTGATGCCAACTGCAGGTTCTGCAACGAGGCACAAGAAACAGCAGAGCACCTACTTTGCGAATGCCCTGCCTTGTCCCTTCAAAGAGGGAACTACCTGTCATCGACCACTTTAAACACCGAGGAGCTGGTACACATTAACCCTCAAGTTATAGTAGACTTCATAAGAAGTCTAGACATTGAGGGAGGGACTCAAGTAGGTCAGGGATAGTTACAAAAGATCTTTTAGGTCGAGGTAACTTCGAAAGGCCCAGAGGCCACACGATCCATCGACCCCATAACATAACATAACATAACCCCACTAAAATCACTATAATCATGAAAAAATTACCTTTGTATATAATTTAAATAATTATTTCAAAAAATAAATTGAAATATTTCAAATAAACTTTCCTGTGTCATAAATTAAGATGACGAATTTCTAAACAGAAAATCACTAGGATCTTGTATAATAGCAGGTTGGGTCGCCCTATGAAGCCATTTAAGACTGCGCTCAACTCGTACTGTCGTTTCAATTTACAATCGTTTTATAATATGAAGGCTCATGAAGTTGTGGTTTAAAAATATATATTTTGGTACACAATTGTGCACTCTTTCTAAAAAAAAAAATTATTATCAAATAAAATGGTCTGATCTTTTTGATAACTATACATTTTATGAGAAAATGCAATTAGAATTATATAACCACAAAATCAGTGCGGAGGACATGATAAAGTCACATTTTGAGTTTTTTAAATTTTTTATTGTATTTTTTACTATACTAAAATAAAAAATAAATCAAATCAGCATGCCCTTTGAAATTGATTGATTTAAGACAGATGTGTGAAAAAACAATTAGAAAATTTAAAATAATAACAAAAAAATCAGTATTATTAGTTTCCATAGGGTAGAGTGCACTCTTTAGTAGGATTGACACAATAAATACGCCATGTGTTAGCTTTACATGGCAACACACTGCTAAGATATCTTAAATACGGTTTATAATAATTAGTTTTTTATTGAAAGAATCGATTATAGATAATATTTAAAAAGTTTTTTATTGTGAATTTTGTCTAGCTGGTTGCATAACTTCACAATTTCATTTTCAAAATAAAATTTTATTTTTGACTATTTAGAAAATTTGAAATATACCTTTTTGTGAATTTTATTCTAAAAATGTACAGCGTATGCTTTATACGAGGTTTTTTTTTTATAGGTATACATATCTCGATGTGTACGTTGTAAATCATTAGGCATTCGTGTTTGTTTTTAAGTGTTTAATTTGAAGTTTTTAACGAGTGTTTCCAATCCCAGGTTAAGCATGAAGTAAAATTTCGAGTTTAGAAAAGCCTGAAAATTTGGATTTGCCGGCAGCGCGAAGCGCGCCGGCAAATCCAAATTTTCAGGCTTTTCTAAACTCGAAATTTTACTTCATGCGCCACGCGTATAAAACACTGATTTAAAGTGAGGTTCAAAATATACTGCTTAAGTTAATTAATAAATTTTACAAATATTTATTTCATCTAACCAAATCTTGCGCTTTCAAAATTTAAGGAATAATTTTTAGGATATGTAAGGATAATTAAAAAAAATTCTATGGCCGTTCCATGATTTTCATCCATTGTCACAACTACCATGAGTTTTAAATGTTTTGAGATATTTTTATTAATTTTTAACATATTTTTTAATTTTATCAAATTTCAAACTTTTGATGATTTTTATCAATGTTTTGCCAATTTTCATTACATTATATATATCATTTCAGGGGATTTTTTCACATTTTCTTCAAAAATTAAGACGCTATGTACTACAAATAACTCTTATTTGAAACATTATTAAATGTTTATCAAAAAGAACTAACTATTGATGTTCAAGTTTATTTGAAGTTAACTAGAATTATGGTCTTCCCCTGACACTCTCTCTATTCCTTGCAGTTTTGTTTTAAATAAATATGTGAAAAAATAAATGAAATTTAAAGTAAAAATGTTAGGCAAAAAATAGCTGTGTGAAAACTGTTTAATTATTTCCCATAACCAATAATAGTTATTATCTTAAAAGAATCTAAACGCTCTTAAGAAAAATACCTTGTTTTCGAATTAATTAACTAGATAAAGAAAAATTGAGTTTGCCAATAGTTTGCAGAATATTTACAAAATATAAAAACGAATTAAAATTAATATCAGCTTCCTGCAAAAATCTAGTCTCATTGAGACAAGTCTCCAAATATTCAATGAAACAACTACTTCTCGAACTAATACTATGACAGATATTGAATGAATATTGAAGTTACACGACAGATTTACTGTTCTATGCATAATTTATATGCAAAATGCAACATCAGGTCAAATTCTCTTACCAAACTAAATGAACCAACAGGAAATTGAAATAAATTAAATAAATTATTAATTAACTAGAACTAATTCCCGCAAATACATAAATTATTTACATAACACGATCAAACTAAAAAAAAAACTCAAACACATCCAACTGTCACATTTCCACATACATATGTAGATACCATATTTCTTCGTAATTTTCACGTTACGTAAAATCGTTTACGATTCGTGTAGCTTAAATATTTAACTTTTTTTACGAAACACTCGGTCTCTATATACCACACTTCCTCATTACAGTTACCCAACTTTAGCCATAAATTAAAATATAAAACCGTCCCTAGGGTTCAACGTTATCGCCCAGCATGAATAAATAAAGCGTGGGTAATGTGCACTAAATGTACATAATAACCTACTACGTGTACTTTGGCTCTACTTTTGAAGGAAGAAAAAAACACACAGCCGACATAATTTGTATGTATCTATTGATAAGGTCTTATAATATCACAATGGGTACACTTCCGTATCTTTTGTACTTTCTAATTAAAAACGCTATAATAAAGAATATACAGGGAAATTTTGTTTCAAGTACACATATACCGATGTATACGCTGTAAATTTTCAGGCATTCATTGATTTTATAAAAACGTGCAATATGCAGCTTCTAACGAGTGTTTCCACTCCTTGATTAAGCATGAAGTAAAATTTCGGGTTTAGAGAAGCCTGAAAATTTGGATTTGCCGGCAGCGCGTAGCGCGCCGGCAAATCCAAATTTGCAGGCTTTTCTAAACCCGAAATTTTACTTCATGCGCCACGCGTATAAAACACTGGTTTAAAGCGAAGTTCAGAATATACTGCTTAAGTTAATTAATAAATTTTACAAATATTTAATTCATCTAACCGAATCTTTTGCTTTCAAAATTCAAGCAATAATTTTTAGGATACGTAAGGATAATTTAAAGAAAAAATCCGAAAGTAAATCCTCCTGGCTCTTGAATTTTCTAACACGAAATAAACATTTGTAATATTTACTAACATGAGATCAAATTTAAGCGGTTTATTTTGAACTTAACTTTAAATCAGTGTTTTATACGCGTGGGGCATGAAGTAAAATTTCGAGTTTAGAAAAGCCTGAAAATTGGGTTTGGAGCAACCAAACCTAATTTTCAGGGTTTTCTAAACTCTAAATTTTACTTCATGTTTAGTCAAGGAGTGGAAACACTTGGTAGAAGTAAATTTAAATTTTAAATAACTTAGCAGAAGAAATACATTTTCACAAACATAAAAAAACAGTATGTACCATAGCCTCTTAATTACTTCAAACACAAATTGTATCAATAGTTCAAAACTAACGAATTGTCATAAATCATTGGATTTATAATTTTGTTGTTCTACCTTAATAAGTCAAAAACTGTTTTCTATTGTCTATTAATACTGCTGATTGATAGAAAACAGTTTTTGACTTCACTTTTTAAAGTCTTCTAAAAAAACTTTAGAAGTCCAAAACTCTCTTCAGGGTGGCGACCAACCGGCAAAACCGGGAAAGTCAGGGAAAAGTCAAGGGATTTTATTCATCGGGAAAAGTCAGGAAACTTAGCGAAAAGTCGGTGAATTTTTAAATTAATATTACTAATAAATATGCAAATAATGTACTAACTTTAAAAAACTCGAGAAAAAAGAAGAAAGAAATTAGATGTAAAAGCCTAAAGTCGATAATCGGTTTGACAAATAAAAACGAGCACTTATAAGTACGTATTGTAAAATTACATGTATATTTTATTTTGTGTATTCATAATTTTTGTGATCGTTAACACTTTTCTTTTGATTTTTAAAGAGGATGTTTAATAACTATAATCAATAGTCTATAAAACTCCGAACCAATCGAATTAAAATGTTTAGAAAGGTGAGATGTTCGCAAAGAGAAATATCAAACATATTTTACGCAACTGACATTTAACCTAACAAAAATAACTATCATCTGCCTGATCTTATAACTAAGAATTAAGTTAGATGATGATTTGTTCATTTGGGTTAGGATAGATATCAAGTTCAAAAGTTGAGTAGGTTAGATTATGATTTCTAAAGTTTTATGGAAAATGTATAAGTTACTTTATGCACTGTTTTGTGTTGTAGGCGTTTTCTTTGTGGTACATTTTAAATACCCTTGTAAATAAAACACTTTTTACTTTGTTTAATCACTTTATTTTGCACTTAATTTGTGACTAGTTTCGACTATCTAGTAGTCATTATCAAACTTTCAGTTTGATAATGACTACTAGATAGTGGAAACTATAGTCACAAATTAAGTGCAAAATATAGTGGTTAAACAAAGTATAAAGTGTTTTCTTTACAAGTGTACTTTATGCAGTTTTACCCTTACTTAATAATGCTCATTACATTTAATTAGGCAAGAAATTAAAAAAACGTTTGTGCTCATAACACCCAAAGTCATACGATGAGACTTGTTTCACTTATCAAAATTTTAGGGAAATCACTTAATCGATTGCACAGATAAACTCCATAGAGATACAAATATTTTCGCATTTGTTCGAATTTCTCGCATAGTTAAATGAAATGAGCTGTAACAGTAATTAACCTAATGGAAGAAATGTCAGAAAAATGTCTGTTATTTCTGATTCAAAATGACAACGAATTTGTTTATGGGGTTATTTTTTACAACGTTTATGATTTTCGTTATTCATGGGAATTTTCTTCTACTTTTTAAATACCTACTGCTTATTCTATCAATTTTTATCAGGGTTGTTAAAAAACGTTTTTTTCATTTTAATTAAAACAAACAGTTTCTTTTTAATAAAACGTGTTTTTTTCATTGAAACAGCGTTTAAAATATTAACAATTAAAAACATATTTAAAACATGTTTAAAACACATTTCAAACGTGTTTAAACCAAAACATACAGGGTATTTTTCTTTAGAGTATACATATCCCGATAATTACAGCGTTTTTTAATTTTGCGAGAATTCGTTGTTTAAAAGTGGTTAATTTGAGGCTTTTAACGAGTGTTTTCCAGTCCCAGACTAAGCATGAAGTAAAATTTCGAGTTTAGAAAAGCCTAAGAATTTGGATTGGCCGCGTAGCGAAGCGGAGCGGCCAATCCAAATTAGGCTTTTCTAAACTCGAAATTTTACTTCATGCGCCACGCTTAAAAACAGTAATTTACAGTGAAGTTAACAATCCAAATTAAAATCTTAAAAAAAAAAACGAATGTCGTAAAATTTACAGTGTATGCATAAGTATACCGAAAGAAATTTTCCCTGCTCAAACAAGATAAATTCAAATTCAAAACTATTTGAATTCGAGAAAATAAGCTTACGCTTCTTATAGTTTGCACACTTTAAACATAATATATAAAATTACGAAAAAACTATTCGTGAAAATGCAAACAGTGTCTTAATTAAGACACTGTTTGCATTTTCACGAAAAGTTTTTTCGTAATTTTATATATTATGTTTTAATTTTCCCTGTATTTAAAAATCACATTTATGCACACATATTTGATATTTTTTTGTAATAAAATGTTATGTGTAATTTGAAATATCTTCAACAATTCTAAAACTTAAAAATGTTAGCAAAAAATTAGTAAAGTAGTATAAAATATAATTTAGCAAATTAAAAATAGTAAAAAAAAAGTTTTAAACAAATTTAAAGTTTAAATTTAAAACATGCTTAAAACAAAACCGTTTAAAACACGACGGCTAAGTGTTTTAAACATAACAACCCTGATTTTTATAGTGATCAGGGTAGTGAAATAATATTGTTTAAGCAATTAAATAAAAATTAAAGATCGTGTTATTTTGTTCACGAAAGTGCAAATCTTCCATTTATTTAAATGCATTTTGTAATCAAGACAAAAATATACCGTAAAAAATAATTAGACAAAGACATTAACGTTTAGTTGTGTTAAATGCTCGTGAAGATTACTGAACTTTTGAGGTGCTTTGTTTTTAATGTGATCATTTGGTAAATCGTGTAAAACGGAGATAAAAGCAGCCGACATTTGTGTGTGTGTGTGTTGTTCCATGCTGCTGATTAGCGAAATTGTTGGACATTGACACGAAATTCGAGTTGTTCAACCTTCATGAGGGCATCGGAAATATGCCAAAAATTATTCCCTCCGAAAGCTGGAAAAATACTTCCTGGGCATGGCGACGTCAACATGCTGATTGTTTAGTAAATTACACTTGTCTTAAATTGATAATTGTATCATTTGTATTATTATTGGATTGAAAGATGTTTATTCTTTCAATCCAATAATAATACAAATGAGACAAATATAAATTTCCTCGACACATTTGTTCTATCCTCGTTAATCTAAGTTTTTCATCATCTTTTGATAGACGTAAGTAAAAAGGTTAAATACTTCACTAAGTATGTTATTTGTTGTTTATCTACTAATGATATAATAAGGATACAAATATATAATTTTCTTAAAATCTGTATTTATTACACAGAAATTGCTTTCCCCCATAATAAGGTAAACATTTTCTTTATAATTCAATTAAAAATTGAATTTTGATTAAAACACTTGGTTTGTTTCACTAATTTATCAGTGAAACAAACCAAGTGTTTTAATCAAAATTCTATTATTAAACATTTCTTTTCTTCAAATTTATATCACATTGTGTATCCAAGTTGGTAGAGTGTTCAAACAGTACTTAACACATTATTATTGATTTAGTGGATTCTTAACCAAGTTTTACTTTATTGCAAAATTCAGAAAACGGGCTTTAAAACCGAAAGTGATTACATTTAATAAATTTTACTAAACGAATAATATTCGAGAATCGCAATATTAATTTGGCAAATTGGAATACAAATATCAAAAACCTGCTGTTTTTAACACAGGTAAAAGAATAGAGGATTATAAAATTGATTATTCCAATCACTTATCGAGATAGAGCAATAAAATTCAAAAAAATTACTTTCGAAAACTCATGTGTGTGTATTAATATCTGCATTCGTATGTTTTGTGAATAAAAACAAAATTGTTATTATTAATACCATCTTATTTGATATTAACAAGCCAATCTATATTTGTTGTTTTAAAAATGTTGGTCATTGAGGGAAAACTTTTGGATACAATAAAAGTGCCGAATCCATTAGTATCGAAGGATTTCGGGTGATGCGCATACAGGGAATTGCTCTTTTAAATATATACATTACGATGTATTCGCTGTAAAATTTCAAGCATTTATTGTTTTTTAGAAGCTTGTAATTTGAAGCTTCTAACGAGTGTTTCCAATCCCAGATTAAGCATGAAGTAAAATTTCGAGTTTAGAAAATCCTGAAAATTTGGTTTGGTCGCTCCGCGAAGCGGAGCGACCAAACCAAATTTTCAGGATTTTTTAAACTCGAAATTTTACTTCATGCGCCACGCGTATAAAACACTGAAATACTATGAAGTTTGAAATATACTAAATAAAGCAGTATGCTTAACAAGTATATTTTTAACTCCACGATAAATCAGTGTTATATACGCGTGGCGCATGAAGTAAAATTTCCAGTTTAGTAAAGCCGGACCAAACTAAATTCTTAGGCTTTTCTAAACTCGAAATTTTACTGTATGCTTAATCTGGGATTGAAAACACTCTTTAGAAGCTTTAAACTGAAAACTTTCATAAAATCAACAATTGTCTGAAAATTTAAATCGCAAAATCGTGATTTGTATACCTAAAAAAAAATCCTTGTATAGGAAATCAATAATAAACTCATTAGCTTGTATAATCTTGCGAAATTGTGTGACTCACTGGACTTTTTGATTCCCAAATCGACAAAATTATACCGGTTCCATCATCTGCTCGTTGAACTTGAAGAGAAAAGTGGTTTACCGACATAGGAAATTGTAACCCATGTTTCTTGAATAAAGAGTGAAAATATATGTATTCGTAATTTTGATACATTTGCATACTCAGTTACAAAAATAAAACTATTCTTTTACAAATAAATTTTCTAATTCTAAGAGCCCATCAGTATATTAGGTCAGTGTCATCCAGGGCTATAGAGTCGGTTTCGGAGGAGTGGAGTCGGTGTCGGAGTAGTGGAGTCGGTGTCGAAGTAGTGGAGTCGGTGTCGGAGTAGTAGAGACGGTGTTTAAGCATTTTGGCCGGAGTCGGAGTTTAACCATTTTGGCCGAAGTCGGAGTCGGAAATTGATGTCATGGAGTCGATTTTTTTTTATAACTCCGACTCCAAGACATTTTTAATATAATAATTTAGATGCAATTGTGGTCAAACGTTTCTAACAAGACGGTGCATCTTGCCACACCGCAAAAACAACAAAATAATAGTTAAAATATTATAACATTACCGTTATGGATTGGTCTGCAAGTAGTTAGGACTTAAATATTATAGAAAACATATGGCATAAAATGAAACAAGAATTTCGCGATTACACAAACCAAAGTGTTGTTGATTTACCTAACAAATTATTAAAAATTTAGTATTTTTTTACCATTAAGCAATATGAATCTCTTGTCAGAAGTATGCCTGCTCGTATTGCAGCAGATATAAAAACTATAGGCGATGTTACTCCCTATATTTTAAGTAATACTTGTCTGAATATTTATGTGTGAAAAAAAATTGTTAGCATTATCACTTTATCTGTGCATTAAGTTCTAGAATTGTTTAACTATATAATAATATTAAAACAACTATGTTTTTACAGTTAGCTACTGACTGACTTACACGTTATATAATTCATATGGACTTCACAACGCATTCATTCATTCACACTGACCCACGAGGGTCCCCTAAAAGTATCTCATAAATGACTCTTAGTTTGTTATATAAATATGCTTCTTTAAAGAAATACGCGGTGTCGATTTATGTGGTAGGACTCGTATACAAAACTATTTTATTTTTAATAATAATAACCTTTATTACCCAACTGGCAAAAAAACTATTTACAGAGTAACAACTATAAACTTAAAATAACATCCTAGTAAGTAAAAATAAATATAGGTAAATATAGATAAATGTACAATAAAATCAAGATTATTTACTCGTAATAAGGAATATAAAACCTTATACGTTTAAATTCCACTGTACTTTTTCATGAATTTTGTGAAATCGATCAACTAGAAGTTAAAGTTTGAAAATAATAGAGGTTTAATATTAGTTACAAATCAATAAATCAAATCAAATATTCAATAAATTGTAAAGTTACGTAGATTTATTTTTATTTTTTTAAATTTTTTATAAAAGCATTTAAATTGATCCTAAAGAGTATTTTCTACTCTTTGATTAAGCATGAAGTAAAATTTCGAGTTAGGAAAAGCTTGAAACCTTGGATTCGCCGGGCGCGGAGCGAAGCGAATCCTTGGCAAATGCAAATTTTCACGCTTTTCCATACTCGAAATTTTACTTCATGCGCCAGGCGTACAAACCATTGATTTAACATGAAGTTCAAAATATACTGAGTTAAGAAAAGCCTGAAAATTTGGCAGTATAGTAATGCCAAATTTTCAGGCTTTTCTAAACTCAAAATGTTACTTTATGCGCCACGCATATAACACTAAAATATTCTGAAGTTTAAAATATTCTCCTATATTTTAAACTTCAGAATATTTTAGTGGTAATTTCGAGTTTGAAAATTTGGTTTAGTCGCGTAGCGATAGGAAGCGACTAAACCAAATTTTCACGCTTGTATAAACTCAAAATTTTACTTCATGCTTAATCTGTGAGTGGAGACACTCGTTAAAAGCTTCAAATTAAACGTTTTTCAAAAATGCCTGAATAATAATAAACTCACCAAATTAGGAAAATATTCGATTTGAAACATTATAAATCAAACGCCTGTCAATTTCAAGAAAACCTATTCAGTGTAACTATTACTTATATTTTCATTTAATAAATTCAATTATTTTTATTTGCATTGTTGGTTTTATTATCTGATCTAAAATACAGCAATCATTTTCTTCTAATAAAAATGTTCTATTAATAGTTACTGTTATCTACCTATTATTTGAAAAAAAAGTTGTATACATGTTGTTTTCTTTTTTGAATGATTAGTCTAATCAGTGAAAACGTGTTCAATTCATTGGTCGGGCAGCCCACGCTAGCGCCAGCCTCTATGAAAACGACCTTCTTGCCAGTTTACACGACAGAATCGCCAACTTTTATAAAATACGATGTCAACAAACGAAGGATATTATTATTACTTATTGCGACGTCGTTCGCACAGCACGTGCGACTGCTAAACACTTCTGTAAACAAGACATTAATTTTTATTTATTTTGAATTTTAAATGAATCTCAGAAATTTCATTTTGAGGCTACATTTGTTGTATTCATGTATTTAAATAATTTAGTGTTGGAATTTCTTGCATGTTTAACCCATTTAACGCCATTGATGCAATAACGCTACATTATTAATTTTTCTTAATTACATTACTAAATAACTTACGGTTGCGGTTACCTAGAGTGAGATATACTCTTTCCAGCCGTTAGCTAGAGTGAGAGAAACCTATATTACTATTTCCAGCATTGTTACATGACTTGAAATTGTGTGAAGAAAAATGTAAATATCTTGTTATTTAAATATATCGAGTATTACTTATTTAAAAAAAAGAAATGTTTTCTAATGTATTTCTAACTACACAATATTTTAGTATTTTATACGCGTGGCGCATAAAGTGAAATTTCGATTTTAGAAAAGCCTAAAAATTTGGTTTGGCCGCTCCGCTTCCTGGAGCGACCAAACAACATTTTTAGGCTTAGCTAAACTCGAAATTTGACCTTATGCTTAATCTGGGTGTTGAAAACACTCGTTTAAAGCTTCAATTTAAACTCTTATAAAATCGACGAATGCCTAAATATGTACAGCGTATACTATACATTAAGTATATTTAAATAAACAATTCCCAGGATGTAATACAATAAGTCGTTTATAAAAATTAGTTAAAAAAAGTACAGAATTTTACCTAAAATCAACTTTTAGAATTAATTCTATAATTGCTCGGCCATCAACGGGCGGGTTAATTATTGAAATAATTAAATTATTCGTGTTCCATTCTCAGCTTTAATTACTTCAAATTTACCTCAGAAGCAATGAGTAATAATTAATTCACATTCTTTTAAATTGTGCAATACAATTATTATCTGTACTGATTTATACTAGCATTTCATGTGACTCAAATACTAGTTTAGGCGCAATCTCATTGTCACGAGTATGATTCCAATCATACTTGATAATGTGAATAACGATAAATGAATTAAGTTATGATATTTTTAAATACAACTTGCTGTTTAAAAAATCGCAATAAAAACTTGTATTAACAAAAATGAAAACTTTTGTCTAATTTAACCGTCTTCGTGTCTCTATTAGTTAACGAAATTCCAATGGTAAGCACGATAGAAAAAAATATATATTTGTCGATCTTCCCCTTGAAAACAAATTAGGCTGAATGAATTTTGTCATTATCCAGCCTAATTTGTTTTGAAGGGGAAGGGAAAAATCGACAAAATTATTTTTTGCTTTAACTAGAACGACCTGAAATTTGAAATAATATCCATGAAACATAACAAAATTGACAGTTTTTATACAGGGTGTCCTTTTTTTCAAGATACCACATCAAACTTAAATTCTTTTTATGGCAGCCATATTTTATTTTCACGCCGTTGAATAGAGCAGGAAATTTAACTTGGAAATCACAGACAATTATACAGACATACAGTCCAATGTAACTATTTGGACGCTAAAAATGGAATCAAGGATTTATTGTTTTTGGAAACTAGAAGGCTTTTACGTTTAAATAAAATAATAACATCTATCAATTGATAGCAGGCTTTTCTAAACTCTAAATTTTACTTCATGCTTAATCTGGGATTGGAAAAACTCTTAAAAGATTCAAAATGAAAGCATTTATAAACACAGCGAATGTCTGACAATTTATAGCGCATATCGAGATACGTATACTTCAGAGAAAAATGTCCGTATTAACGTTTTTATATGAAATTGTGCAACAAAAAATCATATCAAGTTGGCCCAACGAAATAATAGATGTATATAATTTACCGAAATGCCGGTAAAAGAATCAGCAAATTACTAGTCAATTTTGGAAACCATTGTTTATGATTAATAGATAAAATCTCTGATCCCAACTTTGAATTATTGACTCATATAAGACTACTTTAAATAAATAAGTCCGGTTTCACCAACTCCAGTCAAAGTGTATTTAAAGTTAAAAATTATTTGTCTGGATTTTATTAGATGAATAACTATTTGTCGACTTAACTGACTTTAGTGAAACTCGACACTAATTAATTTAAAATCATTCTCCGAAACATAATATTGCTACCATTCTCTTTACTATTTAAAATTAAATGAGGACGATTCCGTTAATCTTCTATTACTAATTGTACTCGACACCTACTTCTAATCCAATTTGTAGAGTATCAAGAATTGGATCAATTAGCCATGCAATCCAATTGAATTGAATTGATTATACGAGGGCAGTTTGCCTCCTGTCCGATTAAAAACCAGATAGCTGTTATGATTTCAGTAGCGAGCAAGTTAGCTGGGATTACGTGTAGTTTACTCATTGTCAACAAACAAGTTGGCTAGTTAGGAACGAGTAGATGCATCATGTGTACATTCTTATGTATGCTTTGCACCAGTGGTGTACTCAGGAAGGGTGCCAGGCCACTCCTAAAACCTAATAAAAATGAGAAAATGTTATAATGTAACAAATTGAACAGACAAATTTACTATTAATAATTAACGTGATGACAATTGAGCGGACGCATTTGCCAGCATTGCTTTCTCAGTTAGAATACATTTCAAATTCAACAATGTATACAAGTGATTAGTTACTTTCTCGTATAAAGTACTGTATCTTAAATAAGTTTCTGGTCTGTTACGAGGTGAAACATTTTTACCTATGATTTTAAAAGAAAACACTTGGTTAAATTTCACTTATATTAGTAAAATTTAACCCAGTGTTTTCTTTTAAAATCATCAAGTATTGTAATCGTCGAAAAATCGCCCTCGAGATCTTCACGTTTTGAATATCCGTGAGTTTGAACTACCCATTTGGAATTATGGAATTATGTACGTGTGTCTGTCAGTACACACGAAAACTAAAACAACGTAATTAGTTAAACATTTATATTTAGTTTGTACACATAAATTGTAGATCTGTATCAACATGTTTTGGTAAATTCCGCAAGCTAGAAGTGGGAATTTACTCTTAATTATTTTTTTTATATTTTGCTATAGATAAATGATATTTAAAAATGTTTCAAAAGAAATTTAAATATACACAACTTTGGTATACATAGTTGTTGTCGCGGTTTTGTTGTTTCCAAAGATTACCGCAAGAATACGCTTATTTCCGCCATATTTCCTTTATTTATTGACTCAATCAAATAAACTAAAATACACAAGTTTCATATTAACACGTTTTACCGTGCTTCTTTTGTTTTTGAGCTATCCACAAAAATAAGTTTATTTTCGTCACATCTAAATATCAGTTATAATCAGCATATGAGGAAGTCTAAGATAGATATTTATAAACTGATTTTAACAAAGTTTGTTTAAAACATTTTTCTGTAGTTTCCAGAATTCTCAATAAACGCTTGGAATCACGAGAAAGAAAAAAACGCGTTTATTAAAAAAGCGTTAAACGATAGAGAAAACAGTTTCAAATAGAGGAAGATTTAAAAAAATGTGTGGTACTCGAATTTAAGAGAAGTTGTTAAAAATAAAAACTTCGAATAATAGCAATTATTTCACTGACAGTATTGAGAATCAATAAATTTGCGCCGCGTGACATGTTTTAATAAATGCGAAAACCATGTAATTCGCGTGGCGTTTAGAGGGCTTTCCATTTATTAAAAGTTCATCAAATTCAAATTTCAAAATTCAATTCTTTATTCAAGTGAGGAAAAATATACAATAATAATGTACAGTGTCCAAACCGATAGTGTCAAATACTACATAACTAAAAGTAATAAGATTGATAATGAATGGAATTATAATACAAAGTAATACACTAATATAATAACAAGGATACATTAATAATACGCTAATAATAGTAAATAGTTAAAAATTACAAAAAAAAAATAAGCTGATGAAAATATGAAAAGTGAAAATAATAATAATAATGAAAAAATAACAATAATAATTATAATATGTAAGACTATTAATAAACATATTATATTTATTAATATATATTTAGTATCGTTCTATATTTCTACGCAAAGTTAAAAAAAAACATAATGTATACCTAAGTAAAACTCAAAATTCAATCTCGTATATTTCTCTGTCGATGAGGAATTCCAACAGTTCTTTTTTAAATTTCTTTAGATATTCTATCGATTGCAAATGTGCTGGTAACATATTGTAGAATTTTATTGCACGATAACTGGCCGATTTTTCAGTTAAGCTGAGTTTGTTTGTCGAGTATATGTGCGTTTTAGAATGCTTCTTAAAACTATCCTTATTTTTAAAATTAAATATAAGCAGTTCATATATGTAAAGACTGTAAAAAGTCAATGGTCCCCATATGACAATCATTAAGTTTTAATAAATAAGAAAACTCCCTCCTCCTTTTAGAGAAGACAAGGCCGTAGCCAGAACAAAATTTCGGGGGGGGGACGATAGTGGTAAAAATTTACTACTAAAATTACACAATCAAATTAAAACGTCAAAAGCTGACAGCGTTCGTTTTATGAATAAAATTGATTAGGATGTCTCGTTTTCATACATTAATGTTATAAAACGAGAAGAAGTAAAGAAGATATTAAAGCAAATGCTAATGTTCGGTCCCACAAAACACTCAAACTTTAGAATTTTGGAAGCAGTTTTCAGTTTTCTGCAATACCCATTAATACGAGCTTATGGCACTTAAACTATTAAAGAATAAATTAATATTTTATATTGACTTTAAAATTCGTTTCGGTCTATTTAAAGATATTCAGTGCAATGTGCCAGGAATGGGTTTTCGTAAAATAATCATAACGAAAACCACTCAAGTTTTCTTTTCCATAAAATTTGAAATATTTCACAAACATTTTGCAAACTTTTTGCCTACAAAAAATTAACCTCTAGTGGTTTTATTTATGATAAAATTGATAGCGATAAAGTTGACAATTTTATCAATATTAGCCTACTAATACCAAATTAACTGACACATGTCATGTGAAAATACACAGTGGTCTGCCAACACTGTGTATTTTATATGGGATAGTGGAATTTACGTTGGTTGGTTTTCTAAAGATATCAAATTCTATTTTATTGTTCTTGTGGATTAAGGTCAAGTCTAAAAAGTTAATTTTATTATTTTGTTCGTGTTCTATTGTAAATTTTATTTTGGGGTGTATATTATTAATTAAATTTAAAAATTGATCAATTTGACGTGTGGTGCCACTAAAGCAAGCAATAATGTCATCTACATATCGGTGCCAGAATGAAATATGTTTTTTTTGTGAAATCTAAGTTAAAAATGTTTTCCTAGATTGAACCAAGACACCAGTTCCTTTTCTAACCACGTATTAGAGTGCAAACATTCATTTCCAGAAATAAATAAAATTAAAATTTTACATAACTGTACCAAAGGCACAAAGCTTAACCTGCTCGAATCCGCCGAAATTTTCAAACGAACCAAGAACCCCCTAGTTAATCTGTTAAACGAACAAACCGATTTAGTGTACACGCCGCTCTTTGAAATCCTTTAATGTGTAAATCTTTGTACCTGTTTAACCTAATTTGTTTTGCTACCCTCACTCTAAATTGTTTTACCTGTATAAATGTAACCCCCCTTTGTAATTTGTTTCACTTGATAATGACCGTCAAACGTCGAAACTTAAGTCGTGAATTTATGTGTATATTTGTGTAATATAATATATATACATACAATAAATATTTTGTGGTAAAAACATAGTAAGTGTTTGATTCAGTGATCATGAATTACCACGTAGTTACGGTCGCACCATCATTATGAATATCTGAAGATTTACTTGTAGCGTGTACAGTATATTGAGATATGTATACTTACAAAAAAAACTTTCTGTATATCTGAGATAGTAATAAATAATATGTAGTGAACAAAACATTCTTTTGGGCACCAGAAAAATTCCAGGGCCGAAAGGGTTAAATCAAAATTTAACATTGAAACCTACATAAGTCTATCTATCTCCCACTCACATATTTCAAATCCTTGAAAACCGTAAATTTTTGAAAATAGGAAAAATATATTTATATCTCCCGTCAAAATTGAGCTAGCTCAATTTTTGTTGTTATTTTGCTATAATTAGGAGAGGAGTGGAGAATTTTTATTTGGCACCTTGACCACCTTTTAGGCTCAAAAAAGGGGTTACTCGATGTTTAAATAAAATCATATTTACTATTTTCAAGAAAACTAAAAGAGCTACCATAAAAAGCATTACGTCATTAAATGTTTATTTTTTGATTCTCTACAACTTTTATTTAAAAGATTGTTCGACTATGTTAATAATTTACAAGATACGAAAAAAAAAACGCTAAGAGTAAACATCCACTTCCAGTTTCCGGTCTTCACCCATTTTTAACTGGGCGAGATATTATGGAATAGAACCCAAATACAAAATTTGATGACAATCCCATGAGCCATTTTCGATGTAATCGTGCCACAGACCGACATCATTGAGATAACACTTGATTCGGATGCCTGGGATCCCAAAACGGATATTTCCGTAAAAAAATGGGGGGTCAATTTTTGGCCGATCACAATACCTCCCCTTACACATATTTTTGTTTGCATTTCTAACAGGTAATCTACATCTGTTAGAAATGCAAAAAAATATGCAATTCCATCTGCATGCAGTTTTCGAATTTCTAACAGGTGTAATTGCATTCGTTTTGTAAATATCTAACAGATAAACTAAAAACAGTTACTTCTACGTATTTTACAGATGATAATGCTACATAAACTCGAAACCAAGGAATCTAACTTCAGGTATTCGAAATTTAAAGCATTGGCAACGAAAGTCGTTCTTGCAAAAGGTTGAAAAAAAACTTTGCAGGTCATGATTTGAAAGGAGTAAGTAACCGAGAATACCACAACTAGCTATATCAACAATCTATTTTATGCTTCATTTTAAAATCGCCAACAGGCTTGAACTACTTTTTTAAAGGGCGATGCAAATAAAGACCATATGTCTCTCCTGTTTTTTTTTTTAAATAACTTACACATACTTTTGTATACTATAAAGTTGTACCTTTTATTACTGCACTGCAGTATTCAAAATTCTTTAATTATTACCATAAATATTATACATTTGCAGACACTCGTCAATTTAAAGCTTCTAATAAGTGTTTCCAGTCCTTGATTGAGCGTTTGGTAAATTTTCAAGAATTGTTCTTTTTAACTCATTCTATTAGAAGCTTCTAATCTCTAAAATTTCAAGTTTAGAAAAGCCTGAGGCCACGACCAAACCAAATTTACAGGCTTTTCTAAACTGAAAATTTTACTTCATGCTAAATCAAGGAGTAGAAACGCTCGCTAGTAGAAACACTCACTAGTAGAAACACTCGCTAGTAGAAACACTCGCTAGTAGAAACACTCGCTAGTAGAAACACTCGCTAGTAGAAACACTCGGTTTCAAATTGAACGAACCTTAATTGAAAACATTAATACAAATCCATTTTTTTTACGAATTTTGTAATAAATCTCTTCGTCGTTTTATTAAATTTACTTTACACACAGAAATAATAAAAGATATGTTATAGTGAAGATTTTGTTTCAATTATCAACAATTAAAGGGGTCCGCCGAATAAGCGCCAACTTTTGCGAAGTACGGAATATCGGAATATCCTATTGAATTTTCCTTTCTTTTCTAGGTTTAAAATGGCAACAATACAAGTGTTTGCAGTTTAACCCATTTAGCCCTGGAACCCATTTAGCCCTTAATATGCAGTGTCCAAAAAAAATTTTTGTGCACTGCATATTATTTATTATATTATCTCAGATACACAGAGAGTTTTTCTTTCAAGTATACATATCTCAACATACTGTATACGCTGTAAATCTTCAGATATTCGTTGTTTTACAAATATTTCAAATTATACATTCAAACGAGCGTTTTCCACTCCCAGACTAAGCATGAAGTAAAATTTCGAGTTTAGAAAAGCCTGAAAATTTGGTTTGGTCGTGTAGCGCGTAGCGCTACGCGACCAAACCAAATTTTCAGGCTTTTCTAAACTCGAAATTTTACTTTATGCGCCCCGCGTATAAAACACTGATTTTAGGTGAAGTTCAAAATATTCTACTAAAGCAGTATGCTAAAAACGTGTATTTTGAACATCACATCACATCAGTGTTTAGTACGCGTGGCGCATGAAGTAAAATTTCGAGTTTAGAAAAGCCTGAAAATTTGGTTTGGTCGCGTAGCGCTACGCGCTACACGACCAAACCAAATTTTCAGGCTTTTCTAAACTCGAAATTTTACTTCATGCTTAATCTGGGAGTGGAAAACACTCGTTTAAGACTTTAAATTAAACTATTTAAAAAACAAACGATTATCGGAAAAGTTTTAGCTCATGCATAGTTGTATGTATATTTAAAAGAAAAAATCCTAGTACGTTTACCAAATTTTAGTGGTGGCAAATGCCACCGTCAGAGCCGAAAGGGTTAAAACCTAGAAATGAAAGGAAAATTCAATAGGATATTCCGATATTCCGTAAAACCTTACTTCGCATAAGTTGGCGCTTACAGCGTTATTCGGCGGAGCCCTTCAATTGTTATTAATTACGCCAACATCTTTTAGTGTTTTTATGTGATTTATAAAGAATACACAAGTTTTCTCTAATTTAAAAAGGTTTTGGCAACTTTAAGCTTCTTTAAGTTCAGTTCTAGTATTAATCACCACTCTGTTTTAATTTGACAAAAAATGTTTCTTAAATGATTATCTGCGTTTTCCCTAATTTTAGTCTGTTTTCCATAATTTTTCTTTTTCTTCAAGTTTAGTTCTAGTATTAATCACTATTCGGTCTTAATTTGACAAAAAAAATTTTTCTTAAATGATTATCTGCGTTTTCCGTAATTTTAGTCTGTTTTCCATAATTTTTCTTCTTCTTTAAGTTCAGTTCTAGTATTAATTACCACTCTGTTTTAATTTTACAAAAAAAATGTTTCTTAAATGATTATCTGCGTTTTCCCTAATTTTAGTCTGTTTTCCATAATTTTTCTTCTTCTTTAAGTTCAATTCTAGTGTTAATCACCATTCTGTTTCAATTTGTCAAAAAATGTTTCTTAAATGATTATCTGCGTTTTAACTAATTTTAGTCTGTTTTCCATAATTTTTCTTCTTCTTTAAGTTCAGTTCTAGTATTAATCATCATTCTGTTTTAATTTGACAAAAAAATGTTTCTTAAATGATTATCTGCGTTTTCCCTAATTTTAGTCTGTTTTCCATAATTTTTCTTCTTCTTTAAGTTCAATTCTAGTGTTAATCACCATTCTGTTTCAATTTGTCAAAAAATGTTTCTTAAATGATTATCTGCGTTTTAACTAATTTTAGTCTGTTTTCCATAATTTTTCTTCTTCTTTAAGTTCAGTTCTAGTATTAATCATCATTCTGTTTTAATTTGACAAAAAAATGTTTCTTAAATGATTATCTGCGTTTTCCCTAATTTTAGTCTGTTTTCCATAATTTTTCTTCTTCTTTAAGTTCAATTCTAGTGTTAATCACCATTCTGTTTCAATTTGTCAAAAAATGTTTCTTAAATGATTATCTGCGTTTTAACTAATTTTAGTCTGTTTTCCATAATTTTTCTTCTTCTTTAAGTTCAGTTCTAGTATTAATCATCATTCTGTTTTAATTTGACAAAAAAATGTTTCTTAAATGATTATCTGCGTTTTCCCTAATTTTAGTCATCTTTGAATTTTTGTAACTTTATTTGAAATCAAATGTTTTTATTTTGGTTGAATTAAAACAAAGATAAATCTCAACTATCTTTGTTGGTTATATACAATTTTGAGATTGACTTTACTTTTTTATGCGTCATCAAGTAAAATAGTGATTTTCTGAATTTAGTCAACTTGGAGGTTTTGTAATGTTATTATCCAATCGACCGATTTTTTTTATTGAATTGAAATAAAATTGATTTTTTTTTTATTGTATATGTACAAATCTGAATGTTTTTTATTTTTATTTTAGTCAAGACAATGAATGTATAATTTTTAGTAATATTTGAGATTTCGTAATTTTATTTCCAATTGATCGAATTTGTTGTTTCTTAGAGAAAAATAAACTAATTAATTTCTTAACCATTTCCGGTAATTACATTAAAATATGATATTTAATAAAATTATGTGTAGACTTTATACAAAATATTGATTTTATGTTTTATCTCAGTTATAATTCAATTCAATTTAATTCTTTATTCAAGCGAGGAAAAATATACAATAATAATGTACAGTATCCAAGCCAATAGTGTCAAATACTACATAACTAAAAATAATAATAAGATTAATAATGAATGAAATTATAATATTTCTTGAATAACTTTCTCATTTATCACTTCGTGAAACATTTTGAAATAATATTAAAGTATAAATTAAAAAAATGATAATACAAAGTGATACACTAATATCAACTTGGAACTTTTGTATCTTTTGTAACTTCATGTCCAATCGATTGATTTCGTTCTTCTTAAATAAAAACAATGGTTTAATGCATTCCTTAAATATTTGTGCTAATTATCTAATGGTAAAAAGGTTTTTACGTGTTGAATTTTGTAAATCTTTATTAACTTTTGCAGATTTGTCAACTTTGAGCATCCATACATATACTTTTTTACCAGTAATTCGCCAAATTTGTAATTCTGAACAGGTTTACAGATACGTTTCCCGCAAATCGCGATAACGTTGTTTTACGGATAAAAGTTATTAAATGCATGGAAAATTAATAATCTCGAACGAGGGTGTCCACTCCCAGGCTAAGCATGAAGTAAAATTTCGAGTTTAGAAAAGCCTTAAAATTTGGTTTGGTCGCTCCGCGAAGCGGAGCGACCAAACCAAATTTTCAGGCTTTTCTAAACTCGAAATTTTACTTCATGCGCCACGCGTATAAAACACTGAACTATTCTGAAGTTCAAAAACACGTAACTACATCTTTAATTAAAATAACACGGAATAAAATATTTAGTTTGTTATCAACGATTTTTATTGTTAATGATGAATGTTTGCTTTTTTCCCCTCTTCACTTGTCATTACTGGAAATATGTGAACCGTTTTGTTTTTGCTCTTGCATTACGGCCTAAGACAACTTATCTTTGACGAATGCGGCCCAGTGAAGGTCCTTTTACCTTCACTGGGCCGCATTCGTCAAAGATAAGTTGTCTTAGGCCGTAATGCAAGATGGATGGCTTTAGACTTTGAATACAAAAATCAAAGAAAATTGTATTTTTCTTCTTAATGTTTTTGAACTAAGTTAATAACAACATTAAATGAATGTTACTTTGATCTAGGGCTGAAAATTTGAATATTCGTGAAAATCCAAACATCAATTATGTTGTGTTTTTACTATTAGTATTACTATTCTTTGTAAATGAAAATATAGATTGTAAAATGGAGATTCCGTAAATAAATTAAATTAAAATTAAATCATATTACTTATATTACATCAATTTAATTAAAATATTTAACTTTGTTTTACCACTTTTATTTAACTTTTCAGTGACTATAGTTTTGACTACAAGTTAGTCATTATCAAACTAAGTTTAATAATGACTAGCTTGTAGTCGAAACTGTAGTCACTGTAAAGTTAAATAAAAGTGGTTAAACAAAGTTAAGTATTTTATTTAAATTGATTTAATATAAGTAATGTGGTGTTTGAATATTCACGAATATTCAAATTCCTAGCCCTAGATCAAAGTAACATTCCTTTAATTAAATTGTTATGAAGATGTACCACAAAGTGAACGCCAACCAAATCAAAGATTTTATATTAAATCACTCACTTTTCACATATTTAATTAATTTAGCTATTTGAATATTTAAATATTTCAATAAATTAGTGTTATAAAATGCCTAATATATTTTCTAAAACTAAACAATTTATAAACTCAAATAGTTTATTTGTTCAATTATTTGACTAATTTGAATGTTTCATATTTAAGTATTCACGAATATTCAAATTCCCAAAATTAATCATCTCTGAACGAACTAAGATCACATTTTTCGTTCAACTGCCGTTTAGAAAGGTCAAGTCGTGATTCTATTTCTTTAGAAAAAAATCAAATAGCCAATCATACCGATTCCTTGTTTGTTGACAGGCTGCGGACCTAACTTAGCAATCCACCTGAGGAATCTACACGCAGTTGTAGGCCCATTCGGACGACATCCCGGTGAAGTCTGCAGAACTGTAGGACCCTCCGAGCCCGGCAGCGGCCGGTAACGACTATACGGTGACATCCAATCCACAAAAATCACATTATAAACACCCCCAAATCTCACCACAACACACTTCCTCCACAATTATCAAATAAAGCCACTGTATAAATCTAACAATTATTGTTAATTACTAATTTCTTTTTTTTTAAATTACGATAAAACTTATTTGGAAAGGTTTAGGTACTTCAGGTATCTTGTATTATCACACTATTTATTAAAATTATCACTGATTTAACTAGAATTAAACTGTTGTAACTTTTATTTCTTTTTGTATTATTATTATTATTTTTGGTTTGGATTGCACTGTCAGATACTTCTCAGTGGATCTGGTGGCATTTTCGCGAGGTCTATTTTGTTTTTGCCTGTCTATCACCTGTTGAAGGTGATCATCGCCAGAGAGTGGTTGCGGAGGTACTGACCGTCGTCGGCGACGGTGCCTCGGCGCGGAACGTGACGTGCGAATCGCGTACGCTTGCGCGCACTTTCTAAAATCGTCACACGGCTAAAACTTAACAATGAACCGCTTTTTACCTGATCTTTAGGTTTTCGGATTTGTGTAATATCGTGTCGGCAATTAGGATTGATAAATAATACAAATGCGGCAGTTAATTAGTTGCGATTGCGAAATGTAGCGCGGTTTTTATTTTAGTTTCGCGCGGTTTGGGGAAGATCCGGTTGGCTGTGGAAAAGTTTCGCGGTATCCCTTCGAGGTGGAGAAAGTGTTATTAGCGTGATTAGATCTGCACGTTTTGTTTCAGCTCGCGAAAAAAATTAATTGACTTTTTCCCTTAAAGGCTAACGAAAATTAGATAATTTCTATCCATTACCTCATCATCTTTTCATTATTTTTATATTATAAATTCAACAGCGAATCTTTTTTTGTAGAATCTACAAATTAAATAAGATAAACGTGCTTTTTGTATAATTGAGAGAATGTTGGCATACAAAAATTCCATCATATATCCATTTTTGACATCAAGTTGTCAATTAAATTTAATATTTTTCAACCTTATTAATAAAACTGAGTGGATACAGAAAAAAATCGCTGTATCCACTTAGTTTTATTAATAAGGTTGAAAAATATTAAATTTAATTGACAACTTGATGTCAAAAATGGATATATGATGGAATTTTAAGTATTTTAAGTATACATATGCATGCGCTGTAAACTCTCCGGTATTCGTTGCTTCTTAAAGGAGTTAAATTTGAAGCTTTAAATGAGTGTTTTCCACTCCCAGGCTAAGCATGAAGTAAAATTTCGAGTTTAGAAAAGCCCCGTGAAAATTTGTCGAGGGTCGCGCAGCGACCCGAGACAAATTTTCTGGGCTTTTCTAAACTCGAAATTTTACTTCATGCGCCACGCGTATAAAACACTGATTTCAAGTGAAGTTTAAATATACATAAATTTTACAATATTTTAGTGTTTTATACGCATGGCGCATGAAGTAAAATTTCGAGTTTAGAAAAGCCCCAAAAATTTGTCTCGGGTCGCTGCGCGACCCTCGACAAATTTTCACGGGGCTTTTCTAAACTCGAAATTTTACTTCATGCTTAGCCTGGGAGTGGAAAACACTCATTCAAAGCTTCAAATTGAACTCTTTTAATAAACTACGCATATCGGAAGATTTAGGTATATACACTGTAATTGGGACATGTATACTTAAAAGAAAATCTGTCTGTATTTTAATACCTGTTGAGTATACCTGTGGGACTAATTAGGTAATTTACCTAAAAGTAATGACATTGCGATACCGTCATTAACTTTTGATAAATTAAACAAGTCGCTTCTTAAGACTTATTAGTTTTATGCAGGGTTGTTAAAAAAAGGTTGGGAAAAAAGTGGGACTAATTAGGTAATTTGCCTAAAAGTAATGACATTGCGATAGCGTCATTAACTTTTGATAAGTTAAACAAGTCGCTTTTTAAGACTTATTAGTTTTATGCAGGGTTGTTAAAAAGTGTTCTTTTCATTTCAATTAAAGCAAACATGTTTTTTTTCTCATAAATCCTGCATTTTATTTATTTAAACAGCGTTTAAAACATAAAGAAATAAATACATGTTTAAAACACATGTCACATTTATATGCACATACCGATTATATAATCGACTTTTAGTCCAGCTTTTTAATTTTTCTGATAATGTAAAATTGAAACTAGTCAGACTTAAAAAAAAATCTGGACATTGTTGCTTCGAAAGTAAGAAATAAAACAGGCTCAAGGAAGCCAGGAAAAATGTCGATACCAATTGCGTTAAAATAAAATATCAACTTACAGTCATTTTTCTATTCGACAAAAGGAACTTATACTTCTACAAAAATGTTATGTTTAGTGTTTTCCCTTTTTTAAATGCTAAATTTGTGATATTTATGTATGTAAGACCGGTACATCAAATCACAAGTGAAAATATGCTTTCAAATTTAAAATATCTTAAATAGTTTTTTCTACTCCTATTTGTAAAATACAATTTTACACATTGATAAAAATGTGTGAAATTTGATTTTTCATACCGATGCGTGAAGTACAATGCAATTCTTATGGGATTTATTTCACGCACCGCTGCCATAAGAGCCAATACACTTTTCAGCATCGGTGAACAATTTTTAGATGGCGGTGATTTTTTAAATGACACATGTCATTTAGTTAAGTTTGTGCTGTTTTGTGTGTTGGTGAACATTGGTGAACGTTAAAATGCAGACATCACTATCTCCAGAGAGGCCTAATACCCCACCAAGGATTATTGCGGCAGCAAACGCTGCTAGTTCGTCGCTGTTGCCGAAAAAATCTCTTGATATTTATGAAAATATTTATAAAAAATTCATGGAATGGCGCACTGAACATGAAATTAATTCATTTTCGGAAAACGTAATTTTAACATATCTCGCAGAACTGGCTACAAAATTCCAGCCCTCAACACTTTGGAGTCACTATTCAATGTTGAAGAGTACAATAAATGTCAACCATAACATAAACATTGGTAATTATACTAAAGTAATATCATTTTTAAAGAGAAAAAGTGAAGGATATACTCCAAAGAAATCTCGAGTTTTGGATAAAGAACATATCCTTAAATTTATAAATGAAGCACCCGATAATATATATTTATTAAATAAGGTAAGTGGAATGCAGCATAGTTTTCAAAATTCTCATTTATTTTCTTACTATAGGTCGTTTTAATTTTTGGACTTGCTGGTGCCCTGAGAAGAGACGAATTATATAAATTGAATGTAGAGGATATTCAAGATTCTCTCTCTTCTCATAGTTGTACCAGACACTAAAACTAAAATTTCTAGAAAATTTGCTGTAACACTACATTTAGAATACTACAGAAAATACTTAGCTCTCCGCACTAAAAATTACGCTGAAAAGAAATTTTTCATTAATTATCAAAAAGGAAAATGTACCCGTCAAGTTATCGACATTAATAAAATTGGAAAGGTACCCGCAGATGTTGCAAAATTTTTAAAATTGCCAAATCCTGAGCAATATACCGGCCATTGCTTTAGGCATTCTTTTGCAACTCTGTTAATTGAAGCTAGTGCCGATCTGTTAACTTTAAAAAAGCACGGAGGCTGAAAAAGTTCTGCTGTTGCAGAAAGTTATGTTGAAAATTCGATAACAAAGAAGCAAGATGTTTCAAACAAAATTTTGAATATTAGCAATAATAATAACAATAGTTGTCTTACAACAATTTTTTATTAAATGCAGCAAAACAGATAGGAACAGATAATGATTATATTCCAACATGTAATTTAGATCAGTCATTACAATATAATGAAAAGCTTTTCCTATTACCCGCAGCGTTAAGGGCAGAAGTTATACGTGCAGTAGGAAAAATGAAGAGCAAAGAAAGCAGTGGAGATGACGAGATTAGCAATAATTTAATTAAATATTGTATTGCCTCAATTGCTGATGTGCTTGCGTATATCATAAACAATTCGTTCAAACATGGAATATTTCCTGATAAGCTAAAACTTGCCTTAATAAAACCAATACATAAAAAATGGTGATGTGTCCATCATAGTACTTTCCCCCGTAAATTGCGTATTAAATCACTTTTAAAATATTTGTAGCATTATTATTTTCAAAATGTCTTCAGCTTTTTGATAACTACAACTTTTATTTGAAACATTTTTCAATTGGATCAACACATACTGACACAAACCAATGACTAGATAAAAAACACTATTTATTGAATATCTCAAAAACTAAGAGTGCTATGACAAAAAGTGAATATACAAAAAATCTTTAATATTTTATTACCTACAACTTTTATTTGAAACATTTTAAAATTGTATCAACACACACACTGACACAAATCAATGACTAGATAAAAAACACTATTTATTAAATATCTCAAAAACTAAGAGTGCTATGACAAAAAGTGAGTCCACAAAAAATCTTCAGTTTTTTATTTTCTACAACATTTGAAACATTTTTCAATTGTATCGACACATACACTGTCACACACCAATAACTAGATAAAACACACAACTTTTGAAATATCTCAAAAACTAAGAGTGCTATGACAAAAAGTAAGTGAACAATACATCTTCATTTTGTTATTATCTACAACTTTTATTTGAAAGAATTTTTTGTTTGATGAACATTTATTGAAAAAATCTGAAAAAACTGAAAAACGCTAAGAGTAAAGTACCACTTCCGGTTTTCCGATTTTCACCAAAAGCTTTTCAGTTCTTCCGATTGTAACAAAAGGCTTAAGTTTCAAGTTTTATCTCGATATCTTTAGCGGTTTTTGCGGTACAGCGCACACAGACACACAGACAGACAGACATTTTTCAAAAATGGTCTTATTCGACTCAGGGGACCTCGAAACGGATATTTCCGCTAAAATTTTTGATTCGAAAATTTTCACGAAAACAATACTTTCCCTTTGTATTACATACGGGGGAAAGTAAAAAGGGGATGCTGAGGTAATGGATAATTATAGACCTGTAAGCCTTCTGTCGTCCTTTTTAAAGATTTTTGAAATCATTATCTGTGACCATCTGATGAGATTTCTGAATAGTTGCAATATCATGAATAACTCGCAACACGCGTATATTAAAGGAAAGTCTATAAGTACCGCAGTATTTGAATTTACAAACTATATTAACCAGGCCATTGAAAATAGCGAATTAGCACTTGGGGTATTCCTGGACCTTTCAAAGGCCTATGATACTATCAATCATTGTCTATTGCTAAAAAAGCTAAAATATTATGGTATAAGAGACAACGCTTTAAATTGGTTCAGGTCATTTTTAGTAAATAGGGAACAAAGAACAGCAATAGAGAGTGATGGTAGAATTTATAAATCAAAAATAAAGAGATGTGAGGGCGTAGGAATACCTCAAGGGAGTATTTTAGGCCCTGTTATGTTCATAATATATATAAATGACATACATACAGTATCATTACCAGATAATAGTACACATATATCTAACTATGCGGATGATACCAGTTTCATAGTAACAGCGAAAACCTATATTGAGCTAGCCAATATAAGTAGTCGCTTCTATGGAAAACTAGCTGAATGGTTCAAAATAAACATGTTAAAATTAAATAAGAGCAAAGCGCAGGCCATGATATTTAAAACAAAACAGAGAAAGATTGGAACACCAGCTCAGCTAGTTTTAGAAGATGTCACTGTTGATTTAAATAGTGATATAAAATTCCTAGGTATTATAATTAATGAATCGCTTGATTGGCGCTCACATGTGGACCATGTGGTAACTAAACTTGCGAGAATGTGCTATATAATAAATATAACGAAATCATATCTCAATGTTGAGACAAATAAGGAAATATATTATGCATGTTTTGACTCAATTTTAAGATTTGGGATAGTTTTTTTGGGGGAATAGTTCAACAATTGGGAAATTGTTTGTACTACAAAAAAGATGTATACGAACTATTTTTTCATTAAAGTACAGGCAGCCGTGTAGAGGTATTTTTAAGACAAATAAAGTTCTGACAGTCTTTGCAGTCTTTGTCTATGAATGTCTGATGTTTATTTTTAAAAATAAACATCAATTTAGCACCAACACAGAGAAGTGTCACAATACACGAAATAGTGATATATTGTACCCGAGACACAGACTCACGTTATCTGAGCGAAATTCATTTCATAGGTGTGCTAAATTTTATAATGTTCTGCCAAGCAAAATAAAGAATTTAGATTCGTTAAAGCCATACAAGTCAGCGGTATATAAACTTCTCATGGAATCAGAGATATACAGTGTGAAAGAATATTTTGAAGCATGTAATTTATTTACATAATGTTATTTGTCTGAGTATTTAACAGCATATAACTATATATGTATGTTTTTTTTGTTATGACACAATTTCTTTTATGTTCCAAAATTGTGATAATTTTTGTGACCATTTATTTAGAAATAAAGTTTGTTTATTATTATTATTATTATTATAAATACTACATCCAACGAAAGTTCTGGTGTAATGTACCTAACCAACTGCACTGTAACAATTAATAATAATTATTATAAAGATAAATAAATACTTTACGTTAATAGTTTGTTTGTGTTTTGGAATTTATTAAATCGCGTAGTCGTAGAAAAAGTATAGTGTGTAACACGTGCGTGAAGACTTTTTTACACTCGCGTGATTGCTTCACTCGCTTCGCTCGTTTCGCAATCTTCACGCTTGTGTAAAAAAGTCTACTTCACGCACTAGATACACAATATACTATTAATGTAATTTAAATAAAACTGCAAATTTTAATAGTAAAAAATTCAGATCTCCGTAAATGATACATTAAATTATTAAATACATCATTGATTAAAATTATAAATTGTTTCGCAATCTTCACGCTTGTGTAAAAAAGTCTACTTCACGCACTAGATACACAATATACTATTAATGTAATTTAAATAAAACTGCAAATTTTAATAGTAAAAAATTCAGATCTCCGTAAATGATACATTAAATTATTAAATACATCATTGATTAAAATTATACATTTTTAATATTCAATTTGAATTTCGTGGAGATTAAATTTAAAAAAAATCGCTTAATAATTCTTTTTGAAATTTTTGTAGAGAATAGAAACACGAACTTTAGTCAAAATGTGTAAAAACTAAAAATCCCGCTTTCACATTATATTGATATACGAGGGGTGATGAAAAGTAAGGTTACAAGGCCGATTTTGCTGGAGTTTTGCCTCTTATACAGAAAGTAGAAGTGTGCGATACAGCGGCAACTCGCAGCCTAACTTTAGGGTAGGCCAAAGACCCAAGGTAATATGTATCTGTTATTGAAAGGTGACTTTGTTGTGCAATTTCTTATATTTATAAAGCGCGATCCCAACCTCAAATTTTGTGTGCCTTTGCGCTGTGGCCGACACTGAAGTTAGGCTGCGAGCCGTCGCTGGTGCGATACTTTTAATACATGCGGTCGCTAACTGTGGAGAGTTTTAGCTAACCTCGACCTATAGCGCTAGTTGCAGGTTAACAGATATGGCGTCGTGTTTGGAAAAGTGGTCTCGCGAAGAAATCCGTTCATTTACTCGATTTCTGTGGGCAAAACATGTAAGCTAGACTGAAATTCACTGGTAGCTGGTAGAGGTTTATGGAGAGACTGTAATGTCTCGTCAGCATGTGGCAGAATTGTGTTTGCAGCCGGCAGAGAAAAGGTCACCGACGACGATTCTGCGACATGCTGACGAGACATTACAGTCTCTCCGTAAACCCCTACCAGCTGCCAGTGAATTTCAGCGGTGCTTACATGTTTCGCCCACAGAAATTGAATAACAGCGGATTTCTTCGCGGGACCAGTTTTCCAAACGAGTCGCCATTTCTGTTAACCTGCAACTAGCGCTGTAGGTCGCAGGTAACAGAAATTCTCTACAGTTAGCGACCCCATGTATTGGAAGTACCGCACACTACTACTTTCTATATAAAAGACGAAACTCGAGCAATATCTTGTAACCTTACTTTTTTTTATCACCCCTCGTATTTTCATCTTAGTTGAAGACGGAGACGCTCAATAATTATTCAAAAGTGAAATACTGTCATCCTAAAGAATTCAGAGATAGTTAAATATTTGATCAAATCAACAGATATTGTTAATAAATGTATTATACAAAATTCAGTGGTGGGAATTTAAATTACAGAAGTTCAAAATTGACTTAAATTTTGCAAAATATACAAAAAGTTCGTGTATTATTTTGGCACGTGGATTTTTTTTAAATACGACAAATTTTGAAATCGCTCAAAGTTGAAAAAGCGTAATTCAGTGGTGAGAATTTAAATTGCACAAGTTCAAAATTGACTTAAATTTTGCAAAATATACAAAAAGTTCGTGTTTTATTTTGGCGCGTGGAATTTTTTTTAAATACGACACATTTTGAAATCGCGCAAAGTTGATTAAAATAAATGTATTGTTTAAAAGTGAATTTATTTATTTCCATTTAAAACCAAAGTTGCATAAAATCAACGAAACGTCACATTTTGATGAAATTTGGTTGGTTTAGTGTTGGAAAAAGCAAAGTTCAGTGGTGAGAATTTAAATTACAGAAGTTCAAAATTGACTTAAATTTGGCAAAATATACAAAAAGTTTATGTTTTATTTTGGCGCGTGGAATGGTTTTTAAATACGGACACATTTTGAAATCGCTCAAAGTTGATTATAATAAATGTATTTTTTAAAGTGAATTTATATTTTCCATTTAAAATTAAAGTTGCATAAAATCAACGAAACGTCACATTTTGATGAAATTCACAGAAATTTAATGTTGGAAAAAGCAAAATTCAGTGGTGGGAATTTAAATTACAGAAGTTCAAAATTGAATTAAACTTTGCAAAATATACAAAAAAATCGTTCGATTTTTTTTTAAGTACGACAAATTTTGAAATCCCTCAAAGTTGATAAAAATAAATGCATTTTTTAAAGTGAGTTTATGTTTCCTATGTAAAACCAAAGTTGCATAAAATCAACAAAACGTCACATTTTGATAACATTGAAAGTGCGATTCTTTTCGCAATCTACAACAAGTTAGTCTTACAAAAACTACATGAAACACTCATTGAAACAACTACTTCCCGAGCTAATGCCCCGACGGACATTGAATTATACAACAAGTGTTTGCTGTTACATACAGTAACCTACTGCAAATGTAACAATTTGGGTCAAATTCTTCAGGCCATCTATAGACGCGTTTCGGCATTTATCTCTCATCAGTATAGCTTTGCCATTCCCTCTAAACAATTTGACACCTTAGACTGGCGGTCACGTTACCGTATAAATGAAATTGCCAATCCGCCAGTCTATGGTGTCAAATTGTTTAGAGGGAATGGCAAAGCTATACTGATGAGAAACGCGTCTATAGAGGGCCTGAATAATTTGACCCAAATTGTTACATTTGCAGTAGGTTACTGTATGTAACAGCAAACACTTGTTGTATAATTCAATGTCCGTCGGGGTATTAGCTCGGGAAGTAGTTGTTTCAATGAGTGTTTGATATAGTCTTTGTAAGACTAACTTGTTGTAGATTGCGAAAAGAATCGCACTTTTAATGTTTGAACTATTCTGCAACCAAGAATTGGCAATTTCATTTATACTTACATGTTGATAAAATTAATAGATATTTTTAAACAATTCTCAGACTTTGTTTCAAAGTCGTAGAAAACAAAATCGATGCACTGACAGAGGAAATACAATCGCTCAAAGTTGATTAAAATAAATGTATTCATTCAAGTGCCAATAATTCATGTTTTCCGTTTTTTAAAAAATCGCATTAAATCAAAGAAACGTCACATTTTGATAAATTTCACTCTAATCGTTGAAACATTTTCAGGCCTTGTTTTAAGGTCGGAAAAAACAAAATCGATAAACTGAAAGAGGAATTACAGTCTCTCAAAGTTGAGTATTGATGCCGACAATTTATGTTCTCTATTTTTTCAAATCGCAAAAACTCACATTTTAGTAAAATTCAACGTAAAGGACTTTGTTTCAACGTCAAAGACACAAAATCGATGCACTATAAGAAAAATTACAGGCGGTGAAAGTTGATAAAATATAATCACAATTTTTTTTGTTACTCAATCCCAACTTTGATTTGATATTTTGGAAAAGCCAGCAGAGATATTTACATTTTTAATGTATTAAATTAAATCTAGCACAAAATGGTAAAAACATAAAACAAATTTTCTGGCATTCGTTGTTTTTTTTAAATAGTTCAATTTGAAGCTTTAAACGAGTGTTTTCCATTCCCAGACTAAGCATGAAGTAAAATTTCGAGTTTAGAAAAGCCCCGTGAAAATTTGTCGAGGGTCGCGCAGCGACCCGAGACAAATTTTCTGGGCTTTTCTAAACTCGAAATTTTACTTCATGCGCCACGCGTATAAAACACAGGTTTTAAGCGAAGTTTGAATATACATAAATTTCACAATATTTTAGTGTTTTATACGCGTGGCGCATGAAGTAAAATTTCGAGATAAGAAAAGCCTGAACATTTAGTACGGTTGCGTAGCGAAGAGGAATGACCACACTATATTTGGAATGGTCGCTACGCGACTAAGCCAAATTTTCAGGCTTTTCTAAGCTCGAAATTTCACTTCATGCTTAATCAAGGAGCGAAAACACTCGTTAGAAGATTTAGTTAAATTGACAGCTTTGATAAAAACAACGAATTCTTGTAAATTTACCAAACAGTTATATAGTAACTGTGTTTATTATTTTCTCTATTTAGCTACTTTCGTTGAGAAAAACACACCCTAACGCTATATCTGTAATTTTTTTACTTCGAATATTGAATGTTCAAGGGAATACCCGGAAAAAAATCAGTACAAAGCTTCGTCAGGTGTATCATTATTTTGATTTTACGTTTGGATTTGCACGTAGGTATATAGGTAATCGGCGGGTGAACCTTTCGTGGAAGTTTCCACACAAGAAATTATCTGGAATGAACGGACAGATGTTGCTCAGGACCGTTTATTATCCTCCCGGGGGGACCACCTGAGCGGCCATTAACGGACCGGCGTTATCTCCTCCGAACAATGCGAGCGACAACCCAAATTTTTCGAAAATCCATTCATGCCGCGGGTTTACGATGCTTATTGAATAAAACCGGAGGAAGTAATTGAAGCAGAAGAAAACGTAATTGCCCATACAGTTATAAAAAGAATAAAGGTGCGAAAAGGATAATTCCTAAAAGTGTATTGAAGAAATCAAAGGTTTACGATTGGTTGTTGAATATGATGGAAAAAAAGTTAAAGCAAAGTAATGATGTAAAGAATAAACCCTGAATAGGTCATAAACACACATAGCTGTAAAGCAAGCTTTATTTTTAAGCACCCCTGCGGGATTATTCTGTATTCATGAATAATAATGATGATGAAATCATATAACTTTGAGGGATATTAAAGGGAGATATTTTTTAAAATGCAAATATGTGGAGTTTTGATGGATTTTTTCAGCGTGCTTACATTGGGATCTCGGAAATAAGGATAATTATTATTTGTAAACAAAACACTTTTTACTTTGTTTAACCACTGTATTTTCCACTTAATTTGTGACTATGGTTTCGACTATCTTGTAGTCACTATCAAACTAAACTATAGTCTCAAATTAAGTCTATAGTCACAAATGAAGTGCAAAATATAGTGGTTAAACAAAGTAAAAAGTGTTTTAATTATCCTTATTTCCGAGATCCCAATGTGAGCACGATGAAAAAATCCATCAAAACTCCACATATTTGCACAAAGTGAACGCCTACAACACAAAACAGATAATTATTATTTCACCAATGAGTAATGATAATTATTGTTTTTAAAAAGCGAATGTTTTAATATTCAACTTGGTAATGGAATACTCTGGTAATAATTCAATGGTATTTAAAACTAAATTAGGATAATTGCAAATAATGCGACCCCCGAAACACAAACGGGCAATTTGGCATTTTAATTATTCCGCACGTCCCATTTTATCTCTGCGGTCGGCCCTTATTAAAACGTCATTTAAACATTTCTAGATAGACGCCCCAATTTCGCCCATCTGGGGATCATTATGTGATTACGCAAAAAAAAAACATTTTTGCAAATGATTTTAATAACTGTCGCGATGGTTTTGGCCGTTACTACGTGGTAATCTATATCAAAATTAAATGAAACTATTACCTTGTTTTTCACCACTTTTATTAATTATATATAAAAATGTGTTACATATACATGGAGTTTTTCTTTCAAGAATGCATATCCTAATTACAGCGTATGTGCTGTAAATCTTCAGACATTCGTTGATTTTTTCCAAAGAGGTAAATTTTAAGCTTTAAACGAGGGTTTTCCACTCCCAGACTAAGCATGAAGAAAAATTTCGAGTTTAGAAAAGCCTGAAAATTTGGTTTGGTCGCGTAGCGCTACGCGGCCAAACCAAATTTTCAGGCTTTTCTAAACTCGAAATTTTTCTTCATGCGCCACGCGTATTAAAACACTAATTTAACGTAAAGGTTTGAATATAAATTATTAGCAAAATGATTTAGTAGTATATTTAGAACGTCACTTAAAATAAGTGTTTTGCACGCGTGGCGCATGAAGAAAAATTTCAAGTTTAGAAAAGCCTGAAAATTTGGTTTGGCCGCGTAGCGCTACGCGCTACGCGACCAAACCAAATTTTCAGGCTTTTCTAAACTCGAAATTTTTCTTCATGCTTAGTCTGGGAGTGGGCAACACTCGTTTAAGGCTTCTCTTTAAAAGAAGCAACGAACGTCTGAAGATTTACTGGGTAATTAGGATATATATAAGTTTCAGATGATTAAACGTTTCTGTGAACGTTTTCCCCAGCTTCACGCAAAACTTTACATAGCATCGTTGCTCCAGAAACTCCTACATTTTAAAAATCGCCACTACCACTTTTAAAAGAAAAACTCAATGTATATATACAGTGGCGGACAAATGATTGGAAACTTTTATTAAAAATGTGTTTCTGTTAGTAAAACACATTAAGCATTGAATATTTTAGAATCACGAATACATCTAAATAAAGACCATTTTAAAAGCTTTAAAATTATGTCATTTTTATTTATTTTAATTTTTATATTTAGCCTGTTAACAGGCAAAGTACAAACTGATCACTATAAGCACCGGACAATTGATTGGAAACAATTATTTTATTTTTACAGTGTCGTATTTTCCTTTGCGTGAATGGCCGTTATGATTTTGTTTCAATAAATACATGATTCCGGGAAGCTGTGGGTAAACAATATCAATAAAAGACAGTTGTTTGTTGCTGGTTTGTTTCAATTAATAAATTTCAAAATGGTTCTACCTCGCGTTGAAGCTAAGTTAGAATCCCTTATTTAAAGACTCAGAATTAATAAGAGGTGGATGCTTGTACGCGTCGTCTTGTGCATTAGTGTACAAAAAGAAACCGTATCAAAGGTAATGAAGCGATTACATAATCCAAAGATTATAAAATCTGGCGAAAAAACACATTGTACTGATAACCGGTAAGATAATGTTCTTACTTTTTTGTTCTTTAATTGGTCGTAGAGGTTATTTTTCAGTGCAAACTTAAAGATAAGATCATTGTCAATCATAAATCGACTTTAATCTGCGTCAACAATAAATAAATGTGTTGTATTAACATGTAAGTGCTTACACTGTCTAGCTTCACCTTGATTTCTATGGACGTCACTCAGCTCTAACTTTTCTTCTTGCTTATAAATGCATAAAAAATCCACAATTGGCTCATGAGCATATTAATTGGATGTTCTGAGATAGCAAAAAGTTTAATAGTCGAAGGAAAGTAAGATTAACCAATTTTGAGATGATGGGATAGGGTTTGTCAATCGTCCAATCGACAGGGGGTTTGATAAAAAGTACACTACTGTGACCGTGAGATTTGGAGGAGGTGTATTATGGTGTAGACATTTATTACCGCAACATGCTACGATGTATAGTTTCTGAGATACAGCCGATGACCACGCTTAATCAAACACCCGGTATATGAAACACCTGCATATTCTTTTTTTTTTATTGGCCAACCAGATCTGGTGATTCTTTTATAACGTTGGATATTTGGTTGGATACTCTGGGTGTAATTCTGACTTTTGCCTTCAAAATACATTTAAGGTTATGTTTTCTACATGGTTGCCATGTGTAAGTGGCGAAATATTACTTTCGGCATGTTATTACTACTGTTCTGTAAAATAATTAATCAATTGCAACATGGCATTTATATATCAATGTCATTACATGACAAACAGTAGAGACACCTAAATAATCAAAGAACCTAAGAAAAATAAATCCCAAATCTGGCTGGCCAACAAAAAAAAAACCGAATATATAGTATTTTTAATACCTATTTAGAAGTACCAGTTGTTTTAGTGACTTAACGTATGCGCCTTCTTGAACACACACATAAAATTAGGTTAGGTACTTGTCATGTCAAATGGCCGACATTTAAACCATTATTCTTAGTGCATTGGTGGAGTAACTTGATATTTAATACAACCAGTGCCGGCGTAGGGTCACACATATTAATTAATTTAATAATATGAAATATAATAATTTATATGGACGTTATGCTGTTATGTTATTATAATACAACTAAAAGTTCCACAAAATATTATATAAATGTTCTCTTTTTTAGCAACATAATCTCTGTTTAAAATAAAATTCTTTTCAACCTGATTCCAGACATTTCCAATAAATGTTTTATCCGTCCTGCTTTTTGAAGCTGAAGCCTATTTTCTTAATTCCCAAATATAAAGAACTTTTCGAGATCTCAATATCTGATGATTCTTCCATAAATTGCCAGTGAATAGTTTCTAAAGCAATATGTTTCTTTCGGGCATACATTTTGTAAAACATTACCCTTAAAAAATGCACAGTATTCCTCGTTATTCAAGTTTCGCACACATATTCTTTCTAAATTCGAAATCCGTTGATCTGTTTTTATCTTGTAGGTTGTATAACGTGCTTTGTGGAACTTTTAGTACTTTGGACGCTTTTTGAATTGCCTCAAATCAAGATCGTAATTCATTCTGAAAATAACTTACTACATTAAGCAAAGCTTTTTGGATCCATCGGAATATCGTATTTCAGTAGTGTATTTTTTCGTTTTTAATGACATTAACAGACATCAAACTTTTGACGTAACATCTATTTTGTAATCGACGTTCATTTTTGTTGGTAATTTTTTGTTTCATCTGATTCATGATTGATAAATAAGGATGGGGTTATTCCAAATGGGTATTAAAAATACTATACCGTGCGTTCTATTTAAGTTAAAGATTTACATGGTAAAAATTGTACCCCATGTTAACTTTTGTTGTACAAATTTGAAACTATTTTTTGTTTCTATCAATAAATCAAACATTTCTCTACGAAACACAAATAATTAATCCAAAAATTCCCCTTGCGGAAAATGACAAGTAAATGTTATAAAATCGCACGAAAGTTTGTTAGGAGGAGGTTTGACCATGTAAATTGTGTATGTTCAGATTTCCATTCCAGCATTATTATAAGATAATATTTTTTAAATTTTCTTTTACAGATACACGTACTGAACCTTTCGTAACGAAGCGGGTCAAATAGATTTTTATAAACTTTTTTATTTAACAAAGAAAAAATGTATGATTTTAGGTCTATTTCTAAATAAAATAACATAGTATTTATATGCAAATACAAGTTCAATTAAAAATAATTTTTTCGTTAAAAATGCAAAAAAGTAAAAAAAAATATTTGCCCCGTTTCGTTACGAAAGGTTCAATACATGTCTCTGTAAAACAAAATTTGAAAAATATTATCTTATATTAATGCTGGAACGGAAATCTGAGTATACACAATTTACATGGTCAAACCCACCTTTTAACAAACCTTTGTGCGATTTTATAACATTTAGTTGTCATTTTCGCCAAAATGAATTTTTGGTTTAGTTATTTGTGTTATTAATATTTAAACTTTAAAAACGAAAATAAAGAAATCTAACGTGTTTATGTCCTTTTAACAATGAGCATTTCGTAGAAAAATGTTTCAAATTTGTACGATAACTGTTCGGTTTTGTTTAATTCCCGTGAAAAGGACCAAATGTAAAATATTTGATTTTTGATTTGTATTTTGAATATTCGCGCGCTTGGAAAGTGCGCGCGTATGGGGTTAAGCTCATAGCACCATTGCAGAGAAGAAGTCGAGTGAGACGCGTGCAACGCGAGTGTGTTCGTTAAAATACAACTCCAACTTAAAAAGACTATCGTGTCTTTAGGCCATCTAACCACCGAAGCACACGTAAGACAAAACCGGGGTAAGTCACCCTCAAAACATCACTTTCCAGCGGGGTTCGCAGATCAGAAAAAAAAATATTGTGTAAGCGCCTGTATACGCGCATCACAAACCTTCAGCCAAAAACTGAAGTTGTAAATTATAGAATAACAAAAGTTAAGATCGGATACAATTTTGACCATGTAAATTCCCATGGCTATACTTAAATAAAACGCACTGTATATATAAGTCCCCTGTTTCCAAAAACCTCTAAATCCATGGTTTTCAAATGGATTTAGTGGTTTTTGGAAATAGGCGACTCATATATACAGGGATTTTTCTTTTAGGTATACATACGAGGCCTATTCAGATAAAAACCGAACAATTTGAATTACGCGCCAACTGAGATATTTAATGATATGCTGTTGGCAGCACTGCCTTGCGCATAGTCTTCTTTGTAGGCGAATGTTCTTGGATTGTTGATATCTCGTTTAGTTTTCGTGATATTTGATTTGAGTGCAACGTGTTTAAGTGATAGTGGAGATTTTTAAATTGCACGAGTTTCTGGAGCAACGATGCTATGTAAAGTTTTGCGTGAAACTGGGGAAAACGTTCACAGAAACGTTTAATCATCTGAAACTAGCTTACGGAGATGATGCTCTGAGTCGTACGCAATACTAAAAATGATTTTCACGGTCGTCAGTCGTTTCAAGATGATCCTCAACCAGGAAGGCTTTCCACTTTAACTGATAACTCCCACGTTCAGAAAATCAACGATCTGGTGAGTGCAAATCGCCGATTGACAATCAGAAAACTTGCAGAAGAGGTTAGCATGTTAGACTGTCATGCCATGCAATTTTGACTGAGAGTTTGAACATTTGTAGAGTTGCAGCAAAATTTGTTCCTCGTTTGATGACCGGACAACAGAAAGAAGATCAAGTGGACATTTTTCGGCAAGTCCTTGAACAAGCCAATGACGATGAAAAAACATTTAAGCAAAGAATCATAACGGGAGAGAAAAGCTGGGTTTACGGCTAGGACATTGAGACAAAGGTTCAACTATCATAATGGATTGGCAAAGGATCCCCACGTCCCAAGAAAGCACGTAAGTGTCGATTAAATGTCAAAGTAATGCTCACAGTTTTTTATGACTTTCATGTAATTGTGCATTTTGAATTCATGCCTCAAGGTATAAATAGTTAACCGTGTGTACTATCAGGGCGTTTTGCGTGAAAAAATCCGCAAAAAGAGACCAGAGTAGTGGCAAGACAACTCATGGTTCTTGCAACACGATAATGCGCCTGCTTTGGTAATTCGTCAGTTCAGTCCTCCCACACCCTCCTTTTTTGCCATATCTAGCTTCATGCAATTTTGTTATCTCTCAAATTAAAATCAGTGCTGAAAGAACGCCGTACTGAGGACATCAAAGCAAATTCACCTCAGACCTTAGAGGTCAACTTAAATGAAGCTATCCAAAAATGCTTTATCCGCTAGGAAAAGTGTATGAATAGTGAAGGGAAGTACTTTGAGAGGGACAACGACCAATAATCTGTGAAATGAATAATAAGGTTTAAAAAAATAAAGTTCGGTTATTATCCGAACAGACATCGTATGCATACACTGTAAATTTTGAAACATTTATTGTTTTTTGTTTTTTTAAGATTTCAATTTGCACCTTTAAACGAGGGTTTTCTACTTCCAGACTAAGCATGGAGTAAAATTTCGAATTTAGAAAAGCCTAAAAACTTGGATTGGCCGCATAGCGAAGCGGAGCGGCCAATCCAAATTAGACTTTTCTAAACTCGAAATTTTACTCCATGCGTCACGCGTATAAAACACTGAAATATTGTTAAGTTTAAAATATACGGCTTTAGCAATCTAATATGTAGATGTGAATAAAACGAGAGTCAAATTCGGTGCTGAACCAATTATTTGCCTATAATCTTTGTTCCATGTGTGTTTTTGAATTCACTTTAAATCAGTGTTTTATACGCGTGGCGCATGAAGTAAAATTTCGAGTTTAGAAAAGCCTGATTTGAATTGGCCGCTCCGCTTCGCTACGAGGCCAATCCAAATTTTCAGGCTTTTCTAAACTCGGAATTTTACTTCATGCGTAGTCTAAGAGTTTAAAACACTCGTAAACAGCTTCACATTGAACGCTTTTATACACAATGAATTTACGCAAATTTACCAAACGCTGTGATTATCGCGATGTGTATACTCAAAAGTAAAATGCCCTCTGTATAATTATTGAAAGTGGTAAAAAACATGGTAATAGTTTCATTTAATTTTAAAAATTGTATATTATTGTCCGTAATATTAATTATAATATTGCTCATCCATTTAACTAGGCGATAAATAAGAACACATTTGTGATATAATATGTAAAATTACGAAAATGTTTTTCATGTAACATGCAAACGATATGTCTTAATTATTAAGACGATTGCATTTTACACGAAAAAAAAAAATGTCGTAATTTTATATATTATGTTTAAAGTGTGCAAACTATAAGAAGCGTAAGCTTATTTTCTAGAACTCAAAAATTTTTGAATTGGAATTATTCGCATTTGTGATAATTATGGAATATTTAATTTAAACACTTGGTTTGTTTCATTGATTTTATATTTGCTCCGACTAGTTTCGACCTTTAGTCACTATCAAGGAGATATGTACAAAAAAATTAACAAAACACAACCTGAAAAAGGTTGAGAGCCCTTGCTTCAAAGAAAGGTTTCTAATAGTTAACGAAAGTAAGTTTGAATATGGTACAATTTAAAAAAAAAGAATATATTTAAACTTACTTTAGTTAAATATCAGAAGGGAAACCTATCGGTTTGCCTAAATTAGCTTTAACTTAAGTTGACTTTAAGTTATTCGAATTGATTGTAAATACTCGTCGAACATTTTATTAGTAGCGTGTTTTTGTTTAGTTAAATATTATTATTTTACAGTTTTTGAATTGCCGTAACCAACTATTGTTGTTAACTTTTTATAATTGCAGCGATGGCTGCTATTTTCGGACTGCGCCTATAAAAATTAATTGACCTTTTTAAGTCGGTGTGATTCGTTGTGTCTATGCATTTAAAGCGTCCGTCCGTGCTCGGTCGTGCTTTGCCATTAATAAAATTTCTTATTCGGCATTTAACCTTAATTTATACTATTTAACTGTAAGTCGCTGCTGTTACTGCCATTACGAAAACAATGACCACGACGTAAAAAAACAGTTGTAAAATACTCTACTAATAGTTGTTATTATACGATTTATTTAACAATTAATTCGCATTAATTGAAATAACAATGGGCATTTCTAAACTGACCAATATTAAATTGAATGGATTATTTTAAAAACACTCTATACAAAGTGACATTAAATTAACTGATTTGTCCTCATTAACATTCACATTGAATATGAATTTACTTTGACTTTTATGATACATAACCGCAAAATGATTTTACGGTTACTCTAAGTGATAGTTGATATTGAAAACTTCTTTCTAAGGTACGATTCACGTGAGGTGTCCCATCCCATGGTTTCCTTAATGCTTAGTGCTTTCTGCACTAATACATGTAATACGAAAATAGTTTGATGTCATCAGATTATGTGTGTATAAAGAGACAGAAAACTTAATAATATGTCTGCTATGGTTTTTAGATGGAACATGCGAAAACGTATGTTCCGTTATGCAGCTTGAAAATTTTAAGGTTAATCGTCACATTTTGACCATGTCTTCGTAAAACTAAATCTGCAAAAACCAAGGCACAAATCATTTTAATTTATGTGCACAACCGTTTTAAATGTGAGTTTAAGTGGTATAATTCCAATTTCCACATCTACTAAATAGCTCAGGTGTTTACAGAAATAAATAATGTATTTATGTTGATTTTGTGGAAGCTCAAACGAAAATGTTAGTTGAATCGAATGCGCATTTAGTAGATTTGGCAAATAGTCATCGGATTAATCTGTTAATACAGGATTTTTTTTTTAAGTATACATATGTATACGTTTTTTAAAGAGTTCCATTTGAAGCCTAAAACGAGTGTTTTCCACTCCCAGACTAAGCATGAAGTAAAATTTCGAGTTTAGAAAAGCCTGAAAATTTGGTTTGATCGCGTAACCAAACCAAATTTTCAGGCTTTTCCAAACTCGAAATTTTACTTCATGCGCCACGCGTATTAAACACCGACAGCACTGAAATATTGTGAACGAGTAAACTTCGCTTGAAATCAGTGTCTTATACGCGTGGCGCATGAAGTAAAATTTCGAGTTTAGAAAAGCCTGAAAATTTGGTTTCGTCGCTCCGCGCTTCGCGCTACGCGACCAAACCAAATTTTCAGGCTTTTCTAAACTCGAAATTTTACTTCATGCTTAACCTGGGAGTGGAAAACACCCGTTTAAACTCCAAATTGACTTCTTCTAAGAAAACAACGAATATTTAAAATCTACGACACGTAATTGGGATATGTATACTAAAAAGAAAAAATCAGAAGAAATTATTATTTAAAGCTCTTCTAAAAAAAAGAACACTAGTATACTTGCGACCTAAACAGTATGACATTGTCATGTAAAGTCAAAATTTGACACAACTACGAAAAATCGTTGCAGATACAACTGTCAATATATAATATATAAAATTACGAAAAAACTATTCGTGAAAATGCAAACAGTGTCTTAATTAATAAGACAATTTAAGACGATAAATATCCATTGAAACAACTACTTCCCGTGCAAATACACCTCCGGATATTGAATTATACAATGAAATATTTAAAATCTTATTTAATTTGATTGTCAATATACTCTCTAAAACATTTGAACCATACATTCCACATCATTGAGTCATAGGACATCTTTCCCGAATTCCACTATACTTTGGTATTCTACGATATTTTTAAGCCAAAAAATAAATATATAATATTTCCAAACAATTTACTCACCGCTTAGTTGGCAATAGCGTTGGATAACAATCGCGGATGAAATCGTTAATTAGATCTCTTGCTCAACACCGCCCACACGGAACGATAATTCTCTTCGGACCAATAATTCAAGGATAAAACTCTCAAACTATCGACGATCACGAACAAATAAGCTTCTGTTGCTTTGCAAATTGCGTTTCACTAATAATCAATACAAGTTTGTTGATTGCGGTTAATTCACTGTAATTTCGTGAATACTGTTATTCGAGAGTTTGTGAGAAAATATTAATGAAATTGATCATAAGAGCAAAGTACCTTATGGTCAATTTGTATAATTTTAACCAAATTCTATACAAATTAATTCAGTTTTTGCATTCATATTTTCATGTAGTCATTCTCAATTAGGATTCAAACAAATATAATGCCGTTGGTCAAAAAAAAAAATCTTATACAATCCCAATAAAAACATTTAATTTTGTATAGAAAAAGTTGTTCGAACTTCAAATAGTCACTTAATAACAGGGTTCCGGAATATCATAATATTTATATAAATTCAATTTATTTCCGATATTTTGATATATCGGATATAAATCGATATTTATCCGATATACAAGGTGGCAAGAAAATGAGTAAAGAGCTATCCGATATTTCGATATGTCGGATATAAATCGATATTTATCCGATATACAAGGTGGCCAGAAAGTGAGTGAAAAGCTGTAGGTAACTTGATTCGTTAATTAATTTTGAGTAGAAAATCCAAATCAATTTTTTTTTGTCTGGTTCATTATCAAGGCTCACAACGCCATTGAAATTTTAAATATGTCACAATAAATCAGCAATATTTTAGAAATGTTTTGATTAAAATCATTGTATCAACAACCAGCTTAACATTACAAATGTTTTTGTAATGTTTAGTCGATTTTTAATGGCAATATTTTTATACAAAATGTTAAAAACAAATTCCAGTCACATATTTTTAATATTAATGGCCTCGTAAGGCTTACTAAATAATCATAGAATTTTTTTTTAGTTTTTTTTTTATTTTTATAATTTTTAAATTTAATTTTTACATATTTTTAATATTAATGGCATCGTAAGGCTTACTGAATAATCATACAGTATTTTTTTATTTTTTTTTTATTTTTATAATATTTTAATTTCTTTTTTAATACTTTTTAAATTTTTTATGTACAGTTTTCAATGATTTCATAGGGTATCTCGGTAACCTGAAAAGTTAAATCAAGTTCGCCATGATCTGTTAACGCCATTAGTTAACAGATCATGGCGAACTTGATTAGTTTGGAAGATATCAAGCGTTTTTCAATTGTTGGCTATTTTAAAATGTCTTTATACTGTTTTTTTGTATATATAGTTATTAAGCTATATGGTATACAAAAAAAAAAACAGTTCAATAGTTATTTGTGTAGTTTTCCCCGTAAAATGCAGTGGCGTACTTATTATTTTATTTGAACTTTTAATTTCCGAGTTATGATATGAAGTTGCATTTTTTTAAATGGATAGGGTATATTTTTATGTCATTGAATAGCACATTAAATTAGCTTTACATTTATATCCCATATATAAAATGTAGTTTTTTTTTTGTTGACAAAATGTGTTTCTAACTCTGAAGCTTTTAGATAAATATATTATCAAATATTTATCTAAAAGCTTCAGAGTTAGAAACACATTTTGTCAGCAAAACTACATAAAGTAGTGTGGTCAAGTGATTACAATATCAAATAAATACGTTCTTGTCTTTGTTTTACATATGGGGGAAAGTTAAAAATAAAGAAAACAGAAATGTAACCGTGTAGAAATATTATAATTTATTTTTTATAAAATGTATTCTTTTTTAGAAGTCTCAGAGTCTCAATTTATTTTTAAAAATTTTAATATTTTTAGGAGAAGTCTCGGAATGTGAATTGATTGAATTTTACACATGAGTGTAAAAGTAAGTGTGTAAAAAAATGGATTTTTTTTAAGAATCTGGATACGTCGATTCTCTTTACACACGTAATTTGGTGTATAAACAAAAAATACAATTTTATTCAATTAATTCATAAAATCAAAATACAGTAGGTGATGCATACTTTGAACTTCCTTTAAATCAGTGTTTAATACGCGTGGCGCATAAAGTAAAATTTCGAGTTTAGAAAAGCCTTAAAATTTGGTTTGGTCGCGTAGCGCTACGCGCTACGCGACCAAACCAAATTTTAAGGCTTTTCTAAACTCGAAATTTTACTTCATGCTTAACCTGGGAGTGGAAAACAATCGTGAGAATTTTGTAAAAATAAAAATGCACGTGCGATTTTCTTCTAACAAAATCGACGATTTCGAATTTCTTTTTAATTTTAAAAAAATTACAGACGATCCCATCAATATTAGAAATAATCTGGGGAATTAACTGAATAAAAAATTCTTTAAAATTGCGATTTAAAACAAAATTCCATAAAAATGTTCGAACGCAAATTATTTTCTTTTTTAGATTTTTAAAAATTCTTAAAAAATTCACAGACTTTACCATCGATATTAAAAACAATTAGCGTTGTTTATTTTCCCCAGAAAAAATTCTTGAATCGCGGTTTTCAAGACATTTTAATTTGAGCTGGGTCCTTTAGGAATTCTTTTCTAGAAAAAATTAATACCCTAGATTGTTTCTAATATCGACGGGAAAGTCTGTGGTTTTTTTTCAAAAAAAAAAAAAAAAAAATTAAAAAAGTTATCGTAAATTTCGTATGAACATTTTTATGGAATTTTGATTAGAATCGTGATTTTCAAGAAATTTTGATTCAAGCTGGGTGTTTTCTACGCGGGGCTTTTCTAAACTCGAAATTTTACTTCATGCTTAGTCTGGGAGTCAAGATTTTCAACATGCCGAGTTTTTCGATATTTTTAGATTTTCGTCGATTTATTCACAGTTTGTTATTATATTAAATGCAACTTTAATATTTAATAAACACTGTTTTTCTTAGGACTAGAATATTAACCCATTAAGAGCCGTGAAAATTATAAAGTTCACTCTAAAAGTTGATTTTAGGTAAAATTTTACATCTTCTTCTATGATTTCAATGAATGATTTATTATATTACGTCGATTTTATAACGTTATTTATATTTAAAGTTCGAACGAGTGTTTCCACTCCCAGACTAAGCATGAAGTAAAATTTCGAGTTTAGAAAAGCCCCGTGTAGAAAATTTGTCGAGGGTCGCGCTAGCGACCCGAGACAAATTTTCACGGGGCTTTTCTAAACTCGAAATTTTACTTCATGCGCCACGCGCATAAATCACTGAAATGTTGTGAAGTTATAAATACACTTAAAAAAATGAGTCATAATCGAAATATTGAAATAACAAAATATTTACATTTTTCCTTTACTTTTATTCTACATTAAGTTGAAACGTTGGTATACACGGTTCCATTTGTTTCTGGATCTCGCCTAGCCATGCTTTCGTGTTGTTATGTTGCAGTATCAACATTTACATTTTTTATTAATTGGCACTCCTGATTCCTTATTTTAACAGTGTTGCAATAATTTATGATATCATAAGTAATCCTCTTTTTAATTTTCAAGAGGTTTATTGTTAATCTTGCAACAATTATTTCGCCACGCGGTCGCTTCTTCGAGCATTTTATTATTAAATCAAATTAATCTAGTGTTGCAATGCTGTGTCAATGTCAAAGTGAAAAATAATTTCAGGCACATATGAAATATTAACATGCCAAAGATTATCTCTGAATCAAAAAGGTTACAAATTCTGAAATCCTACAAACATTTTAGGCAAAGTAATCCAAATCTACAAATGAATGACCAAAATTAAGGTGGATGGATGGAGTTGATCAAAATGTGTTAACGGGAAGACCCAAGCGAGAAATACAAATGGATGACGAAATAAGTTTGCAGAGCCGAATTCATTATATTTGTTATATACAATATTATTGCTGTGTTTGTATGTACAAAAACCAAGTAGTAAATTTTGTTAATCTTAAAACTGCATATTATTATCCTTTTATATCTGAAAATTTGTAAAACAGGCAACAGTGTAAGATCACAATAATCAGAAATTATAACCTTAAAATCGAACATCTGACAGTGACATTTAAAAACCCTGATTTAAAACACAACCAGCCCCATTTACAATACTTAAACTGTCACTTTTCCATAGCTAGGCGAGATCCAGAAACAAATGGAATCGTGTATACTTGTGTTGTTTCGTTATTATTACATTACAACGATTATCTACTGCCAGATTTGGCCCACAGGCCGTAGTTTGGAGACCCCTGGTTTAGAAGATGCCCATACATCGACAGTTAAATCGGATCACCCTGTAGATGAATAAATATCGCCAAAAAAATGGACATTTTTGGATTTTTTTTATGAATACTGATTTACTGGTATTACAATAAAAAATTTGAATCTTATAAAAATTCACGTAAGCGAGAGATTTTAAGAGACTTTGCCACTTTTGGTTGAAAATTTGAAAAAGTTGAAAATTTGTTTCGGGTCGCTAGCGCGACCATCGACAAATTTTCTACGCGGGGCTTTTCTAAACTCGAAATTTTACTTCATGCGCCACGCGTATAAAACACTGAAATGTTGTGAAGTTACAAATACACTTAAAAAAATGAGTCATAATCGAAATATTGAAATAACAAAATATTTACATTTTTCCTTTACTTTTATTCTACATTAAGTTGTAACGTTGGTACTTATGTGTTGTTTCGTTATTATTAATGGCACAACCTCACAATAAATGACATTTTTCACTGTTTTTACAAGGCACACTAATTATAATTTTTAAAAAATATATTTTAAATGGAAAATTTAAAATAAATCGACCAAAACATTGAACAAAAACAAGAAATTGAGCGTTATTGGATTTAGAAAAATAATGTCTAATGTAATAAATTAAAAAATTATAGGCAACCATTTAAAAATCTTAAGTTGGCTATTATTAGGAATATTTAGGAAGTTATTATTGAAAAATCAGTATTCATGTCATTTTTAAGTATCTACTTTGGTTTTTAGTTCAATAAAATCAGTCAATAAATACAAGAATTATGGCGTTGGGCGTTTTTTTTTTAATCGAACACCGGTGTTTGGAACTTCACTTAAAACCAGTGTTTTATATGGCTGGCGTATGAAGTAAAATTTCGAGTTTAGAAAAGCCTGCAAATTTGAAAGCTTTTCTAAAATTGAAATTTTACTTTATACTTAATCTGGGAGTGGAAAACACTCGTTTAAAGCTTCAAATTGAACTCTTTTAAAAAACACTTAACACTTAACCTCACTTGAAAATAACTGAATGGTGGATATTTATACACAAAACTAAACTATATAAAATATTTAAAAAGCTGAACTATTAGAAACCTAATTCATGGTATATTAAAAAGAAGCCAGTGAACCCATTTTTTTTTACGATAGAAAAGAATAAATAACGAGGAAGTGTATCTATTGTATTTGTTAAAGTAGACGAAGCTAATCCCGATCCAATCCAATTTCGTCATCATCCACAGGCTTAAATCCGACGACGCAATCCGCTCAACATTTCGCAACTTGCGCCACACTATTGCCACACTCGCAACAACAAAACACACACACTCACTTATAAGCCCGGCTCTCCGTGGAGGAGAAAACGATGCAATCTTTACGAGTAGTGGGTGAACTCAAACAGAACGAGAAAACTGGAACTGAACTGGAATTCGGTTTGAATAAATAAACTGAGCCGACACCAACTTAAATGATTCCACACGCAAATCGTTCGGAGAGGTTACTAAAGCAACAATAGATTTTCAAACAGACAAGAATGAAAGAAATTTACGTAATTAAAAAGAAGGATACAAATATTTGGACCAAACAAGCAGAGGAAAATATCAACAAAAACGTGTTTTGATGTTCTTAATTTGCTTGCGTATAATTTGAAACATCATAACAAGCCAACGAAACCTTGATCAGGTAATTACAAAATGATGATTGGATGATTATAATTGTTTGACGATTTATAAGAAATTTGATTTGCGTACTGCATGACAAATCATGCAAATAACCAAAAGTGGCAAAGTCTCTTAAAATCTCCCGCTTACGTGAATTTTTATAAGATTCAAATTATTGATTGTAATACTAGTAAACCAGTAATTGTAAAAAAAAATTCAAAAAAATGCTTTTCTTTCAACGATACTTATTTATCTACAGGGTGTCCCGATTTCCCATCGATATAAAAACAATTAGCGTTGTTTATTTTCGCCAGAAAAAAATCTTAAATCGCGGTTTACAAGAAATTTTAATTTGAGCTGTGTGCTTTAAGAATTTTTTTCTACAAAAAATGAATATCTTAGATTGTTTCAAATATCGATGGAGAGACCTGTGGTTTTAAAAAAAAATTAAAAAAATGATCGTAAATTTCGTACGAACATTTTTATGGAATTTTGTTTAGAATCGTGATTTTCAAGAAATTTTAATTCAAGCTGGGTGATTTTCAACATGTCGAGATTTTCGATATTTCTAGATTTTTGTCGATTTATTTACAGTTTGTTATTATATTAAATGCAACTTTAATATTTATTAAATACTGTTTTTATTAGGAATAGAATATTAACCCATTAAGAGCCGAGCAAATTATAAAGTTCACTCTAAAAGTTGATTTTAGGTAAAATTTTACATCTTCTATGATGTCAATGAATGATTTATTATATTACATACGTCGATTTTATAACAGAGTTAAATTTAAAGTTCTAACGAGTGTTTCCAGTCCCAGACTAAGCATGAAGTAAAATTTCGAGTTTAGAAAAGCCCCGCGTAGAAAATTTGTCGAGGGTCGCTAGCGACCCTCGACAAATTTTCACGGGGCTTTTCTAAACTCGAAATTTTACTTCATGCGCCACGCGTATAAAACACTGAAATGTTGTTAAGTTATAAATACACTAAAAAAAAAAAAAAATGAGACATAATCGAAATATTGAAATAACACATTAAGTTATAACGGTACTTATTTGTTGTTTCGTTATAATGCATGACAAATCATGCAAATAACCAAAAGTGGCAAAGTCTCTTAAAATCTCCCGCTTACGTGATTTTTTATAAGATTCAAATTTTTAATTGTAATACCAGTAAACCAGTAATTGTAAAAAAAATCTAAAAATTTCTCTTTTTCAGCGATATTTATTTATCTACAGGGTGTCCCGATTAAGCAGTCTATGCATGGGTATCTTCCAAACTACGGTTCGCGGTCCAAATCTGGCAATAGATAATCGTTGTAATGTAACGTATCTTTTAAAACAAAAATGAATTTTAGTCAACAAATTGAATAGTAACCTATTGGGTAATAATTCTAACCCACTATAAAAAAGAACGAAATGATTCTTATTAAAATCAGAAGAGAAGGATAATGTGAGTCTTTACGTCTAGACTCACATTATCCTTCTCTTCTGATTATATTAATCCAAAAACACAAGACTAATTCACAAGGTAAGAATTGTCTACATACATGTTAACAAATTATCGGGGGTAATACCACGAGTGGTTTGAATTTGGCCGGATAAGTTTTATTTTGCACGAGTCACCGATACAAATTTCGAGAATGAATTGGGATAAAAAGAACCACGAGCGTTTGGGCGAATGGTTTTTGCTTAATCGAAATTCATTCGGGCAATTTGTAAATAAATGACGGATGCTAAAAATATAATTTATCCTGCACAAATTCCAATCACGAACGGTATTTGGTGAGATAATTTAACGAATACAATTAATTCTTCATATTTTCTTGTATAAGTTTCACTGTTATATTTGTCTTTGCAACATATTCCTTATAATTCTGTGTATTTGCTTACTTTATGTTGAATTTTTCTGCGAGGTGGATCTGCAATTCTCTCCAAAAGCACAGACTCGTTTCTTAATTTGTCGGCACACAAATACTGGAACTACTTCGAAATCGAAGTTTTAATTGTTCTTGGGGATAACATACAACACTTGTTAAAGCAAACACTTAGAATAATTAACTATCACGATTCAAAATAAAAATAAAACCTTTATTGACATACTGCATTACAGTTTACTAGCTACAACTAATTGCAACCCCGTTTCTTCCTCCAACTTTCCTTCTCTTCCCCCAACTTCTCCAGTGTCCTTACCCCGGCCTCATCCTCTCTCACCAATTTCGTCACTCTTCTATTCCCTCTTACTCCCACCCATTCATCCTTCACCCCCCCTCGCATTCCTCCGCCAAATGACTCCACGTATCCTTCCCCCGCCCACACATTACACACTTCCCACTCTCTTCCCCCATTTACACCTTCCTTCCTCTCTCCCCTGACCCACACCTCGCCCTCGCCAGCATCACCCTTTCCTCCCTACTTCATCCCCCTCTATCAAATCCCTCGGCATTCTTCCATGCACCTGCCACCTCCCGTATTTTCTGTGCTTCCACCTTCTCCTTCACCCACGCATCCACCTTCAACCCATTCCCCAGCCATTCCATCATCTTCGCCTCCGACAAACCCACCCTCTCATACATTCTCCTTCTCTTGCTCCTCCATCTACCCTCCTCTCTCCCATTCACGCACGTCACATTTCATCTGACGTTTAAAAGGCTTGTCGGAATCTAAAGAAAATAAAATTATAAAAAAACGTTCAACATCATATTTCCGTAAATGATCTTTACTAATACCTCAGCATTAGAATACCGGAATGGCCTTTAAAAGGAAGCTAAGATGCCCTGTTGAAGATTTTAGGCATACAAGTCGGGCATGAGACCTCTAAATGGCTATAATTATGTGTCTATTTTGAGGTTAGAATCGAAACTGCGTGGTGGATGTCTCTGACGCTTCCGTTGTCATGATGAAGGTAAATATAATTTTGTCCACTTGCAAATCTTTGTTTCCCGTTTGTCCGCTCTAAAACCGCTAAAACAGCCACCTCAAATACATTATTTTTATACAGGAGTTGCATTATCAACATACGCGCTAAGGTTTACAGGAAAGCATGCCTTCCGGCCACTAAACCGGGAGGCTAAACCTGTACTCTCGGCTCAGACATACACTCAACGTTTTTAGTCAGTCTTTATGTGTAGCCTGTTGGCATTTTCAATATGGCCTCTGAAGAAGACTTAGTTTGCATAGGATTAGCAGTTGCTTTACTACCTAAAAAAACAAAAATGTAAACGGAAACGTTCAAAATGGGTGAAACAGTGGTTGGATCAACAAGCACATTCCGATCTATTAAATGAACTTCGATTAGAACCAGATGACTATCGAAATGATTTGCATATGAACAAAGAAACATAGACGGTAGAGCTTGTTTCGCCAATAATACAGAAGAAAAATACTATAATGCGATCAGCAATTAGTCTTCATGAGCGGTTAAGTAGTACTTTGAAATTCCTTCCTACAGGAAGAAATTACGAAGATCTGAAGTTTTTAACTGGTATGGACAAAGAAACATAAACGGTGTTGCTAGAGCTTGTTTCGCCAATAATACAGAAGGAAAATACTATAATGCGATCAGCAATTACTCCTCATGAGCGTAGTACTTTGAGATTCCTTGCTTCAGGAGGAAATTTCGAAGTCTGAAGTTTTCAACTGGTATTTCTGCAAAAGCTCTAGAAAGAATAATACCTGAAACATGCAAAGGAATATTTGATTTTCTTCAAAATAAGTATTGCAAGGTAAGTTAAACAAAATACTTATTTATTATATAATATATAAAGCATTTAATAAACATTATAATGAAGTAAAATTTATATAATATTCAGAGGCAATTGAAACACTATTGCCATGTTGAAACACTATTCTCACGCCGATCGTGGTGTCAAATAGGTGATGTTGCTTTGTTGGGGGTCGGCTACATTTGCAATATTTATATTATTAATGGGGGGTCGTGTTACAATCTTTGACATTTTGCCTCAAATCTAGCATCATTGATCAATTTTTGACAATACATAGCCATCATAGGAGGTAAGCATGTAGTTCTTGTCCAATATACAGGGTTTTTCTATTGCTTTTCACTATTAATCAAATGAGAAATTCTTTCATCTTATCAAATATATGCCAAAAGATTTCCCGATTTACGAAATTAGTTTCACTATATACCAAATACTTTTCCCTTTAATATTTTTGCTGAACATTTTTGCAGTAAAAATAATTTTCTTTTGGAAATATTTTCTTTTTCTTTTAAGTATACGTATTCCAAATTTACCCTATTTTCTGTACATTTTTAGATATTCCTTGTTTTTTTTTTTTTAAATTCAATTTGAAGCTTTAAACGAGTATTTTCCACTCCCAGACTAAGGATGAAGTAAAATTTCGAGTTTAGAAAAGCCCCGGGTCGCGCAGCGACCCGAGACAAATTTTCTGGGCTTTTCTAAACTCGAAATTTTACTTCATGCGCCACGCGTATAAAACACTGAAATATTGTGAAGTTAGAAATACACTGAAGTTTTCTTTTTTTTAAATGAGTAATAATCGAAATTTTTAAATAACAAAATATTTACATTTTTTTTCATATATTTTTATGTCAGGTTAAATAATATAATATATCAAATTAACTTATTTAGTAATTTAACTAACAAAAAATTAATAATGTTGCGTATATGAATCAATGGCTTAAATAAACTCAATTTTCATTATATTGCACATTCTGGTAAAGTATAGTCCCAAACCCTCTTAAACTGTGTGTTTTGTTTTTCAATGTGTTGTGTGTAATATTATTTTTGTACTCATGTTGTGAAGTTTCATCAAGCATTCAATAAAATTTATTTTACAATTTCTGTCAGACATAAAATTATACTCGATTTAGATTAAAGATTTCAGACATAGATTTATTTTTATCCAATTTTAAACGATCATCGGTTTTTTGCTGTCGAAATAAAAAGCCGGGTAGCCAACGACGATGATGATGGCACTTTCAACTGGACGCACATCAATCATACAATTTTAGCATCGTCGTCGGGGATTCGAGACACTTTTCAGACGCTGACGCCGAAAAGCCAATAAATCGATCAGTCCACCGCAAACACACAGAAACATAATCTAAAACGAAATAACATAAAAAAATATATGCCATTGCTCGCTCCACTTCTACAAAATACACACAGGGAGTTTTTCTTTTATAAATATATCGTATGTTCAATAAAAAAAACCTCTAGAGTGACATGATTTTAACTTTTTCAAAATTTAATTTTAATAATTATAATACATAATTTCAAAGTTACCAACCTACAATATTTTCTATGGCACTCTTGAGATTTTTTTTATTGAACATACGTACATGTTACAATTACAGCGTATATGCTGCAAAATCTCTAGTTATTCTAGTTGTTTTTTTTTTAAAGAGTTCATTTTGAAGCTTTGAACGAGTGTTTTCCACTCCCAGATTAAGCATGAAGTAACATTTTCAGGCTTTCCTGAACTCGAAATTTTACTTCATGCTTAATCTGGGAGTGGAAAACACTCGTTTAAAACTTTAAATTAACTTAAAAAAAAAACAACAGAAAATGTACAGCATATGCATATGTATACAGATAACTCAGTATTGAGATACACGTCAAAACATCAATATTTTTTAGCAGGAATCCCGCAAAAAACAACTGTTTTTTTCTTTAACAGTAAAATAAAGTTTGTTAATTTCATATACAAAGACTGTTTTGAAAGTAACAAATCACACAAAAAAATCGCCATCCTGTACATTGTTTGCCTATAGAGAAAGGTTTTAATATAATAAATAACTTCAATAATAATAAAAACTAATTCAGTGGATATTTCACACATTTATTTATTTTTGTATTTTTTATTCGGACTAGTTTCTACTTAAGATGAGAAAATCAATGAGGATCTTATTGAGCAATTGTTGATTTTCTCGTCACTTACACACAGACCATTATTTTTCCTCCTGGGAAAGTTCAACATAATTCACATGTATAATAACGCTTGATTTTCTTTAATATACCAAAGAAAATGGGTTTTCGTGTTGGAAAAAGGTCGGGCCGAGCCGTTGGCGTGAAAATTCTTCGCCTGCGAGCACACGTCATCGTATTTTCCAGGCCGTAAAACAGATGAACGACAATCGGAGAGTCAGCACGAACGCTGAAAATTGAAAAGTGCCCGTGTGCGGTCCCCAATAATTTGCAAATTGCGCACGCTTTATTCGATTTCCTTCCACAGAGCTCATTACCGAATATTAACAGACAACATCGATTTCTCATCGGTAGCTAGTGAATATTCCTGGTGATTATGACTAATGCAGCTATTAACATTAGTCATTGTTACGGTCTTCATACTGATAATAATCAGGGCACAAATCTGTAATCTGCTATTAACCTGATGATAAATTCTTTTTTAATAGATAAAATTATTAATCACTCGTAGTAAAGTGATTGCTATGTAATAGAAATGAGTCACAGTGGCGATAATGTAATAAAAAGTATACTTACTATAACAGAAGTAATAATAGTCGTTTATTTCACAAGGGCATAATGGTGGGCATAGCGTTAGTGCCTGAATATTTAAACCTGTAGCAACAAAAAAAAAATGTGGGCATATCGTTAGTGTCCGAATGGTCAAACCTGTACTAACAAAACACATAAAAAATGGTGGGCATAACTAACGGTACGGTCAAACATAAATTTTTGATCCAAGAGCATAAATAGCAACTAAAAAACGTTACCGAGGTTCCGACACTTGCAACCAGTAGCGGCCCTAGGGCGGTGCGAGGGGTGCGACCGCACTGGGCGCTGTCAAGGATTAAGCGCCGAAAACAGCCGAAAACGAAAATTTTTTGTTTGGAGGGGCGCCACCATGAGATCTTGCACCAATTAAAAATGTAGCTAGGATCGCCACTGCTTGCAACTCGCACAGTGCAGTATTTTAATCGTCTTTGCAGTCAAAATTATAATGTGCAAGGAACCTTTTCAGCGAATCGCATCGCAATGATGTTTGAAGAAACATAAACACCAAATCGAAGCCTATTTTATGTTGAATCCAAGTCATCGACGTGAAATAACATCGATATGACCCACGCAAATTTAGTCACAAGCCGAAGACAAGTGTTCAAATCAAAAATATACGGAGTTATAATTAATGTATTATAATGAGATTTTCAGCATTATAGTAATTGAGTATGCCCTTTTCAATGAAAATATAATCAAGCGTATATGACTTCCGGTTGTACCGGAAGTCAACGAAAAAATCCTTATTTTAAATGGAATGCCGTATTTTTTATTGAGATTTTATTGGATTCTGCGTGAAATCCAGTGAACAAATTATTAAGTAACAAAACCTCTAAATTTAATCGTTTTCAAGATATTTGACTTTTTTTAAGGATGCGATTTTGTGATACAGTTTAAAAATTCGCATCTCCAAACAAAAGAAAATCGACACAACGCAATGTTGGCTGTGAAAAGCCGATACCCAAGGGTGCCCGATGGTGATTTATTTTTTTGGAATAATAAAATAAAAAGTGTTGAAAATTTCATAAAGAAATTTAAACAACTTTAAACTTTTGAATCTCGATTTTTGTAAATGCGACACTTTGCATATTTTTACATATTCCGACGCAGAATTTAATTCTGCATTGATTTATACTCGCATTCCCTATGGCCTTCGATTCTTTTCCAGATATTCTCGTTTAAATGAAATGAGTGAAACTAATAAAGGGGTTTCGAGATGTCATACATTCAGTCAAGTTTAAACCATTATATCTCGATCTTTTTTAAGAAAACACCCTGTATGTTATTACATATTATGACGCAGAATTCAATGCTGTACCTAACTTCTTTTATTTCTAAGATATTTTCATATAAAAAGGGTGTTTATTAAAACATTGATAAAATGTGAGCACCCTGTACAGGGTGCAGCATTTTCGATGGTTTCTTTAAGTAAAGCACCATTAATATCAATGATAGACAAAAACTAATATATGCTTCCATAGCTCTTTTTTAGAGCATATTTCTTGTACCTAATCAAAATTTATCTATCTTCAATTATTTTCGAGTTATACGCCAAAACTCAAACTTTAGCAATTTTAAAATATTGAAATAACTTCTTTATAAAGATATTAGGTAAAAAAAAAAACAGGCACTTTTTTAAGTAGAATATCCTAGCTATACCAGATTTTGTTTTAAGTTTAATTTTCTTGAGATATGACATAAAGTTGTATTATTTCAAATACAAATCATAGTTGGCCATGACTTTATTCGATCATATTTATGTAATGACATAAAGTTGTATTATTTTAAATACAAATCATAGTTGGTCATGACTTTATTCGATTACGTTTTTTGTAAGCTTTTCAAAAATATATCATTTACAATACTTTAATTTAACTTTAATTATTTAATTTTAGTTTATTTAATTTTTAATTCATTTATCAAGAATGCCATGATAAAAATAATTTAATAGTAAACAACAATTTAAAACGTCAACTGTCTTTATTGGCTCATTGCTTTCACTTTATTTGTATAATAAAACAAAGGACATTTAAAAAAACAAAACTTATTTAACAAGTAATTTATTATATTGAGCCAGGATGTTCAGGCACTAAAAATGTTAAAATAGGCAGGCAAAAAATAAAAAAATAGGCCCTCAAAGCATAAAAATAGGCACCAAAAATCTGAAAATGTGCACTAAAAAATATGAAAATAGGCCCTCAAAGCATAAAAATAGGCACCAAAAATCTGAAAATGTGCACTAAAAAAATTTAAAACAGGCGAACATTATAGAAAAAAAATTAAATTATTACTATTGTTTAAATGGATTTATTGCACAATCATACATTTTATTATCAGATTATGAAACAAAATAATTATTAAAATATATGGGAATTACAACTAATAAAATATGTTTTTTTTTTAAATTATCCGTAGTTAACGCTTGCCGTTTATCTGAGAGTATATATTTTAATTAAGAAAACGATCTTTCTACGTCTACTGATGTAACTGGTGCAAATTTAAAACATGTAATTTCTGATATCTCGTAATTAACATTTGCTTCATTTGTATTGTCTGAAAGAATGTTAGCTAAAAGCTATTTTCAAAGTCTTTATTCGCACTAAACACAGATTCACATTTATGATGCGCCCCTTATTGCCCCCCCCCTTATTGCCAGAAATGTTACAAATATTTTTAATGGCATTATTTAAAATATGAATAGAATCAACCAAAGTTACATTTCCGCTTTCTAAACTAGTTATTTTGTGTAGAAGCATAGAATAATTCGAAGAAATAAACGTAAATCATTTTGTAATTTTTTTTTTTCGAAAAGTTTTTCCACAGATTTATAGAAGCCGCCGTCTTCATCTAAATTTAAAATAATTTCTTTAATTTATGCAAAATTAGTTGCATAGTAGCAAGCAGCTGATATCCATGTACCCCAACGAGTTAGTATTGGTTGGGGTGGTAAAGCCAATTCTGGTGCCATTTCTTTAAAAAATCTTATCCTTGATGGCGCTTTTATTATTATTATGTTATAACGTATAATATAATATAATAAATACAATAAAATATTTAGAAATGGATTAAGTTGATTTTGAGAATTTTCTACATAACTTGCTATAAGATCATCACTAAGATGTTATTTCCCAGCTCGAAATCTCAATAGTGTTAGAAATTATTTAAATTTAAAATTTCCTAATAGATGGTTTAGAACTCACAAACCAAAACTTTCGTTCTTTCTGGGGAATATTATAAAAAAAGAGATATTGAAGAACTTAAAAATAATATTCAGTTAGAATTAAAAAAAGTCCCTCCGATTTTTTAATAAAATGCAATAAATGTCTATAAATTTAAATCGCACTCAACTCGGAAAATACAGTGAATTTTGCTTTTAGGTAAACATATGCATAAGCTGTAAATTTTCAGACATACGTTGTTTTTTAAAAGAGTTTAATTTGAAGCTTTAAGCGAGTGTTGTCTATTCCCAGACTAAGCATGAAGTAAAATTTCGAGTTTAGAAAAGCCCTGTGAAAATTTGTCGAGGGTCGCGCAGCGACCCGAGACAAATTTTCTGGGCTTTTCTAAACTCGAAATTTTACTTCATGCGCCACGCGTATAAAACACAGATTTTAAGTGAAGTTGGAATATACATACATTTCACAATATTTTAGTGTTTTATATGCGTGGCGCATGAAGTAAAATTTCGAGTTTAGAAAAGCCCAGAAAATTTGTCTCGGGTCGCTGCGCGACCCTCGACAAATTTTCACGGGGCTTTTCTAAACTCGAAATTTTACTTCATGCTTAGTCTGGGAGTGGAAAACACTCGTTTAAAGCTTCAAATTAATCTTAAAAAAAAACAAGGAATATCTAAAGATTTACAGAAAATAGGGTAAATTTGGAATACGTATACTTAAAAGAAAAACTCCTTGTATTTATAGCTACTATTTATTAAGATTAATAAAGTAAATTTAATAAGGTAATAAACACAGTTGACGTTTTATATTGTTATTGTGGATTTCTTGATATATTGATTTAAAATTTGAAAAACTTAAAATAAATTAATAAAGTTAAATCAAAATATGGCAAATGATATATTTTTGGATAGCTTACGAAAAATGGAAGCGATTAAAGACATGGCCAACTATGATTTGTATTTAAAATAATACAACTTTATGTCATATCTCATAAAGGTTAAACTTAAAACAAAATCTGGATCATTGTGGATTTGTGTGTTTCTGAACTTCACTTCAAATCAGTGTGTCGTACGCGTGGCGCATGAAGTAAAATTTCGAGTTTAGAAAAGCCAGAAAATTTGTCTCGGGTCGCTGCGCGCCCCTCGACAAATTTTCACGGGGCTTTTCTAAACTCGAAATTTTACTTCAAGCTTAGTCTGGGAGTGGACTCACTTGTTCGAAACTTCAAATTAAACTCTATTATAAAATCGACGTATGCCTGAAAACAATTAAACAAAATGGAGGTTTCCCACAGAAAAAAGTTATATTAAAAGGCGAGGGAAAAAATCTTGAATCAGGAAAAATGTCGGAAAAATTTAAAATTTGTGGCTACCATGTCAGTTTTACTTCAAATAATATTAAACATAATTTTGAAAACTAGATTATTATCTTTAACAATATTTTTAGTCATTTAATGTTCTTATCAAAGCATTCAGTTTAAAGTTTCGAACGAGCGTTTCTACTCCCTGTGGGTCTTTTTGAAATTTCACATTTACCACAACAAACCACAAACCTTGCAAGTCTTAAACGCCAACATTGAAGAAGAAATCACCAATTTGGGGCCAGATGTTTTACGAACAACAATTCAAACTTACTTATTATGTCTGAATTTAATGGCGAATTCAGTTTGATTTTATAAGAAATATCTATGTCCCCAGAAATCCAGGGAGTTTTTCTAACATCACATGAAATTCCTCGCGTGACGTGAAAAGTCAATGTAATTAAACTAACAAGGTCGATTCGGTTTTAAATTAAGACAACCTTATACACTAACCACCTTGATTGCTGATGTTCTCACGTGACGTCAACAATCAAGGTACAATACAAGGTCGGCTCGGTTTAAATCAAGACAAACTCACTTACAAACCTTGGTTGATGTCATTACGCGTGGAAATCCGTACGTACCGTCAAAACCAAGATCATTACTGTGCAAGATTGTCTCGATTTAAACCGAGCCGACCTTATCACGCGCGGAAATCCTCACATGACGTCAAAATCAAAGTCATTACTGTGCTAGTTCGACTCGATTTAAACTGAGACAGTCTTGTATAAGGTTGTCTTCATTCAAACGAGTGTTTTCCACTCCCAGACTAAGCATGAAGTAAAATTTCGAGTTTAGAAAAGCCCCGTGAAAATTTATCGAGGGTCGCGCAGCGACCCGAGACAAATTTTCTGGGCTTTTCTAAACTCGAAATTTTATTTCATGCGCCACACGTATAAAACAGTGCTTTAACGAGAAATTGAAAACACCCAAAAGATCCTCACAATTAATTTGATTTTTTTTTTGACAATTCAAATCCTTTTGTAAGTATTCGAATCCTTTTATAAATATTCGAATCCTTTTATAAGGATTCCAATCGTTTTATATGGATTCGAATCACCCACATTTGGATTCGAATACGAATCCTCTTAAAAAAATGTAACGAATCCGGATCACGAATCCAGTTGAACTAAAGTATTCGAATGCCTCTTTTGAATCCTCTAAAAGGATTCGAATCCAGGATTCGAATCCTGAATGATTCGAATTCTGCCCAGCTCTGATTAGTATATATCAGTTTTTGTCTATCATTCATATTTTTGGTACTTTACTTGAAGAAACCATCAAAAATGCTGCACCCTGTACATATATGCAAAAATTAGTTACCAGACAAAATATTTAATAGAAAAGTATCAAGATTTCCGTGTAGTAAAAATACAAAACACTTCTAGGAGAAAATATCATACTCGGATAAGGATCGGGTTAAATTACGTTGGTGATTAAGGACGCGACCCGGTGACGAGGAAAAAAAGGCCGATTTTTCCTCTATCTATCATCACCGGCCATTTCCGCAATACGGGAGAGAAATGCGTTATTTTCATAAAGGCCGGGCCCGATTTCTCCGCATTTCCATATTAGAATAATAACGCACGCGTCCCGGTAATTGAATTTAGAAAAGCGCCATTGTTTTATTTATTCAACGACCGCTGGACACGGAAGAAAAATCGTCATTGATTATTACGAATTGATTATAAATAATCCTATCATAATAATAATGGAAAGTTCATAATTCGAAATGTAAAATAAAGTTGCATGCTTTATTTAAATAATTTTTGCATGATTGACCCTTTCTTAATACTTTCCATATCTGTAACTAGGACGTTAGTTTGTGTTTACCTAGCAATTTGGTAACAAATAAACAGGTAAATCGAAAGTAAATTTTACTTACCGATTCAGGAAACGATTACCATTTATGGTAACTTAATCCCTAAAAAATATACGGGGTGATTTATACCAGAAGGCGAAAAATTTGAGATTGGATTCTGAGTAAAACATGTAAAATAACTTTTTTCCGATCAGCCTTTGTTTTAGATATAACGAGGCATGAAGTTTTCGGAACCTATTTAATTTTTGTCTATAAAATAAATTGATTGATAAGGCTGATAAATGTTGAAAGTTCATATTCACTTTTATATAAATAAAACAATTTAAACACTTTCAAATATATATTGTAATAACGCTACAATTGTTTCGCCACACTGTGGCTTCTTCAGGCGAAGAAATGATAAATACAATTTGTCGGGTCGGGTATAATTTTAAGAGGAGCGAATTAGTTAAATCTGTTTGATCGTTGAGAAGATGTCCTGAAAATGTTCTTTTATTGATTTCTAAACACTCCATGATGTTGAGTTTCCGACCTTTCCTTTCTAGATGTAGGACTTGGAAATTTTCATCGAAGTGGTGGTTTTCTTCGATGAGGTGGTTGGAGTATGTGGAGTTTGTTTTCTTTTGTTTGAAGCTGGTTAAATGTTCTTTTATCCTCTCTTGAAACGATCTTCCGGTTTGTCCTACATATTTCTTGGGGCATTCTTTGCAAGTTAGTAAATAGACGCCACTTTGTTGAGTTTTATTATTTTTGTCTTTATTGTTTTTAATTGTTTTTCCTAAGGTGTTATTTGTCCTGTATGCTATATTAATATTCAGTTTTCCTAACATTTTCCCGATTTTATTACTATTGTTTCCTGTGAATGTTAATGAAGAGTAGTTTTTTATAGATTTGTTTTTGATAATTGGGTAAATGGAATGCATTAATTTATTTCTTTGTTTTTTCTGTACTAATTTTTCTATTATTGATTTTTTAAATCCGTTTTTGTAAGCAATTTGAAATATTATTTTTAATTCCCTATTATAATTACTTTGTGTCATGGGGACTGCTAATAACCTATGTATCATACTATGATAAGCTGCTAACTTTTGAGACATTGGGTGATTCGATTTATAATTAATCGTCGTGTCTGTGTGTGTCGGTTTGTGAAAAATCGAAAACTCGTGTTTGTTATTAGTTCTCTTTATCTTTAGGTCTACAAAATTAATGGAAAGATCTACTTCTATTTCTTTTGTAAATTGAATTTTTTTATGTTGTAAGTTTATTAAATGTAAAAACGAATCTAATTGTCTGTCGGTGCCATTGAACGCTAAAATAAATAGTAGGTTGTAGAAATTGCTTTAAAACAAAAGACTTATTTATTAGTTGTTGACAGTTGTCACATACTTTGGGTATTGCTATTAATTTTTACGTGAAAACGATACAAATTTTGTTAAAAATGCAGTTTGGCAATGAAGAATATACCGACATTATTTTTAGTTATGGCTTTTGCAACAGCAATTCTTTAGAAAGTTATCGTAAATATCAAAGAAGATTCGTATACAGAAAAAAATCAGAATGAAGAGCAATTGAGACACAAATTTTATGAATGCTGCACCTGAAATTGAAAATGAACAAGATTTTGCTGCAGTTTATAATTCTGCAGTTTTACGTTCCCATGGCTTGCATGGCGGCTGGCGGTAGACATTTCGAACATATCTTGTAAATTAAACTAGTGTTTTTTTTTTTCTGTGACTAAATAAAGTTTTTATATTACCTACTATTAGTTTCTTAGTGAAACTTAAAACTAATATATGTTTCAAAAGTTGGAACCTCGATATCTTCAAAACAAAGGCCGATCTAAAAAAAAAGTTATTTCTCATTTTTTGCTCAGAATCCAATCTCGAACACGAATATTAATTTTTCGCCTCCTGGTATAAATCACCCTGTATTGCTATATCAACATAACGAGGCACTTTTTAAATAAAACGTGATAATATTTATCAGTGAGAAATTAATTAAACAATAATTATCACGCTTTTTCATAGCAATTTTGTTATAAATAAATAATTCTAATTTTGTCAATTCACACTCAACGTCATTTCATTCTGTATCTAAAATCTACAAATAATTGTAGAAGTTAAAAGTATTGAAATCCCGACTTCAATAAATATTAATTGGATACTTTCGAGATCCTCAGTTTCATAAAAAAAATGTATTGATTTTAAGGAACGAAAAACATCTGATAATTAAGAGGAGGTCGAGCGCTATCTAAATGTATAAAACTTAGCATATTGTCGTCTTAACCTATTTAGGATTGAAATATTTTGAAAAGATAGTTATACTTTAAGTAAAGTACCATCTTTTTTTTATTATACAGGGTGTCCCATTTTAAAGTACCACCTAGAATATCTTCAGAGCCATGTAGCGAATGAAAAAATGTTTCAAATAAAAGTTTAATGATTTGGAGGGGGCATCCAATTCTGTAAAAAAATAAACCCGCCTCTCCCAATTAAATGCGAACCCCTATTTCGCAGATTTGGATAGAGCGTGGAAAAGTAAGTAAGTTTTGTCTATAAACATTTTTTGTTACTTTGATAGATGCCGCTGCAATCAACAAAATTGTTTTTATTATGTAAATTTTTGAAATCAATCAGTGAAAGCGGGGGTTCCCCAGCCTTGAATGTTCTTTCAGAATTGGATGTCCCTCTTCAAATCATTAAACTTTTAAACACAGCCCATTTAAACATAAATTAGCTTTTTTTAACAGCATGATCCACAGAGCAGTAAAACTCCCAATTTCAAAAGAAAATAGGAAAAAAGAATATAAATTCATATTTAAAATTGCAGAATATTTAAACTATAGTAAGAGAACAATTCAAAAATTAATCAACAGACACATTAGACATCATAACATCCAATCCACAACCACTTTAGAACAATTTTAGAATCAGACAACAATAAGAAATATATAAAAATAATTCATGAGCCAAAAACCAACCAACATTTAATAATAATAATAATATTTATTAGTCGAAAATGTACATACATACATATGAGACACGTCAATATACATATAGTAATCTTAACAATTAATTATTAAAATATTCGCTTATATTATATATAGATTTATTAAACAGAAAGTCGTGTTATTTATTACAAAAAGTTTTCATACTGCTATTTGATTTTATGTCGACTGGCAGTCGGTTGAACAGTAGCGCACCGAGTACATTGGGGGAGTTCTTAAAAATATTTAATTTGTACTGTTTTATGTAAAGATTATCAGCTGTCCTCGTAGGGTAGTTATGTATTTGTTTGTTTAATACAAATGCAGGATCATTTTTGTTTTTATAGACGTACAGACATAGTTCGTAAATAGAGATGGTAGTGTTAGTATACCAAGCTTCTTAAAATAGTCTTTACAGGAATCTGTTCTACCGATACCAGCCATCGCTCGAAGGGCTCTCTTTTGGGCAATGAACACTTCTGGCCATGAACTAGACATTCCCCAAAAGCAGACTCCGTATCTCAATCGAGACTGAATGACGGCATGAAAGAAATGTTTAAGCTGACATAAAGTAAGATAATTTTTGAGAATACGTATGTTATAACAATATTTTTTTGATTAAAAAACACTTAGAACCTTTCCTCAATACTTTATTTTGTAACCAAATGTACATTCGGACACGAAGTGTCCATTATCAATGGTTTGATACTAATAGTATCAAACCATTGATAATGGACACTTCGTGTCCGAAATGTACATTTGGTTACAAAATAAAGTATCGAAGAAAGGTTCTAAGTGTTTTTTAATCAAAGTATAATTATCTTCAAGTAACTCAATCAATCCAAATAACAATATTTGTTAATTGTTGAAGCTAATTTTCCGCAGTGTATATTCCAGTCGAGATTTTGATCAATATATACTCCTAGAAACTTTGTATTATCAACTGGCGCCAGCTGGTGGGTATCTAGTGTAATATTTAGTGTCAAGTCTTTCTTAGTTTGTTTGGTACTAAATCTAATGTACGCAGTTTTTGATAAATTTATAGAAAGTTTGTTGAAGGCAAACCAATGGGATAAATTATTTAATGTTGCATTACAAGAGTTCTCTAAAAAAATAAAATATTCAAAAAATACAATTTCATTCCTGCACATTACACCAATACCAAACTTAAAATTTTATTGGGTAATACTTTTGAAAAACAAGACCAGTTGCTGAATTCAGGGATTTACTCAGTCAATTGCAATAATTGTACTAAATTGTATATTGGACAAACAAAAAGAAACGTGCACATCAGATCCAAAGAACATATGTACCACATCAAAAGCCAAAACCCTGACAAATCAGCAATTGCTCATCATACTTTGACAACAGGCCACAAATTCAACATAAATAAAGTCAAATTATTAAAAGAATCTAGCAGTTATCAATTAAACATGTTGAAAGCGATAGAAATGATGAAAAATAAGACAGAACTACTCAATTTCGATTTAAGCCCAATAACGAACCCCTTATTAAATTTATTACCCAACAGATAATCCTCATTAACACCATTGTGAACCCTCCCAAGTCCGAAGCGGAATAATCTTCAACACCCCCATTTCCAAGATACCGCATTCGTTTCTAAATTCAAATTACTTTTTTGGTTTTTCCGCCTAATCCGACTAGGTATATATTGTAAACATTTATCGTTTTATATTCAGTTAGCTATTGATAATGGGTACTTAGTACCCGAAATGTACATCTAGCAAGAAAAATAAAAGTGAAGAAAGGAATATAACTGTGTTTAATTAAGTGACTTAAGTGACTTCACGTAACTCATACAAGTACATTAATTTTATTTGAAACATTTTTTCATTCGGTGCATGATTCTGAGGATGTTCCAGGTGGTACTTTAAAATGGGATACCATGTATATTTCTTTATGAGCTATTTAGCTTATATCTTTTTGGAATTTAATGGCATTCAATTCAAAGTCTTATCGACTTTTTATCATAATTTTGGACACATTTATTTCTTTAAATGTGTCTGGATTTTTTTCTTTATCCTGCCTTAAAAAACATTCAACATTTTGGGTGTAAATTTGTATTTTTTTTTAAGATCAGTAAATATTCTTACATAATCCGGTATTCCGGTTTATCGGTATTCCAATCCCTAGCTCCCACTGATTCTTGAAGCATATTCTAAAAATTAAATAGTATTTTTAGTTAAATTAAAACTGTTATTTTTTTAAATAATTTCTGTTTGAAGTAAGACGCATGTTAAATTCAGCCCGATTTTCAAGGATGTTAAACGTTAACTATCCATACGTTCAAATCAGCAAGATTTTCAGAAGACTCTTTTAGAATATGTAAAAATATTATTTTTTAAAAGTTTTTTCTGATAAATGTATTCATGTTTCGTTTGGTGTGCCTGTGGACTATTGTTATTTTTATTTTTTATAAATTACATTACTCCGTATTTAAAAACCTCTAATGTACTCACGTCAAGTATTAATGACCAAAGCATTGCAAGAACAGTTAGGAAGAGTAAACTGAAGAAGTTAATTTTAAAGAGTATATTTTTATTAAATAATCATCAATTTTACTTATTCATTTTGATTGTGCAATAAAGAAAATGTCTTAATAATTAACAATATTTTATTTTAATGAGTGTTTTCCACTCCTTGGTTGAGCATGAAGTAAAATTTCGAGTTTAGAGAAGCCTGAAAATTTGGATTTGCCGGGGCGCGCGAGCGAAGCGAGTCGCGCCCCGGCAAATCCAAATTTTCAGGCTTTTCTAAACTCGAAATTTTACTTCATGCGCCACGCGTATAAAACACTGACTCAATGTGGTGTTAACAAACTCACACTTTAAATTTAATTAAAATTTTTAGCTGTTAAAAGCAGGGTTGATATATTTAAAACACTTTGTTTTAAAACAGTGTTTTAAACATGTTTAAAACAGCCGTCGTGTTTTAAACGGTTTTGTTTTAAATCTTAAATTTGTTAAAAACATGTTTTAAGCGTTAAATTTGTTCAAAACGTTTTTTTATTACTTTAAATTTGTTAAATTATATTTTATACTACTTCATTAAGATTTTTTGTTTGCATTTTTAAATTTTAGCTTAATTGTTGAAGGTTTTTAAATTACATTATTAAACATAACATTTTATTACAAGAAAATATCAAATATATGTGATTTTTAAATACAGGGATTTTTTTTTTAGGTATACATATGCATACACTGTAAATTATTCGACATTCGTTATTTTTTAAAAAGAATTTTTAGTCGAGGGTTTTCCACTCCCAGACTAAGCATGAAGTAAAATTTCGAGTTTAGAAAAGCCTGAAAATTTGGATTGGCCGCGTAGCGAAGCGGAGCGGCCAATCCAAATTAGGCTTTTCTAAACTCGAAATTTTACTTCATGCGCCACACGTATAAAACTCTAAAATATCGTTAAGTTTTAAATATACGGCTTTAGCAATCCAATATGTTGATGTGAATAAAACGTGAGTCAAATTCTGCGCTAAAGAAATTGTTTAAAATAGTGATTATAAGCAACCCAATAACTCTAACATATAATAATAATAATAATAATAATAATAATAATAATAATAATATGTCTTTATTCCAATGAAAACAGAATATACAGTAACATACATTTGTTGCACGGAATAGGGTCAATTACAAGAAATAATCATTATTGAAAATACTCATCCATGTTATAAGGTTCTAAAACTAGTAAGAATTCCTTTAGTGATTGTTTCCAGTTCGAAAACGTTGTAGAGGTTGCCTATAATCGTTGTTGTGTGTGTGTGTTTTTTGAACATCACTGTAAATCAGTGATTATAAACGTGGCGCATGAAGTACAATTTCCAGTTTAGAAAAGCCTAATTTGGATTGGCCGCTCCGCTTCGCTACGCGGCCAATCCAAATTCTTAGGCTTTTCTAAACTTGACATTTTACTTCATGCTTAGTCTGGAAGTGGAAAACACTCGTTAAAAGTCTCAAATTAACCGCTTTTAAATAACGAATTTCCGCAAATTTAAAAAACGCTCTAATTATCGGGAAGTGTATACTCAAAAGAAAAATACCCTGTATGTTCTGTTTTAAACGTGTTTTAAACATATTTTAAACACGTTTTATGTTTTTAATTGTTAATGTTTTAAACTCTGCTTTAATGAAAAAAAACACGTTTTATTAGAAAAAACTGTTTGTTTTAATAAAAATGTAAAACACGATTTTAACAACCCTGGTCACAAATAAAATTTGGATAATTCTTTTCTTTATGCACTATTTAGCTTACATCTTTTGGGAATTTAATAACCTTGCATTCAAAGTCTCATCGTTTTTTTTTATAATAATTTTAGACACATTTAAACAAAAAATACAGATTTTTTCAGATTTATATTACGAGTATATTATATCCTTACTTACAAAACTGTCAACATTTTCAGTGTAAATTTGTATTTTTTTTAATCATATATTACCAAAATACTGGTAAAAAATCTGAAAAATACCGGTACATTTTGAAGAGCATTTTTGGCGATTAACCGGTATACCGGAGTTCCAATCCGTAGCTTCCACTGTTTCTTCAAGCATGTGTAGTATTTATTTTTATAACAATGCCCGACAAAAACTGTCACTATACTTAATTAAAACAAACAGAATCCGCAGCTTATTGTCGCGATCGACTTAAATATGATTCACGAGTCGTTAATCTCTCGCATTGTTGGTCTCTCCAGGAAGGTACACATTGGCCATCTTTTTACGATCACGGCGTAGCGGAATAAACCCGCACATAAATTAAGGCCACGACAAAACTATTGTATCGTAAATGACTCACGGCTTTCCACACATATTTCTCTCGAGCTTCAACAAACACACAACATGTCGCTTTAAAATATTGATTTGTACAGGAGTACGAAGTTGTCACCAATTTTATTTTAAACAAAAATTAATTTCATTTTGTAATAACAAACCGAACACTTCGTTATGATTTACGAGTATATAAAAGTGCTTAACTTCCACAATTTCATTTCAATTCGAAGCAGCCAAAAAAAAGAGACAATCGGGCACGACTTTGACCCACTTTATTCAGATGAGATTTAAAAAGAGTAAAGTTCAAGGTTGTTGGATTACGTGGAAATGTTTTAGAAACACCCACGAATTTACATTGAAAATGCGTTTTACTGTGATAAATGGGAAATAAAATTGTTATTAAATCAACCTGCCATCAGAAATTATCATATCATACCTTTTAGAACACCAGACGTTTAGTATACTGGGTGGGTGATTTTTTATTGTCGAGCTCATTTCTGCTAAAGTATTAAAGATACAAAAAAACTTTTAATATGAAACTTATCATACCGAACATAATCTACAAAATTAAAAAAAACATTTATTCCATAGCGGCCATAGCCTATCTATTTTCCAGAAAAAAAATGGTGATGTGTCCATCATAGTACTTTCCCCCGTAAATTGCGTATTAAATCACTTTTAAAATATTTGTAGCATTATTATTTTTAAAATGTCTTCAACTTTTTGATAACTACAACTTTTATTTGAAACATTTTTCAATTGGATCGACACATACACTGTCACACACCAATAACTAGATAAAACAGAACTTTTGAAATATCTCAAAAACTAAGAGTGCTATGACAAAAAGTAAGTGAACAATACATCTTCATTTTGTTATTATCTACAACTTTTATTTGAAAGAATTTTTTGTTTGATGAACATTTATTGAAAAAATCTGAAAAAACTGAAAAACGCTAAGAGTAAAGTACCACTTCCGGTTTTCCGATTTTCACCAAAAGCTTTTCAGTTCTTCCGATTGTAACAAAAAGCTTAAGTTTCAAGTTTCATCTCGATATCTTTAGCGGTTTTTGCGGTACAGCGCATACAGACAGACAGACAGACAGACAGACAGACATTTTTCAAAAATGGTCTTATTCGACTCAGGGGACCTCAAAACGGATATTTCCGCTAAAATTTTTGATTCGAAAATTTTCACGAAAACAATACTTTCCCTTTGTATTACATACGGGGAAAGTAAAAAATCAACAGTTATAAAATAGGATGCCCGGCCGGGTAGGTATATTGTTCAGAATCAGATTCTCAATTAAATTATCTTTAAAATGATACATTGAAATACTATTTTGCTATTAAATTATACCCAATAATAGAAATGAATCGAAATCAACACTTTTAGTAAATAACACACTTGGTTAAGATTTTAGTGTTTATTAGTTGACACTGCAACAATTAGTTATTAGTTGACTCTGGAACAATTGTTTCGCCACACAGTGGCTTTATCAGGCAGATGAATCATTCATCTGCCTGATGAAGCCACTGTGTGGCGAAACAATTGTTGCAGTATCTACTATTAGTTATTAGTTGACTCTGCAACAATTGTTTCGCCACACAGTGGCTTCATCAGGCAGATGAATCATTCATAACAGCAATGAATCGAAATCAACACTTTTAGTAAATAACACACTTGGTTAAGATTTTAGTGTTTATTAGTTGACACTGCAACAATTGTTTCGCCACACAGTGGCTTCATCAGGCAGATGAATGATTAATCTGCCTGGTGAAGCCACTGTGTGGTAAACAATTGTTGCAGTATCTACTATTAGTTATTAGTTGACTCTGCAATAATTGTTTCGCCACACAGTGGCTTTATCAGGCAGATGAATGATTCATCTGCCTGATGAAGCCACTGTGTGGCGAGACAATTGCTTCAGTATCTACTATTAGTTATTCGTTGACTCTGCAACAATTGTTTCGCCACACAGTGGCTTCATCAGGCAGATGAATCATTCATCTGCCTAATGAAGCCACTGTGTGGCGAAACAAATGTTGCAGTATCTACTAACAAACAGTGAAATCTTAACCAAGTGTGTGATTTACTAAAAGTGTTAATATAGAATTTTACCAAGTAACAGCCTCAGCTATTACATTTTTGAATCGAAAGCGTTTATTTCAGTAGCCCGTCAAACGCCAAAACGACAGAAAATGAGTTGGTTTTAAATAACTACTCTTTGAAGAAATGCACATCGTTTAATGCACAAAGTCATCAAGATTCGGACTTTCCAGGCAATTTAATTTGTGGTTACCTAATACGTATATTGCAGAAACCCGTCAAGGTATGTGATTTAAAAAAATCTTAGCCTTTTACTTTTTTGTTAGATTTTGAAAATAAAAAACGTATTCACGAGCATATCCTAAAGTCTAGGTATTTTTTAAATGGCACAAATGTGTTGCTCGTCAGTCATTTGTCAAGTTTTCTTTATTCTTTAATTTGTTCATACTAACGTTTGGGTTTTGCAAAAATTTAAAATGTCGTTTATTATTTAATGAACTTATGTACTTATTTAATTGCTCATTTACAAATTGATAAAATAATATCCAATCGACGAAAACAAACAACTTATGAAATTATTAAGAATTATAAAAACTGACCTGTCATTAACCCATTAACGGCCGAGCAGTGATAGAATTAACTCTAAAAGTTAAATTTAGGTCCAATTCTGCACTTTTTTTATGATTTCTATGAATGACTGATTGTATTACATACTGTAAATTTGTCTTTTAAATATACAAACATAATGTATACGCTGTAAACTTTCAGGCATTCGTCGATTTTATATAAAAAAAACGTGCAATATGAAGTTTAGAACGAGGGTTTCCAATCCCAGACTAAGCATGAAGTAAAATTTCGAGTTTAGAAAAGCCCCGCGTAGAAAATTTGTCGAGGGTCGCGCAGCGACCCGAGACAAATTTTCACGGGGCTTTTCTAAACTCGAAATTTTACTTTATGCGCCACGCATATAAAACACTGAAATATTGTGAAGTTAGAAATACACTGAATTTTGTTTAATGAGTAATAAGCGAAATATTTAAATAAAAAAATATTTACCCATTTCTTCATACATTTTTAAGTCAGGTCAAATAATATAACATATCAAATTACTTACTTATTTAGTAATTTAAAGAAAAGAATAATAATGTTGCGTGTATGCACCAATGGCGCTTAATGGGTTAATATACAGGGTGCGCGTTTTTCGTCTGTTTTAAATAGGGGCAAAGTTGCGTATTTTAGTGCTTATAAATAATCTGCTTTTACATAATTTTTTAAAAAAATATCTTTGTTATTTTTGTTTTTTTTTTTCCAAATTAGTAAAAACATTTTGAAAGCAGCTTTTTACGACTCGACTCAAACTCGATTGAACTCGCCTAACGCAGCGATTCATTTTTGTTTTTCCAAACACAACTTTTATTTTTGTTATGGGCACGTATGGAGATGATGTACCACATGTTAACTTTTGAAGAATGTATTGTTTTTGTGGTATGTTGCCATGGAAAGGAACACATATTGTCCAAAAAAACTATTTATTTGCGAAACAAAATGTAATAAAGTCATAGTAGTCTTCTCTTCACATATTATATCAACAATTCCATGGCAATTTAATACTGCTTGGTAGCCATGGAAACTTGACAATAATTAAACCAGAGTTACAAATGCAATTCAATGATGTTCACATCTGTGTGTATATCTGTGTATGTTACCATAAAAAAAGTGTAAAAAACAAAAACGAATAGTGAACATTTAAAATATTGAAAGCAAATATTTTAAATGTTCACCATTCGATAAGTCATTAAAAGTGCCCTAACAAAGTTTTTACAGAATTTGAAAAAAATAAAAAATAACACGAGATATATCCAGTTTTTAAATATCAAAAATATTAGTTTCTTTTTCAAATAACGTCAAGAAAATTAAAGATATTTCAAATGTGAAAGCAGATTATTAATAAGCACTACAATACGCAACTTTGCCCCCACTTAACCGATTCTTTAACTCCTAACCCTTTCGCTACGAAGAGCGTATCTATACGTTTAGTTTGTATGTGCTCCGTGTAGGAAGAGCGTATATTTTCAAAAGTCTGTAAATCGTGAGTGGAGAGCGCACGAAGTTTGTGTACCTCTTCAATGAGCAGTTTATAGAGTATATTTAAAAAAAATCCATTGCCAACTTTTGCTTGTTTTGTGTTTTTGCATTTTTCTCAAAGAAAATGTAATGCAAGCCTGTGAAATGTTTACGCACGGTATATGCCAGTATGAGCCTGTGGTACGAAATACGTACGAATACGCATTGTGTTTTCGAGCACCGTACACGGGGCACGCATTTGAAATTCAAACTGCGTAGCGAAAGGGTTAAAATAAGGGAGATCCCTGATAGTGCAACTCAAAAAACGGGCACCGTGTATAGTAAATTGATGAATATTCCAAATTTCAAACACTGTCTAAATCGACTAAAATTGTGAAAGTATTAACATTGGCGACAGTCAACAATATTTTGAAATAGGCGATAATCTTCGAAGTCTCAAAGCATGGAAAGTGCTCGAAACTCAAGATAAAAAACATAAACGCATAAAGGCTTTGAAAATTACAGTGTGTGGTACAAATGACTGCCAAGATTTATAAAAGACAGTATAAATCTTAGCAGCAAAGTGTCCAAATTAATAAAATTTGTAAAAATCATCGATATTAAACAGTTGTAAAAATTGGACAGTCAAGTCTAAGCAAGTCAGTTTGGACAAACTTGACATGTTACGATTTATCACATGAATCATTTTTCTTTATTTAAAAAACACTACATTTTTAGGAAATGAAAAAATATTGGCTGTCTGTATTTCTTTAAATCCACCGATTTGTAGAAAACATAAATAAAATCGATATTTTGTTTTAACACTTTTACGAAAAAAACAATTTAATTTTAAATGTTACTATCATAATCAGAAATACTAGAATATTGAAGTAATAAAAATATATATTTAACAGGAAAAGTATTTAAAAATACCCCTCAATGGTCTTATTACATTTTTAATAATTTAAAAAAAAGAATATTCCACTCCTTGATAAGTTTGGAGCAAATATTTCGAGTTTAGAAGAGACTAAAAATTTGGATTTGCGGGGCGAACCAAAATTTTCAGACTTTTCTAAACTCGAAATATTTACTACATGCGTCAGGCACATAAAGCACCGATTTAATGTAAAGTTCCCCCATACCAATTTGGTTTCGTAAAACACCGAGCTACCGGGAAGTGAGGTAGCTCGGTGTTTTAGAAAAATTAGTTTTCCATCCTTACTTCAAACTGCCAGACAGCACACCTCAAAGGAAAGAAATCCGCCGTCCTCTTTTTAGGTATTAAGAAAGCGTTGGGCTCAGTAAGGCACCGAGGTGTGCTGTTTAAATGTAATTTATTAAATATCCCATCCTACATCCTGAATATTATCGACAACTTCTCACGGAGACCCATTAACATCAGAATTCGAACACCATTTCAAATCAAGGAATCTTGACCAACACCGCAGTCCACATTTACAAGATGATCTGTCGCCCTTTTCTTGACTATGCAGCCATCCTTTTCCACAAACCTCGTCCCGCAATTCTACAACAAATCCAAGTTGCTGAACGTTCAGCCCTTCGCACACTTACCAAAATGAGACACACCAATAATCCCCTACACATACATACATGAAAACAAAAATAATCTCTATTGACCAAAGACTCGAACACCTATCCGAAAAGTTTGCAGCCAACCCCCTTAACCTAGCCACCTTATCCCACCTGTGCCTCACACGCAACCCTAACATCTACCCTAAATTCAAAAACCTAAACACTACCATATATCAGTTCACCTCACATTTCATCAAGACATTAACTGACGTACTGAATGACATTACCATGACAATTAACAATTTTGGCAGAAAGACCACGGGTCGATAGCCGATTAGCAACAAAATTTCAACCTTTCATAAATGTATATACAGTTAATTTTTCTTTTAGATAAACATATGCATAAGTTGTAAACTTTCCGACATTCGTTGTTTTTTAAAAAGTTCAATTTTAAGCTTTTAACGTGTGTTTTCCACTCCCAGACTAAGCATGAAGTAAAATTTCGAGTTTAGAAAAGCCCCGTGAAAATTTGTCGAGGGTCGCGCAGCGACCCGAGACAAATTTTCTGGGCTTTTCTAAACTCGAAATTTTACTTCATGCGCCACGCGTATAACACTTAAATATTGCGAAATTTATGTATATTCGAACTTCACCTGAAATCTGTGTTTTAAACACGTGGTGCATGAAGTAAAATTTCGAGTTTAGAAAAGCCCAGAAAATTTGTCTCGGGCCGCTGCGCGACCCTCGACAAATTTTCACGGGGCTTTTCTAAACTCGAAATTTTACTTCATGCTTCGTCTGGGAGTGAAAAACACTCGTTTAAAGCTTTAAATGGAACTTAAACAAAACAAGAAATATCCTAAAATTTACAGAAAATTAGCTGAATTTGGAATACGTATACTTAAAAGAAAAACTCCCTGTATAAATATACATGTTATGTAATTGCTTGTTAATAAAAATTGTTGTTGTTTTGTAATAAATATTTGCTTGATTAACTTTTTAATCAAGTTTAGAAACTTTTTGTTTTGTGTCCCGTCCCTCCTTGAAGAAATATCTGACTACGCCCGTGGATATAGGTAATTGTTTCTACTTATATGAGAAAAATTAAGAATGATAAATACCTTGATGAGGTGTGGTGTTGTGTAGGTTGTTATTTTTAAAATATTCAAAATATAAAAAAAAGGGGACGTGTATCCAAGTGCAATCCGCTTAGTCAAAGCCGAAACAGTGCAGATGTCATGCCGTTAAGTTCTACGTTTTGCCACCAAATATTATAAGCATTGCAATAAAGGAATTTAGGGAGAAAATAAAGCTATCCTGGTTTGCAATTTATTTTACTCGTTTAATGAATACCTGGATTCTGATTTCACGAATTCATGCGAAATATAATTTATTTTGTCTTATTTTAGTTCATAGTTACTGTAACATCAAACTTTAAAATGTTCTTGTGATTGTTTATTTATTTATTTTGTACCTGATATGTGTGAATAATATGAATTCTCCAAGCTCTAATAAAGAAGCAAAGTATATAAGTCATTGTAAAGAGAATATACAGGGTATTCCATCTAAAACAATATTTTTTTTATATTTTGCAACACTGGACCACTTCATGCGAGGAAACCCTAATGGTGCTGATAGATGCCCACTTTCCCTCCGACTCTGGCGGGAAGGGAGGTCGCCTGGCATCCAGAAGGAGCTGCCCCACACATGATATCTTGAGTGAGCACAAATTGGCTTGAAGTGTGAAAAGCTTCAAGTTTTTTAAAGCTGCAGGCCCTGACGGGATCATTCCTGCTGAATTACAGATAGCTTCAGATATTATAAATCCCTGGTTAGAAGTAATATTTGAAGCCTGCCTAACTCTATCGGCCATCCCTTAGAGATGGAAAGAGACAAATGTGGTGTTCATACCCAAAGCAGGGAAAATAACCCACTCAACACCGAAGGACTATAGGCCAATCAGCTTATCTTCCTTCTTACTAAGACGTTGGAGAGACTAGTTGAAGCGTACATAAAGGAACGCATCAATCCAAACCTTTGGTCAACTAGCCAACACGCTTATACTGAAGGCAGATCAGTGGACACGGCGCTGCACGCCCTCATTAGCCAGGTTGAGCAGTCCATGTGCAATAAGGAGCTTACGTTGGCGGTATTTCTGGATATCGAAGGAGCCTTCAACTTTGTGCAGCCAAAAGCAATTCTGTCTGCCCTCAGAAACCTGCACATACATGGACGAGTCGATATGCCTCTTTATAGGGGAGCTGCTGACAGGGAGGCACGTTGTCTCCTCGCTGGGTGGCTCACACTCAAGAAGAGAGGTTAATAGGAGTACCCCTCAAGGGGGGTCCTCTCTCCGCTACTATGGAACGTAGTCATAAATGACCTACTGAAAGAACTAGAGCCTGTAGGGTGTAGGGCAATTGCCTACGCTGACGATGTGACCCTTACAGTCTCTGGCAAACACTTAAGTATCCTATCCAAACTTATAGAGCAGGCACTTCGCAAGATAACCCGCTGGTATGAGAAGTGTGGACTAGGGGTAAACCCCCTCGAAACTGAGCTTGTACTCTTCACCAGAATGCATAAAGTACCGAACTTCAAAGTTCCTACTCTAAACGGCATGGAACTTGTGGTAAAAGAGCAAGCTAAATATTTGGGCATTCTAATTGACAGGAAGCTTCGTTGGAAGCCCAATAATCGGGAGAGAGTACGGAAAGCTCTCGTCGCGCTGTACTCCTGTAAAAGAGCAGTGGGCAAGGACTCGGGACTGAAACTAACTGTTGTTCACTGGATGTACACGGCCGTGGTAAGGCCCACTATGTTCTACGGAGCCGCAGTCTGATGAACTGCCCTGGACAAAAGGAAACTGCACTGGGCAGGGCTCAAAGAGCCGCCGAAACGTTCATAACGGCGGCGGTCGGGTCCACCCCCTCCAAAGCGCTAGATATAATACTAAATCTAGCTCCAGTCGACCTCTACTGCAGCTATGCTGCAGCTACCACAACGATCAGAATCAACTCATTTAGGATATGAAACACTAGCAAACAAGGCCATGGAAGGATCCTGAATGAGCTTGTCCATATCCCCCCTGAAGACTGACAGCTGCACTCCAGAACTTAATTTTGAAAATAAGTTCTCCACTTCCATCCCGGACAAAACCAAATGGTTAGTGAGCAAGATAGGTCAAGGCAAGGACGTCTGGCTGTTTACGGATGGTTCCAAGTCTGAAAACAGAGTAGGGGGAGGAATCTTCTCACAAGATTTCAACCTCAAAAAGTCTTTTAGACTCCCAAACCACTGTAGCATTCTTCAGGCAGAGGTCATGGCCATCCGAGTGGTAGTGGACTGGATCCACAAAAATGACCTTAAGGGGAACCGCATCAGGTTCATTACTGATAGCCAAGCCGCCATTAAGATACTGAATAGTCCGTACTGCACCTCGAAGGTGGTCAGAGACTGTAAATAATCGCTAAATAGCTTGCAAATAACTAAGACGTGGGACTCATGTGGGTACCTAGTCACAGTGATATCAGGGGGAATTCAATTGCGGTCGACCTTGAAAGAAAGGGGGCAAGAATGAAGGACCTGTCTATTGAACTCCCCACCCACATTCCTCTTGTGGAACGCAAAAGATTACTTAGGGACCAAATGATAGCATCGGTCAACCATAGGTGGAGAGAAGAAGATACGTGTCTCATAACAAGGCAGCTATGGCCTATATGGGATACTATAAACAGCAACAGATTAATTGCACTTAGCAGAATCGACATAAAGAAGGCGGTAGGCATCCTCACGGCCACTGCCTTCTAGGCAGACATGCACAAAAGATGGGTCTTGAGCACAACGACTTTCGCAGAGGAAGCCTGGATATCGAGGAGGAAGAGACGGTACTCCACTATCTGGGACAATGCCCTGCTCTTGAAGGGAAAAGAATCAAGTACCTTGGTATGCACTACGCGAATGGACTAGCGGACCTCACACCTCTAGATGTGAGGAATCTGATCGGGTTCATTAGGTACTCGGATTGGTTTGTATAGGTAGGGAGGGAGGGGAGATCTGCCTCCTTCTTACCCTTATGGTATCACAAGGGGTCCTTTAGGCCTAAGTGAGCGGTCTAACTGCTGCTATTGAAACCTAACCTAACCCAGGGAATGCAAAAAAAGTACTTTGTTTCATTTTGTACTTGACGTTGCGTATGATAAGATTTATATTAAACTTTTTTGACATCTTTAATATTTTAGTAAATATAAGCTGGACTATGAAAAATCTGCCACACTCTATAGCAAGTTGTCATTCTGCGTCAATATTTAACTGTTATTTCTAATAATCGTCATTTCTGTCTTTAACCCTTTCGACCCCGACGGTGGCATTTGCACCACTAAAATTTGGTAAACATACTGTGAATTATTCTTTTAAATATACATACATGTATGCATGAGCTGTAACTTTTCCGATAATCGTTTGTTCTTTTAAATAGTTTAATTTAAAGTCTTAAACGAGTGTTTTCCATTCCCAGATTAAGCATGAAGTAAAATTTCGAGTTTAGAAAAGCCTGAAAATTTGATTTGGTCGCGTAGCGCTACGCGACCAAACCAAATTTTCAGGCTTTTCTAAACTCGAAATTTTACTTCATGCGCCACGCGCATAAAACACTGATTTTGGGTAAAGTTCAAAATATTCTACTAAAGCAGTATGCTAAAAACGTGTATTCTGAACATCACATCACATCAGTGTTTAGTACGTGTGGCGCATGAAGTAAAATTTCGAGTTTAGAAAAGCCTGAAAATTTGGTTTGGTCGCTCCGCTTCGCTAAGCGACCAAACCAAATTTTCAGGTTTTTCTAAACTCGAAATTTTACCTTGTGATTAATCAAGGAGGTCGAAACGTTCGAACGTTCGAAATTTCAAATTGAAATCTTTTAAAAGCAATGAATGCCTGAAAATTGTACAGAGCATACATCGGAATGTGTATTTGGTTTTTTATAATTAATCGAATACTTATGATTTTCATTTCATCGTAATGCTGTAGGTATTTTCGTATTGAATAAAAGATATGAAAATAATTGACATACCTTCTGAGTTTAGCGGGGTAATCGTGGTTGAAGTTGGAGCCAGCGCAATGAAAATGGGGCAAGTGCAGCCCCATCCAACGGTGTCGAACCCCCTTTTTTATCTACCGATCCGCGCCGTCTCCTCGCGCCACCCTCTGCTCCTCCACCTACGCAAAACCAAATTGAAAACCCACAAAAATACCACGAAACAATAGGACAGACTACAATTACCATTCCCGGAGACAATAAGCCCGCGTGCGTGACCGCTCAAAAAAAAGCAAATAACGGTAAAGCGCAAACGAGAGAAAGAGAGGCTCCGGAGTCTCTTTCACAAAGTCTGTTGGAAAATAGAACGCTCATTTTCACTCCGAAACAAAAGATTGATATCTTTACTTGACAAATCGAATTGTGTTTGCAATCAATTTTATTTAATGGAAGTAAAGATGAGAATAACCACCTTTCCTGTGAAGACAACAGAGGAGTTCTCTGGAAAGATGTTTTTTTAACTTATCGAATGAAAGATAAGAAATACGTAATTAGAACTGAATATTTTTCTGTACATGTATAAAGATTCGTTGTGTAAAAGATAAGAACAATTTTCAGAATTTGATTATCGTCGTGTCAGCCTAGACTTAAAAATTACGTTTCCCAGAGATTGACACTCGAGTAATCTAAGTGTGATAAAACAGTGTTTTTATTTTAAGGAATTAAATAAAATACATTATAAAGCATAATTTACTACATAGTAAAACGGTCACAACCATTCTTACGATTTTATTTAAATTCATTAAATCAATATTTATTTAATTTTATTCCTTGACGTTGCTTTTCTTAGGAAGTTTCAGACATAATGACGTTTTTTCGAACTATTATAGACAAAGAGGCGTGACAACTTGAGACAATAATTCAAATATCCAAGATAGTACCTACTGTGACAATTCTTTTTTTTCAAAAATCATGCCTGAGGATTACTTAGGTTTTTTGTGCTTACTGGTGGTGGAGATGACGGCTAGATTCCTTAGAAATAGGGGGGTGCAAATCGATTTAAAATAAAAATTACGATTTTATAAGCAATTATCGGAACCCAGAACTTCTAAATACGTTTTCCCGAAATTTGTGATTTTTGACTTGTCACAGTACAGCTTAGGTTTAATCATATTATGATCAAACCTAAGCTGTACATTTTAAACTTCACTTTAAATCAGTGTTTTATACGCGTGGCTCATAAAGTAAAATTTGGAAACCAAACCAAACCAAATTTTAAGGCTTTTCTAAACTCGAAATTTTACTTCATGCTTAACCTATTAAGCGCCATTGATGCATACACGCAACATTATACATTTTTTGTTAATTAAATTACTAAATAAACAAATTTGATACATTATATTATTTGACCTGACTTGAAAATGTATGAAGAAAAATTTAAATATTTAGTTATTTAAATATTTCGATTATTACTCATTTAAAAAAAATAATGTGAGTGTATTTCTAGCTTCGGAATATTTCAGTATTTTAAGCGTGTGGCGCATGAAGTAAAAATTCGAGTTTAGAAAAGCCTGAAAATTTGGTTTGGCCTCTCCGCTTCGCGGAGCGACCAAACCAAATTTTCAGGCTTTGCTAAACTCGAAATTTTACTTCATGCTTAGTCTGGGAGTGGAATCACTCGTTTTAAACCTCATACTGCACGTTTTTATATAAAATCGACGAATGCCTGAAATTTTATAGCATATACATTATGTATACTTAAACGAAAAATTCACAGTATGTATTACAATAAGTCATTCATAATTATCATAAAAAGAAGTGCATAATTCTACCTAAAATCAACTTTTAGAGTTATCTCTATAATTGCTGGGCCGTTAATGGGTTAATCTAGAATAGGAAACACTCGTTAGAGGCTTCAAATTGAAACTTTTTTAATAGAACAAAGAATATCTGAATTTTTACTTAAAAAATTGTGATATGCATACCTAAAAGAAAAATTTCCCGTATTTATATTTTCATTTTATTGATTTTTTATTGATTTTAACCTATTTTTTGAATTCTAATACCAATTTTCAATAAAATTGTAGTATTTTATAGTGTAAATAGATCTCGAAAATAAATAAATACATTTTGTTCACGACAATCTTAAAATATGTGCATTATTTAATTTTGTAGGCAGCATAAATGGGGTGCATTAAACACTCAATTTCATTAAACACGGCGTATATAGTTTTTAAACCACGCTAATTCGCGTTTTGATTGGTTCACAGAACGCGATTTATGATGACGTCAGTTACGAGCCCTATTACACATTCAAATCATGATACCGCAATCTGTCATCATTTATCTGACAAATTATTATAAAACAAAACGGAAAAAATGGAAAAAATAAATAATGAAAAATTTAAAAAAATTAAAAAGAAAAAAATTCAGTGAATCGGTGAACCAATGACTCGGTAAATCAGTGAATCGGTAGATCTGTTAATCAGTGAATCAGGCAGGCAGGTAATTTAAAACTGAGTTTTGAATTACCTGCTTGGCTAATCAGTGAATCAGGCAGGCAGGTAATTCAAAAATAGCGCCTACAGTGGCCAACACAGACGAGAACACAGAACCTACAAATTTAAATAAAACAGAAACATAAATTGGTTTCGAAGTATTTATGTACTCTTAATACAATATCAACTATAATATAATATTTATAATAACACTTCATATAATTGAATGTTGATCATTTTGATAAATATATTATACAACAAACGTTGTTTTATATATTGTTGTTGTCGTGAACAAAGTATATTGTATAACTCGCATATAATGGCTATTAATCACTCGAACGACTTGCTCCACTCGCCTACGGCTCGTTCCGCAAACATCGTTCTCGTGATTAATAGCTATCATTATATGCTCGTTGTACAATATACAGGGAGGGGCAGAAAAAGCTATCCGATTTCAAATCCCTTTTTCTCAGAGGAGGGAACAGGTAGAGTAGTGGGGTAAAAACCGTTAGAAAGCCGGTTTTATGCCATTTGTCATTAGTCAACATGCCTTGGTCTGGTGAACATCGTGCTTTTGTTATTGAGCGGTTTATCGAATACGGCGGTTCGATAATTGCTACAAAACGTGCTTTTCGAATTCATTTCGGACTCGGGCGTCATGATCCTGTTCCACATCACGCTACGATTAAAGTGTGGGTGTCAAATTTTCGACAGACGGGTTCAGCATTGAAAAAGAAGTCGCCTGGACGTTCCAGGACAGTAACAGGACCTGAAAACGTGGCCAATATGAGAGCCGCGATTGAACGTTCCCCGCGTCGTTCGGCCCGAAAACATTCGCTCGCTTTGGCGATTTCCAACCGCAGTATTCGGCGAATTTTGCACCGGGACCTCAAAATGCATCCCTACAAAATGGTTGTTGCACAGGAACTAATTGAAAGGGATTTTGAAACCCGTATGAACCTGTGTCGCGATCTCCGAGAACTCCCAATAGACGATGCTGTGCTCTTCACGGACGAAGCCTATTTTCACTTTTGTGGCGCCGTAAACAGGCAGAATTTTCGATATTGGAGTGACGAAAATCCTCGGGAAATCCATCAGAAACCCCTCCATAGCCCAAAAGAGACTGTGTGGTGTGCTCTTTCCCGCCTAGGCGTCTGGGGGCCTTACTTTTTTGAAGAAAATGGGCAAACCGTAACGATCAACAGCGAGCGCTATTGTTTCATGCTGGAAAATTTTCTTCAACCCAAAATGGAAGAAAATGGCGTGGAAAATGTGTGGTTTCAACAGGATGGTGCAACCGCCCACACATCGCGACGATCAATGGACATTCTAGGGGAAATGTTTCCCGGACGCCTCATTTCTCTGAGAGGTGATATTGGCTGGCCGCCGCGCTCACCGGATCTCACTCCATGTGACTTCTTCCTTTGGGGTTACCTCAAATCGAAGGTATTCTAGCATCGACCAAGGACCCTTCTTGCTTTACGAAGGGAAATTGCTCGGGCAATTGAAGAAATTCCTGTGGAAATGACGGTGAAAGTCATGGAAAGCTACCGCGAGCGCCTAAATCAGTGTATCCGCTCCCAAGGACGACATTTGAGTGATGTGCTTTTCAAAACTTAAATTTAAAAATGGCATAAAATTTGCGATATGTTAATAAAAAAAAATTTTGTCAAGTTGAGTGATTTTAATTTTATAACGTTTTGAAATCGGATAGGTTTTTCTGCCCCACCCTGTACAATTATTTGATCGAATTATACAGAAAATTATAGACATTGAAAAAATTATAATTGAATTTTCTTTTTTGTTTAAATTGTCACCATTTACGATTTTTCTTGCTCAGTATATTTCTATGTTTATTGCTATTGACGATTTTATTTAGAACATCTTTTTTAACAATTTTTAGAAAATGTATCATAATTGATTTTGATTACTGTTTGCTATTTTTATTAAATTTCACAATTTGTTTATGAATTCTACGGTTTTTTTTTTCGATTTATAAAAATCCACAAATTTTCGTTTTGGGGTAAAAACCGTTAGACCGTTCTACCCTGACGTCATTAATTTCTATTTGCTTTCAATCAATGAATTCTGATTGAAACAGAACACCTTCAATTGTTTGGCATGTCGAATGTTAAGTTTGCGGTTTATTATTATGACATTCATAATACATGTCAAAATATTTTATTTGCGTCGAAATGACGAAAATGGTCAAAATCTTAATTCCAACTGGTTCAAAACTATTTAAAAAGAAAAATATCTGATTTCCAATAGTGGGCAAAAGTAAGTAAAAGAATAATTTGAAATAATAATAATAACAATAACCCCCAAAGGTTAAGCACTTACAATTAATCGCAGAACCAAGAGGAAATTATTGTCATACAAAACGCATATTTTCTTGTATATTGTGACAAATCCAACCCGATTTATTCTCGTAATGTGCTTATTAGGTCGAAAATCGGATCAATTATAACCTCAAAATTGGAACTTTGAATGCGAATTGTGACCAAACGGTAAGTTTTTCTCAAACACCGACTTCGGATTCGTTTATTTCATTTTGTCAAATAAATAAGGTAATAAAATCAAACAAAAAGCTAGACATGCGTTTGTGATACTATGTTTTATTTTTTGTGACGTCAGGGTAAAACGGTAATGTGTTGACTCTAGTTTCTTTGTTGTTTTTTGTTCAATAAAATAAACAAATATCAAAAAGAAATTACGTCTTGAAGTTGTCATGATTTATTATCAATTTTTGCTTAATTTAATTAAATCTGTTTTTATCGTTTCTAGTTGAATTACAAATTAACGATTATAATTTTTTACAACTATTGCAAATTTTTATTATCAGTATGTTTTTTCAAATTTTTAAAATTCTCTCTATACAAGGTGGCCAGAAAATTAGTGAAAAGCCCAGTACTTAAAATTGATTAAGGAATCGCTCTTCTTAATCAATTTTAAGTACAGGGTGCAGCATTTTCGATGGTTTCTTCAAGTAAAGTCCCAGAAATATGAATAATAGACAAAAACTAAAATGTACTTCCATAGCTCTTTTTTAGAGCATATTTCATGTGGTTCATCAAAATTTGTCTATCATCAATTGTTTTTAAGTTATACCCCAAAACTCAAAATTTGGCTGTTTTGAAATAAGTTTTTCATTTAAAAAGATATTGACAAAGCTTCAAATTGAACTCTTTTAAAAAACAACGAATGTCGGAAAATGTACAGCTTATGCATATGTTTACCTAAAAGAAAAATTCACTGTATTTTCCGAGTTGAGTGCCATTTAAATTCATACACATTTATTGCATTTTATTAAAAAATCGGAGTGACTTTTCTGAATTCTAAGTGAATATTATTTTTAAGTTCTTCAGTATCTCTATTTTTATAATATTCCCCAGAATGAACGACAGTTTTAGTTTGTGAGTTCCAAAGCATCTATTATGAAATTTTAAATTTAAATCATTTCTAACACTATTGAGATTGTAATCTAGTAAATAACATCTTAGTGATGATCTTATAGCAAGTTATATAGAAAATTCTTAAAATCAACTTAAAGAATTTCGAAATATTTTATTGTATTTATACTGCCTTTAAAAAAAATCACAACACAAAGTATTTATTGGACGATTTTAATGAAAATTACAGAATTTGATCATGTAAATAAACTGCATCGATGATCAAAAAATCAATTGTTTTGGTTACTATTTAATGGTATTTTTCCTTGATTTCACCATTATGAAGAGCTGCTGATTTTTTAATGTAATTGCTTCTAATATCCAAGTAGCCTCTGAGTAGTTTGACGTTTCAGTTTGTAAAACATAAAAAGATGCCCCGTGTCGTCGGCGTGCACAATATCATCATCTAAGTGAATTTGAAAGGGGTCGCATTATTGGAATGCGAGAAGCGGGTTTTTCGGTTCGTGCTATTGCTGAAAGGGTAGGCCGTAGTGTATCGGTGATCGTACGCTGCTGGTCTAGATGGTCCGAAGCTGGGGAGAATCGACGTAGACTTGGATCAGGACGTCCAAGAAGCACCACTGAGCGTGAAGATCGAGCTCTTCGTCTTACAACTTTAAGGGACAGATTTACAACGTCGCGGGCATTGGGAAATGACTGGTTGGCTCTAAATGGCCAAAGAGTATCCATGGCTACTGTTTACAGAAGAATCCGCAGTTTTGGTATAAGATCCTACCGTCCACAATTGTGTCTATCTCTTACTCCGCAGCATCGCAGAACAAGACTTGATTGGTGCAGGGAAAGACAACATTGGACCCATGAATGGAATAACATTATCTTCAGCGATGAGTCTCGGTTCTGTTTATGGGCTCATGATGGTCGCAGAAGAGTGAGACGTCGGCGCGGTGTTATGGTTTGGGGGGCGATAGCATATGGTAGTCGGTCTCCTCTAGTTTTCTTAGAAGCAAGTCTTAACGCGATTCGGTATATTGACAACATTTTACGACCAGTGTTAGTGCCCTATGTAAATGGCTTGCAGAACCCAATTTTTCAGCAAGATAATGCTCGACCTCACACAGCGGCCATTACAAGACAGTTGTTTGATAGTGCCGAAATCAATTTGTTACCTTGGCCATCTCGTTCTCCAGATCTATCGCCAATAGAACATGTTTGGGATATGATAGGTGTTAGAATAAGTAACTTACAGCGCCCCGCTAACACTGTAATGGAACTTAGAGGTCAAATTATCGAAGTTTGGAATGAAATACCCCAAGTCGATATTGACAGCCTGATTTCTAGCATGCCTCGACGTGTTAATGAGTGTTTGGGAAATCGTGGCGGCCCAACACATTATTAATTTTTATTCATTTGTTTTTTTGTTTTTCAAGTTGATTTTTTGATCATCGATACAGTTCGTTTACATGATCAAATTGTGTAAATTTTATTAAAATCGTGCAATAAATACTTGGTGTTCTGATTTTTTTGAAAGGCAGTATATTATATTATGTTATAACTAAACATTTTTTTTTTATTGTTCACTGGCACAACGCTTGTTTTAATAAGATTTTATTAAAAGTAACTCTAATAACTAAACATAATATAATAAATTACATGTTAAATAAGTTTTGTTTTGTTTATACGTCTTTTGTTTTGATATACAAACAAAGTAAAAGCAGTGAGGTAATAAAGACAGTTGACGTTTTAAATTATTGTTGTTTACTATTCATTTATTTTTATCATGGCATTCTTGATAAATGATTTAAAAATTAAATAAACTAAAAACAAATAATTAAAGCTAAAATTAGAGTATTGCAAATGATATATTTTTGGAAAGCTTACAAAAAACGTGATCCAATAAAGTCATGCCCAACTATGATTTGTATTTAAAATAATACAACTTTATGTCATATTTCAAGAAAATTAAACTTAAAACAAAATCTGATATGGTCAGGATATTCTACTTAAAAAAGTGCCTACAGAAAGTTTTTACTGCATGCCAATATCTTTATAAATAAAGAAGTTATTTCAATATTTCAAACAATTTTGCTAAATTTTGAGTTTTGGCGTATAACTCGAAAACAATTAAAGATAGAGAAATTTTGATTAGGTATAAGAAATAAGCTTTAAAAAAGAGCTCTGGAAGCATATATAGTTTTTGTCTATTATTGATATTAATGATACTTTACTTAACAAAAACCATAGAAAATTCTGCACCCTGTACATAAAAATTTAAAAAAAATAACGAATAAAAAAACTAAAAAATGTATACAAAAAAAATAAAAAAAATATTGTATGATTATTCAGTAAGCCTCGCGAGGCCATTAGTATTAAAAATATGTGACTAAAATTTGTTTTAAACATTTTGTATAAAATAATTGCCATTAACAATCGACTTAACATTGCATACATATTTGTTATGTTTAGCTGGTTGTTGATAGATATGATTTTAATCAAAACATTGCTGATTTCTTGGGACATATTTAGAATTTCAATGACCTCGTGAGCGGTTAAGAAGAACCATACCATATTTTTTTAATTTGTATTTTCTATTCAATATTAATTAACGAATCAAGTTACCTGAAGCTTTGCACTCATTTTTTGGCCACCTTGTATTTGTAAGATTTATTTTTAAATTTAGATAATTTTCATGGTTTCCAACAACTTTAATATTTTCAAAGAATACTGTAACTTTTGCAGTTATAAAAAATCGTGAAATTTTTAATTTTTCACAATTTTTGTAAATTCAAATAAATTGTTGAGTAACACTACTCTAAGCTTAGATTAGACAAAAAAAATGAGAGATACACATAACTCGATATTGCACCTAACACTAATTCAGTCATTCCTTAAATAAATTTCCCTCACCACTAGAAAAACCCACGAGCCGCCACTGGTGTAGGCTATGTTTATGCAAATATAGACTCACGAAAGTTGTCGTAATTGTTTGAGCTATTAATTCGTCACAATGCGAATTATCCTTATTGTTCAAATGCATAAAGGAGGCGGGCAACCCTCGCGTGAAAATCACACGCGACGCCTAAATATTATCATTTCACGTGCGATTAGTCAAAACCCACCCCTCTCGTTGCGACCGTCCAGGGACGTTCGAAAGGGTCGCCCCTTTCTGATTCAGTTATTTCCCTTTTTTATAAAACACGTTACGAGTGTGTTATAAACTCGAACAGACTGCACCCTTCTCCAGGGGAACAAGGGTAAATATACTTACGTGTTCCTTATAAAGTTCCGAGTCAAATATTAGAGTTGTTGGGTTTTGTGTGTTTTTTTTTTCTTTGATGGTGTTTTTAAATATAATATTCGAAGTTCAACGCCAAATGCTGTTTTAAATTTCGGTTTATTTCTTTAGGATTTTTTTTTCAGTTATAGTACATGTTTCAATGCTGCGTTTGAAATAATAAATAACAGGGATTTAGATTGAGTAAACAATCTAAATCCCTGTTATTTATTAATTTCAAACCCAGTCTTGAAACATGTTGGGTTCTATTATAACAAGGTGATACATACACATTAATAATACCTACAGAGAGTTTTATATAACACCGAACATACAGGAAGTTTTTCTTTCAAGTACACATGTCCCAATTTCGGCGTAAATGCCGTAAATCTTTAGATAATCGTTGTTTTTTTAAAAAGAGTTTAATTTGAAACTTAAAATGGGTGTGTTCCACTCCCAGACTAAGCATGAAGTAAAATTTCGAGTTTAGAAAAGCCTGAAAATTTGGATTGGACGCGTAGCGCGAAGCGCGGAGCGGCCAAACCAAATTTTCAGGCTTTTCTAAACTCGAAATTTTACTTCATGTGCCACCGATACAAACACTGACATATTACGAAGTTTAAAACACACCGCTGAACTTTACATTGAATCAGTGTTTTGTGTCGGTGGCGCATGAAGTAAAATTTCGAGTTTAGAAAAGCCTGAAAATTTGGTTTGGCCGCTCCGCGCTTCGCGCTACGCGACCAAACCAAATTATCAGGCTTTTCTAAACTCGAAATTTTACTTCATGCTTAGAATGGGAGTGGAAAACACTCGTTTAAAGCTTCAAATTGTATTCTTTTGATAAATCGAGCGTGGTAAAATGTACAACGTCTGCATATGTATACTTAGAAGAAAAATTCTCGTTATGAATATGTTCGGTGTTACATAAAACTCTCTGTATATTGTTCAATGAGCGAATAGTGATGAAAGTATTGACAATACTGAAGATAATGCATATTACTCCATCGAAATGTCATTATTATTCACGGAAAGTAACAACACGTATCATTACTAAATAATAGTGATGGGCAAGATCGATCAAAAAAGATCGACTGATCGATCCTTGCAAGTGATCGATCCGCTCGATCTCTTTGAGCGGATCGATCTTTTCGATCGGATCGATCTTTTCGATCGGATCGATCTTTTCGATCGGATCGATCTGTTCGATCGGATCGATCTGTTCGATCATTTCAGACCGCTCCATCGGCTTGATCTTTTCGACGACTCGATCTTTTCGGACGGCTCTATATTTTCGAGCGACTCGATCTTGGGGGCGGTTCGATCTGTGCGAACGGGTCGTGCTGATCGATGTGATCAATCGGCTCGATCAGATTGGTCATATCGATCGGCACAAGTGGATTGATCAGGTTGTGCGGCTCGAGCAATGATCTTTTTGAGCGGATCGATCATTGAACGATCACACTATTTTTGTATTCTGTTTTGCGCAAAGTGAGACAGCATTTATTAAAAAAAGGATATAGGCAGGGTCTTGGCCAGAGCTGGGCAGGATTCGAATCATTCAGGATTCGATTCCCGGATTCGAATCCTTTTAAAGGATTCAAAAGAGGTATTCGAATACTTTAGTGAAAACGGATTCGTGATCCGGATTCGTTACATTTTTTTAAAAGGATTCGTATTCGAATCCAAACGTAGATGATTCGAATCCTTATAAAAGGATTCGAATTCTTATAAAAGGATTCGAATCCTTATAAAAGGAATCAAATCCTCCTAAATAATTCGAATCATCGCTATTAAGGCTGGGATTCGAATTCGATTAATTCAAATAGTTAAAGATTAAAGATATGAATATTTAAATCACTAAATTATTCATATTTGAATATAAATATTAAAATTTTCGAATAATTCAAATATTTGTGAATGCATATTTGGTTACTTAACCATGAAAAATATCCAACGTTAATAGTATATTTTTAACTTCACTTGAAATCAGTGTTTTATACGCGTGGCGCATGAAGTAAAATTTCGAGTTTAGAAAAGCCCCGTGAAAATTTGTCTCGGGTCGCTGCGCGACCCTCGACAAATTTTCTACGCGGGGCTTTTCTAAACTCGAAATTTTACTTCATGCTTAGTCTGGGGGTGGACAACACTCGTTTGAATTTTAAATTTAACTCTTTTTAAAAATCGACGTATGTAATATAATAGATTATTCATTGAAATCATAGAAAAAGATGCAAAATTTTACCTAAAATTAACTTTTAGAGTTAACTTTATAATTTGTTCGGCTCTTAATGGGTGAATATTCTATTCCTAAAGAAACCGTTTTTATTTAATATTAAAGTTGCATTTAATACAATAACAAACTGTGAATAAATCGACATAAATCTAGAAATATCAAAAATCCCGACATGTCGAAAATCTTGACGGTCCACTCCCAGACTAAGCATGAAGTAAAATTTCGAGTTTAGAAAAGCCCCGCGTAGAAAATTTGTCGAGGGTCGCGCAGCGACCCGAGACAAATTTTCACGGGGCTTTTCTAAACTCGAAATTTTACTTCATGCGCCACGCGTATAAAACACTGATTTAAAGTGAAGTTAAAAACGCACTGAAAACCAACCCAACTTCGATATTTTTTCAAAATTGGATGTTTTCTTTCCTATCCATGCTGCAAACCTTCAGATATTCGTTGTTTTCTTGTAAATAAACTTCGATTCCCTGTAGTCCTTCGGTCTCCGAAGACCATGATTGGTCCTTCTAGCTGTAGCCTTTGTAAATTGGTAATAAACTTAGTAATCTAGAGTAATCCTTTAATTTAAAACTTCTAAGAACGAGTGTTGTTCACTCCCAGACGAAGCATGAAGTAAAATTTCGAGTTTAGAAAAGCCCCGCGTAGAAAATTTGTCGAGGGTCGCGCAGCGACCCGAGACAAATTTTCACGGGGCTTTTCTTAACTCGAAATTTTACTTCATGCGCCAGGCGTATAAAACACAGATTCAAAATGAAGTTCAATAACACATATATCATCATTAATTAAAATCATTATATAATCAGATATTTAGTCGGTAAATGAACATGTTTGTTAATAGAAACTGGTGGAATAAAATATTACTGGTTGCAAATAATAGATTCAAATTTATTTTTAAAGGATTTGTATCCGTGATTCAAAAATGAGGATTCGAATCTTTGATTCGAATCATATTTTTCACTTACGAATCCTTTATTCGAGTATTCGTGATTCGAATCATATTAGGTGATTCGGATTCGTGATTCGAATCATGTTTTTGAGGATTCATCCCAGCTCTGGTCTTGGCAGGGCTGAGAAAAAATTACTAATGAGCCGGTTATTTTTCCCGGGCTAGTCTCACACTTTATATCCGAGCGTGCTATTATATTATAGAGATTTTAATAAAAATGTATAATATTTCATTTCATATTAGCTATTTATATATTTAGTAAATACATAAATAGCTAATATGAAATGAAATATTATAAATCTTTATTAAAATTAATACTATTTAGTAACAGCTGTTAAATAACGTTAAAAATAACTACTTATCACCATTATTGAAAATTAACTGCTTCTCTCATCTTTAGTGTATACTAAAGAACAAAAATGGTGATGTGTCCATCTTAGTACTTTCCCCGTTTAATTATATAATTGAATATAATTAAAAATAAGTTAATTAGAAATATTAACACAGCAACCGGGGAATGGAATCGAACCCGCACTTCTCAATTAAGAGTCCGGTGCGCTACTGCCTGTGCTACGACACTTGATTTAAATAATGCCTTATCGGTGTTATAATATTCGATCCAACATTATATATCTATTTATTTGATTTTATTTTTTCGAAACCTGTTTCTGTTTTCGTTTATTATGAGTATCACATGCTAATAATTTTGTCTTCTGCTGGCATATACGTCTTTGCGCTCTCTTGAACGCTAAACGTCTGTACCTTTCATTTTATGCTTACTAGAATTTCTGGATACAGATGTTTATTTATTTCATGAGTAAGTTATGGCTCGCTCTTGAAAATTAATTCGTCATCATTCCTAACTTATGATTTTTTTTCCGTTAATATTTAGTTTCAATTTATTTTTTTATTAATTTTTTTTTTTAGTCATTATTTCTGTGCATTTTGCAAGTATTTATTTCTTTTCATATTCTTTTAGTGATTAGTTTTGTTGAATGAACGAAAATATATTTAGTCTTGGTTTGCCATATATTTGGTGTTTACCCGTGTTAAGAATGTTTTTCCTTGTCTTTTTTGTGAATTTATTATGCGCGCTTTGTGCATTCCTGCATTTCTATCCTAATAATTTTTTTTGTTATTCTTCCTTTTTAGTGTTTATTTTATAAAAAGTAGGCCAGCGATTGAACTTGAAATACCAACACGTTTGTTTTGATTTTTGAACCACTTGCGTTTGCATTTTTTTTTTATTGGTGCCTCGTTTTGCTTAAGCGCCTATTTTCTAGGGATGGGCAAGATCGATCAAAAAAGATCGACTGATCGATCCTTGCAAGTTCGAAAAGATCGAGCCGCTCAAAGAGATCGAGCGGCTCGATCTTTTCGATCGGATCGATCTTTTCGATCGGCTCGTTCTTTCTGATCAGATCGATCGGATCGAGCGGCTCGATACTTCAACTGATCGATCATTGCTTGATCGATCTTTGCAATGATCGATCTTGCCCATCACTACTAAATAACAATCCATCAGTAATAAATGCATTAGGAAATCAGACGACAAAAAATGAAACGAAAAAATGGTTATGTATTTATAATACTGTTTGCTTATTGAAATGACGATTAAATATGAAAAAGATAATATCTTAAAATCCAAGAGTTAGAACAAATAGCGTTTAATTATAAAGGGTGTTTTTTTAGAAGTACAGAACTTCAATCATGGATATCTGTTAAACCAATGTCAGAATGGGAAGCTATTAGTGTCAATTTTGTTTAGTAAGCTTTGGCAAATTATCATGCCAAAGCTTACAGTCGAGCAACGATTACAAATTGTGGAAATTTATCTCCAAAATGCGCACTCTGTGCGTCAAACTTATAGAGCACATCGCCCATTTACTGATTTTCACCGCCAAATAATTTTTAGTGATAAGGCTCATTTTTGGCTAAATGGATTCGTGAATAAGCAAAATTGTGTTACTGTGATGTGGATTGCATGCTGGAGGCATCATTTGCCCCTACTTTTTCAAAAATGAAGACAGACCCAATGTTACTGTAAATGGCGAGCGCTACAGGTCAATGATTCGAAATTTTTTAATCCCTAACATCAATGCAAATCTTTTGAGAACTAAATTGTTTCAACAGGACGGCGCAACTTGCCGCACCGCGCGTGAAACTCTTACATTGTTAGAAAAAAAGTTTGGTGATCAAATTATTTCGAGACATGAGCCTGTTAATTGGCCGCCTAGATCATGTGATTTGACCCCATTGAACTACTTTTTGTAGGGCTACGTCAAATCACTGGTCTATGCTGATAAACCAGCAACGATTAAAGACTTAAAAGTCAACTTTCAGCGCGTAATTGAAGAGATAAGCCCAGCCACGTTGGATAAAGTTATGATAAATGTAACCAATAGAATAGTTCATCTAAGACGCAATCGCAGCGGTTACATGCCCAAAATTATTTCTAAACATGAAATGTTATTACATTCGTTACCTATTAAAGCCAAAACATCTGTTGTTTTATTAATTTTTATGTGTTTTATTTGAAAAGGAAGTTCTGTACCTCTAAAAATAACACCCTTTATTAGTAAATAGTAAACATTTGTACAATTTATTGACGTGAGGATCAAACATAGCGAGTGGGTGTATTTTGAAATTCACTTTAAATTAGTGTTATACGCGTAACGCACTCCCAGATTGAGCATGAAGTAAAATTTCGAGTTTAGAAAAGCCTGAAAATTTGGTTTGGTCGTTTCGCGGAGCGATGAAAATGACAGATGTCAATACCATCTGTCACTAGGCCACATGAAACCAAATGAAGCCACACCCGAAACAATTGAAAAAGCGACGATATAGTGTTAGTAAATCGGAGATTGAAAGTGCACGAGATTGTAGAAGCTATAGGCATATCATATGGTTCAGTGGTTTAGATTACCAATGTGAAGATAGCCACGGATTTTGGCGCCTCCACCATCACACGAATTATGAAACAGATTCCCCTGGATTTCAAAATTTCAGAACTCCCAAAACCACATAATTTATTATTTAAAATGTCTTCTCTAATTGATTAAACAATATATATAGAACGAGTATAAGTAACCAGAATGTTGTAACTCTTAATTATTCTTTATTTAAACAATACCAAATATAAAAAAAATCATATCTCTAAAAACTCCTATTTTAGTTTCAAATTTTCTTTACTAATTGTTTAAACAATATATCTAGAACGATGTTGAATTATCAGTTCAGTTTTAACCCTTTCAACACTGGAATTTGTCTGGTGTCAAAACAAATGTTTTGTACACTGTATATTATTTATTACTATCTCAGATACACACAGAGTTTTTCTTTTAAGTATACATATTTCAATATACTGTATTCGCTATAAATCTTCAGATATTCGTTGTTTTACAAATATTTCACTCTCAGATTAAGCATGAAGTACATTTGCAGGCTTTTCTTAACTCGAAATTTTACTTCATGCGCCACGCGTACTAAACACTGATGTGTATTCAGAATACACTTTTTAGCATGCTGCTTTAGTAGAATATTTTGGACTTCACCTAAAATCAGTGTTTTATACGTATGGCACATGAAGTAAAATTACGAGTTTAGAAGAGCCTGAAAATTTGGTTTGGTCTAAACTCGATTTTTTTGTTCATGCGCCACGCGTATCAAACACTAAAATATTGTGAAGCTTCAAACGAGTCTTTTCCACTCCCAGACTAAGCATGAAGTAAAATTTCGAGTTTAGAAAAGCCCCATGAAAATTTGTCGATCGTAGCGCAGCGACCCGGGACAAATTTTCTAGGCTTATCTAAACTCGAAATTTTACTTCATGCGCCACGCGTATAAAAAACAAATATTGTAAAATTTATGTATATTTGAACCTCACTTGAAATCAGTGTTTTATACGCGTGGCGCATGAAGTAAAATTTCGAGTTTAGAAAAGCCCCGTGAAAATTTGTCGAGGGTCTTCTTGTCAATCAATAAGAGACACATTTTCTGGGCTTTTTTAAACTCGAAATTTTACTTCATGCGCCACGCGTATAAAAAACTAAAATATTGTAAAATTTATGTATATTTGAACCTCACTTGAAATCAGTGTTGTATACGCGTGGCACATGAGTTTAGAAAATCCCCGTGAAAATTTGTCGAGGGTCGCGCAGCGACCCGAGACAAATTTTCTGGGCTTTTCTAAACTCGAAATTTTACTTCATGCTTAGTCTGGGAGTGGAAAACACTCGTTTAAAGCTTCAAATTGAACTCATTTAATAAAACAACGAATACCTAAAGATTTAAAGAAAATAAGCTGAATTTGGAATAGGCATACTTTAAAGAAAAACTCCCTATATGTTGCCCAAATGGCAATTTTTCTGAATATTGTTTTTAACTGTGTCCTATCATGTCTCCTCCTAATATTTTCTCTAGGGATTCATAAATAATAGGATTTACATCAACAAACCAACTACGATTACCCAGTTGAAAAAAAATATTCAAGAAAAAGTCGGTGTTTTCACAAATTTAATTTTACTTTATGCTTAATCTGGGAGTGGAAAACACTCGTTTAAGACTTCAAATTAAACTATTTTAAAAAACAAACGAGTATCGAAAAAGTTACAGCTCATGCATAGATGTATGTATATTTAAAAGAAAAATTCCCAGTATGTTTACCAAATTTTAGTGGTGGCAAATGCCACCGTCAGGGGTTAAAAGCTATCCGCAAGATGGCTGCCGCATTTGAAATCACAATTGAGGGGTCCAATGCAATAACCAGCGAAGTCCAGTTTTATAAAATGTTGAGGAGACAAAAAACTATTTACATGCAAGAAAAAAAAAAACATAATGATGATTATGCATGCAACTAACAATACACCAATGCACTGCAAATTTAAATCAGATTGTTGCATGATGCTATAACACAGAATTTTAAACTTTATAAGAATATTGAATACTTAACCCATTTTCTCATTAAAATGGACTTGGCTGAATATTGCATTGGACCCCTCAATTACCCACAAACGCAATCGTGTGACAACTTCGAAATTTTGGTAATTGTGCTATGAATTCCTGCCTAGTCCACCATATTCTCCGGAATCAGCCCCCAGTGACTATTTCTTGTTTCCAAACCCAAAGAAATAGCAATGCAGAAAGAGCCTATTTTGAGGACCTTGACAAATCTTATTATTTGTAAGGGATACAAAAATTGAAGTGTGTTGAATAGTAGGAGACCATGTTGAGATACCAATTGTTTTTTGGCCGAAAAACGTATTCCTTGTTTCATTTTTACCAGACTTCTCACTTCACCCTCGTGTTACAATACTTATAACTTATAATAGTTACTTTCTTTCTAATAACAAATAATTTCTTTTTTAATTTAATTCTAAATATTTATTTGAACATTTCAATATTCAAATATTTAAATATTTGAATTTAATTAAAACAATTAACTTTGTTTTACCACTTTAACTTTTCAGTGGCTATGGTTTTGACTACAAGCTAGTCATTATTAAACTAATTAACTTTTCAGTGACTATAGTTTCGATTTCAAGCTAGTCATTACTAAACTAATTATCACTTAGTTTGATAATGACTAGATTGTAGTCGAAAGTATAGTCACTGAAAAGTTGAATAAAAGTGGTAAAACAAAGTTTAGTGTTTTAATTAAATTATTATGAAGATGTACCACAAAGTGAACGCCAACCAAATCAAAGATTTAAATATTTGAATTTTCAAATATTTGAATATTCGACTATTTGAATAATTAGAAGAATATTCGAATAATTAGAAAATTTATATATTTTTTTGAATGAATATTCGAATACTTAAATTTGAATAATTCCCAGCCTTATTTCAAGGATTTCAAATGAAATTATTTTTATTAGAATAATTTTTTGAATAAAATTAATGATTTTCATACATAAATATTGATTTTATTTTGGAGTCTCATAATTTTTCTCTACAACTTTTAATTGAAAGATTTTTCGGCTCGACTTTACACCCCGTGGAATAACATGCATTATAATATAGAATCACACTGTATTGACATATATTACCAATTAAAATCAATAAATTCACTACGGAAATGATAAAAGTTCACTTTTTTCAACTTTGAATTTTTGACTAGAAACTTCTATAAAACCTCACTGATTGCTGTTGACCATTACAATCTTTACTGGATATATTGGGGAAGTCGAAAGAAATGTTTGTTAAAGAATTCAATCTAACTTCAACTTGAAGTTAGATTTAACCGGATGACGATTATAACACATTAGCACATTACACTTGGACTCATATATATTTATAGAATAACTAACATAAGTGAATACACTCTTGGAAATTCATTTGGGCTGAATTTTAGTTTGTGTCAACGGCTATATTTCGCCGAAAAAAATGTTTGCTCACGTTGAATATTTCACATACTTCTAGGTTAGGTTAGGTTAGGAGAAAGGTTAGGTTAGGTTAGGTGCAATAGAATAAATTGCGTAAATCTCTTTGCGCACAATGATTATTTTACATACTGCTAGGTCTCAATATTTTTCAAATTTTTAAACTAATTTTTTTTATTGATTTAACATTTCCGGTCTAAATTAATTGCATATCTAGATAATACTAGTCGAGTACTTTCGAATAATATCATTTTTATCGATAATACCCACGGGGTGTATAGTAAATTCTTACCGATTTTTCGACTAAGTTAATAATTTACGAGATACAAAGAAACCGAAAAAAGTAAACATCCACTTCCGGTTTACAGTTTTTTTCCATTTTTGTATCATGGCGAAATATTATGGAATAGAATCCAAATACACAATTTGATGAAAGTCCAAAGAGCCGTTTTCGCTGAAATCATGCCACAGACCGGCCGACCGATAAACTGACGGACCGACATCATTGAGATGACATTTGATTCGGATTCCTGGGAACCCAAAACGGATATTTCCGTAAAAAATAATTGACAGTAGTGCGGTCGGTAAAATTGCTTATATATAAATGGATCTTTTATTTCAAATGGAGTATTAATTGTTTGCTTTGCGAATTCATAAATAAAGTTCTATAAAAAAACTAGTGATGGGCAAGATCGATCAAAAAAGATCGACTGATCGATCCTTGCAAGTGATCGATCCGCTCGATCTCTTTGAGCGGATCGATCTTTTCGATCGGATCGATCTTTACGATCGGATCGATCTTTTCGATCGGATCGATCTGTTCGATCGGATCGATCATTTCAGACCGCTCGATCGGCTTGATCTTTTCGACGACTCGATCTTTTCGGACGGCTCTATCTTTTCGAGCGACTCGATCTTGGGGGCGGTTCGATCTGTGCGAACGGGTCGTGCTGATCGATGTGATCAATCGGCTCGATCAGATTGGTCATATCGATCGGCACAAGTGGATTGATCAGGTTGTGCGGCTCGAGCAATGATCTTTTGAGCGGATCGATCATTGAACGATCACACTATTTTTGTATTCTGTTTTGCGCAAAGTGAGACAGAATTTATAAGGATATAGGCAGGGTCTTGGCAGGGCCGAGAAAAAATTACTAATGAGCCGGTTATTTTTCCCGGGCTAGTCTCACACTTTATATCCGAGCGTGCTATTATATTATAGAGATTTTAATAAAAATTTACAATATTTCATTTCATATTAGCTATTTATATATTTAGTAAATACATAAATAGCTAATATGAAATGAAATATTATAAATCTTTATTAAAATTAATACTATTTACTAACAGCTGTTAAATAACGTTAAAAATAACTAGTTATCACCATTATTGAAAATTAACTGCTTCTCTCATCTTTAGTGTATACTAAAGAACAAAATGGTGATGTGTCCATCATAGTACTTTCCCTGTTTAATTATATAATTGGATATAATTAAAAATAAATTAATTAGAAATATTAACACAGCAACCGGGGAATGGAATTGAACCCGCACTTCTCAATTAAGAGTCCGGTGCGCTACGACACTTGATTTAAATAATACCTTATCGTTGTTATAATATTCGATCCAACATTACATATCTATTTATTTGATTTTATTTTTTCGAAACCTGTTTCTGTTTTCGTTTATTATGAGTATCACATGCTAATAATTAGAGATGGGCAAGATCGATCAAAAAAGATCGACTGATCGATCCTTGCAAGTTCGAAAAGATCGAGCCGCTCAAAGAGATCGAGCGGCTCGATCTTTTCGATCGGATCGATCTTTTCGATCGGATCAATCTTTTCGATCGGATCGATCTTTTCGATCGGATCGATCTTTCTAATCAGATCGATCGGATCGAGCGGCTCGATACTTCAACTGATCGATCATTGCTTGATCGATCTTTGCAATGATCAATCTTGCCCATCACTAAAAAAAAACCTTTGGTAAAAATATTCATTCTGGGATCCCAAAACTTTAATTTTAGACAGATTTTTTGTTTGTTTTCTGTATTGGATAAAAAAATCAATTTTGAAATAATGCTGATGAAATCCTCAGCATTATTTCAAAATTGATTTTTTTATCCATTACAGGAAACAAACAAAAAATAATTATAAATGTAGACAATTCTCTAATTAATGTTTGTGTTAAAGTCTATAAGAAAATACATCATTTTCATACGGTATTATGCTTTGATTTTGGTATCTTATAACTTTCAAGAATTGAGAGAACTGTTTCGCTTTTTGTGTTGAATAATAAAATATGGCTATTTATAAACGAATACTGGAAAAACATTTTCCCTATTGTTACATTTCTGGTGATTCTTTAAATATAGACATTTTTTTAAGAAAGCCCAAGAATCTTTCAATTAATATTCATTCTTTGTAATTTTTTTAAATTTTAAATGACCTGTGTATGGAATCGGGCTGATTAAAAGATAAATTAGCTGTTTTAAGAAGAAGTAAAATTTCGAGTTTAGGAAAGCCTGAAAATTTGGTTTGGTAGCTCCTCTTCGCGGAGCGACCAAACTAAATTTAAGGGCTTTTCTAAACTTAAAATCTTACTTCATGCTTAATCTAAGATTAGAAGCACTCGTAAGAGACTTCAAACTAAAAGTATTTAATAAAACAACGAATGTCTAAAAATTTACATCGAAAAACCGTGGTATGTATACCTAAAAGAAGCATTCCCTGTATTAGGTTTCCAATAACACTAAACTTTAATCGCATCTCATTACCTATTGTGGAATTCATTTCTATCCGGTCACTTAATTAGCAAAAGTGTATTCTAGAAATATCATCTAAGACAGTTGGTAACCAATAAAATCTTCATTATACCATATGAAAATAGAAATAGTTAAGTCCTTTCCATTTGACGTTTTGACAGATCAAAAACATTCTGTCAGATTTCCCTCCAAACCCCGTTTACACCACACAAATATAGAATAGATATACTAATATTTTTGTTTATTTAATTTATACTTTGAGCATTATCAATAATTAAACCAATTACAATTGAGGACTACTTAAATCTAATTAAAAATAATGACATAAATTCTATATACACTAAAATAAGATCTTCAATTTACAGCTTTTGTTGAACACATGTACACACACACAAAAATATTATAAGTTCAGAAAAGTCTGAAAATAATTAATCAAATATCAATATCATGAAATTATCGTTGAAAATTCAAATTAATCCTAGGTAAATAAGCAAAAACAAACAAATTTACATAAAATTTAAATAAGTCAATTATTTAAAAATTAACTATATGAATTCATAAATACAAATACTGGATAAATCCTATGCATACATTTAAAACCGGGCATTTAAAAAAATCTCAATTTGTTTTATTTGAAATCCCGATAAACGTCCATCGGAAAATCGCGGAGGCGGCTTTGATTGCAATGTTAAACAGCTGTTTCCCCTCTCATTGTTCCGCCCATCAAAAAACCCCAAAAATAACTCAAGAAATTCATTAACAAATTAAAAATACGAGGTAAATAACCGTATATCAGCTGGTCGTTCCGTGTGTGGAGTGTACGTGTGACCCTTGTACGCGCATAGGGGGGCCTTTAACCGTACCTCAAATGAGTCTACTCACTTTTTACAGTTAGCCCTCTTCACATACGCAGAAACGGGGCCCCGGGGTTGCTAATCATACGAATTTCACGGGATTAAATATGCAACGGGTTGAAGAACGAGTGTAAGTGGTAGCAGCAGAAAAGGGGCTCCGATTTTTGTCTCCTTTCTTCCGGGTCGCGACTTCCATGCAAATGGTGGGCACTGATTGGCACTTGCTACAATCGCACACTCGATAATTCTCACCAATTAACGCGATTTTTATGTCATTTTCGCGTACAATAAACAGTATTATTGTCAAAAAGCACTAACGTGATATATTGACTGAAGGACGACACTGGCGCCACCGGCAGCCGACCTGTCAACTAACACCCGCAGCGGCGTTGTCAGATTGTTCATAAAAAAATCCCTATTTGAATTAAAATCCAATTAAATTGACGCTTATTTAATTTAAAATCAATAAATGCTATTTTAAAACGATTTGAGTGTGGTAAATGAATTAAAATATAATTTTTGCTATCTTAAAACAACAGAAATTGCAAATCAAGTGCTCCTTGAAAAAAACAAAAATCACCAAAAAAACAAAAGCCAATAATTGAAATTCTATTTTCTCATAATCGAAATATAAAATGTAATAATTCTTATCAATCAATCAATTTCCTGTTTATCGAAATTATATTTATTTAAAAGTGTGTAACCTCGCTGATAACACTCACAACGCCGCTTGTGTAATTTCCAATTTACAAAAGTACGCGGTGAATATAACCTCCAATTTTTCCACAACAAAGTAAGTAAACGTTTTTGTTGTTTATTTCAATTCGAATCGATTTGTTGCAATTGTAATAAAACCACTTTGCTGTCGTTATCTTTATCGGCCATATGGCGCTGTCAGATAATCGAACGCGCGCGCTAATTCGAATTTTTACGTTCCCACTTTGCCTGGATACAAAATCTGTGTTATTTGTTATCTCTCTGTTACGAAGTTCACTGAGGCTACGTTTTTATTCAATAATAGGCATTAATCGTTATCGTTAATGTAATTTAATAGTTTATTTGCGTTAATGTTTAGTTTGTTTATCGTTTCCATGTAAAACACTCCAACAAATGCTTTTGTTTTGAATGATATTGTTGATTTCTCCTGTCAAGTTAATTAAAGTTAGATGGTAATTAATATTTAAAGTTAGTTATTAAATATTTCTATTTATCATTGGTCCAATTATTGATTGCAATGATATTAAACCATCATGATCGTAACAATAATTCGATTATCGTTGGTTCAACATATTTAAATGCTCCTATAGCTGGTTCCATTTCACTAAGCGAACAATGCAGATATGTTTTTATCTTCATGGAGTTTATCTATGTGACTCATTAAGTGATTAACCCAAAAATAATGACATCTTGACACACAAGAAGTCATTTCTTAGTACTTTCAGTTTTATGTGCACTAAGGTGTTCTATTTTCTCGCCCAGTTAAATATTTAAAATTAATTATTGAATATTTCTTTTCATCATTAGTCTAGTTACTGCCCACTAAGCAAAAAACAAACAAATAACGTTATATCAACATTGTAGCAACATTAAACATTGTTTTAATGTTGTTGAAACATTATTTAAATGGATTTGCTCAGTGGGTGGTTACTGGTTTCATTTTACTAGGTGAGCAATAGGGATATGTTTTTATCTCCACCGAGTTTATCTATGTGAATAATTAAATGATTGGCCAAAAAATAATGACATTTCAATACACAACAAATTGTTTCTTAGTTCATTTTGGTTTTATGTGTACTAAGGGCCAGTTGTACTAGACACCTTGAACTGGTTCAACTTTGAACTCGAGTTTAAAGTGACACTAGAACAATAGGAACTGTCATCTTGAACCCAAGTTCATCTTGAACCCGAGTTCATCTTGAACCCGAGTCCATCTTGAACTCGAGTTCAACGTTTCCGGCGCAACTGGGCCTAAGGTGTTCTAATTTTTTGCCTAGTTAAATGGAACGTGCTGTATTTATTCAACTTAAGGCACATATTTACAGTAGTAATGGACGTTAACGATGATTTCAATAATCGAATGACCGGTACTTTAATGATCTTGATTATCGACTGATTCTTTAAATGATCAATATAATGATTCTAATGATCATTTGAATCATCATTCGAATGATACAAAGAGAAATCATATCACTTTTGACACAATAGAAATTCATAACTTCGGCCAACATTTTAGTAGTTATTAACAAATATACGTGTTCTATTCATTAATTATTGTTCCTGAATAATTATAAAACTGATTATAATCTGTTTTTTTTTTTGACCGATATGAGTATTTAACATTTTAAGAATTTAGTGGTGTGATGCAGGTTGTGTGTTTTAGGTAACGACAAGAGTAATCACATGTTATGTTGTAAATCAACTTTTCATTTGTAGGTTATGTAAAGGGAAATCGACATTAATATGACAACTTAATTAACTCACAAAGATTATTTGTATCTACTACCAATTTAATAAAGTGTCTCTGAGGATCAGGTAATATTCCTTGTTCAGAAACATCTGTCTTCTTTATTATTTGCCCATTTATATGTTCAAATTTAAAAAAAATTCCAAATACAAGGAATTTTTCTTTTAGGTATACATGTTACGATTTTTCAATGTAAATTATCAGACATTCGTGATCTTATTAAAAACTTTTAATTTGAAAACTCTAACGAGTGTTTTCCACTCCCAGACTAAGCATGAAGTAAAATTTCGAGTTTAGAAAAGCAAAATCAGGCTTTTCTAAACTCGAAATTTTACTTCATGCGCCACGCGTATAAAACACTGATTTAAAGTGAAGTTTAAATATACTGCTTAGTTCTGATCACATGTTCATTAATTTTACAAAAATTTATATGGAATATGTGAAAGTATACTTAAAAGAAAAAATCCTTTTATGTGTTGTAAAGTTGCAAGTTGTAGCGTTCTCTTTTTTGAAAATCTTTGCATCGTGACAATTTATTTGACAAATTATGATTTATTTGTCACATCGATAATCATTTACCAACATCTCACAATTTGATGTTTAAAATTCCCAACTGTTAAAGCAGGACTGCAACTGTTCGCAGTCAATACACCCTAAGTTTGGATATATTAAAAAAAACAGAGTTTACACATTAATTATCATTCATACAAATATTTGAATGATCGGTAGAAAGATGATTTATACAAGGTGCTTTGCTTTGAAGTATACATATCCCAATTATATGCTGTAAATCCTCAGATATTTGTTGTTTTTTTTGTAAGTTCAATTTGAAATGTTTTCCACTCGCAGGTTAAGCATAAAGTAAATTTTCGGGTTTTCCTAAACTCCAAACTTTACTTTATACGCCACGTGTATAAGACACTGATTTCGAGTGAAGTTCACAATATTTCAGTGTTTTGAGAGTTTAATTTGGTTTGGTTGCTCCGTAAAGCGAAGTAACTAAATTTTCAGGCTTCTTTTAACTCAAAATTTTACATGTACAAGACACTGGTTTTGAGTGAAGTTCAGAAAATTTCAGTGTTTCCAGAGTTTAATTTGGTTTGGTTGCTCCCCTTCACAGAGCAACCAAACCAAATTTTCAGGCTTTAAACTCTAAATTTTACTTCATGCTTAATCTGGGAGCAGAAAACACTTGTTTAAAACTTTCAATTGAACTATTTAAAAAAAACGTATGCATAATGTATACTTAAAAGAAAAATTCCTTGTGTAACCATTTGAATGATCATTCAAATGATCATTCATATTACCATTTGAATGATCATTTATATTATCATTTGAATGATCATTCAAATAATAATAATCGAATGATTCGATTATGCTTACTCGAGCCTTCACATCACTTGACATTATTTACTTAAGAAAACAAATAAAACGAACTACGTCGACAAGATATATCAAATTTAGAGGATTTAGATAAATTTTTGCATTTATGGCATACCCTAAAACAAAATATTGTGATTCGCCCTTTTTAATTCTATGTATTTTAAATTTGTCTAATTTATAAATCTAAACCTATACCTTTTGTTTATTTATAATTACAGAAACTTCAATTTTTTTATTATGGCTAAAAAAAAATATATTTTAAAAATATTTATTGTGCACAATAATACAGGGTGATTGTAATTGTAAAATACAAATTTAAGTTTGTCTCTAAGCTTTCAAATTGGAAAATGTTTATTGAAATAGTGTTCTACAGCAGCGGTTCTCAAACTTTAAAACATTGCAACCCAGTTTTTAGAATTCCAATCTATAGCGGCCCATTTCAATGCTAGCTTAGATGACTTACTAAAATTGCTAGAGTTACTGATTACTTAAATGATTAATGTCCGGTTTCATAAATTTTAAATTAATCTTATGCAGAGATTAAATTTATTTGTCGATTGGAATAGACATTTTCAAAGCATAATTATAAATGTCATTTGAATTGATTGACTTTTTGACATGTATGTAACTATTACTAGATTTTAATCGATGAATAACTATTGGTCAATTTGAGTGACATTGGTAAAATCCAGCATTAGTATATTAAATTAGGTTAATTTGCACTTCTATAGGTTTAGCTATTTAAAGTGGATTACATGCCAGTTATAACCTAAAGAACAACTAACATAAGTAACTAGCAGCTAGTCTTAACTTGGGTTTAGTAAACCAACTATTCAGCTACCAATTTCACTAGCTGGCAGTTAAGCTGGAGAGGTGCCGAGAAATTGGGTTAGGTCATAATTAACTATATTTAAATTACATCATTTGCAAGTTACTGATGTAACCAATTTAACTTAAGAAGCAGATAATCAGTTGAACCTAAAGTTAGGCAAATTAAGTAATTTGTGAAGTACAACCTAACTTCACAAATTACTTAATTTGTGCAGTTGTATTCAGGTTAATTTTGTATGTTAATTGCTAGTTACTCAAGTTAGTTTGATTACCAGATATTAAAATAACCGCGAAGCGGAGCAAACAAACCAAATTTTCAAGCTTTTTTAAACTCGAAATTTTACTTCATGCGCCACGCGTATAAGACACTGATTTCAAATGAAGTTCACTCGTTAACAATAATTTAGTGTTTTCAGTGTTTATTACGCGTGGCGCACGGTGTAAAACTTCGAGTTTATAAAAGACTGAAAATTTGGTTTGGTCGCGTAGCGCGAAGCGCGGAGCGGCCAAACCAAATTTTCAGGCTTTTATAAACTCGAAATTTTACTTCATTCATCTGGAAGTAAAAAACGCTCGTTTAAAGCTTCAAATTGGAAAAAGCGTATGCATATGTATTAGAGTGGTTTTAGCATGTATGAGGAATTTTGAAGTATCTAAAAATTTACGGGACAACCCGCAAACTTATTTGTAGAAATAAAAAACTAATAACTGTAAATTTTGAGCAATATCGAATATCGCGTAACCGAGCCCTTTAAAGTTTGAAAATGTCTGTTTATTCCTTTTTTTCATTTTGGTCCACCCTAATATTAAACCGTTCACTCGATAGACCATATTATATATTGTGTTAATACGAATCTAAAACGAAATTATTTATTGAAACCGGACAAAAATTGACGGAGTTGTGATTTTTTTTTTAATAATATACTTGTAAATTTCTATGTTTCGTAAATGTTTTTAGATATTACCAATTAATGCATTTTTATTAAAATTCGAATATTTATTCCGATGCTCTTTAATGGTTAATAATAAAAACTGCTTTTGTTCCTCGTCATTAGTTAAAGGAGTGTTAAGTTCTTCAATTAATTTGACTTTTCGTTCTGAAACATCATTCACAACAAGAATTTTGGTAACAACAAAGTGTACGCCAACCAAATTAAAGACAGGATTATATTGCCGGCCGTGAGGGCAATATAATCCTGTCTTTAATTTGGTTGGCGTACACTTTGTGGTACATCTTTATAACAATTTAATTAAAACACTTAACTTTGTTTTACCACTTTTATTTTTACTTTTCAGTGACTATAGTTTTGACTACAAGCTAGTCATTATCAAACTAAGTTTGATAATGACTAGCATGTAGTCGAAACTATAGTCACTAAAAAGTAAAACTAAAAGTGGTAAAATAAAGTTAGGTGTTTTAATTAAATTAGTATAATCCTGGCATTGGGGCCAAACTGGGTTCAAATTGCAATAAATTCGCTAAGATGTTAAAACGTTTGAAAAAGGAAATTGTATTTTTTGAAACAAAGTAGTCCAAAGTTTTACTTGCACATTGTCATGGCTCTCTTATAATTTAATTCCAATTTCAATTAATAGATGGACGTTAAAAAAATCATAACTTAGTCAATTTTAGTCCGATTTCAACAAATAAAAACGTTTTGGATTGGTATTAACGTTCTCTATCGACACAATATATAATTTGGCCATTAAGGTGGACCGTGGACCAAAATAAAGAAATGTAATAACCTTTTTAGAGAGCCAGGGCTCGGTTACGCTGTGTTCTATATGGCTAAAAATTCACAGTAGTTTTTTATCTACATGAACACTAATATGTATACTTAAAAGAAAAACTCACTTATCTTGATCTGATTGCGAAATAAATAAACAAATACAAATACAAAAAATGTGTAAAAGAAAATCTCTTATTTGTATTTATGCAAATCCAGTTTAGGGATCTCGAGAATTTTAAATAAATTGGACTATTGATGCATTTTTGTTAAGTCTTTGAATTGAAGTGTTCAATCAAGGGGTCTCACAACTTTAATTGACGATACATCGTAATACCGGGCTTTCATTAATTCCCGAACCCCACGTGACAAAAAAATAATAGGCAACCAAATGTACAAGGTGGTATGGCTCACACAAAAATTCCCTAGATTTAAAAATATTTATTCGCCGGCGTATTTTTATGACGACTGAAAATATTATATTTAAAATGATTAAAAAATAGGCTCATCTTCAAAAATGTAACTAATTTTTATTAATTTTTTCGCTGTAAATACCATTTTCGCAGTATTTGCTTATCCTAGCAAATTGACTCTGCAAAATAAATAGAAATAAAACTCAATGGTTCAGAATAATTAAACAATTTTTGCTTACCTGAAAATTCCGGGCGAATCTTGTAAGATCTCAAAGGTTGGTTTAACGATGCACCGCGCATAAACGTTTATGTCAAATTTGACTTTAGTAACGTTTGGTTATTTTTTTCAAAGCCTCCAACGTACAAATACAATAATTTACGCGGCAATTTTAAATTTAGTCACGTGGGGTTCGGGAATTAATGAAAGCCCTGTATTATCGTTTTCTGGACTGGATAATTAAAAATTGTAGTTTTTGAAAAATTTAGTATTTTTAGCTACATTATGTAAAAGTAAAATACCTTATTCTGGAAAAAAAAAACAACTAGACTTCAGATTTACTTATATAAAATTTACAAATATTACTATTACTATTTTTTCAACGTTATCAAATTGAAAATTGGTACTGAGAGGAAAATCGTGTACGCTAAAAGTTGTCTAAAACATTAGCTGTTTTTATTTTAGTCATAATTTTACAATAAAAAAAATTACAAAATAAGTTTGGTATTGATCGTTTAACGCACATATGGGCAACCCACGGCCCGCGGGCCGGATCCGGCCCGCTGTAAGATATGATCCGGCCCGCGAGACATTTTGAAAAAACCCAATTAAAAAATATATTACATTAGGTACTTATACTCACGGGAGTGACAGTGAGGCGGCAAACATCAAATTCTTTGATGTTTGCCGCCTCACTCTTTGATAATCGCCGCCACTCGACTTGCTCGATCAAATTCTTTGAGGTTTGCCGCCTCACGGGCGACACATCAAAAGATTTATTGCTTCTCAATTATTCTAAACTAGTTTATTCCAGATTATTCGTTCATTTTGCCTATATAAGCGGGTGGATGGCCCGAACGTTAGTTCAGTTCTATTTGAGCTACCGAGGTGATAACTTGGACAAGCGATATCCTAGCGAACTGCTCGAGCCCACAACTTGCTTTGTGACTTTGTGTGCATCTTGAGTGGTTACTAACTATAGTTTGTTGTTAAGTTTATTGAACGAAAAGTAAACAAAAATGATGCCTGGTGGAAACAAACGAGTATCTACTTTTCGTCGCCATTTTCAAGAAAAATGGACTGAAGAATTCTTTTTTATCTTGCACAATGGTAAGCCTATTTGTTTGCTGTGTAATGAATCCATTTCAGTAATGAAAGAATTCAATATAAAGAGGCATTACTCAACTAAGCATGCTACGCTGCACTCACTGCCAGGACAATTAAGAACAGACAAAATCCAGAAGCTTACCGCAAATTTGGAAAAACAGCACCAAATGTTTCATAAACAAAGAACACAACTTGATAATGTTGTGAAAGCTAGTTTTATAGTTAGCTCAAAATTGGCAAAGGCATTAAAACCATTTGCCGAAGGAGAATTTATCAAGGAGTGTATGTTAGAAGTTTGCGGTATTATGTGTCCTGAAAAGAAAATAGAATTTGAAAAAATTAGTTTGTCAAGACGAACTGTTGTTCGATGTATAGAAATGATGGCCAATGATATAAAAACAACATTGACTGACCGTATGGCTGGTTTTGAATCATTTTCCATAGCATTAGACGAGAGCACCGATTTGTCTGACACAGCTCAACTGGCTACATATATTCGAGGTGTTGATAAGGAGTTCACTGTTACTGAGGAATTGCTTGCTTTACAGCCGCTAAAAGGAACCACTACAGGAGAGGATATTTTTATTGAAGTTCAGAAGGTATTCACAAGTTTTGGCTTGCCATGGTCAAAATTAATTGGAGTATGCACTGATGGTGCACCTTCTATGGTCGGCTTACGTAAAGGTTTCATCGGAATTTTGAATGAAAAAGCAACAGAATTAAATGTGCAAAAAGATGATTTGATAGTCCTTCATTGCATTATCCACCAACAGAACTTGTGTTCTAAGTCCATTCGACTCCAGAATGTTATGAATGTGGTAGTAAAAACCATCAACTTTATTCGATCCCGAGGGCTTAACCATCGTCAGTTCAAGGCGTTTTTGGATGAAATATCAGCTGAATATAACGACGTAACATATTATTGTGAAGTCAGATGGCTGAGCAAAGGAAAAATGTTGAAACGGTTTTACTAGCTTAGAAATGAGATAGCAGACTTTATGAAAATAAAAGATAAACCACTATCTGAATTAACTAACCCAAAATGGATATGTGACTTGGCATTTCTGGTCGATCTTACAGGCTATTTGAATGATTTAAATTTTAAATTACAAAAACAAGGACAGTTAGTAAATGATTTGTACAGCCATTTAAAAGCGTTTCAGATCAAACTACGCTTGTGGGAGTCACAGATGCTGTCTGGTAACAGTTACCATTTCAACACGCTCTCTGCGTATGAAAATATTGCTTATGCTCAATATGCTGAAGAACTCAAGTTACTGTCGGAACAATTTTCGAACAGATTTTGCGACTTCAAAAACATGGAAGACTGTTTCAGTTTATTTGCTACTCCTACAACATATATTGTACAAAATGCTCCAATACACTTACAAATGGAGTTGATCGAGATTCAAGAAAGCTCACTCCTAAAATCCAAATTTAAAGACGTAGAGTTGTGCGATTTCTACAAAAAATACCTAGAAGAAGACAATTTTCCGCAGCTTAGAAAATTCGCAATAAGATTGATTTGTGCGTTTGGCAGTACTTATAAATGCGAACAGTTCTTTTCATTGATGAAAGTTAATAAATCAACACATCGTACAAGACTGACTGACGATAATTTGGAAAATTCTTTACGTCTTTGTGTCAGTGGAATTAATCCAAATATCGATGGATTAGTTTCCCAAATTCAAGTTCAAGTGTCTCATTGATTTTGGTGTATTTAACTTTCGTAGTTTGTAACAATTGCAAATTAAACGATTTAATTATAATGTACCATTTTTTTAAATTTCATTTTGTTATTTTAATAAATTGTACTATAATAACATTGTCGTATTATTTCATGTCTAATATCTATCGCAAAAAATATTATCACTACTTTAAAATGCACTAAGTACTTTTAAACGCGGCCCGCGAACGTATTTGCACGCTAGAGTTTGGCCCTCAACATGTCAAAGGTTGCCCATACCTGGTCTAACGAGTGTTTCCAATCCCAGATTAAGCATGAAGTAAAATTTCGAGTTTAGAAAAGCCTGAAAATTTGGCTCGGTCGCGTAGCGAAGCGGAGCGACCGAGCCAAATTAGGCTTTTCTAAACTCGAAATTTTACTTCATGCGCTACGCGTATAATATGCTGATTTAATTTGAAATGGTCTTTAACCAATAAACAAATGAAATACGTTTAGTATTTCAATCATCAATTGTTTAAATGACGGGGAAAGTGCTGTGATGGACATTATAGCACTGTACAGGCCGAGCTTTGACCCGGGCCGCAGCCCCGAATTTTTTCAAGCGGGCCGGGTTTCCAATCCAAAATATGAGACCGGGCCGGGCCAGACTGTTTTTTTTAAGTTTGTTTTTATTTTTATTTGCAAACTATATCTATAAACAAGTAAATATGAATTTACAAGTGTGATAAACTTTTATTAGCTAGTGTTTTGAAACTCCAAGAACATTTTGAATTATTCAGACTAAAATATTGGCCGGGCCGTGCCGGGTCAGGCCTGTTCTATTATTTACCCGGGCGGGGCCGGTCTCAAGTCAATTATTTTATGACCGGGCCGGGCTTGCAAAATTTGCTAGCGGGTCGGGCCGGGCCCAAAAAATCGGCCCGTGCAGGGCTTTAATAGACATATCATCATTTTTTTTTACTTGTTTTTGTATAACTTTAGAAAAATAAATGTATGAAAGAAAATACTAACTCAAATCCCCCTATCACAAAAAGCTATCTACGCCACAGGCTCATCCCAAATATTAAAATGTTTTTTTATTTTCGAACTGTAGATCAATGACAATTTCTTGTCAGAGATGAACTGTAGTTTAAATATTTATACCTGTGCATACATACAGGGAGTTTTTCTTCTAAATATACATATCCCAATTATATGCTGTAAATCTTCAGATATTCGTTGTTTTTTTTTCAAGGAGATCAATGTAAAGATTTAAACGAGTGTTTTCCACTCCCAGACAAAGCATGAAGTAAAATTTCGAGTTTAGAAAAGCCTCGTGAAAATTTGTCGAGGGTCGCGCAGCGACCCGAGACAAATTTTCTGGGCTTTTCTAAACTCGAAATTTTACTTTATGCGCCACGCGTATAAAACAATGATTTCAAGGGATGTTCAAAATATTCTTAGAAGTACTTAACTTTATTTTATCACTTTTATTCAAACTTTTAAATGAAGTGATAAAACAAAGTTAAGTGTTTTATTATTACTTCATATAAAGATGTACCAGAAAGTGAATGCTAACTAACCAAATCAAAGATTTCAAAATGCCCAATTATCCCAATTATATGCCCAATTATCGCAATTATATGCTGTAAATCTTCAGATATTCGTTGTTTTTTTTTTCAAGGAGATCAATGTAAAGATTTAAACGAGTGTTTTCCACTCCCAGACAAAGCATGAAGTAAAATTTCGAGTTTAGAAAAGCCCCGTGAAAATTTGTCGAGGGTCGCGCAGCGACCCGAGACAAATTTTCTGGGCTTTTCTAAACTCGAAATTTTACTTCATGCGCCACGCGTATAAAACAATGATTTCAAGGGATGTTCAAAATATTCTTAGAAGTACTTAACTTTCTTTTATCACTTTTATTCAAACTTTTAAATGAAGTGATGAAACAAAGTTAAGTGTTTTATTATTACTTCATATAAAGATGTGCCAGAAAGTGAATGCTAACTAACCAAATCAAAGATTTCAAAATATTATTGTTTAGCAGTATATGTATAATCCTGCGTTAGCAGTTTATTTTTAATTCTGATTAAGAAGGCTATTTTGAACTTCATTAGAAATCAGTTTCATACGCGTGGCGCATAAAGTAAAATTTCGAGTTTAGAAAAGCCCCGTCAAAATTTGTCGAGGGTCGCGCAGCCCAGAAAATTTGTCTCGGGTCGTTGCGCCACCCGAGACAAATTTTAACGGGGCTTTTCTAAACTCGAAATTTTACTTTATGCGCCACGCGTATGAAACTGATTTCTGATGAAGTTCAAAATAGCCTTCTTAATCAGAAATAAAAATAAACTGCTAACGTAGGCTTATACATATACTGCTAAACAATAATATTTTGAAATCTTTGATTTGGTTAGCATACACTTTCTGGTACATCTTTATATGAAGTAATAATAAAACACTTAACTTTGTTTTATCACTTCATTTAAAAGTTTGAATAAAAGTGGTAAAAGAAAGTTAAGTACTTCTGAGAATATTTTGAACATCACTTGAAATCAGTGTTTTATACGCGTGGCGCATGAAGTAAAATTTCGAGTTTAGAAAAGCCCAGAAAATTTGTCTCGGGTCGCTGTGCGACCCTCGCCAAATTTTCACGGGGCTTTTCTAAACTCGAAATTTTACTTCATGCTTAATCTGGGAGTGGAAAACAGTCGTTAAAAGCTTCGAATTAAACTCTTAAAAATTAACGTATATATATACTGAAAAGAAAAATTCCCTGTATTTAGTAAATATTAAATAATTTATTAAAATTAAAGGTAAACATCATTAAGCGCTAATAATTCCCGACGTACTTAACGACTTCCACATTTAAACAGGCGATTTATGCATGTAGTGTAGAAAAATGGATCACATCCTTCACAAAAATCCCGATTCAGCCAATGCGCGCGCTCTGGAGCAACTCAAGTACGACTTGAACAGCACAAACTCCGATTCAGAACAGGACGATGAGGATTCGCGAGATGCCGCTTTGGCAATCGAAGAGAACATGCTGAAAGATGATGAAATCAAGTCCGAAATGGACACGAGCTTTTCCGAGGATTTAAAAGACGAACCGTACGATTCAAGCGGCGGAATTAATTTTTCCGACCACATAAAATCGGAGACAAAAAATGATATATTACTCCCTGATATATTGCAGAATAGCAATAGGAGTAGCGAGGGTGGAATTAACCATGGTAGTAAGAAGAAGGAGGTGAAGAGTAAGAAGGAGTTGGAGGAGGAGGAAAGGGAGAAGATGCAGTATGTTTACTTTATTGCCACGTGATTAATTTGGGGTTGATTGTGAGTAATTTTGTAGAGTGTTAGTTTCAAATTTCACCGAGGAGCAACTGGATAGGTATGAAATGTACAGAAGAGCAGCGTTTCCAAAAGCGGCGATAAAACGCTTGATGCAGACGATAACGGGCTGCTCGGTGTCGCAAAACGTGGTCATCGCCATGGCAGGCATCGCGAAAGTATTCGTCGGCGAAATTGTAGAAGAAGGTATGCTTAACGCGCAAAGTTTCAAATTACAATTTATAAATAATAATAATAATAACAGTGGCGGCTCGTGAGAATTTTTTAATTTTTATTTGTGAAGCTGCAAACATATATACAGAGAGTTTTATGTAACACCGAACATTTTCGCTGTTAATTTTCATACAGAGAATTTTACTTTTAAGTGTACATATGCATACGTTGTACATTTTCCGACACTTGGTCTATTTAAAGAAATTAATTTGAAGCTTTAAACGAGTGTTTTCCACTCCCAGATTGAGCATGAAGTAAAATTTCGAGTTTAGAAAAGCCTGAAAATTTGGCTCGGGCGCGTAGCGAAGCGGAGCGACCGAGCCAAATTAGGCTTTTCTAAACTCGAAATTTTACTTCATGCGCCACGCGTATAAAACACTGATTTCATGTGAACCAATAACCTTCTTAGGTTGTTTAAATGTAATAAAGTTAAGAGGTCTAAAACGTCCTCGGCACTTTCGTTGTCTGAAATCACTTTGACAAACATCATATGGTCTGTCAAACAATAATTAACACAAAACAGAACATTCTTAGTCAATAAAACGACAATAAACTTATTACGTCAATTTTCAGTTGTTTCAATGATGAAATAAACGAGTGTCTTCCACTCCCAGACTAAGTATGAAGTAAAATTTCGAGTTTAGAAAAGCCTGAAAATTTGGCTCGGGCGCGTAGCGAAGCGGAGCGACCGAGCCAAATTAGGCTTTTCTAAACTCGAAATTTTACTTCATGCCCCACCGGTACAAAACACTGATTCAATGTCAAGTTTGCGGTGTGTTTTAAACTTCGTAATATGTTAGTGTTTTGTACCGGTGGCGCATGAAGTAAAATTTCGAGTTTAGAGAAGCCTGAAAATTTAGTTTGGTCGCTCCGCGCTTCGCGCTACGCGACCAAACTAAATGTTCAGGCTTTTCTAAACTCGAAATTTTACTTCATGCTTAGTCTGGGAGTGGAAAACACTCGTTTCAAGTTTCAAATTGAACTCGTAAATGAAAATAAACAAGGATTATCTAAAAATTACGGCACACACGCTATAATTAGGACTTGAAAGACAAACTTCCTGTATGTACAGTTGGTACTGAAATAAGTTGAGGCGTTGATTTCAATTATCTATAATTTGTAATGGCCATATAGGCAACCCAGTTTACACATAACCTAAAAATTAAACGTGTCAAATCGTACTGGACGTTTTGGTTTGACAAATCGAGCATACGAAAATAAACATTGAAAATGTTCGGTGTTACATAAAACTCTCTGTATACAGAGAATTTTCTTTCAGGTATACAGTATCCCAATGCGTATGCATTTTGAGGGATTCGTTTTATTTTTAAACGTGCAATTTGAAGTTGCGAACAAGTGTTTCCATTCCTGAATTAAGCATGAAGTCAAATTTTAGGCTGCTCTAAACTCGAAATTTTACTTCATGCGCCAGGCGTATGTATATAACACTGAAATATTGTGACATTGAAAATATTCTTATTTAGCAGTATATTTTTAATTCTGCTTTAGCAGTAAATTTTTTCAATATTTCATACTATTTGAGTGTTTTATACGCGTGGCGCATAAAGTAAAATTTCGAGTTTTACTCGAAGCGGAGCGACAAAACCAAATTTTTAGGCTTTTCTAAACTCGAAATTTTATTTCATGCCTAACCTGGGAGTGGAAAAACATGTTAGCAAATCTAAAAAAATAATGAAAATACCTCCACCAACATTCTGAAGAATTAATTAATTATCGAACATCATTACATTTATATTTTTTGTTATAGTTTGTATTATCAAAGCTGAAGGACAACGAGAGAAAGCCATTAAAATATTCAATTCTATCAAAGTTCCAGATTTCAATACCTCATACAATGTACCAAACGTTTTTTGATTTTTACGAATATGATTTTATTTAAATGTTTTATTAGCATTCCATTTTTTTTTACTTACAGGATTTGGGCGTTGTATAAAAATTGTCAACTTTGTTCAATTGTGATGTAAAGATAAAAATTGTTTATTATTCATATAAAAGTTTTGAAAAACAAACGGAGACATTGATTTCTGAAAAAAATATGTATAAAATATACCCTTCATTTACTTTATCGTGCTCACTATTGGGATCTCTTAAACCAAGGCCGTAGCCCGAGGGGGGGGGGGGGCTTAAACGGTCCCCTAAATATTCAAAATGTTAAATTTTTGGATGTAAAAGCGGCCCTGAAAGAGCAAAAACAATATTTTTACCAGTAAAAACCTCCCAACATTTGTTTTTTTCTAGCTACGGCCTTGGATATAAGTGTTTAAATTTGCCAGAGTTTTGAAAAAATCGTAAATTGTCGAAAAACGATGAAATGTTTAAATTTGAGAACAAAGTCAAAAAGTGATGAAATGTCAAGAAATATTGAAATTTGACAATATTTTAAAGTATGTGGAAAAGTGATTATCTAATAAAAAATGTTTTAAATATTTTAAACTTGACAATTAATCAGTGTTTTTATGCGCGTGGCACATGAAGTAAAATTTCGAGTTGAGTAAAGCCCGAATTTGGATTTGGACGCTGCGCGTTCAAATCCAAATTCTTCTGGCTTTTAAAATTTCACTTCATGCTTAGTCTGGGAGTGGAAAACATTCTTTAAAAAATATTCAATGGTTTTTTTACAATATTTTCATTAATTTCAATATTTTGGAGGGTTTTTGTAAAATTTTTAAAATCTTGTCAATTTTCGTGAATTTTCAAGATTGTAGTTAATTGTCAAAATTTTACAACTTAATTTTTCAATACGTTCGTTAATTTTCAAACATGTTTTTTTAATTTCCAAGGTTTACAATAATTTTCAAAATTTTGACAAAAATCATGCATTTTTCAAGATTATTGCAGATTTTCAAATTCTTGACTCCTTCCGTTACTTTTTAAAACTTTGACGATTTTAATTAATTTAAAAATATTGCCGGTATTCATAAATTTTCAAGAATTTCGTTAATTTTCGGGTTCGCGAATTTCAAAGAAATTTATGTGATAAAAAATACTTTAAAACATAAAAAGCGTTTAATAAAACGTCTAAATTAATTAATAGTAATGCTGAAAAATTCCTGATAATTTTTGTAAATTATTGAAAACATGATAAATTTTGAAAATTTGGAAATTTACGAAAAGCGTTTAGATTTTTAAAATTTACTAAAACGTTAAAAACTTACGAAAAATTGTCGACATTTTGAAAATTAACCAAAATTTTCATGATTTTGGTAACGAAAGTATAGAAAAGTCACGAAAATTGCTAACGGTTTAAAACTCGACAAAAATCTTGAAAATTCATGAATAGTATCAACGTTTTAAAAATTGCGAAATTCACGAAAACCGTCAGAATTTTGAAAATTAACGAATATCTTAGAATTTCATGAAACGAGTTATGGTACCCCAGAAGTGCCGACCTCAACACTTTGCAGTCCTACATATAAACCATCCATGGACTCGGCTGCGGACCAGGCCGTAGCCAGGAAGGGGGGGGGGGGGGATATTTTTTTCTAGCTACGGCCTTGTCGTAAACTATTAAGGATACTAAGATGGTAAACTTTCATCTAATTTAACTAATTAAGTGTCTCCAATAGTTTATAATTTGAATCTAGCATTTCTTTCAAAGATGTGACGCCAAAAGTGAAAATCGATAAAATGTTGTGCTCAGCTCCCCTATACATATAAAAAACAAACGAAACAAACACATACTATGTAAAATAAAGCTAAATTCGACATTGACAACGCCAACTAATATTAACAGTCACTATTGACAAATTTTAAGTGTAAACTGTTCACGCCGACTTATGTTCGAGTGCCGGTTAACGTCAACTGTCAAACGTCGCATATATTATGCGCCATAAAAAATTGATAAATACAAAGGAAAAGTGTTAGAAATGTTACAAAATGACGCTTAAATATGATAAAACATGACAAAAAAGAAACTAATATATAAACTAGCGCATTTCTTGCTGTGAGTTGGTAATTATCTACTCACGTCAATGTTTGATGTAAAATTGTCTTTGATATTGACGCGACAGTTGAGAAATTGGTAGGAAATACGAGCAATGATATTTTTCGTCGAATTTGACAGTTAAATTCTTATGAAAATCGACAAACATGTCGAAAATAGTTAATATTGTCAATATATAGACAGTCAGTATGTGGTCAGTGTTATCAGTATAATCAAATGAGTAGTTAGTACATTCAGTATAGTCAAATTACAATTTATATGTAATTATAGTATTTTCAGTATAGTCAAATGACATTCAATATGTAGGTAGTATTTTCAGTATAGTAAATATAGTGAAATTACAGTATTTGGTGTGGATTTGTATGTTATCTTAAGTAAACGTTCATTTTAATATTTCCTCAATTATCCAATTTTTATTGATTTCCTGTGACAGTTATGACGGCGGTGAATTGAAGTCAATAGAAAAGAATTCATCTGTGTTAATATAATTCTAACGAGTGTTTCCACTCTCAGATTAAGCATGAAGTAAAATTTCGACTTTAATAAATTAATAAATAAAGTATTTCTGATTTTCAACTTTTTGTATTTATTTTCACTACAAATTTTTACCTACGATGTAGCTTCTTCAGGTGAAGAATGTTAATGATTAACCCTCTTCACCTGAAGAAGCTACAGCGTAGCGAAACAATTGTAGTGAAAATAAATACAAAAAGTTGAAAATCAGAAATATTTTATTTATTAATTTATTAAAGTAATCATGGATTTTTAAAATTAAGTGCCTCAGTAATCAACGATATATAATTTCGAGTTCAGAAAAGCCTTAAAATTTTACTTCATGCGCCACGCGTATGAAACACTGGTTTCCAGTAACGTTAAAAATATACTAATTAGATATAGCATTCGTTCGTTTTATTTTAAATTAAGATTAGTCGATGTTATTTACTAGAATCATGAACGATTTATTAAAGGATTTGCATTCCTGATTCGAAAATTAGGATTCTAATCGTATTTTATGATTTCGTGTTTCGAATCCTACCCAGCTCTGGTATGTATACATAATTTAAATAGGCATCCAAATGACATACCTTTGTTTTTGTTTTACTCCTTATCAATTTCTACAAAAATATATTATTACATTGAGTTAAATTAGAATACATCTAAAATGTTTATCTTCCAATTTATGGGAGGTGTGCTGTAGCCCCGCAGCCCTTTTAGAAGCGCCGCCACTGAATAATTCATGTAAAATAGAGTTACAATATTTGTACATGTAATAAACATTAATAATTAATTTCAAAATTGCAGGCTTGGACGTAATGGAAGAAAATAGCGAAACAGGGCCGTTACAACCGAAACACCTGCGGGAGGCAATCCGCCGCATGCGGCAAATGGGGGCCATACCCAGCGGGAGGATGTACAACAGGAATAATTTCAAGATATGATTGTGTTATTATTATAAATACAAATAAAATAGTTTTACAGAAAACACGTTCGATTCGTTATTTATATTTACTTATGCATTGGATAGGATAGTCGTGTCGTGGGTTTGGTGTTATCAAAGAGAGGAGCGATATTAGAGTGGGATAATGGGGGGCAACGACTGGCTGCCTTTATCTCGTGCCTTTAGAATGCGGCCCACAGTCTTTGCCTACCACTGGGGACGGTCTGGATGTGGATGTTGGTGCGGACTTAGACAAAGGAATTCAGTTTTATTTTATAAAAATGCGTATTTCCGTCGTGTTCTTCCTGCTGTTAGGTGAGTACATCTCGCGCTAATTTCTTATCAACACAAGACACATTTCAGCGTCGTTGCAATTGAAACGCGATTATACCACCGGAAGCGTATGTTATCAATCACAAAAGCGAGAAGCACTCGTTATTCTTATAAATTGAAGTGTGGAAACTTTGAATCCAATAGTTTCACTATTGTATTAATTAACAGTTTAAAATGTAACATACTAATATTCAAGACTGGCTGATTGTTCTCTGTCCAGCTTATATTTGCTACAATATTGAAGATACAAAAAAAACTTAATATGAAAATTATTACCGAACGACTTCATGGAACAAACCATTTTTCTCTATGACCAACCTATTTTCCGAATTTTCCGAAAATATATGAACTTATTTTTTGTTAGTAGGCATTCTATTAACTGTTTACTTTTTAAGAATTAAATTCAAATTCTCTTTACAATAATGCATCACAAGTACGATTTTATTTCAAAAATTATTCTCTATATTTAAAACAAATGACAACCTGCTGAACGCATAACACTCAGTGGCGGATTTAAAATGATTAAAGCCCTTGACGTTAGCAAGAAATGGGCCCTCCCTTGCCCATCAAGTTTCAAGAAAATAATTTGGTAAATGTCGTTAAGTCGCATATATTAATTAAAATATTCGAAAAGCTGAGAAAATTAAGAATACTTGGATATTAGCCAAATGTAGGTTTATTAAAGTCGCTGACTATTTTGACCCTTTAAATATTTAAGCTTGAATTTAAATATCTAAAATATCGAATTCTTCCAACTACAACATTTTTATTTGTGAAATTTGATGAAGAATATGTTTTTGAACTTCACTTTAAAAATCAGTGGTGCATATGTCTAGCGCATGAATTAAAATTAAAAATTAAAAGGCATGGAACTTTGCATTTGCCGGGCGCTTCGCTCTGTAAATCCAAATTTTCAGAAATGAAAGGTGAAATTTTGCCTAATGCTCAATCAAGGAGTAAGGAAACACATGCTTTAAACACACTTCTAGGTAAGGTTGGTAGAAACGTTCGTAATTACTTTAAAAAAATTGTATTAATTGTACAGGGTGATTCACCAGAAATGCACCCCCCCCCCCTCCTGTAACTTGGTTATTTCTTTTTGAGAATTCAAAAAACCATTTGAAATAGTTTGTTAGCGAGATTTTATAACCCATATCCAAATATGCAGTGTCCAAAATACATGAAGTATTGGGTAGTTGTTGATTTTTTTAAATAGAACGAACAACCTGTATTTCATTTTACAATCGGTTAAAAATTTTAATTAGGAATACAAAAATATCAGGTTACATCACACGACTAAGGATATACTGTTTCTTTGAAGTAAACATATCCTGAGGCATACGTTGTAAATTTCTTAGGCTTATTTTTAGCCTTTAATTTTTAGCTTTTAACGAGTGTACCTACTCCCTGATTAGGCATGAAGTATAATTTCGAGTTTAGAAAAGCCTAAACATTCGATTTTCACGCTTTTCTTAACTAGAAATTTTACTTCATGCGCCACGCCTATAAAACACTGATTTCTCCATACAGTTTCTGTTCTTATACTCTTAATTCAATGACAAATATGAAAACTTCACTTCACATACTTAATTTAGTATCTATACGAATAAAATAAATAATTGTTGGAAATTTGAGAAAATAGAGAAATATAGTTATTAATTTAAAAAAAAAACAGATTTTGTGGGTTTATGACGGAAAACATCAGAAATTGAGATACGGGAATAATTGTATTTATTTGTTTCTCATTTCCGGGAATTTTTCTACACTAATACACTGCGCCGCAAAATTAACGCAAAATTCGAAATTTCGTTTAAAAATTAATTTTATTGTTTTTTATTTTTTTTTTCTCCATTTTTTCCCGAAGTGGTTCCTAATAGATACTTATTAAAACTAATTTGCTTATTTGTGAACAAAAAATGAGAAAATAAACAACAAACTGCAATAATACAAAAAAATAATGATTCTTCTGATCCGCAAAATAGCGTGTAACAGTCGTACAGTTGGTCTTAATAGCGAATTTTGCCTCCTCGAGCATTGATGACAGCTCGCATCCTTCGTGGCATATTGTCAATAAAACTTCTGACTTGTTGCTGCTCAATTTCTTCCCACACTTGCGTTAATCTGAGTGTTAACTCTGGAAGGTTTGCAGGAGGTTGCTGCAAGTCTTTAATCTTCTGCCCTACAATGTCCCACAGATGCTCTATGGGATTGAGGTCGGGACTTCGTGCTGGCCAGTTCATACGAACAATTCCCACATGGTCAAAGTACTGGTTCACAATTCCTGCGATATGCGGCCTGGCGTTATCTTGCATAAAAAGGAAATTATCCCCAATAAATGGGGCAAATGGTACAACATGATCCTCAAGCACCTCTTCGATGTATCGATTAGCATTTAACCGACCACCATTAATGTGTACCAAAGCTGTTGTTGCTTGCGACGTGATACCTGCCCATACCATGACAGAGCCTCCACCATATTGCACCGTTCCTCGTATGCACGCCTGGCTGTATCTTTCACCAGGACGTTGATATACTCTTCTACGGCGGTCGTCACTATACAGACAAAATCTTGACTCGTCACTAAACATTACTCTACCCCAATCAGCATTGTTCCAATTAAGATGTTCCTGTGCAAACCTTAAGCGCTCTCGTCGGTGCTCTCTGGTTAACAAAGGACCTTTAGCGGCTTGATAGGGTCGAAGATCAACTTCAGCAAGTCTTCTTCTGACCGTATCCTGACTTAGTCGACGACCATAGGTTAGAACAAATTGTTGTTGCAGGTAAGTGCTCGTTAGGAATCGTTGCCTTAAACTTTGAAGTTGCATAAATCTGTCTTCTCTCGGCGTTGTCATTCTTTTTCGACCCTGGCCGCGTCTTCTTTCGTGACGTCCTGTTTCTCTGAAGCGGGAAAGAACTCGCGATATTGTGGAATTAGCAACATGCAAACGTTGGGCAATGTAAGTTGCAGTAAACCCTTCTTCTTGCAGCGCCACTACAACAGCACATTCTTCATGTGTAAGATTTCTTGAAACTCGTCCAGGGGGATGCATTTTTGTTTGTTTTTACAATTTTCTAAATAAACTTCCAGAAATCAAAGAACTTACTTATCAAACGATACTCGCCTTTTTTAACAAGAAACCTTATTATCTGCCAAACAGGTCTTTACTGTTTGGCAGATAATAAGGTTTGTTTTTAGCCCACTAACACATATCTCCAGTTTTTATGATAAACAGAAAAAGAGAAGAAGGCTCAATTCAGGAAAAACAATAAAATTATTTTTTTTAAACGAAATTTCGAATTTTGCGTTAATTTTGCGGCGCAGTGTATTTTGTTGTGTGTGACATCTGAGATTCAAATTTAATAAAATACAGGGAGTTCTTGTTTTAAGTATACATGTTTCAAAATACTGTTTACTCTGTAAATTTTCAGATATTTATTGTCTTTGAAACGCGTTAAAATTGAAGCTTTAAACGAGTGTTTCCAGTCCCAAATAAAGCATGAAGTAAAACTTCCAGCCACGCATATAAAACCCTAATTTCAACTGAGGTTTAAAATATACTATTAGAGCAGTATGCTAAAGACGTATATTTTGAACTTTACAATATGTCAGTGTTTTATACGGGTGGCGCATGAAGTATAATTTCGAGTTTAGGAAACCAGAACATTTGCAGGCTTTTCTAAACTCGAAATTTTACTTCATGCTTAATCCGGGAGTGGAAAACACTTGTCCAAACTTCAAATTAAACTCTTAAAAAAAAAAAACAACGAATGTAGGAAAATTTACAGCGTATGCTTTTACTTAAAAAAACATTTCTCTGTGTAATGCTACGACATAACTTTGAATTATTTGTACATATAAAAAGCGTTTTAAAATTGTTTTATTTTTAATTAATTTGAAATTTCCGAGAGCAAAGAAACGCGGGAAATCCCTCTAGTCAGAAATGGGCAAAGAAAGTCTTAAAGATAAATAAAAACATAAAAAAAACAAGAGAAACTCGTCCAACGTTAAAATACAATCGACGTTACTTTTTCCTTTTTCCATTCTCATTAAATTTAGTTAGTAAAATTACGTGACACAGCCAGGGTTGTTACAAAAACGTTGTTTTTTTTTCATTTTAATTAAAACAAATAGTTTTTTTTTACAAATCCTGTTTTTTTTGTTGAAACAGCGTTTGAAACATTAAAAATTAAAAACGTATTTAAAACAAGTTTTAAACGTGTTTAAAACAGAACATACAGGGCGTTATTCTTTTGAGTATACATATCCCGATAATTACAGCGTTTTTTTAAATTTGAGGGAATTCATTGTTTCAAAGGGATTAATTTGCGGCTTTTAAAGAGTGTTTTCCACTCCCAGACTAAGCATGAAGTAAAATTTCGAGTTTAGAAAAGCCTAAGAATTTGGAATGGCCGCGTAGCGAAGCGGAGCGGCCAATCCAAATTAGGCTTTTCTAAACTCGAAATTTTACTTCATGCGCCACGCTTAAAAACACTGATTTACAGTGAAGTTCAAAAAAACACACACACACACACACAACAACGATTATAGGCAACTTAAAATACGTTAGAATTATTGGGTTGCCTATAAACACTGTTTTAAAGAATTTCTTCAGCGCAGAATTTGACTCACGTTTTATTCACATCTACATATTGGATTGCTAAAACCCTATATTTTAAACTTTGCGATATTTTAGTGTTTTACACGCGTGGCGCATGAAGTAAAATTTCGAGTTTAGAAAAGCCTAATTTGGATTGGCCGCTCCGCTTCGCTGCGCGGCCAAACCAAATTTTCAGGCTTTTCTAAACTCGAAATTTTACTTCATGCTTAGTCTGGGAGTGGAAAACCCTTGTCTAAAAATTCAAATTAAAATCTTTTTTAAGAAACAACGAATGTCGTAAAATTTACACTGTGTACATATGTATACCTGAAAGAAGAATTTCCTGTATTTAAAAATCACATTTATGCACACATATTTGACATTTTCTTGTAATAAAATGTTGTGTTTAATAATGTAACTTAAAATATCTTCTTTAAAAACGTAAACAAAAAATCTTAGTGAAGTAGTATAAAATATAATTTAGCAAATTTAAAATAATAAAAAAAAAACGTTTTAAGCAAATTCAACGTGTTTTAAACAAATTTAAGATTTAAAACAAAACCGGGGCAGGTGGTGGCCGAGCGGTAACGTCGTCGGGCTGTATCGCTCGGCGAGCCACAAACTCGGGTTCGATTCCCGTGCACGGGGAGACTTTATTTAAAAATAATTTCTCGTCGTGACCCTGGGTGTAGTATGAATGTGAGTGTTTGTCCGTATAATAGCATTCTACAAATTGTAATGTTAAACAATTAATTAATACAAAATATATATAAATAAATGATGTTGGCTAATGGGCAAGTTCCCAAGGCCAGGCAAAAGCCAAATACAAAACAAAAGAAAACCGTTTAAAACACGACGGCTGTTTTTAAACATGTTTAAAACACTGTTTTAAAACAAATTGTTTTAAATTTAACAACCTTGGTCCCACTATCGTCGAATGAGTTTTCTTTTCAAATTGTTTTTCTATTGAAATGATTAGAAATTAGTTTGAGAAGAGTGGCTCGCGAGCCGATATTTGCACCGGCACACATTTACTAATCTACTTTTTCCCAAAAATATACATACACAGGGTGTATCCTCTGATGATATTTTTCTCACAAATTAACATTTTATTAGTCGCATAATTTTCATTATTGACATAAATGTAAAAAAATAACCTATTTTTCGCGCAAAAAAAAACTGCTTCTCATAAATCGAGTCAATAGAGGTTTCCCAAGCGTACATTTTCGCGAATATTGTATTCTATATATAAAGAAAATTTATCGTAAAGAAAAATTGAGTTTGTCAATAGTTTGCAGAATATTTATAAATTATAAAAACGAATTACAATTAATATCGACTTTCTGCAAAATTCTATATAATTTAGATGGGACGCACAGTATAGTTTCATTTCCTATGCAGCGAGATGCGTTAATGAAATTAATGATTGCGGAAAAACGCATTTCCGATGCACAACTACAGATTAGGTTTTATCAATGAAGGACGCGAGATTATCACGTAATTTAAAAATAATGTAGCAACGTTTAACTTTCACAGTCACTCTTGCAGTACATCTCTAGTAGTTAATTCTGAACATTAAATAACGGCTCTCAAACACGTGAATCTATCGGCCATATTTGGATCTTGGAAATCTTAAAGCGGGCTGCACTAAGATTTCCAAATTCACAGAAACAACTACTTTCCGAGCTAATGCCCTACGGATATTGAATTATATCGTATGTTCAAATAAAAAAAATCTCTAGAGTGCCATGGAAAAGATTCTAGGTTGGCAACTGTGAAAATATACATTATAATTATTATGTCTGACGTTTTATATGTCAATTCCTGAAGTGTGTAGCCAACTTAAATTTGAAAAAAGATGAAATCATGGCACTCTACAGTTTCTTTTTATTGAACATATGATACAATAAAATACGTATTTCTGTTGTGAAATTTCTCCTCGAGTAAAACTATTTAATAATGAATTTGATTAGTGAATCCATTTTAAAGTATCGCACTTGTTTATTTTTATATTAAATAAAAGTAGTTTTAAATTAATGGTTTAAACAAAATCTATGTTTTTATAGTCATAATGTAATCATTTACAGACAAAATGAAGGATACCAATTGTGCCCTAATTATTGAACATTATAAAAAATATAACCATATTATTGTATGTAATATCTAAATTGACTTAATTTCATAAAGTTAAATGTAGTTCATTTGTTATACATATTACTTAACCTAAAAATTTAGTTTCAAGCTTTTCTAAACTCGAAATTTTACTTCATGCGCCACTTTAGTATACTGTACATTTTAAAATTCACAATATATTAAAAAACAAATGTTGATGTTAATAAAACTAAAACGAATCGCCTGACAAACTAAAGTCGATCGCTATGTGTCATAGCATTATATTGGCAATATTTTTTTTATAGATTTTCAATTTTTTTTTGGGGGGGGGGGGGGGTGGCTTTAGTAACATGAATATAAGCCATCATTAATTTTATATTTGTATTACTATTAATTTTAACTAATCAAGCTAACATGTATATTTGGACGTCACAACACATTCACGGCGACGCACAGTAGGCCAAAGTAGTGATAGGAATAATCAATATACTAATTAGTAATCAGTCGATTATTGAAATATATCGATATAATCGATTATTATGCGGAAATTAGTATATACTAATTTAAGCGATTAATTTTAAGCGATTAATTTTAAGCGGTAAATTAGTAATTACTAATTTAAGCGATTATTTGATCGGGTAAAATAGTAATACGAATTTAAGCAATTATTGATCGGATAAATTAGTATATACTAAATTAAGCGATTATTTGATCGGGTAAAATAGTATATACTAATTGACACGATTATTTGATAGGGTAAATTAGTAGATACTAATTTAAGCGATTATTTAATCGGGTAAAATAATATATACTAATTTAGGCGATTATTTTGTCGGACAAATTAATAATTAGTATACTAAAATAATTAATTATAAACAAATCTATCGCTTATTATTTCCGTAGACAGGACTACTAATTATTATATAGTAATATTAATAATTACTGATTTGACAATTGTTTCGTATTTCATTAAATAAATCATTAAATAATAATAATTATATATAAATTCTAATCATCACTACTAACAAGCATCACCCCCAGGAAAAAACAAACCCTAAAAATCACTCCTTCAAAAAACTACACCTTAAAAGACCATCCCCCATGAAAACTTTTATTGAAAATCACACCTACGGGAAAAAAACTACCCCATGTAAAAAGATCACTGGAAAATCAGCCCCACTCCTGAAAAAACATCTCCCGGAAGGAACAATCCCCCTAAAAATCATCCTTACGGAAAACCAGTCCTGAAATTCATACCCCAAAAAAGTACCACCCCCGAAAAACCACCCATAAAAACCTTTGCCTGTAATATCACCCCCAAAAAAACGACTCCTAAAAATTCCCCCTGTAAAAAACATTCTTGGAAAACCAGTTCCAGAAAAAAATTCCTCGTTCGAATATGTGATAAATATTCTGTCGCCCGTTTTTGTTTTCAAGATCACTTTATATCGCCTGTTTGTACTACATCATTATTCAGTTTGATCAAAATTTAATAAATTTATGAAATTGTACAAAATTTGCAACACATAGGCTTTCGAGGTTTGGGATTACGAATTTGATGCCCAGGTATTAGGTATTGTCTGTTGACAGATAACGCGATTTACGCTAACGATTCCCGTGGTATAGATAGGCCGGTAGTTTACGCGCTGCTCATTAAAACCGTCATTGTAAAAAAATAGCAAGTAGTAGCAGCTGGTTCTTGGTTTTTCCTCTTCAGTATAAAAATACGAAGCAGGGAAGATATTTTTCCAAGCAGAGAAACGCGGAGACATTTTTGTACGCCATAATTTGTAAATATTTTACACTACGGAAATAAGGTTAAAGGAAACGCGAGATTTGTGAAGATATATTCGTGTGTATATCTGTTAAAATTACCTTTCGGAGTGCAATCCATTATTGGAAGACGCGAATCAAGGCCAAGATTGCAAATTATTCGCGCAGCACACTCGAAATTGCAGCTTTCAAAACGGCCACTTTTCACTCGTCTTCGGTGGGTCATTCAAAGGAGATCGGCAACTGGAATGTCATTCCAGCACTAAATCAGAATTCGGTTGGTAAACTTTTTTTATTTTCATTTTGGCTAAGTTTTTTCATGCTTTGGCCTACTGTGCGACGTTACCGCTCGACCACCACCTGCCCTAGATTTTCAATAAAATTATAAATAAAAAAGTCATGGACAATTTTTAGTCATTTCTCAATAACTTCAAAGTTTTTCAATTTTTGTCTCAACATATTCTGCGTAAGTATATAAAACTACACAAGTTTGTCCACTTGACAGAATATCTGTCATTAATAATAAGAAAGTTACTAATATCGTCTTAGTTAAAGTTGGATAGTTTATGTAGCACTATGTTCTTATACAATAATATAAATATAGGTTCATTTTAAATTCCCATATAAAACTACTAACATTTATATTTATATGAAATAATTTATATCAGTTTATATTTTGTTTAGGATGGCATTGTGTTGGAATTTTATTAGTAGAAAGTGGAAAAGGTTCTTTTCATAGTATGGCGATCTCCAGAACCATTCTTTCGACTTGTGAAAAGAGTGCTTCTGGAAACCTTAAAAAATTGTCAATCTCTGGTAATGAAATGATATTTACATTTTGATCATTAAATTTGATGTTGATTGATTGAATTCCTTGATATTTCAATTATATAAAATTTATGGTAAAATTATCACCAATTTTCTTTAAATTTTAATTGTATTTAAATTAATTAGATAAGTACCATTATTTTGAAAAATATTCAATTCCTAAGATAATTTATGTTTCCTGAACTTATGCATTTATCTTTCAATTTTATTAACACTGTCAAATAATGTTCCAACATAAAAAAAAACAGTTATCATTGCATTACAAAAATCACTTACTTCATTTTGGGTGATCTGCATACTACAAAAAAAAGCACTTACATGAAAAATAAAGTCATTCTCATTATTTTAGGCTTACACCTCTGCTACAGCTACAGTTGTGAACCCCACCAGAGGAGACGTGGTTGTCGGATAACGAACAGGCGGTGTTCCTGCGATGATTTCGGCTGCAGTTCCGAATACAGGTATGAAACCTACGAGGAATGCCAGAAAGCCCTTAAAGGTAACAACTGTAATTTCCGCAAAACAAACTGCACGCATTTCCTTCCATCTTTTTTTAAATCCCTCAGGCAAACGCCAAGATAGTTGCAACCCAAACCCTTGTTTACACGGCGGCTCCTGCATACAGATTTCACAATCACCAGGATTTAAATGTCGGTGCGAGGGAACAGGATATTTTGGCGTGAGATGTAACAGAGGTATTGTACCACATCTTAATTATAATATGGGTAATGTGTGAGAAGTTTTTTGTGGAGGAAGCAAAAAGAGTTCTACAGCAATTTTGAATCCCCCACCGAGAAATCCAAACGGCAAAAATAAACATTGTTTAATAGTATATTGTACGAGCATATAATGATAACTATTAATCACGACAACGATGTTTCCAGAATGAGCCGAATGCGAGTGGACCAAGTCGTTCGAGTGGTTAATATCCATTATATGCAAGTTATACACTATACTTTGTTCACGACAACAACAATATATAATATTATATATATTATATTAAGAGTACATAGATACTTCGAAACCAATGATTATGTTTGTTTTATTTAAATTTGTACGAAGATCTGTGTTTTTGTCTGTGTTGACCACTGTAGGTGCTATTTTTAAATTACCTGCATGCCTGATTCCCTGAGTCACTAATTCACAGATTCACCGAGTCACTAATTTATTTTTTATTTATTATTTTCCAATTTGTTTTAAAATAATTTGACAGATCAATGATGACAGATTGCGGTATAATGATTTAAATGTGTAATAGGGCTTGAATTATAACACGAATTAACCACTCGTGTTTAAAAAGCACATTAAACACTCCCGTGTTTAATGCACCCTATTTATGTTGCCCACAACATTAAATAATGCACATATTATAAGATTGTCGTGAACGAAATTATTTATTATACACAGGCCACCGACCACGTAGAGTGTTCACGTGAACGTTGGAAGCCAATAGAAATATCCGTTGATCAATTTACGGATTTCACTGAAATATCCGTTGATCAATTTTCTGATTTCACCGACCAATAGCAGCTGCCAGACTGCAATCAGATGATTTATGCCACTCTACGTGTTCGGCGGGACGAGTTTAAGCTTATGTGAAATGCCATGAAATGGACCCAGTAATGTTTCATTTTTGTTGATTTCAATTCAAGGTTCTTTATTTTTCATTTAATTTAGCTTGCCCGAAAGGAGGACCAGGACGACATGAAATCTTCCCCTACGAATGCATAGTCATATGATATAACAAAATAAAAAAAAAACCCACAGCATCAATCAACCACCAACACATCGAAGAAACAACTAAAAAGAGAACAAAAAGACACGTATTATAATTTATAAGAGTAATTAATAAGAAACAAAATGTAACACACACACAAATAGGCTTACAATAAATCCAAAACTTTTTTTTAGTATTATTCACTTATATATTTATTTTTCCTTGAAATAAAAACAATTTACAATAAGAAAGATAATCCACATGTATTATTTTTTTAACTGCACCGCAGTACCCACAATGTTAATGCGCAAAACAAAATTAACTAAACAAAATAATAATTCTAACTGTACAAAAAGAAAAGAAAAATTAAGCAAGCAAATAAATTACACGTACTCTCCTAAAAGTTTCCTAACAAAAAAAAAGAATAAATTAAATTTAAAGACAAAACAAATTGTACTATCTATATCATTTCGACTAAATTCGATTAAAAATGATCCACCTTGAATTTGTTTATCTAAAGACTTTATCACAGAACGAACGCTTGTGTTATTTTTTTTGTAATTTTTAGTTTCATATACTTTCCAATTTCAAAATTGTGGGTACCGCTCCAATTTTTTATTTTTATGTATTTTGCTTTAGACGATAACTATTTTCTATGACACCTAAATGGGTTATACTCAACGGAAAAATAAATAGAAAGAAATCGTTACGAGAAATAGGGTCTCCTTAAATTAGTTTTACAGTTTTTTTTTTCATCATTTTTTTGTGTTTTGTTTTTCACTTATCGATGCAGTCTTCTCTATATTCATATATCTCTAATACCTTAATTTGTATAAGATCCTAATAATTAAATTCATTGTATGCATATTTGTCAATGGATTATCATACTTCTCTTCTTTTTTTTATTTCTGGTTTTTTCAAGCAGTGTTTTTAAGCGCTTTTTGTTCAATTTGTTTTTTTGTTTTTGTATTGTTTACATATTTCCTTAGCTACAACTATTTTGTGTGTATACAACCGAAAAAATAAGTCAACTGAAATTTTTGTAAAACCTTCCACGCCCTATTTTCCTCTTTACACGTCTTATTTTATAATTGTAACAACGTCGCTTTATTTTGTTTACTTTTTTTCTTTTTTTTAATTTTTTTTGGTTGTTCAAATAGACTTATAAAATACAGTATATAGATCCAACTCCACTGCTAAGAAAGTAGTTATTGGGGCTAATATGATAGAAATGACTTTTTGAGATGCTTGTTTTTTTTTGTGAAAACACTGGACGTGCCTTTTTTTGGTGTCGGCACGGCGTTTTCGCATGTATACATATGGCTAGAAATGACTATAATGAAAAGTTATTCCAGTATGGTGCCGGGTATGCGCATGGACCGCGAGTCGGTGGCGAAGCCCTTTGAGCCGTCAGGGCCCTTTGGCTGGCGGACCACGGCTATTCTGGGGCCGTTGTCTTCCATTGAGATGGTGCGCAGTCGGCTTATCAGACGTTCTGGACGAGCTTGGACATCACTGAAATACATCATTAAACAAATCGTTTCGTAAAAGTTTTGTTTAAATAACTAGAATTCAAATACGAATAATTATTCAAATATTTAAATATGAATATTTCAATCACTAAATTATCCACATATTTGAATATTCCAATTAGAATATTTTAATATTGTCTTGAACGAATATTTAAATATTTGAATGTTTTTGAATGAGTCAAATACATATTTCAAATATTCGAGTATTCAAACACATATGATAATTTTTGAACAATTCGAATATTTGAATGTTTTAGAATGCATAATTTAATACTTCAATTTTAAAAACTCCTTACCTGACTTTCACAACGTTACAAGCGGACGATTTACCACTGCGATGATTTGTGACAAGAACGAACTCCACCTGATCCCCTATTTGCAGATTAACATTATCCTTAACTTCCGACATGTGGAAAAACAGCTTTTTCCCCTCTTCCACCTCGTAGGCCAAAAATCCAAACTGCCCCTTGATAGCATCCACAGTCGCTCGTAATTTCTTCCTCACTGCGATTATGTTGGCAGCCCGGCCGGTCGAGTCTGTCTGCAGCTGGACGGCGTCGCCCACCTGCAGGAGCTCTCTTTTATTCATCAGGCCCATGATGCCGAACTCGAACTCTTTCCCGGGCTTATCCTCGTCGGGCTTGACGCGGATCAATCCGGAATACTCGGTTTGGTCGGGGTTGACAGATCTCAGAGGTCGCACTATTATTCCCTCCTGCATCTCGCCAGACACCTTTGGTAGAATGATAGTACCTTTCGGTATGATTTTCACGTTTTCAGCCGAAGAACATGAGCCAGAGTTCCCACGTGTTCCTAAATTGTACTCAACTTCTTGGCCTAAATCCAGGTTGTTCGCATCACCATCAAAATTGCTATTTTGAAAAAAGAAACACGTTTTTTTTTATGATGAAACGACTTACTTGAATTAAAAGTATAAGCATGTGTTATTTTGTTAAACAAGTACACAATGCGGTCCTTAATTTCTGCGACTAAGAACATAATTAATGAAAAAAGAATGCCGATATATTTTTTATCAGCTCAAGCGATTCAAAAGGCAGTGACCAACAAGCTACAGGAGATTCACTTCGATGGCTTTTCGAAAGCAAGAAGTTGGAAACGTTCTGTACATTACATTAAATCGACACTATTTTGAATTAAATTGAATTTGTATTCTTGTTTATACCCTTCTAGTCCCAGAACTTTTGGACAGCACTGTGTAGTTGAAGTGAATAATAAGCATGTCTATAAGCATGTCTATTTTCTTTTTTTAAATATGTACCTGAAGTGAAAAAAGACTTCACGATCGTGATCGACAGTTTCGATAAAACCAAAGCCATCTTTCAGGGCGGCGACGAAGCCTTGGTAAATTTGGGAATTTCGGTTTGTATGTGGTTTAGAAATTCCATTGGTTTGGTTTGCTTGTTGTACCACTTGCACATCAACAGCAATGAACTCTTTATTCCTCTTAACCAAGTTTATGTTAAACTGAACCTAAGATTAAAAATAACAAATATAAAGCAAACATGCTTATATTTCGTTGAATAATTGTATTATATGTAAGATCACCATAAATTAATCTCTCTTTCAAGTGAATTGCAATTTCTTTCTTGTAAAAAGATTAAAATACTTGCAAAAAAATTCGAATCCTCAAGAGGATTTGAAATCCTCATAATGTATTTGAATCATTGAATCAGGGAATACGAATAGAAATGAAACAAGATGTCTAAATATTGCATACCCAGCTGTCATTACAAAATGATTTTAAGTAAAGATGGCTTCTAGTAGTGACATGGTAGATTGTGATAATAGTGATTTTGACCGGTTATCATATCAGCTGTGAGTAATTGTTTATGTCAGCACCAAGACAGTCACTAATCGCAGTTAAGGTGTTAGCAGGAACAATATAGATGGATTTATAATATTTATCTATGAAATGAGGATTGTTACACCTTCTGTGCCAGTGTCACCACTAATGTACAATTTAATAAATTATTTAAGTGCAAAATTAGCAATATAGAATTAAAAACTGTAAGTTTTACTGAACGTTTATAGCTTACTATCCATCATAGATCCTATAGTGATTTTAACTAGTGTTGTAAAGTAACAGGTGCTAGGCTTACAATTGTAAACGGACGAACGAATGTGGCCTTTATCCAACCGCTGCTCTAGCGAAATTCGTTTCTCCCACAGTTGTGCAATTCCAGAAGCACAGGTATAGCACAGGATTATGTGCTCCTTCGCGAACTTTACAACACTAATGTGAACAAAAACACAAGCTCAGTATTTCAGGAAACACAGAACTCGGACGTTTATAATGACACGTATGACATTTGAGGTTAAGTATAACCACATGTAAAACTTGGGGGGTATGGTGTGATTAAAAATTTAGTTAGTGACTAGTGCTAATCACGTCTAAAATTAGACTATCCATACGACACATTTTATTTACTTACTAAACCTTAGTTAATCATGCATAAGGCTGCATATATTTTGAAAAGGTAATATTTCCTAAACTACAAAAAATTTCATGAAGATATCACAAAATGTTTGTAACTCATTTCTATGAAATGTTTATAAAGACTATTTTACATTAATTTTAAAAACTTTTAATAGGGTATTTTGAGATGTGAACTATTTTACTGTTTACACATTGTCTTATTCGAATTGATTATTTTAATTATTCGAATATCCAAATATTTGAATATTCAAATATTTGAGTGTTCGGCTAATACTTAAATTTGAAAAAATGTCAGCCTTAATTTTAGGTCTGAACTTGGTTCATTTATATGAACTACAAATCTTTAAAAGTATTTCATAAAATATCCCTGATTACAACAAAACATGTGAACATGAAACAAAGTAATAGAAAGTTCTAAGTATGGGTTTAACTAGAAATTGTGATAGGTTAGGCCAGTGGTGGGGAAACTTTTTTTAAGACGGGCCATTTGTAATAACCAGACAATCGTAGCGGGCCAAAGAATAATGCTTAATCGTTGGTATAGTTTTTATGCGGGTCGTCACATTACGAAGTAAGAACGCGTTCAAACATTCTCACGACGGCACTCTTAAACGGACCGGATTAAACCTTTCCGCGGGCCGTACTTTCCCCATCACTGGGTTAGGCTAAAAACCTTCTTAGTGTATTCAGCCTTCGACAATGCCACCACGGCTTATGAGCAATAGATGGCGCAGATGTGTATTTTTGTTAGTGCTTGAGGATGATAAGCCCGTAGACAACAAATTCGAGTGGACTGTATATTTTTATTTAAGTTCCCTGACGGGGATGATCTACAGCGCTGAGTGGTAAATACGACGAGATAGAGGGGATTTGGTCAAATGGGAGACTTACCGTTGGTCCAGATGCGGCTATTAATGCACTCCAACACTTGAGCTCCCGGAAGTGATGCATAAACACCAAAGCCGGCGGCAACAATCCAACACTACTCTATATCGTATCTCGAGTAACAAAAGCGGTATAACAAAAGCTAGTGACAAAAGCGGTTTTTACGATGCGGTTTCAACGACAATTGGACGAACACTCACGGCGCTTCTTCCTCCAGCTTGGGAGTTTCGGGTAAAGGGTAAAAACGCAGTCACGGACTACTGCGAGGATCAGCCCTACAAGGTCCTGTTCCCAAGCAGGGACGACTGGGAGCGACACAAAATCACCCCAGAAAAGGCTGATTCCTACTTGTACACTGACGGCTCAAAACTGTCCACTGGAACAGGAGCCTCAGTCGTCGGACCAAGGACTGAACTCTACTACAGCCTTGGCAGGTATGCTACCATACTTCAGGCTGAAATATACGCCATTGAAATGTGCGCCCACGAAATCCTTTCAAAGGGTTGGGCGGGCAGGACAATAAAAATATGTTCGGACAGCCAGGCGGCCCTTAGGGCCCTGGCATCTTCTAGATGCTCCTCGCTGGCTGTACGGAACTGCAAGGAAGCCCTCTGCCAAATGGCACAGGTAAACGGGGTCAGTCTGATGTGGGTGCCAAGCCACTCTGGCGTGAAGGGAAACGAATTAGCCGATTCCCTAGCCAGAGAGGGGGCGCGTACAGCCTACATCGGACCAGAACCCGCTCTGGGGATACCCAGATCAACAGCTAGAGACCGTAACAACGGATGGATGAGACACGAGGCACAGGATTTCTGGCAAAACCGCCGTGGGATGAGACATTTCAGAGCGGTAACAAGTGGACCATCTGCGGCCAGGACGGCCTCATGGTTAAAGCTGAGCAGATCAGATGTTCACTAACTGCTCTCTTCACTGGACACAGCCGTCTAAGGCATCACCTTAATAAACTAGGACTAAGCGACACCACTGAGTGACGCCTATGCCTAGAGGATGATGAAACAGCAGAGCACGTCATATGTGCCTGTCCAGCTGGCGACCAGATCAGGACCACGGTATTTGGCACACCGAAGCTAAACCTGAAGGACCTGGAAAAAACTTCACCTGACAAGATCCTTGACTTCATCAAGAAGATGGACTTGGAAGGTGAGCTGTAAGGTCGGATGTTCGACCTTAATTGTGAGCCACAATAGATCCTTGCGGTCGCAGTGGAGGGTAGCATAACTACCCACTCACTTTCAATAGAATAGAAAGGGTAAAAAAAAGCGGACAGGGGCGGTGTGATTTTAGTTTACGCATGTACCACTCAGTATTCGCGACTATGCCCCTTAGTGCCAAATTCAAACTAAATCATTCTACACTAAATTAAAACATAATTTTCTCTACCCGTGGTAATAGGGGGGATGAATTATGTGTGAAAAGAACCTCTAAATCACCAAACACAACGAAATAAACAAATACAACGCACACGTTATTCTTAGCGAAATGACATTTGTACCTGACGTTTGTTAAAGCATAGTTTCATCAATTAATAAATTCATATTATTATTTATTTATTTCTGTTATCAATTGAGACAGACAGATTCTGTGTTCAAGTATATTCATATATTAATAAATATAATGCACTCGAAGTTTTACTGGAGATGCGACTGCGACGTGACTGTTCTAAACGTTATAATGGAACATTCATGCCGCCATTTCGCCCCCTTTACAATGGCCTAATCAATAGAGATATCCAGAATACGGTCACTCGACTGATCAGTTGATCTCGAGCGTTGGCACACAAACGCACATAGTAACCGTTGCGCGCACACAGTAATTACTCATTGCTGTAAAAAAATGCACATAAACACCGAATACACATAAACCAATGTAATTCATTCTTACCGCAATTAGTTGGATTGATACTGATACAAAACACTTGGCAAAAACTGAGAAAACACAATAGAAACTCCAAAAGAAATAACGTAAAATCACAATGGCGTCAGGCAACGGCATACAGCTGTTTCTTAAGTTAAGGAAGCGGTGGCGTGTGCCAACGCTCGAGATCAACTGATCAGTCAAGTGACAGCATTTTGGATATCTCCATTGCGGTACTCTCTTAAATAAAGGGACTCTATTTTTGTTAACTGTAGGTTAGGTTATTAGCAAACGATTAGTTTTCATGTTGAAAACTGCTAAATACTGTATTTGGATTTGAAATCCTCATAATGTATTTGAATCATTGAGATAACACAGAAAATACAAATAAAAATAAAACAAGATGTCTAAATATTGTGTACTCAGCTGTCATTACAAAATGATTTTAAGTAAAGCCCGGATATGATTACGAATAATTCAAATATTTGTTCAAATATGAATATTTCAATCACTAAATTATTCACATAATTGAATAGTTGATATATTTTGGAATAAATATTCAGACACTTATATTTAAAAAATGTACAGCCTTAAATACTGCATTTTACTAAATTTATTCGTTATTTGAAAATTAGGATTCAAATCCTTTAATTCGAATCATATTTTATTTGTTTCTTGATTCGGGGAATCCTGATTCAGAATAGTTTTAAGTATGAGGGTTCGAATTCATTTTTTAAGGATTTTACCCAGCTCTCATATACACTAACCTTATGATGAATTAATTTCTCACTTAACCCGTGGTGAAACATATTTAATTAATACGCTTTGATTAAAACACTTGGTTTGTTTCACTGATTTTTTATTTTTACTCCAACTAGTTTCGACCTTAGGTCATTCTCAAGGAGATATGTACAACATTTTACAAATGTATCGATATTTATACAAATTTTACAGCTAATTTCAGGTAATAAGGGCCGTCGCGATGGGGGAAAGCCAAATATTAATAACATCGAAGACATTTGGCTTTCCCCCATCGCGACGGCCCTTATTACCTGTAAAATTTGTATAAATATCGATACATTTGTAAAATTTTGTACATATCTCCTTGAGAATGACCTAAGGTCGAAACTAGTTGGAGTAAAAATAAAAAATCAGTGAAACAAACCAAGTGTTTTAATCAAAGCGTACACTAACCTTATCGCCCAGTCGGGGAAAGTGCTTCTCGCAGTCCTTAGAATAAAAAGCAACAGTCTTCTTCGTCCCGTTAATCGTATACGAAATAAATCCGGACTCAACGTGCGGCTGCTCCCCACTGTGCCCATTCAAACTCTTCGAAGGACTCCTGTTAGCCCAACTGCTGGGCACATCTTTGGAAACGAACCCGGTCACGTTGTTATCGACTCGCGTCTCGAACTGGACTGTGCCGGGCGAAAGCAGCTTCATGCGGATGGCACTCTGGCGGTTGTTGGTGAAGGTGCTCGACTGGTCCTGGACGACGGTGAACTCGAACTCATCGCCTCCGCAGATTTCACGCTCGACGTCCAGGACTTCGTTGAAGTGGAAGAAAAGGCGAGGTTCCCGTTCGGCGCACTTGAGGAAGCCGAAGCCCTCTTTTACGCTGGCCACGACGCCCTGTTCACGTTTTTCGCCGGAAACGATGAAGCTTTCGTCAAGGAGAGATATGTGTGTCGCCCTAATGTAATGAACGTTAAGAGCAGAACAAAATAAAAAAAGTCTTGGGTAGTACAAATAAAATACTGACTTGAATTTCTAAAATAATTTTTTGTTTTCATATATGATAGAGCTCGTTTTATACAAGTGATTTTATATAACTAGCCAAGAAATTAAGTGATTAAAATAAATTAAATAATGAAACTTCGATACTCACTTTTGTTAAGTATAACAACTGTTATAAGCATAAATGTGTTGTAGTTTCTCGCCTAGTTAAATAAAACGATTTGTACCTACTTAAAAACTTTGACTTGCCTATTCAGTTGATCTCGGCGATCTGTTGCGATTTTAAACTGGACCCAATCGCCGTGTCTTAGTGTGAAATCGCCCTTCTGGTCCTTATCACCAAAAGATATCTCGACTTCAGAGTGATCTGGTGCTCTGTACCTAATTCTACCAGGAAGGGCGTCTGTTTGGTGTCTTGCGTTAGCCCCCCTGTCCAGTGGTTTTAGCACTTGTCCTCTCAATATTTCAGGTTTTAAGTCCTCGAATATTACAGTGCCCGGTGGTAAGCGGGTTATATTACAAGCCACTTCCTTTCCCTAATGAGAAATATAATAAAAAATATGGATAATAAGTCACAGATATCGACATAAAAGTATTTAGATGTTTAATAGTTGTTTAAACCAGGGTTGTTAAATAAATACGTTTTTTTTTTCATTTTAATTAAAACAAACAGTTTTTTTTACAAAACGTGTTTTTTTCAATGAAAGTGTTCAAAACATAAACAATTAAAAACATGTTTAAAACATAACCAGCCTTATTAATAGACGTTAGCATACAGCTTTAACACAGTTCTAAGGATGATATTAACATTTTCGGATTAATTAAACGTTTTAGTAGATTACTATTGTTAATTGACAACTAATAAATTAATTTTGTTATGACAATTGAGGTTATGTATAAGATTTAAACTAGGACTTAAATCTTATACATGACCTCAATTGTCATAACAAAATAGGGTTATTTAGAATTCATTTAATAATGTAATAAATCATAAATGTATAAATTTTGTCAGTATATTTTGAACTTTACTTGAAATCAGTGTTTTATACTGGTGGCGCATGAAGTAAAATTTCGAGTTTAGAAAAGCCTAATTTGGCTCGGTCGCTCCGCTTCGCTACGCGCCCGAGCCAAATTTTCAGGCTTTTCTAAACTCGAAATTTTACTTCATGCTTAGTCTGGGAGTGAAGACACTCGTTAGAAGTAAATTTCAATCTAATAATATATCAGAAGAAATACATTTTCACAAACATAAAAGAACAGTGTAACATACCTTCTAAATTACTTGATTACAATGAAGTTAGAACACATGAAAATGGAATGTTGCTACGTTCATTCTATCATTATTTTAAAACATAAACAGTTAAAAACATGTTTAAAACATAACCAGCCTTATTAATAGACGTTAGCATACAGCTTTTATTTTCTGTTTATACTTCCTCTCTACCGTCAGTATTAAATCAATGCTCCGTAAATGTATACGCTGATGACACACAACTATCTTACGCATTCAATATTAATGATATATCCACCGCTAACCTCAACATTAACTCTGACATCAGTAAGCTAGTCGATACATCGCACAGTCATTCACTTATAATAAATCCATCTAAATCATCAGCTATGCTTTTCGGTCCAAAAAAATTAATTCAAATAGCAAAATCAAAATTAAAAATCAAAATAGGTAATGCAATACTCCCTTTTGTTGACTCTGTACGAAACCTAGGTCTAGTAATTGATGATAAGCTACGGTTCAAATTACACATCAATAAATGCATATCTCGTGCATATATTAATTTAAAAATGATTTACTCTAACCATAATGTGTTGACCCTAAAAACTAAGCGACTGCTATGCGACACTTTGGTACTTAGCCACTTCAACTTTGCGGATGCCGTATACAATGCCTGCCTAGACTTTGTAACAACGAAACGCATACAAAAAGTCCAGAATGCCTGTATTAGACTTGTTTTTGGCATACGCAAATTTGACCACATCTCAGGTAAACTTGAAGAGCTGAACTGGCTAGATATGGCGGAGCGCAGATTGTTACATTGCTGTGTGATATATAAGAAAATTGTTGAGAACCGCACACCCCCCTACTCTACAACAAGATTGTTTATCGGTCTGATGTCCACAATATCAATTTGAGGTTTAGAGGAACCATCTCACCTCCTAAATTCAAAACCACCTTTTTTAAGAGATGTTTTGAATACAATATATACAAAATTTTTAATAAAATTCCCTCTAACCTCAAACAACTGTCACCCTTTACTTTTAAAAAAGCCATGTCCCGACAAATTAGATCTAAAATTCTAAGTATCTGATTTGATTGGAGTTTTTTTTTTAATTTAATTAAAGTTGTATCTTTTGTTTGTTCATTTAATTTTTAAGAATTATTATTATAATTATGTACTCCTCTATGGATTATCTTTCTTACCGAAGCAGGTTAAGTGGAAGAGCAACTAAAGTCATACAGACTGGTTGAACTTCGCCTGCACTGCTGTATGTTATTTTTTTTTTGTAATATTCCTGAATTTTTGAATAAAGACAATTTATTATTATTATTAAACACAGTTCTAAGGATGATATTGACATTTTCGAATAAAACATTTTAGTAGATCACTATTGTTAGTTTAAAACCCATAATTCAATAGTTCTAGTTTAAATCTTATACATAACCTCAATTGTCATAACAAAATGGAGTTATTTAGAATTCATTTAATAATGCAATAAATCATAAATGTATAAATTTTATCAGTATATTTTAAACTTCACTTGAAATCAGTGTTTTATACGCGTGGCGCATGAAGTAAAATTTCGAGTTTAGAAAAGCCTAATTTGGCTCGGTCGCTCCGCTTCGCTACGCGCCCGAGCCAAATTTTCAGGCTTTTCTAAACTCGAAATTTTACTTCATGCTTAGTCTGGAAATGGAGACACTCGTTAAAAGTAAATTTCAATCTAATAATATACCAGAAGAAATACATTTTAACAAACATAAAAAAAACAGTGTCACATACCTTCTTAATTACTTGATTACAATAAAGTTAGAACACATGAAAATGTAATGTTGCTACGTTCATTTTATCATTATTTCAAAACTAATAACATGTTGATTTTACTCTATTAATGTGAAATGTTAGTATCGTGTTTGTATGCGTCTAGTAGAGATTAATTAGAATTAACCTATAATGATATTAACCGCAATTCTATTAATAAGGTTGAACATATTTAAAACACGTTTTAAATCACACATAAATGTGATATTTTATTATGATAACATTTTATTTTTAAGAATGTACTTTTATTCCTTACTTCACTTTTATTTTTTATTTTTATTCGTTAGATGTACATTTCGAGCATTTAGTTATTGATAATGAGTGCTTTGCACTCGAATAAAAATAAAAGTGAAGTAAGGAATAAAAGTGTTTTTTATTGTGATTAAATACTCCACATAACTCAATAAAACAATTAGTGTTTAAGAATGTAATTTGATATTTCAACATTTTAACTAAAATTTAAAACGTAAACAAGAAATGTTTAATAAAGTAGTATAAAATATAGTTTAACTAATTCAAGCCAATACATTTTTTTTAAACAAAATAACATTTAAAACATGTTTTAAACGAATTTAACATTTAAAACAAAACCATTTAAAATACGACGGCTGTTTTTGAACATGTTTAAAACACTGTTTAAAAACAAAGTGTTTTTAACATAACAACCCTGGTTTAAAGTAAGGCTGGGATTCCAAAACGAATTAAATTATTATAGTCAAATATTTAAATATGAATAATATATCAATTACTACATACATATTTAAATATATACAGTATCGGCCAAAAAGGAAGCGACGAATGTTTATTTGACTGAATTTTTATTTACAAATAAAATATTTTACTTTGAAAAGGATTATGAAAATACATGTAATAATTAATTAATTTTATAATACATTCCAATTTTTAAAACTAAAATGGTTTTATTATAGTATAAATTACATTTTAGTCTATATATTTGAGGGACAAAAAGGAAGCGACTCTTTTTAATTTTCGTATTATTATAAAAGTAATCTCGACACCCTAAAGGGTAAAAGGGATTTTAAATGATTATATATATATATTATTATAAAAGTAATAATTAAAAATGTTAATATTTCGCCCAATAACCCTTGTTTTTAATTATTTCTTTCATCCTATTACTCATCGACCATATTATTTTTGTAATAAGTTCCCGTCCAATGAGTTCCAAGTATGTTCAATTTCCCTAAATAAATCATTGGAACTAGTGAACATTTTTCCTCGAATCTTTTGCTTAACTGTTTCCTATACATTTTCTATGAGATTTAGGTCGGGGTATTGAGCAGGCCACTTTAAAACATCGAGTTTTATGTTAGAAATCCAGTTTTTGACATATGTTTTGGATCGTTATCATGCTGGAAAATAAACTTTAACGACATATTCCACTCAGTATAAGACAGCATAATATCCTCCAATATTGTCGCATGCCTTTACCAATCTATAATTTTGTTTATTTGGTGAATAAGGCCTACACCATGTCCGGAAAAACAACCCCAAACCATTACATTTCCGCCACCGTGTTTAATAGTTTGCTTAACATACTTGAGACTTAACTTTTTATTTTTCGGACTTCGTACATAAGAATTCCCATCGTTATATATTAAAAATTTCGATTCGTCGCTGAATAATACCCTTTTCCACTCTCTTGCAGTCTAGTTCTCATGACGTCGGGCAAAGAACATCGGTACATCTTTATTCTTCTTGCTAAGACAAGGTTGTAGATAACATCACTGCTAAAGCAGTAAGGGCAACATGGGCTTGCCGCAGGCTATTTGGCAAAAGATGGGGTTTACACCCCAAGATGATATACTGGCTTTTCATTACGGTGATAAGACCAATAATCACCTATGGTTCCGTTGTCTGGTGGACAAAGACAACGGAGATCACAACCCAAGCAAGGCTCAGCAAGGTTCAACGGCTGGCATGTTTGGGCATCACAGGGGCTATGAACACCTGCCCCACTGGAGCAATGGAGGCTATGCTAAATCTCACACCTCATGAAAAGGGAAGCAGCACTAGACGCATTAAGAATAATCCAGACAGACGTACCAAAATATGGATACTTTAACGGGCACCTAAAAATCCTCAACACTGTGTGCTAAAGAGCGATATACATGCCCAAAGACTACATGTCAACTGACTACGACTTCGACACAACGATTGAAGTGGCCATCCATGGCCGCCATGATGTTGGAGCGAAGGTCAAGCAGTTACAAGGCTCCTCGATAGTTTGGTTCACTGACGGATCCAAAACTGAGAACGGAGTCGGAATCGGTATCACAGGCCTTCGATTCGAGTTATCAAAGGCCTTGGGACGATCCCCATCGATATTTCAGGCAGAAATCGAGGCCCTGAACATATGCGCCCACATATGCTTAGACAGGGGATACAACAAACAGAGGGTTTGCATCTGCTCAGACAGTCAAGCTGCATTAAAGGCAATAAAATCGCCTACATGCAAGTCTAAATCTGTCTGGGAGTGCAAGCTATCCCTAAAGCAGCTGGCTAGGAACAACAGAGTCAAACTGGTCTGGGTTCCGGGACACGCAGGGATCAAAGGCAATGAAATTGCTGACAACCTTGCCAAGGAAGGGTCCAAAACTCCATTTGTCGGACCAGAACCTTACAGTGGAATAATTGAAGTCCGCATCAAGGGGATGATCCGGGAATGGGAAGATGCTGCCAAAAGTGCTCACCTGAGAAACACACCTGGTCTGCGGCAGGCGAAAAGGTTCATCGCCTTCTCTGCCGTAAGAGTCGGACAGTTTCTCAGGTTAAGCAAGGGCAACCTAAGGCTCATAACCGGCCTTCTAACTGGACACTGTCCTCTGAAGTACCACCTCACCAAGATGGGTCAGACAACTGATACCAACTGCAGGTTCTGCAACGAGGCACAAGAAACAGCAGAGCACCTACTTTGTGAATGCCCTGCCTTGTCCCTTCAAAGAGGGAACTACCTGTCATCGGCCACTTTAAACACCGAGGAATTGGTTCACATTAACCCTCAAGTTATAGTAAGTCTTCATAAGAAGTCTAGACATTGAGGGACTCAAGTAGGTCAGGGATAGTTACAAAAGATCTTTTAGGTCGAGGTAACTTCGAAAGGCCCAGAGGCCATACGACCCACCGACCCCATAACATAACATAACATAAGACAAGGTTTTTTTGCTGGTCGATATGCGGCAAGATTTGCTTCTGATAGACGCCTTCGGATAGTTCGTACACTTACATCTACATCTCATAATTCTGCTTTATTTCTCACTAGCAATTTGAAGGGATCCTAAATGGATATTCTTTTTATTCTTCTATCCAACTTTTGTAAGGTTTTTCTAGATCGGTCACTGCCTTTACCATTTATTACGATACTCCGATTAGTAAAATGAATAATCATTCTAGATACAACGGATTTCGATACATTAGATTTGTTCGTTACATGAACTGGTGCAGCACTTTTTACACTTTTTGCCCCGAAACTGTTCGTTACTTGCACTAACTGGAACTGAACTTGCACTTTTTGCCCCTGGTCCAGAGTAGGTGTAATTAGTGCATGTTAGAAAAAGGAGAGGGTGGGAGATATACAATTTTCAGATAGATACAGGACATGTCTATGGTTGTGCAATGCTTAAATTAACGAGCAAACATTCTGAAATCGTCACCCAACAACCCTACATTTTTTTATTAAATTATGAAACACGGATTTTTTCCAGTTTTCCTAGTTTTATTTGTTTATAAAATACAGTACCAATAGTTTATTATTAGTGTTTTCTTAAATTGTTTTGTAGCGTATTGCAGACATTATATTTTCAGTTATATTTTACACTAAAAGCGTTCGTTTGTTTTCAGTTCAGTTCATGTACACTGACATGAACTGACTCGAACTGGTGACGTCACAAACTTGAACTTAGTTCAACTTATTGCAGTACAAACGAACAAACCTATTGTATCTACTCGCAATATCTACTTGCCCTACACCACTTTAATAAGTACTTACAATGCGTTGTTTTAAATCAACCGAAGTTTTTACAATTAGGCATCTTGCTAGTTCGATATGTACGAGCATACTAAATTTTAATTATAAAAATTGTATTTATCGTCCATTTTAATGAGTCGCTTCCTTTTTGTCCGGCATCAAATCGCACAAATATTTTAAAACACAAAAGTACTGTGAATATTAAATATTTAGTAATATATATATATGTATATATACCGTATGTGTATTTACTATTTTTATGTTATTATCAGTTTGTATACAACTGTTTATAAAATAATGAATATTTTATAGCATCGTTTCCTTTTTGGTCCATACTGTAATATAATATTCGAATATTTGAATATAGTTTTAAACAAATATTCAAAAATTTTAAATATTTGGATTGGTTTTTGAATGAATAATAGAATATTCAGTTTGAAAAATTCCCAACCTTGATAGTATACTTTTAACTTCGCTTGAAATCAGTGTTTTATATGCGTGGCACGTGAAGTAAAATTTCGAGTTTAGAAAAGCCTAAAAATTTGGTTTGCTCGCTCCGCTTTACTACACTACACACGACCAAACCAAATTTTGAGGCTTTTTTATTAAACTTGAAATTTTACCTTTAAGGGTTAATTCAATTAATTGCATTAAGAAAAACATAATTGCTAACTTACATTACGCGTCTGTATAATAAACTCAACATCATCCCCTAATCGGAGTTCTTCTTTTGTTTTGGCCTCTGAGAAATGGAAAAATATTTCTTTGACGACATCAGCGCGCTCGATGAAACCGAAACTCTCCTTCATTGAACACACGACGCCTTGATATTTGACAGGATGAGCCGGATTCTCCAGTCGGACGTGGCAAGCTCCCAAATTACCTCTATTGGATCATAATTTACACACAGTTAGACATTATCCTCAATTGCTTTGCGCGAATTTTACCTGTGATTGGTAGCGATTTGAAAGCTGACTTTATCTCCTGATCGTAGGGTGACGTTCCCCTCGACATCGTCTTTGGTGTAAGGTAGAAAGAAGCACTCGCCGCGGTTCTCGTAGCTGATCCGGCCCTGATTATCACCGCTTGAACCCTCCCCTCTTATTTCAGTCGTTACTGTACCCGTTACACGTTCCTCACTCATTACCTAAAATGGTTTTTAAAATATGCTGTACTGAATTTTGTTGAGAATTTAACATTTACTTGATTATGTTTTGAATTTTAAAAGAAATATCTAATTTCTTTAGAATTACAAAAACTTATAGAAGCACTAATTACTTTGAATATTTAGTGAGGTAAAGTAAATAGAACCAATTCTATAGATAGTAACAAAAAAAGTGTAAGTACCAATGGTGTATTTAAGGTAACTAGACCCATCAAAATATTCATAATGAGGAAATTGTTAGGAAATTACTAAAACTACAAATATTTTTCAAATTGTTAAAAATTAAGAAGGTTGTGAATAACTGCTAAAATTAACGAAATTCCACAAAAAGAATATTAACAATGGGCCCGTTCATCAAAATGTTCAACATTCAACACGTTTGGATTTGTTTGTGATGTATGTTGGTATCTAATGAACGGTACCCCGGTTGGTCTATTTTGTACGATTGCAAAAATCTTTAACACCTTCTTGATTAATAATCCGGTCATTGGAGAATTCCCTAACAGTTGGCAGTAAACCCTCAACTGTTGCCTCTGATGAACGGGCCCAGTGTCACTGCATTCACGCAAAATACCAAAATATCGAAAAATGGACAAAAGTCGTTTTAACCATGCCGGATAAAGCATCTAAACATTTAATTATAATGAGTAAGATTATATTATTAAATTTTTAAACTATTTTTTCAAATGTATAAACCGTATTTGCAAAATATTATGATCTCTCAACATAACCTACAAAGTTATGTAAACTTCAAATTTTGATAAATATAATCACGACATTTGAATAATCAAGATGAAACACATGTAATGGAGATGATTCTAAATTTCTTTTATAGCACTTACTACTTCTGGGGCAATTTTTGTGACGGCACTGGCAATCGGCTTCCCTGTACGACGGTCATAGGTCATCTCAAACTCGACCGGGTCCCCAATCTTCAGGTGCTCGATGTTGCCGCTGAACTGGCTAAAGTGAAAGAACAACCTCGCCTGTCTCTCGCAGCACTGAATGAATCCATACGAGTGCTACAAACAACAACACAAGAATGTCACTTTGACAAATGTTAAGCCCACCACCCAATGTCAACCCTACAAATTTTTCTCAAAAAGTATTTTCATAACAACCAACACAAACAAATTAATAAATAACCAATACTTCAAAAAAATGTATATTAGTATTTCCAGATGTATCTATTTTTTAATTCGATTTAAATTAGCAGTTTTTTTGTCTGTTTATAATCCATTATAAAAAAACAAACTGAGTTATGTTTATAAATATCACACTCACTGTTAAATCACTTTTTGCGAGCTTTGTCCCGTTATTAAGAAAATTTATATTTAACGTTTAAATTGTTGCGCATTGGACGAACATGTTTTAAACAGAAAATGCTGCAAATTAACATCACTTATCTCAATCATTGCATAAAATAAAAACAACTTCAAACGCAATACATCCTCATATCTTATCAATGTAAATATAAAACAAATATTTTTTTTCTAACGCTATTGTTTTATCAACAAATGACTTACATTTTTTCGATGTACAAAAAGAATATAGTAACTTACAAACAGTTACGTCAGGTTAATACAAGGCCTAGATTCATAAAATATTTTATATAATACAGGGTGATTCAAAAAAGGTCTAAAAAAATCACATCTTGTAGAGGGGCTCATTTGAAGACAATAGGTTAAATAGACATAAGCCGGATTTTCTTTATTTACAAAACTACAGCAGATTCAAATTTTGCGAAACAAAGAATAATCAATAATACAATTCAACAATTTAAACATAATTGAATAATAAAATAACATAAAATATAATGAAATGCCAATATTTGGTTGTGGAATATATAGGACTGTTGTAAAAATATTAAAAGTGTAAATATACAACTAAGACGAATTCAATTGTTTCAGTGGGTGTTTAAATTCGTCTTTGTAAAACAAATTAGTTGCAAAATCGTGAAAAGAATGGCACTTTTAATATTTTTTAATATTTTTGATATATTCCAGAACCAAATATTGGCATTTCACTATAGTCCATGTTATTTCATTATTCAATCTAAAATGCACGAAGTAAAGTTTCGAGTTTAGAAAAGTCTAAAAATTTGGATTTAGACGCTTCAGTCCCAAATCCAAATTATCAAGCCTTTCTAAACTCAAAATGTTACTTCATAACCCATTAATGGCTGAGCAATTATAGAGTTAACTCTAAAAGTTGATTTTAGGTAAAATTCTGCACTTTTTACTTTCCCCCGTATGTAATACAAAGGGAAAGTATTGTTTTCGTGAAAATTTTCGAATCAAAAATTTTAGCGGAAATATCCGTTTTGAGGTCCCCTGAGTCGAATAAGACCATTTTTGAAAAATGTTTGTCTGTCTGTGTGTGAGTCTGTGTGCGCTGTACCGCAAAAACCGCTAAAGATATCGGGATGAAACTTGAAACTTAAGCTTTTTGTCACAATCGGAAGAACTGAAAAGCTTTTGGTGAAAATCGGAAAACCGGAAGTGGTACTTTACTCGTAGCGTTTTTCAGTTTTTTCTGATTTTTTTATTAAATGTTCATCAAACAAAAAATTCTTTCAAATAAAAGTTGTAGATAGTAACAAAATGAAGATATATTGTTTATTTACTTTTTGTTAAAGCACTCTTAGTTTTTGAGATATTTTAAAAGTTGTTTGTTTTATCTAGTTATTGATGTGTGACAGTGTATGTGTCGATGCAATTGAAAAATGTTTCAAATAAAAGTTGTAGGAAATAAAAAACTAAAGATTTTTTGTGGATTCACTTTTTGTCATAGCACTCTTAGTTTTTGAGATATTTAATAAATAGTGTTTTTTATCTAGTCATTGATTTGTGTCAGTGTGTGTGTTGATACAATTGGAAAATGTTTCAAATAAAAGTTGTAGGTAATAAAATATTAAAGATTTTTTGTATCTTCACTTTTTGTCATAGCACTCTTAGTTTTTCAGATATTCAATAAATAGTGTTTTTTATCTAGTCATTGGTTTGTGTCAGTATGTGTTGATCCAATTGAAAAATGTTTCAAATAAAAATTGTAGTTATCAATAAGTTGAAGACATTTTGAAAATAATAATGCTACAAATATTTTAAAAGTGATTTAATACGCAATTTACGGGGGAAAGTACTATGATGGACACATCACCATTTTTTTTATAATTTCTATGAATTACTTATTATATTACATAATCTTAAATATGGATAATCTATAAAAGCATTTAATTTGAAGTTTCGAGAGAGTGTTTCTACTCCCAGACTAAGCATGAAGTAAAATTTCGAGTTTAGAAAAGCCCCACGTAGAAAATTTGTCGAGGGTCGCGCTAGCGACCCTTGACAAATTTTCACGGGGCTTTTCTAAACTCGAAATTTTACTTCATGCGCCACACATATAAAACACTGTGAAGTTAGAAATACACTTTAAAATACTTTTTTACAATGAGTAATAATTAAAATATTTAAATAACAAAATATTTACATATTTCTTGCACACATTCTTAAGTCAGGTCAAATAATACATAGTACCAAATTAACTTATTTAGTAATTTAATAATAAGCAAAAAATTAATAATGTTGCGTTTTTGCATTAATGGTGCTTAATGGGTTAATGAAGAAATGGAAACACTCATAAGAAACTTTAACTTGGCTTCTTTTATAAAAACTAAGAGTTTATAGAAATTTGAAAAAGCTGTAGAAATTATTATGATAGATATACCTAAAAGTAAAATTCCCTGTATATAATTTTAAATTTTAATGGTAACTTACCAGTAATTTTTCGATAATGCCTGTCTCTCTGGTGCCCATATTAGACGAGTTCGAGTCATTGTAGTTGCTGGACGAGTTGTTGCTGTTGCCGTTGGTAAAAATAGGCGGGGAATCCCCAGCACTGTTGTAAGTGCTGTTCGTGTCCAGCGTAAACGTGCCAATAGGGGGGAACCTGCTGGTGCTGGTTGTGCTGGCCGAACCAAACAAATTGTTCCCTCCTCCACCACCACCACCACCGCTGCTGCCATTGTACGACTGACTCTGTGGCTTCTCCGACAACAAGGGAAACTCCTGACCGTACCTCGACCTGCTCGTGTTGAAATTAAACCCCGGGGATTTTGCTATGGAACAAAAAAAAGCCGTGACCTTTTTTAATAAAAGAAATTCAAGCAAATAATAGAACATGGCTTGTTACATTTGTCAGCAGTGTTACTAACTGAGTTGAAATGAATACCATCAGAATATCAATATTTTTCTACTAAAAGTTACTGTTATGTTTGGCCATGACCGTAAAAGATAAATATAATGGCTTGGGTCTGAGTATAATTTTAAAAATAATTCATGTAGTTAACTGTTTTGTCATCCATAATGAAAGTGACTAGTAAAAGTGTTTTGCAAATTTATGGTAAATACTGGCTTCCATATTCAATGAACAGCAAAAATGATACATGGTTAATTAAAATTTATTTGTGAAATTGTGAGGGGTAATACCACAAGTGGTTTGAATTTGTCCTTACAAAATTTTATTTTGCACGTGTCATCAATCAAAATTGTGTGATGTTTTGCCTAATTGCAATTAATTCGAGAAGTTTGTTAAGAAAGAAGTTCTAAAAATATAATATATCCTACACAAATTCCAACTTCCAGTATTTGTTAAGAAAATTTAACACAACAATTGCATTTTCTACAAAATTGTTCTTGTATCATTTTTACTGTTGTGTTCAACATTATAGCATTCCTGGAAATGAATTCCATTTGCATACATTGTGTTGAATGCCAAGCCATATAAATGTTGACGTTTAAAAATCAACATTCCAATTCTGTAAATGATCTTTACTCATAATTTTTGTAACTGACACGCTAGAATAGCGGAAGGGGTCTTAAAAGAAAGCAACTGGTGCGGCGTTGACAATTTTGAGCATTAATTCATGATCATTCGCATTTTAATGATTATTCATATTCGAATGATTATTCATATTCGAATGATTATTCATATTCGAATGATTATTCATATTCGAATGATTATTCATATTCGAATGATTATTCATATTCGAATAATCATTCATATTCGAATAATAATTTATATTCGAATGATCATTCATATTCCAATGATCATTCGTATAATAACACAGGCCAATAGTTGTTTTGGTACAGGGCTATTTGGAGCTGATTTCATATGAATTTGATGCCTTGAACTCAAATATGGCATTAGTTTTTGGAGAACATACAACAAACTAAACACGCAATTTTTATTATTATATTATAAAGGGTGTTTTTTTAAGTGTGATAGAACTTGTGATTATGATAGCTCTGATACTAGTTATCATATCTTAAAGTTAAGAGGCTATTTTTATTTACTAATGTTTGCCATTTTATCATGCTAAAATTAACACGAAAGTGGCAATTCTAAATCATGAAGTCGTTTTGAAAATCGTGGTTATGCTCGTGGAACTAACAGACAGTGATCATTTTACAATATGTTCACTGTGGAGGCTACTACTTCGTTATACATCATTATTTACACAAATAAGACAATTAACTTTGTTTGTATAACTAAGGATTTTATTGTGACTATAGTTTCGACAACTTTAACTTGTCATTATCAAACATAAAGTAAGTTTGATAATGACAAGTTAAAGTTGTCGAAACTATAGTCACAATAAAATCCTCAGTTATACAAACAAAGTTAATTGTCTTATTTTACAATATATCGTAATCGTCCATTTGAACAAATAATTGGCGAGCCATCGATCGATTTCGCACCTAGTTTACGCTAATTGGTGTAACTCACTTTGTAAGACAAAAAAGAGTGCGACTAAAGTAAATATTGCCGCTGTTGAATTTCCAAACATTTCGATTCAGTACAGAGGGTAGCAATTGGTCCACTTTATGGGCACTTTTTAAGTAAAGATGTTGGTTTAAGACCTTACAAGATCCAGATTGAACAAGAATTGAAGCCGCCTAACCATAGTTTTCGCAAAATGGACATGTTAATTGGGCCTGTGACTTGACAGCTCTGGATTATTTCCTGTTAGAAATTGTAAATTTGGAGTATGCAGATAGACCAACGTGTTTTGCCGAAATTAGGTGACCAATACTTAAAAAAGTGGTAGAAAACCAGGTTTGTTGAAAACACGTTTTTTTTATTTTAGTTAAAACAGTTTTTTTTAACAAAACGTGTTTTTTTTTCATTGAAACAGAGTTCAAAACATTAACAATTAAAAACATGTTTAAAACAGAACATACAGGGCATTTTTATTTTGAGTATACATATCCTGATACAGTTTTTTTTAAATTTGCGGGAATGGTTGTTTTAAAGTGTTTAATTTGAGGCTTTTATCGAGTGTTTTCCACTCCCAGACTAAGCATGAAGTAAAATTTCGAGTTTAGAAAAGCCTAAGAATTTGGATTGACCGCGTAGCAAAGCGGAGCGGCCAATCCAAATTAGGCTTTTCTAAACTCGAAATTTTACTTCATGCGCCACGCTTAAAAACACTGATTCACAGTGAAGTTCAAAAAACACACATACAACAACGAATATAGGCAACCTAATATATGTTCGAGTTATTGGGTTGCCTATAATCACCGTTTTAAACAATTTGTTTAGCTCAGTATTTGACTCACGTTTTATTTATAACTACATATTAGATTGCTAAAGTCGTATATTTTAAACTTTCCCATATTTCAGTGTTTTATACGTGTGGCGCATGAAGTAAAATTTCGAGTTTAGAAAAGCCTAATTTGGATTGGCCGCTCCGCTTCGCTACGCGGCCAATCCAAATTTTCAGGCTTTTCTAAACTCGAAATTTTACTTCATGCTTAGTCTGGGAGTGGAAAACCTTCGTTTAAAGATTCAAATTGAAATCTTTTAAAAAAACAACGAATGTCGTAAAATTTACAGTGTATGCATATGTATACTTGAAAAAAAAAATTCCCTGCATTTAAAAATCAAATGTGTGCACACACAGTTGTGATATTTTACTGTAATAAAATGTTATGTTTAATAATGTAATTTGAAATATCTTTAACAATTTAGCTAAAATTTAAAAATGTAAACAAAAAAATAGTATAAAATATAATTTAGTAAATTTAAGATAATAAAAAAATAAACGTTTTAAATAAATTTAACGTTTAAAACTTGTTTTAGACAAATTTAAGATTTAAAACATGTTTAAAACAGTACGGCTGTTTTTAAACATGTTAAAAACACTGTTTTAAAACAAAGTGTTTTAAACATAACAACCCTGTGCAAAACTGTACCTTCAGGATGGACTATATTAGAACCAGTCACAGGGTCATATGCCCGAAATAATATTCAAACACGAAATAGCATAAGATTTTTTTTCGAATTAAGCCAACATTTAGTTACAAAAGATCTTTTAGGTCGAGGTAACTTCGAAAGGCCCAGAGGCCATACGACCCACCGACCCCATAACATAACAAGCCAACATTTGGTTAATTTGGTCAAATTTTATGTGTTTTAATTCAATTTCAAATTCTACCAAAATATCCAATACAAAGAAGATCAGGGAACTTTATATAATTCATTTATTAAGGACCATCTAAATGCGCGTTCCATAAGCAGCCCGTATGTGGGAGCGCGAGCGGCGATTAATTTACATTTTAACGCGCATGATCTAGTTGCCGCTTTCGAAGCTATGTTGCGCAGTTGCGCACGCAATATGGTATTAACCGCGCCGCGAGCCTCGACGCTAGGCTCGTCGCTGGCTTTGACGCTCCACTATGTTTTGCCCTAATCTTTTTAGTTTCTTAATGTTTCTAAGAGGTATGAAGCCGTTTAGTTATGATCAGTTTGCTTTTGCCGATTCAGTGGGTGTCAGCGAATTAAATCCAATTTTTAAAATTGTTATGTCTTCTTGGGAGCATGCTTTAACATATCCCTGCTGCAAAATTCAAAATCGAGATCCTTTCCAGAACCTGCACCCCGAGGACGGATATCATCTGGGTTTTTGGTGGCTTTTTGAGTGTCATCGGACCTTCCAAAGGAAGATCATAGTCGACACCACAACACAGCAAATGACGATTTGTTGTGAACCATTTTGACCCAAACTCAAGCACAGCAACTTTATAGTGCAAAAGATAGCACCCTCTATGCTTAAGAGAATAACGAAACTGCAACTCTATATTTTATTTAGTTTAGGAGATATTCTAGGTTAACAACTCAGATAACTCAGAAATGGTAAGACTTAGGGTTACTTCTACGATCGATAGTTAAATCTTTGGTAAAGTAGACCTTTGCTATCTAGTTTAAATGGTAAACAGCCCTGCGATTCTACAATTGTTTTAATCGAACTTAGTTTTTAAAATAAAAATGATTGTGCTTAACTAATTCATGAATAAATCTAATCCAGTTTTCAAAAAAGAATAAAAATAAACTTAACAGACTGACCACTAACGAAAATAAATGAATGCAATAAGATTCATTATTTTTCTAAAAAGTAGGTTACATTTATTTATTGCTGTATACCTTACAGCAATAAATAAATGTAACCTACTTTTTAGAAAAATAATGAATACTAAACATAAACTTAAAACACAAAACTAATTACAAACGAAACTAAAATGCAAATATGTCAATTTAACTTTACCTCCTATTTTATGAAACGAACTTACAATAAGTCTGTATTAAAATAGCACTAAATAAGATGTACAGGGTGCAGCATTTTAGATGGTTTCTTCAAGTAAAGTACCATTTATTCCCCGCACACTACAGACTAGAGATGGGTAACTCGTGAGCGAATCGACTCAAAGAGTCAGCTCAGTGAAGTGAGCTGGTGAGCCTAATGACTCAGTTCGATATATGGTTCCTTTTTAGCCATGACTCATTTTGATTTGCCCGCTCTTCTAGAGTGAATGTAGATTCGCAATGTATTAACAGATCTTGATTTTCACGAGGCTCGTGGATCGACAGGTCGGCTTCTCTCAGCCTTGCTGAACATGCACTGTTTACTTTTTGCATTTGTACACCACTCATTTAATTTATAAAAACTGAATATTTCTAACGTCAATTTATAAACCTGCGTTTTTCGTTTACTAAGATTGAGATTCGCTTCTTCTTAGTTTACTACTATAATTTAAAATATCATAAGCAAACGCCGTACTTTACCATCTAGTAAACATTACAAGTGTAATTATTCTTTCGTCACTTTTTTGTAACCAAAATTGTAAATTTAATAAGAAGCGTTTGTTATTGTAGTAAGAAAATAGCTACCGTTATATTTCTATCATGTTATTGCAGCATCATCGATTCGAATTACGGTGCGTGCGAATGGAGTTAAATAAACCCATTAAGTTGGCGAATCGACTCTAAAAGCCACAGCGGCTATTGAATCCGACTGAGCTAGCTCACTCATCGGGATCCAACTTAGCGGTTCGGAGTTGGATCGCGATGATTCATAACGGCTCTTGAATCCAACTGAACTAGCTCATTTTACGGAGCTCTTAAATCCGACTGAGCTATAGCTCACTCATCGGGATCTAACTCCAACGTTCGGAGTTGGGTCGCGATGTTTCCGTGCTAATTGAGTGCTGAATGTACGGATGTGTGTTTTCATAGGCGTGCACAGGTATTCAATATATTTTAACACACTTAAAGTGTAATCGCACGAAATAAATACGCATTTACTATAATTTTGATTAAATATTTACTCTTACGTTTTTATATAAATTATGATTAAATTATGGCAATCATTGTATAACCAAAATAATTAATCGCGTCGCTCAATTCAATAAGTTGGCGAATCAGATGGATCTCTAAGAGTCAGAACTCTCGGCGGATCGGTAGCTCGTAACTGAGCCATGTAACTCTTTTGAGCTGGCTTACTGAACCAGTTCTTTAAAGTGAGTCAGATCTTGTGAACCAGCTCACTGAAAAGAGCCATTTCGCCCATCTCTACTACAGACTTTTAATCAGCCGACAGTTTAGTTCGTTGCTTGTTAGTATAATTGCTTAATGTGAGTCGGCACACCCAGGTGATTATAGTACGCCGGGTTTGTCTGATGTGCGTGTATGCATCAGAACCATACTAAACTATCGGCCGATAGTTTAGTCTGCAGTGTGCAGGGACTCTTACGTGAATGATAGACGATTGCGTTTTTTGTAATCCTTTCAAAAATATGGTCAGCGTATTCTACTTAAAAAAGTGCACAATACAGTTTTTACCGCATGTCAATATCTTTTCAAATAAAGAAATTATTTCATTCATAAAAATGGTACTTTACGTGAAAATACCATTGAAAATGCTGAACCCTGTACACTAAGAAGATAACATTTTACAAAACACGTAAAATCACTAGCAACAATTTAATAAAAGAATGAAATGTCAAAATCCAAGATGTCAAACGGCAGAGATATATAGAGTTTTATGTAACACCGAACATGCTAGAATGTACTCAATGTTAATTTTCCTATGTTCGATGTGTACTGGGATGCATCAAAGCATTGAGTGCTATGTGATTGGCTTCGATTCCTACTGGTAATATAATCAACCCAATGTACACTCTTCCCGTCAAAAATAACTTAAATTTTTCAATTATATATCAACCACAATATGTTGTATTATGAATATTTTAGTTCAACGGAATGCTTATCAACTTTTGTTATATTTTTCATCAGTAAAATACTAGTTAAAGAAGGTAAGAAGATATAAACGCTTCATCAGTAAACACAATTTTTCGCAACATTTCGTTGTTTAATTTAACATATTAAATACAATTTTACAAAAATGTTATCGCTTAATTTTGTCATACAGCAACTAGTAATGTTGGAATTTGTAGGACCTAAACTTAAATTCTTGTAGAACTCTTATGTACACAGGATTTTTATATATTAAATGATTTTTTAATAATTGTTCAATTTCATCTTTTCCGATAATATCGATGGACTTCTAACTCCTCGCTTGTGAAATTTATCCAAACAAACTATTTTATAAGTTTCAAAATGGTTGAAATAAATGGTATTGGTCAATCAGAAAATTTTACAAAAAACAAATTATGGGAATTTCTTGAACTGTTTTCTCAATGGTATAAGTTTACCAGAAAAATCTTTTCCTCCTTTGTATACATTATTGATATGTTCCACTCTCCGTTCTTCGTCTAAGTCTGCTTTAAGTGCTAGAACAGCAAATATCACTTGCTTGCGATAACTGACTGATTTCATTTATTTTTAAAGGGAAGAGTGTAAATTGGGTTGACTATATAACAATTAGAAATCGTAGCCAATCACATCGCACTCAATGCTTTGATGCATCCCAGTACACATCAAACATAGGAAAATTTACATTAAGGACATTTTAGCATGTTTGGTGTTACATAAAACTCTCTGTAGATAGAGATAGAATGCTGGAATTCATGAACAGCGACACACGGCCTCCCACAGGTTTATCTCATGCTACGAGCATGGGCTTAACAACCAATCCTTATGGGCTAGACTGACAGTAAGGTAACTCAGCTTTAAACCCAACAATACTTTACTTCGCATTTATAAAATCACCACCCAAAGTTTGATCCTTGGGTTGTTACCAAAGGTGTAACTATCAATAGTAGAAGTAGTCCTAAAGCGGGCCATCCGCTGACTTGCATGCACGTCGTACACATCTGTTTGTGCCTCTACGATAATGGATAAATAAATTTGCACACTATTCATTCATGTACAACGTGCATGTATGTCGATGTCCTTCCACTCGCCTAGCGGCTCGTGTGTAAACTCTAATACCAGCATCTTAACGGCCATTAATAAATGCTCATTGTATAATGTACTATTAACTTTAAAGTCTTTAAGATAATTATATAACATCTACAGATAACAAAATTGAAAGAGAATTTCATTTTGAGACGATTGATGTAAAAAAATTATATTTTATTTAACCGTCAAGTATATATCTAAACAAACTGCCCTCATTGTAGAAACAGAACATTAATAATGTGTGATCTTCATAAGAAAGAAAATCTTTTCACCCGCTATGCTATCCTGAATGCCCCATACTAAGACTTGGCAACACTGCTTGCCAAAAAGTTATGGTTACAATGTTAAAAAAAAAATTTAATAGAAGGTTACATTATCTCAGGTAACAAAATATCAAATACAATAAGCTGAACAAAAACTTTATTTTTAGTTCATCATAATTTATGCTCCGTTACAGGCATTACCCAATTTAAAATGTAGTTGCTTCTATTAATTTTTTAAATCTAAATAAACTTACCATTATTTGACATTGGTTTGAAGTCGATAATGGCAGAGTCGGAGTTCATGGTTTCGGGCGGTTGGAACGATTTCCACTGAGGATTCGCAGACATTTTCCTTTCAAACAGGGTTTTCCAATCGTCGCCACTTCCGATAGTCCTCCTCCGCTCTCTCGCTCAAATCTCGTATATGTGTGTAATTTTCTTGTGTGTATGTGTGTGTGTGTGTTTATTTTCTTCTTCTTTGTTTTAGCTTGTTTCTCTTTAATTTATTTTTTGCGTGTAGTTATCTTAAGTTTAGTGAATATCACAGAATGGTTATGGTACGCAGAGTGTATACCACACAAATATAGTCAATATGGCAGCCGTACTGGAACGAAACGGCACTCGAATTCTCACTGTTATATAATATAATATTTATATATATAATATACTCTTCTTTCTTTCTCTCTCTATCTCTCGCTCTCAGTTTGTTTTCTTTTCTTTTTACCTCTTTATGTTGTCCGGAAAATTCACGAAATGCCTTAATAACCCTCTCTCGTTTTTACTTTTTTAATCGCTTGAAGAAAATTTGTTTTAACTCGTATAAACAACCAAAATAATAAACAAACAAAAAAAATATAACAGGGTGGTTTGATTAGAACGGGCTCTCTCCACTACAATCCACAGTCACTCAAAATTTGTAAATGGAAAACGTAAAAGTTGAACTAAAAATCCTCAGATGTCTTCAATGCGTGCTGGGTCTGGATTGTGCTGTATATTCTCATAATAAATTTTACGGCGTTTACTTCTTTTTATTAAATTCACTTTGTACAGACGGTTTTAATTATTTCCTTATAAATTCTTTTTTCGTTTCGTGTGTGTATGTACGTTGTTGTGGCTTTATCAAATGCAAATTTTTTAAAATGGTTTATTACAAATGCCAGTGGTGGCGCTGATGCTCTGTTACTTTCAATTTTCTATTCTAAATTTTGAGTTACTTAGTTACACAAGCTGAAACAAGAAAGAGAAACTATTTTTAAAAAACACATGAATTGAAATAGATACAACAGATTAGAAATTAATTACTACAAATTTGTTAGGTATGAGAAATAATTAATTAATATTTTCTATTATTACATCAGAATGTTATTAAATCATTAATTATTAAATTTAATTAATATTAATACATGCAATGATATTTTTTATTGTCCAAAAGAAAACACATAACAGGACAAATTTAAAGTTAACTAAAAATTGCTGAAATAATGATTGTTATTGAAGGAATTGTCTAATGTCAAACTTAAACATTTCTCTTTTGTCGTCAACAAAATGATGTTGTGGATTAACTAACAATAACTAAGCATGTTTTTGAATTTCATATTAGTGATCAGCTGTGATTTATTGTGGTTTTTCTAGTTATGAGACGTATCATTGTAATGTTGGGGTGGTATTATTTTATCTATTATTTTAACCCACTAAATTCAACTGTTTATAAACAAACAGTGCAACACAAAATGCATAGCACCTGTTAGAAAGAGATAGACATATCAACAATGCTGCAATCCCACTTATGCAAAGGAACAAAATCATGTGTTGCACCAAAACAGTCCCTTTCCGACCATGTTGGAATCATAACAAAACACTTGCAATGATACTGCCACAATTGATCAATATTTTCACAAGACAGTCGACCAAGTGATTATAGAAATAAAAGTCAATAAGTACATATCAAAATTAGTTCAACTTGGTGACTTTTACCTATAAACCAAATGCTGGATGATCGACAGAACACAAGTCAACATTGGGTCCGTTCATCAGAAACAACAGTTGGGAGTTTACTGCAAACTACTGGGCAATTCTCTGATGATTGGACTATTAATCGTGAATGTGTTTGGGATTTTTGCAATCATACAAAATGGACCGGCAGGAGTACTGTTCATTAGATACAAACATACATCACAAACAAATCCAAACATGTTGAATGTTAAACATTTTGATGAACGGGCCCATTGATTGAAAATTATATTCGAGTGTTAATTTTCATTCGATTTACCAGTATTTTTTTTTTATGAAATAATTAAATCAATAATTTCTTTAAATCAAATATTACGTTTTTTTTGTTTGTTGATTTTCATTAATTTTGTTTATTTGCATAGAAAATTTAAATTAACAAACATTTCTTATAACGTTGAAAAAGCAGCTAAAAGCAGGTAGGTTGATTTTAAAAATACCTTATTAATAAACATTAGTAGAAGGATTTTAATACTATTTTAAGAAACAAACAACATGGTTAGAGCACTTTTAAAACAGCCCACTAATGTTTATAAATAAAGCTATAACACAATAGTAGGCCATGTAACAAATGTCCTATTTAATGTTATGAAAAAAAAAACAACTCTTTTTTGTGTGTGCAGACATGTAACTAATTAAAATTAATCATTTCCTGGGAGATTCTTTTATCTGTAAATAAATAGGACATCGTTTACGTTCAGAACATGTGCGTTTGGCGCAAGTAAAACAAGAGCCGAATTATTGATTTACATCTTAACGTGTGTGCACGCTCTTTCAATCGCGGCCAGACGCTGCTTTTTCGACATGACAAAAACAAAGCCCGATATGAAGCCGTTCAAAGAGCCCGATCACCCCATGCGTAACTCCCCAAACAAAGAATTTTTCAACTGCGTAGAGCGGAACGACGGCACAAAGATCCCGAAAGGGTTAGAGGTCTATAATTAATATGTCAGAAATTCGACGTAAATACGTCGCGGCGCGGGCCACACTTATGTCTACGGTTAGATAAGAGTGTCGAAAAGCGTTTGTACCTACTTTTTCGGCGGATTTCGGTTTATTTTTGTGGAAATTTAGTAATGTATTAACTCACCACGACACAGCACAGCACTGACGACATGCCGCCATGTTGAATGTCAACATGTTCAAGAAAAACAAAAACTAACTAAAAATATGCGACGTTGTCAAACTTATTTTTTTACTAAAATCAACATACACAAAATAAAATATTAGAGTTATCAATAAATACTATAGCGTAATGAATCAATTAAGTAATAAATAATAATATATTTCAATAAGCATGAAAAATAACTGAGAAAATCAGTGAATTCAAAAGATAGTGCAAGTGATTACCAATAGATGCCACTATAAAACTAATTTCTATATACTTTTTTTGCAAATCATTTATAAACTTCATTAATGCATAAATGATTATGTACAGGGAATTTGTCGTTTGAGTATATATACGCTGTAAATTTTCGTTGCTTTTAGAAAGCGTTCATTTTGAAACTTCTAACAATTGTTTCCACTCCTTAATTCAGCATAAAGTAAAATTTCTAGATCGAAATTAACATTTTTAGGCTCCTCTAAACTCGAAATTCAACTTCATACCTAACCAAAGAGTTGTCAAAAGTTTCAAATTAAACGGTTTTAAATAACAACGAATGCTTTAAAATTTACAGCCTGTACTCTGGAATATGTATACTTACAAGAAAATTCCCTGTATAACAAATGTAATTTAACTAATTATGCGCCATTGATGTAATAACGCCACATTATTAATTTTTTATTAATTAAATTACTAAATAAGTTAATTTGATACATTGTATTATTTGACCTGACTTAAGAATGTGTGTAGAAAAATGTAAATATCTTGTTATTTAAATAGTTTTACTATTACTCATTTTCAAAAAGCATTTTCAAGTGTTTTTTCAGCTCCACAATATTTCAGTGTTTTATACGCGTGGCGCATAAAGTAAAATTTCGAGTTTAGAAAAGCTTGAAAATTTGCTTCCCTTCGCCGTTTTTCTTAAATTTGTTCTTATGTAAACCATTCAAAATTGTGTATAGAAAATAGATTAAAAAAACTCTACCGAAATAAAAGTAAAAATATAGATTGTTATTTAAAAAAAAATATTGATGACTTCACAACTTTTAAAACAATTTTTTGAAAAATCTGAAAAAAGTTTTTCATATGCGCAGTAATTTAAATCGCTATACCCCTATCTCGTTCTCTATCATACATATTAACGGAGTTGCCGAGTTTGTCCGCTACTTAATTTCCACACTAGATTTTATTTGAAATATTTTAAATAAAGTTAATATTTTCCTTACTTATAAATACATGTATTCTATTATGAAAAATAAGAAGATTGCAATAGTTAATAATTATTTAAATCCTGACACGTCGTTATAATTTGATACAGTTTGAAATATAAATTGACTAAATTTTTATTAGTTACTTAAATGAACTGTTATTTAAAAACGTATTTTTATTTAATATATTTATTGGCTGAAACAATTATTTCATAATTCGTTTGTTCTAATAAAACCATTTAAAATAAAGAATTTAAATTACAGAAGAGTTTTAATATACGCAACCAAAATTGTACTGTTACCAATGACAGACATTGGGTTGCATATGTCACAGAAATGATTATATTTTCAATTTAATAATACAAAATTATTAAACAGTTTTTAAATTTTATTGTATTGGTCTTTCATGTTATTATTTTATGTGTATTATTATATAGGGTGTTAAATATGTATAAAACTGGTTTAATATCTCCAAAACTACTTGTCGGATCAACATAAAATTTGAAATGTAAATCTAAATGTAAGTAGCCGTAAGTGGTCGTATAGTATATAGTTGTATACCGTTTATTATATTTGTAATGCTTTGATACGAAATGGATAAAAAACAACTTAATTATAATGTGTTCTTTGATTTTATGGTTTTGTATATCTTATTATTGTTATACAATTTACAAAAATTATATTAATCGAGTATTATTTGCATGACTAATTAACCGAAAGCGATTGTTGGGTTGCATATGTTATCACAGATCTTTTATATACAAAACTGTAACGAGTTAAAAAAACAATTAACACATCATACCTCATAGCTTTTAGTTTTCATTTTCTATTTTTAATGTTAATATAGTTACAAGAATAACATTTATAAAAATATTTGTTGGTTTATAAATAGCTGTATTGTAACTAATATTGGGTAGCATATGTAATTAAATTTAGTTTCCATAATTTATTTTATTTGTAATATTTTAATAGAAAATTGAATAACAATTACTAAATGAAAACTGTGTGGTTTTAAATAATATACTTACATATTTATATAATAACATATTTCCTACAATTATATTTATAAGCAACTTTTTTCGTGTGTAAATCATACTCCAAACATGGCCGCATTTGAAAACGTCAAATTTTGAGGTTTTATTTTTTGTGTCAGTGTCACGAATTTTACTTTTCACTCTGGATTATGTGAGGAAACACAATTGGCAATTGTAACAGATTATACGTTTCCACCCTTGGAGGTGTTAGGCGGAAAATGGAGACGATTTTCCATGAAAAGGTAAGTGGATTTAAATTTGCAAACACTAAACATTGGACCCTGATTAAAGAGCCACAGATTACCTAAATTAGGTGTTTCATTAATATACATTACTGTACACGTATAACTGCGTTTATATCTAAGAAACTTAACTTAAAATGTTTAATTTATCATGTACATATTAAATGATTATAAAATTTAAAAAAAAATGCAAGACATTTTCTGGGTATCCTTTTAAATGTAAAGTGTGTTTGTGTGATTTTCTCAACATTGTTGAGTTGTTTTCAGTTTTGTAATGTAATGGTTAAATATATTTGTGGTGAACACAGTTTCTAAATTTAGATGCATGAGTAATGCACTTGAGATATTTTTGTATGTAAATGGGCATTCTTTTATCGTCTCAAACAAATTTTGTCAATCATGATTAAACAAAATTTAATTGAGTCTAATTAACCAAAATGTATCCTATTTTTACAATTCCTTCATGTATTTATATAATATTTATACTTTTTATTTTTTATTGCAAAATGTTTTCATTGATCTCTGTTAATTTTTGAATTTTTCTTTATAATTTAGATTTAATTTAAACTGTTCTTCGGATTTATTCTAATCGCGATTCGAAATAATAATGGTGTACCTATCTTCAGTATTTATGCTCATTTATGCACCTCGACTGATTGACTTTAATCATTGATTAAACCTCTAATTAAGTTAAAATTCTCGAATATAAGAATATTATAATATTATATAATATGCGATTGTCTAAACATTGTTTGTTTTAGTATTGTTTTTAAATATTCTTTACTTAATTCAATAATGCTTAATTTTCTTTATTTAATAATAATTATTCATTAAATGCCCTTTATTTTGTTTGTATTTTTCTTTGACTTATCTTCTAAATATCATTATATTTGCACTAAAAAAGACTGTTATTCCTTACTTCACTTTTTATTTGTATCGTTAGGTGTACATTTATCGAAATGTACATGTAACGATACAGATAAAAAGTGAAGTAAGGAATAACAGTCTTTTTTAGTGTAATAATCACTTCACCTAAACTCAAAAACATACAGTTATCATTATATTTGCTTTAATAATAGGCTTGATTATCACATATCTTTTTTTACTTATTATTATACTTACTTATTATTATTAATTCCAGCAAGAGGGATCGTTATGCGCTCAACATTGCTTAAACTCCCTTCTGCAAGGATCATATTTCACCCCTGTCGATTTGAGCACCTTGGCCCAGAACTTGGATGAAGCCGAACGACTTCGTATGGCTGAGTGCGGTGAAGAAAGCGAGGAATACCAGCGCTTCATCAACCAGCCATCGGGGAACATGGACGATAGCGGGTATTTCTCTGTGCAAGTGATAAGCGCTGCTTTGGAAGTGTGGGGTTTAGAACTAGTGCCTTTTTCAAGTACGGACGAGCGTGTCAAACACGTGTTCTCCGACCCCTGCCAGATGCAGGCGTTCATCTGCAACTACCGCGACCACTGGTTCACCATTCGAAAATTGGGAAACCAGTGGTTTAATTTAAATTCGTTGCTGAAGAAACCCCAGTTAATTTCGGATACATATTTATCGTTGTTTTTAGCGCAGCTGAAAAACGATGGTTATTCGATTTTCGTGGTTTTCGGGAATTTCCCGGAGTGCGATGCGGATCAGCTGTTGCGGGTGAAACCGGTGGTGGCAGTGCAGAAGGTTGTGGAGCCAATCGAGGTGGATGATGATAGAGAGTTGCAGGCGGCTTTGGAGATGAGTTTGCGGGGGGACGATGACGAATTAAAAGCGGCCATGGAGATGAGTTTGCAGTGTGGAGGCATCGCTGAAGAGGACGATGAGGCGCTGCTGAGGAAGGCGATACACATGAGTTTGCAGTGTTGAGTTTTAGGATATTTTATAAGAGATAAACAAAAGAGTATTTTTGGATATTTACGTGTTGTTACTGTTTTTCGGAAATTAATGTTTAATGGTTTTTGAAGCACTGCCGTTGGATATTTATAAAATAAGTTTTTTAAGGCGGTTTTCAAAATATTCGTTCATACCCTGCGCATTCGCCAAAAACATAAAATTATATTTGAAACCTTAATATCATCTGTTTAATGGTAAAAGTTATTAAGTACATAGAAAATTAATAGCATTTATTGCATCTGAAATAGGACTTATACCTGATTGCACCATTTTACCTAAATAATGAAGAATTCTTTAATTAACTGCTCTACTTTAATTCTTCAGGTTGATTGGATAGATCACAAAACATCAAATTTTAAGTGGAGCTTAAGGGTCAAATCAAATGGTGCAAATGGCTTTTTATCACTTTTACCCTATAAACTGAAAGATATCGAAAATTAATGGAAAACACACTGAAAACAGGATAAATATCTTAAACAGCTACCGTTATTGTTTACACTAAAAATTCACAAGGCACTAATTTCCTGTTTTTGGACACAACTTATCTAGAATGTCTGAGTAGCCTTCTACAAGAACTTTCATGGAACCACTCTTGATGATAATAATATTAACAAGATTCATATTGGATTGTTAAACAAACATTTGTAATGATTGTAAAACATGCCTTCTGTGTTGGCTTTAAATTAATCCCGAACAAATCGAGTACTTTATATATCAAAACATTTAATTTGATCATTTTTTATTTAACTAAATTAATCATTAAATAATATAAATAAAAACCGCAATTAAGGGCATACCACACGCTTAAAAAATAAGATAAAATAGTGCTTTATGTGTATGCCGTTGTTACCACCAATAATAATACTGTCGTATTGAAATTTCAGAATGAGAAAGTTAAAGGATGAATCACTGTTCATAGTTTTTTAGTGAAAAACACAATTTATTGTTTACATAAAATGCATTTAATATGCTTAATATTTACAATAATTTGATCGTCAATTTAACCAGTTTAAACATTTTTATATTTGATTTTTAAAAGCTAGGTACAGTTGCGAGAGAAAAAAACTAGTACAGCAAAATACTTCGCTATGTGAACAATTTTTCAAATTGTCAATCAAACTGACAAATCTGTGGAAATATTAAGCAAGATTTAATTAACGTCGACATGCCTCAACTGACTGAAATGCAAAAAGCGATAATACCGACCCATTTAGAGACGGTATTAGCATTAGAGACATTGCTATGAAGTGCATGTCAACAAAAGCACTGTCTTGTTGGCCCAGAAGAAAATTGTTGTTAACCTGTACATGACAAACAAACTTGTCATGTACAGGTTAATAACAATTTTCTTCTTGGCCAACAAGACAGTGCTTTTGTTGCTTTTGTTGACAGCACTGCACTACAAGAAAAAAAATACGATATTTTAGAAGTGGCTAAAGCTCCTTGCTGTACTAGTTTTTTTTCTCTCGAAACTGTACCTAGAATCGATTTTTGTCAATAATAAAGGGTTTAAATCTTAAAAATATATTTATTAGTTTGCCCTCAATAAGTATTAGACTATTTCACATTTTCTTGCAAAAAAAAAGGCGAAGAACAATGTTTCTATCCCTCTTTCGCCATGGATTCACGTGTGTAATCGGATGTAGACCCCATATGATGCACCATGACCTAAAGGCTATTCATACATAAAATTAGAAACGTGGTTTGCTGAGAAAAAGTGGTAGGGCCTTAACTAAAGTTTTTATTTAATAAAGTATAATTTCGCATTTCAATTTTGTTTCAAAGTGGGTAAAAGCCAGAGCAGGGCCAGGATCAGAAGTCTCTTGCCCGACGTAGCCCTCATAAAATGCACAATTTTTATGTTGTTTTTGTATAAAATATGCTAAAATTCTATATATTTGCAAGACCTAGCGTTTGTTATACTAGACATACAGTGAATTTTTGTTTTAAGTTTACATATCCCAATGTAGTCATATGCTGTAAATTTCTAGGTATTTGTTATTTTTCTAAAAGTGTTCAATTTGAAGCTTTAAACGAGTGTTGTCCACTCCCAGACTAAGCATGAAGTAAAATTTTGAGTTTAGAAAAGCCTGAAAATTTGGTTTGGTCGCGTAGCGAAGCGGAGCGACTAAACCAAATTTTCAGGCTTTTCTAAACTCGAAATTTTACTTCATGCGCCACGCTTATTAAACACTGATTTAAAGTGAAGTTTAAAACACTGCGTAATATTGATCAAATTCCATTATTTTATTGATTTAATAAAAACTCTCTTTGGTTCATCTTAAAACACTTCCTTATTTAAAACGTAATAATACGAAACGAAAACCAAAGGGAGTTTTCTTATTTATAATCGTTACACTGTTGAAGTTTGATCTAACGTTAATAAAATTTACAAATATTCATTTTGTGTAACCAAATTTTCTGGTTCGAGTGATTTTTTTTTGGTATGTTCAGGTCAAACTCAAGCAGTATGTTTTGAAATTTACAATATATCAGAGTTTTATATGCGTGGCGCATAAAGTAAAATTACGAGTTTAGAGAAGCCTAAAAATTTGGATTGGTCGCTCCGCTTCGCTACACGACCAATCCAAATTTTGAGGCTTTTCTAAACTCGAAATTTTACTTCATGCTTAATCAAGGAGTGGAAATACTTGTTAGAAGCTTCAAATTGAACACTTTATATAAAAAGAACGAATTCTCCTGTAAATTAACTAAACGATGTAAATGTATACTTACGGCAGCTTGGTGGTGTAGTGGTTAGAGTGTTGTACTGCCACGCCACGGACCGGGTTTCAAATACCGGCCTAACAAGTTGTCTGCATTTATATAGGTTAGAATAAAAATGCCAAATACTCCGTCTTCTCGGATATGACGTTAAATGCATGTAGGACCCGTGCACTGCCTGGATGTTGTGTGCACGTTAAAGATCCCTACCGGTGGGTTGAAACTCCCACCGGGTTCGGCAAAATTCCCGGATAGCTGTAGACCTAATCTCCGGCGTCATGATTGGCCTTAGCAGCGGAAATAGATGACGTAAAACCCAAAATAAAAAAAATAAAATGTATACTTAAAAAAAAAATCTCTGTATGTGAATAATGTCTGAAAATTTACAGCATTAATATCAGGATGTGTATACTTGAATACTTATACTTTCGAATGAACCTCATGTTTGAATTAGGGTATGTTGCACATAAAATAGATTTAACAGAAAGAGCTAATTCACTGATTATAGAGGCTTCTACTTCGTTATACATTGTTGAACATAAATAAAACACTGTTTATCACTTTGTTTGTATAACAATTGGTTTATTTGGTGACTATAGTTTCGATACTACACGTATCATTATCAAACCGTTAGTAACAAAAAACTACAAAGGAACATTATTTATATTTGCAAATTTTCTAATAACAGCGTTAAAGAGGGGGGTGTATTTAAGGTCAAGCTGGTCGTTAATTACGGGAATTTCCCGATTAGCGCGGGCTCTGTGAATCTCCAAAGACTCCAGGAGGTCCATCTTTCTACCCTTCTCGGCAAAGTGAATAACTGAAAGTACATCCTCGCCAAAAGAATGGTTATTTTCAATCAAATGTTTGGCGAAAGATGACTTATCAATTAATCTATGCCGAAAAGAGTAAAGATGCTCACTGAGTCTGGTCTTAAAATTACGACCAGATTGACCTATATACACTCCCTTACAATCATTACAGGTTAATTTATATATTCCTGATTTGTAACTACTTGGTATCTGAGTCTTATGGTTAAAAATATGATTTTTAATTTTTGTAAATGGTTTCATCGCTATATTTAATTTGTGTTTTGCTAAAATATTTTAAATTTTGTGAGTTATATTTCCAAAGTAAGTAAGGGAACGATATGTTGCTTGTGTTTTAGGTTCGATTCCGGCAATACAAAATTAAACTTATTAAAAAATACATATATGCCGGAATCGAACCTAAAACACAAGCAACATATCGTTCCCTTACTTACTTTGGAAATATAACTCACAAAATTAAAAATATTTTAGCAAAACACAAATTAAATATAGCGATGAAACCATTTACAAAAATTAAAAATCATATTTTTAACCATAAGACTCAGATACCAAGTAGTTACAAATCAGGAATATATAAATTAACCTGTAATGATTGTAAGGGAGTGTATATAGGTCAATCTGGTCGTAATTTTAAGACCAGACTCAGTGAGCATCTTTACTCTTTTCGGCATAGATTAATTGATAAGTCATCTTTCGCCAAACATTTGATTGAAAATAACCATTCTTTTGGCGAGGATGTACTTTCAGTTATTCACTTTGCCGAGAACGGTAGAAAGATGGACCTCCTGGAGTCTTTGGAGATTCACAGAGCCCGCGCTAATCGGGAAATTCCCGTAATTAACGACCAGCTTGACCTTAAATACACCCCCCTCTTTAACGCTGTTATTAGAAAATTTGCAAATATAAATAATGTTCCTTTGTAGTTTTTTGTTACTAACGGTTTGATAATGATACGTGTAGTATCGAAACTATAGTCACCAAATAAACCAATTGTTATACAAACAAAGTGATAAACAGTGTTTTATTTAGAAAGAGCTAAGTAAATATTTCCTTTTGATTAATACATACGTAATAGTAAGGTTTTTTCACCTTTTATAAGTTTTGAATAAAGTATAGTGAAGACACTGCAACCCAATTTTTGTATCAATAAACATTTTGTGCCAAACTGAACACTTGGATAAAGTGACGTAACAAACAAAATAGGGGCCTGTCTGCAGAAACGGCCTATTTTGCCTTCAGGGGATTAATTAAAAGCAAAATGGGGCCTCTAGAGTCCTAATTAAATGCAAAATTGGGCTTCTAGAGCCCTGGTGCCCGTATTTTACGCAGCTGTTTCGATGAAACAAATGTATACAATTTTTTTATATATTCATTTGAAATGTAATTTATACTTTTGTTTGATAGTCACATTTACACATTTCTACCTTTTTATATACTTACTTATTTATTTAATCAACGATGCTATATAGCCGAATCAACCCGTTTCTTTAAATGAGAAGGCATTTTTTATATATTATTTTTACTCTACATGTATATCTAACTAAGATTGAATCATTAGATCGTGCTTTAATTTATATATAAGTACATACCGTAGTTTTATTATTGAGTAATTCTAGATTTGTATATTGTATATTTTAGTTTGTTTGTAATAAATATACATTATTTTTGTTATCATCATGGTTTTAATAAATATGTTAACAACTCCTTAAAACCCATTGGGCAGAGCTGGGCTGGATTCGAATCATTCAGGATTCGAATCCTTTTAGAGGATTTAAAAGAGGCATTCGAATACTTTAGTTAAGCTGGATTTGTGATCCGGATTCGTTACATTTTTTTAAGAGGATTCGTATTTGAATCCAAATGCGGGTGATTCGAAGGATTCGAATCCTTATAAAAGGATTCGAATATTTATAAAAGGATTCGAATATTTATAAAAGCATTTGAATTATTTTTGACGTTTCAAATTCATTTGTAAGTATTCGAATCCCTTGTAAATATTCGAATGCTTTTAATTCGAATATTTACAAGGGATTCGAATACTTACAAATGGATTTGAAACGTCAAAAATAATTCGAATTAATTGTGAAATTTTACTTCTTACGCCACGCGTATAAAAGAGTGATTAAACAAAAAATTTAAAAACACACAAAACAAATTTGTCATGTTAATCCTTAACATGAAAAATTTGTTTTGTGTGTTTTTAAATTTCTCGTTAAATCAGTGTTTTATACGCGTGGCGCATGAAGTAAAATTTCGAGTTTAGAAAAGCCCCGTGAAAATTTTCTACGCGGGGCTTTTCTAAACTCGAAATTTTGCTTCACGCTTAGTCTGGGAGTGGAAACGCTCGTTCGAAACTTCAAACGGAATGCTTTGATAAGAACATTAAATGACTGAAAATCTTTTTAAAGATAATAATCCAGTTTTCAAAATTTTGTTTAATATTATTTGAAGTAAAATTGACATGGCAGCCACCAGGGCCGTTCCAACCCGGGGGTGCCAGGGGTGCGGGGCACGCGGGCGGCAAGGCAGCCCGGTTATATATATATATATATATATATATATAAAAAAAACGAAATTCGCCGGTTATTCTTCAAAATGTTTCAAAAGGATGCACATACGCATGCTCGGTCTGTGATACGAGAATCGAGAGTCAAAATGCACTGTTGTTCTTCAGCGATTATCGATCGAATCGTTCGTAGGGGATTCCCCGTCGTTTTTCGCCACAATATTTTCGCCGCGCACTTGCATTTATCGCATCTCTAATTTTAACAGTCCATCAATTATCTAGTCAGCTTGCATAAAATTAAATACTCGTTTATGGCTTATCTCAACAACTGAAAAACAACGTTTTGTCTCTATTTATTGTGCTTGTGCTGAATAAACATATTTCAGAGGTAAGTAAACATGATAATATTTCTTTCTTTTGAGTGGTTAGAAATTGAATAAATTTATGGTTTGATATTTATTTTGAAAGTAAAGCTACGATTTATTTTATTTTTTTATTGTACAAATGTTTAATATATACTACAGAAAAAAGTGTAAACATAAGGGGAACTGTATTAAATACGAACAACATTTAAACAAAGTCAATTTTGAACGTTTCTTGCATCTTTATTGAGAAACAGCGCCTTTTTCAAAGTTCATTACGAAGTGAACTTTTTTTTTACAGATGTCTGATAACCGAAAAAAGCTTTCTGGGGCACAATACAGAAAAAGAAAACTTGAAAAAGAAGAGCTAGTAAAGAAGGCTTGTAGTTCTTTAAAAACATTTCTAATCCCAGCAAGATCGCTGGAGGCGTCATCAAATTCCAGAGCTACAAATGAGATGGAAACCGAAATTACAAACAAGGAAGATGTTTTAATTCAAGACCCAAGTCCAGAAATAAGTGAAACCGTGATCAAAGACCGTGAAGATATTTTTCATAACGGTGATGATTATAAGGATCCTAGCTGTTGGCCTTCCGTACTATCGGACAAAATTAAATTAACTTTAATAGAGTTAGGCCCTATCCAACATACAGAAGCGGATGTAAAGTTCCCTTTAAATAAAGACAACAGAAGTTACTCATCCATTTATTATAAAAAAACATTAAGTAACGGGGAAATAATTCCAAGAGTTTGGCTAGTGTATTCTAAATTAAAAAATTGTGTATTTTGTTTTCCATGCAAATTATTTAAGTTTTTCTAGTTCCTTTGTTGAGGGATATAATAATTGGCGACATTTAACACAGAATTTAGAACGTCATGAAAAATCCAAAGGTCATGTTTGTAATACAAAATCTTGGATTGATTTGAATAAATCAATGTTATCTAATACATCTACTGATTCTTTAAATGAGAAATTAATAAATATGGAAAAAGATAGATGGGTTTCTGTATTAAAAATTATAATTTATACCCTTAAATTCTTAGCTGGTCAAAATTTGAGTTTTAGAGGAAAACATAATAAGTTATACGGGCAACAAAATGGAAATTTTTTAAAGTTAATTGAAACAATTGCAAAGTTTAACGATAGCATATCAGACCACCTCACTAGAATTAGTAGAAACCCATCAAATATGCCTCATTATTTAGGTGTTCATATTCAAAATGAACTTATATCCCTTTTGGGACAAAAAATAAGAAATGAAATACTGTCGCTTTTAAAAATGAGTAAATATTATTTTATTATTTTGGATTCCACTCCAGATTCAAGTCACCAAGACCAACTTACTGTTGTAGTAAGATTTGTTCTATTAAATAATAAATCAAAGCAAATAGAAATTAGAGAGCACTTTTTAGGATTTATTTCAATAACAGATTCGACAGGACAAGGTTTAACTAATATTTTATTAGATTTTTTAAAAACTCACAGCATTTGTTTGGAGGATTTAAGGGGACAGGGTTATGATAATGGTGCGAATATGAATGGTCGCAATAATGGTTTACGAAAAAAAGTTTTTGACCTAAACCCTAGAGCTTTTTATGTGCCTTGTGCGACCCATAGTTTAAATTTAGTTGTTAATGACGCTGCAAAAGCATCTTTGGAAATTACAAGTTTTTTTGCAATTGTACAGGAGCTGTATGTTTTCTTTTCAGCATCGACCAAACGCTGGAACGTCTTAAAAAATGAAATCCCAACGTTAACACTTAAACCTCTTTCAGATACTAGATGGGAAAGCAGAATAGATGCGCTAAAAGTTCTTAGATACAATCTAACAAACATATATGATGCTTTATATACCATCTATTCTGATAATACTAGAGACTCTGAAACATGGCAAAATCATTACTTGTAAAAATTAGATCGTTTAAATTTATCTGTTCCATTATTACATGGTATAATGTGTTAACAAAAATTAACATTGTAAGTAAAGCTATGCAGGAATCGGATGCTGTAATGCCAAATGTTATATTGATGTTAGAGCAAACCAAAACATATTTATATAACATTAGGTCAGACAAAGGATTTAGTGATATGTTAGACGAGGCAAAAAATATTGCTCAAGATATCGATTGCGATCCTTCTTTTCCTCTGGTTGATGTTGTTAGACCCCGAACAAAAAAAAACGTTTATTTGACTATGAATGTAAAGATGACGCTCCAAAAGATCCATAACAGCAATTCAAAATTGATTTTTATTTTGTAATAATGGACACTGCATTAGCAAAAATTGAAGAAAGGTTTGAACAAATGAAACTCCATAACACAGTTTTCAATTTTCTCAACGACCTAAATACTTTCCTTAAAACAGGTAAATCAAATAGGTCTTCAAAATGTAAATGTTTGGAAAGTATGTTACTTGATCCATTTAAAAATAATAAGGACATTGTAGCTGAAGATTATTCTCGCACACGGGCGGCCACTACCCTAGGAACGGCCCTGGCAGCCACAATCTGAAATGTTAAATTTTTGCGACATTTCCCTGATACAAGATTTTTTTCCCTGACCTTTTAATACAACTTTCTTCTGGGGAAACCTCCATTTTGTTAAATTGTTTTCATTGTTTTTATCAATCATTATAGACAAAAACAATACAAACAATAATTTTGATATTTTTTTATAATTTCTGTGTATTTTGTTACTTTTTGCGATTTATTTAAACCGCCTTTTTTCAGTGTTTTGGTCAGTTTAAATGAAATTCCATGACGTTTTTCTGACTTTTCCGGGTTTAATGATATCTAGTGAATTTTTTTACGTAATTCGATTTTAAAAAAGAGTTCAATTTGAAGTTTTGAACGAGTGATTCCCCTCCCAAGTTAAGCATGAAGTAAAATTTTGAGTTCAGAAAAGCCTGAACGTTTTGGTTTGGAAATTAAGAGTTTTCTAAATTCGAAATTTTACTTCATGCGCCACGCGTACAAAACACTGATTTGAAGTGAAGTTTAAAAACACACAATTACATCTTTGATAAGAAGAGTAACACAGAATCAGATATTTAGTCTGTTATCAACGATGTTCAGTGTTAATTATAAATAATTAGGTATTAAATATTTTTGTTAAAACAACTGGTAGCAATATTAAAATGTTAATGGTTGCAAACAATAATAAAATCAAATGTATTCTTAAAGGATTTGTATTCGTGATTTAAAAAACAGGATTCGAATCTTTGATTCTAATCATATTTATCTCTTACGAATCCTTTATTCGAGTATTCGTGATTCGAATCATTTAAGGTGATTCGGATTCATGATTCGAATCCTTTTTACGAGGATTCGTTCTCTATAAAATTAATTATATTGAGTTTTATGATATACAGGGAATTTTTCTTTCAAGTATACATAACCTGATGCATATGCATTTTAAATTATTCATTGTTTTTTTTAAATGAGTTCAATTTGAAGCTTAAAACGAGTGTTTTCCACTCCCAGACTAAGCATGAAGTAAAATTTCGAGTTTAGAAAAGCCCCGTGCAAAATAAATAAAATCCCCTCCTATTGTTCACTTGGGAAACAAAAGTTCAGGCATTCATTACTGTTTTAAAAGCGTTTAATTCAAACGAGTGTTTTCAATCCCAGATTAAGCACGGAGAAAAATTTCGAGTTTAGAGAAGCCTGAAAATTTACTTCATGCGCCACGCGTAGAAAACACTGAAATATTATGAAATTAAATATATACTACTACTAAATCAGTATTAAAAATAAACTGCTAAAGCAGGATTACAAATATACTGCTAAACGAGAATATTGTGAACTTCACTTAAAACCAACGTTTTATACGCGTGGCGCATGAAGTAAAATTTCGAGTTTAGAAAAGCCCCGTGAAAATTTGTCTCGGGTCGCTGAGCGACCCTCGACAAATTTTCTACGCGGGGCTTTTCTAAACTCGAAATTTTACTTCATGCTTACTCTGGGAGTAGACAACAATTGTTCTTAGACGTTTTAAATTGAAGGATCACTCTAGATTACTAAGTTTATTACTCTGTAGTTTTCGAAGACCAAAGGATTACAGGGAATTGAAGTTTTTTTTTACAAAAAAACAACAAATATCTGAAGGTTCACAGCGTGAATATGAAAGTAAAAAAATCAATTTAAAAAAAAAACGAAGTTGGCTTGGGTTGGGTTGTTTTCAGTGCTTTTAACTTCACTTTAGATCAGTGTTTTATACGCGTAGCGCATGAAGTAACATTTCTAGTTTAGAAAAGCCCCGTGAAAATTGTAAAATTTGTGTCGGGTCGCTGCGCGACCCTCGACAAATTTTCTACGCGGGGCTTTTCTAAACTCGAAATTTTACTTCCTGCTTAGTCTGGGACGCTCGTTCGAAACTTCAAACTGAATGCTTTAAGAAAAAGATTAAATGACTGAAAATGTTTTTAAACATAATAATCTAGTTTTTAAATTTTTGTTTAATATTATTTGAAGTAAAAATGACATGGTAGCCACAATTTTCAATGTTTAATTTTTCCGACATTTCCCTGATTCAAGATTTTTTTCTCTGGCTATGTAATATAACTTTCTTCAGTGGGAAACCTTCATTTTGTTTCATTGTTTTGGTCAATATTCAAGTTGGTTTTATAAAAGTTTACGTGTTTTGTAATTGTTATGATGCCTGCTGATTTTGACAAATTTAATAATATCATTTGGTTAATTATATTTTTGATTCCATCTGTTTTATTATTTTTTGTAATGTTTATTATTGAATTTGTCAATTTAGTATTTTTTTTTAACTTTTGCCATTTTTATGTGTTTTTTTTATTCTGTATAAAATTAGAAATTAATTAGTTTCATATTTTTATTTGGTAAATATTTGCTTAGTGTTAATTTTAACAATTTTGAAAATGTTTGTTTCAATTTTATAAAATCCATAAAAGCAACAGACGATTATACTGTTGCTTTTATGGATTTTATATGAAATAAAAATATGTTTTCAAATTAATAACTTGTAATTTTTAAGAAATTGGTTCTTAATTTTGATGTTTTCTGGGAGCGATTGAATTTTATCCATTTTTAACAAAAAAAAAAAAAAATTGAAATCGGAAAGAAATATAATTATACTTTTTTGTTGGTTTTGAAGATTTTGCCAATTTATTAATTTATTTATTCTGCCAACGGAGTACATTTAAAAATAAATAATATTTTACAACTAAGAATATAAAATACACATTAAAACATAATTAACAATGTATAAATAATTATTAAATTAAAAAGACGTAAACACTGAAAATAATTTAAGGTAATGAATTTTTTTTTATTAATAAAAATTGTAACATTTTTAATTGATAATTTTTCTAAATCGATAAAACTTATAAAAGTAATTCTAAACAAATCGTCAAATTGATACAAAATAGTCAAACAAATCAAAATCAATAATATTCCAAAAAAATTACAAATCAACATAAACTTTCAATAGAATTTTCAATATAAACAAATTGACAATTCTATTGAAAGTTTATGTTTTTTGTCATTTTTTGTAATATTTATGTATATATTATGTATTATTGATTTTGATTTGAATTACTTCTATAAGTTTTATCGATTTAGAAAAATGATCAATTAAAAATGTAAGAATTTTTTTATTAATAAAAAACAAATATTTTCAGTTATTATGTTAAATTATTTTCAGTGTTTACGTCTTTTTAATTTAATAATAATAATTATTACCCAACAGGACAACCCAATTACAGAATAATTTTACAAAAATATAACTTTTTAGAATAATAAAATAATACATCTGAAGAGAACAAAATTACTAAAAATAAAGATTTTGTCAATTTTGGTCCTATTTGTTTCTTAACAAGTTTTTTTTTTTTTTAATTTTGTTTGTTGATTATTATTAATTAATATATTTGACGTCGTATTATTCTTGAATTTGTCAATATTGACAATTTTTTGCTGATTAAGTTGATTTAATTGATTTTTTCAATTTTAACGTTTTTTTTTTTAATTAATATTATTTGTATAATGTTTAATTTAGAAGACTTCTGTAATTTTCAGTTTATTTTATCAATTAAAATGTTGACCGTTTTTTATTATTAATCCCATTATAAATTATATTTATAGAATTTGTTGTCTAAATTTGTGTAATTTATAATTGGAATAACATTAATAATTGTCAACATTAAAAATAAATAATGACAACAATAAATTTTGTCAACGCTAACAAAACTAATTGATAAAATAATCTAGAAATAAAAATCTTCAAAATTAAACATTGCACAACTAATATTCAAGTTTATTGACTTTAATAATTTTCCTGATTTTATAATTGTGGACGGTATTTATATATTTTCATGATTTCTTATTACTCTGCTAATATAAATATTTTTTTTATTGTTTCATGATTTTTAATGAATGTCCATAATTTTCATATTGTTCATAATTTCTGTGTATTTTTTTACTTTTCGCGATTTATTTAAACGTTTTTTTTTAGTGTTTTGATCAATTTGAATGAAATTCAATGACTTTTTTCTGACTTTCCCAGGTTTAATGATATTTATTGAATTTTTTTACGTAATTTTTAGGCATTCGGCGACTTTATAAAAGAGTTCAATTTGAAGTTTTGATCGAGTGATTCCACTCCCAGCCAAGCATGAGAGGAATATGAAACATTTGTTGAAAAAGCTCAAGTATTTAACATGGGGGAAAGTACTATGATAGACATATCATTTTTTTTTCATTCTGACATTTACGATACACATTTTAACACTTGTGGCATATTTTAAAGTAACGAGTGTCTTCCAATCCCAGACTAAGCATGAAGTAAAATTTCGAGTTTAGAAAAGCCCCGCGTAGAAAATTTGTCGAGGGTCGCGCAGCGACCCGAGACAAATTTTCACGGGGCTTTTCTAAACTCGAAATTTTACTTCATGCGCCACGCGTGCAAAACACTGATTTGAAGTGAAGTTCAAAAACACACAATAACATTTTCAATCAGACCAACACGAAATCAGATATTTAGTCTGTTATCAACGATGATCAGTGTTTATAATAAATAATTAGGTTTTGAATATCTTTCTTAAAACAACTGTTAGCAATATTAAATTGTCAATAGTTCGAAAAAAATTATAAAATCAAATTTATTCTTGAAGGATTTGTATTCGTGATTCGAAAAAACAGGATTCGAATCTTTGATTCGAATCATATTTATCTCTTACGAATCCTTTATTTGAGTATTCGTGATTCGAATCATATTAGGTGATTCGGATTCGTGATTTGAATTCTTTTTACGAGGATTTGTCCCAGCTCTGGTATATTTTGTATAAAATATGAAAAGTTGAATGCTAGAAAGACTAGAAAACGATAAATTATCCAAGAGTTAAAAACCCTTAGATAATTTTTCGTTTTTTAGTCTTTCTAGCATTCAACTTTTCATACTTTATGTAATATAATTTAGTAATTATAAAAATACAATATCTTTATATGTTTAAGTTTCTTTTCAAGCTTATTTTCCAAACTTTTACATGCAATAATAACCTGTTACATTACTTTTTCTACACCTTACATTAATATCTGTACAGCACAGTTTGTTATTGGGAAAACTTTTTTATGTGTAATATTTCTTTCTCGTATGAATGATTTTTTCGTCGTATTGCGTGTTTCTAAATGTCACCTAATTACATAAACTGTTGGAATCCCGCACAGGTTTTCATTTTTTTTGCAATTTATAACGTGCAATGCCGAAAGGAGGTGTAATCACAGGTAATGGTGAAGATTTTGAAGTTGGACGCTGAAAATTTGTATCGGAATTACACAAAATAGTAATTAAGTAATTAATGTTGCCTCATTTTTTATACAACTTCGTCTAAAACAGAAGTCGGTAACATTCAAATTTATAATATTTGTGCAAAAATATTCATAACATAATTTTTAAAATATGAAGAATATTTAAAACTGTTAAACATTAAATTATCAAAATATTAAATAATTTGGTAAAACAAAGTCTGAACATTTGGATTTATCGGCCCTGAGCGAAGCTTAGCGCGCCGGCTAGTAATGTTAAGCTTGTATTAGACGACACTATTTTCTTGTACAAGAAAATAGTATACTATTTTCTATCATTGTGTAATACACAAAATATGACCAAACGCAAATCTTGTACAGTTTTTTTATAATGGAAATAGGACATGTTCTATTTGGTACACCATGATAGAAAATAGTATATTATTTTGAATTGTGGAGGCTTCTACTTCCTTATACATGTTAATTTAACACAATAAAACACTTTTAACTTTGTTTGTATAACACAATTTATTTTTTATGTGACTGCAGTTTCGGCAAATTCAGCTTGCCATTATCAAACACTTCATGTTTGATAATGGCAAGCTGAATTTGCCGAAACTGCAGTCACATAAAAAATAAATTGTGTTATACAAACAAAGTTAAAAGTGTTTTATTGTGTTAGTATATTATTTTCTTGTACAAGAAAATAGTGTCGTCTAATACAAGCTTTAGTGATAACTTATCACGGTAATTACCAGAGCTAATTTGCCGTAAAATACGGTATATTACCCAGAGGATCCGATAACATTGGTAACATTTAATTCTTGTAAATGCACAATATGTTGAGAGCGCAAAATTAGGATCTCTAAATAAACTTGTGTATACATTTTCGATTTGCTATATTTTCCAAAACTTATTTTATTGTTTTATTTTATTAATGTAAGATCATAGATATAATTTACTATTTTCATCATCATTTAAAATAATGCCTTTGGCTGGGCCAGTGTGGATCAGGGTGTTTTTGATACCCGGTTTGAAACTAGTTTTGTTAAATTTACGTAATTTAAATAATAGCCTTTAGCTGGGTCAGGGTGTTCTTTACACTAGGTTTAAGGCTAGTTTTGTTAAATTTACCTTATTAAAACGATAACCCTTAGCTGGGTGTCAGAATCAGGCTATATATTCTTGTTACCCGGTTTGAGAGAATTTTTATTAAATTTTTGTAAATTAGTAAAGTTATTGATCCTGAAACCGTTAAATCTGTATACATATCCCCTATATTTAAATAAAATGCAAATCAAATAAATTGATCCAACCAACTGTTTAAATCAGTGATTATAGGCAAGTTTTATAAACAAAAAAATAGAAAAGAATGATTTATTAAAGCGTTAAAAACTATAATACTAAATGTTTTATAACATTGACATTTAAAAGAGTTCTTCTGTTTAATGGATATTTATAATTTTAATTAATTTTAACGACCAATAATTATATGGCGAATCTTCAAATAAAAGCCACTGAGCAAAGACACGTTGCATAACACGTTGCATTAATGTTGCGGCGTAACACGATACGTTGCGTTTTAAGTTGCATAAATGTGGAAAAAACATTGCATAAACGCTGAAGAAAAATTTTGCTGCACCGTTGACAAAGCAACGCCCATGCAACAAGAGCAATTACTTTTATATGTATGCAACCCAACATACAAATGTATGTATGTTAAGTTGCATAGGATGAATGCATAGAATCCGTGTTGTATACAACGCGATGTACAGCAATTAAGTAAACGTTATAGGAACGTTTCTCTCGTAATCTTAATGCTATATTTATTTCTGGGCTTAAATAGTAATAAATACAAATATATATTCATTATTCATCTGTCTGATGAAGCCACCGTGTGGCGAAACAATTGTTGCAGTGTCAGTCAATAAACAGTGAAATCTTAACCAAGTGTGTTATTTACTAAAAGTGTTAAATATATATTTGTAACAAGAAAACCAGAAAAAAACTGTCTTACAAAAAGTAATGTATACTCTAGAGGGGGCAATACCTTAGTACCCAGTAACCTCAAAGGTTGAAAACACTAAAATATTGTTAACAACCCACTGAGCAAAGAAACACTGCATGACACGCTGCATCAATGTTACCGCGCAACACGAAACGTTGCGTTTTAAGTTGCATGAATGCTGAAAAAACGTTGAATAAACGCTGAATGTCCGCCTGCAGGAACGTTGCATGCTAACGTTAAAAGAAAAATGTTGCTACACCGTCGACAAAGCAACGCCTATGCAACACGAGCGATTACTCTTATTTGTATGCAACCCAACATACGAATGTATGCATGTATGTATGTTAAGTTGCATACGATGCAACTCGATGTGCAGCAATTAAGTGAACGTTATAGGAAGGTTTCTCTCGTAATCTCAAAGTAAAATTTATTTCTGGGTTTAAATGGGTCAAAAAATACAAATATATATTGGTAACAACAAAACAATGAAAAAAACGGTCTCACAAAAAGTAATGTATAGTCTAGAGCCTGGGTCTCCAAACTATCTTCTTCGCGGGCCACAAATACAATTCTACATAATAAAGTCGGCCAAGATCCGATTAATTTTATAAAATTATGAAAAATTTAAGGAACAATTGTTACAATATTTCAAAATATGACATTTACAAAAAAAAATTACAAACAATCGCGGGCCGGATTCATGCAAGTCGCGGGCCGGATTTGGCCCGCGGGCCGTAGTTTGGAGACCACTGGTCTAGAGGAAACAGTACCCCTTAACCTAAGTACCTAGTACCCTCAAACTCTGAAAACTTTAAAATATTGATAACAAGTGAATGAATTTCAATTGATATCAGCGGCTTATACTCGTGGCGCATAAAGTAAAATTTCGAGTTGAGAAAAGCCCAGAAAATTTGTCTCGGGTCGCTGCGCGACCCGAGACAAATTTTCACGGGGCTTTTCTAAACTCGAAATTTTACTTCATGCTTAGTCTGGAAATGAAAAACACTCGTTTAAAGCTTTCAGTTGAACTCTGTTAAAAAACAACGAATATCTGAAGATTTACAGCATATAATTGGGACATGTTTACTTGAATGAAAAACTCTCTGTATGTTCAATGTCCATGAAATGTGTAAACTACGATGCTGCATTACAGCAACAGTTTCAACAATTATACAATGTTAAAAATGCAATGTTACCATTTTTAATATATATCCAATGTTTACAATACAATGTTGCATAAAAGTTAAATTGTAATGATTTTATAACGTTGTGTTACTTTGTCGCAATATTTTTGAAACGTTATAAAACAATGTTGAATTTTAGTATCATGTTTAACATTTCAGTATTGTATATAAATCAATATTGCACGGAAAACGTTTATACAATGTTTGTAACGTGGCTAAAACTTTCTTGTAATAATTTAAATACAATGTTTTATTTTAGTATCATGTTCAATATTCGTGCAATATTTAGAATGATTCCGTGTTCAATGGGAAGTGAACTTCAATTGAAATCAACGTCTTGTACGCGTGGCGCATGAAGTAAAATTTCGAGTTTAGAAAAGCCTGAAAATTTTCAGGCATTTCTAAACTCCAAATTTTACTTAATGCTTAATCTGGGAGTGGAAAACACTCGTTTAAAGCTTTTAAAAATAAAGAACATCTGAAGATTTACAGCATATATTTGGGATATGTATACTTAAAAGAAAAACTCCCTGTTTGTTGAATTTCCATGAAATGTCTAAACCGTAATGCTGCATTACAGCAGCAGTTTCAACAATTATACAATGTTAAAAGTGAAATGTTATCATTTTCAATATTTATCCAATGTTTACAATACAGTGTTGCATAAAAGTCAAATTGTAATGATTATACAAGGTTGTGTAACTTTGCCGCAATATTTTTGAAACGTTAGAAAGCAATGTTGAATTTTAGTATAATTTTCAACATTTAGGTAATGTATATAAACAAATGTTGCACGGAAAACGTTTATACAACGTTTTTAACGTTGCTAAAACTTTGTTGTAATACTTATAATACAATGTTTTATTTTAGTATCATGTTCAATATTCGTGCGATGTTAAAAAAATTCTGTGCTCAGTGGGACGTCTACAAGACATTTTAAATACTTGATTTTTCTTGTTTGTTTGTGTCTATTCTACATTTATATTCTTTCTTAATTTAAAGTTATTAAAATCAAGTGTTTTTGTTTTATTCTCTTTTTACTTTAAACTAAAACAGAATATATTTTTTTGTTGTGTTGGATAATAGATGAGGTAATTTCTGAAAGAATCCTGAGATTTTCTTAATATTTGTTGTTAGTTTGATTCTATTTTATATTTTCAACACTTGGTTTTTGTTTTCTTTAATGTTTACTTTGTATTTTTGTATATAGGGTGTTTCATAAATGCGTTCTCGGAGGATATCTCGTCTCACGTTAAAAAAAAAAACAGTTTTTTCACCAAGTTTGCTTGGTTTTAAGAGGTGCATAACCTAAAAATATTAGTATGTATACAGGATGCGCCATAAAGACAGTAGCGAATGTAACTTGCTTATTTTAAATAGATTACCTGTTTATTATTTGATTTTTGAATGCCTGATAAATATTGCTCACGATTTTAATAAAAAAATTGGTTTAAGTCATACCGTTTTGGAGTTATTTGACATTTATGAACAAAAATGACGTATGCGGTGGTTTCGTAAACCTAAACTATCTCTGAAACTAAACGAGATAGAGAGATTTCGCCATTCTCTTAAGAGTAGAGGCCGCTATCAGTTATTTTGCTACGAAATTAAAATAGTCTCATTTACAATTTTTTAATCAAGGGTTATTTGATTTTTTAAATAGAACCATATAACGTTTTTTTACCAATCCACTCAAAATGCAATTCTCTTTCGATTAGGTTTATCATTTTTATTCGTAATTTTAATGTTTTCAAGATAATAACATTACATCTGCAAATAAAAATTTCTTAACAAAACTAAAAGAGTTTTATTTTGAGTTGATTGATATAAAAAAAAATAATATGATTACATTTAGAAAAATCATGTTACCCTTGATTGGAAATTTCTAATTTCAACTATTTTTATTTCATAGCCAAATAACTTAAGCCAACAAATTTATAGTGTCAGAAATATTTTAGGTTGACGAAACCACTGCAAACGTAATTTTTATCCATAAATGACAAATAACTTTGATCCGGTACGACTTAGGCCGAATGTTTTTAATAAAATAATAGGCAATATTTATGAGGAATCTGAAAACCAAATATTGTACACGGGGATCCAATTAAAATAAGTAAGTTGCATCCGCTACTGTCTTTATAGTGCACTCTGTATACATCAATATATGTTTATGTTATGCAGCTCTTAAAACCAAGTGACTTTGGTCAAGAAAAGTGTTTTTATCTCTAATGTAAGCCAAGATATCTTCCGAGAACGCATTAATTAACTTTAAATAAAAACAGAATATGTTTGTTGAATTGAATAATAAAAAAGGTAATTTTCGAAGAATCCTCAGATTCTAAAATGGTTATTACAATTGACACATTTTTAATTAACTAGTTTTTAAATAAATGCTTAAAAGAAAATCTGTTATTTTCATCTAAAAACATCTTAAATATTTCAAAAATTTGCTTCACTCTCTGTGATGTGTAATCAAAAATGGTTCTTTTTAAAGGAATTCTTAAAATTTAAATAATCCTTACTTGAAAATTCTGAAAATAAAATTCTACTATAAAACACCTCATTAACAGATACTCACAATATTAAACGATTTTCACTTTCAATTCATTTCTGGTGAATCTCTGAATGAAAGTCTACAAGAAATACCAATACATGATTTATGTGTGATTTATATGTTTGGGATCTCATGACTTTAATTTCCGACTAAATAGTTTTCTTTTCTAAATTGCATTAAAAAAATACAGAGTAATTATTTTTCAATTAAATAATCTAAAAATAAAATTGCAGACGCTTAAAGCTCTACTGACATTTAAATGAAAATCCAAATTGTAGACGTTTAAAGTTGATTCAATATGTTTTAGACAAATTCTAACTTTAGCGATTCCGCACAAAATTTGTGTTTGTTCTAACATTAAACACATAAAAAAATCATCAATTCTATTTATTTTAATTCATAAGTTTTTGAATAATGTAAACTTCAAAAAAAACTTTGTGTTTATCTAACGAGGGTTTGCACTCCTTGATTAAGCATGAAGTAAATATTTAGAATTTAGAAAAGCCTGAAAGTTTGGATAAAACCAATCCAAATTTTCAGGGTATTCTAAACTCGAAATATTTACTTCATGCGCCACGCGTATACAACATTAATTTAGCGTGCAGTTCAAAAATATATACATGATATTTCGTATCAATAACACGAACGCGAATATTCTGTCTGTAAAGGTTTTTTTTGTAGGTTTTAAAGACATTTTTAGTTTGTCATAAATCGTCAATTTTTCACGGAACACTTTATGTAAGCTCACGGAGCAACTTAACTCTTATATTCACAATTTTTTTTAATTTTTGTGTTCTGTAGATTCTTAATCTTCAATTTTTTTCACTCTTTGAACTCTTAATGCCAGTTGCATCAAACAGGTTGAACTGGTTCAACTCAGAGCTCGAGTTCAAAGTGACATTAGAACGATAGGAACTGTCATCTTGAACTAAAGTTCAGCTTGAACTCGAGTTCAACGTATTTGGTGCAACTGGGCCTTAATCTTATGTTTTATATTAATAATCTTAGTGTTTTTTTTACTTTTTACACTTATTCTCATCTTTTAAGCCTAATGTTAACATTTTCAACAATAAAATATTAAAGTACCGATTGTTACCTCTTTATTGCCAAAAATATTACCCAATTATAAATTACCGGTAATTTTACATCACTAGCGCTAGAAAATCCAAGTTCACAGAACTTTCTAAACTCGAAATTTTACATCAAGCTTAGTCAAGGAGTGGAAACAATCGTTACAATCTTTAAATAACCCGCTATTCAAAAACACCGAATACCTGAGAAATTACAAATTAGGATATGTTTTACTTAAGAGAAAAATCCCCTGAATTATATATTTTCTAAGTATTTAATCTCAATGTATGTATACTCAAGAAATTAATAGCTTTTATAGTACCTAAATATTAAAAAAAAGAAGTACTATAAAATTAATATTTTTGCTTAATTCTCGTAATAAACTAGTACCATTAATTTTATCTTCCACACAATATTTTTAATGAAGTAATAATGTTAATTATCCATATGTCAATTGCATTGTTGGAGCGATGATGAAATTAACGAGTAGGGTGGTTGTGAGTAAATAGTATTGCACAAGGAGACATCCATCATTGAATTATGTAAGTTATTGTTTAGTAGTAATGTGCAATTTATATTAATTAGCTGAAAATTACTCTGCTGAGTTTATTATGGATGTCACGGAGACAATGGGAGTAGTCGTGTGTATACTTTGGAGACTGTCGCTAATAATTATTAACACTAGTTAAAATACAGAGCATGAAATTTGGAAAAAAATTGGTACACAATAATTAGAAAATGGAGATATGAGATTTAAAGAAATTAATAAAAAATATAAAGTAAAGATGCGATATTCAGTATTTCTAATTTTAGAACAAGCCCTACCAATTGATATGTTTTATTTTCTTTAGATTAATAGTTCTAGGGAATTGTTCTTTTCAGTATACACAACCCAATCTATACGCTGTATTTGTTTAGCGATTCTTTGTTGAAAATCGTTCAATTTAAAGATTCTAACGAGTGTTTCCACTCCTTGATTAAGCATGAAGTAAAATTTTTCGAGTTGAGAAAATCCTGAAAATTTGGTTTGGTCGCGTAGCGAAGCGAAGCCATCAAACCGAAATTTTACTTCATGCGCCACGCATATAAAACACTGCAATATCACGAAGTTTAAAATATAGTTCTAAATTAAAGTCTCTCAGTGTTTTATACGCCTGGCGCATGAAGTAAAATTTTGAGTTTAGAAAAGCCTGAAAATTTGGATTTGCCGGCGGGACTCGCTTCGCTCGCGCGATGGCAAATCCAAATTTTCAGGCTTTACTAAACTTGAAATTTTACTTTAACGCCTAAAAATGTACAGCGTATGCATCAGGATATGTATTATACAGGGTGATTCAGTTTGGTGTTCCACCCCCTTCTTACTTTTTTATTTTGAGAGTAAAGTATATAAAAACATATATATTTGTAGCAGGAAATTATCTATTTAATGGTGTCACAGATTTGATAATACGATGACAACTGTCAAAGTAGCGATAGTATTTTTTTTTCAAATGACACTATACCTATTTTTTGTTCAATTCGGATAGAAGGCACTTTACTGCATCCGAACATCCTTCACAACTATACGCTTAGATAACAAAAAAAAATTATAATTAAATCACAAAAATCATGAAAAATAAACAAACTATTTCATTGAGTGTTTAATTCTTTAAGGTAGGTCAATTAACAAATTAAAAAATTCTTAAAAAAACAAATAGGCACAAATGAAGATAATGATGTTTTTAAATAAAACTTACTTACTTTTCCACTCTCTATCCGAATCTTAGAAAAAAAATAGGGGTTCGTATTCAACATTTCAAAGTTACCCCCTCCCCAGCCTCCCGTAAGGGTGGGGGGTTAAATTGTCTTACAGAATTGTCCCCCTCCAAATCTTTAAACTTTTATTTGAAACATTTTTTCATTCCGTGCATGGTTCTGAAGATATTCCAGGTGGTACTTTAAAATGGGACACCCTGTATATATTTTATGAATTGTAATATTTATTAGAAAAAGTAAGAGTTTTAAAGTTTGGTATTTTTTTAGTTCTTATATTTTAAAAACTTAAACGCAAATCTCATTAATTTTTAAGCAATTGTTGTGGGTATTAGCAAAATCTGAGACGTTTTTAATTTTAATTCCTCAGAATATCAAACTTTGTCAATAGAAAACGATAGATTTTGAGTTGTTTAAAAAAAAAATTATTACGAGTTTTATCAAAATCTGGTACTAGGTAATTTTTTCATGATTCTATTTAATAAAGTAAACGTTCAATTTTCACAATAAATTTGAGCTTCTGTAATTTTGCTCCAGTGCGGTTTTGACACTCAATCATTTATAAAAAATAGTTTGAGATCTGTAAAAATCTGACACGCTGTTGATTTTTAAGATTTTTTCTCTGATAACGTTGCTTCTCTAAAATACAATATTTTGTCTTTGGAAATAATACCGAATTTATTCTGTATTTTGTTCACATTGCGTACATAAAATGAGATTAAATTCTCACCAAATATGTAATACATAGAATTTGTATAACATATTATTAACTTGTTTCTCATTATTCACTTGGTAAATCATTTCTACTAACACTATAGGTGTTTAATTGAATTCACTTGGTTTGTTTTACTAAAGAGTAAAACAAACCAAGTGAATTCTATTAAACACCTATATTTGTATAACATTTTGTAAATTTTCAGACAATCGTTGTTTTTGATTAAGCATGTAGTAAAATTTTGAGTTTAGAAAAACGTGAAAATTTGAAATTGCTGGGGTGCTTAGCGCCACGACAAATCCAAACTTTCAGGCGTTATTAAACTCGAAATGTTACTTCATATAAAACACTAAAATATATATCACGATTATCTATTTTACAAATGTTTATTTTGTTTAATAAAATCGTGCGCTTTCAAAATATCTAGGTATAGTCAAAAGAAAAAATCACTATATATACAATACTTTGATAGTGGCACAACTAAAAAAAGTGATTGTTTTTCAATACAGTTATTTAATGAATACAGAGACACAAATAAAAATACCTGAAAAAATAAGATAAATAGAGTGAAGATAGAGACTTTAATATTTGGATAAAAGTGTCTTGTAAACTTTTGCAGGCTCCTCCTGAAAAATTAACAAATTTCACTTGTGCCATTATTAAAGCAAAGCAGCGATATTATAATATTGTATTCGTAACTTTTATAGGCTGATAACATTGTCAATACAAAAATTTGGTGTTTCTAACAATTGCTAAGCACCAAACTGTCAAATATAGATTTAAAGGAATGAATAACACGGGTAAATGATGCTTATTAATAATACGTTAATTCTTTCAACTGAATATTTCCTGTATTGTGGAGGCTTTTACTTCGTTATACGTATTAATTTCACAATAAAACATATTTTACTTTGTTTGTATAAGACTTTTTGCTAAATGTGACTGCAGTTTCGACAAATTTAGCTTGTCATTATCAAACATAAAGTGCACTTTATGTTTATTAAATTTGTTGAAACTGCAGTCACATTAAATAAAAAGTGTTATATAAACAAAGTAAAAAGTGTTTTATTGTGAAATTTAATATTTATTTATATTTTTCTTAAATATCATACTATCTCCAATGAAGCAAGAAAATAATGAATTAACATAACATGCGTTATAGAGAACGTGCCTCGAAACCAATTTTATCAACTTTTCCACTCAATTTGCCACTTAATGTATGAATTACGCGATTTTAAGCAATATTAACATATTTATGTAATGAAAGTTACATTCACTTGTAATTAGGAACTAAAAATATTTAATGTTTATACATGGTATGTGAAAATGTGTTTACAACCCACTTTCTTGTATGTAATTTAGAAAATTTGCATAGGAAAAATTATTTTAGTAGCTTTATTTCTAATAAATTTAAATTTATGGTTAATTGAAAAATTGCATGATATTGGAATATTGATACATATAAATAAACTTTCAACGAATTCCTTCTTCTAAAAATTAATTATCAGATATCCTTGCATGTACTACGTATTTTTTTTAATTTACCGCCGATTTCTGTCTATATGCAGATTTAAAATGAATTCATTATCAGTTATTCATGCTTTTATTTTTAAAATACAAAAATAAAATATACACTAGAATTACGTAGGTGTATAACTAAACTTTGTCTTTGTTGTATTAATGTAAATTCATAATTCATATTTAAAATTGCAGAATATTTAAACTATAGTAAGAGAACAATTCAAAAATTAATCAACAGACACAATAGACATCATAACATCCAATCCACAACCACTTTAGAACCAATTTTAGAATCAGACAACAATAAGAAATATATAAAAATAATTCATGACCAACCAACATTTAAATAAAATATTCAAAAAATACAATTTCATTCCGGCACATTACACCAATACCAAACTTAAAATGTTATTGGGTAATATACTCAATGACATTAGAAGCGTAACACCCAGAAGGAGTTATTATTTTAACTTGATTTTTTGCCAGTATGGTAGTCTTACATCAAGAATATAATGATTACATTTTCAAGAAATTTTATTAAAAAACAATCTAAAAAAAATTAATAATGTGTTTGGCGACCCCTTTGCTGTATACACTCCTGTAGACGTCTGGGCATCGACAAAATGAGATGGTTGATGTCTTCTTGAGGCATCTCGTTCCAAGCAACTTGAATTTCATCGATCAACTGTGCTAGAGTCTGTGGAGGATGTTGCAAAGAGAATATTCTTCTTCCCATGATATCCCACACATGTTCAATGGGATTTAAATCCGGCGAACGGGGCGGCCACGCCAAAACATGAACATCAGCTTTATTAAGAAAGTTCATAGTTCGACGAGCAATATGGGGACGTGCGTTATCTTGTTGAAAAAGTACGTCTGGGCGGCCATCTAAATAAGACAACAAAGTCGGTCGTATGACGTCTTCAACATAACGCGCAGCTGTCATACTGCCTCGAATGAATACAAGAGGTGATCGACTACCATAAGCAATAGCCCCCCAAACCATTACTCCAGCAGTCCTGTGTACATGCCTCTCAATAGCAAACCTAAGATCAGGTCGTTCTCCACGGTAGCGTCGTACCCTTCTACGGCCATCATGCGTGCCTAGACAAAATCGTGATTCATCGCTGAATACGACATCGTGCCATTCTGCCTCCCAATGCTGCCGTTCTCTGCACCAGTCCAACCTTTGGCGACAGTGTCTCGCTGTTAAAGGAAGCACTAATCTTAGACGGTACGAAAGAAGCCCAAAGGATTGAATGCGGCGATATAAGGTTCGCATACTAACGGGCCTACCTTCTTCCCCAATCCATTGATCACCGATTTGACGCGTAGTAGCGAAACGGTCTCACAGGGCTATTTGTCTTAAGCGCCGATCTTGACGTTCTGTGGTACGCCTTGGTTGACCAATTGGTCTTCTTCTTGCTCCTCTACCTTCTTCTGTCCATACCTAATACACACGTATTACGGTTGCTGCAGTGGAATCAATACGGCGGGCAATTTCGCGATAGGACATACCGACATCTCGATAAGCAACAACTCGACCCCGGTCAAAATCGCTCAAATGGTGATATTGTGGACGTCTTCGGACTCGAGGCATTTTATTTAAGCTTAACACACTCAACGGAAACACGAAAACTAAAAACATCTGTACTAAACAGCTCATATAAATAGTTTTATCAAAAAAGAAAAAGTGAAATATTTTTTTTTTCACAATAAATATAAATGGCACAAGGTTGAAATTGTTATCAATGTATGCTTTAAATATAGTCACTCTGTTGCTAAAATATGAATTCAAAAAAATCATTCCTTCTTGGTGTTACGCTTCTAATGTCATTGATTATACTTTTGAAAAACAAAACCAGTTTCTGAGTTCAGGGATTTACTCAGTCAATTGCAATAATTGTACTAAATTGTATACTGGACAAACAAAAAGAAAAGTGCACATCAGATTCAAAGAACATATGTACCACATCAAAAGCCAAAACCCTGACAAATCAGCAATTGCTCATCATACTTTGACAACAGGCCACAAATTCAACATAAATAAAGTCAAATTATTAAAAGAATCTAGCAGTTATCAATTAAACATGTTGGAAGCGATAGAAATGATGAAATATAAGACAGAACTACTCAATTTCGATTTAATCCCAATAACGAACCCCTTATTAAATTTATTACCCAACAGATAATCCTCATTAACACCATTGTGAACCCTCCCAAGTCCGAAGCCGAATAATCCCCAAAACCCCAATTTCAAAGATACCGCATTTGTTTCAAAATTCAAATTTCTTTTTTGGTTTTTCCGCCTAATCCGACTAGGTATATATTGTAAACATTTATCGTTTTATATTCAGTTAGCTATTGATAATGGGTACATAGTACCCGAAATGTACATCTAGCAAGAAAAATAAAAGTGAAGAAAGGAATATAACTGTGTTTAATTAAGTTTGTTGTATTAAATATTACGAGTTAAATGAAGAGTTAGTTAAACAGAGTTTTTCTATTGCATTTCACTTTATATCGAATGTGTATCCCTTTATCTCAAATATATTTCCCATTTATCAAATGCATTTCCCTATATACCACTGTAATGGGTCAGTAGGGGTCATGTGCAAATATTATTTTTGACGAAATTAAATTAAAATATTAATACAAGAATCACCTAAGAAAATAATAAAGAAAAATCAACATCCAGTAAATACGAGAATAACATTAGTCGATCAAAATTTTTTATGTGAAAGAAATAACAAATGCAGCATCGCCTTAAAATAATAAACAAGTACCGGCGCTTGGAGAACTGCTAAGACATACAGAAGGATTCAGTTCAGGGTTTAACGAACGCAAACACAACAAGTGTGCAAAGTCAGGGAAATGAAGTTGACGTCAGAGAGGGAAGGGTTTTGTGACCATATATGGTAGTAGATAAAATTTAAGCAACAAGATTTGGGGAGGGGAGAACTTTGAGAGCAGCAAAGAAACGATTCTAAAAATCAGTTAGTTTTGGGACCGGGACGGGGACAGTCAGTATCTGAATGTAAATGGGGACAGTTGAAAATGGGAAGTTTCAGTGGGATGTGAGTTAGTGAAGTAATGTTGATGAAGAGAGTCAAGAGAGAGTTCAGAGAGTCAAGAGGCAGTTCGGAGAGAGTCAAGAAACAATTCGGAAGAAGAACATCACGAAAAGCACCACAAGTTCCAAATCACAGAGGGAAATAAGAATAACACAACAAAAATCAAAATTATACCACAAATATAAAAACGATACAACAAAAAAAGAATACAAAACAGTTAACGGGTGTGGTCGAGCTGTGCGTGGAAAACGAAGGAGTGTTCCTGCTAGTTAATTGCTGATCACAATTAACAGGTGTGGTCGTCCCGAGTTAGTACTGCAGAGTTATGTTCCCGCTAGTTAATAGCACAAAAGCAGTTGACGGGTGTGGTCGAGCTGTGCATGGAAAACGGAGGAGTGTTCCCGCTAGTTAATTGCCTGAAAACAATTAACGGGTGTGGTCGTCCCGAGTTAGTACTGCAGAGTTATGTTCCCGCTAGTTAATAGCACAAAAACAATTGACGGGTGTGGTCGTGCTGTGCGTGGAAAACGGAGGAGTGTTCCCGCTAGTTAATTGCCTGAAAACAATTAACGGGTGTGGTCGTCCCGAGTTAGTACTGCAGAGTTATGTTCCCGCTAAATAATGGCAAAAAAGCAATTGACGGGTGTGGTCGAGCTGTGCTTGGAAAACGGAGGAGTGTTCCCGCTAGTTAATTGCCTGAAAACAATTAACGGGTGTGGTCGTCCCGAGTTAGTACTGCAGAGTTATGTTCACGCTAGTTAAAAGCACAAAAACAATTGACGGGTGTGGTCGAGCTGTGCTTGGAAAACGGAGGAGTGTTCCCGCTAGTTAATTGCCTGAAAACAATTAACGGGTGTGGTCGTCCCGAGTTAGTACTGCAGAGTTATGTTCCCGCTAGTTAATAGCACGAAAACAATTGACGGGTGTGGTCGAGCTGTGCGTGGAAAACGGAGGAGTGTTCCCGCTAGTTAATTGCCTGAAAACAATTAACGGGTGTGGTCGTTCCGAGTTAGTACTGCAGAGTTATGTTCCCGCTAGTTAATAGCACAAAAACAATTGACGGGTGTGGTCGAGCTGTGCGTGGAAAACGGAGGAGTGTTCCCGCTAGTTAATTGCTGATCACAATTAACGGATGTGGTCGTCCCGAGTTAGTACTGCAGAGTTATGTTCCCGCTAGTTAATGACACAAAACAATCAACGGATGACGTCGGGATCTGCTTGCTAATCAGAGGAGTGTTCCCGCTAGTTGGTTGTCTGGTAAGCTCCGAGATGGTTTTTGTGGGTTTCCCATCTCGTAATGCAAATGCAGGGGTTATTTAATTTTGCTCCCACAAGTAGAGTCATATACTTTTTGAGTTTAATTAAAATGCACATGGCTTCTAAGTACAAACGAAAATAAAGTTTTTCGAGAATATAAATAATTTAAGATACACAAATTAATTAGAAATGTCATAATTGAGGTCAATAAACTTTGCATCCGTTAAACTCACATCCTGTTTTATTTATTGTCCACACATACTCCTGGTCATTAAAAGGGAAGAAAGACACAGTATTTCCGATAATGCATATTGACACAAACAACAAATCTGTTAAATAAATAAAAAGGGTTACTACAAACACAACACAACGTAAATAAAATACAAATTATAAATTTGTATAATACCTAGGGTCGAATCATTACACCACTACAAAAATAAAGATTTTCTGTCACATGGCTGATAGTTTATTTTAATTGTTCATTTAAGCTTATGTTTGTATTCTAATTGTTCATTATAGCTTATGTTTGTAGAGATATAAGTATTAGTTTTTTGTTTGTTATTATTTATATATGTTAGGTATGAATGAAAGAACAGGTGGGCAGAAGCCTAACTGAATCCCGCCCAATGGTTCACTTGGTATATGACTCGAATACTGTAACTGTGTATACAAAAATTTAACTTGTGAATAAATATTTATATTATTTCCCTATATGTCAAAATCTTATCACAGTTTGTCAATTACATTTCACTTGTCAGTAAAATAGTTGCAGTTCGTGAAAAAAATGCATACTAGCAATGAACTAAAAAGGCTCGTTATCCGGAGAATGGATGCTGGCGTAAGTAGTATTACATATGTATAAATAACAATAACATATTTTCAGAAGAAAGTTATTACAGAGTTTTTCTGTTGTATCACCTTGATGTCAAATAATTTCCCGATTTATGAAATGAGTTTCACTATATACCAAATACGTTTCCCTTTAATATTTTTGCTGAACATTTTTCCAGTAACAATAACTTTCTTCTGGAAATATTTTATTTGTTTTATACGTACAGTTTTTCTTGCATACGTATTCCAAATTCAGACTATTTTCTGTAAGTCTTAGATATTCCTTGTATTGTTTTAAAGTTCAATTTGAAGCTTAAAACGAGTGTTTTTCACTCTCAGACTAAGCATGAAGTAAAATTCCGAGTTTAGAAAAGCCCCGTGAAAATTTGTCGCGGGTCGCGCAGCGACCCGAGACAAATTTTCTGGGCTTTTCTAAACTCGAAATTTTACTTCATGCGCCACGCGTATAAAACATTAAAATATTGTGAAATTTATGTATATTCGAACTTCACTTGGAATATGTGTTTTATACGCGTGGCGCATGAAGTAAAATTTCGAGTTTAGAAAAGCCCAGAAAATTCGTCTCGGGTCGCTGCGCGACCCTCGACAAATTTTCACGGGGCTTTTCTAAACTCGAAATTTTACTTCATGCTTAGTCTGGGAGTGGAAAACACTCGTTTAAAGCTTCAAATTGAACTCTTTTAAAATACAACGAATGTCGGAAAATTTACAGCTTATGCATGTTTACCTAAAAGAAAAATTCACTGTATGTAACACTACTTACGCCGGCATCCATTCTTCGGATAAGGAGTCCTTTTAGTTCATTGCTAAGATGCATTTTTTGACGAACTGCAGCTATTTTGCTGACAAGTGAAATGTTGACAAACTGTGATAAGGTTTTGACATACAGGGAAATGTAGTGGTATATGTAGGGAAATGTATTTGATAAATGGGAAATATATTTGAGATACACATTCGATATAAAGTGAAATAGAATAGAAAAACTCTGTATAACAGTCACTCTTCATTTAATTCGTAATATTTAATACATATTAAATAGGACGAATTACGCAACAAAGACAAACTTTAGTTATACACCCACATAATCCTAGTGATTATTTTATTTTTGTATTTTAAAAATAAAAGCATGAATAACTGATATTGCATTAATTTTAATTCTGCATATAGGCGAAATCGGCCTTAAATTAAAAAAAAAATACGTAGTACTTTACGAAATTCTAGACGTTTAATTCGACTTTTTTCGCTTTTCGAAGCAATTTCAAATTATAAAAATATTGACGAGATTTTGTCTAAGTGTCATGTTTTTTTCTATTATTTGTATTGATATATATTTAGACAAGCAGTTTTATCCAAACAAATCTGTTAAGTACATTTTGATATCAGAACTTTCTTAAAATAAAAATCTCGAACGCACTTCGCAAAAAATTACTCACCTCTTTGCTATAATTTTTTTCTTCAAGATAAAAGCACAAAAGTGTAGATGATGGGGGTGGAAAATAAAAGCGTAAAATCGACACATTTATCTTTCTGGAACAACCGAAGAAGGCAATTCCTTATCGATTTTCACAGTTTTCTGTGCGAAGGTCGCGGCCCTGCACGTTCTTACGCCCTCAACACCTCCGATACAAGGTCGAGACAATCTTGTAACAAACCCTTATATTTGATAATGATATACAAACACACATACATTATTCCACGAGCAAACTTTAAGTCTCGGAAGACTTCACAAACTTCCACAAAAAATAACAGCAACTGCGGAGAAAATCGGAAAATAATTCGGAACAAACAAAGATTCGAATATTTTTCTGATAAACAAATTTAAGTATTTTGTCTTATACAACTATTTTTATAGGTTTATCTCTAGATACTTATTTGTTGTGCATGTTACAACAAATAAGTATCTACGGATAAACCTATAAAAATAGTTCTATAAGACAAAATACTTAAATTTGTTTATCAGAAAAATAATTGAGTATATAGTGGAATTCGGGAGAGATGTCCTATGACTCATTGATGTGGAATATGCGGATCAAATTTTTTAAAGAGTATGTCGCTAGTTGTATCTGCAACGATTTTTCCTAGTTGTGTCAAGTTTTGACCTTACATGACAATGTCATACTGTTGAAGTCGCGAGTATTTAGTGTTCTTTCTTTCAGGAAAGCTTTAAATCATAATTTCTTGTGAGTTTTTTTCTTTTGAGTATACATATCCCAATTACGTGTTGTAGGTTTTTAAATATTCGTTGTTTTCTTAAAAGAGGTCAATTTGAAGTTTAAACGAGTGTTTTCCAATCCCAGGTTAAGCAGGAAGTAAAATTTCGAGTTTAGAAAAGCCTGAAAATTTTGTTTGGTTGCGTAGCGCGAAGCGCGGAGCGACCAAACCAAATTTTCAGGCTTTTTTAAACCCGAAATTTTACTTCATGCGCCACGCGTATAAGACACTGATTTCAAGCGAAGTTTACTCGTTCACAATATCTCAGTGCTTTCGATGTTTAATACGCGTGGCGCATAAAGTAAAATTTCGAGTTTAGAAAAGCCTGAAAATTTGGTTTGGCCGCTCCGCGCTTCGCACTACGCGACCAAACCAAATTTTCAGGCTTTTCTAAACTCGAAATTTTACTTCATGCTTAGTCTGGGAGTGGAAAACACTTGTTTTAAGCTTCCAATTGAACTCTTAAAAAAAAAGCGTATGCATATGTATACTTAATAGAAAATTTCCTGTATTAACAGATTAATCCGATGACTATTTGCCAAATCTCTGAGTGCGCATTCGATTTAACTAACATTTTTGTTTGAGCTTACACAAAGTCAACATAAATTCATTATTTATTTCTGTAAGTACCGGAACTATTTAGAAGTTCCACATCTTCTAAATAGTGGAAATATACCACTTAAACTCACATTTAAAACGATTGTGCACATTAATTAAAATGATTTGTGGCTGGGTTTTTGCAGTTTTAGTTTTACGAAGACATTGTCAAAATGTGACGTTTAACCTTAAAATCTTAAAGCTGCATACCGCAACATACGTTTTCCCATGTTCCATCTAAAAACCATAGCAGACATATTATGAAGTTTTCTAACATCATGGAGTCCATGTAAATTAATAAAAGAAAATACACGGGACATCTTCTCAACGACCAAACGGACTTAACAAATTCGCCACTCTTAAATATTATTTTTTTTAAAAAACCCACCTCCCATAAACATTGTATATATACCTGACCCGACAAATTTTACTTATCATTTCTCTGCCTGAAGAAGCCACAGTGTGGCGAAACAATTGTAGCGAATGCACAATATATATTTGAAAGTGTTTAAATTGTTTTATTTATATAAAAGTGATGAAGTTTTCTGTCTCTTTTTAGACATGTAATCTGATGACATCAAACTATTTTCGTATTACATGTATTGGTGCAGAAAGCACTGCAAATCAAGGAAACCATGGGACACCTCTCGTGAATCGTACCTTAGGCCCAATTCACACCCAAATATGGGAGGCGCGGCAGAGGCGAGGCGTAGGCGGGACGAGGCACAGGCGCAGGCGAGCTCAATGCACACAGAAAAGGCGACGACGCGCGACGATGTGCAGTTATCGCGAAAAACTGATTGACAGATCATATAATATTTGTCAAAATGATATCAGACAACCAAAGAGACGAGGACGTTTTAGACCTCTTAATTTTATTACATTTGAACAACCAGAGAAGGCTTTGGGTTCATCTTTTGTGGTTGGAAAATTGAAAAAAAGGCAAATGTCATGAGAGCTAGGAATGTATCCGGATAAGTTTCAAAATTTTAACAGGATATCGCACGAGTGTTTGTAGAGTTCTGAGTTCTTGTCCTGGTAAGCCTCATCAAAGAGATACTAATTACAGAGAAGCTATTAGTCCAGAAAATATGCTGCAAAACCATTAAAAACAACAAAAAAAAAACTTTGAAAAGTGGCGTCTACTTACTATCTTGCAAATACTGCCCAAAAAACGTAGGACAAACCAAAAAATCGAAGATATAATAGGGTCCTTTACACGTACACTTTTGCGCTAACGATTGAATGCCTCACGCCGGGAGTCGACACAAAAGTGTACATGTAAATGCAACTTTTATGCAGACACAAGAATGACAAAATTGATCGATCAAAGAACGCAGTCCAGTATGCAGTTAAAACTGCACGTGTAAATAGCACTTCTGAGTCAAGGCAAGAGTGGAGTATTGTTAGACATTTTCAACATGTACGCCACGCAAAAGTTCGATTAAAAGCATAGGATTTGTATTTACACGTCCGCTTCTGCTACCACTCTTGAACGTCACTTCTGAACCACATTCAATCCTCGACGGAAAAGTGTGGTCGAAAAAAAGTAGCACAGGAGTGTGCCGTTCAATCGTCGGCAAAAGAATATACGTGTAAAGGGCCCTTTTAAGAGAAGACAAAACACGCTACGAACAAAAGAAAGTTAAATCTGTATAAGTCAACCATCTGATAGAAGACAAACATAATTTCGACGAGAATTACAAAATTCTCCATAGAGAAGAAAACAAGCAGGAAACTCATTATCATAGAGAGCATGGAAACTAAAGAAAATACTCTAGACATCTTTTGTCTGAATTATAAAATTGACTTATCCAATTCACCACTGTTAAATTTAATGTTTTTTTAAAAATCAGCCCCATCATAAATATTATATTCATATACCTGGTTTCTGCACCATTTCCTTGTCTACAGAAGCCACAGTATGGCGAAACAATTGTAGCGTATTTTACAATACGAGTACAATTTGAAATGATTTATTCCTCTTATGCTCATTTACACCGCAGGTACTTAACCGTGGTTAAGATGTTAATGATGATTAACCCACTGATTAAGTCAAAATTTGAAAATATAATGTTTTGAATTTGTAAGATATCTCAAACACGTCTCTCTGAGCAAAATGCAAATATTTAAACAGTTTGTGAATAGAATTGTTGTGTTTTCAAGAAGTATTATTCCTTGATTAAAATTAATTATTTAGTTTAACTCAAACAACTAGATAAGGTTTTGGGTTCACCCTTTGTGGATCATTGCGCATATTATCCAAAATAGACAAAAATGGACAATTATTATGAAGAGGAGTACGAGAGGTGCGCTTCTCCAAATCAACTTGTGAGGCGTGAAAACGGCGAGGCGCGGGCAGAGAGACGAGCGCCTGCGCTTCGTCGTCTCTGTTTGGTTTGATTCATATCATTATATTGAAGAGGCGTCGAAGCGTTGTGCTTCTCGCCTCGCCTGCTTCGCATCTCCGCCGCATGCCTGTTCGGTGTGAATTTGGCCTTATGGATAAAATCATGATAATAGTTCTATAACATAAAATACTTAAATTTGTTTATCAGCAAAATAATTGAGTATACATATTTTCTTTAAAACAAAAGTAGTTTGCACAGTTTTAAAATAGTTTGTATAAAACAGGCGTAGCTTTAAACCTTCAAATTATTTTTTTTAATTAGAGACATATTACTAAGAAAACAACAATTTAATTCTGAATAAAAAATAAACTTCTATTATTAAATTGTATAAATTTGTTACTGGAGACGTAAGTAGATATTTTCCTGGAAAATGTACACATTCGCTCGTCAACGTCAAGTAATAGCATTTGTAAAACATATAACGCGGTGTCGATGTGACTCAAAATTTAAAGCATTTTAAAAAAAAGAATGCACTTTGAAATTCTTTATAGATTTTCAATTGAAGCCTTGATTAAATAATAAAAACAATTGAGCGTACGGTCAATTCAGAGCTGCATTATTTGGATGTCGTTTGCCTTTTGTTTTGTGAAAATATTTAGCTTTTAAAAAAGTTATGCTTAATTGTTTAAAGTTTATTTTTTATTGTTAAATTTAATACGCAGAGTCAAAAGGTAGCGAAGTTGACTTAAAATTTAAGCTCCGATTTAAGCGTTAAAACAAATACGACGATTCAAAGCTTTGATCTTTAACTACCGTTCCGTTTGTTTCATTAAAATGCCAGGTTTTTAAAAACAGTTGTGATTGTGTGATTAATAATTTTAACGATTGATTTTTTATTAAATTTAATACGAAGTGTGCAAAATATTTAGGCCTTGATTGAAGCGTATATACAATTTAATATTGGGTTGATTTGAAGCTACATTTTTTGCTGTTGTTTGCATTTTGTTTCATGAGTTTTTTTATTAAAATTAATACACATAGCAAAAAAACATCAGAGATTTTGACTTAAAATTGAAGAGTTGATTTAAGCATTGGAACAGTTTAGCTTAACATAATTTCAAAGCTACATTTCGAGTGTAGAAAAGCCTAAAATTTAGTTTGGCCGCGTAGCGAAGCGGGGCGACCGAACCAAATTTTCTGGCCTTTCGAAACTCGAAATTTTATTTCATGCGCACTTAAAACCAGAGTTTTATACGCGTGATAAAACTCTGGTTTTAAGTGCAGTTCAAAATATACATCTTCACAATTTTTCAGTGTTTTAGACGCGTGGCGCATGAAGTAAAATTTCGAGTTTAGAAAAGCCTGAAAATTTGGTTCGGTTGCTCCGCTTCGCAGAGCGACCAAACCAAATTTTCAGGCTTTTCTAAGCTCGAAATTTTACTTCATGCTTAATCTGGGAGTGAAAAACACTCATTCAAAACTTCAAATTGAAAAAAAAAACAACCAATATTATAGTATATACACTGTAATTGAGACAAGTACAGGTATACTTAAGAGAAAAACAGCAATTTAATACAAATCATTGCTCTTTTCGGTATAAAATTATTTCATTCATACATTAATTTTTGTTCCCACATCGAACGGAATTAAATATTTCCTGTGATGAATACATTCATGCGCTCAGAGTGTGTGAAAAAATTTACATACTCGTCCTTAAGACAATATTCAGAGTATTGCATTTTAACAATAATAAAATAGATAAGGATCCTCACAAGGAACATGGAAGTCGCGGAAATTCCGTAATAGCACAAAAGAAATTAGTCCGTTTGATGGATTTTATAATTAAATGTAATCGCAGGAGATTTTAATTATGCAGGAAATTGCTGTAATTAATTTATTGTTTATAAATACATACATGTGCAACTGTTATTTTACTGTTACGGTATAAATCTATTACAATTGATAAAATAAATACATACCTGTGTAAGAATAAGTACAATAATATAAAATGTATTAATTTCTAATTACTCGTACAAACAAAAAAATCCTGGTTGATGGATATTTGCAATTAAGAGTTCAATAAAGTTACCTGTTTGACTCACAACAGATAATTATTTTTCGAGGTGTACTTACCTAAGATCAGTAATAAGGTGAAGTAAATGTGAAATATGTTATCATTAAAGTCTTTTTATGTTCATACAAATATCCTTTTTTTAAATTTATTACGTAACAACAGGCGCGCACCCAGAAATTTGTCTTAGGGGGGCTCACGCGTCTTAAAGGGGGCCCATCCCGGTCCTTGAGGAGGGGAGGGGGGTCTCACGCGTCTTGAAGGGGGCCTATCCCGGGCCTTGGGAGGGGCTCACGTATTTAAACCTATGTAGATATGTTATAGACACGAAATTGGACAAAACTCGAAATGTCTACTGCTCGCTGACTTAGTCGAATTAAAACATAATTTCGGCTTTTGTCTGCATAAGTTTAGACAAATCCTAACATACTAAGTGTCATATAATTGTCAAATTTGTAAAGTTGTAATAACAGAAGCTCAACGTTAATAGCAATTATTGAAAATATAAGAACATTGTGCTTTATTTTGACGCTCGCAAAATAATAAAGAAATAAAAAGAAATGATCAATTTGTAAGGAAATATTAATTTCTTTGTTTTTTACGTAAAAAAACAACAACAAAATTTAGCCGATAAAGTTAGAGGAGCTAAATGTTAGGACTGAATTATGAAAAAAACGAGACATTCTTCCGCTTTTTCCGAAATTATAAAGTAAATCGATTAAAGAAAACAAAACAAAAAATGGTGATGTGTCCATCATAGTACTTTCCCCCGTAAATTGCGTATTAAATCACATTTAAAATATTTGTAGCATTATTATTTTCAAAATATCTTCAACTTTTTGATAACTACAACTTTTATTTGAAACATTTTTCAATTGTATCAACACATACACTGAGACAAACCAATGACTAGATAAAAGAACATTATTTATTAATTATCTCAAAAACTAAGAGTGCTATGACAAAAAGTAAAGATACAAAAAATCTTTAATATTTTATTACCTACAACTTTTATTTGAAACATTTTTCAATTGTATCAACACATACACTGACACAAATCAATGACTAGATAAAAAACACTATTTATTAAATATATCAAAAACTAAGAGTGCTATGACAAAAAGTGAATCTACAAAAAATCTTTAGTTTTTCATTTCCTACAACTTTTATTTGAAACATTTTTCAATTGTATCGACACATACACTGTCACACACCAATAACTAGATAAAACACACAACTTTTGAAATATCTCAAAATCTAAGAGTGCTATGACAAAAAGTAAGTGAACAATACATCTTCATTTTGTTATTATCTACTTGTATTACATACGGGGGAAAGTAAAAAGTACTGGAAAACAGCACTTTGTTTTACAAACAAAGTCACAAATTATTTTAAGGAGTATATTTTAAACTTCACTTTAAATCAGTGTTTTATACGCGTGGCGCATAAAGTAAAATTTCGAGTTTAGAAAAGCCTGAAAATTTGGATTTGCCGGGGTGCGACTCGCTTCGCTCGCACGCCCCGGCAAATACAAATTTTGAGGCTTTTCTAAACTCGAAATTTTACTTCATGCTTAATCTGGGAGTGGAAATACTCAGTAGAAGTTTCAAATTGAACGCTTTTATAATTAAGCTTGTATATAAAATCTACTTCTCATAGTTGAAAGTGATTCATTATTAAATAATCCAGTTTGGTTTGGTATTATTTGAAGTAAAACTTATGCCTATAATTATTTATTTTTTAAATCAAGTCGTTTTATTTCAATTCAATGTTAAAAAAAATATGATAATGTTTCACCAAGTAATTAATGATAAACAATACATTCCTTGATGGCTATAATTTTCTAATATTTGAATATTGTAACATATTTCGACAGTCGTGAACATATTATCACTTATGACATGACATAGTTTTTCACTAATTTGTATATTTATTTACGATCTGAAAAATAAATTACTTGTTATTATATGTCATAACATTAAGCGTTGAAAGTGGTATAAAACGGCGAATGTGTCAAAAGTTAGGTTAGGTTAGGTGCCACATACATTTAAGTAGACGATGTAACATTTAACCTAACCTAACTTTTGACACACATGACGTGGTCACTGTGTCAAGTTTGGTTTTATCTTTCATCGTGAAGGTTTTTGAGGTTAGGTGTCTCTCTGATCAGTTAGGTTAGTCATTCTGTCATTCTGTCGACTAAATCAACTGCAATTATAGTTCAGATATCGATTTACGTCAACTGTCTTTATGGATTAACTTAAAGCAAACATAGTAATTAAGATACAAATTTAAAATAAACATAATAAGTGCCATAAAAATGTCATAAGGGAAAGAGTGACAAACAAAATATATTCACGACTGTCTAAAAATATTACAACTTCTAAATTTAAAAAAGTTATAACTATTACTGAATGTACGTACTGTTTATCATTGATTGCTTAGTAAAATTTTATTATAATTTCTTTAATATTAAATTCAAATATAAAATGACTTGATTTGTACAACATTTTTTTCTAAACTAAAGAAATTGATTATATTGAAATTTAGACACCTTTTTATTTTAAAATAAAAATAAAACTACTTAATTTAAAATGTAAATAATTATAGGCATAAGTTTTTGATAATAATAATCTTTATTTAGCATCTTTTGCTATTTGATAAAAATATATACTTTTCGTAATTGGGAGTGATTAATTACTCCCAATTACGAAAAGTACATTTTTTATGCAAGGTTTATTATAAAGCGTTCAATCATGATCTTTTAACGAGTGTTTCCACTCCCAGATTGAGCATGAAGTAAAATTTCGAGTTTAGAAAAGCCTGAAAATTTGGATTTGCCGGGGCGCGCGAGCGAAGCGAGTCGCGCACCGGCAAATCCAAATTTTCAGGCTTTTCTAAACTCGAAATTTTACTTCATGCGCCACGCGTATAAAACACTGATTTCAATTGAAGTTCAAAATATAATCCTTATAAATAATTTGTCACTTTGTTTATAAAACAAAATTATGTTTTCCAGTACTATTTTTTTAATGTAAAATCTTGCCACGCATTTTGTCTAATACCCCTTAGACACAACTCATTTTGTCTAGACAATGTGCGAAATGACAGACAAATGCAATTTTATTCGGCTATTGTCTAAAAACATTGGACAATTCGCATTTTCACTAGACAAAATGCGTTTTGTCCTTATCTCGTGTTTTGTCTGCAACACATACATTAACATACTACAATTTAGTTAGTCTTGGGGGGGTGCTCAATCCCGCGAGCCACCCCCTGGGTGCGCTCCTTCTAAACAATCATAAAATACAAGTGCTTTACAGAAAACAACTTTATTTTTGAAAATATTGTAGTTTAAATAAGTCTACAACTAAATAATGAAAAATTTTAATAAGTTGGATTGTAATACCGGTAAAGCAATTTACTATTTATAATAAAAAAGGCTCTCCAAAATGTACCCGTAATTTGTCCATTTTTTACCAAATTACCGGTAATTGAAATAGTAGGGTAATTTACAAAACCAAGTATATTCTAAATGCAATAACTGAGTAAATCAAATGTGATTTATTTGAAAACATGTTTTGTCGACTCTTATACTTGATATGTTGATTAGTAATATATTTTTGATTATTCATTTTCAACCACCTCACGACGAAAATATGTCCATTGTTGGGTCAGTTTTATTGTCCGTCTGGTCATTTACACCAGCTAAAAATAAATCCCGAACCGTCTTGAATTTAAATATTAACGTAGGTCACCACACCCAGGTATTCCTTGTGCGTCTTCTGGCAATGGCTTCACTTTATCGCCCAGACTTCTTTTTTCCATTAAATTTGTAAATAAGAAGTGCCCGTGTAAACATTTCAGCTTTATGAGGAGAATTTAAATTATATACGGTTACGGTTTCAATACGAAATTCCGAGAAAAAAAGGCGTTACTAATTACTAAATAAATAAACTGATGTTCAAAATCATCCCATTTTAATTCAGAATTTAATTTGAAATATTTCATAAATTTAAAAAATCTAAGGAAACATTGGTTGACTTGGTATATCTATTTTCATTTTATTCCTAGACATTATGGTTTTTGATGGATCACTCCTTGTTATTGAATCCTAGCTTTTCCTTTTTGAGCGACGTTTCCGTCGTGCATTACCGTTGTTTCTATTTGCGATCCCAACAAATTTGACGTTGGAAATCCAACCCCCTCTCGGTGCCGCCCCTAAAAGCCACCCCGCTCATCCATTCTATTTCCGACGCGTAAATAAATAATCTGAGAAGGAACTGGATGAAAAATCGATGCTGCGCCATCAAATTAACTTCGTAATTAAACAAATAAATTATCACCTTTTAAAGAAAGATATAAAAATCTAAGTTTTAAAATTAAAATGTTAAAATATAGCTATAAATTCGTTTATAAGTAAAAAACGAGTTAAAATTAATATCGACTTTCTGCAAAAATTTAGTTTCATTGAGACAAGTCTCCAAATATTCATTGAAACAACTACTTCTCGAGCTAATACCCCGACAGATATTGAATTATACAATAAATATTTGAGTTACACGACAGATTCACTGTTCTATGCATAATTTATAAACAACATGCAACATCAGGTCAAATTATTCTCTCACCAAAATAAATGAACCAACAGGAAATTGTATAATTCAATATCTGTCGGGGTATTAGGTGGAGAAGTAATTGTTGCAATGAATATTTGGAGACTTGTCTTAATGAGACTAAATTTCTGCAGAAAGTCAATATTAATTTTAATTCGTTTTTATATTGTGTAAATATTCTGCAAACTATTGGCAAACTCATTTTTTTCTTTATGTTTAAAGTTTTTTTATAAATTAAATAGCAAATGGTATAATTAGAAGCTTTATGTATTTCGAAACACATACAGCTAGTTTTTCTTTTAAGTATACTTATCTCAATTACAGCGTATAAATATACTATAATTCAAAATGATTATTAAAGTTTAAAAATTATACGAATAATTAAACTAGAACTTTGTTTATTAGTTGTGCCAATATTTCGCTAGAGATTTCTTAGCTTCGTCAGGGCAAAATCTAAAACAAATAAATACAAACATTTTTTATAGATAATATAACGACATTAAAAACGATTAAGTGAAAATATTGTACCTAAACGATATGAAAATACTTATATATTTCTGGGCAATTTTTTATGATAAAAATTTGTCAATACACTTGTGTAAAAAGTTTGTAAATAAATAGATTGTTTTAAAAAATTGAAGGGAAAAACGCTATTGATTTCTACATCTGTTTATTTTAATTTTAACAAGTAAGAATAAATATAATGTAAACCGTTTGTATCCGTTCTAAAGTTCATACAAGAATTTTATTTATTAATGTACAACATTTCTAAAAATAATAATTTCTTTCTAAATCTAAAATTTAAATGTTTTATATAATTTACTAATATTATTAGGAAATGACAAAATTTTGTTTTAACTTGGAAAAAATCCAATTGATTTGTCTCTAATTGAGTGTACAATTACAGACGCTTAACATTTACAAAAATAAAAATAATGTTTATATGTAATACTCGTACTCAAATAATTTTTCAGATTTGAAATACCAACTTTTCAAGATACTCTAAACTCGAAATTTTACTTTATGCTTTTTCTGGGAGTGAAAAACATTCTTTTAAAGTTTCAAATTGAACTCCTTTAAAAACAACAATGAATATCGGAAAATGTACAGCGTTTGTATCATATGTTCAATAAGAAAACCTCTAGAGTGCCATGATTTAGATTCGTTTCTTAGTTTAGTTTGGATACACGCGTTAGCAATTGACATATATAACCTCAGACATAACCTCTAAACGGTGAAAAACAAAAATAAAAACTCGTCAACTCAAATCTCTAAAACTTACGCAATTGTCAAATTTCAGAGTTGCTAACCTACAATATTTTCCATGGCACTCTGGAGGTTTTTACTAAACATTCGATATTTGCATACTAAAAAGAAAAATTCCATGTATACAATCATCAAAGATTTTTGCCTAAGAAACTCAATAAAAGTAACAGAATAGCATTTTAAAAAATGGGTAAATTGCCAAGGACGATTGTGAGAAGATTGGTATCCAAGAGGTACCTACTCATGGATACTAATCTTCCCACAATCGTCCTTGGCAATTTACCAATTTTTTAAAATGATATTCTGTGATTTTATTGTGTTTCTTAGGTGAAAATAAAATCGTTTGTCGTTTTGTAAGTAAAACAAAATAATATACACATTGCTTTAATTTTTATTTACTGATAACGACTTCTTGAACAAGATCTCTACGTTTTGTTAGACTTATTATGAATATCCTTGTACTCGTATAAGGATATTTTATCATTATTGGCTGAACTTTCAATGCAGTCTTATTACTAAAGTACATGAAGAAGAAACTATACAGGGAATTTTTCTTTTAAGTATACATTTGCATACTCTTTTCTTAATAATTTAATTTGAAATACAAAACAAGTGTTTTCCACTCAGATTGAGCATAATGTAAATTTTTCAGTCTCTTCTAAACTCGAAATTGTACTTCATGCGCCACGCGTATTAAACACTGAACACACTGAAATATTATGAACAAGTGAACTTCACTTGAAATCAGTGTCTTACACGCGTGGCGCATGAAGTAAAATTTCGAGTTTAGAAAAGCCTGAAAATTTGGTTTGGTCCCTCCGCTTCGCGGAGCGACCAAACCAAATTTTAAGGCTTTTCTAAACTCGAAATTTTACTTCATGCTTAACCTGGGAGTGGAAAACACTTGTTTAAAGTTTCAAATTGAACTCTTAAAAATACAACGAAAATCTGAATATTTACTACATATCGTTGATTGTTGAGGCACTTATTTTTTGAAAATCCATTATCGCTTTAATATAATAATAATAGTAAACTATTTATGATTTTCAACTTTCTTTTTTTTTGAAAATCATAAATAGTTTACTATTATTATTATATTTACAACATATAATTCGGATATGTATACTTAAATAAAAAAAACTCCCTGTATAAAAGTGACTTTGTGAAAAAATTATAGGGCCAGAATATTTTTTGAGAAATTCATTTTTAAAGGTAAACAAATTCGAAATAAGCTGCAATTTAAACAATATAGGGAATGCAGTGAAATTTGTCCCGAGAAAAGATCGATAAATATGTATTCATTAATAATCATTTGTTTTAATATTTACAATTAGTAGACTTTCAGTTTCTTTCTTGAATAACTTTCTCATTTATCACTTGGTGAAACATTTTGAAATAATATTAAAAGATAATTTAAAAAGACTTGGTTTGTTTCACTATTTGTAAAAATTGTAGAAATAGTGAAACAAACCAAGTGTTTTTAATTTATCCTTTAATATTATTTCAGTTTTTATTTGATGTTTTAACTGCAACTAACAATAACTTTAGTGACATTAAAATTCCTCCTAAGAAAATATCGATATCTATCATTCTTATTTTATTTATATTTATTTGTTTCAATAAATACAATTCAATTGGTTAATCTTAATTTGATGTTTTAACTGCAACTAACATTAACCTCAGGAGGCAATAATTTTTCAAGTATTCAAAAAATTAAGTATGACTCAAAAATAATGGCATGTATTGAAAGCCTCATTTTTGGTATCGAGTGACTTTATAATAAACACTTCTTCACTACTGAATAGAAATCATTTTTTAAGAGAAAACTTAACTTAAAGTTATAATTTTGTAAAATAATTGAATTAAAGCTGGGTTACTAAATAAGCGATGCATTTGAATAGGCAAAGTATGTTTCCATGTGCTGTACATGATATGTCTTGTAAAAAAATACTTACTAAAAACATTCAATGCCTAAACAGAGGAAACTAAGATTATTTTTAATAATCTATTCTATGGTTATTTGAGTTTGAATGGATAGCTAATGCACAAGAATTTTTGTTTAATTTGGTATCACTTTTATGTTTGCTTAATCGAGAACGTAGCCATTGATTGGTTTGGCCCACATAAACTAAAGGACATTCTAAACAAGAAATTTTATAAACTACATTGGATTCTACAAAAAATAGGAGTCGTGACTTTTGTAAAAAGGTTAGCTATATTATATGGTACCATTTTAATCGAGTAATTGCTTTAAATTTGTATCAGCCTGTTAGTCAGGTTAGGTATATTTGGTAGTTTTTTTAAATTTTGGAAGTAGATTTACATTTAAAGATTCAGTATGTCTAGATTGACTTTTCTCAAAAATAAATTTTTTTAAAAGAATTTTTGTAAATCCATCGTTTAGAATTGTGTTCTGTAAATAAATTTAGTGTTTTTCCAATTATGATGGATGACAATTTTTTTACTCTGTTGCAAAGACTTGAAATGGTATTAATTTTCATTTTGTATGAGTGTTTAGAGTTATAATTTATACACAGGGAATTTATCTTTTAAATATACATATCCGTTTTTATAAAAAAGTTCAATTTGAAGCTTTAAACGAGTGTTTCAACTCCCAGACTAAGCATGAAGTAACATTTCAGGCTTTTCTAAACTCGAAATTTTACTTCATGCGCCAGGCGTGAAACTTAAAATGTACTGCTTATGTTTGGTCTCACATTATTAATTTTTTTCAAACGTATATTATTGAAATCGTGTGCTTTTAAAATTCGAAAAATGTGCAAATAATTTTTGGGTGTACATAAAACAAATGATCTATACAGCGGTATTTTTAACTTCGCAATATTTCAGTGTTTTATACGCGTGGCGCATGAAGTAAAATTTCCAGTTTAAAAAAACCAGAAAATTTGGTTTGGCAGCGTAGCGTTACGCTTCAATAACATGGAGTGATCCATGAAAAACCATAATGTCTAGGAATAAAATAAAAATAGATATAAAAAGTCAACCAATGTTTCCTTGACAATTCTTAGATTTTTGAAATTTAATTCGAAAAATTTGCAACTAATTTCAGGGCATACATAAAACAAATAATCTATAGAGCGGTACTTTTTAACTTCGCAATATTTCAGTGTTTTATACGCGTGGCGCATGAAGTAAAATTTCGTGTTTAGAAAAGCCTGAAAATTTGGTTTGGCCGCGTAGCGCTACGCGCTACGCGACCAAACCAAATTTTCAGGCTTTTCTAAACTCGAAACTTTACTTCATGCTTAGTCTAGGAGTGGAAACACTCGTTTAAAGCTTCAGATTGAACTTAAAAAAAAAACGGATATGTATACTTAAAAGATAAATTCCCTGTATCTTCCTGAGGAGGTACTTTTGATACCAACCAATGATAATTTTTTTATTTTTTGTTCTTACTAATTTTGTGTCTAAAAAAAGGAGGAGGAAGATCAAATTGTTTAGAGGGAATGGCAAAGCTATACTGATGAGAGATAAATCTCGAAACGCATCTATAGATGGCCTGAATAATTTGACCCAAATTGTTACATTTGCAGTAGGTTACTGTATGTAACAGCAAACACTTGTAGTTGTTTCAATGATTGTTTGATATAGTCTTTGTAAGACTAACTTGGTGTAGATTGCGAAAAGAATCACACTTTTAATGTTTGAAGTATTCTGCAACCAAGAATTGGCAATTTCATTTATACTTAAAAAAAGGAACTGAGTTATTATTATCCTCTGTCTCGAAAGTAAATTAAATATTATTATTAAAAGAGGTAAACATTTCTAAAGTATAATTAATTTTGTCTAAAGGAATTGCACATATTATATCATCAACATACTTTTTAATAAATGGAAAATTAAAGTTTAATTTATTAAGCACACTGTCCAAACAATCGTCCATGATTATGTTGCCTAAGATTGGGCTTTTGACTGACCCCATTAGTGGACCAAAGATCAGCGAATAAAAAGTATTATTGTAACAAGCTACTATCAAAAATAAAAGAGGTGATACAGAGAGTGGAAAGATATGGACAAGAGAAGTCTGCAAGTAAATGCAAGGAAAACAAAGTGGATGAGATTTAGGAATAGAGGGAGGGAAGCAAGTGTGTGAACTGAAATAGAAGGGGGAGGTGATTGATTGGATGAAGGAATTTAAATACTTAGGCTTCATATTTAAAGTTACAAGTGGGTAGAAGGAGCACCCCAAATGGGTACAAGGGAAGCCAGAAAAGCATGGGGCATGGTGAGGCAGAAGTAGGGAAAATGGTTTGCGGGCAACTTCCAATTGGCGTGCAAGTTGTGGGATGCGTGTGTGAAGCAGATTTTGTTGTATGGGGTGTATGGACGTATTAAGAAAGAGCAGTAGTGCTTCCTGAAGCAGATTTTGGGGGCTGAAAGATCAACCTCTGGGTACATTTTGCTTCAGGAAACAAATAGAATGAGTGTGCATGGTGAGGCAATGGAGAGAGTGGTGAAATGTGTGATGAAGTTGTGTGAATTGGAAAGTAAGAGACTGGTGAAAGAGGTGTGGAGAACGTGCAGGAAAATAGGGATGAGTGAGTGGAGGATCGAGCGCAGAAAGATGTATGAAAGGGCAGGAAAGTCGGAGAATATTGTGAATGAGTGGTCAGAGAATGGGGTAAATGTTGCGGCATGGATGAAAGAGCAGTGCAAGGAGGAGGAGATGCAGGAGAGGCAGGAGCGGGTACAATCCGATGTATGCAAGTGTATGGGAGTGTACCAGTGCACCTGATTAATAGTGGCTTGTTAAAGAAGGATAAGATAACCCCGGCGAGAGCTGGATGCGGTTCGGAGGAGAGAGGAAGGAAGGTTTGAATGAGGGAAAGGTATGGTAGATGTGTGTTGTGCGCAAGTATAACATGGAGTCATCTGGGAGTGATCTGGGAGAGGAGTGTAAAGGGGTGTATGAGGAGTAGTTGGGGGGAAACAGGAGAGTAACCGAATGAATGAGAGAGGATGGAGCTTGTCTAAGAATTGTAGCGAGACTGGGTTGACAGAGGGAGGTAAAGCGAAAAGACTCTTACAATAAATAAGATTTGATTTTGTGTGTTGACTTTTTATGCCAATAAAGGCTTTTTGTTTGTTTGTTATTAATTTCCAGGATTCTGATCAATGTTCTAAATTTTTTTAAAGAATTTTCTTAACTTGTCAGTTTTTATATCCTTATTATATCTTCGTTATATTAAAGATATTTGCCATATGATTTTTCCTGTCAAGCACAATTTGGCGCCTCCCTAGTCCAGGCGCCCACGTGCGCTGCACACCTTGCATGCCCGCTTACCCTCAGATGCCATTTAAAATTTGATTATTATAGTTTGGATTTATTTTCTAAAGCTGTGTACAATTAAACTTACATACGTTTATATACAGAGTTAAAAGAGGTGTTGTATTGAAATCTCTGTACAAACAAATTAAAAGCAAAACTAAAGCAAGCATCGCAATAATCGAGCCCTCGGTGAGGTTGGCGCAGAGCAGAGCAGTATCAGCAGCAGCACCAGCAGCAGCAAACGGAATAGGGATAAAAAAAGGGTCGATAGTGACCCACATTCGGCGAGTGAAACGGACTCAGGAGGCGAGAGGCGTTTGCCGGAAAGAGAGAGGACGAGACAAACGACCTGACCTAGGGCACCGCGGCGCTCTGTAGTTAGTACCTGCACGGATCGCGAGGAAGGCGCCGCGACGCTCGGAACGCTCTCGCTCTCACGACCCGCACTCGTTTGAATTCCTAAACAACATTTACACTCGCTTCCTAATTATCGCCGCAAATGGCGTTTTGCTCATCGCTCGGACGCGTCACGACAGGGATGAGAGTCTGGCTCGCCTGTTCTGATCGATAGGCTAAAAAAAGGATTTTTTATCCCTGCGACGTGTTGTTGTAACAACAAAAGGGTGAGTGCTTTTTTCCAAACTTTTTTTAATTTATTACTGCTTCAACGTATCGATTTGTGTATAATTCCACCCAAAACAATTGAAAGGTCAGTTTTTGTAAACTATAATAAAATATTATTAAGTAATAAAATAATTACAATCCTTAATTGAATTTGAAATTAGTATAATAATATTGCTAGTTTAAAAGTAAATATCCATTATGTATATCATTTGTCCATTCAATCGACAATATGGACATGAAGAATAATTCAATGTTTGATGCCCACAATACAATGAGGTTAAATATGAAGTCAACATAAAGAATTTGTACCTGTGATACAATATTAATGTTTTAAATGTAATTAGTTATTAGAACACTTAATTTTGTATTTAAACTCAATTTAAATAAGATAAAAATTGATTCTTGCGTTGCTATTCTTTTGATGGGACATTATTATGCAATTATGGTTTTGAATAATACAAGTGTGAAACCATAATAGCAATGTTTAATCGAAAGTTATAATAAACTACAATGAATTTTCTTTCAAGTATACATACAGAGAATTTTTCTTTCAAGTATCCATATGCATTCTCTATATATTTTCTCACATTAATTGTTTTTTACAGAGTTAAAATTAAAGCTATAAACAAGTGTTTTGCGTTCCCAGATGACTGATGAAGTAAAATATCGCGTTTAGGAAAGCCTGAACATTTGGATATGGACGCGTAGCGTCCAAATCCAAATTCAGGCTTCTCTAAACTCGAAATTTTACTTCATGCCTTATCTGGGAGTGAAAAACACTAGCTTAAAACTTCAATTTGGACTGATTTAATAAACGACGAATATTTGAAGATTTACAGAGTTATACGGTATATGTATACTTAAAAGAAAAATTCCCTGTGTATCATTAATACACTGAAGCTTTCGAGTAATTGTTGATTTTTTAAATCTGTTCTTTTTAAAGCTTCTAACGAGTGTTTTCCCTCCTTGGTCCAAATTTCCAAATTCCAAATTTCCAAATTTGTAGGCTTTTCTAAACTCAAAATTTCACTTCATGCTTAATTAAGGATTGGAAACACTCGTTAGAAGTTTTAAATTGAACAGATTTATAAATTCAACAATTACTTAAAAATATCAGTGTATTGATATACAGGATTATTTTTTAAGTATTCATACTCCAATTTACTGTATACGCAGTAATTCTTCAGATATTCGTCGTTTTTGTAGAGAGTTGAAATTGAAGCTTTAAACGAGTGTTTTCCACTCCCAGATTAGGCATAAAGTAAAATTTCGAGTTTAGAACAGCCTGAAAATGTTCAGGCTTTTCTAATATCGAAATTTTACTTCATGCGCTACGCGTATAAAACACTGATTTCACTGATTTCTTAATATTTACGGTGTTTACATCGGGATATGTATACTCTGTACATTATAAAGTAAACCCTTTCAATAAAACATATTAAGTGAAAGTATTACATAACTTTCAATATTATTTTGTAATTTTGTCATGACTATATTGTTTTGTTAATATTTCATTATTATTAGTAATTATAGTGAGTACATTGAAGAAATATTTATAAAAAAAAATTGTTTATAAAAAAAAATATTCTGTCATTTTATGTTAATATGAATAGGAATAGTTTTTTCTAAATTTTGAATCATATTGATTTTAAAATACATAGGTAATGAATAGAAAAACACTTGGTACTGTTTTACAAGTGTTTTTCCATTCAATACCTATTAAATATTACACGTTTCATAATGTTTTACATTATTGTGTAATTTTTGCAGAGTAATTATTTTCTTTTATTAAACTCGGTACCCTATATGAAATGTGTGTATTAAACTGATAGTTGAATATAAATGGTGTTGTGGCGGGACAAAATGGGATAATGCTGATGGAAATAGCTTCCGTACATCAAAAAGCGGGAAACTATGCTGGCAGCTCAAATAGGAAGTTTCAGCTGGTCTGGTATGTAGATAAGAGGCTTATTTTGAATGTAAAGGATTTAGAACACCTATATTATAAAATATATATATAAAATGCGGGGAGTTTTTCTTTTAAGTATACATATCCCAATTATATGCTGTAAATTTTCAGGTATTCGTTCTTTCTTTAAAATAGTTATATTTGAAGCTTTAAACGAGTGGTATCCACTCGCAGACTAAGCATGAAGTAAAATTTCGAGTTTAGAAAAGCCTTAAAATTTGGTTGGGTCGCGTAGCGCGTAGCGCTACGCGACTAAACCAAATTTTCAGGCTTTTCTAAACTCGAAATTTTACTTCATGCGCCACTCGTATAGAACACTGATTTCAAGTTAGGTTCACTTGTTCACAATATTTCAGTGGATTCAGTGTTTAATACGCGTGGCGCATGAAGTAAAATTTCTACTTTAGAAAAGCCTGAAAATTTGGTTTGATCGCTCGATGCTTCGCGCTACGCGACCAAACTAAATTTTCAGGCTTTTCTAAACTAGAAATGTTGGGAGTGAAAAACACTTGTTTAAAGCTTCAAATTGAACTCCTGAAAAAGCATATGCATATGTACACTTGAAAGAAAAATTCCCTGTATGTAAATTATAATGGCATGATTAATAATATTGAAATAATAGGGATTACGAGTTTAAACACTTTTAAATAATTGATTACTAAATTGTCAGAAGATTCCAAAAAACTCTCACTGATTTATGTAATAAAAATAATAATACTAATTCTTTATTGACGGGCAAGCCATTTACAATATAACTAAAAATATATGACTAAAATGTTAAACATAAAACATAAATCACAAATATGCACAAATTCACATACAAGAATATTTCACGTTGATGTAATGTTGATTAAACATTTTGTAGAGCTTTTTGATATTTGAAATATCAGTGGGATATTTTGCTCGAAAACTAAGAAAATAATTCAAATGAATGTAATATTTAATATTTGAGAAAAAAAAAAAAATCGAAAAAACTGTGTAGAGTAGAGTGGGACAGGTTGGGACATGGGGCACCTCTAGATACTTGAAATTTTCATCTTTCTGAAAGGTCTACACATTTGATATTTTAAGGGTTGATAACACTGACAATTTTATTTTGTACTCTAAAGTTTCGTGCTACAATCGCAAGATTTAGTAAAGTTATTATAAAAACATCATAAAGTGCTGCACAAAGTAAGTTTTGTGCTTATTAATTACTTAGAGAGTAAATGTTTTTTGAGGTATAATTGTTAACTCAATATGTTAGAGAATAGATATTTGTGAACTACATAAACCATATTTTATTCACCTTGAATATTGTGAAATAAGGATTCATCACATGTAAACTCATTTTGAACGCATAGGGCACTTTGGGACAGCTAAATGTGTAGGCCAAATTATAAAATTGGCCAAATATGGATACTTTTGAATCAGCATTTTCAGGTACTCGAAAAACGGTGTTGACATATATTTTGTTGATGATAAGTTATCATTTTCTGGAATGATATGGAGTCAAAATTGTCTCAACCGGTTCCTATTGCAAGTACTTTATATTTAGCTGATTCTGTTAAGTTTAATGACAAGTTTGACTCTCTAAATATTAAAAACAGTTTTAGACAATAAACAAATGCGATTCCATATTTATCCTCCATATACATGCAGCGATGTTTCTATGAAGTATACATTCGAGCATTAGTTACAAATTTTTAGGTATTCGTTGTTTTTTTGTAAAAGTTTCATTTGAAGCTTTAAACGAGTGTTTTCCACTTCCAGGTTAAGCATGAAGTAAAATTTCGAGTTTAGAAAAGCCTTAAAATTTGGTTTGGTCGCGTAGCGCTACGCGCTACGCGACCAAACCAAATTTTAAGGCTTTTCTAAACTCGAAATTTTACTTCATGCTTAGTCTGGGAGTGGAAAACAATTATTTTTAAGCTACAAATTAAACGATTTACAAAAATCGAAATATGTATACTTAAACGAAATATTCCCGGTATCTACTTTCGAAAGTAATTAATCGATGTCCCAATGTGCCCCATGGTGGGGCATGCCACTTCATTTATACCTATTTTTTGCAGAAAAACTTTTGAATATTTTTTTAAATAAACTGGAGAAGTAGTTGCTAGACATGTCAAGTTATCTTCTAAATATAAATTTGTATTTCCTGGCTAGAGAGATAAGGTTAGGGAGTTAAATTAAAAAAAAAATGTCCGAACCTGCCTCAGTCTACCGTACCTACTTTAAAATATTTTGATAAATAAAGTAATTATTTTTGTATATCTTATATTTATTGACAAAAAGTTAAAATCACCAATAATTAAAAAAAAAACGTGGGGCGTCCCAAACTAATCAAGTAAGTCATGATCTGTTAATGCTATTATTATTATCTCAGAATAAGAGGTCATACATTCGAATTTGCGCCACAGTGTACTTATAATAGTATTTAAAAGAAATCTTACCACACTATGCTATTGAGAAAATAATGTTTTTGTTATAAATTTAGATCTTATGTCGTTTCTCATCTAACGTATAAAACACTGACGTATTGTGATGTTTAAAATATACTTTTAAATCAGTTTGCTGCGGAAAAAGTGTATTTTAAACTTCAGATTATTTCAGTGTTTTACACACGTGGCGCATGAAGTAAAATTTCGAGTTTAGAAAAGCCTGAAAATTTTCTTTGGTCGCGTAGCGCTACGCGACCAAACCAAATTTTCTGGCTCTTCTAAACTCAAAATTTTACTTCATGCTTAACCTGGGAGTGGAAAACACTGTTTAAAGCTTCAATTTAAACTTTTATAAAAATTACGAATGCCTCAATTCAACGATTTTAGAAGAATGTTTATTTTGAGAGAATTGTAAAAACTCAACGAATTATCAAATAAACTTAAAATTTATAGAATCTATACAGAAATAAATAAACTTTAATTGGCCGTAATGGAAATTTAAATATCTCTACTGGGTTTTCCAAAATATCAAGCCAAAGTCGAAATTATCCGATAAAATTGACAATTTTAGGAGAATGTTTTCTTTGAAATAACTGTAAAAATGTATACCATCAACGTGAAATTCACACAATTTACTTAGAATTGATTGGACTTACATCTTATAGAGAGAAAATGTAATTATCTTCACGTATTTTCCTAAAATATTCAGCCAAAGTTGAAATTATGTAATAAAATTAACAATTTTGGGGCAATGTTTTCTTTGAAAAAATTGTAACAAATTAAAATTTTATACCATTAACGTGAAATTTACAAAATTTACTTAAAATTGAGTGCACTATATTATAAGAAAGAATTAATTATCTCGCCACCTCTTTTTAAAACATATAGCGTTCAAGTTGAAATTATTCAATTAAACTGACTGAGAATGTTTTCTTTGAAAAAACTGTAAATAATTAAAATTTTACACCATCAACGTAAAATTTACAGCATTTAATTAGAATTAATTGCACTTACATTTTATAGAAAGAAAATTATACTATCTTAACACATTTTCTAAAAATATTCAGTCAAAGTTAAAATTATGCAATAAAATTAACAATTTTGAGAGAATGTTTTCTTTGAAAAAATTGTAAAAAATTAGAAATCAATACTATCAATATTACATTGACAGAATTTACTTAGAATTGATTGCACTTACATCTTATAGAAAGAAAATCAAACTATCTCGCCACGTTTTACGAAAATATTCAGCTAAAGTTAAAATTATGCAATAAAATCAACGATTTTCTTTTTACAAAAACTCGGCATTTTTAACTTTAATTATTTGTTTTTAAAAACTTGGCATTTTTAACTTTAATTATTTGTTTTCAAAAACTCGGCATTTTCATGAGACAAAAATACTACAAATACATTTATCTTTTTCTAGATTCGTATTATTATTATTCATTTAAACATTCAATATTTGTTTGGTGAGACTGAGTTTTGTGAGATTATCTGAGAACTGAACGTTTCGAACTTAGGCGGAAGCTTAAATTTTAAGTTATTGTTTTCGAATAAAAATTGGCTTGTTGAATCAAACGGTCGTATCTTTAACCTCTTGTAATTTGTTTTCCAAGTAATGAGTTTTATTTATTCCCATGTGACAGTAAAGCGCATTCTTTGCTCTCGCGAGTCGTCGGGAAAAGTTCATGAAAACCCGAAGTTTCGCTAATTTTTCATAATTTTTTCAAAAAGCAACAAAAATGTTCACTTTTTTTTTTTGGCTTTTCCCTGGCCTTAGCCATCATCTATTGTTATTTTTGTATATTTTTGTTAATTAACTTATTAGTAAGTATAACATACAACTATATATTTGGACGTCACAAACATTCACACACATCCATGGAACCGGAGACGAGTATTTTTCGTTAGAAAAATTACTCGCCTCCGCTGGGAATCGAACCCAGATCACCTCCGTGACCGATTGGCGAAACCGGCGGCTCAACCGCTCGGCCACGGCGGGCAGAAAATGTTTACTTTTATCCCAATGTTCATTCACTTGTTAATCAACTTTAACTACCTGTAGGTTATTTCTCAAGTAATGAATTTGATTTATTTCTACGCGACAGTAAAAAGCATTCTTTCCTTCAGCGATCCCTGAATATTTCATAAAAATCCGTTCTTTTAGTAACTTTTCACATTTTATTAAAACACAGCATAAATGGGATTTTAACAGTGTTTTAAACATGTTATGTTTTAAACACGTTTTTCAACGAAAAAATTACGTTTTCTAAAAAAAAAAACTGTTTGCTTTAATTAAAATGAAAAAACGTTTTATTTTAACAGCCCTGCTTATTATATAGTGATACGATATGATCACAAGACTATTTACCTGAAAAGATTACCAGATGTGTAGAAAGTATTTGAATTTATTTGCCGGTAAGTGCAGTTGCAGGTGCATAGTACCCTTTCAGGTTATAAATACCTTCATCAATTTAACTCCAATGAAAGCTTTAAAGTAAGATTTAATATTTGTGTATTCTCTTTTTTCCCAACGGAATACCAAGCCCATCCATCTCTATTTACTTTATTATCTCTCAGGGGGATTACCTTATATCAGAGCTTGGACGAATCCTCGTAAAAAGGATTCGAATCACGAATCCGAATCGCCTAATATGATTCGAATAACGAATACTCGAATAAAGGATTCGATGTTTTTTCGAATCACGAATACAAATCCTTCAAGAATAAATTTGATTTTATTATTTTTTGCAACCAATGACATATAAATATCGTTACCAGTTGTTTAAACATAAATATTGAAAACATAATTATTTATTATTAACACTGAACATCTTTGATAACAGACTAAATATCTGATTCCGTATTACTCTAATTAAAGATATGTTTGTGTGTTTTTGAACTTCACTTCAAATCAGTGTTTTGTACGCGTGGCGCATGAAGTAAAATTTCGAGTTTAGAAAAGCCTGAAAATTTTTTTTGGTCGCTCCGCTTCGCTACGCGACCAAACCAAATTTTCAGGCTTTTCTAAACTCGAAATTTTACTTCATGCTTAACCTGGGAGTGGAATCACTCAACTTCAAATTGAACTCTATTATAAAATCGGCGAATGCCTGATAATTTCGTAAATAAAAAATTCACTGAATATCATTAAAAACGGGAAAGTCAGAGAAAAATCATGGAATTTTATTCAAATTGATGAAAACGCTAACAAAAAAGCCATATTATATTATTAAATTTAGTACGGGAAAGTCAGAGAAAAGTCATGGAATTTTATTTAAATTGACCAAAACACTAACAAAAAAGCCATATTATATTATTAAATTTACCAAAATCAACAGGCATCATAAAAATTACAAATATTATACCATACCAATACCAATACCAATATCTTTATAAATAAAGAAGTTATTTCAATATTTTAAAATTGCTAAATTTTGAGTTTTGGCGTATAACCCGAAAATAATTAAAGATAGACAAATTTTGATGGTACAAGAGGTACAAGAGATAAGCTTTAAAAAAGAGCTCTGGAACCATATATTAGTTTTTGTCTATTATTGATATTAATGGTACTTTACTTAAAGAAACCATCAAATATGCTGCACCCTGTACATAACAAAAAACCCTAATAATAATTTCCAGGTAGCAAAATGACTAGGTAACGTAATTACGACGCCGAAGATAAAGGGAATATAACGTTCTAGGTACATCTACGTTGTTATTTTTTTGCAACCATTAACATATAAATATCGTTACCAGTTGTCTTAACATAAATATTGAAAACCTAATTATTTATTAACACTGAACATCGTTGATAACACACTAAATATCTGATTCCGTGTTACTCTGATTAAGGATGTATTTGTGTGTTTTTGAACTTCACTTCAAATCAGTGTTTTGTACGCGTGGCGCATGAAGTAAAATTTCGAGTTTAGAAAAGACTGAAAATTTAGTTTGGTCGCTCCGCGCTTCGCGCTACGCGACCAAACCAAATTTTCAGGCTTTTCTAAACTCGAAATTTTACTTCATGCTTAACCTGAGAGTGGAATCACTCGTTCAAAACTTCAAATTGAACTCTATTATAAAATCGGAGAATGAATGAAAATTACGTAAAAAAATAATTCACTGAATATCATTAATACCGGGAAAGTCAGGGAAGTCATGGAATTTTATTCAAATTGACCAAAACACTAACAAAAAAGCCATATGATATTATTAAATTTGTCATAATCAACAGGCATCCTAAAAGTTACAAAACACGAAAAATTTATATAAACAACTTAAATATTGACAATAACAATGAAAACAATTTAACAAAATTGGGGTTTCCCTCAGAAGATAGTTATAGGGAAAAAAATCTTGAATCAGAAAAATTTTAAAATTTCAAATTGTGGCTGCCATGTCAGTTTAACTTCAAATAATATTAAAAAAAACTGAAAACTAGATTATTATCTTTAATAACATTTTCAGTCATCTAATGTTCTTATCAAAGCATGCAGTTTGAAGTTTCGAACGAGAGTATCTACTCCCAGACTAAGCATGAAGTAAAATTTCGAGTTTAGAAAAGCCTAAAAATTTGGTTTGGTCGCGAAGCGCGTAGCGCTACGCGACCAAACCAAATTTTTAGGCTTTTCTAAACTCGAAATTTTACTTCATGCGCCACGCGTTTAAAACACTGATTTAACGAGAAATGTAAAAACACACAAAACAAATTTTTTATGGTAATCCTCACAATTAATTCGAATTATTTTTTGAGGATTCAAATCCTTTTGTAAGTATTCGAATCCTTTTGTATGTATTCAAATCCTTTCATAAATATTCGAATCCTTTTATAAATATTCGAATCTTTTAAAAATATTCGAATCTTTTCATAAATATTCGAATCCTTTTATAAGGATTTGAATTACCGGCATTTGGATTCGAATACGAATCCTTTAAAAAAAAAGTAACAAACTGGATCACGAATCCAGTTTACCTAGAGTATTCGAATGCCTCTTTTGAATCCTCTAAAAGGATTCGAATCCAGGATTCAAATCCTGAATGATTCGAATCCTGTCCATCTCTGCCTTATACAAACCAAATTTTCAGGCTTTTTTTACCTCGAAATTTTACTTCATGCGCCACGCGTGCAGAACACGTGAAGTTAGAAATACAGTTAAAACTATTTACATTATTCTTCACACATTCTCGTCAGGTCAAATTATACAATTGATACATTAACTGAATCAGTAATTGTATAATTAATTAAGAAAAAATAATAATGCGTTATTGCATCAATTGCGCTTAATGGGTTAAGACGAATATTTAGTTTGAAAATGTGTGGGAAAATCAAGAAGTGAAAATTATGTAATTTCAGTCTGAATTTTGCGGGAGTTGAATTAAAAAAAGAATTTGAAGCATTGACATGGATTTTTATGGATGTTAAAATGCTTGGGGCAAAAATCATTAAATACATTGAAAATTAATAGCGGTTAATAAATTTCCTTTATCTTCAATTTGGTTCTCATTAATCACTTAATGAAACATGTTTACAATATTGATAATTCAATTAACGAGGGTTTTTAATTCTAGATATTTAAAACACTTGGTTTGTTTCACTAGTTTATATTTTCTCCGACTAGTTTCGACCATTGGTCATCTTCAAGAAGGAATTAGGGTTTTTAATCCTGGGTTAAGCATTTCGAGTTTAGAAAAGCCTGTAAATTCGTATTTCGTCTCATAAAAAATTATTTTGCCATCATTTTTCTTAAAATTCTAAAACAATCAAGAAAAACGCACGTGTACTCTATCCCCACTTTCACTTAGATCACCTGTACGCAGGACAAATGACTGCTTCGCGCTCAGTTTCGTACGAACGTTGATGTTGATCACTCGCAACGTTAGCTCATTTCCTTCGAATAAAAAAAAAACGACGAACGCGCCGCGTGCTTTAATTAATCAAAACATTCAGTGATTAATTGACGAAATTTAATTAATCAAACGCTTGGAATTACGATTTTGTGCACGGGAATATTTTATGTAAAAAAAGCGCAGCACAACAAAAATAGATAGCAGTGCCAAACTATTTTTGTGATTTGTTTTTTTTTGCGTGCCACATGCCAAGTGCAGGATGGGGAATATTTGTGGATTTGTGTTCGTTTTAAATGTTTTGATTAATTAGGTGAGATTTTTTGTTATTTATATTATTTCTTAAAATTTTTGAATTATTAAACAAGTGTTTAAGCTTCAAGTAAATATTAAGCATGGAATAAATATTTTGACTTTAGATGGATTAATAACTGTATGTTTTTGAGTTTACGTCAAGTGATTATTACACTAAAAAAAGACTGTTATTCCTTACTTCACTTTTTATTTGTATCGTTAACGATACAAATAAAAAGTGAAGTAAGGAATAACAGTCTTTTTTAGTGTAATAATCACTTCACGTAAACTCAAAAACATACAGTTATTAATCCATCTAAAGTCGAAACATTTACTCTATCCTTAATATTTACTTGATAACCAATCCATCTAAACTAAATAAAAGACTGTTACTCCTAACAGTCTTTTTTTAGTTTAGATGGATTGTTCGCGTTGCGATTTTGCAAGGTTTTCTAAAGTCGAAATATTTGCACCATGCAGGCACGGTCGGCCCAAACAAAAGCGGGGCCAAAAGCAAATTTAAGTTGCGGGGCCTTAAACAAGATCCACTGGGAAGGATTTCCTCACCCCCCAAATTTTCAGGCTTTTCTAAACTCGAAATTTTACTTCATGCGCCACGCGTATAAAATACTGATTTACAGTCAATTTAAAAATACACCCACCCCTTACGTTTGATCCTCACGTCTACAAATAGTTACTATTTACTAATATACCTATACACCTTTTATTGTAACTCTTGGATTTTGAGATATTATTTTTTCATATTTAATCGTCATTTTAAGAAGGAGGAAATAGTATTATAAATACATAATCATTTTTTTATTTTTTTTTTATTGTCTGACTATTTGGGGGGTGAGGAAATCCTTCCCAGTGGATCTTGTTTAAGGCCCCGCAACTTAAATTTGCTTTTGGCCTCGCTTTTGTTTGGGCCGACCGTGCCTGCATGTTGCAAATATTTCGACTTTAGAAAACCTTGCAAAAACGCTACGCGAACAATCCATCTAAACTAAATAAAAGACTGTTACTCCTTTTACCAAATCAACACAAATATAAAATTCTAAAGTGAAATTTAACCTAAATTTTAAAATTCTCTTTGAATGGTAAATTTCTTCGCAAGATAAAATCGGTTGATCGGTTCCCTTATAACAAAATTGTTATGTTTTTACACCAGTTTTTCGATTAAGAAATTTAAGTGTAACTTTCAATTCGATTATTAGAGAAGATTTGAATCCCGATTAACGATATTTTGAAAAAACATTGAAAATATGAGTTTGCAATACTGATATCTATATTCAAAAGTTGAACTATCTTGCTCACAATATTTACTAAATTCAGTATGTCATACCAAAAATGATAAATGAAGTTTATTTTCTATTGATCTTTGGATTTCGGATTTCGTTTTTATGTTTATGGTATATTCATAAAAGTTTAAGTATTCGGATTAAAAAAGAAATGACAACGAATATGAAAAGATTTTTCAAAAACAGTGGCGCGGGGCCGTTAGAAGCGCGGGGCCCTGTGCGGTCGCACTGTTCGCACCGCCCTCCAGCCGGCCCTGCATGCCCGCACATTAACACTGATTTAGTATGAAGTTTAAATATACACACACATTAACTTCAATTACAAAAATTCGAATTAAATTATCATAAAATATCCAATCAGAATTATAACGTAGATGACGTACCTAGAACGTTATATATTCTCTTTATTTTCGGCGACGTAATCACGTACGTCACTTTGCTACCTGGAAATAATTATTAGGTTTTTTTTGTTATGTACAGGGTGCAGCATTTTCGTATTTATGGTACTTTACTTAAAGAAACCATCAAAAATGCTGTACCCTGTACATATTTATAATAAACTTTTTTTGTATAATAGCCTATACTATAAATGTTTTCACAAACGTACTTTTTCTGTTATAAATATTAACTGTCTATTTGTTTTTCATGTTTGTTGCGCATTTTCATTTAAATTTATTTCAAGTTTTCATTTTCTTAGAAAAACTTGACGAAATTTTTTAATTATCTATAAAAAAAGTTATAGGTCCAATATTGTACCTTATTTTCGTGATTTTTATGTTTATTAACCCATTTACGGCCAAGCAATTATAGAGATAACTCTAAAAGTTGATTTTAGGTAAAATTCTGCACTTCTTTTTATAATATGTATGAATAACTTATTGTTTTACAAACTATGATTTTTTCTTTTAAATATACATAATGTTTATGCTGTAATATTTCAGGTATTCGTCGATTTTATATAAAAACGTGCAGTATGAAGTTTAGAATGAGTGATTCCACTCCCAGACTAAGCATGAAGTAAAATTTCGAGTTTAGAAAAGCCTTAAAATTTGGTTTGGTCGCTCCGCGAAGCGGAGCGACCAAACCAAATTTTTAGGCTTTTCTAAACTCGAAATTTTACTTCATGCGCCACGCGTATAAAACACTGAAATATTGTAAAGTTATAAATACACTCACATTATTTTTTTTAAATAGGTAACAATCGAAATATTTAAATAACAAAATATTTAAATTTTTCTTCATACATTTTCAAGTCAGGTCAAATAATATAATATATTAAATTAACTTATTTAGTAATTTAATTAACCAAAAATTAATAATGTTGCGTGTTATTTTTTATATGTTCGTAAACGTTTTAAATTCATTCGATATTACATTTATCTTGATTAGTTTTCTCTTCAAAAATTTAATTTTAGTCCACCAAATTTGACAGACGTTTATAAAAATGTAAAAAATCAACAGTTTATTTAATAAACAAGGAAATCACTGAATTTACATGTCGAAATAATGAACCTATAATTTTTTATAGAATATTATAAAATATCGATAAGTTTTGCTAAGAAAATAATAAAAAGGTGAAATAAATTTAAATAAAATGCGCAAATAAGATGAAAAACAAATAGACAGTTAATATTTATAACAGAAAAAGTACGTTCGTGCAACAGAAAATTATGTTTAAAAACATTAAAAATTTGTGCAATCATCGATACCTTTTCTTACTGAAATGAGGTAATTTTGGTAAGAATTGAGAAAGTCGCGTAAAATGACGTTGTTTTAATAAGACAAGTGATCAATGACAAAACTCATCAATGTTAAGGATAGGCCCTCATATGATTAAGCACAAAACAACATAATATTCATTGATTTACACAGAATTTATTAAATTTTGATATTTATTAAGCAAAAATGAATTATGTTAACTAGGTTTTCATATATCTTAAACTAAACTTAAAGAAATTTTACGTCTTTTTATATTTTTTTAATAATAATAATACTTTAATTACGGAATAAACCTGCTTAAATTATTTTTATATATAAATTCGCACACATGTTTATTTTATGAAAATATCAAATACTGTTAAAGAGGTTTAATTTTTAATTACGATTAAAAATAGAAACCTAACTTGATTCAACTATGTATATCGTTGGTGAGTATGATGTCTGTGCATTTTATAAAACTGAATTATTCGAAATAACAAATACTGTTAAAGAGGTTTAATTTTTAATTACGATTAAAAAATAAAAACCTAACTTGATTCAACTAAGTAAATCGTTGGTGAGTATGATGTCTGTGCATTTTATAAAACTGAATTATTCGAATATATTCAAATATTTGAAATATTCGAATATGTTTTTCAACGAATATTCGAATATTTCAGTTTTAAAAATGCACAGCCTTCATTCTTAGCGTTAAACCCACCGGAATTTTTAAAACACCCTTCGATATTTTTTTCTTATAGATGTAATTTTTGAGATATTTAAGAAAATTCAAAATCGGCTGTTTTCCAAATATTATTATTAATTCTGAAAGTGGGAGGTAAACTACACCAAGTCACTATTTTGAAATTTGACAGTGCTATTTACCTCTCGACAGATTAAAAAATCCAGATTCCAACAGTATAAAAAACGTATTTTGACTTGGTGTTGTTTACCTTTCACATACAGAATTAAATCATGACACAATGTAAACTCTTCAAACCATCGACAAATTTGATCAGTATTTCTTAAAAAAACATTTTTAAAATTATTATTATTGTCAAAATTATTAAATTATTGTCAAAATTATCACCATTCATAATTAGAAATTACTCTGTTTTTTAATTTTCTATCGCAAATTTGATCAGTATTTCTTTATAAAAAAAAAAAATTTTTATTGTTGTCAAAATTATTAAATTATTGTCAAAATTATTAAATTATTGTCAAAATTATCACCATTTATAATTAGAAATTACTCTATTTTTTAATTTTCCACAAAAATGTTCTAAAATTTGAGTAATTTGTAAAATATAGTTTTGAATTTTGTTTCATTGATTATACTATACAGCGATTTTCTCATTTAAGTATATACAGGGTGTCTACGCTAAACCGTTCCTTAAAAGTTTATGGGGTTGCCGTTGCACTAAAAACTTGAAAAAAAATCCTTGTCATACGGTTGAATGAGTTCTCCTCGTGTGAAATATTTTTAAGTTTATATCACTTCCGGTTCCACCGGAAGTAGCACCAAATTTGTTAATTTAAATGGAACACCCTATATATTAGTCATTTTTCGGATTCCTCGTTTAAATTGCAACATATTTTATTCGAACATATGTACACTTATATCGTATAGTTTCCAAGCAAAAAAAATATTTCTAAAATTTTGACCTCTAAAAGGCATCTTGAAATCTGTCTATAACTTCTCTTAAGAGTAAGATAAAAATATAATTTATATCTCTACTTGTACCTAGAGGATGCCTCTATGAGTGTATTAATTGGAAACTGTCAATTTTGACAATAAGTGTTCTTAAAATGTCAATATCGAAGTGCCCTCTTCAGTATCTCGTAATTCAATTTTTTTAAATGGAATGATTCATTTTTTATCACGTGGTACGATTGGGGGGAAGATTTCCTACAAAAAAGTAATAACAACTATACTCCTAACATAAGGGGTTTTCGAATTATTTCGAAGATTCCTTTTTCGTCGCATTTACGCAGGGAATAATGCACGCATAAGTCGCAACTAAATTTTAGTGGGCAAGTAGTATCGCTTTTGTTTTGTCGCCTATGTAATGCGAAATGTCAAATAATAAAAACAATTAGTACAAAGGTATACAGAAATCAACAATATGAATAAATACAGCCATCAACAAATTATCAATTTATTTTTTATACACAGCAACTGCAATAGAATTGTTACTCGAACATGTAGAGTATTTAATGAAACTTATCCGCATTTGCCGCCAATGAATAAAATAAAATTTAGGAGATCGGAATTAAATTTTGTTCAATTGGCAGTTGCCACATATAATGAATAAATTAATTTTTATTACTGATTGTTGATGTGTGTATTTATTCATTTTGTTGATTTCTGTAAAACTTTGTACTAATTCTTTTGATTATTTGACATTTTGCAATACAATCGCGACAAAACAAAAGCATACTACTGGCCTACTAAAATTCAATTGCGACTTATGCGCGCATTATATCCTACTTAATGCGACGAAAAATGAATTTTCGAAATAATTCGAAAATTACTTGCTATAGGAGTATAGTTATATAATACTTTTTTGTAGGAAATGTTCCTCTAAATCGTACTACGTGATAAAAATTAGGTCATTCCATTTAAAAAAATTGAATTACTAGATATTGAAGAGGGCACTAGATATCGACATTTTAAGAACACTTATTGTCCAAATTGACAGTTTCCAATTAATTTACTCTAGAAGCATTCTCTAAGTACAAGTAGAGGTATAAATCATATTTTTATCTTATTCCTAAGAGAAGTTACAGACAGATTTCAATATGCCTTTTAGACGTCAAAATTTTATGTGTGTGAAGCTGGCAATATTTACAGCAATAACCCGGCGCATCCACCATCCACCCAAAAAATATTAATAAATCAAAAATAATTATTTTAACATATTTCTCGACTATAATCTTGAATTTGTTTTTTTACGTATCGTTTCTAATATCGTTGCTATAAATAATACACAAATAAAATTTCAAATTAATTGAAATTATTAATAACAATTGGTCATCCGTGTCAGGAAATTAATTATTTAAACATATTTCCAGATATCCGACATGCATTTTTTTTGTAGTTTTAAGTAACTAATAGTGCTATTGTTAGAATACAATAACAATTTTTACTATAGGGAATGTATCTTCCGATGATTTTTGAACATTAGTGAATGCATTGGAAAGTCAGGCATTCCGCGATGAGTAATTAATTGTTTAAACATATTTCAAGGTGGCCGACATACGTTTTGTTTATTGTTTTGAGTAACTAATAGTGTTATTGTTAAAATATATTAACAATTTTGAATATAGGGAGTGTATCTTTCGTCGATTTTTGAACATTAGTGAATGCATTGGGAAGTCAGAAATACGCTATGAAAAATAAATTGTTTAAATATATTTAAAGTCGGCCGACATAAATTTTGATTATTGTTTTAAGTAACTAATAGTGTTATTGTTAAAATACAATAACAATTTTTAGTATGGGGAATGTATCTTTTGTCGATTTTTCAACATTAGTGAATGCATTAGGAAGGCAGTCATTCGCGATGCGAAATAAATTGTTTAAACATGTTTCAAGGTGACCGACATAAATTTTGTTTATTATTTTGAGTACCTAGTAGCGTAATTGTTAAAATACAATAACAGTTTTCAATATGGGGAATGTATCTTTCGTCGATTTTTGAACATTAGTGAATGCATTGGGAAGTCAGAAATACGCTATGAGAAATAAATTGTTTAAATATATTTAAAGTCGGCCGACATAAATTTTGTTTGTTGTTTTGAGTAACTGATAGTGTTATTGTTAAAATACAATTACAATTTTCAATATGGGGAATGTATCTTTCGTCGATTTTTGAACATTAGTGACTGATTGAGAAATCAATCATTCGCGATTACAAATTAATTGTTTAAACATTTTTCAAGGTGGCCGACATAAATTATGTTTATTGTTTTAAGTAACTAAAAGTGTTATTGTTAAAATACAATAAAAATTTTTAGTATGGGGAATGTATCTTTCGTCGATTTTTAAAGATTAGTGAATCCATTGGGAATTCAGTCATTCGCGATGAGAAATAAATTGTTTAAACATATTTTAAGTCGGCCGACATTAATTTTGTTTATTTTTTTAAGTAACTAATAGTGTTATTGTTAAAATACAATAACAATTTTCAATATGGGGAATGTATCTTTCGTCGATTTTTGAACATGAGTGAATGCATTGGGAAGTCAGTCATTCGCGATGAGAAATTAATTGTTTAAACATATTTCAAGGCGGCAGACATAAGTTTAGTTTATTATTTTGAGTAATTTATAGTGTTATTGTTAAAATACAAAAACAATTTTCAGTATGGGGAATGTATCTATCGTCGATTTTTAAAGATTAGTGAATACATTGGGAATTCAGTCATTCGCGATGAGAAATTAATTGTTTAAACATATTTTAAGGTGGCCGACATAAATTTTGTTTATTGTTTTAAGTAACAAATAGTGTTATTGTTAAAAAACAATAACAATTTTCAATATGGGGAATGTATCTTTCGTCGATTTTTTCCGATTAGTGAATGCATTGGGAATTCAGTCATTCGCGATGAGAAATTAATTGTTTAAACATATTTAAAGGTGGCCGACATAAATTTTGTTTATTGTTTTAGGTAAATAATAGTGTTATTGTTAAAATACAATAACAATTTTCAATATGGGGAATGTATCTTTCGTCGATTTTTGAACATTAGTGAATGCATTGGGAAGTCAGAAATACGCTATGAGAAATAAATTGTTTAAACATATTTCAAGGCGGCGGACATAAATTTTGTTTATTGTTTTAAGTAACTAATAGTGTTATTGTTAAACTGCAATAACAATTTTCAATATGGGGAATGTATCTTTCGTCGATTTTTGAACATTAGTGAATGCATTGGGAAGTCAGAAATACGCTATGAGAAATAAATTGTTTAAACAAATTTCAAGGCGGCGGACATAAATTTTGTTTATTGTTTTTAGTTACTTATAGTGTTATTGTTAAAATACAAAATTAATTTTTAATATGGGGAATGTATCTTTCGTCGATTTTTAAAGATTAGTAAATGCATTAGGAATTCAGTCATTCGCGATGAGAAATTAATTGTTTAAACATATTTTAAGGTGGCCGACATAAATTTCGTTTATTGTTTTAAGTAACTAATAGTGTTATTGTTAAAATACAATAACAATTTTCAATATGGGGAATGTATCTTTCGTCGATTTTTGAACATTAGTGAATGCATTGGGAAGTCAGAAATACGCTATGAGAAATAAATTGTTTAAAAATATTTGAAGGCGGCGGACATAAATTTTGTTTATTGTTTTAAGTAACTAGTAGTGTTATTGTTAAAATGCAATAAAAATTTTCAATATGGGGAATGTATCTTTTGTCGATTTTTGAACATTAGTGAATGCATTGGGAAGTCAGAAATACGCTATGAGAAATAAATTGTTTAAACAAATTTCAAGGCGGCGGACATAAATTTTGTTTATTGTTTTTAGTTACTTATAGTGTTATTGTTAAAATACAAAATTAATTTTAAATATGGGGAATGTATCTTTCGTCGATTTTTAAAGATTAGTGAATGCATTAGGAATTCAGTCATTCGCGATGAGAAATTAATTGTTTAAACATATTTTAAGGTGGCCGACATAAATTTTGTTTATTGTTTTAAGTAACTAATAGTGTTATTGTTAAAATACAATAACAATTTTCAATATGGGGAATGTATCTTTCGTCGATTTTTGAACATTAGTGAATGCATTGGGAAGTCAGAAATACGCTATGAGAAATAAATTGTTTAAAGATATTTCAAGGCGGCGGACATAAATTTTGTTTATTGTTTTTAGTTACAAATAGTGTTATTGTTAAAATACAAAATTAATTTTCAATATGGGGAATGTATCTTTCGTCGATTTTTGAACATTAGTGAATGCATTGGGAAGTCAGAAATACGCTATGAGAAATAAATTGTTTAAACATATTTCAAGGCGGCGGACATAAATTTTGTTTATTGTTTTAAGTAACTAGTAGTGTTATTGTTAAAATGCAATAACAATTTTCAATATGGGGAATGTATCTTTTGTCGATTTTTGAACATTAGTGAATGCATTGGGAAGTCAGAAATACGCTATGAGAAATAAATTGTTTAAACAAATTTCAAGGCGGCGAACATAAATTTTGTTTATTGTTTTTAGTTACTAATAGTGTTATTGTTGAAATACAAAATTAATTTTCAATATGGGGAATGTATCTTTCGTCGATTTTTTCCGATTAGTGAATGCATTGGGAATTCAGTCATTCGCGATGAGAAATTAATTGTTTAAACATATTTTAAGGTGGCCGACATAAATTTTGTTTATTGTTTTAGGTAAATAATAGTGTTATTGTTAAAATACAATAACAATTTTCAATATGGGGAATGTATCTTTCGTCGATTTTTGAACATTAGTGAATGCATTGGGAAGTCAGAAATACGCTATGAGAAATAAATTGTTTAAACATATTTCAAGGCGGCGGACATAAATTTTGTTTATTGTTTTAAGTAACTAATAGTGTTATTGTTAAACTGCAATAACAATTTTCAATATGGGGAATGTATCTTTCGTCGATTTTTGAACATTAGTGAATGCATTGGGAAGTCAGAAATACGCTATGAGAAATAAATTGTTTAAACAAATTTCAAGGCGGCGGACATAAATTTTGTTTATTGTTTTTAGTTACTTATAGTGTTATTGTTAAAATACAAAATTAATTTTAAATATGGGGAATGTATCTTTCGTCGATTTTTAAAGATTAGTGAATGCATTAGGAATTCAGTCATTCGCGATGAGAAATTAATTGTTTAAACATATTTTAAGGTGGCCGACATAAATTTTGTTTATTGTTTTAAGTAACTAATAGTGTTATTGTTAAAATACAATAACAATTTTCAATATGGGGAATGTATCTTTCGTCGATTTTTGAACATTAGTGAATGCATTGGGAAGTCAGAAATACGCTATGAGAAATAAATTGTTTAAACATATTTCAAGGCGGCGGACATAAATTTTGTTTATTGTTTTAAGTAACTAGTAGTGTTATTGTTAAAATGCAATAACAATTTTCAATATGGGGAATGTATCTTTTGTCGATTTTTGAACATTAGTGAATGCATTGGGAAGTCAGAAATACGCTATGAGAAATAAATTGTTTAAACAAATTTCAAGGCGGCGAACATAAATTTTGTTTATTGTTTTTAGTTACTAATAGTGTTATTGTTGAAATACAAAATTAATTTTCAATATGGGGAATGTATCTTTCGTCGATTTTTTGGGATTATTGAATGCATTGGGAATTCAGTAATTCGCGATGAGAAATTAATTGTTTAAACATATTTTAAGGTGGCCGACATAAGTTTAGTTTATTATTTTAAGTAATTTATAGTGTTATTGTTAAAATACAAAAACAATTTTCAATATGGGGAATGTATCTTTCGTCGATTTTTAAAGATTAGTGAATACATTGAAGATTCAGTCATTCGCGATGAGAAATTATTTGTTTAAACATATTTTAAAGTGGCCGACATAAATTTTGTTTATTGTTTTAAGTAACTAATAGTGTTATTGTTAAAATACAATAACAATGTTTGATATGGGGAATGTATCTTTCGTCGATTTTTAAAGATTAGTGAATGCATTGGGAATTCAGTCATTCACGATAAAAAATTAACTGTTTAAACATATTTCAAGGTGGCCGACATACATTTTTTTTATTGTTTTAAGTAACTAATAGTGTTATTGTTAAAATATAATAACAATTTTCAATATGGGGAATGTATCTTTCGTCGATATTTGAACATGAGTGAATGCATTGGCAAGTCAGTCATTCGCGATGAGAAATTAATTGTTTAAACATATTTCAAGGCGGCAGACATAAGTTTAGTTTATTATTTTGAGTAATTTATAGTGTTATTGTTAAAATACAAAAACAATTTTCAGTATGGGGAATGTATCTATCGTCGATTTTTAAAGATTAGTGAATACATTAGGAATTCAGTCATTCGCGATGAGAAATTAATTGTTTAAACATATTTTAAGGTAGCCGACATAAATTTTGTTTATTGTTTTAAGTAACTAATAGTGTTATTGTTAAAAAACAATAACAATTTTCAATATGGGGAATGTATCTTTCGTCGATTTTTTCCGATTAGTGAATGCATTGGGAATTCAGTCATTCGCGATGAGAAATTAATTGTTTAAACATATTTTAAGGTGGCCGACATAAATTTTGTTTATTGTTTTAGGTAAATAATAGTGTTATTGTTAAAATACAATAACAATTTTCAGTATGGGGAATGTATCTATCGTCGATTTTTAAAGATTAGTGAATACATTGGGAATTCAGTCATTCGCGATGAGAAATTAATTGTTTAAACATATTTTAAGGTGGCCGACATAAATTTTGTTTATTGTTTTAAGTAACTAATAGTGTTATTGTTAAAAAACAATAACAATTTTCAATATGGGGAATGTATCTTTCGTCGATTTTTTCCGATTAGTGAATGCATTGGGAATTCAGTCATTCGCGATGAGAAATTAATTGTTTAAACATATTTTAAGGTGGCCGACATAAATTTTGTTTATTGTTTTAGGTAAATAATAGTGTTATTGTTAAAATACAATAACAATTTTCAATATGGGGAATGTATCTTTCGTCGATTTTTGAACATTAGTGAATGCATTGGGAAGTCAGAAATAGGCTATGAGAAATAAATTGTTTAAACAAATTTCAAGGCGGCGGACATAAATTTTGTTTATTGTTTTTAGTTACTTATAGTGTTATTGTTAAAATACAAAATTAATTTTCAATATGGGGAATGTATCTTTCGTCGATTTTTAAAGATTAGTGAATGCATTAGGAATTCAGTCATTCGCGATGAGAAATAAATTGTTTAAACATATTTTAAGGTGGCCGACATAAATTTTATTTATTGTTTTAAGTAACTTATAGTGTTATTGTTAAAATACAATAACAATTTTCAACATGGGGAATGTATCTTTCGTCGATTTTTGAACATTAGTGAATGCATTGGGAAGTCAGAAATACGCTATGAGAAATAAATTGTTTAAACATATTTCAAGGCGGCGGACATAAATTTTGTTTATTGTTTTTAGTTACTAATAGTGTTATTGTTAAAATACAAAATTAATTTTCAATATGGGGAATGTATTATTCGTCGATTTTTGAACATTAGTGAATGCATTGGGAAGTCAGAAATACGCTATGAGAAATACATTTTTTAATCATATTTCAAGGCGGCGGACATAAATTTTGTTTATTGTTTTAAGTAACAAGTAGTGTTATTGTTAAAATGCAATAACAATTTTCAATATGGGGAATGTATCATTTGTCGATTTTTGAACATTAGTGAATGCATTGGGAAGTCAGAAATACGCTATGAGAAATAAATTGTTTAAACAAATTTCAAGGCGGCGGACATAAATTTTGTTTATTGTTTTTAGTTACTTATAGTGTTATTGTTAAAATACAAAATTAATTTTCAATATGGGGAATGTATCTTTCGTCGATTTTTAAAGATTAGTGAATGCATTAGGAATTCAATGCATTCACTCATGTTCAAAAATCGACGAAAGATACATTCCCCATATTGAAAATTGTTATTGTATTTTAACAATAACACTATTAGTTACTTAAAACAATAAAAAAAATGTATGTCGGCCACCTTGAAATATGTTTAAACAATTAATTTCTTATCGCGAATGACTGAATTACCAATGCATTCACTAATCTTTAAAAATCGACGAAAGATACATTCCCCATATCAAACATTGTTATTGTATTTTAACAATAACACTATTAGTTACTTAAAACAATAAATAAAATTTATGTCGGCCACTTTAAAATATGTTTAAACAAATAATTTCTCATCGCGAATGACTGAATTTTCAATGTATTCACTAATCTTTAAAAATCGACGAAAGATACATTCCCCATATTGAAAATTAATTTTGTATTTCAACAATAACACTATTAGTACCTAAAAACAATAAACAAAATTTATGTTCGCCGCCTTGAAATTTGTTTAAACAATTTATTTCTCATAGCGTATTTCTGACTTCCCAATGCATTCACTAATGTTCAAAAATCGACAAAAGATACATTCCCCATATTGAAAATTGTTATAGCATTTTAACAATAACACTACTAGTTACTTAAAACAATAAACAAAATTTATGTCCGCCGCCTTGAAATATGTTTAAACAATTTATTTCTCATAGCGTATTTCTGACTTCCCAATGCATTCACTAATGTTCAAAAATCGACGAAAGATACATTCCCCATATTGAAAATTAATTTTGTATTTTACCAATAACACTATTAGTAACTAAAACCAATAAACAAAATTTATGTCCGCCGCCTTGAAATATGTTTAAACAATTTATTTCTCATGCCGTATTTCTGACTTCCCAATGCATTCACTAATGTTCAAAAATCGATGAAAGATACATTCCCCATATTGAAAATTGTTATTGTATTTTAACAATAACACTATAAGTTACTTAAAACAATAAGCAAAATGTATGTCGGCCACCTTGAAATATGTTTAAACAATTAATTTCTTATCGCGAATGACTGAATTCCCAATGTATTCACTAATCTTTAAAAATCGACGAAAGATACATTCCCCATATTGAAAATTAATTTTGTATTTTAACAATAACACTATAGGTAACTAAAAACAATAAACAAAATTTATGTCCGCCGCCTTGAAATTTGTTTAAACAATTTATTTCTCATAGCGTATTTCTGACTTTCCAATGCATTCACTAATGTTCAAAAATCGACGAAAGATACATTCCCCATATTGAAAATTGTTATTGTATTTTAACAATAACACTATTAGTTACTTAAAACAATAAACAAAATTTATGTCGGCCACCTTAAAATATGTTTAAACAATTAATTTCTTATCGCGAATGACTGAATTCCTAATGCATTCACTAATCTTTAAAAATCGACGAAAGATACAATCCCCATATTGAAAATTGTTTTTGTATTTTAACAATGACACTATTAGTTACTTAAAAAAATAAACAAAATTATTGTCGGCTGACTTGAAATATGTTTAAACAATTTATTTCTCATCGCGAATGACTGAATTCCCAATGTATTCACTAATCTTTAAAAATCGACGAAAGATACATTTCCTATATTAAAAATTGTTATTGTATTTTAACAATAACACTTTTAGTTACTTAAAACAATAAACAAAATTTATGTCTGCCGCCTTGAAATATGTTTAAACAATTAATTTCTCATCGCGAATGACTGACTTCCCAATGCATTCACTAATGTTCAAAAATCGATGAAAGAAACATTCCCCATATTGAAAATTGTTATTGTATTTTAACAATAATACTATTAGTTACTTAAAACAATAAACAAAATTTATGTCGGCCACCTTAAAATATATATTTAAACAATTATTTCTTATCGCGAATGACTGAATTCCCAATGCATTCACTAATCTTTAAAAATCAACGAAAGATACATTCCCCATATTGAAAATTGTTATTGTTTTTTAACAATAACACTATTAGTTACTAAAAACAATAAACAAAATTTATGTCGGCCACCTTAAAATATGTTTAAACAATTAATTTCTCATCGCGAATGACTGAATTCCCAATGTATTCACTAATCCTTCAAAATCGACGATAGATACATTCCCTATACTGAAAATTGTTTTTGTATTTTAACAATAACACTATAAATTACTCAAAATAATAAACTAAACTTATGACTGCCGCCTTGAAATATGTTTAAACAATTAATTTCTCATCGCGAATGACTGACTTCCCAATGCATTCACTCATGTTCAAAAATCGACGAAAGATACATTCCCCATATTGAAAATTGTTATTGTATTTTAACAATAACACTATTAGTTACTTAAAACAATAAAAAAAATGTATGTCGGCCACCTTGAAATATGTTTAAACAATTAATTTCTTATCGCGAATGACTGAATTCCCAATGTATTCACTAATCTTTAAAAATCAACGAAAGATACATTCCCCATATTGAAAATTAATTTTGTATTTTAACAATAACACTATAGGTAACTAAAAACAATAAACAAAATTTATGTCCGCCGCCTTGAAATTTGTTTAAACAATTTATTTCTCATAGCGTATTTCTGACTTCCCAATGCATTCACTAATGTTCAAAAATCGACGAAAGATACATTCCCCATATTGAAAATTGTTATTGTATTTTAACAATAACACTATTAGTTACTTAAAACAATAAACAAAATTTATGTCGGCCACCTTAAAATATGTTTAAGCAATTAATTTCTTATCGCGAATGACTGAATTCCTAATGCATTCACTAATCTTTAAAAATCGACGAAAGATACAATCCCCATATTGAAAATTGTTTTTGTATTTTAACAATGACACTATTAGTTACTTAAAAAAATAAACAAAATTATTGTCGGCTGACTTGAAATATGTTTAAACAATTTATTTCTCATCGCGAATGACTGAATTCCCAATGTATTCACTAATCTTTAAAAATCGACGAAAGATACATTTCCCATATTAAAAATTGTTATTGTATTTTAACAATAACACTTTTAGTTACTTAAAACAATAAACAAAATTTATGTCTGCCGCCTTGAAATATGTTTAAACAATTAATTTCTCATCGCGAATGACTGACTTCCCAATGCATTCACTAATGTTCAAAAATCGATGAAAGAAACATTCCCCATATTGAAAATTGTTATTGTATTTTAACAATAATACTATTAGTTACTTAAAACAATAAACAAAATTTATGTCGGCCACCTTAAAATATATATTTAAACAATTATTTCTTATCGCGAATGACTGAATTCCCAATGCATTCACTAATCTTTAAAAATCAACGAAAGATACATTCCCCATATTGAAAATTGTTATTGTTTTTTAACAATAACACTATTAGTTACTTAAAACAATAAACAAAATTTATGTCGGCCACCTTAAAATATGTTTAAACAATTAATTTCTCATCGCGAATGACTGAATTCCCAATGTATTCACTAATCTTTCAAAATCGACGATAGATACATTCCCTATACTGAAAATTGTTTTTGTATTTTAACAATAACACTATAAATTACTCAAAATAATAAACTAAACTTATGACTGCCGCCTTGAAATATGTTTAAACAATTAATTTCTCATCGCAAATGACTGACTTCCCAATGCATTCACTCATGTTCAAAAATCGACGAAAGATACATTCCCCATATTGAAAATTGTTATTGTATTTTAACAATAACACTATTAGTTACTTAAAACAATAAAAAAAATGTATGTCGGCCACCTTGAAATATGTTTAAACAATTAATTTCTTATCGCGAATGACTGAGTTCCCAATGCATTCACTAATCTTTAACAATCGACGAAAGATACATTCCCCATATCAAACGTTGTTATTGTATTTTAACAATAACACTATTAGTTACTTAAAACAATAAACAAAATTTATGTCGGCCACTTTAAAATATGTTTAAACAAATAATTTCTCATCGCGAATGACTGAATTTTCAATGTATTCTGACGTATTTCTGACTTCCCAATGCATTCACTAATGTTCAAAAATCGACAAAAGATACATTCCCCATATTGAAAATTGTTATTGTATTTTAACAATAACACTATTATTTACCTAAAACAATAAACAAAATTTAAGTCGGCCACCTTAAAATATGTTTAGACAATTAATTTCTCATCGCGAATGACTGAATTCCCAATGCATTCACTAATCGGAAAAAGTCGACGAAAGATACATTCCCCATATTGAAAATTGTTATTGTTTTTTAACAATAACACTATTAGTTACTTAAAACAATAAACAAAATTTATGTCGGCCACCTTAAAATATGTTTAAACAATTAATTTCTCATCGCGAATGACTGAATTCCCAATGTATTCACTAATCTTTAAAAAATCGACGATAGATACATTCCCCATACTGAAAATTGTTTTTGTATTTTAACAATAACACTATAAATTACTCAAAATAATAAACTAAACTTATGTCTGCCGCCTTGAAATATGTTTAAACAATTAATTTCTCATCGCGAATGACTGACTTCCCAATGCATTCACTCATGTTCAAAAATCGACGAAAGATACATTCCCCATATTGAAAATTGTTATTGTATTTTAACAATAACACTATTAGTTACTTAAAACAATAAAAAAAATGTATGTCAGCCACCTTGAAATATGTTTAAACAATTAATTTCTTATCGCGAATGTCTGAATGCCCAATGCATTCACTAAACTTTAAAAATCGACGAAAGATACATTCCCCATATCAAACATTGTTATTATATTTTAACAATAACACTATTAGTTACTTAAAACAATAAACAAAATTTATGTCGGCCACTTTAAAATATGTTTAAACAAATAATTTCTCATCGCGGATGACTGAATTTTCAATGTATTCACTAATCTTTAAAAATCGACGAAAGATACATTCCCCATATTGAAAATTGTTTTTGTATTTTAACAATAACACTATAAATTACTTAAAATAATAAACTAAACTTATGTCGGCCACCTTAAAATATGTTTAAACAATTAATTTCTCATCGCGAATGACTGAATTCCCAATGCATTCAATACTCCCAAAAAATCGACGAAAAATACATTCCCCATATTGAAAATTGTTATTGTATTTTAACAATAACACTATTAGTTACTTAAAACAATAAACAAAATTTATGTCGGCCACCTTAAAATATGTTTAAACAATTAATTTCTCATCGCGAATGACTGAATTCCTAATGCATTCACTAATCTTTAAAAATCGACAAAAGATACATTCCCCATATTGAAAATTAATTTTGTATTTTAACAATAACACTATAAGTAACTAAAAACAATAAACAAAATTTATGTCCGCCGCCTTGAAATTTGTTTAAACAATTTATTTCTCATAGCGTATTTCTGACTTCCCAATGCATTCACTAATGTTCAAAAATTGACAAAAGATACATTCCCCATATTGAAAATTGTTATTGCATTTTAACAATAACACTACTAGTTACTTAAAACAATAAACAAAATTTATGTCCGCCGCCTTGAAATATGTTTAAACAATTTATTTCTCATAGCGTATTTCTGACTTCCCAATGCATTCACTAATGTTCAAAAATCGACGAAAGATACATTCCCCATATTGAAAATTAATTTTGTGTTTTAACAATTACACTATTAGTAACTAAAAACAATAAACAAAATTTATGTCCGCCGCCTTGAAATATGTTTAAACAATTTATTTCTCATAGCGTATTTCTGACTTCCCAATGCATTCACTAATGTTCAAAAATCGACGAAAGATACATTCCCCATATTGAAAATTGTTATTGTATTTTAACAATAACACTATTAGTTACTTAAAACAATAAACAAAATTTATGTCGGCCACCTTAAAATATGTTTAAACAATTAATTTCTCATCGCGAATGACTGAATTCCTAATGCATTCACTAATCTTTAAAAATCGACGAAAGATACATTCCCCATATTAAAAATTAATTTTGTATTTTAACAATAACACTATAAGTAACTAAAAACAATAAACAAAATTTATGTCCGCCGCCTTGAAATTTGTTTAAACAATTTATTTCTCATAGCGTATTTCTGACTTCCCAATGCATTCAGTAATGTTCAAAAATCAACGAAAGATACATTCCCCATATTTAAAATTGTTATTGCAGTTTAACAATAACACTATTAGTTACTTAAAACAATAAACAAAATTTATGTCCGCCGCCTTGAAATATGTTTAAACAATTTATTTCTCATAGCGTATTTCTGACTTCCCAATGCATTCACTAATGTTAAAAAATCGACGAAAGATACATTCCCCATATTGAAAATTGTTATTGTATTTTAACAATAACACTATTATTTACCTAAAACAATAAACAAAATTTATGTCGGCCACCTTTAAATATGTTTAAACAATTAATTTCTCATCGCGAATGACTGAATTCCCAATGCATTCACTAATCGGAAAAAATCGACGAAAGATACATTCCCCATATTGAAAATTGTTATTGTTTTTTAACAATAACACTATTAGTTACTTAAAACAATAAACAAAATTTATGTCGGCCACCTTAAAATATGTTTAAACAATAAATTTCTCATCGCGAATGACTGAATTCCCAACGTATTCACTAATCTTTAAAAATCGACGATAGATACATTCCCCATACTGAAAATTGTTTTTGTATTTTAACAATAACACTTTAAATTACTCAAAATAATAAACTAAACTTATGTCTGCCGCCTTGAAATATGTTTAAACAATTAATTTCTCATCGCGAATGACTGACTTCCTCATGTTCAAAAATCGACGAAAGATACATTCCCCATATTGAAAATTGTTATTGTATTTTAACAATAACACTATTAGTTACTTAAAAAAATAAACAAAATTAATGTCGGCCGACTTAAAATATGTTTAAACAATTTATTTCTCATCGCGAATGACTGAATTCCCAATGCATTCACTAATCTTTAAAAATCGACGAAAGATACATTCCCCATACTAAAAATTGTTATTGTATTTTAACAATAACACTTTTAGTTACTTAAAACAATAAACACAATTTATGTCGGCCACCTTGAAAAATGTTTAAACAATTAATTTGTAATGGCGAATGATTGATTTCTCAATCAGTCACTAATGTTCAAAAATCGACGAAAGATACATTCCCTATATTGAAAATTGTAATTGTATTTTAACAATAACACTATCAGTTACTCAAAACAACAAACAAAATTTATGTCGGCCGACTTTAAATATATTTAAACAATTTATTTCTCATAGCGTATTTCTGACTTCCCAATGCATTTACTAATGTTCAAAAATCGACGAAAGATACATTCCCCATATTGAAAACTGTTATTGTATTTTAACAATTACACTACTAGTTACTCAAAATAATAAACAAAATTTATGTCGGTCACCTTGAAATATGTTTAAACAATTTATATCGCATCGCGAATGACTGCCTTCCTAATGCATTCACTAATGTTGAAAAATCGACAAAAGATACATTCCCCATACTAAAAATTGTTATTGTATTTTAACAATAACACTATTAGTTACTTAAAACAATAAACAAAATTTATGTCGGCCGACTTTAAATATATTTAAACAATTTATTTTTCATAGCGTATTTCTGACTTCCCAATGCATTCACTAATGTTCAAAAATCGACGAAAGATACACTCCCTATATTCAAAATTGTTAATATATTTTAACAATAACACTATTAGTTACTCAAAACAATAAACAAAACGTATGTCGGCCACCTTGAAATATGTTTAAACAATTAATTACTCATCGCGGAATGACTGACTTTCCAATGCATTCACTAATGTTCAAAAATCATCGGAAGATACATTCCCTATAGTAAAAATTGTTATTGTATTCTAACAATAGCACTATTAGTTACTTAAAACTACAAAAAAAATGCATGTCGGATATCTGGAAATATGTTTAAATAATTAATTTCCTGACACGGATGACCAATTGTTCCTAATAATTTCAATTAATTTGAAATTTTATTTGTGTATTATTTACAGCAACGATATTAGAAACGATACGTAAAAAAACAAATTCAAGATTATAGTCGAGAAATATGTTAAAATAATTATTTTTGATTTATTAATATTTTTTGGGTGGATGGTGGATGCGCCGGGTTATTGCTGTAAATATTGCCAGCTTCACACACATCAAAATTTTGGAAATATTTTTTTTTTCTTGAAAACTATAAGAGATAAGTGGAACCCAATAAATTACTAATATATAGGGTGCTCCATTTAAAATAATAAAGTTGGGTCTACTTCCGGTGGAACCGGAAGTGATATAAACTTGAAAATATTTCACATGAGGAGAACTGATTCAACCATATGACAAGGCTTTTTTTCAAATTTTTAGTGCAACTGCAATCCCATAAACTTTTAACGAACGGGTTAGCGTAGACACCCTGTGTATGCATACTCTTTTTTGAAAGAATTCAATTTGAAGCTTTAAACGAGTATTTTCCACTCCCAGATTAAGCATAAATTAAAATTTCGAGTTTAGAAAAGCCTAAAAATGTTTGTCTAAACTCAAAATTTTACTTCATGCGCCACGCGTATTATACACTGAAAACACTACAATAGTAAAGTTTACTTTAAATCAGTATCTTGTACGCGTGGCGCATGAAGTAAAATTTTGAGTTTAGAAAAGACTGAAAATTTGGTTTGGTCGCTCCGCTCCGCGGAGCAACCAAACCAAATTTTCAGGCTTTTCTAAACTCGAAATTTTACTTCATGCTTAACCTGGGAGAGGAAATCCCTCGCTTAAAGCTTCAAATTAATCTCTTTTAAGAAAACAATAAATATCTGAAAATTTACAGCATATAATTGGAATAAGTATACTTTAACGAAAAACTTCCTTTACACAGGAAATTAAATTTCTTTAAATTTTAGAATTCAGATTAATATCTGTTAATTTTATCAACATCTGAAGTTTGAACATTTTTTTAAATCAGAAAAGATATACAGATTCCTTTTAGATTTAAAAAAATGTTATACATTACTCATACCTTTGTTGTCCAGTAAGTTCAGTATTATATTTTAATTAATTATCCAATTATTGAATCCAAAAGAGTTAGAAAAGGCCATCAGCTGTATTATATATAGTGTTTTTGTATTTAAAAAAATCAAGCTATTTCACTTGTTTCACAGTTCAACTAAATTTTATAAAAACTGGACTCGTTCGATTTAATTAATAATAATAAAATAGCTTTATTTTCAAATTGTGGCATTGCATTATTTTATTAAAAAATGCCTTGTGTTTTAAACAAAAATTCCGTGAACACTTCAACATTTCTAACTATTATTTTCTATGATCATTTCTCAGTGAGCAAACATAGTAATGTTAGATCAACTTTCAAAACGTTTCCTATTATTATGATGTTGATTATACATTACTCATACCTTTGTTGTCCAGTAAGTTCAGTATTATATTTTAATTAATTATCCAATTATTGAACCCAAAAGAGTTAGAAAAGGCCATCAGCTGTATTATATATAGTGTTAACCACCAAACGTGGCCATAGGAAAATAGAGTTATTAAGAATTTTAAATCTTTATAATCCATTTATTGAAACTTACAGCAAATAAATCTTTCACTTTTATTAATCTATTTCCAGAGCAATAGGTTTTAATGAGCACTCATTCTTCGATAAAATTATTATTCATTTTTACAACACTACTCTCCCGAGGGGCTGTCACCTTAACCTTACCTTAACCTATACAAAGCTAACCTACAACACCATTAAATTATAATCCCTTAACATGACATTAAACACAAATATGTCATGGCAACGTGATATGATTAATTTAAATTTTTAACAACGCAATTTCCCTATGGCCAGGTTTGGTATATTAATTTTTTACAATTTTTAAGAATTTTCTTTTTGCATATATTTTTTCTAGAAAGAATAATTTTCGGAGAACGTGATGAAATTCATTTTTGGCGCATAAAAGCACAGGTGTGCAGGTAGTTACCTGTGGAAGGAAACTACCAATTATTTTACCCTCCTCTTTTGACGACTGACTACCAACAGGTTCTCACAAGTCCTCTCAGTTCTCACTAAACCCTTATAAACCAACGGAATTTTTCAACGCCCTTCATTCCCACAAAGCCTCACAATAACGCAACTCGAAAATAGTCTTTGTTCGGCAAGAAATAATTTGAATTTATCAAAGGAAAGAGTAAAGAAAAGTAATTTCAGATAAGAATACTTTAAAATAAAGATACGAACATTAACAATATTAGCATGCTTGTTTTCGAAACGAATAATAAACATAGATAGGAGCAATTATTTTAAATTTCAAAATGAGATAATTAATTGCAATTTCAACAAAATTTAAAACAGTGTTACTATATTAACTTATTAAGCGCCATTAATGCAATACCGCAACATTATTCATTTTTTGTAATTAATTAAATTACTAAATAAGTTATTTTGATACACTGTATTATTTGACCTGACATGAGAATGTGTGGAGAAAATGTTAATATTTTGGTATTTAAATATTTCGATTATTACTTATTAAAAAAAATATTTTCAGTGTATTTCTAACTTTATAATATTTCAGTGTTTTATACGCGTGGCGCATGAAGTAAAACGCGCGGAACAATTACACTAAATTTGCAGGCTTTTCTAAACTCGAAATTTTGCTTTATGCTTAATCTGGAAGTGGACACCCTCGTTCGAAACTATAAATTGAACACTTTTATAAAATCGACGTATGTCTGAAAATGTACAGCATATACATTATGTATATTTAAAAAACAAAAACAGTAAATAAGTCATTCATTGAAATCATATAAATTGGTGTAGAATTTTAGTTAAAATCAATCTTTAGAGTTAACTTTATAATTGCTCGGCCATTAATGGGTTAACTTTAATTTGGCTTTCATTAATCATTTAATGAAACATTTAAACAATATTAGTTTGAATTAAAGGCTTGGCCGCGTAGCGCTGCGCGCTACGCGACCAAACCAAATTTTCAGGCTTTTCTAAACTCGAAATTTTACTTCATGCTTAGTCTGGGAGTGGAAACACTCGTTTAAAGCTTCAAATTGAACGCTACGCGACCAAACCAAATGTTCAGGCTTTTCTAAACTCGAAATTTTACTTCATGTTTAATCTGGGATTGGAAACACTAGTTAGAGGGTTTAAATTGATTTTTTTTAATAAAACAACCAATGTCTGAAAATTTACATAAAAAATCCTGATATGTATACCTAAAAGATAAATTCCCAGTATTTATCTTTTCATTTTATTGATTTCAACATTTCTATACCATTTTTATTAATCATTTTTTAATTCTAATACCTATTTTCAAAATATATTGTAGATGGATCTCCTAAATAAATAAATACATTTAATTTGATTGATTTGTAAAAAAAATTATAGACATCGAAAAAATTATAATTACACTTTTGTTTTGGTTAAAATTGTCAATATTTACGAATTTTATTGCCTGGTAAATTTGAATGAATTTGTTGCTTTTGACAATTTCATTTATATTTCATATTTTTTGAAAATTTCTACAAATGTTTATTATATTTGATTTTGATTACGTGTTCCTGTTTTTTTTTAATTTCACTATTTGTTTATCAATTCAACGAGGTTATTGATTGGTCAAAATCCAGATATTTTGTGTTTCTTTAAACTTTGACGATTTTTCCAATCTTAATTTTTTGTAATCAATTATATTAATTTCTTTGTTATTATTCATATTTAGCTATTTTTTGCTGTATCTGGGCCTGGCGACACACAGAGACTAAACTCTCATTGAATTTTTATTTTAGTATGAAAAAGAATTAATTATTTTGAAGTCATCTGTTTATACAGGGATTTTTTATTTAAAGTATACATACCTTGATACATACATTGTAAATGTTTAGGTTTTTAAAAACCATTCAATTTGAAGCTTCTAACGATTGTTTCCACTCCCAGATTAAGCATGAAGTAAAATTTCGAGTTTAGAAAAGCCTGAAAATTTACTTCATGCGCCACGCGTATAAAACACTCAAATATCGTGAAGTTTAAAATATACCGCTTAAGCAGTATATTTAAAACTTTACTTGTAATCAGTGTTTTATACGCTGCAAAATTTGGTTTGGTCGCGTAGCGCTACGCGCAACTCATTAAAAAAAGCAATGATTTGATTTTCTCTCAAAATAATCGCTCAAATATGATTCAATATGTAATGAAGTTCTAGTGTTGTGAAATTTGATTCTTTAAAATATAAAGCACATCTATATTACTAGGACTTAATCTTTTGATACATTTCTTCAATGGGCACAACAATTCTTTTATCGGGCTCATGAATGGTCTGTAAAGTAGCAGAAATACAATCGGAAAATCATTTGATAAAGGGGAAAAGTCATTTCACAAATAGTGAAATATGTTGATATAAAACTGACATGCAGGATATTAATTTGATAAAATGAGAATTTCATTTAATACATGATAAAAATCAAACGAAAAACGCTGTATTTAGTTTGAATTATTTATATGTTGAATTAATTTCTCACTTAACCTGTGGTGAAACATATTTAATTAATAAAATCAGTGAAACAAACCAAATCAAAGTTCTATTATTAATTGCTTAATTTAAATATGTAAATATATTAATGTAAATAAAGAAAGTAAACAATTATAATTACGTGCGTAAGTAACGGAATATTACATAAGTTGTTTATCATCGTAATTTACAAATATCTAACTCAACTCATAACACGAAACTACTACAGTTAGTTAACATGCTGCCTGCCCTATTCTCCAATGCAATTAGCAAAATGTTAACACTGACTGCTTACATTCAAAAGCTGGTATGATTGAATTGTTAAATTAATTAATCAACATGCAAATTTAACGGAGGTTGTTAAATTCAGGTAGAATTGTGATTTGGAGTTTCCAGTTGAATAAATATCTTATTCTAGGCTTGATATTAATATTATCGCTTGGTTTGTTTTCTTTAATTTAATTATACTAAAGGGATTAACATAAAATTACAATCCCTGTTAGCTTAAAAAAATTATTACCAACAAAATCTCACAATTTTTTCATTTATCAAAGGTAAAATACCCTAGTCATACTTGAAAAATAGTCAGATTTTGTTGGTTATAAATTTGTTCCTTGTTGATTTGTTTCCTATATAACTTTAATTACAAATTGACTAACTAACTAGTCGATACTTTTCTAAAAATGACTTTTTTAAAGTTTAATTAACACAAAAGAAATAAAATTGTGATTAAGTGATATTTTAAGCTGAAAAGTCTCATAGGGAATATACATTTTTACTTTATTAAAAATTACACGTAAATTTATTTATAAGTAAAACAGATACTTTAAGCTAAGAAAAAATGTATTTACAATACCTGTTTCTCATTTTAATGATGACAATTAAAATGAGAAACAGGTATTGTAAATACATTTTTTCTTAGCTTAAAGTATCTGTTTTACTTATAAATAAATTTACTTCAGCTTCAAGAAGATAAAAATATTCATAATTGCTTAAGAAAGAAGGAAAAGTCTAAAAAAGCCAGTTTTTTTTAACTTAAACCAACGTTTAAGTCTAAATGTTTATTTTTGTATTGTAGAGGCTTCTACTTCGTTATACATGTTAATTTTACAATAAAACTCTTTTTACTTTGTTTGTATAACACTTTTTATTAAATGTGACTACAGTTTCGACACATTTAGCTTGTCGTTATCAAACATGAAGTGTTTGACAATGACAAGCTAAATTTGTCGAAACTGCAGTCACATTCAATAAAAAGTGTTGTGCAAACAAAGTAAAAAGTGTTTTATTTTCTGTATGTTTAAGATTATAGTAGCCTTTTTACTTACAAGTAAATTTATTTCTAGCTTCAAGAGCCTAACAATTCTCAGAAATGTTCGTTTTTCATGACAATTTATGTCTCTCCTTATCTAGTGCCAACTTAAATTTGATTAAGGAAATCTTGATTTTAATTAGTGCCAACTTTAATTTGTTTATACTTAACTTGAACTTGAAAAAGTATGAATTAATGGAACTGAAAAATATGTGTTGAAAACACGAAAGCGAAGCTTTAAATTTTAATGAAATGATTGACATTCCTACAGACTTGTGTGTTGCGAATATTGTGCAAATTAGCAGAATAATCCTGTAAACATAGAATACGAGTATATCCTTATAAATACATAACATACATTTTGGAAATCACTAGCCAGAGCTGGGCAAGATTCGAATCATTAAGGATTCGAATCTTGGATTCGAATCCTTTTAGAGGATTTAAAAAAAAGGTATTCGAATACTTCAGTTGAACTGGATTCGTGATCAGGATTCGTAATCCGGATTCGTTACATTTTTTAAGAGGATTCGTATTCGAATCCAAATCACCCGCATTTGGATTCGAATACGAATCCTCTTAAAAAAATGTAATTCAAATCCTTATAAAAGGACTCAAATATTTATAAAAGGATTCGAATATTTACAAAACGATTCGAATACCTACAAAAGGATTTGAATCATCAAAAATAATTCGAATAAATTGCGAGGATTCGCATGAACATTTTGTTTGTGTGTTTTTAACCTTCACGTTAAATCAGTGTTTTATACGCGTGGCGCATGAAGTAAAATTTCGAGTTTAGAAAAGCCTGAAAGTTTGGTTTGGTCGCGTAGCGCTACGCGACCAAACCAACTTTACAGGCTTTTCTAAACTCGAAATTTTACTTCATGCTTAATCAACGAGTGGAAACACTCGTTAAAAGCTTCCAATTGAATACTTTGATAAAAACATCAAATGACTGAAAATATATTTAAAGAAAATAATCTACTTTTCAAAATTTTGTTTAATATTATTTAAAGTAAAACTGATATGGTGGCCACAATTGAAATGTTAAATTTTCCCGACGTTTCCCTGGTGCGAGATTTTTTATCTTTGGCCTTTAATACAACTTTCTTCTGTGGATAACCCTCATTTTGTTAAATTGTTTTCATTGTTTTTGTCGATATTTAAGTTGATTGTATTAATTGTTACGTGTTTTGTAATTATTATAATGCAGGTTGATTTTGGAAAATTTAATAATATCATATGGTTAGTCAATTTTTAGGATTTTTTTTGATGACATTTATTTCATTACTTTTTGTATTTCTTATTATTTAATTTGTCATTTAATTTTTTCGTTTACTTTGGCCATTGCTTATGTGTTTTTTATTCTGTAGAAAATTAGAAGCTAGTTTCTAATTTTCTATAGAATAAATAATAAATAATGGCCAAAGTTAGCGAAGAAATAAAAATTTCATATTTTCATTTGGTTAATAATTGCTTCGTGTTAATTTTAACAATTTTGAAGATTTTTTTATAATTCTTATAATCGTTTGTTGCTTTTATAGATTTTATATACAAAAAATGTTTTTAAATTAATAATTTGTGATTTTTAAGATATTGGTTTTTAATTTTGATGTTTTCTGGATGCGATTGAATTTTTTCCACTTTTAAACAAAAAAAATAAACAATGCAGAAATCGGAATAAATATAATTATACTTTTTTGTTGATTTTGAAGATTTTGATACTTATATTTATTTATTTCTTCAGTCAACGAAGTATATTTAAAAAATACAACTAAAGATATAAAATTACACATTAAAACTTAAATAACAATGTTTGTTTATATTGACTGTTTTATTAAAAGTTTATGTTTTTTGCAAATTTTTGGAATGTAAAAACGAATTAAAATTAATTAAGAATTATATTTTGTAAATATTCTGCAAATAATTGGCAAATTCAATTTTTGTTTATGTTAATTTTTAAAATATTCATACAAATATTATTGATATTAATTTGTTTGACTAATTTTTTAATAATTTACAAATTATTTAGTTTAGTTTAGAATCACTTTTGTAAGTTTTATCGATTTAGAAAAATTATCAATTAAAAATTTTAATTTTGACGATTTTTTTTATTGTACACTTCTTTTTAATTTAATAATATTTATTACCCAACAGGACAACCCAGTTACAGAGTATTATTAAAAATGTATTAGAATAATACATATAAAGAGAACTAAATTACTAAAAATAAAGATTTGAATCCTATTTGATTTTTAACAAGTTTTTTTTTATTTTATTATTCTTGAATTTGTCAATATTGACAATTTTTTGCTGATTAAGTTAGTTTGAATGATTTTTTCAATTTTAACGGTTTTTTTGAATGAATATTATTTGTATAATGTTAAATTTAGATTTCTGTCATTTCTAGTTTATATTTCTAATTAAAGTGTTGACCATTTTCATTATTAATAGGAATAATAAATTATATTTATAGAATTTGTTATTGTCTAAATTTATATAATTTATAATGGGAATAATAAAGATAATTGTCAACATTTACAATAAATAATGACAATAATTAATAATGCCAACGCTAACAAAACTAACTTATAAAATAAGCTAGAAAAAGGGTTTTTGAAAATTGAACATTGCATAATTAATATTCAATTTTATTAACTTTTATAATTTTTTCATGATTTCTTATTAATCTGCTGATATTGATATTTTTGTAATCAATTAGTCAATTACATTCAGTGTTTTGTATGCGTGGCGCATGAAGTAAAATTTCGAGTTTAGAAAAGCCCCGTGAAAAATTTTCTAAGCGGGGCTTTTCTAAACTCGAAATTTTACTTCATACTTAGTCTGGGAGTGGACTGTCAAGCTTTTCAACATGTCAAGATATTCGATATGTCGAGATTTGTTATTGTCTGAATTTATATAATTTATAATGGGAATAATAACGATAATTGTCAACATTTACAATAAATAATGACAATAAATAATATTGTCAACGCTAACAAAACTAATTTATAAAATAAAAGAGGATTTATAAAAATTGATCATTGCACAATTAATATTTAATTTAATCAACTTTTATAATTATTATATAATGATTTCTTATTACTCTGCTGATATTGATATTTTTTCATTGTTTCATGCCTCTTGTTAAATGTAAATCATTTTCAAATTTTTCATAATTTCTGTATATTTTGTTACTTTTCACGATTTATTTAAAACGCTTTTTTAGTGTTTTTGTCAGTTTGAATAAAATTCCATGACTTTTCTCCGGTTTTAACGATATTCAGTGAATTTTTTTTCTAAACTCGAAATTTTACTTCATGCCCCACGCGTATAAACATTGATTCCAAGTGAAGTTCAAAAACACACAATTTCATGTTTAATCAAAGTAACACGGAATCAGATATTTAGTCTGTTATCAACGATGTTCACTACTAATAATAAATAATTTGGTTTTGAATATTTTTGTTAAAACAAATGGTAGTGATATTAAAACGTTAATGGTTGCGAAAAAGTAATAATATCAAATTTATTTTTAAAGGATTTGTATTCGTGATTCGAAAAAACAGGATTCGAATCTTTGATTCAAATCATATTTATTTTTTACGAATCCTTTATTCGAGTATTCATGATTTGAATCATATTAATTGATTCGGATTCGTGATTCGTATCCTTTTTTCGAGGATTCGTCCCAGCTCTGTCACTAGCCTATGTGATATTTTGAAATACATTAATATTTTGCACACGCTTCTAAATACTTCAAATACAAGTGCATAAATTCGACGCTTAGGGAAAGAAGTAACCCTACATACTTCCTTGTGCATCAGGGATTTTCTCCAAAAACTGTAAGAATTTTTTTTAAGGAATAATCAATTACTTCCCATGTATTTGACGAAAAAAAAAACTAAAATCATATTCTATAATTAAAGCCCACTTCCTTTGAACACATGCAACCTTGAATGTAACTTCACCTCACCAAATCTTTTTCGGTTGATTAAGGATGTCCACCAAATTTACACTCATACTCAGATTTTTTTCACATTTCCCGGAAGGAATTATCATAACATTTATAACCTACTATATCCTGGTTATTATAACATTACTCTCTTCAACATTACATCCATTATTTAGGGTGTTATGTAATCGTCTCGTAAGTGTCCGGCGTATATTGTAGTTGATGGATGAGTGGCTGGAGGTAGAGAAGAGGAGAGCAATTCCATCATCTTCTCTTTCCCATTTGTACAAGAATGCTCCGGCACACCGCTCGACATTTAAATCCCCATTCACCTTTTCGATCCGTTGAAATTGAGCCGTAATCCACTTTTATTACCGCATACCCGCAATATCGGTATAAACACCTGTAGTGATGTATTTCATAATATGTGCGCAAGGCAAGTGTGTGTGTGTTGTGTAATCGATTTAACATTTCGTATCAAAATATTTATTGTTATGTGTGGCATGGATTTTTATAAACATACATAAATTGTTTGTTTGTAATTGTTTGTTGTTTTAAAGTCAAATGTTGGTCTTTAAAATAGTAACAATCTAATCCTTTTAGGAAATGGAGGACAGGGTTGCCAAATCAGTTTTGGCATCAAATCTGGTGTTTTCCACTTTCGGAATCAGACAAATTGTTTGTGATTCAGACGTGGCTAAATTCTAGTGATTATCAGTGACAATCTAGTGATTTAATGTCATCAGAAACTGATCAAAGTAAAAACAGTTGAACGTGGCAAAATACTGTAAAAACTCTCAAATATTGGGAAATATTCAGCATATTGTTCATAAAACTGTCTATGTCCAAATGGTCGAAGAATTGCAAGAGAATCATTTTTGATCAATTTTGTATGAATCATTTCTAAAGAGTATATTTTATACGTCATTTGAATTTAGTGTTTCGTACGCGTGGCGCATGAAGTAACATTTCGAGCTTAGAAAATCCCCGTGAAAATTAGTCGAGGGTCGCTGGCGCGACCCTCAACTAATTTTCTACGCGGGACTTTTATAAACTTGACATTTTACTTCACACGTAGTCTGGGAGTGGACTATCGAGATTTTCAACATGTCAAGATTTTCGATATTTCGAGATTTTTGTCAATTTATGAAATTCTCATGACATTTTCAAGATATCAAGATTTTCAAGAGAAAAAATGTTTGTCAATTTTTAATATTTCGAGATTTTCGTCAATTTATAATTATTAATTAATTATTAATATAAAATATTTAACAAAACAACAAATCGGTCACATCAGCAGAAAAAAAAAACAAAAAACGATTGATTACATTTTATAGTTTTATAATTTCATTTATTTGAGAGATATTTTTGAATGTAATAAAAATTCCAGCATTTTTTTTTTTTTCGAGGACCCTCGTATGTCAGTGAGCTCTACCTGCTCTTGGGTCAGAGGGTCGTGGGTTCGAATCCCACCGGAAGGTGTTACTTTCTTATAGGGAAATTAGCACCCCCTGGAGCCATGGATGTGTCGTGTCGTCCTAAATTAGGAAGATAAGTGTGTAATTAGTAAAAAGACAAAAATTAATTAAATAAGTTAAAAATGCAACAGATAGATGGCTGCGTGGCTACGAGCCGAAGTCAAAAAATAATAATATTTTTTTTGTTTTCTAATGCGTTTTTGTAATACCGTAATTCCATAGAACGAAAGAATAATTAACAATCGAGAGATCCAACGCGAAATTTTACAGATTTATATTTATTTCTTGTCGTATCACAAAAGTTGTAACAAAAAATTAATATTTAAGTTTATTTTTTCCTTTAAACCGACGAAGAAAACAATAACTTGAAATTATTTCAAATAAATCAATACAACTTTAATCGAACTTTGAGCATCTGTAATCCAGTCAAAAACAGCTCGATTTTGTTTTTGACTGAATTACAGAAGGTCAAAGTTCGATTAAAGTGGTTCACTCTAACACAAACCTCATTCATTTCCCAACAATCCCTGATGATTAAAATAAAATCCGAGATTTTTTTTAATAATTTGATCTTGCAAAATTAGGAACTGCATTCAAAAATACAGTAAACTGAAACTAAATCTCAATTTTCAATAACTGTAAATCAATTTATAAATCCCGGATTTAATCCCCGCTTAGTGCACCTTAAACTTCGATTAAAGCTTTACCCAAATCCAAGTTTTTAAAAACTCTAAAGCAAAAATTGTATTTATTAAACATATTGAAACACAAACACAACTAATTAAATATTGCATTATCCAACGATATCTCAATTGTTGTACAACATAACAAAAAATGTTTCAAACACGTTTACCCTCAAATTCTCGACATTTTCGCCAAAACAATTTTTTACATAGCACGCTCCGTTTACGAGATAATCGACTTGAATAGCGAAAACGTCAACCTAACCTAACTGTCAAAATTGAATTTGTGTTCAGTATTCCGGCACCAGATACCCACAGACGCGTTTCCGACTTCAAGGCCCCCGTCAGTGTGGTCCCGATCCAGTGCTGAGGAATACCGAACATTTCTGATTATATCAAGCAAATATGTGAAAACTATTAATGGATTCTATAGCTAACGCCATCTAATGCTCCATAGTGGCATCGTCAATTATTGACAATGCCTCTATGGAGCATTAGATGGCGTTAGCTATCGAATCCATTAATAGTTTTAACCTAACTGTACTCACTATTCCTATCAACTCCCACAATCCCACGCGCGAATCTAAATTTTTAAAGCCCTACAGCGAAAAATTGAATTTATTATACATTTCCAAAACCTATAAATGGTTATCCAACGATATCTCGATTGTTGTACAAAATAACAAACATTTTTTCAAACAAAAGACGTTCGGAAATAAATTCTCAACAATTTGCTGGAAACAATTTTTATCAAACAAGCTCTGTCTGCGAGACAATCGACTTGAATTGCGGAAACGTGAACCTAACCTTACCTCACTCATAGCACTCAACTCAATCAATCCTACCTGCGATTCCAAATTTTTAAAGGCCTAGAGCAAAAAATCGAATTTATTACACATTTTTCAAACTTACAATTGTTTATCCAATTAATATGACATGTTTTTATTATTTTACTTCATGCTTAATCAATAACAAAAATTGTTTCTAACAAAAGACGTTCGGGATCAATTTCTTAATATTTTCGCGTAAACAATTTTTTCCATAGCAAGTTCTGTTTGCGAGACAATCGAGTTGAGTCGCGGAAACGTGAACCTAATCTAACCTGACTCACCGCACCTGTCAACTCAATCAATCCTACGCGCGATTCTAAATTTTTAAAGGCCTAGAACGAAAAATCGAATTTATTACTTATTTTTCAAACTTATTGTTTATCCAACTAACATGACATATATTTTTATTATTTTACCTCATGCTTAATCAATAACAAAAATTGTTTCTAATAAAAGACGTTCGGGATCAAATTCACAACATTTTCGCGTAAACAATTTTTTCAATAGCAAGCTCCGTTTGCGAGACAATCGACTTGAATCGCGGAAACGTGAACCTAACCTAACGTTACTCATCGCATCTGTCAACTCAATCAATCCCACGCGCGATTATAAATTTTTAAAGGCCTAAAGCGAAAAATCGAATTTATTACTCATTTTTTAAACTTACAATTGTTTATCCAACAAATATGATATATTTTTTTAATATTTTACTTCACGCTTAATCAATAACAAAAATTGTTTCTAACAAAAGACATTCTCCATCAAATTCTTAATATTTTCGCGTAAACAATTTTTTCCATAGCACGCTCCGTTTGCGAGACAATCGACTTGAATCGCGGAAACGTGAACCTAACCTAACCTCACTCACCGCACCTGTCAACTCAATCAATCCCAAGCATGATTAAAAATTTTTAAAGGCCTAGAGCGAAAAATCGAATTTATTACTCATTTTTCAAACTTACAATTGTTTATCCAACTAATATGACATATTTTTATTATTTTACTCAAACAAGAACGAAAACACTGGTTAGAAGCTGCAATTTAAAGCTTTTATAATTAAATGCGCTATAACTTATAAACAAAGAAAGATAGAACCTGCGTTTATTGAACATTTCTTCGTAAAACTAAAACTATATTTCACTGCTGAAATTTATAAAGAGACTAATGAATCACCCTGTAGAAGAGTATGCTTGAAAGTTTCTTAAAAACGTTCATCTTATCATAACATATTACGAGGTGTTCCTCAGGGCTCAATTTTAGGAACACTGTTGTTATTATAATAATAGTATAATTATAATAATATAATATAATTACAAGTACAATGCATCTTTACTTATTCTAGAGCTTTTACATATTTAACATTAATTAATAAAAAAGTATTTTTTGTTGTTTTGTTAATATGTATTTATATTATTCATGTTTTAACAAAATACAGGGATTTTTTCTTTTAAGTATATTTTCACATATTCCATAAAAACATTTGTAAAATTAATGATCATGTGATCAGAACTAAGCAGTATATTTTAAACTTCACTCTAAATCAGTGTTTTGTACGCGTGGCGCATGAAGTAAAATTTCGAGTTTAGAAAAGCCTAATTTGGCTTGGTCGCTCCACTGCGCTACGCGAGCAAGCCAAATTTTCAGGCTTTTCTAAACTGGAAATTTTACTTCATGCTTAGTCTGGGAGTGGAAAACACTCGTTTAAGACTTCAAATTAAACTATTTAAAAAAAAAACGATTATCGGAAAAGTTACAGCTCATGCATAGATGTATGTATATTTAAAAGAAAAATTCCCAGTATGTTTACCAAATTTAGTGGTGGTAAATGCCACCGCCAGGGCCGAAAGTGTTAAGTTTGATCTGACGGTAATATATTTTACAAATATTTATTTCGCAACCAAACTTTGCGCTTTAAAATTCGAGCAATCTTCTTTATATGTAAGCATTATTAAAAGAAAAAAATCCGAAAGCAAATTGCTCCAAGCCCTTGAATTTTAAAAGATTTGATTACACGCAATAAATATTTCTAACATTTACTGACGTGAGATTATGTTGAATTCTGAACTTTACTTAAAATTACTGATAAATAATAAATTGATTTTATTTCTAATAAAAACCGTTTTATGTGATTGGATTTTTTATTTAAATATTTTTACAAAATGTTTATAGAGTAGAAATGTTTGGTTAAACATGTATTTTTAGTGGAATTGTATTATTAAAATTCTATAACTGCCTTAATTACCTGTTTTTCTCATGGTCGCTCTTAAAAATAACAGTTTACGTTAATTACCCAATAATCAACACAACAATATTTTGTAAAAGCAATTAGAAATAAATTATGTAGATTTATTTTTAAAACGCTATTTCTTCAATAAATATTTCTCGAAACGAATTGAGCCGCCCAGATGCAAACCGGCCATACACATTTTTTCATTTTAAGGTTTTGGTATCCCTGGATTCTACTCGTCTGAGGCTACAATTTTAAAATTAAATTGACCTTCAAAATTCACCTTTTAAAATTAACCCTTTCTGAAAATTTTCTGGTGCCCAAAAACATTTTTTGTAAACTGCATATTATTTATCACTATCTCAGATATACAGAGAGTGTTTCTTTTAAGTAAACATATCTCAATATACTGGATACGCTGTAAATCTTCAGATATTTGTTGTTTTTACAAATATTTAAAATTAAACTTTCAAATCAGTTTTCCACTCCCAGATTAAGCATAAAGTAAAATTTCGAGTTGAGAAAAGCCTGAAAATTTGGTTTGGTCGCGTAGCGCGAAGCGCGGAGCGACCAAACCAAATTTTCAGGCTTTTCTAAACTCGAAATTTTACTTCATGCGCCAAGCGTTCTAAACACTGATGTGATGTGATGTTCAGAATAGACGTTTTTAGCATAATGCTTTAGTAGAATATTTGGAACTTCACCTGTAATCAGTGTTTTATACGCGTGTCGCATGAAGTAAAGTTTCGAGTTTAGAAAAGCCTAAAAATTTGGTTTGGTCGCGTAGCGCTACGCGACCAAACCAAATTTTCAGGCTTTTCTAAACTCGAAATTTTAGTTCATGCTTAATCTGGGAGTGGAAAGCACTGGTTTAAGAAAAAATAAACTATTTTAAAAAACAAACGATTATCAAAAAAGTTAGAACTCATGCATACATGTATGTATATCTAAAAGAATAATTCACAGTATGTTTACCAAATTTTAGTGGTGGCAAATGCCACCGTCAAGACCGAAAGGGTTAAGTTTGGAATAACCTGTCGAGTGTAAAACCTGCTACATTTCTCGGTTGCAAAAGCCGACATATTTTTTTAGTTGCAAAATTGGTCAACTTTTTACTTAGTTTTATATTATTTTTCTTGTTCTCATTCGATACAATGCTCATTTAATACTATTTTGATTTATTTAAAAGACGCAAAATCAGTTTTTGTGGCTGGTTTTGCATCTGGGCGATTCAATTAAAAACAAATTTGATTTTGAAATCGCTGAATTTGTATTTATTAATAATTATTATGGTTTTGCATCTGGGCGACTCAATTAGAAACAAATTTGATTTTGAAATCGCTGAATTTTATTAATTTTTCACTTGGACTTACGTGAATTTAAGAACATAATTTCTGGTACTTGATTTTAATAACAAAAAGCGCCTGTATAGACTAACTATTATTATTTCGTCATCATTTTATTATTATAATTTCTAAGTATTTAATTTATTTTCTGTAAATAGAACATAAACTTAAATCACGTAATCTTTATTTTTGTAATTTTGCTCTGTTTATATATATTATTTTAAAAAATTTTACTTTTGTAATATTTCTCTGTAATTGGGATGTCCTGTTGGGTATTAAATATTATTAGTATAATTATGGTTTTGGTTTTGCATCTGGGCGACTCAATTGGAAACAAATTTGATTTTGAAATCACTGAATTTTCTATTTATTAATAAATATAAAGTTTATTGTCCCGGATTAATGTTTACTTAATTGTTTTTTTTTTGTTGGTGTAAAAACTCGAAAGCCGCATTTTAATCATGTGGAGGAGGTGATTACATCTGACCACAAATTGGCAAATGCATCCCATGACGTTCAACTTGAATGACTTCATGACCACAACGTAAAAAAATATTTATCACTTGTTACGTTCTGCGAAAACAACGATTATAATCGATGACAGTGATGTTTATAATATTTCATAATAATATTATTGCAATGAAACGGAAAATATGTTTATATGTTGATTATACTTATATTCAATTGGCTTTTTGTAAGCGTTTAAAACTTTTCTGAGAAGAAATGCAGTTTGTCATAGGAATTCCTTGTTGATTGGTGTAGAGTTGTATAACATAACAATGTAATTTGTTAAAATTTTCTTAGAAACAAATCCGGCAAAGTTGTTAAAATGTAATTTAATTAGATTTGTTTTTTTTAATCTTTTTTCTTTTTACCGTTAGGTGTAAGGAGATTAGATTTTATATTTATAATTTTGTTAATTGTTAATGTTATCTAGGGTTTGTTTGCTTTTTTATAAGTTAATTGAGTTTCAACTGCTGCACTAGTTAAAACTTAATATTATTTTTTTAATAATAATAATAATCCACAAAAAAGTTCTGTTCCAATTTGTTTATTTCTATGGTTTCAAAACTATCTAAATTTGATTAGAGTATATTGTACAGTTCATACAGAGAATTTTTCTTTTATGTATACATTAGGGTGTCTCTTATTTCCTGGAATACATTTTTTTTATCCTGCCCCTAAATTTGTTCTTATACATCTGCTGTAAATATTCAGATATTCGTTGTTTTTTAAAAGAGCTCAATTTGAACCTTATACGAGTGTTTCCCACTCCCAGGTTGAGCATGAAAAAATTTCGAGTTTAGAAAAGCTTCAAAACTTGGTTTGGTCGCGTAGCGCGAAGCGCGGAGCGACCAAACCAAATTTTACTTCATGCGACACGCGTACACAACAATGAAATATTGTGAAGTTTACTACATGCCACTAAAGGAGTATGCTAAAGACGTATATTTTGAACTTCCTTTAAATATTAGCAGTACTTTGAACTTCATTATAATACACGTGGCGCATGAAGTAAAATTTCGCGTTTAGAAAAGTCTGAACATTTTGTTTGGTTTCTCCGCCTTGCTACACGACCAAACCAAATTTTCAGACTTTTCTAAACTCGAAATTTTACTTCATGTTAAATCTGGGAGTAGAAAACATGATAATGCAGCAATCCTATTCCATGAACCCCATCCTACATCCTTAAAAAATATACAAGTAGGTAATTGATCCGCTCTCCATAACCCTTCTAATACTCTCTTATACCATCCTACCCAGTTAATACTAATTGAAGAACGCCTCACACATTTACATGGTTTGTCCGGTAAGTAATAAGAATGATGACAGAACTTTTTTTATATTTGAAAATATAATTAAATTCAGTTTATATTCTTAAACATACATCCTTTGGGCATCAATATACCATTTCTCGCGGTTTTATCACATGTCGTAATCCTTTAGGAAGTAGTAGACTGACATATTGTTCAGAGGGCTCGTTACGACACCTTGTACGAGTGTAATAGTGTCAACATTTTTTCTTTTTAACTTGAATGACAACCTAAGAAACAAGTAGAAGCCAAATGAAGCAGATCGGGGCTACAGAAAAAAAATTGAAGCGATAGAATTTTTTTGGCTGAAATCCCTTACCGAAATGATGAGATTTAGCACAGATTCTCCGAATATTTGCAATTTTGCTAGGATAATTTCATGCACAATATATTTTGAAATGCCTTATTTATCTACTAACAATCTAAAATGTAAATGTTAAGTACAGTTCAAAATTGTTTTCATCTTAGCTACATACTTTTCCTTAAACATTCTCCAAGTATGCTTTCTAATTAATAGCAATCGTTTCAGTTGCTTATTTTAACTTTAAAGAAAATATTATCCCGTATCAATTTTGAACCGTGATGCGAACCCCAAACGGCAGTCCACTTTGTCGTCCACTCTGAGAACGCTCAGAGGTTAGGAAAATCGGCTCAACCATTTACCTAACACTCCCCACTACCGATTACATACGAAGATTTCACCCCCAGACCCCTCGGCTTATCGCAAAAAATTAAGCTTATTACTCTCCGGACAAACCATGTATGTACAAAATTCGCCATAAACCCTCACATCCTAGACACCCTAAATCACCAATGCCTTCCCCTAATTTAAATCATGATCCTAAATTCAAACATCCAGCAAATACCATCTAACAGTACATCTCAGCTCATCAATGTTAGCAGACTACGGGTTGAAAGACCTCGGGTCGATAGCCCTTCAAAGATCAAACATATAGCTACATTTTATTACATTTTGTATAAAGATTATTTTATATACAGGGTGTCCACAGATTCATTCTAAACATGGGGCGTGTTTGAACATCTTTTGTAACTCCTTATTATACTGTTGTTTTATGTAAAGTCTAAATATTTTTCAGTGTTCTGTTTTTACAAATAATTATTATAAAATAAATTAATTTAGTTATTTGAGTTACGTGAAGATTTTAAGTCACTTAATTAAAACGCAGTTATATTCCTTTCTTCACTTTTATTAATAAAATATGAAGAAAGTGACGTAAAAGTGAAGAAAGGTATATAACTGCGTTTTAATTAAGTGATATAAAATAAATGTTCTTTAATATTTTGTTTTCAGAGTACTTATTTGTCAACCTGTCAGTGTTAAAATAATCTATATTGTTGTTTATATCATACATAACAAATTATACATTTCTAAAAAGCAAAACAAAATCTCGTTTCAGTGGTACCATAGCCAACTATGACCCCTATAAGAAAAAAACAAAATTGGTCCTTGTAACTTAAATATGATAACAATTTTCGAAAATCTGAGTACACTACAAGATTCCTTTTAAAAAAGTGCATTAAGAACACGCAAATTAAACTCGACTTCCCCTGAAAATAAATGATCTATAACAGAAAATAATAAAATGAAAAGTTCACTTGTTTTTGCTATAGCGGCTGAATAATGTAAAATTTCAAAAGTTTTTTTATAAGGTTTAGCACAATTTTAGCTAAGGAGTATTTCATTCCATTCAGTCAAATCCCTGTCTCTTATAATAACAGAGATCCCTATGTTGAGAATGAATCTATGGACACCCTGTATATATACAGTAATACAATACAATATACAATAATACACAAAGTTTTGTTTTAATTCTGCTCCTTAAATAATACACTAAGTAATGAAAAATGCTGTCTAATATATCATGTACAGTTATTTTTGAGCATATCAGTACATTCATGGATAATGTATATATTATGTACACATTTGATAATCTCGAAGTAAACTCGAAAGCTTTAAGTTTAATCTACATTCAGATAGAGATAATTTAAATTGGCACGAAGGAAGTCAAATTGGAGTATTTCGAGGAGAATGAGGATGCTTTGTATGCTGCTGATTTTCCTATTCAGCCACCCTTTAACGATATACAAACAACGCAAACTACTGAAGTCAAAATGTACATGCGAAATAACATTTATGAAAGCATACATAATTGTGTTTTGAAGTCATTATAAAGGAGCGTTACAATCTGTCAAAACACAATACAAAAATATGTTTTATGTTAATCTTTTCAGTTTTGAATGTATTAATCTATTTTGTTGATAATTGAATAAAAGTCACTTGTGAACCAAATTGAAGATATTTATTTGTGGGTGTTTTTGGTTATTAGAGGGTGTTAATAGTTATTTTAACCTTTAAAATTCCAACCTAGCGATTATTTATCTCGTAACCTAGATATAATGAATCGACAGTTTATAGGTGAAACCTTTTTGTAATTACCAATTTAAGTTTACTTGACATTATAAATCTAACGAACATATAAATTCAAAAGTGTTATATTCGTCAGACCAAGTTATACGATTACAGAGGGATTAATTAATATAATATATAAAATTACAAAAATGTTTTTCGTGGAAAATGCAAACAATGTGTCTTAATTAATAAAACAACTTAAAACAACAAATATCAATATCAATGGATATTTATTGTTTAAAGTTGTCTTATTAATTAAGACACATTGGGCTCGTTCATAAGAGACAACAGTTGGGAGTTTACTGCCGAGTGTTGGGGAATTCTCTGATGACCGGATTGTTAATCGTGAACGTGTTTGCGATGTTTGCAATCGTACAAAATAGACCGAGCGGAGTAACGTTCATTAGATACCAACATTCATCACAAACAAATCCAAACATGTTGAATGTTAAACATTTTGATGAACCCATTGTTTGCATTTTACACGAAAATCATTTTCATAATTTTATATATTGTGTTTAAAGTGTGCAAAGTATAACAAGTGTAAGTTTATTTTCTCGAAATCAAATATTTTTGAATTGGAATTATTCTTGGCATTAATTAAATTATAAAATGACTTACATTTAAAAATGTTAAAGTAGAATAACATGCACATACATGATTTTTTTCTTTTAAGCCTTCATATGCATGTACTGTACATTTTTTCACATTTGTTTTTTTTTAAAGAGTTCAATTTAAAGCTTCAAATGAACGTTTTCCACTCCTAGATTAAGCATGAAGCAAAATTTCGAGTTTAGAAAAGCCTGATCGAGTAGCGAAACAAAGCGACCAAACTAAATTTTCATGCTTTTCTGAACTCAAAATTTTACTTCATGCTTAATCTGGGAGTGGAAAACACTTGTTTAAAGTTGACAATTAAAAAAAAAACAACGGACGTATAAAACATTGGTTTTAAGTGCAGTTTAAGGGCTAGTTGCACCAAACAAGTTGAACTGGTTCAACCCTGAACTTCAGTTTAAAGTGACATTAGAACAATAGGAACTGTCATCTTGAACTCAAGTTGGAACTCGGGTTCAACGTTCTTGGTGCAACTGGGCCTAAAATATACGTCTTTAGAATAGTGCTTTAGTAGTGAACTTTACAATATTTTAGTGTTGTATACGCGTGGCGCATGAAGTAAAATTTCGAGTTTAGAAAAGCCCAGAAAATTTGTCTCGGGTCGCTGCGCGACCCGAGACAAATTTTCACGGGGCTTTTCTAAACTCGAAATTTTACTTCATGCTCAGCCTGGGAGTGGAAAACACTCGTTTTAAGCTTTAAAGTGAAGTCTAAAAAAAAGAACAAGGAATATCTGAAAATTTACAGCATATACGCTGAAATCGGGATATGTATACTTAAAAGAAAAACTCCTTGTGAATTAAATTTGTCTATAATTAATTTAGTACATTTTTTAGCATGTCTATGTTAACGCTTATAATTACTGTTTTTAATTACTTCCAAATGACATCACCTACACGTCATCATTTTTAATGAATTTAGTACTCATAATTATCAATGACTAAATCAAATAAAATATGCAGAAAGGTAAAGGATATAGTGGTGATGACTTAAAATGCAATAGAAATTAATGACAAACCACATCCTTATACATTCATAAATTACATTTTAATTAAGCAGTTCTTAGATACTAGTACATGCACTTATTACCAATAAGACAGACACTAAAATATTAAAATACGTTTTGCTTTGCATTTGAATTACTTATTTCAGAAATTTCAGAGAGTCCAAAACATTAACCCAACCCTCAAAATCGAATACTAACTAGCTACTAACTAGCTAATTATAAGTAGTATTGTACTGATATTCAATGGCGGCTCGTCCGTAAGGGCTGCGGGGCTGCAAATTTAATTAGCCGGCGTGCCTTGCTTTGCCCGTACCGTCAAATTCAAATTTCCAGATTTTTCTGAATTCAAAATTTTACTTCATAATATATAAAATTACGCAAAAACTATTCGTGAAAATGCAAACAGTGTCTTAATTACTAAGACAATTTAAGACGATAAATATCCATTGAAACAACTACTTCCCGTGCAAATACACCTCCGGATATTGAATTATACAATGAGATCGGATCTCTCATTCTGGAATCACGAGGCGAGGAAAAAAGGAAGGAACCTCATCAACTACAATTACAAATTATATACCTACATGCATACTATAAAAAAAAAAAAAAACATGTAATTTTATATGTAATTGTTTTTGAAATAAATTCTCTCAAAAAAAAATATTTAAAATCTTATTTAATTTGATTTGTTCAAACCAACTAACTAGTTGGTTTGAAGAGAATTTAACCTAAACGTTACATATACTTTAATAGAGCGTTGTAACAAATCAAATTAAATAAGATTTTAAATATTTCATTGTATAATTTAATATCCGGAGGTGTATTTGCACGGGAAGTAGTTGTTTCAATGGATATTTATCGTCTTAAATTGTCTTATTAATTAAGACACTGTGTGCATTTTCACGAATAGTTTTTTCGTAATTTTATATATTATGTTTAAAGTGTGAAAACTATAAGAAGCGAAAGCTTATTTTCACAAATTCAAATAGTTTTGAATTTGAATTTATCTTGTTTGAATTTTACTTCATGTTTAATGAATGAGTGGAAACACTTGCTAGGAAGGATTATTAAAAAGCAATTAAATTGTTTTACATGCACTAAATATTAAAGAAATTGAAAACCGTTTCTGAGAAACAACACTATGGATGTTAAATAATTTCAAAAAACTTAAATAATGTTTCACATAAAGAAAATTTATCATAAAGAAAAATTGAATTTGTCAATAGGTTGCAGAATATTTATAAAATATAAAAACGAATTAAAATTAATATCGACTTTCTGCAAAAAGTTTGTCTCCAAATATTCATTGAAACAACTACTTCTCGAGCTAATACCCCGACAGATATTGAATTATACAATGAATATTTGCGTTACACGACAGCACTGCTGTTCTATGCATAATTTATATGCAAAATGCAACATCAGGTCAAACTATTCTCAAACCAAACTAAATGAAACAAAAGGAAATTGAAATAAATTAAAAAATTACAGGGAATGAATTCTAATTGTCTCGAAACGCGTCTGTAGATGGCTTAAGACAATTAGAATTCATTCCCTGTAATTTTTTAATTTATTTCAATTTCCTTTTGTTTCATTTAGTTTGGTTTGAGAATAGTTTGACCTGATGTTGCATTTTGCATATAAATTATGCATAGAACAGCAGTGCTGTCGTGTAACGCAAATATTCATTGTATAATTCAATATCTGTCGGGGTATTAGCTCGAGAAGTAGTTGTTTCAATGAATATTTGGAGACAAACTTTTTGCAGAAAGTCGATATTAATTTTAATTCGTTTTTATATTTTATTTTTAAATAATGTTAACAAATGAGGAATGTCTTATAATCAGGGTTGTTAAAAAACGTTTTTATTTTATTTTAATTAAAACAGATTTTTTTAATAAAACATGTTTTTTTTATTGAAACAGCGTTTAAAACATTAACAATTAACAACATGTTCAAAACGCATTTAAAACAGAATATATAGGGCATTTTTCTTTTGAGTATACATATCTCGATAATTACAGCGTTTTTTAAATTTGCGGGAATTCGTTGTTTAAAAGTGGTTAATTTGAGGCTTTCAACGAGTGTTTTCCACTCCCAGACTAAGCATGAAGTAAAATTTCGAGTTTAGAAAAGCCTAAGAATTTGGATTGGCCGCGTAGCGAAGCGGAGCGGCCAATCCAAATTAGGCTTTTCTAAACTCGAAATTTTACTTCATGCGCCACGCTTAAAAACACTGATTTATAGTGAAGTTCAAAAAACACACACATAGAACAACGATTATACTCAACCTAATATACGTTACAGCTATTGGGTTGCGCAGAATTTCACTCACGTTTTATTCACATCTACATATTAGATTGCTAAAGCCGTATATTTTAAACTTTGCGATATTTCAGTGTTTTATACGTATGGCGCATGAAGTAAAATTTCGAGTTTAGAAAAGCCTAATTTGGATTGGCCGCTCCGCTTCGCTACGCGGCCAATCCAAATTTTCAGGCTTTTCTAAACTCGAAATTTTACTTCATGCTTAGTCTGGGAGTGGAAAACCCTCGTTTATAAATTCAAATTAAAATATTTTAAAAAAACAACGAAAGTCCTAAAATTTACAGTGTATGTATATGTATACCTGATAGAAAAATTCCCTGTATTTAAAAATCACATTTATGCACACATATTTGATATTTTCTTGTAATAAAATGTTATGTTTAATAATTTATTTTGAAATATCTTCAACAATTTAGCTAAAATTTAAAAATGTAAACAAAAAATCTTAATGAAGTGGTATAAAATATAGTTTAGCGAATTTAAAATAACAAAAAAAAAAACGTTTTAAACAAATTTAACGTTTAAACCATGTTTTAAACAAGTTTTAGATTTCAAACAAAACTGTTTAAAACACGACGGCTGTTTTTAAACATGTTTGAAACACTGTTTTAAAACAAAGTGTTTTAAACATAACAACCCTCCTTATAATCCGCGAAATGTCATTAATATAAAGTAAAAAAAACAATGGACCACAATGCGAACCCTGAGGATAATCCGGAGGGCACTTGAATGGTATTTGATAAAAAGTTCTTTAAACATTAAAAGTGAGATTCTTTTCGCAATCTACAACAAGTTAGTCTTACAAAGACTATTCTGCAACCAAGAATTGGCTATTTCATTTATACTTATGTTTGAACGGTAACATGACCGCCAGTCTAAGGTGCCAAATTGTTTGGAGGGAGTGCCAAAGCTATACTAATGAGAGAAAAATCTCGAAACGCGTCTATAGATGGCCTGAATAATTTGACCCAAATTGTTGCATTTGCAGTAGGTTACTATATGTAACAGCAAACACTTGTTGTATAATTCAATGTCCGTCGGGGTATTAGCCCAGGAAGTATATGTTTCAATGAGTGTTTGATATAAGTATTTGTAAGACTAACTTGTTGTAGATTGCAAAAAATGGCACTTTTAATGTTTGAAGTATTCTGCAACCAAGGATTGGCAATTTCATTTATCAAAATTGAATTTGTGTTCAGTATTCCGGCACCAGATACCCACAGACGCGTTTCGGACTTCAAGGTCCTCTTCAGTGTGGTCCCGACCCAGTGCTGAGGAATACTGAACATTTCTGACTATTTCAAGCCAATATGTGAAAACTATTAATGGATATCGATAGCTATGAAGCATTAGATGGCGTTAGCTATCGATATCCATTAATAATTTCATTTATACTTAAAAAGTTTTTTTTATATTTTTACTTTCTTTTAGACGCCACGAACACATTTACACACATCGATGGACCCAGGTTGAATCACTCTTAGATTAAGCATAAAGTTAAATTTCGAGTTTAGAATAGCCTGCAAAACAAAATATTTAAAATCAAGAAAACCTTGACAAGTCTTTATCTATTTTTCTGTATTTTTCCCTCAATAAAATTAATTCCGTGCACATCTTTATTTAATGCCGTGTTAAATTTGTGCACGTCTTGACATTACACAACGGTAGCACAATTTCATTTCCAAACACGGAGAGACACATGTGATTCTACAATGTAAACAAACTGCTCGTTTTGTAATGGGAAAAAGCACGGATTGTCTTATTCAAAAATTTTGCAACGATCAATTAAAACCTAAACGTAATAATAATTCCAATGAGTAAAACAGATAATGAAATAATGTTTTATCAACATTGCTTAAATGAGTTTCCTCGGTAGATTACCGACAAATGATTCATACTTCAGCTTACATATAAAACCCTGTAATATGAATGTAATTCAAGTCTTATCAGGATGTACATAGTAATATATACCCGTAAATAAGACAATAAAACTGGGGCAAAAATTGTTATATCTATATAATCACAGTCAATTATAATACAATGTAATTATAGTTAAGAAATTTGATAAGCGTACCAGAATTTCACGACTTTATTTGATTTTTAAAACACTTTACTTGTTACACTTACAAAACATGCCTCAGTTATTATCCATTATATTCAATTCACCATTTGAGAGATACATTGCGCTAGAACCTAAATTCTATTATGTTTAATTAATTTCTCACTTAACCCATTAACGGCCGAGAAATTAAAGAGATAACTCCAAAAGTTGATTTAAGGTAAAATTCGGCACTTTTTTTGTGGTATCAATGAATGACTTATTGAATTTTTCTTTTAAATGTACATAATGTATATGTTGTAAAATTTCAGGCATTCGTCGATTTTATACAAAAAAGTGCAGTATGAAGTTTAGAACGAGTGATTCCACTCCTAGACTAAGCATGAAGTAAAATTTCGAGTTTAGAAAAGCCTTAAAATTTGGTTTGGTCGCTTCGCGAAGCGAAGCGGCAAACCAAATTTTTAGGCTTTTCTAATCTCGAAATTTTACTTCATGCGCCACGCGCATAAAACACTGAAATATTGTGAAGCTAAAAATAGACTCACATTATTTTGTTTCAAATGAGTAATAATCGAAATATTTAAATAACAAAATATTTACATTTTTCTTTCTACATTTTCAAATCAGGTCAAATAATATAATACAGGGTGGGGCAGAAAAACCTATCCGATTTCAAAACGTTATAAAATTAAAACCACTCAACTTGACAAAAAAAATGTTTTATTAACATATCGCAAATTTTATGCCATTTTTAAATTTAAGTTTTGAAAAGCACATCACTAAAATGTCGTCCTTGGGAGCGGATACACTGATTTAGGCGCTCGCGGTAGCTTTCCATGACTTTCACCGTCATTTCCACAGGAATTTCTTCAATTGCCCGAGCAATTTCCCTTCGTAAAGCAAGAAGGGTCCTTGGTCGATGCTGGAATACCTTCGATTTGAGGTAACCCCAAAGGAAGAAGTCACATGGAGTGAGATCCGGTGAGCAGCCAATATCACCTCTCAGAGAAATGAGGCGTCCGGGAAACATTTCCCTGAGAATGTCCATTGATCGTCGCGATGTGTGGGCGGTTGCACCATCCTGTTGAAACCACACATTTTCCACGCCATTTTCTTCCATTTTGGGTTGAAGAAAAATTTCCAGCATGAAACAATAGCGCTCGCTGTTGACCGTTACGGTTTGCCCATTTTCTTCAAAAAAGTAAGGCCCCCAGACGCCTAGGCGGGAAAGAGCACACCACACAGTCACTTTTGGGCTATGGAGGGGTTTCTGATGGATTTCCCGAGGATTTTCGTCACTCCAATATCGAAAATTCTGCCTGTTTACGGCGCCACAAAGGTGAAAATGGGCTTCGTCCGTGAAGAGCACAACATCGTCTATTGGGAGTTCTCGGAGATCGCGACACAGGTTTATACGGGTTTCAAAATCCCTTTCAATTAATTCCTGTGCAACAACCATTTTGTAGGGGTGCATTTTCAGGTCCCGGTGCAAAATTCGCCGAATACTGCGGTTGGAAATCGCTAAAGCGAGCGAATGTTTTCGTGCCGAACGACGCGGGGAACGTTCAATCGCGGCTCTCACATTGGCCACGTTTTCAGGTCCTGTTGCTGTCCTAGGACGTCCAGGCGACTTCTTTTTCAATGCTGAACCCGTCTGTCGAAAATTTGACACCCACACTTTAATCGTAGCGTGATGTAGAACAGGATCATGACGCCCGAGTCCGAAATTAATTCGAAAAGCACTTTGTGTAGCAATTATCGAACCGCCGTTTTCGATAAACCGCTCAATAACAAAAGCACGATGTTCACCAGACCAAGGCATGTTGACTAATGACAAATGGCATAAAACCGGCTTTCTAACGGTTTTTACCCCACTACTCTACATGTTCCCTCTTCTGAGAAAAAGGGATTTGAAATCGGATAGCTTTTTCTGCCCCTCCCTGTATATCAAATTAACTTATTTTGTAATTTAAGTAACAAAAAATTAATAATGTTGCGTGTATGCATCAATGGCGCTTAATTGGTTAACCCGTGGTAAAACATTTTTGAAATAATTCTGTATATTTAATTTACCACTTGGTTTGTTTCATTAATTTCACTAATTTTACTAAATTAGTAAAACAAACCATGTGTTTTAATTGAATATCCAGAATTATATCCTATTAATCTAATGTCAAGGATTAGAAGATGTCCAAATGGTGATTGAAACCCTATTAACCCTGGATTTTTTTCTGGTGCCCAAAAAAATGTTTTGTGCACTATGTATCGTTTATTAATATCTTAGATATACAGAGAGTTTTTCTTTGCAGTATACATATCTCAATATACTGTATACGCTGTGAATCTTCAGATATCCATTGTTTTTACAAATATTTCAAATTGAACTTTCAAACGAGTGTTTTCCACTCCCAGACTAAGCATGAAGTAAAATTTCGAGTTTAGAAAAGCCTGAAAATTTGGTTTGGTCGCTACGCGCTACGCGACCAAACCAAATTTTCAGGCTTTTCTAAACTCGAAATTTTACTTCATGCGCCACGCGTACGTAACACTGATGTAATGTGATGTTCAGAATACGCGTTTTTAGCATACTGCTTTAGTAGAATATTTTGAACTTCACCTAAAATCAGTGTTGTACACGCGTGGCGCATGAAGTAAAATTTCGAGTTTAGAAAAGCCTGAAAATTTGGTTTGGTCGCGTAGCGCTACGCGCTACGCGACCAAACCAAATTTTCAGGCTTTTCTAAACTCGAAATTTTACTTCATGCTTAATCTGGGAGTGGAAAACACTCGTTTGAAAGTTCAATTTGAAATATTTGTAAAAACAATGAATATCTGAAGATTCACAGCGTATACAGTATACGGTATGAGTGTATATTGAAAAGAAAAACGAGTGCTTTCCACTCGTTTAAGACTTCAAATTAAACTATTTTAAAACACAAACGGTTATCAAAAAAGTTACAGCTCATGCATAAATGCATGCATCCTTTGTACAGGGTGTTCCAGCGAAACCGCACACTAAAAGTATATAAACTTCTAATTAATGTATTGTAATGACATTTTCGGCGCCTATGTAATCGTATGTGCACGTTTTAATGAAAAATGTTTTAAGACTATACGATTTCCAGTTATACCGGAAGTAAACACCAACTCCCTTATATTTATGGAATGCTATATTATTTATCGTGAATTCGGATTCTACATAAAATTCTATGAAAAAAATCAGTAATTAACGTAACCTCCAAATCTAACCGTTTTCGAGATATTTGATATTTGGTTAAAATTAAGTGCTTTTCTATAATTCACTTAAAAATACGTATCTCCAAACAAACGAAAATCAAAAGGATGTCATGTTGGCTATAAATAGTCAATACCCGAAGGTACCCAATGGTGATTTGTCTTTGGAATTTTAAAATGCAGAGTGTTCAAAATTTTATCCTACATTTAGTTAACTTTAAACGATTAAATCTCGATTTTCTTAAAGAAATACCCTGTATATTTTGACATATTCTGACGCAGAATTGAATTCTGCATTGATCTATACTAGCATTCCCTCTACCTATTTTCTTTTGTTTTCGAGATATTAATATGTTTGTAAAAATAGGTCAATATTCAGTGCAATAGAAAAACAATTAAAATGTAATTTATCAAGCGGGCCTATAAAATAAACAACAACTATTTGTGGATTTAGACAAACAGTTGTTGTTTAAATTAAAAAGTCAATCGTATTGTTGTTACTTGCATTAACAATGAATTGAAGTTAAAATGAGTCCTAGAGGTAATTACCAGCGGCGACTCGTAGCCTAACTTCAGGGTAGGCCCGAGACCCAAGGTAATATGTATCCTTTATTGAAAGGTGACTTTGTTGTGCAATTCCTTGTGTTTAGAAAGCGCTATCCCAACCTCAAATTTTGTGTGGCTTGGCGCTGTGGCCGACCCTGAAGTTAGGCTGCGAGCCGTCGCTGGTAATTACTCTAACAACGATATTTTGAATTTATATTTACGGCGAATGTCACAGACTTGTACACAGGACCTGCCGTACATTTAATCAAAGGTATCCCCATTTAACGCCAATGTTACAGTTTTATTTACATTACGCAATCATTATCGATTTTTTTAATTATTTTATTTGCAAAAAGTAAGGCTACAAAATATACACGTTTTGTTGCAAGCTTTGTAACTTTACTTTTTGATCACCCCTCGTATATACAGGGTGTCCCACCGAATCTGCACATTAAAGCTGTACGGACTTTTAATTAATATATTGTAATGAGATTTTCAGGGTTTGTGTAATCGTGTACGGTCTTTTCAATAAAAAAAATTTACTAAAAAGTGTAGCATTCCGTTTGAAATGAGAAAGTTTATGTTGGCTTCCGGTATAACCGGACGTTGTATAATCTTACAACTTCCGGTTATACAGGAAGCCAACATAAACTTCTTAGACTTGATAGAGTGCTTGAGAAGGAGAGGAGTGAGTGAGGGGATGGTGGAGTGGGTGAGGAGAGTGTATGAGGAGACATGGGTGGTGGCGAAAGTGGGGAAGGAGGTGTCGAGGTGTTTTAGAACGTGGGAGGGTTTGAGGCAGGGGTGCCCGCTGAGCCCGATGCTCTTTAATGTATATGTGAGTGAATTGGAAGAGGTGATGAGGAATGGGCAGGTGGGGGGAGTGGTGATGGGTAAAAGGAAGGTATGGATGCTGGCGTATGCGGATGATGTGGTATTGGTTGCAAGAAAGTATGAAGGGATGAAAGAGATGTTGAAGAGAGTGGAGAGGTTTATGGATAAAAGGGGAATGAATGTGAATGTAGTGAAAACGAAGTGGGTGAAGTTTAGAAATAATGGGAGGGAGGGGAAGGTGAAAGAATTGGAGTGGAAGGGGGTAGTTATTGAGAGGGTGAAGAGTTTCAAGTATTTGGGGTTTTGGTTTAAAGGAACGGGAGGGTATGAGGAGCATGTGAGGTGGGTGCAGGGTAAGGCGAGGAAGGCGTGGGGAATGGCGTGGGGCAAGTGGGGAAAGTGGATGGGGAACAATGTGACGGTTGCGTGTAAGATATGGGATGCGTGTGTAAGAACGGTGCTAATGTATGGAGTAGAAGTGTGGGGGGCGAGAGGGTACGAGGTGATAGAGAGGGAGCAGATGTGGTTCCTGAAGCACATGTTGGGGGTGGAAAGGTCCACGCCTGGCTATATAGTGCTTCAGGAGACCAACAGAGAGAGGCTAGAGTGGGAGGCAACGGTGAGGGTAGTGAGGTATGAGATGAGATTGTGGGAACTGGATGAGGAGAGATTGGTGAAAGATGTATGGGTGACGAGTGTGGGTGGGGGTGAGGGTAGATAGAGGGGGGAGAGGAGGAAAATGTATGAGAGGGTAGGGCTGTCGGAGGCGAAGGTAATGGAATGGCTAGGAAATGGGGTGAAGATGGATGAGTGGGTGAGGGGGAAAGGGAAGGGTGTATTGACAGAAGTCAGTATAATGATATGTATGGGAGGTGGCAGGTGTATGGAAGGGAGCCGAAGTATTTGATAGAGAAGGGATGGGGTAGAGAGGATAGGGTGATTGTGGCAAGGGCGAGGTGTGGATCGGAGGAGAGAGGAAGGAAAGTATGGATGGGGGAAGAATATGGAAGGTGTGTGTTGTGTGGACAGGGGAAGGATACGTGGGGACACTTGGCGGAGGAATGTGAGGGGGTGAAAGGAGTGGCTGGGAGCGAAAGGAAATAGAAGGGTAGTGGAGTGGATGAGGGAGGATGGGAGCGGGGTAAGGACTTTGGAAAAGCTGGGGAGGGAGAGGGAAAAGAGAAGGGAGGGTAAGAGGGATACGGGAGGGTAATGAGATAATAAAATGTAAATATAAATGTAACGTGTGGAGGTATGCCAATAAAGGTCTTTTTTTTTTATTTTAAATAGAATGCTATATTTTTTATTTCGAATTTTGACTTGACGTACAATTCTGTACAAAAAATCATAACATAACGTAACCTCAAAATGTAACCGTTTTTGAAATATTTGACGTTATATACAAAAATGTAGTGCTTTTATTTTAAAATTTTTCACTGAGCAAAAAACAAACAAATAACGTTATATCAACATTGTAGCAACATTAAACGTTGTTATAATGTTGACGAAACATTACTTAAATGGATTTGCTCAGTGGGTCTTATCTCAGAACAAAAGAGTATCGAAGGGATGGAATATTGGCTATTAAAAACCAATACCCGACGGTGTTTAATTGTGATTCATATTTGAAATAATAATTTAAAGAGTGTTCAAAATTTCATATCATATTTAGTCAACTTTAAACCTATAAATCTCCATTTTTTTAAACGGAACACCCTGTATATTTTTACATACTCCGGCGCAGAATTGAATTCTGCATTGATCTGTATTTGTATTGCCTATACCTATTTTTTTTTGTTTTTAAGATATTTTTATTTAAATGAAACTAGTGAAAATTATAAGAGGTTCCAAAATTACTCAACTTTAAACCATTAATTCTCGATTTTTTCAAATAAAACACCCTGTATATTTTTACATATTTCGACGGGAAATTGAATTCTGTGTTGGTTTGTCTACCTATCTTCTTTTGTTTCTGAGATATTTTTATTTAAATGAAACTAGTGAAAATAATAAAAGGTTTCACAATTATGTCAACTTTAAACCATTAATTCTCAATTTTTTCAAACAAAACACCCTATATATTTTTTGCATATTTCGACGTGAAATTCAATTCTGCGTTGATTTGTGTCGGCATTCCTTCTACCTATCTTCCTTTGTTTCTAAGATATTTTTAATTAAATGAAACCAGAGAAAATTATAAGAGGTTTCAAAATGTAGGCAACTTTAAACCATTGATTCTCGATTTTTTCAAATAAAACACCCTGTATATGTTTACATATTTCGACGTGAAATTAAATTCTGCGTTGGTTTGTAATAGCATTCCCTATACCTATCTTCTGTTGTTTCTCAGATATTTTCATTCAAATGAAACTAGTGAAAATAATAAAATGTTTTACAGTTAAGTCAACTTTAAACCATTAATTCTCTTTTTTTTTCAAACACAACATCCTGTATATTTTTACATATTTCGACATGAAATTCAGTCCTGCGTTGATTTGTGTTAGCATTCCCTATACCTATCTTCTTTTGTTTCTAAGATATTTTTATTTAAATGAAACTAGTGAAAATTATAAGTGGTTTCAGAATTTAGTCAACTTTAAAGCATTGATTCTCGATTTTTTCAAATAAAACACCCTGTATATTTTTACATATTTCGACGTGAAATTGAATTCTGCGGTGGTTTGTGTACCTATCTTCTTTTGTTTCTGAGATATTTTCATTCAAATGAAACTAGTGAAAATAATAGAAGGTTTCACAAATAAGTCAACTTTCAACCATTAATTCCCAATTTTTTTCAAACACAACACCCTATATATTTTTGCATATTTCGACGTGAAATTCAATTCTGCGTTGATTTGTGTCAGCATTCCTTATACCTATTTTCTTTTGTTTCTAACATATTTTTATTTAAATGAAACTAGTGAAAATTCACGATTTTTTCAAATAAAACACCATATGCATATGTTTACATATTTTGACGTGAACTTAAATTCTGTCTTGGTTTGTGTTAGCATTCCCTATACCTATCTTGTTTTTTTTTTCGGAGATATTTTCATTCAAATAAAACTAGTGAAAATAACAGTTAAGTCAACTTTAAACCATGAATTCTTAATTTTTTTCAAACACAACACCCTGTATATTTTTACATATTTTGACGTGAAATTCAATTCTGCGTTGATTTGTGTTGGCATTCCCTATACCTATCTTCTTTTGTTTTTAAGATATTTTCATTTAAATGAAACTAGTGAAAATAATAATAAATAATTGGCAATCACTCGCCAATTGCAGCTTAATTATTTACTTAACTCAACAAAAGTTGTAGATAATAAAAAAATAAACAACTTTCGTGTAAACAATTTTCACATCAGCTCTTTTGTTTTTGTTATAGAAACTAAACAGTCTAGAGATTTTTATTTGGCAATCACTCATCAATTGCTGCTATTTTGTTATTGAAACAATCGAACATTTGTTTTAAGAAAAGTTGCAGCTAGGGAAAAAACAAGGAACTTTTGTATAAACAATTTTTACCTCAGCTCTTGTTTATGATCTAGAAGCTAAAATGCCTATAAGAGATTTTTATTAGGCAATTGCATCTTCCTTATTGACTCAATCAAACAAAGTTTCAAACAAAAGTTGTAGCCAATTCCGCTCTTTTGTTTTTGATCGAATTTCGATAATTACGAACGAGTGTCTTCCACTCCCAGGCTAAGCATGAAGTAAAATTTCGAGTTTAGAAAAGCCCTAAGCAAAATTTGGCTTGGCGCAGCGACCAAGCCAAATTTTGCTTAGGGCTTTTCTATACTTCAAATTTTGCTTCATGCGCCACGCGTACTAAACACTTATTTCCACTGCAGTTCAAACTATATAGAAGCATATCAACTTAATCAAAAAATGTTTTAAATAAAAGTTGTAGCCAATGAAAAAACACACAACTTTTGTATAAAGAATTTTAACATCAGCTCTTTTGTTTTTGTTATAGAAACTAAATAGTCTAGAGATTTTTATTGGGCAATTACTCATCAATTGCTGTTTTGTTATTGAAACAATCAGAAATTTGTTTTAAGAAAAGTTGTAGCTAGCAAAAACAATCAACTTTTGTATAAAAAATTTTCACCTCAGCTCTTTTGCTTATGATCTAGAAGCTAAAATGTCTGTACGAGATTTTTATTAGCCAATTGCATCTTAATTATTGAATCATCAAGATACGTTTCAAACAAAAGTTGTAGCCAACTCCACTCTTTTGTTTTTGATCAAATTTCCATAATTACGAACGAGTGTCTTCCACTCCCAGGCTAAGCATGAAGTAAAATTTTGCTCAGGGCTTTTCTAAACTCGAAATTTTACTTCATGCGCCACGCGTATTAAACACTGATTTCCACTGCAGTTCAAACTATATAGAAACATATCAACTTAATCAAAAAATGTTTCAAATAAAAGTTGTAGCCAATGAAAAAACACACAACACAACTCTTGTACAAGATAAAGCTTGCAATAAAACGTGTACATTTTGTAGCTTTACTTTTTGCAAATTAAATAATTAAAAAATCGATAATAAAAAATAAACAACTTTTATATAAACAATTTTCATATCAGCTCTTTTGTTCTTGTTATAGAAACTAAATAGTCTAGAGATTTTTATTTGGTAATCACTCATGAATTTCTGTTTTGTTATCGAAACAATTTGTTTTAAGAAAAGTTGTAGTTAGCGAAAAAACAACCAACTTTTGTGTAAACAAATTTTACCTCAGCTCTTTTGTTTATGATCTAGAAGCTAAAATGTCTATGAGAGATTTTTATTAGGCAATTGCATCTTAATTATTGACTCGATCAAAAAAAAATCAAACAATAGTTGTAGCCAACTCCGCTCTTTTGTTTTTGATCGAATTTCGATAATTACGAACGAGTGTCTTCCACTCCCAGGCTAAGCATGAAGTAAAATTTCGAGTTTAGAAAAGCCCTGAGCAAAATTTGGCTTGGTCGCGCAGCGACCAAGCCAAATTTTGCTCAGGGCTTTTCTAAACTCGAAATTTTACTTCATGCGCCAGGCGTATTAAACACTGATTTCCACTGCAGTTCAAACTATATAGAAACATATCAACTTAATCAAAAAATGTTTTAATTAAAAGTTGTAGTCAATAAAAAAACACAACTTTTGTATAAAGAATTTTCACATCAGCTCTTTTGTTTTTGTTATAGAAACTAAATAGTTTAGAGATTTTTCTTTGGAAATTACTCATCAATTGCTGTTTTGTTATTGAAACAATCAGAAATTTGTTTTAAGAAAAGTTGTAGCTAGCGAAAACAATCAACTTTCGTATAAATAATTTTCACCTCAGCTCTTTTGTTTAGGATCTAGAAGCTAAAATGTCTATAAGAGATTTTTATTAGGCAATTGCGTCTTAATTATTGACTCAATCAAAAAAAGTTTCAAACAAAAGTTGTAGCCAACTCCGCTCTTTTGTTTTTAGTCGAATTTCCATAATTACGAACGAGTGTTTTCCACTCCCAGGCTAAGCATGAAGTAAAATTTCGAGTTTAGAAAAGCCCTGAGCAAAATTTGGCTTGGTCGCGCAGCGACCAAGCCAAATTTTGCTTAGGGCTTTACTAAACTCGAAATTTTACTTCATGCGCCACGCGTATTAAACACTGATTTCCACTGCAGTTCAAACTATATAAAAACATATTAACTCAATCAAAAAAATGTTTCAAATACAAGTTGTAGCCAATGAAAAAACACACAACTTTTGTATAAACAATTATCACCTCAGCTCTATTGTTTTTGTTCAAGCAACTAAAAAGTGTAGTTGAGATTTATTCGTTTAGTAACCACTCGTTAATTGCAGCTTAATCATCCATCGACTCATTTGAAAAAAGTTTCAAAGCCCTCTTTAGTCATTTAAGTATTTAATAACTTAAATATTTATAATTTTACAAAGTGTGGCTTTTGATTGCATTTTTTGTGTGTAAATGAATTTTATCAAATTCAGGTAAAATGTACTCTTATTATTCGTATTGATAATTAGAAATTTACAATTTTGATTGAGACTTGCAAAATATTTTTATATTCATTTAAATTAAGTGCACCAAAAACATTAATTTGAAATCTTATTATTTTCACTAGTTTCATGTAAATAAAAATATGTTAAAAACGAAAGAAGATAGGTATAGGGAATGCTAGTATAGATCAATGCAGAATTCAATTCCGCGACAGAATATGTCAATATATACAGGGTGTTCTATTTGAAAAAATCTAGATTTATTTATTTAAAGTTGACTAAATGTGGAAATAAATTTCAAATACTCTGTATTTTATTATTTCAAAAATATATACAGGGTGTTCTATTTGAAAAAATCTAGATTTATTTATTTAAAGTTGACTAAATGTGGAATTAAATTTCAAACACTCTGTATTTTATTATTGGCTGCATTAGAATATGTCAATATATACAGGGTGTTCCGTTTGAAAAAATCGAGATTTATTTATTTAAAGTTGACTAAGTGTAGGATGAAAATTTGAACACTCTATATTTTATTATTCCAAAAATATATCACCATTGGGTATTGGGTATTGGGTCTTTATAGTCAACATGGTATCCATACTATTTTTATTTGTTCGGAGATACGTATTTATAGTAAATTATGAAAAAGCACTAAATCTTAACCAAATGTCAAATATCTCGAGAACGGTTAAATTTTGAGGTTGTTACTAGATGATATTTTTATAGAATTTTATGTAGAATCCAAATTCGTTATAAAAAATATAGCAATCTATTTAAAATAAGGGAGTTGGTGTTTACTTCCGGTATAACCGAACGTCGTATAGTCTTGAAAATATTTTTATTAAAACGAGCACACACGATTACACAGGGAGCCGAAAATTTCATTGTAATACATTGATAAGAAGTCTATATACTTTTAGTGTGCGGTTTCACCCTGCATATTTAAAAGAAAAATTCCCAGTATCTTTACCAAATTTTAGTGGTGGCAAATGCCACCGTCAGTGCCGAATCAACTACATTTTTAATAGAAACACTTTGTTCGTATTCACATTAAATCTCAAATAATTCGTTCATTGATCCTATTCAAAACCTGGCTGGTTTTATATATCCTGTATAAATATACTTGAAAAATACAATTACTAAAATATTAAATAAATACCCTTATTTCCATAATATAAAAGTTAAATTACTTCTCAAAGTAAGGGGATATTACTCTATTTTCAGGAATACAAATTATTTACAAAAATATATGCTTATTTCAATATAAAATAATGAAATTATGTACGGAAATAAGAGCATCCTTTTATTTCCACCCTCGTCAATCAAACTCAAGCTCGTTGAGAAAGGCAAATACGCCGTTAGGGGGGACATTTATTTATAATGAAATCAGTCTAAAAATAAAGAACGGAATAATCGATCACGTATAATGTTCTTAATGGTCGGGTGCGGGTATGAAAACAGCCCGCGTTTTCTTTCCGCGGAAAATCGTTAAGCATTCCAACCCTCATACACATCTCGACATCTTTCAATTATTTACGAGTGTTGCATAACTGCGTGAATAATTCAATTCTATTGATTTTCTTTCAGCATTAAATAACGATAAAATTAACATGAGATTGCACATTCAAACAAATTTAGGAAAAACAAGTACTTGCAGCTAAATTTAGTTTATAACAGTAATGTTTTTTTACCTAAACAAATTAATTATAGATAGTTTGATAAAAAATTGATTTGAAATCCAACTCATTATACTTTTGTTTATTGTGTTTGAGATATTAGATTGCATTTCGAGTGAATTAAGGTGAAGTTTTACGTCAAGCACCCAGTATATTTCTAACGAGAGTAATTTTAAAATCGTACTTTATTTTATAATTACTCTCGTTAGAAATATACTGGGTGCTTCACGTAACTTCACGTAGTATAAACAATTAAAAATTAAATATATGTAAATAGATTATTATTTAGTTAAGTGACACATGTAAATAATTTAATTTCTATATTGTATGACTATTCTGACGCTATTTTTTATTCTGTGACATGGTAATGACATTTTGAAAATAAAGATAATTATTATATATTATTATTAGCTACCGATTTTAAAATGCGTGTATGACCTTTGTTCTTTTAACAGTGAAATTTATTATTCTAATCGGATTAGTCTTAAACATAAAATATACTGAAATGCCAATACTGTAGAATATTTCAAACATATTAAAAGTGCGATACTTTCCGCAATGTACAACTAATTTGTCTTACAGAGACGTCGAGTGTGGTATATCACTGAGTTCAGAAAAAATATTCTTTAAAAAAATATAAAAATCCTAATTAGTGCCCATAAGAAAAACAAAAGTTGGCTATGGTCCCCGAGAAAATGTTATAATTACCTTAAAACAAAATATGTTACTAGATCCCTCATTAAAAAGTGCCTGTATAATGTCAAAGTTATAAATGTCTAGTTTCAGTCGTTTTTGAAGAAAAAAGATTTAAAAAAAAACAGTGTTTTGCTGTTATCTCGGAAACAAGAGAAGACATTTTAAAATTGTTTTCAGATTATTGGTGGACCTTAAAATACGCAACTTTGCCTTAATTAAACCTAATCTCTATCTCTTCAAATAACTGAGATTTCTATACATTCTGTTGAAATACGGACACCCTGTATAAGACAAATTAGTTGTAGATTGCGAAAAGTATCGCACTTTTAATATTTCAGATTAGTTTTAATTAGTTTTGACAATTATACAGTTTAGTTTTAATTTGTTTATGCCGACGTTAAAAAAATTACTGAATAATAATTTTCTGTCTGAATAAACAGGCGAATTAACACAGCCAGTAACTTTTGGGAACGGCATAATTGTTCCTAATTAAATTTTCTCATCGTTCCACCGTCTCACAGCCGACCGCGATCTTGAAATTTACGGGTCACAGGTCAGGTTAGTAAGTAGACAGACCTTGAAGTTTCCACTGAATTAAACTCTTGACACGGGCATGAGTGACTAAGTGCAAAAGATTTTGTTTTGCTTTGAATTTTCCAAGATTTATGTACAACAATAATAATACTACATAATAATATTACGAGCCAGTTTCATAAATACTTTGAGCTCTGTCCATCTTTGAATTGGAGTCTAAAATGACATAAATACAATAAATACGTTAATTTAAACTTTAGTTTAGATATTAACTTAGTTTAAACTCTTACGTAACATCCTAACGTTTCAGCAACTTTAATATATATATATATATATATATATATATATATATATATATATATATATATATATATATATATATATATATATATATATATATATAAATAATCTTTATTGCCAGTATAATATACAAAATTTCATATAAAAAAATAGATTTAAAAAAAATACAATAAGAAGAATAACATATATTACTGGCAATCGGCTATCTGCCGAGGTTTTTTTTTTTTAGGGGATATGTTTAGGTAATGATGTAAATGAAATTTGGATATTAATATAAATGAAATTGCCAATTCTTGGTTGCAGAATACTTCAAACATTAAAAGTGCGATTCTTTTCGCAATCTACAACAAGTTAGTCTTACAAAGACTATATCAAACACTTATTGAAACAACTACTTCCCGGGCTAATACCCCGACAGACATTGAATTATACAAGTGTTTGCTGTTACATACAGTAACCTACTGCAAATGTAACAATTTGGGTAAAATTATTCAGGCCATCTATAGACGCGTTTCGAGATTTATCTCTCATCAGTATAGCTTTGCCATTCCCTCTAAACAATTTGACACCTTAGACTGGCGGTGACGTTACCGTTCAAACATAAGTATAAATGAAATTGCCAATTCTTGGTTGCAGAATACTTCAAATATTTAAAGTGCGATTCTTTTCGCAATCTACTAGATGGCCTGAATAATTTGGCCCAAATTGTTACATTTGCAGTAGGTTACTGTATGTAACAGCAAACACTTGTTGTATAATTCTATGTCTGTCGGGGTATTAGCCCGGGAAGTAGTTGTTTCAATAAGTGTTTGATATAGTCTTTGTAAGACTAACTTGTTGTAGATTGCGAAAAGAATCGCACTTTTAATGTTTGAAGTATTCTGCAACCAAGAATTGGCAATTTAGACTAACTTGTTGTAGATTGCGAAAAGAATCTCACTTTTAATGTTTGGATATTAATGTTGGTTATGGTATGTGATGAATTGAATGACTGTGAGGGATTTTTGAATTTAGGAAAAATGTCATTTCTGGAGGTGCAAAGTTGTGAAAGGATTTGAAAATTGGATTGTTTTTTGGAGAATTTTTTGGATAAATCAGGGAAACATGCGGTAATTAGGATAACTTTTGTTCGGTTGTAAAGGAGAATATTAGATGGGTTATAAAGTGGATTGACTGGATAAACTTTAATCTAACTGAATTCAAACTGAGGTATTTTCTAAACCTAGTTTATAATGGCATTAGAGGATCAAAGCAACCAGTCAATTGGGCTTTTCTAAACTCGAAATTTTACTTCATACGCAACGCGTATAAACACTAAAATATTGTGCAGTTCAAAATATTCTACTTTAGTTTGATCTCTTGTTGATTAATTTTGCAAATCTTTGTATGAAATATACATATAAAAGTATACTTTAATAAACAAAAAACATACATTTTAATAACATTACAGTTTTTATTTACATTACTTTAGTTATTGTCAACAAATTGCTTAACAATTCATAATTTTCCTTAAGTCTAAACATTAAATCTTTCTAAAATCTTAACTTTAATGAGCATTTCTAGAAATGTTTGACATTTCTTGGTACCCTTACAAAAAAAAAATGTATTTGATTTCGACTCCTGTACAATAATAAGAAACGTACGATAATTGTCAAGTTAACAGAGATTGTTAAGAAATTACAAAAAATATATGAAAAAGTAATTCGTATAATAAAAAGTATATACAGGGATTTTTTCTTCGAAGTATAAATTTTTTGATTTGAAAATTCTGAGATGTTTTTAAAGAGCGTGCAATTTGAAGCTTCTAACGAGTGTTTCCTCTTCCAGGTTAAGCATGAAGTGTAATTTCGAGTTTAGATAAGCCTGAAAATTTGGTTTGGTCACGACCATACCAAATTTTCAATCTTTTCTAAACTCGAAATTTTACTTCATGCGCCACGCGTATTAAACATTGATTGTTAGTGAAGTTCAAAATGTACTACTCCAGAATACTGCTTAAGAAGTTCATTTTGAACTTCACTTGAAATAAGTGTTTTATACGCGTGGCGCATGAAGTAAAATTTCGAGTTTAGAAAAGCCTGAAAGTTTGGTTTGGTCGCTCCGCTGAATTTTACTTCATGCTTAGTCTGGGAGTGGAAACACTCGTTAGAAATTTTAAATTGCACGCTATTTAAAAACATTGAATGCCTAAAAATTTACAATGCATCGAAGTGTGTATACTTAAAATAAAAACTTCCTGTACATCCCAAATCGCGAAGCGACCAAACCAAACTTTCAGGCTTTTCTAAACTCGAAATTTTACTTCATGCTTAGTCTGGGAGTGGAAACACTCGTTAGGCAATTTCAAATTGCATCCTATTTAAAAACATTGAATGCCTAAAAATTTACAATGCATCGAACTGTGTATACTTAAAATAAAAACTTCCTGTATATCCCAAAACATACGCTGTCAATTTTCAAGCAATTGTCGTTTTTAAAAATCGTTCAATTTAAAACTTTCGACGACTCTTTACACTTTTTCTTTAATAAACTAGAAAAATTTACTTTATGCTTTAGTAATGCTCTGTATATTAATATACAGGGTTCGGCAGAAGTCCCGCGAGAGCTCTGTATTTTTTGAGTGTGTGTATATTTTTTTTCAAAAATGGCATAGTTTTACATAATCATAAAAACTACATTATAAGATGGTTTAAAAATTCCCCAACTTTTGGGGATGTTATGTGGTGGGAGCTACCCCACTTTTTAAAATTGCAACCCCTATCGAGATTTAACTCATTTTAAAGGGAATAAAAAAAGAAAATTATTCCTGTATCATAAAAACTACATTATGAAATGGTTTAAAACTTACTCAACTTTTAGGGGTGTCATGTGGGGGGAACAACCCCACTTTTTTAAATTGTAACCTTTACCGAGATTTAGCTTATTTTAAAGGAGATAAAAAAGGAACACATTTCTGCAAACTAGAAGTTGGTTTGTTAAAAAGTTATTAAGGATTAAGTACCTAAGAGTTAGTGTCACCTTTTGCTACCCGAAAAGCATTCTAATTTTTTAACTTGCAATATAACTCTATCTCTAAAACCACGAATCATTAATTGATAACGAATATTGGACGCGGACATAAGGACGTGCGACTTTTGGACGCGGTATTTTGGACGCGGTCTTTTGGACGCGGTCTTTTGGACGCGCGACTTTTGGACGCCACGACAATTGGACGCGACAACATTTAGACGCGTGATATTTGGACGCGCGACATTTCTACGCTGTCGCCTCGTGCAGCTTTTAGTGGAGATTGCTTTAGTACTTTGTAGTGTCCCTATATGAAAGAGAGTAAAGCAAACTGGCATCCATTTTGACGCGCTAAAAGAGCCAAATTCAAGCTAAATCATTGTACACTAAATTAAAACATTTTTTACTGCCCGTGGTAATGGGGTAGATAAATAATGTAAAAAAAACTCTAAATCGTCATATAAACAAATAGAATCTATTGCAAACCTTTCTCCTAACCTAACCCAACCTAGAAGTATGTGATATAAGCATCGTGCGAAAATAGACATACGCAATTTATTCTATTGCAAACTTTTCTCCTAACCTAACCTAACCTTGCCTAGAAGTATGTGGAATAGGCATCGTGCATACACAATTTATTCTATTGCAAACCTTTCTCCTAACCTAACCTAACCTAACCTAAGTAAATAAGCATCGTGCGGAAATAGACCTACGCAATTTATACAATTGCAAACTTTTCTTCTAACCTAACCTAACCTTACCTAGAAGTATGTGGAATAGGCATCGTGCATACGCAATTTATTCTATTGCAAACCTTTCTTCTAACCTAACCTAACCTAACCTAGAAGTATGTCGAATAAACATCGTGTACAAAGAGACTCACGCAATTTATTCTATTGCAAACTTTTCTCCTAACCTAACCTAGAAGTATGTAGAATAGGCATCGTACATTCGTAATTTATTCTATTGCAAACGTTTCTCCTAACATAACCTAACCTAGAAGTATGTAGAATAGGTATCGTGCGCAAAATAACTTGTGCACTTTATTTCTATTATTCTCGAATGCTATAGATATATGCAGACGTCCAAATGTCGTGCGTCCATTTGTCTCGTCGCGTCCATTTTTCACGCGTCCAAATAACCGCGTTCCAAAGTCGCGCGTCCTTTTGTCGTGATACCATTATTAATAGTGTAATTCTTTCTGTATCACTAAACTTTTGTGACTAATGACAACATTTTTTTAAATAATGACTTAAAATTTAGTAAAAATTGACCGACGAAAAATTATTACTAATAAGTAGGCATTTAAATTGTCAACTTTAATTGCTATAAAGCTAACTAGATGAACATAGTTTTGTTCCAGAGCACTAATACAACAAACGACTGTTTTTAATGTTACTTGATAACATTAAAAAACAGTCCTTTGTTCGCTCGGTCATTCACACAACACATGTATTTTGCGTTTGTACAGGGTGGTGCATTTTGGAATTGCCACATATGAGAAACTATTTTATTTCGAGAGATATTGAAAAACCGTTTTCGCAAGCCAGGGACACTTTTTCTTGTTTTAATCAATGGCGAAAAGAAAACTAATCTATTTCTAATCGTTTCAATATCTCATCAAATAAAAAAGTTTTCCATATGTGGGACCTCCAAAATGCGCCATCCTGTACATGTACACAGTTCCTAATATTTCCTCTTAAGTTACAAAATTAGAAGGCTTTTCGGGGAGCAAATGGTGAAACAAATTCTTAGGTACTTAATCCTTAATAACTTTTTAACAAACCAACATAATGGCTTCTGGTTTGCAGAAACGTGTTTCTTTTTTATTCCCTTTAAATGAGTTATGTCTCGATGAGGGTTGCAATTTTAAAAAGTGGGGTATTTCCCCCACATGACACCTCAAAAAGTTGGAGAAGTTTTAAACCATTATGAGTAGTTTTTATGATACAGATAAGTATGCAAATTTTTGAAAAAAAAAATATATACGCAATAAAAAAATACAGCTCTATCTCGGGACTTCTGCCGAACCCTGTATGAGTATTTATTTTTACATTAGATTATTTTACCTTACACATAGTTTGTGAAATAAATTGGCCCCCCTAAGATGAAATCCGAATTTCAGGCTTTTAAAACTCGTAATTTTAATTCATGCTTAACCAAGCAGAAGAATCACTAAATAAGGGCCCTTTACACAAAAACTCTTTCGTCGACGATTGAACGACACACACCAGGAGTCGACGCGAAAGTGTACGTGTAAATGCAAATTTTGCGTCGTGGAATGAGTCGTGGAATGAGTCGAGGATAGAGTGGAGTAAAAACTGCATGTGTAAATGCCACTACGTCGAGGAAAGAGTGGACGAAAGGAGAGAGTCGATGAAAGAGTCGACGAAAGAGTCGACGAAAGAGTCGAGGAAAGAGTGGAGTGCGGTTAATTCCGCATCATGGTTTTGCGTAGATGAATTATCGACAACATGATGGAAACGCCACACGCCACGCAAGAGTCAACGATTGCGTCGACGCAAAACCGGGGCGCTTAATTTCGTTCCACTCTTTCGCCGAGGATTAAACGACACTCCTGAACGGCGTTCAATCCTCGAAGCAAAAGTAGGGTTGAAAAAGTACATCTTATAGCCGGCGCGCCACGCTTTCCTCGACGCAGAAACGCAGGCAAGAGCGCCGTCTAATCGTCGACGAAAGAGTGTACATGTAAAGGGTCCTATTGAAACCTTGAACTCTTTTATAAAAACAATAAATTCCTGGGCCCGTATTCACAGCACCGATGCAATTTGTCATTGGCGAGAAGTCGCACTAAAATGACGTCATTTTGGAAAGAATTTACCAAACCGTATGGAGTAAAATGACGTCATTTTGGTGCAAGTTCTCACCGATGACATGGGTGCTGTGAATACGGGCCCTGAAAATTTACCAAACGATTTAACCATCGGAATATGCATACTTAGGAGAAAAATTCCTTGTATGACACATATTAATAAGACGGCAGCTTCTAAAATTAACGACTCATTAATTCAACAAGTGCTTTTTTTATGCATGTTTCTTTAAGATAAAACCAAATATGTATACATAAACAGTACACATATTTACAAGACCGTAAATTTTTGAGATTGCGTTCTGCAATTAAAAGTTTTATTGTGGCTCATATTTACAATTAGCGATAAAGCATATTTATTGAATCTAATCTCAAAATAAACGTGCACCTGTAACATAAATTGTTGGCATTCTAGTGCGTGTAATAAATGGCCAATTCCACCGTGTGTACTCACAAACACTATATACAGTTAAAGTTTAATCAGCAGCCTTGATATTAAATCGAAAATGGAAGAACGAATAATTATTATGCAAGAACGAGTGAGTTTTAAGGATATACATAAATATTTATATACGGATTGAATAATTATATAATTTAATTGAAATGTATTTCTACATTATTTTACTTATTAAAAAAGTTTATATATAATAATATCTTTATTGACAGTAAAGTGATATTTACAGTATATTTACAATAATTTGAGATGTGTTTTTTTAATGAATTAATGTTAGGGTGTAACTGTTACTGTCACTGTCAAATGGACCTGAGGTCTTTCTTATATTTAAGAGGAAACTTTATAATGTTGAATTAATGATGCATCTAGTTCTTAAATATTCGTACGTTACTTATAATACATATACAGGAAATTTCTCTTTTAAGTATACATATGCATACGCGTCTTTATAAAGAGTTTAATTTGAAACTTTAAACGCATGTTTTCCATTCCCAGATTAAGCATGAAGTAAAATTTCGAGTTTAGAAAAGCCTGAAAATTTGGTTTGGTCGGGTAGCGAAGTGGAGCGACCAAACCAAATTTTCTGGCTTTTCTAAACTAGAAAGTTTACTTCATGCCCCACGCGTATTAAACACCGAAAACACTGAAACATTGTGAACAAGTGAACTTCACTTAAAATCAGCGTCTTATACGGGTGGCGCATGAAGTAAAATTTCGAGTTTAGAAAAGCCTGAAAATTTGGTTTGGTCGCTCCGCGCTTCGCGCTACGCGACCAAACCAAATTTTCAGGCTTTTCTAAACTCGAAATTTTACTTCATGCTAAATCTGGGAGTGGAAAACACTCGCTTGAAGCTCACATTAAACTCTTAACAAAACAACGAATATCTAAAAATCTACAGCATATAATTGGGATATGCATACTTAAAAGAAAAACTCGCTGTATATGTTGATTGTCATGCTGTTTTTTCATTTAAACATTTTAAAAAATCTACCTGTCTTGTTGATTACTAAAGTGTTACAGATTTCTACTAAACCCTACTGACTTTTTAATTAAATAATGCTAATTCCTTTTTTGTATTAACTTTTTTATTCAAGGTGACTTAAAAAAGTAATTTGCTTTATTTAATTAAAAAGTTAAAATGTATCACAAAGTAACCGCCTGCACTACAATATACATACTGACTTTAACATTTATCACTTAATAAAAGGTTTTAGTTTTCTATTAACGCCTACAAACTTTAACACTCTTCCAAAACTTTAAAATGTGTTAATATCATTATAATTGAATGAATTTTAAATGTTTATGGCAATTGAGGTATTAAAAACACGGATCATGTATTTTAAACTAGGGGTATCAGGCTATATTAAATTTTAGTTCTAAACTATGAATAGTATAGTGTCCGGGTGAAGTAAAATAGAAAATGCCCGAAAAACAACTTTATTCTGATTAAACAAATTAAATATAACAATTGATACAACTCGATTAATAGGCGCGCGTGTGGTCGCATCTGCGGCTAATACAATACTGGCGCGCACAGCTCAAGATGGCACAAAAAACTGATTAGTATAAAAACATATTAAATTTAAACTGAAATACACCACAATATCTCTCCCTTAAAAAAAATATAAACCTGCCATCCCTTTACCTATTTCCGCTAAAAAAAATCATAAGTTAATCTATTAGGCCGTTTTGTTGTACGTTTTGGTCTTTCATTGTTTTCAATTTCCGGTGACTTATTTTCAGATTTATTTTCTGCATTATTATCAACATTTACTGAATTCTCTGGTACAGGTAAACTGCCTCCTAGATAACTTTCATTCACTTTAATTATTTGGTTCGCATGGCGCTTCCATGTGACATTTGATTGCGGAATCTTAACAATGTACATACTAGAACCCATTTTTTTTATAACTGTTGCTCTAATCCAAGTAGGTTTTTTAACATTGAGTCTATAATCTCTCACTCGCACATTCTCACCAATAAAAAATTCGACTTTTCTTTTTCCCTTATAACATTGTTTTTGTTTATTTTGCTTAAGCTCGACATTTTCCCTAACATTTTCTCTTAGTAAATCAAAACGAGTTCGAACTTCCTCTCCAAACATTAATTTTGATGGTGGTACATTTGTCGTACAGTGTTTTGTGTTACGGTAATTGAACAAAAACGAATTTAATTTTAAGTTCAAGTCCAAAGAACGGTTCTCGCCCAAAGCTTTCTTAAGAGCATACTTAATTGTTTTTACTGAATTTTCGGCTGCACCGTTCGATTGTGCATGATAGGGAGCGATAGTAAGGTGACGTATACCATTTCCTTTTAAAAAAATGTCAAATTCGTTAGAAGTAAACGCCCTTCCATTATCAGAAACTAACAGCCTAGGTAAACCAAACCTAGCAAAAATACTACGTAATGCCTGTATAGTAGCGTCGGTTGTTATGTTTCTTAATGGAAAGACTTCTAACCACTTAGTATACGCATCGATAACTATTAAAAAGTAAGTATTTAAATAAGGTCCCATGAAATCAACATGCACTCTTTCCCATTTCTTATTTGGAAAGGGCCAAGGTGTCAGAGCTATTTTTGGTGGGTTAGTGCGCACCTTTGCACAATTTTCACAGTTACTTGCTAACTGTTCAATTTCTTTTGTTAGCCCCGGCCACCAAAAATACGCTCTAGCTAGGCTTTTCATTTTAACTACCCCCATATGAGTTGAATGTAGTTCTTTCAGTACTAATTCACGTAACTCCTTTGGAATACATATTTTGTTATTCCATAAAATGCACTCATTTTCAAGCGTTAACTCATATCTAATTTTAAAATAAGGTTTTAAACTGCTTTTAATATTGTTGAATCTTGGCCATCCATACTTTAAATATTTTTTTATTTCTTTAAATTCTACATCTTTAGAAGTAATTTCCTTTATTATCCTAAAATCAATTGGTGTGACCAACTTTAAATTAAAAAATTGTGAATAATCTAAATCTGAGTTATGTAAATTATTATTTTCATTTAATGGTAATCGTGATAGACAATCTGCTACATTTTTTCCTGACTTGACATACTCGATTTTGTACTGGTAATTTGAAAGAATCACCGCCCATCGTCTTAACCTGTTCGCTGAATACTGCGGAATACCCTTAGTGGGATTAAAGATAATTACCAAGGGTTTATGGTCAGTAACTAACGTGAATGTTCTACCATAAAGATACTGATTAAACTTGCTTAACCCGTAGATTATTGAAAGTCCTTCCTTTTCTATCTGTGAATAATTTTGTTCAGCCTTGCTTAACGTACGCGATGCATATGCAATCGGTTTCTCGCTACCGTCTTCCATGACATGGGACAACACCGCACCGATTCCATACGCACTGGCGTCTGTCGTCAATTTTAATTCTAATTCCGGGTTGTAATGTACTAGTACATCAGTTTTTGTTAAGACATTTTTAATTTGTTCAAATGATTTTTGACATTTTGTGCTCCATTTAAATTGTATATCTTTTTTTAATAAATTATACAGTGGAGTTAAAATAGTTGACAAATTATTTACGAACTTTCCATAATAATTGACTAATCCTAAAAATGACTTGACTTGAGTAACGTTATTGGGTATCGGAGCATTTAAAATCGCCTCCACTTTATCTTGTGCAACATGTAGCCCTTCTCTGTCAATCATATACCCTAAATATTTAATTTTACTTTGAAATAAACTACATTTTTCCAGTGACAATTTTAATCCAGCAGATTGCAAACGATCTAAAATTAAACATAACCTTGCTACATGTTCTTTACGGTTTTTTCCCGTTATCAAAATATCGTCCAGAAAACATGTTACGCCATCAACACCCTGGATTAAAGTATCCATAATTTGTTGGAACTTACTGGGCGCACACGCTATCCCAAAAGGTAGTCGTGTATACTGAAAAAGCCCCTTGTGTGTTGAAATGGTAACATATTCTCTGGATTTTGACTTTAACATTATTTGCTGATAAGCCTGTGACAAATCCAGTTTAGAAAATTCAACACCCCCTTGAAGTTTACTAAACAATTCCTCGATACGGGGTAAAGGGTATTTATCTACCTTCAAAACTGGATTCACCGTCACCTTAAAATCACCACACAGTCGAACAGTGCCGTCTTTTTTTAATACTGGCACTACTGGTGTGCCCCAGTGGCTAAATTCCACTGGAATAATTATACCTAAATCAAGTAATCTATTTAGCTCGTTTTCCACCAACTGTTTCATTGCGAACGGCAACGGTCTTGCTCGAAAAAATTTCGGAGTAACATTCTCCTCTTTTAATTCTAAGGAAATTTCGCCCTTATTAAAATATCCAAGACCGGGTGCAAACAGTTCTTTGTACTTGGACTCAATAGCTTTTACATCATCTTTAATAAAATTAACAGTACTAATTCCTAACTTGGCATATTTCAAAAAATCGCGACCTAGTAATGGATCGCCGCCGTTTTTAATTACATAAACATCCAACTTAAATTCATCATTATTAAATTTAAATTTTAAATTGCAAATACCTAAAGGTTTAAGTTGCTCACCGTTGTAAAAATATAATTCATTATCGGACTGTTTAAGTTCAAAATTATTAAAATATTTTTCAAACAATTTATCTGAAATAGCCGTTACGCCTGAACCAGTGTCCACTTGACACGAAAACAAAATATTTTCAACTAGTACGTCCAACATTAATGGTTTATCCATTATTTTACTATTAATTTCGAATGTAAACAAAGCTAAATCCGATTTACGGTCGGAGCGCTCAGCCGACTGTTCAGATTGCAAAAAATGTGCGTGTTTTTTACCGTAATTCCCGCCGTGCGATGTGTGCTGTTTATCCTTACATACCGAAGCGAGATGTCCCCTTCTTCCACATTTATGACACGCGCATTCGCGATATCGGCACTTTTCGGCACTATGCGATTTTCGACCACACACTGAACACTTTTCAAATTTTCGTATATACTCCTGCTCCTTGATTGGCCCATTCCGATGACGTCGTGGAGTCACATGGTGCAACCCTGGTTCCATCTTCACCTCTACCGGAAACTCTGTGTTGGATTTCGCCGCCATTTTTGCCGATGCTATTTCAACCACTTTTGAAAATGATATTGTTAACTCTTCTTCGAACAGTCTGTCTTGTACACTGCCCTTTTCGAATCCCATGATAAACTTATCACGCATTGCTTTCTCGATTTCTCCGTCTTCGAATTTACAATGTGCCGCCAAACTTCTCACACGTGCTGACCACTCTTTCACATTTTCTGATGGACCTTTCACAGCATTATAAAACCTATATCTTGCAGCAAAAGCTGATAACTGTGGTTTAAAGTGTTCATCTAACACTTCTAATAGCTTCTTATACGCCTTCTTTTCCGGAAATTCCGGCAAACACAGGTCATAAACCAATTTGTATGCTTCTTCCGATAGTGCGTTTAAGAGAATCGCCCTTTTCCTCTCCTCTTCTTTAATACCATTCGCTGTGAAGTAGTTTTCCATCCTTCGCCTATAAATAGTCCAGTCTGCTGTCTTCGGATCATATTCACGTAAATGTCCAACGCTGCTTTCGACCTTAACGACCTCCGCTGGTTCCGCCATTGCACACGTGAATTTGCACACTCCGGGATTATTTAAAGTTTATTAAATCGATATTTTCACTTATCCTCGTCGCCAGTTATAGTGTCCGGGTGAAGTAAAATAGAAAATGCCCGAAAAACAACTTTATTCTGATTAAACAAATTAAATATAACAATTGATACAACTCGATTAATAGGCGCGCGTGTGGTCGCATCTGCGGCTAATACAATACTGGCGCGCACAGCTCAAGATGGCACAAAAAACTGATTAGTATAAAAACATATTAAATTTAAACTGAAATACACCACAAATAGTAATCTACTAACATGTTTTATTAATACGGAAATGTTATCATCCTTAGAACTGTGTTAAAACTCTATACTAACGTCTATTAATAAGACTGATGTTTATTATATATGACTTCATGAATTAATCATAGTTATTATGTACTCATTCAAATATTTTGTGTGTATAAATTAACACAGCTTTTTTTTAATTAGACATGACTTAATAAATGAAAGTCGTTAATTTTTATTACGACTTCAAAGAACTTAATTTATTTCTTCACACATCAACTATAGTCGTGCTTTTATAAGCATTTCTTATTCCGTTAATAAAGAGACATTAGTGATAATTAAATAATAATTTAAAAAATAATAAGGTTTATAATTTTTCTTTTAGATTATTTATGTAATTTTTTTCTTCTTCAGCTTGCTTAATGACCTTGACTTCTGAGCCCTGTAGACTAGACAGTTATGTAAATCTTGTCAAATCTACTAATAAAAAAAATGTTCACTGCAATCTTAATGATACGAAATTACCTAAAATTCATGTTTACATTTACATTTAGTGTTTTAATCAAAGTTCTACTCTTACTTGACTTCAATTGATATTACCAATTTGTTTTATTACTTAGTGCAATTAAAATTCAAATTAAGAAGCTTGATATTTATGAATTAATCTTAATCCACAGATTCAGTCGTGGCCGAATGATAAAAACCTAAGTAATAAAAGTAAACAAAAATGTGTTTTTACAATATTAACAAATTATTAATATATGTATACATGATATTCTTGTTGGAGTTACGTAAAGTGTTCGTTATAGATATGCGAGTAGTTAAATTTGTTTATTTTTTATATGTATACATGTTTGACATTAATAGTAAAATTCCAATATTCAAGCAAAGGGCAATAATTTTTTTAAACTTTTGATCGAGAATAGGTTTGTTGCCAAATGCATTTAAAAAGAAAAAAAATGCATTTAAAAATGTTAAATTGAATTAATGACTTAAAAAAATGAGCAATTATTTTTTTAGTTAATTTAAATCGTTAACAGTTTCAATTTCTAAATATTTAACATAAAACAATTCATGTTGCACTTGAAATTAATGTAGTTGTATGAGTTACATGAAGGTGTTACGTCACTTAATTAAACACAGTTATATTCCTTTCTACACTTTTATTTTTCTTGCTAGATGTACATTTCGGGTACTAAGTACCCATTATCAATAGCTAACTGAATATAAAACGATAAATGTTTACAATATATACCTAGTCGGATTAGGCGGAAAAACCAAAAAAGTAATTTGAATTTTGAAAGGAATGCGGTATCTTGGAAATGGGGGTGTTGGGGATTATTCGGCTTCGGACTTGGGAGGGTTCACAATGGTGTTAATGAGGATTATCTGTTGGGTAATACATTTAATAAGGGGTTCGATATTGGGCTTAAATCGAAATTGAGTAGTTCTGTCTTATTTTTCATCATTCCTATCGCTTCCAACATGTTCAATTGATAACTGCTAGATTCTTTTAATAATTTGACTTTATTTATGTTGAATTTGTGGCCTGTTGTCAAAGTATGATGAGCAATTGCTGATTTATCAGGGTTTTGGCTTTTGATGTGGTACATATGTTTTTTGAATCTGATGTGCACGTTTCTTTTTGTTTGTTCAATATACAATTATTGCAATTGACTGAGTAAATCAATGAATTCAGTAACTGGTCTTGGTTTTCAAAAGTATTACCCAATAACATTTTAAGTTTGGTATTGGTGTAATGTGCAGGAATGAAATTATATTTTTTGAATATTTTATTTAAATGTTGGTTGGTTTTTGGCTCATGAATTATTTTTATATATTTCTTATTGTTGTCTGATTCTAAAATTGGTTCTAAAGTGGTTGTGGACTGGATGTTATGATGTTCAATGCGTCTGTTGATTAATTTTTGAATTGTTCTCTTACTATAGTTTAAATATTCTGCAATTTTAAATATGAATTTAAATTCTTTTTTCCTATTTTCTTTTGAAATTTGGAGTTTTACTGCTCTGTGGATCATGCTATTAAAAGAAGCTAATTTATGTTTAAATGGGCTGTGTGAACTTGAGTGAATATAATTGAAGGTGAGTGTGGGTTTTCGGAAAATATTGAAATCTAGTTTATTTTTGTTTCTAATTACTATTAAATCTAAAAATGGAAGTTCGTTGTTGAATTCTAATTCAAATGTAAAATTAATACTGGGGTATAAGTTGTTGAGGTTATTGACAAATTGTGTGATATCTCTATTTGGTTCAATAATAGCAAAAATATCATCTACATATCTGATCTATATTCTAGGGAATATAAGTATATATTGTAAACATTTATCGTTTTATATTCAGTTAGCTATTGATAATGGGTACTTAGTACCCGAAATGTACATCTAGCAAGAAAAATAAAAGTGAAGAAAGGAATATAACTGTGTTTAATTGCACTTGAAAATTAGATCAAATACTCAGAAAAAGTAATTAACTAATAAAACCCTAATTATGACTCATTAAATTTTTTTTTATAAATCTCATAATCTGTTAAATTGCAATCAACTTTTTGCTGATTATTAACGTTGGCAAACAGATAAAATATAAAATTCAATGATAACAAAACGGAAGCGCAAATATTGATGCAAACATCCGCTTGTTTGTACAAATCTCTAATTGTAACTTAAGTCACATTTCTTGCGAATTCATTACAAGATAACGAATTTTTCGGAAATTCGCATTATATTAATCTAAACGAATTTTATGACACAATCAAAATCTAATTTTTGCAGGCATGAAGAAATTCTTGCCAGATAGAAAATTGTGCTCAGTGTGCGTGGGTGTGAAATATTTCTTTTTTAGATCGCGTTTTGCTCAAGTAGAATTAATTTCATGAACTCTTTTGAAATACCAATCGATTAATTTAGTGAATTTGATATAGAAAAGAATATGTTGTTAAGTAAGTAATTGTATTATATTTTTAAATTTTCTGTACGCTATGAGATAAGAGATTATACGGGATGATTTCAAAATGGGGTAATCTTTTGTAATTATGGCAAATTTAATAAAAAATGATTAAAGGTCGAAAATAGTCGGAGGAAATATAAAATATCTGAAATAAAAGAAGTGTTTTAATTAAATTTACTATAGTTAGATTAAAACATGTTTCGCTACGAGCTAACTAAATAATTAATTATATATTAACTCTGTGGTACATTGTACAGGTCATTGTTTGTTTAGTTGTACATGTTATGTACAAAATTCCTGTTTCTAGTTTATAGAAGTTATGCAGTTTTGTATTCATATGAACTTTAGCCTATACATACAGAAATAAATAAAAAAATCAATGTTGAAAGCAAGAATTAGTTAATTTTGCTTTCAAGTAGAGATATAAAGGGAATTTTTTTAAGTATACATATTCTGATGCATATGCTGTAAATTTTCAGGCGTTTATTATTTTTGGAAATGTTCCATTTAAAGTTTCCAACGAGTTTTTAAAAAAATCCTGAAAATTTGGTTTAATCGCGTAGCGAAGCCGAGGCTTTTCTAAACTCGAAATTTTACTTCCTGCTTAATGAAGGAGTCTAAACACTCGTTAGAAGTTTCAAATTGAACAATTTGCAAAAACAACGAATGCTTAAACAACACAGCGTATATATCGATTTATTACCTAATACGAAAACTTCCTATATGTATAGAGACCAATAGATTTTAATACAATCAAAAAACTCAAAATCAAGAAATTCATTTTTCATCTATAAACATACTTATATTATGTTAATTTGATAACACACGAAACAAATATAACAATTGAATATTTAGAGGGAATGGCAATACTATACTGATCAGAGTAAATCTCGAAACGCGTCTATAGATGGCCTGAATAATTTGACCCAAATTGTTACATTTGCAGTAGGTTACTGTATGTAACAGCAAACACTTGTTGTATAATTCAATGTCCGTCGGGGTATTAGCCCGGGAAGTAGTTGTTTCAATGAGTGTTTGATATAGTCTTTGTAAGACTAACTTGTTGTAGATTGCGAAAAGAATCGCACTTTTAATGTTTGAAGTATTCTGCAACTAAGAATTGGCAATTTCATTTATACTTACAATTGAATAATTATTGATAGATATGCATAGATAAAAATATATGTAAAATATATGTATAAAAAAGAGTAGTGGAACAAACCAAGTGACTTTTATTTAATTATCAATTTGTATTTTTTACAAGAATTTCGCAATCTTTTTCATTCTTTAAAAATCCTTAAAATAAAATAAGTGTTTCTGGATATTTAAGTAACACACTTAGTTTGTTTCACTAATTTATATTTTTTCCTCCTTAAAGATGACCAATGGTCGAAACAAGTCGGAGAAAATATAAATTAGTGAAACAACCCAAGTGTTTTAATTAAATATCCAGAAATACTTATATTATTTTAAGGATTTTTAAAGAATGAAGAAGATTGCGAAATTCTTGTAGAAAATACAAATTGATAATTTAATAAAAGTCACTTGGTTTGTTTCACTGCTATTTTTTATTCTCTCCGACTAGTTTCCACTTATCGTCATTCTCAAGGAGTAATACAGAACAATATTTTACATGTTTCATCAATTGATTAATGAGAACCAAATTGAAAAAATACAAATGTTTTTATCTATGCATATCTATCAATAATTATTCAATTGTTATATTTGTTTCGTGTGTTATTTAAATAGTCACCATGTGGGTCAAGCATTTTATCAATAAACGCCTGAGTTGAGTAAGTCAGTTAGTTACAGTTAATTTTCGTTTGTTGTTATTATTCCGACATCGTTTATGCTTCACGTCTTTATTGTACTTAGACATGTGTGTACATAACGTGTGACACGTTAAGGTTTTAATTTGTTCCATATTTCATTAACTAGATCAGCAGGTTGTAATTTTTTTTTCATAAGTTCTAACGGCGAAAACTAGTGAACTAGTGTTGAGTCTTGATAAAAAGTTACAACAGTTTATATATACATAAATAAGTGTACCAGTGAGATACAAGTTTTAATGTAAATGGAATTCGTAGTACTTTTAATATTCGTTAAATTATTCAATGCAAAAATGTTATCAGTTCTAGAATTACCGATTTTACTTGCAAGGCCCTAGCTAGAAAAAAAATCCGGAGGGGGTTATAAAAATTCGGGTGGAGGGTTAATGGTAAAAATTCGTTTGCTCCTATAATGCCGCTTTTACATAGAAAGGTTTACCATTTTGAAAATATCGGGGGGGGGGTTAACCCCCCATATCCCCTCCCCTGGCTACGGTCTTAGTTACGTGTATTTTAAGGATCAAAAATAAATATTTGTTTTAATTTAACATTGTCATGGATTATAGTTATTATAGATGGAACATGTTTTTGAACTTTACAATTAGTCAGTGTTGATTACGCCTGGAGCATAAAGTAAATATTTCTAGTTTAGAAAATATTCAATCTTTTCTAAACTCAAAATATTTACTTACTGCTTAATCGTGGAGTGGAAAGCACTAGAAAACTATAAAAACACTTAATAACAACACTGAATTCTTAAAAAAGTGGGAAATTAAACTTACTTTGTGCTCAATTTCAAAAACTTGTACAGGCAAAGACATTTTGAATTCCTTCAATTCCTTTTGTTAATTGTATCAACATTTGAATATCAATTTACTTGGCTTACATAAAATGTTGCTAAAATGATGAATATCATGAAAAATCGATGTACCTATGCACAGAGTCTTCTTTGAGTACGTATGCAATATTGTGATGTATGCAGGCGCGCACCCAGAAATATGTCTTAGGGGGTCTCACGCGTCTTGAAGGCTCTTATGCATTTAAACCTACGTATATATGTTGCAGACAAAACACGAAATTGGACAAAACGCGTTTTGTCTAGATTAAACGCGAAATGTCTACTGCTCACAGACGTAGTTCGAATTAAAACATAATTTCGGGTTTTGTCCGCATGAGTTTAGAGTGCTAAGTGTCGTAAAAATGTCAAATTTGAAATTATTGAAAATATAAAAACATTGTGCTTTATTTTGATGCTCGCAAAATAATCAAGAAATAAAAACAAATGAACAATTTGTAAGGAAATATAAATTTCTTTAAACAACAATACAATTCAGCCGATTAAGCTAGAGGGGAGCTAAATGTTTGGACTAAATTATGAAAAATACGAAACATTCTCTCGCTTTTTTCCGAAGTTATGAAATAAATCGATCAAACAAAACAAAAAAGTACTGGAAAACATCACTTTGTTTTATAAACAAAGTGACAAATTATTTATAAGGAGTATATTGTAAACTTGACTTTATTCAGTGTTTTATACGCGTGGCGCATGAAGTAAAATTTCGAGTTTAGAAAAGCCTGAAAATTTGGATTTGCCGGCGCGCGACTCGCTTCGCTCGCGCGCCCCGGCAAATCCAAATTTTCAGGCTTTTCTAAACTCGAAATTTTACTTCATGCTTAACCTGGGAGTGGAAACACTCGGTGAAAGCTCAAAATTGAACGCTCTTTTAACTATAAGAGCGTTCAATTTATATAAAAAAATGTCTTCTTATTATTCAAAGTGATTCATTATTAACTAATCCAGTTTGGTTTGATATTTGAAGTAAAATGTATGTCTATAATTATTTACTTTTTAAATCAAGTAGTTTTATTTTAATTTTTTATGCAAGGTTTAATATAAAAGCGTTCAATTATGAACTTTTAACGAGTGCTTCCACTCCCAGATTAAGCATGAAGTAAAATTTCGAGTTTAGAAAAGCCTGAAAATTTGGATTTGCCGGGGCGCGCGAGCGAAGCGAGTCGCGCCCCGGCAAATCCAAATTTTCAGGCTTTTCTAAACTCGAAATTTTACTTCATGCGCCACGCGTATGAAACACTGATTTCAAGTGAAGTTCAAAATGTATTCCTTATAAATAATTTGTCACTTTGTTTATGAAACAAAATTATGTTTTTCTGTACTTTTTTTTCAATGTAAAATCTTGCAACGCATTTTGTTTAATAGCCCTTAGACACAACGGATTTTGTCAAGACATTGTGCGAAATGACAGACGAATGCAATTTTAGTCGGCTATTGTCTAAACACATTGGACAATTCGCATTTTGTATGTTGATGTTCTATTGCCAGTGCTCTGAGATTTTCAGTGTTGGTCAATTTTTAAAATATGGTTTTCGCCAATTTATAATAATTTTAATAAATTTAATCGTGATTTTAAATCTACTAAATATTGAGGAGTTATCTGAATTCATCTATTTTAATAATTTTAACTTTTACATTTTTTAATGTTTTGAAATTATTTTATAAATTTGCAATTTGCAATTTTTCTTCAATGTTATCAAATTTCGAACCATTGCTTTTCATGGAATTTTTAATTAGAATGATTATCAAAATTGAATTTGTGTTCAGTATTCCGGCACCAGGTGTCACTGTCGATGCCACTATGAAGCATTAGATGGCGTTAGCTATCGAAATCATTAATAGAATGATTATGTTATTAAAGTTTAATATTCCGTCTGAAACAAGACATATCAAAATATTTAACGAGGATTTTTATCGTACTAACTATACCAAGTACTACTCCATTAATCGAATGATAAGAACATGTAATTTAGTATGTTATTCCCCTCATTTTAGATTATTTGATGCGTCATTGGATAAATTTATGTTTTATCTAAAATTAATAGATTGGTCGGCTGTTATTACCGATTTTTTATAAGAGTATCTTCAAAATCTATATTTGTTAATTAGTAAATGTTAATGTATACTTGTAGAATTAATTACTTTATTTTTATGTTATTTACTTTACTTTCTTTGTTATAATTTTTGTAAAAAAGGCTTGCCGTAAATAAATGTTATTATTATTATTAAAAAAGGGACATATCAATTTTTCATTAAATAGAATTTATTTGATAGTATGAACTAATTAATGAATAGAGAAAACTTGAAAATTTGCTTTAAGAAATTTTAAATCGTCAGCTACGAATTGATTCATTCTCGAACTGCTCGCACCTAAAACTTAAATTGCCCTCCCAGATTGATCTTTGATCTAACCCAACTATCTAATTGTTATCTAATAGCCTAGATTAAATGATAAATTTGTTCGGTTGAGTTACTTTGGTTGATAAATTGTATAGTTAAGTTAGATGTTACATTGTGGAGTTAGGTTAGGTTATTTCCAAGGCCGTAGGCAGGGGGCGGAATATCCCTCATATTTCGCCCCCTGCCTACATCGCCCCTCCCCCGGAATATTTAAAATTTTAGTTTTTTGTATGTAAAAGCGGCCCCGTAAGAGCAAAAACAGTATCTTTACCAATACCTCGACATTATTTTAATCCCTTCCGATTTTTATTTTGCTAGCTAGGATCTTGGTTATTTCTGAAACTTTATAGAACATACATGGTTAGGTTACCTAAAGATAGATTGTTGAAACTTTAACCTTATTTAGCTCTAGGATCTAACCCAATGAAATTAGACCTTGAATCATGTGAGCTAATATTTCATGTTTACCTTCACTGTTAAGTCCAAAATGTTCTGATTCAAAAGAAAATTAAATACAGATCCATAAATGTTACAACGAAAATACGCTTGGCTATAAACCCACTGAGCAAATCCGTTTAAGTAATGTTTCATCAACAGTTAAACAACGTTTAATGTTGCTACAATGTTGATATAACGTTATTTGTTTGTTTTTTGCTCAGTGGGAAATTATGAAATAAAATTAGGGTCTTCGTATTTGGAACATGAAACAAAAATCTTGATCCTTAAATATTCATACAAGAAGACTTTCCTTGAATTTCATCAATTTTCATAATAATTGTCAGTTTTTGCAATTACCACGATTTATTTAAATTCTGATGATTTTCGTCAGTTTACAATGTCTTGAGATGTGTATTAAATTACAAGATTTTTGTCATTTTCTGTTAATTTTCGTCAACTTTTTGTCAACCCACTGAGCAAAAAACAAACAAATAACGTTACATCAACATTGTAGCAACATTAAACGTTGTTTTAATGCTGATGAAACGTTACTTAAATGTGTATACTTAGTGGGAACTTTCAAATAATGTAATAAGTGATAATAAGAAATAAACGTTTTTAACTCAACTATCGAATAACAAACATAATTTAAAAAAAAAAATGAAGAATGATTTTTGACCAAAATAAACAGAACATAACCGCAATAATATATAATAATGAGTTATTAATATTAAGATTGCGAATAATTAGGTGTATTCTTGTTTTAATCAGGGTTGTTAAAAAAAACGTTTTTTTCATATTAATTAAAACAGTTTGTAAAAAAACTGTTTTAATTAAAATGAAAAAAACGTTTTTTTTTAACAACGTGTTTTTTTCATTGAAACAGCGTTTAAAACATTAACAATTAAAAACATGTTTAAAACATAATTAAAACATGTTTAAAACATGTTTAAAACACGTTTAAAACGTGTTTAAAACAGAACATTTTTCTTTGGAGTATACATATCCCGATAATTACAGCGTTTTTTTTAAATTTGCGGTAATTCGTTGTTTGAAAGCGGTTAATTTGAGGCTTCTAACGAGTGTTTTCAACTCCCAGACTAAGCATGAAGTAAAATTTCGAGTTTAGAAAAGCCTAAGAATTTGGATTGGCCGCGTAGCGAAGCGGAGCGGCCAATCCAAATTAGGCTTTTCTAAACTCGAAATTTTACTTCATGCGCCACGCTTAAAAACACTGATATACACTGAAGTTAAATAACACACACATACAACAACGATTACAGGCAACCTAATATACGTTATAGTTATTGGGTTGCCTATATTCACTGTTTTAAACAATTTGTTAAGCGCAGAATTTGACTCACGTTTTATTCATATTTACATATTAGATTGCTAAAGTCGTATATTTTAAACTTTACAATATTTCAGTGTTTTATACGTGTGGCGAATGAAGTAAAATTTCGAGTTTAGAAAAGCCTAATTTGGATTGGCCGCTCCGCTTCGCTACGCGGCCAATCCAAATTTTCAGGCTTTTCTAAACTCGAAATTTTACTTCATGCTTAGTCTGGGAGTGGAAAACTCTCGTTTAAAGATTAAAATTGAAATATTTAAAAAAAAACAACGAATGTCGTAATATTTACAGTGTATCCATATGTATACCTGACAGATAAAGATAAACACCCTATATTTAAAAATTACATTTATGCACACAAAGTTGTGATATTTTATTGTAATAAAATGTTATGTTTAACAATGTAATGAAATATTATATATTCCATTTGTTTCTGGATCTCGCCTAGCTATGGAAAAGTGACAGTTTAAGTATTGTAAATGGGGCTGGTTGTGTTTTAAATCAGGGTTTTTAAATGTCACTGTCAGATGTTCGATTTTAAGGTTATAATTTCTGACTATTGTGATCTTACACTGTTGCCTGTTTTACAAATTTTCAGATATAAAAGGATAATAATATGCAGTTTTAAGATTAACAAAATTTACTACTTGGTTTTTGTACATACAAACACAGCAATAATATTGTATATAACAAATATAATGAATTCGGCTCTGCAAACTTATTTCGTCATCCATTTGTATTTCTCGCTTGGGTCTTCCCGTTAACACATTTTGATCAACTCCATCCATCCACCTTAATTTTGGTCATTCTCTCTTCTGTTGGCCCTCAGTATTTTTTTGTAGAATTGCAAATTTATTCCCACCCTCTTGTGATACTGATAATTTTCATGTCAAACAATTTTTAAGCCCTCATTCCACTTTTATTATTTAGTCAAGAGAACCTGCATCTGAATCTTCTGATGTTTGTTCTGAGCCAGATTCCCCAAGCGAAATAATAAAAGGAGGAATGGTTTAAAAGAAAGGTTCCCCATGTGTTTTATCCAGTCATTCGAAATATGTTTTTCACAATGATCACAGAAATTTGATTTAATAATAAAATGCTCGAAGAAGCGACCGCGTGGCGAAATAATTGTTGCAAGATTAACAATAAACCTCTTGAAAATTAAAAAGAGGATTACTTATGATATCATAAATGATTGCAACACTGTTAAAATAAGGAATCAGGAGTGGCAACTAATAAAAAATGTAAATGTTGATACTGCAACATAACAACACGAAAGCATGGCTAGGCGAGATCCAGAAACAAATGGAATTATGTATATCTACAACAATTTAGCTAACATTTAAAAATGTAAACAAAAAATCTTAATGAAGCAGTATAATATATAGTTTAGCTAATTTAAGATAATAAAAAAACGTTTTAAACAAATTTAACGTTTTAACGTTTACATGTTTTAAACAGGTTTACCCACTGAGCAAATCCATTTAAGTAATGTTTCATCAACATTAAAACAAAGTTCAATGTTGCTACAATGTTGATATAACATTAATTGTTTGTTTTTTGCTCAGTGGGTAAGATCTAAAACATGTTTAAAACAAAATCGTTTAAAACACGACGGCTGTTTTTAAACATGTTTAAAACACTGTCTAAAACAAAGTGTTTTAAACATAACATTTAATATACAAAAATTACGATAATGTTAGTTTTATATATATATATATATATATATATATATATATATATATATATATATATATATATATATATATATATATATATATATATATATATATTTGTATGTTTAAGTTTTTACGTTTTGCTAAAAGAAGCGTAAGCTTATTCTCTCAAATTTAAGTAGTTTTGAATTGAAAATATTGTATTTTACATTCCCATTAACTTTAGGCTATAGACAAAGTAGATTACTAAAAATATATACAACTCAAAATTTAACAATTTCAAATTACCCATTTCTTACACTTAAAAATGCAAACGTTGTGGACTAGATTTGAAATATTTAGTTCCAAATTATTTATTTTTTAATTGGCAAAATATTTTTGCATTTAAGTGACGACATATTGCTCGATATGGGCAAAAGTTTTGCACTAGATTTGAAATTTACAGTTAATAGTTACATTTAATTCTTAATTAATATCGGATTTTATGACATTTTTGTGAGTATAATAAATAACCCGTTAGACATGTTATTATTAATACAGATAACAGTAGTATACATAAATATTTATAAATTATGCGACTATTTTTTATGCATTGAGAAAATAAAAAAGTAGTCGATTTTCTTATGATTGTAAGGAATGTATGCATTGTGATCGTTTAAAAATTGACCCCCCATTTTTTATCATGGAAATATACGTTTTGGAACCCGAATCAGTGATGTCAGTCTGTCGGTCTTTTTTCTTTCTTCTTCTTTTTTTTATGAAAATCTTAAAAGCCGTTCTTGCAAAAATCGCTCAAAAGATTACATTTGAGCGATTTTTGCAGAAACGGCTTTTAGGATTTTCATAAAATTTTGTATTTCTACTCAGTAATATCTCGAGTTAACTTTTGGGTTAAGTGCGTTCTCTTCGTAATGTGTATATGTCTTAGCTCTTTTAGTTTTAAGGCTTTATTTTTATAAACATTAATAGTAAGTGATAGAAATAACCGAAATATTAATTTTATAACATTTTAAATATACATAATTTTCAGGCATTTATCGATTTTATAAAAGCGTTCAATTTGAAATTTAGAACGAGTGTTTCCACTCCCAGATTAAGTATAAAGTAAAATTTCGAGTTTAGAAAAGTCGAAAGACCTCAACAGCTCAATTACAAATAAATACCATTCCTAATGCTCAGAAGAATGGACCCGAGACAAATTTTCTGGGCTTTTCTAAACTCGAAATTTTACTTCATGCTCGAAGGGTATAAAACACAGATTTCAAGTGAAGTTTGAATATACATAAATTTCACAATATTTTAGTGTTTTATACGCGTGACGCATGAAGTAAAATTTCGAGTTTAGAAAAGCCAAGAAAATTTGTCTCGGGTCGCTGCGCGACCCTCGACAAATTTTCACGTGGCTTTTCTAAACTCGAAATTTTACTTCATGCTTAGTCTGGGAGTGAAAACACTCGTTTAAGGCTTTAAATTGAAATAAAAAAAAAACAAGGAATATCTTAAGGATTACAGAAAATATGCTGAATTTGAAATACGTATACCTAAAAGAAAAACTCCTTGTATGTATAAATACAAATAAAATATTTCCAGAAGAAACCAAACAAAATTAACATTTAATTTAAGTAGATTGATTGTGAGTTACGTGAAGATCAAATTAATTTAACGAAGAAAGCACTAATAACCTTTCTTCAAAAGTGTGAAGAAAGGTTATTAGTGCTTTATTCGTTAAATTAATTTAAGTAGACTATTAGATAACAATTAGATAGTTGGGTTAGGTCAGTGATCAATCTGGGGAGGGCAATTTGAGTTTTAAGTGCGAGCAATTCAATAATGAATCAATTCGTAGCTAACCAACCATTTAAAATTTTTTGAAGCAAATTTTCAAGTTTTCTCTATTTATTAATCAATTTATACTATTAAATAGATTTGGTTTAATAAAAAATTGAAATGTCGACAGACCCGTTTTTAACAATACAATCATTCTAGGAATGATATTTTATTAAATGAGTAATAATACAAATATTCAAATTACAAATATTTAAATTACAAAGTATTTACTTTTTTCTTACACACATTCTCAAGTCAGGTCAAATAATACAATGTGTCAAATTAACTTATTTAGTAATTTAATTAATAAAGAAATTATAATGTTGCGTTATTGTATCAATGGCGCTTAATGGGTTAATTTGCGGCCGGTACCAGTGTTGGATACAGCAGATTTTTTATTTGAAATCAGAATCCAAGTATGTTCATAATTTATTGTGGACTATTGGAATTACTTGTATTCGATTTGCAACTTAATTAAACATTTATTAAAACAAATAATTAATTGGTGCCAAAGCAATGTTGATGGAAAATATTTGAACCCTCATGAAAACAACTAAATATTATATGATGAAATAATTTCTCACTTAACCCGTGGTGAAACATATTTAATTAATACGCTTTGATTAAAACACTTGGTTTGTTTCACTGATTTTTTATTTTTACTCCAAGTAAGTGGAGTAAAAATAAAAAATCAGTGAAACAAACCAAGTGTTTTAATCAAAGCGTATTAACTAAATATTAGTTTATACATTAATTAAATACTTATCAATATTATACAAACTGCAAATTGAGAATGTAGATTTACTCTTGACTTGCTTTCCAGCTACCTGGCATAATTTTCAAACGACTTAATCTCAATTAATATTTCAATTAAAATGTTTTCTTCCTCATTAATAACTATCACTGCAAAGTTTTAAAAGCCTATTTAGAAATATTTTATTTCTTAAAACAATCTTAAAGCTTAATTTCTTTTATATAGTACAGTTTTTTTCGTTTTCTTCCTCATTAATAATAATTAGTACAAAGTTTTAAAAGCCTATTTAGAAATATTTTATTTCTTAAAACAATCTTGAAGCTTAATGTCTTTTAATTAGTACAGTTTTTTTTGTTTTATTCCTCATTAATAACTATGTATTAGTACAAAGTTTTAAAAGCCTATTTAGAAATATTTTATTTCTTAAAACAATCTTAAAGCTTAATGTCTTTTAATTAGTACAGTTTTTTTTAATATGTTGTATACAAGTAATAAATCTAGAAGACAATACAATTGGAATACCATAGAATAAAAATTATAACTGAATTGTTTTTTTATCCATAATTTCAGGACATTTACGTATAATTATATCTAACTGTATTTATTGATTATAAGTCTATTTCCTTCAAAACGAATATTTTTTACCTTGTTCATGCACTAATAACTATAACACACATCATCAGTTTAATAGTAAAATTCTTTTATTGCTATTGTCATTCTGTGAGCTTAATGAATTTTACCGATAAACTGGGGTATACAGGTTCACCTCAACAAATATCGATGGCATTATTTATTAACGAATATACACACTTATAAAAGAATTAGGAAACTTGCAAGTAATCGTCATTTCCTGTCTAACAAAATCTCGTGGATCATTATCGCGTTTTTTGCATTATTATTAGTAATCATTATAAATGATCGCGAAGGTGAAAAGAAATCGAATCGTTTTATTATTCATTTTTAACATTTTGTAATTTTGATTTGGAAATTACATAATTTTTTATAGAATATTTATAAACAAATGTTCCGTTACTCGAAACCTAGACAGGATAACCGTACCAGCTTACTACACATTTTCGGATGAGCAAAGTCCGTATTATATGTGCCTCACCCTATATAATAAACTACCTGACTGTATTAGAACTGTTAAGCAGATTAAATTGTTTAAGAAAAAACTTAAAGCGCTCTTAATTGAGAAGGCATACTACTCGATTAACGAGATCTTAAATGACTTATTCATAGGCAGTAATTAAATTCGTATTATTATTTTATTTTAATTTACTTTATACTACTGAGTTTTTCTGTTTTCAATGTATTTATTTTTGTCTTTAACTATCTGTTTATATTAGTTCACCATATTTGTATTTGTATACTTCTAGATATTGACTATTGTAATATATGTTTTCATGTCCTGATGCAATAAATATATTATTAGTATTATTATTATAGGGCATTTGGGGCAATACTTTTTGTATGAGATTATAAACTATTTACCAATTAATATAAATAATGTCTTTGCACAATCTATTTCTATAAATAATATTTGATCCAAAATAATCCATTATTAAAATATTTCAATTATTCCTATCATTATGAAAATGTATTCAATAAAACTTTTTTTCTGTTGCAGATAACGCCCATTGCAAACACAACCATTACTTCTGTTTTCATTGTAAGTACAATTGGATTTATCACTTTCGTAAACTTTTAGGAAAATATAAGATTATTTTAATTTATTGTGTATCTTTCGTGTATATTTTACGATTTTATGAAATAAAATAAAAGTAAAAACCAAAAAATATATAAATATTTGATTTAATCAACTTTTAGTAATCGTATTTTACCTAAGAGTGAATCAATTTTTTAATTTCTAGAGTTATGAAAAATTTACTAATTTCCTAATACATTTATAAATTAGGCATAATTTTGAAATGCATTAAGAATTTGGCTAACATTTGTCATAACTTTCAGAAAACTTTATTAATGGCTCTATGTACAATTATTGCCATTGTTTTAAAAGGAAAATGGTGATCATAGCGCTTCCCCCGATAAAAAAATGGCGATTTAAATATTAATAATATGAAAAAGTTTCTTAAACTAAATGTATTCTGCTTGTATTATTATTGTTTATAAAATATTCACAAAAAAGTAATTTTTGCAAATGTTTGCTGTATCTTGATCCATCACATTATAATTTTATATAATTTTAATTTCACTTCGAATCAGTGTTTTGTACGCGTGGCGCATGAAGTAAAATTTCGAGTTTAGAAAAGCCTGAAAATTTGGTTTGGCCGCTCCGCTTCGCGGAGCGACCAAACCAAATTTTCGGGCTTTTCTAAACTCGAAATTTTACTTCATGCTTAATCTGGGAGTAGAAGACACTCGTTAGTTCAAAATATACCAAACCTGTCAAAATGTGTGCCTCAACTGTCACAAAGAAAAATAATAACATGATCATCGTTTTAAAGTTGAATTCAAACTCCTGTCTTAAAATGTCGAGATTCTATTAGTAACTAATATTATCTTCCTGAAGAGAAAACGCAAATACGCCATATTGATTTTTCTGAAAATAAAGATAAACTGAGTATTTTTAAATTCAAAATATTAAGAGTTTAAATAATATTTATTTTAGCAACATTTTTATAGTAAAATCTGTGTGTGTATTTACGTGTTCCCTTCAGAATGATAAATGTCATTTATGTTTTGATAAAATCTCTAAATTTGAAGATTAAAAAGTTTCCCACTGAACACGGAAATATCTTAAATATTGCACGAATATTAAACATGATACTACCATAAAACATTGTATTCAAATTACTACAACAAAGTTTTAGCAAACTTACAAACATTGTATAAAAGTTTTCCGTGCAATATTGATTTATATACATTACCGAAATGTTAAACATGATACTAAAATTCAACATTGTTTTATAACTTTTCAAAAATGTTGCGGCAAAGTAACACAACGTTATATAATCATTACAATTTGACTTTTATGCAACATTTTATTGTAAACATTGGATATATATTGAAAATGGTAACATTGCATTTTTAACATTGTATAATTGTTGAAACTGTTGCTGTAATGCAGCATCCTGGTTTACACATTTCATGGACATTGAACATACAGAGAGTTTTTCAATCAAGTAAACATGTCCCAATTATATGCTGTAAATCTTCAGATATTCGTTGTTTTTTTAAAAGAGTTCAACTGAAAGCTTTAAACGAGTGTTTTCCACTCCCAGACTAAGCATGAAGTAAAATTTCGAGTTTAGAAAAGCCCCGTGAAAATTTGTCGAGGGTCGCGCAGCGACCCGAGATAAATTTTCTGGGCTTTTCTAAACTCGAAATTTTACTTAATGCGCCACGCGTACAAGCCGCTGATTTTAATTGATGTTTATGCACTTATTAACAACATTTTAATGTTTTCACAGTTTAAGGGTTTTTTCATTGTTTTCTTGTTACCAATTTATATTTGTATTTTTTGACCCAGAAATAATATATTAGAATATTGCATTGAGATTACGAGAAAAATCTTCCTATAACGTTCACTTAATTGCTGCACATCGGGTTGTATACAATACGGATTCGTTGCATTCATTGTATGCAAGTTAACATACATACATACATTCGTATGTTGGGTTGCATAAAAATAAGAGTAATCGCTCGTGTTGCATAGGCGCTGCTTTGTCAACGGTGCAGCAACATTTTTCTTTGAACGTTAGCATGCAACGTTCCTGCATGCGGACATTCAGCGTTTATTCATTGTTTTTTCAACATTCATGCAACTTAAAACGCAACGTTTCGTGTTGCGCGGTAATATTGATGCAACGTGTTATGCAACGTTTCTTTGCTGAGTGGATTCTTACTTTTTGAATTTCACGCATTTAAATTTTTCATTGCACTCAACTGAAAATTTGAAGTCTGTTTATTTCGAAACGATTGAAGAGTTTCTTGATTTTATACAAAATGTTCAAATAAAGAAAGATTTCCAACAGAATATTACAATACATTTATACTAAAATTAAAAACTAGGTAATAAATTACAAAGGAGTATTATTTAATATGCATGCTTCGTTTATTAAAAAAATTTGATAATTTTGTTCTCTTTTTAGAATAATAGAGTCCACTTAATTAAAAAAAAAATCTTTAAATTTCATGTAATTTGAAGTGTTTGAATTTTATATACATTTTTATATGAAATCTAAGGAATGATAACATACAAAAATGTATATAAAATTTAAGAACTTTTCAAATCATAGTGAAAGTAAAAAAAATCCAACGATTTCATTAGACAAAAATATTGATTTTAGTTTTATTTTACAGTTTAAATTGAAGAGAAAATAAAAATATCACAATTGTTTTATTTAATTGTGATATTTGTATTTTCTCTAGAACAATAAAGTTTATTGACTTTTCAAATAAATCTGTGAATACAAATTTTCAAGTAAAGCCTTCGCTTAAATGCAACTATTTTCAACAATATACTGACTCAGGCCTAATTTTACAGATAAACTAGTAGTGTTATTTCTGTTTTCTCTTCAGCACAATCAAGTTTACTTATTTTAAAATAATATCTGTGCATTTTAAGATAATTTAAAACTTTATTTATTTTATACAAATTTTAAATATTACAATTGGTTTTTCTGTAAATTTGAGCAAAAGTCGATATTTTGTTTACAATCGTTGGATTGAAACGAAGGTTATATAAATCCAACGATTTTAAACAAAATATCGACTTTGGCTTAATTTTACAGAAAAAAAACGATTTTAATGTTTTTGTTTTCTCTTCGGGATAATAAAGTTCACTTATTTTTTGAATTGGTTTTCCTGTAAAATTAAGCAAAAGTCGATATTTTGTTTACAATCATTGGATTTAAACGAAGGTTATGTAAATCCAACGATTTAAACAAAATATCGACTTTGGGTTAATTTTACAGAAAACCCAATTTTGATATGTTTGATTTCTCTTCGGGATAATAAAGTTCACTTACTTTTTTAATTAGTTTTTCTGTAAAATTAAGCAAAAGTCGATATTTTGTTTAAAATCGTTGGATTTAAACGAAGGTAATGTAAATCCAACGATTTTAAACAAAATATCAACTTTGGCTTAATTTTACAGAAAAACCAATTTTGATATTTTTGTTTTCTCTTCTGGATAATAAAGTTCATTCATTTTTTTAATAGGTTTTACTGTAAAATTAAGCAAAAGACGATATTTTGTTTACAATCGTTGGATTTAAACGAAGGTTATGTAAATTCAACGATTTTGCACAAAATTATGACTTTGGCTTAATTTTGCAGAAAAACCAATTTTAATATTTTTGTTTTCTCTTCGGGATAATAAAGTTCACTTATTTTTTTAATTGGTTTTGCTGTAAAATAAAGTAAAAGTCGATATTTTGTTTACAATCGTTGGATTTAAACGAAGGTTATGTAAATCCAACGATTTTAAACAAAATATCGACTTTGGCTTAATTTTACAGAAAAACTGATTTTGATATTTTTGTTTTCTCTTCGGGATAATGAAGTTCACTTATTTTTTTAATTGGTTTTTCTGTAAAACTAAGCAATAGTCGATATTTTGTTTATAATCGTTGGATTTAAACGAAGGTTATGTAAATCCAACGATTCTAAACAAAATATCGACTTTTGCTTAATTTTACAGAAAACAAAATGTGAAATTTTTGTTTTCTCTTCGGAATAATAAAGTTTACTTATTTTTTTAATGAATTTTGTTAATTTGAAGACAAGTGATACCTTTTTTAAATTTTATTTTAATTGTCATAATGAAATGGTCGCTTAAATCAAAGATTTTAAACAAAATATCGACTTTGGCTTAGTTTAAAAAAAAACTTGTGCTATTTTTCTTTTTCTTTAAGATAATAACGTTTACTTGTTTTTAAATGAACGCCACGCGCACAAAGCACTGATTTCAAGTGAGGTTAAAAGTATTATGCTTACGTTTTTTGTTTGTTTTAACAGCAACAATAATAGTAATAATAATAATGAAGCCATTATTTCCAAAGTGTCAAAATATTACACAATGAAAATTGCGTCAGGATATCTATAATAATAATAATAATACTTTATTAATGCTAAACACAATTGTGGTACACAGGCCAATGGAAACTACGCTAATACAAAAATATAAACGTACAATAAATATAAATACATGTAAGAAAAAGTCGTTAAAACATTAAAAACACATTAAAATGAGGTAGTTATGTTCTGGAAAACAAAACACTTCAGATATTAGATAGCTTTTAGAATTGAACTTAAATTGGATTCATTCAGAAAATCATCAAAGCTAAAATAAGCTTTCTCCAATAAAAATCGTTTTATACAAACTTTAAATGTTTTTATTGTCAATTCTTTAATAACGTCGGGGATATTATTGAAAAATTTGGGTCCCCAATATCTAGCTCCAGTGTGAGATTTAGTTAAGCGCATCATGTCTATATGGATATTGTTTTCTTGTCTTGTTTGATGTTTATGAATAACATTTATTTGGAGATATTCACTAATATTTTTCTTTATATGAATTAAACATTGATATATGTATAGGGATGGAAGGGTTAGAATGTTCATGTTTACGAATAGAGGTTTTGTGTCTGCTCTGTAAGCAGCATGAGCAAGGATGCGGACCGCCCGTCTCTGCAGTTTAAAGATACGCTGCCACCCCGGTGAATGACCCCATATAATCAGACAATAACTAATCCGAGATTAAAAATGCGCAAAATAAGTTGTTTTAAGAACATCTAGGGAAACTGAATGAGACAGATTACGTAAAAGGTAGATGCTGCAGCACAGCTTTTTCGCAAGTTGATTGATATTTTCAACCCAGGTCAACTCCTTATCAACCCACATTCCCAAAAATTTGACGTGCGGTGAATAAGTGTTAGTAATTTTATTTAAAGTGAACAATACATTTACACTTTTATTCGGATTTAGATGAAGACGGTTGCCTACAAACCACTCAAAGGCCATTGCCGAAGCACTGACATTCAAAGTAGAAACTGTGGTAAGGTCTTTATCAACACTTACCAAAGTTATATCATCAGCATATTGGATAACGTTTACTTTGGGAATGTATACTGGCAGTTCATTGACATAGATCAGGAACAGAAGTGGCCCTAGGATTGATCCCTGTGGTACCCCAAATTTAATCATTATTGGTTTAGATGTTTTACCATTTATCTGAGTCATTTGTGTTCTGCCAGTGAGATAAGAATTTATAAGACATACACTAGATGAACTGAAGTTATAACATTCAAGTTTATTTAGGAGAATATCATGTGACACACAGTTGAATGCTTTCGACAGGTCCAAGAAAGTGGCCATTGCAAAGCCTCCGTCTTCAAATGAATCCAAAATAATGTTTACCAGATATAAAAGTGCATCACACGTGCTGACGCCCTGACGAAAACCGAATTGGTTACAATTGAGCAGTGCATGTTCCTCCATGTATTGCACCATCTGGTTGTATAGATTTTTTTCTAAAATTTTTTAGAAAGTAGGCAGACACGAAATGGGTCGGTAGTCATTCACATTATTTCTATCCCCCTTTTTAAAAACAGGTACTACAGCAGCTACTTTCATTGCATCAGGAAAGGTGGACATCCTGATGCACTGATTAATTACTTTAGTTATTTGAGGAAGAATAGCCTAACTAGATTAGTAGAGATTCCATATATGTCAACACAATTTCCACTTTTTAAATTGCAAATAACATTTCTAACATCATTGCATGACACTTCCTTGAAATTAAAATTACTATTACAGTTAATGTATTGGCTAGAATAAATATGCTGAGGTGGAATGGAATTAATTATATCATTTACTAATTGTATAAATGTACTATTAAAAATATCTGGGGATATATTGTGACTAATAATAACCGGTTTACTTTTAAATTGATTGATAATTTGCCATCTGGCCTTTTGTTGGCAGCTAGCCGTGTTAATGAAATTATCATTGGCTTTAATTTTGGCTCTATAAATGGCTGTATTATACTCTTTTTTATACGATAAGTACAGCGACTTATGCTGTGCATTTTTAGTCTGTAAATATATATCACGAAATAGGTGAAGCTGTTCCCGCATATGATACAACTCACCATTAAACCAGTGTACTATTTTATTTTTTGTATTAGTTGAGTTTTAACGTTTGATTGGAAAAGAGTTTTCAAAAATTTTCAAGAAAGTCTCATGAAAAGAGTCAAACAAATTATTACATGAGTTGCTGATGTCCATGCAAGTCCAATTTTCTTGAATAAGTGACTGAAACATATTAAATTTACCTATGTCAGTAAATGGTCTCACGAATACCATATATTTAAACTAAAGGAAAACAGCTGCTGAAGTAGCCAATAGAATGTTAGTATGATAAATGTCTGAAAGCAATAATAAAATAAATCTGAAATTGTTAAATTGAAACATATAGGTAAGTAAATATAATGATTATCAACAACTTGTAATTTTAAACGTTTTTCTATATGATCAATATTTAAAAAAATATGAGGAAAAATCGAAAAAACGCTAATTGTAAACTTCCACTTTCGGTTTCTGCATTTTCACCAAAAACTTTTCTGATCCTCATATTGTAATAAGCTTAAGTTTAAAGTTTTATCTTAATATCTTTAGCGGTTTTTGCTGTATAGAGCAAACAGAGACGGACAGACATTTAAAAAAAAATGGTCTTAATCGATTAAGGGGTGCAGAAAAACCACGGGTCGATAGCCGATTAGCAACTAAATATTAACTTTTTATAAATTTATATATAAATATACATGTTCTGTGATTGCTTATTATTAATAAAGATTTTCTGTTGTTGTTCGATTAAGGGGACCTCAAAACTAAAAATTTGTCTTCTTAAATTTTCACGAAAACAATGCTTTTTCTTTGTATTACACATGCGGAAAGTAAACATAATACTGTTGCCACATTTTGTTAACAGTTATAAAGCAACGAATCAATTTGTGGTTATAATATAAAACTACGTGTATAATATAAAATGCAATTAATACCTATATTTAATTGTTTTAAAATTATAATTCATAATATTTAAAACTTAATTCTGTATTATTTTTACTAATTAGCATATCATTTATACTTTTTTTTTCTTATTTTATTATGTAGTTTGTCCTATTACGTATTTTGTAATCGTAGTGTAACTTTTGCAAATTATGAATTAACTAATTAACCAATAAATAGGTGGGTGGACAAGCGGTAATTATTTTGAATTAATTGCCGCCTCCACGTTAGAGCGTAATTAGAGGAAATTGGCTTTCTTGCTTTGGCTTTTGCTCCATGCACTTTGCAATGTAATACGTATATGAATAATTCTATATTCAACGAGGAAATTGTTGAAAATTAATTATTATTCAGCAAAGTGACACCAAATTATATAAAACAATTAATTATCTGAAAGGTGTAATTAATAAAATAATACTTTTCCTTTGTTTTACATATGGGGGAAAATGAAAATATATTATTTTGTCATTTTCAGCATTAGAAATATTTTAGAGGTTTTAATCTAAAATAAAATCTGCACATCCCTTCAAAAACTACAGAAATACAAAGTAGATAATTTTAGACGTGTTCTGCTTTCATATTTTTTTTTTTTTACAAATTTGAAAGTTTGTTCAATTTTAACAATGATTTCTGAAAAGTGTTTATGAATACACTTTTCTGAAACCATTGTTTAAGTTAAACAAACTTTCAAATTTGTAAAAAACAAAAACATGAAAGCAGCTCTCTTACAATATCTTCAGGGCAGGTGGTAACGTCACTGGACTGTATATCGCTCGGCGAGGGTTCCGGGTTCGATTCCTGAGCACGGGAGATGTTATATAAAAATAATATCTCGTCGTGCCTCTGGGTGATGTGTGAATGTGTTGTGACGTCCAAATATACATGTACATATAACTTGGTTAAGTTAAAATCAATATTAATACAAACAAAAAACAATATCTTCAATTTGATTTTTATTAAGCACTTGATGTACCATTTTTTTAAATCTAAGAAACTATTCTACTTCACAAAATATATTTCTAAAAAGTAGTGCAAATTCTAAAATTAAAATTTAACTTCATGCTTAATCCTGGAGTGGAAACACACGTTTAAAGCTGCAAACTAAACGCGTTTCAAAAACAACGAATGTCTGAACATTTACAAACCGAGATATGTATACGTAAAAGAAAATTTTTCTGTATATAACTTCGATTAAATGAGTTTTAGCTTAACTAAAATAGTTAATAATAACTTTAAAGAATTTCTTCATCTTCTATTTGACATTTTACATAAACGGAATTACATAATTGTGAATCAAGGTGATTATTATTTTTTATCAGAGCTAGGCAGGATTCGAATCATTCAGGATTCGAATCCTGGATTCGATCGAATCCTTTTAGAGGATTCAAAAAACCATTGGGCAGAGCTGGGAATCCTGAATGATTCGAATCCTTTTAGAGGATTCAAAACAGGCATTCGAATACTGTAGCTGTAGTTAAACTGGTTTCGTGATCCGGATTCGTTACATTTTTTTTAAGAGGATTCGTATTCGAATTAAAATGGGGGTGATTCGAATCCTTATAAAAGGATTTGAATATTTATAAAAGGATTCGAATATTTATAAAAGGATTAGAATACTTACAAAAGAATTCAAATACTTACAAAAGGTTAGATATATATTTCAAGTGCTAAGCACTCATTTTCAATAACAACTAATTCTTACAACTGTTGCGCGGTTTCTTTATACCTACAGTGGATTAAAGGGAAAAACCCCAGATTAAGGGAAGACCTTTGGGTGGGTTAACAAATTTTATTGCGTGTTGTTTATGGAGGTAACAAATTTAGAAGCGGGTTATTTAAGGGACTAAAATCGAAGTTCAATAAATTATTTTTATTTTTACGCATTTCTATGGCTTCCAACATGTTTAATTGATACTTATTGGACTCTTTTAGGAGTTTCATATTGTTGATGCTGAATTTATGACCTGTTGTAAAGTTATGATGTGCATCTCACAAGATCAAATCAATAACGAGTTTGCAGGAGCAAGAAAAACAGCCTATTAAATATACTAGAGTCATTTACGTACCTAGACTAAATAATCATATAAATAAGTTATTTAAAAAATTCAACCTCACGGCAGCACACTACACAAATTCAAAAAGTGGTATACTTTTAGGAAACACATTTAGTAAAAGAGAATTCATTGAAAAATCTGGAATCTATTCAATAAAATGTGATAACTGTGAGAAAGTGTATATCGGCCAAACAACCCGCAATTTAAATATTAGATTCAAAGAACACAGTTATCACATAAAAAACCAGAATCCAGAAAAATCTGCAATTGCACATCATAACTTTACAACAGTTCATAAATTCAGCATCAACAATATGAAACTCCTAAAAGAGTCCAATAAGTATCAATTAAACATGTTGGAAGCCATAGAAATGCGTAAAAATAAAAATAATTTATTGAACTTCGATTTTAGTCCCTTAAATAACCCGCTTCTAAATTTGTTACCTCCATAAACAACACGCAATAAAATTTGTTAACCTACCCAAAGGTCTTCCCTTAATCTGGGGTTTTTCCCTTTAATCCACTGTAGGTATAAAGAAACCGCGCAACAGTTGTATGAATTAGTTGTTATTGAAAATGAGTGTTTAGCACTTGAAATATATATCTAACCATTAGAAAATAAAGTGTGAAGAAAGGATACAACAGTGTTAATTATTTATGATTATACTCTTCACGAAACTCAAAAACAAATATCGATCACTTACAAAAGGATTCGAATATTGATAAAAGGATTTGAATACTTACACAAGGATTCGAATCGTCAAAAGTAATTCGAATTAATTGTGAGGATTAACATGAAAAATTTGTTTGTGTATTTATAAATTTCTCTTTAAATCACTGTTTTATACGCGTGGCGCATGAAGTAAAATGTCGAGTTTAGAAAAGCCCCGTGAAAATTTGTCTCGGGTCGCTGCGCGACCCTCGACAAATTTTCTACGCGGGGCTTTTCTAAACTCGACATTTTACTTCATGCTTAGTCTAAGAGTGAAAACGCTCGTTCGAAACTTCAAACTGAATGCTTTGTTAAGAACATTAAATAACTGAACATGTTTTTAAAGATAATAATCTAGTTTTCTAAATTTTGTTTAATATTAATTGCAGTAAAACTGACATGGTAGCCACAATCTGAAATGTTAAATTTTTTCGACATTTCCCTGATTCAAGATATTATCTCCCAACCTTTTAATATAACTTTTTTCTGTGGAAAACCCTATTCTGTTAAATTGTTTTTGTTGTTTTTGTCAATATTTACGTTGGTTTTATAAATTTTTACGTGTTTTGTAATTTTTATAACGCCTGTTGATTTTGACAAATTTAATATTATAATAAGGCTTTGTTGTTAGTGTTTTGGTCAATTTGCATAAAATTCCATAACTTTTCTCTGACTTTCCCGGTTTTAATGATATTCAGTGAATTTTTTATTTACGTAATTTTCAGGCATTCGTCAATTTTATAATAGAGTTCAATTTGAAGTTTTGAACGAGTGATTCCAATCCAAGGTTAAGCATGAAGTAAAATTTCGAGTTTAGAAAAGGCTGAAAATTTGGTTTGGTCGCGTAGCGCGTAGCGCTACGCGACCAAACCAAATTTGGAGGCTTTTCTAAACTCGAAATTTTACTTCATGCGCCACACATACAAAACACTGATTTGAAGTGAAGTTCAAAAACACACAAATACATCCTTAATCAGAGTAACACGGAATCAGATATTTAGTCTGTTATCAACGATGTTCAGTGTTAATAATAAATAATTAGATTTTGAATATTTTTCATAAAACAACTGGTAATGATATTTATATGTTAATGGTTGCAAAAAAATAATAAAATCAAATTTATTCTTCTTGATATTTATATGTTATTGGTTGCAAAAAATAATAAAATCAAATTTATTCTTAAAGGATTTGTATTCGTGATTCAAAAAAACATGATTCGAATCTTTCATTCGAATCATATTTATCTCTTACGAATTCTTTATTCGAGTATTCGTGATTCGAATCATATTATTTGATTCGGATTCGTGATTCGAATCCTTTTTACGAGGATTCGCCCCAGCTCTGTTATTTATGAATCCTCCAATTCACTTGTTTCTATATCAAATTACAAACATATTATTTCAACAAAATGAATTTAATAAAGCTTGAAATAGTTATCCATAACATACATTTCAATCTAAATTATTCAATATTAAATCCATGCCAACACATAATAGCTGAAAATATTTATTTCCCTCGGGACAAAACACATTCGATTTTAATAAACAACGAAATTTAATTGAAATACAAACGCCCACATAATTTTTTTCCTTTCAAATAAATCGCCTTTCCCGTTGTTATACAATCAAATGTCATATTTAAATTAAACCAACGCTTGTTATGCGCTCTTGAATTTATTTGCAGCTTTACACTATTTGCATGAAATCGACATTTGTAATGGGAAAATGTTAATACGTATGTTAACTGAATTTTTAATCATAATATGTAAAATTACGAAAATGTTATTCGTGAAAATGCAAACAATGTCTTAATTAATAAGTTGTCATAAGACGATAAATATCCATTGAAACAACTACTTCCCGTGCAAATACACCTCCGGATATTGAATTATACAATAAAATATTAAAAATCTTATTTAATTTGATTTGTTACAACGCTCTATTAAAGTATATGTAACGTTTAGGTCAATGAATTTTTAATATAATTATAAATAATTAAACAACACAGGTTTACATTTTTCTTTCGAGTTTAGAAAAGTCAAAATATTTGGTTTGGCCGCTTCGCTTCGCGAAAACAAATTTTCAGGCTTTTCTAACTCGAAATTTTACTTTATGCGCCACGCGTATAAAATACTGAAATTTTGTGTAGTTAGAAATACGCTGAAAATATATTTTTTTAAATTAGTAAAAATACAAATATTTAAATAACAAAATATTTACAATTTTATTCACACATTTTCAAGTCTGGTATTATTTGACTTTAGAATGTATCAAATTAACTTATTTAACAATTTAATTAACAAAAAATTTATAATATTCCGTTATTGTATCAATGGCCCATTAGGCACCATTCCGCTCGACCAAAATCGTTCGATCGGTCGTCTCGAGTGAATGAATTATTAACGAATCAAGTCTTCTTGAAATACGGAATCAGTTCTTTCAAATCACCGTACAGTATCGTTCTTTTTGAACGAATCATTCACGAACGACTTATATCTACTAATGTGTTAATAGACTCTAAATTATTTTTTGTAATATTTATTAATATTTCATTTTATTATTTGCATTTAATACCATTGCATTTACATTTCTTCACATAAAATTTAATGCGTATGTGGGCTTTAATGTTTTTCATTTATATTCACTTGCATAATTATTTAATTTTTAATCAATGAAATGGTCACATAATCATTAAACATGAACATGTTTATGATAAACTTATGCATCTATTGATATTTTACACACACGGTGTTGCATCACAATATTAATGTTTTCGTATGCATTTCCTGCGAAATTTTGCAACTTTTAGAGGAAAAAAAGTGTGCCTGAGGCAAATCTAAAGGAAAGTGTTAACCGAAAGAAAGAACGAATTCGCCAAGCAAACAGGAGTTTACCATTTCACGATTCTCCAACGCCCATAATTTGTAACACACCTCAAACTTAATTTACACAACAAAATCGTAAATAATACAGTGTAACCCAAACTATTTAGTTCAAATGCAATGATCAATATGAAATGATGCAGTGCAATCCAAACTATTTATTTCAATATTGTAAACATGTTTCATCAAGTGATTAATGAGAACCAAATTAAACATATTTGTTTTAAATGCAGTGGAAGAGTGCAAAACACAAGATTTTTTTTTTCAGTGAAACAAACCAATATACCATAAAAAGATAATTTTTCATTTTATTTTTGGTATCTAACACATGCGTCTACGAATATTCGTAAATTTTACGAATGCTTGTTCAGACATTGATTTATTTATACGAGACAAAAAACATTAGTGTTCAGCTAAATATTAGCTAACCAACACTATTTTCTCATCTGAAAATTTGAAAAATTGCCGGATCACAGAATGTTGGTCCATGAACATGTATGTAGAATTAAGCAGCAACCAAGAATTATTAAGTGAATGTTCGTTGGCTATCTAAGCAATGGCCAAGAATGATGTTCCTAGGTATCTATACTTTTTAAGTCAAATGCAGTCTAATTTTGATAATAATGCTGTATCAGGATATTGAAAAATATGCTAGTTTTAGATCACAATAAAGCACTTTTTACTTTGTTTGTACAACACTTTTATAATATAATATAAAAAGTGTTATATAAACAAAGTAAAAAGTGTTTTATTGTGAAACTAACATACAGAGAGTTTTATGTAACATCGAACATCTTCATCCAATACAATTTGACACCTTTATTTTTTAAGTTATGTATAAATTGGGTGCCTATATGACCACTAAAAATTGTAGCCAATCAATCGCAATTAATGCCTCAACTTGTACACACAGAGTTTTTCTTTCAAGTATACATGTCCCAATTACACTGTATATGTCGTAAATCTTTAGATACTCGTTAAAAAAAATCAATTTGAAACTTGAAATAAGTGTCTTCCACTCCCAGACTAAGCATGAAGTAAAATTTCGAGTTTAGAAAAGCCTGAAAATTTGGTTTGGTCGCGTAGCGCGAAGCGCGGAGCGACCAAACCAAATTTTCAGGCTTTTCTAAACTCGAAATTTTACTTCATGCGCCACCGGTACAAAAAACTGACATATTACGAAGTTTAAAACACACTGCTAAACTTTACATCGCATCAGTGTTTCGTACCGGTGGCGCATGAAGTAAAATTTCGAGTTTAGAAAAGCCTGAAAATTTGGTTTGGCCGCTCCGCGCTTCGCGCTACGCGACCAAACCAAATTTTCAGGCTTTTCTAAACTCGAAATTTTACTTCATGCTTAGCCTGTTAGTGGAAAACACTCGTTTAAAGCTTTAAATTAAATTCTTTTAATAAACGTACCATCGTCAAATGTACAACGTATGCTTGTGTATATTTAAAAGAAAATTTCTCGTTATGAAAATGTTCGGTATTACATAAAACTTTCTGTATATAACGAAGTAGAAGCCTCCACAATAGATATGGGAAGTTTGAATCTTTCAGGTGATTTGAATCAACCAAATCATTTGTTAAAAGTGATTCGTTCTTTAAGAATCGTTCCTAAACGAATCACTTATAATAATAGTAATATAGTTGGTTCTTGCCTCAATCTCCCTCTTGTTTCATAAACCGTGACCATTTACTTACCGTCAATTAACTACGTGCAAAATTGAATAATAATACTAATAATAATAATAATAATAATTATAGTACATGTTCGTTTTATACCGAACGACGCCGAGATAGACGACCGACCCAATGATATATCAGTTGAACGAGCGAATACCGTTTTAAATTGACTTGTACGACTTGTATAATTTAAGCAAAGATGATAGGTTTATTCGAAAGATATGTATCGATAAAAAACAGAGCTAACATATACAAATTTAACTATAATTCAAAATGTTTTATTATATTTATTTTTTAATTATAAACTAATGTTGCCTTTTTTCGTCGAAAGTTAAGTAAAGCTGTTCCAAATAAAACTTCGGTACCTTGAATTCATCTTGCAAATATTCTGTCATTTGTCTCATAAGTAGAGAACAAACATTAGCTGATAAAATTACGCGTCGAGTCGTACAAAATAGAGACTGGCGCAGCGGATTCGTTTCCGCAAGTCGTGAAGAATCGTTTTTGGCGGATTCAGACCACATGTACAAAGCGGAGTTGAAGTTGTGCGCGGATTCGAACAAACTAATTAATCATCCGATTCGTGCGGATTCAGATTCAAATCGCATGTACAAAGCGAAGTTAAAGTTGTGCGCGGATTCGAGCGAACGAATTAGTCATCCGATTCGGGCGGACTCAGACCGCATCTATAAATCCGAATCGAGAATACGATTCCGCTCGGCCAAAATCGTTCGGTCGGTCGTCTCGAGTAATTGAATCATTAACGAATTAATTCTTCTTGAAATACGGAATCAGTTCATTCAATTCACCGTACAGAATCGTTCTTTTTGAACGAATCATTCACGAACGATCCATATCTAATGTAGAGTTAAGCAGCAACCAAGAATTATTAAGTGAATGTTAAATAAATAAATAAACCTTTATTTACGGATTTACCATTTTACAGAATATAAAAATATTTTACAAAATAACAATTTAATACTAAAGATAGAAACGAAAATATTAATGACAACAAAGTAATCTTTTTACAATTCTCATAAATTGGGGAAATGTATTACAAAAAATATCAAAATCAGGATAAATTAACAAAGAATTTGCTGTAAGCACGTCTTATGTGTAGTCGGAGTGTGGAAGCCATAATTCGTGTTATGGAACGGTATGCGAAAAAGCGGCGGATTCCGACATAAGCGATTATCAAATTTTATAGAAAAACACATGCGAGAAAGAAGAGCCGGGCATTGGATGTCCCCATTAAATAGTTTGTAAAGTAATGACATATCAGCAAAGTACCGCCCGCAACATAGTTGATCAATATTAAAATCAACGCTAACATTTACATTATTTACATTATTATGTCTCGACTTAAATGCTAGATATTTAATAAATTTGCTTTGAACATCTTCAATACGTTTGATGTAAATCTTTTGATACGGACTCCATACACATGAAGCGTATTCTAAACGCGAACGAACGTATGCAAAATATACAATTTTAAACGACAATACCGACAGATCCCTAGACAAACGTTTGATAAACCCTAGCATTTTAGCCGCGCGATTACATATAAAATTAATATGATGTTCGAAACTGAGTTTAGCGGCAAACCAAACCCCAAGGTCTTTCATTATATTAACTTTTATAACAATTTTGCCATCAATATGGTAATTAAAATCGCATGTTACTATCTTACGTGAAAAATTTAGAGATTTACACTTGTCAATATTAAAACTGAGACCGTTTAAAGTGCACCAGCTAGCTAAGGAGGAAAGATCATTTTGAAGTAAAAGACAATCACCAATATCGTGAATTTCTCTAAACAACTTTAGATCATCAGCAAATAACAAAAAAATTGAGTATTTAATTGATAAAGAGATGTCATTAATAAAAAATAAGGAATAATAAAGGACCACAGTGCGATCCCTGGGGTACCCCAGAAGGAACGCAAAAGGTATCAGAGAGATGGTTTTTTATTTTGACACAATGTAAACGGCCTTGTAAAAAGCTCTGAACCATGAGATGACTGATTGATTGAATCTTAATGCACTTAATTTTGACAATAAAATATTATGTGATAGCTTATCAAAAGCTTTAGAAAAGTCTAAATACACCGTGTCAACTGAACACCTGTTCGTTGGATATGTAAGAAATGGCCAAGAATGATTTTCCTAGGTATCTATACTTTTTAAGTCGAATGCAGTCTAATTTTTATAATAATTTTAGATCACAATAAAACACTTTTTACTTTGTTTGTACAACACCTTTTCAATATAATATAAAAAGTGTAATACAAACAAAGAAAAAGTGTTTTATTGTGAAATGAACATGTATAACGAAGTAGAAGCCTCCACAATACAGAATTTAATTTTAGATATTTTTAAAAGATACATAAAACTTTTAAATTTCGCTCTTAAATCTGTCAACGTTGGAAACTGTTAAAAAATGTGCAGTCTTAGTACAATTTTTAATTTTTCTATCCTAACTAGTACTTCTTGATTTCTTAATATACATACGAGTATCAATGAGTAAGAAATAACTAAAGTACTGTTAAAAATGTAGGCCATTAATTAACTTTATTTTAACTCGCGGATGGTGTGCACTAAATGTTATAACCCTATTGTGGTTTACGCAGATTAACATATGTGTCTTTGTGCATATTTGTGATTCATGTTTTGTGCATTACATTTTAGTTATATGGTTTTGGCTCTACATTGTAAATGGCTTGTCCGTTAATAAAGAATTATTATTATTATTATTATTAAATTTACAACATCGCTGGGCTAGAAATTATAACAAATTGTTTCTTTATTGTAAATTATTCTCTGTGAGGGGTGTCCAACCTGCGGCCCAAAGCGAGTGTGACAACAACAACAAATCTTTATTACCAGAGGATATAAAATAAATAAATACAATATTCTATACAATAAACAAATTAACTTAAATTCATCTTGATAACTGGCTATCGACCAGAGGTCTTTCCGCCGCCGCGAGTGTGAATACGGCCCAATTTGCCAAATTTTTTGTGAGATAAAATATGCCTCGATTTTTTTGCTCTTCACTTTTTGGTAGAGTGGAAATGCATGTAGGTTTGAGAAATATTATTTTGCTTTTCACTATATATTACATAAAATGTCAATTAGACGTTTCTTTTCTAATGCCTGTGTTTTTTTCAAATAATCCTAGTTCTCCACTAATTTTCTGTTTTCTGTATTACTGTTTATTTCAATGTAATTTAATAGTATGTTTTAACTGTAAAACTGTAGTCTAAATTTGATCCTGTATATTTTCTCGTTTAATAATTTCTATGTCTTTTATTTCTAAAACATTAGTACAAATTAGATTTTTTAGTGAATTTTGTTAGAATGTTAAGAAAAGGTAAATGATGTGTAAGTATTGCGTGAAATTAGAAAGTGCACGTAGAAATATCATTTAAGCGAAAATTTAAAATCCACGACGTTTTGTACAGAAAGTGAAATTGTTTGCGGTAAATAAATTATTATTAAATGGAAGGTTTCTGATTACAAAGAAAGTGTACGCATCATTTACTTAATTACCGTATTATGTATATTACTATCGAATATTTTTCTGAATTATAATTCAACTATCTATATTTTAATTGAAAACATTCAACTTCCTATTTAACAATCTATTAGGTTGGTGCATAATTATCCGGTGTTTTTTTGTCATATTTTTTTTGTAAAAATAATCGTTTTTCTTTACTTTTTTGACATAACAGTATTGTAATCTCATACGTGATTCTAGTACCAATTAGAGATGGGCAAAACAGTTCACTTAAGTGAGTGGTTCGTTCCTTTAAGTGAACCAGTTCTTTGAACCGGTTCAACGGTTCTTTTAGTACAAAATTATGTTTTCATTTACTTTATGTCACATGTTATGTTTTCGTATATATTATACAGGGTGAGTTTTTTATGTTCTCTATGGGAATCTCGGAAACTATAAGAGATAGACCCACCCTGTCTATCTGTCGCTTTTTTTATTGTTTTATATAGTATCAAAGTATTTTAAAATCATTGTACATGATAGCCTTGTGGTTATTTCACATCATTAAAAACACACATCATCTTTATTAAAATAGCACTATCGTATTAAATTGACTTAACGGAAAACAAGTCAAAGTATCAGTACATTTTGGAGAGCATTTTGTTCATTACAATCCAGAATAATTGCGCAAAAAGGCCTCTAATCTACAACGCAGTGTGATTGTGCAATTTATAAACCTTAAATTCTCCAACTTTTCTGATTGCTTACCACCCTAAATATCGACACAAAATTGTATAGAGACAATAATAAAAATGGATAATTCAAATGAGTTTCTTTCACTATTTGCATAGAGATATTCCATAAAATTATCAAGATATCAAATTCGGAGATTTTCATCTTTCTAAAAGTAACATACTTTGCTGTTCACCTACGATGGGTGGAAGATTTTAGTTTTGGAAATGAAAGTGAGCCTTTTTTGCTCTTCACCTACCATGGTTGAAAATATAATGACCGAAAAATATTCCTTCTAATTAATGAAAAAATAATCTAGGATTTATTGAGCCATACATTTTTAGAGCCATACATTTTAAGAATCGATGCATCATTCAATGCATCGATTCTTAAAATGTATGGCTCTAAAAATATCTCAATAAATCCCATTACTAGGAATAATTTTATAATTAATTAATCGTAAATAGATTTAAAAATTTAATCGAATATATTTTTTTAAGATTCTTAGGTTATGCAGCAACAAATTTTATTTTACTTTTCGGGGTATTAGTGTCATGTTGTTTACTAAGAAACATTAGGATTTAGATTTTTTTCCTTATAACTATTTAAATCTAATTGAAGCAACTTTAGTTCAATTAGTTTGATATCCATTAGTGGTTTACTTTAAAACAATTAGTCCTTATCAAACATTTAAAGAAAGAAATAAAACAAACACCACTAATTGTAAACCAATGTCATGAAATTAATCTAAAGCAATCCCAATAAATCCGATCAGACCTCTTAAGAGGCATTTCTCGGCGCTTTTATATTTATCCACGCAAAACGCTAATGGCCGCAATTTGTTTACCATCCTAGTCCTTCCAACAATCGCAAGTATTTTAATTGCTAAACTAATGCACGATAATATATAACACGTTTCCACGCTTCCTTTTTGCATTCCGTTGGCAAAACTCTGTATGCATATGAGCGCGGATGTACCTTTAATTGAAACAGATTTATAAACCGCAATTACATAAACTGTGTAATAAACGTGAAGACGACGGTGTGTTTTTTTTATCGGATGCGAAAATCGACGGCTTTGTTTGCTATTCTCACGTCTTTGAAGTGATTACAATTACAATTGAATGTGGAGTTGTAATATCCTGGAATGTTTATAAGAGTGGTTAGGTGGATTTAATTTGTTTGAAAGTGAATGTGTGAATTTTCAATGGGATTCACGGTGATAAATACACTCATGTTTAGTCGAGTAATGAAGAGGATCTGATCTGTTGGATGCAGAGCCGGCTCTTCCATTAGGCGAAAGCCTAGGGACGCTTGATCCAGGGGCTCCAGAACACGGAAGAATTATTCCTTTTTCGTGCAATTTACTGTTTTTATAATTTAAAAAATAACCAATAGTTCTTTGTAAATAGATTTAATTAACCTGATCCACTAATTTGATGTAAAAAACATAATTTAACAGTTATAAATTCCGAATTTGATGTAAACAAACATAATTTAACAAATATAAGCCCAAAGATTGATGTGAGCAAACAGGATTTTACAAACATAACCTCTAAATTTGATTTAAACACCGGAGATTTTAAGCTCTAAATTTGATTTAAACACTGGAGATTTTAAGCTCTAAAATTGATTTAAACGATGTGCAGCCTTTGATATGTTGTGTCAAACCTGAATAGTTAGACATAACCTTACAATAAATGACATTTGTCATTTTTTTCCAAGGTACACTAATTATATTTTTGAAAAATATAATTTCAAATAGAAGGTTTATTTTAATCTTGTTTCGACAACAATGTTTTTGAAAAACAACATATTGCGAATTATTGGGTTCAGAGAAATAATGTCCAAGAATAAAACGAGTGTTTTCCACTCCCAGACTAAGCATGAAGTAAAATTTCGAGTTTAGAAAAGCCCCGCGTAGAAAATTTGTCGAGGGTCGCGCCAGCGACCCGAGACAAATTTTCACGGGGCTTTTCTAAACTCGAAATTTTACTTCATGCGCCACGGGCATAAAACAATGGTTCAAAGTGAAGTCCAAATTTTTAAAATTGATGTATTCGGATATTTTTTCTAGGGCACACTAATTCAATTTTTAAAAATATTATTTGAAATAGAAGGTTTATTTCAATTTATTTTCGACGACAATACTTTTAAAAACAATATATTGGGCATTATTGGATTCAGAAAAATAATGTTTAATGTAACCAAAATTAAAAAAAATACAGGCAGTCGTTAAAAAATTTTAAGTTGACTATTATTTGGCAATGAAGTTATTATTAAAATATCAATATTAATTTAATTTCTTAGTAATCACCCGGCCATTGCCTTTGGTTCAGTAAAATGGGTCAATAAATAACAGAGTTATCGCGTTGGGCGTTTTTTATCGAACACCTGGTATATAGTCAATAAATAATATATTAATTAAAAATATTATAATTTACAAAAATCCGTTACATAGACATTGGTGTCCACCATACAAGGCTCTAATAATGCCCATTTGAAGCGACAACAACAATAAAACTGATAATAAAGAAAAGTATGATTAATACATTTAATTTTTATAAATTGGTAGTTTATATTGTAACAAATGATATCAATAAATTACAAATTATTACGAGCAAGCCAACATTATCATTATATGTACTTATAGTATACTTTAATTGCATGAATTTTAATTTTATTTATATTATTACTTGATAAAAAGACAATGCTCCAAAAAATTAACGCAGCACTTTACAATTTCCTAGAAGTTATAATTTTTTAAGTTTAGCAAATTTCCTTTACTTACCTTTTATGTATTTAAACAACTGTAACCTGTCAAAATGAACACAAGAATGAAAGCATTCTTCTTTACTTTAAAGACGCTAACGTGAAATACGCAAACATAATACACATGTCTAAATGTTAAGAAAAATTGCAGGTGGTGCGTTAATTCCTTGACTTTTTGTCTGCCGTAATGCTGGTCTTCTATCTACTTGCCTGGCATAATTTTGATAATTTCTTTTAAATACAAAATTGAAGTACTTATTAGTATGTACAAATTTAAGGATTTTTTTAAGAAATTTAAATACCTGTAATATTTTGCAGTTTGTCCATTAAAAGCAGTATGCTTAATGCTTTGCGAATTGTAAATATTTTCTTTAAAACCAATCGTGTTGGTTTCTGTTTTCAAAGCGAACTTTGCTTAGACAAAAGATTTAATTTTCTAAAATAAATCTCTGCTCCTTAAAATTTCATTCTTAGGCATTCTTCAGAGAGACTGTGTGGATGTTTTGATCGGGTCCTGCTTGAAGCAGTATAGGTGGATAAAATCTGAAAGTTCATTAAATTATCTAAAAGTGTTTATGAAGTTCATAAATATAAACTGAAAGAAACGTTCACCGAATTTTACTAGAAAATATAAAAAAGGTAGTCGCTGTGCTAGAAGCACACTTAAAGAGGATAATAAATTATAATAATATGAACATACGGCCAGGCCGATAAGCCATCGACTCGAGAATCCAATAATACAAACAAAGATTTAAACTGAATGCTTATTATTATTTTACACTACGATGTGCTACGATCCATGAGGAGAAGAAGACGTAAAGGCTGTTAATTCTCAAAATTAGAAACGTGCTCTGCCGAGAAAAAGTGATATGCCCTTAGGGTGCTCTTATATGGACGTTATGAACGCGAGGCGGAACGGGAGCGGGCGCAAGCGTTTGCGTTTAAACACATGGGTTTATATGAGAGTTCCTAGACGGACGGGTGCTGGCGTTTTCTCCGCCTCGCACCCGTCCGGGGAATTCTCATATAAACCCATGTGTTAAAACGCAAACGATTGCGCCCGCTCCCGTTCCGCCTCGCGTTTAAAACGTCCATATAAGAGCGCCCTTAATGAAGAACCATACACATTTATTTTATGTAGATTTTCTACTCAAAATGAATTAATAAATCAAGTTATCTAAAGCTTTTTACTCATTTTCTGGCCACCTTGCATTGTGAAATTTAAAAAGTACTGCTCAACCAGTATGCTAAAGCAGTATGTTATGAACTTGACGTTATAATAGCCTAGAATAGCCTGAACATTTGATTTAATCGCTTCGCTTTGCGGAGCGACTAAACCAAATGTTTAGGCTTTTCTAAACTAGACATTTTAACTCATGCTTATTCAAGGAGTTAAAACACTCAATAGTTTCAAATTGAATACTTATAAAAACAACAAATACTTGAACCTTTACATAGTATGCATATAGATATATATAAAAATTCCCTGTAGGTGTCACGCCGAAAAGACTCAATTGCGTTACTTTGCATATTCATGTTTTTTATTCTTTAATAATAATTATTATTATTACATCTTTATTTAAATAAAACACTGTTTATCACTTTGTTTGTATAACAATTGGTTTATTTGGTGACTATAGTTTCGATACTACACGTATCATTATCAAACCGTTAGTAACAAAAAACTACAAAGGAACATTATTTATATTTGCAAATTTTCTAATAACAGCGTTAAAGAGGGGGGTGTATTTAAGGTCAAGCTGGTCGTTAATTACGGGAATTTCCCGATTAGCGCGGGCTCTGTGAATCTCCAAAGACTCCAGGAGGTCCATCTTTCTACCCTTCTCGGCAAAGTGAATAACTGAAAGTACATCCTCGCCAAAAGAATGGTTATTTTCAATCAAATGTTTGGCGAAAGATGATTTATCAATTAATCTATGCCGAAAAGAGTAAAGATGCTCATTGAGTCTGGTCTTAAAATTACGACCAGATTGACCTATATACACTCCCTTACAATCATTACAGGTTAATTTATATATTCCTGATTTGTAAATACTTGGTATCTGAGTCTTATGGTTAAAAATATGATTTTTAATTTTTGTAAATGGTTTCATCGCTATATTTAATTTGTGTTTTGTTAAAATATTTTTAATTTTGTGAGTTATATTTCCAAAGTAAGTAAGGGAACGATATGTTGCATGTGTTTTAGGTTCGATTCCGGCATATATGTATTTTCTGATAAGTTTAATTTTGTATTGATTAACTATTTTATCCACTATTGGCGTAGTATAGCCATTTGAAACGGCTATACTTTTAATAATATCTATTTCTTTTTTAAAAGAGGTTTCTGACAACGGAACAATAAAAGCTCGGTTTACCATAGAGTTAAAGGCAGCTAGTTTATGTTTATAGGGATGGTTGGAACAGTTAGGAATTACACGGTCTGTGAAAGTAGGTTTTCTATAAATATCAAAAGTTAGTGATTCATTAGTACGTGTTATTGAGAGGTCTAAAAATTTTATGTTATTGTTAGTTTCTGTTTCATCTTTATTTACAGAAATGCTGTAAATCAACAAACATTTCTTCGTTCGACCATCTAGGTTAACATTGTTTTGTATTGACTAAAATATGGCAATAATAAAATTATGCTAATTATCATTTATTCTGATCAAACTACGTATTGATTATATTTTCAGTTTTTTATTAGTATTTGTATATAGGGATTACTAAAGTTTGGATGAATATTAATTTTGTGCTATTCATGAGAGAAGCTACATATGTAGCTGATATTACGCCGACAGAATTTATCGGTGTATCTCTGCAGAAGCGTTTAATCCTGAAACACCTGAACGCGCGCTCCACAAAATCCATTCATCATTCCCGTGGGATCCTTTTGTATTACACGAGTTTGTTCCTGCATTACGTTAACCATTTCCCAAACTAATTCAACTAATACAATAAAATATGTACAGTGGATATTATTCAATTATTAATTGTAATATCAATGTTGTGATAATCGGAAATGCTAACATGTACGTCCTAAACATGGATATTTTGGAAGATTATATTGCGCAATAGCTTATACACGTAATATCATTTAATAATTTTACAAATCGGATAACATAAATTACCGTAAATAACATTTATGATCGTCATATAATAATAATTAATAATAATAATAATTCGTTTATTTCCCAACAGATACAAAGGATCTAATAACAGGGAAAATATATCAAACATTCAAACTTAAATATAATAACATAAATATAATGTACTTACACTAAAGATTGTAATAATAGAAATATATTTTTAATCAGGGTAACTTAATTTTACATCAATCGACTCAAAAGAAATTCAATAAAATAAAACACTTTAACTTTGTTTGTATAACACAATATTTTTATTTTCGTGACTACAGTTTTAGCAACTCAACTTGCCATTATTAAAGAGAGTAATAATGTGTTGTTTGATAATGGCAAGTTGAGTTGCCGAAACTGCAGTCCCAAAAATTAAATTTTGTGTTATACAAACAAAGTTAAAGTGTTTTATTTTATTGAATTAACATGTATAACGAAGTAGAAGCCTCCACCGTTCATAATTCAATTTTGTTAATAATTTTCTATTTGTAGATATAATATAATTATTGTAAAAACTTTAAAAGTTACGAAAAATAATGAAAACCTAATCAAAAGAGAATCGAATTTTGAGTCGATTGGTGTTAAAAAAGTATATGGTTCCATTTAACAGTAACTGACAATCTAATTTATGCCATTAACAAAATGCTAAAATTATCATTTAGTATTGCCATTTCAAGGTGTAATTAGTTAATTTATGCAATTAAACCGCTAATGTTATCGCTGAACGGAATATTGGAGACCTTAGCACGTTTTCTCTAATCAAGTCGATTCGCGTGACCATCAAGGACGATTTTGTTTTATTGAAAAATGAATTGGAAATATTTCTTCAATTTGTCAATAATTTACATACCTACATTATTACATATTTATACACTCGGTAAACTGATTGAACAAGAATTAATTAGAATCTTGGTCATTTTAAAATGCAGCTTGATTTTGTAAGTAGATAATCCAAATTTAATTTCGTCAAGTCTTTATTTTCAATCAACGTAGAATTTTTATACTGTTTCAAGAATTTAAAATTCATTTGCAGTTCATTCTAGGTTCTTTGTAAAGGTTACTAAGTCAGGCTGTCACCAATATGGCCAATTTATAGCTTCTAAAGAGTGTTTCCACTCCTTCATTAAGCATGAAGTAAAATTTCGAGTTTATAAAATAGCAAAAATTTAGTTTGGTCGCGTAGCGACGTGGAGCGAAGCGGAGCAACTAATCTAAATGTTCAGGCTGTTCTCGTAATTTTACTTTATGCATTACGCTATAAAACGCTGATTTAAAGTAAAGTTCAAAATATATTGCTTACGTTTACTCTCACGTTAATAAATATTACAATTTTTATTTTCGAGTAACCAAATCTTCCAAAATACATACGCCTGGAACAATTTGCTTTAAGATTTTTATTTTAATTATACTTACATGTCCCAAAGAAAATTTTTAAAGCGCAAGATTTGATTGGACGAAGTAAATATTTGCAAAATTTATTAACGCGAGATCAAACTTAAGCAGTATATTTTGAACTTCAGAATATTTGTGTTTTATACGCGTGGCGCATGAAAAACATGAAGCCTGAAAATTTTTTCTAAACTCGAAATTTTATTTTATGCTAAATCAAGGAGTAGAAACACTAGTTAGAAGCTTTACATTAATCGCTTTTATAAAATCAACAAATGCATAAAATTAGTGATTGCCCATACTGCTTAAATTTGATCTCGCGTTAATAAATTTTACGAATATTTACTTCGTCAAATCAAATCTTGCGCTTTCTAAAATTTTCTTTGGGACATGTAAGTGTAATTAAAATAAAAATCTAAAAGCAAATTATTCCAGGCGTATGTATTTTGGAAGATTTGGTTACTAGAAAATAAAAATTGATCGATCAAAAAAAGATTGGTTAATCATCGATCCTTGCAAGTGATTGAGCCGCTTGATCTTCTCGTGCCGCTCGATCTTCTTGATCGGCTAGATCTTTTTGATCGGCTCGATCTTTTTGATCGGCTTGATCTTTTTGATCAGCTCGATCTATTTGATCAGCTCGATTTGTAGATCTTTCTGATCGGCTCGATCTTTTTGATCAACTCGATCTTTCTAGTTGACTCGATCTTCTTGATCGGCTCGATCTTCTTGATCGGCTCGATCTTTTCGATCGGCTCGATATTTCGGGCGGCTCGATGGTTTCGGGCCCGCTCGATCTTTTTAAACTTGTCGAGCTAGTTGATTAAACGCTTTTATATAATCAACAAATGCATAAAATTAGTGATTGCCCATACTGCTTAAATTTGATCTCGCGTTAATAAATTTTACGAATATTTATTTCGTCAAATCAAATCTTGCGCTTTCTAAAATTTACTTTGGGACATGTAAGTGTAATTAAAATAAAAATCTAAAAGCAAATTATTCCAGGCGTATGTATTTTGGAAGATTTGGTTACTAGAAAATAAAAATTGATCGATCAAAAAGATTGGTTGATCATCGATCCTTGCAAGTGATCGAGCCGCTTGATCTTCTCGTGCCGCTCGGGCCAGCTCGATCTTTTTAAACTTGTCGAGCTAGTTGATTGATCAATCGGCTCGAGCAGATTGATCAAATTGGTCAGCTCGAGACAATTGATCAAGTTATACGGTTTGAAGTACTCTAGCTGCATGCTATAGAACTATTTTGAGCTATTTTGAGCTATTTTTGAGCAGATCGATCGGCCTAGGAGGTATCATTGAACGATCACATTATTTAATTTAATTTAAATTGATTGATTAGGTAATTCTTAAACTTTCAAAGTAAGTGAATTACTTCTAGTTTGCTTCTATTATTTAACATTTGCAGGCAAAATGTATTCAGAAATTCACATAAACAGTTATTCTGTATTAAATAATTCATAAAATAAACGATGAATGTAAAATAATAGTAAAACAATGATAATTATATAAAAATTTAATCATCACTACTAACAAACATCAACTCCAGAGAAAATATTATAAGTTTTATTCCTAATTACGATTAAAATAAAAAATGTAACTTGCTTCAACAAGTAACTCGTTAAAGAGTAAGATGTTAGTGCATTTTGTTATTTTTTTCTAAAATTAACAAAAATAAATTGTTTGTTTGTTTGTTTATGCTAATTAACCCCCCAACCCCCTCCACAGAAACAATAATCCTACCGTTTTTTTTTTGGTTAACTAAATTATGCTAACATGTAAATTCTTATGACCATCGACAAATGTTTTTTTTAAACTTGTGCTGTGAAGTTTTTATTAATTTTCTAACGAGACATTAAATCATTGTGAAAATAATTGCCATTTTTAACTAGGAACTTTTTTTTAATATTTTACAAAATTTTAGTCATAGTTGATGGTGTTTTCTTTTTACTAAATAACTTGTATTTAGTTTTCTAAAATATTGATAGGAATTTTAGGAAAATTATTTTTTAATTATAATATACACAGAAAATAAAATTTAGTGCTTTGTGTACATTATTTTTATTTTATAGAAACAGAAAATAATGTACAGGGAATTTTTCTTTTTAGTATTCGTATTCCAAATTCAGCACATTTTCTGTAAATCTTTAGATATTTCTTGTCTTTTTTGAGTTCAATTTGAAGCTTTAAACAACACTCCACTCCCAGACTAAGCATGAAGTAAAATTTCGAGTTTAGAAAAGCCCCGTGAAAATTTGTCGAGGGTCGCGCAGCGACCCGAGACAAATTTTCTGGGCTTTTCTAAACTCGAAATTTTACTTCATGCGCCACGCGTATAAAACACTGAAATATTGTGAAATTTATGTATATTCGAACTTCACTTGAAATCTGTGTTTTATTCGCGTGGCGCATGAAGCTAAATTTCGAGTTTAGAAAAGCCCAGAAAATTTGTCTCGGGTCGCTGCGCGACGCGAGACAATTTTTCACGGGGCTTTTCTAAACTCTAAATTTTACTTGCTTAGTCTGGGAGTGAAAAACACTCGTTTAAAGCTTCCAATTGAACTCTTTTTAAAACAACGAATGTCGGAAAATCTACAGCTTATGCATATGTTTACCTAATAAAAAAAATCACTGTATACACGGAGTTTTTCTTTTATGTATACTTATTTGTTGTTTTTTTAGAAGAATTCAATTTGAAGCTTTAAACAATACTCCACTCCCAGACTAAGCATGAAGTAAAATTTCGAGTTTAGAAAAGCCCCGTGAAAATTGCATAAGCTGTAAATTTTCCGACATTCGTTGTTTTTAAAAGAGTTCAATTTGAAGCTTTAAACGAGTGTTTTCCACTCCCAGACTAAGCATGAAGTAAAATTTCGAGTTTAGAAAAGCCCCGTGAAAATTTGTCGAGGGTCGCGCAGCGACCCGAGACAAATTTTCTGGGCTTTTCTAAACTCGAAATTTTACTTCATGCGCCACGCGTATAAAACACTAAAATATTGCGAAATTTATGTATATTCGAATACTTAAAATCTGTGTTTTATACGCGTGGCGCATGAAGTAAAATTTCGAGTTTAGAAAAGCCCAGAAAATTTGTCTCGGGTCGCTGCGCGACCCTCGACAAATTTTCACGGGGCTTTTCTAAACTCGAAATTTTACTTCATGCTTAGTCTGGGAGTGGAAAACACTCGTTTAAAGCTTCAAATTGAACTCTTTTAAAAACAACGAATGTCGGAAAATTTACAGCTTATGCATATGTTTACCTAATAAAAAAATCACTGTATACACGGAGTTTTTCGTTTAAGTATACTTATTTGTTGTTTCTTTAGAAGAATTCAATTTGAAGCTTTAAACGAGTGTTTTCCACTCCTAGATTAAGCACGAAGTTTCGAGTTTAAAAAAAACCCTGAAAATTTGCATTGATCGCTTAGCGAAGCGAAGCGATCAATCCAAATTTTCAGGCTTTTCTAAACTCGAAATTTTACTTCATGCGCCACGGGTTTAAAACACTAATTTAAAGTGAAGTTTAAAATATACTAGTTATTTCATATGTGAATCATGCTTGAACATTTTTCAGCATATGCTCAGGGATACCTATACGAAAAAGAAATAATCCCTGTACATAATAAAACAATCAAAACGGAATTTTAGATTCCTGAACATATTCTTCTTTTAGTTACGTGAAATGTTTTCTATTAATTATTGTAGTAGTAAAGAGAAGAATTATTACAATAATTAATAGATTCCTGAACTTTTAAAAATGTCAAAACAAGTCTTTAAAGTTTTTGAATGAAAAATGAAATATCAAAAAACTTGATTTTACAAAAAAAAAATCTATGATGCGGCCCATGAAACGTTTTAAGTGTTAATTTTGACCCTCAAAACTATTTGGGTTGGCCAACCCTGATGTAAATATTGTATTGTGGTAGGTCGGGAAAATTCTAGTAGTAGTGCAATTTATTTATTAATCCACATTTTTTCGTATCCTTACAGTTTTTAATCTTTTTGATCGGCTCGATCTTTTCGATCGGCTCAATCCTTGCGAGCAGCTCGATCTTTTTGATCAGATCGATCTTTTGATCGATCTGCTCGATACTTCAACTGATCGATCGTTGAGATACTCGATCTTGCCCGTCACTAATACAAATGTACAGGGTATACATCGGGATACGTATACTTAAAATTCCCTCTATGAAATCAATATCACTTCATGACTTTTGCCTTTAAATTGGTTATATTTCTTGTTTTATTTTATTAGTATGTCATACAATTTTATTAAACCAATATCATTTTAATTATCAATTTCTTCTTCAATAATCTATGTTAATATTTACGCATGTAATAATATTATAAACATTTACATAATACGAACGATGTTTATTCGTGTCAGGACACGAAATCGACTGTAATTAAATAACATTATCTCGAGGCAACACGCTGTGCTAAATTTTCGACTCTTTTTATCCAAATCTTATTCTTACACTCTCATAATGCATTCGTGTCGTGTGATTCATAACATAAATTGTTAACACACACACATTTTTAGAGAGAATTCGAATGAAAGAAAAAGGAGAGGATTAAGGATTTACAGTTATTATTACTATACGGTTCTTAAAAATAAATCCATTTATATGGTGAGAAAAGGAATAAAAAAACGATTTCTAATAAAGCTCGAGATTTTTTAATTACATGGGTGTGTTGGGTTTGTCAATAATTCAGTAAAATTTAGTAATTATGTTCAATGAAAATTCAAACAAAAATAATTGATGATGGAATATTTTTAAGTAAGATGTTTTTTCAAACAAGATAAATTCAAATTCAAAACTATTTGAATTCGAGAAAATAAGCTTACGCTTCTTATAGTTTGCACACTTTAAACATAATATATAAAATTACGAAAAAACTATTCATGAAAATGCAAACAATGTCTTAATTAATAAGACAACTTAAGACGATAAATATCCATTGAAACAACTACTCCCCGTGCAAATACACCTCCGGATATTGAATTATACAATGAAATATTTAAAATCTTATTTAATTTGATTTGTTACAACGCTCTATTAAAGTATATGTAACGTTTAGGTCAAATTGTAACGTTTAGGTCAAATTCTCTTCAAACCAACTAAGTTGGTTTGAAGAGAATTTGACCTAAACGTTACATATACTTTAATAGAGCGTTGTAACAAATCAAATTAAATAAGATTTTAAATATTTTATTGTATAATTCAATATCCGGAGGTGTATTTGCACGGAAAGTACTTGTTTCAATGGATATTTATCGTCTTAAGTTGTCTTATTAATTAAGACATTGTTTGCATTTTCACGAATAGTTTTTTCGTAATTTTATATATTATAAGATGTTTTTTGTTTAGTTATCTCCAGTGACGTCGTGGACCCTCTTAAATCGAGGGGGCCTTAAATTATTTTTTTTTAATATTGGAAAAAACTGCAGATTATAAATAAAAGTGCAAACATGATTTATTTTATATCTTGATTTGGAGATTAGATTCAGATAATCTACAGTTTAATTATTAACAGTTTATTCAGTTTTGTTTTACAATAAATACAATGGATAGAAACCATAAATACGACAATATAATCTGTTGTAGAAGTATTTAACCCTTTCAGCACTGGAATTTTTCTGGTCCCCAAGAAAGATATACAAAGAGTTTTTTTTTTAAGTATACATATCTCAATATACTGTATACGCTGTAAATCTTCAGATATTCTTTGTTTTTACAAATATTTCAAATTGAACTTTTAAACGAGTGTTTTCCACTCACGGATTAATCATGAAGTAAAATGTCGAGTTTAGAAAAGCCTGAAAATTTGGTCGGAGCGACCAAACCAAATTTTAATTAATTAAGATTCATTTTGAATTGAGTTACAGACTATGAATTGGGTTACAAGTTCAATTAATAATTATGTTAGAATTTTGTGTTGTGTTTTAAATAATATAATATTTGAAGCTTTTTAAAGATATCCTAAATTTCATCAAAGTAAAGCTTGTATGAGACGACACTATTTTCTTGTATAAGAAAATAGTATACTATTTTCTATCATGGTGTACCAAATAGAACATGTCCTATATCCATTATACAAAACTGTACAAGATTTGCGTTTGGTCATATTTTGTGTATTTCATTATCATAGAAAATAGTATACTATTTGCTTGTACAAAAAAATAGGTTCGTCAAGCTTTACTTTGAAGAAATTGAGCATATCTTTAAAAAGCTTCAAATATTATATTATTTAAAACACATCACAAAATTCTAACATATTTATTAATAGAACTTGCAATTCAATTCATAGTCTGTAACTTAATTATAATAATAATAATAATAATAACGTTTATTTCTATACACCACAAGAAATATACAAAAATATACATATATGGCAACAGAAACAGGTCGGTTGGATACATAATATATAAAAACAATAGCTAACTAATATTTACATCAAAAATGAATCTTAATTAATAACAAAAAAGTAAAGTAATCATGTATCACATAACATCAGCTGTAAAAAATAGTAAACAGTGAAAATAGGGAAATACGTAACGTACCAATAAAGCGGTGTAAAATGTAAATGAGTAATTTATGTATGCTAATAATCATAATTGCAAAATACGGCGAAATGGTGATATTTTCGGTCGTACGCTCGGTTTATTACCAAACGAGTAATTAACAATAATTGCCTGTGCATATACGCGTGTACATATGTGCATTTATGGCGTATCTGATTGCTAGAATTCCAAAAACGAAAGTGAAAATGCGTTTAAAAAATTCGACAACGAGAAATTAAAGAGACAAATGCGGGTGGTTAGGAATAGAAACGACTAGGAAGTAATTTGCTATTCATTGCAATTTATTTCATTAAAATGTTGTTTGTCAAAAATAACCATTTTATAGATAATATAAACTGGGTTTTCAGCAAGAGCATTGAATTTAGATAATAAATAATCATTTTTCTTTATTTTCATTTACTATGTATTGACTATTAAAATAAGGCCTGGGAATCTTTCAAATTTAATTATTCGAATATTCATTCAAAAACATATTGAAATATTAAAATTATTCGAAATATTTAAATATTTAAAATATTTGATTATTAGAACAACTTCACTTTAAATCATTGTTTTATACGCGTGGCACGTGGTAAAATTTCGAGTTTAGAAAAGCCTGAAAATTTGGTTTGGTAGACTGGATTTAGGTGTACTTTCACATTTTCGATATAAACATTTGTAAAATTTATAAACATGTGATCAAACCTAAGCAGTATATTTTAAACTTCTTTTTAAATCAGTGTTTTATACGCGTGGCGCATGAAGTGAAATTTCGAGTTTAGAAAAACCTGAAAATTTGGTTTAGTCGCTTTGGACACACGGGAATTTTTTCATTTAGGTATACTTTCACATATTCCATATAAACATTTGTAAAATTCATAAACATGCGATCAAACCTAAGCAGTATAATTTAAACTTCTCTTTAAATCAGTGTTTTATACGCGTGGCGCATGAAGTAAAATTTCGAGTTTAGAAAAGCCTAAAAATTTGATTTGGTCGCTCCGCTTCGCGGAGCGACCAAACCAAATTTTCAGGCTTTTCTAAACTCGAAATTTTACTTCATGCTTAATCTGGGATTGGAAACACTCATTAGGAGCTTCAAATTGAAAGCTTTTATAAAAACAACGAACATCGGAACATTTACATCTAAAAATCGTGATATGTATACGTAAAAGACGAATTCCTTGTATGGGGCCAAGCCCAGATACAGCAAAAAAATAGCTAAGTTGGATCGTAGAAATTGACTAAATCACTGAATAGATTTATTAGAAATTAGAAATCCGAATTAAAATTCATATCGACTTTCTGCAAAAATGTAGACTCCTTGAGACAAGTCTCCAAATATTCATTGAAACAACTACTTCTCGAGCTAATGCCCCGACAGATATTGAATTATACAATGAATATTTGAGTTGAGTTGGGTTTATTAGAATTTACGAAAACTGTGAAAAATTAAAAATTTGACGATTATTTTATAACTACAAAATTTACGGAATTCGCTGAAGATGTTGTTGAAAACCATAAAATAATCTAAATTTATAAATAAAGCTTACAAATATAAAGAGAATTTTAATAATTACAAAAAATACTGATAAAGTAACAAGTTTTATGAAAGTTGTAAAAAATAATAAATAAACATTAAAAACCGATATATACAGATTTAATTGAATTAAGCAAAGTTTAAATTAACACAAAAATTGATAAAAATCATGAAATATTGAAGACGTAATTTCTTTGTTTATATTTGTTCACTTTATTGAACAAATATTAACAATGAAACGGCTGAAATTATATAAATTGAGCATCGTTTAAATTGACACAAAAATTCATCATTTCTCTGTTGATATTTCTTTACTTTATTGAACAAATATCAACAACGAAATGACTGAAATTGATTACAAAAATCAATATTGAAAAAGGCGTCAAATTTTAAGGAAAAATAACATTTGTGGATTTTTCTTAATCAATAAAACTTGTAGAATCGATAAACAATTAGCGAAATTTAATAAAAATAGGATAAAAGTAATCAAAATCAATTATAATACATTATCTAGAAATTGCCAAAAAAAACACAAATTTTAAATGAAATCCACAAAAGCAATGAGCATAAAAACTTATTAATCATTAAAATTTGTAAATATTGACAATTTCACCAAAAAAGAAAATATAATTTTAACTTTTTGTATAAATAAATAATCACATTAAATTTATTTTCGAGATCCATTTACAATATAAAATACTACAATTTTATTAAAAACAGCTATCAGAACTTTAAAAAATGCGTTAAGAAATAATAATAAAAATAGTACACATACATATCTATACTATTTTTATTATTATTTCTTATTATTTGAAATCAATAAAATGAAATGATATACAGTGGGATTTTTTTTGAATAGGTATACATATCACGATTTGTCGATGTAAAGTTTCAGACGTTCGTTATTATATTAAAAAGTTTAAATTTGAAGCCTCTAACGAGTGTTTCCAATCCCACATTAAGCATGAAGTAAAATTTCGAGCGTAGCGCGGAGCGGCCAAACCAAATTTTCAGGTTTTTCTAAACTCGAAATTTTTGAATAGGTATACATATGTAAAGTTTCAGACGTTTGTTATTATATTAAAAAGTTTCAATTTGAAGCCTCTAACGAGTGTTTCCAATCCCACATTAAGCATGAAGTTAAATTTCGAGCGTAGCGCGGAGCGACCAAACCAAATTTTCAGGTTTTTCTAAACTCGAAATTTTTGAATAGGTATACATATGTAAAGTTTCAGACGTTCGTTATTATATTAAAAAGTTTCAATTTGAAGCCTCTAACGAGTGTTTCCAATCCCAGATTAAGCATGAAGTAAAATTTCGAGTTTAGAAAAGCCTTAAAATTTGGTTTGGTCGCGTAGCGCGAAGCGCGGAGCGACCAAACCAAATTTTCAGGCTTTTCTAAACTCGAAATTTTACTTCATGCGCCACGCGTATAAAACACTGATTTAAAGAGAAGTTTGAAATATACTGCTTAGGTTTGATTGTATGTTTATTAATTTTACAAATTTTTATATGGAATATGTGAAAGTCTACCTAAATGAAAAAATCCCCGTGTGTCAATATTTAACAAAAATCATGTATTTTAAATAATTATTACTTTTTTAAATAAAATCATGAAAACCAACACACATCATAAAATATTACAAAAACTTCAGAACTGTAAAAACTAGGACAAATTTACAAAAATGTAAAATTCTAAACTGTAATTTAACTTAAATTTTAAAACTGCCCACTGAAAAAACATATTTAAGTAAATGAAACATTACTTAAATATGTTTTTTCAGTGGGCAGTTTTAAAATTTAGGTTAAATTATAGTTTAGAATTTAACATTTTTGTAAAATAACGTTTAATGTTGCTACAATGTTGATATAACGTTATTTTTATTTTTTTATTTATTTTATTTATTTATTCTCTCACGGGAAACCCCTTTTACAAAGAATATGTACAAAATAATAACGATAATATATAAAAATTATTTGTTTGTTTAGTGGGTGTCTTTGAAAGATAATTGTCCGCCCCCTACATTGCTCTTGTCTCCTATATCACAAATTCTTCTTCTTTTGCGATTTTAGTTTAATGTCGACCAGTCACAGCAATTAGACCTTATTTTTCATAGTTAAATTTATATTTCAAAAATGCATTATAAATATTTCCTTACTTTCTAATTATTAATACCTTATGTAAAATAAACCTACTCATTTTTCAATTTAGTTGTTGAGCTAAACAGGAGGTTTATATCTTAAGTAGATCTTGATTGAATTGCGTGCGTAATTACGGTCAAGATTTATGGGCTAAATGGATAAATTGGATAAAACCCGTCGATGCACTCTTCCTATTATAAATATTCATCTTCGGTCCACTGATTAAAATTATCTGCCGTCCCAACGAAACGGGCGAATTCAAATTGCACCGCAGATTGCGATTACTTATTATTTAGTGTTTTAGCCTACGCCGGATGATTAATAATTTCATTAGGGATAATTTACTTCCCAACTTAAAGTGTGGATCGGGTAATTTAAATTACCAGTCCAGATTGAGATTTATTAATGGCATCAGCTTTTTTTTTGTAAATCTGTTAAGGTTTTTTTGTTATGAGGTGTAATTAATTTCATATGAATTACTTGAAATTACATTTTAAAAAATTAGTATTGTTCGTATGTTCGTAATTAATTCAAGATTTAATAACATTTTAAGAAATTAGTATAGTTACTAATTAATAGAGTTATAAACTGTTTTAATAACATTAGTATAGTAACTAATTAATACAGTTATGAACTGTATTAATTAGTAACTATACTAATTTGTAAAAATGTAATTAAATCTTGAATTAATTGTTTGTTCATTACCGTAAATGTTTTCTTCTCTTATGCGAGATTAAATCATTAATGTTTTTTTAAATATTAATACACCAATTTGCACATTACCAAAATATATAAATTCAAAAAGACAAGTAGATGTTTGTATATTTTGAAGAAAAATGAAACAATAGGGTGCAAGACTATGGTCGAATTTATTTTTTGTAATGATTTATTATACATTATTTTTATATATATAAAAATCTTTATTGTGCACTCAAAAAATTACAGTTTGTTTATTTTTACACTTATATTTTATTTTAAGATCCTTGGCTATCGACGGTCGATAGCCAAGGATCTTAAAATAAAATATAAGTGTAAAAATAAACAGACTGTAATTTTTTGAGTGCACAATAAAGATGTTTATATATGTAAAAATAATGTATAATAAATCATAACAAAAAATCGATCGAATTTGTCAGTCTTTCAGCCTGACTTGTAGTTGTCATTGTCTTGTCGGTTAGTTATGATTTATGTGAGATGAGATAATTTAATGAATGGTGGTTTCTGGGTTGTTGAATTTGGGAGAAATGTTGGGGTTTTGTACTAGATAGAGGTGATCAAGGATTGAAGCATATTCTAATAAGGGGCGGCAGATCATTTTGTAGATGTGGACTGCTGTTATGTCGTAATTCCTTTTATTCATGGATGTGTGGGTTAGATGCGAATTTTTGGAACAGTTGGATAAGTCGTTGTTGCATAGGAATTATTTCTGTTTTTTTCATACAGTAAATATTGAAAGGGTTGTGAAGTGAGTTATTGGGATGTCGAATTTTTGTGAGGACTCTAAGGGCTGATTGTTCTGCTACTTCGTTATTATATAATGTTAAGGGACGCGGATTGAGGAAGAGGATTGAAGCATATTCTAATAAGGGGCGGCAGATCATTTTGTAGATGTGGACTGCTGTTTTGTCGTAATTCCTTTATTCTGGAAAGTTAACTATCTGAAATGCCGCGCCTTATTTTATAGATTTGTTTTCATGGTTTGGGAACGGAGTTTAAAGGATAGTTTGGGGTCGAAAGTGATGCCAAGGTATTTACAAGCAGGGGATGGGCTGATTACGGTGTTTGATATGTTTATGCTAAATGGGGAATTGAGCGGTCTGTGGAAGGGTATGAATAGATGGGATTTATTGGGATTAATAGATATTTTCCATTTAGCAAACCAAAGATAGGGAATCTATTAGCCCTTGGAGAGTCGAGAGAGCTTTAGGAAGGGTGGGTTGGTGTGTTATAATGGCAGTGTCATCGGCAAAGAGAAGAAAATATGCAGCGGGATTAAGGTACTGTGGGTTAGGGTTGTATATGTCATGAATATAGATGTACAGAAGGGGAGATAATGAGAGCCTCGAGGAACACCTTGTTGGGGGAAAATGCCAGGAGATGGTATTTTGGAGGCAGACATTAAGGAGTCGATTGTTTAGGATATTATCAATAAGATAAATTAAGTGTAATGGGATATTGAGGGAGTTCCACTTAAATAGCAAACCTTGATGCTAGACTGAATCAAAGGCTTTTTTATATCTAGGAATAATATAGCTGATTTTTTGTTTTCGATGTGTCCTGTTTAGCAGTTGGAGGTTAGGATATTGAGTGGGAGAATGGTTGATCTATTTTGGAGGAATCCGAATTGATAGGGAGGAATGTGTTGGGAGATATGAGCTAGGCGTTTATTTTTGAGAATGGATTCAAATATTTTTCCCAGAACTGGAAGCAGTATTTTAATATGCACGTAAATATACCATGCTTCCATTCCTGGGGGATGGTTTGAGTTTGGTAAATGAAATTGAGGATTTTGATAATATATTTATGGATGTTTTCTGGAAGGGATTTGAGGATTGATCTAGAAATGTTATCATAACCAGGGGCGCTGTTTTTACCTTTATGTAGCGCACTAAAATACTCTTCCTCTTCTATGTCATCATCAGTGAGATAGGGATTATGATTATTTATGAAAAATGCCTACCAGGAGTGTACTGTATTATAAAAATCGTCCTTATATGTCATCGTCTGTTTCTCAGAAAATGTTTCTTCTAAATACAAGGCAAATATGTCGGCTATTTCTTTGGAGTCACATGTCACTTCGGTTGTTGTCGGATGTCGTAGTGTCTGTAGTATGTCTGTCTTTCTATATTTGGATAGCATTTTTATTTGGTCCTAGTAGATTATTGCATTATTTTTGCTCACTACTGGGATTTCATAAACTATTAGGGATCTGTAGACGGTTAAATTTGATCAAAGCTTAATTTTTTTATACAAAATAAAACTCTGTTATCGCGGAGCGACCAAACCAAATTTTCAGTCTTTAGTAAACTTGAAATTTTACTTCATGCTTAATCTGGGAGTGGAAAATACTCGTTTATAGATTTAAATTGAACTATTTAAAAAAAACAGCAAACGTCGTAAAATTTAAAGCGTATTCAAATGTATACTTAGAAGAAAAAATCCCTACACCGGGTGTTCGATAATAAACGCCCAACGCCATAACTCTGGTATTTATAAACCGATTTTATTGAACTAATAACCAAAGTCAATGGCCGTTTAGATACTCAAAAATAACATGAATCTTGATTTTCTTCAATAATAACTTCATTTCCAAATAATAGCCAACCTAAGATTTTTAAATAGCTGCCTATAATTTTTTTGAAATTTTATTACATTAAACATTATTTGTCTAAATCCAATAACTCTCAATTTTTTGTTTTTGTTCAATATTTTTTTTAAATCTTCTATTAAAATTATATTTTTTAAAAATTATAATTAGTGTGCATTGTAAAAAAAGTGACAAATGTCATTTATTGTGAGGTTATGCCATTAATAATAACGAAACAACAGATAAGTACCCACGTTATAACTTAATGTAGAATAAAAGTAAAGGAAAAATGTTAATATTTTGTTATTTCAATATTTCGGTTATGACATATTTTTGTAAGTGTATTTATAACTTCACAACATGTGAATGTTTTATACGCGTGGCGCCTGAAGTAAAATTTCGAGTTTAGAAAAGCCCCGTGAAAATTTGTCTCGGGTCGCGTAGCGACCCTCGACAAATTTTCTACGCGGGGCTTTTCTAAACTCGAAATTTTACTTCATGCTTAGTCTGGGAGTGGAAACAGTCGTTTGAACTTCTAATTTAACTCTTTAATAAAATCGACGTATGTAATATAATAAATCATTCATTGAAATCATAGAAAAAGATACAAAATTTTACGTAAAATCAACTTTTAGAGATAACTTTATAATTTGCTCGGCTCTTAATGGGTTAATATTCTATTTCTTAAAAAAACAGTATTTATTAAATATTAAAGTTGCATTTAATATAATAACAAACTGTGAATAAATCGACAAAAATCTAGAAATATCGAAAATCTCGACGTGTTGAAAATGTTGACGGTCCCAGACTAAGCATGAAGTAAAATTTCGAGTTTAGAAAAGCCCCGGGTAGAAAGTTTGTCGAGGGTCGCGCAGGGTTAACTAATATGCAGATGATAATAATAATATTATGGGGTTGTGATATCGCTAATTAAATACAACAACGTCATGATTCAAAATTTAAACAGTTACAGATATGACGTTCTATCAGTTAAAGGTTCATACAAAATGCAATACACATCTACATACAACTCAAAATTGCAATTTTTTTAGTTATGACATGGTTGTATTAATTGAGCTATATGTAACTGTATGTTTTTGAGTTTACGTGAAGTGATTATTACACTAAAAAAGACTGTTATTCCTTATTTCACTTTTTATTTTTATCGTTAGATGTATATTTCGAGACACAAACTGCTCATTATCAATATCAAACTAGTTTGTTATTGATAATCAGCACTTTGTGTGTCGAAATATTCATCTAACGATAAAAATAAAAAGTAAAGTAAGGAATAACAGTCTTTTTTAGAGCGATATGTAGATTGAATTGCCTACTTAAACTAAATAAAACATAATTATAGGCAACTAAATACCCTTGGTACGTTTGAAGCTGAATATAGGAGATACAGTTTATTGGTAAATTAACAATCAAGTAATCCTCACTTAATAATTTATCTTAAGTTCAACCAACATAAATATAATGAATTATTTTAATTCACACCCTGCTTATGTATTCTCGCACACACACCTTCAATAAATTCTTAATAACCAATACGGATTTTTTTGTTGAATGAAAGCGCTCTTCTATTTAAAATTAATCGAGCGTATTTTAATGAATAACATGATTAATATTGGCTGTTAACATTTTCAAAGCGCCGTGCGTTACGTAATCCAACCAACATGAAACGGCGAATTTGCATTCGCGATTTCCTAATAAGCAGGTGCATTTACACGCACTTTACAAACGGTCTTGTGTCTTATTAGAAACGTTTATTTCACCTACGATAATTGAGATATTGTGAATGTTGTCAATCTTTGAATAAAAGTCACTAAGTGCTGTTGATTTGTTAGTCATTGTATATTTGATCATTTGTTGTAGTTGACCAAGATGTTACAACATATAAATAATAATCAAGATTTTACAAATCTAATTGGTTCTCAAGTGATCAACTTGATGAAACATTTGAACTAATATTGAATTTGGTGAACCAAGTGCCTTTAATTCAAATTCAATAAAAAATATTACTTTTTGTTAATAAAGTTACTCTTGTGTAACAAAATGCACGCTTCTTCGTTTTAGATACATACCGGGTGTTCGATAAAAAACGCCCAACGCCATAACTTTGTTGTTTATTGGTCGATTTGAATGAACTAAAAAACAAAATCAATCGCAGTTTCAATACCATAAATTGACACTAATTATATATTTTTTCAAAATTATCTTCATTGCCAAATAAAAGTCAACTTTAAATTTTTAAATGACTGCATATACTTTTCTTATTTTATTTTGGACATTGTTTTTCTGAATCCAATTATACTCGATATATTGTTTGAATTTGTTATTGATAATGAGCACTTTGTGACTCGAAATGTACATCTAACGATAAAAATAAAAGGTGAAGTAAGGAATAACAGTCTTTATTAGTGTAATAATCACTTCACGTAAACTTAAAAACATACAGTTATACTCGATATGTTGATTTTAATTTAATATTTATGCTAGAAAAAATGTATAATAAATCTTGTTCACATGATTTTTTGGCAATAAATGTAGTGTGCCTTGAAACAAAATTGGACTTTTAATACTGATCAAAATTTATAAATAGAATTAGTATGTATAATCAGCTTAGAAGATTCAACACAATGTGTCAACCAACCGAACGAAATAAAGGCTAGTATTTTTTAAACTTTACAATATTTCAGTGTTTTATACGCGTCGCGCATGAAGTAAAATTTCGAGTTTAGAAAAGCCCCGTGAAACTTTGGAGCGACCAAACCAAATGTTCAAGCTTTTCTAAACTCAAAATTTTACTTCATGCTTAACCAAGGAGTGCGAACATTCGTTAAAAACTTAAAATTGAACGATTGTACAAGAAAAGATTTAATGCTGAATTCGTTCTTTATTGAACAACTTGAAGTGAATTTAAAAATGAATAGAAAGTAGTATTGCCCTAATTTTTTAGAACTAAGAAAAATCTCGAAATATGTAAATTATTGTTAAAAATTTAGTATAATTTCATTGATCTACATGCCATGAAGACTGTGTAAGATTATTATACAAATGTGTTACTTTTAAACAACAATAATAACATTTTCTGATAATTATTAAAATACATTATTTCTTGATAATGTTTGCAACATTTTGCTGACTCTGTGTTTATTTTATTTAAACATAGAGAGGAGAGGAAAACACTCGTTTAAAGCTTTAAATTAAACCCTTTATAAAAAAGCATATGCATGTGTATACTTAAAAGAAAAATCCCTTGTATGATTCATTTATAAAAATTGAGTACTTTACGTGCGCTTTCAGGTATTCTCAATCCTTACAAATCCATCCGTGATTAATTATATGATGTGATTGAGGCTATTGATTGCCGGTTAATAAAGTAAACGGGGAAACGAAGCCAAGAAGAGAGGAAGGAATTTTACAAATCCGCGCTCGATCGCCGCTTCGCGTCCCAGTTTCTTTTTAGGAAAATTGCCGATTGCCCAACGCAGAACACTCAATGCCCAGCATACTTTACAAGACTGCACGATTTGGTATTTCATTTTAATGATCCGTGAGTCTTTCCACTTGCGAATCCCAAGGTGTGGGATGTTTAGATTTTATTAGAAACATAATAATTAATAAGAAAATCTTAGGAATCATTGAAAACAAGTTACACACTTAGTAAATATTTACGCAATTTGATTCGAAGATATGCAACAGGTCAAACTTTATTTCTTTGACATCAATAATGTACCTTCTATGAATATATTAAGCTCGTGTAAAAAGCGAGCACTGTGTAAATCGGCAAAACTTATGAAAATTGACTGAAATTTTTATAAGCAATTATCGACCCTTAAATGAACGAAAATTAAGATAAAAAATAGAAAATCTTAAATACTTTGAAAACGGCTTTTTCTAAATTTTGACTATCAACGTAAATAATATTTTTTAATTTTTATTTAATAATATACACTCGAAAATGACGTTCAAAGATATTTCAATAGAATGTAAAAAAAGTCTATCTGTCAAAATATGGGAAATGTCAAATGGTAATTGTCAAATGTGAAATAATAAATGTTAAATGTGAAATTATTGTTTTATGCGGGTGGCGCATGAAGTAAAATTTCGAGTTTAGAAAAGCCCCGAAAATTTGTCTCGGGTCGCTGCGCGACCCTCGACAAATGTGTGTAGTCTAGGAGTGGACGACACTCGTTTTATCGATTTATAAAATTTTGATGAGATTTTCAACATATCGAGTTGTTTGTGGATTTATAAGAGTCTCATAAGATCTTCAATATTTCGAGATTTTCGTCGATTTATAAAAATTTTATGAGATTATTAATATTTCGAGATATATTAATTTTTATTTATTAATATACACTCGAAAATGACGTTTAAGGATATTTCAATAAAATGTCAAAAAAGTGTATCTGTTATAATACGGCAAATGTCAAACGGTAACTGTTAAATGTGAAATATGAAATATCAATATCAGATGTGAAATTATTGTTTTATGTGGGGGGCGCATGAAGTAAAATTTCGAGTTTAGAAAAGCCCCGAAAATTTGTCGAGGGTCGCTGCGCGACCCTCGACAAATTTTCTCTTGGGGCTTTTCTAAACTCGAAATTTTACTTCATGCTTAGTCTGGGAGTGGACGACACTCGTTTCATCGATTTATAAAATGTTGATGAGATACCAATTACCAAATGTCAAATGTTCATGGCATTTGTGGATCCACGGGGGAAATGGGATAGTTAATATTATGTTTAATTAATTTCTCACTTAACCCGTAGTGAAACGTTTTTGAATCTAATTCTGGATATTTAATTAAAAAACTTGGTTTATTTTACAAAAATCAGTGAAACAATCCAAGTGTTTTAATTAAATATCCAGAATTATATGGTTCTAAGTTATATGGTTCTAAGTTACAAATATATTATTGGTTCTAAGTTATACATTATGTGGTACAAACACGTAAAATAGAGAAAGATTAAGTTATTTAAAAATACAATTTCTATTGCGGCAATTTGATTTTATTTTTAATATTAGATAATATCTTGTCGGTGCACAAGAAAAGTGACACATCTCGAAAATCCTCCTTTTTGAGTTTTTTTTTAATCAAATGGCTTTTTGCCTGGCCTTGGTTTTGCAACCATTAGCCAACATCATATATTTATTTTTCATATTACGATTCATTCACACAGCTCAAACACACTTGGGAAAAAACGCAGGGATAACACTCTTCTCGCCTGGGGGCTCGTCAAGGCATTCTTTTTTTTAACAAACGAGACTAAGCCACGGAACATAGGATACCCTACAAAGGAATTCTACAAAGGAGAGTACCACATAATACCATTCAAACTACTAATTAAATTGACAATTTTACAGTCTCCAAAAATTTGAAAATTTGTTTATATATAAATAAGTCATTTGACTGTAATATTGTTGCGTAATTGAAAGGGAGAGTCAGTTTTCTCGATATAGTGTCAAAAAGAATTGCTCGATCGTGATTAAATCTTACACAGCCCATAACAATATGCTACAACGTTCCTCTCTCACCGCATTCACAAAAAGGGTCATTCCTTATATTAATTTTATATAAATAAAAAGGACATAATCCATGATTGCATCGTAGTCTGCAAATTGTTTTAATTTTTGAGTTAAATATTATAAAATTTTCATAAAAAGATCGACTTTAAAAAAAAACGATATAAAGATAGTTCATAAAATACTGGGTAAAGAGACCATTTGTCACTTTCCTGCTGCTAGGAAATGTATGACCCCCACTTAGAATAAACGTCACTGTTGGTTAAGTTAATAATATTGTTTTAAATGCCATAGTATTATGAAACCATCACAATCAAGAAACATTGTAACATTTTACTTTTTATTTAAAATTTAAGCAAATTGATAAGTTTAATAAAAGTAGCAATAATTAACGAAAATCCCGTATTAGTAGATAGTGTTAAAAATCCATACAGCGGATTGTATGTTTTATAAAAAAATATTTTCAATTAATACATTATTGAAATTATTTATTATATCTATGGTACAATACTTTAACACAAAATAATAAGAAAATTAATAGAAATTAGTAAACCAGTTTAATAATGTAATCTTTGATAATGATCTGTAAAGACTAAAACACGTAGAAATTAAAAATAAAATCATAGAACATAACAAGTGTTTTTTTGCTGTATTCTTCTTTCAGTTACGTCAAGTTATTTTCAGTAATTTTTATTGTTTTATTCGTTCCTTCACTTTAGTGTATTGTACGCTATATACGCATTTTCAACACAAAGTGTTCATTTTCAATAGCTAAATTAAAATTGACACTTTGTGTTCAAAATGTGCATATAGCGTACAATAAAATGAAGTGAAAGAAGGAAAAGCACAATAAAAAAAATACTAATGCTGGGTTTCACCAATATCAATTAAATCGACCAATAGCTATTAATCGAATAAAATCTAGTAATGATTACATACACATTAAAAAATCAATTAATTCACATGACATTGATGTTCATGACATGGAAAATGTCTCTTCCAATCGACAAATAAATTTAATCAACGAATAAGATATAATTGAAGGTAATGAAACCGGACATATGTGTTTTTTTTTTCTCTAGAAAGTTTAGAAAAGCCCTTAGAAAAGCCTGGTTTGGTCGCTTCGTTTCGCTACGTGACCAAACCAAATTTTCAGGCTTTTCCAAACTTGAAATTTTATTTCATGCTTAATTTGGAAGTTGAAACACTCCTTCGAAAGTTTCAAATCAAACTAATGCCTGAAAATGTACACAATATACAGGGTGCGGCAAAACAGACAGTGCAGTTTGGAACGCCCAGTACATCCCGTGTGATGGGGGTTCCTACCTGGGAGGGATACCATTGTGTCGGGGGGTCGTGCCGTTTTTAGTCGTTGCCATGGTTTGATCTGGAGAACATCGGGGCTTCGCAGTCCGCACGTTTCTTGAAAATGGCCGTTCTGCCGTCGCCACCCAGCGGGCCTTCCGGCTGCATTTCAATCTTGCGCGTCGTGATCCCGTCCATCACCGTAATTTAATTGCGAGTTGGGTGCGTACATTAGAAAAAACTGGTTCCACACAAGGACCTAAGGGTTTAGGAAGACTCAGAACGGTAAGAACACCTGAAAATGTAGCAAGAGTAAGAGAAGCTATCGAACGGTCACCTACGCGCACTGCCCGGAAGCATGCAACTGCATTGGCCATTGCTGATCGCTCTCTAAGACGGATATTACATGAAGACTCATTCCACCCCTACAAGATGATGCTTGTTCAAAAGTTAATGCCCACTGATTGTGAAAACCGCATGAATCGCTCCCAAGAAATGTTGAACCGGATCCATGCGAGGTCAACTTTTTTTAGTAGTGACGAGGCCCACTTCCATCTCTGTGGAGGGGTGAATAAACAAAATTTTCAATACTGGGCTGTAAATAACCCAAGGCAACTTCACGAGAGACCACTTCACTCCCCAAAAGTCACCGTGTGGTGTGCGATTTCCAAATTTGGGGTGATTGGGCCTTATTTTTTTGAAGAGGACGGACGAACCGTAACTGTCACTGCTCAACGTTATGCTTTTATGTTGGAATTTTTTGTTCATCCTCGATTGGAAGAACTGATGGAGGAAGCAGATCTGGGAGAGATCTGGTTTCAGCAGGACGGGACTACGGCCCATACTGCTCGAGTTTTAATGACAAAACTGCGACAGTGGTTCCCTGGGCGCCTTGTTTCTCTGAGAGGTGATGTGGAGTGGCCCGCACGCTCCCCTGATCTGAGAATTTGCGACTTCTTCCTGTGGGGCTACTTGAAGGAAAAGGTTTTTAGGCAACGACCTCGCGCCTTGGAAGAACTCAGGGATCGAATTCGGGAGGAAATCGCCGCTATACCCATCAAGATGTGCCAAAATGCGGTCGAAATTTTCAGAAATCGCCTTCATCAATGTATCGCTGCTGGGGGTCATCATCTTTCTGATGTCATCTTCAAGACTTAATGCATAAAACGGCATAATGTACCGATTAGATAAAATAAACCCCATTTGTTTAAATTGCGCCGTTTTTTTAATAGCCCCTAAAAACTGCACTGTCTGTTTTGCCGCCCCTGTACATTATGTATATTTAAAAGAAAACATCCCAGTATGTAATAAAATAAGTCATTCATAGAAATCATAAAAAATACTCCAAAATTTAACCGAAAATCAACTTTTAGAGTTAACTTCATTATTGCTCGGCCGTAAATAGGTTGGAAATCGTTTAATTTTTTAAGCAAATGCCATTTTCCATATTTTTAGTCAGGTGAAAAACCTTAATAAGTCCGTTTTTGGAACAATTCTGAATCTTTGTTCTGTTTTATGCAGAAAAGTATTAGATTGTAAACTCAGATATTTCTCTTTTACACTAACGATAACAGAATGGTAATAATATTCAGAAAATCCTAGTTTTTCACAATGTCTGCTTTGAATTTTAAAATCATTATTACCATTTTCAGTGGTTGATAATTGTTATCAGTTGACATACCATGTCTTTTGTAACTACTGATATATTATAGCCAAAATAATTATCTAAATGTTCTAATATAAATATACTGCCTTTCAAAAAAATCAGAACACCAAGTATTTATTGCACAATTTTAATAAAATTTCCATAATTTAATCGTGTAAACGAACTGTATCGATGATCAAAAAATCAACTTGAAAAACAAAAAAACAAATGAATAAAAATTAATAATGTGTTGGGCCTCCACGATTTCCCAAACACTCATTAACACGTCGAGGCATGCTAGAAATCAGGCTGTCAATATCGACTTGGGGTATTTCATTCCAAACTTCGATAATTTGACCTCTAAGTTCCATTACAGTGTTAGCGGGGCGCTGTAAGTTACTTATTCTAACACCTATCATATCCCAAACATGTTCTATTGGCGATAGATCTGGAGAACGAGATGGCCAAGGTAACAAATTGATTTCGGCACTATCAAAAAACTGTCTTGTAATGGCCGCTGTGTGAGGTCGAGTATTATCTTGCTGAAAAATGGGGTTCTGCAAGCCATTTATGTAGGGCACTAACACTGGCCGTAAAATGTTGTCAATATACCGAATCGCGTTAAGACTTGCTTCTAAAAAAACTAGAGGAGACCGACTACCATATGCTATCGCCCCCCAAACCATAACTCCCTGTGTAAGAGCCGTATGTCTTTTAACAGCAAATTGTAAAATTCTGCGTTCACCGCGTCGACGTGTCACTCTTCTGCGACCATCATGAGCCCATAAACAGAACCGAGACTCATCGCTGAAGATAATGTTATTCCATTCATGGGTCCAATGTTGTCTTTCCCTGCACCAATCAAGTCTTGCTCTGCGATGCTGCGGAGTAAGAGGTAGACACAATTGTGGACGGTAGGATCTTATACCAAAACTGCGGATTCTTCTGTAAACAGTAGCCATTGATACTCTTTGGCCATTTAGAGCCAACCAGTCATTTCCCAATGCCCGCGACGTTGTAAATCTGTCCCTTAAAGTTGTAAGACGAAGAGCTCGATCTTCACGCTCAGTGGTGCTTCTTGGACGTCCTGATCCAAGTCTACGTCGATTCTCCCCAGCTTCGGACCATCTAGACCAGCAGCGTACGATCACCGATACACTACGGCCTACCCTTTCAGCAATAGCACGAACCGAAAAACCCGCTTCTCGCATTCCAATAATGCGACCCCTTTCAAATTCACTTAGATGATGATATTGTGCACGCCGACGAACACGGGGCATCTTTTTATGTTTTACAAACTGAAACGTCAAACTACTCAGAGGCTACTTGGATATTAGAAGCAATTACATTAAAAAATCAGCAGCTCTTCATAATGGTGAAATCAAGGAAAAATACCATTAAATAGTAACCAAAACAATTGATTTTTTGATCATCCATGCAGTTCATTTACATGATCAAATTCTGTAAATTTCATTAAAATCGTCCAATAAATACTTTGTGTTCTGATTTTTTTGAAAGGCAGTATATAATGGTCGTCGTTTCAAATTCTCGCAAAAATATAAAGCCAATTCCAATATTAATCAAAGCAGTATGCGAAAAATAATTGCGGCTTTTAATTTACAAAAAGTATAATAATGTATCAACAAAGAAGATACTATTTATATAGATATCAGTTTTTTGTTCTTATGTGTAGGTATAGGTGTATTGAGGTGGAGGTCAAGTGGGATCAATTGATGATGTTGTTGATGCTGTTGGGTAATTGCTCGGAATTACTTTATCATTTTAACTACCTCCATCAGAGTGCCGAGTGAGAGTTGGTGGAGCCGTAATAAGTTATAATGGACGCTCACATATTACGCAGATTGTTATCTGTTTTATATATCGGGAGGTATTGGTAAATTCTGCGGTGCGACTAATTTTCCTTCCCCAGGGGAAATCACCTCGCGTTCGGCCGTAATTTGTTCCTGGTTACGAAACGCAAATTAATCAACTTTAATTCCATGAAATTATAAGTCTCTTTCAAATGGGTATATATTAGATTTGTATTGGTTTAGTAGCGGAAGAACATATGGGAAATATCATGCAGTAGGGTCCTTCAAAACGAAAATTGTACGCCTGGATTTTAAAGAATAAAAGAAGACATTTAATAAGTTACTTTTAAAAAAATACCAATTGAATTTGTATTAATAACGAGTGTTGTAAACTGTCGGCATCTCGGTTGCTTTGAAAAACAAATTACATATCTAAGATTATGCCATACGAAACGGTGAATCTTGAAAACGTCAAATACATTTAATGATATGTCATTGGGTAGTGTCAACGTGCTGAATTTAATTACGACGTATGTTCCTGAAGTTATAACCTACTGGGATGCCGACAGTTTGTAGACTCTCCTTATACAGAGAGTTTTATGTAACACCGAATATTTTCATAATATACATAAGTATACGTTGTATATTTGCCGATGCTAGGTTTATTAAAAGAATTTAATTTGAAGCTTTTAGCGAGTGTTTTCCACTCCCAGGCTAAGCATGAAGTAAAATTTCTAGTTTAGAAAAGCCAAAATTTTCAGGCTTTTCTAAACTCGAAATTTTACTTCATGCTTAGTCTGGGTGTAGAAAACACTCATTTCAAGTTTCAAATTAATTTTTTTTAACAACGAGTATTTAAAGATTTACGACATATACGGTGTAATTGGGGTATGTATACTTGAAAGAAAAACTCCCTGTGTATACAAGTTAAGGTATTAATAGCGATTGATTGGCTACAATTTTTAATAGTCATATAGGCAACCCAATTTTTACATAACTTAAAAATAAAGGTTTCAAATTGCAATGGATGAACATGTTCGGTGTTACATAAAACTCTCTGTATACTTTCAGTATACAGTAAACATTGAGATTAAACAGATTCATGTTTAATATGATCCTATTTATTATGTCTATTGCTACATTCGTAGTTGTAGCTATAATAGTAAATATTAAAAATTGTTGTTCTTAGAAATAAAAATAGTACGACCCAGCTTTCATCTAAAACAGGGGCCAATCCAGAGAATTTTGTGGGCGGGGCGGGGATAATTATAATAGAAAAATAAACATGATGAATAAAATGATTGGAGCACTCTTTAATAACACAAATAATTTGCTAATAATTTGCTTATTATTAAGGTTAGAACGTTATTTAAAAATAATCACGTAAATAATTTTATATCAATGATCTAATCGAATCGCCAATGAACAATAAATATGACTTAACATTCTGGGCGTGTAGAAAGAGCGGAAGGTCTGAGCCGTAAACACCGGACGTACTTATGGCAAGGAGTGTGAGTCAAGGATGCGCAAAGATGTATTCACATGCTCACTCTTAACACGACCATCAATCCCTAATTGGAGTAATACATCGTTGCCTCACATGTCTTGCACACTTAAAACTGACTCGTCTAAAGGATGTTCTCATCGTAAACAACAAATAGGCAAAACTGTACCAGTATAGACAGAAATTATGAATTATAAGTATTTCCTATATTAATTATTGGAATTGGTTGGATTCGTTTATTACCACAGATTTTATAGAAAAGCAATGAATTAATAAAATAGTGATGATGTTTACATGTTACGTGTTACATGTTTTCATTTTCTTCTTCTTTTAATGCGTAATTACTCTCAGCTCTGTTGACCAGTGACAGTAATTATTAAAATGTGCTGAATTTTTTGGAGTATCGACTGGATAATTGTTTTAATGAATAAATAAATGAAGCGATGATGGATGAAATCTTAAATGCAGGTTAAAATCTGGACAGAGTTAAACAGCCATTGCCCGCCCCGAGGAATAAAAAAAAATGAAATACGTTGATTTTGTTTAAAGGGAAAGGTTCAGTAGGAAATGGAATAATAAAAAGGATGTGATCAGTTGTGGATTTACACTGATTGAGGCCCCTGGCGCTAGCAAAATATGAGGCTCCAGGTCCATGAAATATAAAAGATATTTAAGTTTATTTTCCAACTGTAATTCTTACTCGCAATCATTATTTCAAATAATCAAATTGTACAGGCTTTTCTAGCCTCAAAATTTTACTTTATGCTTTGCTAGGAAGTGAACATTTATCAGAAGTTTCAAATTGTACGCTTTAATAAACAGAAAGCCCCGAAATAAGGAATTAAAACTAAATACTTTATAAAATTGAAAAATTGTTCATCTGCTTTACAGAAAATTAATATGTTATTCAAAATTATAGAGACAAAGCCGAATTTAAAAAATTATATAAAAATCAACAGATCCCTTAATTAGCATAAAATTCACAAACATAACACAATAATTAATCAACGTTAATTTTATTTAAACAAAATTTTCTTTTCAAATATGTTAAGGTACAACTGTATGTTTTCGAGTTTAGGTGAATTGATTATTACACTAAAAAAGACTGTTATTCCCTACTTCATTTTTTATTTTTATCGGTAGATGTACATTTCGAGACACAAAGTGCTCATTATCAATAACAAACTTTTTAATGTTAAGGTACAGTTCAAATATCCAATAAGAGAAACGCATGTATTCCAGCAATTTGAAAAATTGTAGATTCATGAAATATATAAATAGCAGAGCTGGGCAGGATTCGAATCATACAGGATTCGAATCCAGGATTCAAATTCTTTTAGAGGATTCAAACGAGGTATTCGAATACTTCACTGAATAAGGATTCGTAACGTGTTGTTAAGAGGATTCGTGTTTGAATCCGAATGAAGATGATTCGAATACTTATATAAGGATTCGAATACTTAAAAAAGGGTTCGAATCCTCTTATGGGATTCGAATCGTAAAACATAATTCTGATTCACTGTTAGGATTCGCATGCATTTTTTTTGTAATTTTAAACGTCATGTTAAATCAGTGTTTAATACGCCCAAATCTAAATTTCAAGGCCTATCTATACTCGACATTTTACTTTTTGCTGAATCAAGAAGTGGAAACACTCGATAGAGCTTCAAATTTTATGCTTTGATAAAAACAGCAAATGAATGAATATTTATTTTTAAAAAATCTACTTTATATGTATAATTGAAATTGATTCATTATCAAATAATCAAGTTTTCTTTGAAATTATTTGAAGTAAAACTAATACATGGTGGTGAAAATCTAAAATGTTAAATTTCCCTGACTTTTCCCTGGCATTTCAAGAATTTGTTTCGCAGACCTTTTAATATATTTTCCTTTTGTCAAAACCCCCCATTTTGATAACTTTTTTGCAATGTTTTTGTCGATATTATAACACTGTCCCGTGTGTTTTTATTCTAGAATGCCTTAAATTCACTCATAAAAATGTTCAATCTTATAAAACTCATAGCCAAGTATATGCACATAACACACGCAATAAAAATAACATCCAGCCATGTCACATAGGACTGACTAAATGCAAAAATGGAATACATATTTATGGTCCGAAACTGTACAATATACTCCCACAAAATGTGAAGTTACTTTCAAATATAAAATTCATAAAGTTAATTAAAGAATACTTGTCCACCAGGGCGTTCTATAGCATTAATGAATGTCTTGCACACAAATTCTCACCAACTGGTCAAGAGTAAACCATTGTTTTTGTATATTTTTATGTATTAGACTAAGCTTAATTTATTCTTATTGCTTTTTAACATTAATGCTCTTTGTTTTTATCTGTTTTATATATGTAGACAAACCTAGTCTTAATTATAATTTTAATATCAATGTTTTATTTATAGGCTAATATTATTTTATTTTATAGTTCAAATACTACTTTATGACTAGTGTAAACTTTATGTACTGGCACGCAATAAATATATTATTATTATTATTATTGATTTTAATCATTTTTACGTGTTTTGTAATTTTTATGATAATTGTTGATTTTAACAAATGTAATAACATATGGGTAATTAACCTTTAGGATTTTTGTTTATTTATGCCATCCATTGTTTTACTATTTGTATTGTTAATTGAATTTGTCTATGTAATAACTACTATTATTTTTATTTTTGGTCAACTTCGGTCATTACTTTTGTTTTCTGTAGAAAAAAAGTTTTATATTTTTGTTCATTTGGTAAATGTTTCATTTGTTTTAATTTTAGCAATTTTAAAGATTTTTGTCAATTATTTATACATGTGGCTTTTAAAGGTTTTATATAATATACAAATTTTATTTACTAATCATAAAATAAAATCTTTAAATCTTGGGACGTGAAGTAACATGTTTAAATTTAACGCACCAATTATGTTATGTTTTTACTATTAGTATTACTATTCTTTGTAAATGAAAATATAGATTAGTAAAATGGAGATTCCGTAAATAAATTAAATTAAAATTAAAAAATTAACAGCTACAAACAATCTGTCATTTTTGAGATACTGCATTTTAAATGTTATTTAATGTTGATTTTTTATTCAGATACAAATGCATTTTATCAACTATTTGCCATTAAAGTACAGAAATCGTAAAAAATATAATCACACTATTTTGTAGAAATTGTACATTTTTCTTGAGATTAAATTACACGTATGTTTGTGAATATTGAAAATTTTATTTAAAGTTTGTGTTTATTTGCCAATTTTTAGGATTTATATTGTATATACAATATAAATTCATACAAATGATTGTAAACAAATCGTCAAAATTAATAAAAAAATAGCCAAACAAATCAAAATCTATGATATGGTTATATACCTATTATTGATTTTGATTTATTTGACAATTTTTTATTAACATTGACGATTTGTTTATAATCATTTGTATGAATTTTATCGATTTAAAACATTTTAAATGAAAAATTTTATATTTTTTATGAATATTGACGATTTTTCCAATGTTAACGTCTTTTTTCAATTTCAGCCTTTTTTATTGATTTTTGACAAGTTTTTTTTCGATTTTGTTTGTTTATCAATATCCTTGTCAATATTGACAATTTTTTGTTGATTAAGTTGGTTTAAATAATTTTATTAATAATAAATTAATATTATATCTACAATATTTAATTTAGTAGATTTTTGTCATTTCTGGTTTATTTTATAAATTAGTGTTTGTTAATTTTCGTTAGCGTTGACAAAACTTATTGTTGTCATTATTTATTTGACAATAAAGTTAGATAATAAACGTACATATTTATTTAAATCAACTTATCCGATCCTATTTTAAATAACTCAAATAATATTTTCTAACTTCCTATGTATTTATATTCTATAGGGAGTTCATTTATATATACATACAGAGAGTTTTATGTAACACCGAACATGTTCATCCAATACTTCAAACTTCAAACTTTTTATTCAGTGCTATTCAGAAGATATCCGTTACACAGGTCAATACAATTTAGCAAAGCTTAACCTAAATATGATGCATGCATCAAAATGAAATATAAAATGTATACAAGGCAGAATAAGTTAAAACAAGACAATGAAGGCATATTAAAATATAAAAGTTAAACTAGTAAAATATAAAATATAAACAAGGCAGAATAAGTTAATACAAGACGAACAAACAGACATATTAAAATATAAAAGTTAAAATAGTTCCTAATCTACAAGTTACTTGATAAAAAGAAACAAAGCAGCATAAGTTAAAACAAGACAAACAAAGAACAGACATATTAAAATATAAAAGTTAAACTAGTAAAATATAAACAAGTAAAATATAAACAAGGCAGAATAAGTTAATACAGACATATTAAAATATAAAAATTAAAATAGTTCCTAATCTAAATTGACACCTTTATTTTTTAAGTTATGTGTAAATTGGGTAAATTGGGTTGCCTATATGACCATTAAAAATTGTACCCGATTAATCGCAATTAATGCCTCAACTTGTACACACAGGGAGTTATTCTTTCAAGTATAGATGTCCCAACTACACCGTATATGTCGTAAATCTTTAGATACTCGTTGTTAAAAAAATAATTTGAAACTTGAAATGAGTGTCTTCCACTCCCAGACTAAGCATGAAGTAAAATTTCGAGTTTAGAAAAGCCTGAAAATTTGGTTTGGTCGCGTAGCGCGAAGCGCGGAGCGGCCAAACCAAATTTTCAGGCTTTTCTAAACTCGAAATTTTACTGCATGCGCCACCGGTACAAAACACTGACATATTACGAAGTTTGAAACACCGCTAAACTTTACATTGCATCAGTGTTTTGTACCGGTGGCGCCTGAAGTAAAATTTCGAGTTTAGAAAAGCCAGAAAATTTGGTTTGGCCGCTCCGCGCTTCGCGCTACGCGACCAAACCAAATTTTCAGGCTTTTCTAAACTCGAAATTTTACTTCATGCTTAGCCTAGGAATGGAAAACACTCGTTTAAAGCTTCAAATTAAATTCTTTTAATAAACCCAGCATCGGCCAATATACAACGTACCGTTATGTATATTTAAAAGAAAATTTCTCGTTATGACAATGTTCGGTGTTACATAAAACTCTCTGTATATCAATTACTGCGTATATGCTGTAAATCTTCAGATATTCGTTGTTTTTTTTTTAAGAGTTCAGTTGGATATGCTACTAAAAAAAAAATTGTAAACTTCACTTGAAATCAGTGGCGCATGAAGTAAAATTTTGAGTTTAGAAAAGCCCCGCGTAGAAAATTTGTCGAGGGTCGCGCAGCGACCCTCGACAAATTTTCACGGGGCTTTTCTAAACTCGAAATTTTACTTCATGCGCCACGCGTATAAAACACTGATTTCAAGTGAAGTTTACAATTTTTTTTTTAGTAGCATATTTTTAATCCTGCTTTAGCAGTTTTTTTTATACGGATTTAACGGTGTATTTTTAATTTCACAATATTTCAGTGATTTATACTCGTGGCGCATGAAGTAAAATTTCGAGTTTAGAAAAGCCTGAGTTTGGATTTGGACGCTACGCGTCCAAATCCTAACGCTCAGGCTTTTCTAAACTCGAAATTTTACTTCATGCTTAGTCTGGGAGTGGACGACTCTCGCTTAAAGCTTCAAATTGAACTCTTAAGAAAAACAAATATCTGAAGATTTGCAGCTTTAAACGAGTGTTTCTACTCCCAGATTAAGCATGAAGTAATAGTCTCTTCATGCTTAATCTGGGAGTAGAAATACTCGTTTAAAGCTTCAAATTGAACTATTTCAAAAAGACAATGAATATCGAGGAGATTACTTAAAATAAAAAGTCCCTGTACAAAAATGTTTTATTAATGTCAATCACTTGTGATTAGTCTAAAAGTATACACACACAGTGATACACATTATGAATAAGAAAACCTCCACAACATGAATTAGGCGACAAACATAATGCTAATCGAATGCAAAATAAACTACAAGAATAAAATATTTGTTTTGTTGATAATACACCTCAAATCTCTTACTGCATTTTAGTATTGACTTATTTAAATAATTATTTTGGAAAACTATTTATTTTCATAATAATCCAAAACAAATTAATTTATGATCCAAAATTAGCCATATAAATTAGTCCATGAATTTTGTTTCGCTAGATTGGTTAAATCGTATACTGTGCGGAGCGACCAATCCAAATTTTTAAGCTTTTCGAAAGTCGAAATTTTACTTTATGCGCCACGCTTATAAAACACTGATTTAATATGAAGTTAAATTTAATTTCATATTCGATAGTATGAACCAGTTGACGAATAGTAAAACTTGAAAAGTTTCTCTCCAAAAACACATGTTTTGTCATTTCAATACCACAGAGTAAATTAAATGATGAATAAAAAAAACACGCATAGTAAAATTTCATATCTGTAATAATTTTAAAATGTCTTACTTGAATTTATTAAATTTCTGATGTCCCCTGCATATAATGGACAAAGACTAAAACAGTACTATCAACATTTTATCAAAAATTAAGAATGTTAGAGAATGAGTTTGGGTGAGTTACGTGAAGATGATAATAACTTGAAATAAAACACTTTTTCTCCTTTCTTCACAAGTTTATTATAAAATAAACTTGTGAAGAAAGGAGAAAAAGTGTTTTATTTCAAACGTTAGAGACTTAAATTAAAGATGTATGGCAATAAATGCAGCTTGCGAAATTGCATAAACCAAGGATAATCAATTATAAACAACCTATCCTAACTTGTTATTTCTAAAATAGGTCATTCGATTTTTCTTAGCTATGTTTGTGAGGAAATTGGGCTTTCAAATATTCTTAGTAAATCGGGTGATGATTTTTTCTTTGATTCCGATTATTTACATGTATTTGAAGAGATAGAATTAAACATAAAATTAAATTATTTTCCACGTCAATTTCGTATTATCCGTCTTGACAGTGGACACAGCGTATATGTTAACTACGCGAAATTTCAAAAAGTGAAATCAATGAAAATATTATTGAAGGGCTAAAAGACCAACTACGGTCGATAGCCAATTTCTGAATTGAAAAATTTAGTGTAGTTCATTTTAACGTACTGTAAAATTAGTGTTATGTAATTATAATTCAAAAATAAACATATTTATATACAAAGAGTTGTATGTAACACCGAACATGCCAGAAAATATTCAATGTAAATTTTCCTATGTTCGATGTGTTCTGGGATGCATCAAAGCATTGAGTGCCATTTCATTGGCTGATTTTAATAGTTCTAACGCAATTGTAGTTTTTAGTAGTTCTAACGCAACTTACATAATAATAAATAATAAATAAATCTTTATTGGTTGTTTACAATACAATAATTATTAACATATGTATTCTTTAATTTAAAAAAAAAATGTAACCAAAGGGTTATCGACCTGAGGTCTTTCTACCCTGGTTTGTCATTTATTTAGTCCGTCATGATTGTTAACTGTCATTGTCTAGCGAGGTGAAATGTTTGATGAATTCATATGTGGTTTCTGATGGGTGTTTGCATTTAGGAGGGATTTCGGGATTTCTGGGGATACATAGTTTATCTAGGAGCTCTAGATTTTCAGGGTTAGTGCAGAATTTTTGGGAATGGGCTAAAAGGCGGTCTTGGATAGGTGTAATTCCGGTACTATTGTAGAGTAGGATGTTTGATGAATTATATAAGGGGTTATGTGGATGCCGTAATTTAGTTAAAATGCGGAGGGATGATCGTTCGGAAATTTGAATATGTTTTAATACGGAGGGGCGGGATTGTGACAAGAGAACGGCTCCATAGTCCAGCATAGGTCTACATATAATTTTATATATATGTGCGGCGGTGTTAATATTTATACCTTTACCTCTATAAGTGAGGCATCTAAAGTGTTTAGCTCTAGCACGAATTTTGTTTTTAATGGCCAGTGTATGCTTTTTAAAATTGAATTTTTGGACAAATAATTCGCCCAGGTATTTGCAGGTTGGGGATGAGGTAATGCGGTTATTGTTGATGGTAATTGAATGAGGAGTCGGTGGGATGCGATGGAAAGGTATTAGGAGTTTGGATTTTAATGGGTTTATTTTAATTCTCCATTTGTTAAACCACGATTCAATTTTGTTGGAGAATTGCTGGAGGGTGGATATGGAATTTGGAATATTATTAGAGTGGACAACGAGAACAGTATCATCTGCAAATTGGAGAAGGTATGCTAAAGGATTGAAGTAGTCAGGGTTTGGGTTGTAAATGTCGTGGCAGTATAAGTTGTATAGGATGGGAGAAAGTGGGGAACCTTGAGGCACACCTTGCTCTGGAGTAAAGGTAGTGGAAAGGTCGTTATGGATTCTAATTTATAGGGATCTATTTTGTAGGAAGTTGGCTATTAGGATAATGAGGTGTTTGGGCAGATTAATGGTGTAGCAATTATATAAAAGCCCTCGATGCCATACGGAGTCGAAGGCTTTTTTAATGTCTAGAAAAAGCATAGATGATTTTCTACCCTCTAGGTGGGCTGTCTCGCAGTTGGAAGTAAGAATTGTGAGGGGAAGGATTGTGGAACGATTGGGTAAGAAACCAAACTGGTATGTTGGGATATATTGGGTAATGGTTGACATAAGTTTGCGTTTAATAAGAGATTCGAAGAGCTTACCAAGAACAGGGAGAAGTGTAATTGGACGGTAGCTGGAAGTTAAGGAAGGATCTAGATTTCGTTTTGGAATACATGTTATTATACCATGTTTCCATTCTGTAGGGAAATATTGGTGGCGATAGTTGTGGTTGAATATTTTAAGGATGTATTGGCGGATATTGTCATTAAATGATTTTATTATACGTCGATGGATATGGTCATGCCCTGGAGCTGTGTTTTTTCCTTTATTTAGGATGTCATAATAGTCCGATTCGTCTAGAATGTCATTGTCGGGTGGAGGTGAGGGGTGAAGAGGGAATGTGTCATACCAAGAATTTACTGTCTCAAGTAGTATTTTGTTAAATGATTCGTCTTGCGCAAATATGAAGGTGTCCTTGAAATAGTTTTTAAATATGTCTGCCATTTGTCCGGTATCGTTAGTTAAAGTATTCGTAGTTGGGTCGATAATGTCTTTTATTTTGTCATTCTTTCTATATTTTGTTAATTTCTTAATTTCCATCCAGTAAGTCTTGCCTTTCATGCTATTTATGTTTTCACAAGCGTTTATCCATGTCGTTTTCTTGTATTCGTCTCTTAGTCGGTGTATGTCTTTGTTCAGTCTGTTAATTTTTTGTCTAAGTTCTATTGTGTCTGTTATTTTAATGTCACGATATAATTGTCTTTTGAATTTAATAAGTGTTAGGATATAGTTAGGTAGCGGATATTTATATGTTTGTTTAGTTTGTTTAGGAGTGTGATTAAGGATTGAAGATGAAAGCAGGTTGTTAAATTTTGTTATAATATCGGGATTTGGAGTCGGATTGTTCTTGATAAACGTCTCCATCTCATCATTAACCTTATCTGTACAGCATTTTTTAAAATTATAGATACAAAGAGGAGTTGGTAAAGGGATATGTTGTTGAATATTAAGGTCAAATTGGATTGAAAGATGGTCGGAACACAAGTCAGGAATAAGTGATACTGATGTTATTAAGTCACTTAGGTTTTTTGTACATAATAGGATATCGGGAGTTGATGGTGGATTATTGTTCATAATGAAGGGGGGAGGTGTTTTAATTTGAGTAAAGTTCGATTGCGATAGGCAGGAAGATAGGTGGCGAGCTTTAGTTTTATTGATATTAAAATCACCAAGAATAATTGCATTATCGTACAGCGATGCTTTGGTGAATATACTATCTTCTATCTGGGAGTGTGGATGGATGTATACAAGAAATAGGTGGACAGTATAGGAAGGGAATACTAAGGTACAGTGAAGGCATTCATTTAGCGGATTGTTTATTTTTGGGGAATTTGCTTTACACAGGTTTACAGAAGGATGTACTGCTATCACTGATCCTCCTCTATGATTATCATTGTGGATGGTGGAGAGATTCTGAATTGAGGACCACTTTTTAAAAGTGTATGGTGTTTTGTGTTTGGTTTCTACCATTAGGTTTATATGGATAGGATTATTGGACAGGTAATGGCTGAGTAAATGGGATTTGTTTGTTAGGGAATTAATGTTGGAGTATAAAAAACGTACACTAGCCATTTTTAGTTACGACAGTATTACCTATGTGGACTCCATCCTTTGGGGCGACTGGAGGGATGATGTGCGGTTGTTCTATGTCAAACATTACGATGAACATTCTATTGCCTGAAAATGATGCATGAGTGTCAATATTGAATGATACAATAAATCTTTCTCGAAGTTTCTTTAAAAGGTCCTGTCGGTCGTTGTTGTTAGGTGAATTTATTTTTGTGGTATAACAGTCTAGTATGAAGTCATGAATTGTGAGTGGTTGATGAACGCGAGATGTCTTTGTCAATGTCTGGTCCATTTCTGTTGTCGCAACTTACATTTAACGTCAAAATAAAATGTGTCATTCAATAATCGCCTATATCACTAATGGAATGTTAATATTAAACAGAAAAGAAAAATGAGAAAGAGAAGAACAGATTTAGCTTAATCGCAAAAATAATAGAAAAACAAATTCCTGTTACTTGCGTTTGCTAATATTTTAAGATAAGTTTATAAATTGATTCAATTTCACCTGGAGATTATTAGGAACTTCGATTCAGCGTATTGTGTAAACCATTTGATCAGGACCACACCAAGTACGTTGCTTTGGGCGTACTAGCAAAAATGCCGTCCAAAAACTGCCTGGTACTTTGGGGAGTGCGCATTTCTGCACTGCACTTAGGCCTCATTAGGCCCATTGTGCTAACAACACGGCTTTTCGGCAGCTTTAAATATAAATATTCTAAATTTGAAGAGCGTGGCGAGGCAGGTTTGCAAGTACCGCACCTTGTACTGCTGCCAGCACAACAACACTGGGGTGTTAGGTGTGCTGCTTTATTTGGCAAACATTGCAATTTTTATTTATTTGCTAACATAATACTCAATGAAGATAATGTAGGTGTATTTATTACTTTATTGACTTTATTTAACTTACAATGAATTGAAGATACAGTGATTTTTTTTAGGTAAACATGCATAAGCTGTAAATTTTCCGACATTCGTTGTTTTTTGAAAGAGTTCAATTTGATTCTTTAAACGAGTGCTTTCCACTCCCAGACTAAGCATGAAGTAAAATTTCGAGTTTAGAAAAGCCCCGTGAAAATTTGTCGAGGGTCGCGCAGCGACCCGAGACAAATTTTCTGGGCTTTTCTAAACTCGAAATTTTACTTCATGCGCCACGCGTATAAAACACAGATTTCAAGTGACATTCGAATATACATAAATTTCACAATATTTTAGTGTTTTATACGCGTGGCGCATGAAGTAAAATTTCGAGGGGCTTTTCTAAACTCGAAATTTTACTTCATGCTTAGTCTGGGAGTGGAAAACACTCGTTTAAAGCTTTAAATCGAGCTTAAAAAAACAAGGAATATCTAAGGATTTACAGAAAATAGGTTGAATTTGAAATACGTATACCTAAAAGAAAAACTTCCTGTATGTTTCAGGACAGTATTAATCTTAATTGTTTTGAAATGCTGATGTCTTGCTTTGGACAAAAAAGTATGTTCCATATTCCCACACACTGCACTTACCATAAACGCACAAGATTTAATAACTGACACATTTATTTTGACGTTACATGTATTCTATTTACATTAGTCCTAATTTGCATTAGAACTACTAAAAATCGTAACCAACGAAATCGCACCCAGAAGAATGTAAATTGGGTTGACTATATTACCATTGGAGATCGTAGCCAATCACATCGCACTCAATGCTTTGATGCGTCCCAGAACAAATCGAACATAGGAAAATTTACAGTGAACATTTTCTGGCATGTTCGGTGTTACTTAAAACTCTCTGTATATATTATTTAAGTATTAATGATGTTTCATATTTTTTCGCAAGTTAGTGATAATTTAAACATCTAGTGAAGTTGTTAGAATCGTAACCTATTCTAAAATGTTTCGGTTTGTATTTGTGGTCTTTTGCTACCATAATTTTTTATAAGAAAATAGTTTAAAATTATTTAGGTTGATTTTGTTTTTTTTTATCATTTAAAACATAATTAAAATGATGAAATAAATATATTTTTTCAATGTAGAAAGTTTCATTCAATTTCATCGTTGTTATTAAAATCCAGTTCAGTGATGCATTCTTCAAGCGTAAACTAGCAAACGCAAATACAAACTAATTAAATCAATTACATAAATAACCCAGCATTTGCAAAATGACTGCTATCCATTTTTTCTCGATAATCATCCGTTATAATTGCAGCAAATTTTCCACGCATGAATTCCTCAACTGTACTCGTAGATATTGAATATTTCTGACCAAACACAGTCAACACTCTCACTTTCGTTTCGACCATATTTTCCATAGGCAATTGCCATTATTACGTGCTTTTCCTTTTTGCCCATAAGGTGCACTACCGGAGTAAAAGTAAACGGTAGCCGGGAAAATGATAAATCAATCTTATGCATCTGCACGTATTGAGTCGCAGTGAAAGTACTTTTCGAAAAGTTCATTTGCTCCGATCGGATCTGGCAATAAAATCGAATTCCGCGGTCGAATGCGTAATTAATTGCTTTTCGGGATCGATAAAAAACATTAGGGTTTTTTTTTTAACAAATAGTTTCTAGGTATTGAAATCGACTAAAACAGGGGTTTACCTCCGCTGGGCCGCATTTATTTATTTATTTGAATAAACGTATAAACTTTTACAATTTTACAAAAATTATATTATTTCTGGACAAATATATTAGAATAAGAAACTAACAATAATAATATCGCATGCATGCTGAATTATGGCTAAAATATTATTAAATTAACTTAACTCGAAAAATTCAACAAAAAATGAATTTATGAGTTTATCGAAGACGCCGCCAAAAAGCAACGTTTCCGAAATACATTACATGATAAATTAAATTAATCAATGTAATTTGGCAATGAATTGTATGTGCGCATTGCTCTAGTAATTGGATTATTGTAACCGTAATTGGTCGAGTGGTATGGAATCCTATATAAATGTTGATGTCTCCGTAGTTGTGGAGGTAAAGTACTAAAATTTAACTGGGCTAACAGATCACTACAGTTAAGAAATCCGTTAATTACCAAAGACGAGGCGACGACATGAAAATGGCTAAAATCTTCCGATATCTATCCCTTTCCTAAAATGCTGGAGGGTAAGGGGAAAGAGACCGAGCACTCAGGGGATAATCCGTTATGAACACCAAACGTATTTTCTGGGTGTCAATGTCAACCCGATATTAGCAGATAGTAAGTCCATCTGTTTTCAGCCGAAAGTTGTATTATATATTTTCACTAGAGTAGTAACATTTTTCGACAACAAGTAATTCTTTACATTATTAAATGTAAAATTTACTATAAGGGGTGTCCAAAAATTAAGAAAATAATTAATTATAATTTTAGAACAAAAAGGTATAGCGAAAAGTTATTTGTAATCGAGAATTATGTCTACTTGTAAAATTTTAGGTCAATAGAATTTTTTGAAATGTATCTATTTCTGATGTGTAATTGTTCAAAATAATACCATTATGTACTAATATTTTTCTGAATGTATTAAATATAAACTTGTTGCTTATATTAAGCTGGAATTATTTTTTCTGTAGTAGTTCTGGTGCAAAAAATATATTCCTTTGGGTTAGTTCTACAGAAAACTTTTATGGCCAAATGTTGCTAATTCATTACTTCTAGTAGTATTCGTAATTTTAAAATGAATATATAGAAAACGTAAATGGCAAGTATTTTAATAAATAAAAGTGGTTTTGTTTAATTTTTCGATTAGAATGTGAAGATTTCAATGAGTAATGCTCAATAATTGTTTTGGATTGAAACAATAATTTTTGAGAAATAAGAGTTTGTAAATAAGGATTTTCTAATTTAAAAAATTAATAGCTTGAAAATGTTTGCGGGTAACATACAATGCTATTATTTGTTTTTAATCTAGAACAATACTTTAATTTTTAAAACAAAATTTGATTTAGTAAAACACATACACTTACAAAAATTCGATCATACATACCTTCTTGCAGTGGCGTTGATAGCTTTTTGTGATGGGGGGATTTTAAGTTAGTATGTTGTTTCATAAATTTATTTTCTTAAAGTTATACAAAAACAAATACAAAAAATGAGTATATGTTCATCGTAACACTTTCTCCGTCATTTAAACAATTGATGATTGACATACTAAACGTATTTCGCTTGTTAATTGGTTATAGACTATTTTACATTAAATTAGCGTTTTATACGCGTGGCGCATGAAGTAAAATTTCGAGTTTAGAAAAGCCTAATTTGGCTCGGTCGCTCCGCTGCGCTACGCGCCCGAGCCAAATTTTTAGGCTTTTCTAAACTCGAAATTTTACTTCATGCTTAATCTGGGATTGGAAACACCCGTTAGATGATCAATCATAAACTTTTTTTGCAGTTTTTTATTGTAAAATTTATGACTAATAAACAGAGCTGGGACGAATCCTCGTAAAAAGGATTCGAATCACGAATCCGAATCACCTAATATGATTCGAATCACGAACACTCGAATAAAGGATTCGTAAGAGATACATATGATTCGAATCCTGTTTTTTCGAATCACGAATACAAATCCTTTAAGAATAAATTTGATTTTATTATTTTTTTGCAACCATTATTATATAAATATCGTTTCCAGTTGTTTAAACAAAAATATTCAAAACTTAATTATTTATTATTAACACTGAACATCGTTGATAACAGACTAAATATCTGACTCCCTAACTAAAGATGTATTTGTGTGTTTCTGAACTTCACTTCAAATCAGTGTTCTGTACTCGTGACGCATGAAGTAAAATTTCGAGTTTAGAAAAGCCCGAAAATTTGTCTCGGGTCGCTGCGCGACCCTCGACAAATTTTCACGGGGCTTTTCTAAACTCGAAATTTTACTTCATGCTTAGCCTGGGAGTGGAAAACACTCGTTTAAAGCTTCAAATTGAACTTAAAAAAAAAACAAGGAATATCTAAAGATTTACAGAAAATATGCTAAATGTGGTTCAAAACCCTCCTGAAATTTTCAAAATGATAAATTTTTGTATGTAAAAGCGGTAGTAGTAGTAGTAGTAGTAGTACAGGCTCCATCTGCGGAACTGGAAGCTCTGTCTGCGGCAGTTCTTTCTGCTAGTGGACAAATCGTTTTTAACTAAAAAAAAATAAACGTTACATTTTGTAGTAGTGGTTCTTTCGGCTAATAGTACTTAGTAGTACTAGTACAGGCCTCGTCTGCTGGTAGCAAGATATCTGAAGCTACAACCATCTGAGCTAGACGTTCTGCCTGGTAATAGTGCTAGTTGTTTCTGCTAGTATAAATAGTGTTTTCCGCAAAACAGCTTATTTTCTGTAAATCTTCAGATATTCCTTGTTTTTTTTAAAGTTCAATTCGAAGCTTTAAACAAGTGTTTTCCACTCCCAGACTAAGCATGAAGTAAAATTTCGAGTTTAGAAAAGCCCCGTGAAAATTTGTCGAGGGTCGCGCAGCGACCCTCGACAAATTTTCTGAGCTTTTCTAAACTCGAAATTTTACTTCATGCGCCACTATAAAACAGTGATTTAACGAGACATTTAAAAACCCACCAAAGACATTTTTCATGTTAATCCTCACAATTAATTTGAATTATTTTTGACGATTCAAATCCTTTTGTAAGTATTCGAATCCTTTTATAAATATTCGAATCCTTTTATAAATATTCGAATCCTTTTATAAATATTCGAATCCCTTTATAAGGATTCGAATCACCCACATATGGATTCGAATACGAATCCTCTTAAAAAAATGTAACGAATTCGGATCACGAATCCAGTTGAAGTAAAAGGATTCGAATCCAGGATTCGAATCCTGAATGATTCGAATCCTGTCCAGCTCTGCCAATAAATAGAGTTGATGTTTTAATAAACTTTTGGCGTAAACGATTTTTCTTCCAGTTTGAACAATTTAATAACATTGAAGAAATGGTAATAGTAATTATTATGAATTTCATTGAAGTAAATCTGAAGTTTAGTTGATTTTTTTTATGGAGAACTAGCTATTTTACTTTTACATACTGTAACTAAAATTATAATTTTTTAAAAAATTACCAATTTTAATTATTCTGTTCAGAAAACAATATTATTGTATCGTAAATTAAAGTTGTGAGACCCCCAAATTGAACACTTTATTTTAAAGGCCTAACAAAAACGCATCGATAGTCGTATTTATTTAAAATTCTCAAGATCCACTAAAAATAAACGTATTTTAATATTCGACACAAAAAATATATAATTCTTTCACGTCTTAAAATAATGAAACCCTAAAGTAGATTTGCATAAATGAAAATAATAGATTTTTTTTTAGACATTTTTGTATTTGTATTTGTTTATTTAATACGGAATCTTCAATTGAACACAATACATCAAAAACGTAGACAGATCAAGATAACGTGGTAAAATGAAATACAGGAAAGTTTTCTTTTAAATATACATATGCATACGTTTTTTTAAAGAATTCAATTTGAAGCTCAAAACCAGCAGTTTCCACTCCTACATTAAGCAAGAAGTAAAATTTTGAGTTTAGAATAGCCTGAATATTTGGTTTGGTCGCGTAGCGCGAAGCGCGGAGCGACCAAACCAAATTTTAATATATTTAAAAAAATTAATATATTTTGAACAAGTGAACTTAGCTCAAAATTAATGTCTTATACCCATAGCGCATGAATTAAATTTATAAAAAAAATAAATCGCTAACAGAAAACTAGCCTTTTATTTCATTCTCTTCATTTTCAAGACCCTAAATCGCTATAAATATTATACGTATGCACCTTTTTCTACTTACTATCACATACATCAATATCCGTCTTATGAAAAATAATGTTTGTCTTTGTCAAAAGAATTAATCAAAACTTATTAGTCGAGAATTTACACTAAACAATATTTTTTGACATATTGATCATATTGTTATGAAAATACGCTAAGGTAGTAACCCTAAATCGGTTGTTAATTACGGGAATTGCTAGATTAGGGTGTGTGTTTTATTTAATCGATTCAATTAAAAAAGGGAAAACAGTGAAACTACCTGCTATTCTAACAGATAAGGTCATAAATTGTAACATCAACACCCCATAAATTGTGGTTTCTTTTCTTCCATTATACTCCCGCGCTTGTAGAGGGTGCCTCTCTTCAAAATTTGCTGGTTTAGCCATTTTCAAGAGGTCCTAAGACGAGTTGTCTTGGGCCGCATAAGTGAAAAGGGAAAAAAAGCAAACATTCATTATTAACAATTCAAATCGTTGATAGCAGACTAAATATTTTATTTAGTGTTTTTCTAATTAAAGATGTACTAATGTGTTTTTAGACTTCACAATAGTTCAGTGTTTTATGTGCGCGGCGCATGAAGTAAAATTTTGAGTTTAGAAAAGCCCGGCAATTTGGTTTGATCGCTCCGCTTCGCTACGTGACCAAACCAAATTTTCAGGCTTCTCTAAACTCAAAATGTTACTTTTTCCGTATTCAAGGATTAGAAAATACATGTCAGAATAATGTAGAGGACTTTGATCAGTGGTTCTGAATTTGAGTTTTGAGGGGGACAATTGAAAATTATAAAAATCGCTAAACTCATTAAAATAAATATTATAAAATTCTCATAGTTTAAAGAATTTGTATATAATTATTGAATTTTAACAACATGGATAAATAGAATAATCCTATTCTATTTATCAGCTTTTATGAAGTCTGTAAACTTTGATTAGATTTTATTAAAATGATTCATAAGGTCAATGAATGTTTAAAATTTGTTATAGCAAATAATTAAAAACAATATGTACTTTCATCTTAATATATCAATATTTGAGATTGCTATTATGACCCATACTTAATCACAATTCAATATTTTGCTATTATAATTATAAGAAATATTAAACGATTCTTGAATATGATTAAAGCTTTATAATAATTATGAAAAATATCTTATTAGAAACAATATTTATATATTCCTCTTCTTCCTGGGTCATATTCCAAAGTGTACTATAATCATAATGTTGTTCAATCTAAAACATTATTAAGTGCTTCCAATCCTTGGTTAAGCATGAAGTAAAATTTCGAGTTTAGAAAAGCCTGAAAATTTGGATTTGCTGGGGCGCGCGAGCGTATAAAACACTGACTTATAGTGGATTTCAAAAATACATCAAAACAATATATTTAATTAGAATAACATAAAAAGCAGATGTTTATTTATCTATAAACTTTTATGAAGTCTATGAACTGTTATTAGATTTTTATTAAAATGATTCAAAAAGCCAATGAAAGTTGACAATTTTTTATAACAAATAATTAACAACAATATGTACTTTCATCTTAAACTATAATAAATTGAGATTGTTATTAAGACCCATACTAAATCGCAATCTAATATTTTGTTATTATAATTATAAGAAGTATTAAACGATTCTTGAACATGATTAAATCTTTATAATAATAATAATTAGGAAAAATATCTTATTAAAAACAATATTTATATATTCCTCTCCTTCCTGGGTCTTATTGCTAAGTGTACTATCATCACAATGTTGTTCAATCTGAAACTCTATTAAGTCCTTCCAATCCTTGATTAAGCATGAAGTAAAATTTCTAGTTTAGAAAAGCCTGAAAATTTGGATTTGCTGGGCCGCGCGAGCGAAGCGAGTCGCGCCCCAGCAAATCCAAATTTTCACTTTTCTAAACTAGAAATTTTACTTCATGCGCCACATATAAAACACTGACTTATAGTGGATTTCAAAAATACATCAAAAGAATATATTTAATTAAAATAACACATAAAAGCAGATGTTTATTTATCTATAAACTTTTATGAAGTCTATGAACTGTTATTACATTTTTATTAAAATGATTCAAAAGGGCAATGAATGTTGACAATTTTTTATAACAAATAATTAATAACAATATGTACTTTCATCTTAAAATATCATAAATTGAAATTGCTATTAAGACCCATACTAAATCACGATTTAATATTATGTTATTATAATTATAAGAAATATTAAACGATTCTTGAATATGATTAAAGCTTTATAATAATTATAAAAAATATCTTATTAAAAACAATATTTATATATTCCTCTTCTTCCTGGGTCTTATTGCAAAGTGTACTATCATCATAATGTCGTTCAATCTGAAACTCTATTAAGTGCTTCCAATCCTTGATTAAGCATGAAGTAAAATTTCGAGTTTAGAAAAGCCTGAAAATTTGGATTTGCTGGGGCGCGCGAGCGAAGCGAGTCGCGCCCCAGCAAATCCAAATTTTCAGGCTTTTCTAAACTCGAAATTTTACTTCATGCGCCACGCGTATAAAACACTGATTTATAGTGGAATCAAAAATACATCAAAACAATATATTCAATTAGAATAACACCAATAGTAGATGTTTATTATTTATCAACTTTTATGAAGTCTGTAAACTCTTATTAGATTTTATTAAAATGATTCAAAAGGGCAATGAATGTTCACAATTTGTTATAACAAATAATTAAAAACAAGATTCACTTTCACCTTAAAATATTATAAATTGAGATTGCTATTAAGACGTATACTTAATCACGATTTAATATTTTCCTATTATAATTATAAGAAATATTAAACGATTCTTGAATATGATTAAAGCTTTATAATAATTATAAAAAATATCTTATTAAAAACAATATTTATATATTCCTCTTCTTTCTGGGTCTTATTGCAAAGTGTACTATCATCATAATGTTATTCAATCTGAAACTCTATTAAGTGCTTCAAATCCTTGATTAAGCATGAAGTAAAATTTCGAGTTTAGAAAAGTCTGAAAATTTGGATTTGCTGGGGCGCGCGAGCGAAGCGAGTCGCGCCCCAGCAAATCCAAATTTTCAGGCTTTTCTAAACTCGAAATTTTACTTCATGCGCCACGCGTATTAAACACTGACTTAAAGTGGATTTTAAAAATACATCAAAAGAATATATTTAATTAGAATAACACCAATAACAGATGTTTATTATTTATCAACTTTTATGAAGTCTGTAAACTGTTATTAGATTTTATTAAAATGATTCAAAAGGGCAATAAATGTTTACAATTTGTTATAACAAATAATTAAAAACAATATGTACTATCATCTTAAAATATCATAAATTGAGATTGCTATTAAGACCTATACTTAATCACGATTCAATATTTTGCTATTATAATTATAAGAAATATTAAACGATTCTTGAATATGATTAAAGCATTATAATAGTTATAAAAAATATTTTATTAAAAACAATTTTTATATATTCCTCTTCTCCCTGGGTCTTATTGCAAAGTGTACTATCATCATAATGTTGTTCAATCTGAAACTCTATTAAGTGCTTCGAATCCTTGATTAAGCATGAAGTAAAATTTCGAGTTTAGAAAATCCTGAAAATTTGGATTTGCTGGGGCGCGCGAGCGAAGCGAGTCGCGCCCCAGCAAATCCAAATTTTCAGGATTTTCTAAACTCGAAATTTTACTTCATGCGCCACGCGTATAAAACAGTGACTTATAGTGGATTTCAAAAATACATCAAAACAATATATTCAATTAGAATAACACCAATAGTTGATGTTTATTATTTATCAACTTTTATGAAGTCTGTAAACTGTTATTAGATTTTATTAAAATGATTCAAAAGGGCAATGAATGTTCACAATTTGTTATAACAAATAATTAAAAACAATATTCACTTTCACCTTAAAATATTATAAATTGAGATTGCTATACAGACCTATACTTAATCACGATTCAATATTTTGCTATTATAATTATAAGAAATAATAAACGATTCTTGAATATGATTAATGCTTTATAATAATTATGAAAAATATTTTATTAAAAACAATATTTATATATTCCTCTTCTTCCTGGGTCTTATTGCAAAGTGTACTATCATCATAATGTTGTTCGATCTGAAACTCTATTAAGTGCTTCCAATCCTTTATTAAGCATGAAGTAAAATTTCGAGTTTAGAAAAGCCTGAAAATTTGGATTTGCTGGGGCGCGCGAGCGAAGCGAGTCGCGCCCCAGCAAATCCAAATTTTCAGGATTTTCTAAACTCGAAATTTTACTTCATGCGCCACGCGTATAAAACACTGACTTAATGTGGATTTTAAAAATACATCAAAACAATATATTTAATTAGAATAACACCAATAGCAGATTTTTATTATTTATCAACTTTTATGAAGTCTGTAAACAGTTATTAGATTTTATTAAAATGATTCAAAAGGGCAATGAATGTTTACAATTTGTTATAACAAATAATTAAAAACAATATGTACTATCATCTTAAAATATCATAAATTGAGATTGCTACTAAGACCTATACTTAATCACGATTCAATATTTTGCTATTATAATTATAAGAAATATTAAACGATTCTTGGATATGATTAAAGCTTCATAATAATTATAAAAAATATCTTATTAATAACAATATTTACTTTCATTTCAGTTTTTGTTATTTTGAGATAAATGTAAATACTGTTTTTAATAATATAATATAATCATAAGAAACATTAAACGATTCTTGAATATGATTAAAGTCTTATCATAATTATGAGAAGTATATTAATAAAAACAATATTTACTTTCCACTTAAAACATCATAAATTTAGGTTACTATTAAAAACCATACGTAATCACGATTAAATATTTTGCTATTATATTTATAAGAAATGTTAAACTATTCTTGAATATGATTAAAGCTTTATATATAATAATTATGAGAAATATAGGCTTACTGTACATTTCAAGATGATTGCTATTGGGGAAAAAGATCACGTATTTATGCTAATAATATGTTTCAAGTAAAAAAATAAGTTATTACAACCTGAACATCCTCAAGGACTTGCAAGGACGTAGACATTGTCGGTTATGTATTCAACAACAATGGAGGTTACTTTGGATTTAAATGTGTTTACTGTTGCGTGAATGGGAATTTTTCAGAAATTGCACTTAACATGTATGTGTTTTTCCTCAAGTCGAATCCATTAAAAATTCAATTTAAAAGTGTTTATTTTCTTTTGTACAGGTTAGAAGAATAACCAATTCTTAGAAGAATTTAAAAACAATTAAATTCTTCTAAGTAATAATAATAATGTAATACGAAGAACCAAACTAGTTCTTATAAAATATTTCCTGAATTTTATTATAACAAAAAATTACCCTCTTTTTGATTTTCTACATTAATTGTATGTGATGATTTTTATTTTCCCGTATGTATTATAAAATAGTATATTTTACAACGAGCATATAATGATAGATATTAATTACGAGAACGAGGTTTGTGAAACGAGCCGCAGGCGAGTAGAGTAAGTCGTTCGAGTGATTAATAGTCATTATATGCGAGTTATACACTATACTTTGTTCACGAAAATAATAATATATAACACAACTTTTATTATATATATTTATCAAATACGCGTCAGTTTGAATGGTCAGTTTTGTTTTATAATAATTTGACAGATAAATGATGGCAGATTGGGGTATTATGATTTCAATATGTAATAAGGTTAATTCCACTTTAACACAAATATAAACAATCGTTCAACAATAAATAATAATCACACAGTCTACCCTTTCACCTAAATTACATAGTAACACGCTCTTTGCTCAAAAAACGAACTCTTCCGTTTGGAGGGAGTTTTCACGGTGGTAACGTCTGTTCCGCTTTATAAAAACACTCGCGACGGATAGAAGCACAATTGTTTAACCGATTTGATAATGATTTATGTTTACAAATGCGTTTTACGCGGGTTAAACTAGTGAGAACGGTGGAGATGTTGACGCGATTACTTCGTACTTTACCAAATGGCGTTGACGACATCATCACCACCATGGTCAAATGTAAGACAAAAGAAGCTGATTTGACTAGCACAGCGCTGTTACTGCATAGCTGCAAAAAATCGAACTAGGCAATTATTTATATTCGTGTTAAAAAACCTCATTCAACACGCAAATCGCGTGTTAAATGTACGTGAGTTTAAGTATACACTTGTTAACAATATTTTAATGTTTTCAGAGTTTAACGGTACTGGGTACTTAGGTACCAGGGTACTGTCCCCCCTAGACTATACATTACATTTTGTAAGACAGTTTTGTTCTTGTTTTCTTGTTACCAATATATATTTGTATTTTTTTACCCATTTAAACCCAGAAATAAATTTTGCATTGAGATTACGAGAGAAACATTCCTATAACGCTCACCTAATTGCTGCACAATATACAATACGGATTCTATGCATTCATCGTATGCAACTTATCATACATACACTCGTATGTTGGGTTGCATACAAATTAGAGTAATGGCTCGTGTTGTATGGGCGTTGCTTTGTCAACGGTGCAGCAACATTTTTTCGAACGTTAGCATGCAACGTTCCCACAGGCGGACATTCAGCGTTTATTCAACGTTTTTTCAACATTTACGCAACGTTTAGTGTTGCGCGGTAACATTGATGCAACGTGTCATACAACGTTTCTTTGCTCAATGGGGTATTGCAATCCCTAATGAGACATTTTTATTGTACATGATAAAAAATAGGTTGCTCATTACTAATATTGACATTATAAAAGAACATTTGTGAAATATCTTCTTCTTTCTTATGACATTTTTCATTTAAAATTTGTTATAATCACATTTCCCGTTATTTCCCTATGGATATTGTAAAGAATATTCGTAAACCATCTTTATTCACTTTTTACAACAACAACAAAAAACCTGCATTCTTCTTGACTTTTCTTTCAATCTTAATCCTTTTATAATATGCAATAATAGCCCTGTCACATACACACGCGTGCACTTTTTCAGTCGGTCATACCTTGAAATTACAACCGTGCACATTAACAATAATAACGATAGAAAGAGACGATATTCCATGAAATTCTGCTAATGACAGGAAGAAAGGACGGCGCTTCTTTTTGTCTCAACTCGGACCCATTTCGCTCGCTTGGGTGGTTCTAATTAACACCTTCTGGAGAAGAAACAGATTTTTCTAAACTGGAGAGGTTAAGAACAACAAGGTGCAATTATTTTACGGGTTTTATTGGTGGTTTTAATTACCGACGCTATCTGCACTAGACTGGGTAATAAAATCACGGTTGGTTTATTTTCTGGCTTGGATCTTTTACTTCCGTGTAACGTGGTTGATGAAATGTGTATTTAAGTGGATATTTTTATCAATAAAAGTTGTGGAAAACTATAATTTGACTTAATTTGTTTTAAATATAGAATCAAAATTCTTATCATTTTACAAAAATCAAGTCAAAATCTACACAGGGCATTTTCTTTTAAGTATACATATCTCGATGATTACAGTGTTTAGTAAATTTTAAGGAATTGGTTGTTTTTATTAAAACGGTCAATTTGAAGCTTCTATCGAATGTTTGTACTCCTTTGTTAAGCATGAAGTAAAATTTTGAGTTTACCCACTGAGCAAACACATTTAAGTTATGTTTCATCAACATTAAAACAACATTTAATGTTGCTACAATGTTGATAATATGTTATTTGTTTGTTTTTTGCTCAGTGGGTATCTACTGAACAAACTCATTCAAGCAATGTTTTACTAACATTAAGACAACGTTTAATGTTGCTAAAATATTGATATAACGTTATTTGTTGCTGTTTGGTCAAGTAGCAAAGCTTACTGATTCAATTTTTTTAAACTCGACATTTTAGACACTAAAACACTCAAAATATAATGCTTAAGCTTGATCTCAAGTTATCAAATATTACAAATTACCTTCCGGATTTTTTCTTTTAATTATACTTATTCCAAAACAAATTGCTCGCATTTTTAAAGTCAAAGATATGGTTAGACAAAATAAACATTTGTAAAATTTATTAACGTGAGAACTTCACTTTAAGTCAGTGTGAAATTTCACTTCATACGTTATGTGTGAATGGCGCATGAAGTAAAATTTCGAGTTAAGAAAAGCCTGAAAATTGCATTAGTCGCTCCGCTTTGGTACACGACCAAGAAACATTTTCAGGCTTTTCTAAACTCTAAATTTTACTTCATGCTTAACCAAGGAGTGGAAACACTAGTTAGTATCAATACATTGAACGCTTTTATAAGATTAAAGAATGCTTCCCTGTATTGTGGTTATTATGACTTTTTAGATAAATTTCAGAGTACATTAAACATTTAGGCCCACTTTCACAACGACTGATTAATTATAATCATCCATTTAATCATAATCTCTGATTAAGCTAAAAAAAAGTTAAGAATATATAAATGCTATAAATTTGTATTTGATTACTGAGTAAACAATTTGCAATTAAAATAGCTGTGTTTGAAAGAATTACTAATGAACGTTGTAGGCATATTTGAAACTTCTAACAAGTATTTTCACTCCTGGATTAAGCGTGAAGTAAAATTTCGAGTTTAGAAAAGGCCGACAAATCCTATCTAAAAACATTTTTTGTTACTTTGATAGATGGCGCTACAATCAACAAAATTAAACAATTGCTAATTGACATACTAAATCTATTTTACTCTAACCAATCAGTTGAATATTTCACTTGAAGTTAGTGATTTATACGCGTGGCGCATGAAGTAAAATTTCGAGTTTAGAAAAGCCTGAAAATTTGGATTTGCTGGGGCGCGACTCGCTTCGCTCGCGCGCCCCAGCAAATCCAAATTTTCAGGCTTTTCTAAACTCGAAATTTTACTTCATGCTTAATCTGGGAGTGGAAAACCTCGTTACACGATCAATCAGGAACTTAGTTTGCAATTTCCTTTATTGTCAAATTTATGACGTTAAATAAATAGAGTTGATGTTATTTCGTAGTTCAAGTTTAGAACGAAAACAAATTTCTGTACATTATTTGTGTGTTACTAAACTTCGACGAACAAATTGGAAAGGCCTAAATTATGTAAAATATAGCCTAATAAATAATTGCAAATTCTCAAAATGATCAGAAATTATCCAAAATAAATAGAATTTAATTCGATAAAAAAATACTCATAAATATTTCAAATCAAAATTTAACATTTATTTGATATTTTGAAATATCCTGTGACGATATTTAAATTCTACAAATTTTATTCATTTTTATTTTTAAAAAAAGCACGCGCGTGCACCGCTTTCATTAGTTTTGAGAAATTTACATAACAAAAACAATTTTGTTGATTGCAGCGCTATCTATTAAAGTAACAAAAAACGTTTTTAGATAAAACTTGCTTTTCTACTCTCTATCCAAATCTTTAATAAAAAATAGGGGGTCGTGTTTAAGATTTCAAAGGTACCCCCTCCCCAGCCTCCCCTGTGGGTGTGGGGCTGAATTTTCTTACAGAATTAGATGTCCCCCTCCAAATTTTAAAACTTTTATTTGAAACATTTTTTCATTCGGTGCATGGTTCTGAAGATATTGCAGGTGGTACTTTAAAATGGGACACCCTGTATTTATATTACATTCGACCTTTATAAAAATTACAAGAGTGTAAGTAAAAATTAAAACATTTTATTGAGTTATTGATTCATTGATGATACTCTGCGACAGTAATTTTTGAAACAATTGACGTTCGTAGTGGTTATTTAAAATTAAAATATTTCTGAAATGAAATAAGATAGAAAGTTGCAGTTTTCACCATTTTCTTGAGCACAGAGGGTGCTATCGTTAACATTAAAGTTGCTGTGCTAGAAACAGGTGGCTATAGTCATAAAAAAAGGTGAATTTATAAAATTTCAATTATAGGTAACTTGATTTTTTTAAATGAAATCATATATTTTTTTCACTCTATTCAACTCAAAATTGTATCCTCTTTTGATTAAGCTAATAATAATTATCAGTAGATGTAAGATAATTTTATTTTAAACTATATATAAAAAATATTAATGTAATCGAAAAAGAATTAATTTTTAAGTCAAATGATGTCAAAAAGTACATGATTTCATTTGAAAAACTTACACATGTTTTATAAATCCAACTGTTTTTATTTCAGAGCCACCTTTTTTTAGAACAGTAACTTTATAGTGTTAACGATAGCGCCTTCTGTGCTTAAGATAAGGACGAAACCTGCAACTATCTATCTCATTTAGTTTCGGTGATATTTTAGGTTTATGAAACCACTTTAAACGTCAATTATTTCTAAAAACGTCGAATAGTTTCGAAATGGTACGACTTTGACCGAATCAACAAACTGGCATTCATTTTCAGAAAGTAATATATGGGGTATCCTATTTAAAATAACAAAATAGTGTGGCATTAGGTAATTATGGGACACACTGTATAGGCGAAAATAATTTTATGTTGTAAAGAAAACGATTCTTCGGAACTAATATTTGAAATATTTACTGTTTGTTTTGAGTTATGTGAAGTAGTCAATCACTAATAAAACCCGGCTAGATTTCCTTTCTTACTAATTAGTTTTTTACTGTTAGATGTACATTTCGAGTACTATGTACTCATTTTCAATAACTCAATATTAACGAATTATTGAAAATTAGTACCTGGTACTCGAAATGTACACCTAACAATGAAAAATAAGTTCGTGAAAAAAGGAAATCAAACCGTGTTTTATTAGTCATTTTTGAAACATATCCTTGAATTTTTAATATAAAGTGACTTATAAAAGTTTCCGTTTTCGTTGAAACACCCTGTATATAATTTTAATATATAAAAAAACGTCAAATTAACAGAAAAACTTAAAATATGGACTCCTATAAAATTTGCTTTTCAAATGGTTGTGTTTAAAGAAATATTATACTAATTACTGAGTAAAGTTAATTAGCTGTTCTACAAGCGGGTAATAATTGTCTAAAATCGCTCACTATAATAATTATTATTACACATAAATAATAATATTTTTTTTAGTTTAATATTTACTGTTTTAAATATTTTCTAAATATGTAAATTTTGTGTTATTATGTATATTACTAAACATACACTCTCGTTTTATAAGAAATCGTGTCTTAACGTAGTCAACCAAAGTTACACTCTCGCGCTCGTTTTAAACGGAATAATGAATTACTTTCGATTTCTCATGCTCACTTAAACTTTTTAAGCGATTATGAAACAAATATATATATTGATATATACTATATTAACATATATTTTTGAATTATGTAAAACTAATTAATATCTACGAATATTAGTGTCAATCTGGCATTGTTTACTAGCATAATCCCGGCGCATTCACCATTATTCTAATTGTAATTCGAATTATAAATAATGGATAGGATATTATTATTGTTGCATGTATTATTATTATTTGAGCCAAGTATACCAGCTTAAAATTATTTATTTTAAAGAAATTTAAACCTTTTTATTAACTTAATATACAGTATACAGGGTGGCCAAAATTGAATGTTACTATAGGGAATCTCGGTTATTAGAAGAGATAGAAAAAATCGATGGCGCATCCTGGAGCTCTTTTTTCGAGGAAAACTCAATGCCGAAAACAGAAATTAGCTATCGTCTTTTGTTTTCAAGTTATAGCCAAAAATTCAATATATTCCATTTTCGATTTTTATTAATATCTCAGTCATTTATTATTTTATCAAGATAAGAATTGTATCTTCTATAGTACTTTTTTGAAGAGAATCGAATGCAATTTACAGATTATTTCTATCTTAATTAATAAAAGAGATGAAGCCCAAAAGTTATATTTTTTAAAATAGAAGTTATATTTGGCTGTGCTATTAATAAATTTGTTATTTTTTGTTCCTTTCATTGATATATAATATGTTGATGTTATATTTGCAATTTATTGAGATATATTACATTTTATTAAATGTTAAATATCCTTATTAATCGCAGTAGGCGAAAAAGAGCTCGAGGATGCGCCATCGAAAAAAATCGATGGCGCATCCTCGAGCTCTTTTTCGCCTACTGCGATTAATAAGGATATTTAAAATTTAATAAAATGTAATATATCTCTCTCTTCCAATAACCGAGATTCCCTATAGTAACATCCAATTTGGGCCACCCTGTACATATCACGGTGTAGGTTACGCTGTAAATTTTTAGGAATTCGTTGATTTTATAAAATTGTTTAATCAAAAGCTTCTAGCGAGTGTTTCCACGCGTATAAAAGTAAATTTCAAAGTATACTGTAAATTTCTCGAAACTAATGAAAGCGGTGTGCGCGCGTGCCTTTTGTAAAAATAAATATAAATAAAATTTATAGAATCTACACAGAAATGAATGAAATTTGATAGGCTGTAATTGAAATTTAAATATCGTCACGGGATATGCCAAACTATCAAATAAATATTTATTTTGATTTGAAATATTTATGATTTATTTTTTTTATCGAATTAAATTCTATGTATTTTTAATAATTTCTAATCATTTTGAACTTTTGCAATTATTTATTAGGCTATATTTTACATAATTTAAGCCTTTCCAATTTGTTCGTCAAAGTTTAGTAACACATAAATAATGCACAGGAATTTGTTTTCGTTCTAAACTTAAAGTAAGAAATAACATTTATTTTACGTCATAAATTTGACAATAAAGGAAATTGCAAACTAAGTTCCTGATTGATCGTCTAACGAGGTTTTCCACTCCCAGATTAAGCATGAAGTAAAATTTCGAGTTTAGAAAAGCCTGAAAATTTGGATTTGCTGGGGCGCGCGAGCGAAGCGAGTCGCGCCCCAGCAAATCCAAATTTTCAGGCTTTTCTAAACTCGAAATTTTACTTCATGCGCCACGCGTATAAATCACTAACTTCAAGTGAAATCTTTAAGTAATTGTTAGAGTAAAATAAATTTAGTAAGTCAATTATCAATTGTTCAATTTTGTTGATTGCAGCGCCATCTATCAAAATAACAAAAAATGTTTTTAGATAAAATTTACTATTTAATTATTTAACATACAGTGTACAGGGTGGTGCATTTTAGAGGTGCCACATATCAATATCGTTTTCGCGAGCTAGAGTCACTTTTTCGTGTTTTACCTAATAGTGAATAGAAAATTGATCTATCTCTAACCGTTTCCGATCTATAACCGGAAGTTGATAAAATGTCGTTTTTATAAAGTTACTGTAACTCAGTTGTTTTTAAAGTTATAACAAAACTGTATAAACTTTCTTATGGCAACTTTTTGCGCCCATTAAAAATGTACACCGTAAAGTTTCAGAAAATCGTTGATTTAATAAAATTGTTCAATTAAAAGCTTCTAGCGAGTGTTTTCACTTCTTGATTAAGCATGAAGTTAAATTTCGAGTTTAGAAAAGTCTAAAAATTTAAATTTGGCAAATCCAAATGTTCAGGCTTTTCTAAACTTTTACTTCATGCGCCACGCGTGTAAACCACCGATTTAAAGTAAATTTTAAAATATACTGTACAATTTGATCTCACATTAATGAATTTTACAAATGCTAACCAAATCCTGGTAAACTAGTAACATGCTTTGGGATATGTAAGTCAAATTAAAAGAAAACATCTGAAATCCAATTACTCTAGGCGCTTAATTATTAATTACACATAATAAACATTAGTAATATTTATTAACATGTGATCTGAAATTAAACTTAAGCAGTATATTTTGAACTTTACTTTAAATCAGCATTTTATACTCGTAGTGCTTAAAGTAAAATTTCGAGTTCAGGAAAGCCTAAAAATTTGGATTTGCTGGCGCGACTCGCTCCTCTCGCGCGCCGCAAATCCAAATTTTCAGGATTTTCCAAACCCGAAATTTTACTTCTTGCTTAATCAAGGAGTGGAAACACTCGGTGGAAGCCTTAAAAAAAGTTTAGAGTGTTAATATTTTTGATGACTTATGTTTACCTATAAACGCGTAGGTTTCATTCATTAAATACTCAGGCAATTTGTTTTCTTTTTATTAAACTTATTATATTAGTAATCTTTGTTTCAACTCTATCTCTTTTTGTTTTAGGGAGTGTAATGTGCTCAGGCTGTGAACGCGTGTGGTCTATTCTGCACGTCCTATGGAGCGCTCTTTACGTGACAAGTGGAGCTGCACAACTAGTCGCAGGAATTTTCTTTCTTTTAGCTCTTCCATCTTTCCTTTTAGCCTGCAATTTGCTCACTGGACTATGGGTAAGCTTCTTATTTATCCAATAAAGCATGTTCTTTGTAAGTTCAAAGAGTCTTAAAATTGCCGCAAATTAAGTTTAGTTTTAGGAATTGGGTTAAATTTAATACTGGAATAGAATCATCCTTTATTGAAAATTGATTCGGTATTCTAAATAACTCAAAAAAAACCTGGAGATGAACAAGTTAAATTTATTCTGAATTAAATTAAATACTTTCAATACATTTTAAATAGGTTTCTCTTTTTTAACGTTAGTCTTTATTTTTTATTTTAACTACCCACTAAGCAAATAACAAATAACGTTATATCAACATTGTAGCAACATTAAACGTTGTTTTAATGTTGTTGAAACATTACTTAAATGGATTTGCTCAGTGGGTAGTTTCGACGTTGAAAGTTGATTTTAGGTTAAATTCTACACCAGTTTTTACGATTTCTATGAATGAATTATTATATTACATACCTGGTTTTTTTTCTTTTAAATATACATAATGTATATGTATACTGTAAATTTTTAGGCATTCCTCGATTTTATAAATGCGTTCAATTTGAAGTTTCAAACGAGTGTTTCCACTACCAAATTAAGTATCAAGTAAAGTTTCGCTTTAGAACAGCCTGCAAATTTAGTTTGGTTGCTCCGCCAAGCGGATGCGATCAAACCAAATTTTACTTCATGCGCCCGCGTATAAAACACTGAAATATTGTGAAGCAAGAAATACACTTAAACATTTTTTTTAATGAGTAATAATCGAAATATTTAAATAACAAAAGATTTACGTTTTCTCCACACGTTCTAAAGCAAAATAACTATAGAACAGAAAATCCTAACATTTTTCTTCGGGCGAATGCAGCAATTGCATATTTCAAATAGGTTATTTTTAGTTTGGGTTTTCAATTTCAATGTATTCTCTATAAGTATTCTGAAATACACTGAAAACAATACAAAGTATATTTACTTAAATAAATTCTGTTGAAATCGTTGACTTGTATCAATTTATCCATACACTATCAAGAAAAGGATTATTGTTTGTGATCACTTGTCAGCATTTTATTTGTATCAATTAATGTTGTTACACTAATGGACATGATTTGTTGAAATCAAGCATAAAATTTGTGAATACAATACGTGGTGGAATACAATAAATCCATTACACGTCCAGATGTTTTTGCTCAATTAATCAACATAATTCAGAAACTTGATTAAATACAGCACTAATGAAATACGCATCTGTTCCTTCAGAATCCTCCTTCGCCGCATAGAGAAAGCGAATGCCAGTAGCAAAAAAGGGAAAATTAATCTTCCATTAGCGAACATTTCTTTTTCCACTTAAATTAAACCTTAAAAAAACATTGTTTATTTTATATAAGGGAGGATTAAAAAGCACTTAGGTATTTAAATAGAGGAGAATTTCAAGACGAAATAATGAAAATATTGCAAGTATAAAATATTAAAGAAAAGTTATGGCTCTATGGATCGTTATAAAACCTTAAGCTATTTTTTAATAATATGATAAACAAAATTGTAAATATAATAATATAATATAATTTATTTATGTTATCAAGTTGTACATTTGTCATAATAAATAGTATGCATAATGGAATATGCAATAATAAGTATCTGGAGCTCCCCAATTCTTAAAGCCCTTATTACCCGACCTTCAAAAAAATATGTATATATAATTTGTAATAGTATATTACATTACAAGTGTGGTAAACAGCATATTACGTGCGAGTGTAGAGTTAAACACGAGCCGCGCAGCGGCGAGTGTGTTAACTCCACGAGCACGTAATATGCCTACCGCACGCGTATTGTACATAGTTTTACCTGCAACCACCTACTAAGCTAGGTACAAGCCCGATTTTATTGATTCCAACGGGTTGCAGGGTACACTTTTCATTTTGGTAATTGATAAAAAATGGCAAATTTTTCAAATTTGCTTGGGGAGGACGAACACTCATATACTTTTTAATTATACAGTATTGGTTGCCGGTCACTACAAAAGTCCGATCAATTTTTGTTTTTGTGTCCAACAATTTTACTATCAAGTGGTTTCCAGTATCTTCTACGTCTTTAGGGTATAAATTCCTCAATTCAATTTTTCGGCAAGCGCCACTAATACCCATAATTAGTAGCACCTACAATTTTAAGCTAATTATTCAAAGTTTCTAGATTGGTCTAAATACTTACTTTTGTTAACAAAAATTTACTCTCCGACGCATTAGCAATGAAATTTCTAATGTGTTCTGGTTCTAAAACACTTGATGTTTTTCGTTTGTGATTATGCATTTTTCTTTTCAAAAATGCTTTTAAATTCAAATATTTTGATATGTCCACTTGATGTTTGTTGTTAATCGTGGTTTTTAGCATTGAGTAACAACTCCAAAGTGATGCTGGTCCTAGTGTTTTGCTGAGATCATCAAAATATACCACAAGCACATTTTTAGTAAAGGATTTAATCTTTCTCGAGCTGAGCCATTCCATAAATTTGGTATAACATTTTATGTACCGCGCCCGCGATTTTTCGGGTAACTGCATATCATTAATCGCTTTGGCAAGTGCGGCCACATCCGGAGGCGTTAATTCACAGTCGCTTGAATCAGACATTACCTGAATAACGTGTCGCACTTGTACGATGAGTTTTCAAAACTGACGTTTGTCATTTTTTTGTTACAACAAACGCGTGATTATGACAGTGTTTTCTAGATCAGTAAGGTGGTTAAAAAAACACTGTTTTCTTATGTGGTTGCAGGTAAAATATTTTTCTGTATTACTCCTTGAGAATGACGATAAGTCGAAACTAGTCGGAGAGAATAAAAAAATAGTAGTGAAACAAACCAAGTGACTTTTTTTAATTACCAAATAATAAGTATGTATAGAAAACACAGTAAATGTCTACAACACCGAAACTCAAAAATAAAAACGAGATTTAAGTGGGTAAAGCAGTTACTGGTTGATATATCAAAAATAAAGACAAATTGAAAGTTGTTACCTTCAAATTTAAAAATACCTATATTTATATTATGTGAAATCAGAAAATAAGTTAAAAGTAATTGTAACGTGTGAGAAAATATAATAAATGACTAATAAATAACAAATATGAAAAATGGTAAAAGTTTAAAATAAATAAATAAATAAGTAAAATATGAAAGAGAGTGGAATAGAATTATCATATACCCACAGCCTTCGGGATATATTGCAACACAATAATAAATGATAGTTAAAATAGCATAGATAGATAACACATAAATACACGCACAGGTCAGTAGATTGTAAAAGAAATAATAATTAGAGTTTAAAAAAATATGAAATTAAAAAATACATATACATATAAATGATTTAAAACAGTAATATCGTATACTCATGTAATGACTAAAATATTAAAATATTCTTAAAATGAATAAATATATTCTTATGTTAACGAAGTCACCTTAATTTATTTTGTTTAATAGCAATTTAATTTTCTTGAATATTCATTTCAATCTGTGTCAATAGATTTTTATAAAAAATGTTATAAAAACCTATCGACACATCTATAATTAATTGTGAGGATTATCATGAAAAATGTATTTTGTGTGTTTTTCAATTTCTCGTTAAATCACTGTTTTATACGCGTGGCGCATGAAGTAAAATTTCGAGTTTAGAAAAGCCCAGAAAATTTGTCTCGGGTCGCTGCGCGACCCTCGACAAATTTTCACGGGGCTTTTCTAAACTCGAAATTTTACTTCATGCTTAGTCTGGGAGTGGAAACGCTCGTTCGAAACTTTAAACTGAATCCTTTCATAAGATCATTAAATGACTGAAAATGTTTTTAAAGATAATAATCTAGTTTTCAAAAATGTGTTTAATATTATTTATTTAAATAAATATTAAAAATTTTACATTTCATATTAAGGCTTCCATGTCAGTTTTACTTTAAAGTAAAACTGACATGGTAGCCATAATCTGAACTGTAAAATTTTTTCGACATTTCCCTGATTCAGGATTTTTTTCCATGGCCTTTTAATATAAATTTCTTCTGTGGGAAACCCCCATTTTGTTAAATTGTTTTCATTGTTATTGTCAATATTTAAGTTAATTTTATAAATTTTTACGTGTTTTGTAATTTGCCTGCTGATTTTGACAAATTTAATAATATCATATGGCTTTTTTGTTAGTGTTTTGGTCAATTGGAATATAATTCTATGACTTTTCTCCGACTTTTCCGGTTTTAATGATATTCAGTGAATTTTTTATTTACGTAATTTTCAGGCATTCGTCGATTTTATAATAGAGTTCAATTTGAAGTTTTGAACGGGTGTTTCCACTCCCAGGCTAAACATGAAGTTAAATTTCGAGTTTAGAAAAGCCCCGTAAAAATTTGTCAAATTTTTGGGGCTTTTCTAAACTCGAAATTTTACTTCATGCGCCACGCGTACAAAACACTGATTTGAAGTGAAGTTTAGAAACACACAAATACATCTTTAATCAGAGTAACAGGGAGTCAGTTATTTAGTCTGTTATTAACGATGTTCAATGATAATAATAAATAATTAGGTTTTGAATATTTTTGTTAAAACAACTGGTAACGATATTTATATATTAATGGTTGCAAAAGAATAATAAAATCAAATTTATTCTTAAAGGATTTGTATTCGTGATTCGAAAAAAACAGGATTCGAATCTTTGATTCGATTCATATTTATCTCTTACGAATCCTTTATTCGAGTACTTGTGATTCGAATCATATTAGGTGATTCGGATTCGTGAATCGAATCCTTTTTATGAGGATTCGTCCCAGCTCTGGTATGTATCGTATGTTCAATAAACTAAAACCTCTAGAGTGCCATGGAAAATATTGTAGGTTGGCAACTGTGAAATTATACATTATAATTATTATGTTCGACGTTTTATATATCAATTCCTAAAGCGTGTAGCCAACTTAAATTTAAAACAAAGATAAAATCATGGCACTCTAGAGGTTTTTTTTTATTGAACATATGATATGTATAGTTATTTTTTTAAAATTAACCTAAATGAGATTTTTATTCAATTTTGTGTGTACGTCACATATATGTTGACTTGTAGAGGTTAATTAATTGGTAGATAAAGTGATTAAACTCAATGTAAATTATATTTTTTTAAAACGAATCGCTTTTTGAAATTAATAACACATTTTTTGCCATTTTTGCACTCACCTCAGTGATGACACCTGGAGCAGCCCTGCAAACTTATCAACTTCTGAACTCCAGGATATCAGGATATGAATTCTTAAAGGAAAAATTCCCTGTATAATCAAAATTTAGTGAAACCTCTTTAAAACAAAACAATCACTAAAAATACTAAATTTAATTACTCCAACAAAAAACTATAAACCATACATGTAAATATTCAGCAATGTATCAAAAATCAAATGAATCGCATTCCACGTATAGTATTTTTTTACAATAAACACATTCTAGTCTCCAAATCACGACACTAAATCAAGCACCTTTGACCCAGTGACCTGAATGTAAAATATTCACTCGCACAAAATATATTCGCATGTTCACAAAGTGTGCATTATTAATATTTATTGCTTGTGGGTCCCACACGTCCGTCCCTAACCTTGCTTCCTACTTTTTTTTTATCATGTGCATAATAATATAAATCTTATATGTTGGAAATGTTTTAACATGGATATAAATAATAATACAGAACTTTTAATTTATTGGGAAAAAACGTACAGAATATAGAAAATTACGAATTTTATAAATGTGATATTTATAAAATGCTTTCATTAACAACAGAAAAATTGTTCGTCAAATTTCAATGTTGATATTTTATAATCTTTATACGCCCCTGATAATAATCACTTAGACATTCAGGGCCGTATAAAGATTATAAAATATCAAAATTGAAATTTGCCTAACAATTTATCTTTATTTGTTAATAAAGAAATATTGTTCGTTAAATTTCAATGTTGATATTTTATAATCTTTATACGTCCCTGAATGTCTAAAGAATAATAATCATTTAGACATTCAGGGCCGTATAAAGATTATAAAATATCAAAATTGAAATTTGTCGAACAATTTATCTTCATTCGTTAATGAAAAAAAATTGTTCGTCAAATTTTAATGTTAATATTTTATAATCTCTGTACGTCCCTGAATGTCTAAATGATAGACATTCAGGGCCGTATAAAGATTATAAAATATCAAAATTGAAATTTGCCGAACAATTTATCTTCATTCGTTAATGAAGAAAAATTGTTCGTCAAATTTCAATGTTAATATTTTATAATCTCTGTACGCCCCTGAATGTCTAAATGATAGACATTCAGGGCCGTATAAAGATTATAAAATATCAAAATTGAAATTTGCCGAACAATTTATCTTCATTCGGTAATGAAGATAAATTGTTCGGCAAATTTCAATATTGATATTTTATAATCTTCATACGGCCCTGAATGTCTAACTAATTATTATTATTTAGACATTCAGGGGCGTGTAAAGATTATAAAATATCAACATTGAAATTTGACGAACAATTTTTTTGTTGTTAATGAAAGCATTTTATAAATATCACATTTATAAAATTCGTAATTTTCCTTATTAGGTACGTTTCTTTTCCAATAAATTAATTAAGGTCAGTCGTTCTATAGAAACAATACCCAGTGACGTATCGATGGCACTGCCGGCCTGTCTTCAAAATATTCTCGTGGGCCCTTCAAGATTTGTGGTAGAATTTAATATTCACTGACGTTTTAAATTAATTCGTAAATTAAGACCAGTTTAATTTACCGGTAAATATCGTTATTTTTTTGGGGTAAATATCGTTGCTTTTAGGGTTAATATCGTTTTGGAAGTGAAAGTTATTAAGTACGTGGACAATTAATAATATTTCAAAAAAAATTAGAATTTCTGTAAAAAATTACAAAAAGTTACCAAAATTAATATTAATTGATAAAAAATAATATAATTGTATAAAAAATCAAAGAAAAACCTTAAAAATTAAGTTAAATTTTATAATTTTAACACATTTGTGTTCAGATTTTAACCCCTTGACTTACGATTTAAAATGTTTAATAAAATACAATCAGCGATTTATTTTTTTAAGTATATTCTTACATATTTCAAAACAAGTTGCTCCATAGACGTTCGAATCCATCAAAATAAATATTTGAAAAAGTAATTGACATCAAATCAAACACAAGCAGTATATTTTAAACTTCACAATGGTTCAGTGTTTTATACGCGTGGAGTATGATTTTTTGGCAGTAAAAACAAAGCAATATCAAAGTGCTCATGCAGAGATCTTAATAGTATATTTTTTAACACGAATTTCATGTACTACATTTTTTTCTGTTGAATAATTGGCCAATTTTAATATAACATTTTTGCAAAAAGTCGTTCATGACTTCCATTCCTATTTATATATTATTTTTTATAAATTCTGTACATCTTTTAAGAAATAAATATTATTACTATTAAACATATTTTACCAAACTGACATCTAAACTAATTTAACCAAACTGTCATTTAAGCTTAACAAAGTAACTCTAATAGTTATAACATAGGTAAGATTATAGTTTGTTCGATTAACAAATTGTGAAGTTAGATTAGATGTTACATTGTGACAGTTAAAAATATCGTGTGTTCAATAAAATAAAACCTCTAGAATGCCATGGAAAATATTGTAGGTTGGCAAGTTTAAAATTATACATTATAATTATTATGTCTGACGTCTAATATGTCAATTCCTAAAGCGTGTAGCCAACTTATATTTTAAAAAAGATAAAATCATGGCACTCTAGAGGTTTTCTTTTATTGAACATACGATATAATTATTATCTAAAATAGTCACAATCTCAAATCTTCTTTTTACACATTAACATGCACACTTTGAAATATAAAGAGAAAATTTCAAAATATATAGTATTTTTCACAAAAACGTTCCATTTGTATTGTCTCGTACGGGGAATTTTTCTTTCATTGATACATTTGTTGTTTTTTCTTCAAAAATTCAAATTGAAACTTTAAACGAGTGTTTTCCACTCCCAGATTAGGCATAAGGTACATTTCAGGCTTTCCTAAACTCGAAATTTTACTTCATGCGCCACGCGTATAAATCACTAAATTATTGTAAAGTTGAAAATATACGTCTTTAGCATACTGCTTTAGTAGTACATTTTAAACTTCACTTGAAATCAATGATGTATACGCGTGGCGCATGAAGTAAAATTTCGAGTTTAGAAAAGCCTGAAAATTTGGATTGGCCGCTCCGCTACGCGGAGCGACCAATCCAAATTTTCAGGCTTTTCTAAACTCGAAATTTTACTTCATGCTTAATCTAGGAATGGAAAACACTCGTTTAAAGCTTCAATTTGAACTATTTTACAAAATAACGAATATCTGGAGATTTACAGCGTATATAGTATATTGGGGATATGTATACTTAAAAGAAAAACTCCCGGTATGTACTTTTATTCAATTTATAAAGATTGCATGCCGATTATCAAGATATATATTATTAATGTATTTCTAGATTAGATATATTTGTCTATTTCATTTTTATAATTAGTTTATAATAATTTGTATAAAAAATGTGAATTCGTTTAAATAAATAAATAAAAATAAAATCATATTTTTCACAAAAGTAAACATAATTTTAGAAAAATTATAATGATCCATCGAACATCATCGTGTTGTGTAACTGTAAGCAGAATTAAAATATTAAAATAATTTCTAGCACTCTAAAAAAAATTGCCCCACGTCCAAACAAACGCCAATTAAAACAATCCAAATTTTCAGCCTTTTCTAAACTCGAAATATTTATTTCATGCTCAATCAAGGAATGGAAAACACTCTTATAAAAACATTATAAAGTTATTAACAAATATGAAGACCTTAACGAACGAAATCAAACTATAACCTTATAAAATGTGTGTGAATGGCCCGGGAACCGAAAAGGACTGCGTATTCGGAATATCCTGTATATTCTTCATGCGTATTCGGAACACCATGTATATTCTTCAGAGTGCAAAAACATTGTCTTTAAGAGGAAGTCGACCGCTATCTAAACGTATAAAACTCAGCATATTGTCGTCGTAACTACGGCTTTATTTTATGATAAAATATTTATAAAAAATGGATATATTTTAGGGAAAGTAAATTACATATTTTTCTACAATATCTACATCATGTAACAAAAATCAAATTCAGTCACATTGTAACAGATTCCTTTTCAAAGATTTGTATTTTTTTTCATTCATACCAGGTGTTGACTTGGCGGACGCAACATAGAAAATCGCATGTTAATTTTGAAGTGTTCAAACATTTTCTTCCCTATTTATTTTAGTGACAAAATGTATTTCACTTTCTTGTAGGGGGGAAAATTCTAAATTTATGAATAATAATAATAATAATAATTCTTTATTAACGGACAAGATATTTACAATGTAGAGCCAAAAACATATAACTAAAATGTAAGACACAAAACATGAATCACAAATATGCACAAAGACACATATGTTAATCTGCGTAAACCACAATAGGGTTATAACATTTAGTGCACACCATCCGCGAGACTCCTCCTAATTAAACCTAAAGATGAGTTAAAAAAGTCAATACCGCTACAATTACAATGAATGTTCACACTTAACACTTTACGTTTCTCTAAGTTAAAATAATTAAGAAAAACTAATGTGATTTTATAAAAATAATGACAAAGCATGGAATTGATACAACAATTGCGGATATTCCCTGTTTTTTTAAAGTTGAGTTTAAAGCTTTAAACAAGTGTTTTCCACTCCCAGGCTAAGCATGAAGTAAAATTTCGAGTTTAGAAAAGCCCCGTGAAAATTTGTCGAGGGTCGCGCAGCGACCCGAGACAAATTTTCTGGGCTTTTCTAAACTCGAAATTTTACTTCATGCGCCACGCGTATAAAGCACTATAATATTGTCAAATTTATGTATATTTGAACTTCACTTAAAATCTGTGTCATATACGCGTGGCGCATGAAGTAAAATTTCGAGTTTAGAAACGCCCAGAAAATTTGTCATGAAGTTTTCACGGGGCTTTTCTAAACTCGAAATTTTACTTCATGCTTAGTATGGAAGTGGAAAACACTCGTTTAAAGCTTCAAATTAAACTCTTTTAAAAATCAACGAATGTCAGAAAATGTACAGTTAAAATAATTACTTTACGTTTCTCTAAGTTAAAATAATTAAGAAAAAGTAATATGATTTTATAAAAATAATGGCATAGCATGGAATTGACACAACAATTGCGGATATTCCCTTTTTTTTTAAAGTTGAATTTATAGCTATAAACAAGTGTTTTCCACTCCCAGACTAAGCATGAAGTAAAATTTCGAGTTTAGAAAAGCCCCGTGAAAATTTGTCGAGGGTCGCGCAGCGACCCGAGACAAATTTTCTGGGCTTTTCTAAACTCGAAATTTTACTTCATGCGCCACGCGTATAAAACACTATAATATTGTCAAATTTATGTATATTTGAACTTCACTTAAAATCTGTGTCTTATACACGTGGCGCATGAAGTAAAATTTCGAGTTTAGAAAAGCCCAGAAAATTTGTCATGAAGTTTTCACGGGGCTTTTCTAAACTCGAAATTTTACTTCATGCTTAGTATGGAAGTGGAAAACACTCGTTTAAAGCTTCAAATTAAACTCTTTTAAAAATCAACAAATGTCAGAAAATTTACAGTTAAAATAATTACTTTACGTTTCTCTAAGTTAAAATAATTAAGAAAAAGTAATGTGATTTTATAAAAATATTGACATACCATGGAATTGATACAACAATTGCGGATGTCAAAATAGCACAAGTTATTGCTGTTACTTAATTAACGACAAAAAACATACCGCATTGTGATAACTGTGGTCTGCATAATACCACTTTATTAGGAGGATTTTTTCTTGTATAGTGTAAATTATTTCGAAAACATTTACTTTAATCAAGTGACTGCGATATCTTTTGCCATTTTGACAGCCGCAATTGTTGTTTAAATTCCATGGCATGTCATTATTTTTATAAAATCACATTACATTTTTTTAATTATTTTAACTTAGAGAAACGTAAAGTGATAAACGTTAACACGAATAAATTCAGAATTTTTCCCTCTACAAAAAAGGTAAATACATTTTGTTGCTACAATAAATAGGGGAGCCAAAATCTGAAAATTTCAAAACTAAATGGGATTTCCTGTGTTGCGATCGCCAAGTCAACACCCGGTATATTTGCATTAATAATATTACTAGGAGATCGCACGGAAAACAGTTTTTAATTGTCGGAAAATTCAATATCGTGCGACTTTCCAGTGAATTTATTGTAGGATAGAAATAAATAGAAAAATATACAAATCTTCGCAAAAAAACAATCTGCATTATAACTGATTTACTTTTCCAATATTTTTTATAGATATTGCAGAAAAAAATCAATTTTAGGGCGTGATTACGCTACTTTACCATTGTTTGATATTTTTTTATAAAACAACGGTAAAAATGGTGATGTGTCCATCATAGTACTTTCCCCCGTAAATTGCGTATTAAATCACTTTTTAAAGTTTGTAAAGAGGCTAATGAATCACCCTGTAGAAAATTGTGTTTGAAAGTTCCCGAAAAACGCTCTTCTTTTTATAACATATTACGAACCGGTCCTCAATAACTAAATAAAACACACAACTTTTGAAATATCTCAAAAACTAAGAGTGCTATGACAAAAAGTAAGTGAACAATACATCTTCATTTTGTTATTATCTACAACTTTTATTTGAAAGAATTTTTTGTTTGATGAACATTTATTGAAAAAATCTGAAAAAACTGAAAAACGCTAAGAGTAAAGTACCACTTCCGGTTTTCCGATTTTCACCAAAAGCTTTTCAGTTCTTTCGATTGTAACAAAATGCTTAAGTTTCAAGTTTCATCTCGATATCTTTAGCGGTTTTTGCGGTACAGCGCACACAGACACACAGACAGACAGACAGACAGACATTTTTCAAAAATGGTCTTATTCGACTCAGGGGACCTCAAAACGGATATTTCCGCTAAAATTTTTGATTCGAAAATTTTTACGAAAACAATACTTTCCCTTTGTATTACATACGGGGGAAAGTAAAAATAGGAAACATTTTATTGAGACAAGCATGAAGTTTGTACTTTCCTTAAGGTATACCCATTTTTTTTTAAATATTTCATCCCTAAACAAGGATGTAGTTACGACGACAATATGCAGAGTTTTATACTTTTAGATAACGGTCGACTTTCTCTTAAATAAAATCGACGAAACGCTTCGCTACGCGACCAATTCAAATTTTCAGGCTTTTCTAAACTCATAATTTTACTTCATGCTTAATCAAGGAGTGAAAGCACTCATTAGAAGCTTTAAATTGAAGGCGTTATAAAATCAATAATTGGCTGAACATTTTCAGCGTATACATCGGGACATGTATACTTAAAAGAAAAAACCTGTGTATAACATTTGCATAATAATTACAGTTTTGAAACAACATTTTATTTATAACGTTAACTTGTTCCTCATTGATCACTTGGTAAAACATTTCTACTAATTCACTAATGTATTTTCTTTGTTTATTTCAGAACATATTTATGGGCATTGGAGTTGGTATGGTGGCTTGCTGTGGCCAGATATCACCTAAAAGACAGGAGACTCTCCTCTACATGGTTGTCTCCATTCTCACCTTCAACACCGTCAATGTCATTCTTTCTGAATGGGGTTACTACATCGTGGATCTTCCCAAGCTCTTGCAGCAACATCAATATAACACACTATTACAATATGGTGAGTAAATGTTAAATAACTTATACGAGTTTTGTAATATTTTGTAAATACAGAATGGCCTATTTTAAAATTGGAACAATTTCAATTCTTATACCCAGGTGTATCTCAGTTTTTGTTGTAAACTTATAATATTGATACAAACTTTCAGTGTAACAACTTGTTTTTTTATAATAATTTACAACAAATTAGTTAACTGTTTTATGTTGTAGGCGTTCACTTTGTGGTACATCTTAAATACATTTGTAAATAAAACACTTTTTACTTTGTTTAACCACAGTATTTTGCACTTAAATTGTGACTATGGTTTCGACTATCTAACTATAGTCACAAATTAAATGCAAAATACAGTAAAACCAAGTAAAACGTGTTTTATTTACAAGTGTAACAAATTAGTTATTTAAAACGTTATACTTGAAAAGCTATTTGAATTTTGAATGTTATACAGTCAAAATCATTTATAACGAAACCGGCTTCAATATACAATCGGATATAACTAGTAATGATTTTTTTGTATATGTTATTCTACAGACGACTAGTAGAATAACATATACAAAAAAATCATTGATGTTGCTTACAGCGAACACATCGGTTAGAACGAACAAATTTCTAGGAACAGTGACTGTTGAAATTATTAGTTACAGCGACAATCCATCACGTCTTTTGTTCTATGAAATGAAAACAAATGCTTTGTTTACAATGCTTATTTGCAGGGTCAGCATTAAAATAACATAAAAATTACCAGATTTTATACAACAGAGATTTTTATTTTAAGCATACCTACACATCCCAAACCAAATTGATTAAATTTTGAAAGCGTCAGATTTGGTTAGCCGCAATAAACATTTGTAAAGTTATTCAAGTTCAATATATATTTCGAATTTCACTTGAAATCAGTGTTTTGTACGCGTGGCGCATGAAGTAAAATTTGGAGTTTAGAAAAGCCTGAAAATTTAGATTTGCCGGGGCGCGACTCGCTTCGCTCGCGCGCCCCGGCAAATCCAAATTTTCAGGCTTTTCTAAACTCCAAATTTTACTTCATGCTTAATCTGGGAATGGAAACCCTTTTTAGACAATCTACTCATTTTAATGCTTATAGTACAAGTTTAATGTTTCTAATTTTAATGTTATACAGTTAAAACAGTATAACATCGTTTAGAGCGAACTGTTCGGTATAACCGATACTACTGGTTAAAAAGAAAACCGACTACAACGTACAAATATCGCCGGTCCCTTGAAGTTGGCCATGAACGATTTTGACTGTAGTTATTTAAAAACGGAATTCTAGACATGTAAACGGTACATGTCTAAAATTACGTTTTTAAATAGTTTGTTGGGTTGGTATTTAATATGAATTTTGAAATACTGCGAAAAGTGAAGAAACTTAACGTTTTGCTTACGAAATCAGCCCGATTGTTTTCATTGTAAATTTATTTCCGCTTATTGATAAAAAAACAAACAAAAAAACAGTAAATATTATATTTTTTTTTTTTCGTAGATAATATTACTGCATATCCGGTTATTCCCGATATTCGCGATAGTAATTTGGTATTCGTATTATTTGAAGGTCGAATGAAAAAAAAAAGGTAATTTCAAACCAATGAGCGTCACGTGTAGCATATTTTAACAATAATATTCATCGACAAAACAGCGTCTATGACACACGAAACAAACAGAATAGATAGTTGTTATTGTGTACACCGCTTTCGCGGTACATCATTTACTTCAATAATTAGCAGAGCAGTGTTAACACGGTATGTTGTATGAGAGAAAACAGTTTAAACAGCAACTGGTATGTTATAATTAAATTTGTACACGGAGAGGTATATTAAAAACAAAAAGTGTTGATTATGCAATAAAGTTAAATTATTAGAAATATCATTCAAACAGCGAATTATTAGTGACAATAGGTTTAATCTCTAATCGTGGAAGCAAACCCAATTCTTTGCAATGTGCCCGTTCAGCAAAAAGATTAACATTCAACATGTTAGGATTTGTTTGTGATGTATGTTGGTACCTAATGAACGGTACTGCGGTCGGTCTATTCAGTACGATTGCAAAAATCCCAAACACGTTCACGATTAACAATCCGGTCATCAGAGAATTCCCCAACAGTTGGCAGTAAACTCCCAACTGTTATCTCTGCTGAACGGGCCCATTCTATCTATAGAGGGTATTTCGAAACAAGTGTCAAAATATTGTATATCTTGTTCAAGGGCTTATTTAAAGGCAATAGAATACATAAACAACATAAACAACTGATTTAACGTTTGTGAAATAAAGAATTATTGTTTAATACCATTCAAAAATTTAAATAAAACACGAAATAAACATTTGTAATATTTAAAAACGTGAGATTAAACTTAAGCAGTATATTTTAAACTGCTCTTTAAATCAGTGTTTTATACGCGTGGCATATGAAGTAAAATGTCGAGTTTAGAAAAGCCTGAAAATTTAGATTTGGGCGCGGAGCGAACAAATAGAAATTTATTTATTTAATTATTGCAATTCTTATAAATATAAAATGAAATATTTTAATATTAATAAAACTGATAAAAATTCCACAGGAGTCGATAAACGTAGTAAAATTTAATGATTTTCGTAAATATGTTCGCGAAAACAACCTGACACATTTTGACACATTGTAAAAAATCATCGAAATGTGTTAATAATGGAGATGATCGAAAATATTGACAAAATTTATTAATATTACAAATTGATGAATTTTATTAACATTCACAAAATAATCAAATAACCATTCGTTGTTTTTTAAAAGAGTTCAATTTGAAGCTTTAAACAAGTGTTTTCCAATCCCAGATTAGGCATGAAGTAAAATGTGAGGCTTTTCTAAACTTGAAATTTTACTTCATGTGCCACGTGTATTGAATACTGATTTGATGTAAAGTTCAGAATATACGTCTTTAGCACACTACATTAGTAGTATATTTTGAACTTTACTTGAAATCTTGATTAAGATTCTGTACCAGTTTTAGTATTAATATAGTGCAAGATTTACGATTAGATAAGCTTAGCACATAAAGATTCTGTATCTAGACATTTTGTGAAATTTATTATCAGGGCTTTGAAGTCAAGACCGCAGAAGAAAGATTTTGTAAAATTCTGAATATTTTGTTATATAATTCAAAGTTTTATGTAAAATATTCTAATGAAGTTGTATACATTTTTAGTTGGAAGAAACTATCATGTAAAAGACATTATATTGTTACATTCAAATGCCATATCGCTGGCTTAATATTATAAGGTTCTATGTGACATTTTTTTCAATTTTCAATTTGTAATGTTACAAGGTTCTATGTATGCACATAGAGCCTTGTAACATCACAAATTAAAAATCTAAAAAAGTGTCACATAAAACCTTGTATTTATATATTATATATTAATATATACAGGGTCGCTACAAAGTATGGAAACACGGCTCTCACGTGAAAACGGCTAAAAACAGAACCACCAAAATTGGGATTTCTAAATGGGATATTTTCTTGAACAATTTGGCGTGAAAAAATCAAAAATGATTCTCAGTATTTTCACATACGGACGCTATCTTGAATTTTTTTAAATGGAATTCGATTTTTTTTATTTTACAACTTTTATAGACCTTATAATTCTGATTACAACCATATACCTTTTTTTAAAAATACTTGTCTTTTCATCGATAAACCGGACTTTGAAAAGTATGGAAACAGCGAAATATTTTGAGAACGGTTTATCGGAATGTCCTGAAATTTTGCAAAGGTTTAGAGTACGTTAAGGCCTTCACTTTACTCTAAACCTTTGCAAAATTTCAGGACATTCCGATAAACCGTTCTCAAAATATTTCGCTGTTTCCATACTTTTCAAAGTCCGGTTTATCGATGAAAAGAAAAGTATTTTTAAAAAAAAGGTACATGGTTGTAATCAGAATTATAAGGTCTATAAAAGTTGTAAAATAAAAAAAATCGAATTCCATTTAAAAAAATTCAAGATGGCGTCCATATGTGAAAATCCTGAGAATCATTTTTGATTTTTTTCACGCCAAATTGTCCAAGAAAATATCCCATTTAGAAATCCCAATTTTGGTGGTTCTGTTTTTAGCCGTTTTCACGTGAGAGCCGTGTTTCCATACTTTGTAGCGACCCTGTATATTAATTGATGATAAATTGAACTATCAGATGAAAATTTGTATTTAAAATAATCTTAGTAAAAGAAAACAAAATAACAACATTGACAATTGACATTTCTTGGCTGAACTCAATATTTATGTCTCAAAAGGCACCGAAGTGTAAATTGATACTTAAATTTTAATTCTTATCTATATAAATAAATAATTAATACCTACGTTAAAAATAGATGTTTTAATTTAAATATTTATAGTTAACTATAAAACTTCAGGAATAAGCAATAAGTTTCTGATCTCGATATATGCTAATTGCTAATGCATTGTGCTATGTTTATTGGTTGTCTTTATAAAAAGTTATGAACCTTCTGGCAATTGAAAAATATATTTAGGCGCCATTTAACGATTTTAATTTCTTTGACCCTTTTAGCCCTGGAATGTTTCTGGTGCCACAAAAAATGTTTTGTACACTGCATATTATTTATTACTATCTCAGATATGCAGGAAGTTTTTTTTTTTAGTATATCTTAATATACTATATACGCTGTAAATCTTCAGATTTTCGTTGCTTTTACAAATATTTCACATTAAACTTTCAAACGAGTGTTTTCCACTCCCAGATTAAGCATGAAGTAAAATTTCGAGTTTAGAAAAGCCTGAAAATTTGGTTTGGTCGCTCCGCGCTACGCGACCAAACCAAATTTTCAGGCTTTTCTAAACTCGAAATTTTACTTCATGCTTAATCTGGGAGTGGACAACACTTGTTTAAGACTTTAAATTAAACTATTTTAAAATACAAACTATTATCGGAAATGTCACAGCTCATGCATACATGTGTGTATATTTAAAAGAAAAATTCCCAGTACGTTTACCAAATTTTAGTGGTGGCAAAAGCCACCGTCAGGGCCAAAAGGGTTAAATTATTACATTACGGCCAATCAAAGTTTAATTATTTCTGTATGGAATCTATGAATTGTGTGTTTATTTGATAATCTATTGATTTAAAAAAAAATCCAATATGTACTAAATTTTAATGGTGGCAAATGCCACCGTCAGGGCCGAAAGGGTTAAAATATATTATTCTTTGGTAGAATATTTAAACATTCTAGCAACGCCCTAAAATGAGTTAATACATTTTAAGGCGTTGCTAGAATGTTTGAATATTCTACCAAAGAATAATTTATTTTAACCCTTTCGGCCCTGACGGTGACATTTGCCACCAGTAAAATTTAATAAACATACAATCTATTAGTTAGACATTTTGGATTGAAAATGCTTTATTATTGAGATAGGATTAACTTTAATAATAATACATTTTCGAATAATGGTTTATCTAAAATGCTTAATATTATAAATATTTAGAGTTCAAAATTTCAGTTTTATTTTGGCTTTTCTCTGCCACCAAAGGGCTAAATTTATACTTTCTTCTTGCGCCAGGTGTATAAAACACTGATTTATAGTAATTATTCTTGATACAGCAATTTATTTTTCATCACATAATGATATGAATAATCTCAGTTGTAGTGTTTGAGGAACAAAATCTAAAAATTGGATACAATACTACAAAAGCTCTAATATGACCGAATTTGTGAAATCTACACAAAAACTTTAGTTTGGGACCTCGGTGGGGTAGTGGGTAGAGGCCCTGCCTCTTAACCCAGGTTTCTAGTCCCGCCGTGTGGGGTCATTTTAAAGTACAAAATGATTTCACCTGGGTCCATGGATGTGTGCGAATGTATTTGTGGCGTCTAAATATAGTAAATTACAGAATACAAAGGTGAAATGGTGGAATGGTTTAAAAATAATATCCAAAATAAATGTACAAAAAAATGAATATTTTTTAAACAATTTAATTTATTCTAAAACTAGTCAGTCATTGTTTAATTAACTTATTCTAGCAATAATTAGTTACAAGTACTATTTCACTGATTCATTAAACTCTGAATTATTCATGTTTCTTCTAAAAATATAATTGGCATAAACGTTGTTTTGTGATTTTACAATACGTTCAAAGTCAAATTTTCATAGGATTATCTTCTTCTTAGTTTATTTAGGTATTTGATTCTTGTGAAACAAAAAATAAATACATTTAGAAAGCGTTTTTTTTTTTTTAATCAAAGAAGCCAAGTCTCACAAAATTTGGATGTAAACTGTCATCCTAAATCCGAAAACATTTGTATTTCGTTAAAAGTACGAAAATTGATGTAATTTCTGATAAAACCTGAAGTAGAACTAAAGTTTCTGAATCACCAGTAGGAATTTTTTTTTAGTATAACATTACTAAATTTATAAATGATGTCTCAAATAATAAAAAAAAACTGTATGGGTATGAGATAAAGCTATATTGAAGAGAGATAAATCACGAAAGGCTTCTATAAATGGCCCAACACTTTTTTTCTCTTATTATCAATATCCTTAGTTTGTTATCATTATTTTCTTGTTTTTTTCTCTGTTGTTCCTTTAGTTGGGTTTTTTGCTGTATTGAACTGTGTTGTAACACAAACATTTGATTGTATAATTCAATATCTATCAAGGTATTAGCCATAGAAGTAGTTTTTTCAATTAATGTTTGAATTAGTCTATGTATAACAAAAATAGTAGTAAATAGCGTAAAGAATCGTATACGTAATAATATTTAGGTGTTTACGTTTATAATTCCTACAGACACCTTATAGTTAAATTAATTTTAAATTAATAAAAACATGCATTGTCAAAGACAGGACCAGCCCAAACAAGAGCGGGGCCCCTGCAAACTTAAGGGGCCTTGAAAAGTTGCAAAGGGGAGAAAAGGGGATGAAATCGTCAAACGCAACAAATTGAGTGGTAAATTTGTATTACCAATCAATAAAATTCATAAATATTAACAATTTCAACAATTAAGAAAATGTAATTATAATTTTTTTGATGCCTGTAATTTTTCGTACAAATAAATCAAATTAAATTTATTTATTTATTCACGAGATCCATTTACAATATAAATTATCGCAATTTTATTGAAAATAAGTATTTGAATGGAAAAATTAATAAAATAGTATAGAAATGTTGAAATCAATAAAATGAAAAGATAAATACGGGTAATTTTTCTTTTTGGTATCACAATTGTTCGATGTAGAATTCAGATATTCTTTGTTCTATTAAAAAGTTTCAATTTGAAGCCTCTAACGAGTGTTGCCAATCCCAGATTAAGCATGAAGTAAAATTTCGAGTTTAGAAAAGCCTAAAAATTTGGTTTGGTCGCTCCGCGAAGCGGAGCGACCAAACCAAATTTTTAGGCTTTTCTAAACTCGAAATTTTACTTCATGCGCCACGCGTATAAAACACTGATTTGAAGAGAAGTCCAAAATATACTGCTTAGGTTTGATTATATGTTTATTTACTTTACAAATGTTTATATGGAATATGTGAAAGTGTATTTATAAGAACAAATCCATGTATCTTGATATTTAACAAATATCACAATGTTTGAATAATTATTACAAAATTAAGACAAATTGACAAAAATGTAAAAATTTACTACATCAGCAAAAAACGTAAATTCCAAAATGGAATTTAAGCTAAATTTCAAAACCGAAACTGTCTTAGAAAGATAATCGTACATGACTATTGCTTAATTCAGTATGCCATACTAAATGACCAAACTTGGTAAAAATTCAAATTAAGTTTGTTTATTTTCTATTGATTGGATTCCGGATTTCGTTTTTATACTACTGATATGTTCATAAGAATTAAAATATTTAGATTGAAAAAGGAAAAATAAAATAATACCATTTTGATTTATTTCAATCAGCAGCGCGGGGCCTTCAGAAGACGGGGCCGTGTGTGGTCGCACCGCCCTCCAGCTGGCCCTGCGTGTATGTAATATTTGTTGGATATTTACGTTTATAATTCATAGTATAATGAAATTAAATTAATTTCAAATTAATAAAAACACATGTATTTTATTATATTGAGTTGTTAAAGAGGTGCAGACTGCACGTGTTAAATAATTATTTGAATTCGTTAAGATTGTTTCGATAAAATCGATGAATTTGCTTAACCAACTACCTGCTGCCCTGGCCATTTTGTAAGTTAAGCCGAAAAACCCCGTGTATAATTTAATATGAAGTTGTGTAAATAAAAAAAAGAAGGCAGTGAAGCCAAACCCGTCAATCGACTATCTCCGAGCGCAACGTCCAAATTAGGCAATTTTACCTGTATACGTTTTAATATGCATACCAGTTATTACCTACATAATTCAAAAGGAACACACAACAATTTCTGCCTTTTTCTGGTCCGCAGCGTCTTTCGCAACCCGAATCGCCGCCGCTGCAGTCATCGCCGTCTCCTTCTTGGACAGCCAGCTGGCGTTCTGCTCGATGCAGACGACGGCGACGAGCCTCGCCAACGCCAAGAAGTTGCGCGGTTCACACGAACAGGTTTCGGATATCGAATACATAATTCCCAGGGTGAGTGATGCAACCAAACGACACGCTTATTTTTTCCTCTCTTGCTCGCTCGCTTTATGTAACCGAAACTCTTTTCACATTCGCAGGCGAAGAGCGCCAAGCCGCAGGTGTGCAGCGCGTACAGTCAGAGCTGGGTCTTCGACGCGGAGAATGGTGGTCTTAGCAAGACGGAGTCGCCGTACCTGAAGTTGCCGCAGGATGGGACCCCGAAGCGTTCACCGACGAAAAAGAAAAGCGGGGAGTCGGAAAATGATACGACTTATTTGATTGATAATCCCATGGTGCACATAGAGGAGGCTTCTGATGATAGCAACAGTAATAGTGATAGAAAGTTGTGTTATATGAAGAGTTTCTCGCGGTCGGCTTCGCCTGGTGTTTTATCGGCTAGTTCTTCTCAAATCAGTTTGAATCAACACAACAATCCAGCGGGGATTTACGAGTGCTTGGAGAAACTTACACAGCCTGATACGTTCAGGTCGAGGTTGCATAGTTCTTTGAGTAATCGCGAAGAGCCTCAGTACCAAGCTCCGCAAGTAATGGGGATTCGGAGGGCTGACTCAACGAGTCCTCAGGCTGAGCAAGTCCAATACGCCTCTCTTATGAAGGAGCTTCAAAACGCGATAGTCAATAAAAAGGACACTAGCATAACCTCCCCGCCTAGTAACTCTGAAAGTGCAACCAGAACCCAAAGCAGCAGTCGACAGGGTTCTTCGAAGAACTCAGATGCGGAATTCTCCAAAGAGTTAGAAGCAGCTTTACAGCTAATCCAAGATTTAGAAAGCCCGAACACAATAGAAACACCCTCCGAGAGCAAGGAAAAGGATTCTAAACCTTTGGCAGTGTGGAGGAACAGCAGGAGTGACAGTGAGAAGACTTTAAGTGCGGTGGGTTCCTTAGCGGAAATCGCCTCCCCGTTGACCGAGAGCCAACAACCACCGGAACTCTACACCTTCAAGCCAGCCCAGAATGGTAAGCCAAAACCGCCGCGCGTCATCGTCCAACACAGCGACTCTCAAAGCACCTCCGGCTACAGCTCACCCACACACAACCACCAAAAAGGCTGGTCTACCACATCATCCCTCAACGGCAGCCATAACGAACTCGCTTACACGATCCACAACACCAAATCCACCGCGGTCATCTCCCTGTACGATCCAGACACGCTCAAATCCAAAGCCGGAAAATCCGTCACCCTAGTCAATATCACCGGCGGCAAAACCGATTTTCCCATTAATAATAACAATAACGTTACCATCACTAATCGCAATTCAACCAATAATAATAATGACGAGGGGTGTAAAAGTGCAGACACTCCTCCTCCGGTTTCGGCGGCGAGTTCGCATGGTTGGAAGTCGTTGCTGAGGAGCAACAAAAAGAAGCCCAAAGCCAAATTGTGCGCGGAACTAGAAGGGGCCATTGTCAAATCTGAAAGCTTGGCTTACCTTACTGAGCTTGAGTTGCTCGCCAGACACCAGCGTAACAATGATATTTATAGGGTAAGATTAGTAGTTTCCGAAATTGCTGGTGGCTGGGGTAAAACTAATCATTTATATACAAAAACACTAACAGTTTGTTTTTCAGCATCTAAATACTCAGTTTTGCTTACTAATAAATTAACACAACATGGCTTTATGAGAAATGCTTTCATTCATTAAATACTGACAGGTTATATAAACAAGTATTTATTTCTAAATACCATGTTATCTTTAGATTAAGGTATAAGTCATCAAGAACATGTAAATTTAATAACGCTTAGTGACGTTTACCTTTCAACTGACGTTAAATTATATTTAGAAAATATTCATTGAATTTTATTGCAGTAAAAATTATCTCACTAATTAATCAACCACTTCTAATTAATTACGTGATTTTATAAATTAACGTCATTAACTCGGTCATCTGGTTTTATTACATATTATGGCGGACTAGAACATAATCTATGATATCATTAATTATTCTTTTTTTATAAACATTCCTTGTCGTAAAAAATATTATCTACAACCAGTGCCGGTGCAAGAGTTTATGCCACTACAGGCAAACTAGATTTCGCCGTCCTTGTATAAAAACTAGTAATGATAGTGGTAATTTACGTCGGAAATTACCACTGGTAATTTACCCGATATTACGGTATGTTAATTAATACGTCAACAAATAAAAATAACTATTAAAATATAGGTATTGTGAACTTTATTTCAGATCGGTGTTTTACGCCCCTGGCGCATGAAGTAAAATGTCGAGTTTAGAAAAGCCTGCAAAGTTGAATTTCGATGTTTTACTTCATGCTTAATCTAGGAGTGAAATTATAAAAATGTCACAAAATGCCGGTCTACCAATTCTGTTCTCCTAACTGAAGTAACTTATCTAACTAAACCCAATTATTAATTAGTATATTTGATGACCTTATAGCTACCTAATAGCCTAGAAGTCAGAGATGATAGATGACAGTTAGATGATAATTTGTGAAGTTAGGTGTTTGATTCAGGGGAGGAGCTATTTAAGGTACAATTCACGAGAGGTGTCCCGGGGTTTCCTTGATTTGTAGTGCTTTCTGCACCAATACATGTAATACGAAAATAGTTTAATGTCATCAGATTACGTGTGTGAAAAGAGACAGAAAACTTCATAATATGTCTGCTATAATTTTTAGGTGGAACATGCGAAAAGGTATGTTTCGGTATGCAGCTTCAAAATTTTAAGGTTAAACGTCACATTTTGACAATGTCTTCGTAAAACTAAATCTGCAAAAACCCAGCCACAAATTATTTTAATTAATGTGCACAATCGTTATAAATGTCAATTTAAGTGGTATAATTTCTATTTCCACATCTACTAAATAGTTCAGTTATTTACAGAAATAAATAATACATTTATGTTAATTTTGTGTAAGCTCAAACGAAAATATTAGTTGAATCGAATGCTAATAGTAGATTTAGCAAATAATCAGCATATTAATCTGTTAATACGGGGAATTTTCTATTAGGTATACATATGCATACGCTTTTTTTTAAAGAGTTCAATTTGAAGCTTAAAACGACTTTTTTTCACTCCCAGACTAAGCATGAAGTAAAATTTCGATTTTAGAAAAGCCTGAACATTTTTTTGGTCGCGTAGCGTGAAGCGCGGAGCGGTCAAACCAAATTTTCAGGCTTTTCTAAACTCGAAATTTTACTTCATGCTTAGTCTGGGAGTAGAAAACACTCGTTTTAAGCTTCAAATTGAACTATTTCAAAAAAAGAAAGAAAGAGTTCAATTTGAAGCTTAAAACGAGTGTTTTCACTGCTAGACTAAGCATGCAGTAAAATTTCGAGTTTAGAAAAGCCTGAAAATTTAGTTTGGTCGTCAAATTTTTCAAATTTTCAGGCTTTTCTAAACTCGAAATTTTACTTCATGCGCCACGCGTATTAAACTCTAAAAGCACTGAAATATTGTGAACGGGTAAAATTCGCTTGAAATCAGTGTCATACGCGTGGCGAATGAAGTAAAATTTCGATTTTAGACAAGCCTAAAAATTTGGTTTGGTCGCTCCGCGCTTCGCGCTACGCGACCAAACCAAATTTTCAGGATTTTCTAAACTCAAAATTTTACTTCATGCTTAACCTGGGAGTGGAAAACGCTCGTTTAAACTTCAAATTGGCTTTTTTTAATAAAACAACGAATATCGAAAAACCTACAACACGTAATTGGGATATGTATACTTACAAGAAAAAAATCACAAGAAATTATGATTTAAAGCTTTTCAAAAAAGAAAAAAACACTAATATATTCGGGAGCTAAACAGTATGACATTGTCATGTAACGTCAAAAATTGACACGAATAGAAAAAAATTGTTGCAGATACAACTGTCGACATACTCTCCAAAAAATTTAAACCACACATTCCACATCAATGAGTTATAGGACATCTCTCCCGACTTTCACTATATATATTTTTAAAGTAGAATAGAAGGATTGGTTAATATTTTATTTTAGAAAGTTTGAAGCTAAAATGAAGTTTGATGTAGATTTGATATGAATTGAGTGTTTAATGAGGATTCTTAAAGTCCAAAATTACAAGAAAATTACTCGAAAGAACGTTTTAACGTAAAGGCGTTAGACCGAGTTTCAAAAATGTGACAAAATAGGATAAAATGAATACAATCCACGAAATCAACAAATTTAAACAAATTAACAAAAACCGTCAACATTTTCAAAATTGGAACAATAAAAATTGACGAAATCACTACTAAGTTATTTAAACAAATTAACAACACCGTCAACATTTTCAAAATTGAAACAATAAAAATTGATGAAATCACTACTAAGTCTTAGTAACATTTACTAACATCGTGAAATATAACAACATTCAATGAAAAAGGATTCGTGATCCGGATTCGTTGCAGTTATTTAAAGGATTCGTATTCGAAGCCATATGTGGTTGATTCAAATCCTTCTAAAGGGATTTAAATTAAATAGAATTCGAAACCTTGAAATGCATTCGAATCATCTCTATTACAGTGAGGATTAGGGTTGAATACAGAAACATTTTGTAATTTTTTTTTTTAAATTAAACAAATTTGTTTTTCTCAAATTATTTTTTAGTATTTAAACAATGTTTGACCCGACGCCCTAAGGGGCAACAAGGGATAGCAGAAAAAGAAGAAGAAACAATGTTTGATAATTTAAAAAAAAACATGTTTAAAATACGTTTTAAAACTATTTATTTGTTAATTTTTTCATGGTTTCTGGAAGAACAGTTGGATTAAAAGATTAAAGTATTTTTTAAAACCAATATATAACAGTTAAAAGAAAATAAATCATTTAATTCTGTTAAAAAAACGATTGAAAATATGACTTTCTACTTTAAATATGTTTTAAACATTGTTTTAAAATAAAATGTTTTAAATGCAACAACCCTCTTGAAATTACGTTGATTTAGAACATTTTTTTTAACATTTCGTACCAGAAATAAAAATAAATTACTTATAAGTTAAAATAGATATTTATTTAGAGAATATATACAGGGTACGAGTAAAGTATGGAATATTACAAATGATAGGAACTTCAAATATAGTTAGTAGAAGCAAAACCAGTTCAAAATTCAATATATTTTAATAGCAAAGAAAAGACCTAACTATTTTATATAAGGTGTAACACAAAAACAGGATCACCCCCTTTCGTTTTTTTATTGATTGACATATCAGTTTAAAATTTTCTGCATTTATACTAAAAATAATTTAGAGTTCACTGGTTATTAAGATACTTTAATAGCACTTTCGATGTCCCCAGAAGTGACATCAATTTTGAAATTCTAGGATCTCATTTTACATACAAATCAATATCTTTTGTTTCGTATCATAGGAGTATACAAAACAAATATTGTAAACTTGTGTTTCTCAATTTGTGTAGCACAAGCCTTTAGATTTTGATTCGTGCTTGTTTTCTTTTTTTGAATAAAATAAATAAAAATGTTTAACCATATTTTCAAATGGCAACATGACGGATCATTGTGATTATTTAAAGGTTAGCATACTACCTATCCAAATATATTTATTTAAAACTTGGGAAAAACTAAAAAAGTATACTATTTAATTTGGCAACTGCGATGTTTTTTAATCACATAGGCCAAGTTTAAATAACAATAAAATATTTAGTAGGCTTTGTCTGGCATTTAAAACGATGCAATGAATGATAAATCAAACTAACTGTACCTATTTTTTCTTTGTTCGCTAGTTTCATAAGTCTCAAATAAATACATTTGAATAGGAGGTATATTAACATTTAAAAAAATCATAATAATCCGCCATGTTGCCATTTAAAAACATTGAGTTAATTAAAAAAACGATCGAATTACAATTTAAAGGCATCTGTTGGCCAAATTTAGAAACAAAAGTTGGTAATATTTGTTTCGTACAAGTCTATGATACGAAACAAAAGATATTAGGGCGATCACAGCAACCTAGATGCACTATATTTTGAAAAAAATGTATGTAAAATGAGATTCTATACCCGAAAACAAAAAAAAATTATAGAGTGTTCCATTTAAAATTTTAAAATTGAAGTCACTTCCTATGAAACCGGAAGAGCTATGAAAGTTTCATAATTATCACTGAACTCGGAAATTGTTTTAAATATAAATGCAGAAAATTACAAATTGATATCTTAATAAATAAAAAAACTAAAGGGGGTGATCTTGTTTTGGGTTACACCCGGTATATCATAAACATTCTCACCATTTGTAAATCGGGGAAAGTTTTATATTTTCAAGAAAAATCAGTACTACTAAAATAAGTTATTAAAACTATGTTTCTGGCACGAATATTTTAATTGCGCCATTCCACTATTTTTATTATCACCAGTAAAACCCAAACTAAATAAAACAAAAGAAAATATTCATAGAGATCTCATATATTTCAATAAAAATATCATTTTTATGCGAAGTCGCATTTTTTCATTGTGCTAGGTTGTGACCCATCACTTTAAACATTTCCGACGTTACATTTAAAAATTCACGACTAAAACATTTTTATTTCAGTTTCTTTTAAACTAAAACTAAATTAAAATTAAATGAAACTATTACTATGTTTTTTACCACTGTTATTAAATTATATATATATATATATATATATATATATATATATATATATATATGTTAAAACGTTGATTTTCGCGGGCGTAACATGTATCACTGTTTCTTCGGGTTTGGTCCCGCGTATTTTCTTGTCTCTGTTCCATTTTATTTTTAATTCGACGTTTCTATGACGTCGCAGTCATCATCGTCAGGAATAACTATCAAAATTCCATTGCTCTAGCAACCACTTGTTTGACTTTTACTACCAAGAAATTCAAAATCCAACCCCTTCCGAAAATAATATTGAAATTGTTACTACTACATCATTAGAAGAGCAAAACAGAAGAGTAACAAGAAATTCACGCATCAAGTAGTACGTAAAAGTCAAACAAGTGGTTGCTAGAGCAATGAAATTTTGATAGTTATTCCTGACGATGATGACTGCGACGTCATAGAAACGTCAATTAAAAATAAAATGGACCAGAGCCAAGAAAATACGCGAGACCAAACCCGAAGAAACAGTGATACATATATATATATATATATATATATATATATATATATATATATATATATAGGTGTTACATATAAATATTTTTATGACTTAAGTTTCGACAGTGTGAGTGTCATTATCAAGTGATACTTGATAATGACAGTCACACTGTCGAAACTTAAGTTGTAAAAATATTTATATGTAACAATTTTATATATATAAATTAATAAAAGTGGTAAAAAACATAGTAATAGTTTCATTTAATTTTGATATGGATTACCAAGTAGTAACGGTCAAAACCATCGTGATGTTAAAATTAAATTATCATATTTAAAACAAAAACTGACGCACGTTTGTAATCGTGCGTCAGTTTTGCAAATGAAGGTAAATTTAAATTAATAACACTTTGTTTCTATAATTGTATATTGTTGAATAAAATATAATATAAGAGGTAAATTAAAAATGAATAACATTTTGTATATAGTGGAAATCGGGAGAGATGTGCTATGACTCATTAATGTGGAATGTGTGGTTAACATTTTTTGGAGAGTATGTCGACAGTTGTATCTGCAACGATGTGTCCTAGTTGTGTCAAATTTTGACGTTACATGACAATGTGATACTGTTTAGATCGCGAGTATATTAGTGTTATTTCTTTTAGAAAAGCTTTAAATCATATTTTTGTCAATTTTTTATTTTACGGATACATATCCCAATTACTTGTTGTAGATTTTTTAAATATTCGTTGTTTTCTTAAAAGAGGTTAATTTGAAGTTTAAACGAGTGTTTTCCACTCCCAGGTTAAGCATGAAGTAAAATTTCGAGTTTAGAAAAGCCTGAAAATTTGGTTTGGTCGCGTAGCGCGAAGCGCGGAGCGACCAAACCAAATTTTCAGGCTTTTCTAAACTCGAAATTTTACTTCATGCGCCACGCGTACAAGACACTGATTTCAAGCGAAGTTTACTCGTTCACAATATTTCAGTGCTTTCAGTGTTAAATACGCGTGGCGCATGAAGTAAAATTTCGAGTTTAGAAAAGCCTGAAAATTTGGTTTGGCCGCGTAGCGCTTCGCGCTACGCGACCAAACCAAATTTTCAGGCTTTTCTAAACTCGAAATTTTACTTCATGCTTAACCTGGGAGTGGAAAACACTCGTTTAAACTTCAAATTGACCTCTTTTAAGAAAACAACGAATATTCAAAAATCTGCAACATGTAATTAGGTAATTGGGAAATTTTACTTCATGCTTTAGACTAAGTGGACTAAGTGGAAAACACTCATTTTAAGCTTCAAATTGAACCCTATAAGAAAATTCCCTGCATGTATACTTAAAAGAAAAATTCCCTGTATTAACAGATTAATCCGATGACTGTTTGCCAAATCTACTCAATGCGCATTCGATTCAAGTAACATTTTCGTTTGAGCTTACACAAAATCAACATAAATGCATTATTTATTTCTGTAAATACCTGAACCATTTAGTAGATGTAAAAATTGGAATTATACCACTTAAACTCACATTTAAAACGATTATGCACATTAAGTAAAATGATTTGTGGCTGGCTTTTTGTACATTTAGTTTTACGAAGACATTATCAAAATGTGACGTTTTACTTTAAAATGCATACCAGAACATACGTTTTCACATGTTCCATCTAAAAACCATAGCAGACATATTATGAAGTTTTCTGTTTTCCTTCACACACGTAATCTGATGACATCAAACTATTTTCGTATTACATGTATTGGTGCAGAAAGCAGTACAAATCAAGGAAACCATGGGACACCTCTCGTGTCCCAACCCAATATTCTGGCTGATTTTGCATTAATATGTATATGATGAATTAATTTCTCACTTAACCCGTGGCGAAACGTATTTAATTAATAGTTGAACTTTCAATAACACACTTGGTTTGTTTTACTAATTCAATATCGGTGGAACAAACTAAGTATTTTGATGAAAGTTCTACTATTAGGCCCAGTTGCACCAGAAATGTTGAACTCAGATTCAAGCTGAACTCAAGTTCAAGATGACAGTTCCTATTGTCCTAATGTCACTTTAAACTCAAGTTCTGAATTGAACCAGTTTAACGTGTTTGGTGCAACTGGCCCTTAATGTGTATACTTAAATTAAAATTAACATTTCGCATATAGAATCGGCCTGAATATTTTGAATAAAACATTATAATTAGGTGATGATGAGATTCACCCATTTTTATCATTTATTCAAAAAAGAAAATAATTTTTAACAGTGTTGTTATCACTTAATAATACCTCAGTCATTTAAGGTTGCGGTTTACTAGAGTGAGACAGACTCTTTCCAGCCGTTAGCTAGAGTTAGAGAAACCTATACTACCATTTTCAGCATAAAAAGTAAACGCAAAATATAAAGAATTTTTTAATGAACGTTGAGCTAATTAAATGCAGAATTTACGGACACCCTTGAATTTTACCTAGCACAAGTTTTTGTTGCCTAAAAATGAGTAAATAAATGACGCAAAAAATAGGTATTTCAACGATTTGTTTACAAAAAAACTAAATATCTTAATCGTTTTAAATTGGTGACATTAAAATCCTACAAGTTTCAGTATTATTTTGATGTATCATGCAATGTTGTCTCGTAATCAGAACATCAATGGTGCTGGAACTAGTTACTACCCAAAACGTTGGATTTTACCAATCATAAATCGTAGCCTTAAAAACGTTTCAAGTGTGAGAAAATAATTTTATTATAGTAATGTATGAGGTCATGTTTTTTTATTAATATGACCTCATACATAAATAATTTAATAAATTTCACACCTTTTAGCAATTCTTCATTATTTTTTTCCCTTGAAGTATTGAAATTCATTCACTTTGCTAAATTTAAAATTATTCGTTAGATCAAGATTATAATTCTTGAGACCTTTACTACATGGTATCACTGAGTACGTAATTTACAAAGGAGCAAGCCCAGCTAAAAATAGTAATAATTACTCCATGGTGGTAATTACTCTACGGTGGTATTCCATTTTAAACTATAAATAGTAAAGTTTTACTATGTTTTATACCATAATATTTTTGTATTAAGCACTACTTATGTTTTGATATTTTTAGTTAAAAATGTCGAAACTTAAGTAGTGCTCAATAAAAAAATATTTTAGTATAAAACATAGTAAACCTTTTCTATATACAGGCACTTTTTTGAGAAAACGGCTAGTCTTAGAGAGTTAAGATAAAAAAATTATTACTGAAGCCATATTGAAGAATCGAATGGTGATATTGTTTTTTGCTAAAAAGGTTGGCATCCCTGATATTTCGCTTAAAAATGTCAAAAACTCAAGATTTTCAAATGGCATGATAGGTCAAAAGTGGTATCATTCAAAAGATCTTTGAAAAATAAACAACTTTTGTAGGAAAAATATTTTTGTAACTGGCGTTTGTTGTCAGTAATTTTGGATTAAAGTTACCAAGTATGAATATCTCATGGCTACCTTATTTTAAAAGTAAACAGTTAGGGCCACTGGTTTTAGGACCAGAACAGTTCAACAGTGTTTAAAATTAAATGGAACTGGTTTGAACCAGTGCTGTAAACTCTGAGTCGGAGTTAGTGTCAAAACTGTGTGGTCGGAATTTAAGTATTTTTGTAATGAGGAAATCGAAGCCGTGGAGTTGGAAATTTCCTATAATTCCGACACCGATTTTCAATACAATTATTTAAATATAAATGTGCTAAACATATTAGGTTTTTGTTTTTCTAAAATTTGAACCCAATTAGAGCTTTTAATTACAATGGAAATTTATGTACAGTCTATTTTACGAATGTTTACACTCACGTCATCAATTATAAAATTCCGAATCAATCTGTTCAAGGTCATATGTAATTGCGCGCATTGGCGTAACGTTAAAAAGGGGTTTGTTGTTTAATTGTTTTACTGAATCCTGCATCGAAACCCTAGAAATTGCATTCCAACATGTAATCTTGGAAGAACTCATGCCAATGAATACGTTATTGGAATGCACTTACAAAAAAAAATCTCGAAAGAATGATTACTGTTATTAGATTGACATTATTCCATGTACAATAATAATAAAATGCAATACAATTAATTTTAATAAAAAAAATATTATTTTCACTTCTATCGCGTCCATTTCAAAAACTATGAATCTTCATTAATGATTCTTAAAATGGACGCGATAGAAATCTTGTTTGTGTGGGTGTTCATGAGGCTATTTATTTTAAATTATCTAATTTTCAAACCACGATTATAAATAGTTAACGACGTTGGATATTAACCAAATAGCGACCTTTCCTCTAAAATGACCGGAGAAGCAGGAAAATGCATAAATGTGGTATTACATGATAAACCCCTACGTATACTTGATCGAATCAACACCCGGTAATTTGGTGGAAGTTGATTTAATCATTATCACTGTCTGTTACATCATCCTATATGAGCATCATAGTATTGTTTTGCTTGTGCTCATATTAGTTCTATGGCGTTAAATTCGCAGTGATATGGTGGGAGTCGCAATATTTCATGGCCATGTTCGAGCAGATATTCGTCTACCACATATCTGTTAGGTCTAGCATATCGTTTGGCTAGGGCTAACAGTTCCGCCTTGAACTTGTTACTTCCACAGGTTTATTGCTATCTTGTAGCCAATGTGTGATTTGTGCCTTCGTCCGAAAAATTTTGGGCTGCTTTTCTACGAATACGCTGTGGTAAGGTGCATCCATAACCAGTCTGCAAATTTTGAAGTTGTTGCATAAATAGGGGAAGCATTCTCCACGAATCCTATATTCTGACCAGCATGCAAAATAACGAAGCGCTTTCCCTCACCGACAGCTCTCCTTATTTTAATAATTCACCTCATGGACTGCATCTAAAGGTAAAAGGGGACCTCCATTGCATTCTTCCTGGTTGAAGTAGTCCATTACTTTAATAATCAAATCTCGGCTACTTCAGTAAATCTTTTTTCAGGCATTTTGAGTTTATGTTTATAAAAAACTAGATCTAATCATAAAACAATTAATTCTACACTTACTTACACTATGAAAAAAACACGAAAAGTTCACGAAATAACTAAAACAAACAGAAATACTTGGAAACTTGAAAACTTGGAACGGATAGTGACGCTACTGACGTTTCTGAGAAGAGGCGTGCTGGGGTAGACATGCACTATAATGGCGTCTTTGTCTAATGCATCACCTCACGTTTCCGAGCGGTAAGCACTGTTGTCGGTACTTGTATCAGGAATCACAAGACATACGTTTCTATTATTTACTACGATGATGCGCATATAATGGTATAAAATGGTAGAATAACTGCTTGTCTTTGATACGTACATAAGTTGATGACGTGACTGCCAACATTCGTGAAAAATACTGTAATTTGCATATGAGATAAAACCAAAATTTCGATTTTTTTTTTCAAAAAAATATCAGATTGCAATTATGCAGATGTAGTTACCATTAAACATTAATTTGCATTGCAAAAAATTGCATCACTAAGTAAAGTTTTAAAATGTTTACATAATTCGAAGCAGCAATCGGAGTTGGCGTAGGATTATTGAAAAATAGAGGAGTTGGTGACGGAGTTGGAGTCGAATATTTCTTTAGCGACTCTGCGGCCTTAGTCAGAATGTAACTGACATTTGAAACTCAATCTTTGATCAGATATTACTAAAAATCGACGCCAGTAACAAAATTATGTTTCTTACAAAAGTTGCTTATTTTTTAAAGACCTTTTGAATGATACCACTTAAAAATCTTGAGTTGTTGATATTTTTAAGCAAACTCTCAGGGATGCCAACCTTTTTGCGAGAAAACAATATCACTATTCGATTCTTTAATACGGCTATTGTTATAATTTTTTTTGTCCAAACTTTCTAGAAGGCTGATACGGGTGGTCTGGGACACCCTGTATAATCAAGATTATGCAATAATTGCGAATGTATTTTCATTTAAATAAGCGTTGATGCAATTTCGTAATTAGCACACTTTTTTATCACATCTTGTGGTATACAAATATTTCTTATAAAAAAATTCTTACATTTTAAAACATACACTCTTATGAAAGAAATTCCAAGACAGTGAAATGCAATCGGTTTTAATTACATTCCTGTAGTATTTACCAATATAAAAGTTAAATACTTTAGTTAATATATAAAATTACGAAAATGTTTTTCGTGTAAAATGCCAACAATGTGTCTTAATTAATAAGACATGCTTATTTTCTCGAATTCAAATGTTTTTTAATTGGAATTATTTTACTTTCATTAATTTGAGGTTTAAATTCCATAATCGTATCTTGATCTTTATTCTGCAGTAAAAATGTACTCCAGAATTTTGGCTACTTATAAAAATTCCTTTAATTTTGCGTTTATAAAACGAATAATTGTCCAAAAATATCTAGAAGTAAGCTATTAATATTTGATTACTGAATTGAAATTGCTAAAAAAAAATAAGCTGATGTTCTAGAGGTTTTGTTTTTGGAGCACTAAAGTAGAAACTGCTAAAATTAATTGGTCAATAATTTTACTTTTGTTTCAACTTGAACGTTTAATTAAGATAAAATTAATTTTGAATTTAATTATAAAAAAAAGTAATAATTTAGAAAAATCCATTATGGCCCATTTGCACCCCGACTGACTAACTTTAATCAATCACTAATCATGAATTAAACCTCTGATTAAGTCATAATTTTATAATATAAAAATGTTTTAAAATTGTAAAATATCCCAAACATATCTCTTTTATCACTACGCGATTTTGTAAATAATTTGTACATAAAATTACTGTGATTTTAAGGAGTACTAATCACTGATTACCTTAATCGACTTGGGTGCAAACGGACAGAAGTGTAGGAAATTTTGAATCAAAATTATGAATAAATGAAAGTCTGTCTTTCATCAGATTTTGAAATTTGTTCATATCCTTTATACGGGGAATTTTTCTTTTAAGTATGCATACCCCGATGTGTACTCTGCAAATTTTCAGCCATTCGTTGTTCTTGAAAAGCGTTCTGTTTGAAACTTCTAACGAGTGATTCCATTTTCAAGCTTGTCTAAACTCGAAATGTTACTTTATGCTTAATCAAGGAGTAGAAACACTCGTTAAAAGTTTCAAAAGGAACACTTTTATGAAACAAGAAACGCTTGAACAATTACACAAAATGCATCGAGATATGTAAGGTACGATTCGCGAGAGGTGTCCCATGGTTTCCTTGATTTATAGTGCTTTCTGCAACAATACATCTAAGACGAAAATAGTTTGATGTCATCAGATTACGTGTGTCAAAAGAGACAGAAAACTTCATAATATGTCTGCTATGGTTTTTAGATGGAACATGCGAAAACGTATGTTCCGGTATGCAGCTTGAAAATTTCAAGGTTAAACGTCAGATTTTGACAATGTCTTCGTAAAACTAAATCTGCACCACAAATTATTTTAATTAATGTGCACAATCGTTTTAAATGTGAGTTTAAGTGGTATAATTCCAATTTCCACATGTACTAAATAGTTCAGGTATTTATAGAAAATAATGCATTTATCTTGATTTTGTGCAAGCTCAAACGAAAATGTTAGAATCGAATTGATTTGGCAAATAGTCATCGGATTAATAAGTTAATACAGGGAATTTTTCTTTTAAGTATACATACAGGAAATTTTCTATTAGGTATACATATGCTTTCGCTTTTTTTAAAGAGTTCAATTTGAAGCTTAAAACGAGTGTTTTCCACTCCCAGACTAAGCATGAAGTAAAATTTCGAGTTTAGAAAAGCCTGAAAATTTGGTTTGGTCGCGTAGCGCGAAGCGCGGAGCGGCCAAACCAAATTTTCAGGCTTTTCTAAACTCGAAATTTTACTTCATGCGCCACGCGTATTAAACACTAAAAGCACTGAAATATTTTGAACGAGTAAACTTCGCTTGAAATTAGTGTTTTATACGCGTGGCGCATGAAGTAAAATTTCGAGTTTAGAAAAGCCTGAAAATTTGGTTTGGTCGCTCCGCGCTTCGCGCTACGCGACCAAACCAAATTTTCAGGCTTTTCTAAACTCGAAATTTTACTTCATGCTTAACCTGGGAGTGGAAAACGCTCGTTTAAACTTCAAGTTCACCTCTTTTATAAACACAACGAATATTTAAAAATCTACAACACGTAATTGGGATATGTATACTCAAAAGAAAAAAATCACAAGAAATCAAGATTTAAAGCTTTTCTAAAAGAAAGAACACTAATATACTCGCGATATAAACAGTATGAAATTGTCATGTAACGTCAAAATTTGTCACAACTAGGAAAAATCGTTGCAGATACAACTGTCGACATACTCTCTAAAAAATGTGAACCACACATCCCACATCAATGAGTCATAAGACATCTCTCCCGAACTCCAATATATATATATATATTTTTAAAGTAGAATAAACGGGAATGGTTAATATTTTAGAAAGTTTAAGCCTAAAATAAAAATACACTGTATTTTTTATCCTAATAAAATTACATTAAAAAGCAACAATACATTGTATAAAATATTTCACGCAATGTTCTGTTGTTGCTTTTTAATAAAGAGAGTTTGTTTAAATGCATTGTACATTAAAAGCACTATAAAAATATTGTGTGAAATTTTGCTAAAACTAAAACAAAAACAATGATAAATGTAATAATGTATTAATTTAATTTTAATGTTACAGCAAATCGAACAGCGAGTCCAACAGCAACTTGGTACCCCCTGGACTGATGATAACGAGTGAAACTTTAATCCTCAGCCCACCCAAAAATAAAAACAAAGCTCACGAAATATCGATAAGAGAACGCACAACTATTCAAACAAATTTTAAATTATAACTATAAGAAAATACCCCTCAAATACATAATCAACCAATAAAATAAAAACCCATCCGCCAAAATGAGGATGTGTACTTATTTTTATATTTCAAGATTTATGTATAAATAAATTATTTTTTATATAATTATAATTTGTTTAATAATATTATTTATAAATAAACTTTATAAGCAGTATTAAAAATTCATGATGAGTGAGAGAAATAGTTGAGGTGCGTTCTCTGTAATATCAATGAGATTCTTAATTTTGTTTCTTCGAGAATTGAATTCGCTGCAGGTCAGCTTCGTCCATGTCTTGATCTATATACCTGTAACTCAATTATTTATTAATGATATATGTATATTTTTGAATGTGTTTAAATGCTGTATATATTGTTGTTATAGATATTATGATATAGTTTATTACAATTAAACAAATAAGAAATGAAACATTTACTATTATGATCTATTGTATATATTATTATAAATAAATTCCATTTTTATCAAGAGTATTTGTTTAATTTTTGTTTGTTCTGTTTACGATATTAACACGTTATAATCATTCTTGCTATAAAAGAATTTCCTTTTTTTCAGTGAACGAGAATCTTATATAATCTATAAAATTACCTGCGATCATATAAAATATAAATTAGAGTAAGCTTTGAATTCTAAATAAGATTGGCACTACTGACTGTTAACATATTGTTTACTATAACCTCAAATTCATTCCATCATCGAATAAGCATTTTGGGTAACCGCACAAAAAAATGCCGCCTACTCGAATTTATAATTTAAATAATCCCGCGGTATAATTTGACATTGTAAGTATGAAATAGAGGGTTTTAATATAGATTTTATGGATCTGTGATCTATCAAGCAAACGATGATTCCACCTGTCTATATAAAAATATAATGTAATAAAGGCAGTTTGTTTTAAGTACTTATGCACAGCGCCGCAGTAAGGAAAGCTTACGCCTGGGGCCAAAAATCCAACTGGCGCCCCCTAACTTGACAGTCACAATAAATGTCATTTGTCATTATAAACTAAATGTCAACTAATGTTAATTATCACTATTGACAAATGCCGACGCCGCACAGTGGTCGGAATTTAAAAAAAAGTGGGATTTAATATAAAAAACCGTTTGTAAATCATGAAACTTTGTGGATGAACGTATTTTGAGTGTATAAAAAAAGATTCTGAATGTCAAATATTGAAAAGTCAAAAATTCAAAATGGCCGACGAAATATGGCGGACTGAGCCATAAATTTCCGATGAAATTTGTGATTTGGTACGATATTCCTGATCTGGTATGGCTAAAAAAAATGATTTACTAATTTCCAAACAATATTGAACAGGTATACTGTTTTTATTTAAAGCCATATATGACAAATGAATTTTTGTATCAAAACGTTCCGTTTTTTTGACTTATGATTTTTTCCAAAGTCTTGCTTCACTGTGTTATCAAAATTATGTTTTGTACTGATTTTTTCAATAAATTTAAGCGCCGTTTACATGAATACTTATGGAAATATTCGTTTCTTTCTAAAAAAATGCTCTTTTTACCTAGAAAAGAAGCATTTTTAAAAGGCTGCAGCTTTGACCGGAGCAGGTCGGAGCAGCTGTTTGTTTCAGGAATAGAATCTGTGAACTATATACTATTTAGTGCCATAGGAATTTCAGAGGGCACGAGGGGGGCGATATTTTTTTTTCTCAGTCAATGTTAACGTTTTAAGCGAGGTAATTTGAACACATTACATGGACAAATTCTATTTTAATCGACTCTCTGCGTTTCTATAAGAATCTATTATTATTTTTCAAATATTTTCTTATTATTTATCACTTAAGAAGTTTAGAAGGCACCAAAAAGGCAATATTTTAGCAAATTTTAATTGACGTGAATAAACGCAACATAAATTACATTTTCAGAGGCTGAACAATAATAAACAAAACTTTCTTTACAAAAACTTAAACTAATTTAAATCTTAATTTAAAACATATATCACAGTTCTGATCACTTTTAAAGCGAACTCGGGTTCTTCGTCCATTTCAAAATCCGCTTCATCAAGAGCGGACCTTTCGGCAGGGGACAAGTCCAGCAGGGGAATAATGTCCGCTGAAATTTCTTTGTTCTTTTTTGTATAACAATTTCCAGACAAAGAAATGAACGGGTCCGACCGAAGCAATAGTCGATGCATAATATCTTCGTTTGTCGCCATTCGGAATATCGTACCAAATCACAAATTTCATCGGAAATTTATGGCTCAATCCGCCATATTTCGTCGGCCATTTTGAATTTTTGACTTTTCAATATTTGACATTCAGAATCTTTTTTTATACACTCAAAATACGTTCATCCACAAAGTTTCATGATTTACAAACGGTTTTTTATATTAAATCCGACTTTTTTTAAAATTCCGACCACTGTGCGCCGACTTACGTCCAATAAACGTCAACTCTCAAATTCTCTGGAATTCTTAATAGTATTATACAAGGTGGCCAGAAAAGGTGTGATAATCTTCAGGTAGAGTGGTTCATTGATTAATTTCAAGATTTGATCTAAAATCCTGTCACAAAACATAAGTCTACGCTCGTTATCATTTTCATACAGTGGTTGAACTTTTCTTACATGAAATGGACGCATTCGATTTTCTTTCAATACTGCATGGACTGTTGTTTTACTGGGGACATTTAACTGTTGAGCTATTTGTCTCGTACTAATATTGGGATCTTCTTGAACTGCATTCAATATCTGTTCTTCTAGGTGAACAGTGCGACGTTCCCTAGGTCTCCCTCCATCTATGTTATTATAAACGAACGACCCAAAAGTACGTAGCCTTTGGTCTAATTTTCTAAACGTATTTACGCAGGGCTGTTGGCGATTTGGATATCTTCTTTGGTACTCATCTTTGGCACTAGTTGCATTACCATTGCAGAATCCAAATATCATGTACATATCTGCATACTCGTTGGATGTGTACATCTTCAAAAAGAATGATGAACTTATACAAACTTACACAAATAAATTATGACAAGTATATGTCAAAGTCAAGTGAAATTTAATAAGGTTACATATCAAAATACATAGTTGCCAGGTCTATTTTTATTAAAAAATGCTTCTGAAGAAGTAATTAATTTGTTAAAGTTTCCAATTTATTTATCACCTATGTCATTTAAATATTACAAATGTGTAATTGATTGTAAGTTCTATTGATTTTTTCCAAAATAATAGAAAATAACACTAATTTCCAGAGATACGTTTAATATTTTAACGACCTCGTGAGATGTTACGAGGAAGAATACAATATTTTTTTATTTAGATTTTTTATCCAAAATTAATCAACGAATCACACTACCTGAAGATTATCACACCTTTTCTGGCCACCTTGTATATAATTATTCCATATTTTCATTATTGACATTTCATCAATCTATGTTAATAATGAACTTCTCTGACTGAAATGGAATGTCATTTTCAACATATAAATTGGCATTATTTGACAGTATTGTATTAATTGTGATTTGTTTCGGTTACTGTGATATTTTATTTTGATACGTTACGTTCTTCGTGATTAGTAATCTTATATTTATTATTATACATTATACTATTATGATACATTTCCGACAATTTGTTCGTAGATACAAATAAAATAAAATAAAAAGTGTTGTAATAATAGGAAATAGTCTATTTTTGGCAAACGTGGCGAAAAGTTTGTAAGTATGCCTGTGTGGGTAACGTTTTCTTATAATCTTAATAAATCAATGTTATGAATAATTGACATTATATTTTTTAACGTAGGTTTCCACTCCCAGACTAAGCATGAAGTAAAATTTCGAGTGTAGAAAAGCCTCGCGTAGAAAATTTGTCGAGGGTCGCGCAGCGATCCGAGACAAATTTTCACGGGGCTTTTCTAAACTCAAATTTTACTTTATGCGCCACACGTATAAAAAACCGATTTAATGTGAAGTTTAAAATAGGGCTGGGAATTCAAATATTCGTGAATATTTAAAAATGAAACATTAAAATTAGTCAAATATTTCAACAAATAAACTATTTAAATTTATAAATTGTTTAGTTTTAGAAAATATATTAGACATTTTCTAACACTAATTTATTGAAATATTAAAATATTTACATAGCTAAATTAATCAAATATGGAAAAAGTGAGTGATTGGTATTTGAAAATTCGCGAATATTCAAATTTCCAGCCCTAGTTTAAAATATAGATTCCTTATATAATTTTACTCGAAATTTTACTTCATGCACCACGTGTATAAAACACTGAAATATTGTGAAGTTCAAAATATGCTTTCAAATCAGTATGCCAGTTAAAAATATACTTTATAACTTATAAAATAATGGAATACTTGATCAACATAAAATTCATTGGACTTACACAGAAGTGAATGTTTAACTACGGTGACTTTTCCCTGACTCTTTCCTGATTCTAGATTGTTTTCCCTGACCCCTTAACATAATTTCATATAATCAAATCAAATATAGGGAAGAAAATTCTAAATTTTAGATATTTGAACAACAAACACTCGTAGCTGCAGTGACGAATAATTTAAGAGGTGAAAAGAAAACATACATACAACACTTTTCTAAAATTGATAAACGCGAAATCAAACATAAGCAGTATATATTGAATTTTACGTTAAATCAGTCTATTATACGTGATCAAATTCAATATATACTGCTTATGTTTGATTTCGCGCATGATGTGAAATTTCGAGTTTAGAAAAGCCTGAGTTTGGATTTGGACGCCACGTCCAAATCCAAATGCTCAGGCTTTTCTAAACTCGAAATTTTACTTCATACTTAGTCTAGAAGTGGACAACACTCGTTAGGATAATTCTAATAGACTTGAACACAAAAATGTGATAAACCAACTCCACAACACGACATCAAAATCAAATACAACTCCACAAAATAAATTCCAACCTAACCCTAATTCCATCAACTAACATCTAATGTAACGCAACTTCACAAAGTAGCATCTAACCTAACTCAAATACAATTCTAACTTAATTCCATAAAATTACATCTAAACCAAGCTAATCCGACTCTGCAAAATACATATAACCTAACCCAACCAAACTCAACCCAACTTCAGAAAATGAATTCTGACCTAACTCCACAAAATAGCATCTTACCTTACCCAACTCCAAAATGTGACGTCTAACCAAACTCCACAAAATGACATTTAAACCAAACCCAACTCCATATAAACGTCAATATTCTCAATTGTCATTTAAATTTCAAAGTAAAATGCAATTCTTCTTCATCGCCATACCGACAGTAATGATAACACACGACCAATACAATTATATTATTAGCATAAACTGACAATTTTAACGTAATTTTCCGTGTTTGACTATGAAATTGGTATTTCATACACAAAAACGGATCTATCTTGATATATGAACCGCCCAGATGCAAAGCCAGCCATACGCGTTGACAAATTTGTGGCAAAATGACAATTACTGATTTTGCAGCGTCTATTAAATAAGTTAAGATAGTGTTAATTGAGCGTTATATCGAATAGAGAAAAGAAAAATTATATAAAATTATCTAAAAAGTTTTGCAACTGAAAAAATATCTCAGCTTTTTCTTCCGAGAAATGTAGCAGGTTTTGCATTCGACAGGATTTTTCAAATTTAATTTTAAAATGTTTAGAATGAGTTTTGACGGTCAATTTGTTTCTAAAATTGTAGCCTGAAACGAGTAAAATCCAGGGACACCAAAGCCTCAAAATCGAAAAAAATATGTGTGACTGGTTTTGGATCTGGGCGACTCATATTATTATCATATTATGATATAGGATCGATAATATAATTTAAATTAGCAACATTGTTATTTTACTTTAAAGCGTCTATTTATGTCATTACCCTAAAAATTTAATCGGATAACTTGCCTATCTAATAAGGTTATAAGGTTAGGTTACATATATTTTGATAAAGTTGAACAATCGCGATAAAGTTAAACAATCGCGACCCTAACCTAAAATTAGTAACGTCTTACTGTAAAAATTAGACTCGACTAACCCACAAGAGTAACGATTTGACATTTGTGATACTTTAGACAGTTTTGATATTTTACGTTTAAAATTACACTCAATTTAGAATTTTGACGTTCATCAATAACCGGACTTATGCCAATAATGACGGTGTCAGCCGAGGACGACGACGATTTAGTCTAAGTATGACAGTTGACGGTACTAGTTGAACGTCAATTTTGACATTGATAATATCACTTTTTGACAGTTAGTGTTGTGTGGATGATGTTTATTGTCGTTAAACGAAAAAATGTTAACGATATCAAGTTAAAAATAGAAGATCACCTTTACAAATTGTATTCAAGATTTCAAACGCCTCGACTTGCTTGTTTCGACATTTAGAATAAAGTTAAACGAGTAGGTAATTCTACAGATCTAGAACTTGAATTTGAAACTTAATTTTTTATTTTGTTTGTGAAAATTATACTTAATTAATATTGTCGAATTTGCCAATTTTTGTAGATTTGATCAATTTTGACGTTGGTGTTTATTTGTGATTTTCGCAACTTTGCATTATTCCTTATTTTATTTATTTGTTTTTTTTTTCTATATTTGTTGGTTTTTGGAAGTTTTATTTATTAACCACTTCATGTACATGCTCGTGTCTGTCACGGGCGCTGCTTACTGGCAATTTTTCACGCGCCCGTGTCTGTAACGGGCGCCGTATATCTCGTCAACAAATTTTACCTGCTCGTTTTCGCTTCGAACAACATTTTTATCAAAAATAATGTGATCAATTTTTGACCAGAAATTCAAAATTAATGTGTGCATGATGTGGTTAAAAATTATTATTATTTCTTAACTTAACATTTATGATTTTTGACATTTTTTTGTGATATTTGTTCTTCTAAAAATACAGAAATCGGAAAAAATGTAATAGTTTTTTTTAATTACCTAAACGCATTTTTTAAATATTAAGCCAAAGTTGAAATTATACAACAAAATCAACGTGTTTAGGAGAATATTTTCTTTGAAAAAATTGTAAAAAATCAACAGATTATCAAATCAACATAAAATTCATAGAATCTACACAGAAATGAATAAACTTTGGTTGGCTATAATTGAAATTTAAATATCGTTACAAGATATTTAAAAATATCAAATCAAAGTTAAATTTTAATTTATTTTATGAGTGTATTTTATTATTGAATTAAATTCTATTCAATATGAATAATTTCTGATCATTTTGAACTTTTCTAATTTCGTTAAAAATTGTTCAATTTAATTTTTGTGCACGTTACAATAAAACTTGTTAAATTAATAATTTATTAATCTGGGTTATGTTATTATTTAAATTAGTTCTTTGGTAGTTTATTTAGCTTTAGTTTACATAACTTCGGTATAATTTAAGCTTTTTCAATTTGTTTGTCAACATTTAGTAACACATAAATAAAACACCCGAATTTGTTTTCGCTCCAAATTTAAACTAAAAAAATAACATCAACTCTATTTATTTTATGTCATAAATTTGACTACAAAATAAGTTTCTGATTGATCGTCTAACGAGGGTTTCCACTCCCAGATTAAGGATGAAGTAGAATTTCGAGTTTAGAAAAGCCTGAAAATTTGGATTTGCAGGGGCGCGCGAGCGAAGCGACATTATTTTATGACATAAAATAAATAGAGTTGATGTTATTTTTTTAGTTTAAATTTGGAGCGAAAACAAATTCGGGTGTTTTATTTATGTGTTACTATACTCGAAATTTTACTTCATGCTCCACGCGTATAAATCACTAACTTCAAATAAAGTCTTTAACTAATTGGTTAGAGTGAAATAAATTTAGTATGCCAATTATCAATTGTTTAAATTACGAGGAAAGTGCTACACCTCACTATTTTTTGATTTTGTTTAATATTATTTAATATGTCAAATTCGTGCTAAGAACAGAACTAACAATTTGTCAATTGTAAAAGTACAGCTTCATCGATGTTAAAATAATAATTACTCTCCTCGAGGATTCGTATTGGAACAAGTAACTTTTGTAATTGTGGCCATCAAATAATTAAAGGTGGAGAAAAGTTGCTGGGGAAAATTGCGAAACTTTTTCGTGTAAACTTTTATTCTCGGCTCGCCGTTAACTCCTCCTCTGCGAAGTTTCCTAATCGCTACTTTAATTAAATAAATAAACAATTGCAATCGTTAACAAGGCAATTTACTAGGGTTCAGTTAACTTGGGAATTATTCACAGATCACTAAATAGCTTTAGGAATTTGTACAATATTAAATTTAAATATAAGGATGGACGATAAAATAAAAGTTAATACAGGGTCTTTCTTGATTTAAAAACTTTCCACCTTCGTTTATCGAAATCTCAAGATTAAAAAAAATCGCCGACACGTCAAACACTCAATCGAGAGGAACAAAAATTCACCTTTACTATTAAGTATTACTCGATAATGAATAAAAATCAAAACTTGCGCTTTTAAAGTTCGAGCACTTTACTTTGGGATATGTAACTATAACTAACACGTTGATCGCCGTGCGGGATTCACTTGTGCCGCAGTTAAATTTGCGTTTAGGCCCCGCGGCATGTACAATCAGCCAAACTCAAACTCCAATACACTTTTTTTACGAGTGCCTTACGAATATTTGGGGGTTGCAACTGATTTGCATTATACGACAGGCAGGTATTATTTTCTAAGTGCTGGGACGCTGGGCACAAGAGCGTTTCGCTTAACGAAGCGATAATCCACTAAAATGATATCCATTGAACATTTTGGTATTTTTCAATGTAAAACATATCGATTTTCTTTATAAGATTTGTATACAGGGCGAACAGTTAATGTGTCAAAAGCTTTACGTAGCGCAATTCATTAATTCATTTTGAACAGATAACATTAAAAAATATATGTAACACTTTTTTTGTGTCGTTGTTAAGTTTGATCGTGGATATTAAAGAGTTCGAACCTATTTAAAACTATCAACTCCGTTTATTGTAATCAAGAATTTTTACAAGTTACAAGTAATGTATAATTGCAATCTACACCAAGTCCTAGAAATGAACTAAAGTTTAAGAAAATAAAAGAGATTAACAAAGAGATTCACCACCCTAATTACAATTAGGCAGGCCAATGTTTAAAGAGCAGGGCTTCGAACCGTTATTTTTTGCGTTCCAGTTTTTGTTCCGGTTCAATTAATAAAATATATATCGGTTCGGTTCCGGTTTTCGTTCCGGAAAAAATAACGGTTTTTTGTCATTTTCGGTTTTTGGTTCAGCTCCAAGTAATTGAGTTAATTTTTGAAATGTTTTTATTTCATATTAAAAAAAATGTTAATGTGTCCATCATAGCACTGTCCTCGTTATAGATATATATGATTTAAATATTAAGAATATGGAAAAGTGTCTCAAACTAAATGAGTTCTTCTTTTATTATTATTATCACATTTACAAAATATTCAGAAAAATAAATATTTTTTGCATTTTTTTGCTAATCTAAGAAACTATTGATCACATCTCAGCAGTATACATTTTCAACTTAACCTTAAATCAGTGGTTTATACGCGTGGCGCATCAAGTAAAATTTCGAGTTTAGAAAAGCCCCGTGAAAATTTTCTACGCGGGGCTTTTCTAAACTCGAAATTTTACTTCATGCTTAGTCTGGGAGTGGAAGACACTCGTAAGTTTAAAATATGTCACAACTATCAAAATGTGTGTGTCGCAAGTATCATAAAGAAAGAACGTTGCTAACAGTTTATGGGGGTTTATTTAAATTGTATTAAAACGCAATATGTTATATAAAATATATGATACATGTTATAAGAAAATGTTCAATTTTTAATCTGTAAAAACTGTTGCTCTTTAGATTTATTTTTATTACCATTCAAACACAGGGCCTGAAACTTTTAATTGGAAATAAGAATTTAGAATTTTAGTTGCGTTTCCAGTAAAGTGTTGGTGTTTTTAAAATGCTTCTTTCCCAATTTCATGTAGAAACTTCGGTTGAATCCTCATCATATAAACACTTGACCACTGCTCGTAAAACAGGCAGGTAGATTTACGATCACCAAAACGTTCCCAAACACCATTTTTCAATAAGGTCGAAATTCGCTCTGCTTTATGGCTTTTCGTTGCAGTTGCAGTTTGAGCGATTGTACCTTGTGCCGCATCCAGAAACAATTTTTAAAACATCGTGCTGCCCGTGCCGCGGAACTAGTATAACTATATACACATATAAACTAGGTGGCCTAACCTTTTAAAAACGTTTATGTCACTTCAAATGTTTGCTTAATTAATCTGTATAATGGGAACAAGAACTTAAGCAGCGGCCTGAGGTAATATTTTTATTGTTATAAAGGTGGCGATCAACGTGTTAAAAGAAGAAAGCAAATATAGGCGCTTCAATTTTGAAATATTTGGTTATACGAAATAAACATTTGTAATGTTTATTACCGTGAGATCAAACATATGTGGTATGTTCTGAACTTCACTTTAAATTAGAATTTTAGACCTGTGGCGCATGAAGTAAAATTTCGAGTTTAAAAAAGCCTGAAAATTTGGATTGGTCGCTCCGCTTTGCTACGCGACATAGCCAAATTTTCAGGCTTTTCTAAACTTGACATTTTACTTCATGCACATCAAGGAGTGAAAACACTTGTTAGAAGCTCTAAATTGACTGCTTTTATAAACACAAGGAATTCCTGCAAATTTACAAAACGCTCTTATCATCAGGATATGTATACTTAGGTGGTTAGGTGCTCGGTTGTCAATTTTGGCTTAAACATCGCTTGAACTTTATAGTCACTTTTTAACGTCATATAAGATGGCAGAACGTTCAAGTTAAGAGGGGGCGAGTCACTTAAACTGTTCATGTTACTTCTTAACGTCATATAAGATGGCGGAAAATTTAAATTAGTTTTATGGAAGCAAAACAACTTCGAATCCAGAGAGATTATTATTGCTTTCTGTCTTTCACACGTCAAGAGTGACCATTATACAGGGTGTCAATTTGAAAACAAGCCAGCCACAATATCTTTGGAACCGTAACAGTTAGAAAAAAATTTACAAAACCGTTCCTAGGATATGGAGGGGGAACCATTTTGATCCACATAACAATCTTCTGCAACCAACCCCTTAGGCTGTAGCCACCCTTGCCAATTTGTTTTAAATGGTATGACCCGACTTGTGATATATTATTACAAAAGTCTTTCAAAATGCTAATTAGTGGTATCACCTAAAATGTTTATTGTTACATAAAAAATGTAGAAAAAATTAAATATTAAATTATGGTGTGCTCAAAATGATTTCAATTATTTTCGAGACAATAATAATAGTAAATAATTAATTATTCAGTTAATAAATGTATTCCATTGAACCAAGTTTTGTTATTATTTTATTATTTTTTTTAGAGTTGTCCAAATTTTAATAAAACAATAGATAAAAGGGGTTTCCCGTGAGAGAATAAATAAAAATAACTCTGATAAATATTGGGTATTAATTTTATTTTGCATTTTTGATGTAACAATAAAAATTTTAGTTGGTACCACTGATTCACATTTTGAAAGACCTTTCTAATGATATATCACTAGTAGGGTCGTGCCATTTAAAAAAAATGGGCAAAGGTGGCTACAGCCTAAGGGGTTGGTTGCAGAAGATTGTTATGCGGGTCAAAATGGTTACCCCTCCATATCCTAGAAACGGTTTTGAAAAATGTTCTCTAAGTGTTCTGTTACAGTTCCAAAGATATTCTGGCTGGTTTGTTTTCAAATTGACACCCTGTATAATAAAATGGTGAAAATAGAATCATTGTATGAACTTATATTTCCATATAAATAATAAATTACTTCATGTCGAAGTAGACCTTTAAACAAACAATATTTCTCCGTTAAATAACACAGTTAAGAAAAATCTGTTTCCGCCTTTTTGCTACGAAAGGTTCAATGCATATTTTTGTAAAGTAAAAGAACATATGTAAAATATTATCTAATAACAACGCTGGAACCGTAGTCCCAACATACAAATTTTACATGGCCTAACCCCCCTCTTAAAAAAAATCCTTGTATGATGGTTTTATTAAAATTAGAAACATTGAAAGTAACAGCACTCGAGAAATACATTTCAGATTGCATGAATTAATTACAGCGGTTGGAATTTGTAATAAATTGGCAGAACGAGAACACGCGAAGAAGCACTCGAGGGAATTTAACGAGCACGCCATTTAAATGTGATAGCCACATAAAATTGATTCCGACTTCTAGTTGCTGACGACAAATAATTAAAAGAGGAGAGCCAATGAGCAAAACGGCAATTTGCGCCATGAAGAACTAATCGTCTCTATTAAAATACAAATGCACATTCCGTAAAATATGAATCTCAATTTAACAAATCTCGTCTCTATTAACATACAAAATAAACAGATTGTCCCGGAATAATTAGAACGCTATGTACACTTTTTATTTTCAATTTTAGGAAAACACGTTACTGTGTAGAAAATCGTGCAAATGCTTTTAAAATCAGTAACATACACGTATACAGGATGTTCTAATAAAATCTCAAAATGTGTTTAAAAGAATGTTTAAATTTTAAATAGAAATTGACTTGGAAAATTGTATGCTTATTTTGAGGTAAGGTACAAGAAAATAAATGAACATCACGGTTTATAAATCACAGTATCGAATGTGAACTCTCATCAAACCTCTCTTTTTTTCTTAATTAATAGCTTGCATGGCACTCTCACATCTCAAACTATTTAGAGTGAACGGCAAAGTTTACCCTCGTAAATCAATTACTTTCTAGCAAGTTTTAACAGAGATTTGTTTAAGCTATTAAAAGCAAAGCAGGAATGCCTCATCGGGTAATAAACGATGACTTATCTGTTTTTGAACTTCACAACCTTAAAACGGAGTAAGTTGTTGTGTAAGCTTGAAGTAAAGCGCGAGGTGTATTATTGGCCCATAAAGTAAATATACCGAACACAATAAAACACTTTTAACTTTGTTTGTATAACACAATTTATTTTTATGTGACTGCAGTTTCGGCAAATTCAGCTTGCCATTATCAAACAAGAAGTGTCTAAAACTGGAAACAATACGGGTGTATATACAAAAAGTGATTACATGAAAACGGATTTCAATACTAGACTAAAGGAGCATAACCGGGCTTTTCGGTTGCGACAATGTGATAAGTCATCTTTTGCAAAACATCTCTTAAATAAAAACCATACTTTTGGAAAAGATGTACTTACTATTATTCATTGTGCCGAAAAGGGTCGGAAGATGAATCTCGTTGAATCCCTAGAAATACATAAAGCTAGCGCTAATCCGGGAATCCCCCTAATTAACGACCAGGTTGACCTACTGTATACCCCCATTTTTAAAGCCGTTTTGTAATCCGTTTTCATGTAATCACTTTTTGTATATATAGCCGTATTGTTTCCAGTTTTAGACACTTCATGTTTGATAATGGCAAGCTGAATTTGCCGAAACTGCAGTCACATAAAAATAAATTGTGTTATACAAACAAAGTTAAAAGTGTTTTATTGTGTTAAATTAACATGTATAACGAAGTAGAAGCCTCCATAATTCAAAATATAAATATATCGAGTTTAAAAAAGCCTAATAATTTGGATTTATCGGCCCGCTTGGCTTCGTGACCCATCCAAATGTTCAGCCTTTTTTTTGAAACTCAAAATATTTACTTCGTGCTTAATCAAGGATTGGAAAACACTAGTTAAAATGATATCGAGAACTTGAATAAAAACAGATGTATTTTGTATTTTATACGTAAAATTGAATCTGTAGAATAAACGTTCACAGTTGAAAAGTTGCTGGTAAAGATATATAGTTTTTAATATCCTTAAAAAAATATTTATTAGATTATTTTGAGATTGATCTAAAAAATGTATTCATTTTAAAGAATGAAAACACATCAGAATAATTAGTAGGTACTGGTTTTCAAAAATTGTATAGTATATAGTATATCAAGGGCCGAAAATAAGCTTTAGCAGCCCGCCGCTTTTAGCAGCTCGAGCGAGCAAAGCGAGCGAGGGCTGCTAAAAGTGAAGAGCTGCTAAAGCATTTTGGCTTGAGTTACACTCGATATTTTTTCGCCTGCCTTAAGTGAACAGAGTTTATCCTTGTAGCCTACTCATATTTCGTGAAAAGTTTTCTATAATTTATACAAACTTACAAATAATACTGTAAACTGTAATAAATAATATCTAATTAGTGCACAACAAAATTCACATATATTTTTTTTATTAATGCAGATGCTTTGTTAAATAGTCCGATGTCGATGTTTTCTTTGATTTTGATAACTGATTTTAGCATTGAAAATTCTGACCATAAAGTTTCACTATTTACTACCTTGCTTCTTTCGGATAAATACGCCAGAATTACATTTTCTGATGTGTTTTTTGCCTTTTTACGTAGTTTCCACTTGTAAAATACGGCATAGTTTTGTTCATACTGTTGCCTTGATTTATCCGGCAGTAGATTATCGCTGACACTGGATGCGATGTTTTGTAATTCTGGAGGAGTACACTCCATTAGATCATCGCTGTCGCCTTTTTCTGAATTTCTACAAGAATTGATTTCTTAATTTACTAATAACTTCTGCTACTAATTAATATCACATACGTTGCACTATTGAAATCGAAATGTCACTGTCAGATTTTTACATAGCCTTCCGCGAAAGGTTGTCTAGATTATGCATATTATTTTTTCGGCCCTAGATACGCTAAGTCGTCGTTTCGGCCCGATTTTTATGGCCGAAAGGTTTCAGTAGAGGCAGGCGAAAAAATCCTTTTAAAACTCATTTCCGAAAAATACTACTTAGAATTTAAGCGTTTTTTAATCAATTTAAAACACTGATTTTTTAATAATTCCTGTTTGAAGTAAGAATTAGGGCAGGTGGTGGCCGAGCGGTAACGTCGCCGGACGGTAAATCGCTCGGCAAACCACAGACCGGGTTCGATTCTCGTGCACGGGGAGTTGTTATTTAAAAATAATAACTCTTCGTGTCCCTGGGTGTGGTGTGAATGTGTTGTGATGTCCAATATATGTTAATACAGCTTACGAAATAAGTTATAAAAATGAAATAATATAATTTAAAAATAAATAATTGATGTTGGCCAATAGTCAAGGCAACTAAGGCCAGGCAAATGCCAAAAAAAAAGTAAGAATTAAGCCCGATTTTCAAAAATATTAAATGTTATAAAATCCATACGGTAAGACCCTTCTGGATGGACTATTATTAAATTTGCGGTGGAATTTCAGAATATGTGAAAATATCAAAACATTGATAGTTTTTAAGTTTTCTTAAAGATGTATTCATGTTTCGTCTGGTATGCCTCAAGGCTCACGTTGTGGACCATTATTCTTTTTTTTAAAGTACCTACATTACTCTGTATTTAATTTTTTTCACGCTAAGTATTAATGACTGCAAAAGCGTTACAAGAACATTTAGAGAGAATAAATTGAAAATGGTGATTCCAAAGAGTAAATTTTTATTAAATAATCATCAATTTTATTCATTCATTTTTATTATGCAATTAATAAATGTCAAAATAATATTTAAAGCCTTTTTTAAGCAAGCAAGTCAAATTTCGATATTATAAAGGCCTGAAAAAACGCATAGCGCGACGAAAAATCCAAAATTTCAAGTATTTTTATATTCCAATTTTTTTACTTCATGTGCTAAACGTCTTAATACTGACTCAACGTGATGTTAAAAAGTGTATGTTTTTAACATAACATTGAGTTAAATTTAATTAAAAAATCACAAGATTAATAAGTATCAAAGATGTATTGTTTTTTTTATACCTGTTACAAATCACTAATTTAATTTTGATTTTGTTTTCTTTGTGCACTATTTAGCTTACATCTATTGGGAATTTAATTACCTTGGATTCAAAGTCTTGTCGACTTTTAAAATCATTTTAGACGCATTAAAATACATTTGTAAAAATTTGGATTTTTTTTTGTATTCTTCATTTCAAAACTTTTAAAATTTCCAATAAAAATTTGTATTTTTTAATAACTCACTTAATATTCGTAGATAATCAGATATTACCGAAATACTGGTAAAAATTTGCAATTTTTTGGCGATTAACCGAGGCTTCGGTTTACCGGTATTCTAATCTCTAATCGTACGTACTCTTACAAATTATTACTTTTGCAAATTTTAGCAATTAAATTATGATGTAGATTTCAAGTAAAATAAATAATTACACGGGTCTAGAACAAATTTGATGTTTAAAAATTATTACTTTTTCTTGAATGATTTAGACTTAATGATCTTGACAATAACATCCGTCTTTTCCATCACAGATTTTTTACAAAACCTTGGCTTGTTAAAATTCAGTTAATTCAAGAAATTAAAATAAATGTGGAAAATATTCATGTCCAAATTTGTTATTGATGTTTTCAGCAAAATGCTATTATAAAAAGTTAAACAGGCAATATTGTATTATATTCCCCCTCAGGGCCGGCTTAAACAAAAGCGGGGCCCGGTGCAAATTTAAGTTGCGGGGCCTTGAACAAGATCCATTGGGAGGGATTTCCTCACCCCCCAAATATTCAACCGACATAGAATTTTAAAAAATTGTTATATATTTATAATACGGTTTCCTCGTTATTAAAATGACAATTAAATTCGAAAAAAATAATATCTCAAAATCCAAGAGTTACAATTAAAGGTTTATAAGTATATTAGTAAATAATAAACATTTGTAGAATGTATTGACGTAAGGATCAAACATAAAGGGAGGGTGTATTATTAAATTTACTTAATCAGTGTTTTATACGCGTGGCGCATGAAGTAAAATTTCGAGTTTAGAAAAACCTGAAAATTTGGTTTGGTCGCTCCGCGCTTCGCGCTACGCGACCAAACCAAATTTTCAGGCTTTTCTAAACTCGAAATTTTACTTCATGCTTAATCTGGGATTTGAAACACTCGTTAGAAGTTTTGAATTGAAAGTTATTATAAAAACAACGAATGTCGGAAAATTTACATTCTAAATTGGTGATATGTGTACCTAGCAAAAAATTCCCAGTATTTATCTTTTCATTTTGTTGATTGATAAACACTTTTTTTTTAAACTTTCAATTTAGATCCTCTAACGAGTGTTTCCAATACCAGATTAAGCATGAAGTAAAATTTCGAGTTTAGAAAAGCCTGAAAATTTGGTTTGGTCGCGTAGCGCGAAGCGCGGAGCGACCAAACCAAATTTTCAGGCTTTTCTAAACTCGAAATTTTACTTCATGCGCCACGCGTATTAAACACTGATTTAAAGTAAAGTTCGAAATATACTTCGACTTAGGTTTGATCACATGTTTATTAATTTTACAAGTATTTATATGGAATATGTGAAAGTATACTGTCAATATTTAACAAAAATTACAAATTTAAAATAATTATTACTATTTTAAATAAAATCGTTAAAACCAACACACAACATAAAATTTTACAATAACTTCAGAGCTGTAAAAATTGGAATAAATTGACAAAAATTTAAAAATATTTATCAAATCAACAAACATGTAAAATTTTAAAGTGAAATTTAACCTAAATTTTGATCGGTTGATCGGTTCCTTCATAACAAAATTGTTACGTTTTTACACCAGTTCTTCAATTCTTAAATTTAGGTATCGATTTCCATTGCAATTATTAAAGAAAATTGAAATCCCGATTCACGATATTTTGAAAGACGTTAAAAATATGAGTTTGCAATACTGATATCTATATTCGAATGTTAAACTATCTTGTTTACAATATTTTTAAATTCAGTATGTCATACCAAAAATGATAAATGAAGTTAGTTTATTTTCTGTTGATATTTGGATTTCGGATTTCGTTTCTATGCTACAGGTATGTTTATAAATGTTGAAGTATTTGGATTAAAAAAAGAAAAGAAAACGAAAATGAAACGATTTTTCAAAACAGTGGCCTTTAGAAGCGCGGGGCCCTGTGCGGCCGCACCGTTTGCACCGTCCTCCAGCCGACCCTGTTCCCACTGATCAATACGTCGTTACTTGCCTTTAGTCTTCATTTGGCTTTAATAGATGTACATTATGTATATAAGTTGTCTTATGTTTTTTTGTAAAAGCCTTAGGTGATACATAAAAATGAAAAGAATATCAGGGTCCCGAAATTGTACAAAATTAGTTGTTGAAATTAAAACATCTTTCAAAAAAAAATCTGTAGATTTGTGTTATCCATTAAGAATCTAAATGCCCCAAGTCTTACTAGCCTATCCATATATTGAAAATTCTGTTATTCTGCGTCATAGGAGTTTATTGGTTTCTAAATATCTTATTTTTTAGAATTAGTTTTCTTTCCTAAAAAAAAGAAGTTTTGAGACCTTATATTTCATTGATACAACTTAAAAGCATTGTCAATATTTGTATAGGTCATAACGAACAATAAATCTCCATGATGATATGAATAATTCAACCGATCCTAATTGTTCGCATTCACCAGAGCACGTCGAGCTCACTTAAGCCCGCACTTAATGAACGTAGTAAAACGCCAATTTACCAACAGGCCATTGTATCAATTTCTACCTCCCAGGTAAAGGCGCTTACTTACTTGCTCATTGGCGATCCCGGCTGAATAGGCCAGATCTAACCCAAGTGAAAGCCCACAAACAGAATCGGGGTCGAGAGATTCAAACGAGATTTTACCGCCGGAAAGACGAAGGTCGTTTACAGTTACCTGGTTCAGGTGTACCAGCGGACTGGGTAGAGTTAGTAAACTGGACACGTTAGTTTTCAGTCCGCGATCGGATGCCGCGCGTGCCGTGTTTTCGCTCGAGAATTACCATACCATGTCCGCGCAATCCTCTACACTGGACGGATTACCAAAACAATTCGTTTCGGCGATGAGGACGCTTTTCGATATCATGGACGATAAACGGACCGGGTTCGTGAATTTCGCCGATATCGAGAACAGGTGGCAGGACGATGGGTCGAAAGGTTTGCCCAAAGGCGTGATCGAGAGTTTACGAAAGGTCACACCTCCTAATGGATTGCTGTCCTTTGAACGGTTTTGTGCTGGTTTGAAAATTTGCCTGTTGAGGAATTCGCAGAGCCAGGGGAAGAATGGTGCTCGTCCTCTGGAGGTGCAGCAGAACAGGCCTCCCAGTGCGCCGCTTCTGGATTTGGATTCGGGGGTTGGCAAGAATAATTGGAGTAGTAATACTGCTGCGATTAGGCCAAATAATGTGATTTCACAGCAGAGGACACTTTCGATGCCTCAGTTGGTGGTGGAAAGGAAGGATAGTGCTGGGGAGAACGCTGAGGTGCACGGGTACGATAAACCTGTTCCTAACATAAACAAACCCACGCTTTACGGACCTCCAAAGCCACCGCGGACTGCTTTAGGTGAGTCAAGAAATAATTCTCGTACAAACTTGTTTAAACACAAAAATCAGGCAGAATATACATACAGGTAAGGTAATAGTGTTCATTAAATGTAACATAAAAGCTCATTACAATTTTAGCGAAAAGTTGCTAAAAAAAACCTTTAAAAAATTTGTTAAAAAAATCCACAAATTTCGTTACCCGCCTATAATTACCTTCACAAAACGTAGCAACAATACAGGGGAGTTGCTACGTTTTGTGAAGAAAATCATAGGCAGGTAACGAAATTTGTTAGTGACAATCTTCAATGGGAATTAATGACACTTTGAATGAACACATTTTGACAATAAGTCCATTCAAAGTGACATTAAATACCATTGATGATTGTCACTAATAGGCCCCTTATTGTTGCTATGTTTTGTAAAGGTAATCAATCATAGGCGGATATCGAAAACTGTAGAAATTGTTTATCAATTTTGTAAAGGTTTTTAAGTAACTTTTGGCAAAAATGTTACTAACATTTTATGTCACATTTGATGACTATTAACAGTTAAACTCTGGCCGTACATTTATAGTAATTTTAATACCTATTTGGAAGTACCAGTCATTTTAGTGATTTAACGTATGTGGCTTCTTGAACACACACACAAAATTAGGTTAGAAACATGTCATGTCAAATGGCTGACATCTAAACTATTATTGTTAGCGCATTGGTGGAGTAATATTAATTAATATCATAATATAATAATAATAATAATAATAATTTATTTCCCAACAGAAATACACATTTCAAATTACAGGGAAAAATATACAAAATTCTAGCAGAAAATTATTACATATGCAATATTTAGTTCAGTTAAACAATACTTAACGATATCTGACATAGTGACTAAATTAATACAGCGGACATTTGGTTAATAAATTGTTTACGACTACAACAAAAGATATCAGCAACGTTTTGAGAGTTATTATAATTGCGCATCATTGTATTGAGAGGGGAGTTGTAATATACATTACTTTGACTTCTATTACATACAAATTGTACGCTATTTCTACTACAAATCCTAGGTGTAAAAAAATTTAACTGAGCGAGTATACCGGGAGCATTTATATTGTTGTGAAGCAAATTGTAGAGAGTGGTTAATGAAGCGATCTTGCGTCGTGCAGATAAAGATTTTAAGTTAAACATAGCCAACAAGTCTTCATATCTAATAGATTCGTCCGGGTATACAGAATGTACTACAAAATACAGATACCTTACAAACATTTTTTGAACATGTTCTATAGATTTGATATGGCAATCATAGAACGGAGACCACACTAACGAGCAATACTCTAACTTCGGTCACACATACGACGTATACAACTTCATAATGGTTCTGGTGTTTTTGAAAGGCTTTGATATTCTACGTACAAAACCCAACATTCTCATAGCCGAGTTCACTAGTTTTGTGTAGTGGGGAACATAATCGTTTATATGAACGCTATGCTATTATTTATGTACTAAAAGTTCTATAAAATATATTAGATAACCTGGAAGATCCAGACGTTTGCAGACATATTTTATCTAAATTCGAAATCCATTACGAATTTAGATGGAATATGTCTGCAAACGTTTCCCTGAGCAGAAAGGGATATTTTTCTTTCCAAGCTATTCTACAAGACGTTTTTTGCTCCAGCTTTTATAAAGAACTTTTCGAGATCTCAATGTCTGGTGATTCCTCCATAAATTGCCAGTAAATAGTTTCTAAAGTAATATGTTCCTTTCGGGCATACATTTTGTAAATTACTTCCCTTAAAAAATGCAGAGTATTCTTCGTATTTCGAGTTTTGCTCAGGGAAACGTTTGCAGACATATTCCTTCTAAATTCGAAATCCGTTGCTCTGTTTTCATCTTGTAGGTTTTATAATGTGCTTTGTGGAACTTTTAGGACTTCGGACGCTGTTTCAATTGCCTTAAATCAAGATCTTGATTCAGTTTTTAACTTACTAGATTAAGCATAAGCTTTTTGGATTTATCGGAATATTTTTGCGTTATTTAATGACATTAACAAACATCAAACTTTTGACGTAACATCTAATTAGTAATCGATGTTCATTTTTGTTGGTAATTTTTTGTTTCATCTGATTCATGATGGATAAATAAGGATGGGAATATTCCAAATAGGTATTAAAAATACTATACCTAACACGCTGTATAAAGCCAAACATTCAAATATCATCAATTAGAGCAGAGCTTTTCAACCTGTAACAATCCTCATGTGTGAATAATTTTCCCGCGTTTCTTTGTTGCTCCTGCTGCAAACATGCATTCAAGCACCTGAAGCAATTTGGTTTCGAAATTTATCTTTTAATTATACTTATCAACCCGACACCATATGGTAAAAGGGAATACTGATTATATATATATATATTATACTTATCCCAAAGAAACTTACTGGGATTTTAAAAGCGCAAGTTATACCACAGTTCATGTATATCCAGTTAGCCAGTCTCTGTATAAAATTTGGTAACAGCGTTTCGATGATGCATCCAGAAGCGATTGGTGTATGTAGTCGTCTGTCTTACTCGTACCCCACATCCTGACCATAGTCTTTCCTTTTCTACTCAATTTTCAGTTTTCCCATAAGCATTGGCTTCCCTTGGTTATACGAAATAAATATTTGTAAAATTTATTAACGAGAGATTAATCTTATGCAGTATATTTTGAACTTCACTTTAGATTATTACTTCATGCTTAATCAAGGAGTGCACACTCATTTAACATATTGAAACACTAATTCAGCTACATTGTAAAAAATTCCTTTACAAAGATTTGTATTTTTTAAATTTATTTCTATCCTACATGATGTGGTGCGATATTGAATTTTCAAAAAACTGTTTTACGCGCAACATTCTAAGGTCCGATTCACGAGAGGTGTCCCATGGTTTCCTTGATTTGTAGTGCTTTCTGCACCAATACTTGTAATACGAAAATAGTTTGATGTCATCAGATTACGTGTGTGAAAAGAGACAAAAAAACCTTATAATATGTCTGCTATGGTTTTTAGATAAAACATGCGAAAACGTATGTTCCGGTATGCAGCTTCAAAATTTTAAGGTTAAACGTCACTTTTTGACAATGTCTTCGTAAAACTAAACCTGCAAAAACCCAGCCACAAATCATTTTAATTAATGTGCACAATCGTTTTAAATGTGAGTTTAAGTAGTATAATTCCAATTTCCACATCTACTAAATAGTTCAGGTATTTACAGAAATAATAAAATAATAATAATAAATAATGCATTTATGTTGGTTTTTTGTAAGCTCAAACGAAAATGTTAGTTGAATCGAAATCGCATTCGATAGATTTTGATTAATCTGTTAATACAGAGAATTTTTCTTTTAAGCATACATACAGGAAATGTTCTATTAGGTATATATATGCATACGCTATTTTTAAAGAGTTCAATTTGAAGCTTAGAACGAGTGTTTTCTACTCCCAGACTAAGCATGAAGTAAAATTTCGAGTTTAGAAAAGCCTGAAAATTTGGTTTGGTCGCGTAGCGCGAAGCGCGGAGCGGCCAAACCAAATTTTCAGGCTTTTCTAAACTCGAAATTTTACTTCATGCGCCACGCGTATTAAATACTGAAAGCACTGAAATATTGTGAACGAGTAAACTTCGCTTGAAATCGGTGTCTTATACGCGTGGCGCATGAAGTAAAATTTCGAGTTTAGAAAAGCCTGAAAATTTGGTTTGGTCGCTCCGCGCTTCGCGCTACGCGACCAAACCAAATTTTCAGGCTTTTCTAAACTCGAAATTTTACTTCATGCTTAACCTGGGAGTGGAAAGCACTCGTTTAAACTTCAAATTGACCTCTTTTAAGAAAACAACGAATATTTAAAAATCTACAACACATAATTGGGATATGTATACTCAAAAGAAAACATTTACAAGAAATTATGATTTAAAGCTTTTTTAAAAGAAAGAACACTAATATACTCGCGACCTAAACAGTATGACATTGTCATGTATCGTCAAAATTTGACACAACTATGAAAAATCGTTGCACATTCAACTGTCGACATACTCTCTAAAAAAATGAACCACACATTCCAAATCAATGAGTCATAGGACATCTCTACTATAGTGAGTTTTTTTTATATTTTTCACAATGGTTTCATTATTTATTTGGTGAAACATGATTAAAATATATGAATAGTTTGAATTAAAATAACACTTGGTTTGAGTCACTAACTACAGTTCGAGTTCATTGTGCTAATTTAGTGATATTTAAGATTTTTTTATTAGACAACCATGAGAGTATTAAACATTTTAATAAGACAAAGTTTGTACTTTCCTTAAACTGCATCTAATTTTTCAACTTATTTCAACCTTAACATAAGAACGTAGTTAAGAAAAGATGCCGAGTTTTCTATGTTCATATTGTGGGCGAGCAAAACAAAAAATTCAATTAATATACTGAATACTAGACGGTGGCGATCGCATCGGTTTATTTTAACCTTTATGCTGAAATGTTTCATGCTGATGTTATTCTTCGATACCGTCCTTTGGTTACGCACTTGATTGTGTGTAACAATACAATCATAACTTGTCACAGCTTAATAGTTTCTATATTACATCATTTTGGCTTTTCCATTTTAGCGTCTAATTCAATAGATGCCTATCTAACGAATAGATATCAACTAGTTTCTATGGAGAGTACTTCATATAACTTCATTATGGTAAAATCTGGGGTTCCTCAAGGCTCAATATTAGGACCTTTACTGTTCTCCATTTATACATCATCTCTTACAAAGGTTCTAACAAACTGTTCTGCAACTCTATATGCCGACGACACACAGTTATTATTTTCATTTAAACCGAATGATGTTATTTTGGCGAATGTTAAAGTCCACTCTGATCTCTCAAACATTTTAGAACAGTCGCGTAAACACTCACTTAATATAAATCCGAATAAGTCGACTGTAATGTTATTTGGGCCACGTAATTCTTCACAATATGTTCACATATTGTAAGGAATTAAGTGGCCCAAATAACATTACAGTCGACTTATTCGGATCAATTGAAAATAACCATAAATGGTGTCACACTGCCTTTTGCTAATTCTTCGCGAAATTTAAGATTAATTATAGATAATGATTTGCGTTTCAAATCACATATTAATAAATGCAAACAAGATAAATTCGAATTCAAAACTATTTGAATTCGAGAAAATAAGCTTACGCTTTTTATAGTTTGCACACTTTAAACATAATATATAAAATTACGAAAAAACTATTCGTGAAAATGCAAACAGTGTCTTAATTAATAAGACAATTTAAGACGATAAATATCCATTGAAACAACTACTTCCCGTGCAAATACACCTCCGGATATTGAATTATACAATGAAATATTTAAAATCTTATTTAATTTGATTTGTTACAACGCTCTATTAAAGGATATGTAACGTTTAGGTCAAATTCTCTTCAAACCAACTAACAATACAATTTTAAATAAAAGGAGAGATAGCAACAAATTAGAAGTGAATGGACTTGGATTAAAACTAATGTCTTAGGCCATCTATAGACGCGTTTCGAGATTTATCTCTCTTCAGTATAGCTTTGCTTATGACGTTTAAAAAATTAGGAATTAAATTAAAACAAACTTACTTGGAAAAAGTGTTGTGTGTGGAATGAACAGGTACACAGAAATGGAATGAGTGAAAATGATGGTCGGTATTTATAGGTAAAAATAGCAGCATTTTCACGAATAGTTTTTTCGTAATTTTATATATTATGTTTAAAGTGTGCAAACTATAAGAAGCGTAAGCTTATTATCTCGAATTCAAATTGTTTTGAATTTGAATTTATCTTGTTTGAACTGTACCGTAAGGTAAATAATAAGGTCTCACATTCTTCATACCTGCTAATGACATAATCCCCTTTTTTACCTATAAATACCGACCATCATTTTCACTCATTCCATTTCTGTGTACCTGTTCATTCCACACACACACACCACTTTTTCCAAGTAAGTTTGTTTTAATTTTATTCCTAATTTTTTTAAACGTCATAAGCAAAGCTATACTGAAGAGAGATAAATCTCGAAACGCGTCTATAGATGGCCTAAGACATTAGTTTTAATCCAAGTCCATTCACTTCTAATTTTTTGCTATCTCTCCTTTTATTTAAAATTGTATTGTTAGTTGGTTTGAAGAGAATTTGACCTAAACGTTACATATACTTTAATAGAGCGTTGTACCAAATCAAATTAAATAAGATTTTAAATATTTCATTGTATAATTCAATATCCGGAGGTGTATTTGCACGGGAAGTAGTTGTTTCAATGGATATTTATCGTCTTAAATTGTCTTATTAATTAAGACACTGTTTGCATTTTCACGAATAGTTTTTTCGTAATTTTATATATTATGTTAATAAATGCATTTCTAGAGCCGTTTTAAACTTAAAATTAATCTATTCTATCCGACATTATTTAAATACCAAATTGAAAAAACTACTTTGTGAAACACTTGTATTAAGCCATTTCAATTTGCCGATGTAATTTACAATGCCTGCCTAGATAATGTAACGAAGCGCCGTATTCAGAAAGTCCAAAACTCTTGCATTCGCCTAATTTTTGATATTCGAAAGTTCGATCACATATCTGATAAATTAATCGAATTAAAATGGCTTAACATCAACAACCACCGAACGTTGCATTGTTTAACATTTTGCCATAAAATTATTGTTACCCATAAACCTCCGTATCTTTACAATAGAATAGTATTCCGGTCTAATGTTCATACCATCAATGTGATATACAGAGGTATTATCTCACCTCCCCTCCACAAGACGGTTTTATTTCACAAATGTTTTTCTTATAATATTTATAAATTATATAACAGCATACCATCTCATATTAAAAATCTCACATTGATGAAGTTTAAACGCAAAATATGTCATAATTTGTTCAGAAATACATTACTTCAACATCTAACCAATGTCATTTGTTTTATTAACTGTTTAATGACCTCTTTGACTCTAATGTATCGATTTATCGAGTATTTGAAATTATATATAAGTTAAGTAGAAGAGTAGTTGATCTGACTATCAGATCGGCTGAACTTCGCATATGTAATTTTGCTGTAAATTCTACACCTTCCATCTTTTTTGTATAAATAAAGACGTTTATTATTATTATATTGTCGTACTATTATAAAAAGAAATTAAATGAGTAATAAAAGAGACATTTTTAAGATTCTAAGTGAACAATGATTTAACCACACTGAAGAGGACCTTGAAGTCCGAAACGCGTCTGTGGGTATCTGGTGCCGGAATACTGAACACAAATTCAATTTTGAATGATTTAATGTTTGTTTATTTCATAAATATACTCGTACTATTCACCTTAATTGTTATCAATTCAGGTGTACCGTTACCAAATACCAACATGGACCGAGCCGAAATCCGAACAGCTCTCCAAAACTGGCAAATGGGCCTGATGATGGGCGACCAAGAAAACAAAGAAAAACGCAACCAACAGCAGCAGCAGCAGCAGCAGCAGCAACAACCCCAACAATACACCGGTTTATTACGCACCGGAAGATCTTTGGGAGATGGCAAAGCCGCCCAAACAGACACACCACCTGCAGGAGGAATTTACCAGAAGAAACCTAACGTCAGAAGACGCGAGCCCAGACGGCATACCTTACAAAACGGAATCGATTACAATATGTTGAAACGGATGAAACAAATCGAACAGGAAAAGGATGTGTTAATGCAGGGATTGAACGCGATTGAAAAGGCGAGGGATTGGTATTTGAAGCAGATTTCTGTGGTACAGGAGAAGATGAAGTATTTAGGAAGGATGGGACATGTGGTAAGTGTTTGTAAATATCATGACCCGAGTAGCTAACTTAAATATTTTTACTTCATGCTAAACAATGGACTAGAAACACTCGTTAGAAGCTTCAAATTTAACGTTTTCCAATAACAACAAATGTGTGATCATTTACAAATCGTCATATGTATATGATGATCACATATACTACTAAAACAGTATGCTAAAGATATATGACGAACCTAGAAGCTCCCTGGGATACAAGTGCATACAAATAGATTTAGGAAAAAAAATAAAATTAAGAAAAAAAGTAAACTAAGGAAAATTTGAACTCAATGTCTTATATTAACCTAGAATTACCTTTTATTTACCAATATCAGTAATATCCTGTTGCCAATAAATGATTGAATGTATCTAAAAACCCATCTCCACACTTGTAACTCCAATTTTATAAAATTTGCACTTATATCCCTAGGCTTCTACCCACTGAGCAAAAAATAAACAAATAACATTATATCAACATTGCAGCAACATTAAACGTTGTATTAATGTTGATGAAACATTACTTGAATGTGTTTGCTCAGTGGGTAGGGTCCTCATATATTTTGAACTTTACAATATTTCAGTGTTTTATACGCCTGGCGCATAAAGTAAAATTTCGAGTTTAGTAAAGCCTTGAAAGTAACCAAACCAAATTTTCAAGGTTTTCTAGACTCAAAATTTTACTTAAGGCTTAATCTGGGAGTGGAAAATACTCTTTTAAAGCTTCAATTTGCACTCTTTTCAAAAACGACGAATATTTGAAGAAAGAAAAATTTTTTGTATATTAGTAGTTAGACTTTTGAGAAACACTATATCATATCTACAGAAATATATTTTTCATCAAATAGAGAAGGGAATACCAGGACACGTCAGTGAGAACAGAATTACATATAAATTGAACGTTGGGGAAAATTTGTATCAAAAATGTTTTTATAGATTGCTCCGCAATAACGTGTGTTCAATAAAAAAAAACCTCTAGAGTGCCATGGAAAATATTGCAGGTTGGGAACTCTGACATTTTAAAGGGTATAGGATGGGTTTTGCAAGTCAATTTGTTTTTAAAATTGTAGCCTGAGACTAGTAGAATACCATAACCTCGAAATTTAAAAAAAATAGGCGTATGGCTAGTTTTGCATCTGGGCGGCAGATTTGAAAACTATTGACCAAAAGTAACCATTTTCAAATAAAAAAGTCTAAAATATTTGGTTCCAGAAATTGATAAAAACTCAATAAATTGTTTAATCAACACACATTTTAGTAAATGAGTATTTCAAAGATGAATAAACTGTACAAGAATATTAATATATCTCAACTTGTATATAAAACATATCACATCAAAAATGAAATTATAGGTATATTTTGATTGATTGAGTTACGTGAAGATCAAATTAATTTGACGAATAAAGAACTAATAACATTTCTTCACACGTTTATTTGAATTACTAAATGTACAGGGTGGTCTAATGTCGATGTTGCTTATGGGCATCTCGATAAATATAAGAGTATGAGAAAAATCGATGACGCAGTCGCGATCTCTTTTTTTGAGACTAGGACTATGCCAAAAACAAAAATGCGCTATCTTGTTTATTTCAGAAGTTATAAGGCAACATCGGGTTTTCTTGATTTTTAACTTTAATTAATACCTTGCGTAATTTGTGAGACAGGCAAAAACTATAAATACCTTCTTAAGACACTTTTTTGAGTAGAATCCAGTGGCGTAGGCATTTTTTTCATTGTATTCACACATTTTCGAGTTATAGCCAAATTGTTTTTTTGATTAAATGTAAATCATAGTTGGCTTTGACATAGTTGATGAGAGTGTTTTTCACTGATTTCAAAAATATATACTTTTGTGAATTAATCTTAAAAAACAGTGTTACTATAGAGTAAAAACTAGTTTTTAATCAGCCAAATAATATATTATGGAAGACAATAGCCATTTTTGATCATTTGCATGCTCAGTTTTAATTATGATAAACATTATAAACTAATGATTTTTTAAATAATAATAATCCTTTTTGAGTAATAAATATTTTATTATTTTTAATATTTATTGAAATTTTTATATATTAAGAAAAAAAAACTTATTTTAAATATTCGAACTGATGGCCATTATTTTTATTGCATCTTTGGTATTTACCTCTTACAGCTATAATGGCGATACAAATTTGAATGTTGGGAACAGTTCCTATAAAAATCATGAAAATGTTCCAATACGTCTAAATTAATTTAGGCTGCTTGTAAAGTTTGTCCTGCAGGTATCCCCATAAAAAAATCTAACGGTGTTGGATCTGGAGATCTAGCAAGCCACCTAACTGGTCTAAATGTTCCCAACCAATTGCTCCCTAAATTTGCATCCAAAAGTAATCTGCTCCATCTTGTTGGAAGAACAGAACTCATTGCTGTTGCAATGGAATAATTAATTAAAATTAAGCATGCAAATGATTTATAATGGCTGTCTTCCGTATTATATTATTTAGCAGATTAAAATTTAGTTTCTATTCTATAGGAACACCATTTTCAAGATAAATTCATAAAAGTATAAATTTTTGAAATCAGTGAAAAACACTATTTTTAACTGCGTCAAAGCCAACTATGATTTACATTTAAATAAAAAATAATTTGGCTATAACTCGAAAATGTGTTCATAAAATAAAAAGATGCCTACGCCACTGGATTCTACTTTAAACAGTGTCTTAAGAAAGTATTTATAGTTTTTATCTATCTCACAAATTACGCAAGATACGAATTAAAGTTAAAAATCAAGAAAACCCTATTTTGCCCTATAACTTCTGAAAAAAACAAGATGGTGCATTTTTGTTTTCGGCATTATCCTAGTCTCAAAAAAAGAGATCGCGATTGCGCCATCGGTTTTTTTCTAACTCTTATATTTACCGAGATGCCCATAAGCAACATCGAAATTAGACCACCCTGTACATACATTTCCGACATAACGTGGCCATTATCAATGGGTGCTTTCAGAAAAGCTTTAAATCTTAATTGCTTGAGATTGTTTTTTTTTGTGTATACATATCCCAATAACGTGTTGTAGATTTTTAAATATTCGTTGTTTTCTTAGAAGAGGTCAATTTGAAGTTTAAACGAGTGTTTTCCACTCCCAGGTTGAGCATGAAGTAAAATTTCGAGTTTAGAAAAGCCTGAAAATTTGGTTTGGTCGCGTAGCGCGAAGCGCGGAGCGACCAAACCAAATTTTCAGGCTTTTCTAAACTCGAAATTTTACTTCATGCGCCACGCGTATAAGACACTGATTTCAGGCGAAGTTTACTCGTTCACAATATTTCAGTGCTTTCAGTGTTTAATACGCGTGGCGCATGAAGTAAAATTTCGAGTTTAGAAAAGCCTGAAAATTTGGTTTGGCCGCTCCGCGCTTCGCGCTACGCGACCAAACCAAATTTTCAGGCTTTTCTAAACTCGAAATTTTACTTCATGCTTAGTCTGGGAGTGGAAAACACTCGTTTTAAGCTTCAAAGTGAACTCATAAAAAAAAGCGTATGCATATGTATAGCTAATAGAAAATTCCCTGTATGACAGTATTTCCTTGTCATGTCACGGGATTTTAAATATGTTTGAATATTTTGAAAACGGAATCACGGGAAAACGTGCGCGAAATGAACGAATTCAAAGTCGGTGTTTGAGAAATGCGAATTGTGACCAAACGGTAAGGCACAATTCGCATTCAAAGTTCCAATTTTGAGGTTATAATTGATCCGATTTTCGACCTAATAAGCACATTACGAGTATAAATCGCACATATGATGAAATTGTCTTTAAATTTATCTGTGCATATTAATTAAAATGATTTGTGGCTGGGTTTTTGCAGATTTAGTTTTACGAAGACCTTGTCAAAATGTGACGTTTAACCTTATAATTTTAAAGCTGCATACCAGAATATACGTTGTCGCATGTTTCATCTAATAACCATAGCAGACATATTATGAAGTTTTCTGTCTCTTTTCACACACGTAATCTAATGACATCAAACTATTTTTGTATTACATGCAGAAACCTTTAGTAAATTAAGTTAACTAAATATTACTCATTGGTTCATTTGTGATCAGATTGTAATTATAGTAAAATACAACTAAGTGTTTTGCAAATAATTAAAAAAAAAAAAACATGCAGAAAGCACTACAAATCAAGGAAACCATAGGACACCTCTCGTGAATCATATCTTAGACATTTTATATTGATCTACTCACGCCCGGTTTCTCCAACGGATCTTAAAATACGTCTTATATAAGTACTTCTTATTTATAAATAGTTCTTCATTTTGTATTCTGTTGCACCAAACAAATGTATACATATCTTAGGTAAGAATTGATTACACTTGGCAACGTCGCTTTTTTTAATGTAAATAGACTTATTTGACATGTTTTCTAATGTTAAATCTATTTCTAATCGTTATCGGCAGTAGCCGATTGTTTAATGTCATTAAAAAGAGAAGTGTACTTTAATAACGTCCCTTGTGTCGATGAATAATAGTGGAAAATAAAACAACAAACTTGCCGCGTTTGTTGCAAAAAAGAATAAGTTTTAGAGCTTATTATACGAAAATTTAACGTGGATAAATTTAAAACGCGCAATGGGAAAGAGTACTGCTGAAAATAAGAGAGATATTTTTAAAACTGGTGGAGGTGAACTAGTTGGAGAATATTGAACACACTTTCTGCCTGTGTTGCCTGCAATTATACTTTGCGAAAAAGTTATTCCGTTGATAAATATGACGAGGTATTGCTTTCAAGTTATTTTCTTCTGCAATATCTACCATATCTTCGAAATCTACATCATATCCAGTTATAGCCAACACTTCCAACAAATAATTCATCTGCCTTTGTACAAATTCGCAATGGTTGAAGCACGTTAGGAGTGACTCTAATTTTTAGGTTAGAATCCGCTTCGTAAGACGCCAATTTTGGCGTCTTATAATGTAAAAGGTTCTTATGACTTTTTTCCAACACTATTATTTTATACTGTTACTATGGTGCATATAAACTAACATCTTATGGTTTTAAAACACGGTTTTCTCACAAAACATGTTGTCATTGACGATTAAAACACGCATCAACATTTATAAATTTTATTAATAAATTGCCTGTGAACGATTTTAGAAATAAAAATTACAATTATAAAAGTGTAATTCTGCTTTCTCTTTAGGTATTTCTAAATCTTTCTCTTCTGATTTTTCTATATTTTTCTCTTCAACTTTTCTTGTTTCGTTCTCATACTCTGTTGTAATCACTTCTTTACTCGTTCCAGCCCCAAAAACTTTTCTGGCAATTATTTCCCTTTTTCTAAACGACTCTTGTATATAGGACTCCGCAACTGTTGAACTTTTCCATCCTTTATGCATCTTCAAAGTAGTAATATCTAAGCCTACAGTGTAAAAAAAGTCATTTCATAATTCAAATATTTTAAATATGCTAGAGTTTACCTGAACTAACTAGGAGAGTTGCAGAACGAAGCGAACAAACTAAGGAACGTATGTCCTGTGTAAGAATTTGGATTTTTCAACTTAAGAAAGATTGGAACGCTCATCTTCGTTTCGTTACAACAACAAACAATCTTTATTGACAACAGTAGGTATTACATAACATGTATAATTAATTATTTTATTATATTTTGTATGAGTGCTGATCCTGTTGCCAATCGGCTATCGACACGTGGTCTTTCCGCCAAAATTGTCAATTATCATGAAATTGTCAGTAGGTACGTCAGTTATTGTCCTGATGAAATGATGAGATGAATTGAAATATGGTGGTGGCTGGGTTTTTGAATTTAGGAAGGATGTCAGGATTACGTGGCAGGCGCATATGGAGTAAGGTCTCTATATTATATGGGTTGGTTGAGAATTTTTCGGCAAGGTAAATTAGGCGTTGTTCAATGGGAATTATTTTTGTTTTTTCGTAGAGGAGAGTATTCGAAGGGTTGTGTAAGGGATTGTTGGGGTGTCTCATCTTAGTCAATGAACGTAGGGCTGAACGTTCACCAACCTGAATGTGTTTTAGCACAGATTGACGTGGATTAAGGAAAATGATGGCTGCATAGTCAAGAAGAGGGCGACAAATATCGTTTCGTTAAAAAATTGCATTTTTTGATATCATTACCATAGCATCGCGCACACTTTGTTAATAAAATTCATCGCCGCACCACCGCGCTCTGCCGTGACGGTGTCAACGCTATCTTATTTTACAGATTATTTATTTCTGAAATTATCAATATTTGGTGCAAAAATAGTGTTGGAAAAAATCTTGAAGACAACACGTGTTTTATGGATTTAAAAATCTCGGTCTATTAAATTCTCGCTCCCTACTGCCGCTCCAATTTAAACTTCAACCTCAGTTTTTAAATCCTTCATAAAACACTAGATGTCTTAATAGCTATAAGATCTGATTTATGGATGGGGCAACACTTTAAAAACGTCTTATTTTTAAAATCGATTTTATCTAGTTAAGATGCGTTGGAGAAACCGGGCGTCAGAGTTTAATTGCAGATTAAATATGTTTTTGCAATTATCCCTAAATCGTAGGATTAAATGTAAATGTTGTCAAATAGGTACATATAAATTCATAGCACCTAATGACTGTTACCTTTATATTCAAGATACAGAGAGTTTTTCATATGCATACGTTGCACATTTTTCAATGCTCGGTTTATTAAAAGAATTTAATTTGAAGCTTTAAGCGAGTGTTTTCCACTCCCAGGCTAAGCATGAAGTAAAATTTCGAGTTTAGAAAAGCCTGAAAATTTGGTTTGGTCGCGTAGCGCGAAGCGCGGAGCGGCCAAACCAAATTTTCAGGCTTTTCTAAACTCGAAATTTTACTTCATGCGCCACCGGTACAAAACACTGACATATTACGAAGTTTAAAATATGCCGCTAAACTTTACATTGAATCAGTGTTTTGTACCGGTGGCGCATGAAGTAAAATTTCGAGTTTAGAAAAGCCTGAAAATTTGGTTTGGCCGCTCCGCGCTTCGCGCTACGCGACCAAACCAAATTTTCAGGCTTTTCTAAACTCGAAATTTTACTTCATGCTTAGCCTGGGAGTGGAAAACGCTCGCTTAAAGCTTCAAATGGAATTCTTTTATATATACATATGGATACTTCAAAGAAAAATTCTCGTTATGAAAATGTTCGGTGTTACATAAAACTCTCTGTATATTATTTAGCTGGTGTCTGATCGTGTATCTTTTATGTGTGTTATTTTGTTGATTAGTAATTGCAAAAGAATCTAACCCACTTTTGCCAGTCGACTGTTGTCGAGTTCTCAAGAGTTATGCGGTTTTTGTATTCTCGTGTGCTTTTTCTCCCATGATTGTATTGTTTATTTTCCGTTACATTGTGCCCAGTGAACGATAAACCACTCACCTACTCATGACTCGATTTGCATATATTAATAAATTAAGACACGAAAAATGTTCCTTTCGTCTTCACTCATACTTCTGGTTATTGCGATTTACACACGAAAAAGTTGCACGTAATAAAAATGTAAATATATGTAGAGGATCTTCCTTAACACAAACGTAAATCTAGAACTCAACTTTACTTAATCATGTTTCATGCTGGAAGAAAATATTTCACTTTCTAAAATATGGTCGAAACATAAATCTAAAGAATTTTTTGTCGGCATTTTAAGTTTGAATGTGCGCAAGGCCGTAGCCAGGGGGGTGGGGATATAGGGGTTCAAACTCCCCTCCGAAATTTTTAAAGTGTTAAATTTTTCTATGTAAAAGCGGCCCTGTAAGAGCAAAAACAGTATTTTTTCCATTAAAACCCCCTCAAAATTTTTATAAACTCCTCCGAAATTTATTTGTGGCTACGACCTTAAATATGCGTGATTTTCCTTAAAGATATACATGTTAGAATAAAATGTTTCATTACTTAAACTTGTTTGAAAATTATTAACAATTAAGAGGATACAAAAAAAAATGTAAATTATGTGCAGGATCATCCTTGAAAAAATATAAACCTATAAAAGATTGGGCTCGTTCATCAAAATATTCAACATTTAACATGTTTGGATTTTGTTTGTGATGTATGTTGATATCTGATGACCGATAGTCCGGCCATTTTGATTTTGTGTGTTTATTGTTTTCGTTTTAGCTGTATATTAAATACATTTATCGATAGATAATGCCCAATTACACTTTATTTTATTTCATGGCAGAGAACATTTTGTTCTATTGCTGAATATATCGTATGTTCAATATACACTCTAGAGTGCCATGATTTTATCTTTTTTAAAATTTAAGTTGGCTACACGCTTTAGGAATTGGCATATATAACGTCAAACATAGTAATTATAATGTATAATTTCATAGTTGCCAACCTACAATTTCCATGGCACTCCAGAGATTTTATTTTATTGAACATAGTATATTTAGTTAAACACTCATTTACACAAACAATACTCTATTTACACATACACTATTATTTTGTAACCTTACAGTAATTCACGAATCTCCTTACGTTAAGTAATTGCATAATAGCACAGAGGAAAGAATAACAGAGTAATCACGCCTGTAACTCGGAATCCACAGTTTGCATAGTGTAGCCATCTCTGAGGCAATTATCAAAACATCCACCTATTAAAACCTTCAACCAAAACAGTTTCCTGTAATTTTGATGGCGATTTAAGGCACAAAAACATATGTTAAAGGATGATTCGTTCATTGGAATGTTAATGTAAACATAAATATACTCATATTTCAATAGACCCATACACCAATTTACTGCTGACTGACAGATGTGAAATAAAAACATTATTGTTTTAATGCGTTCAGTTTATAGATAATTTCATCTTTTATATCTCCACTAATATATAGCCACAGAGTAAACAATAATATTGTTTCCTCTGCGATTAAGCAAAGTTCTCCGCCACCGCCGAGGTATTACCTGAGAACTAATTATGTCAATCAGGCACGGATCCACGGAGGGGGGGGGGGGGGACCCTGGGGGAGCTTATAATATAATATTTGAAAAATAAAAACGTGTATTTTGAACGGTTTATTTTATTATTATCGGTGTTCATGAGGGAACAAGAGTGATTAAAAAGAATACGTTTTTTAAACATCTCATTAAATCAGTGTTTTATACGCGTGGCGCATGAAGTAAAATCGAGTTTAGAAACGCCTGAAAATTTGATATTTTGTTTATTGTATAATCAAATTTAATAAATAAAATTGATGATTATTTAATACATACATTGTCTTTGGAATTAACGCCTACAATTTATTGTTCCTATATAAATATTCTTGTAATGAAAAATATTAAAATTAAGTAAGTATGGAATATTTAAGTACACATTTTCCGACTTTCTATTGTTTATAAAAGTTCAATTTGAGGCTATAAACAAGTGTTTTCCACTACCTGGTTAAGCATGAAGTAAAATTTTGAGTTTAGAAAAGCGTGAACATTTGGATTTGCCGGGAGGCAAACACTGAAATGCTTTTTGTAATATTTTCAAGTTCAAAATTGACATTTAAACGAATTCCATGAAGGTTTACTAAATTAAAAAAATAGTTAAATAATCTATACAGGGTGTCCCGATTAAGCAGCCCATGCATGGGTATCTTCTAAATGGTAAGAGATAGAGATTTGGTTAAAGGGGAGAAAATATGCAGGACGATGAGTACTAGCTATATCCGTTAATTTAATTGAATATAGTGAACATTTAGTGTTTTTACATAATAGTTGTAGTTCTAGTGATATTTAGATGTAAAAATATGGCTAATTATTTAAAATGCGCCTATCGTGATTGTGGCGCGAGAAAAACCGAGGATGTACAGTACACTTCTTTACATTTCTTGTAAATAATAGCGAAAGATGTGATCATTGGTTAAAAAATTGTGGTAATATGGATCTCTTTATTTTGTCCAAAAAGAAACTTTCTTCAAAGCGCCTGTGTAATAAACATTTTCGAGCAATTCCAAAACCATTTGACATAGTATTAAGTGATTCGGATTCCGATTTAGAAGTGTTAAAGCCCATTCACATGTACACCCGAAAATTGGAAGAGGATTTGCCATCTACATCCAAAGAAGTAAGGTTTTTAACCCCAAAAATAAACAAAAATTTTTAATATATGACATAATAATTTACTTTTTTTTATATATCATATCCTTATATATTCGTATACTCTGTACATTTGCGGACATTCGTTGATTCTATAAAAGATTCTAATTTAAAATTCGAACGAGTGTTTTCAATCCCAGGCTAAGCATGAAGTAAAATTTCGAGTTTAGAAAAGCCCCGCGTAGAAAATTTGTCGAGGGTCGCGCTAGCGACCCGAGACAAATTTTCACGGGGCTTTTCTAAACTCGAAATTTTACTTCATGCGCCACGCGTATAAAACACTGACATATTGTAAAATTCAAAAATACTAGCCTTTATTTTGTTCCGTTGATTGACAAATTATATTGAATATTAAATTTTATTTATAAAATCTTGGCAAAAACTTGAAACCTGTTACAACATTTCAAATGAAGTGGATTAATAAGAAATCGTGGAAATTAGTGAAAAACGTATTTAAAAAATCTATAAATATAAAACATGGATTTGTGTTAGTGTTTTCCACTCCCCGATTAAGCATGAAGTAAAATTTCGAGTTTAAAAAACCCTGAACATTTGGATTTGGCGGCACGAGCGAAGCGAGTTCCGGCTTTTCTAAACTCGAAATTTTACTTCGTGCGCCACGCGTACAAACACTGATTTATTATGAAGTTCAAAAACACATAATCGATCTACTATTTTTGTCAGAAGTATAGTTGAAGATGTGAAATAAATGTACATAATGTTGATATGATTTACCAAAATACCGGTACATTTTGAAGAGCAATTTTTGCGATCAACCGGTATGCCGGTATTCCAATCCCTACCTGTATCATATAACTGTATTTATTTTAATTTAAATTGCATTACATGAGAGTAAATCTAGATTTCAATATTATATGTGGAATTAAAAATTGAAAGGTGTAGATTCACGCTCGATTTGTTTATTTTGATAAAATAAACAAACCGAGCGTCATCATTTTTCGTTCCGTCGGTACCGTTAGAGAGGAAAAAATATAAACATTCCTCTGCGGATCCGATATACAAATGAATTGGGAAGAGTGGGGAAACCTAGTAGTTACTCTAAATCACACGCCTGCTGGGTGAGCCACCTGACAGAGCCGCCCCCCCTGACCCCGCACAGCCAGCGTGAATACTCTGGTTACTCCATACTCTGTGATAATAGATATTATTAAATACATAATTTCGCACATCCATAACCCCGACTAGCTTAAAAGTTTAACTCACCAATACCAATCGCCAACATCAATCGGTCTAAATAGCACGATTGCAAAAATGGCGACCGCTGCCCTAACATGTTCACGATTAACAGTCCGGTCATCAGAGAATTCCCTAACAGTTGGCAGTAAACTCCCAACTGTTCTCTCTGATGAACGAGCCCATTGAGTAAATATTTCATGTTAGAAGAAAATATTTAAGTGTGCAGGTACTTACTTGAAAATAGTAAATTATTTATAAATGACAGAGGACAAAACAAAATGTTGATACAAATATATATTTTGCTCTTAAAAGTTATTGTAAATTTTGTTAAAATAGTTTTACTCAGAACTTCTATTTGTTTCCTAGGAACCGTGGTCTGAAGCCCAACAAGAACGACTAGAATTACAAAGGGCGAGAGTGCTGGAAGTTAATAGGCATTTAGCAGCCCTGACCGACAGCTGGGAGAGGGGCGGTTTACCCCTTCACATGAATTTAGCTGTTCATCACTACCCCCAACCACAGGATCTCACCACAAGGCTGAAACAGCAAAACCACCTCCTAACAGAAGTAAGTAAAAGTGTTTAAGAAATGTTTTACACAAATTAATTTCCAATATACAGGTTGTCCCACACCACCCGTATCAGCCTTTTTTGAGAAAACGGCTAGTCGTAGAGAGTTTAGATTAAAAAAAATATTACAAAAGCCGTATTAAAGAATCATATGGTGATATTGATATTTCCCAAAAAGGTTGGCATCCCTGATAGTTTCCTTAAAAATGTCAAGAACTTCAGATGTTTAAATGGCACAATAGGTCAAAAGTGGTATCATTGAAAAGGTCTTTAAATAACAAGTAACTTTTGTAGGAAACATAATTTTGCTGCTACCATCTATTTTAAGTAATATTTGATTAAAGTTATTAAATTTCAATTTTTCATAGCTAACTTATTTTAAATAATTGAGCTTCAAATGTCAGTTAGACCTTCCCGATGTAAATACAAATTTATTGAGCAATTATACGGCCCTGGTTTGAATAAACCAGGGCCGTATAATTACTCAATAAATTTTTTGACTTCAACTATGACTCACACTTCTCTATTTTTCGAAAATCCTACGCCAACTCCGACTCCGTCTCCGACTCAGTTAAACATTTTAAAACTCTACTCTAAAAAGCGAATTTTTGTAATACAAATAAATGTTTTATTGTTACTAGTTTTAAAACAATGTAATCAAAATAAAAAAATAAATAAAAAAATCTTAAATACCGTGAAAACGGATTTTGACTATCAACGTATATAATATTTTGTTAATTTGTATTTGATAATATACACCCGAAAATGACGTTTAAAGACATTTCAATAAAATGTAAAAAAAGTCTATCTGTCAAAAGACGGCAAATGTTGAATGGTGAATGTCAACTGTGAAATATGAAATGACAATATCAAATGTCAAATGTGAAATTATTGTTTTACGCGGGTGGCGCATGAAGTAAAATTTTGAGTTTAGAAAAGCCCCGAAAATTTGTCTCGGGCCGCTACGCGACCCTCGACAAATTTTCTCTTGGGGCTTTTCTAAACTCGAAATTTTACTTCATGCTTAGTCTGGGAGTGGATGACACTCGTTTTATCGATTTATAAAATGTTGATGAGATTTTCAACATATGGTGATTTTTGAGGGTTTATAAAAGTCTCATGAGATCTTCAATATTTCGAGATTTTCGTCGATTTTTAAATACTTCATGAGATTATTTATGTTTCGAGATATGTTAATTTTTATTTATTAATATACACTCGAAAATGACGTTTAAAGATATTTCAATGAAATGTAAAAGAAAAGTCTATCTGTTAAAATACGGCAAATGTCAAATGGTAACTGTCAAATGTGAAATATGAAATGTCAATATCAAATGTCAAATGTGAAATTATTGTTTTACGCGGGTGGCGCATGAAGTAAAATTTCGAGTTTAGAAAAGCCCCGAAAATTTGTCTCGGGTCGCTGCGCGACCCTCGACAAATTTTCTCTTGGGGCTTTTCTAAACTCGAAATTTTACTTCATGCTTAGTCTGGGAGTGGACGACACTCGTTTCATCGATTTATAAAATGTTGATGAGATTTTCAACACATCGAGATTTTTGTGGATTTATAAAAGTCTCATGAGATCTTCAATATTTCGAGGTTTTCGTCGATTTATAAAAATGTTATGAGATTATTAATATTTCGAGATATGTTAATTTTCATTTATTAATATACACTCGAAAATGACGTTTAAAGATATTTTCAATAAAATGTAAAAAAATCTATCTGTCTAAATACGGCAAATTTCAAATACCAAATGTCAACTTTGAACTTTCAGATTTATTGAGCAATCATACGGCCCTGGTTTGAATAAACCAGGGCCGTATAATTGCTCAATAAATTTTTCGACTTCAACTCAGACTCACACTTCTCTATTTTTCGAAAATCCTACGCCAACTCCGACTCCATCTCCGACTCAGTTAAACGTTTTAAAACTATACTCTAAAAAGCGATTTTTTGTAACACAAATAAATGTTTTATTGTTACTAGTTTTAAAACAATGTAATCAAAATAAAAAAATATATGTTTTAGAAAAAAATCGAAATTTTGGTTTTCTCTTATATGCAAATTACATAAATTTTTATTGTAATTAAAAACTCTATTTGGGTAGAAATTTTTGAAAGCAAATGAAATATGTTAGGCACAGTTATATTTAAATTATTATACAAAATTTTCAACTCCGCTGCTCCGATTCCTTTATCACAAAAATACTTAAATTACGACTCCACAACTTTGACTCGTTAAGTTTAACTGAAAATCCATAGCACTGGTTGAAACTATTTTCCATTAACTTTTAAAGACTGTTGAGCTGTTTTAGTCCCACTACCAATGGATTTAAGTATCTTTTTTTAAAATAAGGTAGAAATGGGATATTGACATTTCGTAACTGTAATCCAATATTACTCAAAACGGACGTCAGTAGCAAAAATAATTTTCCTACAAAAGTTGCTTATTTTTCAAACACCTTATCAATGATATAACTTTTGACCCATCGTGCCATTTAAAAATCTAAAGTTCTTGACATTCTTAACCAACTCTCAGGGATACCAACCTTTTTTGGAAAAAAACAATTCGTCAATATTCGATTCGTCAATACAGCTTTTGTAATCAATTTTTTTGTCCCAACACTCTAGGCCTAGCCATTTTCTCAAAAAATGGCTGATCCGGGTGGTCTAGGACACCCTGTATATTTTTCAATTTATTTTTTTATATTATTTAATAATTCGTCGGAATTCGCTGTTAGTAGATTTTACAAATGATTATAACGCCTTCTGCGTCTTAAAAATTGGAGAGCTTGGAGCAATTTGCTCCGACTGTTTCACAGCTGCCCCAAGAGAAAATTTGTCACAGACAACATTTGACATTTGATATTGACATTTCATATTTTACATTTTATAATTTGGAAATTGAAAATTTTCTCTTGGGGCGTTTTTAAAACTCGAAATTTTACTTCATGCGCAACCCGCATAAAACAATAATTTCACATTTGACATTTGATATTGACATTTCATATTTCACATTTGACAGTTGAGAGTTGACATTTGGCATTTAGTATTTGACATTTGCCGTATTTAGACAGATGGACTTTTGTTACATTTTATTGAAAATATCTTTAAACGTCATTTTTGAGTGTATATTATTAAATAAAAATTAACGTATCTCGAAATATTAATAATCTCATGAAATTTTTATAAATCGACGAAAATCTCGAAATATTGAAGATCTCATGAGACTTTTATAAACCCACAAAAATCTTGATATGATGAAAATCTCATCAACATTTTATAAATCGATAAAACGAGTGTCGTCCACTCCCAGACTAAGCATGAAGTAAAATTTCGAGTTTAGAAAAGCCCCAAGAGAAAATTTGTCGAGGGTCGCGCAGCGACCCTCGACAAATTTTCGGGGCTTTCCTAAACTCGAAATTTTACTTCATGCGCCATCCGCATAAAACAATAATTTCACATTTGACATTTAATATTGACATTTCATATTTCACATTTGACAGTTACCATTTGGCATTTTCCGTATTTTAATAGATAGACTTTTTTTACATTTTATTGTAATATCTTTAAACGCCATTTTCGAGTGTGTATTTTAAAATAAATATTAACATATCTCGAAATATTAATAATCTCATGAAATTTTTATAAATCGACGAAAATCTTGAAATATTGAAGATCTCATGAGACTTATAAATCCACAAAAATCTCAATATATTGAAAATCTCATCAACATTTTATGAATCGATGAAACGAGTGTCGTCCACTCCCAGACTAAGCATGAAGTAAAATTTCGAGTTTAGAAAAGCCCCGTGAAAATTTGTCGAGGGTCGCGCAGCGACCCGAGACAAATTTTCGGGGCTTTTCTAAACTCGAAATTTTACTTCATGCGCCACCCGCATAAAACAATAATTTCACATTTGACATTTAATATTTCACATTTGACAGTTACCATTTGGCATTTTCCATATTTTATTAGATAGACTTTTTTTACATTTTATTGTAATATCTTTTAACGCCATTTTCGAGTGTGTATTTTAAAATAAATATTAACATATCTCGAAATATTAATAATCTCATGAAATTTTTATAAATCGACGAAAATCTTGAAATATTGAAGATCTCATGAGACTTTTATAAATCCACAAAAATCTCGATATGTTGAAAATCTCATCAACATTTTATAAGTCGATAAAATGAGTGTCATCCACTCCCAGACTAAGCATGAAGTGAAATTTCGAGTTTAGAAAAGCCTCAAGAGAAAATTTGTTTCGGGTCGCGCAGCGACCCGAAACAAATTTTCGGGGCTTTTCTAAACTCGAAATTTTACTTCATGCGCCACCCGCATAAAACTATAATTTCACATTTGACATTTGATATCGATATTTCATATTTCACATTTGACAGTTACCATTTGACATTTGCCGTATTTTGACAGAGACTTTTTTGACATTTTATTGAAATATCTTTAAACGTCATTTTTGAGTGCATATTAATAAATAGAAATTAACATATCTCGAAACATTAATAATCTCATGAAATTTTTATAAATCGACGAAAATTTTGAAATATTGAAGATCTCAGGAGACTTTTATAAATCCACAAAAACCTCGATGTGTTGAAAATCTCATCAACATTTTATAAATCGTTAAAACGAGTGTCGTCCATTCCCAGACTAAGCATGAAGTAAAATTTCGAGTTTAGAAAAGCCCCAATAGAAAATTTGTCGAGGGTCGCGCAGCGACCCGAGACAAATTTTTGGGGCTTTTCTAAACTCGAAATTTTACTTCATGCGCCACCCGCATAAAACAATAATTCCACATTTAACATTTGATATTGACATTTCATATTTCACATTTGTCAGTTACTATTTGACATTTGCTGAATTTTAACAGATAAACTTTTTTTACATTTTATTAAAATATCTTTAAACTTCATTTTCAAATGTATATTATTAAATAAAAATTAACATATCTCGAAATATTAATAATCTCATGAAATTTTTATAAATCGACGAAAATCTTGAAATATTGAAGATCTCTTGAGACTTTTATAAATCCACAAAAATTTCGATATGTTGAAAATCTCATCAACATTTTATAAACCGATAAAACGAGTGTCGTCCACTCCCAGACTGGGAGTCGCGCAGCGACCCGAGACAAATTTTCTTTTAGGGCTTTTCTAAACTCGAAATTTTACTTCATGCGCCACCCGCATAAAACAATAATTTGATTTTTGACATTTGATATTGACATTTCATATTTCACATTTGACAGTTACCATTTGACATTTGCCGTATTTTAACAGATAGACTTTTTTTACATTTTATTGAAATATCTTTAAACGTCATTTTCGAGTGTATAATATTAAATAAATATTAACATATCTCGAAATATTAATAATCTCATGAAATTTTTATAAATCGACGAAAATCTCGAAATATTGAAGATCTCATAAGACTTTTATACGAGCCCTAACAACTATATATATTGTATATTGGGACAAAATCAAATTCATATAAAATTCAGGTATTGGACAGTTTATTTAAGTTTTCTAGTATTTTTTTAATTTAATACTATGTAATTAGTTAATTAGCAACAGTTATGGCCAATCAACAACACAAAAAACAAATTAATTATTCAATCACCTCTAATTTACAAGAAAAATGTTAATTTTGTTTGTCAACTAAATATTGGGACATTGCACGAATTTTATTTCTAAAAAGGAGTAACATCGCCCTTATATTTTATGACAGCTCGAATTCGGCTAGGCATTGACTCAACTAAGGATCTGCACGTTTCAGGAGAAATTTCATTCTAAATATGCTCTATCTTGTCTCTAAGTTCAGGTAATGTCCGTTGTGGGTTGTTCCTCAATGTTTGTTTCATTTTATGCCATACTGTTTCAATGACATTAAGGTCAGGACTGCTGGAAGGCCAAGAAAGAACATTCACGTTGTGGTCGCCAAACCACTTTTTTGTGGTTTTGGCCGTATGACAGGCCGCCCCATCCTGTTGAAAAATGTAATTTTCGTCAACATTTAACTTGGCGATACTTGGTAACAAGCTGTTTTGCAGTATTTGTTGATATTTCGCTGCATTCACGGTACCATCAATAAATTCAAAACATCCTAATCCTGAAGCTGTCATGCAGCCCCAAATCATCATTCCTTTAGGAAATTTTACGGTACGTTTTAGGCAATCCTTGTGAAATGCCTCATGTTTTGAGCGAATCACGCGTTTGCGGTAATCACCAACACATACGTCGAATTTTGATTCGTCACTAAAAATTACTCTGGACCAGTCTGTAGCTGACCAAGATAATTTAGATTTTGCCCATGTGAGTCTGGCTTTCTTTTGTTTTTCCGTCAACAGTGGTTTTTCCTTTGCCTACAAGAAAATATTTCTTTTTAAATGCACTTTTAAATTGCTACTTGAAATTCAACCTTGAGTCCACATTTATGAATCCACTGGCGGCAGCAATCCCTTGACAGATTCAATCCAGTTTCGTGATTCCATTCAGTCGTAATTTGCCTTAAAGCATTTCTTCTCCCTTTTTTACACAGTTTTACTAATAATCTCTTGTTTCTATCAGAAACTAATGTTGGACGACCCGAACTTTTGCCTTTTTTGTCTAGGATATTTCCGGTTTCTCCATAATGATTAATTATATTCCACACTGTTGTTTTAGGAATATTAAGTTCATCCGCCATTTCACGTATCGTTGTATTTCGGCAATAATTTTTAATCACTAACTCACGAATTTTGGAACTTGTAGAGATACCACGCACCATTTGTTCAATAAAAGCAGCGATTCACCCGATACGATAAGAAAGCAACTACCAAGTAATCTGACGTTTCGTTCTGCATTGTTTTCACAGCTTACTTGTCTTATTTTGTTTCATTTTTAACAGTTATTTTATACTGTCCCAATATTTAGTTGCCACACAAAATGAACATTTTCCTTGTTAATTAGAGATGATAGAATAGAATAGTATAATAATTTTGTTTTTTGTGTTGCTGATTGGCCCTCATTGAAGTTAATTAACTATATACATAGAATTAAATTAAAAAAAAAAAGAAATAAACTGTCTAATATACACGATTCCATTTGTTTCTGGATCTCGCCTAGCTATGGAAAAGTGACAGTTTAAGTATTGTAAATGGGGCTGGTTGTGTTTTAAATCAGGGTTTTTAAATGTCACTGTCAGATGTTCGATTTTAAGGTTATAATTTCTGACTATTGTGATCTTACACTGTTGCCTGTTTTACAAATTTTCAGATATAAAAGGATAATAATATGCAGTTTTAAGATTAACAAAATTTACTACTTGGTTTTTGTACATACAAACACAGCAATAATATTGTATATAACAAATATATTGAATTCGGCTCTGCAAACTTATTTCGTCATCCATTTGTATTTCTCGCTTGGATCTTCCCGTTAACACATTTTGATCAACACCATCCATCCACCTTAATTTTGGTCATTCTCTCTTCTGTTGGCCCTCAGTATTTTTTTGTAGAATTGAAAATTTATTCCCACCCTCTTGTGATACTGATAATTTTCATGTCAAACAATTTTTAAGCCCTCATTCCACTTTTATTATTTAGTCAAGAGAACCTGCATCTGAATCTTCTGATGTTTGTTCTGAGAGAGATTCCCCAAGCGAAATAATAAAAAGAGGAATGGTTTCAAAAGAAAGGTTCCCCATGTGTTTTGTCCAGTCATCCGAAATAAGTTTTTCACAATGATCACAGAAATTTTGCCACATATCGGATGTACATTTTGAGAGAGACTCAAGCCATAAATTCTGAACACGATCCTTAGATGGTTGCTTAGAATTTATGTGTTTATTGTAGTAGGTCTTACAAAACCCCCATGCCATTTCAATTGGATTGTATTGACAATGGTATGGCGGTAATCTAAGAACTTCGTGCCCGCTCTTTCTCAAAATGTCATCAACTACGTAAATTTTGTCATTTGATCGAAAAGGTATAAATAAAGCCCATAGTTCCTTTTTGGTTAATTTTGGATTGAATTTTACATTGTGTTTAACCAACCACTCCTGCATTTCGCATTTCTTACAAGAAAATGAAGGAGTTTTGTCTAATTGCACAGAATGGTATGCAGCATTATCCATAATAACTACACATTTCCCTGAAAGCTTAGCCAAAGCAGGAATAAGTTGATTAACCACCCAATTTTGAAAAGTATTACCATCCATTGTGGCATGGTAATCTCGGTCAAAACCCACCCCTATACCCAGCATGTAGAATGGTGAAGCGTTTGCCTTCATTTTTGAATTTAGTTGGATTACTTTTTATATCCGTTTCATGTACCCAGCGTCGAACTACGGATCCGTTCTGATATATCCATGTTTTATCCAGGTATACGAATTGGATATCTTCACTGGAATTTTGATACTGTAAAAATTTTCTAAGGAAAATAATTTTAGCTGCAACAACATGTTTTTGTTCACAGAGAATTTTGCGCCCATTAATTAATTTGAATTTATACCCCATACTTTTAACAACCCTATAAAGTGTTCTACTCCCATGGAACTCATAATTTTCTTTCATATCATTCAACAGATCTCTCAAAGTAAAATACTGATTTCTAGAGTTATATTGCCAAATTAGTTGTTGCAGATCTTTTCTAGCTAGGTGATTCCAAAAATGACTGTTTTTAGATCGTTTGCCAGAAGTAGTAGATTTCAATTCGTCAGGTCTTTGTCGTAAAATTAATTGTAATGAAGATCTCCCTACCTGAAACGTAATTATCTTTAATTAAATATATATGATAATTAAAATACTAGACATACCCCAAAAATATCTAGTAAAATCGTAATAATATTGTGATGCTGTAGATTTGGATTACTTTGCCTAAAATGTTTGTAGGATATCAGAATTTGTAACCTTTTTGATTCAGAGATAATCTTTGGCATGTTAATATTTAATATGTGCCTGAAATTATTTTTCACTTTGACATTGACACAGCATTGCAACACTAGATTAATTTGATTTAATAATAAAATGCTCGAAGAAGCGACCGCGTGGCGAAATAATTGTTGCAAGATTAACAATAAACCTCTTGAAAATTAAAAAGAGGATTACTTATGATATCATAAATTATTGCAACACTGTTAAAATAAAGAATCAGGAGTGCCAATTAATAAAAAATGTAAATGTTGATACTGCAACATAACAACACGAAAGCATGGCTAGGCGAGATCCAGAAACAAATGGAATCGTGTATACCTGAATTATACATGAATTTGATTTTGTCCCAATATATAGTTGTTAGGGCTCGTAAATCCACAAAAATCTCGATATGTTGAAAATCTCATCAACATTTTATAAATCGATAAAACGAGTGTCGTCCACTCCCAGACTAAGCATGAAGTAAAATTTCGAGTTTAGAAAAGCCCCAAAAGAAAATTTGTCGAGGGTCGCGCAGCGACCCTCGACAAATTTTCGGGGCTTTTCTAAACTCGAAATTTTACTTCATGCGCCACCCGCATAAAACAATAATTTCACATTTGACATTTGATATTAACATTTCATATTTCACATTTGACAATTACAATTTGACATTTGCCGTATTTCAACAGATAGACTTTTTTTACATTTTATTAAAATATCTTTAAACGTCATTTTCAAGTGTATATTATTAAAAATTAACATATCTCGAAATATTAATAATCTCATGAAATTTTTGTAAATCGACGAAAATCTTGAAATATTGAAGATCTCTTGAGACTTTTATAAATCCACAAAAATCTCAATATATTGAAAATCTCATCAACATTTTATAAATCGATAAAACGAGAGTCGTCCACTCCCAGACTAAGCATGAAGTAAAATTTCGAGTTTAGAAAAGCCCCAAGAGAAAATTTGTCGAGGGTCGCGCAGCGACCCTCGACAAATTTTCGGGGCTTTTCTAAACTCGAAATTTTACTTCATGCGCCACCCGCATAAAACAATAATTTCACATTTGACATTTAATATTGAAATTTCATATTTCACATTTGACAGTTACCATTTGACATTTTCCGTATTTTAACAGATAGACTTTTTTTACATTTTATTGTACTATCTTTAAACGTCATTTTCGAGTGTGTATTATTAAATAAATATCAACATATCTCGAAATATTAATAATATCATGAAATTTTTATAAATCGACGAAAATCTCGAAATATTGAAGATCTCATGAGACTTTTATAAATCCACAAAAATCTCGATATGATGAAAATCTCATCAACATTTTATAAATCGATAAAACGAGTGTAGTCCACTCCCAGACTAAGCATGAAGTAAAATTTCGAGTTTAGAAAAGCCCCAAGAGAAAATTTGTCGAGGGTCGCGCCGCGACCCTCGACAAATTTTCGGGGCTTTTCTAAACTCGAAATTTTACTTTATGCGCCACCCGCGTAAAACAATAATTTCACATTTGACATTTGATACTGACATTTCATATTTCACATTTGACAGTTACCATTTGACATTTGCCGTATTTTGACAGATAGACTTTTTTTACATTTTGTTAAAATAGCTTTAAACGTCATTTCCGAGTGAATAAAAATTAACAAAATATTGTATGGTTGATAGTCAAATTTATAAAAGACCGTTTTCACGGTATTAAAGATTTTCTATTGTTATTTTGATATTCGTTCATTTAATGGTCGATAATTGCTTATCAAAATTTTTGTCAATTTTCATAATTTTTGTCGATTTTAACAGTGCTCTATTTTTTTTTTATTTGAACGTAGATATAATTTGTAATGTTTTCTGCACAGATTTCTTTTAGGTTGGCAGAAAAATGTAATTAAAAATATGGCTATTAGCTCCAAGAGACTGCCACTTCCTTATCAACGATTATCTGTTCTTTACTACTCTGTGTCTCACTCTTCTAATCGGCAACCTTAAGCATGAGAAAATGTATTGTTTAAGTTTAAACTTAACTGAGATAAGAGAATTTTAAACCAATTAGGAACGTAAACAAAAAGTTGTTAATACTTTAAAACTAGTTAAGTAAGAGATAAAATACACTTCTTAGGAATAAATCCGGTGGTAATCAACTAAAATACTCTGAAGATATCACGTTTACTTCCTTTAAAACAAATTAAAACGGTAAATACAATTGTTGTCAATGCGTGTGTGTTTCAAGTAGATTAATGACATGTTGACAAAGAAAAATGCTAATAATATATAATTGGGATTCTTATTCTGTTAATTTAATGAATACTATTACTTTAATATTGTGTCTTACACACGTATTTTTGTTATTAAATTCACGTCAATTAAATGGTCAGCGAAACGTGAAAGTTGATACACTTCCTCGCAAGTGAGCTCTAATTACACTTTTCTTACACAAGAATGTGCCGAGTTTATTGCGTTCGCCATTTAGTTTTGACCTTATATATAAAATAGGATTTATTCATTTATTTATTTATTAACGAATAACACCTTTTTTACAAAATATTATAATTATTATTACATCTAGAGAAATATGAAGAGATTAATTCTCAAGGTTGGTTAGTTACATCCCGGCGAAGCCGGAGAGATGTATAGCCAACCAAGGGAAAATAGGGTTTATTTATTTATTTATGAACGGATAACACCTTTTTTACGAAATATTATAATTATTATTACATCTAGGGAAATATGAACAGATTATTTCCCAAGGTTAGCTACTTACATCCCATCGGCGAAGCCGGAGAGATGTATATAGCCAACCAAGGGAAATAGGGTTTATTCATTTATTTATTTATTAACGAATAACACTTTTTTTAGAAAATATTATAATTATTATTACATCTAGGGAAATATGAAGAGATTATTTCCCAAGGTTGGCTAGTTACATCCCGGCGGGAAATATTTATATTCATAATTCCCGTAATGCAATCAATAGTTTGTTTTCTGGTTAAAGCAATATCTTTCTGAAAATAGGAAAATATTGAATTAATTTTTTGAATTTATTAATAACGTTGCTAAGGCCCATGTTTGTAATTTTCATAATTGACTGGTCTCACGTGGGTCTGACTTTTACACCATTTTATAATTTGAAATGTCGTACAAGATAACGCAAGCCGCGAAAGCCCGTGAATGTTTGGCACCAGCCAAATCTAAATCTGCATGTGAAAAAATGTATGCAGATTTTCATGAATGGAGGAGCTAACATTCAAATATTTTACTGGCGTTTTTTGAAGATTAGGTATGTTGTTATATTTATTTTTTTTTATTTTTGAGCTATGATTTGTGCATTCTATCCGCCCACTGAGCAAAGACATTGAAAAAATGTTTCATCAACATTAAAACAGCGTTTAATGTTGCTACAATGATGATATAACGTTATTTGATTTTTTTTGCTCAGTGGGCGTAGTCACAGAAATATTCACCAAATATGTTGTCGCCTAAATTAGCAATGCTAAGATTAATGTTACATTTGAAAGAAAAAAATAATGTTCAAATGTTCGATGAAGTGTCACTTTTTGACAGTCTATATTTCCGAAGGGAAATAAGAACGTTTCATATTTTCCTTGAGAAATATCAGTATGTTATGACACATCATAACCAAGGCAATATTACTCATTACATGGCCGTAGCCAGAAAAAAAAATCGGAGGTGGTTCCCCTTTGGGGAAGGGGAGGTTTATCAGGGATTCAACCGTTATTTTTTCCGGAACGAAAAAAAATAACGGTTTGAATCCCTGATAAACCCTTGCTCCCCCGAAATTTGTATAGCCCCCTCCGATTTTTTTCTGGTAACGGCCTTGTAATGAGTAATGTTGCCTTGGTTATGATGTGTCATAGCACACTGATATTTCCTAAGGGAAATATGAAACGTTCTTATTTCCTTCGGGAAATATGGATTGTCAAAAAATGGCACTTCATCGAACATTTTAACATTAATTTTTTATGGTTTTCGGTTCAGCTCCAAGTGATTGTTTTAATTTTTCAAATGTTATTATTTCATATTAAAAAAAAAGTGATGTGTCCATCTCACCACTGTCCTCATTATAGATATGATGATTTAAAGATTAAGAATATGGAATAGTGTCTCAAACTAAATTTGTTTACTTGTATTATTTTATCGCCTTTACAAAATAAATATTTTTTTAAGTATAAATGAAATTGCCAATTCTTGGTTGCAGAATACTTCAAACATTAAAAGTGCGATTCTTTTCGCAATCTACAACAAGTTAGTCTTAGAAAGACTATATCAAACACTCATTGAAACAACTACTTCCCGGGCTAATACCCCGACGGACATTGAATTATACAACAAGTGTTTGCTGTTACATACAGTAACCTACTGCAAATGTAACAATTTGGGTCAAATTATTCAGGCCATCTATAGACGCGTTTCGAGATTTATCTCTCATCAGTATAGCTTTGCCATTCCCTCTAATGAGTGTTTGATATAGTCTTTGTAAGACTAACTTGTTGTAGATTGCGAAAAGAATCGCACTTTAAATGTTTGAAATATTTTTTTGCTATATCTTAGTAAGTATCTATCACATCTCAGCAGTATATATGGTTTATACGCGTGGCGCATGAAGTAAAATTTCGAGTTTAGAAAAGCCCCGTGAAAATTTGTCTCGGGTCGCTGCGCGACCCTCGACAAATTTTCTACGCGGGGCTTTTCTAAACTCGAAATGTTACTTCATGCTTTGTCTGGGAGTGGAAGATACCCAACGAGTTAAAACATGTCACAACTATCAAAATGTGTGTCACAAGTGTCATAAAGAAAAACAATAACATGACTATCTAATAATATATTTCAAATAATAGTTGTCTCAAGTTGACAATAATTGGCTTACGCCAATTTGTGTCAAGATTGATACATTCGACTAAATGTCATTTTAGTTGACAGGATAGACGGTCTGCTGACGGCGACTCATGTCAAGTTTACATAATGGACTAAACGCCAACTATCGTCATCTTAAGTCAAGTTCACACAATAGACTAATGCCACTCAATCAAGTAACTTACAGTCATAAAGTCACAATAGTGAAAATACAGTCGATATAGTTATTTAATAAATCATATTTATAATCAAAAGATAGTAAACCAATTGACTTACAGTCATGATATCGCAATAATGAATATACGGTGAATTAATGACAAAATCCTTTTTATTCTCAAAAAAAAACAGAGGTCCCACTGAGCAAAGAAACGTTGCATGACAGGTTGCATCAATGTTACCGCGCAACACAAAACGTTGCGTTTTAAGTTGCATGAATGTTGAAAAAACGTTGAATAAACGCGGAATGTTCGCCTGCAGGAACGTTGCATGCTAACGTTCAAAGAAAAATGTGCTGCACCGTTGACAAAGCAACGCCTTAGCAACACGAGCGATTACTCTTATTTGTATGCAACCCAACATACGAATTTATGTATGTTAAGTTGCATACGGTGAATGCATAGAATCCGTATTGGATACAACCCGATGTGCAGCAATTAAGTGAACGTTATAGGAATGTTTCTCTCGTAATCTTGATGCAAAATTCATTTCTGGGATCAAAAAAATACAAATATATATTGGTAACAAGAAAACAAGAAAAAAAAAAACAAAAAGTAATGTGTAGTCTAGGAGAGACAGTACCCCGGAACCTAAGTACCCAGTACCCTTAAAGTCTGAAAACATTAAAATCTTGTTAACAAGTGCACTTCATTTGAAATCAGCGGCTCATACACGTGGCGCATGAAGTAAAATTTCGAGTTTAGAAAAGCCCCGTGAAACTTTGTCGAGGGTCGCGCAGCGAACCGAGACAAATTTTCTGGGCTTTTCTAAACTCGAAATTTTACTTCATGCTTAGTCCGGGAGTGGAAAACACTCGTTTAAAGTTTTCAGTTGAACTCTTTTAAAAAAACAACGAATATTTGAAGATTTACAGCATATAATTGGGACATGTTTACTTAAATGAAAAAATCTCTGTATGTTCAATGTCCACGAAATGTGTAAGCCACAATGCTGCATTACAACAACAGTTTCAACAATCATACAATGTTAAAAATGCAATGTTACCATTTTCAATATATATCCAATGTTTACAATACAATACTGCATAAAAGTCAAATTGTAATGATTAGATAACTTTGTGTTACTTTCCCGCACTATTTTTGAAACGGTATAAAACAATGTTGAATTTTAGTATCATTTTTAAATTTAGGTAAAATATAAATCAATATTGCACGGAAAACGTTTACACAATGTTTGTAACGTTGCTAAAACTTTGTTAGAATAATTTGAATACAATGTTTTATTTTAGTATCATGTGCAATGTTTAAAATGTTACTGTGTCCAGTGGGGTGGAACTAAAATTATTTTTTTTTCAAAGCCAAATAAAAACTAAAATTTCTAGGTAAAAAAATCTGAAATGGTCTTAATCGAGTGAGGGGACCTCGAAACGAATATTTCCGCAAACAGTTTTGATTTAAAAATTGCAAAAAATTAGAAACTGTTGTAGAATTAAACAAGTGTTCACGTGCGTGTTTGAACCGAAATAGACCGATATTTTTTTCGGTTCAGTTTCGGTTATTGTTCCGACAAAAATGACGGTTTTTCTGGATTACGGTTTAGTTCCGTTTCGAAGCCTTGGTTTTAATGGCAAAAATATTGTTTCTGCTCTTACAGGGCCGCTTTTACATACAAATAAATTACATTTAATACTCATTATTGTATCAATTAGAAAAAAACATAATATAAATTAAATAACAAAAATTAAGAAAAACATCGATTAACTACTTCCGTAACATTGTAAGTCCAAAATGTCAAATTTAGAGGAGACACTAAATACTAGTTAATTATTATATGAACTGCGTAATCCTTCTGATTTATTTGATGGTACGTATAACTGCATCATAAGCGATTTTTAATTAGTATTTTGAGTAGATGGTTTACACTAATATTGGTAAATTAGTAATATCTGACTTACGGGGATTTTTTTAAATCAGCACTTACGCAACTTACACGTACACTTATGTAATAAAATGGAGATTCCGTTAATAAATAAATAAATAAATAAACTTTGCCGCCATTTAACCGATTCTCTATCTCTTCAAATAAACGACATCCACATAGTGCCGCTCGAAAAACAGGCACCCTGTATAAATAACAAGATATGTGAAAGTTGTTAAAAATAATAATTATTAATTTAAAAATCAACTAAAAATGAGAAAAATCAGCAAAAAAAGATTTAATTAAATTAAGCAATGTTTAAAATAACACAAAAATTATTAAAAATCCTGACAAATCCAAGACGTAATTTCTTTGTTGATATTTGTTCACTTTATTTTACAAACATCAACAAAGAAACGACTGAAGTTCATAAAAAAAAACGAGATTGGACAAATCGTCCAAATTAAAAAAAAAAGGAAATTTGTGGATTTTTAAAATCGATAAAACTCGTAGAAATAATAAACAAATAACGAAAAATGGTAAAAAGTAATCAATTATAATACATTTTCTAAAAATTGACATTTAGTAGTTTTTTGCCGACAAGTTATCAAGAACTTCTATACATTTTTTGGGGAAAAGCAGCAGGATTGAAAAACTCTCGAAAAACATAAATTTTAAATAAAGTCAAAAGCAACAAATATAAAAATTGTAATTTTTTCGATGTCTGTCATTCGACTCTATTAAACTCTATCAAAACATCCACACATATTTTTCCGCCTGTTATGCTGGTAATCTAACTTTAAAATACAGCGATTTTACATTATTTTGATAATTTCTTTTAGATAAAAAAATAAATTACATCTATGTACTAACTTTTAGAAATTTAGATATTTGTATTATTTCGGAGTTACTCCATTAAAAAATGTAATTTAAAAAAAATATATTATGCGAACTGTAAATATTTCATTGAAAACCAATTGTATTGATTTTGTTTCCAAAGCCCACTATGCTAAAATAAACGTATTTTTTTATAAGAAATTTCAAATTTCATTTTTGGGCACTCTGTGGATGTTTTGATCGGGTCCTATTTTTCGTACAAACCGATCAAATTTAAAAATATATTTATTTATTTTCGAGATCCATTACAATATGAAATACTACCGTTGTATTCAAAATAGAATTAAAAAATGGGTTAAAAAATTATTAATAGTATAGAAATGTTGAAATCAATGAAAATATAAATACACTTTTTACACAAGAACGGACAAGGACAAACAATTAAAATTCAGGCGGAAAGACCAATGGTCGATAGCCAATTGGCAGAAGAATTTATCTGTTATTTTAGCCATCAGAATTATTTTTATGTTAATTATTTATTGTACAATCTGCCAATAAAGATTTATATATATATATAAATACATTGAATTTTTCTTTTAGGTATACACATCACGATTTTTCGATGTAAATTTTCAGACATTCGTTGTTTTATTTAAAACTTTAAATTTAAAGCCCCTAACGAGTGTTACCAATCCCAGATTAAGCATGAAGTAAAATTTCGAGTTTAGAAAAGCCTGAAAATTTGGTTTGGTCGCTCCGCGAAGCGGTGCGACCAAACCAAATTTTCAGGTTTTTCTAAACTCGAAATTTTACTTCATGCGCCACCCGTATAAAACACTGATTTAAAGTGAAGTTTAAAATATACTGCTTAGGTGTAATCACATGTTCATGAATTTTACAAACGTATATATGGAATATGTGAAAGTATAATTAAAAGAAAAAATCCCTGTTTGTCAATATTTAACAAAGATTCCATATTATAAATAATTACTACTACGAGTATTTTAAATAAAATCGTCAAAACCAACACACATAAAATTTTACAATAACTTTAGAACTGAGAAAATTAGAACAAATTGACAAAATGTAAACATTTACCTTATCACACATTAAAAGTGCGATTCTTTTCACAATCTACAAGTTAGTCTTACAAAGACTATATCAAACACTCATTGAAACAACTACTTCCTGGGCTAATACCCTGACGGACATTGAATTATACAACAAGTATTTGTTGTTACATACAGTAACCTACTGCAAATGTAACAATTTGGGTCAAATTATTCAAGCCATCTATAGACGCGTTTCGAGATTTATCTCTCATCGGTATAGCTTTGCTATTTCCTCTAAACAATTTGACACCTTAGACTGGCAGTCACGGTTTAATTATAAACCGTGACCGCTAGTCTAAGGTGTCAAATTATCAACAAAAATGTAAAATTTTAAAGTGGAATTTAACCTAAATGTTAAAACTGTCTTTCAAAGATGATTAATTATTTATTTTGTTTTCATTCGATTGAAAATTTAAAACTATTTCTAAACTAATATTTCTTAAAAGAATTACTCTAAAAATTTTCATTTTCTGAAAAAAAATATTTCATATATTAATATTCCATAAATAATTTATTATAAACAAAACGAAAAATATCGTATGTTCAATAAAAAAAAACCTCTAGAACCTTTTAAATTTAAGTTGCCTACACGCTTTAGGAATTGTCATATAAAACGTTAGACATAATATTTATAAGATATAATTTCAGAGTTGCCAACCTACAATTTATTCCATGGCACTCTAGAGGTTTTATTTTATTGAACATACGATATAATACGTCAGCACAAATCTAATGTTTTCTTTACTAATTTCGACTTTAAATTCATTCCTTGTGAGCTATACTTTAAAACAAATTATTACTAATTTTATTTTTTTTTTTATTTTATAGGAAGTGAGTAAGAAAAGTGAGAGGATTTCAATCTTGGAAAGGGAGAAGGCCAGCCTGATAAGAGAACTCCTGCAAAACAGAGCGCCCAACAGGAACAGTCAAGAAGAAGCAGTCTTTTAACACAAAATTACAAACAAAAAATAAAGCTTTATTAAATTATTTCTGGACATTTGCAACAATTATGTGATCAAAAAAAGTGACATTGTGAACGTGTTACCTAACATATTTTTGATACATTGAAAATGTGATTTTATTTGGCACAACAGATGCAATATATAAAGTGATACAATATATATATATATCGTATGTTTAATTAAAAAAAAACCTGTGCCATGATTTAATCTTTTTTTAAATTTAAGTTGGCTACACGCTTTAGGAATTGTCATATGAAACGTCAGACATAATAATTCTAATGTATAATTTTAGAGTTGCCACCTACAATATTTTCCATGGCACTCTAGAGGAATTTTATAATTGAACATACGATAGTAACATATACAATATAATTGTTATATAAATATAGTACATATAAATTTGTTTTTACATATTTTGTATTATATGTAATGATATTTGTTTTAGAGTAAGTAAATATATATAAATACACTCAATATTTATTTTGTTTCTACTTTTGGAAAATTGGACCCAATGTGTGATATTCTTGACGTTATTCTATACTCATATTTAAATATTAAATAATGAATAACTGCCTTATCAATAGACAGTTAGTGAAGAGTTTTAAGGATCTTCAGAAGTATATTATTTAGACCTTAATAATTAATTTATACAACTCTGCACTAACTACTATGAATAAAGCAGTAGATAAGTAAGTACAATCTGTCAGTGATTATATCCTAATTTAAGTAAGTGAGGCTGTGATTCAAGTACCAACCTTTTTAATATTAGAATATTCAAATATAAATATTTCATTTACTTTCAATCACTTTTGAAGATGTAAATGTTCGAAAATTAAAAAAATTCCCAGCCTTAATTATAATAAATCATTTAAAGAACAAATATAAATACAGTAACATACATGTTTATATGTTTTACATAAACTTAATTTCTAATTCATTAAAGCTTTAGTTAACAGAATTATTGGTAACATCAAAATTGACATAATTGATAGAGACAAGCAAACTTAACAACTGTCTTTAACTTTCAATAATAGGGAAATTAAGTATTCTTACATAAATCTTTCAGTGAACAAAAAAAGAATAACAAATGCGCATAAAATATTATCTATAATTTTTTTATATTACAATAAATACAAAGAAAGACGTTTAAATGTCAGTCGTACTTCAAGTACCTCCACCGGATCGAAATCCCGAGATGCTAAAGAAATTTTCCAAAAGCTCTCATTGTTGTTGAGCAGTGAGAATTTAAATATGGAACAAAAAACTGCTGGGCAGAATTTGCTGTGTAATCTAGCAGATATTTTATGCATTGATAATGAAAATACGAGCGGCAAAAAACAAAGTACTTCTTCAGAAGATTCATGTCAGGAAGTCGAAGAAAGGGGGAAGAGCTGTTTTGAGATTAATCCCGAAGAGGAGGAGGAAGAGAAAACGGTGGATTTGTTCATGAAGAGAAAAACTTTGAGCCATTCGTTTAGTTTCCCGAGTCAGAAAATGCCCGGGCCGAAATTGTCGAATACCCTAAAAGCCCGGGCCGAGACCATGAAGTCGATTACGACAAGCGTCGGCGGAAACAATTCGAGAGTGAATGGTCTCTCGAAACTGAAGCCACAAAAAGTGGAGGAGAAGGTTAAAAAAGGGCCTTTGAGGGCGATCATACCTGTAAATGTGATGGCGAAAAAGAAAGAAGCTGAGGTTAAACCGAAATCTAGGTTGTCGAAAATCGAGCAAACTCTGCCCAGGAAACATTCTCAAGAAAATGTTCCTAAGTACAAAAAGGTGACGAGTACACCTGTCCCACATCCAAAGTTAAAACCAATGGCTCAATCAACTCCAGATGATGATGAGAAAAAATGTTCCAACAACAATAATACTCAAATAAAGAGGAAATTCTCATGTCCGGGTGTTTCGGACGTCAGTCTTGTAAATGAGGGTCTGAACGGGAGGATATCCTCGAGTGATTTAAAGGCCCCATCGGGCATCAAGCCCCCACTGAAGAGGAGTTACAGTATCAGTAAGGAGAATCACTTGTCTTCGTTAAGAAAACCCGCTGGATGGAGTAAACCAATTATGGAGAATGTTGTCGAAGATAAAAAGAAATCCATTGGTTCTACTAAGGATTTGTTGAAACCGTTTAACTTGATGTCAAAGTTGAAGCCGAACAAAAAGTAGAAATAAATTTTAAAAAAAACAATCCGGCCAATACTTAATGTAAATGTTTTTAATAATGTGATATTATCTTGAAATATAATGTATTTTTATAATGTGATATACGTAAGATTAATTGAAAATATTTTTTTTACCTTTTTTGTATGCAAATAAAAAAAGTTTTTATAGTACAAAGAATTTTTGTTTTAAGTATGCATAAGCACACGTTTTTTTTAAAGAGTTTAATTTAAAGCTTTAAATGAGTGTTTTTCACTTTCAAACTAAGCATAAAGTAAAAGTTCGAGGTTAGAAAAGCCTGAAATGTTACTTCATGCTTAACCTAGGAGTGGAAAACACTCGATTAAAGCTTTAAATTGATCACTTTTAATAAAACAACCAAAAAAAAACCTTTAAAAAACAACCAATATCTGGAGATTTACAGCAACTAATTGGGGTATGTATACTTAAACAAAAAACTCCGTATATAATAAATATTAATCATTTGATGATTTGTGTTTTCTTTATTTTTAAATATAATCTTTTTTTTAATATGACCAATAAAATTTGATATTTAAAGAATTTAGTGGTGTGATTCAGGTTGTGCGTTTTAGGTTAGGACAAGATTAATCACATGTTATGTTGTAAATCAACTTTTAACTTATACGTTATGTGAAGGAAAATCTGACATTTATATGAAAATTCAATTAACTCATAAAGATTACGATTTTAAATGTATTTACCTATCATCGCCTCAAATTATTTGTATCTACTACCAATTTAATAAAGTGGGATAGGAGAATCAGGTGATATTTCTTACTCAGAAATATCTGTCTTCTTTATTATCTGCTCATTTATATGTTCAAATTTTAAAAATGTCCTAAATACAAAGAATTTTTCTTTTAGGTATACACATTACAATTTTTCAATGTAAATTTTCAGAAATTCATGATTTTATTCAAAACTTTCACTTCAAAAACTCTAACGAGTGTTTTCCACTCCCAGACTAAGCATGAAGTAAAATTTCGAGTTTAGAAAAGTCTGAAAATTTGGCTTGGTCGCGTAGCGCAGCGGAGCGACCAAGCCAAATCAGGCTTTTCTAAACTCGAAATTTTACTTCATGCGCCACGCATATAAAACACTGATTTAAAGTGAAATTCAAAATATGCTGCTTAGTTCTAATCACATGTTCATTAATTTTACAAATGTTTATATAGAATGTGTGAAAGTGTATTTAAAAGAAAAAATCCCTGTATGTGTTGTTAAGTTGCAAGTTGTAGCATTCTCTTTTTTAAAAATCTCTGCATCGTGACAATTTATTCGATAATTTATGATTTATTTGTCACATTGATAATCGTTTACCAACATCTCAAAATTTGATGTTAAAATACCCGGACTGCGACTGTTCGCAGTAAGTACACCCTAAGTTTGGTCATATTAAAAAAAAACAGAGTTATTTGTGTTAGACACTAAATTAATAAATTTAATAGTGCAATCAATATGTCGTTTACCTATGAACTGCAGTTCAAAATATTATTTTATATAACTCTAATGTCATTTTGAACTGCAGTTTAGGAACGAATCATTTATGTTTAAAATGTTTATGCAACTGACACTAAGAATTGTAACGTTTCCTATAATCGATTTAAAGGTAAAAGTCATTTAGTACAGTAAACGAATAGGAATTTCTAAAATTTGAAAAATTTGTTAAAATGGCACAGACAAATACACAATTATCAAAATTCTTAAAAACGTAAAAATGACTAGGCCAAAACGGTAAAAATATGAATATAATTTATTAAGATTAATTAAATTAGAATTAAAGACCAAACAAGTGTTCTATTAATTCCAATTACAAAACTTTTAAAATATACTTTTCAAAATGTATGCAACACTTAATTTTCTTTTAATCCCTCGACCGGCTCCCAATAAACTCCATCATGAATCAAATCGCTTTTAACAAACGGAGAAATCCACGTTAAATACCAACTCTTCCCCAAAACAATTTGAACATTCTTCCACAAGCCATAATTATATAAATTCTTCTTTAACTTCCTTTCGTAAGTCACCAAACCTTTACACATTAAACTAACATGGTAATATAATAAAACTCCAGTGAAAACACAACTGACAGTCACAATTAACACAAGGAACAAAAACAACTGACTTAAACTGTATTCAACGAATAACATAGCTAACGGGAAAATTATTTTAACTAAAGTCATCCACGTGTTTAACTCAACCGAATTGTAAATAAAATAAATGTTATAATACCCCGCGTATAAAGTAGCTATGAAAATATAAAGGACAAATATTAAAAAATAACGAAAATTATTATGCCCTACACAACACCCGGTGAAAATACAGTGATGGTCCCTTCGTAAAACGCAAGTCTTGCAAACGTTGCAATGCCAGGAGCGAGGCGGTGCCACGGATTCACACACCGAACAAAATCTCCAATTTTCTTTTAATTTCGCAGGAAAAATCAAGCCTTGTATGCTGGTGTCTACGATTATCACACCGACAAAGTTCGTTGTTATGTTTAGCAGGATGAACGTTCCGAGGACGAAATGGCAGTTGTAAATCCACGACCACTGTTCGTAGAACGTTGGCATGACTATGAAAATCTCGAACCAGTATACAGTCGGAATTATTATGGAGACGAATGATGTTACGGTGAAGTCTTGCACGTTTTTAGGCACTATGTTTTTACGTAATTTCATTTTGATGTTTATAGGTTAAGTTTAAATTCTTGTTCTTACTACTTACTTTTTAAATTACAGAGTTTGTTTCTTTTTAAGGCGATGGATTATAACCTAAGTTTTCTTAAATACATTATTTGGGATGATAACATGAAAATGTTAATTTTGTAAACATCAAAAACTAAATTTCACACATTCTTTTTGCAGTTGGGATTAAATTTAATTATTTTAATTAGTCTTAAAGAAGTGATTTTCTTTATATTTAACACTTACATTGTGAGTTTCACGAACATTTATGTAATTATGTAAATAATTTCACTGATATTTAAATTGCGATTTTATTTCTCTTTTATTCACTCACTTGTATATTCATTTGATTACATTTCAATCCCTTTAAAAACCTTTTAGTCTGGGCTTTTAGTGCACACAGAAATTTATTGAAATGTTTGTATTTACATTTTTTTGGTTATGTAGACAAATGACCAACTTCAGAATTAAAAGTTGAAATTAATAGAAATTAAATATAATTAAGGAAATACACATATTTTGACATATAGATTATTGATTGTAATTTTTAAACAATACTTTAACTAAAATGGCGTAATTTAAATACTATTTAAGAAAAATTGTAGCATATGCAATACTGTATGTGGCCAACAGCTTTAAACAATGTAAAACTACTGCAAACTGGGTTGTCTAAATTCGTGTTAACAATTTTGAATTCAATATAATAAGCTTTACTTTCTATATTACCTCTAAAATTTATATAGCTTTTCTTTATTGTCCAAAAGTATTACAAAAAATATATATTTCACGTTGAAAGAAGAAAAAAATGCCAATTCATATTTATTCATTTAGCAAGTTTACAACAAGCACAGACAATTAAATGAATCTGTAAACCAAGCATACATTATATTTAAGCACTACAAGATGTATTAAATAATTGTACAAAATATTTATTATTATTATATTTTATATGAGAAATAAAATATAAATTAACTGGATTTTGTTATGATTAATGGAATTAAATTATCTTATTAGATATTAATCTGATAATTGTTTTAAATAAGAATTAAACAAGCACAAGGTTTAGTTAAACGAAATAAATATCGATGTTCTGTACGCGGGGCGCATGAAGTAAAATTTCGAGTTCAGAAAAGCCTGAAAATTTGGATTTGCCAGGCTTTTCTAAACTCGTAATTTTACTTCATGCTTAATCAAGGAGTGACAGCACTCGTTGGAAGCCTTAAATTGGACGATTTTAGAAAATCAATTAATGCTAGAAAATGTACAGCGTATACATTAGGAAATGTAAAAAGAAAAATTAATGTATTTTAAAATTAAGTTGTTATACATGCAACTCTATAAACATTGAAAACAATTCATTTTACGGGAAAGTGATGAAATTTGGGTTGCCTATATTATTTTCAGCTACATATTTTAATGAATTGATAATTATCGTTAAATTTCTTGTGATATAATGAAAATAAAGCATTACTTTTTTGTGGAAAACTAGTAAAAATATGTAAATTTAGTTTTAAATGTATGAATAAAATATGGTTACTTCAATAGTTTATTATTATTATGTTGGTACTTGTCGACTGCGGGAAAAAAATGTTTTTATAATCGATTCATTTCGTTTTACAAGTTTTAATCGTAAAAAATTATAATACCTAATCACTAGCGTAATTCACAACAATACATTTATGAATGAATGATTTGTAAAGGTGATAATAGTGACAAATTTAGTGTGCATTTGCATAAAAAAATGTGTTGTGTTGGCAGCTCGTGTCGAATTGGAAAGTTGTTGAACGCGTCACGGGTCCGTTGTGTGGTGGGGGGTGCCATGTGTAACCAAAGTTCCACGTATCACCAAATGCTAGCGTAACGCCGATAGAGAATCAGCCAGTGTTTTTCATTTACGCAGCAGAATCAACAAAACGCACACCAAACACACGCAAACATGAAGAATTTCTTCCTGCTGGCCCTCCTGGTCCTCCCGGCCATCATTTTCACACTGGATAACGGTGAGTTTCATTTAAGAATCGCCCCCCGAAATCCGGGCATAATCCAAAGTACGTGGCAAGGGTGTAAAAACAGTAAAGATTGCAATACTTCAATGTAACTTTCGTTTAACACAAGCCCCCTTTAATCTAAAACATGTTGAAATAAACGAAAAACGGATTTTTCATTCAATAACCCATATTTCACTTACAATTAAATAAAACTCGAACCAAGTCATTTAGGGAACTGGAAATTATGTGAAATTTGCAAGAGATGTTTTATAATCAAAACAAAATTTCGTTTAGGGAATCGTATGGTAGCATATGCCGATGAAGATCCATTAGAAGATGAGGCTGATGTTGAAGGGGAAGCTGATATCGAAGTTGGCGGTTCTGACGAGGATGAGGACGAGGCGAAGACGACGGCTTCGCCGGATGCAGACACTACATTATTATTCGTTCGGCCTGTGGTAACTGGAGCGTCTCAATTAGGTGAGTTTCATTCACATATGTTCCAAAAATGTAGTCCACATGTTCGGATTAGAATGTGATTTACATAATCTATCAAATGGGATATTGCCTGTGCTGATAAATTTAAAATACAACAGAATTGAATATGAAAATCTTGAGGAATTTCCTCTCGATGTCCAGAAATCAAAATTCATTTTTATTCAACAGTGATGGCCAACAAACTTGATTTACATCCGTGTGCATTCCAATTTGAATCCAAGAGTTTCTATACATGCGATCAAATAGTAATTCAAATAAATTAGAAGTACGTTTCCAATTTTAAAGGATTTAATTCCAGCATTTAATAGGTAACATTGCTAAATGTACTTTCTTTTTACATCTGTTGTGAACATTTTTGACGTAAAACTGGCAATGTTCAATCTAAAAACTCATACAGGGTGTACAAAAACTAATGTAATGGCTTTATATCTCGCTTTGTGATGAGTTTAGAAAAAAATGTTTTAAATAAAACTTGTAGCTACTAATAAATAATAATTGTTAATATACAGTGTGGTTCATTTTTAAGATACGAAACAAACTTAGCTTTTTTTAAATGGAACGCTCTATATATTTCGTTGGTATTCGATAACTTGGTAAAATAGAAACATACTAGTGAAAACCACATGTTTTTAAGTTACTTGTATCAAAAGTTACAAGGAAAAGTACGTTAGATTACTTTTTGTACACCCTATATACCAGTGGTGGGGAAACTTTTTTTAAGACGGGCCATTTGTAATAACCAGACAATCGTAGCGGGCCAAAGAATAATGCTTAATCGTAGGTAGGTAGTTTTTATGCGGGTCGTCACATTACGAAGTAAGAACGCGTTCAAACATTCTCACGACGGCACTCTTAAACGGGCCGGATTAAACCTTTCCGCGGGCCGGACTTGGCCCGCGGGCCGTAGTTTCCCCATCACTGCTATATACCTTAAAGATCTTTTTTATATTAATCAATTTTTATACTATGTAAACACAAAAACAACAATTTTGAGTGCCAATCTCTAAGGATATTAATTGAGCACATTTTTGCCCTTTGGAATAATTATTAAAGTAAATTTGAAAAGTGACTAATTAGATTTAAAAGGACTTATCTTTGTTCAATTATCTCTTATCAATTACTTCATTCCAATGACTCTTCTTTTGTTTGGTTCCTTTTAGGCAGAGCTGGGCGGTACTCGAGTACAAGTACTCAAAATATGTACTTTGAGTATTTTTACTTTATTTTCCAAGTACTTGTGCTTTTACTTTAGGCATTCGTAGACTGCAATATAACCTCGAGTACATTTCGCTCCAACTGTCAAAACAGTTTATGACAAAGGTGACATTTTACTTTTAACTTTATGTTGATGACAATCTATACATTTTACATTCAACTTGACAACGATGACAATCTATAAATGTTCACATTTATCGTTCATTTTGACAATAAACATTGTTCACGCGATATAAACTTTCACAAAGTAACATAATCGATGTCAACATTAACAGTCAACTAACTAATGGCGCCGACTTATGTCAATTATCACTATCGACTCGAGTCAGTCTATTGTTAAACGTCAACATTCTACATTGAGTGTAATTTTTAACTTAAAACATCAATGCTGTCAAAAATATTTAATATAATAAATTGCATTTAGGCATTAGTTAGTTCTTTGTGTTAGCTTAGGTTAGATATTGTATGATTGAGTTAGACGCCGGTCACTAATGTTAGGTTAGACCCCGAGTATCACTTAGCGTAAAATGTGAAAACTGTAAAAAATATAAAACGTTATTTATACCATGTGCCATGAGTAAGTAACGTTTAGGTTAGGTTAGATATTGTATGATTATGTTAAATGTCAGCCACTGATGTTAGGTTAGTGATTGAGTGTCAATTTTAACATAAAACGTTAATAATATGAGAAATTTCATATTGTGTGCCAGTAGTAAACGGTTAGGTTAGACAACTGTCACTAATAAAGGGACATTAACCCATTAATGGCCAAGCAATTATAAATTAACTTTAAAAATTGATTTTAGGTAAAATTCTGCACTTATTTTTTAAGATTTCTATGAATGACTTATTACATGACATTCTGTGATTTTTAAATATACATAATGTATACGTTGTACATTTTCAGGCATTCGTCTATTTAAAACGAGTCTTTCCACTCCCAGGCTAAGCATGAAGTAAAATTTTGAGTTTAGAAAAGACCCGCGCAGAAAAATTTTCACGGGGCTTTTCTAAACTCGAAATTTTACTTCATGCGTCACGCGTATAAATCACGGAATTATTGTGAAGTTAAAAATGCACTGTATTTTTTTTTTAAGAGGAATAATCAAAATATTTACATTTTTCACACAAATAATATAATATATTAAATAACCTTATTTAGTAATTTAATTAACACAACATTATTAATGTTGCGTGTATGCATCAATGGCGCTTAATGGGTTAATGACAGTTGTATTACCATTTTAAGTTGTATCTAACCTAACCTTAAATTGGCAAGTGATTTCACCTAGTTAACCAAAATATATCTAACCTTATTAGATCAGCATCTGATTCAATCCAAATTCCAATGTAACAACATAAATTGACGTTTTAACAGCACCGACTTAAAATGACAGTTTTATCTAAAAATAAAAATAATTAATTTATGATAATAATCATTCTTGTTGTCATTATTGCTGGTATGGTATGACATAAAAGAAATGACATTTTTGATGCCATATCAGCATAAAATGACAATGTTGGCATGAATTGATAATATTGACCATTGACATAAAATCACAATAATATTGTTCAATTTGAAGCTACTAACGAGAGTTTTCCACTTCTCAATTAAGCATGGTAAGGTTTAACATAATTTTATGGAGTAAGGTTAGAATTCATTTTGTTGAGTTGGGTTAGATGTTACTTTGTAGACTTTGGTTGCATATTTCTAATCAACGTAGGCTATGTTTAATCAAGTGGTATTTTTTTTAATCCTAGTCCACTATAATTTAAGTCCCCCAGTATTATTTTATCAAGTGTTTTTCACTCCCAGACTAAGCATGAAATAAAATTTTGAGTTTAGAAAAGCCTGAAAATTTGGATTTGTCGGGCGGAGCGAAGCGAGCCCAGCAATGCAAATTTTCAGGCTTTTTTAAACTCGAAATTTTACTTTATGTGCCTCGTGTATAGAACACTAATTTTATGTGAAATTCGAAATATACAGAAACATTTTTTTATCAAAGACTGTACTTTTTTGTATATTTATTTATTGTTGTGATATTCTACTTGGAACAGCTCCGCTTTTTGGCCACAACAATATTTAAAATGACTAAAAATATTTTCCAATTTACCAATAGGAAATGCATTTATTACTATTACTCAGTTGGATGAAATGTAAATATTTCTTTTGTGTGTGTTGAATCGATAAACAAAACAAAAGCATTGAAGTGTAAACAAAAAAAAACAAAGCAATTTTAATGTTGGACGACGTTTCACTTAACATTTAGAAAGTTTTAGTTATCAACATGATTCTAATTGGAATTTGTATATTCAATCTTGGTTTCATTTTGATAAAAATGAGCCATAAAATCAGCCTTCTAGAAATGATGGAAGTATCTATGATTTAATTATTTACATTTAATATAAGTTGTGTTAAAAAATTTGCATGTTTGATCGCTACGGCTGTGAGTTGCCAAATTAATGTTGTAAATCAGCTCCCAAAATAACTTATGTTATTAATAAGAATTCGATGTTTTTTCTTTCATCCGCAGAAATACATACTTTAATTCATTAGTTTTTGAATGACTATTTTATCATGTTTACAGACACACCTTATCGCAATAATATGCGTAAGTAGTATGTGTGGAATCGACTTAATTTTTGTGTATTGCTGATCATTAACAGTCTTATTAATAGACGTTAGTATAGAGCTTTAACACGGTTCTAAGGATGATATTAACATATTTGGATTAATAATATGTTTTAGTAAATTACTATTGTTAGTTTACAACTAATAATTTAATAGCGTGCTACCCCTTATTTAAGTCTTAAGGTAGCCACAGACGCAACTGCAAGCTTGACAAGCATGCATGTACAAACTTTTTGTACATACATGCTTGAGCGTGTGTGAGAATTTTGCGCAAGCATATTGATTGTACAAGCGGCTTGAGGCTCGATTAAAATTTCATGATGCATGCTTGAACAGCCCGCGCTTGCACAAGCAAAACTGAGCGTACATGCAAAAGTAAACCGTGCGTTCTTGTAGTGGTGTCATATCAAGTATATGTGAGCTATGTCTGGCGATTTGAAAAAACACAACCGGGTGTTACTAAAGGATTTCATTCAAATATAGAAAAATCATCCATGTCTATGGCGTATTGAATCGAAAGATTACCACAATAAACCTAAAAGGGAGTAGTAAATAGGTTTTTCTTTTTTTAGCCATTCTTTGCACCAAATGGAATGTCTTTTCTTTTTGTTTTTACATTTATCGATAAGGAGAAGAGCAGTCAAAGCAAGTGCATCGTCGTCTGAACTAGAGATGGGTAACTCCTGAGCGAATCGACTCAAAGAGTCAGTTCAGTGAAGTGAGCCAAGTGGCTCAGTTCGAAATGTTCAGCTCTTTTTGAGCCATAACTCATTTTGATTCGCCCGCTCTTCTAAAGTTTCACGACTCACCTTGAATGTTGATTCGCACTGTATTAACGGTTCTTGATTATCACGCGGCTCATTGATCGGCAGCCTGTCTCGGCTCGGCCTTGCTGAGCATGCACTTTTTACCTTCTGCATTTCTTAGTCTGCGGCATTTTAGTGAATCACTTTTATTTTTTTTTATGTATGTGTGTAATTATGTTTCGTTAAGTAATTCAAAATTTTCTATAATTAAAATGAAAATTGGGGAAATATTAGAGAAAATAAAAATAATGTTGATTAATTAACTTAGTAAGATTAGAAATATAATTAAAATTAATTTTTAAGCAATTGAGGACAATATGTATTAAGAAAAACCTGTTAAGTTAATTCAAATTATATATAATTTTACTCAATATAAAATAACATTTAAACGACTTAGTGGTAAACAAGAACACATACACAATTTAATATGAAGTAAAAAATAAAAATATAACAAAGAATTTAAATTTTAACATCAATAGAAAAAATTACTATACTTGTATAAAATAAATACACATAACAGAAAATATAAACAAAAACAGTTTATTGACTATTCAAGATTTGTATTTTAAAAAATGATTTGAGATAATTTTGAAGATGTCAGTGATAAGTGTGAAGATGTCAATGATACCAAATATCGCTCCTTTTTTGCGAAAACATGATTGTTTTTAATTTGGCCTGAGACACGAACGCACTACTTAATTGATTTCTAAAAACTAAAAATTGTTCACGTTATTTTATAAGCCTACGTTATTTGTTTATTTTAATAGAAATTCGCCTCTGTTAATTCTCACATATACTACAATTTAAAATATCGTAAGCAAACACCCATGTTTACTGTATAGTAATCATTACAAGTCTAATTTTTCTTTCGTCACCTATTTGTAACCAAAATTCTAAATTTAATAAGAAGTGTTTGTTATTGTAGTAAGAAAATAGCTATCGTTATATTTCTTTCTTGTTTTATTGCAGCATCATCGATTCGAATTTTGATGCGTAAACCCATTGAGCTAGTGGCGATTCGACTCTAAAAGAGTCATGCCGGTTCTTGATCCGACTGAGCGGCTGAACTGACTGAGTAGCTCACTCATCGCGACCCAGTTCCATGGTAAGGAGTTGGATCGCGATGATTCATGACTGCTCTTGAATCCAACTGAACTAGCTCGTATTACGGAGTTTCATAAATCGTCGCGGTCCAGGTCCGAGATTCGGAGTTGGATCGCTGTTTTCGTGCTGAATGTATGTGTTTTTATAGGCTCGCACATGTATTCAATATATAAACACACTTGAAGTGTAATCGCACGAAATAAATACGCGATTGTTATAATTTTGATTACATATTTATACACTTACGTATTTATATAAATTATGATTAAATTATTGCAATCATTGTATAACCGACATTATTAATCACTGTATTGATCAATTTAATGAGTTGGCGAATCAGATGAATCTATAAAAGTCAGAACTCTCGGCAGCTCGCTCGCTCGTAACTGAGTCATATACCTCTTTTGAGCTGGCTCAGTGAACTGACTCTTTGAAGTGAGTTAGATCTTTTGAACCAGCTCACTGAAAAGAGCCATTTCGCCCATCTCTAGTCTGAACTTGACTTGCTATGTTGGCGAAGGGAATTTGCGTAAGCTTGTACAAAAAGTTTGATCATGCATGCTTGTCAAGCTTGCAGTTGTGTGTGTGGCTACCTTTATACATAACCTCAATTGTCATAACTCATACCAAAATAGGGTTACTTAGAAGTTATTTAATAACACTATAAATCTTAAATCTACATACCAGATCAGTATATTTTAAACGTCACTGTAAATCAGTGTTTGAAGCATGAAAATTCTGAGTTTAGAAAAGCCTAAAAATTGGATTTGGACAAATTTTTAGGCTTTTCTGAACTCGAAATTTTACTTCATGCTTAATCAAAGAGTGGAAACGCTCATTAGAAGTTTCAAATTAATTGATAAAAACAACAAATGCAACTTTATTTAAATAATAATCTAGTTTTCATTATTGGAAGTGATTCATTTCCAAATAATCAAGTATTGTTTGATATTATTTAAAGTAAAAGTGACACCTATAATTTTTGTTATTATGTATTAAACGAGGGTTCCCAGTCCTTGATTAAGCATGAAGTAAAATTTCGAGTTTAGAAAAGCCTGAAAATTTGGATTTGGGCGCGGAGCGAAGCGAGCGCCCAAATCCAAATTTTCAGGCTTTTCTAAACTCGAAATTTTACTTCATGCGCCAGGCGTATAAAACACTGATTTAATGTAAAGTTTAAATTTGTTCTTTTCTGTTTGTGTTATATTGTTATTGCTTAGTAAACTTAAATTGTATCAATAATAATTTTTTATTTTGTAAAACATTATTTACCTGTAGTTTTGTAAATAATGCAAAATAAATTTTATCTAAATTGTTGGAAGATATTTCAAATTACAATATTAAACATACAATTTTATCACAACTGTGTGTTTATAAATGTGATTTAAAACACGTGAAAAAAACACGTTTTGTAAAAAAACTGTCTGTTTCAATTAAAACTTAAAAAAAAAACTTTTTTTTTTAACAACCCTGATATTAATGTTTGATTTACACATTTTTTAGAGTTGAAATGTTTTGAGTTTTTGATGTCTTTGCTATTAAGAATTCAGTAGATAAATGTTACATATATTTATTTTCTATTATAGAATTACCAGCTGGTGTCCCAGTCGAATTCTTAGTCGGTTTCCGCAACAAGGGCAAACAAGACTTCGTTTTGGACACAGTCGAAGCCTCGTTCCGCTACCCGATGGACTTCAACTTTTACATTCAGAACTTTTCGGCCATCAGATACAATAGAGAAGTGGCCCCCTCCCAAGAAGCAACCCTCGCCTATAGTTTCATCCCGTCCGAGGCGTTCGCCGGCCGTCCTTTCGGGCTCAACATCAACCTCCAGTACCGTGACGCCGCCGGCAGTTTCTTCCAAGAGGCCGTTTACAACGAAACCATCCAGATCGTCGAACTGGAGGAAGGCCTCGACGGAGAAACTTTCTTCTTGTATCTGTTCCTGGCGGCTGGTGTTGTTTTATTATTGGTTATCGGACAGCAAACTCTCTTAACCGTTGGACGCAAGCGTACCGGCCGAAAAGCACCTGTCGAAACTGGTACCAGCAATCCCAATGATGTTGACTACGATTGGTTGCCTAAGCAAACGTTGGCTAATCTTAGTAGGTTTTCTTTATTTTTTACTTTTTAGTGAAACATAGTAAAAATCATACTCACGAGCAGTGTTGCCAACTTAGGGGGTTTCCCCCTAAACTTAGGGTTTTTATTTTTGTTTAGGGGGACATTTAGGGCAGACAACATTTTAGGGGTATTTTTAGGGGTTACATACTTTTAACAGTAATTTCTTGAATTTTTATATCCATTTTTTCATACATTATATATGGCGTTTCTTACTGTCAATTATGTTTGAACTGTTGGTATTTTTTAGTGTTTATATCTATTGTTGGCAGCTTTGAATGAGCAAAGCACAAGGCACGAACGTGAAGAAACATATTGCTTTGAGTTTATGTATTGAGTATTGTATCTCCTAGAATAATGAACTTTACACAGAGATTTTTTCTTTTAGGTATACATATCCCAATTATATGCTGTAAACCTTTAGATATTCGTTGTTTTTTTAAAAAAGTTCATTTTGAAGCTATAAACGAGTGTTCTCTACTCCCAGATTAAACTCGAAATTTTACTTCATGCTTAATCCGGGATTGGAAACACTAATTAGAAGCTTTAAATTGAAAGATTTTGATAAAACAACGAATGATTAAAAATTTACATTGAAAAATCATGATATGTATGCCTAAAAGAAAAATTCCCTGTTTAATAGAATTACAATTAATATGAATACAAATAAAAAACAGAATGTAGTTTATATCTAATTAATATGATATAATTAAATATAAACTACATTCTGTGTTTTATTGGTAGTTCTTTATATTTGTATTCATATTAATTAAAATTATATTAATAATGAAATGTACTAGATTTGAGTAATTACAACTGTGGAGTTTTATCCACTTGTAAATCCTGTGTTAAGTTTACAGTTTACTAATTTTTAATAATATAATAAATAATATATTTAAATAAATTTGCTAATGACAGTCTCTAAAGCCTTAATGAATAGGAAATCATAAGGATTTTTTAACGACTGTCTTTAAATTTTAATGAAAGGGAAATCATACGGCGCTTTGTGTTTTACGATAAAATATTTTTCTCAGAAAAGGAAGAAGATTGTTAAAACATTTCACATTCATGAGATATTTTCTTTTTTTTCGAGTTAATATATTTTGTATTTTAATTTTGTCATCGTATCTTTTTTGTATTTTTAGAAAACGGCATTTATTTTCATCTTATGGAAATTAACTGAAAACCCACCACATTTCTGTCTCCTAATCCTTTAAAGTAAAAATAAAATTTTAGGGGGTTTTTGTCAAATTTGGGAGGTTTTTAGTTATAATTTAATGAGTAGTGGATTCTCAGAGTTGGCAATACTGCTCACGAGTGTATTTATCAATTTTATTAATATTGTCCAATATTTTTTATTGCCAAACAATTGAAGTTTGATGTTTGCTCATATTTTGTATTGATTCATTTGTTTATTAATTACAGATAAATTACAAAAATCACCAAAACAAAACAAATCGCCGAAACAAACGAAATCACCAAAACAGAGCCCAAGGCAACGCAAGGCCACCCGCAACACCGGGTCAGAATAGTGCGAGAGACTGATGAAAACAGCGTACATCTAAAGAAAAAATTTAATTTATTGATTGCGTCAGATTTTTGAAATAAAGATTTTTACACAAACCAACACCGTTCCTTGCGTCCGGACAGACTCAGTAATTCATAGTGTGATCAAATTGTTATTACTTATGTTTTTTTTTTTGTTTACTTTTTCATAGTGGGACTACGTGTGTACATAACTGCATTCATACTCTCATTTATTCATTGAGATTTATTTTTTTGTTTATAAGTTGAACGGTTTGTAGGAGAATAAACGTGTCTTTTGTATATCGAGTGTTTAATTTTTTAATTAAAATAATATAACCAACTAGCGTAAAAAAATAAGACCTTGAGTTAAATCCAAATTTGTTTCAAATAGAGAATTTTTTTACAATATTTCTTTCATATTAGAGTCCGACTATCACTTTTAACATAAAATGTCAAAACTGTCGTAACAAGTGCCATTGGTTAGTAATGTTGAAGTAACATTAGATACTGTATTATTAACCCATTATGTGCCATTGGTGCATATACGCAACATTAATAATTTTATGTTAATTAAATTACTATATAACTTAATATGATATATTATATACTCAATGACATTAGAAGCGTAACACCCAGAAGGAGTTATTATTTTTACTTGATTTTTTGCCAGTATGGTAGTCTTACATCAAGAATAAAATGATTACATTTTCAAGAAATTTTATTAAAAAACAATCTAAAAAAAATTAATAATGTGTTTGGCGACCCCTTTGCTGTATACACTCCTGTAGACAAAATGAGATGGTCGATGTCTTCTTGAGGCATCTCGTTCCAAGCAACTTGAATTTCATCGATCAACTGTGCTAGAGTCTGTGGAGGATGGTGCAAAGAGAATATTCTTCTTCCCATGATATCCCACACATGTTCAATGGGATTTAAATCCGGCGAACGGGGCGGCCACGCCAAAACATTAACACCAGCTTCATTAAGAAAGTTCATAGTTCGACGAGCAATATGGGGACGTGCGTTATCTTGTTGAAAAAGTACGTCTGGGCGGCCATCTAAATAAGGCAACAAAGTCGGTCGTATGACGTCTTCAACATAACGCGCAGCTGTCATACTGCCTCGAATGAATACAAGAGGTGATCGACTACCATAAGCAATAGCCCCCCAAACCATTACTCCAGCAGTCCTGTGTACATGCCTCTCAATAGCAAACCTAAGATCATGCGTGCCTAGACAAAATCGTGATTCATCGCTGAATACGACATCGTGCCATTCTGCCTCCCAATGCTGCCGTTCTCTGCACCAGTCCAACCTTTGGCGACAGTGCCTCGCTGTTAAAGGAAGCACTAATCTTGGACGGTACGAAAGAAGCCCAAAGGATTGAATGCGGCGATATAAGGTTCGCATACTAACGGGCCTACCTTCTTCTCCAATCCATTGATCACCGATTTGACGCGTAGTAGCGAAACGGTCTCGCAGGGCTATTTGTCTTAAGCGCCGATCTTGTCGTTCTGTGGTACGCCTTGGTTGACCAATTGGTCTTCTTCTTGCTCCTCTACCTTCTTCTGTCCATGCCTGATACACACGTATTACAGTTGCTGCAGTGGAATCAATACGGCGGGCAATTTCGCGATAGGACATACCGACATCTCGATAAGCAACAACTCGACCCCGGTCAAAATCGCTCAAATGGTGATATTGTGGACGTCTTCGGACTTGAGGCATTTTATTTAAGCTTAACACACTCAACGGAAACACGAAAACTAAAAACATCTGTACTAAACAGCTCATATAAATAGTTTTATCAAAAAAGAAAAAGTGAAATATTTTTTTTTTCACAATAAATATAAAAGGCACAAGGTTGAAATTGTTATCAATGTATGCTTTAAATATAGTCACTCTGTTGCTAAAATATGAATTCAAAAAATCATTCCTTCTTGGTGTTACGCTTCTAATGTCATTGAGTATATTATTTGACTTGACTTGAAAGTGTATGAAGAAAAACGTAAATATTTTGTTAATTAAATATCTTGATTATTACTCATTTAAATAAAATGTTTTCAGTGTATTTCTAACTTAATAATATTTAGTGCTTTATACGCGTGGCGCATGAAATAAAATTTCGAGTTTAGAAAAGCCCCGTGAAAATTTGTCTCGGGTCGCTGCGCGACCCTCGACAAATTTTCTACGCGGGGCTTTTCTAAACTCGAAATTTTACTTCATGCTTAGTCTGGGAGTGAAAATACACGTTCTAAACTTTATATTGCACGTTTTTACACAAACTTAACAACTGCCTTACATCATTTATATAAAAAGAAAAATTCATAGAATGTAATACAATAAGTCGTTCGTAGGATTCATATAAAGAAGTGTAGAATTTTTCCTAAAATCCACTTTTAGAGTTAACTCTCTAATTGCTCAGCCGTTAATAGGTTAAGTTAGACGACAGTCACTAGTAATAGGTTACAGATCGAGTGTCATTTTTAATATAAAACTGTCAATAATATGAGGAATTTGATATCGTGTGCCATTAGTAAATGGTCAGGTTAGGTTAGACTACTGTCACTAATACCTTAACCAGCTTAGGTTAGATCAACACGATCAAAATATATCGAATCTAGCTTTATTAGATTGGCAAGTAATTTGACCCAATTAACTAAAATATAGGGTTGTCCAAAAAGATGTTACTACTCACATGGTACTACTTAATTTTTAATTTGGCGGATTAAACTTATAAGCTAGTCGAGGTTATGGATGGAAATTATGTATTTAATAATATCTATTATGAAATTACTAAACGTAAGGAGATTTGTGAATTATAGTAATTCACGAATCTCCTCTCAGAAAATAATAGTGTTTGTGTAAATGAGTATTTAACTAATTATATTCAGCAACGGAGCTAAATTCTCTCTGCCATCAAATAAAATAAAGTGTAATTGGGCATTATCCATCGATAAATATATTTAATATACAGCTAAAACACACAAAATCAAAATGGCTGGACTATCAGTCCCAAACATGTTGAATGTTAAATATTTTGATGAACGAGCCCATTGCTGCTAACTAAATATAGCCACCCAACTTAATTTGGAAGAAAGTAGTAAGAAAAAAAAATCTGCAATGTTTTCAGAAGAATCCTCCAAGCCGTTTAATTAGCTGTCGACTGCATGAGAAATTTGTGCGGACAGGGCATGTAAGCAATGACTGTAAAGAAAACTGTGAACGTTCCAGAAGTGTTCAAACAAAAGATAATAAAAAGACTTCACGAATGCATTGAGAACCAAGGAGTACAGGTCGAAGGAGTGCGTTACCGTCATTTGGACTTGTGTATAGTGTGTGTTATCAACAAATCTGATTATTTTGACAACGTGAAACAAATGTTAGAATCCGGCGCATATGTTGAACTAACAAAAAAATCCTCTAAAAACGTATACCAACAAAATCAATTACTTCCTTAAAACTCCAACATGTTTAATTGATAAAAAGCTCGCATATAAATTAAAAATCAGTAATCCAAAATTACCAAAATTATATTGCCCACCCAAAATCCATAAACCGGGAAATAAATATAGATCTATTGTCTCCAATATCAACGATAAAAGTGAAGAAAGGAATATAACTGTGTTTAATTAAGTGACCTAACACCTTCACGTAACTCATACAACTACATTAGTGTGTTATTATGTTATTAAAATAAAAGTCAATCCCATATCAGTGGTAACATCTTTTTGGAGAACCCTGTATATCTAACCTTATTAGATTGACATGTAATTGGACCCAAATTTTAACATATGGGCATAAATTGATGCTTTAAAGTAAAATAACACCACCGACGTAAATGAACAATATCATTTTACAGTCAAAAAACGGCAATTTATATTGAAAATGTTAATTTATGCTACTAATACAATTTCATACAGAAATGGTATTTTGTCTCAGAAATTACGTTGGAGATTAATGATGATGTAGTCACTATTACCAAATGACTTTTATTCAATTATCAATATTGTAAACATCAGAGCTGGGCAAGATTCTAATCCTTTGAGAGGATTCAAAAGAAGTATTCGAATACTTTAGTTCAACTGGATTCGTGATCCGGATTCGTTACATTTTTTTAAGAGGATTCCTATTCGAATCCAAATGTGGGTGATTCAAATCCATATAAAAGGATTTGAATCCAAATGTGGGTGATTCGAATCCATATAAAAGGATTCGAATATTTATAAAAGGATTCGAATACTTACAAAGTGAGGATTACATGAAAAATGTCTTTAGTGTGTATTTAAATTTCTCGTTAAATTACTGGTTTATACGCGTGGCGCATGAAGTAAAATTTCGAGTTTAGAAAAGCCCAGAAAATTTGTCTCGGGTCGCTGCGCGACCCGAGACAAATTTTCATGGTGCTTTTCTAAACTCGAAATTTTACTTCATGCTTAGTCTGGGAGTGGAAAACACTCGTTTAAAGCTTCAAATTGAACTCTATTATAAAGTCGACGAATGCCTGAAAATTACGTAGATAAAAAATTCACTGAATATCATTAAAACCGGGAAAGTCAAAGAAGAGTCATGAAATTATATTCAAATTGACCAAAACAGTAACGAAAAAGCCATATGACATTATTAAATTTGTCAAAATCAGCAGGCAAATTACAAAACACATATAAATTTATAAAATTAACTTAAATATTGACAAAAACAATGAAAACAATTTAACAAAATGGAGGTTTCCCACAGAAGAAAGTTATATTAAAAGGCCAGGGAAAAAATCTTGAATCAGGGAAATGTCGGAAAAATTTAACATTTCAGATTGTGGCTACCATGTCAGTTTTACTTCAAATAATATTAAACATAATTTTGAAACCTAGATTATTATCTTTAAAAACATTTTTAGTCATTTAATGTTCTTATCAAAGCATTCAGTTTGAAGTTTCAAACGAGCAAATCTTGAAAGCAGATGTTTTACGAACAACAATTCAAAATGTTGTAAAACGAGCACAATCAACATCAACTCAGGATATGGTCATTTGACCGATATCATTTTTGCAACTTTATGTTATCAATTTTACACCTTTAAATTAACTTTCAGTCAAAACATTGCCCATTTTTTTCATTTCTAATAAAATGGCAGCCAATTCATAATATGACATTACTTTTGCCTTATATTACACGAGACAAAAAGTTTACATCTTAAGAAATGTTAATTTTTGTTTTTTAACATAGATTTACTGTCCTTGTTTACGCACGAAGTAAAATATAGAGTTTAGAAAATTCTGAAAATTGGGTTTAGTTGCGTAGCGAAACGGATAAAACACTGAAATATTGTGAAATTGAAAATATACTGGTTTTTCTTATTAGATTTGAATTTCATAGTAAATTCAGTTTGATTTTATTAGAAATATCTATGTCCTGAGAAATACAGGGAGCTTTTCTGACGTCACACATGAAATTCCTCGCGTGGCGTGAAATGTCAATGTAATTAAACTAACAAAGTCGACTCTGTTTTAAATTAGGACAACCTTATACACTAAGCACCTTGATTGCTGACGTCACGCGTGAAAGTCCTCGCGTGACGTCAACAATCAAGGTAATTAAACAATACAAGGTCGGCTCGGTTTAAATCAAGAGAAACTTACTTACACACCTTGGCTGATGTCGTCACGCGTGGAAATCCGTACGTGATGTCAAAACCAAGATCATTACTGTGCAAGGTTGTCTCGATTTAAACCTAGCTGACCTTATCACGCGCGGAAATCAATCCTCACATGACGTCAAAGTCATTACTGTATAAGGTCGACTCGGTTTAAACTGAGACAGTCTTGTATAAGGTTGTCTTAAGGTGTTTTCCACTCCCAGACTAAGCATGAAGTAAAATTTCGAGTTTAGAAAAGCACCGTGAAAATTTGTCGAGGGTCGCGCAGCGACCCGAGACAAATTTTCGGGCTTTTCTAAACTCGAAATTTTACTTCATGCGCCACGCGTACAAAACACTGATTTAAAGTGAAGTTAAGAAACACACAAATACTACTATAATCAGAGCAACAGGGAATCAGATGTTTAGTCTGTTATCAACGATGTTCAGTGTTAATAATAAATAATTAGATTTTAAATATTTTTGTTAAAACTGGTAATGATATTTGTATATAAATGGTTAAAAAAAATAATAAAATCAAATTTATTCTTAAAGGATTTGTATTCGTGATTCGAAAAAACAGGATTTATTCATCATATTTATCTCTTACGAATCCTTTTTTTTTTCCTGTGGGGGCCGTCTTCCTTTCGGATCCGGATGCATTGCAGCCTAGGTGGCTTATTGTACTGCTTACGAATCCTTTATTCGAGTAACCGCGATTCGAATCATATTATTCGGATTCGTGATTCGAATCCTTTTTACGAGGATTCGTCCTAGCTCTGGTAAACATGTATAATCAAGTGATTATCATCATTCTTGTTATTATGTCTTACTTTTTTTTATATTTGTTGGTATGATATGACATGAAATTGAATGGCATTTTAGTTCGAAATAGATATTTTACGTCAAATATGACAATGTCGGCAATATTGAAAAAAAATATTAAATTTGAAAATAACGACATACAATAACAATATATGGACGATATCGACATGAATTAAAATATTGAAGTTTTTTAAGTGAAATATCGACACTGCTGTAAAATGTCCGTACCGACGTTGACATAAAATGACCGAAAATTACGATATTAACATAAAATGATAATATCGACCAAAAAATCAACATTGACGTAAAATCACAATATTGTTCAATTTGGAACTAGTAACAAATGTTTTCCACTCCTTGATTAAGAATGGTTCGGTTAGATGTCATTTTATAGTTAGGTTAGGTTAGAATTAATTTTGTTGAGTTCGGTTAGATGTCACTTTGTGGACTTGGGTTAGACATTTCTAATCATAATGTAGGTTATATTAGATCAGATTCAAGTGGTATTTTTTTTAAACTCACTAAACAATTTTATTCAAGTCCCCCAGTATTATTCTAACACTGATTTAATGTGAAATTCAAAATACACAAACACATTTTTAATCAACAGCTCCTTTTTTGCATTTTTAATTATTATTGTCATTTTCTTTAGTCACTTGATGTACTCAGTACTTTGTACTCGTATAACTACTTAATTACTTATTGTTACGTACTTGTACTTGAATACATTTTGTGTAGAGTACTTGTACTCATTACTCGAGTACATTTTATCTGTACTCCAAACAGCTAGCTCTGTTGCCACACAAATTATTGTTAAATAAGGCATTTTAAATGGTGCTTTATTATATTTTTTATATCTAGCTAGTCGTTTATACCAAAATCAACTTATTCGGATGAAAAATTGACGTGCTGCTGTTAGATTACTGTAACAGTAATTATCTACATATAGGAATTGTAAATGTATGATGATTTGTTTAGAATTATTTTTTGTAACTTCATATCTCTTTATTTCTGAGTTATAATTTGGACAATACAGTAGATAACAAGTGTTATTCTATCAAATTGTCATCATTATCCACAATGGTCAGACGATAGATGCATTACTTTACAATTGTAGAAAAGAAACCTATAATTTCAATCACACACTTGATGACTTTTACCCCCCAAAACACGATATATACCGGTAAATTATCAGAAAGCCGGTTTTGATTGACACATTTAGTAGTTGAAGAAGTCAGTAATTTTAATATTCCAACACAAATATTGGGGGGCACGCAAGAATATTTTGACCTGGGCCCACGATGGCATCGGTACGCTACTTTTTGGTATGCCTAAAAAAATCCCCGTATGTTTTTTTCACCTTAAGTATTTGTTGTTCAAACATCAAAGATTTAGTATTTAAATATTTGAATGGGAAGCATCGCGTTGCCAACCTAATCGGAAAGGAAGGGCCCTCCGGAGAACCTGGCCTAGGGGTACAAGGCCATAGCCAGGGGGGGGATATGGGGGTTTAGCCCCATTTTCAAAATGGTAAATTTTTGTATGTAAAATCGGCCCGGTAAGAGCAAAAAGAATATTTTTACCATTAAACCCCCCCGATATTTTTATAATCCCCTTCGAATTTTTTTCTGGCTACGGCCTTGTGTAGAAGTACTTACCTTTACTTACTTTAATTTTATTTAACTTAATCTCAATATCAAAAATAAAATGTAAGTTATAAAATAAATAAAAATTATGACTTAATTTTTAATGATTTATTTAATTTTAGTGGTAGTGGGTACATTAATTTAAAAAAAAATACAAAATTTTTAAATAAATCCTTCGAAAAAGAGCAAAACCACGGAAATGAGACAAAAAATATATAAAATTCTAATTACCACTGTATTACAAAAAAATACATTCAAACAAAACATAAAAATATAACAGTGGTAAATAAAAATGGGAATGTTCCAATATGAAAACTAAAATTAATAAAAAAAAACGTATCAACAAACGTCATTACGCCATTGGCATACTTTTCATGCAAGAAAACCTTACCACTGCGTTCTTGTTTCCAGTGCACCAAATTTTTACTCAAATACTGCAGAGTAAATAAAAATAATTGCAAAACTGGGTCAGCAGAAGTAAACAACGGAACTTATTACACACTCGTTAGACGATTAGGAGTAGTGAAGAATGTTGAGATTTTTTTTATTGCTAAATAAAATTAAGTTTCAATGGCAGTATTTTTAATAATGACATAAATAAGTATAATCAGTCAAATTCTAGGTTAGATACTTAAACTATAATATAAATATATTTGTATGAGTGATTATCTTCTAATTCTATCATTTAAAAACGTTTATTATGTTCCATTTTAATAATTAAAAATGGGATCAATGACCTATTTGTAGTTAAGCGTTAAATTGAGCTTTATTTTCTATACCCAAAAATTTAATATTTAAAAATTTGTACATACATAACCAGTTAATAATTTTATGGCTACTGCTTTAATATATTTCCATGCACTTTCAAAGTAAAAGTTAATAAATGTGTAGATAATTATTAACACTTAATGACTTTTAATGCATTACTTAATAAATTTAATATTTAATTTTTTGTGCATAAATAACCAATAATTTTATGGCCTTAATTCATTTTCCACGCACTTTTCAAAGTAAAAGTCACTAAATGCATGGATAATTATTAACACTTAATGACTATTACTTGTAAGCCAACAGTTTAAATTCTATTTATAATTTGAAGTCACACATTTTTGTTGTTACCAATAGATTTTGTTTAAGTTTATTAAAATGTACTCGAGTAGAACATAAATATTTCGTTAACGTAAACATGGCTAGTGTTTTTGAAAAATATTTGTCCATTAATCACTTTTAGACTTAGAAAGTTTGAAATATTTTAAAAATTAATGATTGATAATTCATCTAATTATCATGAACGTTAATGAAGGCAATATTTAGCAAAAGCAAATAATTGTATGTGGTTTAAATAATTTATATTTCCGGAAAATATTTGCAAATCAATTTGGACTTTAAATTAGTTGAAAATTACATGGGAATTTTAATTAAGGGCTAATCACTTGGTCAATACAAATTCCAATGAGTGAAAGCCCAATTCTTTAAGTAATATCTGATTAAAAGATAATCACCCTCTTAATTTACATTTAATCAGTTCTACAAACATACTTAAGTAATCCTTAACACATTGATTAGATATTTGAAATTTTTCAATTGTTTCTTTATTATGGAACAGAATTTACTGAGTATTTAATCACATTTTCACAATTTTGTGTCAGATAATAAGGCTGTAGGTCTTTAAACAAAAATATTTAATTAATTGATTTTTATAATAAATTGCTTTTGAAAATAATTATGTCGAATAAAAAGATAGATAATTGATAGTAAAAATATGCTTGAAGTATTGATACAGAGAATTTTTCTTTTAAGTATACTAACCCGGATGTGCATTTTCAAGCATTCATTGCTTTAATAAAAAAAAAAAACAATTTAAACCTTCTAGCGAGTGTTTCCACCCCTTGATTAAGCATGAAGTAAAATTTCGAGTTTAGAAAAGCCTGAAAATTTGGATTTGGGCGCGGAGCGAAGCGTATTTTCAGGTTTTTCTAAACTCGAAATTCATGCGCCACCCGTATAAAACACTGAAGTATTGTGAAGTTCAAAATATATCACTCAAATGCAGGAATGTTTTTATACATTTTGAATTTCACAATATTTCAATGTTTTATACGCATGGCGCATGAAGTAAAATTTCGAGTTTGAAAAAGCCTGAAAATTTGGATTTAAGGCTTGTCTAAACTCGAAATTTTACTTTCATGCTTAATCAAGGAGTGGAAACACTTGACAGACGTTTCACTTTATTTTTTTTTTAAACAACGAATGTCTAAAGATTTACAGCGTCTACATCGGGATGTGTATATTATAAAGAAAAATTCTCTGTATATTCAGATAACAAAATTAAAATAATCAGATATTGTAAAACTAGGCCTCAGGCAAAGTCAAAACAAAAAAGTTATTCTTTGACTATATGGAGAGAAAAAGAAAGAATGATAAAATTGTTGAAAGGATAGGTTATTACAATTGAATAATTACTGATAGTCTATTTTGCGTAACTGTTTATTTAATATAAATATTTAGTAAATCCTTAATTAAATCTTTATGTAGGCAAAATTAAAGAAGTTTCTTCTTAAGTGTCAAAACTTAATTTAAGATTGTTTGAAAAAAGTGCATAAAATTTAAGTCCTTAAAAATAAATAAGTCTTATAAAATAGATGCAAGCGATTAAAACACAAATTTTTAAAATCACTCACCCACTCGACTTTAACTTAATCAACTTTTCAAGCTTGTTAATTATCAAACTCAAGTCGGCGTCTTTGCAAATTTTGACAAACACGGAGTTTCTGATGGTGTGGAAAACTAACCACGTCGGGAATTCTTTCGAGAGTAACCTTAGATGAGCTTCGATGTCGGTTTTCGTCGTGTGCGATCGCAGACTATTTCCGAGCTTATCTAAAACAACGTCGATGGCCAAAACGCTTTTTTTCTCGGCCACGAATAAATTCCGAGTCAGTCTTGCGAGTTCCGGCAAACGGCTATACATGTTTAGCTCTTTGTCTTTGACATCGGAACGGGTCATGGCTTCTAGGGCTTTAGCTGCCTGCCTCTGCCGGACTTTTTCTAGCAAAGCCTTTGGTACTCCTTTTAAGACCGAGCTGATTTCTTTTGGTTTTTCCGGGATGTTTTCTGTGTTGGTTTCCTGCGATTTTTTCAGGCGTTCTAGGGCTTGCTCCATGCGACTGTTGCAGTTGAACATCTGCCTAGCTTTTTCCAGAACGTCTTTTCCCGTGGAGAATTTTTCCTCGTTCGGGGGCTGGGGTAAATCGGCCAGTTCGATGTCAGGAACTCGCTCGATGTCGAACATCGGATGCCATCTGGTGATTTTATGCACGGGGATGTTCATCGGGGGGTCTAGGCTTTGTAAAAATTCATGATGGAGCATCTTGACTTTCTCAATTAAAATGCTGAAAAATTTCCTTCTACGCTCCAACAAGCAATCGGAGGTCATGCTCTCTTTTTTAATCACGGGCTCGACCACCAATTCCCACTGGTCAGTTTTAAACCCAGAACCGAACTGCCTCAGCTTTTCTTGTTTGAACGTATACGACTCCGGGTAAACCGATTTGATCTGAGCCAGATGTTTTGGCAGCAAATTCCTCTTTAACAACTCCTCAACTGCAGGTTTCAGTTTTTTAAATGTGATCGTTTCTTTTCTGTTGTGCATAATCTGACAAATAGTGTCGATACTTCTAAACATCTCCGCTACAGTCCTGTATTTGAAGGGTAAGGTTAAGGCACTTTTTTCCGGGGTAAACAGTTGCCGTTTAGGGCTGGCTGGAATGGAGACAGCGTTCTTTGTAGGACTCAATAAATTAAGCAGATTTTTACGGACGCTAGTGTCCTTTCTAGGGCTTAAATAGGCTTTTTCGGGCGATTGGACTTTTTGCGGGCTGAAAATTTTAGTTAAGCATAAATTAATTGTAAAAAAAACACTGAAGAATTAAAATAGACATACAGGAAATTTTTCTTTGAAGTATACATACATATTTTGATATATATTTATTCAGGCATTCGTTGTTTTTGGAATTCGTTTAATTTGAAGCTTTTATCTAGCATTACCACTCCTTGATTAAGTATGAAGTAAAATTACGAGTTTAGAAAAGCCTGAAAATTTTACTTCATGCGCCAGGCGTATAAAACACTGATTTAAAGTGAAGTTTAAAATACACTTTTAAATCGGTATGCTAAAACAATATATTTTGAACTTCACTTTAAATCAGTGTTTTATACGCCTGGTGCATAATGTAAAATTTCGAGGCTTTCGAGGCCTGCAAGTTTGGTTTTCTAAAGCCTCAAAATCTAACCTCACGCTTAATCAAGGAGTGGAAACACTTGCAAGAAACTTCAAATTGAACTATTTCAAAAACAGAGAACTCTAGAAAATGTACAGCCTATACTATACATCAGTAAATGTATACTTGAAAGAAAAATTCCCTGCATTTATCGATGATAGTGATAAAATACTCAATGATAATTAAATTGATTAAATATTAATCATGATAATCATAGAAAACAGGAATAATGTTTATCATTGGAAAGAAAAATCGGTAGAAATAAAAGTTCTTGATGCAAATTTAATTGAAAGTAACGATGATCAAGAACTTCTATTTTTAATTACCATGATAGTCGTATTAATTTTTTTCTATATTTATTATTTATTTTTATATTTAATAGAGATGAGAACACAACAGGACGAGCCCACTAAGTCTCGTTCTTCTGTGTTCCCTTCTCTACTAAATATAAAGATGAATTATAAATATAGAAAAAATATCACAATAATTAAAAATTGAAGTTCTCAATGATAAGTAAATTAGGTATTAATATTGATAAAGTTCAGAAAGAAGGGCATATTTAGGCAGATAAATTTAAAATAAAAGTTCTTGGTAATGATTTAATTGAATTGATAATTATTTAAAGAGCATTTCCTACTTTTTTTTTCCCAGGAAGGTGCAATTAAAACCTGTGATATTATTATCACTCTAGTGTTTTGATAAAATGCTGTTTTAATTATAGTAGAAAGAAAATAATTTACATATCATTACACGTTCTGTTAGTTACATTTTTGTATGAAATGTATGAAGCAAATATTTGATACATTTTAATTAAGGCTGGAAAATTTTGAAATTTAAGTATTCGAATATTTATTTAGTTGAAATATTTAAATACTTATTTGAATATTCTAATACCTACATAATTTGAATATTTAAATAATTAGAATATTTGACAAAGATTGTGAATAAATATTCAAATACTCTAATTTAAAAAATGTCAAACCATAGTTTTAATTTAAGATAATTTTTTGATTCTACATTAGCAGAGGATAACAATGATGATTATAGAATTGCATATTAATAACATGAAAAATTAATATTAAATAATATATATATTTCATAGAAGAGTCTACGTTAGTAAAGATATTAGACATTACAAAATTAACATTAGATAACATTATCACTTGAGCCATTTAAATAATTAAAAACCCCTTATCATGTACAAATAAAAACTCACCTAACAGCGACTTCTAACTCGATCGATTTAAATGCCTTCAAACTTGGGGAGTCCGGAATTTTAGCGGTCTTCTTCTCAATTTGTTCCAACCTAACGGCGGCTTCATTGAACCGATTCATGGAAGCCTTAAGCTCGGCCAAGCGATTACTCCTCGACATTTTCTGCTTAATCTGAGTGAGATTCAACTCTTTACCGGTCATTTTCAGCTTATCCATCGCGTTCTCCTTCTTTGTGGGAGTTGAAGGTGGAGTTTTTAACATTTCCACAGGATCCACTTCCATTTTCTCCTTTTCCTGAGATTCCTCTTTCTTCGTCATGTTGGTGAGGAGCTCCTGAATGTCCTGCTGATTCGCGGCATCTTTGAGCTTCTTGGTTTTCGCAGTACGGACCACCTTTTTCGTCGTTTTCGGTTTAACATCGTTGGTTTTGAGATTTATAACTTTGCTGTTTAGGTCAGTGCCTTCTATAAGAAGTTTCTTCACGTTTACATCGGTAATTTCTTCGACAAGGGCCAATTTCTTGGAGATGATCTCGTTGTCCAGTAAGGCTTTCTTCGCATTTTTCAATTCGGGTTCGGATTCGTTGTTTTCCAATAAAAGCACTTTCTTCGCGCGTGTTAACTTCAAGTCCTCTACAGCGTTGCGTTTCCGCGTGTTGAAATAACTGGCGACCGACGGCTGGGCCATTTTCGCCACGGGTGATTGTTTTTAAATAGTGTTTTGAAGGTTTTTAAAGAGACGCGTTCACGTTGCAAATAACCTACTTTTTGTAACCGTCTTCTTTGGATTCCCTCCAAATAATGACAGTTGAAATCCGAAGTCGCTGCCAATGTTGAAATAATTATCTCCCCTGCGATAAGATAAGAGCAGCGACAGTCGTGACAAGGGTCTGAACTAATGTTACTCTAAAAATATTTATCTATGACCAAGAGTGTAGAGTATGTTAATACGGTGGCCTACTATATTATCTCAAAATGTTAACTCAAAATTACAGGAGTGGGGGTCCATCTTCTACATCACGGAAAGTGATCGCTTGGCGTGCCATAGCGCGCGGTTTTCACATTGTCTATGGTTTGTACGTTTTGTGTATATTTGGATTTGTGATAGGACATTTTAATAAATTTTATATAAATTAGTTTTTTTTTATCAACGTAACTACTTTTAATAAACCTATTTTCTAAAAGATTTTCTATTTTTATCAAGACATTGGGCCGTATGATTTCCCTTTCATTAAAAATTAAAGACAGTCGTTAAAAAATCCTCATGATTTCCTATTCATTAAGGCATTACAGATTGTTGTCAGTGAATTCATTTAAATAATTTTGTAAACAACAGGGGATTGGTTCTTTAACCAACTCGTTAACTTGACTTTTCTTAAAAGTGGTTGAGTTTTACAATAGTTTGGAAGAAAATTAATATAAAAGATCGATGGTCCACCTAAAAATATACCCACACATCGAAAACGAAAACAATTCGACCTCAAATTTGATTTAAAAAAATGTCAAAGGAGAATAATTGGTATGTAATTCAATAGAAATTGCTTGAATTTAATACATAATACATAGAATTCCCCAATTATAATTACTAAAATCTGTTGCACTTTATTACAAATAAATAAAATTTAATAAGATACCCACTGAGCAAACAAACAAATAATATTTTATCAACATTGTAATAGCATTAAACGTTGTTTTAATGTTGATGAAACATTAATTAAATGTGTTTCTTAAGTGGGTATAAACTTACTTCTGTGTTTTATTGGTAGTTCTTTATATTTTAATCATATTAATTGAGGAAAACAATAGGCCGGTTATTCAAATATTCTTTAAAGTTGTTGTTTACTTTAATCAGTTATTTAGTTAGCGACACCTTAACGAATATTTGAATGAAAGGAAAATCATATGGCCCATTGACATCATACATTCATTACAGAAATAAGGGCTTCAAAAATAATATATAACATCTTAAAAAACTAGATTATTAACTTTCATGTGTTGTAACTAGTGATAAGCTTAATTGAATTATATTGATAGTTGATTATGGTGAGTCCAATTAAATTAATTAATTATAATTAATGTCACTTAAATAATTATTGAATGGTTACTTGTATGGTCACTTAAATAATAATTCTATTAATAATCTATTAGAATATAATAACTGTGAATATTTTTGAATATACTCTTTAATAATTTAAATTTAAAATGTTTTTTTTTTGTAAAATTTGAAAAATAAATGTATATCTATTAATAGAGTATTCATTAATGTACCTAATGTACAGTCAAAGGGGACACTAAAAAGAACATGTAGCAGTGCTACATATTGACAGGCCCGGATACAACAGGTGGAACACCAAGACGAGGAAGAGAGGTTCGTACTAATAAGACGGTAGCAAGGTATTTTTCCTGGGCAGCAAGGCTGTAGCGAGATTTTTTTTTCGGAGGAACCCCCTTATAACCCTATAAACATTTTGGAAGGGGGGTTTAATGGTAAACATTTTGTTTTTGCTCTTACAGGGTGGCTTTTACATACAAGTCGAAGGGGGTTTTACCACCCATATCCCTCCCCCTGACTACAGCCATCCTGGGCAGTTCTCGTACCTTGTAACCGGGCCTGCATGTTGAGAGGCTAAATTATTCTCACAAATCATCTTAAACACATTGCAAAACATTTTACAGGTTCTTCATCGTTAAACCGAATTTATTAAAATTATAGTTTTGTTTGTACCATTGATTTGGGGCTTTATTAGTGTGAATTTCTGGCTGTTCAGATTATAGAATCTTTAAACTCCATTCAAATGACTAATTATGTAACTTATAGTATTATCTTTATCTTTTGTGATTATAATTTATTACACTTAAATATTGTAGTTAGTTTTGGTACTTTCCAATAGATAAAAATGTAAAAATAATAATTTACCTATTCAATCATGTGCAAATTCTTCCATCCCGCTATGTTTCACATAGAATATTTCATGAAAAATGTGCAAGATGTTAAGTAAAATAGGTTATTGATGTGTATTTTCGCGCGACCGCATGCCTTTCGCACGGTCTAGATCCTGGGTCTCGAAACTATCTTCTTCGCGGGCCACAAATACAATTCTACATAATAAACTCGGCCAAGATCCGATTAATTTTATAAAATTATGAAAAATTTAAGGAACAATTGTTACAATATTTCAAAATATGACATTTACAAAAAAAATTACAAACAATCGCGGGCCGGATTCTAGATAAAACGTTAAAATCATGCGGTGCGAACGCACGTTTCGTCGTACGATTTAATTTCGGCAATATAGGATCGGATGAAACGGCCACACGTCGATCAGATCGTGCGATCAATTTCGGAAATACCGGCCCAAGGAACTGCTTAGTTGTAGTTGTGGGAACAAACACTAGTGACGCTAATGCATGTTTTATTATAGAGTCCCTATTGACATCCATCTTGGCGCCAAAAGAGCCAAATTTAGTTTGAATTTATTATTCAAAACATCAAATTAACGGGATGGTTATTTTCTTTATGTTTTCTTAATCTCAGACGAAAACAAACAAGTTGAAGAAAATGGGAATATTTTATATGTAAAATGTAAACACAACGTAGCTTTTTTAAATTTAATGACTAGAGTTTTTGAATTAAGAATGTGAAAATAACTTGAAAACTGTTAAAAACTACAGAACTATGCGTGTGTTTATGTTTCACATAATTTAAAAGGTCTTTTTAATTTAATAAAAAAATATTTTCTGTGAACATTAAGTTAAAATAAACATAATTGTGATTTAAATCAAAAACAACATAGAACCATGAGTTGAGAATTTGATTATTATTAATTCTCTTTCAAAATCACACTAAATTGCAATAGTAAAAAGTAATATAATTCTTAAAATAATCAATAAATTTAATGTATAAAATTATGACAATGTTCGTATAAAATGCAAAAAAATATGTCTTAAATAATAAGACTACTTATGACAATAAATATGCATTGAAACAACTACTTCCCATGCAAATATCGCGCCGGATATTGAAATATACAATGAGATATTTAAAATCTTATTTAATTTGTTACAACGCTCTATCAAACTATATGTAACATTTAGGTCGAATTCTCTTGAAACCAACTAACAAATAAAAATGAAAATTGAAAAGCGATATTACAAGAAATTAGAAATGAAAAGAACTTGGATGAAAATTAATTAATTAATTTTAAATCCAAGTCATTTTCATTTTTAATTTCTTGTAATTTCTCCTTTAATTTTTTATTTTTATTTGTTAGTTGGTTTGAAGAGAGAAGAGTTCCATGAATTGTGCCCCATAAAATCGATATAATGGAAATAGATTAACTGAAAGCCAGATTAAAGACGTAAAAAAGTTGATTAAAATATTAAAAAAACCTTGACTAAAATATTTATAATGTAGAAAATTTTTATTTGTTCTAATATTAAACTCAAACAGTAGTTACATTTTTATCAAAAATTCATAAATCCTATTTTAACTCATACATTTTATAATAAGAAAAACTTCATAATAAACGTATGCTTTTTGTCTAGCGAGGGTTTGCACTCCTTGATTAAGCATAAGGTTTAGAGAAGCCTGAACATTTGGTTCAGGCTTTCCTAAACTCGAAATTTTACTTCATGCGCCACACGTATATAACACTAAAATATTGTGAAGTTAGAAATACATTAAAAAATACTTGAACCTTTTTATTAAATACGTAATAATCAAAATATTTCGATAACAAAATACTTTTTTTCAAGTCAGGTCAAATAATATAAGGTATAAAATTAACCCATTTAGATAGTAATTTATAAAAAAATATTTCACCAACAGAGCCTAATGAGGTAATAAAAAAGTTGATTAATCGTTAGGATATTTATGCAGATGACTGAAAAAAAACAGTTGTTTATTTTTATCGTGGTGAAATGATTTTAGAATTAGGTTTTGGGCTTTATTAAATCCATCGATTGATTAAACTGCGCATGTGTCACCTATATTTGAATTCCAAGAAAAATAGTACGTAACTTTTCTCAACTTTCAAATTCAACACATTTTGCATGTGTTTAAAGTATTTTCAGTCACCAAATCAGATATTTTTTCAACTAATTATCAAAACTATAATTTCTGATTTTTTATGTTAAAATTCAACAGATTTTCATCCGAAGTATTTCATGCTTACAAAGATTTTTTCTATAACAAAATCTCAGCTTGAAATAAAACAAGTCAAAACAAAACGTGGCTTTATTATTATTGTGGTTGTATTTTTATTTTATTATTCAATTTATGTAACTTAATTTACTTGTCGGTAGTTATTTTAAAGGATCGTCGCGGCGCATCCAAATCGGTCGTCGCGGCGCCTACGCAATGCGCACACTGCCTACACAACACGACACAGCGTTTTCATTGACTGTCATATGTCTACGAAGCGTCTGTGTTTGTGTAGAAGGGGGGCAGAGGGAAACAGAGAAAACCCTTTCTCGAAAAGGGGGTTAAAATGCCCAATTAACCTCTACTGAATTAAAAAAAAAATAATGATAGCCCTCCGTCGATTGCCGGGTGTTCTCTATTTCCATAGGTACACCATAGTCTCAGGTATTTTTGTAATTCTAACGTTTACATATTTACTATTCCGATGGAACATTATCTGCACTAACGCACAAGCATGGATACATGTTAATAAAATGGTAAGAATTTAATTAAATTAATAATTTTATAATTAAACATATTTTTTCTAAGATTTAACTTTGTACAATTCTTGTTTTGTATAAAAAAATTAAACCAAAATTTAATAATATCTTTATTCGTATGACTATTTATGTATGTACCTATATAATTTCATCGTTTTATAACCTCTCATTTAGTATCAACTGTGTGATTTATTTTTTGCTATTGTGCGATACAGTGTCTACAGGGCAGTCTTATGATATTGATAGGTCTCTGCAATTTAATGCTATGCCACTCCTTTTTAAAATTACGCTCGAAAACGGATAATCCATACAGGGTGATTCAGAACAAGTGTAAAAAAATGCACTTCTTGTTCTTTCTAATTTGAAGGTATTAGAATACATAAACTTAAGTGTATTAATAAATATAAAATTAAGCCAGGTATATTCTAACCTTCACAACATTAAAGTGTTTCATACGCGTGGTGCATGAAGTAAAATTTCGAGTTTAGTAAAGCCTGAAAATTTGGATTTCCCGGCGCGTATTGCTTCGCTCGCGAGCCGGCAAATCGAAATTTTCAGGCTTTCATAAACTCGAAATTTTACTTTATGCTTAATCTGGGAGTGGAAAACACTAGAAGCTTTAAATTAAACCCCCTTTATATAAACGACGAATGTCTGAAAATATACACCGTATACGAATACATAACGAAAAAACTTACCATTTTAATCTATCGTTACTAAATGGTAAGTTTTTACGTCATTGTTTTTAAAATGTATGGCTGAAATCTATAGGTAATTTCTCGACCGCTAATATCAATCGGGCAAAATAATTACCAGGTAGGGCTAATGTATAATTTTTAAATTATAATATGGAAATAAAATGCAAATATCGTCTTTTTGAAGTGGGCATTGCATTGTACGTTTGGCAGAGCTGGGATGAATCCTCAAAAACAGGATTCGAATCACGAATCCGAATCACCTAATATGATTCGAATCACGAATATTCGAATAAAGGATTCGTAAGTGAAGAATATGATTCGAATCAAAGATTCGAATCCTCATTTTTGAATCACGGATACAAATCCTTTAAAAATAAATTTAAATCTATTATTTGCAATCAGTAATATTTTATTCCATCAGTTTCTATTAACAAAAATGTTCATTTACCGACTAAATATCTGATTATATAATGATTTTAATTAATGATGATATATGTGTTATTGAACTTCATTTTAAATCTGTGTTTTATACGCGTGGCGCATGAAGTAAAATTTCGAGTTTAGAAAAGCCCCGTGAAAATTTTCTACCCGGGGCTTTTCTAAACTCGAAATTTTACTTCATGCTTAGTCTGGGAGTGGACAACATTCGTTCTTAGAAGTTTCAAATTAAAGGATCACTCTAGATTACTAAGTTTATTACCATTTTACAAAGGCTACAGCTCGAAGGACCAATCATGGTCTTCGCAGACCGAAGGACTACAGGGAATCAAAGTTTATTTACAAGAAAACAACGAATATCTGAAGGACAGCATGGATAGGAAAGAAAACATCCAATTTTGAAAAAATATCGAAGTTGGGGTGGATTTCAGTGTGTTTTTAACTTCACTTTAAATCAGTGTTTTATACGCGTGGCGCATGAAGTAAAATTTTGAGTTTAGAAAAGCCCCGTGAAAATTTGTCTCGGGTCGCTGCGCGACCCTCGACAAATTTTCTACGCGGGGCTTTTCTAAACTCGAAATTTTACTTCATGCTTAGTCTGGGAGTGGACCGTCAAGATTTTCTACATGTCGAGATTTTCGATATTTCTAGATTTATGTCGATTTATTCACAGTTTGTTATTGTATTAAATGCAACTTTAATATTAAATAAAAACGGTTTTTTTTAGGAATAGAATATTCACCCATTAAGAGCCGAGCAAATTATAAAGTTAACTCTAAAAGTTAATTTTAGGTAAAATTTTGCATCTTTTTCTATGATTTCAATGAATGATTTATTATATTACATACGTCGATTTTTTAAAAGAGTTAAATTTAAAATTCAAACGAGTGTTGTCCACTCCCAGTCTAAGCATGAAGTAAAATTTCGAGTTTAGAAAAGCCCCGCGTAGAAAATTTGTCAAGGGTCGCGCAGCGACCCGAGACAAATTTTCGCGGGGCTTTTCTAAACTCGAAATTTTACTCCATGCGCCACGCGTATAAAACACTGATTTAAAGTGAAGTTAAAAATGCACTGAAAACCAACCCAACTTCAATATTTTTTCAAAATTAGATGTTTTCTTTCCTATCCATGCTGTAAACCTTCAGATATTCGTTGTTTTCTTGTAAAAAAACTTCGATTCCCTGTAGTCATTCGGTCTCCGAAGACCATGGTTGGTCCTTCGAGCTGTAGCCTTTGTAAAATGGTAATAAACTTAGTAATCTAGAGCGATCCTTCAATTTGAAACTGCTAAGAACGAGTGTTGTCCACTCCCAGACTAAGCATGAAGTAAAATTTCGAGTTTAGAAAAGCCCCGCATAGAAAATTTGTCGAGGGTCGCGCAGCGACCCGAGACAAATTTTCACGGGGCTTTTCTAAACTCGAAATTTTACTTCATGCGCCACGCGTATAAAACACTGATTTCAAGTGAAGTTAAAAATATACTATTAACGTTGGATATTTTTCATAGTTAAGTAATCAAATATGCGTTCACAAATATTTGAATTATTCGAAAATTTTGAATATTTATATCAAAATATGAATAATTTAGTGATTTAAATATTCATATTAGAATATTTAACTATTTGAATTAATCGAATTCGAATCCCAGCCTTAATTGCGATGATTCGAATTATTTAGGAGGATTTGAAGCCGTGTACGAGGATTCGAATGCTTTTATAAGAATTCGAATCCTTTTATAAGGATTCGAATCATCTACGTCTGGATTCGAATACGAATCCTTTTAAAAAAATGTAACGAATCCGGATCACGAATCCGTTTTCACTAAAGTATTCGAATACCTCTTTTGAATCCTCTAAAAGGATTCGAATCCGGGAATCGAATCCTGAATGATTCGAATCCTGCCCGTTTGGTAATAAAATAATTCTCAGATAAGTTTTCATCCTTTTATCTATTTTGTTTGACCACAATCTTTTCCCAAACGAATTGAAGTGTTGTAAGGTTATTCCAGTGCACAAGAAAGGTAATATTCATTTCAGTGACGGCAGGGTCGGCCGGGCCGTACCGCTTAATTTGATTGAACATATATTATACATTTTTATTTTCTCAGAAAAAAATATTGCGCATTTTGTATAATTAATATATAACAGGCTAATAAATAATAACATTAATAAGCACTCAGTATAAGACCGATAAATGCGATAATTTATTTTCATTTAATAAATGTTTACTACGCAACTTCGTATTAGCAATAATCGACTAACCGTAAATTTTCAGAATATGAAGATTAATGCAAGCGCTACGTCGTCACGAGTGTCGCTGCAGTTTCTGTCGTTACCAGTGCTGCCGTTTTGGGGATTTTACCCCAAATTGGGATATTCAAAGATGTGTAGGTTGTTTAGGGGGGGGATTTATATATTTAAGGGTGAAATTGGGTATTTTACTCCCAAAATTCATCAGTTTATTATTTTATCGGTATTGTTTTAAATTTCTTTGTTAAATTTACAGATACGGCATCTATGTTGCAATTTTATTATTATGAAATGAGACAAAAATTATACTAAAACCTCAATTGCTTCTACAAATCAAAATCAAATATTGTGAAAATTAAATTTGTTAAAATTTGCTTTCTTAAACTTATTTGCCAATGCATATTGATGATTCTAATCAATATTCTTTAATGCTGGTTACTTTCGTCGGTTTTAGTCAACTTTCCAAATTTGAATTTTTCTTTATTCAGAAATGAATAAACTTTGGTTATAATAGAAATTTAAATATCTCTACTGGATTTAATAAAATATGAAATCAAAGTTGAAATTTCGTGGAAAAACACGTGAATAATGAAAAATTAAAGTTTTATGCAATCAACATGAAATTTTCACAATTTACTTGGAATGTATTTCGCTCACATCTTATAGAAAGAAAATGAAATCATTTTGATGCATTTTTTTTTTAAATATTCAAAGTTGAAATTATGCAATAAAACTTCTAATTTTGCAATTGTTTTTTTTTGAAAAAATTGTTAGATATTTAAAATGTTATACCATCAACATAAAATTCACAGAATTTTCTTAGAATTGATTGCACTTACATCTTGTAGAAAGAAAATTAAATTATATTATCACATTTTCTTAAAATATTTAGCCAAAATTGAAATTATGCAATAAAATCAACGGTTTTTGAATGTTTTCTTTAAAACAGTTGTAAAAAACTAACAGATTATCAAATCAACTTAAAATTCTAAGAATTCTAAGAAATGAATAAACTTTGGTTATAATTGAAAAATATCTTTACTAAATACTCCAAAATATCAAATCAATGTTAAAATTTAATTCGATTTATATTTATTTTATACAATTAAATTCTATTCATTTTGAATAATTCCTGATCATTTTGAACTTTTGCATTGTTTTTTACTGATTGATCGTCTAACGAGGGTTTCTACTCCCAGGTTAGGCATGAAGTAAAATTTCGAGTTTAGAAAAGCCTGAAAATTTGGTTTGGTCGCGTAGCGCGAAGCGCGGAGCGGCCAAACCAAATTTTCAGGCTTTTCTAAACTCGAAATTTTACTTCATGCGCCGCGCGTACTAAAGACTGACCTAAAGTGGAATCTTTAACCAATTGGTAGGAGTGAAATAAATTTAGCATGTTAATTATCAACTGTTTAAATTACGGGTAAAATGCGTCTTTCCTCGTCATTTAAACAGTTGATAATTAGCATACTAAATTTATTTCACTCCTTTTTTATATTTGGGTTAGAATTTTTGTTTCTCGCCTTAAAACAATTATACTTTTTTACTACTTGTGCAACAGAAAGACCAACAGTGTTGAATATTACGTTTGGGTTTTATTTGTATAAAAATTCAATATCTAAATTTAGACCACAATTTTCTTTTCACACCCTTAAGTAAAAACGACGTTTATCTTTATATTAAAAATTACTTAGAAAGAAATTAAAAACTTTGCGTGTTTTTTAATTCAAAATTACTTAAAAAGAAATGAAAACACTGCGTTTTTCCTTTCATTACAAATAATAAAATAAAAGGAAACTTTCTATTTTTCATTAAAAAGATTTTTTTTATGATCATTTTAAATAAAAATCCAAATAAATGCTAAGAATAAACTACCAGTTCGGGTTTTCGAATTTTTACTAAAAGCTTTTCCCATTCTAGGATTGTAATAAATAGCTTAAGTTTATAGTGTCATCTTAACATCTTGGTTGGTTTAGGTTGTACAATGCTGTCGGACAGACTTTTTTCAAAGAATGGTCTTAATTAATTTGGGGGAACTCAAAATCCACTAACATTTTTGATTTAAAATTTTTCGCGAAAACAATGCTTTCCCTTTGTTTTACATATCCCCCGAAAGTAAAAAAAACTGTTTTAAAATATATTTTTTTTAAACTAAAATAATTTTTTTTTATATAAAGCAAATTCTAAATTTTTGGGGGTAAAGTATTGCTAAAAGGGGTATTTTCTGTTGGGGTTTGGGGTAAACCGGTATTTTAGGATTAGCAGCGCTGGTGGTTACGTTTTCCCTGCAGCGTGGACGTACGTTCAAATGGTTTACTTGAGTACCGCAAATTTGCCGGGACCGTACTTCCACACATTGCATCGACAGTATATAAATAATATTTAATATATATATATATATATATATATATATATATATATATATATATATCTATTAACCTCTTTTACCCTCAATGGGTGTCGAGGTATAATAACTCGTACTCTTTTCTTCATTCATGGCTCTTCCTGGTTGTTCCTTGTAACTGCTCTCCACAATTCCCTATTTTGAGCTGTTTTCAGTGCCTCTTCCCATTTTAACTTTCTTGACCTTAAAATCTCCACCAATCCTTCGTTCCATCCCTTCCTAGGTCTTCCTCTTCTATTTCTCCCAGTAGCTCTTGTTTTCAAAACTGTCTTTGTTGGTCTTGCATCGCTCATTCTCACTAGGTGTCCGAACCATCCCAGTTTTCGTTTTGCGATTTCCTCTAATACGTGGTTGGTATTCAAATCCCCTCTGATTTTTGTATTGCGGACTTTGTTCTCTTCGTGTTTGTGATTAGCCTTAGGTATTTCATCTGTGTCGCTTCTAGTCTTTTTTGTTGTCTTTCTGTTAATATCCAGTTTTCGCATCCGTACAATAACGTTGGCAGGTAGATTGTTTGATACACCTTAATTTTTGTATCCCGTTTTATGTTTTTATTCAGCAGAAACCTTCTATTACATAGCGCGTAAAAAAGTCTATTGCAAGCTTCAATCCTGTTATTGATGTCATCTTCTTGTGTACCATTTCTATTTATTGTTGTTCCCAGGTATTTGTATATTTCTGCTTCCTCTATCCTCTGACCTTCTACAGCTATATTTACTGGTTTATTTCTTTCTCCCTCATCTCCTGTTATCTTTAATACTTGTGTTTTTGTTTTGTTTAATTTTAGTCCATACTTTTTTGCTGTTTTATTGTATATCAATAGATTGTGCTCCAGCTTTTCCTCCGTGTCTGCCAGCAGTACAATATCATCCGCAAACATACAGCATTCTATATTTATCGGTTTTAAATTATGATAACCTATATAGTATTTCTTGATTTCCTTTTTGCATTCCTTGATTATTTCGTCCATCGTTGATATAAAGAGTAGAGGGCTCAGAGCACTTCCCTGTCTCACCCCTTCGGTAGTTAGAAATTCCTTTGACATTACGTTGTTCACTCTAATTTTATTAATTGTCTTCTGATACAAACTTTTAATTGCATCGATAAGTTCAGAATTTACTTCTTTCTTTTCTAACGTTTCCCATATTGTGTCCCGTTTGATGGCATCGAATGCCTTTTCAGTGTCAATAAAGCACATAAATATAGTTTTGTTCTTACTTAGGGCCTTCTCTATAATCTGCTGCACAATGAACAAGTGGTCTTGTGTGCTATGGTTCTCTCTAAATCCACTTTGCTCTTGTTGTAGTTTATCTTCGACCTCTGCTCTTAACCTCCTCTCCAGAATCCTCTCGAATACTTTTGTCACTACGCACAATAGATTATAATTGTCGCACTTTGATGGACTTCCTTTCTTGTGTACAGGCACAATGATGGCGGTAGCCCATTCTTCAGGAATTTCCTTTAACTGCCACACTTTATTATATATGTGACGTAGCCACTCGATCCCATTTTCTCCTAAATATTTGATCATCTCTGGAGCAATTCCATCACACCCGGCTGATTTTCCTATCTTTATCTTATTCAACACGTTTTTTACCTCATTTACAGTGATAGGTATTTTTGTTATTGTTCGGTCCTCTATTCTGGTCACTACTTGTTTATCTCTTTCCCCTTCATAAGTCGTGTCACTCATCAGTAACTCTATGAAATATTCTGTCCACCGCTCCACTATTTGGTTATTTTCGGTTAATAATTTCCCATTTTTGCATTTTATGTACCTGGATGCTTCCCGTTTCTTGCCTTTTATCCCATTTAATGTTTTGTGGAAAAGTTTTATGTTGTCTCTTTTATTTTGCTCTAGTACTTCCCCCACTTTATCCATGTCTTCTGTTTTTACTTTCTTAACCCAGCGCTTTACAATTGTTCTTTGTTCCTTATATTTAGTATACGTTTCCTCTGTTCTCTTTGCAAGATGGTTTCTCCAAAGTTTCTTTTTCTTTCTAATTTCTTCTTTTAATTCGTTGCTCCACCAGTGGGTTAGCTTCCGTTTTCCATCCACTCTAACTTTTCCACAACATTCTTCCGCTGCTTTAATTATCGTATTTCTAAAATATTTCCATTCTTCTTCTAAGTTATCATTGCTTTTACTTGGGTTTGATAGCTTTCTTTCTACGAGTGTTATATATTCTTTGAGTATTGTTTCATCTCTTAACTTATATGTTTTAATATTATGCTCACATACTTTACCCTTCCATTTGTCCTTCTCATCATATGTGTTTTCCATTCTTAATGCAGCTTCAAGTAGGTAATGATCACTACCGATTTCATACCCCCTCTTTACACGTGTATTCAATATTCTGTTCCTATATGCATTATTTACTATTACATAATCTATAATTGATTGCTCGTTTCTAGCTATACATTCTCTGGTTATTTTGTGTATTCTTTTATGCTGATATTGTGTGTTTGTTATGACCAAATGGTTATCAACGCAGAATTCTAGCAGTAGTTTCCCGTTTCTGTTCAGTTTATCCTCTCCATATCTTCCAATTACACTACCCCATTCCTCGATGTTATTTCCAACTCTAGCATTCAAGTCCCCCGTGATAATAACCATACCCAAGCATACTTCAACCACTTCTTGTAATTTTTCCCAGAACTCTCTCTTCACTGCAATCTTTGCATCCTCATCCGGTCCATAGCAAATTATTATATTTGCCGTTAATTTATTTCCCTCTACCTCTATCTCAATGTTTAATATTCTCTCGTTTATTTGTTTCCATCCCTTCACTCTCTTGATGAGTTTCTCCTTTACTAGACAAGCAACTCCTGCGCGAGCCCTGTCTTTCTCATCCACCCCACTGTATATCAGTAAATCGCCATTATCATATGTTATTACTCCTTGACCTTTTTTCTTTGTCTCTGTCAGTGCTAAAATTGCTATTTCTGAGAATTTAATTTCGTTTATCATTTCCATTTCCTTATTTTTTAAGCCTCTTACATTCCAAGTACCAAGTTTTATTATCTTCTTTTCCCCTTTAGGTGTTCTTTTTATTAGTTTATCTTTAGTTGTATTATTTTTTGTGTTTTCCTTTTCCTTTGGCATATTCGTCAGGGTATTATTTGTTTTAGTCTGTAGATTAGTTAATCGTTTTTTGATGGGACCCACTTATGCACCGCATACTCAACTTCTTGTACTGCTCTTTCATCTGTATTCCATTTGTACTTTTTGCCGTCTATCTCCATCCGTTGATATCCTACTTTTACACGTTTTCCTTTTGCTCTTTCTTCTCGTGCAATGCTCCTCATTTCTTTCTGTATAAATGCTTCTTCAGTAGTTAAGTCATCGTTGATGTACACATTTGTATTTTTTAGTTTATTTTTGGCTTTCATTATTATCATTTTTTCTTCCCATGTTTTAATTCCTACTTTTATTATCTGGGTATTATCCTTCTTTTTGATAATATAGGTATTATCAAACTCTACTGCTACTTCTAGTTTTTCATTTAAGAATTGCTTCACTTGTGCGGGAGCTTGTTGCTCATTTACCGCCAATCCTTGTATAAGAATGTTTTTCTTTCTTTTTTGTTTCTCTTCTTTCTCCATTTTATTTTCAAGAGTATTCAATCTATTCATAATTATCTCCTTTTCTTCCATCCACTTATCCTCTTTAATTTTCATTTCATGTTTGATCTCTTTAACATCTTGTTTTAGTTGTGCTGTATTTTTGGATATTTCCTTCATTTCTTCCATCAGTAGACCTAGCATTTCTTTTAGCTCTTCCATTTCTCTTTGCTTTTCTAAAAATGATGATTCTTCTTTATTTGTGAGCTTACTGTTCTCCCTTTCTTGTAAAGCCTTCCTTTGCTCTGGTGATCTTAAAATCTTTTTGCTTTTCTGAAAAATGTAGTCAGTATCGTCCTCTTTCGTTACTTCTTTGGATTTTCCTTCTTCTCTACTGCGTTTTCTTTCCTCATTCATTAGAGATCTGTTTTTCAACTTAACTCGGTAATTATGTTTCCACTATTGGTTACTAGATGACCCCTCGGACACCGATAACACGGGTTCTTTATTAATTAAATTAGCACTGCCGTTTTCGTATTATTTGCAAAAACTGATTATCCGTCTTAATTTTCTCAATGAAATCACTCACAAACAAAGCACTGGTTATTCCACTTCTCACTTTTCAAGTGTCTGGTATTAATATTCACTATTACTCGCGTAATTTGTGCAATGGAACGGAGCCGATATGTCGGTGATCACGTCGCCAAACTAACTATTTAATAACTACCAAAAAATTAAGTTGACTACCTGCAGCTTGCCTACATTCGGCCGACCCACTTCATTAGATCACGAGCCGTCACTGATTCATTTAGCTACGAACTACAGACCAATAAGTATCCCGCCTGTATTTTTAAAGGTTTACGAAGTTGCGTTAAAAAAGCGGTTGTACCCTTTTAGTACAAAATTTATAAGCAATAGTCCCTATAGATACATTCCGAAAAAATCAATATTACACGCAGGGCAAGACTTAACGGAAAACATCGTGCAGGGTTTTGAAAGAGGAGACAACACTACTGTAGATTTTTTAGATCTCAGTAAGGCGTTCGACACGGTGTCATGGGACAATTTATTATATAAACTCGAATACTATGGAGTTCGTGGTACGCCACTATCAATTATCAGATCATTTTTATACGATAGAAAGCAGTTTGTGTTTTTCCAGGGTAACACCTCTTAGCCAGTACATCTGAAATAGGGGATTCCTCAAGGGACAATCCTTGGACCCTTGTTATTCGTGCTGTATACTAATGATCTGAATATTAATGTGACAAAAGCACGTACCTATCAATATGCAGACGATACAACTCTCATAAGTCAATGTACATCTTCTGCAGCTAAACTGAGATTTGAAAAGGAGACATTAAACTGGTTTAACAACTATAATTTGGCCATTAATCCAAATAAAACTGAAATAATCGACTTTTCCCTCTCCAGCGCGAATAGAGACAAATTCGTAAAATTTCTAGGCGTAACTCTTGATCCACTATTAACATGGAATAAACATGTTAGAAACCGTTGCAGTAGAGTATGTAGAAATCTGTATCTCTTAAGAAGAATAACCGAGAATGCTAGTTTTAATACATTATGTGTCTCTTATTTTGCATACGTTCATACACTAATTGTAAACACTATTTTAGTATGGGGATGCAGTCCATGTAGTAATAAAGTCTTTATATTACAAAAAAGGCGATAAGAATCCTAGTCAGATTAACCATGAATGAGAGTTAAAAGTTGTAGGGGATATTCTACTTAACATACAGAGAGTTCCAAACATTTTCATAAAGAGAATTTTTCTTTTAAGTGTACATATGCATAAGTCGTACATTTTCCGGCGCTCGGTCTATTAAAAGAATTTAATTTGAAGCTTTAAACGAGTGTTTTCCACTCCCAGGCTAAGCATAAAGTAAAATTTCGAGTTTAGAAAAGCCTGAAAATTTGGTTTGGTCGCGTAGCGCGAAGCGCGGAGCGGCTAAACCAAATTTTCAGGCTTTTCTAAACTCGAAATTTTACTTCATGCGCCACCGGTACAAAACACTGACATATTACGAAGTTTAAAACACACCGCTAAACTTTACATTGAATCAGTGTTGTGTACCGGTGGTGCATGAAGTAAAATTTCGAGTTTAGAAAAGCCTGAAAATTTGGTTTGGCCGCTCTGCGCTACGCGACCAAACCAAATTTTCAGGCTTTTCTAAACTCGAAATTTTACTTCATGCTTAGCCTGGGAGTGGAAAACACTCGTTTAAAGCTTCAAATTAAATTCTTTTAATAAACCGAGCATCGGAAAAAGTACGACGTATGCATATGTATACTTAAAAGAAAAATTCTCTTTATGAAAATGTTCGGTGTTACATAAAACTCTCTGTATGTACTGTCCGAGCACTATATTTCTTTGCTTGTTTGTTATACATGTTTGATAAGAAACCTTCATATCACTGTAATAAAGATCTCCATACGCCTGGTCTCTTCCTCGCCGCGCGACTCGAGCGCCGCTCTGGCGGCAGCGCCGCTAAGTTGTTGACTGGGGCCGTTTAAATGTCGTGATTAAACCTGTTACGGCAGATCGTGGTTTTTCATCGTTACATACCGTTTTGACGGCAAAACATGCCAACTATTGTGCAGTGCGGATTTCGAGATGTCGATTTATCTATATTTCGCGAGAAAAGCTTAAATAAAGGGCGAAAATTGCTTATATTGCTCAAAGAAATTAAACAGAAATACTACATGCAAGGTTATGCAATAATTATTGATGAACACATTCAATTAAAGTTGTGCCTTCAGAATTACGGGCCGAGTTCACACTTTTCTTCTCAGGATTGGTTTGCCGGTTTTCATGGGAAGATTGTCGGGTTAAAATTTTCCTCTGTGGGATTATTTGATTTCACACCGCCAACAAAGTGTTCAGCGCAAATTCTTGTGTGCTTCGTTGGCACCCAGGGTCCATTTTCATCTCTGAAATAAGGACACTTCAATTAAAAGATGACTTTTTATTCGCATTGTTGCATTCAAATTATTTTTCTCCAAGCATTATCACTGTTACTTTTATAGGTTATGAATGCTGCTGGCAACATGAGGTTTGTGTTTATTTTAATATTGCAGATTGATTGAATAGTTCTATTCAGGTGAAATAGGAATGTTAACATTATTACTTACTCTTCTCGTTGTACACGCGCAATCCACAACTTCTTCCGCTGTACTTCATAATCACGATTCGGGAACGTATAAAATGTCAAACCGACATTTTTCAACTGCGCGTTGGGACAGTCAGGCACGCAACACACTTTTCCCTTCGATTTCCTGCTCATTTCGTCGCTTATTAATAACAAAAACACGCATTTCACAGCTGTGCGGCATGCGAACCGCTTGCGCCTGTCAACGTGACTCCCAGTCAACAACTTACAGCTTTGGCCGCATGAGGGCGCGTCGGGCGTGAGAGACCAGGCGTATAATTAAAATACCAGAAAAATGTACATATGCTATTTTATTGTAAAACAAATTGTTAGTATTTAAATATTTTATTATATTACATTGTATAGTTATCTATTTTTTATGACATATCTTTATATTATGTACCTAGTTAGGATCAATAAACAATTACTTACTTACTTACTTATATTTCTAATTTCAGTGTGATTTATACGAAAAGGGTAAAGCAGTAGGTTCAATATGCGCCCCGTTATGCACCAACAACGCTATCCACACCCTCACCTGCCACTCCTTTAAATCAACGAAGGAAGCCGTATTCAGTGGCGAATGGCACCAAACGAAACTAGTCTTCAAATCGGCCTCATCGGACGTACAAGAACTCCACTGGTACGACAATGGCGTCATAAAGTACCCAAGCGAACGCGATTTCTTAGCAACAGTACGGGCTATCGTCAAAAACAAACTGAACATGTCTATATCCCAAGACACTGCAGTGCGCCTAACTAGACTAAAACCATCATACATGGAAACGGATATCAAGAAAAGACAGAAGGAAATGGACAATTTATGGGTGCTTTTACAGGATAACGAGTACTTGTTATCGGCGATTTTTGCGGAAAGGGATATATTCCCACAGTTGTTGGGCACATGCGGGTCGTATTTCGCGGTCGAATACATGGATCCTATTGAAGGGATTTCTTCTATAATTTCGTTTACTGATGACAAGGAAGAGTGGGCTGTAAGATTACGCACAGCAATACAAATCATCGAATTGATCGAGGAGATAGAAAACGGGTTTCAAGAGCCGTTCCATTTGTGCGATATCAAACTGGAGCACTTCGGTTTAATTAAAGGCGGGAACAGAATGAAATTCATTGATTTAGTCGGAGTTTACCCCAGATCCGCTATTAATAACATCATCAAAGATACAGATACATGCACAAGCGATAACGATTGTGAGTTTTTCGATTGTCGTTCGCGATGTGAGGATAAGACTAAGAGATGCTCGCATACTGTCACTAATAGTAATTTGCAGATTGTTTGCGAGAAAATCTTTTTAGGTTGGAGGATGTCCAATACGGTTTTGATACCAGGGTTGTTGATGACCCAGCACACACCCAGCGAGTTAGCTTCTGTGCTAAGGCAGTGCGCTAATCCCAAAAGCGAGCTGGGGAAGCCCAGAGGGTCGCCTGATGAGGAGATCAAGAAGAGGCTGTATAATATCCTGGTTGAGATCGAGCAATCTGTTACGAATGATTTTTATCTGTAGGTTTAAACGAATTTGTTAACTATTTTCAAATATAAGAAGTTACAGTTTTTAAAAGCATTTTTTGTTTGTTTGTTTAACCTTTAGGGGAAATTTGAGTTTTAAGGGGGACTATTGAAATTGAATAGACTGGCTATAAGCAAACCAAATGTATAAAAATCGACTAAATAATATTAAAATAACAAAAATTACGTAAAGGAAATTTAAAGAAAAATCTCTAACAGCATTGTTAACCCATTAAACGCCATTGATGCATTCACGCAACATTATTATTTTTTTTGTTAAATAAATTACTAAATAAGTTAATTTGAAAAAGGATATTATTTGACCTGACTTGAAAATGTATAAGGAAAACTGTAAGTATTTTGTAATTTAAATATTTCGATTATTCCTCATAAAAAAAGTGGCAGTGCATTTCTAACTTTACAATATTTCAGCGATTTATACGTGTGGCGCATGAAGTAAAATTTCGAGTTTAGAAAAGCCCCGTGAAAATTTGTTGAGGGTCGCTGCGCGACCCTCGACAAATTTTCTACGCGGGGCTTTTCTAAACTCGAAATTTTACTTCATGCTTAGTCTGGGAGTGGAAACACTCGTTCTAAACTTCATATTGCATGTTTTTATATAAAATCGACGAATGCCTAAAACTTGACATCGTATACATTATGTATATTTAAAAGAAAAATTCACAGTATGTCATACAATAAGTCGTTCATAGAAATCATAACAATAAGTGCAACATTTTTACCTAAAACTAACTATTAGAGTTAACTCTATAATTTCTCAGCAGTTAATATGTTAATAGATGTAGCATACAGCTTTATCGTGAACCAAATTTTCAGTTTTTTCTAAACTCAATATTTTATTTCATGGTTGTTTAATGTTTATTGAATTCCATTCAAAAGTACATAATGCCTAATACTTAAAATAAATTGAAAGTGTTAAATGTGTTAAAATATAAAATCACAAACATACAAATAAAACAAACAAAACCAAAAGTATCTAATTTATCTTACGGAGAAGCGATTTAAGTTGTTTTTTTGTTGGTAATAGCAATGTTGATATTCGCTAAGTTTTAATGTACGGCAACTCTAGCTATACCAAAGTTTCTCCCATAGTTGCTTCTATAAAATGGTACGTTGAAGAGGTCGAAGGAGCGCAAACTTATGCTAGGCACTAGAGATGGGTTAAATGGCTCTTTTCAGTGAGCTGGTTCACAAGATCAGACTCACTTTAAAGAGCTGGTTCAGTGAGCCAGCTCAAAAGAGTTGCAAGACTCAGTTACTAGCTAGCGATCCACCGAGTGTTCTGACTCTTAGAGATCCATCTGATTCGCCAACTCATTGAATTGAGCTACGCGGTGATTAATAATTTTGGTTATACAATGATTGCAATAATTTAATCATAATTTACATAAAAACGTAAGAGTGAATATTTAATTAAAATTATAGTAAATACGTATTAATTTCGTGCGATTACACTTCAACTGTGTTTAAATATATTGCATACGTGTGCGCGCCTATAAAAACACACATACATACATTCAGCACGGCAACATCGCGATCCAACTCCGTACCTCGGAGTTGGATCCCGATGAGTGAGCTATACCTCAGTAGGTTTCAAGAGCTCCGTACTCCGAGCTAGTTCAGTTGGATTCGAGAGCCGTCATTTATTTATTTATTTATTTAACCCAACAGCCAAGAAGGCCAATTACAGGATAACTTAAAAATTAATTCATAACATGTAAGTAAAGTGACATCAAATAATTAATATAATAGCTTTAACATAAATCAGTGTGTGATATACATCAAGACAATTGCTATATTTGACAAACTAAATATTTAAGTACAATACGCAAAGAAAACTACAATACATATCGAAAATACATTATGATGAGAGAGAAAATATTGTTATTGGCGCGATATATCTTTATTAAATTGAAATTATTGCTATACAGAAATAAATAGAGATAATCGTAAACATTTAAATATACATACATATACACACCCACGCGGATATATTTTTGCGCACCTATGCATAATATTAATTTATTATACATATAATTACTTATATATGAAAAAAGAAAACTATTGTAACTGTGATCTCAGTACAGCTTCGCTGACATTAAACATGTCCAGGTTCTAATTAGTACAATATGTGTTAACAGTATTACACATTGATAATATTGGCGAGTTTAAATGACGATGGCTATTCGCTGAGGGAACATAGAAGGTTAATTTTTGTCTGCCATTTAAACAGGGAATGTAAAAGTTTAATTGAGAGAGCAAATACGGATCGTTTATTTTGTGATAGATTAACTTGTACACAAATATAATTTGCGACAAGATTCTTCTATATTAAAGTGAAGCGATTCCAAACTCACTTTCGAGTACATTCAACGGATAACCCTGCACAGGATAGACATGGTGTTTTCTGAAGTACAAATATTTCAGGAATTTTCTCTGAACCTTATCGATTTCCAGTGCGTATACTTTGTACATAGGGCTCCAAACTATTGAACAATACTCTAGCCTACTGCGTATATACGCGTAAAAGAAATTAATAATAGGTTCCACTCTACTCCTTGAGAATGACTGAAAGTCGAAACTAGTTGGAATAAAAAACCAAAATATTAGTGAAATTTAACCAAGTGTTTTCTTTATTAAATCAAAGGTTCCAGACTATTCAAAATGTTTGTATTTCTAATTATGAAACCCAATAGCTTGTAGGATTTGCTGGTAATCATTTTTATGTGATCGTTAAATGTAAGCTTGCTGTCAAACAAGACGCCTAAATCCTTAAAAGATTGAACGCGATCTATCAGCGTGTTATTAACTGAGTAAGGAAATTCTCTGATGGTTTGTTTTCTGTTGAAGGTAATTACTTTGCATTTAGTTATGTTCAGTTGTAATCCATTGTTGTGGCACCAACCACGAAAGTTATTTAAGTCATTTTGCAGTGCTGAGCAGTCATTAGGTACATCAATGGCTCTAAACATTTTTAAATCGTCAGCGTACATTAGACATCGAGATCCAATACTATTTGCAACGTCATTGAAAAATAATAAAAACAACAATGGGCCCAGGTTTGATCCTTGCGGGACACCACTATTTGATACATATGTATAAGATCGATGGCCTTTGTACTCCACATAATTTGTTCGATCTGACAAATAGCATGTTATCAGATTTATTAAAGAATCACTTAATACAAACATGTGCAGTTTCTTTATTAGCAAATTATGTTGTACTGTATCGAAGGCCTTCGATAGATCGGTATAGATGACGTTCATTTGGCAGCGTCTATCCAAGGTCTCAGACACAATATTGGTAAAAGTACAGAGATTTGTGGTAGTTGATTTTCCACTCATAAATCCATGCTGGTTTGGTGATAAATGTTGAGCAACATGAGCATATAATACTTTGTACAACATAATCTCAAATATTTTAGCAAAATTGCTAATTAGCGAAATAGGCCTGTAATTGTGGATATCATCAACACTTTTGTTTTTGTGAATTGGTATAACCTTTGATGTTTTCTAAATAGTTGGAAATATATTATATTTGAGCATCATATTGTATATGTGAAGTAAGGGTGTTGCTAATGCATATCTGCAATCTGTGACCGCCATGGCTGGTATATTATCGGGACCCATTGTTAGATTTTGTTTGGGTGACTTAGCAGTTGAAACAAACTCATCTAGACTAAAACTTTTAATATTTATTAAGAGCGTTTGTGAGAAAATGTTATTTGTATTGTTCATGTTTTTAGAATTACTGATTGTACGATATACAGAGGAAAAATAGTCTGCAAATCCATTTGTTATGTCCTGTGGTTGATCGAGTTCGACATCGTCTTTTTTCATATATCCGGGAATTCTTGACCTACCTTTACGAGCATTAATAAACGACCACATTTTTGCGGGATATTGTTTAATGTCCTCTTAAACAGTGTTGATATAGTTGTTAAAGTCATGTTTAATACTATTTTTCACAAGCTTTCTATATGCAAAGTATTGACGTGTATTGAAAATATTTGTATGCTTTCTCAGAACTGTATAGTAGTGTTGGTTGCGTTTGATATTTCTTATTGTTAAGCTTGAGTACCGGGACGGAAAATTCGTTTTACTTTGTATTTTCATGGGCACACATAAGGTTATAAAATTATTTAGTATTTTGTAAAATGCTTCACATGCCTCATTGGGGTCTTCTAGCACGATAACTGGTTCCCAATGTGTTTCTGATATCAGTTTATACAGCATTAAAAAGTGCCACAAATAGAAAGACTGTTATTCCTTACTTCACTTTTTATTTTTATGTTAGATGTACATTATTGATAATGAGCACCTTGTGTCTCGAAATGTACATCTAACATAAAAATAAAAAGTGAAGTAAGGAATAACAGTCTTTCTATTTGTGATTAATCACTTCACGTAAACTCAAAACAATACAGTTATTAATAATGGCTTCCTGGTCAACAGAGTTTAATAAATTCTTCCAACTTAAAACCAAAATTAAATGTATAAGCACGGACATTTACTTCTTAAAAGAATGTGAAACAAGTGTTTCCCAAGTTTATACAAAATAAGTTTCATAAATTCAACAAAAGTGTAACAAAATTAGTGTGCAAGTGGAAAACGAGTTGGTTAAAATACGAAATCGGCAAATTACATTCGAAAAGAACAACCCTGGAATTCGCAGCATATGTCTTACACCTAAAACTAGCGAGAAGCTTAAGTGTAATAGAATGGGACGAATCTCTCCGCAAAATCAACATCGTCGTCAATTCCAAAACTAAGACGAAATCTATTCGATTAAAAAGAAAACTAAACTATCTACTGACTGAACAACATCCGAGGTCCATTCAAGAAGAAGATCCGCTAAAACACCAGATTTTGATTCATAACAAATCCAGTGCAACATTTAATGAACGAGAAATGGATTTACTAAGAAAAGGATTTAAATACTCACCACCAACACATCAAATCCCCATAGAAGAGATTATCAATGACACGGAATTAGCAGCCCAACAACTAGAACAAGAAGATGCCACAGCCTTTCGAATCGCAGTTAAAGAAACCATCCAGAAAATACGAAGAAAACCAAGCAAAAACAACAGCATGAATAACACCGAAACAAAAACCGTTAAATTGTTAAAAGAAAAGGACGTCTTTTACATTAAATCGGATAAAGGTAATTCAGTTGTGATTGTCAATAAAAATGACTATTACAACAAAGTAGAATTAATGTTAAAAGACGGACCCTACATAAAACAAACAAAAAATCCAATCAACATTTATAACAATAGATTAAATAGTTTACTGAAGGATTCGAAAGGTTTGATAGACGATAGACTTAAATTTAAACTCAAAGTTAAAAATCCATCACTTCCCAAGTTGTATTGTTTACCGAAAATTCACAAACCCGGCGATAAATGGAGACCCATTGTTTCAAATATTAATTCTTCTACGTATTTTTTAGCTAAATGGTTGGTAAACGAATATAAAAACCTTAAAATTAGTAATGATTTGTCAGTTCAAAACTCATTTCACTTAACTGAAAAACTAAAACATATTCAAATAGAACAAAATGAAAAATTGGTTTCCTTCGACGTTGAAGCACTTTTTCCCAGCATTCCATTACATAAAACATATGAAATACTAGAACAACTTTTGATCGAAAACTCAATTGAAACTCGAAAAATAGAAGAGTACTTGAAACTTACGAAATTTGTTATGGAATGCAATACTTTCATATTCAACAACACGTACTATAAACAGACTTTCGGAACAGCAATGGGCAACCCCCTTTCACCTTTCTTAGCAAACATTTTTTTAAACCATCTTGAAAATAAGGCTAAGAAAACAATCCCTAACTTTCCGAGGGTCTGGTATAGATACGTAGATGATATTATTGCAATAGTTAAAACAGACACAGATATGAAAGACATAACATTAAAATTAAATAAACTTTTCCCTAGTATTAACTTTACTTATGAAATAGAAGAAAACAATCAAATTCCCTTTTTAGACTTACTTTTGATAAAAAACAATAATACAAAAATAGAATTCAACATTTACAGAAAAAACACACACACATTTAATTACATCCACTAGTCTTCGTCTTCTCCTTTTAAACACAAATTAGCAGCTTTTAACAGCATGATTTTTAGAGCAATAAACATACCATTATCCAAAGAAAATAGGGAAAAGGAATTTAGTTTAATCAAGAACATAGGCATTTCATTAAATTACAGCATTGACACAATCAATAGATTAATTAACAAACAAATTAGGAATCATAAAATTATTTCAAATTCCACACTAACTAACTCAAAGGAAGCCGCCCCAAAAAAGTATGCTAGATTCGTGTACCACCCAGCAACTTGTATGAAAATTGGTGGTTTATTGAATAAATTCAACCTTTCTCCTGCATTTTATGTCAACACAAAATTAAAATGTTTACTTGGCAACACATTCACTAAAACAAACCACCTAGAAAAATCCGGAATTTACTCAATAAACTGCAACAATTGCAATAAAATATACGTAGGTCAAACACAACGTAACATATTAAAAAGATTTAAAGAACACCAGTATTATTTTAAAATTCAAAACCCGGACAAATCAGCAGTTGCACACCATTCAATTGAAACAGGACACACATTCTCGGTAAACAATATTAAACTTTTAAAGCAATCAAGTCATCGTAGATTAAATATGCTTGAATCCATTGAAATGTATAAAAATAAAAATGTTTTGCTGAATTTCGATCTTAGTCCCTTAGTTAATCCATTATTAGATTTGTTACCCAAAAATAATCCTTCAGTGAATGTAATCCTACCGACCAACTTCCCGATCCATAAGCCGCCCGCGCCGTCCCATCCCGCAGATAATGTAATGACACCGACACCCATCTAGAACCTTTAGCCGCTAACAATAGGTTTAATTACTTTTTGGTTTTTCCGATATCCCGTCAACTATATATACCGCGCACATAGTTTTAAGAATTTAGTTTGTTATTGATAATGAGCACCTTGTGTCTCGAAATGTACATCTAACATAAAAATAAAAAGTGAAGTAAGGAATAACAGTCTTTCTATTTGTGATTAATCACTTCACGTAAACTCGAAACAATACAGTTATTAAAAAGTGTGTTTTCCTAAAATTGTAGACAGGTTTATTTGACTTAAATTTTTTTATATGGATGCCACAGGATATTGTACATGAAATATTTAACGATGGATGGTAGTTATCTTCCGAAACAAGGGGAAGATCACTACGTTCTATTAAGCATTCGACATTTCTAGAGGATATATCAAGATCTAGTATTCCGTTGATACTATTTCTACATGCATTCGATTGTTTTGCGCCATGAAAAACAATGAAATTTAAGAGTGACAACGATTTCTTATTTGTATCATCAGGATATCCTGGTAAGTTGAAGTCGCCGGCAAATATATATTCACCTTCGAAGAGAGATTGCGATTCTAGGACAGATAATAAAGTATTGTATGATGTAAGTGGTGTTTGGGGCGGTATATAAATAGCAATTATGTTCAGATAAACATTCAACACACATGCACGTACACACAATATATCATCTTGTGTATCTTCTTTCATATTCAAATCTGTTACAATTATGTTTATTTTAGAGACTTTAAAGCATTCCCTGGTAGCAATTAAAACACCGCCACCGATTATACGGGGTAGGCCATTGTCGTATTTCAAAGACACGTTATCTCCGGAACTCTTACGTGATCTAAAATCTGCTATAATTGTTTTCCGTTCTTCGCTTTCGCGTGGAGTCAGATCCCTGTTGATGTAGATGTTAGAATATTCGTTGAATAGCTTTAACTTCTTGCCGTTCTGTAGAGTATCCTGAGCAATGAACGCTAAATCAAATACTACCTTGAGCAGCCTTGGTTTGGGGCCATTTCTTTGGACCCCAAGACGAAAAGTTTTAATGCGGTTTTTAGATAAAGGAGTAGTATTGATTTTGTTTATAATATTCAGTGCAGTTTGTGTATCTTCTTCCTTTGTGGAGCCTTCGGGTATATTAGTCATAATCACATTACACTCTCTGCGTTTTTGTTCTCTTATTTCACACAAAACTTCGTCTATTATTTCGAATCTGATTGAGCAGGTTGTTTCATTTGTGCAATATCGCGTTGGAGATTGATCACCATATCCTTAAGCGCGAGAATGTGATCTGTTAGATCCGATGTACAGCAGCCGCCGCATGATGTGCGTGAACTTAGCAGATCAATTGCTAGCAGATCAATTTTTTCTTGGAGTTCTACTCGCATGCAGTCGAGTTCTATAGTTCCTGATAAGTTTTAGTCATAGTTCTGGCAAATTAAGCCCACAAAATTATATCAAAATTATGATCTGCTAACTTCGCGTAGCAAATCATTTTTGTAAAAAGTAATAAAAAATTATATACATCGATAAACAATATTATTCCAAAGAGTTCCCTTGTAATAAAAAAATTGTTCTGCTCTCGGTAATTTGTTATAAATAATTTAAATATTAATTATGATATATTTCACAGATGCTCTTCCTACAAAAATAAAAGAGTTCTGGATTTAATTCATTGTGTATATCATTACTATTAGTTATAAATACTATGTCCAAGGAGTTGGTACTTGCAACAATAACCAATTTGTTATAAACAATTATTTTGTAGTGTTTTTACCTTCATTTATCATTCAACTATGAACTGCTGATAGAAAAATGAGAGTTCTGGACTAATTTCTTTCTGGATATCATTGCTAAGTAGGCCAAGATACTATATCCAAGGAGTTCCCATTTGCAACAATAACCAATTTGTTATAAACAATTATTTTGTCGCGTTTTAACCCACATTTCCCATTCAACTATGATCTGCTGATAGAAAAATGAGAGTTCTTCACTAATTTCTTGCTGGATATCATTGCCACGTAAGTCTAGATACTATATCCAAGAAGTTCCCATTTGCAAAAATAACCAATTTTTTATAAACAATTATTTTGTCGCGTTTTAACCCACATTTTCCATTCAACTATGATCTGCTGATAGAAAAATGAAAGTTCTGGACTAACTTCTTGCTGGATATCATTGCCAAGTAAGTCTAGATACTATATCTAAGGAGTTCTTATTTGCAACAATAACCAATTTTTTATAAACAATTATTTTGTCCCGTTTTAACCCACATTTTCCATTCAACTATGATCTGCTGATAGAAAAATGAGAGTTCTGGACTAATTCATTTCTTGATATCATTGCTAAATAAGTCTAGATACTATATCCAAGGAGTTCTCATTTGCAACAATAACCATTTTTTTATAAACAAATATTTTGTCGCGTTTTAACCCACATATTCCATTCAACTATGATCTGCTGATATAAAAATGAGAGTTCTGGACTAATTTCTTTCTGGATATCATTGCCAAGTAAAACTAGCTACTATATCCAAGGAGTTCTCATTTGCAACAAAAAACAATTTTTTATAAACAATTATTTTGTCGCGTTTTAACCCACATTTTCCATTCAACTATGATCTGCTGATAGAAAAATGTAAGTTCTGGACTAATTTCTTTCTTGATATTATTGCTAAGTAGGCCTAGATACTATATCCAAGGAGTTTTCATTTGCAACAATAACCAATTTTTTATAAACATTTATTTTGTCGCGTTTTAACCCACATTTTCCATTCAACTAAGATCTGCTGATAGAAAAATGAGAGTTCTGGACTAATTTCTTTCTTAATATCGTTGCAAAGTAGGCCTAGATACTATATCTAAGAAGTTCTTATTTGCAACAATAACCAATTTTTTAAAAACAATTATTTTGTCGCGTTTTAACCCACATTTTCCATTCAACTATGATCTGCTGATAGAGAAATGAGAGTTCTGGACTAACTTCTTTCTTGATATTATTGCTAAGTGGGCCCAGATACTATATCAAAGGAGCTCTCATTTGCAACAATAACCAATTTTTAATAAACAATTATTTTGTCGCGTTTTAACCCATATTTTCTATTCAACTATGATCTGCTGATAAAAAAATGAGAGTTCTGGACTAATTTTTTTCTTGATATTATTGCTAAGTAGGCCTAGATACTATATCTAAAGAGTTCTCATTTGCAAAAATTAACAATTTTTTATAAACAATTATTTTGTCGCGTTTTAACCCACATTCTCCATTCAACTATGATCTGCTGATAGAAAAATAAGAGTTCTGGACTAATTTCTTTCTTAATATTATTGCTAACTAGGCCTAGATACTACATCTAAGAAGTTCCTATTTGCAACAATAACCAATTTTGTATAAACAATTATTTTGTAGCGTTTTAACCCACATTTTCCATTCAACTATGATCTGCTGATAGAAAAATAAGAGTTCTGGACTAATTTCTTTCTTAATATTATTACTAAGTGGGCCTAGATACTACATCTAAGGATTTTTTATTTGCAACAATAACAAATTTTGTATAAACAATTATTTTGTCGCGTTTTAACCCACATTTTCCATTCAACTATGATCTGCTGATAGAAAAATGAGAGTTCTGGACTAATTTCTTTCTTAATATTATTGCTAAGTAGGCCTAGATACTACATCTAAGGAGTTCTTATTTGCAACAATAACCAATTTTTTATAAACAATTATTTTGTCGCGTTTTAACCCACATTTTCCATTCAACTATGATCTGCTGATAGAAAAATGAGAGTTCTGGACTAATTTCTATCTTAATATTATTGCTAAGTAGGCCTAGATACTACATCTAAAGAGTTTTTATTTGCAACAATAACCAATTTTGTATAAACAATTATTTTGTCGCGTTTTAACCCACATTTTTCATTCAACTATGATCTGCTGATAGAAAAATGAGAGTTCTGGACTAATTTCTTTCTTGATATTATTGCTAAGTAGAACTAGATACTATATCCAAGGAGTTCTCATTTGCAACAATAACTAATTTTGTATAAACAATTATTTTGTCGCGTTTTAACCCACATTTTCCATTCAACTATGATCTGCTGATAGAAAAATGAGAGTTCTGGACTAATTTCTTTCTTGACATTATTGCTAAGTAGAACTAGATACTATATCCAAGGAGTTCTCATTTGCAACAATAACTAATTTTGTATAAACAATTATTTTGTCGCGTTTTAACCCACATTTTCAATTCACCTATGATCTGCTGATAGAAAAATGAGAGTTCTGGACTAATTTCTTTCTTGATATTATTGCTAAGTAGAACTAGATACTATATCCAAGGAGTTCTCATTTGCAACAATAACTAATTTTGTATAAACAATTATTTTGTCGCGTTTTAACCCACATTTTCCATTCAACTATGATCTGCTGATAGAAAAATGAGAGTTCTGGACTAATTTCTTTCTTGACATTATTGCTAAGTAGAACTAGATACTATATCCAAAAAGTTCTCATTTGCAACAATAACAAATTTTTTATAAACAATTATTTTGTCGCGTCTTAACCCACATTTTCCATTCAACTATGATCTGCTGATAGAAAAATGAGAGTTCTGGACTAATTTCTTTCTTGATATTATTGCTAAGTAGAACTAGATACTATATCCAAGAAGTTCTCATTTGCAACAATAACTAGTTTTTTATAAACAATTATTTTGTCGCGTTTTAACCCACATTTTCCATTCAACTATGATCTGCTGATAGAAAAATGAGAGTTCTGGACTAATTTCTTTCTTGATATTATTGCTAAGTAGAACTAGATACTATATCCAAAAAGTTCTCATTTGCAACAATAACAAATTTTTTATAAACAATTATTTTGTCGCGTCTTAACCCACATTTTCCATTCAACTATGATCTGCTGATAGAAAAATGAGAGTTCTGGACTAATTTCTTTCTTGATATTATTGCTAAGTAGAACTAGATACTATATCCAAGGAGTTCTCATTTGCAACAATAACTAATTTTGTATAAACAATTATTTTGTCGCGTTTTAACCCACATTTTCAATTCACCTATGATCTGCTGATAGAAAAATGAGAGTTCTGGACTAATTTCTTTCTTGATATTATTGCTAAGTAGAACTAGATATTATATCCAAGGAGTTCTCATTTGCAACAATAACTAATTTTGTATAAACAATTATTTTGTCGCGTTTTAACCCACATTTTCCATTCAACTATGATCTGCTGATAGAAAAATGAGAGTTCTGGACTAATTTCTTTCTTGATATTATTGCTAAGTAGAACTAGATACTGTATCCAAAAAGTTCTCATTTGCAACAATAACAAATTTTTTATAAACAATTATTTTGTCGCGTTTTAACCCACATTTTCCATTCAACTATGATCTGCTGATAGAAAAATGAGAGTTCTGGACTAATTTCTTTCTTAATATTATTGCTAAGTAGGCCTAGATACTACATCTAAGGTGTTCTTTTTTGCAATAATAACCAATTTTGTATAAACAATTATTTTGTCGCGTTTTAACCCACATTTTTTATTCAACTATGATCTGCTGATAGAAAATAAAGAGTTCTGGACTAAATTCTTTCTTAATATTATTGCTAAGTAGGCCTAGATACTACATCTAAGGAGTTCCTATTTGCAACAATAACCAATTTAGTATAAACAATTATTTTGTCGCGTTTTAACCCACATTTTCCATTCAACTATGATCTGCTGATAGAAAAATGAGAGTTCTGGACTAATTTCTTTCTTGATAATATTGCTGAGTAGAACTAGATACTATATCCAAGGAGTTCTCATTTGCAACAATAACTAATTTTGTATAAACAATTATTTTGTGGCGTTTTAACCCACATATTCCATTCAACTATGATCTGCTGATAGAAAAATGAGAGTTTTGGACTAATTTCTTTCTTAATATTATTGATAAGTAGGCCTAGATACTACATCTAAGGAGTTCTTATTTGCAACAATAACCAATTTTGTATAAACAATTATTTTGTCGCGTTTTAAACCACATTTTCCATTCAACTATGATCTGCTGATAGAAAAATGAGAGTTCTGGACTAATTTCTTTCTTGATAATATTGCTAAGTAGAACTAGATACTATATCCAAGGAGTTCTCATTTGCAACAATAACTAATTTTGTATAAACAATTATTTTGTGGCGTTTTAACCCACATTTTCCATTCAACTATGATCTGCTGATAGAAAAATAAGAGTTCTGGACTAATTTCTTTTTTAATATTATTGCTAAGTAGGCCTAGATACTACATCTAAGGAGTTCTCATTTGCAACAATAACTAATTTTTTATAAACAATTATTTTGTCGCGTTTTAACCCACATTTTCCATTCAACTATGATCTACTGATAGAAAAATAAGAGTTCTGGACTAATTTCTTTTTTAATATTATTGCTAAGTAGGCCTAGATACTACATCTAAGGAGTTCTCATTTGCAACAATAACTAATTTTTTATAAACAATTATTTTGTCGCGTTTTAACCCACATTTTCCATTCAACTATGATCTACTGATAGAAAAATAAGAGTTCTGGACTAATTTCTTTTTTAATATTATTGCTAAGTAGGCCTAGATACTACATCTAAGGATTTCTTATTTGCAACAATAACCAATTTTTTATAAACAATTATTTTGTCGCGTTTTAACCCACATTTTCCATTCAACTATGATCTGCTGATAGAAAAATGAGAGTTCTGGACTAATTTCTTTCTTAATATTATTGCTAAGTAGGCCTAGATACTACATCTAAGGTGTTCTTTTTTGCAATAATAACCAATTTTGTATAAACAATTATTTTGTCGCGTTTTAACCCACATTTTCCATTCAACCATGATCTGCTGATAGAAAAATGAGAGTTCTGGACTAAATTCTTTCTTAATATTATTGCTAAGTAGGCCTAGATACTACATCTAAGGTGTTCTTTTTTGCAATAATAACCAATTTTGTATAAACAATTATTTTGTCGCGTTTTAACCCACATTTTTTATTCAACTATGATCTGCTGATAGAAAATAAAGAGTTCTGGACTAAATTCTTTCTTAATATTATTGCTAAGTAGGCCTAGATACTACATCTAAGGAGTTCCTATTTGCAACAATAACCAATTTAGTATAAACAATTATTTTGTCGCGTTTTAACCCACATTTTCCATTCAACTATGATCTGCTGATAGAAAAATGAGAGTTCTGGACTAATTTCTTTCTTGATAATATTGCTGAGTAGAACTAGATACTATATCCAAGGAGTTCTCATTTGCAACAATAACTAATTTTGTATAAACAATTATTTTGTGGCGTTTTAACCCACATATTCCATTCAACTATGATCTGCTGATAGAAAAATGAGAGTTTTGGACTAATTTCTTTCTTAATATTATTGCTAAGTAGGCCTAGATACTACATCTAAGGAGTTCTTATTTGCAACAATAACCAATTTTGTATAAACAATTATTTTGTCGCGTTTCAAACCACATTTTCCATTCAACTATGATCTGCTGATAGAAAAATGAGAGTTCTGGACTAATTTCTTTCTTGATAATATTGCTAAGTAGAACTAGATACTATATCCAAGGAGTTCTCATTTGCAACAATAACTAATTTTGTATAAACAATTATTTTGTGGCGTTTTAACCCACATTTTCCATTCAACTATGATCTGCTGATAGAAGAATGAGAGTTATAGACTAATTTCTTTCTTGATATTATTGCTAAGTAGAACTAGATACTATATCCAAGGAGTTCTCATTTGCAACAATAACTAATTTTTTATAAACAATTATTTTGTCGCGTTTTAACCCACATTTTCCATTCAACTATGATCTGCTGATAGAAAAATAAGAGTTCTGGACTAATTTCTTTTTTAATATTATTGCTAAGTAGGCCTAGATACTACATCTAAGGATTTCTTATTTGCAACAATAACCAATTTTGTATAAACAATTATTTTGTCGCGTTTTAACCCACATTTTCCATTCAACTATGATCTGCTGATAGAAAAATGAGAGTTCTGGACTAATTTCTTTCTTGATATTAATGCTAAGTAGAACTAGATACTATATCCAAGGAGTTCTCATTTGCAACAATAACTAATTTTTTATAAACAATTATTTTGTCCCGTTTTAACCCACATTTTCCATTCAACTATGATCTGCTGATAGAAAAATGAGAGTTCTGAACTAATTTCTTTCTTGATACTATTGCTAAGTAGAACTAGATACTATATCCAAGGAGTTCTCATTTGCAACAAAAACTAATTTTTTATAAACGATTATTTTGTCGCGTTTTAACCCACATTTTCCATTCAACTATGATCTGCTGATAGAAAAATGAGAGTTCTGGACTAATTTCTTTCTTGATATTATTGCTAAGTAGAACTAGATACTATATCCAAGGAGTTCTCATTTGCAACAATAACTAATTTTTTATAAACAATTATTTTGTCGCGTTTTAACCCACATTTTCCATTCAACTATGATCTGCTGATAGAAAAATAAGAGTTCTGGACTAATTTCTTTCTTAATATTATTGCTAAGTAGGCCTAGATACTACATCTAAGGAGTTCTCATTTGCAACAATAACTAATTTTTTATAAACAATTATTTTGTCGCGTTTTAACCCACATTTTCCATTCAACTATGATCTGCTGATAGAAAAATGAGAGTTCTGGACTAATTTCTTTCTTAATATTATTGCTAAGTAGGCCTAAATACTATATCTAAGGATTTCTTATTTGCAACAATAACCAACTTTGTATAAACAATTATTTTGTCGCGTTTTAACCCACATTTTCCATTCAACTATGATCTGCTGATAGAAATATGAGAGTTCTGGACTAATTTCTTTCTTAATATTATTGCTAAGTAGAACTAGATACTATATCCAAGGAGTTCTCATTTGCAACAATAACTAATTTTTTATAAACAATTATTTTGTCGCGTTTTAACCCACATTTTCCATTCAACTATGATCTGCTGATAGAAATATGAGAGTTCTGGACTAATTTCTTTCTTAATATTATTGCTAAGTAGAACTAGATACTATATCCAAGGAGTTCTCATTTGCAACAATAACTAATTTTTTATAAACAATTATTTTGTCGCGTTTTAACCCACATTTTCCATTCAACTATGATCTGCTGATAGAAATATGAGAGTTCTGGACTAATTTCTTTCTTAATATTATTGCTAAGTAGAACTAGATACTATATCCAAGGAGTTCTCATTTGCAACAATAACTAATTTTTTATAAACAATTATTTTGTCGCGTTTTAACCCACATTTTCCATTCAACTATGATCTGCTGATAGAAAAATGAGAGTTCTGGACTAATTTCTTTCTTGATTTTATTGCTAAGTAGAACTAGATACTATATCCAAGGAGTTCTAATTTGCAACAATAACTAATTTTTTATAAACAATTATTTTGTCGCGTTTTAACCCACATTCTCCATTCAACTATGATCTGCTGATAGAAAAATAAGAGTTCTGGACTAATTTCTTTCTTAATATGATTGCTAACTAGGCCTAGATACTACATCCAAGAAGTTCCTATTTGCAACAATAACCAATTTTTTATAAACAATTATTTTGTCGCGTTTTAACCCACATTCTCCATTCAACTATGATCTGCTGATAGAAAAATAAGAGTTCTGGACTAATTTCTTTCTTAATATTATTACTAAGTGGGCCTAGATACTACATCTAAGGATTTTTTATTTGCAACAATAACAAATTTTGTATAAACAATTATTTTGTCGCGTTTTAACCCACATTTTCCATTCAACTATGATCTGCTGATAGAAAAATGAGAGTTCTGGACTAATTTCTTTCTTAATATTATTGCTAAGTAGGCCTAGATACTATATCTAAGGAGTTCTTATTTGCAACAATAACCAATTTTTTATAAACAATTATTTTGTCGCGTTTTAACCCACATTTTCCATTCAACTATGATCTGCTGATAGAAAAATGAGAGTTCTGGACTAATTTCTATCTTAATATTATTGCTAAGTAGAACTAGATACTATATCCAAGGAGTTCTCATTTGCAACAATAACTAATTTTGTATAAACAATTATTTTGTCGCGTTTTAACCCACATTTTCAATTCACCTATGATCTGCTGATAGAAAAATGAGAGTTCTGGACTAATTTCTTTCTTGATATTATTGCTAAGTAGAACTAGATACTATATCCAAGGAGTTCTTATTTGCAACAATAACCAATTTTGTATAAACAATTATTTTGTCGCGTTTTAACCCACATTTTCCATTCAACTATGATCTGCTGATAGAAAAATGAGAGTTCTGGACTAATTTCTTTCTTGACATTATTGCTAAGTAGAACTAGATACTATATCCAAGGAGTTCTCATTTGCAACAATAACTAATTTTGTATAAACAATTATTTTGTCGCGTTTTAACCCACATTTTCAATTCACCTATGATCTGCTGATAGAAAAATGAGAGTTCTGGACTAATTTCTTTCTTGATATTATTGCTAAGTAGAACTAGATACTATATCCAAGGAGTTCTTATTTGCAACAATAACCAATTTTGTATAAACAATTATTTTGTCGCGTTTTAACCCACATTTTCCATTCAACTATGATCTGCTGATAGAAAAATGAGAGTTCTGGACTAATTTCTATCTTAATATTATTGCTAAGTAGAACTAGATACTATATCCAAGGAGTTCTCATTTGCAACAATAACTAATTTTGTATAAACAATTATTTTGTCGCGTTTTAACCCACATTTTCAATTCACCTATGATCTGCTGATAGAAAAATGAGAGTTCTGGACTAATTTCTTTCTTGATATTATTGCTAAGTAGAACTAGATACTATATCCAAGGAGTTCTTATTTGCAACAATAACCAATTTTGTATAAACAATTATTTTGTCGCGTTTTAACCCACATTTTCCATTCAACTATGATCTGCTGATAGAAAAATGAGAGTTCTGGACTAATTTCTTTCTTGACATTATTGCTAAGTAGAACTAGATACTATATCCAAGGAGTTCTCATTTGCAACAATAACTAATTTTGTATAAACAATTATTTTGTCGCGTTTTAACCCACATTTTCCATTCAACTATGATCTGCTGATAGAAAAATGAGAGTTCTGGACTAATTTCTTTCTTGACATTATTGCTAAGTAGAACTAGATACTATATCCAAGGAGTTCTCATTTGCAACAATAACTAATTTTGTATAAACAATTATTTTGTCGCGTTTTAACCCACATTTTCAATTCACCTATGATCTGCTGATAGAAAAATGAGAGTTCTGGACTAATTTCTTTCTTGATATTATTGCTAAGTAGAACTAGATACTATATCCAAGGAGTTCTTATTTGCAACAATAACCAATTTTGTATAAACAATTATTTTGTCGCGTTTTAACCCACATTTTCCATTCAACTATGATCTGCTGATAGAAAAATGAGAGTTCTGGACTAATTTCTTTCTTGACATTATTGCTAAGTAGAACTAGATACTATATCCAAGGAGTTCTCATTTGCAACAATAACTAATTTTGTATAAACAATTATTTTGTCGCGTTTTAACCCACATTTTCAATTCACCTATGATCTGCTGATAGAAAAATGAGAGTTCTGGACTAATTTCTTTCTTGATATTATTGCTAAGTAGAACTAGATACTATATCCAAGGAGTTCTTATTTGCAACAATAACCAATTTTGTATAAACAATTATTTTGTCGCGTTTTAACCCACATTTTCCATTCAACTATGATCTGCTGATAGAAAAATGAGAGTTCTGGACTAATTTCTTTCTTGACATTATTGCTAAGTAGAACTAGATACTATATCCAAGGAGTTCTCATTTGCAACAATAACTAATTTTGTATAAACAATTATTTTGTCGCGTTTTAACCCACATTTTCAATTCACCTATGATCTGCTGATAGAAAAATGAGAGTTCTGGACTAATTTCTTTCTTGATATTATTGCTAAGTAGAACTAGATACTATATCCAAGGAGTTCTTATTTGCAACAATAACCAATTTTGTATAAACAATTATTTTGTCGCGTTTTAACCCACATTTTCCATTCAACTATGATCTGCTGATAGAAAAATGAGAGTTCTGGACTAATTTCTTTCTTGATATTATTGCTAAGTAGAACTAGATACTATATCCAAGGAGTTTTCATTTGCAACAATAACTAATTTTGTATAAACAATTATTTTGTCGCTTTTTAACCCACATTTTCCATTCAACTATGATCTGCTGATAGAAAAATGAGAGTTCTGGACTAATTTTTTTCTTGATATTATTGCTAAGTAGAACTAGATACTTTATCCAAGGAGTTCTCATTTGCAACAATAACTAATTTTGTATAAACAATTATTTTGTCGCGTTTTAACCCACATTTTCCATTCAACTATGATCTGCTGATAGAAAAATGAGAGTTCTGGACTAATTTCTTTCTTGATATTATTGCTAAGTAGAACTAAATACTTTATCCAAGGAGTTCTCATTTGCAACAATAACTAATTTTGTATAAACATTTATTTTGTCGCGTTTTAACCCACATTTTCCATTCAACTATGATCTGTTGATAGAAAAATGAGAGTTCTGGACTAGTTTCTTTCTTAATATTATTACTAAGTGGGCCTAGATACTACATCTAAGGATTTCTTATTTGCAACAATAACCAATTTTTTATAAACAATTATTTTGTCGCGTTTTAACCCACATTTTCCATTCAACTATGATCTGCTGATAGAAAAATGAGAGTTCTGGACTAATTTCTTTCTTAATACTATTACTAAGTGGGCCTAGATACTACATCTAAGGATTTCTTATTTGCAACAATAACCAATATTTTATAAACAATTATTTTGTCGCGCTTTAACCCACATTTTCCATTCAACTATGATCTGCTTATAGAAAAATGAGAGTTCTGGACTAATTTCTTTCTTAATATTATTGCTAAGTAGGCCTAGATACTACATCTAAGGAGTTCCTATTTGCAACAATAACCAATTTTGTATAAACAATTATTTTGTCGCGTTTTAACCCACATTTTCCATTCAACTATGATCTGCTGATAGAAAAATGAGAGTTCTAGACTAATTTCTTTCTTGATATTATTGCTAAGTAGAACTAGATACTATATCCAAGGAGTTCTCATTTGCAACAATAACTAATTTTTTATAAACAATTATTTTGTCGCGTTTTAACCCACATTTTCCATTCAACTATGATCTGCTGATAGAAAAATGAGAGTTCTGGACTAATTTCTATCTTAATATTATTGCTAAGTAGGCCTAGATACTACATCTAAAGAGTTTTTATTTGCAACAATAACCAATTTTGTATAAACAATTATTTTGTCGCGTTTTAACCCACATTTTCCATTCAACTATGATCTGCTGATAGAAAAATGAGAGTTCTGGACTAATTTCTTTCTTGACATTATTGCTAAGTAGAACTAGATACTATATCCAAGGAGTTCTCATTTGCAACAATAACTAATTTTGTATAAACAATTATTTTGTCGTGTTTTAACCCACATTTTCAATTCACCTATGATCTGCTGATAGAAAAATGAGAGTTCTGGACTAATTTCTTTCTTGATATTATTGCTAAGTAGAACTAGATACTTTATCCAAGGAGTTCTCATTTGCAACAATAACTAATTTTGTATAAACAATTATTTTGTCGCGTTTTAACCCACATTTTCCATTCAACTATGATCTGCTGATAGAAAAATGAGAGTTCTGGACTAATTTCTTTCTTGACATTATTGCTAAGTAGAACTAGATACTATATCCAAGGAGTTCTCATTTGCAACAATAACTAATTTTGTATAAACAATTATTTTGTCGCGTTTTAACCCACATTTTCCATTCAACTATGATCTGCTGATAGAAAAATGAGAGTTCTGGACTAATTTCTTTCTTGATATTATTGCTAAGTAGAACTAGATACTATATCCAAGGAGTTTTCATTTGCAACAATAACTAATTTTGTATAAACATTTATTTTGTCGCGTTTTAACCCACATTTTCCATTCAACTATGATCTGCTGATAGAAAAATGAGAGTTCTGGACTAATTTTTTTCTTGATATTATTGCTAAGTAGAACTAGATACTTTATCCAAGGAGTTCTCATTTGCAACAATAACTAATTTTGTATAAACAATTATTTTGTCGCGTTTTAACCCACATTTTCCATTCAACTATGATCTGCTGATAGAAAAATGAGAGTTCTGGACTAATTTCTTTCTTAATACTATTACTAAGTGGGCCTAGATACTACATCTAAGGATTTCTTATTTGCAACAATAACCAATATTTTATAAACAATTATTTTGTCGCGCTTTAACCCACATTTTCCATTCAACTATGATCTGCTTATAGAAAAATGAGAGTTCTGGACTAATTTCTTTCTTAATATTATTGCTAAGTAGGCCTAGATACTACATCTAAGGAGTTCCTATTTGCAACAATAACCAATTTTGTATAAACAATTATTTTGTCGCGTTTTAACCCACATTTTCCATTCAACTATGATCTGCTGATAGAAAAATGAGAGTTCTAGACTAATTTCTTTCTTGATATTATTGCTAAGTAGAACTAGATACTATATCCAAGGAGTTCTCATTTGCAACAATAACTAATTTTTTATAAACAATTATTTTGTCGCGTTTTAACCCACATTTTCCATTCAACTATGATCTGCTGATAGAAATATGAGAGTTCTGGACTAATTTCTTTCTTAATATTATTGCTAAGTAGAACTAGATACTATATCCAAGGAGTTCTCATTTGCAACAATAACTAATTTTTTATACACAATTATTTTGTCGCGTTTTAACCCACATTTTCCATTCAACTATGATCTGCTGATAGAAAAATGAGAGTTCTAGACTAATTTCTTTCTTGATATTATTGCTAAGTAGAACTAGATACTATATCCAAGGAGTTCTCATTTGCAACAATAACTAATTTTTTATAAACAATTATTTTGTCGCGTTTTAACCCACATTTTCCATTCAACTATGATCTGCTGATAGAAATATGAGAGTTCTGGACTAATTTCTTTCTTAATATTATTGCTAAGTAGAACTAGATACTATATCCAAGGAGTTCTCATTTGCAACAATAACTAATTTTTTATACACAATTATTTTGTCGCGTTTTAACCCACATTTTCCATTCAACTATGATCTGCTGATAGAAAAATGAGAGTTCTAGACTAATTTCTTTCTTGATATTATTGCTAAGTAGAACTAGATACTATATCCAAGGAGTTCTCATTTGCAACAATAACTAATTTTTTATAAACAATTATTTTGTCGCGTTTTAACCCACATTTTCCATTCAACTATGATCTGCTGATAGAAATATGAGAGTTCTGGACTAATTTCTTTCTTAATATTATTGCTAAGTAGATCTTGATACTATATCCAAGGAGTTCTCATTTGCAACAATAACTAATTTTTTATAAACAATTATTTTGTCGCGTTTTAACCCACATTTTCCATTCAACTATGATCTGCTGATAGAAAAATGAGAGTTCTGGACTAATTTCTTTATTGATTTTATTGCTAAGTAAAACTAGATACTATATCCAAGGAGTTCTAATTTGCAACAATAACTAATTTTTTATAAACAATTATTTTGTCGCGTTTTAACCCACATTCTCCATTCAACTATGATCTGCTGATAGAAAAATAAGAGTTCTGGACTAATTTCTTTCTTAATATTATTGCTAACTAGGCCTAGATACTACATCTAAGAAGTTCCTATTTGCAACAATAACCAATTTTGTATAAACAATTATTTTGTAGCGTTTTAACCCACATTTTCCATTCAACTATGATCTGCTGATAGAAAAATAAGAGTTCTGGACTAATTTCTTTCTTAATATTATTACTAAGTGGGCCTAGATACTACATCTAAGGATTTTTTATTTGCAACAATAACAAATTTTGTATAAACAATTATTTTGTCGCGTTTTAACCCACATTTTCCATTCAACTATGATCTGCTGATAGAAAAATGAGAGTTCTGGACTAATTTCTTTCTTAATATTATTGCTAAGTAGGCCTAGATACTACATCTAAGGAGTTCTTATTTGCAACAATAACCAATTTTTTATAAACAATTAGTTTGTCGCGTTTTAACCCACATTTTCCATTCAACTATGATCTGCTGATAGAAAAATGAGAGTTCTGGACTAATTTCTATCTTAATATTATTGCTAAGTAGGCCTAGATACTACATCTAAAGAGTTTTTATTTGCAACAATAACCAATTTTGTATAAACAATTATTTTGTCGCGTTTTAACCCACATTTTCCATTCAACTATGATCTGCTGATAGAAAAATGAGAGTTCTGGACTAATTTCTTTCTTGATATTATTGCTAAGTAGAACTAGATACTATATCCAAGGAGTTCTCATTTGCAACAATAACTAATTTTGTATAAACAATTATTTTGTCGCGTTTTAACCCACATTTTCCATTCAACTATGATCTGCTGATAGAAAAATGAGAGTTCTGGACTAATTTCTTTCTTGACATTATTGCTAAGTAGAACTAGATACTATATCCAAGGAGTTCTCATTTGCAACAATAACTAATTTTGTATAAACAATTATTTTGTCGCGTTTTAACCCACATTTTCAATTCACCTATGATCTGCTGATAGAAAAATGAGAGTTCTGGACTAATTTCTTTCTTGATATTATTGCTAAGTAGAACTAGATACTATATCCAAGGAGTTTTCATTTGCAACAATAACTAATTTTGTATAAACAATTATTTTGTCGCGTTTTAACCCACATTTTCCATTCAACTATGATCTGCTGATAGAAAAATGAGAGTTCTGGACTAATTTTTTTCTTGATATTATTGCTAAGTAGAACTAAATACTTTATCCAAGGAGTTCTCATTTGCAACAATAACTAATTTTGTATAAACAATTATTTTGTCGCGTTTTAACCCACATTTTCCATTCAACTATGATCTGCTGATAGAAAAATGAGAGTTCTGGACTAATTTTTTTCTTGATATTATTGCTAAGTAGAACTAAATACTTTATCCAAGGAGTTCTCATTTGCAACAATAACTAATTTTGTATAAACAATTATTTTGTCGCGTTTTAACCCACATTTTCCATTCAACTATGATCTGCTGATAGAAAAATGAGAGTTCTGGACTAATTTCTTTCTTGATTTTATTGCTAAGTAGAACTAGATACTATATCCAAGGAGTTCTAATTTGCAACAATAACTAATTTTTTATAAACAATTATTTTGTCGCGTTTTAACCCACATTCTCCATTCAACTATGATCTGCTGATAGAAAAATAAGAGTTCTGGACTAATTTCTTTCTTAATATGATTGCTAACTAGGCCTAGATACTACATCCAAGAAGTTCCTATTTGCAACAATAACCAATTTTGTATAAACAATTATTTTGTAGCGTTTTAACCCACATTTTCCATTCAACTATGATCTGCTGATAGAAAAATAAGAGTTCTGGACTAATTTCTTTCTTAATATTATTACTAAGTGGGCCTAGATACTACATCTAAGGATTTTTTATTTGCAACAATAACAAATTTTGTATAAACAATTATTTTGTCGCGTTTTAAACCACATTTTCCATTCAACTATGATCTGCTGATAGAAAAATGAGAGTTCTGGACTAATTTCTTTCTTGATAATATTGCTAAGTAGAACTAGATACTATATCCAAGGAGTTCTCATTTGCAACAATAACTAATTTTGTATAAACAATTATTTTGTGGCGTTTTAACCCACATTTTCCATTCAACTATGATCTGCTGATAGAAAAATAAGAGTTCTGGACTAATTTCTTTTTTAATATTATTGCTAAGTAGGCCTAGATACTACATCTAAGGATTTCTTATTTGCAACAATAACCAATTTTGTATAAACAATTATTTTGTCGCGTTTTAACCCACATTTTCCATTCAACTATGATCTGCTGATAGAAAAATAAGAGTTCTGGACTAATTTCTTTTTTAATATTATTGCTAAGTAGGCCTAGATACTACATCTAAGGAGTTCTCATTTGCAACAATAACTAATTTTTTATAAACAATTATTTTGTCGCGTTTTAACCCACATTTTCCATTCAACTATGATCTACTGATAGAAAAATAAGAGTTCTGGACTAATTTCTTTTTTAATATTATTGCTAAGTAGGCCTAGATACTACATCTAAGGATTTCTTATTTGCAACAATAACCAATTTTTTATAAACAATTATTTTGTCGCGTTTTAACCCACATTTTCCATTCAACTATGATCTGCTGATAGAAAAATGAGAGTTCTGGACTAATTTCTTTCTTAATATTATTGCTAAGTAGGCCTAGATACTACATCTAAGGTGTTCTTTTTTGCAATAATAACCAATTTTGTATAAACAATTATTTTGTCGCGTTTTAACCCACATTTTCCATTCAACCATGATCTGCTGATAGAAAAATGAGAGTTCTGGACTAAATTCTTTCTTAATATTATTGCTAAGTAGGCCTAGATACTACATCTAAGGTGTTCTTTTTTGCAATAATAACCAATTTTGTATAAACAATTATTTTGTCGCGTTTTAACCCACATTTTTTATTCAACTATGATCTGCTGATAGAAAATAAAGAGTTCTGGACTAATTTCTTTTTTAATATTATTGCTAAGTAGGCCTAGATACTACATCTAAGGAGTTCTCATTTGCAACAATAACTAATTTTTTATAAACAATTATTTTGTGGCGTTTTAACCCACATTTTCCATTCAACTATGATCTGCTGATAGAAAAATAAGAGTTCTGGACTAATTTCTTTTTTAATATTATTGCTAAGTAGGCCTAGATACTACATCTAAGGATTTCTTATTTGCAACAATAACCAATTTTGTATAAACAATTATTTTGTCGCGTTTTAACCCACATTTTCCATTCAACTATGATCTGCTGATAGAAAAATGAGAGTTCTGGACTAATTTCTTTCTTAATATTATTGCTAAGTAGGCCTAGATACTACATCTAAGGTGTTCTTTTTTGCAATAATAACCAATTTTGTATAAACAATTATTTTGTCGCGTTTTAACCCACATTTTCCATTCAACCATGATCTGCTGATAGAAAAATGAGAGTTCTGGACTAAATTCTTTCTTAATATTATTGCTAAGTAGGCCTAGATACTACATCTAAGGTGTTCTTTTTTGCAATAATAACCAATTTTGTATAAACAATTATTTTGTCGCGTTTTAACCCACATTTTTTATTCAACTATGATCTGCTGATAGAAAATAAAGAGTTCTGGACTAAATTCTTTCTTAATATTATTGCTAAGTAGGCCTAGATACTACATCTAAGGAGTTCCTATTTGCAACAATAACCAATTTAGTATAAACAATTATTTTGTCGCGTTTTAACCCACATTTTCCATTCAACTATGATCTGCTGATAGAAAAATGAGAGTTCTGGACTAATTTCTTTCTTGATAATATTGCTGAGTAGAACTAGATACTATATCCAAGGAGTTCTCATTTGCAACAATAACTAATTTTGTATAAACAATTATTTTGTGGCGTTTTAACCCACATATTCCATTCAACTATGATCTGCTGATAGAAAAATGAGAGTTTTGGACTAATTTCTTTCTTAATATTATTGCTAAGTAGGCCTAGATACTACATCTAAGGAGTTCTTATTTGCAACAATAACCAATTTTGTATAAACAATTATTTTGTCGCGTTTCAAACCACATTTTCCATTCAACTATGATCTGCTGATAGAAAAATGAGAGTTCTGGACTAATTTCTTTCTTGATAATATTGCTAAGTAGAACTAGATACTATATCCAAGGAGTTCTCATTTGCAACAATAACTAATTTTGTATAAACAATTATTTTGTGGCGTTTTAACCCACATTTTCCATTCAACTATGATCTGCTGATAGAAGAATGAGAGTTATAGACTAATTTCTTTCTTGATATTATTGCTAAGTAGAACTAGATACTATATCCAAGGAGTTCTCATTTGCAACAATAACTAATTTTTTATAAACAATTATTTTGTCGCGTTTTAACCCACATTTTCCATTCAACTATGATCTGCTGATAGAAAAATAAGAGTTCTGGACTAATTTCTTTTTTAATATTATTGCTAAGTAGGCCTAGATACTACATCTAAGGATTTCTTATTTGCAACAATAACCAATTTTGTATAAACAATTATTTTGTCGCGTTTTAACCCACATTTTCCATTCAACTATGATCTGCTGATAGAAAAATGAGAGTTCTGGACTAATTTCTTTCTTGATATTAATGCTAAGTAGAACTAGATACTATATCCAAGGAGTTCTCATTTGCAACAATAACTAATTTTTTATAAACAATTATTTTGTCCCGTTTTAACCCACATATTCCATTCAACTATGATCTGCTGATAGAAAAATGAGAGTTCTGAACTAATTTCTTTCTTGATACTATTGCTAAGTAGAACTAGATACTATATCCAAGGAGTTCTCATTTGCAACAATAACTAATTTTTTATAAACGATTATTTTGTCGCGTTTTAACCCACATTTTCCATTCAACTATGATCTGCTGATAGAAAAATGAGAGTTCTGGACTAATTTCTTTCTTGATATTATTGCTAAGTAGAACTAGATACTATATCCAAGGAGTTCTCATTTGCAACAATAACTAATTTTTTATAAACAATTATTTTGTCGCGTTTTAACCCACATTTTCCATTCAACTATGATCTGCTGATAGAAAAATAAGAGTTCTGGACTAATTTCTTTCTTAATATTATTGCTAAGTAGGCCTAGATACTACATCTAAGGAGTTCTCATTTGCAACAATAACTAATTTTTTATAAACAATTATTTTGTCGCGTTTTAACCCACATTTTCCATTCAACTATGATCTGCTGATAGAAAAATGAGAGTTCTGGACTAATTTCTTTCTTAATATTATTGCTAAGTAGGCCTAAATACTATATCTAAGGATTTCTTATTTGCAACAATAACCAATTTTGTATAAACAATTATTTTGTCGCGTTTTAACCCACATTTTCCATTCAACTATGATCTGCTGATAGAAATATGAGAGTTCTGGACTAATTTCTTTCTTAATATTATTGCTAAGTAGAACTAGATACTATATCCAAGGAGTTCTCATTTGCAACAATAACTAATTTTTTATAAACAATTATTTTGTCGCGTTTTAACCCACATTTTCCATTCAACTATGATCTGCTGATAGAAATATGAGAGTTCTGGACTAATTTCTTTCTTAATATTATTGCTAAGTAGAACTAGATACTATATCCAAGGAGTTCTCATTTGCAACAATAACTAATTTTTTATAAACAATTATTTTGTCGCGTTTTAACCCACATTTTCCATTCAACTATGATCTGCTGATAGAAAAATGAGAGTTCTGGACTAATTTCTTTCTTAATATTATTGCTAAGTAGGCCTAGATACTACATCTAAGGAGTTCTTATTTGCAACAATAACCAATTTTTTATAAACAATTATTTTGTCGCGTTTTAACCCACATTTTCCATTCAACTATGATCTGCTGATAGAAAAATGAGAGTTCTGGACTAATTTCTATCTTAATATTATTGCTAAGTAGGCCTAGATACTACATCTAAAGAGTTTTTATTTGCAACAATAACCAATTTTGTATAAACAATTATTTTGTCGCGTTTTAACCCACATTTTCCATTCAACTATGATCTGCTGATAGAAAAATGAGAGTTCTGGACTAATTTCTTTCTTGACATTATTGCTAAGTAGAACTAGATACTATATCCAAGGAGTTCTCATTTGCAACAATAACTAATTTTGTATAAACAATTATTTTGTCGCGTTTTAACCCACATTTTCAATTCACCTATGATCTGCTGATAGAAAAATGAGAGTTCTGGACTAATTTCTTTCTTGATATTATTGCTAAGTAGAAATAGATACTATATCCAAGGAGTTTTCATTTGCAACAATAACTAATTTTGTATAAACAATTATTTTGTCGCTTTTTAACCCACATTTTCCATTCAACTATGATCTGCTGATAGAAAAATGAGAGTTCTGGACTAATTTTTTTCTTGATATTATTGCTAAGTAGAACTAGATACTTTATCCAAGGAGTTCTCATTTGCAACAATAACTAATTTTGTATAAACAATTATTTTGTCGCGTTTTAACCCACATTTTCCATTCAACTATGATCTGCTGATAGAAAAATGAGAGTTCTGGACTAATTTCTTTCTTGATATTATTGCTAAGTAGAACTAAATACTTTATCCAAGGAGTTCTCATTTGCAACAATAACTAATTTTGTATAAACATTTATTTTGTCGCGTTTTAACCCACATTTTCCATTCAACTATGATCTGCTGATAGAAAAATGAGAGTTCTGGACTAATTTCTTTCTTAATATTATTACTAAGTGGGCCTAGATACTACATCTAAGGATTTCTTATTTGCAACAATAACCAATTTTTTATAAACAATTATTTTGTCGCGTTTTAACCCACATTTTCCATTCAACTATGATCTGCTGATAGAAAAATGAGAGTTCTGGACTAATTTCTTTCTTAATACTATTACTAAGTGGGCCTAGATACTACATCTAAGGATTTCTTATTTGCAACAATAACCAATATTTTATAAACAATTATTTTGTCGCGCTTTAACCCACATTTTCCATTCAACTATGATCTGCTTATAGAAAAATGAGAGTTCTGGACTAATTTTTTTCTTAATATTATTGCTAAGTAGGCCTAGATACTACATCTAAGGAGTTCCTATTTGCAACAATAACCAATTTTGTATAAACAATTATTTTGTCGCGTTTTAACCCACATTTTCCATTCAACTATGATCTGCTGATAGAAAAATGAGAGTTCTAGACTAATTTCTTTCTTGATATTATTGCTAAGTAGAACTAGATACTATATCCAAGGAGTTCTCATTTGCAACAATAACTAATTTTTTATAAACAATTATTTTGTCGCGTTTTAACCCACATTTTCCATTCAACTATGATCTGCTGATAGAAATATGAGAGTTCTGGACTAATTTCTTTCTTAATATTATTGCTAAGTAGAACTAGATACTATATCCAAGGAGTTCTCATTTGCAACAATAACTAATTTTTTATACACAATTATTTTGTCGCGCTTTAACCCACATTTTCCATTCAACTATGATCTGCTTATAGAAAAATGAGAGTTCTGGACTAATTTCTTTCTTAATATTATTGCTAAGTAGGCCTAGATACTACATCTAAGGAGTTCCTATTTGCAACAATAACCAATTTTGTATAAACAATTATTTTGTCGCGTTTTAACCCACATTTTCCATTCAACTATGATCTGCTGATAGAAAAATGAGAGTTCTAGACTAATTTCTTTCTTGATATTATTGCTAAGTAGAACTAGATACTATATCCAAGGAGTTCTCATTTGCAACAATAACTAATTTTTTATAAACAATTATTTTGTCGCGTTTTAACCCACATTTTCCATTCAACTATGATCTGCTGATAGAAAAATGAGAGTTCTGGACTAATTTCTATCTTAATATTATTGCTAAGTAGGCCTAGATACTACATCTAAAGAGTTTTTATTTGCAACAATAACCAATTTTGTATAAACAATTATTTTGTCGCGTTTTAACCCACATTTTCCATTCAACTATGATCTGCTGATAGAAAAGTGAGAGTTCTGGACTAATTTCTTTCTTGACATTATTGCTAAGTAGAACTAGATACTATATCCAAGGAGTTCTCATTTGCAACAATAACTAATTTTGTATAAACAATTATTTTGTCGCGTTTTAACCCACATTTTCAATTCACCTATGATCTGCTGATAGAAAAATGAGAGTTCTGGACTAATTTCTTTCTTGATATTATTGCTAAGTAGAACTAGATACTATATCCAAGGAGTTTTCATTTGCAACAATAACTAATTTTGTATAAACAATTATTTTGTCGCTTTTTAACCCACATTTTCCATTCAACTATGATCTGCTGATAGAAAAATGAGAGTTCTGGACTAATTTTTTTCTTGATATTATTGCTAAGTAGAACTAGATACTTTATCCAAGGAGTTCTCATTTGCAACAATAACTAATTTTGTATAAACAATTATTTTGTCGCGTTTTAACCCACATTTTCCATTCAACTATGATCTGCTGATAGAAAAATGAGAGTTCTGGACTAATTTCTTTCTTGATATTATTGCTAAGTAGAACTAGATACTATATCCAAGGAGTTTTCATTTGCAACAATAACTAATTTTGTATAAACATTTATTTTGTCGCGTTTTAACCCACATTTTCCATTCAACTATGATCTGCTGATAGAAAAATGAGAGTTCTGGACTAATTTTTTTCTTGATATTATTGCTAAGTAGAACTAGATACTTTATCCAAGGAGTTCTCATTTGCAACAATAACTAATTTTGTATAAACAATTATTTTGTCGCGTTTTAACCCACATTTTCCATTCAACTATGATCTGTTGATAGAAAAATGAGAGTTCTGGACTAATTTCTTTCTTAATACTATTACTAAGTGGGCCTAGATACTACATCTAAGGATTTCTTATTTGCAACAATAACCAATATTTTATAAACAATTATTTTGTCGCGCTTTAACCCACATTTTCCATTCAACTATGATCTGCTAATAGAAAAATGAGAGTTCTGGACTAATTTCTTTCTTAATATTATTGCTAAGTAGGCCTAGATACTACATCTAAGGAGTTCCTATTTGCAACAATAACCAATTTTGTATAAACAATTATTTTGTCGCGTTTTAACCCACATTTTCCATTCAACTATGATCTGCTGATAGAAAAATGAGAGTTCTAGACTAATTTCTTTCTTGATATTATTGCTAAGTAGAACTAGATACTATATCCAAGGAGTTCTCATTTGCAACAATAACTAATTTTTTATAAACAATTATTTTGTCGCGTTTTAACCCACATTTTCCATTCAACTATGATCTGCTGATAGAAATATGAGAGTTCTGGACTAATTTCTTTCTTAATATTATTGCTAAGTAGAACTAGATACTATATCTAAGGAGTTCTCATTTGCAACAATAACTAATTTTTTATACACAATTATTTTGTCGCGTTTTAACCCACATTTTCCATTCAACTATGATCTGCTGATAGAAAAATGAGAGTTCTAGACTAATTTCTTTCTTGATATTATTGCTAAGTAGAACTAGATACTATATCCAAGGAGTTCTCATTTGCAACAATAACTAATTTTTTATAAACAATTATTTTGTCGCGTTTTAACCCACATTTTCCATTCAACTATGATCTGCTGATAGAAATATGAGAGTTCTGGACTAATTTCTTTCTTAATATTATTGCTAAGTAGATCTTGATACTATATCCAAGGAGTTCTCATTTGCAACAATAACTAATTTTTTATAAACAATTATTTTGTCGCGTTTTAACCCACATTTTCCATTCAACTATGATCTGCTGATAGAAAAATGAGAGTTCTGGACTAATTTCTTTCTTGAAATTATTGCTAAGTAGAACTAGATACTATATCCAAGGAGTTCTCATTTGCAACAATAACTAATTTTTTATAAACAATTATTTTGTCGCGTTTTAACCCACATTCTCCATTCAACTATGATCTGCTGATAGAAAAATAAGAGTTCTGGACTAATTTCTTTCTTAATATTATTGCTAACTAGGCCTAGATACTACATATGAGAAGTTCCTATTTGCAACAATAACCAATTTTGTATAAACAATTATTTTGTAGCGTTTTAACCCACATTTTCCATTCAACTATGATCTGCTGATAGAAAAATAAGAGTTCTGGACTAATTTCTTTCTTAATATTATTACTAAGTGGGCCTAGATACTACATCTAAGGATTTTTTATTTGCAACAATAACAAATTTTGTATAAACAATTATTTTGTCGCGTTTTAACCCACATTTTCCATTCAACTATGATCTGCTGATAGAAAAATGAGAGTTCTGGACTAATTTCTTTCTTAATATTATTGCTAAGTAGGCCTAGATACTACATCTAAGGAGTTCTTATTTGCAACAATAACCAATTTTTTATAAACAATTAGTTTGTCGCGTTTTAACCCACATTTTCCATTCAACTATGATCTGCTGATAGAAAAATGAGAGTTCTGGACTAATTTCTATCTTAATATTATTGCTAAGTAGGCCTAGATACTACATCTAAAGAGTTTTTATTTGCAACAATAACCAATTTTGTATAAACAATTATTTTGTCGCGTTTTAACCCACATTTTCCATTCAACTATGATCTGCTGATAGAAAAATGAGAGTTCTGGACTAATTTCTTTCTTGATATTATTGCTAAGTAGAACTAGATACTATATCCAAGGAGTTCTCATTTGCAACAATAACTAATTTTGTATAAACAATTATTTTGTCGCGTTTTAACCCACATTTTCCATTCAACTATGATCTGCTGATAGAAAAATGAGAGTTCTGGACTAATTTCTTTCTTGACATTATTGCTAAGTAGAACTAGATACTATATCCAAGGAGTTCTCATTTGCAACAATAACTAATTTTGTATAAACAATTATTTTGTCGCGTTTTAACCCACATTCTCAATTCACCTATGATCTGCTGATAGAAAAATGAGAGTTCTGGACTAATTTCTTTCTTGATATTATTGCTAAGTAGAACTAGATACTATATCCAAGGAGTTTTCATTTGCAACAATAACTAATTTTGTATAAACAATTATTTTGTCGCGTTTTAACCCACATTTTCCATTCAACTATGATCTGCTGATAGAAAAATGAGAGTTCTGGACTAATTTTTTTCTTGATATTATTGCTAAGTAGAACTAGATACTTTATCCAAGGAGTTCTCATTTGCAACAATAACTAATTTTGTATAAACAATTATTTTGTCGCGTTTTAACCCACATTTTCCATTCAACTATGATCTGCTGATAGAAAAATGAGAGTTCTGGACTAATTTTTTTCTTGATATTATTGCTAAGTAGAACTAAATACTTTATCCAAGGAGTTCTCATTTGCAACAATAACTAATTTTGTATAAACAATTATTTTGTCGCGTTTTAACCCACATTTTCCATTCAACTATGATCTGCTGATAGAAAAATGAGAGTTCTGGACTAATTTTTTTCTTGATATTATTGCTAAGTAGAACTAAATACTTTATCCAAGGAGTTCTCATTTGCAACAATAACTAATTTTGTATAAACAATTATTTTGTCGCGTTTTAACCCACATTTTCCATTCAACTATGATCTGCTGATAGAAAAATGAGAGTTCTGGACTAATTTCTTTCTTAATATTATTGCTAAGTAGAACTAGATACTATATCCAAGGAGTTCTCATTTGCAACAATAACTAATTTTTTATAAACAATTATTTTGTCGCGTTTTAACCCACATTTTCCATTCAACTATGATCTGCTGATAGAAAAATGAGAGTTCTGGACTAATTTCTTTCTTGATTTTATTGCTAAGTAGAACTAGATACTATATCCAAGGAGTTCTAATTTGCAACAATAACTAATTTTTTATAAACAATTATTTTGTCGCGTTTTAACCCACATTCTCCATTCAACTATGATCTGCTGATAGAAAAATAAGAGTTCTGGACTAATTTCTTTCTTAATATGATTGCTAACTAGGCCTAGATACTACATCCAAGAAGTTCCTATTTGCAACAATAACCAATTTTGTATAAACAATTATTTTGTAGCGTTTTAACCCACATTTTCCATTCAACTATGATCTGCTGATAGAAAAATAAGAGTTCTGGACTAATTTCTTTCTTAATATTATTACTAAGTGGGCCTAGATACTACATCTAAGGATTTTTTATTTGCAACAATAACAAATTTTGTATAAACAATTATTTTGTCGCGTTTTAACCCACATTTTCCATTCAACTATGATCTGCTGATAGAAAAATGAGAGTTCTGGACTAATTTCTTTCTTAATATTATTGCTAAGTAGGCCTAGATACTACATCTAAGGAGTTCTTATTTGCAACAATAACCAATTTTTTATAAACAATTATTTTGTCGCGTTTTAACCCACATTTTCCATTCAACTATGATCTGCTGATAGAAAAATGAGAGTTCTGGACTAATTTCTATCTTAATATTATTGCTAAGTAGGCCTAGATACTACATCTAAAGAGTTTTTATTTGCAACAATAACCAATTTTGTATAAACAATTATTTTGTCGCGTTTTAACCCACATTTTCCATTCAACTATGATCTGCTGATAGAAAAATGAGAGTTCTGGACTAATTTCTTTCTTGACATTATTGCTAAGTAGAACTAGATACTATATCCAAGGAGTTCTCATTTGCAACAATAACTAATTTTGTATAAACAATTATTTTGTCGCGTTTTAACCCACATTTTCAATTCACCTATGATCTGCTGATAGAAAAATGAGAGTTCTGGACTAATTTCTTTCTTGATATTATTGCTAAGTAGAACTAGATACTATATCCAAGGAGTTTTCATTTGCAACAATAACTAATTTTGTATAAACAATTATTTTGTCGCGTTTTAACCCACATTTTCCATTCAACTATGATCTGCTGATAGAAAAATGAGAGTTCTGGACTAATTTTTTTCTTGATATTATTGCTAAGTAGAACTAGATACTTTATCCGAGGAGTTCTCATTTGCAACAATAACTAATTTTGTATAAACAATTATTTTGTCGCGTTTTAACCCACATTTTCCATTCAACTATGATCTGCTGATAGAAAAATGAGAGTTCTGGACTAATTTTTTTCTTGATATTATTGCTAAGTAGAACTAAATACTTTATCCAAGGAGTTCTCATTTGCAACAATAACTAATTTTGTATAAACAATTATTTTGTCGCGTTTTAACCCACATTTTCCATTCAACTATGATCTGCTGATAGAAAAATGAGAGTTCTGGACTAATTTTTTTCTTGATATTATTGCTAAGTAGAACTTGATACTTTATCCAAGGAGTTCTCATTTGCAACAATAACTAATTTTGTATAAACAATTATTTTGTCGCGTTTTAACCCACATTTTCCATTCAACTATGATCTGCTGATAGAAAAATGAGAGTTCTGGACTAATTTTTTTCTTGATATTATTGCTAAGTAGAACTAAATACTTTATCCAAGGAGTTCTCATTTGCAACAATAACTAATTTTGTATAAACAATTATTTTGTCGCGTTTTAACCCACATTTTCCATTCAACTATGATCTGCTGATAGAAAAATGAGAGTTCTGGACTAATTTTTTTCTTGATATTATTGCTAAGTAGAACTAAATACTTTATCCAAGGAGTTCTCATTTGCAACAATAACTAATTTTGTATAAACAATTATTTTGTCGCGTTTTAACCCACATTTTCCATTCAACTATGATCTGCTGATAGAAAAATGAGAGTTCTGGACTAATTTCTTTCTTAATATTATTGCTAAGTAGGCCTAGATACTACATCTAAGGAGTTCCTATTTGCAACAATAACCAATTTTGTATAAACAATTATTTTGTCGCGTTTTAACCCACATTTTCCATTCAACTATGATCTGCTGATAGAAAAATGAGAGTTCTGGACTAATTTCTTTCTTGATATTATTGCTAAGTAGAACTAGATACTATATCCAAGAAGTTCTCATTTGCAACAATAACTAGTTTTTTATAAACAATTATTTTGTCGCGTTTTAACCCACATTTTCCATTCAACTATGATCTGCTGATAGAAAAATGAGAGTTCTGGACTAATTTCTTTCTTGATATTATTGCTAAGTAGAACTAGATACTATATCCAAAAAGTTCTCATTTGCAACAATAACAAATTTTTTATAAACAATTATTTTGTCGCGTCTTAACCCACATTTTCCATTCAACTATGATCTGCTGATAGAAAAATGAGAGTTCTGGACTAATTTCTTTCTTGATATTATTGCTAAGTAGAACTAGATACTATATCCAAGAAGTTCTCATTTGCAACAATAACTAGTTTTTTATAAACAATTATTTTGTCGCGTTTTAACCCACATTTTCCATTCAACTATGATCTGCTGATAGAAAAATGAGAGTTCTGGACTAATTTCTTTCTTAATATTCTTGCTAAGTAGGCCTAGATACTACATCTAAGGTGTTCTCATTTGCAACAATAACCAATTTTGTATAAACAATTATTGTGTCGCGTTTTAACCCACATTTTCCATTCAACTATGATCTGCTGATAGAAAAATGAGAGTTCTGGACTAATTTCTTTCTTAATATTATTGCTAAGTAGGCCTAAATACTACATCTAAGGTGTTCTTTTTTGCAACAATAACCAATTTTGCATAAACAATTATTTTGTCGCGTTTTAACCCACATTTTCCATTCAACTATGATCTGCTGATAGAAAAATGAGAGTTCTGGACTAATTTCTTTCTTGAAATTATTGCTAAGTAGAACTAGATACCATATCCAAGGAGTTCTCATTTGCAACAATAACTAATTTTTTATAAACAATTATTTTGTCGCGTTTTAACCCACATTTTCCATTCAACTATGATCTGCTGATAGAAAAATGAGAGTTCTGGACTAATTTCTTTCTTGAAATTATTGCTAAGTAGAACTAGATACTATATCCAAGGAGTTCTCATTTGCAACAATAACTAATTTTTTATAAACAATTATTTTGTCGCGTTTTAACCCACATTTTCCATTCAACTATGATCTGCTGATAGAAAAATGAAAGTTCTGGACTAATTTCTTTCTTGAAATTATTGCTAAGTAGAACTAGATACTATATCCAAGGAGTTCTCATTTGCAACAATAACTAATTTTTTATAAACAATTATTTTGTCGCGTTTTAACCCACATTTTCCATTCAACTATGATCTGCTGATAGAAAAATGAGAGTTCTGGACTAATTTCTTTCTTGAAATTATTGCTAAGTAGAACTAGATACTATATCTAAGGAGTTCTTATTTGCAACAATAACTAATTTTTTATAAACAATTATTTTGTCGCGTTTTAACCCACATTTTCCATTCAACTATGATCTGCTGATAGAAAAATGAGAGTTCTGGACTAATCTCTTTCTTGAAATTATTGCTAAGTAGAACTAGATACTATATCCAAGGAGTTCTCATTTGCAACAATAACTAATTTTTTATAAACAATTATTTTGTCGCGTTTTAACCCACATTTTCCATTCAACTATGATCTGCTGATAGAAAAATGAGAGTTCTTGACTAATTTCTTTTTTAATATTATTGCTTAGTAGGCCTAGATACTACATCTAAGGTGTTCTTTTTTGCAACAATAACCAATTTTGTATAAACAATTATTTTGTCGCGTTTTAACCCACATTTTCCATTCAACTATGATCTGCTGATAGAAAAATGAGAGTTCTGGACTAATTTCTTTCTTAATATCATTGCTAAGTAGGCCTAGATACTACATCTAAGGTGTTCTTTTTTGCAACAATAACCAATTTTGTATAAACAATTATTTTGTCGCGTTTTAACCCACATTTTCCATTCAACTATGATCTGCTGATAGAAAAATGAGAGTTCTGGACTAATTTCTTTCTTGATAATAATGCTAAGTAGAACTAGATACTATATCCAAGGAGTTCTCATTTGCAACAATAACTAATTTTTTATAAACAATTATTTTGTCCCGTTTTAACCCACATTTTCCATTCAACTATGATCTGCTGATAGAAAAATGAGAGTTCTGAACTAATTTCTTTCTTGATACTATTGCTAAGTAGAACTAGATACTATATCCAAGGAGTTCTCATTTGCAACAATAACTAATTTTTTATAAACGATTATTTTGTCGCGTTTTAACCCACATTTTCCATTCAACTATGATCTGCTGATAGAAAAATGAGAGTTCTGGACTAATTTCTTTCTTGATATTATTGCTAAGTAGAACTAGATACTATATCCAAGGAGTTCTTATTCGCAACAATAACTAATTTTTTATAAACAATTATTTTGTCGCGTTTTAACCCACATTTTCCATTCAACTATGATCTGCTGATAGAAAAATGAGAGTTCTGGACTAATTTCTTTCTTGAAATTATTGCTAAGTAGAACTAGATACTATATCCAAGGAGTTCTCATTTGCAACAATAACTAATTTTTTATAAACAATTATTTTGTCGCGTTTTAACCCACATTTTCCATTCAACTATGATCTGCTGATAGAAAAATGAGAGTTCTGGACTAATTTCTTTCTTGAAATTATTGCTAAGTAGAACTAGATACTATATCTAAGGAGTTCTTATTTGCAACAATAACTAATTTTTTATAAACAATTATTTTGTCGCGTTTTAACCCACATTTTCCATTCAACTATGATCTGCTGATAGAAAAATGAGAGTTCTGGACTAATTTCTTTCTTGAAATTATTGCTAAGTAGAACTAGATACTATATCCAAGGAGTTCTCATTTGCAACAATAACTAATTTTTTATAAACAATTATTTTGTCGCGTTTTAACCCACATTTTCCATTCAACTATGATCTGCTGATAGAAAAATGAGAGTTCTTGACTAATTTCTTTCTTAATATTATTGCTTAGTAGGCCTAGATACTACATCTAAGGTGTTCTTTTTTGCAACAATAACCAATTTTGTATAAACAATTATTTTGTCGCGTTTTAACCCACATTTTCCATTCAACTATGATCTGCTGATAGAAAAATGAGAGTTCTGGACTAATTTCTTTCTTGATATTATTGCTAAGTAGAACTAGATACTATATCCAAGGAGTTCTCATTTGCAACAATAACTAATTTTGTATAAACAATTATTTTGTCGCGTTTTAACCCACATTTTCCATTCAACTATGATCTGCTGATAGAAAAATGAGAGTTCTGGACTAATTTCTTTCTTGATAATATTGCTAAGTAGAACTAGATACTATATCCAAGGAGTTCTCATTTGCAACAATAACTAATTTTGTATAAACAATTATTTTGTGGCGTTTTAACCCACATTTTCCATTCAACTATGATCTGCTGATAGAAAAATAAGAGTTCTGGACTAATTTCTTTTTTAATATTATTGCTAAGTAGGCCTAGATACTACATCTAAGGATTTCTTATTTGCAACAATAACCAATTTTGTATAAACAATTATTTTGTCGCGTTTTAACCCACATTTTCCATTCAACTATGATCTGCTGATAGAAAAATAAGAGTTCTGGACTAATTTCTTTTTTAATATTATTGCTAAGTAGGCCTAGATACTACATCTAAGGAGTTCTCATTTGCAACAATAACTAATTTTTTATAAACAATTATTTTGTCGCGTTTTAACCCACATTTTCCATTCAACTATGATCTACTGATAGAAAAATAAGAGTTCTGGACTAATTTTTTTTTTAATATTATTGCTAAGTAGGCCTAGATACTACATCTAAGGATTTCTTATTTGCAACAATAACCAATTTTTTATAAACAATTATTTTGTCGCGTTTTAACCCACATTTTCCATTCAACTATGATCTGCTGATAGAAAAATGAGAGTTCTGGACTAATTTCTTTCTTAATATTATTGCTAAGTAGGCCTAGATACTACATCTAAGGTGTTCTTTTTTGCAATAATAACCAATTTTGTATAAACAATTATTTTGTCGCGTTTTAACCCACATTTTCCATTCAACCATGATCTGCTGATAGAAAAATGAGAGTTCTGGACTAAATTCTTTCTTAATATTATTGCTAAGTAGGCCTAGATACTACATCTAAGGTGTTCTTTTTTGCAATAATAACCAATTTTGTATAAACAATTATTTTGTCGCGTTTTAACCCACATTTTCCATTCAACCATGATCTGCTGATAGAAAAATGAGAGTTCTGGACTAATTTCTTTCTTAATATTATTGCTAAGTAGGCCTAGATACTACATCTAAGGAGTTCTTATTTGCAACAATAACCAATTTTTTATAAGCAATTATTTTGTCGCGTTTTAACCCACATTTTCCATTCAACTATGATCTGCTGATAGAAAAATGAGAGTTCTGGACTAATTTCTTTCTTAATATTATTGCTAAGTAGGCCTAGATACTACATCTAAGGTGTTCTCATTTGCAACAATAACCAATTTTGTATAAACAATTATTGTGTCGCGTTTTAACCCACATTTTCCATTCAACTATGATCTGCTGATAGAAAAATGAGAGTTCTGGACTAATTTCTTTCTTAATATTATTGCTAAGTAGGCCTAAATACTACATCTAAGGTGTTCTTTTTTGCAACAATAACCAATTTTGTATAAACAATTATTTTGTCGCGTTTTAACCCACATTTTCCATTCAACTATGATCTGCTGATAGAAAAATGAGAGTTCTGGACTAATTTCTTTCTTGAAATTATTGCTAAGTAGAACTAGATACTATATCCAAGGAGTTCTCATTTGCAACAATAACTAATTTTTTATAAACAATTATTTTGTCGCGTTTTAACCCACATTTTCCATTCAACTATGATCTGCTGATAGAAAAATGAGAGTTCTAGACTAATTTCTTTCTTGAAATTATTGCTAAGTAGAACTAGATACTATATCCAAGGAGTTCTCATTTGCAACAATAACTAATTTTTTATAAACAATTATTTTGTCGTGTTTTAACCCACATTTTCCATTCAACTATGATCTGCTGATAGAAAAATGAGAGTTCTGGACTAATTTCTTTCTTGAAATTATTGCTAAGTAAAACTAGATACTATATCCAAGGAGTTCTCATTTGCAACAATAACAAATTTTTTATAAACAATTATTTTGTCGCGTTTTAACCCACATTTTCCATTCAACTATGATCTGCTGATAGAAAAATGAGAGTTCTTGACTAATTTCTTTCTTAATATTATTGCTTAGTAGGCCTAGATACTACATCTAAGGTGTTCTTTTTTGCAACAATAACCAATTTTGTATAAACAATTATTTTGTCGCGTTTTAACCCACATTTTCCATTCAACTATGATCTGCTGATAGAAAAATGAGAGTTCTGGACTAATTTCTTTCTTAATATTATTGCTAAGTAGGCCTAGATACTACATCTAAGGTGTTCTCATTTGCAACAAAAACCAATTTTGTATAAACAATTATTTTGTCGCGTTTTAACCCACATTTTCCATTCAACTATGATCTGCTGATAGAAAAATGAGAGTTCTGGACTAATTTCTTTCTTGATAATAATGCTAAGTAGAACTAGATACTATATCCAAGGAGTTCTCATTTGCAACAATAACTAATTTTTTATAAACAATTATTTTGTCCCGTTTTAACCCACATTTTCCATTCAACTATGATCTGCTGATAGAAAAATGAGAGTTCTGAACTAATTTCTTTCTTGATACTATTGCTAAGTAGAACTAGATACTATATCCAAGGAGTTCTCATTTGCAACAATAACTAATTTTTTATAAACGATTATTTTGTCGAATTTTAACCCACATTTTCCATTCAACTATGATCTGCTGATAGAAAAATGAGAGTTCTGGACTAATTTCTTTCTTGATATTATTGCTAAGTAGAACTAGATACTATATCCAAGGAGTTCTCATTTGCAACAATAACTAATTTTTTATAAACAATTATTTTGTCGCGTTTTAACCCACATTTTCCATTCAACTATGATCTGCTGATAGAAAAATGAGAGTTCTGGACTAATTTCTTTCTTAATATTATTGCTAAGTAGGCCTAGATACTACATCTAAGGTGTTCTTTATTGCAACAATAACCAATTTTGTATAAACAATTATTTTGTCGCGTTTTAACCCACATTTTCCATTCAACTATGATCTGCTGATAGAAAAATGAGAGTTCTGGACTAATTTCTTTCTTAATATTATTGCTAAGTAGGCCTAGATACTACATCTAAGGTGTTCTTTATTGCAACAATAACCAATTTTGTATAAACAATTATTTTGTCGCGTTTTAACCCACATTTTCCATTCAACTATGATCTGCTGATAGAAAAATGAGAGTTCTGGACTAATTTCTTTCTTGATATTATTGCTAAGTAGAACTAGATACTATATCCAAGGAGTTCTCATTTGCAACAATAACTAATTTTTTATAAACAATTATTTTGTCGCGTTTTAACCCACATTTTCCATTCAACTATGATCTGCTGATAGAAAAATGAGAGTTCTGGACTAATTTCTTTCTTGAAATTATTGCTAAGTAGAACTAGATACTATATCTAAGGAGTTCTTATTTGCAACAATAACTAATTTTTTATAAACAATTATTTTGTCGCGTTTTAACCCACATTTTCCATTCAACTATGATCTGCTGATAGAAAAATGAGAGTTCTGAACTAATTTCTTTCTTGAAATTATTGCTAAGTAGGCCTAGATACTACATCTAAGGTGTTCTTTTTTGCAACAATTACCAATTTTGTATAAACAATTATTTTGTCGCGTTTTAACCCACATTTTCCATTCAACTATGATCTGCTGATAGAAAAATGAGAGTTCTGGACTAATTTCTTTCTTAATATTATTGCTAAGTAGGCCTAAATACTACATCTAAGGATTTCTTATTTGCAACAATAACAAATTTTGTATAAACAATTATTTTGTCGCGTTTTAACCCACATTTTCCATTCAACTATGATCTGCTGATAGAAAAATGAGAGTTCTGGACTAATTTCTTTCTTAAAATTATTGCTAAGTAGGCCTAGATACTACATCTAAGGTGTTCTTTTTTGCAACAATTACCAATTTTGTATAAACAATTATTTTGTCGCGTTTTAACCCACATTTTCCATTCAACTATGATCTGCTGATAGAAAAATGAGAGTTCTGGACTAATTTCTTTCTTAATATTATTGCTAAGTAGGCCTAGATACTACATCTAAGGTGTTCTTTATTGCAACAATAACCAATTTTGTATAAACAATTATTTTGTCGCGTTTTAACCCACATTTTCCATTCAACTATGATCTGCTGATAGAAAAATGAGAGTTCTGGACTAATTTCTTTCTTGATATTATTGCTAAGTAGAACTAGATACTATATCCAAGGAGTTCTCATTTGCAACAATAACTAATTTTTTATAAACAATTATTTTGTCGCGTTTTAACCCACATTTTCCATTCAACTATGATCTGCTGATAGAAAAATGAGAGTTCTGGACTAATTTCTTTCTTGAAATTATTGCTAAGTAGAACTAGATACTATATCTAAGGAGTTCTTATTTGCAACAATAACTAATTTTTTATAAACAATTATTTTGTCGCGTTTTAACCCACATTTTCCATTCAACTATGATCTGCTGATAGAAAAATGAGAGTTCTGGACTAATTTCTTTCTTGAAATTATTGCTAAGTAGAACTAGATACTATATCCAAGGAGTTCTCATTTGCAACAATAACTAATTTTTTATAAACAATTATTTTGTCGCGTTTTAACCCACATTTTCCATTCAACTATGATCTGCTGATAGAAAAATGAGAGTTCTTGACTAATTTCTTTCTTAATATTATTGCTTAGTAGGCCTAGATACTACATCTAAGGTGTTCTTTTTTGCAACAATAACCAATTTTGTATAAACAATTATTTTGTCGCGTTTTAACCCACATTTTCCATTCAACTATGATCTGCTGATAGAAAAATGAGAGTTCTGGACTAATTTCTTTCTTGAAATTATTGCTAAGTAGAACTAGATACTATATCTAAGGAGTTCTTATTTGCAACAATAACTAATTTTTTATAAACAATTATTTTGTCGCGTTTTAACCCACATTTTCCATTCAACTATGATCTGCTGATAGAAAAATGAGAGTTCTGGACTAATTTCTTTCTTGAAATTATTGCTAAGTAGAACTAGATACTATATCTAAGGAGTTCTTATTTGCAACAATAACTAATTTTTTATAAACAATTATTTTGTCGCGTTTTAACCCACATTTTCCATTCAACTATGATCTGCTGATAGAAAAATGAGAGTTCTGGACTAATTTCTTTCTTAATATCATTGCTAAGTAGGCCTAGATACTACATCTAAGGTGTTCTTTTTTGCAACAATAACCAATTTTGTATAAACAATTATTTTGTCGCGTTTTAACCCACATTTTCCATTCAACTATGATCTGCTGATAGAAAAATGAGAGTTCTGGACTAATTTCTTTCTTGATAATAATGCTAAGTAGAACTAGATACTATATCCAAGGAGTTCTCATTTGCAACAATAACTAATTTTTTATAAACAATTATTTTGTCCCGTTTTAACCCACATTTTCCATTCAACTATGATCTGCTGATAGAAAAATGAGAGTTCTGAACTAATTTCTTTCTTGATACTATTGCTAAGTAGAACTAGATACTATATCCAAGGAGTTCTCATTTGCAACAATAACTAATTTTTTATAAACGATTATTTTGTCGAATTTTAACCCACATTTTCCATTCAACTATGATCTGCTGATAGAAAAATGAGAGTTCTGGACTAATTTCTTTCTTGATATTATTGCTAAGTAGAACTAGATACTATATCCAAGGAGTTCTCATTTGCAACAATAACTAATTTTTTATAAACAATTATTTTGTCGCGTTTTAACCCACATTTTCCATTCAACTATGATCTGCTGATAGAAAAATAAGAGTTCTGGACTAATTTCTTTCCTTATATTATTGCTAAGTAGGCCTAGATACTACATCTAAGGTGTTCTTTTTTGCAACAATAACCAATTTTGTATAAACAATTATTTTGTCGCGTTTTAACCCACATTTTCCATTCAACTATGATCTGCTGATAGAAAAATGAGAGTTCTGGACTAATTTCTTTCTTAATATTATTGCTAAGTAGGCCTAAATACTATATCTAAGGATTTCTTATTTGCAACAATAACCAATTTTGTATAAACAATTATTTTGTCGCGTTTTAACCCACATTTTCCATTCAACTATGATCTGCTGATAGAAAAATGAGAGTTCTAGACTAATTTCTTTCTTGATATTATTGCTAAGTAGAACTAGATACTATATCCAAGGAGTTCTCATTTGCAACAATAACTAATTTTTTATAAACAATTATTTTGTCGCGTTTTAACCCACACTTTCCATTCAACTATGATCTGCTGATAGAAATATGAGAGTTCTGGACTAATTTCTTTCTTAATATTATTGCTAAGTAGAACTAGATACTATATCCAAGGAGTTCTCATTTGCAACAATAACTAATTTTTTATAAACAATTATTTTGTCGCGTTTTAACCCACATTTTCCATTCAACTATGATCTGCTGATAGAAAAATGAGAGTTCTAGACTAATTTCTTTCTTGATATTATTGCTAAGTAGAACTAGATACTATATCCAAGGAGTTCTTATTTGCAACAATAACTAATTTTTTATAAACAATTATTTTGTCGCGATTTAACCCACATTTTCCATTCAACTATGATCTGCTGATAGAAATATGAGAGTTCTGGACTAATTTCTTTCTTAATATTATTGCTAAGTAGAACTAGATACTATATCCAAGGAGTTCTCATTTGCAACAATAACTAATTTTTTATAAACAATTATTTTGTCGCGTTTTAACCCACATTTTCCATTCAACTATGATCTGCTGATAGAAAAATGAGAGTTCTGGACTAATTTCTTTCTTGATTTTATTGCTAAGTAGAACTAGATACTATATCCAAGGAGTTCTAATTTGCAACAATAACTAATTTTTTATAAACAATTATTTTGTCGCGTTTTAACCCACATTTTCCATTCAACTATGATCTGCTGATAGAAAAATGAGAGTTCTGGACTAATTTCTTTCTTGGTATTATTGCTAAGTAGAACTAGATACTATTTCCAAGGAGTTCTCATTTGCAACAATAACTAATTTTTTATAAACAATTATTTTGTCGCGTTTTAACCCACATTTTCCATTCAACTATGATCTGCTGATAGAAAAATGAGAGTTCTGGACTAATTTCTTTCTTGATTTTATTGCTAAGTAGAACTAGATACTATATCCAAGGAGTTCTCATTTGCAACAATAACTAATTTTTTATAAACAATTATTTTGTCGCGTTTTAACCCACATTTTCCATTCAACTATGATCTGCTGATAGAAAAATGAGAGTTCTGGACTAATTTATTTCTTGATATTATTGCTAAGTAGAACTAGATACTATATCCAAGGAGTTCTCATTTGCAAGAATAACTAATTTTTTATAAACAATTATTTTGTTGCGTTTTAACCCACATTTTCCATTCAACTATGATCTGCTGATAGAAAAATGAGAGTTCTGGACTAATTTCTTTCTTAATATTATTGCTAAGTAGAACTAGATACTATATCTAAGGAGTTCTCATTTGCAACAATAACTAATTTTTTATAAACAATTATTTTGTCGCGTTTTAACCCACATTATCCATTCAACTATGATCTGCTGATAGAAAAATGAGAGTTCTGGACTAATTTATTTCTTGATATTATTGCTAAGTAGAACTAGATACTATATCCAAGAAGTTCTCATTTGCAACAAGAACTAATATTTTATAAACAATTATATTTTGTCGCGTTTTAACCCACATTTTCCATTCAACTATGATCTGCTGATAGAAAAGTGAGAGTTCTGGACTAATTTATTTCTTGATATTATTGCTAAGTAGAACTAGATACTATATCCAAGGAGTTCTCATTTGCAAGAATAACTAATTTTTTATAAACAATTATTTTGTCGCGTTTTAACCCACATTTTCCATTCAACTATGATCTGCTGATAGAAAAATGAGAGTTCTGGACTAATTTCTTTCTTAATATTATTGCTAAGTAGGCCTAAATACTACATCTAAGGATTTCTTATTCGCAACAATAACCAATTTTGTATAAACAATTATTTTGTCGCGTTTTAACCCACATTTTCCATTCAACTACTATCTGCTGATAGAAAAATGAGAGTTCTGGACTAATTTTTTCCTTGATATTATTTCTAAGTAGAACAAGATACTATATCCAAGGAGTTCTCATTTGCAACAATAACTAATTTTTTATAAACAATTATTTTGTCGGGTTTTAACCCACATTTTCCCTTCAACTATGATCTGCTGATAGAAAAATGAGAGTTCTGGACTAATTTCTTTTTTGATATTATTGCTAAGTAGAACAAGATACTATATCCAAGGAGTTCTCATTTGCAACAATAACAAATTTTTTATAAACAATTATTTTGTCGGGTTTTAACCCACATTTTCCCTTCAACTATGATCTGCTGATAGAAAAATGAGAGTTCTGGACTAATTTCTTTCTTAATATTATTGCTAAGTAGGCCTAAATACTACATCTAAGGATTTCTTATTTGCAACAATAACAAATTTTGTATAAACAATTATTTTGTCGCGTTTTAACCCACATTTTCCATTCAACTATGATCTGCTGATAGAAAAATGAGAGTTCTGGACTAATTTATTTCTTAAAATTATTGCTAAGTAGGCCTAGATACTACATCTAAGGTGTTCTTTTTTGCAACAATAACCAATTTTGTATAAACAATTATTTTGTCGCGTTTTAACCCACATTTTCCATTCAACTATGATCTGCTGATAGAAAAATGAGAGTTCTGGACTAATTACTTTCTTAATATTTTTGCTAAGTAGGCCTAAATACTACATCTAAGGATTTCTTATTTGCAACAATAACCAATTTTGTATAAACAATTATTTTGTCGCGTTGTAACCCACATTTTCCATTCAACTATGATCTGCTGATAGAAAAATGAGAGTTCTGGACTAATTTCTTTCTTGAAATTATTGCTAAGTAGAACTAGATACTATATCCAAGGAGTTCTCATTTGCAACAATAACTAATTTTTTATAAACAATTATTTTGTCGCGTTTTAACCCACATTTTCCATTCAACTATGATCTGCTGATAGAAAAATGAGAGTTCTGGACTAATTTCTTTCTTAATATTATTGCTAAGTAGGCCTAGATACTACATCTAAGGTGTTCTTTATTGCAACAATAACCAATTTTGTATAAACAATTATTTTGTCGCGTTTTAACCCACATTTTCCATTCAACTATGATCTGCTGATAGAAAAATGAGAGTTCTGGACTAATTTCTTTCTTAATATTATTGCTAAGTAGGCCTAGATACTACATCTAAGGTGTTCTTTATTGCAACAATAACCAATTTTGTATAAACAATTATTTTGTCGCGTTTTAACCCACATTTTCCATTCAACTATGATCTGCTGATAGAAAAATGAGAGTTCTGGACTAATTTCTTTCTTAATATTATTGCTAAGTAGGCCTAGATACTACATCTAAGGTGTTCTTTATTGCAACAATAACCAATTTTGTATAAACAATTATTTTGTCGCGTTTTAACCCACATTTTCCATTCAACTATGATCTGCTGATAGAAAAATGAGAGTTCTGGACTAATTTCTTTCTTAATATTATTGCTAAGTAGGCCTAGATACTACATCTAAGGTGTTCTTTATTGCAACAATAACCAATTTTGTATAAACAATTATTTTGTCGCGTTTTAACCCACATTTTCCATTCAACTATGATCTGCTGATAGAAAAATGAGAGTTCTGGACTAATTTCTTTCTTAATATTATTGCTAAGTAGGCCTAGATACTACATCTAAGGTGTTCTTTTTTGCAACAATAACCAATTTTGTATAAACAATTATTTTGTCGCGTTTTAACCCACATTTTCCATTCAACTATGATCTGCTGATAGAAAAATGAGAGTTCTGGACTAATTTCTTTCTTAATATTATTGCTAAGTAGGCCTAGATACTACATCTAAGGTGTTCTTTTTTGCAACAATAACCAATTTTGTATAAACAATTATTTTGTCGCGTTTTAACCCACATTTTCCATTCAACTATGATCTGCTGATAGAAAAATGAGAGTTCTGGACTAATTTCTTTCTTAATATTATTGCTAAGTAGGCCTAGATACTACATCTAAGGTGTTCTTTTTTGCAACAATAACCAATTTTGTATAAACAATTATTTTGTCGCGTTTTAACCCACATTTTCCATTCAACTATGATCTGCTGATAGAAAAATGAGAGTTCTGGACTAATTTCTTTCTTAATATTATTGCTAAGTAGGCCTAGATACTACATCTAAGGTGTTCTTTTTTGCAACAATAACCAATTTTGTATAAACAATTATTTTGTCGCGTTTTAACCCACATTTTCCATTCAACTATGATCTGCTGATAGAAAAATGAGAGTTCTGGACTAATTTCTTTCTTAATATTATTGCTAAGTAGGCCTAGATACTACATCTAAGGTGTTCTTTTTTGCAACAATAACCAATTTTGTATAAACAATTATTTTGTCGCGTTTTAACCCACATTTTCCATTCAACTATGATCTGCTGATAGAAAAATGAGAGTTCTGGACTAATTTCTTTCTTAATATTATTGCTAAGTAGGCCTAGATACTACATCTAAGGTGTTCTTTTTTGCAACAATAACCAATTTTGTATAAACAATTATTTTGTCGCGTTTTAACCCACATTTTCCATTCAACTATGATCTGCTGATAGAAAAATGAGAGTTCTGGACTAATTTCTTTCTTAATATTATTGCTAAGTAGGCCTAGATACTACATCTAAGGTGTTCTTTTTTGCAACAATAACCAATTTTGTATAAACAATTATTTTGTCGCGTTTTAACCCACATTTTCCATTCAACTATGATCTGCTGATAGAAAAATGAGAGTTCTGGACTAATTTCTTTCTTAATATTATTGCTAAGTAGGCCTAGATACTACATCTAAGGTGTTCTTTATTGCAACAATAACCAATTTTGTATAAACAATTATTTTGTCGCGTTTTAACCCACATTTTCCATTCAACTATGATCTGCTGATAGAAAAATGAGAGTTCTGGACTAATTACTTTCTTAATATTTTTGCTAAGTAGGCCTAAATACTACATCTAAGGATTTCTTATTTGCAACAATAACCAATTTTGTATAAACAATTATTTTGTCGCGTTGTAACCCACATTTTCCATTCAACTATGATCTGCTGATAGAAAAATGAGAGTTCTGGACTAATTTCTTTCTTGAAATTATTGCTAAGTAGAACTAGATACTATATCCAAGGAGTTCTCATTTGCAACAATAACTAATTTTTTATAAACAATTATTTTGTCGCGTTTTAACCCACATTTTCCATTCAACTATGATCTGCTGATAGAAAAATGAGAGTTCTGGACTAATTTCTTTCTTGAAATTATTGCTAAGTAGAACTAGATACTATATCCAAGGAGTTCTCATTTGCAACAATAACTAATTTTTTATAAACAATTATTTTGTCGCGTTTTAACCCACATTTTCCATTCAACTATGATCTGCTGATAGAAAAATAAGAGTTCTGGACTAATTTCTTTCTTAATATTATTGCTAAGTAGGCCTAGATACTACATCTAAGGTGTTCTTTTTTGCAACAATAACCAATTTTGTATAAACAATTATTTTGTCGCGTTTTAACCCACATTTTCCATTCAACTATGATCTGCTGATAGAAAAATGAGAGTTCTGGACTAATTTCTTTCTTGATATTATTGCTAAGTAGAACTAGATACTATATCCAAGGAGTTCTCATTTGCAACAATAACTAATTTTTTATAAACAATTATTTTGTCGCGTTTTAACCCACATTTTCCATTCAACTATGATCTGCTGATAGAAAAATAAGAGTTCTGGACTAATTTCTTTCTTAATATTATTGCTAAGTAGGCCTAGATACTACATCTAAGGTGTTCTTTTTTGCAACAATAACCAATTTTGTATAAACAATTATTTTGTCGCGTTTTAACCCACATTTTCCATTCAACTATGATCTGCTGATAGAAAAATGAGAGTTCTGGACTAATTTCTTTCTTGATATTATTGCTAAGTAGAACTAGATACTATATCCAAGGAGTTCTCATTTGCAACAATAACTAATTTTTTATAAACAATTATTTTGTCGCGTTTTAACCCACATTTTCCATTCAACTATGATCTGCTGATAGAAAAATAAGAGTTCTGGACTAATTTCTTTCTTAATATTATTGCTAAGTAGGCCTAGATACTACATCTAAGGTGTTCTTTTTTGCAACAATAACCAATTTTGTATAAACAATTATTTTGTCGCGTTTTAACCCACATTTTCCATTCAACTATGATCTGCTGATAGAAAAATGAGAGTTCTGGACTAATTTCTTTCTTGACATTATTGATAAGTAGGGCTAGATACTACATCTAAGGAGTTCTTATTTGCAACAATAACCAATTTTGTATAAACAATTATTTTGTCGCGTTTTAAACCACATTTTCCATTCAACTATGATCTGCTGATAGAAAAATGAGAGTTCTGGACTAATTTCTTTCTTGATAATATTGCTAAGTAGAACTAGATACTATATCCAAGGAGTTCTCATTTGCAACAATAACTAATTTTTTATAAACGATTATTTTGTCGCGTTTTAACCCACATTTTCCATTCAACTATGATCTGCTGATAGAAAAATGAGAGTTCTGGACTAATTTCTTTCTTGATATTATTGCTAAGTAGAACTAGATACTATATCCAAGGAGTTCTCATTTGCAACAATAACTAATTTTTTATAAACAATTATTTTGTCGCGTTTTAACCCACATTTTCCATTCAACTATGATCTGCTGATAGAAAAATAAGAGTTCTGGACTAATTTCTTTCTTAATATTATTGCTAAGTAGGCCTAGATACTACATCTAAGGTGTTCTTTTTTGCAACAATAACCAATTTTGTATAAACAATTATTTTGTCGCGTTTTAACCCACATTTTCCATTCAACTATGATCTGCTGATAGAAAAATGAGAGTTCTGGACTAATTTCTTTCTTGACATTATTGATAAGTAGGCCTAGATACTACATCTAAGGAGTTCTTATTTGCAACAATAACCAATTTTGTATAAACAATTATTTTGTCGCGTTTTAAACCACATTTTCCATTCAACTATGATCTGCTGATAGAAAAATGAGAGTTCTGGACTAATTTCTTTCTTGATAATATTGCTAAGTAGAACTAGATACTATATCCAAGGAGTTCTCATTTGCAACAATAACTAATTTTGTATAAACAATTATTTTGTGGCGTTTTAACCCACATTTTCCATTCAACTATGATCTGCTGATAGAAAAATAAGAGTTCTGGACTAATTTCTTTTTTAATATTATTGCTAAGTAGGCCTAGATACTACATCTAAGGATTTCTTATTTGCAACAATAACCAATTTTGTATAAACAATTATTTTGTCGCGTTTTAACCCACATTTTCCATTCAACTATGATCTGCTGATAGAAAAATAAGAGTTCTGGACTAATTTCTTTTTTAATATTATTGCTAAGTAGGCCTAGATACTACATCTAAGGAGTTCTCATTTGCAACAATAACTAATTTTTTATAAACAATTATTTTGTCGCGTTTTAACCCACATTTTCCATTCAACTATGATCTACTGATAGAAAAATAAGAGTTCTGGACTAATTTCTTTTTTAATATTATTGCTAAGTAGGCCTAGATACTACATCTAAGGATTTCTTATTTGCAACAATAACCAATTTTTTATAAACAATTATTTTGTCGCGTTTTAACCCACATTTTCCATTCAACTATGATCTGCTGATAGAAAAATGAGAGTTCTGGACTAATTTCTTTCTTAATATTATTGCTAAGTAGGCCTAGATACTACATCTAAGGTGTTCTTTTTTGCAATAATAACCAATTTTGTATAAACAATTATTTTGTCGCGTTTTAACCCACATTTTCCATTCAACCATGATCTGCTGATAGAAAAATGAGAGTTCTGGACTAATTTCTTTCTTAATATTATTGCTAAGTAGGCCTAGATACTACATCTAAGGAGTTCTTATTTGCAACAATAACCAATTTTTTATAAGCAATTATTTTGTCGCGTTTTAACCCACATTTTCCATTCAACTATGATCTGCTGATAGAAAATTGAGAGTTCTGGACTAATTTCTTTCTTAATATTATTGCTAAGTAGGCCTAGATACTACATCTAAGGTGTTCTCATTTGCAACAATAACCAATTTTGTATAAACAATTATTGTGTCGCGTTTTAACCCACATTTTCCATTCAACTATGATCTGCTGATAGAAAAATGAGAGTTCTGGACTAATTTCTTTCTTAATATTATTGCTAAGTAGGCCTAAATACTACATCTAAGGTGTTCTTTTTTGCAACAATAACCAATTTTGTATAAACAATTATTTTGTCGCGTTTTAACCCACATTTTCCATTCAACTATGATCTGCTGATAGAAAAATGAGAGTTCTGGACTAATTTCTTTCTTGAAATTATTGCTAAGTAGAACTAGATACTATATCCAAGGAGTTCTCATTTGCAACAATAACTAATTTTTTATAAACAATTATTTTGTCGCGTTTTAACCCACATTTTCCATTCAACTATGATCTGCTGATAGAAAATTGAGAGTTCTAGACTAATTTCTTTCTTGAAATTATTGCTAAGTAGAACTAGATACTATATCCAAGGAGTTCTCATTTGCAACAATAACTAATTTTTTATAAACAATTATTTTGTCGTGTTTTAACCCACATTTTCCATTCAACTATGATCTGCTGATAGAAAAATGAGAGTTCTGGACTAATTTCTTTCTTGAAATTATTGCTAAGTAAAACTAGATACTATATCCAAGGAGTTCTCATTTGCAACAATAACTAATTTTTTATAAACAATTATTTTGTCGCGTTTTAACCCACATTTTCCATTCAACTATGATCTGCTGATAGAAAAATGAGAGTTCTTGACTAATTTCTTTCTTAATATTATTGCTTAGTAGGCCTAGATACTACATCTAAGGTGTTCTTTTTTGCAACAATAACCAATTTTGTATAAACAATTATTTTGTCGCGTTTTAACCCACATTTTCCATTCAACTATGATCTGCTGATAGAAAAATGAGAGTTCTGGACTAATTTCTTTCTTAATATTATTGCTAAGTAGGCCTAGATACTACATCTAAGGTGTTCTCATTTGCAACAATAACCAATTTTGTATAAACAATTATTTTGTCGCGTTTTAACCCACATTTTCCATTCAACTATGATCTGCTGATAGAAAAATGAGAGTTCTGGACTAATTTCTTTCTTGATAATAATGCTAAGTAGAACTAGATACTATATCCAAGGAGTTCTCATTTGCAACAATAACTAATTTTTTATAAACAATTATTTTGTCCCGTTTTAACCCACATTTTCCATTCAACTATGATCTGCTGATAGAAAAATGAGAGTTCTGAACTAATTTCTTTCTTGATACTATTGCTAAGTAGAACTAGATACTATATCCAAGGAGTTCTCATTTGCAACAATAACTAATTTTTTATAAACGATTATTTTGTCGAATTTTAACCCACATTTTCCATTCAACTATGATCTGCTGATAGAAAAATGAGAGTTCTGGACTAATTTCTTTCTTGATATTATTGCTAAGTAGAACTAGATACTATATCCAAGGAGTTCTCATTTGCAACAATAACTAATTTTTTATAAACAATTATTTTGTCGCGTTTTAACCCACATTTTCCATTCAACTATGATCTGCTGATAGAAAAATAAGAGTTCTGGACTAATTTCTTTCTTAATATTATTGCTAAGTAGGCCTAGATACTACATCTAAGGTGTTCTTTTTTGCAACAATAACCAATTTTGTATAAACAATTATTTTGTCGCGTTTTAACCCACATTTTCCATTCAACTATGATCTGCTGATAGAAAAATGAGAGTTCTAGACTAATTTCTTTCTTGATATAATTGCTAAGTAGAACTAGATACTATATCCAAGGAGTTCTCATTTGCAACAATAACTAATTTTTTATAAACAATTATTTTGTCGCGTTTTAACCCACATTTTCCATTCAACTATGATCTGCTGATAGAAATATGAGAGTTCTGGACTAATTTCTTTCTTAATATTATTGCTAAGTAGAACTAGATACTATATCCAAGGAGTTCTCATTTGCAACAATAACTAATTTTTTATAAACAATTATTTTGTCGCGTTTTAACCCACATTTTCCATTCAACTATGATCTGCTGATAGAAAAATGAGAGTTCTAGACTAATTTCTTTCTTGATATTATTGCTAAGTAGAACTAGATACTATATCCAAGGAGTTCTCATTTGCAACAATAACTAATTTTTTATAAACAATTATTTTGTCGCGTTTTAACCCACATTTTCCATTCAACTATGATCTGCTGATAGAAAAATGAGAGTTCTGGACTAATTTCTTTCTTGATTTTATTGCTAAGTAGAACTAGATACTATATCCAAGGAGTTCTAATTTGCAACAATAACTAATTTTTTATAAACAATTATTTTGTCGCGTTTTAACCCACATTTTCCATTCAACTATGATCTGCTGATAGAAAAATGAGAGTTCTGGACTAATTTCTTTCTTGGTATTATTGCTAAGTAGAACTAGATACTATTTCCAAGGAGTTCTCATTTGCAACAATAACTAATTTTTTATAAACAATTATTTTGTCGCGTTTTAACCCACATTTTCCATTCAACTATGATCTGCTGATAGAAAAATGAGAGTTCTGGACTAATTTCTTTCTTGATTTTATTGCTAAGTAGAACTAGATACTATATCCAAGGAGTTCTCATTTGCAACAATAACTAATTTTTTATAAACAATTATTTTGTCGCGTTTTAACCCACATTTTCCATTCAACTATGATCTGCTGATAGAAAAATGAGAGTTCTGGACTAATTTATTTCTTGATATTATTGCTAAGTAGAACTAGATACTATATCCAAGGAGTTCTCATTTGCAACAATAACTAATTTTTTATAAACAATTATTTTGTCGCGTTTTAACCCACATTTTCCATTCAACTATGATCTGCTGATAGAAAAATGAGAGTTCTGGACTAATTTATTTCTTGATATTATTGCTAAGTAGAACTAGATACTATATCCAAGGAGTTCTCATTTGCAAGAATAACTAATTTTTTATAAACAATTATTTTGTCGCGTTTTAACCCACATTTTCCATTCAACTATGATCTGCTGATAGAAAAATGAGAGTTCTGGACTAATTTATTTCTTGATATTATTGCTAAGTAGAACTAGATACTATATCCAAGGAGTTCTCATTTGCAAGAATAACTAATTTTTTATAAACAATTATTTTGTCGCGTTTTAACCCACATTTTCCATTCAACTATGATCTGCTGATAGAAAAATGAGAGTTCTGGACTAATTTCTTTCTTAATATTATTGCTAAGTAGGCCTAAATACTACATCTAAGGATTTCTTATTCGCAACAATAACCAATTTTGTATAAACAATTATTTTGTCGCGTTTTAACCCACATTTTCCATTCAACTACTATCTGCTGATAGAAAAATGAAAGTTCTGGACTAATTTTTTCCTTGATATTATTTCTAAGTAGAACAAGATACTATATCCAAGGAGTTCTCATTTGCAACAATAACTAATTTTTTATAAACAATTATTTTGTCGGGTTTTAACCCACATTTTCCCTTCAACTATGATCTGCTGATAGAAAAATGAGAGTTCTGGACTAATTTCTTTCTTAATATTATTGCTAAGTAGGCCTAAATACTACATCTAAGGATTTCTTATTTGCAACAATAACAAATTTTGTATAAACAATTATTTTGTCGCGTTTTAACCCACATTTTCCATTCAACTATGATCTGCTGATAGAAAAATGAGAGTTCTGGACTAATTTCTTTCTTAAAATTATTGCTAAGTAGGCCTAGATACTACATCTAAGGTGTTCTTTTTTGCAACAATTACCAATTTTGTATAAACAATTATTTTGTCGCGTTTTAACCCACATTTTCCATTCAACTATGATCTGCTGATAGAAAAATGAGAGTTCTGGACTAATTTCTTTCTTAATATTATTGCTAAGTAGGCCTAGATACTACATCTAAGGTGTTCTTTATTGCAACAATAACCAATTTTGTATAAACAATTATTTTGTCGCGTTTTAACCCACATTTTCCATTCAACTATGATCTGCTGATAGAAAAATGAGAGTTCTGGACTAATTTCTTTCTTGATATTATTGCTAAGTAGAACTAGATACTATATCCAAGGAGTTCTCATTTGCAACAATAACTAATTTTTTATAAACAATTATTTTGTCGCGTTTTAACCCACATTTTCCATTCAACTATGATCTGCTGATAGAAAAATGAGAGTTCTGGACTAATTTCTTTCTTGAAATTATTGCTAAGTAGAACTAGATACTATATCTAAGGAGTTCTTATTTGCAACAATAACTAATTTTTTATAAACAATTATTTTGTCGCGTTTTAACCCACATTTTCCATTCAACTATGATCTGCTGATAGAAAAATGAGAGTTCTGGACTAATTTCTTTCTTGAAATTATTGCTAAGTAGAACTAGATACTATATCCAAGGAGTTCTCATTTGCAACAATAACTAATTTTTTATAAACAATTATTTTGTCGCGTTTTAACCCACATTTTCCATTCAACTATGATCTGCTGATAGAAAAATGAGAGTTCTGGACTAATTTCTTTCTTAATATCATTGCTAAGTAGGCCTAGATACTACATCTAAGGTGTTCTTTTTTGCAACAATAACCAATTTTGTATAAACAATTATTTTGTCGCGTTTTAACCCACATTTTCCATTCAACTATGATCTGCTGATAGAAAAATGAGAGTTCTGGACTAATTTCTTTCTTAATATCATTGCTAAGTAGGCCTAGATACTACATCTAAGGTGTTCTTTTTTGCAACAATAACCAATTTTGTATAAACAATTATTTTGTCGCGTTTTAACCCACATTTTCCATTCAACTATGATCTGCTGATAGAAAAATGAGAGTTCTGGACTAATTTCTTTCTTGATAATAATGCTAAGTAGAACTAGATACTATATCCAAGGAGTTCTCATTTGCAACAATAACTAATTTTTTATAAACGATTATTTTGTCGAATTTTAACCCACATTTTCCATTCAACTATGATCTGCTGATAGAAAAATGAGAGTTCTGGACTAATTTCTTTCTTGATACTATTGCTAAGTAGAACTAGATACTATATCCAAGGAGTTCTCATTTGCAACAATAACTAATTTTTTATAAACAATTATTTTGTCCCGTTTTAACCCACATTTTCCATTCAACTATGATCTGCTGATAGAAAAATGAGAGTTCTGAACTAATTTCTTTCTTGATACTATTGCTAAGTAGAACTAGATACTATATCCAAGGAGTTCTCATTTGCAACAATAACTAATTTTTTATAAACGATTATTTTGTCGAATTTTAACCCACATTTTCCATTCAACTATGATCTGCTGATAGAAAAATGAGAGTTCTGGACTAATTTCTTTCTTGATATTATTGCTAAGTAGAACTAGATACTATATCCAAGGAGTTCTCATTTGCAACAATAACTAATTCTTTATAAACAATTATTTTGTCGCGTTTTAACCCACATTTTCCATTCAACTATGATCTGCTGATAGAAAAATAAGAGTTCTGGACTAATTTCTTTCTTAATATTATTGCTAAGTAGGCCTAGATACTACATCTAAGGTGTTCTTTTTTGCAACAATAACCAATTTTGTATAAACAATTATTTTGTCGCGTTTTAACCCACATTTTCCATTCAACTATGATCTGCTGATAGAAAAATGAGAGTTCTGGACTAATTTCTTTCTTAATATTATTGCTAAGTAGGCCTAAATACTATATCTAAGGATTTCTTATTTGCAACAATAACCAATTTTGTATAAACAATTATTTTGTCGCGTTTTAACCCACATTTTCCATTCAACTATGATCTGCTGATAGAAAAATGAGAGTTCTAGACTAATTTCTTTCTTGATATTTTTGCTAAGTAGAACTAGATACTATATCCAAGGAGTTCTTATTTGCAACAATAACTAATTTTTTATAAACAATTATTTTGTCGCGCTTTAACCCACATTTTCCATTCAACTATGATCTGCTGATAGAAATATGAGAGTTCTGGACTAATTTCTTTCTTAATATTATTGCTAAGTAGAACTAGATACTATATCCAAGGAGTTCTCATTTGCAACAATAACTAATTTTTTATAAACAATTATTTTGTCGCGTTTTAACCCACATTTTCCATTCAACTATGATCTGCTGATAGAAAAATGAGAGTTCTAGACTAATTTCTTTCTTGATATTATTGCTAAGTAGAACTAGATACTATATCCAAGGAGTTCTTATTTGCAACAATAACTAATTTTTTATAAACAATTATTTTGTCGCGCTTTAACCCACATTTTCCATTCAACTATGATCTGCTGATAGAAATATGAGAGTTCTGGACTAATTTCTTTCTTAATATTATTGCTAAGTAGAACTAGATACTATATCCAAGGAGTTCTCATTTGCAACAATAACTAATTTTTTATAAACAATTATTTTGTCGCGTTTTAACCCACATTTTCCATTCAACTATGATCTGCTGATAGAAAAATGAGAGTTCTGGACTAATTTCTTTCTTGATTTTATTGCTAAGTAGAACTAGATACTATATCCAAGGAGTTCTAATTTGCAACAATAACTAATTTTTTATAAACAATTATTTTGTCGCGTTTTAACCCACATTTTCCATTCAACTATGATCTGCTGATAGAAAAATGAGAGTTCTGGACTAATTTCTTTCTTGGTATTATTGCTAAGTAGAACTAGATACTATTTCCAAGGAGTTCTCATTTGCAACAATAACTAATTTTTTATAAACAATTATTTTGTCGCGTTTTAACCCACATTTTCCATTCAACTATGATCTGCTGATAGAAAAATGAGAGTTCTGGACTAATTTATTTCTTGATATTATTGCTAAGTAGAACTAGATACTATATCCAAGGAGTTCTCATTTGCAAGAATAACTAATTTTTTATAAACAATTATTTTGTCGCGTTTTAACCCACATTTTCCATTCAACTATGATCTGCTGATAGAAAAATGAGAGTTCTGGACTAATTTCTTTCTTGATTTTATTGCTAAGTAGAACTAGATACTATATCCAAGGAGTTCTAATTTGCAACAATAACTAATTTTTTATAAACAATTATTTTGTCGCGTTTTAACCCACATTTTCCATTCAACTATGATCTGCTGATAGAAAAATGAGAGTTCTGGACTAATTTCTTTCTTGGTATTATTGCTAAGTAGAACTAGATACTATTTCCAAGGAGTTCTCATTTGCAACAATAACTAATTTTTTATAAACAATTATTTTGTCGCGTTTTAACCCACATTTTCCATTCAACTATGATCTGCTGATAGAAAAATGAGAGTTCTGGACTAATTTCTTTCTTGGTATTATTGCTAAGTAGAACTAGATACTATTTCCAAGGAGTTCTCATTTGCAACAATAACTAATTTTTTATAAACAATTATTTTGTCGCGTTTTAACCCACATTTTCCATTCAACTATGATCTGCTGATAGAAAAATGAGAGTTCTGGACTAATTTCTTTCTTGATTTTATTGCTAAGTAGAACTAGATACTATATCCAAGGAGTTCTAATTTGCAACAATAACTAATTTTTTATAAACAATTATTTTGTCGCGTTTTAACCCACATTTTCCATTCAACTATGATCTGCTGATAGAAAAATGAGAGTTCTGGACTAATTTCTTTCTTGGTATTATTGCTAAGTAGAACTAGATACTATTTCCAAGGAGTTCTCATTTGCAACAATAACTAATTTTTTATAAACAATTATTTTGTCGCGTTTTAACCCACATTTTCCATTCAACTATGATCTGCTGATAGAAAAATGAGAGTTCTGGACTAATTTCTTTCTTGGTATTATTGCTAAGTAGAACTAGATACTATTTCCAAGGAGTTCTCATTTGCAACAATAACTAATTTTTTATAAACAATTATTTTGTCGCGTTTTAACCCACATTTTCCATTCAACTATGATCTGCTGATAGAAAAATGAGAGTTCTGGACTAATTTCTTTCTTGATTTTATTGCTAAGTAGAACTAGATACTATATCCAAGGAGTTCTAATTTGCAACAATAACTAATTTTTTATAAACAATTATTTTGTCGCGTTTTAACCCACATTTTCCATTCAACTATGATCTGCTGATAGAAAAATGAGAGTTCTGGACTAATTTCTTTCTTGGTATTATTGCTAAGTAGAACTAGATACTATTTCCAAGGAGTTCTCATTTGCAACAATAACTAATTTTTTATAAACAATTATTTTGTCGCGTTTTAACCCACATTTTCCATTCAACTATGATCTGCTGATAGAAAAATGAGAGTTCTGGACTAATTTATTTCTTGATATTATTGCTAAGTAGAACTAGATACTATATCCAAGGAGTTCTCATTTGCAAGAATAACTAATTTTTTATAAACAATTATTTTGTCGCGTTTTAACCCACATTTTCCATTCAACTATGATCTGCTGATAGAAAAATGAGAGTTCTGGACTAATTTCTTTCTTAATATTATTGCTAAGTAGAACTAGATACTATATCTAAGGAGTTCTCATTTGCAACAATAACTAATTTTTTATAAACAATTATTTTGTCGCGTTTTAACCCACATTATCCATTCAACTATGATCTGCTGATAGAAAAATGAGAGTTCTGGACTAATTTATTTCTTGATATTATTGCTAAGTAGAACTAGATACTATATCCAAGAAGTTCTCATTTGCAACAAGAACTAATATTTTATAAACAATTATATTTTGTCGCGTTTTAACCCACATTTTCCATTCAACTATGATCTGCTGATAGAAAAGTGAGAGTTCTGGACTAATTTATTTCTTGATATTATTGCTAAGTAGAACTAGATACTATATCCAAGGAGTTCTCATTTGCAAGAATAACTAATTTTTTATAAACAATTATTTTGTCGCGTTTTAACCCACATTTTCCATTCAACTATGATCTGCTGATAGAAAAATGAGAGTTCTGGACTAATTTCTTTCTTAATATTATTGCTAAGTAGGCCTAAATACTACATCTAAGGATTTCTTATTCGCAACAATAACCAATTTTGTATAAACAATTATTTTGTCGCGTTTTAACCCACATTTTCCATTCAACTACTATCTGCTGATAGAAAAATGAGAGTTCTGGACTAATTTTTTCCTTGATATTATTTCTAAGTAGAACAAGATACTATATCCAAGGAGTTCTCATTTGCAACAATAACTAATTTTTTATAAACAATTATTTTGTCGGGTTTTAACCCACATTTTCCCTTCAACTATGATCTGCTGATAGAAAAATGAGAGTTCTGGACTAATTTCTTTCTTGATATTATTGCTAAGTAGAACAAGATACTATATCCAAGGAGTTCTCATTTGCAACAATAACTAATTTTTTATAAACAATTATTTTGTCGGGTTTTAACCCACATTTTCCCTTCAACTATGATCTGCTGATAGAAAAATGAGAGTTCTGGACTAATTTCTTTCTTAATATTATTGCTAAGTAGGCCTAAATACTACATCTAAGGATTTCTTATTTGCAACAATAACAAATTTTGTATAAACAATTATTTTGTCGCGTTTTAACCCACATTTTCCATTCAACTATGATCTGCTGATAGAAAAATGAGAGTTCTGGACTAATTTATTTCTTAAAATTATTGCTAAGTAGGCCTAGATACTACATCTAAGGTGTTCTTTTTTGCAACAATTACCAATTTTGTATAAACAATTATTTTGTCGCGTTTTAACCCACATTTTCCATTCAACTATGATCTGCTGATAGAAAAATGAGAGTTCTGGACTAATTTCTTTCTTAATATTATTGCTAAGTAGGCCTAGATACTACATCTAAGGTGTTCTTTATTGCAACAATAACCAATTTTGTATAAACAATTATTTTGTCGCGTTTTAACCCACATTTTCCATTCAACTATGATCTGCTGATAGAAAAATGAGAGTTCTGGACTAATTTCTTTTTTAATATTTTTGCTAAGTAGGCCTAAATACTACATCTAAGGATTTCTTATTTGCAACAATAACCAATTTTGTATAAACAATTATTTTGTCGCGTTTTAACCCACATTTTTCATTCAACTATGATCTGCTGATAGAAAAATGAGAGTTCTGGACTAATTTCTTTCTTGAAATTATTGCTAAGTAGAACTAGATACTATATCCAAGGAGTTCTCATTTGCAACAATAACTAATTTTTCATAAACAATTATTTTGTCGCGTTTTAACCCACATTTTCCATTCAACTATGATCTGCTGATAGAAAAATGAGAGTTCTGGACTAATTTCTTTCTTAATATTATTGCTAAGTAGGCCTAGATACTACATCTAAGGTGTTCTTTATTGCAACAATAACCAATTTTGTATAAACAATTATTTTGTCGCGTTTTAACCCACATTTTCCATTCAACTATGATCTGCTGATAGAAAAATGAGAGTTCTGGACTAATTTCTTTCTTAATATTATTGCTAAGTAGGCCTAGATACTACATCTAAGGTGTTCTTTATTGCAACAATAACCAATTTTGTATAAACAATTATTTTGTCGCGTTTTAACCCACATTTTCCATTCAACTATGATCTGCTGATAGAAAAATGAGAGTTCTGGACTAATTACTTTCTTAATATTTTTGCTAAGTAGGCCTAAATACTACATCTAAGGATTTCTTATTTGCAACAATAACCAATTTTGTATAAACAATTATTTTGTCGCGTTGTAACCCACATTTTCCATTCAACTATGATCTGCTGATAGAAAAATGAGAGTTCTGGACTAATTTCTTTCTTGAAATTATTGCTAAGTAGAACTAGATACTATATCCAAGGAGTTCTCATTTGCAACAATAACTAATTTTTTATAAACAATTATTTTGTCGCGTTTTAACCCACATTTTCCATTCAACTATGATCTGCTGATAGAAAAATGAGAGTTCTGGACTAATTTCTTTCTTAATATTATTGCTAAGTAGGCCTAGATACTACATCTAAGGTGTTCTTTATTGCAACAATAACCAATTTTGTATAAACAATTATTTTGTCGCGTTTTAACCCACATTTTCCATTCAACTATGATCTGCTGATAGAAAAATGAGAGTTCTGGACTAATTTCTTTCTTAATATTATTGCTAAGTAGGCCTAGATACTACATCTAAGGTGTTCTTTATTGCAACAATAACCAATTTTGTATAAACAATTATTTTGTCGCGTTTTAACCCACATTTTCCATTCAACTATGATCTGCTGATAGAAAAATGAGAGTTCTGGACTAATTTCTTACTTGATATTATTGCTAAGTAGAACTAGATACTATATCCAAGGAGTTATCATTTGCAACAATAACTAATTTTTTATAAACAAATATTTTGTCGCGTTTTAACCCACATTTTCCATTCAACTATGATCTGCTGATAGAAAAATGAGAGTTCTGGACTAATTTCTTTCTTAATATTATTGCTAAGTAGGCCTAGATACTACATCTAAGGTGTTCTTTTTTGCAACAATAACCAATTTTGTATAAACAATTATTTTGTCGCGTTTTAACCCACATTTTCCATTCAACTATGATCTGCTGATAGAAAAATGAGAGTTCTGGACTAATTTCTTTCTTAATATTATTGCTAAGTAGGCCTAGATACTACATCTAAGGTGTTCTTTATTGCAACAATAACCAATTTTGTATAAACAATTATTTTGTCGCGTTTTAACCCACATTTTCCATTCAACTATGATCTGCTGATAGAAAAATGAGAGTTCTGGACTAATTTCTTACTTGATATTATTGCTAAGTAGAACTAGATACTATATCCAAGGAGTTATCATTTGCAACAATAACTAATTTTTTATAAACAATTATTTTGTCGCGTTTTAACCCACATTTTCCATTCAACTATGATCTGCTGATAGAAAAATGAGAGTTCTGGACTAATTTCTTTCTTAATATTATTGCTAAGTAGGCCTAGATACTACATCTAAGGTGTTCTTTTTTGCAACAATAACCAATTTTGTATAAACAATTATTTTGTCGCGTTTTAACCCACATTTTCCATTCAACTATGATCTGCTGATAGAAAAATGAGAGTTCTGGACTAATTTCTTTCTTAATATTATTGCTAAGTAGGCCTAGATACTACATCTAAGGTGTTCTTTATTGCAACAATAACCAATTTTTTATAAACAATTATTTTGTCGCGTTTTAACCCACATTTTCCATTCAACTATGATCTGCTGATAGAAAAATGAGAGTTCTGGACTAATTTCTTACTTGATATTATTGCTAAGTAGAACTAGATACTATATCCAAGGAGTTATCATTTGCAACAATAACTAATTTTTTATAAACAATTATTTTGTCGCGTTTTAACCCACATTTTCCATTCAACTATGATCTGCTGATAGAAAAATGAGAGTTCTGGACTAATTTCTTTCTTAATATTATTGCTAAGTAGGCCTAGATACTACATCTAAGGTGTTCTTTTTTGCAACAATAACCAATTTTGTATAAACAATTATTTTGTCGCGTTTTAACCCACATTTTCCATTCAACTATGATCTGCTGATAGAAAAATGAGAGTTCTGGACTAATTTCTTTCTTAATATTATTGCTAAGTAGGCCTAGATACTACATCTAAGGTGTTCTTTTTTGCAACAATAACCAATTTTGTATAAACAATTATTTTGTCGCGTTTTAACCCACATTTTCCATTCAACTATGATCTGCTGATAGAAAAATGAGAGTTCTGGACTAATTTCTTTCTTAATATTATTGCTAAGTAGGCCTAGATACTACATCTAAGGTGTTCTTTATTGCAACAATAACCAATTTTGTATAAACAATTATTTTGTCGCGTTTTAACCCACATTTTCCATTCAACTATGATCTGCTGATAGAAAAATGAGAGTTCTGGACTAATTACTTTCTTAATATTTTTGCTAAGTAGGCCTAAATACTACATCTAAGGATTTCTTATTTGCAACAATAACCAATTTTGTATAAACAATTATTTTGTCGCGTTGTAACCCACATTTTCCATTCAACTATGATCTGCTGATAGAAAAATGAGAGTTCTGGACTAATTTCTTTCTTGAAATTATTGCTAAGTAGAACTAGATACTATATCCAAGGAGTTCTCATTTGCAACAATAACTAATTTTTTATAAACAATTATTTTGTCGCGTTTTAACCCACATTTTCCATTCAACTATGATCTGCTGATAGAAAAATGAGAGTTCTGGACTAATTACTTTCTTAATATTTTTGCTAAGTAGGCCTAAATACTACATCTAAGGATTTCTTATTTGCAACAATAACCAATTTTGTATAAACAATTATTTTGTCGCGTTGTAACCCACATTTTCCATTCAACTATGATCTGCTGATAGAAAAATGAGAGTTCTGGACTAATTTCTTTCTTGAAATTATTGCTAAGTAGAACTAGATACTATATCCAAGGAGTTCTCATTTGCAACAATAACTAATTTTTTATAAACAATTATTTTGTCGCGTTTTAACCCACATTTTCCATTCAACTATGATCTGCTGATAGAAAAATGAGAGTTCTGGACTAATTTCTTTCTTAATATTATTGCTAAGTAGGCCTAGATACTACATCCAAGGTGTTCTTTATTGCAACAATAACCAATTTTGTATAAACAATTATTTTGTCGCGTTTTAACCCACATTTTCCATTCAACTATGATCTGCTGATAGAAAAATGAGAGTTCTGGACTAATTTCTTTCTTAATATTTTTGCTAAGTAGACCTAAATACTACATCTAAGGATTTCTTATTTGCAACAATAACCAATTTTGTATAAACAATTATTTTGTCGCGTTTTAACCCACATTTTCCATTCAACTATGATCTGCTGATAGAAAAATGAGAGTTCTGGACTAATTTCTTTCTTAATATTATTGCTAAGTAGGCCTAGATACTACATCTAAGGTGTTCTTTATTGCAACAATAACCAATTTTGTATAAACAATTATTTTGTCGCGTTTTAACCCACATTTTCCATTCAACTATGATCTGCTGATAGAAAAATGAGAGTTCTGGACTAATTTCTTACTTGATATTATTGCTAAGTAGAACTAGATACTATATCCAAGGAGTTATCATTTGCAACAATAACTAATTTTTTATAAACAATTATTTTGTCGCGTTTTAACCCACATTTTCCATTCAACTATGATCTGCTGATAGAAAAATGAGAGTTCTGGACTAATTTCTTTCTTAATATTATTGCTAAGTAGGCCTAGATACTACATCTAAGGTGTTCTTTTTTGCAACAATAACCAATTTTGTATAAACAATTATTTTGTCGCGTTTTAACCCACATTTTCCATTCAACTATGATCTGCTGATAGAAAAATGAGAGTTCTGGACTAATTTCTTTCTTAATATTATTGCTAAGTAGGCCTAAATACTACATCTAAGGATTTCTTATTTGCAACAATAACCAATTTTGCATAAACAATTATTTTGTCGCGTTTTAACCCACATTTTCCATTCAACTATGATCTGCTGATAGAAAAATGAGAGTTCTGGACTAATTTCTTTCTTGATATTATTGCTAAGTAGAACTAGATACTATATCCAAGGAGTTCTCATCTGCAACAATAACTAATTTTTTATAAACAATTATTTTGTCGCGTTTTAACCCACATTTTCCATTCAACTATGATCTGCTGATAGAAAAATGAGAGTTCTGGACTAATTTTTTTCTTGATATTATTGCTAAGTAGTCTTAGATACCATATCCAAGGAGTTCTTATTTGCAACAATTACCAATTTTTTATAAACAATTATTTTGTCGCGTTTTAACCCACATTTTCCATTCAACTATGATCTGCTGCTAAAAAAATAAGAGTTCTGAACTAATTTTTTTCTTGATATTAGTGCTAAGTAGGCCTAGATACTATATTTAAGGAGTTCTCATTTGCAACAATAACCAATTTTTTATAAACAATTATTTTGTCGCGTTTTAACCCACATTTTCCATTCAACTATGATTTGCTGATAGAAAAATGAGAGGTCTGGACTAATTTCTTTCTTGATATTATTGCTAAGTAGGCCTAGATACTATATCCAAGGAGTTCTTATTTGCAACAATAACCAATTTTGTGTAAACAATTATTTTGTCGCGTTTCAACCCACATATTCCATTCAACTATGATCTGCTGATAGAAAAATGAGAGTTCTGGACTAATTTTTTTCTTGATATTATTGCTAAGTAGTCTTAGATACCATATTCAAGGAGTTCTTATTTGCAACAATTACCAATTTTTTATAAACAATTATTTTGTCGCGTTTTAACCCACATTTTCCATTCAACTATGATCTGCTGATAGAAAAATGAGAGTTCTGGACGAATTTCTTTCTGGATATCATTGCTAAGTAAGTCTAGATACTATATTTAAGTAGTTCCTATTTGCAACAATAACCAATTTTTATAAACAATTATTTTGTCCTGTTTTAACACACATTTTCCATTCAACTATGGTTTGCTGATAGAAAAATTAGAGTTCTGGACTAATTTCTTTCTGGATATCATTGCCAAGTAAGTTTAATAGATTTAGTATCCAAGGAGTTTCCATTTGCAATAATAACTAATTTTTCATAAACAATTATTTTGTCGCGTTTTAACTTACATTGTCCATTCAACTATGATATGATGATATAAAAATGAGAGTTCTGGACTAATATCTTTTTGGATATCATTGTAGATACCATGTAAAAAGGGTTCTTACATGTAACAATAACCAATTTGTTTTAAACAATTATTTTGTCGAGTATTTTTCTTCATTGACATTCAACTGTGATCTGCCGATAGAAATATGAGAGTTCTGGACTAATTTCCTTTTGGATATCATTGCCACGTAGGTCAAGATACTATATCCAAGGAGTTCCTACTTGCGACAGTAACCAATTTTTATAAACAATTAATGTGTCGTGTTTTTATATTTATTTCTCTTTTAACTATGATCTTCGCATAGAAATATGACAATTCTGGACAGATTTCTTTGTGAATATCATTTCCAACTAGGTCTAGATATTATATCAAAGGAGTTCTTACTAGCAACAATAACCAATTTGATGGAAACAATTATTAGACCGAATGGCCTACCTTTTCGGAGATATTTGACATTTTTGGATAAAACTATTATATCCACAGATACAAAATTATTACCAAATTCGATAGTCATTTATTTTCAGTCGATTGATGTAAAATAAATTATGTTACCTTTTAGTAAATATTTATAAATTTAACAATTTTTATTTCGTAGCCAAATAACTGAAGAGTAACAACTAATGCTGCCTATAGCGCCCTTTGTGCTCAAATGAATGGAGAAAATGGAAACATTATTTTATTTAGTACGCAAAAAGTTGACATGCTATTTTGTGATATCATAGTCCATACGAGTATAGTAGTATACTTTGATTGAGAGGTTAAATAATAACGTATACATCAAATTTATTAGATATTATTCTTATATCAGCAGATCATAGTTGAATTGAAAATGTGGGTTAAAACGCGACAAAATAATTGTTTATAAAAAATTGGTTATTGTTGCAAATAAGAGCTCCTTGGATATAGTATCTAGACTTACTTGGCAATGATATCCAGAAAGAAATTCGTCCAGAACTCTCATTTTTCTATCAGCAGATCATAGTTGAATGAAAAATGTGGGTTAAAACGCAACAAAATAATTGTTTATAAAAAAATAGTTCTTGTTGTAAATGAGAACTCCTTGGATATAGTATCTAGGCCTACTTAGCAATGATATCAAGAATGAAATTAGTCCAGAACTCTCATATTTCTATCAGCAGATCATAGTTGAATGGAAAATGTGGGTTAAAACGCGACAAAATAATTGTTTATAAAAAATTGGTTATTGTTGCAAATGAGAACTCCTTGAATATAGCATCTAGGCCTACTTAGGAATGATATCCAGAAAGAAATCAGTCCAGAACTCTTATTTTTCTATCAGTAGATCATAGTTGAATGGAAAATGGGGGTTAAAACGCGACAAAATAATTGTTTATAACAAATTGGTTATTGTTGCAAATGAGAACTCCTTGGATATAGTATCTAGGCCTACTTAGCAATGATATCAAGAAAGAAATTAGCCTAGAACCCTAATTTTTCTATCAGCAGATCATAGTTGAATGGAAAATGTGGGTTACAGTTAGTCAATGTGTGGGGGATTGACTAACTGTTCACTATTTAATTCACTTTAAAATTTAATCTAACATGTATATCACTAAGGATTCACTAATTTTTCGGAGCTCACACAGACACCGACACCAGTGCTACTCATGAATCATCGCGATCCAACTCCGAACCGCGGAGTTGGATCCCGATGAGTGAGCTAGCTCAGTCGGATTCAACAGCCGCCGTGGTTCTTTTAGAGTCGATTCACCAACTCAATAGGTTGTAATGCTTACTAGATAGTAAACAACGGCGTTTGCTTTTGATATTTTAAATTGTTGTATCTGTGAACTAAGAAGAGGCGAATTTGAATTTAAATAAACGAATAACGCAGGTTTAGAAATTAGTGTGAATAATATTCAGTTATTAGAAATTAATTAAGTAGTTTACAAATGCAAAAAGTAAAAAGTGCATGTTCAGCAAGGCTAAGAGAAGCCGGCCTGTCGATCCACGAGCCGCGTAAAAATCAAGATCTGTTAATACATTGCGAATCTACATTCACTCTAGAAGAGCGGGAGAATCAAAATGAGTCATAGCTCAAAAAGAGCTACATACTTCGAACTGAGTCACTTGGCTCACCAGTTTTCTTCACTGAGCTGACTCTTTGAGTCGATTCGCTCAGGAGTTACTCATTTCTACTAGGCACAATGATTTTAAACTGTCCCAGAAGGTATGGGCAGTCGATCCAACCATTTAACAGATTAAAGCCTAACATTGCATTCCTTCGTCTATGCTCGAACGTATTTATTCCCAAGTCTCTCCAAATTTCTTGGTAGGAAAAATAAATCTGAAATATACGCAATAAAGCGACCCTTTCAAGTAAATCTATCTCAGACCTGCTATGGGGATTGCATACCATGCAGTTAAAGAAAAAAATCCCTGTACAACGTCACTGATTCCTTTTTGAAGTTAGCTTCAAAAATAATGTTTTGAAAATAATCTTTCCATTGCCCATTCATGCCAAAAATTTGCTTCTGTAAATGTTTAAATCCCACAAAAAAACAGTGTACATTATAATTGGCATGTTAATTGCTGGATATAAATAAGTGAAAGGTTAAGCCATGCATCATCCGCCAACTCCTCAATCGAAAGCCAGTTCGATAAGATAGCACGGCGCGCTCGACTCGAGAATTAATGAGCCAGCGCTGTTTTTATTGACGTCTGACGCGGTACATGCTGCAGGATTTGCTCTTCCTGCAGCCATGGCCTCCCGTATGCAAGTGAGCTATAAATATAAAAGAAGTACGTCGGTCTCGCTCCACTCGCCGGTTATTTTAACACAGAATTCGCCAAGTGGAGTTCGCAACGCTCGCTGGCGGCGCTTGCATCGAACCCTAGAACGTTTATACTTTAGAAGTAAATGCTACCCAAATGTGAAGATTCAAAACGTATGTATATGAAGCAGTGGCGTAGATAGCAATTTGTGATGGGGGGGATTCGACTTGGTATTAACACTTTGTTTTAAAACAGTGTTTTAAACATGTTTAAAAACCAATTTTGTGTTTTGAAAGTATTATTTGTTTAAAATGTTTTTTTTAATGAGATGTATTTTGAATGAAACATAAGATTGAAGCTCATGAAAATATTATATTTTAACATCCTGCATTTTTATTTAACTTCTTTAACTCTACTTGTGGCAACAATAATAAGAAAATAAAAAAAGTCTGGAAATTTGGTTTGGTCTCTCCGCTTCGGGGAGCGACCAAACTAAATTTTCAGGCTTTTCTAAAATGGAAATTTTATTTTATTCCTAATCAAGCAGTGGAAGACAATCGAGATATAAATTACTTACATAAAAACATATTAGTTTAGCTTTAGTGATTTTTCTTTAAGTTCACGACTACTTTAACTAGTTCACTAATTTCCACAAATTTTGATTATTTTTTTTATTCTAAATATTCTAATAGGTTTAATCATTTTTAAAATTTACGATTTTTTGTTTTTATAAGAGAAATTAAGGAAATCTTGAAAGTAACTAAAATTTGACAAGTATATTTAAATACAACCTGTAATTGGCAGCATTTCACACAAATTAAAACAATTGACTGAGTCCAAACAAATAAAAATAATATTGTAAACATTTATAAAAATTATGTAAAGCAAAAATGACGAGTAGTTACAAACATTTTCTTTTGATTTTTATTATGTATTATTTTTACTTACACAGGGTGCCCATATTTTAACAGAATGTATGTGGATCTCGATTATTTGATGAGATCGAGAGTCGGGGCAAAGTTGCGTCTTTTAGGGCCTAATAATAATCTAAAAACAAATTTGAAATATCTTCTTTCGTTTTTGAGATATTGTCAAAGAACGGATTTTTTGAAATTTCGTTTTAATTTTTTTATTTAAAAACCAATGAATCCAGACATTTACAACTTTGACAATGTACAGGTACTTTTTAACGAGAAATCTAGTAACATAATTTATTTTAAGATAACTATGACATTTACCCTGGGACCATTGCCAACTTTTGTTTTTCTTGTGGGCGCCATTTTGGATTTTTATATTAAAGTTATTGAGAAAAAACTGAAAATCGGGATTTCCGAAAATCATCAATATCTTCCTTATTTATGAATATTTTGAAAATCTGTGAAAACATTTTCAAAGTACATGTTTTGGCGCATTAGATGGTGATAAGTTTAAATTTACCTGGAGATTTGTTTTTGTTTTATTAGTATCAATTTTTGTTTTTCTAATGGCAGCTAATGAAATGCATTCATTGAACTAAACTACAGTTCAATGAATGCATTTCATTAACTGCCATTAGAAAAACAAAAGTTGATACTAATTACGTTAAGTTCAACGGTGTGCCACATATGCACATGTTTACAAATATATTTGCTTATAGTTTGTAACCATGGAAACAAACACTTTATTCAAACAAAAACGATTATTGACATAACCTATAATTGGATTGATTTAGTAGTATTTTGTTTCAAATAATGTTTTGTATTAGAATGGATTGATTAAGTAGTATTTTTGTTCAGATAATGTTTCGTATTTATCTTAGCAACAACAAAAACAATTGCAATGTTTGAAAAGAACCGAATAGATACAAAAAATAGAAGTATATGTGTAACACATCATTGAAATCAAGGTGAAAAATGCAGTTCAATAATATGCATTTCGTCATATGCTTTCATTTAAAAACCAATCGTTGATGTTTTTCAAACAAAATCGAATACAAATAAAAATTAATCACGATCTGATGCGCCATAGCATTTACTTTGACAATGCTTATACGGATTTTGAATAAAAATACAAATACGAAAGATATTCAGGTTTTTCTCAATAACTTTGTAGTGTTAATAAATTTAATTTTTTTCTTAACAGAGTCTAAGTAAGCACATAAAACTGCACAACTTTGCCCATTTAACTGAATCTCTATCATAGATATTAACAAAGTTACTTTTGTTGTCCCACTCAAAGTGGGACATCCTGCATATACCGGGTGTCTTATTTTAATGTAATAATAAATTATTATCATTTTTGAAAATAATCATTCAAATAACACTCCGCGAAAATATTATTGTGAATAAATATAATTATTTTTATTTTATAACTAAATAAAGCTAATTATATGAGAAATGTGTTTTTATTTAATTTTACATCGCAATATGTCTGTATTTTAGAAACGCGTATTGATAAAATAATCTGTACTCGTCGAGAACTGTTTAAGATCATACGAAACGATTTGAATTCGGACTTGGACACGCAACCTAAATGTTTGTAATGAAGTGATAAGCCATATCGGATCCACCATTTTAAATTTTGAAGTTATACTATAAAATTTGTAATCAGCGACCTCGAAAACCCGTATATATTAGAGATGGGTAACTCCTGAGCGAATCGACTCAAAGAGTTAGCTCAGTGAAGAGAGCTGGTGAGCCAAGTGACTCAGTTCTAAATATGTAGTTTTTTATTAGCCATGACTCGTTTTGATTCGCTCGCTCTTCTAGAGTGAATGTAGATTCGCAATGCATTAACAGATCTTAATTTTCACACGGCTTGTAGATCGACAGGCCGGCTACTCTCAGCCTTACTGAACATGAACTGTTTACTTTTCCATTTGCACACTACTCACTTTATTTCTAAAAACTGAATATTTTTCACGTCAATTTCCAAACCTGCGTTATTCGTTTGTTTAAATTGAGATTTGCCTATTCTTAGTTCACAGATACTACAATTTTAAATATCATAAGCAAACGCCGTTGTTTACTATCTAGTAAACATTACAAGTGCAATTATTCTTTCGTCACCTTTTTTGTAACCAAAATTGTAAATTTAATAAGAAGTGTTCGTTATTGTAGTAAGAAACTAGCTATCGTTATATTTCCATCATGTTATTGCAGCATCATCGATTCGAATTACGACGCGTGCGAATGGAGTTAAATAAACCCATGGAGTTGGCGTTGGAATCGACTCTAAAAGATCCACGGCGGCTGTTGAATCCGACTGAGCGGACTGAGCTAGCTCACTCTCATCGGGATCCAACTCCGCGGTTGGAGTTGGATCGCGATGATTCACGACGGCTTTCGAATCCAACTGAACTAGCTCGTTTTACGGAGATCTTGAATCCGACTGAGCTATAGCTCAGTCATGAGGATCCGAGGTTCGGACTTGGATCGTGATGTGCTGAATGTATGTATGTGTGTTTTTATTAGGCGAGCTGACTTATTCAATATATTTAAACACACTTGAAGTGTAACTGCAAGAAATGAATACGCGTTTACTATAATTATGATTTAATATTCACTCTTAAGTTTTTATATAAATTATGATTAAATTATTGCAATCATGGTATAACCAAAATAATTAATTACCACATCGCTTAATTCAATAAGTTGGCGAATCCGATGGATCTCTAAGAGTCAGAACTCTAGGCGGATCGCTAGCTCGTAACTGAGTCATGTAACTCTTTTGAGCTGGCTCACTAAACCAGCTCTTTAAAGTGAGTCAGATCTTTTAAACCAGCTCACTGAAATGAGCCATTTCGCCCATCTCTAGTATATATCAGTTTATATGAAATTCCGTACAATTTGTAATGAAGTGGTCGGCCATATTGGATCCGCCATTTTGAATTTTGAAATTATACTATCAAATTCGTAATCAGCGGCCTCGAAAACCCCTATATAGCAATTTATATGAAATTCCGAAGAATTTGTAATGAAGTGGTCGGCCATAATGGATTGGCCATTTTGAGTTTTGAAATTATACTATGAAATTCGTAATCAGGGACCTCGAAAACCCTTTTATACCATTTACTGTTTAAAACTCAAATTTCTTTCTATTTTTAGCCAACTTTTCTGAGATTCAGACCACTGTGCGACGCCTCTGGTCTGAGTTAAAACAATTAAATTTGATTGAGGATTTTCTTGTGTAACATTGTTTTTATACTCCTTATTGTAATCTTTTAAACACAAACATAACAAATATATATTTTTTGGGCAGAAGTTTAAATACAATGTTTCATATGATAACAATAAAACATCTGAGCTGAGTAACTTCCTTTACCACCGAGAACCTGATAGCGAGCGTATTAAGAGTTTATTGAACTAAAGCTCACACGAGTGCTCAAACTGTAACAGCAATATTTGCATTAGGAAACTATAAAGTGGACATCGGTTTTAGAATGAGAGGAATGTGAAAGATATTAAAGGCATTTATTTACTGCAACTGATATTTAAATGTGTTTTTCTTCTTCAACATTTTAATTAGGGTCATTTAATTTTTGAAAAAATATTAGTAATCCTGAAACATCTTTTTGGACAAATCAGGTGAACTATTGAAATGATTGTAGAATGCGATAAAGAGGATTCATTTTTTTAAATAATACACAATTTTTAAAACAACTAAGATCTCTTGAACATAAATTAAATAAGGTACGATTCACGAGAGTGAATGTCCCATGGGTTCCTTGATTTGTAGTGCTTTCTGCACCAATAGATGTAATACGAAAATATTTTTATGTCATCAGATTACGTGTGTGAAAAGAGACAGAAAACTTCATAATATGTCTGCTATGGTTTTTAGATGGAACATGCGAAAACGTATGCTCCGGTATGCAGCTTTAAAATTTTAAGGTTAAACGTCACATTTTGACAATGTCTTTGTAAAAATAAATCTGCGAAAACTCAGCCACAAATTATTTAAATTAATGTGCACAATCGTTTTAAATGTGAGTGTAAGTGGTATACTTCCAATTTCCACATCTACTATATAGTTCAGGTATTTACATATATGTATTTATGTTGATTTTTGATTTTTTGTGTAAGCTCAAACGAATATGTAAGTTGAATCGAATGCGCATTCAGTAGATTTGGCAAATAGTCATCGAATTAATCTGTTAATACAGGGAATTTTTCTTTTAGGTATACATACAGGGAATTTTCTATTAGGTATACATATGCAAACGCTTTTTTTAAGAGTTCAATTTGAAGTTTAAAACGAGTGTTTTCCACTCCCAGGCTAAGTATAAAGTAAAATTTCGAGTTTAGAAAAGCCTGAAAATTTGGTCGCGTAGCGCGAAGCGCGGAGCGGCTAAACCAAATTTTCAGGCTTTTCTAAACTCGAAATTTTACTTCATGCGCCACGCATATTAAACACTGAAAGCACTGAAATATTGTGAACGTGTAAACTTCACTTGAAATCAGTGTCTTATACGCGTGGCGCATGAAGTAAAATTTCGAGTTTAGACAAGCCTGAAAACTTAGTTTGGTCGCTCCGCGCTTCGCGCTACGCGATCAAACCAAATTTTCAGGCTTTTCTATAACATCAAAATTTGATACAACTAGGAAAAATCGTTGCAGTTACAACTGTCGACATACTTTCTAAAAAATGTGAACCACACATTCCACATCAATGAGTTGTCCCGAATTCCACTATACAGCATTTTTAAAATTTTAGGTTAAATGTAAGGCTCATGACCAGGCAAGAGAGGATAAGTTCTAAGTTGGCTAAGGATTGGGCAGTCTAATACTAGGTAGACAAATGATGGCAGTTCAAAATCAAAATAGGCTTATGGCTAGGCTGTCTAATGGCTGTAATGACTAGATGGGCGCGTTATTGCATAGGTAAGCAGTTTATTGATCTTTATTCAAAGGCCTAGGTAGGCGAATTAAGCTAAAGATTAGGCAATCTAATGTCTAGTAGATAGGCTCATGAGTTGGCAGTCTAATAACTAGGCAAGATTAAATAACTACTGAGTAGGTTAAAGATCGGGAAGTCTAATGTATAGGCAGTTAATTGATATCAAGATAGCCTCATGACAAGTCAAGCTAATTATTGGATAGGCCAGGAGTATAATGACTCTTAATCTATAGGTTAAAGACAATTTCTATATTGGCTGACAATTGGGCAATCCAATGGCTTTCGACTAAATATTAAACTGATTAATGACTATGTAGACTAATGACTTGGCAGTTCAATATTTTAAAAATCTCATGGTTAATTACACTGGTCTGCAAAAAAATTTTTTTTTCGAGCCCTGGCACCATTCCTGCTGATTCTTATGTAAAATGACCTCCTGAATCCGAATATGACCTCCGTTTTCCCCCATCACCCACCGTTTTTGGGGGAGGCCCCCCCACCTATTTTTATCACTTTTCGATCTAGAGAGGTGAAACGTTCCAAAACATAAACATTTGTAGCAAGGAGGTAGATTTGGGGGGGATTTGCCCCCTTAAATTGTAAAAAAATCATTAAAAATGATCAATTTTTTCCGTTTTTTTCGCAGTTTTTTCACTTATTTTCTACATATTCCAGCTTCCATTCCCCCTCATCCTCCCCCAAACACCCCCAAATAATAAAAATATATAGCAACAATAATAAAAATATATAGCAACAGTTCGGAAGATTCACTGTACCACGCTGGCGCTCTCAATACTCCCCCCGTTTCCCCCATCCATTGGAGGGGTGAAAAGGATTATTTTAGCTGTAAAGAATAATAAATAAAAAGTAAAATAATAAATGTAAAGAATAATAAATAACTAAGATAAGTACCTTCATTTGGTGCTTGCTTTCCTTTTGTACCCTGAGGTAGAAGTTTCTCGTATCAAAAACTAGCAGTACTCTGCTAACATGCTCGCATTCCACTTCCCCGAAAAACTCCTCTCGAACTTAGAGATGTCTTGATGAAACCGTTCCCCGTGTTCATCCGAAACTGCTCCTAAATGTTCAGGGAAGAAGTCCAGGTGTGAGTGAAGGAAATGCACTTTAAGAGACATGTTACACCCCATGGCCTTGTACGCTGACAGCAAGTCCTCGACATGAGCGACATAATCATCACTTTTGTTGTTATCCAAAAAGATCTCACACACGTTTTGGAATGCAATCCAAGCTCGTTTTTCTTTTCGATTCAGGTGTTCAATAAACGTCGAATCTTGGAAAAGTTGTCTAATCTGGGGGCCCACGAAAACTCCTTCCTTGATTTTAGCCTCACTAAGACAAGGGAATTTAGTTTTCAAAAATTGAAATGCATCACCGGTCTTGTCCATTGCTTTCACAAACTGTTTGATCAATCCGAGTTTGATGTGCAAAGGCGGCAAGTAAATATTTTCCTTTGGGACCAGAGGATCGTGAGCGACGTTTTTCTGACCGGGAGTAAAACTTTCTCGAAGGGGCCAGTTCAGTACGATGTAATGTTTGTCTCGGGCTCGGCTGTCCCATTCGCATAGGAAGCAGCAGTATTTTGTGAAGCCCGATTGCAGGCCCATGAGTAGAGCAACAACTTTTAAGTCAGCGCAAAGTTTCCAATTATAATCCTGGTATTTGATTTTATCAAGGATCCGGCTGATGTTTTCGTACGTCTCCTTCATATCCACAGAGTATGCAACCGGGAGTGATGGTAACTCATTCCCATTGGCCAATAGGACAACTTTCAAGCTTGTCTTTGATGAGTCTATAAACAGTCTCCATTTGTCTGGGTCACATGGCATCTTCAGTTCTATCATCAATGCATTTGAATTAGGGCAGAACACTAAGCCTTCATCTGCCGAAAAAAATAATTTCAGGGTTGACTGCCTAGTCCTGTAAGAAGAGATTTTTACACCCTTTTCTAAGAGATTCCACTGCTGAAGTCGAGATCCAAGAAGTTGAGATTTACTGTTAGGTAACTCCAAATCCCTGACGAGATCATTCAATTCCGACTGAGTAACGAGGTGAGGTTTTCGATGAGCTGAATTAGCAGAACACTCTTTATCATCGGTGAACGTATCATAAGATGGTCCAGGCTGTGGCTCAAAGTCTTTCAAATCCGTTTCTGGCTCTAGAGTATAGGTTTTTGGGGGCACTAGGATTGGCAAAGATTCGTTGTGAGGAACTGGTCTTAGAGCTGAAGGGATATTAGGATACTGAATTGTATGCTTACTTTTGCTAGATAACCCGACGGTGGAAGTCATACAAAAGTAACAATCTGTGAGATGACAGCGAGGTTCGCGCCAAACCATGGGCACAGCAAATGGCATTGATTTACGGGTACCTTTGAGCCATTTGGTCAAGCTACTGTAACAAGTAGTGCAGCAAACTGTTGGAGCCCAATTCTTGTCCTGATCGCCAACTTGGCAATCAAAGTAAAATTTATAAGCAGTTTTAAGAAGCGGAGAAAGGGGTTTTCGTTGCGCTTTTAAAGTCAATTCCCCGCAAACATAGCAGAAGCTATCGGGATGATTTTTACACTCGCGTGGCATAATTAAACAGTAAATAAATGCTCGATATTAATCACAACTCACACTCACGTACTGTAATTCACTTGGAAAAAGCCGGAATTAAAAAATTTCTACCGTTATACACAATTTAAACAACTTGGAAACACAGAATCCCCGCCTAGAGCACCGACAAGTTGACTCTACGATCGCTAGAGATGTACTGAGGGAAGATACGGATTACAGTGCAGGTCTATAGTGACAAGAGCAATGCAAGTTTAAACCTGTCAAAGCATGGAAATTCCTGGGCAAACCTGTGTGCGCGGGGTATTGAGAGCGCCAGCGTGGTACAGTGAATCTTCCGAACTGTTGCTATATATTTTTATTATTGTTGCTATATATTGTTGCTATATGCTGGAATATGTAGAAAATAAGTAAAAACTGCGAAAAAAACGGAAAAATCGATCATTTTTAAGGATTTTTTTACAATTTAAGGGGGCAAATCCCCCCCCCCCAAATCTACCTCCTTGCTACAAATGTTCATGTTTTGGAACTTTTCACCTCTCTAGCCCCTCAGAAGAAACGTAAAGGCTAAAATAATCCTTTTCATCCCTCCAAATTATCGAAAAGTGATAAAAATAGGTGGGGGGGGGGGCTCCCCCGAAAACGGTGGGTGATGGGGGAAAACGGGGGTCATATTCGGATTCAGGAGGTCATTTTACATAAGAATCAGCAGGAATGGTGTCAGGGCCGATTTTCATGCCGACCAGTGTTATACTAATCATTAACGAGGAAGGCTAATTACAAGGAGTATATAGCCCTGTAATAGTTGCGTTTAGGGCTTAATAGTAACAGTAATAGTTGCAAGCAGGATATGGGGAGCGAGGAGCACATTTGAACGTGTTTTTATATAGTCTGTGTTTTATGCACACTTCTGTGCAATAAAATTAAGTACACAAAATATGTTATAGTTTAAAGGGACATAATGCGTTTCCTAGTTACGTAAATATGTCAATTTCCTTAATGTCAAAATGCCGCGATATTTAGAGAACAATTCAAAAACTCGAATTTTAACTAAAACAGAAGATGGTTTTTCTATTAGACACATTTTTCGATTGGTGAATATCCGTAAAGACACTGTTTTCAGAGTTAAGAAACGTTGGGAGCAGGAAAGAAGTATTATAGTCTTTTATTATTTATCGAAATTGCTGCTAGGCAATCAAAACAGACCCGAATTATACAACTAGAATATTGTGAAACATAGTTATAAGACTTGTGCTTAATTTTATTGCTCAGAAGTGGAGTTATGCATGACAGATATAATTTTCATTCAGGTTGTATTTTAAGAGTCGTGAATCTTTTAATTTATAACCTAGCAATTTTGACATTTATATCTGAGTTTGGTAATATTTGTACTTATAAGTTGATGGCAAGGAATTTGTTGTCACTAATGATTTTTATAAAATGATATATGTCTGTGAAAATTGTTCAAAAGTGACTTTTCTTCCCTACCTGTATATGCATAAAGAATTCTGCAGGAAGCTTTAAAATGATAGTACACTACTGAGTTACTGCTGCGCACCTAACTAAGCGTATTTTAAAAATACGCGCAAAGCCACATCTGACGTCAACCGACTCAGTCATGTACACTTCACTGCTGCCAACACGAGCATAAGCACTCTAAGATGTTCCCGGCACTAACCCGTACACTCACACACTGATACGACGACCTTCCTATACCCTTGCCTCACTGCAATGTAAGTACGAAAGTGTCTTCGTTACGTTCGACCCGTATACTTGTGCGCGTCCCGACGCTCCGGATTCCACACAACTTTTGCGACGCTCCTTAACAGTCTCCCGTGCAAAATCTTTCGGAACTTTTGGGAAATTAGCTCAGGTATGCGAAGGATTTTCACATTTTTGAAAACGAAAATGCCGCATTTTTGATATTATGAGTGATAACGTGAGCTTATGAAAATTATAACAACAACCGGTGTTATCAGTGTTTATTTATTATTACTCATGTACGGTTTAACCGGGGCAGACGCAATAAAAACAATCCAGTTTAGAACGGGCTGGCCTTAATTGAAGATGGTCATGACTTCGTGTAAATATTTATAATCTAGAGTTCAGTACAAAGATTTAAAATACTTATTTCGAGCAAAAGAAATATTTAATAAATTACCGAAAAAAAAAAAAAATCGAAAAACACTTTTCAATTGCATATAATCTATAATAATCGGTTTGGAATTTTAAATATTAGTAGGACACAAAACAATTATTTTATACAATACCATATTTTTTCAATGTGTATTTTCGTTGACGCTTGTAAACTTTGTAAACTAGCTTTGTAAACTAGCAGTAAACTAGCAGTATTTACTCACTATATATATATATATATATAAAAAAAACAATAAATCTTGTTAATAGTATGTATATTTCTGATAAGCAAATTATTTAAAACAGTTTGTGTCTTAAAGGAGCGGATCAAGAGAGCAATTTTGGGGAGACAATTATGTTTCAAAGACAGTTTTTAAAATTGAAAATATTCACTAATCGATTACACGTTTGGAATTTCAAATTTTTCATGGTTTATTAAATGTTTACATTTTTGTCAATTTGTCCTAATTTCCACAGTTCTGAAGTTTATGTAAACTTTTATGATGTGTGTTGGTTTTGATGAATCTCTTTAAAACAACAATAATGACTTAAAATTTGTGATTTTTGGTAAATATTGGCATACAAGATTTTTTTTCTCTTATGTATACCGTCACATATTCCATATAAACATTCGTAAAATTAATGAACATGTGATCAAAACTAATCTTTAATTAATTTCTCACTTAACCCGTGTTGAAATATTCTAAACTATAAACTATTAATTATTATCAACACTAAGTGTCTTAATTAATAGTTTATAAGCAGTATATTTTGAACTTCACTTTAAACCATGGTTTTATACGCTTAACGCATGAAGTAAAATTTCGAGTTTAGAAAAGCCTGAAAGTTTGGTTTGGTCGTGACTGAACCAAACTTTAAGGCTTCTCTAAACTCGAAATTTTACTTCATGCTTAATCTGAAATTAGAAACACTCGCTACAGGCGTCAAATTGAAAGTTTTTAATAAAACCGCGAATGCATAAATATGTACACTTCTGTGCAATAAAATTAAGCACACAAAATATGTTTTATTTTAAAACTGACATGATGAGTTTCCTAGTTACGATAATATGTAAATATACCAATTTTCTTAAAGTGAAAATGCTGCGTCATTTAGACAAAAATTCAAAAAATCTAATTCTAACTAAAATAGAAGATGGTTTTTCTATTTCGGTTTTTATTGTATTTACTATGAGCGTTTTATCAGAAGGTCTTAGTTTTGGTTTTTTAATAAAGGTGTTACTTTCAAGTTATGGTATTTTATCATTTATTGAAACTGTTGCTAGGCAATTAACACAGACCCAAATTATATAACTAGAATATTGTGAAAAATAGATATGAGAGTTGTGCTTAATTTTATTGCACACAAGTGTACATCGAAAAATCGTGACATGTATAGCTTAAACAAAAATATCCTGTTAAATTTTATTTAATTATCTTTCAAAGACAGTTTTAAAATTTAAGTTAAATTCCACTAATCAGTTACTCGTCTGAAATTAAAAATATTTGTTTATTTAGTAAATATTTACATTTTTGTCAATTTGTCTTAATTTTCACAGTTCTGAATTTTATGTAAAATTTTATTATGTGTGTTAGTTTTGACGATTTTACTTAAAATACTTCTAATTATTAAAAATTTGTGATTTTTGTTACATATTGGCATATAGGGAAACTGAGCAGTATATTTTCAACACTGAAAAATTGTGAAGTTAGAAACACACATAAAAATCTTTTTTTAATAAGTAACAATTAAAATATTTAAATAACAAAATATTTACATTTTTCGTCACATTCTTAAGTTAGGTCAAATAATACAATGTACTTAATTAATTTGTTTAGTAATACTCGTATTTTATTTAAAATCTTCAGGCATTCGTCGATTTTACCAAAGTGTTCTATTTGAAGTTTCAAACGAGTGTTTTCCACTACCAGATTAAGCATGAAGTAAAATTTCGAGTTTAGAAAAGCTTGAAAATTGATTTGCCGGGGCGCGCGAGCGAAGCGAGTCGCGCCCCGGCAAATCCAAATTTTTAGGTTTTCTAAACTCGAAATTTTACTTCATGCGCCACGCGCATAATGTACTGAAATATTGTGAATAAATACTACCTACTATATTTGATAATATGAATTTATTAACAAAAAGTATACATTTGAAAAGATCATTTTAATAAACAAATTATTGTAATGTTGACTTCGAGAATTACCAAAATGCATGAATATTTTTCATAACGCCAAATCAATTCTTTATAGTTATTATTTTACATTTCTAACGTTTTATTAAAAAAAAAATGTTGGCCCCTCTCTGGTAAAAATCCTGGCCATGAAACTGGCTTCAAAACCCAATCGATCAACATCCCTAAATAGAAAAAAATCAAACCACCGCACAAACCTTTTAATTAATAGAAGACGATCCTTTAAATCCAAATAACTAGTGCTGCTGGAAAAATCCGTTAAGCAAAACTTCACTCAACTAGAACACTAGCGCTTCTTCTTCTCCTACTTGCAAAACTTGCAGCTCTGTCGACCAACCACAGCAATTACTGTCGTAGATAACTAAATAAATAAACACTACCACTTGAAATCTCGAAATCAAACTCAAAAACCGATCAGAGTTTTCTAAAAAGCGAAGAAACAAAATACACCGCGTGAATAATCGATCTTAACTGGAGGTGAATAGAGACGCTCTTGAAATGGGCGAAAAATGCGATTTTATTTTTGATGTTCGCCTGCGTATTTTGCGTGTTTGGTGATAAGCGAATGGATTTATTGATTGAAACCGGTTTTTATTTTTAGTGTTTCGTTAAATAATTGCGAATATTTTTGCACTTAAAAATCAACCAGGATTCGAATTCTTTTAAAGGATTTAAAAGATACATTTGAATACTTTTTTTTTCGACCAATTAAGAAATCAATAAATATGTTTTTCCAGTTTTTTTCCTATTATTTAGAAAACCCATAAATCTATTTAAATTATCTATAAAGTGTTTGTTTTGAAGTGGGTACACGACCCGCTTTTGGGGTGGCAAAAATCTGTGTGGATGTTTTGATGGGGTCCTCACGTCAGAACAAAAACATAAAACACTAAAAAATTGATATAAGTCAAGTAAGGTTCAAGCCCCCCCCCCCCGAAATTTTCAAAATATTAAATTTTAGTATGTAAAAGCTGCCCCGTCAAGTCAAAAACAAAAATTTTACTAATAAACCCCTCCCCCCCCCCAAAATGTTTAAACCCCCTCCCCCCCGAAATTTGTTTCTGGCTACGGCCTTGTAAGTCGGCATTAGCCGATGGTTCTGGTTCTGGTTTAAAGGGGAGTGTGCAGTTCTGCACTGCACTTAGGCCTCATTAGGCCCATTGTGTAGATCACCCATCCTCAGTTTAGCCAGCCCACCTTGTTTAGGTATTCTAGCATAGCTGAGGTGGGTAGATCTCTTATGTAGGCCATTGTAGGCCATCTATCACCCAATATGGATTCCCTGATTGACGATAGTGCCGGGCATTCACAAAGAAAATGCCATGCAGTCTCGTCTTCCATGCTGCAACCTCTACAAGGTGGGGAGTCAACTATCCCCATCCTATAGAGGTGCCCGTTTAGTCCACAGTGACCAGTAAGGATGGCAGTTAAGCGCCTGACATTCCCTCTAGCCAGCTGCAGGTACCGTTTCGCTGATCTCTCATTGGGATACACAAGTGTTTCCTTAGAGAGCTTGTAGCCCTCGATATCATCCCAACTCATCCTGAATTTCTCCAGGGCATTGGTTTGTAACATGTTACACAGGGAGAGAGGAGCTAACCGCACTAGCGGCTCCGGTGAGAGTAGATTCATCCCAGCCGCAGCTCTTGCCAGCGCGTCAGCTCTCCCGTTACCTGTGTCTGTATCATGCCCTTTCACCCAGCAGACTTCAATGTTGTTGTGCATTGCTGCCTGTCTGAGTTTCCCGTGGCACTCTATTTCGGTCTCTGATGAAGCATAGGCTTTCTGCAGAGACAGAATCGCTTGCCTGCTATCCGTTAAGATTAGTATGGCTACATTTGTCACCTTGCGGTTTATGATGTACTCAGCCGCAAGTGTTATTCCCATCAGCTCCAGTTGCGTGATGGTTCCATGAATTCCCATCGGAACCTTTGCTTGGATTTTTAGGGTTTTAGAGAAAACTCCAAGGCCCGATCCTTCTCTCCTTTTAGATCCATCTGTGTAGATCCTTATAGCAGACTCCCTCATCCGCTTAGTGGGTTGAACAGTAACATTGTAGGGTGTGTTCCGTATTAGTGTTGGTACACAGCAGTCATTAACAGCCTCTAAAAGAGGTATATCTCTACAGACATTCCTCCAGAGGTGTCCTCTAACTTCCCCACAGCTGTTACTGTTCCAAATCCCACTGCACTGAAGGCGAAGTATAGTCGCCATGGCCTCCTTCTCCACGTGGATATCAAGTGGTGGAAGGCATAGCATGACTTCCATCGCCATCGTCGGAGTAGTGTGCATGGCGCCTGTTACACTAAGACAGACTGTCCGCTGCACTTGCGAGAGTTGCTTCCTCGTGGTCTTCTGTTTGGTTCTGGGCCACCAAACTGAAGCTCCGTAAGCCAGCATGGGCCTTATGACAACTGTGTACAACCACAGAGTCGTGCGTGGTTTCAAACCCCAGGTTTTCCCCACTGCCCGACATTGCCAGAAGGCCCTTATAGCTTTGTCTGTTTTGATGTCGATGTGCACTTTCCAGCTCAGTTTCCTGTCGAGAGTGATGCCCAGGTATTTCACCTCGTCGCTGTACTGCAACATCGTATTCAATAATTTTGGTGCTTTTTTCGACACCTTCCTTTTCTTGGTGAACAGGACCATCTCCGTTTTGGCAGGGTTTACCGATAGGGAGTGATCATTTCACCACCTAGAAACTATGTTTAGAGCTCCTTGCATCTGGTCGCATAGGGCGTCTTCAAACTTACCACATACTAATATGGCCAGATCATCAGCATAGGCTGTCACAAACAAACCTAGTTGCTGAAATTCGTCTAGTAGGCTGTCCAGAACCATGTTTCATAATAGTGGTGATAAAACACCTCCCTGAGGACAGCCTCTGTCAATTTTACAGGTTATACGTTCCGTTCCCTGTTCCACTGTGACTATACGATTGGCCAGTGCATTGCCAATCCATTCACACATTTTAGATGGTACTCCGCGCTTGCTTAGCGCGTTTCCTATCTTCGGTATGGTCGTTTTATCAAACGCACCTTCTATGTCAACAAAAACACCTAGGGTGGATTCTTTAACATCCAATGTTCTCTCGATTCTGCTCACTACACTATGCAGGGCTGAATCAGTGGACCTCCCCCGTGTGTATGCATGTTGTGTCGCCATCAGCGGCTGTCTGACTAGAGCTGATGTTCTTATGTGCCATTCACAAATCCTTTCCTGTGTTTTAAGGAGAAACGAGGAAAGTGTGATTGGTCTGTATGCCTTGGGAGCAGTATAGTCTGCTCTACCGGGCTTCGGTATGAAAACAACCCTGGCTCGTTTCCAGACCTTAGAGACATATCCCAGCGCCAAACTGGACCGAAACAGCATCATTACAAACTCAGCTAGTTCATCCCGTCCCCACTGTAGCAGGGCGGGAAAGATGCCGTCGGGTCCGGGTGTTTTAAAGGCGGAAAAGCTTGCAATTGCTCTAAGGGTGTTTTCTTAATTTATCACTTCATGAGCCAGTTCCCAGTCTTCTGGTATTGCCGAAGTGATTTCAACCACATCCCTAGATTGCGTAGATAGTAGAGTGCATCCAGGGAAGTGAGTCTTGAGCAATAGTTGCAGACTTTCATGGAGGTCGTCAGTCATGGTGCCATTAGCATTAGCCGATATTAGTCATTGTATCATTTTATAGAAATCGGCGTCAGTCGACATTGGTCTAATGTATCAACTTGACATAAGTCGGCGTCAGCCCACATTTAGTTTATCGTGTTAACTTGACACGAGTTTAAATTGAACTATAATGATGGCCATTTTATTGTTTTTCTTTGTGACAGTTACGAGTTATGAAGTAACATTTCGAGTTTAGAAAAGCCTGAAAATTTGGTTTGGTCGCGTAGCGCTACGTTAAAATATATACTACTGCGATATGATTGATCAATATTTACCGAAACACAGCGAAAAAATGATAACAATTCTCGCATCTTGCGCATTTTCATCTGTCATCATGGATTTTGTATCTATTTGTTAATTTAATAAAAAATAATAACTAGAAAACTAACTAATTTCAAGTATTTCTTTCAACTTTTTGTCTAAATTATTTTTGATATTCTCAATACTTCCCGAGATACACATACAATGATATATAGAGAAAGTAAAAATTGTATAAAAATCAACAGCAATCAAACAATTTTAATTAACATAAATTTACAATGTTCGGCAAAATTGATAAAAACTTTAAAATTTTAAAATTGAGAAAATTATCAAAAACTGCGAATCGAACAAACATTAACTGCAAATGAAGTAATTCAAATTAATAAAATTATAAATTTTACATTTTATTGGTTTTTATAAATATGGTGGCGAAAGTGAGATGGTTAATAATTGAAATAATTGGCATAAATATTAAAAAATGATGGAAACTTGTTAAAAGATAAAAATCAAAACCATTTAGAAAACGACAAGATATCTTTAAATTTAATAATTCAACAAACAGGAAATTGTACTTCTTGTTTGTTGAAAGTAAAATGTTTACGTTTTTATACTTTCTCGACATTTTGGACACTTTTCAATATTTGACATCTAGACATGACAATCAAGGAATTTTTCTTTTATAGTGGAATTCGGAGGAGATGTCCTATGACTCATTGATGTGAAATATGTGGTTAAAATTTTTTAGAGAGTATGTCGACAGTTGTATCTGCAGCGATTTTTCCCAGTTGTGTCAAATTTTGATGTTACATCACAATGTCATACTGTTTAGGTCGCGAGTATATTAGTGTTATTTCTTTTAGAAAAGTTTTAAATCATAATTTCTTGTGCATTGTTTCTTTTAAGTATACATATCCCAATTACGTGTTGTAGATTTTTAAATATTCGTTGTTTTCTTAAAAGAGGCCAGTTTGAAGTTTTAACGAGTGTTTTCTACTCCTAGGTTAAGCATGAAGTAAAATTTCGAGTTTAGAAAAGCCTGAAAATTTGGTTTAGCCGCTCCGCGCTTAGCGCTAGGCGACCAAACCAAATTTCCAGGCTTTTCTAAACTCGAAATTTTACTTCATGCGCCACGCGTATAAGACACTGATTTCAAGCGAAGTTAACTCCTTTACAATATTTCAGTGCTTTCAGTGTTTAATACGCGTGGCGCATGAAGTAAAATTTCGAGTTTAGAAAAGCCTGAAAATTTGGTTTGGCCGCTCCGCGCTTCGCGCTACGCGACCAAACCAAATTTTCAGGCTTTTCTAAACTCGAAATTTTACTTCATGCTTAGTCTGGGAGTGGATAACACTCGTTTTAAGCTTCAAATTGAACTCTTTAAAAAAAAGCATATGCATATGTATACCTAATAGAAAATTCCCTGTACGTATACTTAAAAGAAAAACTCCCTGTATTAACAGATTAATCCGATGACTATTTGCCAAATCTACTGAATGTGCATTTGATTCAACTAACATTTTTGTTTGAGCTTACACAAAATCAACATAAATGCATTATTTAGTTCTGTAAATACCTGAACTATTTAGTAGATGTGGAAATTGGAATTATTCCACTTACATTCACATTTAAACCGATTGTGCACATTAATTAAAATAATTTGTTGCTCGGTTTTTGCAGATTTAGTTTTACGAATTGTCAAAATGTGACGTTAAACGTCACATTTTGACAATTCGTAAAACTAAATCTAAGTCTTATCCCTTCAAGTGAAAACAGAAAGCTTATCAACATGTACATAGAGAAAAATAAAATAATCAAAGAGAACAAACAAAAAATACAATTTATAATAGGTGATTAGAAATGTTGATGAAATTAAGTTATCGTATTACACAAATATGCTCTTAAAATTAAAGAGTTTTGTGCGTTATCAACCTTTCATAACAACATATCTTTAAAATGTTTCTTAAAAGCACCCACATTTAACGATGTAATATTTGTTGGAATAGAATTATATATGTTGTATACGCTATAAGTAAAATTTCTTTTAAAAAACATTTTATTATACATCGGAGGTGATAATAGATGTCTGAATCTAAAATTCAGATTGTGGACATCTGTACGAAATTTAATTTTTGCATACAGATATGGTGGTTTACGTATCAATATAACCCCATAAAACATGACACTGCTATGTAATAACCGTCTTTGATCCATACTTAACCAATTTGCATCTTTTAATTTATACGAAATACGGTCATATTTTCGTATTCCATAAGCAAATCGGAAACAAGATTTCTGAACTTTTTGTATACTCTCTTGAGTGACTTGTCTATACAAGGTGCATAAACAACGTCACAGTAGTTAGAATGACTAAGTACTAAGTGATCACATAACTGGATTTTTTTATTTTCTGTAAGAATTTTGCGATGTGGGTATAATAACTTAGGGTTCAAGCTTTTTGTGTGCATTTTCCAATATGAGTTTTGAAACGAAGATCAGAGTCCATCACTAAGCCCAAATTTCTTATTGACTCTACACTTTGAATTTTATTTCCTTCGATCGTAATATCTAGTTTTGTTCTTATTTCATTATTGCGTTTCCCAAAAACAATTACTGATGATTTTGTACTGTTTATTTTAAGTGATGCTTACTAGACATTAAGACCAATTCATTAATGTCTGAATTAATTAGTGCATTTGCTTGATTAATGTTACTCGAATGAAATGAATAATACAACTGCGTATCGTCGGCATAAAGATGAATGGTGCAATGCTTTACACATTTTGTAAATGAACTTGTGTAGGTAGCAAAAATAATTAGGTCTAGGATGAATCCCTGGGGAACTTCTCGAGAAATTTCTATTTTAGAAGATTTTCCAACATTGGTTTTGACATATTGTTTTCTCTCAGTTAAATAACTCTGCATTAAATTTATTGCATTTGTTCAGAAACCAATATAATGCAATATGGCATATAAGATTTTATGACAGATAGTATCAAATGCCTTAGAATAGTCAAAAAGGATTAATGCAGTGTTTTTTAAAGTATCAATTTCCCTAATTATCTGTTATTGTTAACAGGGCTGTTGAACAACTATGAAATTTACGAAACCCAGATTGATAACTTGGAAGAATATCATGGTTAATATTTGAAATAAAAACACTTGGTTTGTTTCACTAACATTTTACTTATTATTCCGACTAGTTTCGGCTTCTAGCCATTATCAAGGAATGCACAGAGAATACTTTTTTACACGATATTTATATACAAAATCAGGTAATAAGAGAGTTCATTATTGGGGAGATCCATAGCTCGTCATTGTCATTGACCACATGTTTTCCCGATTTTATTGCTTTATTTATCTCCAAGCCTTCTCTGAAATTCAGTATACGACCCTTATTGCCTGTATACAATATTTTAAAATTATTGCTGTTGTATAGATGACCGGCTGTGATGCAGTGTTTGGACATACCCGTTGATTGTTTTTTAATTAGAACATTTTTTTTATGTTCGTCGAGACGGATTTGGAATGATCGTCCGGTCTGTCCTATATATACCGCATCACAGTCGTTACATCTTAATTCATAAACACCTGATAGTTCTATTCTATCGTTTTTAAACTTATTATTCACTAATAATTTACTTAAATTAATGGGGTTTGTTAGAATGATGTCAAATTTGTTGTTTCTCAAAGTATTTTTTAATTTTACAGAAAGGTCTGCCACATAATCTATTTTTTGCCAGGTGTTTTTAGAATTTGGATTGGTTGCGTAAAAATATTTTAGTAATTGACTTTGTTTTTTCTTTTTTAATAAATTATCTATTAACTGTTCTGAATATCGGTTGTTATTTGCTATTATTTTTATAATATTTAATTCAGATTTGAAATTGTCGGCGTTTAGAGGGATATTTAATAATCTATATATTAAGGAATGGAAAGTGCTATGTTTAATTTGGTTTGTTGTATTTGCCGTGGATGGGATAATTGAATCTGAAAATGTTTGTTTCCTGTAAATTTTATAAATTAAATTATTCTTTGATTTAGTTATTGTGAGGTCTAAAAAGTTTAGGCTATTGTTTGTTTCCAGTTCAAATGTGAATTGTATTTTAGGCTGAATTGAATTTAAAAATGTTGTAAATATATCTAGTTGTCTAACGGTGCCCGTCCAAATGCAAAAAATGTCATCGACATATCTGGCCCAAAAGTGTATAAATAAAAATAGCAAAATTAATTTATAAACATACAAATAACTCAAAACGGACAAAAACCATTCATAAAACCGAACAAAAAACCATAATAAATATCAAACAGAAACTTAAAAATGAAAATTTAGTACTTTGCAAAGCCGATAAAGGCAGCATAAACACGATTACATCAAAAAACTGAGGAATTATTTAATAACGACATGTTTAAATCCAAAAAAAGAGATCCTACCAATAAATTTCAGTTAGAATTTATAAAAACATTAAAATCTTGCAGCAATATAATTCCAGAATCAGAAATATTTAAATTTAAAATAATGAATCCTAAAGCACCAATTTTGTATGGTTTGCCGAAATTACATAAGGATGGAATTCCCATACGACCTGTAGTGTCCTATTTATATGCACCAACCTATAAGTTGTGTAAACATTTAAATAACATAATTCCATCTTTCATTAATTTCGAATCTCAATACGGAATTAAAAACACAATAGAATTGGTAAATAGGTTAAATACAATATCGATACCCCCAAATGCAAAACTAGTCTCATTTGATGTGAAAAGTTTGTTCACCTCAATTCCAGTGACAGAACTTAAGTCCATTATAGACAAGAAAATAAATAATACCGACCACCCTCAAGAATTAAAGAACGAATTAAAATCACTGATCAAAATCTGCATCGATCAGAGCTACTTTCAATTTAACAACATCATTTATACACAGGCAGATGGTTTACCAATGGGATCACCCCTATCTCCTCTTTTATCTGAAATTTTCTTAGCAGATTTCGAAACAACTTTGTTCAGGAAACAGGAGACAAAATTTATACACTTTTGGGCCAGATATGTCGATGACATTTTTTGCATTTGGACGGGCACCGTTAGACAACTAGATATATTTACAACATTTTTAAATTCAATTCAGCCTAAAATACAATTCACATTTGAACTGGAAACAAACAATAGCCTAAACTTTTTAGACCTCACAATAACTAAATCAAAAAATAATTTAGTTTATAAAATTTAGAGGAAACAAACATTTTCAGATTCAATTATCCCATCCACGTCAAATACAACAAACCAAATTAAACATAGCACTTTCCATTCCTTAATATATAGATTATTAAATATCCCTCTAAACGCCGACAATTTAAAATCTGAATTAAATATTATAAAAATAATAGCAAATAACAACGGATATTCAGAACAGTTAATAGATAATTTATTAAAAAAGAAAAAACAAAGTCAATTACTAAAATATTTTTACGCAACCAATCCAAATTCTAAAAACACCTGGCAAAAAATAGATTATGTGGCAGACCTTTCTGTAAAATTAAAAAATACTTTGAGAAACAACAAATTTGACATCATTCTAACAAACCTCATTAATTTAAGTAAATTATTAGTGAATAATAAGTTTAAAAACGATAGAATAGAACTATCAGGTGTTTATGAATTAAGATGTAACGACTGTGATGCAGTATATATAGGACAGACCGGACGATCATTCCAAATCCGTCTCGACGAACATAAAAAAGATGTTCTAAATAAAAAACAATCAACGGGTATGCCCAAACACTGCATCACAGCCGGTCATCTATACAACAGCAATAATTTTAAAATATTGTATACAGGCAATAAGGGTCGTATACTGAATTTTAGAGAAAGCTTGGAGATAAATAAAGCAATAAAATCGGGAAAACATGTGGTCAATGACAATGACGAGCTATGGATCTCCCCAATAATGAACGCCCTTATTACCTGATTTTGTATATAAATATCGTGTAAAAAAGTATTCTCTGTACATTCCTTGATAATGGCTAGAAGCCGAAACTAGTCGGAATAATAAGTAAAACGTTAGTGAAACAAACCAAGTGTTTTTATTTCAAATTTTATTTTAATCATGTTTCACCAAGTGATTAATGAGAACATTGTGAAAAATATTATGGTTATTTAAAAATACACAAATTTGTTCTTTTATAACTTTTTCAGCGATTTTTGAGAGTACAGGCAGTAGCTTAATGGTCTAAGCTCTCCAAATTCTGCTAGATTTTTTGTCTTTGGAAGTAGCACAATCCTTGAAAGTTTTCAAATATTTGGAAATTGATCATCAAGTAAGCAAGAGTTAACAATCTTTTGATGACATCAAACTATTTTCGTATTACATGTATTGGTGCAGAAAGCATTACAAAACAAGAAAACCATGGGACACCTCTCGTGAATCGTACTTATACATATCCCGACATACTCCATGTAAATTACATTAAATTCAAGCATTCGTTAATTTTATCAAAGAGTTCAATTCAAAATTTGTAACGAGTGTTTCCACTCCCAGATTAAGCATGAAGTAAAATTTCGAGTTTAGAAAAGCCTTAAAATTTGGTTTGGTCGCTCCGCGAAGCGGAGCGACCAAACCAAATTTTCAGGCTTTTCTAAACTCGAAATTTTACTTCATGCGCCACGCGTATAAAACATTGACAATATTGTGACGTTCAAAATATACTGCTTATGTTTGATTTCGGATTAATAAATTGTAGAAAAATATTATCAAATATTGCAATTTCTAAAATCGTGCTTTATAATATATTTTCTTTTTAACTCTTAAATTATCCGTCGCTGAACTACGAGTGTTTGTTGTTTAAATATCTAAAATTTGAAATTTAGGTATTTGAACGTCAGGCACTTTAAAACTGCTTCGCGGTTTTTTATGAATTTTAAGGAGTCAGGGAAACAAACCTGGAATCAGGGAAGAGTCAGGGAAAAGTCAGGGAAATTTAACATTTCAAGTTGGTCGCCACCACGAAGTACCATTTCACTTTAAGAATTATTTTGAATATAAAAAAAATAATAATAACAACTTGTTGAAAGATCAGTACAAGGTTTTAATAATTGTGAATTTTTATTAATAACGTAGGTACAGTCGACGCAACCCAAATGTGAACGCTCTTTGGTTGTCATGGTATTTGTTACTGAAATACATTTCTGTAATTCTGGCTTTGGCCATTCGTATTACAAAGAGAGCCATTTTTGACAATCATTTTTGGGAGATGTCAAATTTAATTGCGACGCAGGACTATAATACAAAGTGTAAATTACACTATTATATGTTGACGTTCAGATTTGGGTTGCGCCGACTGTACAATTACACGAATAAAAAGTTATGAAATTGACGAATAAAAGCACTAATAACCTTTCTTCACACGTTTATTTGAATTACTAAATGTATATACATTTCGGACACAAAGTGACCATTATCAATGGAATAATTCATTAATAATCCATTGTGTTTTTATTTGTCAAATTAATTTGATCTTCACGTAACTTAATCAATCAACAAAAAGTTATGAATAAAACGCCCATTAATAAAAACTGCACAATGTTAAAATGTGGACATTTTTTGTTTGGTACCATAGCAGCAGTTTGTTTATATTCTGGGCGTAAGTAATTGCGTGGTAATTGCCCTTATACATGTTAAATCAAGACACACGTATTTGTGTTAAAATATTTATAAATATCATTATTAGGCACATTAGTCGAAAGTACGCATATTAATCCACCAATACACTTATAACACTGCACTAGTGTGCCCATTTAACAGTTTCTCTATCTCTTATAGTTTCCGAGATCCCCATATATATTTTTTTGTATAAATGTGTATAAACCTTAAGTGGTTAACAAAGCTGAATAGCTGTGGCCATTAAAAGCACAAGAAGAAGAAGATGATACTCAAATTGCATTTTAATTAAAGTTTTTGGATAGTTAAAATGCCACACCAAATATACGAAGAATTTAAAATATATACCCTCGTAATGAAAACTCTCTCTATTAGTCGAATTTATTATAATAAGGAAAACAATAAGTACGCATTAGATAATTCAGTATGGATGAATATTAAATTAGGCGCAGTTTTCACAACAATTATAACATTGGCCTATTATTGTTTTCCGAAATTAAATGTGTACAGTTTACATTATGATTTAGCAACAACGTACGAGTATATAGTGGTTTTTGGATTATTAATTATATACATCGGTGTCTATGTTATATCACAGGAAAACGTTGTCAAATATTTGCACAGTTTGAAGATTCTCGAAGACTGCGCGCGTCAAATTGGCGTGCACAGAAAGAGCGGATTATTTTATCAAGCCAACATAATCGTTGACAATTTAAATTTTGCATTATCACTGTGCGCGCCATTTTTTACATTATTATGTTTCGCGTATGTGGGTGGGATAAGACAAGTGGTAAAAATAAAAATTTTGTACTGTTGCTTGTATTCAACCTTCTTCATTTTCAAACGTGCAATGCTTATCATATGGCAATACCACGAGGCTTTAAACGAGGTTTTAGATTTTGGTTTGCAGCGAACCAATTTTAAAAACTGCGATGGATACTGTAATCTTCAGTTAAAAGATATGTGTGGACTTCATAAATTACGGTTATATATTTAAAATTTTCTTAGTTAATTAACAATTATTATTACTTCACTTATTTTAAACAAAAGACTCGTTGATTTTCAAAAATTAGAATGTTTATTTACTACAATTGTTTCACAAATTTATTGCTTCCTTAGGTGAAGAGAGTCACAAAATTTACAGATTTCTTATGACTATTTATCTATATACAAAATATTTTGGTGGGAGGAACATTTTCAGTAGTGGGAAGGTGGATAATTCTAATTTCTCGTTGAGGAGAAGTCCGGAATTTTATTGTTTAATTATTTTCAAATTTTCTAGTGGGTTTAATTTTCTGCCTTTTTTTATGTTTATAGGATTTTTACATCCTGGTTAAAATTATGGTTTTTATTTATTAGATGGTTGGAAAACTTTGATGTTCTTTTTTGTTTGACGTGGGCTTTTTTGTGTTCCTCTATTCTCTCCTCGAACGATCTTCCGGTTTGTCCTATATAATATTTAGGGCAGTCATCACAATTTAACATATAGACTTCAGATTTTTTGTACTTTTCATTTTTCAATATATTTTCCTAGGCTATTATTGGTGCGGAAGGCTATTTTAATATCATCTCTTTAGCTAATTTATTACTTAGTACTTAGTTGGACAACTAAGTAATAAATTAGCTAAAGAGATGAAGAGAATTAATATTAATATAGCATTCCGCACCAATAATAGCCTAGGAAAATATATTAAAAACAATAAAGAAAAAACTAAAAAGTACAAAAAATCTGGAGTCTATATAATATAAAAACGAATTAAAATTAATATCGACTTTCTGCAAAAGGTTTGTCTCATTGAGACAAGTCTCTAAATATTCATTGAAACAACTACTTCTCGAGCTAATACCCCGACAGATATTGAATTATACAATGAATATTTGAGTTACACGACAGCTCTACTGTTCTATGCATAATTTATATGCAAAATGCAACATCAGGTCAAATTATTCTCTCACCAAACTAAATGAAACAACAGGAAATTGAAAAAATTACAGGGAATGAATTTTAATTGTCTTAAGCCATCTATAGACGCGTTTCAAGATTTATCCCTCATCAGTATAGCTATACTTTAGACTTTCAATTAAAAAAAATATTAAAATAAACAGAAAACTTACAGGAATGTTGAAATGTGTCGTCCAAACAGGTACACATTTTGCAGAAAGTCGATATTAATTTTAATTCGTTTTTATATTTTGTAAATATTCTGCAAACTTTTGACAAACTCAATTTTTCTTTATGTTAAATTGTGTTTATGGAGTCTATATGTTAAATTGTGATGACTGTCCTAAATATTACACAGGACAAACCGGAAGATCGTTCGAGGAGAGGAAGAACATCAACGTTTGCCAACCACCTAATAGATAAAACCATAACTTTAACCAGAATGTAAAAATCTTACAAACATCAAAAAAGGCAGAAAATTTAACCTACTAGAAAATTTGGAAATAATTAACCACCAAAATTCCGGACTTCTCCTCAACGAGCAATTAGAATTATCCACCTCCCCACTACTGAAAATGTTCCTCCCACCAAAATAGTTTGTATATAGATAAATAGTCACAAGAAATCTGTAAATTTTGCAACTCTCTTCAAAAGCAATGAAGTTGCGAAACAATTGTAGTGAATAAACATTTAAATTTTTGAAAATCAACAAGTTTTTTCTTTAAAATAAGTAAAGTACTCCATTTTCAACACTTAAATGCTTCAACAATCAACGACGTGAAACCACTATTATTATTAATTATTTCAATTGCAGTTTGGCGGAAGATTTTTATATTGGATTAAATAGAATAGCTAGTGATTTACTTGATACTTTCAAATTGATGGGTTTTATGTTCATTTTCATGGCTATTATGGAGTTCGGTTTGGACATTTCAAATTTCTTAGTTTTACATTTAACGGAAAATCGTAATTATCTTTTGAAATTATGTGTGCTCATGCTGTTTCTCATGATGATCATCCATGGAATGGTTTTGAATATTCTAATATTTGACAGATACAAAACTGAGGTATATTTTAATTAAGTTTAGCTTTTTCTCTGTTTCATGAAATAATTTTCAATATTGATATAAAAACATAGTTTAACTTTTTTATACCACTATTACTTTACTAGTTTCGTTCAAAGTTAGGCATGTTTTAGTCGATTGATGACTAAGACTAATGACTCATTTTGCATTTGTTAGTTATAACTAATAACTCATTTTTAGTCATTAGTCTTAGATTTATTTTGTTGATTGATGACTAATCAATCATCAATCAACTAATTATTGAGATAATCGGTAATCGTGACTAAATATATTGGCCGTGTTTAAAATTTGAGAAAGTGAGAAATAAAATAAAGGTATGTAGTTTAAAAAAATACTTTTAATTTTAAATGCTCGTCAAAGAATTTAAATATTTCGAAACTAGAAATGTCATTATTTTCATATACATATGTATAGGTTTTATTTGCATACGCTGTAAATTATCCAATATTCGTTGTTTTTTAAAAGAGTTCAATTTGAAGCTTTTAATAAGCTCCCAGAATGAGATAAAATTTCGAGTTTAGGAAAGCCTGAAAATTTGGAAATTCGACATATTTTCTTCATGCCCGAAACGTATAAAACACAGATTTATTCTAAAGTTTAAATACACATAATTCATCTTTCTTTGAAATAGATTAAAACCTGATTCAAAAATATTTAATATACCGGATGTTTGATAAAAACGCCCAATGCCATAACTCTATTATTTATGGACCGATTTTATTGAACTAAAAACGAAAGTCGATGGCCGTTTAAATACTAAGAAGTAACATAAATATAGATTTTTTTCTATAATAACTTCATTGAAAAATAATAGCCAACTTAACATTTTTAAACTGCTGGCTATAATTTTTAAATTTTATTACATTAGACATAATTTTTTTTAATCCAATAATGCCCAATTTTTAGTTTATCGTTTAATATTTTTGTCGAAAAAAATTAAAATAAATCTTCTATTTAAAATTAAATTTTTCAAAAATTATAATTAGTGTGCCCTGTAAAAAAGTGTCAAATGTCATTTATTGTGAGGTTATGTCTATCATGAATAATATCGACCCAAGAAATAAATACTTACGTTACAACTTAATGTAGAATAAAATAAATAAGAATAACTCAACATTATTAAATTATTTTTTAATTACTAACTAAATAAGTTAATTTCATACATTGTAGTATTTGATTTTACTTGAGAATGTGTGCAGAAAAATGTTTGTTATGTAAATATTTTGATTATTATTCATTTTTAAAGTGTATCTCTAACTTCACAATATTTCTGTGTTTTTATAATATACATGGACCAAATAATAAGGGAAGTTAACAACGAAACAAGACCTACAAACATTGGTTATAGAGACATGAAAAGAATTGGAATACAGCAATGTGCAATTGCAGATGACATTGCAATAATAGCACACCGGCAAGAAGAACTCCAGGAAAAGTTACTAATATGGAGTAAGACATTACAAAAATATGGAATGAAAAAGAACATCAGGAAAACCAAAGTGATGGCAATATCTGACCAAGAAATAAAAATAAACATTAAAATAGAGAACAATACAATAGAGCAAGCGAGACAATACAAATACCTAGGAGTGATCATGCAAGACTCAGGTATGCAAGAAGCGGATATAAATAACAGAATAAACAATACAAACAAATTGTACTACACCCTGAATAAATATATAACAGGAAAAAGAGAAATTAAGACGAGCACAAAAATAAAAGTATACAAATCTATATATAGACCAGTACTAACATATGGAAGTGAGACATGGATACTGAATGAAAGACAAAAAAGTAAAATAAGAGCAGTAGAAATGAGATATCTGAGAAGAGCGTACGGCGTCACAATAATGGACAAAATGAGGAGCGAAAGAATAAGAGAAGAACTACAAATAAGAAGTATAGAGGAATACATAGAAGAGAGACAATTAGGATGGTGGGGACATTTACAGAGGATGGACAAAAACGAACAAACCAGAAAAGTATGGGAAGCTAGAGTACAAGGAAAGAGAAAAAGAGGGCGACCAAGAAAGACATGGGAAGGAACAATAAACGAGATACTAGAGAAAAGAGGCATCATACGACAAGAAGCAATAAAAATGTCTAAAGACCGAAAGACCTGGAAGGAATTCATAAAGAAATAAAAATAAAACAAACACAAAACCCCACACCGGGTCATTGAATATATATATATATATATATATATATATATATATATATATATATATATATATATGAAATAGATTTAGGGCGCTTTTTGATCTGATGTGAGATACAATACTGGGTGTAACACAAAACAGGATCACCCACTTTAGTTTTTTTATTAATTGACGTATACATTTGAAATTGTTTACATTTATTCTAAAAATAATTTGGAGTTCAGTGGTTATTAGGAAACTTTAATAGCACTTCCTGTATCACCGGAAGTGACATCAATTTAGAAATTTTAAATGATACACCCGATATATTTTTTTGTTTTCGGATACAGGATCTTATTTTACTTACAAATCAATTGTTTTTTCAAAAAATATTACTAGTGTCATATATTTTTTTTTTTAAATAATAGTGCATCTAGGTTGCTGGGATCGCCCTAATATCTTTTGTTCCGTATCATAGACGTGTACAAAACAAATATTATCAATTTGTGTTTCTTAATTTGGCCAACAGATGCCTTTAAATTGTAATTCGATCGTTTTTTTAAATAACTCAATTTTTCAAATGGCAACATGGCGGATCATTATGATTTTTTTAAATGTTAATATACTACTTATTGAAATGTACACATTTTTTCGGCGTTCTAAATATTTTAATAACATATCCACATTTTCAGTTTGATTGTAAGACATTTTAATAAATGATTACTACAAAAATATACACAAATGGATTTGTTAGATAAAAACAAGTTTTCTTTTTTAGTTTGTTGATTTATCATTCATATCATCGTTTTAAATGCCAAACATAGCCTACTAGATATTTCATTGTTGTTTATGTGATTAAAAAATACTGCAGTTACCAAGTTAAATACGTATACTATTTTTAGTTTTTTCCAACTTTCAAATAAATACATTTAGATAGGTGGTATGCTAACCTTTTAAAAAATCCTAATGATTCGCCATGTTGCCCTTTAAAAAATTGAGTTATTTAAAAAAATCGATCGAATTACAATTTAAACGCATCTGTTGGCCAAATTAACTAACAAAAGTTAGTAATATTTGTTTTATACATGTTTATGATACGAAACAAAAGATATTAGGGCGATCACAGCAACCTAGATGCGCTATTGTTTTTTGAAAAAAAAATGACCATAGTAATTTTTTCTTTTTAAAACAATTGATTTGTATGTAAAATGAGATTCTGTAAAAAAAATATATAGGTGTTCGATTTAAAAGTTTCAAAATTGAAGTAATTTCCGGTGAAACCGGAAGTGCTATTAAAGTTTCATAATCGCCACTGAACTCTAAATTGTTTTTAATAGAAATGTAGAAAATTTCAAATTGATATCTCAATTAATAAAAAAACTAAAGGGGGTGATCCTGTTTTGTGTTACACCCGGTATATATACCGGGTGTTTGATTAAGCGTTGTCACCGGCTGTATCATGTTGGGGTAAAAAAATGCAGAGTGAAAGTGGCCAAAAGATACCACTGGAAAAAAAATATCTGATTACATTTTATTATTCAGTGTAAACTTATCTAAACCTTTGCCACTTACAGTTTTTTTCTATCTCTTTTAATAACAAAAGTGGAGCTCAATTTTATTTTATCGCCGTAACAGAATGGAATTTAATTATGCGATATGTAATCATGCATTGCTTTGCGTTGATAACATCAAGGACCTGGGTGTCATATTTAATTATAATTAAAACTTTAGCCATCATATTAAACGCATATCTAACAAAGCACTGGGAGTCCTTGGTTTTATTGGACGCTTTTGGAAAGATTTTGATGTTTCCGTTTTACTTAAATTATATACTTCCTTGGTCAGACCTCACTTGGAATACGCATCTGTCGTTTGGTCTCCTTATACGGGGGTACTTTCAGCAGAGCTGAAGAAAGTACAGACTCGCTTTTTACGCTTAGTTTCTGCTAGGCTAGGCAACACTAGATACCAATTTAGCAATAGTACTATGCATAATATGTTGTGTCTCAGCTCGTTGGAAAATAGAAGAATAATAAAATGATTTGTGTTTTCTATTTAAGCTTATACACGGCGAGATAGACTGCCAAAGCTTATTAGATCAATTAGACTTTTATGTGCCTGCTAGAGGTCCCAATAGATCGAAATTATTATTTTATTTGCGCTATCATGCAGTTAATTACGCAAAATTTAATCCAATATGCAGAATGATGAATTACTGTAACGAATTAAACAATAACAATTATTTTTTATTACATCATTCTTCATTTTCAACATTTAAGGCTAATTTGAAACGAATCAATTTATCCGCTATTGTTAATAATGTTTTATCTTAATTTCAATTACTTAGTTTGTGAACTCATATAATTTTAATTCGATATTATATTATACAATCTAGTCTTTACTGTGATATTTTGCTCATCAGTTACTGATATTAATTTCAATATGTTATTTGTACAATTTATTAGTTGTTTATGTATTTGTCTTTGTACCGATTTGTTGATTTTATATCTAAATAATGTATTCACTTTTTAGTATTTTTTATTATTATCATTTTAACTCGCGTAAAGTAAGAGTAACATGAACATGTCTAATACAATTGTTATTTTTCTGTTATCTACTCTGTATATATAAATATACTAATATTATAAATTTATGTAAAAGGAGATTCCGTAAATAAATAAATGAAAATTAAACTGAGAAAAAATCGACACTTCACATTTTTTAAAATATCTAGTTACTCTTGACTTTTTTAAAAATGTTACAGCTATATTTTTAGTTAGCTCATAAAACTGCACTATTTTGCCCTTTTAGCCCTTTCTTATAGTTTCCGAGATCCCCATAGAGAACATGAAAAAAAAACTTACTTTGTATAAAATTAATCGTTGATTATAATAATTTTTCTGTCTTTGTGTTTTATAAAATTATTATAGTCTGAACGTACAGGACGAATAGTTCACAGATATCAATTTACATTTTCTGAAAATCGAAATGAAGTGAAAAAATCGATCATGGGCTTATCTTTATGTGTTCTCGATGAAGTAAATGACACGTTTTACGTCTACAAGATTAGTAAGGAAGAAAGTTTGAATGTAAGGATTCTAGTGGTAACAGATTTTTTTGTGATTTTTAAATATATTCATTTTAGCATTTCGGTGCAGCGACTGCGGTTGGGGCGTTGGTTCACAATTTGAAATTGAAATTGTTTTGAAATTATGGCATTGGAGTTATAATATTTTATCTACTACTACACTTCAATTATTTTGTTTGATTTTCTTAATGTTATAGGACATAAGAGCATTTTTCTTTTAATGCATACGCTGTAAATAAATAAATAAAGAGATCAATTTGAAGTTTTAAACGAGGGTTTCCACTTCCAGATTAAGCATGAAGTAACATTTCGAGTTTAGAAAAATTTGGTTTGGTCTTGTAGCGAAGCAAAGCGACCAACCCAAATTGTTAGGCTTTTCTAAACTCGACATATTACTTCATGCGCCAAGCGTACAAAACACTGGTTTCAAGGGTTGTTATGTTTATTTGAAACAGTGTTTCAAACATGTTTAAAAACAGCCGTCGTGTTTTAAACGATTTTGTTTTAAACATGTTTTAGATCTTAAATTTGTTTAAAACATGTTTTAAAGGTTAAATTTGTATAAAACGTTATTTTATTATCTTCAATTTGCTAAATTATATTTTATACTAATTCATTAATAGTTTTTGTTTTAGTTTATAAATGTTAGCTAAATTGTTGAAGATAATTCAAATTACATTATTAAACATAACATTTTATTACAATATAATATCACAAGTGTGTGTGCATAAATGTGATTTTTAGATACAGATTTTTTGTTTAAGTATACATATTTATACACTGGGAATTTTACGACATTCGTTGTTTTTTTTAAAGGTTTCAATTTGAATCTTCAAACGAGGGTTTTCCACTCCCAGTCTAAGCATGTAGTAAAATTTCGAGTTTAGAAAAGCCTAAAAATTTGGATTGGCCGCGTAGCGAAGCGGAGCGGCCAATCCAAATTAGGCTTTTCTAAACTCGAAATTTTACTTCATGCGCCACCCGTATAAAACACTGAAATATCGTAAAGTTTAAAATATACGGCTTTAGTTATCTAATATGTAGATGTGAATAAAACGTGAGTCAAATTCTGCGCAGAACAAATTGTTTAAAACAGTGATTATAGGCAACCCAATAAATCTAACGTATATAAGGTTGCCTATAATCGTTGTTGTATGTGTGTGTTTTTAAAACTTCACTGTAAATCAGTATGCATGAAGTAAAATTCGAGTTTAGAAAAGCCTAATTAGGATTGGCCGCTCCGCTTTGCTACGCGGCCAATCCAAATTCTTAGGCTTTTCTAAACTCGAAATTTTACTTCATGCTTAGTCTGGGAGTAGAAAACACTCGTTAAAGGCCTTAAATTATCTGCATTGAAACAACAAATTCCCGCAAATTAAAAAAAAAGCTGTAATTATCGGGATATGTATACTCAAAAGAAAAATGCCCTGTATGTTCTGTTTTAAACGTGTTTTAAACATGTTTTAAACACGTTTTAAACATGTTTTAAACACGTTTTAAACATGTTTTTAATGGTTAATGTTTCAAACCCTGTTTCAATGAAAAAAATACGTTTTGTAAAAAAAAAAACTGTTTGTTTTAATTAAAATGAAAAAAAAAAACGTTCTTTTAACAACCCTGGTTTTAAGTGAAGTTCAAAATATACGAACTTTACAATATGTCAACGTTTCATACGCGTGGCGTAATGTTTCAAGTTTAGAAAGGCCTGTTTGGAAAAGTGACTAGGCTAAATTTTAAGATTTTCCTAAACTCAAAAATAAAATTTTATTTTTGCATAGCCATGCTCTGCATTTAATATCTACAGTTATTGAATTTTAGTTTATTATGGTTCGTAGTATAGCAGCCAAAGATATAAATGTTTAGAAAAACATCAACAAAATTACAAAAGTAACTTTAGACGTTTCCATATATTAAATAAAATTATGTGTTATCAAAATTTGTTTAAATTCTCGGAATTTATTGAAAATTGGAATAATTTATGAAAAATAAACCCGTGTCCATGGATGTAGTGTGAACTAGAGGTGGATAACTATCGATAGTCGGCACCATCGATAGTGTTCGATAGTCAGAACACATACTATCGATAACTATCGATATTTATCGATAGTTCAGGAAAATTTATTAAATAATTTATTTTACAATTTATTTTATTGTGGGTCTAACAACCACTGATTCTTATTAAAAAACAGAAGCATATTAATATTTTTTGGTTTAAGTCTTGATCTTCTGTCGCTGATGATCAGGCCAGCTGTACTAAATTCTCTTTCTGACTCCGTCGAAGATGCTGGAATGCATAGGTATTTCAGGATTAACTCGGGAATGGGCTGAAGTTCTTGGCCATTCACCTAAAAAAACGAAATAAATATACACAATGATTAACCTATTATCTAATATATTTCTTACTTTCCAAAATACTAATGGATCCGTTTCTTCAGCTGCATTATCCCTTTCCAGATATTGCCTCTTCCTAATTATTATATCAGCGCCATCAGCTCTGGATTTCTCTTCTACTCTTCGGGCGACGAATGACAACAATGACTTCTTTTGTAGAGTGGTCCCCTGATTTTGATGTTCTATTTCGTCAACACAACTTTCAATATGTGAATTCAAAATCATTTCCTGTTCTAACAAAGTTGCCGCCTTGTTTGCATTTTCTAAATTATTAAATCCTTCCATCTTAAATCTCGGATCAAGAAGTGTTGCAATTCTTGTTACTGATCTGGTCTCATATGCAAATAGTCTTCTTCTTGTCGATTCCATCAAGCCTTTGCAGAACTTCTTCCCTTCCGATGTAGCCATACTTGTGATAATATCATTTAAAGATGTAAAAATTCCAACTGTCAGTGGTATTATCAAAGATATGGTAACATAACTGGACCCGGACACTTTTTTTGTTGCCTCATCAAACGAGAACAGTGCAGCTTCAAAATCATTAAGAATAGATATTTCATCAAGAGTAAACGGAGAAGGAGCTTTTCTCATTTTCAATAGAGTTCTATTTATTGCATCACTAGTTTTTATAATTCTTTGTATCATATATAATGAACTGTTCCACCTTGTAGAAACTTCTTGAATTAATTTCAATGGCTCTTTGCTACCCTGAATACTTTTTTGCTCTTCTTTAAATTTATCAGTGGCTGAAGTGCTGCTTTTAAAAAATCTGACAATTTCTTTGCATTTGGTCAAAACCCTCTGAACATAATCACTGCTCAGATTATCTTGTACAGCTAAATTAAGGGTGTGAGCAAAACATGGGAGGTGGGGCTTCTTCAAAATTTCACATGTTTTAATCATGTTAGCAGCATTGTCAGTTACTATACATGTAATTTTATTTCCTATATCCCAATCTTCAAAAATCTCCTGCAGTGCATCAGCAATATTTTGTGAAGTATGATTCGTATTTAGTGGCCTTGCTGTTAAGACAACAGACTTCAATCTAGAATCAGATATGAAGTGACAAGTGGCTGACAAAAACGACTCTGTGGAAACTGACGTCCAAGTATCACATGTTATTGAAAGATACTTGATACCACTTAGTATTTCTCTTAGTTTGCTTTGGGACTTAGTATACAAATTCTTCATAACAGATTCTCGAATTGCAAATTTACTGGGGATAACATAACGAGGGTCAAGAAGATAGACAAATCTTCTGAATCCGGTATCATTAACAATATTGAAAGGTTGAAAATCTTGTGCAATCATCATTGCAAGAGCACAGTCTAGCTCTTTCTTTCTCTTTGAAGAACTCTCGTATTCAATAGATCTCTTAAAGAAAGGACTTATTGATCTATTGTTAGACTGTGCTGAGGTTAACTGTGTACTCGAGCTGGAAGTAGAAGCAACAACAAGTTCCTCATTTTCAACATCATTCCTATTTATAGGGTGGACTAAGCGACACCACTGAGTGCCGCCTATGCCTAGAGGATGATGAAACAGCAGAGCACGTCATATGTGCCTGTCCAGCTGGCAACCAGATCAGGACCACGGTGTTTGGCACACCGAAGCTAAACCTGAAGGACCTGGAGAAAACTTCACCTGACAAGATCCTTGACTTCATCAAGAAGATGGACTTGGAAGGTGAGCTGTAAGGTCGGATGTTCGACCTTAATTGTGAGCCACAATAGATCCTTGCGGTCGCAGTGGAGGGTAGCATAACTACCCACTCACTTTCAATAGAATAGAATAGGGTGGAATCTTTTCAAGTGGTCAGCTAAGTTACTTGTATTGCCGCTAGTTTTATATTCCTTACCACATGTTATACATTTAGCTAATTTACGGTCAGATGAACGTTTGAAATATTTCCAAACTTTCGAAATCTTCGGTCTTTTATTAGATATCCGTGACACAGATGTTTCCGATTCTGACCCTGACTGCCCAGAATGGGGGTTTTCATTTTGAGGCAACACTTCCGGAGTAGAATTATTGTCCTTCCTAGTCGTACCTCCGCTACTTGAGCCTATGAAATTTAAAATGATACGTGAAATTTTGTTTCTCATAAAAAAACTTTCTGTGACTATCGACTTACAGAACACACAAAATTAACCACTTTCGTGTTATACGTTGCACATATTACAATTCAACATATATATTTTTTTTAATAATTCAGTCTTTTAGAGACATGGCGGCTCATTATGATTTTTATGTGAGACTAATTCTAAATTATATGAAACTGAATTAAATTAAAAAATGAATTATTATAATAATCAGTGAATTAAATACCAAAAATTTTAATTTCTTAGAATTTTAAATTTACTTTACTCGAAATTCAAGCAGTTTATATAAAAAACATTATTAATATAAGATATCCACTTCCTTGTAATCAATATTTGTTAAAATGTTTTTCTAATCTTTTTTATATAAAAGAAATATCGGTAGAAACATAAAATGGTTCCAGATTACGTGGTCCATGAAATATGTCACAAATATAAATATATACACATTTGGTTTCATTCAAATGAAAATAATATTTTTTTTTTCAGGAAATTGTAAATATATATTAAAATCATTGTTAAGTTTATGAAAGGTTTGTAGCTACGTCGTTTGGTTTAAAATGATGATTATTTTTAATTTAAGAAAAATCGTCTATTGGAGCAAAATTGTTTCCATGTTGTGGAAAAATACATTTTAATAAATATAGAAAACATACAAAATTGTTCTTTGTAATTTTCGTAAAAAGTAAAAGAAATAGTGAAAACTACAATGCGGTTAAAAAAATCAAAATGCAAAATAATGCTTCAAGAATAGAAGTTATTTTGCTTTTATTGGGAATTTATCGTAGCGCAGTTTATTTAGTTAACTAACATTACGATAATATCCGAAAAAGTTGTAAAAACACTAGAATATTTGAGAGAAAACGGCCCGATTTGTACACGGCCCATGTGTATTTTTCCACACTGTACACATGGCCAGTCCGCCCCTGTACAGTGTACTAACTAACTACTCTTAACAAAGTTCTGAAGTCGAAAATTCTCGCATATTTCATGCATTCTACACCTATATTTTGAGCACTTACAACAGTTAAGGTAAACACAACTTCCTGTGATCAGTTTTTTACGATACGCTTTTTAGGTTTTTAAATAAGGCCGCTATTAATTTGAAAATCTCTGTTTGTTCTCGAGATAGTGCCCACAGACAGACACAAACACAAACACAGCCCCCGACATTTTTTTAGAAATGACCCGATTCATCTCGGGGATATTTTTCCGTTAAAATTACGAATTCGAAAAAATCACGATTAGAGAAGTGACAAAAATAACAATAAAAAGTAATGATACTTACATTCTCCTGTTTTGTTGTTTTTCTTTATCAGAAATCTATCCATTTTGTGCTTGCAAATATCTGGTTTGACAAACACGCATTGATGAACACTACAATAATTTCACTTCACAAAACACGGGACTTCCCAATTCCGAACAAACACAGCTGTTACAGATATATTTTCCCTAATTTAATTGCTACTTACTAGATGGCGCCAGGCAGTAATAGTCACGTCAATACTCATTACACAATTTTTTTACATATAATGTCGTCGCACGTCGATCGTGGTGTACACTACTACAGCCCATATTAAATCCGTGTAGTTATTAAAATATCGAAAACTATCGATAGTAAAAATAAAATATCGATTATTTTCGATACTCAAAACTATCGATAACTATCGATAGCGCTATCGATAGTTATCCACCTCTAGTGTGAACGTAATGTGGCGTCCAAATGAATTATATAAGTGTGTGCGAATTAGTTAGGTTAAATAAATAAATGAAACAATACAATGGCAGATGGCTGCATGGCGAAAGCCAAGACCAATGAAATAATAATAAAAATAAAAAAATAGTATTTTTTGATAATCCAACTGGAATAAATACTCTAAAATTTATGTTATGGACTTCTAAAATAAGCATTATCTGAAAAATCATCGGTTTTTTTATCAGGATCAAATTCGAGATTTTGTAGAATACCTGTTTTATGTATTCTACAAAATCTCGAATTTGAACCTGATAAAACACCGATGATTTTTCAGATAATGCTTATTTTAGAATTTGATATCATATATTTTAGAGTATTTATTCCAGTTGGATTATCAAAAAACCGGTCAATTTTTTATATAATTCACATAATTATAAAAACTCTCGTTACATAAAAAATAGTTTAAATTCATAAAATCCATACAAAAAAATGCGGAATATAAATAACTTTAATATGATTAAACTGCAAATTTTGATACAATTATCGGAAATTATTGTTGGCAGGAACATTATTTAACAATTTTTAGAAATTGAATAAATTATTAAAATGATCAATTGGTTTATAAACAGTATTTTCCAATCCTCGATTAAGCATAAAGTAAATATTTCGAGTTTAGGAAAGCCTGAAAATTTGGATTGGTCGCGTAGCTTTCAATCCTAATTTTGCAGGCTTTTCTGAACTCGAAATATTTAATTCATGTGGCAGGCGTGTAAAACACTGATTCAATATAACGTTTAAAAATATTCTTAGTTCTTGTTAATCTATCACAAAATTAAAATAAAATAATGATACATGTTTGATCCATACACGCAACATTAATAATTTTTTGTAAATTAAATTCCGAAATAAGTTAATTTGATATGTTATATTATATGTATGAAGAATAATGTAAATATTTTGTTATTTTATTTAAAAAAGACAGTGTATTTCTAACTTTACAATATTTCAGTGTTTTATACGCGTGGCGCATGAAGTAAAATTTCGAGTTTAGAAAAGCCTGAAAATTTGGTTTGGCCGCTCCGCGCTTCACGCTACGCGACCAAACCAAATTTTCAGGCTTTTCTAAACTCGAAATTTTACTTCATGCTTAGTCTGGGAGTGGAAACTCTCGTTCTTAACTTCATATTGCACGTTTTTATATAAAATCAATTGCCTGAAAATGTGCAGTGTATACATTATGTATATTTAAAAGAAAAATTCACAGTATACAATACAATAAGTCATTCATAGAAATCATAAAAAGAAGTGCAGAATTTTACCAAAAATCAACTTTTAGAGTTAACTCTATAATTGCTCGGCCGTTAATAGGTTAAAGCTGCGTATTTTTAAAATAAAGTATTCAGATATTCATTCAAAAACATATTTGAATTCGAATATTCAAATATTTGAATAATTAAAATACTTGAATATTTGAATATGTTTAAGAATGAATGTTAAGCGTTATCGGGCTTAATCGTAACTCAGTGTGGGGTCCAAGGAAAAGTCCAGCGATGTTCAACAAACTCACATTTATTTACACGTTATATACAAAACAACGTACTGGTACCGTGGCACCAATCGATCTCTGTGTTTAGGGTGTTAGCAGCCTTGAAGAAATCTCCGATAAGCGGAGACAGGGGGGGCGCGCGCAAGCGCCAACAATGAATATTCGTATACCTTAAATCAAAAAAATCCCATCTTTATTTTAAATACCATAATTTTAAAATGATGTAAACAGTTATTGAATTGAATAAAGTTTACTTTACTAATAAATTTGGCGTGTGTTTTAACATTAGTAGACAACTAGAATATTCTTCTGTAAAAATCAGTTATTGAATTGAATAAAGTTTACTTTACTAATAAATTTGGCGTGTGCATTAACATTAGTAGACTACTTGAATACTCTACTATAAAAATCACCCACGTTAAAAAGAATTGTATAACTTCAACAAGCACAAGATATTCTTCTTTTTCCAACCAACTCTCAAATACAACTTAATATCTCAACCTTTTCAATACACTCTCTTATTATCATAGCAAAATCTCGCATGCCATGCATGAATGTGTGAACCAAGAATCCGTTTCGAATAAACGCCCAAACCGGTATGGCATTGCGTTAGGTTAAGAGAAACGAGAATCTTATCTGTAAACTGTATTTTCATTCAGTGCTCTATTAATAACATGCAAACCTTGTCCAGACGAGATATTAATTATGTACACTTCATTAATTGCATGTAACTGAACAGTGATACGAGCGGGAATTAATTAAAACGGGCGTTGTCTTAAATGACAGTATTGCAAAAAATGAGATAACTGCATTGACTTATAAGGTATTGTAATGGTTATCTCATTATCAGGTCGCATTGATATATTGTGTTATTATCATCGAAAACGTGTTTGTTTGAGTTAGATATAAAGGAGTATGTTTTGTTGATGTGAGTATAAAATTCTATTATAACTTTTTTCAAAATAAATTGATTGTGAGTTACGTGAAGATCAAATTAATTTAACGAATGAAGCACTAATAACCTTTCTTCACACTTTTATTTGAATTACCAAATGTACATTTCGGACACAAAAAATGATTATATTTATATAATCATTATTATAAAAGATTGATGCTAAAAATGTCAATATATAATTTTGAACATTAAAAGTGCGATTCTTTTCGCAATCTACAACAAGTTAGTCTTACAAAGACTATATCAAACACTCATTGAAACAACTACTTCCCGGGCTAATACCCCGACGGACATTGAATTATACAACAAGTGTTTGCTGTTACATACAGTAACCTACTGCAAATGTAACAATTTGGGTCAAATTCTTCAGGCCATCTATAGACGCGTTTCGAGATTTATCTCTCCTCAGTATAGCTTTGCCATTCCCTCTAAACAATTTGACACCTTAGACTGGCGGTCACGTTACCGTTCAAACATTAGTATAAATGAAATTGCAATTTCATTTATACTAATATAATTTTGAAATTGTCTATTCATACTTTAACTAAGCAGTTTTGAGTCGTGAGGTTTGGAATAAAACAATTAAAAGATTGATGCTAAAAAAACCAATATTTAATTTTAAAATTGTCTATTCATACTAAACTAAGCAATTTTGAGTCGTGGGGTTTGGAATAAAACGAGTAACGAGTAAAATAAAAAATGATTATAAGGTACGATTCACGACACCTCCATGGTTTCCTTGATTTGTAGTGCTTTCTGCACCAATACATGTAATACGAAAATAGTTTGATGTCATCAGGTTACGTGTGCGAAGGAAAACAGAAAACTTCATAATATGTCTGCTATGGCTTCTAGATGGAACATGCGAAACCGGTATGCAGCATTTAAATTTTAAGGTTAAACGTCACATTTTGACAATGTAAAACTAAATTTTCAAAAACGCAGCCGCAAAATATTTCAGTTATTGTGCACAATCGATTTAAATGTTAGTTTAAGTAGTATTATTCCAATTTCCACATTTACTAAATAGTTCAGGTATTTACAGAAATAAATAATGCATTTATGTTGATTTTGTATAGGATCAAACGAAAATGTTGGTTTAATCGAATTCGCATTCAGTAGATTTGGCAAATAGTCATCGGATTAATCTGTTAATACAGGGAATTTTTCTATTAAGTATACATACAGGGAGTTTTCTGTTAGGTATATTCCAAGATATGCATACGTTTTTTTTAGAGTTCAATCTGCTTAAAACGAGTGTTTTTGACTCCCAGACTAAGCATGAAGTAAAAATTTGGTTTGGTCACTCCGCGCTTCGCGCTACGCGACCAAACCAAATTTTCAGGCTGTTCTAAACTCGAAATTTTACTTCATGCTTAACCTGGGAGTGGAAACCACTCGTTTAAACTTCAAATTGACCTCATTTAAAAAAACAAAGAATATTTAAAAATCTACAACACGTAATTGGGATATGTATACTCAAAAGAAAAAACTTATAAGAAATTATGATCTAAAGCTTTTCTAAAAGAAAGAACACTAATATACTCGCGACTTAAACAGTATGACATTGTCATTTAACGTCAAAATTTGACACAACTAGGAAAAATCGTTGCAGATACAACTGTAGACATACTCTCTAAAAAATTTGATCACACATTCCACATCAATGAGTCATAGGACATTTCTCTCGAATTCCACTATATTCATATAATCATTATTATAAAAGATTGATGCTAAAAATGTCAATATATAAATATATTTTTAAGACAAAAGACAAAATACTGTGTTTAGGAGAGCAAGAGTCAAAATATTTGTTAAAAACGTATGATAAGGCAATTATTTTCAGGTGAAACGTCAAAATATACGATTTCTTGAATATTGCCAATGCTGTTAAATTTTGATAAGTAAAGAACTTCTTGGAAATTCACACATATATGAACATTTTGAAGATTAACGGAAATCTTGGAAATTGACAGAAACCGTCGCGATTTTAAAAAATCGACGAAAATCTTAAAAAACTTATGACGCCTATCATAAGTTTTTTAAGATTTTAAAAATTATCGAATATCTTTGGATTTCACGAAAATCGTCGGAGTTTTGAAAATTAACGTAAAATATTAGAAAAGCGTTAAAGATTAACTAATATTTTGGAAATTCATTATAAATTCTCGAAACTGAAAATTAATAAAATTTTCTAAATTTATAAAAACCGTCTATATTTTTAAAATTAACGGAAAGTTACGAAAAATTGCCAATAATTTAAAAGAAATATATAATTGTGAATTAAATAAATAAAAACTAATTGAAATTTGTTTTTTCAATTTTTCAATAAACAAAATCATAAAAATATTTATTTAAAACAAAAATAAAAGTGATACATTACACATCCAGTGTTAAAACTATCATATTTGTCGATAATGTAAAATTTTTGAAAATATCGAAAAGTGATGGTGTAAAAGTGTGAAGAATTTATTGATGCACATATTAGATTTTTTTTATTAAATGAGCAGAATGTTTTTTTATAAATCAGTGTTTTATACGCGTGGCGCATGGAGTAAAATTTTAAGTTGAGAAAAGCCACAATTTGGATTTAGACGCTGCGCGTCCAAATCTAAATTCTTCAGGCATTTCTCAACTCGAAATTTTACTTCATGCTTAATCTGGGATTGAAAAACACTCGAATAATTCAACATTTTTCCAAGAATTTCATTCTGAGATACGAAAATAAAAGATAAGTTTAATAAAAGGAATTTTTGCCCAACAAAATTAGTTTTAATCTAAGTCTAATACTAGTGGTGGGAATAATCGAGATACGATAAGCGAGTAAGTCGATTATTAAAATATCTCGATATAATCGATAATAGTATATCGATTATTAATATCGATCATTTCTATTAGCGATTATTAAACTGTGATTCGTGAATTGATTTTTTATAGGTATCCACCTAAGCATATTTTGAACTTCAAATTACACATCAAATTATCGTTTTATAAGCCTGGCGCATGAAATAAAATTTCGAGTTTAGACAAGCCTGAAAATTGCAAATCCAAATTTTTAGTCTTTTTTAAACTCGAAATTTTATTTCATGCTTAATCAAGGAGTGGAAGACACTTGTTAGAAATCGCCTTTATAAATTTACCTTCATATTTAATAGGTGACTGACTAACTTAACCTCATAAATTAAAAACTAACCTGACCTAATAACAGTTTCACATGATCCAACCAATATTCAAAATGTAGCTATTTACTTATCAATATTTAGCTAATGTTAGGTTAGGTAAGGTTAGGTTAAAATAAGTAATACTTGTTTTAAAGGCACAACGAACAAAATCTATGCATTCTGAACAAAATTACAGTTCTGATTTGACTGTCTTTTAGGACAGAGCGTGATATCACGAAAAAATTTATGTTCCAGAAAAACAAATGAACCGTTTGTTAATTTTTGATTAAATTCTCATTGACGATTTAATTGTGAATACATCTAGTTTCAAATTTCTATACAGCACAACAGTTCAAACAGAGAAGAACAACAGTGTTAAAAATGTTGTATTAATTTATTTATTTTTAAACCTGCTTAAGCGCTCAGTTTTATTTTTAAATATAGTGAAGTAAGAAATAAAAGAAGGATATCTAATAGATTTCAATTTCAACTACTTGCATCAATGAAAAGTTAAAAGGTATGTTTATCTTTAAAAAAAAGTTGTATAAATGCAATTATATTTGTACTAACTTACCTAAGTACTAATTTATTTAATTCAGAAAAAAGATAAGGATATCCAGTAGACTTCGACTTTAAATTTTAGTAAAACATTACTGCTCGATGATTTTGTTTTTGTTTTACTTACGTGAAATTGTTTCAACTGTTTCTAATTGTTTTATTCATTATTTTACTATATTTTATTGTTTTTGAAATACGCATATAGCCTTTAATAAACCATACTAAAGTATGGATTAAAACAATTACAAAATTCTACTAGATTCGCATTCTAAGATTTTCAATGGTATATTTTCTAAACCGAAGCAGTCAAGTATTTAATCAAATTAATTCGTTTTTATGCATTTAGTATTTTTATTAACGCTTTTAATATTCGTTGAATGAGTGTGTTCCACTCCCAGACTAAGCATGAAGTAAAATTTCGAGTTTAGAAAAGCCTGAAAATTTGGATTAGCCGGGGCGCGCGAGCGAAGCGAGGCGCGCCTCGGCAAATCTAAATTTTCAGGGTTTTATAAACTCGAAATTTTACTTCATGCGCCAACTACATAAACATTAGTTTATTCCAAAGTCTATTGCTTATTCAGCACTAATCTGATGGTTATGGTAATGAATAGGATGTATGTCAAATATATATGATGTTTGCATTATGAATGGGCATGATTTTCTATTTTCTCGAAACTCTTTTTTTTATGCAGAGAAGACACTAAAATATTGTTTAAGTTCAAACATATATACTAATTACATATGTTTAAGTTTGACAATAAACTAATGATTTAATCCGAATAGTCTAACCTTTATTTCGTTTATTATTTATAGAGCGAGTAATCAAATCATTCGAGCAATCTCAAAATATTCGATTATTTTTATAATCGAAACAATCGCTGATTTCCATTCTAATTATACCATCACTAGAGTAGGTGGAGAAGCAGAAATAATTGATATTTATATAGTAGTTGTAGTACAGTAGTTGCAAGAATCGATGAAAAAATCGATTACTAAAATATCTCAGTCCAAAATGATCGATTAATATTATATCTCGATTATTCCTATCATTATTTAATACCATTCTGAAAGAAAAAGATTAATATCAGAATTATTTAATGCCACTGGAAAACATGACAAACAAGTGTTTTCTAGAAACGTGGCATTTAAAGTTAATTTTTTTTTCTAGAATGATATTGAGCTTAAATTAGAACTTACTCGTAGCATCACAGGAACTCCATCAGAACTAATAATAATAATTATTATTATTATTATTATTATTTTAACTTTTACACTCTCATCCCTAGCCACCCCAACTTTATAATTTTAAATAGCACCCCCTATTGTGTGATACCTAATTTTAAAGAGCATACAAATTACTATTCAGCAAACAAAATATAATTGAAATCAGCTCACTTGTTTCACTATTTTTATGCACTTAAAAACACAATGGGGTGCTATTTAAAATTATAAATTTGTTGTGGCTGGGGGTGAGGGGGTAAAAGTTAAAATTAAAAAAACAGTGTATTTCAAGTTCCTCTTTGAAAACAACATTGCCGTGTTTTTTTTTTCTTAAAACCGTGTCTACGTCAGACTCAGAATTTTTCAGGGTGGTTCCTTTTGAAATGAAGACCCTGTATAGCTTATGTTTAATAAATTTTACAAATCTTTATTTCGTCTCTGCAACTCTTGGGCCTTAAAAATTCTACCAATTTACAATAAATTCTTAGGTACATACATTTTATTTGTATATATTACCCAAAAACTTAGTATGCAAAAGTAGCTAATTTTATTATGTATAAATGCACAATTGTCATGATTTGTATTGTATTTCTAAATTTATTATCTAACAAATTTCACTTTTATTGGTTTAAATTCATAGGACGTAAGTAAGTAATTTTAAGAATTGGACGGAATCCAGTTTTATTCCCGCGCAATAAAAATAACGTTATGAGATTTGTATTTTGGTCCATTGACGAACTTTCACATCACATCCACACATTTTTATCATTAAATAATTGCATGCACTCGCTGAAAAATAAATATCAGATAGCATCATTTTATTTTTAAGTTTTAGATCGCTTAACAAGATATTACCTATACTTAACTCAAACTTTTTATATGGATAATTAAAACGAATCTAGACTATTTCACCAGCTTCTTTGAGTACAGGAAAGGCAATTTCTGGTGAAAATTGATCGAGAGGTGAGAGAAGATCCTAGAAAACGACGTAGAATATATAATTGCTTGATTTGTTGTTATAATAGTTTAGTTTTTAACAATTAAAGTTTTCAATAAGTAAAAGTTATAGTCCGACATGATATTTAGGATAAAATATAAAATTACGATAATGTTCAGCTGTAATATAACAAGTAGTATGATTATCATCGATAATATTCATGAGTGAAACCGAGCTGCAGATTCAACGAGCCCGAAGGGCGAGTTGAATGTGCTGCTTCAGTTTAATGAATGAATATTATCGATTATTAATCATACCACGAGTTATATTTGATGAGAGAATATAACGAATTTCACTATATTTCTGTCTTGGAAACTTCACCCTATCGCCCGGTTGACATTTTTAATTATCGACTGTCAGATTTGACAAATAATTTTCATAGCAACGACCCAAACAAAGGGATAGGATTCTATCACCGCTGTGAGCGAATCTATGGAAATAAGCGATTCTGTATGGAGGGAATGTAGTCATGTGACGCTTAAGTTATATTCTCGTATACAAAATTTTCTTTTTAGTCTAAAAACCAGTTTTTTTTCCGAGCAATTTAGATTTTTTCATGTAAAATGCACACTTTAAGAAAATTTAAAGACAAATTGAATTTGCCAATAGTTTGCAGAATATTTACAAAATATATAAACGAATTATAATTAATATCGACTTCTCCAAATATTCATTAAAACGACTACTTCTAAAGCTTATACCCCGACAGATATTCAAATCCGCCGGTAGCGCCGGCAAATCCAAATTTTCAGGCTTCTTAGGTTTGACTTTATGCGCCACGCCTATAAAACGCAAACGTAGTGTGACATTCAAAAACAGATGTTTCATCTATTATTACTCAAACAAAATAGAGTTAAAGGTGTTAAATTCTACTCATATTTTACCTACACAAATGTTAAAACTAAATTTAAATTCAAAACCTGAATGTACGAATCTGTTAAATTTTGAAGGGTCTGCGCCGGGTCTCACATATTCTTAATACTTTAATTTCTAAATTGTACCTGCATGTATAGTTAGAAAGTTTTAGAACTGTAAATTAAGAACAAAAAGTTGTATGTTGTATCATATAGTTTTTTGTTCCTTTGAATAAATTTTGGTTACATAGAACTATATTTCGGAACTCGTAGTTTCTTTAAGGTATATTGGATCAATTTCAAATCTATATGAAAAAAATCTATAGGTAATATATAACTTTGTGTGTCTCTTGACATATAGTGCCAAAATTGTAACGTAGTATCTTATCATTTTAACCCAGCGATTTCATTTGATTTGATTACACATATCAACAATAACAATTTTTGTGAACATTTTTTAAACAAATGCAGTCTAATGTATTTTTGGGTGGTCAAACCATATCTGGCATCAGTTTGTTGTATCACCCACAGTTCTTTCACAATATGACCTCGATTGTATTTAAAAATTAAGCAAATTGGCTCCATAAAGAAAAATAAAAAAACAAATTGTATTTAACCTAACTCACAATATACCACATCAATACATACAGTACCTAGCAGTAATCATACATTATGTTGACATTTCGCAGCCCGTAGTAACGTAAATCTAATTACATTTAGATTTACTGCATGTTTTAGAATATTTAAAAAGCGCAGATATTCGATAATATTAAATTTCTCATAATTCGTGTGAAAAATGGTGGATGAAACGACTGTATCATTAGGCCCGTTCATCAGAGACAACTGTTGGGAGTTTACTGCCAACTGTTGAGGAATTCTCTGATGGCCTGATTGTTAATCGTGATCGTGTTTGGGATTTTTGCAATCGTACGAAATAGACTGACTGAAGTACCGTTCATTAGATACCAACATACATCACAAACAAATTCGAACATGTTGAATGTTGAACATTTTGATGAACGAGTCCATTGTTATTTTGGGAGTCAGCACATTCAAAAACATAAGAACTAGGCAAAATCAGATAAAATCAATACGCTCTCGAATCTCTTTTAAACCTACACCTAAAATTCATCGCTCTTTAATAACCAGTAACGATACATTTAATACACAAGCTGATTTTTCTGAAATTCTGAGGCAAATTTGAAATTTAGTTGAAAACATGAGCCAATAAATAAATATTAAGAGTATTGAAAATTATATATATACAGGGTGTCTACGCTAAACCGTTCGTTAAAAGTTTATGGGGTTGCCGTTGCACTAAAAATTTGAAAAAAATCCTTGTCATATAGTTGAATCAGTTCTCCTCATGTGAAATATTTTCAACTTTATATCACTTCCGGTTCCACCGGAAGTAGCACCAAGTTTGTTATTTTAAATAGAACACCTTATATATTAGTAATTTTTTGGATTCCTCGTTTAAATTGCAACATATTTTATTCGGACATATGTACACTTATTTCTTATAGTTTTCAAGAAAAAAAATATTTCTAAAATTCTAACCTCTAAAGGGCCTCTTGAAATCTGTCTGTAACTTTTCTTAAGAATAAGATAAAAATATGATTTATATTTCTATTTGTACCTAGAGGATGCCTCTATAAGTGAATTAATTAGAAACTGTCAATTTTGACAATAAGTGTTCTTAAAATGTCAATATCTAAGTGCTCTCTTCAATATCTAGTAATACAACTTTTTTTAATGGAATGACCCAATTTTCATCACATGGTACGATTGGGGGGAATATTTCCTACAAATAAGTATTATAAAAATATACTAAAGCAAGTAGTTTTCGAATTAATTCGAAAATTAGTTTTTCGTCACATTTATGCAGGGAATAATGCGCGCATAAGTCGCAATTGAATTTTAGTAGGCCAGTAGTATGCTTTTGTTTCGCGATTGTATTGCGAAATGTCAAATAATAAAAAGAATTAGTACAAAGTTTTAGAGAAATCAACAAAATGAATAATTACATAAATCAACAAATTATCAATTTATTCTTTATACCTGGCAACTGTCAATTGAACAAAATTTGATTCCAATCTTCTAAATCTTGTTTTATTCATCGGCTGCAAATGTGGATAAGTTTCATTAAATATTCTACATGTTCGAGTACCAATTCTATCGCAGTTGCCATGTATAAAGAATAAATTGATAATTTGTTGATGGGTGCATTTATTCATTTAGTTGATTTCTGTATAACTTTGTACTAATTCTTTTTATTATTTGACATTTTGCATTACATAAGCGACAACACAAAAGCATTACTACTTGCCTAATAAAGTTCAGTTGCGCATTATTCCCTGTATAAATGCGACGAAAAACGAATCTTCGAAATATTTCGAAAACCACTTGCTTTAGGAGTATAGTTGTTAATACTTTTTTGTAGAAAATCTTCCCCCAATTGTACTACGTAATAAAAAATGGGTCATTCTATTAAATAAAATTGAATTACGAGATATTGAAGAGGACACTTCGATATTGACATTTTAAGAACACCTATTGTCAAAATTGACAGTTTCCAATTAATACACTCATAGAGGCATCCTCTAGGTACAAGTAGAGGTATAAATCATATTTTTATCTGATACTTAAGAGAAGTTACAGATAGATTTCAAGATGCCTTTTAGAGGTCAAATTTTTAGAAATATTTTTTTTGCTTGAAAACTATAAGAGATAAGTGTACATATGTTCGAATAAAATATATTGCAATTTTTTTTAATAATAATAATAATATATTTATTCTGTTACTGCCATACAGGGTATAGATACATTCGTCAATATAGTACATTACAAAACATATACACGTTTTACAGTAAAATTAGTACTTACATAATAGTTCAATAAATTCTTGACTAGAATACACTGCATTTTTGCACAAAATGTTTTTAATGGTATTTTCAAATCGTTTGAGTTGTAGATTCTTTATAGATTGGGGAAGTTTATTATATAAATAAACGGTATAACGGTGATTTTTTATATTGCTCTGTGGCAAATTTTTCAATGTAAATATCGTCAGAAATTCTTGTTTTGTAGCTATGTTTGTCTCTATTTTTGGAAAGAGAGTTTTTATGTTTATGTATATACTTTAATAATTTATAAATGTAAATTGATGGTGTCGTCATTATATGCTTAGTCTTGAATATCAATCTGCACGAATCTCGGTATGGTATATTAAACATTAGACGGATGATCCGTTTCTGGACTATGAATATTTTTTTCGCTTCAGATGCGTGTCCCCACACCGTAATTCCGTAACTTAGCAATGGATATACTATGCCAAAGTACGCTGAAACTAGCCCCGTTTCGTACATTAAGTACTTTAAACGGCTTAAAGCAAAGAACGATTTATTCAATTTCGGCACTAGGACACTTATATGAACCTTCCATGAGAGATTTTTATCAATGTTTATTCCTAAGAATGTTGTAGACTCACTAATATCGATTGCATGATTGTTCATAGCAATTTCGTATTCTGATGGCATTACGTATGGATTTAAAAACTCAATACAAACTGTTTTAGAATAATTAATGATAAGGTTATTCTTATTGCACCATGTCATGAATTGAGCTATTATGTTGTTTAGTTTAATGTTGCAAGCATGTTTATCAGGAGCACTTACTATTATTGAGGTATCATCCGCAAACATACAAACATGTGAGTCTAGAACATGCTCAGGAAGGTCGTTTATAAATAAAATAAATAATAAAGGGCCTGCCACGCTTCCTTGCGGTACCCCTAATGCTATATTGAATGGGTCTGATATAACATCATCTATTTTGATCAATTGTTTTCTGTTTTCCAAAAATGATTTAAACCAGTCGTTTATAGGCCCACGGATCCCTAAAGCATATAATTTAGAAAGAATAAAATCAAAATCCAAACTATCGAAAGCTCGGGATAAGTCAAAAAAGGTACCTATTACTTTTTGTTTTTTGTCCATTGAATTATGTATTTGTTGAATAAAATCTATCATGGCGGTTTCGGTAGAAAAGTTACGGCGGAACCCATGTTGCTTAGTGCTTACTTTGTGTCGGAAACATATAAAATTCATAACTTTATTACAAACAACTTTTTCGATTATTTTTGAAAAAGAACATAATAGGGCCACGGGTCTATAATTTTCAAGCAGAGTTGGATTTTCTTTTTTAAATAGTGGTACAACAGTTGCTAATTTTAATGAATTTGGGAATTGGCCAAGACATACAGATTTGTTGATAATGTCAGTTAGAGCTGGAGCAATCTCAGCAACACATTTCTTCAATGCAAGTATTGGTACGTCATCATAGCCTGTGGAGGTTTTTTGTCTTTAATTGGCTGATTGCTTCCGTTACTTCCGATATAGAGACCGGATCAAAAAACATAGACGGATTTGTAGAACTACTAGAATCGGTTGTGCACGAAGTTGAAAGACTGCCATTAAAGTGATTGTTTTTTTGTTCGGCTACATTTGTAGTAAAATATTTTCCGAAATAATTAGCTATCATTTGTTTATCAGTTATATTTATTCCATTTATAATAATTTCATTTGGAGCTTTTGAAACTTTTTTGTTGCTGCTATTCCTGTATTTATTTATAATTTTCCAGGTAGTTTTAATAGCATTTTTTGAGTTCAATATTTCGTTTGAATATAACTTCTTTTTTACAGTAGTAATATTTTTACGGTAGTTCCTTTTTAACACTTTATATTGACTATGGATAGTATTCGAATTTGAATCTCTCCAGAGCCAATATAATTTCTTTAAATTGTCTGCTTGCATTTTTAATTCGTGATTATACCATGGTAGTTTACGGACCCTTGATGAACGTGATTTTTTTTTGTTTTCTTAGGAAAGCAATGATCAAAGCAACTAAAAAAGCAGCTCGAGAATTCTGTGTACATATCATTAATGTTTTGATAATTTCTATTTGGAAAATTATGTATTTCTTCACTAAACAGTGTTTTAAACTTGAGAATGTTTGACTCAGCATACATTCTGCTAGATATATTTACACATTTCTGGATTTCTAGGGTGAAAGTTTTCACATCTAATTGTTTGTGCAGTGTGGTCCGAAATATTTGGTTCAATAATTTCAAACTCAACGTTTTCCAAAATTGTTGTTGCAATATAATCAATTTCATTTACCGTTATATTGAAACCACACCTTGATATTCTAGTTGGCTCATGGTTAACGTTATGGGAGAAGAGATTGAAATTCTTGAAAATATTTTTAAGCGTAGTGGATTCGTATGTGATTTCCCGATTATTTACATTGAGATCGCCGCAGAGCACTATTTGATCATATACATTGGAAGCCCAATTTAGTAGTTTAGTAAGCTCACTTGCAACAATTTCAAAGTCACCGTTGGGCGACCTGTATATGCAAATGATACACACATTAAAAAATTTTGTATCTTTTATACTGGCAATCGAACATTCAAAATGAAATTCTAGAGATAGTTTTTGAACGGAATTACAAATTTGGGCAAGATTTTCATTGATAAAAATTGCTGTTCCACCGTGAATATGGGTTGTTCTCGAGAATGCAGATATTTTCTTGTAACCGTGTATTACGCAAGAATTTATTTGTTCTTCTGTCATCCAGTGTTCACTAATACAAAAAACATTGGGTGAGTAACTATTTAAAAATAATTCGATTTGGTCAATTTTGTTTGTTAGACATTGTACATTTAAATGGGTAATTTTCAGATCACTGTGTTTTAATGAATTGTCTTTATTGGGAAATCCTCTTGATTTAAACAAGGAATCCAAAAAATTCCTAATATATAGGGTGTTCTATTTAAAATAACAAATTTGGTGCTACTTCCGGTGGAACCGGAAGTGATATAAAGTTGAAAATATTTCACATGAGGAGAACTGATTCAACCGTATGACAAGGATTTTGTTCAAATTTTTAGTGCAACGGCAACCCCATAAACTTTTAACGAACGGTTTACCGTAGACACCTTGTATATATATATATATATATATATATATATACTTTGTTGAATCTTAGTAAAACTGGTAGATGTTATTTGAAAACAAAATAAATATTTAAATATCTCACTTAGTTTTGTTTTGTAATGTTGGGGTGGTATTACTTTTATAATGTTGAGTTATTAGTTTTAAAAGAAATATTTATTTTAATAACAACATTTTGCTTATTTTTTATGATTTATAGTCGATTTTCTTGCACTTGTTTTATTTTAATGATTATTGCAATTCTATTTTATTTTAATATTCGAGATACTTCTAGGTTAGGTTTTCAATATAATAAATTGAAACAATTTGAATAAAAACACAATAAAATGTCTATTTTTTTTATATTTACCAACAACTTTATTGCGTGCGCGCATTTCCCGGTAAAAGAATAAATAAACACACTTTCATTGATACTCTATCTACATTTACCAAGCAAATCGATAAATGTATATACAAACACACTTTCGTAGATACTTTATCTACATCCACCAAGCGAATTACCCAGAAATATACACAGTTACCAATTTTGTACTTTTCCTGTAACCTATATACTAATCTTAGAAATTTGCGGTCGGCACCTGTGTTACATCAATTTATTTTTATTCACAATCAATTCTCAATTTTTTGTATGGAAACATTCTTAATAATATGTGAACCTTAATTATGAGAAACGCAATTATTTGATTACTTGCAACGTTGTGTGAGGTATGAATGCATGTAAGCGTGGATTATTATTATTAACGACAAGACAAGTATGAATGAATGACTTGTGCGCATGCACGACTCAAGTAAATGCTTTAATTAACCTGCGCAACCCCGAGGAGGATGAAACATTAACTGTCTGGCATCTTGAAGGCTATGCATACAAGTTATTTATAATATGTTTAAAAATACATAGTTAATTGAATTTAGACATAGAAAGAAATTTTAAATATGTTTAAGATGAACACATTTGGCCATAAACTCGAAATTTAACTTCATGCGCAACGCGTATAAGACATTGATTTAACGTGAAGTTTACACGTATACTTTAACTCTAATTACAATAAAACAACTTGAAATACTAACATGTATTCCATAAGGTATTTAGGAAAATTGTATTCAATAAAACAAATCGGATACAATTTCAATTGACGTACTCGACATAAATTTAAGGAGTACGAAACAAAATATTCGAGTATTTAATAAAACAACTCGGATACAATTTCAATTGACATACTCGAAATAAATTTATATATGTACGAACAAAATATGAAGTACGAACAAAATATAAGTATAAAATATAAGTATAAGAATATAAGTATTTTGGGGGCTATAAACATGTAGGACCGGTTTCCCGGTAACTTTAAAGAGCCAGTCCGCCCCTGGTCTCATAAAGGGAAAGATGCAATGATAGATATATCACATTATTTTTTTTTCATTCTCCTGGTTTTACAAGCAAGAAATCTGCCATTCCCAATACTTACCCAATACTCAAATATCAGGAATTAATATCCTGTTTACAAAAGCAAACTTGTTATGTTACGAAGCCGAAAAATGGTCTTATAAAAATATAATTCATACCTGAAAGACGAGTTGTCATAAATACAATGAATTTCAATAAATCAATTTATATCTTGTGTTAAATCCTTTTTTATTTCTTGGCGAAACATATTTTATACATTTGTAAAATAATATATAAATTATTGTTTATTCGATAGCCTTTGATATATTTATATTTAAACAATTTTAATATATTTAAAAGATGCATACAAATCCAAAGTCTAATACAGATGTTATTGTAGGTAATATAGCCATTTTTGTAACAATTTTGCTATTGTTAAAGCAAGACATATTTTGTAACTAATGCTAAAATAAAAATGTTCATTTTGAAATTATATAGTCAATTGTTATCGATGCTTTCTATTTGTACTGACACAAACCATTCATGACATTTATGTAGGCGCATTAATCTATGGCCGTGCCAATAAAACCGTCCAGATCCAACCTTATCCCGACCAGTGCACAGCATTATAAACTCGCAGACTAAAAATACATTTTCGTCTTTCGTTATTTGGAAAACACGTCGTCGACCTTCCTTAAATTATTGCATATGGAAATGACTTGATCTTGAACAGATTGTTTTACATCTTATTATATTTGTCTACAACAAATAAAGTTCCCTGCACAAGATTATTATTACAAAGTGTTAAACTCATCTAATTAAAATATTTTGACATACGTTCAAAAGATTATTGTAAATATAAACAATTGTAATGTTTTAGACGATAACAGGTTGATGAACTTTCGCGAATTATGTGTATGTGGGATTTTAGATAAAACATGTAACAAGTTCCTTTAATTACGAAAAATTGCCCAAAAATAAATAACAGAAATAGATTTGAATTCGGTTGATATTTTATTGATAAAGATAATTAAAATTGCAAAGACAATCTTTGAAAAACAGTTTTAAAATGTAGGTTAAATTCCAATAATAGAAAAAAAAAATGTAAACATTTATCAAATCAATAAACATTTTAAATTCCAAACTAGTAGAAATTTTTAATTTTTGTTGATTTGGTGAATGTTTTTACATTTTTGTCAATTTTTACAGTTTTGAGTTTTTGTAAAATTTTATGTTGTGTGTTGGTTTTAACGATTTTATTTAAAATAGTAATAATTATTTAAAATTTGTAATTTTAGTTAAACATTGACAGTATTCTTTTACATATTCCATATAAACATTTGTAAAATTAATGAACATGTCATCAAACCTTAGTCGAAGTATATTTTGAACTTCACTTTAAATCAGTGTTTTATACGCGTGGCGCATGAAGTAAAATTTCGAGTTTAGAAAAGCCTGAAAAGTTGGTTTGGTCGCGTAGCGCTACGCGCTACTCGACCAAACCAAATTTTCAGGCTTTTCTAAACTCGAAATTTTACTTCATGCTTAATCTGGGATTGGAAACACTCGTTAGAGGCTTTAAATTGAAAGTTTTAAAAAAAGTGTTTATAAATCAACAAAATGAAAAGATAAATACTGGGATTTTTTTTCTAGGTACATATATCACGATTTTTGAATGTAAATTTTCAGACATTCGTTGTTTTTATAATAACTGTCATTTTAAAGCTTCTAACGAGTGTTTTAAATCCCAGATTAAGCATGAAGTAAAATTTTGAGTTTAGAGAAGCATGTAAATTTAGCGACCAAATTTACAGGCTTCTCTAAACTCGAAATCTTACTTCATGCTTAATTTATAAAATTAATAAACATGTGATCAAACCTAAGTCGAAGTATATTTTGAACTTCGCTTTAAACCAGTGTTTTATACGCGTGGCGCATGAAGTAATATTTCGAGTTTAGAAAAGCCTGAAAATTTGGTTTGGTCGCATAGCGCTACGCGCTACGCGACCAAACCAAATTTTCAGGCTTTTCTAAACTCGAAATTTTACTTCATGCTTAATCTGGGATTGGAAACACTCGTTAGAGGCTTTAAATTGAAAGTTTTAAAAAAAGTGTTTATCAATCAACAAAATGAAAAGATAAATACTGGGAATTTTTTTTTAGGTACACATAGCATGATTTTTGAATGTACATTTTCAGACATTCGTAGTTTTTATAATTACTTTCAATTTAAAGCTTAGAACGAGTGTTTCAAATCCCAGATTAAGCATGAAGTAAAATTTCGAGTTTAGAAAAGCCTGAAAATTTGGTTTGGTCACGTAGCGCGAAGCGCGGAGCGACCAAACCAAATTTTTAGGCTTTTCTAAACTCGAAATTTTACTTCATGCGCCACGCGTATAAAACAGTGCTTTACAGTAAATTTAGAAATACACTCACCCCTTATGTTTGATCCTTACGTCAATACATTCTAAAAATGTTTACTATTTACTAATATACCTATACCCCTTTAGTTGTAACTCTTCGATTTTGAGATATTATTTATTTTCATATTTAATCGTCATTTTAATAAAGAGGAAATAGTATTGTATAAACCATTTTTTTAAATTTTTTGTCGTCTGACTATTTGGGTGGTCAGGAAATCCCTCCCAGTGGATTTTGTTCAACTTAAATTTGCACAGGGCCCCGCTTTTGTTTGGGCCGGCCCTGAATATTATAATTAGCACTATGTAAAGATTACTATTTCTTTTAATTGTTTCGTAAATATTTCTTTTAATTGCTTTTCTGTTTTTCTTCCTAGATTTGGCAAACCAATGTAAACGAAAATAAATCTCCAAAAAATTCTATAAGCGAAAAGTAGCAGAAAATTACCAACTAAGACCTTCAATACATACGAAACAAAAGCCACTGAAATTCCATTAAATCATACAAACAAATACAATTGTTTCGAGAATGTTTTAGAAACATACACCAATAATTGCAATTTACTGGGAACACAAACAAATGACGACAATACAATTATTTGTAAAAATGTAAGCAATTGTATAAACAACGGAATGAATTTAGAAGAAATTCCAAATACTTCAACCTTGTCTACACACACAAACTCTAAAGTTGATTCTTCAAAACTTGGATTAAAAGATGAGATCCACTCAACAGAAAATAATAAGGATCATGTGATGGTATATAAGATTCCCTTAACAAATGAAGATTTTCACAAATCAATCAATTTAGATTTCACATCAAACACAGAAAATGAAAGTTTGAATCAATTTGGAAACCAATCAAATACTGAATTAGTCGAGCCTTGTTTAATGAAAAGCAATGCAGAATTTAAAAATAATAACCATTTTGAAGGAACGGATACGCAAATAGCACATTCTGAACTTACAAACTCGGAAATAAATGCGGATCCGCAAATTGGATCGCTTGAAAGTGAACATTTTGAAGAAAAACCGGAAATAAATGTAGATTTGCAAATTGGGTTGGTTGAAAATGAAAGAAATGCATATTTCGAAATAAAACATCCGCAAATAAATGTGTACACTCAAGAAGCATTGCTTGAAAATAACACAACTCAAGATTTTGAGGTTAAAAAACCGGAATCGCAAAGAGAGGTGCTTGACGATGACAAAACTGAATATTTTGTGAAAGAAAATGCCAAAAGAAGTGCACCTACACGAACTATGGAAAACGAATACAATGGACATTCAAATACTCTAAGCTTATCTGCTTTTAGTTCTATAAACAATTCTAATGAAAATTATGATAAGAGCAAGATTGAAACTTTCCAAGAATTTGCAAAAGATTACGATGAAGTCGATGCTGTGTTTTATTTAGCGAGGGGTAAAGTTAAGAAGAAAGATGGAGATTACACAACGAGTGAGAAAGAGATAAGACTGAATGAAGGTGAACATGTAATTGAAAAAAACAGACCAAGTAATTTAAGACTGAATTCGGCTCTAATAGAAGAATGCATTGTAGATGGTGAGCATCTAGTAGATCTACAAAATACCAGTGATGACTATCAGAAGGTAGCTGTAATAGGAGAATGTTTGGTTAATGGTGAAGTTTTAAGAGATGTTCGAAATGACAGTGATGGGTATCAGAAGAAAGCTCAACAAAATGGAAGGGAACTGCTGGTAAATACTCAAAAAGATTGCAATGGTCATAAAAATACTAATCAATATGAAATTACAAATGTGAATGCTCAAGATTTTAACGAAGAGAATAATAGAGAAAATTATAAAGATATTAAATGTGATTTGCACACAATAGGAGACCTCTGTGAAGTTAAGAAGGCAAAAGAAGAAGATTTTGTTGAAGATTATGAGAAAAACCGAAATGTTAAACAAGTTCTTGATGTGAAAGCTGAATGTGGTGCTAAAACACAAATGGCACTCGAAGGAAATAAAAACGGTTCAGATTTCGGAAATGTAGACCGTTTTGAAGAAGGCAAAGGATATTTAAATGTTCCAAAGCAGTTAAAGCTTGAAAACATCGATACCAGTGAAGCTTACTTCTTGACAAAAAATACAGCTATAAAAGAAGAAAATAATGAGGAATCACTACTTGAAAGAAAAGAAGAAACTCTAAAGTATGGTGAAGAAAATGCTAAAATAGGCTTTGTAAATAAAGGTGATATAGACTGCTTCAGATCTCAAGAAGAATTTATTGGCGGTGAAGAACGGGACAATTTAATTTCAAAGACTGATGAACGAAATAATCAACAAAATATTAAAGGAGTTTCAGAAAGTTTTATTTCGATGCACAATCATCAACAGGACGTGAAAGATAGTTTAAACGATTCAATGCAAACCACAAGAGGATCAAAAGTTTTGAAATACAATAATCATCAGAATAATAACGATAGTCGTGAAACGTCAATGCAAATCACAAAAGAATCAAATGTTCTGAAAAACAATAATCCTCAGAATATTAAAGATAGTCATGGAATGTCAACGCAAATTATGAAAAAAAGAGAATCTGACGCTTCAATATACAATTATCGACATAGCAACGATAATCATGAAAATTTAACGCAAAATTATAAAATTTCAAGAGGGTCTACAGAAGAATCAGGTTGTTTAAAGTGCCATCGTAATCAAAATGAAAACGAAGGAGGTGAAGCTTCGACGCAAGTCAATACAGAAGAAACTGGAAATTCAGTTGAAGTAAGTTCAAAATTAAACAAAGATGATAGTGATAGTTTTGCAAGTAATTATGAAAACATAAATTTAAATAATTTAAAACAGAATACTTCCCACAATACACCTTTGAAAAATTCAATCACCGATTATGAAACTGTAAAATCTTCTTTTGTTAAACGAAAACTAAATCTAACACTCAATCTAAAATCTCCTATTTATACCACATATAACAATGAAGAAGAAGGACAATTAGATGAATTTGGAATAAAAAATGCTTATTCATTAAAGCTTCAACCATCTACCACACAAGAACCCATGAATTCTTTTACAATCCATTCAACTCAAAATGAAGCAACGATTGATTTTCCAGAAAATCACATTAAAGAAGTTGTTCCATCTATAATAAAAGATAGTTTCGAAAATGAAACAAAGTTTGATTCTCCAGGGAATCAAGTAAAGGGGGTTCCATCTTTAACACAAGATTGTTTGAGTTCCTCTCTAATCCATTCTTCCCAAAATGAAGCAAAACTTGATTCCCCTGTTAATCAAATGAGACCGGTTGAAAAGTATGATTTCAACAAAAGCGAGGTTCAATCGATAAATCACGCTGAGGAATTTAACTTGAACGAAAGCGCCGAGGAAATCACTGATTTTTCTATTAAGCCTGAAGAAATTAAAATTATAACAGAACATTTTGAACAGCACGCTTTGAACATTCTAAGTCCAGAATGCTGTTATGGAGAATTCCTTTTTGAATCAACTGGACGTTTGGCAAACGTGGATATACATTCTGAATCAGAAGCTTTACAACAAAAGGAAGTTTTTAATTCTGAGATTCAGAGTGCCCAATCACAAAGGGAAATGAAATCATTAGATGTTTCCAGTTCTGACGAAAACGAACCGAGGATAAGAAGGTGTTCTTCTTTAAAAACTGGCAAAACCCCGCCTGGTACACCAGGAAGGAAAAAGATAGTGCGCTTTGCTGATGTTTTAGGCTTGGATTTAGCAGATGTGCGTACTTTTTTGGATGAAATCCCAAAAATACCCAGCTCTGCTTACAGTGATTTAAGTGCTGAAACGGAGCTTCCAATCTACAACCAAACTACGAAAAACCAACGGGTTTTATTAGGAATGTTCAGACAACCAGGAGGACAGTCAAACTTTATAGAGAAAGTCACCATCAACCAAGTAATGCTGGAAAACGCAATTGTCGAAGACCCAATTTCATTCTCGATCCGAGGGCTTGTCCGCGTTCGCAATTTAGATTTCGACAAACAAGTTCACGTAAGGTATTCTCTAGATTCCTGGAAGACCTACTCCGATCTCCAAGCAGTTTACGTGGAGAATTCCTGTGATGGTTTCACTGATAAATTCACCTTTCTTCTATACGCCTATTCCTTATCAATTGGGCAAAAAATTGAATTTGCTGTTAGATTTCAGAGTAAAGGTGCTCAATTTTGGGATAGTAATTCTGGAGCTAATTATTCTTTCCAGTGTCTTCCGGCTTCTAATCCCCCCACAGCGACGATTTACACGCCTGTTTCACTGGATGACCAGATTGCCACGTTTTATTAGTAAGTATTTCAAAATTTTATATTAAATTAAGCTTGCTGAATGTAACTGTCTTGTTCTTGTTTTGAACGTTAAATATTCTCATCTTAGAATGGTTTGTAAATTAAGTTCACTTGGTTTTGTTTCACTTATATGTATTTTATTTTCTACTAGTTTCGGCTTAATGCCATTATCAAAACTAAAAATTGTAAATTGAAGAAAAGTGGTATTTATGAATTAAAATGTGATGATTGTGATGCAGTGTATATAGGACAAACCGGCAGGTCTTTTGATATCAGGTTAAAAAAGACATAGAGAATAAAAAACAAACCACCGGTTTTTCTAAGCACTGTAGCACATCTAATCACCATTTTTCTTCAAACGATTTAAAAATTCTGCATACAGGTAATAAGGGATTAACGCTTAACTAGCGGGAGGGTTTAGAAATTTCTGAAGCCATAAAGGCAAGTAAAAATGTGGTCAACGACAACGAAGACCTTTGGAATTCCCCGATATTAAATGCCCTTATTACCCAATAAAACCTAAAACTCGAAACTGTATATATTCCCAAACAAATCCATTTGTACATCATTCTTGATAATGCCATTAAGCCGAAACTAGTAGAAAATAAAATACATATAAGTGAAACAAAACCAAGTGAACTTAATTTACAAACCATTATATTTTAAAATGTTTTACCAAGTGATTAATGAGAAAAAAAGTGTCCGATATATTCTCATCTTGTTCTCATGAATTTTGGGCTAAGGTATTACTTGCATGTGGCATTATGGGATTAAGGTTAATGGGAATAAAGAAATAACAGTAATCGTAACTAAGCATGTTCCTAACATTTAAGTAATTATGTAAGGATTAAATTGAAGAAAAAAACATTCTTTTCGTGAATCAAATTGTGATATAGCTTCCTAAAGTTGATTTGTTACTAGTATTTTCATGTTAAAGCAATGTATGATTTTCTCCATGCAATCAATTAGTTTTCTTATGTAGGTATTATATGATTTTTCAATTTAAGTTTGAGTGAAATATATCGACAAGCATTACTATAATCAGTATTTACTTATTAGCATTTGATACATCGAGAAATTCTTTATTAAAACGCTGTTAATATTGGAGAGATAGTTTCAAATGTGAAATACTTGAGTCTTTTTATTTTCTTGTAATTCTGGATAATGTATTTTGTATTTTAAAACTTTAAATACAAAATATATATACACACCTAACAGTAGAAAGAAAAAAAATTAAAAAGCATTTGTTTTTCCAGACTTAGCATATGTTTTTCTCGACTTAGACTTATGATCGATCTGACATATATATAGTAGCACTACACTCCATGTGGAGTCTGGCTGCTTCTTTTCTGAAGCTTTCATGATCCGATTTCTGGGGTGGATCAATTCCCATTGAGTCTATTTCTTCTCTTCCTATTTTAATTTATAAAAGTCCTTTAACTTTGTTCACTACTTCTCTCCATTCTTTTCTGTTTTTTATCTTCTCTTTCCAATTCTTGATTCCCATTCTCCTAAGATCTTCCTCGACTTCATCTATCCATCTCGATCTGGGCCTTCCTTTCCTCCTTCTTCCTCCGGGGTTCCATTCAGCTATAGTTCTTATTGTCGCTGTCGATTCTGACCTCCACACGTGCCCCAACCATCTTAAACTTTGCATCTTTATGTGACTTATTATATCATCCTCCCCCATTTCTTGTCTTATTTCCCTGTTCGTCCTTCTGCGATATTCATTGTCATTTTCCATTATGGGTCCAAGTATCATTCTCATTATTTTTCTCTCCATTATTAGTAATTCATTTTGTTCTTTTTGCGTCATTGTCATTGTTTCCCCAGCGTAAGTCATAATTGGTTTGATCATAGTTTTGTAAACGTCCATTTTTATTTTGTTTGTTGCTATATTGTTCCTCAGTATGTTAATGTTAGCGTATACTGCTCTATTAGCCGATTGTATTCTTTCTTTAATTTCTTTTTGTCTTTTTCCGTTGCTTGCTATCTGTACTCCTAGATATTTAAATTTATCAACAACTTCAAATTTATATTTTCCAATTTTAACGTGCTCATTTTCTTCTTTTTTTCCACATTTCATAAATTTGGTCTTGTTGGTGTTAATTTCCATTCCCATTTTCTTTGCTTCTTTCTCTATTTCTTCCAGTACTGATATCATTAGTTTTTTTTGCTTCGCGACTACTACTATACCGTCTGCATACGCTATTAACTGTGTGCATTTTGTTCTCAATGTTTTTTTGTCAATATTTCTCAGAATATAGTCCAGAGCTAGATTAAACAACGTTGCCGAGAGAGTGTCACCTTGATGTACTCCTTGATTTATTGGAAATTCTTCTGTTTCACCATACTGTGTTTGAACACTGGCCACCGTTTCTTTCATTGTCATTTGTATTAATCTTCTTAGTTTACCATTAATTTTATATATATATATATATATATATATATATATATATATTAACCTCTTTTACCCTCAATGGGTGTCGAGGTATAATAACTCGTACTCTTTTCTTCATTCATGGCTCTTCCTGGTTGTTCCTGGTAACTGCTCTCCACAATTCCCTATTTTGAGCTGTTTTCAGTGCCTCTTCCCATTTTAACTTTCTTGACCTTAAAATCTCCACCAATCCTTCGTTCCATCCCTTCCTAGGTCTTCCTCTTCTATTTCTCCCAGTAGCTCTTGTTTTCCAAACTGTCTTTGTTGGTCTTGCATCGCTCATTCTCACTAGGTGTCCGAACCATCCCAGTTTTCGTTTTGCGATTTCCTCTAATACGTGGTTGGTATTCAAATCCCCTCTGATTTTTGTGTTGCGGACTTTGTCAGTTCTCTTCGTGTTTGTGATTAGCCTTAGGTATTTCATCTGTGTCGCTTCTAGTCTTTTTTGTTGTCTTTCTGTTAATATCCAGTTTTCGCATCCGTACAATAACGTTGGCAGGTAGATTGTTTGATACACCTTAATTTTTGTATCCCGTTTTATGTTTTTATTCAGCAGAAACCTTCTATTACATAGCGCGTAAAAATGTCTATTGCAAGCTTCAATCCTGTTATTGATGTTATCTTCTTGTGTACCCTTTCTATTTATTGTTGTTCCCAGGTATTTGTATATTTCTGCTTCCTCTATCCTCTGACCTTCTACAGCTATATTTACTGGTTTATTTCTTTCTCCCTCATCTACTGTTATCTTTAATACTTGTGTTTTTGTTTTGTTTAATTTTAGTCCATACTTTTTTGCTGTTTTATTGTATATCAATAGATTGTGCTCTAGCTTTTCCTCCGTGTCTGCCAGCAGTACAATATCATCCGCAAACATACAGCATTCTATATTTATCGGTTTTAAATTATGATAACCTATGTAGTATTTCTTGATTTCCTTCTTGCATTCCTTGATTATTTCGTCCATCGTTGATATAAAGAGTAGAGGGCTCAGAGCACTTCCCTGTCTCACCCCTTCGGTAGTTAGAAATTCCTTTGACATTACGTTCTTCACTCTAATTTTATTAATTGTCTTCTGATACAAACTTTTAATTGCATCGATAAGTTCAGAATTTACTTCTTTCTTTTCTAACGTTTCCCATATTGTGTCCCGTTTGATGGTATCAAATGCCTTTTCAGTGTCAATAAAGCACATAAATATAGTTTTGTTCTTACTTAGGGCCTTCTCTATAATCTGCTGCATAATGAACAAGTGGTCTTGTGTGCTATGGTTCTCTCTAAATCCACTTTGCTCTTGTTGTAGTTTATCTTCGACCTCTGCTCTTAACCTCCTCTCCAGAATCCTCTCGAATATTTTTGTCACTACGCACAATAGAGATATGCCCCTATAATTGTCGCACTTTGATGGACTTCCTTTCTTGTGTACAGGCACAATGATGGCGGTAGCCCATTCTTCAGGAATTTCCTTTAACTGCCACACTTTATTATATATGTGACGTAGCCACTCGATCCCATTTTCTCCTAAATATTTGATCATCTCTGGAGCTATTCCATCACACCCGGCTGATTTTCCTATCTTTATCTTATTCAACGCGTTTTTTACCTCATTTACAGTGATAGGTATTTTTGTTATTGTTCGGTCCTCTATTCTGGTCACTGCTTCTTTATCTCTTTCCCCTTCATTAGTCGTGTCACTCATCAGTAACTCTATGAAATATTCTGTCCACCGCTCCACTATTTGGTTATTTTCGGTTAATAATTTCCCATTTTTGCATTTTATGTACCTGGATGCTTCCCGTTTCTTGCCTTTTATCCCATTTAATGTTTTGTAGAAAAGTTTTATGTTGTCTTTTTTATTTTGCTCTAGTACTTCCCCCACTTTATCCATGTCTTCTGTTTTTACTTTCTTAACCCAGCGCTTTACCATTGTTCTTTGTTCCTTATATTTAGTATACGATTCCTCTGTTCTCTTTGCAAGATGGTTTCTCCAAAGTTTCTTTTTCTTTCTAATTTCTTCTTTTAATTCGTTGCTCCACCAGTGGGTTAGCTTCCGTTTTCCATCCACTCTAACTTTTCCACAACATTCTTCCGCTGCTTTGATTATCGTATTTCTAAAATATTTCCATTCTTCTTCTAAGTTATCATTGCTTTTACTTGGGTTTGATAGCTTTCTTTCTACGAGTGTTATATATTCTTTGAGTATTGTTTCCTCTCTTAACTTATATGTTTTAATTTTATGCTCACATACTTTACCCTTCCATTTGTCCTTCTCATCATATGTGTTTTCCATTCTTAATGCAGCTTCAAGTAGGTAATGATCACTACCGATTTCATACCCCCTCTTTACACGTGTATTCAATATTCTGTTCCTATATGCATTATTTACTATTACATAATCTATAATTGATTGCTCGTTTCTAGCTATACATTCTCTGGTTATTTTGTGTATTCTTTTATGCTGATATTGTGTGTTTGTTATGACCAAATGGTTATCAACGCAGAATTCTAGCAGTAGTTTCCCGTTTCTGTTCAGTTTATCCTCTCCATATCTTCCAATTACACTACCCCATTCCTCGATGTTATTTCCAACTCTAGCATTCAAGTCCCCCATGATAATAACCATACCCAAGCATTCTTCAACCACTTCTTGTAATTTTTCCCAGAACTCTTTCTTCACTGCAATCTTTGCATCCTCATCCGGTCCATAGCAAATTATTATATTTGCCGTTAATTTATTTCCCTCTACCTCTATCTCAATGTTTAATATTCTCTCGTTTATTTGTTTCCATCCCTTCACTCTCTTGATGAGTTTCTCCTTTACTAGACAAGCAACTCCTGCGCGAGCCCTGTCTTTCTCATCCACCCCACTGTATATCAATAAATCGCCATTATCATATGTTATTACTCCTTGACCTTTTTTCTTTGTCTCTGTCAGTGCTAAAATTGCTATTTCTGAGAATTTAATTTCGTTTATCATTTCCATTTCCTTATTTTTTAAGCCTCTTACATTCCAAGTACCAAGTTTTATTATCTTCTTTTCCCCTTTAGGTGTTCTTTTTATTAGTTTATCTTTAGTTGTATTATTTTTCGTGTTTTCCTTTTCCTTTGGTATATTCGTCAACGTATTATTTGTTTTAGTCTGTAGATTAGTTAATCGTTTTTTGATGGGACCCACTTATGCACCCCATACTCCACTTCTTGTACAAATCTTTCTTCTATATTCCATTTGTACTTTTTGCCGTCTATCTCCATCCGTTGATATCCTACTTTTACACGTTTTCCTTTTGCTCTTTCTTCTCGTGCAATGCTCCTCATTTCTTTCTGTATAAATGCTTCTTCAGTAGTTAAGTCATCGTTGATGTACACATTTGTATTTTTTAGTTTATTTTTAGCTTTCATTATTATCATTTTTTCTTCCCATGTTTTAATTCCTACTTTTATTATCTGGGTATTATCCTTCTTTTTGATAATATAGGTATTATCAAACTCTACTGCTACTTCTAGTTTTTCATTTAAGAATTGCTTCACTTGTGCGGGAGCTTGTTTCTCATTTACCGCCAATCCTTGTATAAGAATGTTTTTCTTTCTTTTTTGTTTCTCTTCTTTCTCCATTTTATTTTCAAGAGTATTCAATCTATTCATAATTATCTCCTTTTCTTCCTTCCACTTATCCTCTTTAATTTTCATTTCATGTTTGATCTCTTTAACATCTTGTTTTAGTTGTGCTGTATTTTTGGATATTTCCTTCATTTCTTCCATCAGTAGACCTAGCATTTCTTTTAGCTCTTCCATTTCTCTTTGCTTTTCTAAAAATGATGATTCTTCTTTATTTGTGAGCTTACTGTTCTCCCTTTCTTGTAAAGCCTTCCTTTGCTCTGGTGATCTTAAAATCTTTTTGCTTTTCTGAAAAATGTAGTCAGTATCGTCCTCTTTCGTTACTTCTTTGGATTTTCCTTCTTCTCTACTGCGTTTTCTTTCCTCATTCATTAGAGATCTGTTTTTCAACTTAACTCGGTAATTATGTTTCCACTATTGGTTACTAGATGGCTCTGTGTGTGCCGCATGTGCTCTCCAATTTATTTTCTGTGAATTCTAATGTTTTCTTTTTATAGAAATTTAAAAATGAGCGTTTTTTGCGGTCCGATCGATTCTACCTGCGTCCGCGACTCTAAGCTTTTCTTTTAATGCTGTTGTTAATGTGTCTCTTTTTATTGTGTCAAAGGCTTGTTTGAAATCTACAAAGAGCAATTCTATATTTATGTTGTGTTCGTGTGTTTTCTCCATGATTTGTTTGATGGTATGTATTGCATCTGTTGTAGATCTTCCTTTCATGAAGCCACATTGGTAATCTCCGATGATGGTTGCAGCTTTTTCTGCTAGTCGCTTCTGAATAATTGCGGTCAATATTTTGTAGGTGGTGTTCAATAATGTTATTCCCCTATAGTTTGTGCATGATTGTCGATCTCCTTTCTTGTGTATTGTTACAATTGTCCCGCAGTTCCACTCTTTGGGCATTCGTTCACATTGCCAGATGTTCTTGATGAGTTTGTATATCGATTTCTCAAGATCTGACATAGATATTAATTTTATTTGTTTGGATTATTGTTCAATCGTAATAAAAAGAAAATTCAATGGTAATGATGATTTACTGGGTGCCCGTTTTTAGAGCTCAAGCATGGGGATCTTGGTTATTTGAAAAGATACAAGGTCGGTTAAATTAGGGAAAAGTTGCCCAATCTGGAGTTTAACATAATGCCGTTTTAAAACATAAAATATTCCTACTACTTCTGAAGATATCCGAAAAAAATCGAAATTTTCAAAAACGTTTTTTTTGCGAGACTATTTGAAGAGATACTTCAAAACAATTAACACTTTATCATTGCCACTTTGTATGCTCTACAACGTGGTGATATCCTAATAAAAATTTTCGGTAAACATCAACAACTTTATTAAACAAAAGTGTAGCTGTCATTTTCAAGGCACTCTTTGTGAAAACAGGATTTTTGGCATATCCATTAAACTGCTAGACCAATCCCCAACACATGACACATCACCGTAATTAAAATGAAATCTGTATTTGAAAATGTAAAAATACAAGATGGCGCCCATAAGAAAAAATAAAGTTGATGATGTTTCCCGAATATCGAAACGTCGAATTTTTATTATTATATCACCACGTTGTAGAGCGTACAAAGTGGCAATGATTCAGTGTGAATTGTTTTGAAGTATCTCTATAAATAGTCTTGCAAAAAAATAATAACATTTTTTTAAAATTTCGATTCTTTTCGGATATCTTTGGAAGTAGTCGGAATATTTTATTCTTCAAAACGGGATTATGTTACACTCCAGATTGGGCAACTTTGCCCTAGTTTAACCGACCTTTTATCTCTTCAAATAACCGGGATCCCCATGCCTGAGCTCCAAAAACGGGCTCCCTGTATTTATTATAATACATTTCAACGCTTGTTTTATTATAAGAAAATTAATTAAATTGATTCAAATATTTCACATATGTATGACAAAATTATAAAATGATTGCTTTGTCTGTATATTTTATTATAAGCAGGTAGGAAATGTATAATTGTATCTTTATGATATGTTTGTAGTTTTTGTCGTCGAGTTGTCATATTATTTTAAATATTGTCGAGGGGTAAGAAAAACGAATTTTATTTACAGGGTTGTTAGAAAAGGCTTTTTTCTCATTTTAATTAAAACAAACAGTTTCTTTTAAAAAACGTGTTTTTTTTCATTAAAACATCGTTTAAAAAATTAACAATTAAAAACATGTTTAAAACACGTTTAAAACAGAACATACGTGGCATTTTTCTTTTAAGTATACGTATCCAGATAAATACAGCGTTTTTTTAATTTGCGGGAATTTGTTGTTTCAAAGCGGTTAATTTAAGGCTTTTAACAAGTGTTTTCCACTCCCAGACTAAGCATGAAGTAAAATTTCGAGTTTAGAAAAGCCTAAGAATTTGGATTGGCCGCGTAGCGAAGCGGAGCGGCCAATCCAAATTAGGCTTTTCTAAACTCGAAATTTTACTTCATGCGCCACGCTTAGAAATACTGATTTACAGTGAAGTTTTTAGAACACACACATACAACATCGATTATAGGCAACCTAATATACGTTAGGGTTATTATGTTGCCAATAATCACTGATTTAAAGAATTTATTCAGCGCAGAATTTGACTCATGTTTTATTCACATCCACATATTAGATTGCTAAAGCCGTATATTTTAAACTTAACGTTATTTCAATCTTTTATACGCGTGGCGCATGAAGTAAAATTTCGAGTTTAGAAAAGCCTAATTTGGATTGGCCGCTCCGCTTCGCTACGCGGCCAATCCAAATTTTCAGGCTTTTCTAAACTCGAAATTTTACTTCATGCTTAGTCTGGGAGTGGAATACCCTCCTCTAAAAATTCAAATTATTTTTTTTTAAAAACAACGAATGTCGTAAAATTTACAGTGTATACCTGAAAAAAAAATTCCCTGTATTTAAAAATCACATTTATGCACACACAGTTGTGATATTCTATTGTAATAATATGTTATTCCACTCAGCAAAATACAAACAAATAACGTTTTATCAACATTGCATCAACATTGAACGTTGTTTTAATGTTGATGAAACATTACTTGCATGTGTTTGCTCAGTGGGATGTTTAATAATGTAATTTGGAATATCATCAACAATTTAGCTAAAATTTAAAAACGAAAACAAAAACTAATGAAGTAGTGTAAAATATAATCTAGCAAATTTAAGATAATAAAAAAACGTTTTAAACAAATTTAACCCTAAAAACATGTTTTAAACAAATTTAACCCTAAAAACATGTTTTAAACAAATTTAAGATTTAAAACATGTTTAAAACAAAATCGTTTAAAACACGACGGTTGTTTTTAAACATGATTAAAACACTGTTTTAAAACACAGTGTTTTAAACATAACAACCTCGTTTATTTGTGTGACTTTTACTTATATTGACAATTATAAGATTTTCTAGTTTTTTTCAATTGGGTGGTTTGGTTGGGCCCCTATAAAAAACCTGTCCCTCGACATTTGTCGCATTTGTCTATGCCATGATCCGGCCCTGTAAGAAACACAGTAACATAATCCCTTTCAACTTACAAAAACGATTTGATTCCGAATAAGATATAAATCTTAAGATTTTGGGTACATGTAATCCTTGAAATTTATCATTATCTCACAATCAAAGTAAATCACATTTTAAAAGTAATATTTGCTTTCACTCTTTTTGTTCATAGTTAATTATCAAAACATTATATTTTATTAATGTTCATATTTTATGTAAACAATTCAATGTTTGTAATTTCAGATGATCAAATAATATTAAAATTAAATCCTTTTAAACTTGATATATCGACACCTTAGTTGACAGATATATGAAATTTAAAATTTATTACTATTTAATTATTACTAATATACATTGCAGACTGATGAATTTACAGGATTTCCTTGAATTTTTAAAAGTGGTCAACTTTAGGCGCCTAACGAGTGTTTCCAATCCTTGATTAAGTATAAAGTAACATAATTTACTTAATAAAAGACTAACACTTTCTTCACTAAAAAACATTTATTTTCGCTAAATGTACATTTCGAACACTCAGTAAGCTATTGATAATGAGCACGTAGTGTTCGAAATGTACATTTAGCGAAAATAAATGTTTTTTAGTGAAGAAAGTGTTAGTCTATTATTAAGTAAATTATATTCAACTCTTCACGTAACTCAATCCAAATACATATAAAGTAACATTTCGAGTTAAGATAAGCCTAAAAATTTGGCTTGGCCGCGAAGCGCAGCGACCAATCCAAATTTTACGGCTTTTCTAAACTCAAAATTTTACTTCATACTTAATCAAGGAGTGGAAACATTCTTTAGAAGCTTTAAATTTAACGCTTTAATAAAATCAACGAAGGCCTGAAAACGTACAGTGTATACATCGGGCAGAGCTGGGCAGGGTTTAAATCATTCATGATTCTAATCCTGGATTCGAATCCGTTTAGAGGATTCAAAAGAGCCTATTCGAATGGCTATTAGTTCAACTGGATTCGTGATCCGGATTCGTTACACTTTTTTAAGAGGGTTCGTATTCGAATCCCAATGCGGGTGATTCGAATCCTTATGAACGGATTCGAATATTTATAAAACGATCCTAATATTTATGAAAGGATTCAAATACTTACAAAAGGATTCGAATATTTACAAAAGGATTTGAATCGTCACACTTTTTTAAGAGGGTTCGTATTCGAATCCCAATGCGGGTGATTCGAATCCTTATGAACGGATTCGAATATTTATAAAACGATCCGAATATTTACGAAAGGATTCAAATACTTACAAAAGGATTCGAATATTTACAAAAGGATTTGAATCGTCAGAAATAATTCGAATTAATTGTGAGGTTAATGAAACATTCCTTTTGTGTGTTTTTAAATTTCTCGTTAAATCGGTGTTTTATACGCGTGGCGCATGAAGTAAAATTTCGAGTTTAGAAAAGCCCCGTGAAAATTTATCGAGGGTCGCTGCGCGACCCTCGACAAATTTTCTACGCGGGGCTTTTCTAAACTCGAAATTTTACTTCATGCTTAGCCTGGGAGTGGAAACGCTCGTTCGAAACTTTAAACTGAATGCTTTGATAAGAACATTAAATGACTGAAAATGTTTTTAAAAATAATAATTCAGTTTTCATTTTGTCAATAGTTAAGTTGGTTTTATAAATTTTTACGTGTTCTGTAATTTTTATGATGCCTGTTGATTTTGGCAAATTTATTAATATCATATCGTCGGTGTAATTCTAATACCTCGTAACCCATTTTTTTTTTGGATTTTGGGGTTATGAGTTATTTTCTTAGTAAAAAAGTGCGCTGAATCGAGTGGAAAATAAATGTTAGTAGGTCGGGCTATAGGATTACAACTAATTGCTCTATGGTTTACGAAGTATTTTCTAATCGATTCAGCACACTTTTTACTATGGGAATAGTTCATAACCGCAAAATCCAAGAAAATTGGGTTACGAGGTATTAGAATTACACCGACGATATGGCTTTTTTGTTAGTGTTTCAATTTGAATATAATTCCATGACTACTTTTCTCTGACTTTTAATCGATATTCAGTAATTTTTTTATTTGCGTAATTGTCAGGCATTCGTCGATTTTATAATAGAGTTCAATTTGAAGTTTTGAACGAGTGATTCCACTCCCAGGTTAAGCATGAAGTAAAATTTCGAGTTTAGAAAAGCCTGAAAATTTGGTTTGGTCGCGTAGCGCGCAGCGCTACGCGACCAAACCAAATTTTCAGGCTTTTCTAAACTCGAAATTTTACTTCATGCGCCACGCGTATAAAACAATGATTTGAAGTGCAGTTCAAAAACACATCTTTAATCAGAGTAACACGGAATCAGATATTTAGTCTGTTATCAACGATGTTCAGTGTTAATTATAAATAATTAGGTTTTAAATATTTTTGTTGAAACAACTGGTAACGATATTTATATGTTAATGGTTGTAAAAAAAATAAATCAATCAAATTTATTCTTAAAGGATTTGTATTCGTGATTCGAAAAAACAGGATTCGAATCTTTGATTCGAATCATATTTATCTCTTACGAATCCTTTATTCGAGTATTCGCGATTCGAATCATATTAGATGATTCGGATTCGTGATTTGAATCCTTTTTACGAGGATTCGTCCCAGCTCTGAAATCAGGATATGTATACTTAAAAGAAAAACTCCCTGTATGTATAGTATATGCTCAATTAATTCAACACTCGGAACTGCAATTCTGAGCCAAACTTGATTCAAAATGTTTATGCACCTAATCCTTAATCAATCAACATTTTAAAATTAAATGTGCATTCAATGTTTTTAAAACTACAACTATTACACTAGTCTAATTAAATGAACAATATTATTTACTACCCACTGAGCAAAAAACAAACAAATAACGTTATATCAACATTGCAACAACATTTTTTTAAAAGCGGCTGATAACTTTTAGGAGGTGCGCCGGCCCTTCCTCCTCCAGTGAAAGTTCACCCTCTTATCAAGTTAGCGAGATGGTCTTTGTCATTAGCCGGCATTTCGTACGGGTGTTCGCGACAGAGTTTACTGGCCTGCAAGGAGATTGGCATTCGCGAAGAAGAGGGGCAATTGCTAGCGATCAAAGATGCGAAGCCCAAGGAGGAGAAGCCCATCGAGTCTGATACAGATGTCGAAATGTTGGCAGCTTCGGGCGATCCTGCGCCAGAATAAAGGAATTCCCGAAAAAATATACTTTCGTTATGTTGTCTAAATTCTTGAACTGTAATTTTGTATCTCTAAACTGTAAATTAATAATAAATTAAACGTTGTATTAATGCTAAACATTGCTTCAATGTGTTTGCTCAGTGGGTAGCAAATCACCTAATCTATTTTATTGAAAATATGAATTACATGAAACCCTCTTTTAAACAGTTCATTTATTCTAATAAACATACTGATATCTTTACTTACTTAATCTTTGTTAGGAATGTGTTATGGTTACGTTTTTTTACTGAAGGTTTTGAAATGTTTGAATTGCAGGTGAAGAAAGGTTTGACGTTGTGCTAAAACAAACACAAAACAGTTTTTTTTTTTGCAAAAAAACAAACAAATGGCTAACACTAATGACGATCTTTAGCTTGGAAGCGACTGCAGCACAACTCCGGAAGTTGCGTGAAGAAAAATTGGCAAGTTCAGCTGTTCACCGGTATATCAACAAATGTTTGAGAAAGAATAACTTATACAGTCATCAAATAACTAATGGGGAGTTTTACACAATTTTGGTGGTGCTTTTCTTTGCGGTTATATTTTTATACATAAAAATGCAGTAAATTACAAATACTTGAAACATATTTACATCCCACCGAGCAAACGCCTTTAGGAAACGTTATAAATTAAATGTTGATCAAAATTTTTTAAATCTTTTTTTTCAGTGGTAGATTAATGTTCTACCACTGAAAAATAAAGGGGAACAAAAGATTAAAGTAATAACCTTGTGTTGGCTAAAAAGGGTAATTCGGGTTAATATGGCTTAAATTTTAAAAACTTTAAATATATTCATGTTAAATTGTGTTTATAACAAAAATTATAAGAAAAAAGAAAATAAATAAAACACTGTTTATCACTTTGTTTGTATAACAATTGGTTTATTTGGTGACTATAGTTTCGATACTACACGTATCATTATCAAACCGTTAGTAACAAAAAACTACAAAGGAACATTATTTATATTTGCAAATTTTCTAATAACAGCGTTAAAGAGGGGGGTGTATTTAAAGTCAAGCTGGTCGTTAATTACGGGAATTTCCCGATTAGCGCGGGCTCTGTGAATCTCCAAAGACTCCAGGAGGTCCATCCTTCTCGGCAAAGTGAATAACTGAAAGTACATCCTCGCCAAAAGAATGGTTATTTTCAATCAAATGTTTGGCGAAAGATGACTTATCAATTAATCTATGCCGAAAAGAGTAAAGATGCTCACTGAGTCTGGTCTTAAAATTACGACCAGATTGACCTATATACACTCCCTTACAATCATTACAGGTTAATTTATATATTCCTGATTTGTAAATACTTGGTATCTGAGTCTTATGGTTAAAAATATGATTTTTAATTTTTGTAAATGGTTTCATCGCTATATTTAATTTGTGTTTTGCTAAAATATTTTTAATTTTGTGAGTTATATTTCCAAAGTAAGTAAGGGAACGATATGTTGCTTGTGTTTTAACCATAAGACTCAGATACCAAGTATTTACAAATCAGGAATATATAAATTAACCTGTAATGATTGTAAGGGAGTGTATATAAGTCAATCTGGTCGTAATTTTAAGACCAGACTCAGTGAGCATCTTTACTCTTTTCGGCATAGATTAATTGATAAGTCATCTTTCGCCAAACATTTGATTGAAAATAACCATGCTTTTGGCGAGGATGTACTTTCAGTTATTCACTTTGCCGAGAACGGTAGAAAGATGGACCTCCTGGAGTCTTTGGAGATTCACAGAGCCCGCGCTAATCGGGAAATTCCCGTAATTAACGACCAGCTTGACCTTAAATACACCCCCCTCTTTAACGCTGTTATTAGAAAATTTGCAAATATAAATAATGTTCCTTTGTAGTTTTTTGTTACTAACGGTTTGATAATGATACGTGTAGTATCGAAACTATAGTCACCAAATAAACCAATTGTTATACAAACAAAGTGATAAACAGTGTTTTATTTATGTTCAACAATGTATAACGAAGTAGAAGCCTCTATAATCAGTGAAAAAAGAAAATGTGGAATCCAAGTTGTAGAGCAAAATTTACTTTATATATCCCCCCAATTCAGTTCATTATATCGTTGGTTTAAAGGAAAAAATCAGTATTTGCTATAGACCACATGAACGTAATGAGTAAGCGAAATGTTAAACTTAACGTACATGTTATTTACTGTATAGTTGAGGCTGTTAGTTGTTGAAACTCTATAATATCACTTTAATAAAACACTTAATTTGTTTAGGTTTCAAAATTATATTTATTGAACTACAACAATTATTTCACCACACTGTGGTTTCATCAGGTAGATGAATGGTCCCATTAATCTACCTGATGAAGCCACAGTGTGGTGAAACAATTGTTCTAGTACAATAAACCTAACCAAATTAGGTGTTTTATTAAAGTGGTACATGTGATTCTTTAACTTCACCTTTTAAACTAAGTTATTTGTTATGTATACTTAGAATCTGTGGTGTGAAATAATGTATACGTTAAATTAAACATATTGCTTACAATACCGATCCGAATATTTTTATACCTCTAACAGCCTTATCAATAGAGACATAAACAAAAGTGATTTAAATAATCATTGATCAACAATATGAAAAGTTGTAATTTTGAACGAAATTATTTAAATCCTGTATACTAACTATATCCAATTAGCAATATCTTAGTGGATAGGTATGTATACAATTTTTAGACTCGAGAAAACATGTTAAAATTTGTTTGGACTTAATTATCACTCTGTTCTATAGTCTATTAATAAGGCAGAAATAATTTGTCTAAAATTCTAAAATTATTTGATTTGTACACAAATAACATTTTCATTTAAATAAATTATTACATACATACTTATACAGAGAGTTTTCCTTTTAAAATTAATCTTCAGATATCCCACTGAGCAAATCCGTTTAAGTAATGTTTCATCAACATTAAAACAACGTTTAATATTTAATTGATGAGGCGGATACATGATGAAACTCCATAATACTATTTGAAATAAAACAACACAGTTGGGAGGGTTTCACTTTTATTGTTGAACACTGCAACATGTTTCACCACACAGTGGCTTCATCAGGCAGATGAAATAATGATCATTATGCCTGATAAAGCCACTGTGTGGTGAAACATGTTGCAGTGTTCAACAATAAAAGTGAAACCCTCCCAACTGTGTTGTTTTATTTCAAATACAACGTTTAATGTTGCTACAATGTTGATATAACGTTATTTGTTTATTGTTTGCTCAGTGGGATTCGTTGTTTGTTTTTTAAAAATTTAATTTGAACCTTAAAACGAGTGTTTTTCACTCCCAGGTTAAGCATGGGGTAAAATTTCGAGTTTAGAACATCTTGAAAAGTCGGTTTGGTCGCTCCGCGAAGCGTAGCAATCAAATCAAATTTTCAGGCTATTCTAAACTCGAAATTTTACTTCATGCTTAATCCTAGAGTGGAAAACACTTGGTAATGTCTTCAAATTGAACTCTTAAAAAAAAAACGTATGCATGTGTATACTCAATGGAAAAATTCCCTGTGTGTAACTTTTTATTGTTTGGAAGGTGACTAGCTTTTATAACTTAATATTTCAGCTTTAATAAAAATATTCTCACATTTTTTTTAAATCAATGTGATATTCATGCAAATAATTAATAAACTGATTTAATTTTTTTGTTAAAATAATCTACATAAAAAAAAACAAACGAACGATCGAATTTAAAAACACGACACGATTATATTTTGTTATCTTGCATGTTTTTTTCCTTAGTATAATTAGGTTTATATTTCAATTATAATTTAATAATTAAGCAACCATGTGATTATTGTGCAACTAATTTATATACACAAGCGAGAAATTATAATTAAATAATATTTTTTAGATAGGTTTTCAGTACGTGTTGTAGTATCATTTTTTTATATAATATATATAAAGCTGTCAGTATTGTGATCATCAATATATAGATTTATTATGTAATTAATAAAGAAAATAATATACAGAAATGTAAATTATTATTTTGTGACAACATATGTTCCTTTTAATAAAAGATAATACTTATCTTGAACAAGTTTCCCATCTTTCACGTGGTGAAACATATTTAACTATGATTTAAAAAAGAAAACACTTGGTTAAATTTCCTCCATGAGAAGGACTTAAAGTCGAAACTAGTTGGAATAAAAAACCAAAATATTAGTGAAATTTAACCAAGTGTTTTATTTTTAAATCAGATAATACTTTGTTTAAAATGTGTGCATTACCTAATTGTTTAGCGATCAATTTATTTTTAGGTAGAGCCCCTGCAAATACTTACCTTGTGTAATTCAAAAATTCCGGGAATTTTTCTTTTCAGTAAAACTTAATCTACCAATTTTCTATTTTGTATTAAAAACAAACATTCCGGATAAACGTATTCTGAAATTAATTTTCCATTCGATAGGAAAAGGTGTTCAGAATTCAACCCTGTATAGTGGAATTCGGGAGAGATGTCCTATGACTCAATGATGTGGAATGTGTGGTTTAAATTTTTTAGAGAGTTGTCGACAGTTTTATCTGCAACGATTTTTCCTAGTTGTTTCAAATTTTGATGTTACATGACAATGTCATGCGGTTTAGGTGCGAGTATATTAGTGTTCTTTCTTTTAGAAAAGCCTTAGATCATAATTTCTTGTGAATTTTTTTTTAGTATACATATCCTAATAACGTGTTGTAGATTTTTAAATATTCGTTGTTTTCTTAAAAATGTCAATTCGAAGTTAAAAGGAGGTTAAGCATGAAGTAAAATTTCGAGTTTAATTAAGCCTGAAAATTTGGTTTGGTCGCGTAGCGCGAAGCGCGGAGCGACCAAACCAAATTTCAGGCTTTTCTAAACTCGAAATTTTACTTCATGCGCCACGCGTATATGACACTGATTTCAAGCGAAGTTTACTTGTTCACAATATTTCAGTGCTTTCAGTGTTTAGTACGCGTGGCGCATGAAGTAAAATTTCGAGTTTAGAAAAGCCTGAAAATTTTCAGGCTTTTCTAAACTCGAAATTTTACTTCATGCTTAGTCTGGGAGTGGAAAATACTCGTTTTAAGCTTTCAATTCTTTAAAAAAAGCGTATTCATATGTATACCTAATAGAAAATTCCCTGTATGTATACTTACACTTAAAAGAAAAATTCCCTGTATTAACAGATTAATCTGATGACTATTTATTAATAAATTTATTAATAAAGAAACGGTTTAACTTTGTATAACACAATTTATTTTTATGTGACTGCAGTTTCGGCAAATTTAGCTTGCCATTATCACATGCAGTGACTAAAACTACTTACAAAACAGGTATATATACAAAATGGTTAGAGAAAAACACAAACAAATTACAAATTACAAAACGGATGTAAAAATGGGGGTATACACTAGGTCAACCTTGTCGTTAATGAGAGGAATTCCCGGATTAGCGCGGGCTTTGTGTATTTCTAATGCTTCTAGGAGATTCATCTTCCGACCCTATTCGGCATAGTGAATGATGGAAAGTACATCTTTTCCAAAAGTATGGTTTTCATCTAACAGATGTTTTGCAAAAGACGACTAATCACACTGAAAACCATACTTTTGGAAAAGATGTACTTTCCATCATTCACTATGCCGAAAACGGTCGGAAGATGAATCTCCTAGAAGCATTAGAAATATACAAAGCCTGCGCTAATCCGGGAATCTCTCTCATTAACGACCATTGTCAAAATGTGACGTTTAACCTTAAAATTTTGAAGCTGTATACCAGAAATACTTTTTCGTATGTTCTACCTAAAAACCATGAAAACTATGAAGTTTTCCGTTTCTTTTCACACACTTAATCTGATGACATCAAACTGCACGGTTATTCAAAATAAAGGAACAGATTTCAAACATTTATTTCTTCCAAACTACAAAAGATAAAAACACAGATCCAACGTTCCTGGAAAGAGAAAAGTTTAATTTTTTATGCATTTTATATGAGCACCATGTGTTTTCCATGCTGTGGATTTTTTGGGCTCCTTTGGTGAACTGTACGAATGCGCTCGACATTTTCATTCGATGTGCGTGGACGTCCCTTGATTTGCTGTTTGTAGATGCAACCATCGTCTACGAATTTTCGATGCCACTAGTAAAGTTGCTTATGACGAGGCGGTAAATAGCACGTTGAACTTCAATAATGGACTCTAGTTTTGCTAATTGCAGCACACAAAGTGCTTTTTCTTGTTGTATCGCAATTTACTACAGACAATCAAAATGAGAAGCAACAGCGCCCATGCGGCCGTGGTTGGAACTTCTGCCTGGACTGTTCAAATTTTAAACTTTTGTCTGTCCAGTAACGTTGGAATTATAGTTCTATCTTTTGTAGTTTGGAAGAAATAAATGTTTGAAATGTGTTCCTTCTATTTGAATAGCCCTGTATTTTTGTATTTCATGTATTGGTGCAGAAAGCACTACGAATCAAGAAACCATAGGACACCTCTCGTGAATCGTACCTTATTTATTTTTTGGGTGAAACATGTTGTAGTGTTTAACAATACAAGTGAAACCCTTTCAACTGTGTTGTTTTTGTTTCAAATAGTATTATGGATTTTCATTATGTATCCGACTAGTCCAAGGATGTTATATCTATGGATCGCTAACTTACACAATAACCGCTTTTCGAAAGCGAAGCCAGTCCGCCATTTGTCAGGTAGGAATTTTGGGTGGGAAATTTAAAATGAATGGATAAATCATAGACATAATGGTCATAAAATCATAAATATATAGGGTTTTTCAAAAGAAAGTCCTATTTTAAACGACTCGTATCGTGGCTGATTTTTATGCATTTTTGAAAATAATAACAGTATCAGCTCTCAGGGAAAGCGGGATTTTTGTTTTAAACCTTTCGGTCGTCATAGCAACAAACTTGTTTACAACAGTTGCGTGAAGAATAAAGTGTCTTCACAGGTTTTTCAAATATCTTTTTTTTGTGAAAAGACATGGTTTTGCCTCTGCAAACTCGCATTGGACTTGTCCAATGTTATTACGAAAGTGGACGGAGTTTTTTGGCAGGTATTCGACGGTTTCGCAACCGTAACGATTTAAGAGGTGGCCCATGCACTTTAAAAGCTTTTCGAAAGCTGGTAGCAAAATTTGAGGAAACTGGTTCTGTTATGAATAAAAAGAAATCAAGAAGACCCACTGTGGCAACAGATGTTGCAGTTGCTGAAGTTTTACAAGAAACGCAAAATTTAGCAAATGAAAACGAATATGGAACATCTAGTGTCAATAAAATAGCAGGACGTCTGGTGATGAGTGGCACCACAGTCTGGCGCATTCTTCGAAGGCAACTTAAAATGTATCCATACAAAATGCAAGTTCTGTTCGAACTGAAGGAAGCTGATAAAGGTATAAGAACTGATTTTGCCCTGCAAACAATAGCGGAAATTCAAGTGAATCCGTAGTGGCTTAATAATGTTTTATGGACTGACGAGGCACACTTTCAACTTAATGGTGGTGTGAACGCACATAATTGTCGAATTTGGTCATTAAATAATCCGCATTCGGTCATTCAACAAGGACTTCACGATTCAAAAGTTACCGTTTGGTGCGGCTTTGCATCACGATTTATCATAGGTCCATATTTTTTTGAACAGATTGTGGATGGACGAACAAACACAGTTACAGTAAATGGACAACGTTATTTGAATATGCTTCGTGATTATGCAATACCATTATTATAAGAGCACGACATTGAAAATATCGTATTTATGCAGGATGGCGCACCTCTGCACATCTTTAACCCAGTAAAACAGTTTTTAAGGAACAATTTTGGAAACCGCGTTATCAGTAGACAATTTCCTGTAATTTGGCCCGCAAGATCGCCAGATCTTAACCCTGCTGATTTTTGGTTATGGGGATATCTAAAAGAAAGGGTTTTTTTAATGAAACCTAATTCAATTGATGAATTGAAAGAGTCCATTACTCAGAACGTAGCAGCTATTCCACCAGACCTACTCAGAGCTACGGTTTACAGTATTGAAGAAAGGCTACTTCTTGTTGTAGAAGAAGATGGCGGCCACATTCAACATTTACGATAATTGTAATATTTTTATTAAATCCCATTTCTTTTGGCACAGAGAGACATTTTTCATTTTCAAATTGCTCAATTATTGATAAAGATATCAATTTTTAAAAATAGGACTTATTTTTGAAAAACCCAGTATATTTAGGTTTAAACAGAATGCCGATTTTTACAGTCTTTGACACTACACCAAACTACCATATTGTCTATTTGGGTGTTGGTGTTGGTGTTGGCGGAGAAGTTTTCTCCGACCACTTTGATACGAGAGTAAAGAAAGATGTATTCAACGTGGTGGTATTTATTTACAGTATTTACAAGCAGTTATTTATTGAATATCATGAGTATGAGTGATTCTACGACGATAAGCGGGTCTGACGTGGTATCGTCGTGGGTCGTAGGACGGTATGCTGAAGGGGTCCACTCCTTGGTATCGCGGCGGACTATCCTGTAGTGATGTCACGCAGAATGTCTTCTCCGGGGTTTTCGGCAGGGGAGTGACTGGGTGACTGCAGGCGTTCTGGAGCTTTGCTTCGTCCAGAAATGTGGTCCTGGTGCATCCGTACTTCGGGCATGGTCGTCTTTCCTGCGGTCGCGTTGTCTTGGTCGGCGTCGGCGGCAGCGGTGATATCGGCCTGGGTAACGACGGCTGTTGCTGCGCTTTCCTCCGCAGATTTCTTGCGTGGCGTCTCTCGCGCTTCGGTGTGAGTTCGTGTCCACGGTTTTCCATGTAACTGGTTTGATGGATTAGCGGCTATGGGTGAACTCGCTATTCCTCTGAGTCTCTAACGGCTATAGGTGAACTCGTTAGTCTAGCTAGTTACCGCGGCTATGGGTGAACTCGTGGTAGGTGAGCTGTTAGACTGACTATTATCGCTTGCGCTAGCGTCTTTATACATGCGTCTCCACCCTTGTAGCTGGATCGCGCGGTGGGGTTGTTTTCGTGTGCGTGCGCTGTAGTGGGAGTGTACGTGGGTCGTCTCGCGTACTTACGTACTCTGGTGAGTCACCCCACTCACGATGCTGTTTCGCGCGTCGGGGCTCTGCACGGGTGTGCTAAACCCCACAGTCTATTATAATTATAATACAAGAATAAATACAGAAACTGATATAATTCACAAAATTGCCACTAAAAAGCCGCGTTTCAATCTATCGAGTTGACAGTACATTCAACAAACCCAAATTTTAAACAATTGAAATTCCTACCCGGCAAATGGCGCTTTTCCTCCCACTACTGGCTTCACCATTTTAACTAAAGTTAGCGATCCATAGATGTAACATCCTTGGCCTCGTCAATTAAATACTAGAACAATTAAATAGTGTACTAATCGTAATTTTTGGGACACACTAATGCACAGCAGCCTAAATTAAAGCCAATGTAATTTACATTTTAGAAGAGCTATCTTTACAATAATATTTAAGGCTATGATCCAGCTAGTGTGTTTCAAACATTGGAGATTGGCGCTTGAACTATTTATTTAAAAAAAAAACGAGAATTGTTAGTTCATTTAATAACCCACAAAAGGCAAAATATAATATTTTGAAAACCAAAAAAAAAAAAATTTAAATGTTTTTTAAAAATAATTTATTACAGAATAGAATGTTTAATTAACATTCAACAAATGTCGATTCATGTGGAAAATCTTCCTCTTCAAATCTACACTTGAATAAATTGAAATGATATCTTTCTGTACCCTCCAATGTGTTAAAACTATCAATAAGAATAATCTGGTTTGTTTAAAAAAGACGACAGAGTTTTCAGCATTTATTACCAGTTCTCAGTTCAGACGATTGCCGATAGGTTGATCAATCATAGTTGATGTTATAAGATAGACAACTAAACACAAAGCAATATAGTGAGTAACACTCGTTGCCACCGCGCTAAATTACATCAATGAATAAAAAGTAAATTGTTCCCATAATCTGTTTAATAACTAGGAGGAGCGTTTTAAATTTCACGTGCCAAAACCTACAACTCTGATTGGCAGAGAGCGCTATGCTAATTACGTCAATATTAGACGCAACAGCTTAACCTTAATTCGTAGCGTTACCGAGTTGCAACTTTGTCTGTTTGTGCGGTGTTTCTTTAGCATAGTTAAAAGTTAGTTTTGTTAGTACAAGCTCGGTGATAATATCACCTTCACCTCCAAAAAAGCGTAAGAAGTTGGATTTGGGTCATTTACATCTGTCTGAAAAACAGTGCATAATAAATATGTATAAGCAGATGATAACAGATGATAACAGATGATCCACATATGAAAATGACTGCTGTTGTATCAGACATTGTTGGTGCAGTAGGTGAGATATTAAAAAGCATAAGAATATGCATCAAATAATAAAATATTTATTTTTTGGGAGTTGTAAATTCTACTGTATATCGTACCATTAGCGAATATAAGAAATCCGAAGACATTTGTAGCCCTAAACAGCTTGGAGGACATAATTACAAGTTTTGATGACGTTGTAAAGAGATCCGTGCATAGTTTCTTCTCTAAAAATGAACTGCCAACTTTGAATAAAGTTTTAAAAGAAGTAAACGATCATGCAGGCATGTCGAAGATAAGTCGTTCTACCTTGTATAGTTTTATGAAACCAATCAATTTTAAGTAAGATAGAGACCAGAGTTGGGCAGGATTCGAATTATTCAGGATTCGAATCATTCACGATTCGAATCCTGGATTAGAATCCTTTTAGAAGATTCAAAAGAGGCATTCGAATCTTTAAGTTAAACTGGATTCGTGATCCGGATTCGTTGCATTTTTTAAGAGGATTCGTATTCGAGTCTAAATGTGGGTGATTCGAATCCTTATAAATGGATTCGAATCCTTGTAAAAGGATTCGGATACTTACAAAAGGATTTGAATCGTCAAAAATATTTCGAATTAATTGTGAGGAAAAACATGAAAAATGTTTTTTTGTGTGTTTTTAAATTTCTCGTTAAATCACTGTTTTATGCGCGTGGCGCATGACGTAAAATTTCGAGTTTAGAAAAGCCCAGAAAATTTGTCTCGGGTCGCTGCGCGACCCTCGACAAATTTTCACGGGGCTTTTCTAAACTCGAAATTTTACTTCATGCTTAGTCTGGGAGTGGAAACGCTCGTTCGAAACTTCAAAGTGAATGCTTTGTTAAGAACATTAAATGACTGAAAATGTTTTTAAAGGTAATAATCTGGTTTTCAAAATTTTGTTTAAAATTGTTTGAAGTAAAACTGACATGGTAGCCACAATCTGAAATGTTAAATTTTTCCAACATTTACCTGACTAAAGATTTTTTGCCTGGCCTTTTAATATAACTTTCTTCTGTGGGAAACCCCCATTCTGTTTAATAGTTTGCATTGTTTTTGCCAATATTTAAGTTAATTTTATAAATTTTTACGTGTTTTGTAATTTGCCTGCTGATTTTGACAAATTTAATAATATTATGTTTTTTTTGTAAGTGTTTTGGTCAATTTGAATATAATTCCATCTCTTTTCTCTGACTTTCCCGGTTTTAATGATATTCAGTGAATTTTTTATTTACGTAAATTTCAGGCATTAGTCGATTTTATGATAGAGTTCAATTTGAAGTTTTGAACGAGTGTTTTCACTCCTAGGCTAAGCATGAAGTAAAATTTCGAGTTTAGAAAAGCCCCGTGAAAATTTGTCGTGGGTCGCGCAGCGACCCGAGACAAATTTTCGGGCTTTTCTAAACTCGAAATTTTACTTTATGCGCCATGCGTACGAAACACTGATTGGAAGTGGAGTTCATAAACCCACAAATACATCTTTAACCAGAGTAACAGGGAGTCAGATATTTAGTCTGTTATCAACGATGTTCAGTGGAATAATAAATAATTAGGTTTTGAATATTTTTGTTAAAACAACTGGTAACGATATTTATAAATTGATGGTTGCAAAAAAATAATAAATACAAATTTATTTTTAAAGTATTTGTATTCGTGATTCGAAAAAAACAGGATTCGAATCTTCGATTCGAATCATATTTATCTCTTACGAATCCTTTATTTGAGTATTCGTGGTTCGAATCATATTAGGTGATTCGGATTCGTAATTCGAATCCTTTTTACAAGGATTCGTCCCAGCTCTGATAGAGACACATTATTATATAAATTCCATATTATGTTATGACCATAATGTAAATATGTTTTATTTCACAGATATATGGCGAGATGCCGTATAAGCATTTTAATTGAACTGACGATATCGAACGATGGAAAAGAAAACACTTAACCACAATTAAGAAGTACAAAATGGATATTTGATTTTATTTAAAGAGTAATTATAAAATTATTTAAAATTGCCGCCAAATTTATCTAGTGATTTTTCTGGTAAGTTTTTATAGTGTAAATTGGGTTTTGGCACTTACTCATTCTAGTTTTTAAACAGACTATAGTCGAATCGCTTATGGCAGTTTCGTACAACTGCCACGTAGTATTACCAAAATAAATTGTTGGAACTATTTATACATTTTCTAGATTTTCGTCAATTTTTAGGAAATGTTAACGTTTATCGTAAATTTCCAAGGTTTATTTTTTAATTACTTTTAAAAATGTTGACGATTGCGGTTTATCTTCGAAAATTTCGACTCCTTTTATGAATTTTAAAGATTTTTTGTTATTATTAACTAAGGTATTAGGGTTATTAAAACTAGTCTAATAGACTAACCATTAATTTTACAATAGTAGATATTATTTTAAAGAATTTTAAAGATGTTTAATAATTGTCATCATGATTACAACTTTTATTAATTTTTTAAGATTTTCGCTAGATTGTAAAAATTATGAGTTTTTATAAATATTTAAAGTTTTCATTAATTTTCAAATTCTTGGCGTTTTTTCATGAAATCTCAAGATGTTCGTTACTTTAGAAAATGACGATTTTTTTTGTAAATGTCCAAGCTTTTCATCGATTGTTGTAAAAATTGATGATTCCAATTTCAAATGGAAATAGTCATAATTTTTTTTCGTATTCAACAAATTATTTGTTTTTTTTTAATATTCGTAAGTTTACAACTTTTCCTAATATTACTTTTTCTTTATAAAACAAAAAAAACAACATATGATATTGACAATTGTGGAACGAATGTCTTCCACTCCCAGACTAAGCATGAAGTAAAATTTCGAGTTGAGAAAAGCCCCAAGAATTTGGATTTGGACGCGCAGCGTCCAAATCCAAATTCGTGCTTTTCTCAACTCGAAATTTTACTTCATGCGCCACGCGTATAAAACACTGATCTTAAGTAACATTCAAATGCTGACATCTTAGCAGTTTTTATGAATTTCCTAAATTTACATTAAAATTTTAATGTTTTATGATTTTTCTCGATTTATTAATTTTTATTATGAGATTCGCAATATTTTGAGAATTTTGTAAGATTTTTGAATTTCTTAGATTTTCGTAGTTTTTACAATTTTGACGGTTTTCGTGAATTTTCTGGCTTAAACGTTAATTCTAAAAACGTTGATACTTTACATGCATTTTTTATACTTCAATTAAATTTAAAGATATTCGATAATTTTTAAAAATCGTGATTTTTTTCAAAAGTATCATTAATTAGAGAAATGTTATAAATTCTAAAATTCGTGAATTTCCAAAATAATTGTTCATTAGAACATTTAGACGGCTATCAGATTTTTGTTTTGATCATAAATATCATGACGGTCTCTTGTGAATTTCTTCAATTTTTAAAATCTTAATGCTTTTCGTGAAGTTTTAAAGATTTCCGTTAACATTCAAATTGTTAAACGATTTTCATAAACTTCATAGATTTTCGTTATTTATCAAAAATCATAAATTTCTAACATTCTCGTTATTTTTAAAAAATGTTAAACATTTTATGAATGAATTTTCATTTGTCATTTTTTAAATTCTTGGTAATTTTTGTGAATTTACAAAATGTTTGTTAAATTGAAAAATGTTGACGACGCTATTTGAAAATTTACGAAAGTTCTTAAAACCAAGCAACTTAAGTGAAAACCCTTTTTTTCTATCTTTAACGTGAGCCGATATATCCTTCAATAACGCACTAATGGGACACCCAGTGTAGAACTCAATGTCTAAGACTCAACAGCTCTGAACATTTAGTTATCTTTAACAAATCTGTGTTGAAATTAGGTTGGATAGCATTTGCTTAGATTAAATGACAATTTAGGTTAGGTTTGACAAAATGTACTAAATTTGAGTAAAATACTAACAAATTGTAGGATTCAGACACAATTTCCCTTAAAAAAATGTACGTAAAACGAGCGAAAACCATATTTTTACTGATAAACTTGGTAGCAATTCTAATTAAATAAATATACGTAGTTGGCATTTCAGCTAGGGTTGGGTTAGAAGATAGATTGTGAAATTAGTTTAGGTTAGGTTAGGTTATTTATACAAGCTAGGTTAACTTACGGCTGAGTTTTTGTAGCAGTTCCAATTAAATGAATACAGTAATTGGCGTTTGAGCTAGGGGTAGGTTAGATGATACATCGTGAAATTAGTTTAGGTTATGCGTAACTATTTTCAGGTCCGGTTAGATTACCAATTTCTTAGGTTAAGTTGGACGTCAGTTATTGATTATTAATTTGATGAAACCAAATACTAGCTTGATTGATAAGTTACGTTATGTCGTCTTGTTACCGGCGCTTTTCCGTAAGCGTCGTCAACTTGTTCATTCAGCAATATTTCAGCTGCAACATAACCACGGGCGCTACTTTGTTACATATTTTAATATTCGGAACAACGGTCCCAATTCACCTCATTCTATTTTTCAGTACACAATATTGCTTTATTCTATTTTATTTTCCAAATGAGTAAAGTTCGCGCCATACATTGATATTATTTAAGTTAGATAGGTTGCCTAGTGGAATCTCGTCAAATAGCGCCCTCGAACATCAGACAGCTCAACTCAGCTCAAAACTCCTCTCGGCCATCCAAGGGTAGAGCTCTACGGCATCCGCTATTTCCAGTTCCAGGGTTGTCCAAAATATATACGGATTTCCCGGTTATCCCCGAGTTCGCCACATCTGCGATGGGACACCGCTACCTGCGACCGGCCTGATTGCGCGAGCGAAACGTACGTGCGAAGCACAAAAGAATCGGGCATGACGTCAGGGGTTATAAAACCGCCGAATGCAAGGGATAGGAACATCCCCTACGTGGTTCGCGTATGTAGAATACATACGCGAACGTCACAACCCTCATCGGATAACTGAGAAGAAGACGATTCGAACGACACCAAACACGATATGGTTAGTTCGAACCAGAAGGATATAAACCACGAGCTGTCATGATATTTAATTGTTACTAATTTGCTTTTAGACGAGGTTCCACATAGCAACAAATATGTATAAACAATTACTATGCTCCCCGTTATGCTTGGACGAAGTTTCATAAACTTCTATTCAGTATTTTCCTTATTATTATACATTTTCTAAGTCCAGGCATAACACCCCTATTGTTTATATGTTTTTTGGAGTTGGTATAGTAGTTCCAGCGCTATATGAAAAAAATGACTTCAGTTTGCGGTTAACTTGTAAATGATAATTGGGGGTTTATGACCATAACCGCAATAAAACTAACCTGCGCTGGCCAGATGATTTGCATAGAAAATTCATGACCGAAATGAACAGGGCCGCTACAAGGTGTGTTGTCCCCGGGGCGCGAGGCAAACAGCGGAAGAAAAAATGTTCAGAGATGTTGAGATTAAAAATGTTGATTGTTAAACCGAGTTCATTTAAGGGACAACACCACTGTGACGGCTTCAAAAAATCGATTTTTTTAAAACCATCTAGAAAAATCTAAAATACATTTAAGAATAGAATGCCGTTGATTCCAGGTCGCAAAAATTATTATTTTCGGAGATATTAAATATTTTGTGCCTCAGGTGGCGATAGTTAAAAAAATTTCAAGGCCGGTATAGGGATAGCGGTAGGTACGGTAGTATTAGAGGCAATTACGCCAGTGTATGAAAATTTGAGCAGAGACGATTTGCTGCAGCGTTATTTGGGTGGCTTTACGCAAAACAATAACGAAAGCTACAACAAATCAGTTTGGGCAATAGCCCCCAAGTGTCAGTCCGGGGGCAAAAAAATCATCGATATTGCCGCTGATATCGCGGTATTATTATTCAACGATGGCCTGAGAAGCCTCATGAAAGTTATGGAGACGTTGGGGGTAACCATCGGCCCAAATAGTTTCAATTTTTGCGTTGAAACCGACGCAGCGCGGATCGAGCAGGCGGAGCGCTCGCTCACGGATGCTGCAAAAGAGGCAAGAAAAGCCTCTACAAGTTCGAGAAAAGATGCTGGGGACCTTGATTTGCTTCTTGAAGGCCAGCTATATGGTGCCGGAATCGCTGATTAGGTAAAAAAAATGTTTTCCAATTTATCACATAAATTAACAAACTTCAAACTTTGAATGCGTTTTTCTCAAAACCACTTTTTTGAGTGCGGCACGCAGCAGAACTCGAGCAATTTTTATCCGATCGACTTCAAATTTGGACTGAATCAATAAAACTAGTTTATCTAAAGAAGTACATAGGATTTTTTCGATATCTCAATAAATAAAAAAATTATAGCCTTTTTTCAACGAGAAACTTTGCTCGAAAATCGACCTTAAATTTAGAAAGCGTTCCTATTTTTTAAAAATCAATATTTTTTCAAATCCCTATGTACTTCTCTTCAAAATATTATATTATTAACGAAAACACTCGATATTTTTTTTTCAGATCGACTTTGAAGACAGTTCTGCTGCGTGCCGCGGATCACTGCAAAGGCAACAGCACCTGACGCGGGAGCTTCCCCAGCGCCACCATGAGGCGTGAAAAATTTGATTTTTTTTTATGTATCTTTAATAAACAACGAACAAAACAACAAAAAATTTTTGAATATCTCTTTTTTTTCCCACAAAAAAAAAAATCTTGAAAAACGGCAAAAAAACAGGGGGTCACAGTGGTGTTGTCCCTTAAGTGTAAGAATGAAAAGTTCAAAACGTTTATGCTCTTTTAACATTAACTAATATTAAATTGTGTGATTTATCAAACCATCAAACATGTGAAAATACCTACATCCATTTCAAAAAGTGAGGCGCCTCACTTTGAAGTGCGGTATTTTCAAAACAAAAAATCTTAAAAAATATCCGAGCACGTTTCTGTAATCCTGAGTGTTTTTTATTATTATTGAAGAAATCAGATTTTTATCATAAATAATTATTTTTTCTACGGATTTTTACTAACTCTTTATAAATCCTAATCAGTTAAGTATAAAAATTTGAAATAAATACTGGTAAAAGATTAAATCTTTATTTATAGAGTGGTGCAAGAAAGAAATGCATATCTGAACCCTTTCAACCCCTACTATATCAAAATACTATTTCAACGTTCTCGGTAATTAAGTATCCGGTTTTTTAATTATAGTTATTTGTTAGAAATTATTCATAACATAAAATATATAATTTAATTTCCAATCATTTAAATATTTGATTTTTCGTCGATTGAGAGATTGAAGATGCGCGATGGTTATGGTTTTTAATCCACGAAAAATCAAATATTTATATGATTGAAAATTAAATTATATATTTTGCAGGTCAATCTGATTTTTTTCAATAATAATAAAAAACACTCTCAGTATTACAGAAACGTGCTCAGATATTTTTTTAAGATTTTTTGTTTTTAAAATACAGCACTTCAAAGTGAGGCGCCTCGCATTTTGAAATGGATCATTAATTAAATTAAAATTTCAATAAAATCGAGTTAGTTATAATAAAGCTACGATTAAATTGGTAATACAATTTTCTTAATAACCTTTACCTGTATAATCGCTAAGAGCCGCTCATTCACTATTTCACACTAATGGACAATTGAGTTCGATTATTGTAATTGATACTTTGTAATATTTAAAAAGAGTAATTAATATTATTGTATATATTTAATACCAATATTTTTTAAATAAAAAAATGTATAAGTTAAAGTTAGGGCCGTTAGTTAATTTCTTAGAAAAATAAATGATATTTAGATATATTTTTAAAATGTCAAAATTATTTTATTTGATTTTCAGTTATTTTGGCTATAATTACGATTTTTGAAAATACTGCTTTAATAAAACATAATATATACAGTTGTATATACAATATTGAAACATTTTTAATTTTAATTACTAATTAAATTATTATAATTAAATTTATATTTACTTATTGACTATCAAGAAAAATACATCATTTTAATAAAACTTTTATATACATACAAAAATAACATGCGATTAACAAAAATTCAATCATAAAGGGGTGACATATTTTGGATGTAGATTGTGTATCAATTAATAAGATGTAAATTGATAGAGAACTGTTAAGAAACAGAACTTCATGCTAATAAGAGTATGAAACAATTTATCGACTAGAAAACAAGTTGCAACCGTCATTTAACTCTTTCAATCAGATAACTGACGTTTGTATCGTAAGAGCTGCAAATTAAAGTGTTTTCCTTGGTATACATTTATTGGACTATCTATCTCGAAAACGTTAAAATTTAATTATTGATATCCGCGTTAAAATAAATGGTGACAACTGGTGTAAATTAAATTATAAGTTCAACAAAAACTATTAAAATGATAGGGAATTTAATCAATTTCCCTTTATTTTAGACTAGATTTAACTCTGCTGTCAAACGTTAAATTTAACGTTTTCGATAGAGAATACCACCGAATGTGCATTTTTACATATCTACGTCAGTCATTGGAATGAAATGTTCTAATACGGACCTGAAATTATGCAGCCGACTCACGACCGAGCATGCAATAAGCTGTTTGCTGAGGCATACTTTTATTGAGGATTATGGTTTATGGTGTTATAAAAGTATAAACATTTATTGCAAATTTGAAGTCATTTTTTTCATATAGCGCTGGAAGATCTATAGGCGTAATTGTTTATGCATATTGTTGCTAGGTATACCAAACGATGCGCTTTATCATTCCACATCGTTGGTATTACTTTTAGGCAAATTCGGTCAACCCCTTCGGCTTAATTAAATTAAACGTCTATTAAACCCCGTTCTTAGCTCGAATCAAAATATATCATATATGCCCGGACGCAGAATCATATCGCGCATATAATGACATATTTTGTATTTCAAAATATTAATATTTAATATTTATTTTGGCCATTTTTCTTTCGGCCAACGAAAGTTGGTGGTCGCCAGAGGGGTAAGAAAGGAAGAGGGTTGACCAAAAACCAAATAAATACCCCCGGCCTCAAGGGCTAAAATCACTTCAAAAAGTCTGTTGACCCGTCAACATCACTTCGAAAAAGTCTTCGAACCGTGCATCGTCACTACGCTAAATTTCGGTCCGCGTCAGCGTCCGCGAAAGTTTTTACAAGTATTCTTTACGACCCAGTGGTCGTACGTAAGTTATTTTTTTAATTGTATTTCTTGTTTTTTTTTGCTTGTTTATTTTTCTATCTTCATTTGTAAATTTATATTCCTTGTTTAATTTGTTTCGTGTTAATACATTTTGTTACTCTTTGACTAAAGTTTTCATTTACTTTTAAAGTTCAATTTCAAACCTTTCATTTACCTTTTAACTTAGAATCAGTGAAGTGATTACCCTGGTAAGCATAATTTTATTATTCAGTGACTAAATAGCTAGCCGATGTGGGTCTTCGTTTAGCACCTCAATTGTTTAACGAAGATTTTATTTAAATTCCAACTGCGAAGCACCCCACCCCGTAACAGTCTGTATCCGTTTTTAGGTTATGTTGGCTCTCAATTTGTCAGGTTAAGTTAGTGAAGAGTTACTTAGGTTAGATTCTAAAAGCGTTCAATTAACGTTTCTAACGAGCGTTTCCACTCCCAAATTAAGCATGAAGTATAATTTCGAGTTAAGATAAGCCTGAAAATATTCCGACATCGGTTGTTTTTTAAAAGAGTTCAATTTGAAGCTTTAAACGAGTGTTTTCCACTCCCAGACTAAGCATGAAGTAAAATTTCGAGTTTAGAAAAGCCCCGTGAAAATTTGTCGAGGGTCGCGCAGCGACCCGAGACAAATTTTCTGGGCTTTTCTAAACTCGAAATTTTACTTCATGCGCCACGCGTACAATATTATATTACAATATTATATTTCAAACTTCACTTGAAATCATTGTTTCAAGTGAAGTTTGAAATATACTCCTTGGAAATGCGAGTTTATGATTCAATTGGACATGGACATTTTTATGAATGTAAAGATAGATATTTCCGAATGTTAATAGTTTTGACAGTATCTTGGCATGATCGACTGTTTTATCTTTAATTGCGTTCTCATGACAGTAAATCACTAGATTGTCACTAAAATCATTCAACAAACACTTAAATTAAGCCACGTCTGACTCACAAACAATTTGTCTGATTCTGAAAGTTGAAACCATCAGATTTGGTGACAAAATCACTGATTTGGTAACCCTGGTACGAGTAACGTTCCCTTCGGGTGGCTAAAACGCCCCGAACAATTTCGCAATCGGCTCCGCTGTCATTCGCGTTTTATCTATCTCTGACTTGGCAAAAACACGCGCCAGAAAGGATAGTTCCTTTCTTTGCTCCAAACATTAATTTTTAGAATTACCAATATAACATATGCAACTTAATTGACTCTGTGTAAACTACCGTATCAACGATATCAACAAAATCATGGACCTAAGCGGGTGATGGTATGAATAGTAATGCCAAAAGATTCAATAAATTTAATTCTCCCATCGAAAAGAAGGATTTGTCGTGGTCAAATGAATAGGTAGGTGAATTAAATATTTTTTTGAAATACAATATTTTAATTTTTATAAATAAAAGTAAGTTCAGTCAACTATTAATTACAAACATTCGCACAAATTGAGATACATTGAATAACATTTAAAAACCTAAGGAGTAAATTTATAATCATAAATACTTTACAAACATATTTTTAAACTCATAAAATCCTTACACAACTATAATTACGTAACGTAACGATTTTCTGTAAAACTAAATGATTATGTACAAGATGACCAAACCAATTTTTTTCATGTAACGCATGTTCAATTAAATAACTGATGAATTTAAAAGAAAAATCCCAATTTCCAAAAATCATAAGATTAATTTAGAAAATAAGGAACGGCTTAAGTAAATAACTGATGTACCCACTGAGCAAACACATTTAATTAATGTTTCATTAACATTAAAACAACTTTTAATGTTGTTACAATGTTGATAAAATGTTATTTGTTTGTTTTTTGTTCAGTGGGTATTTTAGTTTAAACAGTCTTGATTTCTAAAATAGGATTTAGTTTTTGAAAATTAGGAACGTAGATTCATTTTTATAAATAATTAATTTAAAATAAAGGCATCAACAATATTAACTTACTGAGCAAAACAAATTAAATAATGTTTGATCATTAACAGAACATAAAACGTTGTTATAATGTTGATGAATAATTACTTTGCTCAGTTGCGAGGTGAAAGTCATTAAGTACGTATGAAATTATTAGCATAAAATGAGTTATACCCTTCCCACTGAGCAAAACACCAACAAATAACGTTATATCAACATTTTAGCGACATTAAACGTTGTATTATTGTTGAATAAACTTTACTTGAATCAGTTTGTTCAGTGGGTTTCCTCTGCATGTTTATAAAATCTTTATTAATTCAATGGTAAATGTTTTGAGATAATTTATAGTGAACAAATCAGAAAATATAGTTTTTTTAATTTTATAAATGTTTTCCAGAGTTTTTCTATTGCATTTCACTTTATATCGAATACGTATCCCTTTATCTCAAATATATTTTCCCTATATGTCAAAACCTTATCACAGTTTGTCAATTACATTTCAGTTTTCATCAAAATGGCTGCAGTTCGTCAAAAATGCATCTTAGCAATGAACTAAGAGGACTCCTTATTCGGAGAATGGATGCTGGCGTAAGTAGTGTTACATACAGTGAATTTTTCTTTTAGGTACAAGCTGTACATTTTTCGACATTCGTTGTTTTTTAAAAGAGTTCAATTTGAAGCTTTAAACTAGTGTTTTCCACTCCCAGACTAAGCATGAAGTAAAATTTCGAGTTTAGAAAAGCCCCGTGAAAATTTGTCGAGGGTCGCGCAGCGACCCGAGACAAATTTTCTGGGCTTTTCTAAACTCGAAATTTTACTTCATGCGCCACGCGTATAAAACACAGATTTCAAGTGAAGTTCGAATATACATGAATTTCACAATATTTTAGTGTTTTTTACGCGTGGCGCATGAAGTAAAATTTCGAGTTTAGAAAAGCCCTGAAAATTTGTCTCGGGTCGCTGCGCGACCCTCGACAAATTTTCACAGGGCTTTTCTAAACTCGAAATTTTACTTCATGCTTAGTCTGGGAGTGGAAAACACTCGTTTAAAGCTTCAAATTAAAGTTAAAAAGATACAAGGAATATCTAACGATTTACAGAAAATAGGCTGAATTTGGAATATATACGTATTCCAAATTCAGCCTATTTTCTGTAAATCTTTAAATATTCCTTGTATTTTTTAAAGTTCAATTTGAAGCTTTAAACGAGTGTTTTTCACTCCCAGACTAAGCATGAAGTAAAATTTCGAGTTTAGAAAAGCCTCGTATAAATTTGTCGCGGGTCGCGCAGCGACCCGAGACAAATTTTCTGGGCTTTTCTAAGCTCGAAATTTTACTTCATGCGCCACGCGTATAAAACACAGATTTTAAGTGAAGTTCAAATATACACAAAACACAATACCTTAGTGTTTTATACGCGTGGCGCATGAAGTAAAATTTCGAGTTTAGAAAAGCCCAGAAAATTTGTCTCGGGTCGCTGCGCGACCCGAGACAAATTTTCACGGGGCTTTTCTAAACTCGAAATTTTACTTCATGCTTAGTCTGGAAGTGGAAATTACTCGTTTAAAGCTTTAAATTAAACTTAAAAAATACAAGGAATTTCTAAAGATTTACAGATAATAGGCTGAATTTGGAATATGTATATATTCCAAATTCAGCCCATTTCCTGTAAATCTTTTGATATTCCTTGTATTTTTTAAAGTTCAGTTTGAAGCTTTAATATTAAAAGAAAAACTCCGTGTATGTATAAATAAAAATAAAATATTTCCAGACGAAAGTTATTCTTACTGCAAAAATTTTCAGCAAAAATATTAAAGGGAAAAATATATCGTATATAATGAAACTCATTTCGTAAATCGGGAAATCTTTTGGCATATATTTGACAAGGTGAAAGATATTTGAGATATAGTGAATCTCAATTGATTAATAGTGAAATGCAATAGAAAAACCCTGTATATCAATTAACTACTTCCGAAATCTGGTAAGTGCAAAATGTGCAATTTGACAGGAGACACAAAATACTGGTAAATTATAGTAATCCTTCTAATTTTTTTTTATGGTACGTATAACTTCATCATGAGCGAATTTAATAAGTCTTTTGTGATCATGAATTTCTACAATTAATTACTCTTATTAATTCTCTGAAAAATATAATTCCCCATTGCGCAAAAATGATTTTATAATGTTGACCAACAATAGAATAAGAAAAGGTTGTAGACCAAACATTAGTAAAATGTGTTTGCTCAGTGAGTAAAAGCCATAGGCATAGATTGAAAATATAATTTAAGCGATTTAAATTATTATTTAAATCCTTAATCTATTATTAGTTATAAATTAAGCAGTAATGTGAAGAAATAAGTTAGTTAACTATTGATAATGGACACTTAGTGTCCGAAATGTACATATAGTACTTAAATAAAAACAGTGAAGAAAGGAATGTGACCGCTTTTTATTACTATCAAGAAATAACTCTATGCTTTTTGTTTTTTTGCTATACGAAAGGTCGTTTTTAATTGAACATACTATTATATACATACATGAAACAAATGAACCCCGAATTTTCAGCTACTACAGATAGATGCGTTGGAATATATTTTTTGTACAGTGTTCGAATTTTTCTGGAAATCACGTGTTTGTTTTTAAAAAAGCACTAGACTATTAACTAGAGATTTTTTTATTCTGTGGGCAACTTTAAGGCGAGAAGTTGCTTGTGTAGTCTCTGTTTGCAAAACTGGTAGAATTCGATCTCCTTTGTGAAGTTTCTTCTCACGATTTCCTTCACTTCTTCGCTGACTGGCGGTTTGAAGAGGTTTCTGTTGATCGTGTTATAACGATTGATTTCATCTAAAAATATAAATTAGTTATATTAATTTAACTACATGTTAAAGTTTAAATTGTTGTAGTTTAAAGCTAAAAATACTTATGTGATTATAATTTTTCCTTTAACCCATCACCGACCGAGCAATAATAGAATTAACTCTAAAAATCGATTGTAGGTAAAATTCTGCACTTCTTTATATGAACTCTATGAATGACTTATTGTTTTACATACTGTGAATTTTTCTTTCAAATAAACATAATGTATTTGCTATAAATTTTGAGGCATTCGTCGATTTTATAAAAAAAAGTGCAATATAAAGTTTCGAATGAGTGTTTCCACCCCCAGCATGAAGCATGAAGTAAAATTTCGAGTTTAGAAAAGCCTTAAAATGTGGTTTGGTCGCCCCGCGAAGCGGAGCGGCCAAACCTAATTTTCAGGCTTTTCTAAACTCGAAATTTTACTTCATGCGCCACGCGTATAAATCACTGAAATAGTGTGAAGAAGAAACACACTGATTTTTTCTTAAACGAAATATATAAATAACAAAATATTTACATTTTTCTTCATACATTTTCAAGTCAGATCAAATAATATCAAAAATCAAATGAACTTATTTACTAATTTAAATAACAAAAAATTATTAATGTTGCGTGTATGCATCAATGGCGCTTAATGGGTTAAACCGACCGATGTATACCGATGTATACATATCTCGATGTATTACGTTGTAAAGTTTCAGGTATTTATCAAAATTCGTTAAATTTTGTTTAGGATATGTAGGTATAATTAAAAGAAAAAAATCCAAACGCAAATTCTTTAATGGTCTTGAATTTTGGAAGATTTGATTACACAAAATAAATAAATGTAATATTTATTATTTATTGCTTTGAACTCAAGTTTAGAGTTGAACCAGCTCAACGTGTTTGGTGCAACTAGCCCTTAATTGACTAATTTTATAAAAACTTCGAACTCTTGCAAGTTTATTAAATTCTGTTATTATTGGGATACGTATACTTAAAAGATACATTTTCTGTATATTACGTATGTTTTACTGAATTAGTATACCAAGTTATAACTTTAGTAGGCATTTTACACGAAAAACATTTTAGTAATTTTATATATTAGGAATTTTTATTTCTACTTACTCCAGTAAATGTCTGAAGCTCCGGTGAAGAATTTTGGAATGTAGTGTTCCAAAACCGTCAATGTAGAGTTCAAGTCCTCCAAAACTCCGACGACTGCATAATGTTGCTCTACGGCCAGTTTCGCTCTTTGTAAAGCTCCTTCTGTGTTGAAAGGAGTGCACGCTTCCTCGTGTCCACAAAAGAACATCGATTGTCTCCTGTGATCACCGATTCCTTCTCTGGTTTCTCCGGAAATGTATCGGCATTCACGATCCCCAGAGAGTACGCACGTTTCAAAATCCTAGAACGAAGATATGAAGATCAGATTAAGAGTACTGTGAGTGCAAAACACGTATGGCGATTCTATGTGAACTTTTACAGAAAATTGAAAATAAACCATTTAAAATATCTCATTTCTGTTTTCACCCAATTGTTTTGGTACATTATGGTTTATTAGAAACTGTGGTCGTTAGTTTTTTGATTCTTCAATAAACATATTTTGGCAATGAAATAAATAATTAATTTGATTTTTTTCTTTTAAGTATATATATGTATACGCTTTCTCTAAACGAGCTCAATTTGAAGCTTCAACAGTTTAAACTTAATTATGTAGTTAAATTATTAAGTCGTTAGTTTTTTGATTCGTCAATAAACATGTTTTGGCAATGACATAAATAATTAAATTGGTTTTTTCTTTTAAGTATAGATATGTACACGCTTTTTCTAAACGAGCTCAATGTGAAGCTTCAAACGAGTTTTTTCCACTCCCAGGTTAAGCATGAAGTAAAATTTCGAGTTTAGAAAAGCTTGAAAATTTGGTTTGGTCGCGTAGCGAAGCGGAGCGAAGCGGAGCGAAGCGGAGCGAAGCGGAGCGAAGCGGAGCGACTAAACCAAATTTTCAGGCTTCTCTAAACTCGAAATTTTACTTTATGCGCCACCCGCAAAAGACGCTGATTTCAAGTTAAGTTTACTTGTTTACAATATTTCAGTGTTTTCAGAGTTTTATACGAGTGGCTCATGAAGTTATATTTCGAATTTAGAAAAACCAGAAATTTTGGTTTGATCGCTCCGCGAGCGGAGTGACCAAACTAAATTTGTAGGCTTTTTAAACTCGAAATTTTCCTTCATGCGCCACGCATATTAAACACTAAAAACACTGAAATATTGTGAATTAGTAAACTTCACTTGAAATCGGTGTCCTTTACGCGAGGCGTATGAAGTATCTGCTTTGGTAACGATTACAAGAATCAAGAAAGGACCCAAATCCGGAAATCTTCGAAAATAACTAGTACTCAATACACATATTGTGCACGGTTTTGTGTTGCCATAGAAGCTTTGCACAATACACACATTGTGCACGGATCCAACTAAAGCTGGCTACATATGCAACTGCAATCTTGATAAGCAAGCATGACCAATGTTGTAAGCACATGCTTAAAGGTTTGATAATTTTTCTTGCTTGCTTGCACAAAATTGCCATATATACTCTAAGAGAGGAATTATCATACTCGTGGAAATGAGCATCAAGTGTAAGTAGGAAACATGTTTGTGTCTCAAGTTGATTGATTTTATATTTTACTTATGACTGATTCAAATTTAGCTAACAATCTTTTATAGAAACATGTTCTTTCTAACAAATTCATAGCCCTTGTAATTAAGCATATGAAATAGAAATATTTTACTTTCATATAAATAAACAAACCTTTTTTAACCACTTAGGATCTGGCAGTGGAATATCAGGGAAAGCGATCTTTCTTTCTACGTAGTACCAAGGTGCTCTTACATAGTAGTACCACGAAATCACTCGTTCCACTGGATCTCTAACGACGTTGACGTAAATGGGTTCAGGTAGTCCGAAACTATAAAATAGAATCGAAAAAAGAATATTAGTCAATTGTTACTAGAAGGAACTAATTTGCATCAAGCACAATATACAGGGAATTTTTCTTTTAAGTATACAAATGTAGGTTTTCTAATATTCGTTGTTTCTTAAATGAGTTCCAGTTAAAACTTTAAACGAGTGTTCTCCACTTCCAGATTAAGCATGAAGTAAAATGTCGAGTTTAGAAAAGCCTCGTGAAAAGTTGTCTTGGGTCGCGACCCGAGACAAATTTTCTGGGTTTTTATAAACTCGAAATTTTACTTCATGCGCCACGCGTATAAGACACTGATTTCAAGTGAAGTTCAAATATATATAAATTTCACAATATTTTAGTGTTTTATACGCCTGGCGCATGAAGTAAAATTTCGAGATTAGAAAAGTCCAGAAAATTTGTCGAGGGTCGCTGCGCGACCCTTTCACGGGGCTTTTCTAAACACGAAATTTTACTTCATGCTTAGCCTGGGAGTGGAAAACACTCATTTAATGCTTCAAATTGAACTCTTTTAATAAATTACGAAGATTTAATACACGCTGTAAATGGGATATGTATACTTAAAAGAAAAAATACCTGTATAGTTAACTTCATAATCCACCATTGTAGCTTTTAACCTATTAGAAAACACATCGTAGCTCTCAAAGAAAAAAAATTAATTGATTGATTTGATTCCGCTGTTATATCCTTAATTACAGAATATTTAATTTCTCTTTAATGTTCTGTAAAAAGTATTTAAAGGAGTAACTTCTTAAGAATAAATATTTTGCTACCTTTCACGATCTTTTTGGGCAAGGGGAGGCTATGACCATTCAGGAATTTTGTTGGCAGTACCTCTGTGCAGGGATGGGCAGCGTTAACAATGTCACGTCGACAATGTCATTATCGACCCGTCGAATATCACGTCGACGTCGACTATTTGAGGAACATTACTGACATCGACAATGTCGACAATTGTTTCTATAAGTATAATTTAAAGTATTCAGCATAATGCGATGCGGTGTTGGCAAAACGTTTTGAAGTTTACAGAGTATCTAAAACACCTACAAGTATCCATAACCATAACATATACAGTATACGAGGGAGATCCGATATTAAAGGTATGGCCAAAATTTACTAACATATATTTTTACAGAAAATATTTAATACATTCTACAAAAAACAATATATATTCCTTCATGGTAGTGTTGCCTGTCAAGTCGATTCAAGTAGTCCATAACTGTGTCTTGCAATTTCTATTGATTTGCAAAGCGTTTCCCTGCCAAAAATGTCTTCAGGGGTCCGAATAAATAAAAATCGGAGGGGGCCAGATCAGGACTGTATGGCGGATGTTGGAGGACCTCCCAATTCCGCTGTGTGAAACACCCCTTGGTTTGATTTGACGTGTGTGGTCTTGCGCCATCGTGCAAACGTTTAACTCTTGACTAGACATATGAAGGCAATATTTTCTTTGTGGTGTTTATTTACAGGCACCTGTACCTTTGATATCGGACCCCCCCTCGTAATAACATAACCTATAAATAGTATTGTTGACACTGTTGCAGCGACGGCTCGCAGCCTAACTTCAGGGTAGGCCACAGCGCCAAGGCATACAAAATTTGAGGTTGGGATCGCGCTTTATAAATATAAGGAATTACACAACAAAGTCACCTCTTAATAACGGATACACATTACCTTGGGTCTCTGGCCTACCCTGAAGTTAGGCTGCGAGCCGCCGCTGCACTGTTGACTTTGTTAGCGTTCTCGACATTGTCGACGTTGTGGACGAGCTGTCATGTCGACAATTAAAGTCGACACATCAAGGCCCATCCCCGCCTTTGTGGCAACTACACTCCCTAATGAAAATTGACAGTAATTGACACTGTTAGGTTAGGTTGTTTTCAGTTTAAGGTAATATTTTCTGAATAGGTACTTTGTTGCCGGATCTTTGTTTAAATTAAGGATACAAAATTGAAATACTTTGGCAATTGATTCCAGAAACGAAAATGAGAAATAATGCACAAGAAAAGCATTCAATATTAATGTTTATAGTAAATATGTATTTATTATTATTAGATATGAATTGCGTACATGAAAAAGAAAGCCGTGTTTTGAAATACTTATATTTTTATTAATCATTGAGCAATTTGAAAATTAAAAATGCCTGTATATGCAGAAAGAAATGGGATTTATTAAAAATATTACATTTATCGTAATTATAAAAATCAGCCACGATATGAGTAGTTTAAAATACTACTTAATTTTGAAAAACCCTATACATAAATAAATCTGGCAATGCGGTGGCAAGAAAATGTCAAACAGACACTGACAGAAAAAAAGGTCGTTTAGATGCAAATACTTATATCAGCTCTGATACCAAAAAATGTTCCTTATGTCTTTTTGGCGCTAACCCAGCATTTCCCAACCATTCAAACATTGTCGGCCACTGAACTAAACATTTTATTTTATTTTTCTCTTGATTTTGTCACTATGCACATATGAGTATTTATCATGAAACCTTGGCCAAAAATAAGTATTTCGACTGTAAACTTAATAAAATGGTAATGTATATGTGTCATATAAGTTAATATGCTCAAATAAATTAAATTAGGAACAAATACAATATTTGTATGACGATATTAAAGTCCTGGTTTATACAGAGATTTTTTCTTTAAAGTATGCATATCTGAACCTTGTAAATTTTCAGGCACTTCCTAATTAAGCATGAAGTAAAATTTCGAGTTTAGAAAAGCCTGATGTTTATGTGGAATATGTGAAAGTGTATTTAAAAGATAGGATCCGTGTATAATATTCTTTATATAATAATGTAGACATAATAATTATTATGGGATGCCTTTTAAGAATCAGCAGAATATTTAAATATCTCATTTATTTTTTTCTATAACATTGAGCTCAAGTTGCTTTCAATAATATCTAATTGAAATTTACAGACCTTATGAAACGTTAATAAATAGAATAATTATACATTTTGGTAAAACTCAATTATTTTTTTGTAAATACTCGCATCCGCTCGGTTTCATGCATTTGTTTAGATATATAATATTTGAATTCTTCTACTTCTTTTTTAATAAGAACAATTTAATTTGACGAATAAAGCACTAATAACCTTTCTTCACACGTTTATTTAAATTATCAAATGTACATACATTTCGGACACAAAGTGATCATTATCAATGGATTAACACTGTTCTATTGATAATGGTCACGTTGTGTCCGAAATGTATGTACATTTGGTAATTCAAATAAACGTATGAAGAAAGGTTATTAGTGCTTTATTCGTGAAATTACTTCTTTTGTAATAAAAAGTTGATCATTCAATCAACATTTAAATAACTTTATTTTTTTATAATAATAACTTGTATTACAATACTTGTAAGAAATTATCATTACATTGTTGGTCTTCTTCCCTTCGTCCTCACCTCGGGATTGTTGGGCGTTGACTCCCATCTCGGGTTAACGGTATTGAGGGATGTAAAATGTTTTTTGCTATGTGTTTTTTCGTCTTGTTTATATGTTCTTGTTTATAATTAGGTTTCTAATTTTTAGTTTATATGGAATATATTAAAGATTTTTTTATATACTCGTCTAATTTGTTGTATTGTCTTATTGTTTCCGTTGTTAGAGCTTGCGTGTGTTTCATTGTGGTAAACTTTTCTGTTCTAATGTCTGATTTTCTTTTCGTTTCATGGTTGTGGATTTGTTTGTTTATTTTTAGTTTAATTTCTGATTTAATTTGTTTATTGTTGATTTTGTATATCAACAATATATTGCTAAGTTTGATCATATTTTTTATATTTAGTTCTTGTGTTTGCATATATATTTGATGTGTATCGGTTCATTTATCTAGTTTGTATAATATTTTTAGTATTTTATTTTGTTGAATCTGTAATTTTGCTAGGTTTTTGAGTGATGTATCTCCTCATATGTTGTTAAGGTATATGTTTTGTGATGTAAAAAGTGCATTATATATAGGTTTTCTGTTTGTTTTTGGGATGTAATTTCTGATTTTTAGTAATGCTGCTATTGTTTTGGCGTTTTCTCTAGTTAAGTTGTTTATGTGTTCGTCCCATTTGAGGTCTTCCTGGATTTGTAATCCTAGGTATTTTGTTTGGTTTATTCGATGAATTTCTGTTTTGTTGATTTTTATGTTCAATTTCACTGTTTTATCCTTGTTGTTAAGTATCATGTATTCCGTTTTTCTTTTTTTTCGTTTATTGTTAGTAGGTTGTTGAAGTACCAGTCTTCCAGCTTTTTAATGTCGTTGTTTATGTTTGTTTGTATATTCTGGTAATTATTTTCTGTGTATACTAGGCAGGTATCATCTGCATATATATAAGGGCGTCCGGTTAGGTCTATTTCAAAAATGTCGTTAGTATAAATAATGTACAGTATGGGTGGTAGGTTGCCTCCTTGTGGTATTTCATACTCAGCTTCCGTCGATTTGCTTTCGGTTCCATTAATTCTTGTTGTTTATGGTCTATTTGTTATATATGTTTTTATTAAGTTGAGTTCTTTTCCTTTTATGCCTATTGCTCGCAGTTTTTGTAATAATTTTTCTTTTGATATGGTATCAAACGCTTTCTTCATATCAACGAATAGGGCTACTACTGGTTTTTTTTTTTTGGTCTAGGTTTGTTTTTATAAAATTTACCAGGTCATTTGCAGCTGATGTTGTCCCAGAGTGTTTTTGGAAAGCGTATTGGTTTTGATGGATTATGTTATGTTTATTTAGATGGTTGCTTAGTTGAACTTGAATTGATTTTTCCAGTATTTTATTTAATGTCGACAGTAGGGATATGGGTCTATAATTTTCTGGAAGTGTTTTATCTCCTTTTTTGTGTATTGGGATTATGATAGATTTTTTTAGATAGTCTGGGTAGTTTCCTTCGTCTAGTACTCTGTTTATAAGTTTTGTTAGCAATGGTGTTAATATATTTTTGTTTTCTTTTATAACTTTGTTTGTAATTTTATCAAATCCAGGTGATTTGTTATCCTTTTGTTCTGATATTATTTTGTCTACTTCTTGATCTGTCATATGCTGGAATTGCATGTTTTGGTATTTCTTTTTCGTTGTCGTTGTTATAGGGATTATTTTTGAATTTGTAATTTGTTTTTGTGCTAGAGTTTTTCCTACATTTGCAAAATATGAGTTTATTTCGTCAGCAATTTTTTTATTGTTGTCTGTTTGGGTTCCGTTTTCTTTGCGTATTTTCTTTATGTGACGTTCTTCTTTTTTTTCCACTTTAATTTGTATATTAATTGTTTTCCATAATTGTTTAGAGTCATTTTTGTTTTTTTCGAATATATTTTGATAATATTCCATTTTTGTATCTCTTATGATTTTGTTTGTTGGTTTCTTTTGTTGGCGGTACGCTTCTTTTATTACTGTGTTAGTTGGGTTTTTTAGATGTCTCTTTTGCATTGTGTTTCGTTGTTTTATTTGTTTGATTATCTCATCATTTATCCATGGATTTTCTCTAGTTCTTTTTAATTTTTGTGTGGATGTACATGCGTCCATTATTGTTTGTAATTTCTTCGATAGTTGTTCGAAGTGGTCTATTTTATTTATATTTATTTTGTTTATTTCTTCCGTTATTAGTTTATAATCTATTTTTTTCATGTGGAACTGTTGGTATATTAGTTTGCGTTTTTTTTTATTTCTTTCAGTTTTGTTATTATTGCACAGTGGTCTGATATTGATGATTGTTCAATGTTTATGTCCTCAATGAGTGCTATGTTATTAGTTATTGCGTGGTCTAGTATCGAGTTATTGCCATTTGTATTTATTCTTGTATATGCTTGTTTGGTTATTTTATTTATTATTTTGAAGTTATTTTCTTTAAAGGTGTTTTGTATTCTCTGGTTGCATTGTTGTTTTCTAGAATGTTTATATTCATATCTCCTATTATTAATTGTTTTTTTTTTTCTATTTATAACATTATGTTTTAAGATGTCTTGCAGTTGTTTGTGTGTAATATGTGGTGGTTTGTATATCAAAGTAATTATTAAATCGTCTTCTTTTATTTGTATAGAAAGGATTTGTATCTTTTTTATTGTTAATTTATTTAGTATTTTGTATTGTGTGTCTTTTCGGATATACAATACGATGCAGCCTCCTTTTGTATGTCTCGAGTTGCATTCTGCGTTATAGTTTGGTAGTTTAAAAATATGTTCATTTGTCGGTGTTAGCCAAGTTTCTGTCAGTGCAATTATTTTGGGGTTTTTGTGTGTATGTGGGATGATTTCTATTTCGTGGAATTTGTTTTGTAAGCTTCTTACATTATGTAAGTATATGGTGTACATTTTGATATTTGTTTTGTATATTCTTTTGTTTGTTCTTTTTTATTTTAGTTTATATTATCTAAGTCGGAATATGTGTTAATTTTGATTTTTGTGCTTGTGTCTGTTTTTCTCATAAATATGTTACCATCCCTAGTCCATGCGTGTTTATATTTGTGCTCTTTTTTTAATTCTCTTGCTTTATAAAAAATAATATTTTTTAGATATGTCAGTTGTTCGTTTATATAGATTTCATTGTTTTTTCCTATTAAGTTACATTCTTTTGTAGTAATTGACCCTATGGTCTTTCGAGCGTTTATAATAGTGGCTTTTTTTTCAATTGATTTTAGTTTAACAATTATAGGGCTTTTTTCGTTTTGTTCATCTTTTCTATAAGCAGAAATAATTTCGTGCGATTCTATTTTTGAGTCTAGGTTTCTTATAATTTTTGTTGCTATTTTTGTAGTATCTTCATTTTTATTTGTTTCTTCTACCCCTGCTATTATAATATTGTTTTTAATTTGTTCGCGTTCAGTTGTTTCTAATTGTTGTTCTATTGAATTGACGCGTTGTTCCAATATATCATTTCGTTTTACACTGGCTTCTAATATTCTTTTTAGGTCTTTATTTTCTTTTTTCATGTCATCGAACTGTTCGTTAAGGAAGTTGACCGCTTGTTTTAGTTCCTTTAGCATTTTTATTATTTTACTTTGTTCATAGTTGTTTTCGTCTTCACTCTCGCTCGAGCTACGCATGGGGTTAGCTCTCGTGTTTTTTGATTTTGATTTTTTGTTTGTCATTTCAGATTATTTGATTTTTTTTGTGTGTATTATTATGGCGAAATTGAGGTGTTTATGTTGATTTTTAATTCATCAATTCAAACAAAGAGTTAAAGGATAACGAGACAAGGTTACACTCTTCACACCAACGGGGTCTTTCGTGGTGACTAACGATAAGACACACAGGCTCAATAGACCGCGGATGGGTAAAAAATGTAAACAAAAGGAATTGAGAGAAATATACGTACGTATGACATTGATACATACGTTGGTGTTGGGGATTAAATTAAGGTTAATAGTAATGTTTCAACGATTATTTGAAAATTACTTAAAATTTTTGAATTCTTCCTTACGGGATGTGAACAAATATGTTGTAATTTGTATTAGCGAATGAAAGCACTATAAACTCAACCAGATTCTATTCAGAATTAATGAAAAACTCGGAGCACAATTTCACACAGCTTTTAATTATTTTAAAATTTACGAGACGGTAAGTAATTAATTTTTTGTAAAAGGTGTTAGAATAAAAAAGGTTAAGAACCATGTGGTTTAGACGCAATGTATCAGGTGTTTTCTATCACAAATCCAAAAATAAGTTCAGGTTATCATTTAACGCCTATTTGACTTAAATAAAACCCAAAAATTATGCACATTAATACAATTTTTCGAAATCGATTTATGGCCAAGTTTTCCTTACAACTCGATGGTTGTGCGATGGTTAATCGTTTAAACAAAACAAATAAACGACATGTTTGGCAAATTCAATTTAACTTTATGTATTATTTAAACAAACTTATTTTTGATTTGTGCAAAAGTACTATAAATAATTTTTAATATAAAATGAATCAAAACAAGTCCCGCATGACAATTTGAATGTTTATTTCATGTTGTTTTTAATACTTACTCTGAAAAATTAGTGAAACAAACATGCTTAATATAAACCCCAGGCGAATCATAACTGGAAATCATCGCCGCCAGAATAGCCTGATCCTCTGGAGCCAACCTAATAGTCTCTACCCTTTGCACTCGATCCTGATGAAACGCGAACTTGTTCTGCATACTCAACCTCCTCAAAAGCTCCATGAAAGTCTGCGAACCAACTTTCGGCACCCTATTAAAAAACAACATCTCCTGTTCCGCCTTTCTGGTGTTGTTTAATTGGAACGGCTCTAATGTCGTCACCTGGAACAAGACAAAAAAATGTAAAGAAACGATCTGTAAATGCAATTAGTCCCCTCGCGCGATGGACAATTTGACACATCTGATGGGAATCAGAGCGGAGGATCCGTTCGAGTCTAGATTAACGGATTCGCCGAGTTTGTTTGCTCGCGATTCGATAACAGATTCTTGGGTATTATGTGTATGGAAGTTGTGCATTTAGCGTGTGCATAATCGTGGTCATGGCTGTGGAAAATTCACGGCGAATGTTCGTTGCAAATTGGTTCCGTTGGAATAGATAAGTGCGGGGATAACTGGAATTTCATTCACAATAAGTTTGCTGGATGTAAATAAAAATCTATCAGATACATTTATGTTGCTTTTGCATTACTGTACTTTGTTCAGAAACTAATTGGGCATTTAGGTCAGTAGAGTTAATTCACCAAGTAAGATAGTCTTCTTTTATTTAAAAACTTGGGAAGTTAAATAAGTAGTAACTATTAATTATTTAAAAAAACATTATTTAAAAAAATAACATAGTAGGTATGAGTGATAAATATTAAAGCGTATTCCAATTACTTTTCGACGCGCCACATAAACGTTGTATAGAAAAAAACTTTATTAATACATTTTGATTTTAGTTTAAATAAAACACTTATTACTCTCAAACACTTTATTGTACTCGCGACAATTGTTTCGCCACACTGTGGCTTCTTTAAGCGAAGAATAATTTATTAATACAGGGAATTTTTCTTGTAAGTATACATATGCGTATGCTGTAAATTTTTCGACATTCGTCGTTTTTTAAAAGAATCTAATTTGAAGCTTTAAACGAGAGTTTTCCACTCCTAGATTAAGCATAAAGTAAAATTTCGAGTTTAGAATAGAAAAAAAAAATGGTGATGTGTCCATCATAGTACTTTCCCCCGTAAATTGCGTATTAAATCACTTTTAAAATATTTGTAGCATTATTATTTTCAAAATGTCTTCAACTTTTTGATAACTACAACTTTTATTTGAAACATTTTTCAATTGGATCAACACATACTGACACAAACCAATGACTAGATAAAAAAACACTATTTATTGAATATCTCAAAAACTAAGAGTGCTATGACAAAAAGTGAAGATACAAAAAATCTTTAATATCCTATTACCTACAACTTTTATTTGAAACATTTTTCAATTGTATCAACACACACACTGACACAAATCAATGACTAGATAAAAAACACTATTTATTAAATATCTCAAAAACTAAGAGTGCTATGACAAAAAGTGAGTCTACAAAAAATCTTTAGTTTTTCATTTCCTACAACTTTTATTTGAAACATTTTTCAATTGTATCGACACATACACTGTCACACACCAATAACTAGATAAAACACACAACTTTTGAAATATCTCAAAAACTAAGAGTGCTATGACAAAAAGTAAGTGAACAATACATCTTTATTTTGTTATTATCTACAACTTTTATTTGAAAGAATTTTTTGTTTGATGAACATTTATTGACAAAATCTGAAAAAACTGAAAAACGCTAAGAGTAAAGTACCACTTCCGGTTTTCCGATTTTCACCAAAAGCTTTTCAGTTGTTCCGATTGTAACAAAAAGCTTAAGTTTCAAGTTTCATCTTGATATCTTTAGCGGTTTTTGCGGTACAGCGCACACAGACACACAGACAGACAGACATTTTTCAAAAATGGTCTTATTCGACTCAGGGGACCCCAAAACGGATATTTCCGCAAAAATTTTTGATTCGAAAATTTTCATGAAAACAATACTTTCCCTTTGTATTACATACGGGGGAAAGTAAAAACTATTTAAAACTATTAAAATATTCAGTGACAACACTGAATTATTAAAAAAAAAAAAATGGTGATGTGTCCATCACTTTCCCCGCTAAAAATATTATGGTATAAATATCAACAATATGGAAAAGTTGCTCAAACTGAATGTATTCTACTTTTATTGATATTATACCAAAACTATTCACAAAAAAAGTTATTCTTGCATTTTTTCCCTACATATCGGTAAATACTGATGACTATCACATCTAAGCGTTATATATTTTTAACTTTACTGTAAACCACTGTTTTATACGCGTGGCGCATGAAGTAAAATTTCAAGTTTAGAAAAGCCCCGTGAAAATTTGTCACGGGTCGCTGCGCGACCCTCGACAAATTTTCTACGCGGGGCTTTTCTAAACTTGAAATTTTACTTCATGCTTAGTCGGGAGTGGAAGACTCTCTTTACATTAAAATATGTCACAAGTGTTAAAATGTGTATCGTAACTGTCACAAAGAAAAAAAAAATAACACGGCGATCTCATTATAGTTCAATTTAAACTCGTGTCGAAAATCATCGAAAATGACGAAATAAATAAAAATTAATTGTAAATCCAGTAATTAGAGACTTAAATTATAGAAATAATTGCAATTTGTCAATACGGTTGAAAATCATATGACAACTATTAGGTCATGAAACTTAATAAAAGTAAGCAATATTTAGGAAACTAATCGAAATAATACGATCAAAAATCAAGGGTTCAAAGCCTGCAATTAAACTTGTACATTTTGAAACAATAATTTTTGATCACCTCTCGTATATATAACGTAATTTTAAAAATGTTGACAAATATTGAATATATTAATAATACCAGACATGTCTGAAAAGCATTGATGCAACCAGACATTGCAAAAAGCATAAAAGCATGAAAATGCAGAAATAAATGAGATCATCGATAAAATTATTAAACAGTTGTATAAAATCTTAAAAAGAGATACACAAATGATACGAATTTAGAAAATGACGAGAGTAGAACAAATCTTTTCATAAGCAATCGACTGAACGTCAGTGATTTGAACGTTTTAGCAAGTTATTTTCAAATTTTGACTTATTTCTAGCGTTTTCATCTACATTTTATGATTTGAACGTTCGTATTTTAACTAACATCGATGATTTTTACATATGTTCGTAAATTTTGTTAATTTTTTTTAAGTTGTAAAATGTTTAATTAAGCTTATGATTTTTGATCATTTTAGTAATTATCGCTCAAATATATAAATTAATGTCCAACTTCACCTTCAGTTAAATCTTATTCAAAGATTAAATTTATTTGCCGATAAAATAAAAAAAAGTTCTATGCCAACATAGAATAAATTGTATATTCTTGACTAACATCTGTTTGACTTTCATTGCACCTGCACGTATTCGTATCTTGGAATAGGTAACACAGTTAAAGTTTAATCATGGATTCTACAGTGGCAGATTACACATTAAATGTCTAATCACAATCAGGTTTGTAGAAATTTGGGTAGATACTTTAAACCAATACCTTTCAGAAGTTCACATACTTTATTTTATTTAAACGTATTCTTCTTATTTCTGTAAAGCATTGTTCGTACGCCTCACTTATGGGTTCCCTTTTCCACAAAATATTAATTATGTCAATGTTACACTACCGACACAATTCAATCAATGATAATTGATTCGAAAAATCATATATTTACAAAAATATTAAAAAATAACTAAAAGAACTACAACAAAAGTGTATACACATTAAATGCTAATTTTTGATTATCTACAACTTTTCTTAACAAGATTTTTTTATGTAATTAATATTAAAGAAAAATCCAAAAATATGCTAAGAGTAATCGAATACTACTATTGTAATAACAAGCTAAAGATTATAGTTACATCTTAACAGCTCAATCAGTATCGACTTTATCGTGGCGACAGAAGGACAGTATTACAGACATTTTTCAAAAATGGTCTTAACCCAAATACTCCCGAATTATTTTTTTTAAGAAAATTAAAAGTTTTTTGCAATTTTATGATTAATTGGTATTTCTTGAATATTTTTTAATAAGCACTTTATGTTATAAAGTTAATAGTTTACCAGATATAGACCGTCCTTTATAAAGGACAACGGAAAGGTTAATATCTTGAAAGTAAAAATATATCTATATATAAACCCAGCAATATTCCAAATATATTTTAAAGAAATAATCTATATTCAACAAGAAATGAATATAATTTATATATTTACAGACAAATAAAATTAGAGCGTATGATATTCCAAAAAACTGTTTTTTGGATGCAACCCTACATTGCACTTATTGCACTAAAATTGCACTTTTTTGTGGCATAATCGGCATCTAATTTGTGTTTCTTTGTATGCAATTAGATGATCCTTTCCGTCGAATCGGGAATATTCATTTGGTTGTGCACTAGGTCGTCCTCGTTTCGTTGTTTTCTTGTTGTTTTCCAAAATGCTCATTGCAAGGGATCTACGGAAGGTATATTGATCCTGTTTTCTACCATATTCTCGTTGAACCTGCCATGCATTATGAATTTCCATATCAAGGCAATGACTTATTATGGGAAAGTACCATTTTTTGCCTCTAACTCCGACTCAATAAAGACTAATATTTTGGTCTGCCCTGTCGACACCTCCCATATTTTTGTTGTATTTTTTTATCAAATCCGGCTGAGGTACAGAATTTTTTTTCTTTTCTTTCAGGGAAAATCGAGCCACATTACATGTCGGCAGCACGCTATCTGAATTGGAAGCTATTGTAACTATATTGTTATCATTCCACTTACATACTATTATGTTTTCCTGTTTCTCCAAGGCATACACAAAGGTTCCCCTTGGCTCTTTCTGTAGTTCTTTGGCAGTTTTTATTGCAGATGCATGTATTCTATTTTTTCTCAGTGTTCCAGTAGCCTTTATTTTTCTATCTCTGAGTACCAAAAGCAAATCCCAAGAAGTAAATAAATTATCGAAGTATAAATGATACGGGTAACTACCTTTTTCTTCAAGAATACTATCGACAAATGTTAGTACCACACTCGCACCCAATCCTAAGTTCTTGTATCGTTCTGACAGCTTTGTGCTGGAACCTTGATAAGGTTGAAACCATTCTATGTAACCTGTTCTAGAAGTAGCCATCCAAAACTTATAACCCCATCTAATAGCTTTTCCTCTGATGAACTGCTTGGAACCATGTCCGCCAAAGTAGGGCACCATTGACTCATCAATACTATGATATTCGTTCAGAGGGGCAAGTGAAATAAACTTGTTCAAAACGTCTAATAATGGGCCGACTTTAGCAAATTTATGTGAAACATTTAAATTTGTATTATCGCTACAATGCAGATTTTGCATTATAAAATTAAAACGGTTTCTTGAAATTGCGTCATATACTATTTTGTGATTAGCATCAGAACTGTTTTCCCAATACAGTGATCTTCTTGGGACAGTAGTATAACCACTATAAATAAGGACTCCAAAAAAAGCTTTCATTTCTTCTACACTTATGTCTCCACATCTGTTATTTTGTACTGCGTAAAGATTGCTATAATCAGTTAACATTTGCCAAACATCCTTATCGAAGAATAGGTAGAAAAATTCTAAGTTTGTAAATTTATTATTAGGCTCACATGGTTGGTTCCAGATCGGCAAACGATTTGTAATGTCGCTGTGACTCCATTCATAATTTTTTGGTCTCTTCTTATATTTCATGAAATTTGATAAGGGAATTTCATCGTCACTGCTATCACTGTCGCTACTATCACTGTCACTATCGATAATATTAGTTTTGAAAGAAGGTTCAGCCATCGAATTTAAAATACTACCAGAAAGGTTGTCCATGACAACATTTTCCTCATCGCCGGAGTCTTCATCGGTAACAACTTCATTTGCATTAATAGGTGGAAAAACAGCTATACTATCTGGTAGTATTGCATCATCATCAATGTTCTCTGCTACCTCCAACAATTCACTTAGAGTCAAGGGTCTGTGTCTGTTCCAATAACTGAAAACACAGTATATTGAGCCACTGGCCTTTATGATTTCGTGCGTATATTCCAAATACAAAATGAAAATCTAACCTCACAAACCTGTGGTTAATTAAATATAACTATATTAATTACATTTTACGCAACGAAGAACATATTTAATTTATTATGATTAAATAATTCTTACCTCAATCTGTCCATGACACAAAAGAAAAAACTCGATGCACAACAAATATTTTTCTGGATGTTATACGCAGTTAAAATGTGTTCAATTTTGCTAAAATGTATCACATGTACCTTATTCTTAAAGAATGTGGTGCGATCTTATTATCATTACTTAAAATAATACACAAGAAACATAGGTTTCTGTAACACATATTGGCGACCTTTTAAAAGGACAATGGAACCATTTGGGTTAATCAACTCGGGGGACCTCAAAATGGATTTACCCACAAAAATTTTTGTTTTGAAAATTTTTGCGAAAACAATAATTTTCCTTTTCTCTTGCATATGGGGAAAATTAAAAAAAGTGAAACGAACATAAACTGTTCTATATATTTTTTTGAAAAATTCGTGAAATAAAATTAATACAGTTAATAGATTTCTACTGCTACGTAATTAGTGAAAACTGTTTTTGTTAATTATTAAAATAATGATATCTCTAGACCAAATAGAAAATATAGCGCTAATGAGTTTCCACACAAAATACATACGACACCTGGTTTTTGATTGTGTTCCAATTAAGGTGGAATTTATTGTTATATTAATAATCTGATGTTCCACTTTCAACCTTTTTTTTAAACATGGAAACTGGGGCTTATAAATAAAATACTGGGGCTTATAATAAAAGCAAAGTTAAATTTGAAATTAGGATTGTTAATTTTTGTATTTATAATACAAAATAAAAAAAATAATGCATTAATAGCAGAAACTAAATATGTATATTGGTTGTATAAACTATTATTGAAACACCTTTAGGAGTTTAGTAAATCATAATATGCATTTCTTTGTTATTCAAACCAAATCAAATCAAATCAATTTCTTTATTTCCAATAGAATTACAGATCATTCAAGAGTGGATCAAGTACGAAATTAAAATGGTATAAAAATAAAAACAATTTGTGAGACCTTACATACATATTAAAGTAAAAAAATAAAAATAATAAAAATTAAAATAATTAATTAAAATAAAAAAATTAAAATAAAATTATAAGGTGTGAACTTACTGAAATAAGACACCACAAACACATTATAACTTGAATATAACACTGCAAACATATTAAAATTTGTGTATAATCAAACATAACAAATATATTAAAATATTTAAAAATATTATAATTGGCGTGTAGCAGAACATTACAATCATATTAGAATTGTTGTTTCATTTATTATTTTGATCATTTATTAATTTTCCTACTCCTACCTTGAAACTCATATCATATTTGCACACTAAAATGTAAAGATATATGATGCTTATATCCACTCTTGTTAGGATATAAACATTTGTTAGTTACGTTTGTTTACGTACCCGGGTGAGAACTCGTACTGAGCCGATTGAAGTTTTGTAAACGACACATGTCAAGATTCTGCCATAAGAAATGTTTTAAATTGTCGTTATAATTAATAACATTATGGATAGTAAGTGTGAAAGTGATTCGTGTATTTCTCTGGAGTTGAGACATTCTGCTAAAGATACAGAGCAAGAGTACCCGCCCAAAAAATCACGCGATAAATATTAAATTTGCATATGATAACCCTGTGAGCCAAAGGATATACAGGTAATTTTTCTTTTACCTAAACATGTGCATAAGCAGTAAATTTTCCGACATCCGTTGTTTTTTTAAAAGAGCTCAATTTAAAGCTTTAAACGAGTGTTTTCCACTCCCAGACTAAGCATGAAGTAAAATTTCGAGTTTAGAAAAGCCCCGTGAAAATTTGTCGAGGGTCGCGCAGCGACCCGAGACAAATTTTCTGGGCTTTTCTAAACTCGAAATTTTACTTCATGCGCCACGTGTATAAAACACTAATTTCAAGGAAGGTTCAAATAAACATAAAGTTCACAATATTTTAGTGTTTTATACGCGAGGCACATGAAGTAAAATTTCGAGTTTAGAAAAGCTCAGAAAGTGTTCACCCTCGACAAGTTTTCACGGGGCTTTTCTAAACTCGATATTTTACTTCATGCTTAGTCTGGGAGTGGAAAACACTCGTTTAAAGCTTCAAATTGAACACTTAAAAAAACGAATATCTACAGATTTCAAGAAAATAATAAAATAATTTCTTTTAGGTAAACATATCCCTAAGCTGTACATTTTCTGACATTCGTTGTTTTTTAAATGAGTTCTATTTGAATCCTTAAACGAGTGTTTACCACTCTCAGACAAAGCATAAAGTAAAATTTCGAGTTCAGAAAAGCCCCGTGACAAATTTTCTGGGCTTTTCTAAACACATTTTGTACTTTCTACAATTACATTTTTATGCGCAACAAATAAATATTGTAATAATGTTTAACTATTAATTCCGTTTCTTTCACTAGTCGTAGAAAAAGTTGACTGTAAAACTCGAGTGGATATGGCTTATATCTCACTCGGCATTTAGGGCACTCGCCTACGGTGTCGTGCCCCAAACTTGCCATAGTGAGATATAAGCATCATATCCACTGTCGTTGTACATTATACTATTATTTTAGTTATGTTTTAATTAAAACGTGACATAAAACGTATACATTTGTAAAATAATATAATTTTAATCTCTTATTTACTTCTATATATGAATAATTTATGTACTCAGAATCTATCTCGTGTTATACGTTTAATATTTATTGTTAATTTATTATTATTCAATTACTTTCTACATTTATTTCAATATTCATTAATTTATTTTATTTCCTGTAATTTTAATTTTCAAAGAGCACTGTCCACTTATATGGGTCGTTCCCTTGTGTTTCTCTTTGTCTAACCTTGTCCATTATACTCTTTGGTATTATTATATTATTTATTATGCTTTTAAAGCAATTATTAAGTGTCACATGATTAGTTATCATATTTATGTAATAGAAAGTTCCGTTACTAAATTTAATAATTTTCTTAAGAATGTTTCCATGTTTATTTATTTCAATTAACATTAAAATTTAAAACATGTGAATATAATTTTAATATAAACAATTTATCCTACTGCAGCATTGTATGTATGGGTAACAGTTGGTGTATTTGCATAACACAAATTGATCTTATTAGAATTTCTCTTTCAAGAAATCTTGTAGAAACAAAAGAAATATGCACTTTCTTTGTTTTATTTGTACAACTCTACATATTTTGCCAAAGAGTTTGCAGACCGTATAAATTCTATTATGTAAATATTTTAGAGAATACATGGTGGAGGTGAATAATAGATGTGACAACATATATCATAAACAAAATGTGTCAAATTCTTGGGAAGATAACAGAAATATCGCACAGAGAATTACAAAATAATTATACAGGTACAGGAAATTTTTCTTTTAAGTATGCAAATCCGATACATACGCTGTAAAGTTTTAGGCATTGGTTGTTTTCAAAAAGCGTTTAATTTGAAGCTTCTAAGGAGTATTCCTCCACTCCTTGATTAAGCGTGAAATAAAATTTCTAGTTTATAAATGCCCGAAAATGTGGCATGTTCGCGTAGTAATAAGGTAGTGTAAGACAGTTTGTGCACTTCACTAAGCTTAGTGAAGTGTAAAAATTGACTTACACTACTTTAATAATATACGATAGTAGATGGTTTTAAGATACAATGTGAGCAATCGACTCTCAAATCTCTGTACAAAGCTCTATTATGTTTAATATACATTTGGAGACAGTTTTCAGACTACACTAAATATTAATAGTAGAACTGTAATTAAAACACTTGGTTTGTTTCACGTGAAACAATCCAAGTGTTTTAATCAAAGTTCTATTATTAATTAAATATATTGATAATTAAATAAAAGTCACTTGGTTTGTTTCACCACTATTTTTAATTCTCTCTGACTACTTTCGACTTATCTTCATTCTCGAGGAGAATGACCATAAGTTGAAACTAGTCGAAGAGAATAAAAAATAGTAGTGATACAAACCAAGTGACTTTTATTTAATTATCAATATTGTAAACATGTTTCATCAAGTGAATAATGAGAACCAAATTGAGGATAAATAAATATGTTTCACCACGGGTTATATGAGAAATTAATTTAACATACACTAATTATTGCTAAGTAGACCATTAAATACAATTAACAATTAACTTGTAATAAAAATCCAGTTATAAAATCATAACTTTTCATTTCTTCAATAATCACTTTTTTATATCATCAGTCAACATTCTCAATAAATGTTTATTAACGTTTACCACTTACAAAGGAGCGAAAGCTTCCAATAAACATATCATTATTTCTCGCTTCTTCTTCATGATATGCAAACAATGAAAGTATTGATGAACGTCATCGATGACAATTCGCGTTTCACACAGTTTCACATTTCACTAGAATTAGATTCATATTTGTCCGACAGACACATATCAAATCATTTAAGCGAACAATAAAAGAAAAAGGCCCAGCACTTCAATCATAAACGTATTAGAAAACAGGAAATGCATCTTCGATAAATTTGACAAGAGAGAGAATGTATTGGAACATTTGATCTTATGTAACTAGTCTAAATACATGAATATTATACATTATAGTCAAATATCTTTACCTATATATTGGAAAATCCCACTAAGAAAACATACGTCTAAAAATCGTTTAATCAATATTATATATAATAATGTTTAATGTTGCAATATCGATCAACCAATATTTAAGTATTTTTTTAATTCAAATCTCAATGGGATGAATAAGAAACGTTAACTATTTGACTATTATGACTATTTTGGTTCTAAATTTGTTTAGATGTAAATATTTAAAACTTTAGCATCACTAAGAATAATATAAATATTAGAATGCATTTTTAATTGAGTTAAATTGTAAGAGCGAATATGACTAAATTGAATATCTTTATAATTATTTTAAATCATTTATACTGTTTTCTAAAAAAATAAATAATATTAAGTCTAGCAACATTCTTTGACTTTCTTATATTTAAATCACAGCAATGTTGCAAAAATATTGTAACTGTAAGAGGTTATGGGGCAACATAACACTTTCATTTCTTTTTTCAGCAAGAGATTTCCTTTTAATAGAAAATAATTAGGTTTCAAACAGTTTTTATATTTCAGAATTTTAAAGAATGTTTAGAACTAAGGTACGATTCACGAGAGGTTTCCTTGATTTGTAGTGCTTTCTGCACCAATCCATGTAGTACGAAAATAGTTTAATGTCATCAGATTACGTGTGTGAAAAAAGACAAAACTTCATAATATGTCTGCTATGGCGTTTAGATGAAACATGCGAAAACATATGTTCCGGTATGCAACTTTAAAATTTTAAGGTTAAAAGTCACATTTTTGACAATATCTAAATCTGCAAAAACCCAGCCACAAATCGTTTTAATTAATGTGCACAATCGTTTTAAATGTGAGTTTAAGTGGTATAATTCCAATTTCTACATCTACTGGATAGTTCAGGTATTTACAGAGATAAATAATGCATTTATGTTGATTTTGTGTAAGCCGAAACAAAAATGTTAGTTGAATCAAATGCGCAATCAGTAGATTTGGCAAATAGTCATCGGATTAATCTGTTAATACAAGGATTTTTTTCTTTTAAGTATACATATAGGGAATTTTCTATTAGGTATACATATCCCACTGAGCAAAAAACAAACAAATAACGTTATATTAGCATTGTAGCAACATTAAACGTTGTATTAATGTTGATGAAACATTACTTAAATGGATTTGCTCAGTGGGTATGCATACGCCTTTTTTTAAAGAGTTCAATTTGAAGCTTAAAACGAGTGTTTTCCACTCCCAGACTAAGCATGAAGTAAAATTTCGAGTTTAGAAAAGCCTGAAAATTTGGTTTGGTCGCGTAGCGCGAAGCGCGGAGCGGCCAAACCAAATTTTCAGGTTTTTCTAAACTCGAAATTTTACTTCATGCGCCACGCGTATTAAACACTGAAAGCACTGAAATATTGTGAACGAGTAAACTTCGCTTGAAATCAGTGTCTTATACGCGTGGCGCATGAAGTATAATTTCGAGTTTAGAAAAGTCTGAAAATTTGGTTTGGTCGTTCCGCGCTTCGCGCTACGCGACCAAACCAAATTTTCAGGCTTTTCTAAACTCGAAATTTTACTTCATGCTTAACCTGGGAGTGGAACAAACTCGTTTAAACTTCGAATTGACTTCTTTTAAGAAAAAAACGAATATTTAAAAATCTACAACACGTAATTGGGATATGTAAACTGAAGAAAAAATTCACAAGAAATTATGATTTAAAGCTTTTCTAAAAGAAAGAACACTAATATACGCCCGGTCTCTCACGCCCGACGCGCCCTCATGCGGCCAAAGCTGTAAGTTGTTGACTGGGAGTCACGTTGACAGGCGCAAGCGGTTCGCATGCCGCACAGCTGTGAAACGCGTGTTTTTGTTATTAATAAGCGACGAAATGAGCAGGAAATCGGAGGGAAAAGTGTGTTGCGTGCCTGGCTGTCCCAACGCGCAGTTGAAAAATGTCGGTTTGACATTTTATACGTTCCCAAATCGTGATTATGAAGTACAGCGGAAGAAGTTGTGGATTGCCCGTGTACGAGAAGGGTAAGTAATAATGTTAACATTCCTATTTCACCTGAATAGAACTATTCAATCAATCTGCAATATTAAAATGAAAACAAACCTCATGTTGCCAGCAGCATTCCAAACCTATAAAAGTAACAGTGATAATGCTTGAAGAAAAATAATTTGAATGTAACAATGCGAATAAAAAGTCATTTTTTAATTGAAGTGTCCTTATTTCAGAGATGAAAATGGACCCTGGGTGCCAACGAAGCACACAAGAATTTGCGCTGAACACTTTGTTGGCGGTGTGAAATCAAATAATCCCACAGAGGAAAATTTTAACCCGACAATCTTCCCATGGAAACCGGCAAAGGAATCCTGTGAAGCTCGCAGACAGAGACTTGCCCTTCGCAACGAGAAGAAAAGTGTGAACTCGGCCCGTAATTCTGAAGGTACAACTGTAATTGAATGTGTTCATCAATAATTATTGCATAACCTTGCATGTAGTATTTCTGTGTAATTTCTTTGAGCAATATAAGCAATTTTTGCCCTTTATTTAAGCTTTTTTCGCGAAATATAGATAAATCGACAGCTCGAAATCCGCACTGCACAATAGTTGGCATGTTTTGCCGTCAAAACGGTATGTAACGATGAAAAACCACGATCTGCCGTAACAGGTTTAATCACGACATTTAAACGGCCCCAGTCAACAACTTAGCGGCGCTGCCGCCAGAGCTGAGCTCGAGTCGCGCGGCGAGGAAGAGACCAGGCGTATACTCACGACCTAAGCAGTATGACATTGTCATGTAACGTCAAAATTTGACACTGTCAAAATACTCTCTAAAAAAATTGAATGACACATCTCTACCGAATTCTATTATGTACAGGGAACGTGCCTTTTTACTACACATACCCCAGTAATTACAGCGTGTAGTAAGTAATCGGTAAATTTAAAGCTTCCCTAAATCAGTGTTTAATACACGTGGCGCATAAAGTAAAATTTCCAGTTCAAAAAATCATGAAAAACATATTCAGGCTTCGCTAAACTCGAAACTTTACTTTATACTTAATTAAAGAGCAAAAACACTCGTTGAAAGCATTAAATTAAACGCTTCAATTGAATCAATGAATGCCTAAAAATTTATAGAGTATTCATCGGGTTATGTACACGTATAATTTAAAGAAAAATTCCCTCTATGATTTTGTACAATAAAAAATATCGCAGACAATTTATCTCGACGAGATAAGTGGTTAGTTTAGGAAAGAGTTTTTCACGATTTACTGGTAAATCGGTAAACCGGTTTACAGGTATTGTATCGTTAACAAAGAATACAAACCTGCTAAGAGAAAAAAGGGTCCGATGTCACTATTTCTGATTAATCACTTAGTAAAAAATATTTTAAAATATATTGGTTTTGTATATTATATTCACTTGGTTTTGTTTCACTTGTATATATTTTATTTGTTAACTAATTTTAGCTTAGTGCCACTATTATCAAGAATGAATTAAGCTAGTTAAATAATATATTGATTTTGTAAATTATATTCACTTGGTTTTGTTTCACTTGTATATATATTATTTTTTAACTAATTTTAGCTTAATGCCACTGCTATAAAAAATGAATGAATCAAACTAGTTAAAAATAAAATACATAGAAATCAAACAAAACCAACCGAATTTATTTGACAAAACCAATTGAAAATTAAGTGAAATGGTAAAACCTTATAAATGTATTAAATCACTTCTATAAATGTCTCAGGGTAATATCATTTCCTTATGTTTTCCTATCGGAAGGAAACTATAATATATCCCTCATTACGTTTATTAATGGGAAATTTTCCCGCGTTTAGAAATTCTTTCGATTAAATTACAAACTTTCTAGGTTATTGGAACTGGGTAATGTAAACAGATAATTGATCGAGCAAGTATAATTGATGCCGCATCCTCTAATTTCGAAATTACTAAATTAACAATCAATACACAACAACATTTGCCGGGGAAATCGCAAATCGTTTGCCTTTTCATGAGAAATCACTCAAGAATAAAAACAGAACAGAAGCACAGAATCGGGTATGTTGGAATGCGTTCAGTCTGCTAATAAAAGGTGTTTTTTTTTAGATGTATGGAACTTATTTTTCAATTACAACCCATACAAATCTATAAAACAACAGATTTTTTGGCTTTAATAGGTAACCAATGTAATGGCATTTAGTGTTTAAAAATAATTTCGGGCATGTGACCACCGCGACTGCGTCTTAAATAAATTATTCTACTGGTTCAATTTTTCATAAATTTTTCCAATGTGGCCGGGCTAATCTCGCCGGTTACGAGGCGAATGTTTACCTTCACGTCTTCAATCGTCGCTGGTTTATCAGCATAGACCAGTGGTTTATCGTAGCCCTATAAAAAGTAGTCCAATGGGGTCAAATCACACAATCTGGGCGGCCAATTATCAGGCACATGTCTCGAAATAATTTGATAACCAAACGTTTCTCCCAACAATGCGAGGGTTTCACGCAGGGTGTGGCAAGCTGCGCCGTCCTGTTGAAACCATTTAGTTCTCAACAGAGTTGCATTGATGTTGGGGATAAAAAAATGTCGAATCATTGACCTGTAGCACTCGCCTTTGACGGTAACATTATCTCCGTCTTCATTTTTGAAATAGTAGGGGTCAATGTAGTAGTACTAGCTCGTTTTGGGTTTGAAATTGTCCCCACGTGTGTACATAGCCATAAATGAAGCCATCATATTCCGTATATGCTGCTCAGATGAACGATTATGAGCACCACGAAATGGGAAAAGTACTTTATAAATTTGACGCACAGAGCGCGCATTTTGGAAATACATTTCCACAATTTGTAATCGTTGCTCAACTGTGAGCTGTGGCATGTTAATTTGCCAATGCTTGCCGAACAAAATTTTCATTAACAGCTTGCTATTCTGACATTAGTTTGACAGATATCCATCATTGAAGTTCTATACCTCTAAAAAAATACCATTAGTAATTATAACGTTTTTTTTTAATTTTCCCATATGTAATACAAAAGGAAATTTTAATTTTTTTAGCGAAAATATCCCAGGTCTTCATCGACCCAGGGCGATGAAGACAATTTCTAAAAAATGTCTGTATGTCTGCGGACGCTGTACAACAAAAATCGTAAGAGATATTGATATGAAACTTAAAAATTATGCTGTTTGTTACAATATGAGGATCTGAAAAGCTTTGAGTAAAAATGCGAGAACCGGAAGTGGTATTTTACTTTCAGTTTAAGTATCCTGACGCAATTTTCATTTTGTACTATTTTGACGCTTTAAAAATAAATACTTTGTATTATTATTGTTAAAACAGAAACCAAATCATAAGCCCTAAATTTAAAACTTTACATGTAATCAGTGCTTTATACTCGTGGCGCATGAAGTAAAATTTCGAGTTTAGAAAAGGCTGCAAAATTTGGTATCGTCACTCCGCACAGTATACGATCTAACCAGTCTAGCCGGAAAAAATTCATGGACTAGTTTTTATGGTCCATCTTGGATCATAAATTAATTCATTTTGGATTAATATAAAAATAGTTTTCCAAAAAAAAAAAATTAAATAAGTCAATAATTAAATTCAGTAAGAGATTTGAGGTGTATTATCAACAAACCAAATATTTTTTCGTGTAGTTCATTTTGCATTTAATCAGCATTATGTTTGTCGATTCATGTTGTGTAGGTTTTCTTATTCATAATGTGTATCACTGTGTGGAAAACACTCGTTTAAAGCTTAAAATAAATTCATTCAATAAACCGAGCGTCGGCAAATGTACAACGTATGTTTACGTATACTTATAAGAAAAATTCTCGTTATGAACATGTTCGGTGTTACATAAAACTCTCTGTATGATATTGCAACTACACTTTTGCAGAAAAAGACACCAAAAAGAAAATATTTTTCAGCATTGATGAAACGATGTAATTTTAAAATAATTGATAATAAAATGAATCAAAAACAAATGAAATTAGTTGTTTACTTCAAGTTTGCTACTTTAATTAAATTCAGTAAGAGATTTGAGATGTATTATCAACAAACCAAATATTTTTTCGTGTAGTTCATTTTGCATTTAATTAGCATTATGCTTAGCGATTCATGTTGTGGAGGTTTTCTTATTCATAATGTGTATCACTGTGTATACTTTTAGACTAATCACAAGCGATTTACTTTTATAAAACATTTTTTGTACAGGGAATTTTAATTTTAAGTAATATTCTCCATATTTGTTGTCTATTTGAAATAGTTCAAATTAAGGCTTCAAACGAGTGTTTCTACTACCAGATTAAGCATGAAGTAATAGTATGTGCTGTATATCTTCAGATTTTCTTTTTTTTAAGAGTTCAATTTGAAGCTTTAAGCGAGTGTAGTTCACTTCCAGACTAAGCATGCAGTGAAATTTCGAATTTAGAAAAGCCTGAGCGTTTGGATTTGGATGCGTAGCGTCCAAATCCAAACTCAGGCTTTTCTAAACTCGAAATTTTACTTCATGCGCCATGAGTATAAGTCACTGAAATATTGTGAAATTAAAAATAGACTGTTACTCAGTATTAATAAAATATTGCTAAAGCAGGATTAAAAATATACTGCTTAACAAGAATATGTTAAACTTCACTTGAAATCAGTGTTTTATACGCGTGGCGCATGAAGTAAAATTTCGAGTTTAGAAAAGCCCCGTGAAAATTTGTCTCGGGTCGCTACGCGACCCTCGACAAATTTTCTACGCGGGGCTTTTCTAAACTCGAAATTTTACTTCATGCTCAGTCTGGGAGTGGACGACACTCGTTTGTAGCTTTAAACTGAACTTAAAATAAACAACGAATATCTGAAGATTTACAGAATATACGCAGTAATCGACATATGTATACTTAAAAGAACTCTCTATATAAAATAAAAACATAGGAAGTTAGAAAATATTATTTGAGTTATTAAAAATAGCATCGGATACGTTGATTTAAACAAACGTACAAATTCCTAACTTGAAAAAAAAAAAACGGCATAAGTTTAAGGTTGATAAAGCTGCATTATACATTTTATAGATTTTTATAAGATCTGCAATTTTCATTTAAAGATTTTTCTTAATTAACAGTATTTTAAGAAATATTGACAATAAACAAGGCGTGCTCACTTAATGTTTACACCTAACAAAAATGTTAGATATCTTAGTAATCGCAAAAAGTCGCACAATTTAACGAGATTTATCGTAAAAAAAGTCATCTTAAGGATTATTAGAGAACAGGTAGTAGTTTATGACGATGCATAACACAAAACATATTGATGTTTTTATGAGATGTTTATATTTGTTTTTTTTTATAAATTGAATGACCTATTATGTTTTTCTTATATTATATTATATTTACACAAATAATATACAGAGAGTTTTATGTAACACCGAACATTTTCATCCAATACAATTAGACACCTTTATTTTTTAAGTTATTTGGAAATTGGATTGCCTATATGACCATTACAAATTGTAGCCAATCAATCGCAATGAATGCCTCAACTTGTACATACAGAGAGTTTTTCTTTCAAGTATACATGTCCCAATTACAGCGTATATGCCGTAAATATTTAGATAACCGTTGTTTTTTTTAAATGAGTTCAATTTGAAACTTGAACTGAGTGTGTTCACTCCCAGACTAAGCATAAAGTAAAATTTCGAGTTTAGAAAAGCCTGCAAATTTGGTTTGGTCGCGTAGCGCGAAGCGCGGAGCGACCAAACCAAATTTTCTGGCTTTTCTAAACTCGAAATTTTACTTTATGCACCACCGGTACAAAACACTGACGTATTACGAAATTTAAAACACACTGCTAAACTTTACATTGCATCAGTGTTTTGTATCGGTGGCGCATGAAGTAAAATTTCGAGTTTAGAAAAGCCTGAAAATTTGGTTTGGTCGCTCCGCGCTTCGCGCTACGCGACCAAACCAAATTTGCAGGCTTTTCTAAACTCGAAATTTTACTTCATGCTTAGCCTGGGAGTGGAAAACACTCGTTTAAAGCTTAAAATTAAATTCTTTCAATAAACCGAGCGTCGGCAAATGTACAACGTATGTTTATGTATACTTAAAAGAAAAATTCTCGTTATGAACATGTTCGGTGTTACATAAAACTGTATGATATTGCAACTACACTTTTGCAGAAAAAGACACCAAAGAGAAAATATTTGTCAGCATTGATGAAACGATGCAATTTTAAAATAATTGATAATAAAATGAATCAAAAACAAATGAAATTAGTTGTTTACTTCAAGTTTGCTACTTGATATCACAGAGAATAGAAAGTAAACCGAAATAATTCTGTATGAGGAATCTTTTTCTGATGTATATGAATAATTTGTAGTAATGTATTTGTAATTTTCATATTTCAATAATTTGAATTGGGTCCCGCTAGAACGGTCAAATCGTATACTGTGCTCCACTTTACTACGCGACCAAACCAGAAATTTAGGCATTTTTAAACTTAAAATTTCACTTCTTGCACTCGCTAGAAGTATCAAATTAAACACTTTTATAAAAACAACGAATGCCTGAACATTTACAGAGCATCCATCGGGATATGTATACTTAAAAGACAAATTCCCTGTATAGAATTTAGTATAAAATATGTGTAAGTATTTAAAGAATTGTATGTTTTGCAATAATAAAACACAAACCATCAATAAAATTACACAGTGAAAACAACCATTTAAAAATTACCCAACTCTTGTATTCTCAATGCCTAATGCTTACGCTTTTTATATCCATTTAAAAATTACTTAACTCTTGTTACTTTAATATCTCGTGTTTATAATTTTATTAATGAGCTCTACGATCGCGCAGGAAAGTGAAACCATAATCGATCTTCCGCAATCTTCAAAAAGTAACGAGTCGAAATGTAAAAAAAGAAGCAGATAATTGTAGTAATTTATTACGGTTGATTGTGTGTGTAATTATGTTTGCTTTTTCTTAATGAACAGGAACGAGATCCTCCGCACCATTCACTCCATTCTTCGTTTAGTAAGCGAGGCGCTTAAATTGCGCAAACGCGATCGACTTAAGTTGGTTCAAAATCGACTTACCTCACCCGCACTTTGAAGGATTTTCATCATCGCCCTTACTCCTGATGATGGATGATGAGCTGGACCGCTATCACCTAAAAAATCATACAATTAATATATAATTGTTAATTAAAGGATAATTCTAATCCTTACAATTATATGATTTGGTACGTTTTTCTTTTCATTTTATCAATGTTTTCTGATTATAAAATTATGTTTCCACCATTAACATCATAATTACTGAGCGACCAAACTAATTTTTTTGGCTTTTCTAAACTAAACATTTTACTTCATGCCTGTATGAAACACTGAAATATTGTGATGTTTAAAATATACTATTTTGGTATTCCTTAATAATAATTTTCAAAAACCGACATTAAATTTTTATATTCTGAAGATCCTAATTATTTTATATTGAATTTATCAATTTGACCAAATTTTTAATGAGTATGTAAACTTTGATAATAATATGTAGTTTGAATCTTGTCGTTTATGTAAATTATACTTCTGTTAAATTAAGCAATTTTTTTTTGATGTATAAATAAATACCTATAGTATTGTTAATTGTATTGCTTTGTTTTCGTTGAAATTAACAATTTTTAATGTTTTTGATGATTTGCAAAATTTTTCGGGTTTTGTCAATTTTTGTTATTTTCGACATTTTAAAAGATTTTAATTGATTTTTTTTATATTTATTTAAAATAATAATAATCAAAATTATTGGGCCTCATAAATTTAGAAGATTGAAGTTAATTTTTAAAGTTTCTAAAATGTTAGTTAATCTCTAACGCTTTTCATATCTTTTCGAAGATTTCCTTTAATTTTTAAAATTCCTGAGTTTTTTTACATTTTTCTTAATTTTAGAAATGTTGATACATTTCGTCAATTTTTCAGTTTTTTTGAAGTTCCCCAAGATTTTTATTAATTTTTAACATTTTGACGCGTTATTAAATTCCAAGGTTTTCGTTATATTTTAAAATTTTGACGGTTTTTGTGAATTTCGTAAATTTTAAAAATGTTAATGCAATTTATGAATTCTCGAGATTTTCCTCATATTTTAAAACGTTAGCAATTTTCGTGAATGTCCTAAACTTTCGTTAATTTTCATGAATCTCCACGGTTTTAGTAAATTTTCATAATCTTATTTTTCGTAAATTTTCAACGTTTTAGTCAATTTTAAAAATCCAAACACTTTTCGTACATTTCCACGATTTCCGGTAATTTTCAAAATTACAATAGTTTTCGCGAAATCCAAAGATTTAAGGTAGTTTTCAAAATCTTGACGTGAATTTTTCAAGTTTTTCGTTAATCTTTAAGATCGAGAATTCCCAAAATTTTCGTAAATCTTCAAAATTTTCATACAAGTGTAAATTAGCAAGAAGTTATCAAAATTTATTATGAAATTTTAATAATTTTTAAAATTTATTATGAATTTTTTAGCATCGAATAATTCATTTAGACGTTATATTAATCGTTAATGATTAATAAACGCTTTGAAGAAAGGCCTCATATTTTTACAAATAAATTGTCTTTGAAATCTGCGAACCCGAACAATAACGAAATTCTTGAAGATTAAAAAATTTATAAATTCCGGGATTTTTTTTAAATTAAGGAAAATCTAGGAAACACATAAAACTCATTTCATGTATTTCCTAGATTTTCGTTAATTTAAAAAAAATCCCGGTATTCATGAATTTTTCAAAGTTTTAAAAAGTAACGAAAGGAGGCAAGAGTTTGAAAATCAGTAATAATCTTGAAAAATGCATGATTTTTGTCAAAATTTTCAAAATTGTTCTAAATCCTGGAAATTAAAAAGAAGTTTAAAAATTAATAAACGTATTGGAAAATTCACAAGTCGTTAAAATATTGAACATTAAATGAAATATTGAAAATTCACAAAAATTGACAAGATTTTAGAAATTGAACAAAAACTTAAAATCCCTGAAGATTTAGTAAATTAATGAAAATATTGTAGAAAGCCCGTGACTATTTTTTAACAAATATTTTCCACTCCCAGACTAAGCATGAAGTAAAATTTCGAGTTGAGAAAAGCCCTAAGAAGTTGGGCTTTTCTCAAATGTTTGAAACATTTTTTTATTATAAATTATCATGTTGACATTGTGTTAACATTTTATCAAATTTCATCGATTTTTGACAATTTTCGGTTTTTCAAAATTCTGGTAAATTTAAACATTTTAACCTTGACATTTCATACCTTTTCCATGATTTTCACACCACGGACAGAGCATAAAATTCTAGATTAATCTCTATTATTATTATTATTATTATATTTTGCATATTCATAATTATATAATAAAATAATAAAAATAAGTATTGGAAATGAGACAATCAAAAACAGTTAAATGTTTGTCGATTGAAATTAAAATCGTGAATATTTATTTATCCAGTTTACTTGTCTACTGTAATTTAATACCCATTCATTCACCCGGCGCTATTTAAACAAACAAACAACACTCTCCGCACTCATGATTTTTATTATTCGTTGTGATCAAATTCGACAGGCACTATGAACCAATATATAGTCAAAACTACTTTCAGCAAATGTTGCTATCTCTGCGCCATCTTGTACCCCAGAATCACACTAGCACCAAAAATTGGCCCTTTTAAAGCAATATGCTAAAGCAGTATATTTTGAACTTTACGTTAAATCAGTGTTTTGGAAAATTCTATGTATTAAAAATAATTCATTTCGATACTGTAACTCGATTTTTCTAAATTGTTGTTTCTGCAGTCAATATAATAAAGGTTAATTATTATTATGTATTTAGAAATTTTGCTATTAACAATTTAATTACAGATTTCTACTTAAGATTAGAGGATGTTAAGTTAAATAAGTATTATACATTCTGACAAAATCCCCATTAAACATTTTACATACTTTACATATACTTTCCCTTTTCTTCACAAGATATATTACCGCGAATTTCCATCTTTTTAATATGTATCTCATGTTCGTGTAATGAAAACTGAAAAAAAAGGTGGAAGCAGTAAATTAAACCATCTCAACTAAACAACATTATTAACTGGACCCATCATTTTGTTGGCGAAGATTTAGAAAGTGAGTGATAATTTCATTTCGCGTGCTCATCACCAGATATCATCGCGGAACACCGAAACTGGATCTTCAATTTTTTTCGTGAAAGTCCGAACTTTCCAAAATGTAGAGCCGTGCATGCAGATTTTATTGCGTACAGTTCGGTTTTTCCAAAAATGTACAGGTATTTATGGAAATTTGTAATTGTTTGACTTTATTGCATTGTGCTTTTACTACGTGCTAAATTTTCGAATGCTTGGCATGAATGATTCAACGTAAATAAATAGTGGTATTTGCAATAGATTTGGTTATATGGGTGTTGTTAAGCAGAAATTTAACAACCAATTCAAATTTGTAATAAATTAATCTAGAATTAATCTGTCATAAAAAAAGAAAACATTTTAGAAAAGTCTACGAAAGAATAATTTTATCTATTATTTAAAAATGAAAACACTTAGTTAAATTTAACTAATATTTTGGTTTTTTATTCCAACTAGTTTCGACTTTGAGTCATTCTCAAGGATAAATATATCAAATTTATTTTATTTTAATAGTAATCTATGTTCATTCAGCCAAAGATTGGATTCATTCATTATATTATGTTAGAGATTTTACAAATGTTTTATTACATAATGGTAAAATAACATCACACACACTCACATTCAGGTGATTCCGAACAAGTGTAAAAACAATTCACAGTTTCTTCAGGAGTTAATTTAAAGCCAACAGATTAGATATACATAGGTCCAATTTAACCCTTTTAGCCCTGGAATTTTTCTGGTGCCCACAAAAATGTTTTGTACACTGCACATTATTTATTACCATCTCTGATATACAGAGAGTTTTTATTTTAAGTAAGTAAGTATATCTCAATATACTGTATACGCTGTAAATCTTCAGATATTCGTTGCTTTTACAAATATTTCAAATTGAACGTTTAAACGAGTGTTTTCCACTCCCAGATTAAGCATGAAGTAAAATTTCGAGTTTAGAAAAGCCTGAAAATTTGGTTTAGTCGCGTAGCGCTACGCGGCCAAACCAAATTTTCAGGATTTTCTAAACTCGAAATTTTACTTCATGCGCCACGCGTACTAAACACAGATGAGATGTGATGTTCAGAATACACGTTTTTAGCATACTGCTTTAGTAGAATATTTTGAACTTCATCTAAAATCAGTGTTTTATACGCGTGGCGCATGAAGTAAAATTTCGAGTTTAGAAAAGCCTGAAAATTTGGTTTGGTCGCGTAGCGCGGAGCGGCCAAACCAAATTTTCAGGCTTTTCTAAATTCGAAATTTTACTTCATGCTAAATCTGGTAGTGGAAAACACTCGTTTAAGACTTCAAATTAAACTATTTTAAAAAACAAACGATTATCGGAAAAGTTACAGCTCATGCATACATGTATGTATATTTAAAAGAAAAAGGCCTAGTATCTTTACCAAAATTAAGTGGTGGCAAATGCCACCGTCAGGGATGAAAGGGTTAAATTATTTTCAAAATTGCAGCTGATTTATAGTTTTTGAAATAAAAAAATATTATTAAATACAATTTAACAATTTACACAAAATTGAATGATAAAATAAAAAAATGTTTGTAAGAAAACTATAAAGGTTGTTCTTTTGCCCTCCTGTATCTTGAATAAGTCATCAGGGCATTTTTTTAAGTATACGAGGTGTGGCTAAATAATACCGAGATTCATGCTTCTCCACAAGAACTACGCATGCGCCAAAGTCGTACGACTGACAGTTGTGTAGCGTGAAGCCTTCTCTTTTGATTGCCGCCCTACCTGTGTCTGTAGATATATTAAGGTGGCCGTGGCTTTTATTTGTGTGAGACCGTGTTTTTTGTTTTGCGGAAAAAATGATGTGTTTTAATAGAGCAACGAAATTCGTGAAATTTCATACGAAACTTAAAAAAAACCACTACTAAAACTTATCTTTCATTAAAAGAATTTTGTGGCAATAAATGTTTATCACGTGCGCGGGTTTTTGAATGGTTTAAGCGTTTCCAAGAAGGCCGAGAAGACGTTGAAAATGATGCACGCCTGGGTCGCTCTTCCACGTCAAAAACGGATATAAATATAGAAAAAATCGGTTATCTGATCCGATCTGACCGTCGGTTAACTATTCGTGCGATTGCTGAAACTGTAGGAATTGACAAAGAATGCGTAAGGCTAATTTTACATAACAATTTTAACATGCAAAAAGTGTATGCGAAAATTGTGCCTAAAATTCTCACAATCGAACAAAATGACGCTCGTGAAAATGTTTGTACTGAAACTTTGAATGTCATTGAAATTGATCCAAATTGCTTGGGAAGACTGATAAAATGTGATGAATCTTGGTTTTTTTACGATCCAGAAACTAAGCGTCAATCTATACACTGGAAGGGACCAACTTCACTGAGAGCTAAAAAAGCTCGAATGAGCAAATCAAAATTCAAGGCGATGATGATTGTTTTTTTCGATATTTATGGGATTGTGTACCTCTACTGGGCTCCTAAAGGTCAACAAATCAATCAACATTACTACCTTGAGGTTCTTGCTCAGCTCCATGAAAAAGTTAGGAACAAGCGATCCAAATTGTGGAAGAACATGTCAGAGGTTCTTCATTACAACGCGCTGGCTCAAACTGCATTGTCTGTCCAGAGGTTTCTAATCAAGTATAACCCTATTCGCCTGACCTGGCATCATGTGACTTTTATCTGTTTCCCAAGGTCAAATCTGCAGTAAAAGGAACAAGATTTTAGACCGTTGAAGATGTGAAAGAAAAAGCGGCAGGCGTCATAAAGGGGCCCACAAAAGAAGACTTCCAGCACTGTTTCGAATAGACTTGGTGTACTCAGGTTTTTATCATTCGGTGTATACCTTTCGAGCGTCCGTCTAAGGACCGGTGGATCACCGCCATATCTGCGAACCACTGCCCGTCGGAGACCAACTCACATGTAGACCGGAGGGGCGAGTAGGCACCCCTGGGCTTTTAAAGGCCCACCCCCGACTCCTCATTTAGCGGCGACAAGCACCAGGGCTGAGTCAACCCCGCCGTGTGTAAGTTAGCCCTACCCAAATCCACAATAGATTTGCAAAGGTCGCGGTGGTACAGGCCAATGAGGCCACCCCTACAAATATTTAGCCCTATCCAAGATAGGGACACAGAGGCAACTCAAGAAGGTCTACAGCTCCGACTTGGAGAATCTTCCCCTTCAAACACCTATCGTCCGAAGACTCAGGTCTGCCCCAGACGCCTCCTGTTTAGGTGCTATGCTGGACCTCCACTGTTTCGCACAATGGAAAATTCGCATGGAGCGCTGTAGGGAAAGAGAGCGGGTGCAGCAGCAGCTCGCAGCGTAACTTCAGGGTAGGCCAGAGACCCAAGGTAATATGTATTCATTATTGAAAGGTGACTTTGTTGTGCAATTCCTTTTTGTGTGCCTTGGCGCTGTGGCCTACCCTGAAGTTAGGCTACGAGCCGTTGCTTGAAGGGTGTATATTGAAGGGGATAATAACTAAATATGTTTAAATTTAAAATATAATGCTTTATATCACTAGTCTCAGTATTATTTAGCCACACCTCGTACATATCCCGATGCATACTCTGCAAATGTTCGGGCATTCGGTGCTTTTAGGTGTTCAATTTGAAACTTCTATGGAGTGTTTTCCGTTTTTGATTAGGCACAAAGTAAAATTTCGAGTTAACAAAAGCCTGAAAATAATTTGATGTGGTCGCTTCGCTTCGCGGAGCGAACAAACCAAATTTTCTGGCTTTTCTTAACTCGAAATTTTACTTCATGCTAAATCAAAGATTAGAAATACTCGTTAGTAGTTAATAAACTTATTACAAAAATAAACAACAAATGCCTTAAAATGCATACCCATCAGGATAAGTATACTTGAAAGAAACATTCCATGTATATTTATGTCTATAGCCCCACCAATGAAAATTCTCATGAGCCGCCACTGGATAGTGGTAGACCTGTTCTTAAAATAACTTTACGCTCAGTAAATTCAACATTATTTTCACTTTTATCAAATGTTTTCATTACACAACACCGCGTCAAGATATTTTGAGTAAACTTGGAAAACTTTTAATTGCACTTAACGTAATTTCTTCCTTCCATAAATATTTTGCAATGATCTTGAAGCAAATTTACTCAAGTTAACACCTACTGAGTAACGTCCACATTGCGAAACAATCGACGTGCTTGTCTGTTCCATTAACACGTTTCAGAAGATAACGAATGATGTAAAGAGGAACAAGATGATGTCTCTCTCTTTTTGAAACAAAAATATGAAACAGTTTCAGATGTCACCGTTTAAATTATGAATAAACAAAGGAAGTAACGATGGCATTGTTGTAAAAAAGGAGACAATGCTCAGAATCTGAATAATTTCTTGAGTAGTGGAAATTATTAATAATAGTTTTGTGTTCAGGAGTATGACTGTTATAATGAATAAATATAAGTAGATTTCTTTGAAGAAATTTACAGTTTTATGACAGTACGAATTATCAATTTCCATAAAAAATGAAGTGAAATTTCGAGTTTAGAAAAGCCTGAAAGCGTAGCGCAGCGGAGCGACCAAGCCAAATCAAGCTATTCTAAACTCGAAATTTTACTTCATGCCACTCTGGAAGTGGAAAACACTCGTTAGAGCTTTTGAATTGAAAGTTTTTAATAAGATCACGAATGTCTAAAAATGTACATTGAAAAATTCCTTGTATTGAATCTAGAATTATTAAAATTTGAACATATAAATGCGCAGATAATAAAGAAGACAGATATTCCTGAGCAAGGAATATTACCTGATCCTCATATCCTACCTGATCCTCAGAGACACTTTATTTAATTGGTAGTAGATACAAATATTTTAAGGTAATCGTAATAAGTAATTGTAATAAGTAAATACATTTGTAATTGTAATCTTTGTGAGTTAATTGAATTGTCATATTAATGTCAGATTTCCCATAACATAACCTACAAATTAAAAGTTTATTTACAACATAACATATGATTAATCCTATTTTAACCTAAAACACACAACCTGCATCACACCACTAAATTCTTGAAATGTCAAATTTGATTGGTCCCATTAAAAAGAAAAACAGATTATAAATTTATATTGCAAACAGAACTTACTTAATCATGTTTCAGCGTTCAGGAATGAACATAGTGATGGTTTATGTTTTTATCTAATTGTTGTTTTTATTTCCTATAAACGAGTAATTTTGTCAAAACCGTATTCTAGGTTTTAACAAAATTACTCGTTTATAGAAAATAAAACAACAATTAGATAAAAACATAAACCATCACTATGTTTATTCCGAATGCTGAAACAAGATTTGTTCACTTTATATTGTAAATATTTTAATCAATTTCTTTACACTTTTATTATTGGAGCTTTAAGGCACAGGTTCATTAGGATTTCTTAAAAAAATATTTTTACGAATTACAGAATGTCTGCTTCCCAACAATAATTCTTAAGTTTTTTCGAATTATGTATATTTGTACGCAGTTGGATAATAGATTCAATTTTACAGTGTTTTTAATTATATTAATTACTGGCAGTTAATTGAATCATTAATTGAAATTAGATGTAAATTAAGTCGGAAACATTCACTCAGGTTATAAACACCGGGGAAATTCAATACTTGCATCAGGAACTTATTGCAAATTTCGTTTATTTCCGAAAAAGAACACAAAAATCCGAACTTTCTCAATACCAAATATATGAGCAGTAAATATTTCCCCGACAAATACGCATTACCTTAATGAGTTGTGAGAGGTAGATTGCATTATGCACGTCCATAATTCTTCCTCCTGTAATTCAATTATTCTTCCGACCATTAAAACTTCATGAAACTGTCATTTAAATGATTTACTTTTATTGAAAGTCTTATAGCGGCATATGCAGACCAAATTTTGGTAATAATGTATTTATCTCATGTAGAGTATCTTGAAACGTGATTCAGAACACGATTACTTGAATGTAAGAAAAATGGGCCGAGTTCGTATAAAATGTTGAAATTATGACGTTCTACATATTTTTTCTTTATATTAAAGTCGATTTTTTTGAAAGCGAAAAGTCCATATACAGGGAATTTTCCTTTTAAGTATGCATATCCCAATTACATTGTATATGCTGTAAATATTTAGATATTCGTAGTTTTTTTTACTAGAGTTCAATTTGAAGCTTTAAATGAGTGTTTTCCACTCCCAGATTAAGCATGAAGTGAAATTTCGAGTTTAGAAAAGCCTGAAAATTTGTTTGGTTGCGTAACGCGTAGTGCTACGCGACCAAACATGCGCCACGCGTATAAAACACTGATTTAAAGTAAAGTTCAAAATATACTGTTTAGTTTTTATCACATGTTCATCAATTTTTCAAATGTTTATATGGAATATGTGAAAGTATACTTATAAGAAAAAATCCCTGTATGTGTTATAAAGTTGCAAGTTGTAGCGTTCTCTTTTTTAAAAACCTCTGCATCGTGACAATTTATTTGACAAAACATGATTTATTTGTTCCATTGATAACCATTTACCAACATCTCAAAATTTGATGATTAAAATACCCTACTGTTAAAGCAGGACTGCAACTGTTCGCAGTAAATACACCCTAAGTTTGGTCATATTAAAAAAAAACAGTTTTAGTATGAATGAAATTGCTAATACTTGGTTGTAGAATACCTTAAAACATTAAAAGTGCGACTCTTTAAGCAATTTGCAACCAAATTGTCTTACAAAAACTAAATAAAATACTTATTATTGTTTCAATAAGTGTTTCTTTTTGTATATGTAAGACAAATTCGTTGTAGATTGCGTAAGAAATCGCACTTTTAATGCTTTGCAATATAAATTATTTGAGTATTTGGTGATTGAAACAATCAGACTTGCATCTTTGTTTCCCTATTATTTAAGTACCTGAAACAATCTGATTTGCAGAAATGGCGTCATCTGGCTGTAGTTTCACTTCCATTTCCTTTAGTTTTGAGTTTAAATCCCTTGTGTGGAGAAACAGAAAAAGCGTTGTGGATATTGCCATAAGAGCAATGAGTTCACTGGTTCTGCAAAAAAACAAAAGAAGAATTTGAGTATTTTATATTTAACTCCAATACATAAAGGGAGACTCTCTTTTAAGTAACTATACATACTTTAACTACTATAAAGTTGACAACAATTATAATATTTATTGATTTTTTAAACCTATTAATATCTAAGTCAAAATGCTTAACTACTTACTTACTGGTGTAAACCGAAATACTGGCAAAAAAGTTAAATAAATAGATTCAGAAAGGTGAACATTTATTAAAACAGATAAAGTAGTCAAAAATCCACTATACATCAATTCATTTGTTCCGTTCATCAAGACAGTTGGCTTGTGAACTGTCTTGATGAACGGAACAAACGAATTGATGTATAGTGGATTTTTGACTACTTTATCTTGAAAAAGAAAATGTAGTTTTATTCAAATAAATTAAAATAGAAATAAATAAATATTAATAATAAATAAATATATATGTATTATATTATTTCATTGTAATTCTCTGAATAAAGATGTTCTATATATAGTAAAAAATCTTAATATTAATTAAATCAACAAACAGACAAAGAAAGTTTAAATTCGCAAATTTAACAGATTTAACTTCATACAGTGATTTTTTTTAAAGTATACATATGAATAGACTTTTTTTAAAGTTTAATTTATAGCTATTAACCAGTGTTTTCCACTCCCAGACTAAGCATGAAGTAAAATTTCGAGTTTAGAAAAGCCTGAAAATTTGGTTTGGTCGCTCCGCTTTGCGGAGCGACCAAACCAAATTTTCAGGCTTTTCTAAACTCGAAATTTTACTTCATGCGCCACGCGTATTCAACAGTAAAAATACTGAAATATTGCGATCACGTCAACTTCGCTTGAAATCAGTGTCATATACGCGTGGCGCATGAAGTAAAATTTCAAGTTTAGAAAAGCCTGAACATTTGGTTTACTTCATGCTTAATCACCTTAATCACCATAAGTTTAGAAACGCCTGAGAATTTGGTTTACTTCATGCTTAACTTGGGAGTGGAAAACACTCGTTTAAAGCTTTAAAATGAACTCTTAAAAAAAATAAACAACGAATGTCTGAAGAATTAGAGCATACAATTGTGACATGTACACTTAATAGAAAAACTCCCTGTATATTGAATAATTATAGTAATCATTGTTAATTCATTGTAATTGACTGATCTTGGACAAGTCAAATTAGAAGAAAATGTAATTTTAAATTCAAAAAAGAAAAACATATTAATATACCGAATCTCAAACACCAAACCTGGCCATTGTGTTATTCAGATTTTAATTAGACGTCTAACGAGTGATTTCACCCCTTGATAAAGCAAACTTTCGAGTTTTGAAAAGCCTGGAAACTTGGTTCGGACTAAACCAAATTTTCATTCTTTTATAAACTCGAAAATTTACTTCATGCGCCAGGAGTATAAAGCACTGACATATTCTTAGTTTTAAAAATATTTCATGAATAATAATAATAAAAATCACAAATTTAAATTCTTGAAAATATAAATTAATGAATTAACTAAGTCCAACAAAAATAGTCAACATCAAAGAATCAATTTAGACAAACTTGGAAACGTTGCAATCAGTTAAGTCTTGGAATTATATTTTTATTTGTAAGCTCAACGAAGCTTGAGTACAGGCAAATCAAATACAGGGTGTTCTAAATTATCGGGCCACCATTGGTAACTTTGTTATATTTGGAGCTACGAAGTCGGTTAAATTAGAAAACCAGTAGTATTTCTTACGTACATTACGATGGTGGAAACAGAAAAACAAGTAAACTTTAGTTTTTTGATGAATATTTTGACATATTTAGAAAGAGAAAAAATACATAAACGAAAAAGTTTAAATTAATAATTATCCTAAAATTGAAGATAACGGAGTTATGGGCCATTAAAATACTCCACATTTCCGAAATCAAAACGGCGATAAACAAACAATGTCGAATATTGTCAAAGTATCCATGCTGATTGACGTTTAGCCAATTTTCTTGAATTATCTTGATTTTTCCTATAGCCTTTCGCCATTTCAGCTGCATTTTTTGAATATAATAAATGACACTCTAACATGTCATATTTCTTGTTATGAGGAAAAGGCATAATACAAGAAAATTAGCTATACGGCAATCATCATGGATACTTTGACAACATCCGACATCGTTTGTTTATCGCCGTTTTGGTTTCAAATCAGTAGTCTTATTATAAAATATGCAGTATTTTAATGGCACATAACTTATTTATCTTTAATTTTAGGATAATTATTTATTAGGCCTTTTTTGTTTGTGTATTTTTTCTCTTTCTAAATATGTCAAAATATACAGGGCATCCGAATTAAATAAATGTTGTTTTTGCTGAGGTTCACTTGTTTTTCTGTTTGCTCCATCGCAATGTACGTAAAAAATACTACAAGTTTATTAATTTAAGCGACTTCGTAGCTCCAAAGATAACAAAGTTACCAATGGTGGCTTGATAATTTAGAGCACCCTGTATAATCAGCAACGCGTTTTTATCCTAAAATTGAAGTTAACGGAGTTATGGGCCATTAAAATACTCCACATTTCCGAAATCAAAACGGCGATAAACAAACAATGTCGAATTGTTAAAGTATCCATGCTGATTGACGTTTAGCCAATTTTCTTGAATTATCTTGATTTTTCCCATTGCTTTTCGCCGTTTTAGCTGTATTTTTTAAATATGATAAATGACACTTTAACATGTCACATTTCTTGTTATGAAGAAAAGACATAATACAAGAAAATTAGCTATACGGCAATCAGCATGGATACTTTGAGAACATCCGACATCGTTTGTTTATCGCCGTTTTGGTTTCAAATTGGTAGTCTTATTATAAAATATGCAGTATTTTAATGGCACATAACTCCTTTATCTTTAATTTTAGGATAATCATTTACAAAGCCTTTTTTGTTTGTGTATTTTTTCTCTTTCTAAATATGTCAAAATATACAGGGCATCCCAATTAAAAAAATGTTGTTTTTGCTGAGGTTCACTTGTTTTTCTGTTTGCTCCATTGCAATGTACGTAAAAAATACTACTAGTTTATTAATTTAAGCGACTTCGTAGCTCCAAAGATAACAAAGTTACCAATGGTGGCCCGATAATTTAGAACACCCTCTATAATCAGCGACGCGTTTTTTTTGCTATTTTAGCAACAAATATAATTTATATTAAAAGTAGCTCCAATCCACAAAACGGTTGAGACTTCTGCTTTAGACCAACGGCAAACTTGACTATAGTTAATGAAATTGTCAAAATTGAACATTTCTCAAAATTTATAAATTTAACATAACATGATATAAATGGTCTAAAAATAACATAAAAAGTAAATGTGTTCGTATTCGTGTTTGGAACTGGGCTTCCAAATAAGTTTTCTTTGATGGTAGCTGATAAGCAAATAACAAATTTAAAAAAAGTCCACCATCCTAAAGGGTGATCAACAATGATTGTAGACAAGTTAAATTTCCCGCCGAAAAATCTGGGGAATTTGATCGCTCCAAGTTCATGCCAAGGAAAAACTAATAAACAGTAACTCGATTTGACATTAGCAGCGTCGTGCGTCGTATTTTGCCATTGTGTTAATTCATTCTTCGAATTAAGTTATTTTTCATTCTGTTTCATAGACATCAGTTCTTATCAGGACTACTTTGTATAAGTCTTTGTTTTGTGGTAAGTGATTTGCTGTTTTTAAGGTTAGAAAATTAGAAAATTAGAGTTTAATCCTAAATTTACAGATTTTAAGAGAATTCGCTTGTGTTTACCGTGATGTTTGCACCACAGCATGATGCTTTCATCCTGAAGGCTCATTATCGAAGTGGAACTATGAATGAAGATGGCACATGGACTTACTCATTACAATCGTGTCTGAATCAATTTATTCAAGCCTTCCCCGATGTCCACATTCCTTACAAAACATTTTCGTCGCATAAAACCCGCATTGTTGACGATTTTGAGGGAAAGAATTGTATCTGTAAGGGCAAGTCAGCTGGAAGACTGCCTATCTTAACAGAAGAGGTTGTTGGCGACATTCAACAACGACTTGAACAAAGCCCAACAAAATCTTTAAGAAAACTTTCAGCTCAAACGGGTATGTTCTTAATTTTAAGGTGCGCACAAATTTTAATGTTTAATCCTTTTACAGGAGTATCGTATGGGAGTTGCATAAAAGCCACAAAAAAAATTCTGCATTTGCACCCGTATAAGGTATCGGTAGTTCAACAACTTGAGCCACTTGATTTCCAAAAAAGAATTGATTATTGCAATTGGTTTAATCAGAATTTAAATGATAATGGTATGTTGGACAAGACCTTTTTTACTGACGAGGCGTGGTTACACTTGTCAGGATATGTGAACAGCCAAAACTATCGTACGTGGGCTACAGAAAATCCTCATACTTTTATTAAAACGGATTTACATCCACAAAAAATTGGTGTTTGGGTAGCAATTTCGAGACATCGGATAATTGGCCCAATATTTTTCAACGAAATAATCAATGCGGAGCGCTACCGTACACTCATTCTAGATGAATTTTTGAATCAATTGCATGATGACGAACAGATAATGGGTTATTTTCAGCAAGATGGAGCCACTCCTCATACTGCGTTGGCGACATTAAATTACGTAAGGGAATTTTACGATGATCGCTTGGTAAGCGACGGATTATGGCCACCACGTTCGCCAGACCTCACTCCGTGCGATTTTTATATATTCGGGCATTTAAAAAATAAGGTTTTTAAAAATCGAATGCATACCCTAAACGAGCTTAAAGCAGCAATTGAAGAAGAGATAAGGAACATAAATCCGGAGGAGCTTGAACGAGTATTTCAAAATAAAAATCGTAGAGTTAACATTTGCCTAGAAAATGAAGGCCATCATTTTCAACATTTATTATAAAATTAGGGATGCTCACTCTACGTTTATTAAAAATACACAAAACCTTAACTTACTTCAATTTACTTTGTATATTTAATTAAAATTGTAAAAAATTTATATATAGTTTTGATTAAATATTTAATTTATGTTGGGAAAAAATGTTTGCTACGCCAATGGAAAAGCGATCTAGGGGATTTTTTTTTCATATAATCAGTTGTACCAACAATTTTTGGCGGGAAATTTAACCTGTCTACAATCATTGTTGATCACACTGTATCACTACTAAAAAATTTATAATAATAAAATTTCAATTAAAGCACCAGCTCCCCCAACAGTTCGGGGCCAGGGTTTCCCCGATAACTCTTATGGCCAGTCCGCCCATTGAATTATGTACTGACAAGTGTAAGGCTTCAGCTCATAACACATTGAAATATATTATCGGTCGTATGCATAGTCCTGTGATTAAACTGTTACTAACGTGTGATTAACTAATCGCGATTAAGGTGTTACTAAGTACTTCGTATGCATAGTCATGTTTTATTACATACTTGTTAGTAGCGCCTAACTTTAGTCGCTCCTATCGGCAACATTGCTTTTTCTATTTGTCAAATGGAATCGTAGACCAAGAACAATATAGATGGATTGATGATATTTATCTATGTAACGAGGGTTGCTACGCCCTCTGTGCCAATGTCGCCAATTAATGTACATGTTAATAAATTATTTAAGGGTAAAATTATCAATATTAAATTACTAATTATAGATTGTAATGAACTTTTTCAGCTTTTCATAGCTTACTGTTCATCATAGATCTTATGGTGATTTGAACTAGTGTTGTACAGTTCTAGAACGAGCGCAAAAACGTGCGCTCTGTCTGTGCGCTCAAAAATGCGCGCACTGTACTTAAATCGAAAGAACAAAGACAATTCTCTATACGTGCGATGGAGATAATTGACTACGCAGCATTTGCTAGGCTTACGATTGTAAACGGACGAACGAATGTAGCCTTTATTCAACCGCAGATTTCTGTGAGTACAGGCTTAGCACACGATTTTTGCGCTCGTTCGCGAAGGTTAAAACACTGATTTGAACAAAAACACAGCTCATTATTTTAGAAAACACAGAACTCGGGCGCTCACAATCACGCAAATGACGTTTGAGGTTAAGTGTAATCACATGTAAAACTAGGGGGATGCTGTGATTAAAAATTTAGTGGGTGATTAGCTCTAGTCGCGTCTAAAATTGATCTATGCATACGACACATTTTATTTACTTACTAAACCTTAGTTAGTCACATTTTAGTCGCGATTAGCGGACTATGCATAAGGCCGTATATGATTATTATTAGTAGTAGCATTTGCATTAAAGTAGTGTTAATTTTTAAACATATTATAACTTTTAGACAAAGAAATAAATATAACAATCGCCCTCACCTATCAACTTAAACAATTGGACCAATCAAAATACATTATTATTTAGAAATTAGCCAATCAGAAACTAATTACGTGAATATTTTGACAGCGAATATTTGATCGGGCAAAATATTCGAATATTTCCCGCAAAGATAACTAGATGCCTAATTTTCAATAATGTTATTATTAAAGGTAAATAACAAGAATATCAAAAATAAGCATTTAGAGCATTTTAATTATAAAAGAATAAAATTGGAACAGTTGAAATTAGAAGTACAATTATGATAAACTTTTCGATGATTTTCTTCCGTTTCGTTCACGGAAGAGTTGCTTTTAATATGCGAATTATCAATGACAGCTACCTTATCAAACTATTTGATATATTTCGTTAAAATATTTTTCTTCTAGCGATTGTCTGAACAAATATCCCTCGTTCAAGCATATCATGTATATCCCACAAATTTTCCCTTCTCTCACACGCGTATTTGTTGCCCCTTGAAAATTGCCCGCGCGCCTTGCGCTTTGGCAATTCTCGTTGCAACCAACACTTGTGTGACAGGTCGGGAAAGTTTTCGGTAATATACCTGGCACTTGGGATATTGTATGTGAATAATTCGTGATTTTGAAAAATTCGTTTCTATTTTAATTGTAAATGATTCCCTGAATTCTAAATATTTATTAATAGGGCAATTTGAAATAATAATTCTCTTCCTGGGCGGCAGTCTCCACAAAGGACTCGTTAAATGGCTTTCACTGGGAAATACATGGGAAATTATTTATTATAACAAGAGTATCTCGTAACACCATCAAATACATGGGCGGGTCATTTACCACGAACCTGAACATCAATTAAATACACATGTTCCACTTTCCTACCAATTACTCTTTCATAATTATGGATTGTGAATTGTAATTGTTGCTACTTGGAATGATACATTAGGATGATGGTACGTTCGGATGCTTTCAAATTTCTATTTAAATAGAGAGAAATGAATTTTGTACATTTGTATATTATTACTCGTAAGACTAATTATAATTAGGCTTTCTTTTGTAATAGAAATTATAATTTATTTAATCCAACAAAATAATTATCTTTTATGATTAACAGATTATGATAATAACATGCATGATTTGTTTACTTAACTTAACTTTACCACAAAAAAAAAACTTAATTTTATTGTATTGATATTTTATATAGAAATATTATTTTGTTAATTTATGTGAAAGGTGATTGTCATAAAATAAACTATTATTATTATTATTTAATATTGCATAATGTACAGTGAATTTTTCTTTTAAGTATACATATCCTAATTAAGTGCCGAAAATGTTCAGATATTTGGTTTATTTTTAAAAGGGATCAATTTGAAGCTTCAAACGAGTGTTTTCCACTCCCAGGTTAAGCATGAAGTAAAATTTCGAGTTTAAAAAAGCCTGAAAGTTTAGTTTGGTCGCTCCGCGAAGAGGATTAATAAAACGTGTTAGTAGATTAGTAGTAATAGACTAACACGTTTTATTAATCCGAAAATGTCAATATCATCCTTAGAACTGTATTAAAGCTATATGCTAACGTCTATTAATAAAGCTGGTTATGTTTTAAACATGTTTTAAACATGTTTTAAACACGATTTAAACATATTGTTAATTGTTAATGTTTTAAACACTGTTTCAATAAAAAAAAACATGTTTTGTAAAAAGAACTGTTGTTTTAATTAAAATGAAAAAAAAACTGTTGTTTTAATTAAAATGAAAAAAAAAAACGATTTTTTTTAACAACCCTGGTATTAATATGAGTGTTAATATTAATTTAAAGTTTCATTTCAGAGTAGTCCCTTGATTTACTGAGTAGATTTGTTATTGTATATTAGTTTACTTTGGAGATTTACAGTAATTAATGAACTAATATTTTCGATTGGTGTTTATTTTGCGATCTGGAGTAGAGCAAGTGTAAAATAAATAATTTCATAGAGAAAATTCGTGATCAAAATGCGTGCCAATTTTTTCACAAGTGTTAATAATAATACAAACAAAATGATTTGCAGAAAAATAACGGGTATGTGTTAAAGGTAGAAATGGGAGGCAGAATGCTGTCGGGTATTATAATTATAGGAATCCGTTATGTTCATAATCTCACCTACCATATTTATACACGTTTAAACACAGATTTTATTCACTGCATACAAGTAAAATAACAATAATTATTACGAAGTGAAGAATGTATTATTACTATAGCGAATTCCGTAGAATCTTCTGAGTGATACAAACGAAAGATGAAAATCGTGATAATTAAATTTGAAGACAGGTTAGGAAATGTCTTTTGTTCACGACAATCTTATAATATGTGCATTATTTAATTGCGTGGGCAGCATAAATGAGGTGCATTTAACACTAAAGTACATTAAACACGGGAATTGCGTGATAAATGTGTTTTTTTAACACGAGTATAAATCTGTGGTTTTGAGGAAAAACCAGTTGTCACTTTTTCATGATTTCGAGTTATTCGCGTTTAAAGTTTTACAAGTCAACTTCTTAATAAGTACCTTAAAATATCTCCAAATATCCATCTCATTTAATTTATATTTCATAAAAAAGCATTGATCATGGTTAACTCGTAAAAATGTTTGTTATTAATTTAACGTGCATCCAAATAGAATATAACTGGGTTTTCCTTAAAATAATATCACATAACTGGTTTTTACTCAAAAATGGCACTTTACTGGTTAGGTTTTGTTCAAATTACGCGAAACCTATGTCATATGACATCGTTTCGAGGTCAGAAAATAAAAATATAGATGAATATCTATTAAAGTGGCACTTAACTCGATTTAACCAAAACAGAAATAAAACCACAGAAATAATTGCCTAGTTCGATTTTGTTGCCGCTATGCAGTAACAACGCTGTGCTAGTAAAATTGGCTTCTTTTGTATTGCATTTGACCATGGTGGTGCTGATATCGTCAACGCCATTTTGTTGAAGTACGAAGTAACGCGTCAACATCTCCGCCGATCTCACTAGCTTAACCCGCGTAAAACGCGTTTGTAAACATACATCATTCTTAAATCGGTTAAACAATTGTGCTTCTATCCGTCGCGAGTGTTTTTTAAAGCGGTATAAACGTTAACACCGTGAAAACTCCATCCAAACGCAAGAGATCGTTTTTTGTGCAAAGAGCGTGTTTCTATGTAACTTATGCGAAAGGGTAGACTGTGTGAGTATTATTTATTGTTGGAGGGTTGTTGATATTTGTGTTAAAGTGGAATTCACCTTATTACACATTCAAATCACAATACCGCAATCTGTCATCATTTATCTGTCAAATTATTATAAATCAAAACCGACCGTTAAGACTGAGGCGTATTTAAAAAAGATATATATTAAATGTTGTGTCATATATGGTTGTTGTCGTGAACAAAGTGTAGTGTATAACTCACATATAATGGCTATCAATCACTCGAACGACCTGCTCCACTCGCCTTCGGCTCGTTTCGCAAACCTCATTCTCCTGATTAATAGCTATCATTATATGCTCGTTGTACAATATACTATTTACTAAGCATTTTAAATATTTTCTGCAATATTTATAGAGCATTTATTAGAAGACAGTTTTAAGACACTGAGAGTTATAAATGCATGCATACAATTAATAGTTTTCGTAAATTCTTAAAATGCATTTCTAATCTTTATTAATAAGGTAGAAGATAGTGGCGCAGCCCACATTTCATCATAGGGAAGGCCAAATACAAATCAAATTAGATCATGGTTTTAGAAAAATTAAAATGTATCTAAATTAGTGAAATTATTGACCTATTTACAAGAAAATTGACAAAGAGTTGAAGAAATCTATCACAAATTAACAAAAATCTTGCTAATTAATAGAAGAACAAATTTATTCGTATTCAAAAAATGTATCATAAATTAACAAAAACTTTGCAAATTAATAGAAGAACAAATCTAATCGTATTTGATTTATTGCAACAGGTCCCAAAGTTTAATTTTTCCCAGCAGAATAATAGTGCTACTAAAGATACTCTTTGGGAATTTCCAAAAAGCAAGGTGTATATTAATAAACTGCAAACCATACCGGAATTGAAAACGAATGCTAGACAAGAAATTGCAAATTACACATGACCTGCTTTGTGAAATGATGGAAAAAATTCGGTCAAGATTAAAAAAAAAATTACCCGGAAATGGCTCTTACTTGACCAGCGTTATTTTTAAAAAATAAATGGCATATTTTACTCAACTCAAATCTGTAAAAAAAAATTTAAAAATAAATGTTTCATGAAAAATTGGGTACTTTACAATTTCCCGCTTCACTGACGGACCCTGTACTTATTTGGTTTTGTAAAAACTTAATTAGATCATTTTTGGGACCCTGTTAAAACATCCACACTATTTTTGCCAGCCGTAATGCTGGTCTTCTATCTACTTGTTTAGCATAATTTTGATAATATCTTTTAAGTGAAAAATTAAAGTACATATTCGTATATACCAGGGGTCTCCAAACTACGGCCCGCGGACAGATTTTGTCCGGCCCGCGGAGAGCTAGCATACTTGAAAACTCATATTTTTTATAGCAAATTAAATTTAGTTTACTGAAGTATTCTAATTTTAAAGGCTTATTGTTATGGTTTTGGCCCTCGGAACTTACTGGGGTAATCAGTATGGCCCTAGGGCTGGAAAGTTTGGAGACCCAGGGTATATACTAACTTTTAGAAATCAAAATATCTGTAATATTTTGCAATTTCTGCATTAAAATACACAACTTACTTTAAAAATAGTGTGCTTGATGTTTCGCGAATTGTAAATATTTTTTTTAAAACCAATCGTGTTGGTTTGGTTTCCAGAGCTCAAACAAAAGAATTCATTTTGTACAAGAAATGTCTGATCTTTAAAATTTCACTCTTTGGCATTCTTCAGAGAGACTGTGTGGATGTTTTGAACGGGTCCTTCATCTTTATAAGTTTAGTTCCATTGATTAGTCTACACAGAAAATTAATAAGTCGAATTTTAAAATTCAGTGATTGATTTAAGGAAAACTAATGTCTATAAGTTTGATCAAAATTGGAAGTTTAAATGATTTTTTTTATTAGAAAAATAGATGAATATATCTGTATGCTGGTTACAATATTTAAACATTGATTATTACATTTTTTAAATAGTCATAATTTGTATTTAAGAAAATAATTATTAATACCATTCTTTTCAAATGTAAAAAAAAAATTACACAAAAAATGTCTTTACCTGAACGACAGCTAATTATAGCCGTACAAACAATAGTTGCCAGTAACTTTTGAACTGTTGAAAAAATGAGCGTGACATCATCGCATGTTCATGTATTCCAACTTCACTCTAATTACATTTGGAATAAGTTATAGTTTATGTTACACTGTTTTTGTATATGTATGTGGTCATGTATAATCTGTTCTGTTTTTAATATGAGCAATGCAATTTAACATTTCAAGAATTAAGTGGTGTGATGCAGGTTGTGTGTTTTAGGTTAGGACAAGATTAATTACATGTTATGTTGTAAATCAACTTTTAATTTGTAGGTTATGTGAAGGAAAATCTGACATTAATATGATAATTCAATTAACTCACAAAGATTACGATTACAAATGTATTTGCCTATCATCACCTCAAATTATTTGTATCTGCTACCAATTTAATAGCTTGTGTCTGAGGGTCAGGTAGGATAGGAGGATCAGGTAATATTCCTTGCTCAGGAATATCTGTCTTCTTTATTATCTGCTCATTTATATGTTCACATTTCAAAGAAGTTTTGAATACAAGGAACTTTTCTTTTAGGTATACATACTACGATTTTTCAATGCAAATTTTCTGGAATTCGTGATTTTAATAAAAACGTTTAATTCAAAAACTTTAACGAGTGTTTTCCACTCCCAGACTAAGCATGAAGTAAAATTTCGAGTTTAGAAAAGCCTGAAAATTTGGCTTGGTCGCGTAGCGCAGCGGAGCGACCAAGCCAAATCAGGCTTTTCCAAACTCGAAATTTTACTTCATACGCCACGTGTATAAAACACTGATTTAATTTGAAGTTCAAAATGTACTGCTTAGTTCTGATGTTCACATGTTCATTAATTTGACAAATGTTTATATGGAATATGTGAAAGTATACTTAAAAAAAATCCCTGTGTGTTGTAAAGTTGCAAGTTCTAGCGTTCTCTTTTTTGAAAATCTCTGCATCGTGACAATTTATTTGATAAATTACGATTTATTTGTCACATTGATAACCATTTACCAACATTTCAAAATTTGATGTTTAAAATACCCTACTTTTTTATTAAAGCAGGACTGCAACTGTTCGCAGTAAATACACCCTAAGTTTGGTCATATTAAAAATGAAATAGAGTACATTTATTCTGCTTGATTATTTAATTAAAATGTACATCTAACAAGTGTTTCCACACCTTGATTACTCATGCTTAAGCATGAAGTAAAATTTCGAGTTTAGAAAAGCCTGAAAATTTGGTTTTGTCGCGTAGCGAAGCGAAGCGACCAAACCAAATTTTCAGGCTTTTTTAAACTCGAAATTTTACTTCATGCGCCACGCGTATAAAACACTGATTTCAAGTAAAGTTCACAATATACTTTTAAGGCTGGGAATTTTTCAAATTTAAACATTCGAATATTCATGCGAAACAAATATTTAGGTTTAACAATAAAATACTTTAAACTTTGTTTGTATAACACTTATTTATTTTTCGTGACTGCAGTTTCGGCAAGTTTAGCTTGAAATTATCAAACTACAAGTTTGATAATGGCAAGCTAAAATTGGCAAAACTGCAGGCACGAAATATAAATAAGTGTTAAACAAACAAAGTCTAGTGTATTATTGTTAAATTAACATGTCTCACGAAGTAGAAGCCTCCACAATACAAAATATTTAGGTTTTAAAATATTAAAATATGTAAATAATTTAGTGATTGAATTATTGTTATTTGAATAATCTTATATTCGACTAGTTGAATTAATCGTATTCGAATCCCAGCCTTAGTTAAAATGTCACAAAAACATATAACATGTAAATGTTGTCAATTTTCAGGTAGCAGCCAACCATTTAAAAAACAAATCACCAATTAATAAGAAGTCATTACAGCATTCACGTCATTAAGTCCAATCAATTCAGGAAGCACTAGAGATGAACTCTATCTTCAACCGGATGAGACGAGTTCGATTTAATGAAATCGTCTCAATTATAGAGAGGAAACCCGATATTTGGGATGGAACCAGATAATTCCTCTTTCTTTTTTTTTGTAATAAAAATAATTAGACGGTGTTTCATCGGTACTCTCGAGTAATAAATGGTAATTGATGTAATAAAAGATTCCTACTTCCTATTAGAAAGACACTCGTGAAGATCGAGTTCATCTGGACGTTGGCTGAACTAGGCAATAAAAATTGTAGAACCTGTTAGAGAAAGGGAGCTGCCGTTGTGTTTTTGTGTTATAGAGAGAATACGTGTTATTATGCCACAATGCGAGTAATTTAACATTATAAAATATTTGTAAATGTATTGGTCGTGCATAGGTATAATTTTAAAAGTAGTATACGGGGAGTTTTTCTTTAAAGTATACGTATTGCAAATTGAGCTTTTTTTTCTTTAGATCTTTAGTTATTCGTTATTTTTTTTAAAGAGTTCAATTTGAAGCTTTAATCGAGGGTTTTCCGCTCCCAGACTAAGCATGAAGTAAAATTTCGAGTTTAGAAAAGCCCCGTGAAAATTTGTCGAGGGTTGCGCAGCGACCCGAGACAAATTTTCTGGGCTTTCCTAAACTCGAAATTTTACTTCATGCGCCACGCATACAAAACACTGATTCCAAGTAAGGTTTAAATACACATAAAGTTCACAATATTTTAGTGTTTTATACGCGGGCGCATGAAGTAAAATTTCGAGTTTAGAAAAGCCCAGAAAGTAGCTTTTCTAAACTCGTAATTTTACTTTATGCTTAGTCTGGGAGTAGAAAACACTCGCTTAAAGCTTCAAATTGAACTCTTAAAAAAAAAGGAATAAAATTTCGAGTCTAGAAAAGGCCCGTGAAAATTTATCGAGGGTGGCGCAGCGACCCGAGACAAATTTTCTGGGTTTTTTTAAACTCGAAATTTTACTTCATGCGTCACGCATATAAAACACTGATTCCAAGTGAGGTTCAAATACAGGGTGTCTACGGTAAATGTTTATGGGGTTGCCGTTGCACTAAACTGTTGTCTTTGATGAACGAGCCCATGTACATTTGATAGTTGGCTGGCGATCAATTTCAGGAATACCGGCCCTAAACTCATTCAACAAAAATTCCGAATGTTGTTTTTAACAAACTAAATAATAAAATCACTGAATTATGAGTGTTCAATAATTAAATTAATTTCCTTTAAATTTAGGTTGGCAGCAGCGACGCATGCTCAGCGGGCGTAGTTCGCGCAGTGACATTTGTGTAGTCCGTCTTTTTGAAAATCCGCTCCAATTTTTATAAACTTTCTATAAGTAAAACTCAATCAAAGCCGGAATCGCTTAACATCAACGCGTTATTCACGAATTTTCGCTCATTTTGATATACAAAACACCCACAGCACTTGCATTTTCACGCTTTAATCCCGCAAGTAAAAACAGCGTTTGTTTTTACCTAGTCCGACATCTTGCAAGATCCTTGTTAATAAATACGTATTTTTGTTAGTTAATTCTGCTCGTATATTAAATATCTCGTTGTTGGCTTATTCTTTAAGGAATTCCGCGTGTTTTATGTGCGGTTTATAAGTGTGTGTTGTTTTCAAAATTTGTTGTGCTGATGAAGATTAAAACCACGGCGGTAAAAGAAAATGGCGGACGGTAAATTGGGAAATGTTACGATTCGGTCGCACGAAATCTGTCATTTAGATAGGGATTTAACATGTAAATTTGACAGTTGTCGGGCGACCGATCGTGCGATCAATTTCAGGAATACCGGCCCTGTTTTTAACAAACTAAATAATAAAATCACTGAATTATGAGTGTTCAATAATTACATTTATTTTCTTAAACTCTAGGTTGGCAGCAGCGACGCATGCGCACCGGGCGTAGTTCGCGCAGTGACAATTGTGTAGTGCCGTGTTTTTAAAAATCCGCTCCTATTTTTATCAACTTTCCGTAAGTAAAGCCGAAATCGACCAATATCAACGCGTTATTCACGAATTACCGCTCATTTTAATATACAGGGTGAGTCGGGAGGAGCGCACCAAACTCTAGGAGTGTATTATACACGTGAAAATAATGTAAAAAAACTCATTTGTTCTTATCCGATTTTTATTTGTTTTCAAGTTATAGCATATTAACAAATAAACAAGTTATTATACAAAAAAATGTTCTTAATCATAGCGTTCTTTCAACAAATGTTCAAAAATACCGCCATTGACATCTAAACATTTTCTGCTTCGATACATTACGATGATTATTGTTTATCCACCGACAAAATTCCGTACGGTTAGCGTAATCCCCTGGTTGTAGGTGCTGTACTCTCTGAACGTGATAAGGATATAAGCCTTGCTCGTGCAACACTAACAATCACATTAATTCGAACTTAAACGTTCAGTTACTGTTCACCGTACACTGACAGTTCATCAAAACGTCAGAATTATCAAATGTTTATAAGCCTCGAACATGGCATACTTTGATAATATTAAAATTCAGATAGAAGTGGAAAGCTAGATGAACATTTTTAATTACGCCATAACTTGAAAACAAATGAAAATCGGATAAGAACAAATGAGTTTTTTTACATTATTTTCACGTGTATAATACACTCCTAGAGTTTGGTGCGCTCCTCCCGACTCACCCTGTATAATTCACCCCCAGCACTTGCATTTTCACGCTTTAACCCCGCAGGTAAAAACAGCGTTTGTTTTTACCTGGGCCGACATCTTGCAAGATCCTTGTTAATAAATACGTATTTTTGTTAGTTAATTTTGCTCGTGGATTAAATATCTGGTTGTTGGCATGTTCTTTAAGAAATTCCGCGTGTTTTTTCTGTGCGGTTTATAAGAGTGTGTTGTTTTCAGAATTTGTTGTGCTGATGCGAAGATTGAAAATACGACGCTAAAAAAAAAAATGGCGGACGGTAAATTGGGAAAGGTGAATCTTCAACATGATTTCTTCTCGGTTGATTTTGGAACAACGCGGAGGGGCTTTGAAGGCCTGCGTTTTGTCGACTACAGAAACGTAAGCGATGTTTGCTCTTCTATTTTTTTATATTATTCGTTCTATCAGTGTTAACTCCTTATTGAGAGTAATGTTAAAATAGGTTCCCACTGAGCAAAGAAACATTGCATGACACGTTGCATCAATGTTACCGCGCAATACGAAACGTTGCGTTTTAAGTTGCATCAATTTTGAAAGAAACGTTGAATAAACGCTGAATGTCCGCCTGCAGGAACGTTGCATGTTAACGTTCAAAGAAAAATGTTGCTGCACTGTTTACAAAGCAACGCCCATGCAACACGAGCGATTACTCTTAGTTGTATGCAACCCAATATACGCGTGTGTGTATGTTAAGTTGCATACGATAAATGCATAGAATCCGTATTGTATACAATCTGATGTGCAGCAATTAAGTGAACGCTATAGGAATGTTTCTCTCGTAATCTTAATGCAAAATTTATTTCTGGGTTTAAATGGGCCAAAAAATACAACTATATATTGGCAACAAGAAAACAAGAAAAAAACTGTCTTACAAAAAGTAATGTATAGTCTAGGGGGGGGGGGGCAGTACCTTGGTACCTAAGTACCCAGTACCCTGAAAACATTAAAATATTGTTAACAAGTGCATGAACTTAAATTGAAATCAGTGTCTTATACGCGTGGCGCATAAAATAAAATTTCGAGTTTAGGAAAGCCAGAAAATGTTTAGGAAAGCCAGAAAATGTTTAGGAAAGCCAGAAAATGTTTAGGAAAACCAGAAAATGTTTAGGAAAGCCAGAAAATGTTTAGGAAAGCCAGAAAATGTTTAGGAAAGCCTGAAAATTTGGTCAAACCAAATTTTCAGGCTTTTTTAAACTCGAAATTTTACTTTATGCGCCACGCTTATAAAACACAAATTTTAAGTGAAGTTTAAAATATACTGCAATAATGATGGGGCCGAAAATGAAGACATTTGTGAAAAAAATGACATTTAAGATAACATATTTTAACATATAAGTTTTGTGTTACATGTTTAAAGAATAACGTTTAATTTATTTGTGCTTTAATTTTTATACCTATAATATATAACTAAGTAATTAGATAAAATGAACAAAAGTAAAATGAATGAATAAAAGTCAAAAACCCCGAAATCCCGATTTATTTTCAAAACCAGCTAAATCCAGTTGTTTTTTAATGATTCAAGAAAAAGTATGAAAGTAAGATTTTACTCATTAGAACCCCTTATTCATCATTGTAAATACTAGCGATTTATGCTATTGTAATTTTAATTATTCATCATTCATTAAGTGAATATAAAAATATCAAATTATTCAAAACCAATTAACGTGGAATTAGAGGGTTTTGGAAATAGGCGACTCATATATTAAAATACTGTAATACAACTATAATAATAAACGTAGAGGTACTTGTTTTGAAACACTGCCTTTAATGATGAAATAGTATGTAATAATTCTTTCTCCTACAAATACATTTATGCACATATAAATGCAGGTGTAGTAATAAATACACATCGCAATAAAAAAATGCATTTATGCAAAACCTGTTGGTGCCCACATACATGCCAGATAAATAATCTCCTGCATTTCCTCAAAAGCGTCCATCTCTCGACCCACTTTTTCCTTCTTTTGGCTCCAAAATGAGCAACCTTGATTAAGCCCGAGCAATAAATTTTATAAATACAGAAGACTTTTCTCTCCTTAAAGCATGTTATGAGATAATTATTCAAATCGGGAATGCGATGCAAGTCTTCCGGTTTGATTATCAGTTTTAATGCCTTATTTGCTGTAAGTTTTAGCGTATCTGGGTGAAAGTGTGTGATGGGTTTTGTTATTTCTCTCATTTCGTTTTTTTTTTGTCAATGAGTGTGTGGATTATCGAAAGTTGGCTGGGCGTTGGTTTTGTGTATTGAAAGGAAGCATGGTTTGTTCAGGATGTGGATGATGGTAAATGGAAATTGCACCTTCACTTAATTTGATGATGTACGAGTATGAGAAGGCGACGCGGTTTAGATGTTTTCATTGTCTGAAAAAGTTAGTTAAAAGCGAAATAATACATATTTCATGTGATTGAATTTGTGATTGGATACATTTTCTCTGCATATAAACCTGCAAAAATATATAACTCAGAGGCTACACTTATCAAGAATATTTATTAATTTATGCCAGGTATTATAAAACATTTTATTTCCTTAATGTAATGTTCTTTAGAAATAAATTAATTTATTCCAAAGATTTCGGTATTATAAACACAAAATAACTTTAATTGGCGAATAAATCTCCCAGTAAATTATTTGTTTGTTTTTCTGCCAAGTAAATTTTATTCTGTAAATAATTTGACAGTTAAAAGTCAAAAGTATATTATATTATTATAATTACTTTAGATTCTACTACTTGTGTTTATTAATTTCATTACGGTTATCATGTCTACCACATCATCCGTGTCAGATTTAAGTTCGCTCATAGTATCTTCCCTGACAGTGATTAATTCGAACCACAAGACTTTCTAAGGAGTCGAAGATCTAGAGTTTTTCAAATCAGACATAACCAGGGATTTTTATACTTATGCATACGCTTTTTAAAATTAGTTCCATTCAAAGTTTTAAACGAGTGTTTTCCACTCCCAGACTAAGCATGAAGTAAAATTTCGAGTTTAGAAAAGCCTGAAAATTTGGTTTGGTCGCGTAGCGCGAAGCGCGGAGCGACCAAACCAAATTTTCAGGCTTTTCTAAACTCGAAATTTTACTTCATGCGCCACGCGTATAAGACACTGATTTCAAGCGAAGTTTACTCCTTCTTAATATTTCACTGCTTTCAGTGTTTAATACGCGTGGCGCATGAAGTAAAATTTCGAGTTTAGTAAAGCCTGAAAATTTGGTTTGGCCGCTCCGCGCTTCGCGCTACGCGACCAAACCAAATTTTCAGGCTTTTCTAAACTCGAAATTTTACTTCATGCTTAGTCTGGGAGTGGAAAACACTCCTTTATGTCTTTTATCATTTCTAATAAGCTTTATTTTTCTTGTTCTGTGTAATTCTGTCCTATTCCACGGTTATTCTCCATAATTAGAAGGAATTATACTAAATTTCCAATTTGATTGACAATTAAATTTGAAATATTGACAATTCAATTAAACAAATTGGTGGTTCCAGCTATGGCCACAATGAAAATGTATAATTTTGGTCTGTAATCTACTAATTAAATTATTTATTTCTAGAATTGCTATTTATTTGGTAGGTTTGCTTTATAATACGCAATTTTATTTGTCCATTTGTTTACTAGGTAAATAAATTTACTCCACTAATAGCTATCTAATGATTTATTAATCGTTTATAATACCGGGCATTATTAAACGATTTAATTAAATTATATTAAAACTGTACAAGCAGGAAACAAATATTTTAAGTATCTTAAGATATTCATTGTTTTTAAAAAGAGATAAAATTGAAAATATAAACGAGTGTTTTCCACTCCCAGATTAATCATAAAGTAAGTTTCGACTTTAGAAAAGCCTGAAAACTTGGTTTGATCGCGTAGCGAAGCGGAGTAAGAATTTTTAAGAGATAAAATTGAAGCTATAAACGAGTGTTTTTCACTACCATGAAGTAAGTTTCGAAAAGCCTGAAAATTTGGTTTGGTTGCGTAGGGAAGCGGAGCGACGAAACCAAATTTTTAGACTTTTCTAAACTCGAAATTTTACTTCATGCACCGCGCATATAAACACTGATTGAGCGCGAAGTTCAAAATATATATCTTTAGCATATTGTTTTAGTAGTATATTTTAAACTTCACTTGAAATCAGTGTTTTATACGCGTGGCGCATGAAGTAAAATTTCGAGTTTAGAAAATCCTGAAAATTTGGTTTGGTCGCTTCGCGCTTCGCGCTACGCGACCAAACCAAATTTTCAGGTTTTTCTAAACTCGAAATTTTACTTCATGCTTAATCTGGGAGTGGAAAACACTCGTTTTGAGCTTCAATTTAAACTCTTTTAAAAACAACGAATATCTGATCGTTTACAACGTCTGCAGTATATTGGGTTTAATTTATTTAATGTAATTTATTTACGGAATTTCCATTTTACAATCTATATTTTCATTTACAAAGAATAGTAATACTAATAGTAAAAACATAACATAATTGGTGCGTTAAATTTAAACATGTTACTTCACGTCCCAAAATGGTTCAATAAATCCTTAAAATTATAAATTTATTATTGCTCAACACTGATTTCAAGTAAAATTATAAATTTATTATTGCTCAACTTTACTGTTGAATGACAAGACAAACAATCGTTAATAAACGTAAAAAATACATAATTAATTTACTAAATGTTGCATGACATTGTATATATAAAAATATAAATAAAATGTATAAACGTTTGTATCACAGAATAAATGACAGTGTCTTCGCTAAAGCAAATTATCGCAGGTGGAATATCACGTAAAGATATATAAAGCAAACATATATGTATAGAAAAATGACAAACAGTTTTAGCAACTAGCAAAGTACAAACGAATATAATGAATTAATACAAAGTTACAGAATAAATAATTATACATCAATAAAATAAATATCAATAAGTTATGTATAAGCCAAAAACTCTTTGTATGTATCTATTTTGTATGCATATTTAGATTTATTTGTCTACTACTTCTATACCGAGCACCCCGTTTTACCCTAATTACAAATTGTATTTTTCATCAAAGAAAAGAGTAATTTTATCTGTATGTTCGCATTGGCTTACAATAAAATGTCGAAAGAATTGAATATAAAAAGAGTTGAGAGTAAAGGATGCATTAATTCATAAATTTTAATTTATTGAATTAATTTCCCATTTGGCACTTGGTGAAACACATGACACAATGTAAAGTTATTTAGATATAACTTAACCTTTTCGGCCCTGACGGTGGCATTTGCCACTACTAAAATTTGGTTAACATGCTATGAATTTTTCTTTTAAATATACTAAATATACATATGAGCTGTAACTTTTCCGATAATCGTTTGTTTTTTAAAATAGTTTAATTTGTTTTAAACGAGTGTTTTCCACTCCCAGATTAAGCACGAAGAAATTTTTCGAGTTTAGAAAATCCAGAAACCAATCCAAATTTACAGGATTTTCTAAACTCGAAATTTTACTTCATGCTTAATTAGGGAGTGGAAACACTTGTTAAACTCTTTTAAAAAATAACGAATACCTTAAATTACTTATTTTAAAGAATAAACTCGTTGATTTAAAAAAATTGGAATGTTTATGCAATTGATTATTATTATTATTACTATTAAAACGTTCCAATTTTTGAAAGTCGACTAGTTTTTTTTTCAAAATAAGCAAAGTAATATGAATTTTCAACACTTAAATACCTCAACAATCAACGATGTGAATACCTTAACATTTACAGGGTGTGTATTGGGAATGTATACTTAATAAAAATATTCCCTGTGGGTGCTACATTAACTCACTGTTTTCTTGAACTTTGAACTTCTGTCATTTATTAAAGGATAAATTAAAAACACTTAGTTTGTTTCACTATTTGTTTCTATTTACTCGACTAGTTCCGCTTTTTACGGCATTATCAAGAGTGGATTACAGAAGAAACCGACTGGCTTATATATAATCAGGTAATAAGGGATTTTGCAATTGGGGAATTCCAAATCTCCTCGTTGTCATTGAGGAGGTGTTTTCCACATTTTATGGCTCTATTAATTTCTAAGCCCTCTCTGAGATTTAAAATTGGCCCCTTATTACCTGAGCATAAAATCTTAAAATTATTGGTATCTATAAAATGATTGTTGTTAATACCGTGTTTGGCAATTCCTGTATTATGTTTATTTTTTAAAATTGATTTCTTATGTTCTTCTAATCGTGTATGAAATGATCGTCCCGTCTGTCCTATATATATTGGGTCACATTAATTTCGTACACTCCGCACTTGTTCTTTTGTCCACGGAGGATTTATTGTTTATTAGAAGTTTCCCTAAATTAGTTTGATTTGTACATATGATACTAAACTCGTTACCCTTCACAGTATTAATTATTCTATTTGACAAATCTTTCACGTAATTTAATTCTATCATTTATATTTTAGTTGATGATTTTTATACATACACATTACTAAAGCTCGTTCTTTCGTTTCTTAGCTCTTCAAAGTTTTATAAAAATGTGTTGTTTGAGTTAATATGGCATACTCTTCTAAACGCAACTTATTTTAATAGTTTTCTTTCCTTTATAATATTCGTATATAAGGCCCAGTTAATATAGTTCCAGTTGAGCTATGACTGGTTATGATTATTATTATGGTTATGATTACACAAATATAAGGCTTGTTCATTTCTTAATTTTTAAGGGCATTTTAATATATTAAATTTATATTATTCTAGGCAACTTTAGGCTTCTTTATTTTTCAGTTAAGTAATATTGTTTATGCTTATGAAAAAATTGCTCATTCTCTCGATTTATGATTCGTAAAAATTGCATGATAATCCAACCATCTGATTATCATGCAATTTTTAAGAATTATAAATCAAGAGAGTCATTTCAATTTTCTAAAAAAACAGTGTTTTACAGTTGGTAGCACTTTTAATAAGTTTAAATAATAATGCAACGGCTAGCCGACATTCGACATCCGCCCCTAGATACGTGTACGTTTCGCCGGCACTGGTCTAGTGTTCTGAATTATTTATATATTTCTCTTCGTCTTCTCCAGCGATTTTCACCTTACTATAAATGGTTTTTAATTTGTGTTAGGTTTTCACTTAAACGGATAAGTATGTCTTGTTTTAAAGAAAAATGTGCCACTTCTCTCTTGGAGTCAGATTTCCTGAAATAGCAATGCATTTCTTCAATGTCTGTTCTAATAAATTATTTACGTCTAAAACAAAATAGAAATGTCGACAAATAGAATATACAACATAATACAGTATTAGTTACAGGAAAAAAAGTGGAAATTTAAAATATATTTGTTAAATATAAAGAAAAATTGAATTTGCCAATAGTGTGCAGAATATTTACAAAATAAGAAAACGATTAATTAATATCGACTTTCTTCAAAAATTTAGTCTCGTTGAGACTTCTCCAGATATTCTCGAGCTTATACCCCGACAAATATTAAATTATACAATAAATGTTTGAATTACACGACAGATTTACTATTCTATGTATAATTTATATGCAAAATGTAACATTAGGTCAAAAATTATTTTTTTCAATTTATTTCAATTTCCTGTTGGTTCATTTAGTTTGGTGAGAAAATAATTTGACCTGGTGTTGCATTTTGCATATAAATTATGCATAGAACAGTAACAGTTCATTAAAACAACTACTTCTTGAGCTAATACCCCGACAGATATTAAATTATACAATGAATTTTTGATTTACACGACAGATTTACTATTCTATGCATAATTTATGTGCAAAATGTAACATAAATTATGCATAGAACAATAAATCTGTCATGTAACTCAAATATTCTTTGTATAATTCAATATCTGTAGGGGAATTGGCTCGAGAAGTAATTGTTTTAATGAATATTTTGAGAAGTCTCAGCGAGACTAAATTTTTGCGCAAAGTCGATATTAATTTTAATTCGTTTTTATATTTGTTAAATGCTTATACTTACTTACTTACTTACTTAAAAACAAATGTTGATAGGTAAGCTTGAAAAGTTACTTGTTACTCTTGACTTGATTTTAAGCTACTTGACTTGATTTTTAAGCTACGTGATCTGAATTAAAGCATATAAAGTTAAAATAATCAGGCCGGATCTTTATTTTAAAATTGTTTTAAAAACGTAGGTTTATTTATTTAATTTTTTTTTACGAAAATTTAAAACTAGAACATTACTGGTCTTTTTTTTCAATATTATGTTGATAGTATATTCATAGCAATGTCACTTTATGTAATAGTTTAACTGTCTTTAAGCCACTTATATGAATGTCCTTAATATCTTCATACACAAACGAGTTACAAGCAATTATTATGAGTTAAATATGTTTACTTAAACAATTAAAACTCGTTTGACCATACACGTGATCAACTCAAATTATCAAATGCGTGTATATGACATAATGCAAGGCAATATAAATTACATTACATCTAATGCTATTATTTAACCATCAAGCGAGGAGGAAAACGTCAGGAGATGAGATTTTGAAGAAAGTGAAACGAAACGATGTGCGTGTCCACGTTTTGATTTTTTCCTCGATTTTATGTCTGGGCGCTGTAAAAGTGATTGAAGGTCGAAAATCCCCAATTAGTTACACGCTTGAGCACTTTTAGTGCCATCTCGATGGGCAAAAGTGGGCCAGAAAATGGTTTCGGTGTGGGTACACTTTTACTTGACCAAAACGAACGCAGACGAGCTTAATGAAATAATTGGCAAGGTGTGTAATTGATTGATTTCTGATTCAGAAAGGAAATGATCGACAGATCTGGAAAGCTAAGACAATTAATCGCTCAAGTAAAAATTATAAACATGATTTTGTGTATACTTCTTTTCGAATGAACAAAATTGCGAGAAGAAGAATACACGTTTTTGTATACAGGGAATTTTTCTTCCAAATTTTTTCAGACAATCGTTGTATTTGAAAAGCGTTCAATTTGAATCTACTAACAAGCACTCCATGATTGAGCATGAAGTAACATTTATAGATTAATAATTAATACGAAATTTTACTTCATGCGCCAAGCATATGAAACACTAATTTGAAAATATACTGCTAAATCAATCAAAAAAACAAATTTAATAAAATTAGATTTTAATGAAATAATTAAGAATTATTGAAGAATGAATAAACTTAGTTTTCATGTGGAAAAGAAATTGAGTGATTAAAAAGTGAATTACAGATATTAAAAGTTTACTACAATGGTGTAAAAACACTAGAAAACATTTTTAACTGATTTCTACACTCATAAAAACTAATACATTTTTATAAAATCAAAAGAAATTGTTAAGGGATTATTAACTCATTATTGCAATAATGCACCATTCTTATCTTATTTTTTAATTACGAACTAAATACGTTCATTTAATACTATTTGATCAGACTTGAGAATGTGTAAAAAAAATGTAAATAATTAAAATATTTCAATTACTACTCACTTTTAAAGTGTATTACTAACTACAAAATATTTTAATGTTTTATACGGGTGGCGCATGAAGTAAAATTTCGAGTTTAGAAAAGCCTGAAAATTTGGTTTGGTCGCGTAGCGCGTAGCGCTACGCGACCAAACCAAATTTTCTGGCTTTTCTAAACTCGAAATTTTACTTCATGCTTAATCTGGGAGTGGACACACTCGTTCCAACGTAAAATTGAATTCTTTTATAGAATCGACGAATGCCTGAAATTTACAGCGTATACATTATGTATATTTAAAAGAAAAAATCCTAGTATGTAATATAACAAATCATTCATAGAAATTATTAAAAAAAGTGCAGAATGTTACCCAAAACTAACTGTTAATATTATAAATGAGAATTGCCAAAAATGATTTCAATTATTAAAAAAAATAGATCAAACAAGAATAATTCCAATTCAAAAATATTTGAATTCACGAAAATAAATAAGCTTACGCTTTTTATAGTTTGCACACTTTAAACATAATATATAAAATTACGAAAATGTTTTTTGTGTAAAATGCAAACGATGTGTCTTAATTAATAAGACAACTTAAGACAATGAAGTTGTTTCAATGGATATTTATTGTTTCAGGTTGTTATATTAATTGAGACACATCGTTTGCATTTTACACGAGAAACATTTTCTTAAAAAAAAAATGTTTATTTTTATCGATTATTTATTCCGTATAGATTAATTGTATATTCGATTTAGATAATATTAATACAAATTCTTGAGAAATGATTCAACTCTATTATTTTAGAAAAATTAAAATTCATTTGGAAACAAAATTATAGACTCTCAAACTTGAATAAATATCATTTCAATTACTTGAAATTATTGAAAAATTCTTTATTTTCTATTTTATTCTAAGAAAAGTAATCGAATATCAGATTTGAACAAATTGATATAAATTGGTAAGAATTGAAACTTTGTTGTAATGTAAATAAAAAGCAAATTTGAGTAGTTTTCAACTTTAAATTTTATTTGCTATTAATAGAAAATTAATTGTTTCTTTATTAATTATTTTGATTAAATTATTAATATTGAATCAAAAAAATGATTAAATATTATTTTTTATATAATTAACTATATTTGTTGATAAGTGAATAAACTGTTTTAATCTGGAAACGTCGAAATTGAGCTATTATAAACAAAAATGTTGACCATCTATAATTTCGTTTACAATAGTTCAATTTCACAGGATAATAATACAAATCTGAAATTGAATTAGAATTCGAGGTCTACAATTTGAAATTAAAATTAACTCACGATAGAATAATATCGTGCAATCATTTAAAACATGATTTAGAGTAGGCTTTGAATTTTAAATTAGATAGGCACTACTGACTGTAACACACAGTTTACCATAACCTCAAATTTATTTTATCATTTAATGAGCATTTTAGGCAACCGCACAAAAAATGCTGTAACGTTCGCGTTTTCTATATCCATTTTTTCTGAGAAATAGTAGTAAAATAACAAAATAACTGCTGAACAAAACTAATTAAATTAAATTAAATTCAAAAATCAAGATTTATTATCAGCAAACCAAATATCACAAAAATGTAAACAAACGAATATTTTTATTTCGATTAGTTTAATCGTTTTTTTCACTTTTCACAACGGTTCCGGAAATAGGATATGTGTATAGTAACCGTGCGTATATCCCCCATCCTCTCATTTTGTTACGTAACTCCTTGTATAGAGAATGTCGTTGAAATTCTACAAAATACATGTTTGTTTTAGATCTTTAAGTTGAGGGAGATTAGGTCCCATATACCCAATGTCTCTCAACTTAAAGATCTAAAACAAACATGTATTTTTTAGAAAAACTTGAGAGAGAAAAAACAGAGTATTATATAAGATATTCACCACTTGTTTAATATTGTTTGTTTTTGGTAGAATTAGGAAACCAACCTCAAAATGAAATTTTGTAACAGCATTTGATGTTTTTTGGAACAGTGCTGTCCGTGTTCCTGGTGATTATTTATAGGATTTTGGTACCGGAAGCAGTGGATGAGCACATAATTCACAATGATTCTCAAATAATTTATTGAAGTCCATTCATTTTTGGTTAATTGTCACCTTTATAGGCAACAGTCGATGACTGACTGATAAGGAAGAAACACACATACGTTAATTCGGGGCGCGGAGCGCGTTCGCCGGTTTCTGGCGAAATAAGCAAAATAATTTATCGGCGTTAATTCCGAAGGAGATTCAGGTGGTTCGCTGATGTCTTATTTGGTAATTTATTTAATAGAATTTTGTGGATGGCTACATTATGTTCAGGAGCGGCGAGGATAAGTGGTTAGTGTAGCGGAGTCTTAATCTTTGATAGATCGAAAATACCAATAGTTGTTAATCCGGATAGGGGGCGTTAATTTTGATTAGTTAGGTCTTTAAATCATTTTAATTTTGAATGTTCACCGGTGAGGAGCTGTGTGCTCAGGTGGTAAAAAAGACACGTGCTGTGTGCTGTGTCCGGAGATTTTCGAAATCATCTGTGCGATCTTTCGACTAATAATACGATTTATAAGAAATTCAAGTGAGGCCGCCCTATATCTGATGATATTTTTCTTCTCATATATTTTTGTCAAGCTCCGTGGTTCTTTTTCTCTGGTTGTTTTTTTTTTTTTTTTACTAAGACTTAAATTCGGTTTTAGGCCTCGTTTAGTCAGTCAATTTTTGAATTTAACTGGTGCCAAGTTTAAATTCTGAATATTTTCCAAGAGAGGGTACTTGTTATCTACCGTTCTGATTGTTCCTACAAGGTTCGGAAGCTGTATAGTTACGAAGCCGAGGGTGAATATATTTTTGGTATTGGAGCAAGGAAGAAGGTAAGTGAATGTGAAATTGTTTCAATTTTTTTTACTTTAAATTGAGAAGTAATATCATATGTTCAATAAAAAAAAACCTCTAGTGCCCTGTTTTAATCTTTTTTCAAATTTAAGTTGGCTACACACTTTATAAATTGTCATATAAAACGTCAGACATAATAATTATAATGTATATTTTTAGAATTGCCAACCTACAATATTTTGTATGGCGCTCTAGAGATTTTTTTAATTGAACATACGATATTTTCATATGGGCTAAATCATATAAAATTAATATTTTTTAATTGTGTTTGTTGCAGTTTTCGCTCATATGTTGTATTTTTTTTAACTTAAAATTGGTATCTAAGTGAGATTAACAAATTGGAGTTTATGTAAATTGAAGGTTTTAATCACGCAAGAGATATAATTAATATTGTTTGTGAAATTACTGTAAAGGAAAATGACGTCTTTTTTCTAACCAATAATTTGTGTATATCTTTGAATATTTTTTTGATAAATCACTTGAGTTATTTGATTATGGTTTGTTGAACAATTTGTGATTCTCGCATAATATTTTTTATTGGGTTTAAAGATTAGAATTAACTTTTAGGGAAAATTAATGAGCTGAATACGGGCTGTTTTGATTTGGATATTATTTTATTTCATCTAAAGTGTCTCGATATTTTATTATCTTTTCTTAACTAGCCATTTTGTTTATTTGCAATCAACTTCCATTATATTTTTTTTATTTTTTATTAAAGTGTTTTCTTCTTAAATAATATATTATTATTTAACTATACTAACCTGTCCCTAGTTTCTTGGTTTAAGTGGGGATAAAGCCAATAGCGAGTTATAAAACCAAGTGGCACCCAAAAGTAGTTTTTTGTTTTTATTTTTTTGAACCCCGACACCGCCTCCGGCTAAGAGCTGCCGAACGCGGTCACAATGCCGCCTACTTACTCTCAATCATAATTTAAACCACATATGACATATGATCCGGCCCGCAAGACATTTAAAAAAAAACCCAATTAAAAATATATTACATTAGGTACTTATACTCACGGGAGTGACAGTGAGGCGGCAAACATCAAATTCTTTGATGTTTGCCGCCTCACTCTTTGATAATCGCCGCCACTCGACTTGCTCGATCAAATTCTTTGAGGTTTGCCGCCTCACGGGCGACACATCAAAAGATTTATTGCTTCTCAATTATTCTAAACTAGTTTATTCCAGATTATTCGTTTATTTTGCCTATATAAGCGGGTGGATGGCCCGAACGTTAGTTCATTTCTATTTATCACCGAAGTGATAACTTGGACAAGCGATATCCTAGCGAACTGCTCGAGCCGTCAACTTGCTTTGTGACTTTGTGTGCATCTTGAGTGGTTACTAACTATAGTTTGTTATTAAGTTTATTGAACGAAAAGTAAACAAAAATGATATCTGGTGGAAATAAACGAAAAGTAGATACAGAGGGTCGCCATTTTCAAGAAAAATGGACTGAAGAATTCTTTTTTATCTTGCACAATGGTAAGCCTATTTGTTTGCTGTGTAATAATAATAATAATAATAATAATAATAATAACTCTTTTATTTCCCAACAGATGTACATCCAATTACAGGGAACATTTCCATGTACAACACATGACACTTAACTAAAGTTTAAATTTACTAGTTTTGTAAAATTAACAAAAGTAGACAATACATACGAGGATTATAAGTGAGGCATAATATCTCTTATAAATTTTACAATACTGTGATCAAAAATATCAGCTGAGTTGCGAACAGTGTTGTATAATCGCATCATTTTATTTAGTGGCGAATTAAAATATAAATTAGTTCAACTGCGTTTACAAAAGAACGTTAACGCATTTCTATTATTATAACGCGGAACGTAAATATTTATTAATTCAAGCAGATTTGGATCATTAATCTCGTTATGTAATAAGTTGTAAATAGTTTTAAGTAGTATTATGTTTCTTCTAATTGACAGATGTTGCAAATTAAACATTTCTAAAAGCATGTTGTATTCTATGACATTACTATCCGGATATACTGAGGACTGCTTGAAATAAAGGTACTTTACGAACATTTTTTGTATTCTTTCAATTTTATTTATATGCGTGCTGAACGTAGGAGACCATACAGCGGCGCAATACTCTAATTTCGATCTCACATAAGATAGAAATAATTTGCGAATAGCCCATACAGAAGTGAATGATTCAGTCGCACGCCTAACAAAACCTAGCATCTTCAAGGCCTGCTTACAGATTTTATTGATATGGGGCGTAAACGATAGTTCCTTGTCAAACGTTACTCCCAAATCATTCACCTCAATAACGCACTCTAGGATATTACTATCTATTATGTACGGAAACACAATATGCTGCATTGTTTTATAAAACGTCATAACCTTACATTTTGAAATGTTGAGTTCAAGTTTATTTCGGGTACTCCAAGCGCAAATCTGTTGTAAGTCATTTTGTAGTATTAAGCAGTCGTCTAAAGATCGAATACAATTAAAGATTTTAATGTCATCGGCATATATGAGAATACGCGACTGAATATTATAAACTATATCATTAATAAATAAAGTAAAAAGAAGCGGCCCAAGGTTCGAGCCTTGAGGTACCCCGCTCAATGGAAAATAACTGTTCGACTTGTACATCATGTATTCAACTTGATTGGTTCTCTCAAGGAGGTAAGACCTTATTAAAGCAAGAGTACGGTTGCTAAAACCCCACGCATACAGCTTCCCCAATAGGACACCATGATCAATAGAGTCAAATGCTTTCCGGAAGTCTGTATGTATCACATCAACCTGTACACGCTGGTCAAGGCTATGTGACACATACTCAGTAAAATTAATCAAGTTTGTTGCAGTTGATCTATTCCTCATGAAGCCGTGCTGGAAGTCAGATATGCGTGATTCAACTTGATCATATATTTTGCTTGCTATAATAGATTCAAACAGTTTTGCAAAGTTGCTGATTAAGGAAATAGGTCGGTAGTTCAAAATATCAAATTTATCTCCTGATTTAAAGACTGGGGTGATACGAGTTGCTTTCCATTGAGTAGGGAATATTGATGTTTGTAAAATGACACTGAAAATATGCTTTAAAGGTGCAACTAGTGCACTTGCACAATCTTTTACCAAAAACGATGGAACATTGTCATTACCCGAAGTTAAATTATTGCTGAGGTGTTTTTCAGCATCAATAATGTCTTCGTTCGAGAAATCGCTGATATCAATAATGTCAGCACCAATAGTGACCTCCACTGGATACTGACCTGAAGTACTTGCAGAAAACACGGATGAAAAAAATTCTCCGAAACTGTTCACAATATCCGTGGGATCACTAAGAGTGCGGTTCTCAAATTGCATACAACCAGGAATTCTGGAGCGAGACTTTTTTCGTGTAATATAGTTCCATAGTTTTTTTGGATCACTGCAAATTGAACGTTCAGCCTCATTTATAAAACATTCTTCATCTTTTTTAATAGAAGACCGAATTTCCTTTCTGAGTCGCATTACTTTATTCTCATATATGCCATATTTATACTTTTTAGCAAGTTTTCTAAAGTGTTCTTTACGTTTAACAAGCTTGATTGTATTTCGAATAAACCAGGATGGATATTTATTTCTATTCGAATTGAACGTTTTTAAAGGTACATGTTTTTTGAACAACAAATTTAAGATCCTGTAGAATTCTGCGCAACATTGATTAGCATCATTCATTTCAAGCAAACCGTTCCACACACAAGTATTAACATCCGCATACAGAGCCAAGAAATTTGCTTTTGTAAAATTAAAATTAAATTCATCACAAGTTGCGCTCGCGCATAAGTTACCCTGATTAATACACAGCATTTTTATTTAGAAGGCTAAAGGTGGATGATGATTGTCAATTTTAGTAATCGCTAAATCATTGTGAAATGTAACAGATATATTGTTCGTTGTTAATATTAGATCCAGAAGTCTTTCATTGACATTAAGAGTTTTATTATGCTGAGTCATATTATTAAGCATTGTGAAATTATATAATTCAGTTAATTTAGTATCATTTATTTCTGAGATTTGAGAGTTGTAATACTGTGGAAGGTTGAAATCTCCGCATATTGTGACAGATTTATTAGTACTCACTAAGTTATCCAATTCCGAAAATAACAAAATATATGAGCTAAGTTTAGCGGCCGGAGGGATATAAACACATATAAAACAAATTACATTGCCTACAGTCACAGTTACACGAGTAATTACAATCTCAATATTGTCTATTGACTCCACACTTACATTACTGCAATTAAAAGAACCCCGCACAGCAATCATCACACCGCCCCCTCTTCTTCCTATCCTATCGCAACGAAAAACATTAAAACAATCTGGAAAGAGTTCTTCATTTAATACACCGTCGTGTAACCAAGTTTCGCTAATCATATATATGTCGTTATCACTGACAAGCACATTATTGTAGAAATCATTAGTTTTCGTAAGCAAGCCTCTCGCATTTTGGTAGTATATGCGCAGAAGTTTATCATTAACCTGTTGGGAAGCATTTAGTTTTCCGAAACGATGGACAGAGTGCCACGAACATACTTGAGTTTGATGTTTTCTCCTTCATCTTTTCTTCTGCTAAATTCAGTTTTTAATCTTAACTCTTCTTCCGCTTGTAGAGGAGTTTTGTCGTTTCTCAAGACGATACCTTTAAGACTGTGGTGGGACTGTAATTTTTTGGAACCACGAAGAACACTGGTTACTTCGATATCCGAGTTTAAAGTCACTTTGATTGGTCGTCGCTTTGACGATGGTGTGTTTCCAAGTCGTGTAATTTGTTTCGGTACAGATGGAGTATCAGTTATGGTTTTAAGAATATTCATGACAGTATCAGGATCATTCTCAGATTCAGGCACGTTAAACATCATTATATTTCTAGCGCGTTTATTTCTTTCTGTAACCTCTTTGGCAATCTCATTGATGTCTGCTTTCTGTTTAACATTTTCAGCTTTTAATTGTGACATATCGCTACGCAAGTCGGCGTTTTCTTTCTCGAGTTGGTTTATTTTCAGACTGATGTCCTTGATTTTATCAGTCAAATCAAGAAAGTGCACTTGTAATTTATTATTTGATTCCTCAAACTTAGTCTCAATTATGCTTTTTAACTCAGCTATCATGTTTTGGTAATCGTTTCCAGAGCCTGGGTAATCTTTAATGATATTTTTGCACACAACTGAACAAAACCATTTAACATCATTGCTGTGGTCACGATAAAATTTTAACTCTGACTCATTAATATTGATACAATTGCTGTGAAACCATTTCGAGCATATGCCATTGCATTTGATAGAGTTGTTGTATGATTTGGGATGTAGTGTTATGTTACATATTGCACAGGTACTCATGGCTTGAATTATTTTAACCAATTTATTATTTATTTATTTGTTTGGAAAATGGTAGGATAGTAAACAAAACAAAACACAATTCTTCACACTACGGGGCCCGTCGTAGTGACTTAAAAAATATAAACAAACAAATACAACTGGATTGAGTGTAGGCCACGGTCAAGGTTACAGTAGAAAAACAAAGTGAGAAAAAAAGGATTGAATTAAAAATATACCTGCGCTCGTATATGTGCTCTCGTCCGCCGGATCACGCAATTATTCAATTCAACAAAATTGAAGTAGTTAGCGATATGCAATTTACAATGTACGTATGTCCGACGTGTTGTAACACTTTGATAAAGCTATACTGCCACTGCACTTAAAAAAACTTTGCTTTAATCCACTATAAATTTGCAAATTAACGTAGAGGTGAAATTATACGTGCGTATCGCGAATCCATTTCAGTAATGAAAGAATTCAATATAAAGAGGCATTACTCAACTAAGCATGCTACGCTGCACTCACTGACAGGACAATTAAGAACAGACAAAATCCAGAAGCTTACCGCAAATTTGGAAAAACAGCAACAAATGTTTCATAAACAAAGAACACAACTTGATAATGTTGTGAAAGCTAGTTTTATAGTTAGCTCAAAATTGGCAAAGGCATTAAAACCATTTGCCGAAGGAGAATTTATCAAGGAGTGTATGTTAAAAGTTTGCGGTATTATGTGTCCTGAAAAGAAAAAAGAATTTGATGGCTTATGATATAAAAACAACATTGACTGACCGTATGGCTGGTTTTGAATCATTTTCCATAGCATTAGATGAGAGAACCGATTTGTCTGACACAGCTCAACTGGCTATATTTATTCGAGGTGTTGATAAGGAGTTCACTGTTACTGATGAATTGCTTGCTTTACAGCCGCTAAAAGGAACCACTACAGGAGAGGATATTTTTATTGAAGTTCAATAGGTATTCACAAGTGTTGGCTTGTCGTGGTCAAAATTAATTGGAGTATGCACTGATGGTGCACCTTCTATGGTCGGCTTACGTAAAGGTTTCATCGGAATTTTGAATGAAAAAGCAACAGAATTAAATGTGCAAAAAGATGATTTGATAGTCCTTCATGAGATAGCAGACTTTATGAAAATAAAAGATAAACCACTATCTGAATTAAGTGACCTAAAATGGATATGAGACTTAGCATTTCTGGTCGATCTTACAGGCTATTTGAATGATTTAAATTTGAAACTTTAAAAACAAGGACAGTTAGTAAATGATTTGTACAGCCATTTAAAAGCGTTTCAGATCAAACTACGCTTGTGGGAGTCACAGATGCTGTCTGGTAACAGTTACCATTTCAACACGCTCTCTGCGTATGAAAATATTGCTTATGCTCAATATGCTGAAAAACTCAAGTTACTGTCGGAACAATTTTCGAACAGATTTTGCGACTTTAAAAACATGGAAGACTGTTTCAGTTTATTTGCTACTCCTACAACATATATTGTACAAAATGCTCCAATACACTTACAAATGGAGTTGATCAAGATTCAAGAAAACTCACTCCTAAAATCCAAATTTGAAGACGTAGAGTTGTGCGATTTCTACAAAAAATACCTAGAAGAAGACAATTATCCGCAGCTTAGAAAATTCGCAAGAAGATTGATTTGTGCGTTTGGCAGTACTTATAAATGCGAACAGTTCTTTTCATTGATGAAAGTTAATAAATCAACACATCGTACAAGACTGACTGACGGTAATTTGGAAAATTCTTTACGTCTTTGTGTCAGAGGAATTAATCCAAATATCGATGGATTAGTTTCCCAAATTCAAGCTCAAGTGTCTCATTGATTTCGGTGTATTTAACTTTCGTAGTTTGTAACAATTGCAAATTTAACGATTTAATTATAATGTAGCATTTTTTTTAATTTCATTTTGTTATTTTAATAAATTGTACTATAATAACATTGTCGTATTATTTCATGTCTAATATCTATCACAAAAAATATTATCATTACTTTAAAATGCACTAAGTACTTTTAAACGCGGCCCGCGAACGTATTTGCACGCTAAAGTTTGGCCCTCAACATGTCAAAGGTTGCCCATACCTGATTTAAACGATCGCACTGTACTGCATTCATTAAAGTAATATGATTTTTTATAGTATAAGCGAATATTAGACAAACTTAGAATGCACTTGTAAATAAAACACTTTTTACTTTGTTTAACCACTGGATCTTACATTTAATTCTGTGACTAGTTTCGACTATCTAGTAGTCATTCTCAAACTAAAGTAAATACAAATTACACGTTAAAAACTATTTATACGGCTTCGAAGAGAGGGGTGTACATTAGGTCAACCTGGTTATTAAGAAGGGAAATTCCGGGATTAATTCGGGCCTTGTGTATTTCTAGTGCTTCCAGTAAATCCATTTTACGACCTTTTTCGGCAAAATGGATTACTGAAAAATTCATCAAATACATCCTCGCCAAAAGTGTGATTCTCTTCTAAAAGATGACTACTAGATAGTCGAAACTAGTCACACAATTAAATGTAAGATCCAGTGGTTAAACAAAGTAAAAAGTGTTTTATTTACAAGTGTATTTAAGATGTACCACAAAGTGAACGCCTACAACACCAAACAAAACTTAGAATGCATTTACAATTTTAAAATATTTTTTTCAAAATATAAAAAGTGTTAATGCCCTGTGCACTTGGTAATTAAAATGTAAGAAGTGTACAGGGCATTAACACTGTTTATTTTTAAATAAATATTTATTAATTAATTAAATGAAACGTCTCATTTATTTAGCAAGAATCCATAAATCAAAAAGTATATTTTTACTTTAAATAATATTAAACTAAGCTCGGCTATTAATTATCAATTATGTGTTGTAGATTTTTAAATATTCGTTGTTTTCTTAAACTTGAAGTTTGAACGAGTGTTTTTCACTCCCAGGTTAAGCATGAAGTAAAATTTCGAGTTTAGAAAAGCCTGAAAATTTGGTTTGGTAGCGTAGCGCGAAGCGCGGAGCGACCAAACCAAATTTTCAGGCTTATCTAAACTCGAAATTTTACTTCATGCGCCACGCGTATAAGACGCTGATTTCAAGCGAAGTTTACTCGTTCACAATATTTCAGTGCTTTCAGTGTTGAATACGCGTGGCGCATGAAGTAAAATTTCGAGTTTAGAAAAGCCTGAAAATTTGGTTTGGCCGCTCCGCGCTTCGCGCTACGCGACGAAACCAAATTTTCAGGCTTTTCTAAACTCGAAATTTTACTTCATGCTTAGTTTGGGAGTAGAAAACACTCGTTTTAATCTTCAAATTGAACACTTTAAATAAAGCGTCTGCATATGTATACCTAATAAAAAATCCTCTGTATGTATACTTAAAAGAAAAATTCCCTGTATAATAAATCCGTTAAATTACAATAAGTAGATATTTTATACATGATGGTCATTTAAGCATGTGCAAGAAATCAGTATTACCAATATTACCGGATCCGTCGGGTAATATAATGTCATTTACGGTAAATTATTAGTGGTAATAACCGGCTTAAATTACCACTAACATCACTATGTAGTTATTAGTCAATTTGTCATTTTGATTATTTAAATTATTCATAATAATGATTAATAGTTCTTAAATAATTACCTAGATTATTTCTTCTATCTTGTCTATTTAAATAAAATAAATAGGAGTGGTAATTGATTAACAATATAATAAATTAATATAATTCTGAATATCATCATCATAATTATATCACGGAGAAAACGGTTGGTTATTGCATTTTTAAATAACATGTGAATCATTGGAAAGTGCAGCAATATTTAATAGGGAAAGTATACATTTTAATGTAATGTAACTTTACTGAGGAAGTGTATCAATAGAATGTCGTGACAAATTGATGTGAACATAAAACACCTTTACTTGTATCCCACCTGTCATTATGGATTTATATCCATGCAATTAAATCAATTGTAATCCGATAATCAATGTTTAATTTGCAGATATTTATTAAAAATCTAATAATCAATCTATTAATTACAGCCAACAATTCAAAATATAAAGTAAAGTTGAATTTTCCAATTTTTTTTCAGAATATTTACAAAATATAAAACCGAATTAAAATATAATAATTTGAATTCGGTTTTATATTTTGTAAATATTCTGAAAAAAATTGGAAAATTCAACTTTACTTTATATTTTGAATTGTTGGCTGTAATTAATAGATTGATTATTAGATTTTTAATAATTATCTGCAAATTAAATATTGATTATCGGATTACAATTGATTTAATTGCATGGATATAAATCCATAATGACAGGTGGGTTTGAGTTAGTGCAAAAATTTAAGATGGCTTAAGACTTTTTGTTTGAGATAGGCTAGGATTATTTTAATTATTATTCATTTCCTGTACTTTATCGGAATACGTATACTGAAAAGAAAACAAACTAGTTGAGATATTTGATTTTTCTTTGAAGAATATGAAAACTGATTCGTTCTGTGTAAATTAAGTGAATTATATGACTGAATTTCAACTCGTATTTAGGAGAAAATTTTCTTATTATTTTACATCAACATATCAACTTTACCTAAATTTAAATCATATTTATCTACAAAAAAAGTTATAGATTTAATAATTTCAGGAGTATTCGAACACAAGTTAAAAGTTCCATCGTTGCTATTTTTTGAGAAATCACTAAAATATGATTAAATGTTCCTTTTGGTTCAAAAACGGACATTTTGACTAGATTTTTCTATTGAAATTGTTACTTTTTGACGCCTAATTCAATCAAAATGTGTAGTTAATAAATTTACGTACGATTCTGCAAAAAAAGCAACAATCCAAAAAGTGGAAATTTTACCTTTTGTTCGAACACTCCTCATCTGTAGATTTTTGTACAAACATCATTTTCAAACGTTCACCAAATGTCATGGAATTATAAACGGTGGAGGCTTCTACTTTGTTATACATGCTAATTCAATAAAATAAAACACTTTAACTTTGTTTGTATAACACAATATTTTTTATTTTTGTGACTGCAGTTTTGGCAACTCAACTTGCCATTATCAAACGGAGTGACTGCAGTTTCGGCAACTCAACTTGCCATTATCAAACGGAGTGAAGAAGTCTATTGACTCGACACTCCGTTTAATAATGGCAAGTTGAGTTGCCGAAACTGCAGTCACAAAAATAAAAAATATTGTGTTATACAAACAAAGTTAAAGTGTTTTATTTTAATAAATGTAATGGAATTTTTCTTTATACAATTTAAACAATAACTTGAATATTAAAAAAAAACATTAAAAAAAACGTCTAGGTAAATTTATTCAAATTTATAGCGGTTAGACATCTGTTGATTTTAAAAACAAGTTAAATTGAGTAAACATTTATTTTGATTTCATACTTCAATATCTTCATATTTATTTAAGCAATAATATTGGAACGTATGTTTTCCACTTCTTGATTAAGCATGAAGTAAATATTTCGAGTTTAGAAAAGCCTTTGGATTGGTCAATTCAAATTTTCTGGTTTTTCTAAACTCGAAATATTTACTTTATGTGCCAGGCGTATTAAACACTGATTAATGTGAACTTTTAAGAACACATTATTCGTCTGAACAATAACATAAAATACCACGAAAATTCCTTAAAATGTAAAAATATTTTCTATTTTCTTCATTAGTCATTACATATGCCTAAAATTCTCAACTTTGAAGACATTTTTTTAAATATGGCAACACTGGTTAGACGAAACGCTTCCTCCACTTGTTTGTTCGCTTGATCGATCTCGCAATCGTTTTCAATCTGCATCTTTTATTCGAATATTGTTGACAATAAACTTACGTCAAAACTTGTACAAAAGCAAAAATGAACTATGACTTGTTAATATCTACGGTACTAGTATTTACTGAATATATTTTATAAATTTACTCGTTAAAGCTTTTACTAGTAGTTACTACCCACTGAGCAAACACATTTAAGTAATGTTTCAGCAACATTGAAACAACGTTTAATGTTGCTACAATGTTAATATAACACAATTTGTTTGTTTTGTGCTCAGTAGGTAGTTTTTACTAGTAAAAACCACTTGTGACTGATTTCGTCTTTTCACTATAACACATATACTTAAAAGAAAAAGTTCCGGTATAATTATTGATTTTCGAGTATAATAATCTTTAGTTTTCAACATTTAATATGTTATGATACTTGCTTCTCATTGAAATGTTTCTGAGAAGTCAAAACACGACAATAAATTCGAATAAATCTTAGTAAACACAACAAATTTAAATTGTAGTAGTTATGATTCAGTTGAGTCAAAATGCATTTCAATAACGTCAGTTGTAACGTTTTCCAAACTTATTTTGTAAGAAATAATATTTTGGGTTTGAAAATGATATCGAAATGTAAAGTAATTCATTAATTATTATAAAAGTTATTCAAATCAACGCGTGTTCTTTTGGAACAGTTAATTAGTTCTGTAAGGATAAAGGTCCGGGGTGAATTATATATGTTATAGTATATTACGTAACGAGAGCTGTATGCAGCATATTACATATGAGCGGACATGTTGCGCACGAGCCGTGCAGCGGCGAGTGCAGTATTCCGCGAGTATGTAATTGCCATACCACTCAAGAAACGTACGATACTTTACCTACGCCCTAACAAAATAAACAATGAGTATGAAAGAACAACTTAATTATTGTAATAATTTTTAATAGTCCCATGACAATGATGAAAACTAAATTACTACTTGATCAATATACAGGGAATAAAGCTGTACATTTTCTGACATTCGTTATTTTTTAAAAGAGTTTAATTTGAAGCGTTAAACGAGTGTTTTCTACTCCCAGACTAAGCATGAAGTAAAATTTCGAGTTTAGAAAAGCCCCGTGAAAATTTGTCGAGGGTCGCGCAGCGACGAGAGACAAATTTTCTGGGCTTTTCTAAACTCGAAATTTTACTTCATGCGCCACGCGTATAAAACACTGATTTAAAGTGAGGTTCAAATATACATAAAGTTCACAATATTTTAGTGTTTTATACGCGTGGCGCATGAAGTAAAATTTCGAGTTTAGAAAAGCCCAGAAAATGTTCACGGGGCGTTTCTAAACTCGAAATGTTACTTCATGCTTAGTCTGGGAGTGGAAAATACTCGTTTAAAGCTTCAAATTAAACTCTTAGAAAAACAACGAATAACTAAAGATTTAAAGAAAATAAGCTGAATTTAGAATACGTATACCTTAAAGAAAAACTCCCTGTACATCAAAGAAATGTCATCTGGTTGTACGGTAAGCAATCAGCTGTTTAGCTGTCTGCACGTAATGTACTTGTCAAAGCTATTACGTGCATGTGTAGGTAATGTCAATCATACTTGTCAAGATGACAGTGTGGTATGATGCGGTTATTAGATAGGGCGTAGGTACTTTTTTCATGAATATTATGTAAATATCTAATGACTCGACTTTATTTCCATGTTTGACGTTCACTCAGAAAATAATATTATAATGAATTAATTTTTCAATCCTACTTTAATTAGGACTCCACAACTAACACTTGTTTTTAAAGGTTTATATTGAAGCAATCGACGTCAGAAGAAACAATAAAATAAATTATTTATAAAGAGTTTAATATATATTTCAATATAATCTTCATGTTTGATAAAGTAATTTTAATAATTCTTGTCATAATTTTGTTAAGTTTTAGCCTTATTGTTCACTGGGGGTGATTTTGTACACCCTTTATTATAGAACTGAAACTTAACATTTTTACGAAATCTTAAAAACCTTAATAAATATTTCCTTGCATTAAAATAAACAATTTCAATTAGAAACACAAGAAAACCTAGAGCATTTCCACCCATCAACAAACAAAACGTTAAAAAATGCTGCTCTAACTGTATCGCCCTGTACAGAGTCTCCAACGGCTTTTTCACCACCACCATATACCTATTAATCAGCATCGTTATCAACCCGTGATCCCTACTCCACTTAATCACCTTATCTACAAATGGCAAAACAGGAAACCCTTTGCGATAAAGCATCCACACATAATAGGTATAAGTATCAGGTAATTTATGCACGTAATCCCTGGTGGTGTCATTATAATAAGTGTTGAGGTAATAAGTAACAGCTTTAGTATCGTCGATGATGGCGATGTTATTTTCGAAAGCAGTCATATTGATGCAGTAGCTGCTCAACTGACAATCGATCCATGTATCAAATAATTGGGGGGCTGAGAGATAATCGAGGATGTCTTTTGCGAAACGCACACCTCCCATTCTAATTCCCGAGCTGTAGATTTCGGCCAGTGAGTTAAGTTGCCTGTAGGAAGGGACTATCAAATAAGTTATCAACGTGTTTTCATAGGTGCTGGTAAACATGTATGAGAATAAGGCGAAAAATATGAACATTAATCTTAATGGAAGAAGTTTTGGTTGTTTTATGGCTTTACCTAAAAAAATTCCGATTGTTTCTAAAAAAGTAAAACTCTTAATTCTACCCTTATTTATTTTCAAGAGGTACTTTCTGAGGTAGAAAAATTGGATGTTGATTGTTATTATGGAAATCGCCATGCCCAACCACACTAATTTCGTAAAAACTTGAATCATTGGTTTCCAATCCTTAAAGTTTCTCCAAGCTGGTACGTAAAAAGCAACAGAGCTGCTCATATAAGGTAAGCTAGCTTGGAAATCTTCTAAAAACGTAGCATTGTAGCGAAAACCTCCAAAGCAAACATCACCTTCCCTTTTGAACAACCTATCCGCCATTCTTATATACGTAGCATCCAATAATTTTTGTCCCCATGACAAATTTTTAGGATCCAAATAACTGATTGTAAAATTAAACTTCTTTGAAGCCAACTCAAATAAATCAGCTTCGATACCCTTTCTTGTTCCATTAGGATCAATTATGTAGGGTTCTTGCATGACTGGAAGCACTTTGACTTCGCATCCATAGAAATGCTTGTGTTTTCTTTGATAGATTTCTTTAATGGTGGTTATGTTCAATGCGTTGCAGTTGAAGATCAGCTCCGATTTCATGTTTCTGGCGCAGTTTAGTTGAAACGGTTGGATTGTGTGGAGGTTGTTGTCTTTGTCCAAAATTATTATTGTTTGTAGGAAACCTTTGTTGGCGTTTTTTAGGATTACGTTAAAGCCATCTTCGCCTAGGTAGATTATTAGGTAGAGGGAGTCTGAACGGAAGGCTAATGTTCTGTACAAGTGGTTGAAGTATTCATCGGCATATTTTTCCTAAAAAATTGATCTTTATCAATAGCGAATCAAAAATTAGGAAAAATGGGAAACGCTTACCAAAATAGAAAATTACAAAACTGAATTAAAATGAAAACAAATATGTCTTCATTTTAATTTACTCATAGTCTAGTTTTGTTCAATTATAGATAAAGCAGGAAAACTTAAACAAATCACAAATTTTAAGAAATCACTACAATAATTGAATGCAAAGAATTAAGAGAATTTCTTAAAAAACCAATAGACAAAAATGTTAATTTTATCTACCGTATGTCCCGTTTCAAGACGCATCATGGAGAATTCCCATGTTAATTTCCTCTATAAATTTGTGTGTCTATTATTTAAATCATGGGTGGCCAACTTTTTTAACAGCCAGGCCAAATTTCTAAAGTAAGATTTCCAGCTGAGCCACACTATCAAATTTATTTTGTTAATCGAAGCAAACAACAAATACAGTGTCCGTTTTTCGAGCTGCACTATTTGGGCCTCGCTTCTTTGAAATTTGAAGCTACTAATGAGTGTTTCCAATCCTTGATTAAATTTTACTTTATGCGCCAGGCGTGTAAAACACTGAAATATTGTGAAAATCAAAATATACTTTTTTAGCGGTATATTATTATTTCTGCTTTAGCAGTTTATTTTTAATACTGATTTAGCAGTAAAATAATTTGAGTAAGTCAATTATTATTATTATTATTATTCTTTATTTCACAACAGATAAATACAAGTATCCAATTACAGGGAACTTAATATTATATAATGGTATGCTACCTAATTTTAGAATATACATACAATGTGCAACTATGTTGTATAAAAGAAACAAGAAAAGAAATAAGAGAAAAGAAAAAAAAAACAAACTTAAAGCCTAAAGCCTTACAACAATGTCAATGGTACCGATAAGTCTGACATTACTTCGATGAGGAATTTTCTGGTATCTATGTTCTGATCATTTTTATAAGAGGTGAATTAAAATGAGCTAGCGTATTGGCATGTGGTTGAAAAAATAGGTTATTACTGCGAGATGTTAGTCTAGCTTCGCGCTACGCGACCAAACCAAATTTTCAGGCTTTTCTAAACTCGAAATTTTACTTCATGCTTAGTCTGGGACTGGAAAATACTCGTTTAAAGCCTTAAATTGAACTCTTGAAAAAAAAAAATAGTATGCATATGTATATCTAATAAAAAAATTCTTTGTATGTTTACCTAGAATAAAAATTCCCTGTATTAACAGATTAATCCGATGACTATTTGCCAAATCTACTGAATGCGCGTTTGATTCAACTAACATTTTCGTTTAAGCTTACACAAAATCAACATAAATGCATTTTTTATTTCTGTAAATACCAGAGCTATTTAGTAGATGTGAAAATTAGAATTATACCACTTAAGCTCACATTTAAAACGATTGTGCACATTAATTAAAACGATTTGTGGCTGGGTTTTTGCAGATTTAGTTTTACGAAGATATTGTGAAAATTTGACTTTTAACCTTAACATTTTAAAGCTGCATACCGGAACATACGTTTTCGCATCCATCTAGAAACCATAGCAGACATATTATGAAATTTTCTGTCTGTTTTCACACACGTAATCTGATGACATCGAACTATTTTCGTATTACATGTATTGGTGTAGAAACCACTACAAATCAAGGAAACCATGGGACACCTCTCATGAATCTTACTTTATACGTATTTCTAAATAGTGAAATCATCTTTAAAAAATTATTGTTTTATGGAGAATAAAATTTACCATATTCATTCAACGGCCCAGCTCCGCGGGCCTTAATTGATATCCGGCGAGTCGAGCTAATTTACAGCATATATGCTGTAATTGGGATATGTATATTTGGAAGAAAAACTTTCTGTATGTTTATTTAATCTATTGCCTTTAAATTAGTACCTGAACAAGATGTGCATTTTTTACATTTGTTCTGAATCACACTGTCTTTCTATTCTTATTTTAGGAAAGTGAATGTATTTTCAAAACATGCAAGCTGTTTTTTTTTGATAAATTAAATCTAAGAAAAATGTTATTTTACAAGATTTCAGTAACTTGATTTAATAAAACACTGATGATTTTTAACTCTTTTTATTATTTCATTTTTATTGTTGTTATTACATTTCATAGTTTGATATGTTACGTATATTTCGTAATTTTTTTATAATATTTCTTGAGCTGTTTTCTTATTTTTCACTTGGTGAAATATGGTAAAATTATTAAGTGATATTAAAAATGTTAGGTATACGAAGGTCGGGAATTCTCAACGTTTAAGAAAGTTAGAGGAATGTATAGGCATTTACAAAAATTTAATCATATCACTTAGGTTCAGTTGAACTCAAGTTCAAGCTGAACTCAAGTTCAAGATGACAGTTCCTATTGTTTTAATGTCACTTTAAACCTAAGTTCAGAGTTGAACCAGTTTAACGTGTTTGGTGCAACTGGCCCTTAGATCAGCTTGATCATCTGCTAGAAAATATTATACTGTTAACCCTACCGATTGATCAAATCAGGATTAGTTTTGATTGATTCAACTACTTTCGGGCGGTATCCGAATGAATTTTTAAACGCAATATTTTTAATGTTGTGGATTTATTTAATATTTTATTTACGTGATCCGGGTAACTCGATCTGATCCGATTAAATTTTATGTAAATGCTTTTTGTATAAACGAAACCAACCTGATCAGTAAGTAAAACATGAAAAATGGAACTATCTTCTGTGAAATCTCTAAATCCATCCAATTGCAAATTCCTCATATCCCCACCAGTTGAGCTGATCAACTTTGCAATTTCATCAGTAATCATGATATCCGTCGAATAATATAGTATGGAACCCTTTTGCCTAAAACTATCAACAATACTCCTAACACAACTCCACCTTAATGGATTACGGGCTCTCGGTAATAATATATCCCGATTTTGCAACGATTTTGAGTTATTAAATAAAATTAACACAGCCAGCATCACACTTTTTAAAATAAGTTTCATTGCGGAGTATTACTACTATCAAGGGAAGCCAATGCTTATGAGGAACTGGACATTGAGTAGAAAGACTATGGTCAGGAAGTGGGATAAGAGTAAAATAGCCGACTATATACACCAATCACCAGTCTCGCATCCTGCAACAGCAACTTAACACGGTTTCCAAATTTTATATAGGGTCTAGTAACTGGATATATATGAACTGTGCTATTATTTACGCATAATATTAAACTTAACCAAAGAATATAATTACAATATTCGTGTGTAATAACAACGCTGGCACCGATTTAAATATTAATTAATATCTGTTTTGCTTTGACTTTTGACCTTCATGTATATATGAAAAGTTTTACATTGTAGGTTGGTAATTACCTATTCTATTATTTTCATTCTGGTTATTAGTATTTAATGAGACTTTCTGTTTAACTTGTGTGTTCACATGTGGATCCAAAAGCATGTTGTAATATGTGTTACTACTCTAGCAGAGGGTTAATAATTTCGAATTGAATTAATTATGTTCACTAGTGTTATACACGTTAAAAATATTGATTGATAAACAATAATTTATGCCTGCCCGGCGCATTCACCGCTTCGCACGCAACCAATCCAACTTGCAGGCTTTTCTAAACTCGAAATGTTACTTCATTTTTAATTAAGGACTGGAAACACTCGTTAGAAGCTTATTGATCATCAAAATTCAAGAAATTAAGAAATGCTTAGACGAAATTCCTGAAATCTTCTCTATAAAAAAAACAGATATAATTTTAATCATTATTCATAAAATAAATCTCGAGGATTTCATATAAATAAACGATTTAATTCAACTTTCGTAATCCCTAGACGTAACTCCTGAAATCTTCTCTATAAAAAAAGCAGATATAATCTTAATCATTAGTCATAAAATAAATCTCGAGGATTTCATATAAATAAACGATTTAATTCAATTTTCGTAAACATTTTCAAAATTTTATCAAATTCCAAGATTTTTATCCAAATTAATGAGTTTCGTCAATTTTACGATATTTGTAATGTTTATGATAAACGAAATATTGATAATACAAATTATGGTGTATATATATATATCAATTTTTTTTTATTATAAATCGCTAGTATCGATATCACATGGTCAATAACGTAACATACGATACTAGTTATTAATTAGACGCTATTTATTGTATAAAGAAAGAAATGAAAAAAATATTATAACTTGTCAAAAAGTAAAAGTAAAAAATATACAGGATTTATCATTTAAGTATACCTACACATCCCAAAGCAAATTAATTGAGGCCATCGAATTAAAAAAAAAATGGTAAGCAGTATAATTTGAAGCTCACTTGAAATTAGTGTTTAATACGCGTGGCGCATGAAGTAAAATTTCGAGTTTAGAAAAGCCTTAAAATTTGGTTTGGTCGCATAGCGCGTAGCGCTACGCGACCAAACCAAATTTCAGGCTTTTATAAACTCGAAATTTTACTTTATGCTTAAAGAAGGAGTGCGAACACTCTTTAGAAGCTTAAAAACAATCCCTAAATATGTGTGACTTGATTGATGGGTGATTTAGAGAAACAGAAAAAAATTGAAGTTTGGTTAATAATTTTAAGTTTGACATCTAAATTTATTTTCTGTACCTACATTTAAATGTTTTTTTTTAAAAACTATAATTAATTTCGATGCCAGATTGACATTAGAATTTCATATTATTAACATCAGTTGTTAGGCTATTTATTAGCAATTAATGTTAGTAATAGACAAATTTTCTGGGCTTTTCTAAACTCGAAATGTTACTTTATGCGCCACGCATATAAAACACAGATTTCGAGTGAAGTTTGAATATACATAAATTTCACAATATTTTAGTGTTTTATACGCGTGGCGCATGAAGTAAAATTTCGAGTTTAGAAAAGCCCAGAAAATTTGTCTCGGGTCGCTGCGCGACCCGAGACAAATTTTCACGGGGCTTTTCTAAACTCGAAATTTTACTTCATGCTTAGTCTAGGAGTAGAAAACTCTCGTTTAAAGCTTCAAATTGAACTTAAAAAAAAGAAATATCTAAAGATTTACAGAAAATAGGCTAAATTTGGAATACGTATACTTAAAAGAAAAACTCCCTGTATCTGTTTGCTCCGGAGAAATATAAATAATTATAGACCATAATGAAGATAACAATTAATTAACAAAAAAACACTCATTAATTAATATTATACACAATTGACGTTTGTTAAACAATGGCGGCGACAAAGAAAAAAATGTTCAGGCTTTTCTAAACTCGAAATTTTACTTCATGCTTAAACAAGGAGTGCGAACACTCGTTAGAAGCTTAAAAACAATCCCTAAATATATGTGACTTGATTGATGTTTTAGAGAAACAGAAAAAATTGAAATTTAGTTAATAATTTTAGATTTAACATCAACATTTATTTTCTGTGCCTAAATTTGAATGTTTTTTCTTAAAAATTATAATAAATTTCGATGCCAGATTGACACCACAATTTCATATTATTAACAACAGTTGTTAGGCTATTTATTAGCAATTAATGTTAATAATAAATATGGTGTTAAAAAAAATATACACACATTTTTAAGCTATACAGTCTGTTTGATTTATTGTGACACAGCACATATGTCCGTTATTAGTATAGATAGAAAAAAAAAGTTAATGACAAAAGTTTTAGTATTTTTTATGATCTATTCAATCGTAATGTCAGAAAAACAGTTGAAAATCAAATAAACACGTGAAAGCTATTAGTTTCATTTTCTTGAATGGAACACCCTGTATATTTTTTTCATTTCAAATAGGCATTAATATTAGCCTTATAATGATACCACATAAGTACCCCTTTAGTATAGAAATAACACGACAATTGCCAATAAATGAAATTTATCAGTTGACATGAATAACTATTTAAAGTGTCTGTTCAAAGCGACGTCCGTTGTTTGCAATACATTCTTCACATCTCTTCACTAAATTTCGTCGTGCTTTTTGCAACATCCGTGGTGTTATTTGGCCACATGCCATACGAATACGATTTTTCAGATCGTCTAGATTTTCTGGACGAGTAACATAAACTTTTTGCTTTAAAAATACCCAAATAAAAAAATCTAAAATAGACAGATCTGGCGATCTTGCTGGCCAGTTTATGGGGCCACCATTTGCAATCAATTTCAAACCAAACTTTCTTTCCAAAATATCTTTGACATTTCTTGCGTTATGGGGAGGAGCTCCATCTTGTTGGAACCACATATCTCGACGTATTTCTAGGGGGATATCATCTAAATAATCTTCAAATTCTATCGTAAGAAAGTTGGCATATCGCTCCACATTCAACGTTCCTTGATAAAAAAATGGTCCTATTATGGTATCACCTAACACACCAAGCCACACATTAACTGCAAATCTTTGTTGGAATCTGCATTCTCGAATTTGACGTGGATTCTCAGTATCCCAGTAATGGTCGTTTTTTCGGTTGGAGATTCCGTTGTTGAAATTTGATTCATCACTCCAAAGAATTAAATTTAATAAATGTTGATTGTTGCTAAGCCAATTACAGAATCTCCTATCCTCTTGTCAGAATCACCATCTCTTAAACCTTGTACTAACTTAATTTTATATGGTCTCATTTTATGTTTTCTCAGAATAGAAAATATTTTATGCATACTTATTCCTAAGTCAGCCACTGCTTCGCGTATTGAATTACGTGGATGTGCTCTAAAATAGACCAATATCAATACGTCATAATTATCTTCTCTTTCTTGTCTTCTCCTTCGTAATTTATTATTAAAACACCCATTTCTCCATAAATTTTGTTCAAGTCTTGCAAAAGTGTAATAATGTGGTTGTCTTCTTTCTGGATACATGTTTCCATAAGTGATACTAGCTTCTCTAGAATTATCGTAGCATCTAACGAAGACCTTTAGCATATCCATTTTTTCATCATTAGAATAGTAATTATCACCCATCTCTAAAGATTTGAATCAACAACACGCAAGACGGGAAGTTACTACACCACTTTGACATTAAAGCGTTAACAAATTGTTTTATGTCAATTGTTATCCATGGCAACTGATAAATTTCATTTATTTGCAATTGTCGCGTTATTTGTATAATGAAGGGGTACTTATGTGGTATCATTATAAAGCTAAGGTTATTACCTATTTGAAATAAACAAAATATACAGGGTGTTCCATTAACGAAAATGAAGCTAATAGCTTTCACGTGTTTATTTGATTTTCAATTGTTTTTCTGACAATGCTACTGAATAGATCATGAAAAATACTAAAACTATTGTCTTTAATTTTTTTTCTATCTGTACTAATAACGGACATATGTGCTGTGTCACAATAAATCAAACAGACTGTATTTCAAATATTTTTATTAGTAATTATTATTATTCTTTATTGCCAGTACAAAATATTGAAGTATTAATTCAACATTTTAGCCAACTTCTAGCTTCTACATCGTCTCTCGGCTTTCACATTTTCCACGTTAAAATTAATTTTATTTATTTCTCAATAATTTGTGCACATTTTATTACCCTTTAAAGTTTTGGTGATGTTTTAAAATTTGATTTCAAATAAGACTTACATTTTCTACACTTTTAAAGAACATTATCTTTATTTTTAAATTTATTTTATTTTCCCTTCAGCAAATTTATTTTTTTCCATTGTTAAAACACTATTTATTCATTCAAAAGTAATCTCTGCAAACTAAAAAATAATTGAACTAATCAATGATTAGAGATTTTTTTTTTAAGAAGTTACACATATTTTGCAACACATACAAATAAATATTTCAATTCAACTTTCGTATAAATTTCGATCATTTAGTCTAATTTTTATTCAAAATTCATAAATTTTGTCAATTTCACAAAATATGAAATGTTTCAGACAGCGATAAAAATCTGATAAAAATTCTTGATAATTTTAAGTAATCAAAAAAAGGATACAATCGTTTGAAAATGCCATATTTTGGTAAGTTTTTAAGAACCTTATGGATTTCTTTAATTTCGACAATCCTTTGCAAATTTTCAAAATATTACACAACGTTAATCATTTCCGTCAACTATACTGATATGTCTACTGACTCTACTGACTAACAATAATAATAATATTTACTGCCGTTTGACTACAAGTCAGAATGTGGGCTCTCTGACTGTGCTGATTGGTATTTGACAACCTTGACTATTCTGACTATACAGGGTGTCCCATTAATGTGGGGAAATGGTTTAACCATAGATCCTTGGGAAAAAAATGATGATTTAACACAACTTATCTATATCCAAAACTTAACCACTAAGCCGGTATCAGTCTTTAAAGTTAAAAAAAAATATTATTAATTTTATTTGTAACAATTGAGCTGAAATTTATTATGGTAAGATTATCACATACAACACATCATTTAAGTTATTATGGTCATCATTGATTGACAAGAAGTATAAAAAACAGTAGTACCACAATATACAAACTAAAATATGTTTTTACTGGCGCACCTTATAAAAATTAAAAAAATATTACTTTAAAAATTGGTTTATTTGAAAGCCGTTTTGTCTCTTAATAATGTACGGTTTTGCCACAAAAATATAAAATATGAATATGGTACCCTCAGTTTCTTAGGCAAAATCTTAATACAAGCAACATACAGTGGTTTTTTATTTTAGGTAAACATATGCATACGCTGTAAATTGTCTGACATTCGTTGTTTTTTAAAAGAGTTCAATTGGAAGCTTTAAACGAGTGTTTTCCACTCCCAGACTAAGCATGAAGTAAAATTTCGAGTTTAGAAAAGCCCCGTGAAAATTTGTCGAGGGTCGCGCAGCGACCCGAGACAAATTTTCGGGGCTTTTCTAAACTCGAAATTTTACTTCATTCGCCACGCGTATAAAACACAGATTTCAAGAGAAGTTTGAATATACATAAATTTCACAATATTTTAGTGTTTTAGTGTTGTTAAAATGAGAAACTGCGCGACCCTCGACAGATTTTCACGGGGCTATTCTAAACTCGAAATTTTACTTCTTGCTTAGTCTGGGAGTAGAAAACACTTGTTCAAAGCTTCAAATTGAACTTAAAAAAAAAACAAGGAATATGTAAAGATTTACAGAAAATAGGCTGAATTTGGAATACGTATACTTAAAAGAAAAACTCCCTGTATGTGTTTGCTCAGGAAAAATATGAATAATTATAAACCATAATGAAGATAACATTAATTCCCAAGAAACACCCGTTAATTAATATTATACACAATTGACGTTTGTTAAACAATAGCGGCGACAAAGAAAAATCATATTTTTAATCACCCGAAAAACTAGATTTTGTTTTTACTAAATAATAAAAAATAATTAATTTGCATTTTATTTTTTTGTGGCAAAACCGTACAAGATATTAAACATTATTAGGAGACAAAAAAGCTTTTAATTGAACTAGTCTTTCAAAATGTATTTTTTTAAATTTTTATAAGTTGCGCCAATAAACATATATTTTATTTGAAATAAAACAACGCAGTTGGGAGGGTTTCACTTTTATTGTTGAACACTGCAACATGTTTCACCACACAGTGGCTTCATCAGGCAGATGAAATAATGATTTTACAAAGTGCAGGTAAAAGCTTATATACTAATGCAATTAAATTAATAGAGGGGGGGGGGGGGTATTGAGGTTAGTTTTTATGTTGTGGTACTATTGTTTTTTATACTTCTTGTCAATCAATGATGATCATAATAACTGAAATAGTGTGTTATATTATGATAACCAACCATAATAAATTTTGGTCGGATCGAATATAGCGTTCAATTGTTATAATAAAATTAATAATATTCTTTTCAACTTTGAATATTAATTCCGACTTAACCGTAAACTTTTGGATATAGAAAAGTTATGTTAAATCATCATATTTTGATCCCAGGAATCTATGGCTAAGCCATTGCCTCACATTAACGGGACACCCTGTATAATATGTCCTTGAATTGAGTTGACAAGAGGGAACATTTTTACAGTTTTCATTATTCGAAAAATCTTTTTGGACGTACTGCAATTTTAGACTTTAGAAAAATAAGGATTATTTTGCAAATAATTGAATTGACTTCGAATATGAATCTAATTTAATTTGAAACAAAATAAAAAGCTTATGACGAGTTTATGTTTTGATTCGAGGTCTATGCCCATAAGGGTGGGAATTCTTTTGAATAATATTTGTTACCTTTCACAAAATAAATAACGTATTTCATTTAAAAAAATAATGCTTCTTAATTCATATAAATTGCAATTCATATTCAAGCCATCTCATTTAATTGCAAAATAATGACATTTTTTTCCAAAGTCAAAAACTGCAACAGAAATATTTGGTTAATCGTAACGTTTGGACTTGAATAAAATCGAGCAACGGATTTGGGGAGTTTCAAAACAAACAGAAAAAACTCCCCCAAAAAGATTTTTAGAAAAATGAAAACTACAAAAATGTTCCCTCATGTCAATTCAATCCAGGGACATACTATATATTGACTATATTGACCAGTTTGTTATTGATAATGAGCACCTTGTGTCTCGGAATGTACATCTAACGATACAAATAAAATAACATTTGAAATAAATACACTTGGTTTGTTTCTCTAACGTTTTACTTATTATTCCGACTAGTTTCGGCTTCTAGCCATTATCAAGGAATGTCCTTGATAATGGCTAGAAGCCGAAACTAGTCGGAATAATAAGTAAAACGTTAGTGAAACAAACCAAGTGTTTTTATTTTAAATTTTATTTTAATCATGTTTCACCAAGTGATTAATGAGAACATTGTGAAAGATATAATACAAATAAAAAGTGAAGTAAGGAATAACAGTCTTTTTTAGTGTAATAATCACTTCACGTGAACTCAAAAACATACAGTTATACACGATTCCAGTTGTTTCTGGATCTCGCCTAGCTATGGAAAAGTGACAGTTTAAGTATTGTAAATGGGGCTGGTTGTGTTTTAAATCAGGGTTTTTAAATGCCACTGTCAGATGTTCGATTTTAAGGTTATAATTTCTGACTATTGTGATCTTACACTGTTGCCTGTTTTACAAATTTTCAGATATAAAAGGATAATAATATGCAGTTTTAAGATTAACAAAATTTACTACTTGGTTTTTGTACATACAAACACAGCAATAATATTGTATATAACAAATATAATGAATTCGGCTCTGCAAACTTATTTCGTCATCCATTTGTATTTCTCGCTTGGGTCTTCCCGTTAACACATTTTGATCAACTCCATACATCCACCTTAATTTTGGTCATTCATTTGTAGATTTGGATTACTTTGCCTAAAATGTTTGTAGGATTTCAGAATTTGTAACCTTTTTAATTCAGAGATAATCTTTGGCATGTTAATATTTAATATGTGCCTAAAATTATTTTTCACTTTGACATTGACACAGCATTGCAACACTAGATTAATTTGATAATTAATATTTTAATAATAAAATGCTCGAAGAAGCGACCGCGTGGCGAAATAATTGTTGCAAGATTAACAATAAATCTCTTGAAAATTAAAAAGAGGATTACTTATGATATCATAAATTATTGCAACACTGTTAAAATAAGGAATCAGGAGTGCCAATTAATAAAAAATGTAAATGTTGATACTGCAACATAACAACACGAAAGCATGGCTAGGCGAGATCCAGAAACAAATGGAACCGTGTATATTAATAATGGCTTCCTGGTCAACAGAGTTAAATAAATTCTTCCAACTAAAAGCAGTTTGTTATTGATAATGAGCACCTTGTGTCTCGAAATGTACATCTAACGATACAAATAAAAAGTGAAGTAAGGAATAACAGTCTTTTTTCGTGTATATTGACCATTTTCAACATTTTTGTTGACTGAACTAGTTAAATTTGTATTTAGCAGTATTGAATACAATTGAGAAGTGAGAAAGCTTATTTAAAAAATCACCGTGCGAAAAGATAATTTTATTATAAAAAACAATACATTAATCGTTCATCTAAACATCTGGGTTATTAGTTCATAAAACCAATAAAATGTTCATGTAAAAACCGAATTAATTAAAATTAGTTACTGCATCTAAAACAGATTCCATCAAAACACACCCATTCTAGTATTTAATTATGATTTATCGTAAGCTTCTGGCCACTTCCTGAAACGCCTTTCCCATCTGCTTCCAACTCATATACACCAAGCGAAAAAAAAAAATCGAAACTCAATCAAGAAGTGAAATATGAAAGTGTTATTGCCTATGAAATATTACCAACAGACATACGAGATGAAATTTGAAAGTTCATATTCTTACGAATAAAAAAAATGTATCTTCTGGAGCGGTCGTTTCTGTTGTGGTTGGCTTCTTGTAATTGTCTGCTTTCTTGCAGTCACGTGCCTTATGGCGGCCATTTAATGTGATTACATTGTATGCGCAGAGACAGGATGTGAAAGGTGGGATTCCGCTCTTCTTGCACATTCACTCGTGCATTTGGCCGAATCGCGAAGGTCTCGGCCAGAATGAGCTTTTCTTCGCGATCTAATCAATCAAGCTAGTGATTTGAAGATGTAATGAAGTGGAGAATTATTAATTGCGACTTTCTATTCGATTCGAATAGGATATTCTGCACTGATATATTGAGTTTTGTGGTAGATGCTTTATCTTCAGTTTAGGTACTTGAAGAATTTTTTGGGAATGCCTTTCTAATGTCAAGTGTTTTCTTAGAACAGATGTGGTGAGTTTAATATAGATAACAAAGAAAGGAATTATAAATAAAAACTTTTTATTTAAATTAAATGATGGTCTTCACTTACAAATTTATTTAAATACTAGATACAAGTATCTTCGTATACGTATCCCGACTAGGTGCTGTAAATTTCATGCGCCATGCGTATATGACACTGATTTCAAGTAAAGTTGACTTACGACAGCGCAAACGCCATCTAATGCCCATTTGCTTAAGTAGCATCGTCAATAACTGGCAAACTAAACGTTTGTATACAGCAATTATTCATCCACAACAATGCTTTATTTTATAGAATACAAAAATCAAGAATATTAATTTGTGTTCAGTACTCATTCATTCATTGCTACTTAAGCAAATGAACATTAGATGGCGTTTACGCTGTCGAAGATATGTAAATTGCACAGGCCAAAATAAATAGTCAAAGATGTTCAGTATTCTTCAAGCACTGGTTTGAGACTAAACTGATGATGGTGTTGAAGCCTGGAACGCCTATAGTGGAATTCGGGAAAGATGTCCTATGACTCAATGATGTGGAATGTGTGGTTCACATTTTTTAGAGAGTATATCGACAGTTGTATCTGCAACGATTTTTCCTAGTTTATCAAATTTTGACGTTCCATGACAATGTCATACTGTTTGGGTCGCGAGTATATTACTGTTCTTTCTTTTAGAAAAGCTTTAAATCATAATTTCTTGCGATTTTTTCTTTTGAGTATACATATCCTAATTGCGTGTTGTAAATTTTTAAATATTCGTTGTTTTCTTAAAAGAAGTCAATTTTAAGTTTAAACGAGTGTTTTCCACTCCCAGGTTAAGCATGAAGTAAAATTTCGAGTTTAGAAAAGCCTGAAAATTTGGTTTGGCCGCGTAGCGCGAAGCGCGGAGCGACCAAACCAAATTTTCAGGCTTTTCTAAACTCGAAATTTTACTTCATGCGCCACGCGTATAAGACACTGATTTCAAGCGAAGTTTACTCTTTCACAATAATTCAGTGCTTTCAGTGTTTAATACGCGTGGCGCATGAAGTAAAATTTCGAGTTTAGAAAAGCCTGAAAATTTGGTTTGGCCACGTAGCGCTTCGCGCTACGCGACCAAACCAAATTTTCAGGCTTTTCTAAACTCGAAATTTTACTTCATGTTTAGTCTGGGAGTGGAAAACACTCGTTTTAAGCTTTAAAGTGAAATCTTTAAAAAAAGCGTATTCATATATATATCTAATAGAAAATTCCTTGTATGTATACTTATAAGAAAAAATCCCTGTATATACAGATTAATCCGATGACTATTTACCAAATCTCTGAATGCGCATTCGATTTAACTAACATTTTCGTTTAAGCTTACACAAAATCAACATAAACGCATTACACTATTAATCGAGGTGGCTGATAGTTGTTGAAAGTTCATATTCATTACTTTAAGTAAAACACTTTGTTTATAACTTTCAAAAATTGTTTATTTTGTATTCACAACAAATGTTTCGCCACACTGTGGCCACAGTGTGGCGAAACATTTGTTGTGAATACAAAATAAACAATTTTTGAAAGTTATAAACAAAGTGTTTTACTTAAAGTAATAAACGCATTATTTATTTCTGTAAATACCTGAACTATTTTGTAGATGTGAAAATTGAAATTAGACCACTTAAACTCACATTTAAAATGATTGTGCGCATTAATTAAAATGATTTGTGGCTGGGTTTTTGTTTATTTTGATGACATCATCATTATTACATGTATTGGTGCAGAAAGCACTACAAATCAAGGAAACCACGGGACACTTCTCATGAATCGTACCTTATATAGTTATCCGGTAAATGAATGAGTACTGAACACAAATTTATATTCTTGATATTTGTATTCTATATAATAAAACCCTGTTGTGGACAAACAATTGCTGTATACAAAAGTGTAGTTTGCCAGCTATTGACGATGCTACTTAAGCATATGGGCAGTAGATAGCGTTTGCGCTGTCAAATATATGTAAATTGCACAGGCCATAATAAATGGTCAAAGATGTTCAGTATTCTTCAATCACTGGATTAGGACTAGACTGATGATGGCGTTGAAACCTGAAACGCGTATATAGTTATCCTGTGAATGAATAAGTACTAAACACAAATTCATACTTTTGAAGTTGACTTGTTCAATATTTTAGTGTTTAATAGGCGTGGCGCATGAAGTAAAATTTCGAGTTTAGAAAAGCCTGAAAATTTAGTTTGGTGGCTCCGATTCGCGGAGCAACCAACCCAATGATAGTGTAATTTATTGGTAAATTGTTAGTAAACCGGCTTAATTTACAAATTTACCGAATTACCGGTAATTGGCAAAGTCAGTAATATTTAATTAAATATTTTCAATTTGAAAATTATAAAGATTATTTATTATTACTATTATTTACTGCTGTTAACACGGAATAATATATCTATAAATCCACAGACATTTGGGTTAATGATCGATGTGCGAAACAAACACGTATCTGCATCGAATTACAATAATCTCCGTAATTGCATTTATAAAACATAATCATTACCGACCATAGAATCATTAACTTACTTTACATACATACTCATGGCTTAGATTATATAACCGCCAGACGTTAAATTAACGGTTAGTAAATCGAACCGGAATAACCGAAATTGGCGACGGGTTCAACAGTTCAAAGGCGATTGTGCTATTATAATCAATAACTTGCGGAATACTAAAGTGTCTACTAACCTTGCGGGAAAACTTTCTAGCTAATTTCATTAATTACCGATCCAAATTGCTAAGATGACAGGAAATTTTGCAAAGCTGCTATAATGGTTTAAGCGTTGCTAATGATTGCGTAGAATAATATGTTATTTTGCTTAGGCACTTTAATTAAGTTGTTCAATAATAAGTAATAAAGAGAATAGTTTAACAACGTACATACAGAGAATTTTTCTTTTAAGATTGATTTTATAAAACCGTTAAATTTAAAGCTTCTAACGAGTATTTCCACTCCTTGATTAACCATGAAGTAAAACTTTGAGTTTAGATACGCCTGAAAATTTGGCTTGGTCGCGTAGCAAAGTAGAGCGACTAATCCAAATTCTCAACACTAATTTAAAGATACATCAAAAAGATTCTGCTTAAGTTTTACACGTTAATAAATTTAACAAAATCATATTTCGTCAAACCAAATCGTACGTTTGTTTGGATTGATTGAGTTACTTGACGATAATTATAACTTTGAATAAAATACTTAGAAGGTTTCTTCAACACTTTATTTTGTAACCAACAAAATCGTACTCTTTAAAAATTTGAACAATTTGGGATCTGTAAGTATAATTGAAAAAAAATTCTGAAATAAAGTTGCTCTAGGCGCTTGATTTTTGGGAGATTTGGTTACACGAAATAAACATTTGTTATATTTAATAACGTGATATCAAACTTAAAAATTTGAACAATTTGGGATATGTAAGTATAATTGAAAAAAAATTCTGAAATAAAATTGCTCTAGGCGCTTGATTTTTGGGAGATTTGGTTACACGAAATAAACATTTGTAATATTTAATACCGTGAGATCAAACGTGAAAAAAAGCAGTACATTTTGAACTTCACTTTAAACTTTAATTCAGTGTTTTATATCAAACACTTAAGCGTGTGTATTAAACGCAATTATTAAGTTTAGATGATAAAAAGTGTCTTAAATGAAAGCCTGTTTATTCCATAATGTAATGCAGGAAGGATGATGCTAACACAGTATTTTTAAGTTATTTATTCACCACTTTTTAGTGAATTTACTTTACTAAAGAAATTGTCAAATTCGTTATATTTCCGAACCCTGCTTTAGAACCATAAAGTGCATTACATTACAAATAAAATCTTTAATTTGGAAAATAATTCAAAGAACATTTTTTAAATAACAATATAAATTGTTGATTTCAGTTATTCGACAAAATTTTTAGTTTGATACAATTTTTCTTAATGACAGTAGAGATATTTTAGGATTATAAAATGCAGTAACTTTTAAATTGTATCTGTATTTTTTAACTTTATTTATTTTAAAAAAATATTTACTTCATTAGTATTTTTCAACAAACTCTTCTATTTTAAAACAACAATTTAAAAATAATGAGACATTCACATATTCTCTTAAGAGTCGAGAAATTTCTTAATTGTCTGTAATTTATAAGATTAATTTTATTATTTTCTAAGCTTCCGAACAACAGATTTGCAAATTACAGTAATTTAACAAAATTTCTACTTTGACTGCATTTAAACAAATATGCGTTAAGCTTTTCTGTTTTCTCTTGAGAATTATAAAATGTATTTACCAAAGAAATTAATATCAGGATTTTTTAAAAGTAAAGTTCAATATATACTGCTAAGCAATTTTCTTTGGGATATATAAGTATAATTAAAAGAAAAAATCAGAAAGTATGGTAAATTGCTCCAGGCGCTTGAATGTTCAAAATTTTGGTTACACGAAATAAACTTAAGCAGTATCTTTTGAACTTCACTCAAAATCAGTGTTTTATACTTGAGCGTATGAAGTAAAATTACGATTTTAGGATAGCCTGAAAATTTGAATTGGTCCGACCTATTCAAATTTTCAGGCTTTTCTAAACTCGAAATTTTACTTCATCCTTAATCAAGGAGTAGAAACACTCGTTAGAAGCTTCAAATTGGTCGCTTTTAGAAAAACAACAAATTTCTGCACATTTTCCAAACAATGTTATTATTGGGATATATACTCAATGACATTAGAAGCGTAACACCAAGAAGGAATGATTTTTTTGAATTCATATTTTAGCAACAGAGTGACTATATTTAAAGCATACAGTGATAACAATTTCAACCTTGTGCCTTTTATATTTATTGTGAAAAAAAAAATATTTCACTTTTTCTTTTTTGATAAAACTATTTATATGAGCTGTTTAGTACAGATGTTTTTAGTTTTCGTGTTTCCGTTGAGTGTGTTAAGCTTAAATAAAATGCCTCGAGTCCGAAGACGTCCACAATACCACCATTTGAGCGATTTTGACCGGGGTCGAGTTGTTGCTTATCGAGATGTCGGTATGTCCTATCGCGAAATTGCCCGCCGTATTGATTCCACTGCAGCAACTGTAATACGTGTGTATCAGGTATGGACAGAAGAAGGTAGAGGAGCAAGAAGTAGACCAATTGGTCAACCAAGGCGTACCGCAGAACGTCAAGATCGGCGCTTAAGACAAATAGCCCTGCGAGACCGTTTCGCTACTACGCGTCAAATCGGTGATCAATGGATTGGAGAAGAAGGTAGGCCCGTTAGTATGCGAACATTATATCGCCGCATTCAATCCTTTGGGCTTCTTTCGTACCGTCCAAGATTAGTGCTTCCTTTAACAGCGAGACACTGTCGCCAAAGGTTGGACTGGTGCAGAGAACGGCAGCATTGGGAGGCAGAATGGCACGATGTCGTATTCAGCGATGAATCACGATTTTGTCTAGGCACGCATGATGGCCGTAGAAGGGTACGACGCTACCGTGGAGAACGACCTGATCTTAGGTTTGCTATTGAGAGGCATGTACACAGGACTACTGGAGTAATGGTTTGGGGGGCTATTGCTTATGGTAGTCGATCACCTCTTGTATTCATTCGAGGCAGTATGACAGCTGCGCGTTATGTTGAAGACGTCATACGACCGACTTTGTTGCCTTATTTAGATGGCCGCCCAGACGTACTTTTTCAACAAGATAACGCACGTCCCCATATTGCTCGTCGAACTATGAACTTTCTTAATGAAGCTGGTGTTAATGTTTTGGCGTGGCCGCCCCGTTCGCCGGATTTAAATCCCATTGAACATGTGTGGGATATCATGGGAAGAAGAATATTCTCTTTGCACCATCCTCCACAGACTCTAGCACAGTTGATCGATGAAATTCAAGTTGCTTGGAACGAGATGCCTCAAGAAGACATCGACCATCTCATTTTGTCGATGCCCAGACGTCTACAGGAGTGTATACAGCAAAGGGGTCGCCAAACACTTTATTAATTTTTTTTAGATTGTTATTTAATAAAATTTCTTGAAAATGTAATCATTTCATTCTTGATGTAAGACTACCATACTGGCAAAAAATCAAGTTAAAATAATAACTCCTTCGGGGTGTTACGCTTCTAATGTCATTGAGTATATATACACAAAAGGAGAATTCACTGCATGGCTTAGAAGTTTAAATAAATACATTCAATTTCATTATTTGATGATAATATGAGTGATAATTCGAATTATCATACAAGTGATTATTCGAGCGATTCAGTGGATCATACAAGCAATCATTCGTGTGATCAATAAACCATTAAAATATTTTCTTTTACTAGCACATTAAACTTGCCAATTCTATAAATTCGTTTTGTAAATTAGCAATAAGATAACTATACTAATTAAAATACAAGCTTATTTTATAATCATCTTATCATTTCAGTTTACTGTTAATGAACGACCAGTTCTAGATCACTTTTTATGTTGGAAAATAAAAATAGCAAGTCATTAAAATATGAGCGTCGTTACCAACGAACACCTCTTGTTAAAACAACTGTGTGCATAACAAAGTAACGTGTTTTAATTGCATAACAGTTAACTAATTGTTATAATTAAAAGCATGATTCACTGTAATAATTATTTCACCTACGATACATTTTCCATGCAGTAATTTTTAAGAACAAGTGCATGTTATAAAAGATATCTTGAATAAGTAGCTTATATTTAGGTTTCTAATTTAAATTAACTTGGTTTGTCTTACTAATAAATTTTTTAGTAGTCGAAAAATAAAGTTATTAGTAAAACAAACCAAGTGAATTTAAATTAAAAATCTATATATTAGTAGAAATGTGTTACCAAGTGATCAATAAGGAACAAGTTAACGATATATTGAGTAGCTTATCTTTCACGTGGTAAAATGTATTTAACTAAATGAATGAAATTACCAATGATTTAAAAAAGAAAACACTTGGTTAAATTTTACTAATACAGGATGTTGTTGTTGTTGTTTGTTTGTTTTATTGGCCTTGGTAACTATGACCATTAGCCATCAATCTATATTTTATTGTTTTAACTAATTCTATATCGAAATTAAATCTAGGACGCCACAACACATTCACACTACAACCATGGACCCGGATGGAATCATTTATTATTCATAAATGATTCCACCGGACGGGACTCGAACCCGCGACCTCTTGGTCTGTCTACCCACTCGGCCACCGAGGCCCCATATAGGATGTCGCTAAGGAATAATTCTATTTATTACATCAGAAGTATTTTTTTTTCATTAGTTTTTTTTTAAGATTTTTTCAATAAGGAACAAGTTAATTAAGTAGCTTATCTTTCACGTGATGACATTTCACTTATATAGGATTACGCTGAGGAATAATTCTATTTATTACACCAGAAGTATTTTTTTTCATTAGTTTTTTTTCGAGATTCTTTCAATAAGGAACAAGTTAACGACATATTAAGTACCTTATCTTTCACGTGGTAAAATATGTTTAACTATATAAATGAAATGACCAATGATTACTTAAATTTAACCAAGTGTTTTCTTTTTGAAATCATAGTTAAATTTGTTTCACCACGTGAAAGATGAGAAACTTGTTCAAGAAATTACCAATACTTGGTTGTAGAATACTTCAATACATTAAAATTGCGATTCTCTTCGCAATCTACAACAAATTAGTCTTCAATGAGTGTTTGATTTAGTCTTTGTTAGGAAAACTTGTTGCAGGCTCCGAAAAGAATCGCACTTTTAATATATTTAACTATGATTTTAAAACAAAACACCATTTCAAATTTCACCAATATTAGTGAAACCTAACCAAGCCTCACGGTTATAAAATATGGTCAATTTTTACCGTAAAAATATCAATTAAGCTTTCTCGTCGTGAACTTTTCCTTCAGATTTCAGATAAGTTTTGTTGAAGCATTGTGCCTTAATGGCGTGTAATTTGCTCCAGATTATGGATAAGAAGGTAATAAATTACTAATAAGTAGCATATTGGTAATTATGTCATTTATTATCTAGATCGTGTCGAAATGTAATTGCTAGAGCAGAGTTTCTCAAGATTTAAAGAAGAGTCGGATGAGTCAATAAAACGCTTTCTGTTTGTTTTTTTTGTATTGTTGCCTATCGTCGATAGCTAATTTACAGAATTTAAATTTATTTCTTGCAATTATTTATTATACATTACTTTTATTTTACTATGTATTCTATGAATAAAGATATATATATATATATATATATATATATATATATATATATATATATATACCGGGTGTTGACTTAGTGGACGCAACATAGGAAATCGCATGTTAATTTTAAAGTGTTCATATATTGGCTTCCCTATTTATTTTAGAGACAAAATGTATTTCACTTTTTTGTAGAAGGAAAAATTCTAAATTTATTAATGTTCACACTTAACACTTTACGTTTCTCTAAGTTAAAATAACTAAGAAAAAGTAATGTGATTTTATAAAAATAATGATATATATATATATATATATATATATATATATATATATATATATATATATATCCCTTTTTTTAAGTTCAATCTAAAGCTTTAAACAAGTGTTTTCCACTCCAAGACTAAGCATGAAGTAAAATTTCGAGTTTAGAAATGCCCCGTGAAAATTTGTCGAGGGTCGCGCAGCGACCCGAGACAAATTTTCTGGGCTTTTCTAAACTCGAAATTTTACTTCATGCGCCAAGCGTATAAAACACTATAATATTGTAAAATTTATATATATTCGAACTTCACTTAAAATCAGTGCTTTGTTACTTTTAAGTATACATATCTCGATGCATACTCTTACTCTTTAAAATTTCAAGCATTAATTGTTTTTTACAAGCATCCAGTTTGAAACTTCTACCAAAGGTGTACTCCTTGATTAAGCATGAAGTAACATTTCGAGTTTAGAGAAGCTTAAAAATATGGTTTGGTTTCGTAGCAAAGCGGAGCGAGCAAACCAATTTTAAGAAGTTTAGATTGTTGTCTTCTTCGGTGAACACATTTTATTGAAGTTAAAACACAAGTAAAAATATTAATAGACTTTGGCTAAAATTGTAAGCTCCCTTTAAATTTGATAATAACCATTGTTTGTATTACTTCAAAGCCTTCTAGTTTTGGTTGTTTTTTCTTTAAATTTCTTTTAGTTTCATGAAAATAACACGCTTTAGAAAAACGTATGATTATCTTTTTTACTATCTAATTTTATTTAATGCTATAGTTTGAGTTAAAATGTTATCCTTTAAATTGAACTTTAAAACAATTTAGAATTAAATCTCGTTTTCAATTTTTTTTAAAGTGGTGAAAAAATATAGTAAATTCAAATCAAATAAAATCAATCATTTATTTATTTAAGCCACTTTTACATACAATTGAAGGTCTTATTGTAATAACATGATATGCCGCAGGTAATCAGAACTGAGATATTGGACTTTGAAATTTAGAAAAAAAAATTGATTACTATGATATTAAGAATTAATAGTAGATTGTTTGACAAGTTTTGAAGGCCTCAGTTTGCATGCGAATATTTTTTTATATTACTGCTTAATCAAATCGAAAAATGATACAGCATTTTTTAGTTGTGTGGCTTATCATGTTATTACAATGAACCTTTCAATTGTATTACAGTTGATGTGTAAGTCAATTTAATCAATATAAATCTATATTACATATATGTTATTGTCAATAACGAAATAAAAATCATACAGTGCCCATTATAAAATCATTTAATCTATAATATGTTGTTTTTTTTTTAAAAGATCATCTCCTAGAAGATTTTTGAAATTGTTAATTCAATAATTTAATTAATTTTTAATCTCAGAGTTTTCTCATGTAAAACATATAAGGTTTTGTATTTCTTATTACGAGTAAATGAAATAGTTTAGTATTCAATTTTAGAAATACAATCAATTTGAAATCACGCAAACGAATCAATGAAATCAAGTGTTCAATAAATTTCAAAATTAATTAGATATTTTTTTGCTCTCTGTATTTTTTTATAAAAGCATTTAATGTTATTCTGATGAATGTTTTTACTTCTTGATTAAGTATGAAGTAAAATTTCGAGTTTGGAAAAGCCTGAAAATTTGATTTGGTCGCGTAGTGAAGCGACCAATCCAAATTGTAAACAGTAGGCTTGAAATTGAACAATATAGTTGGCTGCGAAGCCTATAATGAAAAGTTTGCCGGCAAAACCCCAATTATTTAAACAATATAATGTTTAATTTTTTCTAACGCAACAAAAAAATAAATTAAAGATTTAAAATAATTATTACATTGGTCAGATTATTTCAATTTGAAATTTTAGTTCTACAAGATATTAGTATATTGTTTAACAAATGGGAAAATTGGCCATTATTGTTGTTTTTTAAAAGCTTTAGATTTAGCTTTAAACGAGCGTTTTTCACTCCCAGATTACGCATGAAGTAAAACTTCGAGTTTAGAAGAGCCTGAAAATGTTCATTATTTCCTGAACTAAATTTCGAGTACTTTAAGCGCCACGCATATAAAACACTGAAATATTGTAAAGTTCACAAAATTCTACTAAAGCAGTATGCTAAAGAAGTATATTTTGAACTTCAATTAAAACCAGAGTCTTATACGCATAAAATGTTGAGTTTGGTTTGGTCGTTCCGCTTCGCTACGCAACTAAACCAAATTTTTAAGCTTTTCTAAACCTGAAATTTTATTTCATGCTTAATTTGGGAGTGAAAAACACTCGTTTAAACTTTAAAGTAACCTCTTTTAAAAAAAACAACAAATGTCAGATATTTTACAGCGTATGTATATGTACACTTAAAAAAGATCCCCGCATCTAATGTTTGTTGAACAACCACTTTTATTACAACCTAAATAATAAACTCAGACGTAATTAATAACGATTTGAATGCATTTTTGTTATAATTTAATTAAAAAAATTAAAAAATTTCAACTTATAACACTTTTTAGATGATAAGCAATAGTTTCAATTTGTTGTTTTCTGTATAAAATCATAAAAGAATATTTAAACTCGAAATTTTACTTCATACGCCACGCGTATAAAACACTGATTTTTTCTAAGAAATAAGAAATACACTTAAAACATTTTTTTTAAATGTGTAATAATAAAAATATTTCATTCACAAAATATTTACATTTTTCTACACAGATTCTCAAGTCAGTCCGAATAATACATTGTATCAAAATAACTTATTGAGGCATTTATCTAACAAAAAATTAATACAATGTATGAAAATACCAAACCAAATTTTTAGGCTTAAATTTTCAGGCATTCGTTGATTTTATAAAAAACGTGATATATAATGTTTCGAACGAGTGTTTTCACTCCCAGACTAAGCATGAAGTAAATTTTCGAGTTTAGAAAAGCCTGATAATTTGGTTTGGTCAAATTTTCAGGCTTTTCTAAACTCGAAATTTTACTTCATGCGCCACACGTATTAAACGTCGAAAACACTGAAATATTGTGAACAAGTGAACTTCACTTGTAATTAGTGTTTTATATGCGTGGCGCATGAAGTAAAATTTCGAGTTAACAAAAGCCTGAACATTTTCAGGCTCTTCTAAACTCGAAATTTTACTTCATGCTTAACCTGGGAGTGGAAAACACTCGTTTAAAACTTCAAATTGAACCCTTTTAATAAAACAACTTATATTTTAAAATTTACAGCACATAATTTTGATGCGTATACTTAAAAGAAAAACTCCCTGTATATTGTGTTCCATTTTATAAAATATGAAAACTGCTATTATAATTTGACATATGACACATTATTTTCAGCACAAATATCCTGCTTTTTTCAGTGGTGTAAAAATCAAATATAGCTGTCGTAAGAAAAAATAAACTTTTCTGTCGTATCTTAAAGATGAGACGCCCTGTATAAACACTGATATTATTATTATGTTTATCAGTTGCTGTTTGGGTACATTTCAAATGTAAGTTTACTATCTTTCTAACAAAGTTATGACAAAAAATTTAAAACAAATCAGACTAGTTGAAATAACTTTATTTGTATTGACCCATTAAACGTCCTTGATGCATACACGCAACATTATTAATTAGTTGTTAATTAAATTACTAAATATGTTAATTTGATGTATTATTATATTATTTAACCTGACTTGAACATGTATGAAGAAAATTGTCAATATTTTGTTATTTAAATATTTCGATTATTACTCATTTCAAAAAAAATTCGGTGTATTTCTAACTTCACAATATTTCAGTGTTATATACGCGTAAAATTTCGAGTTTAGAAAAGTGTGAAAATTTGACCAAACCAAATTATCAGGCTTTTCTAAACTCGAAAATTTACTTCATGCTTAGTCTGGAAGTGAAAACACTCGTTCGAAACTTTATATTGCACGTTTTTTATAAAATCAACGAATGCCTGAAAATTTACAGCGTATACATTATGTATATTTAAAATAATAAATCATAGTATGAAATTAGAAATTATAGAAATTATAAAAAGAAGTGCAGAAAATTAACATTTAGAGTTAACTCTATAATTGCTCGGCCGTTTATGGGTTAGTAATAGAAACTTTTGCCTGATTTAACCGTTTTCGTATCTTCAATAGTTAACGAAATCGCAATGGGGAGCACGATAAAACAAACGAACGGTATACATCGGAATGTATACTTAATAGAAACATGCTCTGTATAAATTGATTGTGAGTTACGTGAAGATCAAATTAATTTGACGAATAAAGCACTAATAACCTTTCTTCACACTTTTATTTGAATTACCAAATGTACATTTCGGACACAACGTGACCATTATCAATGGATTAACACAGTGTTAATTCATTGATAATGGTCACTTTGTATCCGAAATGTACATTTGGTAATTCAAATAAAAGTGTGAAGAAAGGTTATTAGTGCTTTATTCGTAAAATGCTCTGTATGTTAATCAATTAACAAATACATTTTACACTCTGCTTCATTTACTTACTCTATATCAGTGTTGGCAAATTACCTTGCCCTTATCAAGCATGAAGAGTTTTATGTTTGATAATGGCTAGCTAATTTAATGTTTTTTGTTTTATAATTATGACTAGTAACTTTATGAAGGTAATTATCACACTCCACCTTTATTTTTCTTATAGTAAAAAAATGTACAACAAAAAAATCCTTTAATTAACAGTTACTAATCAAATATTATGTTACACTATCTTTATCACCGCCGTTTATTTGTTATCAAATTTAATGTTTCCTCTTATTTTTCGTGTTATGTCAACTCTGAATGGCGGTTTGTAGTCATGCTTTGTGCAAACAATAAATTAGGACGTTATTAAAAGTATTTTCATAATTATAGTGGACCGATGAGTTTTTTTAAACAGCGTTATGGCTGAATGATCTAAAATAGCGTTAAATTATGCATGTACACCTCGTTTATTTTTAACATTTCCGTTGGGATGCTAGCAAAAAAATTGGACTTGTTAGTAATTGATAGGATCAATAACCTTAATAAAAATGAATATAGTGATCAATGGTAAAAAAAACTTTGGCTATGAAAATGATTGTAATTAACCTGTTATTAATAAACTGTTAATTATTAATAAGCTCAAATAAGTTTTTATAAGAAAATGAATGTTTGTAAATATAATGCATATATTATGTTTTGCATTGATTCAAATTGCACATTGTAAAAATGAATGTTGTGATTAATGGTAGAAACAAAATTTTAATTAAATTCAAATTAATGCGAAAAATTATATTTTAATTATAATTACAAATATTTATTTCGTTATAAAAATCTTATTGGAGCTTTTCATTACTCAACAGTTTATTTTCGTTATAAAAATCTTATTTTAGCTTTTTTAAAATTAATAATTTATTTATAAGTGGCTAATTATAAATAAAATGTTAATTATTAAAAAGCTCATATTGAATATAAAACTTCTAAACACTTGTTTGGACACATTTAAATAACAAAATATTTTAACATTGCCCTGTATATATATATACATATATATATATACATATATATATATATATATATATATATATATATATATATATATATATATATATATATATATAATGTTAACTGTTGACATAAATAAGACACTTAAACTTTGTTTGTATAACTGAGGTTGTAGTCTGATAATGACAAGTTAAAGTTGTCGAAACTATAGTCACAATAAAAAAAAACCTCAGTTAAACAAACAAAGTTTAAGTGTCTTATTTATATTTAAATGTGTTAATCATATACACAAAAATATTAATTCGTATAAAGCAGTCGGCGATACACACCCATATAGCATAAAAATGGTTACCGAATCATAATACAAAAACATTCGAAAGGTCTCCAAACTATGCTAGAATAACTCTATACAATAAGCTTCCTTCAGAAATAAAAAATACATAATAATAAATAATGTACATCCTCTTAAGGGCGTATACACAAAATATTTTGACACCAATTGCAGCAAAAATAAAATCGGAAAAAAATATTTGATTTTTCATAATTTTTCATGCATTCTTTACTTTTTCAGAACTTCTGGTTACCTGTGTTCATGATATTTTTCGTGGATGCGTAAGTTGTTGTATTTTTTATTTACTTTTACTACTGCGAGGCGCATAAATCACTTCGCACGCACGTATAAAAATCTACAAACATTTTAAAAAACAGGTCAAATACTTCCTCGTATAAAAGTGTTATTATACTATACAGGAGTTTATGACTGATAATTTATAATGTATATATTAATTCTTAGGATGGTTATATTTATCCCATTTATTAATTGTATGCTTTTATGTACTAAGTGTTTTTTTCTTAGTTAAGTGTACTTACGCAGACATGTCAAATCCATGTAACATGGCATTTTTGATCAATAAAGATTTATTATTATTATTATTATTATAATACATCTCCTCAGTAAATTATTCGTTTGTTTTTCTACCAAGTATTTTTTTTCTCTAAATAGTTTGACAGTTAAAAGTCAAAAGTGTATTATATTATTATAATTACTTTAGATTCTACAACTTGTATTTATTAATTTCATTACGGTTATCATGTCTACCATATCATCCGTGTCAGATTTAAGTTCGCTCATAGTATCTTCCCTGACAGTGATTAATTCGAACCACAAGACATTCTAAGGAGTCGAAGACCTAGAGTTTTTCAAGTCAGACATAACCAGGGATTTTTATACTTATGCATGCCCTTTTTTTGAATTAGTTCCATTTAAAGTTTTAAACGAGTGTTTTCCACTCCCAGACTAAGCATGAAGTAAAATTTCGAGTTTAGAAAAGCCTGAAAAGTTCACTAGTGAATAAAGCCTTGTTTATTACGGTTGTTATGGAGTTAATACTGTCGATTTAAATTAACAAAATTGAATAAAAGAAAAAATCCCTCTATTTATAAATATGTTTACGACAGTGTACAAATATCTTTAGGTTTTATAATGTGCTAATCAAATAAATGCGAAAAATGATATTTTATTTGTGCCCGGTATTATAAACGATTAATAAATCATTAGATAACTATTTGTGGAGTACATTTATTTACCTAGTAAACTAATAGACAAATAAAATTGCGTATTATAAAGCAAACCTACCAAATAAATAGCAATTCTAGAAATATATAATTAAATTAGTAGATTACAGACCGAAATTATACATTTTCATTGTGGCCATAGCTTGAACCACCAATTTTTTAAATTGAATTGTCAATATTTCAAATTAAATTGTCAATCAAGTTAGAAATTTACTATAACTCCTTATAATTATGGAGAATAACCGTGGAATAGGACAGAATTACACAGAACAAGAAAAATAAAGCTTATTAGAAATTATAAAAGACTTAAACGAGTGTTTTCCACTCCCAGACTGAGCATGAAGTAAAATTTCGAGTTTAGAAAAGCCTGAAAATTTGGTTTGGTCGCGTAGCGCGAAGCGCGGAGCGGCCAAATCAAATTTTCAGGCTTTCCTAAACTCGAAATTTTACTTCATGCGCCACGCGTATTAAACACTGAAAACACCGAAATATTGTGAACAAGTAAACTTCACTTGAAATCAGTGTCTTGTACGCGTGGCGCATGAAGTAAAATTTCGAGTTTAGAAAAGCCTGAAAATTTGGTTTGGCCGCTCCGCGCTTCGCGCTACGCGACCAAACCAAATTTTCAGGCTTTTCTAAACTCGAAATTTTACTTCATGCTCAGTCTGGGAGTGGAAAACACTCGTTTAAGTCTTTTATAATTTCTAATAAGCTTTATTTTTCTTGTTCTGTGTAATTCTGTCCTATTCCACGGTTATTCTCCATAATTATAAGGAGTTATAGTAAATTTCCAACTTGATTGACAATTTAATTTGAAATATTGACAATTCAATTTAAAAAATTGGTGGTTCAAGCTATGGCCACAATGAAAATGTATAATTTCGGTCTGTAATCTACTAATTTAATTATATATTTCTAGAATTGCTATTTATTTGGTAGGTTTGCTTTATAATACGCAATTTTATTTGTCCATTAGTTTACTAGGTAAATAAATTTACTCGACTAATAGTTATCTAATGATTTATTAATCGTTTATAATACCGGGCACAAATAAAATATCATTTTTCGCATTCATTTGAATAGCACATTATAAAACCTAAAGATGTTTGTACACTGTCGTAAACATTTATAAATAGAGGGATTTTTTCTTATTCAATTTTGTTAATTTAAATCGACATTATTAACTCCATAACAACCGTAATAAACAAGGTTTTATTCACTAGTGAACTAACATTTTTTTAGGTCACTAGTGAGTTAAAAAATTTGTTATATAAACAATTACAACAACTAAACTTTACAACAATTAAAATATCTTAGAAACCTGCGCGTTTATCACAACGAATTTAGTTCAAAAGTTAAAATCAAAGCAATCTTTTGTCTAACCCCATACTAAACGTTTACTTTCTTAGAAAGTTAAAAAAAATAATCGCAGAACGCAATGTTTAATAACTTAAAAAAAATATATATTACAAAAATGAAAACAGAAACAAACATATCATCACACACATTAAGCAATAATATTTATACTTGATGCCAAACGTATGTAATATTCATATAAGTAAATTAATCTTTACTTATATGAATGCTACAGTTATTTAGGTTATTAAAGTTTATGTGTAAAGGTCCAACGTTAGATAAATGTATATCTTCTTGTTTTTTTATTTCCATTTTCGATGAACTCTGGATCGATTCATTCCTACCAAGAACGGCTGATGATTGTTCAATAATTCTCTTGGAAATGTCAATTTTGTTATTCAGAGAATCATCTATATATCCTTCCACAACACTATTTGAACGCCATCCACCATGTCTTTTTACTACTGATAAATCTGCCCCAGAATCTGCCAGCAGAGTAGCACTCGAACGCCTGAAACTATGACCCGTATATTCTTGTGGATTATTAAGACCTAGGAACTCTGCGATTTTTTTAGGAAATTTTGATAGTGTATTAATTCCAACTGGCTGTACAGTGCATTTTTTGTTCTTAAAGTTAATGAAAAATCGTTTATGGGAAACTTGTTTAGGACGTAACATTCTGTATTTTCTAAAAACGTCAATAGCTGGAACAGAGTTACATCCATTGATAATGGTGAATGTTCTAGGCTTATGAGTTTTGGTATCCGGTATTTTTACTACAATTACGTTACCCCTGTCTTCTATGTCATCAACTGACATAGCAACCAATTCGCAAATTCTGCATCCTCCAAAAAGTCCAACAATTAATACAACCTTTATTAATAAATGTTCATCATCAGAGGCAGCATCCAAAAATCGTTCCATTTCCTCTAATGTGAACACCTTAGATTTCTTTGGTCTGTGCCCTACTGATTGTTGCTTGAGAAAAGCAGAGACTTGATGAAATCTGCTTATGTCTACATTTTCTTTTACAGATAACATTTTTTTCAATTGGGAGTAGTAAGACCACACTGATGAAGATTTAGATTTTTTGGATTTTTCCGAAATATATGCCAAAATTATACTTTCATCTACTCCTTTTGCTTGCTTTTGATCCCTCCATTTACAAAATTTTGCGTATTCATTTTCATACGAAATTTTTGATTTTGCAGGTATCACTTTTTTTACCGCTTCCAAAGCCTCCTCCAGAACTTCAGACGGTACAAATACTTCATTATCTGGTTTTTCTTGAAATACTCCAGTGAGTTCAGACATTTTTGTGACACGAGATAGAAGTTTTACAAATTTTGAAAATTATAAATAATACGTCGTCATGAAAATTAATTTCATAGTCTACATAGTTTTTCAACATTTATTTAAAAATAAATGTAAAGTACATTTTCTTTACAATTTCGTCAAAATTGGATAAAAACATATTACGTGGCGTATAATTGAATAAAAAACATAATTGAATAAAAACATATATACGCCACGTGAATTAAACACCTTTATTCACTCAAAGAAATGATTTCACTCGCGCCGAGGCGCTCGTGAAATCAAAAATCTTTTCGTGAATAAAATCGTGTTTAATTCACTTGATGTATAATATTTATTAATATGCATACGAAATAAATTTTCAGACATTCGTTGTTTGTAAAAGAGTTTAATTTGAAGCTTTAAACGAGTGTTTTCCACTCCCAGATTAAGCATGAAATAAAATTTCGAGTTTAGATAATTCTTAAAATTTGGTTTGGTCGCTCCGCGAAGCGGAGCGGCCAAACCAAATTTTAAGGATTTTCTAAACTCGAAATTTTATTTCATGCGCCACGCGTACAAAACACTGGTTTCAAGTAATGTTCAAAACGTAGCATCTGCTTTAGTAGCATTTGTGAACTTCACAATGTTCCAGTGTTTAAAACACGGAGCGCATAAAGTAAAATTCGTGTTTAGAAAAACCTAAAAACCTAAATTTCAAGTCTTTTCTTAACACGAAATTTTACTTCATGCCTAATTTAGGAGTGAAGAATATTCGTTTAAGGTTTTAAATTGAACTCTTTAATAAAATAACCAATATCTGAATATATACAGCATATACATTGTAAATTAAGACGTATACTTGAAAGAAAAACTCCCTGTATGTTTCAGACTTGCGGTAATTATGAATTACATGCATGAGAAATTAATAGCAGTAAATAATTTTACATTTTAAACGAAGAAAATGTAAATGTGATTCAATAATCATAGATTAATTACCTTTTTATAGTAAGGAAGATACTGTTTTCCGACCAGTTTTACTAGTTTTATACATTAACTAATTATATTGAAGCAGAGCGTAAATTTAAAGATATACCATTAAGTTAACGTTTTCTCAATCACATTCTATTAAAATAACGTTAATTTAAACGAATCTCTAAATAAGCAATTTTCGTTTTATGTATCTTTACGGTCAAACGAACAAACCATTAACAGAATACTTTCGAGAGAGCATAAGTTACTACAATTAAGTGTAGGTGTGTTTCTTCTGTGACACAGAAAAATATATCGAGCGAGTTTATTAATGTGGGTCAAATCTCTTGTGAAGAAGACGTCCATTAAAATAGCAATAACCATAAAATGTTTGCCTGAATGGAACACTTTGACCTTATACAAGGTTCCGTTAACTTCACCACCGATACGTCAATATTGTTTCAAAATGCCATCAATCCTACATGTGGGATGCCAAATATAGAGATAAATAGACAATTATGGGTTGAAATTGTAGACCAAAAACGATCAAGATTCATGAATTTCAAGATAAGAATAGAAATATTTTTTAGACGTGTACAATTGTTTAAATTATTAATAGAGGTTGATCTTTTGGTGATTTATAACCCTGTTAGGGAAACATGTTTTATTTGGTTCAACTTTATAATTATGTATTAAATAGTAGATACAGGATTTTTCGTTCGATTTTCACCATGTAACAAATTTTTTTTTTAATAAATGATAATCCCACATGTCAGTTTTGTATCAACATATTTCACTCTTTGTTAAATGGCTTTCCCTTTTAACCAAATAAAATTACTGTTTTTTTTAAATAATTATTACAATTTTTTTATGTATGTGTTTCGAACGAGTGTTTTTACTCCTTGATTAATTATAATAATAATATACTTTATTGCCAAACAGATATACCAATTACAGGACAATTTAATTATAATATAATATATATTAAGCATGAAGTGCTTTGTATTTTCAATTATCAAGTTTCAAAACAGTAGAATTTAATTATATTTTGCTAGATATTTGAGCGATTGTTTAGAGAGAAGAAAAAATCTCTGTTTTTGTAATGTGTTCAAATTGAAGCAACTAACGAGTGTTTCCACTCACTTGACATAAAGTGAAATTTCGAGTTTAGAAAAGACTTAAAATTTGGTTTGGTCGCTCCGCGAAGCGGAGTGACTAAACCAAATTTTTAGGCTTTTCTAAACTCGACAGTTTACTTCATGCGCCACCCGTATAAAACACTAAAATATTGCGAAATAAAAAATATTCTGCTAGATCAGTATTAAAAATATACTGTTAAAGCAGGTTTCGGAATATTCTGCTAAACAAGAATATTTTGAATTTTACAATATTACAGTGTTTTATACGCGTGGCTTATGAAGTGAAGTTTCGAGTTTAGAAAAGCCTGAAACCAAATTTTCAGGCTTTTCTAAACTCGAAACTTCATGCTTAGTCAAGAAATGGACACAATCGTTAGTAGCTTTAATTTGAACTTATTCAATCAAGCAAAATACAGAGATTTTCTATTGCATTTCACTTTTTATCGAATATGTATCCCTTTATCTCAAATATATTTCTCATTTATCAAATACATTTCCCTATATACCACTACATTTCCCTATATGTCAAAACCTTATCACAGTTTGTCAATTACATTTCACTTCTCGGCAAAGTGGCTGCAGTTCGTCAAAAAATGCATCTTTTTTGTTTGTTTCATAGGCCTCGGCTTTCGCCATACAGCCATCTGCCGTTGTATTATTTTTCTAATTAATTAATTAACTAATTACCACTTATTTAATTCGTTTGGACGCCACAATTCATTCACACTACATCCATGGACCTGGATGGAATAATTTGTTGCCCGCGACCTCTTGGTCTATAGGCAGGGTCTCTACCCACTCGGCCACCGAGGCCCCAAAATGCATCTTAGCAATGAACTAAGAGGACTCGTTATCTGAAGGATGGATGCTGGCCTAAGTAGTGAATTTTCGTTTTAGGTAAACATACGTATTCAAGTTCAAGTTCAATTCAAAGCTATAAACGAGTGTTTTTCACTCCTAGACTAAGCATGAAGTAAAATTTAGAGTTTAGAAAAGCCTGAAAATTTGGTTTGGTCGAGTAGCGCGTAGCGGTACGAGATCAAACCAAATTTTCAGGCTTTTCTAAACTCGAAATTTTACTTTAGGCGCCTCTCCACGTTCAGCCTTTTTTCTGTAAATCTTTAGATATTGCTTGTTTTCTTTTTTAAGTTAAATTTGAAGCTGTAAACGAGTGTTTTCCACTCCCAGACTAAGCATGAAGTAAAATTTCGAGTTTAGAAAAGCCCCGTGAAAATTTGTCGAGGGTCGCGCAGCGACCCGAGACAAATTTTCTGGGCTTTTCTAAACTCGAAATTTTACTTCATGCGCCACGCGTATAAAACACAGATTTCAAGTGAAGTTAGAATATACATAAATTTCACAATATTTTAGCGTTTTATACGCGTGGCGCATGAAGTAAAATTTCGAGTTTAGAAAAGCCCCGAAAATTTGTCTCGGGTCGCTGCGCGACCCTCGACAAATTTTCACGGGGCTTTTCTAAACTCGAAATTTTATTTCATGCTTAGTCTGGGAGTGGAAAACACTCGTTTCGAGGGTCGCGCAGCGACCCGAGACAAATTTTCGGGGCTTTTCTAAACTCGAAATTTTACTTCATGCTTAGTCTGGGAGTGAATAACACTCGTTTAAAGCTTCAAATTTAACTTAAAAAAAAAACAAGAAATATCTAAAGATTTACAGAAAAAAGGCTGAATTTGAAATACGTATACTAATAAGAAAAACTTCCTTATTGTTACTACAAAAATGTTTAGCGAAAATATTAAAGAGAAAAGTATTTGGTATACAGTGAAACTCATTTCGTAAATCGGGAAATCTTTTAGCAAGGTGAAATATATTTGGATATAGCGAATCTCATTTGATCAAAAGTGAAATGCAATAGAAAAACCCTGTATAATGAAATTCTAGTGTTTTAAAACTTAATGATTAAAAATACAAAGTACATCTTTAATATTAGGACTTGACCTTTTGATACATTTCTTCAATGAGTTCAACAATTCTTCTATTGGGCTTATGAATGGTCTCTAAGAAGGCAGAAATAGAATGGGAAAATCATTTGATAAAAGGGAAAAGTCATTTGACAAATAGTGAAATATGTTAATATAAAACTGACATATAGGATTTTCATTCGATAAAACGGGAATTTCATTTGATACATGGTGGAAATCAAATGAAAAACCTTGTAATTTGGATGCACTTCAAGGCCAAGTTTACTGATCTCTGACTAGTCATACAGTAATTTTAAAGTTATATGATAAAAGTAGACGTATCATATAATCAATGTGTAGTAAAATAAAACCATTTTTATTTTTAGCGTATTTTTTAAGATCCACACAAAATTTCATGTATACATTTCTAGGTTGTGATATTTTTAAATGTTAATGTTTTCTACAATTTCAAAAAAGCACAGTTCATTGATTGTGAATAATCTAAAATTAATTAATTTGATGGAGTTTTTAGGAGTATATGTTTTGGATGAGCAATGTGAGTTTCTTGTTTACACACAAAAATATATAAACATTTTTTCATTAAAATTTGTTTCCATTGAAATTAAAATTAGGTGTTGGCTAATAGTCAAGTAACTAAAGCCAGGAAAAATCTAAATGAAAAATAGTTTTGTCTTCTCTTCAATTGGTTGTAAGCTGTGTAAGCCAAAATCTTCGCGATTAACCAATGTATTGTAGAAAACTTGCGACAGGGATATAGGAGGCCAAAGATCTTGATTCGCACAGACAGCCAAGCTGCTCAAAGAGCACTTGGTAGCCACAAGATCCAATCTAAGCTAACATGGGAGTGCTTTCAAAACCTGACGAAACTGGCGACCGTAAACACCGTAATTCTTCGGTGGACGCCGGGACACACAGGGTAGGATGGCAACGAGAAAGCCGACGAATTGGCAAAGATTGGATTACGTAGACCCTACATTGGACCAGAACCGATGCTACCGATCCACAAAAAGTTCATAAGACCAAGCGTAAGAGAGTGGACTCTGGAAAGACACACCGAGCGCTGGAAAAACCTGACAGGGCACAGACACAGTAAAGTACTGATGGAAAAACCCTGCCAAGAACTAGCAACTGAGGCCCTCAGACTCAGTAGAAACAACCTTAGAATAGTCACAGGAATGATAACTGGACACTGCACCCTAAGGAAACATCTGTATAACATGAAACTGTTAACAGAAGATCCAATATGCAGACTATGCTATGAAGAGAATGAAGACGCCTCACATGTACAATTCGAGTGCGAGACACTTACTACCTGGAAGGAAGCAAACCTTGTCCAAGGAAATTCAACCCACTTCCCGAAGGGAAAGATGATCGAAAAGCTGCTGGAATTAGCTAATGAAACAGAGCTCTTTGATTAACTACGGAAACGGAAGAAGTACAATAAGCCACACGGCTGCGGTGCTAGGGCAGAAATAACCCTAACTTCCTTCCCTTGCCCCTTAAATAAAAAAAAATGTTGTTCAGCAAAGAAAGTTGGTATTATTAGGTTCTTGAATGTTTATTTAAAAAAAAACTTTAAGGACATAAAAAAAATTAAAGAAGGAGCTTTAGATACATGTTGAAATATCTTTTTTCTAATCTTGTATATTAAACGTCAAAAATTGTTCCATTATTTCCTTAGTTAAGAAATATTTTAAATTTTTTGCAATAATAAAAGTAATTTGACGAATAAAGCACTAATAACCTTTCTTAACACGTTTATTTGAATTACCAAATGTACATATATTTCGGACACAAAGTGACCATTATTAATGGATTAACTTAATGAAAGTAATAAATTATTTGTTATATCAAGTATTTAAATGTTGCTCGATTATATTCACCTTTTGCAGCATCAAGCCAAGTAACCAAAGGCAGGCAAAATCCAAACCACAACAAAAAAATATTGTTATTGCTTCTATTCAATTGGTTATAATCTATTGAGCAAACGAAATGATTATTAACTTTCTTATTATTGATGTTTCTCAATGCAACATTTTAGAATGAAATACAAAAAAATAAAAAAAGGAACTGTAGAAACATGTTGAGATATCATTTTTGTAATCTTGTATATTAAACGTCGAATATTTTTCAATAATTTTCTCAATTAAGGAACATTTTAAAATAATTTCAATGATATAAATATAAATAAAAATTATATAAAATAGAATTATATTGACGATACTTTAAAATTGTCATATTTTAATGTGTTATTGTGACTTTCCCTGATTTTTTACATGTAGTATTGTTTCGCTTGTGAATGCGTTTATACCTAATGTCTATTTTATTGTATTTATTTCATAATTTATTTTTATAAACTATATTTTATATTATTATTGTAGAATGGTGATCCGTAAATAAAGATATTATTACTATTATATTTGTTTCATTAGGACAAAAATGGAGGTTTTCACTGTTGATTTCCATTACGCACTTTCTTTACTTGAATGTTATAATAAATTTGAAGTTTGATATGTCATGAAATATCAATGTGAATTTACTTTTCAACCCAAGACTATAGTTAAGACATTACCTTTCTACCCTCACGCTATTAACTTCTATCTGTTTTCAATCAATGGATTCTGGTTGAAACAGAACATCTTCAATTGTTTGGCACGTTGAATGTTAAGTTTACGTTTCTATCATCATGACTTTCATGACGCCTGTCAAAATACTTCAAATGCGAACATTTTACGAAAATGCTAAAAATCTTATTCGAACTATAGCGAAACTATTTAAAAAAGAAAAATATGAGATTTCCAATATTGAGCGGAAAGGTTTACATTAAAAGTAAGTGAAAAAATAATATAATATAAATACAGGAAACTTTTCTTTCAAGTATACATATCTCGATTCGGCGTATGCGTTTTGAGTCATTCGTTGTTTTTTTAATGAGTTCAATTTTAGGTTTAGAACGAGTGTTTTCTACTCCCAGAGTAAGCATGAAGTAAAATTTAGAGTTTAGAAAAGCCTGAAAATTTGGTTTGATCGAGTAGCGCGTAGCGGTACGAGACCAAACCAAATTTTCAGGCTTTTCTAAACTCGAAATTTTACTTTATGCGCCTCTCGTATAAAACATTGAAATATTGTAAAATTGAAAATATTCTTGTCTAGTAGAATATTTTTAATCCTGCTGTAGCTGTTTTTTTAAATTTTTAAATATAAATTTAGCAGTACATTTGTAAGTTCAAAATATTTCAGTGTTTTATGCGCGTGGCGCATGAAGTAAAATTTCGAGTTTAGAAAAGCCTGAGTCTAAATCTAAACGCTCAGGCTTTTCTAAACTCGAAATTTTACTTTATGCTTAGCCTGGGAGTGAAAAACACTCGTTTAAAGCTCCAAATTGAACTTTAAAAAAAACCTTATGCATATGTATATTTGAGAAAAAAAACTCCCTGCATATCCTTTACTTCACTGTATGTAAAATATTATTACATAATTTTTGTTTAATCTTCAACGGAGTGTCTTTCACTCCCATACTAAGCATGAAGTAAAATTTCGAGTTTAGAAAAGCGTGAGCGTTTGGATTTAGACGCGAAGCGTCCAAATCCAAAGTCAGGCTTTTCTAAACTCGAAATTTTACTTAATGTGCCACTCGTTTATGAAGCTGATTTTAAGTGAAGTTCACTTGTTCACAATATTTTGTGTATTCAGTATCTAGCACGCTTGGCACATGAGGTAAAATGTCGAGTTTGGATTTGGACGCTTTGCGTCTAAACCGAACGCTCAGGTTTTTCTAAATTTGTCTTCAAGCTTAGCCTGGGAGTGGAAAACACTCGTTCTAAACTTAGTATTGAACTTATTAAAAAGCAACAACTACCTCTAAATGCATATGCATTGAAATATGTAATGTATACTTGAAAGAAAAATTTCCTGTATGTATATTTGAAACAAAAATTCCCTGTGTAATGAAATGCTAAAATATAGAAAATCCATAGGAACAATCTCTGTGGATTCTCTTTATTTTAGCATTTCATTACACAGGGAATTTTTTTTAAATATACATACAGGGAATTTTTCTTTCAAGTATACATTACATATTTCAATGCGTATGCATTTAGAGGTATTTGTTGTTTTTTTTAATAGAATTTGTTGATTTACTTACAATTTGTCGCAGAACCGAGAGAGATTTGTTGTGATTGTAAAGTATATTTTCTTGAATATTGTGACTAATCCAATACTAAGCAGATTGTTAATATCCAATTTAACTGAGGTTTACTGTTTTTTACGTTTCAGTTTGCTCTCGATTGTCATTCCATCTTTTGAAATAATTTGATTGCTCACTGAGAGATTTGTCAAATAAAATCAAACAAAAATGTGGACATGCGTTTATGATACTGTATTTTGTTTATTGTAACGTCACGGTAAAAGGGTTATGTGTTACTTTAATATAACTTACATTTTTGGAGAATTGCCATGGAAACTATTATTGTACACAAATTTCCCTCTTCTTTTTACTAACAACTATGAAAAAACACTGTCTTATTCGAGGCGTTCGCGTTGCAGGAAAACAATTTATTTGTGTTGCTAAATATTGAAATTCATCTATAATTTTTGTTAATTTACTTCTTGGTTATTTTTATTTTATATATCATTTCTTAGATAAATATCTCACCTTGCACTTTTGTGCTTATAGATTTAAGTATTTTTATTCCAAATTCATACAACGATTACTTATTTCTTTTTTATTGATACAAAAAACTTTTTTACGGATACACACTTTATTTTAAAAACCGATTAAAGCGTATTGCGATATCTGATATCATAAGGTAACCAGTGAAGATTGTATTTACACTATCTTTTAAATCAATATCATATTATTTGTGTTTAATTTATTGCTTTAATATTGTTTGTCAAAATACTGTCTACACACGTTTGTTATTTACCGTCTTTCTTTAAGTGGCATTTTTCTATGACATTTTATATACCCTCTATTTAGAAGTGATATTTTATCTGTCATATTTTAGCTTCAATTGTGATAGTATCTTTGTATTTATGTTTTGCAACATAAACTGTGATATTTCTATTTGGAACTGCGATGCAATCTTTACTAGTTATTTGTATGTTTAGAATAAAAATGGTGATGTGTCCATCATAGTACTTTCCCCCGTAAATTGCGTATTAAATCACTTTTAAAATATTTGTAGCATTATTATTTTCAAAATGTCTTCAACTTTTTGATAACTACAACTTTTATTTGAAGCATTTTTCAATTGGATCAACACATAATGACACAAACCAATGACTAGATAAAAAACACTATTTATTGAATATCTCAAAAACTAAGAGTGCTATGACAAAAAGTGAAAATACAAAAAATCTTTAATATTTTATTACCTACAACTTTTATTTAAAACATTTTCCAATTGTATCAACACACACACTGACACAAATCAATGACTAGATAAAAAACACTATTTATTAAATATCTCAAAAACTAAGAGTGCTATGACAAAAAGTAAATGAACAATATATCTTCATTTTGTTATTATCTACAACTTTTATTTGAAAGAATTTTTTGTTTGATGAATATTTATTGAAAAAATCTGAAAAAACTGAAAAACGCTAAGAGTAAAGTACCACTTCCGGTTTTCCGATGTTCACCAAAAGCTTTTCAGCTCTTCCGATTGTAACAAAAAACTTAAGTTTCAAGTTTCATCTCGATATCTTTAGCGGTTTTTGCGGTACAGCGCACACAGACACACACACAGACAGACAGACAGACAGACAGACATTTTTCAAAAATGGTCTTATTCGACTCAGGGGACCTCAAAACGGATATTTCCGCTAAAATTTTTGATTCGAAAATTTTCACGAAAACAATACTTTCCCTTTGTATTACATACGGGGGAAAGTAAAAATATGTATGTATACATTTTTTGATAAATAATGACCATTTATTTTAGTTTTAAATTATTATTTGTGTTATATAATCCCATAATGAATTACTGTAAACACTACATAGTCTGTTACATTTAAGCGTTTAAATAATTTACGGAATTTCTCATAGACTTTTATTCTTTGTTTGGTAACGGTATTATTGTTTTGTGAATGGATTTGAGTAGGATTTACGTATCCGAGATGAATGTCTGCTTGTTATAAATGTTCTTGTTAATCCGAACGCGCGATTAAGGTCAACATAACTGCCAATGTAGCCAATGCTCGCTGTCATTACCTTGCTCTTAGCATGAATGAATTATATTGCTTCATTTAAGTTCAGACATTGTTAAACAATTACTTTAAAAACACTCAAATTTCGATATAGATAATGAATAGTTAGTTGAATCAACAAAATGTATAACAAGTCGCTCCTTTTGATTTTCTTAATGAATCAAATGTGTTTCCTTAATATTTTCCCACATGTGCTTTTTACAGCATGTTTTTTGGAAAATGGAGCAAAAGTAAACAAAAATGTAAAATTCCAAACGAGTAATGATTAGTGGAATTGAACCTAATTTTAAAAATGTCTTCAAAAGATCACTGTAAACTTGCACTCTGAATCCTCTCCTGAGTGAAGCGCCCAGCAAATTCAAATTCCTAAACTGAACATTTTACTCAATGCGCTAGGCGAAGACCCGATCAAAACAGCCACACAGTCTTTGAAGAATGCCTAAGAATGAAATTTTAATGAGCGGAGATTTCTTGTACAATATATATTTTTTTGTTTTAGTAAAGTGGGCTTTGAAAACAAAACCAATACGATTGGTTTTGAAAAACATACTTACAATTGGCATAACATTAAGCACACTATTTTTAATGTAAACTAATTTTTTTAATGGAGAAACTGAGAAATATTGCAGGTAATTACATTTGTAAAAGTAAGCACATACGAGTAATAATAATAATATGTAATTTAATGTTTTATTTAAACAAAATTTTCAAAATTATGTCAAAAAATAGATAGAAGACTAGCATTACGGGTAGCAAAAATAGTGAGGATGTTTTGATAGAGTCCCTTCCAGGCGTATAAACCACTAATTTCATTACAAAGTTCAAAACAGCTATTTCATCTTTTATTATCTAAATTTACTTGAAGTATAGCTAGACATTTAAAATAAAAGTGGAGGATATTGATAAGAGAAAGAAGAAATTGCTTTTAAATAAATATCTGTTTTTGAAATTAACACGTATTTTTTACTTACTTTACAATATAAACACTGTCATTTTTTTAAATTTTTTTGTAATTAATTCTAATGAACAATGAATGTTCACATTACCATAGGTAAACTTCATTACAAGCATTTCCCTTCATAAATATTCATAACCATCCTCATTTGAATACATCAAACCCATATACATCACAAAACACAATATTAAACTTAATGATTACTGGCAATAAATAAGGATTTCAATATTCTAATCCGAAAATATACACACGTGGATACCGAAATAATTAATTAATCCCAGCGCCGAGACTCTCTCGAGTTTTATCCCTTTGATCGAGACTTTTTTTATGTGACCCCAAAACCATAACAAATCAAAATCGGTGAGGTAAGATCTTTCGGAACCCGCATGACCACTCTTAATTATCCCGAAAGGGATATTTATTAAATTATGCTATTACCGTGATATCATGATGGACGGTATCTACACGTAGAATCATAATCATGGTAATTACATACGTGTGTAAAGGTTTGAAGGTTATAATTTATTCGAGTGGAGGGAGAAATAAAAAGAGGAGAAGAAGAATAATGATATGAAGAATTTTAATATGGAGGTGAAGACGTGTGTATGTATTTGGAATATAATTCGAAATTTATAGAAATTTTACAATATTCTATTTTATTATACAGGGGGTTTATCTTTTAAGTAAACACATCCCAATTACCGCTTATATTATGTAAATCTTCCCATATTCGTTTCGCTTTGAAATGAGTTCAAATTAAAGATTTAAACTAGTGTTTTCCACTCCTAGATTAAACATGAAGTAAAATTTCGAGTTTAGAAAAGTCTTAAAATTTGGTTTGTTCGCTCCGCGTAGAACAGCGACCAAACCAAATTTTCAGGCTTTTCTAAACTCGAAATTTTATATTATTTTATTATTATTACATTAAACTCCATAGAGAGCATAGGGCACCTTAACAGGTGTTTCTGAGCATTTTTTAGGTAGCCAACGTTATGAACTCTTGTTTATACTTTCGAAATTTTACTTCATGTTTAATCTGGGAGTGGAAAACACTAGTTTAAATATCAGTGTTTTATACGCCACGCGAAATCAAGTGAAGTTCAAATATATTGATTAGATTTGTACATTTATGATTAATCGCATTTTAATAGGATAATAATAATAATAACATTTATTTATGGTGTACGTACAGTAACAATTATTATACAAGTATAGAGTTGGTACAGCACAAACATGGAAACATGTCACATAAATTTACATATAGCACTAATACAGTCTAGTTAAAAATTCATCCGCATTATATGGCTCTAATGTAGGCAATAAATCAAAAATCATTCGCTTCATCTTATTAAAAATCTCTGTCTTGGCGCAGGTGATTGTAAAATTATAAATATTATTTAAAACACGGATCTCTTGCCGTAAACTGGGGGTACCACTCTATTAAATTGTTAGTTTTAAACTAACTATAGTAATCTACTAAAATCTGTTATTAATATGACAATGTTATAGTAATCTACTAAAATCTGTTATTAATATGACAATGTTATTATTATCCTTCGGGTTAAAGCTGTACGCTAACGTCAATATGGCTGGAAATCTTTAATTTGCTATTGTTTTATGTCGATTATAAACTCTTTTTATGGTATTAATTATGAATTTAATAACAATAAATCATATTTTAAAGGGAAACTTAATCTGTAATAGGCGATGAGAGAAGATCGACACCTTTTCTGTTCTCTCTTGTGAAATCAGGCTGCTCTATAAAAATGTCTTGACCATAAGCGTTCAGGTCAGGAAATGAAAAATAACAGGTATTAAAAAAAATAGAAAACTATCCATACGAGATCAAGTGCAAGATGAAAAACCCATGACATATAAAGTGGATATGTGCAATTTTTATAGCTTTACGAGTTAATAATCGTAGAAAAACATGCAAAACAATGTAAATGATTATCTCATAATCGAACGCCAAGAAAAAAAGGATTTATAATTTAGTTTCAAAAGAAACTATATTATAAATATTTTAATATAATATTTTAAAACAATAACAATTACCTACTTTACAATATTATCTTATTAATCTTTTTTTGCAAATTAAATTCAATTATGGCTTAATAATACTGAAAAACAAGTTAATTTTCGTAAGTCTTTAATAATACATGTGTCTGTACCCCTAGTTTGAGCATGAAGTATATATTTCGATTTTAGAAAAGCCCACAAGTTTGGATATGTCGGTCGAAGCGAAACGCTCTACAAATTCTAAATTTCAGGGTCTTCTGAATATTTACTTCGTGCGCCAGGTGTATAAGCACTGATTTAGTGTGAAGTTCTAAAAACACTATTCAACAGATAATAAACAAATCAGTACTAAGATATTGATATTTTCTGAGCTGATAAATCGACGAATTCTATTTCAATTTATTAAGGCTAAATTTGATAAAATTGAAAATATGCGCCTTTTTGCATTATAATTGGCAAATACTGATATATTTACGAATAAATTATTAAATACCGAGTTAGTAACAGCCTTAAAATCAGGTAGATATTTATTTGACTTGGTTTATACATCGTATTACTTGCTTATAACCAGGGTTGTTATAAAAAGGTTTTTTTTATTTTAATTAAAACAAACGTTTTTTTTCTAAATGTGTTTTTTTTCAATGAAACAGTGTTTATAACATAAACAACTAAAAACATGGTTAAAGCGTGTTCAAGTCATGTTTGAAACGTGTTTTAAACATAACTAGCCTTACTGATAGACCTTAGCTGTATGCTTTAACCCAGTTTTAAGGACGATATTGGCATTTTCAGATTAATAAATAAATTCTAAATAACCTTATTTTATTATAACACTTGAGGTCATGTATAAGACTTAAACTAGGGCTATTAAATTATTAGTTTTAAACTAACAATAATTTAATAGCCCTAGTTTACGTTTTATACATAACCTTAAGTGTTACAATAAAATAGGGTTATTTAAAATTTATTTAACAATGCAATAAATCATAAATGTATAAACCTTATCAGTATGTTTTAAATTGCACTTGAAATCAGTGTTTCGTACGCGTGGCGCATGAAGTAAAATTTCGAGTTTAGAAAAGCCTGAAAATTTGGTTTGGCCGCGTAGCGCTACGCGCTACGCGACCAAACCCAATTTTCAGGCTTTTCTAAACTCGAAATTTTACTTCATGCTTAGTCTGGAAGTGGAGACACTCGTTAGAAGTAAATTTCAATCTAATAATATATGAGAAGAAATACATTTTTACAAACATAAAAAATGAAATAGTGTAACATACCTTCTAAATTATTTGTTACAATGAAGTTAAAAAATGTAATGTTGCTTCGGTTATTCTATCAGTATTTTAAAACTAACTAGTAACACGTACATTTTGCTGTATTAATACGAAATGTTAGTATCTTGTTTGTATGCGTCTAGTAGAGATTAATTAGCATTAAACTATAATGATATTAACGGCAATTCTATTAATAAAGCTGAACATGTTTAAAACACGTTATAAATCACATTTATGCACACCTGTGTGATATTTTATTATGATAAAATTTTATTTTTAAAAATGTAATTTAAAATATCTTCCACAAATTAACTAAAATTTGATGACGCAAAAAAATGTTTAATAAAGTAGTATAAAATATAGTTTAACTAATTTAAAACAATAAAAAAAACTTTGTAAACAAAATTAACGTTTAAAACATGTTTTAAACGAATTTAACATTTAAAACATGTTTAAAACAAAACCATTAAAAACACGACGGCTGGTATTAAATATGTTTAAGACACTGTTTTAAAACAAAGTGTTTTAAACATAACAACCCTGCTTATAACTTATAAGCAATAGCGCAAAATGTTTTGTTGGCTCTTACATGAGAAGTTTTTGAACTTAAACTATTCATTTATGGGAACATATAGTCGGTGTAATATTAAAGTAATTAGATTAATTGAAACATTATAGCAGTTATTGAATTTTCCAAAAAAACCTATCAGTTTTTTTGATAAAAATATTGATATTAATAATAATAATAAGGTTTTAAATATTTGAGATTTAAATTTTATAGTTAAATCGAAACTATAAAGCACGTACAAATTGAATTTATTATCACGTATGTGACTTTAATATATGGCGCCTATAAAAACTCGATGTTATACGGAATGTCTTTATAATCCTAGAAAGCCACAGGCCGCATAGATTTGTATTTAAATTACAAAGAAATTTATGTTTTCAACAATATGAGACCAATAGATTTTTTATAAATGAGAAGCATTTTACGAGCTTACTAAAATATGTACTAAATGTCATTGTATTAAATTTAAACTTTACATATACCAAAGCAGATCAATGTGAAATTTCTATTCTAGAGAAATTTGAGTTGAATAATTAAAATTAAAAACTATTTGAATTCGAGAAAATAAGCTTACGCTTCTTAGTTTGCACACTTTAAACATAATATATAAGATTAAAAAAAATCATATTAATTAAGGCGTATTGTTTGCATTTAACAGGAATTTTCGTAATTTTATAAATTTGACGTTGCTTTGAATTTAACGCATCAACTGAATAAGCATAAAATAACTGGAATTGAGTTCATCTTAAAACTGAGTTTAAAATAGAAGAAATTGCCAATGTCGAATGTTCAAAGTTGAGCTTGCTTTCATTTATTATACATGATTGGCAATGAATTATTTGAAGAAATAGAGCCTTGGCAATTCTATAAAATTAGCAGGTTTTTTTAATTTCAAAGTTTGTGCTGTTTTATTATTTGTTGTTGCCAGAATTTTTCTAGTTTTGCCATATGAAATATAAAACAACTGGTGGCGTTTTAAAAGTGATTAAGTCTTATTAGTATTTTTTTTAAATACAGTGAAACTGCTGTGATATGTTTGTATTTTCCTAACCTATTAATAGCCGAGCAATTATAAAGTTAACTCTAAATGTTGATTTTATGTGAATTTCTACATATTTTGTATAATTTCTATAATTGACTCATTGTATTTCATACTGGGAATTTTTCTTTTAAATATCCATAATGTATACGCTATACATTTGCAGGCATTCGTCGATTTTCTAAAAGTGTTAAATTTAATGTTTCGAACCAGTGTTTCCACTCCCAGATTAAGCATGAAGTAAAATTTCGAGTTTAGAAAAGCCTGAAAATTTGATTTGGTCGCGTAGCGCGAAGCGCGGAGCGGCCAAATCAAATTTTCAGGCTTTTCTAAACTCGAAATTTGACTTCATGCGCCACGCGTATAAAACACTGAAATATTGTGAAGCTAGAAATACACTCAAAAATACTTTTTTAAAATGAGTAATAATTAAAATATTCAAATAACAAAATATTTACACTTTTCTTCACACATTTTCATGCCAGGGCAAATAATACAATGTATTCAATTATTATTATAATACAATTATTGTTTATAATACAATGTATCAATTTATTATTATTTAGTAATTTTATTATCAAAACATTAATAAGTCAATGTTATTTAAAGTATGTACCACCAAATTTTCTATTTTTACTTTATTTAAAACCAGCAATTACACAAGAAAATAAGATTGAAGACCTAGGTCTTCATGTGTGTGATAACGTAATTATTGTTATTAGTAAAATACATTGTCAGCTTTGAATTGTCCACCACTGTATAGTAAAATAATGACATTTTTATCATTTAAAACTCTTTTGTAAACTGTAAGAAAAGCATATCTTATATTTCCCTCCCTTGTTAAGTAAATTAATGTTATCTAGAATTAGATGTGCTATATTTTGAAAATGAATTGATTTTTAAGAAAAACATGAGGTCATTAGAAGTTTGATATAAAAATATTACACTTGTAAAAATCAATTGATTTTCAAAATGTACCACATCTTATTCTAAATAAAATTAATTTACTTTACAAGGGAGGGAAAATGTAAGATGGTTTTTTTACCTTTGACGAATAAAGCACTAATAACCTTTCTCTACACGTTTATTTGAATTAAGAAAGGTTATTAGTGCTTTATTCGTCAAATTAATTTGATTTTCACGTAACTCAATCAATCAACTTGTTTTTTTTTACCGTTTACAAAAGATCTCGAAAAACGTTCGCAAACAAACACGTTTATTTGTTAGTAAAAAAAATACTTTCAATAATATTTAAAGAATGTTACTATTTTATGAACATATTTGGAAATAATGAAAAATAACATTTTAATGTTATGACCATAATCTATTAGTTAAGGCTTGTTAATTTTAACAAATTTTCAGGCTTCTCTAAACTTGAAATTTTACTTCATGCGCCACGCATATAAAACACTGATTTCAAGTGCAACTCAAAGTATACTGCTAAAGATGAATATTCTGCACTGCGCATCAAATTAGTGTTAAGCGTTTTATGCATCCAATAATATGCGCGCAACTCTACTTTTCAGCACTAGTGTTAAAATGACTAATGCATTTTAAAAAGGACTTACTTATTTAAACAATTTTTATTATCTTTTATTTATAAGAATTCATGGGCAACTGAAAAAACATATTCACGCATCTGTCCAAAATTTAAAGTGAAATAATTAATGCAGAATATCTAAATCATAACAAATACCAATGAAATTGTTAATAAAATATAAATCAATAAAAATCGAAATGCCGCAGGACTCGGGTAAATTTTCAATTTTTATATCAAAACACTTCACTTTTTTATACCACTTTTATTTTACTTTTATGACTAGTTTCAATTACAATGATTACCGTGTAATTGAAACTAGTCACAAAAGTGAAATAAAAGTGGTATAAAAAAAGACATTCCATTTATGTACATGTGTTTGTTTGTTTGCTTGATTAATTTTATGTACTCATATATGGTAAAAAATACTGGTCGTAGATAAAATGTTCTAGGCAACTTGTCTATGAAGGGCTTTTGGTAATTTTTCGGAAATCGGAAATCGTGCCCAAAAGCTCTACTTCACACATTATTTTTTTTATGTTATTTACAAACTTGTCAAATCAGTTAATCTATTGAAAAAGGGCGCATGGTGCCTGAAATTTACATATTTGTTGAATTTAAATAAAATAGCGAAGATAAAGGAATATAACTACTACTAATCTATAATTAAATTAGAATTATATATATTAAACATTTAATTTAATGTATTAAATTTTCAGTTTATGTAATTCTATTTATTTATATTATTACCAATGACATTTATAATAATTTACTAAAATGAAACTTAAAGTAAAATTAGCTTTTCTAATTGTTTGCAGAATAGTCGCAAAATAAACGAAGTAATATCAATTTTCTGCAAACTTTTTAGTCTATTTTATTCTAAGACTTTTCTAAATATTCATTGAAACAAAAATGTTATATTTGGAAGAATATAACATTTTTGTTTTAATGAATATTTGGAAAAGTCTTGAATAGAATAATTTTTTTGCAGAAAGTGGATATTCATTTGTTATTATGTTTTAAAAATTAAACTTAAACATTTGACAATGAAAAAATCTATATAAATATTAAAACAATCTACAGGACATTGAGCTTGAAATTCATAAATTAAAATCACATGCAGAATAGTAACAATTAACATAGTACTCAATTCAAAACAAAACAATCCAAGAAACCACTTACGCTCACGAATAACAACCATGAAATGAAACAATAGCAAACGTTTCTTATTTTTAATAAAAACGAAAGCACACATCAAATTCCGTGCGCAGAAAACAACGACAAAAAAATAAATCACCGCTCATTACCTTTTAGGAACGCTAATCCTCCTCTTATAGAACCCATCCATACTTCTAAATTTCATTGTCAAAAAATAAAATTTTATTAAAAGTCTATAAATTCCTTATAAAAAAAATATCCGTGTTCTCGTTAAAAACCGCACCGCATCTTATCCGTGACATTAGCGGTAAAAAGACATTGTGTCTACTGGTACACGTACGGGATACCACGAGGTAGACTAATGGGTACACCAACCGCGGTGAACTGAAGAGCTGACACTGAGGACTGCGGAGAAGCTCCTCGATGCTATACTTTTGCCGGTTTCCACTTCCGCGAGTGTCCTACTCTCTTCTACGGTGCTCTTTCCGGCCTTTTGCAGATCTGAATTCGATCTAATCTTGGTGATTATTATGTGGTCGTCATTAGCTCGAGGATTAAATGATCTTTGGATGGGTGGATCCTGGTTTTGCCTCGGTTTTATTTGATGAAGGTTATTATTAGTTGAAATCTAACTGTTTGTGGATATCTTTGTCGGTATGGTAATTTTATATTTTGTAATTTCGACTTAATTGATTATTTTTTTCCACTTGATTTTATTGACGTAGAATTAACAGAATAGTTCATATTTTAGAGCTAAAAGGAAAATTATAAAAATCCTACTAAAGTCAAACTTAGAAAATGAGATTATTTTCATCACTAGGAATAAATTCACTCTAACATTATTATTAATGAGCCCCAAAAAAAATCGTAGTTTTCATTTTACAAAAATTGAAGTTAGATTTAGAAAGTAAGATTATTTTCTGCATTACATTACATTTGCTTTGAAGTTTCTGACGATTGTTTCCACTCTATGACTAAGAAGAAAGTAACATTTTAAGTTCAGTAAAGCCTGAAAATTTTGGTTTGTTCGCTTCGAGTTAGCGATTCAAAATTTTCAGGATTTTCTAAACTGGAAATGTTACTTCATGCTTAATTAAAAAAAGGATTAAGAAATTGCTAGAAGCTACAAATTAAACTCTTTTAAAAACTACAAATGTCTGAAATTTTGAAGCATATATATTAGAATATGTATACCTATTAGAAACATTCAATTGAGGGTAATCATAATGATGGTTGCGACCGTAACTACGTGGTAATTCATGATCACTGAATCAAACACTTACTATGTTTTTACCACAAAATATTTATTGTATGTATATATATTATATTACACAAATATACACATAAATTCACGGCTTAAGTTTCGACGTTTGACTTGATAATGACCGTCAAACGTCGAAACTTAAGTCGTGAATTTATGTGTATATTTGTGTAATATAATATATATACATACAATAAATATTTTGTGGTAAAAACATAGTAAGTGTTTGATTCAGTGTTCAATTGAGGGGCTTATTATAATAACATGATATGCCACAAGTAAACAAACTGAGATTTTGGACTTTAAAATTTAGTAAAAAATGTAAAATGTATTATTATGATATTAAGGATTAATAATAGATTGTTTAACAAGTTTTGAAAGCTTCGGTTTGCATGCGAATATAAGCATACTGCAGCTTTTTATAATACTGTTTAATCAAATCGCAGAATAATACAACATTTTTTGGTTATGTGTCTTATCATGATATTACAATAAGACCTTCAATTTATATTTCAATTTTCTTTATAGTACATATTTCATATTCGATATGAACCAAGACTATATTTCTGTGGTATTAGTGAATAGGTGGCAAAGTGAAATGTTCACTTTTGTGTTTTAATAGATTTTTTTGCTTTTTCCTTACAGCCAATGTAATATGTGATATGGCTATCACACAGAAATATATTCCTTTGTGAATCGTGGCTGGAGTTACAAAATTAGATACAAAGAAAACGACAAACCCTGTCACCAGGTTTTGTCGGTTTCTTTGTTTACTCAAAATTACACTTAACGCCCTATTTACAGGTGCCACAGATTTAAAATTCAATATTAGGGATAGGCGATATTTCACGTATCATATTATTTTTATCTCTAAACCACAAAAATCATAAAAAGTAAGTAGAATTTGATTATATTTACAAAACTTTCATAATAATCCAAATTTTACCACATATGTTTAAATATTTTTTAGCGCAAACTATTTTTTTAGAGTTTTTACAAACGTCTTCTGAATAGTTAATAATTTCGAAAATTGAGAAATATTATATTTGCATTTTTAATTTTAATTTTGGCATTTAAATTTTAGTTGTTTTTAATATTCATTTCACTCCTCTTAATTGCATATTTTTAGGCTTAAAAATTAAATATGCTGTTGATTATTGTATATCCAGTAAAAATTTGAGTTTAGACAACCGTACAAATTTAGATTTGCCTGTTACCTTTCTATTATATTCTTTATTAGAAAATGCTGATGTATCCATCTGATGTGTCCATCTAATTACTTTCTCCATCGAAAACAAACCACACAATTAATTACTCTAAATGCACAAATAATTTACTATTCAAAATCGAAACCTCACAGATAATGATTTAATTCGGTCAATTAATCAGTACAACTTACTACTAGAATTCAAATTGAAAATAATTCTGGATATTTAATTAAAAACATTTTAATGTTTAAGTAAGAAATTAATTAAACAAATTGAACACGTCTGAGCGAATAATTTCCTTTACCTATTTACCTGCGCTGAAAGTACAAAAAAATAACCAATTTTGGTCGAGGCAAAATAGTAATTTTGATAAGATTAACAATAAGCATTCAGGTGAATTATATGCATGGTGCGTTTCGTGTGTTCAGTTTTTCGAAAATATCGATTGATTTTTAAGTTTTAGAGTTTCTGAGTGTCATGTAATGTACGATGAAAATTATTTTAGAGTAGTTAGGATCGATTTTGAATTGCGAATAAGTAAGTGATTGTTTTGATTTTTGTTAGGCATGCTTTTGAATTAAAATTGATCTGTGTATATTTAACATAATTATTAAACAGTCTGTCTCCCATTCTAAATTAAAATGAAGAAGCGATAAACGTTTTCATTAAAATACGAGATAGAGGAATTTAATTCATGTTTTTATAAATTATGTTTAAGTAAAGCCCGTTGATGTTAATATATGTATAAAATACATTATATTAAAAATCTGTTGGTTTGGTTTTTCAATTTAAATCAGGAGTCTCCAAAATCCAATTGATTGATAACAACTTTAAAAAAATATACAAATTATCGTTATAATATTTCAAAATATGGCATTTAATAAAACATGTTTAAACATTCGTAGGCCGGTTTTATGCAGGTTGCGGGCCGTAGTTCGGAGGCCCCTGCTGTAGATTAACGAAGAGTCAACATTTAAAAAAACATTTTTTTTCATTATGTTCCGTTGGATGTCTAAATTCTATCACTTTGTCCGTTTTTTTTGACGCACATATATAGTACAGCAAACAATAATTACTTGCCGATGCGCAGTAGTAAATTGTGGCGGGAAAAAAATGAGCGCAGTCGATAGGTTTGTGGCGAGTTCGGTCTCGCTCTCGCTCATGATTGCTTTTCGTTCCTTCTCTGCACGTCTGTCCAACTTATATTTGCCGTGCTATACCTATTGATAATTTTTCCAAGAACAAATTTGCAATTATGTGATTTTTGTATAACTGAATGAAAATCATACTATCATACATAGATTACTTAAAGTTTTGTTGTTTAATGAAAAGTACAAATTAGTATCAATGTTTAATAAATTATTTGTTCATTTTCCTATAAAGTTTGCGTTTTAGCCTACCGCTTAAGTTTTCAAAATTTAATTTTGATTTTAATAAAATATAAGGCCAGATATGTACATACATACAAACTTTAAAATGTACTTAATTTTTAAACATCAGATCAATGTCCCGATAATTGAAGAAACCTATTAGAATTTTATGATTTTTTAATGTGAGCTTGGATGATTCTAAGGCTTCATACTTTATATTAAATAACATTAAAATTATGAAGATTGAAATTAAAAATCATTATAATTTCTTTATGTAATATATAGGTTTTTAATTCAAATTTCTTTATGGTTTTTTGGAAGAATTTTTTAAATGAAAATGCCAAGTCACTGGAATAAAACACTTTCAGTAAGTTTGTATAAATGAGGCTTTGCTATAGTCTAGAGACCTAGATAGTGTCATTTTAAAATCTCTTAAAGTATATACCAGGAATTTTTGTTTTAAGTATGCATATTTCGATTTTTGTAAATCGTTTAATTTATAGCTTAAAACGAGTGTTGTCCACTCCCAGACTAAGCATGAAGTAAAATTTCGAGTTTAGAAAAGCCTTAAAATTTGGTTTGGTCGCGTAGCGCGTAGCGCTACGCGACCAAACCAAATTTTCAGGCTTTTCTAAACTCGAAATTTTACTTCATGCGCCACGCGTATACAACACTGACTTCAAGTGTTTTTTATATACGTGACATTTTTCCTTTTTTGCCCTCAAGTTGATAATATTAATTGGATTTTTGGTTTTAGGGACGGAATTAATTCATTAAAATGGAGACGGAGACTTTATCGTAGAATTTGATGTAATTTATTTTTTATTGAAAAAAATATTGGCGAAATATAGGCAAATACATATTTTTCTTAAAAAAATATTTTTTTTAAAAATAAAAAATAAATTACATACAAGTTCTACGATAAAGTCTCTGTCTCTATTTTATTTTTTGAATTAATTCCGCCGCTAAAACCAAAAACCCAATTAATGTTTTCTATATACTTCTAAAACAATATGCTTAAGCAGTTTATTTTGAATTTCGCTTAAAATTTGTTTTTTATACGCGTGGCGCATACAGTAAAATTTGGAGTTTAGAAAAGCCTTAGAAAATGGTTTGTTTTCAGGCTTTTCTAAACTCGAAATTTAACTTCATGCTTAACTTGGGAGTAGAAAACACTCTTTTAAAGCTTCAAATGGAACTTTTACAAAAAACAACGAATACCTAATAATTTATAACTAATGCTCGTATGTATACTTAACAGAAAAATTCGCTGTATGTTATTTCATTTAACACATATTTGGCCTATAATCAACATGCTAAATTGTATTTGTTATGTAAACTTAGAATATGACGTTAAGAATAACATACACCGTAAATTTTATATTATTTCATAACCTACATTTTAAAATATCAGTAGCACGCGTTTTTATTACAAATTATTAATATTTAAAATTGTATCATCTTTAAAATCTTTACACATTTCATTCTCCTATTAAGTGTAGCACAAAATTGAAATTAAAAAAAAATGTGTAAAACTGTCTGATTTAATTGTCACCAGTGACAATTAAATCAGTCAGTTCTATAAAATCTTTTGATTAAGTTGAATTTTGTTGGTTCTCATCGTAAATTATGCAAGAAGATCACAAGACGATTAATACAAAACGACCAAACATAACTGTAGTTTGCAACAATTAGTATAATAATGAAGCATTGTTTATTAATCCGCTGCGCTATTTAGGAAAACGTAGAGAATGAAAACAAGATACAAAACGTTATTTCATATTTTTGTTTTTCGTATTATTTTGCAAATAAGACGAATTCTCATCTATTAAATTATATCAATAAAAAATCTACTTACAAAATGGAAGAAATTATTAACAAATAATGATTATTATTATTTTTAGGTAATTAAATACAGATTACTATACATCGTAAGAGCAACCGTAAAATGACAATTACAATGAAATATAACTGTTCTGCTTTAATTAATTTATATTTTTCTAAATGCTGTTAAAGGATTGTATTAATTTAAATTTTATAAATAAGACTTTTAATATACAGGGTTTTTTTTTATTCTCACTATGTATCAAATGAAATTCCTATTTTATCAAATAAAAATCCCAAATGTCAGTTTTACATAAACATTTTTCTCTGTTTGTCAAATGACCTTTGTTTTTTTAATAAGTTTAATTTGACGCTACTAACGAGTGTTTCCACTCCCTAATTAAGCATGCAGTAAAATTTTGAGTTTAGAAAAGCCTGAAAATTTGATTTGGTCCAAACTAAACTAAATTTTGAGACTTTTTTAAACTCGAAATTTTACTTTATGCGCCACGCGTATAAAACACTGAAATATTGTGATTTTTTTTTGTTTAGCAGTGTATTTTAAATCCTGCTTTTGCAGTATATTTTTCAATTCTAATCTAACAGTATATTTTTTATTTCACAATATTTCAGTGTTTTTAACACGTGGCGCATAAAGTAAAATCTCGAGTTTAAAAAAGTCTCAAAATTTAGTTTAGTCCCGTAGCGCTACGCGCTACGTGATCAAACCAAATGTTCAGGCTTTTTTAAACTGAAAATTTTACTTCATGCTTAATTAAGGACTGGAAACAGTCGTTTGTAGCTTCAAATGGTACCCTTTTCCAAAAATATAATTGCCTGAAACAGTGTATCTGGATATGTATACTTGAAATATAATTCCCTGTATGGAACTAGTATACTAATATTTTTCAAGTTTGCTTATACATATTTTAAAACTATTGAACATTTGAAATTAGGTTCCCAATCAGGAACAGTATGCAAAAGCTGTTAGTTTTTCAGACTTTTCAACTGCTTTATGATTGTAACATTTTAGAAATGTGTTTAATTCTATTATAAATTTATTTTATACCATTATCACAGTACAACACATAAAATATAAACTAAATTCTGACTTCAGTTTCTGAAAGTATCCACCCAAACTAGCAAAACCCTATTTGGGTTTTGATAGTTTAGTTCTAATTTTTTTTTGCCATCTTGAAGTTTTTTGCTCGAGCTTTGGTTTTGCACGGCTATATCTAGTAAATTGTTGGGGATTTCTCAATGGAATCTTATGACGAAATGTTCTTCACACCAAAATACACAACTGTTGTGAAAATGTCGATTCCAGAAAATTGCGAAATGAACTTTAACACAAAAACAAAGACATATTTGCTCATGAAAACTGAAATGTTGGTGTAAAATGTACAATTTTGTGGCGAAATTCATTACAACGACCAAAAGACCTACAAAGGTCGATTGTAGGTTATTGCAATGTTCAGCAATAATACTCGTGTTGATTTAGACAACATTTTAGATAGTTATGCCAAAATATTCACGGTTTGTGAGTTGTGGTCGAAAATGTGAAAAAACCACATTTTTTTCGGGCTTTCTGCACTTAAAACACCCCGAAAGAGTAAAAATGTGGCCTCGACATGTTCACAAAAGTTGTGAATTTTGGTGTGAAGAACATTTCGTCTGAAGATTGCATTTGGAAATTACTAATAATTTACAAGATATAGCCGTGCAAAACCAAAGCTCGAGCAAAAAACTTAATGATGGCAAAAAAATTCGTACTAAACTATCAAAACCCAAATAGGGTTTTGCTAATGTACAAGGGGAAACCGCCTCAGTTATAGGTTTACCTCCTTGTATCTGAAGGTAAGGTCTACCAAGAAGGAAGAAGAGGAAAAGGGTAGGGTAAGTCAGGAAGTGACTGAGATCACACCTGAGGAATCTAACTCGCCTCTTCTTAAAAATCGCACCCCTCAGCAGGCTGAGCAGGTGGCTGCTACGACTAATTCGGAGCAGCCACCAGGCTCGCCAGCAAGGGAAGGGCCTGTCCCAGAGGATGTCCTTATGGAATCACCACTGGCCAAAGAAAGGTCCGACGCCACACCTCCTGAGTCGCTCGAGTCCACGCTCGTTGGGTCAAGGTAATTAGATTTATCCAAGGTAATCTGAGTCATTCGAGAGCCACCACGGCAACATTATGCTGCCGCCTCGATTTAACTACGGATACTGTAGCCCTAATACAGGAACCCTGGATTGTAAAATCCAGGATATGTGGTATGGGGAGATTAACCGGTAATTTATTTCACAGACCGAGCACGAAACCTAGGACTGCCATCTACGCACCTAGGCAAATAGAAGCCCACCTGCTGCCACAACTTTCCGATGGTGATACTACTGTGGTGAGAATTTGTGGAGCGATGGGCAAAGGGAAAGACGCAGTTCTGGCGGCGGTCTACCTACCTGGAGACTCCACCCTTCCGCCCCCTACAAGGGGAATGCAAGGGCCTGTTGAGTATTGCAGGAAGGAGGGACTACCACTGATCATGGGCTGCGACTCAAATGCACACCATATCTTCTTCTGATAGAAGAGGTAAGTCTTTACATGACTATTTAGTTAGTAATAATTTAGAAATACTCAATCGTGGGACGGAACCCACTTTCGTGAATACGCGTGGCCCTGACAGTGATTGATATCACACTGGCTACCATCGGTATCTCTAACATTATAGATAAATGGGAGGTTAGTCGGGAAGCGTCCATGTCTGACCACAGATGGATCACTTTTCAACTGGGCCTAAAATTGAGCCCGAGCAAACCTTACCGGAATCCGAGACTTACGGATAAGGATGCATACCGTATGCACCTTGGTGAGGGATTGCAGGATATAAAGAAGCAATGCCCTAAGGACTGTGCCAGCCTAGACCTCCTAGCGGAGGAAGTGCAGGCAAAGATTCTTAGGGCATATAAATTGTCCTGCCCACTTAAGAGGAGGCCTGAGACAGAGACGGCCACCCTATGGTGGTGCCCAGATCTCGACTCCTTAAAAGATGAGGCCAGGAAAGCATTCAATAGAGCACAACGGTCCAAAGAGGCCTCCGACTGGACCATTTACAAGGTCCGCCTTAGAGAGTACAAAAAGCTCATACGGCAATGTCAAAGAGGGTCATGGCGTGCCTTCTGCGAAGGAATTGAAAGCACTCAAGAAGTTAGCAGACTTAAGAAGACTCTATCACAGGATCACCATCAATTTGTGGGAGTCCTGAAGAAGGAGGACGGCACCATGACAGACGACCTCCATGAAAGTCTGCAACTATTGCTCAAGACTCACTTCCCTGGATGCACTTTACTATCTACGCAATCTAGGGATGTGGTTGAAATCACTTCGGCAATACCAAAAGACTGGGAACTGGCTCATGAAGTGTTAAATGAAGAAAACACCCTTAGAGCAATTGCAAGCTTTTCCGCCTTTAAAGCACCCGGACCCGACGGCATCTTTCCCGCCCTGCTACAGTAGGGACGGGTTAAACTAGCTGAGTTTGTAGTGATGCTGTTTCGGTCCAGTTTGGCGCTGGGATATGTCCCTAAGGTCTGGAAACGAGCCAGGGTTGTTTTCATACCGAAGCCCGGTAGAGCAGTCTATACTGCTCCCAAGGCATACAGACCAATTACACTTTCCTCGTTTCTCCTTAAAACACAGGAAAGGATTTGTGAATGGCACATAAGAACATCAGCTCTAGTCAGACAGCCGCTGATGGCGACACAACATGCATACACACGAGGGAGGTCCACTGATTCAGCCCTGCATAGTGAAGTGAGCAGAATCGAGAGAACATTGGATGTTAAAGAATCCACCCTAGGTGTTTTTGTTGACATAGAAGGTGCGTTTGATAAAACGACCATACCGAAGATAGGAAACACGCTAAGCAAGCGCGGAGTACCATCTAAAATGTGTGAATGGATTGGCAATGCACTGGCCAATCGTATAGTCACAGTGGAACAGGGAAGGGAACGTATAACCTATAAAATTGACAGAGGCTGTCCTCAGGGAGGTGTTTTATCACCACTATTATGGAACATGGTTCTGGATAGCCTACTAGACGAATTTCAGCAACTAGGCTTATTTGTGACAGTCTATGCTAATGATCTGGCCATATTAGTATGTGGTAAGTTTGAAGACGCCCTATGCGACCAGATGCAAGGAGCTCTAAACATAGTTTCTAGGTGGTGCAATGATCACTCCCTATCGGTAAACCCTGCCAAAACGGAGATGGTCCTGTTCACCAAGAAAAGGAAGATGTCGAAAAAAGCACCAAAATTATTGAATACGATGTTGCAGTACAGCGACGAGGTGAAATACCTGGGCATCACTCTCGACAGAAAACTGAGCTGGAAAGCGCACATCGACATCAAAACAGACAAAGCTATAAGGGCCTTCTGGCAATGTCGTCGGGCAGTGGGGAAAACCTTGGGTTTGAAACCACGCACGACTCTGTGGTTGTACACAGTTGTCATAAGGCCCATGCTGACTTACGGAGCCTCAGTTTGGTGGCCCAGAACCAAACAGAAGACCACGAGGAAGCACCTCTCGCAAGTGCAGCGGACAGTCTGTCTTAGTGTAACAGGCGCCATGCACACTACTCCGACGATGGCGATGGAAGTCATGCTATGCCTTCCACCACTTAATATCCACGTGGAGAAGGAGGCCATGACGACTATACTTCGCCTTCAGTGCAGTGGGATTTGGAACAGTAACAGCTGTGGGGAAGTTAGAGGACACCTCTGGAGGAATGTCCACTTGAAACACTTGTGTATCCCAATGAGAGATCAGCGAAACGGTACCTGCAGCTAGCTAGAGGGAATCTCAGGCGCTTAACTGCTATCCTTACTGGTCACTGTGGACTAAACGGGCACCTCTATAGGATGGGGATAGTTGACTCCCCATCTTGTAGAGGTTGCAGCATGGAAGACGAGACTGCATGGCATTTTCTTTGTGAATGCCCGGCACTATCGTCAATCAGTGAGTCCATATTGGGTGATAGATGGCCTACAATGGCCTACATAAGAGATCTACCTACCTCAGCTATGCTAGAATACCTAAACAAGGTGGGCTGGCTAAACTGAGGATGGGTGATCTACGGGAGGTGGCACAATGGGCCTAATGAGGCCTAAGTGCAGTGCAGAACTGCACACTCCCTTTTGCACCAGAACCAGGGTTTTGCTAGTTTGGGTGGGCACTTTTAGAAACTGAAGTCAGAATTTAGTTTACATTCGATAACCTCGAAAATATTGCACTGTGTAATTCAGAACATTTTAAAATGCATGTTTTAACCGAACCAAAGTAAACCAATATTTTTTCGGTTCAGTTCCGGTTTTCGTTCCGACAAAAATAGCATTTTTTCCGGTTTCCAGTTCAGTTCCGGTTCGGAGCCTTAATTAACATTTTATTATTATTTGTTACTTATTATAATTTTATTGCATTTTTGTTGTCATGATCAGACTAGAAATATCATTCGTTTTCAGACTAAATCCAAAATATGTTCCTACTTAATTAAACACGTTTTTTTAATTATCCGTTAATTAATCCCAATTCGAATTCTTTTACTTTTTAAAATTTTCATATCAATTAAATCACCATCGAGCTCAGCTCTATATTCATATCATTCACAGTAATTCAATTCAAATAATTCCATATAATGTATAAACAGTAAGTAGTAGTACTCAAGATAAAATTATCAGCTATTTTATGGCTAATTGGAATGTAACAAATACATAATGAACCATTCCGGTCAATTAGTGACCATACTGTGACTTATATCTCGCTTGGATTATTATATGATTATCTAGTGTTTTTTTCTTCTTCATCTTTAAATGCAAGATTTCTCCAAAACCCGAAATTGGGTCCTTACGTTTATAATTTCATGGACAGAGAAATGTAAAATGGGAGCGTGAAAATTTGCAGAAAGAAAAAAAAACGTCGATGGTTCGACGCTGATCACGCAGTATAAATACTAATTATGTTAATTGCAGGAGAGTTTAATCGATTTAAGTTGAGAGGTTTCGTTTTTTATTAAATTTTAATTACAGTTTGATATTAATGTGTTCATATAAAACGTTATACAATTGATGCTTAACTTAATTACTACACATTATACATAATAAATACATCTGTTTAATAATTAAATAATTTGCAACAACATATTAAATTGACACATTGATTGCGTTTTACACGAAAAACGTTTTCGTAATTTTATTTATTATATTAATTTGTATTAACGGCCGAGCAATTATAAAGTTAACTTTAAAAGTTGATTTAAGGTAAAATTTTGCACTTCTCCTTATGATTTCTGTGAATAACTTATTAGAAAAATAGGTACTGGATTATTTCTTTCAAATACCGGGTGTTGACTTTTCAACGCAACATAGGAAATCGCATGTTAATTTTAAAGTGTTCAAATATTGGCTTCCCTATTTATTTTAGAGACAAAATGTATTTTACTTTTTGGTAGAGGTAAACATTCTAAATGTATGAATGTTCACACTCAACACTTTACGTTTCTCTAAGTTAAAATAATTTAAAAAAAAGTAATGTGATTTTATAAAAATAATGACATAGCATGGAATTGATACAACAATTGCGGATATTCCCTCCTTTTTTTTAAGTTTAATTTAAAGCTATAAACAAGTGTTTTCCAGTCCCAGACTAAGCATGAAGTAAAATTTCGAGTTTAGAAAAGCCCCGTGAAAATTTGTCGAGGGTCGCGCAGCGACCCGAGACAAATTTTCTGGGCTTTTCTAAACTCGAAATTTTACTTCATGCGCCACGCATATCAAACACTATAATATTGTCAAATTTATGTATATTCGAACTTCACTTACAATCAGTGTTTTATACGCGTGGCGCATGAAGTAAAATTTCGAGTTTAGAATAGCCCAGAAAATTTGTCTCGGGTCGCTGCGCGACCCTAGACAAATGTTCACGGGGCTTTTCTAAACTCGAAATTTTACTTCATGCTTAGTCTGGGAGTGGAAAACACTCGTTTAAAGTTTCAAATTGAACTCTTTTAAAAATCAACGAATGTCAGAGAATATACAGCTAAAATAATTAAGAAAAAATAATGTGATTTTATAAAAATAATGACATACCATGGAATTGCTACAACAATTGCGGATGTCAAAATAGCACAAGATATTGCTGTTACTTAATTAACGACAAAAAACATAACGCAAACGTGATAACTGTGGTCTGCATAATACCAATTTATTAGGAGGATTTTTTCTTGTGTAGTGTAAATCATTTCCAAAACATTTACTTTAATCAAGTGACTGCGATATCTTTTGCTATTTTGATATCCGCAATTGTTGTTTCAATTTCATGGCACGTCATTATTTTTATAAAATCACATTACTTTTTCTTAATTATTTTAACTTAGAGAAACGTAAAGAGATAAACGTTAACGCGACTGAGAATTCAGAATTTTTCCCTCTACAAAAAAAGGTAAATGCATTTTGTTTCTAAAATAGATAGAAAAGCTAAATTTTGAACATTTCAAAATTTACGTCGGATTTCCTATGTTGCGTCCGCCAAGTCAACACCCGGTATACATAACGTATACGCTGTTAATTTTCAGGCCTCTTTGATTTTATAAAATTGTTTAATTTGAAGTTTCCAACGAATTATTCCACTCCCAGATTAAGCATGAAGTAAAATTTCGAGTATAGAAAAGCCTGAAAAAAACCAAATTTTCAGGCTTTTCTAAACTCGAAATTTGACTTCATGCGCCACGCGTATAAACCAGTGAAATATTAGGAAGTTAGAAATACACTGAAAACATTGTTTTAATGAGTAATAGTCGATATATTTACATAACGAAATATTGACTGTTTTCTTTACACATTCCCAAGTCAGATCAAATAATACAATGTATCAAATTAACTTATTTAGTAATTTTAAAAAATAATACTAATCTTGCGTTATTGCATCAGTGGCGCTGAGTGGGTTAATATACAAACTGAGTTAAATATGACTTTATAAGCGTACACAGTCATTTTTATCTGCAGCTCTGATATGATTTCAGCATTTCAATTCGTCTTTATTACAGTGGTTCCACAGCGGGGCAATTTAAGTTTTCAAATTAGTAAAAAATTAGTAAAATAATTATGGAACAATAATGAATTTTTGATTATTTTATGAATCAACATTTCATGAAGTCTACAATTTTTCATTAAATTAATAATATACAATCGACTTTAGCTAAACATTACAGAATACCCACATAAAATATTTCAATATTATTTGCTAATTGTTAAATAGCATCCGTTTTTAAACAGAATCTGTTTGTTTCAACAGACTCTTGAGTATTCACTTCTAAAAATAAATGCCTTCATAAACTGACTTATATTTAACATTTTGCACTCAATTCGAGAAACATCAGCTGCATTGTTTAAAATATTTTTATTATTATTATATCGTATGTTCAATTAAAAAAAATCTCTAGAGTGCTATGGAAAATATTCTAGGTTGGCAACTCTGAAAATATACATTATAATTATTATGTCTGACGTTTTATATGTCAATTCCTGAAGTGTGTAGCCAACTTAAGTTTGAAACAAAATTAAATCATGGCACTCTAGAGGTTTTTCTTTTATTGAACATATGATATCTTTACTGATTATTACAGTGATTTTTAAATAAAATTTATCAACTGAATAGCGGCTTTTCTAAAATTTTTTTTAGGCTTTTCTAAACTCTAAATTTTACAAGATAAATTCAAATTCAAAACTATTTGAATTCGAGAAAATAAGCTTACGCTTCTTATAGTTTGTACACTTTAAACATAATATATAGAATTAAATAAGATTTTAAATATTTCATTGTATGATTCAATATCCGGAGGTGTATTTGCACGGGAAGTAGTTGTTTCAATGGATATTTATCGTCTTGAGTTGTCTTATTAATTAAGAAATTGTTTGCATTTTCACGAATAGTTTTTTCGTAATTTTATATATTATCTAAATTTTACTTCATGCGCCATCCGTATACAACTAATATATTGTAAAGTAAGCAATACACTTTGAACTTCACAATATTTAAGCGTTATTTACGTGTAGGACATAAAGTAAAATTTCGAGTTTAGAAACGCCTAAAAATTTGGTTTGGTCGCTCCGATCGCTACGCGACCAAATCAAATTTTTAGGCTTTTCTAAACTCGAATTTTTACTTCATGCTTATTCAAGGATTGTAAACACACATTTCTGGCTTCAAATTTACCTCATTAAATAAATACAACTAATGCCTCAAAATGCATACGCTAAATCGGAATATGTATATATATTTAAAAAAATTCCCTGTATATGACTAGCATTGTTGTAATAAATTGTGTAAAATCTTTGCTATTTATATACAATCGACTAAATATTATACAGGGTGAGTCGGGAGGAGCGCACCAAACTCTAGGAGTGTATTATACACGTGAAAATAATGTAAAAAAACTCATTTGTTCTTATCCGATTTTCATTTGTTTTCAAGTTATGGCGTTATTAAAAATGTTCATCTAGCTTTCCACTTCTATCTGAATTTTAACATTATCAAAGTATGCCATGTTCGAGGCTTATAAACATTTGATAATTCTGACGTTTGGATGAACTGTCAGTGTACGGTGAACAGTAACTGAACGTTTAAGTTCGAATTAATGTGATTGTTAGTGTTGAAAAATGCCACATACTTATTCAAATTTAGAATATGCAAATATGGTGTTTGTATATGGTTTCTGTAATGGAAATGCTACAGCTGCTGTTGAAGAATATCGTGAACGTTTTCCACACCAAAGACATCCTGATAAAAACATATTTATTAGAGTTTTCAACAAATTGTGCGAGACTGGTAAGCTTCCCAGTGCTAACATAACATATGAGCGCGCTGCTCGATAAGGTTTTGTAGAAGTAGAAAATATTCTGCATCTAGTAGAAGAAGATGCAACTACTAGCTCACGGAGAATTGCCACTCAATTGGCAATTCCACAAAAAAGAGTGATGAACACGCTACACGAGCAAGGCTTATATCCTTATCACGTTCAGAGAGTACAGCACCTACAACCAGGGGATTACGCTAACCGTACGGAATTTTGTCGGTGGATAAATAATAATCATCGTAATGTATCGAGTATACTCTTTACGGATGAAGCTACATTTACCCGTGATGGCATTAACAACACTCGTAACTCTCATGTATGGTCTGATGAAAATCCCCACGCAACAGTCGAAAGCAATTTTCAACATCGGTTTTCTGTAAACGTGTGGTGTGGTATGGTTGACAGTTATTTAATCGGCCCTTTCATTTTGGAGAATCGTCTCACAGGAGGCAACTACCTCAATTTTTTACAAAATAAATTACAAGGCCTGCTAGAAGATGTTCCTATAAATATTAGAATGCAGATGTACTATCAGCACGATGGAGCTCCTGCACATGTCGCTCGTCAAGTCAAGCAACATTTGGACGAACGTTTTCCAGGGCGTTGGATTGGTCGTGGAGGTCCTATTAATTGGCCTGCAAGATCTCCAGACCTCACACCACTAGATTTTTGTTTATGGGGCTGGATGAAAAATGAAGTCTACAAAATAAAAGTGGACACACGGGAATCACTAATTAGACGAATTGAGATTACTGCAGCCCATATAAAAGAAGAAAGAAATGAATCAATTGGGAGAGCAACAAACGCTTTTCGTAGACGAAGCAGAAAATGTTTAGAAGTCAATGGCGGTATTTTTGAACATTTGTTGAAAGAACGCTATGATTAAGAAAATGTTTTTGTATAATAACTTGTTTATTTGTTAATATGCTATAACTTGAAAACAAATAAAAATCGGATAAGAACAAATGAGTTTTTTTACATTATTATCACGTGTATAATACACTCCTAGAGTTTGGTGCGCTCCTCCCGACTCACCCTGTATAAACATTTTTAAAATTTAGCTGATTTTTAATAGCAATGATTTTACACAAAATATTAAAATAATATTACTGATGTCTATACTATAGGGTTTTCCATTAAGAAGTCATATTTTAGTTATTTAAAGACAATATTTTTTTTATGAAATTGTACTAGCATATTTATTTTAAAGCAAAGTACAAACTCTACGATTAGTTGTGGTAAATGACATCTGGTAAATGGCCACCTCCGCTTCTTCTGCAAATGGCTATTTTTTGAAAAAGTTTTGCATCACATTTTAGCATTTTAACTCTGGCTCTATTTGAGCAAAAACGGCTCGAATATTTTCTTTAAGCGCTTGATTTGCGGTAATATTCTCAGCTGACTTGGTGATACGAGTACAAACTGGCAATTTACATCAGTAATTTGTCCATTTTGCCCAAATTTCATACCGACTGAAAACGCGACGAACGCTGCGATCTGTCTAGGCGAAATTTTTTACCATAATTATAATAATTTTCACTATTTCTGTACGTTGTTGGAGCTTATACCATTCAATTTTTTTAAAAACGTACACTTTTCACTTGATAAGTGTGACAATCAAGGCCCTCTATTGAACAGTTTACAAATGCCAGGGAGTTTAAACTGGGACTTCTTAATGGAAAACCCTTTATTTAGTCTCTTCTTTAAAATTTCAATAGCCTTGTGAGCCTTGATAAAGAACCATACAATAAATATTGTTTTATTTGCATTTTCTACCTACTAAAAATTAATTAACGAATCGCCTAAACTAAACTTGTTCACTCATTTTCTGCCTACCATGTGTAATAAAGTGCTTAATTGACATTTGTATTGTTAGTTAATATCCCCCTTGTTGAAAATAATAATAATATTCTTCTTATTCCCTTATAATTCGCATAAGTTAAAATGTTTTTTGACTTTAGTTTAATATGAAAGTAGACAATCACTATTTAAATTAATTACATAAATATGCATATGCCACAAATTAATTACCGATCGTTATCCGGAAAGTAAAGATCCAACCAGTTTATAAATCATTTTCACAACTTTTCCCTCTTACAAACAGATCACTATATCTGTTCACAATATCCGTGCATAGAACCAAATGTAAATCATGAATAGGAAATCACAAATTGTACGCGCATCTCTTAATTAATTCACATTTATTTACAGTTGTATAAGTCTAGTTAATCGCCCTTTCTAAATCTCACACGCAACCCGATTTTTGCAGCAGGTGTAGCCACGTTCGAAGTCATATAAGATTTGTAAAGATTAGTTTAAATGCATTTTTTATTTACTATTTTTTGCTTCAGATGATACTTAATCTTGTAGCAATTGATTTATGTACATTTCAAATCTTCGATCTGATATAAATTAATTACTGAAATATACAAAATATATTTTTTTTCAAATATACACAAATAGTATTTAATAAATTTCCAAAAATTCGTTGTTTTTATAAAAAAAAAAGCGGTGAATTAAAAGTACATAACGAGTGTATGCTCTCCTTTTTTAAGCATGAAGTAAAATTTCGAGTTTAGAAAAGCCTTAAAATTTGGTTTGGTCACTCCGCGAAGCGGAGCGACCAAACCAAATTATCAAGCTTTTCTTAATTCGAAATTTTACTTCATGCGCCACGCGTATAAAACACTGGTTTAACCCATTAACGGCCAAGCAATTATAGAGGTAACTCTAAAGTTGATTTTAGGGTAAATTCTGCACTTCTTTTTTATGATTTCTATGATTGACTTATTGTATTACATACTGTGAATTTTTCTTTTTAAATATACAGAGTGTTTTATGTATCACCGAACATTTTCATAACGAGAATTTTATTTTAAGTATCCATATGCATACGTGCACATTTTTTGATGCTAGGTTTATTAAAGGAATTTAATTTGAACCTTTAAGCGAGTATTTTCCACTCCCAGGCTAAGCATGAAGTAAAATTTCGAGTTTAGAAAAGCCTGAAAATTTGGTTTGGTCGCGTAGCGCGAAGCGCGGAGCGGCCAAACCAAATTTTCAGGCTTTTCTAAACTCGAAATTTTACTTCATGCGCCACCGGTACAAGACACTGTCATATTACGAAATTTAAAACACACCCCTAAACTTTACATTGAATCAGTGTTTTGTACCGGTGGCGCATGAAGTAAAATTTCGAGTTTAGAAAAGCCTGAAAATTTGGTTTGGCCGCTCCGCGCTTCGCGCTACGCGACCAAACCAAATTTTCAGGCTTTTCTAAACTCGAAATTTTACTTCATGCTTAGCCTGGGAGTGGAAAACACTCGCCTAAAGCTTCAAATTGAATTCTTTTAATAAACCGAGCATCAGAAAATGTGCAACGTATGCATATGAATACTTCAAAGAAAAATTCTCGTTATGCAAATGTTCGGTGTTATATAAAACTCTCTGTACATAATTTATACACTGTACATTTTCAGTCATTCGTCGATTTTATATAAAAACGTCCGATATGAAGTTTAGAATGAGTTTCCACTCCCAGACTAAGCATGAAGTAAAATTTCGAGTTTAGAAAAGCCTGAAAATTTGGTTTGGTCGCGTAGCGCGAAGCGCGAAGCGGCCAAACCAAATTTTCAGGCTCTTCTAAACTCGAAATTTTACTTCATGCGCCACCGGTACAAGACACTGTCATATTACGAAGTTTAAAACACACCCCTAAACTTTACATTGAATCAGTGTTTTGTACCGGTGGCGCATGAAGTAAAATTTCGAGTTTAGAACAGCCTGAAAATTTGGTTTGGCCGCTCCGCGCTTCGCGCTCCGCGCTTCGCGCTACGCGACCAAACCAAATTTTCAGGCTTTTCTAAACTCGAAATTTTACTTCATGCTTAGCCTGGGAGTGGATAACACTCGCTTAAAGCTTCAAATTGAATTCTTTTAATAAACCGAGCACCAGAAAATGTGCAACGTATGCATATGAATACTTCAAAGAAAAATTCTCTTTATGCAAGTGTTCAGTGTTATATAAAATTCTCTGTACATAATTTATACGCTGTACATTTTCAGTCATTCGTCGATTTTATATAAAAACGTGCGATATGAAGTTTAGAATGAGTTTCCACTCCCAGACTAAGCATGAAGTAAAATTTCGAGTTTAGAAAAGCCTGAAAATTTGGTTTGGTCGCGTAGCGCGAAGCGCGGAGCGGCCAAACCAAATTTTCAGCCTTTTCTAAACTCAAAATTTTACTTTATGCGCCATGCGTATAAAACACTGAAATATTATGAATTTAGAAATACACTGACATTATTTTTTCTAAACGAGTAATAATCGAAATAATTAAACAACAAAATATTTACCTTTTTCTCTATACATTTTTAAGTCAGGTCAAACAATATAATATGTCAAATTAACTTATTTAGTAATTTACTAAACAAAAAATGAATAATGTTGCGTGTACGCATCAATGGCGTTTAATGGGTTAAAGTAAGGTTCATAATGTACTGCCTAAGATTAGTCTCAAGTTGGGAAATATTACAAATATTCATTTTTAACCAAGTCTTTAAAATGCAAGCGCCTGGAGCAATTTGCTTTCGGATTTTTCTATTTATTATACTTTCATATTCCAAAGAAAATTGCTCGATTTTTATAAATAAAGAGGAGTGGAGACACTCGTTAGGAGCTTTAAATTAAACGTTTTTAACAAATCAATAAATGCCTGAACATTTACAGCGAATACATCGGGACATGTATACTTAAATGAAAAATAGAAATAGTAATATTTCAAGAATTGAAAACCTATCTTATATAAATTCGTACGTTGCTAAATTATTATTTTACGTGTTAGCGATTGTAGGATTATCTAATGTTTAATTTGATTTTTATGGTTGGTTTGAAGATGAGTTTTTGGTGTGTTTATGGGTATATTATGTAAGCTTTTTTTCTAGGGATTAAATTGATATTTGTTCAATAAGGAAGTTCCGTTTTATGTTTTGTTTAAATTTGGAAAATTTAATAATAGAATCATATCTGTAAAATAAAATCAAACATGAATTATTCATACATTTTCACGGTATCCATGTGAGAAAAATTTTACATTTTTATAAGAAATGTATGCAGAGATCGTAAATTTAACATATTTTTTAATGCCCGGTAATTAGGTACATTTGTGAATGTAAACCGGCTCACCGATAATTTCTTGATAAATCGCACTATAGTTGTTTTAGGGGTAAAGTCATCAAATACATGGACAATTATTAGCATCATAGTATATTGTACAACGAGAGTGGATATGATGCTTATATCTCACGACGGCAAGTTTAGGGCACGATGCCGTAGGCCAGTGCACGATGCCGTAGGCCATTGCACGATGCCGTAGTTAGTGCCCCAAATGCCGAGATATAAGCCATATGAACTCGAGTTTTACAGTCAACTTTTTCTACGACTAGCAATAAAAATGGAATTAATACTTAAATATTATTACAGGAATAATTTGTTGCATATAAAAACGTTATTATAGAAAGTACAGTGAATGCATTTAATGCTTACACACAATAGTGTGTAAGTTGTTCAAAATTAATTTCATAACGATTAATTCTATTTACATACCATACCATTCTTAACAATATATTTTAAGTTCTTGGTAGTACACTAATCCATACTTTTTACATGATAACCCTAGAAGCAAAGGGATGTACAAACACTTGATTTTCAGAAAATTTATCGTATGTTCAATAAAAAAAACTTCTAGAGTGCCATAATTTTCTCTTTTTTAAATTTAAGTTGGCTACACGCTTCAGGAATTGAAATATAAAACGTCAAACATAATAATTATAATGTATAATTTCATAGTTGCCAACCTAGAAAATTATCCATGGCACTCTAGAGATTATATGTTATTGAACACACTATATTTTAAAGTTTACAAAAGATAAAAAGTAATTATAAAATATTTGCATTCAGTATTTTATATTCAACTAGTATTATCTATTGTTTACCAATATCAGTAATATCCAGCTGCAACGAATAATTTAATGAATCTACAACCCATTTCAATACTTCTACTCCAATTTAATAAATTTTGCAATTACATCCTTTGGCTTATTGGGTCTTTATAATAATAATAATAATAATAATATACTTTTTCAATTTTCAATTCTTAAAGTACATTCTGCGAATACAATACAAATATAAAACAATAATAATAAAACAAGAATGAAATTCTAAATAATTGGAAAACCATAAGGCGAGATTCAGTTTAGCATGAAAATGCTAAACTGGTCTTCCATCTAAACCTTAAATATTATCAATGAACATATTAATATATGAAATGGTAACAGAAGAACATATAAATCAGTCACGCGTTGTATAGACAGATCGAACAAACATTACACATAACATTACATTTTAATTCTTTTCACAAATGTTGTATAATTTAGACGTTTTAAGTCAGAAGATATGGCATTATAAACAATATAAATTTGAAAAGAGAATTTAAATATTTCTGGAGACATTTTTAAGCAGGTATTCTTGCTCTGTACCTCTAAAAGAATGTCTGAGCGTCAGAGAAGTACACGCATCACTTTCACACTCACTGTCCATTATGTTATAATAAGGACAATTTGAAAATGTGTCGTTTACAAAACTTCAATCGGCTCAGTCTGAGTTGTTACCTGGACACGTAAACAATCGTAACTAACCAAACATTTATACCCCATGTCGTATATACGGCATGTATCGTTACACTTTAGTGTGCAAATATGATGTGAATTTCAGGGTAGGAGTAGAAATAATACGTTTTAGGAGGGTGGCTATCTTTTGATTGAATTTTAAGTAATAATTTGAGTTTAGAAAAGCCTGATTTCCCGGATTACAATCCCTTTTACGTATTGACTTTATCTTAAGCAGAACTTTATTTTTTAAGTCAGCATCGGCAGCTAAGTTCATTAGCTGGCCGACTTTAGTTGAAGCTACTTTTATCATAATTATTTATAAATGTATTATACATATTTTAAAAAGCAGAATATTTTTAGGTTTAATCGTAAACTAATTACTATAGTTAAATTATCATTTGTACATTTTTTATCTGATTAACCACTTAAATATTTACATTTACAGTAATAGATAATGTTTGAATAGAATAGCATTAAAATACGCGCGCTATTTTAGAAACAATTGTGTAATAAGATTCTTTAATTGAGCCATTGTTTGTTGACAAATTGGGGAAAATGGAATACGAAAATATCCATAAAATTAGCACGAAAGTGGAACGGAGCGTTTTTATACGTTTAAAACAAAATCATACTAATTTCCCATTTGTTCAAGTAATTTCACGAATGCGCGATTTTCTCAAAATAGTAAGAATATTAATATTTATTATAATATAAATATAAATGTTTACATTATTGTTTATTCACGACCTTACAACAAAGCTGCATTCATGTACCAATTGATTAACATGCGCAAAGCTTTACTTTTACTACTAGTGCTTAAATTAAATATGTGGAGGATAAAGGGTGTGCAAACGCCCTACTCTACACACTAGTTACCTAAATAACTATTTTCTATTCATTTTATAATTGAAATAGTAACTAAACATTTTTATGTGTAACATCATAGTACTTTCCCCACGCTAGATACTTGAAATAATAGCTTTTACCTACCTTATTTTTTAACAAATGTTTCTTATTCCTGTTAAACTTTGTTCGTAAGCCGCACTTATGTTTTTAGTTTTTCACAAAGAATGTATGACTGGGCTGCGGTGGCCGAGCGGCTGAGTCGTTAGACGCGACCAGACCAAAAGCTCTAAAATCTTCCGATTTCTATCTCTTTCCTAAAATGTTGGAGGGTAAGAGGAAAGAGACCGAGCACTCAAGGGGTAATCCATTATGAACACCAACCGCATTTTTTGGGTGTCAATGTCAACCCGATATTAGCAGGTAGTAAGAAGTCTATCTGATTTTAGCCGGCGCGTGGCGTTATCTTTTGTCCGGTTTGGGGTGGTTTTGATAGAAAGATTTATTTGATATTTATGAAATTATTTAAAATGTAATTATAATTATTACGACATTTGTAAAATAAAGTCGAGAATTATGTCTACGTGTACAATTTTAAGTCAATATTTTTTTTTTAGAACGGATCTGACGTTTACATCTTGGTAAATATAGATCATCATCACATCTAAGCGTTATATATTTTTAACTTTACTGTAAATCAGTGTTTGATACGTGTGGCGCATGAAGTAAAATTTCGAGTTTAGAAAAGCCCCGTGAAAATTTGTCTCGGGTCGCTGCGCGACCCTCGACAAATTTTCTACTCGGGGCTTTTCTAAACTCGAAATTTTACTTCATGCTTAGTCTGGGAGTGGACAACACTCGTTCTTAGAAGTTTCAAATTGAAGGATCAATCTAGATTACTAAGTTTATTACCATTTTCAAAGGCTACAGCTCGAAGAACCAATCATGGTCTTCGGAGATCGAAGGACTACATGGAATCGAAATTTTTTTACAAGAAAATAACGAATATCTAAAGGTTTACAGCATGGATAGAAAAGAACACATCCAATTTTGAAAAATGTCGAAGTTGGGTTGGTTTTCAGTGCGTTTTTAACTTCACTTTAAATCAGTGTTTTATACGCGTGGCGCATGAAGTAACATTTCGAGTTTAGAAAAGCCCCGTGAAAATTTGTCTCGGGTCGCTGCGCGACCCTCGACAAATTTTCTACGCAGGGCTTTTCTAAACTCGAAATGTTACTTCATGCTTAGTCTGGGAGTGGAAGACACTCGTTAGTTTAAAATACATCACAATTGTTAAAATATGTATCGTTGGATGCCCGTCTTCAAGGGGTGATATGTAAGCAAATTATCGGTCTTAGGAGTTGTCAAATAAGTGAGTCACTCAACTGTTTCTAAGGCACTCTTTACAAAAAACAAAAGATTAACATTTTACATACAAAATGTACAGGGTGGGCGAAACTTGATGTCTCAGCTCTATTATAAGAAAAGGAAAAACGATAGACAAAATCTGAAAAGAGGTTCATAAATGGGATTGAGTAAGTTCCATTTTCATCCAAAAGTGCATATTTTTCTAAATTTTGAAACTGAAGTAATGACCTCATCGAACATTTTTTCCCCAGAAACATACCTATATTTTTTGGAAATTTCAAAAGAGCTAATTATTCTGAATAAACTTTGTAGAGAAAAAAATTGCTATCTTCTTTCGTTAAAAAATTAAAGGCAAACTTAAAAGAAAGTATTATCAAAAATTCACAATTGTCACGACTTAAACAAGTAGCCTTTGGAAGCAAATAACAAAGCCGCATCTGTCAATAAATAACTAATGGTTGACAAATATTGTTTTGTTGTCATTTGATTTCAGATTTTTTCTATCGTTTTTCCCTTTCATATAATAGAGCTGAGACATAGAGTTAAGCTCACCCTGTACAATAAATTATATGTGTGATACATCATTAAATTCAGAAGAAAATAGCATTGTCGATGGTAATCACATAATGACTATTATAAATGTCAATTGATTGTGCATTTTGAAATCCAGAAGAAAACTGAACTTCTATAACCATTTTAGTAGTCATATGTACTTCTCATATAAATTGACGATGTGAACGCCATCTGCTGCACAATCGACATTTATAATAGTCATTCTGTGAGTACAATAGACAAGACTATTGACAGTAGATGGCGTTCACGTCGTCAACCTAAATGTAAATTACATATGACTATTAAAATTGTCAATTTATAGTGCAATTTGAAATAAAGAAGAAAACTAACCATCTTAATTCATTTTAATAGTCTGATATGTAATTTACATTTAAATTATCGACGTGAACGCGATCTACTGTCAATAGCTGTAACGATACTACTAAAAAATTGGCAGCAGATGGCGTTCACATCGTCGATTTATATGAAAATTACATATGACTACTAAAATGGTTATAGAAGTTCAGTTTTCTTCTGGATTTCAAAATGCACAATCAATTGACATTTATAATAGTCATTATGTGATCACCATCGACAATGCTATTTTTTTCTGAATTTAATGACGTATCACACATATAATTTATTGTACAGGGTGAGCGAAACTTTATGTCTCAGCTCTATTATATGAAAGGGAAAAACGATAGAAAAAATCTGAAATCTTAAATCAAATGACAACAAAACAATATTTGTCAACCATTAGTTAATTATTGACAGATGCGGCTTTGTTATTTGCTTCCAAAGGCTACTTGTTTAAGTCGTGACAATTGTGAATTTTTGATAATACTTTCTTTTAAGTTTGCCTTTAATTTTTTAACGGAAGAAGATAGCAATTTTTTTCTCTACACAGTTTATTCAGAATAATTAGCTCTTTTGAAATTTCCAAAAATATAGGTATGTTTCTGGGGAAAAAATGTTTGATGAGGTCATTACTTCAGTTTCAAAATTTAGAAAAATATGCAATTTTGGATGAAAATGGAACTTACTCAATCCCATTTATGAACCTCTTTTCAAATTTTTTCTATCGTTTTTCCTTTTCTAATAATAGAGCTGAGACATCAAGTTTCGCTCACCCTGTACATTTTATATGTAAAATGTTAATCTTTTGATTTTTGTAAAGAGTGCCTCAGAAACAGTTGAGTAACTCACTAATTTGATAACTCCTAAGACCGATAATTTGCTTAAATATCACCCCTGAAGACGGGCATCCAACGATACACATTTTACCAATTGTGATGTATTTTAAACTAACGAGTGTCTTCCACTCCCAGACTAAGCATGAAGTAAAATTTCGAGTTTAGAAAAGCCCCGCGTAGAAAATTTGTCGAGGGTCGCGCAGCGACCCGAGACAAATTTTCACGGGGCTTTTCTAAACTCGAAATTTTACTTCATGCGCCACGCGTATAAAACACTGATTTAAAGTGAAGTTAAAAACGCACTGAAAACCAACCCAACTTCGACATTTTTCAAAATTGGATGTGTTCTTTTCTATCCATGCTGTAAACCAGATATTCTTTATTTTCTTGTAAAAAAATTTCGATTCCATCTAGTCCTTCGGTCTCCGAAGACCATGATTGGTCCTTCGAGCTGTAGCCTTTGGAAAATGGTAATAAACTTAGTAATCTAGAGTGATCCTTCAATTTGATACTTCTAAGAACGAGTGTTGTCCACTCCCAGACTAAGCATGAAGTAAAATTTCGAGTTTAGAAAAGCCCCGAGTAGAAAATTTGTCGAGGGTCGCGCAGCGACCCGAGACAAATTTTCACGGGGCTTTTCTAAACTCGAAATTTTACTTCATGCGCCACGCGTATAAACCACTGATTTACAGTAAAGTTAAAAATATATAACGCTTAGATATGATGATGATCAATATTTACCAAGATGTAAACGTCAGATACGTTTTAAAAAAATTTATTGACTTAAAATTGTACACGTAGACATAATTCTCGACTTAATTTTACAAATGTCGTATTAATTATAATTATATTTTAAATAATTTCATAAATATCAAATAAATCTTCCTATTAAAACCACCCCAAACCGGACAAAAGATAACGCCACGCGCTTTGCGCACGCATTTATATTAAAATCACTAATTTTCTTTAATATGCAATTTCAAATTTGTAAATTTAATTAGACTTCCAGCATTCGAATTTGTTGATAAATGCTATTTAATATCTCCTTTCATATCAATCATGTTTAAAAGCGCTTGGAATTAAATTCACTGCAAATGGTTTTAAACAGTAAATGATATTTTTTAAGTAGAATATGTATAAGTAGAATATGTAATTTCTCTTTTATCCCATCGATATTTTGTATATGTATAATATTAATCATAGCTAGGAAGTGTTATTATAAGTTAGCTAATTATTAACGAAATAATAAACACTAATTTTGTAATAATTTATTATTATTTATTTATTTGTACTGATTACTAATAAATATTATAATTGAAGACAAATCATTCAACAATTAAGAATTTTTCTTCGCCTTTTAATTGAACCAGCCTTTCACTCTCTTTCCAAATTTGCACGCATAATGTCTTGTTATGGACAATAGGAGGATCCCAAAACACTTTTCCATTCCAAAAGTATTTCCCAGTTAATGCTTCAACTTCTTTCGATATAGCACAATGTATTATCGTATCTGCAGCTTGTTTCACTGTCTAAAATTGTATAACATCTTATAGTAGAATTCACGAGAAGTGTCCTATGATTACAGATTTGAATTCTACGGTACAACTTTTATTACTGTATTTTCATACTAATATGATTTCTTCTACTTTTTTGTACTTAATCATAATCCTTGCTAATCTTTCTTAACTAGAGGATTCATATTATTATAGTTATTTAATTTGATCTTAAATATCACAGGACACTTCTCGTGAACTGGATTATAATTAGAAAATCATGTAACATCAATTTGCAAAAGCGTTAATTTTGAAATTTTTAACGAGTATTTCTACTCATTTTTCAAGCATGAAGTAAAACTATGAGTTTATAAAATCCTGAAAATTCAAATTTGTGCGTTAATAAATTTACGTCCACGTATATTTGATTTTAGTTTAAAATAATATAATATTTAACACCAACCATTTCAACAAGAACCAGAATTTTCTGATGAAAATGTACGTGTTTTTATTTATATATCAATGATTCGGTTTAGTTGAAGGCATTTTACGGGGAATGTTTCCTATCCCATATACGCTGTAAAATTTCAGGCATTCATTTACTTTATAAAAGCGTTTAATTTAAAGCTTCTAACGAGTGTTTCGATTCCTAGATTAAGATTAAAGTAACATTTCGATTTTTTTAAATTTATCTAATACTAAGTAATACTTACTTTTCCTAAAAAGAATATGATTATCCTAACCCAAACAAGATAAAACGCTGCTGTGACTTTATTAACATTCATTTTGTTCACAGCTTTTGGAAATAAAGGCGTGTAAGCAGCTCCTGTATGGACGGTGTAGCATTTAATTCCGTGCTCTTTCATTTTGTCTCCCATCAATCGCATTGATATCAAAACACACGTTTTAGCATTTGCGTATGGAAGAGCATCTCTGAACAACTGTATACGCGAATCAGGCTCAGTATTTACTATTTCAGGAGAAGTCAAAGTATGAACGAACGCCAGAATTGAACTGACGCCGATTACACGAGCATTTTTCGAGTTTTTCAATAAACCTAAACAACAAAAGTTAGGTTTAATTAAAATACAATAAATTTAAAAATATAGAAATTGCTGAATACTAAGAACTGAATTTAAAGTACCTAACTATGTACAATTTATTAAATTACTTGGTATCGTTTGACGGGTCTGTCAACTTGGCCCCCCCAACTCAAAATTTTCAAATAAAAAATATTGCGCCCGAAAGGTCTTAACTTGCGCTCACTTGCGCCCAAATATTAAAACTTGCGCTGTTAAGGGTAGAAAGTTATAGCGATTTGAAAATAGGGGGGGCTAAGTTGACGCCAGCCCCCCCATCTCGGAATTTTTAACTTTTTCTTTCATAAATACATTTTATGGAACTTGCGCTGTCGATACCACCTAATTTTACAAGTTGCGCTGCAAAAATACACCCCCTATAAACGAAATAAAGGAGGGTGCCAGCCCCCCCACTTTGCATTTTTTAAGTTTTATTGCATTGTACACAAAGCTTAGAAGTTGCGCTCACTTGCGCCATCGAAATTTCTTCAATATCAGTTCTCATAAAAAAGTTATGGCATATTTTATATATACTCGAATCCAGTGTGCGTATTCCCATAATCTCCATGCAACTACAGAAGAGTAATACAATAAACATACTTAACTCACAACCACTGTCCATCTTCGTCGAAAAGCATACATTATACAACCAAAACAGTAATTTTCTATAATTTTTGCATATTTATTAAAGTGCCGTATCATGGTGGAAATATATATTTTTATTATTACTTAAATAATTTTATTTCCAGAACAAATAACAATAATTCGATTCAATTAATAAATATAACTTTAACAATGTATTTAAAATGCATTTCTGCTGATTAGAAAAGTTGCGCTGATTTCCCAGTAGCGTTACAAATAATTTATTATTTAATTTAATTAAATATTTTTAAAACCAAACGTGAAAATTTAAATTTTTTAAGTGATTTTACTTAAACAATGCATATGAAATGCATCTATGCCAATGAGAAAAGTTGCGCTGTTTTCCCAGTGGCGTCACAATTAATTTATTATTATTTAATTAAATTAAATATTTTTCAAACCAAACGAAAAATTTTTAATTCTCTAAGTGATATTACTTTACCAATGCATAGGAAATGCATTTATGCTAATGAGAAAAGTTGCGCTGTTTTCCCAGTGGCGTCACAATTCATTTATTATTATTGAATTAAATTAAATGTTTTCAAAACCAAACGGAAAATTTTGAATTTTCTAAGTGATATTACTTTAACAATGCATAGAAAATGCATTTATGATAATGAGAAAAGTTGCGCTGTTTTCCCAGTGGCGTCACAATTAATTTATTATTATTGAATTAAATTAAATATTTTCGAAACCAAACGGGAAACTTTGAATTTTCTAAGTAATATTACTTTAACAATGAATAGGAAATGCATTTATGCTAATGAGAAAAGTTGCGCTGTTTTCCCAGTGGCGTGACAATTAATTTATTATTATTGAATTAAATTAAATGTTTTCAAAACCAAACAGAAAATTTTGAATTTTCTAAGTGATATTACTTTAACAGTGCATAGGAAATGCATTTATGCTAATGAGAAAAGTTGCGCTGTTTTCCCAGTGGCGTCACAATTAATTTATTATTATTGAATTAAATTAAATATTTTCAAAACAAAACGGGAAACTTTGAATTTTCTAAGTGATATTACTTTAACAATAAATAGGAAATGCATTTATGCTAATGAGAAAAGTTGCGCTGTTTTCCCAGTGGCGTCACAATTAATTTATTATTATTGAATTAAATTAAATGTTTTCAAAACCAAATGGAAAATTTTGAATTTTCTAAGTGATATTAATTTAACGATGCATAGAAAATGCATTTATGCTAATGAGAAAAGTTGCGCTGTTTTCCCAGTGGCGTCAGTGATCATTCCCAAAAACAGATGGTTCTCGTCGGTCACCCTACATTGTATATAGGAACATATTAACCTCTACTTCTTTTGATCTTGAACAATGATTTTTGCTTGGAAGCAAGTCATTGTATTCCTCCCATAAGCCATTATGTCTTCTGCAAAATGCTATAAAATGACCCGGTATAAAACCCACAACACCACGTAAAATAAACAGTTTGTTCTGTACATTTAGTTTAAACGGAATATTTTCTAAATAAGTTACTAAATTCAATGTTTTACTGTCCGTGTTAACGGGTTCTATGAATATGAAATTGTTTAACTGTGTTTCAAATAATAATTTATTATTACACAAACTGCAATTTTGTTTTGTTTTTGTTTTTTGTTTTCGCTCCTGGGAAAACAGCGCAACTTTTCTCATTAGCATAAATGCATTTCCTATGCATTGTTAATGTAATATCACTTAGAAAATTCAAAATTTTCTGTTTAGTTTTGAAAATATTTAATTTAATTCAATAACAATAAATTAATTGTGACGCTACTGGGAAAACAGCGCAACTTTTCTCATTAGCATAAATGCATTTCCTATGCATTGTTAAAGTAATATCACTTAAAAAATTCAAAATTTTGTGTTTAGTTATGAAAATATTTAATTTAATTCAATAATAATAAATTAATTGTGACGCCACTGGGAAAACAGCGCAACTTTTCTAATTAGCATAAATGCATTTCCTATGCATTGTTAAAGTAATATCACTTAGAAAATTCAAAATTTTCTGTTTGGTTTTGAAAATATTTAATTTAATTCACTAATAATAAATTAATTGTGACGCCACTGGGAAAACAGCGCAACTTTTCTCATTAGCATAATTGCATTTCCTATGCATTGTTAAAGTAATATCTCTTAGAAAATTCAAAATTTTGTGTTTGGTTTTGAAAATATTTAATATAATTCAATAATAATAAATTAATTGTGACGCCACTGGGAAAACAGCGCAACTTTTCTCATTAGCATAAATGCATTTCCTATGCATTGTTAGAGTAATATCACTTAGAAAATTCAAAATTTTCCGATTGGTTTTGAAAATATTTAATTTAATTCAATAATAATAAATTAATTGTGACGCCACTGGGAAAACAGCGCAACTTTTCTCATTAGCATAAATGCATTTCCTATTTTTTGTTAAAGTAATATCACTTAGAAAATTCAATGTTTCCCGTTTGGTTTTGAAAATATTTAATTTAATTCAAAAATAATAAATTAATTGTGACGCCACTGGGAAAACAGCGCAACTTTTCTTATTAGCATAAATGCATTTCCGATGCATTGTTAAAGTAATATCACTTAGAAAATTCAAAGTTTCCCGTTTGGTTTTGAAAATATTTAATTTAATTCAATATTAATAAATTAATTGTGACGCCACTGAGAAAACAGCGCAACTTTTCTCATTAGCATAAATGCATTTCGTTTGAATTGTTAAAGTAATTTTACTTAGAAAATTCAAAATTTTCTGTTGGGTTTTGTAAATATTTAATTTAATTCTATATTAATAAATTAATTGTGACGCCACTGGGAAAACAGCGCAACTTTTCTCATTAGCATAAATACATTTCCTATGCATTGTTAAAGTAATATCACTTAGAAAATTCAAAATTTTTTGTTTGGTTTTGAAAATATTTAATTTAATTCAATAATAATTAATTAATTGTGACGCCACTGGGAAAACAGCGCAACTTTTCTTATTAGCATAAATGCATTTTGTATTAATTTTTAAAGTAATATCACTTAGAAAATTCAAAGTTTCTTGTTTGGTTTTGAAAATATTTAATATAATTCAATAATAATAAATTAATTGTGACGCCACTGGGAAAACAGCGCAACTTTTCTCATTAGCATAAATGCATTTTTTTTATGCATTGCTAAAGTAATATCACTTAGAAAATTCAAAGTTTCCCGTTTGGTTTTGAAAATATTTAATTTAATTCAATAATAATATATTAATTGTGACGCCACTGGGAAAACAGCGCAACTTTTCTTATTAGCATAAATGCATTTCCTATGCATTGTTAAAGTAATATCACTTAGAAAATTCAAAATTTATTGTTTGGTTTTGAAAACATTTAATTTAATTCAATAATAATAAATTAATTGTGACGCCACTGGGAAAACAGCGCAACTTTTCTCATTAGCATAAATGCATTTCCCATTCATTGTTAAAGTTATATCACTTAGAAAATTCAAAGTTTCCCGTTTGGGTTTGAAAATATTTAATTTAATTCAATAATAATAAATTAATTGTGACGCCACTGGGAAAACAGCGCAACTTTTCTTATTAGCATAAATGCATTTCCTATCCATTGTTAAAGTAATATCACTTAGAAAATTCAAAATTTTCCGTTTGGTTTTGAAAATATTTAATATAATTCAATAATAATAAATTAATTGTGACGCCACTGGGAAAACAGCGCAACTGTTCTCATTAGCATAAATGCATTTCCTTTGCATTGTTAAAGTAATATCACTTAGAAAATTCAAAATTTTCTGTTTGGTTTGAAAAATATTTAATTTAATTAAATTATAATAAATTAATTGTGACGCCACTGGGAAAACAGCGCAACTTTTCTCATTGGCATAGATGCATTTCCTATGCATTGTTTAAGTAAAATCATTTAAAAAATTTAAATTTTTACGTTTGGTTTTGAAAATATTTAATTAAATTAAATAATAAATTATTTGTAACGCTACTGGGAAAACAGCGCAACTTTTCTAATCGGCAGAAATGCATTTTAAATGCATTGTTAAAGTTATATTTATTAATTGAATCGAATTATTGTTATTTGTTTTGGAAATAAAATTATTTAAGTAATAATAAAAATATATATTTCCACCATGATGCGGCACTGGAATAAATATACAAATATTATAGAAAATTACTGTTTTGGTTGTATAATGTATGCTTTTCGACGAAGATGGACAGTAGTTGTGAGTTAAGTATGTTTATTGTATTATTCTTCTGTAGTTGCATGGAGATTATGGGAATACGCGCACTGGATTCGAGTATATATAAAATATGCCATAACTTTTTCATGAGAACTGATATTGAAGAAATTTTGATGGCGCAAGTGAGCGCAACTTTTAAGCTTTGTGTACAATGCAATAAAACTTAAAAAATGTAAAGTGGGGGGGCTGGCACCCTCCTTTATTTCGTTTATAGGGGGTGTATTTTTGCAGCGCAACTTGTAAAATTAGGTGGTATCGACAGCGCAAGTTCCATAAAATGTATTTATGAAAGAAAAAGTTAAAAATTCCGAGATGGGGGGGCTGGCGTCAACTTAGCCCCCCCTATTTTCAAATCGCTATAACTTTCTACCCTTAACAGCGCAAGTTTTAATATTTGGGCGCAAGTGAGCGCAAGTTAAGACCTTTCGGGCGCAATATTTTTTATTTGAAAATGTTGAGTTGGGGGGGCCAAGTTGACAGACCCTCGTTTGACTGATTTTGTTTATTGTTTCCGACTAGTTTCGACAAATACTGTCATTTTTAACCGTTTCAAAGTAACATTAAAACAATGAAAATTGTCATTTTGAGCTTTATCAAAGTGAAAATTGTCATTTTGAGCTTTATCAAAGTGAAACTTGTCATTATGAACTCTGTCTAAGTGGCTTAAGAACAGCGATATTTAACCTTTTTGGTTCCCGGGCTACATACACACATTTTATAGGTTAGGCGGGCCGCAACAACGTGGTCGCGAAATTATTTCTTTTCATAAAATGTAAACAAACAAACAAATTATTATTACATCTAGAGAAATATGATGAAATTATTTCCCGAGGTTGGCTAGTTACATACCGACAGCGAAGCCGGAGGGATGTATAGCCAACCAAGGGAAATATATTCATATTTCCCGTGACGTAATCAGTTGTTTTTTATTCTGATTAAAGCAATATCTTTTTTAAAATAAGAAAATATTGGATACATTTTTGATTTTTTCTGGTTAAAGCAATATCTTTCTGAAAATAAGAAAATATTAGAATATTTTTTTTAATTTGTTAATTACGTTGGTAAGGGTCATGTTTGCAATTATCATACTTGACGGGTCTGACGTGGGTCTGACTTTTTCATCATTTTATAATTTAAAATGTCGTACGTGCTAACGCAAGCGGCAAAAGTCCGTGAATTTTTGGTTCCCGCCAATTCCAATCTGCACATGAAAAAATGTATGCAGATTTTCACGAACGGAGGAACCAACATTCCTTGAACGATGCTGACCTAATATTTTACTGGCGTTTTTTAGTGTAAAGTTAAAACACCTTGTCCATGTTAACAATAATATGAAACCAAATTAAAGTATTAAGAATTAATATTTTCAGAGTTGGTAAATTAACGATTTCAATTTTGGTAATGATCACACGATAATGATACGTTGTAATGGCATGCTTAATACATAACCAGTTTCCCTTTTTAATTATTTTAATGGACCATTTCTATAATTTAATTTAATCATTTAACTAGATTAAGTTAAATTTAATAATGGGTACGTGGAACACACATCTAATATTTTTATAAAAAGCTTAACATATTGAAATTATAATGTAGTACATACAAGTTCGGCGGGTCGTCCAAAAAAGCTTGGCAGGCCGCACATAAAAGCTCGGCGAACCGTATACGGCCCGGGAGCTGCAGATTGAGTACGCCTGCTTTAGAACAATGGGAACTGTCTTATTGTCTGTCAATGCGATATTATCACATAATTTTAACATCTATCAAAGTGAGATATAAAAAATGGAACATGTTCTTTTGAACTCCAGTTGAAATAAAGTACCCTAGTAGAAATTAAAAATTGTACAGATATTGAAAAATAATTTTACAATAGTGTAACAATAATTCAATGTTAACACTGTATCATATTGTAAAAATATATAATTAAAATATAAAAATCAATATTGATACAATAATAAGAATACAAAAGTAAAATGTTAATAAATTTTTAATATTGAATGTTTAATGAAGAACATTATAGCGATAATATTGAAAATTATTAAACAAGTAATACTATACTATCTTCCTGATAAAATGTTATTACTACATAAAGATAATTTTTCTGTTAAGTATACATATCCTGATGTGTACTATACACTTTGCATTAGTTTACTTGCAAACTGTATGTTTACATTTGAGCATATTTTTTACTTACCAATTAATAAGTGAATGAGAAGAAAATGCCCAAAATAATTGACTTGCACGACTTCATGGAGCCCATCTTCGGTAAATCCTTGCGCGGTAGCAGAAGCAGCATTATTAATTAATAAATCTAGTTTCGTTTCGGATTGTAAAATTTCTTGGGCAAATTTTCTTACCGATGCCAATGAAGCTAAGTCAACGTGTTTCCAAAAAACGTTTGGATTCCCTGTCTCTTCCCTGATTCTTGCAACGTTCCTTTCAGCATTCTCAACATCGGCTATTATCACTTTACAACCTCTTGAAGCTAAGTTAAAAACTGTTTCAAGACCAATACCTACAATAATAATATTCCTTTACTAATAATGTATACTTAACAGAAAGGGAATGTTTTTCTGTTTTTCCCGACAATTACATAATTCTTGCACAGTTGAAAGAACTCGTTTTTATAAAATCGGTCAATTTAAAGCTTCTAGTGTTTCTACTCCTTGATTAAACATAAAGTAAAATTTCTACTCCTTGATTAAACATAAAGTAAAATTTCGAGTTTAAAAAAGGAAAGGAAAAATTGACTTGTTCGCGTAGTGACCAAATTAGATTTTCAGCATCTTCTAAAATAGAAATATTATTTGATGCGCCACGCATATAAAACACTGCCTTAAATGTACTGCTTAAATTAGATTTAACGTTATTTATTATTACAAATATTTATTTTGTGTAACCCAATTTTTCAAATTGCAAGCTCCTGTAGCAATTTGATTTCAAATATTTTCTTTAATTATACGAGAGTCATTTTATTATTAATGTACAGTTTGGCAACACTGCGGATTGAAGAACTCGCCGATAGTGGCTGTTACTTAAGTTGTAGTTTAAGGTTTGAGGAAGAAGGCACTGTTTGTGTTTTTCCGATAGGGTGTTTTGTTTTTTAATAAGGAGAATTAGAAATGGAGCCCGCACCAGTCTCTGGCACTGTGACTATTGAGGATCAAAGATCAAAGTGCTGAATTGAAGATTTAACGTTGAAGGTCAAGCTTTGTTGCATTGAATCATTATTTGTATGTAAGTTTTATATCTACAAATTATAATTAGCTTGAGTTTACTATCTATACTCGACTTACCCATGAATGTGTCATCATTTTTAATGGAAATGAATTATTATTATTATTAATCATTACTATTGATGAAATGTGGGTTCGTGATTTTGAGTTAAAATCACAGTCAAACAAGTGAAGAGGTTAATCATCCCCACGTCCAAACGAATTTCATCGAGCTCAATCTAGTCAATTACATGATGATCTTTGCTAATGGTTACCATGAAATCATCAAGACAGGCAGAGTTTCATGTGGATGAAGTATGTATTTGTCATGTGAGGTTACATGTTTATAACATATCACAAGTTAATTAAAATAATAAATATAGTGGTAGTATAAATAAAACAAAAAGAGAGAAAAAAATAAAAACAATAAAAAAATCGTATAAATAGCAAATAGACAATACCACAGAGAGTAGCAAATACATAGTGTTCACTCAAGGCCCTTAATGTGAGTAATCATCTCTTTCATATTATAGAAAACATTCTGAGAAAGCATCTTTTTATTTTCAATTTAAATAAACTGTATTTTAGGGACTTTAGAGATTTTGGTAGAGAATTAAATAACCTTATCCCTGCATGGTTTGGAGGTCTTTCATAGAAATAGGGTAGTTATGATATATATTATTGTGATTTCATTCAAAAAATTAACCGAACACTCGTTCTACACAACAACGCACACCCGCACATTACCAATGTCTTAAATGAAAAGCTGTGCGATTACAGTTGGGAAATGTTACCTCATCCACCCTACAGTCTTGACATAAGTCAACTAGACTTTGACTTATTCCCAAAGTTGAGACATCCTATGCGAGGACGTCGTTATTCATCTCTAAAAGAGCTTTCTGACGCCGGTACCTGAGCCATTCGTCAGATGAAATAAGATGGCGTATTAGATGGTATTGTAAAACTTCCCAGACAGTGAGACTCCGTCATTAAGAAGAAGGGAGATTATGTTGAAGGATTGTAAAGAGATTATATCAAAAAAATAAACATGTAAAACAATATGATGCTCATTATTTATAGAATGACCTTCGTACTTACATATTTCAAAGAAATTGTTAGACGAAATAAATATTTGTAAAATTTAAAATCATAAGATTAAACTTAACCTTGAACCTTACTTTAAATCAGTGTCTAAAAGCGTAGCGCATGATGTAAAATTTCAAGTTTAGAAAAACCGGAACATTTGGAATAGTCGCTCCTCTTCGCTATGCAACCAAGCCAAATGTTCAGGCTTTTCTAAACCCCAAATTTTACTTCATGCTTAATCAAGGAGTGAAAACACCCGTTAGAAGCTTTAAATTAAACGTTTTCATGAAATCAATAAATGCCCAAAAATGTACAGTGTATTCATCGGGATATGTATACCTACTTCAGAGAGAAATTTTCTTTTCTACATGTAGGTACATAACTTTTCATGGGTAAGCACAAATATTACAAATTAAAGCATGTTTTAAAAGTTTTTAAGAAGATATTAAAAACTAACTATAGGAATTCGAATTATTAAAATTTGTTATTTAAACGAAAGTGATCAAAAAATAAACACTAATTGTATGATAACATTGAAGACCATTTTAAAAATTTATAAACTAATCTCTACACATTGAACCTGTTAAACTTGTGAAATTGACGAAAATTTATGAAAATATTGAAAATTAAGATATAGTTATATTTAGTAGATTGTCAAATTATTCATTTATAAAAGTTAAAAAAAAAACTGAAAAAAAACATGATAGACCAAGACATGTATTAGAAGTATTATTTTTGTTTCTAATGTAATACTTTTTCTTAGAATTTTCTTTTTATGCTTTCTGTAATTATTTTAACGAAGAAGTGAACACAAATTTTGCGAAATATTAGCTCTTAAATAAATATATTAAAAACTACACGTTATTTTTATTCCTGTATATAATAATTTTGCTCCCACTAAACCACTAAAATAAATACATTATTTTAACACTCTTTAGAAAATACTATTAAAGTTTAAATAGTGATATAATTATCAAAAAGTGTTGAAAATAGTAAAATATTGAAGACATTAAAAATGTCTTTGTCTAGACAAGTATTTTAAAATTTAAAATAAACTAAATTTATTTTTATTCAGTGTTTCTATTAGGTGTTTTAATAGTTCTCTAATACATGTTTTTCAATCCTCGATTAGGCATGAAAAAAAATGGATTTGCCGGGCGAAGCGAAGCAAAGATTTAAGTGGAGAATGGTCTAAATAAAGTTTGGAAACACTGAATTAATATGTTAGGTAAAATTAGATAATGATTAGCCGAATTAAAATATATAAAGTTTGAAAATACTGTCATCTTAATAACCTGAATTTCCTCCCGTCACTATAGCAACTTTTCCTAAAAGACACGTATGCGCAGAACACTCAAAAGTACTGAAGACTGTAAACAGTTTCAACAAAATAAAAAATAAAATCACGACGAGTAGTGCGAATATAAACATCGTCGTTTGCGATGTGAATGCCAATTAATAACTGTTCAAACGTGACATCAAAACAAATTTATGTGTATGCAATTTTTGCCCCCACTATTTTAATTTAGTGCGCCACACATTGAAAAGATTCAGCAAACACAATAGTGATAATCCATTGATATTGGTCACTTTGTTTCCAAAATGTATGTACATTTGGTAATTCAAATAAACGTGTGAAGAAAGGTTATGTTTGGGCTTCAAAGGGAATTAATTTCGAAGGACCATTAATGAACTGCTCATTAAAAACACTTAGATCGATTTTAACCTTACACTATTTATTTAAGATTTTAAAGCTAAATTAATCTCTATGGTAGTCTGGAAAATAAAATGAATAAAAATATGTTCTTGACGGTTTTGATTCTAGAAGGTGAGTGATTTTCCCTTTTTCTCGCGCTCCTCTCGAAGTTGTTGGGGGTGGTGCTTCTCCCTTATTCCGAAGGGAAGGAGATGGTCAAGATGCCATCTGATTGGTGATGTTCTTTTCGGGGGAAGAAGGATATTTTCCACTGGTGCCGCCAAATTCTCCCCGCCGGTGTCCCGTGCTCCCTAATCTGCACCCAGCTCACTAATATTGCTCTTTTGTTTGCCCAAAACGTGCCGTCGCATAATTTGTGCTTAGGTCTTCCGCGAAGATCCTAATGGGCCTCTCCACGGGGGATCTCTTCCTTTACAAAACTGTACACGTTGTAAAATCTCCCGGGTGGCTCGGTGGCCAGTTAATATGGGCCTCGTCCCTTTCAGGTAGCAACCCGCGCTTGTCACACGCCTTCTAATTTGGGAATCGCGGATAAGTCGCGAATCGGCGGCAACAGGTTATTAGTGCTTTATTCGTCAAATTAATTTAATCTTCACGTAACTCAATCAATATCCTTACCTCTTGTATATTTTGCATAACTTTAATTTCGAGTTTAGATAATTCAAATTTTGAGGCTTTTCTAAACTCAAAATTTTACTTCATGCGCCATGCATATAAAACACTGATTTTTAGTGACGTTCAAAATAATCGTATTCGACCAAGTTTCTTTAGGTTATGTAAGAATAATTAAAAGAAATCCACATGCAAAGAATCACTCAGAACAAAAATATCCCTGTATAACTTTATTAATTTTGATTCCACGCTTTAGACTTTATTTTACGTTATCCAAAATAACAATAAAACGTATTCCTTTCTCTGAGCATTGCTGAAAATTGTTTAATTGTGCGTTGTTTAATTATGCGTTAATACAAAATATTGAATTCTGTTTTTAATTTAAATACAATCAACTTTGAATTTATGTTGTACATAACTTTTTCTAATTTAAACATCTGATATGAATTATAACTATTTTGTTAATTGCATTTTTCAATAATTATAATTGAATTGAAATAATAAAACTTGTACAATTTTTTTTCAATTTGTTGTTTAATAATATTTGTGTATTGGATGTTGCATCGAATACTGAAACAAAATGTATTCTCTTGTATATAACTTTTTCTAATTTAAACATCTGATATAGATTATAATTATTCTGTTAATTGCATTTTTTAATGATTATAATTTAATAGAAATAATAAAACTTGTACAATTTTTTTTCAATTTATTGATTTTTTTAAATCAATGTCTAACCAATTCCTAAACATGGCTGTTAATTACATATTTTAAAATGATGACATTGCTTTTAATTATTAATTATTAATTATGTTTTTAAAAAAAGTTTGTGATTTACATCAAAACCTGACATTAACATGTTTTCACTTAATTCGACTTAATTATAATTGAATCGTTAACTCCTTAAAGTTTAACAACTGCCTATTAATAACTTATCAAGGTTGCATAATTATTAAAAATGAGTACAGAAGATGATACTATATATTTAGATAACTACATAAATTATTATTATTATTATTATCTTAAAACATATCAAGAATGTATACTTCCGAAACCTCGTCAGTCACATATTTTGGGGCGGCATTTTTTATATTTAGTTTTAGTTGTAAGAATTATAAATTACTATATGATTTCGAATATTATTCCTCGGATACAGACTTCAATGGTGCCGAAGTCGAGTAGAAGTGATTTAAGACTACAAAATCTTCTTGTTCTATGGACAATATTGCAGTCCATAGAAGAAGACATTACAAATAATAAAAATTTTAAGAGCATTATACACAATTTTTCTACGATTAAAGTTAGAAAAGTAAATATATATATACGAAGTTGTGTTCCATAATTAATGGGAATGTTTGCTCTTACTAATAAAGCCAAAATACATGGAAAAATATTAAATTTTGTTCATTTTATTGCATTATTAAAAAGAAACCACTAGATGGCCCACCCGTTATATATATATATATATATATATATATATATATATATATATATATATGTATCACTGTTTCTTCGGGTTTGGTCCCGCGTATTTTCTTGGCTCTGGTCCATTTTATTTTTAATTCGACGTTTCGATGACGTCGCAGTCATCATCGTCAGGAATAACTATCAAAATTCCATTGCTCTAGCAACCACTTGTTTGACTTTTACGTACTACTTGATGCGTGAATTTCTTGTTTGGCTTCGTGTTACTCTTCTGTTTTGTTCTTCTAATGATGTAGTAGTGACAATTTCAATATTATTTTCGGAAGGGGTTGGATTTTGAATTTCTTGGTTGTTGTTCGGAGGTAATATATATAAGAAAATACGCGGGACCAAACCCGAAGAAACAGTGATACATGTTAAGCCCGCGAAAATCTACGTTTTAACATAATAAACCTCTGCGGGGAGAATATGCTACATTCCACACGTAAATTTGAAAAACTACGTACTAAGCACGCGAAGCTTCTGTGCGATCTAACATTTCTATCAAGATGCAGAGACAAGAAATTAACGCCCAATTTTGTCAGACTAAAATACCATACAAACAACGATAAAACAAGACGGATTTTATCTAGAACGAGTGAATGCCTGCTGAGAGAATCAATTCAACGAAAAAGATCTGAAATTAACCAAGTAGGTACAACTTTATATAATCTTCATCTTTATCTCAGCAATTTAATCCATCCATCTATTTGGAACATTATTGAAAGATTGGCAGCTTTTAGAGCAGAAACGAGCAAAGATTTAAAATCAAAAAACCAAAAACAAAAATTTGATAAACTCCAATCACGTAATAAAGAAAAACTACCGGATTGTAAATTAAAAACAGTGTGTAACCTTTCAAACAAAATTCTAAACGAAACAGAGAAAAAAGTTCTTTCAAAAGGTTTCAATTCATTCCAAACGAGGACATTATTTGCAATATTGAAATGGGTATAAAAGGATTAGATAATACCATTGCTGAGAACATTCGCCAAGAAATAGCTACTATTTTAAAAAAAGCCATACCACCACGAAATAATTTAACAATAAGAGAAATGTCTGCTCTTAAATCACTAAAAGAAGATAGATCTATTATAATTCTTCCTGCGGACAAGGGTAATTCCACCGTCATTATGCAAACAGACGAGTATGACAAAAAAATGTGTTCCCTCTTAGATGATTCAACCTACAAAAAAATCGAGACAGATCCGATCACCTATTTAGAAAAAACAACGAAATCAAAAATTAAAAATTCCAAAATTGATAAAAATACAGCGTTGAAACTAATTCCTAGGGAAAAATCTTCTATTTGCCCCAAAATTTATGGTGTACCAAAAATACACAAGGAAGGTGTTCCTTTACGACCAATCGTCTCCGGAATTGGTTCCCCAACAGTTAAATTAGCAGCATATATTGCTAAAATATGGCAGCCACTAACTGAAGACGCTGATTCATACATAATCAACTCCGCAGATTTTGTAATCAAAGTTTACTTATTTCTGTGTAGATTCTATGAATTTTATGTTGATTTGATAATCTGTTGAGTTTTTACAATTCTTTCAAAGATAAAAATTTTCTAAAATCGTTGTTTTTATTACATGAATCCAACTTTAGCTTTATTATTGAAGAAAATGCGTTGAGATTATTTAAGTTTCTTTCAATAAAATGTAAGTGCAATTGATTCTAAGTAAATTGAATGAATTTAATGTTGATTGCATTAAATTTTAATTTTTTACAATTTATCAAACTAAATGAATTTTAAAAATTTAGGTAAAATTAAAAATAAATGTTGATACTTTTCGCCAACTACCAAATTTCAAAGATTTTCGTTAATTTTTAAAAATCCCGAGTTTTTCCTCAATTATAAAAATGTCGACACTTTTTATGATTGTCGTTCAATTTCAACATTTTGACGCCATACTGGAATTTTTTAGAATTTGACCATGCAATTATCGTCCATTTTGGGAAATTCATCCTCATTAATTATAAAAATGTCGACACTTTTTATGTTTGTCGTTAACTATCAAGATTTTGACGCCATTCGGGAATTTTCTAGAATTAGAGACTTTGCAATTATCGTCCATTTTGGGAAATTCATAAAAAGCACTTTTTATGATTGTCGTTAAATTTCAACATTTTGACGCCATACGGGCATTTTTTAGTATTTGACTTTGCAATTATCGTCCATTTTGGGAAATTCATCCTCATTTATTATAAAAATGTCGACACTTTTTATAATTGTCGTTAACTATTAACATTTTGACGCCATTCGGAAATTTCTAGAATTAGACTTTGCAATTATCGTCCATTTTGGGAAATTCATAAAAAGCGTATTATTTTTAAAAATTAATAATGCAATTTTGAAAATTAACTAAGTATATTATTATAATTATTATTGTTTTCTTGAAAATTCACAAAATACGTCAACATTTGTAAAGTTAATAAAACGTCATAAAGTGTCGAATTTTGAAAATTAAGGAAACACATTTTAAAATTTAACAAAAATTTAGAAAATTCACGAAAACTGCCAAGATTTAGAAACCTGGCAAAAATTCATTATTCTTAATTTTGAATTTTTATCAAAATTAATCAAAATTTTTAAAATCAACGGATATCTTAGAATTTCTTAAAAAACTTCGACATTTTTAAATTTTACGAATTTTAAGATAATTAACGGATATTGAAATGAATTTAAAAATTAACGAATATCTTAATGTGATCATTGTTAAAGTTACCAAACGAATTGAAAATTTATTTAGAGTATCAGAATTTTCCAAAGTATCGAAAATTTAGGAAATTCTAAAATTCATCTGAAGTTTTGAAAATTAAATGAAATTTTGGAAATTCACAAAAACCGCCAAGATTTAAGAAAAGTAATGAAAATTCAAGAATTTAAATGTTAACGAAAACCTTAGAAATTCACGAAAAATTATAAATTAATGATAGTGATCAAAATTCACGAAAACTGGAAAAATTTAAAAATTGACGAAAATCTTGAAAACCGATTTTATAAACGAATGAAAATCTTTGAAAAAGTTATTATTTATTCTCTAACGAGTGTTTTCCACTCCGACTAAGAATGAAGTAAAATTTCGAGTTGAGAAAATCCCCAAGAATTTGGATTTGGACGCGCAGCGTCCAAATCCAAATTCGGGCTTTTCTCAATTCGAAATTTTACTTCATGCGCCACTCGTATAAAACACTGATTTAGTGTAAAGTTCAAAATACACTGCTTATTTAATATTTAAATTTTCAGTCGACTTCCAAACCTTGGCAGTTTTCGTAAATTTTGGTGACATTTTTATGAGATTTTTAATATTTTGAGTTTTCGTCAATTTATAAAAAATTTATGAAATTTTCAATGATTTATAGAATTTTTGAGTATATGTGTATAAACATTAAATGCTAATTTTTTGAGTATCTACAACTTTTCTTAACAAGATTTTTTTATATGATCAATATTAAAGAAAAATCTAACAAGATTTTTTGATATGATCAATATTGAAGAAAAATCAAAATAAAATGCTAAGAGTAAACAATTTCGGTTCCCGCATTTTCACCAAACGTTGAACGAACCTTAAGTTTATAGTGTCATCTCAACAGTTCAATCAGTTTAGACTTTATCGTGGCGACAGAATTACAGGACAGACATTTTTCAATAATGGTCTTAATCAACTCGCGGGGACCTTAAAATAGTTACATCCTGTAACATTTTTGATTTGAAAATGTTCGCGAAAACAATACTTGGCCTTTGTTTTGCATATGGTGGAAAATACAAATATTTAATGGTATTTTTTTTTTGTAAATTTGGTATATGTTTTGTTTCATAAGTGGGGAACCTGCGACCTTCGTAAGTTTCTTCTGGCCTTTAAAAATGTATGTTGTTTTTTTTTAATAAAAATTGCATTTATAAGTATATTAACTTATGTAACCTCCTTTATAACGCCTAATTCAACAAATATGGCATCCAATGATAAAAAAGTTCTCCACCTATAGTTTGTCTCAGTTACAATTATTTATTTATGTTTATTAATTTATAAAAACCACAGTTTCATTGACTTAAAAAGAGCGGTAAATTGGAGACTGCCCAGGGCGGCAAAAGTTCTAGGTACGCCACTGGAGAAGGCAGGATGCGCCTGAACGAAATTTGAACGGTATAGATGTATTACCCAAATTAGGCACTTGCGCGGTAGAAGAGCATTTCCTGAACGTAGGTAAGACAGTCCTGAAAACGTTAGGCCGTAAATGTACCATTCGGCGCTGGCTCTCGCAGAGATAACACCATTGAAATCCCGAAGGGTCCTCGTCCGATGCACCACCTGGCATGTGCACGCGAGTTCCTTTCTTTCAAATAAATGTGCGCCCAACGTAGTCAGGTTCCACTTTCTCATTTTTTGAGCAGCGGAAATACACGAACGGTGCTCGTTCTGCGCATAAGAGTGCCTAATTTGAAAAATTCCACTATAGCTTCTTAAAGGGCGACAACATGTTTATCTCAATGGCGTGACAGTGACATAAACGACCCATAAATAGTAAAAATTATACGAGGCGCCGCTGTATATCACCACCTATAAGTTAAACCAATACCTTTTATAGGGATGTGATTTTTTGTACGCGAACATGCCCTCTCGAGACTAGCTAAATGAAATAGCCTGTGTATAGATAAATAAATAACACAATTTTATAGTTTTCATGACTCTTTATTTATATTAATTAATAGTAACAAGTTACATATCCAGATGCCTATTACAATCACAGAAATGAAATTACAGGTATTGTCGCGCTGTAAAAATATTCTTCCTCAACTAATTGTCAGACAGTTAAATATGTATGCATTACGTTTATGTACACACATGTACATAGTGTAACAAACAACATTTCTTTCGGTTAACTTGTTTTTTTTTAATATTTCGACTCCACTCGAAGCTGAACAATTGTTTAAGAGGCACATTCATTAATACACGTGTTTCCGCAGACCACCAGGAATTATTTGTCTCTCATTCTTTTTACAGTAATGATTCTTCTGTATTCATTAAATATTTTTCACTTAGTCCCTTTTGAGGTAGTCTACTTTAAATATAATAAAGAACACTTTTATTCCTTACTTAACTTTTATTTTTATTCGTTAGATGTACATTTCGAGTGCAACGCACTCATTATCAATAACTTTAAATATTGTCAAAATACGATTTTTCCCATTTTTTTTAAATTATATATAAAAAAGGACTAAGTTCTCAAGCTATAAACTTCTACAGCAAGTAGTCCTATAATAAATCTATACAAGATAAAAAAAACTAAAAGTAAGTCTTTCTTCCGTCTAATTTTGCAGCACTAAAACTCCCGTTTTAGGCTAATTTTCTATTTATAGTTATGAATTTATTTCTGTACTTTTCTACCTACTTAGGTAATATTATGTAAGGACAAAAAATCTAGAGCATTATTCTGATGATTAGTTTTTATTTTGTATTGATATCTATAAAATTAATAGAGTTAGATACATTCACGTAAAACTTGTTTTTGGATGAAAAACGGTTACGAAGCAAGCTTAAAATGTCCGCAAAAATAAAACAACATGAACCTAAAAACTGTTCTTACTATAGTTTTGAACTCACCCAGTATTATATACAGAGAATTTTATATAACACCGAACATTTTCATAAAATACGATTTAATTTTTTGGTTATGTGTAAACTGGGTTGCCGACCAATACAAATTGTAGCTAATCAATTGCAATTAATACCTCAACTTGTACATACAGGGAGTTTTTCTTTCAAGTATACATGTCCCAATTACAGAGTATATGCCGTAAATTTGGATAATCGTTGTTTTTATCAAAAGGAGTTCAATTTGAAACTTAAAATGAGTGTGTTCCACTCCCAGACTAAGCATGAAGTAAAATTTCGAGTTTAGAAAAGCCTGAAAATTTGGTTTGGTCGCGTAGCGCGAAGCGCGGAGCGGCCAAACCAAATTTTCAGGCTTTTCTAAACTCGAAATTTTACTTCATGCGTCACCGGTACAAAACACTGGCATATTACTGAGTTTAAAACACACCGCTGAACTTTACATCAGTGTTTTGTACCGGTGGCGCATGAAGTAAAATTTCGAGTTACGCGGCCAATCCAAATTCTTAGGCTTTTCTAAACTCGAAATTTTACTTCATGCTTAGCCTGGGAGTGAAAAACACTCGTTAAAAGCCCCAAATTAACGGCTTTGATTCCCGCAAATTCAAAAAACGCTGTAATTATTGGGATATGCATACTCAAAAGAAAAATGCCCTATTATTCTGTTTTAAATACGTTTTAAACATGTTTTAAACATGTTTTGAACACGTTTTAAACATGTTTTAAACACGTTTTAAACATGTTTCAAACACGTTTTAAACATGTTTTAAACATTTTTTAAACACGTTTTAAATATGTTTCAAACATGTTTTAAACATGTTTTAAATATGTTTTTAATCGTTAATGTTTTAAACGCTGTTGAAAAACACAAGTTTTGTTTTGTTCTGTTTGTTTTAATTAAAATGAAAAAAAAACGTGTTTTTAACAACCCTGTTATAGTAATTGCCTACATACTTTGTTTCTTTCTGTATTAATTTGTTTAGTGTTTTTAGTTTAGTGTTAAGCGCGATATTTATTTATTGTAACTTATGTGTATTATTATTTTGTTTTCATATATTTTTTGTAATATTGTACAAAGGAGAAACCCGTAGATTTTTAAATAAATAATAGTAATATAGTAACATATACTCAATGACTTTAGAAGCGTAACACCAAGAAGGAGTTATTATTTTAACTTGATTTTTTGCCAGTATGGTAGTCTTACATCAAGAATAAAATGATTACATTTTCAAGAAATTTTATTAAAAAACAATCTAAAAAAAATTAATAATGTGTTTGGCGACCCCTTTGCTGCATACACTCTTGTAGACGTCTGGGCATCGACAAAATGAGATGGTCGATGTCTTCTTGAGGCATCTCGTTCCATGCAACTTGAATTTCATCGATCAACTGTGCTAGAGTCTGTGGAGGATGGTGCAAAGAGAAGATTCTTCTTCCCATGATATCCCACACATGTTCAATGGGATTTAAATCCGGCGAACGGGGCGGCCACGCCAAAACAATAACACCAGCTTCATTAAGAAAGTTCATAGTTCGACGAGCAATATGGGGACGTGCGTTATCTTGTTGAAAAAGTACATCTGGGCGGCCATCTAAATAAGGCAACAAAGTCGGTCGTATGACGTCTTCAACATAACGCGCAGCTGTCATACTGCCTCGAATGAATACAAGAGGTGATCGACTACCATAAGCAATAGCCCCCCAAACCATTACTCCAGCAGTCCTGTGTACATGCCTCTCAATAGCAAACCTAAGATCAGGTCGTTCTCCACGGTAGCGTCGTACCCTTCTACGGCCATCATGCGTGCCTAGACAAAATCGTGATTCATCGCTGAATACGACATCGTGCCATTCTGCCTCCCAATGCTGCCGTTCTCTGCACCAGTCCAACCTTTGGCGACAGTGACTCGCTGTTAAAGGAAGCACTAATCTTGGACGGTACGAAAGAAGCCCAAAGGATTGAATGCGGCGATATAAGGTTCACATACTAACGGGCCTACCTTCTTCTCCAATCCATTGATCACCGATTTGACGCGTAGTAGCGAAACGGTCTCGCAGGGCTATTTGTCTTAAGCGCCGATCTTGACGTTCTGTGGTACGCCTTGGTTGACCAATTGGTCTTCTTCTTGCTCCTCTACCTTCTTCTGTCCATACCTGATACACACCTATTACAGTTGCTGCAGTGGAATCAATACGGCGGGCAATTTCGCGATAGGACATACCGACATCTCGACAAGCAACAACTCGACCCCGATCAAAATCGCTCAAATGGTGATATTGTGGACGTCTTCGGACTCGAGGCATTTTATTTAAGCTTAACACACTCAACGGAAACACGAAAACTAAAAACATCTGTACGAAACAGCTCATATAAATAGTTTTATCAAAAAAGAAAAAGTGAAATATTTTTTTTTTACAATAAATATAAAAGGCACAATGTTGAAATTGTTATCAATGTATGCTTTAAATATAGTCACTCTGTTGCTAAAATATGAATTCAAAAAAATCATTCTTTCTTGGTGTTACGCTTCTAATGTCATTGAGTATATTATGTGTTTCTTAATGTTTTATTAATGGTAATTTATAATATTAATTATTAATGTTTCATTACTGGCAGATGCGACTTTCATATTTGCTTCCAAAGGCTACTTGTTTAAATCGTGACAATTGTGAATTTTTGATAATCCTTTCTTCTAAGTTTGCTTATAATTTTTTAACGAAAGAAGACAGCATTTTTTTTCTGTACTAAGTTTATTCAGAAAAATCAGTTCGTTTTAAATATTCAAAAGTATAGGTATGTTTCTGGGAAAAAAATATTCGATGACGTCATTATTTCAGTTCCCAAATTTAGAAAAATATGCAATTTTGGCTTAAAATGGACCTTACTCAATCCTATTTATGAACTGTTTTTCAGATTTTTTCTGTCGTTTTTCCTTTTCTTATAATAGATCTGAGACATCGAGTTTCGCTCACCCTGTATTTTCTGTAATCCATTTTGCCGAAAAAGGTCGTAAAATGAATTTAATGGAAGCACTAGAAATATACAAGGCCCGAATTAATCTCGGAGTGACCAGGTTGACCTAATTTTTATTCACCTTTGATTTCAGAATGACTATAGTCACTGAATTAAGTGCAATATACAGTAGTTAAACAAAGTAAACGTGTTTATTTACAAGTGTATAGGATAAATCGTTTTTGATTATTAAAAAATACCATAAAAAAATAAGTTTTCAATCATTTCTGTACATTCCTTGAACATGGCTAGAACCCGAAAACTGGTTGAAATAAATAATTAAATAAGTAAAAAAATTAAGTGATTATATTTCAATACACTGGCGAAAGAAATTAACGTATCATTCGTGATTTTTTTGATATCTTGGAATCGAGTTTTCTTTGAACACAAACATATTTTTACAATAAGAAATCTAATCAAGCATGCTGTTTTACATGTTGTGTTTTGTCTTTTGTTCTCATGGTTTTCTGTCAATAAATAAAATGAAGCACTTTTCATTATTCTGACTGTAAGAAAGGTTCATATAAAATTTCTTGTTGAGTTTGTTTTCAAGTAATTGTTAAAATTAAGTGCTAAATAGTGAAGAATGAATATGGATAGACGTCCGAATCTTAATTTAAGCAGTGAAGAAGCTGTGATTGTGGTTACACTTGCAGAAGAAGGTATGAGTCAGCGTTACATCAGTCAGCGTCTTGGTGTTAATCAATCGACCGTATCCCGTGTCTTGAAGAGACATCGGGAAACTCAGGCATACTCAAGAAGGCCAGGACAAGGGAGAAAAAGGGCCACAACTGCTGTTCAAGACCGTTTTTTAATGATGCAGACGTTACGCGAACGGTTTATTACGGCTCCTAGGCTACAAAATATGCTCGCAGAGATCCACAATGTTCATGTAAGTTCCGTTACCATCAGAAAAAGGTTACGTGGTTTTAATTTAACTCCGAAAACAGCGGCAAAAGGACCACAATTAACCGCAGACCATCGCAGAGCCAGGTTAACATTTGCGCAAGAACATGTAAACTGGTTACAGGCCGATTGGGCTAATGTTATGTTTAGCGACGAGTCCAGATTTTGTCTTTACGGCAGTGACAGACGAATGCATGTGTACAGACGGCCAGGTGAACGTTATGCGCAGTGTAACACTGTTCCGACTGTTATGTTTGGTGGAGGCTCTGTTATGGTGTGGGGTGGTATCACTTTAGAGGCTCGTACGGAGTTGGTGGTCATACCAAGAGGAAGCATCACGGCAGCGTCTTATATTGCAAACATTTTAGAACCATCCGTAATGCCTTTTGCTCCCTTTGGAGGAAACGATTTCCTGTTTATGCATGACAATGCAAAACCACACAGTGCCCGAATTGTACAACAGTATCTTGACCTAGTGGGCATCAACACAATGCAATGGCCAGCCAGGAGTCCCGATCTTAATCCGATCGAACACCTATGGGACGCGATGGGCAGACGCCTTAGAGCACTTCCTCGGCGTCCAAGCAATCAACAAGAGCTTGGACAAAGATTGCAGGAAATTTGGGAAGATATTAACCAGGATGAAATTGGATCATTAATTAACAGTATGAGCCGTCGCTGTCAGGCAGTTATTCGAGCAAGAGGAGGAAACACTAGATATTAAGTCTTATAATCACATGTTAACTTTTTTCCTCTTTTTATTTATGACATTATTTTAGTCATTAATGAAAGAAAATGTGTTGAAAATCATTATTATAGTTCAGTTGGTTTTGTTGTTATTTTTTTTGTTTTTAAACATCAAAACTTTATTTTTAAATTAAAAAAATTAATGTGATGCGTTAATTTCTTTCGCCAGTGTATATAAATAAATTTAAAAAAATAATTTTTCCCTTACACCTTTTGATTATCATAATTTTTGAGCGCCCTCTATGGTCCATTTAAGATTTGACAATGAAAATAGTGTTTTAAAATCAAGCAAATCTATTTGCAAAAGAATACTTATTGTCAAAAAATAAATAATAAAAAAGTGATTCCTATCCAGGCAATAATTCAGGGACACACAGTATACCGGGTGTTGACTTGGCGGACGCAACATAGGAAATCCCATGTAAATTTCGAAATGTTCAAATTTTAGCTCCCCTATTTATTTTAGAAACAAAATGTATTTACCTTTTTTGACAATATTATAGTGTTTTATACGCGTGGCGCATGAAGTAAAATTTCGAGTTTAGAAAAGCCTGAAGCCAAATTTTTAGGCTTTTCTAAACTCGAAATTTTACTTCATGCTTAATCTGGAGTTGGAAAACACTCGTTCAATTTGTAATATTTGTAAAAACAACGAATATCTGAAGATTTACAGCGTATACAGTATATTGAGATATGTATACTTAAGAGAAAAACTCTCTGTATATCTGAGATAGTAATAAATAACAGAGCTGGACAGGATTCAAATCATTCAGGATTCGAATCCTGGATTCAAATTTTATAATAGAGTTCAATTTGAAGCTTTAAACGAGTGTTTTCCACTCCCAGACTAAGCATGAAGTGAAATTTCGAGTTTAGAAAAGCCCCGTGAATATTTCGGGCTTTTCTAAACTCGAAATTTTACTTCATGCGCCACGCGTACAAAACACTGATTTGAAGTGAGTGACAGGGAATCAGATGTTTCTACAAATATTACAAATTGAACGAGTGTTTTCTAACTCCAGATTAAGCGTGAAGTAAAATTTAGAGTTTAGAAAAGCCTGAAAATTTAGCTTCAGGCTTTTCTAAACTCGAAATTTTACTTTATTCGCCACGCGTACTACACACTGATGTGATGTGATGTTCAGAATACACGTTTTTAGCATACTGCTTTAGTAGAATATTTTAAACTTCACCTTAAATCAGTGTTTTATACGCGTGGCGCATGAAGTAAAATTTCGAGTTTAAAAACGCGACCAAACCAAATTTTCAGGCTTTTCTAATTTCGAAATTTTACTTCATGCTTAATCTGGAGTTGGAAAACACTCGTTCAATTTGTAATATTTGTAAAAACAACGAATATCTGAAGATTTACAGCGTAAACAGTATATTGAGATATGTATACTTAAAAGAAAAACTCTCTGTATATCTGAGATAGTAATAAATAACAGAGCTGGGCAGGATTCGAATCCTGGATTCAAATCCTTTTAGAGGATTCAAATGAGGCATTCGAATACTTTAGTTCAACTGACTTCGTGATCCGAATTCGTTACGTTTTTTTCAAAGGATTCGTATTCGAATCCAAATGTGGGTGATTCGAATCCATATGAAATAATTCGAATCCTTATGAAAGGATTCGAATATTTATAAAAGGATTCGAATATTTATAAAAGGATTCGAATATTAATAAAAGGATTCAATAGTTACGAAAGGATTTGAATCGTCAAAAATAATTCGAATTAATTGTGAGGATTAACATAAAAAATGTCTTTGGTGTGTTTTTAAATTTCTCGTTAAATCACTGTTTTATACGCGTGGCGCATGAAGTAACATTTCGAGTTTAGAAAAGCCCAGAAAATTTGTCTCGGGTCGCTGCGCGACCTTCGACAAATTTTCACGGGGCTTTTCTAAACTCAAAATATTACTTCATGCTTAGTCTGGGAGTGGAAAACACTCGTTTAAATGAAGACGACCTTATATAATACTGTCTCAGCTTAAACCGAGTCGACCTTATACAGTAATGACTTTGATTTTGACGTCATGTGAGGATTTCTGCGCGTGATAAGGTCGGCTCTTTTCAAATCGAGACAACCTTGCACAGTAATGATCTTGGTTTTGACGTCATGTACGGATTTCCACGCGTGACGACATGAACCAAGGTGTGTAAGTAAGTTTGTCTTGATATAAACCGAGCCGACCTTGTATTGGTTAATTACCTTGATTGTTGACATCACGTGAGGACTTCCACGCGTGAAGTCAGCAATCAAGGTGGATATTGTATAAGGTTGTCTTAATTTATTTATTTATTTATTTATTCAACGGGATCCATATACAAAACGAGACTACAGTTCGTGATTCTAAAACTAACAAAAGTACATATAAGACTGAAGTATATAAGACAAAAAAAACAATGATAATATAATATATAAGTGGCAAACTAACCATGTACACAATAACCTATTCCTTTATTAGGAATGCGCGTAGCTGTTTCAATGTCCCACTAAAAATGTCAAAATTGATATTATTGCAATTAGCACAAATCCTATTAATACCAAATTTATTGCAGTAATTGGTTCTGGGTTGTTCTCCAGATCGAAATACTCCAATTTTTGAATTGTTTTAGATTGAGTCGGGTGTAAACATGTGTGGGATACACAAATGTTAGTATAAATTTCTTGCGCAGACTTACTGTTTAGCCGTAAATTGTATTTTAAGTTCCGATTTTGAGGTTATATACTTTGGTATTTTTGGGTGAATAAGCATATTACAGGTATAAATTGTACATATAATGAAATTATTTCCAAAATTATGACATAAATAATCGAAATTGTAATATTATCTTCATTTATACAACCAAAATCACAATATTAATTTCACACTAAATCTGACGTCCACTGACGTTTATTTAAACTAATGGATATATAATTCTAGATTGATTATTATTAATGTTTAGATTATGAGTATTTTAGCTTTTGGTATAAAAAAATAGATGGCGCAAAGTGTATTAAAATTTAAAAAAAGATCCGCTTACTAAAACGTTTTTCCAATGATTTAGATCACATATGGGCAACCCCCGGCCCGCGGGCCGGATCCGGCCCGCTGTACGATATGATCCGGCCCGCGAGACATTTTGAAAAAACCCAATTAAAAAAATATTACATTAGGTACTTATACTGACGGGAGTGAGAGTGAGGCGGCAAACATCGAATTCTTTGATGTTTGCCGCCTCCTCTTTGATAATCGCCGCCACTCGACTTGCTCGATGAAATTCTTTGAGGTTTGCCGCCTCACGGGCGACACATCAAAAGATTTATTGCTTCTCAATTATTCTAAACTAGTTTATTCCAGATTATTCGTTCATTTTGCCTATATAAGCGGGTGGATGGCCCGAACGTTAGTTCAGTTCTATTTGAGCTACCGAGGTGATAACTTGGACAAGCGATATCCTAGCGAACTGCTCGAGCTGTTAACTTGCTTTGTGACTTTGTGTGCATCTTGAGTGGTTACTTACTATAGTTTGTTATTAAGTTTATTGAACGAAAAGTAAACAAAAATGATGTCTGGTGGAAAGAAACGCAAAATAGATACAGAGGGTCGCCATTTTCAAGAAAAATGGACTGAAGAATTCTTTTTTATCTTGCACAATGGTAAGCCTATTTGTTTGCTGTGTAATGAATCCATTTCAGTAATGAAAGAATTCAATATAAAGAGGCATTACTCAACTAAGCACTGACAGGACAATTAAGAACAGACAAAATCCAGAAGCTTACCGCAAATTTGGAAAAACAGCAACAAATGTTTCATAAACAAAGAACACAACTTGATAATGTTGTGAAAGCTAGTTTTATAGTTAGCTCAAAATTGGCAAAGGCATTAAAACCATTTGCCGAAGGAGAATTTATCAAGGAGTGTATGTTAGAAGTTTGCAGTATTATGTGTCCTGAAAAGAAAAAAGAATTTGAAAAAATTAGTTTGTCAAGACGAACTGTTGTTCGACGTATAGAAATGATGGCTAATGATATAAAAACAACATTGACTGACTGTTTGGCTGGTTTTAAATCATTTTCCATAGCATTAGACGAGAGCACCGGCACCGATTTGTCTGACACAGCTCAACTGGCTATATTTATTCGAGGTGTTGATAAGGAGTTCACTGTTATTGAGGAATTGCTTGCTTCACAGCCGCTAAAAGGAACCACTACAGGAGAGGATATTTTTATTGAAGTTTAAAAGGTATTCACAAGTTTTGGCTTGCCATGGTCAAAATTAATTGGAGTATGCACTGATGGTGCACCTTCTATGGTCGGCTTACGTAAAGGTTTCATCGGAATTTTGAATGAAAAAGCAACAGAATTAAATGTGCAAAAAGATGATTTGATAGTCTTTTATTGCATTATCCATCAACAGAACTTGTGTTCTAAGTCCATTCGACTCCAGAATGTTATGAATGTGGTAGTAAAAACCATCAACTTTATTCGACCCCGAGGGCTTAACCATCGTCAGTTCAAGGCGTTTTTGGATGAAATATCAGCTGAATATAACGACGTAACATATTATTGTGAAGTCAGATGGCTGAGCAAAGGAAAAATGTTGAAACGGTTTTACGAGCTTAGAAAAGAGATGGCAGACTTTATGAAAATAAAAGATAAACCACTATCTGAATTAAGTGACCCAAAATGGATGTGACTTAGCATTTCTGGTCGATCTTACAGGCTATTTGAATGATTTAAATTAGAAACTTCAAAAACAAAGACAGTTAGTAAATGATTTGTACAGCCATTTAAAAGCGTTTCAGATCAAGCTACGCTTGTGGGAGTTACAGATGCTGTCTGGTAACAGTTACCATTTCAACACGCTCTCTGCGTATGAAAATATTGCTTATGCTCAATATGCTAAAGAACTCAAGTTACTGTCGGAACAATTTTCGAACAGATTTTGCGACTTCAAAAACATGGAAGACTGTTTCAGTTTATTTGCTACTCCTACAACATATATTGTACGAAATGTTCCAATACACTTACAAATGGAGTTGATCGAGATTCAAGAGACCTCACTCCTAAAATCCAAATTTGAAGACGTAGAGTTGTGCGATTTCTACAATAAATACCTAGAAGAAGACAATTTTCCGCAGCTTAGAAAATTCGCAAGACGATTGATTTGTGCGTTTGGCAGTACTTATAAATGCAAACAGTTCTTTTCATTGATGAAAGTTAATAAATCAACACATCGTACAAGACTGACTGACGATAATTTGGAAAATTCTTTACGTCTTTGTGTCAGTGGAATTAATCCAAATATCGATGGATTAGTTTCCCAAATTCAAGCTCAAGTGTCTCATTGATTTCGGTGTATTTAACTTTCGTAGTTTGTAACAATTGCAAATTTAACGATTTAATTATAATGTACCATTTTTTTAAATTTCATTTTGTTATTTTAATAAATTGTACTATAATAACATTGTCGTATTATTTTATGTCTAATATCTATCGCAAAAAATATTATCACTACTTTAAAATGCACTACGTACTTTTAAACGCGGCCCTCGAACGTATTTGCACGCTAAAGTTTGGCCCTCAACATGTCAAAGGTTGCCCATACCTGATTTAGATTACAACGTAACAAAATAATTTTGTAATTGAAATATTCTAATTTGTCTCTAACTTATATAAACGTAATTTCTAGTTGGCCATCAAAACAATTTTGTTGTTACTTCACTGCTGCAACCTGAGTTGATTTTCGTAAACGGCAAATGAGAATTTATTAAAAATCAAAAGATTAGTGTTTACTGTAATTTTATACATAACTGAGTACATAGTGATTTTATTGTTACTGTGATATTGTTACGAGATTAATTTACTAAAAAGCTATAGTATAGTAAAGTAAAATTAATAGCATAACCTAAAAAAGTATTTAACAATTATAATTTAATTTTGTATTCGCGTTAAGGAGGTACTAATAAAACCACCTGTTATATGCCGTGTTAATTAAATGGAACTTAATGTATTCCATTTTATTATTGTTGAAAAAGTTGCTTATCACCTATTAATAATAAAGAATAATAGAAATAATAAATTTTATTTTTATTAAATACATTAGATGGTAAGTAATATTTTAATTCTGCTTTATCTGGCATAGATCCGCTGTGTTTTGTGTAAACAGGATTACCTCGTGAAGGATATGACTTTTGCGGGGGTATAGCCAAACACTAAGAAGCGTATGTATATTTTAGATGTTTTAAGTGAAAATAATTGACCGCTGAACACCCGATATTAATCGTGGCTACCTCCCATGCACTTTCGTCGTGCACAGACGGTCTTGATTGAGAAGAGGCTTTACAATACGCATCCTCAACCCTGAGATTAAATCTCTTAATCCCAAAAATGTTGTTTAAATTTTATGTGCCAAACAAAAACACACCATGAACCTCTGCCCCATACAATACCCTTTACTCAGTTGAATGATAAATCTGTAAGTAAAAAGAAATGAAAAATTAGATATCTCATTCAGACAGATTAGTTGGCCAGGAGCGGGGTGAGCCTACGCCCAAATTTCCTCATGGTCAGGCCGGACCCGACCTCTAATCTTACCCATCTTAAACATAAGAACAGATCTGGCCAGGCTATAGCCAAACATTTTTAGTATGGGACTGAGTAATGAACTGGTGCGCCAGTTTAGGATCGGGCATGGGCCTAGTCTTTAAGATGCTGGCCTGTTCGGGCCGGGCCAGCAATCTTAAGTACAAGAACTGATTAGAATAAAACAAAATATTTTTTTAAACCAATTAAATATAATAATTTTTTTAAACGAAAAATGTTTAGCTATAGCCAGGATTTGAAACTGCGCACGCAGTTTCAAATCCTGGCTATAGCTAAACATTTTTAGAATTGGGCCTGAGTGTTTACTAGGCCTGGCTTCGCCCGGCCTGGTTAATACTCAGGCCTAGTGCGGCGGTTCAAGACCGGACAGAGTCTACTCTTCAAATTCTTCAAGCTGGCTTGTTCGAGCCAGGCCACCAATCTTAAGCATAAGAACTTGTCAGAATATAGGAAAACATTTTTTTTTAAACCAATTACATTTTATAATTTTTTTTTAAACGGAATATGTTTAGCCACAGCTAGGATTTGAAAGTTCGCGTGCAGTTTCAAATCTTGGCTATAGCCAAACATTTTTAGTATTGGGCCTGAGTCCGGCGGGTCAGAACCGGGCCGAGTCTACTCTTAAAATTCTTTAAAAAGCTGGCCTGTTCGGTCGGACCACCAATCTTAAGTATTAAGTACTGGTCAGAATATAGCAAACATACTCCATTTTGACAGGTTCCCGCATGTGCAGTAGCGCCCACCTCAGTAATCCTTAATAGGTTATTTGTGTACTTGTGTGTGTTTTCTATTATAATTTTAACAATTCTATTAATTTCTTTGATTAAAAACTTTATTATTGATTCTATAAACGCCATCGATTCTATTCAACCTCTTTTTTACTCATCTAACCTAAGCATATGCATACACATCCGCCCGCTTACACACACCCATACAAATAACCTGTTGAGAATCACTGGAGTAGGCGCTACTGAGCATCCAGGTTCGCGGATCTTAAGGTGGATGTGCCGTGTTCTACACATTAGCAAATTTTTTTTAAAGCAATTAAATTTTAGAATCTATAACCATAATTTCTTGTTGCGTTAATGGCCAACAATTTTGTTGTCACTCCACTGCTGCAAGCCGAGTTGATTTTCGTAAACGGCAAATGTGAATTTATTGAAAATCAAAAGTTAAGTGTTTACTATTATTTTATACATAACTGAGTAAATGGTGATTTTATAATTACAGTATATGTGATATTGTTACGAGATCAATTTACTAAAAAGTAATGGTACAATATCATAATATTCTGGTTTTCGCGTAAAGGTAGCGCCATCTACTTTTTTATATCATAAATTAAAATATTTGTAATTTTTTAATAGATCCAATTTATATATCCATTAATTCAAACAAACGTCAGTACACGTCATATTTAGTGTAAAATAAATATCGTGATTTTGGCTGTATAAATAAAGATACTACTACAATTTTGATTATTTACGTCATAATTTTGGAAATAATTTCATCATGTGTACAATTTATACCTGTAATATACTTATTTACCCGAAAATACTAACCTATTTAACCTCAAAATCGGAACTTAAAATACAATTTGCGGCTAAACGGTAAGTCGGCGCAAGAACTTTATCTTGACATTTCTTCGTCCCACACACACTTACTTCCAGTTCCGCTGGCAAACTCTCAAAAATCTTAGCATTCCGTTCTGGAGAACATCCTGGTTCTGTACATTTGTTCATAAAATGACTTACTGCTCCGTAATAGGCGACTTGGAGCATGGAAGTTTACTAAACTTAACAGTTCTGGACAGATTATCACACCTGATATTAATTTTTGAAGAAAAATAACATCTGCATTTAAGCGTCATCGCTCGAGCGATTGCAAATTAATAAACGACAATATATTTGGATAAGTGCTATCAAGATTGAATTTGAAGGTTATGTATGTAAGGAACCTATGTTGAACCCTCTCCACTTGGTTGATGTTTTGGGATGTATTTGGGCACCATACCAGTGAGCAATATTCGATATGCGGCCGAACGAGAGACACATACAGATTTACGAGCGTTCTTATATTAGAAAAATCTGTACACTGTCTTCTAATAAAGCCTAACATTTGCAAGGCTTTCGAGGTTACAGTGTCTATATGGTTAGTGAAGCTCCAAGTGTTCGTAAAAGTAACACCAAGATCTCTTACAACATTAGTGTGTGCTAATGGTGTGTTATTAAAAGAGTAATTTCTGGGTCCCTTTAATCTCTTTTTAGAATAAGACACAACAAAACATTTGGAAACATTCAGCGTCAATTTGTTTATAATACACCAACGACTTAACGCTTCCAGGTCGAGTTGTAGCTTATGGCTAGAATAATTGTCCTTAATAGGCATGTACAGCTTTAAGTCGTCCGCAAAAAGAAGGCAATTGGAATATTTGAAACACTTTACAATATCATTGATAAAAACATTAAATAGTAATGGACCAATATGTGATCCCTGCGGTACCCCTGAAGTTACAGGTATGGGACGAGAAGTGAAGTTACTGATGCGGACTGTTTGAGTTCTGTTGCTGAGGTATGATTTAATCCAATCAAGCAAAGACCCATGTACACCAGCCTCTAAAAGTTTTTCGACCAAGATTTGATGGTCAACACTGTCGAACGCTTTAGAAAAGTCGGTGTACACGGTATCAACCTCGTACCCCTCTTCCAGCGATGTAGTAATTGTTGCCCCAAAGATTAGTAAATTAGGTACTGTAGAATGTCCTGGCCGAAACCCATGTTGTTTATCGATTAAAATAGAGTTCAAGTCCTTACTAACGCAATCAGTAACTAGCTTTTCAAATATCTTGGGAATGTATGATAGCAATGATATTGGTCTGTAATTCTCAACGAGGTTCCTCTTGCCTTTCTTGAAGATAGGTGTTATTAGTGAATGCTTCCATCTGTCACGAAAAGTGCCAGATTTGGGGGATTTATTAAATAAGAGACACAAAGGTCTAGAACAGGGGTCTCCAAACTACGGCCCGAGGGCCACATCCGGCCCGCGGACAGATTTTGTCCGGCCCGCGGAGAGCTAGCATACTTGAAAACTCCTTTTAGAGAACATATTTTTTATAGCAAATTAAATTTAGTTTACTGAAGTATTCTAATTTTATGTTGAATAATTATTAATATGACATCTACATTGATATAGTCATGGGCTAACTACTCATAACATTGTTGTAGGCTTATTGTTATTGTTTTTGTGATAAGTTGGATAAAGAAACACAGAATTGTAATGAGTAAAGACATGTATAATATGCAGAAAATGTAACTTCAGTATATAATAACTAACAAATTATTGAAATGAATCCAACAAACATTTTATATATTTTAAATAAAAACATAACTTATAACAAGCATAATGACATATGAAATACTAATGAGATTTATGTAATTGAGATTTTCCACTGACAATAGTTTGTAGTTGTGGACTAATTTTACTTGTACCAATTATTAAAAGAGATTTAAGATGCTCATCAGTTAATTTAGATCTGTAAACATTTTTTGTGTACTTCATTTTGGAGAAGGTCTTCTCACACAAATAAGTAGTACCAAAAACAGAAAACAGCCCACGAACAAATTTATGCAAATGATCAAATTGTGTCAGTGGAAGACCCTTATAAAATTCCAACAAAGATGAGTTTTGATATTTGTTCTTAATTATATCACTGCACTGTAGATCAATCATTTCCATTTGAAGTTCCGGGGCTAGGGTTTCCATGTCAGTATCAAAAGGATTCTGAAAAATCTTAATTTGATTCGCTATGGCATCAAAGTCCGAGAAACGAGTATCAACATTTTTTTTCAAAGCAATCAAAGTTTCGATTGCAAAATCGATAGGAAACTCAGTCTCAGTGGTGTGGCTGAATATTTCACATGTTTTAAAATGTGAAAAACATTTACTTCGTAGTTGTGATTGAAACAGTATCAATTTCTTCCGGAATGATTTGATATTAGTGTATAAATCAGGAAGATGCTGGTTTTCTCCTTGCAATCTCAAATTCAGTTCGTTCACATGTTTTGTCAAATCAACATAGAATGGTAACTTCCACAGCCATGCGTTGTTTTGTAATTCAGTAAGAGGGCGATGCTCTTCATTCAAAAAAATTTCGATCACTGCTCGAAGTTCAAAAAAGCGCTGAAGGACTTTCCCACAACTAAGCCAACGTACGGCAGTATGATAAGGTAAGTCATTTTCTCCAATGTCTTCAATAAATTGTCGGAATTGTCGGTGATTCAGCCCAAAAGATCTGATAAAATTAACAGTTGATATGACTGGTTTCAGAACTTCAGACATATCCAAACATTTTCCGCACAAAGACTGTTGATGAATGATACAATGTAAGACTAATGGTTTTGAACCACCGTCATTTTTTACAGCCTTTGACACAAGAGCGACCACTCCTTTATCTTTCCCACTCATGTTTTTGCCTCCATCAGTTGTAATACATTTCAAGTTTTTCCATCGAAGGTTCTTTTGATTAATGGCCATTTCAACTCCTTTAAAAATATCTGTACCAGTGGTTGTGACATGAATACTATACAAATCAAGAAGTTCTTCATGCACTTCATAGCTTTTATCTACTCCTCGAATATAAATCAACACCTGAGCAGTATCTGACACATCCATTGACTCATCCAAGGCCAAAGAAAACCACTCAACATGTCCATTTGTGTCGAACAGTTGAGAGAATATATTTTCAGCGATGTTTTCTACCCTTCGAGCCACAGTGTTTGCTGACATACTGACAGTTTTTAATAAATTTACCTTTTCAGGGCACATTTCTTCGGCTACTGCAATTATGCATTCTTTGATCATTTCTCCATCGGTGAATGGTTTTCCACGTTTTGCAATTTCAAGAGCCACACGAAAGCTGGCACGAGTTGCAGCCTCTTGTTAAGTTTTGAGTTTTGTAAATGAAGATTGCTGCGATTTCAATCCGCGCTTCATAGCTTCGAATTTTTCTGTCCGCAAACTTCCTGTATATTTTGAGTAATTTTGAAAATGTTTTGTTTCATAATGACGTTTAATGTTATATTCCTTGAGAACGGCTATGCTTTCATTGCAAATCAAACATAGCGCCTTGTTACTGGACTCAATTACGAAATACTGAATGTTCCACTGATCTTTGAATTTTCTGCATTCACTATCAATTTTTCGCTGCTTTTCCATACTACTAAATCACACACAAAAGCAACAATTCAAATCAAAATACTGTTACAAAGATGTCTTAAACTTAAACACGCACAAACACGTTTTAAGGAGGTACGCACTATTTTATTTCACAACAGTGTCATAGGAACTGACTTGTGGTTGCGCCACTAGCCTTCTTATATATTCCAATTAATGCCATCTAGAAGTGAGTGGAAGACACCAGAACTTTCTTGAACCAACGAGATTATACTGTACGTGCTATTGGCGCCATCTGTTAGCGATAGAAGGTACTACCTATTTCCGCTTGTGTCCACCAGATGTCGTGTCACGTTACTCCTCATGGCTCGTACTCTACGACCAATCTAGAAATTACAGATAATGACAGGAAAATTAATAATATGCAGTGTTGCCGTTTTGCGGACTTTAGTCCGATTTGCAGCCTTTTTTAAACGTTGCGTACTTTTTCGGACATTTTTTTTCATCAGTAGACTATTTCACTTTTTACCACCGGCAACAATGATAATATGGTTTTGGCCCTCGGAACTTACTGGAGTAATCAGTATGGCCCTAAGGCTGGAAAGTTTGGAGACCCAGGGTCTAGAGCACAAATGGGCAACCCCCGGCCCGCGGGCCGGATCCGGCCCGCTGTAAGATATGATCCGGCCCGCGAGACATTTTTAAAAAACACAATTGAAAAAATATTACATTAGGTACTTATACTCGGGAGTGACAGTGAGGCGGCAAACATCAAATTCTTTGATGTTTGCCACCTCACTCTTTGATAATCGCCGCCACTCGACTTGCTCGATCAAATTCTTTGAGGTTTGCTGCCTCACGGGCGACACATCAAAAGATTTATTGCTTCTCAATTATTCTAAACTAGTTTATTCCAGATTATTCGTTCATTTTGCCTATATAAGCGGGTGGATGGCCCGAACGTTAGTTCAGTTCTATTTGAGCTACCGAGGTGATAACTTGGACAAGCGATATCCTAGCGAACTGCTCGAGCCGTCAACTTGATTTGTGACTTTGTGTGCATCTTGAGTGGTTACTAACTATAGTTTGTTATTAAGTTTATTAAACGAAAAGTAAACAAAAATGATGTCTGGTGGAAAGAAACGAAAAGTAGATACAGAGGGTCGCCATTTTCAAGAAAAATGGACTGAAGAATTCTTTTTTATCTTGCACAATAGTAAGCCTATTTGTTTGCTGTGTAATGAATTTATTAATTACTCAACTAAGCATGCTACGCTGCACTCACTGACAGGACAATTAAGAACAGACAAAATACAGAAGCTTACCGCAAATTTGGAAAAACAGCAACAAATGTTTCATAAACAAAGAACACAACTTGATAATGTTGTGAAAGCTAGTTTTATAGTTAGCTCAAAATTGTCAAAGGCATTAAAACCATTTGCCGAAGGAGAATTTATCAAGGAGTGTATGTTAGAAGTTTGCGGTATTATGTGTCCTGAAAAGAAAAAAGAATTTGAAAAAATTAGTTTGTCAAGACGAACTGTTGTTCGACGTAAAAAATGATGGCTAATGATATAAAAACAACATTGAGTGACCGTATGGCTGGTTTTGAATCATTTTCCATAGCATTAGACGAGAGCACCGATTTATCTGACACAGCTCAACTGGCTATATTTATTCGAGGTGTTGATAAGGAGTTCACTGTTACTGAGGAATTGCTTGCTTTACAGCCGCTAAAAGGAACCACTACAGGAGAGGATATTTTTATTGAAGTTCAAAAGGTATTCACAAGTTTTGGCTTGCCATGGTCAAAATTAATTGAAGTATGCACTGATGGTGCACCTTCTATGGTCGGCTTACGTAAAGGTTTCATCGGAATTTTGAATGAAAAAGCAACAGAATTAAATGTGCAAAAAGATGATTTGATAGTCCTTCATTACATTATCCACTAACAGAACTTGTGTTCTAAGTCCATTCGACTCCAGAATGTTATGAATGTGGTAGTAAAAACCATCAACTTTATTCGATCCCGAGGGCTTAACCATCGTCAGTTCAAGGCGTTTTTGGATGAAATATCAGCTGAATATAACGACGTAACATATTATTGTGAAGTCAGATGGCGGAGCAAAGGAAAAATGTTGAAACGGTTTTACGAGCTTAGAAATGAGATAGCAGACTTTATGAAAATAAAAGATAAACCACTATCTGAATTAAGTGACCCAAAATGGATATGTGACTTAGCATTTTTGGTCGATCTTACAGGCTATTTGAATGATTTAAATTTGAAACTTCAAAAACAAGGACAGTTAGAAAATGATTTGTACAGCCATTTAAAAGCGTTTCAGATCAAACTACGCTTGTGGGAGTCACAGATGCTGTCTGGTAACAGTTACCATTTCAACACGCTCTCTGCGTATGAAAATATTGCTTATGCTCAATATGCTGAAGAACTCAAGTTACCGTCGGAACAATTTTCGAACAGATTTTGCGACAATACACTTACAAATGGAGTTGATCGAGATTCAAGAAAACTCACTCCTAAAATCCAAATTTGAAGACGTAGAGTTGTGCGATTTCTACAAAAAATACCCAGAAGAAGACAATTTTCCGCAGCTTAGAAAATTCGCAAGAAGATTGATTTTTGCGTTTGGCAGTACTTATAAATGCGAACAGTTCTCTTCATTGATGAAAGTTAATAAATCAACACATCGTACAAGACTGACTGACGATAATTTGGAAAATTCTTTACGTCTTTGTGTCAGTGGAATTAATCCAAATATCGATGGATTAGTTTCCCAAATTCAAGCTCAAGTGTCTCATTGATTTCGGTGTATTTAACTTTCGTAGTTTGTAACAATTGCAAATTTAACGATTTAATTATAATGTACCATTTTTTAAAATTTCATTTTGTTATTTTAATAAATTGTACTATAATAACATTGTCGTATTATTTCATGTCTAATATCTATCGCAAAAAATATTATCACTACTTTAAAATGCACTAAGTACTTTTAAACGCGGCCCGCGAACGTATTTGCACGCTAAAGTTTGGCCCTCAACATGTCAAAGGTTGCCCATACCTGGTCTGGAGAGTGAAAACGCACACTTCTGTAAGAAGAAGGGCGTTAAACCATCCCAGCCCTCTTTTCCACTAGAGGTCTGCCCTGACAGCTCCTGAAGTATGGCAGAAATAGAGATATCGTTAATTCGGTTGATCGATATATGATTAAGACTAGTCCTACACGAAGAGAGTTGAGAAAGCACTGGTTGTGAGGTATTATAAACTGAACCAAAGAAGTCTGCAAATATATTTGCCACATCCTGCGGGTCGGTGTATGTACTCCCCTCTGAAACGAGTTTATAAAACTCCAAAAGCGTCTCGGGTTATTATTAATGGACGACTCAATCGAATCAATGTAATTTTTGAAACAAGCCTGTGTGAGTTCCTAGCATTTTGCTCGTGTGGACTGGAATCTAATGTAGTCGATCACGTGTTGTGATTGTTTAAATTTCTTATGCTGTTTTTTCTTTAAAAATATCAAGTCAATTAGTTTCCATTTAGGAAATTTAAACTGAGCTGACGACCTAATCCGAATGATTGGAACGCATTTTTTAATTGAGTTAAATAAAATATCGTAAAAGTAATCCAAGTCGCAGTTTACATTATCACTTGTTAGTAATGAGTCCCAGTGAGTATTTATTAAAATATCATTGAGAAGGTCAAAGTTACTGTTATTGAAGTCATTTTTCAAACTACTTGAGAAATTAGAATTATTACTTTGAGCGAATAAGTTTAAATCTAATACAAGCGCGGAATGATGGCGATCACAAGTAACAAGCGGAACAACAGCTGCAGTAACTTCACTTTGTTTGGCCAAGTTAGTTTGTAAAAATATAAGATCAAACATGACCGCATTATCATTTAAGACGTTATTAGTTTGCATAGTATTGGCATAACCATAAGCCATAGCAACCTGATTAGCGAGCGGACAGGCTGATTCCGTATAAACACCAAAGCTACTGTGTACCCAAATTATGTTTGGGAGATTAAAATCACCAAAAACACATACATTATGATGAGGATACTCTATGGTCAGTCTTTCGAGGTTAGCACTATGGTCTTGATACACAGACAAAGCAGACCCAGGAGGGATATAAACCGCCCCTAATATACAATCCTGGGACTCAATTCTTACAGAAATAAAAATCTCTTCGTGAATAAAAGTTTCACGGTACAATAAATGAGAATTTAACGTATTTTTAATAGCGATACATACACCACCTCCACGCGATTTGCCCGACCTTTGGGGGTCACGATCACACCTATAAAGTTTATAGTTTAGGAAACCCAATTCAGCGTCAAAAAAGTCTGACGTTAACCAAGTTTCAGTGAGAATAATTATATCGTATTCGTATAGAATAAACGACTTTTTTATTTCAAACAATTTGGTCCTAAGACCTCGAACATTTTGGTAATAAGTGCGTAAGCATTTATTACCAGACGCTAAATTATAGTTAACAGCCGCAGCATCGTCGATGATCGGATCCAGAGGGTGTGATTTAGTCGGGGTATCTATAACTGTTGGAAGGTTGTTCCTTCCTGAGGTAACAAAGTACTGGATCCTGTTGTAGATGATTTTATATTCCGTTTTCGGTTAGAGAATGGGCGAACTACTATCCCTTCTGGCCATTTATCGGCACTAAAAATTGATGGTGAATTTTCTGCGCAGATCCCGACTTTAAAGGAACAGTATCTAGCGTTGTTTATGTATTTAAAACCGAGTCGACCTTGTTAGTTTAATTACACTGACTTTTCACGTCACGCGAGGAATTTCATGTGTGACGTCAGAAAAGCTCCTTGTATTTCTCGGGACGTAGATATTTCTAATAAAATCAAATTTGCTATGAAATTTAAACATATGTGACGGTATGATTTTTAATTACTTTAATTTTTTTCGTATTGAGAAGGCTGCCTTAGAAAATCTGTCAAAAAAAAAAAATAATAATTGTGAGCGGTCAACTTGGTACGATCACGATCACGAGCTGTACTGTTTATTGGTATTACGACATCATAAACTACAGAAAGGGTTCTTGCTAGACCTAAGTTCAAAGATTACCGTCGAATATAATGTTAATACTGCTGAAAATTCCTCAACTCCTCGTCTTGCGTTCACTGATGAAACTCTCCAAATCCTCATCTGGCCGCTAGTGCGGTGGTTGGTTTCTGCGGGTCACCTGTCTGTGCTTGAAGAGTATTGTCAAGAGAAAATCAAGAACATGTCCGTGCTTGAAGAAAAAATCAAGAAATTGAACCGTAATTAATTAGTCTTCAACCGCAACCCCAAGTGGAGGATACTGCTATAATTACTCTTGCCACAGGATACAGATAAGTCCCAAGAAACTTTTATATTGTGTTTATTTTTCAAATTGAATTATTCATATTTATTCAACCTCTTTAGTTTATAAATAATGTAATCTTCAGTGCACTCGAGAATTAGGTCATGAAGCATTGCAATTGGCTAACTTTTAATATTAACTCACAATTTGGAAAATAAAAATTAACCCAAAATTCAATTTATAACAAATTCTTATCTTAGTTGTTATTTCGTAATTTAAACAATTAAGATTACTCAGATGTTCCTGTCAATTACGTGGCGCCCAAAACATATATAAAAAAGAAAAACGGGACCCACCCTTCGTACTGAGTGAGCTGGACAAGAAACAATTAGCTAAATTGAAGTTAACGTCACAGAATTGCACACTATGACCGATTTTTGGTTTCCGCTGGAAGTCAGCATGATGATGTTTCTGCCGAAAATTGCGGAATTCGAGGAAGACGTGTTGAAACAGAACGGATGGTCAGTAACAGGAATTTCCCAATCTTTGAAAATGGAAATCGCACACGTGGTCGCTAGTTACATGCTGCCCTTAGTCTTCCTGTTTTCCGTTATGCATGCCACCCGTATCGTTGATTTCAGATTGCTAAGATGCGGTTTATTGGAGTTTTTCTCTGATATATCGTCAAGATAACGGAAAACAGGAAGAACAAGGACAGCGTGTAACTAGGGACAACGTGTGCGATTTCCATTTTCAAAGATTGGGAAATTCCTGTTACTGACCATCCGTTCTGTTTCAACACGATTTCCTCGAATTCCGCAATTTTCGGCAGAAACAGCATCATGCTGACTTCCAGCGGAAACCGAAAATCGGTCATAATGTGCAATTTTGTGACGTTAACTTCTATTTAGCTAATTGTTCCTGGTCGAGCTCACTCAGTACGAGGGGTGGGTTCTGTTTTTCTTTTTATTTATGTTTTGGGCGCCACGTAATTTACAGGAACATCTGAGTAATCCTAATTGTTTAAATTACGAAATAACAACTAAGATAAGAATTTGTTATAAATTGAATTTTGGGTTAATTTTTGTTTTCCAAATTGTGAGTTGATATTAAAAGTTAGCCAATTGCAATGCTACATGACCTAATTCTCGAGTGCACTGGAGATTACATTATTTATAAACTAAAGAGGTTGATTAAATATGAATAATTCAATTTGAAAAATAAACACAATATAAAAGTTTCTTGGGGCTTATCTGTATCCTGGGCAAGAGTAGTTATAGCAGGATCGTCCACTGGGGGTTGCGGTTGAAGACTAATTAATTACGGTTCGATTTCTTTATTTTTTGTTCAAGCACGGACATGTTCTTGATTTTCTCTTGACAATACTCTTCAAGCACGGACCGGTGACCCGCAGAAATCAACCACCGTACTAACGGCCAGATGAGGAGTTGAAGAGTTTCAGCAGTAAAGGCAAGACGAGGAGTTGAAGAATTTTCAGCAGTATTAACATTATATTCGACGGTAATCTTTGAACTTAGGTCTAGCAAGAACCCTTTCTGTAGTCTATGATGTCGTAATACCAACAAACAGTACAGCTCGTGATCGTGATCGTACCAAGTTCACCGCTAACAATCATTATTTTTTTTTTTTGACAGCCAGCCTTCTCAAATAAAAACATACGAAAAAATTAAAGTAATTAAAAATCATACTGTCACACATAATAAGTAAAAACAAGTACATTTTCAATTTCACAATATTTCAGTGTTTTATCCGTTTCGCTACGCAACTAAACCAAATTTTCAGAATTTTCTAAACTTTATATTTTATTTCGTGAGTAAACAAGGATAGTAAATCTATGTTAAAAAACAAAAATGAACATTTCTTAAGATATAAACTTTTTGTCTCGTGTAATATAAGGCAAAAGTAATGTCATTTTATGAATTGGCTGCCATTTTATTAAAAATAAAAAAAATAGGCAATGTGTTGACTGAAAGTTAATTTAAAGGTGTAAAATTGATAATATAAAGTTAAAAAAATGATATCGGTCAAATGACCATCTCCTGAGTTGGCAAAAGGCAAAAGTAATGACATGTTATGAATTGGCTGCCATTTTATTAGAAATAGAAAAATAGGCAATGTGTTGACTGAAAGTTAATTTAAAGGTGTAAAATTGATAATATAAAGTTAATAAAATGATATCGGTCAAATGACCATCTCCTGAGTTGATGTTGATTTTGCTCATTTTACAGCATTTTGAATTGTTGTTCGTAAAACATCAGGCTCCAAATTGGTAATTTCTTCTTCAATGTTGGCTTTCAAGACTTGCAAGGTTTGTGGTTTGTTGCGGTAAATGCGAAATTTCAAAAAGACCCACAGGGAACATTAAATGACTAAAAATGTTTTTAAAGATAATCTACTTTTCATGTTTAATATCGTATGTTCTATAAAATAAAACCTCTAGAGTGCTATGAAAAAATTGTAGGTTGGCAACTCTGAAATTATACATTATAATTGTTATGTCTGACGTTTTATATGGCAATTCCTAACGCGTGTAGCCAACATAAATAAAAAAATGATAAAATCATAGCACTCTAGAGGTTATTTCTATTAAACATATGATATTAATTGAAGTAAAACTGACATGTTAGCCACAATCTGAAATGTTAAATTTTTCCCACATTTCCCCGATTCAAGATTTTTTCCCTGGCCTTTTAATAGAACTTTCCTCTGTGGGAAACCTCCATTTTGTTAAATTGTTTTCATTGTTTTTGTCAATATTTAAGTTAATTTTATTAACGTTTACGTATGTATTTTGTAATTTGCCTGCTGATTTTGACAAATTTAATAATGTCATATGGCTTTTTTGTTAGTGTTTTGGTCAATTTAAATATAATTTCATGACTTTTCTCTGACTTTCCCGGTTTTAACGATATTCAGTGAGTTTTTTATCTACGCAATTTTCAGACATTGGTCGATTTTATAATAGAGTTCAATTTGAAGCTTTAAACGAGTGTTTTCCACTCCCAGACTAAGCATGAAGTAAAATTTCGAGTTTAGAAAAGCCCCGTGAAAATTTTCGGGCTTTTCTAAACTCGAAATGTTACTTCATGCGCCACGTAGTTAAATCACTGATTTTAGGTAAAGTTTAAAATATTCTACAAAAGCAGTATGCTAAAAAGGTCTAGCAAGAACCCTTTCTGTAGTCTATGATGTCGTAATACCAACAAACAGTACAGCTCGTGATCGTGATCGTACCAAGTTCACCGCTAACAATCATTATTTTTTTTTGACAGCCAGCTTTCTCAAATAAAAACATACGAAAAAAATTAAAGTAATTAAAAATCATACCGTCACAATATATATATATAAAAATGTTTGCATACACATATGTGAACAATTTGTTTGTTTATCTAAAAGAAATGAAATTAGTAATTTATAAATATAAAATAATAAATAGTGATGTGTCCATCAGAATACTTTCCCCGTAATTTAAACAATTGATAATTAACATACTAAACTTATTTCATTTGTCAATTACTTAAAGACCATTTCACATTAAATCAGTGTTTGTAACGCGTGGCGCATTAAGTAAAATTTCGAGTTCAGAAAAGCCTGAATTTGGCTCGGTCGCTCTGCTTCGCTATGCGCCCGAGCCAAATTTTCAGGCTCTTCTAAACTCGAAATTTTACTTCATGCTTAACCTGGAAGTGGAAACACTCGTTAGACGATAAGATGGTATGGTATGGTATGGTATGGGGTCGGTGGGTCGTGTGGCCTCTGGGCCTTTCGAAGTTACCTCGACCTAAAAGATCTTTTGTAACTATCCCTGACCTACTTGAGTCCCTCAATGTCTAGACTTCTTATGAAGTCTACTATAACTTGAGGGTTAATGTGTACCAGTTCCTCGGTGTTTAAAGTGGCCGATGACAGGTAGTTCCCTCTTTGAAGGGACAAGGCAGGGCATTCACAAAGTAGGTGCTCTGCTGTTTCTTGTGCCTCGTTGCAGAACCTGCAGTTGGCATCAGTTGTCTGACCCATCTTGGTGAGGTGGTACTTCAGAGGACAGTTCCAGTTAGAAGGCCGGTTATGAGCCTTAGGTTGCCCTTGCTTAACCTGAGAAACTGTCCGGCTCTTACGGCAGAGAAGGCGATGAACCTTTTCGCCTGCCGCAGACCAGGTGTGTCTCTCAGGTGAGCACTTTTGGCAGCATCTTCCCATTCCCGGATCATCCCCTTGATGCGGACTTTAGTTATTCCACTGTAAGGTTCTGGTCCGACAAATGGAGTCTTGGACCCTTCCTTGGCAAGGTTGTCGGCAATTTCATTGCCTTTGATCCCTGCGTGTCCCGGAACCCAGACCAGCTTGACTCTGTTGTTCCTAGCCAGCTGCTTTAGGGATAGCTTGCACTCCCAGACAGATTTAGACTTGCATGTAGGCGATTTTATTGCCTTTAATGCAGCTTGACTGTCTGAGCAGATGCAAACCCTCTGTTTGTTGTATCCCCTGTCTAAACATATGTGGGCGCATGTGTTCAGGGCCTCGATTTCTGCCTGAAATATCGATGGGGATCGTCCCAAGGCCCTTGATAACTCGCATCGAGGGCCAGTGATACCGATTCCGACTCCGTTTTCAATTTTGGATCCGTCAGTGAACCAAACTATCGAGGAGCCTTGTAACTGCTTGACCCTCGCTCCAACATCATGGCGGCCATGGATGGCCACTTCAATCGTTGTGTCGAAGTCGTAGTCAGTTGACATGTAGTCTTTGGGCATGTATATCGCTCTTTCACACACAGTGTTGAGGATTTTTAGGTGCCCGTTAAGGTATCCAAATTTTGGTGTGTCTGTCTGGATTATTCTTAATGCGTCTAGTGCTGCTTCCCTTTTCACGTGCAGATGCAGAGGTGTGAGATTTAGCATAGCCTCCATTGCTCCAGTGGGGCAGGTGTTCATAGCCCCTGTGATGCCCAAACATGCCAGCCGTTGAACCTTGCTGAGCCTTGCTTGGGTTGTGATCTCCGTTGTCTTCGTCCACCAGACAACGGAACCATAGGTGATTATTGGTCTTATCACCGTAATGAAAAGCCAGTATATCATCTTGGGGTGTAAACCCCATCGTTTGCCAAATAGCCTGCGGCAGGCCCATATTGCCCTTACTGCTTTGGCAGTGATGTTATCCACATGGGTTTTCCAGTTTAGCCTCTGGTCAAAGGTGAGGCCGAGATATTTAACTGTGTTGGAAAGCCCAATGAGTGTCCCATTCATGGTTAGTGCCTTAAGGTTTAATTTTCTACGACCTGTAAATGGGACAATTACAGTCTTGTTGGGATTGATAGTGAGCCCCTTCTGCACGCACCATGTACTTACTTTCCGAAGGGCTGACTGCATGCGATTGGACACCGTATCGTCATGCTTTCCCCTAACTATGATGACGATGTCGTCAGCATAGCCTTGTACGTCAAAACCGTCGTTGGATAACACCGATATTAGCTCATCGACAACTAGTGACCACAGCAGGGGCGATAGAACCCCGCCTTGTGGGCACCCCTTTACTGCGAACACAGTTGCCGATTCATCGCCAATGGACAGTGTGATCCTACGACCTTTGAGCATAGCATGGATCCATTTGGATGTGGAGGCATCAATTCCTCTTGATTTGGTGGCCATGTCTATGGATTCATAGGAGGTGTTGTCAAATGCACCTTCGATGTCCAAGAATGCGCATAGAGCCACTTCTTTGCTTGCGATGCTCTTCTCTATTACACTTGTTAGTGTGTGAAGGGCATTTGTTGTTGATTTGCCTGCTTGATAGGCAAATTGGTGTTTGTGAAGGGGAAACGACTGAAGGGCTTTCCCTCTGATATTTCTATCAATGATTTTCTCCATTGATTTTAGGAGAAAGGAGGTGAGGCTTATGGGGCGATATGACTTAGGCTCGTCAATTTCGCGTTTGCCAGCCTTTGGTATAAACACCACCGCCACCTCCCTCCACTGCTTGGGGATATACCCAAGAGAGTAGCTAGCTCTGAAAATTTGCGTGAGACGTGGTAATAACTCCTCCCCTGCCCTTTGCAAAAGGGCTGGAAAGATGCCATCTGCCCCCGCGGATTTGAACGGCTTGAAGCCGTTGATCGCCCATGTTATTATGCTTGGAGTGAAGATCTTTGTTGCCAGTTTTTTGCTTTCTCTGGTAGGGCGTTCTTCTACCTCAAAGCCGATGGCAGGTAAGTCTTCACTGTTAATTGCCTGGGACCCAGGAAAGTGAGCTTCTAGGAGTACTCTTAGACTTTCTTTTAGGGTTCCAGTGTATTCACCGTTGGACATTTTTAGTAGTCCAATACCGTTCGTGTGATCCTTTGCAAGTACTTTTTGGAGGCGTTGTGCGGGAGGTAGATCATCTATCCCCTCGCAGAAAGTCCTCCAAGTTTTCCTTTTGGATTTTCTCAGTTCTTTGTTGTACTCCGTAAGGGCCTTTCTGTAATCCTCCCACTGTCCAGAGGCTTTAGCCCTATTAAAAGTACGCCTAGTTTTGGCCTTTAGGCTCGCGAGTTCGCTGTTCCACCAGGGCACTTCTCTAACAACAGCCCTTTGCTTTAGTGGACAACTACTTTCGTAAGCGATGTTGATTACATCTTGTAATTGTGTCGATGCTGCTTCTAGCTGCTCGACTGTTTCAATAGGATTCAGTGGTCCCGCAAGTTCCGACGTAAGGCGCTCTTGGTAGGCCTCCCAGTCGGTATTTTTGGGATTTCTGAATCCATTGATGTGGTTATTACCACTATCGATGTCAAACCGTATATGCTGATGGTCTGATAGTGAGACGTAATCTGAGACGTGCCAGTTTTGTATGTACTGGCTTATGTAATTATCAGCTAGTGAGATGTCTAATACCTCCTTTCTAACTGATGTGATAAAAGTAGGTTTATTGCCCTTATTGACTATATCTAAGTTTTCACCTAAAACATAGTCTAGCAGGAACTCACCTCTTCTGTTGGTGTCCGTACTGCCCCATACAGTGTGGTGCGCGTTGGCGTCGCAGCCCAGGACCAGGTGTTTGTTTTCCTTCCTGCACCAGGTGATGAGGAGTTTGACCTCTTCTGGTGGAGGGGATGTGGAGTCACCCGGGAAGTAGGCCGAGGCTATAATGATTGTCCTCTTGCTCGTCCCCTTAGTGACTCTAATTTGTGCTGTGACCAGATCTCTCGTGATGAATTCTGGAACAGGAATGTAGTTAGTGCCGGCTTTGAATAACAAAGCGGCCCTAACGTTATTGTGTAAGGTACTATAGATCAACTTACAGTTTTTGGATTGGAGTCCCATAATTTGGCCTCTTCTGGTCCAGGGCTCTTGAATGAGCCCTATGTCTAACTGCTCCTTAATAAACCTTCTTGAAAGTACGCTCGAGGCCGCTTTAGCATGGTGGAGGTTTATTTGGACGCAAGTTAGTTTTTGAGGTGATCGGGTCATTTTGGCTTTCCGGGGGCAGGACTCAGTGTTCCTTTTCCCCTGGGGCCAGTTTCTCCGATCCCCTCACCTGCTACGGATGGGCTGTCCGGCTTGTTGTTTTTTGCCGGTCCAACCTCCTTCTCGGCATTGGGTGCGGAAGCTGGTGAGTAGGGCATCTCGTCCGTCCTTTCCTCTAGCTCCATGGTTTCTGGAGCGTTCTCCAGCTCCATGATTTCTGGAGCATCCGCTTTTTCGGGCTCATTTTGTGGGGCTGTCTTATCTGCCCCCGTGGTCCTTTTCGGCCTTAATTGTATGTGGCCGAATTTGTAGCTCACCCTATATGCAGCCTCTTTGAGGCTTGCCGACGATATGCTGTCCACTGATAGGGCGAGCTCTACTGTGGGGCCATTGGAGGTTCTCCTTAGCACCCTCCAGCTTTGTGAGGCTTAGAGGCTGTTTTGGGCCTCTAAAAGCTGCAGTATCCTCTCATTGGAGTATCCTGCGCTCGATGGGAAGTAGCCAATTACTATATCCGTATGTGGAAAATCTTTTTCTTCCACATACTTCAGCAAGGCGCCATCCCACGGTTTTAGTGCTGGCACGACGGACTTTAGCCAGTCTGCAGTGGCCTTATCCGCGCATACCAACATAAGCCATCCTGGTCTATTGTTGGAGCTTAAGAATTTTGGGCGAATGTCCCCTTCCTTTAGCTCCACAATTTTATCCAGGATTGCTTCCTGAAGCATTGTTAGTTGATTCGCATCAGCTAACGCCTCAGGGAACTTACTAGGCATTATACCTACCCGTATGCTCCCTGCTGCCTGACTGAAGGAAGGCTTCGGACCTTCGCCTTCAGTTGATTTACGGGGAGGCCTTGATTTGGTAGCCTCTGCCCGTTTTTTTGCTGCTCCCGAGGAGGAAGCAGCAGAGGGAGAGGTGCGAGGTCTGGAGCCTTCAGCCTCAGCCTTTGCGGTCTGATTGCCGGAAGGTCTTTCCCCCGCCTTCACCCTCTTAGTTGGAGCTTTTTTCTCCGGGGTACTGCCATCGGACCTGGGCCTTTTGTTGTGGCCCGCTTCTTTGGAGTTGGGAGGATTAAGGGAAATTACGGCTTGTGCTCGGGCATCCTCCATGGTAACCCCTTGTCGCAGGAGGAATCTATACCTCTTCTTTGCCGCACCACCTAACTTGGGATATTGAAATCCCTTAGTTGAGGATTGATCCTCTGTGTTCTGGCCAGGCCTCTCAGCCTGCTCCAGATTTTTAGGGATGTCGGTGACATCCGTGGGGGGGGACGTAGTATCCCCTTCTTTCCTTCTTTTTTTTCTTTGTTTGTTCTCATATTTGTTCCCACGAGAAGCTAGGGAAGTAACAGGTCACCCGTAACAGAGCCCCGCATGCTACGAGAAGGCTAGTTGCAACCAGGGGGCGCCATCTCCCTGGAGGTTGGGACCGGTAAAGACTAGTCTTCTATCTAGCCACGCATCTTATCGGCCCAGTCCCCTACCTTAAGATTTAGGATTTTATTGAGGTGTCCTTCTCTTGGTCCAGGCGGTTAAGCCACGACCCCCCTCAATCTCTGCCCGCGAGACATGACCACGTCAACAGAGATTGAATGGTATTACGAGGGCACACTGCCAGGCAGTATGTGGACTTCGGCATCGTTAACCTCAGTGCAATCCCTTAGCCACGATACGACAGCCGGGATGAGGGGAGTTGGTCCGCGGCAAAAGCCTTCGGTACCACCACGCAGGATGTTAGGCCTGGAGTGATCCCTGTAGCTACCACTAGCCATTTCAACTGGGTCGATATGGCCGATCCCCTATCCGCCACCTGGGGACGCGCTTGATAGCTCTCCACGCCACAAGTAGACGATAAGATAGAATCTTAGTCAATAATCGCCTGATTTTGTTTTTTTTAACTTTAGCGCAAAGTTTATTCATTTATCGACAATCGCTGATAATTTTCTGAAAATTCGAAATATCTTTTGTAATCTAAGATCAGGAAACAAGAAACTGCACCTTTTAATATTTTTATATTCACTCATTAATAACATTTTATGCAACTTTAAATGTCGTTAAAAATAGCTCGATTTTGTATATTTTAAATCCATTCCACGACAATCACTGATAATTTTATAAAAATCCCAAATGTCTTTCGTAATCTAAGATCAGAAAACAAGAAACTTTATATATATAGTAGCACTACACTCCATGTGGAGTCTGGCTGCTTCTTTTCTGAAGCTTTCATGATCCGATTTCTGGGGTGGATCAATTCCCATTGAGTCTATTTCTTCTCTTCCTATTTTAATTTATAAAAGTCCTTTAACTTTGTTCACTACTTCTCTCCATTCTTTTCTGTTTTTTATCTTTTCTTTCCAATTCTTGATTCCCATTCTCCTAAGATCTTCCTCGACTTCATCTATCCATCTCGATCTGGGCCTTCCTTTCCTCCTTCTTCCTCCGGGGTTCCATTCAGCTATAGTTCTTATTGTCGCTGTCGATTCTGACCTCCACACGTGCCCCAACCATCTTAATCTTTGCATCTTTATGTGACTTATTATATCTTCCTCCCCCATTTCTTGTCTTATTTCCCTGTTCGTCCTTCTGCGATATTCATTGTCATTTTCCATTATGGGTCCAAGTATCATTCTCATTATTTTTCTCTCCATTATTAGTAATTCATTTTGTTCTTTTTGCGCCATTGTCATTGTTTCCCCAGCGTAAGTCATAATTGGTTTGATCATAGTTTTGTAAACGTCCATTTTTATTTTGTTTGTTGCTATATTGTTCCTCAGTATGTTAATGTTAGCGTATACTGCTCTATTAGCCGATTGTATTTTTTCTTTAATTTCTTTTTGTCTTTTTCCGTTGCTTGCTATCTGTACTCCTAGATATTTAAATTTATCAACAACTTCAAATTTATATTTTCAAATTTTAACGTGCTCATTTTCTTCTTTTTTTCCACATTTCATAAATTTGGTCTTGTTGGTGTTAATTTCCATTCCCATTTTCTTTGCTTCTTTCTCTATTTCTTCCAGTACTGATATCATTAGTTTTCTTTGCTTCGCGACTACTACTATATCGTCTGCATACGCTATTATCTGTGTGCCTTTTGTTCTCAATGTTTTTTTGTCAATATTTCTCAGAATATAGTCCAGAGCTAGATTAAACAACGTTGCCGAGAGAGTATCACCTTGACGTACTCCTTGATTTATTGGAAATTCTTCTGTTTCACCATACTGTGTTTGAACACTGGCCACCGTTTCTTTCATTGTCATTTGTATTTGTGATGTATACGAATTATGTTTAATATGCATATTGATATTCGCGAAATCTACGGTGTACGAAGATGCACGAATATCAATGCTGCGGATCATCTTCGGATCCGCTACAGTTGTTAATTGAATTGTCCGTTGTGTGCATCGTATTAACAATAAATTGTGTGTGTGTTAATTTGAACTTTATTTCACTAACACCCCAAAAATATTACATTGGCGACGAGGAAAAAAGACCTTTATATTTAACTGTGCGAGTTTAAAGTATTTCTAATACGCGAGTGTGTGGATTAAAGTGGATTTGTGTGGAGTGACCACGAGCGATGGCGGAACAAAAAGTGACCATCGGAATTCAATGTGAATTTGATCCGCAAGAGCACGAGTGGTTTATTCATAAAGAAAGAATGGAACAGTTTTTTATAGCAAATTCGATTACCGATAATTCGATAAAGCGCGCAATAATGCTAAATAGTTTATCGCAAAGTGCCTATAAACTATTAGCGGACCTAACTTCACTGACCCTACCTAGTGCCTGTGATTACGCTGAAATTGTGAAGAATATGGAAGAGTTTTATTCAGAAAAAAAGGCGATATTCCCAGAGCGTTTCAAATTCTACGCAGCACATCGAATCCATCCCGAATCGCTTCAAGAATGGGCATCGAGACTAAAACATCTTTCTATGGATTGCAAATTTGGTCAGTACCTGGATACAGCATTAAGGGACAAATTCATTATGAGCCTAGAAGCTGGGAAAATACGGGATCGGCTGTTTGCAGAGGACGATACGCTAACGTTCAAAACGGCGTTGGAAATTGCAAAGACGTCTGCATCAGCACAACTAGGATATGGAGTTATTGAAGTGGAGGAAGCAGCTAGGAGAGTTAAGACGGAGCCGCTCTACAAGCTGGGGCAACGAGGATCATCAGGAGGCGTCGGCGCCGCCGCCTGCGGTCCGCGACGTTCATCGTCCTTCAGCAGAGGTCAGCATCCTGATAAGAAGAACAACATCGGACGCGGATCGACATCGAGGACGGTCCCAAGCCAGAGATGCGCGCGCTGTGCTCGCACGAATCACACGTCAAATGAGTGCCGGTATAAAGAATGCATTTATAACAGCTGCGGGAAGAAAGGACATCTAAGCAAAGTATGTAAAACACCGCAATATAATGTTCATTATGTGAGTGCATCTGCAATGGAATTATTTTCAATTTCAAATAAACGTAATTCACCAATCGCAATTGATGTTTTGATAAACAATATTCCACTGCAGATGGAACTTGATACAGGTGCCGCTGTTTCGGTGATCTCGTGCAGAACTTGGGAAACCAAATTTAAAAATGTTTGCCCTTTAGTCAAAACTAAGCAAATTTTAACAAATTATACAGGTGGAAAAATTTCTCCCATAGGCGAAAGTACTTTTGAGGTAACTTATAATAATAAAACTTGCACAATTAAGTTATTTATAATAAAAAATGGTGGCCCACCACTCTTAGGACGAGATTTTGTAAATAAGTTCAATCTAGGATTTCAAGAAATAAATTATATTAGGAATAATACAGATTTGGAACCACTGATTAAACAGTACCCTCAAGTACTTTCAGAGGAACTAGGAACCTTTAATAAAAAGAAACTTAGCGTAAATATTAGAGAAAATGCATCTCCAAAATTTTTTAGAGCTAGAGCATTACCATTCGCTTTAATAAGCAAAATTGACACTGAATTAGATAGGTTAATTAAGGCTGGTGTTTTATCACCAGTGGAGCACAGTGATTGGGGCACCCCAATTGTGCCAATATTTAAAAAGGATAACTCAGTGAGAAACTGTGGCGATTATAAGATAACAGTAAATCCTCATTTAAATATGGATCGTTATCCGTTGCCGAGAATTGATGAGTTATTTTCGAAATTGCACGGGGGGCAGCAATTTTCAAAAATTGACTTGTCACATGCTTATCAGCAAGCACTTTTAGAAGACTCATTAAAGAAATATACTGCTATATCCACTCATAGGGGACTATTTATTTATAATAGATTGCCGTTCGGTATAGCTAGTGCCCCCGCGCAATTTCAAAGGATAATGGAAGGGTTATTTGGAAAAATGGATGGGGTATGTTGTTTTTTGGATGACATTGTGGTAACAGGTAAAACCAAAGAACAGCATATAGTCCGCTTACATTCCATTTTGAAAATACTAAGTAATTCAGGGTTAACTATTAAGAAGGAGAAATGTGCTTTTTTTCAAAATTCAATTGAATATCTGGGTCATATTATAGATAAAAATGGGTTACATAAATCACAGAGAATTATAGAATCAATTATAAAGATGGCGATTCCTAAAAATGTAACTGAATTGAAATCATTTTTAGGAATGGTTAATTTTTACCATCGATTTGTGCCCAATCTACCTAATATAGTTCATCCCTTGTATAAAATGATTAAAAAAGATCAAGTTTGGATATGGTCAAGTGACTGCAAAACCGCTTTTGAAAAGGTAAAAAAAAATACTAGCTTCAAGTACATTTTTAGTGCATTATAATCCGGATTTGAATGTTCGGTTAACAGTCGATGCATCGCAATATGGGTTGGGAGCCATTTTATCCCATGTGTACGAAAATGGCGTAGAGCGGCCAGTTGCGTATGCATCACGAACCTTATCGTCGGCCGAATCTCGATATTCTCAAATAGATAAAGAGGCTTTGGCGATAATGTTCGGCGTCAAGAAATTTTACCAATATTTATACGGTCGTAAGTTTGAACTGTTGACCGATCACAAACCATTAGTTTTGATTTTTGGCCCTAAACAGGGTATCCCTATGATGGCAGCGAACAGGCTTCAAAGATATGCCTTGTTTTTATCCGCATTCGATTTTAATATTAAATATATTAAATCAAAAGAAAATAATGCTGATTTCTTATCGAGAATGCCTGTAAAAAATAAGGAAATTGAAGAAGTAGAAGAAGAATATAATCAATTGAATTTTATTAAAGAATGTACAGATATTCCATTAAATGTTGAAGATATTAAAATTGAAACCCAAAAAGATGCAATTTTAAGCAACGTTTTAAAATTTGTTGTTAATGGTTTTCCTGAAAAATGTGAAAATGAGTTAAGGCCATTTTTTACCAGAAAAAATGAAATTTCAGTAGTAAATAATATTTTATTATGGGGTTATAGAGTCATTATTCCAGAAAAATTGCAAAGCAAAATATTACAAGAATTACATAGCACCCACATGGGGATTGTGAAAACTAAATATTTAGCTCGTTCCTATGTTTGGTGGCCATCACTCAATATAGACATTGAGAAAATTTGTAAACAATGCGAAATTTGTCAACAATTTAGATGTAGCCCAGAGAAGGTTCCTTTGCAAAATTGGCAAATTCCAGGGGGAGTATGGGAACGGTTACATCTGGATTTTTTAGGACCATTACGTGGTTTAAATTATTTAGTAATTACTGATGCGTTCTCGAAATGGTTAGAGGTATTTCCACTTAAAAAGATTACGTCAGAACAAACTATAATGAAGCTCAGAGAAGTATTTGCAAGGTTTGGTATTCCTAAGGTAATTGTATCCGATAATGGCCGTCAATTTGTTTCGGAAGAATTCAAACTATTTCTAAATAGGAATAATATAAAATATATTAATTCTCCGCCTTATAATCCCTCTTCAAATGGCGCGGCTGAAAATAGTGTTAAATTCTTAAAAGCTTATCTGTTAAAAGAATTTAAATTACATAATAATATTGACGTAGAGGTAATTTTAGCCAGATATTTAATCCATTACCGGAATACCGAACACTGTTCTACTGGGGAGTCACCAGCAAGGCTGATGTTAGGTCGTCCCTTAAGGACACGCTTAGATTTAATTAAACCTAATAATGTGTATAGACCAACTAAAGATTTAGAGTGTGTCAGAAATAACCTAACATCTAGCCATAATAGAAATAAAAAATATTTGAAGGGAAAAAGAAATGTTTATTTTGAGCAGGGTGAACATGTTTTGGCACGAGATTATCGTAGCGTAAAACCAACTTGGGCACCGGCTTTAATTAACAGAAGATTGGGTGTAAATACGTATGAAGTTAAATTTGGTAATACGTTATGGAAACGCCATGCCAATCAACTGTTACAAGTGCATTACGAGCCACCGCAATCTAGTGAAGTTCGGGACGGCGATAGAATTAGTGAAAGTAAAATGTGCGCAGAACCAGATTCCGTAAATGAAGTTGAATTAGAGTCAAAAACAATTGAAGTGGTAAATACATCAATGGACTCATCATCTGTTTCTGATCCCATTCAAACTACTCTTAGTGTATCTCCGCCAGTGAGGCCACGTAGAAAACGTGCCCCACCTGAAAGACTTCATTATTAATTAAGTAAAAAATGTATTTTTAAGTTAAGCAGGAGGAGATGTGATGTATACGAATTATGTTTAATATGCATATTGATATTCGCGCCATCTACGGTGTACGAAGATGCACGAATATCAATGCTGCGGATCATCTTCGGATCCGCTACAGTTGTTAATTGAAGTGTCCGTTGTGTGCATCGTATTAACAATAAATTGTGTGTGTGTTAATTTGAACTTTATTTCACTAACACCCCAAAAATATTACAGTATTAATCTTCTTAGTTTACCATTAATCTTCATTTCTTTTAATGCTGTTGTTAATGTAAGAGACACATTAACAACAGCATTAAAAGAAATGAAGATTAATGGTAAACTAAGAAGATTAATTTATTGTGTCAAAGGCTTGTTTGAAATCTACAAAGAGCAATTCTATATTTATGTTGTGTTCGTGTGTTTTCTCCATGATTTGTTTGATGGTATGTATTGCATCTGTTGTAGATCTTCCTTTCATGAAGCCACATTGGTAATCTCCGATGATGGTTGCAGCTTTTTCTGCTAGTCGCTTCTGAATAATTGCGGTCAATATTTTGTAGGTGGTGTTCAATAATGTTATTATCTTCTCGTTCCACCGATAATAGTTCTTTGAAGTGTTCTTTCCATATTTTCTTTGTTTCTTCTTCATTTTCAGCTATTTTTCCAGTCTTACTTTTTATGTTGTTTGTCTTTCTATTCTTTGGTCTCTGTTCGTTAATTTTTTGGTAATATATTTTTGTGTTTTTGTTTTTTCTTTCTTCTTCTATTTCTTTAATTTTGTTTTCTAGCCATTTCCTTTTTATGTTTCTTAGCACTTTTTAACTTTTCTTTCTTCTTTCTTCATATTCCCGTCGGTGATTATAATCTTTTGTTCTTAACCAGTTCAGTCTAGCCTTGGCTTTTGCTTCTATTATTTCTCCACACTGGTCATTTCACCAATCATTTCTAGTTATCTTCGTTTGTACTCCTAATTGTGTTTGGGCTGCATTACTGATACACTCTCTTATGTAGCACCATTGTACATCGATGGAGATTCCGTCATTATTCTGTGTTTGTAGGTGTTTTTCTATATTTCTCATGTAGTTTTCTTTTTCTTTCTCATTTTTTAATTTTTCAATTTGCCATTTCCTTCTTTTTGTTCTTCCACCTTTCTCTACAATTATCTTCTGCTTAATCTTAGCCAATACTAGGTAGTGGTCGGAGTCTGCACAAGCCCCTCTGTATGTTCTAACGTCTCTGATTGATGTCTGTCTTTCTTTCTTAATAAGCACATGATCTATTTGGTTTCCTTTCTCTTGTGATGGTGGTGTCCATGTTATCTTGTGCTCAGTGGGGTGATTGAATTTTGTACTGGCTATTACAAATACATTCGCTGCTACTAAATTGCACAGCCTGTTTGTTTTATCATGTACAGTGAACTTTCCTGCAACTCCCTTCATACGGTCTTCTTTTCCCACTTGTGCGTTAAAATCGCCTAATAGTATTATCGTATCCTGTTTAGGAATTTTCTCTAATGTTTTTTCTATTTGTTCATATATTGCATCTTTGTCTTCATCGGTTGCCGATTCTGTAGGTGCATACACATTTATTAATGTTAGGTTAAATGGCTTACTTTTTACTCTGATATAAGCTAGTCGTCCATTCATCGGTTTATATTCAATTATTTGTTGACTTATTCTATTTGTTACAATGAAAGCCACTCCATTTCTACCTTGCTTTTCTTCCCCTGAGTAAAATACTGCAAAGTTGTCTTTCCTTATTTCACCACAACCTTTCCATCTTGTTTATTGCAAAGCGATTACTTCTGTCTTGTATTTTTCCATTTCTTTTGCAATTTCCATTATTTTTTCGGGCGCTAGCATAGTTCTAATATTCCATGTACCTACTTTAATCATATTTCTGTTTCTTTTGTATTTTTTCATATTCGTTAACCTTTTCGTTCCGTTCTTCATTGTTTTTGTCTTCATACTTTTTAACAACTTATTATCTAGTCGTTTTTTATTACTTGTTTGTTTACGTCTTTCCATTCGTGAATCATTCCATCAATGATTATTTTCTGATAACCCACTTTAACACGCCTTCCTTTATTAATCTCTTCCTTGGCCATTTCTCTTAAATCTCTCTGTATCTTTCTTTCTTCGGCGGTCATATCGTTTTCTATGTATGTATCTGTGCCCTTCGAGTGCTTTTTATTAGTCATCACTTGTTTTTTGTATTCCCAATTATCTAGTTTTACCACAATGATATTTTCTTTCACCTCGTAAGCTTCTTTTATCTTTACTTCGACGTTTAGTTTATTTTTTATAAACGTCCGTACTTTCTCATTCATATCTTTGCCTTTTATATCAGCATTTTTAATTATAATATTATTTCTTCTCTTTGATTTTTCTTGCATTTGCAACTTTTCTTCTATTATCGTCATTCTATGTGTTAGTTGTTGTCTTTCGTATTGCCACTCTTTTTCCTTATTCTGCATTTGTACTTTAATTTGCTTAAGCTCTTTATTTGTATTCTCCAATTCCATTCTCAATTTCTCATTGTGTTCATTGTTTTGCAAGAAATGCTTTTGCATATCTAGCCGCATTTCCTTTAGCTCGTTCATTATAGTTTCCATGTCTACTGTTTTTTCTGCCGCTGCAGATTTTGGCGGTGTTCGCGCTGTTACTTTACTTCTTTGGAAGGTTTCTTTTATTGCTTGTTCTTCGAAACTAGTACTAGTATCGTCAACTTTTCTTTTATATCTGTTTCCACTCATGTGCGCTAAGTAATAATTCTATCTATCGATTTGCGTAAAGAGGCCCGCTCGGTTTGTCACCTCGGAAGCGTTCACTCTTATCAAATTATTTTAGATTAATTATTGCGAATGTAGGCTTTTAATGCATGCAGCCAAATATACACGTTTATTTGTAGACAAATATTTTGGGGTTATCAGATTATTTTTATTTAATTATAGCGAATGCAATCTGTTAGTATATGCAGCCAAAAATACACGCTTATTTGTAAACAAACAATTTGGGGTTATGTGACTTTGAATTTATTTTATTTTTAAAAACATCTTCTAAATGTTGTCCTTACTTGTATAACAGTATATTCTTTTTCAGTTTCTGCTGTTATTCACTGTTCTCGCCGATTTTTGAAATAAATGTAGCTTATAAACACCAAACAATCAAGAAATTTTCTTCTGCAATTAACACTGGCACTACATCAACTCAAGGTAAATGAAAAGATCAGAAAACAAGAAACTTTACCTTTTAATTATTAATTAATTTATTTATTTATTTCAACTAAAGGCGTCTGTAAAGTTTTCAAAAATCGCTCGATTTTTTTTTCAACTTTACCAGGAAGTCTATTCATGTATCGACAATTGCTAATAATTTTATCAAAATCCGAAATTTCTTTCGTAATCTAACATCAGAAAACGAGAAACTGTACCTTTTAATATCTTATTATTTGTTCAGTTAAATTGATTCAATTGATTATGTACAAACGTTTGATTTTGTTTTAAATAACTTTTTATAGCCTATCAAAGTTTACTCATTTCTGTGTAGATTCTATGAATTTTATGTTGATTTTGTAATCTGTTGAGTTTTTACAATTCTTCCAAAGATAACATTTTTCTAAAATCGTTGATTTTATTACATGAATTCAACTTTAGCTTTATATTTCAAGAAAATGCGATTATTTAATTTTCTTTCAATAAAATGTAAGTGCAATTGATTCTAAGTAAATTCAATGAATTTAATGTTGATTGCATTCAATTTTAATTTTTTACAATTTATCAAACTAAATGAATTTTAAAAATTTAGGTAAAATTAAAAATAAATGTTGATACTTTTCGCCAACTACCAAATTTCAAAGATTTTCGTTAATTTTTAAAAATCCCGAGTTTTACCTCATTAATTATAATATTTTTGTTTATGATTGTCGTTAAATTTCAACATTTTGACGCCATTCGCGAATTTTTTAGAATTTGACTTTGCAATTATCGTCCATTTTGGAAAATTTATCCTCATTAATTATAAAAATGTCGACACTTTATGATTGTCGTTAAATTTCAAGATTTTGACGCCATTCGGGAATTTTCTAGAATTTGACTTTGCAATTATCGTCTATTTTGGAAAATTCATGAAGAGCATATAATTTTTTAAAATTAATAATTAGATTTTGAAAATTAACTAAATATATTATTATAATTATTATTGTTTTCTTGAAAATTTACGAAATACGTCAACGTTTTTAAAGTTAATAAAACGTGATAAAGTGTCGAATTTTGAAAATTAAGGAAACACATTTTAAAATTTAACAAAAATTTAGGAAATTCACGAAAACTGCCAAGATTTAGAAACCTAGCAAAAATTCATTAGAAATATAAAAATTATGAAAATTAATCAAAATTTTAAAAATCAACGGAAATCTTGGAATTTCTTGAAAAACTTTGAACATTTTTAAATTTTAAGAAAATTACCGGATATTGAAAACAATTTAAAAATTTACGAATATCTTAATGTTATCATTGTTAAAGTTACCGAACGAATTGAAAATTTATGAAAAGTATCAGAATTTTCCGAATTATCGAAAATTCAGGAAATTCTAAAATTCATCTGAAGTTTTGAAAATTAAATGAAATTTTGGAAATTCACAAAAACCGCCAAGATTTAAAAAAAGTAATGAAAACATTAAAACCCAAGAATTTAAATATTAACAAAACCTTGGAATTTCATGAAAAACTATAAGTTAATGATAGTCATAAAAGGTCACGCAACTGGAGAGATTTAAAAATTGACGAAAATCTTGAAAACCGATTTTATAAACGAATGAAAATCTTTGAAAAAGTTATTAATTATTCTCTAACGAGTGTTTTCCACTCCCAGACTAAGCATGAAGTAAAATATCGAGTTGAGAAAAGCCCCAAGAAATGCAAATTCGGGCTTTTCTCAACTCGAAATTTTACTTCATGCGCTACGCGTATAAAACACTAATTTAGTGTAAAGTTCATTTAATATTTAAATTTTCAGTCGACTTCCAAACCTTGGCAGTTTTCGTAAATATCTCAGAATTCTTGTAATTTTGGTGAAATTTTTATGAGATTTTCGTCAATTTATAAGAAATTTATGAAATTTTCAATGAATTATAGAATTTTCGGATATATGTGTATAAACATTAAATCCTAATTTTTTGATTATCTACAACTTTTCTTGACAAGATTTTTTATATGATCAATATTGAAGAACAAGATTTTTGGATATTATCGATATTGAAGAAAAATCAAAATAAAATGCTAAAATAAACTACCAATTTCGGTTTGCGCATTTTTACCAAACGTTGAACGAATTGTAACAAAAACCTTGAGTTTATAGTGTCATCTCAACAGTTCAATCAGTTTAGACTTTATCGTGACGACAGAATTACAGGACAGACATTTTTCAAAAATGGTCTTAATCAACTCGCGGGGACCTTAAAATGGTTATATCCTCTAACATTTTTGATTTGAAAATGTTCCCGAAAACAATACTTGCCCTTTGTTTTGCATATGGGGGAAAATACAAATATTTAATGGTATTGTTTTGTAAATTACGTATATGTTTTGTTTCATTTTGGAGAAAAAATGTATCTTGTTTTTTTTTATAAAATTGCATTTATAAGTATATTAACTTATGTAGCCTCCTTAAAAAAGTTCTCCACCTATAGTTTGTCTCAGTTACAATTATTTATTTATGTTTATTAAGTTATAAAAACCACAATTTCATTGACTTAAAAAGGGCGGTAAATTGGAGACTGCCCAGGGCGGCAATAGTTCTAGGTACGCCACTGGAGAAGACAGGATGCGCCTGAACGAAATTTGAACGGTATAGATGTATTACCCAAATTAGGCACTTGCGCGGTAGAAGAGCATTTCCCGAACGTAGGCAAGACAGTCCTGAAAAGTTAGGCCGTAAATGTACCATTCGGCGCTGGCTCTCGCAGAGATAACACCATTGAAATCCCGAAGGGTCCTCGTCCGATGCACCACCTGGCATGTGCACGCGAGTTCCTTTCTTTCAAATAAATGTGCGCCCAACGTAGTCAGGTTCCACTTTCTCATTTTTTGAGCAGCGGAAATACACGAACGGCGCTCGTTCTGCGCATGAAAGTGCCTAATTTGAAAAATTCCACTATACCTCCTTTAAGGGCGACAACATGTTTATCTCAATGGCGTGACAGTGACATAAACGACCTATAAATACTAAAAATTATACGAGGCGCCGCTGTATGTCACCACCGATAAGTTAAACCAATACCTTTTATAGGGGTGTCATTTTTTGTACGCGAACATGCCCTCTCGGGACTAGCTAAATGAAATAACCTGTGTATAGATAAATAAATAACACAATTTTATAGTTTTCATGACTCTTTATTTATATTAATTAATAGTAACAAGTTACATATCCAGATGCCTATTACAATCACAGAAATGAAATTACAGGTATTGTCGGGCTGTAAAAATATTCTTCCTCAACTAATTGTCAGACAGTTAAATATGTATGCATTACGTTTATGTACACACATGTACATAGTGTAATAAACAACATTTCTTTCGGTTAACTTGTTTTTTTTTTTAATATTTCGACTCCACTCGAAGCTGAACAATTGTTTAAGAGGCACATTCATTAATACACGTGTTTCCGCAGACCACCTCAGAATTGTTTGTCTCTCATTCTTTTTACAGTAATGATTCTTCTTCGCGTTTTCAATGAGGTTTTGTTTTCTTTTTCCTTTTTGGTAAAATATACACTATAGTAAAAATATATGTATTCACAGATGCTATTCATAATCTGTACACGTTCAAGTGAGGGCAGATGCTATATAAATGGTTACAAATTGTTGTTATAACAGTATCATTGACTTTTTTGTTTAAATTAATTAATAATTAATTGCACGCATTTTGTTTCAAGTTTTGTATTTATATTATTATAGGGGTATTTGTTAATTCTATGGAAAATTTTCAAAATTAATTTTGTTCTGTTAAAGGTAAAAATCAAACCTGTACAGTTAATTCTAATAATATAACAACAAAATATTTATTGAAACGTTTAACTGTTCCATTAATGAAATCTTAAATCAGTTTATGTTTATTATTTACACGGATTTATCAATAATCCAATGTTTCTATTTTATTGAAATAATTCCTAATTTTCAGAGTACCTTTGTTTGTAATATGCAACTCAAGTGAAATATGTTAGGTACATCTCAATTAACGTTACGTTAGGTACATCTCAATTAAAGTACTCAGTGAGTCACATTTTAATTATCAATAGTTATATGTTATAAGTCATTTTCTTCTCTAACCATTTTGTGGTTAGATACAAAGAAATAACTCCAAATTGGAACATCATTTCTAAGAGGCTTTGAATCAAATGACAATAACACTTTTTATTTTTGTTATAAATGATTTTAAAACAAAAAATGGTATAAATTAATTATTTTCAACTTTACAACACGTCAATGTTTAATAGGCCAGAAGCAAATGTTTCGACTTTAGAAAATGTCGATTTGCCGGTCGATCAAACCAAATTTTCAGGCTTTTCTAAACTCAAAATTTTACTTCATGCGCCACGCGTATAAAACACTGATTTAAAGTGAAGTATTTGGTCGATTTTCATACATTTGGTTATAACCATTCTATTGATTTTCAAAAATGATTAAAATCGTATTAATCGTCTTTATTTTTACTGAATTGATCTTATTTACGTTTTCATAAGAACACTGAACGAATCTTCCTTAATTTAGTTAGTTAGTTAGTTATCTCAATCTGAAAATTATACTTAAATTTAAATAAAACAATGATTACACTGACTTACAACAATATGGTTAAGTGGGTTTTTATTGTTGTTCTTTACTTATTTGGGTACGCTGAATTTGAATCCGATGCTCATTTGCACCCACAGCCGCCAGATTTTGAGATATCATCTCTCAAATCGATCAAAATGGGCTACTTTTGTCATTTTTGGGCCCCCAGTATTTAAACTTCCTGTGATTTCTGGCCAACGAGTAGTAGCGCGTTTTAAAGCAACAGATCTATACTTTTAGAATCAACAAAAGAGAATACTATTAACCCTTTTAGTTTTTGAACAATCTCAAAAACCGAGAGCCATGTTTTTGTTTATTTCGTTCTCAAAATTAAAAAACAAACGGTCCTTCTAATGTCAAAATAAACGCCTTCAGACAGCCGATGTGTCGTCGGCGACGGCTGTTCGTCGTGTCGCGGGGGAATTTGAAATTGTCAATTGACGATTGAGTTTTCATTGCGAATCGCAATTTGCGATAATACAAGCAAATTATTATTGCAGGTATCCTCTTTCTTGATCATTATACAAACAAATTGCAAATACAAAATGCAGTAATAATACATTAATTTATAAATAATATAAATTAGATGGGAACGACTAAAACGTCCTCCTCTTTGAGGCTTTGCCCTTCGAAACAAAAACATGGCTCACGGGTTTTGAGATTGTTGAAAAACGACGCAGGTTAATTGTATTCTCTTTTTTGATTCTAAAAGTAATAGCGCATTTTTAAGGCACAGATCTATATCTGTGCCTTAAAAATGCGCTATTACTCGCCGGCCAGAAGTCACCGGAAGTTTAGTTACTGGGGGGCCAAAAATGACACAAATGGCCACTTTGAGATTAGATATCTCAAAATCTGGCGACTTTGGGCCCAAACACGCTTCGGATTCAGATTCAGCGTACCCAAATTAGTAATGAACAACAATGAAAACCCACTTAAACAAGGGGTGTTCTTCGTGATTAAAATCTTTAGCTAATTTTATAATCATTAAATCAGGTGCAATTAATTATTAATATACTTTTTTGTTTAATATCTACGCGACTATTGTAATTAACTCTACATTTCTTTTTTCTTCTCTTCTTTACTGAAAACGTGTTATAACGTAGAATTCATGTTTGTTTATACATAAGCAGATCTTAGTTGTTACAATATTTACATAAACTTACTAAAATAATTTATTGTTGAAAACTCGTTGTAAATTCTACACTAACTATTTTTAATAACAAATAGATGATTTCCCCTAAAAGTACAACTCGCCAAGTGGCAGTAATTTACCACGAACTTGGTGAGTTTCACCTTTAAATCGACGATATCTTTGATGTTGTCAAAATTGTGTGAGATTAACTACGAAATATACGTACACGTCTAATAAATTTAGAATAAAATTGTTCGTTAGTCACTTTAGTTAGAGAAGGTTATTTTAAAATTTGAATTTGTTTGAGATTTTTTTTTTCTGTACGTAAACTATTAAAGCTAGCAAAGATTTTTTATGTTTTTCACTGACTTTTAAATATTTGTATTGCATTTTTATTCATTGTTTTAATAGTCGAATTGGTTTAGAAAAACTTTGCAAAACCAGTATTTTTGAAAATGTTTTATCAAGTCATTAATAAGAAGAAAGTATGCGATATAGTAAAAGCCATTTAACAATATGGTTATAACTTAACAAAGATTTACTTTTCACTTGATTTTAAATCAATTCATTTGATTTTTAAGCTATTTAAAATATTGTATAATATTATTGAAATTAAAAAAATACACCACTTAAAATTAGTAAATGACAATCTACAAAATATCAGAATGTGATAAAATTAATAGAGATTGTAATGAAATTATTAATCTTCGTTCTAACGCTTGAAAAAAGAATAGTGAATCACTATTAGCGAAATTACTATTGAATGTAAATACAAACAGGGAGATTTTTTTAAGTACACAGAGGGTCCGTATTTCGACAGAATGTATAGGAATCTCAGTTATTTGAAGAGATAGAGAGTCGGTTAAATTGGGGCAAAATTGCGTATTTTAGGGCCTAATAATAATCTGAAAGCTTTTGAAATTTCTTTTTCGTTTTATACTAGATTCCTCATTAAAAGGTGCCTATATATTGTCAAACTTCTAAATGTCCAGATTCAGAAGTTTTTGAATAAAAAAGTAAAAACGATTAAAAAAAAAACAGATATTTGTTCATATCTCCTGCACTGCAAAATGATTGTTCTTTCTTTGTAATTGTTTAATTTCTTCACATTTACCTTTCATTCACTCTTCCTTGGCTATTGGCACTTGTTAGAAGCTTCAAATTGAACTCTCTCATAAAATCAACGAATACCTGAAGATTTACATCATGATATTTATACTTAAAAAAAATCGCAATATGAAAATCGTTGCATGCGTTTTTCCTAAAAACCAGTCTCGATTGATTACTTATTAAGTACTAGTTGTAAGACAGTTTATAATTATTAATTAAAAATATGTTAATTGATTATTTCTTAACCTATAACAAATACCAGTTGTAACGCAGTTTATAATTGTTTATGAAAAACATGTTGATTGATTATTTTTTAACTTATAAAAAATTACCGATGGTTTATTTAAATCACATGTAACTCATTTGAAAAAGCGTTTGAACGAGCTTAACCTAATCCCGGTGATTTTTGAAAAAAATCCTAAAATTTACACGAGAAAAAAATTGAACATTTTTAATTGGGAAACACTCGAGACCAGGATTGTTATGTTTAAAACACTTTGTTTTAAAACGGTGTTTTAAAAATGTTTAAAAACAGCCGTCGTATTTTAAATGCTTTTGTTTTAAACATGTTTTGAATGTTAAATTCATTTGAAACGTGATTTAAACATGTTCAGCCTTATTATTAGAATTGCCGTTAATAGCATTATAGTTTACGGCTAATTAATCTCTACTAGACGCATACAAACACGATACTAACATTTCGTATTAATAGAGAAAAATCTAAATGTTATTAGTTAGTTTTAAAATATTGATAGAATGAACGTAGTAACATTACATTTTCATGTATTCCAACTTCATTGTAATCAAGTTATTAAGCAGGTATGTTACGCTGTTTTTTTTTATGTTTGTGAAAATGTATTTCTTCTGATATATTATTAGATTAAAATTTACTTCTATTAAGTGTTTCCACTCCCAGACTAAACATGAAGTAAAATTTCGAGTTTAGGAAAGCCTGAAAATTTGGTTTGGTCGCGTAGCGCTACGCGGCCAAACCAAATTTTCAGGCTTTTCTGAACTCGAAATTTTACTTCATGCGCCACGCCTATAAAACACTGATTTTAAGTGAAGTTCAAAACATACTGATACATGTTTTGATTAAGGCTGAGAATTTTTCTAATTTAAGCATTCAAAATTTAAAAAATTCATTCATTCAAAATCATACTAAAATTTGGAATATTTAAATTCAAAATTTGGGCAAACAATAAAGCAAATGAATGACAATTTTTGATTAAAGCTGGGAATTTTACAAATTTAAGTATTCGAATATCCGTTTAAAACAATATTCAATATTAAAGTTATTCTAAAATTCAAACATTTGAAATATTCGAATATTTGAATATTTCAAAACTTGAATAATTTGAATATTTCAATATATTTTTGAATGAATATTCAAATATTTTAATATCAGAGCCATAATGCACACGGACACCAATGTTTTCATATTGTCAATCATGTTACTTATGATCTGTTTTTCATTGAAAAACTGTCTAAACCGTTTTATGAATAAAACATTTTCTTGTAGTTAAATTTAAATACAAGTAATAAAACACAGACACGTAAAACACGTTTCCTTAGTATTGTATCAGATTATTTTTTTCACTTGTGATTAGTTTCGACAATTTCCGCTTGTATCAAGTGAATTAACTAGTATCTCATGTAATAGGTATACACTTAAATTATATTTTTATTTGCTGCTACTGCCTGTGCAAAGGATTTAGTACATAATTTTATTGATTACAGTGGCCAACAAAAAAATACTTTTTGTCTGTTTCCTGGTTCTAAATAGAAAAATCTTACTAATTTTGGGTCGAGAAAACCGAATATTTTTTTTTTAGCTCTTGTTTTCAAGATACACAACAACCTACTAAAAAGATAGATTTAAAGGTAAATTAAAGAAGAAAAACATGCCTGTGTAATAAATACAGGGTTGTCCAAAAAGGTATTACACTCATCTGGCACTACATAATTTTAAATTTTCTATTGTTACAGACTAAATATGACCACCTTCCCTCTCTCTTCTAAAGTAAGTCTTGGAAGAGAGAGGGAAGGTAGCATCTTGGATGAAAGTGTTTGGGTCATCCTCAGTAATAAGAAAAAAAATCATTCAAAAGGATCCTCCAAGCTATACCACATTCAAATGATGCAGGCCCTTTCTGACGCTAACAAAATTGCTGCAGAAGTATTATTAGAAATGAGGAACATAGATCCTAATTTTGCGTTCTTCCTTCTAAAACCATTGCTGAAATTTTGTTCTTACTACTGAGGGTGATTAAAATACTTCCATAGAAGCTACTTCCTTCCTTCACCTAAAGTAAGTCGACAACAATAGAAAATTAAAATGAAAGCTAATTCCATATAAGTGATCCCACTGAGCAAAAAACAAACAAATAACGGTATATCAACATTGTAGAAACATTAAACGTTGTATTAATGTTGATGAAACATTACTTAGATGTGTTTACTCAGTGGGATGGCTCAAAAAGGAAAAATAGATCAGGGATTGGAATTTTCTCTAGAACCCTGAGAATCTATACGAAAATCCCAATAGGTAAGTATGCGACCGTCGCTCAACTGGAGACGATGGGTATAACACTTGCGGCCGACATTCTTTTGAGTCGTGAAGTGTCAAATGAAGCCATACTGATCCTAACAGGCAGCAGGCAAGCCTTAATGTCCATGAAAAAGTTATACACTACTTCAGAGACAACACTAGGTGCCATACAAATCTACAGCAGGCAGCAATGCATAACAACATTGAAATCTGATGGGTGAAGAGGCATAATATAATCATAGGTAACACTCCTGTTACCTATGTTTATATCATGCCCCTTCACCCAACAGATTACGATGTTGTTATGCCCTCCGGCTGATACACTGGCTAGAGCAGCGGCTGGGGCGAACGTCATCTCACTGGAGCCGCTAGTGCTATTGATACCTCTGTCACTATGTAACATGTTACATTCCAACGCACTTGATAAATTCAGAAAGCGTTGGAATTATACGGAAAGCTGCAAACTCTCGAAGGAGACATTACTGTACCCCAACGAGAGTTCAGCTAAACAGTACCTGCAGATGACCAGAAGAATCTCAGATGGATAACCGCTGTTCTAACCGGTCACTGTGGGCTCAATGGACACTTATACAAGATGAGAATAGTTGACTCCCCATCTTATAGAGGGTGTGAAATGGAAGACGAAACTGCCAGGCACCTTTTCAGCGAATGCCCGGCGTTCTCGTCTACGAGAGGATCAATACTGGTCGAGAGATGGCCGACGATGAACATCATCAGGGATTTGCCCACCTCAGTAGTACTGGACTACCTAGACAAGGTGGGATGGTTGAGCTGAGGATGGGTAACCCGTAGTGGGAGGCAGCACAATGAGCCTAATGTGGTCTTGGTGCAGTGCAGCAATGCGCACTCCCCCCTAGTCACTAAGTCTGTTAGAGTGATTAAACATCTAAAACTTGATTCTAAAGGCCAAAGAAAACGCCCAAAAAAAGCTATTTAAAGGGCCCATGTAGGTCCTGTAATTTGAAAACAAGAGCTAATTTCAACTTATCATGGTGATTTTCGTGTTTAGCCAGACAAAATACTTCGGAAATAGTTATTTTTGAGCCGGAAACATTATCGGTGTTGGCTAGTGTTATTAGTCAAAAACATATAAAAAACTTTGCTAGCTTGTGATATTATGATTATTATGACAAACAATTATCTAAAAATGTATATTTAACTCAATAATTATTATAATGTGCTAGTTTATTAATAAAAACTAGAAGAAGTTTTAAATACCACACTAAGCATTATTAAACATGCTTAAAGAGTTCTAAAATCATCTTCTAAAATCTAATAATAATTCTCTTATTGCCTTATTAATAGAAATTAGTAGAGAATTTCAAGTCGGTTCTAAGCTACGAGTATAGCATACTTGATTAAGTCGTTAAACCATGTATTAACCATAGACAATTAGACAAACATACAGTCCAATGTAAATATTTGGAAGTCAAAAAATGGAATCAAGGATTAGATTGCGAGAAAGTTTTTGGAAACTAGGAGGATTTTACGTTTAAATAAAATAATAACATCTATCAATTGATAGCGTATTTTTAATTTAAAATTATTATATCTTATTAATGAAAAAAATGCGAATGGAGATGCCATCTGTAAGATTTTATTTTATTCACAATTTGGTTTCCTGGATTCCCCATCCCATGGACTGTGTGTAAAGTCAAGGCCGTAGCCAGGAGGGGGATATGGGGGTTCACCTCCCCCCTACCTCCGAAATTTTCAAAATGTTAATTTTTTGTATGTAAAAACAGCTCTAGAAAAGCAAAAACTATATTTTTACCAGTGGGGTTTACTAGTAAAAATATAGTTTTTGCTTTTCTAGAGCAGTTTTTACATACAAAAAATTAACATTTTAACCCTCGAAATTTAATTTTTATATACCCATCCCCCCCCCGCCCCCGATTTTTTTTTCTAGCTACGGCCTTGTGTATAGTTGTCTGTAGTATCAACCAGATATTCAATAGTACCGAGTTTTAAGGACTTCATAAACACTATTTGTGCTTAGCAGAGCGTTAAAATTCAATGTACACTTTAGAGATTTTATAATGCTTGGTAGATAAACTTTCTATTTACGTCAATTAATACGGCCGTTATTTATTAAAAAAAAATCTGCGTGACTTCTCACCTAAAAATAAAACGAAACGAACATAAACATCACAATTTCTATTTATTAATATTTTTGTTTATTAAAACATGGTTCTAAGTCTTTGATATCCTAATGATTATTTAATATTACGAATTAAATTAAGGGCAATTTTTATTTACCACTCAAATAATTATTTAAATATTAGACGGATCACCGGCGACTAGGAGTCTAATTTATTCGCCTAAATGTATTTTTTTTTTGTTTTCATAAAATCTCTATTTAAGCGAGACGTGATGTTCTTAATTAGCTTATTAATTCCCTTAATTATTGAATAAGTTTCCATTCTTTAATTTTATTATTGATTATTTACAATCACAGTATTTTTTTTATAAATCCTTAATCCAAATGGAGATCAGGTAGGAAATTATTTGTTTATTGTGCTAAATGCTGTAATTCATTACGTCATGATTATTATTTACTAAATAAATATATTTATAATTGAGTCGATTGCACAGATTTAAATTCGAGTACATTACATTTTTATGATTAAATTGTATATAATTTATCTAAAATATATTCTCATTAGTTGTTATTATTGCATAATTGCCATTTATAATACAAAAATTATAAAATAATTATATAAAAAGTTAATGAAAAGTTAAATCTCAAATAAAAAAACATACTTTACTTAGAGGAGTTTTTGTTTGTTTATCATCATGTATGAAATGAAATTCCCTTTCTATCAAATAAAAATCCCACATGTCAGTTTTATATCAACATATTTCACTATTTTTTTTATTTTCTTGTGTTCTGGGATTTGATACTTTACAAAGAACATCTTTATTACTAGGGTTTGATCTGTTGATAAATTTATCCAATGTGAATGATCTGTAAGGTAGCAGAAATACATGGAGTTTTCGTTAAAGTATACGTACGTAATTCAGCTTATTTTCTTTAAATCTTTTGACATTCGATGTTGTTTTAAAAGAGTTCAATTTAAGCTATGAACGAGTGTTTTCCACTCCCAGACTAAGCATGAAGTTAAATTTCGAGTTGAGAAAAGCCCAGTGAAAATTTTCTGAGCTTTTTTAAACTCAAAATTTTACTTCATGCGCCACGCGTATAAAACACTAAAATATTGTGAAATTTATGTATATTTGAACCTCACTTGAAATCAATGTTTTATACGCGTGGCGCATAAAGTAAAATTTCGAATTTAGAAAAGCCCAGAAAATTTGTCTTGGGTCGCTGCGCGACCCTCGACAAATTTTCACGGGGCTTTTCTAAACTCGAAATTTTACTTCATGCTTAGGCTGGGAGTGGAAAACACTCGTTTAAAGCTTCAAATTAAACTCCTTTAAAGAAAACAACTACTATCTTAAGATTAAAAAAAAAAATAAGCTGAAATTGCAACACGTATACTTTGAAGAAAAACTCCCCGTATAGTGGGAAAATCATTAAATAAAAGGAGAAAGTTATCTGACAAATAGTCAAATAGTAGTTTGAACATTTCATGGTGAAAATCAAACGCAAAACTCTGTAAAATAAAAAATATTGTGTGTTTATGAAAATATCACACTATATTTTCTAATTTCTATTTTCATACTTTAAAAAATCCAGCATGAACATTAATCATTCTGGAAATGAAAAATCTTTATCAATTGCTCAAAATTGGCAATCAAATGTTTTATAAGTTAAAAACACACAAGAATTGTTTTGAAAGTAAATTTTAAACCTAAAATATTAATAAATCATAATAATAATTATAATAATCATAACTTAATATAAATAAATATAAACCACAAAAATAGATAGATAAAGTAGATAGCCTTTTGATATTTACATTTGAACAATTCTTTTGTAATTAAATACAAAAGCAATGTCAAATAAAGATGTAATTTGTTATTATTGTTCAATAGATGTCGATATTATTCCTGAAATGATTACCGAATTAAAGATTTATTATATAGACTTTATAAATTCAGTTAATAACGAAGATTAATATAGATAAAATGCAAATGAATATAAATAAAATAAATAAGTATCCTTTTTTGTAAAAACGTCCGATGAAGCCAAAATATCAATAAATAAATGATTTGCGAAGATTGGTTGCACAAACCAAAACTAGACGAGATTTTCGTTCAATTCAAACTCGCTGTTTGGCAGTTGATCAAATATATTCTTGTTTTAATAAGAGGTTTATCAATTTTATGTTTTTATTGTTTAATAATCTAAGGTGTTAATTGTGAAATTAAGTGAATCATGACGTAACGAATTTTAAAAATTATTTAATTACAAAAAAAAATAAGTAAGTACAGAGCATAAAATTAAAAATGCGCATTTCTTAACAATTTTACCAGATACATAATAAATGTCAACGACGAATTTATCCAATCACCGAAAATTCTTTTTATCGCTTAAACGAAAATCCAATTGTCTTCTTAAATATACACTTAGAAAAATATATTTTCGTTATGTTTAAAATACAGATGTTCAAAAGACCGTAGAAAATGAAATTCAAGAAATTATTGCTGTGGATTGTTTTAACTTCTTGGGCCTGTATAAATACACGTACAGACGTGGTAAGGGTTATTATTATTACGTGATTTACAAAAAATTGTGTTTATATAAACACTGCTCGGAAAATATACACTTTTAACTCATTTTAAATATAACTGAAAATTGAAAGGGTTGTATTTAATATAAATAAAACACTTTCAAAATGTTCACGCCGTTAACTATTAATCAAGAATTGAATATATCTTTCAGTAAAGTGACTTTTTTTTATATTAAATGTTTTGTGTTGTAGACATTCACTTTGTGGTACATCTTAAATACACTTGTAAATAAAACACTTTTTACTTTGTTTAACCACTGTATTATGCACTTAATTTGTTACTATAGTTTCGACTGTCTAGTAGTCATTATCATACTTAAAGTTTAAGTTTGATAATAACTACTAGATAGTCGAAACTATAGTTACAAATGAAGTGCAAAATACAGTGGTTAAACAAAGTAAAAAGTGATTTATTTACAAGTGTATTTTTTATATTATTAATAATGTGACTATGAATGTTTTTATATTCATTAATAAAGTGACTATGGATTAACAATTCGAGCTCAATCAAATAAATCTAATATAGAAAAAGTTCTATTTTATTTGAAACGTTGAAAAAGTTTATTAAGCTTTCACTTGGTTAAACATGTTGTATTTAAATAATAATATTATTATTATTTCAAGTATTTATTTTTTAGAATATTTAGGAAGAAGACGAATATGATGCTTTTAAACTATCTGATGCTCTTGGCAGTTTTCTTTTATTTATCTTTAATGAAACATGTTTTTGAAATGAAAATAGTGGCATTTTTTTGTTGATTGATTAAAACGTATCCAGTTTTCATATTATTTTTTAAAATGACACATTTTTGGCAGTCTTTTCTTAGGAATAATACTATAAGCATGAAGTAAATATTACAATGAGTGGTAACCGGTAGGGTTTTCAGCGTCACGCACTAGCGTACTCAGTGCTATAAGTGATTTATTCGAAATTCTCTTATGAGGTTAGTGAAATCAATTACAATAAAGCTAATATAACTGCAATACTATCATAAAATTCTTGCAGACGTTTTGGTCACATTCATATGATAATAATTGTTATAACTCTTCACAATCCAGATTTTTACAACACAATGTTATACAGGGAATGTTGCTTTAAGTATACATTTTAACATTTTAGTAAATAAATAAAATATTAGGACTTAATCTTTTGTATCAGCATTATTTACTAAAGTGTTAATATGGATTATCATTAATTTTTACACCATTTCACCATTTTATGATGAATATTCTCTAAATTTTCAAGCATCCATCGATTTTATAAAAGCGTTAAATTTAAAAATTCTAACGAGTGTTTCTACTCCTGGATTAAGGTTGAAGTAAAATTTCGAATTTAGATAAGCCTGAAAACTTGGCTTGGCTGTATCCAGTACGCGACCAGGCCACAATTTCATGCTTTTCTAAACTCGAAATTCTATTTCATACTTAACCAAGAAGTGTAGACACTTGTAAGAAGGTTCAAATTGAACACTTTTCTGAATACAATGAATTTCTGGAAATTTAGCAAATACTGTAATCATGCAGATATGTATATTTAAAAAAAACTCTCTGTATTTACGACAATTATAGGATTTTACGTTTGATTTTCACTGCGTAACAAATGAAATTCCTCTTTTATCGAAGGAAGATCCCACATGTCAGTTTTGTGTCAATATATTTTACTATTTGTTAAATAACGTTCCCTTTTTATCAAATTAAAATCCCGTTTTGGTAAAAAATAATTAAATAATGTGTGAGGAAGTTAAATACAGGAAATTTTTCTTTTAAGTGTTTCGAATGAGTGTTTTCACTCTACGACTAAGCATATAGTAAAATTTGGAGTTTAACCCATTAACGGCCGAGCAATTATAGAATTAACTCTAAAAGTTAATTTTAGGTAAAATTCTGCATTTGTTTTTATGATTTCTATGTATGACTTATTGGATTACATACTGTGAATTTTTATTATAAATATACATAATGTATACGCTGTAAATTCGCAGGCCTTCGTCGATTTTATATAAAAACGTGCGATATGAAGTTATGAACGAGTGTTTCCACTCCCAGACTAAGCATGAAGTAAAATTTCGAGTTTAGAAAAGCCTAAAAATTTGGTTTGGTCGCTCCGCGAAGCGGAGCGGCCAAACCAAATTTTCAGGCTTTTCTAAACTCGAAATTTTACTTCATGCGCCACGCGTATAAAACACTGAAATATTGTGAAGTTATGAATACACTCACATGCTTTTTTTGTTTAAATGAGTAATAATCTAAATATTTAAATAACAAAATATTTACATTTTTTTCGTACATTTTCAAGTCAAGTCAAATAATATAATATATAAAATTAACTCATTTAGTAATTTATTTAACAAAAAAAATAATATTGTTGCGTGTATGCAGGCGCTTAATGGGTTAAAAAGCTGGAAAATTTAGTTTAGTCGCGTAGCGAAGCGAAGCGACCAAATAAAATTTTCAGGCTTCTCTAAACTCGAAATTTTACTTCATGCGCCACGTGACACTGAAATATTGTGAAATAAAAAATATACTGCTAGATTAGTATTAAAAATATACTGCTAAAGCAGAATTAGCACTATACTGCTAAACAGGAATATTTTAAATGTCACAATATTTCAGTGTAGAATACGCGTGGCGTATGAAGTAAAATTTCGAGTTTAAAAAAGCCTGAACATTTGGATTAGTCGCTCTGCGAAGCGAGGCGACCAAACCAAATTTTAACATTCCTATATTCAAAATTTTACTATATGCTTGATTAAGCATTAAAAACACTTGTTAGTGCTTCAAATTTGACTCGAGAAACGAGTACTTAAATAACGTGGGCTTGTGAAACGAATACTCAAACAACGAGCACTTGACTAACCAATATATGAATCACGAGTATTTCAGTAAGCAATATTTCAATTATGTTTACTGATTGAGTCACAAATTCTGAAATAATTAGTATTCACATAACTCGTTTTCGAATAACGAAAACTCGAGTAACGAATACTTACATTTTTACATCTGCAGTACAAAAAATAAAATGATGATAATATTACATTCATAGTATTGGAGTAGGGAATACTTGAGTAACGAGTACTTGAATACTTAAGTAACTAATACTCAAATAACGAGTACTTGACTAACCAATATTCCAATTACGAGTGACAGTAATACAGTAACCAATATTCCAATTACGAGTGCTTCAATACAGTAAGCAATATTCCAATAGTGTTTACTGAGTAAAGAGTTCTCAAACAACGAGTATTTAAGCTAGCCACTTGAATACTCGTTGTTTGAGCACTCTTTACTCAGTAAACACTATTGGAATATTGCTTACTGTATTGAAGCACTCGTAATTGGAATATTGGTTAGTCAAGTACTCGTTATTTGAGTTAAAATAACTCGTGCTCGAATAATGAATACTCGAGTAACGAGTGCTCAAACAACGAGTATTATTCAAGTGGCTACTATTAAAATAACTCGTGCTCGAATAACGAATACTCAAGTAACGAGTACTTACTTTTTTACATCTCTATCCACAACTAAAAACCAATATTCGCAAAGGTAATCAACAACCATTGAAAAATTGGGTAAAGTAGAACATTTGTTTTGTTCCATATTTTTATTTTCGGTTGCCTGACACGTGTTTTGATCTGTTAAGATCATTTTTAAAATTAAAATTGTTTTAACTTTGAAAATGATCGTAACGGATTGGAAACACGTGTCAGGCAACTGAAAATAAAGATATGGAAAAAATAAGTGTTTTACTTTACTTAATTTGAAAATTTAGTTCCATCAAGAAACAAGTATCCAGTATATTAAAAACATTTGCAAATCTCTCGACGTATTTACCTGCACATGCAATTTCGTGAATTCCACATCTGACGGTTTCAACAATTAATCAAGTTCTTACATTAGTATATATATAAATAAAAAGTAATTCTCGGTAATTTCAAGCGCAAAAACTAGATCACCATTCGAACTCTTCGCGGAAACTCTCCGGTTTCGTTTCCGTTTTCCATTTTTTTCTCCGCAATGTGGTTTCAATATTATAAATTTAAAAGCCGGAATTTTTCATGAGACACTCCACGTCCTCGTCCTCAGCGGAACTTTGGTCTGACGAAGGGGACGATGTTTGCGCCATCAAAGCTGGCCCCATAGTCTGTTGTCTTCTCACCTGGAGTCGCGGCGTTTGTCTGACCGGAAGCAGCCACGACGGACGTCTCGAATTCCCGCTGCCACATCTCTCTTCCGGAATGGTGTCTCTAGTTATTGACCTATTCCACACGTAAAGTTAATGTTACAACGTGATATTTGTGAATTATTAGGGAGATTTTATATACACAGTAATTTACATATTATTTGATATTTATCTGAAATTAATGAATGAGAATTTATTAAAGTGTAAAAATAATTTAAAAAGTAACAAATTATACAGGGTAAATAAGATAAATCTAATTATACAGACTCTTTTTGACCTTGGCATGAAAGTAGTATATGAAAGTAGTAGATGATCATAATAATAGAATTAAAATGTTGGTAACTTGATAAATTTATAGAATATAATGTATACCATTAGGCCCAATTCACACCGAGCAGGCATCGGGTGGAGACAGGGCGCAGGCGAGGCGAAAAGCGCAACGCTTCGACTGCTCTTCAATATAATATTATAAGTCAAACCACACCGAGATGACGAAGCGCAGGCGCACGCCACTCCGACCGGGCCTCGCCGTTTTCACGCCTCTCAAGTTGGTTTGGAGAAGCGCACCTCTCGTACGCCTCTGATATTAACTACCTATTTTTTGTCTATTTTGGATAATATGCGAGATGATCCACAAACGGTGAACCCAAAACCGTCTCTGATTGTTTAAGATTAATGAAATTAAGTTGTCTGCATTTATATAGGTTAGGATAAAAATGCCAAACACTCCGTCTTCTCGGATATGACGTTAAATGCATGTAGGCCCCGTGTACTGCCTGGATGTTGCGTGCACGTTAAAGATTCCTACCGGTGGGTTGGAACTCCCACCGGGTTCGGCAAAATTCCCGGATAGCTGTAGACCTAATCTCCGGCGTCATGATTGGCCTTAGCAGCGGAAATAGATGACGTAAAACCCAAAATAAAAAAAAAATAATAAAAAAAAAGTATCTGCGGTACAAGTGGGCTTAGGAAGAATAATAATAATTTTAAATTGTACTCGTATTCTAAAAGAAGCTACAACTGTTTCGCCATGCTGTGGCTGCTTCAGACGAAGAAATGGTTTCTAACATGGTCAAAATTATTGTTAGAAATTTCTCTCCACTCTCTCCTCGGCTCAGAAGTACCATTTAAACGTGCAGTTTGAACTGCATGCTGGACCGCGCTCATTGGTCTAAGATTTTTGTCATTCTTGTTTCCGCGCAAAAGTTGCATTTACTCTTTTGCGTCAACTCCCGGCGTGTGGCATTTAATCGTCGACGCAAAAGTGTACGTGTATTTACTAATTACAGAAAAGCTGTTAGTCCAGAATAAGGGCTGTAAAATCATTAAAAACAACAAAGCAAAACTGTAAAAACTCAGCAAAGTGTTGTCTACTTATTAACTTGCAAATACTGCCCTAAAGTGTACGTAGAACAAACCGGAAGATCGAAGATAGAATAGATCTTTGATCTTCCGGTTTATCCTACGTATATTTTGGGGCAGTATTTGCAAATTAGTAAGTAGAAGACCACTTTGCTGAGTTTTTACAGTTTTGTTTTATTGTTTTTTATGACTTTACAGCCCTTATTCTGGACTAACAGCTTTTCTATAATTATTATCTCTTTTGTAAAGCTTACCAGGATAAACTCTATAGACACCCTCGTGGGATATCCTGTAATAATTTTGAAACCTATCCGAAACCTAGCTCTCTCGCGACATAAAACTTGCCTTATTTCGATTTTACAACTACAAAAGATGAACCCGAAACCTTCTCTGATTGTTCAAATGTAATAAAATTAAGAGGTCTAAAACGTCCTCGTCACTTTCGTTGTCTGAAATCATTTTGACAAATATCATATGATCTGTCAAAGTGTTTCTCGCGATAACCGCACATCGTCGCCGCCTTTTCTGTGTGCATTGAGCTCGCCTGCGCCCGTGCCTCGTGTCGCTTACGCCTGGTCTGCGCGCCTCCGCCATTTCGGTGTGAATTGGGTCTTAGATTTCATATCGCTGTTCTGGTGCAACAACGACGTAACTGCAAGTTTCAACCAATTTGTAATGTAAATTTATTTATAGGTTGAAAAATACAGACAAAATTCTGGAAAACAACTGCACATTACCAACATAAGACAATAATGTTTGTAATGTGTTGCTATTTTTCAGAATTATATTTGTATTTTTTAAATTATAAATATATTTACATTGAAAATTGATTGAAATTAATATTGCAGTTACGTCGTTGTTGCACTGGAACGGCGATATGGTTATTAAGTTATCCGACACGTGTATAAGTTTTTAACAATCATTTTCAAAGATTACAATAATACTGTAATAATATTGTTAGTGGTATCTTAACGTTTGAAAATGAATTATCAAAATAAATTTTATTTTTCTGTACACCCTGTATAATTATAATTTCTAAATAAAGTAAATTTAAACACCAATAATTAATTGTTTAGTTGTTTTAGATGGTCCTTTTAGATTCAAACGCAATAAAATGTCAAAAGGAAGGAACCCAATTAAATAATCCCAATTGGACATGCACAATAAGAAATAAACATTGAAAAAACAATACAAAAACAAAAGACAAAACGAAACAATAGGTGTTCGTGTGAGTGTGAGTGTAAGGTAGTGTTCATCATTTGCTCAAAACCATTTATACCCAATGATAGATGAATGATAGAAATGGATTAAGTCATGGATCATACTTTGAAATTTACAGAAAATTAAAATTAAACACATAAAGAGTTAAATGAAAAAGTTAACAGAAATGAAAAATAGTATAGGAATATTTAGTGGATTTTGCAAAGTTTCGAGATATCTGAATTAAAATTTCTTTATACGAGGAAAATTTAAATGCTATTTTAATATAATATCAATGAATGCCGAAAGAAGTTAAAAAATCATTTGCTCTGATCTACTCTGAATCACTAATTCTAATATCTGAAATATTAGTATTAGTGATTCTGACTAGATCAGAGCAAATGATTTTTTAACTTCTAACTAACAATGTGACTGATTACGTAAGCTAAACATTAAACATTTCATGATATCCGAAAGCATCATCTTACAAGTGGGTTTTGTATACATAACAAAATTTAAATCCACTTATAAGGTGAACTTGAGAAACAACATATACGTTTAATTTGAGATTTTGCTTACACAATCCGCCCGATTAATTATTTGTGCAAATATTAATTTCTCAATCAATAAAATAATAATATCATACTTATTTTTCGAGTAGAAGGTATTATTCTTAAAATGGGATTGTTCTTAAAACAATGTCTAGTTAGATTTTCATCTTAGATGATAATAACATCTATGTTCAAAGTATAAAATTTAACAATTTAAATTGAATTATAGATTATAAACTCAACATACAGGGAGCTTCGTTTTAAGTATACATATTCCAATTACAGTGTATATGCTGTAAATCTTCACATAGTCTTCACATAAAGTTGAGTTTAAAGCTTTAAACGAGTGTTTTCTACTCCCAGATTGAGAATGAAGTAAAATTTTAAGTTTAGAAAAGCCTGAAAATTTGGTTAGGTTTCAGACTTTTCTGAACTCGGAATTGGACGTCATACGCCACGCGTATATAACACTTAATATTGTGAAGTAAGCAGTATTTTTTAAACTTCACTTGAAATTAGTACTCTATGCGCGTGGCGCATGAAGTAAAATTTCGAGTTTAGAAAAATTTGGCTTGGTTTTGGTTTTCCAATACTCGTTGGTTTTTGAAAATAGTTTAATTTGAAGTCCAAAACGAGTGTTTTCTACTCCCAGATTAAGCATGAAGTAAAATTTTGAGTTTAGAAAAGCCTGAAAATTCGGTTTGGTCGTGTAGCGCGTAGCGGTACGCGACCAAACCAAATTTTCAGGCTTTTCCAAACTCGAAATTTTACTTCATGCGCCACCCGTATAAAACACTGTTTTTAGGTTAAATTAAAAATATTATACTAAAGCAGTATGCCAAAAAAGGTGTTTTCTGAACATCACATCACATTGTTTAAGACGCGTGGCGCATGAAGTAAAATTTCGAGTTTAGAAAAACCTGAAATTTTGCTTCATGCTCAATCTGAGAGTGGAAAACACTCATCATCGATTTTTCTGCTCTCCAATAAAATTTTTGTACACTGCATATTATTTATTGCTATCTCAGATATACAGAGAGTTTTTCTTTTAAGTATACATATCTCAATATACTGTATACGCTGTATATCTTCAAATGTTCGTTGTTTTTACAAATATTTCAAATTGAACTTTCAAACGAGTTTTTTCCACTCCCAGATTAAGCATGAAGTCAAATTTCAGGCTTTTCTAAACTCAAAATTTTACTTCATGCGCCACGCGTACTAAACACTGATATGATGTGGTGTTCAGAATACACGTTTTCAGCATACTGCTTTAGTATAATACTTTGAACTTTACCTGAAATCAGTGTTTTATACGCGTGGCTATAAAGTAACATTTCAAGTTTAGAAAAGCCTGAAAATTTGGTTTGGTCGTGTAGCGCTACGCGCTACACGACCAAACCAAATTTTCAGGCTTTTCTAAACTCCAAATTTTACTTCATGCTTAATCTGGGAGTGGAAAACACTCGGTTAGGACTTCAAATTAAACTATTTTAATAAACAAACGATTATTGGAAAAGTTGCAGCTCATGCATAGATGTATGTATATTTAAAAGAAACATTTCCAGTATGTTTACCAAATTTTAGTGGTGGCAAATGCCACCGTCAAGGCCGAAAGGGTTAAGTATTCATATCTTAATGTATACACTGTGAAGTTTTAAGAATTCGTTGATTTTATAAAAGCGTTAAATTTAATCTTTCTACCGAGTCTTTGCACGCTTTAGTTAAGCATGAAGTAAAAGTTCGAGGTTAGAAAAGCCTAAAACTTTAGATTTGTCGTATAGAAAAGCGGAGCGACCAATCCAAATTTTCAGGCTCCTTTAAACTCGAAATTTTACGTTATGCGCCATGAATATAAAACACCGATTTGAAGTAAAGTTCGAAATATAATGCATACGTTTGATTTACGTGAATAGTTTTTACAAATGTTTATTTCGTATAACCAAATCTTGTGCTTTCAAAATTGGAGCAATTTGTTTATTACTCTAGCCTTTGAATTTTTAAAGATTTGGTTACACGAAATTATAAAAATTAATAACGTGATCACACCTTAACTTAAGCAGTATATTTTGTTCTTTATTTTAAATCAGGGGTTGTTACGCCTGGCGCTTAAAGTGAACTTTCGAGTTCAGAAAGTTTGGATTGGTCGCGTAGCGAAGCAATGTTCAGGCTTTTCTAAACTCGAATTTTTACTTCATGCTTAACCAGAGAAGGCAAACACTCGTTAGAAGCTTCAAACTTTTATAAGAACAATGAATTCCTGAAAATTTACGAAACATTTTAATCGTCAGAATGTGTATACTTTAAAAAGACATTCCCTGTATACATAAATAATAAATGAAGACATATTTTCCATACAAATTTTCTTTATTTCAAAGTATGATCTTGTGACTTAGTTCTGAAGTGAAAACTACCAGGAAAAAAATGTCATTCTAGAAAAAAATTACATAACTACGTACTTACATGTCACACAACTATTTGACAAAAAAATAGGTACAAAAAAGAAACCGTCACACGGGTACAAATACTGTTTGTTCACGAACACGTGGGACAAGACAAGACTGGTACAGCGTACAGACAATTTTACAAAAAAAATAGTACAGTTAAAAAATAGTATTTTGAAAAACGTCAGTGAAGAAAAGCGTGTGCCAATTCAATATTACTAATGTGCATATAAAAGTGTATACATAACGTTTTACTTCAACTTATAACCACGTACTTTTTTCTAGGGCCGGATTATGGCATAGACAAATTAGACAAATGTCTAGAGCGTACTTAAAAACTAGCAAAAATATTAAATATTTCTTTCATTTCACAATGTAAGTAAAGGTATAAGGCATATATGGGCAATCTCCGGCCTCCGGGCCGAATCCGGCCCGCAAGAGAAATTTCAAATAGCGCGCGAAAAAATTAAAGATTTAGCACACATAGTTTATTTGTAACTACCGCCAACGAACCCAAAACTGTATTTATTCAAATCATGAAGACTAAAATCGATAAATAATATTATTGAGCGTACGCAGTGGAACGCCACAGATCGAGTCAGAAATAGTCGTTAGAAAGCAGCAGCGGCTCGCAGCCTAACTTCAGGGTAGGCCACAGCGCCAAGGCTCTCAAAATTTGAGGTTGGGATCGCGCTTTATAAATACAAGGAATTGCACAACAAAGTCACCTTTCAATAACGGATACATATTAACTTGGGTCTCTGGCCTGCCCTGAAGTTAGGCTGCGAGCCGCCGCTGCCAGAAATAGACAAACAGATAAACATTCGGAAAGCCGCCCGATGACCTTGAAGCGCTACAGAGCCCACTGTTATTCATAACGCGGTTAGCATCGCATATTCGCGTACGATCGAGGGTATTCTAGATGCTTATTGCGGGTAATATATAAACCGCTCAGCGCGCGTGTCAACTCATTACTTCTTAACAACTGATAAGAAAAGACGCGGGAAATAATCAAGCGAATTCAGCTCAGAAGAAAAGAAATCTATCAAGATGTCTGAATTAAAAAAGCGGAAAGTGAACACAGAATGTCGTCAATTCCAAAACAAATAGACTGATGAATATTTTTTGATCATGCACAGTGGTAAACCTATGTGTTTGTTGTGCAATGAAACAATTTCTGTTTTTAAATAACACAATATAAAGCGACATTACTCCAGCAAGCATATAGTTTACTTACGGGCCAGTTAAGAAAGGATAAAATTAAAAAACTCATTACCGATTTAGGGAAACAGCAATAAATGTTCCATTTACAAAGATCAAATAAATTGCTTTAAAATCAAAACAGTATTGCTTTAATCTAATTTTCTCAACTTGAATGTAAAAATTAAAAAAAAAACTATAAAATTTTACGAATTTGCTGTGGATAATAATTATTGTTTATTACTCAATGGAAAAGCTACAAGATGATATATTTACAATAAGTAAAAATTACTTTTTTAAATTATTTAAAAATATTGATTTGTTGTTTAGAAGATATTTTCGTTTGAAATCAATCAAGTCTTATCTTCGTGGAGTTGAATTAAGAAAAAACGTTATGTATACATTATCATACACAGATATACATATTTTTTAATTTAAAAAAAAAATAAAAATGTTTAGTGCAAAAAAAATAAATGTAAAAGAAAATGTGACGAGCAGACAGACAGAACTGAACAAACCTCCTTACATCAGTCATCGTGTACTAGTGTTACTGGTATCATCATCATCAACACACCCGCTTAGCTCGAGCATTGAGCCTCGCCGGGCCTGCCTCCGCTGTCCGGAGGGGGTGTGGGGCGGCGGGGGTATCGCGCCCGGTTTGGGCAGGACCCCCAGGGGATCGGAAGGGGGTTCCTCTATGAGGAGGATCGCGTTCGGACCCGCCGAACCCCTCCTTTCCCTCTGCGGAGACGATTCGTTGCTGCTCACATGCGCCGAACTGGTGCTCTCCCTCCTGAATAGCCCTATCACTGACGATCGAGGATTTTCAATTCCACCTGAAACAATATTAATTACAGTACATAATCAAACAAACACGTATAATCATACTATTTGTAATCAGGGCTATTCCGTACACGAAATTTAAATTTAAAGTTTATGTTATTCCTTAACATCACAGTCTAAGCGCGTTTAGTACTTGATATGGCTACTGACAACGTCATAACAGACCTTAGTAGCCTAACAAAAAAATATGTATGCTTAGATTGTAAGGGTAATTAATAACGTCTACGTTAAATTTAACATTTTGCGTACGGAATTGGGGGAATATCTTTAAAGCAAAAATCCTAGCACCTCCGCCTTAGACGGTCAAATATGATAGATAGAAGTCACTTAATTAAAACGCAGTTATATTTCTTTCTTCACTTTTATTTTTTGATGCTAGATGTACATTTCAGGTACTATGTACCCATTATCATAGCATTAACCGGTTAGGTATTGATAATGGGTACATAGTACCCGAAATGTACATCTAGCATCGAAAAATAAAAGTGAAGAAAGAAATATAACAGCGTTTTAATTAAGTGACTTAAAATCTTCACATAACTCAAATAACCAAATTAATAGATAGAAGTGTTAAACTATATGGATATATTATAGAATTATTAGAGATAAGAAGAGTTAGGTTAGGTTGGACTGAAGATTATGGAGTTAAGTTAGATGGCAGATTACCGCAAACAATTAATGCTTGAGTATTTTTGGCGCCACTAGATGACATTTTTGGCGATGGTCTAACACACACTATCCATTACTAGTTCTCGATAACATTAGTTTCATTCGTGTTATAATTTTGCTAAACAAATGTACAATTAATATTATCAACGTATTAAGTGTTGATTATATTAATTGTACATTTGTTTAGCAAAATTATAACATAAATGAAACCCCAATTTGAAAACACAATTGAAATCAAATAATAACAGCATACAATTATCCTACCTAAGAATGTAGCCGAAGGAGAATTGTATGCCAAGTATTCCTTATTGGACGCCCATGCTGGAAATTCGCTTTGTTGAAGGGGCCCGCACCCCTCCAGCTCGTCGTCGCGTTTCCACGGCAACACGCTCTCAGTCGCTGTTGGCGTCGTCACACGCATCAATTCACCACCTGAAAAAAATATCAAAATACACACATTAACACTTATCGAATACACCAAATAGAATTATTAATAAAAAATGTGCACCAATCTGCAATCTATTTAGATAAGTGCGAGAATTCACGCAATTCAATACGAATCCAATTCTACTTGAAAATGTCAATATCTTTATCAATGTGTTATTTTTTTTCAAATAATACTTTAAACTGTGATATATTTATATACAGGCAATTTTGTTTTAAGTATAGGGTCAATCTATTAGAATTCACCCAGACGACGTTGCTCAACATTTTTGTTTTTTTCTAATTTTTTCACCAGTCATTCTTCAATAAAAACTAGGTGAGGTTAAAAGTATAGGAAAAAAAATTGTTAAGCTCATACTTTTTTTCGGACATTTTAAGTTTGCTTCTTAACTTTATTAATTTGATAGATATCAAAATAACAGTAAGAACAAAACTATCAGAATGATGCTTTAGATTTTTTTTAGATAATATTCCCTAAGTAGTTAGGAAAGTGAAGAAAAAAATGCACAACTTCAAATTGAAAATTAACCTAAAACGAGAGTTTTAGTGCTGCAAAATTATTAGAAGGAAGAAAGACTTACCTTTAATTACAAAATTGACACACCTCTTTATGAAATCATATGTTTGATTATTGTTTTAAGTAACTAATAGTGTTATTGTTTAAATATAATAACAATTTCAAATATAGGGAATGTATTTTTCGAAGATTTTTGAACATTAGTGATTGCATTGGGAAGTCAGAAATACGTTATGAGAAATTAATTGTTTAAACATATTTCAAGGCGGCCGACATTCATTTTGTTCATTGTTTTAAGTAACTAATAGTGTTATTGTTAAAATACAATAACAATTTTTATTATGGGAAATGTATCTTTCGTCGATTTTTAAAGATTAATGAATGCATTGGGAAGTCAGTGTTTAGCGATGAGAAATTAATTGTTTAAACATATTTTAAGGCAGCCGACATAAATTTTGTTTATTGTTTTCAGTAACTTTATGTCAAAAAGAAGTGTTATCTGTATTCATTTCATAATTTCTCACTCAGTCCCTTTTGAGATAATCTACTTTAAATATTGCGAAAATACGATTTTTTCATTTTTGAAAAATTATATATAAAAAAGGACAAAGTTCTCAAGCTTTAAACTTCTACAGCAAGTAGTCCTATAATAAATCTATACAAGATAAAAAACTAAAAGTGAGTCTTTCTTTCTTCTAATAATTTTGCAGCACTAAAACTCCCGTTTTAGGCTAATTTTCAATGTACAGTTGTGAATTTATTTTTTACTTTTCTAACTACTTAGGTAATATTATGTAAGGACAAAAAATCTAGAGCATTATTCTGATGATTTTGGTTTTTATTTTGTATTGATATCTATAAAATTAATAGAGTTTGATACATTTACGTAAAACTTGTTTTTGGCCGAAAAACGGTTACGAAGCAAGCTTAAAATGTCCGCCAAAAAAAAATAACAACATGAACCTAAAAACTTTTCTTACTATAGTTTTGAACTCACCTAGTATTATATGCAGAGCATTTTATATAACACCGAACATTTTCATAAAATACGATTTGACACCTTTAATTTTTAGGTTATGTGTAAATTAGGTTGCCTATACGACCATTAAAAATTGTAGCTAATCAATTGCAATTAATGCCTCAACTTGTACATACAGGAAGTTTTTCTTTGAAGTATATATGTCCCAATTACAGCGTATATGCCGTAAATTTAGATAATCGTTGTTTTTTTAAAAGGAGTTCAATTTGAAACTTAAAATGAGTGTGTTTCACTCCCAGACTAAGCATGAAGTAAAATTTCGAGTTTAGAAAAGCCTGAAAATTTGGTTTGGTCGCGTAGCGCGAAGCGCGGAGCGGCCAAACCAAATTATCAGGCTTTTCTAAACTCGAAATTTTACTTTATGCGCCAACGGTACAAAACACTGACATATTACGAAGTTTAAAATACACCGCTGAACTTTACATCAGTGTTTTGTACCGGTGGCGCATGAAGTAAAATTTCGAGTTTAGAAAAGCCTGAAAATTTGGTTTGGCCGCTCCGCGCTTCGCGCTACGCGACCAAACCAAGTTTTCAGGCTTTTCTAAACTCGAAATTTTACTTCATGCTTAGTCTGGGAGTGGAAAAGACTTGTTTAAAGCTTCAAATTGTATTCTTATAATAAACCGAGCTTGTCAAAATCTGCAACGTCTGCGCATGTATACTTAAAAGAAAAATTCTCGTTATGAAAATGTTCGGTGTTACATAAAACTCTCTGTATATAAATATATAAATTACAAAAATCAAAAATGTTGAGCAACAATTTATATTCGTTTTGGGTGATTTCAAATGGATTGACCCTTTACACATCCCGATAAATACGGCATTTTGTAAATTTGCACGTATTCGTTATTATAAAAACGGTCAATTTATAGTGTCTAACAGGTAATTTCTCTCCTTGATTAAGTATGAAGTAAAATTTCGAGTTTAGAAAACCTAAAAGTTTGGCTTGATCGCATAGCGAAACGGCCTACTGCCCAGATAAGAGGAACAAATTATTGTCGATTTTTTCGACAAAAAGTTACTCTGGAAAAAGTGTTTCTTGACTTAAAAACACCCTTTTCATTATCAAATTTTAGATTTACAATTCAAAAACTAAGAAAAACAAAAGGTTTGTTAAAAAAGAGGTACACTTCTGTGCAATAAAATTAAGTACACAAAATATGTTATAGTTTAAAGCGGACATGATGTGTTTCCTAGTTACATAAATATGTCAATTTCCTTAATGTTAAAATGTCGCGTCATTTAGACAACAATTCAAAAATTCGAATTCTAACTAAAATAAAAGATCATTTTTCTATTAGACAAATTGCTTGATTGGTGAACATCAGTAAAGACACTGTTTTCAGAGTTAAGAAATTGGGAGCAGCAAAGAAGTGTTATGGTGTTTTATTATTCATTGAAACTGCTGCTAGGCAATTAAAACAGACCCGAATTATACAACTAGAATATTGTGATAAATAGTTATAAGACTTGTGCTTAATTTTATTGCACGGGAGTGTACCTCTAATTACAATTTTGGAGAAAAATATTATTAGAAAATTTAATTTTTTTATCGGGAATTAGGGCTACGTGCGAGGTTTTAGCTCAATAGGAACAATTATATTTTTGAATTTATTTATATAATTTTTTACACGTAATCATTCAAAATAACTATACTCTTATCTTTGTCGTAAAAATATTGTATTTTTCAAAATTTCTTAAATAAATTCAAGTTACTCAAATCAAGGTCATATTTAGATTAATTTAATCATTTAAAATACTTGTATTATAATATTTTTCTCGAAAGTCAAAATATAAAACACTTAACACGTTGATAGCCACCTTTATAACAATAACAATATTACCTCAGGCCGCTGCTTAAGTTTTTGTTTCAATTACACAGAATAATAAAGCAAATATTTGAAGGGACATAAACGTTTTTAAAGCAAATTTAACTGCGGCACAATCGAATGCCGTGCGGCAATCGACGTGTTAAAGAAGTTCATCATAAAGGGACCTGTATGTTAAATTTAAAATTTCGTTTTGTTATTGGTATTTTTAAAACAGGCATTAAATATAGTTAGCATAGGTGGAACTGCTGACCACATTTTAAAAAAAAAAATCACACGTTTGGTGGTTTTTTTTTTCGTTGATATTATAGGGTATAGGCTAAACGGTAAGAGATACAAAAAAACTAAAATGTGCGTCTCGTTCTCTTTTTTAGTGTTTAGTTTAATGGCGCAATCAGATCTACGCTAACTAAATTGGTTTAGAATATACAGGGTGATTCTTAAAATCTGCCGCTTTTTATTATATCTTATGACTCGGTTATTTGTGAAGTTGCAAACAAAATTTAAATACGAAAGTTTTATGGCTTTTTACGTAGAATCCAGTGGTGAATTTAAAAAATATAGATGTTTTAATTTTTGAGATATTATCAAAACTAGTATTTTCTTAAATGGGACACCCTGTATCTGAGCATCTTAAAAAAATCCATTTTTTCTTGGGATTGCAACAATATGTAACACTTGATATTTTGTTTTGTCCTAAATAGCTTAAATACCAAAAACAAAAAAAAAGATTTTGTAGATGGCCATGAATTGAATTCTGTTAACTTTTGTTTTTGTTTGTTTACATGTCATAAAATTCAATATTAATTACGTATTGGCTTTGATATTCCGTTGTTAACGAAATATTTTTGATTATATTTCTTTAAAAAAGCTGTATAAAATGAATATTTTTATAAACTATGAAAAATTAAACATTTTGGGTGCTATATTGAGGGTAATGAAAATAAAGGCGCAGCTTTAGACCTATATTTTGAGCGTTACCCGGACCGACGACATGCCAGAAAAAGAAATATTTCAAATATATTTATATCACAATTTAAGTATACAGGGTGAGTCGGGAGGAGCGCACCAAACTCTAGGAGTGTATTATACACGTGAAAATAATGTAAAAAAACTCATTTGTTCTTATCCGATTTTCATTTGTTTTCAAGTTATGGCGTAATTAAAAATGTTCATCTAGCTTTCCCCTTCTATCTGAATTTTAACATTATCAAAGTATGCCATGTTCGAGGCTTATAAACATTTGATAATTCTGACGTTTTGATGAACTGTCAGTGTACGGTGAACAGTAACTGAACGTTTAAGTTCGAATTAATGTGATTGTTAGTGTTGCAAAATGCCACATACTTATTCAAATTTAGAATATGCAAATATGGTGTTTGTATATGGTTTCTGTAATGGAAATGCTACAGCTGCTGTTGAAGAATATCGTGAACGTTTTCCACACCAAAGACATCCTGATAAAAACATATTTATTAGAGTTTTCAACAAATTGTGCGAGACTGGTAAGCTTCCCAGTGCTAACATAACATATGAGCGCGCTGCTCGACAAGGTTTTGTAGAAGTAGAAAATATTCTGCATCTAGTAGAAGAAGATGCAACTACTAGCTCACGGAGAATTGCCACTCAATTGGCAATTCCACAAAAAAGAGTGATGAACACGCTACACGAGCAAGGCTTATATCCTTATCACGTTCAGAGAGTACAGCACCTACAACCAGGGGATTACGCTAACCGTACGGAATTTTGTCGGTGGATAAATAATAATCATCGTAATGTATCGAGTATACTCTTTACGGATGAAGCTACATTTACCCGTGATGGCATTAACAACACTCGTAACTCTCATGTATGGTCTGATGAAAATCCCCACGCAACAGTCGAAAGCAATTTTCAACATCGGTTTTCTGTAAACGTGTGGTGTGGTATGGTTGACAGTTATTTAATCGGCCCTTTCATTTTGGAGAATCGTCTCACAGGAGGCAACTACCTCAATTTTTTACAAAATGAATTACAAGGCCTGCTAGAAGATGTTCCTATAAATATTAGAATGCAGATGTACTATCAGCACGATGGAGCTCCTGCACATGTCGCTCGTCAAGTCAAGCAACATTTGGACGAACGTTTTCCAGGGCGTTGGATTGGTCGTGGAGGTCCTATTAATTGGCCTGCAAGATCTCCAGACCTCACACCACTAGATTTTTGTTTATGGGGCTGGATGAAAAATGAAGTCTACAAAATAAAAGTGGACACACGGGAATCACTAATTAGACGAATTGAGAATACTGCAGCCCATATAAAAGAAGAAAGAAATGAATCAATTGGGAGAGCAACAAACGCTCTTCGTAGACGAAGCAGAAAATGTTTAGAAGTCAATGGCGGTGTTTTTGAACATTTGTTGAAAGAACGCTATCTATGATTAAGAACATTTTTTTGTATAATAACTTGTTTATTTGTTAATATGCTATAACTTGAAAACAAATAAAAATCGGATAAGAACAAATGAGTTGTTTTACATTATTTTCACGTGTATAATACACTCCTAGAGTTTGGTGCGCTCCTCCCGACTCACCCTGTATATCATTTGGAAAACCAAGAGGTAAGATGTACAAATAAGAAAATAAAGATTCTAGGGTATCTAGCCGTAATATTGAGAAATATATTGGCACAAGTTAATTAAACGTTTTCAAAACGTTAAGCAAGCATACGTATAAACCGTATAAGATAATAAACGTTCATAACTTGCATCCCGGAGATGAAGAGCTGCGTTTAGAATTTTGAATCGACAGAACAATCGATATTGGTCAAACATAAATCCTCATCAGACGGTCGCCAGGGTGCAACAAGGACGTGTTGGGTTCCATGTATGGGTGGCGCTTTATTAAAACAGAGTCCTTAAATACAGGATGAATGGCTATAAGAAATAATGTTTATTTTCAACAAGACGGTGTTCCAGCATCTTTAATTTCCTTTTTGTAAATCTTACCTCTTGGTTTTCCAAATGATCCACACTCACTTAAATTGTGATATAATCTTTGAAATATTTCTATTTCTGGCTGTCGTCGGTCCGGATAACGCTCAAAATATAGGTCTAAAGCTGCGTCTTTATTTTCATAACGGCTATATTAAGGGTAATGAAAATAAAGACCTAAAATGCTCAATTTTTCATAGTTTCAAATAATATTCATTTTAGACTCCTTTTTTAAAGAACTATAATCGAAAATATCAAAACCAATACGTAATTAATCTTGAATTTTATAACATGTAAACAAACAAAAACAAACGCTTAAAGAATTCAATTCATGGCCATCTAGAAAATATTTTTTTTTTGTTTTTTGGTATTTTAGCTATTTAGGATAAACAAAATATTGAGTGTGACATATTGTTGCAATCACAAGAAAAAATGCAATTTTTTGAGATACTCAGATACAAGGTGTCCCACTTAAGAAAATAGTAGTTTTGATAATATCTCAAAAATAAAAACATCTATATTTTTAAGTACGCCACTGGATTCTACATAAAAAGTCCTAAAACTTTCGTATTTAAATTTTGTGTGTATCTCCATAAATAACCGAGTCATAAGAGATAATAAAAATCGACAGATTTTGAGAATCACCCTGTATCTTCTAAACCAATCTAGTTAGTGTAGATCTGATTGCGCCATTAAACTAAACTCTAAAAAAGAAAACGAGACACATATCTTAGTTTTTTTGTATCTCGTACCGTTTGGCCTATACTCTATAATATCAACGAAAAAAAACCACCCTGTACAGGGTGAGCGAAACTCGATGTCTCAGCTCAATTATGAGAAAAGGAAAAACGATAGATGAAATCTGAAAAGAGGTTCATAAATGGGATTGAATAAGGTCAATTTTAACCCAAAATTGCATATTTTTCTAAATTTGGAATCTAAGGTAATGACGTTATCGAATATTTTTTCCCAGAAACATACCTATATTTTTGGTTATTCAAAAAGAGCTAATTTTTCTGATTAAACTTTGTACAGAAAAAAAATTGCTATCTTCTTCCGTTAAAAAATGACATACTTTAAAAAAGTATTATCAAAAATGCACAATTGTCTCGACTTAAACAAGTAGCCTTTGAAAGCAAATAACAAAGTCGCATCTATCAATAATTAAACTAATGTTTGACAAATATTGTTTTGTTGTCATTTGATTTTGAAAAATGTTTACGCACAACGAAAATGTCGACATGTTATTAGTTTATGGAGAATCTCAAAAGAACCTTAGAAAAGCAGTTCAGTTATACGCCCAGAAATACCCTGAATGTGTTATTCCAACCTTAAAAATATTTGCAATTTACGTGCAAACAACGAGGCATTTTCTGCTCGAAAGGGAAGACAAATTGCTAAAAGGATCAATTCTGCCACTGTTTTACAGTATTTTCAAGACCATCCAAGGAACTCGATTCGGCAAGCCTGTCGTGAGTTGAATTTAAAATATTGTTCGGTACGACAAATTTTGAAAGGAAATGGTTACTACGATTATAAACTTCACAACTTAGAACACTTGTGAGATCAACATCAATGAAGAATAAATTATTGTGTCCAAGTGATGGTAAACTTAGAGATTAATGACAATCGATTTTTCCAGCATGTGTTGTGGACGGATGAAAGCCGTTTTGTTAGTAACGGTAAGCCCAAAATCCACATTTTGTCAATCCGATTGAAAACCAAGGATACTTCGGTATTAACATTTGGTGTGGTATTATTTATGGGCATTTGATTGGTCCAGATTTTTACGAAGGAGTTTTACGCAGTGAGCAATATTTGCAATTTCTTCAAGAACAACTTCCTGTGCTTCTCGGAAACGTGTCATTACAGCTGCGAGCAAACATGTGTTTTCAACATGACGGAGCTCCACCGCATAAAGCACAATATTCACAATATTTATGGAAATTTATGGCGAAAATTGGATGGGTATAAATGGTATCGGTCCATTTATACCCATCCAATTTTATCCATAAGTTTCATTTAAATATTGTGAGACAACTCGTGCTTTATGCGGTGGAGCTCCGTCTTGTTGAAAACACCTGTTTGCAGTGAGCGCCTTAATCACCGGATTTGACCCCACTAGACTTCTCCTTGTGGGAAACTTTAAAAAACAAAGTATACAAAACACCATCTGTTAACTTAGGAACATTTAAAAGAAAAAATCAGACATGCTTGTGATGAACTATCTAGAGAAATGTTACGTAAAGCTTCAGTAATATGTCAGGCGGAGATTGGATAAGTGTTTAGAAGCAGGGTTGTTATGTTTAAAAAACTTTGTTTTCAAACAGTGTTTTAAACATATTAAAAAACAGCTGTCGTGTTTTAAACTCTTTTGTTTTAAACATGTTTTGAATCTTAAATTTGTCTAAAACGTTTTTTTTATTGTAAATTTGCTGTTATATTTTATTTAATTTTTTGTTAGCATTTATAAATTTTAACTAAATTGTTGAAGATATTTCAAACTACATTAATATACTTAGAATTTTATTACAATAAAATATCACAACTGTGTGTAGTAGCAGTAACGTAATTTTTAAATATGGGGAATATTTCTTTCACAAATGCATACACTGTAAATTTTACAACATTCGTTGCTTTTTTAAAAGATTTTAATTTGAGTCTTTAAACGAGGGTTTTCCACTCCCAGACTAAGCATGAAGTAAAATTTCGAGTTTAGAAGAGCTCGAAAATTTGGATTGGCCGCGTAGCGAAGCGGAGCGGCCAATCCAAATTAGGCTTTTCTAAACTCGAAATTTTACTTCATGCGCCACACGTATAAAACACTGAAATATCGCAAAGTTTAAAATATACGGCTTTAGCAATCTAATATGTAGATGTGAATAAAACGTAAGTCAAATTCTGAGCTGAACAAATTGTTTAAAACAGTTATTATAGGCAACACAATAACTCTAACGTATATTAGGTTGCCTATAATTGTTGTTGTATGCGTGTGTTTTTAAACTTCACTGTAAATCAGTGTTTTTAAGCGTGGCGCATGAAGTAAAATTTCGAGTTTAGAAAAGCCTAATTTGGATTGGCCGCTCCGCTTCGCTACGCGGCCAATCCAAATTCTTAGGCTTTTCTAAACTCGAAATTTTACTTCATGCTTCGTCTGGGAGTGGAAAACACTCGTTAAAAGCCCCAAATTAACGGCTTTGAAACAACGGATTCCCGCAAATTTAAAAAACGCTGTAGTTATTGGAATATGTATACTTAAAAGAAAAATGCCCTGTTTTTAAATATGTTTTAAATACGTTTTAAACATGTTTTAAACATGTATTAAACACGTTTTAAATATGTTCGAACATGTTTTAAACACGTTTTAAATATGTTTTTAATCGTTAATGTTTTAAACGCTGTTTCGATGAACAAAACAAGTTTTGTTTTGTTCTGTTTGTTTTAATTAAAATGAAGAAAAAAACGTGTTTTTAACAACCCTGTTATAGTAATTGCCTACATACTTTGTTTCTTTCTGTATTAATTTGTTTAGTGTTAAGCGCGATATTTATTTATTGTAAATTATGTGTATTATTATTTTGTTTTCATATATTTTTTGTAGTATTGTAAAAAGGAGAAACCCGTAGATTTTTAAATAAATAATAGTAATATAGTAACATATTATGTGTTTTTTAATGTTTAATTAATGGTAATTAATAATATTAATTAATAATGTTTCATTAGTGACAGATGCGACTTTGATATTTGCTTCCAAAAGCTACTTGTTTAAATCGTGACAATTGTGAATTTTTGATAATACTTTCTTCTAAGTTTGCTTATAATTTTTTAACGGAAGAAGACAGCAATTTTTTTTCTGTACTAAGTTTATTCAGAAAAATCAGTTCATTTTAAATATCCAAAAATATAGGTATGTTTCTGGGCAAAAAATATTCGATGACGTCATTACTTAAGTTTCCAAATTTAGAAAAATATGCAATTTCGGCTTAAAATGGACCTTACTCAATCCTATTTATGAACTGTTTTTCAGATTTTTTCTATCGTTTTTCCTTTTCTTATAATAGATCTGAGACATCGAGTTTCGCTCACCCTGTATTTTCAGTAATCCATTTTGCCGAAAAAGGTCGTAAAATGAATTTAATGGAAGAAGACTAGAAATATACAAGGCCCGAATTAATCCCGGAAAGACCAGGTTGACCTAATTTTAATTTACCTTTGAGTTCAGAATGACTATGGTCACTGAATTAAGTGCAATATACAGTAGTTAAACAAAGTAAACGTGTTTATTTACAAGTGTATAGGATAAATCGTTTATGATTATTAAAAAATACCATAAAAAAATTAGTGCACTTCTCAATAATTTCTGTACATTCCTTGAACATGGCTAGAACCCGAAAACTAGTAGAAAATAATAATTAAATAAGTAAAACAAATGAAGTGATTATATTTTAACTGTTTTTAATACTAAATCTTTTTTTAGTATATATAAATAAATTTGAGAAAATATTTTTTCCCTTACACCTTTTGATTATCTTAATTTTTGAGCGCCCTCTATGGTCCATTTAAGATTTGATAACGAAGATAGTGTTTTAAAAATCAAGCAAAACTATTTGTAAAAGAATACTTATTGTCAAAAAATAAATAATAAAAAAGTGATTCCTATCCAGGCATTAATTCAGGGACACACAGTATACCGGGTGTTGACTTGGCAGACGCAACATAGGAAATCCCATGTAAATTTTGAAATGTTCAAATTTTGGGTCCCCTATTTATTTTAGAAACAAAATGTATTTACCTTTTTTGTAGAGGGAAAATCCGAATTCATTCGTGTTAACGTTTATCACTTTACGTTTCTTTAAGTTAAAATAATTAAGAAAAATTAATGTGATTTTATAAAAATATTAACATGCCGTGGAATTGAAACAACAATTGCGGATGTCAAAATGGCAAAAGATATCACAGTCACTTGATTGAAGTAAATGTTTTCAAAATGATTTACACTATACAAGAAAAAATCCTCCTAATAAAGTGGTATTATACAGACCACAGTTATCACGATATTTGCGTTATGTTTTTTGTCGTTAATTAAGTAACAGCAATATCTTGTGCTATTTTGACATCCGCAATCGTTGTGTCAATTCCATGGTATGTCATTATTTTTATAAAATCACACTATCTTTTCTTAATTATTTTAGCTGTACATTTTCTGACATTCGTTGATTTTTAAATGTGTTAAATTTGAAGCTTTAAACGAGTGTTTTCCACTCTCAGACCAAGCATGAACTAAAATTTCCAGTTTAGAAAAGCCCTATGAAAATTTGTCGAGGGTCGCCTAGCGACCCGAGACAAATTTTCTGGGCTTTTCTAAACTCGAAATTTTACTTCATGCGCCACGCGTATTAAACACAGATTTTAAGTGAAGTTCGAATATGCATAAATTTGACAATATTATAGTGTTTTATTTTATGATAGCAACAACCACTAAGCAACAAGAAGTGGAAAAAATGGATGAACTAAAAGACATGATGAGAACGAGAATGCAAGAAATGAAAAAGAACACAGAAGAGCTGAAAGAGGAGATAAAGGAAGTAAGAAGGGAAATGCAGAGAAAGGAAGAAGAGTGGAATAAGGAGAGAGTCCAAGTACAAAATAAACTTGAAAAAGTAGAGATTAGACTGGAAAGAATAGAGAAGGAGAGAAGGAAGAATAATATAATAATAAAAGGGCTAACAGTAAAGGAACATAATGAAAAAAAAGAAGTAGAAGACTTTATAAGCGGTGTGCTCGAAGTAGTACCTAAAATAAAGAAGGCCTATTTGATAAATAAAAGCAAAACAACAGATATGGTGCTTGTAGAGGTCGATACATGGGAAAAGAAGGAGGAGATTATGAAAGCGAAGGGAAATAAATTGAATAACACCAAAATATATATTGATCATGACTTGACTGACAGAGAAAGGGATATACAAAGGGAGATTAGAATTATTGCGAGAGAAGAGAAAACAAAAGGAAACAGAATACGAGTTGGCTATCAAAAACTCAGAATAAACGATAAGACATATAAGTGGAATCAACGCAAAGAAGGGCTAGATGAATGCGAGTCCCATATGAGTACAAAAAACGAATAAAGAAGACAACGAATCATACGAAGACAACTAAGGCTAAGAAACAGGACGAATGCAATGAACAAGAAACAAACACAAACAATGTAGGCAAGTCTAAAATTGGAATAAGGGATAGTAGGGGAATAAGCGGCAAGGATGAGGAACAAAGTAACAAAGAAAAGGTATGTCTCATAAAGGCAGACACGAAAACAGGCAAAAATAAAGGAAAAATGAGGGAGGAGAGCATAAGAATAGGGTTGTGGCCGGGATAAAGTCAAAGTGTAAGGGCGGAAGGTGGCAAAAAGACTTTGAGGAGTGGGTGTTAGGAAAGGATGTGGTAGGATTATTGGAAACATGGATGATGGAGGAGGAGTGGGAAAATGTGAGAAATTCACTTCCAGGGGGACTTAGGTGGTCGGTACAAGGGGCAACGAAGGAGGCAAAGAGAGGGAGAGCAAAGGGTGGTATGATAGTGGGAACGAAGTGGTCCCTAAAACCAGGGGAGGTGGAATTTGTAGAAGAGGTAGACGGTGTAGCGTGGGTTAAATGCCAAAAGGGGGGGGGGTGTCAACTGGAAGTAGGGGTGGTTTACATTAGTAAAAACTGGGCCGAAGTGCAGAAAGTGGTAGATGAGAAAGGCAACGAAGGAGGGAGTTGTGTGGTGGGGGGAGATTTTAATGCGAGAATAGGGGAGATGTGGAGAGGAGTGAGTGATCAAAGTAAACTAATAGGAAGGACGTCTCAGGATAAACTAATCAACGGATAGGGAAGGAGGACGGGGAAGTGGTTAATAGAAGAGGGATGGGAGGTGTTAAACGGATGCACAGAAGGTGATTGGAACGGGAAGAAAACGTATGTAGGACAACAAGGATCTTCAGTAATTGATTATGTCGTAATAAAGGGGTTAAATAGGGGAGAAGTTAGAAGAATAGAGGTGGAGGAAGTCTTGGGGTCGGACCATTTGCCAATAATGCTAGAGATAAGGATGGGGGAATGTAAGGGAAATGAACAAGAGCAGGTTGCGTGGAAGATAGAAGATAGTGTGAGGGCGATTAAGAACATGGGAAAGCGCTTGGAGAAGATAAACTGGAATGAAGTAAAAACAATGGAAGAGATGGAAGAGATAATCGTGAGTTGTGGAAGAATAGTGAAAAGGGGGGGCGGAAAGAGTTGCCCATGGTGGGATGAGGAGTGTCATGACGTAAAGAGGGAAGTGAGGAAGGCAGTGAGGGAGTGGAGCTTGGGTAGGGGCGAAGAGCAGGGGGTGGTGGCAGCAAGGGTTAGGTACGCCAAAGTATGCGAAAGAAAGAAGAGGCAGGCTTTGGAGAGAACGACTGAGGAAATTAGATTGTGTAGAACTGAAAAGGAGATATGGGGTATTCTAAGAAGAGGTGAAATGAAGGGGCCCATAGGAGTTTCTTTGCAAGAATGGTCAGAGAAATGTAATAGAATGGCTGGAGAGCCGGGAGGGGTAGGGGAACGAGGGGTAGCGGGAGAGGTTGAAGAGTTTTCAGAGGAGGAGATAGAAAACGCATTTGCAGAGGTGAAGGCTGGAAAAGCTGCGGGGCTGGACGGGCTGAGGGCAGAAATGTGGAAGGAGATAGGAAAGGAGGGAAAGCGAAGGTTTGGAGGGCTGCTGAACCAAATGTGGAGGGGAGACGCGGAAATTCCAGAGGCGTGGCGTGTGGGAGTTATGTGCCCGGTGCATAAAGGAGGTGATAAATCTAATGCAAAAAACTATAGAGGAATTTTAATTATGTGCACCGGGTACAAAATTGCAATGACGGTTGTGAAAAATAGATTGGAAAAGGAGGTGGAAATTAATGGAATACTGCCGGAGACTCAAGGGGGTTTTAGAAAAGGCAGGGGAACAAGGGATCAAATATTTACGCTGGCAAGGATGATGGAAAGAGTGCTGGAAGAGAGAGGGAGTATGTACGCTGTTTTCCTGGATTTGAAAGCAGCGTACGATACTGTTCCGAGAGAAAAGTTAGTGGAGTGTCTGAGAAGAAGAGGAGTGAGCGGAGTAACGGTTGAATGGATTAGAAAAGTATACGAGGAAACGTGGGTGAGGGCGAAAGTTGAAGGGAATGTGGCTGAAAGGTTTAGGATGTGGACGGGGGTGAGGCAAGGCTGTCCGCTGAGCCCGTTATTATTTAACATATATGTTAGCGAATTGGAAGAGGTTTTGAGAAACGGGCAAGCGGGCGGGGTAGTGATCGGAAAAAGGAAGGTATGGATGCTAGCGTATGCGGATGATATGGTGCTTGTGGCGAGGAACTGGGGAGAGATGAATGAGGTGATGCAGAGGGTGGAGAGGTATATGGACAAGCGAGGGCTGCAAGTTAATGCAAGGAAAACAAAGTGGATGAGATTTAGGAATAGAGGAAGAGAAGGAAGAGTAGATGAATTGAAGTGGAAGGGGGAAGTGATTGAGAGGGTGAAAGAATTTAAATATTTGGGCTTCATATTTAAAGCTACAGGTGGTTACGGGGAGCACGCCAAATGGGTACAAGGGAAATCCAGGAAACCATACCCCATATGGTAAGGAAGAAGTGGGGAAAATGGTTCGCTGGCAACTTCCAATTGGCGTGCAAACTGTGGGATGCGTGTGTGAAGCCCATTTTGTTGTATGGAGTGGAAGCATGGGGTATAAATGAGTATGAATGCATTGAAAGAGAGCAGATGTGGTTCCTGAAGCAGATTCTGGGGTTGGAAAGGTCAACCCCTGGATACATTCTGCTTCAGGAAACAAATAGAATGAGTATACATGGTGAGGCAATGGAGAGAGTGGTGAAGTATGAGATGAAGTTGTGTGAATTGGAAAGTGAGAGACTGGTGAAAGAGGTATGGAGAACGTGCAAGGGATTAGGGAGGAGTGAGTGGAGTAGGAAACGCAGAGAGATGTATGAAAGGGCAGGAGAGTCTGAGGATAGTGTAAATGAATGGTTAGAGAAGGGGGTGAATGTGGCAGCTTGGATGAAAGAGAAGTGGAAAGAGGTGGAGATGCAGGAGAGGCAGGGGTGTATCGGGAGGAGCGGCTACAATCCAATGTACGAAAGGTGGCAAGTGCATGGGAGCGTGCCAGAGTACCTATCCAATAATGACTTGTCGAAAGAGGCTAAGATAACCCTGGCAAGAGCTAGATGTGGTTCGGAGGAGAGAGGAAGGAAGGTCTGGATGGGGGAAGGGTATGGTAAATGTGTGTTGTGCGCAAGTGGACGAGATACATGGAGTCATTTGGGAGAGGAGTGTGAAGGGGTGAATGTGGAATGGCTGGGGGGGAAAAGGAGTGTAATGGAATGGATGAGAAAGGACGGAGCTGGCGTAAAGATGGTAACGGTACTGGGGTGGCGGAGGGCGGAAAAAAGAAAGGAGATGATATAATTTTGTGTTCTATTATTATTTTTTATTTGTAATTTTATTTTTTTATATGCCAATAAAGGTCTTTTTTTAGTGTTTTATACGCGTGGCGCATGAAGTAAAATTTCGAGTTTAGAAAAGCCCAGAAAGTTTTCACGGGGCTTTTCTAAACTGGAAATTTTACTTCATGCTTAGTCTGGGAGTGGAAAACACTTGTTCAAAGCTTAAAATTGAACTTTAAAAAAAACAGGGAATATCCGCAATTGTTGTATCAATTCCATGGTATGTCATAATTTTTATAAAATCACCTTATCTTTTCTTAATTATTTTAGCTGTAAATTTTCTGACATTCGTTGATTTTTAAAAGAGTTCAATTTGAAGCTTTAAACGAGTGTTTTCCACTCCCAGACTAGGCATGAAGTAAACTTTTGAGTTTAGAAAAGCCCCGTGAAAATTTGTCGAGGATCGCGCAGCGACCTGAGACAAATTTTCTGGGCTTTTCTAAACTCGAAATTTTACTTCATGCGCCACGCGTATTAAACACAGATATTAAGTGAAGTTCGAATATACATAAATTTGACAATATTATAGTGTTTTATACGCGTGGCGCATGAAGTAAAATTTTGAGTTTAGAAAAGCCCAGAAAATTTGTCTCGGGTCGCTGCGCGACCCTCGACAAATTTTCACGGGGCTTTTCTAAACTCGAAATTTTACTTCATGCTTAGTCTGGGAGTGGAAAACACTTGTTTAAAGCTTTAAATTGAACTTTAGAAAAAGCAGGGAATATCCGCAATTGTTGTATCAATTCCATGGTATGTCATTATTTTTATAAAATCACATTACTTTTTCTTAATTATTTTAACTTAAAGAAACGTAAAGTGTTAAGTGTGAACATTCGTAAATTTAGAATTTTTCTCCCTACAAAAAAGTGAAATACATTTTGTCTCTAAAATAAATAGGGAAGCCAATATTTGATCACTTTAAAATTAACATGCGATTTCCTATGGTGCGTCCGCCAAGTCAACACCCGCTATGTGAATTGAATGAATAATAAAGAAAAAAATAATCGTGCCGGTGTCGACCAAACTGTGTGCTTTGAGATATTTTAGGTGTGCCGTGACTGATTTTGACGAATAAAAAATATGTAAGCGTTGGACTCTTTATTCATAATAATGAAATATATTTAATTTTATAGCGATATTTATTTATTATGCCGAGAAAAAAATCGTTTTACCCAGTGTGCCGCGAAACACAAAAATTTGGCAGACACTGCGAGTGATATACACAAACGAGTGATATACACGAGTGATATACGCAAGTTTATCGTTAACAATTAAAGCAAATAGCTGTCTGCTTTCATTATCGTTTGTTTCAGTTTCAGTAAAAAAATAACAAATAAACAAAACAATTCCGTATTCGCAGAATTCTGAAATCATCAATTGTTGTAAACGTGTAATAATCAAATACGGCGAATTTTAATTAAATTAAATGTACGCACGAATAAATCAAACAGATGAAATACGTACCGTCTATAGAACCCTTTGATAAACGTTTCCCTGTTTCTGAGAAAAGACTGTCATCTGTAACTGAACATAGAACATACATACAAGTGCGCAAAAGATGAGTTTATATTTTTAGAAAAGGGGAGAGAAAAGAAATAAAGAAAGAGGATTTAATGCGGTAACGCTCCGAGGGAGATTTAGCAAATTTACAGCCAGATTTTAAAAGAAATTTAAAAAGAAATTATCCTAAGATTGTTTTTTTTTTAAATATTTTCATCTATGTATTGTAGATTACATATAGTGCCCATGCATCATTTGTTGATTTATTTAATTTTAGACATATTTGTTTTAATATTGTACGAGTAAATAATGCTAAAATAAATATGCAAGTACATATAAATACAGGGAATTTTTCTTTAAGGCATACATATCCCAATAATACGCTGTAAATCTTTAGGCATTTGTTGTTTTTAAACTAATGTAAAGCTTCTAACGAGTGTTATCCACTCCTTAATTAAGCATAAGGTAAAATTTCTAGTTTCAAAAAGCCTGAAAATTTGGTTTGATCGCGTCGCGCAGCGGAGCGATCCAACCAAATTTTCAGGCTTTTGTAAACTCAAAATTTTACTTCATGCGCCACTGGTTTCAAGTAAAGTTAAAAATAAACTTCTAAAGCAGTACGGTCAGGCAGTATATTTTAAACTTCGCAGTATTTTAGTATTTTATACGCGTGGCGCATGAAGTAAAATTTCGAGTTTGGAAAAGCCTGAGAATTTGGTTTGATCGCTCCGCTTCGCTACGCGATCAAACCAAATTTTAAGGCTTTTCTAAACTCAAAATTTTACTTCATGCTTAATCAAGTGGTGGACAACACGTTAGAAGCTTCAAATTGCTTCGAAAATAAGGAATGCCTGAAAATTTATAGCGTATGAATCGAGATATGTATACTTAAAAAACAAATTCCCTGTATGTAACGGATTTGTGTAAGCCAATACTTATTAAAAAAAATAATATGGGAATAGTGCAGCTAAAAATACAGACATGATTTTCTATCATGATTACATTAGGGGCAGGCTCAGTTGCATAAATATTGGATTTTCAGTTTATCTCTGAATTTCAGGTCAAGATCAAATTATACTCTATTGAAATTAGAAGAAATATACACTGATCTGCAGTGCAGAGAGCTCAAAGATTTTATACAACCCTAAACCGTGGTATAAAATTATATTTTCTATTATTTTAATGTATTTTTAACTCAGTTTAGAAATGCATTTAAGGTAAGTTGCACTAATATTAAAACTGCAGTTTATCTCTGAACTTCTAATCCAAATGTTCCGGATTATCTAAATTCAAAATAATTACTTCATGTTTACAAGTCCACAACCCGTATTTACAGTACCGATGCAATTTGTCATCGGTAAGAAGTTGCACTGAAATGACGCAATTTTAAGAAGAATTTACCCAACCGTTTGAAATAAAATGACAGTGCAATTTGTCATCGGTGAGAAGTTGCACTGAAATTACGTCATTTTGGAAAGAATTTACCCAACCGTTTGGAATAAAATGCGGTCATTTCAGTGCAACTTCTCACCGATGAAAATTGCATCGCTACTGTGAATACGGGTTCTGTACAAAGTGGCTAAAGTATGAAGTTTTAAACAAATAATCGAAAAGGTAATTTAAAAAACAACGCATTATTAAGAGGTTACACCACTAAATAGCGCTAAAATAAAGCTTTATCGCCATTTTTTTTGCGGAACGAAAAGTAAGAGGATAATAATGTTAATGGATGATGGTTACCATGTCTTAAAGTGCAATTTTTTTTTATTGCATAATGTTTCTAAATAACGGTGCTAAAGCCGTTTTCGCAAGCCAGGTTTAATTTGGGGCGCACCGCAGCACGCATCATAATTGCCGTAAAATTGAATTTGAGACAAAATTTAAAAAAATTCTTAATCTACATAAAGATAGCTAAGGAAATACGCACAGGATTTTAAAAACATTCATTTTTATGTAATTTTCGAGCATTTGAAGTTAAAAATTTCATTGTTGACCTAAACAGGGCATTTATTTGTAGATATAAAATCTAAATTAATCAAGGTGGCTGATAGTTGTTGAAAGTTCATGTTCATTACTTTAAGTAAAACACTTTGTTTATAACTTTCAAAAATTGTTTATTTTGTATTCACAACAAATGTTTCGCCACACTGTGGCTTCACCTGAAGAAGCCACAGTGTGGTGAAACATTTGTTGTGAATACAAAATAAACAATTTTTGAAAGTTATAAACAAAGTGTTTTACTTAAAGTAATAAAATCTAAAAGTCAACTTATCGATAATCCCGAACGAATTTCCCTGGGGAATCGTGTTTCAAAGATACGGAAAAAATGTAGATTACAAAAAATTTTTTCAAAACGGCACGCAGCATAACTCAAACAAATGTAATTTTTTTTAATCTAAATTTGTACCATATCTTTGAAACAAGATTCCACAGGGAAAGTCTGAAGCACTTGGGAAAAAGCTCGAAACTTTGATGAAAACGTATAAACGTATAAAACTTGTTCCTCTTAATTCTAGATGGTTTAGAGCAGTGGTCTCCAAACTACGGCCCGCGGGCCAAATCCGACCCGCGACTTGCATGAATCCGGCCCGCGATTGTTTGTAATTTTTTTTGTAAATGTCATATTTTGAAATATTGTAACAATTGTTCCTTAAATTTTTCATAATTTTATAAAATTAATCGGATCTTGGCCGACTTTATTATGTAGAATTGTATTTGTGGCCCGCGAAGAAGATAGTTTGGAGACCCAGGGTTTAGAGTATCTTTTAGGACAATAAAAAAATCTTTTTTTTTAATTTTACAGTGGTGTAACCCCTTAATAACATAACTGGAATACTATACATGGAAACATGGAGTAGTAATAGAGTAATTTTGATCTTAGGAAGTACCCATTCCAAAGGAAATAACCATTAAATTTTGATTTCTTAAGTATTACGGCTTTAGTATATTTTTTATACATTTTTGTGCTACTAGATTAGTTCCAGGATTGTAGTATTATTTAACTTACTAATTCTTTAATAAAACTGTATCTCCATAATGATACGAATATTAATATTTACGTATGACTTGTATTTTTATAAGCACATCCATAAAACAAAAGATCTTGTAAAAAAAGTGGATCACTATCTAAAAATAATTCTCTATAAATTAAAAATAATCAACAAATGTCTAAGTGTTGAAAATAGAAGCTGATGCAATAAAGTTTTGAAATATATTAACCAATAGAAAAGTAGATATAAGCCGAATAATAAGAAAAAGAAAACAATAAATTAGTAAATTTTATCACGTACCATTTTTTTTCAATGTTTTTTTTTAACAATTTTGATATTTGAGTGATGTGAAAACTGTACGATTTAAAGTTATTTAAAAATTACGAAACATACAAAAAACAAAGTTAATAATTTAATTCTATATTCCAAGTCACATTTTTCTCAAATATGTTTTTTATACTGTTGGAATCAGGATTTGTTACTATATCGAGAGGTAAAATATCAAAAATGTGACTTGGTGTAGTTTACCTCTCACATCCAGATAATTATCATAAGAAAAGCATAAGAATGTGCGATTCTGTCTATGTTTTTGACCGATTGAATTCGATATTTAATTCTGATTAAAATCAGAACTAAAAAGATCGACTTTCAAGAAAACCGATTCGAAAAAAAAGATAAACCCTACTGCATACATTTATCCGACGTTTGTTATTATTAAAGAGCATAATGTTTATATTCTTGTAAGGCGCTCTTAATGTGCCCTGCTTTGTATAAATGTAGACTTTAGTTTTCGAAATATAAGACAAACTTGCATTTTTTTAAATAGAAACCATACTTGGCTATGTCATCATTAGAAAGGGATGTTTGTTATATTTATTCTGATATATCACTCGACATACTTATTTGTAAAAATAACTGAGTTATTAACAATTTTTAATTTTATGTAGAACAAAAAAATAGTTGGCCATGAAAAAATTATAATTATAAAACATTTGCGGCTTTTTTTGAAAGTAATGTATAGGAAGAAATGGAAATTGGTAGGAAAAAATGTCCATAAAAAAAAACAGTTATTTTTAATGCTAAATTAATTGACAAAAATACAATAATAAAACTAACTGTTATTATAGTCATTAATTCATTGCTAACTATTTTTTTGTTGTAAATAAAATAGAAAATAGTTAAAAACTCAGTTATTTTTGTAACCAAGTGTGTCAAGTGATATATCTGATCAAAGAGAAAAAAAACATCCAGTTTTATTTTTCATTTAAAAAAATGTAAGTTTGTGTTATATCTCGAAAACCAATGTCGTTAGAAAATATCTGATAACATTTTATTATTTAGTGTAAAATTATCTAAAACCAAAAGGAACATCTCCTCCAAACTCGGGAACTCTAGTATTAAGAGACGAGTTACTTTTTGAACTAGGAAACTTGGGGTGCAATACAATTGTTTATGCCGACGACGTGGCCATAGCCGTCTTTGGTAAGCACCCTAACATAATGTCTTAACTAATACAGCAGGCATTAGCTAAAATAACCAAGTTGTGCACAAGGTGTGGCTTAGGGGTCAATCCATAGAAGACTTAGCTAGTCCTATTCACAAATAAGCACTGTGTACCCTGCTTCAGACTGCCAACCCTAAAGGGAGCGGTCTTGGAGATCAGAGACCAAGCTGGATACCTAGGTATCATACTGGACCGTAAGCTTAGTTGGAAACCCAACTCTCAAGAGAGAGTACGAAAATAGACTGTCGCGGTGTACTCTTGCAATAGAGCGGTAGGTAAAAGATAGGGTATGAAGCCCAACATCACTCTACAAAGCCGTGATAAGGCCCATACTCTTCTACGGTGTCTTCATTTGGTGGACTGCACTCGATAAGAGGATCCACCAACAAGCATTTGAGAAGGCCGAAGAATGTTGTCCCTCATGATCACGGGTGCCATAACGACAACATCCTCTAAAGCGTTGGAAACGATTCTCAACCTGACCCCTGCAGATCTCTTCGGGGAGCAGATCGCAGTAACAACTGCCGTAAGACTAAACACTACTAGCAGGCTAAGACTAGACACACAGGGGCACACAAAAATACTTAAGGAATTTGCCGGTGTCCCACTGAACATCGACCGATGTCTCGCAGTGCCTGCTTTCGGCAATATGTTCTCTTCCGCGATACCCACTAGGATGGACTGGGAGGAGGGCAGAATACCGGATACAGGCTCACTCAACGTCTTCACGGACGGGTCTAAGAGTGACGATAAAGTAAGGGGAGGGCTCTTCTGCGAGGATGAGGATCTAAACCTCCGCATCACCTTCAGATTGCCGAACCACTGTAGTGTTCTACAGGCGGAGGTGATAGCAATCAAGACAGCCGCTGAATGGCTACAGGTAAATGGGACTTCTGCCAGTCAGGTCTATATACATACCGATAGCTATTAAATCACTAACAGGTATAATCAGCACCTCGAGGGTGGTATCCGACTGCCGAAAGGCATTGAATGAGCTGGCAGCTCGAATATAACTTCAGCTCATCTGAGTAGGGCTATGCAATGACCCAGGTAACAACACAGCAGACGAGCTAGCAAAAAACGGAACGAAGTTACACTTGTCCTCGATTAACCAACACCCAGGTATCCCCTTTGCGACAAGCAAAGCGATCCTCTATAATATTATTTTAAAGATCACCAATAATAGGTAAACAAATGAGAGCACCTGTAGCACCGCCACGCAGATATGGCCTCAGTGCGACAGGAAAAGAAGCGATGCACTTATCTCTTTAAAGAGAAGTGACATCGCTCAAATAATTGGCGTCATTACGGGACACTCTCCTTTCGGCAAGCACGCTGAAAAGTTAGGAATTCCCAACAATGACTACTGCAGAGCGTGCTTTGAGGAAGAAGAGAAGGAAAGCGCTGTGCGCTACCTCTGTCAATGCCCCTCTCTAGCTGGAATAAAAGGTTCATACCTAGGCCGTTCGTACCTGGTTAAACTCTCTGACCTCGAGTCGCTAGATGTTAAGAACCTTTCAAAGTTTGTCATCAGCTCCAAATGGTTCTCGTAAGAAAATGGTTAAACTGTGGTATCACAATGGGCCCTTTTCGGGCCTAAGTGTGCACCTCCATGTGCGGTGCAATCACCCTAACCTAACCTATGAGTCTAGGTCTGACATAATTTGACGTTTTCGCTGGAGAAGCAAGGGGAGGGTAGTGACGTCAGTGGGTTCAAGCACAGAGCACACACGAAAAATAACGTAATGAAATGTGTAACGTGTGTAACGTACTGGGTACATTATACTTTATTCTTCTCTCTGGATCCGATTTTCTATACAAATTATTGCGATAAAAATTTGATTTGATTGCTGTGACGATCAAAAAGGATATTAATTACGCAAAAAGAAGAATTATGAGGTATTAAATGACACGTCATATATCCAATGACAGTAAACTTGTAGACGTTTACTGTCATTGTCATAATACATTTGCGAACTGAATACATCAACATATGACGGCAGTGGGTAGATGGGCCGCTGCGGAGTTACGGAATCGAAACCTAAGCGAGATAAGATTGTGTCGGACCTAGATACATGATATGTATGTCATCCAATGACGTTGGGGATAGCCCACACAAATTAAGCCGTAAGTACTAAACTGTTATCAAACTAGACTTTATGCAACTTATTTTTTATCAACCGGACGTTGAGCTGCCAACGTCCAATTGGTTAACTATTGGACATTGACTAGAACTTTTATGCTACTGGGCATTAAAGTTATAATAAAGTATTGTAATAAGTTTGTAATACTTATGCCAATAAAGGGGATAATATAAACATTACGAATTTAACAGTGGCGTGACGACCGTGACAACCCAATACACATTAACGGTGTTATTGGGTTGCCTATAAACATTGTTTTAAACGATTGGTTTAATGCATTTGACTCGCCTGTTATTCAGCTATATAGGATATGTAGATATCTGATTCCGCATTAGCCTAATTAAAAACATAAAAATATTTTTTACTAATGAAACATTCATTTTTATACACTTTAGGAAATAAATGTCTATTATAATTTAAAATTGACAACAACCAACGACATTTTTTAACTTCATTGAATATGATTGTTTGAATTAGATTAAATGGAAATATCGTACATTTTTCACATCCACCTTGACCTGAATACAGTAAAAAAAACAATATAAATCAAATTACGCTTCTCCTTTCGACATGAAAACGTAATAAATCAATTTCAATTTGTCATCGTTGAACACTATTGTGCAGCGCAAGCTCGTGTGATTAGTGTTAATTGGTCTGTTAGTAATTTTACACATTGAACAAACAAAGCCCCAAAATCACTTCGATAAAACGTGCAAAATAAAATATAATATCTCAATTAACTTTTTCAATTACAAAAGAAACTTATTTACGTGTAAATATTTACCACAACATCGTAATCAAACAGCTTGTTGATAAAACAACATTAAAACGTGATATGCTTCTCGCAATCTTCAACTAATTTGTTTTTATAAAAATTAAACACTCATTGAAACAAATACTTCCCGAGCTAATACTCCGACAGATATGTATTATACAATAAGTATTTACTGTTACATACAAATTATAAATATCTCTTATCAGTATAGCCACAGACAATTATACAGACATACAGTACTTGTAATTATTTGGTCGCCAAGAAATGGAATCAAGGATTAGATTGCGACACAGTTTTTAGAATCTATGAGGCTTTTACGTTTAAATAAAACAATAACATCTATCAATTGTTAGCATAGTTCAAGTTTAGAGAATACAGGAAATTTTTCTTTTAAGTATACGTATGCATACTCTGTAAATGTTCCGACATTTCATAATTTTTAAAAGAGTTTAATTTGAAGCTTTAAACGAGTGTTATCCACTCCCAGATTAAGCGTGAAGTAAAATTTCGAGTTTAGAAAAGCCTGAAAATTTGGTTTGGTCGCGTAGCGCGAAACGCGGAGGGACCAAACCAAATTTTCAGGCTTTTCTAAACTCGAAATTTTACTTCATGCGCCACGCGTATAAAACACTGGTTTTAAATAAAATTTAAAGTACACGTCTTTAGCATATTGATTTAATAGCATTTTTTGAACTTCGCAATATGTCAGTGTTTTATATGCGTGGCGCATGAAGTAAAATTTCAAGTTTAAGAAGCCTGAAAATTTGGTTTGGCTTCGCGGAGCGTCCAAACCAAATTTTCGGGCTTTTCTAAACCCGAAATTTTACTTCATGCTTAATCTGGGAGTGGAAAACACTCGTTTAAATGTTCAAATCGATCTCTTTAAAAAAAAACAAAGAATATCAGAATATTTACAGCATATACGCTGTAATTAGGGTATGTATACTTAAAAGAAAAAGTCCCTATATCTGATTTAGAGAATACAGGGAATTTTTCTTTTAAGTATATGTATTCATACGCTGTTAATGTTTCGACATTCGTTCATTTTTAAAAGAGTTTAATTTGAAGCTTTAAACGAGTGTTGTCCACTCCTAGATTAAGCATGAAGTAAAATTTCGAGTTTAGAAAAGCCTGAAAATTTGGTTTGGTCGCTTCGCGAAGCGGAGCGACCAAACCAAATTTTCAGGCTTTTCTAAACTCGAAATTTTACTTCATGCGCCACGCGAAGCGGAGCGACCAAACCAAATTTTCAGGCTTTTCTAAACTCGAAATTTTACTTCATGCGCCACGCGAAGCGGAGCGACCAAACCAAATTTTCAGGCTTTTCTAAACTCGAAATTTTACTTCATGCGCCACGAGTATATAACACTGGTTTTAAATGAAATTTAAAATACACGTCTTTAGCATACTGATTAAGTAACATATTCTGAACTTCACAATATTTCAGTGTTTTATACGCGTGGCGCATGAAGTAAAATTTCGAGTTTAGAAAAGCCTGAAAATTTGGTTTGGTCGCTCCGCTTCGCGAAGCGACCAAACCAAATTTTCAGGCTTTTCTAAACTCGAAATTTTACTTCATGCTTAATCTGGGAGTGGAAAACACTCGATTATATGTTCAAATCGATCTCTTTAAAAAAAAAACATCGAATATCAGAATATTTACACTAATGTAATTGGGGTGTGTATACTTACAAGAAAAACTCCCTGTTTCTGATTAATTATGAAATTGTAAATGGAGATGCCATCTGTAAGAATTAGTTTTAATTATAATTTGGTTTCCTGGATTCCTTATCTCATGGACTGTCTGTATAATTGTCTGTGGTCTAGCTTTGCCATTCACTTTGCAATAAACGGCAGAGCTATACTGAATGTAATTTTCTGTACGAATGAAAGATTTTATGATTAATTTTAAACGAGTTTTTTTTTTAATTTAGTTTAAGATTGTCTTGAATTGTATTTTTATCAATTGAAGAAAGGTAATTGAGATATTCGGTGATAACAAAACAAAAACCACACGCACACACACAAACCAATTAAATACTCTACCCATAAAATAGACACCTTGTATATAAAACAGCAACAGGATATATGTAATAATAAACATGTTCTAATAATAATTATGCTAGGCTAGAATGGTTGTTTGTTTGGCACCGTACCATGGTAACTGGACTTTTCTCGTCGCCAAGGAAGACAGCCCTCGACGGCGGTGGGTTTTTGTTTACTTTTGGGTCCCATCAAAGGGGTTAATTGACTAGTCAGACTGCCACTGCCATCCGTGCCTCCACTCAAGGGCGCTTCCTCACTCGCTAAAAGACGGACCATCATCTATTTGTCATCCTCATTCAATGCGTAACTATCTCCATCTTCCAGTTTTTTTCATATTCAAATGTCTTTCATGAGTTTTATGCATGTGATGTTATTTTTAGCGAAATTGACAGGATCGTAAAGATAATTTTGTATTGTGTAAGAAAATTACAGACAATGACGTACCCAATTATTTTAATATTATATGAAGAACATTGAGTTATTTTTTTAAATGTAGTTAAGTAAGTTAGGTATATTTGTATGCGTCATGTAACATTATTAGAACCACCAATAGAAAGTGTTGATAACACATTTTACAAAAATTATAAAACAATTAGTAGCTTTAGAATTAAAGTTTCAGGTTCCTGACGCGCCCTTTTAACAAAACCTTATTAAATTGTACTTCGGATGTTGCTAATTTTACCGAATTTAGAGAGACATTCAGCCCGATTCCCTACACGAAATGTTAAATTTAACGTACACTTCTGTGCAATAAAATTAAGCACAAGTCTCGTGCCTATTTTTCACAATATTCTAGTTGTATAGTTCGGGTCTGTGTTAATTGCTTAGCAGCAGTTTCAATAAATGATAAATCACCATAACTTCAAAATAACATTTTTATTAAAAAAAACAAAACTACGACCATTCCAAAAGCGCTCGTAATAAATACAACAAAGCCGTAATAGAAAATCCATCTCCTATTTTAGTATGAATTCGAATTTTTGAATAGTTGTCTAAATGACGCAGGATTTTGACATTAGGGAAATTGACATATTTAAATATTTTTGTAACTAGGAAACTCATCAAGTCTGATTTAAACTGTAACATATTTTGTGTGCTTAATTTTATTGCACAGAAGTGTACATGTAATTCTTAACATCGGGGATATTAAAGTTTGAAACAATCATAAGTTGGACTATTTTTGAAAAATCGTTATGAAATTTTGTTTGGATATCAAGCAAACATTATTCATTCAGAATAATAATATATGATTTATGTTGAAAGTTGTGTAAGTAAAACAAGAATGAGATATCACATAATTTATGAATCATTACACAATATTATTTACAAATTACGTAATATCTTATTTTCTTATTTAAATAAACTTACACCACTTTCAAAATAGCCGGTCCATATAATAAGAAAAAATAGAAAAACCCCACTAGTCATTTTTAAGTTATATGATTGACCATTATTGATATAAATTGTCGTTTTTCTCATAAATTTTGTTGTTTTATATTTACATACTTGACATAAATTGGCATGTTTCTTATATATTGTCATTTTGTGTTAATAACATTATCTGACTGTAATAAAATGTCATGTTTGAGATATGGATTCGCTTTTTGGGAGTGTTGTGATATTTTTTGATATTTTTTGACCATTTCAATTTCTTACAAGATGTTTTCTGTGACAGTAATCATTAGAGCTCGGATTTCTAAGCAAACAGCTTATGCTGAAAATTAAAAGCATCAACATAAATTATTAAAATGTGTACGAATTATAGAAAGTATTTTTTTTGCTTTTCTGCTTTTTTTCGATTTTTTTCGGTTTTATGCTTATTTTGCATTCATATGCTTATTAGGTGCTTATTTCGTTAAATTTTAGATCGTGGAAAATTATTATCTGTACGATCAAAACAGAAACTAATAATTCATATTTATAGTTCAGCGATTCTTAAACTGTTTGGGCTATGGAACCCTTCTAAAGCATTCAATATTTTACGGAGCCCCAAAATAAAATCTGGTCGCAGATTTATAGTAGATTTATTAGACTATGTGACGCCTATCCCTTTTTTAAATTTTTGTTTCTTCTTGTTAAATCCCTATGTTCGCCCCTTATCTGACACACACAGTATATAGAGGGTGTTCAGAATTAAGTGCGCATCATTGCTAACTTTCTTATAATTTGAGTTGCAGAGTCGGTTATAGTCATAATAAGCAAAGTTTCATTCTTGATCGGTAATAAAACGTGCAGGATGTTCCATTTAAAAAAAAAAAACGTTTATTTTCTGAATATCTTAAAAATACGACGTTCAATTTAATTTTACCGTTGTGATTGTATTAAATTTCCTACTTCGTTGTTCATTTACCTGACTCTGAAGCTTAAATAATGACAAAGTTTGCAATAGTGCGCACTTAATTCTGAACACCATGTATATGAACTCCTAATTAATGTATTGTAATGAGATTTTCAGCAATTGTGAAATTGAGTGTGCTCTTTTTAATGAAAATATTTACAAGATTATTTGAATTCCGGTTATACCGGAAGTCAACACAAACTTCCTTATTTTAAATGGAATTATATATTTTTTGTTTCGAATTTAGATTCATAATAAAATTCTGTGAAAAAATCATTATGTAATATAACCTATAAATTTAACCGTTTTCGAAATATTTGACATTTTGAAGAAATTTAGTGCTTTTCTTGATTCATTTTAAAATTCGTATTTTCGAACTAAAGAAAATCAAAGAAATGGAATGTTGGCTATAGAAAGCCAACACCCAAAGGTGGTGATTATTTTTTTGAATAATAATATACAGTGTTCAAAAGTTCATACCATATTTGGTCAACTTTAAACCCTTAAATCTTGATTTTTTGTAATGGAACAAAAATTAAATTCTGCAATGATCCATACTAGCATTCTCTATACCTATCTTCTTTGGTTTTGAAGACAAATAAATCGCGATTTAATGTTTTAAGGTTGACCAAATGTGCTGTGAAATTTTGAAGAGTCTGTATTATACAAAAAATTGACCACCATTGGATACTTTCGGGTATTGCCTTTCTATACCCAACATTTCATATCTTCACTTTTCTTTTGTTCCGAGATACGAATTTTAAAATGAATCATAAATAAGCACATTTTTTTTAAAAACGTCAAATTTCTCGAAAACAGTTAAATTTGTAGGTTATGTTACTTGACGTTTTTTATCGCAGAATTTTATGTAAAATCCAAATTAGAAATAAAAAATATACCATTCTATTCAAAATAAGGAAATTGGTGTTGACTTCCAATATAACCGGAAGTCGAATAATCTTCAAAATGCAAATTTCATTGAAAAAAGCACACATGATTACATAACCACTGCAAAAAATCTCATTACAATATATTATTTATAAGTCTATATACTTTTAATGTATGGTTTCGGTAGGATACCCTGTATATATACCTAAAATTATCCTTTTTTGCTTAAATGAATGCTTTTTTTGCATAAAATAATGTTTTTTTGCTTAAATTGGTGTCTTGTTAAAAAAATTTTGTGCTTAGAAATCCTAGCTCTAGTAATCACATATTTTAAGTTATGACTTGATATTTTTTCAACATTTATGATTAGAAACAAAATATATTAGACTGCAGCGCTACCCAAAGTGTGGTCCGCGGACCGGTGCTGGTCCGCAGGACATGTTCTGAAGGTCGGTAAAATTTTTGTCAAATTTCTATTCAAAAAATGTGTGTAGATTTTTGAATATTGTTTGTTTTCATTATCACACAAAATTTTAGCCCAAATAAATGGCCTTCACTTAAAAAAAATCAAAATCAAATATTTTGCAAATTAAGTTTGGTAAAATTGGCATTTTTGGACTAATTTGTACATATTGATGATTCTACTCAACGTTCTTTGATTTTGATTACTTTCGTTAATTTTAGTTAATTTTCCAATTGTGATTCACAGAAAAACATGGACAAAATAAATCTCTACGTCATTTTGTAAGGTATTATTATAATAGATGAAGTATATTTTTGAAATTTATTTTAAATCAGTGTTTTATACGCGTGGCGCATGAAGTAAAATTTCGAGTTTAGAAAAGCCTGAAAATTTGGATTTGCCGAGGCGCGACTCGCTTCGCTCGCGCGCCTCGGCAAATCCAAATTTTCAGACTTTTCTAAACTCGAAATTTTACTTCATGCTCAATCAAGGAGTAGACAACACTTTTTATCAACTCAATGCATACTTTAATAAAAACACTAAACTCTTATAAAGATAGAAATAAACTTATGTTATTTTCAATTTTAAAATACTTTACCTAGAATGACACTTTTTTAAAATTACAGTTTGCTTACCACCTTTTAATTGTTCAATCGATTTTTCAAAAGTTTTAAAATATAACATAAAAATGTTTAAATCAAAATTAATTTAAAATTTTTGAAATAATAGTTATAAAATATCTTTATATTTCAGATGTTGTATTACAAAACATAAATAGTGTGAAGTTTCTACTGAAACTAATGATTTTTTTTGTGAGCCCTTTTGTTGTGGGCGTTTGTCGTACTAACATAGTTAACTAAAGAATAGGGTAGGACGTGTCTAAATTCATGCGGACAAAACGCGATTTGTAAAGACAAAACCCGAAATTATGTTTTAATTCGGACTATGTCTGTGAGCAGTAGACATTTGGCGTTTTGTCCAATTTCGTGTTTTGTCTGTAACATACAGGGTGTTTTTCTTTTAAGTATTCATATCCCAATTACAGCGTATTTCCCGTATGTAAATCTTCAGATATTTATTGTTTTCTTTTTTAACAGTTCAACTTGAAATTATAAACGAGTGTTTCCCACTAGCAGATACAGCATGCAGTATAATTTCGAGTTTAGATAAGCCTAAACGTTTGGATTATAAACAAGTGTTTACCAATCACAGATTAAGCATAAAGTAAAATTTAGAGTTTAGAAAAGTCTGAACGTTTAGATTTAAACGCGTAGGGTCCAATCCAAATTCAAGCGTTTCTAAACTCGAAATTTTACTTCATGCGCCACGCGTATAAAACACTGATTTCAAGGGAAGTTCAAATATTTATAAATTTCACAATTTGTCAGAGTTTTATACATGTGGCACATTAAGTAAAATTTCGAGTTTAGAAAAGCCTGAATTTGGATCTACATCTAAACTTTCAGACTTTTCTAAACTCGAAATTTTACGAGTTTAATCTGGGATTGAAAAACACTGGCTTATAGCTTCGAATTAAACTTCTAAAAACAACGAATGTCGGAAAATGTATGTATACTTAAAAGACAAATTTCCCGTATATACAAAACTAATAGTATTTATTAATGGTTACCTTTAAAGCGACGATCTAATTAATTGGAATACAATTAAATAAACTTACACAATAAAAAATTATCTTCAGACCCTTTCTCTTTGGACGTTCACAAAATGAAATATTAGTTCATATTAATCCAAATTAGATAAAAATCGATATGAATACAATCAGTAAAAAATGTATGTATATCGAAAGGAAAAAAAAAAACAACGACATGCGCTTACGGAAATAACGACATGAAAAATATCTAAAAGCAGATTTGATAACGAACAGCCCAAAAACTCCACTCCACTTTTACTCAATTAGAAAAACATAATTAAACTAAAAGAAGATATCAAATGAATAAATAAATGCCAAATGTAATATCATACTTCACTCTTTCAAATTACCTACTCTGAATTTGCTCATTTCGAATTTCGTGTGTTACTCTAAAAGAACATTTTCGAAAGTTTGCGCAAAGTATACTTACGCGAAGATTTCGCCGTGAACGTGATCGGGCTGTCCCATTCCTCTTTGCTTGATTTCGGTTCTGTCGTGTCATTATCTTCATGAAGAACTTCATTTATGTAATCTGTAATTTACAAATGACCAGATGAATATTATAATAAATTAATACACACTGTACGTTTATTGTGTTTAATTTGAGTAGTTTATTTTGTATTAAGTCAAATCGTTTGTTTATAAAGAAAAGTGCGTTGAGAATGAATAGCACTCAATAACTTTTACCTTTAAACCTATGACAAAGTTATAATTCACAGTTATTTTAGACATGCATGGATATCCGGGCGTCAATGGCAGTATTGAAATTGGAGAGCAAAATGCCAAAATAATTAATTTTACGATTATTCTTGTACCGGGTGTTCGATAAGAAACGCCCAACGCGATAATTTATTGACCGATTTGATTAAACAAAAAACCAAAGTCAATGGCCATTTAAATACTAAGAAATGATATTAATATATTTTTTTTCAATAATAACTTCAGTGCCAAAAAATAGCCAACTTAAAATTTGCAAGCGGCTGCCTGTAATTTTTTATTTTTATTACATTAGACCCTATTTTTTGTTATCCAGTAACGTTCAATATGTTTTTTTTAATATTGTCGTCGAAAATAAATTAAAATAAATCTGTTATTTAACATTATATTTAAAAAAAAAGAATTACTGCGCATTGGTAAAATATTCGAATACATCAATTTTAAAAATTCGGACTTCACTTGTAACCAGTGTTTTATACCCGTGGCGCATGAAGTAAAATTTCGAGTTTAGAAAAGCCCCGTGAAAATTTGTCGAGGGTCGCTGCGCGACCCTCGACAAATTTTCTACGCGGGGCTTTTCTAAACTCGAAATTTTACTTCATGCTTAGCCTGGGAGTGGAAAACACTCGTTCCATCATTAGACACTATTTTTAGAGCGTTCATCGTTAAAATCTCTAGTATTTAAATCAAATTAGGAGGTTACGTTTGAAAAATCCTGTTGGCTTACATTAATCTTTGAGGTTATCTTTGTTGAATCCTGTTTGTTTACATCAAATTCGGAGTTAAGGATTGTTAAATCTTGTTTGTTTACATCAAATTTGTAGGTTAGTTTGGTTAAATCTTGTTTGTTTGCATCAAGTGTGTAGGTTAGGTTGGTTAAATCTTGTTTGTTTACTTAAAATTTGTAGGTTAGGATAGTTAAATCCTGTTTACATACAATTTTGGGGTGAGGATTGTTGAATCCTGTTTCTTAACATCAAATTTATAGGTTAGGTTAGTTGAAGTTTGTTTATTTGGATACGTTATGTAGCATAGAATAAATAAGTAGTGCAAGTGTTAAATTAATATTCCTTTTAAGAAATAAAGTATTTATTAAATAATAAAGTTCCGATTAAAATAATAATAAACTGTGAATGTATAATAAATTAGTTGACGAAACGCGCAGATTAAATATAAACCGAACATAATTTAAACAATATTAAAAGGATAATTTACAAATGCTGTTCTTTTTTTGGTTGACATTACTTTACAATAAATGATATTTGATAATATTTTTGTTGAATACATAAATTGCATTTCTTTACAACATCTTGTGTTGCATTTTTTGTTATGTGAAGGCACACTACATTTATTGCCAAAAAATCAAGTGAACAAAATTTTTATAATTATGTGTTTGCATGACTTGTCTAATATTATATTATACAATCTAATAGACCAATAAATTGATTGAATGATTGATTTACAACTGTATGTTTTGAGTATACGTAATGTGATTATTACACATAAAAATACTGTTATTTCTTACTTCACTTTTTATTAAATGAAGTAAGGAATAACACTCTTCTTATGTATAATTGATTAATGATTATATATATATTTTTTTTTAAATATAACTACTGTCAATTTATTGTAATAAAACGACCATTGACTTTGTTTTCTAGTTCATTCAAATCGGTCAATAAATAACAGAGTTATGACTTTGGGCATTTTTTATCGAACACCCGGTATATTATTAAAAATAAATACTTATATTTTGTATTAAATGTAAAATCAATATAAAATTCATATAAACCGCAAATAGTAAGTCTTAATTAATAAAACTACTAAGACAATAAATATCCATTGAAACAACTACTTCCGGTGCAAATACACCGCCGGATGTTGAATTATACGATGAACACTTAAAAAATCTTATTTGATTTGTTCAATAGTAAATGAACTGTTAGGTCAAATTATCTTTAAACAAACTAACAAACGATAAATAAGAATTAAGAAATAAAAGAAAAATAATGTTTAATGAACTTGGCTGAAATAACTGTGAATATAGTACATTTATAGTGTTGTTCTTTGTCATTTGATAATCATTTCGCGTTTTTAGAACATTGTACAAAATAACTCTAAATGAGTTGTAAACATTTAAAGCAGAACAAACTGCCAAAAATAAATACATTTATTTAAATATACAATTACAAGCACATTTATGTAGAATGAAAAATTTTGTATAAATCTTCGTTCAACGACATTTATTTTTAATTCCGTACACCAAGATTTTAAAGGTTTCAAAGTAGAGAGATTTGATTGATCCTCTTTTATTTAAAAGTGACCTTGCTTTGAATCGATCCATTAATTAGTCTCGTAATTTAATTAACTGATGCTACAAAATTAAATGTAAAACTCCGATCAATCTTATAAACAGTCCTCTCATGTTTTGTACTCGTATCACAATGGGGTATTAAAAAAGTTTGTCGCATCAAAAGATTTTATTCAACAAAAATATCAAATATTAATAAAATTTTTAATTCTTTAATCTTTTGTGTGCTTAAAATTTTATAAATTAATTCTGACATTTTTTGTGTGTAAATTTTAGAAATTTAATGTTACGTGATTCGTTTTAGTAAAATTTTTTATATTTGAGTGAAAGAGATGAGACTTATCATAGGATGATGTCGAGAAAATAATAATTAATAAATATAAACATAAATATAAGAATGATGGTGAATACAGACCCTCGTATTTACCGTGGGAGAACTGCTTGGCAGTTCCGTTCTGTTGGAATTCTGGAAAACTGACATGGTTGTGTTTGCCATCCTGCAAAAAAAAAACTTACATAAATACATTTTCAGCTAAATGTCCCAAGGGCAATGGTAATTATGCATTAATTTTGTTTAATCCAAAAGTCTGTTGCTTGGTAATTGCCTAACGCAAGGAGGGCAATTACCTAAAGCAAACAGATAAGTTCTTGAATAGACACGTATAATATTAGGTATATGCTTATAATATTTCAACAAAAATAATTTAGAAAAACTTCAAAAAATGTGACAGATAACATGTCATAAAAGTATAATTTTGTTATATATTAATATAACTTATACAGCACTGCAGTAAGGGGGGGGGGACCAAAGAGGGCGACGGCCCCAGGCGCACCTAACGGAAGGGCGTTGACGGCGCCAAAATATTTATTAAAAATATATTACCTATAACATACAGACAGATAGCTTTTAGAGTTAATAATTGAAGCGTGCCATATGCAAAAAGTTATAAGTGCCAATTTTTAAGTAATGCGTTTTATATACGGAATATGTCTTAAATGTCATGCTTTACTAGTACAATAAATGCCGGGGCGATAGTGCTACTACAAGTGGCAGAAATAGAGACTCAATTATCAACACCTCATAAGTGTCATTCACGTTTTATGTTTCTTCTGTAAAACATGCCATTTGGTACTTACGACCTTTTGAATATAGCACGCTGCAATTCATGATTTATTTATAGTTTTCCAAACAAGATTACTTTAAAATATTACGATCTTTTTACTAAACCTTAACTTGAGGTAAGGGGGAAGTTCTTTGTTATCTACAAATTGTCCCACACCAGTAATTCTTAGTCATCTACAAATTGTCCAACATCTTAGTTGGTGTAAGTGTGTTCTTAATTATCTAGAAATTGTCCAATACTTGCATAGATTTGAGTATTTTTGGCGCCCAACGTGGGGCCATGCTAACGCTGGGTCCTTGTTAGGCGTCATAAATTGCGAAAGTAAATGATAAAAACTTCACACTGAATTAGTGTTCGTACGAAACACGCATAACGCGCATAAAGTAAAATTTTAAGTTTCAGTAGGCTGGGAGTGGGGAATACTCGTTTAAAAATACTTAAAACGCTTGCATTTGAGGTTTTTTGGCGCCCAACGTGAGGCCAGGCCAACACTGTGGCCCCTACTTGGGTGGGATAAACCGCAAGCATCTAAATTCCCACAGAATCAGTGTTTCGTAGGCATAAAGTAAAATTTCAAGTTTAGAAAAGCCTAATTTTGGATTTGGAACGCTCAGACTTTTCTAAACTCAAAATTTCACTTCATGCTTTGTCTAGGAGTGGAAAGCACTCGTTTAAGCTTAAAAATAAATGCTTATTAATTTATTTTTTCTAAAACTTATTGATTAATGACTAAATACGCTTTAATTTGATTCGTCAAATTTTTTATATACTTATTAAGAATTGTAGATTACCGGTGATTCAATAAATTAGTGAATCTAAGCCGGTTTACCGATAATTTACCGGGAAATCATGATATTATTATTTCTGGGGTAAAATTCATTAAATACGTTACGTGGATAAGTAATAGAATTTAAAGATTTACCTTTACCAAGTGTTTTCCACTCCCAGACTAAGCATGAAGTAAAATTTCGAGTTTAGAAAAGCCTGAGCGTTTGGATTTGGACGCGTAGCGTCCAAATCCAAACTCAGGCTTTTCGAAACTCGAAATTTTACTTCATGCGCCACGCGTATAAAACACTGACCATATTGTGAAGTTGTAGATATACTCCTTATGTTTAATAAATTTTAACCAAATCTCGCGCTATCAAAATTCTAGCAATTAACAATAAATTTTAAGGAATACTCATAAGAAAAAACATTTTTATATACTGTTTTCTTTTATTTGTTTTTATTGTCTATAACCTGTCGATCGCCAAATAACTTGGTATGCAAAAGTAGCTCGCGTATGACAAAAGGTTGAACACCCCTGCTATATTTTCTTCCTATATATGTGCGGAATGTTTCCCGAAGGTTTGGTCATGCCTTTTCGTTCACCCTGTATATATACCATTTGAAAATTTTACTTTATGCCTAATCTGGGAGTGAAAAACACTCGTTTAAAAATACTAAAAACGCTTGGATTTGAGGTTTTTTGGCGCCCAACGTGGAGCCAGGTTGACGTTGTGGCCCCGTTTTTCCTTAACTGTTAACTCAACTTTAACTTTTAACACGCATTAGTTCATAATATTTTACCCCGCAAATATCCTCAAAAATGTTTCAAATTGCTGTTGTGTATGAGAGTGCTGTTTCTTCAATTAATTTATCTCTTTCTGTAATATTTTCATTCCGAAACGGACTGACATTGATGTTTGTTAAGTTGGCAGAAATTTAAAAATCATGTGAGCCAACTGAAAGGATTGAAAAGCAGCGATCTTTTTATTTTGAGCCAATTGGATGCAGGGGTCTTTTCACTTAGAGATAATTGACCCATCAGCAGTAATAATTCCCCTCGGGCAATTGGCGTTTTTGTAGAATGCCCTGTGAGATGAAAATGAAGCAATTCCATTGGTTGTTTATTATTGAAAAAACTCATTAGTGATAATCAATGGTAATATAATGTTAAACGTTAAAAGTGCGATTATTTTCGCAATCTACAACAAGTTAGTCTTACAAAGATAAATCAAACACTCACTGAAACAAGTACTTCCCGATTTAATACCCCGACGGACATCTCTCCATAAAATTTTATGCGTATATGATTTATGATTTTTATCAAAAAAAATCGAAACTTCCGTTCGGTATTCTATACAGTATGAGTTTTTTTTTTCATGTTCTCTATGGGGATCTCGGAAACTATATGAGATAGAAAAACGGTTAAATAGGCAAAGTAGTGCGGAGCGACCAAACCAAATTTTCAGGCTTTTCTAAACTCAAAATTTTACTTCATGCTTAATCTGGGAGTGGAAGCACTCGTTTAAAGCTTCAAATTGAAATCTTTAAAAAACAACGAATATCGGAAAATTTACTCCGTATACATATGTAGACTTTAAAGAAAAATTCCATGTATAACTCTATTTATATTCAATGAATTATTTAGTAAAGATTAGAAGCTCACCTTATGCATTTTCTTACTATGTCTCTTATGATGATGTTTCTTATCAGCGACCAGCCTTCTGAAATTCAGCTGCATCCTGTAATTGACCTGAGTGGACAAATCCCTGTCGTTGACCGCGTGCCTGCTGTAACTCAGCCTCCGGTGCTGCGAAAGATTCCCTCTCTAAACTCGTTAGGCATCAAAGAATAAGCAAACGTCAGTTAAATAGTTACCCTCTTGTAAGGCTTGCACAACTCCTCCGCCAGCAGATGGTGGATTTTTGCGTCTGTCAGATCCTTTCTCGAAGGATTGTACTCCAGCTCCTGCATGTCGATGTTCCAAGTACTTGAGTCCAGCTGGCTGAAACTGGCGCTGGAAAAATATAAAGAAAATACGGGGGGAAATGTATAGTGGAAGTTATTTGCTCACGATTGTATATAAAATGTTGATTAACTAAAAAAACAAGGGGAGGGATTGTTATCTTGATTATATTTGCACTTTGTTTATTATCAGTAAGGGTGCTTGGTTATTTCATTACAGTTACAGGTGCTCAAATGCAAGTGCTGATAAATAATGTGTGTACACACATTTTATTGAAAATAGCTGTTAATTATAGACCATATTTTTTTTTCGTTCGAATAAAAGCTTGATTTTGAAAAAGGTAATTATTTAGGAAAAATGTATGGTAGATACTTGAAGAAACTTGAAGACGTAATGCCAATAGTTTTACTTACTTTTCGTTTTTCATGCCATGGAATGAATTCACTTTTCTAAAACCGAAATTTATTTATGTTGAATTTAATGTTTCTCTCAGAAAATATAAGCTTGGGTGTTTATCGTTTGCGTAGATGTCGATTAATACAAATTTAATGAAGCGTGTATTTTCAATAAAATGATTTACGAAAAAGTGCATACTAATCATACATCAAATTATTAAAATTTACTGAATTCATGACAATTAAGTGCAAATGTAAATACAGATCTAATATTTATTGTTTTAAGAGGTAGTATGCTGCTATTCAAACGCTTAAAACTCGGCATATTGTTGTCTTTACTACATGCTTATTTATTGATGAAATATTTTCAAAAATATATACGTTACGGACAAAACACGAAATACGGACAAAACGCGAACTGCCCAATGTTTTTAGACAATAGCCGAATAAAATTGCATTTCGCACATTGTCAAGACAAAATGCGTTGTGTCTAAAGGCTATTAGACAAAATACTTTTAAAGATTTTGCATTGAAACAAAAAAAGTACTGGAAAACATCACTTTGTTTTATAAACAAAGTGACAAATTATCCACTTTCAGATTAAGCATGAAGTAAAATTTCGAGTTTAGAAGAGCCTAAGCAACGGTAAAAGTATTAAATATTTTATTGATACAAGCAAACAGTGTGCATCTATTTTCCTTAAGTATACCTATTTTTGCAAAATATTTCATCACTAAATAAGGTCGTAGTAAAGACAACAATACTGCGAGTTTTCTGCGTTTAGATAGCGGCATAATACCTCTTAAACAAAAGGGGTTAGTAAAATTTTAGAATTTATATATTTTTAAATTTAAATTAGTGTTAGTTTTAGACACTGCAAACCCATGCAAAATACTCTTTCTAAATAATTTCAAAACAGTTCGTTGCTAAAGTTCACGAAAAATAAATGCAACATTTACAGTCAATATTCAATCTACTGGTACGGTATTTATTAAGTGGGCAGTCAGTGCCTCGATGGTTTACCAGGTTATAATTTTGGGGGCGCACCTGCCGTTGAGGTTACCCGCTGTGTAGTTTCTGAAGATGGCCGACATGCTTTCAGTTCCGGAAATGTTGCCTATCGTCGAGGCGTTCCTTCGCATGTAATCCATCGCATCCCTCATCGCCAGTTTTGAGTAGGTTTCCAAAATTTTCGGCTCGGCGCCCTGGTGGTTTCGCAGGAGATACGGCCTGATGCATTTGTTGTCAAAGCGTTTAAACCTGCAACAAAAAAGATACTGTTGAAAATTAGGTATAATACAATAAATCAATAAATCCATCATTTAGGCATGTTTCTTCTTTCTAGTTTATCATTCATTTAAATATTTAAATTAAATAGGGAAAAAATAAAACAAACTTCAGTAAACATAGCAAAATCTACTATTCTTTTTATTTTTCTCTCAGTGCTTATCAATAAAACTATCTATAGAAGACGTGGCTCGTATTATTAAGTCCAAAATTGGCTTAAATAGTCAGATTACAGTAGATTTTCATTCTATTGGTATTATTTCCTTGCTTTAGAGAGCCAGTGTTTGCTTATACAATGTTTTTAAGGAAACGATAAAGCAGACAAATTGGCCAAACAAGGCTGGTCAAGCGCATTCACTGGCCCGGAACCATCCTGCGGCATCGCAAAAACCGTAGTCAGAAAATCCAAATCCAAAAAATGGACGGAGACAGACTCTAACCTGGTGGACCAACACACCAGAGCAGAGGCAGGCGAAACAGTTTCTCAAAAAACAATCGCCGACTTTTACGACCGATCTTCTCAACCAAGAGAGGAAAATGGTAAAGGCTATAGTAGGTTTACTGACAGGATACTGTAGGCTCAACAAACACATGAGCAAAATAGGTCTGACAGAGGACATGATATGTAGATTCTACTAAGGATTAGAAGCTCACCTTATGCATTTTCACATTGGCACACCCTGTGCACATCCGACGCATTCTGTGCCAATGTGAGGCCCTAGCAAGAATTAGATATCTAAAGCGAGGCAACACCAAACCAAGCGCAGAGAGCTACACCTATGGCTCACTGTCAGGGTTAATAGGACTAATCAAAGAGCAATAGCAATTGATCTATTAAGGTCTCGGTGATAGAGGCTAAGAGGCAGGCCACCCAAACAATTATCTATCTATAATCTGTTTTTTTTTTTTTAATAGGACCAATCAAGTTTGACATTTCAAGAATTTAGTGGTGTGATTCAGGTTGTGTGTTTTAGGTCAGGACGAGATTAATGACATGTTATGTTGTAAATCAACTTTTAATTTGTAGGTTATATGAAGAAAAATCTAATATTAATATGACAATTCAATTAACTCACAAAGATTACTATTTCAAATATATTTACCTATCACCGCCTTAAATAATTTGTATCCACTACCAATTTAATAAAGTGTCTCTGAGGATCACTCCTTCGAGAGTGAAAACACTTCATTCACTCTGTAGTAGATATTAATATTTAAGTAATAAATTTAGAATCATTGACTTTTATTATTTTAATCTATTAAAACCGAAAAGAAATTCTCACCATTACAACTTAAATTGCGTTTCTGTTTGCCAAAAACTTTGTAAAAACTAGACCCTCATCTTTGCTCCATCTCTATGTTCTTGTATGTAATACTCATTGCAGCACATAGTCTCTGATGTGAATCGTGAAAGAAATATCGATGAAAGTCAGGAATGATTGTTTTGAATTATACATTTGGCAGCGTCCTAAGTATTTCTATAGAATTCGCCGAGGGCTGTTCTAAATTACGAAAACGAGAATCGATATTAGGACTGTCCCGAGTCTAGGTTAAGGTCGGCCAATATTATATGCGGCCGCAGCAAAAGTCGCCTTTTATTTATGTCTGCCATGCTCGATAAAAGAAAAGTTTGTGATAGTGTGTATTTTAAGGGGAAGTGTTTAATTATAGTCTCTTGAGATAAATTATACATGGACACAAATTTAAAATTTCAAACAATGTACAGAAGTATTTAATCTCTCGGGAAAAATCATACACACAATTTTCATTGAAAGTTTTAAATTACTTCTCGCAAACACTTATTAAAAGAACAAGCAAACTGTTTTACAGAATTGTTGAAACATTATAACTCTCATTTTCATAACATACTGTAAGTCACTGTGAAAAAGTTCAATTTGAAGTTTATAACAAGTGTTTCGCCTTCTTGATTAAGCATAAAGTAAAATTTCGACTTTTAAAAAGCCTGAACGGGTACACTTTCCCCGGGGAGGGATCTATGATGGATCACTGAATGGCTGGGTTAGTCAGGGACCTGATGTGACTGGCAACAGAACATCGTAGGTAGACTGGCAGACCGCCAGGAAAATGGTCACCTACGAAAGGGTCAAATGGGTAGTAAACTCATTTGAACCTTTTAAATCGCCAGAGTCTGATGGAATCCTACCCATAATGCTACATCAGGGATCAGAACTTGAATGGCGAAGGCTCTGCGAGATCCTAAGGGCCAGCATGGCCCTATGATATCTGCCGAGAATATAGAGGCTAACCAGGGCGGTTTTCATACCAAAGACTAACAGAACAGAGTATTCTCGTACAAAATTTGTACAGGCCCATTAGTCTGGTGTCATTTGTACTAAAGGCAATGGAAACAATTATGGATAGGCATATCAGAGATGGGATACAGGTGTCCAACCCATTATCCCAAGATCTATATGCCTATCTTCGATCAACGAAGACAGCTCTTAGCCGACTAACAAGGAGTGCTGAAACTACTCTGGAAAACAAGGATATCCTACTTGCTGCCTTCTTGGATATAGAAGGTGTATTTAACAATACAATCTTTAACTCCATAACCGCTGCCCCGAGGAAGCGGGGGTTGGAGGAAACTCGTGTATAAATCAATGCACTGGAGAAATTCAGGAAGCGTTGGGATGACATTGAGGGCTGCAAGCTCTCTAAGGAAACACTATTGTACCCCAACGAGAGAACAGCGAAACAGTACCTGCAGCTGACCAGGGGAAACCTTAGACGCATAACTGCCGCCCTGGCTGGTCACTGCGGGATAAACGCACACCTATACAGGGTGGGGATAGTTGACTCTTCATCCTGCAGAGTGTGTAATATGGAAGACGAGACTGCCGGCTATATTCTCAGCGATTGCCCGGCACTCTCGTCAACTAAAGGCTTCTTACTGGGTCAATGACGGCCTACATAGGGGATCTACCTACCTCGGCTTTGCTAAACTACCTAAAGCAGGGGTAGGCTGGTTGAGCTGAGGCTAGGTAATCGACGGAAGGAAGCACAATGGGCCTAATGAGGCCTAAGTACAGTGCATAAATGCGCACTCCTTAAAGAACCAGAACCAGCTTTTTATGCATTTTTTAAATTCGCCAAACTGTATGACCCACCTTATATATCTACAATGCAATTATATTAAAAATGATAACGTGCATTATGTCAAAGAGTAAAAAGCTATTTGACTCAATGCACAAAGAATTCTCAGATTAGTGCGAGTGTTATATATTTCCAATTACTCTAGGAAAAAAAAAGATTGACAGGTGAAAATAGGTGCGTGTGAGTTCCGATATTAACCCCGATTTAACGAGACATATCGAACCATAATCACGCACGAGTGCACACTAGGAAGAGGATAAGGCAAAGTAGGTGAGAACATATTCATTTTTAACGTAAATCACCCCCCGAAGAAACTGAGTAGAGGTTAAATGTTCGAAGGGTTGACCTGCGTTTGACCTCTGACGCCTAAATTATTGCGGAAACAAAGTTGCATACCAACACCAGCCAAAGAGGCAAACATCAATTCAAATTAAAGTATACGCAACCTTAAATACAACATACGGCCAAATTTCAAAAGTGTATGTTGGGTTGCATACAACAACGGTATAATCATAAGAGGAAACAACAAGACCCGGAGCATTCACATTCGAAATATTAAGTAATAATCAAATGTTTAAAGGAGAGGTGGATTTAAATAAAAGAAAAAGAGAGGAGGGAAACAGAAATAAGGTAGAAGAAGGAATACAGTTCAGAAGAAGTAAAAAAATTCTGAGATCACCGGAACAAAGAGAAAGGGAACAGAAAAAAGCAATAGAAAGTGCGAAGGATAGAAAGGAAGCAAAAGTGGGAATTATAGAGCAGGAAATGGATGAAATTAAAGAAATGATGAAAGAAATGACGAGGGAAGTAAAAAAAGGGACGGAAGAACTGAAAGAAGAGATACAAAGCATGAGGAACGATTTGAAACAAATGAAGAGGTAACATGAAAAGAAAGAAGAGGAATGGAAAATAGAGAGGCAAGAAATGATGAAAAGAATCGAAATGCTAGAACTGAAAGAGAACGAAAAAGACAAAAGAGAGAGGAAAAATAAAATAAATATAACAGGAAGAGAAGATCTGGCGGATAGCACGAAAGAGAGTATCGAAAAATTCATAAAGGAAGAGCTTAACGTGAACACAAAAATTATTAAAGCATACAGAATAAGTAAACAAGGGAGTCTGAAAGTAGAGGTTGCGGAAGTAGAAACATGGGAGGGAAAGCAAGAAATTATGAAATCCAAAAGCAATCTAAGAGGTAAAAAGATCTACATCGAACAGGACCTAACATTAGAAGAAAGAAAGGTCCAAAAGCAAATTAGAGACATTGCCAAGGAGGGGAAAGAAAAGGGAAACAGGGTAAAGGTGGGATACAGGAAAATGGAAATTAACGGGACACAGTACATCTGGGACCATAAAGAAAAAGGGATGATAGTAAGCGAAGAAAAAAAGGAGCAGTCAAAAAACTAGAATTATATAGGAAGGGAGAATTGGGAGACCAGGCCGAGAAAACGGACACGAAGAAGGTTAAACAAAATAAGACAATCAAAACAAATGTAATTAAAAACAAAACAGAATAAACCAAAAGAGACAATAAGTATGGGAACGTGGAACGTGAGAGGCCTAAATGGAAAAGAGGACGAAATAGTAGATGAAATGAAAATGCAAAACCTAGATTATCTAGGAATAACGGAAACAAAGAAAAAAGGAACAGGAATGAAAGAACTAAAAGACGGATACTGGCTGTACTGGTCGGGCGTAGATATAAACAGTAGAGGAGCAGAGGGAGTAGGCCTGATAGTAACACCGGATAAAGTAAAAAATATTCTGAAAGAAAGACATATAAACGGAAGGATCCTCGTAATCAAAATAAAGTTGGATAACATAGATGTATGGACATTAATAGTGGGATATGCACCCAATGAAAGTGCAAGGAAAGAAGAGAAAGATATATTCTTTGAAACAATGCAATCGGAAATTGACATAGGGAACAAAAACATAATAATAATAGGAGATATGAATGGTAGGGTTGGAAAGAATAACAGAGGAATTGAAAAATATATGGGAACACATGGAGAAGATACAAAAAACAACAACGGAAGTAGATTAATCGATCTATGCGTAGAAAATGATTTTATAATAACGAACACAAAATGTATGCATAAAAATATACACAAATACACGAGAGAAGTAGAATCCAGGAAGGAAAGGTCCATCATAGATTACTGCATAGTTAATAAAGATAATTGGAAAATGATAAAAGATGTAAAAGTAACAAGAAGTGCAGAAATTGGAAGTGACCACTACTTGGTTAAAATAAAAATCACGATAACAGCAGAAAACGTAACAAGTAAACAAAGAAGAAATATAGTAAAAGAAAAAATAAAAAGCCACAAACTGAAAGAGGAAGAAACACATAAATATTTCCAATCGATGCTAAAGAAACAATTTGAAATGAGAAATAACAAGGATATAGAAATAGAAACAAAATGGAAACAATTTAAGGAAATTATAATTGAAGCAGCAAGGGTAAGTTGCGGAAGCGCGAAGATCACAAATGCGGCCATGAAAAAGAAAAGTAAATGGTGGTCAATAGAAATCCAGGAAAAATCAAAGAAAAAAATAGAAAAATGGAAAAAATACAACCAAGTCAGAACAGAAGAAAATTACAACATATACAAAAATACCAGAATAGTGACAAAGCAGACAATAAAAAATGCAAAACAAACTGCATGGGAAGAATTTGGACATAGACTAAACAAAAACTACTCAGAAAACCAGAAATTATTTTATGGAACACTAAAACAACCGAGACAAAAAAGAAAACCAAAACTAAAAAACATAAAAGACAAGGAGGGAAATCTGATCACGGACGAGAATCGAATACTATGAAGATGGAAACAATACTTCGAAGAACTAACGGAAATAAACAACGATAAAGAAATAGTGGAAGAATCAATGATAGAACAAAATATAGAAAGGAATATACAACCAAGAACAGAGATAGAAGTCAACCAAGCAATAAACATACTAAAACTAGGAAAAGCCCCAGGAGAAGACAACATCACAGCAGAAATGCTAAAATACATGGACGATACAGCAAAAACGGCATTTCGAGAACTATTAAACGACGTTATCAAGAAAAAAGAAATACCTAATGATTGGAACATAGGAATAATACTGCCGTTATACAAAAAAGGAGACTCAAAAGAATGCTCAAATTACAGAGGAATAACACTGACCAGCATACCGGGGAAAGTACTAACAAGAATATTAGAGAAACGGCTCAGAGACAGATTAGAAACAACATTGGAAGAAGCACAACACGGATTTAGAAGGGGAAGAAGCACGCAAGACCTAATATTTATAATGAGACAACTGGGAGAAAAATTAACGAAAAAAGGAAAAGATATACATATATGTTTCATAGACTTACAGAAAGCCTTTGACAGAGTAAAAAGAGTGAACGTGTGGAAAGCGCTGCAAAAAAGGGGAGTAGAAAAAGACATGATAGACATATTAAAAGCGCTGTACAGAAACAACAAAAACAAAGTTAGAACACACAACGAGGAATCACTTGAATTCGAAGCCAAAACAGGATTAAAGCAGGGATGCGTACTGAGTCCGTTGCTATTCTCTCTGATTATAGACGATACAATCAAAAGTTGTAAAGGAAAATGCAAAACAATGAATGTAGGAAATTGGAAAATGAAACCAGTGAATGTACAAGAACTCCTATTTGCAGATGATATGATAGTAATAGCTGAGTCAGAAGAAAAACTACAACATAACATAGCGGTATACCAAAGGGAACTTAGGAAAATTAATATGATTGTTAACATAGACAAAACGAAAACTATGATTATAGCAAATAACGAAAAAAAAAACACAGAATAGAATTAGATGGAAGAAATCTAGAACAAGTAAAAAGCTACAACTACCTAGGAACACTGATATAAGCAAATGGGAAAATAGACATAGAAATAACAGAAAGAATAGGAAAAGTTGGAAGAATATACAACACACTAAAGAATACATTCCTGGGAAAAAAGGAAATATGAAAGAAAATAAAAACAGAAATTTACAAGAAAGTAGTAAGGCCAGCGCTAATATATGGAAGTGAATCGTGGACAGTAACAAATAGGATAAAAAGCAAAGTAACAGCTATAGAAATTAGGTTTCTAAGGAAAATAGAAGGAATTACAAGAAGAGATAGAATTAGAAATAATGTTGTGATGAAACAGCTAAACATAAAACCTATAGAAAAATTGATAGAAGAGAGACAGCTTGGGTGGTTAGGACACATGTACCGTATGGACAACGATAGAAAAGCCAAGGAAATATACGAAGTCAGGGTACCGGGGAAAAACAGAGTAGGGAGACCACGGCTAAAATGGAGTCAACAGACTAGACAAGCAGCTGAGAAAAGAGGGATTGTATGGAGAAATGCCAGCACGCTAGCACAAAATAGGGAGGAATGAAAAAGAAGAATCAAGAATTGAAAAGTCAACAAAAAATCTAGATTAAGTTAAATATAATGTAATAATATTTGTTCGACACCGAAAGGTAAAAGAACGTATAGATTAAATAAATAAAATAAATAATTACTCTAACAAGTGATTTGTTCGACGTTTTACAGTTTAACAGAGTTTATAAAAAATATCAAATTACTTACCGATCTCTCACATGGTAGTTTCCGTGTTGTCCAACAATATCTTCAATAGCAGCCATAGTATGATCCATTAACTGAAAAAGAAGAAAAACAAGAATGCAACATAAATTACAAAATACAATTTAAATTAAGAATATTAAAATTTCATAAAATCAGTTATCGAAATTTAAAATTTAAATTCTGTTACCTGCATTTTCATTTTCATTAAAAATGAGAAACGCAAAGACGTTAAATTTCTTAGAATCCGGTTCAAGTTTTATGAAAAACTTATTGTTATATTCAACTGTTCGTAAAGGAATGTTAAAATGCTGCATTCAATTCTGTGTAAATGCAGACAATTATGTTAATTTTACTGGAAAATCGCGCCGAGATTTTTTAATTAGCTATAAAAAGTACCATTATTTATACGTTTTATAAATTCACATATTTATATTAAATAATGAGGTAGTTTTACATTATTTAAAATGTTTGCCAAATTCAACATAATGTTCTCTTTATAAAATTTAAACAATAACTTGATATGTTGAAAAAAAAACGCGGATGCGCCGGGCAGTCACAAATTAAATGTTTTGACAGTATCAACTCAATAAAACAATGAATTAAATAAACACATACTTTGATTACAATTATTTTATCTTCGTCTTTCATATTCTTCCAATTGCAATATTTAAATATATTATTGAATAAATATTCGAATACTTTAATTTGAAAATTGCTTAGCCTTAGTGTAAATCCACAATACTTTTTTATTAAATAAATAATATAAATGGCATTTCTTGTATTCCTCTTATGGTATCATTCGTATTACTACCATACGTGGTAGTATAATTCCTATTGTACCATCATCTAATTTAGAAGTACACACAAAAATTGTGCAATTATAATAAAATAGGTTCATATTCTTGATATTTGTATTCTATAAAATAAAGCGCTGTTGTGGACGAACAATTGCTGTATACAAACGTTTAGTTTGCCAGCTATTGACGATACTACTTAAGCTAATGGTAAATCGCACGGGCCATGATAAATGATCAAAGATGTTCAGTGTTCTTAAAGCACTGGTTCGGGACTATACTAATGATGGCGTTGAAGCCTGAAACGCGTATATGGTTATCCGGTGAATGAGTGAATGCTGAACACAGGTTCATATTCTTTATAATAAAATTGTTTGTATATTTAATTTATTGACCAAGAAAAAATAATGTGTGCGCCTAAATTTGATAGATTTTAATTTACCCTTTCGTGTATTCTTTCGTTCATCGTCGGTTTCCTCTTCTCGGCAGTCTTAACATTCAGTATCTTCACCAGTGGTTTGATCGTGATTCCTTGGAAGAAGACAGTGAAGTAAATTACTGCAATAGTCGTGGTCATGAACATAGGCTGCAGGGGCACCACCTTAGGGTCGATAAGAAGCACCAAGGCGAAGGCAACAGCTCCTCTAAGCCCTCCATAGGACATCACGAACTTCTCCACTGTGCTCAACTGATGAAGCCTGAATTTATTCGCTACTGCTGTCAAAACTATCACACCTGTAAGAGTAATAAAACATCGTTGAGATTATTATAAATATACACATTATCTGATAATATAACAAGATTTGTGAAAGTTGTAAAGAATAATAAAGTTTAATGTTCAATGTTAAAATAACTTAGCAATTGACGAATATCATGACGTCATTTCTTTGTTGATATTTGTTCACTTTATTGAACAAATATTAACAAAGAAACAACTGAAATTATTTAAACTAAACAAAGTTTAAACTTACACAAAAATTAATAAAAATCATGACAAATTTACGAAAACATTTCCTTGCTGATATTTGTTTACTTTAATATGTTTACTTTAATAAACAAATATCAACAAAGAAACAACTGAAACTGATCAAAAAATCAAAATTGAAAATTCCTCAAAATTTAAAGATATAGGTAATTTATGGATTTTTATACATATATTCGTTTTTTTTTTTATTGGCCAACCAGATTTGGGATTAATTGTTCTTAGGTTCTTTGATTATTTGAGTGTCCCTGCTGTTTGTCATGTTATGACATTGATATATACTCAATGACATTAGAAGCGTAACACCAAGAAGGAATGATTTTTTTGAATTCATATTTTAGCAACAGAGTGACTATATTTAAAGCATACATTGATAACAATTTCAACCTTGTGCCTTTTATATTTATTGTGAAAAAAAAATATTTCACTTTTTCTTTTTTAATAAAACTATTTATATGAGCTGTTTAGTACAGATGTTTTTAGTTTTCGTGTTTCCGTTGAGTGTGTTAAGCTTAAATAAAATGCCTCAAGTCCGAAGACGTCCACAATATCACCATTTGAGCGATTTTGACCGGGGTCGAGTTGTTGCTTATCGAGATGTCGGTATGTCCTATCGCGAAATTGCCCGCAGTATTGATTCCACTGCAGCAACTGTAATACGTGTGTATCAGGTATGGACAGAAGAAGGTAGAGGAGCAAGAAGAAGACCAATTGGTCAACCAAGGCGTACCACAGAACGTCAAGATCGGCGCTTAAGACAAATAGCCCTGCGAGACCGTTTCGCTACTACGCGTCAAATCGGTGATCAATGGATTGGAGAAGAAGGTAGGCCCGTTAGTATGCGAACCTTATATCGCCGCATTCAATCCTTTGGGCTTCTTTCGTACCGTCCAAGATTAGTGCTTCCTTTAACAGCGAGACACTGTCGCCAAAGGTTGGACTGGTGCAGAGAACGGCAGCATTGGGAGGCAGAATGGCACGATGTCGTATTCAGCGATGAATCACGATTTTGTCTAGGCACACATGATGGCCGTAGAAGGGTACGACGCTACCGTGGAGAACGACCTGATCTTAGGTTTGCTATTGAGAGGCATGTACACAGGACTGCTGGAGTAATGGTTTGGGGGGCTATTGCTTATGGTAGTCGATCACCTCTTGTATTCATTCGAGGCAGTATGACAGCTGCGCGTTATGTTGAAGACGTCATACGACCGACTTTGTTGCCTTATTTAGATGGCCGCCCAGACGTACTTTTTCAACAAGATAACGCACGTCCCCATATTGCTCGTCGAACTATGAACTTTCTTAATGAAGCTGGTGTTAATGTTTTGCCGTGGCCGCCCCGTTCGCCGGATTTAAATCCTATTGAACATGTGTGGGATATCATGGGAAGAAGAATATTCTCTTTGCACCATCCTCCACAGACTCTAGCACAGTTGATCGATGAAATTCAAGTTGCTTGGAACGAGATGCCTTAAGAAGACATCGACCATCTCATTTTGTCGATGCCCAGACGTCTACAGGAGTGTATACAGCAAAGGGGTCGCCAAACACATTATTAATTTTTTGTAGATTGTTTTTTAATAAAATTTCATGAAAATGTAATCACTTTATTCTTGATGTAAGACTACCATACTGGCAAAAAATCAAGTTAAAATAATAAATCCTTCTGGGTGTTACGCTTCTAATGTCATTGAGTATATGAATGCTATATTGCAGTTGGTTTATTATTTGACAGAAAAGTGGTAATAACATACCAAAAGTAATGTTCCGGCAAGAAGAGGAAACCCTAAAAATGAAGTCCGATTTGACTAAAATCGTACACCCATCCCGCCCGTTCAAAGTAGCCATATCACAGCGGAATGAATGGGCAAGTGGAACATACCCGTGAACTTCTAAAGGAACCATCTGGTATACAGACAGAGCCAAAAATACAAAAGGAACCGGGGCTAGAATCTATGGAGGCTGCAACGGGTAGCAAACAATTTGCGGTTGCTCTGGGGAAGCATGCCTTCATCTTCCAGGCTAAAATAGCCGCCATTGACTGGTGTGCTCATCACATAATGGAATCGGGACACAACAAAGCACCAATTACCATTATGTCGGACAGCCAGGCAGCCCTAAAAGCGCTAATCTCGCCGATGGTGCAGTCCAGGCTGGTTATGGCCTGAATAGACAGGCTGGACGCACTGTTGACAACAGTAAAAACACAGCTAGTATAGATACCCAAGGACCAAAGAATTATTGAACACTTGGGGGCCGACTTGCTGGCTAAACAAGGGGCATCAGGGGAATTTATAGGACCTAAAACCGCTTTCGGAATACCTCATGAAACCGGAAAGGAAATAATCCGACGCAAGTTAGCAGGGGAGCACAAAAAGGCATGGCACAACGAATAGGGAACTAGGTACACAAGACTCTTTCTAGATGGTCCGGTACCTAGCAGTACATTGACGCTGTCAGGACTGAGTAGAATGAAACTACGAAGAATACTAGTCCTGTTATTCTTCGTAGTTTCATTTCACTGGACACTGTGACCTGAATAAGCACAAAATAGGATAGGAATTGAGAAAAGCCCCCTATGTCGTGGTGGTTTGGAAGAGGAGGAAACTCGCCAACACCTACTGTGTACATGCGGAGCAATTCAGGAAGCCTGTGCTTCCTGAAATAGAGCTCAAAAAAATCCCCTCTCTGAAACTCCTGAACTTCATAGAAGACAGGAGTATAGTGGGAGTAAACCATCCAGAGGCGCACAGAAGGACCTCGGAGACCGCAGTGCAGTAACGCTAAGCGAAACCACCTGATGTGACAAAAAAAAAATTTCCGGCACTTAATTAATCTTTATGATAGGGTAATCAAGCACATGGCAACTGTGTGGGAAACATAACCTCAAGTTTATTTTGAGGGCGAAAGTCAGAGCGATCAAACCAAATTTTCAGGCTTTTCTAAACTCAAAGTTTTACTTCATGCGTCATATGAAACACTGATTTAACGTGAAGTTTAAAATACACTGCTTAGGTTTGATCACAGGTTTATTAATTTTACAAATGTTTATAGAGAATATGTGAAAGTATACTTAAAAGAAAAAATCCGTGTATGTCAATATATAACAAAAAAACATACATTTTAAATAATTATTACCATTTTAAAAAAAATTATCAAAACCAACACACATCATAGCATTTTACAAAAACAGAACTGTAAAAATTCGGATAAATTGACAAAAATGTAAAAATTTACCAAATCAACAAAAATATAAAATTCTAAATGAATAATTAATGAGTGGAATTTAACCTAAATTTTAATATTGTCTTTGAAAGACAATATCAAATTGCCCTCTGGATACGCTTTTGCCTAAGAGAGCTTATTATAAAAGGTCTGCTCCCCAAATATAAATTATTGATTGATCTATTTTTTATATAAATATAATTATTTATTGATTACGAACCCCTAAACTACATATTATATACCAGACTATAAATGTCAAAGCGTGCTTCAACGACACCTACATACACAGGTATATAATATACTTCATTATCCATGTGGGTGTCGTTGGTGGTATCGATTCGGGGGGGAAGTGTGTAAGTACACCCACATTTACAGTTCTTCACTACACATTTTTTGTGTTCTGTACGAGACAAATAATTGCCCACATTTATGTACCTCCCTCTCGTAAATCGATAGCCCTGCGGTTCTAAAAATAAGAAATTGAAGTGGATGTTTACGAGGTAATCAAATATGGCCTTAATAATTACGTAGGTTGGTTTTGTTTATACGCGCATTAAGTAAAAATAAATACCATCAACGTCAAAAACATATCGAGGAAATTGTAGTCACATTTATGCCTTGATTTAAAAACACGTGTAATTATTAATTATATTTTTTTTGTTCTGTCACGTGTCTTATGTTGTTTAAGGTACGGGCCACATGGACGTATATTCCAGTTCACCAGAGGTAACATTTAAGTTTAAATTAAAATAACTATAATATGAATCCCTTAGTTAGGAGAGTTTAGTATAAGTTGTAATTGAACACACAAAATTCGAAGAAATAATGTTAATATGAAAATACCTCAAGCCTACCTCAAACAAAAATTACTTTCACATAGGGTAGAATTCACGAGATTTATCCTATGGTTACAGGTTTGAAATCTGTGCCATAGATTTCAAACCTGTAACCATAGGACACCTATGGTTACAGGTTTGAAATCTATGGCACAGATTTCAAACCTGTAATCTTAGGACACATCTCGTGAATTTTACCCTATGTGAAAGTACCTAAAAATTGTTCAATTTGGGTGTTGGAACAAACCTATAAATATCTCCTTTTTGCAATTACAAATCAATTATTTGATAATGTGAAAGTTTATATTATAATTATTTATAATATTTGTTTTATTCGTCTATGTAGTGTATTTGTATTGTGTGACAAATTTGTGTGTGTAATTTATATTGGAAAGCTTAATTAAGAAAAGAGAAACAATTGCCACGCCCGATTTGTTTCGTCAAAGCTGTTTTAATTAAATGTCGGCCGTGCGACCGTGTCTGTGCCGTGATGGCTTTATGGCCGTTTTAATTAATCAGTAGCCCGAACATTCCATTATTCCATTACGTTACTTTTTATTCTCTTAACTCTAACTCTAACTCGTGTCAAGTCGATTATTTTGCTGTACACACAACACCCGCATTAATTTAAATCAACCGATTTAAAAGTTAACTGCAACTTTACATATTGAATTCATTATTCACTGGCCCCTCTCCATGTTATATTAAATGTAATGTACATTTGTTTAGCTAAACATTGTATTTTAGAGAAGTCGAAACATTTTAGAAGCCCTTCTAAAATGCACTACTAAAAGTAAAAAGTAGTCACTTTTTCAAAGTGGCATACATTTTATGTGAGTTTCAGAATCTGAATCTAAAACTTTGAATATATAAATACATTGTTTATTTAAATAATGTTGCAACTTTTTAAAAAAAATTAATGAAATGTATAATCCTTGTATAGAATAGAGCTTATTTGTAACAAAAACTAAAGTAATTTATGAATTTTTATAAAAACGTCGTATCTCAAGTCAAGTCAAGTTTATTAATTATTCTAAAAACCTCTTGCAAACAAAAAAACCGATCTTCACCTATAGCACTTTACATTTGTGAAAATGTCCATTTATAGTGCATCTTAAATGTGTTTACCCAAAATGTTGAGAAGCAATTTTATCAAGTAGGATAAAGTGGGGCAGTTTGGGATATAGGGCACCTTCGGATACGTCAGATTTTTATTTTTCTGAAAGATCTACACATTCGGTATTTTAAAGGCTAATAACAATGACAATTTAATTGTGGACTGTAAAGTTTTGTGCTGAAATGACAAGATTTTGTGAAGTTTTTACAGAAACATGATAAAGTGCTGCACAAAATAAGTTTACATCACGTGTCTAACTTAATTTGACATAAGCATACTTGATGATATTTTGTAATACATGTTGTGGAAATTATTAAAGATAAAGAACAAGTGTTCACATATATTCCTAAACTTACATTATATTTACGCCACTTTTAAAAACTGACTACTTTTTTCTTTTGAGTAGTGTATATCTAAATCGATAAGTAGGAGAACAGAACTATTAAATAATCGTTTCGCAATTATCGTTAAAACGCGTAACCTCGTAAGAATATACAGGATGTCCCATTACTGTCTTTATGGCGCACCCTATATATAGTAAATCAGTGTTTCTCAACCTTTTTTCTAGTTATGGCCCCCTAAAACAAACTATTTGTGTGTTTCCCTTAGACTTTCTTAAACACAGCTTATAACTGATAAACATAGAGAAAATAAACTTATTTTTGCAGATATATACAAAAACAAAAGAACTACATTCAAAAGTATTTATATGACAGTTGTTTTTTGTATTGTCTGCAACTTTTATTTAAAACATTTTTAAATATTATCAATAATTAGCAAAATATTTGAAAAAAATGCTATGACTTAACTCCCGTTTTCGGTTTCTGGAATTTATCTAAAAGTTAATACAGATCTAAAAATTTGGCCATTTGCCGTTTCAATAATAAATTTTGACAAATTTCGCTAATTTGCTCGTTATGTACTTTTATTTTTCTATTGAGATTTTAGTGTTAATGCAATCGAATGAAAATTCAATATGGGACATTTTTTTTTACTATCTTTAACGAGAGCTGAGATCGTTCGAAAACGCACTGATGAGACACGTTGTGTATAAGAATTATTTCTATTAAGTATCTTCAGATATTCGATGTACATTTCGGACACAAAGTGACCAGTATCAATGGATTAACACTAAGTTTAATTTTTGTCATGGTTTGAAAGTGTTTGTTTAACTCGGCTGACCAAGGAACCATTGAAATACATTAATTAATTAAGTTACGTGTAGATCAACGTAAGTCTTTACGTAACTAAATCAATCAATTAAATTTACATACAATGTAACCATTTACAGTTTTTTACGTTCTCCGAAAAAGAGCTGATTAGAATTCAAACTCGTCTTTGCTCTAATATGGCATACAAAATGTAATGCTAATTAAAATGATCATTATGCCGTGCGTTTTATTTAAGTATGGCCATAGGGATTTACACAGTAAAAATTGTACCTCATGTTAACTTTTGTTGACGTCCAAATTTAAAACATTTTTTTTGTTTTTATAAATAAATCAAACACTTTTCTACAAAATGTTCATTGTTAGAAGGACATAAGCATGTTAGAATTCTTTATTTTGGCTTTCAAGTTTAGCAAGCCAAATATATACTTACATTATGACATTTTCGTCAAGTTGATTTTGTAGCTTAATTATTTGTATTATTGATATAGCGATTTTTACTTCATGCTTAGTCTGGGAGTGGAAACACCCGTTAGAACGATTAAATTTTAAAAAAAATACACATTTATCAAACGCTATAATTATTAGGATATGCATCCTAATAATTATAGCGTTTGATAAATGTGTATTTTTTTTTAATTTAATCGTTCTAACGGGTGTTTCCACTTCCAGACTAACTATGAAGTAAAATTTCGATTTTAGAAAAGCCTGAGCGTTTGGTTTTGGACGCGTAGCGTCCAAATCCAAACTCAGGCTTTTCTAAACTCGAAATTGTACTTCATGCGCCACGCGTATAAAACACTGATTTCAAATTCGAAAGTTTAAAAAATACTTCTTAAACGGTATATTTTGACATTTACTTGAAATCGGTGATTTATAGGTGTGGTGCATGAAGTAAAATTTCAAGTTTAGAAAAGCCTAAATTTGGCGTAGCACCTAAATCCAAATTCTTGAGGCTTTTCTAAACTCGAAATTTTACTTTATGCTTCGTCTGGGAGTGGAAACACTTGTTCGAAACTTAAAATGGAACGCTTTTATAAAATCGACGAATGTCTGAAAATTTGCAAATATGTATATGTGTACTCGAAGGAAAAATTCCTTTTTGGGATCAGAAGGACATAAACATGTTAGAATTCTTTATTTTGGCTTTCAAGTTTAGCAAAACAAATACTTACATTATAATTTAATTTCAACTTTGGAAGCTAAAATGAATAAGTGTAACATGTTTATGTCCTTCCAGCATTGTACATTTCGTAAAAAAAATTTTGATTTATCAATAAAACCAAACAATTGTTTAAAATTCGTACGACAACAAAAGTTAACATGGGGTACATTTTATACCATGTAAATCCCTATGGCTATACTTAAATAAAACGCAGTGTATAGTATTTCAATGCTACAAAGAGGAGAAAACATCATTTTTTTTCCATAGAACTCCTTTAAAATATTGTCCAAATACCATTAAAAAGGTCAGTAAAATGTTAAATATCGCCGACAAAAATAAAGACAATAGCTGAAATATGGAAAACATTTTATCTGTTCTGATATATCCATTTTTATGAACGAGGTTTATCTAATACAACATACAGGGATTTTTTTAAGTATACATATCCTGACGCATTGCATGTTTTATAAAAACGTTTAATTCATAGCTTCTAATGAGGGTTAATCCTTAATTAACCCATTAACGGCCGAGAAATTATAGAGATAACTCTGAAAGTTGATTTTAGGTAAAATTCTGCACTTCCTTTCATGATATCTATGATATTGTATTAAATACTGTGATTTTTTCTTTTAAATACACATAGTGTATATGCTGTAAAATTTCAGGCATTCGTCGATTTTATATAAAAATGTTCAGTATAAAGTTTAAAACGAGTGATTCCGCTCCCAGACTAAGCATGAAGTAAAATTTCGAGTTTAGAAAAGCCTGAAAATTTGGTTTGGTCGCTCCGCGAAGCGGATCGGCCAAACCAAATTATCAGGCTTTTCTATACTCGAAATTTGACTTCATGCGCCACGCGCATAAAACGCTGAAATATTGTGAAGTTAGAAATACATTTACATTATTTTTTTACTTTCCCCCGTATGTAATACAAAGGGAAAGTATTGTTTTCGTGAAAATTTTCGAATCAAAAATTTTAGCGGAAATATCCGTTTTGAGGTCCCCTGAGTCGAATAAGACCATTTTTGAAAAATGTCTCTCTGTGTGTGTGTCTGTGTGCGCTGTACCGCAAAAACCGCTAAAGATATCGAGATGAAACTTGAAACTTAAGCTTTTTGTTACAATCGGAAGAACTGAAAAGCTTTTGGTGAAAATCGGAAAACCGGAAGTGGTACTTTACTCTTAGCGTTTTTCAGTTTTTTCAGATTTTTTCAATAAATGTTCATCAAACAAAAAATTCTTTCACATAAAAATTGTAGATAATAACAAAATGAAGATATATTGTTTATTTACTTTTTGTCATAGCACTCTTAGTTTTTGAGATATTTTAAAAGTTGTTTGTTTTATCTAGTTATTGATGCGTGACAGTGTATGTGTCGATACAATTGAAAAATGTTTCAAATAAAAGTTGTAGGAAATAAAAAACTAAAGATTTTATGTGGACTCACTTTTTGTCATAGCACTCTTAGTTTTTGAGATATTTAATAAATAGTGTTTTTTATCTAGTCATTGGTTTGTGTCAGTATGTGTTGATCCAATTGAAAAATGTTTCAAATAAAAGTTCTAGGTAATAAAATATTAAAGATTTTTTGTATCTTCACTTTTTGTCATAGCACTCTTAGTTTTTGAGATATTCAATAAATAGTGTTTTTTATCTATTCATTGGTTTGTGTCAGTATGTGTTGATCCAATTGAAAAATGTTTCAAATAAAAGTTGTAGTTATCAAAAAGTTGAAGACATTTTGAAAATAATAATGCTACAAATATTTTAAAAGTGATTTAATACGCAATTTACGGGGGAAAGTACTATGATGGACACATCACCATTTTTTTGAATATGTAATAATCGAAATATTTAAATAACAAAATATTTACATTTTTCTTCATACCTTTTCATGTCAGATCAAATAATGTAATATATCAAATTAATTTATTTAGTAATTTAATTAACCAATAATTAATAATGTTGCATGTATGCATCAATGGCGCTTAATGAGTTAAGCATGAAGTAAAATGTTGAGCTTACAAAAGCCTGATAATTTGCTTTGGTTTTCAGGTATTTCTAAACTCAACGTTTTACTACCCACGTCAGGAACTTAAATGTTATGAAGTTTAAAATATACTTCATAATATTGTTAACCCAGTTGTTCAATCGCAGCTGAGCTGAAATAAATATTTGTGAAAGTTATTAACTTGAGATGAAACTTAAGCAGTGTATTTTAAAATTTTACTTCATGATTAATCAAGTAGTGGAAACACTCGTTAGAAGCTTGAAATGTAACGATTTTATAGAAACAATGAATTCCCGAACAGCATATACATACATAATGATACTTGTAAGAAAAACACTCTGTTCCTCTTATTAGTAAGAATTCAATTAATTTCTCAGCAAGTTGACCATTTTTCTTCATCTGAAAAATGATGATTAATCCCCAAAAACACTTCACCCGAAACGCCCCTAGTATTTTCCTTCTCACTTTCAAGACGTCTGAAATTGAGAATAAATGCGCCCACTCGAGAAAGCTGCGCCGCGTCAAATATGCGCTAAATGGCCGTTTTCAGTGAACGACCTTAAATGTCTGGATGGATGTAAATAATCATCCCCACACTTTATCCGTTCGGGAATTCCTTCATTTTCGGCGTCTGGATGAGGTGTAGGAATAATTTTACTAAATAGGAAATTTTTTATCAAACGATCAGCTCATAATATTCAGGTATATAGATTATAATCGGTTTTTATTAGTTAAGATTATAATCCTATATTCCCTACCTTTTATGTCGTGAGTAGATAGTTCCCATTCAATGAGTTATTTCCCACATATAGGGTGTCCCGTTAGTGTGGGATCAAAATATAATGATTTAAGATAACTTATCTATATCCAAAAGTTTACGGTTAGGCAGAAATTAGCCTTCAAAGTTTAAAAAAATATTATTAATTTTATTTATAACAATTGAACGCTATATTCGATCCGACTAAAATTTATTATGGTTGATTATCATTTATCCCTATTTCAGTTAAAGCATAAGGTCATTACTGATTGACAAGAAGTATAAAAAACAATATTACCACAACATAAAAACTAAAATATGCATCTTATAAAAATTTAAAAAATACATCTTGAAAGATTAGTTCATTTAAACGCTTTTTTATCTCCTAATAATGTTAGATATCTTGTACGGTTTTGCTACAAAAAAATGAAAATACATGTTTTTTCTTTGTCGCCGCTATTGTTTAACAAACGTCAATTGTGTATAATATTAATTAACGAGTGTTTTTTGAGAATTAATTGTTATCTTCATTATGGTTTATAATTATTCATACTTCTCCGGAGCAAAGAGATACAGTGAGTTTTTCTTTTAAGTATACGTATTCCAAATTCAGCCTATTTTCTGTAAATCTTTAGATATTCCTTGTTTTTTTTGTATAACTTCAATTTAAAGCTTTAAACGGGTGTTTTCCACTCCCAGACTAAGCATGAAGTAAAATTTCGAGTTTAGAAAAGCCCCGTGAAAATTTGTCGAGGGTCGCGCAGCGACCCGAGACAAATTTTCTGGGCTTTTCTAAACTCGAAATTTTACTTCATGCGCCACGCGTATAAAACACTAAAATATTGTGAAATATATGTATATTCAAACTTCACTTGAAATCTATGTTTGATACGCGTGGCGCATGAAGTAAAATTTCGAGTTTAAAAAAGCCCACAAAATTTTCACGGGGCTTTTCTAAACTCGAAATTTTACTTCATTCTTAGTCTGGGAGTGGAAAACACTCGTCTAAAGCTTCAAATTGAATTCTTTAAAAAAAAAACCAATATCGGAAAAGTTAACTTAATAAGTAATATGTCAGGGGGGTGGAACCAAAAGGCTCCGCTCAGACTCCTCTACTCCTGCCTCTCAAAAAATCGCACCTAAAAGGGCCAGGAGACCATCCGGTCAGACTGGGTTTTACAGCGGTGTGGTTAAAGGGATCCATATGGCTATCATCCATAAACGCCATCCCGACATCCTAATGGATCAGGCCCAATCAGACCTGATTCAAGAAAAACTAACGGCAGCAGTGTACGACACGCCTTCGGGAAGTGCGAACCCGCCGCAGTTCAATGGTGAATGGTTCTCCGCAGGAATCCTCAGGATAAACTGCGAGAACGAGCACACCAAGAAGTGGTTAGCTGCGGTGGTGGCGAGCTTTGGGGACATCTCTGAAGGGGCGGACTTGACAACTGTTGAGTCAAAGGACCTCCCCAGAAGGCCCAAACTGACGGTCTGGATACAAGACCACCCAGAGGCGGAGGTAGTCAAGACCCGGATCGGAGCCCAGAATCCTGGACTTCGAGTGGGAAATTGGCACGTCCTCAGCGAAAAGAAAGAGAAGGAAGGAGTAATCCTGACCTTCTCTGTCAGTGAGGGTGATCACCAATACCTGATAGAAAGGCAGATGAAGGCTCATTACGGACTTCGGACTGTAACCTTCAGGAAGATCGCTTCGGGTAAGAATTGTGAAGGTAATCCAGGCGAACTTGCAACACAGTAGGGCAGGCTCGGCTGCACTCTGCAAGGCAATGGAGGACTGTGACATTGCCCTAATTCAAGAACCCTGGGTATGCAGGGGGAAAATTATGGGACTGGGTGGAATTGGTGGGGAACTAATATATAGTAGAACCACCGAGAGACCCAGGTCTTGTATTTATGTGAAAAGACACATAAAGGTACTGCCTCTAACCTCTTTCTGTTCACAGGACGTAGTGGCAGTTAAGCTCACCAATAGTGTAGGTGGACTGAAGGAGCTTGTTCTCGGATCAGTCTACCTCCCTATTGGAGACCCATGCCCTAGCGAGGCGTTGGAGGGACTGGTTGCAGGCTGCGGGGAACAAGGGACCCAGCTTGTCGTCGGTTGTGACTCCAATGCCCACCATTCTGTCTGGGGAAGTTCAGACATCAACCGCAGAGGTGAGTCACTTATACAATTTCTTATGGCAGCCAAGTTAGACACTTTGAATATTGGAAATAAACCGACCTTTGTTACAAGTGTTAGCAAAGCGGTGATAGATATAACAATAGGTACGTCATATGTCAGTAATTTTGTTAAGAATTGGCGAGTGTCAGATGAGGTGAGTTGCTCGGATCACAGACACATAACATTCGATATTACGGGGTTACACCGGGTCACTGAAGTATACCGCAATCCCCGCAGAACAGACTGGGAAGCCTTTAAATCAAAGCTAGACCACAATCTGACGGGTATACTAGGAGCGGTAAGCAATAACTTAGAGCTCGAGATTATGGCAGAGCAAACTGCGGAAGCTATGATCTCGGCATACAACGACAACTGTCCTCTGATTGAGAGACGCATCACCAGGAGAGTTCCGTGGTGGAACAGTGCGCTGGACAAAAAGAGGAAGCAGGTAAGAAAACTCTTCAACGAAGCAAAGCGAACGGGCTCATGGGAGGCTTACAAGATCTAACCGAATACAACAAAGCACTAAGGAAAGCTCGAAGATCAACCTGGAGGAGATACTGTGAGGACATTGAAACTGTCCCAGACGGTGTCAGACTCTACAAGATTCTCTCGAAGAACCCCCAATGTGCGCTTCAAACTCTCGAACTCGATGACGGAGTGTATACAAAAAACGAGAAGGAAACCCTGGGTGAACTTCTACGGGTACACTTCCCCGGAGGGGAAATCTATGATGGACCACTTAATGACTGAGTCAGCCAGGGACCTGATGCAACTGGCAACAGAACATCTAAGGAAGACTGGCAGGCTGCCAGGAGAGTGGTCACCTATGACAGAGTCAAATGGGCAATAAACTCATTTGAACCTTTTAAATCGCCAGGGCCTGATGGAATCCTACCCATCATGCTACAGAAGGGATCGGAACTACTGTGGCGAAGGCTTTGCGAGATCCTAAGGGCCAGCATGGCCCTACGATATTTGCCAAGAATATGGAGGCTTATCAGGGTGGTTTTCTTACCAAAGACCGGTAGAACAGACTATTCTCGGGCAAAATCGTACAGGCCCATCAGTCTCATGTCATTTGTACTGAAGACAATGGAAAAAATTATGGACAGGCATATTAGAGAGGGGGTACTGGTGACCTACCCACTATCCCAAGATCAATATGCCTACCTTCCAGGTAGATCAACAGAGACAGCTCTCAGCCGACTAACAAGGAGTGCCGAAGCTGCCCTGGAACACAAAGAAATTTTACTTGCTGCCTTTTTGGATATAGAAGGAGCATTTGACAATACAGCCTTTAACTCTATAACTGCTGCCCTGAGAAAGCGGGGGTTGGAGGAAATTAGCTGCAGGTGGATAGACTGCATGCTAAGACAAAGGATGGTCTACACAACGTTCGCTGACCAGACACTAGCATCCAGGGTGGCCGGTGGTTGTCCGCAGGGAGGAGTTCTCTCACCCCTGCTGTGGAACCTGGTCATGGATGGCCTGCTAGTGGATCTCAGCAACGAGGGATACTCTTCCCTAGGATACGCGGATGACCTAGTCATACTCGTTGAGGGAAAATTTAACAACACGATCAGAGAGCGTATGCAACGTGCACTGAACGTGGTGAGCAAATGGTGTGCTAGAGAAGGACTCAAAGTCTCACCCTCGAAGACCACCCTGGTACCATTTACACGCAGGAGGAAACTGGCGGGCCTTGGACCGCTCTTTCTAAATGGTGGCAACCTGAAAATGTCGGGTGAGGTGAAGTACCTAGGAGTAATCTTTGACTTTAAACTGACCTGGACCCCTCAAATCTCAAAAATCAGACGCAAATCGGAAATTACCCTTGCGGTAATTAGACGAATGTACGACCGACAATGGGGGCTCAGACCAGGAATGGTATACTGGCTGTACACCAGAGTGGTCAGACCCGCAATCATGTATGCTGCTTTAGTATGGTGGCCTAAAGCCACACAGCATACAACCATACAAATAATCAGCAAGGTTCAAAGACTTGCTTGTATTAGCATAACGGGGGCTATGAGAACCACGCCCACTGCAGCCATGGAGACGGTTCTAGACCTCACACCACTTCACCACTCTATAGGCTGCAATTATCATCGGGCAACGTAAGAGTTGATACCCCACACAGAAGACTCTTGACAGACATAGGGGGACCTCTCCTGCAAATGAGGTCGGATCATATGGTAGTCAGATATCTTGAAAATTCACTCTTTAAAGTCAATATTCCAGACCGCAACGAATGGAACGGCTTTAGGGAAGATATACACAAACAAAGTGTGATCTGGTACACGGACGGTTCTAAATCAACCACAGGTACTGGATCAGGAATCTATAATGAAAACATGAGGACAGGCTATGCTCAACCATTGGGTAGCCTGGCATCAGTCTTTCAAGCAGAAATATTCGCAATCATAGAATGTGCGAGAACCAACATAGAGAAGGACTGTCGAAACAGGCAAATCTATATCATGTCCGATAGCCAGGCGGCACTGAAGGCTCTCCAGAGTCAAAAGACTTCATCCAAACAGGTATTGGAATGCTTCAATACCCTGAATGACCTAGCGAGACAGAACAAGGTTACGCTTGTCTGGACGCCGGGTCACTCTGGTATTGCGGGCAATGAAAAAGCTGACGAGCTAGCAGGGCAGGGAGCCACCATTTCATTTATGGGACCCGAACCTGCCTTGGGCATAACAAAAAAGTCGAGTCGCCTTGAAGTCAGGAAGTGGACTCGCAAAAAACACAAGGAATACTGGGAAAACAGACCAGGCCTTAACCATAGTAAGGCCCTTATAAAAGGGCCTAACTCAAGCCAAGCTGCAGGACTACTAACATTGAGTAGGCCACAGCTGAAAACAACCATAGGACTGCTCACAGGCCACGTGACTGTTAAAGAGCATCTAAGGAAAATCGGGCTATACAACGGCGACACCAACTGTCGCCTCTGTAATACGGCACCGGAAACAACTATGCACGTTCTGTGCAGGTGCAATGCGCTGGAGAGCAAAAGACGGCTCATATTTGGGAACAGACAAATGGAACCAAATGATTTCCACGCGCAACCTCTGAAGGACCTGCACAAGCTAGTGCAGGGCATCGAGTTCGGAATAGTTGCGTGAGTGTAATAATATTGGGGCAGTACAATAAGCCACCTAGGCTGCAGTGCATCCGAATCCGAAAGGAAGCCCCCACAGGAAAAAAAAAAGTAATATGTCAAAAGCTTAAATGTTTGAATTTTGATGAAATTGTTTTATACATGGAGTTTTTTTTAAATATACATATCCCAATTGTATGCTGTAAAGTTAAACTTGATGCTTGCAACAAGTGTTTTCCACTCCCAGGTTAAGCATGAAGTAAAATTTCGAGTTTATAAAAGCCTGAAAATTTGGTTTAGTCGCTTCGCTTCGCTACGCAACCAAACCAAATATTCAGGGTTTTCGCGCGTGAAAATTTGTCGAGGGTCCCGAGACACCTGGGAGTGGAAAACACAGTTTAAAGCTTCAAGTTGAGCTCTTTAAAAAAAAAAAAAACGAATATCTAAAAATGTACAGCATACAATTGGGATATGTACTTATACTTAAAAAAAAATCTCAATGTAGTGTATGATAAAGTTATGTTTTTATTCATTTTATTTGTAAAAAGTTAATTGTTCAGACTTACCTATAGTCCTATATACTGAGCAAAAAATAATAGTTAATATGACAAACCACGTATTCCAATCGTGGTTTTTATTGACGGTGGCGACACCGAGGAACATAAATATGATGGTTTCAGAGGAACTGCTGAGCATCTTCATCGCGTACTTTATCGTCGTGTGGGATTTGTGGGATATGTTCGCTTCCACATAATTCTTCATCGTTATTCCGCAGAAAGTAATTCTGAAACAAACAAAATTCACAATACAAACTTAATTTGTCTGAACAAAGATTCAATTTAATTTTTTTAACACTTGGGGCCAGTTGCACCAAACACGTTGAACTGGTTCAACTCTGAACTCGAGTTTAAAGTGACATTAGAACAATAGAAACTGTCATCTTGAACTCTAGTTTAGCTCGAACCCAAGTTCAACGTTTTTGGTGCAACTGGGCCTTAAACATTAAAATCGATAACACTAACATATTAAAAACAAACGAAACAAAATACCTAGGAATAACAATAACGGATAACTTTAAATAGAATAAGCACTTAGAATATCTAATAAAAAAGACGCGTGCAGTAACAGGCGCAATATCAGAGTCAGTATATTAATATCAATGCCTTGTAAACACCTTTTATATAACACACTATTTACATCTTACATAAACTATCTCTGTAGCATATGGGGCGGAACAAGTGAACAAAACATTAACACATTACAAAGACAGCAAAATAAAATTTTAAAAATAGTTTCTAACCTTAACAGACTTACCCTAACAAAAAGTTTATATAAATTAATCCCAGACTTAACAATAAGAAATAAAATCAACCTTGAACGATTTCTAATACATAAAATAGGGTATAATAATAATTCGAACATTTACTAAAAAAATTATTGTGGCCGAGAATTTGTTCAGTTAAATGTTCGTAGGCGTAGTAATTAAGTAATTCAATTGAACACAACTGATTTTTAAAAAATAGTATTTTTGTATCAGGCTTCAAATGGTACAATAACTTACCGGTATCAATCACAAAAATCACTGGATGATTTAAATTAAATTTAAATTAATTTAAATTTAATTTAAATCATCCAGTATCAGATTAAAAAATGTTTCACCACGGGTTAAGTGAGAAATTAATTAAAGACACAAAAATCACTGACATTAATAAGTTTAAAATTAGTTTAAAACAATATTTTATGCAACGCCAATAATTGATAAAATTATAATTAACAACACTAACCCTCAATAACTTTTAGCCAAGGAAACGAAATTCTCCAGTACCAGAATTGATTTAAATAATCAATTTCTGTTGGAGATAGATTTCTACAGCAAAAATGGTTATAAATAATAACCAAACAGTAAAAGAAAATATTCCGACTTGAGATAAGCCTGAATAGTTTATTCAATTATTTATCAATACTCTAAATGTTTTACTTACATTTGTCGTTTTATTTTTACACTTATTTATTTATTTATTATTAATTAATTTTATATATTCAATTATCTTAATACCATTAATTAATAATGATTATTTTTTTATTTGTGCTTATCTTATCTATGATTTCTAATTATGTATTATTGACAATGTTATACCTATTGGTGCTAAACAATAGACTTATTATTATTATGGATTCAAGAAATAATGCAACTACTTTTACCAAAAATAAAGTGTAGTCTTAAAAACTGTAACTCGAAGGAAAAGCACTGCAAAAGTTCAGATGTTTGGCAAAATTCTGGAGCGAAAAATTATGGTAATTATAGTATGATTTTAAATACTACATGAAATGGTTTCAAAATATTTTCCCTCAATTATAAATTTTATATTTCATCTAATGCCTTATGTTACTCCAAAGCAGGGGTTGGCAAGGCGGTGCCCTCGAACTTTAAAGTGCCCGCCGTTTAAATATCTAAATTCTAAATGTTGGATATTTGAACAAACTTTAGTGGATGTGATAAATCCATTTTAAGATTATATTTTTTCTACCTAATTTGAATATATGCGTAAAAAAATGTATGTATTAATGATTACTGTTACTCAACCGGATTGCCGCTAACTTATCAGTAAATCACAATATAATTGTCTTCGGGGTAAAACTCATGAAGTGCATGAAAAATAGTGCAATTATTTTATGACTTTAAGCGTAGGCGAAACAGGATTTTGACCAGAGATTATTAAAAACATGAACAAGTAAATGTTGATATATCAAATTTTAACTGCGACGTATCATTAAAAACGAAAGTATATCGTTAAACTTTATAATAAATAAGTGTTTTATACGCATGGCGCATGAAGTGACATTTCTAGTTTAGAAAAGCCTGAAAATTTAGATTTGCCGGCACAACTCGCTTTACTTGAGCCGACAAATCCGAATTTTCAGGCTTTTCTAAACTAGAAATTTTACTTCATGTTTAATTAAGGAGTAGAAGACACTCGTTAATAGCTTCAAATTGAACGCTTTTATAAAAACAACAAATTCTTGACTTTTTATGTGTTAAAAAGCAAAGATTATCGTATCCAATAGGAGTTGAAAACTTCTAAACTAAAAAAATCAGAAAAAAATATAAAATAGTATGACAAGCGTGAAATTTATTTGAAAATTGTTAAAATGGTAAAATTGTTTATTAGTTAAGAAAAACTTGTGAAAATCATCGATATTAGTTAAAATACGAATGTTTAAGTGAAATCATTAAACGATGATGAACAACCTATATAATCACAGAAAATTATCTTGGACATCACTGAAAAATTAATAAATCAATTTTTACTACTAATATTATAATAAGCTACCCTAACACTCACATCGTCTTAAGTGTGCACGAATTATATATATATATATATATATATATATATATATATATATATATATATATATATATATATATATATTAATGACTTTAATATGACTCATCCAGGAATTTTTGGATTTGTAATTGGAAATTATTAAACTTATACTTATACTTATGTTATACATGTACAGAGTTGGGCAAAAGTATGGAAACACCGGATTTCTGGCTAACCTAACAAACATTTCTGTAGTCAATAATTTAATAGTTCAACACTTTTAGTAAATAACACACTTGGTTAAGATTTCACTGTTTATTGATTGACACTGCAACAATTGTTTCGCCACACAGTGGCTTCATCAGGCAGATGAATAATGATTAAATAATGATGAATAATAATTTGTAATCGTTTTCCTCTCTTTAAAGGCGTTATGTGATTTCCAATAGCTATCCTATTTCTCGAGGTATGACTTTATTGGTAGTTTTTTTTAAATGGAACACCCTGTATATTTTAAACTTTTTGGATAAACACTTATTAATCAGTTACAATGATGTCTCTCTCCCCCTCTCTCTCTCTCTCTCTTAGATTCACTAATGGTCGTGGAGAAAAAAAATCACAATTTTTCTTCTTCATCATTATCTATTTGTTGGTTTTGAAAAATATATTTCATTTTTTAACCTTTTCTTTATGGCAGTATGGACTTTTCTTTGGAGAAAAACTTTCAATTTAAAATGTATTCGCATAAACTGGTTTGCCAAAATGATCTAAATATCTAAACATACCTTAGATTTAAATATCTAAGCCACCAAGAAATAATTATTTAATTTTAATAATCTTTGGTATACATATTTAGTACGATAATATGCATAATTGATTAAATTTTTAAAGTGATCGGTTTATTAGAACGGATGCAAATGTTAATTATGTGTTGGTCCTCCACCGTGCGTTACACATTCACGAGTACGTCTAGGCATACTTCTAATAAGATGATCAATATACTCTTGGAGTATCTCATCCCAGGCAACCTGTATTTCACGGAAAAGATCCCTTAAAGTCTATGGAGGACGAATTAAACGCCTTAGTTTTCAACCCATAATATCCCACACATGTTTAATTGGAGATAGGTCAGAAGATCTTGCTGGCCAGGGTAAAAGATTAACTCTGGAACATCTAAAGAAGTTCAATGTAGCTCTTGCAACATGCGGTTGGGCGTTATCTTGTTGAAAAAGTGGATGTTATAGTGTTCCAAGGTAGGGTATGATATCGTACAATTTCTTGTATGTAACGAGCAGAAGTCATACTGCCTCTGATAAACACTATTGGTGAGCTGCTACTATAGGCAATAGCTCCACATACCATAACTCCAACTGTTTGATAAACATGCCTTACAACATCATGTCGTGGATCTCGTCTTTCACCGCGTCGTCTTCTCACCCTCTGTCGGCCATCATTCATCCCTAAACAAAAGCGGGATTCGTCGCTAAGAACAACTCTATTTCATTCCTCACCCCATCGCAATCGCTGTCTGCACCACTGTAAACGATTACGTCGATGCTGTGGGGCTAGAGATAGCACAAAATGTAGGCGGTAAGAAAAAAGGCCAAAACTAACTATCCGTCTATATACGGTACGTATTCCAACAGGCCTTCCATGTTCTGCAAACCATTGATCTGCAATTGCCTCAGTGCTAGAGCTACGATCTTTTATGGCTAGTTGTCTAAGACGGCGACTTGGAGCTCTGTTGTACTTCGCAGACGTCCTGTGCCTCTTGCTCGCTGTGTTTGGCCTACCTGATAGTATGCCTGACAACAACGAATGTACACTTCTACTCACTCTATGAGCAATTTCACGAAAAGAAGAAACCGCCATCTCGCAAGCCGATAATTCGATGTCTCACAAATTAAGTAAGTTGGCGACAATTGGTAAATCTTTGGACTCTTGGCATAGCAAAAAGCAGTAGTAAACGTTTTAAAAAGCAAAGTTAAAAATTAAACTCATACTGAAGCTAGAAACGTTTAATATAATGATGCAGGTGTTGAAAAAAGTAAAAACAACAAAAAAGAGTAAAGGTACAAGGCTGAAATTTAAATCACGTATTCTTTATGGTTAAACAAACACATACATTTTTTTATCAAAATAGCATAATTAATTCTTGGTGATCACTTTTCTTTGTCACTTAGTATATTAAGAAACCTTAAATATTCATACAAAACTTTATTGTATTTTTATTTCGAATTATTTAAAGAAAAACTACTCGTTGATGTAATAACAAAACTGGATGAAAGTTCGTTTGTTTGCCAAAGCTTTCTTTAGTCTAAAAGCAAATATAAAAACTAATAGCGTTTTAATTTAGATTCAGACATATAAACCCGATTACATCCCATTCCGCACAGACTGTAAAGATTTTTCGCATTTTCCAGCTAATGCCATTGCCAGGGTACAATACAAGTCATTTATAGCCGAGTTACTACGGAAGTGAATTGAAAACCGATGCAGTCTCCCCAACATTATTTACAACACGGGATTAATAAATAGACCATGTGATTTAACATTTTGTTTTTAAATCAATTTTGACGATTTGTGTTTTGTTTCTTTGTCAACTATAGTTAATTTTATTATATTTTTTACAATTGTAATTTCAATGTATAAATTATATCATATGTTCAATAAAAAAAACCTCCAGAGTGCTATGATTTTATCTTTTTTAAAATGTATGTTGGCTACATGCTTTAGGAATTGTCATATAAAACGTCAGACATAATAATTATAATGTATAATTTCAGAGTTGCCAACCTACAATATATTTTATAGCGATCTAGAGGTTTTGTTTTATTGAACATACGATATTGATATTGGTATTGTTTTGCATTCGTTAAAATTGTCAATTGTTATTGTTTTTCTTAATTTGCAAAATTTTCAGGGTTTTATTAATTTGTGTTATTTTCGGCATTTTAAGAGATTTTTATTTTTCGGGCTTTTTGAGGGGCTTATTGTAATAACATGATATGCCACAAGTAAACAGAACTGAGATATTGGACTTTGAAGTAGAGAAAAAAATAAAAAATGTATTACTATAACATTCAGAATTAATGGTACATTGTTTGACAAGTTTTTAAAGCTTCGGTTTGCATGCGAATATGGGCATTCTTATATTCTTATATAAAAATAATACAGCATTTTTTGGTTGTATGGCTTATCATGTTATTACAATAAGCCCTTCAATTGTTTACGGTCATATATTTTAATTTTGATATACTCGCGGGCAGAGGCGCAGCCAAAGGGGGGCCCGAAAAATAAAAATATTTTAAAATGTCGAAAATAACACAAATTGATAAAACCCTGAAAATTTAGCAAATTAAGAGAAATAATAACTATTGACAATTTTAACGAATACAAAACAATACCGATTTTAATTACATTAAAAATGTAATTTTATTAAGTGATTTGATATAAAAATGAAAAGATACGTCGCTGGCAGGCAAAAGCGGAATGGAATTACCTACTCGCATATTAAAATCCTCAAAGCAAATATTTGTCTCGAATGTCAGCCGTACCCTTATCAAAAGATGGATAGATATCCTGGAAAGCGGAAATAAAATTTTCTCCAGCTGTTAGGAATGGAATTCTCATAATATTGTATTAAGTTATACCTACATTTCAACGTGTGTTTAAATAACTAGAAAATTCAATTAAATGTTATTTGAACTTAATATACGGTTTATGGTATGGCTTGTTTTAATAAACGTCTTTATATTTTCCAGAATAAACATACTTTTTAATTTAAGTTGGTCTGAATGAACTTCTCTTGATGTTAGCAATATAAAGAGATTTTTTTTAGATTAAGTATTAATATGTTACAAGTAATTAAAACTAGTTTTTCGAAAATGGATAAAAAAATTCGTATATTAAACTTTTACTAAGTTTCTAGACCTTGGATGAGATTTCAAGTATTTCTCGCCTATATTGATTTTTCTTTATAATTCATTTACAGCTTGGTAATTTTTTATTGAGTTTAAATGATTATATTGATTTAAACATAGCATGACAGCTGCAGTTATGATTAACTCGTAATGTCGTATAAAAATAACAAAATTCGTATTAAATCAGGCTTTTCTAAACTCGAAATGTTGCTTCATACGCCACGCGTACTAAACACTTACAATGCTGAAATATTGAGACCAGATGAACTTCACTTGAAATCAGTGTCTTGTACGCGTGGCGCATGAAGTAAAATTTCGAGTTTAGAAAAGCCTGAAAATTTGATTTGGCCGCTCCGCGCTTCGCGCTACGCGACCAAACCAAATTTTCAGGCTTCTCTAAACTCGAAATTTTACTTCATGCTTAACCTGGGAGTGGAAAACACACGTTTAAGCTTCAAATTGAACTCTTAAAAAACCAAGAAATATCTAAACATTTACAGCATATAATTATGCTATGTGTACTTAAAAGAAAAACTTCCTGTATAAATTATTTTAAAAATGCACGTGTATGTTTTGAATCATGTGCAGGAACTTTATTAAAATTCAAATCAATAACACAACGTTCGCGAAGTATTTCTAGTTTAAGGTCAAAGCTGTATACAGAAATTAATCTTGATTACAGTGTTCACGAAACATTAGTCTAATATTTTTTTTCACGGTAAAGCACATTAGCAAATTAGGAGTTGACTGTCTGCACGCTATTTTAAAGAACGATGTTTAAAATTAGTCTTGCCTTCTGAAAATCAATAATTAATTACTCTATGGAAATGTAATTTATGCAATTGATTAAATATTTGCTTCGAATATTATGTTAATCTTGATAATAATATGAAAATCAGAATATTTACGTTTTTAACTTCTTGACACGTCATTTTTTTGTACTGATCTTGTAAGCATGAAGTAAATAGAATAAATATTTACAATAAAGAAAAATTGAATTTGCTAATTGTTTACAGAATATTCACAAAATATAAAAACGAATTAAAATTAATATCGACTTTCTGCAAAAATGTAGTCTTGTTGAGACATTTCGAAATATTCATTGAAATACCCTGACAGATGTTCATTGTTTAATGAATAATAATGTCGGGGTATTAGCTCGGAAAGTAGTTGTTTCAATGAATATTTGGAAAAGTCTCAGCGGGACAACTTTTTTGCAGAAAGTCGATATTAGTTTTAATTTGTTTTTAAATATTTAGAAACCTGCAAACTTTGATTTCTCCGAGGGGTTAAAAAAATCAATCCTCGTTATTTATTAAGTTATACCGAGTGATGTGTCGGCTTAGGACATATAGGAAATCCAATATACATTTTAAAGAGGCCAATTATTGTCTCCCCTATACATTTTTGAAGAAACTTGTATTGAAACTTTTTAAAGTACTGGACTAATTAGATAAGAATATCTACCAACCCTGAATACTTTCTACTAAACCGTTTTGAAGTTATTTTCAGAATTATGTCCTAAAAAAATGTAATTTGCATAAGATCTTAATACTGCAATCACGAGTAACTATCAAAATAAAAGACATGTGGCTTAAAATTACTTATTTTAGGTTGTCAATGTTAAAGTCATTTTCTTACATTTACAAAATTTAAATACTTATCACGAAAATAAAACAATATTTTAGAAAAATCTAATATTTTTGTAATTCGTTTTTTTTATTACCCGATATATATCATCACTGCTTTCAGCACTAAATATTTGTTAGGTTTAACGTAAATTAAACTATATACCAATAGCATGTGGATTAAAATTAAAACGAATTCATTGCATATCAATAATTACATAGTCCTGAAATAACCACAAGCATAATAAATATTCATAGCATGTATATCCCAGCGATAATAATTTATTGGTAATGAAAATTATATTTCAACCATAACTTTAGCGGAAAACCCATTAAAACCGTCGTGATGAATTAAATCAAATAGCACGTAAAATTCGTACCGGTGAAATTAACATTTACAATGGAACAAATTTCAAGGTGTTGATCTTAACAAGCATTAGACATAAACACGTGCGACGACGATATGTAGAAATGTTCGTTGTTGAGAAGTGTGGCATTTTTCAGATATGGATTCTCTAAGGTTTGAAAAGTTTCTCGTTTAATGATTTTACGATTCGGGTCGTATATCGACCCATGTAAACATAATGGAGGTTTAGTGAGGAGTTCTATATAAAACTTCCAATGCCGAAAGGAATTAGAAAAAAAAAACAGTCAACCTATATAAGTGACTTCATTGTTATGTCTGATATCTTTGTAAAGTCAAATAAATTAAACAAAAATTATTTAGCAAATTATATTTAGCAATAGTCAAATACATGCACAAAAATTAATCCATTGCCGTTTTTTACGTTCTTGATAGCACGAAAAATTTCTTTTTAATTGACAAAAATATATTCGTCGAATAAATGTTTACTGAACCAACTATAATTAAAATTTATTCGACGATTATATTTGTTGTCGATAAAAAATACGTTTTTTGTCATCAATAATACACACACCGTAGAAAAAAAGAAGGATTTTTTTAGTAGAATAAAAAAACAGGATTCCCCTAGGCTCAACCATAAGTGTCACCCTTTTCGCTATCGCCGTTAAAGACATTGCTTTGTCTGTAGAATCCCCTGTACAGAAATGTCTATACGTCGATGACCTTGTAATATATATGGCAGAAGATACCATCCCCGCCATAAATCGTCAACTTCAATCGGTCATCGACAAGGTGAACAGAGATGCTGAGTCGAGAGGTTTTCGCTTTTCCGCAACGAAAACCTCATGTGTCAATTTCTGTAAACTCAGACGTCCACATCTCAACCCCGGTCTGTCTCTCCGGAGTACCAGGATACAGGTTTTGGATAGTATTTGATAGTACTCTTTCTTATCCGGCCCATATCAATGAGCTGGTCCAGCGGTCCTGAAAAGCACTAAACTTCTCAAAGTGCCTAGCCAGCATCAACTGGTGGACTAGGGCTGCGCAGTATATTCTTCGGCAAGACGAGTCCTACACCCGAGTCCGGACGAGTCCCACACCGAGTCTCTGCTGCAAGTCGGGTGTCCCTTCACTATCCGCACGTCACGCCGAAACCGCTTCGTGTTGCAATACGCGGCGGCAATGCGTGCAAGAAGGGTACACGTAAACCGACGACACGCCACAGAGAAGCAGAGAAAATACACTATAAGACCTACCGTCAGTAGCCCGGTGTGCGTCCGCGCGAAGGAGCTATGGAGAGTCTCAATATCAGTCCTCCCAGGGTATTCGACTCATTAAGTGCCATTTAAAGTATATCGTCGTTATACTCAGTCGATCCGCTGGTCCAGCTCATACAAGCTTCGATATTCGAAGTGTCCCGGATGCGAAAGACGATCGTGTTCGTCTGGGCTCCGGGGCACGTGGGTATCGAGGACAATGGCCGATGAAGCTGCTGAAGCATACATGACGTACCCGTCAGGCCAGACGACGTGAAAGGGTACATCAAGAATAAATTTACAGAGGATTGGCAGCAGAGTTGGAACGGCTACGAGAGTAAGTTAAGGTCTGTAAAGTTCTCCGTGACTCCCTGGCGATCGCCGGTGACACTTGCGAGGAGGAAGGAGGTTGCCCTAGGGCACACCAACTTAACCTCCATGTATCTCCTTGCCGGCGATGAAACGCCTTAGTGTCCATCCTGTTACGGCCGGTTAAAGGTGGAGCATATTTTAGTCGAATGCAGCCTACGCATTACAGCGAAATAGGCTGAGGTTTGGTGGTGATGTGGCGTCCATATTGGCGAATAGTAAGGGGCCCGTAGAAACGTGTTCAACGTTTCTACGTAAAACAAGTCGACTATAGAGATTCGTGTATGTCTTTTAAGTGTTAATTTATTATTCATTTATTTATTGTTTTTGTGCATAGTGGCATCGAAGATTCCGTACAACTTCGGTGTCACCTTTTAGTTTGTGTCTGTCAGCTCCAGAGTCCTTTTACAACTCTGGAGCACATATTTTATATAGTTTTTAGGGTCCGGAATCGGGGTCCATTTACAACCCCGATACCGTCTCTCTGTGATATAAGGTTTAGGTTGTGTTGTACATTACGTGTAGGGTCCAGCATCGGGGTCATTTACAACCCCGATGTCGTCCGCTTTGTGATATTAGGTGTCTATTTTATGTACGATCGGTCACAGGGTCTTTTGCCACCACAATGTCTGAGATATTAGGTTCCGGGTTACTTATTCCACTTTTATTTAGTGTTGTTTATTTTAGTTAATTTATTGTATTGCTTTTATTACACTTACGGTCGAAGCTGGTAAGTGGGTGGGGTTTTTAGTCGGTAGTCCTCCAGTTTGGAGAGAGTCAGACACTCCGTCCATAAATGGATTTTTCCCTCCCATACCACAAAAAAAACATTTACCGGCTGGAATTATATAATTTTAATCAATGGCCCTGATATTGCATTTCATTGATTTGAATAATCACTGTTACTGTTATTAATTTTAAACAACAATATCGCCGAGCGATATAATGTCAGGCGACGTTACCGCTCGGCCAACACCTGCCCTAGGAGCATATTAAAGCTACTAGATGCTATAATACGTTTTTAAAACATTTTTGTTTCTTTAATAAAATATCTCTCTTTTTTTAAAACAGTTAAAACGGGGCGATTCAAAATACAAACATATCTATTTTGAAAAAGAGAAAAAATTACATTTTGTGTTGCATTAATATTTGTATGCCCTCCGAGTTCCCGAATTTCTTAAATATACCTTCCTACTAAAAAAAAAAATTTTGCTAACCCCTAACTTAGAAAATTAAAAAAAAAGATACTCGTATAAGGGTAATTACATAGCAAGACATCGAGCACTGAGTTACATTTTTTTAAATAAAATAAGTTGGTAAACAAATACTTACGCTAAAATTCCAGACATATGGAAGATCTCAGCATTAAGGTATGCCAGATAGGCCATGACGAATATAAAAATAGGTTCGATAACGCGCACTTCGTTTGTGAACCTCGTTACGAAGCCGGTGGCGAAGCCCCAGATGACGCCGATCACCGTGCCTCCAATGGCGACGACAAAAAAGTTCGCGAAACCCGCCAAAACGTCCGTATAAATTATATTCTCGAGTCCCATTTCCGTGTAACACTCGAACATGTGGTACAGCACTACCGTCACAGCATCGTTCAACAAGGACTCGCCGAAGACGACGATGTACAGGATTTCGTTCACTTGGATCTCTTCGAAGACCGCCAGGACTGCGACTGGATCTACAGCTGACACTAGTGAGCTGAAGAGAAGCATGTCTAGGAGAGGAGTATCGCATTGGAATAGACCTGTTGTTCCTATTGCCCATAAGGAAGCACCTTAAAAAAATGACAACAATATTAGTTTTAGCTTAATTACCTTCATAATTATACGTTATCAATTTTGATTTAAAATGTTTGCTTGTCAATGTTACTTACCAATTGATAGGGTATTCCAAATTGTCCCAACAACGGCAAAGATCAAGATGGTTCCCAGATGGTCGAAGAAAAGCCTGTTGGGCATGAAGTATCCAGCGTCAAGGATAATAGGTGGGAGCATGTAGAAGAAGAAAGTGTCTGGGGTTAAAGGTGACATGTGGACACTGTCTGTTAAGTGGACTAGAACCACTCCAATTGCAACTCCTACCACGATTAAAAGGCAGGATTCGGGAAATATTTCGTTCAGTTTTGGTGCCATGTGAAAACCTGAAATAAAATAAAATTATCAAAAATGGTTTACTTATAATTACATGTAGGTAACACTAATTGTTGAGAATGGAACAAATCTAAGAAACAGAACACTTTAGGAAAGATAAAGTAAAATTGAATTTGCCAAGTTACATTCTGTGATGTAGTGTTTTTGTCTCAAATAAATACGTGTAATTGTAAACATATAATTACTACGGAATTTTAGATCTCTGAACTTTTTAAAAAATGTAAAAAAAAGTGCTAAATAGGCCATTTAAACTCGAAATAAATACCAAATTTAAAAAAAAGTTTATTTCGCAAAATATGTAATATATTTCTGAGGTGCGGCCCTTGAAACACTTTAATTTAATTTTCAACCCCGAAGCAGTATGGATTGGCCAGCCCTAGTCTAGTGTGTTTACTATAATTGATTTTTGATTTGATTTGATTTTTTTCTAATGTTGGAAAAATAAAATTGGCCAACTGTCAACAAACTGCAGAAACCCGATATTAACTAAAAATTTATCCAAAGTCCACAAAAATTGAAAAGATATAACTATAAAATTACACTGGTCGGTATGAAAATCGGCCCTGACACCATTCCTGCTGATTCTTATGTAAAATGACCTCCTGAATCCGAATATGACCCCCGTTTTCCCCCATCACCCACCGTTTTCGGGGGAGCCCCCCCCCCCCCCCCCCCACCTATTTTTATCACTTTTCGATAATTTGGAGGGATGAAAAGGATTATTTTAGCCTTTACGTTTCTTCTGAGGGGCTAGAGAGGTGAAAAGTTCCAAAACATGAACATTAGTAGCAAGGAGGAAGATTTAGGGGGGGATTTGCCCCCTTAAATTGTAAAAAAATCCTTAAAAATCCCCCCTCATCCTCCCCCAAACAATAAAAATATATAGCAACAATATATAGCAACAATATATAGCAACAATAATAAAAATATATAGCAACAATAATAAAAATATATAGCAACAGTTCGGAAGATTCACTGTACCACGCTGGCGCTCTCAATACCTCGCGCGCACAGGATTGATCAAACAGTTTGTGAAAGCAATGGACAAGACCGGTGATGCATTTCAATTTTTGAAAACTAGATTCCCTCGTCTTAGTGAGGCTAAAATCAAGAAAGGAGTTTTCGTGGGCCCCTAGATTAGACAACTTTTCCAAGATTCGACGTTTATTGAACACCTGAATCGAAAAGAAAAACGAGCTTGGATTGCATTCCAAAACGTGTGTGAGAACTTTTTGGGTAACAACAAAAGTGATGATTATGTCGCTCATGTCGAGGAATTGCTGTCAGCGTACAAGGCCATGGGGTGTAACATGTCTCTTAAAGTGCATTTCCTTCACTCACACCTGGACTTCTTTCCTGAAAATTTAGGAGCAGTTTCGGATGAACACGGGGAACGGTTTCATCAAGACATCTCTAAGTTCGAGAGAAGATTTTCGGGGAAGTGGAATGCGAGCATGTTAGCAGAGTACTGCTGGTTTTTGATACGAGAAACTTCTACCTCAGGGTACAAAAGGAAAGCAAGCACCAAATGAAGGTACTTATCTTAGTTATTTATTATTCTTTACATTTATTATTTTACATTTATTATTTTACTTTTTATTTATTATTCTTTACAGCTAAAATAATCCTTTTCACCCCTCCAATGGATGGGGGAAACGGGGGGAGTATTGAGAGCGCCAGCGTGGTACAGTGAATCTTCCGAACTGTTGCTATATATTTTTATTATTGTTGCTACATATTTTTATTATTGTTGCTATATATTGTTGAAATATATTTTTATTATTTGGGGGTATTTGGGGAGGGATGAGGGGGGAATGGAAGCTGGAATATGTAGAAAATAAGTGAAAAAACTGCGAAAAAACGGAAAAAATTGATCATTTTTAATGATTTTTTAACAATTTAAGGGGGCAAATCCCCCCCCCCCCCCCCCCCCCAAATCTACCTCCTTGGTACAAATGTTCATGTTTTCGAACTTTTCACCTCTCTAGCCCCTCAGAAGAAATGTAAAGGCTAAAATAATCCTTGTCATCCCTCCAAATTATCGAAAAGTGATAAAAATTGGTGGGGTGGGGGCTCCCCCGAAAACGGTAAGTGATGGGGAAACGGAGGTCATATTCGGATTCAGGAGGTCATTTTACATAAGAATAAGCAGGAATGGTGTCAGGGCTCGAAAAAAAATTTTTTTTTCAGACCAGTGTTATTAAAAAATATCAATTCTACATGAGATAAAAAAACTGATTTATAAAGAAATCAATAAAGTAAGTATAATGTTAAAGAAAATAAAATCTAAAAAGTGCGTATGCACAGAAACACAACACACAAAAACTGCGTATGCACAGAAACACACAGTTGATTAACATTATGCAAAATCCAGACATTCTTTGTTTCCATTAGAGATATACATAATTTAAAGGCTTATTGTAATGACATGATAAACTACACAAACAAAAAATTCTGTTTTATTCTTGGATTCGACTAAGCAGTTATATAATAAGCCACAGTAGATGAATTGTGGTCATCCTCCAACAGATATCGTCACTATACCTAAAATCAAGTTATTACATTTTAGGGGTTTTGTATGAATATTACTTTAAAACATGATAAGCCACATCAAAATGGCAACCGGTGTTCTTACATCTTCCGAAAAAAATCGTGTGAGAGTTTGAATTCAAGTGTTGAAATGCATGGCACAATTGACGAGAGTATTATTAATTAACACTTTGTGCTTTTTGCTGTTGAACATTTTTTTCCTAATTTGCTCCTTCTTTTTCATATGACTCGTTTATAACTTTCGTCTCTTCTTTATCTTTAAAGAAATGGCGGTTTTTTTTCAGGTGTTGTTTCTGTTACTCTGGTTCATATTATTACTGCAATAACATGGTAAGCTATGTTAAAAATGTTGTTTTTTTTGTAAAACAGAATATGCCACAAAAAAGAAATGAAATACATAGCTTACTTGTATCTGAACAAGTAAGCTATGTATTTCAACAAAAAAACAACATTTTTAACATAGCTTACCATGTTATTGCAGTAATAATATGAACCAGAGTAACAGAAACAACACCTGAAAAAAAACCGCCATTTCTTTAAAGATAAAGAAGAGACGAAAGTTATAAACGAGTCATATGAAAAAGAAGGAGCAAATTAGGAAAAAAATGTTCAACAGCAAAAAGCAAGAAAGTATTAAACCACGTGAGTTAGGTTCACCATGCAGATGCACGAACGATTCTCTCTCTCTCTAAACTCAGTAATACCATTGAATATCTAATAATATTCTCTTTATTCATTAGTAAAGCCCATGAATTAATTTCTACAATTTGAAACTAATCAATACTAAATTGGGAATAAGCAATATTAAATTGGGACTTCAAGCATAGCTGCCAGTTTAATCAGAATCAAATTGGGAATAAACAACATGAAATTGGGAATCAGAAATTTCAAACTGGAATTGAACTAATATTATTTAAGAAATAACCAGTTTAAATAGTTTAGCAAAAATAACAGAAACTATATTAATTTGACATGTTTTGTATCAGTCTTCTAAATTTAGAGTATTTTTGAATGTGACCAATATATAGAGAGTTTTTCTTTTAAATATACATTTTTCTATTACAGCGTATATGCTGTATTTCTTAAGATATTTGTTGTTTCTATTTTTAAGAGTTCAATTTTAAGCTTTAAACGAGTGTTTTCCACTCCCAGACTAAGCATGAAGTAAAATTTCGAGTTTAGAAAAGCCCCGCGTAGAAAATTTGTCGAGGGTCGCGCAGCGACCCGAGACAAATTTTCACGGGGCTTTTCTAAACTCGAAATTTTACGTCATGCGCCACGCGTATAAAACACTGAAATATTGTGAAATTCACAATATGCTACTAAAGTATGCTAACGACGTATATTTTGAACTTCAATTTAAAACCATTGCTTTCCATTTTTTAAACAGTTAATGCAGATTTGTGTGGTGGCAAATATTAACAATATAGAATTACATGGTTTCTTGTAAAAACATTTACACTTGTTTTTGTAAGCAATAACATGATAAACCACAATATTTTAAAATAACATTGTTTTTCAGCAGAAGATTACATTTTAGTACCCCTTATCTTAATATATTTCATTATAAATTTTATAGTAATACATTATACACATTTTTTCAAAATTTTAAACTCCAATAACTCATTTTTGTTTACTTGTGACATATCACGTTATTACAATAAGCTTCAATTATAAAAAAAGAATTGAATGCCAGATTTTTATAAACCAGCGGAAACGCATTATTGATTAATTTTTCCTAGAAAATTAATGTAAAGTTTTCCGCTTGATCTAACGTTACAATTCCATTTTAATTAGAAGCTTACTTTGATTTTCTCAAGCGCAACTACAAGGTACAATTTATTTCATATTAAAACATATATTCCGAGAATGCGTTGTAATCCCTACTTGGATAAAATATAAACTTTTATAGAAGACATTTCTAGGAATCAAATATCACAGAATTGATTGCTCGTATTACCTTCAAAACAAGTTATTAAACCAGTTATTTGTTTCCCAGAATTGTATTCTAGACAAATTACCTGGAACTGAAACCCTGGATGAAAATCAAAGCTATTGTATACAGTTACATTTCAGTTTCAGAACGTAACATGTCATACGAGCTTAATTTCGTTTATAAACATTTCTCTGTGTCATGTTCTAAGGTTTCTTCAACAACCCCATGTAAATAGAATCCTGGCGAATAGTCAACAAGAAAATAAACAAACTGGGTTTATTCGAGCAAAATTCCTTTTATCACGTCCTCGTAAAAAGAACACATTAATTTATTGATTAGTTCGTTTTAAGTAGAATTGTCTCATTTATTTATTACTCCTATGTATTTGCATAGCGCAAAATCTTTTATTTATTTATTTCAAAATTGAAACGAACAAAATTAAAGCACTGTTTACAAAATTACTCAAAGTTGGAAATTATTGCAATCGTTTCGAAATGTAAATGCGATAGAATAAGAAGAAAATGGAATAAATTTTCAAAAGCGTAAACGCCATGTAATGCCCATTAGCTTAAGTAAATTATTTAAATTGCACAGGACATAATTGATCAAAGATGTTCAGTATTCTTCAAGATCTGGTTTGGGACTATACTGATGATGGCGTTGAAGCCTGAAACGCGTATATATACTCAATGACATTAGAAGCGTAACACCAAGAAGGAATGATTTTTTTGAATTCATATTTTAGCAACAGAGTGACTATATTTAAAGCATACATTGATAACAATTTCAACCTTGTGCCTTTTATATTTATTGTGAAAAAAAAATATATTTCACTTTTTCTTTTCTGATAAAACTATTTATATGAGCTGTTTAGTACAGATGTTTTTAGTTTTCGTGTTTCCGTTGAGTGTGTTAAGCTTAAATAAAATGCCTCGAGTCCGAAGACGTCCACAATATCACCATTTGAGCGATTTGAGCGATTTTGACCGGGGTCGAGTTGTTGCTTATCGAGATGTCGGTATCTCCTATCGCGAAATTGCCCGCCGTATTGATTCCACTGCAGCAATTGTAATACGTGTGTATCAGGTATGGACAGAAGAAGGTAGAGGAGCAAGAAGAAGACTAATTGGTCAACCAAGGCGTACCACAGAACGTCAAGATCGGCGCCTAAGACAAATAGCCCTGCGAGACCGTTTCGCTACTACGCGTCAAATCGGTGATCAATGGATTGGAGAAGAAGGTAGGCCCGTTAGTATGCGAACCTTATATCGCCGCATTCAATCCTTTGGGCTTCTTTCGTACCGTCCAAGATTAGTGCTTCCTTTAACAGCGAGACACTGTCGCCAAAGGTTGGACTGGTGCAGAGAACGGCAGCATTGGGAGCCAGAATGGCACGATGTCGTATTCAGCGATGAATCACGATTTTGTCTAGGCACGCATGATGGCCGTAGAAGGGTACGACGCTACCGTGGAGAACGACCTGATCTTAGGTTTGCTATTGAGAGGCATATACACAGGACTGCTGGAGTAATGGTTTGGGGGGCTATTGCTTATGGTAGTCGATCACCTCTTGTATTCATTCGAGGCAGTATGACAGCTGCGCGTTATGTTGAAGACGTCATACGACCGACTTTGTTGCCTTATTTAGATGGCCGCCCAGACGTACTTTTTCAACAAGATAACGCACGTCCCCATATTGCTCGTCGAACTATGAACTTTCTTAATGAAGCTGGTGTTAATGTTTTGGCGTGGCCGCCCCGTTCGCCGGATTTAAATCCCATTGAACATGTGTGGGATATCATGGGAAGAAGAATATTCTCTTTGCACCATCCTCCATAGACTCTAGCACAGTTGACCGATGAAATTCAAGTTGCTTGGAACGAGATGCCTCAAGAAGACATCGACCATCTCATTTTGTCGATGCCCAGACGTCTACAGAAGTGTATACAGCAAAGGGGTCGCCAAACACATTATTAATTTTTTTTAGATTGTTTTTTAATAAAATGTCTTGAAAATGTAATCATTTTATTCTTGATGTAAGACTACCATACTGGCAAAAAATCAAGTTAAAATAATAACTCCTTCTGGGTGTTACGCTTCTAATGTCATTAAGTATAGTTATCCGGTGAATGAATGAGTACTGAAGACAAATTCATATTCGGAATAAATTTTGTTTATATTTAAAATTACTATTAATCAGCTTTTGTTGATTATTAAACTAATACAAAACCCAGTTACGCAATTATCTCATTATTCACTCCGTGAAATTAAATTCGCAATAAAGTTGCTACGTCCATTATTTCATCAGAGTGAAAAATGCAAATGTGACTGCAGTAGGAGCGAATGAATGGCTGGATTTAATGGGGTTTGGGGTGTTTACAGGAGGGTGAGCCCCACGTGGCCATCGACCCCCGAAGTACAGACTGAACATCCCGAGCATATGATTCTTATGATTATAGATGCGTAAACTGCCTGGCATAAAATTACATTTTCAATACACAGGGGTCAACCACCCCACATCTGCCACACAACACACCCTTCCAGTTATATTCCGATATCCATTCAATATACTTACACAATATCCGTCATTTACTATTCTCCGGGCTTGCAAAATATATCATCGTGAATAGATGGACGCGTGTACGCGTGCTATTGATTGATTAAGGCCCGTTTGCACCCCGTTCGATGAAATATTTAATCATCGATTTTCAGACAATTGTATTGCACCGCCATTTCATTTATGAATAAAGTTTCGTTTAACCCCCTAATTTTAAATCAGCCGATTTTAACTGGTTATGTACCTACTGAGATTTGTAGGAAATAAAAAAATGGAAATTGAATTTAATTTAGCAGAAAACGGTAGTAAACTAGACGTAATTTATTTAAAACATGATATACCATGATAGGTAAATCTAAAAATAAATTACTTTGAAAGTAGTTTTTGTAAAAGGTTTTTTATTTTCTCATTTTATATTTGTTTCTTTTTTCGTGATGTGGATTTAGTACTTTGTGCATTAAATCCCTTTTATCCCACATATACGTAATTTTTATATCCCGATGTTACTCGATCCATATTTCTATTTTCATTTATGATTTTTTTATTGTGCTCAAGAGTGCGGTCTATCCTATGTAAACTAAAGTACTGATATTTTTGTTATTATTTTGAAATTTTTAATTCTTTCTTTGCACGTCTATCTAAAATTGAATTGCAGAGGGCATGATGATTTGATTTGATTTTTTATTTTAGTATTAACAAAAATAAAATTAAATAACTCTAAAATTTGACTTCAATAATTTTTTGTGATTATATAACTCTCATATTTTCTCATTCAGAAACAAGAGAGTACACGACTAGGAAATATTTCATGCAGTAATTGAATTGTTTCACGGGCTGTATGGCATCTGGCACCGTCTTGTTGAAACCACATATTAGCCACATCAATATCATCCAATTTCGGCAAAAATAACTGTGTTATCATCAGTAACAGTCACTGCTTGACCAGCCTCATTTTCAAAAAAAGTATGGTCCAATAATGCATCCAGCCCAAAATTCACACCAAACAGTGGCACGTTGTGAATGCATTTGTTTTTCGACAATCACATGTGGGCTTTCCCCAAACACGGCAGTTTTGGCGATTAACAAAGCCATCAAGGTGAAGATGTGCTTCATCGCTTAGGATAATTTTGCTCGAAAAATCAGCATTCACTTGTTGATGTTCAAGAATCCATTCAACAAACTCTCTTCGCTGTGCATGGTCATTAGGCTTCAGTTGTTGTGTTAATTGCATTTTGTAAGGATGGAGACACAGATCTTTTGTAAGTATACGCTGTAGAGAGCTTCTTGAAATTTGCAATTGTCCACGACGCCGAATTGATGTTCTGGGATTTTGACCAACACTCTTACGCACTGCTTCGATATTGATATTTAAAGGGGTTGTTTTTGGACGGCTAGTGTGCTTAGCGTCTCCAACTGATCCAGTCTCCCTGAATTTTTCAATTATTAATAACTGTGGCCGCCAAACTTTCATTATTTTGAGATATTGTTCAATAATGTGTAACGCTCTATTTTTACTAACCCTAAACTCTCAGCTGTCAAATTGTTTTTTTTTTCAGGGTTGCCAACCATTTATAGCACAAATCACGGCAAATTCAAATCTTGCGTTAATTTTAGGACACGCTTTATATAACGCTGTGTTCAACAAATAAAAGTGTAATCCTCCCTCCCAACTGTGTTATTTTTATTTAAAATATCTAAGGGTTTTAGACAAAATTATATAATATAAGATAAATTCAAATTCAAAACTATTTGAATTCGAGAAAATAAGCTTACGCTTCTTATAGTTTGCACACTTTGAACATAATATATAAAATTACGAAAAAACTATTCGTGAAAATGCAAACAATGTCTTAATTAATAAGACAACTCAAGACGATAAATATCCATTGAAACAAACGTTACATATACTTTAATAGAGCGTTGTAACAAATCAAATTAAATAAGATTTTAAATATTTCATTGTATAATTCAATATTCGGAGATGTATTTGCACGGGAAGTAGTTGTTTCAATGGATATTTATCGTCTTGAGTTGTCTTATTAATTAAGACATTGTTTGCATTTTCACGAATAGTTTTTTCGTAATTTTATGTATTATGTTTAAAGTGTGCAAACTATAAGAAGCGTAAGCTTATTTTCTCGAATTCAAATAGTTTTGAATTTGAATTTATCTTGTTGGAACTGTACCGTAAGGTAAATAATAAGGTCTTACATTCTTCATACCTGCTAATGACATAATCCCCTTTTTTACCTATAAATACCGACCATAATTTTCACTCATTCCATTTCTATGTACCTGTTCATTCCACACACAACACTTCTTCCAAGTAAGTTTGTTTTAATTTTATTCCTAATTTTTTTAAACGTCATAAGCAAAGCTATACTAAAGAGAGATAAATCTCTAAACGCGTCTATAGATGGCCTAAGACATTAGTATTAATCCAAGTCCTTTTACTTCCAATTTGTTGCTATCTCTCTTTTCATTTTAAATTTGTATTGTTAGTTGGTTTGAAGAGAATTTGACCCAAACGTTACATATACTTTAATAGAGCGTTGTAACAAATCAAATTAAATAAGATTTTAAATATTTCATTGTATAATTCAATATCCGGAGGTGTATTTGCACGGGAAGTAGTTGTTTCAATGGATATTTATCGTCTTGAGTTGTCTTATTAATTAAGACATTGTTTGCATTTTCACGAATAGTTTTTTCGTAATTTTATATATTATATATAATATAGTTAATGATTGTTGCGCTACACTCTTGATGGAACCGGATGTACAAATTTGGTGAAGAAAAACACGTTTTGTTCCATGATTTTATTTTCAGTTTCCAGACACGTGTTTCGTGTCAAACTGCTCAGTTTTTTAAGCTTTGATAATGATCTGTAAAGCCCGAAACACGTGTCAGGAAACTGAAAATAAAATCATGGAACAAAACAAGTGTTTTTTTTTCACCAAAGATTATATAAGCTCAAATTTGACAATTATATACAGGGTGTCAATTTGAAAACAAGCAAGCCAGAATATCTTTGGAACCGTAACAGTTAGAGAAAATTTTCCAAAACCGTTCCTAGGATATGGAGAGGGATTTTGATCCACATAACAATCTTCAATGGGCAAGGGTGGCTACAGCCTAAGGGGTTGGTTGCAGAAGATTGTTATGTGGGTCAAAATGGTTCCCCCTCAATATCCTAGAAACGGTTTTAAAAAATTTTCTCGAACTGTTACGGTTCCAAAGATATTCTGGCTGGCTTGTTTTTAAATTAACACCCTGTATAACATTTTGTATAAAAAAAAAACAAAATAATAGCATAGTATCAATATTTGTTCAAATTGATCAAAAATAACATAAACATAAAAAAAACATTCAGATAAATTTGGCAAATCGATCAAAAACGGCATGAATTACCAATATTTTATATGAATACTGTATACAATTTTGACTATGCTTATTAAAATATATTTTTAAATGTTAATAATTTGAAGGTTGCTTAATATCATCCTAATTGGTAGCAAGAATTTGCAATTCAAAATAGATCGTTATCTAACGAATTGAACGCCGATAATTATGAAATCGTTAAACATTAGCATATCTAGTATTAATTTACAATAATAATTAACATTTGCATTAAAATCATACGAGCGGAGATTGATATTCTGATTCAATGGGAAAAGTAAGAATAGTAACGTTTTGCATGTGTGGAAATGTGTGCAGAAAGCTTTAATAAATACAATAACATACTTTTTTCATAAACAGGTATTAGGTTATTATTTCATATATTTTATAAAATAATAACTTCATAAAGCGTATACATGATAAAACTCCATATTAATTTACATTTGAAATAAAACAACTAAGTTGGGAAGGTTTCACTTCATTGTTAAACACTACAACATGTTATGCAAAACAGTGGATGAATAATGACCACCGATTTCATCTGCATGAAGCCACTGTGTTGCAAACCATGTAGCAGTGTTCAACAAGAAAGTGAAACCCTCCCAAACCAATTGTTTTTATTTCAAATGCCTCTTTTATAAAAGATAAAAGTGCTATTTCTTGGAAAAGCCACCTAAGATTATTAAAATTGGCTTTCATAAAAGGACCCTAGTTTGTACAGAATGCATTTTAAAGAATTCGTTTTATCAGGAATTTATATTTAGGATTTGTTTAATTAATTTTTGAATTATGTATTGTAGAGGCTTCTACTTCTATATGTTGATTTCGCAATAAAACACTTCATGTTTGATAATGACAAGCTAAATTTGTCGAAACTACAGTCACATTCAATAAAAAGTGTTATGCAAACAAAGTAAAAAAGTATCACTTTAATATAACACTTAATTTGTTTAGGTTTCAAAATTATAATTTTGAAACCTAAACAAATTTAGTGTTTTATTAAAGTGATATTATGGAGTTTCAACAATTAACAACATCAACTATTCAGTACAAAGTAAAAAGTGTGTTATTGTGAAATTAATTATTGTATTTTTAATGGTTTCGCCTTTTCTAATACACAGATCATAATGCAATTAAAATGTTACAAGTTCTACTTAACAGCATGTGCCAAAGAAGTGTGATTTATCATATTATACTTGTACAAAAAAGTGATAATTTTCCATTTATAGAAAAAAAAACAATTAACATTTACATTAAACATTGAGTTTCAAGCAAGTTGAAAAATCCACTAATTTGATTTGAATTTTAAACCCTATAGACGATGTTGATCCATAAAGCCATATAAATTAGGTAATATTTATTATATTTTAAACTTCATCGCCATATATAATGACTCAGGGCAAGAGTTTTACATTTAATAAGGTTACCATTTAAGTACGACTGTAATTATAAGCACCAATTTAAAACGTATGTGTCGTTAATAAACAATAGAAATAAAATAGGTGCGCAGTAGGTACCTTGAGGAACATCAAGGGTTACTGGGATTGACATAGAGATAACATTAATTATTTAAATTTAACAAATTGTGTTCAATTACTTAAAAAAACTATGTAAAAATTTAATAACTAAAGCCCCAAATCCAACATTTTTGAGTATTCTAATTAAAATCTAGCGAGAAACGCGATCGAAAGACATCGAAATATCAGTAATACTATAACAATGCTTTATAATAAAATATAAAGCCATTTTAAATGAAATATTTCCTCATAAAATTAATATAATAAATTATTAGTAAAATATTATAGTTTATCAGTAAATAAAATAAAGTAAAATAATATAGTTTATTAGTAAATAAAATAAAGTAAAATAATATAGTTTATTTATATTTATAATCTTATACAGTTATAGGATTTACAATAAGATCATTCAACAAGAAAGCGTTATCCCAGCTAAAGAATGTAAATTAAATGTATCAATTTTAAATTAAAAGATAAATATTGTAACCTAACTGAATTTAATATTATCGAAACAATGGATTAATCAAAACTAAAGGCAAGGATTATACCATGACAAGATAAATAATCACAAGGTGATAAAGGATTACCGTAAATCCGAAAAAACAATACTTGACCTTGTAAGATTAAACAATGCCACATCCCTGTTCATTTATAATACTTGATATACAAGGAATTTTTCTTTTAAGTATACCTAGGCATACGTTTTTTTAAAAGTTCAATTTAAAGTATTAAACGAGTGTTTTCCACTCCCAGGTTAAGCATGAAGTAAAATTTCGAGTTTAGAAAAGCCTGAAAATTTGGTTTGGTCGTTCCGCGAAGCGGAGCGACCAAACCAAATTTTCAGGCTTTTCTAAACTCGAAATTTTACTTCATGCGCCACGCGTATACAACACTGATTTAATGTGAAGTTCGCAATTACGTTAATAGATAACACAAATATTTTATAACATATAAAATGACGATAATATTCGTAAAAACTTCAAACAATAAGTATTAATTAATAAGACTACTACGACAATAAATATCCCTTAAAACAACTACTTCCCGTGCAAATACACCGCCAGATATTAAATTATACAATGAAATGTTTAAAACCTTATTTATGTTTAAAGTTTTGCAAACTAAAAGAAGCTTATCCTCTCAAATTGTTTTGAATTCGAAATGTTCATTGCGAATGTTTATTTCGTGTTTCGCCTTTCGTTAAATATTATATGAGTTTGATAAATATTTCATGCGCCACGCGTATTAAACACAGAAAACACTGAAATATAGTGAACAAGTGAACATCACTTGAAATCAGTATCATTACGCGTGGCGCATGAAGTAAAATTTCGAGTTTAGAAAAGCCTGAAAATTTTACTTCATGCTTAACCTGGGAGTGGAAAACCCTCGTTCGAAGCTTCAAATTGAAATCTTTAGAAAAATAACGAATATCTGAAGATTTACAGCATATAATTGGGATATTAAAATAATATCAGACTTGTATCGATGTCTGATATTATGTTGACATTGTTGTAAAGGTTAAAGTTTCTTTATTTTTTTTCTTTTCTTTTCTCTTCAATTTTTTTTATATAACATTATAGTTGCACATTATATGTATATTTTAAAATTAGATAGCATAGCATTATATAATATTAAGTTCCCTGTGATTGGATATTTGTATGTATCTGTTGGGAAAATAAAGAATAATAATAATAATAATATATATGTATACCTAAACAAAAAACTCTCTGTATATTATCCAGAATATAAACTTGTGTTCAGTACTCATTCATTGACCGGACAACTATATACGCCTTTCAGGCTTCAGCGCCATCGGGACTATACGAACCAGTGCTTGTTGACGATGCTTCTTAAGCTAATGGGCATTAGATGGCGTTTACGCTTTTGAACCAATGGGCCCATTCATCAACGACAACAGTTAGGAGTTTACTGCCAACTGTTAAGGAATTCTCTGTTGACCGGACTGTTAACCGTGAACGTGTTTTAGATTTTTGCAATCATACAAAATTGACCGGTTGGTGTTAGCAATTAGTGTTGACGGGTTAAAGTTTTTAAAATAGCCGAGTACCGTTCATCAGATACCAACATGCATCACAAACAAATCTAAACATGTTGAATGTTGAACATTTTGATGAACGGGCCTAATATCTCTGTATAGTACTTATTATACATACCATTATCGTACATTTTATCTAATTAGGTAACATTATATAAAATATCATTAAAATACGCAGCATTGTATTATTTATACAACATTTTATTTTATTTAATTTAAAAAAACTGCATGATTTTAATGTTTAGTCTAAATTGGTATTACACATGAATGTACATTTTGTCTAATTAGGTAAGATTCCCTTTTAATTAAAGCGTATTGTTTTTTCTTATATCAGTTTAAACAATTTATTTATAGATGTTTAAATAATCTCCGAGAGAATCCCCTTTTAATTAAAGCGTATTATTTTTTCTTTTATCAGCTTAAACAATGTATTTATAGATGTTCAAATAATCTGCGAGAGAATCAACAAACTTTACAAACGTTAGGTTCAAGGAATGGTGCAAATATTTGACTCGGATTTTTGTGGGTTTTCCTCTTAAAAATTATGTAAATTTTCCATTCATAATTGTTAAAACAACTCATGTTTTATTGCAAACAATAAAATTATATAACTCGGAATTCCTCTATGATGTCATAATTTTAAGAAAACAAATTTGGGATTGCCCGATTAATTGGATATGTGAATGGATATAAGTAGCATTTGTGTAATAAATTTTTGTTGTAGGTCACGGGCAGGCTAGGGCACTACATCTTGAGGTTTTCATTTAAATAAACGATTTTATTTAACTTTTGTAGACATTTTTTTTTAAAGATTTTCATCCAAAGATTTTCATCCAAAATTCATGAATTTCGGCAATTTCAATTATAATGTTTAAATTATTTTCACGAGCAGGGGAGGGCACTACATCTTGAAGTTTTTATATAAATAAACGATTTAATTTAACTTTTTTAGACACTTTTTTTCAAATTTTAAGATTTTCATCCAAAATTCATGAATTTCGGCAATTTTAATTATAATGTTTAAATTATTTGAAAATCTCATAATTTGGTAATTTTCCACAAATTTAATTAACTTCTTCAATTGTTATAATTATTTGCGAATTTTAAAAGTATCACATAACTTGAATAATTTTCGTCTTGTATTTTTTATTCAAGTTCCAAGAGTTTCATCCAAAATTCATGAATTTCTTCAATTTCAATTATAATGTTAAAATTATTTGAAAAAGTCATAACTTGGTAATTTTCCACAAATTTAATTAACTTCTTTAATTGTTATATGTATTTGCGAATTTTAAAAGTATTACATAGCTTGAATAATTTTCGTCTTGTATTTTTGCTTTGATTTATCTTTCATCCGAAATTCATGAGTTTTGTCAATTTCAATTATAATGTTAAAACTATTTGAAAATATCATAATTTGGCAATTTTCCACTAATTTAATTAACATTTTCAATTGTTATAATTATTTACGAATTTTAAAAGTATTACATATCTTAAATAATTTTCGTCTTGTATTTTTTATTCAAGTTCCAAGATTTTCATCCAAAATTCATGAATTTCGTCAATTTCAATTATAATGTTAAAATTATTTGAAAATGTCATAATTTGGTAATTTTCTACAAATTTAATTAGCTTCTTCAATTGTTATAATTATTTGCAAATTTTAAAAGTATTACATATCTTAAATAATTTTCGTCTTGTATTTTTTATTCAAGTTTCAAATTTTTCATCCGACATTCATGAATTTCGTCAATTTCAATTATAATGTTAAAACTATTTGAAAATGTCATAGTTGATTTGTTATTTTCTACAAATTTAATTAACTTCTTTAATTGTTATAATTATTTGCGAATTTTAAAAGTACAACATAACTTGAATAATTTTCGTCTTGTATTTTTGTCTTGATTTATGGCTCTCCATTAATTTGGTAAAACTGTACTGATAATACTGACTGATAATAATTACATTGACTATGTAGACCACATTCTAACTGTACTGACTGTTATTTAACACCTTGTTGGTTAAGCAAATGATGAAATGTTCCTGACATTGATAATAAATGTGAACAAAAAATTATTGGATTATTATAAATCAGCGAATGCCTAAAAATGATAATATAACGTAATATGTTTAATTAATTTCTCACTTAACCCGTGGTAAAACATTTTGAAATATAATTCTGGACACTTAATTAAAACACTTGGTTTGTTTCACTGATTTATATTTTCTCCGGTTAGTTTCGACCATTGGTCATCTTCAAGGAGGAATGTACCTCCTCCTTAAAGATAACCAATGGTCAAAACTAGTCGGAGAAAATAACTTAATAGTTTAATATAATGTCAAGTATGCTAATAATTTGAGAGTTCAAGTAGTTTTCTCGACAAAATAACTCAATTAGCATGAAAATCAAGTCATTTGATGAAAAGTATTAACTTTAAAAGTCATTAAGTGCAATTAATTTTTGAAATATCTGTAAATGTTCAGTATATGCATCTGGATAAATATATTTAAAAGAAAAATTCTATGTATGTACGTTTGCCTATTAGCTAATGATTTTTTTTAAGAAATCACACAGTTTCTGCAATTTCAAAAATCTCTTAATTTTATTCAACTTTTAGCCTCTGAAATTGAACAACTGATCGATTTAAATTATTCCAACGTAATAATAACATTTATAATTTTATTTCTACTTTTATATTTTTTAAAGTTAATACAAAGTATAGTCCAGTTCGGAGATATATCCTGTGTCATTTAAGTTAAACTATAATAATATAAATGTCCTAGTTAAGCGAGTTTAACATATATTGCAATTAAGCTCTCAAACGTAGAAGAAATAATCTTAATATCAAAGTGCCTCAAAGAAAAGTTTTACTATAAATTTTAAAGCTGTAATTATATAACACCTCTCGTGAATTTTACTATACCGGGTGTTGACTTGGCGGACGCAACATAGGAAATCGCATTTTAATTTTATGTGTTCAAATATTGGCCTCTTTATTTATTTTAGAGACAAAATGTATTTCACTTTTTTGTAGAGGGGCAAAAATCTAAATTTATTAATGCTCACACCTAACACTTTACGTTTCTCTAATTTAAAATAATTAAGAAAAAGTATATACCTTAATCTTCGGATATTCTTTAAAAAGGTTCAAATTCAAGCTTTAAACGAGTGTTTTCCACTCCTAGACTAAGCATGAAGTAAAATTTCGAGTTTAGGAAAGCCTGAAAATTTGGTTTGGTAGCGCGAAGCGCGGAGCGGCCAAACCAAATTTTCAGGCTTTTCTAAACTCGAAATTTTACTTCATGCGCCACGCGTATTAAACACTGAAAGCACTGATATATTGTGAACGAGTAAACTTCAGTGTCTTGAAATCAGTGTCTTATACGCGTGGCGCATGAAGTAAAATGTCGAGTTTAGAAAAGCCTGAAAATTTGGTTTGGTCGCTTCGCGCTACGCGACCAAACCAAATTTTCAGGCTTTTCTAAACTCGAAATTTTACTTCATGCTTAACCTGGGAGTGGAAAACAAAGAGGAAAACCTCTTTTAAGATAACAACGAATATTTAAAAATCTACAACACGTAATTGGGATATGCACTCAAAAGAAAAAAATCACAAGAAATTATGAAGTAAAGCTTTTCTAAAAGAAAGAACACTAATATACTCGCGACCTAAACAATATGACATTATCATGTAACGTCGAAATTTGACACAACTAGGAAAAATCGTTGCAGATACAACTGTCGACATACTCTCTAAAAATGTGAACCACACATTCCAAATCAATGAGTCATAGGACATCTCTCCCGAATTCCACTATATGTATGTTTTTTTACCATTCAATAAATATGATTTATTAAACAAACTTAAAAGTGTTGTAAACGGTCATCGACAGAAATCCTCGCTTTTGATAAATCATATTTTCTTTTATCCTTACAACATATCCCATCCAAGAATTCCCTTGAGGAGAACTGGATTTATCGCCAGCCATAACTATTTCACGTGCATGTGTCTGGCATCAAACTTTATAGCTCAATGAACCACGGAAACAAAATACACACTAATCCGAGATTAAGTTAACCCGAACATAAAAATGATTATTCTCAATAAAGGATGTAATGATGCATTGTGCGTCGGAGCAAATAAATCATCGCAGACGCAATTTTGTCCTTCGAGGATCTGTCGAGGGATTTCCTATGATAATGTCCGGAATATAAATCGACTATAGTGGATTTTCTCATCATTCTAAAATATTCATCATAATTTGTAAAAGAATTTACCATATTTTGACCACAATCACATTAAAAAAAACAATTATTACGTAAATAAAGGGTGTCCCAACAAGAGCGCCGGATTTAAAATTGCCGCCATTTTGTTAATACGAGTTGTACGGTGATTTTTTTTTGACAGTTGTCAAGTACAGACCACGCGATTTAAGAATATGGAGAAGTATTCAAACGAACAATGTTTAATTATTGTAAAAACACATTACAAAAATGGTGAAAGTTTTGCGAAAACAATTCGCATATTACGTCAAGTTTTGGGTCGCCATTATGCGCCAAATGAATCGACAGTGAGGCGTTTAATTGCAAAATTTGAGACCAAATTTACGCTGATGGATCAGAAGACCACTGTTCGTCGTCGTCCTTGTCGGTCACTTGAAAATATAGACACAGTAAGGGAATCTGTGGCCGAGAATCCAGGAACTTCCATTCGGCATCGTGGTCAAGAATTAAACATTTCCAAAACCACTATGCAACGAATTTTGGTAAAAGATCTGCATTTGCACGCGTACAAGATTCAATTGGTGCAAGAAATCAAGCCAAGAGACCATGAGCAGCGCCGAGGATTTGCTGATTGGGTGTTGGAACTTCATCAAATTAATCTGGATTTTTCGAAGAAAATCATTTTTTCAGATGAGGCACATTTTCAACTCGACGGATACGTAAATAAACAAAACTATCGGATTTGGGGTGCTGAAAATCCTTGTGTGGTACTCGAACAGCCAATGCATCCACCGCGAGTAACGGTTTGGTGCGCATTTTGGGCTGGCGGAGTGATTGGGCCGTATTTCTTTGAAAATGCGGCTGGAAATGCGCTAACTGTTACTGGTGTCCGGTATCGGGAAATGTTAACGGAGTTTTTGTGGCCCGAATTGGATGTAATTGATGTGGAGCACATGTTTTTTCCAACAAGACGGTGCGACCTGCCACACAGCACGTGAAACAATGGTGTTACTGCAGACCAAATTTCCAGGCCGTGTCATTTCTCGATTTGGCGATCAACATTGGCCACCAAGATCGTGCGATCTAACGCCGATGGACTTTTTTCTTTGGGGCTATGTGAAGCAAAAGGTGTATGCAAATAAGCCTGAAACAGTTCAACATCTTAAAGAGGAAATCCGGCGCGTTATTGGTGAAATACAGCCACATTTATGCGAAAACGTTATTCAAAATTTCAACAAAAGAATAACCCTGTGCCAGAGGTTTCGTGGTGGCCATTTGCCTGATGTTGTATTTCATGTTTAATCGGAACTATTTTTCTTTATGTTGAAACAAAAATGTTTGCTTAATTCAAAAAATAAATATGTTTTTCTTTATAATTAAATCCGGCGCTCTTGTTGGGACACCCTTTATTTCCTCATTTCTCTAAATTATAATTAACCTTTCATAATTTAGAAATGGGAAAAACTGTGTCTTCTTCTTATATTTCTTTTTAGCATTCTTATCCACTTCTGGATGTAGGCCTCTTTCAAGGGTTTTCCACGTCATTGGATCCATTTTTTTGCTACGATCTTTTGGATACTATCTCGCTATCGTATCTGGGGTCTGCTCTCTCGGACGCCAGGTTGAGATTCTCTTTGTCCACCTGTGCGGGTCTTGCCTCGCTATGTGACCGACCTATCTCCACTTAATTTATGCCACTCTCACTAGCATATCCGTCATAGCAGTTCTTCTCCGGACCTCTTCGTTTCGAACTCTGTCCCTGAGAGTATTTCCGAGTATAACCATCTGCATGTGGTTTGCAGCCTGTTGGATGTGTTCCAGGTCAACGTCATTGTCTCAAGGCCATATGTAAGAACTGGCAGTACACACATTTTGGTTATTTTCCTTCGAAGGTTTATGGGAAACTCCTTGGGTTTGAAAATGTAGCTCAATTTTCCAAAAGCAGCCCAAGAAAAACTTATACTTCTTGACACATCCAATATTTGGTGTGCTTTTCCTAATTGAATTTTATGGCCAAGATATTGGGATACTTGTTCGATTTACTGGTTCTGTGTGTTAGAACTTAATTATTTTATCTTTCGAAAAAGCATAACTGCAGAAATATGAACAAAATTACGGAAGATCAAAGTTGATTATTTACAAAGAAAGACATAAAAATTCAAGCAAAATATTGGCTTTTTGCTTTTTTCCCTAAAAACAGAGCCAAATTTGTGATTTTTATTAAACTAATTTTTTTTATTAAACTAAACGAAAATTTAGAAATTAGCATGCTTTGCTTTAAAGTTAGAATGGGCAAAATTGAAGCACTCTACATAAAATGGCGGAAGGTCAAGGGTATAACGGAAAACTTGGTCATAAATCTATTTTAAAAAGTTGTATTGGTGTGTATATTTTTTGGGTTTTATTAAGTCAAATAAACCAAATTTATTTTTGTATTTGTGATAAAAAAAACACCTGATGCCATGCGTCTAATCAAAACAGTTGCAAGGGCATATGTATGAGTCCATCTATTTCACTAATTAATCCACGCATTTTTTAGAGTATTTATTTAATGTTTTTTATTATTTTTGTGAAATTCTTTATTATGGATCATATAAAAGGAAAAATGTACAATTTAAATTATTAAATTTCAAATGTTGTAGAAATTTGTAGTTGTAGAAACAAATAACAACTGAAAGCGTTTTTTCATAAATAAAACCAATAGAGGTTTTTATTCAGGTAACAAATTGAATAAATATTTCACGAAAACTTTGTTGTTTATTAATCTAATGAGAGCAGAGTTATGTGTTAATTTGATCATTTGGTGACTTTGCTCGAGATGAATGAATGAAATATTCAAACTTGTTGTCTGTATTCAAAATAAAAGTCGAGTGGTTTTCATCATGATTATTTTCCGAAAATGGATTCCTGGTACGAGTTAAATTAAAATATTACCTTATTCTTTAATAGTTTAAGTGCCATAAGCTCGTATTAATGGGTATTGCAGAAAATAAAATTATACACACAACATATATCACACATCAAAATAAAATGAAAAGGATCTCAAAATGTCTCCACGAAATCCGCCTAAACGACCAAATGCACAGGATTAATTTTATTCCTAATTCAAATAATATCAATACGGATAATTTTAAGAATTTAAACAACGGAAAGCTTGATAATGACATATTCAATTTTTACTTTAACCATTTATATCAAGAACGGGCAAATACGGGCATCGAGACTAGCATTAAAAACAGCATTTATTTCAATTACAATGAAGATGAAACTAATTCCCGTGATGATATTGAAGATGGAAAATGGATAAAAACAGGTTTTGCAAATCACGTACGTGAAATTAACGAAATCGACGAAAATATCAGCAGTTAAGTCGAAGGTGATTCGGATAAGGAGAGTAAAATTAATATAAAGTCCGAAGCAAAACTTCGAAATGAGTGTTTAGGAGCTCACCCGCTTGATTCGTGCACGAAGTTGAATGAGATTCATTTTAGTAGAGAATGTTGAATTATTATAGACCATTATTTAAAAGCAGAGCTAAAAGAATTTAATGACTGATTAGTATTTCCTCAAAAAAAACTGTAAACTGCTTACAAAATTCCAAGGCTTGAGTGTAAAACATTTAAATATTGTTAAGTTTAAAATATACTCAGTTTGATTTTATGTTTGCTAATACATTTTTCAAAATGTTTATTTTGTTTAACCAAAAATGAATGACGTCAATTTTCAAGTAGATATTTCATTAGTTCAGACACATTTTAATTTTTCAAAAAACTTAATCGCTTTTTACCTGCACCAATTTTAAAATATATGAGTTCTTAGTGTCTATGGGGGGGCAACCCTATGCCCCCCTTGGCTACGCCTATCTTTCTGTTCACAAGAAAATTACGAAATAAGCTATTATAAAATGTTTAATTAATCTATGTATGCAAATTGTTTAGACCATTAATTGGTCAGGAGCGGATTATTTTGAGTATGCGGGTGTGTATGTGTTTACAATTGCGGATTGCGCGCGATGATTTAATCTGGAAAACTAAACTAATTTGGTTCGGCTTTGCTTGTTTGAACTCTATTTAACTCGTTCATGGACGTGTGCACACTGGCAATCGTGTGTTTGACTTTGAAATTCAAACTGTCCGTGTTTCGTTTATGCACAAACTAATTTCCAATTCAAAAAAATAAAAAAAGAACGAGTTAATTGCCCGAAAAATTACAATTTTTATCTTAAAGTAGTTGATAATCTTCACTTATTTGTATAGTAATGACGATTTATACAGGGTGTCCCAGGAGGAATCTGCCAAACTTCAGGGGTATATTACTTAGGTCATTTTAAGCTAAAAAAAGTTATATCAACATGTCCCTTTCGGAAAGGTTAGTGAATTGTGGCTTATTGAAGAAAACTGTTCAAAATTGTAGGGAATAGGCTTTGAAAAGCATTGATAATTTTAACACTTTTCCTTTAAGCACAAGCTTCCCGAATTGCTCCGTGCGTTGCCTTTTATAGGCTTCGCATGTATACAGCAGGTGTTGGGGAGTTTCCTCCTCTTCCAAACACCCACGACATAGAGGGTTTTCTGTATTCCTATCCTGTTTATGCTTATTCAGGTCTCAGTGACCAGTGACTAGTCCTGTGATTCTTCGTAGTTTTATTCTACTCAGTCTTGACAGCGTCAATGTGCTGCTAGGTACCAAACCATCTAGGAAGAGTCTTGTGTGCCTCATTCCCTTTTGGTTGTGCCATGCCTTTTTATGCTCCTCTGCTAACTTGCGTCGGATTATTTCCTTTTCGGTTTCATGAGGTGTTCCAAAAGCGGGTTCAGGTCCTATATATTCACCTGATGCCCCTTGTTTAGCCAGCAAGTCGGCCCCCAAGTGTCCAATAATTCTTTAGTCATTGGGTATCCATACTAGCTGTGTTTTTACTGTTGTCGACAGTGCGTCCAGCCTGTCTATGCAGGCCATAACCAGCCTGGACTGAACCATCGGCGAGGCAAGCGCTTTTAGGGCTGCCTGGCTGTCCGACATAATGGTAATTGGTCCTTTGTTGTGTCCCCATTCCATTATGTGATGAGCACACCAGTCAATGGCGGCTATTTCAGCCTGGAAGATGGAGGCATTAGGTCCGATTTCAGTTAAATCGTACACCCATCCCGCCGGTTCAAAGTAACCATACCACAGCGAAGTGAATGGGCAAGTGGAACATACCCGGGAACTTCCGAAGGAACAATCTAGGATACAGACAGGGCTAAAAATACAAAATGAACCGGGGCTGAAATCTATGGAGGCTGCAACCGGAGCCCAGGGCAACCACAAATTGTGTGCTCCGGTTGCAGCCTCCATAGATTTCAGCCCCGGTTCATTTTGTATTTTTAGCCCTGTCTGTATCCTAGATTGTTCCTTCGGAAGTTCCCGGGTATGTTCCACTTGCCCATTCACTTCGCTGTGGTATGGTTACTTTGAACCGGCGGGATGGGTGTACGATTTAACTGAAATCGGACCTAATTTTTAAGGTTTTTTCTTCTTGTAGCACTTTTAATGTTGATGGTCTTAATGCTCCTACATTTAAAGTGTGGTCATTTATGTGCAGCCTGCAGGCTGCCTGTCTAGCTTCCATCATAACATATAGATGTAGTAGTGGAAGCGATATTTGTTCCATTATTCCATTGCTGCTGTGGGCGTTATTCTCATCGCTCCAGTTATCAGCAAACACGCCTGTGCACTTTCTCAAGTTTTACGGCTGCGCTCTTGATTTAGGTCTTTTCTCTTCATGCGGGCGCGGCGTACGTCACTATGGGTGTTACGACCACTGTGTATAGCCATTTGGTCATACTGGGTCACAGTCCCTATGTGCGTCCTACCATTTTCTGGTCGCAAAATGTCCTCTCATGGCCTTTTTTGTGGTGTTCTCTAGGTGAAAGTTCAATCTGGTATCAAGCAAGACCTCAAGATATTTTACTTCATTTTTGATGGAGACTTCAATTCCATACATGCGTAGCGATTTTAAGTCATCGTTTTTTCGTCTCCTAGTGAAGGGGACGATCGCTGTTTTGACCGGATATACAGCTAACCCTTGGTTTTTGCAAAATCTGTCTACGGTACTTAGTGCCCTCTGCATCAAGTTAGATACAGTGGTCCCAAACTTCCCGCTTACAAGAATGGTCAGGTCATCTGCATATCTCAGGGCATAAATGCATTGGTTTTCGAGTAGCAGCAGAAGGTCGTCCATAAAGAGGCACCACAGCAGCGGCGAGAGGATCACCTCCCTGCGGGCACCCGCCAGCGACTATTGCTTCTACCAGTGTCGCACTTCCGGGTTAATCCCTCTTTTCTCTATTGCTGTTGAGTTGAAGGTTGTGTTGTCGAACGCACCTTCAATGTCCAGAAAGGCCCCCAACGCAATGTCTTTGCATTGTATGGTCCTTTCGCATCTGCTGACTAGCTGGTGGATTGCTAGTCCACACGACTTTCCCGCTTGGTAGGCATATTGTTCACGGTGTAGTGGTGAGTCCTTTATGACTCCTTCCCGTATGTGCCTGTCTACTAGTTTTTCTAATAGTTTTAGAATAAATGATGACAAGCTGATCGGTCTGTAAGATTTGGCCTGGGCATATGAGGCACGCCCTGGCTTGGGTTTTACAGTGCCCCAGCTGCTTGGGATGTATAAAAGGGCAAGGCTTGCTCTGAGGATCTCACATAATGGTTTCCTTAGTGTTGCTATCCCCTCTTGTAGCATGACAGGATATATCTTGTCAGAACCTGGTGATTTGAATGGCTTTATCGTATTAATTCCCCATTCAATGTCACTAGGCTTGATAATCGTTTTCGCTGTAATTTAGTTTTATAATAATTTAAACACACACTTTGATTGAATTCTGAATAAATCAGAAAAATATGCCTAGGAAAAGCTACACAGTTTGCGGAAATCCTTTCTGAATATTAATATTTTTATTTATAATAAATTTCAATTTTTCACTCTAATTACACATCAAAGAGAATTCAGAACCAACATTCAAAGAAAATTATTTACTAATTCGCTGAAAACTAGTGGATTTTCTATTCAAACTACGGGATAAACGCAATTTTAGCATTTAGCGAATCATCTTGTGGGTCATTCATATCTTACATGTTTATCTACATTTCGGACCAATTAACTCTGTACGCATTTATTGTATTGATTCACATTTATTACAATTTTATGAATATCTTGAATAAGAGTATCATCTTACATGTGGTGAACTATATTCAACTATGATTTTAAAATAAAACACTTGGTTAAATTTTACTAATATTGAAATATTCAGTCTTAATCAAAGACTAGAAACACTCGCTAAAAGTAAATATCAATTAAGTAACTTAGCAGAAGACATATATTTTCACAAACATAAACAAAAACAGTATAACATAAGCTCTAAATGACTCTATATTTAACTAGAGTAAAGTTGGAACACTTGAAACTGCGAAGGTTGAATTTATCAATAGTTTAGAACTAACTAACTATTAGTTAATAGTATCGTGTTTGTACGGTTCTATTAATTTGTACGGCAGTTCTATTAATAAGGCTCTAAACCATTTCACCAAAAAATGAAGAGAGTCGGTTTTGTGTTTAGACCCTTCCCTTCATCTTATCAGTTGGCAGCACTGTCTAACAACAGATCCTGCAGTGTTGTTAAATAGGAGGAAATATCCCGTGAAACTGTCAGTTACAATGCATTAAATAATTTTCTCACAACATGAATGTAATACTGCTCTAGGGCTATAAGATCATACTTAAAAATAATTTTAACAAGCAAACACGTGTTTAAACTCCACACAATTACACTAATGGAAACTCAATCACATTTTCCCATTCCCATTCAATATGCTCGCCTACATTTCCCCGGTTCATTTCAATCACCTAATCGAACAGACTTTTCGAAGGTACACGTGTACGCGTTGCACAACCAATGCCTATCTAAAATGGAAATCCGGTGCATTGCGATTGTCTTCATTTCAAATTAAATGCTTACATAAACTCGCATCCCACTTTCATTTTTACAAGAGACAGATCTGTATCGAATTTATGAATAACAACAACACCCAATCCTGTTACGTTGCACAAGCCTCGTTTTACTACCACGTAACAAATTCGGGTCAGACACTTCAAATTAATCATATGTATTTTTTATGTGTGTATTATAGTTTTTATCGACTTTTTAAATTTATAACGCATACAAGTGGATTAGTTTGTTTTTGTGATATGTGGTTTTGCGACATTATGATTTAAACGATTTAATTCATTCTTAATTGAACTGTTATAACCTTGCTTAGTTATTATTTAATCGATGTTGGGAAAGTAGACAAAATTGTAATATGAAACCGATGAGAGGGGGGGGGGGCGTGTATCGTCCACAAGAGGGACAGATGCCCACAGCCTCATAAAATGATAAAATAAGGGCCCTCACCTTTAAGCTCAATACTATGCAAACTGTCTTTACGTTTTTCGACCTTCGTTTCTTTTTTACATCATAATTGACTCATCCAGGGATTTGATTCGGTCTGTGTAACGCAGGGCGACCGTCATAATTCCCGAGCTGCCCTCTACTGCAAGGAAAGTAATGTAATTTACGATTAATCCACAACATTTTTTTTATTCGGCACTTTTGAGCGTCGCGAGTGGTCTTAACGTGTTGAGGGTTTTAATTTGCCCTGGAATTAACCCATCTCGAAGCCTCATTCGATCTGTAAAACACAACCCGAGCGTATACAATTTTAGAATTTCTAGCGTTTTGTCAGATTCACGCTAGAATACGTGAATCTGATAAAACGCTAGAAATTCTAAAATTGTATATGCTCCACTTGTGTTTCACAGACCGAATGAGGCTTCGAGATGGGTCAATTCCAAGGCAAATTAAACTCCACGGCGCATGCGCGCAATCAGTTAAGTAAAAACTGTATTGTAACATTAGAACTACAATGATTTTTATGACAACGCTCAGGTAATATAAATATCGCATATAATGTATTGCATTTACTAATCAGTCAAGGTCCCATAAGTAAGACATTCCATAATAGGAGTAGAAAATATATTATAAGGGAACTTGGTTGTTTGATTAAATTAAACTTTGAACTTCGGTGTTGTTTGTTTCAGTTTGGAAAATGTTACAAATTGATTTACTATTTTTAGTGCTCGTATGTGTACTTTGTGTTTTATCATGAAAAATGCACTGGTGGAAATGTTTTGACTTCTGAACGGAAGTTTTGGAGTATAGTTGGGTTTGCTGCAAGGGCGCAGTTTCTGGTAATCGATACGCCCTGACCCCCAACTCTGCAGTCCTTTATTTTGAATATTCTCCAAAAAAATGTGGAGAAGGTCGAATTTAAAATATTCAATAACAAAGTTGTAAACATATAATATTTATTTTTTAAACACATTGCGATAAAGGTATTCTGACTTATTAATTGGTTCAAGATATTATTTTATTAGCAGTTATCTAAATTTAATAAAATGAATGAATAATTTGACCTGAATCGTTATATTTTACAGTAGGTTACTGTATATAGTAGCAAAAACTTCATTGTATAATGAAATATCTGTTTCACATAAAATAAAATTGAATTTGCGAACTGTTTGCAGAATATTTACGTGATTAAAAAAGCCTGATATGAAAATACTGATAAAACACTCGATAAAAATACTGGTAGTCTTTTAAAAAGGATTTGGAAGTTTACTTAAAAGGAGCGAAGTCGGGTATCAAATTTCGGAGTAAGAGGACTTTTCTTCCTTGGCGTGCAGGCGAACAGGCTATAAATTACGACTCGGCGTCCATGGCCCTCCCAATCTAAACAAACACTTGAGTTCCTTTACTCGATTGGAAGAAGAAGAAATATCTACTGCCAAGGAAAAGTGTAACAGGTCATGGGTAGTCTACAAAATTATTTTTCATTCTAATTTTATTATCATTATTATTAGTAATCGAATTAAATATATAATCAATCAAACACAACTAATATCCGTTTCAAAAGTGTTGGCCTCCTGTGTTTAAAGCGTAATAAAAAAAAATCCGTGCAGCAAAAAAAGTTGATTTTTTTTCCAAAAATATACTTATGTTTCAATTTTATTGAATAGTTTGATAAATTATTATTGTAAAAAGTGTTCAAAAAAGTAGGTATTTTTAAGTCGTTTCACGACTAACCCAAATGTAACCTATTGCACCTTCTTTGTTTATAAACAAAAATGAATGAAACTTTACAAATAAACATATACTTATGTTGTAATTCCACTGGTGTAAATCAAAATTGTAAATAATTTATATTTTTATTGTTATTAATTTATTTATAACAATACGCAGTGGCGTAGCATGGGGAGGAGGCCAAATTTGCCGCCCCCTCATTTAGGTATTATTAATAAGCATTTTGTGAAATACCCCCAGTTTGATCAATTTTGAAGATGTGTTAACTGCTGTCAATATCAATTGAATTTCCTAAGTTTTATATAAAATAAAAGTTATCATTAAAAATTAAAAATTTTTCATTTTTGAAATATTTGTTTTTAAGTTGTATTTAATTTTGATGTTTTATTTGGATACTATTAAATTTTATTAGAAATCGGAAAAAATATAATTATTTGTCTTTTAGTTGCAAGTGTTGACAGTTAGTCTGTAATGTCACATTTAATTTATATGTTTAATGCCTATTTACGAAAATTCGATTTAAAGTACATAATGCTTAATATTAACAATAAATTTAAAGTAATAAATAAGTTAAAATATAAAATCAGAACCAATATACAAAAAACAAAAAAATGTAATTTATAATGTCAGATTTATCTTACAATGTCACATGACATTTAGATTATTATGACAGTTGGCATTTGTGATATTTCTGTTTGAAATGCCCATATCTTCACTTAAAAGTTTTCCACTCCCAGACGAAGCATGAAGTAAAATTTCGAGTTGAGAAAAGCCCGAATTTGGATTTGGACGCTGCGCGTCCAAATCCAAATTCTTAGGGCTTTTCTCAACTCGAAATTTTACTTCATGCTTCGTCTGGGAGTGGAAAACACTCGTTTAGTTTTTTGAAAATGTTGATGATTTTTTAAGATTTTAGTTGATTATCAAAGTTTTCACAATTTTTTATGAATTTCCAACATTTTAGTTGATTTTTATCGCTTTTCATAAATTTCTGAGATTTCGGTTAGTTTCCAAAATTCTGACGGGTTTCCTGAATTTCCGAAAATATCGATACTTTCTTTAAATTTCTCAACTCGAAATTTTACTTCATGCTTCGTCTTGGCGTGGAAAACACTCGTTTAGTTTTTTGAAAATGTTGATAAATTTTTAAGATTTTAGTTACTTATCAAGGTTTTCACAATTTTTTATAAATTTCTAATATTTTTGTTGATTTTTAACGCTTTCCATAAATTTCTAAGATTTCGATTAGTTTTAAAAATTCTGATGGGTTTCCTGAATTTCCGAAAATATCGATACTTTCTTTAAATTTTCAATTTAAAATTCTTGGCAATTTTCATGAATTTAATAAATATTCTTTAATTTAAAAAATGTTGAAGTTTTTCATGAAACTTAAAGATTTCTGTTAATTTTCAACAATCTAATGATTCTCTGAAATTTTAAAATTTTCGATAATTTTGAAATATGCGCTTTTCATGAATTTTCGCATGCATTTTTTTAAATCTTGGCAGTTTTCATAAATTCCTTAAATTTTTCTTAAATTTGTCATTATTTTTAAGTTAAAGAATATTTAGTAAATTCATGAAAATTGCTAAGAATTTTAAATTGAAAATTTAAAGAAAGTACCGATATTTTCGGAAATTCAGGAAACCCGTCAGAATTTTTAAAACTAATTGAAATCTTAGAAATTTATGAAAAACGTTAAAAATCAACAAAAATATTAGAAATTGTAAAATCTTTGATAATTAACTAAAATCTTAGAAATGAAACAACATTTTCAAAAAACTACAAGACACTTCACGGCAAAGCATGAAGTAAAATTTCGAGTTGAGAAAAGCCCGAATTTGGATTTGGACGCTGCGCGTCCAAATCCAAATTCTTAGGGCCACGCGTACAAAACACTGATTTAAAGTGAATAAATGGGCATTTCATATATTTTTCATGACTTTTCGTCATCTTTTTTTTAAATCTTAATAGTTTTTGTAAATTTCCTAAATGTTAATTTAATTTAAAAGTGTCTACGGTATTCATGAATTTTTCACAATTTTAGTTAATTTCAAAAATCGTGACGATATTTCATTAATTTTCAAAATGTTTATCAATTTTCTAAACTTTTTCTGAATTTCCTTGATTTTCTTTTATTTTACAGATCTTAACAGTTTTCCTAAAATTGAATTTTTTAAGATTAGACGACAATCGCGATTTTTTCGTAAAGATTTTTATTAATTTTAAAAGTATTGCCACTTTTCAGGAATTATTAATTATCAAAATATTGATATTTTCGTACATTTAATACAAACACAGAAGCCAACATTTCTGAAACGAATAAAGGCAGATAGTTAGACACCAATCGCGATTTTTTTTTTCAAGATTTTTGTTAATTTTAAAAATATTGACACATTTCAGGAATTTCCAATATTGTCCTTAATTCTCAATATTTTGCCGGCTTTCATGACTTTTTTAAGATTGTCGCAAATTTAAAAAAATTAATAAAATATAAACATTTTAATACTTTTCATAAACTTTCAAGATTTTCGTAAAAAAATTGTAAAAACTTTGATAATTAACTAAAATCTAAAAATTTCATCAACATTTTCAAAAAATTAAACGAGTGTCTCCCAGACGAAGCATGAAGTAAAATTTCGAGTTGAGAAAAGCCCTAAGAATTTGGATTTGGACGCAGCGTCCAAATCCAAATTCGGGCTTTTCTCAACTCGAAATTTTACTTCATGCGCCACGCGTACAAAACATTGATTTAAAGCAGTGGTCTCCAAACTACGGCCCGCGGGCCAAATCCGGCCCGCGACTTGCATGAATCCAGCCCGCGATTGTTTGTAATTTTTTTCGTAAATGTCATATTTTGAAATATTGTAACAATTGTTCCTTAAATTTTTCATAATTTTATAAAATTAATCGGATCTTGGCCGACTTTATTATGTAGAATTGTATTTGTGGCCCGCGAAGAAGATAGTTTGGAGACCCAGGATTTAAAGTGAAGATACGGGCATTTCATATATTTTTCATGACTTTTCGTCATCTTTTTTTAAATCTTAATAGTTTTCGTAAATTTCCTAAATGTTTGTTACATTTAAGAATTTCGACAGTTTTTATGAATTTTTCACAATTTTAGTTAATTTCAAAAATCGTGACGATATTTCATGTATTTCCAAAATTTTTATCAATTTTCTAAACTTTTTCTAAATTTCCTTGATTTTCTTTTATTTTACAGATCTTGACAGTTTTCGTAAAATTGCATTTTTTAAAATTAGACGCCAATCGCGTTTTTTTTTTGAAGATTTTTAGTAATTTTAAAAATATTGACACTTTTCAGGAATTTCCAATATTGTCTTTAATTTTCAATATTTTGCCGCCTTTCATGAATTTTCTAAGATTTTGGAGTTAAGTTTCACTAAAAACTTCAACATTTTTTAAGTTAAAGAATTTTTAGTAAATTCATGAAAATTGCCAAGAATTGTTAACTGAAAATTTAAAAAAAGTATACATTTTTTCGGAAATTTAAGAAACCCGTCAGAATTTTGAAAACTAATCGAAATCTTAGAAATTTACGAAAAGCGTTAAAAATCAACTAAAATTTTGGTAATTCATAAAAAATTCTGAAAACTTTGATAATCAACTAAAATCTTAAAAATTCATCAACTTTTTAAAAAACTAAACGAGTGTCTTCTGCTCCCAGACGAAGCATGAAGTAAAATTTCGAGTTAAGAAAAGCCCCAAGAATTTGGATTTGGAAATCCAAATTCGGGCTTTTCTCAACTCGAAATTTTACTTCATGCGCCACGCGTACAAAACACTGATTTTAAGTGAAGATACGGGCATTTTATATATTTTTCATGATTTTTCGTCATCTTTTTCGTAGTCTTAATAGTTTTCGTAAATTTCCTAAATGTTCGCTACATTTAATAATTTCGACGGTTTTCATAAATTTTTCACAATTTTAGTTAATTTCAGAAAACGTGACGATATTTCATGAATTTCCAAATTTTGTATGAATTTTCTAAACTTGCTCTGAAATTCCTTGATTTTCTTTTATTTTACAGATCTTGACAGTTTTCGTAAAATTGATTTTTTTAAGATTAGACGCCAACTGCGATTTTTTTCAAGATATTTATTAATTTTAAAAATATTGACAGTTTTCAGGAATTTCCAAAATTGTCGTTAATTTTCAATATTTTGCCGGCTTTCGTGAATATTTCAATATTTTAGCAAATTTTAAAAATCATGACGTTTATTCGTGAATTTCCAAAACATCTGTTAACTATCAAAATATTGATATTTTTCGTAAAGTTATTACATTGATTACAAACACAGAAGCCAACATTTTTGAAACGGATATTAGTATCAAATTTGGGAATCCGTTCCGCTCCGCTTCTGTCGAGCAATTAAACACTAAAAGGCAAATAACAGAAAAAAGTGTACCATAAAAAGGAAAACATTATAAGTTTACATGTTGGGTTATTTCTTGTTACTCTGTGATAATGAATAATAAATAATGTTTACTACTGTAAAATTGCGTTCATTTAGCACTGATTTATTTACACCTTTTTTAACATTAAGAAATTTTATTACAATTTTAGTATCATTCAATATTATCCATAGTAATATTTAAATTGTTAATCAAGAAACAACATATCAGATATAGTTTAGCAAGCTATGTATACAATTATATTATCTCCGTTGAAGAATATTATTTATAACAATGTAGTATCATATAAAATAATAATGTGAAATCCCGCTATAACATTCTAAATGGCGACACTACAGTAATCCACCTCCCACCGCTTAGAGTCCCGCTCAGCCGCAGCGATAAGATTGACGTGCTAAATTCACACCCACAAACTAGTAAAATTTTGTGTAGAAAATTTCTCAAAAACTAAAAGGTTTATAATTTTTTTGTTTGCGGGATTGGTCTCATTAAGACTATAAGCATGTGTTAAAGTAATTTCATTGCAAATAAAAAAAAGAGTTTTAAAAATTGATCTTCTCTGTTATTAATAAACATTTTTTCTCTAACAATAAATGCAGTGAGTCATGGTAAATAAGATACAGAAAACATATTTTCTTTATCTCGATTTGTTTTCAAGAAATTTGCTACACGAAATTTCAGACATGAATTTACCCTTCTTAAAGAAACATGTTTAGAAATACATGTAAATACAATTGTTAAGCACTGAAACATATTTCGTCACACATTGACCTTATCAGATAGATTAATACTTTTTTTTATCAAATAATCATGTTGAAGTGTTTAATAATAAAGTGAAACCCTTCCAACTGTGTTATATTTATTCCAAGTGATATTTTATATTGCTCTAATGTCATTTTGATCTTCAGTTCAATTCAAACGAGAACTTCGTTTAAAATCTGTATTAATTGTCCCTAAAAGAGATTTGATTAATTGAATTATTTAATTTAAATCATTTCTGAATTCAACATTAAAAAAGCTCAAGGGAAAGTTATTACTATTTATTATTAAAGTGTTTATGTAATGGAAATTTCTGTAAAGTAAAAAATGTATAAATATAACATTGAATATCGGGCACAATGCGACAATGCACTTATCGCAGAACAATTTAGTAAAATCAAGGCCGAAAAAAAAACAATACATTCGTTTCGTTATTAACAACCGTGTCATTGGGAAATTGTTATAGCTTAATGAAGAATATGCTATTATTACACCCACGTTTGTCCAACTATTATCAAAATGTTAATACACTTTTTTTGAGAACCATTCACTCCAAACTACATATTAAATATGGTCTTTAAACTAAATATAATATATAAAACTACGAAAAAACTATTCGTGAAAATGCAAACAGTGTCTTAATTAATAAGACAATTTAAGACGATAAATATCCATTGAAACAACTACTTCCCGTGCAAATACACCTCCGGATATTGAATTATACAATGAAATATTTAAAATCTTATTTAATTTGATTGGTTTGAAGAGAATTTGACCTAAACGTTACATATACTTTAATAGAGCGTTGTAACAAATCAAATTAAATAAGATTTTAAATATTTCATTGTATAATTCAATATCCGGAGGTGTATTTGCACGGGAAGTAGTTGTTTCAATGGATATTTATCGTCTTAAATTGTCTTATTAATTTTTTCTTTTTTGGCCTTGGTATCTAGACCATTAGCCATCAATCTATTTATATTTAACATTTTAATGTATTTTAACCAATTCTAATTTAGATAAATAACCATTTACTCCTGAAACAACACAAACTCATTCACACTACATCCATGGACCCGGATGGAATAATTTATTATTCATAAATTATTCCACCAGACGGGATTCGAACCCGCGACCTCTTGGTCTGTGGGCAGGGTCTCTACCCACTCGGCCACCGAGGCCCCTGTCTTATTAATTAAGACACTGTTTGCATTTTCACGAATAGTTTTTTCGTAATTTTATATATTATGTTTAAAGTGTGCAAACTATAAGAAGCGTAAGCTTATTTTCTCGAATTCAAATAGTTTTGAATTTGAATTTATCTTGTTTGAACTGTACCGTAAGGTAAATAATAAGGTCTCACATTCTTCATACCTGCTAATGACATAATCCCCTTTTTTACCTATAAATACCGACCATCATTTTCACTCATTCCATTTCTGTGTACCTGTTCATTCCACACACAACACTTTTTCCAAGTAAGTTTGTTTTAATTTTATTCCTATTTTTTTTTTAAACGTCATAAGCAAAGCTATACTGAAGAGAGATAAATCTCGAAACGCGTCTATAGATGGCCTAAGACATTAGTTTTAATCCAAGTCCTTTCACTTCTAATTTGTTGCTATCTCTCCTTTCATTTTAAATTGTATTGTTAGTTGGTTTAAAGAGAATTTGACCTAAACGTTACATATTTATTTATTATTATTCTTTATTTACGGAATTCACCTTTTTTACAATTGAAATTAACACAATTAGTTGTATAAAGTAACACATCATACTCATTACGTTACTAAGTATAACCAAAATTAATGTATAAACAAAATAATATCAAAAAAAAAAAATATATATATATATATGAGAAATATGTTTTACAAATATACATATACTTTAATAGAGCGTTGTAACAAATCAAATTAAATAAGATTTTAAATATATCATTGTATAATTCAATATCCGGAGGTGTATTTGCACGGGAAGTAGTTGTTTCAATGGATATTTAACGTCTTAAATTGTCTTATTAATTAAGACACTGTTTGCATTTTCACGAATAGTTTTTTCGTAATTTTATCTAATAAAATTAAGTCAAATATTTTCGAATGCGTTTTTTTGTATACACAATTGACCCATACAAATATGATACTAATATTTCGTATTAATAGAAGAAAATCTACTTGCTATTTGTTTATTCTGAACAGAGCTAGAGCTGGGCAGGATTCGAATCATTCAGGATTCGAATCCTTTTAGAGGATTCAAAACAGGCATTCGAATACTTTAGTTAAACTGGATTCATGATCCGAATTCGTTAAATTTTTTTAAGAGGATTCGTATTTGAATCCAAACGCGGGTGATTCGAATCCTTACAAAAGGATTCGAATCGATATAAAAGGATTCGAATCCTTATAAAAGGATTCGAATATTCATAAAAGGATTCAAATACTTACAAAAGGATTTGAATACTTACAAAACGATTCGAATATTTATAAAACGATTCCAATACTTACAAAAGGATTTGAATCGTCAAAAATAATTCGAATTAATTGCGAGGATTAACATGAAAACTGTGTTTTGTGTATTTTTAAATTTCTACTTAAATCACTGTTTTCTACGCGTAGCGCATGAAGTAAAATGTCGAGTTTAGAAAAGCCCCGTGAAAATGTGTCTTCATGTTTAGTCTGGGAGTAGAAACACTCGTTCGAAACTTCAATCTGAATGCTTTGATAAGAACATTAAATGACTGAAAATGTTTTTTAAAGATAATAATCTAGTTTTCAAAATTTTGTTTAATATTATTTGAAGTATAACTGACCACAATCTGAAATCTTAGATTTTTCTGACATTTCCCTGTTTCAAGATTTTTTTCCCTGACCTTTTATTATAACATACTATTGTGGGAACCCCTATTTTGTTAAATTGTTTTCATAGTTTTTGTCAATATTTAAGTTGGTTTTATGATGCCTGTTGATTTTGACAAATTTAATAATATCATATGGCTTTTATGTTAATGTTTTTTTAATAAAATTCCATGCCATTTCTCTGACTTTCCCCGTTTTAATAATATTCAGTGAATTTTGTATTTACGTAAGTTTCAGGCATTTGTTGATTTTATAATAGAGTTCAATTTAAAGTTTTAACCGAGTGATTCCACGCCCAGGTTAAGCATGAAGTAAAATTTCGAATTTAGAAAAGCCTGAAAATTGTCAGGCTTTTCTAAACTCGAAATTTTACTTCATACGCCACGCGTACAAAACACTGATTTGAAGTGAAGTTTAAAAAACACAAATACATCTTTAATCAGAATAACACAGAATCAGATATTTAGTATGTTGTCAACGATGTTCAGTGTTAATAATAAATTATTAGAATTTGAAAATTTTTGATAAAACAACTGGTAACGATATTTATATGTTAATGGTTGCAAAAAATAATAAAAATCAAAATTATTCTTAAAGGATTTGTGTTCATGATTCGAAAAAACAGGATTCGAATCTGTGATTCGAATCATATTTATCTCTTACGAATCCTTTATTCGAGTATTCGTGGTTCGAATCATATCAGGTGATTCGGATTGGTGATTCGAATCCTTTTTACGAGAGTTCGTCCCAGCTCTGAACAGAGTTGAGCAGGTTTCGAATCATTCAGGATTCGAATCCTTTTAGAAAATTCAAAAGAGGTATTCGAATACTTTAGTGAAAAAGGATTTGTGATCCGGATTCGTTACATTTTTTAAGAGGATTCGTATTCGGATCCAAATGTAAATGATTCGAATACTTATTAACGGATTCGAATACTTACGAAAGGATTTGAATCCTTCAAAGGGATTCGAATGGTCAAAAATAATTCCAACTCATTGTTAGGATTCGCATGAAAATATGTTTTTTGTGTGATTTTCAACTTCATTGTAAATCAGTGTTTAATACGCAAAATCCTTCATGCTTAATCAAAGAGTGGAAACACTCGTTAAAAGCTTCGAATTGAATGCTTTGGTGAAAACAGCAATGACTGAACTTTTATTTCAAAAAAATCTACTTTTCATAATTGGAAGTGATTTGTTATCGAATAATCAAGTTTAGTTTGATATTATTTGAAGTAAATCTGGCGACAATCTGAAATGTTAAATTTCCCTGGCATATCCCCGATTCAGGAATTTTTTTCACAAACCTTTTAATATAACTTCCTTTTGTGGAAAACCCCATATTTTGATTAATGTTTTTGTCGATATTTAAGTTGATTTTATTAGTTTTTACGTGTTTTGTAATTTCTATGATCCTATTTGATTTATACACATTTAATAACACCATTTAATAATTTGTCGATTCTTAGGAAAATTGTTTTTTTGGTGCCATCCATGTTATTACTTCTTGTATTGTTCATTGATTTTGTCAATGTATCACTTACTATTGCTTTTATTTTTAGTCAATTTTAGCCGTCATTTACTTTTTTTTTTGTTTCCGTAGAATTTTAGGAATTAACAAATATATTTTTTCTTATATTTGGCCATTATTTATTTGTTTTTTTTTTTTGTAGAAAAAATTACCAAGTATTATATTTCTATTGTTTAGTAAATATTTGATTTGTGTTAATTTTAGGATTTTTGTATAATTGTTTGTTACTTTTAAAAGATTTTATATAAAATAAAAATATTATATAAAATGCTGTTCGGGCCCGCCGTGGCCGAGCGGTTGAGCCGCCGGTTTCGCCAAATCGGTCACGGAGTGATCTGGGTTCGATTCCCAGCGGAGGCGAGTAATTTTTCTAACGAAAAATACTCGTCTCCGGTTCCATGGATGTGTGTGAATGTGTTGTGACGTCCAAATTAGTCGAAATATATGTTAATATAAATCAACGTTAGTGGCTGAATGGTAAAAACCTATGCCAAACAAACAAAAAAAACTAATTCATTCATTTTTGAGATATTAGATTTTAAATTTTATTTAACTGTGATGTTTAATTTGGATACAATTGAATTATATCAATTTTGTATCGTTAAAATATAAAAATCGTAAAAAATGTAATTTATTATTTACGGAAATCTCCATTTTACAACATATGTAACAATTTAATTTCATAATACAAAAAATAAAACAAATATCGAAAATACGAAAAGAGGTTTTGAAGAACATTCTTAATAATAATAATAAAAAATAAACAAAATACATAATAACTAACTAATGACAGAAAGATCTATATAGATTAAATGGCGTTTAAACATAATATATGAATTACCAAAAATATGAAAGTTTGGATGGGTCATAGGTCTCATTATGCAAAATTACACTTTTTTGTTGGAATTGTAAATTACTGTTAAATTTAAAGATTTTGCCGTATTTGCCAATGTTTCTTATATTGACAATGTTATAAAGTTAATGTTTATTTAACAATTTTATTAGCTATGTTATTGGTTTTAAGGATATTATTGAATTTGTTTTGTTTGACTATTTTTTATTAATTTTAAAGATTTGTTTAGAATCGCTTCTATAAATTTTATCGATTTAAAATAATTATAAATTAAAGATATTATAATTTTGTATAATTATTGACGATTTTTTCAATGTCAAGTTTAGACCTTTTTGTTGATTTTTGACTAGTTTTTTTTTTTAAATTTTGTTTGTTGATTATTAATAATTATTAACTAGGACGTTGTTTTTGTTGTATTTTCAATAATAGCGTTTCTTTCTTTTTAAATGAATATTATACCGAGTGTACCACAAAACAGGATCACCCCCTTTAGTTTTTCTATTAATTGACATATCAATTTGAAATTTTCTACATTTATACTAAAAATAATTTTGAGTTTGATGGTTATCAGGAAACTTTCATAGCACTTCCGGTCTCACCGGAAGTGAAATCAATTTTGAAGTTTTTATTGAAACACCCTATATATTTGTTTGTTTTCGGATAAAGGATCTAATTTTACAGACAAATCAATCGTTTTTTCAAAAAGAAATTCCTAGTGTCATATTTTTTTCAAAAAATAAATTGCATCTAGGTAGCTGTGGTCGCCCTAATATCTTTTTTTCCGTGTCATAGACGTATACAAACATTTATTATAATATCTGTTTGTTTTGTTTTTGTTATTTGTACAAGAATAAATTATAGCTGGCTTGATTAAAATAATTATAAATAAAATTCCTGATTTTACCTATTTTTCTTAATTCACTAGTTTTATAAGCCTCAAATAAATACATTTGAATAGGTAGTATATTAAGATTTAACGAAATCATAATGATCCGCTATGTTGCCATTTGAAAAAATTGAGATGTTTAAAAAAACGATCAAATTACAATTTAAATGCATCTGTTGGCCAAATTAAGAAACAAAAGTTGTAATATTTGTTTTGTACACGTCTATGATACGAAACAAAAGATATAAGGGCGATCACAGCAACCAAGATGCACTATTGTTTCTTGAAAAAAAAATATGACTAGTAACTTTTTTGTTTAAACAATTGATTTGTATGTAAAAGAAGATTCTGTAACCGAAAACAAAAAAATATATAGGGTGTTCTATTGAAAATTTCAAAATTGAAGTCACTTCCGGTAAAACCGGGGGTGCTGTTAAGTTTCATAATCACCACTGAACTAGAAATTGCTTTTAATATAAATGTAGAAAATTTCAAATTGATATCTCAATTAATAAAAAAACTTAAAGCGGTGATCCTGTTTTGTTTTACACCCAGTATGTATAATGTTCAATTTAGAAGATTTCTGTCCTTTCTAGATTATTTTATCAATTAGTGTTTGTTAATTTTTGTTGACAAAACTTATTGTTTTCATTTTTGATTTTAAATGTTGAACATTTTCATTATTATTTCCATTATAAATTATATTCATTTAGACAAAAACGAATTCCATAAATATTCTCAAATTTTATTGAATTAAATAATTTTTTAGATTTCTATAATTGTAGACAGTATTGGTATTTTTTCATTATTTCCTATTTTAATTTACTTTGAGAATATTGAAAATATTTTGCTTATCGCAGTTCTTGTCAGAGCTGGGCAGGATTCGAATCATTCAGGATTCGAATCCTTTTAGAGGATTCAAAAGAGGCATTCGAATATTTTAGTCAAACTGGATTCGTGATCCGGATTCGTCACATTTTTTTAAGAGATTTCGTATTCGAATCCAAATGCGGGTGATTCGAATCCTCATAGAAGGATTCGAATATTTATAAAAGGATTCGAATACTTACAAAAGGATTCGAATACTTACAAATAGATTTGAATCGTCAAATATAATTCAAATTAATTGTGAGGATTAACATGTTTTGTGTTTCTAAATTTCTCGTTAAATCACTGTTTTATACGCGTAGCGCATGAAGTAAAATTTCGAGTTTAGAAAAGCCCCGTGAAAATTTGTCTCGGGTCGCTGCGCGACCCTCGACAAATTTTCTACGCGGGGCTTTTCTAAACTCGAAATTTTACTTCATGCTTAGTCTGGGAGTGGAAACGCTCGTTCGAAACTTCAAACTGATTACTTTAATAAGAACATTAAATGACTAAAAATGTTTAAATAATAATAATATAATTTTCAAAATTTTGTTTAACATTATTTGAAGTAAAACTGACATGGTAGCCACAATCTATAATGTTAAAGTTTTCCGACATTTCTCTGATTCAAGATTTTTTTCTCTGACCTTTTAATATAACTTTCTTCTATGGGAAACTCCCAGTTTGTTAAATTGATTTCATTGTTTTTGTCAATATTCAAGTTGCTTTTATAAATTTTTACGTATTTTGTAATTTGTATGATGCCTGTTGATTTTGACAAATTTAATAATATCATATAGCTTTTTTGTCAGTGTTTTAGTCAATTTGAATAAAATACCATGACTCTTGTTACGTTAATTTTTGGTAAAACGAATAATTTATATTCAATTTATTCTAATTCTAAGGAATTAACATGGGCAATTTTATTTTCGCATTTAAATTTAAATATTGGAATTTTTTGCGATTGATTTTGTTCTATTGTATTCGGTGTCGCGGAGGAGTTTTTACACTGCGCTTTGTCCCGTCCATTTTTAACTCTCCAGGCGTATACGTTTCACACGTCCAGTTCGACACGCGTAAATTAAGATTAATAAATTATAAACCGTTGTGGTTTCCTCAAGAGGGATTCGTATTTGTCTTAGTTTCAAAAGTGAATTATTTGGCAAATAATAATTTACTACGCTATAAGCGGAGAGAAAAAGCGTGCCGTTCTAGAAAACCTCACTTTCACCTAGAGGTAAGCATTGTTTTTCTTATCAGTATATTTCTAATTCGTAGGGATGTTCTTAGGTTTTTAATTGTGGTTGTTTTACAATCATACATTTCGATTGATGTACTTTTGGTCCGGTTCGACTCGAATTCCATTTTGACCGTGGTTGCTGATAAGCAGTGGAGATCACGTGGGAGATTCTAGTTCCGGGTTCCGAAAGAAAAATACTTCATCGAAGACTTGTCCTGTGATTCTGGTTCGGGAAAGGGAGAAGTCGTAGCTGTCCTTCGTCCGTGTTATCCGTTTTATTCGTTTTGTACGTCCGTATTTTGGTTTGAACCCCTTGGACTCGAGTGAAATTTGATAAGTACATTTTTTTTGTGGTATTTACATAAAGATTTTTTTTATAAATTTAAAACTTTTAATTCTAATAATAAATTCTACGATTAATTATTTGGGTATATATGCATAACGTGTTTTGTAAATTGTTCGGATGAGAATTTAAAAAGAGAAAAAAAAATTAAATTATAACGTAAAGGATTATTTTTTTTGTTGTTGATGTTTAATATATACATTAATATTAATTTAATTGGAAAACTTTGATTTTGAAAAAAAATAATTAATTCTCACTTTATACTTTGCATTCCAATTTATAATTTTTTTTGTTTGAAGAAAAAAAAAATAATAATAATAAAAGAATAGATAATTCTTGCCGTTTAAGGAATATTTAAACGTTTATTTTAAAGTTATTGCAGATAATTCAATATTTTTAATTTATGCTTTGAATTTAAATTTATTATGTTTATTTCGGTTTGAGTTAGCATGATTTTTGTGAGGGTATATATAGCTATATTTATCTACCGAGGTTTGTAATTAATTTGAATGAATTACGAAAATTATTTTTGGTATTATTCCATATTTTACTTAAAATTAATAGTTTTTTTTTTTAATTCAATTCGTTTCTTTCATATATTAAATTGAAATATATATGTATTTTTTTGTGTTGTTCGATCTACAGGAAATAAAATAGTTTATTATATTTCATTTATGCATTTTACTTATGGGGAATTGAACATATGTATTAGTAAAATCTGGGTTCGTGATTTTCCTTTATGTTTAGCTACCTTGCCGCCCGTAATCACATGGCGCCCTTTTTGTTAAATCTTTGATTTGAAAACCCCCCCTTCCTCACTGGGTTAGTTTGGCCGAGCGGTAAGTACACAGTAGCTAAAAAGTAGCGTCGCACTCTTCTCTGACATTCCCGGTTTTAATGATATTCAGTGAATTTTTTATTTACGTAAATTTCAGGCATTCGTCGATTTTATAATAGAGTTCAATTTGAAGTTTTGAGCGAGTGTTTCCACTCCCAGACTAAGCATAAAGTAAAATTTCGAGTTTAGAAAAGCCCCGCGTAGAAAATTTGTCTCGGGTCGCTGCGCGACCCTCGACAAATTTTCACGGGGCTTTTCTAAACTCGAAATTTTACTTCATGCGCCACGCGTACAAGACACTGATTTGAAGTGAAGTTCAAAAACACACAAATACATCTTTAATCAGAGTAATAGAGATATTTAGTCTGTTATCAACGATGGTTAGTGTTAATAATAAATAATTAGGTTTTCAATATTTTTGCTAAGACAACTGATAACAATAATTATATGTTGGTTGCAAAAAAATAATAAAATCAATCTTAAAGGATTTGTATTCGTGATTCGAAAAAACAGGATTCGAATCTTTGATTCGAATCATATTTATCTCTTACGAATCCTTCATTCGAGTATTCGTGATTCGAATCATATTAGGTGATTCGGATTCGTGATTGGAATCCTGTTCACGCGGATTCGTCCCAACTCTGGTTCTTGTTAATAGACATAATTTTAATATTTTCCAAAATTTCTGTATATTTTGTTACTTTCCACGAATTACATAAATGGCTTTTTTTAGCGTTTTGGTCAATTTCATGACATTTCCCTATGAAAAAAACCCCTGAGTTTTCCCTGACTTTTCCCGTTGTAATGATATGCAGAGTTTTTATTTTAAGTAGTTTTCATGTATTCGTTGTACTGATTTGAAAATCGTTCAATTTGTAGTTTCGAATGAGTATTTTCAATCCCAGATTAAGCAGGAAGTAAAATTTCGAGTTTAGAAAAGCCTTAAAATTTGGTTTGGTCGCTCCGCGAAGCGGAGTGACCAAACCAAATTTTCAGGCTTTTCTAAACTCGAAATTTTACTTCATGCGCCATGCGTGTTAAACAATGATTTCAAGTGAAGTTTAAAAATACACAAATACATATTGCATTAGAGTACCATTGAATCAGATATTTATTCTGTTATCAATTTCGAGTTAATAATAAATAATTAGATTTCGAACATTTTTGCTAAGAACAACTCGTAGAATATCAAAATGTTAATGGTTACAAAAATATAATTACATGAAATTTATATTTAAAGGATTTGTAATCGTGATTCGAAAAAACAGGATTCTAATCTTTGATTCGAATCATATTTTTCTCTTACGAATTCTTCATTAGAGTATTCGTAAGTCGAATCATATTAGGTTATTCAAGCATTCGTGAGTCGAATCATATTAGCTGATTCGGATTGGCGATTCGAATCCTTTTTTTAGAATTCGTCCCAGCTCTGGTGCTGAACTATTAATAAAATTAACGTGGAAACACCGCGTTTTCATGTGTTCCAACTTCACTCTAGTTAAATGTACAGTAATTTAGAGGTTATGTTACACTGTTTTTGTTCTATGTGTGTAAAAATCTATTCCTTCTGCTGAATTATTTAAAAGAATTTTACTCCTAACAAGTTTTTCCACTCCTTGCTTAAACATGAAGTAACATTTCGAGTTTAGAGAAACCTGAAATTGAACTTCATACGCCACGCGTATAAAACACTGCGAAAAATAATAAAATGAAATTGATTTTTAAAGAATTTGTATTCGTGATTCGAAAAAACTGGATTCGAATCTTTGATTCGAATCATATTTTTCTCTTACGAGTTCTTTATTCGAGTATTCGTAAGTCAAATCATATTAGATGATTCGGATTCGTGATTCAAATCCTTTATTTCAGAATTCGTCCCAGCTCTGTTGTGAACTATTAATGAAATTCACGTGGCAACACCGAGTTTTCATGTGTTCCAACTTCACTCTAGTTAAATGTACAGTAATTTAGAGGTTATGTTACACTGTTTTTGTTCTATGTGTGTAAAAATCTATTTCTTGTGCTGAATTATTTATAAGAATTTTACTTCCAACAAGTTTTTCCACTCCTCGGTTAAGCATGAAGTAAAATTTCGAGTTTAGAGAAGCCTGAAATCGAACTTCATGCGCCACGCGTATAAAACATACATGTATTGTGAAGTTTAAAATATACTTTATGATTGTAATTAGATACATTCGAAATAACTCTATTTTACTACGGCTATTAAACTGGGGATACCACCCTATTAAATTATTAGTTAAATAATTTACTAATACGAAAAAGTTAATATTATCCTTAGAACCGTGTTAATGCTGTGTTAACATCTATTAATAAGGATGTTTGTAATAAAAGAACAGGTGTGGATTCAACGTCAGAAGTATTTTAAAACAACTCCAATTTTTAAAAGGGCATTAAAATAACGCAAAATCTGGTTGTACGAAAAAGTCTTTAAACAATTAAACAACTTTTAAAGTGACAATTATGAAAGGGCTGTACAAATCCCAATATAATTGCAGCAATATATGATGGTAAATTTAAGTCAATCATTTTAATTGTATCGTATGTTCAATAAAAAAAACCTCTAGAGTGCCATGATTTAATTTTTTTTAAATTTAGGTTGGCACACGCTTTAGGAATTGACATATAAAACATCAGACATAATATTTATAATATATAATTTTAGAGTTGCCAACCTACAATATTTTCTATTGCACTCTAGAGGTTTCCTTTATTAAACATATAATATTATAAGATACACTATTAATTAAAACACTTATTCTAGTATCACTGATTTTAATTAACTTTATGACTAGTTCTGACTATTAGTCATTATCAAGGACTCATAGTCGAAACTAGTCGGAAAGTTAAAAAAAATCAGTGAAGCAATACCACGTGCTTTAGTTAATAGTTTATAGCACATATGAGCAACCCCCGGCCCGCTGTAAGATATGATCCGGCCCGCGAGACATTTTGAAAAAACCCAATTAAAAGAATATTACGTTAGGTACTTATACTCACGGGAGTGACAGTGAGGCGGCAAACATCAAATTCTTTGATGTTTGCCGCCTCACTCTTTGATAATCGCCGCCACTCGACTTGCTCGATCAAATTCTTTGAGGTTTGCCGCCTCACGGGCGACACATCAAAAGATTTATTGCTTCTCCATTATTCTAAACTAGTTTATTCCAGATTATTCGTTCATTTTGCCTATATAAGCGGGTGGATGGCCCGAACGTTAGTTCAGTTCTATTTGAGCTACCGAGGTGGTAACTTGGACAAGCGATATCCTAGCGAACTGCTCGAGCCGTCAACTTGCATTGTGACTTTGTGTGCATCTTGAATGGTTACTAACTATAGTTTGTTATTAAATTTATTGAACGATAAGTAAACAAAAATGATGTCTGGTGGAAAGAAACGAAAAGTAGGTACAGAGGGTCGCCATTTTCAAGAAAAATGGACTGAAGAATTCTTTTTTATCTTGCACAATGGTAAGCCTATTTGTTTGCTGTGTAATGAATCCATTTCAGTAATGAAAGAATTCAATATAATGAGGCATTACTCAACTAAGCATGCTACGCTGCACTCACTGACAGGACAATTAAGAACAGACAAAATCCAGAAGCTTACCGCAAATTTGGAAAAACAGCAACAAATGTTTCATAAACAAAGAACACAACTTGATAATGTTGTGAAAGCTAGTTTTATAGTTAACTTAAAATTGGCAAAGGCATTAAAACCATTTGCCGAAGGAGAATTTATCAAGGAGTGTATGTTAGAAGTTTGCGTATTATGTGAAAAGAAAAAAGAATTTGAAAAAAAATAGTTTGTCAAGACGAACTGTTGTTCGACGTATAGAAATGATGGCTAATGATATAAAAACAACATTGACTGACCGTATGGCTGGTTTTGAATCATTTTCCATAGCATTAGACGAGAGCACCGATTTGTCTGACACAGCTCAACTGGCTATATTTATTCGAGGTGTTGATAAGGAGTTCACTGTTACTGAGGAATTGCTTGCTTTACAGCCGCTAAAAGGGACCACTACAGGAGAGGATATTTTTATTGAAGTTCAAAAGGTATTCACAAGTTTTGGCTTGCCATGGTCAAAATTAATTGGAGTATGCACTGATGGTGCACCTTCTATGCTCGGCTTACGTAAAGGTTTCATCGGAATTTTGAATGAAAAAGCAACAGAATTAAATGTGCAAAAAGATGATTTGATAGTCCTTCATTGCATTATCCACCAACAGAACTTGTGTTCTAAGTCCATTCGACTCCAGAATGTTATGAATGTGGTAGTAAAAACCATCAACTTTATTCGATCCCGAGGGCTTAACCATCGTCGGTTCAAGGCGTTTTTGGATGAAATATCAGCTGAATATAACGACGTAACATATTATTGTGAAGTCAGATGGCTGAGCAAAGGAAAAATGTTGAAACGGTTTTACGAGCTTAGAAATGAGATAGCAGACTTTATGAAAATAAAAGATAAACCACTATCTGAATTAAGTGACCCAAAATGGATATGTGACTTAGCATTTCTGGTCGATCTTACAGGCTATTTGAATGATTTAAATTTGAAACTTCAAAAACAAGGACAGTTAGTAAATGATTTGTACAGCCATTTAAAAGAGTTTCAGATCAAACTACGCTTGTGGGAGTCACAGATGCTGTCTGGTAACAGTTACCATTTCAACACGCTCTCTGCGTATGAAAATATTGCTTATGCTCAATATGCTGAAGAACTCAAGTTACTGTCGGAACAATTTTCGAACAGATTTTGCGACTTCAAAAACATGAAAGACTGTTTCAGTTTATTTGCTAATCCTACAACATATATTGTACAAAATGCTCCAATACACTTACAAATGGAGTTGATCGAGATTCAAGAAAACTCACTCCTAAAATCCAAATTTGAAGACGTAGAGTTGTGCGATTTCTACAAAAAATACCTAGAAGAAGACAATTTTCCGCAGCTTAGAAAATTCGCAAGAAGATTGATTTGTGCGTTTGGCAGTACTTATAAATGCGAACAGTTCTTTTCATTGATGAAAGTAGTTTGTAACAATTGCAAATTTAACGATTTAATTATAATGTACCATTTTTTTTAATTTCATTTTGTTATTTTAATAAATTGTACTATAATAACATTGTCGTATTATTTCATGTCTAATATCTATTGCAAAAAATATTATCACTACTTTAAAATGCACTAAGTACTTTTAAACGCGGCCCGCGAACGCATTTGCACGCTAAAGTTTGGCCCTCAACATGTCAAAGGTTGCCCATACCTGGTTTATAGCATAAAATGTTTCACCACGGGTTAAGTGAGAAATTAATTAAAGATAATGTGGTTTTTTATTTATAAAAAAAGTTATAAAAGTCTGTTTAATCATTTCAGAATTAATTATTTAAAAAAAAAATCATTTCGCTCATTAAACCCACACGGTTTAATATGTTTTAATCAATTATAAAAAAAATATTTTGCACAAGCTGAATGTAAGATTTAGTTAGTTAACTCTGCATCCCATATAAATGAATTGAAATTTTAATTAAATCCACTCATTACAATTGGCCTTAATTAACAAACATTGAAATAATTATTGTATGCGTTAAACAACGAAATAATTAATAGCCAGACTAAATACGTTTAAATTTAATTCAAAATCATGATTTTTCAAGCGACACGACTTGTTTTAATTTATAAATGAAGGAAATCATACTACAGAAAATTTTGAAGTATGCATTTTCACATAAAAAATCATTTATCCACACATTATTACTTGATTTTTAAATTTTAAAGTTTGCACTTGCACATAAAAAATGACTGATATAAATATCGAAATTTTACTTCATGCGCCACGCGTTTAAACCAGGGTTGTTAAAAAAACTTGTATTTCATTTTAATTAAAACAAACAGTTTTTTTTTTTACAAAACGTGTTGTTTTCAATAAAAAAGTGTTTAAAACATTAACAATTAAAAACATGTTTCAAACGTGTTTAAAACATGTTTAAAACGTGTTTTAAACATAACCAGCCTTAATAGACCTTAGCATACAGCTTTAACACAGTTCTAAGGATGATTTTGACATTTTAGGTTTAAAAAACGTTTAAGTAGATTACTGTTGTTAGTTTGCAACTAATAATTTAATAGCCATAGTTTAAGTCTCATACATAACCTCAACTGTCATAACAAAATAGGGTTATTTAGAATTCATTCAATAATGCAATAAATCACCTTATCAGCATGTTTTTAACAACAATAACAACAAATCTTCATTACTAGAGGATACAAAATAAATAAATACATTATTCTATACAATAATGTTTTAAACTTCACTTCAAATCAGTGTTTTATACGCGTGGCGCATGAAGTAAAATTTCGAGTTTAGAAATTTTACTTCATGCTACGCGACCAAACCAAATTTCCAGGCTTTTCTAAACTCGAAATTTCACTTCATGCTTAGTCTGGGAGTGGAGACACTCATTTGAAGTAAATTTTTATTTAATAATACATCAGAAGACATACATTTTCACAAACATTAAAAAAACAGTGTAACATACCTTCTAAATTACTTGATTGCAATAAAGTTAGAACACATGAAAATGTTATGTTGCTACGTTCATTCTATCATTATTTCAAAACTAACTAATAACATTTAGATTTTGCTCTATTAATACGAAATGTTAGTATCGTGTTTGTATGCGTCTAGTAGAAATTAATTAGCATTAAACTATAATGATATTAACAGCAATTCTATTAATAAGGCTAAACGTGTTTAAACCACGTTTTAAATTACATTTATGCACACCTAGTTGTGATATTTTATTATGATAAAATTTTATTTTTAATAATTTAATTTGGAATATCTCCAACAATTTAACTAAAATTTGAAAAAGTAAACAAAAAATGTTTAATAAAGTAGTACAAAATATAGTTTAACTAATTTAAGACAATAAGAATAAACTTTTCAAACAAAATTAACGTCTAAAACATGTTTTAGGCGAATTTGACATTTAAAACATGTTTAAAACAAAAGCATTTAAAACACGTCGGCTGTTTTTAAACATGTTTAAAACAGTGTTTTAAAACAAATTGGTTTAAACATAACAACCCTGGTTCAAACACTGATTTGTTTTGGAATTCAAAATATATATCTTTAGCATATTGTTTTAGTCGTTTATTTTGAAATGTTACTTGAAGAAGTAAAATTTCGAGTCTAGAAAAGCCTAAAAATGTTACTTCATACTTAATCTGGGAGTGGAAAACCCTCTTTCAAATCTTTAATTCAAACTGTTTTCAGTGACCACAAATATCTGAAAATTTACGGTATATTGGCGTATGTATCCTTTAAATAAAAACCCCCTGTATATGAATAACTTAGTGATTGAAATATTCATTTTTGAATTATTCTAATCCCAGCATAAATTTTAGATTTTTATTTCTTCAGTTTCAAAAAGACAAACAATGACAATATTGGTGCTGTTAGATTTTAGTAAGGCCTTCGATACAGTCAGGTATGACACTCTTAAATTGATCCTGCGCTTTATAGGGCTTGAGGAATCTGCTGTACTATTATTGTCAAATTATGTTAGCGACCAAAAACAGTGTGTACAACTCGATAATTCTAAGTCAAACTTTATTGATATAAGACAAGGTGTACTGCAGGGTTCTGTGTTGGGCCCTTTATTGTTTTCTATCTACACATCAAATATTCTTTCCCAATTGCAGTTTTGTTGTGGGCACATGTATGCTGATGATAGTCAACTCTACTATTCTTTTCATCCAGAAACGTATCGTGAGGCTGAAATAAATATTAATATTAATATATATCCAGGTGTGCTAGATTTAACCCTAAACCCAGTCAAATCATCTTATCTCATTTTTGGAAAAAAACAATCATGTAATCAACTTTCAAATGAACTTAGACTTTCAATAAATGGAACAGTGATACCGTATGTGAAGGATGCAAAGAACTTAGAAGTAACTATCGATAATACATTCCAATATAAAACGCATATAAACAGATTTATTCGCGCTGCTTATATTAATATGAAGAAATTGTATCCTCATCGGGCATGCTTATCTGAGAATATGAAGATTGCTCTCTGTAACGCATTTGTCTTGTCACGCTTTACCTACAGTGCATTATTATATAATGCAGCAATTGACAAAGTTACGTCAAATCGTATTCAGAGAGTCCAAAACGCTTGTTTGCGTTTTATCTATGGCATTCGGAAATTTGACAGAATTTCTCATAAATTGGTGGATACGGGATGGCTTAACATGTCTAATAGGAGAGAATACCAGACTTTGTGTTTATTTCACAAACTAATAATTACCAAATCACCACCATACCTGTATAATAAAAATACATTTCGGAATGACGTGCATAACCTTAATACTCGATCTAAAGGACGCTTATCCCCTCCGAAACATCGCACTTCTTTATACGAACGGTCATTCTCATTTCAAATTTACAAAATGTACAACTCGATACCACCTGTATTAAAAATGTGTAGCTTAAATAAGTTTAAGGTCGCAGTAAAAAACAATTATTACAGCAATATATTCAATGAAGATAGTATTTTTCATTTTTCTTTTTGTTACTTTTCTCTTAAGTATAAATGTATTATAAATAATACATTTTTATTATATATTCTATCACTAAATTTTATATAGATATTACATTATGTTTTATTTCTTTTCATATTGTAAATCTTATTAGTTCTAAGGTTTGGATGGCAGAACAGTTTGGGGTATACTCCAAAACTGAATCGCGCCGTAAGATTAGCTAGTAGTAATAATTTTTGTTATTTTGCTTACTCATCTCAACCATGTATGTTATTATTATTAAAGTACAAATGGCACAATTTGTATAGTTGAATTTCTCGTGTATGAGAAAGTATCATGAAATCCACATGTGTCTTTTTAAAACCTGTAAACATTTTAGTTTACATCCAGTTATTACCTAGATGTCTGCACCTCATACTTAAATATTTATTCAAAGCGATATCATTGCGATAAAATCGGTATTTTTTTCCGGAGCAGATAAGTGAAAGAAATGAATCAGTAGCGGATTTTTATTTAAAGTACATTTAAATCCCGTAACGACGATAAAAATGCAATCAAATGTGGACGTGATAAGAACGATATGTAATAACTTTTCATGACTCTTTTTAGTGGCAATAACATGTAATAGCAGTAATAAATATTAAATAGCATTTCTCCGGTAAATTGTTGAAACGTAAATATATTTTTGTTTTGCAAGAAAGACAAAACATGAAATAAAATCTCGATCTAATCTCCGTGTAAGTGAATATTGGTAAAATTCGTGTAAAAAAAACACTTTAAACAGACTTTTTACATAAAACCCTTTAATTAAATTATTGCTTATAACAAAAATCAATAATTTAAATTTTATTGTAAATTTCAGTAAAATAAAACGATACAGGGTGATTTAGAACAAGTGTAAAAAAATTCACATCTAGCTCGTTTGAGGTAAATAGATTACATAAACATACAGGGTCCTATTTTCATTATTTATAAAACTAAAGCTGAAAAAAAGTTTGTGCAATAAATAATTTTTATTAGACCATTTAACAATTTAAACAAAACACGAAATAAGCATTTGTTACAATAATTAAAGTGGGATCAAACTTAAGCAGTATATTTTAAACTTCACTTATAATCAGTGTTGTATACGCAACGAAACCAAATTTTCAGGCTTTTTTAAACTCTAAATTTTACTTCATGATTAATTAAGAAGTGGAAATACTCGGTAGAAACTTCAAATTTAACCGCTTTTAAAAAAAAGCAATGAATACCTGAAACTTTACAGCGCATGTATCGGAATTAGTACACTTAAAAAAATCGCTGTCTGTATATTCTAATACTGCTATTTCTTGATATTCACATTTGTTTTCACTAAATTTATTCCGAATAAGCGAATATTATTCTTTTGATTGATTTTAACAATTTTATTTGACAATTTCCTAAAAATTATTGTGTAAACTTAAAAATACAAAAAAATTGCTGAGCTCTCAGTCAAAAATATAAACAAAAATAAAAAGCAAATAACGGATTTAATTCAAATCGCAGAGATTTTTAAAAAAGTGACAATTGTTGTTATAACTCACTTATGTCCAGTTTCACCAACTTTTAGTTAAAACTTATCTGTTGATTAAATTTATTTTTTAATTGGAATAGACATTTTACATGTCATGAACATCAATGTCTTGTGAATCGATTGATTTCTTTACATGTATGTAACTATTACTAGATTTTAATCGATAATTTAATTAACATTGGTAAACCCGGCATTAAACTGCTAACGCTAAAAATTACTCAAAGTATTAAAAGTACATGAAAAATAAACATTTTCTTCAAAACTATTAAAACATAAGTTAATTATAAAAAATGATCTAGCCTTGTATTATCCGCAGGATAAAACAGAATCGATCAAATGTCGAACAACTTGTTAAAGCTCAAATTATTCCTATATTAGAAGTAAAAGTAGTAGATCCTGGAATTATGAATGAATTTTATTGAAAATTACAAAGAATTCCACGTTATTAGGAAATTGACAACTTTTCAAATGCTTGCGTTGTTGAATCAACTTAATATTCACTTTTTTGCTTTAAAACTTAAAGTTTTTCAGTAGCAATAAAAATGTCAACGTTAGGCAATTGTAATTTACAAATGAAACACGATTTTAACTTTGACTTTATTAAGTGACTATAGTTTTGACAACTTTAACTTGTCATTTTCAAACTCAAAGTGATTTAAACTAACAATTGAACAGGTATATAATGTTTCACCTTTAATTGTAGTTTAAAGTACTTTTTGCCTTGTACACACATTTCCGCACCGTCACAGCACCGACAGTCGTTCGAGTGTTGGCCGTGTGTCGGTAGTTAAATTGTATAATGTTATTTAAATACAATAGTTCACACATCACCGCATCATACGCGACATCTGTCACCGCAACGGCATCGATTAGATTTGTTTACTTTTTTACGTTGACGGTGCAATGTCGGTCAAGAATTTTAGTTGATTTTTACTGCTAAAATATATTAAATCTTCGAGAATGAGTACGGTACAATGCGAAATATTTAAATTTAACAAACATTAACATTAACACATTAACAAAAACATGAATTAAATCATTTTAAACGAAATGCAACTAAATATAGATTTTAAATATTTTGTTTGTAGTTTTAATTTAATTATTATAAAATTATAGAACGTTTAAAGAATGGAATGGCATAAATATAATAAAATTACACCAAGTTGTATACCTAGGAAATCCAAACATTTGTAGAAAAAATTCCTAGAATGTAACAGAGATGGGTAGAAGAAAATGTAATAACACTAACTTAAAAAGCTTTACAATGTTATCGTATTCATTACAACATACGAATTGGAGTTAATGTAATTTAATTATTAATTCGACAGATCTTGGTTGTTTCTTAGATATTTTCTTGAATTGTCATATTCTTCCTCCAATGTGAGTGCTATAATTTCCAACGCACTTTTAAATGTTTTCGGTAATCGGTACTACGGTCATTTTATTGGTCGTATGTTGTCATTACTGTCAGTATGATGATGACAAAAAAAGAATCGCATTTTACTTCGAAATTGATATTTTGAATTGAAACGAAAATTGGGAATACTCATGTATATTTGGAGTACGGTTTAGTTTAAATGTCATATTGTAGAGTTAGGTTTGAATTTATTTTCTGAAGTTATTTTGGCTTTGGTTAGGTTAGATGAATTTTCTGGAGTTGGATTAGGTTGAACTATTATATATTATTATCTGGTTACACAGAGTATAGCTCCGTGAACGAAACAGTGACCTATATATGCACTTGTGCATTCGTTTCCTTGACGATGCCACTATGGAGCATTAGATGGCGTTAGCTATCGAATCCATTTAATGGATTAGGTTAGTATAGATATAATTGTATGGGGTAAAGTTAGAATTAATTTTGTGATGTTAGGTTTAATTACGTTAGATGCCACTTTATGAAGTTGCGTTAGATTAGATGTTAGTTAGATTAGGTTAGAATTTATTTTGTAGAGTTTTATGTGATTTAGATGTCATGATATGGAGTTGGGTTAGGTTTGGTTGGATGTCACTTTCGAAGTAAAATACGAGTTGGGTTACATACATCTAACTATAATGTATGTTAGGTTAGATCAGATTCAGGTGGTCATTTTTTAAATCTCCCACATATTTGTTCAAGTCCATTGGAATTATTCCAACGAGTGTTTCGAATCCCAGATTAAGCATGAAGTAAAATTTCGAGCTTAGAAAAGCCTGAATTTGGATTTAGGCGTGTAGCGTCCAAATCCAAATTCAGGCTTTTCTAAACTCGAAATTTTACTTCATACGCCACGCGGGGGATTAAGCCATGTAAATTTTGTATGTTGGGACTACGGTTCCAACGTTGTTATAAGACCCTTGAACCGTTCGTAATTTAGTATTTATATGGAAATAAAAGTTCATATAAAGATTCTATTTCCACTATTTTATTATATAATGGTCACTTTTGACGTGTGAAAGACAGAAAACAATACATCGAAGCGATAATCTCTCTGAAGTTGGAGTAGTTTTGCTTCCATACAACAAATTTAAACGTTCCGCCATCTTATATGATGTTGAAAAGTGACATAAGAAGTACAAGTGATAATTGAAAGATGGCACTACGCTATGTTTAAGCCAGAATTGACAACCGTAGGTGCTCGGTTGTCAATTCTTAACACTGAAATATTGTAAAATACATACATTTTAAATATTGTACAATATATACAAAAACACTTTTATTAAAGTATTTAAATAATTATATGTTGTTTATTTCCAACAATGGTAGCTGATAAGCAAATAAACATAAAAAAGGTCCTCCATGCTTCACTACTTCGAAATTTATAGTAATTAAATTGCAATTAAAGAACCAGCGACCCCAACAGGCCGGGGCTCATCGGGGTTTCCCCGTAGCTCTTATGGCCAGTCCGCCTATGCTTCTAATTATAGGAACATGTATAGTTAAAATAAAAATACCCCGTATAACTGAAATAATGCAACTTGGCGATTTTATTACATATTGAAATACTTTGAGAATTCTGCCACTCATTGACTCATTTTTATCTTTAAGGATTAAAATATTTTGTTTTTATCTAGAACTACTTGTATGTGGAACAACTTAAAAATAAACCAAAAAGACACGATAAGATATTTATCTTGAATAGATATTACAAACAGAATATGTTCAACATGATTTTATTAAAATTAATAAATTTGAACTATTAGTGTTTTATTTTATTTTTTAACGAAGATTTCCATTCCTTGTTTAAGTATGATGTAAAATTCTAAACCAGCGCTACCTAAAGTGTGGTCCACGGACCGGTGCCGGTCCGCAGGACAGTTTCTGCCGTCCCGTCGCAGATTTTTTTTTGTTTAAATCTATTTTTTAAAATATATGTATAATTAGCTGAACATGGTTTTCATTTGAACACAAAATATAACCCCCAATAAATAAATAATAATGAATAATTTGGGACAAAAATTATTCCAAATTTACTTAAAAACATAGACAACCTCAATTGCGTTCACGTGAAAAATCTAAATCAATTATAGTGCTTATTCAATTTGTCAAAATTTCCATTCTTAGAGTACTTCATGTTTGATAATGACGAGCTAAACTGCAGTTTGTCGAAACTGCAGTCACATTAAATAAAAAAGTGTTATATAAACAAAGTAAAAAGTGTTTTACTTGATTCTTAGATTTGTTTGTAAATTTTAATGATTTTAATCAACTTTCTTCAATGTTGATGATTTTCGTCAGTTTTATATAATTTTCCAATTTTAATTCACAAGAAATAAATCTTCGCAATTTTAATTCATAAGAAATAAATCTTCGCGTGGCAAATCCAAATTTTCAGGCTTTTCAAAGAGTGGAAAAACTAGTTAGTTTATAGAAATTTTACAGCTTATGCATCGGGATCAAGTATACTTATCGTAAAATTTCCTGTAAATAGAGAAGTAGGACAAAATAAAACTTATAGACTAAATATAAATCTATGAAAATTAGTATAATAATAATAAATCTTATAACTTAATAAAACAGATTAAAATATTTAAATTAATAGAGGACACAATACAATTTAATTAAAACACTTAACTGTGTTTTGGCACTTTAATTTACTTTTCAACTGAAAAGTGAAATAAAACTGGTAAAACAAATTTGTTATGAAAGTGTACCACAAAGTAAACGCCAACCAAATTAAAGGCAATACAATTTATAATTATGGACATCATAAAATAAATTAAAATATTAGTAGAAATGAATATCGGATTCGTAGTACTAACAAAGTATTTTATTTTAATAAAAGTGTTAGACATATATACAAAGTAATCTCAAGCGATTACTTTGTATATATGTCTAACACTTTTATTAAAATAAAATACTTTGTTAGTACTACGAATCCGATATTCATTTCTACTAATATTTTAACAAATCAAATACTAGAACTCAATCTGAAGTCACATCATATTTTTAATGATTTTCCAAATAAAATCTTACGTAATAGCTATTGGTTATTTTTATGGTGACAATGCACACTTAAAAAGCTCATAACTTTAATTTTAGATAAATTATTGAATACAGAAAATTGGAATATCAAAAATGGTTATTTCTTGATAATTTCTAAAACTTGAAGTAATATTTATAACACTTCGATAAATCCAATGAGTTTTATAAAATGCGTTACTTTGAAGCTTTCTGTACTGTAATATTAATTACAAGGTGGGTGAAAAGTTACCTCAATTTTCCTTGGATAGGGATTTGATGATGTTATTGTGATTTTCTGTTAATTATAATGATTTAGTCACACTTGACAACAAAATTCAATTAATATTATTAAAATATTTATTTATTTATTCATTTACTAAGAGAAAATATCCCATTACAGGAAAAGATTACATATAGATACAAAATAATAGAAAAGAATAATGCGAAATTAAAACAAACAAAACAATAAACTACAAAAAAAGAAATGTATTTTAACAAATAGGTATTTTTTAGGCAGATGAGAACGTAGATAAATTTGATAAAAATATATCTATTTAAAGGAGAATTTAAAGTGTCTTGCGTTAGGTTTATTATAATAAAAAGTCACTGAGTGAAGTGTACAGAATTTCGGAACATAAATAATGAATATGTTTTATAAAGTTAAAACCACAATATACAGGAAGTTTTTCTTTTAAGTATACATATTTCTATTGTGTGAATGTTCGTTGTTTTTTTATTAGTTAAATTTAAAGCTGTCAACGAGTGTTTTCCACTTCCAGGCTAAGTATGAAGTAAAATTTCGAGTTTAGAAAAGCCCCGCGTAGAAAATTTGTCGAGGGTCGCGCAGCGACCCGAGACAAATTTTCACGGGGCTTTTCTAAACTCGAAATTTTACTTCATGCGCCACGCGTATAAAACACTGATTTCAAGTAAAGTTCAAAACATACTAAAAAGTGCGACCTCGACAAATTTTCTACGCGGGGCTTTTCTAAACTCGAAATTTCACTTCATGAGCCACGCGTATAAAACACTGATTTCAAGTAAAGTTCAAAACATACTAAAAAGGTTTATACATTAATGATTTATTGTATTATTAAATAAATTCTAAATAACCCTATTCAACACTGTTTTATTGAAAATAAACAAGTTTTGTAAAAAAAAAACTGTTCGTTTTAATTAAAATGAAAAAAAAAACGTTTTTTTTTTAACAACCCTGCTTCTAAATCTTGTTAACTTTCGCCAGTTTCCATAAATTTTATCAATTTACGTAAATGTTGATAATATTCATCAATGTGAAAAGTAATTAGTTTTCATTGATTATTTATTTATCAATTTTCAAGATTTTAACATAATTCTAACTTCAAACAGAAATTATTAAAAAAAACCGTGTTTCAGATTAATAAAAAGTATGCGTTGAATTTTTAAGAATGTTCTGTATCTATCCATTTTTCGGAAATAATATAACTTTTCAATTGAAGTGCATTCAACTTTAGACAAAATATGTAAGTTTTAAAAGGATTTACAATTTTTGAAATCAAATATCCTCTAATTATCGCATTAAATTTCACTGTTTTTTTTTTATCATTATTATTTTGTTACTTTCCCTGGATCAAAAATACCGGTCCGCAACACAAAATAATTTGGGAAGCGCTGTTCTAAACGACTTTACAAAAGCCAGAAAATGTTAAGCTTTTCGAAACTTTCGTTTAACCTTTTCAGCCCTGGAATTTTTCTGGTGCCCAAAAAAGTGTTTTGTGCACTGTATACTATTTATTACTATCTTAGATATACAGAAACTTTTTCTTTCAAGTATACATATTTCAATATACTGTACACGCTGTAAATCTACATATATTCATTGTTTTTACAAATATTTCAAATTGAAGTTTCGAACGTAACGAAGCGTAACGAAGCGAAGTTTTACTTCATGCTTAATCTGGGAGTGGAAAACACTCGTTTAAGACTTTGAATTAAACTATTTTAAAAAACAAACGATATTGGGACAAGTTACAACTCATGCATACATATATGTACAGGGAGTTTTTCTTTAAAGTATACGTTTTCCAAATTCAGCCTATTTTCTATCAATCTTTAGATATTCGTTGTTTTTTTTAAAGAGTACAATTTGTAGCTTTAAACGAGTGTTTTTCACTCCCAGACTAAGCATGAAGTAAAATTTCGAGTTAAGAAAAGCCCCGTGAAAATTTGTCGAGGGTCGCGCAGCGACCCGAGACAAATTTTCTGGGCTTTTCTAAACTCGAAATTTTACTTCATGCGCCACGCGTATAAAACACTGATTTCAAGTGTGGTTCAAATATACATAAATTTCACAATATTTTTGTGTTTGATACGCGTGGCGCATGATGTAAAATTTCGAGTTTAGAAAAGCCCAGAAAATTTGTCTCGGGTCGCTGCGCGACCCGAGACAAATTTTCACGGGGCATTTCTAAACTCGAAATTTTACTTCATGCTTAGTCTGGGAGTGGAAAACACTCGTTTAAAGCTTCAAATTGAACTCTTAAAAAAACAACGAATATCTAAAGATTTAAAGAAAATAGGCTGGATTTGGAAAACGTATACTTCAAAGAACTCCCTGTACATATATGTATGCATGAGCTGTAACTTGTCCTAAAATTGTTTGTTTTCTAAATAATTTTTTTTAAGTCTTAAACGAGAGTTTCCACTCCCACATTAAGCATGAATTAAAATTTCGAGTTTAGAAAAGCCTGAAAATTTGGTTTGGTTTGGTTAGACTCTTTTAAAAACACAACGAATATCTAGATTTAAAGAAAATAAGCTGAATTTGGAATACGTATACTTTAAAGAAAGACTCTCTGTATGTATACTTAAAAGAAAAATTCCCTGTATATTTAAAAGAAAAATTCCAGGTATGTTTACCAAATTTTAGTGGTGGCAAATGCCACCGTCAGGGCCGAAAGGTTTAATGCGAAGTTCAAATTTGTGTTTTTGTGTTATGTTATTTTATTATTCAATTATGTATACATTTTTGTATTGTATTAATAATAATTCTTTATTTCACAAAATCTAAATCAGCTGTAGTTTTGTAAATAATAAAAATCGAAACTACATTTATTTATAATAAAAAATTACGAAAAAACTATTCGTGAAAATGCAAACAGTGTCTTAATTAATGAGACAATTTAAGACGATAAATATTTATTGAAACAACTACTTCCCGTGCAAATACACCTCCGGATATTGAATTATACAATGAAATATTTAAAATCTTATTTAATTTGATTTGTTACAACGCTCTATTAAAGTATATGTAACGTTTAGGTCAAATTCTCTTCAAACCAACTAACAATACAATTTAAAATGAATGGAGAGATAGCAAAAAATTAGAAGTGAAAGGACTTGGATTTCTCGAATTCAAATAGTTTTGAATTTGAATTTATCTACATTTATTTAACTCATTGTCTTCAAATAAGCCCCTGAACAAGATGTGATTTTCTTACACCTAGTTTAAATCACCCTGTATAAGACTTAAGGATTGGCTGATTGAATGGTTGCATTCGTCCCAGTCTTAAGAATTACATTTTTAGACTGATTCTAAAGACTGGGACAATTCAACCACTGAAAACATTTTTGTTTGTAGATGTACGAATTTTACTAAACTTTGAAAGACTTTGAAACATTTTTTGTGTAGTCTAAAAATACTGAACTCGACCAAAAATCAACGTTATATAGTCCTAATTAAGTAAATATTTTATATAACGCTTGAATATTTGTAAATAATTGCGTTCAATTTCAAATTAATTCATGTGTTTTGAATACATACTTGCAATTATGTATTATAATATATGTAGTGTGTAAAGATAGTATTAAAGGATACTGCAATTTACCTAACATACATAAATATACATTTTTAAAAATGTGCAAACATTGTGCATGAACGTGTAAATCCCTCAATTCGAAAAATTGCGTGCCCCACGTGATGTTATCTTATTTTGTAGTCAAACATTCACATGGACGAGCAGCTTGTGTGGTTGTTCAAACATTTACTGAGATACACTTGAATTAAGCAATAAATTTCAAGTTTTTAAGTGAATTTACGATCCAGATATTAACTTGGCAAATATTTGCTTTCCAGTGAATAATTTTTAAGTGCGTGTTTGTTTGGATGGATTTTTCTGCAAATATTAATAAAATTGTGAGTTTTTTCTAAAAATATCAAAAATACTATTGTTTAAAATGATTATTTTTTTTTAGGTTTATTTCAATCAAACATACAGAGAGTTTATCTTTTAAGTATACATTACCCAATTATGTGATCTAAATTTTCAGATATTCATTGATTTCTTAAGAGTTTAATTTGAAGCTCTAAATGAATAATATTTTAAATTGAACTTTCAAACGAGTGTTTTGCACTCCCAGATTAAGCATGAAGTAAAATTTCGAGTTTAGAAAAACCTGAAAATTTGGTTTGGTCGCGTAGCGAAGCGGAGCGACCAAACCAAATTTTTAGGCTTTTCTAAACTCGAAATTTTACTTCATGCGCCACGCGTACTGATGTGATGTGATTTTTAGAATATACGTTTTTAGCATATTACTTTAGTAGAATATTTTAAATTTAAAATCAAATCAGTGAATATTTGGCTAGATCGCTCCGCTTTTATAAGCTCGAAATTTTACAGCATGCGCCACGCATTTAAGACACTGATTTCAAGTAAAGTTCACTTGTTCACAATATTTCAGTGTTTCATACGCGTGGCGCATGAAGTAAAATTTCGAGTTTATAAAAGCCTGAAAATTTGGTTTGGTCGCTTCGCTTCGCTACGTGACCAAACCAAATTTTCAGGCTTTTCTAAACTCAAAGTTCTAGTTTATATTTAATCTGGAAATGGAATACACTCGTTAAAAGCTTCAAATTAAACTCTTTTAGAAAAAGCCAATGCTCATGTATATTTTAAAGAAATTCGATGTATAGCCATCAAATATAAATATATTTAAACTAATATTACAATTAGTAATTAAATACCACATAAATGTAATAATATTATATTTTAGAATAGAAAATCAGAATTGGAAGCTGTTTCATTTGTGTGAAATTAGGTTTCAACAATCTCCAATATCATTTTATAAAAGTTTTGGATCAGTGGCGTAGCAACATACGCAAGTAAATTCTGTGCAGTCTCTTTTTTCTCAGAAAAACTATTCAATGCTTCTATGAACAATATGTACTAAATATTCGAATAGGTATTGAAAACTAATTATTTGAAATTTAATAAATTAGTAGGCATTCGCTGTGTTTATTCAATTTGAAACTGCTAACATAATTTAATTCACATTTGAAGTTTAGTAAAGCCTGAAAATGTTTATTTTACGGTTCAGGCTATTCTAAACTCGAAATTTTACTTAATGCGCCAGGCGTATAAAACACTGAAATATTGTGAAGTTGTATTGACTTAAGTTAATTTCTTGTTTTGCGTGAGATGATCTAGATCAGTGGTTTTCAAAGTGAATTTTAAGGGCACCAATCAAAAACTGATAGAATTACGACTATTCTATCAGTTTTTGATTGGTGCCCATGATAATCGACCAAATATATTTATTTTTGCTACGATTTATTTATGATTTATAAATGTATCTAGATACCTAAACAATATATTTTGAACTTTCCTTGAAATTAGTGTTTTGTATGCGTGGGGCATGAAGTAAATTTTCGAGTTTAGAAAAGCCTGAAAATTTGGATTGGTCGCTCCACTTCGCTACGCGAGAAAACCAAATTTTAAAGCTTTTCTAAACTTGAAATTATACTTGATGCTTAATCTGGGAGTGGAACCACTTGCTAAAAGTAAATGTCAATTAAATAATTGAGCGGATCAAAACATTTTCACAAACATAAACAAAAACAGTGTAACATAACGTCTAAATGACTTCAAATTTAATTAGAGTGAAATTGAAACACATGAAAATTCAATGTTGCCACGAACAAAAGCAAACGAGATATTACATTTTTATGAGAAGTTATTTAAAGTTACTAAATTTATCATTTTTTTCAATAAAATCTTAGGATTTTAAAGTTATTCAATAACATATTGAATTTTTGCAAAATGCCCAAATAAATATCTTCATAATTTGGGCGATTTGTCAACAAAACTTCGACTTGATTTTTCCTCTAATTTTTGTACAAATTAAAAGTGTTTTCTATCCGGTCGGTTAATCCGGGGAAGCACGGTATATGACTCCGTAATTTTACCTAAAAATTATAAATACGGTCCGACGAAAAAAAAAGTGGTATCCCCTCAATTATCAGATGACCGAATACGTTATAAATGTAATAATTTATTTAAAAATACTCATTATTAATTGCTAATTTGTTGTCGTTTGATCCTTGCTATTTATCTCTAGTTTTCTATCTCCCTTTAGTTCAGTTATCTCGAAGCAATAAATCATAAACGATTCAAAATCACGTTGCAAATAGCGCTTTGGCGCATGTCCAATTGTTGCCACATTTACTACCAAATTTGAAAACTCCAAAACATGATACTTGTGAAAACGCAATTTGGCCGGACTCCACGTAATTTGAGTAAATTGTGGGGGCGTGTCGAAAATATTAAAATATTGCACACATAAATATTTAAACGAAAGGTTCATCAAATGTTTGCATACAAAACAAGCCGGCTATGTTTCAAGCGACCAAATCAAATGTTCAGGCTTTTCTTAACTAATAATTTTACTTTATGCTTAATCTGAGAGTGGAAATACTTATTATAAGTATATATATTGGTTGTATAAATTAAATTCACTTGGTTTTGTTTGAAAAGTGTTTTAAACTAATAATAAGTATCGGTTACTTTTTTCTCATTAATCACTTGGTAAAACATTTTTAAATATATTGGTTTTGTAAATTAAATTCACTTAATTTAGTTACACTTATTTGTATTTTATTTTTCTATTAGTTTCAGCTTAATGTCATTATGAAGATAATGGCATTAGGTCGAAACTAGTAGAAAAATAAAATACATATAAGTGTAACTAAATTAAGTGAAATTAATTTACAAAACCAATATATTTTAAAAGGTTTTACCAAGTGATTAATGAGAAAAAAGTATCCGATATTTATTATGACTTTAAAACTCTTTTCCAAAATACCAAATTACTGAAAATGTATACAGTACACATTGGGATATGTACATGTATAGGTACTTAAAAGAAAAATGTCCTGTATACTCCAATGTTTATAAAATGTAGTTATAAGATAATTAAAATATAACAGTTACTTATAATAAGTATCGGTTACTTTTTTCTCATTAATCACTTGGTAAAACATTTTTAATATGTTGGTTTTGTAAATTAAATTTACTTAATTTAGTTACACTTATTTGTATTTTATTTTTCTATTAGTTTCTCCTTAATGTCATTATGAAGATAATGGCATTAGATCGAAACTAGTAGAAAAATGAAATACGTATAAGTGTAACTAAATTAAGTGAAATTAATTTACAAAACCAATATATTTTAAAATGTTTTACCAAGTGATTAATGAGAAAAAAGTATCCGATACTTATTATGACTGTCCTGTATACTCCAATGTTTATAAAATGTAGTTATAAGATAATTAAAATATAACAGTTACAGCGTTGATGAAATTTTGTTTCATGTTATTGAAACAGATTTCACAAAACTGCAAAGATAATTCATAGTAACGAAACTAATGAAATTCAAATGAATCAAGCAGTTTTCACAGAAATGAGTAAAGGTTTTTTGTTTTTATGAAATGTATTTTGGATTTCACTAGAACAGATTTCAATATGTTGAATTAATGTATTCGTTATAAGATTATTATTACGTATATTAGACGTTTTATAAGGGTATGTACTTTTTAAGAATACTAAGTTATAGGTAATATTACATTTTAATTTAAAAAGCAATATTGGTTTATTATATAATATTGTATATTTAACCCTTTCAGCCCTGGAATTTTTGTGGTGCCCAAAAAAATGTTTTATACACTGCATATTATTTATTACTGTCTCAGATACACAGAGAGTTTTTTTTTAAGTTTACGTATTTCAATATACTGTTTACGCTGCAAATCTTCAGATATTCGTTGTTTTTACAAGTATTTCAAATTGAACTTTCAAACGAGTGTTTTCCACTCCCAGATTAAGCATGAAGTAAAATTTCGAGTTTAGAAAAGCCTGAAAATTTGGTTTGGTCGCTCCGCGAAGCGGAGCGACCAAACCAAATTTTCAGGCTTTTCTAAACTCGAAATTTTACTTCATGCGCCACGCGTACTAAACACTGATGCGATGTGATGTTTAGAATACCCGTTATTAGCATATTGCTTTAGTAGAATATTTTAAACTTTACCTAAAATCAGTGTTTTATACGCGTGGCGCATGAAATAAAATTTCGAATTTAGAAAAGAGTGAAAATTTGGTTTGGTCGCGTAGCGCTAAATATTAGCCTATTGTATCATATAATTTAACAGCATTTTAAATACATTTAGATATTTTTAAATAATAGAAAATTGAATGATGAAATTTGTGCATAATTTTGTGATTGGATAATAAAAATACACTTATCGTTTTGCCATAATAAGTTACGAGATGTAACACTAATTTTATTAAAACGTTGCGAATACAAGACATCTGATCGTTCATTAATCAGATTTATTATATTATTTATTAAGATATTTTATATAATTCAGATATCTTTTATTATGTATTTAGATATTTTTAAATTAAAGAAAATCTAATGATGAAATTTGCGAATATTATTGTGATTGGATAATAAAAATATAATTATCGATTTGCCATAATATCTTATGAGATATAACACTAATTTTATTTTCGTAGCATAATCCAGCGAATCGCCTCCGAGATTACAGGATTATTTAAAAATCATTAAGGGGATGTCACCTTTTTTTTTTCTATCGGACTGTATTTATAAATTTTAGGTAAAATCGAAAGACATAAATTATATTAGAAAATAAAAATGCCTATCCTCATTTTTATTTTCTAATGAATTATGTGACTCTCAATTTCACTTAAAATTTATAATTACGGTCCGATACAAAAAAGTGGCATCCCCTTAATAATTTTTAAATAATCCTGTAATCCCGGAGGCGATTCGCTGAATTATGCTACGAAAATAAAATTAGTGTTATATCTCATAAGTTATTATGGCAAAACGATAATTATATTTTTATTATCCAATCACAATAATATTCCCAAATTTCATCATAAGATTTTCTATTATTTAAAAATATCTAAATAAATAATATAAAATATCTAAATAATATAAAAGATCTTAATAAATAATATAATAAATCTGATGAATGAACGAACAGATGCCTTGTATTCGCAACGTTTTAATACTCGTACAATCATTATACATTTGTGTCACAATTGAAAATGACATGCTAGTGTCAAAACTCAAGTTGTGGGAGAAAAATAAAGTGATATAAAACGTAATAATACTCCCCAATAATTATTTAACATCAATATTGTTCGACAAGCAAAGCGCTTAATTTTTTCGCAAAAAATGTAAATCAGCAAATAAATCTGAAACATCAATTTAAAAACTACAGAGCTTGACAGAATAATGTAGATTGATGTTTTAAATGTGTTTATTAATTCATAATTTTTAGTATATTTCATCTTTTGTAGACCCTGTAGTTGAAGCGGAGCAACCAAACCAAATTTTCAGACTTTTCTAAACTCAAAATTTTACTTCACACCACACGTATAAACAGGGTTGTTATGTATAAAACACTTTGTTTTAAAACAGTGTTTTAAACATGTTTAAAAACAGCCGTCGTGTTTTAAACGGTTTTGTTTTAAACATGTTTTAAATCTTAAATTTGTTTAAAATATGTTTTAAACGTTAAATTTGTTTAAAACGTTTTTTTATTCTCTTAAACGTTTTGTTTACGTTTTTAAATGTTAGTTAAATTGTTGAAGATATTTCAAATTACATTATTAAACATAATATTTCATTGCAATAAAATATCACAGCTGTGTATGCATAAATGTGATTTTTAAATACAGAGAATTTTTCTTTCAGGTATACATATGCATACACTGTAAATTTTACGATATTCGTTGTTTTTTTTACGACTTCAATGAAAATCTTTAAACGAGGGTTTTCCACTCCCAGACTAAGCATGAAGTAAAATTTCGAGTTTAGAAAAGCCTGAAAATTTGGATTGGCCGCGTAGCGAAGCGGAGCGGCCAATCCAAATTAGGCTTTTCTAAACTCGAAATTTTACTTTATGCGCCACACGTATAAAATATCGTAAAGTTTAAAATATACGGCTTTAGCAATCTAATATGTAGATGTGTATAAAACGTGAGTCAAATTCTGCGCTGAACAAATTGTTCAAAACTGATTATAGGCAACCCAATAACTTAACGTATATTAGGTTGCTTATAACCGTTGTTGTATGTGTGTGTTTTTGTAACTTCACTATAAATCAGTGTTTTTAAGCGTGGCGCATGAAGTAAAATTTCGAGTTTAGAAAAGCCTAATTTGGATTGGCCGCTCCGCTTCGCTACGCGGCCAATCCAAATTCTTAGGCTTTTCTAAACTCGAAATTTTACTTCATGCTTAGTCTGAGAGTGGAAAACACTCGTTAAAAGTCTCAAAACAACGCTTTAAAACAACGAATTCCCGCAAATTTAAAAAACGCTGTAATTATCGGGATGTGTATACTCAAAAGGAAAATGCCCTGTATGTTCTATTTAAAACGCGTTTTAAACGTGTTTTATACATGTTTTAAGCACGTTTTAAACATGTTTTAAGCACGTTTTAAACATGTTTTAATTGTTAACACGTTTAGTAAAAAAACTGTTTCAATTAAAATGAAAAAAAAACGTTTTTTAACAACCTTGCGTATAAATCACTGAAGTATTGTTAAGTTTAAAATATACTTTCTAGTCTGTGGATTTTTCAAAATCACGGCTTTGAAAATATAATTTGCAGAATTAAACATTTATAAATATTAAATGTCTGGTGTGAAAATATTTGAATATTGATACTTTTCTTTGTGATATTTTGCCGTATCGATATTTTGAATATCGATACTTCTTTTATGATATTTTGCCGCATCGATACTTTGCTATACGATATATTCAATATTTAATATGGATATATTTTTTTAAATCGGAACATCTTTAATCTACATTGGCATTTATTATACTATGATAAATGACCTTGTCAACTTGACACAAGTTTGAATAGAACTATAATGATGGTCATGTTATTGTTTTTCTATTCTTTTGACTGTTATGACAGTTGTGATGTATTTTAAACTAACGAGTGTCTTCCACTCCCAGATTAATCATGAAGTAAAATTTCGAGTTTAGAAAAGCCTGAAAATTTGGTTGCGGAGCGACCAAACCAAATTTTCAAGCTTTTCTAAACTCGAAATTTTACTTCATGCGCCACGCGTACAAAGCACTGATTTATAGTGGAGTTCAATACATAATGTACATAATGCTAAAGTTTGATCTCACGTTGTTTTGCCCCCCCCTAAGACGAAATCCTGGATACGTCACTGGTTAAATCACAATAATGTTAGAATGATATTTAGATTAATTTCAACTATCTGAATTTAAAGAAGTCAATAAAATATTGAACAATAATTTTAAAGATATTCTGTTTCGAATACCGTGAAGAAGTAATATACAAATATTCATTTAACCCTTTACTGCGCGATTTTTTTAAATTTTAACAAAACAAATGTTTTTTGATGTTAAAGGAAGGAAGAAGTCAAGGAACTCGGGAAAAATATTGTTTTTGCTTTTACATACAAAAATTTAACATTTCAAAAACATCGCTGAACCCTAATATCCCTCCCTAGCTACGGCCTTGATGGCGCATGAAGTTAAATTTGGAGTTTAGAAAAGCCTGAAAATTTAGTGTTGTGTATAAATGTGCACCACATTTTTTAGATTTAACCGGCTTAGTTTTAGGTTTTATGTGTTCTATTAATGTTTTGTTAAAACTTTCGTCATTTGTCAAAAGCTGAAATGTGTCAAGTTTGACGTGTTTAATGTCGACACATCGAAAATGTCGATATCGACAAGGTTTATATATTCATCGAAAATGTCAAATTTCAGTTGTTCGGTGTCGGTACATCGAAAAGTGTCAAATTTGACGTGTTTAATCTGGTACATCGGGGATGTCCTAATTTAAGTTATTTAATGTCAATATATCAAGAAAGTTCAATATTGACGTGTTTTGTGTCGACAAAAACGTAAAATCGAGCCGACTGTATTTTAATCTTGACAATACTTGAGTGTTTTGTACGCGTGGCACATGAAGTAAAATTTCGAGTTTACAAAAGCCCTAAGAAAATGTTCACGCGGGCTTTTCTGAACTCGAAATTTTACTTCATGCTTAGTCTGGGAGTGGAAGACACTCGTTCGGAGATGATAAATGTCACACGTGTCAATATCGATTGAATAATGGCTAATGAAATGTCACGTGCGTCAAGTTTTCAAGATATTTTCTATATTTCTAGATTTTCGACAATTATGAAAATTTTCAATATTTCGAGGTTTTAATCAGATTTTCGTCCATTCATAAAATGTTTATCAGATTTTCAACATATGGGGGTTTTTGACGACTATACAATTTTTTATCAGATTTTCAATATTTTGAGATATTTATCAGATTTTCGTTATTTTCGTCAATTTATTAAATTTTCATGAGGTTTTCAATATTTCGATATTTTTGACGATTTTTAAAATTTTCAGTAGATTTTTAACATTTCGAGATTTTCGATATTTTAAGATTTTCTTTAATTTAAAAAAAATATGACATTTTCAACGTATCGAGAATTTCGACAATTTTTCAAATTTTTATCCGATTTTTAATATTTCCAGATTTTCATCAATTTGTAAACTTTCGCAGGCTTTACTAAACTAGAAATTTTACTTCATGCTTAATGTAGTTGGTGGAACACACTCGTTAGAATAATACTGGGGGACTTTAATAAGAAAAAATTGGTAATTTAGAAAAAATCCCACTTGAATCTGATCTATGATTAGAAATGTCTACAAAGTGACATCTAACTTAATCTAACTCAACTCAACAAAATTAATTCTAACCTAACCTAGCCTAACTCCATAAAATGGCATCTAACTTAACCATTCTTAATCGAGGAGTGGAATACACGTGTTAGTAGTTTCAAATTGAACGATATAATTATGATTTTACGCCAATGTCGATTTTTTCGTCCGATATTGTTATTTTATGTTAATATCGTAACGTTCGGTCATTTTATGGCAGTATTGTATTTTATGTCACTGTCGGTACGCACAATTTACACCAGTGTTTAATGGTAAAAATATTGTTTTTGCTTTTACATAAAAAAAATTACATTTTAAAAATTTTGGAGAGGGTTTGAACCCAGAAATTCCCTGCCTGGCTACGGCCTTGACTCCGTGCAGTAAATGGCTAATCAAAAATGAAGAAACAAGAATTGACTTCTTATGAATTAATAACTCGTAATTGCGATAAAAGCAGTATTTCTTATTTAATTGAGAATATATATTACATAATTATTTTTGTATATGTGTTTATGTTATGAATGAAATTGTAATTAAATGACGATAAACCAGTTCTTCAATTTGAACTTAGATGACATGTAAATAATAATCGGTCGCGTTTCGTCTGGCGCTGCCGGCTACACGGAAAAATCAATGTTCCAGTTCTAATTCTTAATAACACGGTAACACACTGAACGAAAGTTCAGTCCGGTTTGATACCATCCATCATCCGGTAATTACAAATCGAAGTTATCGATCAGTCCGAAATAGAAGTAAAGAAAAACTTACCGATTTTCGCGAGACTCGCACAGAATATCCATAATCCAATAATGAAGGGGATTTCCACTCTAGCAAAAGACACAGACATCACTTGATAGCGTTCGACTTTTTTCTTGGGGGCGGTTTGGGGTTCCTCGGACGTGGGGCTCGTCGCCTCGGAGTTGGAATCGGTCGGCGTGTTCGTGTTCCCGGTGGTGGAGGATTCGAAAGAGGACGCAGGGGAGTCCTTTTGCGCCGGTGGGCCCATGGGGCCGAATTGCAACCCCTCGTAATTCTGGTTGTAGTCATCCGGTATGGGTTGCAGGTCCGGTTTGGGGAAGTTGAGGGTGTCGGCGTTGTTGTTGACATCCTGGGGTATTTTCGGAAAGGCGGTCGCAGCAGCGCAGATGGTTAATAACAGAAGGAGGGTGAGGGTGCAGGGCCTGCAGGCCCTCCTCGAGAGGTTCACACCGTGCTGGAGTAAATACATCACATATGGACTAAGAACGCGGGAGGACTGCCATGGAAGCAGCAGTCGGTTTTGGTTGTGATTGTGGTTTCTGCAGCAGGCGACGCGCCATCGTTCGTACACCTGCCGAGGATAGAGACTGGGCGTCAGGCTGACACAGCTGACGGCGCCGCGACGCTACGCGACCTAGAGCGCATGTCCAACCCTTCCATTTCCTTTACTACTCGCTGGAGTCTAGCATGGAGGTGATTCCATTTTTTTTTTTCAAATAACTCTAATTGCAAAAACGTCTTTGCATTGAAGAAGGCAAATTATTTATGAAAAGAGTATAATAATTAAAATCTTTATGAGCATTATCAATTCTCTGCTTCTTCAGACCGGTTTCACTATAATGTTAATTCGCTACTAGTTTTATTTACATTAAATTAGGCGCGCATCCACGAGGGGAAATGGTCAGTCGATAAAACAAGATAAAAGAAAAAAGAAAAAAAAATTGAAATGTGTCTATAATACTTGTTCTTCGTCATTGATAATTTAGTATAAAAATATGTCTAACAAACCCGGGTCTGTATTATTTAAACATCACGTTAAATCAGTGTTTTATACGCGTGGCGCATGAAGTCAAATTTTGAGTTTAGAAATGTCTGGAAATTCGGTTTGGTGGCCCCGCTCCGTTTAGAGTTCATTAAATGCTAGAAGTATTAATTTTTCGTATATTTTATGACTATTAACCTATTAACCCATTAATGGCCGAGCAATTATAGAGTTAACTCTAAAAGTTGATTTTAGGTAAAATTCTGCACCTCTTTTTATGATTTTTATGAATGACTTATTGTATTACCTACTGCGAATTTTTCTTTTAAATAATCATAATATATACGCTGTAAATATTAAGGCAATCGTCGATTTTATACAAAAACTTGCAATATGAAGTTTAGAACGAATGTTTCCACTCCCAGACTAAGCATGAAGTAAAATTTCGAGTTTAGAAAAGCCCCGCGTAGAAAATTTGTCGAGGGTCGCACAGCGACCCGAGACAAATTTTCACGGGGCTTTTCTAAACTCGAAATTTTACTTCATGCGCCACGCGTATAAAACACTGAAATATTGTGAAGTTAGAAATACATAAAAACATGTGTTTAATGAGTAATAATCGAAATATTTAAATTCCAAAATATTTACATTTTTCTTCATAAATTTTCGAGTCAGGTCAAATAATATAATATATTAAAGTAACTTCTTTAGTAATTTATTTAAAAACAAATAATAATTATTGTATGCATCAATGGCGCTTAATGGGTTAACGGCCGAGCAATTATAGAGTTAACTCGAAAAATTAATTTTAGGTAAAATTCGTTTTATTTCTATGAATGACTTACTGTATTTATACTGTGAATTTTTTATTCAAATATACAAATACAAATATACAAAATTTACGACCAAACCAAATTTTCAGGCTTCTCTAAACTCGAAATTTTACTTCATGCGCCTCGCAATTTTACTTAATCTGGGAGTGGGAGCACTCGTTCGGAACTTCAAATTTAATGCTTTTATAAAATCGGAATACTTATATATACCTAATTTAATTACTAATTAAATTAATACAATTGAATTATACAGGTTGTCCCACGAGATAGTAGACACGCAATATCTTATAACCGGTTAATAGTAAGAATATGAAATTTGTAACATTTAAATGGCCTAAAATGGTAAATAATTCTGTATCGTTAGATTTTTTTCCAGCTCTTCATTTCCTAAGAAATAACACCAACTTTATAAATTCAAACGGGACACCCTGTAAATCCATATATTTTTTTAATGATAATTGAAAGAGAAATTTAATGATTCCAAATTATATGGGGTTTTATTGAAACATAATGCAGTAATAATTAAATGAAAAATTCATTGTCCCATTAATTGACAAAATAACATATGAACAATCTAACAATACTAACAAGCAACATAATAAATTAAAATTTTACACACTCAAATCTTAAGATGTTTAAAATGATTTCCACTTTCATTCATACAAAATCAAATCTCGTCAAAAGATTTCTAGTACAAGAGGCTTTCTAATTGACAACAAACAACCCACTAAGCAAATCCGTTTAAGTAATGTTTCATTAACATTTAAAAAATGTTGCAATGTTGCAATGTTGATATAATGTTATTTGTTTGTTTTTTGTTCAGTGGGAGTTCACATGAATATTTAAAGTTTATGATTGTTTTTCTTTTGTTAATCCATTACACAGTGATTATTTATGATATTTTAAATTAACAACAAACAAATCATATGAGACGTAATATTGTGTATGATTATGTTTTCTTTTGTTAGTCCATCTCTTAGTAATTATTTGATTTAATTATTACTGCAATATGTATCAATAAAATCCCATATAACTTGGTCTCATTAAATTTGTCTTCTAATTATCTTTCAAAAATCTATAAATATACAGGGTGACCCATTTAAATTTTTAAAGTTAGTGTCATTTTTCCGGAAATGAAGAGTGAAAAAAAAACTGAACCTTATAGCAATATTCACTAACTTGAGCCATTTAAATGTTCCAAATTTCATGTTAGTACCATTAACCGTTTATGAGATATGGCCTGTCTATTACCTCGTGGGACACCCTGTATATGATGATTTGAGAATCAAAAAAAAAACTTAAAAAAATGTGAGGTCCGTAATGTTTAATAAAACAAACTGTTAGCAATTAATAAAACTTTTTAAGTTATAAATATAAAATTTAAAATAACAAACACTACAAATTATCATGCAATATTGGTTATTATAATTATTGAAAGGAAAATAAAGTATGTTTTTTGTGATATAAAATAAAAATACGTCAAATTCGATTGTAATTTACAGTTATTTATAAGTGATAAATTGGATTTTCATAAGATGAATGAATTAAAATTGAGCATACCATCAAAAGATCAATAGATAAGTCTAATTCGACCAATTTTTGAAAAATATTTAAAATTGTGTGTTACAAATGTATCGTAAGTTCAATTTAAAAACCTCTAGAGTGCCAGGGAAAATATTGTAGGTTGGCAACTATGAAATTATGTATTATAATTATTATGTCAGACGTTTTATATGTCGATTCTTAAAGCGAGAAGCCAACCTAAATTTAAAAAAAATATTAAATCATGGCACTCTAGAGGCTTTTTTTAATTGAACATACGATATATTCATTAGAATCATATTTGTAAGTAAATATCAATAAACGAAACATAAACCCATTTCAGTTTATAAAGCTTTAATGTATTCATTTTATTTCATCGTTTATTTCATCGTTATGCATACATCATTAAAATTGTTTAAAAAGAAAAAAATTACATCAATAATAACCGAACTGTGCTTATTAAGTAGCACGCACTTGGGGTCATCAATTTCTATGAATATGTATAGAAAAGAAAAAGATAAAAACTTATCAACTCTTAATAAAAATCGACCTTGACTCGAACTGAATTTCAAATATCGCTGATTGCGTCAACACACCAAACAGCTTCTTACTTCAATTAAACAAATTATATTCAATCTATTCTCAACAGAACAGGTTGATAACAAAAGTAGCATTCATTAGTAAAAAAGGCTGCAAATAACGATAGGTTTGAGGCAGACATCTAAATGAAATGTGATACAATTTTTTGTAAATTATATTCAATCCATTCTTAACAAAATGATGATAACAAAAGTAGGATTCATTCGTGAAAACAAAGGATGCATGCCGATAGGCTTAGAGCAGACATCTAAAAGAAATATGACACAATTTTTAACCTACTTACACAGCGTTTAAACAATGATTAGCACTTCTTTAAAACACAAATACTAACGAGTGTCTATAAATTGTCGCCATCTCGGTTGCTTTAAAAAACAAATTACATATCTTAGATTACGCCACACAAAACGGTTAATTTGGAAACGTCAAATACATTTAATTATATGTCATTGGGTAGTGTCACAGTGCTAAATTTAATTACAACGTATGTTTCTAAAGTCAGAGCCTACTAGGATGCCGACAGTTTATAGAGATTGCTATAATTAGAAATTATCTACAACAGGGGTTCTCCAACGTTTAAACATTGCAACCCACAGTGTGTCAGCGCCAGCTTGCGAGGTCTCTGGCGGTTTTTGGACCAAAATTCAAAACTGAAAATTTGAAAATATGACTTACAGCATTCTATTAAAGACATTTCAAAACTCATAAGACCAAAGTTTCAGATTTTTCGATGAACTCCATGGGGCACAATTCACCCTCAAAGTTGGAACATTTGTAAAAGACGGTCGGTGCGCAAAATTAGCGTTATTTTAAAAAAATCACAACTTTACAACCACACGCTCTATCATCACAATTTTTTGACATAACGATAACATTTTATCATTCTACTAAATGAAGTGTAGTTTGATTGATTTAAATAATTAGTAACGCTTTGAGAATTAGTTAAAAACGGATAATTTTCACTAGTAAATTTTAACTTTAGTTGGGTCGTAATAAAATTCAAAAAATAGTAAAGGTCTAGCATTACCTGCAACCTGTTTTCAATTTTGTTCCAAAAACCGCCAGTGGACCTCGAAAGCTCGCGCTGACACATTGTGCAACCCACTTTTTAGAAATCTATAGCGACCTGCTTCAATACTAGCTTAGACTAGTAAGTCATCTAAGCTAGTATTGAGGCAGGTCGCTATAGATTTCTATTATGTTTTATTAATTTCTCACTTTACAAAAATTTAACTTTCGTCAAAAAATCGTTAAATATAAATTTATTTTTAAAAATTATACAAATTAAAATCCTTTAAAAACTCAGAGATGTTATTTTAAATTGAACGCACTTTAATGTTCAATAAAGCAATTTCAAATATCACACTCCATTATTTTGTATTTAGAGCCAAGGCTGAAATATGTTCGATAACAAACGCGTTTTTTTTTTCTGAACTAATTTAAAACTTACTGATTCTTTTAAATCACTCTATATCAATAACAATTTTTTTTTTTCTAATTTTAAGTTTAAAAGTGAAACTAAGAATACTGATTTTATTGTTATAATTTTGAATTTTTTAATTCTTTCTTCACATATCTGTCTAAAATTGATAGATTTTATTTATTTTATTTTATTTTTTATTTTAGTATAGTTAAAAATAAAATTAAAGAATTAAAAAATTCTTAAATGTGACTTCATCATGCCCTCCACAATGATTTTGTGATTATATAATTCTTATATCATTTTCTCATAAAATGTATGGTTATGAATAAATCCACTTTGTCCTGAAAAAAGAATGGTTCATAATATCAATACAGACCATTATATTGGATAACTACATTTTTTCCAGCAAGAGTGCATAATTATGTACCAAAATAAATATTTTTAAACCACAACTTCATGTGCCTTCATATTATAAAACTTCATATTATAAAACGATTATAAATTGAAACGACAGTACGGGTTGAGCGCAGCCTTAAGTTGAAAGAATAATAATAATAATAATAATAATAATAATAATAATCGTTTATTTCTCAGCAGAATAAATTCTATTTACAGAGAAAAATACAGTTTTTTGTTTTTTTTTTGAATAAGCCAACATGAAAATATTTGTTTTGAAAAGTTCTGAAAATGTACAATGCAAAATTATCACTGATTGAAAAACTGACATACTAATATTCTACATGGTTTTTCTGTAATTTTATACTAAATTCGATTTTATTTTATTTTAGTAATCTAATAAACAATGTACAGGGTGGCCCAAATTGGATGTTACTATAGGGAATCTCGGTTATTAGAAGAGATAGAAAAAAATCGATGGCGCATCTTTGAGCTCTTTTTTCGAGACAAACTCAATGACGAAAACAGAAATTAGCTATCGTCTTTTGTTTTCAAGTTATAGCCAAAAATTCAATATTTTCCATTTTCGATTTTTATTAATATCTGTCATTTATTATTTTATCAAAATAAGAATTGTTTGTTCTATAGGTACTTTTTTGAGGAGAATCGAATACAATTTACAGCTTATTTCTATCTTTATTAATAAAAGAGATACAGCCCAAAGTTATATTTTTTAACGATAGCTAATTTCTGTTTTCGACATTGAGTTTTCCTCGAAAAAAGAGCTCGAGGATGCGCCATCGATTTTTTTCTATCTCTTCTAATAACCGAGATTCCCTATAGTAACATCCAATTTGGGCCACCCTGTACAGGGTGTTACTATAGGGATTCTTAGTTACTAAAAGAGATAGAAAAAAGGATGGCATATCCTCTTAGGTCAAGTCAAATAATACAATTTATCAAATTAATTATTTGGTAATTTAATTAACGAAAAAATTATAATATTGCATCATTGCATCAGTGGCATTTAATGGGTTAATGATTATAGCCAATATATTCGTGTTCAATTGTCCCGTTAAAATCTCAAAATTAGCTCCAACATTAAAAAATCATGGGAGCCTCCGCCAAATTGAAAAACAAGCTATAAATTTTATTAAAACAATATAACAGTATCCACATAATGATGATTTTAAAAATATGGATCGTTATTTTTCGCTCAGTTTGGCTGGAGGTAGTTAGGGAACAAATTCTAATGGCGGGAAATGGGTTTGTTCACCTCAAACAATGAACAATAGCGAAATTAAGATACCTTGGAGCAAATGGAATATTTTACAGTTGTGGGCAACAACCGCGAATTCACACAGGCATATCACATGATAGACAGACATTCCATTAAATTTATTTCTCTTGTTGATAAAATCATACATAAATGTAGTATCAATAAATATTAAACAACAAAGAGCTAATTAAAAATCAGTAATAAACATTCACTTCCTTATTAACAACAGACGTTTGAAAGGAGTTTTAAGACACCATTATTAACTATGTAAAACGCTTGGTGGAATCCTAAAATAGTCTACTAATGTTTATTAAAGGGTAGTAATTTAATTTTCAATTGGCAATTATAGTAGAATTCGGGAGAGATGTCCTATGAATCATTGATGTGGAATGTGTGGTTCTTTATTAGAGAGTATGTCGACAGTTATATCTGCAGCGATTTTTCCTAGTTGTATCAGATTCTGACGTTACATGACAATGTCATACTGTTGACGTCGCGAGTACATTAGTGTTCTTTCTTCTAGAATCATAATTTCTTGTAAATTTTTTCTTTTGAGTATACATATCTCAATTACGTGTTGTATATTTTTCAATATTCGTCGTTATCTTAAAAGAGGTCAATTTGAATTTTAAACGAGTGTTGTCCACTCCCAGGTTAAGCATGAAGTAAAATTTCGAGTTTAGAAAAGCCTGAAAATTTGGTTTGGTTGCGTAGCGCGAAGCGCGGAGCGACCAAACCAAATTTTCAGGCTTTTCTAAACTCGAAATTTTACTTCATGCGCCACGCGTATGAGACACTGATTTCAAGCGAAGTTTACTCGTTCACAATATTTCAATGCTTTCAGTGTTTAATACGCGTGGCGCATGAAGTAAAATTTCGAGTTTAGAAAAGCCTGAAAATTTGGTTTGGCTTTCAAGTATACATATCCCAATTACGTGTTGTAGATTTTTAAATATTCGTTGTATTCTTGAAAGAGGTCAATTTGAAGTTTAAACGGGTGTTTTTTACTCCCAGGTTAAGCATGAAGTAAAATTTCGAGTTTAGAAAAGCCTGAAAATTTGGTTTGGTCGCGTAGCGCGAAGCGCGGAGCGGCCAAACCAAATTTTCAGGCTCTTCTAAACTCGAAATTTTACTTCATGCGCCACGCGTATAAAACACTGATTTCAAGCGAAGTTTACTCGTTCACAATATTTCAGTGCTTTCAGTGTTTAATACGCGTGGCGCATGAAGTAAAATTTCGAGTTTAGAAAAGCCTGAAAATTTAGTTTGGCTTTTAAGTATACATATCCCAATTACGTGTTGTAGATTTTTAAATATTCGTTGTATTCTTGAAAAAGGTCAATTTGAAGTTTAAACGGGTGTTTTTTACTCCCAGGTTAAGCATGAAGTAAAATTTCGAGTTTAGAAAAGCCTGAAAATTTGGTTTGGTCGCGTAGCGCGAAGCTCTTCAGGCTCTTCTAAACTCGAAATTTTACTTCATGCGCCACGCGTATAAGACACTGATTTCAAGCGAAGTTTACTCGTTCACAATATTTCAGTGCTTTCAGTGTTTAATACGCGTGGCGCATGAAGTAAAATTTCGAGTTTAGAAAAGCCTGAAAATTTGGTTTGGCCGCTCCGCGCTTCGCGCTATGCGACCAAACCAAATTTACAGGCTTTTCTAAACTCGAAATTTTACTTCATGCTTAGTCTAGGAGTGGAAAACACTCGTTTTAAGCTTCAAATTAAAATATTTAAAGAAAACGTATGCATATGTATACCTGATAGAAAATTCCCGGCTAATGTGTACAACAGGGTACATACTCCATTTTTGATACGTTTTCATGGTTTCCATACACCTACTCCAGTGGTTCTTAACAGATTATTTATCTGTGTGATGGTGTGTATGTGTGTGTGTGCTTTAAGATCAAAAATCAAACGTCAAAAATAAAACGTCAAAAATTAAAAAAATCAAATATTTGTAACTTTGATAATCGACACTTTTGAGTGTCGCGAATGGTCTCGTTGTGCCGGGTGTGTGTTCGTACGTCGGAATCGACCTATCCGGGGGGCCCATTCGGTCTTTGGAACGCAAGCCCAGTATAAAAGGAATTTCACGATTGATTTTTTAACCACTCACTTAAAATTGAATCTGAATTTTCGCTTTGAATTTGATAAAAAAAAGCTTACAAAAGAATACGAATACACAACTTACATTTTAAGGTTATTTATAAACAAAAAATAATGTATTCTATTGCAAACCTTTCTACTAATCTAACCTAAGTATGTAAAGTCCCTAACATGCACAAAGATACTGCTGCTTCGTTTCCCTCACCTGATAAGTGTTAGCGTTGCAAAGAGATGAGTAGTTTATTCTATTAAAAACCTTTTTCTTAATCTAACCTAACCTAGAAGTAAATGGAATAGGCACAGTGCCCAAAGAGACAGAAGCAATTTATTCTATTGCAAACCTTTCGCCTAACCTAACCCAATCTAGAAGTATGTGGCACTGGCATCGTTCGCAAAGAGACTTGCGCAATGTATTCTATAGCAAACCTTTCTCCTAACCTAACCTAACCTAACCTAATAGTATGTGGAACAGGCATCGGGAGCAAAATGACTTGCGCAATTTATTCTATTGCAAACCTTTCTACTAACCTAACCTAACCAAACCTAGAAGTATGTAAAATCGCTAGCGTGTGCAAAGATACTTAAGCAATGTATTCACTTTGAAACCTTCCACTTAAGCCATAAACTAGTAGAAATGGCTTAACCACGGTTAAGTATCTGTAATGCAAGTGAGTATTGGATAAAAGTCATATGCTCTTACCTACACAGAACATTATATTGTTTACTTTTACATACAACGGCACTCGGCGGCCAAGCGAAAATTTATATTCCGATTTATAGATATTTTTTTTATTCGGCAACTGATCGCGATCAAACTTGTACTAACGTATCGGACGTACGATTTTACGTCGGTTTTGATCAATCTGAGGGTTTGATTCGGTGTAACGTGTGCCGAGCGCATAAAGTTTGGAAATTTTTGACAACTTGTCAGGTTTGGTCAGCCATTGTAAAAATTGTATTTATTTAAAATACACACACAATCACACACACATATATCCACATGTTGAGAACCACTGGAGTGGGTGCTGCTGCGCATGAGCGAACCTGTCAACATCTACACATTAGCCAAATTCCCTGTATGTATACTTAAAAGAAAAAATCCCTGTAATAACAGATTATACCGATGACTATTTGCCAAATCTACTGAATGCGCATTCGATTCAACTAACATTTTCGTTTGAGCTTACACAAAATCAACATAAATGCATTATTTATTTCTGTAAATACCTGAACTATTTAGTAGATGTGGAAATTGGAATTATACCGCTTAAACTGACATTTAAAACGATTGTACTCATTATTTAAAATAATTTCTGGCTGGGTTTTTGAAGATTTAGTTTTACGAAGACATTGTCAAAATGTGACGTTTAACCTTAAAATTTTAAAGCTGCATACCGGAACGTACATTTTCGCGTGTTCCATCTAAAAACCATAGCAGACATGTTATGAAGTTTTCTGTCTCACATACGTAATGACATCAAACTATTTTCATATTACATGTATTGGTGCAGAAAGCCCTACAAATCAAGGAAACCATGGGACACCTCTCGTGAATCGTACCTTACATACATAGTATATATTAAATAAACAGTTTTAGGAGTCGGAAAGAACACTTACTTAATATAGTGTATAACACTACTAAATTTAAATCGATGTATCAAATAATAAAAACTTAACTAAAAAACTGAAAACCTAAAACTATAGGGGGTAAGCCTGTTGTGTAGCACCCCACCCATACATACTAAAATAGATTAAAATATTGAAACAAGGCTTGAGCCTTAAATATAGATTACTAGATAATTTTGCAATTTTATAACATTCCACGCATAAGTGGACTGATTAATTCAATTTCAAGCGCTATCAGCTAGCGTAGTGCACTTCAATTAAAATCTAGAAATAACTAGACGCGAATTAATTAATTCTACGGTATCAAGAAAATTACAAACGCATGAGGACATTTTAATTACTGGCTCGTCAAGTTATGTTGTGTGGGAACTTTTCACAAATAGCAAATGTTAAACATCAGCAGTACTCTAGTTTGTATAAGACAGAAGATTTCGCAAAAATGTATTGTATAAAGTGACTACGTTTTCATTAAATGTGCTCGTATGACGTCACAGTAAGTTTATAGACGTCGAGTTTTAATTGTTTGATTAAATGTTAATAAAATATGTGAGGTTCATTAGCGTCTCTGTTTGTATTTAAATGAAGGACGCGTTTGTGCGTGCTTCTTAGAATGGAATATGATTCATTACACCACATCCTGGGTTTATTTATTTATTTTTCCTAAACAATTAAAATTTTATAGAGGACAAGTTTATTTTCATGTAATATTAAAAAAACAGTTTCAATTATGATCGCATAGATTTCAAAACAAACTTTCGAAAACAAAATTAATATTTTGAATTCAAATCTATTTCAAATTCGAAAAAATAAGCTTACGCTTCTTTTAGTTTGCAAAACTATAAACATAATGTATAAAATTACTATAATATTCGAAAATACTGCAAACAATAAGTCTTAGTTATTACGACTACTAAGACAATAAATGTCCATTGAAACAACTACTTCCCGTGCAAATACACCGTCGGATATTGTATTATACAATGAAATATTTAAAATCTTATTTGATTTGTTACAACGCTCTATTAAAGTATATGTAACGTTTAGGTCAAATTCTCTTCAAACCAACTAACAATACAATTTAAAATGAAAGGAGAGATTGCAACAAATTAGAAGTGAATGGACTTGGATAAAAACTAATGTCTTAGGCCATCTATAGACGCGTTTAGAGATTTATCTCTTCAGTATAGCTTTGCTTATGACGTTTAAAAAATTGGGAATAAAATTAGAACAAACTTACTTGGAAAAAAATTCTCCTCAAACCAACCAACAAATAAAAATGAATGAATTACTTCATTCATTTATCATTTTTATTTGTTGGTTAGTTGGAAGCGAATATTTGACCTAAATATTACATATACTATATAAACCAGGGCTGGCCAACCCGAGGCCCTCGGGCCGCATGCGGCTCGCGGCCTCAAACACCGTTATTTATTGCGTATATTATTCGTACTGTTAATATTATTAAATTCAGTCTAATTAATAAATAACCGATTTATCAACCGGGAAAATATATATATGTTAATACTTTTTGGGTTGGTTTTGTATTATTGAAAAATTAAGTATGTTTTGCACTTCACTTTAAATTTCGAAAAAATATTTAATATTTCGAGTTTAGAAAAGCCTGAAATATTTACTGCATGCTTATAGTAAACAATGAGTGCAAACACTTATTGAAAAAAAGGAAATCAAACTAAATACGTAATTTTATTTTAAATGTTATTGAACAAATTAGTATATATTCAGAAAATTTGCAACTTTTCCTAAATTTACTAATTATGGGGAATATTTAAAATATTCTGGGGAAAAATAAAATTCAAAACTGATTGAACTTTATCTTACTTTATACAGAGTTCATGTGATAAACATATTTATTTTGACTAACTTTTTCTTAAAAAATTCAAATCGGTAAACGTTTATTAAAATCTAAAAAATCTGCATGAAAATCACTAAATTTACATAAAAATAATAGACCTTTAATTTTTTTGATAGATAATTAAATAATCTTGACAAGGTTTTTCATAAAATGATGAAAAGTTGAAATAAACACAAAATTAATATAACATATGTACAAAATGTTCATTTTGCACATATGTTAATAATAATTCAACATAAAATTTACTGAAATTACATCATTTATTAAAGTTTAGAAAATTATGTTTAATTATATTTAATGTTTTTAGTTTAAGCTAAAAGACAGACTTTTTGCATATTTTAACATGTGTGTTTTTACTTAAACAAAAAGTGTCTTTTTTAATTTTTTAAATAATTTAGGACTGAAAAAACTAAAAACAATAATTAAAATTGAAAATTTGATAGCAAAAAAGAAAAAATATCATGAAATAATGTTTATACTAAATTAAATAATTAAGCCCCCTCCCCCGAAATTTTTTAAATGCTCAATTTGTGTATGTATAAAAAACAAAAACAATATTTTTACGTTTACTTCTAGATTTTCACGGACCTTTGAGATATCTAGGAATAACAATATGTAAACTCTTATAAACATCGACAATTTTTTTATAAATATTATTAATAGATATTAAATTATTGTCAAAATGTTCACCATTTATAATTATAAATTACTCTATTTTTTATTATTTTAGTAAAACTTAGTCAAATTTAATAAGATGCTAATTTATTTGTGTTTAGTTTTGTAAAATATTAATTTGTTTTGAATTTTCTTTTATTGATTATAATATATGCAGAAAATATTTTTTTTTTATTTTAGATATCAGCCAATTGATGAAAATACGAAGCTTGAATTATTTTTAGTTTATAAAGAAACAATCAAAATCTTTATATTCAAAAGTTATTTTGTTGTATTTAAAATGTTGATTAAATTATCCTATCAAAATTTGATTTAATTTTATTACGAAACGAACGATCAAGTTTTCAAACGCATTTCCATTACATGTGACTAGACTACATTAGATTGCGAAGACATAAAACATGCAGGGATTTTTTTTAGTATACATATTCAAAAACGCTCTAAATGTCCAGGTATTGATTGTTTTTTCTTCAAGTGGTTAGTTTGACGTTTAGAACAAGTGTTTCCACTCCCAGACTAAGCATGAAGTAAAATTTCGAGTTTAGAAAAGCCCCGCGTAGAAAATTTGTCGAGGGTCGCGCAGCGACCCGAGACAAATTTTCACGGGGCTTTTCTAAACTCGAAATTTTACTTCATGCGCCACACGTATAAAACACTGATTTAAATTAAAGTTCAAAACTTATAACTTATTTCATATGTGAATGATACTTAAACATTTTTCAGAATATCCGCAGAGATATCCATACCAAAAACTCCCTGCATAAAAAAACAATCAAAACGAAATTTTAGATTTTTGAACTTTTAAAAATGCTAAGAAAGTATTTATACCTGCTAAATAAAAAAATACAAAAACTTGATTTTGCAAATTATAACTGCCCTTGAAACATTTTGAGTTTTAATTTTGGCCCTCGAAGCAATTTCGGTTGGCCAGCCCTGATATAAACTATACACGTTGCCATTTGATATTATGAATATGAGTAGTGTAATGTATTTGCAAGCACTGTGATTTTGTTCTTCTCGAATATTATAATAGGTTGCCATGATTATTACTGCAAAATGCATTTTAATTTGACTTAGATAGCTTCAAACTTGATACACTTAAGTAAAGTTAATTTATCTTTTCAAAATGTTAACAACGGAACAGAAAACATGAATTGTTAAATGGTTTTATGGAGGGAATTTCATGAATGAAAAAAAAATTGTTTGTTTTGGCATACGATGTGACAGCAAACACCAGTTGGATCTTCCATGTTTTACAATTTGTACGAGAAAACTGGTTCTGTAAGTACTCAAAGAAACGCAGGCCCTAAAGTGAAGAAGCTGACAGAAAATGACACTTTATCAACAAGAGAACTTGCAGAAAATCCCAAATAAATGCCGGAAAATCGAATGTGGATAGACTACTTAAAAGGAATGGTTTTAAGTATTTTAAAGTTAAAACGACCTAAGAAGTTTTTGCGACTGACCATGGTCGTCGAATGGAATTTTATGAAGATGTGATGGATAGAGTCAACAACAATTATGAATTTCTTTGAAAAATTCTATTTAGTGACGAATCGACTTTCCCGTTATATGGTCGCCATAATCCTTCGGTAGATACTGGTCCTAAGAAAACAAGCACTAAAGAACAACTGAGCACCCCCAAAAACTTAACGTTTGGACCGGTATTCTGGGAGGGACTATTATAGGACATATTTTTATTGACGTGAATCTAAACGGCCAAAAATATTTGGAACTACTTGAGAACTAAGTGATACCAGCAGTCCTGGACTTACAGAATATTGGTCTGGTCCACATCTGGTATCAGCACTACGGATGTCCTGCTCATATTGACGATAAGAAATATTTAAACCAAATATTTCCTCGTCATATTATTAGCATCAAAGGAAACATAAAATGGCCACTTATCCCTAAATGATTTTTACCTTTGGGGCCATATAAAGTAAACAATTTTAACCCATCAGCATCAAAGAGCTAACGTGGATGACAGGTTAAAAACTCTTGAAGCCACTCGAAATATCACTCCACCGTTAAGAGACATGCGACAAGCATTTTAGATCGTCTGGGATATTGTTTGATTCAACAAGAAGATATTTTCAAACATTTAATAAGATGTGTTTGTTAGAATGTGTTTCACTTAATTAAAAAGCAGTTATATTTCTTTCTTCACTTTTATTTTTCGATGATAGATGTACTCATGCACTACGTACCCATTATCAATAGCTAACTATTGCTATTGATAATGGGTACATAGTACCCGAAATGTACATCTAGCATCGAAAAATAAAAGTGAAGAAAGCAATATAACTGCGTTTTAATTAAGTGACTTAAAATCTTCACGTAACTCAAATAACTAAATTAAAATGTGTTTGTTAGTAAATATTATGTAAATATTTTTCACTTTGATTCCCTGTTTTATTACGAATTAGAAATTACTAATTATTTCCCGTTGTTTAGTGCATTAAAATATTTGACGCAGCTATGCAAAAAATTTGCGTGTCAACTAAGCGCCTAGTACTGCATTCAAATGCACGTATTCAAAATTTCAGGGGACAGCGTGTACACTATAGTTGTTTTTCGAAAGCATTGTAATTAATTTGAAAATTTGAAAAAAGCGAATAATTTAGGTAGTTTTATTTTTAAAATAATGTAAAAATTTTCAGTTAACATAATCATCACAAAACGTATTCAGAAATAAATAGATTTAAGCTTCTCTGTAAACAAACATTGAAATATATCTCTATTCATTATTTTAAGCCTCTTCTAAAAAAGCTTTCAAAATCTCCAGTCATATTATGTTCAAATTTCGGAAGATACATTAACCCTTTCGGCCCTGACGGTGGCATTTGCCACCACCAAAATTTGGTAAACATATTGGGATTTTTTCTTTTAAATATACATACATGTGTGCATGAGCTATAATTTTTCTCATAATCGTTTGTTTTTTTAAATAGTTTAATTTGAAGTCTTAAGCAACTGTTTTCCACCCCCAGATTAAGCATGAAGTAAAATGAAGTTTAGAGAAGCCTGAAAAATTGATTTGGTCGCGTAGCGCGTAGCTCGTAGCGACCAAACCAAATGTTCAGGCTTTTCTAAACTTGAAATTTTACTTCATGCGCCACGCGTATAAAACACTGATTTAGGGTGAAGTTCAAAATATTCTACCCAAGCAGTTTGCTAAAATCGTGTATTGTGAACATCACATCACATCAGTGGTTAGTACGCGTGGCGCTGAAGTAAAATTTCGAGTTTAGAAAAGCCTGAAAATTTTGTTTGGTCGCTCCGCGCTTCGCGCTACGCGACCAAACCAAATTTTCAGGCTTTTCTAAACTCGAAATTTTACTTCATGCTTAATCTGTGGAGTGGAAAACACTTGTTTGTTAAATTTAATAATACAGAGACAGAATTATTAGAAAAAGGATTCAAACATAACTTACAATTTAATATCAGTCAAAACGATATAGAAATTACAGCCGTAGAAACAGAATTAATCTTAAATAAATTTAATAATGATTTACAAGAAAAATACAATATTACAAAAACTATAAAAAATACCAAACATCAAAAATATATCAATAGAGAATCATTTACAGCTAAATCTATCAAAAATAAAGCATTATCAAACAATATTGTCTTCACAAAAGCTGACAAAGGAAATACCGTAATTGCAATTAATAAAATAGAATATTCAAATAAAGTCAAAGATTTTATAACAACCAACAACTTTATACCTATTAAACAAAACCCGACCAAAAAATTCCAACAAACAATCAGAAAAACATTGAATAATATTAATTATATTCTATCAGATAATCAAAAATATTTTGCTATTAATATGAATCCACAACCACCTAAATTATATGGTCTTATAAAACTTCACAAAGTAAATAATCCAATAAGACCAGTAGTATCTTATACTAATGCACCATGTGAATTAATAGCAAAAAAACTCAACTCCATTCTGATTAAATACTTGGAATTTAAACCTAAATTTTCAATAAAAAACAGCATGGAACGTGTTAATAATATCAAAGATATTAAATTACCACCTAATTCAAAATTCGTGTCATTTGATGTAACAAATCTATTCACAAAAGTCCCTCCAATAGAAGTAAAACAACTAATAAAAAACCAACTTATTTCAAAGAACGTAAATCCAGTTAGATATTTGCATTCATCAAAATTATTTACAATTTGAGGAACAGACCTACTCTCAACCAGATGGTCTAGCAATGGGAAACCCCCTAAGCCCTTTAATGGCAGAAATTTTTATAGATAGCATAGAAAAGAAAATATGCAAATTGCCTCAATTTACAAATTGCCTCTATTGGTGGAGATATGTTGACGATGTATTAGTTGCATTCACTGGCACGGATAGAATTTTAAATAGCTTTTTAAAGGAAATAAACCTTCAACACAATAACATTAAATTTACTATAGAAACCGAAATACACAACACAATAAATTTTCTAGATCTAACCATAATAAAAAACAATAATAAACACGATTTCTCAATTTATCATAAACCAACGCACACGGATACGACAATAAATAATAATTCTTTTCACCCTATTCAACATAAATTATCTGCTTATCGATCCATGATTCACCGAGCATTTTCAATACCAATGAAAAAACAAAATTTTGAAAAAGAAATCAACACAATTAAATACATTGCGGTTAGAAATAATTTTAAATTAGAAACAATAAACAAATTAATCATTAACAAAGAAAAAGAAATCATTAATAAATTAATATTCCCCAGAACGAAATGCAAGGATGAAAATTATGGATCAATAACATATAATGGCTATTTGAGCCAAAAAATCAGTAATTATTTAAGAAAATTAAAAATAAATGTCGCATTTAAATCTACCAACACTTTATCAAAAATCATAAAAAACAATAAGGATAAAACAAAAAAGGGTCAACGCTGTGGGGTTTATTTGCTTAATTGCGCTGATTGCCCAAAGTTTTATATAGGCCAAACTGGAAGAGCATTCGATGATAGAATAAACGAACATCAAAAAGCATTTATTCATCAGAAAAACACGTCTACATATTCAAACCACCTGATTGAAGAAAACCACCACTTTGACAACAATTTTAGAATCTTCCACATTTCCAACAAAGGACGGAAACTAAATTTATTGGAAAATTTAGAAATAAATAAAAAGTTTCATTCCGGAAATTTGTTGAACGACCAACTAGAACTCTCCAACTCCCCCCTACTGAAGTTAAAGAAAAATACACCCTCCACCCACACTTCGGAAATCGGTATATAATGTAAATAAGTTTGTAAAAATGTTTGTATTATATTTCTTCACCTGAAGAAGCTACAGTGTAGCGAAACAATTGTAGTGAATAAAATAAAAAGTTGAAAATCATCAATAGTTTACTATTATTATTATATTAAGTTATGTTTTTTTGTTTCAAAAATAAACGAAAGAATAATCGATATCGCAATTTCTCTGGATTTTATGTTAATGAAAGGATCGCTGCATTTAAAAAGAAATATTAATCCAATTTTCTTAACAAATTTAAATCAACATTTTTATATATTTAAGTAAATTTAAAATAAAATTAAGTATTGATTTCCTTCTTTCGGCGCGTTACTTTTATTGAAGTGATCAATATTATTCGGACGAGTGTTTCCATCCCCTGATTATGTATGAAGTAAATATTTTAGGCTTTTGATTTCAAAAACTCAAAACCACGCGTATTCAATTACTTTGATAAAGAAAACTAGTTGTTGTTGCATTTTTCATAAATGTTGGAAATATGATTATACTTAAAATAATTTAAAAAAGGAAAACACTTGGTTAAATTTCACTAATATTTGTTTAAGTTATATTTAAAAATTTCTGTAAAAACATTATTTTTGTGAGATTTCATGAAAAACGTCGAGAATTTGAAAATCAACGAAAATTTTGGATATTCACTAAAAACTTATCATTTTTTAAATTTAACGAAAATCTTAGAAAATTAATAAAAGTGAACATATTGACAGTTATTAAACATCTTTAAAATTCACAAAAGGAATCGAAATGTTCTAAGATTATCCGAAATCGTCAAAATTTTGAATAGTAATTAAAATTAAAGCCTTGCAAATTTACGAAAAGCATCAACATTTTTCTAAAAATTGACGAAAATCTAGAAAATTTATGAAAAGTTCCAACATTTAAGAAATTGAGAAAATCCGTCAGAATGTTCCATATTAACGGACGAATAGTATCAAGATTTTAAAAATTAGCAAAAATCTTGAAAATATAAGGAAATCTTTGAAATTCAGGAATGGTGCTAAGATTATAAATAGAAAGATTAATATTTTAAAATTAATCTAAATCTTGGCAATTCACCAAGAGTATCAACATTTTTTAAATTAACGGAAATCTAATAAATGGACGAAAATTGTGAAGATTTTAGAAACCTTGGAAATTCATAAAAATTGTCAAGATTTTAGAAATCAATCAAAATTCATGGAAAAAATCATAAAGAATCGAGAACATTTTTAAATATTAAAAATCTCATAAACATATTATGAATTAAAGAAAATCTCGAAATATTAAAAATCCTGAAGTATCTTACGAAAATGTTTATGATAAAACTTTTATAACGAAAAACGATTCCCAAAATATCGAAAGTTCGACGAAAATCGACAACAAGCTTTATAAATCGACAATAATTAAAGATGTTACGAAAATCTCGAAATATCGAAATTAATTAATTAATTATTTATTTTATAAATTGATAAAAATCTCAAAATATCGATAATCTAACGCAAACCTCGAAATATTGAAAATCTTCATGAACATTTAAAAATTGATGAAAACCTCAAAATATTGATTTCATGAATTTTTTCTAAATCGACAAATATCACAAAATAACGAAAATCTCAAAAAAATTTTAAAAGAGTGTTTTCCACTCCCAGACTAAGCATGAAGTAAAATTTCGAGTTTAGAAAAGCCCCGCGTAGAAAATTTGTCGAGGGTCGCGCAGCGACCCGAGACAAATTTTCACGGGGCTTTTCTAAACTCGAAATTTTACTTCATGCGCCACGCGTATAAAACATTGAAATATGATTATTATGATTATTTTCTAAAAGCTGAATATTTATAATTTCATAACCGTCATTAAATTATCCTTGGCAGTATTATTAATCTTAGGTGAAGGCCTTTAAAAAATAATTAACAGCATTAAATAATTGTAAAGAATTAATCTAAAATATCTAGTATCGCAATTATAGATATTTTGAATATCGATACTTTTCACTACGATATTTTACCGTGTCGATACTTGGCTATACGATATAATCGATACCTAAAATCTAAATTTTTTATAAGATAGGAACATCCCTACGGTACACATGAATTCACCATCGTAGTAAAGAAGAAATAAAATATTTTTCACTGACAAGATTTGTTTTCAACGTATTTTTAAAAACACTTCAAAAAACGCAGCGAAAACAATAAAATCATCGGCAACGCGCATGCAATAGTCATCGTTTTACCCGAACATCGGCCCCTCTCTGTCTAGTTATGTTAGTGCCTTGCTTCTCTCTCTACGCTCGATCTATTAGTTAGTAGATCATTGCCTGAGAACGGTGTGCACGTTATCCGGACTGTTTAAACATAATATATATATATATACTGCCTTTCAAAAAAATCAGAACACAAAGTATTTATTGGACGATTTTAATGAAATTTACAGAATTTAATCATGTAAATGAACTGCATCGGTGATCAAAAAATCAATTGTTTTGGTTACTACTTAATGGTATTTTTCCTTGATTTCACCATTATGAAGAGCTGCTGATTTTTTAATGTAATTGCTTCTAATATCCAAGTAGCCTCTGAGTAGTTTGACGTTTCAGTTTGTAAAACATAAAAAGATGCCCCGTGTTCGTCGGCGTGCACAATATCATCATCTAAGTGAATTTGAAAGGGGTCGCATTATTGGAATGCGAGAAGCGGGTTTTTCGGTTCGTGCTATTGCTGAAAGGTAGGCCGTAGTGTATCGGTGATCGTACGCTGCTGGTCTAGATGGTCCGAAGCTGGGGAGAATCGACGTAGACTTGGATCAGGACGTCCAAGAAGCACCACTGAGCGTGAAGATCGAGCTCTTCTTCTTACAACTTTAAGGGACAGATTTACAACGTCGCGGGCATTGGGAAATGGCCAAAGAGTATCTATAGCTACTGTTTACAGAAGAATCCGCAGTTTTGGTATAAGATCCTACCGTCCACAATTGTGTCTACCTCTTAGGCCCTTGTCCCATCAAAGCTACGCGACAGCGACGCGACAACGACACGATGTCGCCAGCGTGCATCTTTCGTGTTTAACCCATGGTTTATATACACCGTATACCCACCAACGCTCCAGCAAAGAAACATCTAAGCTGCGTGTCGGTTTCATGTTGCCGAGCGACTAGACAGGTCAGTTGCGAAGCAACATCCAAGCTGTGTGTGCGGTGATGCTTTGCGTTTAATGACGAAAAGGAAAATGAACATCACGGCCCAACAGAAAAATGAACAGGAATTCAATGAAAAATTAGTTGATGCTGTAGAAGAATATACGTGCTTATACAATTATAGGTCAGCAGAATATTCTCGAAAAGATGTGACCGAAAAAGCTTGGGCGGCAGTAGCCAAAAAAGTAAACGACACAGGTAAATTATTTATTAATACTTTATTTGTAAAAAAAACTTGCGTTGTAAATTTAAAAAAGGTTTTAATTGTTAATGGTATATTTCCATTGCCAAGATAGAGGTGCCCGTAGGAAGTACTGGGATAAATAATCTCTTAAAGTTTGTGCATTTGATCTGTCACAAAGAGTAATTACTTCTTGCTCATTTACAGACATGTCAGATGATCTGTCATTAGTGTCGTCTTCCCCCTCCTCCTCTACATCATACTCTGTTAAATACGGTCTTCCTTCTCTTATGCGAACATAGTTATGGAGGATACACACTGCTCGAATAATATGATTAACAGATTTCACTGTTTTGCAACGAATCGCAGTCAATAACACCTGAAACTTTTGTGTCATCATGCCAAACGAGCATTCAATAGATTTGCGGCCTCTACTTAGTCGGTAATTAAATATTCGATTCTTGTTATTCAGTCTTCTTTTCGGATATGGTCGCATAAGATATTTCTGAAGCGGGAATGCTTCGTCAGCAACAAAGTAATGCGGAAAATGTTTACCAGTTTCATCACGAGGCAGAGGCTTGGGTTCTGGCAAATCTAATCCTTGTTGTATCCACTGACCCATTCGTGACGCTTTGAAAATGCCACCATCACTATTTCTCCCAGCATACCCAGTTTCGATCACAATGAAATTCCCGTCAGCATCACTGCAAGCCATCAAGACAAGGGAGTGGAACGATTTGTAATTAAAATTTTCAGAACCAGTTCTAGGCATTTTTTGAATTCGTATGTTTTCCATCGATCGACCCCAGGCAGTTTGGTAAGTTCCACAATTCTTTATATCTGTCTGCTATTATTTTCCACTGATTTCGATTGGGAATTGGCATATATTGCTCATGTAAACTTTTCCAAATAGCTTCTGTTGTTTCAAAGACAATTTTTGCAATAGTGTTATGTCCTCGAGAAAAATAAAACGCAAGAGAACTGAAGGTACATCCCGTGGCAAGATATCTGTAAAAAACAACAAACTATATCACACATAAAAAAACTATGTGATAAATTTTGTAAAACTCAATTTCGTAAAAAAATAATTTTGAGAAACAACTATATATACTTTGTGTTGCAGTAAACACCTGTAAACAAAAATGGAAAAACATAAGATCAGCGTTTGTGAGGAATTTAAAATCAGCTCCAAGTGGATCATCGACTAAATCTAAAAAGCCATACTATTTAAACGACAGCATGCAATTCTTATTGCCATTTGTAAAGACGAATGCCCCGGACTCCGACACACAAGGAAATTTACCATCACCAGTTGCTAGAGGCACGGAAAATATTGAGAGTGGAAATGAATCCGAATCCGAAAATCTTGAGGTGCAAAATGAGATTGCAGTGGAGGACACTGAAGCTGATGTGATTGAACCTACAGAGCCAGTGATTAAAAGAGGAGACGCCGTTCAAAAAACAGCTAAAAACAAGGCTAAAAAACGAAAGTCAGAAGTACTCGATGTTGATAGAACATTTGTCGAGTTCTGTGAAAGTCGTAAGAACAGAAGTGAAAATGTGGACCCAAATAAAATGTTCTTATTGAGTTTGTTACCAGAAGTAAATCAGATGAACCCTCAACAATCCAGACGATTTAAAAGACAAGTAATGTATCTCATTGACGACATTTTAGATGGACCACTTTCAGTGACAGCATCCAACGCAAATTATGGACAATCACCTACATTCCATACTAGTAGTAAGCCTTCATCTGCATCATCTATCCACACCTACAACCTAAATTCATGGACAAACGAAAGTAGTCTGACTACAACTCCTTCTCCTGCACCTCTTGTAACTGCAAGCACCCACGACGAAAATGAATGGTCCAGCAGAAATACAACCAGGGCACGTTTACCTTTACCTAGCAATACCGACGTTGAAAATCGGTGGGCAAACCACACTAGCACCACGAATTCACGTGAGCCAAACGATATTTCCAGCGGAAATCAATGGCCTCTCTCCTACAACAACAACACATCTAACCTTCCACCAAATTACTAATTTAACTTTGTAGATTATACATATTTTCCGCAATAAAAGTAATATACAGTACTATACAATTTTTGTTAATTTATATAACAGTTCTCATCACTGGTGAGTGATCAGAAATTGCACGTTAGAAATAATATTATTTGCTTACCTTAGCGTTATTAACAGCCTTTCTTCAACACTCACACTTTTTCGGAAATTTGTATCTTTCTTTTGGACGTGAAATCTGACTTTTTCAACCAGCTCAAGAAACAGTTCTTTTGACATCCGGTAAAATAATTTAAACTTCACTGGGTGTCTGTCGAGTTCCTTAGCAGCAACAAACATTCTGTTTTTTTGGGTTCTTGAAATAAAAGGATGCACCCACCATTTCCTTTTCTTAGACTTTCTAGATTTGTTTCTATTTTGTAAGTACCAGTACATTGCAATCAAATCGTCGTCTTCACTTGATGACATTGTTCACTGAACTGAATGTAGAAAACACGTCGTTTTGGTGAGACAACACCATGTCGCCTGCTTGTGTCATGTCGAAATCGTGTCGTTGTCGCGTCGCTGTCGCGTAGCTTTGGTGGGACAAGGGCCTTACTCCGCAGCATCGCAGAGCAAGACTTGATTGGTGCAGGGAAAGACAACATTGGACCCATGAATGGAATAACATTATCTTCAGCGATAAGTCTCGGTTCTGTTTATGGGCTCATGATGGTCGCAGAAGAGTGAGACGTCGACGCGGTGAACGCAGAATTTTACAATTTGCTGTTGAAAGACATACGGCTCTTACACAGGGAGTTATGGTTTGGGGGGCGATAGCATATGGTAGTCGGTCTCCTCTAGTTTTTTTAGAAGCAAGTCTTAACGCGATTTGGTATATTGGCAACATTTTACGGCCAGTGTTAGTGCCCTATGTAAATGGCTTGCAGAACCCCATTTTTCAGCAAGATAATGCTCGACCTCACACAGCGGCCATTACAAGACAGTTTTTTGATAGTGCCGAAATCAATTTGTTACCTTGGCCATCTCGTTCTCTAGATCTATCGCCAATAGAACATGTTTGGGATATGATAGGTGTTAGAATAAGTAACTTACAGCGCCCCGCTAACACTGTAATGGAACTTAGAGGTCAAATTATCGAAGTTTGGAATGAAATACCCCAAGTCGATATTGACAGCCTGATTTCTAGCATGCCTCGACGTGTTAATGAGTGTTTGGGAAATCGTGGAGGCCCAACACATTATTCATTTTTATTCATTTGTTTTTTTGTTTTTCAAGTTGATTTTTTGATCATCGATACAGTTCGTTTACATGATCAAATTGTCTAAATTTTATTAAAATCGTGCAATAAATACTTGGTGTTATGATTTTTTTGAAAGGCAGTATATATGAAATTGCCAATACTTGATTAAAAAATGTTTAACTGCGCGATACTTTTTGCAACGCACAACTAACTTGTTAAATTAGTTTTACAATCTACAACTAATTTGTTTAACTAGTTTCACAATCTACAACTAATTTTTCAAATTAGTTGATGAAAAGTATCGCATTTTTTAATATTCTATAAAGAAGCATATATTTTCAGTTTCATATTGTACATACATTTTAAATTTACTGTATGTTACTATTGAATTATTTTTGTTGAATTTTAATTAAATTATTTAAATTTCTCCTTTTTCCGAGAACAAAAAATATCCGGAAAATCCTCTGGGCGTAGGAAGGAGTTCGGACGTTTAATTAAATAATTATTGATTTCCAGAAATGTATTTATTTTATTACACATTTTGTAAACACGAATTACGTGTACATACGACCCTTCCAACACACACACTGCATCCATGGACCCTGATGGTGTCTTTTATTACTCATAAAAGACCCCACCCGGACGGGATTCCAACCCGTGACCTCCTGGCTTGTGTACAGGGTTTCTACCCACTCCGTTCTGTTATGTTCCATGAATTTATATAAAACGTGTAACGTGTAACCTGTAAAGACACGTGCCAGGAAACTAAAAATGAAATCATATAAGGTGTTTTTTGTTTCACCTAATTTAAATACCCAGTTCCATCATTAAGAGTGTAGCGCAACAAGTATTGACTATACTAATATTAGTCTTTATATTTTGTCATATATAAAATATGTTGTTGGTTGTCAAATAGGCATCGACCTTAAGTTTTTCGGCACTAGCATTTTTGTTTTTTGATCAGTAGACATAGATGATATGTAATCATAGCTAGAATCTTGGATAGTACATATGCATATTAATTATTATATACAGGTCTACTTATCACATAATCAGCATGGACTTTCTTGTTGGAGCTTATGAACTACAAATAATACAATTGTAAGTTTTAGCATTGAATATATTATTTAATCAATGGTTTTAGCAACATTCATATTATGATTTATACATTTAGACAATCTTAACGGATTTCAAAAAATCTGACAACAAACTCTGTATTGCAAATATTCATGATTTTTATTGACTTCAATAATTTGCAGGTATAAATGTTGTCATGTTTTAGCATTATATACCGGGTATTCCATAAAAATCGCCCAACATCATAACTCTGTTATTTCTTGACCGATTTTATTGAACTAAAAACCAAAGTTAATGGCCCTTTAAATACTAAAAAAATAACATAAATTTTGATTTTTTTCAATAATACATTCATTGCCAAATAATAGCGAACTTAACATTTTTTAATAGCTGCCTTACATTTTTATATTTTATTACATTAAACATATATTTTCTGAATCCAATAATACCCGATTTCTTGTGTTTTGCTCAATATTTTTGTTGAAAAAATATTAAAATAAATCTAAAAATATCTAAAATTTAATTTGTATAGCTATTAAGATATCTAGTGTTTTATGAAGGATTTAAAAATTGAGGTCGAAGTTTAAATTCGAGCGACCGTAGGGAGCAAGAATTTAATAGATCGAGATTTTTAAATCTATAAAACATGTGTTGTCTTCAAGATTTTTTTCCAACGCTATTTTCGCACCAAGTATCGATAATTTCAGAAATCATTAATCTGTAAAATAAAATAGCATCGACAGCGTCACGGCAGAGCGCGGTGGTGCGGCGATGAATTTTATTATCAAAGTGTACGTGATGCTATGGTAATGATATCAACAAATAATTAAAAATGCAAATTTTTTACGAAATAAGATGAGCGTTCCAATGGTTCAAATAAAAATTCTGAAAAAAAGAAAGCAACTGCGTGAGAATTTACTTCCTACGGAATCACAAACAGCGTACGAAAAAGTGTATGTCATGTTTAAAAAATGGGAAAGAACATCAGGAATCACGAACATTACGGAAGATGAAATTTTATCTTTTCTTGACATAAGGGAGTGTTTTGCGTAAAATGCTACTTCTTTAATTTATTTGTAGTCGCAAACCTTATCACTAGCTTCTCCGTGAAAGGACTTTTTTACGATGTAGGCGCAGATATTACTAATTTGAGGAGGCATGGAGGATGAAAAAGTTCAACAGCTGCGGAGTCCTATATACAAGAGTCGTTTAAAGAAAGGGAAATAATTGCCAGAAAAGTGTTTGTGGCGGGAACGAGTAAAGAAGTGATTACAACAGAATATGAGAACAAAACAACAACAGTTGAAGAGATAAATATAGAAAAATCAGAAAAGAAAGATATAGAAATATCTAAAGAGAAAGCAGAATTACAGTTTTATAATTGTAATTTTTATTTCTAAAAATGGTTCACAGGCAATTAATTAATAAAATTTATAAATGTTGATGCGTGTTTTAGTCGTTAATGACAACGTGTTTTATGAGAAAACCGTGTTGAAAGGCACCATAAGATGTTAGTTTATATGCACCATAGTAACAGTATAAAGTAATAGTGTTGGAAAAAAATAATAATTAGTGTCCCTTATAACCCATGTGTCAAAAGTCATTTATTATGAATGTATGTCAAACATGAATAATAACGACCCAACAAATAAGTACCTACGTTACAAGTAGTGTTAATATGAATTCAACCCATTAAGCGCTATTGACGCAATAACGCAACATTATTATATTATTTTAATTTCTAACTAAATTGGTTAGTTTAATACATTGTATTATTTGACCTGACTTGAGAATGTGTGAAGAAAAATGTTTGTTATTTAAACACTTCGATTATTACTCATTTTTAAAGTGTATTTCTAACTTCACAATATTTTAGTGTTTAATACGCGTGGCGCATGAAGTAAAATTTCAAGTTTAGAAAAGCCTGGACTTTAAATTGAACTGTTTTATATAATCGACGAATGTCTAACAATTTACAGCGTGTACGTTATGTATATATAAAACAAAAAACGAAGTTTTTATTAAATATTAAAGCTGCATTTAAAATAATAACAAACTGTGCATGTATAATAAATTAGTTAACGGAACACACGGATTAAATATAAACCAATAAACAATTGAAACAGTCTTAAAAGGGCTTTTTTTACGAGGCATACTACATTTATTACCAGAAATCACGTAAGCAAGATTTATTATATTTTTTTTTTCTGGCATAAATATTCAAATAAAATCAACATATCCTGCATAATTGGATTTAGAAAAACGATGTCTAATATAATAAAATGAGAAAAGTATACGCAGCCATTTAAACATTTAAAGCTGACTATTATTTGACAATGAAGTTAGTTTAAAAAATATATATAATTACTGACAATTTATAGTATTGAAACAGCCATTGACTTTGATTTTTAGTTTATTCAAATCGGTCAATAACTAACAGAGTTATGGCGTGGGCCGTTTTTTTTATCGAACACCCGGTATATTTGAAAAGCCTAAAAAATGCCCAATTATTTGAAGTCACAGCCACTATGATTTGCATTTAAAAAAATACAACTTTATATTATACCTCAGAAATTTTACACTTAAGATAAAATATAATAACATCAGCGTATTCTACTTAAAAAAGTTTTTACTGCAAGTAAATATCTTTACAAATAAAGATGTTATATTAATATTTCGAAATTGGCAGAAAATGACTTCTGACGTATAACTCGAACACAATTGAAGATAGGCAATTTTCGATAAGAATTTTGACATTAGTACTAAAAATTACCCCTGGAAGCATATATTGGTTTTTCTCTATCTTTAATATTAATGGTACTTTACTTGAAGAAACCATCAAAAATTGGACACCCTGTACAGGGTGACCCAAACTCGATATTTGTACAGGGTATCTCAGTAGCCCGAACAGTTAGACAAAATCTGATATAAACGCCATGACCTCTTTTTCTGAGGAAATAACAATACCATTGACAGCTCGATTAGTTTGGGAGATATTGGGCGTTTTTCAATTGTCGGCTATTTTGAAATACGTCGTTTTCTAGGTAACTATAAGATATACAAATATATAATTAAATATAAATATTTGTGTAGTTTTAAGCATAGACTTCAGTGGCGTACTTATTTTTTTATTTCATCTTTTAATTTCAGAGCTATGACACAAAGTTGCATTTTTTTAAATGGAACACCCTGTATGTTTTTATGTCAATAAATAGCATTTTAAATTAGCTTTACATTGATATACATATTTAATAAAAATTCGTAAAAATTTGCAAAAGAAAAACAATTATATTGAAAATTAAATTTACTTTAAATATTAATATTATTATTTTTGAAGATTTTTGCGATCAATTACTGAGTAAGACCTCTTCATTATTAATATATAATACTAACATTTCTGTAATTATAATAGTATGTATTATCAAATATTTATCTAAATGCTGCAGAGTTGGAAACACAATTTTTCAACCAAAAAAACAAATTTTATATATATAAAATTTAATGTGCTACTAAATGATATAAAAATATATAGGGTTCCGTTTAAAAAAATGCAACATTATATCATAGCTCGGAAGTTAAAAGTCCGAATGGAAAAATAAGTACGCCACTGCATTTTTCTGTGAAAACTACACAAATTACTATTAAACTGTTTTTTTTTTGTAAACAGATAAACAGATATTATGATAATGACATATTTTATAATAGCCAACAATTGAAAATGCCTGATAACTTCCAAACTAGTCAAGTAAACGATGATCTGTTAACGCTATTATTAATATTTCAGAAAAAGAGGTCATGACGTGTATATCAATTTTATTCTAACTCTTCAGGTTACCGAGATACCCTATGAAAACATCGAATTTGGGCCACCGAGTACAGTGTATACATAGGGATATGTATACTTTAAAGAGAAATAGACAGCCAGTCTATTATATCTAACTAATACAGGATGCGGCAGGGAAACTTGCTGATTTGAAAGGTCAATAAAAGAAAGAGTATTTAATATACCGATTTAATTCTTTTTTTATCGTATTGTACACATCCTGAATTTTTGTTCCAAGTGGTTTTAAAAATGACATCGGATAAATGGCGGCCCTCATTAGCGATACACTGATCCACCCGCTTTTTGAAGTTTCGCTCCATTCGTTCGAGCATATTGACGGGAATGTTGGCGATGGCTTGGCGAATGTTGTCCTTCAGGTATTGCAGGGTCCGTGGTTTGTCATTGTGAACAATGGATTTGAGATATCCCTATAAAAATAAGTCACAGGGAGCTAAATCGGGGGAGCGCGCCGGCCGGGGTGACGTACTACCCCTCAAGGTGATTAGGCGCTTGTGGAAGTGTTCCCTCAAAAGTTCCATTGAAGTTCTCGCTGTGTGTGCCGTTTCTCCGTCCTGGTGGACCCATATGTCCCTAAGTTCCATTTCTTCAAGTTTTGGGAGAAATGCCTCAATCATTTCTTTGTAGCGAACTGCATTCACAGTAACAGTGTGTTCTTCTTCCTCCAAAAAGTAAGGCCCATTGACCTCCAGGCCCTTTTTTGCCACACTGCCACTTTCCCTGAATGCGTCCACCCACGAAACGATTGATTGCCGGCCAGGAACGGGACCCGTGGGATGAATATTGAACCGAGTTCGGAAGGCACGTTGGATGGCAACCACCGAACGGCCATTGGAAAAGTAGGCCTCGAAGGCGAACGCACGCTCCTCCTTTGTCCAACGCATGACAACAACTGGCTTGAGCGGTAACATAACATCAAGACCCCCTCTATCGAATGAGACCCTCCCTACCCCTTTCTGACCACGTCTCGCTCATTGGCGCCCAATTCAAATCAGCAAGATTCCCTGCCGCACCTTGTAGTTATAAAAAGTTCTAATTTTAAGGTAATTTTAATTTCCAGATAATATCACAGGAAAAATGTAGTAATATATTTTATGTGATAACAAAATAAATAAACCTCATTTTTTCAAAAGTCAAAGATAACTAAAATCAGAATTCTTTATAAATGAACAAATCTACAGACGAAAAGAATTGTAAATTGAGTATTTCAATTCAATTTTAATTTTATATACATGTTACATATTGCTTTTTTTTAATCGTCCAAAACTTATAGCAATAAATTGTGCTTAATTAGAGGGGAAGCGCTATCATTTTTTTTGTCTTTGGGGTACGTGATCAAATAACTTTGAAAACACTATAGACCTTAATAAAAATAATGTGGAGATTAACCCATTAACGGCCGAGCAAATATAGAGTTTACTGTAAATGCTGATTGTATGTAAAATTATGCACTTCTTTTTATGATTTCTATTAATTATTATTATATTACATACTGGGAAGTCAGAGCTGGGCCCAATCCTCGTAAAAAGGATTCGAATCACAAATTCGAATCACCTAATATGATTCGAATCACAAATACTCGAATAAAGGATTCGTAAGAGATAAATATGATTCGAATCAAAGATTCGAATCCTGTTTTTTCGAATCATGAATACAAATACTTTAAGAATAAATTTGATTTTATTATTTTTTGCAACCATTAATATATAAATATCGTTACCAGGTATTTTAATAAAAATATTCAAAACCGAATTATTTATTATTAACACTGAACATCGTTGATAACAGACTAAATGTCTGATTCCCTGTAACTCTGATTAAAGGTGTATTTGTGTGTTTCTGAACTTCACTTCAAATCACTGTTTTGTACGCGTGGCGCATGAAGTAAAATTTCGAGTTTAGAAAAGCCCGAAAATTTGTCTCGGGTCGCTGCGCGACCCGAGACAAATTTTCACGGGGCTTTTCTAAACTCGAAATTTTACTTCATGCTTAGCCTGGGAGTGGAAACACCCGTTCAAAACTTTAAATTGAACTCTATTATAAAATCGACGAATGCCTGAAAATTACGTAAATACAAAATTCACTGAATATCATTAAAACCGGGAAAGTCAGAGAAATGTCATGGAATTATATTCAATTTGACCAAAACACTAAACAATAAAGCCATATGATATTATTAAATTTGGCAGACAAATTACAAAACACGTAAAAATCTATAAAATTAACTTAAATAGTGACAAAAACAAAGAAAACAATTTAACAAAATGGGGGTTTCCCACAGAAGAAAGTTATATACTCAATGACATTAGAAGCGTAACACCAAGAAGGAATGATTTTTTTGAATTCATATTTTAGCAACAGAGTGACTATATTTAAAGCATACATTGATAACAATTTCAACCTTGTGCCTTTTATATTTATTGTGAAAAAAAAATATGTCACTTTTTCTTTTTTGATAAAACTATTTATGTGAGCTGTTTAGTACAGATGTTTTTAGTTTTCGTATTTCCGTTGAGTGTGTTAAGCTTAAATAAAATGCCTCGAGTCCGAAGACGTCCACAATATCACCATTTGAGCGATTTTGACCGGGGTCGAGTTGTTGCTTATCAAGATGTCGGTATGTCCTATCGCGAAATTGCCCGCCGTATTGATTCCACTGTGTATCAGGTATGGACAGAAGAAGGTAGAGGAGCAAGAAGAAGACCAATTGGTCAACCAAGGCGTACCACAGAACGTCAAGATCGGCGCTTAAGACAAATAGCCCTGCGAGACCGTTTCGCTACTACGCGTCAAATCGGTGATCAATGGATTGGAGAAGAAGGTAGGCCCGTTAGTATGCGAACCTTACGCCGCATTCAATCCTTTGGGCTTCTTTCGTACCGTCCAAGATTAGTGCTTCCTTTAACAGCGAGACACTGTCGCCAAAGGTTGGACTGGTGCAGAGAACGGCAGCATTGGGAGGCAGAATGGCACGATGTCATATTCAGCGATGAATCACGATTTTGTCTAGGCACGCATGATGGCCGTAGAAGGGTACGACGCTACCGTGGAGAACGACCTGATCTTAGGTTTGCTATTGAGAGGCATGTACACAGGACTGCTGGAGTAATGGTTTGGGGGGCTATTGCATATGGTAGTCGATCACCTCTTGTATTCATTCGAGGCAGTATGACATCTGCGCGTTATGTTGAAGACGTCATACGACCGACTTTGTTGCCTTATTTAGATGGCCGCCCAGACGTACTTTTTCAACAAGATGACGCACGTCCCCATATTGCTCGTCGAACTATGAACTTTCTTAATGAAGCTGGTGTTAATGTTTTGGTGTGGCCGCCCCGTTCGCCGGATTTAAATCCCATTGAACATGTGTGGGATATCATGGGAAGAAGAATATTCTCTTTGCACCATCCTCCACAGACTCTAGCACAGTTGATCGATGAAATTCAAGTTGCTTGGAACGAGATGCCTCAAGAAGACATCGACCATCTCATTTTGTCGATGCCCAGACGTCTACAGGAGTGTATACAGCAAAGGGGTCGCCAAACACATCATTAATTTTTTTTAGATTGTTTTTTAATAAAATTTCTTGAAAATGTAATCATTTTATTCCTGATGTAAGACTACCATACTGGCAAAAAATAAGTTAAAATAATAACTCCTTCTGGGTGTTACGCTTCTAATGTCATTGAGTATATTAAAAGGCCAGGAAAAAAATCTTGAATCAGGGAAATATCGGAAAAATTTAATATTTCAGATTGTGGCTGCCATGTCAGTTTTACTTCAAATAATATTTAACAAAATTTTGAAAACTAGATTATTATCTTTAAAAACATTTTCAGTCATTTAATGTTCTTATTAAAGCATTCAGTTTGAAGTTTCGGACGAGCGGTGCCACTCCCAGACTAAGCATGAAGTAAAATTTCGAGTTTAGAAAAGCCCCGTGAAAATTTGTCGAGGGTCGCGCAGCGACCCGAGACAAATTTTCTGGGCTTTTCTAAACTCGAAATTTTACTTCATGCGCCACGCGTATAAAACATTGATTTAACGAGAAATTTTAAAACACGCAAAAGACATTTTTCATGTTAATTCTCACAATTAATTTGAATTATTTTTGACGATTAAAATCCTTTTGTAAGTATTCGAATCCTTTTATAAATATTCGAATCATTTTATAAATATTCGAATCCTCTTACAAGGATTCGAATCACCCGCATTTGGATTCGAATACGAATTCTCTTAAGAAAATGTAACGAATCCGGATCACGAATCCAGTTGAACTAAAGTATTGGAATGCCTCTTTTGAATCCTCCAAAAGCATTCGAATCCAGGATTCGAATCCTGCCCAGCTCTGTGGGAAGTTTTCTTTTAAACATACATAATCTATACGTCCAAACAAGATAAATTCAAATTCAAAACTATTTGAATTCGAGAAAATAAGCTTACGCTTCTTATAGTTTGCACACTTTAAACATAATATATAAAATTACGAAAAAACTATTCGTGAAAATGCAAACAATGTCTTAATTAATAAGACAACCTAAGACGATAAATATCCATTGAAACAACTACTTCCCGTGCAAATACACCTCCGGATATTTAATTATACAATGAAATATTTAAAAACTTATTTAATTTAAGTCTTATTAATTAAGACATTGTTTGCATTTTCACGAATAGTTTTTTCGTAATTTTATATATTATGTTTAAAGTGTGCAAACTATAAGAAGCGTAAGCTTATTTTATCGAATTCAAATAGTTTTGAATTTGAATTTATCTTGTTTGAACTGTACCGTAAGGTAAATAATAAGGTCTCACATTCTTTATACCTACTAATGACATAATCCCCTTTTTTACCTAGAAATACCGACCATTATTTTCACTCATTCCATTTCTGTGTACCTGTTCATTCCACACACACCACTTTTCCAAGGAAGTTTGTTTTAATTTCATTCCTAATTTTTTTAAACGTCATAAGCAAAGCTATACTGAAGAGAGATAAATCTCGAAACGCGTCTATAGATGGCCTAAGACATTAGTTTTAATCCAAGTCCTTTCACTTCTAATTTGTTGCTATCTCTCCTTTCATTTTAAATTTGTATTGTTAGTTGGTTTGAAGAGAATTTGACCTAAACGTTACATATACTTTAATAGAGCGTTGTAACAAATCAAATTAAATAAGATTTTAAATATTTCATTGAATAATTCAATATCCGGAGGTGTATTTGCGCGGGAAGTAGTTGTTTCAATGGATATTTATCGTCTTATGTTGTCTTATTAATTAAGACATTGTTTGCACTTTCACGAATAGATTTTTCGTAATTTTATATATTATAATCTATACGTTGTAAATTTTCATGCATTCGTCGATTTTATCAATGCGTTCAATTTGAAGCTTCGAACGAGTGTTTCCACTCCCAGACTAAGCATGAAGTAAAATTTCGAGTTTAGAAAATCCTGAAAATTTGGTTTGGCCGCTCCGCGAAGCGGAGCGGCCAAACCAAATTTTCAGGATTTTCTAAACTCGAAATTTTACTTCATGCGCCACGCGTATAAAATACTGAAATATTGTGAAGTTAGAAATACACTTACAAATACTTTTAAAAGATGAGTTATAATCAAAATATTTACATTTTTTTTCTCACATTCTTAAGTCAGGTCAAATAATACAATGTATCAAATTAACTTATTTAGTAATTTAATAAGCACACAACTAATAATGTTGCATTATTGCATTAATGGCTCTTAATAGGTTAAAAGACCTTACATTATTTCCATCTTAAAGACAATTGTTTTTTACCACAAATATAATCTAATCTTCATGCGTTTCGTTAAACATTTTAACTCACCAATAATTCTTATTAATTAATTGATTAATTGTTAAAATATCCCACTGAGCCAAAAACAAATAAACAACGTTATATTAACATTGTAGCAACATTAAACGTTCTTTTAATGTTGATAAAGCATTTCTAAAATGTGTTTGTTCAGTGGAGTTAGAGAAAACACAATTAGTAAAAATAGAGTCAACTTTAAGCAACAATAATTTCGCTTGTAATCGATGGACTTTGTTTCTTCCAACTCCTTCTTTTCTAATAATCTCGGTTAATTTCATTAAAACCTAAATTTTCGCAATTTTTTTACGAGTTTGTTTAAGAAAACACAAATTGGCCGCACCTTGAGAAAATAAGTCAACATTAAACGAGTGGAATTTTGCTGTATCGATCAATTTAATTTTTATTAACTTTCGCTTGTAATCGATGGACTTTGTTTCTTCCAACTCCTTCTTTTCTAATAATCTCGGTTAATTTCATTAAAACCTAAATTTTCGCATTTTTTTTACGAGTTTGTTTAAGAAAACACAAATTCGCCGCACCTTGAGAAAATAAGTCAACATTAAACGAGTGGAATTTTGCTGTATCGATCAATTTAATTTTTATTAACTTTCGCATGTTTGAGATTTGGCTTACTTGAGTCCTAATTAACGCTTGAGAAGCCGGCCATTAAACTCGAGTTAAATCAGATAATCTTCAAGTTAAAATAAAGTAAACGCCTCTATCACTCAAATAAGCATATTTATTTACCTTTATCTATTTATAAACGAATCATATTTTGAAATAAACCAAGGTTTAAAACGAACGTAAACACAACAAATCCCAATATTCAAGACCGTGAAATCGCTTTAAAAAAATCCCTAATAAAACATAAGTGTGCCGAGTTATGAGTTTAAATATACATATCCGGAATGTAGTAGAATGTTCTAAATGCACACATACACATATATACATATATAATACATGGTGGAAGTATAAATAGTCGAGTACATATGGTATCTTTAACGTAACCAATGCACTCTCACGGTTTCAGTCAAAATGCCCACATGTCAATTTTTATTTAGTCAGTTTTGAAGGAGTGTGTGTGTGTATGTGCGCACGGTACGTGCCAAAATTATGTATTACGCGTGATTTTTAGGATGAGGAAAAAAAAAGCATTTTGGAAATATTGATGTGGATGGGATAGTCAATGAACTTGAGGGATGGTGTATTTTTAAGTGAGTCGTTTTTATAAAAATAGAATACAGGAAGTTCCATAAATAAAATTCCACATGTTTGATAAAATTATTGATTATAGTTTTTTTTACAATATAAAATATGTTTATTATAAATCAATCCCACATACGATACCTATAGATAAATATAGAGACTAAGATTAACATAAAAATAGTTCAATATACAAGTGTTTTTAAAATTTAATAAAAATAAGCGCCTATAAAATTGATTAATAACATGTTGTACAGGGTGATTCACCATCAGGGTTGTTAAAAAAAAGTATTTTTTTCGTTTTAATTAAAACAAACAGTTTTTTTACAAAACGTGTTTTTTCACTGAAACAGGTGTTTAACAGCGACGGCTCGCAGCCTAACTTCAGGGTAGGCCACAGCGCCATGGCACACAAAATTTGAGGTTGGGATCGCGCTTTATAAATACAAGAAATTGCACAACAATGTCACCTTTCAATAACAGATACATATTACCTTGGGTTTCTGGCCTACCCTGAAGTTAGGTTGCGAGCCGCCGCTGGTGTTTAAAACATTAACAATTAAAAACATGTTTAAAACGTGTTTAAAACATGTTTTAAATGTGTTTAAAACATAGCTAGCCTTATTATTAGACGTTAGCACACAGTTCTAAGGATGATATTCACATTTTCGGATTAATAAAACGTTTTTGTAGATTACTATTGTAAGTTTACAACTAATAATTTAGTAGCCCTAGTTTAAATGTTATACATAACCTCAATTGTTATAGCAAAATAGGGTTATTTAGAATTAATTTAATAATGCAATAAATCATAAATGTATAAACCTTATCAGAATATTTTGAACTTCACTTGAAATGAGTGTTTTATACGCGTGGCGCATGAAGTAAAATTTCGAGTTTAGAAAAGCCTGAAAATTTGGTTTGGCCGCGTAGCGCTACGCGACCAAACCAAATTTTCAGGCTTTTCTAAACTCGAAATTTTACTTCATGCTTAGTCTGGGAGTGGAGACACTCTTAAAAGTAAATTTCAATCTAACAATTCATCAGAAGAAATACATTTTCACAAACATTAAAAGCAGTGTAATATACATTCTAAAAAACTTGATTACAATGAAGTTAGTACACATGAAAAACTAACTAATAGCTTAGTTTAACTAATGTGAGCTAATAAAAAAGCGATTTAAAGAAATTAAACGTTTAAAACATGTTTTAAACGAATTCAACATTTAAAACATGTTTAAAACAAAACTGCGGCTGTTTGTAAACATGTTTATACATGGCGGCTGCTTTTAAACATGTATAAAACACTGTTTTAAAACAAAGTGTTTTAAATATAACAACCCTGTTCTCCATAAGTGTCCACCCCCTCTAACTTGATTATTCCTGAACCGATTTAAAAATTTAAAAAAGCATTTATAATAGTTTTTAAGTAAGATTTTATACAATGTATCCAAATATACAGGGTGTCCACAATAAATTAACTATTAGGTAGTAGATAATTTTTTTTTAAATGGAACACCCTGTATTTTATTTTTCGATAGGTTAGAGATTTTAATTAGGAGTACAATAATAACCGGGTTTGATAAGGGGTTATGTCAAACTACTAAGGAGATATAGCAGATTTTGTGATACATATGCTTAATTAATGTAATGCACAAACATAACGAAAATTTAAAGTAGTCATTTAAAACGATGACATATCATGAAACAAAAATGAAAATGACATTCTTAAAAATTTAAAAAAGCATTTATATAAGTTTTTAAGTGAGATTTTATACAATATATCCAAATATATAGGGTGTCCGCAATAAATTAACTATTGGGTAGTAGATTTTTTTTTAAATGGAACACCCTGTATTTTATTTTACGATAGGTTAGAGATTTCAATTAGGAATACAATAATAACCGGGTTTAATAAGGGGTTATGTCAAACTACTAAGGAGATATAGCCGATTTTCTAATACATATGCCTAATTAATGTAATGCACAAACATAACCAAAATTTAAAGTCATTTAAAACGATGACAATCATCTAAAACGATGACAATCACGAAACAAAAATGAAAATGACATTCTTCAAAACAAAAACCAATGATTTAATAAGGAATAACAAAAAATTATAGCAATTATTCTATGTGAGAACTATTATAATCTACAAACAAGCTAATTTTCTAATCAAATTTTGAACAACGAAATCTACTCATGCTAATTCGAGATTGACACTAGCATGACGTCTCATCGTTTTCAAGGCCTATTTTATTATTTTCCCTTTGTGTGCAATAAAATATAACATCGAATAAATATCGATTTTCTGCAAACAATTTAGTCTATTTAAGACTCTCCTAAATATTCATTGAAAAAAAACCTTCCGAGCTAATACTCCGACGGATATTGCATTATACAATGATTATTTGAGTTACATAACAGATTTACTCTTTTTATGAATCATTTATATGCAAAATGTAACATCAGGTCAAATTATGCTGTCACCAAACTAAATAAATAAATAGGTAATTAAAATTTTGAAAAAATGACAGGGAATTAATAATAATTGAAATATTCGAGTAAAATACAGGGTTTTTCATTTATAAAAACAACTTCAATCAATCCACCCTCTGTGTTAGACTCATTGTGCATAAGTATCAGAAAGTTAGCTATATCTCCTTAGTCGTTTAACATAACCTTATCAAACCGTATCTTTGTATTCTTAATAACAGTTTCTAACCGATTTTTATTTGAAATACAGGGTGTTCTATTAAAAAAATCAAAGACTACTCAATAGTTCATTTATTTTGGACACCCTGTTTATTTGGATATAGTGTATCAAATTTCGCTAAAGAACTATCTCAAATGTTTTTTAAAATGTGCAAATCGGTTCAGAAATAACCAAGTTAGAGGGGGTGGACATTTATAATGAATCACCCTGTACAATATTTAAAATAGTACAATATTTTAATTAATATCCACCCTCTGTGTTAGACTTATTGTGCATAAGTATCAGAAAATCGGCTATATTTCCTTAGTCGTTTAACATAACCTCATCCAACCGTATCTTTGTATTCCTAATTAAAGCCTCTAACCGATTGTTAATTGAAATATAGGGTGTTCCGTTTAAAAAAATCAAATACTACCCAATAGTTCATTTATTTTGAAGACCCTATATATTTGGATATGGTGTATAAAATCTCGCTAAAAAACTATTTCAAATGTTTTTTGAAATGTTCAAATCGGCTCAGAAATAACCAAGTTAGAGAGGGTGCCCATTTATAATGAATCACCCTGTACAATATTTAAAATAGTAAAATATTTCAGTTAATGTCCACTCTCTGTGTTAGACTCATTGTGCATAAGTATCAGAAAATCGGCTATATATCCTTAGTTGTTTAACATAACCTTATCAAACCGTATCCTTATATTCCTAATTAAAGCCTCTAACCGATTGTTAATTGAAATACAAGTTGTTTCATTTAAAAAAATCAAATACTACCCAATAGTTTATTTATTTTGGACGCCCTATATATTTGGATATAGTATATAAAATCTCGCTAAAAAACTATTTCACATGTTTTTTAAAATGTTCAAAACGGTTCAGAAATAACCAAGCTAGAGAGGGTGGACATTTATGGTGAATCACCTTGTATAATATTTCAAATAGTACAATATTTTAAATATTGTTTATAATAAGTTCTTTAAAAAATAAACAACCAATAGAATTGCTCCGTTTGCTGCATTTTTCTACAAAAACTTAGAACGTCAATTGTCAGAGGGCAATTATTGCTTCTGATAAGACCTCTGATTCCAATTGGCTCAAGCTGAAAAGACCCCTTAACTCAAAGTGAAAAGACCCCTGCTTCCAATTGGCTCAAACTGAGAAAACTTCTGCTTTCAATTGGCTTATATGATTTTTCAATTTCTGCAAACTTAACATATCAAAATCAAATATTTTATCCCGTTTTGAAACAAAAATAATACAGAAAGAGATAAATGAATTGAAGAAACAACACTCACATACACAACAGCAGGTATTTGGAACATTTTTGAAGATATTTGCGAGGTAAGAAATTTTGAACTAATTGTATAACACTGGTCGGCATGAAAATCGGCCCTGACACCATTCCTGCTGATTCTTATGTAAAATGACCTCCTGAATCCGAATATGACCCCCGTTTTCCCCCATCACCCACCGTTTTCGGGGGAGGCCCCCCACCTATTTTTATCACATTTCGATAATTTGGAGGGATGAAAAGGATTATTTTAGCCTTTACTTTTCTTCTGAGGGGCTAGAGAGGTGAAAAGTTCCAAAACATGAACATTTGTACCAAGGAGGTAGATTTGGGGGGGGGGGGGGGGATTTGTAAAAAAATCCTTAAAAATGATCGATTTTTCCGTTTTTTTCGAAGTTTTTTCACTTATTTTCTACATATTCCAGCTTCCATCCCCCCTCATCCTCCCCCAAACAATAAAAATATATAGCAACAATATATAGCAACAATAATAAAAATATATAGCAACAGTTCGGAAGATTCACTGTACCACGCTGGCGCTCTCAATACCTCGCGCGCACAGGTTTGCCCAGGAATTTTCATGCGTTGACAGTTTAAACTCTCTAAGTTCGAGAGGAGATTTTCGGGGAAGTGGAATGCGAGCATGTTAGCAGAGTACTGCTGGTTTTTGATACGAGAAACTTCTACCTCAGGGTACAAAAAGAAAGCAAGCACCAAATGAAGGTACTTATCTTAGTTATTTATTATTCTTTACATTTATTATTTTACTTTTTATTTATTATTCTTTACAGCTAAAATAATCCTTTTCACCCCTCCAATGGATGGGGGAAACGGGGGAAGTATTGAGAGCGCCAGCGTGGTACAGTGAATCTTCCGAACTGTTGCTATATATTTTTATTATTGTTGCTATATATTTTTATTATTGTTGCTATATATTGTTGCAATATATTTTTATTATTTGGGGGTGTTTAGGGGAGGATGAGGGGGAATGGAAGCTGGAATATGTAGAAAATAAGTGAAAAAACTGCGAAAAAACGGAAAAAAATAGTCCATGATTTTTTTACAATTGAAGGGGGAAAATCCCCCCCCCCCCCCCCAAATCTACCTCCTTGCTACAAATGTTCATGTTTTGGAACTTTTCACCTCTCTAGCCCCTCAGAAGAAATGTAAAGGCTAAAATAATCCATTTCATCCCTCCAAATTATCGAAAAGTGATAAAAATAGGTGGGGGGCCTCCCCCGAAAACGGTGGGTGATGGGGGAAAACGGAGGTCATATTCGGATTCAGGAGGTCATTTTACATAAGAATCAGCAGGAATGGTGTCAGAGCTCGAAAAAAAATTTTTTTTTGCAGACCAGTGTAATTTGTGTTATAAGTTATAATAATTTACAGGGAAAATTTAACGAATAAAGTACTAATAACCTTTCTTCACACTTTTATTTGAATTACCAAATGTACATTTCGGACACAAAGTGACCATTTTCAATGGATTAACAGTGTTTATCCATTGATAATGGTCACTTTGTGTCCGAAATGTACATTTGGTAATTCAAATAAAAAAGTGTGAAGAAAGGTTATTAGTGCTTTATTCGTTAAATTAATTTGATCTTCGCGTAACTCACAATCAATTTATTTAATATACAGGGAGTTTTTCTTTAAAGTATACGTTTTCCAAATTCAGCCTATTTTCTTTAGATCCTTAGATATTCGTTGTGTTTTGTAAAAGAGTTCAATTTGAAGCTTTAAACGACTGTTTTCCACTCCCAGACTAAGCATTTTCACGGGGCTTTTCTAAACTCGAAATTTTACTTCATGCGGCACGCGTATAAAACACTGATTTCAAGTGAAGTTCGAATATACATAAATTTCACATATTTTATTGTTTTATACGCGTGGCGCATGAAGTAAAATTTCGAGTTTAGAAAAGCCCCGTGAAAATTTGTCGAGGGTCGCGCAGCGACCCGAGACAAATTTTCTGGGCTTTTCTAAACTCGAAATTTTACTTCATGCGCCACGCGTATAAAACACTGATTTTAAGTGAGGTTGAAATATACATAAATTTCACAACATTTTAGTGTTTTACACGGATGGCGCATGAAGTAAAATTTCGAGTTTAGAAAAGCCCAGAAAATGTGTCTCGGGTCGCTACGCGACCCTCAACAAATTTTCACGGGGCTTTTCTAAACTCGAAATGTTACTTCAAGTTTAGTCTGGGAGTGGAAAACACGCGTTAAAAGCTTCAAATTGAACTTTTTTACAAAAATAATTTTCACGGGGCTTTTCTAAACTCGAAATTTTACTATATACTTAGTCTAGGGGTGGAAAACACTCGTTTAAAGCCTCAAATTGAAGTAAAACACAACAAATATCTAAGGATTTAAAGAAAATAAGCCCAATTTTGAATACGTATACTCCTGTATGTATACTTAAAAGAAAAATTTCCTGTACATCACACCAACGCATATGTGCAAATTTGGGTGCCTATGCCAGGATCTCACACATCAGCGTAGGGGCAACTCAATATGCTGTACTTATATTTCCACGGTAAATATAAAAGTGAACAAAGAAATATATGTATCTAATTACATTTCACTGTAAATTAGACACTAGTAGACAGTTTTAAAAATCAATTTAGAAAAGCCCCGTGAAAATTTGTCGAGGGTCGCGACCCGAGACAAATTTTCTGGGCTTTTCTAAACTCGAAATTTTACTTCATGCGCCACGCGTATAAAACAATAAAATATGTGAAATTTATGTATATTCGAACTTCACTTGAAATCAGTGTTTTATACGCGTGCCGCATGAAGTAAAATTTCGAGTTTAGAAAAGCCCCGTGAAAATATGTCGAGGGTCGCGCAGCGACCCGAGACAAATTTTCTGGGCTTTTCTAAACTTTTCTAAACTCGGGTCGCTGCGCGACCCTCGACAAATTTTCACGGGGCTTTTCTAAACTCGAAATGTTACTTCATGCTCAGTCTGGGAGTGGAAAAGACTCGTTTAAAGCTTTAAATTGAATTGTTTTAAAAAAACAACGAATATCTAAAGGTTTAAAGAAAATAAGCTGAATTTAGAATACGTATACTTTAAAGAAAAACTCCCTGTATGTATACTTAAAAGAAAAATGCCCTGTTTAACAAAATTATACTTCGATGAAATCAATGGCATTTTATCTGTCACGTTCTTTTGAAGTTTGTCTATATTAGTTTTGTTGAAACATTTTTGCATATACCTAATATTACGTGTCTATTCAAGAACTTACTTGACAGAATGTACCTCAGGCAATGATAATTATAGTAGTTCCAGCGCTATATGAAAAAATTACTTCAGTTTGCGGTTAACTTGTAAATGATAATTGGGGGTTTATGACCATAACCGCAATAAAACTAACCTGCGCTGGCCAGATGATTTGCATAGAAAATTCATGACCGAAATGAACAGGGCCGCTACAAGGTGTGTTGTCCCCGGGGCGCGAGGCAAACAGCGGAAGAAAAAATGTTCAAAGATGTTGAGATTAAAAATGTTTATTGTTTAACCGAGTTCATTTAAGTGTAAGAATGTAAAGTTCAAAACATTTATGCTCTTTTAACATTAACTATTATTAAATTGTGTGATTTATCAAACCATCAAACATGTGAAAATACCTACATCCATTTCAAAAAGTGAGGCGCCTCACTTTGAAGTACTGTATTTTCAAAACAAAAAATCTTAAAAAATATCCGAGCACGTTTCTGTAATCCTGAGTGTTTTTTCATTATTATTGAAGAAATCAGATTTTTATCATAAATAATTATTTTTTCGACGGATTTTTACTAACTCTTTATAAATCCTAATCAGTTAAGTATACAAATTTGAAATAAATACTGGTAAAAGATTAAATCTTTATTTATAGAGTGGTGCAAGAAAGAAATGCATATCTGAACCCTTTCAACCCCTACTATATCAAAATCCTATTTCAACGTTCTCGGTAATTAAGTATCCGGTTTTTTAATTATAGGTAATTGTTAGAAATTGTTCATAACATAAAATATATAATTTAATTTCCAATAATTTAAATATTTGATTTTTCGTCGATTGAAAGAAAACCTCATTGAGAGATTGAAGATGCGCGATGGTTATGGTTTTTAATCCACGAAAAATCAAATATTTATATGATTGAAAATTAAATTATATATTTTGCAGGTCAATCTGATTTTTTTCAATAATAATAAGAAACACTCTCAGTATTACAGAAACGTGCTCAGATATTTTTTTAAAATTTTTTGTTTTTAAAATACAGCACTTCAAAGTGAGGGGCCTCGCATTTTGAAATGGATTATTAATTAAATTAAAATTTCAATAAAATCGTGTTAGTTATAATAAAGCTACGATTAAATTGGTACAGCAAATTTTGCTTAAACAAAAATTATACGATTCTAAAAATAATGTTATTTTAGAAATTTTCAGGCGCAAGTTTTTACACCACTAATATCAAATTCCATAGTTGAGTTGAATTTTTTTAAGAAGAATAATTATACGATTTAATTAATTTATAAATATTTAAAATTAAATTTCGGCAGAATTGTTTAACTCAACTTATTTCTTCTGACAATCTTTTATTTGAAATTTAAACAAACATTATGTAATAAAATGAAAATTTACACTTTATACATACATAATTACACTTTCTACATAAATACACTTTATACAAAAATACACTTTATACATAAATTAATTATCAGATTCGTCTGAGTCATTCTCCAAAATATTTATAATAAGCGGTTCCACATGTTTGGAAAAGTATTAATTTTCAATTTCGATGAAATGTCGAATGCTGTTCGTCCACTGTTCCTTAGAAATTTTAGAAATTTCATTTTTAACTACATTTACAGTTCCTTCACTAAACTTAGGATTTGTGTTATTTCGCCGTATTTGAGGTTTTAGTATGCCCCAAATCAATTCAATAGGGTTTAATTCACAATGGTACGGAGGTAAACGTAGCACTTGATGACCCAACTTTTTGGCTTCTTCGTCTATGAAGTGTTTTTTCTTATGTTCTTTTATTTTTAATACTTCGAACAATTCTTTTTTTGTGTAGGTCGGCTCGAAGTATAACTCATTTTCATATAAAAAATCTGAAATTTCTTTTTTACTCGAATTGGCATTTGGTACTTTTTCAATCTGAACCGAATGGTAGCTAGCATTATCTAGTAAAATAACGCTATTCTGCGGTATATTGGGTAGAAGAGATGTCACAAACCACTCAAAAAACACTTTTCCTGACGTATCATCGTGGTAGTCCACATTAGCTTTTTATATTTTTTGCTGATAAAAATAACGCATCATTCAACCATCCTTCTTGATATCCTGCATGGAGAATAATAAGACGTTGTCCCCTTGAAGCTGGTACATTTAGTGAACAGTTATCATCTATCCAACCTTTCTTCACTGTATCCTGTGTGTCATACCACGTTTCATTCAAGTATATAATTGGTTTATTTGTTTTTCTAATTCTTCTTATTTCTTCTATATATTTATACCTCCACTCACAAATCCGTTGACTTTCTTTGAGCACCTTCCTTTTGTCGATAGTTCGATATTTAAAACCAATTAATGACAAAAATTGTGATATTGTTGTTAAACTGCATTTAACATCAAGCTGTTCTTTCAATTTATATTGAAGCCAGTTTAGAGTTGGAACAAAATTATTTTTAAAACTGTTATAAATTATTCTTCTCACTAGGGGCCTCGGTGGCCGAGTGGGTAGAGACCCTGCCCACAGACCAAGGGGTCGCGGGTTCGAATCCCGTCCGGTGGAATAATTTATGAATAATAAATTATTCCATCCGGGTCCATGGATGTAGCGTGAATGTATTGTAGCGTGAAAACGAATTGAATAAATGAGCATCAGTTAATTAATTAAATTAAATAATAATACAATGATAGATGGCTGTATGGAGAAATCCGAGGCCAATGAAACCAAAAAAAAATAAAAAATAAGTCTTCTCACTCCACGGCCGTGATCTTCCACAGTTAATTTTTTTAGGACTTCTTTATCTGTCCAAATTTTCCTCGGTATAATTCCGTTGGGAACTAGTCGCCACACTGTCGTTTTAGAAATTTTTGTTAAATTTGCAGTCTCGGAGATTAGATGGTCGTCGGTGCCAAATTTTCCTTGTTGTTTTAAACTGTCGTATACACTTAAGATAATCTTTTTTGCGTCTTCAGATAAAACAATTCTATTGTTGGATTTTGATAAAACTTCTTCTCCATTTTCATCAGCATTAATTAAATTTTCTTCGTTTTCATGTTGGTGAAAATGATGTTGATCGTGTTCGCTATTCCACGGTCTCCACATGATAGTTGTTTGCAATAACTGCCTAAAGTCTGCTATAATATTGGAACAGATCACTTAACTAATGTGCACGATTAACTGGACTATTACCTGGGGTTGACGCGTATTTATCATAAAGTTAGGACACCCCCTCCACCACCCCCGAGAGTTCTTAAAGTGGGGCATGTATGTGTTATTTTTCCATAAGAACGAACATCGGCTCACCTTTGATAATAATGAAAATTAAGATTTGAGATTTACACACATTATACATTGAAGTTATGTGAATAATTTAAAATGTTTTTACGTAAAAGGAATTATAACTAAAATAAATATAAATTTAATTGTGACACACTAAAAAGATGTCATATAAATGTTGAGATATTGTATAGACGAATTGGTTTACCTGTGTGATATTACTGTAATTTATTGAAATACTTGTTATAAATAGGGTGTATGAATTAGATTATTCTAAGTTAAATATTAAATAAAATGAGCTATTGTTTCAAAACCTACATAAGAGCAATAAACATTTTAGTTTTACTTTTGTTTAAAAGATGGCAATAAAATACATTTAGAAATAAGTTATAATATAATTTCATTGATAGAATTTGTTTGTATAGAGTGTTGGATGCCGAGACCCACCTCAAAAGTAGTAAAAAATATTTTGTGAAAATATTTAACACAGTTTTATTTAAAATGATCGATTATTTAATTAAAATCATGAAAGCAATAATCACAAAAATAAAAATGAAAAAAAAACAACTCTAAATATGTATTATAAATCACACGAAAAAGTATACTTTTAGTAGAAATTGTTATGAACAATCATTTTGTCGGGAAGTCCAGAATTTGAGTTAATCTGGGATATCCCCAATACCTTTTAATCCTGGGCCTCTTGGTTCCTTATTGCATAAAGGGTCAAATTGACCATTAGTTTTTCGAGGAATGTCGAGATGTTCAGAAGTTGAGTTAATCTGGGATATCCCCAGTACCTTTTAATTCCGCCAATGACAGGATTATATACATATAATCCTGTCATTGGCCCTAATACAATTTTCTTAATAACCTTTACCTGTATAATCGCTAAGAGCCGCTCATTCACTATTTCACGCTAATGGACAATTCAGTTCGATTATTGTAATTGATACTTTGTAATATTTAAAAAGAGTAATTAATATTATTGTATATATTTAAATAAAAAAATGTATAAGTTAAAGTTAGGGCCGTTAGTTAATTTCTTAGAAAAATAAATGATATTTAGATATATTTTTAAAATGTCAAAATTATTTCATTTGATTTTCAGTTATTTTGGCTATCATTACGATTTTTGAAAATACTGCTTTAATAAAACATAATATATGCAGTTGTATATACAACATTAAAACATTTTTAATTTTAATTACTAATTAAATTATTATAATTAAATTAATATTTACTTATCGACTATCAAGAAAAATACATCATTTTTATAAAACTTTTATATACATACAAAATTAACATGCGATTAACAAAAATTCAATCATAAAGGGGTGACATATTTTGGATGTAGATTGTGTATCAATTAATAAGATGTAAATTGATAGAGAAGTGTTAAGAAACAGAACTTCATGCTAATAAGAGTATGAAACAATTTATCGACTAGAAAACAAGTTGCAACCGTCATTTAACTCTTTCAATCAGATAACTGACGTTTGTATCGTAAGAGCTGCAAATTAAAGTGTTTTCCTTGGTATACATTTATTGGACTATCTATCTCGAAAACGTTAAAATTTAATTATTGATATCCGCGTTAAAATAAATGGTGACAACTGGTGTAAATGAAATTATAAGTTCAACAAATGATAGGGAATTTAATCAATTTCCCTTTATTTTAGACTAGATTTAACTCTGCTGTCAAACGTTAAATTTAACGTTTTCGATAGAGAATACCACCGAATGTGCATTTTTTACATATCTACGTCAGTCATTGGAATGAAATATTCTAATACGGACCTGAAATTATGCAGCCGACTCACGGCCGAGCATGCAATAAGCTGTTTGCTGAGGGATACTTTTATTGAGGATTATGGTTTATAGTGTTATAAAAGTATAAAAATTTATTGCAAATTTGAAGTCATTTTTTTCATATAGCGCTGGAAGATCTATACGTAATTTTGCTGAATTCCCTCAAGTCTGTTGCTTTAGGTAATTGCCCTCCTTGCGTCGGGCAATTACCAAGAAACAGACTTTCGGGTTAAACAAAATTAATGCGTAATCATCATTGCCATAGGGACATTATAGCTGATAATATTTGTAACTTAATTTACTAGTTTTTATTATCAGATAAACTTAATAACGGGATTAATGAGATAACGATTCAAGGGAGATATTTTGTATTGACCAGCCGTTTAAAAAGCTATATTATCAATAGACGGGATTTTTTTCAAGTACACCTATTCTAATCCATGTAAAGGGCGATCTACCCTACAGTAGCACTCGAGGTCGTTAAGTGAGAAGGATACGAAAGGAAGGCGAATACCGAATGCCACTTTATCCTAGATTCAACAATGTTGAGGCATTTTTTTTGTATAATTTTCAATTTAAAACTTCTAACGAGTGTTTCCACTCTCAAGTTAAGCATGAAGTAAAATTTTAAGTTTAAAAAAGCCTGAATATTTGGATTGGTTGCGTAGCGAAGCGGAGCGATCAATCCAAATTTTTGCTTACTAAAATTCAATTGCGACTTATGCGCGCATTATACCCGACGAAAAACGAAAAATAATTCGAAAACTATACACCATTCCATTTGTTTCTGGATCTCGCCTAGCCATGCTTTCGTGTTGTTATGTTGCAGTATCAACATTTACATTTTTTATTAGTTGCCACTCCTGATTCCTTAATTTAACAGTGTTGCAATAATTTATGATATCATAAGTAATCCTCTTTTTAATTTTCAAGAGGTTTATTGTTAATCTTGCAACAATTATTTCGCCACGCGGTCGCTTCTTCGAGCATTTTATTATTAAATCAAATTAATCTAGTGTTGCAATGCTGTGTCAATGTCAAAGAGAAAAATAATTTCAGGCATCTGGCTCAGAACAAACATCAGAAGATTCAGATGCAGGTTCTCTTGACTAAATAATTAAAGTGGAATGAGGGCTTAAAAATTGTTTGACATGAAAATTATCAGTATCACAAGAGGGTGGGAATAAATTTGCAATTCTACAAAAAAATACTGAGGGCCAACAGAAGAGAGAATGACCAAAATTAAGGTGGATGGATGGAGTTGATCAGAATGTGTTAACGGGAAGACCCAAGCGAGACATACAAATGGATGACGAAATAAGTTTGCAGAGCCGAATTCATTATATTTGTTATATACAATATTATTGCTGTGTTTGTATGTACAAAAACCAAGTAGTAAATTTTGTTAATCTTAAAACTGCATATTATTATCCTTTTATATCTGAAAATTTGTAAAACAGGCAACAGTGTAAGATCACAATAGTCAGAAATTATAACCTTAAAATCGAACATCTGACAGTGACATTTAAAAACCCTGATTTAAAACACAACCAGCCCCATTTACAATACTTAAACTGTCACTTTTCCATAGCTAGGCGAGATCCAGAAACAAATGGAATCGTGTATACTTGCTTTAGGAGTATAGTTGTACATACTTTTTTGTAGTAAATTTTCCTAACAATCGTACCATGTGACAAAAAATGGGTCATTCCATTCAAAAAAATTGAATTACGAGATATTAAAGAGGGCACTTAGATATTGACATTTTAAGAACACTCATTGTCAAAATTGACAGTTTCCAATTATTTTACTCATAGAGGTATCCTCTAGGTACAAGTAAAGATATAAATCATGTTTTTATCTTACGAGGTCTGGCTATTATATAACGAGACTGCGGGCGCAGAAGGCGTCCTAGAGGAGTGGGGAGGGGGGGGGGGGGTGACGAATGCAGCATTGGATAACTGGAAGTGTACTATTCCAGTATAAAAACACGTTTTTGTCGCTGTAGTAGTATTTGTTCTGTAGAGGTTAGAAACGAACGTGTTTTGTTCTCGTGCCGATAACAATGTGTGACGAAAAACACGAGCAACGGATCAATATGAAATTTATCGTTAAATTAAAAAAAAACTCCGACTGAGTGCTCTAAGTTATTGAAAGAGGCCTATGGTGAGAATTCTCTATCTCGTGCGCGTGTTTTCGAGTGGTATAAACGGTTTTCTGAAGGCCGAGAGAGCACCAACGATGACCAACGTCCAGGTCGACCTGTCTCTGTTTCAACGCCGCAAACAGTGACCGAAATCAATGAAATCGTGCGCGGAGATCATCGTATAAACATTCGGATGATTGCTGAGACTGTAAACGCCGGTAAAGAAACTGTCAGAAAAATTTTACATGACGAATTGAATATGAAGAAAGTCTGTGCCCCAAAAAATTTGACCCCTGACCAAAAGCTCGTCCGTCAACAGATCTGCTCAGACGTTCTTGAGAGGTTAGATGAAGAGCCTGAATTGATAGAAAACATCATCACTTGCTATGAAACTTGGATATTCCAATACGATGTTGAAACTAAGCGGCAATCTATGCATTGAAAAACTCCTGCATCGCCAAGAATGAAGAAAGCAAGAATGTCGAAATCAAAACTTAAAGCCATGCTAATCGTTTTTTTCCACATCAACGGCATCTTGATGACTGAATGAAGTCCAGAGGGTCAAACTGTAAACAAAACTTATTATTTGAAAGTTTTGGCAACACTGCAAAAGCAAGTTCGTAAAAAACGGCAGGAGTTGTGGAAAAACAAGTCGTGGATCTTGCACCACGACAACGCACCTGCCCATAACGGGCTGTCTGTGAAGCGTTATTTAGCCGCTAGAGGCACTCCAGTGCTCGAACACGCGCCGGACTCGCCCGATTAAGCACCCTGTGACATTTTCCTCTTTTCGAAAATCAAGTCTGCCTTAAAAGTAACCCGGTTCGAGTCGATGGAAGAGGTAAAGCGAAAATCGGCGGAGCTCCTAAATGTTCTTACAAAAGAAGACTTTCAGCATTGCTTTGCCCAATGGAAAAAACGAATGGAACGGTGCGTGGTGAGGGGAGTACACTGAAGGGGAGCATTCGATTGTAGAATAGTTTTTAAAATAAAACTCTTTTTTATAAGCAGTCTCGGTTTTTAATAGCCAGACCTCGTATTCTTAAGAAAAGTTACAAACAGATTTCAAGATGCCTTTTAGAGGGCAACATTTTAGAATTTTTTTTTTCATGAAAACTATAAAAGATAAGTGTACATATGTTAGAATAAAATATGTTGCAATTTTAACAAGGAATCCAAAAAATTACTAATATGTAGGGTTTCATTTAAAATAATAAATTTAGTGCTACTTCCGGTGGAACCGGAAGTGATAGAAAGTTGAAATTATTTCATATAAGGAGAACTGATTCAACCGTATGACGAGGATTGTTTTCAAATTTTTAGTGCAACGGCAACCCCATAAACTTTTAACGAACGGTTTAGCGTGGAACTACTTAAAACCAAATAAAAACAGACGATAAGAATTCTATCTTGAAAGAATATTGCAAATAAAATACGTCAAACTTCGTTTAATTAAATCTTTAAACATTTCATTTATTATTGTTTTACTTTATTTTGAACGTAGTTTCCACTCCTAAACTCGAAATATTAACAAGGTAACCAATAATTACCAATTTAAAATGCAAACAAGTGAAAAACATGTCCTTAAAAAATAGCACGTGATTGAATTTATTGTTGTTTATGTTCAATAGCAGACTTCGTGAGGATTTTTTTCCTTTTCTGACCAACTGCTAACAATAAGATTATTAATCACGCCTGCAATTAAAGTTACGTAAGCGGTACATGAGTCCAATTTTGGCATTATTTTATACAATGTAAGATTATATCATAGTATTTCAAATTAATAGTTTTCTTCAAAGGTTCCATGAAGCCCGAACCCGAGGATTTAGGGGCCCATAGGGCCCAAACGCGCTAGAAACATAAAAAGAAGTAGAAAATTAATATTTCTACCAGAAAAAGTGCGTTCATGCAAAACTGTAAAGGAAATGTGTACAGGGTGGCCCAAATTCGTGTTTTTTATAGGGTATCTCGGTAACCCGAAGAATTAGAAAAAAATTGATATAAACGTCATGACCTCTTTTTCTGAGATACTAATAATGACGTAAACAGATCATGGTTAACTTGATTAGTTTGAAAGATATCAGGCGTTTTTCAATTGTTGACTATTTTAAAATATGTCTTTATCTTAATAACTATAAGATATACAAAAAAACAGTTTAATAATTATTTACGTAGTTTTTATTATTTTATTCGGACTTAAAATTTCCGAGTTATCAAATGAAGTTGCATGTTTTAAATGGAACACCCTATATATTTGTATGTCATTGAATAGCATATTAAATTAGCTTTACAATTTTGTACAAAATATTGTTGTTTTTTTTTTTTATTGAAAAAATGTGTTTCTAGCTCTGAAGCTTTTAGATAAATATGTGATAATACATACTATTATAATTACAGAGATGTTGGTATTATTATTTTAAAATGAAGGGATCCGTAGACTCAGTAATTGATCGCAAAAGTCTACAAAAACTATAAAATTAATATTTAAACTAACTTAGTTTTCAATATAATCGATTTTTTTGAGTATCTTTACGAGTTTTTGTTAAATGTGTATATCAATGTAAAGTTAATTTAAAATTCTATTTAATAACATAAAAAGATACAGGGTGTTCTGTTTAAAAAAATTCAACTTTTTTTTATAACTCTGAAATTAAAAGTTAAAATAAAAAAATAAGTACGCCATTGAATTTTACATTGAAAATTGCACAAATAACCATTTAACTATTTATTTGTATATCTTATAGTTATTGAGAAAAAGACGTATTTTAAAATAGCCAACAATTGAAAAACGCCCGATAGCTCCCAAACTAATCAAGCTAGCCATGATCTGTTAATGACATTGTTATTTTCTCTGAAAAAGGGGTTATAACATGTATATCAGATTTTGTCTAACTGTTTGGGTTACTGAGATACCCTTTAATAACATCGAATTTGGGTCACCCCGTACATAACAATGTGTACAACAAAATAACCTAACAATTGTAGCAAAGTGACTAGATAACATAATTGTGACGTCGAAGATAAATCGCAAAAGGTCATTGACAAAAAATGACGATCTTTGTACCATCGATGGAAACAAAATGTTAGGACACGTAATTTTTTTGTATTGTGTGTCAAACTTTGGACCTTTGTTTTCCTCTCATTTAAACATTTTTATTGTCACTCCATATTATAACCTTTCTTTAAAAAAAACTAACTTAACCGGTATACATTTGCGTACTTAGATTTAAACATGGGCGTAAAGACTGTTACTTGCTTTCCTTTAACCAACAATAACTTGTACTGTTCGTTTAAATTAGGTTTGATGGAGACTTCAGCTAATGATATTGTAAACCCCGATAAGTGGCCTCAAGGCATTTCGATAAAACCTTTCGTTAACCGACGGAAACATCCTAAATCTAAACTACAAGCCAACGCCAGTTTTTTACCCATGGTCGTGACAAATCCAAACGGGTCTTAATGCGTGACTCCGAAATACATACTATTTCTCCATCTACTAACTCTGATACTAACTCTAAGTTTAGCGTCTACTATCAGAATGTTCGAGGCCTACGCTCGAAACTCTTTGGATTAAACACTAATGCTCCATTGGTTACTCACTGCATATTTATTTTTACCGAAACTTGGCTCACAAGTTCCATATCCAACTTTGAACTTGGTTTTAACGATTTTAAGATTTTCCGAGCTGATCGCGATTCTATTTTAACAGCGAAATCGCGTGGCGGGGGTGTACTAATTGCGGTTTCCACTAAGTACCCCTCTACTGAAGTTTATAGAAACAGTCTGACTCACGAAGAGCTCTACGTCCGTGTGCAAATTGGTAATACCAATATTATATTCGGCGCTGTCTACATACCCCCTAACTCGGCCTACTCAGTATACCAAAGCCATTGCGAAATAGTTGAGTCTCTCGGTGATCTTAACGATCTCTTTATGTTTGGTGATTATAACTTACCGCACACTTCTTGGCAAAATGATGAATATGGTGTGTGTACGGATTCTAAATGTCCAAAATCTGTTCTACTAGCAAACACATTCGGTTCGATAAACTCACACCAAGTCAATAACATACTTAACTATAATAATGTCACTTTAGATCTGATTTTTATACCTTCTACACACTCCTCGTACGCCCATTTAAATGAATCACAATTCCCCATTACCCCTTGCGACCTACACCATCCAGTCTTGGAACTATTTCCTTCGTTCGCGATAAACGCAGATTCTTGTAGTACTCAATGGGATGACAACTCCTTACGATATAATTTTAAACGTGCCGATTTTGTTGCCATAAACAACGCGGTACTGAACATCAGTTGGGATTCCATTCTGAACGGCTGCAATATTGATTTGGCTTGTCAGAACTTCTACTCCACTATTTATGAAATAATTGATAACTTTGTTCCTATTATCCACGCATCCAAGTTTAAACCATCTCGGTTTCCTAAATGGTTTACTCCGGAGCTGACTAAATTGGTTATCCAGAAGAAGAAACTACACAATGTTTACACAGCCTCAGGTCTGGACGATGATTATCGTAAATTTAGTTTTGTTAGGCAGCAATGCAAAGACTCTGCTCGGATCTGCCACACCAATTACATCCAGGAAATTGAAGATAGCATCAAACACAATCCCAAAACTTTTTGGAATTACGTTAACTCGAAGCGAACATCTAATAATATTCCATCAACTTTCACTATTGGTGATAATTTAATTGACACTCCTGATGGCATAGTAAATAATTTTGCTACGTTTTTCGGATCGGTGTACAATCCCCACACCCACGGCTCAAAGTGCAATTCTAATACTATTTCCTACAATCATATTAATGAGTGTGTCTTCCAGAAAATAAGAATTACTGATGTTTTAAACGAACTCATCTCAATTAAAGCAACCCATAACTCTGGACCCGACGGTTTACCTGCCTCATTTTTAAAGAACTGTGCATTTTCACTCAGTAGGCCTCTGTGGATCCTTTTCAACAAGTCTCTTACTGAGGGAATATTTCCCTCAATTTGGAAGGGTGCATTCATCACTCCCATTCATAAATCAGGGAATGTGAAACTATTTGAAAATTACAGACCGATATCTATTTTGTCAGCGATCCCTAAACTGTTTGAAAGACTAGTAACCAGTTACCTGACTGAAATACTCCAACCATTGATATCTTTAAAACAGCATGGATTCCGTACGGGAAAAACTACCGTAACTAATCTTCTGATCTACGAATCTTACATAGTCAGCGCCTTCGTCGATCGTTTACAAGTCGACTCCGTCTATACCGATTTCTCGAAGGCGTTTGACAGTGTTGATCATTGTATTTTAATCAAAAAATTGCGTAATCTCGGCATTGGAGGTCTCGTTCTCCAGTGGATCAAATCGTATATCACTGGTAGATCTCAGATGGTTCGGATTGGCCAATGTGTATCGCGTAATATTTCTGTCACCTCCGGTGTTCCCCAAGGGTCTCATTTGGGAGCACTACTTTTTAATGTGTTTGTGGATGATGTTATTGAATGTTTCGTAAATGCCCAATGTCTCCTATACGCCGACGACATGAAAATTTTCATGCGAGTTCGTACTTACGATGATGCCGTTCGGTTGCAGAATGACTTGCTATCATTTCAAACGTGGTGTCGGTCTAATAAGCTTCAACTTAACTTGAACAAATGCAAAGTAATAACTTTTTCTCGACGTCAGTCTTCCGTTGTGTATGGATACCAATTGATGGACGTACCTTTGGAACGCGTAACATCAATCAGGGATCTGGGTGTGGTCTTCGATTCCGTGCTCTCTTTCAACGAACACGTATCCAACATTATCGCCAAAGCTTATAAGCTTCTGGGATTCGTGAAACGGAACTCCAGAGAGTTCTCCGATTCGAAGACGGTACTCATACTATACTACTCTTTAGTGCGTTCCCATCTGGAATATGGTTCTTGTGTTTGGTCTCCATATACGGCGGTGGACAAAGACAGACTCGAATGCATCCAAAGGAAGTTTGTTCGCTTTTTAGGCTATAAATTTAACATTATCGGGAGCACCAAAGAACTCTGCAACCGTTTTGGCATCCAAAGTTTAGAGCAACGTCGATTTAACTATGATGTAACTCTTGTTTACAAAATTGTAAATGGTCTAATCGATTGTCCGGACATTCTAAATTGGATAGGAATGCATGTTCCGTCTAGACCTTTACGGAAAATACCGACTTTTAACGTACCATTTAGAAGGACGGATTACGCTCTGCACTCCGCGTCAACACGCATATTAAGGAACGCCAATGAAGTCAATATTGACTTCTTTTCGGACTCGTACAACACCCTACGGCGCTCGTTAACATCATTGTAAATGTCTGTTGTTTTATTGTTATGTTTAAACTTGATATATGAAATTGTCATCTACCAAGTTTTTTTTACACTATTTGTTTTATAGTGCGTGTTATTGTCTTTTTTTTTATTTGTTTTTTGTTTTATTTTTTTTGTATTTATGTAATTATGTATTGGCCTTCCGTTTTAATAAAGATTAAAGATTAAAGATATATTTGACATTACCCAATTTTCGGTTTGTTCCAACATTTTATGTCCACCGATGGTACGTCTTCTGTGTCATAATTCTAACTAGATATTTTATGCAAATTTTAATTAATTAAAGTTAATGTGTGTTTTTTCAAACTTCACACAAAATTAATGGGTTAACCCTTTAAGCCCTGGAATTTTTCTGGTGCCCAAAAAATGTTTTGTTCACTGCATATTATTTATTACTATCTCAGATATACAGCGAGTTTTTCTTTTAAGTATACATATCGCAATATACTGTATACGCTGTAAATCTTCAGATATTCGTTGTATTTACAAATATTTCAAATAGAATTTTCAAACGAGTGTTTTCCACTCCCAGATTAAGCATGAAGTAAAATTTCGAGTTTAGAAAAGCCTGAAAATTTGGTTTGGTTGCGTAGCGCGAAGCGCGGAGCGACCAAACCAAATTTTCAGGCTTTTCTAAACTCGAAATTTTACTTCATGCGCCAAGCGTGCTAAACACTGATGTAATGTGATGTTCAGAATAGACGTTTTTAGCATACTGCTTTAGTAGAATATTTGGAACTTAACCTAAAATCAGTGTATTATGCGCGTGGCGCATGAAGTAAAATTTCGAGTTTAGAAAAGCCTGAAAACTTGGTTTGGTGGCGTAGCGCTACGCGCTACGCGACCAAACCAAATTTTCAGGCTATTCTAAACTCGAAATTTTACTTCATGCTTAATCTGGGAGTGGATAACACTCGGTTAAGACTTCAAATTAAACTATTTTAAAAAACAAAGGATTATCGGAAAAATTACAGCTCATGCATACTTGTATGTATATTTAAAAGAAAAATTCCCAGTATGTTTAGCAAATTTTAGTGGTGGCAAATGCCACTGTCAGAGCCGAAAGGGTTAACGCGCCTGACGTATGGAGTAAATACGTGGACTTAGAAAACCTTGAAAATTTAGATTGGTAGTCTCGCTAAAGGACCTTTTTCGAGTTAAAAAAAGCCTGAAAATTTGGTTTGGTCGCAAAGCGAAGCGGAGCGATCTATCCAAGTGTTCAATTCTTTTCTAAATTTGAAATATTTACTTCATGCGCCCGGCGCGCTAACAATTGGATAAAGTGGAATTCAAAACGTGATCGTTTAAACACTTGACTAGTCATTTTGTACATCCGAAATGTTGGTGAAATATTGTTTTCCACAGATAATAAAATAGTTTATGATATCTATAATATTAACCAACCCACTGAGCAAACACATTCAATTAATGTTTTATCAATATTAAAACAATGTTTAATGTTGTTACAATGTTGATGAAACGTTATTCGTTTATTTTTTGCTCAGTGGGAAGGCGATTATTTTAAGATTCTTTTAAAGAAAATTTTATATTACTTATTTCAAACAATACCTTAGGGGACCCACGACAATATTTTGAAACCAAGCCCGCGCTGGCGTCGTTACGTCACTGATAAAATCTATTATAAGGAACCTTTATCTTTAAACTTACCTTATTTATTTAATAAAATGTTGATGTAATACTTGTCTTTATTGTTTGTATGATTTACACCTTGGAAAATAAAAAAATCTTGTATTACATTTACTTGGTAATATAAGCAGATATTTTATAAATTGTATCTTTCTGGTTTTTTTTTATGTATTTAAAAAATGTTTTATAAAATCAGGACAGAATATAATTTGAAAGTCGTTTAACGTTATTGTTGCAGGATTTAAACCGGAAATATGTGCATTGGTGCATTGCCGGACGCTCCTGTGAAATTAAATCACATGTTATTATTAATTTAATGGCCATTAAAGCTTCTAACGTTATAGAAGTTAATTAAATATAAATAATTAATTAACGCCGATAGTAGAAGTGATAGCTGCAGTATATTGTTTCAATTAAAATATTAATTCCGTTTGATTGAATTTCAATATTCCGCTCAAGTTGATTCTCATTAATTGGATTTAAACTTATTGGAATTGTAATTACGTGTAAATAGACAATAGAGTTTTAATGCTGCACCAGACAGTATGTAACACGTATAATTAAATTAAAATGTTCCAGCCAGTGGCGTAGCAAGGTCTCCCTCACATACACATACAAGGTAGCAGTAAGGGGAGGCAAGGGGCAACGGCCGCAGGCGCATCAAGCGAAGGGGCGTAATCGAAGCCAGACGCCAGAAATTTCATAAATAAAAAATAGAAATTTTAGATTATTACCTATAAATAATCTAAATTTAATACTCACTTCGCTCGCGCGCCCCGACAATTCCAAATTTTCAGGCTTTTCTAAACTCGAAATTTTACTTCATGCTTAATCTGGGAGTGGAAACCCATGCTAGAAAATAATTTTAAAAAACACTAATAATTATCATTTCTTAAAATTGTACAAGAAAACGTTACTGACACGGGCAAAATTTCACACTAAAACGATATTTTAGGATTAGCAGCACTGGCTCCAGTTTCAGTGCAGATATTCAGGGTTATGCCATACGCGAAATGTTAAATTTAACGTATAACGCCTACTGAGCACGGAAACATTTTAAACATTGCACGAATATTGAACATAATACTAAAATAAAACATTGTATTGAAATTATTACAACAAAGTTTTAGCAACGTTACAAACATTGTAGAAACGTTTCCCGAGCAATATTATATATATATATATATATATATATATTACCTAAATGTTAAAAATGATACTAAAATTTAACATTGTTTTATAACGTTTCAAAAATATTGCGCCAAAGTAACGCAACGTTATATAATCTTCACAATTTGACTTTAATGCAACATTGTATTGTAAACATTGGATAAATATTGAAAATGGTAACATTACATTTTTAACATTGTATAATTGTTGAAACTGTTGCTGTAATGCAGCATTGTTGTTTACACATTTCATGGACATTGAACATAAAGAGAGTTTTTCATTTAAGTAAACATGTTCCAATTATACAGGGTAGGCCATTTTAATCAATCCACGCAAATAACTCCGAAGATATATTCGATAGCAAAAATTGACCATAACAAAGGTTGTATGGCTGGTAGGGGGACATCCGATGATGGCCTTTAAAGTGACCTTGAAGTTGACTTTCAAGGTTATCTGAAGACCAACTTACAAATTTTAAATGGCAACCCTGCTTTTTCAATGTTTATTTTGAAAGAGGGTCATCATGTTAGTATGGCTGCATAAATATTTTAATACCTTACATAAGAAAATTTTCGAGAAAAAAAAACTTAAAGAAAATTTTACTAATAGACTTTAATTCAAAAGTTCAATACTTCACTTAAAAAGGAAACTAAACGATATTTCCTGCCACCAACATAATGAAGCCGTAATACGGCAAGCCGTTGACAAAACTAAACAATACACAATAAAGAAAATTAAAAGATGCTCAAAGACATTTCCATTTTGCTGGATACATAAATTAATTCGGCGCTGAAAGTCCTGAACTGTTCTTAACAAAACTGTAATTGGAATATTTTGGCAAGCGGTCTGGATTGTACCTATCATATTATCTCTGTTTGTTGTTTCATGCTCATAAACAACATCTTTCAAATAACCCCATAAATAAAAATCCTGAGAAGTTAAATCTGGTGATCTTGGTGGCCATGCAACAGTTCCACCACGTCCAATCCACCTGTTATGGTAACTCTCATTTAAATAATTTCTAACTATCCGGGCAAAGTGTGGTCCAGCTCCATCCAATTGAACCCACATTCTCAATCTTGTTCGCAAATTCACATTTTCCAGTAGTACTGGGAGTGCATTTCTCAAGAAATTTAAAAAAAATTGCCCATTTACGTTACCGTTGAAAAAATGTGGACCAATCAAATGTCCATCTATGATACCACACTATACATTAAGACTCCAACGATGTTGATTGTTGACCTGTCTATGCCAGTGAGGATTCACGTTAGACCAATAGTAACAATTGTGTCTATTAAGCTGTCCGTTTCTTTTGAAAGTTACCTCTCGGAAAACATAACATAACGAAAAAAAAATGGGATCGTTCATTATTATTTGTTCTGCCCATTGGCAAAACTCTACGCGCTTCCTCATATCATTGGGTGTAAGCGCTTGTGTTAGCGAGATATGATAGGGGTGATAACGTAGGCTCTTCAATATTCTCAGTGAAGTACGTCTGGGTATGCCAGATTCTCTTTCAATATCATAGCTGCTAATATGAGGATTAATGTGAACCATTCCCAGAACAGTTATTGCACTAACGTCATTTTGGTTATAAATATGTCTTGGTTTAACACGTCGTAAATGTCCTTGTCGGGCTTTCAGATGGATGTTTCGAATTACAGAGTGATTGGGGTGCCGTCTTTGAAGATATCGATTTCGATACAAGATAGCAGCTTGTCGATAGTTACCTCCACATTCTCCTAGAATTAACAGCATATCGACTCTCTCTACCGCCGGATAGTCAGCCATATTTTATTTGATTTGCAGAAGATATCTTGTCCAAGTGTTTACTTCTTCAAATGAAATTTCCATTGAAAAATGAACGAATGCATTTTGTAGTGAAATTTTGATTGACACTATTTATTTGCATGACAACCTCAACGACCAATTGTTTATCGCCCCTAAGCTCACGAACAACACTCATTTTTGAATTGTTATTTAAAATATTGATCATAATGTAGTACAATTACATATCTAGTTTAATTTTTGAGTTTTTTGAATTAGAATAAGTGAAGTAAGTATTGAAATGATATGTTGGTGGCAGGAAATATCCTTTAGTTTTCTTATTTAATGAAGTATTGAACTTTTGAATTGAAGTCTATTAGTAAAATTTTCTTCAAGCTTTTTCTCGAAAATTTTCTTATGTGAAGTATTAAAATTTTTATGCAGCCGTACTAACATGATGGCCCTCTTTCAAAGTAAATATTAAAAAAGTAGGGTTGCCGTTTAAAATTTGGAAGTTGGCCTTCAAATGACCTTGAAAGTCAACTTCAAGGTCAGTTTAAAGGCCATCATCGAATGTCCCCCTACCAGCCATACAACATTTGTTATGGTCAATTTTCGCTATCGAATATATCTTCGGAGTTATTTGCGTGGATTGATTAAAATGGCCTACCCTGTATGCTGTGAATCTTCAGATATTCGTTATTTGTTTTAAGGAGTTCAACCTAAAGCTTTAAACGAGTGTTTTCCACTCCCATACTAAGCATGAAGTAAAATTTCGAGTTTAGAAAAGCCCCGTGAAAATTTGTCGAGGGTCGCGCAGCGACCCGAGACAAATTTTCTGGGCTTTTCTAAACTCGAAATTTTACTTCATGCGCCACGCGTATAAGACGCTGATTTCAATTGAAGTTCATGTACTTGTTGACAATATTTTAATGTTTTCAGAGTTTAATTGTACTGAGTACTAAGGTTTCGGGGAACTGTCTCCCCTAGACTACACATTACTTTTTGTAAGACAGTTTTTTTCTTGTTACATATTTGTATTTTTTTGCCCATTTAAGCCCAGAAATTAATTTTGCATTAAGATTAGAAGAGAAATATTCCTATAACGTTCACTTAATTGCTGCACATCGGGTTGTATACAATACGGTTTCTATCCATTTATCGTATGCAACTTAACATACATACATTCGTATGTTGGGTTGCATACAAATAAGAGTAATCGCTCGTTGCGTAGGCGTTGGTTTGTCAACGGTGCAGCAACATTTTTCTTTGAACGTTAGCAACCGTTCCTGCAGGCGGACATTCAGCGTTTATTCACCGTTTTTTCAACATGCATGCAACTTTAAACGCAACGTTTCGTGTTGCGCGGTAACATTGATGCAACGTGTCATGCAATGTTTATTTGCTCAGTGGGCGTATACCTCATAATCTAAGTATACATATCATTTACCAAACTCGCTCGTGATGTTAAAGAATAGCCCTGATTATGGAGGACAAAATAATCCGTTTTGAATATCAGGGCAATAGAATGACGCGGTGCGCAGCGATTCTGTGTAAGCAGAAAACACTATAATTTCCGAAATAATAATATAGTAAGGCAAACATTACTTGCCGATGCGCAGTGGTAAAATTGTGGCGGGAAAAGGAATGGAAGAACTCAATAGGTTCGTGGCAAGTTCGATTCGTGGCAAGTTCAGTCTCGCTCTCGCTCCATTTCTGCGCGTCTGTCTAACTTAAATTTGCCACGCTATACCTTGCGCCATCTACTGGACTACGGGATGTCAACAATATATGGAATTGCGAAACCAAAATTTCTTCCTTGTCTAACACATTAAAATACCTATAACTCTATTTCACCGGTGGTTTACCCAAGGATTTCGGCGCCGTAGGCGGGACCACTAGAAAATCATAATAGGAAACTGTAAAAATGCTAATCTGTTTTAACAAAAATGCACTAGATAGACAGACGTTACATTTGTCTGCTTACCTCCAATTTTATGTTCTACAGGCCCACGGGGTATCAACAATATATGGAATTCTGAGACCAATATTTCTTTCTTGTCTAGCACATCAAAATGCCTATAGTCACAAAACGGTTTACTTAAGGTCACTAGAAAATCTCATAACAGGAAACTGTAAAAATAATAATGTTTTAACAAAAATGCACTAGATGTCGGTACATCAAGTTGTTACACGCTACGCCATTTGTAATTTAACTTATGGTTCAGGGATGCGTCACCGCAATGGAAAATCGTCTTTTTGGTAGTAGTTCAGGCGACTAATCTAGAGGTCGCCAGCGTCGGCGATTATTGAGGAATATTAGAATTTAGCGCGTTTTTTCCCGGTTTTTCGCTTTTTCCTCGGCCGCCTAAACCTATAAACCGTATTCCACTCGGCCATTTTTGTTAGTGTTTGCTCCGAGAAGCACGATCTGTCAATTTTCCATAATTTGTGGATGATAGATTTTCTGTAAGGTATTTTTAATTTCTATAGTTAGATTTACGGTTATTTGATAGATTATTTATACGTATTAGGTTAGCTCTATTTTGATTAATGTATTTGATTTTTTAGAGTCCCTTAAATCATCATGCTCATAATCACTTGCAAGGTACCAGGCTGTAAATCCAAAGGAAAGGAAATTAAAATGTTTAATTTTCATAAAACTATGAATAGTGATTTATGGTTAAAATTTTGTTTATCATTTATTTTATATTGTTATTCGCAATTATTGTATTCTTGTGATGTTGTGACTATATTTTGTTAATTTATGTTTCTTATTAATAATTTTTTTTATATACACAATTCCATTTGTTTCTGGATCTCGCCTAGCCATGCTTTCGTGTTGTTATGTTGCAGTATCAACATTTACATTTTTTATTAGTTGCCACTCCTGATTCCTTATTTTAACAGTGTTGCAATAATTTATGATATCATAAATAATCCTCTTTTTAATTTTGAAGAGGTTTATTGTTAATCTTGCAAAATGGGGAACCTTTCTTTTGAAACCATTCCTCCTTTTATTATTTCGCTTGGGGAATCTGGCTCAGAACAAACATCAGAAGATTCAGATGCAGGTTCCCTTGACTAAATAATAAAAGTGGAATGAGGGCTTAAAAATTGTTTGACATGAAAATTATCAGTATCACAAGAGGGTGGGAATAAATTTGCAATTCTACAAAAAAATACTGAGGGCCAACAGAAGAGAGAATGACCAAAATTAAGGTGGATGGATGGAGTTGATCAAAATGTGTTAACGGGAAGACCCAAGCGAGAAATACAAATGGATGACGAAATAAGTTTGCAGAGCCGAATTCATTATATTTGTTATATACAATATTATTGCTGTGTTTGTATGTACAAAAACCAAGTAGTAAATTTTGTTAATCTTAAAACTGCATATAATTATCCTTTTATATCTGAAAATTTGTAAAACAGGCAACAGTGTAAGATCACAATAGTCAGAAATTATAACCTTAAAATCGAACATCTGACAGTGACATTTAAAAAGCCTGATTTAAAACACAACCAGCCCCATTTACAATACTTAAACTGTCACTTTTCCATAGGTAGGCGAGATCCAGAAATAAATGGAATATATAATATAATTTCAACTTTTTTGTCTTAATTTTATTTCTACCTGTTTGTTCTTATAGTCAGAAATTAATTACAAAATTATAAAAATAAGGTAAGTGTTACTTTCTATTTATTAATCAAGTCATTAATAATAATAATTCATTTATTAAGAATAAGGAATATATCGTGTGTTCAATAACATAAAACCTCTAGAGTACCATGGAAAATATTGTAGGTTGGCAACTATGAAATTAGACATTAAAATTATCATGTCTGACGTTTTATATGTCAATTCTTAAGGCGTGTAGCCAACTTAAATTTAAAAAAAAGATAAAATCATGGCACTCTAGAGGTTTTATTTTATTGAACATACGATACTAATTTATATACAAACACGCGCATACACTGCGTGTATGTGTTGACACACACACGAGGTAGTGTCTGTGTGTGAGTAAATTTCACATCACAGATTTCTGTTTTTCACTAATCATATACACATCTTGACGCACACTAACAGGGATATATGCGTTGGGTTGGTGATAGTTCAGGCGACTATATTAGATGGCGCTTCGGACCGTTTTGGTGCAGTACATGGGGTGTCGCTGTACGGAAGGGGATGTGGCAAACTGTTGTTTCTAGTAAATAACCAAATTGTAAATGCACGCATTAAAGAATTTACAATTAATCATGTCATTGCTATTAATCACGAATTTGTTCACATTTATTACAGTATTAGGTTAAATGAGATATTCAACCGCCCTAGTATTGCACGCTCCCACAATCCTTAAGGCTATGGGCACTCTGCAGGAACTGATAGACAACATCCAATTATGGTTTGCAAAATGGAGAATAACCATAAATCCCAACTCTTTATTCCATACCACCGTCCTCTCCAATCTCCATTTAAAATATTATTAAACAATAATTACATTTCCCCGTCTAACACCTGTAAGTACCTTGGTATTACATTTGATACAAAACTCAGCTTCAAGCCCCATTCCCAAAACCTGAAGGCAAAAGTCGGGGCGAGAGCTCGGCATTTCAGAATGTTAACTTATAAAAACCATGGAATCACAACAAAAACGGCGGTTCATATTTATAAAATGATATGCCGACCTCTTCTCGACTATGCCGCCATCCTTCTCTTCAATCCTCGCCCAGCTGTCCTACACAATCTCCAAGTAGCTGAAAGATCAGCCCTCAGAGTGCTCACTAAAATCAGACACCCTTTAATTCCTCTTCATAATCCTTCTAATACACTCCTATATCAAAAATGCAACCTCATCCCTATCGAAGAACGCCTCCAACACCTCGCCCACAAATTCTCTAAGAATCCCTTCATCCTTGACATCATAAACCACTTATGTATTCCCCGAAATCATAACATAACCCCAAAGTACAAATTTCCAGACATCACGATTTATGAATTCATTTCATCCACATTCTTCATTGACAATAATGATCATGACGTTGAAGAACTGCCGGTTGACACAGACGAATGACATACTTTCACTTTTAGACAAAGACAGTTAAATTGACATTAGTGATCATAACACTTTAACACTTAGTTTTATAAACAATTAATTGACAAAGACAGGCTGAAAGACCACCGGTCGATAGCCAATTTGCAAAGAGCTACTATCATTTTATTATTATTAATTATGAATTATTTTATTTTTGTATGTTATCTGTAAATAAAGATTATTATTATTATTATTATTATTATGAGATATATATTTTTTTTTATTTATTTTTTTTTTTTATTGTTTGGTTATTCACCAATTTGATATAGAAATTGATCTCCAACAAAAATTGATTATATAAATCAATTCTGGTACTGTAGAATTTCCATAGTTATTGGAGGTTACTAACTTTTAAATTAATCAATTATTGACGTTGCATAAAATGTTGTTTTAAACTAATTTTAAATTTATTAATGTCCGTGATTTTCCTGACTGATACCGGTAAATTATTGTAGCATTTCACGCCTGATACAAAAATACTATTTTTCAAGACATCAGTTGTGTTCATTTGGATTAGTAAATTACTACGCCTACGCGTGTTATGGTCGTGAATTTGTTTGAATTTTTTGAGTTGAATGTGTGAATTAGTACTATGCATTATTTTATGTATTACAAAGCATCGTTCAAAGTTGATTTTATTTTTTATTGTTAGTTCTGGGATTAATTTATATAAATCTTTCGTGGGGGTAAATCTGTCAAGGTTATAAACTATTTTTAAAATTTTATTCTGCTGTCTCTGTAAAGTATTAATATTTTGTTCACTTGTTCCGCCCCATATGCTACAGAGATAATTTATATTAGATGTGAATAGTGTGTGATATAAAAGGTGTTTACAATGCGTTGATATTAATTTACCGACTCTGTATATTGCACCTGTTACTGCACTAGTCTTTTTTGTTAGATTTTCTAAGTGTTTATTCCATTTAAAGTTTTCAGTTATTGTTAGTCCTAGGTATTTCGTTTCGTTTGTTTTTAATAAGTTAGTGTTATCGATTTTAATGTTTAAGTCTTTAATTCTTTTATTTTTCTGTGCTATAAGCATATATGTCGTCTTATTTTCATTTATGGTTAAGTGATTTTCTGAGAACCACTTTGTTAGTATTTTTAAATCATTATTGGCTTGGTTTTCTAATTGAGATAAATTTTGTCCGCTATACAATATACACGTGTCATGGGCATAGATATATAATTTTCCACTGAGTTTCAATTCAAAAATATCATTTATATATGTGATATATAATGTGGGGGGTAGTACTCCACCCTGTGGCAGCCCGTATTCTGGAGTTAATGGATTACTGAGTGATTTGTTTATTTTAGTTTGCTGCTTTCTTTGTTTTAAATAGCTGTCAAATATTAGTAGTTAATTTTCTCTAATTCCTAGTTGTTCCAATTTGGTTATCAGCAGTGAGGTGGAAATTGTATCAAAGGCCTTTTTTAAATCTATAAAAATAATGAGAACATAATTGCGTTGGTCGAGTTCAATCTGGGTATTATATGTTATGTCTAGGCATGCCGTTGTGGTTCCGGTTTTAGTTTGATAGGCATATTGATTTGGATGTATGATTTTATTAAGTTGTAGATGGTTTTGCAGTCTGGTTAATATTACTTTCTCTACAATTTTTGATAGTACAGATGACACCGCGATAGGACGGTAATTTTCTGGAAGTAGTGGGTTTCCAGTTTTATATATCAGTGTTATTACTACTTCTTTCAATTCAGTAGGGTACAGACCTGTTACTAATATGTTATTTAATAATTTACTTAATGTAGGTGTTATTTCATATGTGATGTATTTTATTAGAGTGTGTGTTATGGCATCTTTTCCTGGGGATGAGTACTTTTTTAGTTTGTTAATTATTGATTGTATTTCTTCTTCGGTAGTTGCTTCGAAATTGGCGTTTAATAATACGTTTTTATGAAGAGTATTTGTACAACTCTGAAACTTTTCTGCAAGGTTCTTCCCAACTGTGGCGAAATAATTGTTGAATGTATTTGCTATCTCGTTATCTTCCTTTATGATTTCCCCTTGCGGGGTAGTTATTTCAGTGATATTATTGCTTTTTTTAATTTTCGATTTGTTTAGAATTTTGTTGATCTCAAACCACATTTTCTTTGTATTGCCTTCCGCGACTTCTATTTTGTTTTTATAATAAGTCAATTTTCTTTGTTTTATTAGTGCGTGTGTAGTGCTCTTTTTTGAATGTACAAATATTTTAAATGTTGGTTATTTGGATTATTCTTGTGTCGTTTGTATAGTTTTTCTCGTTCTTTAATACTCTTTACTATTTCCTTATTGACCCATTCATGATCTATTCTCCTATTGTAAGTAATTGTTTTAGTTTCATTTTTAATTAAATTTGATAAGCAGCTGAATCAATCTTTAAATGTTTGTATTTTATCTTTGTTTATGTTTCTGAATTTAGTTTGTATATTTTTATGGTTTATTTTTATTTTTTTTTATTTTTTCATATTTTATTTTGATTACGTTTGTTGGCCATTCACATATTATGGCTTTGTGATCTGATACTGACGTTTCTTCTAGGTTGCTCTTTATATCTTGATTGTCTACTGTAGATAATATGTGGTCTAAAATTGGATTATGTCGAGTCGTATGATGTAAGTCAATAGTATTAACTATTGTGTATCCTTGTTCCTGTACATTTTTTGTATACGTTTTGGTTGTATAATTATCTTGTAACAGATTCATATTGAAGTCTCCTATTATTATGTGTTTTGTTTTATCTAGTAGGATATGCTCTTCTAGCAATTTCCATAAATTTTTGGAATTAATAGATGGTGGTTTATATATTATTGTTATATGTGATTTATTTGATTTTAAAGATATTTTTATTATTTCAATTCCTGATATTGTGCTGTTTATTACTACATTATACCGTATATTATCTTTTATGTATATTACTGTTCCTCCTCCTCTAATTTCCCTGCAATTGAAGACTGCTAAATGAAAGTATTGGGTTTCTTCTTTGTAAAGCCAAGTTTCAGTAATACCTATTATATCTAAATCGTTGTAGAGTCGTGGTAATGCTTTAATGTAATCGAATTTATTTTTTAAGCTTCTTATGTTTTTAAAATATAACTTAAGGTTAGCCATTTTGATTTGATAATTTTTTTTTATTGTTTTTTAATTTTTATTTTTATTTTTTTTTGCATTTTTAAAGTTCTATTTAATATTGTAATACATTTTATTTGGTTATATAGATATCAGTTAGTTATTTTTTCAATGTTCTCTTCGTTTCGGATTTGGAATATTTTACTTTCTTCGTCTTTTCTTACAAAAACTTTACCATTTTTTATCCAAACGAATTTGAATCCATCCCTTTTCAATTTCTTCGCTTCATAAAATAATTTACTGGTATAGCTGGTTAAAAATTCATTAAAGTATATTAAATTATTGTCTCCTTTTAAATTACATTCCGCTACTTTTACTGATTTTACTTGTTTTCTTTTTTCCAGCACTTTATTTCTTATTTCTTGTGATTTGAATGTTATTATAATAGTTTCATCTTTGCCCTTTCTGTACACTTCCTCTATGTCGGAGTTAACAATTTTATGATTTACAGCTTTAGTTACCTTTTTTATTATATCTTCCAGTTCCTCATCTTTTCCTTGGTTTGGTATTCCAACTAACGTCATAGATTTATTTAGTTGTGATTGTTCTAGTTCCCCGCATCTACCCTCTAGTTCGATTACTCTTTTCTTTAATTTTACATTTTCAAGTTTGAATTCCTTTAATAAATGTTTTAGTTCCTCATTTTGTTTGGTATTTTCATCAAATTTTTCTGACATATACTCTACACTCTCCTTAAATTTTTTAAACTCTTTAATTAGCTCTTTGACATTTTTTATATCATCATCATTTAAATCTTTATTTTTTCCTGGTCCGCCCATGTTTTTTTTCTTTTTTAAATAGTATTCTATTACAAAATTTCGTTTTTGAACTTATTAAAATTACAAAATATATTTTTTAAATTTAATTTGGATAATAGGATAATAAAGCAATCTGGTTCAACAACAGACAATTTTTCACGTTACGCGGTCTTTCGTAACGGCTTAGATTTGAGAGACACTTCGGATAGCAGACCACGGTAGGGTTTACACAAGAAGACAGAGGTTATATTTACTAAATTGTTACTTTTATATTTTGTATTATTTATTATTACTGTTCACTATTTATTTGTTCGCTGCGCCCCAATGTCCGTGAATGAACGTCCACGGTCAAGATAGCCTGTCCGCGATAAGCGAGTGCAGAATTTATTGAAGGAAAAAAAAAGAAAGAAAAATACAAAAACAACACCTCTACAGAAAATGTTCCGTTGCGGATCAGATTTTATTAACGGAAATTGTAATTTTTGTGCTTTATATTGTTTATTTTAAAATAATATGCGCACCTATTTGATCGTTACGCACAGTGGAATTAGATGGTACTTATCTTAGGTTTGTTTTTGTCCAGAATACCCTTGAAAATGCAGACTTTATCTGGAGCTCACTTCAATACGTCTCTACACGAGTATACTTTTTCAATATGTTTTTCAATATGTATCTACAGTGAGTGATTTATTTCGGCTGTGCTGACAACCCGGAAAACCCTATTTTGTTAGGACCCGAATTTGGGACATTTTGTACTATTTTGTACATTATTTTTATAAATAAAATATGTTAACCATATATATAGCAATTTTTTACCCCTCTGTGTAATTTAAATAATGTTCACATTAAAATTATTGGTTACTTCACCGTAAACAATAATTTTTATTTGGACTTGGAATTAAATTGAAATCTAATACCCATAATTTTCAAATAAACCGCCACATTTTAGATTAAACGACTGTTGCGCCACCATAGTGTGGTTTCCCTGTTGCGACCGTTTTTTTTTTCACATAGCTGTGCATCTGCAGATCTGTGTAATGGACAAAAGCTTACTGAATAACGCAAAGTGAACATGCAGACCACTATTCATCTATAACGTAAGCGCGTTTCAGACTACCTAGCCATCACTAGTATATGAGGGCAGTGTCCATGCATTATTAAAAGACCCGTCGAGGAAAGAAGAAACAAATCCGATAGCCCCTGCCAATCAGATCACCCACATGATAATAAGTCAGTTATTCTGGAACTTATTATGTAGGAAGAAAACAAAAAAAGACAATATTAAAAGGGTTTCGACTCTATACTCTAATACTAATAGAATTATTTTGTTAGGGAACCCCGGTGGGGTAGTGGGTAGAGGCCCTGCCTCCTAACCGTTCGAGTCTCACCGGGTGGGGTCATTTTTAAGTACAAAATTCCACCTGGGTCCATGGTTGTGTATGAATGTGTTTGTAACGTCTAAATATAGTTAAATACAAAAATATAAAGGTAAAATGGTCTGGGACCAATATCCAGTAAATGTATATAAACAAAAAAATGATTCTGTTTTGTTTCATGGTCGGCAAACGTAAAAATAGAATGTGTTGATTCGAAAATATGTCAATTTATACTTTGTATTACCACTTAAAAAAAAGTTATTGTTGCTAACTGTTTCTATCATTTTAGATCACACTGTATACAGGGTATCTCACTGAAGCGTCAAAGTAACTTTTTGGCCTTAAATATTTAAAATAGAAAAATATAATCTATATAAAAGTTGTAGATAATTATTGACTCTATAATCGGAAAATATTTTTATGTATACAGCCCCACAACGGAGAGCCAACACAAACTTAGGTTTTTTTTAAATGGAACACTAGGTATATTTTTGAATTTTTATGCGTAGTTTTTAATTCTAATTAAACTCACAGTAACTTTAATTGGGCTTTATTTAACCGTTTCTGAGTTATTCTAGTTTTTAGGGCAAAAACAAGCAATATTAAAACAGTTGCAGAAAAATAATAATTTGATATTTTAAAATTATGGTGTTTTTTTTAACAAAAGAAATGTTACATTTTTAAATGATTGGGTTTGTTTAAGTATTTAAATGCTATTTTTATGAAATAAGAAGACCTTCGCCAAATGTAAAGAAAGTTTTGTTTTTTGAATGAAACACCCAGTATATTTTAATAGCAATTTAAAGTTCTTTTTCTTTCTAAAAATAACTAGTTTGCTAGGTTTATAAATAATACTTTAAAAGTTATTACACATCATTTGGAATTTGTATTTCAAAGTGGCCATGGTCAAATTAATTTTGTAATTTTTATTTCAAAGTGGCTATGTTTTAAATGAACAATATTAGTCATTCCGGTTTTCCGAAAGTATTCTTTTATCTCAAACTTTTATATAAATCATATTTTTCTATTATTAAATATTTAAGGTCAAAATGTTACTTTCACGCTTCAGTGAGACACTCTGTATAAAGTTTCTAATGAAGTCAAACAAAAGTTAAAGTTGATGAAATATTTTGTGACTTGTCTTACAATAATTGTACTTATATTTATTTCTACTTAATTTAACTAATTAGTTATCAATATTTTATTGTTAAATGAGTAAGTAAGCACTGATACTTTATTTGTACCTATTTTTATTGTTATATTGTTAACCCAGTAATTTGACATATTTGTCTGTTGGGTTGTAGTTTAATAAATAAATTAATAAAATTTCTAAATTTTGTATTATGCAAAATCTCTATTGTGAAGCTCGAAATTGAAACGACCTTATGTAGATATTTTAAATTCACATTTGTTTAGTTCAAACAAAGTGATAAACAGTGTTTTATTCACATTTGTTTTCATTAAGTTCATAGGAAATTAGTAGCATATGATAAGTAATAATTGTTTATTTACTTTCCACTGAATATATTTGTTTAAAATACATATTAGCAATTATCTCGAAAATAGATCGTTACAAATATACAGCAACGAAATATTTTAAAGTAAGTCATTACTAAGTATTAAAAACAGCTTAAACAACCTTAATAAGAATTTGCGCATTTAAAAATCCTAATTTTATTAAGTCTAATATAAGATGTATTTGAACGACTGTAATCTTTAAATGCAATGTAAGAAATACAATTGTATTTACATAATTATCGACAAATTTTACATTTCATACTCATAAAGTCGTGTTCTTATGTGGGATACAATGTACATTATTTTAGTTAAAATGTTTTTATTAATTTGTAAACAAACTAGAGAATATAAGTTATAAAAAAACACCTAATTTTATATTTGTACAAATTGTATTATATAACGTACAAATATTAGACTAGTAAAAACGAGACACGTCAATTCTTAATAGCGGGTAAATCTATGGAATGTTGAGTATCACAAGTGAATGAAATCGTTATTGCAAACCGAGTCCCGGTAACTACTCTTTCGACGAAATGAACATTTTCCTCCCCCGAAGTGAACATCGAAACACGCCCCAATCTGGGCTCCACTGTAATGTTCGTGTGTACATCACCGTCGATGTCTTGGAATATAAATCGACCACCGGTGAAATCAACACCGTAATCAGTTAAGTACAAAAGTGAGGTATAATGGAATGATTCGTAGGTTTCCTAAAACAAAAAAAATTGAAATATGAACTATGTTATGGGCAGAAAGATATTCAGTTGATATCCCTTACTTGGGAACACCATGCACTAGGTAATATACCGGGTGTTATTTTCGCATATACAGGGTGTCTGATTATTTTCTGAAGCCATACAACTTTGTTATTTTAAATGGACATACTGTATGTTGTTAACTTTTTGAATTTCTTATTAAAAAATTAATGCCAGTTTGTTAAATATCATTTGGTGTAAGTTATACCCTATTTCTGAAATATGACTTTTTTTAACAAAATTAAGTTAGTACTGGTTTTGTAAACCTAAAATATCTTGAAAACTAAATGAGTTAGAGAGTTGCTGTTTTCCTCATTCAATCAAGTTACAAGTTACACTTGATTGAACATTTATAAATGTAACTGTTTTTATCTCTAGCGCAGCAACTTTATCTTGTTAACGATAGCACCCTCTATGCTCAAGAGTGACGAAAACTGCAGCTCTCTATTTCATTTAGTTTCAGAGATATTTTGTGTTTACGAAACCACTACAAACATTTTGTTCAAAAAGTTCCGACTAATTCCGAAAGGGAGTGGTTAATAATGTATGGAGTGGAACAAAAATAATAGAGAAAGGAGTAAAGTATGAAACATATACGAAAATAAATTTATGTTGGAAAGAAAATAGTTTCATGTAACTTGCACCTGAAACGCTTTTTTGTATTTATAATATTAAGGGCACTACTAAGCTTTCACCTCGCTGAAAAATGTATATTAATTAATTAAAATTTCATGAGAATCTTATATTAAGTTATTAAATTGTATGTATGTTCATAATATAAAGATTTAAGAGTATTTTATTTATTACTTTGGTTTGACTTACTGTTGAATTGAAAGTAGTTACCATTTAAAATATAAACTGAATACAAAAGTAACCAGTGTAATTTATTCAATAGGTTAAAATGTACCATACATAGTAAAATACTATACTTATTACCTTATCAACATGGCTATGCCAATATTCATCGTGTTTTGTTTTCGACTCTGCATTGGTTAACCTAGAGAAAAATGTGGGGTATGTAAGATGCAGAGCCGATGCATCAATTTGGAAGAGATGTGCGATTGCATGCTGTATCTTCTCCTTTACAATTTTATAAGTTGTTATATATTCAGCTGAGAAAATCTTTTTGGCCTCGCCAATCGTATGTATATTAACAAACTTATCCTCAAGTGATAAAGCCCCGGAATGTATGTCCAATATAGAGGCCCCTCCACTGGATCCCCCGAAAGCCAACCCTTCTTTAGCCATTTTCAAAAGGGTCTTTGCCTCACTAGCCGTCACTAATTTATCAGTAACAAAACGCCCGCATTTTTTAGGGATGCAACCAACGTATTTAGCAACATCTTGCATGTAAGCTTTATCGCACTCAAAACTCTGCCCTCGGTGTTCGATTGTATCTTTACGAGCTGCTAGAATTGTCTCTTTGCCGGGTTTCGAGAAGTACCAAACGTAAATTATTACACCAATTACCACCATGCCTCTACTCCAGACACGTTGGTTGGTAAACCGTGGCATTGGACCAAATCGCCTGTTTGCATTGAATTATTAAATTAATTAACCTCTCATCACTAAATGAATTATTAAACAATTTACACTTACAATTGCTGCTGCTGCTGTTCTCTAGCATTTTCGTTGGTGTTGGTCTTCCTCTTACGTACAGCGTTCATTTTTGTAATATTAAATGTAAACAATACCGGTGAAATTACATTGTTGTAAATCAGGTATAAACAATTATAAATACCTGTCACAAATTTGTTAAGCGGCAAGTGAATATAAAAGATTGTTTTTAATATATGCAACCCAAATGTTGACTTATTGCCTAGTATTCAATTGATAGATAGTCGAGTAGATAAACTTCCTATTTTATCTATTACTTGTAAGTTGTGTTGTATACATATTCAATCCATTGATAATTACTTATATTTTTATCTACGATTGTAAATTATGTTGCCTATCATTCAATCCAGAGAAAATCGCCAGGATACACAACTTTGATCTAATTGTGTTGTGCAGTAATTAATATGTGAATACTTATTTTCTGCAAATGATGGCTTTTATGCACCATTGGGGTCTCGTATTCCGAATTTAGGACAACTTTATTATATTTTAAAAATGTATATTCATCGCATTCCTTAGAAATATTGATTGTATTCATACATAAAAAAATGCAGTTCAATACCTTTTGAAATAATGAAACTAACTACATATTATTAAAATGCATAAAAAGTTTCGCATTAATGTCAACACATTATCTTTCTATCATCAAAGATAACCAAGTTTTAAACGTAAATAAAAAATCGCCAAAATCAGTTTTTTTCGCAGTGTCAGAGCGCGCACGTTTGACTTTTTTGTTAGTTTTACACCGGACATAAATAGTCCTGCATATTTTCTTCCAGTTAACCAATTTTCTATATTTTACCGTTTAGAAGATACCCATCCACGAACTGTTTAACCGGGACACCCTGTATAATTTGTTCAATAAATATTTTATAAATTATAAAGAAAAATTGAGTTTGTCAATAGTTTGCAGAAAATTTATAAAATATAAAAACGAATTAAAATTAATATCGACTTTCTGCAAAATTTTAGTCTCATTGAGACAAGTCTCCAAATATTCATTGAAACAACTACTTCTCGAGCTAATACCCCGACAGATATTGAATTACACAATGAATATTTGAGGCACACGACAAATTTACTGTTCTAAGCATAATTTATATGCAAAATGGAACATCAGTTCAAATTATTCTCTCACCAAACTAAATGAACAGGAAATTTTGGCGATCTTAACGATAAAGAACTCTATAATTTTAAGCCAACGATTCGACATATTTAGCATATTATGCCTTTTTGTATATTAATAATTATAGTAATCCTTTAACTTTAACTGATTATACAATTGTGGTACAACTATACAACTAAAATGTAATTATTAATAATGGTCCCATTTAACAAACATATTTAAGTAATGTTTAATCAAAATTATAATAGCGTTTCATGTTGTTCTAACGTCTATCCAATATTATTTCAACCCTGTTTTGTTCAGTAGGTTGCCATTGTTAAATTCGTAAACAAATTACTTGAACCCAATCAATTAACAAAGCAGATGTCACAACAGTTATACAACAAAACATCGCTTCTTCTAACTGCATAATTAACCGCTACAGCGTCGAACAAACTGGTAGCCATCACAAAATGTGAGGGTAATAGTTGCGAAATAATCAATACCCAGAAGGTCGGACGATAAACAAAACGGTGCACCTGTTCAGTACGGGGCTTACCTTCATTTCGTGGAGCGGCGCCGATGTTGGTGGTGGCTCTTTGTACAGAGCAGTGATGCGTCCGGAAATTTCATAAAATTCTTCATTTTTTGACGTATGGAGACGTCAACGTAATCGGTGGTAGTTTTTATTTTTGAAAAATATTTTGGATAAAAAAAAACGGGCGAAAGGATCATGAACCGGTATATCACGTTACACGCGCTGGGGGATGGGACTTATGGTTCTGTGGTTCTCGGGCAAAGGAAGGATACCGGGGAGAAGGTCGCTATAAAGAGGATGAAGCGCAAGTATTATTCTTGGGAAGAAGCTATGAATTTAAGGGAAGTGAAGGTAAATACTTGTTTGTTTGTGGGAGTATTTGTTTTCACGTTTTACAAAATTAGTGCTATAGAGATAAATACCAAAATTGAATATAAAGGTAGCTCATAGCTTCTTTGATATCATAAGAACTCTAATAAGAACTATCAGAGTTAAGCAGGTTTTGAATCATTCGGAATTCGAATCCTTTTAGAGCAGGGCCGGCTAGCCCGCGGGCCGCATGCGGCCCTAGGAGCGCTTTTGTGCAACCCGCGGTCACAAATACTATTCTATGTTTATTGATGTATTATCTTAAAAATTAAAGCAATTTTAAGTTTATAGAGGGTATGTTCCAAATGCAGGTATCATATTCGATTTGGCGAATATTCGCTTACTTTTCTATTATTGCGAGCACAATTCGTGCTGTGTTGGTTTTGTTTTATTGTACAAATTAAGTACAATAACACAAAGTTTTTTTAACTTTACATTTAATCAGTGTTTAATACGCGTGGCGCATGACGTAAATTTTCGAGCTTAGAAAAGCTTGAACATTTCGTTTGGTCGCTGCGCTTCATTTTAAAGTACTGTATATAAAAAATACAATTTAAACCCAATTTAAATTCCTGAACTTTTGTGAAAACTGCAAAAAATTTGGAAAGGTCTTTTAAACTTCTGAAAAAACTTGATTTTGTAAAAAATATTTATTAGTAAGAATTAACACCTAAAATGTTTCAACGGCCGCACTTTGAAACATTTTAGGTGTTAATTTGGGCCCTTGAAGCAATTTGGGTTGTGGTACTTTACTGTTAGCGTTTTTTCGATGTTTCTTGATATTTTCTTAAATCAATATTTAATAAAATACACATACACATTGATCGATATATTATACTTTTCTGTAGTTCAAATGGTTTTTGAGTTATAGTGTTTTCTTCCTTTTGTACGAAATTACCGATAATTTACCGAATTTTCGCCCTAACTGTCAACACAAGCAAACTAGAGGCGTTTATTTCCCGAACTTAACAATTGTTTGTAACAACCACCACCGTAAATAGTCGCTATAAAAACACTATCAAAGTTGTTAAATACTGTGAAAATTATTAAATAATGTTAAATGTAGTTGAATACCGTTAAAAACGTCAAATTAGGTAAATAGCGTAGGGAATCACTAAACTGTCAAAATAGTGAAATATCGTCGAAAATCTCAAAACCGTCGAAATAGTGAAATATCGCTGAAACATTGCTTGTCAATTTTTTTTTGTGACACCGATTCAAATTGTATGAAGACCCACGTCATTTATGGGGTAATTTCTGATATTAGCTCTAATAAAATTTACATTATTTCATATAGTGTTTGACGTTTAATGATAAAATTATTATTAATGAAAAATTTATATTTTTCATACTATTTGCCATTCTGTTTTAAAAACATTCTAATAGAAGTAAAAACATCGTTAAAGTTTAACACGTGTGAAATTCCAAAAGTGTCGATTAACATTTTATGTATCGGAATTGAGATTCTTGTATATACTTTATTAACGGAAACATTAGGAAAAAAATTGACATTTTTGTCGAAATTGACATCAAACATAATGTATTTTTTGTCAAAGTATCAGCAAACAAAATTTACACGTCAAATTATTGCTCTGACATTTTCCTGCCAACTGCCACCTATTGACAATTTCATGTCGTCATTAAATATACCTACGTTTTATATTAGAATTAACATTTTACATCATCAATTGGCAACTGACGATTCACATCGAAAATGAGTTTTTATATATTACGTAATGAAGTTATTTGGTATTTATATCAAAAGTTATTATTTTTGGCATATAAATCAGTGAAACAATACCAAAGTGTTTTAATTAATAGTTTATAATATAACTCTTTCTTTATTATAGAGAGATAATTTGCCGTTTTAACAAAATTTGTCATTTTTCACATAATATTTTTATAGTAGCATGTCATTATTGACATACACTGTTATTCCGTGTTAAATATCAAATTATATAAAAAGAGGGCAATTTTGTTATTGGCATGATTTTATATTTTTAACACAGAATGACAATTTTGGCTAACTGTGACATTTGTTTCCTTTATAAAAGTTTTTTAACCTAACCCATCTTTTGACCATCATGATATTTTGACTTGACGTGACGTCATTGAATGTTCTTAATTATTGGGAAATTACTTTGGCAGTTGTTTGTTAAACATTATAAAATGTTGTCTTAAAATTACTGCTATTGTATTTTATAATTAAATGGCTAATACAACATTTTGACTGTAAATTACTTAGCTGACTATATTTTCATTAGTACGGCGTTTTGACGTTAAGTCCGTGTGAATTTTCTTTGACATCTGACAAAAAAAAAACTGCTTCCTCTTTAAATTGAATGAAAATTGGCATTATTTTTTTTAAAAATGTTTCGTCATTAAAACAACAATAAATGTATCATGTCAATTATCAATTGTATTATTGATCACACGAGTGTCTTCCACTCCTAGATTAAGCGTGAAGTAAAATTTCGAGTTTAGAATAGCCTGAAAATTTGACTTAGGCGCGCAGCGAAGCGGAGGGAAGCGGAACGACCAAGCCAAATTAGGCTTCATGTGCCACACTTACAAAATTCATGTGCCACACTTACAAAACGCTGATTTAGTGTGAAATGGTTTTAAACCAATTGATGAGTGAAATAAGTTTAGTATATCAATTATTAGTTGTTTAAATGACGGGGAAAGTGCTATGATGGACACATCACCAATTTTTTTATAAATAATGATCATATAAACAAGTTCAATCAATTTGTATGATGATATCATTAACATATGTGTGGTATAGTACCAATAAAGATGGATAAAAATGTATCATACGTGAAATATATTTTTTGGTGGTACTATATGTCATAATATATCAGTGATTTTATGTTGGTGTGGATATAAATTTATCATATGTGAAATATTTTTTTATGGTTTTTTTAATTTTTTTTTTAAATTACCAAACAATAATATGTCATAATATATCAGTGATTTTATGTTAGTGTAGATGCGATAATGAGATAAAATTATTGCAAACTGTAAAACAAGGATATAAAGATTTTATTCAATCTCACTTACCTAGGGTAGAATTCACAAGAGATGTCCTTTGATTACAGATTTGAAATCTATAAGCTTTGAGGTATTGTCATATTAACATTATTTGTTTTACTTGTTTGTGCTTAATTGCAGCTTATACTAAACTCTTTTAGCTAGGGAATTAATATCATCATAGTTATTTTAATTTGAACTTAAATGTCACAGGACCTCTCTGGACTGTACTCACAGTTTTCATATATGGTAGAATTCACGAGAGGTGAATCACCTATGATTACAGATTTGAAATCTATGGTACAACTTTTCTTTGGGGTTTCTTCATATTAACATTATTTCTTCTACTTTTGTGTGCTCAATTGCAACTTATGCTAAACTTTCTTAACTAGGGGATTATTTTAATTATTTATTATAATTCCTTAAATTTACACTTAAATGTCACAGGACACATCACATTTTGTCGGTGAACAATTAATAATGGGAGATTTATTTATTTTACTTATAAAATTACTGGAATATACCATAGATCACTACATGACGTTTAAAATATTTACAATAGAACGAAATTTCAATTATTAGAACTCTTGATCGTGAAATATTTAATTGTGAAAGTGAGTTTTCTATTTCACTCTAGAATTTAGTTCCCCCTGTTACGTTTATTTGCATGTTGAATAAAATTAACAGTCATGCATCATTTTATGACTGTTAATGAAAACTTCTAATGCCGTGCCGAAAATCTTTCTTGGGGATCAAAGTTCCAGCACCTTATCATAACAAATTATTACCCTTACTGCAGCCTTCCGGAAGAGAATAATTACAGTCCCATCGACCCATATTACAACTCACGACAACAGGCATTGATTCGTTGTAATACGCGCAGCCAATATTTCTTGAATGCATTCCATCGATTTTAAGAGGAGGCCATGTAAAATTTGTATGTTGGGACTTCGGTACCAGCATTGTTATAAGATAATAGTTTAGAAATACTCGTTTACAAAGATATGCATTGAACCTTTCGTAGCAAAATGGCGGAAACTGATTTTTTTTCAACTGTTTTATTTAACGCAGAAATATTGTTTGTTTAGAGGTCTATTTCGACATAAAGTAATTTATTGTCTATATGGAAATAAAAATTCATATAAGGATTCTATTTTCACCATTTTATTATATGGTCCCTCTTGACGTGTGAAAGACAGAAAGCAATACATCGAAGCGATAATCTCTGTGGATTTGAAGTAATTTTGCTTCCATATAACCAATTTAAATGTTCCGCCATCTTATATGACGTTTGGAAGTGACATAAGAAGTTCAAGTGACTTGCCCCCTCTTAATTTGAACGTTCTGCCATCTTATATGACGTTGAAAAGTGACTATAAAGCTCAAGCCATGTTTAAGCCGAAATTAACAACCGAGCACCTCTTAATACGATCACGTATCAATTATATATTTTATTCCTGGAGTAAATAATAATTGCTGCATTTTATTAGACATGTATAACATACATTTTATGGTTAAATAGACATTAATTATAGGAGCTAAGGTTGAAACAAATCGACAGAGTCGCTTTTCTAAACGCGTATAAAATACTAAAATATTAGTTTATACCGCCTTAACATATTGCGTTAGGTTTAGTGTATTTCAAACTTTACAATATTTCAGTGTTTTATACGCGGGGACGCATGAAGTAAAATTTCGAGTTTAGAAAATCCTGAAAATTTGGTTTGGTCGCGTAGCGCTACGCGCTACACCACCAAACCAAATTTTCAGGATTTTCTAAACTCGAAATTTTACTTCATGCTTAATCAGGGAGTGGAAACACTGGCTAGAAGTTTCAAATTGAATAATTTTCAAAACCAAAGAACACCTGGTAAGTTACAGCGTAAGCATCGTAATGTATACTTAAATTAAAAACATTTGTACAAATAAGTTTTTTTTAAGAATTTTGCAAATAAATCTCTTCATCGTTTAATTAGCTCCTTCATTATCGGCAATTATTGAGTTAAATCTAAAAGTTGATTTTAAGTAAAATTCTGCTCTTCTTTTAATGATTTCTATAAATGACTTATTGTACTACATACTGGATATGTTTCTATTTAATATACATAATGTATACGCCATAAATTTTCAGGCACTCGTCGATTTTATAAAAGCGTCCAATTTATAGTTTTGAACGAGTGTTTCCACTCCCAGACTAAGCATGAAGTAAAATTTCGAGTTTAGAAAAGCCTGAAAATTTGGTTTGGTCGCTCCGCGAAGCGGAGCGGCCAAACCAAATTTTGAGGCTTTTCTAAATTCGAAATTTTACTTCATGCGCCACGCGTATTAAACACTGAATACATTTAAGTTTGAAATACACTTGTAACGTACGAAGGTGTTTTTTGAAAAGAAAAATAAAATCTGATCAACACTATTAATTAAATAAATCACTGTTCACTTTCACTAAAAATACAATCGGGAAAAATATCGTTAAAATGTATATCGAATTTCTTACAATAAGGGATATTTTTAAATTAATTGAAATTAAAATATTAAAATTATGTGGCTAAATATTGACGTATTGATGAGGAAACGTTATTTTCAAATTGATTACAAAGGTAAATATTTTCTTTTTCATTAAATCTTACAATCTTATTGGCATTAATTTTGTTATTTTTACTTAAGTCCTTTTGAGCCTTAAATTTAGTTTGCGGAACTGGATTTTTAGATTGGAATTCACGAGTTATATGATGATCTTTATCATCTACTACATAATGTTTTTGTTCCATATTACCACTAGGAGTATTCAAATGTTCTATTTGAGAATTTTCTTGGAATTTAATAATTTCTACTTTATCTGAATTGTTTTCAACGATTTTCGAACTTTGATTACACTTGTTTGACGTAGAAAATGATTGATTAAAAACACAATTTGATTGATTTTGACTATTTTGAAAATTCGGATTGAACTGCTTATTTTGTGAATTATAATAATTTGCTTTATTATTTGCATTAAAATAAGCTCGTTTTTTGTTAGCATATTGGCTTTTAATACAATTGTTTATGGAATGTCCCAAATGTTTGCAATAATTGCATGAAACTATTGACTTATTTGCTTGGCTTGAAATTGAACGGAATTTCTGATTCAATGAATTAAATGTACAATTTGATGTAGAATGTGAATTATTATTACAAATATGGCAAAATTTAACATTTTGAAAATTATTTGTTCTTTCAAAGAAAAAGGGCTCTTTGCGAATTGCCATTAAAATCGCCTCATCTAGTGTTTTCGGTTTCCTAGATCTAATGGCAGTACTTAATGGGTTTTTTAGACCAAACAGAAAAACTTGTAGAACATTATCGTTAACTAAATTTAATTGCGCTTCTTGAGCAACAGCTGTTAAATTTGTATCTAACTTTCTAAGATACTTTAAATGACACCGTTCAATTCGAGATACATAATCATTGACAGATTCGTTCGTTTTTTGATGACAAGAATTTAATTCAGAGAGAACATCATAAAATGAAATATTTGGTGAAAAATGATCCCTTAAAAATATTTTAAGCTCACCCCATGAATTTATTTCCCTGCTAAAAACTCGTCTGCCAGCCTCGCCTAGCAATTTACTTTTAATTGCAACTAGAAATTTGGACTTATCGTTATCGTTAATTAAATTTATTGCATACTCACATCTGTTAATAAAATCATCTAAATTATTGTATTTTGAAGTTTCTGAATATTCAAAATAAGTATGCTTTAAAGTTTCCAAAGCGAAACTCATCATACAAAAATCTGTACCTAGAGCCATTTTTAAAATGATAGAAAAAAATTGCAAGATCCCTTATTTGTTTGCGTAAGAAAATTCGACTTACATTCAGGTAAAACAATGGCTGACGTCCTCTAGGTGGTTGATGTGATTAGTACGTCCTCGTGCTCCAGGTTCTTTGTAGATCAAAGATGGTCCAAAAGGCGGCTTCTGATTCAGAAGCGGCTCTGATGTGTTGGCACTCGTCTACGTCTTGGGGCACCTCGATCATGAAGTCCAAGCGGGTACGGCGCAGAAAGCTCTATGAAATTGGATGTTGACGGCGTTTTCGCGAACAAACTTCCTTACAGGAAATCCTACCGACTGCGCCAATTTGTAACGTACGAAGGTGTTGTTTGTCGTTACGGTTCTTTTGTTTATATTTAGATTTCCTGGATTTGTCGTCGAAGACGCGATTTAGTCAACTTGGGTCCAAACAAAGAGATTCAAAGATAAACCTTTTACTTGATATTTAATTTGCTACTTAATACATCAATTTACAGTTTGAAACAGAATAAGAATTAGAAGTCAAAGACTCAGAGTTTAGAATTTGTAATTGAATTGGCTGTCTTGCTCAACTGTCGGAATAGAAGTGTCCTCCTTAACACCAGAACAATTTTATTTCTTCAGTGATAAGATAAGATAAAATGGAATAACAAAACAAGATTATAATTCCTAAGAATCGATTTCGGAATGTGAAAACTATTTGATTTACGAATTATTTGCTATTCCAAAATTATCTGTACAATGAGATAATTACACTATAATGATAATAATATACAGAGTGATTCATGGAAACATTAAATTTATACAAGTGAGAGGTACATTACACACTGAAAACATTTTTTTTTTAATGAGTAATAATCGAAATATTTAAATAACAAATTATTTACATTTTTCTTTACACATTCTAAATTCAGGACAAATAATGCAATGTATTAAAATAACTTATTTAGTAATTTAATTTTAAAAAAGTAATTATGTTGCGTTATTGCATCAAAGGAGTTTAATTGACTTCACACGGAAAAATAATTATAAATATGTAATAGTGAAACATTTTTTGTTTTCAATTATTAACTATTGTTATTAATTATGCTAACATCTTTTAGTTTTTCTTTATGATATTTATAAAGAATGCATAAGTTTTCTCTAATATAAAAATGTTTTCTTAGCTTTGAGCTTCTTTGAGGTTAGTTCTAGTTTTAATCACCTCTCTATTTTAATTTGACAAAAAATGCCGCGTAATTGTTTCTTAAATGAAATATTGATACATGTATAGAACAGTTTTATTCAGACAATTACAATAATATAATATATATTTATTTATTTACATACAATGTAGGGTTAGTCTGTCTGGGCTATCGACCAGAGGTCTTTCTGTTCTGTCTTGAATTTAATTTATTTGAAAAAATGTAATTAAATGCTGGGCTTGTGAACTGTCTTGATGAACGGAACAAATGAATTGATGTATAGTGAGAGGAGGATGTTTATATTTTGGATATCTTGGTTTCTAGGAATGCAGAATTTGTTTAGGAATTCTAGGTTATAGGTGTCTACAGCGAATTTTACGCTGAGAGTTATTATGCGTTGGGATATTGGAGTTACTTGGGTAGTTTCGTAGACGATGTTGTTTGAGGGATTATGAAGAGGATTCCCACTGAGCAAAAAACAAACAAATAACGTTATATCAACATTGTAGCAACAAAAAAAAACCTTTATTGGCATACTACTCTATTACATCCATATCTACACTAATCACTGCCCCCTCTCTTCCTTCTGCTTTCCCTCTCGTCCCCTAACTTCTCCAGCGTCCTTACCCCGGCCCCATCCTCTCTCATCCATTCCGTCACTCTTCTATTCCCTCTTATTCCCACCCATTCCTCCTTCACCCCCTCGCACTCCTCTGCCAGATGGCTCCACGTATCCCTCCCCCATTCACACATTACACATCTCCCATACTCTTCCCCCATCCACACCTTCCTTCCTCTCTCCTCCGACCCACACCTCGCCCTCGCCAGCACCACCCTTACCTCCCTACTCCATCCCCCCTCCATCAAATACCTCGGCATTCTCCCATGTACCTGCCACCTCCCGTACCTATCGTTGTATTCACTCCTCTCTATATACCCTTGCCTTTCCTGTGCTTCCACCTCCTTCTCCTTCTCATTCACCCACGGATCCATCTTTACCCCATTCCCCAGCCACTCCATCACCTTCGCCTCCGACAAACCCACCCTCTCATACATTCTCCTTCTCTCGCTCCTCCATTTACCCTCACTCCCATTCACGCACGCCACCCAAACCGCCTTCACCAGTCTCTCTTCCTCCAGGTCCCATAACTTCATCTCATACCTAGCCATTCTCACCATTTCCTCACACTCTAGCTTCTCTCTATTCGTTTCCAACATTAAATATTGTTTTAATGTTCATGAAACATTTTTTCAATGTCTTTGCTCAGTGGGTTTGTTGCGTGTCTAAGTTTTGTGAGGATTCGTAGGGCTGATCTTTCGGCGACTTGGATGTGGTGTGAAATTGAAGGACCGATATGAAGGAATAAAATTGCACCGTAATCTATCAAAGGCCGGCATATCGTTTTGTATATTTGAACTGCTGTTTTTGTCGAAATGCCTTCTTGCTTATACGTCAAAGATCGAAAATGCCTAGCCCTTGTTTTGATTCTGGTTTTGATGAATTTGATATGTGGGAGGAAGGAAAGTTTTGAATCAAATCCGAAGCCTAGCTATTTACAGGAATAGGATGGAAGAAGTGTTATTGATTACTATTGTAGAAGATCGTGGAGTGATTTCATGGTAAGGGATGAATAATTCGGTTTTGGAAGGATTTAGTTGCATTTGCCATTTTTTGCACCATTTTTCTATGGAATTCAGAGACTTTTGAAGGAGATTTTGGGATTTTTGAAGCGTGGGGGAAAGGGCAGTGTCATCAGCAAAGAGGAGGGCGTATTTCGTTGGGTTGGGATTGAATATGTCATAGCAAAATATGTTGTAAAGTAGTGGGAATAGTGGAGAGCCTTGCGGAACACCTTGTAAGAGCGGTGAAATATTAATATCTGTGTTTTCCATAATTTTATTCATCTTTGAATTTTCGTAATTTTATTTAAAATCAATTAATTTTATTTTTCTTAAATTAAAACAAATATAAATCTTGACTATTTCTGTTGATTTCATCAAATTTTGAGATTGTCTTTACTTTCTTATCCGAGTAATCAAGTAAAATATTGATTTCTTGCATTTCGTCAACTTAGTTTTCATTTATATAAAATATTAAATAATTTTATAGGTATGCATTTATTCTTAAATGATAAAAAGTTAATTTTCTATAGATACTTTCCCACTGAACAAACACATTTAAGTAATATTTTATCAACATTAAAATAACGTTTAATGTTGCTACAATGTTGATATAACATTATTTGTTTGTTTTTTGCTCAGTGGGTTTTCTATTGTCCACTGTTTTTATTCACTTATTCGTTTGTTGTTAATTGCCTTTTAATTCTTAAATAATTAGGAAGAGTTAATTTAATATTTGTATTTATAGATGACATTTCTAGTAAATATAAATAAGAAAATTTAATCACCTAATTAAGTCCCATCAGAAATACCACTCACGGTTCTCGACTAAATTGAACATCAATCGATCACCGATCCAATGTGAAAAGTCACGGTCGCTCAACGAAAATATTCCATGTTTTATTAATTTCTTATACCCGTGCCCAACGAAAGTGATTTCTATTTTCGTAAAAAGTACCTAATACATACCTTACACGGGAATGGCAATATAATTGATATTAAGCTGACACCTACCAATATTTATTGCTAGGTGTAAACGCTAACGAAAAAAACTTTACCGTAAAAGCTATAATCATATATTTTCCGGCCTCCACGTAAATCCAATTTTATGACGTTATGATCGCGCATTTCAGCGTATAGTAACGAGCGCTATTGGAAGAGTTTACATATCTAGATGTAGATTTAATCTAGAGCATGCAAACTGTATTTTTGGATGTTGCATATTAATGAGCTATTAATACGATGTGTGCATGTATTTTGTTGTCAGTTACAACAGTTTGTTTATTGAACACTAAAATATTAACAATAAATGGTTGATGGAATGTAAAAGTTTCTTGGCAGATCATTTTGTTCGAATATAATATTTTTTATTTCAGTAAGTTATTGTTTTTCAACAGTAAATATTTCTGGCTTAAAATAATAGGGTTCCATATTATATTAGGTTGCAATGCAACATATTATTATTTTAACCTATTATTTTAACACAGCAACCTATCTTTACTTAAGTTATTTCATTTAAGTTCGTAATATTGATATTCATTACATACATGTCGTCACATGAATGCAGAACTAGGTAGTTGGCAACTTTTACTTATTTATCTACTTGAACTATACAGGCTTTTCTAAATTCGAAATTTTACCTTATGCGCTACGAGTATTAAACACTGAAAACACTGAAATATCCTGAACTTCACTTGAAATCAGTGTCTTGTACGCGTGGCGCATGAAGTAAAATTTCGAGTTTAGAAAAGCCTGAAAATTTGGTTTGGTCGCGTAGCGCTACGCGCCACGCGACCAAACCAAATTTTCAGGCTTTTCTAAACTCTAAATTTTACTTCATGCTTAACCTGGGAGTAGAAAATACTCGTTTAAAGCTTCAAATTGAAATCTTAAAAAAACGAATATCTGAAGATTTGTAGCATATAATTAGGATATATATACTTAAAAGAAAAACTCCCCGGTTAAAATTTAATCAACATTAGGCAACATGAGACATTGTTGTAATTTTTCTAAACATTATTTAATTGTGTTTGTTCAGTGAATGAATTCTATAAGAGAGAATATATTAAAAATATAAAAACTATATAATAGATACAAGTAGCACAAAACAAAGTTTCCTTAAATAAGTAAATTTGAGTAACCCAATTCTTGCATTTTCGTGATGATTTTACATATAGGCCAGATTTCGTTAGATCAATATGCTACCACCATACCTGCAAATGCGACAGTATCTCACAAAATATTAACAAAGATCAGTCAAATCAAATTGAAGTTTGATGCTTTAAAAACAAATGTGCGGAAACAATCGTTCATCAAAATGTTCAACATTCAACATGTTTGGATGTAAGTTGGTATTTAATGAACGGTACTCCGGTCTATTTTATACGATTGCAAAAATCCCAAACACGTTTACGATTAACAATCCGGTCATCAGAGAATTCCCCAACAGTTGGCAGTAAACTCCCAACTGTTGTCTCTGATGAACGGGCTCTTTGTGTATGAATCTCGCATTCGCTAAAAAAATGGACATATTTTTAATTATCGGGCCACAAATTTATATTGTTATAAAATTGATTTGTTTGAGGAACGATTTTTAAATTGTGTATAAATTGATTGACCTATAAATTAAAATTGGTTACGAGGGCGGAAAAGTAGTCTACCAATTTAAAACTTAATTATTCAAAATTCCCACACCGCATCGTGTTGAAAGAAGGGCATATTTAATATTAATATAAGCAGCCCATATAATAAGTGTGTAATTGATGGTATTTTATAAGGTAAAAGTAGAATAAGTTAATTACTTATTCGAAAGATTAATACTCCATAATACCATACACTTTCTATATGCTAAAGAAGAAGATAAAGCATTAGACAAAAATTAAATAAGTTGAAAAAAATATTTGTGGGTGGATTCGGAATCACAATTGGGTAGATGCCCTGGGCCTCACAATATGAGCAGCTTTAACTTAGGAGCTCAATATAAAAAACGTAAATACAGTTTGTACTGTCTTTACGTTTTTAACATACGATATTTTGAGGTACGATTTTTTAACGTACAATTTTTCGACGTACCATTTTTTCGACGTACTTCATTTGCTCACACGCTGTTGATGTATTCCTAGATGTGACATTAAAAGTGATCTTGTTTATGTTACATTTATGTCATTTTTAAACAATACATACAGTTGCAAGAGAAAAAAACTAGTACAGCAAAATATTTTGCAATGTGAACTGGACTCACTTTGATTTTTCAAATTGTCAATCAAATTGACAAATCTGCAGAAATGTCAAACGAAATTTAATTACCGTCGACATGCCTCAACTGACAAAGAGCTATAATAACGACCCGTTTAGAGACGGCATTAGCATTAGAGACATTGCTAATCGTATCGACATGCCTCAACTGACTGAAACGCAAAGGGCGATAATAACGACCCGTTTAGAGGCGGCATTAGCATTAGAGACATTGCTAATGAAGTGCATCTTAACAAAATAACCGTCTTGTTGGCCAAGAAAAAACTTGTTGTTAACCTGCACATGACAAGTTTGTTTTACAAGAATAAATTACGATATTTCAGAAGTCTCTAAAGCTCCCTGCTGTACTAGTTTTTTTTTCTCTCGCAACTGTGCCTTCAGTGTTCAACAAGGGTTCTAAGAGTAAATAAACTAAGCCACGTTAATTTTGTTTGTACTTGACGAATCTGTAACATTGTATTTGTTTTATAAGAAAGTAAACCAATTTGATTTAATGAAATGTGGCATTTAAAAGAGTATTCTGGTCAGGGCACCTGTAAAGTCACACCTTGGAACACATTTAAATGCGCTTTTATCACTAAATGCGAGATGTTAATACGAACCAATATATAAAACTATGTTTTAAGTTAATACAGGTACATAAGGCAATACCATTGAGTAATTATTTCTAATTACTTATTCAACGGCAATACTTTTCCGCTATAAATTAAGAGAAGAACAAATATTCTTAAATGTGTTCTTTATTGAACAATTACAATTGAAAGTAATTATAACAGTTTAAATAATATTGAAAAATGAATACGTGTAGAATGGCAATAACCATTAAAATAAACAAAATTAGTGTAGAGTAGTTTTTTTTAAATTAAGTATAGGGTGTTCCAGCGAAGACGCGGTTTTTAAAAATAGAATAAATCAGCCAAAATCGAAGCACATTTTAAAATGTTTATTTAATTACATGCAATATATATTCCGATTTAATGATTAAAAATGATATCTTGCATATGTCTATCTCCGCTTTCTCTGCAGGCAATCAGAGGCTTGTTGAAATTATGGAATAATTTTTCGCAGACGTCTTTGTCAATTTCGCCAATTTTACTCGACGAATTTCGCTCTTTAAGTCGGTAATCGTTTACGGTTTATTCATGTAAACTTGTAACTTCACATATCCCCGTCACAAGGTTTGAGATCACATGACCTGGGAGGCTATTCTTGGTAGCCGCCGCGAAGCGAGACCAGTCTCTTGATTTTTTTGGTACAGGGATAACCGTCGATTCTAGCCAGTCAGATGGAATAGCTCCCTCGTCATGTACCGGGTGACCAATTTTAAATAATCCACTGGAATATCTCGACAAATATGCATCGTACAAAAAAAAGTTTCGAACAAAAGTTGAATTGTTTTGAGGGGGGCATCCGATCCTATAATATTTGTATTTTACAAACCTATTTTCCTAATTTCAGAGTCTTAAGAAACTACATCACAGTAACGTTGTCAAACTAAAAGAAGTAATCAGGGAAAATGATATTTTATATTTTGTTTTTGAATACATGCAAGAGAATCTCTACCAACTAGTCAAAGATAGAAGAGTGCCTTTTCCTGAAGCAACCGTTAGAAATATGCTCTATCAGGTATTTCAATCGTATCCATCCAAAGGAAACATTAAGTTGCATCTATTCTATTTTAGATATTACAAGGATTAGCCTTCATCCATCGGCACGGATTTTTCCACAGAGACTTAAAACCGGAAAACATCCTCTGTTGCGGGCCCGACTTGGTGAAAATAGCCGATTTCGGTTTGGTGCGGGAAATCCGCTCCCGACCCCCTTACACGGATTACGTATCCACGCGATGGTATAGGGCGCCGGAAGTACTTTTGCATTCGACGACTTACAGCAGTCCAATAGATTTATGGGCCGTCGGCTGCATTGCCGCGGAAATTTACACATATCGACCCCTTTTCCCAGGAACTACAGAAACGGATCAATTGTATAAAATATGCCAAATATTAGGAACTCCCGATAAGGTAAAACACCATATAAACGTGTATGCACAATTTGTACTTTGATTTCAACGCTTTTAGAAACAATGGCCTGATGGTTATCAACTAGCTGGAGCTGTTGGTTTCAAGTTTCCTTATTTTACTCAAACGCCGTTATCTTCAGTTGTACCACAAGCTGGTCCCGTTGCGATCAAGTTGATGGATGTGCTTATGGATTGGAATCCTGCTAATAGACCTACGGCACAAAGCGCTTTGAAAAATCAATATTTTCAGGTAAGTGATTTGTACTGGTAAATACACGTACTTCAAGTACAGTTTATATACAGGGTGTCCCCGAATGGTCTGTACAACGCTCTACCACATATTCTCTGAAACAAAATAAGACGATTTAACTAAACTTATCTCTATCCAAAAGTGGTTCCTAAGCCATCTACGAGGCCTCAAAGATATTTTTTTTTCATTATTTTTCAAATATTTTTATTTTGGAATTAGGTAAGAAAACCTAATTTGGCACATTTAATTACATTGATACCATGCACTTTTTGCGATATGTTTCTTTATCCTACGTTTAAAGTAAGTCGTCAAACTAGGACCATCGACTTCTTAAGATACCTAAATATTTTTATTCAACAGGTCAAATCATAAGGAATACTTTTTTTTCTGCAAGATCATTCAATTTTACGTATATTTTGTCTCTTATAAAATTTTGCTATTTTCCCTACAAAAAAAATATTTTTATTTGTCAAAACATCAAAGAAATAAAATTCTAAAAAAAAACTGATTCTTTATTTACAAAAATAGAAATTGGGACACCTGTGAAATTCAGTTATCGGTGATTTTGTGACAACGTCAGTCATGTACTCAATTAATGAATTAACTGATATTGTTTTAGTTTTTGGGTTTTGTGAAGGTAATGGCCGCAAATGTGAAAGATTTCCAAATCGCCGAATACCAAACCATCAAACATTTGCTTCCGTAGAAAGGCGACTTCGAGAAACTGGCCGCTTAGAATACTCTGCGAGGGATTGTGGTAGAAGACGCACTGTACAAACTGTGGATGTTGAAGAAGAGATTTTAGAACGGATAGATGAAGATCCATCTAAAAGTACCCGGCGTTTAGGTGCTGAACTAGGCGTATCTAAAAATGTTGTGCATAAGCTGTTTAAAGAGCAACTGCTATACCCATATCACATTCAAAAAGTTCAAGAGCTAATGCCTCAGGATCACGATAAGCGACTTCAGTTTTGCCAATTTATTGTTAATAACCAAATTGACAATTTGAATTTCGCCAAGACAATTTTGTTTACAGACGAAGCGTGTTTTACAAATCTTAAAAATGAGCATGTTTATTCCGAAGATAATCCACATGCAACTAAAACCATGCATTTCCAACAGCAATTTAAAATAAATGTTTGGGCCGGTATAGTAAATGATATTATTGTAGGACCAGTAATTTTACCACAAAATTTAAACGGAGAACAGTACTTACAACATCTTCAGGAATTTCCAGTCTTACTGGAGGATGTGCCGCTTTTACTTAGGCGTGATATGTGGTTTATGCATGATGGGGCTCCACCTCATTTCACTTTACCAGTGCGTACTTTTTTAAACCAAAAGTATCCCGGTAAATGGATTTGGAGAGGCAATGACGCACCAGTGCCTTTGCCTCCACGTTCCCCGGATATCACCCCAATGGACTTTTTTTTGTGGGGAACTATTAAATCTATTGTTTATGGTAAGCCCATAAATACGCACGACGAATTATGGGTGCGAATACAGAATGCGTTTTAAACAGTTAAAAACAATGTTGGTGTTTTACAACGTGTCCATTTTAATTTTTTGCGACGTGTAAATTGTTGTATTGCTGAAAATGGCAATCAGTTTGAACATTTGTTGTGAAACTAATAAATTTGTGTTTATTGTTAGGTACCTATCTTTATTTCTACTTTGTTAATTGTTTTGAGAAGCAAAATATTGTTCATAATTTTATTACTTTTTTTTGACAAATAAAAATATTTTTTTGTGGGGAAAATAGCTAAATTTTATAAGAGACAAAAAATACGTAAAATTGAATGATCTTGCAGAAAAAAAAGTATTCCTTATGATTTGACCTGTTGAATAAAAATATTTAGGTATCTTAAGAAGTCGATGGTCCTAGTTTGTCCACTTACTTTAAACGTAGGATAAAGAAACATATCGCAAAAAGTGCATGGTATCAATGTAATTAAATGTGCCAAATTAGGTTTTAATGAAAAAAAAATAATATCTTTGAGGCCTCGTAGATGGCTTAGAAACCACTTTTGGATAGAGATAAGTTTAGTTAAATCGTCTTATTTTGTTTCAGAGAATATGTGGTAGAGCGTTGTACAGACCATTCGGGGACACCCTGTATAAGTCTGGGTTTAATGAACTTGAACTTACAAAACAATAATTCGCATGGTATTCTAGTCACATACAATTATATGTTTGTCTCTGTTCTAATACAAATAGTGAATTCAAGTATCAACCAATCTATTTAAAGATCAATTGTAGGTACTACTAGTCTTAGATATTGTAGACTCATTAAAAAACTAACAGAAAAAAACCGATACCAGCCATGTTTACTAAAAATGTTGCGACATATGAAGGGCTCGGGGCATCAACGACAAAAGCCACCATTACAAAGTTTTGAGTAAAAGGCATTTCAAATATTCATTTTATTTGGCGCTTGCATTGTCACAAATAATAAAGAGTTTTCGTTTAACAGAACGTTCGACATTTTGAACTACATGTGGCTTGTATGGTTTTTCTCGATAAAAGTTAGACGCAAATGTAAAATAGCATTAAGAACATTTTGCGACTAATGCGCCATTTGTTATAAAAAAAATATAATATTTTGTGTGCGGCTAAATTTCGTTATTGTCAAGCATATACAAGAAATACCTCATGTTTTGTAAATTCGTGGCTTCTGTCGTTATAGCCCTGAGCCCTTCATATCATGTACTATTTGATTTTGCTTTAACTTAAAAGAGTTTAATATTCTCGTGTTAATCTATTTTTCCGGCTTCACACTCCTTAAGAAAAATTGGCCCCTCCTCTTGTAGCCCTTTTCTACTATCTTTCACCACTGCCCTTCACTGGTATCTGGTATAAGGGCGAGTGCGCATTGCTGCACTGTACTTAGACCTCATTAGGCCCACTGTGCTGCCTCCCACTACGGGTCACCCATCCTCAACTCAGCCATCCCACCGTAGGTAGTCCAGTATTACTGAGGTGGGCAAATCCCTGATGATGTCCATCGTCGGCCATCTTACACCCAGTGTATGGATCCTCTCGTAGACGAGAGTGCCAGGCATTCGCTGAGGATGTGCCTGGCAGTCTCGTCTTCGACTGTTAGGATCAGTATGGCTTCATTTGACACTTTACGACTTAAAATGAGGTCGGCCGCAAGTTATACCCATCGTCTCCAGTTGAGCGAAGGTCGCATACTTACCCATGGGGATTTTCATATGGATCCTCAGGGTACTAGAGAAAACTCCAATCCCTTACCTATTGGTGTAGATTCTTATAGCCGACTCCCCCATATGTATCGTGGGTTGGATATTCCGTATTAGTGTCGGTATGCAGTAGTCAGTGCCAGCCTCTAATAGAGTTGTTACTGTTCCAAATCCTGCTAATTTGGAGGCGAAGTATGGTCGCAATAGCCTTCATTTCCACGTGAATATTAAGTGGCGGAAGCCATAGCATGACCCCCATCGCCATTGTCGAACTTGTGTGCATGGCGCCTGTTACACTTATAACAGGCTGTCCGCTGCACTTGCGCTAGTCTCTTTATCGCCGTTACTTGTTTCGTCCTGGGCCACCAAATTGAAGCTCCATATGTTAGCATAGGCTTTATGACAACTGTGTACAGCCACATCGTCGTGCGCGGTTTCAACCGCCAGGTTTTCCCGACTGCCCGGCGATATTGCCAAAAGGCTCTTATAGCTTTGTCCGTTTTGATTTCGATGTGCGTTTTCCAGCTCAGTTTCCTGTTGAGTCTAATGCCCAGGTATTTTACCTCGTCGCTGTACTGCAACATCGTATTCAATAGCTTTGGTGCTATTTTCATGACCTTCTTTTTCTTGGTGAACATGAGCAACTCCGTTTTAGTCGGATTTACCGACAAAGAGTGATCATTGCAACGTACTATAATGGCTAAGTCGTCAGCATAGGCTGTCACAAAGAAGCCTAATTGCTGAAGTTGTTCTAGGAGGCTGTGCAGCACTATGTTCCATAGTAAAGGAGATAGGACACCTCCCTGTGGACAGCCTCTGTCAATCTTGCAGGTGATACGTTCTCCACCTTCCTCCACTGTGACCAATCGGTTGGCAAGTGCATTACCAATCCAGTCACACATTTTTGAAGCTCCTTCTCTGTCTCATTCCAGTTCCTAACTCTCAGTTAGCTCAGGTTTTTTTTTTACTTTGAAAATTGTCTAAACTTCTTAATTATAATTCTTTATAAGTTAAACACAAATTTCCACAATCATAATAAAATGTTACATTTTAAGAATAAATATTTAAAACAATATTTTTGTATTTGTTCAAACTCTTGCCTTCAAGTATCTCAGCATAAAATAAATATTACTTAGACCCCTTTCATAATCATTGGCATATAAGGGGTATAGTATAGGAACAAAGGTGACAATCTCCACTTCATGTTTTCATGCACTTATTTATAATTTCTTATCGTATTTGTCCATAAACCTCTATGTGAATTTGGTTTATCTTTATTCAATTCTATTCTATTGAATAGCAAGACATGCAGTATAATAAATATGTGTATCTTTAGGGATACAAGTTCTAATTATTTTTAAGAAAAAAACATTCAAGTGGAGAATGCTAACTTTGTTTCTATACCCCTAACGATCTAATTGTTGTTCTATCAAGATTCACCGTTCTCATCTTTAACTAGTCAAAGTATGCTTGACACAATCCGTCTTCCTGGCACCGTTATCCTTTGTTGCTTTTTTCTGTGATTGACATCATTTCAGCTGCTTAAGTTATTATTATCGGTCTTAACATAGTTTTTTATTCCCATATTTTGTTACTTTTATGTATGCTCTTACTTTTATACATGGTTCTGTTTGCGGCTTGCAATTTAACGTGTATAGTGGAATTCGCGAGAGATGTTCTATGACTCGTTGATGTTGAATGCGTGGTTCAATTTTTTTTAGAGAGTATGTCGACAGTTGTATCTGCAACGATTTTGTCTAGTTGTGTCAAATGTTGACGTTACATGACAATGTCATATTGTTTAGGTCGCGAGTATATTAGTGTTCTTTCTTTTAGAAAACCTTTAAATCATAATTTTTTATGAATAGTCAGAGAATATACTTGCAATAATAGTACACTGTGATTGAAACCAACTTAAAGAGCATGTATTAAGGTAGACAATTTTTTATTCAGGTAGGAACTAAGCCGCTAAATTGATAGATTGATCTTCTGAGCCTCTTAGCATGTACCTAATTTTTCCTTATTATAAAACGGAATTTAATAATAATATTAATAAATCTGTTTGTTTTTGTCTGTATTTGTCTAATTTTCATTTTAAAAATTGTCCTGTACACAATTTGTCTACAACACAATTATGTGTTGTAGATTTTTAAATATTCGTTGTTTTTAAAAAGAGGTCAATTTGAAGTTTAAACGAGTGTTTTCCACTCCCAGGTTAAGCATAAAGTAAAATTTCGAGTTTAGAAAAGCCTGAAAATTTGGTTTGGTCGCGTAGCGCGGAGCGACCAAACCAAATTTTCAGGCTTTTCTAAACTCGAAATTTTACTTCATGCGCCCCGCGTATAAGACACTGATTTCAAGCAAAGTTTACTCGTTCACAAAATGTCAGTGCTTTCAGTGTTTAATACGCGTGGCGCATGAAGTAAAATTTCGAGTTTAGAAAAGCCTGAAAATTTGGTTTGGCCGCGTAGCGCTTCGCGCTACGCGACCAAACCAAATTTTCAGGCTTTTCTAAACTCGAAATTTTACTTCATGCTTAGTCTGGGAGTGGAAAACACTCGTTTTAAACTTCAAATTGAACTCTTAAAGAAAAAGCGTATGCATATGTATACCTAATATAAAATTTCCCTATATGTATACTTAAAAGAAAAATTTCCTGTATTAACAGATTAATCCGATGACTATATGCCAAATCTACTGAATGCGCATTCGATTTAACCAACATTTTCGTCTGAGCTTACACAAAATCAACATAAATGCATTATTTATTTCTGTAAATACCTGAACTATTTAGTAGATGTGGAAATTGAAACCACTTAAACTCACATTTAAAACGATTGTGCACATTAATTAAAATGATTTGTGGCTGGGTTTTTGCAGATTTATTGTTACGAAGACATTGTCAAAATGTGACGTTTAACCTTAAAATTTTAAAGCTGCATACCGGAACATACGTTTTCGCATGTTCTATTTAAAAACCATAGCAGACATATTATGAAGTTTTCTGTCTCTTTTCACACACGCAATCTGATGACATCAAACTATTTCCGTAGGTATTACATGTATTAGTGCAGAAAGCACTACAAATCAAGGAAACCATGGAACACCTCTCGTGAATCGTACCCAATATCATTCGTTTCATTATTCTACTCACGTTAATATTAAACACTTAAATTTAAAATCAATTTCTACAAAATAAAAACGAATCGATTTCCTCCATAATTCACCGACAAAACAACCGTATAAATTCCCATAATTAATTACACATTACCCATAACTGCGTAATTGTAATGCATTTGTATAATTAACCGTTTGTTTGGAAAAACTAGGGCATATGACTTCCTTAGATTACTTCCGTAACGATCAATCTTATAACCCAGATTTTCCGTACATGCTATTACACGTTATCTTCGATCTGTGGCTTCAGGTGGGTCAGCAGTACACTGCCCTTTTGGCGCCGGATAACTTCAATCAATATTCGCAAATCAATGGGATCCTGCAAGATTCGAAGAAATCGTCGGCTCTTTCGGCAAGGAATTTAAACGTTAGTAATAATGAGAATGAGAATGAAAAACCACCGAGATCGATTAAGCCTCAGGTAAGTGTTAAATATAATTTTTGATTGCGGCAAAAAGTGATTGTTTTTGTTTTTTTATAAAGATAAGTGTGCAGCCTTTAGTTAAACCAATGCAGATCACAAGGAATCAACCAGTCCAAGCGGTAGCGCCAATTGTTTATAGTTTTGGACAAAGTGATTATACGAATAAGTACGTTCCGGAAAGGCAATACAAAAAAGTGCCGTGGAATAAAGAGAGTTTTGATGGAGATGATACTATGCTCTTAGGGTAAATAGAGTTCTTAATATTAGTCTATTTATTCTTCTTTTTCTATTACATGATAACTAGACTCCACAGCCAAATGCGCAACAAGGAGGGTGTCATCACCGATTGGATGACATAATGGCAATTGTTTTTTTTTTAATTTAAGGTTCTTTTTCTTTTTTGAAGAAATTTCATTTAAATTGCAATGCCGGACATATACAAACTGCCAAAGTGTCGACTATATGGAATGGTCTTTATAGATTATCTATTATCACTTGGTGAAACATGTTTAAATATTGATAATGAAGGTTTAAATTAAATTACACTTGGTTTGTTTCACAATTTTTTACTTTACTATTTACTCGACTATTTTCGCGTTTGATAATGCTGTAAAACGCGAAACTAGTCAAGTAAATAGTAAAGTAAAAAATTGTGAAACAAACCAAGTGTAATTTAATTTAAACCTTCATTATCAATTATTATTAAATGTGAACTTTAAGAACTCAAGTAAATTTGACTATAGCATTGTTATTTTTGTGTTTGGGTACTATAAGATCAGTTTTTTCTGTTGGGATGGGATGCATTTCTCTCCGTTTTCACGTGTATTAATTGCTATCATTGTTTCTATACGATTTTAAGCCATTTCCTTTTATTTTTCGCCAATTTTTGCTAAACTTTCGAAATCTGAATGTAGGAAACGACAAAAATTACATTTTTCCTTAAATATGGTTGAAATAGTTTATTTAATGTACACATAAAATTGAATAATATTTTTTTTTAATTGGGTTAAATATCAATATTTAAAAAAAAGTAAAAACAAATGTATTTTTTTGGGGGGATAGGAGGTACCGATTTTACCGATTTAAAAAATTTCAAAATCCTAAATTTGTAAAAATTTCGATGGGAAAGTTGAACCCATCCTACACCTAGCTATTGACCAGCGACGGCTCGCAGCCTAACTTCGGGGTCGGCCAAAGACCCAAGGTAATATGTATCAGTTATTGAAAGGTGACTTTGTTGTGCAATTCCTTGCTATTTTGTGTGCCTTGGCGCTGTGGCCGACCCTGAAGTTATCCTGCGAGCCTTATCCAAGATATTACAGCGACAGGTACAGCGATCTCCATTGAAACATTGACCAATGTAACTTTTGCAATCGCTTTTCTTTCCAACATGTATCTGGCCGCCAACGGCAAATATTTTGAACATCTAAAGTAACCATATGCTAAGTTGAAGACAGTACTAGATGTATGATCAGTATTTAAATGTAAAGAAACACAATAATAATTAGTTTTCGTTCCTTAAAGAGTGTATACATTTTTCTGGTGGGCTCTGTATGTCGCTTGCTAATAATTATAGGATTTATTGTTGCATTAAGTTGCCGTACAACAAATAACCCTGAATTTCTAAGCCAAGGATATAATTATGTATTAATATTCTTTGTCTTCAAATTAGATTTTTTATCAACTCATAAAATTGTAGAAGTTGATACCACCATTATTTGTTCCGTTTATTTCTTTATGATGACTTTTTTCTCTTTTATTTAGTAATAAAATAGATAACATGAAAGAAAACATAGTCGACTTAAAATGGTACAACCTGCAAGATATAATAGATCAAAAGAAAAACGGCGCGCCATCAGCGAAAAGTCAGTACTTGACAGTATCCAGATACGTGGCCGGCCAACCAACCGATTTACGCCGGAACAACCAAAACGCGAATTTGTACAACAAAAAAGGAGGTGCGTTAACAATCAATACAAATCTTGATGGCATTGATACAGTCATGGCCAAGCTAATGTCCACGTTTACGCTAATATATAATCAATTTTTATTGTTACGCGCATTAAGCGGCATTACGGGTTTCAGGAGATATGTCTTTGTCGTCGATATTTAACGATTCCATGATGGATTTCGCTGGGATTCCGTCGGGAAAGCAGAGGACCCTGAAGAGCATCACCGGGAATGCAGTGCCGCTCGGAAGAACAGACTGGGCGGCGAAGTATGTGAAAAAGTATTCGTAATTAATTTGTATGATTTGGTGTTGTTTTAGGTATTTAAAATGATGACTCTGCAGACGATTGACTGTGATAGATTAAAATTATTGTTATTATATGTACGTAGTTATTTCAGTATATAAAATAAACATAATTTGTATATTGCTGTTATTTCTGTAATGTACTAATGTAAGGTTTAAATACATACATTTCAATGTTTTATTTATTATAAACCATGTTTATTTTTATTTTTGTTGTATATGATGTCTCACAGTAGCGTAACTAGAATTGTGGGGCTCCCTTATATAGTGGCAACCAATTTGAAATGTTACTTTTCGATAACTCTTCCCTGATTCCAGATTTTTTTCCTTGACCCCTTAAAATAAGTTCCTACAACCAAACCAAATATAGGGAAGAAAAAAGTTATTCTTTAGATCGGAGGTCGGTAACGCACTGCCAGCGAATAAATTTTAAAGTGCCTGCCGTTCAGATATCTAAATTCTAAATTTTAAAACTCGAACTTAGTTCAACTTAGTGCAGTACAAACGAACAAACCTATTATAAAATGCAACATTGCACTACGAATAACCAAAAAAGTGCAATGACCTAACCAAATTATTATTCACTTTTTTTACTACCAACAAAAATGTCACCCTAACAAGCCTACTGCGGTAAGAATAAAATGTAAACAGAGTTTAAGTATGTTTTATTATTATATAAAGTTGTAATTGTTCGTTAATGCCCATTATATTCATACTTTAAGGCGACTGCTAGAGGGCCTCCCAGACCCCCGGGCCATGCATTGAGGGGTCTTGCACTCCCTAGTTAGGAAGAACAATAGTTTCTCTTTCTGCATACCCATTTGAGTGTACATTTTTGTCGCTGCCATATTTGCTTTTGAGAAATTTAGAAAAGTTATTATTTTTACAGCCGAAACACCTCTAGGGATAGCCATTTTTTTAACTCTCTAATAATAAAGATTTGTTGTTGATAAATATTTTTAATTAAATATCAACTATAAAAACACAGTACATTTTGAAATAATTCAATAATCTTTGCAATAAAAGTAAAGCATCTTTAATATTAACTCTGTATGTTTTGAAATTTGTTTTTTATTTACAGGGTATCCCATTCAAGCATTCTCGGAAGATATCTAAGCTCTCGCAAAAGATAATAAAAAGTTTTTTCACAAAATTATATGCCATCAAGAGATACATTTCCTAATTATAGCGTTTATGCTGTAAATCTTCACTTTTTCTTTTTTTAAGTTCAAATTGAAGCTTAAAATGACTGTTATCCACTCCCAGATTAAGCATAAAGTAAATTTTCAGGCTTTCCGAAACTCGAAATTTTACCTCATGCGCCACGCGTATTAGTCACCGAAATATTGAGAAGATCACAATATGCTCCTAAAGCAGCTTGAGACGTATATTTCAATCTACACTCAAAAGCAGTGTTTCATACACATGGCGCATGAAGTAAAATTTCGAGTTTAGAAAAGACTGAAAATTTTACTTCATGCCTAATCTAGGAGTGGACAACATTTGTTTTAATTCCCTGTATTCCCTGTATTTATATAAACAAAAGCAGATGCAACTTGCTTATTTCAAATGGATCACCCTGTACTTTATTTGGTTTTTGTAAAATTAAGTGCAAATGTAGAATGTAGCATATTACCATTTTTTAAATCATACCCTGTTTCTATTCAAAGAAAGTGGTCCATTTAACGGCCCTCCACTGCAACCGCAGGGGTTTAACATAATGTTAAATCATAATGTTAAATCATTTATTTCTGAAAACATTGATAACAATTCAAAATATATAAATATACAATTCATATCAATTATAACAAATCATTTGTCACAACAGTGAAAACAAAAATTCTACACCCTGTCACAATAATTTCTCAATAAATAGGGGAAATGCACCGACAATTGCAGGTCTCGATAACACTTAAAAGATTAAACGAAAAAAACTGTATATATAAAAAATAATGTAAGATTTATACACATTTCTTTTCAAATATATACATAGTTAAATATGTACAAAAATAATTTAAAGCTACCCAAGGGGACTCGACAAATGGTGAAAAAAATAAGTCCCGGCGGTCCGAAGCGCTTCACATTTTCCCTATTTACCTATGATCACATTAACTATTCAGACTTTCAATTACTAATTACACTTTTGTTATTTATTAGTCACAGAGTTTGTGATGTAGGTGTAGAGGCGTTTACCCCACCAACCTTCGAGATCGAACGGTTTGAAATTTTCTAGGCCCGTCGCTGGCTCATCCTCATAATATATTACAGATGTCGAGTGACCATCTTTAAAAAAAAACATTTAAATAAAGAGATTTATGGTGAGTTTCACCAACGTCAAGTAAATCGACCAATAGTTATTCATAGATTAAAATAGTTGCATACATGTCAAAAAAGCAATCAATTCATATGACATTGATGTTTATAACATGAAAAATGTTTATGACATGAAAAATGTTTATTCCAATCGACAAATAAATTTAAACAAATAAGATTTAATTAAAGTTGGTAAAACCGGACATTCCCACTGAGCAATCACAATTAAGTAATGTTTCATCAACATTAAAACAACGTTTAATGCTGCTACAATGTTGATATATCGTTATTTGTTTGTTTTGTACTCAGTGGGTTAGTACTTTAATATCTTTGAAAAATAAAATATGTCAATCTAAAGTTTTTTTCTGTGAAAGAAAAATATTTTGATAAATAAATAAAATGCACTTACTTTCTGGACTCCTATCAGAATCATAAGAATCGGTTTCTAGCTCGGAACATATAAAATTCCATGCTAAAAATTAATTACATGAAAACCAACCAAATAGCTTTTAGGCAAAAAATCATATTGATACTTACAGTCATTAATAAATTTAATAATTTCCTCATGTTGAGGTGACACCACCAGATCTTCCTGATTATTATTGTTATGATTTTTACTATTCGATCGTTTGTAAGTATTTTGAAATACTGGTTTAGGTACACTAAAAACAATTGAATTTATAAAATATAGAGGCCGATTCCGTAAGTTAAACATTAAAATTAACACGATCGTTATCCACAAATATCTTATAACAAGTGGGTTTTGTACAACTAACAAATACCAAATCCTTTTAGAAGGTGAAGTTGAAGAATAACATATATGTTAAATTTTACATTTTGCTTACAGAATCGGCTCATTATTTTATTTTTATATGCATAATTAACTGACACTTTTCATAGACGTTTTTGTTCGTTTATAATTTTGTACCCAGATACAAGTCCATATGTTAAATTTGCATAAGTTACACATTTTTCCACTTTAACTTATCAAATGCACTCGCATATTATAAAATGAAGCAATTGTGATTTCTTTTGTATACTTTATTGAAATAACCAAACTTTTACTATTACTAATCTACAATGCCATGCAACTTTTCCAAATAAGACACTCACTTTGTTTGTTCATTTTCAGGATCACTGCATTTTCCATTTTTTTGGTGCTCTTTAAAACCATCTAAATTTTGAGCTACACCTACAATAATAAATGTAACACAGGTACATATCATCAAAAATGAGTTTTAATATTTATTTAATTTAAAAAATGATTGTTCTTTTATTACCTCTTCTTGTTTTTGCAACAAACTTGCTTGGGCCCTTTACATTGTACATTTTAATTGTATTTCCGAAATTATGAACGATAGCACTTTTTATTTTAATAAAAACCAGGAATATTTATAAATTAGTTACCATTCAAATTTTAGCTTATGCGATATCGTGCTATTTTCGCGTTGTGTAATCATTTAATCGGGCACAGTGCACCTCACATGTGTACATGGTGCAACGTTGGTGGAGTACAAGGACCATAGATTAAATTAGATTGATAACTCATAGGGGGCTCCACGTATCATGATTTTAGTTAACCGACCCACTCGATGAGACGGCGCTGCAATCGCAAATGACGTCATTGAACGCGGGGAGCGGGCGGGATTCTTGCTAAGCGTGGTGTGCGGTGCAGGGGGTCATAACATTGAATGGTGGGTGCGGTGCGGGGAACATCGCACGGTATTAAATTATCGTGCGATGCGAAAATTACCAAAGACCTAATAAACATGTTAAATGTATATTTAAAAAGTTATTAGAAATATATTTCGCTACATGTCAAAACCTAATTACATTTCACTTTTCAACAAAATGTCTGCAGTTCATCAAAAAATGCATCTTAGAAATAAAATAAGAGGTCTCCTTATCCGGATAAGGATGTTGGCATAAGTAATGTTCCATACAGTGAATTTTTCTTTAAGGTAAACATATGCATAAGCTGTAAATTTTCCGACATTCGTTGTTTTTCAAAAGAGTTCAATATAAAGCTTTAAACGAGTGTTTTCCACTCCTAGACTAAGCATGAAGTAAAATTTCGAGTTTAGAAAAGCCCCGTGAAAATTTGTCGAGGGTCGCGCAGCGACCCGAGACAAATTTTCTGGGCTTTTCTAAACTCGAAATTTTACTTCATGCGCCACGCGTATAAAACACTAAAATATTGTAAAATTTATGTATATTCTAATTTCACTTGAAATCTGTTTTATACACGTGGCGCATGAAGTAAAATTTCGAGTTTAGAAAAGCCCAGAAAATTTGTCTCGGGTCGCTGCGCGATGTGTCTCACGGGGCTTTTCTAAACTCGAAATTTTACTTCATGCTTAGTCTGGGAGTGGAAAACACTTGTTTAAAGCTTCAAATTGAACTTTAAAAAAACAAGGAATATCTAAAGATTTACAGAAAATAGGTTTAATTTGAAATACGTATACTTAAAAGAAAACTCCTTGTATGTATAAATACAAATAAAATATTTCCAGAAGAAAGATATTGTTACTGCAAAAATGTTCAGCAAAAATATTAAAGGGAAGTATTTGGTATATAGTGAAACTTATTTCGTAAATCGGGAAATCTTTTGACTTATATTTGACAAGGTGAAAGATATTTGGGATATAGTGAATCTCATTTGATCAATAGTGAAATGCAATAGAAAAACCGTGTAATTAAATTTAAGACATTATTTTATGTACTGGGATTGTACTTTGTGACTAGATGAAATTTCAAAATTGCTTGATCCAACAGCAACGGGAACATTCTCCATGGAAGTATGCTCCTAGCCTGGTGTGAAGAAAATCTCCACGTCCGTGGTTGTTTCATGCATAGTACTTGAAAATCATTCACGGATGCTAGGAAGAAATAAAGAGAAATAATGTAGACACACTGGTTTTAAATGTAATTGACTGCAGATTTAATTAAAAGAATAGACAATGGCTTAAAAACTTAAAATATTACATAAACTTACGGTTTTAATTATTAATGTTAACGCCCATCCCCAAAGATTCAGAATTGCTTAATCCAACAATAACGTGGGATATACTCCATGAAAAAATGCTCCTAGTTCAGTATGATGAATATATCCACGACCATGGATATTTAGTATACTTGAAGATCATCCACATGTACTAGGAAGAAATAAAGAGAAATAATGTAGTAACGCCCTGGTTTTAAATTTGTTTGACTGTACACTTATTTAAAATAATACACAATAGGTTAAAATTTAAAAATATTTTACATACTTACGGTTGTAATTATTTATATTTATTAACGTTCATCTCGAAAAGATTTCGCCTTATCGACATTTTTGTGCCTTTAGATCCGACGGATCTGACAGCTGTTGATTGAAAACGAGCCCACGTTAGAAATTGCGGGAAATTTGAAATTCCGACATATACGCCCTCCCATCGAGTGGGTCGGTCAACTATATATGTGAATTTACAGAATCATATGGAGGCGACTGGGTCTGACAAGGACGGTCGAGTATACGGTAAGAAGGATCGTTGTAACACATATACGCATAGATTAAATTAGATTGATAACTCATAGGGGGCTCCACGTATCATGATTTTAGTTAACCGACCCACTCGATGAGACGGCGCTGCAATCGCAAATGACGTCATTGGCCGCGGGGAGCGGGCGGGATTCTTGCTAAGCGTGGAGTGCGGTGCACCCACCATCAGGGCCTGTCAACTGTATAGGCCGTCAAAATTCTTGTTTGAGTTGTTTCACCCCATACCAGCAGAGGCGCATATGCTGCTAATTCTTCTTATTCTTCCATATTTTTTACAGAAATGTTCGCTAGATGGCGCAATGAGGCATTTCTGGTGTGAAAATATATTTCACATTTTTGATAATTCAAACCCATCAATGCATCAAGTGGTCTTAAGTGCTAACATAAACAAATCTGTAAGTATTGGAATATTTTCGTAGTTTCAGCTATTTTATTCCCATTTTAAATCCGTGTGGTTCACATGTGTATTTAATTAAATTGAAAATTTTCTGAAAATTGTTAAGAACATTAAAAAAAATGAGTCATTACTGTGCAGTTAAAGTGTGTTACAATTCAAGTAAAGACACCCGGATGCACAAGTTTTCGCAAAAAAAACGGGGTAAGCTGCTCTTTGTAAAAACAATATGTTTAGATGTTTAGAAAGAAGATCTAAATTATTTGATTTGACATTTTTAATCTGACTTAAGTGCCTAATTATGAGCTAATTTGACTACAAATTATACTCATTTACTAATTTGCGTTAGTTGAATGCATTTTTAAGTGTTGTCAATTCTAAATGCAACTTGGTTTATTTGTTTCATTTTGCTAGGTGTTCAAGTATTTCTAAAAATGAATGCTACAAATCAGTATTTAATTCTTAACTGCGGGGACGCGTTCCTCTGAGAGATGAGAGGGGTTGGGGCACAGGACAAAATATATGGGGGCCTCAGTAAATAATTTCAATCAAAAGTATTCAATGCTTTTTTGTTTTTTCATCAACATGATTTTTGTCAATTTAAGTATTTATTGACTGATATCTCCATTATTAATACACAAAAAATACAAATATGATATTACCAATTGTCACATATGAGTTTAAAAAAGAATACTTAAATTAATAATAAATCAAAAAAATGTCAACATTATAATATACAATGTGGACAAAAAAGTGTGATAATCTTTATTAAGAGGAAAAAACTGAAAAATAATTAAAAAATTAATAAAAAATAAAAAAAATAAAGAAAATATATTCCATTATTCAGTAAGCCTCACGAGGCCATTAATATTTTAAATATGAAATATAATATTTATTTATGAAAATTTATATTCAATATTAAATATATTTTCATAATACGTATGTGTTTTATCACTGTCTTGTCAGAGCTTAGCATTGATAAAACTATGCAAGTCTGATTGATTACAGCCGAAAAATAATTATAACTATTATTCTAATTGGATCCCATTCTTTTACATAATATATGTTAATATATTATAATAACCTTAAGACAATTGATCACTCAAAAGATGCAATCAGTCTTTCTTAAAGCTATTCTATTTTAAAATAAAATAATATACATTTAATTTGTAATAATCATATTCTAATACATATGTTCAATTGATTAGCATTAAAATAATATTAAAATATTTCATTTTTAACAATGTTTGTCCACGACTATCTTATAATATACTCATTATATTTAAGTGTTTCTTCAATTATAAATATATTCATTATTCACTACTGTCAGTGATTAATCATTATTCACTGTTTAATATACACTGTTTAATATGATATCATTTTCAACATTTTATCTAGTAGTCCGCAAAGTGTCATATAATTAAATTGAAACGTCAAAATCATTTACATTATAAGAGAGTTTTGAAGTGGTTTAATATACAAAATTAGAAGATAGATGAAATCGACAGCAGTAGCAGAAGGCTATATAGACGACTACATTAAAAATAAAATAGACACAGCTAAAAGCCAAACCTATCAATGCAATCAAAATGTTTCAACAACTAATCAGAATCTTAGTTTTGATATAAATTCTATGCCTGCAATTAATTTAACAAATTATTCAAGTATTACATTTAATATTACTAAATAATATTGGATTGTATTAAATTAATGTTAAAAATAAATACTATTCCTATTTATATAACTTCTTAATAAAAAAAAAAACAAAAGCATTATATTGTCATGGACAAAGTATAGTGTACAACTCGCATATAATGGCTATTGATCACTCCGAACGACTTACTCCACTCGCCTAACGGCTTGTTCCGCAAACATCGTTCTCGTGATTAATAGCTATCATTATATGCTCGTTGTACAATATACTATTAATAAATATACTTATTTCAGCAATAGCATACATTTCTTGGAAGTGTATTAAACTATAATTGTACTATATTAATATTTCTAAAATTTGGAAATAAGCCTTTAGAAAAAATAAATATAAGTATACTATATTATTTCTGGTTTTAGGTCTATCAGAAGTGGCTGGAAGCAGTTAATCGGCCTGAGTTGTATACAAAATCATTAAAGCAGCTAAGTAACTATTATGTTTGTGACAGGCATTTTGCGAAGTCGACCAAAAGTAATTTAAGATCCAGGACAAATTTACTACCTGGTAGTGTACCAACACTATTTTTGAAAACAGTTGGTAAGTTAATGATGCACTACACATTGATTAATTATTTTAAAATAAGTATTAATTGTTTGTAAGCTACATTTCTTCATTTTGTTCATAGATGTACATGATCCCCCGTGTGCATCGACCAATGATGTACAGGTGGCAAATGCTGAGTTGGCCGAAGATGAAGACAATCCCTCGTTCGTGATGGATGTAGTTGATCCCTCATCGGTGATAGATCATCCACATACATCCACAGTATCAGAGGTGCCACCTGCAACAGCTCATTTAGCTGTATGTGTGGACCATTCCTATTCGGTGATGGATCGAGCACCTACATCCACTGATGCTCTGCAGGTGCCACCTGCTAATTTGGATGTATGTATGGAGCATCCCTATGCGATGATGGGTCAACCACCTACATCCACCGATGATACACAGGTGTCTTCTGCCGATCAAATGTATTCGGTGATGATGAATCCATGTTCACCCACAGATGCTGAGCTGGTTACATCATCTATATTTATCAAAAACAATCCATATGATCTCAAGAAATCCCGGACCAAGAAAGAATGTAAGTTTAAAAATTGCCTATTTCATTTTTATATTTCAGTAAACATATCCCTGTGAATAATTTCGTTATTGATGTATTGGCCTCTACAGCTAAGAAAACGCCCGCTGGTGGCGATGCCGGTACCAAGAAGACGCATTTAACCGCTTTATACATCTGCCTCCTGGAGATACATTATAATATTTATAAATTTGGCTCAAGCTTGAAAAAATCCACCATGTGGACTACAAATAACGTGAGTAGGTTAAGCCCAAAAACCTCCATGTAAACACGATTTGGACACACTTACTTGCTTAAACATATACTATATAAACCACTGTAACAATGCCACTTCCTTTAAGATATCGGCAACGACACATTTTCAAAAGAAATACACAATGTGCGAAGTATACGTGTTTTCTACAGCTGGTTTCGGGGTTTGGAGCGCCCCCACTGGTAGCTTTAGAGGCCAATACATAGGGGAATGTATACAAAACAAATGATTGTGCCATTTACTTATCTAACATTTTTATTTTTTTATTTACAGGTTTGGAGGTGAAGTTGTTGACAACTGTAAATGCGAAAAGTCAAAGAAAGCTTACCCCTCAAGCTCGGAGGGTATATTCATATGCACGTGACCTTCAACGGATTGCTAGAAAATTGAATGCTCAAAATGCTTCTAATAAGAAACGTCTTGAGCAAGCAATGAAATTTGCAAAAACCGGCGAAAGATGGCGTGCAAAATTGAATAAAACATCCTTTAACTTTTTGTTGTCGCAAGTTAGGTTGCAACAGTATAAACCTCGGGGTAGGCGGTTTTCGATGGAAGACAAAACTTTTGCTTTGGCAATGTTTAAGCAAGGTCCTAAATTGTACAGGTTCTTAGCAAAAAAAGAGGCAATCCCTACAAACCTTGTTGAATAGAATTCCCATTGGTCCGGGTATTAATAACCCAATTTTGGAGTTGTTGAAAATTTCTTGTGATCAGATGGATGAAGCTGATAAGTATTGTGCCCTTCTGTTTGACGAAATGTCACTTAGTGCAGGCTTATATTTTAATAAGGTTGAATCCTCCATTGACGGTTTTGTTAATTGTGGTGAGAGTACCAAAGCACGCTTTGCTGACCATGTAATGGTTTTTATGGTTCGTGGGATACTGGTGAAATGGAAACAACCCATAGCATATTTCTTTGTGGAACACAGTATGGGTGTTGCAGACCTTACCCTTACAAGACCTTACAAGACATTGGTTTGCATGTTGTTTGCACAATATGCGACCAACATGCAACCAATGTCAAAGTAATAAAACGGTTGAGGGAGGATACAAATCGAAGACACATTTTAGGTGGTGAGGAGAATCGGTACGAAGGTTTCTTGATACGTGATCAAGAAATAATACCTCTGTTCGATCCACCTCATCTTCTGAAATGTGTCAGGAATAATTTATTAAAATATAATGCGTCATTCAGATGGGAGGGCACAAACTATATCGCTTGCTGGTCGGATATTGTGAAGCTCCATGAGATGGATAATGGGGACTTTAACTCTAAGATGCTGCCTAAGATAACTGATTGCCATATATATGAACAGAAAATGAACAAGATGAAGGTGAAACTTGCTGCACAAGTTTTTTCATAGCGAACTTCAGCAACATTGAGATTCTTAGTAAATAATGGTAATGAGTTATCTCAGACAGACACTATGTTAGGTACGGCAGAGTTCCTATTGTTCTTCGATCAATTATTTGATAGTGTGAATGGTTCATTAATTAATGGCGATGATAACAAACCTTTAAGGTGCGCGATTTCTAAAAAGAGTGGACATGTTGCATTTTATTCCAATGCGATTAATATTTTGAGAACTATACGATTTATTAGACCTAATGGAAAATTTATTCCGCCATGCATTGCAAACTGGATAAGTACATTAAAAGGTTTGCAATGCCTGTGGAATAAATTATCTTCTATTGAGTCTATAGTCTATTGAACACGTATGTCCTCGAAATATTAATCAAGATCCCATAGAAAATTTCTTTGGGTGTATAAGGAGTTATGGACGGCGCAATATAAATCCAACATGTTAGTCTTTTAAGTCCTCATTCAAAGCTTTAATTGTAAACAATTTTATGACAGTCAATTCTCCGTATGTGACAATACTTTTGCCTTTAAATTAATTGTTATCTTAGATTTATATAAATCCCCTTATTTTTAATGTTATTTTATTTTAAAATAATATTTATTAACACTGAAAGCAGCAAATGCCCGACGTACGTAATATAATACAAAAGAACGAATTTAAAATATTTGTTTAAATTTAAATTAATTAATATAGGTGTTAAAAGGTTCATTAATATTGCAAAACGAATTCAACTAAATAATGCTTGTATTTTGTATTGTAATTTTTATTTATTATTATTTATTATTTAAGAACAATTATAAATTTAACTGAAGAAGTATTCTTTGTTCTTAATATACAATATAAGTATTTACATAATACATAATATATGCAATGTGTATTACATTCATTGAATACTTTTGTATATAATAATAATAGTTCAAAGCAATACATACGTACTATATATATATATATATATATATATATATATATATATATATATATATATATATAAGTGATGCACATGCATGAGCAAGTAAACACACTTGTAACAATTACAAAATAAATAAATGTTTAATATATATTTGAGAACTCATGAAAATTTTCAAAAATAAATAAGTATTTTCAATTTCATGTATTATTCTGTTGTTTATTATAGTAATTAATATAATACATTTATACGTAAATATGAATGAAATCGAGTGTTTTATTCTTGTCTTTGTATGACAATTAATGTGGTGTAGATTGTGTACATTTAAGAATCGCACATTATATGTTTTGAAATACATTTATGTTTATACTTCATATTTTTATAAATATATACTTATAAAACATTCCAACTAAAAGGATGGTGAAACACATTTGTTTATATCTATATTTTTCATTAAATATTTATGTTTGTATACAATAATTAATTATTTTTTTAATAAATGTTTTAAATTGTTTATGATTTTATTATTAGTCTTACCTTTCATTTTAAATAAGCTCAATTTGAATATAGGAATATACCCGCCAAAACCCCGCCCGCCCCGCATCTCGCTAATTATTCACGCCAGCGCCTCTCCTGGTATGGGGTGAAACGAAAAAAAATTGACAGCTTGAAACGTTCCAAATATTAACATGGGAGTCATGTATCTATAAGTAATCTATGCCCACCATAACATTGGATGGTGGGTGCGGTGCGGCGAACATCGCACGGTATTAAATTACGAAAAAATACCAAAGACCTAATGAATATGTTAAATGTATATTTAAAAAGTTATTACAAATATATTTCGCTACATGTCAAAACCTAATTACATTTCACTTCTCAACAAAATGTCTGCAGTTTGTCAAAAAATGCATCTTAGAAATGAAATAAGAGGTCTCCTTATCCGGATAAGGATGTTGGCGTAAGTAGTTTTCCATACAGTGAATTTTTCTTTAAGGTAAACATATGCATAAACTGTAAATTTTCCGACATTCGTTGTTTTTCAAAAGAGTTCAATATAAAGCTTTAAACGAGTGTTTTCCACTCCCAGACTAAGCATGAAGTAAAATTTCGAGTTTAGAAAAGCCCCGTGAAAATTTGTCGAGGGTCGCGCAGCGCCCCGAGACAAATTTTCTGGGCTTTTCTAAACTTGAAATTTTACTTCATGCACCACGTGTATAAAACACTAAAATATTGTAAAATTTATGTACATTCTAATTTCACTTGAAATCTGTGTTTTATACGCGTGGCGCATGAAGTAAAATTTCGAGTTTAGAAAAGCCCAGAAAATTTGTCTCGGGTCGCTGCGCGACCCTCGACAAATTTTCACGGGGCTTTTCTAAACTCGAAATTTTACTCCATGCTTAGTCTGGGAGTGGAAAACACTCATTTAAAGCTTCAAATTGAACTTTAAAAAAAAACAAGAAATATCTAAATATTTACAGAAAATAGGTTGAATTTGAAATACGTATACTTAAAAGAAAACTCCTTGTATGTATAAATACAAATAAAATATTTCCAGAAGAAAGTTAGTGTTACTGCAAAAATGTTCAGCAAAAATATTAAAGGGAAGTATTTGGTATATAGTGAAACTTATTTTGTAAATCGGGAAATCTTTTGACTTATATTTGACAAGGTGAAAGATATTTGGGATATAGTGAATCTCATTTGATCAATAGTGAAATGCAATAGAAAAACCGTGTAATTGAATTTAAGACATTATTTTATGTTCTAGGATCGTACTTTGTGGCTAGATGAAATTTCAGAATTGCTTGATCTAACAGCAACGAGAACATTCTCCATGGAAGTATGCTTCTAGCCCGGTGTGAAGAAAATCTACACGTCCGTGGTTGTTTCATGCATAGTACTTGAAGATCATTCACGAATGCTAGGAAGAAATAAAGAGAAATAATGTAGACACACTGGTTTTAAATGTGTTTGACTGCAGATTAAAAGAATAGACAATGGCTTAAAAACTTAAAATATTACATAAACTTACGGTTTTAATTATTAACGTTAACGCCCATCCCCAAAGATTCAGAATTGCTTAATCCAACAATAACGGGGATCTACTCCATGAAAAAATGCTCCTAGTTCAGTATGATGAAAATATCCACGACCATGGATATTTAGTATACTTGAAGATCATCCACATGTACTAGGAAGAAATAAAGAGAAATAATGTAGTAACACCCTGGTGTTAAATTTGTTTGACTGTACACTTATTTAAAATAATACACAATAGGTTAAAATTTAAAAATATTTTACATACTTACGGTTGTAATTATTTATATTTATTAACGCTCATCTCGAGACGATTTCGTCTTATCAGCATTTTTGTGCCTTCAGATCCGACGGATCTAACAGCTGTTCAATTAAAACGAGCCCACGTTAGAAATGGCGGGAAATTTGAAATTCCGACATATGCGCCCTCCCATCGAGTGGGTCGGTCAACTATATATGTGAACTTATAGAATCATATGAGGCGACTGGGTCTACATCGGCTACATCAAGGTACGTCGATGGGCGTAACACATATGAAGACATACTCGACGTATCCTTGTGGTACGTTAGGCGATCACTCACCGTAACGTAGAAGAGTTAACATTGCGAGATAGGATAGTAAGCCACCTTATTAACTACCCTGAGTGGGTTATATTTGTTTTAGTCTTACGTTGGCTATCCATTACGGGTCAATCTTTCGTATTCTAAAGTTGCAATCCTTATGATATCATTTTTTTATAAGTTGCAATCTTGAATTAATATGTTTGTCCTTAAGTTGTCACCATTACGATTAATATGTACACCGTATAAGTGTGTGACGTGTCCGATTTTGTTTGTTTTCCAATGAGCCGCAACGGATATTTTGGTTTTATCAATTAAACCAATAATATTCTGCGAAAATATTACGAGAGATACAGTCGCAATGGCCCCCAACACGAGAATTAACCTAAAAGACAAAGTGGAAGATGGGGAGATGGATTTGAGTATGTGCGATTTGCAGGATGTGCCTATTAAAGATATTGTAAGTGATTTTATTCTATTTAGTGATTTTATCGCTAATTGAGGTTTATTTTAGGCTACATACAAAAAGATTTATAGCTTGGACTTATCGAACAACCATCTTGTTAATTTAACAGTAAGTTTATTATTTTATATCAATTCTTCATTCTACCGTTTAACCATTAAGGCCCAATTGCACCAGAAACTTGAGTTCAAGATGACAGTTCCTTTGTTCTAATGTCACTTTGAATTAGAGTACCGAGTTGAACCAGTTCAACGTGTTTAATTAAACAGGCCCTAAGGGCCAGTTGTAACAAACACGTTGAACTGGTTCTAAATTTTTGACACAGAGAAAGATAATTTTCGCATATATTGCCATAACTATCATAATTTACATTAATAATGTGATTCTTTGGCTGTAAGAGAATTTCATTTTTGACAGTGTTGTGTTGCTGATGTTTTTTTTCGGCCATTGTGATATTTTTGTACGTATTTAAAGATTCGAATATTTGAGTATTCAAATATTTCAATATTCGAATATTTAAATGGTTGAATATTCCACTATTTGAATATCTAAACATTTCAATATACTTTCTAATGAATATTCAAATAATCAAAAATTCCCAGCCTTACTAATAATGTTAATAGGTCATATTATCAATAATCAAAATAATGGTTAGTAAAGTATATAATTATCAGAGCTAGGACGAATCCTCAAAAAAAATGATTTCAACCACGAATACCCGAATAAAGGATTCGTACGAGGAAAATATGATTCAAATCAAAGATTCAAAATCTTATTTTTCGAATCACGGATATAAATCTTTTCAAAATAAACTTGTATATTTTTTTCAATTACATTTTTACTTTTGCTATCAAATTCAAATTTTCAGGCTTCTCAAAACTCGAAATTTTACTTAATGCGCCAGGCGTGTAAAACCAAATTTTCAGGCTCTTCTAAACTCGAAATTTTACTTCATGCCTAATCTAGGAGTCGAAAGCACGTGGTTTATTTTCAAACTACCAAACTTAACCTAACAAATTATTAATTAATGTAATCTAAAAACAGTTACATATGACATAACATAATTTTACAAATCTGAATAGTGTCAGGTTATATGATAGAATAACCTAATCCTAACCCAAGTTCACAATCTCTCATCTAATCTAACCCTATCACAAATGCTAACTATTTTGTTTACTTTCCCGATACTGTATTTTTCTCACCCTTCGTTAGGTTGGTTGATGATTGTTTTAATATCTGGCAACTAACACAACCTAAGTAACTAGCAATTAACATACGAAATTAACCTGAAAGTTTCTTGTAGCGTTTTTTTTTTTTTTGCTTACACGGAATCGGTGCGCACCGAACGCGGGCAGTGCCGTTATTCCACTGCCTTTGTTTTCAAACCGCATTATTTTGCCTGCCAAAGTAACTGCATTGAAAATGGAGCACTCACTATATAGGCCAGTGTCGCTTTCTTGCCCTCAGCGAGAGCAGCACTAGTGCAGTAAGCAGAAAACGCTATTGAATTAGATTAGTTACTTTTTTAACTGATAAATAATGTAACATGAAAATTGTTATTCAGCACCTTACCCCATTTCACCAAATCTCTCCAGTTTAACTGATAGCTAGTTAAATTAGTAGCTAAATACTTGGTTTTCTGAACCTAAGGTTAGAATGGTTGCCGGTTACTTAGTGTAGTTGTCCTGGCAGTAACCCATTCTAAATAGCTTAACCTATGAAAATGCCAACCAACGTAACTTAATGTCATTTAAGTAACTGGTAACTCTGATAACAAGAACATTTTTTTTAGTAAGTCATCTGAGCTAGTATTGAAGTGGGTCGCTATAAATTGGGTTTCTGAAACGTTATGTCGCAATGTTTAAAAGTTTGAGAACCGATGGTACAGACAAATAATTGAGAGTTTTCTTCTCTACACTTTCTTGATGTATTTGTGTTAGTATTTCAAATAGGCAGTAATACTTATAGTAAATAATAAACTACCCCACTCGTCTTCGACTTATGAAACTCTTAAATAATGGCTTATCATTATTGATCAATATGTTATTTTCTAGTAAATTTAATCAACTTTTTTTATAGAAATCATTTCCAACACTGACAAACCTAACAAAACTCGACCTCAGCAAAAACAAACTGAAATCCCTGCCTGAGAATTTTGGCAACCTCGTCAAGCTCCGGCACTTGGATTTGTACAAAAACGAGCTGCAGCATTTACCAATAAGCTTCTCGGATTTGAAAAACCTCCGTTGGTTGGACCTGAAGGACAATCCTCTTGTTCCCGGGATTAAAGAGGAAGCAGGGCAGTGCTTGGACAGCAAGCAGTGCATGTCGTGTGCCATGAACATAGTCGCCTTTTACACGGCGCTGAAAATGAAAATTCAAGAGGAGAGGGATAGCCGCGAGAAGCAGCGGCAAAAAGATAAATTGGCCAACGAAATGGCTGCACAAAAAGCGAAGCAGTTGGAGAAGAAAAATAAGAAAAAGGAGAAGGTAAAGAACGAGGGGAAGGTTAGTGTGAAGGCGGAGGTGGTGAATACGGAAGTTAAAAAATCGAGCGAGAAGAAGGTTAAGCGCGCTAAGAAGTCGAATGGAAAGTTCAAGTTTTTGTTTTACATTTGCGTTTTGTTTTGGTTGGTGTGCGGGGTGTTGTTTGTGTTAACGTCCGTGAATTATCCGCATACTAGATTTATTGAGGAGGGTGTTGTTAAATATTGGGAGGTCTGTATGGAGAAGTCACCTCCGGCAGTTCGGGAGTTTGGAAATAAGACTGGCGGTATTATAAGTGGTTTGCATCAAGAGTTGGGGAAAATTATTTTCGATTTACATTTGCAGGATAGTGCATTGAATTACATGGATAAAATTAAACAATATTATAATTTTGTATTGAACGAAAAGAAATAAAAAATTGTTCTACTATTTATACATATTTTCATTTTGTTTTATTTCAAACTTTAATTGATTTGCAGAATACAGGATTTTATTTTAAAGGGATTCAACTAAAACTTATTAAACAATTGAAATAGTGAAATCAACTAAAATATGAACTAATTTGTAATAGTGCAACCATTAGAATTATAATAAGAAAAACAATGTCAATTTTTCATTCTCATAATATCAAGAAATGTTGGGAAATTGTTAAAATGTTTAAATTATTGAAAAAAATAGTAACAATGAAAAGTATTTTGTTTCTTATGTTAAAATTAATAAAAACCCAAAAAGAAAAACGTCAAAAGACAATTGACCTGGTCTTAGAATTAAAAATGTCATTGCATTGTTTTACTTGTTTATTTACCTTATCAATAAACTACCTTCTAAATTCATTCACTCAATTTTTGATTTTCATTATAGTCACTTCATTCACATATTTTTATGCAACTTACTTTTTAAGTAATTTCTTATATATTGTTGTAATTTAATTGTATTGAAATCTCTGAAGAAAAAGACAAGAATTCTCCGAAAGGTTAGGAATTAATAAATCAATCGGATAAAAAAATATGTCAGTTTTCACAAACGTCAGTTAAATCAATCAATAGTTATTCATCGAATAAAATCTAGTAATAGTTACATTACAATTTTTTAATTTTCCATTTGCAAAACTAAAAATAAACACCATATCGGCGTACTCCTCCGTAGTAAATGTAAAAGGCATTAATGAAAAATCAAACAAGGCACTTTATCCTACACACAAACAGACTTAAGCAGTCGATACGTCAAAAGTGATGTAATGACAGGCGCCACCTTGATTGAACTCTGCTACCATTATCAAAGATAGCCGTGCGAGGTGCGAAAAAACAAAAAACTAAAGTTTCCGACAACGCGCTTATTTTTAAGAATCGGACCTGTGTTCATACGAACTTTTTTGCTTAAAATTACCGCTAGAATACACCCCTAAGTGGCGGGAAAACGTCGTGAATCACCCTGTATATATAAAATAAAAATTAACAAATGTCACTTTTGCCATTATCAAAGCAAAGCAGCCATATAAAAATTTGAGAAAAGTAAGAATCCTTATTATATTATTCTCGAGAATGATTTCCAATATATTGATCAAAATAATTGTATTAATAAAATATTGCTTTTATTTAAAATGCTCATTATGGAAAAGAAACTCAAAATAGCTTAGAGATTAAATAACATAACAAATGAACCATTTCCATAATTCCCGGATAAGATATCTTTTAAACGAAAACATTTCCCGGGATAACCACAAAATTTTAAATTCAAATCGTGCACGCCACTGTCGGGGTTTCAATCGCGCGCAGCCTCCGATTTTATTCCTGTTTATTCCACTCTCAGCTGATAAATTTTATCTGTTCTTTAGATGTAAACAATCCGTTTATAAAATCGTAATCCAAACAATTCGATTCGTTGTCATCATCGAGTGCTTTGTGTCTATGACTTAAGTCATGTTAGAAACGAAAATGATCGTTTTAACGTTTTTCATTGGGGTGTTATTGCAACTGTCTTGCAGTACTTACTTGGTACGTGCAGATGTGGATGAATTCAAACCGACTTGGGAGAGTTTGGATAGCAGGACTTTACCACAGTGGTACGATAAGGCGAAAGTGGGGATTTTCATTCACTGGGGTGTATTTTCCGTGCCCAGCTTCGGATCGGAGTGGTTCTGGATGAGTTGGAGAGGTATTTAAAAATTGCCGATAAGTACTCATGATTTCAAGTGTATATGGTCATTTTATAATGCTAAACGGAAAGATTAACTCTTCTGAGAGTATAATGATAACAATGCAGGTAATTAAACACAAAAAGTACAATATTGTCAGGATTTTAAGAAAATTAAAAATCAACACATTTAAAATAATAACATTAATGTCCGTTTCAAATATTTTGGCCCCTGTGTTTGAATGCTAATAAAACAGAAAGTATTTCTTTAATAACCATATCGTTTAAGAACAAGCATAAAGAGTATTTTCATATGTAATGTATATCATCTTCCTATATAAAATCGCTTAATTTGAAGATTAATTATTTTATAATATTTGTTTAAATAATTAATATATTACAAGGTGATATTATACAAATGGATAGAGTTATTTTCGAAATTCTTACACAGGGTTGTTGATATTCATAAATTGGATCAATTACTTTACAAAAATCAAAATCATTTTTGGCGGAATAGTTACTATGATTTTTTAAAACATTTAGACAAAATAATATCATTATTTTAATATAACATATTGCGTTTTAACACAATTTAACCCATTAACGGCCGAGCAATTATACAGATAACTCTAAAAGTTGATTTTAGGTAAAATTCTGCACTTCTTTTTATGATATCCATAAATGATTTATTGTATTACATACTGTGAATTTTTCTTTTAAATATACATAATGTATAAGCTGTAAAATTTCAGGCAATGGTCAATTTCATATAAAAACGTGCAGTATGAAGTTTAGAACGAGTGATTCCACTCCCAGACTAAGCATGAAGTAAAATTTCGAGTTTAGAAAAGCCTGAAAATTTGGTTTGGTCGCTCCGCGAAGCGGAGCGGCCAAACCAAATTTTCAGGCTTTTCTAAACTCGAAATTTTACTTCATGCGCCACGTGTATAAAACACTGAAATATTGTGAAGTTAGAAATACACTCACATTATTTTTTTTAAATAAATAATTATTAAAATATTTAAATAACAAAATATTTACATTTTTCTCCTTACATTTTTAAGCCAGGTCAAATAATATATATTAAATTAATTTATTTAGTAATATAATTAACCAAACATTTATATTGTGCGTGTACGCATCAATGGCGTCTAATGGGTTAAATAAACCCTTAAACTGTAAGCAACGTTGCCACGTTTTAAGGGATTATTTAAATTGTGTTAAAACGCAATATGTTATATTAAGCGCATTATTTTGTCGTAATTTATAATCTTAAACTTTATAATCAACGTACTGTTGTAATAAACACATGATTACATGAATATTAAGGAAGTTATCGTATTGTTATAAATAAATTAATAACTTTAATAATCTAAATTATTTACAATTTTGATTTACACCAATGGAATCATAGTAGTAGTGTATCTTAAACTCAGTTTAAATAACATTATCGTAGAGTATTTTTAAATGAGTTTAAATCGTTATTTAACAACTATTGATTATAAATTAAACGGTCTGTACTTTTTTTAATACTGTTAGGTAGAAATCAATCAGCGTATGTTGATTTTATGAAAAAGACCTACCCCAACACATTCAGCTACCAAGAATTCGCCAAGGATTTTACAGCAGAATTTTTCAATGGAAAAGAATGGGCAAACATATTTAAGAAATCTGGGGCTAAGTAATTAAAAAAACAGTTTAACAAAATTCAAGCCTGATTTTTATTATCAATTTTTAGATATGTAGTTTTGACTAGTAAACATCACGAAGGCTATACTTTATGGCCCTCCAAATATTCATACAGTTGGAACAGTGTCGACGTGGGCCCTCACAGAGATATAATTGGTAAGTTTTAGTCGCTTATGTAAAATAAGAATAAGAAATAACTATAGAAAGATTAGCATCATCAATGTACATTGCCCTACAGCAGAGCTGGGACGAATCCTCGTAAAAAGGATTCGAATTACGAATCCGAATCACGTAATATGATTCGAATCACGAATACTCGAATAAAGGATTCGTAAGAGATAAATATGATTCGAATCAAAGATTCAAATCCTGTTTTTTCGAATCACGAATACAAATCCTTTAAGAAGAAATTTGATTTTATAATATTTTTGCAACCATTATAATATAACTATCGTTACCAGTTCTTTTAGGAAAAATATTCAAAACCTAATTATTTATTATTAACACTGAACATCGTTGATAACAGACTAAATATCTGATTCACTGTTACTCTGATTACAGATGTATTCATGTGTTTGTGAACTTCACTTCAAATCAGTGTTTTGTACGCGTGGCGCATGAAGTAAAATTTCGAGTTTAGAAAAGCCCGAAAATTTGTCTCGGGTCGCTGCGCGACCCTCGACAAATTTTCACGGGGCTTTTCTAAACTCGAAATTTTACTTCATGCTTAGTCTGGGAGTGGAAAACACTCGTTTAAAGCTTCAAATTCAACTCTATTATAAAATCGACGAATGCCTGAAAATTACGTTTACAAAAAAATTCAGTGAATATCATTAAAACCGGGAAAGTTAGAGAAAATTCATGGAATTTTATTCAAATTGACCAATACACTAACAAAAAAGCCATATGATATTAAATCAACAGGCATCATAAAAATTACAAAACACGTAAACATTTATAAAACAAATTTAAATATTAACAAAAACAAGAAGAATGTTATATTAAAAGGCCAGGAAAAACATTTTAGATTATGGCTACCATGTCAGTTTTACTTCAAATAATATTAAACCAAATTTTAAAAACTAGATTATTATCTTTAAAAACATTTTCAGTTATATAATGTTCTTATCAAAGCATTTAGTTTGAAGTTTCGAACGAGCATTTCCACTCCCAGACTAAGTATGAAGTAAAATTTCGAGTTTAGAAAAAAGCCCCGTGAAAATTTGTCGAGGGTCGCGCAGCGACCCGAGACAAATTTTCTGGGCTTTTCTAAACTCGAAATTTTACTTCATGCGCCACGCGTATAAAGCACTGATTTCAAGTAAGATTCAAATATACATAAATTCACAATATTTTTGTTTTGTGCCTGTGGTGCATGAAGTAAAATTTCGAGTTTAGAAAAGCTTTTCTAAACTCGAAATTTTACTTCATGCTTAGTTTAGGAGTGGAAAACACTCGTTTATAGCTTCAAATTGAACTCTTCTAAAAAAAACAACGTGAACATTTTTCTTTTAGGTAAACATATGCATAAGCTGTAAATTTTCTGACATCGGTTGTTTTTCAAAAGAGCTTAATCTCAAACTTTTAACGAGTGTGCACACGCTTTTTTTAAAGAGTTCAATTTGAAGCTTTAAAGGAGTGTTTTCCACTCCCAGACTAAGCATGAAGTAAAATTTCGAGTTTAGAAAAGCCCCGTGAAAATTTGTCGAGGGTCGCGCAGCGACCCGAGACAAATTTTCTGGGCTTTTCTAAACTCGAAATTTTACTTCATGCGACACGCGTATAAAACAGTGATTTAGCGAGAAATTTAAAAAGACACAAAAGACATTTTTCTTGTTAATCCTCACAATTAATTCGAATTATTTTTGATAATTCAAATCCTTTTGTAAGTATTCGAATCCTTTTATGAGGATTCGAATCACCCGCATTTGATTCGAATACGAATCCTCTTACAAAAATGTAACGAATCCGAATCACGAATCTAGTTTGACTAAAGTATTCGAATGCCTCTTTTGAATCCTCTAAAAGGATTCGAATCCTGAATGATTCGAATCCTGCCCAGCTCTGCCCTACAGGAAGAATTTTACAATATTGATAGAGTGTACAGTGGAATTCCCAGATATGATGTGAAAGTGTTAGTAGGAGACTTTATTGCCAAAATAGGAAGGGAACACATCTATAAGCCAACTATAGGAGATCATAGCAGACATGAAATCTCTAATGAAAATGGTAAAAAGTTAATAGAATTTGCTATGAAACGACATCTAAGAATAATGACAACGTACTTTCAACATGCAGACATACACAAAGGGACATGGATATCGCCAGATGGTAGAACAATTAACCAAATAGACCACATAGTAATAGAACATAAGCACTCACAATATATACTAGATGCAAGAAGCTACCGGGGAGCAGACATAGATACAGACCACATACTCGTAAGAGCGAAAATAAAGCACAGAAGACCACCCCCAGCACCAACAAAAAAAAGCAGTAGGCTAAAATATTCGATGGAAAAACTCCAAGATGACAAGATAAAAGAAAGTTTCCAAAGACTAACAAATAAAGTTATTGCGGGAGAAAATATGGAAGAAAAGTGGAAAGGGTTTGAAAATGTAACGGAAGAGGCTGCAAAATTATTAAGAAAAGAAACAAGAACAAGCAGTAAGTTATGGTATGATGATGAATGCAGAGAAATGATACAAAAAAGAGAATTAATGAGAATGAAACTACTACAATACAATACAAGAGAAAATAAAGAGCTGCACGATAGATACAAAAAGGAAGCTAAAACACTTTGCAGGAAAAAGAAAAGAGAGCAAATTGAAAAACAAGTACAAAATATTGAGAGCACATATGAGAAGAAGCAAGCCAGAGAATTTTATCAAAACATAAATAGTACACGGAGAAATAACCAACAGAATATAATAATCTTTTGTAAAAACAAACAAGGTGAACTAGTAGGTGACTTAAAAGAAAGCTTGCAAAGATGGGCCGAATATTTCTAAGAGCTGTATGATATTGAGAGTTTGGAATCTATGAACAACAATGAGATACCCGAAGGTGATGATGAGGTACTCCTAGAGAATATTGATCGAGAAGAACCACCGACCATAGAAGAAATTCAAAATATCATTAAATTGTTCAAAAACACACACACAACGGGAGAAAACGGAAAAACAGTGGAAATGGATGGAGATACTCTAGTGAGAAATATATATAATATAATACAAACAGTGTGGGAAAATGAAGTAATGCCAAGTAGATGGAAAGAGGCTCTAATTTGTCCTATGCATAAGAAAGGAGACAAAGCAGAATGCGGAAATTATAGAGGCATTGCACTAACTGACACTGTATATAAGATAATGGCGATTGCAATAAAAAATAGACTGAATAGTACAGTAGAAAATAAGATTGGACCATACCAATGTGGATTCAGAGAAAAAAGATCAGTCATGGATCAGGTTTTCACTTTATAGATAATAGTATAGACCAAAATCTACCGCTGTATATGTTGTTTATAGATTTTAAACAAGCAGTGAAGAGAGAAACAATATACAAGGCAATGAGAGATTTAGAAGAAAAGGAAAAATTAATACGGGTAGTGAAAACGACCCTGACAGAAACAGACTATAAAGTACGAGGGTAGATTGAAAAGTTTCCGGAATGGGCAAGAAAACGCAGTAATTGAACAGGTTTTATTTTTTATTTTTCAACATAGTACCCTTGCAGGGCGATACACTTTTCCCAGCGGTGCTCCAACTTTTTTAAGCCTTCAGAAAAATATGATGATGACCTCCTCATTTGACGTAAAGCGCTTGCCTCCGAGCCAAGTCTCCATGTTTGTGAACAAAAAGAACTCGCACGGGGCCAGGTCTGGAGAGTACGGGGGATGCGGCACCACCTCGTAGCCCAATTCAACCAATTTAGCATTGGCGATTCGGGACGAATGGGCCGGCGCGTTGTCGTGGTGGAAGAGCACTTTTTTCCGCTGCAAATGAGGCCGTTTCTCCTTCAATATGCCGTTGAATTAATCCAATAAATCGCTGTAGTATTGTCCCGTGATAGTTCTTCCCTTCTGCAAAAAGTCAATGTGTATCACACCTTGCGAATCCCAAAAAAACGGTGGCCATGACCTTTCCAGCCGATGGGACAGTCTTTGCCTTCTTCGGAGCAGATTCGCCTGGAGAAATCCACTGTTTCGACTGCTGCTTGGTTTCTGGTGTGTAGTGGTGGATCCATGTTTCGTCCACGGTCACGAATCGGCGAAAAAAATCCGTTGGATTACGCTTTAACAAGGCCAAACACTCTTTCGAAGTGGTCACACGATTTCGCTTGTTGTCTATAGTCAGCAAACGCGGCACCCATCGCGCCGACAGCTTCCTCATGCCCAAATGTTCGTGCACGATATTTTGCACACGTTCATATGAGATGCCCGTGGTCTCTACTATTTCGCGCAACTTCACTCGTCGATCGGCTAACACGAGATCATGGACGTTGTCGACCATTTCTTCATTTGTGGCCGTTTTTGGACGTCCACTGCGTGGTTCATCTTTGGTGCTCGTACGGCCACGTTTGAACTCGCTCACCCAAAAACTAATAGTCGAAAATGAAGGTGTGGATGTGCCATGAACTTCTTGCAAAATATCTCGTATCTCCGTCGCCTTTTTCCCATCCATCCAGAAATGTTTGATGACTGCATGAAATTCGTTTTTATCCATTTTTCCAAAGGTGCCTGACTTGCTTCACAAGATATCCTAGTAAACAAAAACGGAACGACGCACGTGTCTGAAAATTTGACAGCTTACCTAAAATAGGTTAGCCTTGACAACCATCATAACAATTTCACGATACGCGCGCCATCTCTTGCCCATTCGGGAAACTTTTCAATCTACCCTCGTATTTATACATGGACAAACATCAAACATCTTTAAGGTTACAAGAGGGCTAAGACAGGGAGATCCACTATGGACAATCCTATTTAATATAGTACTAGATTCAGCAATAAGAGAAAGTGGAATCCAGACAAAAGGGACAATATATAACTACAGAAACCTATTAATGGCATATGCTGATGATATTGTCATTCTAACAAGGACAAAAGAAAATCTAGTAGCGGCGACAAAGAAATTAGAGATAGCAGCGAAAAGGAAGGGATTAATAATAAACCAAGATAAGACCAAATTCATGGTAATAGAAAGCGGTACAGGAACCCAAGATGTAAATAGACAATTAAAGATAACTACAGAAGAAATAGAGCACGGATTCCAAAGAGTAGAGAATTTTAATTACCTAGGAGTCAAAATTACATGCAGAGGGGACGAAAAAGAAGAAATACAAGAAAGGATAGCCAAAGGAATAAAATGTATGGGAGGAATAACACATATTTTAAGATCCAAAAATGTCTCAAGAAATGTCAAAAAAAGAATCTACAAGACCATAATCAGGCCAGTAGTAATATATGGCGGAGAAGCATGGAAACTCAACATAAAAGAAAGGAATGCGTTGGATATTTTTGAGACAAAAGTACTAAGAAGGATATATGGCGGAAAGAAAATAGAAGGAGTGTGGGAAAGAAGAACTAATAAGGAACTACAAGAACTCTACGATGAACCTTCAATAACAAACGTCGTGAGAGCACAAAGGTTAAGATGGTTGGGCCATGTAGAGAGAATGAGTAATCAGACACCAACAAAACAAGTGCTAAGAGGAGGGATAGCGGGAAGACAAAAAGAGGCAGGCCACGAACAAAATGGTTAGACACAGTAGAGAAGGACCTAGAAGAAATGGGAATTGGAAACTGGAGAAAGAAATCAGAAAATAGAGCAATCTGGAGAAAGATTTGCTACCAAGCCATGGACCAACTTGGCTCGCAGTGCTGAATTATATATATATATATATATAAGTCGCACGTGAAAAGCTTTTTATATACAGGGTGTATGTGACTTGATGAACAGGCTCTCTATCACATAAGGGGCAATGTTGCAAAAATGATATCCGCAATTGAAAAATGTTGTACCTGTAACACGTTAACCGCCAGCACTTAAGATGCAAAAATGACCACTTTGCCAAACGGTTTTTTTGTATTTTTCTAGTATTAATATTGACATCTTTTGACTACCTAGTGGCAGAACTGGGCAGGATTCAAATCCTTTCAGAGGATTCAAAAGTGGCATTTGTATACTTTAGTTAAACTGGATTCGTGATCCGGATTCGTTACATTTTTTTTAAAAGGATTCGTATTCGAATCCAAATGCAGGTGATTCGAATCCTCATAAAAGGATTCGGATATTTATAAAAGGATTCGAATACTTACAAAAGGATTCGAATGCATACAAAAGGATTTGAATCGTCAAAAATAATTCAAATTAATTGTGAGGATTAACATGAAAAATTTGTTTTGTGTGATTTTAAATTTCTTGTTAAATCACTGTTTTATACGCGTGACGCATGAAGTAAAATGTCGAGTTTAGAAAAGCCCCGTGAAAATTTGTCGAGGGTCGCTGCGCGACCCTCGACAAATTTTCTACGCGGGGCTTTTCTAAACTCGACATTTTACTTCATGCTCAGTCTGGGAGAGGAAACGCTCGTTCGAAACTTCAAACTGATTGCTTTGATAAGAACATTAAATAACTGAAAATGTTTTTAAAGGTAATAATCTAGTTTTCAAAATTATGTTTAACATTATTTGAAGTAAAACTGATATGGTAGCCACAATCTGAAATGTTAAAGTTTTCCGACATTTCCCTGATTCAAGATTTTTTTCCTTGACCTTTTAATATAACTTTCTTCTGTGGGAAACCCCTATTTTGTTAAATTGTTTTCATTGTTTTTGTCAATATTTAAGTTGGTTTTATAAATTTTTACGTGTTTTGTAATTTTTATGATGCCTGTTGATTTTGACAAATTTAATAATATCTTATGGCTTTTTTGTTAGTGTTTTGGTCAATTTGAATAAAATACCATGACTTTTCTCTGACTTTCCCGGTTTTAACGGCTTTCAGTGAATTTTTTATTTACGTACTTTTCAGGCATGCGTCGATTTTTGAATAGAGTTCAATTTGAAGTATTGAACGAGTGTTTCCACTCCCAGACTAAGCATGAAGTAAAATTTCGAGTTTAGAAAAGCCCCGCGTAGAAAATTTGTCGAGGGTCGCGCAGCGACCCGAGACAAATTTTCACGGGGCTTTTCTAAACTCGAAATTTTACTTCATGCGCCACCCGTACAAGACACTGATTTGAAGTGAAGTTCAAAAACACACAAATACATCTTTAATCAGAGTAACACAGATATTTAGTCTGTTATCAACGATGTTCAGTGTTAATAATAAATAATTAGGTTTTAAATATCTTTGTTAAAACAACTGAAAACGATATTTATAAGTAAATGGTTGCAAAAAAAATAATAAAATCAAATTTATTCCTTAAGGATTTGTATTCATGATTCGAAAAAACAGGATTCGAATCTTCGATTCGTATCATATTTATCTCTTACGAATCCTTTATTCGAGTATTCCTGATTCAAATCATATTGTCACGTTTGGTATAATTCACATTAGAATTATTCAATGAATGAGCGGAAATATACCAGACGCTGACGCTACAAGTTAGAACGCGCGATGGGCGATTCGATTCACCTTTGCTTAGTTTGCAATACCTGTTACTAAGCAAGTTACAAACTCAGGTGAAGTGTATGTGTAACTTGCTTATTGGTGGATTAGAAATGTATGGTGGGGTGAATTTGATCGTCGAAGTAGATTAAGATTAGTTGGAAAGTTAGTTAGGAAAGAAGAGTTGTGAAAGAAGGGTCGGAAGCGTAGTTTTAAGACAAGAGTGAAAATAAGAGTTAAAGATAAGATAGTGATTAGAAAAGCGTTTAGAAAATTAAGTGTTAGAAGTAAGTAAATATTTATGTTATTAAGTGAATAAATTTATGTTTAATGTGATTTTGCATCATCTTTGATAATCCTTCACGACCTCTGGGATGGGGGTGATAATATTGTGTGGTTCGGATTCGTGATTGGAATCCTTTTTACGAGGATTCGTCCCAGCTCTGCCTAGCGGCCATAGGACCGCTCTGGCACAGACGGTAAATTACCCAGCGGTCCCTGGCAGTTAAAGTGTTATTGGATTCTCAGTAATTAATTATTAAAACGTAGAATGAGAGAATCTATATACAATGTTAAAAATAAAAGACAATGTGTTTGTTATCTCTGGTAAATGTGTGTGTTTGTAATTAACCAGCATTTCAAATTGTCTGCTTGTTTTTAAACGATGAACTGAGATCATTTAAAAACAAGCAATTTGACCTCCTCTTATTAAGAATGAATTAAATGTAGGTCAAATACTTATAATTTTGAAGTAAGGTTGCACATGTTTATTGACGACTAATGAGTTTTCGATAGTGGACCAGGTTAGGAATTATTGTGCCCGTGTTAAATCTGTCATCAACAGCACCCGTCTACACTTACGGATTTCACACTTTCTCGAGGTTCACCGTTAAATAATCAAACTCAACAGAATACTCTATCATCTACATCAGTGGTGGGGAAACTTTTTTTAAGACGGGCCATTTGTAATAACCAGACAATCGCAACGGGCCAAAGAATAATGCTTAATCGTAGGTAGGTAGTTTTTATGCGGGTCGTCACATTACGAAGTAAGAACGCGTTCAAACATTCTCACGACGGCACTCTTAAACGGGCCGGATTAAACCTTTCCGCGGGCCGGACTTGGCCCGCGGGCCGTAGTTTCCCCATCACTGATCTACATGATATATTATGAACGCAGATAACTGGATGTTCTCAAAAAGGGGGAAATGATGGAAAATTGAACTTTTTTTCAGATTTTATTTTTGCAGAAATAAATGTAAAAATACATTGTGAATATCCCAATGAGAGAGCCTATTCATTAATTCAGTTACATCCGGATACATGTTTATGTTTATTGAAAGTGTCTATTTTTTTGTAGTAACCCTGTATATCTATCCTCATTATACTTTCAATTTTATTGTAGATGAATTATCTACAGCTGTTAGAAATGAAGGAATGAATTTCGGTGTTTATCATTCACTGTACGAATGGTTCAACCCGTTGTATTTGGACGACAAAAAAAGCAATTTCACGAAAGCCAATTTCGTCCACCAGAAAATCATCCCCGAAATGAAAGAACTGATTGAAAACTACAAGCCCGATATCTTGTGGTCGGACGGGGATTGGGAAGCTACCGACGATTACTGGCAATCGAAAGAATTCCTCACCTGGCTGTTCAATGACAGTCCTGTTAAAAATAACATAGTCGTTAATGATAGATGGGGAATAAACATCACTTGTAAACACGGAGATTTTTACACTTGTGCAGATAGATTTAATCCAGGTTAGATAATGATTGATACAGTTAATGTTTGATTATGTCAAGTAGACATTGATAAAACATTTTTTGAATTCTTTCTAAACTCTTAGTGGTTAAGATTATATATACATTTTGTATTTCTTATTACCTTTTAATATTCACAGGTGTTCTTATTAAACATAAATGGGAAAATGCAATGACAATTGATAAAGAATCATGGGGCTTCAGAAGGAATGCCAGATTGGAAGATTATATGACGACACAGGAATTAATTAAAACCCTAACCGAGACTATTAGCTGTGGAGGTAAAACAATTAACCAATATATAAATTCAGAATAGGTGTACAAATAATTTACATCTCTGTTAAGGGGCTCATTTGAAATGAATATATGTCCGATTTTTATTATTTACAAAACTACATTTGATTTAAACTTTGCAAAATGGAGAATTATTGAACTGTTGATTCAAATTTGATCGATGGCAAATGTGTATTGATGCCGGGTCCTTGATGCTCAATTTGTTTGTGTTTATTTGATTCAGAGTGCACTTTTTTATTGGATTAAAGTCAACGTTTACTTTATTTGCATTATGAAACGAAATTGACCGTTAAAGTCGACATTAAATATTTAAAGTTGGTTTCATTTGCTTACAAAACCAGTAATAAAATAGCATCAACAAATTAAATAAAACAAATTTAAATTTTACATCAAATTAATAATTAAATCTTAAAAAATGTCAATTATTATTGTTTTATTTTATTTTTGAAAATACGTTTTCACACCTAATTAACCATTAGGTAAAATTTCCAGTTCAGAAAAGCTTAAAAATTTGAATTTGGGCTCGGAGCAAAGATAGTAAAAATTTGTATTGATTTTCACAATAAATAATGGCACATGTGACTTTAATTAATTATCTTGTTGTTAATTCTTACTTTTTATTCATTGATGCCAACCTACTTTAACCCATTAAGCGCCATTGATGCATACACGCAACATTATTATTTTGTTGTTAATTAAATTACTGAATAAGTTAATTTTATATATTATATTATTTGACCTGGCTTAATAATGTACGAAGAAACATGTAAATATTTTGTTATATAAATATTTCGATTATTACTCAGTTAAAAAAAATGTCAGTCAGTGTATTTCTAACTTCACAATATTTCAGGGTTTTATACGCGTGGCGCATGAAGTAAAATTTCGAGTTTAGAAAAGCCTTAAAATTTGGTTTGGCCGCTCCGCTTCGCGGAGCGACCAAACCAAATTTTAAGGCTTTTCTAAACTCGAAATTTTACTTCATGCTTAGTCTGGGAGTAGAAACACTCGTTCGAAACTTCATATTGCACGTTTTCATATAAACTGGACGAATACCTGAATATTTACAGTGTATACCTAATGTATATTTAAAAGAAAAATTCAAAGCATGTAATACAATAAGTCATTTATTGAAATCATAAAAAGAAGTGCAGAATTTCACCTAAAATCAACTTGAAGAGTTAACTTTATAATTGCTCGGCAGTTAATGGGTTAAAATAAAGAAAACATTCAAAGCACTCTAAGAGGAGAAAAGTTTTCAATCTAATTGTATTTTATTATTCAGTTATGTTTAAATTGTATCAATTATCATTTTTTATTTCGCAAAATTTAAATTAGCTGTAGATTTGTAAATAATGAAAATCAAACCTTTGTTTATTTAGCCTATTGTCTTTAAATGAGTCGCTGCACAAGATGTGATTTTTTTACACCTATTCTGAAATACCATGTATATATTTTAACTAAATAATGATTTTTAAGGCAATATTTTAATGAATGTCGGACCTACAAAAGACGGAATTATAGCCCCGATTTACCAACAAAGATTAATGGACGTAGGAACTTGGTTAAGTGTTAACGGGGAAGCTATTTACGAGTCGAATCCATGGGCTCATCAAAATGACACGATAAGTCATACATGGTATACTAGCAAAAATAAAACCGTTTACGCTATAACTTTAGACTGGCCAAAGAATGAAGTTTTGCAGTTGGGTTCGGCAGTGGATTTGTTTAAAACAGTTGATTCTGTAAATTTATTGGGATACGATCAGAAATTAAAGGTAAATTCCAAATAGTTTTCAATTTATTTGTTTCAAAAAACAAACAAAATTAAATTAAATTATTCACATAATTGAATATTTGTATAATCAAATATGACTATTTCAATCACTAAATTATTCACATATTTGAATATTTAAATATTCGAAAATGTTTTTGAATGAAACAGTGTTTTATACGCGTATAAACCTGGGAGTGGAAAACACTTGTTCCACATCTTTTAGAACCTTTAATGATAACACAGATTTCTTAAAGAAAATGAGAAACAAACAGAAACTGTAGATTTTTTCATAATCTTTATGAGGTTCATTAATTATTTTCTAACAAGGGATTTACACTCCTTGATTAAACATAAAGTAAATATTCTCAAAATATTTACTTCATGCGCCAGGCATGTAAAACACTGATTTAATATAAAGTTCAAAAACATACTTAATCCATCACAAGATTAAAATTGAAATATTCGAATATTCAATCAAAAAAATATTGAAATTCGAATATTTGATATATTTAAATAATTAGAATATTCGAATATTTGAATGTGTTTTTGAATGAATATTCAATTACATCATTTTTTAAAATTCCCAGCCTTATTTATTAGTTATCATTTAAATTGAATTTAAACTCTGAAGTTCGTTTTAAGCAACATTTATATTTTACTTTCTAATTATGTTATTTATATTAATCAGTTATAACCTCAAATTTCTATTGTTTCTAGTGGAGAATTGCAAATAATGCAGTCGAGATCGTCTTTCCAAATCGTTCAAGTGTTAAAGGTGATTGGGCATGGGTACTCAAAATAAAATCAAATTAATCTAAAATATAAATATATTGTATAATTTTATAATTGTTACACATTGTGTTTAATCATCCTAAACTTGATTTATAATTGAGAAACTTCATAAAGGTAGGCACCCAAAAGTTTTGTCTGAAAACAAAAATAAATCAATAAACAATATTTACTTTACAAAACTAGTAATAACTTACTCCCTCGATGTAATTCCTAACATCTAACTTTTCATTTTGTGAGTGCGCACCGTCATCCCCGCACCCAACGGGCAACAACAAGACATTCTTCCCCGTAGCCTCTTGCAAAGTTAAAGTGACTGGAATGGAACCGCCCTCACGGATCAAATCAGGCTCCACTTTGTAAACGTACTTGGTGGCCTTCTGAGCCGCGACGTAATGCGGATGCAGCGGATCTTCCGTCCACGGCTTACCTCCATGCACCATTTGCGCGACCATCTTATTAGGGCTCTTTCTCTCTCCCCACTTCTTCTCCAAATACGCCATGACGTACTCACCGATCTTGATGGGATCCTGGTTGGGCACAATGCGGATCGAGAACTTACCGTTCACTTTGGCGGGAATGACGGTTTTCTGTCCCGACTCGTAGAAAGCTCCTTCAATACCGTGGATAGAAAGTGAGGGAATGCGCCAGCGGTGCATTAAAAGATCCTCTTTCACGGAATTGTGCTGCAATGTTTGGGTGCCGACGGTTTTTTTGTATTCGGCAACGTCGAAATGGACTTTTTTATAAAATTCCCTTTCGTTGTCGTTCATCGGGGCTACCTCGCGGTAAATGTTGTCGATTAGGATTTTGCCGTCCTTATCGACTAACGTGTTTAGGAGGTAGATTAAATCCGCCATTGCTTCATGTCTGAAAATTGTTTTGAAAATTAATAGGGAATTGAAATTAAAAAAAATATTAGAATGAGAAAAGACATTTATTAACAATCTATTTAATCATAAGTATGAATGAAAATGCTAATATCATTTAATCTATTTAATATTAAATAATCATTTTGAATAAACATTCATTATCTTGAGGATTTTCCACTCACTTGGCAACATAAAAAAATGTTATAATATGATACTTCATTTGAAAACATCCTGTATAATATTTTATTGTCACTTATCATTGTTGATATAAAACGCTGCAGGCAGCAAATGATAAAGTTATCAGTTATTACTTGTGGTTTCAACACAAACAATTGTATTTGTTTTATAAAGTAGTATATTTGTTTAGATGTTTGCATTTAATAATTGAAACATATTTAGACCGTGTGAGCAGACAGGTTCAAAGTTATACTTACACAGTTCCTCCGAATACTCCGCTGTGAAGATCTTTGCAGGCGCACTCAACCTCGATTTGGAAGTAACACACCCCACGAAGTCCATAAGTAATGCAAGGATAATCGCTTCCCAGCCAGTAATTGTCAGATATGCAAACGTAATCCACATCCGCCAAAAACTTATCCTTCTCAGCAAACAGCAAATCATCCAAACCGTCACTGCCAGACTCCTCCATTCCCTCGAAAACAAATTTCAAATTCACTGGAACATCCTCCCCAATAGCTTGGAAACCCTCCAACGCATGGATCCAACACAAAACAGGGCCTTTATCGTCGGACGCCCCCCTTCCAAACATCTTCCCGCCGATTTCCGTCAGCTCAAAAGGCTCAGTGTTCCAACCGTCTTCTTTCAGGGCGGGTTGGACATCCAAATGCCCGTAAATGCATACGGTTTTCTTTTTGGGATCAGTAATGAATGTGCCTAAAAGCACAGGGGGGAGGGGGAGTTGCTTGCCGTCGGGTAAGGTTTGCATGCCAATGTCGCGAATCTCTGTTTGGACGCCTATGGCTTTCAGGCGCTCTTCTGTCCAATGGACCATTTTGACAACTTCCTCACGTTTTTCAGCCGATGCTGATACGGATTGGATGGCGACAGCATCTCTTAGATTGTTTATGTATTTTGCTTTGTTTTCATCAATGTGTCTAAGTGTTAGATAAAAATATTCAAGTTAGATTTGATCAATGGGTGTTACATAACAACGTTCAAGTGATTTTATTCACGAATTGCATAATGGTGAGTGAAGTAAACTCGTCGAGATTGATATAATGATATGAAATGATTCACTGCTATTATTAATTTGTGCTATAATTCATTTTCAAGTTCTACGAGTACATAATGTAATATTAAAATTATGTTGATTGGAAGTGCAAATAAAATTTGAGGCCTTTAAAATTAGAAAATTGTAACTTTAAATTTAGTTTTTAACACAAAAGTAGGTACATAAACATTATCAACTGATTTGGTGTTGTAGGCGTTCACTTTGTGGTACATCTTAAATACACTTGTAAATAAAACACTTTTTACTTTGTTTAACCACTGAATCTTACATTTAATTGTGTGACTAGTTTCGACTATCTAGTAGTCATTCTCAAACTAAAGTAAATACAAATTACACGTTAAAAACTATTTATACGGCTTCGAAGAGAGGGGTGTTCCCTTCTTAATGACCAGGTTGACCTAATGTACACCCCTCTCTTCGAAGCCGTATAAATAGTTTTTAACGTGTAATTTGTATTTACTTTAGTTTGAGAATGACTACTAGATAGTCGAAACTAGTCACACAATTAAATGTAAGATTCAGTGGTTAAACAAAGTAAAAAGTGTTTTATTTACAAGTGCATTATCAACTGAATAAAGTAACTACTAAAACAGTTCAATTTACATATGTTTATGCAATTTTAATATACTTATCCTATTTTCTACCATACAGATACTTTTAAACTAAATAATTAGTTCCAGGTTTCTAATATTACCTTATAAGAAATATATCGCAAAATTCAATTTTATTTTCAAATATAGAATGTATATCTAGTAATTAATCTTTTAAAAAAACCGTATATTTCAAAATATACAAGAAGATATTGTAAATTTGATTGAAACAATAGGTTTCGCTAAAACTTGAATAATTAGTAATGTAAGAATTGGAGGCCTCCTGCAATATCGATCCTTCAAGTCCCTGCGGCCCTGTAGACATGAATTTGAAATAAAACCCTATAGCCTCGGAGCCCATGACTAGATAATTTCAATTCAATATTACATTATCAATTATTTTCAATATTCTTCTTTTAGTTACGTGAACTGTTTTCTAATAATTATTGTAGTAATCTCTTTCCTAACTTCAATGAAGAAAGAGATTACTACAATAATTATTATCAATTATTGTTCAATTTAGTTTATGTGGATGAAACTAAACATTAGCTGTTGAATTAATAGCCATCAAAAGACAGATGTAACAATGTAGTAGAGTGTTAAAACACTTCTAATGTCTACTAATAAGGTAATTCATCAAACAAAGGTGTACTTGTACATCTTTGTTAGCTTTACAATGAGATCCAAAATAATGCTCACTTGTACCAAAAGTAATTAACTTTCAATCATCCTGTAACCATGATTAACGCTCTGATTCAATAAACCACAATGCAATGGAAAATTATCATACAAGAATGGAATCAATGGAATATTAGAAATCCTATCAGATGTTTGTGAATTTAAAATGTGCCTCAAGGTTCTTACTTACTACTTTTGATGGGTTCCGAAAGGTTTAGCATATATTTAAAAATTGTACGTACATTAAAAAGACGTAACACTAATTATTTCCTTATGAATACATTTCAAAAGCCTCTTAATAAATTTAAGAGTATGAAGATTAACCTAAATTTACGCCTTGTAACCAAATGAAATGTTAATATATCGAATCAATTTACCAAATACTTACTTGAAAAGCTTTTCCAACGGTGCTGGAATCATCGTGAGGGATTCTTGCAATGAATTAAAAATTTGTCAAAAGACTAATGAACTCCACAGAAAAAAAACTGCTTAATAAACGTTCCTCCCACTCCAAAGTGTCATGTGTCAGATAAAGGAACATTTGATTATTTAAACAATCTAGAAATATGATAAATCCGTGTGTGATACAAATGGTGGGATTTTTAAATTGTTGGAATGGTGTAAATTAATCGTAATTCCGTTTCTGATTTTAAAGTTAGACTTTTCAACAGTTGGTATTAGAGATTGATTAGGTGTATACATTTTTAATTGAAATATGTTTGTTAAATTATTTTGTGTTACTAAATTTCACGATTTTATTAAAAGTAACGTAGCATAGCAAATTAAAATCGTTATAAATACTTGTATAATGTTTCCCGTATATATAACGAACAGATGCATTTTTCAAAAATGTAATATACGCCACCCTATTTGCATTTTCATGTATGTATGTTGTATACATGAAAAGGCAATAGGGTTGCGTACATTACATATAGAGGGCGTAAGCTGCAGTTTCGCACTCTTGGCACCTACATTTTAAAAGTTTTTTTACATTTCGTTCCTGCTGATGTATCCATTATACTGCATTAGTACTACAAATATATGATGTACATTTTTGTATCTTCGATTCATTTTGGAGACATTAAAGCATTTCATTGATTACGATTTTTAATAGTTTTAATGTAAATAAGATTGAGTAGTCCTAATGTAAATTGAACACATGTAAAGTCAAAATAAAACATGCCAGTTATTAAGTCTTTTGTCTTTTTGCCCAAAGCAAGGCTTCGGCAGTTCAAGGCGGTCAACATTAATTCTGTCGTGAAACATATCTTTTATTAATTGTAAGTTATACAGGCAATGAAGTAATTAATACACCCACATTATTTTTAATGAAATAAAAATAGTAAGTTTTACTATATAAAGCAGCTCACCTAACATCCCCAGTGTTGTGCTGGTGGTAGACCACAGGGCTGCACTCTTAAACATTTTAACCTGCTTCGCCACCCTCTTCACATTTGGAAACTCTATATTTAAATCTACTGCATTTCGGGACGTCATTTTTACTGGTACACCAAAAGTAATGTAGCTTGGGGTGGCACCAAATGACTTACACAACGTGTTGAATTGAAATTATTAATAATCACAATCACCGTCAATGGGCCTATTCATTAAAATTTTCAATATTCAACATGGTTGGATGTGTTTGTGATGTATGTTGGTACCTAATTAACGGTACTCCGGTCAGTGTATTTTGTACGATTGCAAAAATCCCAAACACGTTCACGATTAACAATCCGGTCATCAGAGAATTCCCCAACAGTTGGCAGTAAACTCCCAACTGTTGTCTGAAAATCTGTTCACCTCTTTCTTATTCTTCTTTGCTGTTGAATATTGATGTTTGCAATTAATGACACATTTTGCATTACTTTATGATTAATCAAGGAGCGGAAGACACTCGAATCGTTACACAGTAATCAATAGATTATTTTGTAATTCATTTTCTTTGTCAAAAAATGTGCAATATTGAGAAAAATTACAAAATGGTTATTAAGAAAATAACAAAATATCCGTCGTATATTATCACGCTTTATTAAGTTTGTCAAAATTTAATTTTTTTGACTTAATTGTACTGCCAAAATTGATATTAAAAACGTTAAAATGCATTTATATTCTTTATCAATTAAATTATCAACTATTTTCAATGTTATAAAATTTTTCTCAAATTACATGATTTTTGTCAATTTTCAATAATTTTGCCAATTTTTTGTAGTTTTTTGGGTTCAATAAATGCAAAACAATCAATAAATTTTTTCCATCTACTTAATCACTTTCACCTTTACCTTTGAATTGTCGGTAATACTGGTTTTGATTCACAAATTTACCTAATTATCGGTAATTAAAAAAGTTAGGAAATTAACAATTCATAGTTACTATGACCTTACGCTATCAGATTTGCAATGTAGTGCATATTTCCAACACAAACCTTGGGAGGAATGCTAGAATATTTCAAACCCAGGCCTGCGATGACATCAATAGACCACTGAGTGGGTATTATGTTTTCTATGATAGTGGGCAACTTTTAACAAAGAAAAAAACAGTAAGTGTTAAATACTTTATTGTCAACTATTACATTTACGTTACATGATTTCGGTCAAATAAAAATCACTTTTTCAGAAATTAGTACTTTATTGGTGGTAATGGTCGTCTTTGCAACATTCTGAAAAAAATATAAAATTCAAAAATGTATAAATAAGCAGTTGTAAAATGTAAAATCAAGCTATGATTGTCACTGATATAAAACTAGGTTTCACGTTTTTGTAATTTGCATGACCATTTCTTATTTCACGTGGACGGAAAGTTCAATATTAAATCATGAAATCATTTTCTTCACTACATACAATTATTTTCAGATATGTCCCATAATTCCTGAACACCATACAGCTTTGTTATTTTAAAATATTAAATTTTGGATACCTTATGAATGAATGCGGAGTTATTCGACATTTTTGGAAAAAAATTACATTTGTAGTAGTTTCATAAACCTAAAATATCTCTGGAACTAAGTGAGATAGAAAGTCGCAGCTTTCATAGTTCTCTTGACTATAGAGGGTGCTATTAGCCTATAAAGTTGCGTTAGAGTTAGGTGACTATGAAATAAAAACAGTTGAATTTATACATTTTAAATCAGGTGTTACTTGTTTATTTTAAATGAAACTATATAGCTTTGTATACATCATTTGACTAAAAATTTAATTCTCTTGCTATAAATTAAAAAGAAATATCAGTACTTTTCAAACTGAAAAAAATATCTTACATCTACATACAAATATAAAAAATTATATGGTTCCAATTAAAAAAAAAAGTTACACTTGATTAAACATTCATAAATTTAACTGCTTTTATTTTATAGCCACCTAACTCTAACACAACTTTGTCTCATACAATATTACATCTACATAGAAATATTATTATCATAATCAAAAAAAATTATATGGTTCCATTTAAAAAAAAAGTTACACTTGATTAAATATTCATAAATTTAACTGCTTTTATTTCATAGCCATTTATCTTCAAAAGAATGACGAAAACTTCAACTCTCTGTCTCATTGCGACGACACGAAAATATCTGAAATTTTCAGATTTCTATCTCTTTCCTAAAATGTTGGAGGGTAAGGGGAAAGAGACCGAGTACTCAGGGGGTAATCCATTATGAACACCAACCGCATTTTTTGATGTCAATGTCAACCCGATATTAGCAGGTAGTAAGAAGTCTATTTGTTTTCAGCCAGCGCGTAGCGTTATATTTTGTCCGACTTGGGGTGGTTGAATTTTTTAAAACGTATCTGACGTTTATATCTCGGTAAATATTGATCATCACATCTGAACGTTATATATTTTAACTTTACTGTAAATCAGTGGTTTATACGCGTGGCGCATGAAGTAAAATTTCGAGTTTAGAAAAGCCCCGTGAAAATTTGTCTCGGGTCGCTGCGCGACCCTCGACAAATTTTCTACACGGGGCTTTTCTAAACTCGAAATTTTACTTCATGCTTAGTCTGGGAGTGGACAACACTGGTTCTTAGAAGTTTCAAATTAAAGAATCACTCTACTAAGTTTACTAAGTTTATTACAATTTTACAAAGGTTACAGCTCGAAGGACCAATCATGGTCTTCGGAGACCGAAAGACTACAGGGAATCGAAGTTTTTTTACAAGAAAACAACGAAAATCTGAAGGTTTACTGCATTTATAGGAAAGAACACATCTAATTTTGAAAAAAATATCGAAGTTTTGTTGGTTTTCAGTGCATTTTTAACTTCACTTTAAATCAGTGTTTTATACGCGTGGCGCATGAAGTAAAATTTCGAGTTTAGAAAAGTCCCGTGAAAATTTGTCTCAGGTCGCTGCGCGACCCTCGACAAATTTTCTAAGCGGGGCTTTTCTAAACTGAAATTTTACTTCATACTTAGTCTGGGAGTGGAAAACACTCGTTAGTTTAAAATACATCACAATTGGTAAAATATGTATCGTTGGATGCCCGTCTTCAGGGGTGATATGTAAGCAAATTATGGGTCTTAGGAGTCGTCAAATAAGTGAGTTACTCAACTGTTTCCAAGGGAATCTTTACGAAAACAAAAGATTAACATTTTACATATAAAATGTACAAGGTGAGAAACTCGATGTCTCAGCTCTATTAAAAGGGAAGGAAAACCGATAGAAAAAATCTGAAAAGAGGTTCATAATTGGGATTGAGTAAGGTTTATTTTAATCCAAAATTGCATATTTTTATAAATTTTGAAAGTGAAGTAATGACGTCATCGAATATTTTTTCCCCAGAAACATACCTATATTTTTGGATATTTCAAAAGAGCTAATTTTTCTGAACTTTGTAGAGAAAAAAATTTGCTATCTTCTTTCGTTAAAAAATTAAAAGCAAACTTAAAAAAAAGTATTATCAAAAATTCCAAATTGTCACGACTTAAGCAAGTAGCCTTTGGAAGCAAATAACAAAGCCGCACCTGTCAATAATTAAACTAATGGTTAACAAATATTGTTTTGTTGTCATTTGATTTTAGATTTCAGATTTTTCTATCGTTTTTCCTTTTCATATAATAGAGCGGAGACATCGAGTTTCGCTCACCCTGTATAATAAACTATAAGTGTGATACATCATTGAATTCAGAAAAAAATATTCTTAAAAAAAATATGAAAATCCAAAAGAAAATCCAGAAAACGTGAACGCCATCTACTCCCAATAGCATTGTCGATGGTACTCACAGAATGACTATTATAAATGTCAATTGATTGTGCATTTTGAAATCCAGAAGGAAACTGAACTTCTATGACCATTTTAGTAGTCATATGCAATTTTCATATAAATTGACGATGTGAACGCCATCTGCTGCCAATTTTTGAGTAGTATCGTTACAGCTATTAACAGTAGATGGCGTTCACGTCGTTATTTTAAATGTAAATTACATATGAGACTATTAAAATGAATAAAGATGGTTAGTTTTCTTCTGGATTTCAAATTGCACTATAAATTGGCAATTTTAATAGTCATATGTAATTTACATTTAGGTTGACGACGTGAACGTCATCTACTGCCAATAGTCTTGTCTAATGTACTCACAAAATGACTATTATAATAGTCAATTGATTGTGCTGTTTAAAATCCAGAAGAAAACTAAACATCTATAACCATTTTAGTAGTCATGTGTAATTTACATATAAATTGACGATGTGAACGCCATCTGCTGTCAAGTTTTGAGCAGTGCTATTGACAGTAGATAGTGTTCACGTCGTTAATACAAAAATAATATATATGTTCATTATAGCACTTTTTCCGTCATTTAAAGAATTGATGATTGTCGTACTAAACTTATTTCACTTGCTAATTGGTTGGTTATAGACCATTTCACATTAAATCAGCGTTTTATACGAGTCGCGCATGAAGTAAAATTTCGAGTTTAGAAAAGCCTAATTTGTCTCAGTCGCTCTGCTGCGCTATGCCCGAGCCAAATGTTCAGGCTTTACTAAACTCAAAATTTTACTTCATGCTTAATCTAGGATTGGAAACACTCGTTAGATGATCGATCATAACCAGGGTTGTTATGTTTAAAACACTTTGTTTTAAAATAGTGTTTTAAACATGTTTAAAAACAGCCGTCATGTTTTAAACGGTTTTGTTTTAAACATGTTTTAGATCTTAAATTTGTTTAAAACATGTTTTAAACGTTGGATTTGTTTAAAACCGTTTTTTTATTATCTTAACTGCTAAAAATAAATATTTGCTAAATTATATTTTATATTACTTCATTAAAGTTTTTTGTTTGTTTTTAAATTCTAGCTAAATTGTTAAAGATATTTTAAATTACATTATCAAACATAACATTTTATTACAATAAAACTGTGTCTGCATAAATGTGGTTTTTAAATACAGGGATTTTTTCTTTCAGGTATACATAAGCATTCACTGTAAATTTTTCGACGTTCGTTGTTTTTTGTTCAAGATTTCAATTTGAATCTTTAAACGAGGGCTTTCCACTCCCAGACTAAGCATGAAGTAAAATTTCGAGTTTAGAAAAGCCTGAAAATTTGGATTGGCCGCGTAGCGAAGCGGAGCGGCCAATCCAAATTAGGCTTTTCTAAACTCGAAATTTTGCTTCATGCGCCACGCGTATAAAACACTGAAATATCGTAATGTTTAAAATATACGGCTTTAGCAATCTAATATGTAAATGTGGATAGAACGTGAGTTAAATTCTGCGCTGAAAAAATTGTTTAAAGCAGTGATTATAGGCAACCCATAAACTCTAACGTATATTAGGTTGCCTATAATCGTTGTTGTAAGTGCGTGTTTTTTTAACTTCACTGTAAATGAGTGTTTTTCAGCGTGGCGCATGAAGTAAAATTTCGAGTTTAGAAAAGCCTAATTTGGATTGGCCGCTCCGCTTCGCTACGCGGCCAATCCAAATTTTTAGGCTTTTCTAAACTCGAAATTTTACTTCATGCTTAGTCTGGGTGTGGAAAACACTCGTTTAAAGTCTCAAATTAACCGCATTAAAACAACGATTTCCCACAACTTTTAAAACGCTGTAATTATCGGGGTATGTATACTCAAAAGAAAAACGCCCTGTGTATTCTGTTTTAAACACGTTTTAAACGTGTTTTAAACATGTTTTGAACACGTTTTAAACCCATATCAAACCTTATTTTGCATTTTTTTTATTGTTAGATTAGCGTGCTCTATTTAATCGATTTGATTAAAATGTAACTAAATAATACCATTGCATAACATATTGATTAATGCGTTAAATTGTTGGAGTCATCAAATGAACCTGAACGACCGTTTAAAACGCTTTAAAAAGGGCAAAAAGGGGAACTACCTGCTATTCAAACAGATAAAGTGAGAAATTGTAACATCAACACACCATAAATTGTGGTTTCTTTTCTTCCATTATGCTCCTGCGCTTGTAGAGGGTGTCTCTCTTCAAAATTTGCTGGTTTAGAGATTTTGTAGAGGCCCTGTCTCATTTAGTTTCAAAGATATTTCAAGTTTACAAAACCACTACAAACGTCAATTATTTACAAAAACAACTTTGAAATGGTACTACTTGGAATCTAAAAAGTTAATAATAGTATATATATATATATATATATATATATTAAAAATAACAAATATGTATGGCTTCCAGGAATTATGGAACACCCTGTATACGCGAAAATAATTTTATGTTGTGAAGTAAATGAATTCATGAAACTTGTATCTCAAACATTTTTTTGTATTTTTAGTATTAAAGGTAATATAGAGCTTTTCGTCCTTGCTGAAACGCCTAGTATATTATCAAATAAAAACCAATTTAATATACATACGTGACATTATCATAGTGTTCTTCTTCTTCGTAAGCTCTTGTACTCGATGGTTTCAACAGTCTGAAAAAATTAAGGTATAATTTCAAAATGTTAGTAATTTGCCGACAGATGAAACATAAAAGCAAGCTGTCCTCATTTTGCTGTATTACTAGGTACCAGTACAGAATTTACCTTCCAATTTTTTTAAGGAAATATACATTTTGTTGTGAGAGGAACCCGGATCAAAAGTTATCTCAATGGGATTTTCATAAAATTTTGTATTGGGTAGAACCCAATAATATTTTGAAATTATTTTCGTGAAATGTGGAAACTGGAAGTGAATGTTTACACTTACCATTTTCTTCGTATCTCGTAAATCATTATAACCTAATTGAAACATTTTTCAAATAAAAGTTGTAAAGAATCAAAAATAAACATTTAAAGTTATTTTGAAAATGCTGAATTTTTTAATTTTATTGCTCTATCTTAGTAAGCATTAATAATAAATAATGGAAATAAATAATCAATATATTAATCCAGTTACATTTTCATTTGCGGTCAGAACCTGTGTTGGCTATAGCAACTTTTTATAATTTGCATGGCCTAATTAATTTTGTGCATTATACAGGTTGTCCCAGAATGAACATGGAATATTTCTAGATAAGTTGCTGAACAGTACCGCTTCATCTGTGGCGTTGCAGCGCTTTACTTAAGCGGTAAAGACACCATTGATATTTTGGTCGTTCAGGGAGCTTGAAGCGCTTTACACTACACTGCTACAGTCATAAATTGCCTAAACGGGAACAATATAAAAGTTTTTCTATAAGCTACTATCCTTAAATAACTATAGCTCTTTGAAAGTCCGATATTCATTTTGGAACACCTTGTATATTATTAAATAAGAATTAATTTAATATACATACGTGACATTATCATATTCTACTTCTTCTTCTTCATGAACTCCACTTAGTGCAGGTTGCCTAATTAAAAATAAATATACATTTATTACTGCATTTTTGCATAAGTTGATTAAAAATGATTTATTTGGAAGACTTAATTTAGTAAATGTATAAATATTGCTTATATATAATCTGTTTTTTTTTTAATATGACCAATCAAGTTTGACATTTCAAGAATTTAGCGGTGTGATGTAGGTTATGTGTTTTAGGTTAGGACAAAATTAATCACATGTTATGTTGTAAATCAACTTTTAATTTGTAGGTTATGTGAAGGGAAATCTGACAGTAATATGACAATTTAATTAACTCACCAAGATTACGATTACAAATGTACTTATTACCTATTACCTTATAACTGCTCCTTGCTCAGGAATATCTACCTTCTTTATTATCTGGACATTTATATCTTCAAATTTTGAAAACGTTCTAAATACAAGGAATGTGTGTAAATTTTCAGACATTCGTGACCTTATTAAAAACTTTCAATTTAAGGACTAACATGTGTTTAGAATCCCAGACTAAGCATGAAGTAAAATTTCGAGTTTAGAAAAGCCCGTGAAAATTTGTCGAGGGTCGCGTAGCGCAGCGGAGCGACCAAGCCAAATCAGGCTTTTCTAAACTCGAAATTTTACTTCATGCGCCACGCGTATAAAACACTGATTTAAAGTGAAGGTTAAAATATACTGCTTAGTTGATCACATGTTCATTAAGTTTTGATCACATGTTCATTAATTTTTATAGAATATACGAAAGTATACTTAAAAGAAAAAATGCCTGTGTGTGTTGTAAAGTTGCAAGTTGTAGCGTTCTCTTTTTGAAACTCTCTGCATCGTGACAATTTATTTGACAAATTATGATTTATTTGTCACATTGATAATCATTTACCAGTATCTCAAAATTTAATGTTCAAAATACTCTACTGTTAAAGCAGGACTGCAACTGTTCGCAGTAAATACACCCTAAGTTTGGTCATATTAAAAAAAACAGAGTATATGTACAGTTCTATTCAATAAAAAAGCGTTCGCTTACTGTTCTACATTATAAATGTGGATTATAATTCTAGTAGTTACTATTTTAAAGTTTTTGAATTTGATAACCTACTGATAAAGTTAAAACAAAGATAAAGTCACATTAGCGAAATACTGTTGAAATTGGGTTCAGTAGTGGTACACTTTTTTATTGAATAGAACTGTACTTACCCAATATTTCCATAAATCGGTCCAGCTTGTTGTCGAGATACTTGTTTCACAATTGATTGGTGCGTATTCTTCCTGACACGAATAATAGTAGTTCTTCTGTTATTCGATATATTCTGATTCTGATTTTGAGGTCTCATTTCTAATTCATCCAGATGGCCCCTTAGCGGTACTTGTTGTTGCATTAAATTTTCTTCTTCACTTGCTACAAATTTGTCACGAAGAAAATAATATAAATTCCTTACACTTTAAATGCGTTTATACTTACTTAAGTATATTTCATCCGTGCTTGTAATTGGATCTAGGCCAAAGAATATGTGAAGCTGTGAGTGCCAAAATTTCTCGCAAATTGTTATGATTATGGAGATTATTAAGCAGATAAGACCTGAAATATTATGATGAGTTTTTTATTATACAGGGTGATTCAGAATAGATGTAAAAAACACATCTTGTACAGGGGCTCATTTATAGAAAATAAGTTAATAATTATGCAGAGGTTCAGCTTTAATTGTTTTCAAAACTACAGCTGATTTAAATGTTGCAAAATAAAGAATCATTATTCATACAATTCAGCAATGTAAACATACTTGAATTATAAAAAAACAGAAAACAAATTTGAACTTCACATTAAATCACTGTTTTATACGCCTGGCATATAAAACGCTAAAAAAATAAAATTAAAATTTTCAGGCTTTTACTTTATGCACTACGCGTATAAAACACTGATTTAAAGTAGAGTTCAAAATATTCTGTTTAACTTTGATCTCACTTCAATAACAATTACAAATGTTTATTTCATTTTTCGTTTCAATTGTTAAATTGTATTTAATAATAATTCTTTATTTCACCAACTTTAAATCAGCTGTAGTTTTGTGAATAATAAACCTATATACAGGGAGTTTTACTTTTTAGGTAGACATGCCCCAATTACAGCATATATGCTGTAAATTTTCAGATATTGCTTGTTTATTAAAAGAATTTAATTTGAAGCTTTAAAGGAGTGTTTTCCACTCCAAAATTAAGCATGAAGTAAAATTTCGAGTTTAGAAAAGCCTAAAAATTTGGTTTGGTCACGTAGCAAAGCGGAGCAACCCAACCAAATTTTCAGCCTTTTCTAAACTCGAAATTTTACTTCATGCACCACACATCTAAAACACTGAAATAGTGTGAACTTCATAATATGTTACTAAAGCAGTAAGCAGTATGCATTTTTAACTTCACTTAAAACCAGATTTTATTTGGTTTGGTCGCTCAGCTTCGCTACGTAACCAAACCAAATTTTCAGGCTTTTCTAAACTCTGAATTTTACTTCATTCTTAATCTGGGAGTGGAAAACACTCGTTCAAAGCTTCTAATTGAACTCTTTTGAAAAACAACAGATGTCGGAAAATTTATTTGGAATGCATATGTATACTTAAAAGAAAAATTCCCTGTATGTTTATGTAAACGATTGCCTTTAAATAAACCTCTGAACAAGTTGTGATTTTTTTTACACTTCTTCTGAATCACCCTGCCCACTGAGCAAATACATTTAAGTAATGTTTCATCAACATTAAAACAACGTTTAATGCTGCTACAATGTTGATATAACGTTATTTGTTTGGTTTTTGCTCAGTGAGTGTATTTGCATTTTATACGATATTACATATTTAGAAAGTTTTTTAAATGTAATATTGTTTAAATGGTAATTAATTAATTAATTAATTAAATTTACCTGAACAAAATGTTAGCCAATATGATGGTCCATAATGAGTATAAATGGTTTCATCACTGAAGGGGATAACAAGAGGATTTGGATTTCTTATGACGATCCAAAGAAAATTAGCTACTAACTGGAGAATTCCAGCAATTCCCAACATGTATCCACCGTAACGTATTACAGATCTAAAAAATGAATACGTAGCTAAAAAGATCACTTTTTTAAACAGACTGAATAACCCTTACTTAAATAAAATGTTAGCAACCAGCCAACATGGAAAAGCACTCCACATTGCTATATGCGAATACCAACCAGCAGTTCTATAAAATCTTCCATGTCTAAATCCTTCCCCATCAATAACGAAATAATCCACGACCCACAAAATTGGAAGTGGAGCACCTCTGTACTGAGCTTCTCTAAATTCTCTTTGCAATAATCCAGCTAGTACAATCACAAACAAAAAATCATATTCAGGAACATTTCAAATAAAAATCATATTTTTTTATTTAATTGTAAAATTCATTTCACCATACCATAAGGTCCGAATCCGAATCTTCCCTGATCCCAAGTCCAGTGAAATCTTTCATTGTAATCAATTTTCTCATGTTCAAGACCGTGCGATTGATTTCCAATTGATTTTAAAGTGACGTTTACAGATCTTAGGCCAATTTTTAAACCGACTTTTGCATAAATTTCAGCCCCACTTCCTGCTTTGTAATGAGTATTTGTTTTTATTTCCCCTATTTCCCACTCTTGTCCAAAATTACCCACTATATTAATTTGAATTACATTTAGTTATTAATGTAATTAAGGCAGAATGTATTATTATATAGGTATTTGATTTTTAAAAACATTAGTAGATAAAATATAAAAACGAACTAAAATTAACTGCAAAAACATAGTCTCGTTGATACTTCCAAATATTCATTTAAACACCGATTTTCCGACGTAATACCCTGACAGATATTGAATTAAACAATGAATAAATAAAAAAAAGACCTTTATTGGCATTCTCCATCACAAACAACAAACAAAACTTTACATTCTCTAAAACTAAATCCCCTCCCTTCTACCCTCCCTTCTCTTTTGCCTCTCCCTCCCTAGCTTCTCTAACGTCCTTACCCCTACCCCATCCTCTCTCATCCACTCCATCACCCTTCTACTCCCTTTCGCTCCTATCCATTCCTCCTTCACCCCCTCGCATTCCTCCGTCAAGTCGCCCCACGTATCCTTCCCATGCTCACACAATACACACCTTCCATATTCTTCCCCCATCCACACTTTCTTCCTCTCTCCTCCGATCCACACCTCGCCCTTGCCACAATCGCCCTCTCCTCTCTACTCCATCACCCCTCTATCAGGTATCTCGGCACTCTTCCATACACCTGCCACCTTCCATACATATCATTGTACTCACTTCTCTCGATACGCCCTTGCCTTTGCTGCCCTTCCACCTCCTTCCCTTTCCCCTTTACCCACTCATCCACCTTCACCCCATTCCCTAGCCATTCCATTACTTTCGCCTCCGACAACTCTACCCTCTCATACATTTTCCTCCTCTCCCCCCTCCATCTACCCTAAACAATGAATATTAATTCAATATCTGTCGGGGTATTAGCTCGGGAAGTAGTTGTTTCAGTGAATATTTGGTAAAGTCTCAACGAGATAACATTTTTCCAGAAAGTCGATATTAATTTTAATTCGTTTTTATATCTGTTATAATTTCTCACTTATTTTATTTATTTAAATATAAATATTTTGTAAATATTCTTCAAACAATTAGCAAATTCAATTTCACTTTATGTTAATCAGTAGATAAATTAAAAATGGGTTACTTACACATAATCATCACTCCTATTAAAATAGAAAGTGTCACTCTTATATATAAATAAATATTCTACAATTAAAACACTTTAATTAGTGAAATAAATTAGTTCCTTAAAATATATTAATAATTCATACCTTGTCAGTTCTTGTGCTAATAATTGAAATAAAGAAACTTATTGCTAAGATGACAGCAGCAAAAATAAATCCCGCATCTAAGACATCAACGGTAACAGGAGTGTGATTTCGAGGGTGCTGTGTGGGGAAACCCTCATCTCGAGAGTAACCAAAGAACATTTTGTTCTTTAACAACCCGCAATATTCGGCGTTGTGCTGAATATAATGTTATCACACAGGAAACCGTCTTATCAATTTTCCTCAATGTTATATTTAAATTTGTTTTGATATTGGACACACCCATATGTATATTAAATTTATTTAATATTTATACTCTTTTTTATTTTTACACCGAAACTTATAATTTTGTTTTAATTAATTATTATTAACAAATTTAACATTAATTATAACTAGAAATGTTTAAGATGATTAAACATACAAATGTTTTGAAATTGTTCGTGATAAATTGTAATTTCAATGAAGAACCAATTATTTTGTTTAACTTCAATTTAATGACAAAAAATATATCATTTTTTAATTTACCGCTCCACCATCTTAGAACTATATTTTACGTTGACAATGCGTTTATCTATTATTATTCACAGTCCATATCTTGCGCAGAATTAAAAAATAAATATAAAGCGTTGAGCGAGGGTCATAGGTAATAAATTCTTTCAAGAAATATCCAATAAAATTCTCAAGCTAATCAAGCTTGAATTTTCAAATATTTTTAGACACCTGTAATTTTAATATTTGTAGTAGGCAACTTAATATACATTACCATAAACAAATATGTAGATTAGCTACTGTTATCATAGGGCCCGTTCATTAGAGACAACTGTTGGGAGTTTGTTAATCGTGAACGTGTTTGGGATTTTTGTGATCGTACGAAATAGACCGACCGGAGTACCGTTCATTAAATACCAACATTCATCACAAACAAATTCAAACATGTTGGATGTTGAACAATTTGATGAACGGGCCTATTGTTTGCCAACCTAAATTATAGTTCTATGAAATGGTTCTGAGATAGCGCAAAAAAGAGGCAAATTTAAAAACAAACAGTTTGCGGTAAAACGAAAATTACGTCCTATTTACAATAATAACAAAGAATACTGTATTAAATAGCACGTATTTTTGATTTTTCATTAATGCCATAAATCATGAAAAAAATTCGCGAAACAGAATAAGCACCTGTACAAATCACTTCCTGTTTAGAAGTGAAAGGCGTTTGACTTTCCCACGTTGGCACACCTGCCGTGTGACATTCAATGTCGACAAGTCAACTTGACAGCGCAAATACATCTTCGATTTGCCCTGTATTCGTGTAAATAATAATAAATGTAAGTTAATCGTCCGCAATATTGATGCGGCTGCGTTTCGGAATTGAAAATTTCCCGTTCTGCGTTTTAAAATAAGTGCGCGCTCGGCCGGTCCACCAGCATTCCCACACGTCACTGGCATGAGATGGACCCCTTTCAACATATGAGGGCCTTATAAACTTATACCACGTATTTTCCTCTCAACAATGCACTCTAACTTGAAAACCAAAGAGATGTTTATACTACGTGCACTCGAGAAAATTCTCAATGATAAGGAAATCAAAAGGTCGCACCACTCGCAATTGAAAAAGGCTTGTGAAACAGCGCTCGGTGAGTTCTTAATTCAAATTATTATTTCATCATGAAATATACAAATAATTAATTTATCTATATAATAGAGACAATCATAAATAATTCTTTATATTTTACTATAAACGACAATCAAATACACGACTAACCCTCTAGTGCTCTAATTTTGTTCGTCAAGCAACTATAGTAGATTAAATTGAGGTTTACTTAAATGCATAGTGTTTTTGACTCATCCAATTGTAGAAAATGCTTGTCTACTGTTATTTGTAAGTGGGCACGGATCTTAAGCTAAAACTTTTGCTCATACCATTTTTAGAACAATTTTTCAAACACCTGCGTTAGGGCGGTTTTGGGCATTAGAGCATTAATAATTCTATTAATAAGTCCAAGTTTCTTAAACCCTACTCATGGAATTAAATATTTCACTTCTATAATAAGTTAGTCCCAGTAAATTATATATTTAATATTTCATAGATTTATTATTTTATTCAGTACATTTTTGGTATTTTTTACATCATATAAATATTGATTATTTTTTCATTCATTCATTTTTGTGGTTAATCATATTGTAGAGGAAATAAAGAAGGAATTGAGCAGCGACAATCATGATCCGAAAATATCGGATGCACTCCCGGTTCCGAAAAGTGGGGAGGTGAATGCTCTGACCACTGAAAAGTATTTCCTGCCGTTCGAGTTGGCCTGTCAAAGCCGGCTTTCGAGAATTGTCGTGACGGCCCTGGACTGTCTGCAAAAGTTGATTGCCTATGGTCACTTGACTGCGAATGTGCCTGATTCCACTACGCCTGGAAAGTTATTGATCGATAGGATAGTAGAAACAATCTGTGGCTGTTTTTCAGGACCTCAAACTGATGAGGGTAATGCCCCAATTATAATTATTATTAATAAAAATTATAACTGAAAGAAGAATTTAATTCAGTGTTCTCTTTCTCTCAATATATGCAATTGTTTGCAATTGTTTTACTGTTGTTTATAATTTAATCAATAATTACATCGTTGTAATTGACAAATTTTGACTTGTAAAAGATGATTTAGAATCATATTGTGCCAAAAAGTGCATTGCTTATGTAAAAGTTTTGTGTTAAATATCCATTATTGGGTTTAGAAAGCGGAAGGAATCCTTTCTTTTATTAATTAGTAAGTTGTTGCATCATTGTAATTAAAGCTATTTTCAATTATGTATTTGCTATTGTGTTATGGGTTGCTAAAAAATTGAATGAGAACTTATTTCCAATATGAATTCCCATTAACTTAATTACTGTTAATTTATCTTTTGATCTGTATTTATTGATTTATTTTAAAGATTGATGTAACATTCATAAAGATATTCCATTTGAAAATTCATGTATTTGGTTCAAGAAAGGTTATTAGAAAAATTAATTATGCAACTTTGATATTTTACAGTTAATGGTAATGTAAATTTTACATAAATGCTTCCGTTGTTCTATTTTTTCAATGCAATAATCTTTTCATATGTAATACCGTTAGTTTTTTTTTTTTATAATGCTCACCATTGCAATTTCATAAACTATTAGAGACGGTTAAATTAGATTAACTAGTGTCATTTGTTTTTAAAATGTGGTGAAATCAAGATAATTTCCTTATTGCCCATTGTTAATTAGAAAGATAACGTGTTGAAATTTGCGATGTACCACAATTAATATTATACAAGTTGTCTCATTTTCTAGATACGGCATAAAAGTTTGATTCTTCTTATGAATAATGAGGTAAAGTGTAGGTAATACAAATCGAAAGTAGTTTTTCGTGAACATTTAAATTAAGCATTCCAGGTAAAACGTCAATTTGATAAACATTAAAAATGTACACCTTTTGAGCAACAAATTTGTCATAAAAATGTGATATTTTAATACAAAAATTTGTTGTAAATAAACATATTAAACATAAATTGATTAAATCTGTGTTGAACAGGTGTCCAACTGCAAATAATAAAAGCCTTGTTAACGGTTGTGACTAGTCAACATGTGGAGGTGCATGAGGGCACCGTCCTCTTGGCGGTTAGGACTTGCGTGTACATATTCCTCGCCAGTAAAAATTTGATCAACCAAACAACGGCTCGGGCCACCCTCACGCAAATGCTTAACGTGATATTCATGAGGATGGAAAATCAGGTGTATGACACCGATCTGTCCGTAGAAAACCAGATGAACAAGTCCATGACAGAGAGCGTTAAATCTGAGGAAGATGCGAATTCCGAAAAAGCTGAGATGACTAATTTAGAGTACGCCCGGGAGATAGTCGATAGTGTCATGCAAAATGCCATAGCCATAGTCGAGGGACAGAAAAACGAAGTTAATGATTCTTGTGATGGTAGTGTCTCGTCAAATTCTATTAAAAGGTAGGTGGAAATTACGAATTGTAACAATTTTATTATCGTTGAAATTCGATAGGATTCCGTCTCAAGAAAGTATGGATACACACAGTGAAAATGATGCTACGACGACCGCGAAATTCAGCCACGTACTTCAAAAAGACGCATTTTTAGTATTTCGATCCTTGTGCAAACTCTCCATGAAACCGCTACCAGACGGCACGCCCGATCCCAAATCACACGAACTTCGCTCTAAAATCTTATCATTGCACCTGCTCTTATCCATTTTGCAAAACGCAGGCCCCGTATTCCGTTCCAACGAAATGTTCATCACCGCCATAAAACAGTACCTTTGTGTTGCCCTTTCAAAAAATGGAGTCAGTTCCATCCCGGAAGTTTTCGAATTATCTTTGGCCATTTTCCTGGCGCTCCTCTCCAACTTTAAGATGCACTTGAAAATGCAAGTCGAGGTTTTCTTCAAGGAAATCTTCTTGAACATCCTCGAAACTTCGAGCTCTTCGTTTGAGCATAAGTGGATGGTGATCCAGGCGTTGACGAGGATCTGTGGTGACGCACAGAGCATCGTCGATATCTACGTGAATTACGACTGTGATTTGTCGGCGGCCAATTTGTTCGAGCGTTTGGTCAACGATCTGTCGAAGATAGCTCAGGGCAGGCATGCTCTAGAATTGGGGGCTTCGCCGAATCAGGAGAAATCTATGCGAATCCGCGGTCTTGAATGTTTAGTATCTATATTGAAGTGTATGGTCGAGTGGAGTAAGGACCTGTACGTGAATCCGAATTCTCAGTCGACCGTGGGCGAGCAAGTTCCTGTTAAAGAAATTGATACGACTTCTTTAAAATCGCATGGGGGTTCGAGTAGTAGTTTACATTCCAGTGGGGGGTCAAGTGGTGGTAATAAGGAGGTTTTGGATTCACCGGAACAATTGGAAGTTCTTAAGCATCAAAAAGAGGTGCGTCAAATAATTACAATTGATTATTCACTGAAATCATAGGTGTTTATGTAAAGGACAAAGATCATTTTTATCAATTTTTGTAACGTTTCCATATATTACGTTTTTACATTAGAAATTGTTTCATAACATTGAGTTGTTTTTAATAGGTTTGGGAAACGGGTATTGAACTGTTTAATAGAAAACCAAGAAAAGGCATACAATTTTTACAAGATCAAGGTTTACTCGCAACGACACACATAGAAATAGCGAAATGGCTACAATCGGAAGACCGTTTAGACAAAACATTCATCGGGGATTTCTTGGGAGAGAACGACGATTTGTGCAAAGAGGTTATGTACGCATACGTTGACCTAATGGATTTCGTGAACATGGACATCGTCGCCGCTCTACGCCACTTTTTGGACGGGTTCAGACTACCTGGCGAGGCACAAAAAATTGATAGGTTAGGATTGATATTAAGTAGTGCATGCTTTTTTTTAATGTTGTTAATTATTTAAAAACAGTTTTTGGATAAATTTGGAAAACGTGGTATGTGGGTCATCACATGAATTGTTTTTTAGATTGATGGAGAAATTCGCTAGTCGTTACTGCGAGTGCAATCCGAACAACGGTTTATTCGCCAGCGCCGACGTCGCTTATGTCCTAGGTTTCTCCATTATCATGCTTACAACAGATTTACATTCCCCGCAAGTAAAAAATAAAATGACCAAGGAACAATACATTAAATTAAACCGTGGAAACACTGATAGTAAAGACGTTCCCGAGGAATATTTGTCGCAGATTTACGATGAGATCGCCGGGCATGAAATCAAAATGAAAAACACGGTAAACAAGCCAGGCAAACAACAGATAAACAGCGAGAAAAGACGGAAGGTTTTGTTTAACATGGAAATGGAGATGATCAGTTCGGCGGCAAAGAATTTAATGGAGTCGGTATCGCACGTTCAGGCTCCGTTTACGACCGCGAAGCACTTGGAGCACGTAAGACCGATGTTCAAGATGGCATGGACGCCGTTTTTGGCGGCATTTAGCGTCGGTTTGCAAGATTGTGATGATCCTGAAGTGGCTTCATTGTGTTTGGACGGTATTAGATGTGCGATTAGGATTGCATGTATTTTTCATATGACTTTGGAGAGGGATGCTTATGTTCAAGCCTTAGCGAGGTTCACACTGCTGACGGCAAATTCCCCAATTATGGATATGAAGGCAAAGAATATCGATACAATAAAGACTTTGATTATGGTCGCTCATACCGATGGAAATTATTTAGGTGAGTAAACATATAACTACCATATTATAAAAATAACTTCAATATTGTAGCCTAAATTCATCATAATTAAAATTAAGCCTAAGTGTCGAAAAAGTTTACGCTATTAACATTATACTGGGAACTTTTCTTTGAAGTATATATATCTTAATGCATATGCGTTTTGAGGTATTCGTTGTTTTTTTTTATGAGTTCAATTTGAAGCTATTAACAAGTGTTTCCACCCCTTGATTAAGCATGAAGTAAAATTTCGAGTTATGTAGAGCCTGAAAATTTGGGTTGGTTGCATAGCGAGTAAAGCAAATTTTCAGGCTTTCCTAAACTTGAAATTTTACTTCATGCTTATTTAAGGACTGAAGACACTCGTTACATGTTTCAAATTGACCACTTTGAAAAAGCTATGAATGCTTGAAATTTTACAGTGTATGCATCGAGAGATGTATACTTAAAAGAAAAAATCCTCGTAAATTTTTTTGTTGTATTGTCTAATTTGAATGTCATAAATATTGCCATATTTTGAAGACTCTGTTGATCAAATTAGGTAATATATACAAATATTCTCAGGTTCGAGCTGGTTAGACATCCTGAAATGCATCTCCCAACTCGAACTCGCGCAACTGATCGGCACTGGCGTCCGGCCCCAATTCCTCTCTGGCCCCGGCCACAAACCACCCGATCCCAGCTCAAAAGAGCACATTGGCCAGACCAGCTCACAGAGCGTTGTGGTGGCTGTTGACCGAATATTCACCGGTTCGATCCGTCTTGACGGTAAAGCTATTGTCGATTTTGTCAAGGCCTTATGTCAGGTATCTCTCGACGAATTAGCCTACCACGCTCACCCGCGCATGTTCTCCTTGCAAAAAATCGTCGAGATCTCTTACTACAACATGGGCAGAATCCGTTTGCAGTGGTCGAAAATCTGGCAGGTATTGGGAGAGCATTTCAACGCGGTTGGATGTAATAACAACGAGGAGATTTCGTTTTTCGCTGTGGATAGTTTGCGGCAGTTGTCGATGAAGTTTATTGAGAAAGGGGAGTTTGCAAATTTTAATTTCCAGAAGGATTTTTTGAGGCCTTTCGAGCATATAATGAAGAAGAACGTTTCGCCCACTATTCGTGATATGGTAGTTAGGTGCATTGCACAGATGGTTAATTCGCAGGCTAATAACATAAGGTCGGGTTGGAAGAATATATTTTCGGTCTTTCATCTGGCCGCTAGTGATCAGGAAGAGGCCATCGTGGAGTTGGCTTTCCAGACGACTGGGAAAATTATTACAGAGTTGTACGAAAAGCAATTTCCAGCGATGATTGACTCTTTCCAAGATGCTGTTAAGTGCTTGTCGGAGTTTGCTTGCAACGCACGGTTCCCCGACACGAGCATGGAGGCTATACGTTTGGTGCGAACCTGCGCGCTGAGCGTTTACGCATCGCCGCATTTATTCGCCGAACATGCCGGAATGGAAACCGACATGGCCGTTGCTGAAGACGACCGGGTTTGGGTTCGTGGCTGGTTCCCTCTACTATTCTCCTTGTCGTGCGTTGTAAATAGGTGCAAGTTGGATGTGCGAACGCGCGCTCTAACCGTCCTATTTGAAATTGTCAAAACGTACGGAGACAGCTTTGCCTCGCATTGGTGGAAGGATTTATTCAAAGTGCTGTTTAGGATTTTCGACAACATGAAACTCCCCGAGCAGCACACAGAAAAGGCCGAGTGGATGACGACTACATGCAATCACGCCCTCTATGCGATTGTTGACGTCTTCACCCAGTATTTCGACATGCTAGGCCCTCTCCTTCTAGAAGAACTGTACTCACAGTTACACTGGTGTGTCCAACAGGATAATGAACAGCTCGCCCGCTCTGGGACAAATTGCTTAGAAAACCTAGTCAACTCCAATGGAAATAAATTTTCTGATGATACATGGGAGAAAACCTGCCAATGCATGCTAGACATATTCAACTCGACTGTGCCTAACACCCTGCTCACATGGAAACCCGATTCTATACAAACAACAGCAATCATTGAACAAAACGGTGATGTGAACTCGAGGGGAATTTTAAAGCGAAGTGGGTCGCATGATATGAGGAATCCTGATGCTACACTCTTCAACAGTTTGGTCATCAAGTGTGCTGTGCAATTGGAGCTAATCCAGACGATTGATAATATTGTTTTTTATCCGGCTACGTCGAGGAAGGAGGATGCCGAAACACTGGCGTTGGCCGCTGCGGATATGGCAGGGAGCGGTGCACTAACAGAGTGCCAAAGGGAGGAACAAGGAATGTACCGGGTGTTGAGTTCCCCTCATTTATTACAGTTGACCGATTGCCTTTTACAATCTCACAGGTGAGTGTTCTTTTCTTCTAATTCTACAAATATCATAATCAAAAGTTATACTAAAATCAACATCGGCATAACCAAAGGGCACCCCCTAACTCCAAGAAATAATTTTTAAATTATTGGAGGTAGAAATTAGTTACATATTTCTACCTCCAATAATTTTAAAATTATTTCTTGGAGTTAGGGGGTGTTTATGCAAATGAGAAATTAATTTAAGAAATTACTCTAATGTAATATACTATTTTGCTTTTACTTAAAAGATTTGCAAAGACGTTCAACACGGACCACGAACAAAGGAACCTACTGTGGAAAGCCGGTTACAAGGGATCAGTGAAGCCGAACTTGCTGAAGCAGGAGACGCAGAGCTTGGCCTGCCTGCTGCGGATCCTGTTCAAGATGTACTGCGACGATAGCAGACGGGACCATTGGCCTATTGTACAAATAAAATTAATCTCAGTGTGTCAAGAGGCCTTAGAATATTTTTTGAAACTACAAAGTGAGACCCACAGGGATGCATGGACATCATTGCTTCTATTAGTATTAACACGACTGCTAAAAATGCCAGACGACAGAGTAAGTTAAAATAAATTTGTGTTATGTTAACAAATTCACTGCCAAAACGGGCACCTTTGTCTGCTCGAATATATATTTGCCACACCAGGGCAGACACCGGTGTCCGCTGAAAGGAAATATAATCTAAGGTGAGAGGACAACATTTTTGCAATATTCCAAAGTAGCTATCGAATTTGACGTATAAAGTATTTTGATTCTATCATTGGTTTTTGGTAGTAAGTTTTTATAAATAATTTATTGGACGTGACTGCTAAATCAAAAATGACAAGTAGAACCAAAAGTGTAGAAATTATCCAGGCATCAATGTTTTCTACACTTTTAAGCTTGATAACGGTATAAAAATCTGCAGAGGAATGTATGTTTGGTGATTTACAAAAGTAAGGATTAAATTTAAAATTTGTGCTTAGACGGCCCATGCCCGCGGAAGTGACAATTCTGACGCAGCTTTGCAATGCCAGCTAATAGTGACCACCTGGCATGGTGATAATGGTGAATTTGACCACTAATCATGTCCACTCTAATTGTTCATGTTAGTGCCAGGGCATTCACCGGTGTCCGCTAAGTGTTTTATTATGGGTGGTGTGAAGAGAAACATTGGCTAAAATGTCTTGACAGTGAATGTGTTAATCAAATAACATTATTTTTCTTCTCATGACCATCTATGAAAATAAATCAAGATAGTTTAGTTCTATAAGAAAAAAAAAAATTTGTCATCATTTTCGTTTATTGCTTGTATGTACCCAAATTATGTGATGAATAAATTTTTAGTTTGCTGTGCACGTATCGAGTTACTACACACTGTTGTGCGAAATAGTGTGTTTCGATCTTAAGGCGGAGCTCCGGTCGATATTGCGGAGGGTCTTCTTGAGGATCGGGCCCGTATTCAGAATAACGACGTAACCGCGTCACCGTCCGACGACGTTTTTAAAACAAATAGCTATATAATTTCCCAAGTAGTAATTTCAATGTTAAAACAGTGATTTATATTTAAACAAAACACAAAAAATGGAAATATGTAGACCTCTTAAGACATTAACAGTAGTTTCAATTAACATATCTAGGACAGCTACTTCAGAGTGTACATTTTTGAAAAAACGGCTTCGTGTGGCCTTGTAATCTGCGCTGCATTAGTGAAAATTCCTAAGATAATTAGCATTAAAGGAAAATTGTAGATATGCAATTATTGGATTTCTTTTTGGTTACAGAAATTAATAAAAGTTCATTTTCTAATACAACAGACGTTTATATTTTATAATTAAATAAAGTTAATAATTATAGCAGCTAATCAATTAAATAATTTTTTACTGCCAATTTGCATCAAAAAATTGAACTGAGCTCTGATCTCCAGTATTTAAATATCAGAAAACGTAATTTTGGACTTGAGCTATTCAAATAATAAATCTCTATTCAATTTTTTTATACAGATGGACCTAGTTAAATCGAAAATAATAATTTTTTTACCAAACAACACACACACTTGTATAATTTGAGTTTATTTTATATTAACATTGTTAAATTTTTATGTGCCTTCTAACGTTGTTTATACTAAATTGTTGACGGTGTTGATTTCTTTCTTTCCTGCTGGATACGTATGAAGCGCTAAAGTACAAGTCATGATAATATTTTTTGTTTGATAATCGAGAGTATTTGTACACAACATCCCCCATTCTATTAATCTTGACTAACCCTCGGTGTAAATATTCTATAATTGTGAAGTTTCCTTTTTAAACACACTAATGTTTTCTAACTTATTTTTAATCACAGTTGTTGATATACATACTTATATGATGATGAAGAGAACATTGTACACTGTGCATATAAATATTAATTAATTGTATGTGTGTGTGGGTAGCGAGATGCCGATGAATGTGTATTTGGTATGATATATTTATATATATTATGAAATATTATAGTACTATTTATGTTATTTTATAGAACATTATATTATATAAATAAATGATTATAAAGAACTTATTTTTGTCTTTTGAATTTTACACTAAAATTTATGAAAAAATTAACATTTATTAATTTGTTTTACATAAACATGTTCTCTACCAATGCCACATATACAGTGTTGAATCGATTAGTTATAGGAATTCAACATTAAGGGAATTTTTCTTTCAAGTATACACATGTATACAGTGAACATTTTCTGACAGTTGTTGATTTTTTAAAAGAGTTCAATTTGAAGCTTTCACCGAGTGTTTTCCACTCCTAGATTAAGCATGAAGAAACATTTTCAGGTTTTCTATACTCGAAATTTTACTTCATGTGAGACGAGTTAAAACACTGGTTTTAAGTGAAGTTCAAAAGATACGTTTTTAGCATACTGCTTTAGTAGCATATGGTAAACTACACAACATATCAATGTTTCATACACGTGCCACGTAAGAGTAAAATTTCGAGTTTAGAAAAGCCTGAAAATTTACTGCATGCTTAGCCAGGGAGTGGAAAACACTCGTTTAAAGCTTTCACTTGAACTCTTTTAAAAAACAACGAATATCTGAAAATATATGGCATATATGATGTATACTTAAAAGAAAAACTCCCTGTAAAATGAGTTCAGTTCGAAACTTGTACAAAGGGATTAAGCATGAAGTAAAATTACGAGTTCAGAAAAGCCTAAAATTATAATTTGCTTGGCGTACCGAAACGCCCAGAAAATCCAAATTTTAAGGCTTTTCTAAACTCAAAATTATACTTTAGTGTGCTAAATTATATTTTGAACTTCACAACAATTCAGTGTTTTATGCGCCACATATATATGAAAGTTACTTTTTTTTCTCTAGAATGGTTGGATAAAATTCATAAATGTGACCACTATTTTTTTATAAGTTAATTTGTTCTATGAAATCTAACTATAAACAGATTGGTTGAATTTGAACTATGAAACAGGTACAAGGTGTTCTTGAGAAGTAGGAAAGATTAATGTTTTTATAAATTGCACCAAAAACCCATTATCATTTAAATATTTTTTTTCTGTTGCAATAAAAAAAAGGAAAAACTAGGGATCTTCTTATAGTTTTATACGGAATTTGATCATAAATTCGGCATACTAACTCCATATCTGGTCTGGATATTAAAAATAAACCGGGCGGATAGTAACCGGATATCTGCTGCAACTCCAATTAATATAACCTCAAATATTAATAAAAAGGAACTTTATTTTTAAAATAAAAATACACAAAATATATCTTTCTTACAAATATTTTATTAAGTTCAATACATAAATATATGTATTGACATCATTAAAATTAAAATATATTTAACGATTGGACTTAGCAACACGTTCGAGTTCATCCTTCTTCTTGATGGCGTAGGAGTTTGATGATCCCTGTGATAAAAAAACAAAATTTCACAAATCACAATAAAATGGTTGATTGGATAATAAAAACTTGTAGTTATTTTAATGTGTTGCATCTATGAATAAACAGATTGCCATAAAAAAACATTCCGTATAATAATCAAAAAATGCTTTTCTATTGTCCTTAAGCGAAACCACAAAATTAATTAAAATAGTAATCAAGTGGCATTAGATAGGACTTTGATAAAATGTAATTATGCAGTAATTTATAATACTAATTTGGAAAAAATTAAAATTCCAATTAGGAATTTGATTTTTATAGATATTATTATTAGGTTTTATACGAAGTGGTATTAAGTAAATGAATATTTCGTTGTGATTACCAATCACAAAGTTTGATTTCTCGAAAGAGAAAAATTGTGATTGAAAACATTTTAAAACAAATTATGATCTATTACTAAAACTCACCTTAGCGGCGTTGATAAGCTCATCAGCTAAGCACTCAGCAATCGTCTTGATGTTACGGAATGCGGCTTCACGGGCACCTGTGCACAACAACCAGATAGCTTGATTCACCCTCCTCAATGGAGACACATCCACAGCCTGCCTTCTCACGGTACCAGCCCTACCGATACGGGTGGAATCTTCACGTGGTCCAGAATTGATAATAGCCGTAACTAAAATCTGCAAATAAAAATATCACTAAAGAAACTGGATAACAAATAAACAATTTAAAAAAATTAATAAACATTATCAGTTTGCTTAATAATTATTTATCAACAAGTTATACATTCTGAAGAGGTGTCAGAAAAAATTATTATATCATCATGAAAACAACAAAAACTGCAATCTTTTAATTTATATGGTAATATTTATGCGTCTCTGCTGAAGATCCCTAAATTAAAAGATTACTATCAAAATAGTTATTTACCTACCTGTAATGGATTTTCACCGGTGAGCAAGTGGATGATCTCAAAGGCATGCTTGACGATACGGACGGCCATCAGTTTCTTGCCGTTGTTGCGTCCGTGCATCATCAGTGAGTTGGTGAGACGCTCCACAATTGGGCACTGCGCTTTCCTAAACCTCTTGGCGGCATATCTGCCAGCAGAGTGGGGTAGATATTTGGCGTTCTTTTCTTTCACCGCAATGTAATCCTATCGCAGTAAAACTAATCTAAATATAAATCTTTCAAACTCAACATCTAAACAATTACTTAATCTTGATAAAACACTCAGAGTATAACAATCAACACTGTAATTTCTGAAGAGGTGTCAGAAATGTATGTTTTTGTTTCTATCATCATTATAAAACAAATTTATGTGACTTTCAATAAAAATAGAGCTAAAATATAAACAGAAGGACAGATGGACTTACACATTTAAGAATTACATACTTGCAAAGACATATCGTTGACTTGTACGTCATCGCAGCTCCACCTTCCGAAAAGTTTGATTTCGGGGGATTCGGCGGGGGCTGGTGCAGCCGACATGGCTACATCTTCGTAAGTTTCCTCGTAATCCGCCATTTTGTTTCACTGGAAAAAAGTTAACAAATCCTTCATTAATTTATGGGGATGCACTTTCTACGGATATTAAAATTACAGTAAACTTCAGATAGTTGTGTGAATCAACAATATTGTTCAGACAAGAGGTGTCAGAAAATAAACAAAATCATCATATAAATGTAAGTAATAACTAGTAAAATAGCTTTAAAAAATATTGATGAGAATTTTTAAAGTGCAATTCCCTGATTATAGCATCGACACATTAAATATAATTCAGTTTAAAAGTATACTCAATGACATTAGAAGCGTAACACCCAGAAGGAGTTATTATTATAACTTGATTTTTTGCCAGTATAGTAGTCTTACATCAAGAATAAAATGATTACATTTTCAAGAAATTTTATTAAAAAACAATCCAAAAATAATTAATAATGTGTTTGGCGACCCCTTTGCTGTATACACTCCTGTAGACGTCTGGGCATCGACAAAATGAGATGGTTGATGTCTTCTTGAGGCATCTCGTTCCAAGCAACTTGAATTTCATCGATCAACTGTGCTAGAGTCTGTGGAGGATGGTGCAAAGAGAATATTCTTCCCATGATATACCACACATGTTCAATGGGATTTAAATCCGGCGAACGGGGCGGCCACGCCAAAACATTAACACCAGCTTCATTAAGAAAGTTCATAGTTCGACGAGCAATATGGGGACGTGCGTTATCTTGTTGAAAAAGTACGTCTGGGCGGCCATCTAAATAAGGCAACAAAGTCGGTCGTATGACGTCTTCAACATAACGCGCAGCTGTCATACTGCCTCGAATGAATACAAGAGGTGATCGACTACCATAAGCAATAGCCCCCCAAACCATTACTCCAGCAGTCCTGTGTACATGCCTCTCAATAGCAAACCTAAGATCAGGTCGTTCTCCATGGTAGTGTCGTACCCTTCTACGGCCATCATGCGTGCCTAGACAAAATCGTGATTCATCGCTGAATACGACATCGTGCCATTCTGCCTCCCAATGCTGCCGTTCTCTGCACCAGTCCAACCTTTGGCGACAGTGTCTCGCTGTTAAAGGAAGCACTAATCTTGGACGGTACGAAAGAAGCCCAACGGATTGAATGCGGCGATATAAGGTTCGCATACTAACGGGCCTACCTTCCCCTCCAATCCATTGATCACCGATTTGACGCGTAGTAGCGAAACGGTCTCGCAGGGCTATTTGTCTTAAGCGCCGATCTTGACGTTCTGTGGTACGCCTTGGTTGACCAATTGGTCTTCTTCTTGCTCCTCTACCTTCTTCTGTCCATACCTGATACACACGTATTACAGTTGCTGCAGTGGAATCAATACTGGGGGCAATTTCGCGATAGGACATACCGACATCTCGATAAGCAACAACTCCCCCCCATCAAAATCGCTCAAATGGTGATATTGTGGACGTCTTCGGACTCGAGGCATTTTATTTAAGCTTAACACACTCAACGGAAACACAAAAACTAAAAACATCTGTACTAAACAGCTCATATAAATAGTTTTATCAGAAAAGAAAAAGTGAAATATTTTTTTTTTTCACAATAAATATAAAAGGCACAAGGTTGAAATTGTTATCAATGTATGCTTTAAATATAGTCACTCTGTTGCTAAAATATGAATTCAAAAAAATCATTCCTTCTTGGTGTTACGCTTCTAATGTCATTGAGTATATAACATATTTAAAATTAAAAACTTTATAGCAAAAAAACATAATTTTGTGTAGAAAGAAGCCCAACAATACAATGATATTTCACGAGTAGTATTTTTGACAATGTAATTCTAATCGGTATTTGTCTTGTGTATCGAATGAAACACGTTTGGGTTTTTTCCCAGAGTAGCATCGGACCTCCCTTAAGAGTAGTATACAAACATAAAACAGACGATGAGACATCAGTTGTATTTCTTAATATAATTTTAAAATACACTTGAAATATTACTGTATTTTTACGTTGTAATCTACGTTAACTTCCTTATTAATAATTATAGATTATTCTAAGAAAAGACCGGACTAGGGCATCACACTTAGCGTCTGATAATAATGCAGTAAAATTCAGCAGAATTGTTTACCATGTTCACTCACTTTTACAAAAAAATACAATGTTTAATCCAATTGTTACAAAACCACAATGAACACACTCATGGTACAACTAATTGAAAAAAGCAGATGTATTATTCAAGGAAGTTTTCTTGTGTGGACGCCCGCATGGTTATTTACATGCTGCGTCTAACCAAGAAAACACACAACACGTGTCAAATAGCTGCCTGTGGGGTTTAATTTCAGCTAAAACGACTAAATAGCACTGGATTTTACTTGAAATTGCTGCAAAACTTACTCAAATGTGAAAAATAACTAAATAAATACTATAATCACCTTTGTGGGAATTTCTCTCACGTCCACCTAACAGGAGCGTGAAACGGAAAAGGCCATTTGCAAAGAGAGTGGATAGAAGGCGGAAACTCGTGGCTCCGTCTATGCTTCGCAATGCTACCAACATTATTATTAATTAATACAGTTTTTAGAATCAGAGCATAAATTAAATCACAATTTATTATTAACAACTCAAATCAATATATACACCATTCCATTTGTTTCTGGATCTCGCCTAGCCATGCTTTCGTGTTGTTATGTTGCAGTATCAACATTTACATTTTTTATTAGTTGCCACTCCTGATTCCTTATTTTAACAGTGTTGCAATAATTTATGATATCATAAGTAATCCTCTTTTTAATTTTCAAGAGGTTTATTGTTAATCTTGCAACAATTATTTCGCCACGCGGTCGCTTCTTCGAGCATTTTATTATTAAATCAAATTAATCTAGTGTTGCAATGCTGTGTCAATGTCAAAGTGAAAAATAATTTCAGGCACATATTAAATATTAACATGCCAAAGATTATCTCTGAATCAAAAAGGTTACAAATTCTGAAATCCTACAAACATTTTAGGGAAAGTAATCCAAATCTACAGCATCACAATATTATTACGATTTTAATAGATATTTTTGGGGTATGTCTAGTATTTTAATTATCATATATATTTAATTAAAGATAATTACGTTTCAGGTAGGGAGATCTTCATTACAATTAATTTTACGACAAAGACCTGACGAATTGAAATCTACTACTTCTGGCAAACGATCTAAAAACAGCCATTTTTGGAATCACCTAGCTAGAAAAGATCTGCAACAACTAATTTGGCAATATAACTCTAGAAATCAGTATTTTACTTTGAGAGATCTTTTGAATGATATGAAAGAAAATTATGAGTTCCATGGAAGTAGAACAACACTTTATAGGGTTGTTAAAAGTATGGGGTATAAATTCAAATTAATTAATGGGCGCAAAATTCTCTGTGAACAAAAACATGTTGTTGCAGCTAAAATTATTTTCCTTAGAAAATTTTTACAGTATCAAAATTCCAGTGAAGATATCCAATTCGTATACCTGGATGAAACATGGATATATCAGAATGGATCCGTGGTTCGACGCTGGGTACACGAAACGGATATAAAAAGTAATCCAAATAAATTCAAAAATGAAGGCAAACGCTTCACCATTCTACATGCTGGGTATAGGGGTGGGTTTTTGGATGGGTGCGATTTTTTATTACATTCGAAAAACAATGACCGAGATTACCATGCCACAATGGATGGTAATACTTTTCAAAATTGGGTGGTTAATCAACTTATTCCTGCTTTGGCTAAGCTTTCAGGGAAATGTGTAGTTATTATGGATAATGCTGCATACCATTCTGTGCAATTAGACAAAACTCCTTCATTTTCTTGTAAGAAATGCGAAATGCAGGATTGGTTGGTTAAACACAATGTAAAATTCAATCCAAAATTAACCAAAAAGGAACTATGGGCTTTATTTATACCTTTTCGATCAAATGACAAAATTTACGTAGTTGATGACATTTTGAGAAAGAACGGGCACGAAGTTCTTAGATTACCGCCATACCATTGTCAATACTGAGGGCCAACAGAAGAGAGAATGACCAAAATTAAGGTGGATGGATGGAGTTGATCAAAATGTGTTAACGGGAAGACCCAAGCGAGAAATACAAATGGATGACGAAATAAGTTTGCAGAGCCGAATTCATTATATTTGTTATATACAATATTATTGCTGTGTTTGTATGTACAAAAACCAAGTAGTAAATTTTGTTAATCTTAAAACTGCATATAATTATCCTTTTATATCTGAAAATTTGTAAAACAGGCAACAGTGTAAGATCACAATAGTCAGAAATTATAACCTTAAAATCGAACATCTGACAGTGACATTTAAAAACCCTGATTTAAAACACAACCAGCCCCATTTACAATACTTAAACTGTCACTTTTGACAAATGGAATATATTATACAATACGAAATACGTTGTATAATTTTAAATAGAAGCTCAATAAAACTGTCATAGCAGTAAATCATTAATATTTTAACAGTTGGTTATATTTCAGCGCTAAATTTAAATGAAGTAAAACTATTTAATAAACCATAAAGTAAATATATATGTTTTTATTGAATCAATACTGAATTGTTTATTAAAACCAATTTCAATCAATTTTAAGTATTTATGCATACAATATTAAGAAACTGCAATAAGTATTTGAAGGATTTTAATTATTTAACGTTGGTATGTGTATTGAATAAAGTAAAAAATAAAAAAGAACTTTCTGCAAAAAGTCCTTTGAAATATGCTACTTAAAATGAAATGGTTGATTATATTTATTTTATTTTATATAATATCAATTCTCAAATATTATTTATTGGTATTGAATATTAGGGACTTTACTTCTTTTATGTTGCCTATATTAAAAGCGCGAATTTTAATTACATTATGCGTTTCACTTTAGAAGCCATTAAATCTTTGTTCTTCTCAATATTAGGCTATTTTTGGAAACGCTTTATCCACTTTTTGAAAGATATTTTGTAAAATGTACATTTCATAAATATTTATGCGAAAATGTTGTTGACACATTTTTGACAGGTTATTGTTGTATCTAATGTTGTCTATGTAGGAACGAGCGGGTGAGTTTATCAATATTTTATCTCCACTTAACTAGTATTAATAATTAGTAAATAACATTATTTTGCACTAGAGATAAAGGGAGTATTCCACATGCGTTTAAGCGATCCGTCGCTTTATTTGCAAGGTATCATATCTTGCCACCGTACATAAATTGATATGACGTTGGAAGACCCGTTTTTCGTTGTAAAAGAGTAAGCATTATTTGTGAAAAACGCACGATTCTCAGCTTGTTTGTGCAAATCTTCATTTGCGAAAATATTGCGTATGCGTCCCCCTTTGTTATCTGAATGCCTGTCAAATTCTGGAACAACCTTTTTTTTTGTTTAACTGCAAGAGGCATGTCCCATGAATCAGAGTTTTAGTTTTGCTTATCCACACACACACACTCTTACTTTACTCTGTATTTAGTGTTAATGCAAGACACGATGGTTTTGTTTTGTGAATGTTTCTTGTGGCTGGAACGCAGATGTGTGCTTGTTAGTAATTCGAACGGGTCTCGGTTGGTTTTAGTGAGGTTTTTAAAGCGCTAAACAAAACGAGGGGTTTGTACCTCCGATGGATTGAGCTGCAGGATGATTCGGTGTGTATTACCAAGGATGAGGTGGAATGGACCAATACAGAGTTGAAGAACTCGTTACGTAGTATAGAATGGGATCTCGAGGATCTTGAAGATACTATTGATATCCTTTTTTTTAGATCCAAATTTGTGCTTTTAAATATGTAATATTATTTTAACACGTTCACCGTGAGGGCGGTCCCAGGGGCTGCTGTATACCTTACCGCCTGTGCCAGAGTAGTCTCTAGGGACCGTTAGGTAGTCTCGATAGTTAAGATCTCAAGGCGTTAAATGACTGCTAAGTTAGAATATTTACACGTGTAATGGATTACGTTGGGTTCTACAAGGTATTTCCCCATATAAATACTTGAAATATAGTTGATAAAGAGTTTTATTAGTGTTAAATTTATTTTGAAAACACAAAAAACTTCTTAGCCCACAGAGAATGTTTGCAATATATGCTATGGCGGTTAACGTGGTAATTAATAATATTCAAGAATAATTATATGGTTAAATACTTTCAAAAATAATGAATTACATTTATCATTTACTTTCACTAGTAACTTTCTTTTAATTTTGTCATGTTCCAAAAAATATTTGAATTACCTGCTTTGTTCTGGAGATATTGTTTCTGTGTGTTTATGTTTAATAGTTATGTTGCTTTCCTTAACACTGAGCACATATTGTTGAGAAGAATCCTTCAAAGTTTAAATTAGATAATAAGGAATTAACAACGAGGAAGAATTTTATTGATTCCACAAGGGAGGAGGTTAAGGTTAGTTGTGTTTTGTTTAAATGTTTATTATTGCTTATCGTCTATTTTTTTTGTTTCTTAATTGTATATATTTCAATTTATTTCTTTTCTTGAACTCAGAATGTTGTACATTTTTATAACTTATTGTGTATTATTTTTAAATTACATTTGTGTAAATATGTATTTTTCTATTTACAGTCTATGAAAGAAAAAATCAACATGAACCGAAACAGGGATAGAGATAGAACTGCTCGTCAAGTAAGTGTTTTTGCTATTTTAAATAGTTAATTTTGTTATATTTGTTGTTTCTTGTTAGCCCTTACTGGATCCTAGTCCTGTGCGGGTCATGAATACGGGCAGCCATGGTACAACTAAGTACTCAAAGCTTGAGAACGAGCTGGACAGTCCGCACAGGTTTTTAAACGACACGCTGGCGCAGCAGCAGTACATGACTCGAAATCAGGACGAGCAGTTGGAGGCGATAAGCGATTCGTTAGGCTCGCTCAAAACCGTCTCGAGGCATATTTCCGTTGAAATTGACGAACAAGCAGGGTATATATTAAAAAAAATTGAGGTTACAAGTGTGATTGTTTGATTTCGTGTTTCAGCATGTTAGATGAGTTTGGTGCTGATTTGGAGCACACCGAGAGTAAATTAGACGCTACAATGAAGAAAATTGCCAAGGTTTTACACATGTCGAATGGTATGCATTTGTTTTATTTTTATTCATTTGATGTGATTAAAGAGAGTTAGAAATTAAACTGTAAAGGCAAGAAATCATGTTAATTCTTGTTACATACAGGGTGTTTCAGTGAAGACGGAAAGCTCAATATTCTCTTAATATTAAAAATATGAAAAACTGTTTTAGATACAACTTACATGAAATTATTTACTTGACAACATAAAATTATTTTTGCATATACAGGGTGTTCCGTAATTCCTGGATGCCATACAACTTTGTTATTTTAAATAGGACATCTCATGTATTATTAACTTTTTGGATTCCTTGTTAAAAATTAATCCTAGTTAATATAAAATTTGGTCTAAGCCGTACCTACCATTTTGAAATTATTCGACAATTTTGGAAATAATTGTAGTGGTTTCGTAAACCTAAAATATCTCTAAAACTAAATGAGATAGAGAGTTGAAGTGTATCTATAATCGATTAATATTAGGTTACATAATACATTAGATATTTGATAAAGTTGGATTATGTTAGGTTAGGTTATATGAAAGAAATTGAGGTTAGGTTAGATTAGATGTCAGTTCTCTACTACTTTTTTCTTGTAATCTTTTGTACTTGGAATATTTCAGTTTTTGTTATTATTGCTATTACATTGCTATACGTATCACAAAGTAACCGCATTTATTATTATAATCCTCAGCTATTTACGTACTACGCATGACTCACATTATTCGATAGCCGCTCTGTTCGGGGTCCAGAACGGAAGTTTTGATTCAGGTTATTATTTCTAAGTTATTTAGGTTAGGTTTATTGGGAGACAGTTGGGAGAGTTGTTTTAAGTATTCAAAAGCAAACATTATATTCGACGGTTCAGCGTGAGTAGTGAGTCCCTCCTGCTTGCGTAGTTGTTTCACAAATCCCTTTTCATCCTTTACAATCACCCAAATCCTGAAAATCTGTTCATTTATTTCCCATCCCTACAATCACGTGTGCATTTTTCGTAAATCCCTTTTTTTTCCTCGGAAATATCGATACTCTATTTATTCAATTATTTGAAATTACTGTGATTGGTCAACAGGGCTTAGTTGCCAAGCCGATTATTTACACGTAAGAAGATTATCTTTGACACAATGTTGGCAAAACAAAAATGCTAAATGGGATTAAGTGCTATCAATTTTCTATTTTCTTCGAGACTTTTACTTTTACACTGATGATAAGGATATCTTTTCTTATCTATTAGACGAAAGTAAATAGTTATTTGTTTGATATTGGAGGCATTTTCATTTCCTATTAAGATAAACAAAATAAATATGTGATTTTCGATTTGTTTAAAAAATTAATAAATACTTTTTTCTTATTTGCAGATCGAAGGCAGTGGACCGCAATTATAATTTTATCTATTATTCTTGTGATTGTGATACTACTATTTATTTTACTGTGATTTTTACTTTACGAAATGTTTATTTACGGATACGTATATCAATAATTATTTTTTCTCCTTGCAGTTTTTGAGATGTATAGTACAAATTCGGTATTTTTTCTATAATTGCACTTAATTGGGTAAATTATAAAGTGAAATTTATATAGAAAATCATGAAGATTTATTATAAATATCTATTTAAATAATTTATCGGGATCGGAATTTTAAATGTTTGTTTCGAAGTTTTAAATTTTCTCAACTGATTTGTATAATTTATGGTGCCATTTTATTAATTTATTTATAGCAATATTAGAAAAGTTGAAAGTGAATTCCATATTATAATAAAAAAAAAGTAAAAAAAAAATTGTAATTTATATTGTTAAAAATCATAACAGTAATTGAATTATTATAATTTTTTTAACAATACTTTAATTCATGATATTATTTTTAACAATATTGATTATAACTAGATTGGTGAGACAATTTAATTACAACACCATCATGGCTATATAAACAAGAAAAAAGCTAAATATCCCCCTTAACCCATTAACGGCCGAGCAATTATAGAGTTAACTCTAGAAGTTGATTTTAGGTAAAATTCTGCACTTCTTTTTATGATTTCTATAGATGACTTATTGTATTACATGCTGTAAATTTTTCTATTAAATATACGTAAGTATACGCTGTAAATTTTTAGGCATTCATCTATTTTATATAAAAACGTGAAACATGAAGTTTAAAATGAGTGTTTCCACTCCCAGACTAAGCATGAAGTAAAATTTCGAGTTTAGAAAAGCCTGAAAATTTGGTTTGGTCGCTCCGCGAAGCGGAGCGGCCAAACCAAATTTTCAGGCTTTTCTAAACTCGAAATTTTACTTCATGCGCCACGCGTATAAAACACTGAAATATTGTGAAGTTAGAAATACACTGCCTTTTTTTTATGAGTAATAATCGAAATATTAAAATAACAAAATATTTATATTTTTCTTCATACATTTTCAAGTCAGGTTAAATAATATAATATATCAAATTAACTTATTTAGTAATTTAATTAACAAAAAATTAATAATGTTGCGTGTATGCACCAACGGCGCTTAATGGGTTAAGGGTACTGTATTTCTACAATAATAAAACCCAATTTATTGGTTCTCTAATGAGTTCATTCTGTTCTACAAAGATGGTTTATGTAGTTATATTGTATCCCCAAAAATATAACCAGTGTAATAGATTAACAATTTTTTTTATATTAAAAATTTATATTTATTTACAAACCAAATAATATGATAATAGTGATGTTTTTTTATAAGTATTTATTGTTATTATTTTATTTTTGTTAGATGATAAGTAAATAGACTGTCTTTTTAGAGTCCCAGAAAAAATCTTTTTTCATACTATTGTGTATAGTCCTGCTACTTTTATATTCAAATCTTGACTATTAAAAAAGAATCATTCCAATGTCTAAGCTTTAAATATTTCAAAATAAAAGTTCTGCTGTTTACGAGGAAACGATGCGTGCAGTTGAAAAAAAGTAGCAAGCCTAAGATGGATATCGTGTTGAGTGTAGTTCCCATTTTGTTTTGTATTTTATATAGAGTAAACATCACGTATTTAACCAAATAAATATTATTGAATGATTAACCAATTGTTTTTTTAATCCAATAATTGCATCAAAATTGCTCAACAGTTGCTATTTTGTTATAAAAATTGTATGATTTTGAGACAGTAATTATTTGATTTCACAATTTACAAAAAATAATTGGTGCAGTGTTTCGATTGTTTATCAATGTTGAAATAATAAAAAACCAAGCAGGTAATGTGATTTTAATGGCAAGGATGGGGGAGTTCAAACGCCCCAAATTTTTACAATGTTGGGTTTTTAAAACTTTTGAGGCAGATAAAATAAATGGAATCTGTTAACACCTTGGCATAATTTTGTTCATATTTTCAGCTACATGTGACATATTTTTGAGGTCGTTTCCTATGTAAATGCCAAATATGTAATTTAATGAGGAAAAATACAATAAATTCTGTAAGGTACGATTCACGAGAGGTGTCCCATGGTTTCCTTGATTTGTAGTGCTTTCTGCACCAATACATGTAATACGAATCATCAGATTACAGGTGTGAAAAGAGACAGAAAACATTATAATATGTCTGCTATGGTTTTTTTATGGAACATGCGAAAACGTATGTTCCGGTATGCAGCTTTAAAATTTTGAACGTCACATTTTAACAACTCACTCAGCAAAAAACAAACAAATAACGTTATATCAACATTGTAGCAACATTAAACGTTGTTTTAATGTTGATGAAACATTACTCAAATGGATTTTCTCAGTGGGAATGTCTTCGTAAAAGTAAATCTGCAAAAACCAAGCCACAAATCATTTTAATTTAAAAATAATAATTTCAGATAAATGGTCACAAAATTAATACAAAACTCTGGAACATAAATAAAATTATGTCACAACTAAATTATATAACCCACTATACATAAAAAAATAAGAAATTCTTTAGGAATCATCTGTTTTAAATAGCAAAGTATTCATTTAGATTATATAATTCTGCTTGGAGCAGAAAATCGTATATGGCTGTTTATATTTTTTAAATGAATCTATTCCTTTTATATTGTTTGGTAACGCGTTATAAAATTTAATGCACCGATACATCGCATTTCGCTCGGTAGGTGAGCTTATGATGAGGATGTACAATTTCTCTATTACGAGTACAATATTGTCGGTCATCATCAGCAATGAAAATCTCTCTATTTTTAAAAACAAACATTAAACACTCATATATGAATACAGAAAAAACTGTTTGGGTTCTATTTGATTTAAACAGTCCTCGGCATGACGCTCTATATTTTAGCCCGAATATGGTTCGTATGCATCGTTTTTGAAGAACAAATAATTTTCCAATTGATGTACTATTTCCCCAAAATATGAGATAATAATTAATGTGCTCAATCGTTTTAAATGTGAGTTTAAGTGGTATAATTCCAATTTCCACATCTACTAAATAGTTCAGGTATTTACAGAAATAAATAATGCATTTATGTTGATTATGTGTAAGCTCAAACGAAAATGTTACTTAGAATTGAATTGATTTGGCAAATAGTCATCGGATTAATCTGTTAAAACAGGGAATTTTTCTTTTAAGTATACATACAGGGAATTTCCTTTCAGGGGCAGGAGAAATGGGGAGAACATATATAGAAAGGACGAGGGGGGGGGGGTAGGACAGGGGCAGAAGGGCTATGAGAGGACCAGGGGACTAGGGAGCAAATAGGGAGAGTGGGGAAAGAAGGGACAATAACAATAGGGTTTTGGAATGTAGTGGGAATAAAGTCTACAGTGCAGGAGTACAAGTGGAAGAAAGACTTTGATTGGGTAATCGGGAAGGACATAGTGGGGTTAGTAGAAACTTGGATGGTGAAGAAGGAATGGGGAGAAGTGAAAGAATGGTTACCAAGGGGGTTTGGATGGGAGATGATAGAGGCAGTAAAATGTGCAAGGAGGGGGAGGGCCAAGGGGGGAATGATTGTTGGATGGAGAGAGGATAGGGAAGGAAGCAAGAGGGAGATGATGGAGGAATGCGAAGGGCTAGTGTGGGTAAATTATCAGCAGGGAGGATATCGGGTTGATGTAGGGGTGGTGTAGAATTGGACGGACATAAGAAAGAAAATAGATGAGAGAGCGGGCGAAGGATGGTGGGGGGGATTTCAATGCCAGAATAGGGGAAGCGGGGGGAGGGATTGTAGAGGACAGTTCGGTGGTGAAAAGGAGTTCACAGGATAAATGTATAAATGGGGAGGGCAAGAGGATGAAGGAGTGGGTGATGGAGGAGGGATGGGAGATTTTGAACGGATGCACAGAGGGCGATTGGAAGAGGAGAAAAACGTACATTGGACCAAGAGGGGCATCAGTAATTGATTATGAGGTGGTCAAGGGGATAGAAAGAAGAGATATAAGAGGCATGGAGGTGGAAGAGGTGCTAGGATCTGACCAGCTACCGTTAACTGTGGAGATGTGGATGGAAAAGGGAAGAGAAGAGGAAAGGGGGCAAGAAAACGAATACCTTGAGTGAGGGGTAAAGGCAATGGAGGATATGAGGAAGAGGATGGCGAGGATTCAATGGGAAGAGGTCAATACAATGGAGGAGATGATAGTGGGATGTGGAAGGAAAAAGAAGGGAGAGAGAAGAGGGGGGAATACATGGTTCGATGAGGAGTGTAGGCAGGCGAAGAGGGAGTTGAGGAAGGCAGTGCGAGAATGCGTAAGAAATGGAGGAGAAGAGGGGAAAGTGGTGGTGGCAAGGAAAAGATATGATGGTATATGTGAGAGGAAGAAGCTGCAGGCGGTGGAAAGAGTGAGCGAGGAATTGAGGGAATGCAGGAACGAGGCGGAAATGTGGAAGGTGCTGAGGAGAGGGGAAAGGAAGAGGCAATTAGGGGTATCGTTGAAGGAATGGCCAAGGAAGTGCAGAGAAGGTATTGAAGTGCCAGTGGGGATGGGAGAAGACAGGCGAGGGGATGGAGAGGAAGAGTTCACGGAGGAGGAGGTCGAAAGAGCGTTCAAGGAGGTGAAGGGAGGGAAGGCAGCAGGAAGGGATGGGCTGAAGGCAGAGATGTAGAAGGAGATTGGGGAAGGGGGGAAGAAGAAATTCAGGGAGCTACTGAATTAGATGTGGAGGGGAAGAGAGAACATACCGGCAGCATGGAGGGTGGGGAGGATGTGCCCGATACATAAAGGAGGGGTTCAGAAGGATGCGGATTGCTATAGGGGGATAACAGTGATGAGCACGAGATGATTGGTAGAAGTAAGGTGTGGATGTTGGCATATGCGGATGATACGGTGCTGGTGAGTGGAGAGTGGGAAGGGATGAAGGATATGCTGAAAAGGACGGAGAGGTTTATGGATAAGAGGGGGTTGAGCGTGAATGTTAGAAAAACGAAATGGATGAGATTCAGAAATAAAGGGAGGGAGGGAAGGGTGAAGGAATTAGAGTGGAAGGGGAAGGTGATTGAGAGGGTTACAAAATTTAAGTATTTAGGGTTTATGTTCAAAGGGACGGGGACGCTTGTAAAGTATGGGATGCCTGTGTGAGGTCTGTGTTAATGTATGGGGTGGAAGGAAGTATGAGGGACGAGAGGGTATGAGTATATGGAGAGGGAGCAGTTGTGGTTCTTGAAGCGTTTGTTGGGGCTGGAAAGGTTGACACCCGGATACATAGCGCTGCAGGAAACGAATAGAGAGAAACTAGAGTGTGAGGAAATGGTGAGAATAGCTAAGTATGACATGAAGTTATGGGACCTGAAGGAAGAGAGATTGGTGAAGGCGATGTGGGTGGCGTGCGTGAATGGGAGAGAGGGTAGATAGAGGAGCGAGAGAAGGAGAATGTATGAGAGGGTGGGTTTGTCGGAGGCGAAGGTGATGAAGTGGCTGGGGAATGGGGTAAAGGTGGATGCGTGGGTGAAAGAGAAGGAGAAGGAGGTGGAAGCACAGGAAAGCAGGGGTGTATAGAGAGGAGTGAATACAACGATAGGTACGGGAGGTGGCAGGTGCATAGGAGAATGCCGAGGTATTTGGTGGAGGGGGATGGAGTAGGGAGAAAGGGTGGTGCTGGCGAGGGCGAGGTGTGGGTCAGGGGAGAGAGGAAGGAAGGTGTGGTTGGGGGAAGAGTATGGGAAGTGTGTAATGTGTGAGCGGGGGAAGGATACGTGGTGTCATTTGGCGGAGGAGTGCGAGGGGGTGAAGGAGGAATGGATGAGAGAGGATGGGGCCGGGGTAAGGACGCTGGAGAAGTTGGGGGAAGAGAGGGGGCAGCGATTAGTGTAGATGTAAGGTAGTATTATGTCAATAAAGTTTTTTTTTTTTTTACAATAAATTCTGTAAGGTACGATTCACGAGAGGTATCCCATAGTTTCCTTGATTTGCTTTCTGCACCAACACATGTAATACGAAAATACTTTGATGTCATCAGATTACGTGTGTAAAAAAAGACAGAAAACTATATAATATGTCTGCTATGGTTTTTAGATGGAATATGCGAAAACGTATGTTCCTGTATGCAGCTTTAAAATTTTGAGGTTAAACGTCACATTTTGACAATGTCTTCGTAAAAGTAAATCTGCAAAAACCCAGCCACAAATCATTTTATTTAATATGCACAATCGTTTTAAATATGAGTTTAAGGGGTATAATTCCAATTTTCACATCTACTAAATAGTTCAGGTATTTAAAGAAATAAATAATTGATTTAACAAATAGTCATCGGATTAATCTGTTAAAACAGGGAATTTTTCTTTTGAGTATACATACAGGGAGTTTTCTATTAGGTATACATATGCATTAGCTTCTTCTAAAGAGTTCAATTTGAAGCTTAAAACGAGTGTTTTCCACTCCCAGACTAAGCATGAAGTAGTTTAGAGTTTAGAAAAGCCTGAACATTTGGTTTGGTCGCTCCCCGCTTCACGCTACGTGACCAAATTAAATTTTCAGGCTTTTCTAAACTCAAAATTTTACTTCATGCTTAACCTGGGAGTGGAAAACACTCGTTTAAACTTCAAATTGACCTCTTTTAAGAAAACAATGAAAATTATTAAAAATCTACAACACGTAATTGGGATATGTATACCCAAAAGAAAAAAATCACAAGAAATTATGATTATTATTCTAAAAGAAAGAACACTAAAATACTTGCAACCTAAACAGTATGACATTGTCATGTAACGTCAAAATTTGACGCAACTAGGAAAAATCGTTGCAGATACAACTGTCGCCATACTCTCTAAAAAATTTGAACCACAGATTCGACATCAATGAGTCATAGGACATCTCTCCCGAATTCCACTATAATTACCTAACATTTACAAAACATGTTGGAATTTTGGTTTTAAGTAACCCTAGTAGCACAAGTACGTCCTATGTACGTACTATGGACGTACCGATTCGTCCACGCGTTCGTCGTATGTACGTACAGATTCGTCCGTGTTCGTACTATGTACGTACATAGTACGTCCGTTTGACACAACATTGTACGTACATAGGACGTACACCCGTGTACGTACATGGGACGTACATGTACGTACATGGGACGTACACGCATGTACGTACAAGGGACGTACATATATGTCCATTCGTGGAACGTGAAAATGAAATAATTATATTAATAATTTTGAAATTACAATTAATATTTGAATTTTGTTATCTACACATTTATTTATTTTATATTATAATTATACATATATTATATTATAGTTGGCATCATTAAAAGAAAAATAGCCCACCTATTAATTACTGTCCCACGAATGAAATTAGTGTACACCTTATGTGGTTTCGACATTAATTTAAATGGATATAGATAAGGTGTACGCTAATTGGGTTCAACAGAGAGTAATATGTGGTCTATTTTACTTTCAATGATACAAATTTATTTTCTACAATATAGTACATAAAACTTTTCATATAAATAAATATGTAGGTAAAAAATTTAAATATTATTGTAATTTCATAAATATTATTGATATAATTATACGATTATTTTTAATTAGTTAATCATCAGCATATTGCTCATTACTTTAGTGGAATGGTAGGTAACAAGATAATAAAAATAAAACTTAAGAGAAAAAATAAATAATTAAATAGTAAAATGACCCATTAATATTTAATTTTTAGTATAAGCAGATGCTCAGAATTTGCATATTTTGATGAAGGAACAAATAAAAAGATACTTTAATTTGGAAAAAATATATTTATTAGATAGTAAACTCATAAAACTATTTGACTAACTAGTCGAATTAACTTCATTTTTTGATCGTTCAGAGCATCTTTTCAACCACTTGTTTATACTCATTTCGACCTCTTTCTCCGTGATCTTCGCGAATAATTTCATTGATGATTCCGTAAACAATTAATATAGATATATTAATTAATAGATTGTTATAAAAAAATATAAGATACATACTTATGAATAATTCATTCAATTTTAAATTACAGAATGGCCTCTTCTTTCTCTTTCCTAAAAAACTAAATTCTTGCCCACAAAACTTATTTGTAATTAATTTTTGAGCAGATCTGTAGATAAACTCGTAAATATTGCTTCCCCCAAATGAAGATATGTCTCTGACCTAAAAAGATAAAAAAATCATTATTATATATATTTAAAGAACATAAGAAGTTAAAAAAAGCATTTGGAAATAATATTAGTTTATAAAATAATATGGATGGATATATCCATGAATGAAATATTTATCAGACACATGTGCTACTATATTCCATAAAGTGCAATTGTTTATTGACTAATAAAAAGATACATACTGCTCTCTGCATATTTTCTTGATTTGATAAAAATTGTTCAAACACTTGTAGAGCATCATAACTATTTATTGGGAAATAATTAATTTCCTCAAAAATTGTATTATGTTCCTCAGGTGCAGCAACAACATTTGTAGTATTTCCCCTGTTCTCTAGGGTTATCAACCTGGTGTTCATGTCAACCATCATTGACTGTATAATGTTTTGTTTTTTTATTATTTGCTCCAAGTATTCTAAAAAGTAATACACCATTTAATCATATTTAATTTAACAATCTGGTTGTAAACTTACTAGTGATTATTTTTAAATCACTTGGATTGTTGCCATCCGACTGGTAAGATCCTTCTATAGAATTGCACTGTGATGATGAAGAAGAGTCTAATTTAAAATAGTTTAAATTAATATATATATATATATATATATATATATATATATAATTTATACAGATTTAAACAACATACTTTTATTTCCTTGCATCTGAGGAGGATCTGGAAGCATTGATACTTCTTCATATTCCGAGGATGAAGCACTTAAGCTTAATGTCTTCCTGAAAATTTTTCTTTTTTTTGATGAATAATCACAAATATTATCCGATTCCAAGTCGGAACAAATAACTGCTTTCTTGCATTTTTTATTGGCCTCTTGGAAAGTGTCTGCAAAAAAATAGTCAATTATAAGCATACAGAGAATTTTATGTAAAACTGAACATGGTCAATGTGAATGTCTGTATTTTTTTTATATTACATTATTGCCTCATATAATGTTTTGAGTGCTAAGGTGATGTATTAATTAATTAATTTTAGTATAATTTAAATAGTAAATTACATTGAGAATGTTTTGAGATGATAGTATTACATAACACACTAAAATCATTAAAATATTACCAAATACATTATTTCGGAATCCAGTGCATGCGAATTTTTTCCATGTCGCCTTGTTAGGGACCTCATGATTTTCAATAGCAACCATTACTAAGCTATTGCTATAAGGTGGCCAATAGCAGTTGTCATTATCCAGCCACGAAGTTGGTACAACGGACACAGCATCCTCCTCAGGAAATTTGCCTACTGACCAGCCTTTATTTTCCATATTATTCTTTAGTGAACAAAAGATATTTTTTATTCCTGTTTTGCAAATTACTCTAATGTTAACTTAAATATTAATAAATTGTCATTACAAATTTTTATTTTATATAGTGTGTTAAAAACCCAAATGTTTAAGACCGTCTCCTCTGTTTTTGTCTATGACCTTGTATGCAAAAGAGGAATTACAACTAATTGGCTTCCAAATTTCAATTTAACATATTTAAATGATATGTCATGTTTACTCCACATTTCTAAATCATCCAAATCTGCCACAATATTCATTGTGTTCAACGATGATGATGGGCATGGCTTACAATAAAAATCTGTTTTTAATTTAAATTTACGACCAATAATGTAACTTCCAACTTGATTGGTTACAAAATTTTCAATACACACTATACTACCATCAACTAATCCACAACAGCTATTAGCTTCGTCGAGTTTTAGTGTAAAGTGTAAGAAATGCAATTCCTTATATTGTTCCACCAAAACCATAGAATGCAAAAGTGGTCCACCATTATATTGAACTTTTAGTATAGGCAGATGGTCGGCAGATTTCACATTATTATACTGACTATTATCAAGCTCAATTTTTCGCTTTATAATTTGTAATAATGGTTTATCACCTTTGCGTACTAATGATTTTAATGATTGTAAGTAATTTTCAAACGGAAAAGCTGAAAATCTTTGTAAAATTCCAAATTTTTTACAGTCTTCAAAAAGATGTATTAAATTATGTATATTATGTGAAACATGTTCTTTACCATAGAGAATTGTGAATGTCTCAATGAAATATTTTAATAAATGGTGTGCATAACTACCTAGATGATATAAATATTTTTCACTTGACAAAATGGTGACACCGATATGAAGACTTAAAAAATTTAAATACCGATCTTGAGATAGGATTGATTTTAAAACAACTGGTCCTGTATAAAATAAAAATTGTCTAAATTCGGTAGCTTTAAAACGTTTAACTTCATCTAATGATCTTGGCTTTCTAACAAACTCACAGGGTATATATTTTTTTTGTTCCAATAATAAATTTGAAGTTTCATTTACTTGATTAAATGATAGTTTTGTAGAAGTTTTGCCGAACAACCATAAATAAATTAATTTTCTAACAACACCTAAGCATATCAGATGCATATAATCTAATGGAATATCGTGAACCATATCAAAATTAGGTATATTTTCAAGTATTGATGTTCCATTGTGGTGATCGTCGTCCTTTTTTCGTCTAAATTCAATATCATTGCGACTCCTTAAATTTTCAGTTTCAGAAAAACAAATTCGGTTATTAATAAATGTTCCCTCAATTTCACATTTCGAACAAGAATTATAGCCAGTATGACCCTTTGTAAAAGTAATAAATGACTTTGCTGGGACATCACAGATAAATGCTTTAATTTTAAATTGATAAATACTGTCTTTATACTTAAAACCGTTCTTTGTGAGAAAGACAATCTCATCAATAAAATGTTTTAAAAAAATATTTGCATCTTTAGGTTTTTCAAGCCCATGATACAATCCTATTAATTCAACTACTGAAGAATTTTCATACAAACTACATAATATTGGATACAGTTGACTACTTGAGCTTTTTGATAAAGGGAGGCCATCAATATTAACACAAATACTAATATTATTCATATTAATATTTATTGGGTATTTATCTAGCAATTTTTCTACAGCCTGAAACATTCCAAAATGATAGTAATGTCCAGGATGTACAACTTGCAATTCACAATGCCTTGGAGTTTTTAATAATGTTCTTGAATCTAATGGTAAACTATTGTCAAAGGGTTGTAACAATCTTAATAAATCATTTAATGCAACATGTGGAATTTGGAATTTTACGGCCCAATCTGCTAAGGCTGTTTTTAAAGATGGATTGTTGGTCGTATTGAAAATAGTTCGTTCATTTGCCGATTCGTTTATTTTAAAACTATTATCAAAAGTAGAATTACTACTTGAAATTGAATCTGAGCAATCTTCATATGAAGGCAATTTTATTAATATCTCTTCATTGCTTGTTGAGTTCTTAATATCACTATAACTATTTAAAATATTTGTTGATTCTATTGACTTATTTGCATCTTTAGAAATGTCCAACTTTATAGCCCTCAGAGTAGCATCTGATGATTTTTGTGCACTCCTATAGAGTTTGCGAGATAATTTATATTTTGGCATACTGAAGCAATTACAGGAAAATAAAAATAAACTATTATAAATAACTAAATGTTAAGTTCAATACCGTTAGTTTAAAATTTCTATGTATAATTAAATGAAATGTAATAGGACTGATCAGTAATGACTCAAATCCCAGGTCAATATTTCGAGTGGCAGCAGATAACTAACCTAGTAAAACAAAACTATATATAGTACATCAAATAGCTTAACTGGGTGTCCTTATTAAGTATGGGTATCTGCATGGGTACCTTCTAAGTGATATAGAGAAATGGTTAAATGGAAGAAAATATGCAGGACAATTAGTAGTATTAGTATCCGGTAGAAAACTAACAAAAACGTTTAGTCTACTCTGAAAAAACCGATTCTGACGATGTTTTATTTTTCTTAATATCTTAGTTATTGTTGATGATAGAAGGATAAGATTTTGACATTATTAAGTAATTTTTTTTATTTTAGTTTTATACCAAATATTATTAGTACTAATTGGCCGGCACATTTTCCCCATTTAACCAATTCTCTATCTCTTACAGTTGGGAGATACCCTTGCAGGGCCTGGTTAACCAGGACACCCTGTATAGTGATTCTTTAGAATTATTAATTTAAAAAATCAACAATTGTGGATATTTATTTTATTGTGAAAATAAATACGAATTTAATTTTAATTTAGGATTTAAGTATTTTATTATTGTATACATTTTCAAATTAAATAATAACCATCTTTGATTTGGTGCATTTTGTAAAAAAATTACATTCATATATTTTATTTTGTTCATAAACAGTATATCCATTTCTGAATAAAATTGTGCAATATCATTGAATCGAATTAAAATGCATTGGTTAAAAACGTAAAGGATCACCATAATTCAAAATGCCCGCTCTAACACCTGTAGCACTCAACAGGTAGCGGCAGGTACCGGCAGGTAGACGCGCGCAATGTAAATATAATCAACGACTATGCTGTTTGAAAAAACTTAACATTTTAACAAAACGCAACGGGGTTTTAGTGCACAATTTGCGGATTTCAATATGCCGGTACAACACGTGTTTAGGTTACCGGTGTTAGATAAACGAAATGTGGACGCATTTATTCACTATAGTGGATAAATGCGATAAATATATATGTTAGTCAAATTGACTTACCTTAAGCAGAACAACTATGACAACAACCAAACTATGACAACAACAAAATAACTATGACAACAAAACTGCAACACGAGTTCCGTGACGAGAAAACGGTAATGGCATCAAAAATGGATGTAAACACACAATACACGCAAGCTGCGTAAGATTGAAGGAGTGCGACGGCGCGACGGTTCGTCTTGCTTTTGCTTTTTTTCTAGCGCGTTATTTAATTTTATAACGCGGAAATGCGTATTTTTTATAGTATTAATTGGTATATCAACATAAATAAAGAAAGATGGCTCGGTGTAACTTCTGATTATTTTTTAAATAAATTATTAAATTCAATTATTTCATTGTATAAATAATAATAATTCTTATAATGGGTAAAATATATATAAATAATTAAATATGAAATATGATACTTACCTTTTTATTTATATAAATATCTAATAACATAACAACACTTCGTATTACGTTATAAGCACGATAAATGAATCATTTAATTTGTTTATATAGAAATATAATGAGTTACATTTTATATTCGTCCATTTATGTACGTACTATGGACGTACATTGATGTACGTACAGAGATGTACGTACTATGGACGTACATTAGTGTACGTACTATGTACGTACACAAATGTACGTCCATAGTACGTCCGTATTACGTCCGTGGACGAATGTACGTAATACGGACGAATCGTGTACGTACTATGGACGAAGTGTGCTATATGGGAAACGTATCCCGATATATACACTGTATTTATACAGGCACTCATTGTCTTTGAAAATCGTTCAATTTGAAGCTTTAAACGAGTGATTTCCACTCCCAAATTAAGTATGAAGTAATATTTCGAGTTTAGAAAAGCCTGAACGTTGAGATTTGGTCCAAATCCAAATTCAGGCTTTTCTAAACTCGAAATTTTACTTCATGCGCCACGCGTATAGAACACTGAAACATTGTGAAGTTTAAACCATACTTTCAGCTCACACCGCAATAATAGATTACAATGCTCTGAATATTAAAAATCAAACTACTTACCTTTTATTTTTCAACATTTGACGTTTCATGCGAAAACAAAAGACATTCGAACAAATAAATTATAGCAACTCAAATTTGGCTACTAATTTAAAAAACAAAAAAGTTACATTTTTTTTAGAGAAATTCTGAAAGGAAAGAAAAAGCTTTGGTTTCATGTAAGCAACGTTCCCAACAAATTGTTTTTAAAATTGGTCGCTACAGGCAGCCGTGCTTTTAAAATTTTCAATTGTATGAAATGATATGATTAAAAATATATTCATTCATTCCACATTAAACTTTTAAATAACTTTTTTATATCCACATTTAAAAGTTAATTTAATTTTGTATCGTATCTTCAATAAAAAACAAACCTTTAGAGTGCTATGATTTTATCTTTTTTAAAATTTAAGTTGGCTACACGATTTAGAAATTGGCATTTAAAACGTCAGACATGATAATTATAATGCATAATTTCAGAGTTGCCAACTTACAATATTTTTCATGGCACTCTAGAGGTTTTTATTTATTGAACATGCGTACATGTTCTACATGTGTTTATATATTTCAGATATTTTTTCACAATTACGGATTATTCCACCAAGAAAGTGGAGATTACATGTTACAAAATCGCAATTCGCAATTATTTTAAAATATCTGTTATGACGGGCTGATTATTTTCTGACAGTTATCTATATTCTTATATAAATTTAAATTTTGTTGTTCTTTTTACTTATTCTATTTCTTAATATAACCTCAAATCAACAACTTCTTTCGTATTTCTAACATCAAATCAGGAAATTTGATTAAAGTGCATTGTGTTATGGATAAAATAAACCTTAATTACTGAAATAAAACTATATTTAATCATTTTGCACATACAAAAGTTTAAATAACTTGGACTCTATTACAAAGAGTTCACCTGTGCGCACGGCGCGCACCTGTCTAGTTCTTAAAATTACCGCCTAAACACGTTTTCAGGGACGTTTCATGGTTTCAGTGGCAGCACTGTTTTCAGGGTACGTTGCCATTTATCAATCACCACCGTTTTTCACACATCCCGGATGCCCGGATTCTCCGGAAATGAACAATTGAATTCAATTCTGATTCCCACCAACCCCGAACGCTAAGAAAAAACCCAACTCGCCAACACACACAAAACATATAATGCGAATTCAACAGACTAAAACCTAATCAGTGCTAGTGAACAAAACCACCCAATTGAAAAGTAAGTAAACAAAACCTTTGTACAGGTTAATTACCTCAACAGACTGTTGGAAATTATTTTAGAGAATCGAAGAAAAATGGCCACAACGGAACAGTTCTCTCTGCGATGGAACAATTTCCATTCGAACCTCACGACGGGGTTTCACGACTTGCTCGAGGCGGCTGACATGGTGGATGTCACGCTTGCCGTCGAGGGGCAGTTTCTGCAGGCGCACAAAATTGTGTTGTCAATATGCAGTCCGTACTTCAAGCAGATTTTTAAAATCAGCCCGTGCAAGCATCCAATCGTGATACTTAAGGATGTCACCCATGACAACATGAAGGATATTTTAGAGTTTATGTATTTGGGGGAGGTGAATGTGCTGAGGGAGAATTTGCCCTCGTTTTTGAGAACGGCTGAGTTGTTGCAGGTGAAAGGATTAACTGGAGACGATTCGGTGAGTATTTTTTATTTCCCTTTAGTGAAAAAGTGCGTGTATAGTGAATTGTTTATTTTATTTCACTGAATCATGTTAGCTTTATTAACTCTACAATAGAGATATGTATTTCTAAACCTACTTTTCTATCAATGGTCTATTCTTTTGTTTAATATCATCATTTGCGTTTCACTGAATTAACAGCCAGGCTGGTCCCTGGAGACCGCTGTATAACTTACCGCCTGTGCCAGAGGTTTCTAGGGACCACTAAGTAGTCACTACAGTTACAATCTATAGGCGTTAAATGACTGCTAAATTAGAATATTTACTCGTGTAATGGATTACGTTGGCTTGTACAGGTTATGTACCTTTGTATTAATACTAGAAATATAGATTATAAGGAGTTTTATTAGCGTAAAATTTTATTTATCATTATACATTGTCTGAAAACACAAAAAACTTGGCCCACAGGGAATGTTTGCAATGGTTAACTCTATTTTGTGTGCTCAATTCAGAATTGGTTGACAAGAAAACATTTGTTTAGCTTAGATTAATTTCAGTGACGGCTCGTGATCTAAAGAAGAGGGTCCGCTGAATGTATTTTGGCGCACGCGCACTGAGACTAAACGGCCTGCCGTACTGAGCATACACCTTCGCTAGAACGATACTTTAAATAAATAATTTTGTCCGACTTTCAAAAATAGAGAGAGAATGTTCTCGGAGTTACAATAACCTTTTTAAACAGGTTATATACATAATATGATTAATTATAATTATACACTAATATATTTCACCTAATCTACCTAAAATGCCTAGGTAATATTTCATAAATTACAATTAGGTAACTATTTAATTATTGTTTGCATTATTAAATTACATCTGTTGTTTAACGATATTTAAAAAGATTTAAAAATATTTTTCGACGAATATGTTTTAACTGTTTTTTAATACCGGTCAGTTGTTGGCCTTAATGACCAATTTGTATTGACTAAATACCTATTTAATTTTAAATAATTGAATAATATAAAATTAATCAGAAATACATTAATAAATAAATCCACTAGTTTTAGTAAAAAAGCTGTGATCTGTAACGTAACCGAATTTAAAGTGTACATCGACACATGGGCAACGGTGTATTGTGTGGAAGAACGGCGATTGCGGCCCCGGCTAATTTGCTGTACTCGAATAAACCATTTGCGGACGTACGTTCACGCTGCAGAGGAAATGTGACGACAGAAACTGCACTGACACTGGTGACGACGTAGCGCTTGCATTAATCTTCACAATCTGAAAATCTACGGCTGGCCGATTTTGCGGATACGAAGTTGCTTAGTAAACATACATTAAATGAAAATAAATTCCCGCACTTATCGGTGTTATACTGAGTGCTTATTAATTTTACCACCTATTAGCCTGTTATATATTTATTATAGAAAATGCGTAATTTTATTTCTGAGAAAATAAAAATTAATAGTTTTGGTTCAATTAAATTTAACGGTACGGCCGACCCTCCCGTCCCTGATTAATTTAGATTTGAATTCTGCTATACAATTAATTTCATTATACAGGGTGCGGAAAAACAGATAGTGCAGTTTGGAACGCCCAGTACATCCCGTGTGGTGGGGGTACCTACCTGGGAGGGATATCATTGTGTCGGGGGGGGTCGTGCCGTTTTTAGTCGTTACCATGGTTTGGTCTGGAGAGCATCGGGGCTTCGCTGTCCGCACATTTCTTGAAAATGGCCGTTCTGCCGTCGCCACCCAGCGGGCCTTCCAGCTGCATTTCAATCTTGCGCGTCGTGATCCCGTCCCTCACCGTAATTTAATCGCGAGTCGGGTGCGTACATTAGAAGAAATTGGTTCCACACAAAGATGATGGTTTAGGAAGACTCAGAACGGTAAGAACACCCGAAAATGAAGCAAGAGTAAGAGAAGCTATCGAATGGTCACCTACGCTCTCTGCCCGGAAGCATGCAACTGCATTGGCCATTACTGATCGCTCTCTAAGACGGATATTGCATGAAGGCTCAATCCACCCCTACAAGATGATGCTTGTTCAAAAGTTAATGCCCCCTGATTATGAAAACCGAATGAGCGCTCCCAAGAAATGTTGAACCGGATCCATGCGAGATCAACTTTTTTCAGTAGTGACGAGGCCCACTTCCATCTCTGTGGAGGGGTGAATAAAGAATATTTTCGATACTGGGCTGTAAATAACCCAAGGCAACTTCACGAGAAACCACTTCACTCCCCAAGAGTCACCGTGTGGTGTGCGATTTCCAAATTTGGGGTGATTGGGCCTTATTTTTTTGAAGAGGACGGACGAACTGTAACTGTCACTGCTCAACGTTATGCTTCATAATGGAATTTTTTTTTCAACCTTGATTGGAAGGACTGATGGAGGAAGCAGATCTGGGAGACATCTGGTTTCAGGACGGGGCTACGGCCCATACTGCTCGAGTTTCAATGACGTAACTGCGACAGGCGCCTTGTTTCTCTAAGAGATGATGTGGAGTGACCCGCACGCTCCCCTGATCTGAGCATTTGCGACTTCTTCCTGTGGGGCTACCTGAAGGAAAAGGTTTTTATGCATCGACCTTGCACCTTGGAAGAACTCAGGGATCGAATTCGGGAGGAAATCGCCGCTATACCCATCGAGATGTGCCAAAATGCGGCTGAAAATTTCAGAAATCACCTTCATCAATGTATCGCTGCTGGGGGTTATCATCTTTCTAATGTCATCTTCAGGACTTAATGCATAAAACGGCATGATGTACCGAGTAAAATAAAATAAACCCCATTTCTTTAAATTGCGCCGTTTTTTTTTAATAGCCCTTCAAAACTGCACTGCCTGTTTTGCTGCACCCTGTATTTAAAGGAAGCTATTTTTGTTGTTGTATAAATTAAACTAATATTTAGAAATTAAATATATTGTTAGAGTAAAACTATTTATTTATAGCAAAGTGAAACATCGTCAAAAAAAGATGAAAAACTCGACTCATTGGGCGACGCCGATGACGACCAAGAGTACAACCAAATCATAGAAGCCGAAGCTTCGATGCTCACGCAATTCACCCAATCGTCTGCACCACCGCCGTCAATACACAAACACCAGCAGAACCCGATCAAACGACAGGCGAAGAACCAAATCAACCACGTGTTCACCAAGAAGACGAAATCGGAGAACGCTCAGCCCAAAGTCATCAAGGCAAAATCGGACGACGAGGGCCAAATTGAGCCAGTGCAGAACATAAAATACGAGATGCCTTTCGAAAACGAGGACCTTCGTGATGTTGTCGGAAATATCGAGACGAACGTAGGTAGTATATCGATGAGTTTGGACACTTCGAATTCTCAGGATCACGGTGAGTTTTGAATTGTTTTGTTTTATTGTATTTGTAATGCTTTTTATTTGCTATGCTTTTATCTAACAATATGATTTTTTCCAAACATTTATGAGGAATACTTGAATTGAAACATTAGAGTTTTTGATGATTTGAAAACAGAGCTGGGACGAATCCTCAAAAAATTGATTCGAATCACCTAATATGATTCGAATTACGAATACTCGAATAAAGGATTTCTAAGAGAAAAATATGTTAGAATTAAATGTATTTTGCAACTATTACCATTTTTAATATTGCTATCAGTTTTTATCAGGGTTGTTATGTTTAAAACACTTTGTTTTAACGCAGTGTTTTAAACATGTTTAAAAACAGCCGTCGTGTTTTAAACATGTTTTAAATCTTAAACGTTAAATTTGTTTAAAACGTTTTTTTTTATTATCTTATATTTGCTAAATTATATTTTATACTACTTTTTAAGATTTTTTGTTTACATTTTTAAATTTTAACTAAATTGTTAAAGATATTTCAAATTACATTATTAAACCTAACATTTTATTACAATAAAATATCACAACTGTCTGTGAAAATGTGATTTTTAAATACAGGAAATTTTTCTTTCAAGTATATACGTATGCATACACTGTAAATTTTACGACATTCGTTGCTTTTTTAAAAGATTTCTATTTGAATCTTTAAACGAGGGTCTTCCACTCCCAGACTAAGCATGAAGTAAAATTTCGAGTTTAGAAAAGCCTGAAAATTTGGATTGGCCGCGTAGCGAAGTGGAGCGGCCAATCCAAATTAGGCTTTTCTAAACTCGAAATTTTACTTCATGCGCCACATGTATAAAACATTGAAATATCGTAAAGTTTAAAATATACGGCTTTAGCAATCTAATATGTAGATGTGAATAAAACATGAGTCAAATTCTACGCTGAACAAATTGTTTAAAACAGTGATTATAAGCGACCCAATAACCCTAACGTATATTAGGTTGCCTATAATTGTTGTTGTATGTGTGTTTTTTGAACTTCACTATAAATCAGTGTTTTCAAGCGTGGCGCATGAAGTAAAATTTCGAGTTTAGAAAAGCCTAATTTGGATTGGCCGCTCCGCTTCGCTACGCGGCCAATCCAAATTCTTAGGCTTTTCTAAACTCGAAATTTTACTTCATGCTTAGTCTGGGAGTGGAAAACACTCGTTAAAAGCCCGAATTAACCGCTTTGAAACAACGAATTCCCACAAATTTAAAAAACTTTGTAATTATGGGGATATGTATACTCAGAAGATAAGTACCCTGTATGTTTTAAACACGTTTTAAACGAGTTTTAAACACGTTTTAAACATGTTTTTAATTGTTAATATTTTAAACGCTGTTTCAATGAAAAAAACACGTTTTGTTAAAAAAAAAACTGTTTGTTTTAATTGAAATGAAAAAAACGTTTTTTAACAACCCTGGTTTTTATTATATTTGTCTCAAAAGTAGGAGGACCACAACAAACTTTTCGGTTTGCACAGCCGAAATATAAGCAATAATTTTAATGAGTAATACAGAAATACTTACTTTTAACACATTGATAACACTGTTTAAACACAAGATGTGTAAATAGATGCAAAGTGCCACTTGGTAAAGAAACGTCAGTTGTGATTCTAAAATGACAGCCGCAATTTTTGTACTTGGATCTCTATGCTTCAGTTTGAGTTTGCCTTTTCGGCAGCCAATAAGGTCGGGTAATTTGATCAGCTGATTTTTGTTGTGGTCTTCTTATTGCGAGACGAACCATAACAAAAATGTTCAAAACCAAATTATTTACTGTTTACAGAAAAGCTTAGAAAAGCCTGAAATTTTACTTCATGCTTAATCAAGGAAAAAAAAGGATAAGTATTACTTTGACTTGAAATAACATCAAACAAATCTTAAGTATTTGATAATACATCAATTCGAATTTTGAAAAGTAGATATTTTAAAAATAAATATTCAGTAATTTGTTTAACATCACGATGGTTTTGACCGTTACTACGTGGTAATCCATATCAAAATTAAATGAAACTATTACTGTTTTTTACCACTTTTATTAATTTATATACAGGGTGACCCGTTTTAATATTATCTCGACAAATATGCATCTTACACAAAATAAAATGAAATGTTCTTCACCTCCGCCCCCTTAGGGGAGGGGGTGAAAGAAAAAGGGAGGCAACTTTGAAATCTTAAATAGGAACCCCTATTTTTTATTTCAGATTCGGATTCTGCACCAACACTTATTTAGGTTTTATCCGAAAAAAAAAGGTGTTTCGTGATAGATAGCTCTGTAGTCGCAAAATGAAGACGTTCCCCATAAACCTAAAAAACGGCCTTTACGCGAACTTATATGAAAAAGAGTATGTAAAGTTTACTTCCAGAGTTTTTTAACTCCTGACAGATGGCGGTAGAATCGCCAAAATTATATATTTTTTTTCAAAATAGCGCATACCATTCGATTTTTAGTAAAAAAAAATATTTTTTGAAATGCTACCAAAAAAATCTTAATTTTTTTGTAGGGTGTGTATGCTATTTTTTTATTTTTTTAGGTCGGCGGGAAGTATTTTTATTTGAGCGACAAAGTTGAAAAAAAATCATTTTATTATACAAATTAACTTCAATAAGTCATTAGAATAATGAATTTTATAATCCTGTATTATTTTAATTTGCGGTCGATACCTGTGTTGACCACAGCAGATTTCTTTAGATTTACTGGGAACGTTTTTATTTTTGCGGCTACAGCGCCATCTAGTCAGGTGGTTCGGCCGGGGGGGGCTCCCCTGCCGAGCACATTGCCATTGTAACTAACAACTACTATCTGTATTCGGCTCTTATTATTTATAAAGATAAACAAATAAAAGAAGACTTACAATGCACAGAAGATAACAAAAAATAAACCCCAACGGATTCACGGGAGTTTTGTAGGTTAAACGCTACCCGAACTGCTCGAACGCTAGCGGTCGAATCAAGATTTAAAGTTGCTCCCTTCCCCTACCCCCTGGGAGGTGGGGGTTAAGAAAATTTCATAGGATCGGATGGCCCCCTCGAAATCATTGAACATTTGTTCAAAACGTTTTTTTGTACGATGCATATTTGTCGAGATATTCCAGTGGATAAATTAAAATGGGTCACCCTGTATATATTACATATAAATAAATACAAATATTTTTCCGACTTAAGTTTCGACAGTGTGAGTGTCATTATACTAGATAATGACATTCACACTGTCGAAACTTAAGTCGTAAAAATATTTATATGTAACACTGTGTACATACAGAGAGTTTTATGTAACACCGAACATATTCATAACGAGAATATTTCATTTAAGTATACATATGCAGACGTTGTACATTTTACCACGTTCGGTTTATTAAAAGAATACAATTTGAAGCTTTAAACGAGTGTTTTCCACTCCCAGGCTAAGCATGAAGTAAAATTTCGAGTTTAGAAAAGCCTGAAAATTTGGTTTGGCCGCTCCGCTTCGCGGAGCGACCAAACCAAATTTTCAGGCTTTTCTAAACTCGAAATTTTACTTCATGCGCCACCAGTACAAAACACTCAAAGTTCAGCGGTGTGTTTTAAACTTCGTAATATGGCAGTGTTTTGTACCGGTGGCGCATGAAGTAAAATTTCTAGTTTAGAAAAGCCTGAAAATTTGGTTTGGACGCTTCGCGCTACGCGTCCAAACCAAATTTTCAGGCTTTTCTAAACTAGAAATTTTACTTCATGCTTAGTCTGGGAGTGGAACACACGCATTTTAAGTTTCAAATTTAACTCCTTTTAAAAAAAACAACGATTATCTTAAGATTTACGGCATATACGCGCTGTACACAAATATACTTGAAAGAAAAACTTGCTGTATGTACAAGTTGAGGCATTAATTGCAACTGATTAACTACAATTTGTAATGTTTATATAGACAACCCAATTTACACATAACCTAAAAATTAAAGGTGTCAAATCGTATTTTATAAAAATGTTCGGTGTTATATAAAACTCTCTGTATATAAATTAATAAAAGTGGTAAAAAACATAGTTATAGTTTCATTTAATTTCAGTAATTTGTAGTTTTTATAAAAGCAGTTTAAAGCTTCTAACGAGGGTTTCCACTCCTTGATTAAACATGAAGTAATATTTCAAGTTTATAAAATCCTGAAAATATGGTTTGGTCGCTCTGCTTCGGTACGTGACCAAACCAAATTTTCAGGCTCTCCTAAACTCGAAATTTTACTTTGTGATTAATCTGGGAGTGGAAAACACTTATTTAAAACTTTAATTTGAACTCTTTTAAAAAACAACGAATATCTGAAAATGTATGCCATAATCGATGTAATTGGGATACGTATACTTAAAAGAAAAAAGTATACATAGGAATTTAAAATACAGGGAATTTTTCTTTTAAGTACCTAATGTTACAAATTTATAAACAATGATACAGTTCTAAATTTACACAATCATCAGATTTTTAGTTCGTTATTAATTATTTTAAAAATCTTATATTCATTTTCAGATATTATTGCGAGAAAAAAGAGAATTTTTTTCTAACTTTAGAAAATCTGATCTTACAAAGTGATTCAAAAAACAGGTTTCGAATCCAATTTTTCTCTTACGAATTCTTTAATTGAGTATTCGTGATTCGAATCATATTAGGTGATTCATATTCGGGTTTCGATTCCTTTCTTTGAGGATTTTTCCAGCTCTGGTTCAAACACGTGTGTTAAAATGTGATAAATTTAAAAAATGTTTAAATAATTTAAAAATGAAGCACTTGCAGTTGAATCGAATTACGAAAAAAAAAAAACGCTATTTTTTCACAAACGAAAAACGGAACCGAATTGGTATATTTTTCGTATTGTGGAGGCGTTTACTTTGTTATACATGTTAATTTATCAATAGAAAACGTTTTAACTTTGTTTGTATAACACAATTTATTTTTATGTGATTGTAGTTGTAACAAATTTAGCTTGCCATTATCGAACATGAACACTTCATGTTCAATAATGGAAAGCTAAATTTGCCGAAACTGCAGGCACATAAAAATAAATTGTGTTATACAAACAATGTTAAAACGTTTTTTATTGATGGTATATTTTTGTTAAATTGAACCCAAATGATTAAAAAACGGTTTGAAGCCCTGAAATAAATAGATGTAATATATGTTTAACCATATTTAACACAGTTATCGTATTATAACAACTATTTTATGATTTTATTTTTCGTTTGCATTTGTGTGCTGAGTTTTTTTATTTTGTGCGTTGTCGTTTTCTTCCACCGATGAGTTTAGTTTTGTTTCTCGTTTGAGTTTTTTATGCATGGTAAGTAAAGATACTAATATTTAACCTGATGACAACCTTTACCCTTTTCTCCTCTCTCTCTCTCTTTCCTTGACATTTGCAGCCAAATGCAACGCCTGCGGGAAAATGATGCGAAAGAGCAGCATACGCAGGCACTTTTACGACGTGCACATCCCCTCGCGGCAGCTGCCCTGCGACATTTGCCACAAACTGTTCAAAACGCCGAACAGCCTAACCACACACCTGATCACCATACACAAACAGCTCAAATCGCACAAAAACAAGGTTAGGTTAAGAGCGGCGAATTGATTGTCCAGTGTTAATGTTGGTTAAGAAAGTGCAAAGGAAATGGTGAGGGGATTCGGAGGACTTAAATTGGAAAAACTGATCCAAACTTACTTGGAATTAAAAAATTAATTTGATCTCTACGCGGGAGGTAAACTACACAGTCACATTTTTTTCAAAATACTTTTTTTTCAAAATACATTTTTTTCAAAATACATTTTTTTCAAAATACATTTTTTCAAAATAAATTTTTTACTGTATTAAGAGCTAAATAGCAGTGCTTTTTTAAAAATTAAAAAAATTTTTTTCATAGATGTGACTTTATGTAGCTTACCTCCTACATACAGAAATATAAACAAGAAAGCGTGGAATATTTAAATGGATAAAAACAAATAAAAATAAAATAGGAGGATTGCTAAAATCATATTGTCAGTTTAATGGTGAACTTTATTGTACTTAACACCTTGACTGTGTGTATTTCTTGGTAAACATGTTCAATGGCGGATTTTCCACAGGCGCACAAGTTACAAAAAAACATAAACACTTTGCAAAAATCACCGAAATAGATTTTATCAACGCTAAAATATAAATGTTCAATCCTTGCAATTTCAAGTGTTGATTGATTACCAGGAGTGGTTACAAGTTCTTGGTTTGAACCAGGGTTGTTAAGTTTAAAACACTTTGATTTATAACAGTGTTTTAAACATGTTTAAAAACAGCCGTCGTGTTTTGAATAATTTTGTTTTAAACATGTTTTAAATGTTAAATTAAAAACACTTGGTTTGTTTCACTATTTGTTTCAATTTACTCGACTAGTTTCGCTTTTTACGGCATTATCAAGAGTCACTCTTGATAATGCCGTAAAAAGCGAAACTAGTCGAGTAAATAGAAACAAATAGTGAAACAAACCAAGTGTTTTTAATTTATCTTTCAATATTATTTCAAAATGTTTCACCAAGTGATAAATGAGAAAGTTATTCAAGAAAAAAAAATATATGTTAAATTCTTTTAAAACATGTTTTAACCGTTAATTTTGTTTAAAAAGTTTTTTTTTATTGTCTTAAATTAGTTAAACTATATTTCGTACTACTTTATTAAACATTTTTTGTTTACGTTTTCAAATTTTAGTTATATTGTTGAAGATATTTAAAATTACATTATTAAAAATAAAATGTTATCAAAGTAAAATATTACAATTATGTCTGCATAAATGTGATTTAAAACGTGTTTTAAACATATTCAGCCTTATTAATAGAATTGCAGCTAATATCATTATAGTTTTATGCTAATTAATCTCTACTAGACGCATACAAACAAGGTCCTAACATTTCTTATTAATAGAGCAAAATCTACATGTTATTAGTTATTTTTGTTATTATTTAACGTAGCAACATTACATTTTCATGTATTCTAACTTCATTGTAATTAAGTAATTTAGGAGGTATATTACGCTGTTTTTTTTTTATGTTTGTGAAAATGTATTTCTTCTAATATATTGTTAGATTAAAATTTTACATATAAGGAGTGTTTCCACTCCCAGACTAAGCATGAAGTAAAATTTCGAGTTTAGAAAAGCCTGAAAATTTGGCTCGGGCGCGTATCGAAGAGGAGCGGCCGAGCCAAATTAGGCTTTTCTAAACTCGAAATTTTACTTCATACGCCACGCGTATAAAACACTGATTTCAAGTGAAGTTCAAAATATACTGATAAGGTTTATACATTTATGATTTATTGCATTATTAATTAAATTCTAAATAACCCTATTTTGTTATGACAATTGAGGTTATGTATAAGATTTAAACTAGGACTATTAAATTATTAGTTGTAAACCAACAGTAGTAACCTACTGAAACGTTTTATTAATCCGAAAATGTCAATATTATCCTTAAAACTGTGTTAAAGCTGTATGCTAACGTCTATTAATAAGGCTGGTTATGTTTTAAACGCGTTTTAAACATGTTTTTAATTGTTAATGCTTTAAACACATGGAAAAACACGTTTTGTAAAAAAAAAACTGTTTGTTTTAATTAAAATAAAAGAAAACTTTTTTTTAACTACTCTGGTTTGAACAAGAAACAAATATCTATAATAATCAGTGACGGCTCGTGATCTAATGAAGTGGGTCGGCCGAAGGTATTTTGGCGCACGCGCACATTTTTAAACATGTTACATACATAATAATGTTATATAATTAAATAATTCTAGTTATACACTGATATATTTCACATAATTTTGCTAAAATACCGAGGTAATATTTTGTAAATTACAATTAGGTAACTACAGTAGAACCTCGCTATACCGGGCCTCGAGATACCGTGATTCGGATATATCGGGGTCATTTTTCAGGTTTCTTTTTTTTAAAGATGTTAATTTTCACAATTGACTGCGTACCGCCCTGATTACGTAAAACGTTCCGGCGTCATTGTATTATATAGTATGTCTTGTTATGTAGGTGGCTACTGCATATACATATATATATATATATATATATAAAAAAAAAAAAAAAAGACCTTTATTGGCATATCTCAACATCTTACAGACTATTTACAATTCATTCGTTATTTCTCCATATATATATATATATATATATATATGTATATATATATATATATATGTATATATATATATATATATGTATATATATATATATATATGTATATATATATATATATATATATATGTATATATATATGTATATATATATATATATATATATATATATATATATATATATATATATATATATATATGTATATATATATATATATGTATATATATATATATCTATGTATATATATATATATATATATATTATATATATATGCGCGTGTGTGTATGTGACTATTATACAAATTACATATATTCGGATATACCGTGTTTTCCTTATATCGTGCTAGGTATAGCCAAAAGCCATCCCGGTATAACGAGGTTCTACTGTATTTAATGATTGTTCGTATTTTTAAACCACATCAGTTGTTTAACGATATTTAAAAATGCGAGATATGTTCTGATTTGTTAAATAAAATTAAAGACGAATATTATGTTTTCACTGTTTTTTTTAATACCGGTTAATTATTGGCCTTAATTATCAATTTGTATTAAAGTAAATGCCTATTTTACTTTTAAATTAAATAATATGAAAATAATCAGAAATACATTGGTAAATAAATCCACTAGTTATAGAATAAAAATCTGTGATGTGTAACGTAACCGAATTTGAAGTGTGCATCGACACAGGCATCAGTGTATTGTGTGGAAGAACGGCGAGTACAGCCCCGGCTAATTTGCCGTACTCGAGTAAACTATTTGCGGACGTACGTTCACGGTGCAGAAGAAATGTAACGACAGAAACTGCACTGACACTTGTGACGACGTAGCGCTTACATTAATTTTCATAATCTGAAAATCTACGGCTGGCCGATATTGCGGATACGAAGTTGCTTAGTAAACATATATTAAATTAAAATAAATGTCTACATTTATCGGCCTTATGCTGAGTGCTTATCATTATTACTACATTTTAGCCTGCTATATATTTATTGCAAAAAATGCGCAATATTTATTTCTGAGAAAATAGAAATTTATAATTTTTGTTCAATCAAATTTACCGGTACGGCAGGGCCGACCCTGCCCTCCCTGACGAGCCGTCACTGATAATAATGTATTGAAAATGAGTTTCTTAATTTTTTAGTGGTTCTTCTTGTTTTAACCAAAATACGACATTAGGAATCAGTTGCGTAATCATGATTTTGTCTATTAAATTGTTTGAGTAAGTTACGTGAAGATCAAATTTAATTGATTAATAAAGCACTAATAACTAATAATGGGCCGACTCGAGTGAGAATAATCGAATCATTCGATTATTAAAATCTTCAATTATTTAATAATCTATTATTATTATTCGAATAATCTTTGGAATGATCATTCGAATGATGATTCAAATGATCATTCGAATGATGATTTAAATGATCATTCAAATGATAATATTAATGATCATTTAAAAGGTACTATGAATGATCATTCAAATGGTAATATGAATGATCATTAAAATGGTTATACAAGGAATTTTCTTTTAAGTGTACATATACGTATGCTTTTTTTAAAATAGTTCAATTTGAAGCTTTAAACGAGCGTTTTCCACTCCCAGATTAAGCGTGAATAAAATTTAATTTTCTGCGGGTTAACTTAGGAATGGTAACCTAACCATGGACATACTGAAAATACCGTGCGATTATTTAACATGTATATTAGAGCAGCCTTAGAATTTTAAATTAGATTACTACTTAACACATAGTTTACCTCAAACTTATTCCATCATTTACTTAGCATTTTGAGCAACCGCACCAAAAAATGGCACCTATTCTAATTTATAATTTAAATGATCGCATGGAGGGGTACCTCAAAATTGAATTGCATCTGTGGCCTCTGAAGTGCTAAATTCGTCATTGAGCAAACTTAAATTTAATCTGTATGGTGCAAAAAAATGACTGATGGTCTAATTCTTAAATCTTTTTTGTTATATTGCTGATATTCTCTCTCAGTTTTGTTATTTAATCCAATTTAAGTTGTTGATGTTTCAAAATCATTTACTTTGCATTTAAAAAAGTGTAATTCTTGTTGTGATTAAATAAAATTTATATTATTATAATATCGTTGTTAAGTGCTGGACAAAGTGATAAATTTATTCAAAAAGTGATTAAAATGAAACAAATAAACTAACAGGGTTTTTGTTATAAAACATTAAAAATATTAAAACAAAGGAGATGTATTTTAAAGTTGATGAATTTTTATACAAAAAAAGATTTCTATTTATAAACGAAAGATGTATATTGTTTGTGTTCAAATATAAATCAATAACAAATAATGTTTTTTCTTTTTCTCTTCTAACTGCATTTGTTTTTTCTTTTTGTGGATGATTAAACCTGTAAGTTTTGAGCCGCAGCATGTCTAACATGAATGAATACAAAAAGTAAGAGGATCGTTTCCTTTAAGTAATTGTATGACCGAATGCAAAGTTGTTTAAAAGCCTTTATTAAAAAGAAACAGTCGTGGCTCAAAATTTGATTTGATATCACGAGGACCATGAAAAACTGAAAGCTGAGTCGTAGTTGGATTTATCTTAACTATTTTGCATTGCATGCCGACATTGTTGTAGCAGCTTAATTCGATTTAAGACTTAGCTTTTTATTTGTCATAACACTATCAAATTTAGAGCAGGCTGTGAGGTAAAGAAACCATAGGTATTCACAAAATGCAATTAATTCACTTATACTTTGTCTCAAAGTAGGAGGATTACAACAAACTTTTCAGTTTACACAGCCGAAATTTAAGCGAATAGTTTGATGAGTGGAGAGAGGTAATACAAAAATACTTTTAACACATTGAAAACACTGTTCAAATTAGGGATGTTCGGTATATATCGATATTTTGAAATATCGATATTTTTATTCAAAATAATCGATATTTCTTTTTTAGATATTTTGCTAGAGACTCGTTATTTATTATTTATTTATTTGTCAAATCAACGGTAGCTATTTACAAAAACACATAAATATAAGCATTGATTAAATTAGTTAAGGTATAAAGGCTTAAATCTAACTAAGGGTTAAAGAGCATCGAAGAGATTTTAAATTGCCATTGAAAAAATCAAAGTCAATTTTATTGCAATTTGCGCATAATCTACTTAAACCGAAGTGAGTGCAATAGTTCGTTCTGCACATTTGAACAAAATATTTCGATATTTCGCTAGGTACTCGTTATTTATTTATTTGTCAAATCAACGGTAGCCATTTACAAAAACACATAAATATAAACATGGATTAAATTAGTTAAGGTATAAAACTTATAACTAGCTTAAATCTAACCAAGGGTTGAAGAGGATCGAAGACATTTTAAATTGCTATTGAAAAAATCAAAGTCAATTTTATTGCAATTTGCGCATAATCTACTTAAACCGAAGTAAGTGCAATAGTTCGTTCTGCGCATTTGAACAAAAAATGTCGTAGTATTCCACAGTGGACGGTTTGGTACATGAATATTAATTAAATTCAACAGTTTTGGGCAGCACGTCAATTCATTAGGTAGTTTGAATACAAATATTATGTCCATATTAAACCGACGTTGCTGGAGCGTTTGCAAACTTATATTTATTAATATTTTAGTGTATGACATACCGGGATAAAACTTAAATGCAATGAACCTTACAAATTGCTGCTGTACGCGTTCTATTTGATGTTTTTCAAATTGTGTACTGGGTGATCATATCAATGAACAGTACTCAAGGTGGGGCCGAACTAGGGAAACATAAAGTTTGACATAAGTATTTATGTTATTAAAATCTCTGCATTGCCTTTTTACAAACCCCAACATTTGAGATGCTTTAGATGTTATTATATCAATGTGGTTGTTAAAATTCCATGAGCTATTAAAGGTTACACCAAGATCTCCTATCATGTGTGTATGATTCAATTGCGTGTTCGACAGAAAATAACTTCTCTGCGTTTTAATTTTCTGTTTGTAATAAGAAAGAACAAAGCATTTGGAAACATTCAACTTTAAGCAATTTAAAGTACACCAACTACTGAGGGAATTCAAATCATGTTGTAAATTATTATATGAACATGTATCCTTAACTCCTATACAACTTGAGATCGTCTGCAAAAAGAAGAAAATTAGAATGCTGAAAACAACCGACAATATCGTTAGTAAATATATTAAAAAGTAGTGGTCTTATGTGTGATCCCTGTGGGACACCGGAGGCCGCAGATATAGGACGAGATAAGGAGTCATCCATCCTCACTAGTTGTGATCTATTTGTTAAATATGAATAGATCCTCTCAAGGAAAGTGCCATGTATACCAGACCTAGCAAGTTTTTCGGTCAGGATACCATGATCCACACTATCAAATGCTTTGGAGAAGTCCGTGTAGATGGTATCTACTTCATATTCTTTCTCCAAAGATCTAATGACAGCCTCACCAAAGATAAGTAGGTTTGATGTGGTAGAGTATTCTAGTCGAAATCCATGCTGTTTATTGGTTAAGATAGAGTCTAAGTCATTACAAAGGTATTCTGTAACTATTTTTTCATATATTTTAGGAATGGATGACAATAACGAAATTGGGCAGTAATTCTCTGCTACGTTTCTACTGCTTTTCTTAAAATGTGGCGAAATAAGTGAATGTTTCCAAATGTTTGGGAGAATATCAGAATTTAGAGATTTTTTTGAAAAGTAACCATAATGGCCTAACAAGTGAAAATGCTCATTTAGCTAGAAATAAAGGTCCATCCCAGCCCACCTTACCACTCGATGTAATATTGGTTAGTTCCTGAAAAACACGGAAGATGGAAATATCTTCAATTCTGTGTAGCGAGATGTGGCTATAGCTAAAATTACTAGAAGTAGTGTTACGCATTAATGTTGTTATAGACAGATCCGAAAAAATCAGCAAAGAGATTGACAATATCATTTTTATAACCGTCAATAAACTATTCCTGACGTAATTATTTATCTTAAGTGAACGTCTTTTATAAATTTATTTGCAGTATTAAATAAAAATAAATATTAAATCTAAAATATCTAGTATCGAAAAGTATCGAAACTTTCCATTACAATATCTTACTGTATCGATACTTTGAAATACGATACTCAATATCGATACTTTTTTGGGATCGGAACATCCCTAGTTCAAACACAAGATGTGTAAACGGCAACTTGGCAAAGAAACGTCAATTGTAATTCTAACATGATAGCCGCAATTTCTTGTGCTTAGATCTCTATGCTTCAGTTTGAATTTGCCTTTTTGGCAAAAATGAGCTGATCAATTTTTGTTGTGGTCCTCCTACTTTTGAGACAAACCATAGATTAGATCAGTTTGCTTACCTGTCAGATTTGCTGGATTGTAATTTTAATTAATGACTGGGATTACTCAAACATGACCTTTTTAATAGAAAATTCTGACAATACAGTAGTAGATCAGTAGATCGATTAAGGTTAGTTTTTAGAAGTGATGTGCAAGATTGAGTATCTCAAGTATCAAGCAGCTTGATCATTTGCAAGAATTGAGCAGACTATCTTTGTTTGATCTAGGGCTTCCAGCCGGAACTGTACCGTAAACAGAAAACCGGAAAAAACCTGTTATTTTTGCCGAAACAAAAACCGGAACCCAACCGAAAAAATGTATCGGTTTATTTTGGTCTTAACCCGCATGCGAACACTTGTTTAATTCTATAACAGTTACTACTTTTTTGCAATTTTTGAATCAAAACTGTTTGCGGAAATATTCGTTTCGAGGTCCCCTCACTCGATTTAGACCATTTCTGATTTGTTGTTGTTTCGTAGAAATTTTAAGGTTCATTCGACTTTGAAAAAAAGGGAATTTTAGTTCCACCTCGGTTTTTTTTTTCGAGAATAAAAATTACAGAATTATCAAAATCTGACGAAAATAGTCAACATCAAAGAAAAAAAAACTTACTAAAAAATTAATAAACGTTGACTGGTTGCAATTGTAATTTAAATATCTCCACTGGATTTTCCAAAATATCAATTGTTTTGTTGAAAATCATTGGAGAAAAAAAAGCGACTTTGTCTTAAATCAGCGGATGCGGTCTTTTCGTAAATTTCAGTTTTTCGGGTATAATGCCATTTTTGTCTTTTCTGACGTAAACATCATGATTTTGACACAAAATGTCGATTTCGTCAAAGTCAGATTAACATTATTATTGACATAAAACGCCGACAATTGTCAATTTAGTTAATACAGTCAATGTTCTCGAATTACAGTCAATGAATGGCAGCCAACAATTAGCATACATGCAATCAACATAATCGATTAATAAATAATTAATTTTGTCAAATGAAAATCAATATTAAATACTAGTCAATAATCAGCATGAATCATGTGGTCAACATAATCGATAATTGGTCAATATTGTCAAACGAGAGTCAATAAATAGCATCTAGTCACAATGTAATCGATAAATAGTTAACGTTAGTAAATACTCAGGGATTAGTAATAAGGACGTGTGATTACTGTGTCCCTGTTACTAATACCTGTGTGTTTTGACGAAGTACGACCGTTACTTCCACCTGAGTTAATGTTGTTAAATGATAACACATCAAAAGTATCTATAAAATTAAATGACACTTAATAATTTGACTATCATGACATTTTGACTATAATCACTGGCCGTTGGTTTTCCTGTTGCTATAAAATTTTGAATTAAAATTGCTTGGTCGGCTCTCGATTGATTATATTATGATTGGAAGTCACTGTGTTGACTGTTTTTTTACTATGATCTATGTATGTTCAATAAAAGAAAAAACTCTAGAGTGCCATAGAAAATATTCTAGGTTGGCAACTCTGGTTTTGTATAATAAATTAATTACAGCCAACTTAAATTAACAAAAAGATTAAATCACGGCGCTCTAGAGATTTTTTTTTATTGAACATACGATTAAGTAATTAAATTTTTATATCGACTGTATATTGACTATTGCAATATTGACTATAAATCTCTTAAGTATTAAGTCATTAAATTGCTCTGTTGACTGTATATTGACATTTGTGACATTTTTATTGTAAGTCAATTGGTTGGCTGACTTTAGGCTATCATAGGATTTTGTCATATTATATCTTTATCGACTGTATTTTGACTATTGTGACATTATGACTCTAAGTCACTTGGTTGACTGTCTTTTGACTTTGACTATGATTGGATTTTGTCATTAAATCTCTCTATTGACTGCTTTTTTCTATTGTGACATTATAACCGTAACTCACTTGGTTGGCTGTCTTTTAACTTATTAGGATTTGGCTGTTTTTTGTCTATGCTAGGATTTTATCATAAAATGCTGTATTTTGACTACTGTGACATTATAACTGTAAGTCGCTTGGTTTTATGTCTCTATCGACTGTATTTCGACTATTGTGATATTATGTCTGTAATTCACTAGGTTGACTGTATTTCAACTTATTCAGATTTTGTCATTAATTCACTGTATTTTCACTATTGCGATATTATGATTGTAAGTCACTTGGTTTACTGTCTTTTGATTATGATATGATTTTGTCATTAAATCACTATATTGACTGTATTTTCACTATTGTAACTTCATGACTGCAAGTCACTATATTGACTGACATTAGTCTATCGTGTCAACTTGACTTAAGATGGCGATAGTCGGTGTTTAGTCCATTGTGTCAACTTGATATGAGTCGCCGTCAGCCGACATTAGTTTATCCTGTTAACTTGAAATAACATTTAGTCCAATGTATCAAACTTGACACAAATTGGCGTCAGCTGACTATTGTCAATTTGAGACAACTAATATTGATCATGTTATTGACATTATGACACTTGCGACACACATTTTGATAGTTGTGACATATTTTAAACTAACGAGTGTCTTCCACTCCCAGACTAAGCATGAAGTAAAATTTCGAGTTTAGAAAAGCCTCGTGAAAATTTGTCGAGGGTCGCGCAGCGACCCGAGACAAATTTTCACGGGGCTTTTCTAAACTCGAAATTTTACTTCATGCGCCACGCGTATGAACCACTGATTTAAAGTAAAGTTGAAAATATTTACTGCTGAGATGTAATAGAAATTTACTAGGGTATAGCGAAAAAATGCAAAAAATATTTATTTTGTGAATATGTTGTAAATGTGATAATAATAATAAAAGTAGAACAAATTTAGTTTACAACACTTTTCCATATTCTTAATATTTAAATCCTCATATCTATAACAAGGACAGTGCTATAATGGAAACATCAACATTTTTTTTAATATGATATAAAAACATACCTAAAATTAAAACAGTCACTTGGAGCTGAACCGTAAACCGGAACGAAAACCGGATCCGAACCAATATATAACGCAAAAATTACGGTTTGATCCATCTTGCATGAATATTTTGAACATCACATTAATTCAGTGTTTTATACACCAGTGCATAAATTAAATGGAAAATTTAACTTTGTCGCATAGCATAGCGACCAATCTAAGTTTTCAGGCTCTACTAAACTCGAAATTTTACTTCATGCACCAGGCGTATAAAACACTGATTAAATGTAAAGTTCAAAATATTTATGCAAGATTGGTTAAACAAAGATCGCCTGGTTAATTCTTGCAAATGATCCAACTGCTCGATCATCTTTTGCTTGATTTGAGATACTACTTAAATTATTTTACAACGAGGAGGTTTTAATTTATTTATATTTTATGTTATAAATATTTTCTTATACTTAATACCATTTAATGTCTTGTTTCACAATTTTGTTCTCGATCATACAATTACATATGGGAAACACAAACAAAAGTATTTGACAAATAACATGAATGAAAGAAAAATATAAGTGTTTTGATAATGTGTGAATATAATTATTGGATTTAGGCAAGTGCGAGGAGCGAGTGAAAAACGCGTACAAATGCGAGAAATGCTCGAAGGCGTTTACGAGGAGAGATCACTTGCGCACTCACGAGAAAAACATACACGGAGAGGACGTGGGGCCGTTTGCGTGTGTCATTTGCTCGCAGTTATACAAAAATGCCGAGAGCTTAAGGAAGCACATTGCCAAATTCCACTTTCAAAAGAGCGGCAGCGGCAGTTTTCAGGCCAACGGCAAAATACAGGTGTCTGGCTGACGCACAGATGGTTGTAAATAGCTTCAGTTTTGAGTCGTAGAGGTTTTTTTTCTTTTGATCAAAGTAGGAAATTTTATTTTGTGTTCATTATTATTCGGGATTATATTCGTACTAGTCGACTCGTTTATGTATATATTTATAAGGATTTATCGAATGTTTGCACAGCTTCAGAAAAGGCCGTTTATAATTGATATTTTAGGTTATGTGTAAAAATACAGGTCACTTTAAAATATAATTGGAAATTTCAAATATTATCTTGAAACAAATCTAAACCAATTTTCTTAGGATTGACATTTTTTGATGATGTATAGCAATTCTTAATGAATCAAATCCATTCACTCAAATAAATAAAAAAGATGTGCCATCGGTGGAAATAAAATGTTTGGATACGTACAAGTTTTTTGGTGTGTATCAAACTTTGGTCAGTTAATTGTCATTTGATGTGCCAAAAATATAAAAATAGTGTTTTGATAATTCCTTTCATTTACATAGTTTCATTGTCACTTTCATAACCTGTTATAAAAAACCTGACTTAACCGGTATAAATTTGGTTATGTTTGACATTATCCAATTTTCGATTTGTCCCAACATTTTATGTATACCGATAGTACCTATTGCTTTGTACTTCAAAATTTGTAGAAAATATGTCTGTAGACATGATTAAAATAGAAAGTAAAGCCTTTAGGTCAAATATGAACCAAGTACAAGCTTAATACTTAAATTCAAAAATAATACAAAAATTAACATTCACTTCCAAATTTTGAATATATAAAGTATTATTTATTTTGTTCACTTTCTGTGACAGTTGCACTTTAGAATTCATTTTAGCCTAATTTTATGCTCGAACTTAAATTATTATCAATAATTATCTGGAAGTAAGACTCGTGTTAGTGGTAATAAAAAAAAACAGTCGCACTTACTGTATTTTTTGTGAAGGGTTAAGTGTTGCTACAAGCTAAACAAACATTGTACGTAATGTCAAGGAAATTTTGATTTAAAATAGTTGTATTAAAGTGAACAATTTTTCACCAATATTAAAATATTAAAGCCTTATTTCTGTGAAAATGAAACAAGAGTTAATAATGAAACCCTCTTCAAGCGGTTGCCAAGTACCAGCTAATCTAACTTCATTGACTGTTACCTAACCTAACCTAAATCAACATATGAGTCTCCCATTTAACTCTTATTAGTTGTCATTCAACTACTAATGTAGATGTTATTACTTGGTTAAGTTAAAAAGTAATGTAGGTTGGTAGTTTAGGTCTAAGCTATCCTAACTCACATACCTTTGTATTCTTACTGTTTTACCTACACTTATTGGTTGTCATTTAATTACTAACCTAAGTGTCGTTACTTAGTTATGTTAAAAGGTAATGGCACTTAGGTTAGTAGAGAAATGACTGCTAATGGATTAGGTAAAACACTCATTGAATCTATTCTCAATATACACATGTGCCATTTCAACAAAGTGTCATTATGTTTTACCCTAACTCAATTACGGTCATCTTACCTAGCCCAACATATGCAGCTGTCATGTAACCTAACCTAAGTGTCAATAGTTGCTAACCCTACTTTCTATTGTACAGGTATTAGAGTATTAGAAGTTCTGTGTGAGTATTAAATCTAGTAGAATTGTTTTAGATAGACTAACACTGGTTAAATACAATTGGAATGTAACCCAAAAATAAGCACATATCTTTTAGGCTACTCATATTTTCATGCATAACCTTAAAATTCAGATAAAAATTGAAACCTTTGCACTGAAGTTGGCAATGTTAAGACAAAAATGTACAATTATTGACAATAATTCAGTTTGTTTTTAAAGAAATATTTGTTAATAAAGTCACAAAAAAATACTGTACGTTTCTTTTTTTATACAATTTACAACTTTGATCTTTTTATAAAACAAAATCACGAGGAAGTTTTTATCTTAGATAAAGTCCTATATTTCTTTGAAATGTATATTTTCAAAAGCCACATAAGTGCCACACGAATTAGTGTAGGTATATTATTAAAACGTGCCTTTATAATCTTCAGTTTGATTGCTTCAACAAAAACAAAACATATTTCTTTATCAGCATGTTTTTATTAGAATCAAAGAATGACGAGTGATAAATTATATTTACAAGAAACAAAAATAACACAATTGTAGATAATATACAATCGACAAATCGTAATTTTATATTGTTGTATTTTATACACTTGTTAATTAATTCATCGGATATTTTGTTCAGCAATTTATTTTGACAATTTGTTGATGCGAATGTGCCTTAAGGGGGATTTACCGGTGCTCAAAAATGAACTTTTTTATTGTAACTTGAACAAATTTGAAATGTTGTAGGTATACACTAGATCACATTACAAAATATTTGTCGGATTTATATTCTTGAAATTCTTTAAATTTTGAGAATTTTTTTTTTTTTTTGGAAATAAATATTTGATCTAAGAGTCATCGGTTGTTTTAATTTGTTTTGCAAATATAAATTTGTTTTCAGAAATATTATTTAGAAATGAATAAGTGACTAAAATAGATTTGAAAGTAAATTCCAAATAACTATTATGATGCGTTTCTAATTAATAGAGGTGATTAACACATTATATTTTTTTTGTGAAACTAAGTCACTAAGTAAGCATTAAATGAAATAAAAACGACACTTACAAGCGGTAAAACCCCCTTAAATTATAAAATATTATTAGATGTTGATGCCAAAAAATATTCTTTTAAAGATTTATTTATATGTGTATTGTTTTTAAACAATAAATATTATAAGCTGATTTGTCTTTCAATTATTTATTCCCAAAATTGGATTTTGTTTATTTAGTATCCGTCTGTTATTAAAACTGATTATTTAATGGGTTTTTTTAACTGTGCGAAAATAGTTCAAATAATAAGTTGCGTTTTTGATTTGCTAAAGTTTTTCATGCAAAGTTTGGTTGAATAAATGTGCTAAATATATTTTAAGATTTTAAGTTTGAAGCATTTTTGGATATATAGAATATAAAGTACATCCAGCGAAATCTTTTCGGTAAGCTGCAAACCGATGCCCCCCCTCACAAAAGTGACACGTCCTAGCGGTTCGCAATAGTGGTTCAAATTAGGTATGGGTCGTTCGTGAATGATTCGTTCGAAAAGAACGATTATATGCGGTGATTTGAATAAACTGATTCCGTATTTCAAGAAGAATTGATTCGTTAATGATTCATTCACTCGAGACGACCGACCGAACGATTTTGGCCGAGCGGAATCGTATGCCTCCCGATTCGGATTTATACATGCGGTCTGAATCCGCCCGAATCGGATGACTAATTCGTTCGCTCGAATCCGCGCACAACTTTAACTCCGCTTTGTACATGCGGTCTGAATCTGAATCCGCCCGAATCGGATGACTATTTCGTTCGCTCGAATCCGCTCACTACTTTAGCTCCGCTATGTACATGTGGTCTGAATCTGCCGGAAACGATTCTTCACGACTTGCGGAAACGAATCCGCTGCTCCAGCCTTTATTGGTATTTTGTACGACTCGACGTAGTTAATGTTTGTTCTCTACTTATGAGACAAATCACAGAATATTTGCAAGATGAATTCAAGACACCAAAGTTTTATTTGGAACAGCTTTACTGAACTTTCGACTGAAATGGCAAAATTATTTATTAATTTAAAAGTAAATATAATAAAACATTTTAAATTATAGTTAAATTTGTATACAGAGAGTTTTATGTAACATCGAACATTGTCATAACGAAAATTGTTCTTTTAAGTACACATACGCATACGTTGTAGATTTGCCGACGCTCGGTTTTTTAAACGAATTTAATTTGAAGCTTTAAACGAGTGTTTTCCACTCCCAGGCTAAGCATGAAGTAAAATTTCGAGTTTAGAAAAGCCTGAAAATTTGGTTTGGTCGCGTAGCGCGAAGCGCGGAGCGGCCAAACCAAATTTTCAGGCTTCTCTAAACTCGAAATTTTACTTCATGCGCCACCGGTACAAAACACTGATGCAATATTAATTTTAGCGGTATGTTTTAAACTTCGTAATAAGTCAGTGTTTTGTACCGGTGACGCATGAATTATAATTGCGAGTTTAGGAAAGCCTGAAAATTTGGTTTGGCCGCACCGCGCTACGCGACCAAACTAAATTCAGGCTTCTCTAAATTCGAAATTTTACTTCATGCTTACTCTGGGAGTGGAACACACACAAATTTCAAATTGAACTCTTAAAAAAAAACAACGATTATCTAAAGATTTACGGCATATACGCTGTAATTGGGACATATACACTTGAGAGTATGTACAAGTTGAGGTATTAATTGCGATTGATTGGCTACAATTTATAATGGTCATAAAGGCAACCCGGTTTACACATAACTTAAAAGTTAAAGATGTCAAATTGTATTGGATGAAAATGTTCGGTATTACATAAAACTCTCTGTATGTTTTGCTCTATTTTTTTATAGACACATATCTTTCAAATAAACCTATCATCTTTGCTTAACTTATACACAAGTCGTACAAGTCAATTCCATTAAAACGGTATTCGCTCATTCAACTGAAATCATTGGGTCGGTCGTCTATCTCGGCGCCGTTCGGTATGAAACGAACATATAGGATTATTATTATCATTATTATTATTAGTAAAAAAAAGACCTTTATTATTAGTATTATTATTGAATTTTGCACGTAGTTAATTGATGGTAATATAAATGGTCACGGTTTATGAAACAAGTGTCCATCGTCACTATAGAGGGAGATTGAGGCGAGAACGAACTATATTATTATTATTATAAGTGATTCGTTTACGAACGATTCCTAAAGAACGAATCACTTCGAAGAAATGATTCGGTTGATTGAAATCACCTGAAAGATTTGAACTTCCCATATCTAGTTCAAATAGACTAAGTTTGAGTAAAAGCCAGTGTTCGAAACTATTTAGGCTCGTCACTGATTGCAAATATCTCCACGCCCACGCCTGTCCTTTTCGTTCCGTGAATCAGCTTGTCTTTTTCTATCTTGTATTAAAAGCAAGTTTCTGTTCTTATTGCTATTACCTGCCCTGCAACCCTAGTCGGATAAGACCGTATTAAAAGCCATAACAGGGCGGTTACACAGTATACCATTGTGCTGAAGATTTATAACGTAAGTGGTTTACAGTTTACCGGAACGATTTCGCTAGATATACTTTACTTGTTGTTTTCAATATTTTTCATTAAGAGCCAGTTGCTCAATAGTGACTTAAACTAAGGTTAACTTAAACTTAGTTTAAATTGTTACTTTAATTAAGTGTGAGCTAAACTGTTATTGAAAATTGATAATTTTCAACGATAATTGGCAACCAATGAGTAAATGGGCACTGGTAGAGTGAGAGTGGGGAGGTTTCAGATTGTTCAACAGTCGCTTAACTTAAGCTTAGTATAAATTTAGAGTGGGGAGGTTTCAGATTGTTCAACAGTAGCTTAACTTAAGCTTAAATTTGAATTTATATTAAGCTTAAGTTAAGCTACCGTTGAACAATCTGAAACCTCTCCACTCTAAATTTATACTAAGCTTAAGTTAAGCTACTGTTGAACAATCTGAAACCTCCCCACTCTCACTCTACCAGTGCCAATTTGCTCATTGGCAGTTTTCAATAACGTATATCTTGGAAACCGTTGGACATTCGACAAATATATTTTCTACGTGCACTGTTTCCGAGATATAAGCAAAAAACCAAAAAATGGGACCATTCGACACCCTTCCCGCATTTAGCTCACTTCCCAGGTCCGGGGACTTTTAGTATGTTTACCTTCTAACTACTCCTAATAAAGTCCTGAAGTCAAATTTTTGAATGGCCAAAATGTTCTAATTTTTAGTTCAAAGTAAATAGTTCGGGTCAAGTTTTTAAACAGGTTCACTACGTAATATCAAACTATATGGAGTCCTATCAAGTTCTAGTATGATTTTAACACGTTCATGACAGCGTGTCCCACCGGCGGGACACAGGAATGACTCGTGGATCCCGCGTGACCACCAGTGGGGCACGGCAAATTCACTACGGAAATAAACGGTTTGCTTTTGACGAAACGTACGAATGTACGGCTGTCCAGTGGCAGATTTCCTATTAGACTAAGTAGGCTGAAGTCTACGGCAGAAAATTTTCGACGAATACCTTATTTCGACTTTGAGGCTTTTATGAATTTTTATTTAGACGGGAAACTTTATTTCTTTCGGCTATATATCCCTGGGGGGCAGTGTTGCCAACTCTAATGCCTGCAGTACACACTCGCCGAGGCGCCTCGCAGAGCCCCTCATGCGAGACATTTGACGCGAGGCGAGAGGCCAAGATGACCTTGTACACGCTCATGTAGTCTCGTAGTTTTGGATCAACGAACCCACGCATCATTCACATTTTTTTTGTTTTTGTGTTGTGGGTGTGATGGGTTCCATATTAATGTTTCTTCTGCATAACCCTCCAAAAAATCTAATGTTCATTAGTCCACTCCATTTGTATTTATTAAAAATAATCGCGCGTGTTTTATATCATATGTTCAATAAAAAAAAACCTCTAGAGTGCCATGAAAAATATTGTAGGTTGGCAACTCTGAAATTATACATTATAAATATTATGCCTGACGTTGCATATGTCAATTCCTTAAGCGTGTAGCCAACTTAAATTTAAAAAATGATTAAATCATGGCACTCTAGATTTTTTTTTTTAAATTAAACATACGATATAAATGCACTGTTTACTAAATGAAATTATGTCGAGTGTATACTGGGTGCTTGACACTTGTCTTGTGTCCTTTGACTCCTGCCACAAAAACCGCCTTCTAGGCGAGCGGTCGCAAGGCGAGGTGAGCTAAGGCGAAGCGACCAGATCTGCGCTCGCCTTGGTTTGGCGTATGTGTACTGCGGGCATAAACCATTAAATGTCTAAAAGTCTTGTGTTAAAAATTACCAGAAATCATTAGATTTTTCGGTTTTTTATCAAACGAATTTCAACTATTTTAACAACGAAAAACTCTGAAATAATTAGGAACTTCATGAGACTGAAGTTTTCAAAACTATTTTGATACTATGTTCTTTTTTGACATATATTTGCTGATTTAACACTTTAAAAGCAATATCTTTTTGAAACTACATAAATTTAATGCTTACTCATTCGTCAATGTATCATATTATTTTATAATTTTTCAAAAAATGTTGTAAACAAAAGTTGTAGACGATGAAAAAATACACAACTTTTACCTAAACACTTTTCACCTTAACTTTTTTGTTTATGATCAGTATACGAAAAAGCCAAGGGGAGATATATATTTGATAATCACACAAATTGCTGCTTTATTAGTAACCTAATCAAAAAAAATGTTAAACAAAAGATGATAAAAAAAAACACAACACAAAATTTTGTATAATCACTTTTCACCTCAGTTATTTTGTTTATGAACTAGAAACTAAAACATCTAGTGGGGATCAACAACTCACCGACTGGCTTCGACGTTTCAATTAAAAATTGTTTCAAACAAAAGTTGTAGCCAACGAAAAAATAAACCACTTTTACCTAAACACTTTTCACCTTAGCTCTTTTGTTTTTGTTCAATAAACCGAGAAAGATTTTTACTTTCCCCCGTATGTAATACAAAGGGAAAGTATTGTTTTCGTGAAAATTTTCGACTCAAAAATTTTAGCGGAAATATCCGTTTTGAGGTCCCCTGAGTCGAATAAGACCATTTTTGAAAAATGTCTGTCTGCCTGTGTGCCTGTGTGTGTGTCTGTGTGTGTGCCTGTGTGCGCTGTACCGCAAAAACCGCTAAAGATATCGAGATGAAACTTGAAACTTAAGCTTTTTGTTACAATCGGAAGAACTGAAAAGCTTTTGGTGAAAATCGGAAGTGGTACTTTACTCTTAGCGTTTTTCAGTTTTTTTAGATTTTTTCAATAAATGTTCATCAAACAAAAAATTCTTTCAAATAAAAGTTGTAGATAATAACAATAAAACACACAACTTTTGAAATATCTCAAAAACTCAGAGTGCTATCACAAAAAGTAAGTGAACAATACATCTTCAGTATTGTTCACTTACTTTTTGTGATAGCACTCTGAGTTTTTGAGATATTTCAAAAATTGTGTGTTTTATCTAGTTATTGGTGTGTGACAGTGTATGTGTCGATACAATTGAAAAATGTTTCAAATAAAAGTTGTAGGAAATGAAAAACTAAAGATTTTTTGTAGATTCACTTTTTGTCATAGCACTCTTAGTTTTTGATATATTTAATAAATAGTGTTTTTTATCTAGTCATTGATTTGTGTCAGTATATGTGTTGATACAATTGAAAAATGTTTCAAATAAAAGTTCTAGGTAATAAAATATTAAAGATTTTTTGTATCTTCACTTTTTGTCATAGCACTCTTAGTTTTTGAGATATTCAATAAATAGTGTTTTTTATCTAGTCATTGGTTTGTGTCAGTATGTGTTGATCCAATTGAAAAATGTTTCAAATAAAGTTGTAGTTATCAAAAAGTTGAAGACATTTTGAAAATAATAATGCTACAAATATTTTAAAAGTGATTTAATACGCAATTTACGGGGGAAAGTACTATGATGGACACATCACCATTTTTTTGATACATTTTGCTAATCACTCATCAACTGTAGCTGTATTATTGATTCAATCAAACAAAAGTTGCAAACAACGGAAAAATACACAACTTTATGATAATTGGAAAATTTACGAACGACGACTTCCACTCCCAGACTAAGCATGAAGTAAAATTTCGAGTTTAGAAAAGCCCTAAGCAAAATTTGGCTCAATCGCGCAGCGACCGAGCCAAATTTTGCGGGCTTTTCTAAACTCGAAATTTTACTTCATGCGCCACGCGCATTAAACACTGATTTCAAGGGAAGTTAAAAATATAGAAAGATATTAACTTAATCAAAAAATGTCTCAAATAAAAGTTATAGCCAACGAAAAAATAAACCACTTTTACCTAAACACTTTTCACCTCAGCTCTTTTGTTTTTGTTTAATAAACCGAGAAAGATTTTTTTGATACATTTTGCTAATCACTCATCAACTGTAGCTGTATTATCGATTCAATCAAACAAAAGTTGCAAACAACGATAAAATACAGAACTTTATGATAATTGGAAAATTTACGGACCAGTGTCTTCCACTCCCAGAGTAAGCAAGCCCTGAGCAAAATTTGGCTCGGTCGCGCAGCGACCGAGCCAAATTTTGCGGGCTTTTCTAAACTCGAAATTTTACTTCATGCGCCACGCGTATTAAACACTGATTTTAAGTGAAGCTAAAAATATAGAAACATATTAACTTAATCAAAAAATATCTCAAATAAAAGTTGTAGCCAACGAAAAAATTAACCACTTTTACTTAAACACTTTTTACCTCAGATCTTTTGTTTTTGTTCAATAAACCGAGAAAGATTTTTTCGATACATTTTGCTAATCATTCATCAATTGTAGCTGTATTATCGATTTAATCAAACAAAAGTTGCGAACAACGAAAAAATACACAACTTTATGATAATTGGAAAATTTACGAACGAGTGTCTTCCACTCCCAGACTAAGCATGAAGTAAAATTTCGAGTCTAGGAAAGCCCTGAGCAAAATTTGGCTCGGTCGCGCAGCGACCGAGCCAAATTTTGCGGGCTTTTCTAAACTCGAAATTTTACTCCATGCGCCACGCGTATTAAACACTGATTTCAAGTGAAGCTAAAAATATAGAAACAAATTAATTAACTTAGTCAAAAAATTTCTTAAATAGAAGTTGTAGCCAACGAAAAAACACGCAACTTTTGTCTAAACAATTTTCACCTTAGCTATCTTGTTTTTGATCGAGAAACGAGAAAGTCGGGGTATACGAAAATTGGACGCGGTATCGTGTAAATTGCGCAAGTCTCTTTATGCACGATGCTTATTCTACATACTTCTAAGTTAGGTTAGGTTAGGAGAAAGGTTTGCAATAGAATAAATTGCGAATGCACGATGCCTATTCCGCATACTTTTATGTTAGGTTAGGTTAGGAGAAAAGTTTGCAAAACAATAAATTGGCAAGTTATTTTGCGCACGGTGCCTATTTCACATACTTCTAGGTTAGGTTAGGATAGGAGAAAAGTTTGCAATAGAATAAATTGCATAAGTCTCTTTGCGCACGATGCTTAACCACACACTTCTAAGTTGGGTTAGGTTAGGAGAAAGGTTTGCAATAGATTTTATTTGTTTATATAGTTATGTTTTACGATTTAGAGGTTTTTTCACCAATAACTCATCTACCCCATTGCCACGACCAGTAAAAATTATGTATTAATTTAGTGTACAATGATTTACTTTGAATTTGGCGCTTTTAGTGCGTCAAAATGGATGCCAATTTACGGTACTCTCTTTCATATAGGGAGACTACAAAGTACTAAAGCTATCTCCACTAAAAGCTGCACTAGGCGACAGCGTCCAAATGTTGCGCGTCCAAATGTCGCGCGTCCAAATATCACGCGTCCAAATGTCGTCGCGTCCAATTGTCGTCGCCTCCAAAAGTCGCGCGTCGAAAAGACTGTGTCCAAAAGTCGCGCGTCCAAAAGACCGTGTCCAAAATTCGCGTCTATTTGTCGTGACAGCAGAAAGTCTAGCCCAGATTTATTCCTTTAGTAATCACTCACCAACTGTAGCGTTATTGGGCCCGTTAATCAAAATGTTCAACATTCAACATGTTTTGATTTGTTTGTGATGTATGTTGGGATCTAATGAACGGTCATCCGGTTGCTCTATTTTGTACGATTGCAAAAATTCCACGTTCACGTTCATGATTAACAGTCCGGTCATCAGTGAATACCCCAACAGTTGGCAGTAAACTCCCAATTGTTGTTTCTGATGATAAGCAAAATATATCAGAAAAAATCGTTTTCAGTTTATTAAACAAAAACAAAAGAGTTAAGGTGAAAAGTGTTTAGATAAAAGTTGTTCGTTTTTCATTATCTACAAGTTTTGTTTGAAATTTTATTATTATTCCCATTATCGACCGAATCGAAAAATTTCAAACAAAACTTGTAGATAATGAAAAACGAACAACTTTTATCTAAACACTTTTCACCTTAACTCTTTTGTTTTTGTTTAATAAACTGAAAACGATTTTTTCTGATATATTTTGCTAATCACTCACCAACTGTAGCTTTATTATTGATTTAATTTTGACATTTTATTGATTCTTGTGCAGTCAATACGCGATTTGAATTTTCAGTACAGTCGAATAGACAGCATTGCACTCAATATTGTCAAGATATAGAAAGTCAATGTACAGTGCGTTTTTTTTATCACTGAACATACAATGTGGCTGTCGTGAATGTGTTAACTATCAAACGTAACGCGCCCTAACTAACCTGAAATGGTTCTATCCTAACCGGAATCCCGAAATTATCAACCACAAAAGCAACATATTTTTTTTGTCTTGGTGATATTTAAGGTTTTTTCAAAGCAGCGTAAACAACTTTTTTACTCAAAATGTTTCAAACTTAATATCTTGTAAATACCTTAAGCTTAACTGGGGGATAAACTGCAAGGCTGCAATAAATAAATTGCTCCAATTTTTGTCTTTAACCAATAATTTATTCCAACCTTTCAGTTTAAAATATTTGGTGTTTGGTTTATACTTTGGTGTGTGGTTTAAAAATGTACATACTTCACCTCGTGATAAGGTAATATACTCAACCCAGTCGATATTGCCCTACTATTAATCGCCGTTTTCCCCCTTTTCCAGATATAGTGACGTACACGGTGGACGAAAAAGGCCACGCTTATTGTCCGTACTGTTTCAAGAAATTCGTGAACAGGTACAACCTCAAAGTGCACATTCGGGACAAGCACGACTCGAATTCGTCCAACTTGGACTGCGTCGTCTGCGGTAAGACTATGAGGAATAAGAGTTGTCTCAGGGTGCACATGTATCACCACAGAAAGCAGGCGCAAGCGAAGCTAGAGTTAGAGAATAGTAATTTACCTCCGATTACTTCTTGAACAAATAGTAAGGGTGTGTTTTTTTTTTATTTTGGATGATTATTTATGTATGTTTTTTTTTTTAATTAAGACTGCATTTTCATGACAGTTAAGTTGGATTCGTCTTTTTCACAGTTTTTGCAATGAAATACAGTGTCTATCTAGATTAACGTTCTGAGTAAAAATAAAAAATAAAAGTAACTGTTGTAAACACTGTATATAAATTCAGCCATTAACGAAATGTATGCTTTTTGAATTTATAAAAATTAATTTAATTGGGTTGTAAATTATTCTGTTACAATTAAAAAGTTAATGGTGTTAAAAAAATGCCATCGATTGTAATTTATAAATGAGTGAAAAACATAGGAGTATTTATTCTTATTTATTTTTAATATTATAGTTGAAACAATAAAATCATTATTATTGGCTTCTAATTACAGTTAATGATTATAAAAATTGTGAAAAAAAATTAAGGAGCCCAAAGACTTTCGTCAAGTCTTTTGTATATATATATATATATATACCGGGCTTTCATTAATTCCCGAACCCCACGTGACCAAAAATAATAGGCAACCAAATGTACAAGGTGGTATGGCTCACACAAAAATTCCCTAGATTTAAAAATATTTATTCGCCGGCGTATTTTTATGACGACTGAAAATATTATATTTAAAATGATTAAAAAATAGGCTCATCTTCAAAAATGTAACTAATTTTTATTAATTTTTTCGTTGTCAATACCATTTTCGCAGTATTTGCTTATCCTAGCAAATTGACTCTGCAAAATAAATAGAAATAAAATTCTATGTTTCAGAATAATTAAACAATTTTTGCTTACCTGAAAATTCCGGGCGAATCTTGTAAGATCTCAAAGGTTGGTTGGTAACGTTTGGTTATTTTTTCAAAGCCTCCAACGTACAAATACAATAATTTACGCGGCAATTTTAAATTTAGTCACGTGGGGTTCGGGAATTAATGAAAGCCCTGTATTTCGTATACAGGGTGTTCGGATTTCGACAGAATGTTTGAAGAGATAAAGAGTCGGTTAAATTAGGGCAAAGTTGCGTATTTTAGAGCCTATCAACAATCTGAAAACAATTTTTAAATATCTTTTTTTGTTTTCGAGATATCAACAAAAAACTGATTTTTTGAAAAATCGTTTTTATTTTTTTATTCATAAACTACTGAATCTGGACATTTAAAACTTTTACAATATACAGGCACTTTTTAATGAGGAATGTTGTAACATATTTTATCTAAGATAACTATAACATTTACTCGGGGACCATAGCCAACTTTTGTTTTTCTTATGGGCGCCGTTTTTTATTTTCATATTTTTTGAAAGAATATTTTTTTCTGTACTCAGTGATGTATCACACTCATAATTTATTTTAGATTTGATATTTAAAATTATAATATTTTCTTCTTTGCAAAGAATGCCTTGGAAACAATGACGTCATATTTATTAATCATAAAATCTTGACAGCAGTCAATCATTGTTAGCAGTCAAAATTAATTAATATCAATCTTTTGTGATAATAATAATAAGTATCGATTTTTATACTAGACATAAAGTAAAAAATGGTGATGTGTCCATCATAGCACTTTCCCCGTTAAAGATATGATGACTTAAATATCAACAGCATGAAAAAGTTGCACAAACTCAATTTATTCTACTTTTGTTATTATTATTCCAAAAGCATTCACAAAAAATGTAATTCTTGCATTTTTCGCTACATCTCAATAAATATTGCTCACCATCACATCTAAGCGTTATATATTTTTAACGTTACTGTAAATCACTGGTTTATACGCGTGGCGCATGAAGTAAAATTTCGAGTTTAGAAAAGCCCCGTGAAAATTTGTCTCGGGTCGCTGCGCGACCCTCGACAAATTTTCTACGCGGGGCTTTTCTAAACTCGAAATTTTACTTCATGCTTAGTCTGGGAGTGGAAGACACTCGTTACTTTAAAATACATGACAACTGTTAAAATATGTATAGTAACTGTCACAAAGAAAAACAACAACATGGCGATCTCATTATAGTTCAATTCAAACTCGTGTCAAGTTGGCACGATTAGTTAAATGTCGGCTTACGCCGGCTTATTTCAACTGTCATTATAGTTCAAATATTGGTTACCGCCGACTTATGTCAACTGTTATTATAGTCCAAAGGTCGGCTAGCGTCGACTTACGTCAACGGTCATTATAGTCACTAAAGATATAATATGACAAAATCCTATGATAGTCCAAAGACAGTCAAGCAATTTATTAAGATTCAAAATGTCACATCAGTATTTCGTTTATAAACAAATACATTTTCTATCAGTACAGTAATTAATCAGCTAGCCGGATGCCCGTCTTTAGGGGTGATATGTAAGCAAATTATGGGTCCTAGGAGTTGACAAATGAGTGAGTTGCTCAACTGTTTCCAAAGCACTCTTTACAAAAAACAAAAGATTAAAATTTTACATATAATAACCATTTATTTCCGACAGACATGATGTCTTACAAAGAAATATACAAACTTAAGTTAAATGCATATAGTATTCGTTACATATAAAATGTACAGTAAACTATAAGTGGGATACATCATTAAATGAAAATCCAAAATGGCGCCCATAAGAATAACAATAGTTGGCTATGGTCCCTGGGTAAATTTTATAGTTATCTTTAAATAACATACAGAGTGTTTTATGTAACACCGAACATTTTCATAACGAGAATTTTTCTTTCAAATATACATATGCGTACGTTGAACATTTCCCGATGCTCAGTTTATTAATAGAGTTCAATTTGAAGCTTTAAACGAGTGTTTTCCACTCCCAGGCTAAGCATGAAGTAAAATTTCGAGTTTAGAAAAGCCTGAAAATTTGGTTTGGTCACGTAGCGCGAAGCGCGGAGCGGCCAAACCAAATTTTCAGGCTTTTCTAAACTCGAAATTTTACTTCATGCGCCACCGGTACAAAACACTGATTCAATGTAAAGTTTAGCGGTGTGTTTTAAACTTCGTCATATGTCGGTGTTTTGTACCGGTGGCGCATGAAGTAAAATTTCTAGTTTAGAAAAGCCTGAAAATTTGGTTTGGCCGCTCCGCGCTTCGCGCTACGCGACCAAACCAAATTTTCAGGCTTTTCTAAACTCGAAATTTTACTTCATGCTTAGTCTGGGAGTGGAACACACTTATTTTAAGTTTCAAACTGAACTCTTTTAAAAACGATTGTCTAAAAATTTACGGCATATACGCTGTAATTGGAACATGTATACTTGAATTGCGATTGATTGGCTACAATTTGTAATGGTCATATAGGCAATCCAATTTACACATCACTTAAAAATTAAAGGTGTCAAATTGTATTGGATTGAAATGTTCGGTGTTACATAAAACTCTCTATATGTTACTAGATTTCTCGTTAAAAAGTGCCTGTATAATGTCAAAGTTTTAATGTCTGGATTAAATATTTTTTGAATACAAAAATTAAAACGAAATTTAAAAAAATCCGTTTTTGACAATATCTCAAAAACGAAACAAGATATTACAAATTTGTTTTCAGATTATTATTGGGCCCTAAAATACGCAACTTATATATAATCACGCAATTTAACCGACTCTCTATCTCTTGAAATAACCGAGATCCCCATACATTCTGTTGAAATACGGGCACCCTGTATATATAAAAGTGTACTTATTTTAAATTTCGAAATATCTATATTATTGGTTTAAAGCTAAAATTCACTGAAATAATAAGCTATTAATGTTATGTGATTTTATTTTTAAATCTATGATATACATTTAAAAAAAAAACATAAAAATATTGAGTTTTAAAAAATAACGTTTTGTTATGCATAATATTTTTAAACTGAATTCAACTTTAATCAGAGTTCAAAAACATTAAGACAATAGAAAATGCTTTTTGAACTTGACCGGTTTGGAGTTGAATTCAGTTTTTTTTGTATCTAACTCGTCCTGTATACAGGGTGTACAAAAAGTAAATCAATAGCTTGTATGAAACATATGAATGCCATTTAAGTTAGGTGCATATCTTAAAATTGAATCATCCAGATATTAACAAATATTTTCAGTTAGCAGCTTGTATGAGTAGCTGAAACATTTATTTGAAATGTTTGCTTGAAAAGTCAAAAATCAATACATTTTGACAATGTATTACAACGTATTTGTTATACCTTTTAGTTGTTAGCGTTTATTATTACTTTAAAGATATTGAATAGTTTCATCTTTTGTGCTAATAATGGTGTATTTCCAATATTTGAAATTATAGCTTTTTTTGTAAGTTGTGCCTACCGTATTGCTTTACAGTAAATTTTTTTTTAGAAAAACATAGTCAAAACTCTGATCTTGCATAAAATTAAACAACATGGCAGTATTTTATTGAACTTGTCCTTATAATGTTCAGAATCACACATTTCATAAGTGTATCATATGTAAAGTTATTTAAATTAAAAACACATGGTATTGTTTCACAACTTTACAACTTTACATATTGTAATATGTTTTACCAAGTGCCAGATGACAAATTAATTCAAGAAAAAAAAGTGTATTATCTTTTAGTTGTCAGCATTTTTTAATATAAAAATATCACTTTGATTTTGTTAGGGGTCATTTTTACCACTCCATTTTTACCACTCTATATTTACCACTCTATATTTACCACTATATTTTTGTACCAGTATATTTTTTTCCACCATTTTATTACCATCATATTTTATTACAAATAATATTTTTCCTGATTTACATCATAATTGGGTACATCAAAATTGGATGTTGTGACCATCGGCCCTAAGATACTTAGCAATAAATTCGTCTTCGTCTTTACGGGTTTCATAATCGCGCACGATGTTGGAAATTCGTTCTTCCGCTTTGACGCTGGACAGATTTTCAATCCTTTTAATTTTTCTTCTCAAGTCCAACTCTCGAAGCATCGTCTCAGTATCCCCTTGCTCCTTCTGCAACTCCGCCAAGAACGCGTAGAGGCTGGGATGATCCTTGCCGACGACTACTGCGAACTGATTGTGCCACCCCTCGCTCATGTTGTTAGTTCCTGACTTGTTCTGCAGCACGGCCTCGTACATGTTCCACAGCCTTGGTGGGTACCTGAATAAATAATCGATAAGAAATCACAGTATCATAGTATCACAGTATCATAAAATACCTAGGTGCAGTTGCACGACGTCTTCCTCTCGTGGGTTTGCCTCTTATATAATTATCCTCAAAATAATCTGCAATTTCTTGGAAAGCGTCAGGCATATCTTCCACGAAGATATCAAACGCCTCGCCCACGTCTTCCACGGGTACAAATGCTGTTGCGCACATCATTTGAGCGGCTTGTTTAATGGAACGATCTTCAGGATCGTTGTACGATTGCTGAAAACCCGCAGACTTGTAAATACTTCAGAAATATTTGTAAGATAACTAATGGTAAAAAAATTAGTAGTAAATAATATATGGTAGTAAAACCGGAGTGGTAAAAAGAATTGGTGGTAAAAAATATATGGTGGTAAAAATGGAGTCGTAAAAATGTCGTATAATCCTTTGATTTAGTTTAAATAAAACACTTATTACTTTCAAACACTTGTATTCGCAACAATTGTTTCGCCACACTGTGGCTTCTTCAGGCGAAGAATAATGATTAAAAATATGTACAAAGCTTATTATATATCCATTACATTAAGGGTGGGGGGTGTCAGGATACAAGGTAAATAAGTTAAGTAGGGGCGAATTTGTTAAATCTATTTATTCGTTAAGTAAATTTCGGGTGAATTTTCTTCTATTGATTTCCATGTTCTCGAGTATGTTGAGCTTTCCACCTTTTCCTTCCACATGTAGTATTTTTTTCCGTTCCAAACGTGCGTTTTTTTTTCTTGCAAATGGATAGCGTAGGTTGATTTGTTTATTTCGAATTGCAAGTCCTTTTTGTGTTCTTCGATTCTATTCCTGGACTGGCTCCCGGTTTGGCCCACATACATTTTCGGACAGTCGCCGCAAATTAGCAAATGTATGTACCCCACTGTGTTCAGTCTTATCAATTTTATCTTTGTTATTTTTAATGAGTTTCCCTACTGAATTATTTGTACGAAATGACGTTGTTAGATTTCGTTTGGTTAACATTTTAGCTATTGTAACCAAACCAAATCTAACAACGTCATTTTGTACAAATAATTCAGTAGGGAAACTCATTAAAAATAACAAAGATCAAATTGATAAGACTGAACACAGTGGGGTATATTTGCTAACTTGCGGTGACTGTCCGAAAATGTATGTGGGCCAAACCAGGAGACCGTTCAGGAATAGAATCGAAGAACACAAAAAGGACTTACAATTCGAAAGAAACAAATCAACCTACGCTATCCATTTGCAAGAAACAAAACACACGTTTGGAACGGAAAAAAAAAACTACATGTGGAAGGAAAAGGTAGAAAGCTCAACATACTCGAGAACATGGAAATCAATAGAAGAAAATTCACCGGAAATTTACTTAATGACCAAATAGATTTAACAAATTCGCCCCTACTTAACTTATTTAACTTGTATCCTCACACCCGCCACCCTTAATGTAATAGATATATAATAAGCTTTGTACATATTTTTAACCATTATTCTTTGCCTGAAGAAGCCACAGTGTGGCGACCCCATTGTCGCGAGTACAATAAAGTGTTTGAAAGTAATAAGTGTTTTATTTAAATTAAATAATTGCCTCAACAATTAAGTTATAAAAATATCAAATACAGAATTAAGAGTTACCTTACTTTTTGTATACCTTGTATAAAAAAAAAGTACTATGGTTGTGGATATAAATTGTACATCGAGCTAGTTATTATTACAAAAAATAGGTTTTGTAATATAAAAACAATCATTATATTTCCTAATTAGTATTAAAAATGGTTAAAAATGAATCCAACTTTTATACCTTAGTAGATATCTACGTCATACCTTTATAATGTGATTTTAAATAACTCGTGACGTTCTCTATACATTCCAATTGTTCATAGCTGACGGCTGTGACAAATAGTTATTTTTTTTTCAATCGAAAGAAAACGAAGCCATCGGAACAATAAAATTGCTCAGCATTCATTTTTATAAGTGATCTTCATGTATCACTATTTTACGATAAATTGTCTACGTGTATCATCTTTTAACAAAAAGTGCCTTATTTATAAAAGAAGTATTTTATTTACATTTTTTATTAACAATAAATGTTTTTCGTATATTATGTTTGTCGCAGCAAAATAAAGATTTTATAGTATTTATTCAACTATTATTAAATTATATTCAACGAATAACCATTGTTCAATTTAGCTGAGGTTGGAGAAATCTGCCATAAAGATTAATTGCTGAAGTTTTATATGATATGTTCACTAAAAAAAAAACCTGTAGAGTGCCATAATTAAATCTTTTTTTAAAATTTAAGTTGGCTACACGCTTTAAGAGTTGTCATATAAAACGTTAGACATAATGATTGTAATGTATAATTTCAGAGTTGCCAACCTGCAATTTATTCGATTTCACTCTAGAGGTTTAATTTTATTGAACATATGATATAAAGCTTCAGCAATTATTGTTAAATGTTTAGTGTAACTAAACTAAACAATCCAAAGTATTTTCAATATTTTTAACAGTATTAAATTTCAAACAGTACTAAACCTTTTTTATTTAACGTACTTAACTGGTTTAACATGTTGTTAATAAATAAACATTTTCATAAGGTACTTTTTGTTATCGAATTTTAAGGAAATTGAAAATTTCATCAATCCATAAGTGTATAAACTTTTAGTTGTTATTATTTATTATTATACGGATATTTTTTTATATAAAAATATTATTAGCGGTATAAATGAAGGTTAATAATTGTTTTACGTTTATTTAATTAATAAAAAAAAGGGATCAATTATTTCATTTTAACATTCCATTGATTGTTTGTTAACTCGTTTTTATACGACATATAAATATATTTTCTATGTAATGGGTATTTATTATATTGTTATTTTTGTATTATTATTATTACAAATAAAATTACATTTAATTAATGCAGTGTGTTTTCTTATCTTAACTTATATTACATTTATTTCTCTATTTAGGTTACAATTCTAAAACCATGTTTTCTAAAAGTGTAAACAAAAAATTGATGTACAGGATTATTCAAAATAAAGCAACAGATTTTAAACATTTATTTCTTCCAAACTACAAAAGATAGAAACACAATTCCAACGTTCCTGGAAAGAGAAAAGTTCAATTTTTTATGCATTCAATATGAGCGCCATGTGTTTCCCGTGCTGTGAATTTTTTTGGGCTCCTTTCGTAAACAGTACGAATACGCTCGACATTTTCATTCGATGTGCGTGGACGTCCAGTGATTTTCTGTTTGTAGATGCAACCATCGTCTACGAATTTTCGATGTCACTGGTAAATCTGCTTATGACGAGGCGGTAAAAAGCACGTTGAACTTCAATAATGGACTCTAGTTTTGCTAATTGCAGCACACAAAGTGCTTTTTCTTGTTGTATCGCCATTTTACTACAGACAATCAAAACGACAAGCAACACCGCCAATGCGATCGTGGTTGGAACTTCTGCCTGCACTGTTCAAATTTTAAACTTTTGTCTGTCCAAGAACGTTGGAGTTATAGTCCTACATTTTGCAGTTTGGAAGAAATAAATGTTTGAAATCTGTTCCTTCTATTTGAATAGCCCTGTATTATTAATCTGCACAAATATGGAAAATTCTTTTTAATTTATACACAAACTGCAACTAAACAACAAATTATGTATCTGAAACTAGAAACGTTCCTTAAAAACATATATTTTGTCAGTTTAAATATGAAATCAGGATGGCCACTTTCTGGAAAATCTGGAAAACCTGGAAAAGTCAGGGAATTTTGTTTGTCAGGGAAAAGTCAGGGAATTTTCTCAGAAGTCAGGGAAACAATTTTGAACAAATATAAATAAAATAAAATGAAAGGCGAAATCCCTGTTTTATTCATTCATATTTTAATTTCATTTTATTTTTCTGCATTCAAAAAACTCGACCAAACTTGGGTTGTATTTACTGCGAACAGTTGCAGTCCTGCTTAAACAGTATGGTACTTTAAACATTAAATTTTGAGATGTTATTTGTAAATGATTATCAATGTGACAAATAAATCATAATTTGTCAAATATATTATCAAGATGCAAAGAGTTTAAAAAAAAAAACGCTACAACTTGCAACTTTACAACACATACAGGGATTTTTACTTTTAAGTATACTTGCATATATTCCATATAAACATTTATAAAATTAATGAACATGTAATCAAAACTAAGCAGTATATTTTGAATTTCACTTTAAATCGGTGTTTTATACGCGTGGCGCATGAAGTAAAAGTTCGAGTTTTGAAAAGCCTGATTTGGCTTTTCTAAACTCGAAATTTTACTTCATGTTAAATCTGGGATTGGAAACACTCGTTAGAGTCTTTAAATTGAAAGTTTTTAACAAGATCACGACTGTCTGAAAATTTATATTGAAAAATCGTAACATGTATCCTTAAAAGAGAAACATTCCTTGTATTTAGAACTTTTTTAAAATTTGGACATATAAGTGTCCAGATAATAAAGAAGAAGAAGATATTCCTGAGCATGGAGCATTTACCTGATCCTCAGAGACATTTTATTAAATTAGTAGTAAATACAAATAATTTGAGGCGGTGATAAGTACAGTTGCGAGAGAAAAAAACTAGTACAGCAAAATATTTGGCAATGTAAACTGGACTCACTTTGATGTTTCAAATTGTCAATCAAATTGACAAATCGGCGGAAATGTCAAACAAAATTCGACACATTCTCAACTGATTGAAACGCAAAAAGCGACAACGACGACCCGTTTAGAGACAATATTAGCATGACAGACATTGCATGTCAACAAAGCCGTTTTGTTGGCCAAAAAAAAGTTAGTAATCTGTACACGACAAGTTTGTTTTACAAGAAAATAAAACGATATTTTAGAAGTGGCTAAAGTTCCCTGCTGTACTAGTTTTTTTTCTCTCGCAACTGTACATTTGTAATCTTAATCTTTGTGAACTAATTGAATTGTCATATTACTGTCAGATTTAGCTTCACATAATCTACAAATTAAAAGTTAATTTACAACATAATATGTGATTAATTTTGTCCTAACCACATAGCCTGCATAACACGACTAAATTGTTAAAATGTCAAATTTGATTAGTGATATTAAAAAGAAGAGATTATACACACTAATATACACGTTTTAATTTTCCCGCGCAAATCTGCGAACCAATAGTTATACTTGTGTACTAAGATGGTCTGATTTCACGTTATAACCTGTGCATACCAGAATACATAGCGACAGACAAAAGTTCCTGCACAAAACTATTTTAAAACTAGAATTGTGAAAGTCTGAATTGGCTTGTGGATCACTAAAAGCATATCACTATTCAATAAGTTTAAGATGCAGGCAGCCATTAATCGACGTCAGATCCGTTAAAAATAAACAGTTTTCATTATTCGCGCAAGTGTTTTTATTATTATACATCCATAATCTGTTTTTTTTTAATATGACTAATCAAATTTGACATTTCAAGAATTTAGTGGTGTAATGCAGGTTGTGTATTTTAGGTTAGGACAAGATTAATCAAATGTTAGGTTAAAAGTGCGATTCTTTTCGCAATCTACAACAAGTTAGTCTTACAAAGACTATATCAAACACTCATTGAAACAACTACTTCCCGGGCTAATACCCCGACGGACATTGAATTATACAACAAGTGTTTGCTGTTACATACAGTAACCTACTGCAAATGTAACAATTTGGGTCAAATTATTCAGGCCATCTATAGACGCGTTTCGAGATTTATCTCTCATCAGTATAGCTTTGCCACTCCCTCCAAACAATTCGACACCTTAGACTGGCGGTAACAGCAAACACTTGTTGTATAATTCAATGTCCGTCGGGGTATTAGCCCGGGAAGTAGTTGTTTTAATGAGTGTTTGATATAGTCTTTGTAAGACTAACTTGTTGTAGATTGCGAAAAGAATCGCACTTTTAATGTTTGAAGTATTCTGCAACCAAGAATTGGCAATTTCATTTATACAAATGTTAGGTTGTAAATCAACTTTTATTTGTAGGTTAGGTTTGTAGGTTAGGGGAAATTTGACATTAATATTACAATTCAATTAACTCATAAAGATTACGATTACAAATGCATTTAGCTATCACAGCCCCTAAGTATTTGTATCTACTACCAATTTAATAAAGTGTCTCTGAGGATCAGGTAGGATAGGATGATCAGGTAATATTCCTTGCTCGGGAATATCTGTCTTCTTTATTATCTACTTATTTATATGTTACAATTTTAAAAAAGTTCTAGATACGAGGGATTTTTCTTTTAGTTTTTAGTTTTAGTTACGATTTTTCAATGTAAAGTTTCAGACATTTGTGATCTTATTAAAAACTTTTAATTTAAAAACTCTAACGAGTGTTTTTCACTCCCAGATTAAGCATGAAGTAAAATTTCGAGTTTAGAAAAGCCTGAAAATTTGGTTTGGTCGTGTAGCGCGTAGCGCTACGCGACCAAACCAAATTTTCAGGCTTTTCTAAACTCGAAATTTTACTTCATGCGCCACGCGTATAAAACACTGATTTAAAGTGAAGTTTAAAATATACTGATCACATTTTTATTAATTTTACAAATGTTTATGTAGAATATGTGAAAGTATATTTAAAACAAAAAATTTCTGTATGTGTTGTAAAGTTGCAAGTTGTAGGGTTATTTTTTTTGAAAATCTGCATCGTCACAATTTATTTGACAAATTATACAACAAAATGTATTTGCCACATTGATAATCATGTACCAACATCTCAAAATTTGATGTTAAAAATACCCTACTCTTTAAGCAGGACTGCAACTGTTCGCAGTAAAAACAACCTAAGTTTGGTCATAGTTTAAATCTAAATTCTGTATTTTTTTTAATATCGCATCTTCTATGAAATTGCAACGAACAAATAAAGCGTACACTGTAAACTTTGGTTTATCACAAAAGTGATTACTTAGTAATTGGCTTTGATGAATCCGTGAGCAAAGTTTCTGAAAGTTTACGTTTTCGTAAGTTTCTGGAATCCTGCGAAAAATCTGGTTAGCACTAGGTACTACGGTACTTCATTACTTGGACATGCAAGTGCATCTGAATTACTAGATTCGTTCCTTGGTGCAACGAAAGGGTTGGACAGGACCAAAGTGCTCCAAATATTGATGGACAGTCCGAATGTAAATACAAAATTCCTACTAGATCTCAAATCTAAGCGAAGGGGAGAAAATCCCGATACCGCAGTGCTGTTGAATTTGGGAAGTTGTAAGCTATATACAGTACACAACTCTTATAAGAAATTCATGCAAGTGACAGGATGGAATATTAGTTCATTTTTAAGAGCACTTTACTATTTATTTTGTCGCTCCCCAGCTCGACGTGACGATTACATTAAATATTCCGGTTCTTCTTTATTCCCGTTAAAGTTTTGTGCGGTGTGATGGGTGAAGAATTTCAGTGTTGCTCGACGAGCTTTTATTATACTGCCAAATGTATGTTCAAGGTGTTAAAGACAAAAAAAAGATTCCGGAATGGAAAAGTTTCAACTGTCAGCACTGCTTTAGAGGACAAATTCTTACTTGCAAAACTGGCCTTTTTTCAAATGATGGCCTCAGAAGTTGAGCCATTTTTGAAAAAAAAATCAGTCCAATGAACCTCTTGCGCCTTTACTACATGAACAACTGCAAAAGACACTTCGAAGCGTAATGTCTCGGTTTGCTAAAAAAGACGTGCTGAAGTCTGTACCAAATCTCGCTTCAATTGACTTTAAAGCTGAATCCAATCTTGTTTCTGCGAAAAGAATTGATCTCGGATTTTCTGTAAAAGCTGCTTTTTGCCAAAAAAGTGAACTGCTTTTTAAAAATGTCTCTAGAAAGGCTTTGGTTTAGTTCTACAGACTTCAGTCTGTACCAAATATCGCTTCAATTGACTTCAAAACTGAATCCAATCTTGTTTCTGCGAAAAGAATTGATCTCAGATTTTCTGTAAAAGCTGTTTTTGGAAAAAAACAGTGAAAGATATCGATGTACTGCTTTTCAAAAATGTCTCTAGAAAGGCTTTGGTTGAGTTCTACACCTCACTTTTAAAAAAATCTTCTCTGATTTACCCATTGACAAAAGGAATCGCGCGTTTCGATCTTAATATTGCAAAACGATCATTTCTAGACTGGACAAAGCCTTGGAAGTTTTTGTACAAAACAACTCGATTTCTGGGATTTAAGCAGATAATATTAAAAAATGTTATAAAATTATGTGTAAAGAGCCATTATTCTAAGAGGCGATGTCAAACTTTTCCGAGAAATCTTAAAGATTAGACGACTTTTGGATGGAAGTTATTCCAAAAAGAGGATTTTGAGGCATTGCGTAACTTCTTGAAGATGGTTCTTATCTTATCGCATGGAAATGTTTTTTGTGAGTCTGGCTTTTCAATGACAAAGAAATGTAAGTTCCAAAGAAAAATCAAAGAAACGTCAAAATGCAGATATACTAAAGAAGCTGAAACAAAACAAGAGGAAGTTTCTATTCCGGATCTTCTTTATCCCCTTTAAGGTTTTGTGCAGTGTGATGGGTGGAGAATTTCAGTGTTGTTGGACGAGCTGTTATTATACTGCCAAATGTACAGAAGTATGTTCAAGGCGTTAAAGACAAAAAGAAGATTCCGGAATGCAAAAGTTTAAATTCTTACCTGCAAAACTGGTCTTTTTTCCAATGATGGCCTCAGAAGTAGAGCCATTTTTGGAAAAAAATCAGTCCAATGAATCTCTTACGCTTTTACTACATGGACAACTGCAAAAGACACTTCGAAGTGTAATGTCTCGGTTTGCTAAAGAAGACGTGCTGAAGTCTGTACCAAATCTCGCTTCAATTGACTTTAAAGCTGAATCTAATCTTGTTTCTGCGAAAAGAATTGATCTCGGATTTTCTGTAAAAGCTGCTTTTTGCCAAAAAAGTGAACTGCTTTTCAAAAATGTTTCTAGAAAGGCTTTGGTTTAGTTCTACACCTCACTTTTGAAAAATTTTCCTCTGATTTACCCATTGACAAAAGAAATCGCGTGTTTCGATACTAATATTGAGAATTTCTCCGAGAAATCTCAAAGATTAGACGACTTTTGGATAGAAATTATTCAAAAAAAGGAGGATTTTGAGGCATTGCGTAACTTCTTGAAGATGGTTCTTATCTTATCGCATAGAAATGCTTTTTGTGAGTCTGTCTTTTCAATGAACAAAGAAATGTAAGTTCCAAAGAAAAATCAAAGAAACGTCAAAATGCAGACAATCTAAAGGAGCTGAAACAAAACAAGAGGAAGTTTATGCCGGATCTTCTTTATTCCCTTTAAAGTTTTGTGCGGTGTGATGGGTGGAGAATTTCAGTGTTGCTGGACGAGCTATTATTATACTGCCAAGTATGTTCAAGGCGTTAAAGACAAAAAGAAGATTCCGAAATGCAAAAGTTTCAAGACTGCCAGCACTGCTCTAGAGGACAAATTCTTACCTGCAAAAGTGGCCTTTTTTCAAATGATGGCCTCAGAAGTTGAGCCATTTTTGGAAAAAAAAATCAGTCCAATGAACCTCTTGCGCCTTTACTACATGGATGGGCTGAAGTCTGTACCAAATCTCGCTTCAATTGACTTCAAAGCTGAATCCAATCTTGTTTCTGCAAAAAGAATTGATCTCGGATTTTCTGTAAAAGCTGCTTTTCGCAAAAAAGTGAACTGCTTTTTAAAAATAACTCTAGAAAGGCTTTGGTTGAGTTCTACACCTCACTTTTGAAAAATTATTCTCTGATTTACCCATTGACAAAAGGAATCGCGTGTTTCAATCTTAATATTGTAAAACGGTTGTCCAGTCTACAAAGCATTGGAAGTTTTTGTACAAAACAACTGGATTTCTGGGACTCAAGCAGATAATATTAAAAAATATGTTTAATTAATTTCTCACCTAACCCATGGTGAAACATTTTTGAATCTAATTCTGGATATTTAACTAAAACACTTGGTTTGTTTCACTAATTTATATTTTCTCCGACTAGTTTCGACCATTGGTCACATTCCTCTTTGAAGACGACCAATGGTCGAAACTAGTCGGAGAAAATATAAATTAGTGAAACAAACCATGTGTTTTAATTAAATATAAAGAATAATATTACAAAATGTTATAAAATTGAGTTTAAAGAGCCATTATTCGAAGAGGCGATGTCAAACTTTTTCAAGAAATCTCAAAGATCAGACGACTTTTGGATGGAAATTATTCCAAAAAAAGAGGATTTTGAGACATTGCGTAACTTCTTGAAGATGGTTTTTATCTTATTGCATGGAAATGCTTTTTGTGAGTCTGGCTTATCAATGAACAATAAAATGTAAGTTGAAAACTTGTCTGAAGAATCATTAGTTTGCCAACGCCGAGTGTACGATAGCATTCTCTATCATAGGGATGTAAAGAAAATCGGAATTTCCAAACATTTTATACAAACTGTCAGAAATGCTCGTGATATCTAAGAAGCTCTGAAGAAGAAAAAGGATAAAGCCGACGCAAACTTCAAAGCAAAATCATAGCATTCTCTATCATGGGGATGTAAAGAAAATCGAGGTTCCCAAAAACGTTATACAAACTGTCAGAAATGGTCGTGATACCTACCAAGAAGCTCTGAAGAAGAAACAGGATAAAGCCGACGCAAACTGCAAAGAAAAATCAAAGAAACGTCAAAATGCAGACAAACTATAAGAGCTGAAACAAAAGAAGAGGAAGTTTCTCGACGACCCTCGAAAACAAATTGAAGAAGTGGACATGGAAATCAAACATTTGTTTTAATCTTCGTGAACAAAGATTGTTTTAATGTGACTGAATTTCAGTGTGATTTGTTCCAATAGTCGTTTAGTTTATTGTTTGAAATATGTAAAATAACGCACTTGTTATCAAAAAAGTTTGTAATAATACCTCTTACTTGGAAATGTATTTATGTCTAGTATCGACTAAATTTTAAATGTGATTTGTAAACTGTTTTTGTTGAAAAATATCCTTAGTTCTCTGGAAAACCTGGAAAAGTCAGGAAATTTTGTTTCTGAAAAAGAGTGGCCACCCTGTAAAACAGGTATGGGCAACCTTTGACATGTTGAGGGCCAAACTTTAGCGTGCAAATACGTTCGCGGGCCGAACTTAGTGCATTTTAAAGTAGTGATAATATTTTTTGCGATAGATATTAGACATGAAATAATACGACAATGTTATTATAGTACAATTTATTAAAATAACAATATGAAATTAAAAAAAATGGTACATTATAATTAAATCGTTAAATTTGCAATTGTTACAAACTACGAAAGTTAAATACACCGAAATCAATGAGACACTTGAGCTTGAATTCGGGAAACTAATCCATCGATATTTGGATTAATTCCACTGACACAAAGCCGTAAAGAATTTTCCAAATTATCGTCAATCAGTCTTGTACGATGTGTTGATTTATTAACTTTCATCAATGAAAAGAACTGTTCGCATTTATAAGTACTGCCAAACGCACAAATCAATCTTCTTGCGAATTTTCTAAGCTGCGGAAAATTGTTTTCTTTTGGGTATTTTTTTTGTAGAAATCGCACAACTCTACGTCTTCAAATTTGGAAGTTTTCTTGAATCTCGATCAACTCCATTTGTAAGTGTATTGGAGCATTTTGTACAATATATGTTGTAGGAGTAGCAAATAAACTGAAACAGTCTTTCATGTTTTTGAAGTCGCAAAATCTGTTCGAAAATTGTTCCGACAGTAACTTGAGTTCTTCAGCATATTGAGCATATATAATATTTTCATACCCAGAGAGCGTGTTGAAATGGTAACTGTTACCAGACAGCATCTGTGACTCCCACAAGCGTAGTTTGATCTGAAATGGCTGTACAAATCATTTACTAACTGTCCTTGTTTTTGAAGTTTCAAATTTAAATCATTTAAATAGCCTGTAAGATCGACCAGAAATGCTAAGTCACATATCCATTTTGGGTCACTTAATTCAGATAGTGGTTTATCTTTTATTTTCATAAAGTCTGCTATCTCATTTCTAAGCTCGTAAAACCGTTTCAACATTTTTCCTTTGCTCAGCCATCTGACTTCACAATAATATGTTACGTCGTTATACAGCTGATATTTCATCCAAAAACGCCTTGAACTGACGATGGTTAAGCCTACCACATTCATAACATTCTGGAGTCGAATGGACTTAGAACACAAGTTCTGTTGGTGGATAATGCATTGAAGGACTATCAAATCATCTTTTTGCAGATTTAATTCTGTTGCTTTTTCATTCAAAATTCCGATGAAACCTTTACGTAAGCCGACCATAGAAGGTGCACCATCAGTGCATACTCCAATTAATTTTGACCATGGCAAGCCAAAACTTGTGAATACCTTTTGAACTTCAATAAAAATATCCTCTCCTGTAGTGGTTCCTTTTAGCGGCTGTAAAGCAAGCAATTCCTCAGTAACAGTGAACTCCTTATCAACACCTCGAATAAATATAGCCAGTTGAGCTGTGTCAGACAAATCGGTGCCGGTGCTCTCCTCTAATGCTATGGAAAATGATTCAAAACCAGCCATACGGTCAGTCAATGTTGTTTAGCCATCATGTCTATACGTCGAACAACAGTTCGTCTTGACAAACTAATTTCTTCAAATTCTTTTTTCTTTTCAGGACACATAATACCGCAAACTTCTAATATACACTCCTTGATAAATTCTCTTTCGGCAAATGGTTTTAATGCCTTTGCCAATTTTGAGCTAACTATAAAACTAGCTTTCACAACATTATCAAGTTGTGTTCTTTGTTTATGAAACATTTGTTGCTGTTTTTCCAAATTTGCGGTAAGCTTCTGGATTTTGTCTGTTCTTAATTGTCCTGTCAGTGAGTGCAGCGTAGTATGCTTAGTTGAGTAATGCCTCTTTATATTGAATTCTTTCATTACTGAAATGGATTCATTACACAGCAAACAAATAGGCTTACCATTGTGCAAGATAAAAAAGAATTCATCAGTCCATTTTTCTTGAAATTGGCGACCCTCTGTATCTACTTTTCGTTTCTTTCCACCAGACATTATTTTTGTTTACTTTTCGTTCAATAAACTTAATAACAAACTATAGTTAGTAACCACTCAAGATGCACACAAAGTCACAAAGCAAGTTGACGGCTCGAGCAGTTCGCTAGGATATCGCTGAACTAACGTTCGGGCCATCCACCCGCTTATATAGGCAAAATGAACGAATAATGTGGAATAAACTAGTTTAGAATAATTGAGAAGCAATAAATCTTTTGATGTGTCGCCCGTGAGGCGGCAAACCTCAAAGAATTTGATCGAGCAAGTCGAGTGGCGGCGATTATCAAAGAGTGAGGCGGCAAACATCAAAGAATTTGATGTTTGCCGCCTCACTGTCACTCCCGTGAGTATAAGTACCTAATGTAATATTTTTTTAATTGGGTTTTTTCAAAATGTCTCGCGGGCCGGATCATATCTTACAGCAGGCCGGATCCGGCCCGCGGGCCGGGGGCCGCCCAAATGTGCTGTAAAACATTCAAACAATATTCAAGGTGTGATTCTTTTCGCAATTTATAACTAGTTTTTCTTACAAAGACAAATGCAGTATAAATGGTAATTTACTTGAAGAAACCATTGAAAATACTGCACCTTGTACAGTGCACTTAATGAGTTTTACCTTTATTTATACTTGTATTTTGATTTTATAATACATCTGTGTGTCATTTTATTATTTGTGTGACCATCACAAACCAGCGTTCAGGAAAGTGATAAGGCAGTTCCTGTTTAGCGAGTGTAAGATTCACACGCAGTTTCGTCGAAAAAATGATTTTCGATTACTCACGTGATGAGGGGTTTCCCACACATTTCGGCCCGAATCACACCCCTGTCACAGTGGATGTTCTAGAAGCCGGGTTTATTTTAGCCGCTGTTATTCTTGCAGTTAGTTTTTTTGTTTCGATTTTAACAGTACAAACAGACAAGGTGAGTTTTTCTTAAGAATAATAAATACGGGGTTAATTTATGTTTAATAATTTCAGACTGTTTATTTGTATATCAGGGTGACACTATCTATTTTGCTTGGAGTGATGATTATCTGTAAGTAAGCCTTTAAGTTGGTACATTGATCCTCAATTATTTTTTTTTATTTACAAAATTAAATTCTTTTTTCTTTTACTCTTCCATAATTTTCAGAGTGTTTATTTTTATAGTCGTTGAAATTCAGATAACAAAATTAGGTAAATTCATTATTAATAGGATAGCATGGAGTTTTTAAAAATTGCTAATCCTGTTATGCAGGGAATTTTTCTTTTAAGAGGGGCAAAGTCGGGTATCAAATTTCAGAGTTAGTAAACTTCTCCTTCCTTGGCGTGCGGGCGAATAGGCCATAAATTACAACTCGGCATGCAAGGGCCCACCCAATCTAAAGAAACACTTGAGTACCTTTACTCGGTTGGAAGGTTGATGTTCTAATTTGTTCGCTTATTCAGAAATATCTACTGCCAGCAAAGTGTGTAACGGGTCATGGGTAGTCATGTACAAAATTATTTTTCATTATAAATTTATTTGTGTTTTTAAACTTCACGTTAATCAGTGTTTTGTACTCCTGGCGCATGAAGTAAAATTTAGAGTTTAGAAAAGCCTGAAAGTTTGGATTTACCGTCACTCGCTTCGCTCGCGATGGCAAATCCAAATTTTCAGGCTTTTCTAAACTCGAAATTTTACTTCATGCTTAATCTGGGAGTGGAAACATTCGTTAGAAGCTTTAAATTGCTTCTAGAAAAACAACAAATTACTGAAAATTTATTTAAAAAAAAATCTATGTTCCACAATTGGAAGTAATTTGTTATCGAATTTGTAAGTTTAGTTAATATTATTTGAAGTGACACTGATACTCATAATAATAATTATTATTAAACGAGGGTTTCCACTCCCAGATTGAGCATGAAGTAAAATTTCGAGTTTAGAAAAGCCTGAAAATTTGGTTTGGTCGTGTAGCGCGTAGCGCTACGCGACCAAACCAAATATTCAGGCTTTTCTAAACTCGAAATTTTACTTCATGCGCCAGGCGTATTAAACATTTATTTATCGTGAAGTATAAAAAAAACATTCATCCTTTTTGAATGAACATGACACGTATCAGATATTTAGTCTATTATCAATGATGTTCAGTGTTAATAATAAATAATTAGGTTTGAACATTTTTGTTGATCAAAACTGGCAGCGATGTTAAAAATCTTATTGGTTGCCAAAAAAAAACAAAAAAGAATTTATATCCAGTTTTTTAAATCACGGATATAAATTCTGATCTTTAATTTGAATGACATTTTTCTCTTACGAATCCTTTGAATGAATAAAATACAGTATTTACTACTCTAAACCGATTTATTTACACCTTTTTTAACACTAAGAAAACGTGGATTTATTACAATTTTAGTATCATTCAATATTCGCAGTAATATTTGAATTGTTAATCAAGAAACAAAAAATTAGGTATAGTTTAGCAATCTATGTATACATGTGTATTATCTACGTTCAAGAATATTATTTATAAACATGTAATAATCTATAAAATAATAACGTGAAATCCCGCTCCATCATTCTAAATGGCGACACTACAGTAATCCACCTTCCACTGCTTTAAGTCCCGGCTAACCGCAGCGATAAGAGTCACGTAGTAAATTCACACCCACAAACTGGTCAAATTTTGTGTAGCAAATTTATCAAAAACTGAAGGGTTAATATTTTTGTTTGTTTGCGGGACTGATCTCATTAGGGCTATAAGCATCTGTTGAATTAATGCAAATTGCACATATAAAATATTAATTTAAAAAGTGGATTTTCTCTGTTATTAATTAACATTCTTTCTTTAAAATTTTTCAATACACGCAGTAAGTCATGGTAAAAAAGATTCAGAAAATATATTTTCTTTATCTCGATTTGTTTTCGAGAAATTTGCTCCACAAAATTTCAGACATGAATTTGCCCCTCTTAAGTATACATTTACCCTAATACTCTGTAAATTTCCAGGTATACTTTTATTTTATACAACCATTCATTTTGAAGCATAAACGAGTTCTTCTACTCCTTGGTTAAATCCAAATTTTCAGGCTTCTCTAAACTTGAAATTTAACTTCATGCGCCGCGCGTGTAAATCACTAAAATATTATAAAGTAAACAGTATATTTTGAACTTTACAATATTTCAGTGTTTTATACGCCTGGCCTATGAAGTAAAATTTTGAGTTTAGCAAAGTCTGAAAATCTAAATTTGGGCGCTACACTTCGCTCCGCGCACAAATCCAAATTTTCAGCCTTTTTTAAACTCGAAATTTTACTTCATGCTTAATCAAAGATTGGAAACACTTGTTGGGAGTTTCAAATTGAACCCTTTTCAAAACAAGGAATGTCTAAAAATTTACAGCGTATTAATCTACCTCATTATTATATTTTGTAAGTCTTTGCAAAAGTTAGTTACAAACTTTTATATCTGTTAAATTAAACGACGATTCCACAACCACGGATCAACTTTTTATGTAAACAAACATTTTTTTTCTGCTTCTTCCACACCTTAATTTGCTCAACTAATCAACGTTTGAATAATCACGAATCAACCTATTTTCACGAATAGATAATTTTTATCGATTGGGAAACACTGCGTTTGAGATTATATTGAGATTTTTATGAATTGCGCTATTTATTTATAGTGGGTAATTTTGGACAAGAATGGGAAGTGGGCGAGATTAAAACTCACACCCACTACAAAGCTGGCAGTGGGGATGAAATTTACGCTAAAGTCGGTTTAAAAATCGGCTTAAGATCCGTCAATGTCACCTTAAAACGCATAGAAACAAAAAATCAGAGTTTCGTCAATGAAACTATTAATTATAACGAGAGGTTTCATTGGACTTGGGATCAAGGTAGATTTGGGTTTGGACCATTCGGTAAGTGTTTATTTTTTGTAACATCGTTTGTTTTTATTTTAAATGTTAGTAAACAATTTTGATTGTCTAACAGGGTTGTTAAAAAAGAAACGGTTTTTTCGTTTTAATTAAATTAAACAGTTTTTTTAAAAAACGTGTTTTTTTCACTGAAACCGTGTTTAAAGCATTAACAATTAAAAACATGTTTAAAACGTGTTTAAAACATGTTTAAAACATAACCAGCCTTATTAATAGACGTTAGCACACAGTTTTAAGGATGATATTGAAATTTTCGGATTAATAAAACGTTTTAGTAGATTACTATTGTAAGTTTACAACTAAAAATTTAATAGCCCTAGTTTAAGTCTTATACATAACCTCAATTGTCATAACAAAATAGGGTTATTTATAAATAATTTAATAATGAAATAAATCATAAATGCATAAACCTTATCAGAATATTTTTAACTTCACTCGAAATTAGTGGTTTATACGCGTGGCGCATGAAGTAAAATTTCGAGTTTAGAAAAGCCTGAAAATTTGGTTTGGCCGCGTAGCGCTACGCGAAAATTTTACTTCATGCTTAGTCCGGGAGTGGAGACACTCGTTAGAATTAAATTTCAATCTAATAATTTATCAGAAGAAATACATTTTCACAAACATAAATAAAGCAGTGTAATATGCCTTCTAAATTACTTGATTACAATGAAGTTAGTACACATGAAAAACTGACTAATAGCTTAGTTTAACTAATTTTAGATAACACAAAAGCGATTCAAACAAAATTAACGTTTAAAACATGTTTTAAACGAATTTAACATTTAAAACATGTTTTAAACAAAACCATTTAAAACACGGTGGCTGTTTTTAAACATGCTTAAAACAAAGTGTTTTAAATGTAACAACCCTGTTGTCTAATGCTGGATTTAAATCTTCTAACAATGTACGTTTTCACTTCGAAAGCGATTGTAAAATGTGTCATATTTAACTGACATGACTTATAAAATAAAGGTTGTGATTTTAAAACAAAACACTTTTACCACGTGAAAGATGAGAAACTTATTCAAGATGTAGGGTTTTCAGAAACGTCTTAAGTTTGAGTACAGTGCTGGATTAACCCACATCTTAGTTTTGTAATTTGATTGACCTGAATGTAAAGGTTTCGTCAATGTAAAAAATAGTAATGTAAGAAATAATTTCTTTGATTTCAATACGCCTATTTCTGAATTCGTAGCCTGTAGGATTAGAAGTCTTTGATCTAAAGCTAATATGAAAAACAAATAATTTTTGAAACATTTTATTTTTAGTCTTCTACAAAATAAATTTAAGTTTTTAACAATATAGGCAATTTTCGGAAATTAGGAACACTTCAGAAAATAACGACCAATATTGTAATTTTTATTCATGATTTGAACCATTCGCTCCAAATTATAATTTTTATTTATGATCAACTAATTTAATTCTTTATTAATGGATTCGATAGCTAACGCCATCTAATGCTCCATAGTGGCATCGTCAATGACACGAATGCACAAAGTACGTATACAGGTCACTGTTTCGTCCACGAACGAGCTAAACTCTGTTTGTGAAACCAGAAAACAGATATCAAAATTGAATTTGTGTTCAGTATTCCAGCACCAGATACCCACAGACGCGTTTCGGACTTCAAGTCCGAAACGCGAAACGCGACTTGAAGTCTGAAACGCGTCTATGGGTATCTGGTGCTGGAATACTGAACACAAATTCAATTTTGATATCTGTTTTCTGGTTTCACAAACAGAGTTTAGCTCATTCGTGAACAAAACAGTGACCTGTATATGCACATTGTGCATTCGTGTCAGTGACAATGCCACTATAGAGCATTAGATGGCGTTAGCTATCGAATCCATTAATAGTTTTCACATATTAGCACTGGGTCGGAACCACACTAAAGAGAACCTTGAAGTCCGAAACGCGTCTGTGGGTATCTGGTGCCGGAATACTGAACACATATTCAATTATAATTTAATTCTTAATTGTAAATGCTTACACTTTGTAAAAAACGTCCATTATCTTAGGTTTCTAAATACTTTGGGGATTAAAGTCTCCTCTCACTTCGAAATGGAAATAGCAATAGTCTTGCATCATATGTTAAGTGCTATTTAAGGAATTATTAATTTCCTGTTTACTTAACGACTTTTACCTAAAAACCGACGAAATTGTATATTATAATTGTTAAGTCTAGCATTTAGTTTTTCATGGCTAAGAAGAAATTGAAAGACACACTCACGGCCTACTTTAAACTTACCACATTCTTCAATTGAGTCGTCCGTTTGCAAAAGCGCTTAATCCATATGAATTGTGTTTAGCAAATCACTAAAAACTTCTACAAATAATACTTTTTATGTAAAGAAGGCATTTTCTTGTTAGGCAAATTATTAATTGATTTTCTAATTTCCAAAAAGGGTATAATCTAACTATTATACGAATAAACAATAAATAAATATTTCAAACATTAAAAGTGCGATTCTTTTCGCAATCTACAACAAGTTAGTCTTACAAAGACTATATCAAACACTCATTAAAACAACTACTTCCCGAGCTAATACCCTGACGGACATTGAATTATACAACAAGTGTTTGCTGTTACATACAGTAACCTACTGCAAATGCAACAATTTGAGTCAAATTATTCAGGCCATCTATAGACGCGTTTCGACAATTTGACTCAAATTGTTGCATTTGCAGTAGGTTACTGTATGTAACAGCAAACACTTGTTGTATAATTCAATGTCCGTCGGGACATTAGCCCGGGAAGTAGTTGTTTCAATGAGTGTTTGATATAGTCTTTGTAAGACTAACTTGTTGTAGATTGCGAAAAGAATCGCACTTTTAATATTTGAAGTATTCTGCAACCAAGAATTGGCAATTTCATTTATACTTAAATAAATATTTGTTTTGGTTCTGTATTTAGATTTAACTGCTGTTGCAAATGAAGTATCCGCCATGTTTATTTTTAAAACAGACGCAAAAAAGTTATATCCAACCCCCCAATGAATTTGAATAAGTACCTGGGGTACAATTCACGAGAGGTGTCCTGTGATTACAGATTTTAAATCCATAGATTTATGATACAACTTTTCTTTGAGGTCTCATATTAACATTCTTCTACTTTTGTGTGCTTAATTGCAACTTATACTAAACTCTTTCAACTAGGGAATTCATATTATTATAGTTATTTTTATTTGAACTTGAATGTCACAGGACATCTCTCGTGAACTGAACTATACCTAGTAAAGTTGCGAATTTTTTATATTTTGATAAAGTTTATTATTAATTTTATTAAAAAAAATACTACAATTATTATAATTAATTAATATTATTATTAAAATCATAATAACAAAATAAATCGCTAACAGGAAAAGAGCCTTTTGTTTTATTCTCCTATTTTTCAAGAGGGATTGATCCCCTAAATCCCCCCCATATCTACGAAACTGTACAGTATTACAAATGGCCGCGGTGTGTCAAATGTGTCGATGTGTGTGTGTCTGTGACCTTGTCCGGTATTCCCGCGTGGGTCGTGCGATTCGGTTCAAAGTGACATTACAACAATAGGACCTGTCATCTTGAACTCGAGTTCAGCTTAAACTTAAGTTCAACGTTTTTGGTGCAACTGGGCCTTAACTGCTTTTGCAAACTAAATATGGCGGGTATGGATTCAACTTCTCTTGCATCTGAAGCCTGAACGGATTTTACTGCTTTTGCTTCTGTACCAGGTTTTCAACCACAAATTTATAATGTTTTTTTTTTTTGCATCTGTAGAACATATTTATTTGATAGCTAATGAGTACAGTTTTCTAGGGATACCAAAATCTGAACTTTTGATTTTTATTTATTTAACTGCTTTTGCAAACGGACGACTCAATTAAGAATAGAGCTTCTCAAACTCCGGCCCGCGACCAGCAGTTATATTTTCCATAAATGTCATATTTTTAAATTTCATACAGATTTTTTGTTACAAGTTTTTGAAAATGGCTATAAAATTTGTTGGATCTTGGCCTACTCGAGTACATAGAATTGTATCTTTTATAAGTTAGTCATCTTTCCCGTGGTAAAACGTATTTACAGGATTTTTCGTTTCATTTTCACCATGTACCAAATCATTTTTTTTTAATCAAATGAAAATCCCACATGTTAGTTTTGTATCAACATATTGCACTATTTGTCTAATGACTTGCCCTTTGTGTCAAATCAAATTCCCGTTTTATTAAAAATAATTAAATAATGTGTAAGGACGTTAAATACAGGGAATGTTTCTTTTAAGGGTTTCGAACGCGTGTTTTCACTCTTTGATCAAGAATGAAGTAAAATTTCGAGTTTAAAAACGACTGAAAATTTTGTTTGGTTGCTCCACTTCGCGGAGCGACCAAACCAAATGTTCAGCCTTTTTTATACTCGAATGCCTGAAAATGTACAGCTATAAAGTGTGTAGATCCCAGAATGTAATATAATAAGTCATTCACAGAAATCATAAAATTGGTGCAGAATTTTAGTTAAAATCAACTGTATCTTTTGATACATTTCTTTAATGCGCTCAACAATTCTTCTATTGGGCTTATGAATGGTCTATAAGCCGGCAGAAATCCACTGCGAAAATCATTTGATAAAAGGGGAAAGACATTTGATAAATAGTGATATATGTTGATATAAAACTGACATGTGGGATTTTCATTTGATAAAATGGGAATTTCATTTGATACATGGTAAAAATCAAACAAAAAACCCTGTAAGATAGATTAAAAAGTTTATATACTCAATGACATTAGAAGCGTAACACCAAGAAGGAATGATTTTTTTGAATTCATATTTTAGCAACAGAGTGACTATATTTAAAGCATACATTGATAACAATTTCAACCTTGTGCCTTTTATATTTATTGTGAAAAATTAAATATATTTCACTTTTTCTTTTTTGATAAAACTATTTATATGAGCTGTTTAGTACAGATGTTTTTAGTTTTCGTGTTTCCGTTGAGTGTGTTAAGCTTAAATAAAATGCCTCGAGTCCGAAGACGTCCACAATATCACCATTTGAGCGATTTTGACCGGGGTCGAGTTGTTGCTTATCGAGATGTCGGTATGTCCTATCGCGAAATTGCCCGCCGTATTGATTCCACTGCAGCAACTGTAATACGTGTGTATCAGGTATGGACAGAAGAAGGTAGAGGAGCAAGAAGAAGACCAATTGGTCAACCAAGGCGTACCACAGAACGTCAAGATCGGCGCTTAAGACAAATAGCCCTGCGAGACCGTTTCGCTACTACGCGTCAAATCGGTGATCAATGGATTGGAGAAGAAGGTAGGCCCGTTAGTATGCGAACCTTATATCGCCGCATTCAATCCTTTGGGCTTCTTTCGTACCGTCCAAGATTAGTGCTTCCTTTAACAGCGAGACACTGTCGCCAAAGGTTGGACTGGTGCAGAGAACGGCAGCATTGGGAGGCAGAATGGCACGATGTCGTATTCAGCGATGAATCACGATTTTGTCTAGGCACGCATGATGGCCGTAGAAGGGTACGACGCTACCGTGGAGAACGACCTGATCTTAGGTTTGCTATTGAGAGGCATGTACACAGGACTGCTGGAGTAATGGTTTGGGAGGCTATTGCTTATGGTAGTCGATCACCTCTTGTATTCATTCGAGGCAGTATGACAGCTGCGCGTTATGTTGAAGACGTCATACGACCGACTTTGTTGCCTTATTTAGATGGCCGCCCAGACGTACTTTTTCAACAAGATAACGCTCGTCGAACTATGAAGCTGGTGTTAATGTTTTGGCGTGGCCGCCCCGTTCGCCGGATTTAAATCCCATTGAACATGTGTGGGATATCATGGGAAGAAGAATATTCTCTTTGCACCATCCTCCACAGACTCTAACACAGTTGATCGATGAAATTCAAGTTGCTTGGAACGAGATGCCTCAAGAAGACATCGACCATCTCATTTTGTCGATGCCCAGACGTCTACAGGAGTGTATACAGCAAAGGGGTCGCCAAACACATTATTAATTTTTTTTAGATTGTTTTTTAATAAAATTTCTTGAAAATGTAATCATTTTATTCTTGATGTAAGACTACCATACTGGCAAAAAATCAAGTTAAAATAATAACTCCTTCTGGATGTTACGCTTCTAATGTCATTGAGTATAGAAAACACTTGGTTGAAGTATATCAGTGGAAATTTACCAATACTTTTATTTTAACTAAATTATCTTGATCATTTAAGCTGGTTTATTACAAAGAGAATTCCGAAAAGCACAATACAGAGGAGCGCCTTTACCTATTCTATGGATAGTCGATTATTTTGTTATTGATGGTGAAGGGTTTCGATATGGAAGGTTTTACAGGACTGCAGGCTGGTATTGCCACATTGCTATGTGGAGTGCTTTTCCTTGTTGGTTACTCGCAAACATCTGTTTCAGGTATTTTTCTTAAATCTGATCAAACGAAATTAAAGCTGTCTGAGCAATATAATAATTAATATTCTGGGTTAGGGCATACTTTCTCTGATAATTATTTTTTTATCACAGAGTCAACGGAATTGAGGCTAACAGAGCAAGAGTGGCTTAATATAATAATTCAGACTAATAAAAATTAGTTATTAGTCATGACTAACAAATGCAAAATTAGTCATTAATCGACTAAAAAAATATCTTACTCTGAATTAGGATAAGGTTCTAAATTAGCTCAATTCAGTTCTATTAGCTTCAAGTACATATCGATGTATAATTAATGCAATAATTTTAGATCAGTTGTGAGGTATGGTGGATATTTCTTAGGTGTAGCCGGGTGTCTTCAATTAACAGCAAACCTATTATGGTTGATAATACGAAATCCAAATCCACTGGTAATACCATTTAATGATGATACGATACGAACACATTTTGGATCATCATATTGGTTAACTTTTTCCTCAGGTGCTAACGTTTTAAATGGCTGACTTAAACATGATATCATTTTAAATCAATATTTTTAGGTATAATATGCCTGTTGTTATATTTAATCATCACCATTTGTGATCGTATATATCATGAGCAGTTGCATATTTTCTTTGGGCTCGATCCTATTTCAAATTCAGATGAAAAATACTTAAGTAAGTAAAACGTTGTGTATTTTTCTAAATTATATTTAAAGTAGTTGAGAGATTATTCGCTTAAGGCCCAGTTTTACAATATATAAGTCGGCGCCTGCCGACATTTAGTCCATCGTGTCGACTTGACACGAGTTTGAATTGAACTATAATGGGCCCGTTCATCAGAGACAAGAGTTGAGAGTTTACTGCCAACTGTGGGAATTCTCTGATGACCGGACTGTTAATCGTGAACGTGTTTGAGATTTTTGCAATCGTACAAAATAGACCGATTGGTGTTGGCGGGTTAAAGTTTTCAAAATAGCCGGAGTACCGTTTATTAGATACCAACATACATCACAAAAAAATCCAAACATGTTGATTTTGAACATTTTGATGGTCATTTTATTGTTTTTTTTGTAACAGTTACGACACACATTTTGACAGTTGTGATATATTTTAAACTAACGAGTGTCTTCCACTCCCAGATTAAGCATTAAGTAAAATTTAGGAAAGCCTAAAAATTTGGTTTGGCCGCGAAGCGCTACGCAACCAAACAAAATTTTCAGGCTTTTCTAAACTCGAAATTTTACTTAATGCGCCACGAGTATAAAACACTAATTTCAAGTAAAGTTGAAAAGATACACTACTGAGATGTAATGGATCAAATTTAACGAGATACAGCGAAAAAAAAATGAAAAATTACTTTTTTGTGAACATTTTAATAATAATAGAAAAAGTAGGTACAGCAAATTTAGCTTAAGACACTTCCATATTGTTAATATTTAAATCATCATATCTTTAACGAGAAACGTGCTATGATGGACACTTCCCATTTTTTATTTATTGGTATCATCCTCAACCCAAAGATAGTGGCCCGCCAGACAACCTGGCCTGGGGGTTAGGATGCAGGGGATTGGAGCATGACTGGTGCGCTCCCCATTGGTTACATTAGAGGCCAATAGCTATATTGTTATCCGGCAATTGTAAAACTGGGCTTTAGAGTAAGTCAACGCACTTGTGATACTCCCTCATTACTTCTGAAGAATGTAAATAATCACGAAATAATTAGCTTTAGAGGAAATGGAAGTTGAATTAAACAAGGAGCAATCGAATGAGCGTTCTGCGAATAGTGAGACGAATATGAGAGACGGTAGAACAATGCGGGACCGTGGAAAGTCCATGTTAATACACGTTAGAAAAAATACCAATAATATTTTAAGAATGTCGATGGTTAATAATGCAGCACCTCTATATGGAAATATTAGGTAAAATTATTTATTAAAATTGTTACTTTCAATCATTAACATTTTTTGTAGTGTTCCAGGACCTAGCGGAAATAAACAACAGAAAATATACTCCAACGTCGAGTAAGTTTATTAAAATATAGTTACATATCAATCAACTACATCCGAAACCTCGTAAGACCTAAATGTCAAATTTAGACGAGACACTAAATACTAAATAATTATTATATGAATTTTGGATTAACTTTGGTATAAAATTAGATAGTTTTCCAAAAAATTATTTGAATGAGTCAATAATTAAATTCAGTAACAGATTTGAGGTGTATTATCAACAAAACAAATGTTTTTTCTTGTAGTTCATCTTGCATAAATTTAGCACTATGTTTGTCACTCTACTCATGTTGTGGAGTTTTTTTTTATTCATATGTATCACTGTGTATACTTTTAGACTAATCACAAGCGATTCACTTTTATAAAACATTTTTTTATACAGTGATCTTTTATTTTAAGTATTTATTATATTCATATTTGCTGTAGATTTCTCGACATTTGTTGTTTTTTAAATAGTTCAACTTAAAGCTTTAAACGGGTGTTATCCACTCCCAGTTTAAGCATGAGGTAAAATTTCGAGTTTAGAGAAGCCTGAAAATTTGGTTTGGTCGCGTTTGTCATTAGATTTTTATTTAATTTTAAAACTCACTTATGTCCGGTCTCATTTACGTCAGTTAAATATTTTTCAAAGATTAAATTTATTTGTCGACTGAAATAAACGTTTCGCAAAGTCAATAAATATGAACTGATTGATTTTTTTGGCATATATTTAACTATTACTAGATTTTATTTGATGAATAACTATTTGTCGATTTATCTGACGTTGGTGAAACCCGACATTATTATATCAGTGAACATTTTTTTCGTAAACATTTTCATTTTAGCAATAACGAGGATAAACCAAGTCCAATTTCTGAAGAAACAGAAGAGGAAATGACATATGAAAACGTTAGGTAAGTTAGTTTTAATTTTGTCTGACTAATGGAAATAATATGCGTGCATAATTTCTAAATATCGTAAACAGCTCATTCAATTTAAACAAAATTGTTTTTTGTGATTGAATAAATGTTGTTTCAGTTTATTGAATCCCATTCAACAACGACCGTTGCCTCCTTTACCACCAAGACGGAGATGAGTCAACAAAGAGATGCGCCTGAGTAAAATTTGTTATTTTATATGTTTTATAAATAAATTTAAAATATAAATCGTAACTGCTGCATACATTATTTATTTTGATAAATTTACTACAAAAATCCCGACGAATCCACCATTATTTTAATGCATGTCATGGTCCCGGCAAATATTCACCATCATTTCAATTCATGTCATGATCCAAGGAATAAGTTAAAAACTATGTTATATGATTATATTTTACAAGACAAATATTTTGGATAGACATTTCCGGTAACAAGCGAAGACTCACAGTGATGGACAAATCTATAAAGTTTATTATAATTTTATTTAATTACTCATTGAATTATCAATACCTTTACACCAATTAATGGCATTAATAAAATGTATGTTTGACATTCAGCAACTACACACAAACAGATAAAGACTAAAACAAAATTTATTTTAGGACAAAAATATATAGACACAAAATTTATGATTAATATTTTAATTCAATGCAAACGAAAAAGCGCACTTAAACAGCAAAGAACGTCAGATTAGGCTCTTTCTTAAATGCCTAGTGGTTTTGAAAGCCCCTTTGCTAACAAATTTTCAAATTATTTAAGTATGGTCAACGTCACATAGAAATTGCAAACAATTTAAATTTGAACCGAAAGCACTGTAGTGTGGGCAATTATCAAACAAAAATACAAATAGGTTCACAGTGTAAACCACATATGGGCAACCCCCGGCTCGCGGGCCGGATCCGGCCCGCTGTAAGATATGATCCGGCCCGCGAGACATTTTGAAAAAACCCAATTAAAAAAATATTACATTAAGTACTTATACTCACGGGAGTGACACTGAGGCGGCAAACATCAAATTCTTTGATGTTTGCCGCCTCACTCTTTGATAATCGCCGCCACTCGACTTGCTCGATCAAATTCTTTGAGGTTTGCCGCCTCACGGGCGACACATCAAAAGATTTATTGCTTCTCAATTATTCTAAACTAGTTTATTCCAGATTATTCGTTCAATTTGCCTATATAAGCGGGTGGATGGCCCGAACGTTAGTTCAGTTCTATTTAAGCTACCGAGGTGATAACTTGGACAGGCGATATCCTAGCGAACTGCTCGAGCCGTCAACTTGCTTTGTGACTTTATGTGCATCTTGAGTGGTTACTAACTATAGTTTGTTATTAAGTTTATTGAACAAAAAGTAAACAAAAATGATGTCTGGTGGAAAGAAACGAAAAGTAGATACAGAGGGTCGCCATTTTCAAGAAATTTTTTATCTTGCACAATGGTAAGCCTATTTGTTTGCTGTGTAATGAATCCATTTCAGTAATGAAAGAATTCAATATAAAGAGGCATTACTCAACTAAGCATGCTACGCTGCACTCACTGACAGGACAATTAAGAACAGACAAAATCCAGAAGCTTACCGCAAATTTGGAAAAACAGCAACAAATGTTTCATAAACAAAGAACACAACTTGATAATGTTGTGAAAGCTAGTTTTATAGTTAGCTCAAAATTGGCAAAGGCATTAAAACCATTTGCCGAAGGAGAATTTATCAAGGAGTGTATGTTAGAAGTTTGCGGTATTATGTGTCCTGAAAAGAAAACGAGTTTGAAAAAATTAGTTTGTAGACGAACTGTTGTTCGACGTATAGAAATGATGGCTAATGATATAAAATCAACATTGACTGACCGTATGGCTGGTTTTGAATCATTTTCCATAGCATTAGACGAGAGCACCGGTACCGATTTGTCTGACACAGCTCAACTGGCTATATTTATTCGAGGTGTTGATAAGGAGTTCACTGTAACTGGGGAATTGCTTGCTTTACAGCCGCTAAAAGGAACCACTACAGGAGAGGATATTTTTATTGAAGTTCAAATCCATTCGACTCCAGAATGTTATGAATGTGGTAGTAAAAACCATCAACTTTATTCGATCCCGAGGGCTTAACCATCGTCAGTTTAAGGCGTTTTTGGATGAAATATCAGCTGAATATAACGACGTAACATATTATTGTGAAGTCAGATGGTTGAGCAAAGGAAAAATGTTGAAACGGTTTTACGAGCTTAGTAATGAGATAGCAGACTTTATGAAAATAAAAGATAAACCACTATCTGAATTAAGTGGCCCAAAATGGGTGTGACTTAGCATTTCTGGTCGATCTTACAGGCTATTTGAATGATTTAAATTTGAAACTTCAAAAACAAGGACAGTTAGTAAATGATTTGTACAGCCATTTAAAAGCATTTCAGATCAAACTACACTTGTGGGAGTCACAGATGCTGTCTGGTAACAGTTACCATTTCTACTACTCCATATATATATTGTACAAAATGCTCCTATACACTTACAAATGGAGATGATCGAGATTCAAGAAAACTCACTCCTAAAATCCAAATTTGAAGACGTAGAGTTGTGCGATTTCTACAAAAAATACCTAGAAGAAGACAATTTTCCGCAGCTTAGAAAATTCGCAAGAAGATTGATTTGTGCGTTTGGCAGTACTTATAAATGCGAACAGTTCTTTTCATTGATGAAAGTTAATAAATCAACACATCGTACAAGACGGACTGACGATAATTTGGAAAATTCTTTACGTCTTTGTGTCAGTGGAATTAATCCAAATATCGATGGATTACTTTCCCAATTTCAAGCTCAAGTGTCTCATTGATTTCGGTGTATTTAACTTTCGTAGTTTGTAACAATTGCAAATTTAACGATTTAATTATAATGTACCATTTTTTTAAATTTCATTTTGTTATTTTAATAAATTGTACTCTAATAACATTGTCGTATTATTTCATGTCTAATATCTATCGCAAAAAATATTATCACTACTTTAAAATGCACTAAGTACTTTTAAACGCGGCCCGCGAACGTATTTGCCGCTAAAGTTTGGCCCTCAACATGTCAAAGGTTGCCCATACCTGGTGTAAAGGAATAAAATGAAGTGGTTATCCCAAAAAATTCAATGAAAGAGGCGTGAGTGAAGTTCAAATTATTCCTTTTAAAGATAATCTCAAGGCAATGTCCAAATCAAAAGTGCTTAAGGATTACCTAATATCTAAATGGAAGATACTGGAACATGTTATGTTAGATGCTATGTTAATAAAGATTAGACAAGCTTAAGAGTTACTTAATATCTCAACAAAAACAATTGAACGAAGATTGAATTAACTGAATTTATTAGCAAGACATAAAGCTAAAATAACTTTGCTTTCTTAAAGGTCGTTTAGAATTTGCTCACCGTTATTTACACTGGACTTTCAATTATTTGAAAATGGAATGTTTTACCGACGAATTCAAGTTTAACACGTTTTGATCTGATGGAACATGTTATGTTAGATGCTATGTTAATAAAGGTTTATTAGACCCTAAGTTTACATTATCCACAATAAAACATGGAGTTGTTATCTGTTATGGGTCTCAGGCCAGACCCATACACAAAATCAAATCTAAGACATTATAGGTAGGTTTATTTGTCAGGATATATTGAAACATGGGTATTGTTCTCTATGTGCAGGATAATATGCCACTACGATCTTCGTTCCAACATGACAACGACTCCAAATACACGTCCAAGTTAGAAAATCAGTTAAATCGGCTCCGTCAACTTGGCCCCCCACTTTCAATTTTTTAGAAAAACATCATTGCACAGAAAAGCCCTTAGCTAGCACAGGCTAGCACAGCCAAAATTAGAGCAAGCACACAAATAGTAAAAAAGTTATAGGGGTTTCAAATATGGGGGGGGTAAGTTGACGTTTGCCCCCCACTTTTGATTTTTCAACTTTTTTTATTTGATTTGGATTCCTCAGAGCTAGCACAGGCTAGCACAACCAGATTTAGAGCAAGCACAACCCCAACAACCCCTTAAAAATACAAAATTAGTTTGTACCCCAGGCCCCCACTTTAATGTTTTTTGATTATTTCTAAAGGAATCTGCAGCTTAGAGCAAGCACAGGCAGAATATGCAAAAATTATTTAAAAAAATAAAATGGTTAAAAAGATATTTCAATTTTAATTATCAACCGTGAGCTTTCAAATCCTGTATGCGTAATTCCGTTCATGTATTTTAATTATTATGCTAAATGCGTATTTTCTAACAAATCACAATATTTCAACGGATTTGTTGACAATAACTTTGCCATATACTTAACTAACAGTTTAAAACATTGCTTTCAAATGCTGTGACCCGGAAAGCAAGCACATTTAAGACAGTGACGTAGTGAGTTATTAATGACCAACCCTCGAATAATTTAAAATGTAATAACTCCACCAAATACTAACAGATTTCAAAAATTCTTTCAAAATATAAATGTCTAATGCATTGGTAATAAATGCTGTGACTGAGAAAGCTAGCACAGTAAAGACAGAGGCGTAGTAAGTAATCAATATTTAACCCTCGAATAATTTAAAATGTAATAACTCCACTAAATACAGACATATTTCAAAAATTCTTTTAAATTATGAATCACTAATGCATTGTTAATAAATGCTGTGACTAAGAAAGTTAGCACAAGAAAGACGGTAGCGTAGTGAGTAATCAATATTTAACCCTCGCATAATTTAAAATGTAATAACTCCACTAAATACTGAGAGATTTCAAAAATTCTTTTAAATTATGAATCACTAATGCATTGTTAATGAATTCTGTGACTAAGAAAGCTAGCACAAAAAAGACAGTAGCGTAGTGAGTAATCAATATTCAACCCTCGCATAATTTAAAATGTAATGACTCCACCAAATATAAACCGATTTCAAAAATTCTTTCAAAATATAAATGACCAATGCATTGGCAATAAATGCTGTGACTGAGAAAGCTAGCACAGTAAAGACAGAGGCGTAGTAAGTAATCAATATTTAACCCTCGAATAATTTAAAATGTAATAACTCCACTAAATACAGAGAGATTTCAAAAATTCTTTTAAATTATGAATCACTAACTCATTGTTAATGAATGCTGTGACTAAGAGAGCTAGCACAAGAAAGACAGTAGCGTAGTGAGTAATCAATATTTAACCCTCGCATAAGTTAAAATGTAATAACTCCACCAAATTCTAACAGATTTCAAAAATTCTTTCAAAATATAAATGACCAATGCATTGGTAATAAATTCTGTGAGTAGGAAAGCTAGCACACAGAAGACAGTGGCGTAGTAAGTAATCAATATTTAACCCTCGAATAATTTAAAATGTGATAAGTCCACTAAATAGAAAGAAATTTCAAATATTCTTTTAAATTATGAATGACTAATGCATTGTTAATGAATGCTGTGACTAAGAAAGCTAGCACAAGAAAGACAGTAGCGTAGTGAGTAATCAAAATTTAACCCTCGCATAATTTAAAATGTAATAACTTCACCAAATACTAACAGATTTCAAAATTTTTTTCAAAATATAAATGACTAATGCTTTAATAATAAATGCTGTGACTGAGAAAGCTAGCACAGTAAAGACAGAGGCGTAGTAAGTAATCAATATTTAACCCTCGAATAATTTAAAATGTATTAACTCCACTAAATACAGAGAGATTTCAAAAATTCTTTTAAATTATGAATCACTAATGCACTGTTAATGAATGCTGTGATTAAGAAAGCTAGCACAAGAAAGACAGTAGCGTAGTGAGTAATCAAAATTTAACCCTCGCATAATTAAAAATGTAATAACTCCACCAAATACTAACAGATTTTAAAAATTCTTTCAAAATATAAATGACTAATGCTTTAGTAATAAATGCTGTGACTGAGAAAGCTAGCACAGTAAAGACAAAGGCGTAGTAAGTAATCAATAGTTAACCCTCGAATAATTTAAAATGTAATAACTCCACTAAATACAGAGAGATTTCAAAAATTCTTTTAAATTATGAATCACTAATTAATTGGTAATGAATGCTGTGACTAAGAGAGATAGCACAAGAAAGACAGTAGCGTAGTGTGTAATCAATATTTAACCCTCGCATAATTTAAAATGTAATAACTCCACCAAATACTAACAAATTTCAAAAATTCTTTCAAAATATAAATGACCAATGCATTGGTAATAGATGCTGTAAGTAGGAAAGCTAGCACACAAAAGAGAGTGGCGTAGTAAGTAATCAATATTTAACCCTCGAATAATTTAAAATGTGATAAGTCCACTAAATAGAAAGAAATTTCAAAAATTCTTTTAAATTATAAATCACTAATGCATTGTTAATAAATGCTGTGACTAAGAAAGTTAGCACAAGAAAGACGGTAGCGTAGTGAGTAATCAATATTTAACCCTCGCATAATTTAAAATGTAATAACTCCACCAAAGAATTTTTGAAACCTGTTAGTATTTGGTGGAGTTATTACATTTTAAATTATGCGAGGGTTGAATATTGATTACTCACTACGCTACTGTCTTTCATGTGCTAGCTTTCTTAGTCACAGCATTTATTAACAGTGCATTAGTGATTCATAATTTAAAAGAATTTTTGAAATCTCTCTGTATTTAGTGAAGTTATTACATTTTAAATTATTCGAGGGTTAAATATTGATTACTTACTACGCCTCTGTCTTTACTGTGCTAGCTTTCTTAGCCACAGCATTTATTACCAATGCATTGGTCATTTATATTTTAAAAGAATTTTTGAAATCTGTTGGTATTTGGTGGAGTTATTACATTTTAAATTATGCGAGGATTAAATATTGATTATTCACTACGCTACTGTTTTTCTTGTGCTAGCTTTCTTAGTCACAGCATTTATTAACAATGCATTAGTGATTCATAATTTAAAAGAATTTTTGAAATATCTCTGTATTTAGTGGAGTTATTACATTTTAAATTATTCGAGGGTTAAATATTGATTACTTACTATCTTTACTGTGCTAGCTTTCTTAGTCACAGCATTTATTACTAATGCCCTAGTCATTTATATTTTGAAAGAATTTTTGAAATCTGTTTGTATTTGGTGGAGTTATTACATTTTAAATTATGCGAGGGTTAAATATTGATTACTCACTACGCTACTGTCTTTCTTGTGCTAGATTTCTTAGTCACGGCATTTATTAACAATGCACTAGTTATTTATAATTTAAAATAATATCTAAAATTTCTTTGTATTTAGTGGACTTATCACATTTTAAATTATTTGAGGGTTAAATATTGATTACTTACTACGCCACTGTTTTTTATGTGCTAGCTTTCTCACTTACAGCATTTATTACCAATGCGTTGGTCATTTATATTTTGAAAGAATTTTTGAAATCTGTTAGTATTTCGTGGAGTAATTACATTTTAAATTATACGAGGGTTAAATATTGATTACTCACTACGCTACTGTCTTTCTTGTGCTAGCTTTCTTAGTCACAGCATTCATTAACAATGCATTAGTGATTCATAATTTAAAAGAATTTTTGAAATCTCTCTGTATTTAGTGGAGTTATTACATTTTAAATTATTCGGGGGTTCAATATTGATTACTTACTACGCCTCTGTCTTTACTGTGCTAGCTTTCTCAGTCACAGCATTTATTACCAATGCATTGGTTATTTATATTTTAAAAAAAATTTTGAAATCGGTTGGTATTTGGTGGAGTTATTACATTTTAAATTATGCGAGGGTTAAATATTGATTACTCACTACGCTACTGTCTTTCTTGTGCTAGCTCTCTTAGTCACAGCATTTATTGCCAATGCATTAGTGATTCATAATTTAAAAGAATTTTTGAAATCTCTCTGTATTTAGTGGAGTTATTACATTTTAAATTATTCGAGAGTTAAATATTGATTACTTACTACGCCTCTGTCTTTACCGTGCTAGCTTTCTTAGTCACAGCATTTATTACCAATGCATTGGTCATTTATATTTTGAAAGAATTTTTGAAATCTGTTGGTATTTGGTGGAGTTATTACATTTTAAATTATGCGAGGGTTAAATATTGATTACTCACTACGCTACTGTCTTTCTTGTGCTAGCTTTCTTAGTCACAGCATTTATTAACAATGCATTAGTGATTCATAATTTAAAAGAATTTTTGAAATCTGTATGTATTTAGTGGAGTTATTACATTTTAAATTATTCGAGGGTTAAATATTGATTACTTACTACGCCTCTGTCTTTACTGTGCTAGCTTTCTCAGTCACAGCATTTATTACCAATGCATTAGTCATTTATATTTTGAAAGAATTTTTGAAATCTGTTAGTATTTGGTGGAGTTATTACATTTTAAATTATTCGAGGGTTGGTCATTAATAACTCACTACGTCACTGTCTTAAATGTGCTTGCTTTCCAAGTCACAGCATTTGAAAGCAATGTTTTAAACTGTTAGTTAAGTATATGCCAAAGTTATTGTCAACAAATCCGTTGAAATATTGTGATTTGTTAGAAAATACGCATTTAGCATAATAATTAAAATACATGAACGGAATTACGCATACAGGATTTGAAAGCTCACGGTTGATAATTAAAATTGAAATATCATTTTAACCATTTTATTTTTTTAAATAATTTTTGCATATTCTGCCTGTGCTTGCTCTAAGCTGCAGATTCCTTTAGAAATAATCAAAAAATATTAAAGTGGGGGGCTGGGGTACAAACTAATTTTGTATTTTTAAGGGGTTGTTGGGGTTGTGCTTGCTCTAAATCTGGTTGTGCTAGCCTGTGCTAGCTCTGAGGAATCCAAATCATATAAAAAAAGTTGAAAAATCAAAAGTGGGGGGCAAACGTCAACTTAGCCCCCCCATATTTGAAACCCCTATAACTTTTTTACTATTTGTGTGCTTGCTCTAATTTTGGCTGTGCTAGCCTGTGCTAGCTAAGGGCTTTTCTGTGCAATGATATTTTTCTGAAAAATTGAAAGTGGGGGGCCAAGTTGACGGAGCCAGTTAAATCCTATTTTAAAATGAGTTCAAACTTTATTCATCACTTCCACCCTACATCCGGTCGAGTATTTGTTGTATCACATGAACAGAAATACTAGAAATTATTCTATTTTTCCTATTTAATAAGTGCTAACTGGGCAACACTATTCTATTTTTCACTGCACTGCCTACATTAATACACGTGTTCATTGAATGTCAAGAAGATGCCATACCCTACTAAATGCTAAACACATTATTAAAAATAAAAATTTAATTTTGATAATCATTGTGATAATAAATATCATCATCTCTCAAATCGATCAAAATGGGCCACTTTTGTCATTTTTGGGCCCCCAGTATTTAAACTTCCTGTGACTTCTGGTCAACGAGTAGTAGCGCGTTTTAAAGCAACAGATCTATACTTTTAGAATCAAAAAAGAGAATACTATTAACCCTTTTAGTTTTTGAACAATCTCAAAAACCGAGAGCTATGTTTTTGTTTATTTCGCTCTCAAAATTAAAAAACAAACGGTCCTTCTAATGTCAAAATAAACGCCTTCAGACAGCCGATGTGTCGTAGGCGACGGCTGTTCGTCGTGTCGCGGGGGAATTTGAAATTGTCAATTGACGATTGGGTTTTCATTGCGAATCGCAATTTGCGATAATACAAGCAAATTATTATTGCAGGTATCCTCTTTCTTGATCATTATACAAACAAATTGCAAATACAAAATGCAGTAATAATACATTAATTTATAAATAATATAAATTAGATGGGAACGACTAAAACGTCCTCCTCTTTGAGACTTTGCCCTTCGAAACAAAAACAAAACCAAACAAAAACATGGCTCACGGGTTTTGAGATTGTTGAAAAACGACGCAGGTTAATTGTATTCTCTTTTTTGATTCTAAAAGTAATAGCGCGTTTTTAAGGCACAGATCTATATCTGTGCCTTAAAAATGCGCTATTATTCGCCGGCCAGAAGTCACCGGAAGTTTAGTTACTGGGGGCCCAAAAATGACACAAATGGCCCATTTTGACCACTTTGAGATTAGATATCTCAAAATCTAGCGACTTTGGGCACAAACAGGCTTCGGATTCAGCGTTCCCAAATTAGTAAAGAACAACAATAAAAACCCACTTAACCAATGGGTGTTCTTCGTGATTAAAATCTTTAGTTCATTTTATAATCATTAAATCAGGTGCAATTAATTATTAATATACTTTTGTGTTTAATATCTACGCGATTATTGTAATTAACTCTACATTTCTTTTTTCTTCTCTTCTTTACTGAAAACGTGTTATAACGTAGAATTCATGTTTGTTTATACATAAGCAGATCTTAGTTGTTACAATATTTACATAAACTTACTAAAATAATTTATTGTTGAAAACTCGTTGTAAATTCTACACTAACTATTTTTAATAACAAATAGATGATTTCCCCTAAAAGTACAACTCGCCAAGTGGCAGTAATTTACCACGTACTTGGTGAGTTTCACCTTTAAATCGACGATATCTTTGATGTTCTCAAAATTGTGTGAGATTAACTACGAAATATACGTACACGCCTAATAAATTTAGAATAAAATTGTTCATTAGTCACTTTAGTTAGAGAAGGTTATTTTAAAATTTGAATTTGTTTGAGATTTTTTTTTCTGTACGTAAACTACTAAAGCTAGCAAAGATTTTTTATGTTTTTCACTGACTTTTAAATATTTGTATTGCATTTTTATTCATTGTTTCAATAGTCGAATTAGTTTAGAAAAACTTTGCAAAACCAGTATTTTTTAAAATGTTTTATCAAGTCATTAATAAGAAGAAAGTATGCGATATAGTAAAAGCCATTTAACAATATGGTTATAACTTAACAAAGATTTACTTTTCACTTGATTTTAAATCAATTCATTTGATTTTTAAGCTATTTAAAATATTGTATAATATACTCAATGACATTAGAAGCGTAACACCCAGAAGGAGTTATTATTTTAACTTGATTTTTTGCCAGTATGGTAGTCTTACATCAAGAATAAAATGATTACATTTTTAAGAAATTTTATTAAAAAACAATCTAAAAAAAAATAATAATGTGTTTGGCGACCCCTTTGCTGTATACACTCCTGTAGACGTCTGGGCATCGACAAAATGAGATGGTCGATGTCTTCTTGAGGCATCTCGTTCCAAGCAACTTGAATTTCATCGATCAACTGTGTTAGAGTCTGTGGAGGATGGTGCAAAGAGAATATTCTTCTTCCCATGATATCCCACACATGTTCAATGGGATTTAAATCCGGCGAACGGGGCGGCCACGCCAAAATATTAACACCAGCTTCATTAAGAAAGTTCATAGTTCGACGAGCAATATGGGGACGTGCGTTATCTTGTTGAAAAAGTACGTCTGGGCGGCCATCTAAATAAGGCAACAAAGTCGGTCGTATGACGTCTTCAACATAACGCGCAGCTGTCATACTGCGTCGAATGAATACAAGAGGTGATCGACTACCATAAGCAATAGCCCTTCAAACCATTACTCCAGCAGTCCTGTGTACATGCCTCTCAATAGCAAACCTTAGATCAGGTCGTTCTCCATGGTAGCGTCGTACCCTCCTACGGCCATCATGCGTGCCTAGACAAAATCGTGATTCATCGCTGAATACGACATCGTGCCATTCTGCCTCCCAATGCTGCCGTTCTCTGCACCAGTCCAACCTTTGGCGACAGTGTCTCGCTGTTAAAGGAAGCACTAATCTTGGACGGTACGAAAGAAGCCCAAAGGATTGAATGCGGCGATATAAGGTTCGCATACTAACGGGCCTACCTTCTTCTCCAATCCATTGATCACCGATTTGACGCGTAGTAGCGAAACGGTCTCGCAGGGCTATTTGTCTTAAGCGCCGATCTTGACGTTCTGTGGTACGCCTTGGTTGACCAATTGGTCTTCTTCTTGCTCCTCTACCTTCTTCTGTCCATACCTGATACACACGTATTACAGTTGCTGCAGTGGAATCAATACGGCGGGCAATTTCGCGATAGGACATACCGACATCTCGATAAGCAACAACTCGACCCCGGTCAAAATCGCTCAAATGGTGATATTGTGGACGTCTTCGGACTCGAGGCATTTTATTTAAGCTTAACACACTCAACGGAAACACGAAAACTAAAAACATCTGTACTAAACAGCTCATATAAATAGTTTTATCAAAAAAGAAAAAGTGAAATATTTTTTTTTCACAATAAATATAAAAGGCACAAGGTTGAAATTGTTATCAATGTATGCTTTAAATATAGTCACTCTGTTGCTAAAATATGAATTCAAAAAAATCATTCCTTCTTGGTGTTACGCTTCTAATGTCATTGAGTATATTATTGAAATTAAAAAATACACCACTTAAAATGAGAAAATAATAATCTACAAAATATCAGAATGTGATAAAATTAATAGAGATTGTAAAGAAATTATTAATCTTCGTTCTAACGCTCGAAAAAATAAAGGGGAATGACTATTAGCGAAATGACTACCGAATGTAAATACATACAGAGAGATTTTTTTTAAGTATACAGGGGGTCCGTATTTCGACAGAATGTATAGGGATCTCAGTTATTTGAAGAGAAAGAGAATCGGTTAATTTTCGGCAAAATTGCGTATTTTAGGGCCTAACAATGATCTGAAAACAGTTTTGAATTTTTTTGTTGTTCTCTACTAGATTCCTCATTAAAAAGTGCCTATATATTGTCAAAGTTCTAAATGTCCAGATTTAGTAGTTTTTGAATAAAAAAATAAAAACGATATTTAAAAAAAAAAACAGTTTTTTGTTGATATCTCCTATACTGCAAAATGATTGTTCTTTCTTTGTAACTGTTTAATTTCTCCACATTAACCTTTCATTCACTCTTCCTTGGCTATTGGCACTCGTTAGAAGCTTCAAATTGAACTATTTTATAAAATCAACTAATACCTGAAGATTTACATCAGGATATTTATACTTAAAAAAAATTGCAATATGAAAATCGTTGCATGCGTTTTTTCTATGAACGATTCTCGATTGATTACTCATAAAGTACTAGTTGTAAGACAGTTTATATATATTAATTAAAAATATGTTAACTGATTATTTCTTGACCTATACCAAATCAAATACCAGTTGTAAAGCAGTTTATAATTGTTTATGAAAAACATGCTGATTGATTATTTTTTGACCTATAAAAAATTACCGACGGTTTATTAAAATCACATGTAACTCGTTTAAAAAAGCGTTTGAACGAGCTTAACCTAATCCCGGTGATTTTTGAAAAAAATCCTAAAATTTACACGAGATAAAAATTTAACATTTTAAATTGGGAAACACTCGAGACCAGGATTGTTATGTTTAAAACACTTTGTTTTAAAACAGTGTTTTAAACATGTTTAAAAATAGCCGTCGTATTTTAAATGCTTTTGTTTTAAACATGTTATAAATGTTAAATTTGTATAAAACGTGATTTAAACATGTTCAGCCTTATTATTACAATTGCCGTTAATATGATTATAGCTTAAGGCAAATTAATCTCTACTAGACGCATACAAACACGATACTAACATTTCGTATTAATAGAGAAAAATCTAAATGTTATTAGTTAGTTTTAAAATATTGATAGAACTAACGCAGTAACATTACATTTTCATGTATTCTAACTTCATTGTAATCAAGTTATTTAGCGGGTATGTTACGCTGTTTTTTTTTATGTGTGTGAAAATTTATTTCTTCTGATATATTATAAGATTAAAATTTACTTCTAATGAGTGTCTCCACTCCCAGACTAAGCATGAAGTAAAATTTCGAGTTTAGGAAAGCCAAACCAAATTTTCAGGCTTTTCTAAACTCGAAATTTTACTTCATGCGCCACGCGTATAAAACACTGATTTCAAGTGAAGTTCAAAACATACTAATACATGTTTTGATTAAGGCTGAGAATTTTTCTAATTTAAGCTTTCAAATAGTCATTCAAAATCATAATAAAATTTAGAATATTTAAATCCAAAATTTGGGTAAACAATAAAGCAAATGACTGATAGGTACATTTTTTTATTAAGGCTGGGAATTTAACAAATTTAAGTACTCGAATATCCGTTTAATACCATATTCAATATCAATGTTATTCTAAAATAACATTTGAAATATTCGAATATTTGAATATTTCAAAATTTGAATAATTTGAATATTTTAATATGTTTTTGAATAAATATTTGAATATTTTAATTTCAAAGCCATATTGCACACGGACACATGAAACATGAAAACATTAGTATGTTTTCATATTGTCAATTATGTTAAGTGTGATCTGTTGATAGTATTATTTCATTGAAAAACTGTCTAAACCGTTTTTGAATTTATGAATAAAATTTGACATTTTCTTATAGTTTAATGTAAATGCAAGAAATAAAACACAGACACGTAAACACGTTTCCTTAGTATTGCATCAGATTATTTTTTTCACTTGTGATTATTTTCGACAATTTCCGCTTGTATCACTAAGTGAATTAACTGGTTTCTCATGTAAAATTAGATATACTCTTAAATTGTATTTTTATTTGCTGTTACTGCCTGTGCAAGGGATTTAGTACATAATGTTATGGATTACAGTGTCCAACAAAAAAATACTTTTTGTCTGTTTCCTGGTTCTAAATAGGAAAATCTTACTAATTTTGGGTCGAGAAAAACGAATATTTTTTTTTCGCTCTTGTTTTCAAGATACACAACAACCCACTAAAAAGATAGATTTAAAGGTAAATTAAAGAAGAAAAACATGCCTGTGTAATAAATACAGGGTTGTCCAAAAAGGTGTTTCATCTGGCACTACATAATTTTAAATTTTCTATTGTTACAGACTAAATATGACCACCTTCCCTCTCTCTTCTAAAGTAAGTCTTAGAAGAGAGAGGGAAGGTAGCATCTTGGATGAAAGTGTTTGGGTCATCCTCAGTAATAAGAAAAAAAAATCAGCAATGGTTTCAAAAGGATCCTCCAAGCTATACCACATTCAAATGATGCAGGCCCTTTCTGATGCTGACAAAATTGCTGCAGAAGTATTATTAGAAATGAAGAACATAGATCCTAATTTTGCGTTCTTCCTTCTAAAACCATTGCTGAAATTTTGTTCTTACTATTGAGGGTGATTAAAATACTTCCATAGAAGCTCCTTCCTTCCTTCACCTAAAGTAAGTCGACAACAATAGAGAATTAAAATAAAAATCAATTCCATATAAGTGATCCCACTGAGCAAAAAACAAACAAATAACGGTAGAAACAACATTGTAGAAACATTAAACGTAATATTAATGTTGATGATACATTACTTAGATGTGTTTACTCAGTGGGATGGTTCAAAAAGGAAAAATAGATCAGGGATTGGAGTTTTCTCTAGAACCCTGAGAATCCATACGAAAATCCCTATAGGTAAGTATGCGACCGTCGCTCAACTGGACACGATGGGTATAACACTTGCGGCATCATTTTGAGCCGTGAAGTGTCAAATGAAGCCATACTGATCCTAACAGGCAGCAGGCAAGCCTTAATGTCCATGAAAAAGTTATACACTACTTCAGAGACAACACTAGGTGCCATAAAAATCTACAGCAGGCAGCAATGCATAACAACATTGAAATCTGATGGGTGAAGAGGCATAATATAATCATAGGTAACACTCCTGTTACCTATGTTTATATCATGCCCCTTCACCCAACAGATTTCAATGTTGTTATGCCCTCCGGCTGATACAGATTATCACACCTGATATTAATTTTTGAAGAAAAATAACATCTGCATTTAAGCGTCGTCGCTCGAGCGATTGCAAATTAATAAACGACAATATATGTGGATAAGTGCTATCAAGATTGAATTTGAAGGTTATGTATGTAAGGAACCTATGTTGAACCCTCTTCACTTGGTTGATGTTTTGGGATGTATTTGGGCACCATACCAGTGAGCAATATTCGATATGCGGCCGAACGAGAGACACATACAGATTTACGAGCGTTCTTATATTAGAAAAATCTGTACACTGTCTTTTAATAAAGCCTAACATTTGCAAGGCTTTCGAGGTTACAGTGTCTATATGGTTAGTGAAGCTCCAAGTGTTCGTAAAAGTAACACCAAGATCTCTTACAACATTAGTGTGTGCTAATGGTGTGTTATTAAGAGAGTAATTTCTGAGTCCCTTTAATCTCTTTTTAGAATAAGACACAACAAAACATTTGGAAACATTCAGCTTCAATTTGTTTATAATACACCAACGACTTAACGCTTCCAGGTCGAGTTGTAGCTTATGGCTAGAATAATTGTCCTTAATAGGCATGTACAGCTTTAAGTCGTCCGCAAAAAGAAGGCAATTGGAATATTTGAAACACTTTACAATATCATTGATAAAAACATTAAATAGTAATGGACCAATATGTGATCCCTGCGGTACCCCCGAAGTTACAGGTATGGGACGAGAAGTGAAGTTACTGATGCGGACTGTTTGAGTTCTGTTGCTGAGGTATGATTTAATCCAATCAAGCAAAGACCCATGTACACCAGCCACTGTCGAACGCTTTAGAAAAGTCGGTGTACACGGTATCAACCTCGTACCCCTCTTCCAGCGATGTAGTAATTGTTGCCCCAAAGATTAGTAAATTAGGTACTGTAGAATGTCCTGGCCGAAACCCATGTTGTTTATCGATTAAAATAGAGTTCAAGTCCTTACTAACGCAATCAGTAACTAGCTTTTCAAATATCTTGGGAATGTATGATAGCAATGATATTGGTCTGTAATTCTCAACGAGGTTCCTCTTGCCTTTCTTGAAGATAGGTGTTATTAGTGAATGCTTCCATCTGTCACGAAAAGTGCCAGATTTAAGGGATTTATTAAATACGAGCCACAAAGGTCTAGAGCAGGGGTCTCCAAACTACGGCCCGAGGGCCACATCCGGCCCGCGGACAGATTTTGTCCGGCCCGCGGAGAGCTAGCATACTTGAAAACTCCTTTTAGAGAACATATTTTTTATAGCAAATTAAATTTAGTTTACTGAAGTATTCTAATTTTATTGTTATTGTTTTTGTGATAAGTTGGATAAAGAAACACAGAATTGTAATGAGTAAAGACATGTATAATATGCAGAAAATGTAACTTCAGTATATAATAACTAACAAATTATTGAAATGAATCCAACTAACATTTTATACATTTTAAATAAAAACATAACTTATAACAAGCATAATGACATATGAAATACTAATGAGATTTATGTAATTGAAATTTTCCACTGACAATAGTTTGTAGTTGTGGACTAATTTTACTTGTACCAATTATTAAAAGAGATTTAAGATGCTCATCAGTTAATTTAGATCTGTAAACATTTTTTGTGTACTTCATTTTGGAGAAGGTCTTCTCACACAAATAAGTAGTACCAAAAACAGAAAACAGCCCACGAGCAAATTTATGCAAATTATCAAATTGTGTCAGTGGAAGACCCTTATAAAATTCCAACAAAGATGAGTTTTGATATTTGTTCTTAATTATATCACTGCACTGTAGATCAATCATTTCCATTTGAAGTTCCGGGGCTAGGGTTTCCATGTCAGTATCAAAAGGATTCTGAAAAATCTTAATTTGATTCGCTATGGCATCAAAGTCCGAGAAACGAGTATCAACATTTTTTTTCAAAGCACTCAAAGTTTCGATTGCAAAATCGATAGGAAACTCAGTCTCAGTGGTGTGGCTGAATATTTCACATGTTTTAAAATGTGAAAAACATTTACTTCGTAGTTGTGATTGAAACAGTATCAATTTCTTCCGGAATGATTTGATATTAGTGTATAAATCAGGAAGATGCTGGTTTTCTCCTTGCAATCTCAAATTAAGTTCGTTCACATGTTTTGTCAAATCAACATAGAATGCTAACTTCCACAGCCATGCGTTGTTTTGTAATTCAGTAAGAGGGCGATGCTTTTCATTCAAAAAAATTTCGATCACTGCTCGAAGTTCAAAAAAGGGCTGAAGGACTTTCTTACAACTAAGCCAACGTACGGCAGTATGATAAGGTAAGTCATTTTCTCCAATCTCTTCAATAAATTGTCGGAATTGTCGGTGATTCAGCCCAAAAGATCTGATAAAATTAACAGTTGATATGACTGGTTTCAGAACTTCAGACATATCCAAACATTTTCCGCACAAAGACTGTTGATGAATGATACAATGTAAGACTAATGGTTTTGAACCACCGTCATTTTCTACAGCCTTTGACACAAGAGCGACCACTCCTTTATCTTTCCCACTCATGTTTTTGCCTCCATCAGTTGTAATACATTTCAAGTTTTTCCATCGAAGGTTCTTTTGATTAATGGCCATTTCAACTCCTTTAAAAATATCTGTACCAGTGGTTGTGCCATGAATACTATACAAATCAAGAAGTTCTTCATGCACTTCATAGCTTTTATCTACTCCTCGAATATAAATCAACACCTGAGCAGTATCTGACACATCCGTTGACTCATCCAAGGCCAAAGAAAACCACTCAACATGTCCATTTGTGTCGAACAGTTGAGAGGATATATTTTCAGCGATGTTTTCTACCCTTCGAGCCACAGTGTTTGCTGACATACTGACAGTTTTTAATAAATTTACCTTTTCAGGGCACATTTCTTCGGCTACTGCAATTATGCATTCTTTGATCATTTCTCCATCGGTGAATGGTTTTCCACGTTTTGCAATTTCAAGAGCCACACGAAAGCTGGCACGAGTTGCAGCCTCTTGTTCAGTTTTGAGTTTTGTAAATGAAGATTGCTGCGATTTCAATCCGCGCTTCATAGCTTCGAATTTTTCTGTCCGCAAACTTCCTGTATATTTTGAGTAATTTTGAAAATGTTTTGTTTCATAATGACGTTTAATGTTATATTCCTTGAGAACGGCTATGCTTTCATTGCAAATCAAACATAGCGCCTTGTTACTGGACTCAATTACGAAATACTGAATGTTCCACTGATCTTTGAATTTTCTGCATTCACTATCAATTTTTCGCTTCTTTTCCATACTGCTAAATCACACACAAAAGCAACAATTCAAATCAAAATACTGTTACAAAGATGTCTTAAACTTAAACACGCACAAACACGTTTTAAGGAGGTACGCACTATTTTATTTCACAACAGTGTCATAGGAACTGACTTGTGGTTGCGCCACTAGCCTTCTTATATATTCCAATTACTGCCATCTAGAAGTGAGTGGAAGACACCAGAACTTTCTCGAACCAACAAGATTATTCTGTACGTGCTATTGGCGCCATCTGTTAGCGATAGAAGGTACTACCTATTTCCGCTTGTGTCCACCAGATGTCGTGTCACGTTACTCCTCATGGCTCGTACTCTACGACCAATCTAGAAATTACAGATAATGACAGGAAAATTAATAATATGCAGTGTTGCCGTTTTGCGGACTTTAGTCCGATTTGCAGCCTTTTTTAAACGTTGCGTACTTTTTCGGACATTTTTTTTCATCAGTGGACTATTTCACTTTTTACCACCGGCAACAATGATAATATGGTTTTGGCCCTCGGAACTTACTGGAGTAATCAGTATGGCCCTAAGGCTGGAAAGTTTGGAGACCCAGGGTCTAGAGCACATATGGGCAACCACCGGCCCGCGGGCCGGATCCGGCCCGCGTAAGATATGATCCGGCCCGCGAGACATTTTGAGAAAACCCAATTAAAAAAATATTACATTAGGTACTTATACTCGGGAGTGACAGTGAGGCGGCAAACATCAAATTCTTTGATGTTTGCCGCCTCACTCTTTGATAATCGCCGCCACTCGACTTGCTCGATCAAATTCTTTGAGGTTTGCCGCCTCACGGGCGACACATCAAAAGATTTATTGCTTCTCAATTATTCTAAACTAGTTTATTCCAGATTATTCGTTCATTTTGCCTATATAAGCGGGTGGATGGCCCGAACGTTAGTTCAGTTCTATTTGAGCTACCGAGGTGATAACTTGGACAAGCGATATCCTAGCGAACTGCTCGAGCCGTCAACTTGCTTTGTGACTTTGTGTGCATCTTGAGTGGTTACTTACTATAGTTTGTTATTAAGTTTATTGAACGAAAAGTAAACAAAAATGATGTCTGGTGGAAAGAAACGAAAAGTAGATACAGAGGGTCGCCATTTTCAAGAAAAATGGACTGAAGAATTATTTTTTATCTTGCACAATAGTAAGCCTATTTGTTTGCTGTGTAATGAATCCATTTCAGTAATGAAAGAATTCAATATAAAGAGGCATTACTCAACTAAGCATGCTACGCTGCACTCACTGACAGGACAATTAAGAATAGACAAAATCCAGAAGCTTACCGCAAATTTGGAAAATCAGCAACAAATGTTTCATAAACAAAGAACACAACTTGATAATGTTGTGAAAGCTAGTTTTATAGTTAGCTCAAAATTGTCAAAGGCATTAAAACCATTTGCCGAAGGAGAATTTATCAAGGAGTGTATGTTAGAAGTTTGCGGTATTATGTGTCCTGAAAAGAAAAAAGAATTTGAAAAAATTAGTTTGTCAAGACGAACTGTTGTTCGACGTATAGAAATGATGGCTAATGATATAAAAACAACATTGACTGACCGTACGGCTGGTCTTGAATAATTTTCCATAGCATTAGACGAGAGCACCGATTTGTCTGACATAGCTCAACTGGCTATATTTATTCGAGGTGTTGATAAGGAGTTCACTGTTACTGAGGAATTGCTTGCTTTACAGCCGCTAAAAGGAACCACTACAGGAGAGGATATTTTTATTGAAGTTTAAAAGGTATTCACAAGTTTTGGCTTGCCATGGTCAAAATTAATTGGAGTATGCACTGATGGTGCACCTTCTATGGTCGGCTTACGTAAAGGTTTCATCGGAATTTTGAATGAAAAAGCAACAGAATTAAATGTGCAAAAAGTTGATTTGATAGTCCTTCATTGCATTATCCACCAACAGAACTTGTGTTCTAAGTCCATTCGACTCCAGAATGTTATGAATGTGGTAGTAAAAACCATCAACTTTATTCGATCCCGAGGGCTTAACCATCGTCGGTTCAAGGCGTTTTTTGATGAAATATCAGCTGAATATAACGACGTAACATATTATTGTGAAGTCAGATGGCTGAGCAAAGGAAAAATGTTGAAACGGTTTTACGAGCTTAGAAATGAGATAGCAGACTTTATGAAAATAAAAGATAAACCACTATCTGAATTAAGTGACCCAAAATGGATATGTGACTTAGCATTTCTGGTCGATCTTACAGGCTATTTGAATGATTTAAATTTGAAACTTCAAAAACAAGGACAGTTAGTAAATGATTTGTACAGCCATTTCAGATCAAACTACGCTTGTGGGAGTCACAGATGCTGCCTGGTAACAGTTACCATTTCAACACGCTCTCTGCGTATGAAAATATTGCTTATGCTCAATATGCTGAAGAACTCAAGTTACTGTCGGAACAATTTTCGAACAGATTTTGCGACTTCAAAAACATGAAAGACTGTTTCAGTTTATTTGCTACTCCTACAACATATATTGTACAAAATGCTCCAATACACTTACAAATGGAGTTGATCGAGATTCAAGAAAACTCACTCCTAAAATCCAAATTTGAAAACGTAGAGTTCTGCGATTTCTACAAAAAATACCCAGAAGAAGACAATTTTCCGCAGCTTAGAAAATTCGCAAGAAGATTGATTTGTGCGTTTGGCAGTACTTATAAATGCAAACAGTTCTTTTCATTGATGAAAGTTAATAAATCAACACATCGTACAAGACTGACTGACGATAATTTGGAAAATTCTTTACGTCTTTGTGTCAGTGGAATTAATCCAAATATCGATGGATTAGTTTCCCAAATTCAAGCTCAAGTGTCTCATTGATTTCGGTGTATTTAACTTTCGTAGTTTGTAACAATTGCAAATTTAACGATTTAATTATAATGTAGCATTTTTTTAAATTTCATTTTGTTATTTTAATAAATTGTACTCTAATAACATTGTCGTATTATTTCATGTCTAATATCTATCGCAAAAAATATTATCACTACTTTAAAATGCACTAAGTACTTTTAAACGCGGCCCGCGAACGTATTTGCACGCTAAAGTTTGGCCCTCAACATGTCAAAGGTTGCCCATACCTGGTAAACCTGGTAAACCATCCCAGCCCTCTTTTCCACTAGAGGTCTGCCCTGACAGCTCCTGAAGTATGGCAGAAATAGAGATATCGTTAATTCGGTTGATCGATATATGATTAAGACTAGTCCTACACGAAGAGAGTTGAGAAAGCACTGGTTGTGAGGTATTATAAACTGAACCAAAGAAGTCTGCAAATATATTTGCCACATCCTGCGGGTCGGTGTATGTACTCCCTTCTGAAACGAGTTTATAAAACTCCAAAAGCGTCTCGGGTTATTATTAATGGACGACTCAATCGAATCAATGTAATTTTTGAAACAAGCCTGTGTGAGTTCCTAGCATTTTGCTCGTGTGGACTGGAATCTAATATAGTCGATCACGTGTTGTGATTGTTTAAATTTCTTATGCTGTTTTTTCTTTAAAAATATCAAGTCAATTAGTTCCTTACTAAACCATTTAGGAAATTTAAACTGAGCTGACGACCTAATCCGAATGATTGGAACGCATTTTTTAATTGAGTTAAATAAAATATCGTAAAAGTAATCCAAGTCGCTGTTTACATTATCACTTGTTAGTAATAAGTCCCAAAGAGTATTTATTAAAATATCATTGAGAAGGTCAAAGTTACTGTTATTAAAGTCATATTTCAAACTACTTGAGAAATTAGAATTATTACTTTGAGCGAATAAGTTTAAATCTAATACAAGCGCGGGATCATGGCGATCACAAGTAACAAGCGGAACAACAGCTGCAGTAACTTCACTTTGTTCGGCCAAATCAGTTTGTAAAAATATAAGATCAAACATGACCGCATTATCATTTAAGACGTTATTAGTTTGCATAGTATTGGCATAACCATAAGCCATAGCAACCTGATTAGCGAGCGGACAGGCTGATTCCGTATAAACACCAAAGCTGCTGTGTACCCAAATTATGTTTGGGAGATTAAAATCACCAAAAACACATACATTATGATGAGGATACTCTATGGTCAGTCTTTCGAGGTTAGCACTATGGTCTTGATACACAGACAAAGCAGACCCAGGAGGGATATAAACCGCCCCTAATATAAAATCCTGGGACTCAATTCTTACAGAAATAAAAATCTCTTCGTGAATAAAAGTTTCACGGTACAATAAATGAGAATTTAACGCATTTTTAATAGCGATACATACACCACCGCCACGCGATTTGCCCGACCTTTGGGGGTCACGATCACACCTATAAAGTTTATAGTTTAGGAAACCCAATTCAGCGTCAAAAAAGTCTGACGTTAACCAAGTTTCAGTGAGAATAATTATATCGTATTCGTATAGAATAAACGACTTTTTTATTTCAAACAATTTGGTCCTAAGACCTCGAACATTTTGGTAATAAGTGCGTAAGCATTTATTACCAGACGCTAAATTATAGTTAACAGCCGCAGCATCGTCGATGATCGGATCCAGAGGGTGTGATTTAGTCGGGGTATCTATAACTGTTGGAAGGTTGTTCCTTCCTGAGGTAACAAAGTACTGGATCCTGTTGTAGATGATTTTATATTCCGTTTTCGGTTAGAGAATGGGCGAACTACTATCCCTTCTGGCCATTTATCGGCACTAAAAATTGATGGTGAATTTTCTGCGCAGATCCCGACTTTAAAGGAACAGTATCTAGCGTTGTTTATGTATTTAAAACCGAGTCGACCTTGTTAGTTTAATTACACTGACTTTTCACGTCACGCGAGGAATTTCATGTGTGACGTCAGAAAAGCTCCTTGTATTTCTCGGGACGTAGATATTTCTAATAAAATCAAATTTGCTATGAAATTTAAACATATGTGACGGTATGATTTTTAATTACTTTAATTTTTTTCGTATTGAGAAGGCTGCCTTAGAAAATCTGTCAAAAAAAAAAAATAATAATTGTGAGCGGTCAACTTGGTACGATCACGATCACGAGCTATACTGTTTATTGGTATTACGACATCATAAACTACAGAAAGGGTTCTTGCTAGACCTAAGTTCAAAGATTACCGTCGAATATAGTGTTAATACTGCTGAAAATTCCTCAACTCCTCGTCTTGAGTTCACTGATGAAACTCTCCAAATCCTCATCTGGCCGTTAGTGTGGTGGTTGGTTTCTGCGGGTCACCGGTCTGTGCTTGAAGAGTATTGTCAAGAGAAAATCAAGAACATGTCCGTGCTCGAACAAAAAATCAAGAAATTGAACCGTAATTAATTAGTCTTCAACCGCAACCCCAAGTGGAGGATACTGCAATAATTACGCTTGCACAGGATACAGATAAGTCCCAAGAAACTTTTATATTGTGTTTATTTTTCAAATTGAATTATTCATATCTAATCAACCTCTTTAGTTTATAAATAATGTAATCTTCAGTGCACTCGAGAATTAGGTCATGAAGCATTGCAATTGGCTAACTTTTAATATTAACTCACAATTTGGAAAATAAAAATTAACCCAAAATTCACTTTATATCAAATTCTTATCTTAGTTGTTATTTCGTAATTTAAACAATTAAGATTACTCAGATGTTCCTGTCAATTACGTGGCGCCCAAAACATATATAAAAAAAAACTGGACCCACCCTCCGTACTGAGTGAGCTGGACAAGAAACAATTAGCTAAATTGAAGTTAACGTCACAGAATTGCACACTATGACCGATTTTTGGTTTCCGCTGGAAGTCAGCATGATGATGTTTCTGCCGAAAATTGCGGAATTCGAGGAAGACGTGTTGAAACAGAACGGATGGTCAGTAACAGGAATTTCCCAATCTTTGAAAATGGAAATCGCACACGTGGTCGCTAGTTACATGCTGCCCTTAGTCTTCCTGTTTTCCGTTATGCATGCCACCCGTATCGTTAATTTCAGATTGCTAAGATGCGGTTTATTGGAGTTTTTCTCTGATATATCGTCAAGATAACGGAAAACAGGAAGAACAAGGACAGCGTGTAACTAGGGACAACGTGTGCGATTTCCATTTTCAAAGATTGGGAAATTCCTGTTACTGACCATCCGTTCTGTTTCAACACGATTTCCTCGAATTCCGCAATTTTCGGCAGAAACAGCATCATGCTGACTTCCAGCGGAAACCAAAAATCGGTCATAATGTGCAATTTTGTGACGTTAACTTCAATTTAGCTAATTGTTCCTGGTCGAGCTCACTCAGTACGAGGGGTGGGTTCTGTTTTCTTTTTATTTATGTTTTGGGCGCCACGTAATTTACAGGAACATCTGAGTAATCCTAATTGTTTAAATTACGAAATAACAACTAAGATAAGAATTTGTTATAAATTAAATTTTGTGTAAATTTTTGTTTTCCAAATTGTGAGTTGATATTAAAAGTTAGCCAATTGCAATGCTACATGACCTAATTCTCGAGTGCACTGGAGATTACATTATTTATAAACTAAAGAGGTTGATTAAATATGAATAATTCAATTTGAAAAATAAACACAATATAAAAGTTTCTTGGGGCTTATCTGTATCCTGGGCAAGAGTAGTTATAGCAGGATCGTCCACTGGGGGTTGCGGTTGAAGACTAATTAATTACGGTTCGATTTCTTTATTTTTTGTTCAAGCACGGACATGTTCTTGATTTTCTCTTGACAATACTCTTCAAGCACGGACCGGTGACCCGCAGAAATCAACCACCGTACTAACGGCCAGATGAGGAGTTGAAGAGTTTCAGCAGTAAAGGCAAGACGAGGAGTTGAAGAATTTTCAGCAGTATTAACATTATATTCGACGGTAATCTTTGAACTTAGGTCTAGCAAGAACCCTTTCTGTAGTCTATGATGTCGTAATACCAACAAACAGTACAGCTCGTGATCGTGATCGTACCAAGTTCACCGCTAACAATCATTATTTTTTTTTTTTTTGACAGCCAGCCTTCTCAAATAAAAACATAGGAAAAAATTAAAGTAATTAAAAATCATACTGTCACACATAATAAGTAAAAACAAGTACATTTTCAATTTCACAATATTTCAGTGTTTTATCCGTTTCGCTACGCAACTAAACCAAATTTTCAGAATTTTCTAAACTTTATATTTTATTTCGTGAGTAAACAAGGATAGTAAATCTATGTTAAAAAACAAAAAATAACATTTCTTAAGATATAAAATTTTTGTCTCGTGTAATATAAGGCAAAAGTAATGTCATTTTATGAATTGGCTGCCATTTTATTAAAAATAAAAAAAAATAGGCAATGTGTTGACTGAAAGTTAATTTAAAGGTGTGAAATTGATAATATAAAGTTAAAAAAATGATATCGGTCAAATGACCATCTCCTGAGTTGGCAAAAGGCAAAAGTAATGTCATATTATGAATTGGCTGCCATTTTATTAGAAATAAAAAAAAATAGGCAATGTGTTGACTGAAAGTTAATTTATAGGTGTGAAATTGATAATATAAAGTTAAATAAATGATATCGGTCATCTCCTGAGTTGATGTTGATTTTGCTCATTTTACAGCATTTTGAATTGTTGTACGTAAAACATTAGGCTCCAAATTGGTAATTTCTTCTTCAATGTTGGCTTTCAAGACTTGCAAGGTTTGTGGTTTGTTGCGGTAAATGCGAAATTTCAAAAAGACCCACAGGGAGAACATTAAATGACTAAAAATGTTTTTAAAGATAATAATCTAGTTTTTAAAATTATGTTTAATATCGTATGTTCTATAAAATAAAACCTCTAGAGTGCTATGAAAAAATTGTAGGTTGGTAACTCTGAAATTATACATTATAATTGTTATGTCTGACGTTTTATATGGCAATTCCTAACGCGTGTAGCCAACATAAATAAAAAAAAGATAAAATCATAGCACTCTAGAGGTTTTTTCTATTAAACATATGATATTAATTGAAGTAAAACTGACATGTTAGCCACAATCTGAAATGTTAAATTTTTCCGACATTTCCACGATTCAAGATTTTTTCCCTGGCCTTTTAATATAACTTTCCTCTGTGGGAAACCTCCATTTTGTTAAATTGTTTTCATTGTTTTTGTCAATATTTAAGTTAATTTTATTAACGTTTACGTATTTTGTAATTTGCCTGCTGATTTTGACAAATTTAATAATGTCATATGGCTTTTTTGTTAGTGTTTTGGTCAATTTAAATATAATTTCATGACTTTTCTCTGACTTTCCCGGTTTTAACGATATTCAGTGAGTTTTTTATCTACGCAATTTTCAGGCATTCGTCGATTTTATAATAGAGTTCAATTTGAAGCTTTAAACGAGTGTTTTCCACTCCCAGACTAAGCATGAAGTAAAATTTCGAGTTTAGAAAAGCCCTGTGAACATTTTCGGGCTTTTCTAAACTCGAAATGTTACTTCATGCGCCACGTGGTTAAATCACTGATTTTAGGTAAAGTTTAAAATATTCTACAAAAGCAGTATGCTTTCTGTAGTCTATGATGTCGTAATAACAACAAACAGTACAGCTCGTGATCGTGATCGTACCAAGTTCACCGCTAACAATCATTTTTTTTTTGACAGCCAGCCTTCTCAAATAAAAACATACGAAAAAAATTAAAGTAATTAAAAATCATACCGTCACAATATATATAAAAATGTTTGCATACACATATGTGAACAATTTGTTTGTTTATCTAAAAGAAATGAAATTATTAATTTATAAATATAAAATAATAAATAGTGATGTGTCCATCAGAATACTTTCCCCGTAATTTAAACAATTGATAATTAACATACTAAACTTATTTCATTTGTCAATTACTTAAAGACCATTTCACATTAAATCAGTGTTTGTAACGCGTGGCGCATTAAGTAAAATTTCGAGTTCAGAAAAGCCTGAATTTGGCTCGGTCGCTCTGCTTCGCTACGCGCCCGAGCCAAATTTTCAGGCTCTTCTAAACTCGAAATTTTACTTCATGCTTAACCTGGAAGTGGAAACACTCGTTAGACGATAAGATAGAATCTTAGTCAATAATCGCCTGATTTTGTTTTTTTTTTAACTTTAGCGCAAAGTTTATTCATTTATCGACAATCGCTGATAATTTTATAAAAATCCCAAATGTCTTTCGTAATCTAAGATCAGAAAACAAGAAACTTTACCTTTTAATTATTAATTAATTTATTTATTTATTTCAACTAAAGGCGTCTGTAATGTTTTCAAAAATCGCTCGATTTTTTTTTCAACTTTACCAGGAAGTCTATTCATGTATCGACAATTGCTAATAATTTTATCAAAATCCGAAATTTCTTTCGTAATCTAACATCACGAAAACGAGAAACTGTACCTTTTAATATCTTATTATTTGTTCAGTTAAATTGATTCAATTGATTATGTACAAACGTTTGATTTTGTTTTAAATAACTTTTTATAGCCTATCAAAGTTTACTCATTTCTGTGTAGATTCTATGAATTTTATGTTGATTTGGTAATCTGTTGAGTTTTTACAATTCTTCCAAAGATAACATTTTTCTAAAATCGTTAATTTTATTACATGAATTCAACTTTAGCTTTATATTTCAAGAAAATGCGATTATTTAATTTTCTTTCAATAAAATGTTAGTGCAATTGATTCTAAGTAAATTCGGCCGATGTGAAGTTTACGGGATGTTCTCGAAAATTGATTTTTTTATTGATACTTGTAGAATCGCGTATGGAATGGCCGAAAATGACGAAAAAAAAGTGCGGAAACCACGTTTAGCCCCATTTGGGGGCTCCGAAAGGGTGAAAATTGGTGTATTTCAACAGTGTTTTTTGGTGTGTACAAAATAAAATGTGGTGATTATATGTATTCGTTTCACAAAACTAAATGGTTTAAATGTGTTTTTATAAGGATAGGACTTACAGTTTGCTTAAAACTTTCACTTAAATATTACGATTTTTGACAGGTTATGTTATCACCTACTTCCATTGTTATTCATAGATATAGCACAATTGATGCTAAGGGACCATGGTTTTGAATCAAATTTAAGGTTCAATTTCTGTACACCAGGAGGCAGCAGCAATATTTTAAAAAACATTTGATAAAAATCAAGCAGTGAAAATAATAAAAACAATTGATTGGAATTAGAGTTTCATAATTTAATACGCACATGGAGAGAATTACTCTTCTTAGTTTATTTAATCTTGTCCAAAATAAAGAGGACCTTATAAAACAATTACAATGTTGGGGCTTAATTCCTAAAGAGGAAAATTATATTTGCAAAAAATGTGGAGGACATTTAACATTAATTTGTGATAACGAAAGGTAAGAAATACTTATATAATATGTATGGTTAAATCTTTGTAAAACCACAGTATAAGGTCGACACCCATTTTATTGAAATATCATAAATTACCAAACAATAAATACTGAATTCTACTGAGTTGAATATACTTCTAATGATGAAAAAGGAAGGGTAAACAATAGTTTCATGAATACTTAAAGTTTCATTTTTATTATAGCAATTATTTCGTAAAATTAATATCTCGTTCACATTATATAAATTAAACTCGTTTATTTGTAAAATTAATAGATTAGTTTGGATTCATGTACATAGGTTTAAATACAGCTTTCGACCTTCAATATTTTTGTCAATTTGCTAATAACTTCATTCGTGGTGTAGCTGGAGTTGAGTTAGGCAACAATGCTCACTCACATGCACATCACGGACTCACATCATCTGTCTCACTTTTCTGCATCCATCGCACTCGCCGGCCGCGGTTCGGTAAAAGACATGATTACCAAAAATAAGTTTAAAATAAATAAGTGTTGAAGTTTGAAAATAATTCAAATAGGTTACTTTTATATTCTATTTTTTATTGTGATGAAATGGTTGCACATAGAAATGAAAAATAATAATCCTTCCACGAAAACTACAGGCCCCATAAGACCAGAGCTTATGCGGGAGGATGGGGGCTTGTTATTATTATGATAGTCCAAATGGTATAGGTACATTTCAATCATGGAAAAACTGCAGCCTAATGGTTTTCATCACTTCTATGCCATAGCGGTAACTCTAAATGTTCAAAAATAATATAACCTAAATTTAAAGTTAAGTAGTGTTTATTGTCATATTTGAATGAAGACTATTTAATGTTGATTAATTAATTTCAGTTTTTAAACTAACTCAAATGCAAAGAAATTATTCCACTAATTGCTAAATTTATTAGACAAGAATATACATGTGTCCGAAAATATATTTTATTCAGCTATTGTACCAATGTGAAATAGTTTTTGCAATTATTCTAGGAAATTTTTAGCGACAATATATACAACATGTCCCCATAAGTATGCAACATAATGGTTAGTGCTTGATCTAAAATATACAAAAAAGACAAAACAAATGACATTCGACGCTATATTAGCAAGATAATGAACAATTTTTATAACTTTCGGCAGAGTTTAGATTCAGAAAAATATTTAGAATTTTTAAATTAAATATGGAATTGTAAAATGAATTTGACATGTTACTTTTGGCTACAAGAAATTCTCTTTGGTTTATGCAGGATGGGGCACCTGCACATAGTGCTCGTGTCGTAGTTGAATATTTAAATGAACAATTTAATGAGAAATGGATTGGAAGACATTTAAGATTTCCACGGGCTGCTTGCTCACTCGATATAAATCTACTTGATTACTTTTAATGGGGGTAGTTAAAAATCAGAGTTTATTCTGAGAGGCCTTTTGGAAATTTAGAGGATTTTAAAAATAAAATTAGAAATGATTTACGACATTTAAATAATCATTCCAATATTCTTGAAAATGTAATCAGAGATTTTAACAGAAGAACAAATTTATGTATTGAGAGGGAAGGGAATCACATCGAGTAATTGTTATTTAATTAATAATATCCTTGTTAATTTCAAAGAAATTAATGTTTTGTTGATTAAAACCAGGGGCCCTATTCACAGCACCGATGCAATTTTCTATCGGTGACTTTTTTCATCAAAATGACGTCATTTGACTCTATACGGTTCGGTCAATTCTTCCCAAAATGACGTCACTTCAGTGAGAAAAGTCAACGATGGAAAATTGCATCGGTGCTGTGAATAGGGCCCCATATGTCATTTGTTTTGTCTTTTGTGTATGTCTAAGATCAAGCGCCAACTTTTATAAAGAATAAAATTTTCTGAGAAATCAATACTAAAAAAGTTTCCCATATGTTGCATACTTACGTGGACAAGTTGTATATAATGGAATATATTTTAATATTATTTTTTCATCGAAAAATGTTTGGCATTAGGATTAATTTGCCAAACAGTTTTCATTTTTAGAGGGGGGGTGGCTGGCAGGGTTCTGAGCCCTGTGGCCCCCGGGATGAGAAGTGGTCGCCATATATGCTGCCGTTGATCAATTAATTAATTTCAGTTATTGTGCTAACTTATTAATTTGTGATTTCAAATTATTTCACCAATTGTAAAATTTATTAGACATGAACATACAGGGAGTCCAAAAATATTTTTAATTCAGCAATGATAAATAATATTTAAAATTATTCTAGCAAATCTGAAATGGAAATAAATATATAGAATATATTTTAATTTTTTTATTCATCGAAAAATATTTGGCATTAGGATTAGAAATTTCGCGCGAAATTTCTAATCCTAATGCCAAACATTTTTCATTTTCAGAGAGGGGCGGCTGGCAGGGTTCTGAGCCCCGTGGCCCCCGGGATAAGGAGTGGTCGGCACATATGCTGCCGTTGATCAATTAATTAATTTCAGTTATTGTGCTAACTTATTAATTTGTGATTTCAAATTATTTCACCAATTGTAAAATTTATTAGACATGAACATACAGGGAGTCCAAAAATATTTTTAATTCAGCTATGATAAATAAGATTTAAAATTATTCTAGCAAATCTGAAATGGAAATAGATATATAGAATATATTTAAATTTTTTTATTCATCGAAAAATGTTTGGCATTAGGATTAGTAAATTCGCGCGAAATTTCTAATCCTAATGCCAAACATTTTTCATTTTCAGAGAGGGGCGGCTGGCAGGGTTCTGAGCCCCGTGGCCCCCGGGATGAGGAGTGGTCGGCACATATGCTGCCGTTGATCAATTAATTAATTTCAGTTATTGTGCTAACTCATTAATTTGTTATTTCAAATTATTTCACCAATTGTAAAGTTTATTAGACATAAACATACAGGGAGTCGAAAAATATTTTTAATTCAGCTATGATAAATAAAATTTAAAATTATTCTAGCAAATCTGAAATGACAATAGATATATACAAATATTTTAATTTTTTTATTCATCGAAAAATGTTTGGCATTAGGATTAGAAATTTCGCGCGAAATTTCTAATCCTAATGCCAAACATTTTTCACTTTTAGAGAGGGGCGGCTGGCAGGGTTCTGAGCCCCGTGGCCACCGGGATAAGGAGTAGTCGGCACATATGCTGCTGTTGATCAATTAATTAATTTCAGTTTTTGTGCTAACTTATTAATTTGTGATTTCAAATTATTTCACCAATTGTAAAATTTATTAGACATGAACATACAGTCCAAAAGTATTGTTTGCTCAGCTGTGATAAATGAGAAATAGGATTTAAAATTATACTAGCAAATTTGTAGTGACAATATATATGTGGAATATATTTTAATTTTTTTTTATTCATCGAAAAATGTTTGGCATAAGGATTAGAAATTGCGGGCTCTAGCTTGGTACATCGTATATGGTGTCATGCTACCCTCGATCTTAAGAAAGGGGAGGGCCCGCCAGAGATACTGGGTTGAAGACCCGAGTTAAGATGTGGGTAAATTGCATATAAATATATCTTGGAATTATTTCGGCAATTTTAAATGTTTTTTAGAGATGACTTTTTTTATACACAGAAAAATGCTTGGCATAATGATTTATAATTTCGCATAGTTCCAATTTGCGCACCCTAATGGTAAAGTTGTAAATTAATGATCAGAAGGAATTGTGCTTTATAAATCGAATCAATATGTTTGGTGCCCGCGTGCTTAACAAAAATTGTGTAGACCTTGTTCTGTGCTTAAGTCCAAATTTTATTTGATTATATTTTTAGATCTGATGGGTACAGGTGGGCTTGCTACAATAAAATTTCAAAAAGGAAGCAAAAGAGAATAAGTTGTAATTTTCGAATTGATCTAAGAAAAGGAACCTTTTTTGAAAAAAGCCATCTAAGTATATTTCAAATACTTGCTTTTGTTAATTTATGGGTGGGAAATGTACCCTTAACAGTTATTGGTGAAGAACTAGATATATCGTACAGAACAGTTGTTGATTGGGCATCATTTTGTCGTGAAGTCGTAATGGATAGTGCCATTTATAAGTCTGAGAAGATTGGTGGACCGGGAAAAATAGTAGAAATTGATGAATCGAAATTCGGTCGTCGGAAGTACCACCGTGGTCATCATGTGGAGGGGCAATGGGTCTTTGGCGGATACGAACGGGGCACCGGAAAGGTGTTCATGGTTCCAGTCGAGGACAGGGGGGCAGACACACTCCTTCCAATAATCAAACAATGGGTATTACCCGGAACCACCGTCATCAGCGATTATTGGAAGGCGTATGACTGTCTCCAGAGAAATGGATTTGAACACCTCAAGGTAATTTAAAAAATATATATTTTAAATATTGTATATATATAAAACGAAATGTAATTTTTAGGTGAACCACTCCATCAATTTTAAAGATCCAGAGACCGGCGCACATACCAACGGCATTGAGTCTTCCTGGAGAGCTGCGAAAGCCATTGTGTCGGCTGGTGGACGCAAAAAGACCAGCATTCCAGGAAACCTTGCCAGGTATATGTTTTACAAGCGGTGCGCAGAAAGGTCTCTGGATCGTAAAGCAGAATTCTTTAAAATTGCTGGAGAGCTGTATGATCCGACCAAAGACGAAGCCCAGAGAACCACGGATGGTGAAGGTAATTTTACTGACGACGACGATGTTTTTGTTTAATTTCTACTGTTTTTTCATGTTCATCAATCTTCTTAAACTTATAATTTAAGCAATCCAATATGTCTTTCATACAAAATGATACCCAATCAACAAACCTTTTGTATGATAGTTTTCACTTTTCACTAATAACTGTTAAGGATACATAAATTTACAAAAGCGAGTAATTGAACAAATCTGAAATGACTTTCTTCATAAAATGTTTCTAATTGCAGGATAATTCGAATATTATAATTTATTCTCTATTTGCTCGTTATCACAATTTAATTTTAAGTAGCCTCTGCATTATTTTACAAATGTAATTCTTTTTATGAATTAGGTCAAAACATTATAATTGTTTTATAAGTTCAACTTTCTGTACGGATATTGATTTTGTAACAAGGTCTATCCAATAAATACGTATAAAATAATTATAGAGACTAATGCAGGAGGTTGAGACTAGACAGTGAGCTTCCCCCTTCAATAACAACCCCAGCTAGCCTCAACCAAATGGGGTGCGCCTCACGAGTCCTAACTTATTATCTAATTATCTACAGACAGTTGTTCAGACCTCATTCTTAGTGTCTCATATAAATGGATATCTCTCTGACCAATAAGCAGCGTATCAATATCAAATTTCTCTGCTAAGCTTGGCAAGAGCGGATGGGAAATTCATGAAGCATTGTTGACAGTGTACGAAGAAGATGCCTTGAAGGAACCAACGGTTCATAACTAGCTAAAGCAGTTTCGAGAGGGACAAGAAAGACTTCAAGCACCAGGTTCTTCATCTTCTGATGAAAATGTGGATCATATTCGATCATCTGTCTTCAGAAATCATCAATAGACAGTTAGAATGGTATCAGTTGAACTAAATTTGAGTGAGATGCGCACAGCTCCATCACCGTCACTGATCACCCGCCACATTCACCAGATTTGTGCAAAATGTTGCTTTGGGGCTCCATTTGGGGGACATGGATTCCATAAAAACATCGACGACGAGGCTGCTGAAGAGCCTTAAAGTAGAGGACTTTGAAGGATGTTTATAACAATGGAAACGGCGTTGAGCCTAGTGCGTTTTATCAGAGGGGGAGTACTTTAAGGGAGACTATTGTATCGATGATCAAATGTAAAATAAAAAGTTTATGAATTTTTTAATAATTTTGGGACAAACCTCGTATATTGATTAATTTTGATGTAGGACATTATAAATAATTAAATTGTACTATTAGTGAAATTTCTTGTTTGTTGATTTTCTAGGCAATTTTAAATCTTGCCTAAATATAGACATGTTTATTGTGTGGTGCAACTGTGACGTTTTGTATATATTGATTTATTGTAGGACATTATAAAAAATCAAATTGTATCATTAGTGAATTTTCTTGCTTGTTGATTTTCTAGGCAATTTTAAATCCTGCCTAAATCTAGACATGTTTATTGTGTGGTGCAACTATGAAGTTTTGTATATATTGATTTATTGTAGGACATTATAAAATATTAAATTGTACTATTAGTGAATTTTATAGTTTATTGATTTTCTAGGCAATTTTATATTCTGCCTAAATCTACACATGTTTATTGTGTGGTGTAATTGTCACGTTCTATGTGTGTTTTATTAATAAAAAATATTTTCAACAACTATTAAATACATAACTGGATGGTCAGAATTCAAATTCTAATTTAATCGACTCAAATTCAATTTTAACAAAATTTCTCTGAGATATATATCTAAAACAGTCAAATTATTTTAGTCTTAGAAGAATGCTTTCTTTATAAATAAAATAAATTGATCAATTTAAATTAATTCAATGAATAATTAATACACATACCTATGAAAAGTGGATGGATTTAATCGAATGTATTGTCGGCTGCGAATCGACAGTAGATAGACGACTGTTTGTAGACACTCGTTAGTTATTTCTTAGTAACGATAATAACCGTTATTGAAAAGTAACTGTTTATCTCATCTCTACTGTAGATAGATGTTGACTAAAACTTGTATACATCCGGGCATCAAGGACACACACCCAACAATTTGTATTAAATTTCCTCATTGATTATAGTAAATACAATATCATCAATAGATTAAATGCAACGGCAATGTTTTGCTGCATTATGTGCCAACACAGATTACTTACTTACATCGAAAGGGAGAAGTTCTTCAAATGTATTCTTACATAATCCTTTCAACCTAACCTATAATTATGTGGAATTAATTTATCCTATCACTAACCATTCTACTAATCTAACCTTTAAAAAGAGACTTACATAATTTATTATCACAAACCTTTCTGCTAATTTATTAAACCATTCTACTAATGTAATGTTTAAAAATTAACGTTTAGTGTTTATGAATCTACTATCAAAATGTATGTATACTGTATTATTTTAACGCAGTGACGTCGGATTTTCTGAATCAGCTGTTGCAACATAAAGTAATTAATCATTAATTCTCGTATACAATTCAAATAGATTTTTTTTTATGAACGGTATAATTTTCTTGAACGTTAAACACCAAACTATAATTACTAAACGCACTAAACAATAAACGTCTTATAAACCCGGCATAACAAACACGAGAAATTAGATTGTTGCTCCAATTTCATATTTAATAATTGTTTTTAAATTTATAACGCTGTCAACTAATCTAACAAAAACGAAAAATGAAATCAATGTTCCCATCACATATTCTTTTTTTTTTTTAATTTATAGTGAGCGTTGGTACTTTACTCCTGGAAATGACACCAGGGTGCGCCTATCTCTTGTTCTGGGCAATTGTGAACCAGTTATCACATTCCATTATAGTATTATTGGTATCATTATGTTATATCTATGAATCAACAAAAGAAGTAATTGTCAACAACTTAACCTGCCAAAAATCGTAATCTTTAAGTAGAAGTTTTAAGCAATCCGTAAGTCCTATCTTTATAAAAACACATTTAAACAATTGAGTTTTGTGAAACGAATACATATTATCACCACATTTTATTTTTTTCCGGCTAAAAAACACATTTTAAGTAAACGGATTTCCAACCTTTCGGCGCCCCAAAATGGGGCTAAACGTTGTTTCCGCACTTTTTTTTCGTCATTTTCGGCCATTCCATCCGCGATTCTACAAGTATCAATATAAAAAATCAATTTTCGAGAACATCCCGTAAACTTCACATTAGCCGTAAATTCAATGGGCCGTATTCTTTTCTTATGTTTATTTTAGTAATGCCGTTGTTAAATTTTTAAACATGACATTTAATAATGACTCTATTCTTTTCTCGTGATTAGCGCTAATCACGGCGATTTTAAATATGACAGCTGTCAAATTTAAACAAAACTTTTAAACACGACCGGGGCCGTCTTTAAAGTCGTGATTAGACGTGTTTAGAAATAAATCATGGCGAATTTTGTACGTAACATACAAGACATAGCTGCTGTGCGCGAAATATATGGACTTCGGCGTCAGATTGTTGTGCCAAGGGCTTTACGCGATCGAATCGATCCGTTTGAAGCGTTCAATGAGCGCGAATTCCGTAACCGCTATCGTTTAACTAAAGAAGCGGTGTATTTTGTGATTGAGTTGGTGGAAGAACGTTTAGAGCCCCTAACCAAGCGCGGAATAAATATTTCGCCTGCCTTACAGGTACTTATTACGTTAAGATACTTCGCTAAGGGATGTTACCAGTTAGAACTTGGTAAGTACGTGTGGTTTAATTATTTTTCATTATTATACATATGGTAACGTATGTAAGATAATTTTTAAATTTTTAGGAGATTTACATGGAAGTAGCCAATCAACGGTCTCCAGGATAATAGCCAAAGTGTCCCGAGCAATAGCTTCTAAACTCGAGCTATTTGTAAAGTGGCCAAAACAACAAAGTACAAATGAAGCATTCTACAATATTGCTGGCTTTCCAGGTATTGTAGGATGCATAGATTGCACCCATATTAAAATTAAAAACCCTCATGGCAATCAACCTCTACTCTACTGCAATCGAAAGGGGTTTTATTCATTAAATGTGCAGGTATTACTTACATAATTTAGTAAATGTTTCCTTATTAACACTTCATTTTACAGATTATATGTGATGCTGCTACCCGGATTATTGATGTGGTTGCTAGATGGAGAGGAAGTACGCATGATTCACGTGTATGGAACAATTGTAAAGTTCAGGAGGCATTCGAGGTAGATTAATTTTCAGTGTTACAGAAGGATTTCTAATTATAAAATTTACAGAATAATCAAAAGAAGGGCATATTGCTTGGTGATAGTGGCTATGCCTGTACTCGGTACCTGCTGACGCCTTTATTGAATCCAGAAGGACACGCGGAACAAGCCTACAATAAAGCCCATAAATCAACTCGCGTTATTGTAGAATGTTGTTTTGGCCGATGGAAAGGTATGTTTAAAGCTCTCCAAAATGGCATGCAAATTTCATTAGAAACGGCCAAAGCATGCATTGCTGCAATGGCAGTGCTATACAACATTAAATTAGAGTTCGATGATGAGGATTGGAAATATGATGATGACGACGAAGAAGAAAATGTTGAACACGAAGAGCCATTGCATCAACCTGCAGAGCAGCAGGTATCCGTGCGTGGAAACATCTTCAGGAATAGATAGAGAATAGGTAAATTGGAGACTGCCCAGGGCGGCAAAAGTTCTAGGTACGCCACTGGAGAAGGCAGGATGCGCCTGAACGAAATTTGAACGGTAGAAGAGCATTTCCCGAACGTAGCCAAGACAGTCCTGAAAAGTTAGGCCGTAAATGTACCATTCGGCGCTGGCTCTCGCAGAGATAACACCATTGAAATCCCGAAGGGTCCTCGTCCGATGCACCACCTGGCATGTGCACGCGAGTTCCTTTCTTTCAAATAAATGTGCGCCCAACGTAGTCAGGTTCCACTTTCTCATTTTTTGAGCAGCGGAAATACACGAACGGCGCTCGTTCTGCGCATGAGAGTGCCTAATTTGAAAAATTCCACTATACCTCCTTTAAGGGCGACAACATGTTTATCTCAATGGCGTGACAGTGACATAAACGACCTATAAATACTAAAAATTATACGAGGCGCCGCTGTATGTCACCACCGATAAGTTAAACCAATACCTTTTATAGGGGTGTCATTTTTTGTACGCGAACATGCCCTCTCGGGACTAGCTAAATGAAATAACCTGTGTATAGATAAATAAATAAACTGGCGATGATGATTGTGAGGAATCGCATGGAGGTGGAGGTGGAGGAAAAGGGGATACTGCCGGAGACGCAGGGGGGGTTTAGAAGGGGGAGGGGGACGAGGGAGCAGGTTTTTACCCTGGCGCGAATAGTGGAGAGAGGGATGGAAATGAAAGGATGTGTGTATGCGGTATTTATGGATTTGAAGGCAGCATACGACTCGGTGCCGAGGGGGAGTTTGATAGAGTGCTTGAGAAGGAGAGGAGTGAGTGAGGGGATGGTGGAGTGGGTGAGGAGAGTGTATGAGGAGACATGGGTGGTGGCGAAAGTGGGGAAGGAGGTGTCGGGGTGTTTTAGAACGTGGGAGGGTTTGAGGCAGGGGTGCCCGCTGAGCCCGATGCTCTTTAATGTATATGTGAGTGAATTGGAAGAGGTGATGAGGAAAGGGCAGGCGGGGGGAGTGGTGATGGGTAAAAGGAAGGTATGGATGCTGGCGTATGCGGATGATGTGGTGTTGGTTGCAAGAGAGTATGAAGGGATGAAAGAGATGTTGAAGAGAGTGGAGAGGTTTATGGATAAAAGGGGAATGAATGTGAATGTAGGGAAAACGAAGTGGGTAAAGTTTAGAAATAAAGGGAGAGAGGGGAAGGTGAAAGAATTGGAGTGGAAGGGGGTAGTTATTGAGAGGGTGAAGAGTTTCAAGTATTTGGGGTTTTGGTTTAAAGGAACGGGAGGGTATGAGGAGCATGTGAGGTGGGTGCAGGGTAAGGCGAGGAAGGCGTGGGGAATGGCGTGGGGCAAGTGGGGGAAGTGGATGGGGAACAATGTGACGGTGGCGTGTAAGATATGGGATGCGTGTGTAAGAACGGTGCTAATGTATGGAGTAGAAGTGTGGGGGACGAGAGGGTACGAGGTGATAGAGAGGGAGCAGATGTGGTTCCTGAAGCACATGTTGGGGGTGGAAAGGTCCACACCGAGTTACATAGTGCTTCAGGAGACCAACAGAGAGAGGCTAGAGTGGGAGGCAATGGTGAGGGTGGTGAGGTACGAGATGAGATTGTGGGAACTGGATGAGGAGAGATTGGTGAAGGATGTATGGGTGACGAGTGTGGGTGGGGGTGAGGGTAGATGGAGGGGGGAGAGGAGGAAAATGTATGAGAGGGTAGGGCTGTCGGAGGCGAAAGTAATGGAATGGCTAGGAAATGGGGTGAAGATGGATGAGTGGGTGAGAGGGAAAGGGAAGGAGGTGGAAGGGCAGGAAAGGCAAGGGTGTATTGAGAGAAGTCAGTATAATGATATGTATGGGAGGTGGCAGGTGTATGGGAGGGTGCCGAAGTATTTGATAAGGAAGGGATGGGGTAGAGAGGATAGGGTAATTGTGGCAAGGGCGAGGTGTGGATCGGAGGAGAGAGGAAGGAAAGTATGGATGGGGGAAGAATATGGAAGGTGTGTGTTGTGTGGACAGGGAAGGGATACGTGGGGACACTTGGCGGAGGAATGTGAGGGGGTGAAAGAGGAGTGGCTGGGAGCGAAAGGGAGTAGAAGGGTAGTGGAGTGGATGAGGGAGGATGGGAGCGGGGTAAGGACGTTGGAAAAGCTGGGGAGGGAGAGGGAAAAGAGAAGGGAGGGTAAGAGGGATACGGGAGGGTAATGAGATAAGCTAATGTAAAGGTAAATGTAATGTAAAGTGTAGAGATATGCCAATAAAGGTCTTTTTTTTTTTTTTTTTTTTAGATAAATAAATAACACAATTTTATAGTTTTCATGACTCTTTATTTATATTAATTAATAGTAACAAGTTACATATCCAGATGCCTATTACAATCACAGAAATGAAATTACAGGTATTGTCGGGCTGTAAAAATATTCTTCCTCAACTAATTGTCAGACAAAAGTATAAATGAAATTGCCAATTCTTGGTTGCAGAACACTTCAAACATTAAAAGTGCGATTCTTTTCGCAATCTACAACAAGTTAGTCTTACAAAGACTATATCAAACACTCATTAAAACAACTACTTCCCGGGCTAATACCCCGACGGACATTGAACGTGACCGCCAGTCTAAGGTGTCGAATTGTTTGGAGGGAGTGGCAAAGCTATACTGATGAGAGATAAATCTCGAAACGCGTCTATAGATGGCCTGAATAATTTGACCCAAATTGTTACATTTGCAGTAGGTTACTGTATGTAACAGCAAACACTTGTTGTATAATTCAATGTCCGTCGGGGTATTAGCCCGGGAAGTAGTTGTTTTAATGAGTGTTTGATATAGTCTTTGTAAGACTAACTTGTTGTAGATTGCGAAAAGAATCGCACTTTTAATGTTTGAAGTGTTCTGCAACCAAGAATTGGCAATTTCATTTATACTTATGTTTGAACGGTAACGTGACCGCCAGTCTAAGGTGTCGAATTGTTTGGAGGGAGTGGCAAAGCTATACTGATGAGAGATAAATCTCGAAACGCGTCTATAGATGGCCTGAATAATTTGACCCAAATTGTTACATTTGCAGTAGGTTACTGTATGTAACAGCAAACACTTGTTGTATAATTCAATGTCCGTCGGGGTATTAGCCCGGGAAGTAGTTGTTTTAATGAGTGTTTGATATAGTCTTTGTAAGACTAACTTGTTGTAGATTGCGAAAAGAATCGCACTTTTAATGTTTTAATTGTCAGACAGTTAAATATTTATGCATTACGTTTATGTACACACATGTACATAGTGTAACATACAACATTTCTTTCGGTTAACTTGTTTTTTTTTTAATATTTCGACTCCACTCGAAGCTGAACAATTGTTTAAGAGGCACATTCATTAATACACGTGTTTCCGCAGACCACCTCAGAATTGTTTGTCTCTCATTCTTTTTACAGTAATGATTCTTCTTCGCGTTTTCAATGAGGTTTTGTTTTCTTTTTCCTTTTTGGTAAAATATACACTATAGTAAAAATATATGCTATTCATAATCTGTACACGTTCAAGTGAGGGCAGATGCTATATAAATGGATACAAATTGTTGTTATAACAGTATCATTGACTTTTTTGTTTAAATTAATTAATAATTAATTGCACGCATTTTATTTCAAGTTTTGTATTTATATTATTATAGGGGTATTTGTTAATTCTATGGAAAATTTTCAAAATTAATTTTGTTCTGTTAAAGGTAAAAATCAAACCTGTACAGTTAATTCTAATAATATAACAAAAACATATTTATTGAAACGTTTAACTGTTTCATTAATTAAATCTTAAATCAGTTTATGTTTATTATTTACACGGAATTATCAATAATCAAATGTTTCTATTTTATTGAAATAATTCCTAATTTTCAGAGTACCTTTGTTTGTAATATGCAACTCAAGTGAAATATGTTAGGTACATCTCAATTAACGTTACGTTAGGTACATCTCAATTAAAGTACTCAGTGAGTCACATTTTAATTATCAATATTTATATGTTATAAGTCATTTTCTTCTCTAACTATTTTGTGGTTAGATACAAAAAATAACTCCAAATTGGAACATCATTTTTAAGAGGTTTTGAATCAAATGACAATAACACTTTTTATTTTTGTTATAAATGATTTTAATTGAAATGTAAGTATATTTTTTTGAACTTCACAACACGTCAATGTTTAATAGGCCACAAGCAAATGTTTCGACTTTAGAAAATGTCGATTTGCCGGTCGATCAAACCAAATTTTCAGGCTTTTCTAAACTCAAAATTTTACTTCATGCGCCACGCGTATAAATCACTGATTTAAAGTGAAGTATTTGGTCGATTTTCATGCATTTGGTTATAACCATTTGTTCGCGTCAAAAATTCCCCGAACTTTAGAAAATAAATTTGTACGTGACTTTTTGTTATTTTGTAAAATTGTTTGCTTTTGTCGTGAGAGACTGGCTTCATTTTATGACAACCTTAAGAGCCGAAGACCCGAAAAATAGAAAATAAATGCTTTGTGTAAAATTTCTTGTGTGACAATGGGTTTTCGGCTCTACGTGCCCGATGAGGCGCAATAGGCGCTAATCCGTCGCCGAAAAATGTTCGTCGAAGTTATAAAATGCAGGCCAGTCGGAGAGATAATTTATTCTGTTTTTTCCACTTCTGTTTCTCTTCTTTGCATGCTCTATGTTCTTCTTTCTTTATCTAAAATTTCTCCCACTTTTCACACCCTTGTGAATTCTCGTCTTCAAAACTAAAAATCGAAGAGTCTTGTTTTGAACAGCAAACGAGTAAGTTCTCTATTTGAATCGAAAACGTAAAAACTTTGTATTTTTCTCATAACTTTAACTTGTTCTTTCACCGTGTATCTTTGCTCATTTTTCATAATCTCTGCTTCAATCTTTTTTTAACTTAATTCATTTCTTTGTGTTTATTGTTTATTTAAATTATATTAACTTGATATTTGTAAATATTTATGTAAATAATCTGATGCACATTGTTTGAGAATATACCTTTTACTACAAATTTTGTGTTTAAGTAATTTTTAAAACCAAATCGCGTAATTCGCGTAAACATGGTCCTTCGAACCGGATGTTAAGAATTTTTTGATCATTTTTTAACATTAAGTGCTCTTAATATTTGGGATTACAAGTTTCACGTTTAGACTACCTTTTACAACTTAACTTGTGACTGTTCAAACAATAATCAACGATCTATACAGATCAATCGTGAGTTTCTGTAATTTACGCCAGTTTTGCGTTGTACTTGGGACGATTTTCGTGTTTACCGTGCGTGTTGTGTAACAAACAGGATATCAATTTTACCTTCGCGAAACCGGACATCTGCGGACTGAAACTAAACTCATCATGGCTACAGCAATAATCAAAAAACTGCAGCGTAAGAAGGAGCGGTACCAGCAGTTGATCGACGAATTCGAGGTGTGGTTGACTAAAATCCCCGAGAAACCGACCAAAACTGAAGTATCAGGAATGGATATTTATTTAAAAAATGTTACACCACTTCTAAATGAATTCGCTGACATTTCCGACGAACTCGCGGACTTGGGTGTCGACATTTCCAATGAAGAAACCGCTTTTCGCCAAAAATACAGGAGTGTATTGGTGAGTGCCGACGAAAAAATCAACAGCGTGGATAGTAACGATAAAACAAAATCAGCTGCACCACATACCACGGAGACGTTTCCTACAATCGAGATACCCACGTTTACGGGAAAATACGATGATTGGCCTACCTTCTACGACCTATTTACGTCGATAATACATGAAAGTAAAAATATCTCGGACGTGCAGAAGTTTCACTATCTCCAATGTGCTCTAAAAGGTGAAGCAGCTCAAACTATCAAGTGCCTTAAACTCTCGGACATCGGTTACGAGTTAGCATGGGAGCGCCTAAAAAACAGATACCAAAACGAGCGGCTAATAGTTAAAAAAACATGTGAGAGCTCTGCTTCATCTGGAACCCATGAAAAAAGACAATTATGTGAGTTTGCGACAATTAATTGATACGGTGGCCGTAAATCTCGCCTCATTGAAGGCAATGAAACGCGAAACTCATACCTACAACGATATGTTGATCGAACACATCGCCGAGCGACTAGACCCGAATCTTCGTAAAGAATGGGAAGGGTTAACCTGTGATAATCCGCCGACGTATGATGAGTTAGAGCAATTTTTGACAAAAAAATGCAAACAATTAGCGGCCATAAATGATAAAGTGTCGAGTGCAAGCGAGTCAAGTGCGGCTGAAAAATCAAAAGTGTTACACACGAAATCATTCGAGAGAAAATGCGCCATGTGTAATGAAGCACATAATATCTTCAAATGTGATAAATTCCAAGGAATGAATGTGGCCGACCGAATTACAGCAGTTAAGGAGAAACGTATGTGCTACAATTGTTTGGGTAAACATCATACTGCATCCCAGTGTAAATCATCCAACTGTAGAAAATGTGATAAGCGGCATCATACCCTGCTACATCTTGAACCGGCAGAAAAATCGAACTCGCACAACGTTATTAGTGATAATCACACACCTCCCGTGGCCATTAATCTTGCGTACACGCCTTCGCGAGTGTTATTGTCGACATGTAAACTTTTCGTAACGGATAAATACGGAAAAAAACAGGTAGTGCGCGCATTATTAGACAGTGGCTCTCAACCAAATTTGATGACGGAATCGTGCGCAAATCGTTTAGGGCTTTCGCGAAAAAACATTAACGCACCAATCGTGACAGCTGGTGCTGATACTCGTCAAATTAATCAATTTGTTAATGCAAAAGTGAGTTCTTGCGTCAGTTCTTACAACGTGTGGAAATTATTAATAGAATCACGGAAAATGTACCAAGTCGCGTTATTGAATTTGATGAAACGAAAATTCCTCCTGGAATTCAGCTCGCCGATCCGGAGTTTTGTAAGCCCCAGGAAGTCGACTTATTAATCGGAAACGCCCATTACCACGATATTCTATGTAACGGTCGTATTCAAACAGACTCAATTTCTCTATTTAATACGCGATTCGGATGGATCGTCTATGGACAGCTGCCGTTCCAATCCGACAAGAGGAATTCCGAAAGTGCCGTAGTGTCATTAGTTGGGATTAATGAGTTAATAACCAAATTCTGGGAAATAGAAAGCCATAAAAGGGAATTCCTTGCACCTGTAGACGAGAGATGCGAAGATCATTTCTTGGGCAATACCACTCGAGACGCAGCGGGACGCTTCCAGGTAGCGCTCCCGTTTAAGGACGACCCTTCGCGATTGGGCAATTCCAGTGAGTCAGCGAAACGCAGGTTTCTCTCGCTTGAGCGTCGGCTTTTGAAAACACCTGAAGTGTACACCGATTACCGCAACTTCATGCGCGAGTACGAAACCCTAGGACATATGTGTAAAACAACAGGTGCCGTGCATGAAGGATACTACCTGCCTCATCATTGTGTTGTAAAACAATCGAGTTTAACAATCAAGTTACGCGTTGTGTTTAATGGATCTGCTCCGACATCGACCGGAGTTTCCTTGAATGACGTCTTAAGGGTCGGCCCAGCAGTACAAAGTGATCTTTTCTCTATTATGGTGCGAATGCGATGTTGGAAATATGTGATAACCGCCGACATCGCGAAGATGTATCGACAGGTGATTGTGCGGCATGAGGACCGGAAGTACCAACGGATATGGTGGAGGAGTAGCCCAACAGATGAATTGATTTCGTACGAATTAACTACAGTAACATATGGTACTACGAGTGCGGCATATCTTGCTATACGCACTCTCCCCGAACTCGCAATACGTGAATCAAGCAGGTACCCAGTCGGCAGCCAGACGTGTTTAAATGACTTTTATGTGGACGATTTAATTACCGGAGCGGACACTACTCACGAACTTATAAAAGTGCGCGATGAAGTAAACTCTTTACTCGAAAGTGGCGGTTTTCAGCTGAAACGTTGGGCAAGCAACAATCAGGACGCATTTTTGAACTTCAAAACTGACTGTGACGACGATGTCACCGTTTTAACGCGTGGGTGTGAACATTCTAGTGAAACAATTACTACATTAGGGACTGTGTGGAATACAACTTCTGACATAATAAGTTACAAGTGCAACGTTCTGCCATCGAGAGGCAATACGAAAAGAAACATTCTCAGTCAGATTTCCAGGATATATGATCCCCTTGGTTTGATTGGCCCGATTACAATTATTGGCAAGATTTTTATCCAACAGCTGTGGAAATTGAAATGCGGATAGGACGACGCACTTCCGGATGAGTATAGTGTGCGTTGGCTTGAATATGCAAACAACTTGTTAAATGTCGCTACGATCACAATTCCGAGGTTGGTTATTCGGAAAGAGATGAATGCTGAGGTGGAGCTGCATGGATTCTCAGATGCGAGTGAGCATGCATATGGTGCTTGCATATACGCTGTAACAATCCAGGAAAATAAAAGAATATGCAGCAAGTTACTGTGTGCTAAATCAAGGGTTGCACCTGTAAAATCAACGAGCATACCGCGATTAGAACTTTGTGCAGCAGTTTTATTGGCCGAATTATTCGATAGAGTGTCGGATATGCTCAACAGTATTAATTACAAGCGGTTTTATTATTCTGATTCAACCATCACTCTCTCCTGGATTAAATCTGAATCAAGAAGATTCAAAACTTTCGTCGCTAACCGTGTAGGCGAAAAACATAAACTAACCAATCCTGCAGATTGGTCGCACGTGCCAACAAAAGAAAATCCTGCCGACCTTATATCTCGTGGGTGTACTGCAAACAATTTGAAAAACAACACACTTTGGTGGACTGGACCGTCATTTCTACTTGAATCGCCTCGAACGTGTGACTTTATTCCAGATGAAACATTACCTGAGATAAAATGTAACCTTACATCTATCTCCACAGACAATTTAATTATTCCCGAGTGTTCGACGTACGAAAAAACTATTCGTGTTATGGCGTATTTAGTGCGGTTCAAAAACATTTTACGGCATACAAATGTAATTCATCGCGGACAGGCGACTATTTTACTATTGAAAAATCTACAATCTAAAAACTTTAATCGAGAAATTGAACATCTAAAAAGAAGAGAGAGTGTACATAAATCGAGCAAACTTATCACACTCAATCCATTTTTGGACTCTGATGGCTTAATTCGGGTCGGTGGTCGGTTAGCTAATAGTAAGCTTTCAATACATCGTCGGTTTCCAATTATGTTGCCGTCAAATCATAAACTTACTAAACTGATTGTAAATAGCGTACATCGAAATAATTTACACATAGGTGCCCAAGAAACACTTGCCGCAGTTAGAATGAAATTTTGGCCTCTATGTGGAAAATCTCTAACTCGGAGTGTAACAAGATCATGCATTCGATGCATTCGTGCGAAGCCGCTTTTCCAGGCCCCTATGATGGGCGCGCTGCCACCATATCGCACCCAGCAGTTTCGGCCTTTCCTGCGGACCGGCGTGGATTACTGCGGTCCCTTTATCATCAAGGACGGGTCTCGACGGTCAAGGAAAACCACGAAAGCTTACGTATGTGTATTTGTCTGTTGTACTACCAAGGCAGTACATATCGAACTTGTCTCTAATCTGACTACCGAGTGTTTCATGGCAGCATTTTATCGCTTTATTTCGCGACGAGGTTGCGTTAGCGACATAATTAGCGATAATGCTACTAATTTCGTTGGCGCACGAAACAATCTTCGTGAACTAGGATTGTTTTTATTGGAACCTGAAAACGAAGAGCTTATTCAATCGAAAATGACAAATCATAAGATTAAGTGGACGTTCTCCACCTAGAGCTCCTCATTTCGGCGGCCTCTGGGAAGCCGCAGTAAAAAGCGTGAAAAATCATCTTTATCGAGTAGCAGGAAAGGCCCTTCTCACAGCTAAAGAATTATCTACTTTGCTGTCACAAATTGAGGCGGTGCTTAACTCAAGACCGCTCTGCCCACTTAGTGAGGACCCCAATGATTTTACTGCTCTAACCCCGTCCTACTTTCTAATTGGCGACACAATGACTGCTCCAGTGGACCCGGATTACGAAGAAACTCCCGACAACAGGTTATCGCGATGGGAGCTGATTCAGAAAATGCGACAAAATATCTGGAAACGGTGGAGTCGTGAATATTTATCCGGACTACACGCACGCGGAAAATGGTACAAGGAAGGAGTTACGCCGCAGGATGGACAGTTGGTTATCATAAAAGAGGACAACACGCCGCCGCTTCAATGGAAACTAGGGCGCATAGAATCGCTTCACCTAGGACCGGATGGCATCGCGAGAAGGGCTACTGTGCGCACTTCTTCCTCTTCATTTGTGCGTCCTATGGTGAAATTGTGCTTGCTGCCAATATCTTAATTAGTGCAGTGACTTAATTAAACGTGATACGTACAACGGGGGGCGGCATGTTCGCGTCAAAAATTCCCCGAACTTTAGAAAATAAATTTGTACGTGACTTTTTGTTATTTTGTAAAATTGTTTGCTTTTGTCGTGAGAGACTGGCTTCATTTTATGACAACCTTAAGAGCCGAAGACCCGAAAAATAGCAAATAAATGCTTTGTGTAAAATTTCTTGTGTGACAATGGGTTTTCGGCTCTACGTGCCCGATGAGGCGCAATAGGCGTTAATCCGTCGCCGAAAAATGTTCGTCGAAGTTATAAAATGCAGGCCAGTCGGAGAGATAATTTATTCTGTTTTTTCCACTTCTATTTCCCTTCTTGGCATGCTCTATGTTCTTCTTTCTTTATCTAAAATTTCTCGCACTTTTCACACCCTTGTGAATTCTCGTCTTCAAAACTAAAAATCGAAGAGTCTTGTTTTGAACAGCAAACGAGTAAGTTCTCTCTTTGAATCGAAAACGTGAAACTTTGTATTTTTCTCATAACTTTAACTTGTTCTTTCACCGTGTATCTTTGCTCATTTTTCCTAATCTCTACTTCAATCTTTTCTTAACTTAATTCATTTCTTTGTGTTTATTGTTTATTTAAATTATTATGTTAACTTGATATTTGTAAATATTTATGTAAATAATCTGATGCACATTGTTTGAGAATATACCTTTTTATTACAAATTTTGTGTTTAAGTAATTTTTAAAACCAAATCGCGTACTTCGCGTAAACACCATTCTATTGATTTTCAAAAATGATTAAAATCGTATTAATCGTCTTTATTTTTACTGAATTGATCTTATTTACGTTTTCATAAGAACACTGAACGAATCTTCCTTAATTTAGTTAGTTAGTTAGTTATCTCAATCTGAAAATTATACTTCAATTTAAATAAAACAATGATTACACTGACTTACAACAATATGGTTAAGTGGGTTTTTATTATTGTTCTTTACTTATTTGGGTACGCTGAATTTGAATCCGATGCTCATTTGCACCCACAGCCGCCAGATTTTGAGATATCATCTCTCAAATCGATCAAAATGGGCCACTTTTGTCATTTTTGGGCCCCCAGTATTTAATCTTCCTGTGACTTCTGGCCAACGAGTAGTAGCGCGTTTTTAAGCAACAGATCTATACTTTTAGAATAAAAAAAGAGAATACTATTAACCCTTTTAGTTTTTGAACAATCTCAAAAACCGAGAGCCATGTTTTTGTTTATTTCGCTCTCAAAATTAAAAAACAAACGGTCCTTCTAATGTCAAAATAAACGCCTTCAGACAGCCGATGTGTCGTCGGCGACGGCTGTTCGTCGTGTCGCGGGGGAATTTGAAATTGTCAATTGACGATTGAGTTTTAATTGCGAATCGCAATTTGCGATAATACAAGCAAATTATTATTGCAGGTATCCTCTTTCTTGATCATTATACAAACAAATTGCAAATACAAAATGCAGTAATAATACATTAATTTATAAATAATATAAATTAGATGGGAACGACTAAAACGTCCTCCTCTTTGAGACTTTGCCCTTCGAAACAAAAACAAAACCAAACAAAAACATGGCTCACGGGTTTTGAGATTGTTGAAAAACGACGCAGGTTACTTGTATTCTCTTTTTTGATTCTAAATGTAATAGCGCGTTTTTAAGGCACAGATCTATATCTGTGCCTTAAAAATGCGCTATTATTCGCCGGCCAGAAGTCACCGGAAGTTTAGTTACTGGGGGCCCAAAAATGACACAAATGGCCCATTTTGACCACTTTGAGATTAGATATCTCAAAACCTAGCGACTTTGGGCCCAAACAGGCTTCGGATTCAGCGTTCCTAAATTAGTAAAGAACAACAATAAAAACCCACTTAACCAAGGGGTGTTCTTCGTGATTAAAATCTTTAGTTCATTTTATAATCATTAAATCAGGTGCAATTAATTATTAATATACTTTTTTGTGTAATATCTACCCGATTATTGTAATTAACTCTACATTTCTTTTTTCTTCTCTTCTTTACTGAAAACGTGTTATAACGTAGAATTCATGTTTGTTTATACATAAGCAGATCTTAGTTGTTACAATATTTACATAAATTTACTAAAATAATTTATTGTTGAAAACTCGTTGTAAGTTCTACACTAACTATTTTTAATAACAAATAGATGATTTTCCCTAAAAGTAAAACTCGCCAAATGGCAGTAATTTACCACGTACTTGATGAGTTTTACCTCTAAATCGACGATATCTTTGATGTTGTTAAAATTGTGTGAGATTAACTACGAAATATACGTACACGCCTAATAAATTTAGAACAAAATTGTTCGTTAGTCACTTTAGTTAGAGAAGGTTATTTTAAAATTTGAATTTGTTTGAGATTTTTTTTCTGTACGTAAACTATTAAAGCTAGCAAAGATTTTTTATGTTTTTCACTGACTTATAAATATTTGTATTGCATTTTTATTCATTGTTTTAATAGTCGAATTGGTTTAGAAAAACTTTGCAAAACCAGTATTTTTGAAAATGTTTTATCAAGTCATTAATAAGAAGAAAGTATGGGATATAGTAAAAGCCATTTAACAATATGGTTATAACTTAACAAAGATTTACTTTTCACTTGATTTTAAATCAATTCATTTGATTTTTAAGCTATTTAAAATATTGTATAATATTATTGAAATTAAAAAAATACACCACTTAAAATGAGTAAATAATAATCTACAAAATATCAGAATGTGATAAAATTAATAGAGATTGTAAAGAAATTATTAATCTTCGTTCTAACGCTCGAAAAAATAAAGGGGAATGACTATTAGCGAAATGACTACCGAATGTAAATACATACAGAGAGATTTTTTTTAAGTATACAGGGGGTCCGTATTTCGACAGAATGTATAGGGATCTCAGTTATTTGAAGAGAAAGAGAATCGGTTAATTTTCGGCAAAATTGCGTATTTTAGGGCCTAACAATGATCTGAAAACAGTTTTGAATTTTTTTGTTGTTCTCTACTAGATTCCTCATTAAAAAGTGCCTATATATTGTCAAAGTTCTAAATGTCCAGATTTAGTAGTTTTTGAATAAAAAAATAAAAACGATATTTAAAAAAAAAACAGTTTTTTGTTGATATCTCCTATACTGCAAAATGATTGTTCTTTCTTTGTAACTGTTTAATTTCTCCACATTAACCTTTCATTCACTCTTCCTTGGCTATTGGCACTCGTTAGAAGCTTCAAATTGAACTATTTTATAAAATCAACTAATACCTGAAGATTTACATCAGGATATTTATACTTAAAAAAAATTGCAATATGAAAATCGTTGCATGCGTTTTTTCTATGAACGATTCTCGATTGATTACTCATAAAGTACTAGTTGTAAGACAGTTTATATATATTAATTAAAAATATGTTAACTGATTATTTCTTGACCTATACCAAATCAAATACCAGTTGTAAAGCAGTTTATAATTGTTTATGAAAAACATGCTGATTGATTATTTTTTGACCTATAAAAAATTACCGACGGTTTATTAAAATCACATGTAACTCGTTTAAAAAAGCGTTTGAACGAGCTTAACCTAATCCCGGTGATTTTTGAAAAAAATCCTAAAATTTACACGAGATAAAAATTTAACATTTTAAATTGGGAAACACTCGAGACCAGGATTGTTATGTTTAAAACACTTTGTTTTAAAACAGTGTTTTAAACATGTTTAAAAATAGCCGTCGTATTTTAAATGCTTTTGTTTTAAACATGTTATAAATGTTAAATTTGTATAAAACGTGATTTAAACATGTTCAGCCTTATTATTACAATTGCCGTTAATATGATTATAGCTTAAGGCAAATTAATCTCTACTAGACGCATACAAACACGATACTAACATTTCGTATTAATAGAGAAAAATCTAAATGTTATTAGTTAGTTTTAAAATATTGATAGAACTAACGCAGTAACATTACATTTTCATGTATTCTAACTTCATTGTAATCAAGTTATTTAGCGGGTATGTTACGCTGTTTTTTTTTATGTGTGTGAAAATTTATTTCTTCTGATATATTATAAGATTAAAATTTACTTCTAATGAGTGTCTCCACTCCCAGACTAAGCATGAAGTAAAATTTCGAGTTTAGGAAAGCCAAACCAAATTTTCAGGCTTTTCTAAACTCGAAATTTTACTTCATGCGCCACGCGTATAAAACACTGATTTCAAGTGAAGTTCAAAACATACTAATACATGTTTTGATTAAGGCTGAGAATTTTTCTAATTTAAGCTTTCAAATAGTCATTCAAAATCATAATAAAATTTAGAATATTTAAATCCAAAATTTGGGTAAACAATAAAGCAAATGACTGATAGGTACATTTTTTTATTAAGGCTGGGAATTTAACAAATTTAAGTACTCGAATATCCGTTTAATACCATATTCAATATCAATGTTATTCTAAAATAACATTTGAAATATTCGAATATTTGAATATTTCAAAATTTGAATAATTTGAATATTTTAATATGTTTTTGAATAAATATTTGAATATTTTAATTTCAAAGCCATATTGCACACGGACACATGAAACATGAAAACATTAGTATGTTTTCATATTGTCAATTATGTTAAGTGTGATCTGTTGATAGTATTATTTCATTGAAAAACTGTCTAAACCGTTTTTGAATTTATGAATAAAATTTGACATTTTCTTATAGTTTAATGTAAATGCAAGAAATAAAACACAGACACGTAAACACGTTTCCTTAGTATTGCATCAGATTATTTTTTTCACTTGTGATTATTTTCGACAATTTCCGCTTGTATCACTAAGTGAATTAACTGGTTTCTCATGTAAAATTAGATATACTCTTAAATTGTATTTTTATTGGCTGTTACTGCCTGTGCAAGGGATTTAGTACATAATGTTATGGATTACAGTGTCCAACAAAAAAATACTTTTTGTCTGTTTCCTGGTTCTAAATAGGAAAATCTTACTAATTTTGGGTCGAGAAAAACGAATATTTTTTTTTCGCTCTTGTTTTCAAGATACACAACAACCCACTAAAAAGATAGATTTAAAGGTAAATTAAAGAAGAAAAACATGCCTGTGTAATAAATACAGGGTTGTCCAAAAAGGTGTTTCATCTGGCACTACATAATTTTAAATTTTCTATTGTTACAGACTAAATATGACCACCTTCCCTCTCTCTTCTAAAGTAAGTCTTAGAAGAGAGAGGGAAGGTAGCATCTTGGATGAAAGTGTTTGGGTCATCCTCAGTAATAAGAAAAAAAAATCAGCAATGGTTTCAAAAGGATCCTCCAAGCTATACCACATTCAAATGATGCAGGCCCTTTCTGATGCTGACAAAATTGCTGCAGAAGTATTATTAGAAATGAAGAACATAGATCCTAATTTTGCGTTCTTCCTTCTAAAACCATTGCTGAAATTTTGTTCTTACTACTGAGGGTGATTAAAATACTTCCATAGAAGCTCCTTCCTTCCTTCACCTAAAGTAAGTCGACAACAATAGAGAATTAAAATAAAAGTCAATTCCATATAAGTGATCCCACTGAGCAAAAAACAAACAAATAACGGTATATCAACATTGTAGAAACATTAAACGTTATATTAATGTTGATGAAACATTACTTAGATGTGTTTACTCAGTGGGATGGTTCAAAAAGGAAAAATAGATCAGGGATTGGAGTTTTCTCTAGAACCCTGAGAATCCATACGAAAATCCCTATAGGCAGGTATGCGACCGTCGCTCAACTGGACACGATGGGTATAACACTTGCGGCATCATTTTGAGCCGTGAAGTGTCAAATGAAGCCATACTGATCCTAACAGGCAGCAGGCAAGCCTTAATGTCCCTGAAAAAGTTATACACTACTTCAGAGACAGGCAGCAATGCATAACAACATTGAAATCTGATGGGTGAAGAGGCATAATATAATCATAGGTAACACTCCTGTTACCTATGTTTATATCATGCCCCTTCACCCAACAGATTTCAATGTTGTTATGCCCTCCGGCTGATACAGATTATCACACCTGATATTAATTTTTGAAGAAAAATAACATCTGCATTTAAGCGTCGTCGCTCGAGCGATTGCAAATTAATAAACGACAATATATGTGGATAAGTGCTATCAAGATTGAATTTGAAGGTTATGTATGTAAGGAACCTATGTTGAACCCTCTCCACTTGGTTGATGTTTTGGGATGTATTTGGGCACCATACCAGTGAGCAATATTCGATATGCGGCCGAACGAGAGACACATACAGATTTACGAGCGTTCTTATATTAGAAAAATCTGTACACTGTCTTCTAATAAAGCCTAACATTTGCAAGGCTTTCGAGGTTACAGTGTCTATATGGTTAGTGAAGCTCCAAGTGTTCGTAAAAGTAACACCAAGATCTCTTACAACATTAGTGTGTGCTAATGGTGTGTTATTAAGAGAGTAATTTCTGAGTCCCTTTAATCTCTTTTTAGAATAAGACACAACAAAACATTTGGAAACATTCGGCTTCAATTTGTTTATAATACACCAACGACTTAACGCTTCCAGGTCGAGTTGTAGCTTATGGCTAGAATAATTGTCCTTAATAGGCATGTACAGCTTTAAGTCGTCCGCAAAAAGAAGGCAATTGGAATATTTGAAACACTTTACAATATCATTGATAAAAACATTAAATAGTAATGGACCAATATGTGATCCCTGCGGTACCCCCGAAGTTACAGGTATGGGACGAGAAGTGAAGTTACTGATGCGGACTGTTTAAGTTCTGTTGCTGAGGTATGATTTAATCCAATCAAGCAAAGACCCATGTACACCAGCCTCTAAAAGTTTTTCGACCAAGATTTGATGGTCAACACTGTCGAACGCTTTAGAAAAGTCGGTGTACACGGTATCAACCTCGTACCCCTCTTCCAGCGATGTAGTAATTGTTGCCCCAAAGATTAGTAAATTAGGTACTGTAGAATGTCCTGGCCGAAACCCATGTTGTTTATCGATTAAAATAGAGTTCAAGTCCTTACTAACGCAATCAGTAACTAGCTTTTCAAATATCTTGGGAATGTATGATAGCAATGATATTGCTAGATTTAAGGGTGCCAGATTTAAGGGATTTATTAAATACGAGCCACAAAGGTCTAGAGCAGGGGTCTCCAAACTACGGCCCGAGGGCCACATCCGGCCCGCGGACAGATTTTGTCCGGCCCGCGGAGAGCTAGCATACTTGAAAACTCCTTTTAGAGAACATATTTTTTATAGCAAATTAAATTTAGTTTACTGAAGTATTCTAATTTTATTGTTATTGTTTTTGTGATAAGTTGGATAAAGAAACACAGAATTGTAATGAGTAAAGACATGTATAATATGCAGAAAATGTAACTTCAGTATATAATAACTAACAAATTATTGAAATGAATCCAACTAACATTTTATACATTTTAAATAAAAACATAACTTATAACAAGCATAATGACATATGAAATACTAATGAGATTTATGTAATTGAAATTTTCCACTGACAATAGTTTGTAGTTGTGGACTAATTTTACTTGTACCAATTATTAAAAGAGATTTAAGATGCTCATCAGTTAATTTAGATCTGTAAACATTTTTTGTGTACTTCATTTTGGAGAAGGTCTTCTCACACAAATAAGTAGTACCAAAAACAGAAAACAGCCCACGAGCAAATTTATGCAAATTATCAAATTGTGTCAGTGGAAGACCCTTATAAAATTCCAACAAAGATGAGTTTTGATATTTGTTCTTAATTATATCACTGCACTGTAGATCAATCATTTCCATTTGAAGTTCCGGGGCTAGGGTTTCCATGTCAGTATCAAAAGGATTCTGAAAAATCTTAATTTGATTCGCTATGGCATCAAAGTCCGAGAAACGAGTATCAACATTTTTTTTCAAAGCACTCAAAGTTTCGATTGCAAAATCGATAGGAAACTCAGTCTCAGTGGTGTGGCTGAATATTTCACATGTTTTAAAATGTGAAAAACATTTACTTCGTAGTTGTGATTGAAACAGTATCAATTTCTTCCGGAATGATTTGATATTAGTGTATAAATCAGGAAGATGCTGGTTTTCTCCTTGCAATCTCAAATTAAGTTCGTTCACATGTTTTGTCAAATCAACATAGAATGCTAACTTCCACAGCCATGCGTTGTTTTGTAATTCAGTAAGAGGGCGATGCTTTTCATTCAAAAAAATTTCGATCACTGCTCGAAGTTCAAAAAAGCGCTGAAGGACTTTCCCACAACTAAGCCAACGTACGGCAGTATGATAAGGTAAGTCATTTTCTCCAATCTCTTCAATAAATTGTCGGAATTGTCGGTGATTCAGCCCAAAAGATCTGATAAAATTAACAGTTGATATGACTGGTTTCAGAACTTCAGACATATCCAAACATTTTCCGCACAAAGACTGTTGATGAATGATACAATGTAAGACTAATGGTTTTGAACCACCGTCATTTTCTACAGCCTTTGACACAAGAGCGACCACTCCTTTATCTTTCCCACTCATGTTTTTGCCTCCATCAGTTGTAATACATTTCAAGTTTTTCCATCGAAGGTTCTTTTGATTAATGGCCATTTCAACTCCTTTAAAAATATCTGTACCAGTGGTTGTGCCATGAATACTATACAAATCAAGAAGTTCTTCATGCACTTCATAGCTTTTATCTACTCCTCGAATATAAATCAACACCTGAGCAGTATCTGACACATCCGTTGACTCATCCAAGGCCAAAGAAAACCACTCAACATGTCCATTTGTGTCGAACAGTTGAGAGGATATATTTTCAGCGATGTTTTCTACCCTTCGAGCCACAGTGTTTGCTGACATACTGACAGTTTTTAATAAATTCACCTTTTCAGGGCACATTTCTTCGGCTACTGCAATTATGCATTCTTTGATCATTTCTCCATCGGTGAATGGTTTTCCACGTTTTGCAATTTCAAGAGCCACACGAAAGCTGGCACGAGTTGCAGCCTCTTGTTCAGTTTTGAGTTTTGTAAATGAAGATTGCTGCGATTTCAATCCGCGCTTCATAGCTTCGAATTTTTCTGTCCGCAAACTTCCTGTATATTTTGAGTAATTTTGAAAATGTTTTGTTTCATAATGACGTTTAATGTTATATTCCTTGAGAACGGCTATGCTTTCATTGCAAATCAAACATAGCGCCTTGTTACTGGACTCAATTACGAAATACTGAATGTTCCACTGATCTTTGAATTTTCTGCATTCACTATCAATTTTTCGCTTCTTTTCCATACTGCTAAATCACACACAAAAGCAACAATTCAAATCAAAATACTGTTACAAAGATGTCTTAAACTTAAACACGCACAAACACGTTTTAAGGAGGTACGCACTATTTTATTTCACAACAGTGTCATAGGAACTGACTTGTGGTTGCGCCACTAGCCTTCTTATATATTCCAATTACTGCCATCTAGAAGTGAGTGGAAGACACCAGAACTTTCTCGAACCAACAAGATTATTCTGTACGTGGTATTGGCGCCATCTGTTAGCGATAGAAGGTACTACCTATTTCCGCTTGTGTCCACCAGATGTCGTGTCACGTTACTCCTCATGGCTCGTACTCTACGACCAATCTAGAAATTACAGATAATGACAGGAAAATTAATAATATGCAGTGTTGCCGTTTTGCGGACTTTAGTCCGATTTGCAGCCTTTTTTAAACGTTGCGTACTTTTTCGGACATTTTTTTTCATCAGTGGACTATTTCACTTTTTACCACCGGCAACAATGATAATATGGTTTTGGCCCTCGGAACTTACTGGAGTAATCAGTATGGCCCTAAGGCTGGAAAGTTTGGAGACCCAGGGTCTAGAGCACATATGGGCAACCACCGGCCCGCGTAAGATATGATCCGGCCCGCGAGACATTTTGAGAAAACCCAATTAAAAAAATATTACATTAGGTACTTATACTCGGGAGTGACAGTGAGGCGGCAAACATCAAATTCTTTGATGTTTGCCGCCTCACTCTTTGATAATCGCCGCCACTCGACTTGCTCGATCAAATTCTTTGAGGTTTGCCGCCTCACGGGCGACACATCAAAAGATTTATTGCTTCTCAATTATTCTAAACTAGTTTATTCCAGATTATTCGTTCATTTTGCCTTTATAAGCGGGTGGATGGCCCGAACGTTAGTTCAGTTCTATTTGAGCTACCGAGGTGATAACTTGGACAAGCGATATCCTAGCGAACTGCTCGAGCCGTCAACTTGCTTTGTGACTTTGTGTGCATCTTGAGTGGTTACTTACTATAGTTTGTTATTAAGTTTATTGAACGAAAAGTAAACAAAAATGATGTCTGGTGGAAAGAAACGAAAAGTAGATACAGAGGGTCGCCATTTTCAAGAAAAATGGACTGAAGAATTATTTTTTATCTTGCACAATAGTAAGCCTATTTGTTTGCTGTGTAATGAATCCATTTCAGTAATGAAAGAATTCAATATAAAGAGGCATTACTCAACTAAGCATGCTACGCTGCACTCACTGACAGGACAATTAAGAATAGACAAAATCCAGAAGCTTACCGCAAATTTGGAAAATCAGCAACAAATGTTTCATAAACAAAGAACACAACTTGATAATGTTGTGAAAGCTAGTTTTATAGTTAGCTCAAAATTGTCAAAGGCATTAAAACCATTTGCCGAAGGAGAATTTATCAAGGAGTGTATGTTAGAAGTTTGCGGTATTATGTGTCCTGAAAAGAAAAAAGAATTTGAAAAAATTAGTTTGTCAAGACGAACTGTTGTTCGACGTATAGAAATGATGGCTAATGATATAAAAACAACATTGACTGACCGTACGGCTGGTCTTGAATAATTTTCCATAGCATTAGACGAGAGCACCGATTTGTCTGACATAGCTCAACTGGCTATATTTATTCGAGGTGTTGATAAGGAGTTCACTGTTACTGAGGAATTGCTTGCTTTACAGCCGCTAAAAGGAACCACTACAGGAGAGGATATTTTTATTGAAGTTTAAAAGGTATTCACAAGTTTTGGCTTGCCATGGTCAAAATTAATTGGAGTATGCACTGATGGTGCACCTTCTATGGTCGGCTTACGTAAAGGTTTCATCGGAATTTTGAATGAAAAAGCAACAGAATTAAATGTGCAAAAAGTTGATTTGATAGTCCTTCATTGCATTATCCACCAACAGAACTTGTGTTCTAAGTCCATTCGACTCCAGAATGTTATGAATGTGGTAGTAAAAACCATCAACTTTATTCGATCCCGAGGGCTTAACCATCGTCGGTTCAAGGCGTTTTTTGATGAAATATCAGCTGAATATAACGACGTAACATATTATTGTGAAGTCAGATGGCTGAGCAAAGGAAAAATGTTGAAACGGTTTTACGAGCTTAGAAATGAGATAGCAGACTTTATGAAAATAAAAGATAAACCACTATCTGAATTAAGTGACCCAAAATGGATATGTGACTTAGCATTTCTGGTCGATCTTACAGGCTATTTGAATGATTTAAATTTGAAACTTCAAAAACAAGGACAGTTAGTAAATGATTTGTACAGCCATTTCAGATCAAACTACGCTTGTGGGAGTCACAGATGCTGCCTGGTAACAGTTACCATTTCAACACGCTCTCTGCGTATGAAAATATTGCTTATGCTCAATATGCTGAAGAACTCAAGTTACTGTCGGAACAATTTTCGAACAGATTTTGCGACTTCAAAAACATGAAAGACTGTTTCAGTTTATTTGCTACTCCTACAACATATATTGTACAAAATGCTCCAATACACTTACAAATGGAGTTGATCGAGATTCAAGAAAACTCACTCCTAAAATCCAAATTTGAAAACGTAGAGTTCTGCGATTTCTACAAAAAATACCCAGAAGAAGACAATTTTCCGCAGCTTAGAAAATTCGCAAGAAGATTGATTTGTGCGTTTGGCAGTACTTATAAATGCAAACAGTTCTTTTCATTGATGAAAGTTAATAAATCAACACATCGTACAAGACTGACTGACGATAATTTGGAAAATTCTTTACGTCTTTGTGTCAGTGGAATTAATCCAAATATCGATGGATTAGTTTCCCAAATTCAAGCTCAAGTGTCTCATTGATTTCGGTGTATTTAACTTTCGTAGTTTGTAACAATTGCAAATTTAACGACTTAATTATAATGTAGCATTTTTTTAAATTTCATTTTGTTATTTTAATAAATTGTACTCTAATAACATTGTCGTATTATTTCATGTCTAATATCTATCGCAAAAAATATTATCACTACTTTAAAATGCACTAAGTACTTTTAAACGCGGCCCGCGAACGTATTTGCACGCTAAAGTTTGGCCCTCAACATGTCAAAGGTTGCCCATACCTGGTAAACCTGGTAAACCATCCCAGCCCTCTTTTCCACTAGAGGTCTGCCCTGACAGCTCCTGAAGTATGGCAGAAATAGAGATATCGTTAATTCGGTTGATCGATATATGATTAAGACTAGTCCTACACGAAGAGAGTTGAGAAAGCACTGGTTGTGAGGTATTATAAACTGAACCAAAGAAGTCTGCAAATATATTTGCCACATCCTGCGGGTCGGTGTCTGAAACGAGTTTATAAAACTCCAAAAGCGTCTCGGGTTATTATTAATGGACGACTCAATCGAATCAATGTAATTTTTGAAACAAGCCTGTGTGAGTTCCTAGCATTTTGCTCGTGTGGACTGGAATCTAATATAGTCGATCACGTGTTGTGATTGTTTAAATTTCTTATGCTGTTTTTTCTTTAAAAATATCAAGTCAATTAGTTCCTTACTAAACCATTTAGGAAATTTAAACTGAGCTGACGACCTAATCCGAATGATTGGAACGCATTTTTTAATTGAGTTAAATAAAATATCGTAAAAGTAATCCAAGTCGCTGTTTACATTATCACTTGTTAGTAATATGTAAATATGTAATGGCGTCTGTGCAAGACGGTTTACTTGAACTAGTGAGAAAACAGTGCGCCTGTGGTAATTATGCAAGATCAGGAGGCATTTGCCCAACCTGCGGTTCTTATTATCACTTAAGCTGCATGAAGAAAATAAAACGCTGCTGTGGCAACGACACATCATTAATAATGAAGAGTGTAAGTACTAACCTCTCTGATATTCCTTTAAATTTTGAAATGGAAGCTTATACAAATTTGAAAGCACTTCTTAATCAGATGAATATAAACAATGCACTATTACTTGAAAAGATGGAGTGTCTAGAAGCCGAGAATGAAAAATTACGTTTGGAGGTTAATCACTACAAATGTAAACAAACCAAAATCACCACTGCTGCATTAACGAACGTAAACAATGTAGGCAATCTAACTCGCACCCCAGCAAAGGTTGCACCGACAGTTGCAGCAGTTAAAGCGCCAAAATCAAAATCTAATTCAAAGATCCAGAACAATAAATCGAATAAATCAGAAACTTTAAAAAATAACATCGACGTAGAATCTTACTTAACGAATGAAAACGGACTAGAAAATATTAGTCTGGCAGCATCAGCAGTTAAGGAGCAAACATCTGACTCAAGTACTAAAAATAGTCAATCAAAGTCCTTAAAAAACAGCTATAGTATAAGAATGCACGAAAATGAGACTCATACTGATAAGAATAATGAGTGGCAATATGTTACTAATAAAAAATCAAGAAAGAATAATAAAACAAAAATTCATGGTGTTATGGATACGTCCTCTTCGAAAACTGCTATTTCTATTTCTGGAGTGGAGAGAAAAGCCCATCTGCACGTATACCGTATGGCACCTGGAACAACCAAGGAAAATGTCTGCAAGCACCTAACTAATATCAATATACAAAGGGCTACAGTTGAAGACCTACACGGTAAACACCCAGATATATATGCATCGTTCAAAATCTCAATTCCTTTCGACTTCCTGGAAGTGGCTGAAAACCCGGAAAACTGGCCGAGAGGTGTCATGGTTGATCGTTTTTTATTCCATCTTGGAAGAAACTCCAACACAAAACGAAAAATACAACAACTCGAGGGCAGACCAAATGTAAACCTAACGGCAACCACCTGAATTTTTTCTTCTTAAATATACAGTGTATACGAAATAAATTACATGAAATTGAATCCCTTTTCTGTGAAAACAACTACGCATTTGATGCCATTTGCATCTGTGAGCATTGGCTTACTGAAGCTGAAATTGTTGCGTCAGTCTATAGTAATTATAATCTCGCATCTTTTTTCTCACGCAAGAAATTTATACACGGGGGCGTGATGCAGTTGATTAAACACTCATTACCCTTCAGTTATCTATATGACATAAATAAAATGTCTATTGAAATGCATTGTGAATTAGCTGCATCTTTCATCCCCTCACATGATTTTATTGTTATTAATGTTTATAGATCCCCGACTGGTGATTTTAATATATTCATTGGTGTTATAACTGATCTGTTGGATGGTCTTAATATTAATAAGAGTATTATATTAGGAGGTGATTTCAATTTAAAGTTTCAAACGACTGATTCCCAGACTGCACATTTCTGTCAACTTTTAGCGTGTTATGGCTTGTACGGTGCTGTGAATTTTCCAACTAGAAATAATAACATACTAGACAATGTTTTTACCAATATTGACTTTGACTTTATAACAACATCCAGTGTTGATACTGGCTTTTCGGATCACCTTGGAATTAAATTCACAATTAAACTAAATCAGACAATAAATAACTCAACTGTAAGAATGGTGAGGCCTTTCACAGAAAAAGGTAAGCAAAAACTGTTTTCTTTAATTGGTAGTTCTGACTTCTCCTTTATTGATTACATTGATTGTGCAGAAACTGCCTTTGGTAAGTTTCTAGATATTTTAAAACTGTCTGTCTATGAGTGTTTTCCTTTACATAAATCAAAACATAAGTCAACTACTTATGTAAGGTGGTTTACGGAGGACTTAAGGCAGATGAGGGAAACGCTTTGTTTAATGAAGGAAGCGAGTTGTAGATTATCAGAGATAAAACCTCAATACATTAAATACAAAAACTTTTACAATAAAACACTTAAAGATAGACGAGTCTCTGCTAATGCCAAATTCGTTAAACAATCCGGTAATAACTTAAAAACAATGTGGTCTCTATTAAAACCAAATAAGCACTCTGTCAGTGACACAAGTAGTCATATCGATCCTAATAGTTTTAATAACTACTTTCACAATATTGCTAATAACATTTTATTAGACATGGCCCCAGGTAACATTGATCCCATTCAATATATGCACAAAATACCGTTATATAACAGTAGCTTTGTTTTTCATGAGGTCAGTACTATCAATGTCAGAGATGCTATCAAAGCTTTAAAAAATACAACTTATCGCGATAAATACGAAATGTCAAGTGTACTACTAAAATATCTATGTGAAGTAATAATTTCCCCACTTACTAAGTTAATTAACAAATGCATAAAATCTGGCATCTTTCCAAAATGCCTAAAAGAGGCAGTTATTGTCCCTATTCATAAAAAAGGATCTAAAGATGACGTTCAAAATTATAGACCAATATCCTTATTACCTGTTGTGTCCAAAGTATTAAAAAAAATTATCTTCCACCAAATTATTAGTTTTCTTGACTCTAACTCGGTCCTAAATCATAACCAGTACGGTTTTCGTAGAGGTCGTTCTACAACTGATGCAATAAGGGCACTTGCTGAAGAAATTGAAACAGGCTTTGAACTATGTGAATTTACAGTCGCCTCCTTTTTCGATCTCAGCAAGGCGTTCGATTGTGTGCCTCATTGTACATTATTACGAAAACTTTATTATTACAACTTCGAACCTCTTAGTTGTCGCTTTTTAAATTCTTACTTAACTGGTAGATCACATCAAGTAAAATTCAATAATTTATTGTCAGACGCGGCTACAGTAATCCACGGTGTTCCACAAGGTTCAATATTGGGTCCACTGCTATTTTTAATTTATGCCAATGATTTACCACCTCAATTCTGTAACTCGAAGGTAATAATGTATGCAGATGATACAACTTCCATCTGTAAGTCGAATAATCTGCAAGAAGCACTCAATATGAGTGAAAGTTTGGCTTCGCAGATGGAGGATTGGTTCAATGCTAATAGCCTCTCCCTTAATATAGACAAAACTGAAAAAATAACCTTCTCTCTAAGATCATGTGCAGGCGAACTTGGTACTTGTAGGTTTCTTGGAGTACAATTTGACTCCAAGTTGAATTGGCATAAGCATGTCACAGAATGCTGTAATAAACTATGTAAAACGACTTACTTAATACGCAACCTAAGCCAATCTTTGCCAACTGAATACCTAATGTCAGCCTATTACGCATGGTTTAATTCACATGTAAGGTATGGCATCTTAGTTTGGGGACATTCTCCGGCAAGCTCGAACATATTCTCTATTCAAAGAAGGGTAGTCAGAGTGTTAGCATCTATACCCTATCGAGCGGACTGCAGATCAGCTTTTATTGGATTGAAGATTCTCACTGTCCCGTGTGTTTTCATTCTAGAATGCCTTAAATTCACTCACACGAATATTCAATCCTATACAACTCATGGCCAAGTACATACTCATAACACGCGCAATAAAAGTAACATCCATCCATGTCGCATACGACTGACTAAATGCAAAAATGGAATACATTTTTATGGCCCGAAACTCTTTAATTTACTCCCCCAACAAGTGAAGTTACTTCCTCATATTAAATTTAAACAGTTAATTAAAGAATACTTGTCCATTCAGGCATTTTATAGCATTGATGAATGTTTAGCTCACAAATTCTGTGATATCTCACCAACGGGTTACGAGTAAACCATTGTTTTGTATTTTATGTATTAGACTAAGCTCATTTTATTTCATTGTTTTTAACATTATTGTTCTTTGTTTTTTGTCTCTTTTATGTACGTAAACTAACTTAATCTTAATATCAATGTTTTATTTATAGTCTAATATTATTTTATAGTTCAAATACTCTTATATGACTAGTGTAAACTCTATGTACTGGCACGCAATAAATATTATTATTATTATTATTATTATTATTATTAATAAGTCCCAAAGAGTATTTATTAAAATATCATTGAGGAGGTCAAAGTTACTGTTATTAAAGTCATATTTCAAACTACTTGAGAAATTAGAATTATTACTTTGAGCGAATAAGTTTAAATCTAATACAAGCGCGGGATCATGGCGATCACAAGTAACAAGCGGAACAACAGCTGCAGTAACTTCACTTTGTTCGGCCAAATCAGTTTGTAAAAATATAAGATCAAACATGACCGCATTATCATTTAAGACGTTATTAGTTTGCATAGTATTGGCATAACCATAAGCCATAGCAACCTGATTAGCGAGCGGACAGGCTGATTCCGTATAAACACCAAAGCTGCTGTGTACCCAAATTATGTTTGGGAGATTAAAATCACCAAAAACACATACATTATGATGAGGATACTCTATGGTCAGTCTTTCGAGGTTAGCACTATGGTCTTGATACACAGACAAAGCAGACCCAGGAGGGATATAAACCGCCCCTAATATAAAATCCTGGGACTCAATTCTTACAGAAATAAAAATCTCTTCGTGAATAAAAGTTTCACGGTACAATAAATGAGAATTTAACGCATTTTTAATAGCGATACATACACCACCGCCACGCGATTTGCCCGACCTTTGGGGGTCACGATCACACCTATAAAGTTTATAGTTTAGGGAACCCAATTCAGCGTCAAAAAAGTCTGACGTTAACCAAGTTTCAGTGAGAATAATTATATCGTATTCGTATAGAATAAACGACTTTTTTATTTCAAACAATTTGGTCCTAAGACCTCGAACATTTTGGTAATAAGTGCGTAAGCATTTATTACCAGACGCTAAATTATAGTTAACAGCCGCAGCATCGTCGATGATCGGATCCAGAGGGTGTGATTTAGTCGGGGTATCTATAACTGTTGGAAGGTTGTTCCTTCCTGAGGTAACAAAGTACTGGATCCTGTTGTAGATGATTTTATATTCCGTTTTCGGTTAGAGAATGGGCGAACTACTATCCCTTCTGGCCATTTATCGGCACTAAAAATTGATGGTGAATTTTCTGCGCAGATCCCGACTTTAAAGGAACAGTATCTAGCGTTGTTTATGTATTTAAAACCGAGTCGACCTTGTTAGTTTAATTACACTGACTTTTCACGTCACGCGAGGAATTTCATGTGTGACGTCAGAAAAGCTCCTTGTATTTCTCGGGACGTAGATATTTCTAATAAAATCAAATTTGCTATGAAATTAAACATATGTGACGGTATGATTTTTAATTACTTTAATTTTTTTCGTATTGAGAAGGCTGCCTTAGAAAATCTGTCAAAAAAAAAAAATAATAATTGTGAGCGGTCAACTTGGTACGATCACGATCACGAGCTATACTGTTTATTGGTATTACGACATCATAAACTACAGAAAGGGTTCTTGCTAGACCTAAGTTCAAAGATTACCGTCGAATATAGTGTTAATACTGCTGAAAATTCCTCAACTCCTCGTCTTGAGTTCACTGATGAAACTCTCCAAATCCTCATCTGGCCGTTAGTGTGGTGGTTGGTTTCTGCGGGTCACCGGTCTGTGCTTGAAGAGTATTGTCAAGAGAAAATCAAGAACATGTCCGTGCTCGAACAAAAAATCAAGAAATTGAACCGTAATTAATTAGTCTTCAACCGCAACCCCAAGTGGAGGATACTGCAATAATTACGCTTGCACAGGATACAGATAAGTCCCAAGAAACTTTTATATTGTGTTTATTTTTCAAATTGAATTATTCATATCTAATCAACCTCTTTAGTTTATAAATAATGTAATCTTCAGTGCACTCGAGAATTAGGTCATGAAGCATTGCAATTGGCTAACTTTTAATATTAACTCACAATTTGGAAAATAAAAATTAACCCAAAATTCAATTTATATCAAATTCTTATCTTAGTTGTTATTTCGTAATTTAAACAATTAAGATTACTCAGATGTTCCTGTCAATTACGTGGCGCCCAAAACATATATAAAAAAAAAACTGGACCCACCCTCCGTACTGAGTGAGCTGGACAAGAAACAATTAGCTAAATTGAAGTTAACGTCACAGAATTGCACACTATGACCGATTTTTGGTTTCCGCTGGAAGTCAGCATGATGATGTTTCTGCCGAAAATTGCGGAATTCGAGGAAGACGTGTTGAAACAGAACGGATGGTCAGTAACAGGAATTTCCCAATCTTTGAAAATGGAAATCGCACACGTGGTCGCTAGTTACATGCTGCCCTTAGTCTTCCTGTTTTCCGTTATGCATGCCACCCGTATCGTTGATTTCAGATTGCTAAGATGCGGTTTATTGGAGTTTTTCTCTGATATATCGTCAAGATAACGGAAAACAGGAAGAACAAGGACAGCGTGTAACTAGGGACAACGTGTGCGATTTCCATTTTCAAAGATTGGGAAATTCCTGTTACTGACCATCCGTTCTGTTTCAACACGATTTCCTCGAATTCCGCAATTTTCGGCAGAAACAGCATCATGCTGACTTCCAGCGGAAACCAAAAATCGGTCATAATGTGCAATTTTGTGACGTTAACTTCAATTTAGCAAATTGTTCCTGGTCGAGCTCACTCAGTACGAGGGGTGGGTTCTGTTTTTCTTTTTATTTATGTTTTGGGCGCCACGTAATTTACAGGAACATCTGAGTAATCCTAATTGTTTAAATTACGAAATAACAACTAAGATAAGAATTTGTTATAAATTAAATTTTGTGTAAATTTTTGTTTTCCAAATTGTGAGTTGATATTAAAAGTTAGCCAATTGCAATGCTACATGACCTAATTCTCGAGTGCACTGGAGATTACATTATTTATAAACTAAAGAGGTTGATTAAATATGAATAATTCAATTTGAAAAATAAACACAATATAAAAGTTTCTTGGGGCTTATCTGTATCCTGGGCAAGAGTAGTTATAGCAGGATCGTCCACTGGGGGTTGCGGTTGAAGACTAATTAATTACGGTTCGATTTCTTTATTTTTTGTTCAAGCACGGACATGTTCTTCATTTTCTCTTGACAATACTCTTCAAGCACGGACCGGTGACCCGCAGAAATCAACCACCGTACTAACGGCCAGATGAGGAGTTGAAGAGTTTCAGCAGTAAAGGCAAGACGAGGAGTTGAAGAATTTTCAGCAGTATTAACATTATATTCGACGGTAATCTTTGAACTTAGGTCTAGCAAGAACCCTTTCTGTAGTCTATGATGTCGTAATACCAACAAACAGTACAGCTCGTGATCGTGATCGTGCCAAGTTCACCGCTAACAATCATTATTTTTTTTTTTTGACAGCCAGCCTTCTCAAATAAAAACATAGGAAAAAATTAAAGTAATTAAAAATCATACTGTCACACATAATAAGTAAAAACAAGTACATTTTCAATTTCACAATATTTCAGTGTTTTATCCGTTTCGCTACGCAACTAAACCAAATTTTCAGAATTTTCTAAACTTTATATTTTATTTCGTGAGTAAACAAGGATAGTAAATCTATGTTAAAAAACAAAAATTAACATTTCTTAAGATATAAAATTTTTGTCTCGTGTAATATAAGGCAAAAGTAATGTCATTTTATGAATTGGCTGCCATTTTATTAAAAATTAAAAAAATAGGCAATGTGTTGACTGAAAGTTAATTTATAGGTGTGAAATTGATAATATAAAGTTAAAAAAATGATATCGGTCAAGTGACCATCTCCTGAGTTGGCAAAAGGCAAAAGTAATGTCATATTATGAATTGGCTGCCATTTTATTAGAAATAAAAAAAATAGGCAATGTGTTGACTGAAAGTTAATTTATAGGTGTGAAATTGATAATATAAAGTTAAATAAATGATATCGGTCAAATGACCATCTCCTGAGTTGATGTTGATTTTGCTCATTTTACAGCATTTTGAATTGTTGTACGTAAAACATTAGGCTCCAAATTGGTAATTTCTTCTTCAATGTTGGCTTTCAAGACTTGCAAGGTTTGTGGTTTGTTGCGGTAAATGCGAAATTTCAAAAAGACCCACAGGGAGAACATTAAATGACTAAAAATGTTTTTAAAGATAATAATCTAGTTTTTAAAATTATGTTTAATATCGTATGTTCTATAAAATAAAACCTCTAGAGTGCTATGAAATAAATTGTAGGTTGGCAACTCTGAAATTATACATTATAATTGTTATGTCTGACGTTTTATATGGCAATTCCTAACGCGTGTAGCCAACATAAATAAAAAAAAAGATAAAATCATAGCACTCTAGAGGTTTTTTCTATTAAACATATGATATTAATTGAAGTAAAACTGACATGTTAGCCACAATCTGAAATGTTAAATTTTTTCGACATTTCCCCGATTCAAGATTTTTTTCCTGGCCTTTTAATATAACTTTCCTCTGTGGGAAACCTCCATTTTGTTAAATTGTTTTCATTGTTTTTGTCAATATTTAAGTTAATTTTATTAACGTTTACGTATTTTGTAATTTGCCTGCTGATTTTGACAAATTTAATAATGTCATATGGCTTTTTTGTTAGTGTTTTGGTCAATTTAAATACAATTTCACGACTTTTCTCTGACTTTCCCGGTTTTAACGATATTCAGTGAGTTTTTTATCTACGCAATTTTCAGGCATTCGTCGATTTTATAATAGAGTTCAATTTGAAGCTTTAAACGAGTGTTTTCCACTCCCAGACTAAGCATGAAGTAAAATTTCGAGTTTAGAAAAGCCCCGTGAACATTTTCGGGCTTTTCTAAACTCGAAATGTTACTTCATGCGCCACGTGGTTAAATCACTGATTTTAGGTAAAGTTTAAAATATTCTACAAAAGCAGTATGCTAAAAAGGTCTAGCAAGAACCCTTTCTGTAGTCTATGAAGTCGTAATAACAACAAACAGTACAGCTCGTGATCGTGATCGTACCAAGTTCACCGCTAACAATCTTTTTTTTTGACAGCCAGCCTTCTCAAATAAAAACATACGAAAAAAATTAAAGTAATTAAAAATCATACCGTCACAATATATATAAAAATGTTTGCATACACATATGTGAACAATTTGTTTGTTTATCTAAAAGAAATGAAATTATTAATTTATAAATATAAAATAATAAATAGTGATGTGTCCATCAGAATACTTTCCCCGTAATTTAAACAATTGATAATTAACATACTAAACTTATTTCATTTGTCAATTACTTAAAGACCATTTCACATTAAATCAGTGTTTGTAACGCGTGGCGCATTAAGTAAAATTTCGAGTTCAGAAAAGCCTGAATTTGGCTCGGTCGCTCTGCTTCGCTACGCGCCCGAGCCAAATTTTCAGGCTCTTCTAAACTCTAAATTTTACTTCATGCTTAACCTGGAAGTGGAAACACTCGTTAGACGATAAGATAGAATCTTAGTCAATAATCGCCTGATTTTGTTTTTTTTTTAACTTTAGCGCAAAGTTTATTCATTTATCGTCAATCGCTGATAATTTTATAAAAATCCCAAATGTCTTTCGTAATCTAAGATCAGAAAACAAGAAACTTTACCTTTTAATTATTCATTAATTTATTTATTTATTTCAACTAAAGGCGTCTGTAATGTTTTCAAAAATCGCTCGATTTTTTTTTTCAACTTTACCAGGAAGTCTATTCATGTATCGACAATTGCTAATAATTTTATCAAAATCCGAAATTTCTTTCGTAATCTAACATCACGAAAACGAGAAACTGTACCTTTTAATATCTTATTATTTGTTCAGTTAAATTGATTCAATTGATTATGTACAAACGTTTGATTTTGTTTTAAATAACTTTTTATAGCCTATCAAAGTTTACTCATTTCTGTGTAGATTCTATGAATTTTATGTTGATTTGGTAATCTGTTGAGTTTTTACAATTCTTCCAAAGATAACATTTTTCTAAAATCGTTAATTTTATTACATGAATTCAACTTTAGCTTTATATTTCAAGAAAATGCGATTATTTAATTTTCTTTCAATAAAATGTAAGTGCAATTGATTCTAAGTAAATTCAATGGGCCGTATTCTTTTCTTATGTTTATTTTAGTAATGCCGTTGTTAAATTTTTAAACATGACATTTAATAATGACTCTATTCTTTTCTCGTGATTAGCGCTAATCACGGCGATTTTAAATATGACAGCTGTCAAATTTAAACAAAACTTTTAAACACGACCGGGGCCGTCTTTAAAGTCGTGATTAGACGTGTTTAGAAATAAATCATGGCGAATTTTGTACGTAACATACAAGACATAGCTGCTGTGCGCGAAATATATGGACTTCGGCGTCAGATTGTTGTGCCAAGGGCTTTACGCGATCGAATCGATCCTTTTGAAGCGTTCAATGAGCGCGAATTCCGTAACCGCTATCGTTTAACTAAAGAAGCGGTGTATTTTGTGATTGAGTTGGTGGAAGAACGTTTAGAGCCCCTAACCAAGCGCGGAATAAATATTTCGCCTGCCTTACAGGTACTTATTACGTTAAGATACTTCGCTAAGGGATGTTACCAGTTAGAACTTGGTAAGTACGTGTGGTTTAATTATTTTTCATTATTATACATATGGTAACGTATGTAAGATAATTTTTAAATTTTTAGGAGATTTACATGGAAGTAGCCAATCAACGGTCTCCAGGATAATAGCCAAAGTGTCCCGAGCAATAGCTTCTAAACTCGAGCTATTTGTAAAGTGGCCAAAACAACAAAGTACAAATGAAGCATTCTACAATATTGCTGGCTTTCCAGGTATTGTAGGATGCATAGATTGCACCCATATTAAAATTAAAAAACCCTCATGGCAATCAACCTCTACTCTACTGCAATCGAACGGGGTTTTATTCATTAAATGTGCAGGTATTACTTACATAATTTAGTAAATGTTTCCTTATTAACACTTCATTTTACAGATTATATGTGATGCTGCTACCCGGATTATTGATGTGGTTGCTAGATGGAGAGGAAGTACGCATGATTCACGTGTATGGAACAATTGTAAAGTTCAGGAGGCATTCGAGATAGATTAATTTTCAGTGTTACAGAAGGATTTCTAATTATAAAATTTACAGAATAATCAAAAGAAGGGCATATTGCTTGGTGATAGTGGCTATGCCTGTACTCGGTACCTGCTGACGCCTTTATTGAATCCAGAAGGACACGCGGAACAAGCCTACAATAAAGCCCATAAATCAACTCGCGTTATTGTAGAATGTTGTTTTGGCCGATGGAAAGGTATGTTTAAAGCTCTCCAAAATGGCATGCAAATTTCATTAGAAACGGCCAAAGCATGCATTGCTGCAATGGCAGTGCTATACAACATTAAATTAGAGTTCGATGATGAGGATTGGAAATATGATGATGACGACGAAGAAGAAAATGTTGAACACGAAGAGCCATTGCATCAACCTGCAGAGCAGCAGGTATCCGTGCGTGGAAACATCTTCAGGAATAGATTTATTGAGGAGCACTTTAATTAAGTAGTATTCCTGTAATAAAATGAACATTTTTTCGCGTTATCTCAAAACTTTTGGAAAATTTAAAACAAAATTCATCTCACAATATGTTATCAGTTTTCTTTTTTACTTAACTATTTTATTTGCTTAAATTTATTTACCAGTTCGTGCAAAGCTCATTTTAGGGTTTTTGTATTAGAGTTACATTACAATGAATAGTTACTAATTCATATTTTTAGAATAGAAGCATTATTGTATATAGAACATATATTTTATTTATGTTTATATATGAATAAATGTAATTTATAACAACAAACAATTTATTTTTTGAATTTATTATTTAAATGTTAGCAATATTTTGTAATGTATTACTATTTTCTAATTGTTTTTTTAATATTGCAAGCCTGGCAATTTCTGCTTCTTTTTTTATTTCTAAAATTTCCATGTTTTTTATTAAGGCGTAGCATTTCTTCTTCAAATTGAGTCATGTTCTTGTTTCTCTTCTTGTTCATTTTTTCTTGTTGTATACTACAGGAAGGATTTTGAGTAGGTTCTGGAGATGGAATACTATAAAGACCAAATAGGTTTGTTAAAAAACACAATTTAAATATCAAGCGTAAATATTAAGTGTGCTCATCAAATTCTAAATAAATAAATTAATATCAAAACTTTCTTCATTTGCTGGTGTTCGGATTCAATATGTCCAGTTTCTGGATTTATTAATCCCTCAAAACGGTCACAAGTTGTTTCTTCAGGTCTGGGAAAAGCGACGCCGACGTTAGGAATTGAGTGCGTCTCCTGTATCTATAACAATTTATTACATACATTCAAAAATGTTATATGACAAAATTTTACTATAAGACTCACCTGAATGCCATCAGAGTCAAATATGGAAATATCTTCTATAAAATCAGCTGACGCAATGTTATAAATTGTCCAGTCAGTCTCTGATGGCACATCGTCCGCAGACGGTCCTTCACCACCACCAGTCTTGCGCTGCTCTTTTCTAAACTTAGATATTTTTGTTTTTGCTCCTTGCTTTATGCGGAAATAACTTTCCTTTAATTTGTTTGGGGATCGATTGTACCCTGCGGCTCTCATTTTTTCAGCTAGCGCTTCCCATAATTTTCTCTTCTTTTTGAAAATGTTGGGTTCGGCAGTTTTACTTTCTAAAATTGAGGCATTCTCTTTCACAAATTCAGTGATCATATCTCTTTCATCTACTGAAAAGTTCTGGTTCCTTAATCTTTTGCTTTTGGTAGTCATTCTAGGGTGTAAAAATTATAAAGGAATTATTATGGTTTGTCGAATTAAATAATGATAAAAAATAAAAGCATGTAAAGTACGTATAAAGCACGATTTTTGTCATCATTTTAAGATGAATATAAACAGCTATGATGATATGCATTTTTATTTTCAAATATGGCAAAATTAATTGATTTGAGTTATTTTATTATATTGTGTTGAAAATATGTAGTATTTTTACTTACATCTTAATTTTTGTCCACACTAAAAACGTTACACACAACGTTCTGTACGTTGTTTTGAATGTTTTCCGTTGTTTTGTTTTACAATTTGAAGTGACGTCACGCTCATTACGTATTTGCGACGTTGCCATATCTATTTTCGCCTTTAAAACATGACGCGTCGTGATTAGCTAAATACGACATAAACATAAGAAAAGAATAGTCCCGCTATTAAAGTTATGATTAGTGCTAACGTCGTGATTCCCTTCACGCTAGGAACGTACCTTGACGTGGTGTGGGGGCAAGGAAAGGTTAAAGGCCAATGAGCGGAGCGCGGAGATACGGGGCTCCTCTATGGAGACCCGGACCCCCGTGCTGCTGTGAGGTGAGACCTTATCGCTAAACGTTCCGAGGCTGATACAACCTCCTTGCTGTTACAGTCTCCTTTGTAGAATCGCTTCACCTCTATACAGCCACTCTTGGCAAACTCTTCAATCATTTCTGGATCCCCTTCAGTTCACCGAACCGATCGGGACTCAAAGGGGGATCCAAACCCAGCTTGTAATCTTTGCACTATCAATCTTCTCCATCTTCTATACAACCATGGACAAGCAAAACGAAGGAACTAGTCTCCAGGTGGGTACACAAAAATCCCACCCCGCGTCAGCGGGCTGCCCCATCGGATCTGGAGGGGGCAACTGTCCATCCGTGTCAGGCCTTCAAGGCAAACACAAGTCCGAGAAGGACTCCAAAAAGTCGGGGAAGGCTACGGCTAAGGCTGGCCAGAAGCGACAGGCGTACAATGCAGACTTGAAACCCTCTACAAGGGCATTCAGAAACAGGAGAGCGGCTCACCGAATCCGCCTGAAATTCGAGTCCGTTCCAGAGATCGAGCTTTCCGACCAGGATAAAAAGTCTCTGGAATGGGCTAGGGAAATAATTAGGGAACACGGGGAGAAACCCGCTGCGACCGCAACGCCCAAGAGGCAGCGATCGCAGGGGGAGACCCCACCGTGCCCTAAAAAGGTGAGGAGGACCGGGCCCTCTCCGAAAATTACACCTGGCCGCACCTTTAGTGACATCCTCAAGGAGCACACTATATTTGCGGTAATAGATAGGAGCCACAGGGAGGGTTCAATCTCGCCGGCGAACTGGCAGCTGGCAGAGATGGCCCTCCTTAAAGTCTATAAGGAGGTTCTGTCTGCCAACCCAGGAACGGCTCCCAAGTGTCGAGACGCAGGTTGGCACCAAGGCCACGTCAAACTGGTGGCCTGTGCAGATCAGAGGTCTGCTGACCTGTTCAGGCTGGCCATAGGGAAGGTAGGTGAGGTCTGGCCGGGTGCTGCTATCGAGGCTGTAACCAGGGACAAGATCCCGAACAGACCTCGGTGCAGGGCCTGGGTCCCGACCGAGCCTGCTGACCCGCCGACGATCGAAGAATTCATCCGTATGAGCAACCCGGAGTTGCCGACAGCGGATTGGATGGTGGTCAGTGTAGGGGAGGCGAGGGGCAACACCAGACCGGTGACAATCACCGTCAACGAGGAGTCCGTCGCCCTTCTAGAGACCTGTGGAGGGGTGATAAGCTATGGCTTTGGGGCGATCACCCTCAAAATCTATAAGAAGGATCGGGAGACCGCTAATTCCAAGAAGGAGGCGGCCTCTGAAGAGCCGATGGAAACAGCTCCACACCCTGGTGTGGAAACTGGTCCCCACTCTGATGTGGACAGTGAGCCTGTACTAGAGGCTATGAATCGCCTGCGCACGCACTCAGAGAAGACGGGGGAGAGTGAAGGAGACGAGGATCTCGCTCTCTTCTCCGGATCTGATCCGGATGATGACGACCTGAACACCACGGTCGTCAACCCCTAAAGCGGTACGATGGCGAAGGTGATTCAGATCAACCTGCATCACTGCAAGGCAGCCTCGGCTGCGCTAATCCTTACCCTAGGAAGGGATGGATACGATGTCGCCCTGATCCAAGAACCATGGATCGTAGGAGATCGGGTTTGCGGACTGGGCTCAGCTGACTTTAAGGTCTTTTACAAACAAGGGGTAGGTAAACCCAGATCGTGTATCTTAATAAACAAAAGGCACTCTGCTTTCCTGCTTCCCTGTTTCAGCGACTGCGACACAGCTGTCGTCTCCATGGAGAGTGGCCCTTACCAGCTTTGGGTGGCCTCCTCCTACATGGCCCATGACAAGGGAACCCCCCCAGAAGGCATGGTAATGGCGGTGGGAGAAGCTAACCGGAAGGGGGTGGATCTCGTCATCGGCGCTGACGCGAACGCTCATCACCCAATATGGGGGAGCTCCGACACAAATGACAGAGGTGAGTTGCTACTTGATTTTATTCTGGCCACTAACCTTTCCATATGTAACATTGGTAGCGAACCCACGTTTATTACCTCCAACAGACGCGAGGTTCTAGACATAACTTTGGTCTCGGACCAAGCGCACAATAAAGTTAAAAACTGGAAGGTCAGTGGTGAACACTCCTTCTCGGACCATAGGTATATAGAATTTCAGGTGGATATGCGTATCCCAGTAAATCCTATAATGACCAACAAAAGATTAACGAACTGGGACACTTATAGGGCCGTCCTCACTAGGGTGTTGCCTAGCGATACACCACGCAGACCTTCCACTGAGGAGGAGTTGGATTGCTTGGTAACTACCCTCACTGATGCCTGTAATAGCGCAATGGGCGCAGCCTGTCCTGGAAAAATCCCTAGAGGAAAAAAGAAGCCTAAATGGTGGAACCAGGAGATTTCCTCCCTAAGAAAGGAGTGCAATAGGCTGTTCAACAGGGCAAAACAAACCAGCGAATGGTCTCTGTACAAGGACAGCCTCAGAGCCTTCAAAAAGGCTGTCAGGCAGGCAAAGAGAGCCTCCTGGAGAACTTTCTGCAACCAGATTGAGGAGGCCTCTGAGGCCAGCCGACTCAGGAAAATACTATCGGGGAACCCAGCTATCCCGGGTTTTCTCATGAAGCAGGGTGGTGAGTGGACCACCTCATGCGAGGAGACCCTAGAGGTGCTAATGGAGACTCACTTTCCCTCCGACGCTGGTGGGAGAGGGGCTCTCCGGACACCCAAGAGGAGCTGCCCGACTGGGGATATCCTGAGCAAGGATAAATTGGCTTGGAGTGTGAACAGCTTCAAGCCCTTCAAAACCGCAGGCCCGGACGGGATCATTCCTGCTGAATTACAGATGGCTGCGGATATTATCAATCCCTGGTTGGAAATAATATTCGAAGCCTGCTTAACTCTTTTGTACATCCCGCAGAGGTGGAAAGAGACTAATGTGGTGTTTATACCCAAAGCGGGAAAAATATCTCACTCAACACCGAAGGACTATAGGCCGATTAGCTTATCCTCCTTCCTACTCAAGACACTGGAGAGGTTAGTGGAGGCGTACATAAAAGAGCGCATACATCCAAACCTCTGGTCGACTAGCCAACACGCGTACACTAGGGGCAGATCAGTAGACACAGCTCTGCACGCCCTCCTAAGTCAGGTTGAAAATTCCATGTGCAAGAAAGAGTTCACGTTGGCGGTATTCCTGGATATCGAAGGAGCCTTCAACTTCGTGCGCCCAGGGGCGATTTTGTTGGCCCTTGGCAATCTGCACATGGATGAGTCGATATGCCTCTTCGTAGAGGAGCTACTAACGAGGAGGCACATTGTCTCTGCGCTGGGCGGCTCACGCTCAAGAAGAGAGGTCAGTAGAGGCACCCCTCAAGGGGGTGTCCTCTCTCCACTACTATGGAATATAGTTATGAACGAACTACTGAAAGGACTAGAGTCTACGGGGTGTAAAACAATTGCCTATGCTGATGACGTGACCCTCGCGGTCTCTGGTAAACACGTAGGCATCCTATCTGAACTCATGGAGAGGGCACTCCGCAAGGTAACCCGCTAGTGTGAGGAATGTGGACTGGGGGTAAATCCCCTCAAAACTGAGCTTGTACTCTTCACCAAAATGCATAGGATACCAAACTTCAAAGCTCCCGTCCTAAACGGCACGGGACTGGTGGTAAAGGAGCAAGCCAAATATTTGGGCACCTTAGTCGATAGGAAGTTAAGTTGGAAGCCCAATATTCAGGAGAGAGTACGGAAAGCGCAGGTCGCGCTGTACTCATGCAAAAGAGCTGTGGGGAAGAACTGGGGACTGAAACCGAGCGTTGTCCACTGGATGTACACGACTGTGGTGAGACCCATTCTGTTCTACGGAGTTGCGGTCTGGTGGACTGCTCTTGATAAGAAAATTCACCGGACCGCACTGGGTAAGGTACAGAGATCAGCCGAACTGCTCATAACAGGCGCGGTTAGATCTACCCCCTCCAAAGCGCTAGATGTAATACTAAATCTAGCTCCTGTTGACCTTTACTGCAGGTATGCTGCAGCTAGCACAGCAATCAGGATCAACTCGGTCGGGATATGGAATAGTAGCAAACAGGGCCATGGAAGGATCCTGAATGAGCTTGTCGATATCCCACTGAGGACTGATAGCTGTCTTCCAGAACGTACCTTTGGGAACAAGTTCTCCATTTCCATCCCGGACAAAACCGAATGGGTAGAGGGCAAGATTGTTCAGGGAAATGAAGTCTGGCTCTTCACGGATGGCTCCAAGTCCGAAAACAGAGTAGGGGGTGGAATTTTCTCACATGAGTTCAACCTCAAAAAACCTTTTCGACTCCCAAACCACTGCAGCGTCCTACAGGCGGAAGTCATGGCTATCCGAGTGGCAGTGGACTGGATAGGTAAAACCGACCTTCAGGTAAACCATATCAGGTTCGTCACCGACAGCCAGGCCGCCATTAGGACATTAAATAGTCCCTGCTGCACCTCCAAGGTGGTCAGAGACTGCAGAAAAGTGCTCAACAAGCTCGCTAACAGCTGTGAAGTGGGGCTCATCTGGGTACCAGGTCACAGTAATATCAAGGGAAACTCAATTGCCGACGGCCTCGCAAGGAAGGGGGCAAGAATGAGAGACCTATCTACTGAACTTTCCGCCGACATTCCTCTTAGGGAATGCAAGAGACTATTAAGGGACCAAATGACATCATGGGTTAACCTTAGGTGGAAGGAAGAAGACACGTGTCACATAACAAGGCAGCTATGGCCTATGTGTGACACTATAAACAGTAAAAGATTAATTGCACTTAGCAGAATCGACATAAGGAAGGCAGTAGGGATCATCACGGGTCACTGTTTTCTGGGTGGACACGCACAAAAGATGGGTCTCAAATACAACGACTTCTGCAGAGAATGCCTAGATGAGGAGGAGGAAGAAACAGTACTCCACTATCTAGGTCAATGTCCTGCTCTTGAGGGGAAACGAATGAAGTACCTCGGTCTGCACCACGCAAGTGAACTGGCGGAGCTCTCACCTATAAAGGTGGGAGATCTGATCAGATTCATTAGGTGCTCAAATTGGGTTGTATAGGGGAAGGATCCCTCATGGTATCACAACGGGCCCTATGGGCCTAAGTGAACAGCCTCGGCTGTTGCCATATAAACCTAACCTAACCAACCTAACGTCGTGATTAACTAATAGCAGCTTAGTTACGACTTTAATAACGAGAAAAGAATACGGCCCAATGAATTTAATGTTGATTGCATTAAATTTTGATTTTTTACAATTTATCAAACAAAATAAATTTTAGAAATTTAGGTTAAAATTTTAAAAAAATGTTGATACTTTTCGCCAACTACCAAATTTCAAAGATTTTCGTTAATTTTTACCTCATTAATTATAACATTTTTGTTTATGATTGTCGTTAAATTTCAACATTTTGACGCCATTCGGGAATTTTTTAGAATTTGACTTTGCAATTATCCTCATTAATTATAAAAATGTCGACACTTTTTATGATTGTCGTTAAATTTCAAGATTTTGACGCCATTCGGGAATTTTCTAGAATTTGACTTTGCAATTATCGTCCATTTTGGGAAATTCATAAAGAGCATATAATTTTTTAAAATTAATAATTAGATTTTGAAAATTGACTAAATATATTATTATAATTATTATTGTTTTCTTGAAAATTCACGAAATACGTCAACATTTTTAAAGTTAATAAAACGTGATAAAGTGTCGAATTTTGAAAATTAAGGAAACACATTTTAAAATTTAACAAAAATTTAGGAAATTCACGAAAGCTGCCAAGATTTAGAAACCTACCAAAAATTCATTAGAAATATAAAAATTATGAAAATTAATCAACATTTTAAAAATCAACGGAAATCTTGGAATTTCTTGAAAAACTTTGAACATTTATAAATTTTAAGAAAATTAACGGATATTGAAAAGAATTTAAAAATTTACGAATATCTTAATGTTATCATTGTTAAAGTTACCGAACGAATTGAAAATTTATGAAAAGTATCAGAATTTTCCGAATTATCGAAAATTCAGGAAATTCTAAAATTCATCTGAAGTTTTGAAAATTAAATGAAATTTTGGAAATTCACAAAAGCCGCCAAGATTTAAAAAAAGTAATGAAAACATTAAAACTCAAGAATTTAAATATTAACAAAAACCTTAGAAATTCATGAAAAACTATAAGTTAATGATAGTCATAAAAAGTCACGTCACGACAACTGGAAAAATTTAAAAATTGACGAAAATCTTGAAAACCGATTTTATAAACGAATGAAAATCTTTGAAAAAGTTATTAATTATTCTCTAACGAGTGTTTTCCACTCCCAGACTAAGCATGAAGTAAAAGTTGAGAAAGTTGAGAAAAGCCCCAAGAATTTGGATTTGGACGCGCAGCGTCCAAATCCAAATTCCGGCTTTTCTCAACTCGAAATTTTACTTCATGCGCCACGCGTATAAAACACTGATTTAGTGTAAAGTTCAAAATATACTGCTCATTTAATATTTAAATTTTCAGTCGACTTCCAAAACTTGGCAGTTTTCGTAAATATCTTAGAATTCTTGTAATTTTGCTGAAATTTTAATGAGATTTTTAATAATTTATAAAAAATATAAAATATAAAAAATTTATGAAATTTTCAATGATTTATAGAATTTTCGGATATATGTGTATAAACATTAAATCCAAATTTTTTGATTATCTACAACTTTTCTTGACAAGATTTTTTATATGATCAATATTGAAGAACAAGATTTTTGAATATTATCGATATTGAAGAAAAAACAAAATAAAATGCTAAAAGTAAACTACCAATTTCGGTTTCCGCATTTTTACCAAACGTTGAACGAATTGTAACAAAAACCTTGAGTTTATAGTGTCATCTCAACAGTTCAATCAGTTTAGACTTTATCGTGACGACAGAATTACAGGACAGACATTTTTCAAAAATGGTCTTAATCAACTCGCGGGGACCTTAAAATGGTTATATCCTCTAAGATTTTTGATTTGAAAATGTTCGCGAAAACAATACTTGCCCTTTGTTTTGCATATGGGGGAAAATACAAATATTAAATGGTATTTTTTTTGTAATTCGCGTATATGTTTTGTTTTATTTTGGGGAACTTGCGACCTTCGTAAGTTTCTTGTGGCCTTTAAAAATGTATCTTGTTTTTTTTTTTTATAAAAATTGCATTTATAAGTATATTAACTTATGTAGCCTCCTTTATTACGCCTAATTCAACAAATTTGGCATCCAATGGTAAAAAAGTTCTCCACCTATAGTTTGTCTCAGTTACAATTATTTATTTATGTTTATTAAGTTATAAAAACCACAATTTCATTGACTTAAAAAGGGCGGTAAATTGGAGACTGCCCAGGGCGGCAAAAGTTCTAGGTACGCCACTGGAGAAGGCAGGATGCGCCTGAACGAAATTTGAACGGTAGAAGAGCATTTCCCGAACGTAGCCAAGACAGTCCTGAAAAGTTAGGCCGTAAATGTACCATTCGGCGCTGGCTCTCGCAGAGATAACACCATTGAAATCCCGAAGGGTCCTCGTCCGATGCACCACCTGGCATGTGCACGCGAGTTCCTTTCTTTCAAATAAATGTGCGCCCAACGTAGTCAGGTTCCACTTTCTCATTTTTTGAGCAGCGGAAATACACGAACGGCGCTCGTTCTGCGCATGAGAGTGCCTAATTTGAAAAATTCCACTATACCTCCTTTAAGGGCGACAACATGTTTATCTCAATGGCGTGACAGTGACATAAACGACCTATAAATACTAAAAATTATACGAGGCGCCGCTGTATGTCACCACCGATAAGTTAAACCAATACCTTTTATAGGGGTGTCATTTTTTGTACGCAAACATGCCCTCTCGGGACTAGCTAAATGAAATAACCTGTGTATAGATAAATAAATAACACAATTTTATAGTTTTCACGACTCTTTATTTATATTAATTAATAGTAACAAGTTACATATCCAGATGCCTATTACAATCACAGAAATGAAATTACAGGTATTGTCGGGCTGTAAAAATATTCTTCCTCAACTAATTGTCAGACAGTTAAATATTTATGCATTACGTTTATGTACACACATGTACATAGTGTAACAAACAACATTTCTTTCGGTTAACTTGTTTTTTTTTTAATATTTCGACTCCACTCGAAGCTGAACAATTGTTTAAGAGGCACATTCATTAATACACGTGTTTCCGCAGACCACCTCAGAATTGTTTGTCTCTCATTCTTTTTACAGTAATGATTCTTCTTCGCGTTTTCAATGAGGTTTTGTTTTCTTTTTCCTTTTTGGTAAAATATACACTATAGTAAAAATATATGTATTCACAGATGCTATTCATAATCTGTACACGTTCAAGTGAGGGCAGATGCTATATAAATGGATACAAATTGTTGTTATAACCGTATCATTGACTTTTTTGTTTAAATTAATTAATAATTAATTGCACGCATTTTGTTTCAAGTTTTGTATTTATATTATTATAGGGGTATTTGTTAATTCTATGGAAAATTTTCAAAATTAATTTTGTTCTGTTAAAGGTAAAAATCAAACCTGTACAGTTAATTCTAATAATATAACAAAAACATATTTATTGAAACGTTTAACTGTTTCATTAATGAAATCTTAAATCAGTTTATGTTTATTATTTACACGGATTTATCAATAATCAAATGTTTCTATTTTATTGAAATAATTCCTAATTTTCAGAGTACCTTTGTTTGTAATATGCAACTCAAGTGAAATATGTTAGGTACATCTCAATTAACGTTACGTTAGGTACATCTCAATTAAAGTACTCAGTTTTAATTATCAATATTTATATGTTATAAGTCATTTTCTTCTCTAACTATTTTGTGGTTAGATACAAAAAAATAACTCCAAATTGGAACATCATTTTTAAGAGGTTTTGAATCAAATGACAATAACACTTTTTATTTTTGTTATAAATGATTTTAATTGAAATGTAAGTATATTTTTTTGAACTTCACAACACGTCAATGTTTAATAGGCCACAAGCAAATATTTCGACTTTAGAAAATTTGCCGGTCGATCAAACCAAATTTTCAGGCTTTTCTAAACTCAAAATTTTACTTCATGCGCCACGCGTATAAAACACTGATTTAAAGTGAAGTATTTGGTCGATTTTCATGCATTTGGTTATAACCATTTGTTCGCGTCAAAAATTCCCCGAACTTTAGAAAATAAATTTGTACGTGACTTTTTGTTATTTTGTAAAATTGTTTGCTTTTGTCGTGAGAGACTGGCTTCATTTTATGACAACCTTAAGAGCCGAAGACCCGAAAAATAGCAAATAAATGCTTTGTGTAAAATTTCTTGTGTGACAATGGGTTTTCGGCTCTACGTGCCCGATGAGGCGCAATAGGCGCTAATCCGTCGCCGAAAAATGTTCGTCGAAGTTTTAAAATGCAGGCCAGTCGGAGAGATAATTTATTCTGTTTTTTCCACTTCTATTTCCCTTCTTTGCATGCTCTATGTTCTTCTTTCTTTATCTAAAATTTCTCCCACTTTTCACACCCTTGTGAATTCTCGTCTTCAAAACTAAAAATCGAAGAGTCTTGTTTTGAACAGCAAACGAGTAAGTTCTCTCTTTGAATCGAAAACGTGAAACTTTGTATTTTTCTCATAACTTTAACTTGTTCTTTCACCGTGTATCTTTGCTCATTTTTCCTAATCTCTACTTCAATCTTTTCTTAACTTAATTCATTTCTTTGTGTTTATTGTTTATTTAAATTATTATGTTAACTTGATATTTGTAAATATTTATGTAAATAATCTGATGCACATTGTTTGAGAATATACCTTTTATTACAAATTTTGTGTTTAAGTAATTTTTAAAACCAAATCGCGTAATTCGCGTAAACACCATTCTATTGATTTTCAAAAATGATTAAAATCGTATTAATCGTCTTTATTTTTACTGAATTGATCTTATTTACGTTTTCATAAGAACACTGAACGAATCTTCCTTAATTTAGTTAGTTAGTTAGTTAGTTAGTTATCTCAATCTGAAAATTATACTTAAATTTCAATAAAACAATGATTACACTGACTTACAACAATATGGTTAAGTGGGTTTTTATTATTGTTCTTTACTTATTTGGGTACGCTGAATTTGAATCCGATGCTCATTTGCAACCACAGCCGCCAGATTTTGAGATATCATCTCTCAAATCGATCAAAATGGGCCACTTTTGTCATTTTTGGGCCCCCAGTATTTAATCTTCCTGTGACTTCTGGCCAACGAGTAGTAGCGCGTTTTAAAGCAACAGATCTATACTTTTAGAATCAAAAATAAGAATACTATTAACCCTTTTAGTTTTTGAACAATCTCAAAAACCGAGAGCCATGTTTTTGTTTATTTCGCTCTCAAAATTAAAAAACAAACGGTCCTTCTAATGTCAAAATAAACGCCGAAATTGTCAATTGACGATTGAGTTTTCATTGCGAATCGCAATTTGCGATAATACAAGCAAATTATTATTGCAGGTATCCTCTTTCTTGATCATTATACAAACAAATTGCAAATACAAAATGCAGTAATAATACATTAATTTATAAATAATATAAATTAGATGGGAACGACTAAAACGTCCTCCTCTTTGAGACTTTGCCCTTCGAAACAAAAACAAAACCAAACAAAAACATGGCTCACGGGTTTTGAGATTGTTGAAAAACGACGCAGGTTAATTGTATTCTCTTTTTTGATTCTAAAAGTAATAGCGCGTTTTTAAGGCACAGATCTATATCTGTGCCTTAAAAATGCGCTATTATTCGCCGGCCAGAAGTCACCGGAAGTTTAGTTACTGGGGGCCCAAAAATGACACAAATGGCCCATTTTGACCACTTTGAGATTAGATATCTCAAAATCTAGCGACTTTGGGCCCAAACAGGCTTCGGATTCAGCGTTCCCAAATTAGTAAAGAACAACAATAAAAACCCACTTAACCAAGGGGTGTTCTTCGTGATTAAAATCTTTAGTTCATTTTATAATCATTAAATCAGGTGCAATTAATTATTAATATACTTTTTTGTTTAATATCTACGCGATTATTGTAATTAACTCTACATTTCTTTTTTCTTCTCTTCTTTACTGAAAACGTGTTATAACGTAGAATTCATGTTTGTTTATACATAAGCAGATCTTAGTTGTTACAATATTTACATAAACTTACTAAAATAATTTATTGTTGAAAACTCGTTGTAAATTCTACGCTAACTATTTTTAATAACAAATAGATGATTTTCCCTAAAAGTAAAACTCGCCAAATGGCAGTAATTTACTACGTACTTGATGAGTTTTACCTCTAAATCGACGATATCTTTGATGTTGTTAAAATTGTGTGAGATTAACTACGAAATATACGTACACGCCTAATAAATTTAGAATAAAATTGTTCGTTAGTCACTTTAGTTAGAGAAGGTTATTTTAAAATTTGAATTTGTTTGAGGTTTTTTTTTTCTGTACGTAAACTATTAAAGCTAGCAAAGATTTTTTATGTTTTTCACTGACTTTTAAATATTTGTATTGCATTTTTATTCATTGTTTTAATAGTCGAATTGGTTTAGAAAAACTTTGCAAAACCAGTATTTTCGAAAATGTTTTATCAAGTCATTAATAAGAAGAAAGTATAGGATATAGTAAAAGCCATTTAACAATATGGTTATAACTTAAGAAAGATTTACTTTTCACTTGATTTTAAATCAATTCATTTGATTTTTAAGCTATTTAAAATATTGTATAATAGTATTGAAATTAAAAAAATACACCACTTAAAATGAGTAAATAATAATCTACAAAATATCAGAATGTGATAAAATTAATAGAGATTGTAAAGAAATTATTAATCTTCGTTCTAACGCTCGAAAAAAGAAAGGGAAATGACTATTAGCGAAATGACTACCGAATGTAAATACATACAGAGAGATTTTTTTTAAGTATACAGGGGGTCCGTATTTCGACAGAATGTATAGGGATCTCAGTTATTTGAAGAGAAAAATTGCGAATTTTAGGGCCTAACAATGATCTGAAAACAGTTTTGAATTTTTTTGTTGTTCTCTACTAGATTCCTCATTAAAAAGTGCCTATATATTGTCAAAGTTCTAAATGTCCAGATTTAGTAGTTTTTGAATAAAAAAATAAAAACGATATTTCAAAAAAAAAAACAGTTTTTTGTTGATATCTCCTATACTGCAAAATGATTGTTCTTTCTTTGTAACTGTTTAATTTCTCCACATTAACCTTTCATTCACTCTTCCTTGGCTATTGGCACTCGTTAGAAGCTTCAAATTGAACTATTTTATAACATCAACTAATACCTGAAGATTTACATCAGGATATTTATACTTAAAAAAAATTGCAATATGAAAATCGTTGCATGCGTTTTTTCTAAGAACGATTCTCGATTGATTACTCATAAAGTACTAGTTGTAAGACAGTTTATATTTATTAATTAAAAATATGTTAACTGATTATTTCTTGACCTATACCAAATCAAATACCAGTTGTAAAGCAGTTTATAATTGTTTATGAAAAACATGCTGATTGATTATTTTTTGACCTATAAAAAATTACCGACGGTTTAATAAAATCACATGTAACTCGTTTAAAAAAGCGTTTGAACGAGCTTAACCTAATCCCGGTGATTTTTGAAAAAAATCCTAAAATTTACACGAGATAAAAATTTAACATTTTAAATTGGGAAACACTCGAGACCAGGATTGTTATGTTTAAAACACTTTGTTTTAAAACAGTGTTTTAAACATGTTTAAAAATAGCCGTCGTATTTTAAATGCTTTTGTTTTAAACATGTTATAAATGTTAAATTTGTATAAAACGTGATTTAAACATGTTCAGCCTTATTATTACAATTGCCGTTAATATGATTATAGCTTAAGGCAAATTAATCTCTACTAGACGCATACAAACACGATACTAACATTTCGTATTAATAGAGAAAAATCTAAATGTTATTAGTTTGTTTTAAAATATTAATAGAACTAACGTAGTAACATTACATTTTCATGTATTCTAACTTCATTGTAATCAAGTTATTTAGCAGGTATGTTACGCTGTTTTTTTTATGTGTGTGAAAATTTATTTCTTCTGATATATTATAAGATTAAAATTTACTTCTAATGAGTGTCTCCACTCCCAGACTAAGTATGAAGTAAAATTTCGAGTTTAGGAAAGCCAAACCAAATTTTCAGGCTTTTCTAAACTCGAAATTTTACTTCATGCGCCACGCGTATAAAACACTGATTTCAAGTGAAGTTCAAACAATACTAATACATGTTTTGATTAAGGCTGAGAATTTTTCTAATTTAAGCTTTCAAATAGTCATTCAAAATCATAATAAAATTTAGAATATTTAAATCCAAAATTTGGGCAAACAATAAAGCAAATGACTGATAGGTACATTTTTTTATTAAGGCTGGGAATTTAACAAATTTAAGTACTCGAATATCCGTTTAATACCATATTCAATATTAATGTTATTCTAAAATAACATTTGAAATATTCGAATATTTGAATATTTCAAAATTTGAATAATTTGAATATTTTAATATGTTTTTGAATAAATATTTGAATATTTTAATTTCACAGCCATATTGCACACGGACACATGAAACATGAAAACATTAGTATGTTTTCATATTGTCAATTATGTTAAGTGTGATCTGTTGATAGTATTATTTCATTGAAAAACTGTCTAAACCGTTTTTGAATTTATGAATAAAATTTGACATTTTCTTATAGTTTAATGTAAATGCAAGAAATAAAACACAGACACGTAAACACGTTTCCTTAGTATTGCATCAGATTATTTTTTTCACTTGTGATTATTTTCGACAATTTCCGCTTGTATCACTAAGTGATATACTCTTAAATTGTATTTTTATTTGCTGTTCCTGCCTGTGCAAGGGATTTAGTACATAATGTTATGGATTACAGTGTCCAGCCAAAAAAATACTTTTTGTCTGTTTCCTGGTTCTAAATAGGAAAATCCTACTAATTTTGGGTCGAGAAAAACGAATTTCTTTTTCGCTCTTGTTTTCAAGATACACAACAACCCACTAAAAAGATAGATTTAAAGGTAAATTAAAGAAGAAAAACATGCCTGTGTAATAAATACAGGGTTGTCCAAAAAGGTGTTACACTCATCTGGCACTACATAATTTTAAATTTTCTATTGTTACAGACTAAATATGACCACCTTCCCTCTCTCTTCTAAAGTAAGTCTTAGAAGAGAGAGGGAAGGTAGCATCTTGGATGAAAGTGTTTGGGTCATCCTCAGTAATAAGAAAAAAAATCAGCAATGGTTTCAAAAGGATCCTCCAAGCTATACCACATTCAAATGATGCAGGCCCTTTCTGATGCTGACAAAATTGCTGCAGAAGTATTATTAGAAATGAGGACCATAGATCCTAATTTTGCGTTCTTCCTTCTAAAACCATTGCTGAAATTTTGTCCTTACTACTGAGGGTGATTAAAATACTTCCATAGAAGCTACTTCCTTCCTTCACCTAAAGTAAGTCGACAACAATAGAGAATTAAAATAAAAGTCAATTCCATATAAGTGATCCCACTGAGCAAAAAACAAACAAATAACGGTATATCAACATTGTAGAAACATTAAACGTTATATTAATGTTGATGAAACATTACTTAGATGTGTTTACTCAGTGGGATGGTTCAAAAAGGAAAAATAGATCAGGGATTGGAGTTTTCTCTAGAACCCTGAGAATCCATACGAAAATCCCTATAGGCAGGTATGCGACCGTCGCTCAACTGGACACGATGGGTATAACACTTGCGGCATCATTTTGAGCCGTGAAGTGTCAAATGAAGCCATACTGATCCTAACAGGCAGCAGGCAAGCCTTAATGTCCCTGAAAAAGTTATACACTACTTCAGAGACAACACTAGGTGCCATAAAAATCTACAGCAGGCAGCAATGCATAACAACATTGAAATCTGATGGGTGAAGAGGCATAATATAATCATAGGTAACACTCCTGTTACCTATGTTTATATCATGCCCCTTCACCCAACAGATTTCAATGTTGTTATGCCCTCCGGCTGATACACTGGCCAGAGCAGCGGCTGGGGCGAACGTCATCTCACTGGAGCCGCTAGTGCGATTGACACCTCTGTCACTATGTAATATGTTACATTCCAACGCACTCGATAAATTCAGAAAGCGTTGGAATTATACGAAAAGCTGCAAACTCTCTAAGGAGACATTACTGTACCCCAACGAGAGTTCAGCTAAACAGTACCTGCAGATGACCAGAAGAATCTCAGATGGATAACCGCTGTTCTAACCGGTCACTGCGGGCTCAATGGACACTTATACAAGATGGGAATAGTTGACTCCCCATCTTATAGAGGGTGTGAAATGGAATGCGAGACTGCCAGGCACCTCCTCAGCGAATGCCCGGCGTTCTCGTCTACGAAAGGATCCATAGTGGGTGAGAGATGGCCGACGATGGACATCATCAGGAATTTGCTTACCTCAGTAATACTGAACTACCTAGACAAGGTGGGATGGTTGAGCTGAGGATGGGTGACCCGTAGTGGGAGGCAGCACAATGGGCCTAAACAGGTCTTAGTGCAGTGCAGCAATGCGCACTCCCCCCTATACCAGATACCACTTATATGGTATCTGGTATAAGGGGGAGTGCGCATTGCTGCACTGCATTTCATCTTTATGGACAACCCTGTATAACACAATAGCTCATGTTTCATTAAGCACTGTTATTTTTTTAGCTGCACAATAAAGGAGTTGTTGATTTTTTTACCCTATTCGTGTAGATGTTTCCTTTTGGATTGCCTCTTGTACGTCGAATCCGAAGTATCTCTTGTAACAGTCCAGCAGTAGTCGGCGAACATTGACTAGTAGTCTGTTAGAGTGATTAAACATTTAAAACTTGATTCTAAAGGCCAAAGAAAACGCCCAAAAAAGCTATTCAAATGGCCCATGTAGGTCCTATATTTTGAAAACAAGAGCTAATCTCAACTTATCATGGTGATTTTCGTGTTTAGCCAGACAAAATACTTCGGAAATAGTTATTTTTGAGCCGGAAACATTATCGGTGTTGGCCAGTGTTATTAGTGAAAAACATATAAGAAACTTTGCTAGGTTGTGATATTATGATCGTTGTGACAAACAGTTATCTAAAAATGTATATTTGATTCAATAATTATTATAATGTGCTAGTTTATTAATAAAAACTAGAAGTTTTAAATACCACACTACGCATTATAAAACATGCTTAAAGAGTTCTAAAATCATCTTCTAAAATCTAATAATAATTCTCTTATTGCCTTATTAATAGAAATTAGTGGAGAATTTCAAGTCGGTTCTAAGCTACGAGTATAGCATACTTGATTAAGTCGTTAAACCATGTATTAACCATAGACAATTAGACAAACATACAGTCCAATGTAAATATTTGGAAGTCAAAAAATGGAATCAAGGATTAGATTGCGAGAAAGTTTTTGGAAACTAGGAGGATTTTACGTGTAAATAAAATAATAACATCTATCAATTGATAGCGTATTTTAAATTTAAAATTATTATATCTTATTAATGAAAAAAATGCGAATGGAGATGCTATCTGTAAGATTTTGTTTTATTCACAATTTGGTTTCCTGGATTCCCCATCCCATGGACTGTGTGTATAGTCAAGGCTGTAGCCAGGAGGGGGATATGGGGGTTCACCCCCCTCCCCACCAAAATTTTCAAAATTTTAATTTTTTGTATATAAAAACGACTCTGAAAAGCAAAAACAATATTTTTACCAGTAAACTCCCCCCTCGCCCCGAAATTTAGTTTTTATATACTAATCTTTGAACTTAGGTCTAGCAAGAACCCTTTCTGTAGTCTATGATGTCGTAATACCAACAAACAGTACAGCTCGTGATCGTGATCGTACCAAGTTCACCGCTAACAATCATTTTTTTTTTTGACAGCCAGCCTTCTCAAATAAAAACATACGAAAAAAATTAAAGTAATTAAAAATCATACTGTCACACATAATAAGTAAAAACAAGTACATTTTCAATTTCACAATATTTCAGTGTTTTATCCGTTTCGCTACGCAACTAAACCAAATTTTCAGAATTTTCTAAACTTTATATTTTATTTCGTGAGTAAACAAGGATAGTAAATCTATGTTAAAAAACAAAAATTAACATTTCTTAAGATATAAACTTTTTGTCTCGTGTAATATAAGGCAAAAGTAATGTCATTTTATGAATTGGCTGCCATTTTATTAAAAATAAAAAAATAAGCAATGTGTTGACTGAAAGTTAATTTAAAGGTGTAAAATTGATAATATAAAGTTAAAAAAATGATATCGGTCAAATGACCATCTCCTGAGTTGATGTTGATTTTGCTCATTTTACAGCATTTTGAATTGTTGTTCGTAAAACATCAGGCTCCAAATTGGTCATTTCTTCTTCAATGTTGGCTTTCAAGACTTGCAAGGTTTGTGGTTTGGTGCGGTAAATGCGAAATTTCAAAAAGACCCACAGAGAGAACATTAAATGACTAAAAATGTTTTTAAAGATAATAATCTAGTTTTGAAAATTATGTTTAATATCGTATGTTCTATAAAATAAAACCTCTAGAGTGCTATGAAATAAATTGTAGGTTGGCAACTCTGAAATTATACATTATAATTGTTATGTCTGGCGTTTTATATGACAATTCCTAACGCGTGTAGCCAACATAAATAAAAAAAAAGATAAAATCATAGCACTCTAGAGGGTTTTTTTTATTAAACATATGATATTAATTGAAGTAAAACTGACATGTTAGCCACAATCTGAAATGTCAAATTTTTCCGACATTTCCCCGATTCAAGATTTTATCCCTGGCCTTTTAATATAACTTTCCTCTGTGGGAAACCTCCATTTTGTTAAATTGTTTTCATTGTTTTTGTCAATATTTAAGTTAATTTTATAAACGTTTACGTATTTTGTAATTTACCTGCTGATTTTGACTAATTTAATAATGTCATATGGCTTTTTTGTTAGTGTTTTGGTCAATTTATATATAATTTCATGACTTTTCTCTGACTTTCCCGGTTTTAACGATATTCAGTGAGTTTTTTATCTACGCAATTTTCAGGCATTCGTCGATTTTATAATAGAGTTCAATTTGAAGCTTTAAACGAGTGTTTTCCACTCCCAGACTAAGCATGAAGTAAAATTTCGAATTTAGAAAAGCCCCGTGAAAATTCTGGCTTTTCTAAACTCGAAATTTTACTTCATGCGCCACGCGTACAAAACACTGATTTGAAGTGAACTTCAGGAACACATAAATACATCTTTAATCAGAGTGACAGGGAATCAGATGTTTTTACAAATATTACAAATTGAACGAGTGTTTTCTAACTCCAGATTAAGCATGAAGTAAAATTTAGAGTTTAGAAAAGCCTGAAAATTTGGCTTCAGGCTTTTCTAAACTCGAAATTTTACTTCATTCGCCACGCGTACTAAACACTGATGTGATGTGATGTTCAGAATACACGTTTTTAGCATACTGCTTTAGTAGAATATTTTAAACTTCACCTTAAATCAGTGTTTTATACGCGTGGCGCATGAAGTAAAATTTCGAGTTTAAAAAAGCCTGAAAATTTGGTTTGGTCGCGTAGCGCTACGCGACCAAACCAAATTTTCAGGCTTTTCTAAACTCGAAATTTTACTTCATGCTTAATCTGGAGTTGGAAAACACTCGTTCAATTTGTAATATTTGTAAAAACAACGAATATCTGAAGATTTACAGCGTAAACAGTATATTGAGATATGTATACTTAAAAGAAAAACTCTCTGTATATCTGAGATAGTAATAAATAACAGAGCTGGGCAGGATTCGAATCATTCAGGATTCGAATCCTGGATTCAAATCCTTTTAGAGGATTCAAATGAGGCATTCGAATACTATAGTTCAACTGACTTCGTATTCGAATCCAAATGTGGGTGATTCGAATCCATATAAAATAATTCGAATCCCTATGAATCCTTATGATTCGAATATTTATAAAAGGATTCGAATATTAATGAACGGATTTAATAGTTACGAAATGATTTGAATCGTCAAAAATAATTCGAATTAATTGTGAGAATTAACATAAAAAATGTCTTTGGTGTGTTTTTAAATTTCTCGTTAAATCACTGTTTTATACGCGTGGCGCATGAAGTAACATTTCGAGTTTAGAAAAGCCCAGAAAATTTGTCTCGGGTCGCTGCGTGACCTTCGACAAATTTTCACGGGGCTTTTCTAAACTCGAAATATTACTTCATGCTTAGTCTGGGAGTGGAAAACACTCGTTTGAATGAAGACGATCTTATATAACAGTATGACTTTGATTGTAAGGTCGGCTCTTTTCAAATCGAGACAACCTTGCACAGTAATGATCTTGGTTTTGACGTCATGTACGGATTTCCACGCGTGACGACATCAACCAAGGTGTGTAAGTAAGTTTGTCTTGATTTAAACCGAGCCGACCTTGTATGGTTAATTACCTTGATTGTTGACATCACGTGAGGACTTCCACGCGTGAAGTCAGCAATCAAGGCGGTTAGTGTATAAGGTTGTCTTAATTTATTTATTTATTTATTCAACGGGATCCATATACAAAACGAGACTACAGTTCGTGATTCTAAAACTAACAAAAGTACATATAAGACTAAAGTATATAAGACAAAAAAAAGCAATGATAATATAATATATAAGTGGCAAACTAACCATGTACACAATAACCTATTCCTTTATTAGGAATGCGCGTAGCTGTTTCAATGTCCCACTAAAAATGTCAAAATTGATATTATTGCAATTAGCACAAATCCTATTAATACCAAATTTATTGCAGTAATTGGTTCTGTACATTTGTTCATAAAATGACTTACTGCTTCGTAATAGGCGACTTGGAGCATGGAAGTTTACTAAACTTAACAGTTCTGGACAGATTATCACACCTGATATTAATTTTTGAAGAAAAATAACATCGGCATTTAAGCGTCGTCGCTCGAGCGATTGCAAATTAATAAACGACAATATATGTGGATAAGTGCTATCAAGATTGAATTTGAAGGTTATGTATGTAAGGAACCTATGTTGAACCCTCTCCACTTGGTTGATGTTTTGGGATGTATTTGGGCACCATACCAGTGAGCAATATTCGATATGCGGCCGAACGAGAGACACATACAGATTTACGAGCGTTCTTATATTAGAAAAATCTGTACACTGTCTTCTAATAAAGCCTAACATTTGCAAGGCTTTCGAGGTTACAGTGTCTATATGGTTAGTGAAGCTCCAAGTGTTCGTAAAAGTAACACCAAGATCTCTTACAACATTAGTGTGTGCTAATGGTGTGTTATTAAGAGAGTAATTTCTGAGTCCCTTTAATCTCTTTTTAGAATAAGACACAACAAAACATTTGGAAACATTCGGCTTCAATTTGTTTATAATACACCAACGACTTAACGCTTCCAGGTCGAGTTGTAGCTTATGGCTAGAATAATTGTCCTTAATAGGCATGTACAGCTTTAAGTCGTCCGCAAAAAGAAGGCAATTGGAATATTTGAAACACTTTACAATATCATTGATAAAAACATTAAATAGTAATGGACCAATATGTGATCCCTGCGGTACCCCCGAAGTTACAGGTATGGGACGAGAAGTGAAGTTACTGATGCGGACTGTTTGAGTTCTGTTGCTGAGGTATGATTTAATCCAATCAAGCAAAGACCCATGTACACCAGCCACTGTCGAACGCTTTAGAAAAGTCGGTGTACACGGTATCAACCTCGTACCCCTCTTCCAGCGATGTAGTAATTGTTGCCCCAAAGATTAGTAAATTAGGTACTGTAGAATGTCCTGGCCGAAACCCATGTTGTTTATCGATTAAAATAGAGTTCAAGTCCTTACTAACGCAATCAGTAACTAGCTTTTCAAATATCTTGGGAATGTATGATAGCAATGATATTGGTCTGTAATTCTCAACGAGGTTCCTCTTGCCTTTCTTGAAGATAGGTGTTATTAGTGAATGCTTCCATCTGTCACGAAAAGTGCCAGATTTAAGGGATTTATTAAATACGAGCCACAAAGGTCTAGTGCAGGGGTCTCCAAACTACGGCCCGAGGGCCACATCCGGCCCGCGGACAGATTTTGTCCGGCCCGCGGAGAGCTAGCATACTTGAAAACTCCTTTTAGAGAACATATTTTTTATAGCAAATTAAATTTAGTTTACTGAAGTATTCTAATTTTATGTTGAATAATTATTAATATGACATCTACATTGATATGGTCATGGGCTAACTACTCATAACATTGTTGTAGGCTTATTGTTATTGTTTTTGTGATAAGTTGGATAAAGAAACACAGAATTGTAATGAGTAAAGACATGTATAATATGCAGAAAATGTAACTTCAGTATATAATAACTAACAAATTATTGAAATGAATCCAACTAACATTTTATACATTTTAAATAAAAACATAACTTATAACAAGCATAATGACATATGAAATACTAATGAGATTTATGTAATTGAAATTTTCCACTGACAATAGTTTGTAGTTGTGGACTAATTTTACTTGTACCAATTATTAAAAGAGATTTAAGATGCTCATCAGTTAATTTAGATCTGTAAACATTTTTTGTGTACTTCATTTTGGAGAAGGTCTTCTCACACAAATAAGTAGTACCAAAAACAGAAAACAGCCCACGCGCAAATTTATGCAAATTATCAAATTGTGTCAGTGGAAGACCCTTATAAAATTCCAACAAAGATGAGTTTTGATATTTGTTCTTAATTATATCACTGCACTGTAGATCAATCATTTCCATTTGAAGTTCCGGGGCTAGGGTTTCCATGTCAGTATCAAAAGGATTCTGAAAAATCTTAATTTGATTCGCTATGGCATCAAAGTCCGAGAAACGAGTATCAACATTTTTTTTCAAAGCACTCAAAGTTTCGATTGCAAAATCGATAGGAAACTCAGTCTCAGTGGTGTGGCTGAATATTTCACATGTTTTAAAATGTGAAAAACATTTACTTCGTAGTTGTGATTGAAACAGTATCAATTTCTTCCGGAATGATTTGATATTAGTGTATAAATCAGGAAGATGCTGGTTTTCTCCTTGCAATCTCAAATTAAGTTCGTTCACATGTTTTGTCAAATCAACATAGAATGCTAACTTCCACAGCCATGCGTTGTTTTGTAATTCAGTAAGAGGGCGATGCTTTTCATTCAAAAAAATTTCGATCACTGCTCGAAGTTCAAAAAAGGGCTGAAGGACTTTCTTACAACTAAGCCAACGTACGGCAGTATGATAAGGTAAGTCATTTTCTCCAATCTCTTCAATAAATTGTCGGAATTGTCGGTGATTCAGCCCAAAAGATCTGATAAAATTAACAGTTGATATGACTGGTTTCAGAACTTCAGACATATCCAAACATTTTCCGCACAAAGACTGTTGATGAATGATACAATGTAAGACTAATGGTTTTGAACCACCGTCATTTTCTACAGCCTTTGACACAAGAGCGACCACTCCTTTATCTTTCCCACTCATGTTTTTGCCTCCATCAGTTGTAATACATTTCAAGTTTTTCCATCGAAGGTTCTTTTGATTAATGGCCATTTCAACTCCTTTAAAAATATCTGTACCAGTGGTTGTGCCATGAATACTATACAAATCAAGAAGTTCTTCATGCACTTCATAGCTTTTATCTACTCCTCGAATATAAATCAACACCTGAGCAGTATCTGACACATCCGTTGACTCATCCAAGGCCAAAGAAAACCACTCAACATGTCCATTTGTGTCGAACAGTTGAGAGGATATATTTTCAGCGATGTTTTCTACCCTTCGAGCCACAGTGTTTGCTGACATACTGACAGTTTTTAATAAATTTACCTTTTCAGGGCACATTTCTTCGGCTACTGCAATTATGCATTCTTTGATCATTTCTCCATCGGTGAATGGTTTTCCACGTTTTGCAATTTCAAGAGCCACACGAAAGCTGGCACGAGTTGCAGCCTCTTGTTCAGTTTTGAGTTTTGTAAATGAAGATTGCTGCGATTTCAATCCGCGCTTCATAGCTTCGAATTTTTCTGTCCGCAAACTTCCTGTATATTTTGAGTAATTTTGAAAATGTTTTGTTTCATAATGACGTTTAATGTTATATTCCTTGAGAACGGCTATGCTTTCATTGCAAATCAAACATAGCGCCTTGTTACTGGACTCAATTACGAAATACTGAATGTTCCACTGATCTTTGAATTTTCTGCATTCACTATCAATTTTTCGCTTCTTTTCCATACTAGTAAATCACACACAAAAGCAACAATTCAAATCAAAATACTGTTACAAAGATGTCTTAAACTTAAACACGCACAAACACGTTTTAAGGAGGTACGCACTATTTTATTTCACAACAGTGTCATAGGAACTGACTTGTGGTTGCGCCACTAGCCTTCTTATATATTCCAATTACTGCCATCTAGAAGTGAGTGGAAGACACCAGAACTTTCTCGAACCAACAAGATTATTCTGTACGTGCTATTGGCGCCATCTGTTAGCGATAGAAGGTACTACCTATTTCCGCTTGTGTCCACCAGATGTCGTGTCACGTTACTCCTCATGGCTCGTACTCTACGACCAATCTAGAAATTACAGATAATGACAGGAAAATTAATAATATGCAGTGTTGCCGTTTTGCGGACTTTAGTCCGATTTGCAGCCTTTTTTAAACGTTGCGTACTTTTTCGGACATTTTTTTTCATCAGTGGACTATTTCACTTTTTACCACCGGCAACAATGATAATATGGTTTTGGCCCTCGGAACTTACTGGAGTAATCAGTATGGCCCTAAGGCTGGAAAGTTTGGAGACCCAGGGTCTAGAGCACATATGGGCAACCACCGGCCCGCGGGCCGGATCCGGCCCGCGTAAGATATGATCCGGCCCGCGAGACATTTTGAGAAAACCCAATTAAAAAAATATTACATTAGGTACTTATACTCGGGAGTGACAGTGAGGCGGCAAACATCAAATTCTTTGATGTTTGCCGCCTCACTCTTTGATAATCGCCGCCACTCGACTTGCTCGATCAAATTCTTTGAGGTTTGCCGCCTCACGGGCGACACATCAAAAGATTTATTGCTTCTCAATTATTCTAAACTAGTTTATTCCAGATTATTCGTTCATTTTGCCTATATAAGCGGGTGGATGGCCTGAACGTTAGTTCAGTTCTATTTGAGCTACCGAGGTGATAACTTGGACAAGCGATATCCTAGCGAACTGCTCGAGCCGTCAACTTGCTTTGTGACTTTGTGTGCATCTTGAGTGGTTACTTACTATAGTTTGTTATTAAGTTTATTGAACGAAAAGTAAACAAAAATGATGTCTGGTGGAAAGAAACGAAAAGTAGATACAGAGGGTCGCCATTTTCAAGAAAAATGGACTGAAGAATTATTTTTTATCTTGCACAATAGTAAGCCTATTTGTTTGCTGTGTAATGAATCCATTTCAGTAATGAAAGAATTCAATATAAAGAGGCATTACTCAACTAAGCATGCTACGCTGCACTCACTGACAGGACAATTAAGAACAGACAAAATCCAGAAGCTTACCGCAAATTTGGAAAAACAGCAACAAATGTTTCATAAACAAAGAACACAACTTGATAATGTTGTGAAAGCTAGTTTTATAGTTAGCTCAAAATTGTCAAAGGCATTAAAACCATTTGCCGAAGGAGAATTTATCAAGGAGTGTATGTTAGAAGTTTGCGGTATTATGTGTCCTGAAAAGAAAAAAGAATTTGAAAAAATTAGTTTGTCAAGACGAACTGTTGTTCGACGTATAGAAATGATGGCTAATGATATAAAAACAACATTGACTGACCGTACGGCTGGTCTTGAATAATTTTCCATAGCATTAGACGAGAGCACCGATTTGTCTGACATAGCTCAACTGGCTATATTTATTCGAGGTGTTGATAAGGAGTTCACTGTTACTGAGGAATTGCTTGCTTTACAGCCGCTAAAAGGAACCACTACAGGAGAGGATATTTTTATTGAAGTTTAAAAGGTATTCACAAGTTTTGGCTTGCCATGGTCAAAATTAATTGGAGTATGCACTGATGGTGCACCTTCTATGGTCGGCTTACGTAAAGGTTTCATCGGAATTTTGAATGAAAAAGCAACAGAATTAAATGTGCAAAAAGATGATTTGATAGTCCTTCATTGCATTATCCACCAACAGAACTTGTGTTCTAAGTCCATTCGACTCCAGAATGTTATGAATGTGGTAGTAAAAACCATCAACTTTATTCGATCCCGAGGGCTTAACCATCGTCGGTTCAAGGCGTTTTTTGATGAAATATCAGCTGAATATAACGACGTAACATATTATTGTGAAGTCAGATGGCTGAGTAAAGGAAAAATGTTGAAACGGTTTTACGAGCTTAGAAATGAGATAGCAGACTTTATGAAAATAAAAGATAAACCACTATCTGAATTAAGTGACCCAAAATGGATATGTGACTTAGCATTTCTGGTCGATCTTACAGGCTATTTGAATGATTTAAATTTGAAACTTCAAAAACAAGGACAGTTAGTAAATGATTTGTACAGCCATTTCAGATCAAACTACGCTTGTGGGAGTCACAGATGCTGCCTGGTAACAGTTACCATTTCAACACGCTCTCTGCGTATGAAAATATTGCTTATGCTCAATATGCTGAAGAACTCAAGTTACTGTCGGAACAATTTTCGAACAGATTTTGCGACTTCAAAAACATGAAAGACTGTTTCAGTTTATTTGCTACTCCTACAACATATATTGTACAAAATGCTCCAATACACTTACAAATGGAGTTGATCGAGATTCAAGAAAACTCACTCCTAAAATCCAAATTTGAAAACGTAGAGTTCTGCGATTTCTACAAAAAATACCCAGAAGAAGACAATTTTCCGCAGCTTAGAAAATTCGCAAGAAGATTGATTTGTGCGTTTGGCAGTACTTATAAATGCAAACAGTTCTTTTCATTGATGAAAGTTAATAAATCAACACATCGTACAAGACTGACTGACGATAATTTGGAAAATTCTTTACGTCTTTGTGTCAGTGGAATTAATCCAAATATCGATGGATTAGTTTCCCAAATTCAAGCTCAAGTGTCTCATTGATTTCGGTGTATTTAACTTTCGTAGTTTGTAACAATTGCAAATTTAACGATTTAATTATAATGTAGCATTTTTTTAAATTTCATTTTGTTATTTTAATAAATTGTACTCTAATAACATTGTCGTATTATTTCATGTCTAATATCTATCGCAAAAAATATTATCACTACTTTAAAATGCACTAAGTACTTTTAAACGCGGCCCGCGAACGTATTTGCACGCTAAAGTTTGGCCCTCAACATGTCAAAGGTTGCCCATACCTGGTAAACCTGGTAAACCATCCCAGCCCTCTTTTCCACTAGAGGTCTGCCCTGACAGCTCCTGAAGTATGGCAGAAATAGAGATATCGTTAATTCGGTTGATCGATATATGATTAAGACTAGTCCTACACGAAGAGAGTTGAGAAAGCACTGGTTGTGAGGTATTATAAACTGAACCAAAGAAGTCTGCAAATATATTTGCCACATCCTGCGGGTCGGTGTATGTACTCCCTTCTGAAACGAGTTTATAAAACTCCAAAAGCGTCTCGGGTTATTATTAATGGACGACTCAATCGAATCAATGTAATTTTTGAAACAAGCCTGTGTGAGTTCCTAGCATTTTGCTCGTGTGGACTGGAATCTAATATAGTCGATCACGTGTTGTGATTGTTTAAATTTCTTATGCTGTTTTTTCTTTAAAAATATCAAGTCAATTAGTTCCTTACTAAACCATTTAGGAAATTTAAACTGAGCTGACGACCTAATCCGAATGATTGGAACGCATTTTTTAATTGAGTTAAATAAAATATCGTAAAAGTAATCCAAGTCGCTGTTTACATTATCACTTGTTAGTAATAAGTCCCAAAGAGTATTTATTAAAATATCATTGAGAAGGTCAAAGTTACTGTTATTAAAGTCATATTTCAAACTACTTGAGAAATTAGAATTATTACTTTGAGCGAATAAGTTTAAATCTAATACAAGCGCGGGATCATGGCGATCACAAGTAACAAGCGGAACAACAGCTGCAGTAACTTCACTTTGTTCGGCCAAATCAGTTTGTAAAAATATAAGATCAAACATGACCGCATTATCATTTAAGACGTTATTAGTTTGCATAGTATTGGCATAACCATAAGCCATAGCAACCTGATTAGCGAGCGGACAGGCTGATTCCGTATAAACACCAAAGCTGCTGTGTACCCAAATTATGTTTGGGAGATTAAAATCACCAAAAACACATACATTATGATGAGGATACTCTATGGTCAGTCTTTCGAGGTTAGCACTATGGTCTTGATACACAGACAAAGCAGACCCAGGAGGGATATAAACCGCCCCTAATATAAAATCCTGGGACTCAATTCTTACAGAAATAAAAATCTCTTCGTGAATAAAAGTTTCACGGTACAATAAATGAGAATTTAACGCATTTTTAATAGCGATACATACACCACCGCCACGCGATTTGCCCGACCTTTGGGGGTCACGATCACACCTATAAAGTTTATAGTTTAGGAAACCCAATTCAGCGTCAAAAAAGTCTGACGTTAACCAAGTTTCAGTGAGAATAATTATATCGTATTCGTATAGAATAAACGACTTTTTTATTTCAAACAATTTGGTCCTAAGACCTCGAACATTTTGGTAATAAGTGCGTAAGCATTTATTACCAGACGCTAAATTATAGTTAACAGCCGCAGCATCGTCGATGATCGGATCCAGAGGGTGTGATTTAGTCGGGGTATCTATAACTGTTGGAAGGTTGTTCCTTCCTGAGGTAACAAAGTACTGGATCCTGTTGTAGATGATTTTATATTCCGTTTTCGGTTAGAGAATGGGCGAACTACTATCCCTTCTGGCCATTTATCGGCACTAAAAATTGATGGTGAATTTTCTGCGCAGATCCCGACTTTAAAGGAACAGTATCTAGCGTTGTTTATGTATTTAAAACCGAGTCGACCTTGTTAGTTTAATTACACTGACTTTTCACGTCACGCGAGGAATTTCATGTGTGACGTCAGAAAAGCTCCTTGTATTTCTCGGGACGTAGATATTTCTAATAAAATCAAATTTGCTATGAAATTTAAACATATGTGACGGTATGATTTTTAATTACTTTAATTTTTTTCGTATTGAGAAGGCTGCCTTAGAAAATCTGTCAAAAAAAAAAAATAATAATTGTGAGCGGTCAACTTGGTACGATCACGATCACGAGCTATACTGTTTATTGGTATTACGACATCATAAACTACAGAAAGGGTTCTTGCTAGACCTAAGTTCAAAGATTACCGTCGAATATAGTGTTAATACTGCTGAAAATTCCTCAACTCCTCGTCTTGAGTTCACTGATGAAACTCTCCAAATCCTCATCTGGCCGTTAGTGTGGTGGTTGGTTTCTGCGGGTCACCGGTCTGTGCTTGAAGAGTATTGTCAAGAGAAAATCAAGAACATGTCCGTGCTCGAACAAAAAATCAAGAAATTGAACCGTAATTAATTAGTCTTCAACCGCAACCCCAAGTGGAGGATACTGCAATAATTACGCTTGCACAGGATACAGATAAGTCCCAAGAAACTTTTATATTGTGTTTATTTTTCAAATTGAATTATTCATATCTAATCAACCTCTTTAGTTTATAAATAATGTAATCTTCAGTGCACTCGAGAATTAGGTCATGAAGCATTGCAATTGGCTAACTTTTAATATTAACTCACAATTTGGAAAATAAAAATTAACCCAAAATTCAATTTATATCAAATTCTTATCTTAGTTGTTATTTCGTAATTTAAACAATTAAGATTACTCAGATGTTCCTGTCAATTACGTGGCGCCCAAAACATATATAAAAAAAAACTGGACCCACCCTCCGTACTGAGTGAGCTGGACAAGAAACAATTAGCTAAATTGAAGTTAACGTCACAGAATTGCACACTATGACCGATTTTTGGTTTCCGCTGGAAGTCAGCATGATGATGTTTCTGCCGAAAATTGCGGAATTCGAGGAAGACGTGTTGAAACAGAACGGATGGTCAGTAACAGGAATTTCCCAATCTTTGAAAATGGAAATCGCACACGTGGTCGCTAGTTACATGCTGCCCTTAGTCTTCCTGTTTTCCGTTATGCATGCCACCCGTATCGTTGATTTCAGATTGCTAAGATGCGGTTTATTGGAGTTTTTCTCTGATATATCGTCAAGATAACGGAAAACAGGAAGAACAAGGACAGCGTGTAACTAGGGACAACGTGTGCGATTTCCATTTTCAAAGATTGGGAAATTCCTGTTACTGACCATCCGTTCTGTTTCAACACGATTTCCTCGAATTCCGCAATTTTCGGCAGAAACAGCATCATGCTGACTTCCAGCGGAAACCAAAAATCGGTCATAATGTGCAATTTTGTGACGTTAACTTCAATTTAGCTAATTGTTCCTGGTCGAGCTCACTCAGTACGAGGGGTGGGTTCTGTTTTCTTTTTATTTATGTTTTGGGCGCCACGTAATTTACAGGAACATCTGAGTAATCCTAATTGTTTAAATTACGAAATAACAACTAAGATAAGAATTTGTTATAAATTAAATTTTGTGTAAATTTTTGTTTTCCAAATTGTGAGTTGATATTAAAAGTTAGCCAATTGCAATGCTACATGACCTAATTCTCGAGTGCACTGGAGATTACATTATTTATAAACTAAAGAGGTTGATTAAATATGAATAATTCAATTTGAAAAATAAACACAATATAAAAGTTTCTTGGGGCTTATCTGTATCCTGGGCAAGAGTAGTTATAGCAGGATCGTCCACTGGGGGTTGCGGTTGAAGACTAATTAATTACGGTTCGATTTCTTTATTTTTTGTTCAAGCACGGACATGTTCTTGATTTTCTCTTGACAATACTCTTCAAGCACGGACCGGTGACCCGCAGAAATCAACCACCGTACTAACGGCCAGATGAGGAGTTGAAGAGTTTCAGCAGTAAAGGCAAGACGAGGAGTTGAAGAATTTTCAGCAGTATTAACATTATATTCGACGGTAATCTTTGAACTTAGGTCTAGCAAGAACCCTTTCTGTAGTCTATGATGTCGTAATACCAACAAACAGTACAGCTCGTGATCGTGATCGTACCAAGTTCACCGCTAACAATCATTATTTTTTTTTTTTTTGACAGCCAGCCTTCTCAAATAAAAACATAGGAAAAAATTAAAGTAATTAAAAATCATACTGTCACACATAATAAGTAAAAACAAGTACATTTTCAATTTCACAATATTTCAGTGTTTTATCCGTTTCGCTACGCAACTAAACCAAATTTTCAGAATTTTCTAAACTTTATATTTTATTTCGTGAGTAAACAAGGATAGTAAATCTATGTTAAAAAACAAAAAATAACATTTCTTAAGATATAAAATTTTTGTCTCGTGTAATATAAGGCAAAAGTAATGTCATTTTATGAATTGGCTGCCATTTTATTAAAAATAAAAAAAAATAGGCAATGTGTTGACTGAAAGTTAATTTAAAGGTGTGAAATTGATAATATAAAGTTAAAAAAATGATATCGGTCAAATGACCATCTCCTGAGTTGGCAAAAGGCAAAAGTAATGTCATATTATGAATTGGCTGCCATTTTATTAGAAATAAAAAAAAATAGGCAATGTGTTGACTGAAAGTTAATTTATAGGTGTGAAATTGATAATATAAAGTTAAATAAATGATATCGGTCATCTCCTGAGTTGATGTTGATTTTGCTCATTTTACAGCATTTTGAATTGTTGTACGTAAAACATTAGGCTCCAAATTGGTAATTTCTTCTTCAATGTTGGCTTTCAAGACTTGCAAGGTTTGTGGTTTGTTGCGGTAAATGCGAAATTTCAAAAAGACCCACAGGGAGAACATTAAATGACTAAAAATGTTTTTAAAGATAATAATCTAGTTTTTAAAATTATGTTTAATATCGTATGTTCTATAAAATAAAACCTCTAGAGTGCTATGAAAAAATTGTAGGTTGGTAACTCTGAAATTATACATTATAATTGTTATGTCTGACGTTTTATATGGCAATTCCTAACGCGTGTAGCCAACATAAATAAAAAAAAGATAAAATCATAGCACTCTAGAGGTTTTTTCTATTAAACATATGATATTAATTGAAGTAAAACTGACATGTTAGCCACAATCTGAAATGTTAAATTTTTCCGACATTTCCACGATTCAAGATTTTTTCCCTGGCCTTTTAATATAACTTTCCTCTGTGGGAAACCTCCATTTTGTTAAATTGTTTTCATTGTTTTTGTCAATATTTAAGTTAATTTTATTAACGTTTACGTATTTTGTAATTTGCCTGCTGATTTTGACAAATTTAATAATGTCATATGGCTTTTTTGTTAGTGTTTTGGTCAATTTAAATATAATTTCATAACTTTTCTCTGACTTTCCCGGTTTTAACGATATTCAGTGAGTTTTTTATCTACGCAATTTTCAGGCATTCGTCGATTTTATAATAGAGTTCAATTTGAAGCTTTAAACGAGTGTTTTCCACTCCCAGACTAAGCATGAAGTAAAATTTCGAGTTTAGAAAAGCCCTGTGAACATTTTCGGGCTTTTCTAAACTCGAAATGTTACTTCATGCGCCACGTGGTTAAATCACTGATTTTAGGTAAAGTTTAAAATATTCTACAAAAGCAGTATGCTTTCTGTAGTCTATGATGTCGTAATAACAACAAACAGTACAGCTCGTGATCGTGATCGTACCAAGTTCACCGCTAACAATCATTTTTTTTTTGACAGCCAGCCTTCTCAAATAAAAACATACGAAAAAAATTAAAGTAATTAAAAATCATACCGTCACAATATATATAAAAATGTTTGCATACACATATGTGAACAATTTGTTTGTTTATCTAAAAGAAATGAAATTATTAATTTATAAATATAAAATAATAAATAGTGATGTGTCCATCAGAATACTTTCCCCGTAATTTAAACAATTGATAATTAACATACTAAACTTATTTCATTTGTCAATTACTTAAAGACCATTTCACATTAAATCAGTGTTTGTAACGCGTGGCGCATTAAGTAAAATTTCGAGTTCAGAAAAGCCTGAATTTGGCTCGGTCGCTCTGCTTCGCTACGCGCCCGAGCCAAATTTTCAGGCTCTTCTAAACTCGAAATTTTACTTCATGCTTAACCTGGAAGTGGAAACACTCGTTAGACGATAAGATAGAATCTTAGTCAATAATCGCCTGATTTTGTTTTTTTTTTAACTTTAGCGCAAAGTTTATTCATTTATCGACAATCGCTGATAATTTTATAAAAATCCCAAATGTCTTTCGTAATCTAAGATCAGAAAACAAGAAACTTTACCTTTTAATTATTAATTAATTTATTTATTTATTTCAACTAAAGGCGTCTGTAATGTTTTCAAAAATCGCTCGATTTTTTTTTCAACTTTACCAGGAAGTCTATTCATGTATCGACAATTGCTAATAATTTTATCAAAATCCGAAATTTCTTTCGTAATCTAACATCACGAAAACGAGAAACTGTACCTTTTAATATCTTATTATTTGTTCAGTTAAATTGATTCAATTGATTATGTACAAACGTTTGATTTTGTTTTAAATAACTTTTTATAGCCTATCAAAGTTTACTCATTTCTGTGTAGATTCTATGAATTTTATGTTGATTTAGTAATCTGTTGAGTTTTTACAATTCTTCCAAAGATAACATTTTTCTAAAATCGTTAATTTTATTACATGAATTCAACTTTAGCTTTATATTTCAAGAAAATGCGATTATTTAATTTTCTTTCAATAAAATGTTAGTGCAATTGATTCTAAGTAAATTCGGCCGATGTGAAGTTTACGGGATGTTCTCGAAAATTGATTTTTTTATTGATACTTGTAGAATCGCGTATGGAATGGCCGAAAATGACGAAAAAAAAGTGCGGAAACCACGTTTAGCCCCATTTGGGGGCTCCGAAAGGGTGAAAATTGGTGTATTTCAACAGTGTTTTTTGGTGTGTACAAAATAAAATGTGGTGATTATATGTATTCGTTTCACAAAACTAAATGGTTTAAATGTGTTTTTATAAGGATAGGACTTACAGTTTGCTTAAAACTTTCACTTAAATATTACGATTTTTGACAGGTTATGTTATCACCTACTTCCATTGTTATTCATAGATATAGCACAATTGATGCTAAGGGACCATGGTTTTGAATCAAATTTAAGGTTCAATTTCTGTACACCAGGAGGCAGCAGCAATATTTTAAAAAACATTTGATAAAAATCAAGCAGTGAAAATAATAAAAACAATTGATTGGAATTAGAGTTTCATAATTTAATACGCACATGGAGAGAATTACTCTTCTTAGTTTATTTAATCTTGTCCAAAATAAAGAGGACCTTATAAAACAATTACAATGTTGGGGCTTAATTCCTAAAGAGGAAAATTATATTTGCAAAAAATGTGGAGGACATTTAACATTAATTTGTGATAACGAAAGGTAAGAAATACTTATATAATATGTATGGTTAAATCTTTGTAAAACCACAGTATAAGGTCGACACCCATTTTATTGAAATATCATAAATTACCAAACAATAAATACTGAATTCTACTGAGTTGAATATACTTCTAATGATGAAAAAGGAAGGGTAAACAATAGTTTCATGAATACTTAAAGTTTCATTTTTATTATAGCAATTATTTCGTAAAATTAATATCTCGTTCACATTATATAAATTAAACTCGTTTATTTGTAAAATTAATAGATTAGTTTGGATTCATGTACATAGGTTTAAATACAGCTTTCGACCTTCAATATTTTTGTCAATTTGCTAATAACTTCATTCGTGGTGTAGCTGGAGTTGAGTTAGGCAACAATGCTCACTCACATGCACATCACGGACTCACATCATCTGTCTCACTTTTCTGCATCCATCGCACTCGCCGGCCGCGGTTCGGTAAAAGACATGATTACCAAAAATAAGTTTAAAATAAATAAGTGTTGAAGTTTGAAAATAATTCAAATAGGTTACTTTTATATTCTATTTTTTATTGTGATGAAATGGTTGCACATAGAAATGAAAAATAATAATCCTTCCACGAAAACTACAGGCCCCATAAGACCAGAGCTTATGCGGGAGGATGGGGGCTTGTTATTATTATGATAGTCCAAATGGTATAGGTACATTTCAATCATGGAAAAACTGCAGCCTAATGGTTTTCATCACTTCTATGCCATAGCGGTAACTCTAAATGTTCAAAAATAATATAACCTAAATTTAAAGTTAAGTAGTGTTTATTGTCATATTTGAATGAAGACTATTTAATGTTGATTAATTAATTTCAGTTTTTAAACTAACTCAAATGCAAAGAAATTATTCCACTAATTGCTAAATTTATTAGACAAGAATATACATGTGTCCGAAAATATATTTTATTCAGCTATTGTACCAATGTGAAATAGTTTTTGCAATTATTCTAGGAAATTTTTAGCGACAATATATACAACATGTCCCCATAAGTATGCAACATAATGGTTAGTGCTTGATCTAAAATATACAAAAAAGACAAAACAAATGACATTCGACGCTATATTAGCAAGATAATGAACAATTTTTATAACTTTCGGCAGAGTTTAGATTCAGAAAAATATTTAGAATTTTTAAATTAAATATGGAATTGTAAAATGAATTTGACATGTTACTTTTGGCTACAAGAAATTCTCTTTGGTTTATGCAGGATGGGGCACCTGCACATAGTGCTCGTGTCGTAGTTGAATATTTAAATGAACAATTTAATGAGAAATGGATTGGAAGACATTTAAGATTTCCACGGGCTGCTTGCTCACTCGATATAAATCTACTTGATTACTTTTAATGGGGGTAGTTAAAAATCAGAGTTTATTCTGAGAGGCCTTTTGGAAATTTAGAGGATTTTAAAAATAAAATTAGAAATGATTTACGACATTTAAATAATCATTCCAATATTCTTGAAAATGTAATCAGAGATTTTAACAGAAGAACAAATTTATGTATTGAGAGGGAAGGGAATCACATCGAGTAATTGTTATTTAATTAATAATATCCTTGTTAATTTCAAAGAAATTAATGTTTTGTTGATTAAAACCAGGGGCCCTATTCACAGCACCGATGCAATTTTCTATCGGTGACTTTTTTCATCAAAATGACGTCATTTGACTCTATACGGTTCGGTCAATTCTTCCCAAAATGACGTCACTTCAGTGAGAAAAGTCAACGATGGAAAATTGCATCGGTGCTGTGAATAGGGCCCCATATGTCATTTGTTTTGTCTTTTGTGTATGTCTAAGATCAAGCGCCAACTTTTATAAAGAATAAAATTTTCTGAGAAATCAATACTAAAAAAGTTTCCCATATGTTGCATACTTACGTGGACAAGTTGTATATAATGGAATATATTTTAATATTATTTTTTCATCGAAAAATGTTTGGCATTAGGATTAATTTGCCAAACAGTTTTCATTTTTAGAGGGGGGGTGGCTGGCAGGGTTCTGAGCCCTGTGGCCCCCGGGATGAGAAGTGGTCGCCATATATGCTGCCGTTGATCAATTAATTAATTTCAGTTATTGTGCTAACTTATTAATTTGTGATTTCAAATTATTTCACCAATTGTAAAATTTATTAGACATGAACATACAGGGAGTCCAAAAATATTTTTAATTCAGCAATGATAAATAATATTTAAAATTATTCTAGCAAATCTGAAATGGAAATAAATATATAGAATATATTTTAATTTTTTTATTCATCGAAAAATATTTGGCATTAGGATTAGAAATTTCGCGCGAAATTTCTAATCCTAATGCCAAACATTTTTCATTTTCAGAGAGGGGCGGCTGGCAGGGTTCTGAGCCCCGTGGCCCCCGGGATAAGGAGTGGTCGGCACATATGCTGCCGTTGATCAATTAATTAATTTCAGTTATTGTGCTAACTTATTAATTTGTGATTTCAAATTATTTCACCAATTGTAAAATTTATTAGACATGAACATACAGGGAGTCCAAAAATATTTTTAATTCAGCTATGATAAATAAGATTTAAAATTATTCTAGCAAATCTGAAATGGAAATAGATATATAGAATATATTTAAATTTTTTTATTCATCGAAAAATGTTTGGCATTAGGATTAGTAAATTCGCGCGAAATTTCTAATCCTAATGCCAAACATTTTTCATTTTCAGAGAGGGGCGGCTGGCAGGGTTCTGAGCCCCGTGGCCCCCGGGATGAGGAGTGGTCGGCACATATGCTGCCGTTGATCAATTAATTAATTTCAGTTATTGTGCTAACTCATTAATTTGTTATTTCAAATTATTTCACCAATTGTAAAGTTTATTAGACATAAACATACAGGGAGTCGAAAAATATTTTTAATTCAGCTATGATAAATAAAATTTAAAATTATTCTAGCAAATCTGAAATGACAATAGATATATACAAATATTTTAATTTTTTTATTCATCGAAAAATGTTTGGCATTAGGATTAGAAATTTCGCGCGAAATTTCTAATCCTAATGCCAAACATTTTTCACTTTTAGAGAGGGGCGGCTGGCAGGGTTCTGAGCCCCGTGGCCACCGGGATAAGGAGTAGTCGGCACATATGCTGCTGTTGATCAATTAATTAATTTCAGTTTTTGTGCTAACTTATTAATTTGTGATTTCAAATTATTTCACCAATTGTAAAATTTATTAGACATGAACATACAGTCCAAAAGTATTGTTTGCTCAGCTGTGATAAATGAGAAATAGGATTTAAAATTATACTAGCAAATTTGTAGTGACAATATATATGTGGAATATATTTTAATTTTTTTTTATTCATCGAAAAATGTTTGGCATAAGGATTAGAAATTGCGGGCTCTAGCTTGGTACATCGTATATGGTGTCATGCTACCCTCGATCTTAAGAAAGGGGAGGGCCCGCCAGAGATACTGGGTTGAAGACCCGAGTTAAGATGTGGGTAAATTGCATATAAATATATCTTGGAATTATTTCGGCAATTTTAAATGTTTTTTAGAGATGACTTTTTTTATACACAGAAAAATGCTTGGCATAATGATTTATAATTTCGCATAGTTCCAATTTGCGCACCCTAATGGTAAAGTTGTAAATTAATGATCAGAAGGAATTGTGCTTTATAAATCGAATCAATATGTTTGGTGCCCGCGTGCTTAACAAAAATTGTGTAGACCTTGTTCTGTGCTTAAGTCCAAATTTTATTTGATTATATTTTTAGATCTGATGGGTACAGGTGGGCTTGCTACAATAAAATTTCAAAAAGGAAGCAAAAGAGAATAAGTTGTAATTTTCGAATTGATCTAAGAAAAGGAACCTTTTTTGAAAAAAGCCATCTAAGTATATTTCAAATACTTGCTTTTGTTAATTTATGGGTGGGAAATGTACCCTTAACAGTTATTGGTGAAGAACTAGATATATCGTACAGAACAGTTGTTGATTGGGCATCATTTTGTCGTGAAGTCGTAATGGATAGTGCCATTTATAAGTCTGAGAAGATTGGTGGACCGGGAAAAATAGTAGAAATTGATGAATCGAAATTCGGTCGTCGGAAGTACCACCGTGGTCATCATGTGGAGGGGCAATGGGTCTTTGGCGGATACGAACGGGGCACCGGAAAGGTGTTCATGGTTCCAGTCGAGGACAGGGGGGCAGACACACTCCTTCCAATAATCAAACAATGGGTATTACCCGGAACCACCGTCATCAGCGATTATTGGAAGGCGTATGACTGTCTCCAGAGAAATGGATTTGAACACCTCAAGGTAATTTAAAAAATATATATTTTAAATATTGTATATATATAAAACGAAATGTAATTTTTAGGTGAACCACTCCATCAATTTTAAAGATCCAGAGACCGGCGCACATACCAACGGCATTGAGTCTTCCTGGAGAGCTGCGAAAGCCATTGTGTCGGCTGGTGGACGCAAAAAGACCAGCATTCCAGGAAACCTTGCCAGGTATATGTTTTACAAGCGGTGCGCAGAAAGGTCTCTGGATCGTAAAGCAGAATTCTTTAAAATTGCTGGAGAGCTGTATGATCCGACCAAAGACGAAGCCCAGAGAACCACGGATGGTGAAGGTAATTTTACTGACGACGACGATGTTTTTGTTTAATTTCTACTGTTTTTTCATGTTCATCAATCTTCTTAAACTTATAATTTAAGCAATCCAATATGTCTTTCATACAAAATGATACCCAATCAACAAACCTTTTGTATGATAGTTTTCACTTTTCACTAATAACTGTTAAGGATACATAAATTTACAAAAGCGAGTAATTGAACAAATCTGAAATGACTTTCTTCATAAAATGTTTCTAATTGCAGGATAATTCGAATATTATAATTTATTCTCTTTTTGCTCGTTATCACAATTTAATTTTAAGTAGCCTCTGCATTATTTTACAAATGTAATTCTTTTTATGAATTAGGTCAAAACATTATAATTGTTTTATAAGTTCAACTTTCTGTACGGATATTGATTTTGTAACAAGGTCTATCCAATAAATACGTATAAAATAATTATAGAGACTAATGCAGGAGGTTGAGACTAGACAGTGAGCTTCCCCCTTCAATAACAACCCCAGCTAGCCTCAACCAAATGGGGTGCGCCTCACGAGTCCTAACTTATTATCTAATTATCTACAGACAGTTGTTCAGACCTCATTCTTAGTGTCTCATATAAATGGATATCTCTCTGACCAATAAGCAGCGTATCAATATCAAATTTCTCTGCTAAGCTTGGCAAGAGCGGATGGGAAATTCATGAAGCATTGTTGACAGTGTACGAAGAAGATGCCTTGAAGGAACCAACGGTTCATAACTAGCTAAAGCAGTTTCGAGAGGGACAAGAAAGACTTCAAGCACCAGGTTCTTCATCTTCTGATGAAAATGTGGATCATATTCGATCATCTGTCTTCAGAAATCATCAATAGACAGTTAGAATGGTATCAGTTGAACTAAATTTGAGTGAGATGCGCACAGCTCCATCACCGTCACTGATCACCCGCCACATTCACCAGATTTGTGCAAAATGTTGCTTTGGGGCTCCATTTGGGGGACATGGATTCCATAAAAACATCGACGACGAGGCTGCTGAAGAGCCTTAAAGTAGAGGACTTTGAAGGATGTTTATAACAATGGAAACGGCGTTGAGCCTAGTGCGTTTTATCAGAGGGGGAGTACTTTAAGGGAGACTATTGTATCGATGATCAAATGTAAAATAAAAAGTTTATGAATTTTTTAATAATTTTGGGACAAACCTCGTATATTGATTAATTTTGATGTAGGACATTATAAATAATTAAATTGTACTATTAGTGAAATTTCTTGTTTGTTGATTTTCTAGGCAATTTTAAATCTTGCCTAAATATAGACATGTTTATTGTGTGGTGCAACTGTGACGTTTTGTATATATTGATTTATTGTAGGACATTATAAAAAATCAAATTGTATCATTAGTGAATTTTCTTGCTTGTTGATTTTCTAGGCAATTTTAAATCCTGCCTAAATCTAGACATGTTTATTGTGTGGTGCAACTATGAAGTTTTGTATATATTGATTTATTGTAGGACATTATAAAATATTAAATTGTACTATTAGTGAATTTTATAGTTTATTGATTTTCTAGGCAATTTTATATTCTGCCTAAATCTACACATGTTTATTGTGTGGTGTAATTGTCACGTTCTATGTGTGTTTTATTAATAAAAAATATTTTCAACAACTATTAAATACATAACTGGATGGTCAGAATTCAAATTCTAATTTAATCGACTCAAATTCAATTTTAACAAAATTTCTCTGAGATATATATCTAAAACAGTCAAATTATTTTAGTCTTAGAAGAATGCTTTCTTTATAAATAAAATAAATTGATCAATTTAAATTAATTCAATGAATAATTAATACACATACCTATGAAAAGTGGATGGATTTAATCGAATGTATTGTCGGCTGCGAATCGACAGTAGATAGACGACTGTTTGTAGACACTCGTTAGTTATTTCTTAGTAACGATAATAACCGTTATTGAAAAGTAACTGTTTATCTCATCTCTACTGTAGATAGATGTTGACTAAAACTTGTATACATCCGGGCATCAAGGACACACACCCAACAATTTGTATTAAATTTCCTCATTGATTATAGTAAATACAATATCATCAATAGATTAAATGCAACGGCAATGTTTTGCTGCATTATGTGCCAACACAGATTACTTACTTACATCGAAAGGGAGAAGTTCTTCAAATGTATTCTTACATAATCCTTTCAACCTAACCTATAATTATGTGGAATTAATTTATCCTATCACTAACCATTCTACTAATCTAACCTTTAAAAAGAGACTTACATAATTTATTATCACAAACCTTTCTGCTAATTTATTAAACCATTCTACTAATGTAATGTTTAAAAATTAACGTTTAGTGTTTATGAATCTACTATCAAAATGTATGTATACTGTATTATTTTAACGCAGTGACGTCGGATTTTCTGAATCAGCTGTTGCAACATAAAGTAATTAATCATTAATTCTCGTATACAATTCAAATAGATTTTTTTTTATGAACGGTATAATTTTCTTGAACGTTAAACACCAAACTATAATTACTAAACGCACTAAACAATAAACGTCTTATAAACCCGGCATAACAAACACGAGAAATTAGATTGTTGCTCCAATTTCATATTTAATAATTGTTTTTAAATTTATAACGCTGTCAACTAATCTAACAAAAACGAAAAATGAAATCAATGTTCCCATCACATATTCTTTTTTTTTTTTAATTTATAGTGAGCGTTGGTACTTTACTCCTGGAAATGACACCAGGGTGCGCCTATCTCTTGTTCTGGGCAATTGTGAACCAGTTATCACATTCCATTATAGTATTATTGGTATCATTATGTTATATCTATGAATCAACAAAAGAAGTAATTGTCAACAACTTAACCTGCCAAAAATCGTAATCTTTAAGTAGAAGTTTTAAGCAATCCGTAAGTCCTATCTTTATAAAAACACATTTAAACAATTGAGTTTTGTGAAACGAATACATATTATCACCACATTTTATTTTTTTCCGGCTAAAAAACACATTTTAAGTAAACGGATTTCCAACCTTTCGGCGCCCCAAAATGGGGCTAAACGTTGTTTCCGCACTTTTTTTTCGTCATTTTCGGCCATTCCATCCGCGATTCTACAAGTATCAATATAAAAAATCAATTTTCGAGAACATCCCGTAAACTTCACATTAGCCGTAAATTCAATGGGCCGTATTCTTTTCTTATGTTTATTTTAGTAATGCCGTTGTTAAATTTTTAAACATGACATTTAATAATGACTCTATTCTTTTCTCGTGATTAGCGCTAATCACGGCGATTTTAAATATGACAGCTGTCAAATTTAAACAAAACTTTTAAACACGACCGGGGCCGTCTTTAAAGTCGTGATTAGACGTGTTTAGAAATAAATCATGGCGAATTTTGTACGTAACATACAAGACATAGCTGCTGTGCGCGAAATATATGGACTTCGGCGTCAGATTGTTGTGCCAAGGGCTTTACGCGATCGAATCGATCCGTTTGAAGCGTTCAATGAGCGCGAATTCCGTAACCGCTATCGTTTAACTAAAGAAGCGGTGTATTTTGTGATTGAGTTGGTGGAAGAACGTTTAGAGCCCCTAACCAAGCGCGGAATAAATATTTCGCCTGCCTTACAGGTACTTATTACGTTAAGATACTTCGCTAAGGGATGTTACCAGTTAGAACTTGGTAAGTACGTGTGGTTTAATTATTTTTCATTATTATACATATGGTAACGTATGTAAGATAATTTTTAAATTTTTAGGAGATTTACATGGAAGTAGCCAATCAACGGTCTCCAGGATAATAGCCAAAGTGTCCCGAGCAATAGCTTCTAAACTCGAGCTATTTGTAAAGTGGCCAAAACAACAAAGTACAAATGAAGCATTCTACAATATTGCTGGCTTTCCAGGTATTGTAGGATGCATAGATTGCACCCATATTAAAATTAAAAACCCTCATGGCAATCAACCTCTACTCTACTGCAATCGAAAGGGGTTTTATTCATTAAATGTGCAGGTATTACTTACATAATTTAGTAAATGTTTCCTTATTAACACTTCATTTTACAGATTATATGTGATGCTGCTACCCGGATTATTGATGTGGTTGCTAGATGGAGAGGAAGTACGCATGATTCACGTGTATGGAACAATTGTAAAGTTCAGGAGGCATTCGAGGTAGATTAATTTTCAGTGTTACAGAAGGATTTCTAATTATAAAATTTACAGAATAATCAAAAGAAGGGCATATTGCTTGGTGATAGTGGCTATGCCTGTACTCGGTACCTGCTGACGCCTTTATTGAATCCAGAAGGACACGCGGAACAAGCCTACAATAAAGCCCATAAATCAACTCGCGTTATTGTAGAATGTTGTTTTGGCCGATGGAAAGGTATGTTTAAAGCTCTCCAAAATGGCATGCAAATTTCATTAGAAACGGCCAAAGCATGCATTGCTGCAATGGCAGTGCTATACAACATTAAATTAGAGTTCGATGATGAGGATTGGAAATATGATGATGACGACGAAGAAGAAAATGTTGAACACGAAGAGCCATTGCATCAACCTGCAGAGCAGCAGGTATCCGTGCGTGGAAACATCTTCAGGAATAGATAGAGAATAGGTAAATTGGAGACTGCCCAGGGCGGCAAAAGTTCTAGGTACGCCACTGGAGAAGGCAGGATGCGCCTGAACGAAATTTGAACGGTAGAAGAGCATTTCCCGAACGTAGCCAAGACAGTCCTGAAAAGTTAGGCCGTAAATGTACCATTCGGCGCTGGCTCTCGCAGAGATAACACCATTGAAATCCCGAAGGGTCCTCGTCCGATGCACCACCTGGCATGTGCACGCGAGTTCCTTTCTTTCAAATAAATGTGCGCCCAACGTAGTCAGGTTCCACTTTCTCATTTTTTGAGCAGCGGAAATACACGAACGGCGCTCGTTCTGCGCATGAGAGTGCCTAATTTGAAAAATTCCACTATACCTCCTTTAAGGGCGACAACATGTTTATCTCAATGGCGTGACAGTGACATAAACGACCTATAAATACTAAAAATTATACGAGGCGCCGCTGTATGTCACCACCGATAAGTTAAACCAATACCTTTTATAGGGGTGTCATTTTTTGTACGCGAACATGCCCTCTCGGGACTAGCTAAATGAAATAACCTGTGTATAGATAAATAAATAAACTGGCGATGATGATTGTGAGGAATCGCATGGAGGTGGAGGTGGAGGAAAAGGGGATACTGCCGGAGACGCAGGGGGGGTTTAGAAGGGGGAGGGGGACGAGGGAGCAGGTTTTTACCCTGGCGCGAATAGTGGAGAGAGGGATGGAAATGAAAGGATGTGTGTATGCGGTATTTATGGATTTGAAGGCAGCATACGACTCGGTGCCGAGGGGGAGTTTGATAGAGTGCTTGAGAAGGAGAGGAGTGAGTGAGGGGATGGTGGAGTGGGTGAGGAGAGTGTATGAGGAGACATGGGTGGTGGCGAAAGTGGGGAAGGAGGTGTCGGGGTGTTTTAGAACGTGGGAGGGTTTGAGGCAGGGGTGCCCGCTGAGCCCGATGCTCTTTAATGTATATGTGAGTGAATTGGAAGAGGTGATGAGGAAAGGGCAGGCGGGGGGAGTGGTGATGGGTAAAAGGAAGGTATGGATGCTGGCGTATGCGGATGATGTGGTGTTGGTTGCAAGAGAGTATGAAGGGATGAAAGAGATGTTGAAGAGAGTGGAGAGGTTTATGGATAAAAGGGGAATGAATGTGAATGTAGGGAAAACGAAGTGGGTAAAGTTTAGAAATAAAGGGAGAGAGGGGAAGGTGAAAGAATTGGAGTGGAAGGGGGTAGTTATTGAGAGGGTGAAGAGTTTCAAGTATTTGGGGTTTTGGTTTAAAGGAACGGGAGGGTATGAGGAGCATGTGAGGTGGGTGCAGGGTAAGGCGAGGAAGGCGTGGGGAATGGCGTGGGGCAAGTGGGGGAAGTGGATGGGGAACAATGTGACGGTGGCGTGTAAGATATGGGATGCGTGTGTAAGAACGGTGCTAATGTATGGAGTAGAAGTGTGGGGGACGAGAGGGTACGAGGTGATAGAGAGGGAGCAGATGTGGTTCCTGAAGCACATGTTGGGGGTGGAAAGGTCCACACCGAGTTACATAGTGCTTCAGGAGACCAACAGAGAGAGGCTAGAGTGGGAGGCAATGGTGAGGGTGGTGAGGTACGAGATGAGATTGTGGGAACTGGATGAGGAGAGATTGGTGAAGGATGTATGGGTGACGAGTGTGGGTGGGGGTGAGGGTAGATGGAGGGGGGAGAGGAGGAAAATGTATGAGAGGGTAGGGCTGTCGGAGGCGAAAGTAATGGAATGGCTAGGAAATGGGGTGAAGATGGATGAGTGGGTGAGAGGGAAAGGGAAGGAGGTGGAAGGGCAGGAAAGGCAAGGGTGTATTGAGAGAAGTCAGTATAATGATATGTATGGGAGGTGGCAGGTGTATGGGAGGGTGCCGAAGTATTTGATAAGGAAGGGATGGGGTAGAGAGGATAGGGTAATTGTGGCAAGGGCGAGGTGTGGATCGGAGGAGAGAGGAAGGAAAGTATGGATGGGGGAAGAATATGGAAGGTGTGTGTTGTGTGGACAGGGAAGGGATACGTGGGGACACTTGGCGGAGGAATGTGAGGGGGTGAAAGAGGAGTGGCTGGGAGCGAAAGGGAGTAGAAGGGTAGTGGAGTGGATGAGGGAGGATGGGAGCGGGGTAAGGACGTTGGAAAAGCTGGGGAGGGAGAGGGAAAAGAGAAGGGAGGGTAAGAGGGATACGGGAGGGTAATGAGATAAGCTAATGTAAAGGTAAATGTAATGTAAAGTGTAGAGATATGCCAATAAAGGTCTTTTTTTTTTTTTTTTTTTTAGATAAATAAATAACACAATTTTATAGTTTTCATGACTCTTTATTTATATTAATTAATAGTAACAAGTTACATATCCAGATGCCTATTACAATCACAGAAATGAAATTACAGGTATTGTCGGGCGGTAAAAATATTCTTCCTCAACTAATTGTCAGACAGTTAAATATTTATGCATTACGTTTATGTACACACATGTACATAGTGTAACATACAACATTTCTTTCGGTTAACTTGTTTTTTTTTTAATATTTCGACTCCACTCGAAGCTGAACAATTGTTTAAGAGGCACATTCATTAATACACGTGTTTCCGCAGACCACCTCAGAATTGTTTGTCTCTCATTCTTTTTACAGTAATGATTCTTCTTCGCGTTTTCAATGAGGTTTTGTTTTCTTTTTCCTTTTTGGTAAAATATACACTATAGTAAAAATATATGCTATTCATAATCTGTACACGTTCAAGTGAGGGCAGATGCTATATAAATGGATACAAATTGTTGTTATAACAGTATCATTGACTTTTTTGTTTAAATTAATTAATAATTAATTGCACGCATTTTATTTCAAGTTTTGTATTTATATTATTATAGGGGTATTTGTTAATTCTATGGAAAATTTTCAAAATTAATTTTGTTCTGTTAAAGGTAAAAATCAAACCTGTACAGTTAATTCTAATAATATAACAAAAACATATTTATTGAAACGTTTAACTGTTTCATTAATTAAATCTTAAATCAGTTTATGTTTATTATTTACACGGAATTATCAATAATCAAATGTTTCTATTTTATTGAAATAATTCCTAATTTTCAGAGTACCTTTGTTTGTAATATGCAACTCAAGTGAAATATGTTAGGTACATCTCAATTAACGTTACGTTAGGTACATCTCAATTAAAGTACTCAGTGAGTCACATTTTAATTATCAATATTTATATGTTATAAGTCATTTTCTTCTCTAACTATTTTGTGGTTAGATACAAAAAATAACTCCAAATTGGAACATCATTTTTAAGAGGTTTTGAATCAAATGACAATAACACTTTTTATTTTTGTTATAAATGATTTTAATTGAAATGTAAGTATATTTTTTTGAACTTCACAACACGTCAATGTTTAATAGGCCACAAGCAAATGTTTCGACTTTAGAAAATGTCGATTTGCCGGTCGATCAAACCAAATTTTCAGGCTTTTCTAAACTCAAAATTTTACTTCATGCGCCACGCGTATAAATCACTGATTTAAAGTGAAGTATTTGGTCGATTTTCATGCATTTGGTTATAACCATTTGTTCGCGTCAAAAATTCCCCGAACTTTAGAAAATAAATTTGTACGTGACTTTTTGTTATTTTGTAAAATTGTTTGCTTTTGTCGTGAGAGACTGGCTTCATTTTATGACAACCTTAAGAGCCGAAGACCCGAAAAATAGAAAATAAATGCTTTGTGTAAAATTTCTTGTGTGACAATGGGTTTTCGGCTCTACGTGCCCGATGAGGCGCAATAGGCGCTAATCCGTCGCCGAAAAATGTTCGTCGAAGTTATAAAATGCAGGCCAGTCGGAGAGATAATTTATTCTGTTTTTTCCACTTCTGTTTCTCTTCTTTGCATGCTCTATGTTCTTCTTTCTTTATCTAAAATTTCTCCCACTTTTCACACCCTTGTGAATTCTCGTCTTCAAAACTAAAAATCGAAGAGTCTTGTTTTGAACAGCAAACGAGTAAGTTCTCTATTTGAATCGAAAACGTAAAAACTTTGTATTTTTCTCATAACTTTAACTTGTTCTTTCACCGTGTATCTTTGCTCATTTTTCATAATCTCTGCTTCAATCTTTTTTTAACTTAATTCATTTCTTTGTGTTTATTGTTTATTTAAATTATATTAACTTGATATTTGTAAATATTTATGTAAATAATCTGATGCACATTGTTTGAGAATATACCTTTTACTACAAATTTTGTGTTTAAGTAATTTTTAAAACCAAATCGCGTAATTCGCGTAAACATGGTCCTTCGAACCGGATGTTAAGAATTTTTTGATCATTTTTTAACATTAAGTGCTCTTAATATTTGGGATTACAAGTTTCACGTTTAGACTACCTTTTACAACTTAACTTGTGACTGTTCAAACAATAATCAACGATCTATACAGATCAATCGTGAGTTTCTGTAATTTACGCCAGTTTTGCGTTGTACTTGGGACGATTTTCGTGTTTACCGTGCGTGTTGTGTAACAAACAGGATATCAATTTTACCTTCGCGAAACCGGACATCTGCGGACTGAAACTAAACTCATCATGGCTACAGCAATAATCAAAAAACTGCAGCGTAAGAAGGAGCGGTACCAGCAGTTGATCGACGAATTCGAGGTGTGGTTGACTAAAATCCCCGAGAAACCGACCAAAACTGAAGTATCAGGAATGGATATTTATTTAAAAAATGTTACACCACTTCTAAATGAATTCGCTGACATTTCCGACGAACTCGCGGACTTGGGTGTCGACATTTCCAATGAAGAAACCGCTTTTCGCCAAAAATACAGGAGTGTATTGGTGAGTGCCGACGAAAAAATCAACAGCGTGGATAGTAACGATAAAACAAAATCAGCTGCACCACATACCACGGAGACGTTTCCTACAATCGAGATACCCACGTTTACGGGAAAATACGATGATTGGCCTACCTTCTACGACCTATTTACGTCGATAATACATGAAAGTAAAAATATCTCGGACGTGCAGAAGTTTCACTATCTCCAATGTGCTCTAAAAGGTGAAGCAGCTCAAACTATCAAGTGCCTTAAACTCTCGGACATCGGTTACGAGTTAGCATGGGAGCGCCTAAAAAACAGATACCAAAACGAGCGGCTAATAGTTAAAAAAACATGTGAGAGCTCTGCTTCATCTGGAACCCATGAAAAAAGACAATTATGTGAGTTTGCGACAATTAATTGATACGGTGGCCGTAAATCTCGCCTCATTGAAGGCAATGAAACGCGAAACTCATACCTACAACGATATGTTGATCGAACACATCGCCGAGCGACTAGACCCGAATCTTCGTAAAGAATGGGAAGGGTTAACCTGTGATAATCCGCCGACGTATGATGAGTTAGAGCAATTTTTGACAAAAAAATGCAAACAATTAGCGGCCATAAATGATAAAGTGTCGAGTGCAAGCGAGTCAAGTGCGGCTGAAAAATCAAAAGTGTTACACACGAAATCATTCGAGAGAAAATGCGCCATGTGTAATGAAGCACATAATATCTTCAAATGTGATAAATTCCAAGGAATGAATGTGGCCGACCGAATTACAGCAGTTAAGGAGAAACGTATGTGCTACAATTGTTTGGGTAAACATCATACTGCATCCCAGTGTAAATCATCCAACTGTAGAAAATGTGATAAGCGGCATCATACCCTGCTACATCTTGAACCGGCAGAAAAATCGAACTCGCACAACGTTATTAGTGATAATCACACACCTCCCGTGGCCATTAATCTTGCGTACACGCCTTCGCGAGTGTTATTGTCGACATGTAAACTTTTCGTAACGGATAAATACGGAAAAAAACAGGTAGTGCGCGCATTATTAGACAGTGGCTCTCAACCAAATTTGATGACGGAATCGTGCGCAAATCGTTTAGGGCTTTCGCGAAAAAACATTAACGCACCAATCGTGACAGCTGGTGCTGATACTCGTCAAATTAATCAATTTGTTAATGCAAAAGTGAGTTCTTGCGTCAGTTCTTACAACGTGTGGAAATTATTAATAGAATCACGGAAAATGTACCAAGTCGCGTTATTGAATTTGATGAAACGAAAATTCCTCCTGGAATTCAGCTCGCCGATCCGGAGTTTTGTAAGCCCCAGGAAGTCGACTTATTAATCGGAAACGCCCATTACCACGATATTCTATGTAACGGTCGTATTCAAACAGACTCAATTTCTCTATTTAATACGCGATTCGGATGGATCGTCTATGGACAGCTGCCGTTCCAATCCGACAAGAGGAATTCCGAAAGTGCCGTAGTGTCATTAGTTGGGATTAATGAGTTAATAACCAAATTCTGGGAAATAGAAAGCCATAAAAGGGAATTCCTTGCACCTGTAGACGAGAGATGCGAAGATCATTTCTTGGGCAATACCACTCGAGACGCAGCGGGACGCTTCCAGGTAGCGCTCCCGTTTAAGGACGACCCTTCGCGATTGGGCAATTCCAGTGAGTCAGCGAAACGCAGGTTTCTCTCGCTTGAGCGTCGGCTTTTGAAAACACCTGAAGTGTACACCGATTACCGCAACTTCATGCGCGAGTACGAAACCCTAGGACATATGTGTAAAACAACAGGTGCCGTGCATGAAGGATACTACCTGCCTCATCATTGTGTTGTAAAACAATCGAGTTTAACAATCAAGTTACGCGTTGTGTTTAATGGATCTGCTCCGACATCGACCGGAGTTTCCTTGAATGACGTCTTAAGGGTCGGCCCAGCAGTACAAAGTGATCTTTTCTCTATTATGGTGCGAATGCGATGTTGGAAATATGTGATAACCGCCGACATCGCGAAGATGTATCGACAGGTGATTGTGCGGCATGAGGACCGGAAGTACCAACGGATATGGTGGAGGAGTAGCCCAACAGATGAATTGATTTCGTACGAATTAACTACAGTAACATATGGTACTACGAGTGCGGCATATCTTGCTATACGCACTCTCCCCGAACTCGCAATACGTGAATCAAGCAGGTACCCAGTCGGCAGCCAGACGTGTTTAAATGACTTTTATGTGGACGATTTAATTACCGGAGCGGACACTACTCACGAACTTATAAAAGTGCGCGATGAAGTAAACTCTTTACTCGAAAGTGGCGGTTTTCAGCTGAAACGTTGGGCAAGCAACAATCAGGACGCATTTTTGAACTTCAAAACTGACTGTGACGACGATGTCACCGTTTTAACGCGTGGGTGTGAACATTCTAGTGAAACAATTACTACATTAGGGACTGTGTGGAATACAACTTCTGACATAATAAGTTACAAGTGCAACGTTCTGCCATCGAGAGGCAATACGAAAAGAAACATTCTCAGTCAGATTTCCAGGATATATGATCCCCTTGGTTTGATTGGCCCGATTACAATTATTGGCAAGATTTTTATCCAACAGCTGTGGAAATTGAAATGCGGATAGGACGACGCACTTCCGGATGAGTATAGTGTGCGTTGGCTTGAATATGCAAACAACTTGTTAAATGTCGCTACGATCACAATTCCGAGGTTGGTTATTCGGAAAGAGATGAATGCTGAGGTGGAGCTGCATGGATTCTCAGATGCGAGTGAGCATGCATATGGTGCTTGCATATACGCTGTAACAATCCAGGAAAATAAAAGAATATGCAGCAAGTTACTGTGTGCTAAATCAAGGGTTGCACCTGTAAAATCAACGAGCATACCGCGATTAGAACTTTGTGCAGCAGTTTTATTGGCCGAATTATTCGATAGAGTGTCGGATATGCTCAACAGTATTAATTACAAGCGGTTTTATTATTCTGATTCAACCATCACTCTCTCCTGGATTAAATCTGAATCAAGAAGATTCAAAACTTTCGTCGCTAACCGTGTAGGCGAAAAACATAAACTAACCAATCCTGCAGATTGGTCGCACGTGCCAACAAAAGAAAATCCTGCCGACCTTATATCTCGTGGGTGTACTGCAAACAATTTGAAAAACAACACACTTTGGTGGACTGGACCGTCATTTCTACTTGAATCGCCTCGAACGTGTGACTTTATTCCAGATGAAACATTACCTGAGATAAAATGTAACCTTACATCTATCTCCACAGACAATTTAATTATTCCTGAGTGTTCGACGTACGAAAAAACTATTCGTGTTATGGCGTATTTAGTGCGGTTCAAAAACATTTTACGGCATACAAATGTAATTCATCGCGGACAGGCGACTATTTTACTATTGAAAAATCTACAATCTAAAAACTTTAATCGAGAAATTGAACATCTAAAAAGAAGAGAGAGTGTACATAAATCGAGCAAACTTATCACACTCAATCCATTTTTGGACTCTGATGGCTTAATTCGGGTCGGTGGTCGGTTAGCTAATAGTAAGCTTTCAATACATCGTCGGTTTCCAATTATGTTGCCGTCAAATCATAAACTTACTAAACTGATTGTAAATAGCGTACATCGAAATAATTTACACATAGGTGCCCAAGAAACACTTGCCGCAGTTAGAATGAAATTTTGGCCTCTATGTGGAAAATCTCTAACTCGGAGTGTAACAAGATCATGCATTCGATGCATTCGTGCGAAGCCGCTTTTCCAGGCCCCTATGATGGGCGCGCTGCCACCATATCGCACCCAGCAGTTTCGGCCTTTCCTGCGGACCGGCGTGGATTACTGCGGTCCCTTTATCATCAAGGACGGGTCTCGACGGTCAAGGAAAACCACGAAAGCTTACGTATGTGTATTTGTCTGTTGTACTACCAAGGCAGTACATATCGAACTTGTCTCTAATCTGACTACCGAGTGTTTCATGGCAGCATTTTATCGCTTTATTTCGCGACGAGGTTGCGTTAGCGACATAATTAGCGATAATGCTACTAATTTCGTTGGCGCACGAAACAATCTTCGTGAACTAGGATTGTTTTTATTGGAACCTGAAAACGAAGAGCTTATTCAATCGAAAATGACAAATCATAAGATTAAGTGGACGTTCTCCACCTAGAGCTCCTCATTTCGGCGGCCTCTGGGAAGCCGCAGTAAAAAGCGTGAAAAATCATCTTTATCGAGTAGCAGGAAAGGCCCTTCTCACAGCTAAAGAATTATCTACTTTGCTTCACAAATTGAGGCGGTGCTTAACTCAAGACCGCTCTGCCCACTTAGTGAGGACCCCAATGATTTTACTGCTCTAACCCCGTCCTACTTTCTAATTGGCGACACAATGACTGCTCCAGTGGACCCGGATTACGAAGAAACTCCCGACAACAGGTTATCGCGATGGGAGCTGATTCAGAAAATGCGACAAAATATCTGGAAACGGTGGAGTCGTGAATATTTATCCGGACTACACGCACGCGGAAAATGGTACAAGGAAGGAGTTACGCCGCAGGATGGACAGTTGGTTATCATAAAAGAGGACAACACGCCGCCGCTTCAATGGAAACTAGGGCGCATAGAATCGCTTCACCTAGGACCGGATGGCATCGCGAGAAGGGCTACTGTGCGCACTTCTTCCTCTTCATTTGTGCGTCCTATGGTGAAATTGTGCTTGCTGCCAATATCTTAATTAGTGCAGTGACTTAATTAAACGTGATACGTACAACGGGGGGCGGCATGTTCGCGTCAAAAATTCCCCGAACTTTAGAAAATAAATTTGTACGTGACTTTTTGTTATTTTGTAAAATTGTTTGCTTTTGTCGTGAGAGACTGGCTTCATTTTATGACAACCTTAAGAGCCGAAGACCCGAAAAATAGCAAATAAATGCTTTGTGTAAAATTTCTTGTGTGACAATGGGTTTTCGGCTCTACGTGCCTGATGAGGCGCAATAGGCGTTAATCCGTCGCCGAAAAATGTTCGTCGAAGTTATAAAATGCAGGCCAGTCGGAGAGATAATTTATTCTGTTTTTTCCACTTCTATTTCCCTTCTTGGCATGCTCTATGTTCTTCTTTCTTTATCTAAAATTTCTCGCACTTTTCACACCCTTGTGAATTCTCGTCTTCAAAACTAAAAATCGAAGAGTCTTGTTTTGAACAGCAAACGAGTAAGTTCTCTCTTTGAATCGAAAACGTGAAACTTTGTATTTTTCTCATAACTTTAACTTGTTCTTTCACCGTGTATCTTTGCTCATTTTTCCTAATCTCTACTTCAATCTTTTCTTAACTTAATTCATTTCTTTGTGTTTATTGTTTATTTAAATTATTATGTTAACTTGATATTTGTAAATATTTATGTAAATAATCTGATGCACATTGTTTGAGAATATACCTTTTTATTACAAATTTTGTGTTTAAGTAATTTTTAAAACCAAATCGCGTACTTCGCGTAAACACCATTCTATTGATTTTCAAAAATGATTAAAATCGTATTAATCGTCTTTATTTTTACTGAATTGATCTTATTTACGTTTTCATAAGAACACTGAACGAATCTTCCTTAATTTAGTTAGTTAGTTAGTTATCTCAATCTGAAAATTATACTTCAATTTAAATAAAACAATGATTACACTGACTTACAACAATATGGTTAAGTGGGTTTTTATTATTGTTCTTTACTTATTTGGGTACGCTGAATTTGAATCCGATGCTCATTTGCACCCACAGCCGCCAGATTTTGAGATATCATCTCTCAAATCGATCAAAATGGGCCACTTTTGTCATTTTTGGGCCCCCAGTATTTAATCTTCCTGTGACTTCTGGCCAACGAGTAGTAGCGCGTTTTTAAGCAACAGATCTATACTTTTAGAATAAAAAAAGAGAATACTATTAACCCTTTTAGTTTTTGAACAATCTCAAAAACCGAGAGCCATGTTTTTGTTTATTTCGCTCTCAAAATTAAAAAACAAACGGTCCTTCTAATGTCAAAATAAACGCCTTCAGACAGCCGATGTGTCGTCGGCGACGGCTGTTCGTCGTGTCGCGGGGGAATTTGAAATTGTCAATTGACGATTGAGTTTTAATTGCGAATCGCAATTTGCGATAATACAAGCAAATTATTATTGCAGGTATCCTCTTTCTTGATCATTATACAAACAAATTGCAAATACAAAATGCAGTAATAATACATTAATTTATAAATAATATAAATTAGATGGGAACGACTAAAACGTCCTCCTCTTTGAGACTTTGCCCTTCGAAACAAAAACAAAACCAAACAAAAACATGGCTCACGGGTTTTGAGATTGTTGAAAAACGACGCAGGTTACTTGTATTCTCTTTTTTGATTCTAAATGTAATAGCGCGTTTTTAAGGCACAGATCTATATCTGTGCCTTAAAAATGCGCTATTATTCGCCGGCCAGAAGTCACCGGAAGTTTAGTTACTGGGGGCCCAAAAATGACACAAATGGCCCATTTTGACCACTTTGAGATTAGATATCTCAAAACCTAGCGACTTTGGGCCCAAACAGGCTTCGGATTCAGCGTTCCTAAATTAGTAAAGAACAACAATAAAAACCCACTTAACCAAGGGGTGTTCTTCGTGATTAAAATCTTTAGTTCATTTTATAATCATTAAATCAGGTGCAATTAATTATTAATATACTTTTTTGTGTAATATCTACCCGATTATTGTAATTAACTCTACATTTCTTTTTTCTTCTCTTCTTTACTGAAAACGTGTTATAACGTAGAATTCATGTTTGTTTATACATAAGCAGATCTTAGTTGTTACAATATTTACATAAATTTACTAAAATAATTTATTGTTGAAAACTCGTTGTAAGTTCTACACTAACTATTTTTAATAACAAATAGATGATTTTCCCTAAAAGTAAAACTCGCCAAATGGCAGTAATTTACCACGTACTTGATGAGTTTTACCTCTAAATCGACGATATCTTTGATGTTGTTAAAATTGTGTGAGATTAACTACGAAATATACGTACACGCCTAATAAATTTAGAACAAAATTGTTCGTTAGTCACTTTAGTTAGAGAAGGTTATTTTAAAATTTGAATTTGTTTGAGATTTTTTTTCTGTACGTAAACTATTAAAGCTAGCAAAGATTTTTTATGTTTTTCACTGACTTATAAATATTTGTATTGCATTTTTATTCATTGTTTTAATAGTCGAATTGGTTTAGAAAAACTTTGCAAAACCAGTATTTTTGAAAATGTTTTATCAAGTCATTAATAAGAAGAAAGTATGGGATATAGTAAAAGCCATTTAACAATATGGTTATAACTTAACAAAGATTTACTTTTCACTTGATTTTAAATCAATTCATTTGATTTTTAAGCTATTTAAAATATTGTATAATATTATTGAAATTAAAAAAATACACCACTTAAAATGAGTAAATAATAATCTACAAAATATCAGAATGTGATAAAATTAATAGAGATTGTAAAGAAATTATTAATCTTCGTTCTAACGCTCGAAAAAATAAAGGGGAATGACTATTAGCGAAATGACTACCGAATGTAAATACATACAGAGAGATTTTTTTTAAGTATACAGGGGGTCCGTATTTCGACAGAATGTATAGGGATCTCAGTTATTTGAAGAGAAAGAGAATCGGTTAATTTTCGGCAAAATTGCGTATTTTAGGGCCTAACAATGATCTGAAAACAGTTTTGAATTTTTTTGTTGTTCTCTACTAGATTCCTCATTAAAAAGTGCCTATATATTGTCAAAGTTCTAAATGTCCAGATTTAGTAGTTTTTGAATAAAAAAATAAAAACGATATTTAAAAAAAAAAACAGTTTTTTGTTGATATCTCCTATACTGCAAAATGATTGTTCTTTCTTTGTAACTGTTTAATTTCTCCACATTAACCTTTCATTCACTCTTCCTTGGCTATTGGCACTCGTTAGAAGCTTCAAATTGAACTATTTTATAACATCAACTAATACCTGAAGATTTACATCAGGATATTTATACTTAAAAAAAATTGCAATATGAAAATCGTTGCATGCGTTTTTTCTATGAACGATTCTCGATTGATTACTCATAAAGTACTAGTTGTAAGACAGTTTATATATATTAATTAAAAATATGTTAACTGATTATTTCTTGACCTATACCAAATCAAATACCAGTTGTAAAGCAGTTTATAATTGTTTATGAAAAACATGCTGATTGATTATTTTTTGACCTATAAAAAATTACCGACGGTTTATTAAAATCACATGTAACTCGTTTAAAAAAGCGTTTGAACGAGCTTAACCTAATCCCGGTGATTTTTGAAAAAAATCCTAAAATTTACACGAGATAAAAATTTAACATTTTAAATTGGGAAACACTCGAGACCAGGATTGTTATGTTTAAAACACTTTGTTTTAAAACAGTGTTTTAAACATGTTTAAAAATAGCCGTCGTATTTTAAATGCTTTTGTTTTAAACATGTTATAAATGTTAAATTTGTATAAAACGTGATTTAAACATGTTCAGCCTTATTATTACAATTGCCGTTAATATGATTATAGCTTAAGGCAAATTAATCTCTACTAGACGCATACAAACACGATACTAACATTTCGTATTAATAGAGAAAAATCTAAATGTTATTAGTTAGTTTTAAAATATTGATAGAACTAACGCAGTAACATTACATTTTCATGTATTCTAACTTCATTGTAATCAAGTTATTTAGCGGGTATGTTACGCTGTTTTTTTTTATGTGTGTGAAAATTTATTTCTTCTGATATATTATAAGATTAAAATTTACTTCTAATGAGTGTCTCCACTCCCAGACTAAGCATGAAGTAAAATTTCGAGTTTAGGAAAGCCAAACCAAATTTTCAGGCTTTTCTAAACTCGAAATTTTACTTCATGCGCCACGCGTATAAAACACTGATTTCAAGTGAAGTTCAAAACATACTAATACATGTTTTGATTAAGGCTGAGAATTTTTCTAATTTAAGCTTTCAAATAGTCATTCAAAATCATAATAAAATTTAGAATATTTAAATCCAAAATTTGGGTAAACAATAAAGCAAATGACTGATAGGTACATTTTTTTATTAAGGCTGGGAATTTAACAAATTTAAGTACTCGAATATCCGTTTAATACCATATTCAATATCAATGTTATTCTAAAATAACATTTGAAATATTCGAATATTTGAATATTTCAAAATTTGAATAATTTGAATATTTTAATATGTTTTTGAATAAATATTTGAATATTTTAATTTCAAAGCCATATTGCACACGGACACATGAAACATGAAAACATTAGTATGTTTTCATATTGTCAATTATGTTAAGTGTGATCTGTTGATAGTATTATTTCATTGAAAAACTGTCTAAACCGTTTTTGAATTTATGAATAAAATTTGACATTTTCTTATAGTTTAATGTAAATGCAAGAAATAAAACACAGACACGTAAACACGTTTCCTTAGTATTGCATCAGATTATTTTTTTCACTTGTGATTATTTTCGACAATTTCCGCTTGTATCACTAAGTGAATTAACTGGTTTCTCATGTAAAATTAGATATACTCTTAAATTGTATTTTTATTGGCTGTTACTGCCTGTGCAAGGGATTTAGTACATAATGTTATGGATTACAGTGTCCAACAAAAAAATACTTTTTGTCTGTTTCCTGGTTCTAAATAGGAAAATCTTACTAATTTTGGGTCGAGAAAAACGAATATTTTTTTTTCGCTCTTGTTTTCAAGATACACAACAACCCACTAAAAAGATAGATTTAAAGGTAAATTAAAGAAGAAAAACATGCCTGTGTAATAAATACAGGGTTGTCCAAAAAGGTGTTTCATCTGGCACTACATAATTTTAAATTTTCTATTGTTACAGACTAAATATGACCACCTTCCCTCTCTCTTCTAAAGTAAGTCTTAGAAGAGAGAGGGAAGGTAGCATCTTGGATGAAAGTGTTTGGGTCATCCTCAGTAATAAGAAAAAAAAATCAGCAATGGTTTCAAAAGGATCCTCCAAGCTATACCACATTCAAATGATGCAGGCCCTTTCTGATGCTGACAAAATTGCTGCAGAAGTATTATTAGAAATGAAGAACATAGATCCTAATTTTGCGTTCTTCCTTCTAAAACCATTGCTGAAATTTTGTTCTTACTACTGAGGGTGATTAAAATACTTCCATAGAAGCTCCTTCCTTCCTTCACCTAAAGTAAGTCGACAACAATAGAGAATTAAAATAAAAGTCAATTCCATATAAGTGATCCCACTGAGCAAAAAACAAACAAATAACGGTATATCAACATTGTAGAAACATTAAACGTTATATTAATGTTGATGAAACATTACTTAGATGTGTTTACTCAGTGGGATGGTTCAAAAAGGAAAAATAGATCAGGGATTGGAGTTTTCTCTAGAACCCTGAGAATCCATACGAAAATCCCTATAGGTAAGTATGCGACCGTCGCTCAACTGGACACGATGGGTATAACACTTGCGGCATCATTTTGAGCCGTGAAGTGTCAAATGAAGCCATACTGATCCTAACAGGCAGCAGGCAAGCCTTAATGTCCCTGAAAAAGTTATACACTACTTCAGAGACAGGCAGCAATGCATAACAACATTGAAATCTGATGGGTGAAGAGGCATAATATAATCATAGGTAACACTCCTGTTACCTATGTTTATATCATGCCCCTTCACCCAACAGATTTCAATGTTGTTATGCCCTCCGGCTGATACAGATTATCACACCTGATATTAATTTTTGAAGAAAAATAACATCTGCATTTAAGCGTCGTCGCTCGAGCGATTGCAAATTAATAAACGACAATATATGTGGATAAGTGCTATCAAGATTGAATTTGAAGGTTATGTATGTAAGGAACCTATGTTGAACCCTCTCCACTTGGTTGATGTTTTGGGATGTATTTGGGCACCATACCAGTGAGCAATATTCGATATGCGGCCGAACGAGAGACACATACAGATTTACGAGCGTTCTTATATTAGAAAAATCTGTACACTGTCTTCTAATAAAGCCTAACATTTGCAAGGCTTTCGAGGTTACAGTGTCTATATGGTTAGTGAAGCTCCAAGTGTTCGTAAAAGTAACACCAAGATCTCTTACAACATTAGTGTGTGCTAATGGTGTGTTATTAAGAGAGTAATTTCTGAGTCCCTTTAATCTCTTTTTAGAATAAGACACAACAAAACATTTGGAAACATTCGGCTTCAATTTGTTTATAATACACCAACGACTTAACGCTTCCAGGTCGAGTTGTAGCTTATGGCTAGAATAATTGTCCTTAATAGGCATGTACAGCTTTAAGTCGTCCGCAAAAAGAAGGCAATTGGAATATTTGAAACACTTTACAATATCATTGATAAAAACATTAAATAGTAATGGACCAATATGTGATCCCTGCGGTACCCCCGAAGTTACAGGTATGGGACGAGAAGTGAAGTTACTGATGCGGACTGTTTAAGTTCTGTTGCTGAGGTATGATTTAATCCAATCAAGCAAAGACCCATGTACACCAGCCTCTAAAAGTTTTTCGACCAAGATTTGATGGTCAACACTGTCGAACGCTTTAGAAAAGTCGGTGTACACGGTATCAACCTCGTACCCCTCTTCCAGCGATGTAGTAATTGTTGCCCCAAAGATTAGTAAATTAGGTACTGTAGAATGTCCTGGCCGAAACCCATGTTGTTTATCGATTAAAATAGAGTTCAAGTCCTTACTAACGCAATCAGTAACTAGCTTTTCAAATATCTTGGGAATGTATGATAGCAATGATATTGGTCTGTAATTCTCAACGAGGTTCCTCTTGCCTTTCTTGAAGATAGGTGTTATTAGTGAATGCTTCCATCTGTCACGAAAAGTGCCAGATTTAAGGGATTTATTAAATACGAGCCACAAAGGTCTAGAGCAGGGGTCTCCAAACTACGGCCCGAGGGCCACATCCGGCCCGCGGACAGATTTTGTCCGGCCCGCGGAGAGCTAGCATACTTGAAAACTCCTTTTAGAGAACATATTTTTTATAGCAAATTAAATTTAGTTTACTGAAGTATTCTAATTTTATTGTTATTGTTTTTGTGATAAGTTGGATAAAGAAACACAGAATTGTAATGAGTAAAGACATGTATAATATGCAGAAAATGTAACTTCAGTATATAATAACTAACAAATTATTGAAATGAATCCAACTAACATTTTATACATTTTAAATAAAAACATAACTTATAACAAGCATAATGACATATGAAATACTAATGAGATTTATGTAATTGAAATTTTCCACTGACAATAGTTTGTAGTTGTGGACTAATTTTACTTGTACCAATTATTAAAAGAGATTTAAGATGCTCATCAGTTAATTTAGATCTGTAAACATTTTTTGTGTACTTCATTTTGGAGAAGGTCTTCTCACACAAATAAGTAGTACCAAAAACAGAAAACAGCCCACGAGCAAATTTATGCAAATTATCAAATTGTGTCAGTGGAAGACCCTTATAAAATTCCAACAAAGATGAGTTTTGATATTTGTTCTTAATTATATCACTGCACTGTAGATCAATCATTTCCATTTGAAGTTCCGGGGCTAGGGTTTCCATGTCAGTATCAAAAGGATTCTGAAAAATCTTAATTTGATTCGCTATGGCATCAAAGTCCGAGAAACGAGTATCAACATTTTTTTTCAAAGCACTCAAAGTTTCGATTGCAAAATCGATAGGAAACTCAGTCTCAGTGGTGTGGCTGAATATTTCACATGTTTTAAAATGTGAAAAACATTTACTTCGTAGTTGTGATTGAAACAGTATCAATTTCTTCCGGAATGATTTGATATTAGTGTATAAATCAGGAAGATGCTGGTTTTCTCCTTGCAATCTCAAATTAAGTTCGTTCACATGTTTTGTCAAATCAACATAGAATGCTAACTTCCACAGCCATGCGTTGTTTTGTAATTCAGTAAGAGGGCGATGCTTTTCATTCAAAAAAATTTCGATCACTGCTCGAAGTTCAAAAAAGCGCTGAAGGACTTTCCCACAACTAAGCCAACGTACGGCAGTATGATAAGGTAAGTCATTTTCTCCAATCTCTTCAATAAATTGTCGGAATTGTCGGTGATTCAGCCCAAAAGATCTGATAAAATTAACAGTTGATATGACTGGTTTCAGAACTTCAGACATATCCAAACATTTTCCGCACAAAGACTGTTGATGAATGATACAATGTAAGACTAATGGTTTTGAACCACCGTCATTTTCTACAGCCTTTGACACAAGAGCGACCACTCCTTTATCTTTCCCACTCATGTTTTTGCCTCCATCAGTTGTAATACATTTCAAGTTTTTCCATCGAAGGTTCTTTTGATTAATGGCCATTTCAACTCCTTTAAAAATATCTGTACCAGTGGTTGTGCCATGAATACTATACAAATCAAGAAGTTCTTCATGCACTTCATAGCTTTTATCTACTCCTCGAATATAAATCAACACCTGAGCAGTATCTGACACATCCGTTGACTCATCCAAGGCCAAAGAAAACCACTCAACATGTCCATTTGTGTCGAACAGTTGAGAGGATATATTTTCAGCGATGTTTTCTACCCTTCGAGCCACAGTGTTTGCTGACATACTGACAGTTTTTAATAAATTTACCTTTTCAGGGCACATTTCTTCGGCTACTGCAATTATGCATTCTTTGATCATTTCTCCATCGGTGAATGGTTTTCCACGTTTTGCAATTTCAAGAGCCACACGAAAGCTGGCACGAGTTGCAGCCTCTTGTTCAGTTTTGAGTTTTGTAAATGAAGATTGCTGCGATTTCAATCCGCGCTTCATAGCTTCGAATTTTTCTGTCCGCAAACTTCCTGTATATTTTGAGTAATTTTGAAAATGTTTTGTTTCATAATGACGTTTAATGTTATATTCCTTGAGAACGGCTATGCTTTCAATGCAAATCAAACATAGCGCCTTGTTACTGGACTCAATTACGAAATACTGAATGTTCCACTGATCTTTGAATTTTCTGCATTCACTATCAATTTTTCGCTTCTTTTCCATACTGCTAAATCACACACAAAAGCAACAATTCAAATCAAAATACTGTTACAAAGATGTCTTAAACTTAAACACGCACAAACACGTTTTAAGGAGGTATGCACTATTTTATTTCACAACAGTGTCATAGGAACTGACTTGTGGTTGCGCCACTAGCCTTCTTATATATTCCAATTACTGCCATCTAGAAGTGAGTGGAAGACACCAGAACTTTCTCGAACCAACAAGATTATTCTGTACGTGCTATTGGCGCCATCTGTTAGCGATAGAAGGTACTACCTATTTCCGCTTGTGTCCACCAGATGTCGTGTCACGTTACTCCTCATGGCTCGTACTCTACGACCAATCTAGAAATTACAGATAATGACAGGAAAATTAATAATATGCAGTGTTGCCGTTTTGCGGACTTTAGTCCGATTTGCAGCCTTTTTTAAACGTTGCGTACTTTTTCGGACATTTTTTTTCATCAGTGGACTATTTCACTTTTTACCACCGGCAACAATGATAATATGGTTTTGGCCCTCGGAACTTACTGGAGTAATCAGTATGGCCCTAAGGCTGGAAAGTTTGGAGACCCAGGGTCTAGAGCACATATGGGCAACCACCGGCCCGCGTAAGATATGATCCGGCCCGCGAGACATTTTGAGAAAACCCAATTAAAAAAATATTACATTAGGTACTTATACTCGGGAGTGACAGTGAGGCGGCAAACATCAAAGAATTTGATGTTTGCCGCCTCACTCTTTGATAATCGCCGCCACTCGACTTGCTCGATCAAATTCTTTGAGGTTTGCCGCCTCACGGGCGACACATCAAAAGATTTATTGCTTCTCAATTATTCTAAACTAGTTTATTCCAGATTATTCGTTCATTTTGCCTATATAAGCGGGTGGATGGCCCGAACGTTAGTTCAGTTCTATTTGAGCTACCGAGGTGATAACTTGGACAAGCGATATCCTAGCGAACTGCTCGAGCCGTCAACTTGCTTTGTGACTTTGTGTGCATCTTGAGTGGTTACTTACTATAGTTTGTTATTAAGTTTATTGAACGAAAAGTAAACAAAAATGATGTCTGGTGGAAAGAAACGAAAAGTAGATACAGAGGGTCGCCATTTTCAAGAAAAATGGACTGAAGAATTATTTTTTATCTTGCACAATAGTAAGCCTATTTGTTTGCTGTGTAATGAATCCATTTCAGTAATGAAAGAATTCAATATAAAGAGGCATTACTCAACTAAGCATGCTACGCTGCACTCACTGACAGGACAATTAAGAATAGACAAAATCCAGAAGCTTACCGCAAATTTGGAAAATCAGCAACAAATGTTTCATAAACAAAGAACACAACTTGATAATGTTGTGAAAGCTAGTTTTATAGTTAGCTCAAAATTGTCAAAGGCATTAAAACCATTTGCCGAAGGAGAATTTATCAAGGAGTGTATGTTAGAAGTTTGCGGTATTATGTGTCCTGAAAAGAAAAAAGAATTTGAAAAAATTAGTTTGTCAAGACGAACTGTTGTTCGACGTATAGAAATGATGGCTAATGATATAAAAACAACATTGACTGACCGTACGGCTGGTCTTGAATAATTTTCCATAGCATTAGACGAGAGCACCGATTTGTCTGACATAGCTCAACTGGCTATATTTATTCGAGGTGTTGATAAGGAGTTCACTGTTACTGAGGAATTGCTTGCTTTACAGCCGCTAAAAGGAACCACTACAGGAGAGGATATTTTTATTGAAGTTTAAAAGGTATTCACAAGTTTTGGCTTGCCATGGTCAAAATTAATTGGAGTATGCACTGATGGTGCACCTTCTATGGTCGGCTTACGTAAAGGTTTCATCGGAATTTTGAATGAAAAAGCAACAGAATTAAATGTGCAAAAAGATGATTTGATAGTCCTTCATTGCATTATCCACCAACAGAACTTGTGTTCTAAGTCCATTCGACTCCAGAATGTTATGAATGTGGTAGTAAAAACCATCAACTTTATTCGATCCCGAGGGCTTAACCATCGTCGGTTCAAGGCGTTTTTTGATGAAATATCAGCTGAATATAACGACGTAACATATTATTGTGAAGTCAGATGGCTGAGCAAAGGAAAAATGTTGAAACGGTTTTACGAGCTTAGAAATGAGATAGCAGACTTTATGAAAATAAAAGATAAACCACTATCTGAATTAAGTGACCCAAAATGGATATGTGACTTAGCATTTCTGGTCGATCTTACAGGCTATTTGAATGATTTAAATTTGAAACTTCAAAAACAAGGACAGTTAGTAAATGATTTGTACAGCCATTTCAGATCAAACTACGCTTGTGGGAGTCACAGATGCTGCCTGGTAACAGTTACCATTTCAACACGCTCTCTGCGTATGAAAATATTGCTTATGCTCAATATGCTGAAGAACTCAAGTTACTGTCGGAACAATTTTCGAACAGATTTTGCGACTTCAAAAACATGAAAGACTGTTTCAGTTTATTTGCTACTCCTACAACATATATTGTACAAAATGCTCCAATACACTTACAAATGGAGTTGATCGAGATTCAAGAAAACTCACTCCTAAAATCCAAATTTGAAAACGTAGAGTTCTGCGATTTCTACAAAAAATACCCAGAAGAAGACAATTTTCCGCAGCTTAGAAAATTCGCAAGAAGATTGATTTGTGCGTTTGGCAGTACTTATAAATGCAAACAGTTCTTTTCATTGATGAAAGTTAATAAATCAACACATCGTACAAGACTGACTGACGATAATTTGGAAAATTCTTTACGTCTTTGTGTCAGTGGAATTAATCCAAATATCGATGGATTAGTTTCCCAAATTCAAGCTCAAGTGTCTCATTGATTTCGGTGTATTTAACTTTCGTAGTTTGTAACAATTGCAAATTTAACGATTTAATTATAATGTAGCATTTTTTTAAATTTCATTTTGTTATTTTAATAAATTGTACTCTAATAACATTGTCGTATTATTTCATGTCTAATATCTATCGCAAAAAATATTATCACTACTTTAAAATGCACTAAGTACTTTTAAACGCGGCCCGCGAACGTATTTGCACGCTAAAGTTTGGCCCTCAACATGTCAAAGGTTGCCCATACCTGGTAAACCTGGTAAACCATCCCAGCCCTCTTTTCCACTAGAGGTCTGCCCTGACAGCTCCTGAAGTATGGCAGAAATAGAGATATCGTTAATTCGGTTGATCGATATATGATTAAGACTAGTCCTACACGAAGAGAGTTGAGAAAGCACTGGTTGTGAGGTATTATAAACTGAACCAAAGAAGTCTGCAAATATATTTGCCACATCCTGCGGGTCGGTGTATGTACTCCCTTCTGAAACGAGTTTATAAAACTCCAAAAGCGTCTCGGGTTATTATTAATGGACGACTCAATCGAATCAATGTAATTTTTGAAACAAGCCTGTGTGAGTTCCTAGCATTTTGCTCGTGTGGACTGGAATCTAATATAGTCGATCACGTGTTGTGATTGTTTAAATTTCTTATGCTGTTTTTTCTTTAAAAATATCAAGTCAATTAGTTCCTTACTAAACCATTTAGGAAATTTAAACTGAGCTGACGACCTAATCCGAATGATTGGAACGCATTTTTTAATTGAGTTAAATAAAATATCGTAAAAGTAATCCAAGTCGCTGTTTACATTATCACTTGTTAGTAATAAGTCCCAAAGAGTATTTATTAAAATATCATTGAGAAGGTCAAAGTTACTGTTATTAAAGTCATATTTCAAACTACTTGAGAAATTAGAATTATTACTTTGAGCGAATAAGTTTAAATCTAATACAAGCGCGGGATCATGGCGATCACAAGTAACAAGCGGAACAACAGCTGCAGTAACTTCACTTTGTTCGGCCAAATCAGTTTGTAAAAATATAAGATCAAACATGACCGCATTATCATTTAAGACGTTATTAGTTTGCATAGTATTGGCATAACCATAAGCCATAGCAACCTGATTAGCGAGCGGACAGGCTGATTCCGTATAAACACCAAAGCTGCTGTGTACCCAAATTATGTTTGGGAGATTAAAATCACCAAAAACACATACATTATGATGAGGATACTCTATGGTCAGTCTTTCGAGGTTAGCACTATGGTCTTGATACACAGACAAAGCAGACCCAGGAGGGATATAAACCGCCCCTAATATAAAATCCTGGGACTCAATTCTTACAGAAATAAAAATCTCTTCGTGAATAAAAGTTTCACGGTACAATAAATGAGAATTTAACGCATTTTTAATAGCGATACATACACCACCGCCACGCGATTTGCCCGACCTTTGGGGGTCACGATCACACCTATAAAGTTTATAGTTTAGGAAACCCAATTCAGCGTCAAAAAAGTCTGACGTTAACCAAGTTTCAGTGAGAATAATTATATCGTATTCGTATAGAATAAACGACTTTTTTATTTCAAACAATTTGGTCCTAAGACCTCGAACATTTTGGTAATAAGTGCGTAAGCATTTATTACCAGACGCTAAATTATAGTTAACAGCCGCAGCATCGTCGATGATCGGATCCAGAGGGTGTGATTTAGTCGGGGTATCTATAACTGTTGGAAGGTTGTTCCTTCCTGAGGTAACAAAGTACTGGATCCTGTTGTAGATGATTTTATATTCCGTTTTCGGTTAGAGAATGGGCGAACTACTATCCCTTCTGGCCATTTATCGGCACTAAAAATTGATGGTGAATTTTCTGCGCAGATCCCGACTTTAAAGGAACAGTATCTAGCGTTGTTTATGTATTTAAAACCGAGTCGACCTTGTTAGTTTAATTACACTGACTTTTCACGTCACGCGAGGAATTTCATGTGTGACGTCAGAAAAGCTCCTTGTATTTCTCGGGACGTAGATATTTCTAATAAAATCAAATTTGCTATGAAATTTAAACATATGTGACGGTATGATTTTTAATTACTTTAATTTTTTTCGTATTGAGAAGGCTGCCTTAGAAAATCTGTCAAAAAAAAAAAATAATAATTGTGAGCGGTCAACTTGGTACGATCACGATCACGAGCTATACTGTTTATTGGTATTACGACATCATAAACTACAGAAAGGGTTCTTGCTAGACCTAAGTTCAAAGATTACCGTCGAATATAGTGTTAATACTGCTGAAAATTCCTCAACTCCTCGTCTTGAGTTCACTGATGAAACTCTCCAAATCCTCATCTGGCCGTTAGTGTGGTGGTTGGTTTCTGCGGGTCACCGGTCTGTGCTTGAAGAGTATTGTCAAGAGAAAATCAAGAACATGTCCGTGCTCGAACAAAAAATCAAGAAATTGAACCGTAATTAATTAGTCTTCAACCGCAACCCCAAGTGGAGGATACTGCAATAATTACGCTTGCACAGGATACAGATAAGTCCCAAGAAACTTTTATATTGTGTTTATTTTTCAAATTGAATTATTCATATCTAATCAACCTCTTTAGTTTATAAATAATGTAATCTTCAGTGCACTCGAGAATTAGGTCATGAAGCATTGCAATTGGCTAACTTTTAATATTAACTCACAATTTGGAAAATAAAAATTAACCCAAAATTCAATTTATATCAAATTCTTATCTTAGTTGTTATTTCGTAATTTAAACAATTAAGATTACTCAGATGTTCCTGTCAATTACGTGGCGCCCAAAACATATATAAAAAAAAACTGGACCCACCCTCCGTACTGAGTGAGCTGGACAAGAAACAATTAGCTAAATTGAAGTTAACGTCACAGAATTGCACACTATGACCGATTTTTGGTTTCCGCTGGAAGTCAGCATGATGATGTTTCTGCCGAAAATTGCGGAATTCGAGGAAGACGTGTTGAAACAGAACGGATGGTCAGTAACAGGAATTTCCCAATCTTTGAAAATGGAAATCGCACACGTGGTCGCTAGTTACATGCTGCCCTTAGTCTTCCTGTTTTCCGTTATGCATGCCACCCGTATCGTTGATTTCAGATTGCTAAGATGCGGTTTATTGGAGTTTTTCTCTGATATATCGTCAAGATAACGGAAAACAGGAAGAACAAGGACAGCGTGTAACTAGGGACAACGTGTGCGATTTCCATTTTCAAAGATTGGGAAATTCCTGTTACTGACCATCCGTTCTGTTTCAACACGATTTCCTCGAATTCCGCAATTTTCGGCAGAAACAGCATCATGCTGACTTCCAGCGGAAACCAAAAATCGGTCATAATGTGCAATTTTGTGACGTTAACTTCAATTTAGCTAATTGTTCCTGGTCGAGCTCACTCAGTACGAGGGGTGGGTTCTGTTTTTCTTTTTATTTATGTTTTGGGCGCCACGTAATTTACAGGAACATCTGAGTAATCCTAATTGTTTAAATTACGAAATAACAACTAAGATAAGAATTTGTTATAAATTAAATTTTGTGTAAATTTTTGTTTTCCAAATTGTGAGTTGATATTAAAAGTTAGCCAATTGCAATGCTACATGACCTAATTCTCGAGTGCACTGGAGATTACATTATTTATAAACTAAAGAGGTTGATTAAATATGAATAATTCAATTTGAAAAATAAACACAATATAAAAGTTTCTTGGGGCTTATCTGTATCCTGGGCAAGAGTAGTTATAGCAGGATCGTCCACTGGGGGTTGCGGTTGAAGACTAATTAATTACGGTTCGATTTCTTTATTTTTTGTTCAAGCACGGACATGTTCTTCATTTTCTCTTGACAATACTCTTCAAGCACGGACCGGTGACCCGCAGAAATCAACCACCGTACTAACGGCCAGATGAGGAGTTGAAGAGTTTCAGCAGTAAAGGCAAGACGAGGAGTTGAAGAATTTTCAGCAGTATTAACATTATATTCGACGGTAATCTTTGAACTTAGGTCTAGCAAGAACCCTTTCTGTAGTCTATGATGTCGTAATACCAACAAACAGTACAGCTCGTGATCGTGATCGTGCCAAGTTCACCGCTAACAATCATTATTTTTTTTTTTTGACAGCCAGCCTTCTCAAATAAAAACATAGGAAAAAATTAAAGTAATTAAAAATCATACTGTCACACATAATAAGTAAAAACAAGTACATTTTCAATTTCACAATATTTCAGTGTTTTATCCGTTTCGCTACGCAACTAAACCAAATTTTCAGAATTTTCTAAACTTTATATTTTATTTCGTGAGTAAACAAGGATAGTAAATCTATGTTAAAAAACAAAAATTAACATTTCTTAAGATATAAAATTTTTGTCTCGTGTAATATAAGGCAAAAGTAATGTCATTTTATGAATTGGCTGCCATTTTATTAAAAATTAAAAAAATAGGCAATGTGTTGACTGAAAGTTAATTTATAGGTGTGAAATTGATAATATAAAGTTAAAAAAATGATATCGGTCAAGTGACCATCTCCTGAGTTGGCAAAAGGCAAAAGTAATGTCATATTATGAATTGGCTGCCATTTTATTAGAAATAAAAAAAATAGGCAATGTGTTGACTGAAAGTTAATTTATAGGTGTGAAATTGATAATATAAAGTTAAATAAATGATATCGGTCAAATGACCATCTCCTGAGTTGATGTTGATTTTGCTCATTTTACAGCATTTTGAATTGTTGTACGTAAAACATTAGGCTCCAAATTGGTAATTTCTTCTTCAATGTTGGCTTTCAAGACTTGCAAGGTTTGTGGTTTGTTGCGGTAAATGCGAAATTTCAAAAAGACCCACAGGGAGAACATTAAATGACTAAAAATGTTTTTAAAGATAATAATCTAGTTTTTAAAATTATGTTTAATATCGTATGTTCTATAAAATAAAACCTCTAGAGTGCTATGAAATAAATTGTAGGTTGGCAACTCTGAAATTATACATTATAATTGTTATGTCTGACGTTTTATATGGCAATTCCTAACGCGTGTAGCCAACATAAATAAAAAAAAAGATAAAATCATAGCACTCTAGAGGTTTTTTCTATTAAACATATGATATTAATTGAAGTAAAACTGACATGTTAGCCACAATCTGAAATGTTAAATTTTTTCGACATTTCCCCGATTCAAGATTTTTTTCCTGGCCTTTTAATATAACTTTCCTCTGTGGGAAACCTCCATTTTGTTAAATTGTTTTCATTGTTTTTGTCAATATTTAAGTTAATTTTATTAACGTTTACGTATTTTGTAATTTGCCTGCTGATTTTGACAAATTTAATAATGTCATATGGCTTTTTTGTTAGTGTTTTGGTCAATTTAAATACAATTTCACGACTTTTCTCTGACTTTCCCGGTTTTAACGATATTCAGTGAGTTTTTTATCTACGCAATTTTCAGGCATTCGTCGATTTTATAATAGAGTTCAATTTGAAGCTTTAAACGAGTGTTTTCCACTCCCAGACTAAGCATGAAGTAAAATTTCGAGTTTAGAAAAGCCCCGTGAACATTTTCGGGCTTTTCTAAACTCGAAATGTTACTTCATGCGCCACGTGGTTAAATCACTGATTTTAGGTAAAGTTTAAAATATTCTACAAAAGCAGTATGCTAAAAAGGTCTAGCAAGAACCCTTTCTGTAGTCTATGAAGTCGTAATAACAACAAACAGTACAGCTCGTGATCGTGATCGTACCAAGTTCACCGCTAACAATCTTTTTTTTTGACAGCCAGCCTTCTCAAATAAAAACATACGAAAAAAATTAAAGTAATTAAAAATCATACCGTCACAATATATATAAAAATGTTTGCATACACATATGTGAACAATTTGTTTGTTTATCTAAAAGAAATGAAATTATTAATTTATAAATATAAAATAATAAATAGTGATGTGTCCATCAGAATACTTTCCCCGTAATTTAAACAATTGATAATTAACATACTAAACTTATTTCATTTGTCAATTACTTAAAGACCATTTCACATTAAATCAGTGTTTGTAACGCGTGGCGCATTAAGTAAAATTTCGAGTTCAGAAAAGCCTGAATTTGGCTCGGTCGCTCTGCTTCGCTACGCGCCCGAGCCAAATTTTCAGGCTCTTCTAAACTCTAAATTTTACTTCATGCTTAACCTGGAAGTGGAAACACTCGTTAGACGATAAGATAGAATCTTAGTCAATAATCGCCTGATTTTGTTTTTTTTTTAACTTTAGCGCAAAGTTTATTCATTTATCGTCAATCGCTGATAATTTTATAAAAATCCCAAATGTCTTTCGTAATCTAAGATCAGAAAACAAGAAACTTTACCTTTTAATTATTCATTAATTTATTTATTTATTTCAACTAAAGGCGTCTGTAATGTTTTCAAAAATCGCTCGATTTTTTTTTTCAACTTTACCAGGAAGTCTATTCATGTATCGACAATTGCTAATAATTTTATCAAAATCCGAAATTTCTTTCGTAATCTAACATCACGAAAACGAGAAACTGTACCTTTTAATATCTTATTATTTGTTCAGTTAAATTGATTCAATTGATTATGTACAAACGTTTGATTTTGTTTTAAATAACTTTTTATAGCCTATCAAAGTTTACTCATTTCTGTGTAGATTCTATGAATTTTATGTTGATTTGGTAATCTGTTGAGTTTTTACAATTCTTCCAAAGATAACATTTTTCTAAAATCGTTAATTTTATTACATGAATTCAACTTTAGCTTTATATTTCAAGAAAATGCGATTATTTAATTTTCTTTCAATAAAATGTAAGTGCAATTGATTCTAAGTAAATTCAATGGGCCGTATTCTTTTCTTATGTTTATTTTAGTAATGCCGTTGTTAAATTTTTAAACATGACATTTAATAATGACTCTATTCTTTTCTCGTGATTAGCGCTAATCACGGCGATTTTAAATATGACAGCTGTCAAATTTAAACAAAACTTTTAAACACGACCGGGGCCGTCTTTAAAGTCGTGATTAGACGTGTTTAGAAATAAATCATGGCGAATTTTGTACGTAACATACAAGACATAGCTGCTGTGCGCGAAATATATGGACTTCGGCGTCAGATTGTTGTGCCAAGGGCTTTACGCGATCGAATCGATCCTTTTGAAGCGTTCAATGAGCGCGAATTCCGTAACCGCTATCGTTTAACTAAAGAAGCGGTGTATTTTGTGATTGAGTTGGTGGAAGAACGTTTAGAGCCCCTAACCAAGCGCGGAATAAATATTTCGCCTGCCTTACAGGTACTTATTACGTTAAGATACTTCGCTAAGGGATGTTACCAGTTAGAACTTGGTAAGTACGTGTGGTTTAATTATTTTTCATTATTATACATATGGTAACGTATGTAAGATAATTTTTAAATTTTTAGGAGATTTACATGGAAGTAGCCAATCAACGGTCTCCAGGATAATAGCCAAAGTGTCCCGAGCAATAGCTTCTAAACTCGAGCTATTTGTAAAGTGGCCAAAACAACAAAGTACAAATGAAGCATTCTACAATATTGCTGGCTTTCCAGGTATTGTAGGATGCATAGATTGCACCCATATTAAAATTAAAAACCCTCATGGCAATCAACCTCTACTCTACTGCAATCGAACGGGGTTTTATTCATTAAATGTGCAGGTATTACTTACATAATTTAGTAAATGTTTCCTTATTAACACTTCATTTTACAGATTATATGTGATGCTGCTACCCGGATTATTGATGTGGTTGCTAGATGGAGAGGAAGTACGCATGATTCACGTGTATGGAACAATTGTAAAGTTCAGGAGGCATTCGAGGTAGATTAATTTTCAGTGTTACAGAAGGATTTCTAATTATAAAATTTACAGAATAATCAAAAGAAGGGCATATTGCTTGGTGATAGTGGCTATGCCTGTACTCGGTACCTGCTGACGCCTTTATTGAATCCAGAAGGACACGCGGAACAAGCCTACAATAAAGCCCATAAATCAACTCGCGTTATTGTAGAATGTTGTTTTGGCCGATGGAAAGGTATGTTTAAAGCTCTCCAAAATGGCATGCAAATTTCATTAGAAACGGCCAAAGCATGCATTGCTGCAATGGCAGTGCTATACAACATTAAATTAGAGTTCGATGATGAGGATTGGAAATATGATGATGACGACGAAGAAGAAAATGTTGAACACGAAGAGCCATTGCATCAACCTGCAGAGCAGCAGGTATCCGTGCGTGGAAACATCTTCAGGAATAGATTTATTGAGGAGCACTTTAATTAAGTAGTATTCCTGTAATAAAATGAACATTTTTTCGCGTTATCTCAAAACTTTTGGAAAATTTAAAACAAAATTCATCTCACAATATGTTATCAGTTTTCTTTTTTACTTAACTATTTTATTTGCTTAAATTTATTTACCAGTTCGTGCAAAGCTCATTTTAGGGTTTTTGTATTAGAGTTACATTACAATGAATAGTTACTAATTCATATTTTTAGAATAGAAGCATTATTGTATATAGAATATATATTTTATTTATGTTTATATATGAATAAATGTAATTTATAACAACAAACAATTTATTTTTTGAATTTATTATTTAAATGTTAGCAATATTTTGTAATGTATTACTATTTTCTAATTGTTTTTTTAATATTGCAAGCCTGGCAATTTCTGCTTCTTTTTTTATTTCTAAAATTTCCATGTTTTTTATTAAGGCGTAGCATTTCTTCTTCAAATTGAGTCATGTTCTTGTTTCTCTTCTTGTTCATTTTTTCTTGTTGTATACTACAGGAAGGATTTTGAGTAGGTTCTGGAGATGGAATACTATAAAGACCAAATAGGTTTGTTAAAAAACACAATTTAAATATCAAGCGTAAATATTAAGTGTGCTCATCAAATTCTAAATAAATAAATTAATATCAAAACTTTCTTTATTTGCTGGTGTTCGGATTCAATATGTCCAGTTTCTGGATTTATTAATCCCTCAAAACGGTCACAAGTTGTTTCTTCAGGTGTGGGAAAAGCGACGCCGACGTTAGGAATTGAGTGCGTCTCCTGTATCTATAACAATTTATTACATACATTCAAAAATGTTATATGACAAAATTTTACTATAAGACTCACCTGAATGCCATCAGAGTCAAATATGGAAATATCTTCTATAAAATCAGCTGACGCAATGTTATAAATTGTCCAGTCAGTCTCTGATGGCACATCGTCCGCAGACGGTCCTTCACCACCACCAGTCTTGCGCTGCTCTTTTCTAAACTTAGATATTTTTGTTTTTGCTCCTTGCTTTATGCGGAAATAACTTTCCTTTAATTTGTTTGGGGATCGATTGTACCCTGCGGCTCTCATTTTTTCAGCTAGCGCTTCCCATAATTTTCTCTTCTTTTTGAAAATGTTGGGTTCGGCAGTTTTACTTTCTAAAATTGAGGCATTCTCTTTCACAAATTCAGTGATCATATCTCTTTCATCTACTGAAAAGTTCTGGTTCCTTAATCTTTTGCTTTTGGTAGTCATTCTAGGGTGTAAAAATTATAAAGGAATTATTATGGTTTGTCTAATTAAATAATGATAAAAAATAAAAGCATGTAAAGTACGTATAAAGCACGATTTTTGTCATCATTTTAAGATGAATATAAACAGCTATGATGATATGCATTTTTATTTTCAAATATGGCAAAATTAATTGATTTGAGTTATTTTATTATATTGTGTTGAAAATATGTAGTATTTTTACTTACATCTTAATTTTTGTCCACACTAAAAACGTTACACACAACGTTCTGTACGTTGTTTTGAATGTTTTCCGTTGTTTTGTTTTACAATTTGAAGTGACGTCACGCTCATTACGTATTTGCGACGTTGCCATATCTATTTTCGCCTTTAAAACATGACGCGTCGTGATTAGCTAAATACGACATAAACATAAGAAAAGAATAGTCCCGCTATTAAAGTTATGATTAGTGCTAACGTCGTGATTCCCTTCACGCTAGGAACGTACCTTGACGTGGTGTGGGGGCAAGGAAAGGTTAAAGGCCAATGAGCGGAGCGCGGAGATACGGGGCTCCTCTATGGAGACCCGGACCCCCGTGCTGCTGTGAGGTGAGACCTTATCGCTAAACGTTCCGAGGCTGATACAACCTCCTTGCTGTTACAGTCTCCTTTGTAGAATCGCTTCACCTCTATACAGCCACTCTTGGCAAACTCTTCAATCATTTCTGGATCCCCTTCAGTTCACCGAACCGATCGGGACTCAAAGGGGGATCCAAACCCAGCTTGTAATCTTTGCACTATCAATCTTCTCCATCTTCTATACAACCATGGACAAGCAAAACGAAGGAACTAGTCTCCAGGTGGGTACACAAAAATCCCACCCCGCGTCAGCGGGCTGCCCCATCGGATCTGGAGGGGGCAACTGTCCATCCGTGTCAGGCCTTCAAGGCAAACACAAGTCCGAGAAGGACTCCAAAAAGTCGGGGAAGGCTGCGGCTAAGGCTGGCCAGAAGCGACAGGCGTACAATGCAGACTTGAAACCCTCTACAAGGGCATTCAGAAACAGGAGAGCGGCTCACCGAATCCGCCTGAAATTCGAGTCCGTTCCAGAGATCGAGCTTTCCGACCAGGATAAAAAGTCTCTGGAATGGGCTAGGGAAATAATTAGGGAACACGGGGAGAAACCCGCTGCGACCGCAACGCCCAAGAGGCAGCGATCGCAGGGGGAGACCCCACCGTGCCCTAAAAAGGTAAGGAGGACCGGGCCCTCTCCGAAAATTACACCTGGCCGCACCTTTAGTGACATCCTCAAGGAGCACACTATATTTGCGGTAATAGATAGGAGCCACAGGGAGGGTTCAATCTCGCCGGCGAACTGGCAGCTGGCAGAGATGGCCCTCCTTAAAGTCTATAAGGAGGTTCTGTCTGCCAACCCAGGAACGGCTCCCAAGTGTCGAGACGCAGGTTGGCACCAAGGCCACGTCAAACTGGTGGCCTGTGCAGATCAGAGGTCTGCTGACCTGTTCAGGCTGGCCATAGGGAAGGTAGGTGAGGTCTGGCCGGGTGCTGCTATCGAGGCTGTAACCAGGGACAAGATCCCGAACAGACCTCGGTGCAGGGCCTGGGTCCCGACCGAGCCTGCTGACCCGCCGACGATCGAAGAATTCATCCGTATGAGCAACCCGGAGTTGCCGACAGCGGATTGGATGGTGGTCAGTGTAGGGGAGGCGAGGGGCAACACCAGACCGGTGACAATCACCGTCAACGAGGAGTCCGTCGCCCTTCTAGAGACCTGTGGAGGGGTGATAAGCTATGGCTTTGGGGCGATCACCCTCAAAATCTATAAGAAGGATCGGGAAACCGCTAATTCCAAGAAGGAGGCGGCCTCTGAAGAGCCGATGGAAACAGCTCCACACCCTGGTGTGGAAACTGGTCCCCACTCTGATGTGGACAGTGAGCCTGTACTAGAGGCTATGAATCGCCTGCGCACGCACTCAGAGAAGACGGGGGAGAGTGAAGGAGACGAGGATCTCGCTCTCTTCTCCGGATCTGATCCGGATGATGACGACCTGAACACCACGGTCGTCAACCCCTAAAGCGGTACGATGGCGAAGGTGATTCAGATCAACCTGCATCACTGCAAGGCAGCCTCGGCTGCGCTAATCCTTACCCTAGGAAGGGATGGATACGATGTCGCCCTGATCCAAGAACCATGGATCGTAGGAGATCGGGTTTGCGGACTGGGCTCAGCTGACTTTAAGGTCTTTTACAAACAAGGGGTAGGTAAACCCAGATCGTGTATCTTAATAAACAAAAGGCACTCTGCTTTCCTGCTTCCCTGTTTCAGCGACTGCGACACAGCTGTCGTCTCCATGGAGAGTGGCCCTTACCAGCTTTGGGTGGCCTCCTCCTACATGGCCCATGACAAGGGAACCCCCCCAGAAGGCATGGTAATGGCGGTGGGAGAAGCTAACCGGAAGGGGGTGGATCTCGTCATCGGCGCTGACGCGAACGCTCATCACCCAATATGGGGGAGCTCCGACACAAATGACAGAGGTGAGTTGCTACTTGATTTTATTCTGGCCACTAACCTTTCCATATGTAACATTGGTAGCGAACCCACGTTTATTACCTCCAACAGACGCGAGGTTCTAGACATAACTTTGGTCTCGGACCAAGCGCACAATAAAGTTAAAAACTGGAAGGTCAGTGGTGAACACTCCTTCTCGGACCATAGGTATATAGAATTTCAGGTGGATATGCGTATCCCAGTAAATCCTATAATGACCAACAAAAGATTAACGAACTGGGACACTTATAGGGCCGTCCTCACTAGGGTGTTGCCTAGCGATACACCACGCAGACCTTCCACTGAGGAGGAGTTGGATTGCTTGGTAACTACCCTCACTGATGCCTGTAATAGCGCAATGGGCGCAGCCTGTCCTGGAAAAATCCCTAGAGGAAAAAAGAAGCCTAAATGGTGGAACCAGGAGATTTCCTCCCTAAGAAAGGAGTGCAATAGGCTGTTCAACAGGGCAAAACAAACCAGCGAATGGTCTCTGTACAAGGACAGCCTCAGAGCCTTCAAAAAGGCTGTCAGGCAGGCAAAGAGAGCCTCCTGGAGAACTTTCTGCAACCAGATTGAGGAGGCCTCTGAGGCCAGCCGACTCAGGAAAATACTATCGGGGAACCCAGCTATCCCGGGTTTTCTCATGAAGCAGGGTGGTGAGTGGACCACCTCATGCGAGGAGACCCTAGAGGTGCTAATGGAGACTCACTTTCCCTCCGACGCTGGTGGGAGAGGGGCTCTCCGGACACCCAAGAGGAGCTGCCCGACTGGGGATATCCTGAGCAAGGATAAATTGGCTTGGAGTGTGAACAGCTTCAAGCCCTTCAAAACCGCAGGCCCGGACGGGATCATTCCTGCTGAATTACAGATGGCTGCGGATATTATCAATCCCTGGTTGGAAATAATATTCGAAGCCTGCTTAACTCTTTTGTACATCCCGCAGAGGTGGAAAGAGACTAATGTGGTGTTTATACCCAAAGCGGGAAAAATATCTCACTCAACACCGAAGGACTATAGGCCGATTAGCTTATCCTCCTTCCTACTCAAGACACTGGAGAGGTTAGTGGAGGCGTACATAAAAGAGCGCATACATCCAAACCTCTGGTCGACTAGCCAACACGCGTACACTAGGGGCAGATCAGTAGACACAGCTCTGCACGCCCTCCTAAGTCAGGTTGAAAATTCCATGTGCAAGAAAGAGTTCACGTTGGCGGTATTCCTGGATATCGAAGGAGCCTTCAACTTCGTGCGCCCAGGGGCGATTTTGTCGGCCCTTGGTAATCTGCACATGGATGAGTCGATATGCCTCTTCGTAGAGGAGCTACTAACGAGGAGGCACATTGTCTCTGCGCTGGGCGGCTCACGCTCAAGAAGAGAGGTCAGTAGAGGCACCCCTCAAGGGGGTGTCCTCTCTCCACTACTATGGAATATAGTTATGAACGAACTACTGAAAGGACTAGAGTCTACGGGGTGTAAAACAATTGCCTATGCTGATGACGTGACCCTCGCGGTCTCTGGTAAACACGTAGGCATCCTATCTGAACTCATGGAGAGGGCACTCCGCAAGGTAACCCGCTAGTGTGAGGAATGTGGACTGGGGGTAAATCCCCTCAAAACTGAGCTTGTACTCTTCACCAAAATGCATAGGATACCAAACTTCAAAGCTCCCGTCCTAAACGGCACGGGACTGGTGGTAAAGGAGCAAGCCAAATATTTGGGCACCTTAGTCGATAGGAAGTTAAGTTGGAAGCCCAATATTCAGGAGAGAGTACGGAAAGCGCAGATCGCGCTGTACTCATGCAAAAGAGCTGTGGGGAAGAACTGGGGACTGAAACCGAGCGTTGTCCACTGGATGTACACGACTGTGGTGAGACCCATTCTGTTCTACGGAGTTGCGGTCTGGTGGACTGCTCTTGATAAGAAAATTCACCGGACCGCACTGGGTAAGGTACAGAGATCAGCCGAACTGCTCATAACAGGCGCGGTTAGATCTACCCCCTCCAAAGCGCTAGATGTAATACTAAATCTAGCTCCTGTTGACCTTTACTGCAGGTATGCTGCAGCTAGCACAGCAATCAGGATCAACTCGGTCGGGATATGGAATAGTAGCAAACAGGGCCATGGAAGGATCCTGAATGAGCTTGTCGATATCCCACTGAGGACTGATAGCTGTCTTCCAGAACGTACCTTTGGGAACAAGTTCTCCATTTCCATCCCGGACAAAACCGAATGGGTAGAGGGCAAGATTGTTCAGGGAAATGAAGTCTGGCTCTTCACGGATGGCTCCAAGTCCGAAAACAGAGTAGGGGGTGGAATTTTCTCACATGAGTTCAACCTCAAAAAACCTTTTCGACTCCCAAACCACTGCAGCGTCCTACAGGCGGAAGTCATGGCTATCCGAGTGGCAGTGGACTGGATAGGTAAAACCGACCTTCAGGTAAACCATATCAGGTTCGTCACCGACAGCCAGGCCGCCATTAGGACATTAAATAGTCCCTGCTGCACCTCCAAGGTGGTCAGAGACTGCAGAAAAGTGCTCAACAAGCTCGCTAACAGCTGTGAAGTGGGGCTCATCTGGGTACCAGGTCACAGTAATATCAAGGGAAACTCAATTGCCGACGGCCTCGCAAGGAAGGGGGCAAGAATGAGAGACCTATCTACTGAACTTTCCGCCGACATTCCTCTTAGGGAATGCAAGAGACTATTAAGGGACCAAATGACATCATGGGTTAACCTTAGGTGGAAGGAAGAAGACACGTGTCACATAACAAGGCAGCTATGGCCTATGTGTGACACTACAAACAGTAAAAGATTAATTGCACTTAGCAGAATCGACATAAGGAAGGCAGTAGGGATCATCACGGGTCACTGTTTTCTGGGTGGACACGCACAAAAGATGGGTCTCAAATACAACGACTTCTGCAGAGAATGCCTAGATGAGGAGGAGGAAGAAACAGTACTCCACTATCTAGGTCAATGTCCTGCTCTTGAGGGGAAACGAATGAAGTACCTCGGTCTGCACCACGCAAGTGAACTGGCGGAGCTCTCACCTATAAAGGTGGGAGATCTGATCAGATTCATTAGGTGCTCAAATTGGGTTGTATAGGGGAAGGATCCCTCATGGTATCACAACGGGCCCTATGGGCCTAAGTGAACAGCCTCGGCTGTTGCCATATAAACCTAACCTAACCAACCTAACGTCGTGATTAACTAATAGCAGCTTAGTTACGACTTTAATAACGAGAAAAGAATACGGCCCAATGAATTTAATGTTGATTGCATTAAATTTTGATTTTTTACAATTTATCAAACAAAATAAATTTTAGAAATTTAGGTTAAAATTTTAAAAAAATGTTGATACTTTTCGCCAACTACCAAATTTCAAAGATTTTCGTTAATTTTTACCTCATTAATTATAACATTTTTGTTTATGATTGTCGTTAAATTTCAACATTTTGACGCCATTCGGGAATTTTTTAGAATTTGACTTTGCAATTATCCTCATTAATTATAAAAATGTCGACACTTTTTATGATTGTCGTTAAATTTCAAGATTTTGACGCCATTCGGGAATTTTCTAGAATTTGACTTTGCAATTATCGTCCATTTTGGGAAATTCATAAAGAGCATATAATTTTTTAAAATTAATAATTAGATTTTGAAAATTGACTAAATATATTATTATAATTATTATTGTTTTCTTGAAAATTCACGAAATACGTCAACATTTTTAAAGTTAATAAAACGTGATAAAGTGTCGAATTTTGAAAATTAAGGAAACACATTTTAAAATTTAACAAAAATTTAGGAAATTCACGAAAGCTGCCAAGATTTAGAAACCTACCAAAAATTCATTAGAAATATAAAAATTATGAAAATTAATCAACATTTTAAAAATCAACGGAAATCTTGGAATTTCTTGAAAAACTTTGAACATTTATAAATTTTAAGAAAATTAACGGATATTGAAAAGAATTTAAAAATTTACGAATATCTTAATGTTATCATTGTTAAAGTTACCGAACGAATTGAAAATTTATGAAAAGTATCAGAATTTTCCGAATTATCGAAAATTCAGGAAATTCTAAAATTCATCTGAAGTTTTGAAAATTAAATGAAATTTTGGAAATTCACAAAAGCCGCCAAGATTTAAAAAAAGTAATGAAAACATTAAAACTCAAGAATTTAAATATTAACGAAAACCTTAGAAATTCATGAAAAACTATAAGTTAATGATAGTCATAAAAAGTCACGTCACGACAACTGGAAAAATTTAAAAATTGACGAAAATCTTGAAAACCGATTTTATAAACGAATGAAAATCTTTGAAAAAGTTATTAATTATTCTCTAACGAGTGTTTTCCACTCCCAGACTAAGCATGAAGTAAAATTTCGAGTTGAGAAAAGCCCCAAGAATTTGGATTTGGACGCGCAGCGTCCAAATCCAAATTCCGGCTTTTCTCAACTCGAAATTTTACTTCATGCGCCACGCGTATAAAACACTGATTTAGTGTAAAGTTCAAAATATACTGCTCATTTAATATTTAAATTTTCAGTCGACTTCCAAAACTTGGCAGTTTTCGTAAATATCTTAGAATTCTTGTAATTTTGCTGAAATTTTAATGAGATTTTTAATAATTCGAGATTTTCGTCAATTTATAAAAAATTTATGAAATTTTCAATGATTTATAGAATTTTCGGATATATGTGTATAAACATTAAATCCAAATTTTTTGATTATCTACAACTTTTCTTGACAAGATTTTTTATATGATCAATATTGAAGAACAAGATTTTTGAATATTATCGATATTGAAGAAAAAACAAAATAAAATGCTAAAAGTAAACTACCAATTTCGGTTTCCGCATTTTTACCAAACGTTGAACGAATTGTAACAAAAACCTTGAGTTTATAGTGTCATCTCAACAGTTCAATCAGTTTAGACTTTATCGTGACGACAGAATTACAGGACAGACATTTTTCAAAAATGGTCTTAATCAACTCGCGGGGACCTTAAAATGGTTATATCCTCTAAGATTTTTGATTTGAAAATGTTCGCGAAAACAATACTTGCCCTTTGTTTTGCATATGGGGGAAAATACAAATATTAAATGGTATTTTTTTTGTAAATCACGTATATGTTTTGTTTTATTTTGGGGAACTTGCGACCTTCGTAAGTTTCTTGTGGCCTTTAAAAATGTATCTTGTTTTTTTTTTATAAAAATTGCATTTATAAGTATATTAACTTATGTAGCCTCCTTTATTACGCCTAATTCAACAAATTTGGCATCCAATGGTAAAAAAGTTCTCCACCTATAGTTTGTCTCAGTTACAATTATTTATTTATGTTTATTAAGTTATAAAAACCACAATTTCATTGACTTAAAAAGGGCGGTAAATTGGAGACTGCCCAGGGCGGCAAAAGTTCTAGGTACGCCACTGGAGAAGGCAGGATGCGCCTGAACGAAATTTGAACGGTAGAAGAGCATTTCCCGAACGTAGCCAAGACAGTCCTGAAAAGTTAGGCCGTAAATGTACCATTCGGCGCTGGCTCTCGCAGAGATAACACCATTGAAATCCCGAAGGGTCCTCGTCCGATGCACCACCTGGCATGTGCACGCGAGTTCCTTTCTTTCAAATAAATGTGCGCCCAACGTAGTCAGGTTCCACTTTCTCATTTTTTGAGCAGCGGAAATACACGAACGGCGCTCGTTCTGCGCATGAGAGTGCCTAATTTGAAAAATTCCACTATACCTCCTTTAAGGGCGACAACATGTTTATCTCAATGGCGTGACAGTGACATAAACGACCTATAAATACTAAAAATTATACGAGGCGCCGCTGTATGTCACCACCGATAAGTTAAACCAATACCTTTTATAGGGGTGTCATTTTTTGTACGCAAACATGCCCTCTCGGGACTAGCTAAATGAAATAACCTGTGTATAGATAAATAAATAACACAATTTTATAGTTTTCACGACTCTTTATTTATATTAATTAATAGTAACAAGTTACATATCCAGATGCCTATTACAATCACAGAAATGAAATTACAGGTATTGTCGGGCTGTAAAAATATTATTCCTCAACTAATTGTCAGACAGTTAAATATTTATGCATTACGTTTATGTACACACATGTACATAGTGTAACAAACAACATTTCTTTCGGTTAACTTGTTTTTTTTTTAATATTTCGACTCCACTCGAAGCTGAACAATTGTTTAAGAGGCACATTCATTAATACACGTGTTTCCGCAGACCACCTCAGAATTGTTTGTCTCTCATTCTTTTTACAGTAATGATTCTTCTTCGCGTTTTCAATGAGGTTTTGTTTTCTTTTTCCTTTTTGGTAAAATATACACTATAGTAAAAATATATGTATTCACAGATGCTATTCATAATCTGTACACGTTCAAGTGAGGGCAGATGCTATATAAATGGATACAAATTGTTGTTATAACCGTATCATTGACTTTTTTGTTTAAATTAATTAATAATTAATTGCACGCATTTTGTTTCAAGTTTTGTATTTATATTATTATAGGGGTATTTGTTAATTCTATGGAAAATTTTCAAAATTAATTTTGTTCTGTTAAAGGTAAAAATCAAACCTGTACAGTTAATTCTAATAATATAACAAAAACATATTTATTGAAACGTTTAACTGTTTCATTAATGAAATCTTAAATCAGTTTATGTTTATTATTTACACGGATTTATCAATAATCAAATGTTTCTATTTTATTGAAATAATTCCTAATTTTCAGAGTACCTTTGTTTGTAATATGCAACTCAAGTGAAATATGTTAGGTACATCTCAATTAACGTTACGTTAGGTACATCTCAATTAAAGTACTCAGTTTTAATTATCAATATTTATATGTTATAAGTCATTTTCTTCTCTAACTATTTTGTGGTTAGATACAAAAAAATAACTCCAAATTGGAACATCATTTTTAAGAGGTTTTGAATCAAATGACAATAACACTTTTTATTTTTGTTATAAATGATTTTAATTGAAATGTAAGTATATTTTTTTGAACTTCACAACACGTCAATGTTTAATAGGCCACAAGCAAATATTTCGACTTTAGAAAATTTGCCGGTCGATCAAACCAAATTTTCAGGCTTTTCTAAACTCAAAATTTTACTTCATGCGCCACGCGTATAAAACACTGATTTAAAGTGAAGTATTTGGTCGATTTTCATGCATTTGGTTATAACCATTTGTTCGCGTCAAAAATTCCCCGAACTTTAGAAAATAAATTTGTACGTGACTTTTTGTTATTTTGTAAAATTGTTTGCTTTTGTCGTGAGAGACTGGCTTCATTTTATGACAACCTTAAGAGCCGAAGACCCGAAAAATAGCAAATAAATGCTTTGTGTAAAATTTCTTGTGTGACAATGGGTTTTCGGCTCTACGTGCCCGATGAGGCGCAATAGGCGCTAATCCGTCGCCGAAAAATGTTCGTCGAAGTTTTAAAATGCAGGCCAGTCGGAGAGATAATTTATTCTGTTTTTTCCACTTCTATTTCCCTTCTTTGCATGCTCTATGTTCTTCTTTCTTTATCTAAAATTTCTCCCACTTTTCACACCCTTGTGAATTCTCGTCTTCAAAACTAAAAATCGAAGAGTCTTGTTTTGAACAGCAAACGAGTAAGTTCTCTCTTTGAATCGAAAACGTGAAACTTTGTATTTTTCTCATAACTTTAACTTGTTCTTTCACCGTGTATCTTTGCTCATTTTTCCTAATCTCTACTTCAATCTTTTCTTAACTTAATTCATTTCTTTGTGTTTATTGTTTATTTAAATTATTATGTTAACTTGATATTTGTAAATATTTATGTAAATAATCTGATGCACATTGTTTGAGAATATACCTTTTATTACAAATTTTGTGTTTAAGTAATTTTTAAAACCAAATCGCGTAATTCGCGTAAACACCATTCTATTGATTTTCAAAAATGATTAAAATCGTATTAATCGTCTTTATTTTTACTGAATTGATCTTATTTACGTTTTCATAAGAACACTGAACGAATCTTCCTTAATTTAGTTAGTTAGTTAGTTAGTTAGTTATCTCAATCTGAAAATTATACTTAAATTTCAATAAAACAATGATTACACTGACTTACAACAATATGGTTAAGTGGGTTTTTATTATTGTTCTTTACTTATTTGGGTACGCTGAATTTGAATCCGATGCTCATTTGCAACCACAGCCGCCAGATTTTGAGATATCATCTCTCAAATCGATCAAAATGGGCCACTTTTGTCATTTTTGGGCCCCCAGTATTTAATCTTCCTGTGACTTCTGGCCAACGAGTAGTAGCGCGTTTTAAAGCAACAGATCTATACTTTTAGAATCAAAAATAAGAATACTATTAACCCTTTTAGTTTTTGAACAATCTCAAAAACCGAGAGCCATGTTTTTGTTTATTTCGCTCTCAAAATTAAAAAACAAACGGTCCTTCTAATGTCAAAATAAACGCCGAAATTGTCAATTGACGATTGAGTTTTCATTGCGAATCGCAATTTGCGATAATACAAGCAAATTATTATTGCAGGTATCCTCTTTCTTGATCATTATACAAACAAATTGCAAATACAAAATGCAGTAATAATACATTAATTTATAAATAATATAAATTAGATGGGAACGACTAAAACGTCCTCCTCTTTGAGACTTTGCCCTTCGAAACAAAAACAAAACCAAACAAAAACATGGCTCACGGGTTTTGAGATTGTTGAAAAACGACGCAGGTTAATTGTATTCTCTTTTTTGATTCTAAAAGTAATAGCGCGTTTTTAAGGCACAGATCTATATCTGTGCCTTAAAAATGCGCTATTATTCGCCGGCCAGAAGTCACCGGAAGTTTAGTTACTGGGGGCCCAAAAATGACACAAATGGCCCATTTTGACCACTTTGAGATTAGATATCTCAAAATCTAGCGACTTTGGGCCCAAACAGGCTTCGGATTCAGCGTTCCCAAATTAGTAAAGAACAACAATAAAAACCCACTTAACCAAGGGGTGTTCTTCGTGATTAAAATCTTTAGTTCATTTTATAATCATTAAATCAGGTGCAATTAATTATTAATATACTTTTTTGTTTAATATCTACGCGATTATTGTAATTAACTCTACATTTCTTTTTTCTTCTCTTCTTTACTGAAAACGTGTTATAACGTAGAATTCATGTTTGTTTATACATAAGCAGATCTTAGTTGTTACAATATTTACATAAACTTACTAAAATAATTTATTGTTGAAAACTCGTTGTAAATTCTACGCTAACTATTTTTAATAACAAATAGATGATTTTCCCTAAAAGTAAAACTCGCCAAATGGCAGTAATTTACTACGTACTTGATGAGTTTTACCTCTAAATCGACGATATCTTTGATGTTGTTAAAATTGTGTGAGATTAACTACGAAATATACGTACACGCCTAATAAATTTAGAATAAAATTGTTCGTTAGTCACTTTAGTTAGAGAAGGTTATTTTAAAATTTGAATTTGTTTGAGGTTTTTTTTTTCTGTACGTAAACTATTAAAGCTAGCAAAGATTTTTTATGTTTTTCACTGACTTTTAAATATTTGTATTGCATTTTTATTCATTGTTTTAATAGTCGAATTGGTTTAGAAAAACTTTGCAAAACCAGTATTTTCGAAAATGTTTTATCAAGTCATTAATAAGAAGAAAGTATAGGATATAGTAAAAGCCATTTAACAATATGGTTATAACTTAAGAAAGATTTACTTTTCACTTGATTTTAAATCAATTCATTTGATTTTTAAGCTATTTAAAATATTGTATAATAGTATTGAAATTAAAAAAATACACCACTTAAAATGAGTAAATAATAATCTACAAAATATCAGAATGTGATAAAATTAATAGAGATTGTAAAGAAATTATTAATCTTCGTTCTAACGCTCGAAAAAAGAAAGGGAAATGACTATTAGCGAAATGACTACCGAATGTAAATACATACAGAGAGATTTTTTTTAAGTATACAGGGGGTCCGTATTTCGACAGAATGTATAGAGATCTCAGTTATTTGAAGAGAAAAATTGCGAATTTTAGGGCCTAACAATGATCTGAAAACAGTTTTGAATTTTTTTGTTGTTCTCTACTAGATTCCTCATTAAAAAGTGCCTATATATTGTCAAAGTTCTAAATGTCCAGATTTAGTAGTTTTTGAATAAAAAAATAAAAACGATATTTCAAAAAAAAAAACAGTTTTTTGTTGATATCTCCTATACTGCAAAATGATTGTTCTTTCTTTGTAACTGTTTAATTTCTCCACATTAACCTTTCATTCACTCTTCCTTGGCTATTGGCACTCGTTAGAAGCTTCAAATTGAACTATTTTATAACATCAACTAATACCTGAAGATTTACATCAGGATATTTATACTTAAAAAAAATTGCAATATGAAAATCGTTGCATGCGTTTTTTCTAAGAACGATTCTCGATTGATTACTCATAAAGTACTAGTTGTAAGACAGTTTATATTTATTAATTAAAAATATGTTAACTGATTATTTCTTGACCTATACCAAATCAAATACCAGTTGTAAAGCAGTTTATAATTGTTTATGAAAAACATGCTGATTGATTATTTTTTGACCTATAAAAAATTACCGACGGTTTAATAAAATCACATGTAACTCGTTTAAAAAAGCGTTTGAACGAGCTTAACCTAATCCCGGTGATTTTTGAAAAAAATCCTAAAATTTACACGAGATAAAAATTTAACATTTTAAATTGGGAAACACTCGAGACCAGGATTGTTATGTTTAAAACACTTTGTTTTAAAACAGTGTTTTAAACATGTTTAAAAATAGCCGTCGTATTTTAAATGCTTTTGTTTTAAACATGTTATAAATGTTAAATTTGTATAAAACGTGATTTAAACATGTTCAGCCTTATTATTACAATTGCCGTTAATATGATTATAGCTTAAGGCAAATTAATCTCTACTAGACGCATACAAACACGATACTAACATTTCGTATTAATAGAGAAAAATCTAAATGTTATTAGTTTGTTTTAAAATATTAATAGAACTAACGTAGTAACATTACATTTTCATGTATTCTAACTTCATTGTAATCAAGTTATTTAGCAGGTATGTTACGCTGTTTTTTTTATGTGTGTGAAAATTTATTTCTTCTGATATATTATAAGATTAAAATTTACTTCTAATGAGTGTCTCCACTCCCAGACTAAGTATGAAGTAAAATTTCGAGTTTAGGAAAGCCAAACCAAATTTTCAGGCTTTTCTAAACTCGAAATTTTACTTCATGCGCCACGCGTATAAAACACTGATTTCAAGTGAAGTTCAAACAATACTAATACATGTTTTGATTAAGGCTGAGAATTTTTCTAATTTAAGCTTTCAAATAGTCATTCAAAATCATAATAAAATTTAGAATATTTAAATCCAAAATTTGGGCAAACAATAAAGCAAATGACTGATAGGTACATTTTTTTATTAAGGCTGGGAATTTAACAAATTTAAGTACTCGAATATCCGTTTAATACCATATTCAATATTAATGTTATTCTAAAATAACATTTGAAATATTCGAATATTTGAATATTTCAAAATTTGAATAATTTGAATATTTTAATATGTTTTTGAATAAATATTTGAATATTTTAATTTCACAGCCATATTGCACACGGACACATGAAACATGAAAACATTAGTATGTTTTCATATTGTCAATTATGTTAAGTGTGATCTGTTGATAGTATTATTTCATTGAAAAACTGTCTAAACCGTTTTTGAATTTATGAATAAAATTTGACATTTTCTTATAGTTTAATGTAAATGCAAGAAATAAAACACAGACACGTAAACACGTTTCCTTAGTATTGCATCAGATTATTTTTTTCACTTGTGATTATTTTCGACAATTTCCGCTTGTATCACTAAGTGATATACTCTTAAATTGTATTTTTATTTGCTGTTCCTGCCTGTGCAAGGGATTTAGTACATAATGTTATGGATTACAGTGTCCAGCCAAAAAAATACTTTTTGTCTGTTTCCTGGTTCTAAATAGGAAAATCCTACTAATTTTGGGTCGAGAAAAACGAATTTCTTTTTCGCTCTTGTTTTCAAGATACACAACAACCCACTAAAAAGATAGATTTAAAGGTAAATTAAAGAAGAAAAACATGCCTGTGTAATAAATACAGGGTTGTCCAAAAAGGTGTTACACTCATCTGGCACTACATAATTTTAAATTTTCTATTGTTACAGACTAAATATGACCACCTTCCCTCTCTCTTCTAAAGTAAGTCTTAGAAGAGAGAGGGAAGGTAGCATCTTGGATGAAAGTGTTTGGGTCATCCTCAGTAATAAGAAAAAAAATCAGCAATGGTTTCAAAAGGATCCTCCAAGCTATACCACATTCAAATGATGCAGGCCCTTTCTGATGCTGACAAAATTGCTGCAGAAGTATTATTAGAAATGAGGACCATAGATCCTAATTTTGCGTTCTTCCTTCTAAAACCATTGCTGAAATTTTGTCCTTACTACTGAGGGTGATTAAAATACTTCCATAGAAGCTACTTCCTTCCTTCACCTAAAGTAAGTCGACAACAATAGAGAATTAAAATAAAAGTCAATTCCATATAAGTGATCCCACTGAGCAAAAAACAAACAAATAACGGTATATCAACATTGTAGAAACATTAAACGTTATATTAATGTTGATGAAACATTACTTACATGTGTTTACTCAGTGGGATGGTTCAAAAAGGAAAAATAGATCAGGGATTGGAGTTTTCTCTAGAACCCTGAGAATCCATACGAAAATCCCTATAGGCAGGTATGCGACCGTCGCTCAACTGGACACGATGGGTATAACACTTGCGGCATCATTTTGAGCCGTGAAGTGTCAAATGAAGCCATACTGATCCTAACAGGCAGCAGGCAAGCCTTAATGTCCCTGAAAAAGTTATACACTACTTCAGAGACAACACTAGGTGCCATAAAAATCTACAGCAGGCAGCAATGCATAACAACATTGAAATCTGATGGGTGAAGAGGCATAATATAATCATAGGTAACACTCCTGTTACCTATGTTTATATCATGCCCCTTCACCCAACAGATTTCAATGTTGTTATGCCCTCCGGCTGATACACTGGCCAGAGCAGCGGCTGGGGCGAACGTCATCTCACTGGAGCCGCTAGTGCGATTGACACCTCTGTCACTATGTAATATGTTACATTCCAACGCACTCGATAAATTCAGAAAGCGTTGGAATTATACGAAAAGCTGCAAACTCTCTAAGGAGACATTACTGTACCCCAACGAGAGTTCAGCTAAACAGTACCTGCAGATGACCAGAAGAATCTCAGATGGATAACCGCTGTTCTAACCGGTCACTGCGGGCTCAATGGACACTTATACAAGATGGGAATAGTTGACTCCCCATCTTATAGAGGGTGTGAAATGGAATGCGAGACTGCCAGGCACCTCCTCAGCGAATGCCCGGCGTTCTCGTCTACGAAAGGATCCATAGTGGGTGAGAGATGGCCGACGATGGACATCATCAGGAATTTGCTTACCTCAGTAATACTGAACTACCTAGACAAGGTGGGATGGTTGAGCTGAGGATGGGTGACCCGTAGTGGGAGGCAGCACAATGGGCCTAAACAGGTCTTAGTGCAGTGCAGCAATGCGCACTCCCCCCTATACCAGATACCACTTATATGGTATCTGGTATAAGGGGGAGTGCGCATTGCTGCACTGCATTTCATCTTTATGGACAACCCTGTATAACACAATAGCTCATGTTTCATTAAGCACTGTTATTTTTTTAGCTGCACAATAAAGGAGTTGTTGATTTTTTTACCCTATTCGTGTAGATGTTTCCTTTTGGATTGCCTCTTGTACGTCGAATCCGAAGTATCTCTTGTAACAGTCCAGCAGTAGTCGGCGAACATTGACTAGTAGTCTGTTAGAGTGATTAAACATTTAAAACTTGATTCTAAAGGCCAAAGAAAACGCCCAAAAAAGCTATTCAAATGGCCCATGTAGGTCCTATATTTTGAAAACAAGAGCTAATCTCAACTTATCATGGTGATTTTCGTGTTTAGCCAGACAAAATACTTCGGAAATAGTTATTTTTGAGCCGGAAACATTATCGGTGTTGGCCAGTGTTATTAGTGAAAAACATATAAGAAACTTTGCTAGGTTGTGATATTATGATCGTTGTGACAAACAGTTATCTAAAAATGTATATTTGATTCAATAATTATTATAATGTGCTAGTTTATTAATAAAAACTAGAAGTTTTAAATACCACACTAAGCATTATAAAACATGCTTAAAGAGTTCTAAAATCATCTTCTAAAATCTAATAATAATTCTCTTATTGCCTTATTAATAGAAATTAGTGGAGAATTTCAAGTCGGTTCTAAGCTACGAGTATAGCATACTTGATTAAGTCGTTAAACCATGTATTAACCATAGACAATTAGACAAACATACAGTCCAATGTAAATATTTGGAAGTCAAAAAATGGAATCAAGGATTAGATTGCGAGAAAGTTTTTGGAAACTAGGAGGATTTTACGTGTAAATAAAATAATAACATCTATCAATTGATAGCGTATTTTAAATTTAAAATTATTATATCTTATTAATGAAAAAAATGCGAATGGAGATGCTATCTGTAAGATTTTGTTTTATTCACAATTTGGTTTCCTGGATTCCCCATCCCATGGACTGTGTGTATAGTCAAGGCTGTAGCCAGGAGGGGGATATGGGGGTTCACCCCCCTCCCCACCAAAATTTTCAAAATTTTAATTTTTTGTATATAAAAACGACTCTGAAAAGCAAAAACAATATTTTTACCAGTAAACTCCCCCCTCGCCCCGAAATTTAGTTTTTATATACTAATCTTTGAACTTAGGTCTAGCAAGAACCCTTTCTGTAGTCTATGATGTCGTAATACCAACAAACAGTACAGCTCGTGATCGTGATCGTACCAAGTTCACCGCTAACAATCATTTTTTTTTTGACAGCCAGCCTTCTCAAATAAAAACATACGAAAAAAATTAAAGTAATTAAAAATCATACTGTCACACATAATAAGTAAAAACAAGTACATTTTCAATTTCACAATATTTCAGTGTTTTATCCGTTTCGCTACGCAACTAAACCAAATTTTCAGAATTTTCTAAACTTTATATTTTATTTCGTGAGTAAACAAGGATAGTAAATCTATGTTAAAAAACAAAAATTAACATTTCTTAAGATATAAACTTTTTGTCTCGTGTAATATAAGGCAAAAGTAATGTCATTTTATGAATTGGCTGCCATTTTATTAAAAATAAAAAAATAAGCAATGTGTTGACTGAAAGTTAATTTAAAGGTGTAAAATTGATAATATAAAGTTAAAAAAATGATATCGGTCAAATGACCATCTCCTGAGTTGATGTTGATTTTGCTCATTTTACAGCATTTTGAATTGTTGTTCGTAAAACATCAGGCTCCAAATTGGTCATTTCTTCTTCAATGTTGGCTTTCAAGACTTGCAAGGTTTGTGGTTTGGTGCGGTAAATGCGAAATTTCAAAAAGACCCACAGAGAGAACATTAAATGACTAAAAATGTTTTTAAAGATAATAATCTAGTTTTGAAAATTATGTTTAATATCGTATGTTCTATAAAATAAAACCTCTAGAGTGCTATGAAATAAATTGTAGGTTGGCAACTCTGAAATTATACATTATAATTGTTATGTCTGGCGTTTTATATGACAATTCCTAACGCGTGTAGCCAACATAAATAAAAAAAAAGATAAAATCATAGCACTCTAGAGGGTTTTTTTTATTAAACATATGATATTAATTGAAGTAAAACTGACATGTTAGCCACAATCTGAAATGTCAAATTTTTCCGACATTTCCCCGATTCAAGATTTTATCCCTGGCCTTTTAATATAACTTTCCTCTGTGGGAAACCTCCATTTTGTTAAATTGTTTTCATTGTTTTTGTCAATATTTAAGTTAATTTTATAAACGTTTACGTATTTTGTAATTTACCTGCTGATTTTGACTAATTTAATAATGTCATATGGCTTTTTTGTTAGTGTTTTGGTCAATTTATATATAATTTCATGACTTTTCTCTGACTTTCCCGGTTTTAACGATATTCAGTGAGTTTTTTATCTACGCAATTTTCAGGCATTCGTCGATTTTATAATAGAGTTCAATTTGAAGCTTTAAACGAGTGTTTTCCACTCCCAGACTAAGCATGAAGTAAAATTTCGAATTTAGAAAAGCCCCGTGAAAATTCTGGCTTTTCTAAACTCGAAATTTTACTTCATGCGCCACGCGTACAAAACACTGATTTGAAGTGAACTTCAGGAACACATAAATACATCTTTAATCAGAGTGACAGGGAATCAGATGTTTTTACAAATATTACAAATTGAACGAGTGTTTTCTAACTCCAGATTAAGCATGAAGTAAAATTTAGAGTTTAGAAAAGCCTGAAAATTTGGCTTCAGGCTTTTCTAAACTCGAAATTTTACTTCATTCGCCACGCGTACTAAACACTGATGTGATGTGATGTTCAGAATACACGTTTTTAGCATACTGCTTTAGTAGAATATTTTAAACTTCACCTTAAATCAGTGTTTTATACGCGTGGCGCATGAAGTAAAATTTCGAGTTTAAAAAAGCCTGAAAATTTGGTTTGGTCGCGTAGCGCTACGCGACCAAACCAAATTTTCAGGCTTTTCTAAACTCGAAATTTTACTTCATGCTTAATCTGGAGTTGGAAAACACTCGTTCAATTTGTAATATTTGTAAAAACAACGAATATCTGAAGATTTACAGCGTAAACAGTATATTGAGATATGTATACTTAAAAGAAAAACTCTCTGTATATCTGAGATAGTAATAAATAACAGAGCTGGGCAGGATTCGAATCATTCAGGATTCGAATCCTGGATTCAAATCCTTTTAGAGGATTCAAATGAGGCATTCGAATACTATAGTTCAACTGACTTCGTATTCGAATCCAAATGTGGGTGATTCGAATCCATATAAAATAATTCGAATCCCTATGAATCCTTATGATTCGAATATTTATAAAAGGATTCGAATATTAATGAACGGATTTAATAGTTACGAAATGATTTGAATCGTCAAAAATAATTCGAATTAATTGTGAGAATTAACATAAAAAATGTCTTTGGTGTGTTTTTAAATTTCTCGTTAAATCACTGTTTTATACGCGTGGCGCATGAAGTAACATTTCGAGTTTAGAAAAGCCCAGAAAATTTGTCTCGGGTCGCTGCGTGACCTTCGACAAATTTTCACGGGGCTTTTCTAAACTCGAAATATTACTTCATGCTTAGTCTGGGAGTGGAAAACACTCGTTTGAATGAAGACGATCTTATATAACAGTATGACTTTGATTGTAAGGTCGGCTCTTTTCAAATCGAGACAACCTTGCACAGTAATGATCTTGGTTTTGACGTCATGTACGGATTTCCACGCGTGACGACATCAACCAAGGTGTGTAAGTAAGTTTGTCTTGATTTAAACCGAGCCGACCTTGTATGGTTAATTACCTTGATTGTTGACATCACGTGAGGACTTCCACGCGTGAAGTCAGCAATCAAGGCGGTTAGTGTATAAGGTTGTCTTAATTTATTTATTTATTTATTCAACGGGATCCATATACAAAACGAGACTACAGTTCGTGATTCTAAAACTAACAAAAGTACATATAAGACTAAAGTATATAAGACAAAAAAAAGCAATGATAATATAATATATAAGTGGCAAACTAACCATGTACACAATAACCTATTCCTTTATTAGGAATGCGCGTAGCTGTTTCAATGTCCCACTAAAAATGTCAAAATTGATATTATTGCAATTAGCACAAATCCTATTAATACCAAATTTATTGCAGTAATTGGTTCTGTACATTTGTTCATAAAATGACTTACTGCTTCGTAATAGGCGACTTGGAGCATGGAAGTTTACTAAACTTAACAGTTCTGGACAGATTATCACACCTGATATTAATTTTTGAAGAAAAATAACATCGGCATTTAAGCGTCGTCGCTCGAGCGATTGCAAATTAATAAACGACAATATATGTGGATAAGTGCTATCAAGATTGAATTTGAAGGTTATGTATGTAAGGAACCTATGTTGAACCCTCTCCACTTGGTTGATGTTTTGGGATGTATTTGGGCACCATACCAGTGAGCAATATTCGATATGCGGCCGAACGAGAGACACATACAGATTTACGAGCGTTCTTATATTAGAAAAATCTGTACACTGTCTTCTAATAAAGCCTAACATTTGCAAGGCTTTCGAGGTTACAGTGTCTATATGGTTAGTGAAGCTCCAAGTGTTCGTAAAAGTAACACCAAGATCTCTTACAACATTAGTGTGTGCTAATGGTGTGTTATTAAGAGAGTAATTTCTGAGTCCCTTTAATCTCTTTTTAGAATAAGACACAACAAAACATTTGGAAACATTCGGCTTCAATTTGTTTATAATACACCAACGACTTAACGCTTCCAGGTCGAGTTGTAGCTTATGGCTAGAATAATTGTCCTTTATAGGCATGTACAGCTTTAAGTCGTCCGCAAAAAGAAGGCAATTGGAATATTTGAAACACTTTACAATATCATTGATAAAAACATTAAATAGTAATGGACCAATATGTGATCCCTGCGGTACCCCCGAAGTTACAGGTATGGGACGAGAAGTGAAGTTACTGATGCGGACTGTTTAAGTTCTGTTGCTGAGGTATGATTTAATCCAATCAAGCAAAGACCCATGTACACCAGCCTCTAAAAGTTTTTCGACCAAGATTTGATGGTCAACACTGTCGAACGCTTTAGAAAAGTCGGTGTACACGGTATCAACCTCGTACCCCTCTTCCAGCGATGTAGTAATTGTTGCCCCAAAGATTAGTAAATTAGGTACTGTAGAATGTCCTGGCCGAAACCCATGTTGTTTATCGATTAAAATAGAGTTCAAGTCCTTACTAACGCAATCAGTAACTAGCTTTTCAAATATCTTGGGAATGTATGATAGCAATGATATTGGTCTGTAATTCTCAACGAGGTTCCTCTTGCCTTTCTTGAAGATAGGTGTTATTAGTGAATGCTTCCATCTGTCACGAAAAGTGCCAGATTTAAGGGATTTATTAAATACGAGCCACAAAGGTCTAGTGCAGGGGTCTCCAAACTACGGCCCGAGGGCCACATCCGGCCCGCGGACAGATTTTGTCCGGCCCGCGGAGAGCTAGCATACTTGAAAACTCCTTTTAGAGAACATATTTTTTATAGCAAATTAAATTTAGTTTACTGAAGTATTCTAATTTTATGTTGAATAATTATTAATATGACATCTACATTGATATGGTCATGGGCTAACTACTCATAACATTGTTGTAGGCTTATTGTTATTGTTTTTGTGATAAGTTGGATAAAGAAACACAGAATTGTAATGAGTAAAGACATGTATAATATGCAGAAAATGTAACTTCAGTATATAATAACTAACAAATTATTGAAATGAATCCAACTAACATTTTATACATTTTAAATAAAAACATAACTTATAACAAGCATAATGACATATGAAATACTAATGAGATTTATGTAATTGAAATTTTCCACTGACAATAGTTTGTAGTTGTGGACTAATTTTACTTGTACCAATTATTAAAAGAGATTTAAGATGCTCATCAGTTAATTTAGATCTGTAAACATTTTTTGTGTACTTCATTTTGGAGAAGGTCTTCTCACACAAATAAGTAGTACCAAAAACAGAAAACAGCCCACGCGCAAATTTATGCAAATTATCAAATTGTGTCAGTGGAAGACCCTTATAAAATTCCAACAAAGATGAGTTTTGATATTTGTTCTTAATTATATCACTGCACTGTAGATCAATCATTTCCATTTGAAGTTCCGGGGCTAGGGTTTCCATGTCAGTATCAAAAGGATTCTGAAAAATCTTAATTTGATTCGCTATGGCATCAAAGTCCGAGAAACGAGTATCAACATTTTTTTTCAAAGCACTCAAAGTTTCGATTGCAAAATCGATAGGAAACTCAGTCTCAGTGGTGTGGCTGAATATTTCACATGTTTTAAAATGTGAAAAACATTTACTTCGTAGTTGTGATTGAAACAGTATCAATTTCTTCCGGAATGATTTGATATTAGTGTATAAATCAGGAAGATGCTGGTTTTCTCCTTGCAATCTCAAATTAAGTTCGTTCACATGTTTTGTCAAATCAACATAGAATGCTAACTTCCACAGCCATGCGTTGTTTTGTAATTCAGTAAGAGGGCGATGCTTTTCATTCAAAAAAATTTCGATCACTGCTCGAAGTTCAAAAAAGGGCTGAAGGACTTTCTTACAACTAAGCCAACGTACGGCAGTATGATAAGGTAAGTCATTTTCTCCAATCTCTTCAATAAATTGTCGGAATTGTCGGTGATTCAGCCCAAAAGATCTGATAAAATTAACAGTTGATATGACTGGTTTCAGAACTTCAGACATATCCAAACATTTTCCGCACAAAGACTGTTGATGAATGATACAATGTAAGACTAATGGTTTTGAACCACCGTCATTTTCTACAGCCTTTGACACAAGAGCGACCACTCCTTTATCTTTCCCACTCATGTTTTTGCCTCCATCAGTTGTAATACATTTCAAGTTTTTCCATCGAAGGTTCTTTTGATTAATGGCCATTTCAACTCCTTTAAAAATATCTGTACCAGTGGTTGTGCCATGAATACTATACAAATCAAGAAGTTCTTCATGCACTTCATAGCTTTTATCTACTCCTCGAATATAAATCAACACCTGAGCAGTATCTGACACATCCGTTGACTCATCCAAGGCCAAAGAAAACCACTCAACATGTCCATTTGTGTCGAACAGTTGAGAGGATATATTTTCAGCGATGTTTTCTACCCTTCGAGCCACAGTGTTTGCTGACATACTGACAGTTTTTAATAAATTTACCTTTTCAGGGCACATTTCTTCGGCTACTGCAATTATGCATTCTTTGATCATTTCTCCATCGGTGAATGGTTTTCCACGTTTTGCAATTTCAAGAGCCACACGAAAGCTGGCACGAGTTGCAGCCTCTTGTTCAGTTTTGAGTTTTGTAAATGAAGATTGCTGCGATTTCAATCCGCGCTTCATAGCTTCGAATTTTTCTGTCCGCAAACTTCCTGTATATTTTGAGTAATTTTGAAAATGTTTTGTTTCCTAATGACGTTTAATGTTATATTCCTTGAGAACGGCTATGCTTTCATTGCAAATCAAACATAGCGCCTTGTTACTGGACTCAATTACGAAATACTGAATGTTCCACTGATCTTTGAATTTTCTGCATTCACTATCAATTTTTCGCTTCTTTTCCATACTGCTAAATCACACACAAAAGCAACAATTCAAATCAAAATACTGTTACAAAGATGTCTTAAACTTAAACACGCACAAACACGTTTTAAGGAGGTACGCACTATTTTATTTCACAACAGTGTCATAGGAACTGACTTGTGGTTGCGCCACTAGCCTTCTTATATATTCCAATTACTGCCATCTAGAAGTGAGTGGAAGACACCAGAACTTTCTCGAACCAACAAGATTATTCTGTACGTGCTATTGGCGCCATCTGTTAGCGATAGAAGGTACTACCTATTTCCGCTTGTGTCCACCAGATGTCGTGTCACGTTACTCCTCATGGCTCGTACTCTACGACCAATCTAGAAATTACAGATAATGACAGGAAAATTAATAATATGCAGTGTTGCCGTTTTGCGGACTTTAGTCCGATTTGCAGCCTTTTTTAAACGTTGCGTACTTTTTCGGACATTTTTTTTCATCAGTGGACTATTTCACTTTTTACCACCGGCAACAATGATAATATGGTTTTGGCCCTCGGAACTTACTGGAGTAATCAGTATGGCCCTAAGGCTGGAAAGTTTGGAGACCCAGGGTCTAGAGCACATATGGGCAACCACCGGCCCGCGGGCCGGATCCGGCCCGCGTAAGATATGATCCGGCCCGCGAGACATTTTGAGAAAACCCAATTAAAAAAATATTACATTAGGTACTTATACTCGGGAGTGACAGTGAGGCGGCAAACATCAAATTCTTTGATGTTTGCCGCCTCACTCTTTGATAATCGCCGCCACTCGACTTGCTCGATCAAATTCTTTGAGGTTTGCCGCCTCACGGGCGACACATCAAAAGATTTATTGCTTCTCAATTATTCTAAACTAGTTTATTCCAGATTATTCGTTCATTTTGCCTATATAAGCGGGTGGATGGCCCGAACGTTAGTTCAGTTCTATTTGAGCTACCGAGGTGATAACTTGGACAAGCGATATCCTAGCGAACTGCTCGAGCCGTCAACTTGCTTTGTGACTTTGTGTGCATCTTGAGTGGTTACTTACTATAGTTTGTTATTAAGTTTATTGAACGAAAAGTAAACAAAAATGATGTCTGGTGGAAAGAAACGAAAAGTAGATACAGAGGGTCGCCATTTTCAAGAAAAATGGACTGAAGAATTATTTTTTATCTTGCACAATAGTAAGCCTATTTGTTTGCTGTGTAATGAATCCATTTCAGTAATGAAAGAATTCAATATAAAGAGGCATTACTCAACTAAGCATGCTACGCTGCACTCACTGACAGGACAATTAAGAACAGACAAAATCCAGAAGCTTACCGCAAATTTGGAAAAACAGCAACAAATGTTTCATAAACAAAGAACACAACTTGATAATGTTGTGAAAGCTAGTTTTATAGTTAGCTCAAAATTGTCAAAGGCATTAAAACCATTTGCCGAAGGAGAATTTATCAAGGAGTGTATGTTAGAAGTTTGCGGTATTATGTGTCCTGAAAAGAAAAAAGAATTTGAAAAAATTAGTTTGTCAAGACGAACTGTTGTTCGACGTATAGAAATGATGGCTAATGATATAAAAACAACATTGACTGACCGTACGGCTGGTCTTGAATAATTTTCCATAGCATTAGACGAGAGCACCGATTTGTCTGACATAGCTCAACTGGCTATATTTATTTGAGGTGTTGATAAGGAGTTCACTGTTACTGAGGAATTGCTTGCTTTACAGCCGCTAAAAGGAACCACTACAGGAGAGGATATTTTTATTGAAGTTTAAAAGGTATTCACAAGTTTTGGCTTGCCATGGTCAAAATTAATTGGAGTATGCACTGATGGTGCACCTTCTATGGTCGGCTTACGTAAAGGTTTCATCGGAATTTTGAATGAAAAAGCAACAGAATTAAATGTGCAAAAAGTTGATTTGATAGTCCTTCATTGCATTATCCACCAACAGAACTTGTGTTCTAAGTCCATTCGACTCCAGAATGTTATGAATGTGGTAGTAAAAACCATCAACTTTATTCGATCCCGAGGGCTTAACCATCGTCGGTTCAAGGCGTTTTTTGATGAAATATCAGCTGAATATAACGACGTAACATATTATTGTGAAGTCAGATGGCTGAGTAAAGGAAAAATGTTGAAACGGTTTTACGAGCTTAGAAATGAGATAGCAGACTTTATGAAAATAAAAGATAAACCACTATCTGAATTAAGTGACCCAAAATGGATATGTGACTTAGCATTTCTGGTCGATCTTACAGGCTATTTGAATGATTTAAATTTGAAACTTCAAAAACAAGGACAGTTAGTAAATGATTTGTACAGCCATTTCAGATCAAACTACGCTTGTGGGAGTCACAGATGCTGCCTGGTAACAGTTACCATTTCAACACGCTCTCTGCGTATGAAAATATTGCTTATGCTCAATATGCTGAAGAACTCAAGTTACTGTCGGAACAATTTTCGAACAGATTTTGCGACTTCAAAAACATGAAAGACTGTTTCAGTTTATTTGCTACTCCTACAACATATATTGTACAAAATGCTCCAATACACTTACAAATGGAGTTGATCGAGATTCAAGAAAACTCACTCCTAAAATCCAAATTTGAAAACGTAGAGTTCTGCGATTTCTACAAAAAATACCCAGAAGAAGACAATTTTCCGCAGCTTAGAAAATTCGCAAGAAGATTGATTTGTGCGTTTGGCAGTACTTATAAATGCAAACAGTTCTTTTCATTGATGAAAGTTAATAAATCAACACATCGTACAAGACTGACTGACGATAATTTGGAAAATTCTTTACGTCTTTGTGTCAGTGGAATTAATCCAAATATCGATGGATTAGTTTCCCAAATTCAAGCTCAAGTGTCTCATTGATTTCGGTGTATTTAACTTTCGTAGTTTGTAACAATTGCAAATTTAACGACTTAATTATAATGTAGCATTTTTTTAAATTTCATTTTGTTATTTTAATAAATTGTACTCTAATAACATTGTCGTATTATTTCATGTCTAATATCTATCGCAAAAAATATTATCACTACTTTAAAATGCACTAAGTACTTTTAAACGCGGCCCGCGAACGTATTTGCACGCTAAAGTTTGGCCCTCAACATGTCAAAGGTTGCCCATACCTGGTAAACCTGGTAAACCATCCCAGCCCTCTTTTCCACTAGAGGTCTGCCCTGACAGCTCCTGAAGTATGGCAGAAATAGAGATATCGTTAATTCGGTTGATCGATATATGATTAAGACTAGTCCTACACGAAGAGAGTTGAGAAAGCACTGGTTGTGAGGTATTATAAACTGAACCAAAGAAGTCTGCAAATATATTTGCCACATCCTGCGGGTCGGTGTATGTACTCCCTTCTGAAACGAGTTTATAAAACTCCAAAAGCGTCTCGGGTTATTATTAATGGACGACTCAATCGAATCAATGTAATTTTTGAAACAAGCCTGTGTGAGTTCCTAGCATTTTGCTCGTGTGGACTGGAATCTAATATAGTCGATCACGTGTTGTGATTGTTTAAATTTCTTATGCTGTTTTTTCTTTAAAAATATCAAGTCAATTAGTTCCTTACTAAACCATTTAGGAAATTTAAACTGAGCTGACGACCTAATCCGAATGATTGGAACGCATTTTTTAATTGAGTTAAATAAAATATCGTAAAAGTAATCCAAGTCGCTGTTTACATTATCACTTGTTAGTAATATGTAAATATGTAATGGCGTCTGTGCAAGACGGTTTACTTGAACTAGTGAGAAAACAGTGCGCCTGTGGTAATTATGCAAGATCAGGAGGCATTTGCCCAACCTGCGGTTCTTATTATCACTTAAGCTGCATGAAGAAAATAAAACGCTGCTGTGGCAACGACACATCATTAATAATGAAGAGTGTAAGTACTAACCTCTCTGATATTCCTTTAAATTTTGAAATGGAAGCTTATACAAATTTGAAAGCACTTCTTAATCAGATGAATATAAACAATGCACTATTACTTGAAAAGATGGAGTGTCTAGAAGCCGAGAATGAAAAATTACGTTTGGAGGTTAATCACTACAAATGTAAACAAACCAAAATCACCACTGCTGCATTAACGAACGTAAACAATGTAGGCAATCTAACTCGCACCCCAGCAAAGGTTGCACCGACAGTTGCAGCAGTTAAAGCGCCAAAATCAAAATCTAATTCAAAGATCCAGAACAATAAATCGAATAAATCAGAAACTTTAAAAAATAACATCGACGTAGAATCTTACTTAACGAATGAAAACGGACTAGAAAATATTAGTCTGGCAGCATCAGCAGTTAAGGAGCAAACATCTGACTCAAGTACTAAAAATAGTCAATCAAAGTCCTTAAAAAACAGCTATAGTATAAGAATGCACGAAAATGAGACTCATACTGATAAGAATAATGAGTGGCAATATGTTACTAATAAAAAATCAAGAAAGAATAATAAAACAAAAATTCATGGTGTTATGGATACGTCCTCTTCGAAAACTGCTATTTCTATTTCTGGAGTGGAGAGAAAAGCCCATCTGCACGTATACCGTATGGCACCTGGAACAACCAAGGAAAATGTCTGCAAGCACCTAACTAATATCAATATACAAAGGGCTACAGTTGAAGACCTACACGGTAAACACCCAGATATATATGCATCGTTCAAAATCTCAATTCCTTTCGACTTCCTGGAAGTGGCTGAAAACCCGGAAAACTGGCCGAGAGGTGTCATGGTTGATCGTTTTTTATTCCATCTTGGAAGAAACTCCAACACAAAACGAAAAATACAACAACTCGAGGGCAGACCAAATGTAAACCTAACGGCAACCACCTGAATTTTTTCTTCTTAAATATACAGTGTATACGAAATAAATTACATGAAATTGAATCCCTTTTCTGTGAAAACAACTACGCATTTGATGCCATTTGCATCTGTGAGCATTGGCTTACTGAAGCTGAAATTGTTGCGTCAGTCTATAGTAATTATAATCTCGCATCTTTTTTCTCACGCAAGAAATTTATACACGGGGGCGTGATGCAGTTGATTAAACACTCATTACCCTTCAGTTATCTATATGACATAAATAAAATGTCTATTGAAATGCATTGTGAATTAGCTGCATCTTTCATCCCCTCACATGATTTTATTGTTATTAATGTTTATAGATCCCCGACTGGTGATTTTAATATATTCATTGGTGTTATAACTGATCTGTTGGATGGTCTTAATATTAATAAGAGTATTATATTAGGAGGTGATTTCAATTTAAAGTTTCAAACGACTGATTCCCAGACTGCACATTTCTGTCAACTTTTAGCGTGTTATGGCTTGTACGGTGCTGTGAATTTTCCAACTAGAAATAATAACATACTAGACAATGTTTTTACCAATATTGACTTTGACTTTATAACAACATCCAGTGTTGATACTGGCTTTTCGGATCACCTTGGAATTAAATTCACAATTAAACTAAATCAGACAATAAATAACTCAACTGTAAGAATGGTGAGGCCTTTCACAGAAAAAGGTAAGCAAAAACTGTTTTCTTTAATTGGTAGTTCTGACTTCTCCTTTATTGATTACATTGATTGTGCAGAAACTGCCTTTGGTAAGTTTCTAGATATTTTAAAACTGTCTGTCTATGAGTGTTTTCCTTTACATAAATCAAAACATAAGTCAACTACTTATGTAAGGTGGTTTACGGAGGACTTAAGGCAGATGAGGGAAACGCTTTGTTTAATGAAGGAAGCGAGTTGTAGATTATCAGAGATAAAACCTCAATACATTAAATACAAAAACTTTTACAATAAAACACTTAAAGATAGACGAGTCTCTGCTAATGCCAAATTCGTTAAACAATCCGGTAATAACTTAAAAACAATGTGGTCTCTATTAAAACCAAATAAGCACTCTGTCAGTGACACAAGTAGTCATATCGATCCTAATAGTTTTAATAACTACTTTCACAATATTGCTAATAACATTTTATTAGACATGGCCCCAGGTAACATTGATCCCATTCAATATATGCACAAAATACCGTTATATAACAGTAGCTTTGTTTTTCATGAGGTCAGTACTATCAATGTCAGAGATGCTATCAAAGCTTTAAAAAATACAACTTATCGCGATAAATACGAAATGTCAAGTGTACTACTAAAATATCTATGTGAAGTAATAATTTCCCCACTTACTAAGTTAATTAACAAATGCATAAAATCTGGCATCTTTCCAAAATGCCTAAAAGAGGCAGTTATTGTCCCTATTCATAAAAAAGGATCTAAAGATGACGTTCAAAATTATAGACCAATATCCTTATTACCTGTTGTGTCCAAAGTATTAGAAAAAATTATCTTCCACCAAATTATTAGTTTTCTTGACTCTAACTCGGTCCTAAATCATAACCAGTACGGTTTTCGTAGAGGTCGTTCTACAACTGATGCAATAAGGGCACTTGCTGAAGAAATTGAAACAGGCTTTGAACTATGTGAATTTACAGTCGCCTCCTTTTTCGATCTCAGCAAGGCGTTCGATTGTGTGCCTCATTGTACATTATTACGAAAACTTTATTATTACAACTTCGAACCTCTTAGTTGTCGCTTTTTAAATTCTTACTTAACTGGTAGATCACATCAAGTAAAATTCAATAATTTATTGTCAGACGCGGCTACAGTAATCCACGGTGTTCCACAAGGTTCAATATTGGGTCCACTGCTATTTTTAATTTATGCCAATGATTTACCACCTCAATTCTGTAACTCGAAGGTAATAATGTATGCAGATGATACAACTTCCATCTGTAAGTCGAATAATCTGCAAGAAGCACTCAATATGAGTGAAAGTTTGGCTTCGCAGATGGAGGATTGGTTCAATGCTAATAGCCTCTCCCTTAATATAGACAAAACTGAAAAAATAACCTTCTCTTTAAGATCATGTGCAGGCGAACTTGGTACTTGTAGGTTTCTTGGAGTACAATTTGACTCCAAGTTGAATTGGCATAAGCATGTCACAGAATGCTGTAATAAACTATGTAAAACGACTTACTTAATACGCAACCTAAGCCAATCTTTGCCAACTGAATACCTAATGTCAGCCTATTACGCATGGTTTAATTCACATGTAAGGTATGGCATCTTAGTTTGGGGACATTCTCCGGCAAGCTCGAACATATTCTCTATTCAAAGAAGGGTAGTCAGAGTGTTAGCATCTATACCCTATCGAGCGGACTGCAGATCAGCTTTTATTGGATTGAAGATTCTCACTGTCCCGTGTGTTTTCATTCTAGAATGCCTTAAATTCACTCACACGAATATTCAATCCTATACAACTCATGGCCAAGTACATACTCATAACACGCGCAATAAAAGTAACATCCATCCATGTCGCATACGACTGACTAAATGCAAAAATGGAATACATTTTTATGGCCCGAAACTCTTTAATTTACTCCCCCAACAAGTGAAGTTACTTCCTCATATTAAATTTAAACAGTTAATTAAAGAATACTTGTCCATTCAGGCATTTTATAGCATTGATGAATGTTTAGCTCACAAATTCTGTGATATCTCACCAACGGGTTACGAGTAAACCATTGTTTTGTATTTTATGTATTAGACTAAGCTCATTTTATTTCATTGTTTTTAACATTATTGTTCTTTGTTTTTTGTCTCTTTTATGTACGTAAACTAACTTAATCTTAATATCAATGTTTTATTTATAGTCTAATATTATTTTATAGTTCAAATACTCTTATATGACTAGTGTAAACTCTATGTACTGGCACGCAATAAATATTATTATTATTATTATTATTATTATTAATAAGTCCCAAAGAGTATTTATTAAAATATCATTGAGGAGGTCAAAGTTACTGTTATTAAAGTCATATTTCAAACTACTTGAGAAATTAGAATTATTACTTTGAGCGAATAAGTTTAAATCTAATACAAGCGCGGGATCATGGCGATCACAAGTAACAAGCGGAACAACAGCTGCAGTAACTTCACTTTGTTCGGCCAAATCAGTTTGTAAAAATATAAGATCAAACATGACCGCATTATCATTTAAGACGTTATTAGTTTGCATAGTATTGGCATAACCATAAGCCATAGCAACCTGATTAGCGAGCGGACAGGCTGATTCCGTATAAACACCAAAGCTGCTGTGTACCCAAATTATGTTTGGGAGATTAAAATCACCAAAAACACATACATTATGATGAGGATACTCTATGGTCAGTCTTTCGAGGTTAGCACTATGGTCTTGATACACAGACAAAGCAGACCCAGGAGGGATATAAACCGCCCCTAATATAAAATCCTGGGACTCAATTCTTACAGAAATAAAAATCTCTTCGTGAATAAAAGTTTCACGGTACAATAAATGAGAATTTAACGCATTTTTAATAGCGATACATACACCACCGCCACGCGATTTGCCCGACCTTTGGGGGTCACGATCACACCTATAAAGTTTATAGTTTAGGGAACCCAATTCAGCGTCAAAAAAGTCTGACGTTAACCAAGTTTCAGTGAGAATAATTATATCGTATTCGTATAGAATAAACGACTTTTTTATTTCAAACAATTTGGTCCTAAGACCTCGAACATTTTGGTAATAAGTGCGTAAGCATTTATTACCAGACGCTAAATTATAGTTAACAGCCGCAGCATCGTCGATGATCGGATCCAGAGGGTGTGATTTAGTCGGGGTATCTATAACTGTTGGAAGGTTGTTCCTTCCTGAGGTAACAAAGTACTGGATCCTGTTGTAGATGATTTTATATTCCGTTTTCGGTTAGAGAATGGGCGAACTACTATCCCTTCTGGCCATTTATCGGCACTAAAAATTGATGGTGAATTTTCTGCGCAGATCCCGACTTTAAAGGAACAGTATCTAGCGTTGTTTATGTATTTAAAACCGAGTCGACCTTGTTAGTTTAATTACACTGACTTTTCACGTCACGCGAGGAATTTCATGTGTGACGTCAGAAAAGCTCCTTGTATTTCTCGGGACGTAGATATTTCTAATAAAATCAAATTTGCTATGAAATTAAACATATGTGACGGTATGATTTTTAATTACTTTAATTTTTTTCGTATTGAGAAGGCTGCCTTAGAAAATCTGTCAAAAAAAAAAAATAATAATTGTGAGCGGTCAACTTGGTACGATCACGATCACGAGCTATACTGTTTATTGGTATTACGACATCATAAACTACAGAAAGGGTTCTTGCTAGACCTAAGTTCAAAGATTACCGTCGAATATAGTGTTAATACTGCTGAAAATTCCTCAACTCCTCGTCTTGAGTTCACTGATGAAACTCTCCAAATCCTCATCTGGCCGTTAGTGTGGTGGTTGGTTTCTGCGGGTCACCGGTCTGTGCTTGAAGAGTATTGTCAAGAGAAAATCAAGAACATGTCCGTGCTCGAACAAAAAATCAAGAAATTGAACCGTAATTAATTAGTCTTCAACCGCAACCCCAAGTGGAGGATACTGCAATAATTACGCTTGCACAGGATACAGATAAGTCCCAAGAAACTTTTATATTGTGTTTATTTTTCAAATTGAATTATTCATATCTAATCAACCTCTTTAGTTTATAAATAATGTAATCTTCAGTGCACTCGAGAATTAGGTCATGAAGCATTGCAATTGGCTAACTTTTAATATTAACTCACAATTTGGAAAATAAAAATTAACCCAAAATTCAATTTATATCAAATTCTTATCTTAGTTGTTATTTCGTAATTTAAACAATTAAGATTACTCAGATGTTCCTGTCAATTACGTGGCGCCCAAAACATATATAAAAAAAAAACTGGACCCACCCTCCGTACTGAGTGAGCTGGACAAGAAACAATTAGCTAAATTGAAGTTAACGTCACAGAATTGCACACTATGACCGATTTTTGGTTTCCGCTGGAAGTCAGCATGATGATGTTTCTGCCGAAAATTGCGGAATTCGAGGAAGACGTGTTGAAACAGAACGGATGGTCAGTAACAGGAATTTCCCAATCTTTGAAAATGGAAATCGCACACGTGGTCGCTAGTTACATGCTGCCCTTAGTCTTCCTGTTTTCCGTTATGCATGCCACCCGTATCGTTGATTTCAGATTGCTAAGATGCGGTTTATTGGAGTTTTTCTCTGATATATCGTCAAGATAACGGAAAACAGGAAGAACAAGGACAGCGTGTAACTAGGGACAACGTGTGCGATTTCCATTTTCAAAGATTGGGAAATTCCTGTTACTGACCATCCGTTCTGTTTCAACACGATTTCCTCGAATTCCGCAATTTTCGGCAGAAACAGCATCATGCTGACTTCCAGCGGAAACCAAAAATCGGTCATAATGTGCAATTTTGTGACGTTAACTTCAATTTAGCAAATTGTTCCTGGTCGAGCTCACTCAGTACGAGGGGTGGGTTCTGTTTTTCTTTTTATTTATGTTTTGGGCGCCACGTAATTTACAGGAACATCTGAGTAATCCTAATTGTTTAAATTACGAAATAACAACTAAGATAAGAATTTGTTATAAATTAAATTTTGTGTAAATTTTTGTTTTCCAAATTGTGAGTTGATATTAAAAGTTAGCCAATTGCAATGCTACATGACCTAATTCTCGAGTGCACTGGAGATTACATTATTTATAAACTAAAGAGGTTGATTAAATATGAATAATTCAATTTGAAAAATAAACACAATATAAAAGTTTCTTGGGGCTTATCTGTATCCTGGGCAAGAGTAGTTATAGCAGGATCGTCCACTGGGGGTTGCGGTTGAAGACTAATTAATTACGGTTCGATTTCTTTATTTTTTGTTCAAGCACGGACATGTTCTTCATTTTCTCTTGACAATACTCTTCAAGCACGGACCGGTGACCCGCAGAAATCAACCACCGTACTAACGGCCAGATGAGGAGTTGAAGAGTTTCAGCAGTAAAGGCAAGACGAGGAGTTGAAGAATTTTCAGCAGTATTAACATTATATTCGACGGTAATCTTTGAACTTAGGTCTAGCAAGAACCCTTTCTGTAGTCTATGATGTCGTAATACCAACAAACAGTACAGCTCGTGATCGTGATCGTGCCAAGTTCACCGCTAACAATCATTATTTTTTTTTTTTGACAGCCAGCCTTCTCAAATAAAAACATAGGAAAAAATTAAAGTAATTAAAAATCATACTGTCACACATAATAAGTAAAAACAAGTACATTTTCAATTTCACAATATTTCAGTGTTTTATCCGTTTCGCTACGCAACTAAACCAAATTTTCAGAATTTTCTAAACTTTATATTTTATTTCGTGAGTAAACAAGGATAGTAAATCTATGTTAAAAAACAAAAATTAACATTTCTTAAGATATAAAATTTTTGTCTCGTGTAATATAAGGCAAAAGTAATGTCATTTTATGAATTGGCTGCCATTTTATTAAAAATTAAAAAAATAGGCAATGTGTTGACTGAAAGTTAATTTATAGGTGTGAAATTGATAATATAAAGTTAAATAAATGATATCGGTCAAATGACCATCTCCTGAGTTGATGTTGATTTTGCTCATTTTACAGCATTTTGAATTGTTGTACGTAAAACATTAGGCTCCAAATTGGTAATTTCTTCTTCAATGTTGGCTTTCAAGACTTGCAAGGTTTGTGGTTTGTTGCGGTAAATGCGAAATTTCAAAAAGACCCACAGGGAGAACATTAAATGACTAAAAATGTTTTTAAAGATAATAATCTAGTTTTTAAAATTATGTTTAATATCGTATGTTCTATAAAATAAAACCTCTAGAGTGCTATGAAATAAATTGTAGGTTGGCAACTCTGAAATTATACATTATAATTGTTATGTCTGACGTTTTATATGGCAATTCCTAACGCGTGTAGCCAACATAAATAAAAAAAAAGATAAAATCATAGCACTCTAGAGGTTTTTTCTATTAAACATATGATATTAATTGAAGTAAAACTGACATGTTAGCCACAATCTGAAATGTTAAATTTTTTCGACATTTCCCCGATTCAAGATTTTTTTCCTGGCCTTTTAATATAACTTTCCTCTGTGGGAAACCTCCATTTTGTTAAATTGTTTTCATTGTTTTTGTCAATATTTAAGTTAATTTTATTAACGTTTACGTATTTTGTAATTTGCCTGCTGATTTTGACAAATTTAATAATGTCATATGGCTTTTTTGTTAGTGTTTTGGTCAATTTAAATACAATTTCACGACTTTTCTCTGACTTTCCCGGTTTTAACGATATTCAGTGAGTTTTTTATCTACGCAATTTTCAGGCATTCGTCGATTTTATAATAGAGTTCAATTTGAAGCTTTAAACGAGTGTTTTCCACTCCCAGACTAAGCATGAAGTAAAATTTCGAGTTTAGAAAAGCCCCGTGAACATTTTCGGGCTTTTCTAAACTCGAAATGTTACTTCATGCGCCACGTGGTTAAATCACTGATTTTAGGTAAAGTTTAAAATATTCTACAAAAGCAGTATGCTAAAAAGGTCTAGCAAGAACCCTTTCTGTAGTCTATGAAGTCGTAATAACAACAAACAGTACAGCTCGTGATCGTGATCGTACCAAGTTCACCGCTAACAATCTTTTTTTTTGACAGCCAGCCTTCTCAAATAAAAACATACGAAAAAAATTAAAGTAATTAAAAATCATACCGTCACAATATATATAAAAATGTTTGCATACACATATGTGAACAATTTGTTTGTTTATCTAAAAGAAATGAAATTATTAATTTATAAATATAAAATAATAAATAGTGATGTGTCCATCAGAATACTTTCCCCGTAATTTAAACAATTGATAATTAACATACTAAACTTATTTCATTTGTCAATTACTTAAAGACCATTTCACATTAAATCAGTGTTTGTAACGCGTGGCGCATTAAGTAAAATTTCGAGTTCAGAAAAGCCTGAATTTGGCTCGGTCGCTCTGCTTCGCTACGCGCCCGAGCCAAATTTTCAGGCTCTTCTAAACTCTAAATTTTACTTCATGCTTAACCTGGAAGTGGAAACACTCGTTAGACGATAAGATAGAATCTTAGTCAATAATCGCCTGATTTTGTTTTTTTTTTAACTTTAGCGCAAAGTTTATTCATTTATCGTCAATCGCTGATAATTTTATAAAAATCCCAAATGTCTTTCGTAATCTAAGATCAGAAAACAAGAAACTTTACCTTTTAATTATTCATTAATTTATTTATTTATTTCAACTAAAGGCGTCTGTAATGTTTTCAAAAATCGCTCGATTTTTTTTTTCAACTTTACCAGGAAGTCTATTCATGTATCGACAATTGCTAATAATTTTATCAAAATCCGAAATTTCTTTCGTAATCTAACATCACGAAAACGAGAAACTGTACCTTTTAATATCTTATTATTTGTTCAGTTAAATTGATTCAATTGATTATGTACAAACGTTTGATTTTGTTTTAAATAACTTTTTATAGCCTATCAAAGTTTACTCATTTCTGTGTAGATTCTATGAATTTTATGTTGATTTGGTAATCTGTTGAGTTTTTACAATTCTTCCAAAGATAACATTTTTCTAAAATCGTTAATTTTATTACATGAATTCAACTTTAGCTTTATATTTCAAGAAAATGCGATTATTTAATTTTCTTTCAATAAAATGTAAGTGCAATTGATTCTAAGTAAATTCAATGGGCCGTATTCTTTTCTTATGTTTATTTTAGTAATGCCGTTGTTAAATTTTTAAACATGACATTTAATAATGACTCTATTCTTTTCTCGTGATTAGCGCTAATCACGGCGATTTTAAATATGACAGCTGTCAAATTTAAACAAAACTTTTAAACACGACCGGGGCCGTCTTTAAAGTCGTGATTAGACGTGTTTAGAAATAAATCATGGCGAATTTTGTACGTAACATACAAGACATAGCTGCTGTGCGCGAAATATATGGACTTCGGCGTCAGATTGTTGTGCCAAGGGCTTTACGCGATCGAATCGATCCTTTTGAAGCGTTCAATGAGCGCGAATTCCGTAACCGCTATCGTTTAACTAAAGAAGCGGTGTATTTTGTGATTGAGTTGGTGGAAGAACGTTTAGAGCCCCTAACCAAGCGCGGAATAAATATTTCGCCTGCCTTACAGGTACTTATTACGTTAAGATACTTCGCTAAGGGATGTTACCAGTTAGAACTTGGTAAGTACGTGTGGTTTAATTATTTTTCATTATTATACATATGGTAACGTATGTAAGATAATTTTTAAATTTTTAGGAGATTTACATGGAAGTAGCCAATCAACGGTCTCCAGGATAATAGCCAAAGTGTCCCGAGCAATAGCTTCTAAACTCGAGCTATTTGTAAAGTGGCCAAAACAACAAAGTACAAATGAAGCATTCTACAATATTGCTGGCTTTCCAGGTATTGTAGGATGCATAGATTGCACCCATATTAAAATTAAAAACCCTCATGGCAATCAACCTCTACTCTACTGCAATCGAACGGGGTTTTATTCATTAAATGTGCAGGTATTACTTACATAATTTAGTAAATGTTTCCTTATTAACACTTCATTTTACAGATTATATGTGATGCTGCTACCCGGATTATTGATGTGGTTGCTAGATGGAGAGGAAGTACGCATGATTCACGTGTATGGAACAATTGTAAAGTTCAGGAGGCATTCGAGGTAGATTAATTTTCAGTGTTACAGAAGGATTTCTAATTATAAAATTTACAGAATAATCAAAAGAAGGGCATATTGCTTGGTGATAGTGGCTATGCCTGTACTCGGTACCTGCTGACGCCTTTATTGAATCCAGAAGGACACGCGGAACAAGCCTACAATAAAGCCCATAAATCAACTCGCGTTATTGTAGAATGTTGTTTTGGCCGATGGAAAGGTATGTTTAAAGCTCTCCAAAATGGCATGCAAATTTCATTAGAAACGGCCAAAGCATGCATTGCTGCAATGGCAGTGCTATACAACATTAAATTAGAGTTCGATGATGAGGATTGGAAATATGATGATGACGACGAAGAAGAAAATGTTGAACACGAAGAGCCATTGCATCAACCTGCAGAGCAGCAGGTATCCGTGCGTGGAAACATCTTCAGGAATAGATTTATTGAGGAGCACTTTAATTAAGTAGTATTCCTGTAATAAAATGAACATTTTTTCGCGTTATCTCAAAACTTTTGGAAAATTTAAAACAAAATTCATCTCACAATATGTTATCAGTTTTCTTTTTTACTTAACTATTTTATTTGCTTAAATTTATTTACCAGTTCGTGCAAAGCTCATTTTAGGGTTTTTGTATTAGAGTTACATTACAATGAATAGTTACTAATTCATATTTTTAGAATAGAAGCATTATTGTATATAGAATATATATTTTATTTATGTTTATATATGAATAAATGTAATTTATAACAACAAACAATTTATTTTTTGAATTTATTATTTAAATGTTAGCAATATTTTGTAATGTATTACTATTTTCTAATTGTTTTTTTAATATTGCAAGCCTGGCAATTTCTGCTTCTTTTTTTATTTCTAAAATTTCCATGTTTTTTATTAAGGCGTAGCATTTCTTCTTCAAATTGAGTCATGTTCTTGTTTCTCTTCTTGTTCATTTTTTCTTGTTGTATACTACAGGAAGGATTTTGAGTAGGTTCTGGAGATGGAATACTATAAAGACCAAATAGGTTTGTTAAAAAACACAATTTAAATATCAAGCGTAAATATTAAGTGTGCTCATCAAATTCTAAATAAATAAATTAATATCAAAACTTTCTTCATTTGCTGGTGTTCGGATTCAATATGTCCAGTTTCTGGATTTATTAATCCCTCAAAACGGTCACAAGTTGTTTCTTCAGGTCTGGGAAAAGCGACGCCGACGTTAGGAATTGAGTGCGTCTCCTGTATCTATAACAATTTATTACATACATTCAAAAATGTTATATGACAAAATTTTACTATAAGACTCACCTGAATGCCATCAGAGTCAAATATGGAAATATCTTCTATAAAATCAGCTGACGCAATGTTATAAATTGTCCAGTCAGTCTCTGATGGCACATCGTCCGCAGACGGTCCTTCACCACCACCAGTCTTGCGCTGCTCTTTTCTAAACTTAGATATTTTTGTTTTTGCTCCTTGCTTTATGCGGAAATAACTTTCCTTTAATTTGTTTGGGGATCGATTGTACCCTGCGGCTCTCATTTTTTCAGCTAGCGCTTCCCATAATTTTCTCTTCTTTTTGAAAATGTTGGGTTCGGCAGTTTTACTTTCTAAAATTGAGGCATTCTCTTTCACAAATTCAGTGATCATATCTCTTTCATCTACTGAAAAGTTCTGGTTCCTTAATCTTTTGCTTTTGGTAGTCATTCTAGGGTGTAAAAATTATAAAGGAATTATTATGGTTTGTCTAATTAAATAATGATAAAAAATAAAAGCATGTAAAGTACGTATAAAGCACGATTTTTGTCATCATTTTAAGATGAATATAAACAGCTATGATGATATGCATTTTTATTTTCAAATATGGCAAAATTAATTGATTTGAGTTATTTTATTATATTGTGTTGAAAATATGTAGTATTTTTACTTACATCTTAATTTTTGTCCACACTAAAAACGTTACACACAACGTTCTGTACGTTGTTTTGAATGTTTTCCGTTGTTTTGTTTTACAATTTGAAGTGACGTCACGCTCATTACGTATTTGCGACGTTGCCATATCTATTTTCGCCTTTAAAACATGACGCGTCGTGATTAGCTAAATACGACATAAACATAAGAAAAGAATAGTCCCGCTATTAAAGTTATGATTAGTGCTAACGTCGTGATTCCCTTCACGCTAGGAACGTACCTTGACGTGGTGTGGGGGCAAGGAAAGGTTAAAGGCCAATGAGCGGAGCGCGGAGATACGGGGCTCCTCTATGGAGACCCGGACCCCCGTGCTGCTGTGAGGTGAGACCTTATCGCTAAACGTTCCGAGGCTGATACAACCTCCTTGCTGTTACAGTCTCCTTTGTAGAATCGCTTCACCTCTATACAGCCACTCTTGGCAAACTCTTCAATCATTTCTGGATCCCCTTCAGTTCACCGAACCGATCGGGACTCAAAGGGGGATCCAAACCCAGCTTGTAATCTTTGCACTATCAATCTTCTCCATCTTCTATACAACCATGGACAAGTAAAACGAAGGAACTAGTCTCCAGGTGGGTACACAAAAATCCCACCCCGCGTCAGCGGGCTGCCCCATCGGATCTGGAGGGGGCAACTGTCCATCCGTGTCAGGCCTTCAAGGCAAACACAAGTCCGAGAAGGACTCCAAAAAGTCGGGGAAGGCTACGGCTAAGGCTGGCCAGAAGCGACAGGCGTACAATGCAGACTTGAAACCCTCTACAAGGGCATTCAGAAACAGGAGAGCGGCTCACCGAATCCGCCTGAAATTCGAGTCCGTTCCAGAGATCGAGCTTTCCGACCAGGATAAAAAGTCTCTGGAATGGGCTAGGGAAATAATTAGGGAACACGGGGAGAAACCCGCTGCGACCGCAACGCCCAAGAGGCAGCGATCGCAGGGGGAGACCCCACCGTGCCCTAAAAAGGTAAGGAGGACCGGGCCCTCTCCGAAAATTACACCTGGCCGCACCTTTAGTGACATCCTCAAGGAGCACACTATATTTGCGGTAATAGATAGGAGCCACAGGGAGGGTTCAATCTCGCCGGCGAACTGGCAGCTGGCAGAGATGGCCCTCCTTAAAGTCTATAAGGAGGTTCTGTCTGCCAACCCAGGAACGGCTCCCAAGTGTCGAGACGCAGGTTGGCACCAAGGCCACGTCAAACTGGTGGCCTGTGCAGATCAGAGGTCTGCTGACCTGTTCAGGCTGGCCATAGGGAAGGTAGGTGAGGTCTGGCCGGGTGCTGCTATCGAGGCTGTAACCAGGGACAAGATCCCGAACAGACCTCGGTGCAGGGCCTGGGTCCCGACCGAGCCTGCTGACCCGCCGACGATCGAAGAATTCATCCGTATGAGCAACCCGGAGTTGCCGACAGCGGATTGGATGGTGGTCAGTGTAGGGGAGGCGAGGGGCAACACCAGACCGGTGACAATCACCGTCAACGAGGAGTCCGTCGCCCTTCTAGAGACCTGTGGAGGGGTGATAAGCTATGGCTTTGGGGCGATCACCCTCAAAATCTATAAGAAGGATCGGGAGACCGCTAATTCCAAGAAGGAGGCGGCCTCTGAAGAGCCGATGGAAACAGCTCCACACCCTGGTGTGGAAACTGGTCCCCACTCTGATGTGGACAGTGAGCCTGTACTAGAGGCTATGAATCGCCTGCGCACGCACTCAGAGAAGACGGGGGAGAGTGAAGGAGACGAGGATCTCGCTCTCTTCTCCGGATCTGATCCGGATGATGACGACCTGAACACCACGGTCGTCAACCCCTAAAGCGGTACGATGGCGAAGGTGATTCAGATCAACCTGCATCACTGCAAGGCAGCCTCGGCTGCGCTAATCCTTACCCTAGGAAGGGATGGATACGATGTCGCCCTGATCCAAGAACCATGGATCGTAGGAGATCGGGTTTGCGGACTGGGCTCAGCTGACTTTAAGGTCTTTTACAAACAAGGGGTAGGTAAACCCAGATCGTGTATCTTAATAAACAAAAGGCACTCTGCTTTCCTGCTTCCCTGTTTCAGCGACTGCGAGACAGCTGTCGTCTCCATGGAGAGTGGCCCTTACCAGCTTTGGGTGGCCTCCTCCTACATGGCCCATGACAAGGGAACCCCCCCAGAAGGCATGGTAATGGCGGTGGGAGAAGCTAACCGGAAGGGGGTGGATCTCGTCATCGGCGCTGACGCGAACGCTCATCACCTAATATGGGGGAGCTCCGACACAAATGACAGAGGTGAGTTGCTACTTGATTTTATTCTGGCCACTAACCTTTCCATATGTAACATTGGTAGCGAACCCACGTTTATTACCTCCAACAGACGCGAGGTTCTAGACATAACTTTGGTCTCGGACCAAGCGCACAATAAAGTTAAAAACTGGAAGGTCAGCGGTGAACACTCCTTCTCCGACCATAGGTATATAGAATTTCAGGTGGATATGCGTATCCCAGTAAATCCTATAATGACCAACAAAAGATTAACGAACTGGGACACTTATAGGGCCGTCCTCACTAGGGTGTTGCCTAGCGATACACCACGCAGACCTTCCACTGAGGAGGAGTTGGATTGCTTGGTAACTACCCTCACTGATGCCTGTAATAGCGCAATGGGCGCAGCCTGTCCTGGAAAAATCCCTAGAGGAAAAAAGAAGCCTAAATGGTGGAACCAGGAGATTTCCTCCCTAAGAAAGGAGTGCAATAGGCTGTTCAACAGGGCAAAACAAACCAGCGAATGGTCTCTGTACAAGGACAGCCTCAGAGCCTTCAAAAAGGCTGTCAGGCAGGCAAAGAGAGCCTCCTGGAGAACTTTCTGCAACCAGATTGAGGAGGCCTCTGAGGCCAGCCGACTCAGGAAAATACTATCGGGGAACCCAGCTATCCCGGGTTTTCTCATGAAGCAGGGTGGTGAGTGGACCACCTCATGCGAGGAGACCCTAGAGGTGCTAATGGAGACTCACTTTCCCTCCGACGCTGGTGGGAGAGGGGCTCTCCGGACACCCAAGAGGAGCTGCCCGACTGGGGATATCCTGAGCAAGGATAAATTGGCTTGGAGTGTGAACAGCTTCAAGCCCTTCAAAACCGCAGGCCCGGACGGGATCATTCCTGCTGAATTACAGATGGCTGCGGATATTATCAATCCCTGGTTGGAAATAATATTCGAAGCCTGCTTAACTCTTTTGTACATCCCGCAGAGGTGGAAAGAGACTAATGTGGTGTTTATACCCAAAGCGGGAAAAATATCTCACTCAACACCGAAGGACTATAGGCCGATTAGCTTATCCTCCTTCCTACTCAAGACACTGGAGAGGTTAGTGGAGGCGTACATAAAAGAGCGCATACATCCAAACCTCTGGTCGACTAGCCAACACGCGTACACTAGGGGCAGATCAGTAGACACAGCTCTGCACGCCCTCCTAAGTCAGGTTGAAAATTCCATGTGCAAGAAAGAGTTCACGTTGGCGGTATTCCTGGATATCGAAGGAGCCTTCAACTTCGTGCGCCCAGGGGCGATTTTGTCGGCCCTTGGCAATCTGCACATGGATGAGTCGATATGCCTCTTCGTAGAGGAGCTACTAACGAGGAGGCACATTGTCTCTGCGCTGGGCGGCTCACGCTCAAGAAGAGAGGTCAGTAGAGGCACCCCTCAAGGGGGTGTCCTCTCTCCACTACTATGGAATATAGTTATGAACGAACTACTGAAAGGACTAGAGTCTACGGGGTGTAAAACAATTGCCTATGCTGATGACGTGACCCTCGCGGTCTCTGGTAAACACGTAGGCATCCTATCTGAACTCATGGAGAGGGCACTCCGCAAGGTAACCCGCTAGTGTGAGGAATGTGGACTGGGGGTAAATCCCCTCAAAACTGAGCTTGTACTCTTCACCAAAATGCATAGGATACCAAACTTCAAAGCTCCCGTCCTAAACGGCACGGGACTGGTGGTAAAGGAGCAAGCCAAATATTTGGGCACCTTAGTCGATAGGAAGTTAAGTTGGAAGCCCAATATTCAGGAGAGAGTACGGAAAGCGCAGGTCGCGCTGTACTCATGCAAAAGAGCTGTGGGGAAGAACTGGGGACTGAAACCGAGCGTTGTCCACTGGATGTACACGACTGTGGTGAGACCCATTCTGTTCTACGGAGTTGCGGTCTGGTGGACTGCTCTTGATAAGAAAATTCACCGGACCGCACTGGGTAAGGTACAGAGATCAGCCGAACTGCTCATAACAGGCGCGGTTAGATCTACCCCCTCCAAAGCGCTAGATGTAATACTAAATCTAGCTCCTGTTGACCTTTACTGCAGGTATGCTGCAGCTAGCACAGCAATCAGGATCAACTCGGTCGGGATATGGAATAGTAGCAAACAGGGCCATGGAAGGATCCTGAATGAGCTTGTCGATATCCCACTGAGGACTGATAGCTGTCTTCCAGAACGTACCTTTGGGAACAAGTTCTCCATTTCCATCCCGGACAAAACCGAATGGGTAGAGGGCAAGATTGTTCAGGGAAATGAAGTCTGGCTCTTCACGGATGGCTCCAAGTCCGAAAACAGAGTAGGGGGTGGAATTTTCTCACATGAGTTCAACCTCAAAAAACCTTTTCGACTCCCAAACCACTGCAGCGTCCTACAGGCGGAAGTCATGGCTATCCGAGTGGCAGTGGACTGGATAGGTAAAACCGACCTTCAGGTAAACCATATCAGGTTCGTCACCGACAGCCAGGCCGCCATTAGGACATTAAATAGTCCCTGCTGCACCTCCAAGGTGGTCAGAGACTGCAGAAAAGTGCTCAACAAGCTCGCTAACAGCTGTGAAGTGGGGCTCATCTGGGTACCAGGTCACAGTAATATCAAGGGAAACTCAATTGCCGACGGCCTCGCAAGGAAGGGGGCAAGAATGAGAGACCTATCTACTGAACTTTCCGCCGACATTCCTCTTAGGGAATGCAAGAGACTATTAAGGGACCAAATGACATCATGGGTTAACCTTAGGTGGAAGGAAGAAGACACGTGTCACATAACAAGGCAGCTATGGCCTATGTGTGACACTATAAACAGTAAAAGATTAATTGCACTTAGCAGAATCGACATAAGGAAGGCAGTAGGGATCATCACGGGTCACTGTTTTCTGGGTGGACACGCACAAAAGATGGGTCTCAAATACAACGACTTCTGCAGAGAATGCCTAGATGAGGAGGAGGAAGAAACAGTACTCCACTATCTAGGTCAATGTCCTGCTCTTGAGGGGAAACGAATGAAGTACCTCGGTCTGCACCACGCAAGTGAACTGGCGGAGCTCTCACCTATAAAGGTGGGAGATCTGATCAGATTCATTAGGTGCTCAAATTGGGTTGTATAGGGGAAGGATCCCTCATGGTATCACAACGGGCCCTATGGGCCTAAGTGAACAGCCTCGGCTGTTGCCATATAAACCTAACCTAACCAACCTAACGTCGTGATTAACTAATAGCAGCTTAGTTACGACTTTAATAACGAGAAAAGAATACGGCCCAATGAATTTAATGTTGATTGCATTAAATTTTGATTTTTTACAATTTATCAAACAAAATAAATTTTAGAAATTTAGGTTAAAATTTTAAAAAAATGTTGATACTTTTCGCCAACTACCAAATTTCAAAGATTTTCGTTAATTTTTACCTCATTAATTATAACATTTTTGTTTATGATTGTCGTTAAATTTCAACATTTTGACGCCATTCGGGAATTTTTTAGAATTTGACTTTGCAATTATCCTCATTAATTATAAAAATGTCGACACTTTTTATGATTGTCGTTAAATTTCAAGATTTTGACGCCATTCGGGAATTTTCTAGAATTTGACTTTGCAATTATCGTCCATTTTGGGAAATTCATAAAGAGCATATAATTTTTTAAAATTAATAATTAGATTTTGAAAATTGACTAAATATATTATTATAATTATTATTGTTTTCTTGAAAATTCACGAAATACGTCAACATTTTTAAAGTTAATAAAACGTGATAAAGTGTCGAATTTTGAAAATTAAGGAAACACATTTTAAAATTTAACAAAAATTTAGGAAATTCACGAAAGCTGCCAAGATTTAGAAACCTACCAAAAATTCATTAGAAATATAAAAATTATGAAAATTAATCAACATTTTAAAAATCAACGGAAATCTTGGAATTTCTTGAAAAACTTTGAACATTTATAAATTTTAAGAAAATTAACGGATATTGAAAAGAATTTAAAAATTTACGAATATCTTAATGTTATCATTGTTAAAGTTACCGAACGAATTGAAAATTTATGAAAAGTATCAGAATTTTCCGAATTATCGAAAATTCAGGAAATTCTAAAATTCATCTGAAGTTTTGAAAATTAAATGAAATTTTGGAAATTCACAAAAGCCGCCAAGATTTAAAAAAAGTAATGAAAACATTAAAACTCAAGAATTTAAATATTAACGAAAACCTTAGAAATTCATGAAAAACTATAAGTTAATGATAGTCATAAAAAGTCACGTCACGACAACTGGAAAAATTTAAAAATTGACGAAAATCTTGAAAACCGATTTTATAAACGAATGAAAATCTTTGAAAAAGTTATTAATTATTCTCTAACGAGTGTTTTCCACTCCCAGACTAAGCATGAAGTAAAATTTCGAGTTGAGAAAAGCCCCAAGAATTTGGATTTGGACGCGCAGCGTCCAAATCCAAATTCCGGCTTTTCTCAACTCGAAATTTTACTTCATGCGCCACGCGTATAAAACACTGATTTAGTGTAAAGTTCAAAATATACTGCTCATTTAATATTTAAATTTTCAGTCGACTTCCAAAACTTGGCAGTTTTCGTAAATATCTTAGAATTCTTGTAATTTTGCTGAAATTTTAATGAGATTTTTAATAATTTATAAAAAATATAAAATATAAAAAATTTATGAAATTTTCAATGATTTATAGAATTTTTGGATATATGTGTATAAACATTAAATCCAAATTTTTTGATTATCTACAACTTTTCTTGACAAGATTTTTTATATGATCAATATTGAAGAACAAGATTTTTGAATATTATCGATATTGAAGAAAAAACAAAATAAAATGCTAAAAGTAAACTACCAATTTCGGTTTCCGCATTTTTACCAAACGTTGAACGAATTGTAACAAAAACCTTGAGTTTATAGTGTCATCTCAACAGTTCAATCAGTTTAGACTTTATCGTGACGACAGAATTACAGGACAGACATTTTTCAAAAATGGTCTTAATCAACTCGCGGGGACCTTAAAATGGTTATATCCTCTAAGATTTTTGATTTGAAAATGTTCGCGAAAACAATACTTGCCCTTTGTTTTGCATATGGGGGAAAATACAAATATTAAATGGTATTTTTTTTGTAAATCGCGTATATGTTTTGTTTTATTTTGGGGAACTTGCGACCTTCGTAAGTTTCTTGTGGCCTTTAAAAATGTATCTTGTTTTTTTTTTTATAAAAATTGCATTTATAAGTATATTAACTTATGTAGCCTCCTTTATTACGCCTAATTCAACAAATTTGGCATCCAATGGTAAAAAAGTTCTCCACCTATAGTTTGTCTCAGTTACAATTATTTATTTATGTTTATTAAGTTATAAAAACCACAATTTCATTGACTTAAAAAGGGCGGTAAATTGGAGACTGCCCAGGGCGGCAAAAGTTCTAGGTACGCCACTGGAGAAGGCAGGATGCGCCTGAACGAAATTTGAACGGTAGAAGAGCATTTCCCGAACGTAGCCAAGACAGTCCTGAAAAGTTAGGCCGTAAATGTACCATTCGGCGCTGGCTCTCGCAGAGATAACACCATTGAAATCCCGAAGGGTCCTCGTCCGATGCACCACCTGGCATGTGCACGCGAGTTCCTTTCTTTCAAATAAATGTGCGCCCAACGTAGTCAGGTTCCACTTTCTCATTTTTTGAGCAGCGGAAATACACGAACGGCGCTCGTTCTGCGCATGAGAGTGCCTAATTTGAAAAATTCCACTATACCTCCTTTAAGGGCGACAACATGTTTATCTCAATGGCGTGACAGTGACATAAACGACCTATAAATACTAAAAATTATACGAGGCGCCGCTGTATGTCACCACCGATAAGTTAAACCAATACCTTTTATAGGGGTGTCATTTTTTGTACGCAAACATGCCCTCTCGGGACTAGCTAAATGAAATAACCTGTGTATAGATAAATAAATAACACAATTTTATAGTTTTCACGACTCTTTATTTATATTAATTAATAGTAACAAGTTACATATCCAGATGCCTATTACAATCACAGAAATGAAATTACAGGTATTGTCGGGCTGTAAAAATATTCTTCCTCAACTAATTGTCAGACAGTTAAATATTTATGCATTACGTTTATGTACACACATGTACATAGTGTAACAAACAACATTTCTTTCGGTTAACTTGTTTTTTTTTTAATATTTCGACTCCACTCGAAGCTGAACAATTGTTTAAGAGGCACATTCATTAATACACGTGTTTCCGCAGACCACCTCAGAATTGTTTGTCTCTCAATCTTTTTACAGTAATGATTCTTCTTCGCGTTTTCAATGAGGTTTTGTTTTCTTTTTCCTTTTTGGTAAAATATACACTATAGTAAAAATATATGTATTCACAGATGCTATTCATAATCTGTACACGTTCAAGTGAGGGCAGATGCTATATAAATGGATACAAATTGTTGTTATAACCGTATCATTGACTTTTTTGTTTAAATTAATTAATAATTAATTGCACGCATTTTGTTTCAAGTTTTGTATTTATATTATTATAGGGGTATTTGTTAATTCTATGGAAAATTTTCAAAATTAATTTTGTTCTGTTAAAGGTAAAAATCAAACCTGTACAGTTAATTCTAATAATATAACAAAAACATATTTATTGAAACGTTTAACTGTTTCATTAATGAAATCTTAAATCAGTTTATGTTTATTATTTACACGGATTTATCAATAATCAAATGTTTCTATTTTATTGAAATAATTCCTAATTTTCAGAGTACCTTTGTTTGTAATATGCAACTCAAGTGAAATATGTTAGGTACATCTCAATTAACGTTACGTTAGGTACATCTCAATTAAAGTACTCAGTGAGTCACATTTTAATTATCAATATTTATATGTTATAAGTCATTTTCTTCTCTAACTATTTTGTGGTTAGATACAAAAAAATAACTCCAAATTGGAACATCATTTTTAAGAGGTTTTGAATCAAATGACAATAACACTTTTTATTTTTGTTATAAATGATTTTAATTGAAATGTAAGTATATTTTTTTGAACTTCACAACACGTCAATGTTTAATAGGCCACAAGCAAATATTTCGACTTTAGAAAATTTGCCGGTCGATCAAACCAAATTTTCAGGCTTTTCTAAACTCAAAATTTTACTTCATGCGCCACGCGTATAAAACACTGATTTAAAGTGAAGTATTTGGTCGATTTTCATGCATTTGGTTATAACCATTTGTTCGCGTCAAAAATTCCCCGAACTTTAGAAAATAAATTTGTACGTGACTTTTTGTTATTTTGTAAAATTGTTTGCTTTTGTCGTGAGAGACTGGCTTCATTTTATGACAACCTTAAGAGCCGAAGACCCGAAAAATAGCAAATAAATGCTTTGTGTAAAATTTCTTGTGTGACAATGGGTTTTCGGCTCTACGTGCCCGATGAGGCGCAATAGGCGCTAATCCGTCGCCGAAAAATGTTCGTCGAAGTTTTAAAATGCAGGCCAGTCGGAGAGATAATTTATTCTGTTTTTTCCACTTCTATTTCCCTTCTTTGCATGCTCTATGTTCTTCTTTCTTTATCTAAAATTTCTCCCACTTTTCACACCCTTGTGAATTCTCGTCTTCAAAACTAAAAATCGAAGAGTCTTGTTTTGAACAGCAAACGAGTAAGTTCTCTCTTTGAATCGAAAACGTGAAACTTTGTATTTTTCTCATAACTTTAACTTGTTCTTTCACCGTGTATCTTTGCTCATTTTTCCTAATCTCTACTTCAATCTTTTCTTAACTTAATTCATTTCTTTGTGTTTATTGTTTATTTAAATTATTATGTTAACTTGATATTTGTAAATATTTATGTAAATAATCTGATGCACATTGTTTGAGAATATACCTTTTATTACAAATTTTGTGTTTAAGTAATTTTTAAAACCAAATCGCGTAATTCGCGTAAACACCATTCTATTGATTTTCAAAAATGATTAAAATCGTATTAATCGTCTTTATTTTTACTGAATTGATCTTATTTACGTTTTCATAAGAACACTGAACGAATCTTCCTTAATTTAGTTAGTTAGTTAGTTAGTTAGTTATCTCAATCTGAAAATTATACTTAAATTTCAATAAAACAATGATTACACTGACTTACAACAATATGGTTAAGTGGGTTTTTATTATTGTTCTTTACTTATTTGGGTACGCTGAATTTGAATCCGATGCTCATTTGCAACCACAGCCGCCAGATTTTGAGATATCATCTCTCAAATCGATCAAAATGGGCCACTTTTGTCATTTTTGGGCCCCCAGTATTTAATCTTCCTGTGACTTCTGGCCAACGAGTAGTAGCGCGTTTTAAAGCAACAGATCTATACTTTTAGAATCAAAAATAAGAATACTATTAACCCTTTTAGTTTTTGAACAATCTCAAAAACCGAGAGCCATGTTTTTGTTTATTTCGCTCTCAAAATTAAAAAACAAACGGTCCTTCTAATGTCAAAATAAACGCCGAAATTGTCAATTGACGATTGAGTTTTCATTGCGAATCGCAATTTGCGATAATACAAGCAAATTATTATTGCAGGTATCCTCTTTCTTGATCATTATACAAACAAATTGCAAATACAAAATGCAGTAATAATACATTAATTTATAAATAATATAAATTAGATGGGAACGACTAAAACGTCCTCCTCTTTGAGACTTTGCCCTTCGAAACAAAAACAAAACCAAACAAAAACATGGCTCACGGGTTTTGAGATTGTTGAAAAACGACGCAGGTTAATTGTATTCTCTTTTTTGATTCTAAAAGTAATAGCGCGTTTTTAAGGCACAGATCTATATCTGTGCCTTAAAAATGCGCTATTATTCGCCGGCCAGAAGTCACCGGAAGTTTAGTTACTGGGGGCCCAAAAATGACACAAATGGCCCATTTTGACCACTTTGAGATTAGATATCTCAAAATCTAGCGACTTTGGGCCCAAACAGGCTTCGGATTCAGCGTTCCCAAATTAGTAAAGAACAACAATAAAAACCCACTTAACCAAGGGGTGTTCTTCGTGATTAAAATCTTTAGTTCATTTTATAATCATTAAATCAGGTGCAATTAATTATTAATATACTTTTTTGTTTAATATCTACGCGATTATTGTAATTAACTCTACATTTCTTTTTTCTTCTCTTCTTTACTGAAAACGTGTTATAACGTAGAATTCATGTTTGTTTATACATAAGCAGATCTTAGTTGTTACAATATTTACATAAACTTACTAAAATAATTTATTGTTGAAAACTCGTTGTAAATTCTACGCTAACTATTTTTAATAACAAATAGATGATTTTCCCTAAAAGTAAAACTCGCCAAATGGCAGTAATTTACTACGTACTTGATGAGTTTTACCTCTAAATCGACGATATCTTTGATGTTGTTAAAATTGTGTGAGATTAACTACGAAATATACGTACACGCCTAATAAATTTAGAATAAAATTGTTCGTTAGTCACTTTAGTTAGAGAAGGTTATTTTAAAATTTGAATTTGTTTGAGGTTTTTTTTTTCTGTACGTAAACTATTAAAGCTAGCAAAGATTTTTTATGTTTTTCACTGACTTTTAAATATTTGTATTGCATTTTTATTCATTGTTTTAATAGTCGAATTGGTTTAGAAAAACTTTGCAAAACCAGTATTTTCGAAAATGTTTTATCAAGTCATTAATAAGAAGAAAGTATAGGATATAGTAAAAGCCATTTAACAATATGGTTATAACTTAACAAAGATTTACTTTTCACTTGATTTTAAATCAATTCATTTGATTTTTAAGCTATTTAAAATATTGTATAATAGTATTGAAATTAAAAAAATACACCACTTAAAATGAGTAAATAATAATCTACAAAATATCAGAATGTGATAAAATTAATAGAGATTGTAAAGAAATTATTAATCTTCGTTCTAACGCTCGAAAAAAGAAAGGGAAATGACTATTAGCGAAATGACTACCGAATGTAAATACATACAGAGAGATTTTTTTTAAGTATACAGGGGGTCCGTATTTCGACAGAATGTATAGGGATCTCAGTTATTTGAAGAGAAAAATTGCGAATTTTAGGGCCTAACAATGATCTGAAAACAGTTTTGAATTTTTTTGTTGTTCTCTACTAGATTCCTCATTAAAAAGTGCCTATATATTGTCAAAGTTCTAAATGTCCAGATTTAGTAGTTTTTGAATAAAAAAATAAAAACGATATTTCAAAAAAAAAAACAGTTTTTTGTTGATATCTCCTATACTGCAAAATGATTGTTCTTTCTTTGTAACTGTTTAATTTCTCCACATTAACCTTTCATTCACTCTTCCTTGGCTATTGGCACTCGTTAGAAGCTTCAAATTGAACTATTTTATAACATCAACTAATACCTGAAGATTTACATCAGGATATTTATACTTAAAAAAAATTGCAATATGAAAATCGTTGCATGCGTTTTTTCTAAGAACGATTCTCGATTGATTACTCATAAAGTACTAGTTGTAAGACAGTTTATATTTATTAATTAAAAATATGTTAACTGATTATTTCTTGACCTATACCAAATCAAATACCAGTTGTAAAGCAGTTTATAATTGTTTATGAAAAACATGCTGATTGATTATTTTTTGACCTATAAAAAATTACCGACGGTTTAATAAAATCACATGTAACTCGTTTAAAAAAGCGTTTGAACGAGCTTAACCTAATCCCGGTGATTTTTGAAAAAAATCCTAAAATTTACACGAGATAAAAATTTAACATTTTAAATTGGGAAACACTCGAGACCAGGATTGTTATGTTTAAAACACTTTGTTTTAAAACAGTGTTTTAAACATGTTTAAAAATAGCCGTCGTATTTTAAATGCTTTTGTTTTAAACATGTTATAAATGTTAAATTTGTATAAAACGTGATTTAAACATGTTCAGCCTTATTATTACAATTGCCGTTAATATGATTATAGCTTAAGGCAAATTAATCTCTACTAGACGCATACAAACACGATACTAACATTTCGTATTAATAGAGAAAAATCTAAATGTTATTAGTTTGTTTTAAAATATTAATAGAACTAACGTAGTAACATTACATTTTCATGTATTCTAACTTCATTGTAATCAAGTTATTTAGCAGGTATGTTACGCTGTTTTTTTTATGTGTGTGAAAATTTATTTCTTCTGATATATTATAAGATTAAAATTTACTTCTAATGAGTGTCTCCACTCCCAGACTAAGTATGAAGTAAAATTTCGAGTTTAGGAAAGCCAAACCAAATTTTCAGGCTTTTCTAAACTCGAAATTTTACTTCATGCGCCACGCGTATAAAACACTGATTTCAAGTGAAGTTCAAACAATACTAATACATGTTTTGATTAAGGCTGAGAATTTTTCTAATTTAAGCTTTCAAATAGTCATTCAAAATCATAATAAAATTTAGAATATTTAAATCCAAAATTTGGGCAAACAATAAAGCAAATGACTGATAGGTACATTTTTTTATTAAGGCTGGGAATTTAACAAATTTAAGTACTCGAATATCCGTTTAATACCATATTCAATATTAATGTTATTCTAAAATAACATTTGAAATATTCGAATATTTGAATATTTCAAAATTTGAATAATTTGAATATTTTAATATGTTTTTGAATAAATATTTGAATATTTTAATTTCACAGCCATATTGCACACGGACACATGAAACATGAAAACATTAGTATGTTTTCATATTGTCAATTATGTTAAGTGTGATCTGTTGATAGTATTATTTCATTGAAAAACTGTCTAAACCGTTTTTGAATTTATGAATAAAATTTGACATTTTCTTATAGTTTAATGTAAATGCAAGAAATAAAACACAGACACGTAAACACGTTTCCTTAGTATTGCATCAGATTATTTTTTTCACTTGTGATTATTTTCGACAATTTCCGCTTGTATCACTAAGTGATATACTCTTAAATTGTATTTTTATTTGCTGTTCCTGCCTGTGCAAGGGATTTAGTACATAATGTTATGGATTACAGTGTCCAGCCAAAAAAATACTTTTTGTCTGTTTCCTGGTTCTAAATAGGAAAATCCTACTAATTTTGGGTCGAGAAAAACGAATTTCTTTTTCGCTCTTGTTTTCAAGATACACAACAACCCACTAAAAAGATAGATTTAAAGGTAAATTAAAGAAGAAAAACATGCCTGTGTAATAAATACAGGGTTGTCCAAAAAGGTGTTACACTCATCTGGCACTACATAATTTTAAATTTTCTATTGTTACAGACTAAATATGACCACCTTCCCTCTCTCTTCTAAAGTAAGTCTTAGAAGAGAGAGGGAAGGTAGCATCTTGGATGAAAGTGTTTGGGTCATCCTCAGTAATAAGAAAAAAAATCAGCAATGGTTTCAAAAGGATCCTCCAAGCTATACCACATTCAAATGATGCAGGCCCTTTCTGATGCTGACAAAATTGCTGCAGAAGTATTATTAGAAATGAGGACCATAGATCCTAATTTTGCGTTCTTCCTTCTAAAACCATTGCTGAAATTTTGTCCTTACTACTGAGGGTGATTAAAATACTTCCATAGAAGCTACTTCCTTCCTTCACCTAAAGTAAGTCGACAACAATAGAGAATTAAAATAAAAGTCAATTCCATATAAGTGATCCCACTGAGCAAAAAACAAACAAATAACGGTATATCAACATTGTAGAAACATTAAACGTTATATTAATGTTGATGAAACATTACTTAGATGTGTTTACTCAGTGGGATGGTTCAAAAAGGAAAAATAGATCAGGGATTGGAGTTTTCTCTAGAACCCTGAGAATCCATACGAAAATCCCTATAGGCAGGTATGCGACCGTCGCTCAACTGGACACGATGGGTATAACACTTGCGGCATCATTTTGAGCCGTGAAGTGTCAAATGAAGCCATACTGATCCTAACAGGCAGCAGGCAAGCCTTAATGTCCCTGAAAAAGTTATACACTACTTCAGAGACAACACTAGGTGCCATAAAAATCTACAGCAGGCAGCAATGCATAACAACATTGAAATCTGATGGGTGAAGAGGCATAATATAATCATAGGTAACACTCCTGTTACCTATGTTTATATCATGCCCCTTCACCCAACAGATTTCAATGTTGTTATGCCCTCCGGCTGATACACTGGCCAGAGCAGCGGCTGGGGCGAACGTCATCTCACTGGAGCCGCTAGTGCGATTGACACCTCTGTCACTATGTAATATGTTACATTCCAACGCACTCGATAAATTCAGAAAGCGTTGGAATTATAAGAAAAGCTGCAAACTCTCTAAGGAGACATTACTGTACCCCAACGAGAGTTCAGCTAAACAGTACCTGCAGATGACCAGAAGAATCTCAGATGGATAACCGCTGTTCTAACCGGTCACTGCGGGCTCAATGGACACTTATACAAGATGGGAATAGTTGACTCCCCATCTTATAGAGGGTGTGAAATGGAATGCGAGACTGCCAGGCACCTCCTCAGCGAATGCCCGGCGTTCTCGTCTACGAAAGGATCCATAGTGGGTGAGAGATGGCCGACGATGGACATCATCAGGAATTTGCTTACCTCAGTAATACTGAACTACCTAGACAAGGTGGGATGGTTGAGCTGAGGATGGGTGACCCGTAGTGGGAGGCAGCACAATGGGCCTAAACAGGTCTTAGTGCAGTGCAGCAATGCGCACTCCCCCCTATACCAGATACCACTTATATGGTATCTGGTATAAGGGGGAGTGCGCATTGCTGCACTGCATTTCATCTTTATGGACAACCCTGTATAACACAATAGCTCATGTTTCATTAAGCACTGTTATTTTTTTAGCTGCACAATAAAGGAGTTGTTGATTTTTTTACCCTATTCGTGTAGATGTTTCCTTTTGGATTGCCTCTTGTACGTCGAATCCGAAGTATCTCTTGTAACAGTCCAGCAGTAGTCGGCGAACATTGACTAGTAGTCTGTTAGAGTGATTAAACATTTAAAACTTGATTCTAAAGGCCAAAGAAAACGCCCAAAAAAGCTATTCAAATGGCCCATGTAGGTCCTATATTTTGAAAACAAGAGCTAATCTCAACTTATCATGGTGATTTTCGTGTTTAGCCAGACAAAATACTTCGGAAATAGTTATTTTTGAGCCGGAAACATTATCGGTGTTGGCCAGTGTTATTAGTGAAAAACATATAAGAAACTTTGCTAGGTTGTGATATTATGATCGTTGTGACAAACAGTTATCTAAAAATGTATATTTGATTTAATAATTATTATAATGTGCTAGTTTATTAATAAAAACTAGAAGTTTTAAATACCACACTACGCATTATAAAACATGCTTAAAGAGTTCTAAAATCATCTTCTAAAATCTAATAATAATTCTCTTATTGCCTTATTAATAGAAATTAGTGGAGAATTTCAAGTCGGTTCTAAGCTACGAGTATAGCATACTTGATTAAGTCGTTAAACCATGTATTAACCATAGACAATTAGACAAACATACAGTCCAATGTAAATATTTGGAAGTCAAAAAATGGAATCAAGGATTAGATTGCGAGAAAGTTTTTGGAAACTAGGAGGATTTTACGTGTAAATAAAATAATAACATCTATCAATTGATAGCGTATTTTAAATTTAAAATTATTATATCTTATTAATGAAAAAAATGCGAATGGAGATGCTATCTGTAAGATTTTGTTTTATTCACAATTTGGTTTCCTGGATTCCCCATCCCATGGACTGTGTGTATAGTCAAGGCTGTAGCCAGGAGGGGGATATGGGGGTTCACCCCCCTCCCCACCAAAATTTTCAAAATTTTAATTTTTTGTATATAAAAACGACTCTGAAAAGCAAAAACAATATTTTTACCAGTAAACTCCCCCCTCGCCCCGAAATTTAGTTTTTATATACTAATCTTTGAACTTAGGTCTAGCAAGAACCCTTTCTGTAGTCTATGATGTCGTAATACCAACAAACAGTACAGCTCGTGATCGTGATCGTACCAAGTTCACCGCTAACAATCATTTTTTTTTTTGACAGCCAGCCTTCTCAAATAAAAACATACGAAAAAAATTAAAGTAATTAAAAATCATACTGTCACACATAATAAGTAAAAACAAGTACATTTTCAATTTCACAATATTTCAGTGTTTTATCCGTTTCGCTACGCAACTAAACCAAATTTTCAGAATTTTCTAAACTTTATATTTTATTTCGTGAGTAAACAAGGATAGTAAATCTATGTTAAAAAACAAAAATTAACATTTCTTAAGATATAAACTTTTTGTCTCGTGTAATATAAGGCAAAAGTAATGTCATTTTATGAATTGGCTGCCATTTTATTAAAAATAAAAAAATAAGCAATGTGTTGACTGAAAGTTAATTTAAAGGTGTAAAATTGATAATATAAAGTTAAAAAAATGATATCGGTCAAATGACCATCTCCTGAGTTGATGTTGATTTTGCTCATTTTACAGCATTTTGAATTGTTGTTCGTAAAACATCAGGCTCCAAATTGGTCATTTCTTCTTCAATGTTGGCTTTCAAGACTTGCAAGGTTTGTGGTTTGGTGCGGTAAATGCGAAATTTCAAAAAGACCCACAGAGAGAACATTAAATGACTAAAAATGTTTTTAAAGATAATAATCTAGTTTTGAAAATTATGTTTAATATCGTATGTTCTATAAAATAAAACCTCTAGAGTGCTATGAAATAAATTGTAGGTTGGCAACTCTGAAATTATACATTATAATTGTTATGTCTGGCGTTTTATATGACAATTCCTAACGCGTGTAGCCAACATAAATAAAAAAAAAGATAAAATCATAGCACTCTAGAGGGTTTTTTTTATTAAACATATGATATTAATTGAAGTAAAACTGACATGTTAGCCACAATCTGAAATGTCAAATTTTTCCGACATTTCCCCGATTCAAGATTTTATCCCTGGCCTTTTAATATAACTTTCCTCTGTGGGAAACCTCCATTTTGTTAAATTGTTTTCATTGTTTTTGTCAATATTTAAGTTAATTTTATAAACGTTTACGTATTTTGTAATTTACCTGCTGATTTTGACTAATTTAATAATGTCATATGGCTTTTTTGTTAGTGTTTTGGTCAATTTATATATAATTTCATGACTTTTCTCTGACTTTCCCGGTTTTAACGATATTCAGTGAGTTTTTTATCTACGCAATTTTCAGGCATTCGTCGATTTTATAATAGAGTTCAATTTGAAGCTTTAAACGAGTGTTTTCCACTCCCAGACTAAGCATGAAGTAAAATTTCGAATTTAGAAAAGCCCCGTGAAAATTCTGGCTTTTCTAAACTCGAAATTTTACTTCATGCGCCACGCGTACAAAACACTGATTTGAAGTGAACTTCAGGAACACATAAATACATCTTTAATCAGAGTGACAGGGAATCAGATGTTTTTACAAATATTACAAATTGAACGAGTGTTTTCTAACTCCAGATTAAGCATGAAGTAAAATTTAGAGTTTAGAAAAGCCTGAAAATTTGGCTTCAGGCTTTTCTAAACTCGAAATTTTACTTCATTCGCCACGCGTACTAAACACTGATGTGATGTGATGTTCAGAATACACGTTTTTAGCATACTGCTTTAGTAGAATATTTTAAACTTCACCTTAAATCAGTGTTTTATACGCGTGGCGCATGAAGTAAAATTTCGAGTTTAAAAAAGCCTGAAAATTTGGTTTGGTCGCGTAGCGCTACGCGACCAAACCAAATTTTCAGGCTTTTCTAAACTCGAAATTTTACTTCATGCTTAATCTGGAGTTGGAAAACACTCGTTCAATTTGTAATATTTGTAAAAACAACGAATATCTGAAGATTTACAGCGTAAACAGTATATTGAGATATGTATACTTAAAAGAAAAACTCTCTGTATATCTGAGATAGTAATAAATAACAGAGCTGGGCAGGATTCGAATCATTCAGGATTCGAATCCTGGATTCAAATCCTTTTAGAGGATTCAAATGAGGCATTCGAATACTATAGTTCAACTGACTTCGTATTCGAATCCAAATGTGGGTGATTCGAATCCATATAAAATAATTCGAATCCCTATGAATCCTTATGATTCGAATATTTATAAAAGGATTCGAATATTAATGAACGGATTTAATAGTTACGAAATGATTTGAATCGTCAAAAATAATTCGAATTAATTGTGAGAATTAACATAAAAAATGTCTTTGGTGTGTTTTTAAATTTCTCGTTAAATCACTGTTTTATACGCGTGGCGCATGAAGTAACATTTCGAGTTTAGAAAAGCCCAGAAAATTTGTCTCGGGTCGCTGCGTGACCTTCGACAAATTTTCACGGGGCTTTTCTAAACTCGAAATATTACTTCATGCTTAGTCTGGGAGTGGAAAACACTCGTTTGAATGAAGACGATCTTATATAACAGTATGACTTTGATTGTAAGGTCGGCTCTTTTCAAATCGAGACAACCTTGCACAGTAATGATCTTGGTTTTGACGTCATGTACGGATTTCCACGCGTGACGACATCAACCAAGGTGTGTAAGTAAGTTTGTCTTGATTTAAACCGAGCCGACCTTGTATGGTAATTACCTTGATTGTTGACATCACGTGAGGACTTCCACGCGTGAAGTCAGCAATCAAGGCGGTTAGTGTATAAGGTTGTCTTAATTTATTTATTTATTTATTCAACGGGATCCATATACAAAACGAGACTACAGTTCGTGATTCTAAAACTAACAAAAGTACATATAAGACTAAAGTATATAAGACAAAAAAAAGCAATGATAATATAATATATAAGTGGCAAACTAACCATGTACACAATAACCTATTCCTTTATTAGGAATGCGCGTAGCTGTTTCAATGTCCCACTAAAAATGTCAAAATTGATATTATTGCAATTAGCACAAATCCTATTAATACCAAATTTATTGCAGTAATTGGTTCTGTACATTTGTTCATAAAATGACTTACTGCTTCGTAATAGGCGACTTGGAGCATGGAAGTTTACTAAACTTAACAGTTCTGGACAGATTATCACACCTGATATTAATTTTTGAAGAAAAATAACATCGGCATTTAAGCGTCGTCGCTCGAGCGATTGCAAATTAATAAACGACAATATATGTGGATAAATGCTATCAAGATTGAATTTGAAAGTTATGTATGTAAGGAACCTATGTTGAACCCTCTCCACTTGGTTGATGTTTTGGGATGTATTTGGGCACCATACCAGTGAGCAATATTCGATATGCGGCCGAACGAGAGACACATACAGATTTACGAGCGTTCTTATATTAGAAAAATCTGTACACTGTCTTCTAATAAAGCCTAACATTTGCAAGGCTTTCGAGGTTACAGTGTCTATATGGTTAGTGAAGCTCCAAGTGTTCGTAAAAGTAACACCAAGATCTCTTACAACATTAGTGTGTGCTAATGGTGTGTTATTAAGAGAGTAATTTCTGAGTCCCTTTAATCTCTTTTTAGAATAAGACACAACAAAACATTTGGAAACATTCGGCTTCAATTTGTTTATAATACACCAACGACTTAACGCTTCCAGGTCGAGTTGTAGCTTATGGCTAGAATAATTGTCCTTAATAGGCATGTACAGCTTTAAGTCGTCCGCAAAAAGAAGGCAATTGGAATATTTGAAACACTTTACAGTATCATTGATAAAAACATTAAATAGTAATGGACCAATATGTGATCCCTGCGGTACCCCCGAAGTTACAGGTATGGGACGAGAAGTGAAGTTACTGATGCGGACTGTTTAAGTTCTGTTGCTGAGGTATGATTTAATCCAATCAAGCAAAGACCCATGTACACCAGCCTCTAAAAGTTTTTCGACCAAGATTTGATGGTCAACACTGTCGAACGCTTTAGAAAAGTCGGTGTACACGGTATCAACCTCGTACCCCTCTTCCAGCGATGTAGTAATTGTTGCCCCAAAGATTAGTAAATTAGGTACTGTAGAATGTCCTGGCCGAAACCCATGTTGTTTATCGATTAAAATAGAGTTCAAGTCCTTACTAACGCAATCAGTAACTAGCTTTTCAAATATCTTGGGAATGTATGATAGCAATGATATTGGTCTGTAATTCTCAACGAGGTTCCTCTTGCCTTTCTTGAAGATAGGTGTTATTAGTGAATGCTTCCATCTGTCACGAAAAGTGCCAGATTTAAGGGATTTATTAAATACGAGCCACAAAGGTCTAGTGCAGGGGTCTCCAAACTACGGCCCGAGGGCCACATCCGGCCCGCGGACAGATTTTGTCCGGCCCGCGGAGAGCTAGCATACTTGAAAACTCCTTTTAGAGAACATATTTTTTATAGCAAATTAAATTTAGTTTACTGAAGTATTCTAATTTTATGTTGAATAATTATTAATATGACATCTACATTGATATGGTCATGGGCTAACTACTCATAACATTGTTGTAGGCTTATTGTTATTGTTTTTGTGATAAGTTGGATAAAGAAACACAGAATTGTAATGAGTAAAGACATGTATAATATGCAGAAAATGTAACTTCAGTATATAATAACTAACAAATTATTGAAATGAATCCAACTAACATTTTATACATTTTAAATAAAAACATAACTTATAACAAGCATAATGACATATGAAATACTAATGAGAATTATGTAATTGAAATTTTCCACTGACAATAGTTTGTAGTTGTGGACTAATTTTACTTGTACCAATTATTAAAAGAGATTTAAGATGCTCATCAGTTAATTTAGATCTGTAAACATTTTTTGTGTACTTCATTTTGGAGAAGGTCTTCTCACACAAATAAGTAGTACCAAAAACAGAAAACAGCCCACGCGCAAATTTATGCAAATTATCAAATTGTGTCAGTGGAAGACCCTTATAAAATTCCAACAAAGATGAGTTTTGATATTTGTTCTTAATTATATCACTGCACTGTAGATCAATCATTTCCATTTGAAGTTCCGGGGCTAGGGTTTCCATGTCAGTATCAAAAGGATTCTGAAAAATCTTAATTTGATTCGCTATGGCATCAAAGTCCGAGAAACGAGTATCAACATTTTTTTTCAAAGCACTCAAAGTTTCGATTGCAAAATCGATAGGAAACTCAGTCTCAGTGGTGTGGCTGAATATTTCACATGTTTTAAAATGTGAAAAACATTTACTTCGTAGTTGTGATTGAAACAGTATCAATTTCTTCCGGAATGATTTGATATTAGTGTATAAATCAGGAAGATGCTGGTTTTCTCCTTGCAATCTCAAATTAAGTTCGTTCACATGTTTTGTCAAATCAACATAGAATGCTAACTTCCACAGCCATGCGTTGTTTTGTAATTCAGTAAGAGGGCGATGCTTTTCATTCAAAAAAATTTCGATCACTGCTCGAAGTTCAAAAAAGGGCTGAAGGACTTTCTTACAACTAAGCCAACGTACGGCAGTATGATAAGGTAAGTCATTTTCTCCAATCTCTTCAATAAATTGTCGGAATTGTCGGTGATTCAGCCCAAAAGATCTGATAAAATTAACAGTTGATATGACTGGTTTCAGAACTTCAGACATATCCAAACATTTTCCGCACAAAGACTGTTGATGAATGATACAATGTAAGACTAATGGTTTTGAACCACCGTCATTTTCTACAGCCTTTGACACAAGAGCGACCACTCCTTTATCTTTCCCACTCATGTTTTTGCCTCCATCAGTTGTAATACATTTCAAGTTTTTCCATCGAAGGTTCTTTTGATTAATGGCCATTTCAACTCCTTTAAAAATATCTGTACCAGTGGTTGTGCCATGAATACTATACAAATCAAGAAGTTCTTCATGCACTTCATAGCTTTTATCTACTCCTCGAATATAAATCAACACCTGAGCAGTATCTGACACATCCGTTGACTCATCCAAGGCCAAAGAAAACCACTCAACATGTCCATTTGTGTCGAACAGTTGAGAGGATATATTTTCAGCGATGTTTTCTACCCTTCGAGCCACAGTGTTTGCTGACATACTGACAGTTTTTAATAAATTTACCTTTTCAGGGCACATTTCTTCGGCTACTGCAATTATGCATTCTTTGATCATTTCTCCATCGGTGAATGGTTTTCCACGTTTTGCAATTTCAAGAGCCACACGAAAGCTGGCACGAGTTGCAGCCTCTTGTTCAGTTTTGAGTTTTGTAAATGAAGATTGCTGCGATTTCAATCCGCGCTTCATAGCTTCGAATTTTTCTGTCCGCAAACTTCCTGTATATTTTGAGTAATTTTGAAAATGTTTTGTTTCATAATGACGTTTAATGTTATATTCCTTGAGAACGGCTATGCTTTCATTGCAAATCAAACATAGCGCCTTGTTACTGGACTCAATTACGAAATACTGAATGTTCCACTGATCTTTGAATTTTCTGCATTCACTATCAATTTTTCGCTTCTTTTCCATACTGCTAAATCACACACAAAAGCAACAATTCAAATCAAAATACTGTTACAAAGATGTCTTAAACTTAAACACGCACAAACACGTTTTAAGGAGGTACGCACTATTTTATTTCACAACAGTGTCATAGGAACTGACTTGTGGTTGCGCCACTAGCCTTCTTATATATTCCAATTACTGCCATCTAGAAGTGAGTGGAAGACACCAGAACTTTCTCGAACCAACAAGATTATTCTGTACGTGCTATTGGCGCCATCTGTTAGCGATAGAAGGTACTACCTATTTCCGCTTGTGTCCACCAGATGTCGTGTCACGTTACTCCTCATGGCTCGTACTCTACGACCAATCTAGAAATTACAGATAATGACAGGAAAATTAATAATATGCAGTGTTGCCGTTTTGCGGACTTTAGTCCGATTTGCAGCCTTTTTTAAACGTTGCGTACTTTTTCGGACATTTTTTTTCATCAGTGGACTATTTCACTTTTTACCACCGGCAACAATGATAATATGGTTTTGGCCCTCGGAACTTACTGGAGTAATCAGTATGGCCCTAAGGCTGGAAAGTTTGGAGACCCAGGGTCTAGAGCACATATGGGCAACCACCGGCCCGCGGGCCGGATCCGGCCCGCGTAAGATATGATCCGGCCCGCGAGACATTTTGAGAAAACCCAATTAAAAAAATATTACATTAGGTACTTATACTCGGGAGTGACAGTGAGGCGGCAAACATCAAATTCTTTGATGTTTGCCGCCTCACTCTTTGATAATCGCCGCCACTCGACTTGCTCGATCAAATTCTTTGAGGTTTGCCGCCTCACGGGCGACACATCAAAAGATTTATTGCTTCTCAATTATTCTAAACTAGTTTATTCCAGATTATTCGTTCATTTTGCCTATATAAGCGGGTGGATGGCCCGAACGTTAGTTCAGTTCTATTTGAGCTACCGAGGTGATAACTTGGACAAGCGATATCCTAGCGAACTGCTCGAGCCGTCAACTTGCTTTGTGACTTTGTGTGCATCTTGAGTGGTTACTTACTATAGTTTGTTATTAAGTTTATTGAACGAAAAGTAAACAAAAATGATGTCTGGTGGAAAGAAACGAAAAGTAGATACAGAGGGTCGCCATTTTCAAGAAAAATGGACTGAAGAATTATTTTTTATCTTGCACAATAGTAAGCCTATTTGTTTGCTGTGTAATGAATCCATTTCAGTAATGAAAGAATTCAATATAAAGAGGCATTACTCAACTAAGCATGCTACGCTGCACTCACTGACAGGACAATTAAGAACAGACAAAATCCAGAAGCTTACCGCAAATTTGGAAAAACAGCAACAAATGTTTCATAAACAAAGAACACAACTTGATAATGTTGTGAAAGCTAGTTTTATAGTTAGCTCAAAATTGTCAAAGGCATTAAAACCATTTGCCGAAGGAGAATTTATCAAGGAGTGTATGTTAGAAGTTTGCGGTATTATGTGTCCTGAAAAGAAAAAAGAATTTGAAAAAATTAGTTTGTCAAGACGAACTGTTGTTCGACGTATAGAAATGATGGCTAATGATATAAAAACAACATTGACTGACCGTACGGCTGGTCTTGAATAATTTTCCATAGCATTAGACGAGAGCACCGATTTGTCTGACATAGCTCAACTGGCTATATTTATTTGAGGTGTTGATAAGGAGTTCACTGTTACTGAGGAATTGCTTGCTTTACAGCCGCTAAAAGGAACCACTACAGGAGAGGATATTTTTATTGAAGTTTAAAAGGTATTCACAAGTTTTGGCTTGCCATGGTCAAAATTAATTGGAGTATGCACTGATGGTGCACCTTCTATGGTCGGCTTACGTAAAGGTTTCATCGGAATTTTGAATGAAAAAGCAACAGAATTAAATGTGCAAAAAGTTGATTTGATAGTCCTTCATTGCATTATCCACCAACAGAACTTGTGTTCTAAGTCCATTCGACTCCAGAATGTTATGAATGTGGTAGTAAAAACCATCAACTTTATTCGATCCCGAGGGCTTAACCATCGTCGGTTCAAGGCGTTTTTTGATGAAATATCAGCTGAATATAACGACGTAACATATTATTGTGAAGTCAGATGGCTGAGTAAAGGAAAAATGTTGAAACGGTTTTACGAGCTTAGAAATGAGATAGCAGACTTTATGAAAATAAAAGATAAACCACTATCTGAATTAAGTGACCCAAAATGGATATGTGACTTAGCATTTCTGGTCGATCTTACAGGCTATTTGAATGATTTAAATTTGAAACTTCAAAAACAAGGACAGTTAGTAAATGATTTGTACAGCCATTTCAGATCAAACTACGCTTGTGGGAGTCACAGATGCTGCCTGGTAACAGTTACCATTTCAACACGCTCTCTGCGTATGAAAATATTGCTTATGCTCAATATGCTGAAGAACTCAAGTTACTGTCGGAACAATTTTCGAACAGATTTTGCGACTTCAAAAACATGAAAGACTGTTTCAGTTTATTTGCTACTCCTACAACATATATTGTACAAAATGCTCCAATACACTTACAAATGGAGTTGATCGAGATTCAAGAAAACTCACTCCTAAAATCCAAATTTGAAAACGTAGAGTTCTGCGATTTCTACAAAAAATACCCAGAAGAAGACAATTTTCCGCAGCTTAGAAAATTCGCAAGAAGATTGCGTTTGGCAGTACTTATAAATGCAAACAGTTCTTTTCATTGATGAAAGTTAATAAATCAACACATCGTACAAGACTGACTGACGATAATTTGGAAAATTCTTTACGTCTTTGTGTCAGTGGAATTAATCCAAATATCGATGGATTAGTTTCCCAAATTCAAGCTCAAGTGTCTCATTGATTTCGGTGTATTTAACTTTCGTAGTTTGTAACAATTGCAAATTTAACGACTTAATTATAATGTAGCATTTTTTTAAATTTCATTTTGTTATTTTAATAAATTGTACTCTAATAACATTGTCGTATTATTTCATGTCTAATATCTATCGCAAAAAATATTATCACTACTTTAAAATGCACTAAGTACTTTTAAACGCGGCCCGCGAACGTATTTGCACGCTAAAGTTTGGCCCTCAACATGTCAAAGGTTGCCCATACCTGGTAAACCTGGTAAACCATCCCAGCCCTCTTTTCCACTAGAGGTCTGCCCTGACAGCTCCTGAAGTATGGCAGAAATAGAGATATCGTTAATTCGGTTGATCGATATATGATTAAGACTAGTCCTACACGAAGAGAGTTGAGAAAGCACTGGTTGTGAGGTATTATAAACTGAACCAAAGAAGTCTGCAAATATATTTGCCACATCCTGCGGGTCGGTGTATGTACTCCCTTCTGAAACGAGTTTATAAAACTCCAAAAGCGTCTCGGGTTATTATTAATGGACGACTCAATCGAATCAATGTAATTTTTGAAACAAGCCTGTGTGAGTTCCTAGCATTTTGCTCGTGTGGACTGGAATCTAATATAGTCGATCACGTGTTGTGATTGTTTAAATTTCTTATGCTGTTTTTTCTTTAAAAATATCAAGTCAATTAGTTCCTTACTAAACCATTTAGGAAATTTAAACTGAGCTGACGACCTAATCCGAATGATTGGAACGCATTTTTTAATTGAGTTAAATAAAATATCGTAAAAGTAATCCAAGTCGCTGTTTACATTATCACTTGTTAGTAATAAGTCCCAAAGAGTATTTATTAAAATATCATTGAGAAGGTCAAAGTTACTGTTATTAAAGTCATATTTCAAACTACTTGAGAAATTAGAATTATTACTTTGAGCGAATAAGTTTAAATCTAATACAAGCGCGGGATCATGGCGATCACAAGTAACAAGCGGAACAACAGCTGCAGTAACTTCACTTTGTTCGGCCAAATCAGTTTGTAAAAATATAAGATCAAACATGACCGCATTATCATTTAAGACGTTATTAGTTTGCATAGTATTGGCATAACCATAAGCCATAGCAACCTGATTAGCGAGCGGACAGGCTGATTCCGTATAAACACCAAAGCTGCTGTGTACCCAAATTATGTTTGGGAGATTAAAATCACCAAAAACACATACATTATGATGAGGATACTCTATGGTCAGTCTTTCGAGGTTAGCACTATGGTCTTGATACACAGACAAAGCAGACCCAGGAGGGATATAAACCGCCCCTAATATAAAATCCTGGGACTCAATTCTTACAGAAATAAAAATCTCTTCGTGAATAAAAGTTTCACGGTACAATAAATGAGAATTTAACGCATTTTTAATAGCGATACATACACCACCGCCACGCGATTTGCCCGACCTTTGGGGGTCACGATCACACCTATAAAGTTTATAGTTTAGGAAACCCAATTCAGCGTCAAAAAAGTCTGACGTTAACCAAGTTTCAGTGAGAATAATTATATCGTATTCGTATAGAATAAACGACTTTTTTATTTCAAACAATTTGGTCCTAAGACCTCGAACATTTTGGTAATAAGTGCGTAAGCATTTATTACCAGACGCTAAATTATAGTTAACAGCCGCAGCATCGTCGATGATCGGATCCAGAGGGTGTGATTTAGTCGGGGTATCTATAACTGTTGGAAGGTTGTTCCTTCCTGAGGTAACAAAGTACTGGATCCTGTTGTAGATGATTTTATATTCCGTTTTCGGTTAGAGAATGGGCGAACTACTATCCCTTCTGGCCATTTATCGGCACTAAAAATTGATGGTGAATTTTCTGCGCAGATCCCGACTTTAAAGGAACAGTATCTAGCGTTGTTTATGTATTTAAAACCGAGTCGACCTTGTTAGTTTAATTACACTGACTTTTCACGTCACGCGAGGAATTTCATGTGTGACGTCAGAAAAGCTCCTTGTATTTCTCGGGACGTAGATATTTCTAATAAAATCAAATTTGCTATGAAATTTAAACATATGTGACGGTATGATTTTTAATTACTTTAATTTTTTTCGTATTGAGAAGGCTGCCTTAGAAAATCTGTCAAAAAAAAAAAAATAATAATTGTGAGCGGTCAACTTGGTACGATCACGATCACGAGCTATACTGTTTATTGGTATTACGACATCATAAACTACAGAAAGGGTTCTTGCTAGACCTAAGTTCAAAGATTACCGTCGAATATAGTGTTAATACTGCTGAAAATTCCTCAACTCCTCGTCTTGAGTTCACTGATGAAACTCTCCAAATCCTCATCTGGCCGTTAGTGTGGTGGTTGGTTTCTGCGGGTCACCGGTCTGTGCTTGAAGAGTATTGTCAAGAGAAAATCAAGAACATGTCCGTGCTCGAACAAAAAATCAAGAAATTGAACCATAATTAATTAGTCTTCAACCGCAACCCCAAGTGGAGGATACTGCAATAATTACGCTTGCACAGGATACAGATAAGTCCCAAGAAACTTTTATATTGTGTTTATTTTTCAAATTGAATTATTCATATCTAATCAACCTCTTTAGTTTATAAATAATGTAATCTTCAGTGCACTCGAGAATTAGGTCATGAAGCATTGCAATTGGCTAACTTTTAATATTAACTCACAATTTGGAAAATAAAAATTAACCCAAAATTCAATTTATATCAAATTCTTATCTTAGTTGTTATTTCGTAATTTAAACAATTAAGATTACTCAGATGTTCCTGTCAATTACGTGGCGCCCAAAACATATATAAAAAAAAACTGGACCCACCCTCCGTACTGAGTGAGCTGGACAAGAAACAATTAGCTAAATTGAAGTTAACGTCACAGAATTGCACACTATGACCGATTTTTGGTTTCCGCTGGAAGTCAGCATGATGATGTTTCTGCCGAAAATTGCGGAATTCGAGGAAGACGTGTTGAAACAGAACGGATGGTCAGTAACAGGAATTTCCCAATCTTTGAAAATGGAAATCGCACACGTGGTCGCTAGTTACATGCTGCCCTTAGTCTTCCTGTTTTCCGTTATGCATGCCACCCGTATCGTTGATTTCAGATTGCTAAGATGCGGTTTATTGGAGTTTTTCTCTGATATATCGTCAAGATAACGGAAAACAGGAAGAACAAGGACAGCGTGTAACTAGGGACAACGTGTGCGATTTCCATTTTCAAAGATTGGGAAATTCCTGTTACTGACCATCCGTTCTGTTTCAACACGATTTCCTCGAATTCCGCAATTTTCGGCAGAAACAGCATCATGCTGACTTCCAGCGGAAACCAAAAATCGGTCATAATGTGCAATTTTGTGACGTTAACTTCAATTTAGCTAATTGTTCCTGGTCGAGCTCACTCAGTACGAGGGGTGGGTTCTGTTTTCTTTTTATTTATGTTTTGGGCGCCACGTAATTTACAGGAACATCTGAGTAATCCTAATTGTTTAAATTACGAAATAACAACTAAGATAAGAATTTGTTATAAATTAAATTTTGTGTAAATTTTTGTTTTCCAAATTGTGAGTTGATATTAAAAGTTAGCCAATTGCAATGCTACATGACCTAATTCTCGAGTGCACTGGAGATTACATTATTTATAAACTAAAGAGGTTGATTAAATATGAATAATTCAATTTGAAAAATAAACACAATATAAAAGTTTCTTGGGGCTTATCTGTATCCTGGGCAAGAGTAGTTATAGCAGGATCGTCCACTGGGGGTTGCGGTTGAAGACTAATTAATTACGGTTCGATTTCTTTATTTTTTGTTCAAGCACGGACATGTTCTTGATTTTCTCTTGACAATACTCTTCAAGCACGGACCGGTGACCCGCAGAAATCAACCACCGTACTAACGGCCAGATGAGGAGTTGAAGAGTTTCAGCAGTAAAGGCAAGACGAGGAGTTGAAGAATTTTCAGCAGTATTAACATTATATTCGACGGTAATCTTTGAACTTAGGTCTAGCAAGAACCCTTTCTGTAGTCTATGATGTCGTAATACCAACAAACAGTACAGCTCGTGATCGTGATCGTACCAAGTTCACCGCTAACAATCATTATTTTTTTTTTTTTTGACAGCCAGCCTTCTCAAATAAAAACATAGGAAAAAATTAAAGTAATTAAAAATCATACTGTCACACATAATAAGTAAAAACAAGTACATTTTCAATTTCACAATATTTCAGTGTTTTATCCGTTTCGCTACGCAACTAAACCAAATTTTCAGAATTTTCTAAACTTTATATTTTATTTCGTGAGTAAACAAGGATAGTAAATCTATGTTAAAAAACAAAAAATAACATTTCTTAAGATATAAAATTTTTGTCTCGTGTAATATAAGGCAAAAGTAATGTCATTTTATGAATTGGCTGCCATTTTATTAAAAATAAAAAAAAATAGGCAATGTGTTGACTGAAAGTTAATTTAAAGGTGTGAAATTGATAATATAAAGTTAAAAAAATGATATCGGTCAAATGACCATCTCCTGAGTTGGCAAAAGGCAAAAGTAATGTCATATTATGAATTGGCTGCCATTTTATTAGAAATAAAAAAAAATAGGCAATGTGTTGACTGAAAGTTAATTTATAGGTGTGAAATTGATAATATAAAGTTAAATAAATGATATCGGTCATCTCCTGAGTTGATGTTGATTTTGCTCATTTTACAGCATTTTGAATTGTTGTACGTAAAACATTAGGCTCCAAATTGGTAATTTCTTCTTCAATGTTGGCTTTCAAGACTTGCAAGGTTTGTGGTTTGTTGCGGTAAATGCGAAATTTCAAAAAGACCCACAGGGAGAACATTAAATGACTAAAAATGTTTTTAAAGATAATAATCTAGTTTTTAAAATTATGTTTAATATCGTATGTTCTATAAAATAAAACCTCTAGAGTGCTATGAAAAAATTGTAGGTTGGTAACTCTGAAATTATACATTATAATTGTTATGTCTGACGTTTTATATGGCAATTCCTAACGCGTGTAGCCAACATAAATAAAAAAAAGATAAAATCATAGCACTCTAGAGGTTTTTTCTATTAAACATATGATATTAATTGAAGTAAAACTGACATGTTAGCCACAATCTGAAATGTTAAATTTTTCCGACATTTCCACGATTCAAGATTTTTTCCCTGGCCTTTTAATATAACTTTCCTCTGTGGGAAACCTCCATTTTGTTAAATTGTTTTCATTGTTTTTGTCAATATTTAAGTTAATTTTATTAACGTTTACGTATTTTGTAATTTGCCTGCTGATTTTGACAAATTTAATAATGTCATATGGCTTTTTTGTTAGTGTTTTGGTCAATTTAAATATAATTTCATGACTTTTCTCTGACTTTCCCGGTTTTAACGATATTCAGTGAGTTTTTTATCTACGCAATTTTCAGGCATTCGTCGATTTTATAATAGAGTTCAATTTGAAGCTTTAAACGAGTGTTTTCCACTCCCAGACTAAGCATGAAGTAAAATTTCGAGTTTAGAAAAGCCCTGTGAACATTTTCGGGCTTTTCTAAACTCGAAATGTTACTTCATGCGCCACGTGGTTAAATCACTGATTTTAGGTAAAGTTTAAAATATTCTACAAAAGCAGTATGCTTTCTGTAGTCTATGATGTCGTAATAACAACAAACAGTACAGCTCGTGATCGTGATCGTACCAAGTTCACCGCTAACAATCATTTTTTTTTTGACAGCCAGCCTTCTCAAATAAAAACATACGAAAAAAATTAAAGTAATTAAAAATCATACCGTCACAATATATATAAAAATGTTTGCATACACATATGTGAACAATTTGTTTGTTTATCTAAAAGAAATGAAATTATTAATTTATAAATATAAAATAATAAATAGTGATGTGTCCATCAGAATACTTTCCCCGTAATTTAAACAATTGATAATTAACATACTAAACTTATTTCATTTGTCAATTACTTAAAGACCATTTCACATTAAATCAGTGTTTGTAACGCGTGGCGCATTAAGTAAAATTTCGAGTTCAGAAAAGCCTGAATTTGGCTCGGTCGCTCTGCTTCGCTACGCGCCCGAGCCAAATTTTCAGGCTCTTCTAAACTCGAAATTTTACTTCATGCTTAACCTGGAAGTGGAAACACTCGTTAGACGATAAGATAGAATCTTAGTCAATAATCGCCTGATTTTGTTTTTTTTTTAACTTTAGCGCAAAGTTTATTCATTTATCGACAATCGCTGATAATTTTATAAAAATCCCAAATGTCTTTCGTAATCTAAGATCAGAAAACAAGAAACTTTACCTTTTAATTATTAATTAATTTATTTATTTATTTCAACTAAAGGCGTCTGTAATGTTTTCAAAAATCGCTCGATTTTTTTTTCAACTTTACCAGGAAGTCTATTCATGTATCGACAATTGCTAATAATTTTATCAAAATCCGAAATTTCTTTCGTAATCTAACATCACGAAAACGAGAAACTGTACCTTTTAATATTTTATTATTTGTTCAGTTAAATTGATTCAATTGATTATGTACAAACGTTTGATTTTGTTTTAAATAACTTTTTATAGCCTATCAAAGTTTACTCATTTCTGTGTAGATTCTATGAATTTTATGTTGATTTAGTAATCTGTTGAGTTTTTACAATTCTTCCAAAGATAACATTTTTCTAAAATCGTTAATTTTATTACATGAATTCAACTTTAGCTTTATATTTCAAGAAAATGCGATTATTTAATTTTCTTTCAATAAAATGTTAGTGCAATTGATTCTAAGTAAATTCGGCCGATGTGAAGTTTACGGGATGTTCTCGAAAATTGATTTTTTTATTGATACTTGTAGAATCGCGTATGGAATGGCCGAAAATGACGAAAAAAAAGTGCGGAAACCACGTTTAGCCCCATTTGGGGGCTCCGAAAGGGTGAAAATTGGTGTATTTCAACAGTGTTTTTTGGTGTGTACAAAATAAAATGTGGTGATTATATGTATTCGTTTCACAAAACTAAATGGTTTAAATGTGTTTTTATAAGGATAGGACTTACAGTTTGCTTAAAACTTTCACTTAAATATTACGATTTTTGACAGGTTATGTTATCACCTACTTCCATTGTTATTCATAGATATAGCACAATTGATGCTAAGGGACCATGGTTTTGAATCAAATTTAAGGTTCAATTTCTGTACACCAGGAGGCAGCAGCAATATTTTAAAAAACATTTGATAAAAATCAAGCAGTGAAAATAATAAAAACAATTGATTGGAATTAGAGTTTCATAATTTAATACGCACATGGAGAGAATTACTCTTCTTAGTTTATTTAATCTTGTCCAAAATAAAGAGGACCTTATAAAACAATTACAATGTTGGGGCTTAATTCCTAAAGAGGAAAATTATATTTGCAAAAAATGTGGAGGACATTTAACATTAATTTGTGATAACGAAAGGTAAGAAATACTTATATAATATGTATGGTTAAATCTTTGTAAAACCACAGTATAAGGTCGACACCCATTTTATTGAAATATCATAAATTACCAAACAATAAATACTGAATTCTACTGAGTTGAATATACTTCTAATGATGAAAAAGGAAGGGTAAACAATAGTTTCATGAATACTTAAAGTTTCATTTTTATTATAGCAATTATTTCGTAAAATTAATATCTCGTTCACATTATATAAATTAAACTCGTTTATTTGTAAAATTAATAGATTAGTTTGGATTCATGTACATAGGTTTAAATACAGCTTTCGACCTTCAATATTTTTGTCAATTTGCTAATAACTTCATTCGTGGTGTAGCTGGAGTTGAGTTAGGCAACAATGCTCACTCACATGCACATCACGGACTCACATCATCTGTCTCACTTTTCTGCATCCATCGCACTCGCCGGCCGCGGTTCGGTAAAAGACATGATTACCAAAAATAAGTTTAAAATAAATAAGTGTTGAAGTTTGAAAATAATTCAAATAGGTTACTTTTATATTCTATTTTTTATTGTGATGAAATGGTTGCACATAGAAATGAAAAATAATAATCCTTCCACGAAAACTACAGGCCCCATAAGACCAGAGCTTATGCGGGAGGATGGGGGCTTGTTATTATTATGATAGTCCAAATGGTATAGGTACATTTCAATCATGGAAAAACTGCAGCCTAATGGTTTTCATCACTTCTATGCCATAGCGGTAACTCTAAATGTTCAAAAATAATATAACCTAAATTTAAAGTTAAGTAGTGTTTATTGTCATATTTGAATGAAGACTATTTAATGTTGATTAATTAATTTCAGTTTTTAAACTAACTCAAATGCAAAGAAATTATTCCACTAATTGCTAAATTTATTAGACAAGAATATACATGTGTCCGAAAATATATTTTATTCAGCTATTGTACCAATGTGAAATAGTTTTTGCAATTATTCTAGGAAATTTTTAGCGACAATATATACAACATGTCCCCATAAGTATGCAACATAATGGTTAGTGCTTGATCTAAAATATACAAAAAAGACAAAACAAATGACATTCGACGCTATATTAGCAAGATAATGAACAATTTTTATAACTTTCGGCAGAGTTTAGATTCAGAAAAATATTTAGAATTTTTAAATTAAATATGGAATTGTAAAATGAATTTGACATGTTACTTTTGGCTACAAGAAATTCTCTTTGGTTTATGCAGGATGGGGCACCTGCACATAGTGCTCGTGTCGTAGTTGAATATTTAAATGAACAATTTAATGAGAAATGGATTGGAAGACATTTAAGATTTCCACGGGCTGCTTGCTCACTCGATATAAATCTACTTGATTACTTTTAATGGGGGTAGTTAAAAATCAGAGTTTATTCTGAGAGGCCTTTTGGAAATTTAGAGGATTTTAAAAATAAAATTAGAAATGATTTACGACATTTAAATAATCATTCCAATATTCTTGAAAATGTAATCAGAGATTTTAACAGAAGAACAAATTTATGTATTGAGAGGGAAGGGAATCACATCGAGTAATTGTTATTTAATTAATAATATCCTTGTTAATTTCAAAGAAATTAATGTTTTGTTGATTAAAACCAGGGGCCCTATTCACAGCACCGATGCAATTTTCTATCGGTGACTTTTTTCATCAAAATGACGTCATTTGACTCTATACGGTTCGGTCAATTCTTCCCAAAATGACGTCACTTCAGTGAGAAAAGTCAACGATGGAAAATTGCATCGGTGCTGTGAATAGGGCCCCATATGTCATTTGTTTTGTCTTTTGTGTATGTCTAAGATCAAGCGCCAACTTTTATAAAGAATAAAATTTTCTGAGAAATCAATACTAAAAAAGTTTCCCATATGTTGCATACTTACGTGGACAAGTTGTATATAATGGAATATATTTTAATATTATTTTTTCATCGAAAAATGTTTGGCATTAGGATTAATTTGCCAAACAGTTTTCATTTTTAGAGGGGGGGTGGCTGGCAGGGTTCTGAGCCCTGTGGCCCCCGGGATGAGAAGTGGTCGCCATATATGCTGCCGTTGATCAATTAATTAATTTCAGTTATTGTGCTAACTTATTAATTTGTGATTTCAAATTATTTCACCAATTGTAAAATTTATTAGACATGAACATACAGGGAGTCCAAAAATATTTTTAATTCAGCAATGATAAATAATATTTAAAATTATTCTAGCAAATCTGAAATGGAAATAAATATATAGAATATATTTTAATTTTTTTATTCATCGAAAAATATTTGGCATTAGGATTAGAAATTTCGCGCGAAATTTCTAATCCTAATGCCAAACATTTTTCATTTTCAGAGAGGGGCGGCTGGCAGGGTTCTGAGCCCCGTGGCCCCCGGGATAAGGAGTGGTCGGCACATATGCTGCCGTTGATCAATTAATTAATTTCAGTTATTGTGCTAACTTATTAATTTGTGATTTCAAATTATTTCACCAATTGTAAAATTTATTAGACATGAACATACAGGGAGTCCAAAAATATTTTTAATTCAGCTATGATAAATAAGATTTAAAATTATTCTAGCAAATCTGAAATGGAAATAGATATATAGAATATATTTAAATTTTTTTATTCATCGAAAAATGTTTGGCATTAGGATTAGTAAATTCGCGCGAAATTTCTAATCCTAATGCCAAACATTTTTCATTTTCAGAGAGGGGCGGCTGGCAGGGTTCTGAGCCCCGTGGCCCCCGGGATGAGGAGTGGTCGGCACATATGCTGCCGTTGATCAATTAATTAATTTCAGTTATTGTGCTAACTCATTAATTTGTTATTTCAAATTATTTCACCAATTGTAAAGTTTATTAGACATAAACATACAGGGAGTCGAAAAATATTTTTAATTCAGCTATGATAAATAAAATTTAAAATTATTCTAGCAAATCTGAAATGACAATAGATATATACAAATATTTTAATTTTTTTATTCATCGAAAAATGTTTGGCATTAGGATTAGAAATTTCGCGCGAAATTTCTAATCCTAATGCCAAACATTTTTCACTTTTAGAGAGGGGCGGCTGGCAGGGTTCTGAGCCCCGTGGCCACCGGGATAAGGAGTAGTCGGCACATATGCTGCTGTTGATCAATTAATTAATTTCAGTTTTTGTGCTAACTTATTAATTTGTGATTTCAAATTATTTCACCAATTGTAAAATTTATTAGACATGAACATACAGTCCAAAAGTATTGTTTGCTCAGCTGTGATAAATGAGAAATAGGATTTAAAATTATACTAGCAAATTTGTAGTGACAATATATATGTGGAATATATTTTAATTTTTTTTTATTCATCGAAAAATGTTTGGCATAAGGATTAGAAATTGCGGGCTCTAGCTTGGTACATCGTATATGGTGTCATGCTACCCTCGATCTTAAGAAAGGGGAGGGCCCGCCAGAGATACTGGGTTGAAGACCCGAGTTAAGATGTGGGTAAATTGCATATAAATATATCTTGGAATTATTTCGGCAATTTTAAATGTTTTTTAGAGATGACTTTTTTTATACACAGAAAAATGCTTGGCATAATGATTTATAATTTCGCATAGTTCCAATTTGCGCACCCTAATGGTAAAGTTGTAAATTAATGATCAGAAGGAATTGTGCTTTATAAATCGAATCAATATGTTTGGTGCCCGCGTGCTTAACAAAAATTGTGTAGACCTTGTTCTGTGCTTAAGTCCAAATTTTATTTGATTATATTTTTAGATCTGATGGGTACAGGTGGGCTTGCTACAATAAAATTTCAAAAAGGAAGCAAAAGAGAATAAGTTGTAATTTTCGAATTGATCTAAGAAAAGGAACCTTTTTTGAAAAAAGCCATCTAAGTATATTTCAAATACTTGCTTTTGTTAATTTATGGGTGGGAAATGTACCCTTAACAGTTATTGGTGAAGAACTAGATATATCGTACAGAACAGTTGTTGATTGGGCATCATTTTGTCGTGAAGTCGTAATGGATAGTGCCATTTATAAGTCTGAGAAGATTGGTGGACCGGGAAAAATAGTAGAAATTGATGAATCGAAATTCGGTCGTCGGAAGTACCACCGTGGTCATCATGTGGAGGGGCAATGGGTCTTTGGCGGATACGAACGGGGCACCGGAAAGGTGTTCATGGTTCCAGTCGAGGACAGGGGGGCAGACACACTCCTTCCAATAATCAAACAATGGGTATTACCCGGAACCACCGTCATCAGCGATTATTGGAAGGCGTATGACTGTCTCCAGAGAAATGGATTTGAACACCTCAAGGTAATTTAAAAAATATATATTTTAAATATTGTATATATATAAAACGAAATGTAATTTTTAGGTGAACCACTCCATCAATTTTAAAGATCCAGAGACCGGCGCACATACCAACGGCATTGAGTCTTCCTGGAGAGCTGCGAAAGCCATTGTGTCGGCTGGTGGACGCAAAAAGACCAGCATTCCAGGAAACCTTGCCAGGTATATGTTTTACAAGCGGTGCGCAGAAAGGTCTCTGGATCGTAAAGCAGAATTCTTTAAAATTGCTGGAGAGCTGTATGATCCGACCAAAGACGAAGCCCAGAGAACCACGGATGGTGAAGGTAATTTTACTGACGACGACGATGTTTTTGTTTAATTTCTACTGTTTTTTCATGTTCATCAATCTTCTTAAACTTATAATTTAAGCAATCCAATATGTCTTTCATACAAAATGATACCCAATCAACAAACCTTTTGTATGATAGTTTTCACTTTTCACTAATAACTGTTAAGGATACATAAATTTACAAAAGCGAGTAATTGAACAAATCTGAAATGACTTTCTTCATAAAATGTTTCTAATTGCAGGATAATTCGAATATTATAATTTATTCTCTTTTTGCTCGTTATCACAATTTAATTTTAAGTAGCCTCTGCATTATTTTACAAATGTAATTCTTTTTATGAATTAGGTCAAAACATTATAATTGTTTTATAAGTTCAACTTTCTGTACGGATATTGATTTTGTAACAAGGTCTATCCAATAAATACGTATAAAATAATTATAGAGACTAATGCAGGAGGTTGAGACTAGACAGTGAGCTTCCCCCTTCAATAACAACCCCAGCTAGCCTCAACCAAATGGGGTGCGCCTCACGAGTCCTAACTTATTATCTAATTATCTACAGACAGTTGTTCAGACCTCATTCTTAGTGTCTCATATAAATGGATATCTCTCTGACCAATAAGCAGCGTATCAATATCAAATTTCTCTGCTAAGCTTGGCAAGAGCGGATGGGAAATTCATGAAGCATTGTTGACAGTGTACGAAGAAGATGCCTTGAAGGAACCAACGGTTCATAACTAGCTAAAGCAGTTTCGAGAGGGGCAAGAAAGACTTCAAGCACCAGGTTCTTCATCTTCTGATGAAAATGTGGATCATATTCGATCATCTGTCTTCAGAAATCATCAATAGACAGTTAGAATGGTATCAGTTGAACTAAATTTGAGTGAGATGCGCACAGCTCCATCACCGTCACTGATCACCCGCCACATTCACCAGATTTGTGCAAAATGTTGCTTTGGGGCTCCATTTGGGGGACATGGATTCCATAAAAACATCGACGACGAGGCTGCTGAAGAGCCTTAAAGTAGAGGACTTTGAAGGATGTTTATAACAATGGAAACGGCGTTGAGCCTAGTGCGTTTTATCAGAGGGGGAGTACTTTAAGGGAGACTATTGTATCGATGATCAAATGTAAAATAAAAAGTTTATGAATTTTTTAATAATTTTGGGACAAACCTCGTATATTGATTAATTTTGATGTAGGACATTATAAATAATTAAATTGTACTATTAGTGAAATTTCTTGTTTGTTGATTTTCTAGGCAATTTTAAATCTTGCCTAAATATAGACATGTTTATTGTGTGGTGCAACTGTGACGTTTTGTATATATTGATTTATTGTAGGACATTATAAAAAATCAAATTGTATCATTAGTGAATTTTCTTGCTTGTTGATTTTCTAGGCAATTTTAAATCCTGCCTAAATCTAGACATGTTTATTGTGTGGTGCAACTATGAAGTTTTGTATATATTGATTTATTGTAGGACATTATAAAATATTAAATTGTACTATTAGTGAATTTTATAGTTTATTGATTTTCTAGGCAATTTTATATTCTGCCTAAATCTACACATGTTTATTGTGTGGTGTAATTGTCACGTTCTATGTGTGTTTTATTAATAAAAAATATTTTCAACAACTATTAAATACATAACTGGATGGTCAGAATTCAAATTCTAATTTAATCGACTCAAATTCAATTTTAACAAAATTTCTCTGAGATATATATCTAAAACAGTCAAATTATTTTAGTCTTAGAAGAATGCTTTCTTTATAAATAAAATAAATTGATCAATTTAAATTAATTCAATGAATAATTAATACACATACCTATGAAAAGTGGATGGATTTAATCGAATGTATTGTCGGCTGCGAATCGACAGTAGATAGACGACTGTTTGTAGACACTCGTTAGTTATTTCTTAGTAACGATAATAACCGTTATTGAAAAGTAACTGTTTATCTCATCTCTACTGTAGATAGATGTTGACTAAAACTTGTATACATCCGGGCATCAAGGACACACACCCAACAATTTGTATTAAATTTCCTCATTGATTATAGTAAATACAATATCATCAATAGATTAAATGCAACGGCAATGTTTTGCTGCATTATGTGCCAACACAGATTACTTACTTACATCGAAAGGGAGAAGTTCTTCAAATGTATTCTTACATAATCCTTTCAACCTAACCTATAATTATGTGGAATTAATTTATCCTATCACTAACCATTCTACTAATCTAACCTTTAAAAAGAGACTTACATAATTTATTATCACAAACCTTTCTGCTAATTTATTAAACCATTCTACTAATGTAATGTTTAAAAATTAACGTTTAGTGTTTATGAATCTACTATCAAAATGTATGTATACTGTATTATTTTAACGCAGTGACGTCGGATTTTCTGAATCAGCTGTTGCAACATAAAGTAATTAATCATTAATTCTCGTATACAATTCAAATAGATTTTTTTTTATGAACGGTATAATTTTCTTGAACGTTAAACACCAAACTATAATTACTAAACGCACTAAACAATAAACGTCTTATAAACCCGGCATAACAAACACGAGAAATTAGATTGTTGCTCCAATTTCATATTTAATAATTGTTTTTAAATTTATAACGCTGTCAACTAATCTAACAAAAACGAAAAATGAAATCAATGTTCCCATCACATATTCTTTTTTTTTTTTAATTTATAGTGAGCGTTGGTACTTTACTCCTGGAAATGACACCAGGGTGCGCCTATCTCTTGTTCTGGGCAATTGTGAACCAGTTATCACATTCCATTATAGTATTATTGGTATCATTATGTTATATCTATGAATCAACAAAAGAAGTAATTGTCAACAACTTAACCTGCCAAAAATCGTAATCTTTAAGTAGAAGTTTTAAGCAATCCGTAAGTCCTATCTTTATAAAAACACATTTAAACAATTGAGTTTTGTGAAACGAATACATATTATCACCACATTTTATTTTTTTCCGGCTAAAAAACACATTTTAAGTAAACGGATTTCCAACCTTTCGGCGCCCCAAAATGGGGCTAAACGTTGTTTCCGCACTTTTTTTTCGTCATTTTCGGCCATTCCATCCGCGATTCTACAAGTATCAATATAAAAAATCAATTTTCGAGAACAACCCGTAAACTTCACATTAGCCGTAAATTCAATGGGCCGTATTCTTTTCTTATGTTTATTTTAGTAATGCCGTTGTTAAATTTTTAAACATGACATTTAATAATGACTCTATTCTTTTCTCGTGATTAGCGCTAATCACGGCGATTTTAAATATGACAGCTGTCAAATTTAAACAAAACTTTTAAACACGACCGGGGCCGTCTTTAAAGTCGTGATTAGACGTGTTTAGAAATAAATCATGGCGAATTTTGTACGTAACATACAAGACATAGCTGCTGTGCGCGAAATATATGGACTTCGGCGTCAGATTGTTGTGCCAAGGGCTTTACGCGATCGAATCGATCCGTTTGAAGCGTTCAATGAGCGCGAATTCCGTAACCGCTATCGTTTAACTAAAGAAGCGGTGTATTTTGTGATTGAGTTGGTGGAAGAACGTTTAGAGCCCCTAACCAAGCGCGGAATAAATATTTCGCCTGCCTTACAGGTACTTATTACGTTAAGATACTTCGCTAAGGGATGTTACCAGTTAGAACTTGGTAAGTACGTGTGGTTTAATTATTTTTCATTATTATATATATGGTAACGTATGTAAGATAATTTTTAAATTTTTAGGAGATTTACATGGAAGTAGCCAATCAACGGTCTCCAGGATAATAGCCAAAGTGTCCCGAGCAATAGCTTCTAAACTCGAGCTATTTGTAAAGTGGCCAAAACAACAAAGTACAAATGAAGCATTCTACAATATTGCTGGCTTTCCAGGTATTGTAGGATGCATAGATTGCACCCATATTAAAATTAAAAACCCTCATGGCAATCAACCTCTACTCTACTGCAATCGAAAGGGGTTTTATTCATTAAATGTGCAGGTATTACTTACATAATTTAGTAAATGTTTCCTTATTAACACTTCATTTTACAGATTATATGTGATGCTGCTACCCGGATTATTGATGTGGTTGCTAGATGGAGAGGAAGTACGCATGATTCACGTGTATGGAACAATTGTAAAGTTCAGGAGGCATTCGAGGTAGATTAATTTTCAGTGTTACAGAAGGATTTCTAATTATAAAATTTACAGAATAATCAAAAGAAGGGCATATTGCTTGGTGATAGTGGCTATGCCTGTACTCGGTACCTGCTGACGCCTTTATTGAATCCAGAAGGACACGCGGAACAAGCCTACAATAAAGCCCATAAATCAACTCGCGTTATTGTAGAATGTTGTTTTGGCCGATGGAAAGGTATGTTTAAAGCTCTCCAAAATGGCATGCAAATTTCATTAGAAACGGCCAAAGCATGCATTGCTGCAATGGCAGTGCTATACAACATTAAATTAGAGTTCGATGATGAGGATTGGAAATATGATGATGACGACGAAGAAGAAAATGTTGAACACGAAGAGCCATTGCATCAACCTGCAGAGCAGCAGGTATCCGTGCGTGGAAACATCTTCAGGAATAGATAGAGAATAGGTAAATTGGAGACTGCCCAGGGCGGCAAAAGTTCTAGGTACGCCACTGGAGAAGGCAGGATGCGCCTGAACGAAATTTGAACGGTAGAAGAGCATTTCCCGAACGTAGCCAAGACAGTCCTGAAAAGTTAGGCCGTAAATGTACCATTCGGCGCTGGCTCTCGCAGAGATAACACCATTGAAATCCCGAAGGGTCCTCGTCCGATGCACCACCTGGCATGTGCACGCGAGTTCCTTTCTTTCAAATAAATGTGCGCCCAACGTAGTCAGGTTCCACTTTCTCATTTTTTGAGCAGCGGAAATACACGAACGGCGCTCGTTCTGCGCATGAGAGTGCCTAATTTGAAAAATTCCACTATACCTCCTTTAAGGGCGACAACATGTTTATCTCAATGGCGTGACAGTGACATAAACGACCTATAAATACTAAAAATTATACGAGGCGCCGCTGTATGTCACCACCGATAAGTTAAACCAATACCTTTTATAGGGGTGTCATTTTTTGTACGCGAACATGCCCTCTCGGGACTAGCTAAATGAAATAACCTGTGTATAGATAAATAAATAAACTGGCGATGATGATTGTGAGGAATCGCATGGAGGTGGAGGTGGAGGAAAAGGGGATACTGCCGGAGACGCAGGGGGGGTTTAGAAGGGGGAGGGGGACGAGGGAGCAGGTTTTTACCCTGGCGCGAATAGTGGAGAGAGGGATGGAAATGAAAGGATGTGTGTATGCGGTATTTATGGATTTGAAGGCAGCATACGACTCGGTGCCGAGGGGGAGTTTGATAGAGTGCTTGAGAAGGAGAGGAGTGAGTGAGGGGATGGTGGAGTGGGTGAGGAGAGTGTATGAGGAGACATGGGTGGTGGCGAAAGTGGGGAAGGAGGTGTCGGGGTGTTTTAGAACGTGGGAGGGTTTGAGGCAGGGGTGCCCGCTGAGCCCGATGCTCTTTAATGTATATGTGAGTGAATTGGAAGAGGTGATGAGGAAAGGGCAGGCGGGGGGAGTGGTGATGGGTAAAAGGAAGGTATGGATGCTGGCGTATGCGGATGATGTGGTGTTGGTTGCAAGAGAGTATGAAGGGATGAAAGAGATGTTGAAGAGAGTGGAGAGGTTTATGGATAAAAGGGGAATGAATGTGAATGTAGGGAAAACGAAGTGGGTAAAGTTTAGAAATAAAGGGAGAGAGGGGAAGGTGAAAGAATTGGAGTGGAAGGGGGTAGTTATTGAGAGGGTGAAGAGTTTCAAGTATTTGGGGTTTTGGTTTAAAGGAACGGGAGGGTATGAGGAGCATGTGAGGTGGGTGCAGGGTAAGGCGAGGAAGGCGTGGGGAATGGCGTGGGGCAAGTGGGGGACGTGGATGGGGAACAATGTGACGGTGGCGTGTAAGATATGGGATGCGTGTGTAAGAACGGTGCTAATGTATGGAGTAGAAGTGTGGGGGACGAGAGGGTACGAGGTGATAGAGAGGGAGCAGATGTGGTTCCTGAAGCACATGTTGGGGGTGGAAAGGTCCACACCGAGTTACATAGTGCTTCAGGAGACCAACAGAGAGAGGCTAGAGTGGGAGGCAATGGTGAGGGTGGTGAGGTACGAGATGAGATTGTGGGAACTGGATGAGGAGAGATTGGTGAAGGATGTATGGGTGACGAGTGTGGGTGGGGGTGAGGGTAGATGGAGGGGGGAGAGGAGGAAAATGTATGAGAGGGTAGGGCTGTCGGAGGCGAAAGTAATGGAATGGCTAGGAAATGGGGTGAAGATGGATGAGTGGGTGAGAGGGAAAGGGAAGGAGGTGGAAGGGCAGGAAAGGCAAGGGTGTATTGAGAGAAGTCAGTATAATGATATGTATGGGAGGTGGCAGGTGTATGGGAGGGTGCCGAAGTATTTGATAAGGAAGGGATGGGGTAGAGAGGATAGGGTAATTGTGGCAAGGGCGAGGTGTGGATCGGAGGAGAGAGGAAGGAAAGTATGGATGGGGGAAGAATATGGAAGGTGTGTGTTGTGTGGACAGGGAAGGGATACGTGGGGACACTTGGCGGAGGAATGTGAGGGGGTGAAAGAATAGTGGCTGGGAGCGAAAGGGAGTAGAAGGGTAGTGGAGTGGATGAGGGAGGATGGGAGCGGGGTAAGGACGTTGGAAAAGCTGGGGAGGGAGAGGGAAAAGAGAAGGGAGGGTAAGAGGGATACGGGAGGGTAATGAGATAAGCTAATGTAAAGGTAAATGTAATGTAAAGTGTAGAGATATGCCAATAAAGGTCTTTTTTTTTTTTTTTTTAGATAAATAAATAACACAATTTTATAGTTTTCATGACTCTTTATTTATATTAATTAATAGTAACAAGTTACATATCCAGATGCCTATTACAATCACAGAAATGAAATTACAGGTATTGTCGGGCTGTAAAAATATTCTTCCTCAACTAATTGTCAGACAGTTAAATATTTATGCATTACGTTTATGTACACACATGTACATAGTGTAACATACAACATTTCTTTCGGTTAACTTGTTTTTTTTTTTAATATTTCGACTCCACTCGAAGCTGAACAATTGTTTAAGAGGCACATTCATTAATACACGTGTTTCCGCAGACCACCTCAGAATTGTTTGTCTCTCATTCTTTTTACAGTAATGATTCTTCTTCGCGTTTTCAATGAGGTTTTGTTTTCTTTTTCCTTTTTGGTAAAATATACACTATAGTAAAAATATATGCTATTCATAATCTGTACACGTTCAAGTGAGGGCAGATGCTATATAAATGGATACAAATTGTTGTTATAACAGTATCATTGACTTTTTTGTTTAAATTAATTAATAATTAATTGCACGCATTTTATTTCAAGTTTTGTATTTATATTATTATAGGGGTATTTGTTAATTCTATGGAAAATTTTCAAAATTAATTTTGTTCTGTTAAAGGTAAAAATCAAACCTGTACAGTTAATTCTAATAATATAACAAAAACATATTTATTGAAACGTTTAACTGTTTCATTAATTAAATCTTAAATCAGTTTATGTTTATTATTTACACGGAATTATCAATAATCAAATGTTTCTATTTTATTGAAATAATTCCTAATTTTCAGAGTACCTTTGTTTGTAATATGCAACTCAAGTGAAATATGTTAGGTACATCTCAATTAACGTTACGTTAGGTACATCTCAATTAAAGTACTCAGTGAGTCACATTTTAATTATCAATATTTATATGTTATAAGTCATTTTCTTCTCTAACTATTTTGTGGTTAGATACAAAAAATAACTCCAAATTGGAACATCATTTTTAAGAGGTTTTGAATCAAATGACAATAACACTTTTTATTTTTGTTATAAATGATTTTAATTGAAATGTAAGTATATTTTTTTGAACTTCACAACACGTCAATGTTTAATAGGCCACAAGCAAATGTTTCGACTTTAGAAAATGTCGATTTGCCGGTCGATCAAACCAAATTTTCAGGCTTTTCTAAACTCAAAATTTTACTTCATGCGCCACGCGTATAAATCACTGATTTAAAGTGAAGTATTTGGTCGATTTTCATGCATTTGGTTATAACCATTTGTTCGCGTCAAAAATTCCCCGAACTTTAGAAAATAAATTTGTACGTGACTTTTTGTTATTTTGTAAAATTGTTTGCTTTTGTCGTGAGAGACTGGCTTCATTTTATGACAACCTTAAGAGCCGAAGACCCGAAAAATAGAAAATAAATGCTTTGTGTAAAATTTCTTGTGTGACAATGGGTTTTCGGCTCTACGTGCCCGATGAGGCGCAATAGGCGCTAATCCGTCGCCGAAAAATGTTCGTCGAAGTTATAAAATGCAGGCCAGTCGGAGAGATAATTTATTCTGTTTTTTCCACTTCTGTTTCTCTTCTTTGCATGCTCTATGTTCTTCTTTCTTTATCTAAAATTTCTCCCACTTTTCACACCCTTGTGAATTCTCGTCTTCAAAACTAAAAATCGAAGAGTCTTGTTTTGAACAGCAAACGAGTAAGTTCTCTATTTGAATCGAAAACGTAAAAACTTTGTATTTTTCTCATAACTTTAACTTGTTCTTTCACCGTGTATCTTTGCTCATTTTTCATAATCTCTGCTTCAATCTTTTTTTAACTTAATTCATTTCTTTGTGTTTATTGTTTATTTAAATTATGTTAACTTGATATTTGTAAATATTTATGTAAATAATCTGATGCACATTGTTTGAGAATATACCTTTTATTACAAATTTTGTGTTTAAGTAATTTTTAAAACCAAATCGCGTAATTCGCGTAAACATGGTCCTTCGAACCGGATGTTAAGAATTTTTTGATCATTTTTTAACATTAAGTGCTCTTAATATTTGGGATTACAAGTTTCACGTTTAGACTACCTTTTACAACTTAACTTGTGACTGTTCAAACAATAATCAACGATCTATACAGATCAATCGTGAGTTTCTGTAATTTACGCCAGTTTTGCGTTGTACTTGGGACGATTTTCGTGTTTACCGTGCGTGTTGTGTAACAAACAGGATATCAATTTTACCTTCGCGAAACCGGACATCTGCGGACTGAAACTAAACTCATCATGGCTACAGCAATAATCAAAAAACTGCAGCGTAAGAAGGAGCGGTACCAGCAGTTGATCGACGAATTCGAGGTGTGGTTGACTAAAATCCCCGAGAAACCGACCAAAACTGAAGTATCAGGAATGGATATTTATTTAAAAAATGTTACACCACTTCTAAATGAATTCGCTGACATTTCCGACGAACTCGCGGACTTGGGTGTCGACATTTCCAATGAAGAAACCGCTTTTCGCCAAAAATACAGGAGTGTATTGGTGAGTGCCGACGAAAAAATCAACAGCGTGGATAGTAACGATAAAACAAAATCAGCTGCACCACATACCACGGAGACGTTTCCTACAATCGAGATACCCACGTTTACGGGAAAATACGATGATTGGCCTACCTTCTACGACCTATTTACGTCGATAATACATGAAAGTAAAAATATCTCGGACGTGCAGAAGTTTCACTATCTCCAATGTGCTCTAAAAGGTGAAGCAGCTCAAACTATCAAGTGCCTTAAACTCTCGGACATCGGTTACGAGTTAGCATGGGAGCGCCTAAAAAACAGATACCAAAACGAGCGGCTAATAGTTAAAAAAACATGTGAGAGCTCTGCTTCATCTGGAACCCATGAAAAAAGACAATTATGTGAGTTTGCGACAATTAATTGATACGGTGGCCGTAAATCTCGCCTCATTGAAGGCAATGAAACGCGAAACTCATACCTACAACGATATGTTGATCGAACACATCGCCGAGCGACTAGACCCGAATCTTCGTAAAGAATGGGAAGGGTTAACCTGTGATAATCCGCCGACGTATGATGAGTTAGAGCAATTTTTGACAAAAAAATGCAAACAATTAGCGGCCATAAATGATAAAGTGTCGAGTGCAAGCGAGTCAAGTGCGGCTGAAAAATCAAAAGTGTTACACACGAAATCATTCGAGAGAAAATGCGCCATGTGTAATGAAGCACATAATATCTTCAAATGTGATAAATTCCAAGGAATGAATGTGGCCGACCGAATTACAGCAGTTAAGGAGAAACGTATGTGCTACAATTGTTTGGGTAAACATCATACTGCATCCCAGTGTAAATCATCCAACTGTAGAAAATGTGATAAGCGGCATCATACCCTGCTACATCTTGAACCGGCAGAAAAATCGAACTCGCACAACGTTATTAGTGATAATCACACACCTCCCGTGGCCATTAATCTTGCGTACACGCCTTCGCGAGTGTTATTGTCGACATGTAAACTTTTCGTAACGGATAAATACGGAAAAAAACAGGTAGTGCGCGCATTATTAGACAGTGGCTCTCAACCAAATTTGATGACGGAATCGTGCGCAAATCGTTTAGGGCTTTCGCGAAAAAACATTAACGCACCAATCGTGACAGCTGGTGCTGATACTCGTCAAATTAATCAATTTGTTAATGCAAAAGTGAGTTCTTGCGTCAGTTCTTACAACGTGTGGTAATTATTAATAGAATCACGGAAAATGTACCAAGTCGCGTTATTGAATTTGATGAAACGAAAATTCCTCCTGGAATTCAGCTCGCCGATCCGGAGTTTTGTAAGCCCCAGGAAGTCGACTTATTAATCGGAAACGCCCATTACCACGATATTCTATGTAACGGTCGTATTCAAACAGACTCAATTTCTCTATTTAATACGCGATTCGGATGGATCGTCTATGGACAGCTGCCGTTCCAATCCGACAAGAGGAATTCCGAAAGTGCCGTAGTGTCATTAGTTGGGATTAATGAGTTAATAACCAAATTCTGGGAAATAGAAAGCCATAAAAGGGAATTCCTTGCACCTGTAGACGAGAGATGCGAAGATCATTTCTTGGGCAATACCACTCGAGACGCAGCGGGACGCTTCCAGGTAGCGCTCCCGTTTAAGGACGACCCTTCGCGATTGGGCAATTCCAGTGAGTCAGCGAAACGCAGGTTTCTCTCGCTTGAGCGTCGGCTTTTGAAAACACCTGAAGTGTACACCGATTACCGCAACTTCATGCGCGAGTACGAAACCCTAGGACATATGTGTAAAACAACAGGTGCCGTGCATGAAGGATACTACCTGCCTCATCATTGTGTTGTAAAACAATCGAGTTTAACAATCAAGTTACGCGTTGTGTTTAATGGATCTGCTCCGACATCGACCGGAGTTTCCTTGAATGACGTCTTAAGGGTCGGCCCAGCAGTACAAAGTGATCTTTTCTCTATTATGGTGCGAATGCGATGTTGGAAATATGTGATAACCGCCGACATCGCGAAGATGTATCGACAGGTGATTGTGCGGCATGAGGACCGGAAGTACCAACGGATATGGTGGAGGAGTAGCCCAACAGATGAATTGATTTCGTACGAATTAACTACAGTAACATATGGTACTACGAGTGCGGCATATCTTGCTATACGCACTCTCCCCGAACTCGCAATACGTGAATCAAGCAGGTACCCAGTCGGCAGCCAGACGTGTTTAAATGACTTTTATGTGGACGATTTAATTACCGGAGCGGACACTACTCACGAACTTATAAAAGTGCGCGATGAAGTAAACTCTTTACTCGAAAGTGGCGGTTTTCAGCTGAAACGTTGGGCAAGCAACAATCAGGACGCATTTTTGAACTTCAAAACTGACTGTGACGACGATGTCACCGTTTTAACGCGTGGGTGTGAACATTCTAGTGAAACAATTACTACATTAGGGACTGTGTGGAATACAACTTCTGACATAATAAGTTACAAGTGCAACGTTCTGCCATCGAGAGGCAATACGAAAAGAAACATTCTCAGTCAGATTTCCAGGATATATGATCCCCTTGGTTTGATTGGCCCGATTACAATTATTGGCAAGATTTTTATCCAACAGCTGTGGAAATTGAAATGCGGATAGGACGACGCACTTCCGGATGAGTATAGTGTGCGTTGGCTTGAATATGCAAACAACTTGTTAAATGTCGCTACGATCACAATTCCGAGGTTGGTTATTCGGAAAGAGATGAATGCTGAGGTGGAGCTGCATGGATTCTCAGATGCGAGTGAGCATGCATATGGTGCTTGCATATACGCTGTAACAATCCAGGAAAATAAAAGAATATGCAGCAAGTTACTGTGTGCTAAATCAAGGGTTGCACCTGTAAAATCAACGAGCATACCGCGATTAGAACTTTGTGCAGCAGTTTTATTGGCCGAATTATTCGATAGAGTGTCGGATATGCTCAACAGTATTAATTACAAGCGGTTTTATTATTCTGATTCAACCATCACTCTCTCCTGGATTAAATCTGAATCAAGAAGATTCAAAACTTTCGTCGCTAACCGTGTAGGCGAAAAACATAAACTAACCAATCCTGCAGATTGGTCGCACGTGCCAACAAAAGAAAATCCTGCCGACCTTATATCTCGTGGGTGTACTGCAAACAATTTGAAAAACAACACACTTTGGTGGACTGGACCGTCATTTCTACTTGAATCGCCTCGAACGTGTGACTTTATTCCAGATGAAACATTACCTGAGATAAAATGTAACCTTACATCTATCTCCACAGACAATTTAATTATTCCTGAGTGTTCGACGTACGAAAAAACTATTCGTGTTATGGCGTATTTAGTGCGGTTCAAAAACATTTTACGGCATACAAATGTAATTCATCGCGGACAGGCGACTATTTTACTATTGAAAAATCTACAATCTAAAAACTTTAATCGAGAAATTGAACATCTAAAAAGAAGAGAGAGTGTACATAAATCGAGCAAACTTATCACACTCAATCCATTTTTGGACTCTGATGGCTTAATTCGGGTCGGTGGTCGGTTAGCTAATAGTAAGCTTTCAATACATCGTCGGTTTCCAATTATGTTGCCGTCAAATCATAAACTTACTAAACTGATTGTAAATAGCGTACATCGAAATAATTTACACATAGGTGCCCAAGAAACACTTGCCGCAGTTAGAATGAAATTTTGGCCTCTATGTGGAAAATCTCTAACTCGGAGTGTAACAAGATCATGCATTCGATGCATTCGTGCGAAGCCGCTTTTCCAGGCCCCTATGATGGGCGCGCTGCCACCATATCGCACCCAGCAGTTTCGGCCTTTCCTGCGGACCGGCGTGGATTACTGCGGTCCCTTTATCATCAAGGACGGGTCTCGACGGTCAAGGAAAACCACGAAAGCTTACGTATGTGTATTTGTCTGTTGTACTACCAAGGCAGTACATATCGAACTTGTCTCTAATCTGACTACCGAGTGTTTCATGGCAGCATTTTATCGCTTTATTTCGCGACGAGGTTGCGTTAGCGACATAATTAGCGATAATGCTACTAATTTCGTTGGCGCACGAAACAATCTTCGTGAACTAGGATTGTTTTTATTGGAACCTGAAAACGAAGAGCTTATTCAATCGAAAATGACAAATCATAAGATTAAGTGGACGTTCTCCACCTAGAGCTCCTCATTTCGGCGGCCTCTGGGAAGCCGCAGTAAAAAGCGTGAAAAATCATCTTTATCGAGTAGCAGGAAAGGCCCTTCTCACAGCTAAAGAATTATCTACTTTGCTGTCACAAATTGAGGCGGTGCTTAACTCAAGACCGCTCTGCCCACTTAGTGAGGACCCCAATGATTTTACTGCTCTAACCCCGTCCTACTTTCTAATTGGCGACACAATGACTGCTCCAGTGGACCCGGATTACGAAGAAACTCCCGACAACAGGTTATCGCGATGGGAGCTGATTCAGAAAATGCGACAAAATATCTGGAAACGGTGGAGTCGTGAATATTTATCCGGACTACACGCACGCGGAAAATGGTACAAGGAAGGAGTTACGCCGCAGGATGGACAGTTGGTTATCATAAAAGAGGACAACACGCCGCCGCTTCAATGGAAACTAGGGCGCATAGAATCGCTTCACCTAGGACCGGATGGCATCGCGAGAAGGGCTACTGTGCGCACTTCTTCCTCTTCATTTGTGCGTCCTATGGTGAAATTGTGCTTGCTGCCAATATCTTAATTAGTGCAGTGACTTAATTAAACGTGATACGTACAACGGGGGGCGGCATGTTCGCGTCAAAAATTCCCCGAACTTTAGAAAATAAATTTGTACGTGACTTTTTGTTATTTTGTAAAATTGTTTGCTTTTGTCGTGAGAGACTGGCTTCATTTTATGACAACCTTAAGAGCCGAAGACCCGAAAAATAGCAAATAAATGCTTTGTGTAAAATTTCTTGTGTGACAATGGGTTTTCGGCTCTACGTGCCTGATGAGGCGCAATAGGCGTTAATCCGTCGCCGAAAAATGTTCGTCGAAGTTATAAAATGCAGGCCAGTCGGAGAGATAATTTATTCTGTTTTTTCCACTTCTATTTCCCTTCTTGGCATGCTCTATGTTCTTCTTTCTTTATCTAAAATTTCTCGCACTTTTCACACCCTTGTGAATTCTCGTCTTCAAAACTAAAAATCGAAGAGTCTTGTTTTGAACAGCAAACGAGTAAGTTCTCTCTTTGAATCGAAAACGTGAAACTTTGTATTTTTCTCATAACTTTAACTTGTTCTTTCACCGTGTATCTTTGCTCATTTTTCCTAATCTCTACTTCAATCTTTTCTTAACTTAATTCATTTCTTTGTGTTTATTGTTTATTTAAATTATTATGTTAACTTGATATTTGTAAATATTTATGTAAATAATCTGATGCACATTGTTTGAGAATATACCTTTTTATTACAAATTTTGTGTTTAAGTAATTTTTAAAACCAAATCGCGTACTTCGCGTAAACACCATTCTATTGATTTTCAAAAATGATTAAAATCGTATTAATCGTCTTTATTTTTACTGAATTGATCTTATTTACGTTTTCATAAGAACACTGAACGAATCTTCCTTAATTTAGTTAGTTAGTTAGTTATCTCAATCTGAAAATTATACTTCAATTTAAATAAAACAATGATTACACTGACTTACAACAATATGGTTAAGTGGGTTTTTATTATTGTTCTTTACTTATTTGGGTACGCTGAATTTGAATCCGATGCTCATTTGCACCCACAGCCGCCAGATTTTGAGATATCATCTCTCAAATCGATCAAAATGGGCCACTTTTGTCATTTTTGGGCCCCCAGTATTTAATCTTCCTGTGACTTCTGGCCAACGAGTAGTAGCGCGTTTTTAAGCAACAGATCTATACTTTTAGAATAAAAAAAGAGAATACTATTAACCCTTTTAGTTTTTGAACAATCTCAAAAACCGAGAGCCATGTTTTTGTTTATTTCGCTCTCAAAATTAAAAAACAAACGGTCCTTCTAATGTCAAAATAAACGCCTTCAGACAGCCGATGTGTCGTCGGCGACGGCTGTTCGTCGTGTCGCGGGGGAATTTGAAATTGTCAATTGACGATTGAGTTTTAATTGCGAATCGCAATTTGCGATAATACAAGCAAATTATTATTGCAGGTATCCTCTTTCTTGATCATTATACAAACAAATTGCAAATACAAAATGCAGTAATAATACATTAATTTATAAATAATATAAATTAGATGGGAACGACTAAAACGTCCTCCTCTTTGAGACTTTGCCCTTCGAAACAAAAACAAAACCAAACAAAAACATGGCTCACGGGTTTTGAGATTGTTGAAAAACGACGCAGGTTACTTGTATTCTCTTTTTTGATTCTAAATGTAATAGCGCGTTTTTAAGGCACAGATCTATATCTGTGCCTTAAAAATGCGCTATTATTCGCCGGCCAGAAGTCACCGGAAGTTTAGTTACTGGGGGCCCAAAAATGACACAAATGGCCCATTTTGACCACTTTGAGATTAGATATCTCAAAACCTAGCGACTTTGGGCCCAAACAGGCTTCGGATTCAGCGTTCCTAAATTAGTAAAGAACAACAATAAAAACCCACTTAACCAAGGGGTGTTCTTCGTGATTAAAATCTTTAGTTCATTTTATAATCATTAAATCAGGTGCAATTAATTATTAATATACTTTTTTGTGTAATATCTACCCGATTATTGTAATTAACTCTACATTTCTTTTTTCTTCTCTTCTTTACTGAAAACGTGTTATAACGTAGAATTCATGTTTGTTTATACATAAGCAGATCTTAGTTGTTACAATATTTACATAAATTTACTAAAATAATTTATTGTTGAAAACTCGTTGTAAGTTCTACACTAACTATTTTTAATAACAAATAGATGATTTTCCCTAAAAGTAAAACTCGCCAAATGGCAGTAATTTACCACGTACTTGATGAGTTTTACCTCTAAATCGACGATATCTTTGATGTTGTTAAAATTGTGTGAGATTAACTACGAAATATACGTACACGCCTAATAAATTTAGAACAAAATTGTTCGTTAGTCACTTTAGTTAGAGAAGGTTATTTTAAAATTTGAATTTGTTTGAGATTTTTTTTCTGTACGTAAACTATTAAAGCTAGCAAAGATTTTTTATGTTTTTCACTGACTTATAAATATTTGTATTGCATTTTTATTCATTGTTTTAATAGTCGAATTGGTTTAGAAAAACTTTGCAAAACCAGTATTTTTGAAAATGTTTTATCAAGTCATTAATAAGAAGAAAGTATGGGATATAGTAAAAGCCATTTAACAATATGGTTATAACTTAACAAAGATTTACTTTTCACTTGATTTTAAATCAATTCATTTGATTTTTAAGCTATTTAAAATATTGTATAATATTATTGAAATTAAAAAAATACACCACTTAAAATGAGTAAATAATAATCTACAAAATATCAGAATGTGATAAAATTAATAGAGATTGTAAAGAAATTATTAATCTTCGTTCTAACGCTCGAAAAAATAAAGGGGAATGACTATTAGCGAAATGACTACCGAATGTAAATACATACAGAGAGATTTTTTTTAAGTATACAGGGGGTCCGTATTTCGACAGAATGTATAGGGATCTCAGTTATTTGAAGAGAAAGAGAATCGGTTAATTTTCGGCAAAATTGCGTATTTTAGGGCCTAACAATGATCTGAAAACAGTTTTGAATTTTTTTGTTGTTCTCTACTAGATTCCTCATTAAAAAGTGCCTATATATTGTCAAAGTTCTAAATGTCCAGATTTAGTAGTTTTTGAATAAAAAAATAAAAACGATATTTAAAAAAAAAAACAGTTTTTTGTTGATATCTCCTATACTGCAAAATGATTGTTCTTTCTTTGTAACTGTTTAATTTCTCCACATTAACCTTTCATTCACTCTTCCTTGGCTATTGGCACTCGTTAGAAGCTTCAAATTGAACTATTTTATAACATCAACTAATACCTGAAGATTTACATCAGGATATTTATACTTAAAAAAAATTGCAATATGAAAATCGTTGCATGCGTTTTTTCTATGAACGATTCTCGATTGATTACTCATAAAGTACTAGTTGTAAGACAGTTTATATATATTAATTAAAAATATGTTAACTGATTATTTCTTGACCTATACCAAATCAAATACCAGTTGTAAAGCAGTTTATAATTGTTTATGAAAAACATGCTGATTGATTATTTTTTGACCTATAAAAAATTACCGACGGTTTATTAAAATCACATGTAACTCGTTTAAAAAAGCGTTTGAACGAGCTTAACCTAATCCCGGTGATTTTTGAAAAAAATCCTAAAATTTACACGAGATAAAAATTTAACATTTTAAATTGGGAAACACTCGAGACCAGGATTGTTATGTTTAAAACACTTTGTTTTAAAACAGTGTTTTAAACATGTTTAAAAATAGCCGTCGTATTTTAAATGCTTTTGTTTTAAACATGTTATAAATGTTAAATTTGTATAAAACGTGATTTAAACATGTTCAGCCTTATTATTACAATTGCCGTTAATATGATTATAGCTTAAGGCAAATTAATCTCTACTAGACGCATACAAACACGATACTAACATTTCGTATTAATAGAGAAAAATCTAAATGTTATTAGTTAGTTTTAAAATATTGATAGAACTAACGCAGTAACATTACATTTTCATGTATTCTAACTTCATTGTAATCAAGTTATTTAGCGGGTATGTTACGCTGTTTTTTTTTATGTGTGTGAAAATTTATTTCTTCTGATATATTATAAGATTAAAATTTACTTCTAATGAGTGTCTCCACTCCCAGACTAAGCATGAAGTAAAATTTCGAGTTTAGGAAAGCCAAACCAAATTTTCAGGCTTTTCTAAACTCGAAATTTTACTTCATGCGCCACGCGTATAAAACACTGATTTCAAGTGAAGTTCAAAACATACTAATACATGTTTTGATTAAGGCTGAGAATTTTTCTAATTTAAGCTTTCAAATAGTCATTCAAAATCATAATAAAATTTAGAATATTTAAATCCAAAATTTGGGTAAACAATAAAGCAAATGACTGATAGGTACATTTTTTTATTAAGGCTGGGAATTTAACAAATTTAAGTACTCGAATATCCGTTTAATACCATATTCAATATCAATGTTATTCTAAAATAACATTTGAAATATTCGAATATTTGAATATTTCAAAATTTGAATAATTTGAATATTTTAATATGTTTTTGAATAAATATTTGAATATTTTAATTTCAAAGCCATATTGCACACGGACACATGAAACATGAAAACATTAGTATGTTTTCATATTGTCAATTATGTTAAGTGTGATCTGTTGATAGTATTATTTCATTGAAAAACTGTCTAAACCGTTTTTGAATTTATGAATAAAATTTGACATTTTCTTATAGTTTAATGTAAATGCAAGAAATAAAACACAGACACGTAAACACGTTTCCTTAGTATTGCATCAGATTATTTTTTTCACTTGTGATTATTTTCGACAATTTCCGCTTGTATCACTAAGTGAATTAACTGGTTTCTCATGTAAAATTAGATATACTCTTAAATTGTATTTTTATTGGCTGTTACTGCCTGTGCAAGGGATTTAGTACATAATGTTATGGATTACAGTGTCCAACAAAAAAATACTTTTTGTCTGTTTCCTGGTTCTAAATAGGAAAATCTTACTAATTTTGGGTCGAGAAAAACGAATATTTTTTTTTCGCTCTTGTTTTCAAGATACACAACAACCCACTAAAAAGATAGATTTAAAGGTAAATTAAAGAAGAAAAACATGCCTGTGTAATAAATACAGGGTTGTCCAAAAAGGTGTTTCATCTGGCACTACATAATTTTAAATTTTCTATTGTTACAGACTAAATATGACCACCTTCCCTCTCTCTTCTAAAGTAAGTCTTAGAAGAGAGAGGGAAGGTAGCATCTTGGATGAAAGTGTTTGGGTCATCCTCAGTAATAAGAAAAAAAAATCAGCAATGGTTTCAAAAGGATCCTCCAAGCTATACCACATTCAAATGATGCAGGCCCTTTCTGATGCTGACAAAATTGCTGCAGAAGTATTATTAGAAATGAAGAACATAGATCCTAATTTTGCGTTCTTCCTTCTAAAACCATTGCTGAAATTTTGTTCTTACTACTGAGGGTGATTAAAATACTTCCATAGAAGCTCCTTCCTTCCTTCACCTAAAGTAAGTCGACAACAATAGAGAATTAAAATAAAAGTCAATTCCATATAAGTGATCCCACTGAGCAAAAAACAAACAAACACCGGTATATCAACATTGTAGAAACATTAAACGTTATATTAATGTTGATGAAACATTACTTAGATGTGTTTACTCAGTGGGATGGTTCAAAAAGGAAAAATAGATCAGGGATTGGAGTTTTCTCTAGAACCCTGAGAATCCATACGAAAATCCCTATAGGTAAGTATGCGACCGTCGCTCAACTGGACACGATGGGTATAACACTTGCGGCATCATTTTGAGCCGTGAAGTGTCAAATGAAGCCATACTGATCCTAACAGGCAGCAGGCAAGCCTTAATGTCCCTGAAAAAGTTATACACTACTTCAGAGACAGGCAGCAATGCATAACAACATTGAAATCTGATGGGTGAAGAGGCATAATATAATCATAGGTAACACTCCTGTTACCTATGTTTATATCATGCCCCTTCACCCAACAGATTTCAATGTTGTTATGCCCTCCGGCTGATACAGATTATCACACCTGATATTAATTTTTGAAGAAAAATAACATCTGCATTTAAGCGTCGTCGCTCGAGCGATTGCAAATTAATAAACGACAATATATGTGGATAAGTGCTATCAAGATTGAATTTGAAGGTTATGTATGTAAGGAACCTATGTTGAACCCTCTCCACTTGGTTGATGTTTTGGGATGTATTTGGGCACCATACCAGTGAGCAATATTCGATATGCGGCCGAACGAGAGACACATACAGATTTACGAGCGTTCTTATATTAGAAAAATCTGTATACTGTCTTCTAATAAAGCCTAACATTTGCAAGGCTTTCGAGGTTACAGTGTCTATATGGTTAGTGAAGCTCCAAGTGTTCGTAAAAGTAACACCAAGATCTCTTACAACATTAGTGTGTGCTAATGGTGTGTTATTAAGAGAGTAATTTCTGAGTCCCTTTAATCTCTTTTTAGAATAAGACACAACAAAACATTTGGAAACATTCGGCTTCAATTTGTTTATAATACACCAACGACTTAACGCTTCCAGGTCGAGTTGTAGCTTATGGCTAGAATAATTGTCCTTAATAGGCATGTACAGCTTTAAGTCGTCCGCAAAAAGAAGGCAATTGGAATATTTGAAACACTTTACAATATCATTGATAAAAACATTAAATAGTAATGGACCAATATGTGATCCCTGCGGTACCCCCGAAGTTACAGGTATGGGACGAGAAGTGAAGTTACTGATGCGGACTGTTTAAGTTCTGTTGCTGAGGTATGATTTAATCCAATCAAGCAAAGACCCATGTACACCAGCCTCTAAAAGTTTTTCGACCAAGATTTGATGGTCAACACTGTCGAACGCTTTAGAAAAGTCGGTGTACACGGTATCAACCTCGTACCCCTCTTCCAGCGATGTAGTAATTGTTGCCCCAAAGATTAGTAAATTAGGTACTGTAGAATGTCCTGGCCGAAACCCATGTTGTTTATCGATTAAAATAGAGTTCAAGTCCTTACTAACGCAATCAGTAACTAGCTTTTCAAATATCTTGGGAATGTATGATAGCAATGATATTGGTCTGTAATTCTCAACGAGGTTCCTCTTGCCTTTCTTGAAGATAGGTGTTATTAGTGAATGCTTCCATCTGTCACGAAAAGTGCCAGATTTAAGGGATTTATTAAATACGAGCCACAAAGGTCTAGAGCAGGGGTCTCCAAACTACGGCCCGAGGGCCACATCCGGCCCGCGGACAGATTTTGTCCGGCCCGCGGAGAGCTAGCATACTTGAAAACTCCTTTTAGAGAACATATTTTTTATAGCAAATTAAATTTAGTTTACTGAAGTATTCTAATTTTATGTTGAATAATTATTAATATGACATCTACATTGATATGGTCATGGGCTAACTACTCATAACATTGTTGTAGGCTTATTGTTATTGTTTTTGTGATAAGTTGGATAAAGAAACACAGAATTGTAATGAGTAAAGACATGTATAATATGCAGAAAATGTAACTTCAGTATATAATAACTAACAAATTATTGAAATGAATCCAACTAACATTTTATACATTTTAAATAAAAACATAACTTATAACAAGCATAATGACATATGAAATACTAATGAGATTTATGTAATTGAAATTTTCCACTGACAATAGTTTGTAGTTGTGGACTAATTTTACTTGTACCAATTATTAAAAGAGATTTAAGATGCTCATCAGTTAATTTAGATCTGTAAACATTTTTTGTGTACTTCATTTTGGAGAAGGTCTTCTCACACAAATAAGTAGTACCAAAAACAGAAAACAGCCCACGAGCAAATTTATGCAAATTATCAAATTGTGTCAGTGGAAGACCCTTATAAAATTCCAACAAAGATGAGTTTTGATATTTGTTCTTAATTATATCACTGCACTGTAGATCAATCATTTCCATTTGAAGTTCCGGGGCTAGGGTTTCCATGTCAGTATCAAAAGGATTCTGAAAAATCTTAATTTGATTCGCTATGGCATCAAAGTCCGAGAAACGAGTATCAACATTTTTTTTCAAAGCACTCAAAGTTTCGATTGCAAAATCGATAGGAAACTCAGTCTCAGTGGTGTGGCTGAATATTTCACATGTTTTAAAATGTGAAAAACATTTACTTCGTAGTTGTGATTGAAACAGTATCAATTTCTTCCGGAATGATTTGATATTAGTGTATAAATCAGGAAGATGCTGGTTTTCTCCTTGCAATCTCAAATTAAGTTCGTTCACATGTTTTGTCAAATCAACATAGAATGCTAACTTCCACAGCCATGCGTTGTTTTGTAATTCAGTAAGAGGGCGATGCTTTTCATTCAAAAAAATTTCGATCACTGCTCGAAGTTCAAAAAAGCGCTGAAGGACTTTCCCACAACTAAGCCAACGTACGGCAGTATGATAAGGTAAGTCATTTTCTCCAATCTCTTCAATAAATTGTCGGAATTGTCGGTGATTCAGCCCAAAAGATCTGATAAAATTAACAGTTGATATGACTGGTTTCAGAACTTCAGACATATCCAAACATTTTCCGCACAAAGACTGTTGATGAATGATACAATGTAAGACTAATGGTTTTGAACCACCGTCATTTTCTACAGCCTTTGACACAAGAGCGACCACTCCTTTATCTTTCCCACTCATGTTTTTGCCTCCATCAGTTGTAATACATTTCAAGTTTTTCCATCGAAGGTTCTTTTGATTAATGGCCATTTCAACTCCTTTAAAAATATCTGTACCAGTGGTTGTGCCATGAATACTATACAAATCAAGAAGTTCTTCATGCACTTCATAGCTTTTATCTACTCCTCGAATATAAATCAACACCTGAGCAGTATCTGACACATCCGTTGACTCATCCAAGGCCAAAGAAAACCACTCAACATGTCCATTTGTGTCGAACAGTTGAGAGGATATATTTTCAGCGATGTTTTCTACCCTTCGAGCCACAGTGTTTGCTGACATACTGACAGTTTTTAATAAATTTACCTTTTCAGGGCACATTTCTTCGGCTACTGCAATTATGCATTCTTTGATCATTTCTCCATCGGTGAATGGTTTTCCACGTTTTGCAATTTCAAGAGCCACACGAAAGCTGGCACGAGTTGCAGCCTCTTGTTCAGTTTTGAGTTTTGTAAATGAAGATTGCTGCGATTTCAATCCGCGCTTCATAGCTTCGAATTTTTCTGTCCGCAAACTTCCTGTATATTTTGAGTAATTTTGAAAATGTTTTGTTTCATAATGACGTTTAATGTTATATTCCTTGAGAACGGCTATGCTTTCATTGCAAATCAAACATAGCGCCTTGTTACTGGACTCAATTACGAAATACTGAATGTTCCACTGATCTTTGAATTTTCTGCATTCACTATCAATTTTTCGCTTCTTTTCCATACTGCTAAATCACACACAAAAGCAACAATTCAAATCAAAATACTGTTACAAAGATGTCTTAAACTTAAACACGCACAAACACGTTTTAAGGAGGTACGCACTATTTTATTTCACAACAGTGTCATAGGAACTGACTTGTGGTTGCGCCACTTATATATTCCAATTACTGCCATCTAGAAGTGAGTGGAAGATACCAGAACTTTCTCGAACCAACAAGATTATTCTGTACGTGCTATTGGCGCCATCTGTTAGCGATAGAAGGTACTACCTATTTCCGCTTGTGTCCACCAGATGTCGTGTCACGTTACTCCTCATGGCTCGTACTCTACGACCAATCTAGAAATTACAGATAATGACAGGAAAATTAATAATATGCAGTGTTGCCGTTTTGCGGACTTTAGTCCGATTTGCAGCCTTTTTTAAACGTTGCGTACTTTTTCGGACATTTTTTTTCATCAGTGGACTATTTCACTTTTTACCACCGGCAACAATGATAATATGGTTTTGGCCCTCGGAACTTACTGGAGTAATCAGTATGGCCCTAAGGCTGGAAAGTTTGGAGACCCAGGGTCTAGAGCACATATGGGCAACCACCGGCCCGCGGGCCGGATCCGGCCCGCGTAAGATATGATCCGGCCCGCGAGACATTTTGAGAAAACCCAATTAAAAAAATATTACATTAGGTACTTATACTCGGGAGTGACAGTGAGGCGGCAAACATCAAATTCTTTGATGTTTGCCGCCTCACTCTTTGATAATCGCCGCCACTCGACTTGCTCGATCAAATTCTTTGAGGTTTGCCGCCTCACGGGCGACACATCAAAAGATTTATTGCTTCTCAATTATTCTAAACTAGTTTATTCCAGATTATTCGTTCATTTTGCCTATATAAGCGGGTGGATGGCCCGAACGTTAGTTCAGTTCTATTTGAGCTACCGAGGTGATAACTTGGACAAGCGATATCCTAGCGAACTGCTCGAGCCGTCAACTTGCTTTGTGACTTTGTGTGCATCTTGAGTGGTTACTTACTATAGTTTGTTATTAAGTTTATTGAACGAAAAGTAAACAAAAATGATGTCTGGTGGAAAGAAACGAAAAGTAGATACAGAGGGTCGCCATTTTCAAGAAAAATGGACTGAAGAATTATTTTTTATCTTGCACAATAGTAAGCCTATTTGTTTGCTGTGTAATGAATCCATTTCAGTAATGAAAGAATTCAATATAAAGAGGCATTACTCAACTAAGCATGCTACGCTGCACTCACTGACAGGACAATTAAGAACAGACAAAATCCAGAAGCTTACCGCAAATTTGGAAAAACAGCAACAAATGTTTCATAAACAAAGAACACAACTTGATAATGTTGTGAAAGCTAGTTTTATAGTTAGCTCAAAATTGTCAAAGGCATTAAAACCATTTGCCGAAGGAGAATTTATCAAGGAGTGTATGTTAGAAGTTTGCGGTATTATGTGTCCTGAAAAGAAAAAAGAATTTGAAAAAATTAGTTTGTCAAGACGAACTGTTGTTCGACGTATAGAAATGATGGCTAATGATATAAAAACAACATTGACTGACCGTACGGCTGGTCTTGAATAATTTTCCATAGCATTAGACGAGAGCACCGATTTGTCTGACATAGCTCAACTGGCTATATTTATTCGAGGTGTTGATAAGGAGTTCACTGTTACTGAGGAATTGCTTGCTTTACAGCCGCTAAAAGGAACCACTACAGGAGAGGATATTTTTATTGAAGTTTAAAAGGTATTCACAAGTTTTGGCTTGCCATGGTCAAAATTAATTGGAGTATGCACTGATGGTGCACCTTCTATGGTCGGCTTACGTAAAGGTTTCATCGGAATTTTGAATGAAAAAGCAACAGAATTAAATGTGCAAAAAGTTGATTTGATAGTCCTTCATTGCATTATCCACCAACAGAACTTGTGTTCTAAGTCCATTCGACTCCAGAATGTTATGAATGTGGTAGTAAAAACCATCAACTTTATTCGATCCCGAGGGCTTAACCATCGTCGGTTCAAGGCGTTTTTTGATGAAATATCAGCTGAATATAACGACGTAACATATTATTGTGAAGTCAGATGGCTGAGTAAAGGAAAAATGTTGAAACGGTTTTACGAGCTTAGAAATGAGATAGCAGACTTTATGAAAATAAAAGATAAACCACTATCTGAATTAAGTGACCCAAAATGGATATGTGACTTAGCATTTCTGGTCGATCTTACAGGCTATTTGAATGATTTAAATTTGAAACTTCAAAAACAAGGACAGTTAGTAAATGATTTGTACAGCCATTTCAGATCAAACTACGCTTGTGGGAGTCACAGATGCTGCCTGGTAACAGTTACCATTTCAACACGCTCTCTGCGTATGAAAATATTGCTTATGCTCAATATGCTGAAGAACTCAAGTTACTGTCGGAACAATTTTCGAACAGATTTTGCGACTTCAAAAACATGAAAGACTGTTTCAGTTTATTTGCTACTCCTACAACATATATTGTACAAAATGCTCCAATACAAATGAAGTTGATCGAGATTCAAGAAAACTCACTCCTAAAATCCAAATTTGAAAACGTAGAGTTCTGCGATTTCTACAAAAAATACCCAGAAGAAGACAATTTTCCGCAGCTTAGAAAATTCGCAAGAAGATTGATTTGTGCGTTTGGCAGTACTTATAAATGCAAACAGTTCTTTTCATTGATGAAAGTTAATAAATCAACACATCGTACAAGACTGACTGACGATAATTTGGAAAATTCTTTACGTCTTTGTGTCAGTGGAATTAATCCAAATATCGATGGATTAGTTTCCCAAATTCAAGCTCAAGTGTCTCATTGATTTCGGTGTATTTAACTTTCGTAGTTTGTAACAATTGCAAATTTAACGATTTAATTATAATGTAGCATTTTTTTAAATTTCATTTTGTTATTTTAATAAATTGTACTCTAATAACATTGTCGTATTATTTCATGTCTAATATCTATCGCAAAAAATATTATCACTACTTTAAAATGCACTAAGTACTTTTAAACGCGGCCCGCGAACGTATTTGCACGCTAAAGTTTGGCCCTCAACATGTCAAAGGTTGCCCATACCTGGTAAACCTGGTAAACCATCCCAGCCCTCTTTTCCACTAGAGGTCTGCCCTGACAGCTCCTGAAGTATGGCAGAAATAGAGATATCGTTAATTCGGTTGATCGATATATGATTAAGACTAGTCCTACACGAAGAGAGTTGAGAAAGCACTGGTTGTGAGGTATTATAAACTGAACCAAAGAAGTCTGCAAATATATTTGCCACATCCTGCGGGTCGGTGTATGTACTCCCTTCTGAAACGAGTTTATAAAACTCCAAAAGCGTCTCGGGTTATTATTAATGGACGACTCAATCGAATCAATGTAATTTTTGAAACAAGCCTGTGTGAGTTCCTAGCATTTTGCTCGTGTGGACTGGAATCTAATATAGTCGATCACGTGTTGTGATTGTTTAAATTTCTTATGCTGTTTTTTCTTTAAAAATATCAAGTCAATTAGTTCCTTACTAAACCATTTAGGAAATTTAAACTGAGCTGACGACCTAATCCGAATGATTGGAACGCATTTTTTAATTGAGTTAAATAAAATATCGTAAAAGTAATCCAAGTCGCTGTTTACATTATCACTTGTTAGTAATAAGTCCCAAAGAGTATTTATTAAAATATCATTGAGAAGGTCAAAGTTACTGTTATTAAAGTCATATTTCAAACTACTTGAGAAATTAGAATTATTACTTTGAGCGAATAAGTTTAAATCTAATACAAGCGCGGGATCATGGCGATCACAAGTAACAAGCGGAACAACAGCTGCAGTAACTTCACTTTGTTCGGCCAAATCAGTTTGTAAAAATATAAGATCAAACATGACCGCATTATCATTTAAGACGTTATTAGTTTGCATAGTATTGGCATAACCATAAGCCATAGCAACCTGATTAGCGAGCGGACAGGCTGATTCCGTATAAACACCAAAGCTGCTGTGTACCCAAATTATGTTTGGGAGATTAAAATCACCAAAAACACATACATTATGATGAGGATACTCTATGGTCAGTCTTTCGAGGTTAGCACTATGGTCTTGATACACAGACAAAGCAGACCCAGGAGGGATATAAACCGCCCCTAATATAAAATCCTGGGACTCAATTCTTACAGAAATAAAAATCTCTTCGTGAATAAAAGTTTCACGGTACAATAAATGAGAATTTAACGCATTTTTAATAGCGATACATACACCACCGCCACGCGATTTGCCCGACCTTTGGGGGTCACGATCACACCTATAAAGTTTATAGTTTAGGAAACCCAATTCAGCGTCAAAAAAGTCTGACGTTAACCAAGTTTCAGTGAGAATAATTATATCGTATTCGTATAGAATAAACGACTTTTTTATTTCAAACAATTTGGTCCTAAGACCTCGAACATTTTGGTAATAAGTGCGTAAGCATTTATTACCAGACGCTAAATTATAGTTAACAGCCGCAGCATCGTCGATGATCGGATCCAGAGGGTGTGATTTAGTCGGGGTATCTATAACTGTTGGAAGGTTGTTCCTTCCTGAGGTAACAAAGTACTGGATCCTGTTGTAGATGATTTTATATTCCGTTTTCGGTTAGAGAATGGGCGAACTACTATCCCTTCTGGCCATTTATCGGCACTAAAAATTGATGGTGAATTTTCTGCGCAGATCCCGACTTTAAAGGAACAGTATCTAGCGTTGTTTATGTATTTAAAACCGAGTCGACCTTGTTAGTTTAATTACACTGACTTTTCACGTCACGCGAGGAATTTCATGTGTGACGTCAGAAAAGCTCCTTGTATTTCTCGGGACGTAGATATTTCTAATAAAATCAAATTTGCTATGAAATTAAACATATGTGACGGTATGATTTTTAATTACTTTAATTTTTTTCGTATTGAGAAGGCTGCCTTAGAAAATCTGTCAAAAAAAAAAAATAATAATTGTGAGCGGTCAACTTGGTACGATCACGATCACGAGCTATACTGTTTATTGGTATTACGACATCATAAACTACAGAAAGGGTTCTTGCTAGACCTAAGTTCAAAGATTACCGTCGAATATAGTGTTAATACTGCTGAAAATTCCTCAACTCCTCGTCTTGAGTTCACTGATGAAACTCTCCAAATCCTCATCTGGCCGTTAGTGTGGTGGTTGGTTTCTGCGGGTCACCGGTCTGTGCTTGAAGAGTATTGTCAAGAGAAAATCAAGAACATGTCCGTGCTCGAACAAAAAATCAAGAAATTGAACCGTAATTAATTAGTCTTCAACCGCAACCCCAAGTGGAGGATACTGCAATAATTACGCTTGCACAGGATACAGATAAGTCCCAAGAAACTTTTATATTGTGTTTATTTTTCAAATTGAATTATTCATATCTAATCAACCTCTTTAGTTTATAAATAATGTAATCTTCAGTGCACTCGAGAATTAGGTCATGAAGCATTGCAATTGGCTAACTTTTAATATTAACTCACAATTTGGAAAATAAAAATTAACCCAAAATTCAATTTATATCAAATTCTTATCTTAGTTGTTATTTCGTAATTTAAACAATTAAGATTACTCAGATGTTCCTGTCAATTACGTGGCGCCCAAAACATATATAAAAAAAAAACTGGACCCACCCTCCGTACTGAGTGAGCTGGACAAGAAACAATTAGCTAAATTGAAGTTAACGTCACAGAATTGCACACTATGACCGATTTTTGGTTTCCGCTGGAAGTCAGCATGATGATGTTTCTGCCGAAAATTGCGGAATTCGAGGAAGACGTGTTGAAACAGAACGGATGGTCAGTAACAGGAATTTCCCAATCTTTGAAAATGGAAATCGCACACGTGGTCGCTAGTTACATGCTGCCCTTAGTCTTCCTGTTTTCCGTTATGCATGCCACCCGTATCGTTGATTTCAGATTGCTAAGATGCGGTTTATTGGAGTTTTTCTCTGATATATCGTCAAGATAACGGAAAACAGGAAGAACAAGGACAGCGTGTAACTAGGGACAACGTGTGCGATTTCCATTTTCAAAGATTGGGAAATTCCTGTTACTGACCATCCGTTCTGTTTCAACACGATTTCCTCGAATTCCGCAATTTTCGGCAGAAACAGCATCATGCTGACTTCCAGCGGAAACCAAAAATTGGTCATAATGTGCAATTTTGTGACGTTAACTTCAATTTAGCTAATTGTTCCTGGTCGAGCTCACTCAGTACGAGGGGTGGGTTCTGTTTTTCTTTTTATTTATGTTTTGGGCGCCACGTAATTTACAGGAACATCTGAGTAATCCTAATTGTTTAAATTACGAAATAACAACTAAGATAAGAATTTGTTATAAATTAAATTTTGTGTAAATTTTTGTTTTCCAAATTGTGAGTTGATATTAAAAGTTAGCCAATTGCAATGCTACATGACCTAATTCTCGAGTGCACTGGAGATTACATTATTTATAAACTAAAGAGGTTGATTAAATATGAATAATTCAATTTGAAAAATAAACACAATATAAAAGTTTCTTGGGGCTTATCTGTATCCTGGGCAAGAGTAGTTATAGCAGGATCGTCCACTGGGGGTTGCGGTTGAAGACTAATTAATTACGGTTCGATTTCTTTATTTTTTGTTCAAGCACGGACATGTTCTTCATTTTCTCTTGACAATACTCTTCAAGCACGGACCGGTGACCCGCAGAAATCAACCACCGTACTAACGGCCAGATGAGGAGTTGAAGAGTTTCAGCAGTAAAGGCAAGACGAGGAGTTGAAGAATTTTCAGCAGTATTAACATTATATTCGACGGTAATCTTTGAACTTAGGTCTAGCAAGAACCCTTTCTGTAGTCTATGATGTCGTAATACCAACAAACAGTACAGCTCGTGATCGTGATCGTGCCAAGTTCACCGCTAACAATCATTATTTTTTTTTTTTGACAGCCAGCCTTCTCAAATAAAAACATAGGAAAAAATTAAAGTAATTAAAAATCATACTGTCACACATAATAAGTAAAAACAAGTACATTTTCAATTTCACAATATTTCAGTGTTTTATCCGTTTCGCTACGCAACTAAACCAAATTTTCAGAATTTTCTAAACTTTATATTTTATTTCGTGAGTAAACAAGGATAGTAAATCTATGTTAAAAAACAAAAATTAACATTTCTTAAGATATAAAATTTTTGTCTCGTGTAATATAAGGCAAAAGTAATGTCATTTTATGAATTGGCTGCCATTTTATTAAAAATTAAAAAAATAGGCAATGTGTTGACTGAAAGTTAATTTATAGGTGTGAAATTGATAATATAAAGTTAAAAAAATGATATCGGTCAAGTGACCATCTCCTGAGTTGGCAAAAGGCAAAAGTAATGTCATATTATGAATTGGCTGCCATTTTATTAGAAATAAAAAAAATAGGCAATGTGTTGACTGAAAGTTAATTTATAGGTGTGAAATTGATAATATAAAGTTAAATAAATGATATCGGTCAAATGACCATCTCCTGAGTTGATGTTGATTTTGCTCATTTTACAGCATTTTGAATTGTTGTACGTAAAACATTAGGCTCCAAATTGGTAATTTCTTCTTCAATGTTGGCTTTCAAGACTTGCAAGGTTTGTGGTTTGTTGCGGTAAATGCGAAATTTCAAAAAGACCCACAGGGAGAACATTAAATGACTAAAAATGTTTTTAAAGATAATAATCTAGTTTTTAAAATTATGTTTAATATCGTATGTTCTATAAAATAAAACCTCTAGAGTGCTATGAAATAAATTGTAGGTTGGCAACTCTGAAATTATACATTATAATTGTTATGTCTGACGTTTTATATGGCAATTCCTAACGCGTGTAGCCAACATAAATAAAAAAAAAGATAAAATCATAGCACTCTAGAGGTTTTTTCTATTAAACATATGATATTAATTGAAGTAAAACTGACATGTTAGCCACAATCTGAAATGTTAAATTTTTTCGACATTTCCCCGATTCAAGATTTTTTTCCTGGCCTTTTAATATAACTTTCCTCTGTGGGAAACCTCCATTTTGTTAAATTGTTTTCATTGTTTTTGTCAATATTTAAGTTAATTTTATTAACGTTTACGTATTTTGTAATTTGCCTGCTGATTTTGACAAATTTAATAATGTCATATGGCTTTTTTGTTAGTGTTTTGGTCAATTTAAATACAATTTCACGACTTTTCTCTGACTTTCCCGGTTTTAACGATATTCAGTGAGTTTTTTATCTACGCAATTTTCAGGCATTCGTCGATTTTATAATAGAGTTCAATTTGAAGCTTTAAACGAGTGTTTTCCACTCCCAGACTAAGCATGAAGTAAAATTTCGAGTTTAGAAAAGCCCCGTGAACATTTTCGGGCTTTTCTAAACTCGAAATGTTACTTCATGCGCCACGTGGTTAAATCACTGATTTTAGGTAAAGTTTAAAATATTCTACAAAAGCAGTATGCTAAAAAGGTCTAGCAAGAACCCTTTCTGTAGTCTATGAAGTCGTAATAACAACAAACAGTACAGCTCGTGATCGTGATCGTACCAAGTTCACCGCTAACAATCTTTTTTTTTTGACAGCCAGCCTTCTCAAATAAAAACATACGAAAAAAATTAAAGTAATTAAAAATCATACCGTCACAATATATATAAAAATGTTTGCATACACATATGTGAACAATTTGTTTGTTTATCTAAAAGAAATGAAATTATTAATTTATAAATATAAAATAATAAATAGTGATGTGTCCATCAGAATACTTTCCCCGTAATTTAAACAATTGATAATTAACATACTAAACTTATTTCATTTGTCAATTACTTAAAGACCATTTCACATTAAATCAGTGTTTGTAACGCGTGGCGCATTAAGTAAAATTTCGAGTTCAGAAAAGCCTGAATTTGGCTCGGTCGCTCTGCTTCGCTACGCGCCCGAGCCAAATTTTCAGGCTCTTCTAAACTCTAAATTTTACTTCATGCTTAACCTGGAAGTGGAAACACTCGTTAGACGATAAGATAGAATCTTAGTCAATAATCGCCTGATTTTGTTTTTTTTTTAACTTTAGCGCAAAGTTTATTCATTTATCGTCAATCGCTGATAATTTTATAAAAATCCCAAATGTCTTTCGTAATCTAAGATCAGAAAACAAGAAACTTTACCTTTTAATTATTCATTAATTTATTTATTTATTTCAACTAAAGGCGTCTGTAATGTTTTCAAAAATCGCTCGATTTTTTTTTTCAACTTTACCAGGAAGTCTATTCATGTATCGACAATTGCTAATAATTTTATCAAAATCCGAAATTTCTTTCGTAATCTAACATCACGAAAACGAGAAACTGTACCTTTTAATATCTTATTATTTGTTCAGTTAAATTGATTCAATTGATTATGTACAAACGTTTGATTTTGTTTTAAATAACTTTTTATAGCCTATCAAAGTTTACTCATTTCTGTGTAGATTCTATGAATTTTATGTTGATTTGGTAATCTGTTGAGTTTTTACAATTCTTCCAAAGATAACATTTTTCTAAAATCGTTAATTTTATTACATGAATTCAACTTTAGCTTTATATTTCAAGAAAATGCGATTATTTAATTTTCTTTCAATAAAATGTAAGTGCAATTGATTCTAAGTAAATTCAATGGGCCGTATTCTTTTCTTATGTTTATTTTAGTAATGCCGTTGTTAAATTTTTAAACATGACATTTAATAATGACTCTATTCTTTTCTCGTGATTAGCGCTAATCACGGCGATTTTAAATATGACAGCTGTCAAATTTAAACAAAACTTTTAAACACGACCGGGGCCGTCTTTAAAGTCGTGATTAGACGTGTTTAGAAATAAATCATGGCGAATTTTGTACGTAACATACAAGACATAGCTGCTGTGCGCGAAATATATGGACTTCGGCGTCAGATTGTTGTGCCAAGGGCTTTACGCGATCGAATCGATCCTTTTGAAGCGTTCAATGAGCGCGAATTCCGTAACCGCTATCGTTTAACTAAAGAAGCGGTGTATTTTGTGATTGAGTTGGTGGAAGAACGTTTAGAGCCCCTAACCAAGCGCGGAATAAATATTTCGCCTGCCTTACAGGTACTTATTACGTTAAGATACTTCGCTAAGGGATGTTACCAGTTAGAACTTGGTAAGTACGTGTGGTTTAATTATTTTTCATTATTATACATATGGTAACGTATGTAAGATAATTTTTAAATTTTTAGGAGATTTACATGGAAGTAGCCAATCAACGGTCTCCAGGATAATAGCCAAAGTGTCCCGAGCAATAGCTTCTAAACTCGAGCTATTTGTAAAGTGGCCAAAACAACAAAGTACAAATGAAGCATTCTACAATATTGCTGGCTTTCCAGGTATTGTAGGATGCATAGATTGCACCCATATTAAAATTAAAAACCCTCATGGCAATCAACCTCTACTCTACTGCAATCGAACGGGGTTTTATTCATTAAATGTGCAGGTATTACTTACATAATTTAGTAAATGTTTCCTTATTAACACTTCATTTTACAGATTATATGTGATGCTGCTACCCGGATTATTGATGTGGTTGCTAGATGGAGAGGAAGTACGCATGATTCACGTGTATGGAACAATTGTAAAGTTCAGGAGGCATTCGAGGTAGATTAATTTTCAGTGTTACAGAAGGATTTCTAATTATAAAATTTACAGAATAATCAAAAGAAGGGCATATTGCTTGGTGATAGTGGCTATGCCTGTACTCGGTACCTGCTGACGCCTTTATTGAATCCAGAAGGACACGCGGAACAAGCCTACAATAAAGCCCATAAATCAACTCGCGTTATTGTAGAATGTTGTTTTGGCCGATGGAAAGGTATGTTTAAAGCTCTCCAAAATGGCATGCAAATTTCATTAGAAACGGCCAAAGCATGCATTGCTGCAATGGCAGTGCTATACAACATTAAATTAGAGTTCGATGATGAGGATTGGAAATATGATGATGACGACGAAGAAGAAAATGTTGAACACGAAGAGCCATTGCATCAACCTGCAGAGCAGCAGGTATCCGTGCGTGGAAACATCTTCAGGAATAGATTTATTGAGGAGCACTTTAATTAAGTAGTATTCCTGTAATAAAATGAACATTTTTTCGCGTTATCTCAAAACTTTTGGAAAATTTAAAACAAAATTCATCTCACAATATGTTATCAGTTTTCTTTTTTACTTAACTATTTTATTTGCTTAAATTTATTTACCAGTTCGTGCAAAGCTCATTTTAGGGTTTTTGTATTAGAGTTACATTACAATGAATAGTTACTAATTCATATTTTTAGAATAGAAGCATTATTGTATATAGAATATATATTTTATTTATGTTTATATATGAATAAATGTAATTTATAACAACAAACAATTTATTTTTTGAATTTATTATTTAAATGTTAGCAATATTTTGTAATGTATTACTATTTTCTAATTGTTTTTTTAATATTGCAAGCCTGGCAATTTCTGCTTCTTTTTTTATTTCTAAAATTTCCATGTTTTTTATTAAGGCGTAGCATTTCTTCTTCAAATTGAGTCATGTTCTTGTTTCTCTTCTTGTTCATTTTTTCTTGTTGTATACTACAGGAAGGATTTTGAGTAGGTTCTGGAGATGGAATACTATAAAGACCAAATAGGTTTGTTAAAAAACACAATTTAAATATCAAGCGTAAATATTAAGTGTGCTCATCAAATTCTAAATAAATAAATTAATATCAAAACTTTCTTCATTTGCTGGTGTTCGGATTCAATATGTCCAGTTTCTGGATTTATTAATCCCTCAAAACGGTCACAAGTTGTTTCTTCAGGTGTGGGAAAAGCGACGCCGACGTTAGGAATTGAGTGCGTCTCCTGTATCTATAACAATTTATTACATACATTCAAAAATGTTATATGACAAAATTTTACTATAAGACTCACCTGAATGCCATCAGAGTCAAATATGGAAATATCTTCTATAAAATCAGCTGACGCAATGTTATAAATTGTCCAGTCAGTCTCTGATGGCACATCGTCCGCAGACGGTCCTTCACCACCACCAGTCTTGCGCTGCTCTTTTCTAAACTTAGATATTTTTGTTTTTGCTCCTTGCTTTATGCGGAAATAACTTTCCTTTAATTTGTTTGGGGATCGATTGTACCCTGCGGCTCTCATTTTTTCAGCTAGCGCTTCCCATAATTTTCTCTTCTTTTTGAAAATGTTGGGTTCGGCAGTTTTACTTTCTAAAATTGAGGCATTCTCTTTCACAAATTCAGTGATCATATCTCTTTCATCTACTGAAAAGTTCTGGTTCCTTAATCTTTTGCTTTTGGTAGTCATTCTAGGGTGTAAAAATTATAAAGGAATTATTATGGTTTGTCTAATTAAATAATGATAAAAAATAAAAGCATGTAAAGTACGTATAAAGCACGATTTTTGTCATCATTTTAAGATGAATATAAACAGCTATGATGATATGCATTTTTATTTTCAAATATGGCAAAATTAATTGATTTGAGTTATTTTATTATATTGTGTTGAAAATATGTAGTATTTTTACTTACATCTTAATTTTTGTCCACACTAAAAACGTTACACACAACGTTCTGTACGTTGTTTTGAATGTTTTCCGTTGTTTTGTTTTACAATTTGAAGTGACGTCACGCTCATTACGTATTTGCGACGTTGCCATATCTATTTTCGCCTTTAAAACATGACGCGTCGTGATTAGCTAAATACGACATAAACATAAGAAAAGAATAGTCCCGCTATTAAAGTTATGATTAGTGCTAACGTCGTGATTCCCTTCACGCTAGGAACGTACCTTGACGTGGTGTGGGGGCAAGGAAAGGTTAAAGGCCAATGAGCGGAGCGCGGAGATACGGGGCTCCTCTATGGAGACCCGGACCCCCGTGCTGCTGTGAGGTGAGACCTTATCGCTAAACGTTCCGAGGCTGATACAACCTCCTTGCTGTTACAGTCTCCTTTGTAGAATCGCTTCACCTCTATACAGCCACTCTTGGCAAACTCTTCAATCATTTCTGGATCCCCTTCAGTTCACCGAACCGATCGGGACTCAAAGGGGGATCCAAACCCAGCTTGTAATCTTTGCACTATCAATCTTCTCCATCTTCTATACAACCATGGACAAGCAAAACGAAGGAACTAGTCTCCAGGTGGGTACACAAAAATCCCACCCCGCGTCAGCGGGCTGCCCCATCGGATCTGGAGGGGGCAACTGTCCATCCGTGTCAGGCCTTCAAGGCAAACACAAGTCCGAGAAGGACTCCAAAAAGTCGGGGAAGGCTGCGGCTAAGGCTGGCCAGAAGCGACAGGCGTACAATGCAGACTTGAAACCCTCTACAAGGGCATTCAGAAACAGGAGAGCGGCTCACCGAATCCGCCTGAAATTCGAGTCCGTTCCAGAGATCGAGCTTTCCGACCAGGATAAAAAGTCTCTGGAATGGGCTAGGGAAATAATTAGGGAACACGGGGAGAAACCCGCTGCGACCGCAACGCCCAAGAGGCAGCGATCGCAGGGGGAGACCCCACCGTGCCCTAAAAAGGTAAGGAGGACCGGGCCCTCTCCGAAAATTACACCTGGCCGCACCTTTAGTGACATCCTCAAGGAGCACACTATATTTGCGGTAATAGATAGGAGCCACAGGGAGGGTTCAATCTCGCCGGCGAACTGGCAGCTGGCAGAGATGGCCCTCCTTAAAGTCTATAAGGAGGTTCTGTCTGCCAACCCAGGAACGGCTCCCAAGTGTCGAGACGCAGGTTGGCACCAAGGCCACGTCAAACTGGTGGCCTGTGCAGATCAGAGGTCTGCTGACCTGTTCAGGCTGGCCATAGGGAAGGTAGGTGAGGTCTGGCCGGGTGCTGCTATCGAGGCTGTAACCAGGGACAAGATCCCGAACAGACCTCGGTGCAGGGCCTGGGTCCCGACCGAGCCTGCTGACCCGCCGACGATCGAAGAATTCATCCGTATGAGCAACCCGGAGTTGCCGACAGCGGATTGGATGGTGGTCAGTGTAGGGGAGGCGAGGGGCAACACCAGACCGGTGACAATCACCGTCAACGAGGAGTCCGTCGCCCTTCTAGAGACCTGTGGAGGGGTGATAAGCTATGGCTTTGGGGCGATCACCCTCAAAATCTATAAGAAGGATCGGGAAACCGCTAATTCCAAGAAGGAGGCGGCCTCTGAAGAGCCGATGGAAACAGCTCCACACCCTGGTGTGGAAACTGGTCCCCACTCTGATGTGGACAGTGAGCCTGTACTAGAGGCTATGAATCGCCTGCGCACGCACTCAGAGAAGACGGGGGAGAGTGAAGGAGACGAGGATCTCGCTCTCTTCTCCGGATCTGATCCGGATGATGACGACCTGAACACCACGGTCGTCAACCCCTAAAGCGGTACGATGGCGAAGGTGATTCAGATCAACCTGCATCACTGCAAGGCAGCCTCGGCTGCGCTAATCCTTACCCTAGGAAGGGATGGATACGATGTCGCCCTGATCCAAGAACCATGGATCGTAGGAGATCGGGTTTGCGGACTGGGCTCAGCTGACTTTAAGGTCTTTTACAAACAAGGGGTAGGTAAACCCAGATCGTGTATCTTAATAAACAAAAGGCACTCTGCTTTCCTGCTTCCCTGTTTCAGCGACTGCGACACAGCTGTCGTCTCCATGGAGAGTGGCCCTTACCAGCTTTGGGTGGCCTCCTCCTACATGGCCCATGACAAGGGAACCCCCCCAGAAGGCATGGTAATGGCGGTGGGAGAAGCTAACCGGAAGGGGGTGGATCTCGTCATCGGCGCTGACGCGAACGCTCATCACCCAATATGGGGGAGCTCCGACACAAATGACAGAGGTGAGTTGCTACTTGATTTTATTCTGGCCACTAACCTTTCCATATGTAACATTGGTAGCGAACCCACGTTTATTACCTCCAACAGACGCGAGGTTCTAGACATAACTTTGGTCTCGGACCAAGCGCACAATAAAGTTAAAAACTGGAAGGTCAGTGGTGAACACTCCTTCTCGGACCATAGGTATATAGAATTTCAGGTGGATATGCGTATCCCAGTAAATCCTATAATGACCAACAAAAGATTAACGAACTGGGACACTTATAGGGCCGTCCTCACTAGGGTGTTGCCTAGCGATACACCACGCAGACCTTCCACTGAGGAGGAGTTGGATTGCTTGGTAACTACCCTCACTGATGCCTGTAATAGCGCAATGGGCGCAGCCTGTCCTGGAAAAATCCCTAGAGGAAAAAAGAAGCCTAAATGGTGGAACCAGGAGATTTCCTCCCTAAGAAAGGAGTGCAATAGGCTGTTCAACAGGGCAAAACAAACCAGCGAATGGTCTCTGTACAAGGACAGCCTCAGAGCCTTCAAAAAGGCTGTCAGGCAGGCAAAGAGAGCCTCCTGGAGAACTTTCTGCAACCAGATTGAGGAGGCCTCTGAGGCCAGCCGACTCAGGAAAATACTATCGGGGAACCCAGCTATCCCGGGTTTTCTCATGAAGCAGGGTGGTGAGTGGACCACCTCATGCGAGGAGACCCTAGAGGTGCTAATGGAGACTCACTTTCCCTCCGACGCTGGTGGGAGAGGGGCTCTCCGGACACCCAAGAGGAGCTGCCCGACTGGGGATATCCTGAGCAAGGATAAATTGGCTTGGAGTGTGAACAGCTTCAAGCCCTTCAAAACCGCAGGCCCGGACGGGATCATTCCTGCTGAATTACAGATGGCTGCGGATATTATCAATCCCTGGTTGGAAATAATATTCGAAGCCTGCTTAACTCTTTTGTACATCCCGCAGAGGTGGAAAGAGACTAATGTGGTGTTTATACCCAAAGCGGGAAAAATATCTCACTCAACACCGAAGGACTATAGGCCGATTAGCTTATCCTCCTTCCTACTCAAGACACTGGAGAGGTTAGTGGAGGCGTACATAAAAGAGCGCATACATCCAAACCTCTGGTCGACTAGCCAACACGCGTACACTAGGGGCAGATCAGTAGACACAGCTCTGCACGCCCTCCTAAGTCAGGTTGAAAATTCCATGTGCAAGAAAGAGTTCACGTTGGCGGTATTCCTGGATATCGAAGGAGCCTTCAACTTCGTGCGCCCAGGGGCGATTTTGTCGGCCCTTGGCAATCTGCACATGGATGAGTCGATATGCCTCTTCGTAGAGGAGCTACTAACGAGGAGGCACATTGTCTCTGCGCTGGGCGGCTCACGCTCAAGAAGAGAGGTCAGTAGAGGCACCCCTCAAGGGGGTGTCCTCTCTCCACTACTATGGAATATAGTTATGAACGAACTACTGAAAGGACTAGAGTCTACGGGGTGTAAAACAATTGCCTATGCTGATGACGTGACCCTCGCGGTCTCTGGTAAACACGTAGGCATCCTATCTGAACTCATGGAGAGGGCACTCCGCAAGGTAACCCGCTAGTGTGAGGAATGTGGACTGGGGGTAAATCCCCTCAAAACTGAGCTTGTACTCTTCACCAAAATGCATAGGATACCAAACTTCAAAGCTCCCGTCCTAAACGGCACGGGACTGGTGGTAAAGGAGCAAGCCAAATATTTGGGCACCTTAGTCGATAGGAAGTTAAGTTGGAAGCCCAATATTCAGGAGAGAGTACGGAAAGCGCAGGTCGCGCTGTACTCATGCAAAAGAGCTGTGGGGAAGAACTGGGGACTGAAACCGAGCGTTGTCCACTGGATGTACACGACTGTGGTGAGACCCATTCTGTTCTACGGAGTTGCGGTCTGGTGGACTGCTCTTGATAAGAAAATTCACCGGACCGCACTGGGTAAGGTACAGAGATCAGCCGAACTGCTCATAACAGGCGCGGTTAGATCTACCCCCTCCAAAGCGCTAGATGTAATACTAAATCTAGCTCCTGTTGACCTTTACTGCAGGTATGCTGCAGCTAGCACAGCAATCAGGATCAACTCGGTCGGGATATGGAATAGTAGCAAACAGGGCCATGGAAGGATCCTGAATGAGCTTGTCGATATCCCACTGAGGACTGATAGCTGTCTTCCAGAACGTACCTTTGGGAACAAGTTCTCCATTTCCATCCCGGACAAAACCGAATGGGTAGAGGGCAAGATTGTTCAGGGAAATGAAGTCTGGCTCTTCACGGATGGCTCCAAGTCCGAAAACAGAGTAGGGGGTGGAATTTTCTCACATGAGTTCAACCTCAAAAAACCTTTTCGACTCCCAAACCACTGCAGCGTCCTACAGGCGGAAGTCATGGCTATCCGAGTGGCAGTGGACTGGATAGGTAAAACCGACCTTCAGGTAAACCATATCAGGTTCGTCACCGACAGCCAGGCCGCCATTAGGACATTAAATAGTCCCTGCTGCACCTCCAAGGTGGTCAGAGACTGCAGAAAAGTGCTCAACAAGCTCGCTAACAGCTGTGAAGTGGGGCTCATCTGGGTACCAGGTCACAGTAATATCAAGGGAAACTCAATTGCCGACGGCCTCGCAAGGAAGGGGGCAAGAATGAGAGACCTATCTACTGAACTTTCCGCCGACATTCCTCTTAGGGAATGCAAGAGACTATTAAGGGACCAAATGACATCATGGGTTAACCTTAGGTGGAAGGAAGAAGACACGTGTCACATAACAAGGCAGCTATGGCCTATGTGTGACACTATAAACAGTAAAAGATTAATTGCACTTAGCAGAATCGACATAAGGAAGGCAGTAGGGATCATCACGGGTCACTGTTTTCTGGGTGGACACGCACAAAAGATGGGTCTCAAATACAACGACTTCTGCAGAGAATGCCTAGATGAGGAGGAGGAAGAAACAGTACTCCACTATCTAGGTCAATGTCCTGCTCTTGAGGGGAAACGAATGAAGTACCTCGGTCTGCACCACGCAAGTGAACTGGCGGAGCTCTCACCTATAAAGGTGGGAGATCTGATCAGATTCATTAGGTGCTCAAATTGGGTTGTATAGGGGAAGGATCCCTCATGGTATCACAACGGGCCCTATGGGCCTAAGTGAACAGCCTCGGCTGTTGCCATATAAACCTAACCTAACCAACCTAACGTCGTGATTAACTAATAGCAGCTTAGTTACGACTTTAATAACGAGAAAAGAATACGGCCCAATGAATTTAATGTTGATTGCATTAAATTTTGATTTTTTACAATTTATCAAACAAAATAAATTTTAGAAATTTAGGTTAAAATTTTAAAAAAATGTTGATACTTTTCGCCAACTACCAAATTTCAAAGATTTTCGTTAATTTTTACCTCATTAATTATAACATTTTTGTTTATGATTGTCGTTAAATTTCAACATTTTGACGCCATTCGGGAATTTTTTAGAATTTGACTTTGCAATTATCCTCATTAATTATAAAAATGTCGACACTTTTTATGATTGTCGTTAAATTTCAAGATTTTGACGCCATTCGGGAATTTTCTAGAATTTGACTTTGCAATTATCGTCCATTTTGGGAAATTCATAAAGAGCATATAATTTTTTAAAATTAATAATTAGATTTTGAAAATTGACTAAATATATTATTATAATTATTATTGTTTTCTTGAAAATTCACGAAATACGTCAACATTTTTAAAGTTAATAAAACGTGATAAAGTGTCGAATTTTGAAAATTAAGGAAACACATTTTAAAATTTAACAAAAATTTAGGAAATTCACGAAAGCTGCCAAGATTTAGAAACCTACCAAAAATTCATTAGAAATATAAAAATTATGAAAATTAATCAACATTTTAAAAATCAACGGAAATCTTGGAATTTCTTGAAAAACTTTGAACATTTATAAATTTTAAGAAAATTAACGGATATTGAAAAGAATTTAAAAATTTACGAATATCTTAATGTTATCATTGTTAAAGTTACCGAACGAATTGAAAATTTATGAAAAGTATCAGAATTTTCCGAATTATCGAAAATTCAGGAAATTCTAAAATTCATCTGAAGTTTTGAAAATTAAATGAAATTTTGGAAATTCACAAAAGCCGCCAAGATTTAAAAAAAGTAATGAAAACATTAAAACTCAAGAATTTAAATATTAACGAAAACCTTAGAAATTCATGAAAAACTATAAGTTAATGATAGTCATAAAAAGTCACGTCACGACAACTGGAAAAATTTAAAAATTGACGAAAATCTTGAAAACCGATTTTATAAACGAATGAAAATCTTTGAAAAAGTTATTAATTATTCTCTAACGAGTGTTTTCCACTCCCAGACTAAGCATGAAGTAAAATTTCGAGTTGAGAAAAGCCCCAAGAATTTGGATTTGGACGCGCAGCGTCCAAATCCAAATTCCGGCTTTTCTCAACTCGAAATTTTACTTCATGCGCCACGCGTATAAAACACTGATTTAGTGTAAAGTTCAAAATATACTGCTCATTTAATATTTAAATTTTCAGTCGACTTCCAAAACTTGGCAGTTTTCGTAAATATCTTAGAATTCTTGTAATTTTGCTGAAATTTTAATGAGATTTTTAATAATTCGAGATTTTCGTCAATTTATAAAAAATTTATGAAATTTTCAATGATTTATAGAATTTTCGGATATATGTGTATAAACATTAAATCCAAATTTTTTGATTATCTACAACTTTTCTTGACAAGATTTTTTATATGATCAATATTGAAGAACAAGATTTTTGAATATTATCGATATTGAAGAAAAAACAAAATAAAATGCTAAAAGTAAACTACCAATTTCGGTTTCCGCATTTTTACCAAACGTTGAACGAATTGTAACAAAAACCTTGAGTTTATAGTGTCATCTCAACAGTTCAATCAGTTTAGACTTTATCGTGACGACAGAATTACAGGACAGACATTTTTCAAAAATGGTCTTAATCAACTCGCGGGGACCTTAAAATGGTTATATCCTCTAAGATTTTTGATTTGAAAATGTTCGCGAAAACAATACTTGCCCTTTGTTTTGCATATGGGGGAAAATACAAATATTAAATGGTATTTTTTTTGTAAATCACGTATATGTTTTGTTTTATTTTGGGGAACTTGCGACCTTCGTAAGTTTCTTGTGGCCTTTAAAAATGTATCTTGTTTTTTTTTTATAAAAATTGCATTTATAAGTATATTAACTTATGTAGCCTCCTTTATTACGCCTAATTCAACAAATTTGGCATCCAATGGTAAAAAAGTTCTCCACCTATAGTTTGTCTCAGTTACAATTATTTATTTATGTTTATTAAGTTATAAAAACCACAATTTCATTGACTTAAAAAGGGCGGTAAATTGGAGACTGCCCAGGGCGGCAAAAGTTCTAGGTACGCCACTGGAGAAGGCAGGATGCGCCTGAACGAAATTTGAACGGTAGAAGAGCATTTCCCGAACGTAGCCAAGACAGTCCTGAAAAGTTAGGCCGTAAATGTACCATTCGGCGCTGGCTCTCGCAGAGATAACACCATTGAAATCCCGAAGGGTCCTCGTCCGATGCACCACCTGGCATGTGCACGCGAGTTCCTTTCTTTCAAATAAATGTGCGCCCAACGTAGTCAGGTTCCACTTTCTCATTTTTTGAGCAGCGGAAATACACGAACGGCGCTCGTTCTGCGCATGAGAGTGCCTAATTTGAAAAATTCCACTATACCTCCTTTAAGGGCGACAACATGTTTATCTCAATGGCGTGACAGTGACATAAACGACCTATAAATACTAAAAATTATACGAGGCGCCGCTGTATGTCACCACCGATAAGTTAAACCAATACCTTTTATAGGGGTGTCATTTTTTGTACGCAAACATGCCCTCTCGGGACTAGCTAAATGAAATAACCTGTGTATAGATAAATAAATAACACAATTTTATAGTTTTCACGACTCTTTATTTATATTAATTAATAGTAACAAGTTACATATCCAGATGCCTATTACAATCACAGAAATGAAATTACAGGTATTGTCGGGCTGTAAAAATATTCTTCCTCAACTAATTGTCAGACAGTTAAATATTTATGCATTACGTTTATGTACACACATGTACATAGTGTAACAAACAACATTTCTTTCGGTTAACTTGTTTTTTTTTTAATATTTCGACTCCACTCGAAGCTGAACAATTGTTTAAGAGGCACATTCATTAATACACGTGTTTCCGCAGACCACCTCAGAATTGTTTGTCTCTCATTCTTTTTACAGTAATGATTCTTCTTCGCGTTTTCAATGAGGTTTTGTTTTCTTTTTCCTTTTTGGTAAAATATACACTATAGTAAAAATATATGTATTCACAGATGCTATTCATAATCTGTACACGTTCAAGTGAGGGCAGATGCTATATAAATGGATACAAATTGTTGTTATAACCGTATCATTGACTTTTTTGTTTAAATTAATTAATAATTAATTGCACGCATTTTGTTTCAAGTTTTGTATTTATATTATTATAGGGGTATTTGTTAATTCTATGGAAAATTTTCAAAATTAATTTTGTTCTGTTAAAGGTAAAAATCAAACCTGTACAGTTAATTCTAATAATATAACAAAAACATATTTATTGAAACGTTTAACTGTTTCATTAATGAAATCTTAAATCAGTTTATGTTTATTATTTACACGGATTTATCAATAATCAAATGTTTCTATTTTATTGAAATAATTCCTAATTTTCAGAGTACCTTTGTTTGTAATATGCAACTCAAGTGAAATATGTTAGGTACATCTCAATTAACGTTACGTTAGGTACATCTCAATTAAAGTACTCAGTTTTAATTATCAATATTTATATGTTATAAGTCATTTTCTTCTCTAACTATTTTGTGGTTAGATACAAAAAAATAACTCCAAATTGGAACATCATTTTTAAGAGGTTTTGAATCAAATGACAATAACACTTTTTATTTTTGTTATAAATGATTTTAATTGAAATGTAAGTATATTTTTTTGAACTTCACAACACGTCAATGTTTAATAGGCCACAAGCAAATATTTCGACTTTAGAAAATTTGCCGGTCGATCAAACCAAATTTTCAGGCTTTTCTAAACTCAAAATTTTACTTCATGCGCCACGCGTATAAAACACTGATTTAAAGTGAAGTATTTGGTCGATTTTCATGCATTTGGTTATAACCATTTGTTCGCGTCAAAAATTCCCCGAACTTTAGAAAATAAATTTGTACGTGACTTTTTGTTATTTTGTAAAATTGTTTGCTTTTGTCGTGAGAGACTGGCTTCATTTTATGACAACCTTAAGAGCCGAAGACCCGAAAAATAGCAAATAAATGCTTTGTGTAAAATTTCTTGTGTGACAATGGGTTTTCGGCTCTACGTGCCCGATGAGGCGCAATAGGCGCTAATCCGTCGCCGAAAAATGTTCGTCGAAGTTTTAAAATGCAGGCCAGTCGGAGAGATAATTTATTCTGTTTTTTCCACTTCTATTTCCCTTCTTTGCATGCTCTATGTTCTTCTTTCTTTATCTAAAATTTCTCCCACTTTTCACACCCTTGTGAATTCTCGTCTTCAAAACTAAAAATCGAAGAGTCTTGTTTTGAACAGCAAACGAGTAAGTTCTCTCTTTGAATCGAAAACGTGAAACTTTGTATTTTTCTCATAACTTTAACTTGTTCTTTCACCGTGTATCTTTGCTCATTTTTCCTAATCTCTACTTCAATCTTTTCTTAACTTAATTCATTTCTTTGTGTTTATTGTTTATTTAAATTATTATGTTAACTTGATATTTGTAAATATTTATGTAAATAATCTGATGCACATTGTTTGAGAATATACCTTTTATTACAAATTTTGTGTTTAAGTAATTTTTAAAACCAAATCGCGTAATTCGCGTAAACACCATTCTATTGATTTTCAAAAATGATTAAAATCGTATTAATCGTCTTTATTTTTACTGAATTGATCTTATTTACGTTTTCATAAGAACACTGAACGAATCTTCCTTAATTTAGTTAGTTAGTTAGTTAGTTAGTTATCTCAATCTGAAAATTATACTTAAATTTCAATAAAACAATGATTACACTGACTTACAACAATATGGTTAAGTGGGTTTTTATTATTGTTCTTTACTTATTTGGGTACGCTGAATTTGAATCCGATGCTCATTTGCAACCACAGCCGCCAGATTTTGAGATATCATCTCTCAAATCGATCAAAATGGGCCACTTTTGTCATTTTTGGGCCCCCAGTATTTAATCTTCCTGTGACTTCTGGCCAACGAGTAGTAGCGCGTTTTAAAGCAACAGATCTATACTTTTAGAATCAAAAATAAGAATACTATTAACCCTTTTAGTTTTTGAACAATCTCAAAAACCGAGAGCCATGTTTTTGTTTATTTCGCTCTCAAAATTAAAAAACAAACGGTCCTTCTAATGTCAAAATAAACGCCGAAATTGTCAATTGACGATTGAGTTTTCATTGCGAATCGCAATTTGCGATAATACAAGCAAATTATTATTGCAGGTATCCTCTTTCTTGATCATTATACAAACAAATTGCAAATACAAAATGCAGTAATAATACATTAATTTATAAATAATATAAATTAGATGGGAACGACTAAAACGTCCTCCTCTTTGAGACTTTGCCCTTCGAAACAAAAACAAAACCAAACAAAAACATGGCTCACGGGTTTTGAGATTGTTGAAAAACGACGCAGGTTAATTGTATTCTCTTTTTTGATTCTAAAAGTAATAGCGCGTTTTTAAGGCACAGATCTATATCTGTGCCTTAAAAATGCGCTATTATTCGCCGGCCAGAAGTCACCGGAAGTTTAGTTACTGGGGGCCCAAAAATGACACAAATGGCCCATTTTGACCACTTTGAGATTAGATATCTCAAAATCTAGCGACTTTGGGCCCAAACAGGCTTCGGATTCAGCGTTCCCAAATTAGTAAAGAACAACAATAAAAACCCACTTAACCAAGGGGTGTTCTTCGTGATTAAAATCTTTAGTTCATTTTATAATCATTAAATCAGGTGCAATTAATTATTAATATACTTTTTTGTTTAATATCTACGCGATTATTGTAATTAACTCTACATTTCTTTTTTCTTCTCTTCTTTACTGAAAACGTGTTATAACGTAGAATTCATGTTTGTTTATACATAAGCAGATCTTAGTTGTTACAATATTTACATAAACTTACTAAAATAATTTATTGTTGAAAACTCGTTGTAAATTCTACGCTAACTATTTTTAATAACAAATAGATGATTTTCCCTAAAAGTAAAACTCGCCAAATGGCAGTAATTTACTACGTACTTGATGAGTTTTACCTCTAAATCGACGATATCTTTGATGTTGTTAAAATTGTGTGAGATTAACTACGAAATATACGTACACGCCTAATAAATTTAGAATAAAATTGTTCGTTAGTCACTTTAGTTAGAGAAGGTTATTTTAAAATTTGAATTTGTTTGAGGTTTTTTTTTTCTGTACGTAAACTATTAAAGCTAGCAAAGATTTTTTATGTTTTTCACTGACTTTTAAATATTTGTATTGCATTTTTATTCATTGTTTTAATAGTCGAATTGGTTTAGAAAAACTTTGCAAAACCAGTATTTTCGAAAATGTTTTATCAAGTCATTAATAAGAAGAAAGTATAGGATATAGTAAAAGCCATTTAACAATATGGTTATAACTTAAGAAAGATTTACTTTTCACTTGATTTTAAATCAATTCATTTGATTTTTAAGCTATTTAAAATATTGTATAATAGTATTGAAATTAAAAAAATACACCACTTAAAATGAGTAAATAATAATCTACAAAATATCAGAATGTGATAAAATTAATAGAGATTGTAAAGAAATTATTAATCTTCGTTCTAACGCTCGAAAAAAGAAAGGGAAATGACTATTAGCGAAATGACTACCGAATGTAAATACATACAGAGAGATTTTTTTTAAGTATACAGGGGGTCCGTATTTCGACAGAATGTATAGGGATCTCAGTTATTTGAAGAGAAAAATTGCGAATTTTAGGGCCTAACAATGATCTGAAAACAGTTTTGAATTTTTTTGTTGTTCTCTACTAGATTCCTCATTAAAAAGTGCCTATATATTGTCAAAGTTCTAAATGTCCAGATTTAGTAGTTTTTGAATAAAAAAATAAAAACGATATTTCAAAAAAAAAAACAGTTTTTTGTTGATATCTCCTATACTGCAAAATGATTGTTCTTTCTTTGTAACTGTTTAATTTCTCCACATTAACCTTTCATTCACTCTTCCTTGGCTATTGGCACTCGTTAGAAGCTTCAAATTGAACTATTTTATAACATCAACTAATACCTGAAGATTTACATCAGGATATTTATACTTAAAAAAAATTGCAATATGAAAATCGTTGCATGCGTTTTTTCTAAGAACGATTCTCGATTGATTACTCATAAAGTACTAGTTGTAAGACAGTTTATATTTATTAATTAAAAATATGTTAACTGATTATTTCTTGACCTATACCAAATCAAATACCAGTTGTAAAGCAGTTTATAATTGTTTATGAAAAACATGCTGATTGATTATTTTTTGACCTATAAAAAATTACCGACGGTTTAATAAAATCACATGTAACTCGTTTAAAAAAGCGTTTGAACGAGCTTAACCTAATCCCGGTGATTTTTGAAAAAAATCCTAAAATTTACACGAGATAAAAATTTAACATTTTAAATTGGGAAACACTCGAGACCAGGATTGTTATGTTTAAAACACTTTGTTTTAAAACAGTGTTTTAAACATGTTTAAAAATAGCCGTCGTATTTTAAATGCTTTTGTTTTAAACATGTTATAAATGTTAAATTTGTATAAAACGTGATTTAAACATGTTCAGCCTTATTATTACAATTGCCGTTAATATGATTATAGCTTAAGGCAAATTAATCTCTACTAGACGCATACAAACACGATACTAACATTTCGTATTAATAGAGAAAAATCTAAATGTTATTAGTTTGTTTTAAAATATTAATAGAACTAACGTAGTAACATTACATTTTCATGTATTCTAACTTCATTGTAATCAAGTTATTTAGCAGGTATGTTACGCTGTTTTTTTTATGTGTGTGAAAATTTATTTCTTCTGATATATTATAAGATTAAAATTTACTTCTAATGAGTGTCTCCACTCCCAGACTAAGTATGAAGTAAAATTTCGAGTTTAGGAAAGCCAAACCAAATTTTCAGGCTTTTCTAAACTCGAAATTTTACTTCATGCGCCACGCGTATAAAACACTGATTTCAAGTGAAGTTCAAACAATACTAATACATGTTTTGATTAAGGCTGAGAATTTTTCTAATTTAAGCTTTCAAATAGTCATTCAAAATCATAATAAAATTTAGAATATTTAAATCCAAAATTTGGGCAAACAATAAAGCAAATGACTGATAGGTACATTTTTTTATTAAGGCTGGGAATTTAACAAATTTAAGTACTCGAATATCCGTTTAATACCATATTCAATATTAATGTTATTCTAAAATAACATTTGAAATATTCGAATATTTGAATATTTCAAAATTTGAATAATTTGAATATTTTAATATGTTTTTGAATAAATATTTGAATATTTTAATTTCACAGCCATATTGCACACGGACACATGAAACATGAAAACATTAGTATGTTTTCATATTGTCAATTATGTTAAGTGTGATCTGTTGATAGTATTATTTCATTGAAAAACTGTCTAAACCGTTTTTGAATTTATGAATAAAATTTGACATTTTCTTATAGTTTAATGTAAATGCAAGAAATAAAACACAGACACGTAAACACGTTTCCTTAGTATTGCATCAGATTATTTTTTTCACTTGTGATTATTTTCGACAATTTCCGCTTGTATCACTAAGTGATATACTCTTAAATTGTATTTTTATTTGCTGTTCCTGCCTGTGCAAGGGATTTAGTACATAATGTTATGGATTACAGTGTCCAGCCAAAAAAATACTTTTTGTCTGTTTCCTGGTTCTAAATAGGAAAATCCTACTAATTTTGGGTCGAGAAAAACGAATTTCTTTTTCGCTCTTGTTTTCAAGATACACAACAACCCACTAAAAAGATAGATTTAAAGGTAAATTAAAGAAGAAAAACATGCCTGTGTAATAAATACAGGGTTGTCCAAAAAGGTGTTACACTCATCTGGCACTACATAATTTTAAATTTTCTATTGTTACAGACTAAATATGACCACCTTCCCTCTCTCTTCTAAAGTAAGTCTTAGAAGAGAGAGGGAAGGTAGCATCTTGGATGAAAGTGTTTGGGTCATCCTCAGTAATAAGAAAAAAAATCAGCAATGGTTTCAAAAGGATCCTCCAAGCTATACCACATTCAAATGATGCAGGCCCTTTCTGATGCTGACAAAATTGCTGCAGAAGTATTATTAGAAATGAGGACCATAGATCCTAATTTTGCGTTCTTCCTTCTAAAACCATTGCTGAAATTTTGTCCTTACTACTGAGGGTGATTAAAATACTTCCATAGAAGCTACTTCCTTCCTTCACCTAAAGTAAGTCGACAACAATAGAGAATTAAAATAAAAGTCAATTCCATATAAGTGATCCCACTGAGCAAAAAACAAACAAATAACGGTATATCAACATTGTAGAAACATTAAACGTTATATTAATGTTGATGAAACATTACTTAGATGTGTTTACTCAGTGGGATGGTTCAAAAAGGAAAAATAGATCAGGGATTGGAGTTTTCTCTAGAACCCTGAGAATCCATACGAAAATCCCTATAGGCAGGTATGCGACCGTCGCTCAACTGGACACGATGGGTATAACACTTGCGGCATCATTTTGAGCCGTGAAGTGTCAAATGAAGCCATACTGATCCTAACAGGCAGCAGGCAAGCCTTAATGTCCCTGAAAAAGTTATACACTACTTCAGAGACAACACTAGGTGCCATAAAAATCTACAGCAGGCAGCAATGCATAACAACATTGAAATCTGATGGGTGAAGAGGCATAATATAATCATAGGTAACACTCCTGTTACCTATGTTTATATCATGCCCCTTCACCCAACAGATTTCAATGTTGTTATGCCCTCCGGCTGATACACTGGCCAGAGCAGCGGCTGGGGCGAACGTCATCTCACTGGAGCCGCTAGTGCGATTGACACCTCTGTCACTATGTAATATGTTACATTCCAACGCACTCGATAAATTCAGAAAGCGTTGGAGTTATACGAAAAGCTGCAAACTCTCTAAGGAGACATTACTGTACCCCAACGAGAGTTCAGCTAAACAGTACCTGCAGATGACCAGAAGAATCTCAGATGGATAACCGCTGTTCTAACCGGTCACTGCGGGCTCAATGGACACTTATACAAGATGGGAATAGTTGACTCCCCATCTTATAGAGGGTGTGAAATGGAATGCGAGACTGCCAGGCACCTCCTCAGCGAATGCCCGGCGTTCTCGTCTACGAAAGGATCCATAGTGGGTGAGAGATGGCCGACGATGGACATCATCAGGAATTTGCTTACCTCAGTAATACTGAACTACCTAGACAAGGTGGGATGGTTGAGCTGAGGATGGGTGACCCGTAGTGGGAGGCAGCACAATGGGCCTAAACAGGTCTTAGTGCAGTGCAGCAATGCGCACTCCCCCCTATACCAGATACCACTTATATGGTATCTGGTATAAGGGGGAGTGCGCATTGCTGCACTGCATTTCATCTTTATGGACAACCCTGTATAACACAATAGCTCATGTTTCATTAAGCACTGTTATTTTTTTAGCTGCACAATAAAGGAGTTGTTGATTTTTTTACCCTATTCGTGTAGATGTTTCCTTTTGGATTGCCTCTTGTACGTCGAATCCGAAGTATCTCTTGTAACAGTCCAGCAGTAGTCGGCGAACATTGACTAGTAGTCTGTTAGAGTGATTAAACATTTAAAACTTGATTCTAAAGGCCAAAGAAAACGCCCAAAAAAGCTATTCAAATGGCCCATGTAGGTCCTATATTTTGAAAACAAGAGCTAATCTCAACTTATCATGGTGATTTTCGTGTTTAGCCAGACAAAATACTTCGGAAATAGTTATTTTTGAGCCGGAAACATTATCGGTGTTGGCCAGTGTTATTAGTGAAAAACATATAAGAAACTTTGCTAGGTTGTGATATTATGATCGTTGTGACAAACAGTTATCTAAAAATGTATATTTGATTCAATAATTATTATAATGTGCTAGTTTATTAATAAAAACTAGAAGTTTTAAATACCACACTACGCATTATAAAACATGCTTAAAGAGTTCTAAAATCATCTTCTAAAATCTAATAATAATTCTCTTATTGCCTTATTAATAGAAATTAGTGGAGAATTTCAAGTCGGTTCTAAGCTACGAGTATAGCATACTTGATTAAGTCGTTAAACCATGTATTAACCATAGACAATTAGACAAACATACAGTCCAATGTAAATATTTGGAAGTCAAAAAATGGAATCAAGGATTAGATTGCGAGAAAGTTTTTGGAAACTAGGAGGATTTTACGTGTAAATAAAATAATAACATCTATCAATTGATAGCGTATTTTAAATTTAAAATTATTATATCTTATTAATGAAAAAAATGCGAATGGAGATGCTATCTGTAAGATTTTGTTTTATTCACAATTTGGTTTCCTGGATTCCTCATCCCATGGACTGTGTGTATAGTCAAGGCTGTAGCCAGGAGGGGGATATGGGGGTTCACCCCCCTCCCCACCAAAATTTTCAAAATTTTAATTTTTTGTATATAAAAACGACTCTGAAAAGCAAAAACAATATTTTTACCAGTAAACTCCCCCCTCGCCCCGAAATTTAGTTTTTATATACTAATCTTTGAACTTAGGTCTAGCAAGAACCCTTTCTGTAGTCTATGATGTCGTAATACCAACAAACAGTACAGCTCGTGATCGTGATCGTACCAAGTTCACCGCTAACAATCATTTTTTTTTTTGACAGCCAGCCTTCTCAAATAAAAACATACGAAAAAAATTAAAGTAATTAAAAATCATACTGTCACACATAATAAGTAAAAACAAGTACATTTTCAATTTCACAATATTTCAGTGTTTTATCCGTTTCGCTACGCAACTAAACCAAATTTTCAGAATTTTCTAAACTTTATATTTTATTTCGTGAGTAAACAAGGATAGTAAATCTATGTTAAAAAACAAAAATTAACATTTCTTAAGATATAAACTTTTTGTCTCGTGTAATATAAGGCAAAAGTAATGTCATTTTATGAATTGGCTGCCATTTTATTAAAAATAAAAAAATAAGCAATGTGTTGACTGAAAGTTAATTTAAAGGTGTAAAATTGATAATATAAAGTTAAAAAAATGATATCGGTCAAATGACCATCTCCTGAGTTGATGTTGATTTTGCTCATTTTACAGCATTTTGAATTGTTGTTCGTAAAACATCAGGCTCCAAATTGGTCATTTCTTCTTCAATGTTGGCTTTCAAGACTTGCAAGGTTTGTGGTTTGGTGCGGTAAATGCGAAATTTCAAAAAGACCCACAGAGAGAACATTAAATGACTAAAAATGTTTTTAAAGATAATAATCTAGTTTTGAAAATTATGTTTAATATCGTATGTTCTATAAAATAAAACCTCTACAGTGCTATGAAATAAATTGTAGGTTGGCAACTCTGAAATTATACATTATAATTGTTATGTCTGGCGTTTTATATGACAATTCCTAACGCGTGTAGCCAACATAAATAAAAAAAAAGATAAAATCATAGCACTCTAGAGGGTTTTTTTTATTAAACATATGATATTAATTGAAGTAAAACTGACATGTTAGCCACAATCTGAAATGTCAAATTTTTCCGACATTTCCCCGATTCAAGATTTTATCCCTGGCCTTTTAATATAACTTTCCTCTGTGGGAAACCTCCATTTTGTTAAATTGTTTTCATTGTTTTTGTCAATATTTAAGTTAATTTTATAAACGTTTACGTATTTTGTAATTTACCTGCTGATTTTGACTAATTTAATAATGTCATATGGCTTTTTTGTTAGTGTTTTGGTCAATTTATATATAATTTCATGACTTTTCTCTGACTTTCCCGGTTTTAACGATATTCAGTGAGTTTTTTATCTACGCAATTTTCAGGCATTCGTCGATTTTATAATAGAGTTCAATTTGAAGCTTTAAACGAGTGTTTTCCACTCCCAGACTAAGCATGAAGTAAAATTTCGAATTTAGAAAAGCCCCGTGAAAATTCTGGCTTTTCTAAACTCGAAATTTTACTTCATGCGCCACGCGTACAAAACACTGATTTGAAGTGAACTTCAGGAACACATAAATACATCTTTAATCAGAGTGACAGGGAATCAGATGTTTTTACAAATATTACAAATTGAACGAGTGTTTTCTAACTCCAGATTAAGCATGAAGTAAAATTTAGAGTTTAGAAAAGCCTGAAAATTTGGCTTCAGGCTTTTCTAAACTCGAAATTTTACTTCATTCGCCACGCGTACTAAACACTGATGTGATGTGATGTTCAGAATACACGTTTTTAGCATACTGCTTTAGTAGAATATTTTAAACTTCACCTTAAATCAGTGTTTTATACGCGTGGCGCATGAAGTAAAATTTCGAGTTTAAAAAAGCCTGAAAATTTGGTTTGGTCGCGTAGCGCTACGCGACCAAACCAAATTTTCAGGCTTTTCTAAACTCGAAATTTTACTTCATGCTTAATCTGGAGTTGGAAAACACTCGTTCAATTTGTAATATTTGTAAAAACAACGAATATCTGAAGATTTACAGCGTAAACAGTATATTGAGATATGTATACTTAAAAGAAAAACTCTCTGTATATCTGAGATAGTAATAAATAACAGAGCTGGGCAGGATTCGAATCATTCAGGATTCGAATCCTGGATTCAAATCCTTTTAGAGGATTCAAATGAGGCATTCGAATACTATAGTTCAACTGACTTCGTATTCGAATCCAAATGTGGGTGATTCGAATCCATATAAAATAATTCGAATCCCTATGAATCCTTATGATTCGAATATTTATAAAAGGATTCGAATATTAATGAACGGATTTAATAGTTACGAAATGATTTGAATCGTCAAAAATAATTCGAATTAATTGTGAGAATTAACATAAAAAATGTCTTTGGTGTGTTTTTAAATTTCTCGTTAAATCACTGTTTTATACGCGTGGCGCATGAAGTAACATTTCGAGTTTAGAAAAGCCCAGAAAATTTGTCTCGGGTCGCTGCGTGACCTTCGACAAATTTTCACGGGGCTTTTCTAAACTCGAAATATTACTTCATGCTTAGTCTGGGAGTGGAAAACACTCGTTTGAATGAAGACGATCTTATATAACAGTATGACTTTGATTGTAAGGTCGGCTCTTTTCAAATCGAGACAACCTTGCACAGTAATGATCTTGGTTTTGACGTCATGTACGGATTTCCACGCGTGACGACATCAACCAAGGTGTGTAAGTAAGTTTGTCTTGATTTAAACCGAGCCGACCTTGTATGGTTAATTACCTTGATTGTTGACATCACGTGAGGACTTCCACGCGTGAAGTCAGCAATCAAGGCGGTTAGTGTATAAGGTTGTCTTAATTTATTTATTTATTTATTCAACGGGATCCATATACAAAACGAGACTACAGTTCGTGATTCTAAAACTAACAAAAGTACATATAAGACTAAAGTATATAAGACAAAAAAAAGCAATGATAATATAATATATAAGTGGCAAACTAACCATGTACACAATAACCTATTCCTTTATTAGGAATGCGCGTAGCTGTTTCAATGTCCCACTAAAAATGTCAAAATTGATATTATTGCAATTAGCACAAATCCTATTAATACCAAATTTATTGCAGTAATTGGTTCTGTACATTTGTTCATAAAATGACTTACTGCTTCGTAATAGGCGACTTGGAGCATGGAAGTTTACTAAACTTAACAGTTCTGGACAGATTATCACACCTGATATTAATTTTTGAAGAAAAATAACATCGGCATTTAAGCGTCGTCGCTCGAGCGATTGCAAATTAATAAACGACAATATATGTGGATAAGTGCTATCAAGATTGAATTTGAAGGTTATGTATGTAAGGAACCTATGTTGAACCCTCTCCACTTGGTTGATGTTTTGGGATGTATTTGGGCACCATACCAGTGAGCAATATTCGATATGCGGCCGAACGAGAGACACATACAGATTTACGAGCGTTCTTATATTAGAAAAATCTGTACACTGTCTTCTAATAAAGCCTAACATTTGCAAGGCTTTCGAGGTTACAGTGTCTATATGGTTAGTGAAGCTCCAAGTGTTCGTAAAAGTAACACCAAGATCTCTTACAACATTAGTGTGTGCTAATGGTGTGTTATTAAGAGAGTAATTTCTGAGTCCCTTTAATCTCTTTTTAGAATAAGACACAACAAAACATTTGGAAACATTCGGCTTCAATTTGTTTATAATACACCAACGACTTAACGCTTCCAGGTCGAGTTGTAGCTTATGGCTAGAATAATTGTCCTTTATAGGCATGTACAGCTTTAAGTCGTCCGCAAAAAGAAGGCAATTGGAATATTTGAAACACTTTACAATATCATTGATAAAAACATTAAATAGTAATGGACCAATATGTGATCCCTGCGGTACCCCCGAAGTTACAGGTATGGGACGAGAAGTGAAGTTACTGATGCGGACTGTTTAAGTTCTGTTGCTGAGGTATGATTTAATCCAATCAAGCAAAGACCCATGTACACCAGCCTCTAAAAGTTTTTCGACCAAGATTTGATGGTCAACACTGTCGAACGCTTTAGAAAAGTCGGTGTACACGGTATCAACCTCGTACCCCTCTTCCAGCGATGTAGTAATTGTTGCCCCAAAGATTAGTAAATTAGGTACTGTAGAATGTCCTGGCCGAAACCCATGTTGTTTATCGATTAAAATAGAGTTCAAGTCCTTACTAACGCAATCAGTAACTAGCTTTTCAAATATCTTGGGAATGTATGATAGCAATGATATTGGTCTGTAATTCTCAACGAGGTTCCTCTTGCCTTTCTTGAAGATAGGTGTTATTAGTGAATGCTTCCATCTGTCACGAAAAGTGCCAGATTTAAGGGATTTATTAAATACGAGCCACAAAGGTCTAGTGCAGGGGTCTCCAAACTACGGCCCGAGGGCCACATCCGGCCCGCGGACAGATTTTGTCCGGCCCGCGGAGAGCTAGCATACTTGAAAACTCCTTTTAGAGAACATATTTTTTATAGCAAATTAAATTTAGTTTACTGAAGTATTCTAATTTTATGTTGAATAATTATTAATATGACATCTACATTGATATGGTCATGGGCTAACTACTCATAACATTGTTGTAGGCTTATTGTTATTGTTTTTGTGATAAGTTGGATAAAGAAACACAGAATTGTAATGAGTAAAGACATGTATAATATGCAGAAAATGTAACTTCAGTATATAATAACTAACAAATTATTGAAATGAATCCAACTAACATTTTATACATTTTAAATAAAAACATAACTTATAACAAGCATAATGACATATGAAATACTAATGAGATTTATGTAATTGAAATTTTCCACTGACAATAGTTTGTAGTTGTGGACTAATTTTACTTGTACCAATTATTAAAAGAGATTTAAGATGCTCATCAGTTAATTTAGATCTGTAAACATTTTTTGTGTACTTCATTTTGGAGAAGGTCTTCTCACACAAATAAGTAGTACCAAAAACAGAAAACAGCCCACGCGCAAATTTATGCAAATTATCAAATTGTGTCAGTGGAAGACCCTTATAAAATTCCAACAAAGATGAGTTTTGATATTTGTTCTTAATTATATCACTGCACTGTAGATCAATCATTTCCATTTGAAGTTCCGGGGCTAGGGTTTCCATGTCAGTATCAAAAGGATTCTGAAAAATCTTAATTTGATTCGCTATGGCATCAAAGTCCGAGAAACGAGTATCAACATTTTTTTTCAAAGCACTCAAAGTTTCGATTGCAAAATCGATAGGAAACTCAGTCTCAGTGGTGTGGCTGAATATTTCACATGTTTTAAAATGTGAAAAACATTTACTTCGTAGTTGTGATTGAAACAGTATCAATTTCTTCCGGAATGATTTGATATTAGTGTATAAATCAGGAAGATGCTGGTTTTCTCCTTGCAATCTCAAATTAAGTTCGTTCACATGTTTTGTCAAATCAACATAGAATGCTAACTTCCACAGCCATGCGTTGTTTTGTAATTCAGTAAGAGGGCGATGCTTTTCATTCAAAAAAATTTCGATCACTGCTCGAAGTTCAAAAAAGGGCTGAAGGACTTTCTTACAACTAAGCCAACGTACGGCAGTATGATAAGGTAAGTCATTTTCTCCAATCTCTTCAATAAATTGTCGGAATTGTCGGTGATTCAGCCCAAAAGATCTGATAAAATTAACAGTTGATATGACTGGTTTCAGAACTTCAGACATATCCAAACATTTTCCGCACAAAGACTGTTGATGAATGATACAATGTAAGACTAATGGTTTTGAACCACCGTCATTTTCTACAGCCTTTGACACAAGAGCGACCACTCCTTTATCTTTCCCACTCATGTTTTTGCCTCCATCAGTTGTAATACATTTCAAGTTTTTCCATCGAAGGTTCTTTTGATTAATGGCCATTTCAACTCCTTTAAAAATATCTGTACCAGTGGTTGTGCCATGAATACTATACAAATCAAGAAGTTCTTCATGCACTTCATAGCTTTTATCTACTCCTCGAATATAAATCAACACCTGAGCAGTATCTGACACATCCGTTGACTCATCCAAGGCCAAAGAAAACCACTCAACATGTCCATTTGTGTCGAACAGTTGAGAGGATATATTTTCAGCGATGTTTTCTACCCTTCGAGCCACAGTGTTTGCTGACATACTGACAGTTTTTAATAAATTTACCTTTTCAGGGCACATTTCTTCGGCTACTGCAATTATGCATTCTTTGATCATTTCTCCATCGGTGAATGGTTTTCCACGTTTTGCAATTTCAAGAGCCACACGAAAGCTGGCACGAGTTGCAGCCTCTTGTTCAGTTTTGAGTTTTGTAAATGAAGATTGCTGCGATTTCAATCCGCGCTTCATAGCTTCGAATTTTTCTGTCCGCAAACTTCCTGTATATTTTGAGTAATTTTGAAAATGTTTTGTTTCATAATGACGTTTAATGTTATATTCCTTGAGAACGGCTATGCTTTCATTGCAAATCAAACATAGCGCCTTGTTACTGGACTCAATTACGAAATACTGAATGTTCCACTGATCTTTGAATTTTCTGCATTCACTATCAATTTTTCGCTTCTTTTCCATACTGCTAAATCACACACAAAAGCAACAATTCAAATCAAAATACTGTTACAAAGATGTCTTAAACTTAAACACGCACAAACACGTTTTAAGGAGGTACGCACTATTTTATTTCACAACAGTGTCATAGGAACTGACTTGTGGTTGCGCCACTAGCCTTCTTATATATTCCAATTACTGCCATCTAGAAGTGAGTGGAAGACACCAGAACTTTCTCGAACCAACAAGATTATTCTGTACGTGCTATTGGCGCCATCTGTTAGCGATAGAAGGTACTACCTATTTCCGCTTGTGTCCACCAGATGTCGTGTCACGTTACTCCTCATGGCTCGTACTCTACGACCAATCTAGAAATTACAGATAATGACAGGAAAATTAATAATATGCAGTGTTGCCGTTTTGCGGACTTTAGTCCGATTTGCAGCCTTTTTTAAACGTTGCGTACTTTTTCGGACATTTTTTTTCATCAGTGGACTATTTCACTTTTTACCACCGGCAACAATGATAATATGGTTTTGGCCCTCGGAACTTACTGGAGTAATCAGTATGGCCCTAAGGCTGGAAAGTTTGGAGACCCAGGGTCTAGAGCACATATGGGCAACCACCGGCCCGCGGGCCGGATCCGGCCCGCGTAAGATATGATCCGGCCCGCGAGACATTTTGAGAAAACCCAATTAAAAAAATATTACATTAGGTACTTATACTCGGGAGTGACAGTGAGGCGGCAAACATCAAATTCTTTGATGTTTGCCGCCTCACTCTTTGATAATCGCCGCCACTCGACTTGCTCGATCAAATTCTTTGAGGTTTGCCGCCTCACGGGCGACACATCAAAAGATTTATTGCTTCTCAATTATTCTAAACTAGTTTATTCCAGATTATTCGTTCATTTTGCCTATATAAGCGGGTGGATGGCCCGAACGTTAGTTCAGTTCTATTTGAGCTACCGAGGTGATAACTTGGACAAGCGATATCCTAGCGAACTGCTCGAGCCGTCAACTTGCTTTGTGACTTTGTGTGCATCTTGAGTGGTTACTTACTATAGTTTGTTATTAAGTTTATTGAACGAAAAGTAAACAAAAATGATGTCTGGTGGAAAGAAACGAAAAGTAGATACAGAGGGTCGCCATTTTCAAGAAAAATGGACTGAAGAATTATTTTTTATCTTGCACAATAGTAAGCCTATTTGTTTGCTGTGTAATGAATCCATTTCAGTAATGAAAGAATTCAATATAAAGAGGCATTACTCAACTAAGCATGCTACGCTGCACTCACTGACAGGACAATTAAGAACAGACAAAATCCAGAAGCTTACCGCAAATTTGGAAAAACAGCAACAAATGTTTCATAAACAAAGAACACAACTTGATAATGTTGTGAAAGCTAGTTTTATAGTTAGCTCAAAATTGTCAAAGGCATTAAAACCATTTGCCGAAGGAGAATTTATCAAGGAGTGTATGTTAGAAGTTTGCGGTATTATGTGTCCTGAAAAGAAAAAAGAATTTGAAAAAATTAGTTTGTCAAGACGAACTGTTGTTCGACGTATAGAAATGATGGCTAATGATATAAAAACAACATTGACTGACCGTACGGCTGGTCTTGAATAATTTTCCATAGCATTAGACGAGAGCACCGATTTGTCTGACATAGCTCAACTGGCTATATTTATTTGAGGTGTTGATAAGGAGTTCACTGTTACTGAGGAATTGCTTGCTTTACAGCCGCTAAAAGGAACCACTACAGGAGAGGATATTTTTATTGAAGTTTAAAAGGTATTCACAAGTTTTGGCTTGCCATGGTCAAAATTAATTGGAGTATGCACTGATGGTGCACCTTCTATGGTCGGCTTACGTAAAGGTTTCATCGGAATTTTGAATGAAAAAGCAACAGAATTAAATGTGCAAAAAGTTGATTTGATAGTCCTTCATTGCATTATCCACCAACAGAACTTGTGTTCTAAGTCCATTCGACTCCAGAATGTTATGAATGTGGTAGTAAAAACCATCAACTTTATTCGATCCCGAGGGCTTAACCATCGTCGGTTCAAGGCGTTTTTTGATGAAATATCAGCTGAATATAACGACGTAACATATTATTGTGAAGTCAGATGGCTGAGTAAAGGAAAAATGTTGAAACGGTTTTACGAGCTTAGAAATGAGATAGCAGACTTTATGAAAATAAAAGATAAACCACTATCTGAATTAAGTGACCCAAAATGGATATGTGACTTAGCATTTCTGGTCGATCTTACAGGCTATTTGAATGATTTAAATTTGAAACTTCAAAAACAAGGACAGTTAGTAAATGATTTGTACAGCCATTTCAGATCAAACTACGCTTGTGGGAGTCACAGATGCTGCCTGGTAACAGTTACCATTTCAACACGCTCTCTGCGTATGAAAATATTGCTTATGCTCAATATGCTGAAGAACTCAAGTTACTGTCGGAACAATTTTCGAACAGATTTTGCGACTTCAAAAACATGAAAGACTGTTTCAGTTTATTTGCTACTCCTACAACATATATTGTACAAAATGCTCCAATACACTTACAAATGGAGTTGATCGAGATTCAAGAAAACTCACTCCTAAAATCCAAATTTGAAAACGTAGAGTTCTGCGATTTCTACAAAAAATACCCAGAAGAAGACAATTTTCCGCAGCTTAGAAAATTCGCAAGAAGATTGATTTGTGCGTTTGGCAGTACTTATAAATGCAAACAGTTCTTTTCATTGATGAAAGTTAATAAATCAACACATCGTACAAGACTGACTGACGATAATTTGGAAAATTCTTTACGTCTTTGTGTCAGTGGAATTAATCCAAATATCGATGGATTAGTTTCCCAAATTCAAGCTCAAGTGTCTCATTGATTTCGGTGTATTTAACTTTCGTAGTTTGTAACAATTGCAAATTTAACGACTTAATTATAATGTAGCATTTTTTTAAATTTCATTTTGTTATTTTAATAAATTGTACTCTAATAACATTGTCGTATTATTTCATGTCTAATATCTATCGCAAAAAATATTATCACTACTTTAAAATGCACTAAGTACTTTTAAACGCGGCCCGCGAACGTATTTGCACGCTAAAGTTTGGCCCTCAACATGTCAAAGGTTGCCCATACCTGGTAAACCTGGTAAACCATCCCAGCCCTCTTTTCCACTAGAGGTCTGCCCTGACAGCTCCTGAAGTATGGCAGAAATAGAGATATCGTTAATTCGGTTGATCGATATATGATTAAGACTAGTCCTACACGAAGAGAGTTGAGAAAGCACTGGTTGTGAGGTATTATAAACTGAACCAAAGAAGTCTGCAAATATATTTGCCACATCCTGCGGGTCGGTGTATGTACTCCCTTCTGAAACGAGTTTATAAAACTCCAAAAGCGTCTCGGGTTATTATTAATGGACGACTCAATCGAATCAATGTAATTTTTGAAACAAGCCTGTGTGAGTTCCTAGCATTTTGCTCGTGTGGACTGGAATCTAATATAGTCGATCACGTGTTGTGATTGTTTAAATTTCTTATGCTGTTTTTTCTTTAAAAATATCAAGTCAATTAGTTCCTTACTAAACCATTTAGGAAATTTAAACTGAGCTGACGACCTAATCCGAATGATTGGAACGCATTTTTTAATTGAGTTAAATAAAATATCGTAAAAGTAATCCAAGTCGCTGTTTACATTATCACTTGTTAGTAATAAGTCCCAAAGAGTATTTATTAAAATATCATTGAGAAGGTCAAAGTTACTGTTATTAAAGTCATATTTCAAACTACTTGAGAAATTAGAATTATTACTTTGAGCGAATAAGTTTAAATCTAATACAAGCGCGGGATCATGGCGATCACAAGTAACAAGCGGAACAACAGCTGCAGTAACTTCACTTTGTTCGGCCAAATCAGTTTGTAAAAATATAAGATCAAACATGACCGCATTATCATTTAAGACGTTATTAGTTTGCATAGTATTGGCATAACCATAAGCCATAGCAACCTGATTAGCGAGCGGACAGGCTGATTCCGTATAAACACCAAAGCTGCTGTGTACCCAAATTATGTTTGGGAGATTAAAATCACCAAAAACACATACATTATGATGAGGATACTCTATGGTCAGTCTTTCGAGGTTAGCACTATGGTCTTGATACACAGACAAAGCAGACCCAGGAGGGATATAAACCGCCCCTAATATAAAATCCTGGGACTCAATTCTTACAGAAATAAAAATCTCTTCGTGAATAAAAGTTTCACGGTACAATAAATGAGAATTTAACGCATTTTTAATAGCGATACATACACCACCGCCACGCGATTTGCCCGACCTTTGGGGGTCACGATCACACCTATAAAGTTTATAGTTTAGGAAACCCAATTCAGCGTCAAAAAAGTCTGACGTTAACCAAGTTTCAGTGAGAATAATTATATCGTATTCGTATAGAATAAACGACTTTTTTATTTCAAACAATTTGGTCCTAAGACCTCGAACATTTTGGTAATAAGTGCGTAAGCATTTATTACCAGACGCTAAATTATAGTTAACAGCCGCAGCATCGTCGATGATCGGATCCAGAGGGTGTGATTTAGTCGGGGTATCTATAACTGTTGGAAGGTTGTTCCTTCCTGAGGTAACAAAGTACTGGATCCTGTTGTAGATGATTTTATATTCCGTTTTCGGTTAGAGAATGGGCGAACTACTATCCCTTCTGGCCATTTATCGGCACTAAAAATTGATGGTGAATTTTCTGCGCAGATCCCGACTTTAAAGGAACAGTATCTAGCGTTGTTTATGTATTTAAAACCGAGTCGACCTTGTTAGTTTAATTACACTGACTTTTCACGTCACGCGAGGAATTTCATGTGTGACGTCAGAAAAGCTCCTTGTATTTCTCGGGACGTAGATATTTCTAATAAAATCAAATTTGCTATGAAATTTAAACATATGTGACGGTATGATTTTTAATTACTTTAATTTTTTTCGTATTGAGAAGGCTGCCTTAGAAAATCTGTCAAAAAAAAAAAAATAATAATTGTGAGCGGTCAACTTGGTACGATCACGATCACGAGCTATACTGTTTATTGGTATTACGACATCATAAACTACAGAAAGGGTTCTTGCTAGACCTAAGTTCAAAGATTACCGTCGAATATAGTGTTAATACTGCTGAAAATTCCTCAACTCCTCGTCTTGAGTTCACTGATGAAACTCTCCAAATCCTCATCTGGCCGTTAGTGTGGTGGTTGGTTTCTGCGGGTCACCGGTCTGTGCTTGAAGAGTATTGTCAAGAGAAAATCAAGAACATGTCCGTGCTCGAACAAAAAATCAAGAAATTGAACCGTAATTAATTAGTCTTCAACCGCAACCCCAAGTGGAGGATACTGCAATAATTACGCTTGCACAGGATACAGATAAGTCCCAAGAAACTTTTATATTGTGTTTATTTTTCAAATTGAATTATTCATATCTAATCAACCTCTTTAGTTTATAAATAATGTAATCTTCAGTGCACTCGAGAATTAGGTCATGAAGCATTGCAATTGGCTAACTTTTAATATTAACTCACAATTTGGAAAATAAAAATTAACCCAAAATTCAATTTATATCAAATTCTTATCTTAGTTGTTATTTCGTAATTTAAACAATTAAGATTACTCAGATGTTCCTGTCAATTACGTGGCGCCCAAAACATATATAAAAAAAAAACTGGACCCACCCTCCGTACTGAGTGAGCTGGACAAGAAACAATTAGCTAAATTGAAGTTAACGTCACAGAATTGCACACTATGACCGATTTTTGGTTTCCGCTGGAAGTCAGCATGATGATGTTTCTGCCGAAAATTGCGGAATTCGAGGAAGACGTGTTGAAACAGAACGGATGGTCAGTAACAGGAATTTCCCAATCTTTGAAAATGGAAATCGCACACGTGGTCGCTAGTTACATGCTGCCCTTAGTCTTCCTGTTTTCCGTTATGCATGCCACCCGTATCGTTGATTTCAGATTGCTAAGATGCGGTTTATTGGAGTTTTTCTCTGATATATCGTCAAGATAACGGAAAACAGGAAGAACAAGGACAGCGTGTAACTAGGGACAACGTGTGCGATTTCCATTTTCAAAGATTGGGAAATTCCTGTTACTGACCATCCGTTCTGTTTCAACACGATTTCCTCGAATTCCGCAATTTTCGGCAGAAACAGCATCATGCTGACTTCCAGCGGAAACCAAAAATCGGTCATAATGTGCAATTTTGTGACGTTAACTTCAATTTAGCTAATTGTTCCTGGTCGAGCTCACTCAGTACGAGGGGTGGGTTCTGTTTTCTTTTTATTTATGTTTTGGGCGCCACGTAATTTACAGGAACATCTGAGTAATCCTAATTGTTTAAATTACGAAATAACAACTAAGATAAGAATTTGTTATAAATTAAATTTTGTGTAAATTTTTGTTTTCCAAATTGTGAGTTGATATTAAAAGTTAGCCAATTGCAATGCTACATGACCTAATTCTCGAGTGCACTGGAGATTACATTATTTATAAACTAAAGAGGTTGATTAAATATGAATAATTCAATTTGAAAAATAAACACAATATAAAAGTTTCTTGGGGCTTATCTGTATCCTGGGCAAGAGTAGTTATAGCAGGATCGTCCACTGGGGGTTGCGGTTGAAGACTAATTAATTACGGTTCGATTTCTTTATTTTTTGTTCAAGCACGGACATGTTCTTGATTTTCTCTTGACAATACTCTTCAAGCACGGACCGGTGACCCGCAGAAATCAACCACCGTACTAACGGCCAGATGAGGAGTTGAAGAGTTTCAGCAGTAAAGGCAAGACGAGGAGTTGAAGAATTTTCAGCAGTATTAACATTATATTCGACGGTAATCTTTGAACTTAGGTCTAGCAAGAACCCTTTCTGTAGTCTATGATGTCGTAATACCAACAAACAGTACAGCTCGTGATCGTGATCGTACCAAGTTCACCGCTAACAATCATTATTTTTTTTTTTTTTGACAGCCAGCCTTCTCAAATAAAAACATAGGAAAAAATTAAAGTAATTAAAAATCATACTGTCACACATAATAAGTAAAAACAAGTACATTTTCAATTTCACAATATTTCAGTGTTTTATCCGTTTCGCTACGCAACTAAACCAAATTTTCAGAATTTTCTAAACTTTATATTTTATTTCGTGAGTAAACAAGGATAGTAAATCTATGTTAAAAAACAAAAAATAACATTTCTTAAGATATAAAATTTTTGTCTCGTGTAATATAAGGCAAAAGTAATGTCATTTTATGAATTGGCTGCCATTTTATTAAAAATAAAAAAAAATAGGCAATGTGTTGACTGAAAGTTAATTTAAAGGTGTGAAATTGATAATATAAAGTTAAAAAAATGATATCGGTCAAATGACCATCTCCTGAGTTGGCAAAAGGCAAAAGTAATGTCATATTATGAATTGGCTGCCATTTTATTAGAAATAAAAAAAAATAGGCAATGTGTTGACTGAAAGTTAATTTATAGGTGTGAAATTGATAATATAAAGTTAAATAAATGATATCGGTCATCTCCTGAGTTGATGTTGATTTTGCTCATTTTACAGCATTTTGAATTGTTGTACGTAAAACATTAGGCTCCAAATTGGTAATTTCTTCTTCAATGTTGGCTTTCAAGACTTGCAAGGTTTGTGGTTTGTTGCGGTAAATGCGAAATTTCAAAAAGACCCACAGGGAGAACATTAAATGACTAAAAATGTTTTTAAAGATAATAATCTAGTTTTTAAAATTATGTTTAATATCGTATGTTCTATAAAATAAAACCTCTAGAGTGCTATGAAAAAATTGTAGGTTGGTAACTCTGAAATTATACATTATAATTGTTATGTCTGACGTTTTATATGGCAATTCCTAACGCGTGTAGCTAACATAAATAAAAAAAAGATAAAATCATAGCACTCTAGAGGTTTTTTCTATTAAACATATGATATTAATTGAAGTAAAACTGACATGTTAGCCACAATCTGAAATGTTAAATTTTTCCGACATTTCCACGATTCAAGATTTTTTCCCTGGCCTTTTAATATAACTTTCCTCTGTGGGAAACCTCCATTTTGTTAAATTGTTTTCATTGTTTTTGTCAATATTTAAGTTAATTTTATTAACGTTTACGTATTTTGTAATTTGCCTGCTGATTTTGACAAATTTAATAATGTCATATGGCTTTTTTGTTAGTGTTTTGGTCAATTTAAATATAATTTCATGACTTTTCTCTGACTTTCCCGGTTTTAACGATATTCAGTGAGTTTTTTATCTACGCAATTTTCAGGCATTCGTCGATTTTATAATAGAGTTCAATTTGAAGCTTTAAACGAGTGTTTTCCACTCCCAGACTAAGCATGAAGTAAAATTTCGAGTTTAGAAAAGCCCTGTGAACATTTTCGGGCTTTTCTAAACTCGAAATGTTACTTCATGCGCCACGTGGTTAAATCACTGATTTTAGGTAAAGTTTAAAATATTCTACAAAAGCAGTATGCTTTCTGTAGTCTATGATGTCGTAATAACAACAAACAGTACAGCTCGTGATCGTGATCGTACCAAGTTCACCGCTAACAATCATTTTTTTTTTGACAGCCAGCCTTCTCAAATAAAAACATACGAAAAAAATTAAAGTAATTAAAAATCATACCGTCACAATATATATAAAAATGTTTGCATACACATATGTGAACAATTTGTTTGTTTATCTAAAAGAAATGAAATTATTAATTTATAAATATAAAATAATAAATAGTGATGTGTCCATCAGAATACTTTCCCCGTAATTTAAACAATTGATAATTAACATACTAAACTTATTTCATTTGTCAATTACTTAAAGACCATTTCACATTAAATCAGTGTTTGTAACGCGTGGCGCATTAAGTAAAATTTCGAGTTCAGAAAAGCCTGAATTTGGCTCGGTCGCTCTGCTTCGCTACGCGCCCGAGCCAAATTTTCAGGCTCTTCTAAACTCGAAATTTTACTTAATGCTTAACCTGGAAGTGGAAACACTCGTTAGACGATAAGATAGAATCTTAGTCAATAATCGCCTGATTTTGTTTTTTTTTTAACTTTAGCGCAAAGTTTATTCATTTATCGACAATCGCTGATAATTTTATAAAAATCCCAAATGTCTTTCGTAATCTAAGATCAGAAAACAAGAAACTTTACCTTTTAATTATTAATTAATTTATTTATTTATTTCAACTAAAGGCGTCTGTAATGTTTTCAAAAATCGCTCGATTTTTTTTTCAACTTTACCAGGAAGTCTATTCATGTATCGACAATTGCTAATAATTTTATCAAAATCCGAAATTTCTTTCGTAATCTAACATCACGAAAACGAGAAACTGTACCTTTTAATATCTTATTATTTGTTCAGTTAAATTGATTCAATTGATTATGTACAAACGTTTGATTTTGTTTTAAATAACTTTTTATAGCCTATCAAAGTTTACTCATTTCTGTGTAGATTCTATGAATTTTATGTTGATTTGGTAATCTGTTGAGTTTTTACAATTCTTCCAAAGATAACATTTTTCTAAAATCGTTAATTTTATTACATGAATTCAACTTTAGCTTTATATTTCAAGAAAATGCGATTATTTAATTTTCTTTCAATAAAATGTTAGTGCAATTGATTCTAAGTAAATTCGGCCGATGTGAAGTTTACGGGATGTTCTCGAAAATTGATTTTTTTATTGATACTTGTAGAATCGCGTATGGAATGGCCGAAAATGACGAAAAAAAAGTGCGGAAACCACGTTTAGCCCCATTTGGGGGCTCCGAAAGGGTGAAAATTGGTGTATTTCAACAGTGTTTTTTGGTGTGTACAAAATAAAATGTGGTGATTATATGTATTCGTTTCACAAAACTAAATGGTTTAAATGTGTTTTTATAAGGATAGGACTTACAGTTTGCTTAAAACTTTCACTTAAATATTACGATTTTTGACAGGTTATGTTATCATCTACTTCCATTGTTATTCATAGATATAGCACAATTGATGCTAAGGGACCATGGTTTTGAATCAAATTTAAGGTTCAATTTCTGTACACCAGGAGGCAGCAGCAATATTTTAAAAAACATTTGATAAAAATCAAGCAGTGAAAATAATAAAAACAATTGATTGGAATTAGAGTTTCATAATTTAATACGCACATGGAGAGAATTACTCTTCTTAGTTTATTTAATCTTGTCCAAAATAAAGAGGACCTTATAAAACAATTACAATGTTGGGGCTTAATTCCTAAAGAGGAAAATTATATTTGCAAAAAATGTGGGGGACATTTAACATTAATTTGTGATAACGAAAGGTAAGAAATACTTATATAATATGTATGGTTAAATCTTTGTAAAACCACAGTATAAGGTCGACACCCATTTTATTGAAATATCATAAATTACCAAACAATAAATACTGAATTCTACTGAGTTGAATATACTTCTAATGATGAAAAAGGAAGGGTAAACAATAGTTTCATGAATACTTAAAGTTTCATTTTTATTATAGCAATTATTTCGTAAAATTAATATCTCGTTCACATTATATAAATTAAACTCGTTTATTTGTAAAATTAATAGATTAGTTTGGATTCATGTACATAGGTTTAAATACAGCTTTCGACCTTCAATATTTTTGTCAATTTGCTAATAACTTCATTCGTGGTGTAGCTGGAGTTGAGTTAGGCAACAATGCTCACTCACATGCACATCACGGACTCACATCATCTGTCTCACTTTTCTGCATCCATCGCACTCGCCGGCCGCGGTTCGGTAAAAGACATGATTACCAAAAATAAGTTTAAAATAAATAAGTGTTGAAGTTTGAAAATAATTCAAATAGGTTACTTTTATATTCTATTTTTTATTGTGATGAAATGGTTGCACATAGAAATGAAAAATAATAATCCTTCCACGAAAACTACAGGCCCCATAAGACCAGAGCTTATGCGGGAGGATGGGGGCTTGTTATTATTATGATAGTCCAAATGGTATAGGTACATTTCAATCATGGAAAAACTGCAGCCTAATGGTTTTCATCACTTCTATGCCATAGCGGTAACTCTAAATGTTCAAAAATAATATAACCTAAATTTAAAGTTAAGTAGTGTTTATTGTCATATTTGAATGAAGACTATTTAATGTTGATTAATTAATTTCAGTTTTTAAACTAACTCAAATGCAAAGAAATTATTCCACTAATTGCTAAATTTATTAGACAAGAATATACATGTGTCCGAAAATATATTTTATTCAGCTATTGTACCAATGTGAAATAGTTTTTGCAATTATTCTAGGAAATTTTTAGCGACAATATATACAACATGTCCCCATAAGTATGCAACATAATGGTTAGTGCTTGATCTAAAATATACAAAAAAGACAAAACAAATGACATTCGACGCTATATTAGCAAGATAATGAACAATTTTTATAACTTTCGGCAGAGTTTAGATTCAGAAAAATATTTAGAATTTTTAAATTAAATATGGAATTGTAAAATGAATTTGACATGTTACTTTTGGCTACAAGAAATTCTCTTTGGTTTATGCAGGATGGGGCACCTGCACATAGTGCTCGTGTCGTAGTTGAATATTTAAATGAACAATTTAATGAGAAATGGATTGGAAGACATTTAAGATTTCCACGGGCTGCTTGCTCACTCGATATAAATCTACTTGATTACTTTTAATGGGGGTAGTTAAAAATCAGAGTTTATTCTGAGAGGCCTTTTGGAAATTTAGAGGATTTTAAAAATAAAATTAGAAATGATTTACGACATTTAAATAATCATTCCAATATTCTTGAAAATGTAATCAGAGATTTTAACAGAAGAACAAATTTATGTATTGAGAGGGAAGGGAATCACATCGAGTAATTGTTATTTAATTAATAATATCCTTGTTAATTTCAAAGAAATTAATGTTTTGTTGATTAAAACCAGGGGCCCTATTCACAGCACCGATGCAATTTTCTATCGGTGACTTTTTTCATCAAAATGACGTCATTTGACTCTATACGGTTCGGTCAATTCTTCCCAAAATGACGTCACTTCAGTGAGAAAAGTCAACGATGGAAAATTGCATCGGTGCTGTGAATAGGGCCCCATATGTCATTTGTTTTGTCTTTTGTGTATGTCTAAGATCAAGCGCCAACTTTTATAAAGAATAAAATTTTCTGAGAAATCAATACTAAAAAAGTTTCCCATATGTTGCATACTTACGTGGACAAGTTGTATATAATGGAATATATTTTAATATTATTTTTTCATCGAAAAATGTTTGGCATTAGGATTAATTTGCCAAACAGTTTTCATTTTTAGAGGGGGGGTGGCTGGCAGGGTTCTGAGCCCTGTGGCCCCCGGGATGAGAAGTGGTCGCCATATATGCTGCCGTTGATCAATTAATTAATTTCAGTTATTGTGCTAACTTATTAATTTGTGATTTCAAATTATTTCACCAATTGTAAAATTTATTAGACATGAACATACAGGGAGTCCAAAAATATTTTTAATTCAGCAATGATAAATAATATTTAAAATTATTCTAGCAAATCTGAAATGGAAATAAATATATAGAATATATTTTAATTTTTTTATTCATCGAAAAATATTTGGCATTAGGATTAGAAATTTCGCGCGAAATTTCTAATCCTAATGCCAAACATTTTTCATTTTCAGAGAGGGGCGGCTGGCAGGGTTCTGAGCCCCGTGGCCCCCGGGATAAGGAGTGGTCGGCACATATGCTGCCGTTGATCAATTAATTAATTTCAGTTATTGTGCTAACTTATTAATTTGTGATTTCAAATTATTTCACCAATTGTAAAATTTATTAGACATGAACATACAGGGAGTCCAAAAATATTTTTAATTCAGCTATGATAAATAAGATTTAAAATTATTCTAGCAAATCTGAAATGGAAATAGATATATAGAATATATTTAAATTTTTTTATTCATCGAAAAATGTTTGGCATTAGGATTAGTAAATTCGCGCGAAATTTCTAATCCTAATGCCAAACATTTTTCATTTTCAGAGAGGGGCGGCTGGCAGGGTTCTGAGCCCCGTGGCCCCCGGGATGAGGAGTGGTCGGCACATATGCTGCCGTTGATCAATTAATTAATTTCAGTTATTGTGCTAACTCATTAATTTGTTATTTCAAATTATTTCACCAATTGTAAAGTTTATTAGACATAAACATACAGGGAGTCGAAAAATATTTTTAATTCAGCTATGATAAATAAAATTTAAAATTATTCTAGCAAATCTGAAATGACAATAGATATATACAAATATTTTAATTTTTTTATTCATCGAAAAATGTTTGGCATTAGGATTAGAAATTTCGCGCGAAATTTCTAATCCTAATGCCAAACATTTTTCACTTTTAGAGAGGGGCGGCTGGCAGGGTTCTGAGCCCCGTGGCCACCGGGATAAGGAGTAGTCGGCACATATGCTGCTGTTGATCAATTAATTAATTTCAGTTTTTGTGCTAACTTATTAATTTGTGATTTCAAATTATTTCACCAATTGTAAAATTTATTAGACATGAACATACAGTCCAAAAGTATTGTTTGCTCAGCTGTGATAAATGAGAAATAGGATTTAAAATTATACTAGCAAATTTGTAGTGACAATATATATGTGGAATATATTTTAATTTTTTTTTATTCATCGAAAAATGTTTGGCATAAGGATTAGAAATTGCGGGCTCTAGCTTGGTACATCGTATATGGTGTCATGCTACCCTCGATCTTAAGAAAGGGGAGGGCCCGCCAGAGATACTGGGTTGAAGACCCGAGTTAAGATGTGGGTAAATTGCATATAAATATATCTTGGAATTATTTCGGCAATTTTAAATGTTTTTTAGAGATGACTTTTTTTATACACAGAAAAATGCTTGGCATAATGATTTATAATTTCGCATAGTTCCAATTTGCGCACCCTAATGGTAAAGTTGTAAATTAATGATCAGAAGGAATTGTGCTTTATAAATCGAATCAATATGTTTGGTGCCCGCGTGCTTAACAAAAATTGTGTAGACCTTGTTCTGTGCTTAAGTCCAAATTTTATTTGATTATATTTTTAGATCTGATGGGTACAGGTGGGCTTGCTACAATAAAATTTCAAAAAGGAAGCAAAAGAGAATAAGTTGTAATTTTCGAATTGATCTAAGAAAAGGAACCTTTTTTGAAAAAAGCCATCTAAGTATATTTCAAATACTTGCTTTTGTTAATTTATGGGTGGGAAATGTACCCTTAACAGTTATTGGTGAAGAACTAGATATATCGTACAGAACAGTTGTTGATTGGGCATCATTTTGTCGTGAAGTCGTAATGGATAGTGCCATTTATAAGTCTGAGAAGATTGGTGGACCGGGAAAAATAGTAGAAATTGATGAATCGAAATTCGGTCGTCGGAAGTACCACCGTGGTCATCATGTGGAGGGGCAATGGGTCTTTGGCGGATACGAACGGGGCACCGGAAAGGTGTTCATGGTTCCAGTCGAGGACAGGGGGGCAGACACACTCCTTCCAATAATCAAACAATGGGTATTACCCGGAACCACCGTCATCAGCGATTATTGGAAGGCGTATGACTGTCTCCAGAGAAATGGATTTGAACACCTCAAGGTAATTTAAAAAATATATATTTTAAATATTGTATATATATAAAACGAAATGTAATTTTTAGGTGAACCACTCCATCAATTTTAAAGATCCAGAGACCGGCGCACATACCAACGGCATTGAGTCTTCCTGGAGAGCTGCGAAAGCCATTGTGTCGGCTGGTGGACGCAAAAAGACCAGCATTCCAGGAAACCTTGCCAGGTATATGTTTTACAAGCGGTGCGCAGAAAGGTCTCTGGATCGTAAAGCAGAATTCTTTAAAATTGCTGGAGAGCTGTATGATCCGACCAAAGACGAAGCCCAGAGAACCACGGATGGTGAAGGTAATTTTACTGACGACGACGATGTTTTTGTTTAATTTCGACTGTTTTTTCATGTTCATCAATCTTCTTAAACTTATAATTTAAGCAATCCAATATGTCTTTCATACAAAATGATACCCAATCAACAAACCTTTTGTATGATAGTTTTCACTTTTCACTAATAACTGTTAAGGATACATAAATTTACAAAAGCGAGTAATTGAACAAATCTGAAATGACTTTCTTCATAAAATGTTTCTAATTGCAGGATAATTCGAATATTATAATTTATTCTCTTTTTGCTCGTTATCACAATTTAATTTTAAGTAGCCTCTGCATTATTTTACAAATGTAATTCTTTTTATGAATTAGGTCAAAACATTATAATTGTTTTATAAGTTCAACTTTCTGTACGGATATTGATTTTGTAACAAGGTCTATCCAATAAATACGTATAAAATAATTATAGAGACTAATGCAGGAGGTTGAGACTAGACAGTGAGCTTCCCCCTTCAATAACAACCCCAGCTAGCCTCAACCAAATGGGGTGCGCCTCACGAGTCCTAACTTATTATCTAATTATCTACAGACAGTTGTTCAGACCTCATTCTTAGTGTCTCATATAAATGGATATCTCTCTGACCAATAAGCAGCGTATCAATATCAAATTTCTCTGCTAAGCTTGGCAAGAGTGGATGGGAAATTCATGAAGCATTGTTGACAGTGTACGAAGAAGATGCCTTGAAGGAACCAACGGTTCATAACTAGCTAAAGCAGTTTCGAGAGGGACAAGAAAGACTTCAAGCACCAGGTTCTTCATCTTCTGATGAAAATGTGGATCATATTCGATCATCTGTCTTCAGAAATCATCAATAGACAGTTAGAATGGTATCAGTTGAACTAAATTTGAGTGAGATGCGCACAGCTCCATCACCGTCACTGATCACCCGCCACATTCACCAGATTTGTGCAAAATGTTGCTTTGGGGCTCCATTTGGGGGACATGGATTCCATAAAAACATCGACGACGAGGCTGCTGAAGAGCCTTAAAGTAGAGGACTTTGAAGGATGTTTATAACAATGGAAACGGCGTTGAGCCTAGTGCGTTTTATCAGAGGGGGAGTACTTTAAGGGAGACTATTGTATCGATGATCAAATGTAAAATAAAAAGTTTATGAATTTTTTAATAATTTTGGGACAAACCTCGTATATTGATTAATTTTGATGTAGGACATTATAAATAATTAAATTGTACTATTAGTGAAATTTCTTGTTTGTTGATTTTCTAGGCAATTTTAAATCTTGCCTAAATATAGACATGTTTATTGTGTGGTGCAACTGTGACGTTTTGTATATATTGATTTATTGTAGGACATTATAAAAAATCAAATTGTATCATTAGTGAATTTTCTTGCTTGTTGATTTTCTAGGCAATTTTAAATCCTGCCTAAATCTAGACATGTTTATTGTGTGGTGCAACTATGAAGTTTTGTATATATTGATTTATTGTAGGACATTATAAAATATTAAATTGTACTATTAGTGAATTTTATAGTTTATTGATTTTCTAGGCAATTTTATATTCTGCCTAAATCTACACATGTTTATTGTGTGGTGTAATTGTCACGTTCTATGTGTGTTTTATTAATAAAAAATATTTTCAACAACTATTAAATACATAACTGGATGGTCAGAATTCAAATTCTAATTTAATCGACTCAAATTCAATTTTAACAAAATTTCTCTGAGATATATATCTAAAACAGTCAAATTATTTTAGTCTTAGAAGAATGCTTTCTTTATAAATAAAATAAATTGATCAATTTAAATTAATTCAATGAATAATTAATACACATACCTATGAAAAGTGGATGGATTTAATCGAATGTATTGTCGGCTGCGAATCGACAGTAGATAGACGACTGTTTGTAGACACTCGTTAGTTATTTCTTAGTAACGATAATAACCGTTATTGAAAAGTAACTGTTTATCTCATCTCTACTGTAGATAGATGTTGACTAAAACTTGTATACATCCGGGCATCAAGGACACACACCCAACAATTTGTATTAAATTTCCTCATTGATTATAGTAAATACAATATCATCAATAGATTAAATGCAACGGCAATGTTTTGCTGCATTATGTGCCAACACAGATTACTTACTTACATCGAAAGGGAGAAGTTCTTCAAATGTATTCTTACATAATCCTTTCAACCTAACCTATAATTATGTGGAATTAATTTATCCTATCACTAACCATTCTACTAATCTAACCTTTAAAAAGAGACTTACATAATTTATTATCACAAACCTTTCTGCTAATTTATTAAACCATTCTACTAATGTAATGTTTAAAAATTAACGTTTAGTGTTTATGAATCTACTATCAAAATGTATGTATACTGTATTATTTTAACGCAGTGACGTCGGATTTTCTGAATCAGCTGTTGCAACATAAAGTAATTAATCATTAATTCTCGTATACAATTCAAATAGATTTTTTTTTATGAACGGTATAATTTTCTTGAACGTTAAACACCAAACTATAATTACTAAACGCACTAAACAATAAACGTCTTATAAACCCGGCATAACAAACACGAGAAATTAGATTGTTGCTCCAATTTCATATTTAATAATTGTTTTTAAATTTATAACGCTGTCAACTAATCTAACAAAAACGAAAAATGAAATCAATGTTCCCATCACATATTCTTTTTTTTTTTTAATTTATAGTGAGCGTTGGTACTTTACTCCTGGAAATGACACCAGGGTGCGCCTATCTCTTGTTCTGGGCAATTGTGAACCAGTTATCACATTCCATTATAGTATTATTGGTATCATTATGTTATATCTATGAATCAACAAAAGAAGTAATTGTCAACAACTTAACCTGCCAAAAATCGTAATCTTTAAGTAGAAGTTTTAAGCAATCCGTAAGTCCTATCTTTATAAAAACACATTTAAACAATTGAGTTTTGTGAAACGAATACATATTATCACCACATTTTATTTTTTTCCGGCTAAAAAACACATTTTAAGTAAACGGATTTCCAACCTTTCGGCGCCCCAAAATGGGGCTAAACGTTGTTTCCGCACTTTTTTTTCGTCATTTTCGGCCATTCCATCCGCGATTCTACAAGTATCAATATAAAAAATCAATTTTCGAGAACATCCCGTAAACTTCACATTAGCCGTAAATTCAATGGGCCGTATTCTTTTCTTATGTTTATTTTAGTAATGCCGTTGTTAAATTTTTAAACATGACATTTAATAATGACTCTATTCTTTTCTCGTGATTAGCGCTAATCACGGCGATTTTAAATATGACAGCTGTCAAATTTAAACAAAACTTTTAAACACGACCGGGGCCGTCTTTAAAGTCGTGATTAGACGTGTTTAGAAATAAATCATGGCGAATTTTGTACGTAACATACAAGACATAGCTGCTGTGCGCGAAATATATGGACTTCGGCGTCAGATTGTTGTGCCAAGGGCTTTACGCGATCGAATCGATCCGTTTGAAGCGTTCAATGAGCGCGAATTCCGTAACCGCTATCGTTTAACTAAAGAAGCGGTGTATTTTGTGATTGAGTTGGTGGAAGAACGTTTAGAGCCCCTAACCAAGCGCGGAATAAATATTTCGCCTGCCTTACAGGTACTTATTACGTTAAGATACTTCGCTAAGGGATGTTACCAGTTAGAACTTGGTAAGTACGTGTGGTTTAATTATTTTTCATTATTATACATATGGTAACGTATGTAAGATAATTTTTAAATTTTTAGGAGATTTACATGGAAGTAGCCAATCAACGGTCTCCAGGATAATAGCCAAAGTGTCCCGAGCAATAGCTTCTAAACTCGAGCTATTTGTAAAGTGGCCAAAACAACAAAGTACAAATGAAGCATTCTACAATATTGCTGGCTTTCCAGGTATTGTAGGATGCATAGATTGCACCCATATTAAAATTAAAAACCCTCATGGCAATCAACCTCTACTCTACTGCAATCGAAAGGGGTTTTATTCATTAAATGTGCAGGTATTACTTACATAATTTAGTAAATGTTTCCTTATTAACACTTCATTTTACAGATTATATGTGATGCTGCTACCCGGATTATTGATGTGGTTGCTAGATGGAGAGGAAGTACGCATGATTCACGTGTATGGAACAATTGTAAAGTTCAGGAGGCATTCGAGGTAGATTAATTTTCAGTGTTACAGAAGGATTTCTAATTATAAAATTTACAGAATAATCAAAAGAAGGGCATATTGCTTGGTGATAGTGGCTATGCCTGTACTCGGTACCTGCTGACGCCTTTATTGAATCCAGAAGGACACGCGGAACAAGCCTACAATAAAGCCCATAAATCAACTCGCGTTATTGTAGAATGTTGTTTTGGCCGATGGAAAGGTATGTTTAAAGCTCTCCAAAATGGCATGCAAATTTCATTAGAAACGGCCAAAGCATGCATTGCTGCAATGGCAGTGCTATACAACATTAAATTAGAGTTCGATGATGAGGATTGGAAATATGATGATGACGACGAAGAAGAAAATGTTGAACACGAAGAGCCATTGCATCAACCTGCAGAGCAGCAGGTATCCGTGCGTGGAAACATCTTCAGGAATAGATAGAGAATAGGTAAATTGGAGACTGCCCAGGGCGGCAAAAGTTCTAGGTACGCCACTGGAGAAGGCAGGATGCGCCTGAACGAAATTTGAACGGTAGAAGAGCATTTCCCGAACGTAGCCAAAACAGTCCTGAAAAGTTAGGCCGTAAATGTACCATTCGGCGCTGGCTCTCGCAGAGATAACACCATTGAAATCCCGAAGGGTCCTCGTCCGATGCACCACCTGGCATGTGCACGCGAGTTCCTTTCTTTCAAATAAATGTGCGCCCAACGTAGTCAGGTTCCACTTTCTCATTTTTTGAGCAGCGGAAATACACGAACGGCGCTCGTTCTGCGCATGAGAGTGCCTAATTTGAAAAATTCCACTATACCTCCTTTAAGGGCGACAACATGTTTATCTCAATGGCGTGACAGTGACATAAACGACCTATAAATACTAAAAATTATACGAGGCGCCGCTGTATGTCACCACCGATAAGTTAAACCAATACCTTTTATAGGGGTGTCATTTTTTGTACGCGAACATGCCCTCTCGGGACTAGCTAAATGAAATAACCTGTGTATAGATAAATAAATAAACTGGCGATGATGATTGTGAGGAATCGCATGGAGGTGGAGGTGGAGGAAAAGGGGATACTGCCGGAGACGCAGGGGGGGTTTAGAAGGGGGAGGGGGACGAGGGAGCAGGTTTTTACCCTGGCGCGAATAGTGGAGAGAGGGATGGAAATGAAAGGATGTGTGTATGCGGTATTTATGGATTTGAAGGCAGCATACGACTCGGTGCCGAGGGGGAGTTTGATAGAGTGCTTGAGAAGGAGAGGAGTGAGTGAGGGGATGGTGGAGTGGGTGAGGAGAGTGTATGAGGAGACATGGGTGGTGGCGAAAGTGGGGAAGGAGGTGTCGGGGTGTTTTAGAACGTGGGAGGGTTTGAGGCAGGGGTGCCCGCTGAGCCCGATGCTCTTTAATGTATATGTGAGTGAATTGGAAGAGGTGATGAGGAAAGGGCAGGCGGGGGGAGTGGTGATGGGTAAAAGGAAGGTATGGATGCTGGCGTATGCGGATGATGTGGTGTTGGTTGCAAGAGAGTATGAAGGGATGAAAGAGATGTTGAAGAGAGTGGAGAGGTTTATGGATAAAAGGGGAATGAATGTGAATGTAGGGAAAACGAAGTGGGTAAAGTTTAGAAATAAAGGGAGAGAGGGGAAGGTGAAAGAATTGGAGTGGAAGGGGGTAGTTATTGAGAGGGTGAAGAGTTTCAAGTATTTGGGGTTTTGGTTTAAAGGAACGGGAGGGTATGAGGAGCATGTGAGGTGGGTGCAGGGTAAGGCGAGGAAGGCGTGGGGAATGGCGTGGGGCAAGTGGGGGAAGTGGATGGGGAACAATGTGACGGTGGCGTGTAAGATATGGGATGCGTGTGTAAGAACGGTGCTAATGTATGGAGTAGAAGTGTGGGGGACGAGAGGGTACGAGGTGATAGAGAGGGAGCAGATGTGGTTCCTGAAGCACATGTTGGGGGTGGAAAGGTCCACACCGAGTTACATAGTGCTTCAGGAGACCAACAGAGAGAGGCTAGAGTGGGAGGCAATGGTGAGGGTGGTGAGGTACGAGATGAGATTGTGGGAACTGGATGAGGAGAGATTGGTGAAGGATGTATGGGTGACGAGTGTGGGTGGGGGTGAGGGTAGATGGAGGGGGGAGAGGAGGAAAATGTATGAGAGGGTAGGGCTGTCGGAGGCGAAAGTAATGGAATGGCTAGGAAATGGGGTGAAGATGGATGAGTGGGTGAGAGGGAAAGGGAAGGAGGTGGAAGGGCAGGAAAGGCAAGGGTGTATTGAGAGAAGTCAGTATAATGATATGTATGGGAGGTGGCAGGTGTATGGGAGGGTGCCGAAGTATTTGATAAGGAAGGGATGGGGTAGAGAGGATAGGGTAATTGTGGCAAGGGCGAGGTGTGGATCGGAGGAGAGAGGAAGGAAAGTATGGATGGGGGAAGAATATGGAAGGTGTGTGTTGTGTGGACAGGGAAGGGATACGTGGGGACACTTGGCGGAGGAATGTGAGGGGGTGAAAGAGGAGTGGCTGGGAGCGAAAGGGAATAGAAGGGTAGTGGAGTGGATGAGGGAGGATGGGAGCGGGGTAAGGACGTTGGAAAAGCTGGGGAGGGAGAGGGAAAAGAGAAGGGAGGGTAAGAGGGATACGGGAGGGTAATGAGATAAGCTAATGTAAAGGTAAATGTTATGTAAAGTGTAGAGATATGCCAATAAAGGTCTTTTTTTTTTTTTTTTTAGATAAATAAATAACACAATTTTATAGTTTTCATGACTCTTTATTTATATTAATTAATAGTAACAAGTTACATATCCAGATGCCTATTACAATCACAGAAATGAAATTACAGGTATTGTCGGGCTGTAAAAATATTCTTCCTCAACTAATTGTCAGACAGTTAAATATTTATGCATTACGTTTATGTACACACATGTACATAGTGTAACATACAACATTTCTTTCGGTTAACTTGTTTTTTTTTTAATATTTCGACTCCACTCGAAGCTGAACAATTGTTTAAGAGGCACATTCATTAATACACGTGTTTCCGCAGACCACCTCAGAATTGTTTGTCTCTCATTCTTTTTACAGTAATGATTCTTCTTCGCGTTTTCAATGAGGTTTTGTTTTCTTTTTCCTTTTTGGTAAAATATACACTATAGTAAAAATATATGCTATTCATAATCTGTACACGTTCAAGTGAGGGCAGATGCTATATAAATGGATACAAATTGTTGTTATAACAGTATCATTGACTTTTTTGTTTAAATTAATTAATAATTAATTGCACGCATTTTATTTCAAGTTTTGTATTTATATTATTATAGGGGTATTTGTTAATTCTATGGAAAATTTTCAAAATTAATTTTGTTCTGTTAAAGGTAAAAATCAAACCTGTACAGTTAATTCTAATAATATAACAAAAACATATTTATTGAAACGTTTAACTGTTTCATTAATTAAATCTTAAATCAGTTTATGTTTATTATTTACACGGAATTATCAATAATCAAATGTTTCTATTTTATTGAAATAATTCCTAATTTTCAGAGTACCTTTGTTTGTAATATGCAACTCAAGTGAAATATGTTAGGTACATCTCAATTAACGTTACGTTAGGTACATCTCAATTAAAGTACTCAGTGAGTCACATTTTAATTATCAATATTTATATGTTATAAGTCATTTTCTTCTCTAACTATTTTGTGGTTAGATACAAAAAATAACTCCAAATTGGAACATCATTTTTAAGAGGTTTTGAATCAAATGACAATAACACTTTTTATTTTTGTTATAAATGATTTTAATTGAAATGTAAGTATATTTTTTTGAACTTCACAACACGTCAATGTTTAATAGGCCACAAGCAAATGTTTCGACTTTAGAAAATGTCGATTTGCCGGTCGATCAAACCAAATTTTCAGGCTTTTCTAAACTCAAAATTTTACTTCATGCGCCACGCGTATAAATCACTGATTTAAAGTGAAGTATTTGGTCGATTTTCATGCATTTGGTTATAACCATTTGTTCGCGTCAAAAATTCCCCGAACTTTAGAAAATAAATTTGTACGTGACTTTTTGTTATTTTGTAAAATTGTTTGCTTTTGTCGTGAGAGACTGGCTTCATTTTATGACAACCTTAAGAGCCGAAGACCCGAAAAATAGAAAATAAATGCTTTGTGTAAAATTTCTTGTGTGACAATGGGTTTTCGGCTCTACGTGCCCGATGAGGCGCAATAGGCGCTAATCCGTCGCCGAAAAATGTTCGTCGAAGTTATAAAATGCAGGCCAGTCGGAGAGATAATTTATTCTGTTTTTTCCACTTCTGTTTCTCTTCTTTGCATGCTCTATGTTCTTCTTTCTTTATCTAAAATTTCTCCCACTTTTCACACCCTTGTGAATTCTCGTCTTCAAAACTAAAAATCGAAGAGTCTTGTTTTGAACAGCAAACGAGTAAGTTCTCTATTTGAATCGAAAACGTAAAAACTTTGTATTTTTCTCATAACTTTAACTTGTTCTTTCACCGTGTATCTTTGCTCATTTTTCATAATCTCTGCTTCAATCTTTTTTTAACTTAATTCATTTCTTTGTGTTTATTGTTTATTTAAATTATGTTAACTTGATATTTGTAAATATTTATGTAAATAATCTGATGCACATTGTTTGAGAATATACCTTTTATTACAAATTTTGTGTTTAAGTAATTTTTAAAACCAAATCGCGTAATTCGCGTAAACATGGTCCTTCGAACCGGATGTTAAGAATTTTTTGATCATTTTTTAACATTAAGTGCTCTTAATATTTGGGATTACAAGTTTCACGTTTAGACTACCTTTTACAACTTAACTTGTGACTGTTCAAACAATAATCAACGATCTATACAGATCAATCGTGAGTTTCTGTAATAATACGCCAGTTTTGCGTTGTACTTGGGACGATTTTCGTGTTTACCGTGCGTGTTGTGTAACAAACAGGATATCAATTTTACCTTCGCGAAACCGGACATCTGCGGACTGAAACTAAACTCATCATGGCTACAGCAATAATCAAAAAACTGCAGCGTAAGAAGGAGCGGTACCAGCAGTTGATCGACGAATTCGAGGTGTGGTTGACTAAAATCCCCGAGAAACCGACCAAAACTGAAGTATCAGGAATGGATATTTATTTAAAAAATGTTACACCACTTCTAAATGAATTCGCTGACATTTCCGACGAACTCGCGGACTTGGGTGTCGACATTTCCAATGAAGAAACCGCTTTTCGCCAAAAATACAGGAGTGTATTGGTGAGTGCCGACGAAAAAATCAACAGCGTGGATAGTAACGATAAAACAAAATCAGCTGCACCACATACCACGGAGACGTTTCCTACAATCGAGATACCCACGTTTACGGGAAAATACGATGATTGGCCTACCTTCTACGACCTATTTACGTCGATAATACATGAAAGTAAAAATATCTCGGACGTGCAGAAGTTTCACTATCTCCAATGTGCTCTAAAAGGTGAAGCAGCTCAAACTATCAAGTGCCTTAAACTCTCGGACATCGGTTACGAGTTAGCATGGGAGCGCCTAAAAAACAGATACCAAAACGAGCGGCTAATAGTTAAAAAAACATGTGAGAGCTCTGCTTCATCTGGAACCCATGAAAAAAGACAATTATGTGAGTTTGCGACAATTAATTGATACGGTGGCCGTAAATCTCGCCTCATTGAAGGCAATGAAACGCGAAACTCATACCTACAACGATATGTTGATCGAACACATCGCCGAGCGACTAGACCCGAATCTTCGTAAAGAATGGGAAGGGTTAACCTGTGATAATCCGCCGACGTATGATGAGTTAGAGCAATTTTTGACAAAAAAATGCAAACAATTAGCGGCCATAAATGATAAAGTGTCGAGTGCAAGCGAGTCAAGTGCGGCTGAAAAATCAAAAGTGTTACACACGAAATCATTCGAGAGAAAATGCGCCATGTGTAATGAAGCACATAATATCTTCAAATGTGATAAATTCCAAGGAATGAATGTGGCCGACCGAATTACAGCAGTTAAGGAGAAACGTATGTGCTACAATTGTTTGGGTAAACATCATACTGCATCCCAGTGTAAATCATCCAACTGTAGAAAATGTGATAAGCGGCATCATACCCTGCTACATCTTGAACCGGCAGAAAAATCGAACTCGCACAACGTTATTAGTGATAATCACACACCTCCCGTGGCCATTAATCTTGCGTACACGCCTTCGCGAGTGTTATTGTCGACATGTAAACTTTTCGTAACGGATAAATACGGAAAAAAACAGGTAGTGCGCGCATTATTAGACAGTGGCTCTCAACCAAATTTGATGACGGAATCGTGCGCAAATCGTTTAGGGCTTTCGCGAAAAAACATTAACGCACCAATCGTGACAGCTGGTGCTGATACTCGTCAAATTAATCAATTTGTTAATGCAAAAGTGAGTTCTTGCGTCAGTTCTTACAACGTGTGGAAATTATTAATAGAATCACGGAAAATGTACCAAGTCGCGTTATTGAATTTGATGAAACGAAAATTCCTCCTGGAATTCAGCTCGCCGATCCGGAGTTTTGTAAGCCCCAGGAAGTCGACTTATTAATCGGAAACGCCCATTACCACGATATTCTATGTAACGGTCGTATTCAAACAGACTCAATTTCTCTATTTAATACGCGATTCGGATGGATCGTCTATGGACAGCTGCCGTTCCAATCCGACAAGAGGAATTCCGAAAGTGCCGTAGTGTCATTAGTTGGGATTAATGAGTTAATAACCAAATTCTGGGAAATAGAAAGCCATAAAAGGGAATTCCTTGCACCTGTAGACGAGAGATGCGAAGATCATTTCTTGGGCAATACCACTCGAGACGCAGCGGGACGCTTCCAGGTAGCGCTCCCGTTTAAGGACGACCCTTCGCGATTGGGCAATTCCAGTGAGTCAGCGAAACGCAGGTTTCTCTCGCTTGAGCGTCGGCTTTTGAAAACACCTGAAGTGTACACCGATTACCGCAACTTCATGCGCGAGTACGAAACCCTAGGACATATGTGTAAAACAACAGGTGCCGTGCATGAAGGATACTACCTGCCTCATCATTGTGTTGTAAAACAATCGAGTTTAACAATCAAGTTACGCGTTGTGTTTAATGGATCTGCTCCGACATCGACCGGAGTTTCCTTGAATGACGTCTTAAGGGTCGGCCCAGCAGTACAAAGTGATCTTTTCTCTATTATGGTGCGAATGCGATGTTGGAAATATGTGATAACCGCCGACATCGCGAAGATGTATCGACAGGTGATTGTGCGGCATGAGGACCGGAAGTACCAACGGATATGGTGGAGGAGTAGCCCAACAGATGAATTGATTTCGTACGAATTAACTACAGTAACATATGGTACTACGAGTGCGGCATATCTTGCTATACGCACTCTCCCCGAACTCGCAATACGTGAATCAAGCAGGTACCCAGTCGGCAGCCAGACGTGTTTAAATGACTTTTATGTGGACGATTTAATTACCGGAGCGGACACTACTCACGAACTTATAAAAGTGCGCGATGAAGTAAACTCTTTACTCGAAAGTGGCGGTTTTCAGCTGAAACGTTGGGCAAGCAACAATCAGGACGCATTTTTGAACTTCAAAACTGACTGTGACGACGATGTCACCGTTTTAACGCGTGGGTGTGAACATTCTAGTGAAACAATTACTACATTAGGGACTGTGTGGAATACAACTTCTGACATAATAAGTTACAAGTGCAACGTTCTGCCATCGAGAGGCAATACGAAAAGAAACATTCTCAGTCAGATTTCCAGGATATATGATCCCCTTGGTTTGATTGGCCCGATTACAATTATTGGCAAGATTTTTATCCAACAGCTGTGGAAATTGAAATGCGGATAGGACGACGCACTTCCGGATGAGTATAGTGTGCGTTGGCTTGAATATGCAAACAACTTGTTAAATGTCGCTACGATCACAATTCCGAGGTTGGTTATTCGGAAAGAGATGAATGCTGAGGTGGAGCTGCATGGATTCTCAGATGCGAGTGAGCATGCATATGGTGCTTGCATATACGCTGTAACAATCCAGGAAAATAAAAGAATATGCAGCAAGTTACTGTGTGCTAAATCAAGGGTTGCACCTGTAAAATCAACGAGCATACCGCGATTAGAACTTTGTGCAGCAGTTTTATTGGCCGAATTATTCGATAGAGTGTCGGATATGCTCAACAGTATTAATTACAAGCGGTTTTATTATTCTGATTCAACCATCACTCTCTCCTGGATTAAATCTGAATCAAGAAGATTCAAAACTTTCGTCGCTAACCGTGTAGGCGAAAAACATAAACTAACCAATCCTGCAGATTGGTCGCACGTGCCAACAAAAGAAAATCCTGCCGACCTTATATCTCGTGGGTGTACTGCAAACAATTTGAAAAACAACACACTTTGGTGGACTGGACCGTCATTTCTACTTGAATCGCCTCGAACGTGTGACTTTATTCCAGATGAAACATTACCTGAGATAAAATGTAACCTTACATCTATCTCCACAGACAATTTAATTATTCCTGAGTGTTCGACGTACGAAAAAACTATTCGTGTTATGGCGTATTTAGTGCGGTTCAAAAACATTTTACGGCATACAAATGTAATTCATCGCGGACAGGCGACTATTTTACTATTGAAAAATCTACAATCTAAAAACTTTAATCGAGAAATTGAACATCTAAAAAGAAGAGAGAGTGTACATAAATCGAGCAAACTTATCACACTCAATCCATTTTTGGACTCTGATGGCTTAATTCGGGTCGGTGGTCGGTTAGCTAATAGTAAGCTTTCAATACATCGTCGGTTTCCAATTATGTTGCCGTCAAATCATAAACTTACTAAACTGATTGTAAATAGCGTACATCGAAATAATTTACACATAGGTGCCCAAGAAACACTTGCCGCAGTTAGAATGAAATTTTGGCCTCTATGTGGAAAATCTCTAACTCGGAGTGTAACAAGATCATGCATTCGATGCATTCGTGCGAAGCCGCTTTTCCAGGCCCCTATGATGGGCGCGCTGCCACCATATCGCACCCAGCAGTTTCGGCCTTTCCTGCGGACCGGCGTGGATTACTGCGGTCCCTTTATCATCAAGGACGGGTCTCGACGGTCAAGGAAAACCACGAAAGCTTACGTATGTGTATTTGTCTGTTGTACTACCAAGGCAGTACATATCGAACTTGTCTCTAATCTGACTACCGAGTGTTTCATGGCAGCATTTTATCGCTTTATTTCGCGACGAGGTTGCGTTAGCGACATAATTAGCGATAATGCTACTAATTTCGTTGGCGCACGAAACAATCTTCGTGAACTAGGATTGTTTTTATTGGAACCTGAAAACGAAGAGCTTATTCAATCGAAAATGACAAATCATAAGATTAAGTGGACGTTCTCCACCTAGAGCTCCTCATTTCGGCGGCCTCTGGGAAGCCGCAGTAAAAAGCGTGAAAAATCATCTTTATCGAGTAGCAGGAAAGGCCCTTCTCACAGCTAAAGAATTATCTACTTTGCTTCACAAATTGAGGCGGTGCTTAACTCAAGACCGCTCTGCCCACTTAGTGAGGACCCCAATGATTTTACTGCTCTAACCCCGTCCTACTTTCTAATTGGCGACACAATGACTGCTCCAGTGGACCCGGATTACGAAGAAACTCCCGACAACAGGTTATCGCGATGGGAGCTGATTCAGAAAATGCGACAAAATATCTGGAAACGGTGGAGTCGTGAATATTTATCCGGACTACACGCACGCGGAAAATGGTACAAGGAAGGAGTTACGCCGCAGGATGGACAGTTGGTTATCATAAAAGAGGACAACACGCCGCCGCTTCAATGGAAACTAGGGCGCATAGAATCGCTTCACCTAGGACCGGATGGCATCGCGAGAAGGGCTACTGTGCGCACTTCTTCCTCTTCATTTGTGCGTCCTATGGTGAAATTGTGCTTGCTGCCAATATCTTAATTAGTGCAGTGACTTAATTAAACGTGATACGTACAACGGGGGGCGGCATGTTCGCGTCAAAAATTCCCCGAACTTTAGAAAATAAATTTGTACGTGACTTTTTGTTATTTTGTAAAATTGTTTGCTTTTGTCGTGAGAGACTGGCTTCATTTTATGACAACCTTAAGAGCCGAAGACCCGAAAAATAGCAAATAAATGCTTTGTGTAAAATTTCTTGTGTGACAATGGGTTTTCGGCTCTACGTGCCTGATGAGGCGCAATAGGCGTTAATCCGTCGCCGAAAAATGTTCGTCGAAGTTATAAAATGCAGGCCAGTCGGAGAGATAATTTATTCTGTTTTTTCCACTTCTATTTCCCTTCTTGGCATGCTCTATGTTCTTCTTTCTTTATCTAAAATTTCTCGCACTTTTCACACCCTTGTGAATTCTCGTCTTCAAAACTAAAAATCGAAGAGTCTTGTTTTGAACAGCAAACGAGTAAGTTCTCTCTTTGAATCGAAAACGTGAAACTTTGTATTTTTCTCATAACTTTAACTTGTTCTTTCACCGTGTATCTTTGCTCATTTTTCCTAATCTCTACTTCAATCTTTTCTTAACTTAATTCATTTCTTTGTGTTTATTGTTTATTTAAATTATTATGTTAACTTGATATTTGTAAATATTTATGTAAATAATCTGATGCACATTGTTTGAGAATATACCTTTTTATTACAAATTTTGTGTTTAAGTAATTTTTAAAACCAAATCGCGTACTTCGCGTAAACACCATTCTATTGATTTTCAAAAATGATTAAAATCGTATTAATCGTCTTTATTTTTACTGAATTGATCTTATTTACGTTTTCATAAGAACACTGAACGAATCTTCCTTAATTTAGTTAGTTAGTTAGTTATCTCAATCTGAAAATTATACTTCAATTTAAATAAAACAATGATTACACTGACTTACAACAATATGGTTAAGTGGGTTTTTATTATTGTTCTTTACTTATTTGGGTACGCTGAATTTGAATCCGATGCTCATTTGCACCCACAGCCGCCAGATTTTGAGATATCATCTCTCAAATCGATCAAAATGGGCCACTTTTGTCATTTTTGGGCCCCCAGTATTTAATCTTCCTGTGACTTCTGGCCAACGAGTAGTAGCGCGTTTTTAAGCAACAGATCTATACTTTTAGAATAAAAAAAGAGAATACTATTAACCCTTTTAGTTTTTGAACAATCTCAAAAACCGAGAGCCATGTTTTTGTTTATTTCGCTCTCAAAATTAAAAAACAAACGGTCCTTCTAATGTCAAAATAAACGCCTTCAGACAGCCGATGTGTCGTCGGCGACGGCTGTTCGTCGTGTCGCGGGGGAATTTGAAATTGTCAATTGACGATTGAGTTTTAATTGCGAATCGCAATTTGCGATAATACAAGCAAATTATTATTGCAGGTATCCTCTTTCTTGATCATTATACAAACAAATTGCAAATACAAAATGCAGTAATAATACATTAATTTATAAATAATATAAATTAGATGGGAACGACTAAAACGTCCTCCTCTTTGAGACTTTGCCCTTCGAAACAAAAACAAAACCAAACAAAAACATGGCTCACGGGTTTTGAGATTGTTGAAAAACGACGCAGGTTACTTGTATTCTCTTTTTTGATTCTAAATGTAATAGCGCGTTTTTAAGGCACAGATCTATATCTGTGCCTTAAAAATGCGCTATTATTCGCCGGCCAGAAGTCACCGGAAGTTTAGTTACTGGGGGCCCAAAAATGACACAAATGGCCCATTTTGACCACTTTGAGATTAGATATCTCAAAACCTAGCGACTTTGGGCCCAAACAGGCTTCGGATTCAGCGTTCCTAAATTAGTAAAGAACAACAATAAAAACCCACTTAACCAAGGGGTGTTCTTCGTGATTAAAATCTTTAGTTCATTTTATAATCATTAAATCAGGTGCAATTAATTATTAATATACTTTTTTGTGTAATATCTACCCGATTATTGTAATTAACTCTACATTTCTTTTTTCTTCTCTTCTTTACTGAAAACGTGTTATAACGTAGAATTCATGTTTGTTTATACATAAGCAGATCTTAGTTGTTACAATATTTACATAAATTTACTAAAATAATTTATTGTTGAAAACTCGTTGTAAGTTCTACACTAACTATTTTTAATAACAAATAGATGATTTTCCCTAAAAGTAAAACTCGCCAAATGGCAGTAATTTACCACGTACTTGATGAGTTTTACCTCTAAATCGACGATATCTTTGATGTTGTTAAAATTGTGTGAGATTAACTACGAAATATACGTACACGCCTAATAAATTTAGAACAAAATTGTTCGTTAGTCACTTTAGTTAGAGAAGGTTATTTTAAAATTTGAATTTGTTTGAGATTTTTTTTCTGTACGTAAACTATTAAAGCTAGCAAAGATTTTTTATGTTTTTCACTGACTTATAAATATTTGTATTGCATTTTTATTCATTGTTTTAATAGTCGAATTGGTTTAGAAAAACTTTGCAAAACCAGTATTTTTGAAAATGTTTTATCAAGTCATTAATAAGAAGAAAGTATGGGATATAGTAAAAGCCATTTAACAATATGGTTATAACTTAACAAAGATTTACTTTTCACTTGATTTTAAATCAATTCATTTGATTTTTAAGCTATTTAAAATATTGTATAATATTATTGAAATTAAAAAAATACACCACTTAAAATGAGTAAATAATAATCTACAAAATATCAGAATGTGATAAAATTAATAGAGATTGTAAAGAAATTATTAATCTTCGTTCTAACGCTCGAAAAAATAAAGGGGAATGACTATTAGCGAAATGACTACCGAATGTAAATACATACAGAGAGATTTTTTTTAAGTATACAGGGGGTCCGTATTTCGACAGAATGTATAGGGATCTCAGTTATTTGAAGAGAAAGAGAATCGGTTAATTTTCGGCAAAATTGCGTATTTTAGGGCCTAACAATGATCTGAAAACAGTTTTGAATTTTTTTGTTGTTCTCTACTAGATTCCTCATTAAAAAGTGCCTATATATTGTCAAAGTTCTAAATGTCCAGATTTAGTAGTTTTTGAATAAAAAAATAAAAACGATATTTAAAAAAAAAAACAGTTTTTTGTTGATATCTCCTATACTGCAAAATGATTGTTCTTTCTTTGTAACTGTTTAATTTCTCCACATTAACCTTTCATTCACTCTTCCTTGGCTATTGGCACTCGTTAGAAGCTTCAAATTGAACTATTTTATAACATCAACTAATACCTGAAGATTTACATCAGGATATTTATACTTAAAAAAAATTGCAATATGAAAATCGTTGCATGCGTTTTTTCTATGAACGATTCTCGATTGATTACTCATAAAGTACTAGTTGTAAGACAGTTTATATATATTAATTAAAAATATGTTAACTGATTATTTCTTGACCTATACCAAATCAAATACCAGTTGTAAAGCAGTTTATAATTGTTTATGAAAAACATGCTGATTGATTATTTTTTGACCTATAAAAAATTACCGACGGTTTATTAAAATCACATGTAACTCGTTTAAAAAAGCGTTTGAACGAGCTTAACCTAATCCCGGTGATTTTTGAAAAAAATCCTAAAATTTACACGAGATAAAAATTTAACATTTTAAATTGGGAAACACTCGAGACCAGGATTGTTATGTTTAAAACACTTTGTTTTAAAACAGTGTTTTAAACATGTTTAAAAATAGCCGTCGTATTTTAAATGCTTTTGTTTTAAACATGTTATAAATGTTAAATTTGTATAAAACGTGATTTAAACATGTTCAGCCTTATTATTACAATTGCCGTTAATATGATTATAGCTTAAGGCAAATTAATCTCTACTAGACGCATACAAACACGATACTAACATTTCGTATTAATAGAGAAAAATCTAAATGTTATTAGTTAGTTTTAAAATATTGATAGAACTAACGCAGTAACATTACATTTTCATGTATTCTAACTTCATTGTAATCAAGTTATTTAGCGGGTATGTTACGCTGTTTTTTTTTATGTGTGTGAAAATTTATTTCTTCTGATATATTATAAGATTAAAATTTACTTCTAATGAGTGTCTCCACTCCCAGACTAAGCATGAAGTAAAATTTCGAGTTTAGGAAAGCCAAACCAAATTTTCAGGCTTTTCTAAACTCGAAATTTTACTTCATGCGCCACGCGTATAAAACACTGATTTCAAGTGAAGTTCAAAACATACTAATACATGTTTTGATTAAGGCTGAGAATTTTTCTAATTTAAGCTTTCAAATAGTCATTCAAAATCATAATAAAATTTAGAATATTTAAATCCAAAATTTGGGTAAACAATAAAGCAAATGACTGATAGGTACATTTTTTTATTAAGGCTGGGAATTTAACAAATTTAAGTACTCGAATATCCGTTTAATACCATATTCAATATCAATGTTATTCTAAAATAACATTTGAAATATTCGAATATTTGAATATTTCAAAATTTGAATAATTTGAATATTTTAATATGTTTTTGAATAAATATTTGAATATTTTAATTTCAAAGCCATATTGCACACGGACACATGAAACATGAAAACATTAGTATGTTTTCATATTGTCAATTATGTTAAGTGTGATCTGTTGATAGTATTATTTCATTGAAAAACTGTCTAAACCGTTTTTGAATTTATGAATAAAATTTGACATTTTCTTATAGTTTAATGTAAATGCAAGAAATAAAACACAGACACGTAAACACGTTTCCTTAGTATTGCATCAGATTATTTTTTTCACTTGTGATTATTTTCGACAATTTCCGCTTGTATCACTAAGTGAATTAACTGGTTTCTCATGTAAAATTAGATATACTCTTAAATTGTATTTTTATTGGCTGTTACTGCCTGTGCAAGGGATTTAGTACATAATGTTATGGATTACAGTGTCCAACAAAAAAATACTTTTTGTCTGTTTCCTGGTTCTAAATAGGAAAATCTTACTAATTTTGGGTCGAGAAAAACGAATATTTTTTTTTCGCTCTTGTTTTCAAGATACACAACAACCCACTAAAAAGATAGATTTAAAGGTAAATTAAAGAAGAAAAACATGCCTGTGTAATAAATACAGGGTTGTCCAAAAAGGTGTTTCATCTGGCACTACATAATTTTAAATTTTCTATTGTTACAGACTAAATATGACCACCTTCCCTCTCTCTTCTAAAGTAAGTCTTAGAAGAGAGAGGGAAGGTAGCATCTTGGATGAAAGTGTTTGGGTCATCCTCAGTAATAAGAAAAAAAAATCAGCAATGGTTTCAAAAGGATCCTCCAAGCTATACCACATTCAAATGATGCAGGCCCTTTCTGATGCTGACAAAATTGCTGCAGAAGTATTATTAGAAATGAAGAACATAGATCCTAATTTTGCGTTCTTCCTTCTAAAACCATTGCTGAAATTTTGTTCTTACTACTGAGGGTGATTAAAATACTTCCATAGAAGCTCCTTCCTTCCTTCACCTAAAGTAAGTCGACAACAATAGAGAATTAAAATAAAAGTCAATTCCATATAAGTGATCCCACTGAGCAAAAAACAAACAAATAACGGTATATCAACATTGTAGAAACATTAAACGTTATATTAATGTTGATGAAACATTACTTAGATGTGTTTACTCAGTGGGATGGTTCAAAAAGGAAAAATAGATCAGGGATTGGAGTTTTCTCTAGAACCCTGAGAATCCATACGAAAATCCCTATAGGCAGGTATGCGACCGTCGCTCAACTGGACACGATGGGTATAACACTTGCGGCATCATTTTGAGCCGTGAAGTGTCAAATGAAGCCATACTGATCCTAACAGGCAGCAGGCAAGCCTTAATGTCCCTGAAAAAGTTATACACTACTTCAGAGACAGGCAGCAATGCATAACAACATTGAAATCTGATGGGTGAAGAGGCATAATATAATCATAGGTAACACTCCTGTTACCTATGTTTATATCATGCCCCTTCACCCAACAGATTTCAATGTTGTTATGCCCTCCGGCTGATACAGATTATCACACCTGATATTAATTTTTGAAGAAAAATAACATCTGCATTTAAGCGTCGTCGCTCGAGCGATTGCAAATTAATAAACGACAATATATGTGGATAAGTGCTATCAAGATTGAATTTGAAGGTTATGTATGTAAGGAACCTATGTTGAACCCTCTCCACTTGGTTGATGTTTTGGGATGTATTTGGGCACCATACCAGTGAGCAATATTCGATATGCGGCCGAACGAGAGACACATACAGATTTACGAGCGTTCTTATATTAGAAAAATCTGTACACTGTCTTCTAATAAAGCCTAACATTTGCAAGGCTTTCGAGGTTACAGTGTCTATATGGTTAGTGAAGCTCCAAGTGTTCGTAAAAGTAACACCAAGATCTCTTACAACATTAGTGTGTGCTAATGGTGTGTTATTAAGAGAGTAATTTCTGAGTCCCTTTAATCTCTTTTTAGAATAAGACACAACAAAACATTTGGAAACATTCGGCTTCAATTTGTTTATAATACACCAACGACTTAACGCTTCCAGGTCGAGTTGTAGCTTATGGCTAGAATAATTGTCCTTAATAGGCATGTACAGCTTTAAGTCGTCCGCAAAAAGAAGGCAATTGGAATATTTGAAACACTTTACAATATCATTGATAAAAACATTAAATAGTAATGGACCAATATGTGATCCCTGCGGTACCCCCGAAGTTACAGGTATGGGACGAGAAGTGAAGTTACTGATGCGGACTGTTTAAGTTCTGTTGCTGAGGTATGATTTAATCCAATCAAGCAAAGACCCATGTACACCAGCCTCTAAAAGTTTTTCGACCAAGATTTGATGGTCAACACTGTCGAACGCTTTAGAAAAGTCGGTGTACACGGTATCAACCTCGTACCCCTCTTCCAGCGATGTAGTAATTGTTGCCCCAAAGATTAGTAAATTAGGTACTGTAGAATGTCCTGGCCGAAACCCATGTTGTTTATCGATTAAAATAGAGTTCAAGTCCTTACTAACGCAATCAGTAACTAGCTTTTCAAATATCTTGGGAATGTATGATAGCAATGATATTGGTCTGTAATTCTCAACGAGGTTCCTCTTGCCTTTCTTGAAGATAGGTGTTATTAGTGAATGCTTCCATCTGTCACGAAAAGTGCCAGATTTAAGGGATTTATTAAATACGAGCCACAAAGGTCTAGAGCAGGGGTCTCCAAACTACGGCCCGAGGGCCACATCCGGCCCGCGGACAGATTTTGTCCGGCCCGCGGAGAGCTAGCATACTTGAAAACTCCTTTTAGAGAACATATTTTTTATAGCAAATTAAATTTAGTTTACTGAAGTATTCTAATTTTATTGTTATTGTTTTTGTGATAAGTTGGATAAAGAAACACAGAATTGTAATGAGTAAAGACATGTATAATATGCAGAAAATGTAACTTCAGTATATAATAACTAACAAATTATTGAAATGAATCCAACTAACATTTTATACATTTTAAATAAAAACATAACTTATAACAAGCATAATGACATATGAAATACTAATGAGATTTATGTAATTGAAATTTTCCACTGACAATAGTTTGTAGTTGTGGACTAATTTTACTTGTACCAATTATTAAAAGAGATTTAAGATGCTCATCAGTTAATTTAGATCTGTAAACATTTTTTGTGTACTTCATTTTGGAGAAGGTCTTCTCACACAAATAAGTAGTACCAAAAACAGAAAACAGCCCACGAGCAAATTTATGCAAATTATCAAATTGTGTCAGTGGAAGACCCTTATAAAATTCCAACAAAGATGAGTTTTGATATTTGTTCTTAATTATATCACTGCACTGTAGATCAATCATTTCCATTTGAAGTTCCGGGGCTAGGGTTTCCATGTCAGTATCAAAAGGATTCTGAAAAATCTTAATTTGATTCGCTATGGCATCAAAGTCCGAGAAACGAGTATCAACATTTTTTTTCAAAGCACTCAAAGTTTCGATTGCAAAATCGATAGGAAACTCAGTCTCAGTGGTGTGGCTGAATATTTCACATGTTTTAAAATGTGAAAAACATTTACTTCGTAGTTGTGATTGAAACAGTATCAATTTCTTCCGGAATGATTTGATATTAGTGTATAAATCAGGAAGATGCTGGTTTTCTCCTTGCAATCTCAAATTAAGTTCGTTCACATGTTTTGTCAAATCAACATAGAATGCTAACTTCCACAGCCATGCGTTGTTTTGTAATTCAGTAAGAGGGCGATGCTTTTCATTCAAAAAAATTTCGATCACTGCTCGAAGTTCAAAAAAGCGCTGAAGGACTTTCCCACAACTAAGCCAACGTACGGCAGTATGATAAGGTAAGTCATTTTCTCCAATCTCTTCAATAAATTGTCGGAATTGTCGGTGATTCAGCCCAAAAGATCTGATAAAATTAACAGTTGATATGACTGGTTTCAGAACTTCAGACATATCCAAACATTTTCCGCACAAAGACTGTTGATGAATGATACAATGTAAGACTAATGGTTTTGAACCACCGTCATTTTCTACAGCCTTTGACACAAGAGCGACCACTCCTTTATCTTTCCCACTCATGTTTTTGCCTCCATCAGTTGTAATACATTTCAAGTTTTTCCATCGAAGGTTCTTTTGATTAATGGCCATTTCAACTCCTTTAAAAATATCTGTACCAGTGGTTGTGCCATGAATACTATACAAATCAAGAAGTTCTTCATGCACTTCATAGCTTTTATCTACTCCTCGAATATAAATCAACACCTGAGCAGTATCTGACACATCCGTTGACTCATCCAAGGCCAAAGAAAACCACTCAACATGTCCATTTGTGTCGAACAGTTGAGAGGATATATTTTCAGCGATGTTTTCTACCCTTCGAGCCACAGTGTTTGCTGACATACTGACAGTTTTTAATAAATTTACCTTTTCAGGGCACATTTCTTCGGCTACTGCAATTATGCATTCTTTGATCATTTCTCCATCGGTGAATGGTTTTCCACGTTTTGCAATTTCAAGAGCCACACGAAAGCTGGCACGAGTTGCAGCCTCTTGTTCAGTTTTGAGTTTTGTAAATGAAGATTGCTGCGATTTCAATCCGCGCTTCATAGCTTCGAATTTTTCTGTCCGCAAACTTCCTGTATATTTTGAGTAATTTTGAAAATGTTTTGTTTCATAATGACGTTTAATGTTATATTCCTTGAGAACGGCTATGCTTTCATTGCAAATCAAACATAGCGCCTTGTTACTGGACTCAATTACGAAATACTGAATGTTCCACTGATCTTTGAATTTTCTGCATTCACTATCAATTTTTCGCTTCTTTTCCATACTGCTAAATCACACACAAAAGCAACAATTCAAATCAAAATACTGTTACAAAGATGTCTTAAACTTAAACACGCACAAACACGTTTTAAGGAGGTACGCACTATTTTATTTCACAACAGTGTCATAGGAACTGACTTGTGGTTGCGCCACTAGCCTTCTTATATATTCCAATTACTGCCATCTAGAAGTGAGTGGAAGACACCAGAACTTTCTCGAACCAACAAGATTATTCTGTACGTGCTATTGGCGGCATCTGTTAGCGATAGAAGGTACTACCTATTTCCGCTTGTGTCCACCAGATGTCGTGTCACGTTACTCCTCATGGCTCGTACTCTACGACCAATCTAGAAATTACAGATAATGACAGGAAAATTAATAATATGCAGTGTTGCCGTTTTGCGGACTTTAGTCCGATTTGCAGCCTTTTTTAAACGTTGCGTACTTTTTCGGACATTTTTTTTCATCAGTGGACTATTTCACTTTTTACCACCGGCAACAATGATAATATGGTTTTGGCCCTCGGAACTTACTGGAGTAATCAGTATGGCCCTAAGGCTGGAAAGTTTGAAGACCCAGGGTCTAGAGCACATATGGGCAACCACCGGCCCGCGTAAGATATGATCCGGCCCGCGAGACATTTTGAGAAAACCCAATTAAAAAAATATTACATTAGGTACTTATACTCGGGAGTGACAGTGAGGCGGCAAACATCAAATTCTTTGATGTTTGCCGCCTCACTCTTTGATAATCGCCGCCACTCGACTTGCTCGATCAAATTCTTTGAGGTTTGCCGCCTCACGGGCGACACATCAAAAGATTTATTGCTTCTCAATTATTCTAAACTAGTTTATTCCAGATTATTCGTTCATTTTGCCTATATAAGCGGGTGGATGGCCCGAACGTTAGTTCAGTTCTATTTGAGCTACCGAGGTGATAACTTGGACAAGCGATATCCTAGCGAACTGCTCGAGCCGTCAACTTGCTTTGTGACTTTGTGTGCATCTTGAGTGGTTACTTACTATAGTTTGTTATTAAGTTTATTGAACGAAAAGTAAACAAAAATGATGTCTGGTGGAAAGAAACGAAAAGTAGATACAGAGGGTCGCCATTTTCAAGAAAAATGGACTGAAGAATTATTTTTTATCTTGCACAATAGTAAGCCTATTTGTTTGCTGTGTAATGAATCCATTTCAGTAATGAAAGAATTCAATATAAAGAGGCATTACTCAACTAAGCATGCTACGCTGCACTCACTGACAGGACAATTAAGAATAGACAAAATCCAGAAGCTTACCGCAAATTTGGAAAATCAGCAACAAATGTTTCATAAACAAAGAACACAACTTGATAATGTTGTGAAAGCTAGTTTTATAGTTAGCTCAAAATTGTCAAAGGCATTAAAACCATTTGCCGAAGGAGAATTTATCAAGGAGTGTATGTTAGAAGTTTGCGGTATTATGTGTCCTGAAAAGAAAAAAGAATTTGAAAAAATTAGTTTGTCAAGACGAACTGTTGTTCGACGTATAGAAATGATGGCTAATGATATAAAAACAACATTGACTGACCGTACGGCTGGTCTTGAATAATTTTCCATAGCATTAGACGAGAGCACCGATTTGTCTGACATAGCTCAACTGGCTATATTTATTCGAGGTGTTGATAAGGAGTTCACTGTTACTGAGGAATTGCTTGCTTTACAGCCGCTAAAAGGAACCACTACAGGAGAGGATATTTTTATTGAAGTTTAAAAGGTATTCACAAGTTTTGGCTTGCCATGGTCAAAATTAATTGGAGTATGCACTGATGGTGCACCTTCTATGGTCGGCTTACGTAAAGGTTTCATCGGAATTTTGAATGAAAAAGCAACAGAATTAAATGTGCAAAAAGTTGATTTGATAGTCCTTCATTGCATTATCCACCAACAGAACTTGTGTTCTAAGTCCATTCGACTCCAGAATGTTATGAATGTGGTAGTAAAAACCATCAACTTTATTCGATCCCGAGGGCTTAACCATCGTCGGTTCAAGGCGTTTTTTGATGAAATATCAGCTGAATATAACGACGTAACATATTATTGTGAAGTCAGATGGCTGAGTAAAGGAAAAATGTTGAAACGGTTTTACGAGCTTAGAAATGAGATAGCAGACTTTATGAAAATAAAAGATAAACCACTATCTGAATTAAGTGACCCAAAATGGATATGTGACTTAGCATTTCTGGTCGATCTTACAGGCTATTTGAATGATTTAAATTTGAAACTTCAAAAACAAGGACAGTTAGTAAATGATTTGTACAGCCATTTCAGATCAAACTACGCTTGTGGGAGTCACAGATGCTGCCTGGTAACAGTTACCATTTCAACACGCTCTCTGCGTATGAAAATATTGCTTATGCTCAATATGCTGAAGAACTCAAGTTACTGTCGGAACAATTTTCGAACAGATTTTGCGACTTCAAAAACATGAAAGACTGTTTCAGTTTATTTGCTACTCCTACAACATATATTGTACAAAATGCTCCAATACACTTACAAATGGAGTTGATCGAGATTCAAGAAAACTCACTCCTAAAATCCAAATTTGAAAACGTAGAGTTCTGCGATTTCTACAAAAAATACCCAGAAGAAGACAATTTTCCGCAGCTTAGAAAATTCGCAAGAAGATTGATTTGTGCGTTTGGCAGTACTTATAAATGCAAACAGTTCTTTTCATTGATGAAAGTTAATAAATCAACACATCGTACAAGACTGACTGACGATAATTTGGAAAATTCTTTACGTCTTTGTGTCAGTGGAATTAATCCAAATATCGATGGATTAGTTTCCCAAATTCAAGCTCAAGTGTCTCATTGATTTCGGTGTATTTAACTTTCGTAGTTTGTAACAATTGCAAATTTAACGATTTAATTATAATGTAGCATTTTTTTAAATTTCATTTTGTTATTTTAATAAATTGTACTCTAATAACATTGTCGTATTATTTCATGTCTAATATCTATCGCAAAAAATATTATCACTACTTTAAAATGCACTAAGTACTTTTAAACGCGGCCCGCGAACGTATTTGCAAGCTAAAGTTTGGCCCTCAACATGTCAAAGGTTGCCCATACCTGGTAAACCTGGTAAACCATCCCAGCCCTCTTTTCCACTAGAGGTCTGCCCTGACAGCTCCTGAAGTATGGCAGAAATAGAGATATCGTTAATTCGGTTGATCGATATATGATTAAGACTAGTCCTACACGAAGAGAGTTGAGAAAGCACTGGTTGTGAGGTATTATAAACTGAACCAAAGAAGTCTGCAAATATATTTGCCACATCCTGCGGGTCGGTGTATGTACTCCCTTCTGAAACGAGTTTATAAAACTCCAAAAGCGTCTCGGGTTATTATTAATGGACGACTCAATCGAATCAATGTAATTTTTGAAACAAGCCTGTGTGAGTTCCTAGCATTTTGCTCGTGTGGACTGGAATCTAATATAGTCGATCACGTGTTGTGATTGTTTATATTTCTTATGCTGTTTTTTCTTTAAAAATATCAAGTCAATTAGTTCCTTACTAAACCATTTAGGAAATTTAAACTGAGCTGACGACCTAATCCGAATGATTGGAACGCATTTTTTAATTGAGTTAAATAAAATATCGTAAAAGTAATCCAAGTCGCTGTTTACATTATCACTTGTTAGTAATAAGTCCCAAAGAGTATTTATTAAAATATCATTGAGAAGGTCAAAGTTACTGTTATTAAAGTCATATTTCAAACTACTTGAGAAATTAGAATTATTACTTTGAGCGAATAAGTTTAAATCTAATACAAGCGCGGGATCATGGCGATCACAAGTAACAAGCGGAACAACAGCTGCAGTAACTTCACTTTGTTCGGCCAAATCAGTTTGTAAAAATATAAGATCAAACATGACCGCATTATCATTTAAGACGTTATTAGTTTGCATAGTATTGGCATAACCATAAGCCATAGCAACCTGATTAGCGAGCGGACAGGCTGATTCCGTATAAACACCAAAGCTGCTGTGTACCCAAATTATGTTTGGGAGATTAAAATCACCAAAAACACATACATTATGATGAGGATACTCTATGGTCAGTCTTTCGAGGTTAGCACTATGGTCTTGATACACAGACAAAGCAGACCCAGGAGGGATATAAACCGCCCCTAATATAAAATCCTGGGACTCAATTCTTACAGAAATAAAAATCTCTTCGTGAATAAAAGTTTCACGGTACAATAAATGAGAATTTAACGCATTTTTAATAGCGATACATACACCACCGCCACGCGATTTGCCCGACCTTTGGGGGTCACGATCACACCTATAAAGTTTATAGTTTAGGAAACCCAATTCAGCGTCAAAAAAGTCTGACGTTAACCAAGTTTCAGTGAGAATAATTATATCGTATTCGTATAGAATAAACGACTTTTTTATTTCAAACAATTTGGTCCTAAGACCTCGAACATTTTGGTAATAAGTGCGTAAGCATTTATTACCAGACGCTAAATTATAGTTAACAGCCGCAGCATCGTCGATGATCGGATCCAGAGGGTGTGATTTAGTCGGGGTATCTATAACTGTTGGAAGGTTGTTCCTTCCTGAGGTAACAAAGTACTGGATCCTGTTGTAGATGATTTTATATTCCGTTTTCGGTTAGAGAATGGGCGAACTACTATCCCTTCTGGCCATTTATCGGCACTAAAAATTGATGGTGAATTTTCTGCGCAGATCCCGACTTTAAAGGAACAGTATCTAGCGTTGTTTATGTATTTAAAACCGAGTCGACCTTGTTAGTTTAATTACACTGACTTTTCACGTCACGCGAGGAATTTCATGTGTGACGTCAGAAAAGCTCCTTGTATTTCTCGGGACGTAGATATTTCTAATAAAATCAAATTTGCTATGAAATTTAAACATATGTGACGGTATGATTTTTAATTACTTTAATTTTTTTCGTATTGAGAAGGCTGCCTTAGAAAATCTGTCAAAAAAAAAAAAATAATAATTGTGAGCGGTCAACTTGGTACGATCACGATCACGAGCTATACTGTTTATTGGTATTACGACATCATAAACTACAGAAAGGGTTCTTGCTAGACCTAAGTTCAAAGATTACCGTCGAATATAGTGTTAATACTGCTGAAAATTCCTCAACTCCTCGTCTTGAGTTCACTGATGAAACTCTCCAAATCCTCATCTGGCCGTTAGTGTGGTGGTTGGTTTCTGCGGGTCACCGGTCTGTGCTTGAAGAGTATTGTCAAGAGAAAATCAAGAACATGTCCGTGCTCGAACAAAAAATCAAGAAATTGAACCGTAATTAATTAGTCTTCAACCGCAACCCCAAGTGGAGGATACTGCTATAATTACGCTTGCACAGGATACAGATAAGTCCCAAGAAACTTTTATATTGTGTTTATTTTTCAAATTGAATTATTCATATCTAATCAACCTCTTTAGTTTATAAATAATGTAATCTTCAGTGCACTCGAGAATTAGGTCATGAAGCATTGCAATTGGCTAACTTTTAATATTAACTCACAATTTGGAAAATAAAAATTAACCCAAAATTCAATTTATATCAAATTCTTATCTTAGTTGTTATTTCGTAATTTAAACAATTAAGATTACTCAGATGTTCCTGTCAATTACGTGGCGCCCAAAACATATATAAAAAAAAACTGGACCCACCCTCCGTACTGAGTGAGCTGGACAAGAAACAATTAGCTAAATTGAAGTTAACGTCACAGAATTGCACACTATGACCGATTTTTGGTTTCCGCTGGAAGTCAGCATGATGATGTTTCTGCCGAAAATTGCGGAATTCGAGGAAGACGTGTTGAAACAGAACGGATGGTCAGTAACAAGAATTTCCCAATCTTTTAAAATGGAAATCGCACACGTGGTCGCTAGTTACATGCTGCCCTTAGTCTTCCTGTTTTCCGTTATGCATGCCACCCGTATCGTTGATTTCAGATTGCTAAGATGCGGTTTATTGGAGTTTTTCTCTGATATATCGTCAAGATAACGGAAAACAGGAAGAACAAGGACAGCGTGTAACTAGGGACAACGTGTGCGATTTCCATTTTCAAAGATTGGGAAATTCCTGTTACTGACCATCCGTTCTGTTTCAACACGATTTCCTCGAATTCCGCAATTTTCGGCAGAAACAGCATCATGCTGACTTCCAGCGGAAACCAAAAATCGGTCATAATGTGCAATTTTGTGACGTTAACTTCAATTTAGCTAATTGTTCCTGGTCGAGCTCACTCAGTACGAGGGGTGGGTTCTGTTTTTCTTTTTATTTATGTTTTGGGCGCCACGTAATTTACAGGAACATCTGAGTAATCCTAATTGTTTAAATTACGAAATAACAACTAAGATAAGAATTTGTTATAAATTAAATTTTGTGTAAATTTTTGTTTTCCAAATTGTGAGTTGATATTAAAAGTTAGCCAATTGCAATGCTACATGACCTAATTCTCGAGTGCACTGGAGATTACATTATTTATAAACTAAAGAGGTTGATTAAATATGAATAATTCAATTTGAAAAATAAACACAATATAAAAGTTTCTTGGGGCTTATCTGTATCCTGGGCAAGAGTAGTTATAGCAGGATCGTCCACTGGGGGTTGCGGTTGAAGACTAATTAGTTACGGTTCAATTTCTTTATTTTTTGTTCAAGCACGGACATGTTCTTGATTTTTTCTTGACAATACTCTTCAAGCACGGACCGGTGACCCGCAGAAATCAACCACCGTACTAACGGCCAGATGAGGAGTTGAAGAGTTTCAGCAGTAAAGGCAAGACGAGGAGTTGAAGAATTTTCAGCAGTATTAACATTATATTCGACGGTAATCTTTGAACTTAGGTCTAGCAAGAACCCTTTCTGTAGTCTATGATGTCGTAATACCAACAAACAGTACAGCTCGTGATCGTGATCGTACCAAGTTCACCGCTAACAATCATTATTTTTTTTTTTTTGACAGCCAGCCTTCTCAAATAAAAACATAGGAAAAAATTAAAGTAATTAAAAATCATACTGTCACACATAATAAGTAAAAACAAGTACATTTTCAATTTCACAATATTTCAGTGTTTTATCCGTTTCGCTACGCAACTAAACCAAATTTTCAGAATTTTCTAAACTTTATATTTTATTTCGTGAGTAAACAAGGATAGTAAATCTATGTTAAAAAACAAAAAATAACATTTCTTAAGATATAAAATTTTTGTCTCGTGTAATATAAGGCAAAAGTAATGTCATTTTATGAATTGGCTGCCATTTTATTAAAAATAAAAAAAATAGGCAATGTGTTGACTGAAAGTTAATTTAAAGGTGTGAAATTGATAATATAAAGTTAAAAAAATGATATCGGTCAAATGACCATCTCCTGAGTTGGCAAAAGGCAAAAGTAATGTCATATTATGAATTGGCTGCTATTTTATTAGAAATAAAAAAAATAGGCAATGTGTTGACTGAAAGTTAATTTATAGGTGTGAAATTGATAATATAAAGTTAAATAAATGATATCGGTCATCTCCTGAGTTGATGTTGATTTTGCTCATTTTACAGCATTTTGAATTGTTGTTCGTAAAACATCAGGCTCCAAATTGGTAATTTCTTCTTCAATGTTGGCTTTCAAGACTTGCAAGGTTTGTGGTTTGTTGCGGTAAATGCGAAATTTCAAAAAGACTCACAGGGAGAACATTAAATGAGTAAAAATGTTTTTAAAGATAATAATCTAGTTTTCAAGATTATGTTTAATATCGTATGTTCTATAAAATAAAACCTCTAGAGTGCTATGAAATAAATTGTAGGTTGGCAACTCTGAAATTATACATTATAATTGTTATGTCTGACGTTTTATATGACAATTCCTAACGCGTGTAGCCAACATAAATAAAAAAAGATAAAATCATAGCACTCTAGAGGTTTTTTTTATTAAACATATGATATTAATTGAAGTAAAACTGACATGGTAGCCACAATCTGAAATGTTAAATTTTTTCGACATTTCCCCGATTCAAGATTTTTTCCCTGGCCTTTTAATATAACTTTCCTCTGTGGGAAACCTCCATTTTGTTAAATTGTTTTCATTGTTATTGTCAATATTTAAGTTAATTTTATAAACGTTTACGTATTTTGTAATTTGCCTGCTGATTTTGACAAATTTAATAATGTCATATGGCTTTTTTGTTAGTGTTTTGGTCAATTTAAATACAATTTCATGACTTTTCTCTGACTTTCCCGGTTTTAACGATATTCAGTGAGTTTTTTATCTACGCAATTCTCAGGCGTTCGTCGATTTTATAATAGAGTTCAATTTGAAGCTTTAAACGAGTGTTTTCCACTCCCAGACTAAGCATGAAGTAAAATTTCGAGTTTAGAAAAGTCCCGTGAAAATTTTCGGGATTTTCTAAACTCGAAATTTTACTTCATGCTTAATCTGGAGGTGGAAAACACTCGTTCAATTTGTAATATTTGTAAAAACAACGAATATCTGAAGATTTACAGCGTAAACAGTATATTGAGATATGTATACTTAAAAGAAAAACTCTCTGTATATCTGAGATAGTAATAAATAACAGAGCTGGGCAGGATTCGAATCATTCAGGATTCGAATTCTGGATTCAAATCCTTTTAGAGGATTCAAAAGAGGCATTCGAATACTTTAGTTCAACTGACTTCGTGATCCGGATTCGTTACGTTTTTTTAAGAGGATTCGTATTCGAATCCAAATGTGGGTGATTCGAATCCATCTAAAAGAATTCGAATCCTTATGAAAGGATTCGAATATTTATAAAAGGATTCGAATATTTATAAAAGGATTCGAATATTTATGACAGGATTCGAATTGTTACGAAAGGATTTGAATCGTCAAAAACAATTCGAATTAATTGTGAGGATTAACATAAAAAATGTCTTTGGTGTGTTTTTAAATTTCTCGTTAAATCACTGTTTTATTCGCGTGGCGCATGAAGTAACATTTCGAGTTTAGAAAAGCCCAGAAAATTTGTCTCGGGTCGCTGCGCGACCCTCGACAAATTTTCACGGGGCTTTACTAAACTCGAAATTTTACTTCATACTTAGTCTGGGAGTGGAAAACACTCGTTTAAATGAAGACGACCTTTTATAATACTGTCTCAGCTTAAACCGAGTCGACCTTATACAGTAATGACTTTGATTTTGACGTCATGTGAAGATTTCCGCGAGTTAAGACGACACTCAAGGTTGCTGCCCACAACAATACGACGTACTACGTACCATCATAACAACAGTCAGCATTTTTGCTATCAAATAAAGTATTATATATTTTGTGTTTATGAATAATAAAAGTTAGTCTTGAGAAGTAATGCATTCTTGTAGTTACTCTTTTCAAACTCGCTCTCAAAGATTTTTTACTTTTTAAAAAATCAAACGGCAATTAACCAACCAATACTGATGCAGTCGGTAGGATCGTTAAAACAGATCAATCGGTTAGTTCGGTTAATTCGACAAACGAATAGTTAAAACAGTTCAATCGTGAATCTGGTCCGTTAATCGGTTAGTTCGACGAACGATCCGCAAAACAAACATTTCGGAGTGTTAGAAATGTTGAAAGGACAAGAATCGCCAGAAGTACCTACATCCGAGAGAAAAGGGATATTGCCAAGGAGAGTTTAGGATTAGGAAGACCTGGAATTCCGGACACACATCGCTGGTTTCTAGAGGCACTAGGATAAGAAACAAAAAACAAAACAATGAAGAAATCCTTACGAATTACAATAATCCTATTGTTTAATTAACTAATGTTAATATTCCATTTACATTACATACTTGCTTTTCTTTAGCATTTAATCTCAACAATAATTTTAACAAAAATAATTTTAAGTTCATACATTTAAATTTAATTTTAAGACTTTACATAGTTAATGTTAGAATTTGACGATATACTTGAACAGTTAAACGAATTTGAAAGAGAAATTGATAATAACAGAAATATGGAAGTAAATATAGCACTTTTACGTTATCAAGCTGATAACAGACCAACATTTGATGGTAACCCGAAACAATTAAATAGATTTATCAACGCATGTCAACATTTCCTTCTTGCATTTCAAAACTTGCAAAATGTTAATGATCCGATAAACATCTGCTTGCTTGATACGATTCTCAGTAAACTTAAAAACCGTGCAGCTGATTTAATTGGCACACGAGCCGAACTTAATAATTGGCAACTTATTAAAAATGCATTAAATCAGACATTTTCCGATCAAAGAGGCACAGATTGTCTTATACAGGATTTAATTTCAATCAAACCACAAAAAAATGAAACACCCTCACAGTTTGGCATTAGAATTCAGGACGCACGAAGTCTTCTTTTTGCTAAATTAAATACAACAATGCAAGATGTTAATGAAAGAATGATAAAAATCACACATTATGATGATTTCGCATTAAAAACGTTTATCAATGGCCTACAATATCAAATGCAATTGATAGTTAGAGTAAAAAATCCAAATTCTTTAGAACAAGCCTTATCATTTGTAAAAGAAGAAGAAAATTTTAAATATTTTAGTTTAGGACAAAACCGAAATTTACAAAACCCCTTATACAAATCTCAAAACATAAATCAAAATTTTACTAACCAAAGAAATCAAAATATACAAAGAACAAATTTGCCTAGATTTAATCAGTTTCAACCATTTCAAAGACAAACATTTAATAATTATCAACATCCAAGAAATAATAATCAACCACCAAATTTTTCTAATTTTAATCAACCAATGAGAGAAATTCAATTTCAATCACAGAATTTTAACCAATATCCACCAATCAATAACTTTAATCAAAATCAAAATTTACCTGTTAATAGATTTAACAATTTTCAAAAAAGCTCTATGACAAGAAATTTAAATTAAAGAAAATCCACACCAGAACCGATGGATACTTCTACATAAAGAACTAGACATGAACCAAACCATACACAAAGACTATTTTCTCACGAAATTGAAAAAACCCAATTGAACAATTCTATGATCAAGATTTATCCAACGAATATCAAAATTCTGAAAACTATTTTGAAAATAATAATCAATCTTATGACCAAAATCAACAAATTCAGAATGATGTCAACATTCCTGAATATAATGCAAATATTGCACAACAAAATGATAACTTTGATGATAACCAAGAAAATATTTACAATGAAAATAGTCGAGTAACTTGCCTTCAAGAAAACAACACATAATAAATATAAATAATTTAAATTCAAATCTACCATTTATTAACATTCCCGAAATTAATGCAAAATTTTTAATTGAAACAGGAAGTTCTAGAAGTTTAATTGATACAAAAATTGCTTACAAATATTTTAAAAATTGTATCAAAAAAGAACCATTTTACATTCAACATGCAATAACTAATCATGACGAAGTTGCAATAATTCAATTATTCAGAATTTTTCAAACTGAAGAATATCATAAATTGTATCTTTTTAAATTTTCACCAAATTTTGATGGAACTATAGGTATACACGATTCCATTTGTTTCTGGATCTCGCCTAGCCATGCTTTCGTGTTGTTATGTTGCAGTATCAACATTTACATTTTTTATTAGTTGCCACTCCTGATTCCTTATTTTAACAGTGTTGCAATAATTTATGATATCATAAGTAATCCTCTTTTTAATTTTCAAGAGGTTTATTGTTAATCTTGCAACAATTATTTCGCCACGCGGTCGCTTCTTCGAGCATTTTATTATTAAATCAAATTAATCTAGTGTTGCAATACTGTGTCAATGTCAAAGTGAAAAATAATTTCAGGCACATATTAAATATTAACATGCCAAAGATTATCTCTGAATCAAAAAGGTTACAAATTCTGAAATCCTACAAACATTTTAGGCAAAGTAATCCAAATCTACAGCATCACAATATTATTACGATTTTAATAGATATTTTTGGGGTATGTCTAGTATTTTAATTATCATATATATTTAATTAAAGATAATTACGTTTCAGGTAGGAAGATCTTCATTACAATTAATTTTACGACAAAAACCTGACGAATTGAAATCTACTACTTCTGGCAAACGATCTAAAAACAGCCATTTTTGGAATCACCTAGCTAGAAAAGATCTGCAACAACTAATTTGGCAATATAACTCTAGAAATCAGTATTTTACTTTGAGAGATCTTTTGAATGATATGAAAGAAAATTATGAGTTCCATGGGAGTAGAACAACACTTTATAGGGTTGTTAAAAGTATGGGGTATAAATTCAAATTAAATAATGGGCGCAAAATTCTCTGTGAACAAAAACATGTTGTTGCAGCTAAAATTATTTTCCTTAGAAAATTTTTACAGTATCAAAAATTCCAGTGAAGATATCCAATTCGTATATCTGGATGAAACATGGATATATCAGAATGGATCCGTGGTTCGACGCTGGGTACATGAAACGGATATAAAAAGTAATCCAACAAAATTTAAAAATGAAGGCAAACGCTTCGCCATTCTACATGCTGGGTATAGGGGTGGGTTTTTGGATGGGTGCGATTTTTTATTACATTCGAAAAACAATGACCGAGATTACCATGCCACAATGGATGGTAATACTTTTCAAAATTGGGTGGTTAATCAACTTATTCCTGCTTTGGCTAAGCTTTCAGGGAAATGTGTAGTTATTATGGATAATGTTGCATACCATTCTGTGCAATTAGACAAAACTCCTTCATTTTCTTGTAAGAAATGCGAAATGCAGGAGTGGTTGGTTAAACACAATGTAAAATTCAATCCAAAATTAACCAAAAAGGAACTATGGGCTTTATTTATACCTTTTCGATCAAATGACAAAATTTACGTAGTTGATGACATTTTGAGAAAGAACGGGCACGAAGTTCTTAGATTACCGCCATACCATTGTCAATACAATCCAATTGAAATGGCATGGGGGTTTTGTAAGACTTACTACAATAAGCACATAAATTCTAAGCAACCATCTAAGGATCGTGTTCAGAATTTATGGCTTGAGTCTCTCTCAAAATGTACATCCGATATGTGGCAAAACTTATTTCGGATGACTGGACAAAACACATGGGGAACCTTTCTTTTGAAACCATTCCTCCTTTTATTATTTCGCTTGGGGAATCTGGCTCAGAACAAACATCAGAAGATTCAGATGCAGGTTCTCTTGACTAAATAATAAAAGTGGAATGAGGGCTTGAAAATTGTTTGACATGAAAATTATCAGTATCACAAGAGGGTGGGAATAAATTTGCAATTCTACAAAAAAAATACTGAGGGCCAACAGAAGAGAGAATGACCAAAATTAAGGTGGATGGATGGAGTTGATCAAAATGTGTTAACGGGAAGACCAAAGCGAGAAATACAAATGGATGACGAAATAAGTTTGCAGAGCCGAATTCATTATATTTGGTATATACAATATTATTGCTGTGTTTGTATGTACAAAAACCAAGTAGTAAATTTTGTTAATCTTAAAACTGCATATTATTATCCTTTTATATCTGAAAATTTGTAAAACAGGCAACAGTGTAAGATCACAATAGTCAGAAATTATAACCTTAAAATCGAACATCTGACAGTGACATTTAAAAACCCTGATTTAAAACACAACCAGCCCCATTTACAATACTTAAACTGTCACTTTTCCATAGCTAGGCGAGATCCAGAAACAAATGGAATCGTGTATATTGACTTATTAACACAATTTCATGCTAATTTGAACATACAAACTAGACAATTGATTACTCCAAATGTAAAAATTCCCATTATTTACAAAAAAAATATAAATAAAAATAATGAAGACACAGTTATAATAATACCTCCTCGAAAACACAAAATTTTAAAAATCCCTGTTAAATTAGAAAATGGAATAGGAATATTAAATTATATAAATTTTGGAAATAATGTAGAAATTCCCAAAGCATTAGTTAATGTAGAGAATAATTATGCAACAACTTGTATCACTAATTCAGGAGAAATACCTGTCAAAATTACAGTAACTTCTTCTTTCGATATTGAAAAATTAGACATTCTCGAAGTGAATTTCTTGAACAAAATGGGCACAAACGAAATAGAAATTAATTCATATCAAGATAATATTCTTAAATCAAATTTAAAAAAGTAACGATTAAACCACTGTAACTCAGAAGAACGAGACTTAATTAGAAAACTTTGTTTTGAATATCGTGATATTTTTTATTCAGAAGACATTCCATTGACCTTCTCTATTTACACCAAAAGTTACAGATATCCTCAAATCCATAAAGCTGAAGTTAAAGACCAAATTATAAAACTTTTAAAGCAAGGCATAAGTAAAAATTCGACATCCCCATGGTCCAGTCCAATATGGATCGTCCCAAAAAAACTTGACGCTAGTGGTAAACGAAAATGGCGTATGGTAATAGACTTTCGAAATTTAAATTCAAAAACCATTGATAACAAATATCCAATTCCCAATATAAGGGATATTCTTGATAAACTAGGCCGAAGCCAATATTTTACTACATTAGATCTTGCAACTGGATTTTACCAAATTGAAATGGATCCGAAAGATATTTCAAAAACAGCTTTCTCAACAGAAAATGGAAATTATGAATATAAAAGAATGCCATTCGGATTAAAAAAACGCACCCTCCACATTTCAAAGAGTTATGGACAACATTCTTAGAGGTTTGCAGAATGAAATTTGTTCAGTTTACTTAAATGACATAGTAATTTTCAGTACATCCTTACAAGAACAAATTTGTAATCTTAGAAAAATTTTCAATAGACTACGAGAGTCAAATTTTAGAGTTCAACTTGATAAATGTGAATTTTTGAAAAAAGAAGTTCAATTTTTAGGACATGTAATAACCCCAATAGGAATAAAACCACACCCTGATAAAATTTTATCAATAAAAAATTTTCCAATTCCTCAGACTCAAAAAAAAAAAAATCATTTTTAGGTTTAGTAGGTTACTACAGACGTTTCATAAATAATTTCGCTAAAATCACAAAACCAATGACACTTTGTTTAAAGAAAGATTCAAAAGTTATTCATACACCTGAATTTATATCCGCATTCGAACACTGTAAACAACTTTTAATTAATCCACCAATACTCCAATACCCAAACTTTAATAAATCGTTTGTATTAACAACAGACGCAAGTGATTATGCACTAAGAGCAGTTTTATCACAAGGTGATATTCCAAATGACAAACCAATTGCTTATGCATCGAGAACATTAAATGACAGTGAAACAAAATATTCAACAATAGAAAAAGAATTACTAGCAATAGTTTGGGCTTGTAAATATTTCTTTTCGGAAGACCTTTTAAAATTTACACGGATCATCGACCGTTAACCTGGCTTTTTAATTTGAAAGAACCAAACAGTAAATTAATGCGCTGGAGATTGAGACTTGAAGAATTCGATTATGAAATAATTTTCAAAAATGGTAAACAAAATACTAACGCAGACGCACTTTCTCGAATAAAATTAAACGCAATAGAAACTGAAAGTTTAACAAACAACCCTGGAGAAATAAATAAAGAAATCTTAGAATATGTAAGAAATCTTGCTGAAAATTTTAATGAAAATTATCCTCAACCATCTACAAGTAATCAATAAATAAACCAAAATTTCAAATTTTACAAGATATTAAAGTTAAGCCACCTGACCAATTCCAAGAAAATTTTGAAGAATTAACTTTACAATCAACACCACACTCTGTTACTAACGACATAAGTTTAAATGCCGGAATAACTATTTTAGACGATATAATAAATAATAAAACCATTTAAATTTTAATAATGAAACATCCATATAATAAATTATACGTAAAACAAGAAGTATTTGCAAATCATAAAATGTTAAACGTTAAAATTCCTGATTCAAACAATAAAAAATTAATCCTGGAATTATTAAAAAACTATACAACAGATAAGAAAATATTTTACTTATATTTTTATGATGACACTATGTACCAAAATTTTAATGAAGTTTATTTACAGAATTTTTATGAAAAGGGTTTAAAGTTAATAAAATGCACAAAATTAGTAAACACAATAAAAGATGAAGAAGAACGATTAATGTTAATAAAACATCAACATGAAGGAAAAAGTAATCATCGTGGAATTAATGAAACATACGAAAGACTTAAAAGAAACTATTATTGGCCTTCAATGAAAAATAATATAGCAAACTTTATTAATGATTGTAATATTTGTCAAACATCTAAATATTCTAGAAAACCCCCGTATACCCCAATTATTTTAACAGAAACAGTAGGGAAACCATTCCAACTTTTACATATAGATATTTTTAAATTTGACAATCGGAATTTTCTAACCATTATTGATGCTTTCTCTAAGTTAGGGCAAGCTATACCGATTCAAAGTAAAACAGGAATACAAATTTGTAACGCTTTAATAAATTACTTTTCATATTATGGAATACCAGAAAAAATAGTAATAGATAATGGCACCGAGTTTAAAAATGAAACTGTGCAGGAATTGCTAAAATCTCACAAAGTTAAAATTCATTTTACTACACCCCTTCACCATGAATCTAATGCACCTGTTGAAAGATTTCATTCAACATTGATTGAACATTTAAGAATTCTAAGACAAACTCATAAAACTTGCGCAATTGATATTCTCATGAAATACGCAATCATTGCATATAATAGCACAATTCATTCATCAACAAATTTTACACCCTTAGAACTCATACTCGGACATACAAATTCTCGAGACCCTTGTGACTTAATTTAAAAAGAATTTTATTCAGACTATGTAGCAACACACAATGATAAAATTAAACATGTTTATAAAAACATTTCACAAAAGCTAGAAGACGATAAAATAAAAGTATTACAAAAACGAAATATTAAAGGCCCTGATCAATATCAATTTAAAATCGGACAAACAGTATATAAAATGAAAGAAAGAAAGAAATAAAAGAAGAAGAAATAAAAAAGAAAATAAATTTTCAGGACCATATGAATTAATCGAAATATTAGAATATAATAAAGTCAAAATCAAAAATATCTCAAATAATAAATATGAAATTATTTATATTAAAGAATTAAAAACACCTTTTGTTACAGACTCTGCTCATACGCAACCATAGAATTGAAAACACCGACATTTTATAATCTAAACGATAATCCTGGATTGTTACCGTTAAAATTAGGCACAGCTCAAAATATAATCGACAACTGGTCCTTCGTTCAAATTTTCGATATTTCCAATATAATTGATGAATTCCATTCAATACAAAATCAATATCATAAACTAAAATCAATATTTGAAAATTCAACAGCTCATAAAAGAGAATTTTATAATTCATACAATGTTATATCTAACATTGAACAAACTATTATCAAACAGATAAATCAAATAAACCCTATAATGAATAAACGAACAAAAAGAGGTTTAATAGACGGATTAGGATCATTAATCAAAATTCTAACAGGAAATTTAGACCAAAATGACGCTAAAACATATGATGATGCTATTACAGCAATAATCAAAAATCAAGGACAGATAAAAATAATAGTAAAAGATCAAATTACAATACTGCATTCAGCAATTGAAACATTCAAAAACAACACTAAAAAATTGGTTCATAATCAACAAAGATTAAAGGCTCGTCTTATGCAAGTGGAATAAGCAGTAAAAACAAAAACACTAGAAAATACGGATATGTACGAATTTATTTTATTCCATACAGTTACAGCTCAAATTCTATCATCAATGCAGATAATACATAATATATTTGAAAAATTAGAAACAACGATCACATTTTCCAAACTGAATATAATTCATAATTCAATTTTAGAACCTTTAGAATTATTACATGAACTAAAAGTTATTAATAAAAATCTTGACCAAAACAAATTGCCATTTGAAGCAAAACTTGAAAACATATTATTATTTGAAAAAATAATGAAAATCCAAAGTTATGCTAAAGGGAATCAAATTGTAATAGTTATCCAAATTCCAATAACCGAACCAAGAATATATAATTATTTTCACTTATATCCTTTACCAACACCATCCGAAAATAAATTTAAAATAATACCTCCTAAATCAAAATATCTTATCCTACATGATAATACTTACTCACAAATGAACGAGCCATGTGAAGAAATCACCGCTGAAGAATTCCTATGCTACAAATCAAATTACAAAGAGATTAACGAAAACATACCCTGTGAAATTCAAATAATCAAATTTTCTGATAATCTGAGAAATTGTCAACAAATATTAACACATTTAAATTCAACACGAATCCAAAAATTAGAAGATAATAAATGGATTATAATAACACCCATGGAAAAAATAGCAGTACAAACATGTGGAAAAACAACAGAAAATATCCCCATCAAAGGAACATATCTACTAGAACTTGATCCACCATGTCAAATTAATTTTGACAAAACAAGATTAAAAGTGTATAAAAATCTAAAAACAAATTTTAAAGAAATTAAACTACCTAAACTAGTGTTTAACCATCAACGAATATCAGAAAAGGAATTAAAACTGAAGCCTATAAAATTAGAAAGTTAAAACTTGAACAATTTTGATAACCTTCAACATTTATTAAATAATCAAAATGAAGCTATTAATAAAGTGACAAATGAACAATTATTAAACTACAAAATAAGCATATGGACTATAATTATCTATATCATTCTCGGAGTAATAATACTGTTCCTGATCTACAAGATGATCAAGAAATGGAAATCCAGAAAAACCAACATATTGGAACCAATCCAGAAAGAAAACATCATCATTTAATCTCGCCTTCCCGGAAAGCTCGAACTTCGCCCGCAGGAGTTAAGACGACACTCAAGGTTGCTGCCCGCAACAATACGACGTACTACGTATCATCATAACAGTCAGCATTTTCGCTATCAAATAAAGTATTATCAATTTTGTGTTTATGAATAATAAAAGTTAGTCTTGAGAATTAATTCATTCTTGTGGGCAGCTTGGTGGTGTAGTGGTTAGAGTGCTGTACTGCCACGCCACGGACCGGGGTTCAAATACCGGCCTAACAAGTTGTCTGCATTTATATAGGTTAGGATAAAAATGCCAAACACTCCGTCTTCTCGGATATGACGTTAAATGCATGTAGGACCCGTGTACTGCCTGGATGTTGCGTGCACGTTAAAGATCCCTACCGGTGGGTTGGAACTCCCACCGGGTTCGGCAAAATTCCCGGCAAAATTCCCGGATATATATATTGGCCTTAGCAGCGGAAATAGATGACGTAAAAACCCAAAATAAAAAAAAATCATTCTTGTAGTTACTCTTTTTAAACTCGCTCTCAAAGATTTTTTACTTTTTAAAAAATCAAACGGCAATTAACCAACCAAAACTCGCGCGTGATAAGGTTGGCTCTTTTTAAATCGAGACAACCTTGCACAGTAATGATCTTGGTTTTGACGTCATGTACGGATTTCCCCGCGTGACGACATCAACCAAGGTGTGTAAGTAAGTTTGTCTTGATTTAAACCGAGCCGACCTTGTATTGGTTAATTACCTTGATTGTTGATATCACGTGAGAACTTCCACGCGTGAAGTCAGCAATCAAGGTGGTTAGTGTATAAGGTTGTCTTAATTTAAAACCGAGTCGACCTTGTTAGTTTAATTATATTGATTTTTCACATCACGCGAGGAATTTCATGTGTGACGTCAGAAAAGCTCCTTGTATTTCTCGGGACGTAGATATTTCTAGTAAAATCAAATTTGCTATGAAATTTAAACATATGTGACGGTTTGATTTTTAATTACTTTAATTTTTTTCGTATTGAGAAGGCTGCCTTAGAAAATCTGTAAAAAGAAAAAATAATAATTGTGAGCGGTCAACTTGGTACAATCACGATCACGAGATGTACTGTTTATTGGTATTACGACATCATAAACTACAGAAAGGGTTCTTGCTAAACCTAAGTTCAAAGATTACCGTCGATATAATGTTAATAATGCTGAAAATTCCTCAACTCCTCGTCTTGCGTTCACTGATGAAACTCTTCAAATCCTCATCTGGCCGTTAGTGCGGTGGTTGGTTTCTGCGGGTCACCGGTCTGTGCTTAAAGAGTATTGTCAAGAGAAAATCAAGAACATGTCCGTGCTTGAAGAAAAAATCCGCAACCCCAAGTGGAGGATACTGCTATAATTACTCTTGCCACAGGATTCAGATAAGTCCCAAGAAACATTTATATTGTGTTTATTTTTCAAATTGAATTATTCATATTTATTCAACCTCTTTAGTTTATAAATAATGTAATCTTCAGTGCACTCGAGAATTAGGTCATGAAGCATTGCAATTGGCTAACTTTTAATATTAACTCACAATTTGGAAAATAAAAATTAACCCAAAATTCAATTTATAACAAATTCTTATCTTAGTTGTTATTTCGTAATTTAAACAATTAAGATTACTCAGATGTTCCTGTCAATTACGTGGCGCCCAAAACATATATAAAAAAAAACAGGACCCACCCTTCGTACTGAGTGAGCTGGACCAGAAACAATTAGCTAAATTGAAGTTAACGTCACAGAATTGCACACTATGACCGATTTTTGGTTTCCGCTGGAAGTCAGCATGATGATGTTTCTGCCGAAAATAGCGGAATTCGAGGAAGACGTGTTGAAACAGAACGGATGGTCAGTAACAGGAATTTCCCAATCTTTGAAAATGGAAATCGCACACGTGGTCGCTAGTTACATGCTGCCCTTAGTCTTCCTGTTTTCCGTTATGCATGCCACCCGTATCGTTGATTTCAGATTGCTAAGATGCGGTTTATTGGAGTTTTTCTCTGATATATCGTCAAGATAACGGAAAACAGGAAGAACAAGGACAGTGTAACTAGGGACAACGTGTGCGATTTCCATTTTCAAAGATTGGGAAATTCCTGTTACTGACCATCCGTCCTGTTTCAACACGATTTCCTCGAATTCCGCAATTTTCGGCAGAAACAGCATCATGCTGACTTCCAGCGGAAACCAAAAATCGGTCATAATGTGCAATTTTGTGACGTTAACTTCAATTTAGCTAATTGTTCATGGTCGAGCTCACTCAGTACGAAGGGTGGGTTCTGTTTTCTGTTTTATTTATGTTTTGGGCGCCACGTAATTTACAGGAACATCTGAGTAATCCTAATTGTTTAAATTACGAAATAACAACTAAGATAAGAATTTGTTATAAATTAAATTTTGGGTTAATTTTTGTTTTCCAAATCGTGAGTTGATATTAAAAGTTAGCCAATTGCAATGCTACATGACCTAATTCTCGAGTGCACTGGAGATTACATTATTTATAAACTAAAGAGGTTGATTAAATATGAATAATTCAATTTGAAAAATAAACACAATATAAAAGTTTCTTGGGGCTTATCTGTATCCTGGGCAAGAGTAGTTATAGCAGTATCGTCCACTGGGGGTTGCGGTTGAAGACTAATTAATTACGGTTCAATTTCTTGATTTTTTCTTCAAGCGCGAACATGTTCTTGATTTTCTCTTGACAATACTTTTCAAGCACGGACCGGAGACCCGCAGAAATCAACCACCGTACTAACGGCCAGATGAGGAGTTGAAGAGTTTCAGCAGTAAAGGCAAGACGAGGAGTTGAAGAATTTTCAGCAGCATTAACATTATATTCGACGGTAATCTTTGAACTTAGGTCTAGCAAGAACCCTTTTTGTAGTCTATGATGTCGTAATACCAACAAACAGTACAGCTCGTGATCGTGATCGTACCAAGTTCACCGCTAACAATCATTACTTTTTTTTGACAGCCAGCCTTCTCAAATAAAAACATACGACAAAAATTAAAGTAATTAAAAATCATACCGTCACACATAATAAATAAAAACAAGTACATTTTCAATTTCACATTATTTCGGTATTTTATCCGTTTCGCTACGCTACTAAACCAAATTTTAAGAATTTTCTAAACTTTATATTTTATTTCGTGAGTAAACAAGGATAGTAAATCTATGTTAAAAAACAAAAATTAACATTTCTTAAGATATAAACTTTTTGTCTCGTGTAATATAAGACAAAAGTAATGTCATTTTATAAATTGGCTGCCATTTTATTAAAAATAAAAAAAATAGGCAATGTGTTGACTGAAAGTTAATTTAAAGGTGTAAAATTGATAAAAAAAATTTAAAAAAATGATATCGGTCAAATGACCATCTCCTGAGTTGATGTTGATTTTGCTCATTTTACAGCATTTTGAATTGTTGTTCGTAAAACATCAGACTCCAAATTGGTGATTTCTTCTTCAATGTTGACTTTCAAGACTTGCAAGGTTTGTGGTTTGTTGCGGTAAATGCGAAATTTCAAAAAGACCCACAGGGAGAACATTAAATGACTAAAAATGTTTTTAAAGATAATAATCTAGTTTTTAAAATTATGTTTAATATCGTATGTTCTATAAAATGAAACCTCTAGAGTGCTGTGAAATAAATTGTAGGTTGGCAACTCTGAAATTATACATTATAACTGTTATGTCTGACGTTTTATATGACAATTCCTAACGCGTGTAGCCAACATAAATAAAAAAAAGATAAAATCATAGCACTCTAGAGGTTTTTTTTATTAAACATATGATATTAATTGAATTAAAACTGACATGGTGGCCACAATCTGAAATGTTAAATTTTTCCGACATTTCCCCGATTCAAGATTTTTTCCCTGGCCTTTTAATATAACTTTCCTCTGTGGGATTTTGTTAAATTGTTTTCATTGTTTTTGTCAATATTTAAGTTAATTTTATAAACGTTTACGTATTTTGTAATTTGCCTGCTGATATTGACAAATTTAATAATGTCATATCGCTTTTTTGTTAGTGTTTTGGTCAATTTAAATATAATTTCATGACTTTTCTCTGACTTTCCCGGTTTTAACGATATTCAATGAGTTTTTTATCTACGCAATTTTCAGGCATTCGTCGATTTTATAATAGAGTTCAATTAAACGAGTATTTTCCACTCCCAGACTAAGCATGAAGTAAAATTTCGAGTTTAGAAAAGCCCCGTGAAAATTTTCGGGCTTTTCTAAACTCGAAATGTTACTTCATGCGCCACGCGGTTAAATCACTGATTTTAGGTAAAGTTTTAAATATTCTACTAAAGCAGTATGCTAAAAAGGTCTAGCAAGAACCCTTTCTGCAGTCTATGATGTCGTAATACCAACAAACAGTACAGCTCGTGATCGTGATGGTACCAAGTTCACCGCTAACAATCATTATTTTTTTTTGACAGCCAGCCTTCTCAAATAAAAACATACGAAAAAAATTAAAGTAATTAGAAATCATACCGTCACAATATATATAAAAATGTTTGCATACACATATGTGGACAATTTGTTTGTTTATCTAAAAGAAATGAAATTATGCTTTTAGTTTTGTCTGTATATGTTTGTGTAACTAATTTATACATTTATAACAATTATAAATAAGTTTATGGAAGTATTAAAAAATTATGAATATGTTTTGTTATTATTTTGCAAAATACTTTAATTCCAATGTTTATTTATTGGAAGTTTTTATACCCTTAAAATATATCGAAGAATATACAGGGAATTTTTCTTTTAGGTAAACATATGCGCAAGCTTGTAACCTTTCCGACATCCGTTGTTTCTTAAAAGAGTTCAATTTGAACTTTAAACGAATGTTTTCCACTCCCAGACTAAGCATGAAGTAAAATTTCGAGTTTAGAAAAGCCCAGTGAAAATTTGTCGAGGGTCGCGCAGCGACCCGAGACAAATTTTCTGGGCTTTTCTAAACTCGAAATTTTACTACATGCGCCACGCGTATAAAACACTGATTTCGAATAAGATTCAAATATACATAAATTTCACAATATTTTCGTGTTTTGTACGCGTGGTGCATGAAGTAAAATTTCGAGTTTAGAAAAGCCCAGAAAATTTGTCTCGGGTCGCTGCGCGACCCTACACATATTTTCAAGGGACTTTCCTAAACTCGAAATTTTACTTCATGCCTATTATGGGAGTGGAAAACACTCGTTAATAGCTTCAAATTGAACTCTTTAAACAAAACAACGAATACCTAATGATTTAAAGAATATAAGCTGAATTTGGAATACGTATACTTTAAAGAAAAACTCCCTGTATAATATATTTTTTTTTAAAGAGTTCAATTTAAAGCTATAAAAGAGTGTTTTCCACTCCCAGATTAAGCATGAAGTAAAATTTCGAGTTTAGAAAAGCCCCGTGAAAATTTGTCGAGGGTCGCGCAGCGACCCGAGACAAATTTTCCGGGCTTTTCTAAACTCGAAATTTTACTTCATGCGCCACGCGTATAAGACACTGATTTCGAATGAGGTTCCAATATAGATAAATTTCACAATATTATCGTGTTTTATACGCGTGGCGCATGAAGTAAAATTTCGAGTTTAGAAAAGCCAAGAAAATTTGTCTCGGGTCGCTGCGCGACCCTCGACAAATGTTCACGGGGCTTTTCTAAACTCGAAATTTTACTTCATGCTTAGTCTGGGAGTGGAAAACACTCGTTTATAGCTTCAAATTGAACTCTTTTAAAAAAGAACGCAAATCTAAAGATTTAAAGAAAATAAGCAGAATTTGGAATACGTATACTTTTAAGAAAAACTTCTTGTACAATTGTCTATATACTTTATTCCGTTACTGTATGTTGGGGAAACAGAAGATATTGTTTGTTCTTTGTTTGCATCGAAATTCATTCCCTCATTATTTTGTACAAAAAAAAAATAATACCATCTAGATCGTACTTACGATTAAAATAGTTAGTCCAAATTGCTATTGTTGCATAATAAATTCTGTATTCAGTTATTTTATTTCAAAAATTTAGAGGAAATCGTGCAACAAACGAGCCGAGCTTTAGTGTGAGTAATGGGCCATGTTTTTCGTCCATTGCAGCGAATCTGCTGTTGACAGGAAAATGTAGACATTTAATTATGTGTTTCAAATTGGATGTAATTACCAACAATAGATTTATGCAGGAATCATTTTGTTTGTCAAATTCAATCTTGTATCTCCCCTTTTTTGTTTTAGTAATCCCTTAAAATTGGCGATTGTAACTTACCGGTAATTTAGTGAATTTGTGAACGAAAACCGCCTTAACGATAATTTACTAGTAAATGACAATATCGTTGATTTAAGGGTAAATAAATATATGGGAAATTATTAGCTTTTTTATTTTGACATTTACAGAGCTAGTACAAAAAATATGTATTTATATGATAAATTAGCAATATTTGCATCATCTCTGTAATGGTCCATTGTGTCCATCCCTCGGTCCTCGCCTCGTGATGCATGGGTCGAACCCGATCCCGGGCTATCGGTATTGAAGGATATCTGGATGTTGGTCTTCCATTAGTTTCCTTATTATATTTCATTATTTATCAGTTTGTTTTTTATTTTGAGTTTGAACGGAACTAATTTCAGTGTTTTTATATGTGTTGATAATTTGTTGTATTTGTGTATTATATCTGTTGTCAGGTGTTGCGTGTATTGTTTGTTTTGAATTTAATTCTTGTTTTAATTAGGTTATGGTGTATTTTATATAATAGCAATAGGTTGTTATATACAATTATTTTTTCTATATCTATTTCTCCTGTGCATTCGTATAGGTGTTTAGTAGTTGTCTTTTTGTCGAGTATGTATATTATTTTTAAGATTTTGTTTTGTTGTCTTTGGATTTTTGCTTTATTTTCCTTTGTTGTATTTCCCCATATGGCTGATAGCTAATTAATATTTGAAATGAATAATGCATTGTAAACTGCTTTTTTCCTATTTTCTGGAATGTATTTTCTGATTTTCCACAGGGCCGCTATAGTGGTCGAATTCTTTTTGATTATTTTGTTTATGTGGTCGTCCCATCTTATGACATACTTTTAACAAGAGTTTAGAAAAGCCTAAAAATTTGGATTTGCGGCGCAAAGATCAATTATCAAGTAACCAAATTTAATAAAAATGAGAAAGTTGATTAAAATTAGTAAAGAGTCGATAAATATTGTAAACAAAATAAAAAACTGTTTGTTCCTAACTTCACTTTCATAATAAATACAGGGTGGCCCATAAGTCACGGCGGGGTTTTAGTTAGTTAATATTTCTTTGATTCTTAACTTTTTTAATCATTTATGGCTTATAAAAAAGATCACATCTGGGAGATTATTTTATATTATGAATTAAAGATAATATCTTCTAAGTGTCTTCCGTTTTCGACTTCGCGCTGATGAGCTCTTTCGATGGCATGATTCATAACACCTGTTTTTTAATGTCTGTGGCTCTAGCGCCATAATTTCCGCACGAATGTTTTCCTTTAGTAATATTTCAGTGTTTTATTCATCTGCCGCATAAAGTAAAATCCTGAAAATTTAAATTGCTCGCTGCGCTTCGCTACAATATTGCAATTTCTAATCTTAATAAGAAACATATCACACAATCATCATTGCATTAAATTGCATCTTGGGGTGCCCACGAGAATATTTTGAAGCCGTCAATACGCTACCGGTTGGGCAATACGCGTATGATTTTTATGTGTGTTTTTTAAATAATTTTCGCAATCTATTTTTATAAACATCAATTAAATTCCCCACACGCGCGAAATTAGTATGTGCCGCATCCGCACACGGTGAATTAAGTAAATCGATCGAAAAAGTGTCGCTCGTACCCAACGAAACGAAAGATTGCTTTAGTTAATCGGTAGGCATGGTGATCGGCGCCCTTCGAGCGGAAGGACCTACCCTTGGACGCCTCAGTGATAAGCCTGCATCGATAACAAAATCATGTCGCGTGAAACCAGCCCGAAGGATTCCCAATCGGAATCGTCAAACAGTTCGCCGAATGCCGTCTATATGTTGCGGAGCGAGAAGGAAACAACCGATCTGTTGCTCTTTAACTCGAAACACTATCGATCAGCGACTGTTCGAAGAGCGAGCAGCAGCTCCTTCAGGAACAAACAGGACTCGTTCGCAAAGAGCCAGGATGACTTTAACATACCCATAGTGTTACCACCTCCCGATCGCTACAGGAGATCTTTAGATAGCACCTACAGGCAAAGTTTGGAAAGTATTTCCGAGTATAAACCGAAAATATCATTTTCTTCAAGCTCGTTGGGCCCAACTCCTTCCTACAGGGGCATTTTGGATTCCACCTCATCAGACTGCACTGATTACGCCACCAGAAGCGCCACTGATAAAGACATAAAAGACGACAATAAAACCTTCCAATCCCCAAGCTCTGCTTCTTACATAAGCTGGATTGAAAGCGTCAACAGTGAATTTTTCGGAAACACAAACACAGCCACTAATAACTCAACCGATATTGTTGATGTGGATAACAAAGTTGGGGAATGGAACAACTTCTGGTTGAATTACAATAATCCTAATAACAGGTATCTTTCGAGTCCGTACCTTTGTGCTTCTAATGATGACCGGACTGGGGATGATATTTCGGATTGTAAGAGTACGTGTAGTACGCAAAGGGAGTTTAACGAAAAGTTGGCCGCGGAGCAAGTGTTGCTGACTTTGGAGGAGGTGCAAGAAGCTCTGCACTGTTCGCAGAGATTGGTGGACATTCTCCAAAGAGCAATGAAGAGGAGTGATAATGATCCGGATTTGTTGTTTGAGAGGAGTAGGCATGGTTCATGTTCGCAACAAACGGTAAGTATCTAAAGGGCCTTTAAATACATTTGAAACATGCTGTGATTCAGTAAAGGCATGTTTTTAGCTACACTTGAACATTGATTTAGATTATAATAAAGTCTCTATTATGACATTAATCTCTGGTTATGTCTAAGTATAAATATACGCTTAGTACATCACAGCCAAATTCAATTGCGTATTTGAACACACTTCATATTTGTTTTATTGGGTTTAAGAATTCACAGTCTACTCCAAATCAAACTTGTGTCAAAATGGACACACCTATTTTTAGCTTTAATGCCCGTTTGCACCCCGCTCGAGTAAAATCACTGATAAGTAAATCTATTATTAAATTATTTAAGCTGTAATTTGTCAAATATTTTTTATATGATCCTATAGTATATTTTTTTCGTCTTTAATAACCTGGTTAATGTTTCATCTATGATCAAATTTTGCTGAAACACTTTATCTAAGTTCACGGAGCTCTGGTGTTTCACGAATTAAGAACCAGTCTTCTAATAAATTAAATTTCTATTTTGAAGTGACTCCTGATAAATGCCAGTACTTAGTGCTCTTTTGTGTTAAAATTTTTTATCAGACTCTCTTTTTCTCTTACTAGAGCAACGTGGTTCGTATGCGCTGCATGAACCTTCAAATAGTTTATTTTCTACATTATCTACGATTTCAGGTTCACTACAATCGCTAGCGGTATCATAACACTCTGGTGTATTTAATATCTCCTTAAGCTATTGGTCACTTAAAGGTCTTTTAGTATCTGTTTCGTCCATTTTGAAAATAAACTAGAACAACAATACCTAGAAAATAAAATAATTTGGTAATATTGCCTGTGATTCAAAAGTTACGCGTTACGCGAAGACTAACTCTCCTAAAAAGTACGAATGGTACTAGCTACCACATAGAAAACTATAGACGTCTAGGATCGACAGAATCAAAGATTTTGGAGTGGGGGTAGAGATCCCTTACGTCACAAATGCGCGCTGAATTTAAATGTGGTTATTTCATAATTTAGATAATTACAAGTAATTACAGTAACTGAATATTAATTCTTACTATTAAATTATAATTATAATTTGGAAGTAGTATTAGCAACATAATGTATTTCCATAATTAATTCTTAGTAATATTGCAATCCTTGTCTACTTTATGCATGTTTATTTTTATTGTAATATAATATAAATTTCCAACGTATAAGCATTAAAAACTAAAATTACAAAATCGGGCTTAAATTTTATTGGTTAACATTAAAGTAACAAAATAGTTGTTCATACAAAACGGATTATAGTAAAGCTGAGAACTCAAATATTTAAATATAAATTTTGTTAAAGTTCAATTATTAACCAATGTAATCAATTAAACTATAAGAATATTTAGTGTTACTCGTAGTTTGACATACGTTTTAACACTAAATAATTCAAATAGTTTACTTATATAAATATTTGATTATTTTGTAAATTCTAATTCACAATTTATAGAAAACTTTAAGATACTGCCAACTCTAACTTACTGTAATTTAATAATTCTAGGAGTAAAAATAATTGTGATTTAATAAAATCAAACACTTTAACTTTGTTCGTACAACATACTAGTTTTTAGGTATGACTGTAGTTTCTATTATACACGACAATTATATAGGGAATTTTTCTTTCAGGTAATTTCCTGACATTCGTTGTTTTTTAAAAGAGTTCAATTTGAACCTTTAAACGAGTGTTTTCCACTCCCAGACTAAGCATGAAGTAAAATTTCGAGTTTAGAAAAGCCCTGTGAAAATTTGTCGAAGGTCGCGCAGCGACCCGAGACAAATTTTCTGGGCTTTTCTAAACTCGAAATTTTACTTCATGCGCCACGCGTATAAAACTCAGATTTTAGCGAAGATCGAATATACATACATTTTACAATATTTTAGTGTTTTATACGCGGGGCGCATGAAGTAAAATTTCGAGTTTAGAAAAGCCCCGTGAAAATTTGTCTCGGGTCGCTGCGCGACCCTCGACAAATTTTCTACGCGGGGCTTTTCTAAACTCGAAATTTTACTTCATGCTTAGTCTGTGAGTGGAAAACACTTGTCTAAAGCTTCAAATTGAACTTAAACAAAAACAGGGAATATCTAAAGATTTATAGAAAATAGGCTGAATTTGGAATAGGTATACTTTAAAGCAAAAGTGTCCTCTTTCCATTTTATTTTATTTAAGAGATTTTGCTCTTAAAACCTTTGTTATTTTTAAAAACTTAATTTTAGTAATTTAAATAATTAATTCTTATAAATAATCTTTGTTTTAAATATGTTTTTATTGTAACCCAATCAACGTCAACATATTTTTTAATTTAATTACACGTAACACAAACTATTATTTTAATTATACTTAACACTATCACAAAGTCTTATTTTAATAACACTTATTTTTAACACTAAGGCCCGGTTGCACCATATTAGTTAACTTCAAGTTCACCTCTTGAACTAGATTAACATATATTTTCTGTTGAACCATTTAGTTGAACTTATTCAAGTCGCTCATAATACAAATGTGTGGTATGTTTGACTAAAGAGTTAACCTGTTGCGATCGTCCGGTTAACTGTTTAATCAAACATAACCACACATTTTATTTTTTTTAATAATAATATCCCATTAGAACGAAATAGTTTGTTAAAAATAACACATTTTTACATGTGATTTGTAGTATTTAGCCGTTATTAGTTTCGTAGATGTTCATAGTGCGTATATAGACGATTTTGTTACAAAAAATAACGAATAAACCTTTCCCGCGCTTAATTACAAACGATCACGTGCGTTAAATATATGATATAAACTAAAAATTCCCTAGATTTATAACTGCCAACTTGAAAAAAAATATTAATGAACCGGTTCAACCTGCGCCACGTTGAACTCGAGTTCAAGATGATCGAAAGTTCAACTGAACTTCATTTCAACTCAGTTTGGTGTAACTGGCTCTATATATTAAAACATGTATCTATGAAAGTACAGCGAAACCGGAAAAAGAGGTTATGATAGACTCAAAAACGTAACCAAATACAACGTCATTCTTCTCTCGCATGAACTATGGACTGCAGGGAAAGGGGTAGGGGAAACATGAAACGATTCAATTCTGTCATAACTTGAATTCAACTTAATCTGGTGCAAGCGGCTCTATATATTAAAAAAATTATCTTTGAAAGTTCAGCGAAGCCGGCAAGAAAGGTTATGATAAACTCAAAAACGTATCCAAATACAACGTCATTGTTCTCTCGCACGAACTATTTACTGCGGAGAAAGGGGTAGGGGAAAACATGGAACAATCCAATTCTGTCATAACTTGAGTTCAACTCAATCTGGTGCAACCGGCCCTATATATTTAAAAATGTATCTATGAAAGTACAGCGAAACCGGAAATAGAGGTTATGATACACTCAAAAACGTAACCAAATACAACGTCATTGTTCTCTTGCATGAACTGCGGACTGCGGGGAAAGTGGTAGGGGAAAACATGGAACGATCCAATTCTGTCATACCTTGTAACACATATGTGTGACGCCCATCGACGTACCTTGGGGTTGCACAACACTGTCTACTACATACTAATTGCAAATGATGAAAATATTACAAGGCGTGGCATTGTAGGACATGCTCATTAAAAATGTTGAGAGGATTTTTAATGACTCGTCAAATTTACGAATGGTTATCTTTCTAAAGTTGAGCTTTTCTAACCGCGAAATTTTACTTCATGTAATATTTCGAGGTTAGAAAAGCCTGGAATTTTGTGGCCGGCGAAGCAAAGCAAAGCGGAGCGCCCGGCAAAGTTTACTGTCCGAAAAAAGAAATGACATATTTTAAATGGATTTTCTTTAATTAGGGCTACCAGTTTACATTGAATTTACTTAAAGTTCTCTTAGAAGAAAAATGCCCTTTATATCTTAATTTATTACAAATGCTCGCTATAATTGCATGATTGTATTTAGAATAATATTCGTAAAAAAAGTATATTTTAAATTTCAAAAATAACATTTCTTAATAAATTGCGAAGTTATGCAACCAGCTAAACACAATTCAGAACAATAATCCTTTCTAAACATCATCTATAATCGATTTTTTTAAATAAATATTAATTATCTTGTAACCAAGTATTCTTGGCCTGAGCTTGTAATAATGTAATTTGTTATGGCGTATAAATGATTCCACTTAAATGGCTTTACACGGCGACCCGACATAATCAATCCTAGAAGCCAATCGTTGTAATTTTTTGTTTAGAAACTAGTAATCTTTATTTATGATGCAGGAAAGTTTGTTTAAAATCTTTCAATTAATTTATGAAATAATTATTCAAATTAACATAGTTTTCAATAAAGATATTTTTTTCATATTTATTGTGATTACCTTGACGTTGCATGATGGTATACAATTATTTAAATGTGACTCCCGAAGGTTATAGAAATAATAGAAATGATATTTGGAAATATTCGATTTTTGAAAATATTAGTAGACTTAAAAAAATCTGCTGTGGCTAATACAGGAACTGACTGTAAATTAATGGGTTAATGTAGTTTAAGACAGGTTTAAGTTATAATTAATTAATTAATTATTGAATAACTAGATGCAAGTACTTTATTTTTGATTTTGTTTTTAGAATTCTTTCAACGACGAGAGTATGCGCGACCGTTCGTACTCCTGTGCCGAAGCACAAGACTATCAAAAACAAAAAGGGTTCGTGAAAGCCCCTCCTCCACCTTCTCAGTCATCAACAAACAGTTGTATCAACGCCCTTTTAAATACCGGCGTAGCCGATATACTGAAAAGGGTAATCAACAAGCGCAGAGAAGTCCTGGCACCTGTCGATGGTCCTTCGACGCCCAGAAGTAGCTTCTCAGAATGGTCGACTAGCGCTAAATAATATTTAATTCAACAGCTGATGGACCTGATTTACAGAATTAAGGATAACATGGTTTAGTAAAAAAATGTGCCAACGAGAATTTAATCAATATATCGATCAACTACTAACTAAAATGTCAAATTTTCCAGGAGACACAAAACTCCAGTTAATTATTATAAAAAAGCCCCTCATTTGCATAATAATATATTACATCTACACTAATCGCTACCCCTTCTCTTCCTCCTGCTTTCCCTCTCTTCCCCCAACTTCTCCAGCGTCCTTAACCCGGCCCCATCCTCTATCATCCATTCCGTCACTCTTCTATTTTTTTATGGTACGTATAACTTCATCATGCATGATTTTTAATTAGTATTTTGAGGGATCGTTTATACTAATTAATTAGTAAATTAATAATATCTGACTTACGAGGAATTTCAGAAATAGTTGATCGATATACCAAATATGTGTAACCTAAATTCTAAATCAAAAAACAATAAGTGATAAAGTGCAATCAATTATAAATGTATGCATTTAAAAATATTTTGTTTTGATACGAATATCAAAAAGTGGGTGTCCAAAATTTGATTAAAAAACGATTCTTGAAGCATTTAAAGTAAGTGATAAAATATAATAAAATGTGAAGTTTGTATCTAAAAAAATCAGTTATGAAACGAATATAATAAACTGTATATAATAAAGGCGTATTTCACAACACAAGTATCAAGAGCGAACACTAATTAATATTCTTGTTTTAAATATGCAAGGATTATATTTTGTGTATTCATTATTTAAAATTTGATCTATCAAAAGTGAGAGAGTACATTTTCTAAAGATCTTCCTTATTTGGATTCTTTTAGTCGCTCAGCTCAATTTCTCTACAACAAAATTACCAATATTCAAATGAAAAAAATATAATTTTTTCAAGTCGAATGGCCCAGCTTGCGAACAAACTAAACAGTAACCTGAACGCTAAACAACTAATCATACCCACCTGGGTGAAATTCTTTAACGCAGGAAGAAGAAAAAGCGGTTCAAAGGAAATGCCCAGAGATGCGAGGATTCTACAAATTATTAAAAATCGAATCCATTAATAGTTTTCACATATTGGCTTAAAATAGTCAGAAATGTTCAGTATTCCTTAGTACTGGGTCGGGACCACACTGAAGAGGACCTTGAAGTCTAAAACGCGTCTGTGGGTATCTGGTGCCGGAATACTGAACACAAATTCAATTGTGATATTTGTTTTCAGGTTTCACAAACAAACTTTAGCTCGTTTGTGGACGAAACAGTGACTTGTATATGCACTTTGTGCACTCGTGTTATTATGGAGCATTAGATGGCGTTAGCTATCGAATCCTTATTAAAAATCGGTTACGCGAAGATCCGTTTAAATGCTCAAATTAATCAAAAGCCATACATTATTGTTTTCATTTTACGAATGCTCTCACGATATTTTTGTATGATAATAATATATTCTAAATTTGTGTTTCCATGTGAACCTTGCATAGTTTTTTGAAAATTATAAACGTTGTACAAACACGTTCACAGTTAAGTTGTGATCGTTGAATTACTGTTGTAAATACATAGGGCCAATCGCATAGAATATTTAAACTTTACTTCATCTCTGAACTGCAGCTCAACGTGATTCGTGTTTGACATCTCGATAGAACGGAAAGTTAACATTTTTATTTAAACTGTACTTCATTTCTTGCAGTTGAATGTGATTTTTTAACATTGTACTAAAGCGGAAAGTTAACACTGGTTTTTACATTTTAATAGAATGGTAAGTTGACGTTGCTCAGAGATGAACTACAGTTCAAATATTTATGCAACTGACTCTTACTTGTTTATATTTTATATGGCTTCAATAAAGTATTTTCGAATAAAGTATATTTTTATTATGTCGTGAATTTCATAAGCAACGTTCGATTCCAAATATTATGGGTACAGAAAACGTTTCATATACAGAGGCAACTGTTTTGTTTGAAAATAGCTATGTATCTACAGTGATCACCAATACAGACAATAATAATCACAACAAATCTGTACCTGAAATGGGCAGCCGCTCTCATTTTCCAAATTTACCTCAGAAAAAATGCAAGGCTTCTTCTTCATATTCTCAGAATGAACTTAATATTATGAAACAACATAAAGACGCAATTAGGACAACAAGTATTTTATAATAATAATAATAATGTTTGTTGCCCAACAGGAAACAAATTCCCAATTACAATACAATTTAGTATTAACAAAGCAGTTTTAAAACCATTAGGCTGGCTAATAAGTCATGGAGTTTTTTCAAAAATTTTTAAGATTATTTTTCAACAAAGTCCGGAGAATACGAAGGATGTGGTAGCACTTACCAGCCAAGCGTTTGAATAGCTTCCTTGGTCATGTAGGCGATGTGAGGGCGGGCATTGTCGTGATACAGAAGAACACCATGTCGTTGTTGCTGGATAGCGTCGTTGAGTCGATACATTTGTTGGACGCAAAGGCCCGAAATAACTGTTTGGTTCCGATCAAGCAATTCATAATGGATGATACCTTTCTGGTCCCACCAACTGCACAGCATCGTCTTCCGCGAGTGGAGATCTTGTTTTGCTTGCGGTGTCGCTTGTTTGTTTGGACTAAGCCATTTCTTGCGCTGCTTCATGTTGACGGACAGGCACCAGTAACAATACGATAAAGGAATCATTGCTTGTGTCTATGAGTTGCGCGATGATAGGCGAGCAAACCAGCAGCAGTCGTCGAACGTTGGTTTTTGTTGTTGTCGTTCAAAGTATGTGGAACCCATGCACCAAACTTTTGAGCCTTTCCTATGGGGTGAAGGTGGTTCTTATTGTACAGTGGACGCATCCCGTTTTTTCCGCCAATGCTCTTGTCGTTTGCCGCGGATATTTGTGAAGAAATTGAATCCGGACCGAGCCACGTCTTTGAGGTCAAAATTGCCATGTTTGAATCTCTTAAACCAATTTTGAGCCGTTCTCTCAGGCATAGCCTCTTTTCCATACAAGGCGCAAATCTTTTGGGCAGTTTCAGCTGCTTTGGCACCTTGATTAAATGAAAAAGAAGATGGTGTCGAAAATGCTAATTTTTATCACCTTGCCACTTTATTTGAATGCTCCGAAAATTAAAAAAATTAATTCGAATATTAAATCGAAATAGACTATCTTGTAGAGTAAGTAATTCTCTTTAAAATAATATGACATTACGCCAAAACGTTATATTTTTACCGAGCCATTTTCAATTTAAAAAAAAACCGCAATGACTTATTAGCCAACCTGATATAAACTAAAAAATAATAACAATTAATTTTGTAACTAACAAAATTCTAATAAGGATGTCAATGGTTAAAAAAATACGTCACAAGTTGGTGGAAATTGATTGAACAAACTGCAGATCACATTAATAGGCAATTTTAATCCAAAATTAGTTCTAGTATAATTCATATTGAATGTGGTCTTATATCTACTGTTGAAGTTGGAATATGGAAGCCAACTAGCTGTAAAATATCAGGGCTGTCAATACGATCATGCAGAAGCTTGTGTAAGAACGTGATGCCTAGTCTGTGACGTCGGCATTTAAGAGATTTGACATTAAATTTGTCAAGCAATAGTGAATGATCGCAGCCTCTATCAGGGTAAAGGAAGTGCAGAAACTTTAGGATCTTAAAATTCTTAACGTAGTATGTTTGACAAATTCACATTCTAGCAAGATCCTCTTGAAAGGAAAGTTATTGTGACAATTATAGATTTAGTTATACCTAAGTTTAATCACGGAAAATTCAGATACAGTTACCTCAGTAGAGGACATTTGTTTTAAAAACTCTTTAGTTAAATATACCCATATTATTTGCTAAGAATTTTGAGGTCAATGTGATATCGGGAGCAGAGGGACTTTTATTTGGATATCTGACTAAAGTCTCACTTCAATCATTTAATAACGAAATATCTAGGTCATCAATACTATTTAATAAACTGTACCCTTTACGGTCATTATAACTACACCCCCAAGGATTATGGTGATGATTAAAATGTCCGCCTAATATAATTGGTTGTGGGAGGATATTCAGAAATGTATTCCACTGTGTGTACGTTATATTTATTTGAGGTTCAATATACAATGAAAGTTAGTAAGGTACGATTCACGAGAGGTGTCCCATAGTTTTCTTGATTTGTAGTGCCTTCTGCACCAATACATGCACGAAAATAGTTTGATGTCATCAGATTGTGTGTGAGAAAAGAGACAGAAAACTTCATAATATGTCTGCTATGGTGTTTAGATGGAACATGCGAAAACGTACGTTCCGGTATGCAGCTTTAAAACTTTAAGGTTAAACGTCACATTTTGACGTCTTCGTAAAAATAAATCTGCAAAAACCTAGACACAAATTATTTTAATTAATGTGCACAATCGTTTTAAATGTGAGTTTATGTGGTATAATTCCAATTTCCACATTTACTAAATAGTTCAGGTATTTACAGAAATAAATAATGCATTTATTTTGATTATGTGTAAGCTCAAACGAAAATGTTAGTTGAATCGAATGCGCATCCAGTAGATTTGGCAAATAGTCATCGGATTAATCTGTTAATACAGGGAATTTTTCTTTTAAGTATACATACAGGGAATTTTCTATTATATAGAACATATGCATACGCTTTTTTTAAACAGTTTAATTTGAAGGTTAAACCGAGTGTTTTCCACTCCCAGACTAAGCATGAAGTAAAATTTCGAGTTTAGAAAAGCCTAAAAATTTGGTTTGGTCGCGTAGCGCGAAGCGCGGAGCGGCCAAACCAAATTTTCAGGCTTTTCTAAACTCGAAATTTTACTTTATGCGTCACGCGTGTTAAACACTAAAAGCAATAAAATATTGTGAACGAGTAAACTTCGCTTGAAATCAGTGTCTTATACGCGTGGCGCATGAAGTAAAATTTCGAGTTTAGAAAAGCCTGAAAATTTGGTTTAGTCCCTCCGCGATTCGCGCTACACGACCAAACCAAATTTTCAGGCTTTTCTAAACTCGAAATTTTACTTCATGCTTAACCTGGGAGTGAAAAACACTCGTTTAAACTTGAAATTGACATTTTTTAAGAAAACAACGAATGTTTTAAAATGTACAACACATAATTGGGATATGTTTACTCAAACAAAAAACTCCCTGTATAACATGTAAAATTACCGATTTAACATTGGAAAATTTTTAAAATGAAAATTAGACAAATATAGACAAATAAGCAGATTTATTAATATTATTATCATGACATTCCGTATTATAATAATGAAAAATTAGGTACATGCTAAGAGGCTCAGAAGATCAATCTCTCAATTTAGCGGCTTAGTTCCTGTCTAAATAAAAATCCATGTTAAATTGTCTACCTCAATACATACTCATTAAGTTGGTTTCAATGACAGTGTACTATTATCGCAAGTACGTATAGACATTCTCTGAGTATTCACAAGAAATTAATATTTAAAGCTTTTTTAGAAGAAACAACACTAATATACTCGCGACCTAAACAGTATGACATTGTCATGTAACGTCAAAATTTGACACAACTAGAAAAAATCTTTGCAGATATGTATACATACTCTCTAAAAAATTAGAACCAAACATTCCACATCAATAAGTCATAGGACATCTCTCCCTAGTTCCACTAAAGATAAACAGTCAGTTTAACTCTTCTGCGAGTAATTAAATGGAAATATTTAATATACTGGTAATCGTAATTACCCTAAAAAAATCACGAGAACCGCTTAATTGATAGACAGAGAGTGAGGTACGTGAATGTGGAGAGATAATAGATTTGAAACACATAATTTATATCTGTAACAAATATAATAACGAACGTCAAGCATTGCGCCATGCATTAAACGAAATATTAAATGGTCCCTACAATCTTTGTTTAGTAATGCCGTTGGAAAATACAAATATATTCAGTTTTTTTTGTAAGTATTAATCATAAAGTATAATATCCTACATATGTTTTTTTCCTACGTGGTTGCTCCTTTGAACCGTTGTCTGAATCTGTTTGTCTCAAGTTAGTCACCCTGAAGGCCACCTGGGTGTGAAGCAGCGGCGGCTCGCAGCCTAACTTCAGGGTAGGCCACAGCGCCAAGGCTCACAAAATTTGAGGTTGTCATCGCGCTTTATAAATACAAGGAATTACACAACAAAGCCACCTTTCAATAACGGATACATATTACCTTGGGTCTCTGGCCTACCCTGAAGTTAGGCTGCGAGCCGCCTCTAGTGTGAAGCAAAGTATCCCTTGTTTATCCTATATTTTAGCTTTAGGTTAGTTTTAATGTAGTTAACTGGTGAGAACCGAGGGCCAAAAATAAATATACAAAAATATATATTTTTTATTGAAGATGCACGTATAAAACTTTGCACGTATAAAACTTTATTGTCATAGGAGAGAGGATTCTGTGAAGAATAAAAGATATAACACAACTCACCTTTGCAGCATACAGCTTTCCGCGTATCTTGTGTGAAATAGTATATTGTACAACGAGCATATAACGACTTGCTCCACTCGCCTTCGGCTCGTTCCGCAAACCTCGTTCTCGTGATTAATAGCTATTATATGCGAGTTATGCACTATACTTTGTTCACGAAAATAATATTATACAATACAACATTTATTATATATATTTATCAAATACGCGTCAATTTTAATAGTCGGTTTTGTTTTATAATAATTTGACAGATAAAATGATGACAGATTGCGGTATTATGATTTGAATGTGTAATAGGGTTAATTCCACTTTAACACAAATATGAATAATCGTTCACTAATAAATAATACTCACACAGTCTACCCTTCCGCCTAAGTTACATAGAAACAAGCTCTTTGCACAAAAAACTAACTCTTCCGTTTGGATGGAGTTTTCCCGGTGTTAACATTTGTTCCGCTTTAAAAAACACTCGCGACGAATAGAAGCACAATTGTTTAACCGATTTGAGAATGATTTATGTTTACAAAGGCGTTTTACGCGGGTGTAACTAGTGAGAACGGCGGAGATGTTGACGCTATTACTTCGTACTTTAACGAAATGGCGTTGACGACGTCATCACCCCCATGGTCAAATGTAAGACAAAAGAAGATGATTTGACAAGCACAGCGCTGTTACTGCATAGCGGCCAAAAATTGAACTAGGCAATTATTTATATTCGTGTTAAAAAACCACATTTAACACCCAAATTTCGTGTTTAATGTACTTGAGTGCTAAATGCACCCCATTTATGCTGCCCACACAGTTAAATATTGCACATATTATAAGATTGTCGTGAACAAAAGTTTTTGGTGTTATGATGCGTCGCCACATTCAGACAGAAAGTGTAATTTGGATGTTGCGTTTCTGTATTTTACTGCTTAAAAAAAGTATATAGTACATTTTTCTTTTAAGTAGGTATACATAACATAACATATTTTTGTAAATTAGTATGTCAAGTAATATACTGATTAAAGAGAAAAAAAAGCCTTTTTTAATGATGACATAGCCAACTATGGTTTCCATTTAAAAAATGTAAGTTTATGTTATATCTCGAAAACTAATGTCGATAGAAAAAATGTGATAAAATTTTATTATTTAGTGTAAAGTTATCTAAAACTTTACTATTTATAGTTTTTTTTAAATATTTTTTAATGACTGAACATTTTTTTAACTCTTTTAAAAAACAATGAATATCTGAAGATGCGTTGAAACTATTGTTTGTATGCATATGTGTACTTGAAAAACAAATTCTCTGTATGTATGTATGTATAAAATTCACAGTATGTAACTTACGCATACGGTGTACCTATCTATAAAAGTCGAAATCAATTTCCTAACTTTTTTATTATTACAGTTGGAAAGTTAAATTGGTTTTGGTCGCGTTGAAATTATTATTTATAAATGATTTTGTGATTAAATCGTCTGTATAGATGTAAAAGTCGTTAAGTACATAGGGAATTCAGATCACGTTGCTGCTTTGCTTGCTTCGTAATTATGAGGAACACGTTTAGGCCCAGTTGCACCAAAAACGTTGAACCTGAGTTCAAGCTGAACTTGAGTTCAAGATAAAAGTTCCTATTGTTCTAATGTCACTTTAAACTGAAGTTCAGAGTTGAACCAGTTCAACTTGTTTGGTGCAACTGGCCCTTAATTTTAATAAAAATCCAAATAATGTACATACAATACTACATAGAAATCAAAATAGTGTACAGTTCTATTCAATAAAAAAGCGTACACTTGCTGTTTCACATTGTAAATTTGGATTATAATTCGAGCTCAGTAGTTGTACGCTTTTTATTGAACCGAACTGTACATTATTACCTAAAAAATCGATTATGAAATAAAGGATTTTGTTAAATTTAACTACTACATGTTTTGAACTTAGTGCAGTTTTATAGAATTATAGAATACAGATAATCGATAATAACAATTTGAATTGCAGTTCTAAAAACTTAGTTCATCAAGCCAAAAAAGTTTTAAATCAGCATTCGAAATACAAGAAATATTGTTGATTAATTACTTAAATTTGTTTGCTCAGTAGGAACAAGCCCTTAAAGTTCTGTACATTAAAGACTTTTATCTTCAACAGGACGAAATATAATAATAATATTCGTAAAACAGAAAAATATTTAGGTAGTTGTTTTTAAATTCATTTTTAGCTGAAATTTGTTAATATTTAATTATAATTATATTATTATTTTAAGACTATCATTTTTACTATAGTATATTTTACGGAAAAAATATTTAAATTAAAAAATTATCCACATGTGAAAAATAAACATATTACAATTTTCTCATTTGTATTAAAACGACAAAGGACAACATGTAACAATGTATATTTATAAGACGTGTAAAATGATTGTATAAAGTGCCATTCAACGCAAACAAAAAGAATGCAATCGAAAATGTATATAGAATGTGTAATACAAGAAAATTATGCTACATAAATTCTTTATTAATAATTCATCATCATATCATATAGTTTTGCTGGTACACATTACTTCAAAAAAATGATAATGGAGCCGGGATGGTTTATTCCTTGTGTATATCATATGTATGTATAATATTTCTCAAGATACGTCACAATTATCTACAGGAGTGTGAAGATTGAAGATTTTTTTCATTTCTTTTTTTTATAATAAGAAGGCACCGCTGAAAGAAGACGGGGAATTCAAATATACATTTCGCACAAAAATGCATCTAATTACATAATTTTCTTTATACAACGAGGTTTTATTTTTATTTTAAATCAATAAATTTCATTAGTTGGTTTGTTTCAATCAAGATGTACAACAGACGGATTTTATAATCCGCCCGTGGATGTATATTCCACATGCAGTTATATTTGTTTCGTGTGCGCGTATTAGATACATGCTTAATTAAAAAAGTTAATTCCAAGAAATAGAGCCCGTGATACAATCGTTTAAATAAATAATACATTATTTATTTATTAACTTCCCGTGAGTTATATGTTAATTAATTATGATTAATTAACCAATTACAACAATTAACAAAAATAAAATACACATCTCTAACAACTACTCACATATTAAAATTTATATGATGATAATCTAATATATACATATTACAATTAAATAGATAACATAATTGATAAATAATTAAGTTATTGTGAATAACAATACTAATCGTCCGTCTTATTGCTACACATTTTTTTAATGGGATTTTAGCTCGTCAAAGAAAACAAATCCTTTTTGGCTTATTTTCTTTATATATAAACATACTGATTATCGGTACCCGCTATTATTGCATTCATGATTTTCTCTTCCAGAATCTTTTTTTATTTCTTCTAAATACTAGATAAGTCCTAATCTTATCCACCACTTTTAATTAATTAATCATTTTCTCCATCCATAAACACACCATAAATAACTCGTCTTTCGCTCAACGCAATTTAAACAATGAAACGAGGCCCCTCAAAAACTTAAATTACAAGATGAAACGAGGCCCTTCAAAAAAATGTTACAAAACAAGTTTGGTGTGATGTTAATTTTTTAATTCAATTTAATTAAATCCACCCCAAACATGTAATTTTTTACATATTTAACAATATTAATTCATTTATACTAAATTAATCTAGCTTAATGTTTAGTAATATGCGGATAAATGTTTAATAACCTTTGCTTTATTGTCCCAATATTTCTTAAAAACATCTTAGGAATTAATAATAAGTATATTCACGAATTGTAATTGACAATACCAATATATACTCAAATCCAGTAAATTTATACAATTGTTTAGTTTTTTTGGTTAACTTTCACAACAATAAGGTCTGGTAAAGTTTTATAAATTGTTTTCCTTTTAAAAATGAATAATAGCAACCCACATTTTAGTACCTGCTTCTAAGTAATTTTATGCGCAATCCAACTTAAAGCTTGTGCCATTTGCTAAAAATCAGAGCTGGACTGAATTCGATTCATTCAGAATTCGAAACCTTTTAGACGATTCAAAACAGGTATTCAAATACTTTAGGATTCGAGATCCGGATTCGTTAATTTTTTTAAAAGGATTGGTATTAGAATCCAATCATCTTTCAAAGACAGTTTTAAAATTTAGGATAAATTCCACTAAACAATTATTCGCTTAAAATTTTACATTTTTATTGATTTGGTAAATTTTTACATTTTTTTTAATTTGTCATAATTTTGACAGTTCTCAAGTTTTGACGATTTGTTTTATAATAGTAATAATTACTGAAAATTGGTGATTTTTTCTTGTAAGTATACTTTTACATATTTCATATAAACATTTGTAACATTAATGAACATGTGATCTAACCTAAGCAGCATATTTTGAACTTTACCTTAAATCCGTGTTTTATACGCGTGGCGTAAGAAGTAAAATTTCGAGTTTGGAAAAGACAGAATTTGGATTTGGATGCTTTGTGTGCAAATCCAAACGTTCAGGCTTTTCTAAACTCGAAATTTTACTTAATGCTTAATCTTGATTGTAAAAACCCTTTTCATTTTATTAATTTCAATATTTTCATACTATCTTTATTAATATTTTTAAAATTGTAATACCACATTCGTTGGTTTTTAAAAGAGTTCAATCCGAAGCTTTAAACGAGTGTTTTCCACTCCCAGACTAAGCATGAAGTAAAATTTCGAGTTTAGAAAAGCCCCGTGAAAATTTGTCGAGGGTCGCGCAGCGACCCGAGACAAATTTTCACGGGGCTTTTCTAAACTCGAAATTTTACTTCATGCGCCACGCGTATAAAACACTAAACTATTGTGAAATTTATTTATATTCGAACTTCACTTGAAATCTGTGTTTTAAACGCGTGGCGCATGAAGTAAAATTTCGAGTTTAGAAAAGCCCAGAAAATTTATCTCGGGGCGCTGCGCGACCCTCGACAAATTTTCACGGGGCTTTTCTTAGCTCGAAATTTTACTTCATGCTTAGTCTGGGAGTGGAAAACACTCGTTTAAAATTTTAAATTGAACTCTTTTAAAAAAACAACGAATGTCGGCAAATTTACAACTTGTGCATATGTTTACCTAAAAAATAAATTCACTGTATGTAACACTACGCCAGCACCCATTCTCCGGATAAGGAGTCCTAGTTTATTGCTAAGTTGCATTTTTTAACGAACTGCAGCTATTTTGCTGAGAAGTGAAATGTAAATGACAAACTGTGATAAGGTTTTGACATATAGGGAAATTTAGTGGTATATAGGGAAATGTATTTGATAAATGGGAAATATGTTTGAGATAAAGGGATACATATTCGATATAAAGTGAAATGCAATAGAAAAACTCTGTACTAACCCACTGAGTAAAAAACAAACAAATAACGTTATATCAACATTATACCAACATTAATTAATGTCTTAATATTAACGAAACATTACTTAAATGGATTTGCTCAGTGGGAATATACTTATACAGCTTTTGTTGCAACTCTTGGAATTTGCGATATTACCTTTTTCATATTAATCGTCATTTCAATAACGAAGAAATAGTATCATATGTTCAATAAAAAAAACCTCTAAAGTGCTATGATTTATTCTTTTTTCAAATTTAAGTTGGCTACACACTACAGAAATTGACATATAAAACGTCAGACATAATAATTATAATGTATATTTTCAGAGTTGCCAACCTAGAATATTTTCCATGGCACACTAGAGATTTATTTTAATTGAACATACGATATTATAAATACATAACCATTTTTTCGTTTCATTTTTTTTTGTCGTCTGATTATTTGTTAAGGGGGGGAATTTATTTCTGAAGGATTTGTATCCGTGATTTAAATGATATTTTTCTCTTACGAATCCTTTATTGGAATACTCGTGATTTGAATCGTATTGGATGATTCGGATCAGTGATTCGAATCTTCATCCCAGCTCTGCTAAAGATGATTGCCAAATAAACAAAATGCAACATTTCATAAATGTTGTTTCTACCACAATGCTGCTATGTAAGTCAAAAACTACGAGCTGTTACTAAAAACAGAGTGATTATTTTAAAATGAGTTCAGTTGTTACTTCTAAGACAACCAAATTTTTTTATGAGAAAGCAATTTAAGACAACAACATAGAGTGATATTTATTTTTATCGGTAAGCAATTAAAGAAATCAATATAGAGTGATATTATTATTTATTGAATAAAAAAATAGTGCCAATCGATTTCATATACAGAGCCAGGCAGGGAAGTATTCTGCTTTTGAAAATAATAATAAAGAATCTTTATTTCTCCAGATAACAAAAATACAATACATATTGGTGGACAAGACAAGAATGCTTCTATAAAAATGTACGCCGCCTAACCGATGTGACTTATCGCAGCTCAAACGTCAATGTATAGTGGAATTTTTCAAATTAGGCACTCTCATGCGCAGAACGAGCACAGTTCGTGTATTTCCGCTGCTCAAAAAATGAGAAAGTGGAACCTAACTACGTTGGGCGCACATTTATTTGAAAGAAAGAAACTCGAGCGCACATGCCAGGTGGTGCATCGGACGAGGACTCTTTGGGATTTCAATGGTGTTATCTCAGCGAGAGCCAGCGCCGAAATGCTGTTCTACCGCGCAAATGCCTAATTTGGGTACCATTTATGTATAAAAGCGATACATTTTTATTCTTCTTTCTAAAATAAGTGTGTTACAGCCTTTCCAAAAATACCATACCTCCTCCATGCCGGACCCTCTATTTCCAATACGTTATTTGACCTCAATAAGTGAAAGCAACGAACGAACAATTTGTATATTTAGAGAAATAAAAAAATAACAAATATTGAATCATTGAATAAGAAATAAGGGGTGTTTTAGTTGGCATTGTTACAATGTTAAACGTATTTTACCCTTGACTGGATTACCAGCTACATGACTTTATTTTCAATTGAATCACGCAAATAGCACACGTTTTCAGAACAGTTTAGTAGCTAGAAAATAAAAATGAGCTTGAAATACAGGGATAATTTTTTTAGGTATACATATTCCGTTGTACATGCTGTAAATTTTCAAGTATTCTTTAATTTTATAAAAGCGTTCAATTTAAAGCTTCTAACGCGTGTTTCCACCACTTAATTAAGCATGAAGTAGAATTTCGCGTTTAGCAAAGCCTGAAGATGTTTAGGCTTTTCTAAACTCGAAATTTTACTGCATGCGCTACGCGTAAAGAACACTGATTTCAAGTGAAGGTCGAATATACATAAATTTCACAATATTTTAGTGTTTTATACGCGTGGCGCATGAAGTAAAATTTCGAGTTTAGAAAAGCCCAGAAAATTTGTCTCGGGTCACTGCGCGACCCGAGACAAATTTTCACGGGGCTTTTCTAAACTCGAAATTTTACCTCATGCTTAGTCTGGGAGTGTCAAACACTCGCTTAAAGCTTCAACTTGAACTCTTTTAAAAAGTTTGATGTTACGTTAATAAATTGTCCAAATGTTTATTTCAACCAAATCTTCAAGCAATTTGCTTTGGAGTATGTAAGTATAATTAAAAGTAAAAATCCGAAAGCAAATTGGCCCAGGCGATTGCATTTTTAAGGATTTGGTTACATGAAATAAGCATTTGTAATATTTGTATAACGAGAGATCAAACTTAAGCAGTATATTTTGAACTTCACTTTAAAACAGCGTTTTATACGTGTGGCGCAAGAAGTAAAATTTCGAGTTTAGAAAAGCCTGAACATTTGGATCGGTAGCTTTTCTAAACTCGAAATTTTACTTCTTCCTGAACATATACTAAACACTGTAAGCAATGGCATATGTATACATAAAATATAAATTCGCTGTATACAAGGTGGATTAAAGAATTTGGAATAATCCTAAGAGATGGCGAGATGGCACTAATGTGAACCATACACAACAAGCTTCATCCTTCATTTGACGTCTGTCAATTTTAGCCATTTATGTTTACCCATTTACAAGTTACAGCAGTGAGAAGCAACCAACCTCCGTGTTTATTTAAAAATGGAAAAATCTGAGTTTCGTGTTCTGATCTAACACTATTATTTACGCAAAAAAATTATAAGCGAGACCAAAACCAAGCTAGATACGTATTATCGGGACTCTACACCGTCAATGAAGATGATTCAAAAGTGGTTTTCTGACTTTTGTTGTGGCCGTACAACCACCAATGAAGCTAAACGATCTGGATGCCCAGAAGACGAAAACGTGGAAAGAAATCCATGATATTATGTTGAACGACCCGAAAGTGAAATTAAGGGAGTTAGCTGAGACCACAAAGATGTCGTATGGCAGTGTATCCAATATCATACATGACATTTTGGGTATGAAGAAGCTCTGCGCGCGATGGGTATGTATCGCGTTTGCTTACAGTGGACCAAAAACGAATCCGTGTTACGACTTCCCAGCAGAATTCGCGAAATCCAACGAAGTTTTTTGGCCGATTAATAGCAATGGATGAAACATGGATCCATTTCTACGCATCAGAGTCCATGCAACAGTCAAAACAATGGGTTTCTCCGGGTGAAAGTGCTCCGAAGCGTCCAAAAACGCAACAATGGTCCGGAAAGGTTATGGGCTCCGTATTTTGGGATGCGCATGAAATAATATTCATCGACTATCTTCAAAAAGGTAAAAGCACAACTGGCGCATGTTATTCATCATTATTGGATCGTTTGAAAACTGAAATCGCAGAAAAACGACCGCATTTGAAGAAGAAAAAAATACTCTATCATCATGACAATGCGCATGCTCATTCAACGTTAATTGCGCAAGCAAAATTGCACGAAATCGGGTTTGAACTGGTTCCTCAGCCACCGTATTCACCAGACCTGCCCCCCAGCGACTTCTATCTATTTCCGAACCTAAAGACATGGCTCACCGGTAAGCGATATTACTTAAATGAGGAACTCATAGCTGAAACTGAGGCCTATTTCGGAGAGCTACCTAAGGGCTACTTTTAGGACGGGATAAAAAAAGTTATAAAATCGTTGGACTTGCTGTATCGACTTAAAAGGAATGTATATTGAAAAATAAAACCAAAAAAAATGTTTTCTTGTTTCACTTATTCCAAACTTTTTGATCCACCTAGTAAGTCAAGTAATGAAACCCTAATGTAAAACTAATGGAACAAATACACTTGTACACATTTGAGGTTAGTCTGCTACCTGGGCGGTAGGTTTTTTTTTATTGAAAACTGGTCTGTTTTTACTTTAAACTGAAGTTTTATTGATTATAAAGACAACCTACCATTAAAAATTTGCTCACCAACAACTTTGATCTCCAGATCTATAAATCTAAAAGCAACATACGAATATATCGCTACTGAATCCACAAACTGCTATTCCCAACATTCCACGCAATTATTTCTCGTCCAATGATTTAACTTTAATCTTAAAAACAAAAATCAAAACAAAACCTTTGTGCGTTTTGTGTTGGTGTGATTTGAGGAAACATCAGCGCATATCGTTGTATCCTCTTAAGTCTTTATATACTCGTATTTAGTACAGCTTAAATATTTGTTATCCGATTATTTCTCCTGTGTACTCTTAAAAGGAAATTATTAGATTACTATACATGAATCACTGTAATAAAGTTGACACCACCTTTGCTCCTTAAATTTTAATTAGCGGAACGTTCATTTCCAGAGGGTGTTATGCAGTCGAGAGGAAATGAATGTGTAATTACTCATCATTTAGCCAAGGCAGCGAGATTCTGCCTTGTTAGTATTTAAGAGATTAATTTATAACTGAAGAAAGAACGCTCTTTATGTCGCTCATTTAATTTCTGTATTTTGCTCAATAATGCAATAATACGGGGAATTTTTCTTTTGTATATACATATTCCGCTGTAAATGGTTAGACATTCATTGTTTTATTAGAAAAATTTAAATTTCAAGCTCCTGATGAATATTTATACTCCTAGATGAAGCATGAAGTAAAATTTCGAGTTTAGAAAAGCATAAACATTTGGATTTGGGCGCGGAGCGAAGCGTAGCGTTCAAATCCAAAATTTCAGGGTTTTCTAAACTCGAAATTTAACTTGATAAGCCACGCGCATAAAACACTGACATATTGTGAATTTCACATATACCTACTGAACTACATAATATGTCAGTATTTTATGAACCTGGCGCATGAAGTAAAATTTCGAGTTTAGTAAAGCTTGAAAATTTGAAGTTGCCGGGGCTTTGCTCGCGCGCCATTGCAAATCCAAATTTTCAGTCTTTTAAAAACTCGAAATTGTACTTCATGCTTAATCTAGGAATAGAAACACTTGTAAGAAGCCTTAAATTGAACGTTTTTAAACAAAATAACGAATATCTGAACATTTACAGCGGAATATGTATACTTCAAAGAAAAAATCCCTGCTTATAATCCAAGCAATTAACTTAAGCCCTCGCTTCCATCGCCAGATTTTGCAAGGATTTAATTTGGGGTTTTCCACAATTGCATCAATGGATGGATAATCTGTGACGTATTTTACTGATTGTGGGCCGATGGTACCATTCAGTATACCTTTGAAACTTCAATTTGAGACTAATGAATTTTAAATTATTGCGTCGAAACGTTATATTTCAATTTAAAATTAATTTAAGTTGGCTAGGATTTACTGTCAGTATTATTCTGGTAAAAGTTACAATTTCTTATGATTCATAGCCGTCTCAGTTTGATTTTACACTTGTATTAGTGACCAAACAGTTTGTATTTTTGAACCATTAAAAAAGTGTATGAATTAACATTCTATTGATTCATTGGCAAACTTCTAAGATTCAGCTTAGGGATTGTACAGACATAGATGGCTCAAAAAGTCAACAAATCCTCTTCTTCCAGTCTCAGAAGGTCAATAAATATAGTAGATTTTACAGATATTTTGAGTATACAGCAATTGGTAATCCTCGTAGTATAGCTTTTTGGATTGGATTAAACAGCTTTGGAATCGCCAAATCATTATCCCCCATAGGTTTATCAATAATATATTCCATAATTTGACGATTCTGACGAATTCAGTTTTAGGAGTATCATGATTTTTTTCAGTTTGCATAATTTGACAACTCTGATGTATTCAACTACAGGTGTATCATAATTCTTTTTTCAGTTCAAAAATTAATCAAAAATATATCAAGGTACTGCAGTATGCGCGTTGAGGTGTTTTCAAAAAGTGCCTAAGGACCGGAATGTTACTCTGGTGTGTCAACGGATGTAAAAAGCTATCTCTCTGTTGAAGCGTACAATTAACTATAGCGTACAGAACGGAACATGTTTTTTTTTTGTAAAAAATATCAACAACTTACATATTATAAATAAACTATGCGTTCGATTCCTTGAGATCTTGCAATCTCGCCAGCTGGTGGGGCTCCAGTTCATCGGGAATGCTCGCCCTGCCTCCCACCACCTGCTTCGGTTCCTCGGAGGCGGCGGCAGTGGATGGCGGCGCGTGGCTAATGGAATTCTCCGCTGTGCTGGGGCCGGTTGTGTCGCCGTCGCTGCTGCTGCTTATAGGAAAGGGGGCCGAGTCTGTGGGTTGGTCTTCGGCTTGATCCAAATCGTCGCTCATCGCTCGCTTGTGGTTCCTTGATAGTTCTTCTTCTTCCTCTTCCTCTGGGACTGGCGGGAGCTCTTCGAGGTCCTCCTGGATGGGCTCCTCTGTATGGTTTTCAGGTGGGTCTTCTGGTGGAGGGAATGGTTGCTCTGGTTCTTCGATCATTGGTGTTGCTGCTGTTATTACGATCTGGGCTACGCCTAAACCATCCCCGCTACCATCACAGTCTCTACTCGATTCATCTCCATCCTTGAAAAATTATATAACGTATAACACTACTTGATATTCTTGTATCATTAATTCGTTGTGTTGATTAATTTTCAATTCAATTCAGAGTGATATCGTATGTACAATTAAAAAACCTCTAAAGTGCCATGATTTAATCTTTTTCTAAATTCAAGTGGACTAATAATTGTAATATATAATTTCAGAGTTGCCAATCTACTATATTTTTCAATGCACTTTTTTTTCTATTGAACATACGATACCACGTAAACTGTGAATAAGGGAATATAACCCTATTGTTATTGGTATCAGAATAATTAATATCTTTAATCTGTGGTAGTCTGAGAGGGGAATATAGTTCCTCAGGTAACATTTAGGTGAATTCAAAAACAATATGTGTTTAATTGATCTCTGCGTCGTTACAAATCAACTTATTTGGCATCTCGTGTAGGTTTACGCACCATATTTGAACTCACACAGATCGTATCAACCAGGGCTTTGAACCGTTATTTTTCCGTTCCGTTCCGGTCTACGTTCTGTAAGAAATAATTGCCGAAAACCCGATCAAATTAAATTTTCAGGCTTTACTAAACTCGAAATTTTACTTCATGGCCACGCGTATAAAACACTGATTTAAGTGAAGTTCAAAAACACATCATAACATCATCATTAATTAGAATAACACGGAATCAGATATTTAATTTAGTTTCAGTGTCACTAATAAATAATTAGGTCTTTAAACTAGTAGTTGTTGGTTGTTGCATAGTTTTTGATAATGTTTTTTTAAATTTTTGTGTTTACATGATTGTGTGCAAAAAATAGCGTAAGCTGGCTAAATGAAACAATTTTTTCATGACTTTTTTTTGTTTACATTAATTTTTCGTTCAAATTACCCAATATTAATTATCGACAATTTTACATCACTGTACATGGTGCCCGTATTTCAACAGAAATTATAGGGATCTTGGTTATTTGAAAAGATAGAGAGTCGGTTAAATTGGGGCAAAGTTCCGTATTTTATGGCCCAATAATAATCTAAAAACAAATTTGAAATATCTTCTTTCTTTTTTGAGATACTGTCAAAAAACTGATTTTTTGAAATTTCGTTTTTATTTTTTTATTCAAAAACCAGTAAATCCAGACATTTACAACGTTGACATTATAGAGGTACTTTTTAACGAGTAATCTATTAACATAATTTATTTTAAGATAACTATAACATTTACCTAGGGACCATAGCCAACTTTTCTTTATCTTATTTGCGCATTTTGAATTTTCATATTTTTTAGAAGAATAATTCTTTTCTAAATTCAATGATGTATCATACTCATAGTTTATTGTATATTTTATATGTAAAATTTTAATCTTTTGTTTTTTGTAAAGAGTGCCTTGGAAACAGTTGAGTTACTCACTTATTTGACAACTCCTAGGACCCATATTTGTTGTTAAAATACATCACCAGTTGTGATGTATTCTAAACTAACGAGTGTCTTCCACTCCCAGACTAAGCATGAAGTAAAATTTCGAGTTTAGAAAAGCCCCGCGTAGAAAATTTGTCGAGGGTCGCGCAGCGACCCGAGACAAATTTTCACGGGGCTTTTCTAAACTCGAAATTTTACTTCATGCGCCACGCGTATAAACCACTGATTTACAGTAAAGTTAAAAATATATAACGCTTAGATGTGATGGTGATCAATATTTATTGAGATGTAGCGAAATATGCAAGAATTACATTTTTTGTGAATGCTTTTGGAATAATAATTATAAAAGTAGAATAAATTGAGTTTGTTCAACTTTTCCATACTGTTGAAATTTAAGTCATCATATCTTTAACTGGAAAAGTGCTATGATGGACACATCACCATTTTTTACTTTCCCCCGTATGTAATACAAAGGGAAAGTATTGTTTTCGTGAAAATTTTCGAATCAAAAATTTTAGCGGAAATATCCGTTTTGAGGTCCCCTGAGTCGAATAAGACCATTTTTGAAAAATGTCTGTCTGTCTGTCTGTCTGTCTGTGTCTGTGTCTGTGTGCGCTGTACCGCAAAAACCGCTAAAGATATCTAGATGAAACTTGAAACGTAAGCTTTTTGTTACAATCGGAAGAACTGAAAAGCTTTTGGTGGAAATCGGAAAACCGGAAGTGGTACTTTACTCTTAGCGTTTTTCAGTTTTTTCAGATTTTTTCAATAAATGTTCATCAAACAAAAAATTCTTTCAAATAAAAGTTGTAGAAAATAACAAAATGAAGATATATTGTTTGTTTGCTTTTTGTCATAGCACTCTTAGTTTTTGAGATATTTTGAAAGTTGTTTGTTTTATCTAGTTATTGATGTGTGACAGTGTATGTGTCGATACAATTGAAAAATGTTTCAAATAAAAGTTGTAGGAAATGAAAAACTAAAGATTTTTTGTAGACTCACTTTTTGTCATAGCACTCTTAGTTTTTGAGATATTTAATAAATAGTGTTTTTTATCTAGTCATTGATTTGTGTCAGTGTGTGTGTTGATACAATTGGAAAATGTTTCAAATAAAAGTTGTAGGTAATAAAATATTAAAGATTTTTTGTATCTTCACTTTTTGTCATAGCACTCTTAGTTTTTGAGATATTATAAATAGTGTTTTTTTATCTAGTCATTGGTTTGTGTCAGTATGTGTTGATCCAATTAAAAAATATTTCAAATAAAAGTTGTAGTTATCAAAAAGTTGAAGACATTTTGAAAATAATAATGCTACAAATATTTTAAAAGTGATTTAATACGCAATTTACGGGGGAAAGTACTATGATGGACACATCACCATTTTTACTTTATGTTTAGTATAAAAATCGATACTTATTATTATTATTACAAAAGATTGATATTAATTAATTTTGTCTGCTAACAATGATTGATAGGTGTCAAGATTCTATTGATTAATAAATATGACGTCATTGTTTCCAAGGCACTCTGTGCATAAAAGAAAATATTATAATTTTAAATATCAAATCTAAAATAAATTATGAGTGTGATACATCACTGAGTTCAGAAAAAATATTCTTTCGAAAAATATGAAAATCCAAAATGGCGCCCATAAGAAAAACAAAAGTTAGCTATGGTCCTCGGTCAAATGTTACAGTTTTCTTGAAAAAAATATACTACTTGATTCTTCATTAAAAAGTGCCTGTATATTTTCAAAGTTCTAAATGTCCCGATTCAGTAGTTTTTAAATAAAAAAATAAAAACGATTTTTCAAAAAATCAGTTTTTTGTTTATTGTTAGGCCCTAAAATACGCAACTTTGCCTCAATTTAACCGACTCTCTATCTCGAGAGATCCCCATACATTCTGTTGAAATACGGGCACCCTGTATACATTCTAGAAAAGATTTTAATTGTATTATAAATTTATTTTCTAGAAAATATAAAATGCATGTTTGAACTGAACCGAATTAAACTTATATGTTTTTCGTTTCAGTTCCCGTTTTCTCTCCGACAAAAATAACGGTTAATTCCGGTTTACGGTTCAGTTCCGGTTCGAAGCTCTGGTATCAACACTAACTGAGGTCTTATGTTGTCCCCTCTTTAGTGATATTAAAATTGCAGCTTACTAGTTAAATCATCTGAGGGAACTTGAAAAAAAGTGGAAAATGTAAAACAAGCTCGCCATATGTTCGCGAAGACAATTGAAACAATATTGGTTTCAACCACATCATACAGGGATAAGATATCTTTTCATTCTACATTAAATATTTTGTAAGTTTTTTTTACATTAGTAATACACATTAAATTAGAAACCAAATACTTCCAGAATTCAATAATTCCACGACACACCTGAGGCAGAGTCGCAATACACTGCTTTGGTGTGGATTGCCTTAAATTATTGAATCCACAAGCTGATACCGTTAAATTAATAATATTAGTCTCCGCGTGCCAGATGGCATCGACCCCTCTCTATTTCAGGTACAAATTTGATACAAATAAAATCAATAAGCCGTACGTGTTTCATTAATACGTGTGTAAATAAATGCTAATAATAGGTTTTGATTGCGTTTCCGTCAGACATGAATTAGAAATCTCCGTTCGGCAAAATATTCCCGTTTATCCATTCATGTGTGAACGCCGTAATGGATTCATTTCCATTCATTTCCACCGATTGGAAACATCGGCAATTCTACCGGAAGAAAGGTTTAAAATCAGAGCTCCCGTGACTCGATGAATCCCGGGGAACTTGTCACAGAGCAGACACGGTCAATGATATTATATTCATAAAATATCAATTCCATTGGCATTTGCATATTTTTAGTTATTTGAAAATATATGAGGAGCAGACTATCAAATCAACTAAGCTTCCTGCATTTATGAACATTTTCACTCTATATTTATTATTCATTCAAAATGTATTCAAATATTAAAATTAAAATATTCAAATATTTGTTATTCGATTGGAAGAAGTCTATAGATGAAGAGAAAAAACTATTCACATCTTTTAAAGTTTTAATTATGATAGGTGATTAGCAAAAAGCGGTTCACATATTATGGAAAAACGAAAAGTGATTTGTGTATTGAAACATGTGATTTAGTTAGTGATTGAAATCGTTAAATGACTAGAGTACTCGTCATTCAACTTTGAAATATTCATATTTGAATTATTCGTGTTCGAATCCCAGACGTAGTCTTAATTGAGGACCCTGAAAGCAAAGTGTGGAGATGGGCTAATTCATTCATGAGTTGTTGGCAACCCGATATTACTGATATTGGTATTTACCAATAGGCAATACTAGTTTAATATAATATATTTAATGAAAATTTTCCAATTAAGCGAATCGTACTTTCTTCTATACACCATTCCATTTGTTTCTGGACCTCGCCTAGCCATGCTTTCGTGTTGTTATGTTGCAGTATCAACATTTACATTTTTTATTAGTTGCCACTCCTGATTCCTTATTTTAACAGTGTTGCAATAATTTATGATATCATAAGTAATTAAAATGTGTTAACGGGAAGACCCAAGCGAGAAATACAAATGGATGACGAAATAAGTTTGCAGAGCCGAATTCACTATATTTGTTATATACAATATTATTGCTGTGTTTGTATGTACAAAAACCAAGTAGTAAATTTTGTTAATCTTAAAACTGCATATTATTATCCTTTTATATCTGAAAATTTGTAAAACAGGCAACAGTGTAAGATCACAATAGTCAGAAATTATAACCTTAAAATCGAACATCTGACAGTGACATTTAAAAACCCTGATTTAAAACACAACCAGCCCCATTTACAATACTTAAACTGTCACTTTTCCATAGCTAGGCGAGATCCAGAAACAAATGGAATATATTATACATGATCAACAGTTTTAGGAACTTTAAGAAATTGAAATTGAATATACAGGGAATTTTCCTTTTAAGTATACAAAGGATTTATCTTTTAAGTATACATATGCACACGCTGTAATTTTTCCGACATTCATTGTTTTTTAAGAGGTTAATTCAAAGTTTTTAACGAGTGTTTTCCACTTCCAGATTAAGCGTGAAGTAAAATTTCGAGTTTAGAAAAGGCTGAAAATTCAAAATTGCAAATTTTACTGAAAATTTTACTTCATGCGCTAGGCGTATAAAACAATGATAAGTTTAAAATATGCTTGTTTAGCATTTACTTGAAATCAGTGTTTTATACGCGCTGCGCATGAAGCGCGACCAAACCAAATTTTCAGGGTTTTCTAAACTCAAAATTTTACTTCATGCTTCATCCGGAAGTGGAAAAGACTCGTTTAAAGCTTTAATTTGAACTCTTTTCAAAAACGATGAATGTAAATATTTACAGCGTATACAGGGTGCCCGTATTTCAACAGAATGTATGGGGATCTTGGTTATTTGAAGAGATAGAGTGTCGTTTAAATTGGGGCAAAGTTGCGTATTTTATTCTAATAATATAAAAACAAATTTGTAATATCTTCTTTCGTTTTTGAGATATTGTTAAAAAACGGATTTTTTTAAATTTCGTTTTTATTTTTTTATTCAAAAACCATTGAATCTAGACATTTACAACTTTGACATTATACAGGCACTTTTTAACGAGAAATCTAGTAACATATTTTATTTTAAGATAACTATAAGATTTACCCAGGGACCACAGCCAACTTTTGTTTTTTCTTATGGGCGCCATTTGGGATTTTCATATTTTTTGGAAGAATATTTTTTTCTGAATTCAATGATGTATCATACTTATAATTTATTGTACATTTTATATGTAAAATTGTAATCTTTTGTTTTTTGTAAGGAGTGTTACAGTTGAGTAACTCACTTATTTGACAACTCCTAGGACCCATAATTTACTTACATATCACCCCCGAAGACGGGCATCCGACGATACATATTCATGTTGTGATGTATTTTAAACTAACGAGTGTCTTCCACTCCCAGACTAAGCATGAAGTAAAATTTCGAGTTTAGAAAAGCCCCGCGTAGAAAATTTGTCAAGGGTCGCGCAGCGACCCGAGACAAATTTTCACGGGGCTTTTCTAAACTCGAAATTTTACTTCATACGCCACGCGTGTAAACCACTGATTTACAGTAAAATTAAATATATATAACGCTTAGATGTGATGGTGATCAATATTTACCGAGATGTAGCGAAAAAATACAAGAATTTTTTTTTGTGAATAGTTTTGGAATAATGATAATAAAAGTAGAATAAATTTAGTTTGTGCAAGTTTTATGTGATAATCGATACTTATTATTATTATTACAAAATATTGACAGTTATTAATTAATTTTGAGTGTCAACAATGATTGACTGCTGTCAAGATGTTATTGATTAACAGATATGACGTCATTGTTTCCAAGGCACTCTTTGCAAAAAAGAAAATATCATAATTTGAAATATCAAATATAAAATAAATTATGAGTGTTTAGAAAAAAATATTTTTTCAACAAATAAGAAAATCCAAAATGGCGCTCATAAGAAAAACAAAAGTGGTCCCCGGGTAAATGTTATAGTTATCTTAAAAAAAAATATGCTACTAGATTCCTCATTTAAAAGTGCCTGTATATTGTCAAAGTTCTAAATGTCTACATTTAAAACAAAACGATTTAAAAAAAAATCAGTTTTTTTGTTGATATCTCGAAAAAAAAAACAATTTCAAAATTTTCAGATTATTGTTAGGCCCTAAAATACGCAACTTTGCCCCAATTTACCCGACTCTCTATCTCTTCAAATAAATAAGATCCCCATACATTCTATCGAAATACGGGCACCCTGTATAGTATATCGGGATATGTATACTTAAAAGAAAATATTCTTGTAAATTTTCCGACAATCGATGTTTTTGAACGACTTTTAATTAGCAGCTTCTAACACTGATTAAATGTGAAGCTTAAAGTATATACAGGGTGAGTTTTTTTTTCATGTTCTCTTTGGGGATCTCGGAAACTATAAGAGATAGAGGAACGGTTAAATGGACAAAGTAGTGCAGTTTTACGAGCTGAATAAAAAGGCATTTAACCATTTCTCTATCCCTTATAGTTTCCGAGATCACCATAGAGAACATAAAAAAACTCACTCTGTATTACTACTTAATTACATTTAGATTTCATAGCAAGAGTTAGTTATCATTAATATTTGATAGTATCAACCAATTGACGAATAGTAAAAACTTGAGAAATTTGTCTCGAGGAACACATTTTCAGTGATTTCAAAATCACTTAGTCAAATTATAATAAAAAATACTTACATAATGTTAGCTAATTTCTGCAATAATTTTACTATGTTAGATTGGATTTATAAATTTTCTGATGTCAGTATTCGAATGTGTAATTTGGCGCCTCCTATTCATGGCGCTCTAGTGGGCCAAATGGAAAATCGGTCCTTGGCTAGTAGCTTTAAATTGGACACTTTTCAAAAACAACGAATGCCTGAACATTTACCGTGCCGATATCGCGATAAGTATACTTAAAAGAAAAAATCTCTGTAAAGTATGTTAATTTCCTCTTCCCTAAAATGTTCCCAATAAAGTCCCGACACTACAGACTAAACTATCCGCCGATAGTTTAGTCTAGTTGATATGCATACGCGCACACCAGACAAACTAAACTGTTTGGTTGTTTGTTTGGGCGCAGACTGTCCGATCAAAAGATTGGCTTTTAACTTTTTTTATATAAAGCCGGTCTCTTTTCAATTTATTCAATCAAAGTTTCTATTGACGATTCATAAATTAAGATTGTCAAAAACGAAATAAAATATTTCAACTATGTTGACACAAGATAATACTGTAGTGGGTAGGTATGCGAGCTAAGTTCTGAAAGTCACACGACCGGTCACCGATTGGATACTCGGCGAGTGTGCGCACTCTCATAGTATACCATACTGATAAAAAGTCGGCCAATGGTTGGCCAACTTTTTAATTGAATGGGAATCGGGAATTCGGTCTGTCTATCGGCCGACTACAATCGCCTAGGTATGCGGACTCACATTAAGCATTCATACTAACAAGCAACCAACTAAACTGTCGGCCGATTAAAAGTCTGTAGTGTGCGGGAACTCTTAGTTGACAACATCAGGAGGTTTCTTTGGGTGCACACAGAAACTAAAAATGTTGGAAGACTTTTCAGTACAATATGACAAAGTATGATTTGAAAGTAAGCTCCTCAATGATATTGAATGCAGTATCTGTTTTCCAATTATGAATTGTGGTTGATTCTACAAAAATGTAAAGTAATGGTTGCAATTTACATTTATCAAATGTTGATAGGATGTACAAACTAAGATTTAGTAGGTGTATAGTTTATGATCGAAGAAATTTAAGGCAATAATAAAGTTACACTTTGTTTTGGAAAATATATGTAAAAATCGTTGGTTTAATAATAAAAGTCACTAAGTGCTGTCGATATTTTACATATTCAGGGAGTTTTATCATTAAACCGACTATGTATAAAGTTTATGCAAGAGGATCTATAAAAGCAACTTACCTCTTCCATCGTAACACCTATCGCTAAAGCGGACATAAAAACAATCGATATTATAGTTTTCTTTGCGTTTGCATGACTGGGTTAATGAGGAAATATACATACTCGGAATAGGCTGCCCCGCGAACTGAGTCCCGTACTGCTCCTGCTGGCCCTTTGTCAGTTCAATGGAAAATGCTCCCTCGTTCGCTTGTGGAGGCAACTTGGGCGCTTCTATGCTCGGCGGTTCCGAAGTCACTTCATCCACCATCGGCGTCGCATCCGTTACAATAACATCATTCGCCATTAAAAACTCGGGAACATCCGGAGGTGTGAAAACCGGCGGGGCTGAACACGGCGGCGTCACATCCTCCATATTAGATAAAGGCTCCCCGTACTCATCGCACTCCTCCACCACGAGGGAGGGAAAGTTACCGATAACCCCATCCAGCTCCCCTTTCCACCAACCATCGTCGATACTGTGAGCGCATTTACTAACGATCCTAATTACCTGGCCCTCTTCGAAACTGAGCTCCTCGGGGCCCTCTCCGTCATAGTCGTACAGAGCGCAGCAGTACTCCACCCGAGGCTCGAACTTGTCCTCCAGCTCTGGAGGCGGTTCGACGGGGGCTGCAATTACGGATACTTGGTCCGGTGATTGATTGGCTGTGTCTGTGTTTTGTGTGGTGTCATCCTCGTTGTCGTTGTACGTGTAATCGACGGATGAAAATGATATTTGGTTTACTAGACCTGGTGTCGTTACAGACTGTTCCCGTTCCACGTCGAGGTAGTTGTGCGGGACGTAACCCTCTTCACCGCGGTAGTTTCTAGCCCTCAACCAGCCATCACCGTCACCTTCTCCTACTACCTCTAATTGTTCGTTCTCCACGATTGTCAGTTCGTCGGGATTTTGAGCCTGATTGATACAAACAAACATCCAACAATCCCAATTTTACAAGTCAATTCAATTATTTTAAGGCTAGGGCGGCTGAAAGCTACCACCGTAGTTTTGACAAAAACTGAATCATTGGATTCTACTTCAACCAGTCCAACGATACCAAATTTATCTACCAGAGGTGCCCAAAGAGGAACTTGCGACTTTTTTAATATAGTATTTTTACTCTATATGAAATGATATGATTTATGAGGTAAAACATTTGGAATTTGTAACAATACTTTGCTTGTGTACTTACAGTGCATATGGAAATAATTTGAACAGAATACTGCTTTGCATTTGGTACTAGTTTGCCAGTGGAAGCATTTGGAATCTAGAAATTCTACATTGTATTTGCAACTACTGTATCTTAATATGTAAGCGATTTCATAATTAAAACTGCTATACATGTAGAACTAGATTTGAAGTGCTACTTTGTATCTGAAATAACTTAGCATATGAAACTATTAGGTCTGTGAAATTGCGTTGTGTTCAGAATCTACTCCATTATAAACCTCTTGCAACCGCATACCAAAGCAGTCAACCTCATTTTATATCAGATTGCCTTCTAATTGTAAATTCAATAACATTTAAATCAGCTACATTTCGTATACGTTTAAGCCCACGGCCACATGGGCGTTTTTTGCGCTTCGGTTTTGCGTGAAAACACGCAAGTAGTATAAAATGTACGGGGGAATAAAAGCCTAGTGTGGATATACGTTTTAAATACATCCATTTATTGGTAACGATATTTTACTCATATTTGTAAATAATAGGTAAAACAATCAAAATTGTTTAGAAACGGACCGACTATTTTGTTCGTTATATCCGATTATACATTATAGCTAGACTCGTTAAAAACAATTTTGACTGTACTAGTATAATATAAGATTGAATGTTTAATGTCCTAATATTACAATCTTTTCTCAACTTTGAAATAACTTTTCTTATAATCAAGTTGTATGCACTTGCATCTCTTGGTTACTAGAATCCTTATATATAAAATGTATCGAATGTTATGCTATGTTAAATAAAAGTAATAATTATGAAACCACACGTTTTGAACAACTTACTAAAATAGAAATAGCACTAAATTAGTTCACTGTAATTTTACTATACTTCGACCACCGACCAGGTAGAGTGATCACGTAAACGTAAGTAACCAGAAAGCCAATAGAAATATTCGTTGATCAAAGTACGAATTTCACTGACCAATAGCAGACTTCAATCAGCTAATTTATGCCACTCCACGAAGTTCGGCTGCTCAACATAAATTGTATGTACTTTTATGTCAAACAAATATAGTCTGTAATAATGTTTGTTGAAAAGGTAACTATAAAACTCGAGTGGATATGGAGGGCTATTCACAACACAGATGCAATTTGTCATCGGTGGGTAGCACTGAAATTACGTCATTTTTACTTTATACGATTTGGTCAATTCTTCCCAAAATTACGTCAATTAAGTGCGACTTCTCACCGATAACAAATTGCATCGGTGTTGTGAATAGCCCCCATAATCTACCGTGCCCCAAACTTGCCGTCGTGAGATATAGGTGTCATATCCACACAAAATATTATTGTTAATGTATAATTTATAAAATAGAAATGATCGGTAAGTGACTCAACTTCGCTTAATTTTTATGACAGGGGTTGTCTTCTATTAAAACCTTATTGGACTATAATGATGGTTTTTATACATATATGTGTATATCCAAAATTACTACAATTACTACATATGAACATTTCAAAAACATAAAAATAACTCTAAAAACAGGAGCCTCCGGCAGAAAATATTAGTGTCATTGAGCTCAGGAAAAACAGTAGTGTCGAATAATGCCACTTTTGTCAAAATTTGCCGCCCAGCCATTCAAGATGAAGTCCTAGGCAGCAAATTGACGTAATTTCTTCTGAAATGTACGTCAATGACGCGGTTTACTTCGATTTGCTGCTTGGGATGGTTATATTTCATTAAATTAAAGTAATAAGAAAATATCCTTTAATCCAGGGATTCTCAACCGGAGGAGCACGCCCCCCTTGGGGGGCGCGAAAGATTTCCCCAAGAGTAGCTGAAGTGTAATCAAGCTACAATGGTGATTCAATCTAACTAAATAGCCCAAATTAAATCAAAGTGAGGGGCGTGGATATTTGGAGAGGGGCTCAACCTGAAAGAGGTTGTGAACCCCTGCTTTAATCACTTTAGTTTTAAAACCCACTATGATTAAGTTAATTTTTTATAATAGATCACTTACCGTGTATGAATATAAAGCTGTACATTTGAGTATTGGTCCTGATGGCGGCGCCTCCGCTGGAAGTTCCTCCGGTTGTTCCCCATCCTCCACATGTCCCCAGTCGACTTGGGTCGGATCATCCCAGCCAGCCGTCAACTGTTCTATTCTTTGCCGTTCTTGCTCCAGCATGGCTGCAAAATACGATCCATTTAAACTGAGACTGGCACACTTACCCTTAAACCGTTTTCGCCTGCTGTACATAATTCTGAGAAAGCCCACAAAGCGAATTCAAATATGGAATTATGTACACACACACACATATGTCACAGAGTTTCTAACGTATTACACACAATTGTGGATCAACGTAACAGCATCAACACGTAATTCATTTACGAGTTTAACATTTAAATTGTCAAGAGAGGTTTCGCGTCACAAACAGAATTACGGGAGCTATGAAAAATTAATATGGGAACATTAACGCGGCTCGGGGGTAAATCCATATTCCTTCATAAACAATGGCCTTTCATTACTTCCCAACGTAATTACTGATACGGGTATAGTGTGATTGTAATTTCGTGTTTAGTGTTTTTTATTTGCAATCTGCCACTAATCAAAGCTGGAACGATTCCTCAAAAAAAAAGGATTCGACTCAGGGGTCGGAATCACCCATTATAATTCGAATCACTTGTTAACAATATTTCAGTGTTTTCAATGTTTAATACGCGTAACGCATGAAGTGAAAGTTCGAGTTTAGACAAGCCTGTAATGTTACATGATTAATCTGGGAGGGAAAAAACGCTCGTTTAAAGCTTCAAATTGAACTATTTTAAAAAAAGCGTATGCGTATGTTTACGTAAAAGAAACATTCCCTGTATTCAATTTTAATATGTTATCTCTTATGTTTATGTTTTTAATGTATTGTGTTTAGTTGGAGATTCCTTAATAAATAAACAAAAACAAACACAAAAAATGTGTAAAAGAAAATCTATTTTCATTTATGAAATGTGCTTAAGGGTGTCTTTAAGACGTGAGAGAATTATATATTTTTTTGTGTCGAATATTAAAGTATGCTTATTTCTTAGTGGATCGTGATAGATTACAATAAATTTGACTATCAATATGGTTTAACTTTAATTTACGATACAATATTATCGTTTCCAGCACCGGAGAATTAAAACAAAATGGTAATTTTTGAAAAATGTTACTAACATGTAAAAGTAAAATACCTTATTCTAATATAGAAATCAACTAAACTTCTAATTTACTTGTATGAAATTCACAAAAATTACTATTACTATTCTTTTAACGTTATCAAATTGAGAATTGGTCAAATAGGAAGGAAAATCGTATACGCAGATAGTTGACTAAAACATCAACTCTATTAATTTTAGTCATAAATTTCACAATAAAAAAACTGAAAAAAACGTTTATGATTGATCGTCTAACGAATATTTTCAATCTCAAATTAAGCATGAAGTAAAATCTCGAGTTTAGGAACGCCTGAAAATTTGGCTCGGTCGTGTAGCGAAGCGGAGCGACGGAGCCAAATTAAGCTTTTCTAAACTCGAAATTTTACTTCATGCGCTACGGGTATAAAACACTGATTAAATGTGAAATGGTCTTTAACATTAAATGACGAGGAAAGTGGTATTATAGACACGTAATCATTTTTTGTACTTGTTTTTGTATAACTTTAGAAAAATTAATTTGTGAAACAAAATACTAACTCAAATCCCATGACATGATGTCAAGTGTTTAAAAAATAAATAGAAGTTTTTGTCTTCTATGTCAAAAACAAACGATGCCATCATAAACATTTTATCTTCAATTTTATTTCAATAAAAGTTGAAAACTCTCAAATCATCCCATCACAAAAAGCTATCTACGCCACTAATGTCAAGTGTTTAAAAAACGAATAGAAGTTTTTGACTTTTATCTCAAAACTAGACGATGCCATCATACACATTTTATCTTCAATTTTTTTTTTAAAGTTAAAAACTCTGTGACATCCAAACATATAAATGATCATGAGAGTGCAACGAACATCATGCTGGACACGTTTGGTGCAAGAATGAAGTCGTTGCCTACCCCACTCACCGTCGACCTCTTGCGAGTCCTCGTCTTCATCTTTTACGGCAATTTTTTCGTCGTAATCCTTCTCCACTTTGACATCTACGACGGGCGCTACGGTAGGCTCACCTTCGGCGAAATCGCTGTCGTAGAACGAGTCAGAACTAGGATGATCCTAAACGAAGCATTATTCCCCCTGATTGGATAAGAATTTATTAGTTATACATTACCGATAAGGAACTGGCAGATCTTTGGATATCCTGCACGTTCAGCGTTTCCGCTTCCTGGAGCCACTCGTCGACATTGACGCCTCCTTCCCGCAGTACTTCTATCCTCGCTTCCGCCTTCATTTTCGAGGTTTCCGAACGCCGGATGTTCTGTTTCATCTCGTCGATTTTCGATTCCAGGTCTGGTCCGTTTTGATCATTCGGATCAACCTAATATACAAGTAATACAATTGAAGTCGTTGCTGCTTTGATTCCAAGTTAAGTTGTTGTTGTTTCAAAGCAAATACTAAAGTATAGAATCATGATTGCATTTTAAATATATAGGTTAAAGACATTTATATCCTTACTCTTTGTCCGGATTCTTTGAGTGCTGTATAAATTTGAAGTTTCCTGAAGCAGTCCCTGATGTTTCCATTCTCCCTGGCAATCTTCGTAGCCCACCTTCTCGCCTCCTTGCTTAACGTGGCCGCGGCGGTCTCATGATCCGCGGTAATGTGCTCGACCGGGTCGTTATCGCATGCATCGAAATCGTACTGTATGTGCTGCTTCAGAACCGGATAATATAAATAAATGCACTGCAAGTTATACTCCCTGGTGAGCTGCTTGGCCTGGTCCCTGATGGTTGAAAATGAGTTTTGCATGGCCGAACACGTTAGCAACTCCGTCCGGCCCATCAGTGTTAAATACTCTGCCACTTTTTCGTAGACGGAACTCTCCATCGTCGTCATGGCCATTTGCAGGTCGACGACAAAGTATCTGTTCTGATGGGCGTTCGCGGCGGCCAGGCAGAGCAAGTAGTCGTTTCTGGCACCGGTTGATTTCTCCTCGAGCTGTTCCCGCTTTGAGGAGAATTTGGCGCTGTTCTTTTGCAGGGAGGTTATCGATTGGAAAAATGACCCCTTTTTCTTTTTTAATCTGTGAAACGTTTTCGGTACGTGTAATTGAGATTGTAATTTGAGATAATTGCAGTATATACGATGGAACTGAATAGAGCTCAAATATCAGATATGGAATTTAATCGAGTACATTTCCTAATGCCAGGGAAACTTCTGGCGATGTCACCAGCTATAATTAAATCCCGTAAGGTAATCAATTTCGTAATTAATTAAAAGCTGGATGTTTCAATGACCATCAAATAGGCAGCTGAAAACCTAATAAGAAAAGGCCACTGGAAAGCAAGTACCAGGACCAACTTCGAACGGAAGATCAATTATGAAATGAACTGTGACCTTTAAAAGTCCATCGTTTATTATAATCTTAACCCTTAAAAGTGCAAAACTCGCTTTATATTGCAATAAAATATTGCTATAAAATGGCGGCTCGTTTCTATGGGCTGTGGGCAGGGACGGATTTCCCATTAGGCCACTAGGCCCAGGCCTAGGGAGCCACGAATAGTAAGCGCCAAATCGCACTTTCTAGCACGAACAAAAAATGGAAACAAAGCACGATTTTATATAAAAAAAAATTGCTTGCACTGGCAAAATGAAAAACTTTAGGCCACTTTTGTCAAGAATAGACCATTTCCTACCAGTGGTTCTCAAACTCTTTTTATAGCTTGTCCCAAACACAAAATATGAATATTTTAAGGCACCCTGCTTTTAATTTAAAAAGATATTTATTCTTTATACAAACGAGCAACTTCGGGTAATAAGAGAAGGAATTTCTGTATTGAACTTCAGAATAAATCAGTTAGAAAAACCTGAAAATTTGGTTTGGTTGCGTAGCGAAACGGGCTTTTCGCACTTTTCTAAACTCGAAATTTTACTTTATGCTTAATCAAAGAGGACACACTCGTTAGTAGCATTAAATCGGATCCGTTAAAAAAAAACAATGAATGCCCTAAAATGCATACGCATCGGGATATGTATACTTGAAAGAAAAATTCCCCGCATGTTTATGTGTGCAGCCCCACTAATAAAAATGGATTGAAACCTTAGTTTACAGCTCAAGGCAAACACTTTTAGATAACTTTTTGTATATGTTAGAGGCAAGTTTGGAATCTGTTTTTGTGCTGTATTTTTAAAAATAAGATGTTTATAATTTTTATTTAGACAGCTTTAGTTTAAATTTGATTTTATTTATGTTATACACAAATTATACAGGGTCCTGCATTTCACCTCCCGTTTTCTATAGCTCAGTTACTAAGTTAGAATTTTGATATTTTGCAGACTTTACTTGTATCATAGGGCGCATTTCAGGAAAACATTTTGGATTTTACAGGATGTCTCAAAAAAGTGTGATATTAGTGCATATTTTCTTCGTTATTTGGGTGCTTTTTATGGATACCTACATACCCTTAAAATTATACCTACATACCTCTCTAAAAATTAATAATAAAAAATTGTTTTTTCCGTGCTTGCATGACTTCCCGTGTTCGGCTACGCCTCACACGGAAAATGTCACGCGTGCACGGAAGAATCCTTTTTTCTGGACTCCTAATAAAATATTCTATTAATTTGGTTGATTGATGACATTAATTGACAGAACTAGCAAATTTAAGAAGAGTATAGCTGCAAAGGAAGAATTACATGTGAACAAATTCTGAATGTAACTTAATGAAAATGTTCCACCCTGTATCTCTCATCACTAATTTTAATCAAAACTTTTTAACATCTTCAAATGACAAATATTTCGCGGACCATATTTTACTTCTCGTGGACCACCTGTTAGGAACCACTGGTTTAAACCACAAACATTTATCTTTTGTACTTAATTGTAATCCATTTATAAAGCTTCCTACCGTTAAAAACTAAGAAAATCCATTTTGTTCGAATGCCCACAAATGGTGAATAAATGAGGCGTACAAAATATGTATTAAAATCCCATTAGTAATTCAATTGTGGTTGCTTTTTTATTTGAGATAAATCAATGGTTTTTGATAAAGTTTATCAAAGGCGCCATGGCTCCTACAAGCGGAGGCTGACAAGGCTCTAGCCCTGGGGCCTGTAATTAGAGGGGTCCGGCGCGGTCGCGCCGTGTTATTCAATTATGCACTAAATATTATGAACAACAAAAAATCCGAAGACAAATATGATTATAAAAATACCGCCAAAGATATGATGATATCATAATAAAAAAAGTCTCAAGAGTGCCATGGAAAATATTGTAGGTTGGAAACTCTAAAATTATATATTACAATTATTATGTCTGACGTTTTATATGTCAATTCCTAAAGCGTGTAGCCAACCTAAATTAAAACTACAGATTAAACCATAGCACTCTAGAGGTTTTTTTATTGAACATTCCATATTAAAAATATGGAAAAGTGTATCAATTTTTTTGTAGTTTTCTTATTACTATTTATAAAATATTCACAAAAAAGTATTTTTTGCTTTATTTCGCTATATTTGGGTAAATACATCACATCCCAAGAGTATATATTTTCAACTTTACTTGAAATCAGTGTTTATATGCGGGGCGCATGAAGTAAAATTTCGAGTTTAGAAAAGCCTGAAAATTTGGTTTGGTCGCGTAGCGCTAAGCGCTAAGCGACCAAACCAAATTTACAGGCTTTTCTAAACTCGAAATTTTACTTCATGCTTAATCTGGGAGTGGATGACACTCATTAATTTAAAATATATCACAACTGTCAAAATATGTGTCATAACTGTCACAAAGAAAAACAATGACATGACCATCATTATAATTCAATTCAAACTTGTCTGATGTTGACACAATAGACTAAATGGTGACTGAAACCGACTCTTTTTTCTTAAAAATCCTCTCAGCTACATTTTTCATTTGAAACATTTTTTTGGACTTTGTGAGAAATCGATGTTTTTCGTTTTTTACATCCTACGGTGGTGGTTTTTGGGGGAAGCCCGGGGGTCGGAGTGGTAAACTTTTGTTCATCTAATTAGGAGTCCAGTACTTGACATGTACACACATTTCTAGGCGATTCGAATGATTTTTAGAGGTTGGGTGGTATTTTGGCTCTGACGACTGGACTATAAGAAAATAAACAGGCTGTATTTTTATGCAAAACAGATACATGAACATTGAGCCCCAAAAACTATCTAGAAATAAATAGAATCTTAAAGATGTGAAACATTCTTCCGCTTTATTCCAAAATTATAAAATAAATCGATTAGACATTACAATATCTCATAAAGTAACATACCATTAACATAGTGGCACCTAACCTAACCTTACTTGACACGGTGACAATGTAGAATGTGTCAAAAGTTAGGTTAGGTTCTCACTGAGCAAAAAACAAACAAATAACGTTATATCAACATTGTAGCAACATTAAACGTTGTTTTAATGTTGATGAAACATTACTTAAATAGATTTGCTCAGTGGGTTAGATGTTACATTGTCATGTTAGGTTAGGTTTTAACCTAAATGTGGCACCTAACCTAACGTTTGACACATTTGACGTTTTAGACTACTTTCGACACGTCTAAAACGTCGAATGTGTCAAAAGTTAGGTTAGGTGCCACATTTTGGTTAGAACCTAACCTAACATGCCAATGTAACATCTAACCTAATCTAACTTTTGGCACATTCCACATTGTCACCGTGTCAAGTAAGGTTAGGTTAGGTGCCACTCTGGTAAGTTAGGTTAGGTAGGATGTCATTCTGTAGACTAAATGTCATTAACTGCAATTATAGATCAGATATCGACTTATTTCAACCGTATTTATGGATTAATATCAACGTAAAACAAACATAATAATTAAAATACAAATATCACAAGCGATGAACTAACAAATGAACAACACATTTTCACGACTGTCTAAAATATCACAATTGTAAAAATCGTGTCAAAAACAACTGTCAGTAAATGTATCTTTAACTGGTTATTCATCAATCACTTGATGATAATTTCATTCAATTCACTTTATTTAAAACGTATAATGAAATAAATTGATTTTGTGGTAATTTCAATATGTTTTTAAACATAATAAGAGACATAAAAATGTCAAAAGTGATTGAGTAACAAATAAAACATTTTCACGACTAGACCACCTCGTCAGTGTGGTCCCGACCCAGTGCTGAGGAATACTGAAGTCAGAAATGTTCAGTATTCCTCAGCACTGGGTCGGGCCACACTGACGAGGACCTTGAAGTCCGGAACGCGTCTGTGGGTATTTGGTGCCGGAATACTGAACACAAATTTAATTTTGATATTTGCTTTTTGGTTTCACAAAAACAGTTTAGCTCGTTCGTGGACAAAACAGTGACCTGTATATGCACTTTGTGCATTTGTGTTGTTGACGATGCCACTATGGAGCATTAGATGGCGTTAGCTATCAAATCCATTAATAGTTTTCACGTATTCGCTTGATATAGTCAGAAATGCTCAGTATTCCTCAGCACTGGGTCAGGACCACACTAACGAGGACCTTGAAGTCCGAAACGCGTCTGTGGCTATTTGGTGCCGGAATACTGAACACAAATTCAATTTTTATAGGTTTTACTTAAAAAAAAGTATACAAAATATAAAAACTAGATATTATATACAAGGTTTATTATAAAAGCGTTCAATTTTAAGCTTCTAACGAGTGTTTCCACTCCTAGATTAAGCATGAAGTAAAATTTTGAGTTTAGAAAAGCCTGGAAATTTGGATTTTTAGGCTTTTTAAAACTCGAAATTTTACTTCATGCGCCCACGCGTGTAAAACGCTGATTTAAACTGAAGTTTGAAACATACTCCTTATACATAATTTGTCACTTTGCTTATAAAACAATAAAACAAAGTAATAGCCCTTAGACACAACATATTTTGCCTAGACAATGTACGAAATGACAGACAAATACAATTTTATTCGACTATTTTCTAAAAACCTATTTGTCCGTAACATATACACAATAAAACCTTCTTATTACTCTGTCAATTACATTTGTTTTCCGTTTTTATATAAATACATTTTTTATCAATCAATTTTATCAATGTGTTTGTATTATTTTGTGAAATTGAGGGATGCCAAGATTTGATTTTTCTTAAAGGGAGCCGTACTAATGTAAAGTTTGGAAACCACTGGTCGAATGTGTCAACTTGACATTAGCCGGCGTCAGCTGACATTAAGTCCATTGTGCCAACTTGACACGAGTTTGAATTATACAATAATATAATAATGATGGTCATGTTATTGTTTTTCTTTGTGACAATTATGACACACATGTTGACAGTTGTAATATATTTTAAACTAACGAGTGTCTTCCACTTCCAGATTAAGCATAAAGTAAAATTTCGAGTTTAGAAAAGCCTGAAAATTTGGTTTGGTCGTGTAGCGCGAAGCGCGGAGCGACCAAACCAAATTTTCAGGCTTTTCTAAACTCGAAATTTTACTTTATGCGCCACGCGTATAAAACACTGATTAAAGTAAAGTTGAAAATATACATTGCTGAGATGTGGTGGATCAATATTTACCGAGATACAGCGAACAAATGCAAAAATTACTTTTTTGTGAATATTTTAATAATAAGAACAGTACCCACTGAGCAAATCCATGTAAGTAATGTTTTAACAACATTAAAACAACGTTTAATGTTGCTACAATGTTGATAGAACGTTATTTATTTGTTTTTTGCTTAGTGGGTAGGTACAACAAATTATGTTTGAGACACTCTTCCATATAATTAATATTTAAATCATCAAATCTTTAACGGGGAAAGTGCTATGATGGACACATCACCATTTTTGTTTATTGGTATCATGCTGTCCTCCCTAAGATAGGGAGGAAACGCACATTGCACTACTTTTCTTTCACATTGAAACTCAGCTTAAATTATTGGGTTATATGTATGTACATATTTCTTAAGAGAATGTGATCAGTGATGTATTGTAAGTCATTCTGATGGATGAAATATAAGTATGTAGTAGGAATTGTTTTTTTTTTGTTCTATGGATTTAAGTGTGGGCGATTACAAATATTTCACTTACTTTTCTTCTATATCTCTAGCTTTATCCCGCACATCGTGCGCGCAGTGTTCTTCGTCGAAATACAGCTTCTTCGTTTTATCAACATCCTGGACGCACACTTGCAATTCCTTTTGCACCATAGTGATCTGTTCGACGCACTAAAAACCAAAATTTTAAAATTCCCGTGCAAACGATTAAGAGCGTGCTTACTTTTCTGGAAGCGGCCTGTTTGTGTGCCCTCAACACTTTAGCCTCCTCGGCGATTTGCTGCTGGAAAACCTCCACAGCCGCCAATCTAGCGCGTGCCAACTTTTCGTTCTCCTCCAGCACCGTCCTCCAAACATTCCACATGTTCCTTTAATAAATATTGATTTTACACATTCCTCCTGGCACAAAACACAAAAATATTACCATTTCTCATCGCCGCCGTCCAATTTTATATCCGGTATATTTGGGATTTTCTTATTGAGATAAGCCGATGAGATCTTCAGCAGAGCCTGAAACAGGAATCGATAAGCGCCACACTCCGGGGGGATGTTTGTTATTTGTATATCTTTACTTCTGAGTACGACCTCTCTATGGAACAGCGTTTTATGATGAACGTCCTGATGTCCTCCAGCAGATCGCATTCATGCTGGTTTTTGGCTACTAATTTCGCTACTTGTTCGGAATGGAGGTTTTTCAGGAATTTCGCGTAGTTGCCCTGGAATTGATTCATGATTTTTTTTTTTGATGGTCACCTTTTTTCTGGGTTGGTTCGTTTTTTAGGTTTTTATTTGAAATCCCACCTTTCTCGGAGGAGGCTGCATGATGTTCTAGGTAAATAAATAAGAGTTCTCATTCACACCACTACACCACTCACCGCTCCCGACAACTTCAACTATGTCTATCTATTGATTGTAACACCCACTGACCGAGAGCGGCGGCGTCGCGACGTGCAACTCGCGCATATCGGGTCAAAACGCAAACCACCTAAATATATTGATGTTTTCGTTTCTTATCATGGGGAAAATTAGTTTTTGAACAATTTTGATTAAAGTCCAAAAGACAATTTTTGCCTTAAATTCTACCACAGCAATATTTTGACACGGATTGTTTCTCCAAACATCAATTAATGCCCACTTCTACCACAGCTAAGAGGTTAGGACACTCTGGGGTTAGAAAAAGTAGGATCATTTTGTGAATTTTTAGCAGCGCAACAATGAAATAAATCCAAATTTTAAATAAAGGTCTTTATTTTACAAATGAGTCGCCCAGATGCAAAATCAGCCATACATCTTTTTTTCGATTTTGAGGTTTTGGTGTCCCTGGATTCTACTCATTTCAGGCTACAATTTTAAAAACAAATTGACCTCAAAACCCATTCTAAACCTTTTAAAATTAAATTAGAAAAATCCTGTCGAATGCAAAACCTGTTACATTTCTTGGTTGAAAAAGCTGACATATTTATTCAGTTGCAAAACTTGTCTACTTTTTAGATAGTTTTACATAATTTTTCTGATCTCTCTTCGATATAACGCTCAATTAACACTATTTTTATTTATTTAATAGACAGACGTTGCAAAATCAGTTTTTGTCATTTTGCCACACATTTGTCAAAACACGTATGGCTGGTTTTGCATCTAGGCGATGACGCACAGTATACCATTTAACCGATCTAGCAATATAAAATTCATGAACTATTTTTTTGGTCCATTTTGATATAGATTTAAGAAAATGTATTCAAATATGTCAATAATTAAATTCAGTAAGAGATTTGAAATGTTTTATTAACAAACATTAAAAGTGCGATTCTTTTCGCAATCTACAACAAGTTAGTCTTACAAAGACTATATCAAACACTCATTGAAACAACTACTTCCTTGGCTAATACCCCGACGGATATTGAATTATACAACAAGTGTTTGCTGTTACACACAGTAACCTACTGTAAATGTAACAATTTGGGTCAAACTATTCAGGCCATCTATAGACGCGTTTCGAGATTTATCTCTCATTAGTATAGCTTTGCCATTTTCTCTAAACAATTTGACACCTTAGGAAGTAGTTGTTTCAATGAGTGTTTGATATAGTCTTTGTAAGACTAACTTGTTGTAGATTGCGAAAAGAATCGCACTTTTAATGTTTGAAGTATTCTGCAACCAAGAATTGGCAATTTCAATTATACTTATTATTAACAAAACAAATATTTTTTCTTGTAGTTCATTTTTGTTATGTTTGCCACTCAACTCATGTTGTGGAGTTTTTCTTATTCATAATAAATATGTATCACCGTGTATACTTTTAGATTAATCACAAGCGATAGACTTTATAAAACATTTTTTATACAGAGAATTTTTATTTGAAGAGTACAAATGCAAATTTTTATAATTTTCCCGGCGTTTGTTGTTTTTTTAATAGTTCAATTTGAAGCTTTAAACGAGTGTTTCCACTCCCAAGTTAAGCATGAAGTAAAATTTCGAGTTTAGAAAAGCCTGAAAATTTGGTTTGGTCGCGTAGCGCGAAGCGCGGAGCGACCAAACCAAATTTTCAGGCTTTTCTAAACTCGAAATTTTACTTCATGCGCCACGCGTATAAATCACTGATATATTATGAAATTAAAAATACACTGTTAAATCACTTCAATATTTTGAATTTCACAATACATCAGTATTTTATAAGCGTGGCGCATGAAGTAAAATTTCGAGTTTAGAAAAGCCTGAAAATTTGGTTTGGTCGCTCCGCGCTTCGCGCTACGCAACCAAACCAAATTTTCAGGCTTTTCTAAACTCGAAATTTTACTTCATGCTTAACCTGGGAGTGGAAAACACTCGTTTATAGCTTCAAACTGAACAACGATGAGTTGAAAATGTACAGTATATTTTTTATACAAAGTGCATTAATTTCTCCGAAAATGCTCTAACTATTTAATGGCGAAATTAATCTAAATACATAATTTTAGTCTGATACTTAACCTTATTTAAGGAATTTACAAAAAAAACAATTTTTATGACATTTAGGTAATGTTTAATCCACATTAAAACAACGTTTAATGTTGCTTCAATGTTAATATAACGTTATTTGTTTGTTTTTTGTTCAGTGGGTTAATTTTGGTTAACTTGATATCAATATATTAGCAAATTTAAGATTCGATAATGGAAAATAGTGTTGCAAAGTCATCCAAACTTTTTGTAAAGCATCATTTTTTGTCGATAAATTGACAATAAAAACGATTTTCTATCTGGGCAGTAATCCGGAGACAAACGGTATGGAATGCGTAGTACTTTAAAGGGGAGTGTATGTTGACATGTTGTGCAATTTGCATCCACAACTTCGAAGAGTACGGCACACTGAGCAAACACATTCAAGTAATGTTTCATCAACATTATTACAACATTCAATGTTTCTACTATGTTGATATAACGTTATTTGTTTGTTTTTTGCTCAGTGGGGGGTCAACATGGCAAAAAAGTGGTTCCAACAAGATGGGGCCAAACCCCATACAGCAAGAGCCTCGATGGAAGTTGTTAAAAAAATGTTTTCCAACCACGTAATATCGCGTTTTAGTGATGTTCCGTGGCCATTACGATCACCGGATTTATCGACTTTTTGTGGGGTTACCTTGAATCGATGGTCCATGTTGAAAATCCTTGCATTCTAGACGAGATAAAACTTGCCATTCGTGAAGAAACCGCAGCTGTGCCCCAAGAAACGTTGATAAGCGCAATGTTGAACTTTGAGGAGAGGCTCTATAAATGTGTCCAACAAAATGGACCTCATCTTACTGACTTAATCTTTTATAATTAAACAATCTTGTATACCAATGAAAACTAGATTTGTCACACATTACCCAGTGAGCAAATCCTAAATGGTAATGTTTCATCAACATTAAAGCAACGTTTAATGTTGCTACAATGTTTTTGTTTGTTTTTTTGCTCGGTGGGTATTTTCAGCTATAATATAACAAGTGGTATGATTATCATCGATAATATTCATGAGTGAAACCGATCTGCAGATTCAACGAGCCCGAAGGACAAGTTGAATGTGCTGCTCCGGTTTCACGAATAAATATTATTGGTTATTAATCATACCACAAGTTATATTTGATGAGAGAAACGAATAAAATAATGTGACTCCCTTAACATTATCAACAGCTGAGATATTGTTTTTTCCCTATTGATTGAGAATTTTTTAACCGCACAAAAGTTCGTAAACTGCCGCCACTGTGATTCTTTATTCATGGCGGTGTTTTTTGGCGTCGCACTTTTCACTTTTCTTTTAATATCACTGCACGAAACTTTACCTATTTTGACGTTTCGAATGACAGGACAACTTAACACCCACCGCTTCTTTTGTTTTTTATCATCGCGGTGATAGACATGTACCTATGGCTTTCCTTGCATCTCATTGGTTTAATATTTGTTCTAGTAGGCTATGAGTTATATTCTCGTAGTAATATTTTTTTTATATTGAAAATTATGAAAGTTGCACTCTTTTGAAATACATGCGTTAACAAATAAAACAGCGACCAATCCCAAACTTTAGGATTCTCTAAACTCAAAATTTTACCTGTCAGATTTGACAAATCATTTTCGTAGCAACCACCACAACAAGGTGATAGAATTCTATCACCGCTGTGATAACATGCATCTATAGAAATAAGCGATTCTGATTGGAGGAAATGTACCCATGTGACGCATGAGTTATATTCTCAGCTGTAATATACCAAGTGGTATGCTTATCATCGATAATATTCATGAGTAAAACCGAGCTGCAGATTCAACGAGCCCGAAGGGCGAGTTGAATGTACTGCTCCGGTTTCACGAATAAAATTATCGATTATTAATCATACCACGAGTTATATTCGATGAGAAAATATAACGAATTTCACTACATTTCCGTCTTGGAAACCTCACCCCATCGCCCGGTTGACATTTTTAATTATCGACTGCCAGATTTGACAAATCATTTTCGTAGCAACGACCAAAACAAGGTGATAGGATTCTATCACTGCTGTGATAACATGTATCTATGGAAATAAGCGATTCTGATTGGTGGGAATGTAGTCATGTGACGCTTGAGTTATATTCTCAACTGTAATATAACGAGTGGTATGATTATTATCGATGATATTTTGGAGTTGAAATCGAGCTGCAGATTCAACGAGTGAGCAGCACGAGTTGCATGTGCTGCTTCGGTTTCAACGACAAAATATCATCGATAATTAATTATATCACGAGTTATATTTAGTGAGAGAATATAACGAATAAAAAACATTATCGACAGCTGTGATATTGTTGAATTTTTTAACTGTACAAAAGTTCGTAAACTACCGCCACTGCGATTCTTTGTTTATAGCGGTGTTTTTGGGGCGTCACACTTTTTACTTCTCTATTAATATCACTGCACGAAACTTTACCCTAGCGATGTTCGTCCATTTTGACGTTTCGAATGACAGGACAACTTATCACCGCTTCTTTTGTTTTTTATCATCGCGGTGATAGACATGCACCTACAGCTTTCCTTGCATCTCATTGGTTGAAAATTCGTTCTAGTAGGCTGTGAATTGTATTCTCAGCCGTAATATAACGAGTGGTATGATTATTATCGATGATATTTTGGAGTTGAAACCGAGCTGCAGATTCAACGAGCCCGAAGGGCGAGTTGAATATGCTGCTTCGGTTTCAACGACAAAATATCATCGATAATTAATCATATCACGAGTTATATTACGGCTGAGAATACAACTCATAGCCTACTAGAACGAATTTTCAACCAATGAGATGCAAGGAAAGCTGTAGGTGCATGTCTATCACCTATATAAAATAATGTGACTCCCTTAACATTATCAACAGCTGAGATATTGTTGTTTCCCTATTGATTGAGAATTTTTTAACGGCACAAAAGTTCGTAAACTGCCGCCACTGTGATTCTTTATTCATGGCGGTGTTTTTTGGCGTCGCACTTTTCACTTTTCTATTAATATCACTGCACGAAACTTTACCTATTTTGACGTTTCGAATGACAGGACAACTTAACACCCACCGCTTCTTTTGTTTTTTATCATCGCGGTGATAGACATGTACCTATGGCTTTCCTTGCATCTCATTGGTTTAAAATTTGTTCTAGTAGGCTATGAGTTATATTCTCGTAGTAATATTTTTTTTATATTGAAAATTATGAAAGTTGCACTCTTTTGAAATACATGCGTTCCTTTTGCGCCACCGTGAACATTCATTTGTTTTTGTTTAACAATACCAATGAGAAATTAATATACTTAAAATGTTACGTCATTAAGTTATATTTAAAAATCTGCTAAAATCCAGTCAATTGTGATGATTTGTTTTCCAATAAAATATCAAAACGAAATGAGGAAATACAGATTTGCATGCAAAACCTCAAATTTTGATAAACCGGAAAAAAACAGCCGTTCGTGTTGTCAATTGACATGTTATAACTATATAAAAAATGCCAATTGACTGTCTTTGTAATGATTTTCAAAAAATGACTATTTTTATTATTCAATGAAATTTCAGTAATATGCTCAATTTCAATGAATTGATTTAAACGGGTGAAAATTGACGTAAGATCAATTATTTTCCAAAAGTCTAAATCTACCACAAGTGAATATCTCCAGAATGTCCAAAAATAGGCAAACATTTACGTTTGATGTACAATTTTCAAACTTGTAAATATTTAATGTAGGTACAGAAAAAACTCCCAAACGATCATTTATTTTAATGATATTTACAAAACATGCTGAGATGTCAAATATGTTTTCTTTAAAACTAATCTTAAGGGTCATTTCTAATGTACGAAAATTGTCATTTTTTATTCCAGTCTTTCCACAGAAGCTAGCCAAAGAAAAATTCACACATAATCTTGAGCCCTGTGTGCATCGCTTATAATTCTAGCTATTATGGTTTTTCTAAACAAAATCATGAAAATTGCAATTATTTTCAATAACGATATAATCTTCAAAAATGTTCACGGATTTGCAAAACTGATGCACACCAGACCTATTTTTGCCCCCTGAACATTTCTGTAAAGCTAGATTTTCACGAAATTGTCTGAAAAAGCTCAAATAAAAAGTTACACTCGTATTGCAATTTTCGGACTGCCGCCCCCATCTAGGGGTTAGATACGACTTCAAAGCCATTTAACAGTCTGCACTTATTTCAATAGATGGCGATCAGAAAAATAGTTTCATCACAAGTATTAATTTAATATTTTTTCAATATTTATCTGCATTTATAAACCATATTTGATACCATCAAGTTGTATAAAGTGCATTTTAATAAGAACGATACTTAATTTTTATTCAACAGATGTGATAACATAACCTACTTGTTTTCTTCTTCGTTCGCGTTTTTTATGGCCTTGACATCTAAGCCCTGTTGACCAGTCACAGTATTAATTAAACAAATGTTTGTTTAACCATCTGAATAAATAAATAAATATAGGGGTAGTTATTAAAGCAAAAGGTTATAGGAATGATTCTAGTTATTTTGATAATTAAATTATTGGAGTATCGACTGAATTTAAAATTTGGACTAACGCCCTTCCTGAGGGAATAGGAAAAGGAAAATACACGTACAGTTAGCAGGATGAGGTACACTAGAAGGGAATGCAAGGAATAGGAATATGAAAATGGATGTGACTGAAAGGATGCAAAAGGATAGGAGTCTAACCACGTGCTGGCTTTGCATTTTAATTTTTGCGCAGCGGTCCGACCTGCTCGGGATCTGGACGCGGACTCCCTTCTACTTGTTTTATTAAGTAATATACTATTAAAGAATATTTTTAATAAAACAATGGCATTTTATCAAAACATTCAATTATCAGATTTATAAGGCGAAAAACGAACATTTCTGTTGATTTCCCAAGAAATAATACTCCAAATACTCATCATAATTATAAATTAAATATGTGTGTTAACTTGACGATGCAGTTGATATAAAACAATCAAGTGAACTAAACAAAATGGAATTATTTTGATTACATATGATTTGATTAACCGTTTCCCTTATTGGTGGCCTCCTTGAAATACATACACTTCTGCTACTTCGACCATTTGAGTGATAATTTGGGAAATCATATATGCAATCTCTTGAGCAATCATTGAAGCGATTCATCGACAATCAATTTAAGTACAATCCCAATGATTCGTCTACACACATCACTACGTTACACGACATGCATCATTAGGTAAAGTAAAACACTTGTTTTGTTCCATATTTTTATTTTCAGTTGCCCTACATATGTTTTGATCCGTTACGATCATTTTCTAAGCAAACTCAGTTAAACATGTGTTTTATTTTACCCAATATAGTTCCATCAAGAAAACAGCACAATAAGTATCCAGTATAATAAAAACAGTAAGTAATGAAAGAAAAATATCATTCTTTATTTCTAGAATTGGCTTTCTTCATATTCGGTTACACCTCTCACTAGAATTTTCAGGCTGGTGCGACAAAAGTTTTCTCTCACACATATTTATAAATCAGAGTAGCTTCTGATTTAATTATCCTCTTGTTATAAAGAAGGATTTATGATATCTCTCAATAACTTTTGCACAATAGGAAACTAGAGATCATTTATTCGAATGAAAATAATCAATTGGTTCGATTATGTAAATAATCTAACATCTTCAAATCTACCAGAGATCACTTAAATTGCTCGAGAAATATCTCATATGATTGCTGAATATATTGCTCGAATAGTTGCTCAAAGGATCCACTCCATCACCTGAATCATAGCTCGTATGGTCATTTTATATTCCAATTAAATTTGTTTAAACTTTTAAACTGTATATTTTTTTACTGCAGAATTATTTTTTTATTGCCATTATTTGAAAAATTATCATTCAAGTGATTATATGAGCAATCACTCTTGCAATTACTATAGTAATCATTTAAGCAACTATTCGAACAATCATTGGAGTGATCATGATCATGATTAAAAAAGTAAAAGTATTATAAAAGCAAATACTACTACAACATTTAAGCAAAATCATTGCATTGCTAAATAAAACATTGCGGTGATAAATTATATTGTTCTGGGAGAGTGTTTCAAGGATTTCTAGGATAAATTAGGGTTACAGATCCAAACCATATAGGACGTCGACCCAAATTTTTATTAATAAATGCACTTTTTACATGGACATGCTCCGATGGACTGATTTTTAGTTACGAACATTTTTTACATAGAATTAAACAATTTAAATGCATTTTAAACGATTCGTAATTCATTTAAATAGATTAATTCTGTTTAAAAAATGTTTTCAGTTAGCAATGTCATATATATGCTGAAGACCCTATTCTCAAGGATTGCAAAAATACTTTGCTAATGATGAAAAAAATATGAAAATTATTCAATTACTGTCTTGCACGCACACCAAATTTTATAAAACACCAGTGACACGACACATTGGGACCGACACATCCAGTTGCTGGGTCGAGTCAAACTAGCAGAAGTGTATGTATTTCAAGGAGGCCAGCAATGAGGGAAACGGTTAATCAAATTATACCTAATCAAAATAATTCCATTTTGTTTAGTTTACTTGATTATGTTTTATATCAGCTGGATCGTCAAGCTGACATGCATAGTTAATTTATAATTATGATGAGTATTTGGAGTATTATTTCTTGGGAAATCAACAGAAATGTTCGTTTTTCACCTTATAAATCTGATAATTGAAAGTTTTGATAAAATTCTATTGTTTTATTAAAAATATTTGTTGATAGTATATTACATAATAAAACAAATAGGTTATGTTATCACATCTGTTTCGAGTTATGTTGAATAAAAATTAAGTATAGTTTTTTTATTAAAATAGCACTTTATACAACTTAATGGATTATAAAAGTAGATAAATATTGAAAATATATTAAATTAATACCTTTGATTAAACTATTTTTCTGATCGCCATCTATTAAAATAAGTGTGGAGTGTTAAATGCCTTTGGGGTCGTATCTAACCCCTAGATGGCGGGGCGGCATGCCAAAATTTGCAAAACGAGTGTAAATTTTTATTTGAGCTATCCCAGGCAATTTCGTGAAAATCTAACGTTACAGAAATGTTGAGGAGGCAAAAATAGGTTAGGTGTGCATCGGTTTTGCAAATCCGTAAACATTTTTAAAGATTAGTTCGTGATTGAAAGTAATTGAAATGTTCATGATTTAGTTAGAATGATAAGCGATGCACACAGGTCCTAAAATGGGCTCGAGATGTGTGCATTTTTTCGTAACTCTAGCTTCTTTGGCAAAGCTGGAATAAAAATAACGATGTTCGTACATCAGAAATGACCCTTAAACGATCAACAAAATTCAGTTCACTGCAAAATTTACAAAAATTATTGAGAATTAACATTCTTTCAAGACGCTAATAAAAGAAAATTACAAAATAAGATAAATAACAAGAGTTTCCAGTCTTTTCCCACTGAGCAAAAAACAAACAAATAACGATAAATCAACATTGTAACAACATTAAACGTTATATTAATGTTGATGAAACATTACTTCAATGTGTTTGCTCAGTGGGTGATTAAGCATGAAGTAAATATTTCGAGTTTAGAAAGTACTGAACATTTGGAACAATCCAATTTTTCAGGCTACACTCGAAATATGTACTTCATGCGCCAAGCGTACACAACACTGTTTTAAAGTAAAATTCTGAAGCACGTATATTATTTTTCTATGAGAATCTTGTGTTAAACTGCTACTAATTACTACGTTTTTATTTTATTTTTCAGGTGACCCATCAATAAAAAAATATTGCTCATCACTGATATTACGGAAAATAATATCGCTTAATTTCGGTTCTGTTCAAATATGTGCGTTAAAGTCTGCTAAACTTTAACGCACATATTTGAACTGAACCGAAATTAAGCGATATTATTTTCCGGTTCAGCAAACCGATGCTGAACCGGAAAATAATATCGCTTAGTTTTCCGACCAAAATAACGGTTTTTTCTGGTTTTTGGTTCAGTTCCGGTTCGAAGCCCTGCTTTAATTAATTAATGATTAGTACTTCTTAAAAACACGACTACTTTATTCACAAATTCTTTGTTTACACATTTGCATTTTGATGAAAGAGAAATGTTTGAGAGATCTTCAAGAGCGGATTTGTAGCAAGATGCGCCCTACGCCCATATAAGATGTCCCAAATACCAGAGTATATGCTGTATTGTGATCGGCCAAAAATTGACCCCCATTTTTTTTAACGGAAATATCCGTTTTGGGGTCAAGATCTAGTTTTATCTCAATGATGTCGATCTGTGGCACGATTTCAGCGAAAATAGCTCATGGGATTGTCATCAAATTTTGTATTTGGGTTCTATTCTATATCTGGCGCCCAGTTAAAAATGAGTGAAGACCGGAATCCGGAAGTGGATGTTTACTCTTAGCGTTTCTTCGTATCTCGTAAATTTTAAACATAGTCAAAAAATCTTTCAAATAAAAGTAGTAGAGAATAAAAAAAATAAACATTTAATGAGTACGTTTTTTGTCGTGGCTATTTTGGTTTTCTTAAAAATGGTAAATATGATTTCTTAAACATCGTTTAACAGTTTTTTTGAGCCAAAAAGGTGGTCATGGTCCAAATAAAAATTCCCCACACCTCTCCTAATTATAGCGAAACAACAAACAAAATTTATTGAGCAAGCTCAATTTGGACGTGAGATATAAATATTTTTTAGTTTTCCTCCCACTGAGCAAAAAAACAAAAAAAATAACGTTATATCAACATTGTAGCAACATTAAACGTTGTTTTAATGTTGATGTAACATTACTTAAATGGATTTGCTCAGTGGACTATTTTCAGAAATTTACGGTTTTTAAGGGTAGGAAATACGTGAGTGGGAGTGAGATAGACTTATGCAGGCTTCAATGTTAAATTTTGATATAAAGCCTACCCCTTTCGATTTTTGGTAAAAAAAAATATTTTTTGAATGCTAGCAAAAAATTCCAATTTTTTTTCTACAGTGTGAATGCTATTATTTATTATTTGTTTAGGGCGACGGTAAGTATTTTTTTTAAGCAACAAAGTTGAAAAAATATCATTTTACCAGTAGCAGACATTTTATTGTACAAATTAACTTCAATAAGTAATTTAAATAATGAATTCAATAAATAATCCTATATTATTTTAATTTGTGCTCGGTACCTGTGTTGGCCACAGCAGATTTTTATAAAACAGTTTAATTTATAGTTTTAAACGTGTGTTTTCCACTCCTAGATTAAAAATGATGTAAAATTTCGAGTTTAGAAAAGCCTGAAAATTTGGTTTGGTCGTTCCGTAAAAATAACAATACGCTACTAAAGCAGTGTTAAAGAAGTATATTTTGAATTTTACTTAAACCATTATTTTATACGGGTGGCGAATCAAGTAAACTTTCGAGTTTAAAAAAGCCTCTCTAACACGAAATTCTGGCTACGCCACTGTTGCCTTTAATCATAATTAATCCTATGATTAAGTAAAAAATCGATTGATTAAATAACTGGATATTGTGTCGACATTATTCGATCAAAATTACAGGTAGTAACGGATAAGTTCTTTCATTGTATTGATTTTAGAATTACTAATATGGCATATGCAACTTGTTCACTCTGCGTATAAAATTGCCTTTACAAATCTCAGGCTTACTAGTGTAAATCTTAAAATCATCCCCATTCCAAGCGTGCATTATGTTTTTTTCTTGTATAGCTCGCAATTTCATATTGTAATACTACAAAATTAAACTGGAAGTGGATGTTTACTCTTAGCCTTTTTGTCGTATTTCGTAAATTTTAAACATAGTCGAAAAATCTTTCAAATAAAAGTAGTAAAGAATCAAAAAATAAACATTTAATGAGTACATATTTTTTGTCGTAGCTATTTTAGTTTTCTTGAAAGTGACAAATATGATTTCTTAAACATCGTTTAACCCCGTTTTTGAGCGAAAAAATTGGCCACAGCAGATTTATTTAAAAGAGTTCAATTCCTAGTTTTAAACAATTAAGAATGATGTAAAATTCCGAGTTTAGAAAAACCTCAAAAGTTGATTCGGTTAAAGAAGTATCTTTTGAAGTTCACTTAAACCAGTGTTTTATACGTCTGGCGCATGAAGTAAAATTTCAAGTTTAGAAAGGCCTGAAAAAGATTCTGCCTCCCTAAAACGTAATCCTGGCTACGCCACTGTTGCCTTTAATCATAATTAATCCGCTGATTAAGTAAACATTCGATTGATTAAATAAGTGGATATTGTGTCGACAATATTCAATTAAAATACAGGTAGTAACGAATAAGTTCTCTTCTTCGCTCATTGTTTTGATTTTAGAATTACTAATATGACATATGCAACTTTTTAGCTTGTTTAGCTTGCAATTTCATATTGTACTCTTACAAAATTAAAGAAAAGTATTATACTTTACCTCACCTTTGATTTTTCTTCGCAAATAACTCATATTTTAAACACTGACATCACCAACTGACAGAAACGTCAATTTTTGATAATAATTGAAACACTTTGTGACGCCATTAAATAGGAGTAATTCATAAAAAATGTGTTTTGTTAAATTAATAAATCAGTGAGCGCCATTGCTTATTACATTGACTAAATAACTAACACCTCAGTATTTATACTGGAAACTCATTGTTCTATGGTAGATTTAATTGCCGAAGCATTCATTAGATTATTTCAAGATACATTTAGCCTTACAGAGGGTAATTAAATAAACAGAATTTAAACAAAATAATGAAATCATAATGTTGGAATAAAAACAAACTATTTTCGTATTTTTAATATTTAATATAAAATATTACGAATTAATCCTTAAATCGTATCACAAGAAATTCAATTTACAAAATTATAATCAATACGAATTAAAATTACTTTGTACATGTGTGTGTTCAATAATATATGCAGGAAACATCCTGTGCATCTGTTATATATTTTTTGTTTGTTTTGTTTTAACAAATATAAAAGTGTACATTTTTTCAATATAAACAAGTGAGAAAAACATTAACAGTCATTTATTATGTTTACGTACTTAAGTAGAAAACGATAAAGAAAAAAGAAAGGGTGATAAATGCATGAACTTCAGAAAAATATACACAAAGTACCATTTGATGGATTTGTTTTTATTATATGAACAATGTATAATATCTTTAATTTTCTTTTTATATATAAAAAATTAATGGAATTTAAAAACTATGTACATTTATAAATACAGCTCTTTTAGTGGTTGGGTGTGTTAGGAAATTGTACAAATAACATAATTTATCGAGTGCTTTACAGGATAACGGATTGATTAGTTCAAATCGAGCGATTTTTTATTTAATTAACAAAGGATGGATTTTTCAAATTGAATAGAAACTTGTATATAATTTTATATATTTATTATATTATTTGTTTGTAACATGAAACAAACAAATGGCTTGTGCAGCTCAATAAAACTCGACACACATTTTTTTAAATTAAAGAAATCGGGTATAAAAAATAAAATATCTTAGATTAAAATATTTAAGTAAAAAATTTGTTTAATATAATACATACAAATTACAAAATTATAATAAAATAAAACTGTACAATCAATAAAATAGAATAAAATAATGGCTTTCACAACAACAATATATTCATATTATAAATAAATTGCACTCACGCAAGCCATTTGTTCTGTACAATATTTGATGAAATTCTATAACGATCTAGCTATCAAAAATTTCAACACGAGTTAATCATTTTAAATGAAATATATAAATTAGTACTATTTTATATTCACAGTTATTATAACTTACAGTATGTACAAAAATATGAATACATGTCTTGTGAATGTAATTGACTTTTGTACACTGAAATCAAAGACATACACATTAATAGTCTACATGACATATATGTATGTATATATTTATAGGATACAATATTAACATGTGCACGTTTATTTTTACGCACATGAAAATCCTATTTACATTTTTTCTTTCTTTATTTAAAACAATTTGTGGAAGGTAGTAGTGGAGCTAAAAACAGGTGGAGATAAGACTAATTCTGTACAAATTCACTGCCACCTAACTTATCTATTATATGCATTTTTTTATCTATACAAGTCTTTATGTTACACTTTATCATCTAACTTCACAGTCCTTGTTTAGAGGCAAGGTTGTAGTTGCATGCACGGGTGAGGGTGGTTCGGGGAGATTCAAAGTTGTACTAGAACTCAGGGATGATGGAGGGGGAGGCGCAGGTGCAGGCGGGGGCCGAGGTTTGTCTTCTTCAAGCGGCGGCGGCGTTTTCATCACATAGCCTGAACCCGCCTGGCACCGAGATAACTTTAATTTAATCGGACTCACTTTAGTTCGCACCGTTTGTGCCGCGCTAACACCTTCTGTCCTTTCACAATCTTTATTACTCACGTGATCGACGTTCGTTTTCACTTCGCTGCAAGTCTCCACTTGCACGTCTGCACCGCTAGTCCGTTCGGTATCCGTCTTTTTCCCAAACCTGATTATTAACTTTGGAGTGTTGGTTGCCTCGTTGGTTATAATTTGTACTTCTTGCTTCTTCTTTTTCTTGCTCTTTTTATTGCTCTTGTCCTTCTTCTTTTTCTCCTTCTTCTCACCGAAATCGGCCATCACTTGTTTTCTAAACTTCATGCTCTCCCGTTTTAAATCCTCAACGCTCGGTTTAGCCACAGCAGAGAGCCGTTTTTTAGGAGGTCGAATTCGATCCCTCTTTTCATCGATTTTACTACCACCCACTATACTATTCCCGCTGATTTTAATCTTCAACTTCGGAGCCAGCGGTTGCTGTTGTTGCTGTTGGACTTGTCTGGGCGGGCGACCTCTCCTCTTATTACTCAATGGGTTATCAAAACTAGATGAGAAACCGCTATTGCTATTATTAGAACCTATACTCCTCCGCCTCTCCAGAGAATTATCACCGTCATCCATTGTAATATCCAACTGTCTAAGTTCCCTCGATAATCCCGGCCTTTTCTCTTTCTTAACTTTAGTTTCTATTATATCATCAGCACCAGTGCGGTAATCCCGATAATCCTCTTTCGTTGGTATACTGGTCATGGAAGCAACGGCTTTAGGAATTGTTATTATAGTACGATTAATAGATGGCATCACAGGAGCCGATGTAAAGCCAGGAGTTACGGCTTGATCGTCCATGTAAATATCTTGCGAGCAATACTGGTGCAACAACTCCTTCTTCCTCATCCTCCTTAAATTCGTTGACGTACCTGAATTCAAACTCGACGATGTATGCACGGATGTGTTGTTAGAAATCAAATTCGGTACCATGTTTGTAGCACTAGTATCACTGACGGGCGGCAACGGAGCGACTGTCGAAGTGTTATTAGAAAACGGCCCCTTGATTTTAACTTTAAGCTGATTCCTAGAATCCGATAAGGATACTTTTATATTAGATACCTCAGGAGTAGATTCTTCGGGCTTATTAGAACTAGCTGAAAGAGCACTTTGTAATTCTTTCTCAAAAGATTCGTCGAGCTCCTCATGTGCAGGTTGTTCTGTCACACCCGAACTGAACGCACCCAATAAATTATCATTAAACTGCTGGTTGTCAAACGTGCTGTTGTAGGTCCGCATATCCACAGGGCCTGGTAATACTGGTTGCACTATAGTTGGGAATGTCTTGGGTTCTTCAATTAGAGGTTCAGGCGAAGCGGGTTTAGAAAGAATTTCATTGATCGGCGAGGGCGGTTTCAACCCGCTCAAATCAGTGTTATAAGACCGGCTCTTATTGTTAGGACTAGTGAATTTGGGTGATTCCGATGAATCTCTTGAAGCATGAAGTGCCTCGAGCTTGCGTTCGTGCACATCAGCAGATTTCCGTCTCTCGCGCATCATTCTTAAATCACCCATATTGTTAGGCACATCATCATCGAAGTCTAAATCATAAACTGTTCCTATTAATTTATTATGTATGGTATTTGTGTTGTGCGTGTATTCGTAATCATGGTGGGAATGACTAGGGCGACCTCTACCGCGCCCCCTTCCACGCCCGCGTGCTTGCGATTGAGAACCACCCCGAGAACCGCTCTTAGCTGAACCCTTTTTCCCATCGCGACCACGCCCACTGCCCCCTTTAACATCGTACCTCGGACTCTTCGGGCTTTTACTAGGAGATTTATTGCTGTTGAGCTGCTGCTGTTGTTGCTGCTGGGATATAAACCTAGCTGATGTTCGCGTCGGTTTACTCGGCGATTTCTTTCCTGCGGAACTGTTCGATTTCAAGGACGGATTCGGAGATGGTTCCACGTGATTCGGAGTGGAATTGCTGAGCGTGGGTTCAGGAACCGGCACCACCTCAGCCACCGGCTCCTCCGCTGGTTTATCATCGCTCTTACTCTCGATTGGCACGGGAGGTAGATTGACCATAGCGGCCGTTAAAGCCATGTTGTGCTGCGAGGAGGTGAAAGCGGCGGTGCACGCAGTTGAGGAGAATAGCATAGCTTCCTCCATGGGTTTCGTTAGAGGAGGTATCACAGAATGCGGAGTGGGGAAAGATGCCCCGTATGGGGCCGGGAACATGACTGCACCAGGGGAGGGGAATGGAATCTGAGTATTAATATTAGTTGAAGGAAACAGGCTTACAGGCGTGCTGACAAAAGGATTAACTTCGGAGAACGGCGGGTATTCAGGAGGGAACATGTTTTGAGGAAGCACGCCAAATGGTAATTGATCAATCGGAGGGTGGTTCATTATCATAGGGTCCGGCCTCTTCGTAATGTCCTCATCTTCGTTTCTCCTCGAACCGTTACTCGCCGTTGAAGCTGCTGAACTAGACGAAGATCTCCTCGTAGGCATAACCTCACTATCAGCCCACTTGGCTTGAGGGTGAATATCATAAGGACTAGGGCTGCAATCCATGGAGGCCGCATCCAGAAACGGAGTTTGCGTCACCCTCCTTTCGTGAACAGTAGGCGAGTCTCCTTTCAATGACTCCTCCCTCAATCTATTCTCCAACTGCTGCGAGATAGGCATTGCCGTTTCATAAGGTGGTATGTATGGTGGAATATGATCGTTGAAAACTTTAGGGTCAGCAGCTTGTAGATTCGGGTAACTCTCGCTGGGCGGCACCCATCTTTCATCAGCGGGAGCAGCAACATCCAAATGTTGCTCTTGTATTTCAGGTACATTTTTACTCACATCCAATGGGGGTGCGTTAACCTCATTGAGGAATTTCCCGTAATCTTTTTGTTCACTAAACTTAGAACTTTCCGTAACTTCTACACGCATTTCCAGGTTAATTTGTGCGACTGGTTGGTCCTTAACAACATTAACAACATCTTCCTTCGCGGATTCAATTATATTATTAGGAACTATCTGCTCAGCGAAATCAAGCCTATCGTTATCGTTCTTCGTGCTCGATGCCACGCTAGCCGAATCGTCAACATCGTATCCGGTAGATTTTTTACTCAAACCCATTCGTAATTTTTCTACTAAATTCAACGTTTCCCGTGCGCTATCCTCTTTAGAATCCTCCTTGAACAACACAGAGTTTCCCAGTGAGAAAGTCAACGGTCCCTTCATTACGTCTTCGTCTTTGGACATTCCAAAACCGTCGTTAAGCATGTTATTAAAATCAGCCAAAAAGTCGACGTCTTTAGGGTTCGGTGAGAAAATAGAACGCGCTTGATTACATTTTTCTGTTGTTTTCAATAAATCATCTTTTTTGTTTTCAAGATCAGGTTTGTAAGAATCCATAGGTTTGTAGGAATCCATAGGTTTGTACGAATCCATGGGTTTGTACGAATCCATAGGTTTGTACGAATCCATAGGTTTGTATGAATCCATAGGTTTATATGAATCTACATCAATAATATTACTTTCTTCAGTCCGATCATCCAACTGCATTAATTGAGGTTCCGGTTCGGGCATAGGCTCAGGTTCAATAACTGGTTCCGGATCTGGTTCCGGTTCTGATTCTATTAAAATTGGTTCAGGTTCTATAACCGGCTCAATTTCAGGTTCCATAACAGGGTCGATTTCAGGTTCTATAACAGACTCGATTTCAGGTAGAGATTCTGGCTCAGGTTGTAACACCAATGTATTGCTACTACTTTTAATTTCCTCTTTATGCTCGGGTGATTTAATTGGTGCCAATTTATTAGCAAATATATCTTCAATGCTCTTCCCTTTCACAGGCGATTTCTTCAGAGGACTCTCTTTCTTACTCACAGACTCTTTACTCTCACGAGTTTTAACAGGGGACTTGACGATTTTCTCGGGCGATTTTGCTGCCTTTTCAACCTTGCAGTTGGTAACCTTGTTGCTCGCCTTCCTCTCCAAAATCTCCTTCTCCAGATCCACTACGGCAGCCTCTTGTTCTTTAACGGGGAGTTCCTCAGGCTTTTCTTTTGATTTGAGCGGAGAGAGTAACTTATCTGCTGATTTCTTTTCAGCTCCCGACGCTGGCTTGTTATCGTGTTTTCCCTTCCTGGTCTTCTCTCGCTCAGGAGACTTACGCTCAGCGATATTTCCAAGCCGGACATTAGTGTCTCTGATTCGATCACCCGTGTTGGTGGAACGGGGCCGGCCTCTCGATGGCCTCCCTTTACCGCTGCCCCTTCTGGGTGGTTCCTCTCGCTCAGATGCCGCCTGTTTCTTGTCAGTGCTTTTTCTACCAGGCTTATCGGGTGCCGGATGAACAGTTTGCTCGGGAAGCCCTTTCGGAGATGGTGGTCGGCTGGAATCGCTCGAATCCGATGAACTGGTTGAAGCCGTGGATTTGGCTGCCTTGTCAAGAAAGGGCCAGTCCTTGCTACCAGTTCGTTTCGGAGACGCCGAACTCTCAGATTGCACACGTTTGGCTGGTGGATCGTCATCGCTGTCCGAACTAGAGCTGCTTGAGGTGTCGCTGGAAGAACTAGAGGAGGAAGACGTGCTGCTGTTGGAAGATGACTTTCTTTTGTTTTCGATAACTTTAGCAGGTGGTTCTTTCGCTTTTTCTTCTTTAACCTCCTTGGGTTTAACAACCTCGATTTCTTTTTTCTTAATTTTCTCCTCAACTTGATCTTTTTCTTTGTTTTTGCCTTTATCGTCGGTCGGGACAGGTTCTGCCGGTGGTGCCGGTTTTCCCAATCCACTTTTAATGTGCTCAGCTGCCTTTTTAGCAGCCTGTCTTTGTGGAACATAAGCAAGTGTATCTTGCTCAGTTTTGTCAATTTCCTTGTCGATATCAAACACGTCTTCTTTCTTACTTTCTCTGTATTTATTCTTTTCCTCCCTCACTTTTACGTCCTCCCTAATTTCTTTTTCTTTGTCCTTTTCCTTGTCTTTTTCTCTATCCTTTTCCCTTTCCTTATCCTTTTCTCTATCCTTTTCCTTATCCTTATCCTTTTCCCTATCCTTATCCTTTTCTCTATCCTTCTCCTTATCCTTAATAATCTCTTTTGTTTCTTTGACCTCTTTAATCTCTCTATTTTCTTTCGAATCTTTCGGTGGTCTTCCCACTTTAGCACGCTTTACAGACTTTTCTGATTTCTCTTTATCAGCCATAGGTTTAGACTCAGGAGGTTCGACTGGTGTTACAACAGCCTGTTCTTTGTTTGATCTTCCTCCGGTGTTGGATTTAATATTTTCAGTTGCTTTCTTAGCAGCCTGTCGTTGTGGAACAATGAGATCAGAAGGTACGTAATCCTTTTTCTTACCGTCTTTTTCTTTCTCCTTATCTTTCTCTTTTTCCTTATCTTTTTCTTTCTCCTTATCTTTATCTTTCTCCTTCTTAGGAACATCCTCTTTTGTTTTCTTCTTATTCTCAGGACTGCCTTTATTAGGACTCTTCGATGTGGAGGGTTTATGTGAGAACTCTTTGACAGCAGCTTTTGTTCGAAGTTTGCTTTGCGATTGCGAGTCGCTGGCCGCGTTCGACGATTTGTCATCGTTTTTAATCGAGTAGTCAGAACTATCACTATCAGAATAAATAGACGACATAGCTTTTTTGAGCGGGTGCGAGGATTTGATCGGCATTAGCTCATCGCTGTCGCTGGCCGAGACGCCCAGCGCGCTCTCCATCTGCTTCAATCGTGATGTTGGTAGGTGCCAGTCTTTCTTGGGAGGTTTAATATCGTCTTCACTGCTGCTATCGATTTTGTTTCTTTTAATACTGTGACGTTTTTTCCGGCGGTCCTTGAGCTTGCTGCAGGTAGTTGCATTCTTACTGGGTGATGTTTTCTTTTTTGCAAACGGTTTCTCATCCTCTGAGCTGCTGTGCAGCCGGTTCTCCTTATTATCTTTCGGCTTCTCGTCACTACTGCTTGCGCTGGATAAACTACCGTATAAACTCTCACTGCGTCGCTTTGAAGAACCATTGTAGTAAATCTTTTTGTACGGATTGTTCTTGACGTCTTTGAATAGCCCATTAACTTCGGGTTTCTTTTCATCGCTCGAATCGTGTGGTGGGGATTTTATACCGGCTATCCGGGCGAGCAGGGTTTCGAAGTTGTTTGAATGGTCTTCCGCGCTGTTCGAGGAGTAGAGCCGGTCATATATCGAGGGCCCGTGATTGGCTTCGATTACTGCATGTATGACAGCTTGCGGTAGGGAGCTGTTACCGTCTTCTAAAACAGCTGCTTGTTTGTAGAAGGTCTGTTCGCGCATTTTGAAGAACGAACGGGAGAGCTTCTCTCGCCTGCTGACCATGTAACACAGGTTGCGCACCCTTTCGAGATCCTGCCTGAGCTGCACAAACATCTTCATCTTCTCTTGATCCGCTTGTTCCTGTTTATGAGAGAGCATGTCAACGTCCTCAGATTTCGGCGGTAGTAAAGGTTTGTTATGCCCAGCTTTACGTTTTAATTTCCAGTAATTGTATATACACTGCAGGGCGTCAGAATCAACCTCTATATGAACAGCAATATCCTTAGCACTTACATGTTTGTAGAATTCAGCTTCTATTTCTTGAGATCTAATCAGCCGGGCTTGATTCTTTTCTTCCGAAGTCATGTCTTTCCTTTTCTTCCTCTTGCAATCGTCATCCTCGGAACCAGAACAAATGCTCTTTTCCTTCTTGCTGGATTTCGAATGCTTCTCACAATATGATCTAAGCTTAACACCGTCGTCCGCATTTTCATCCTCAATAATTGCACGCATCTCCAGCCCGTGTTTGAACGCACAGGTAACATGATAAGCGGTCTTACAAGTCTTAACCGAACACTGTATGCAAGCACCAACCCTCTCCCTGCACAGCACGCAAATCAAAGCCCATCGACTCTGTGGTATACTCGAGATCTTCGTGATGGGTTCCATCCGTTCCACGCAGCCTATACTGACTTCCGGAATCCACAAAGCACACGACACGTGTGCCCACTTCTGTCCAGACCGCGTACACTTCATGGCGCCCCCCTTGTTCGGGCACAGGACGCACTCGGGTCGCTGAGATATCTTGCACGTACAACACAGCCACTGTCCTTCGGGTATGCGCGTTATACCGTAGCAGGCCTGATGCACACAAATGTTACAACTATCACAAAACACCATCTCATTGCCTTCTTCACTGTCAGGCGACCGGCACACATCACATATGACGTTCTCGTCGTACTCGATCCCCAATCCCTCCTCGTTCCTGAGTATTGCTTGTATTTTCTCCCAGCACCTTAGCTCTAGGCGTTCCACCACCCGTTCGAACTGATCCTCGGATATTGAGCCCAGACCTGCCGTTAAGCGTTCATTATTTACTATCTTCAGCCAGGCCACGTCACACTCGTCAAGATCATAGGAACACGCTGCTTCTGCTTGCGCCGGTGCCAAAGACAATTGGTGCTCCTCTGTCTTGAAGTTGTCATCCTTTGTTATTCGGATATATTTTGTTTTTGGACTAAGGAACATAAAACAAAGTATTAACAAAACAAAGAATAAAACAACATATTTTTAAATGCAATGAGCCACAAAATGTTATTTGGAAGTAAGCCGTGAACAAATAACTTAAAATAAATTTTATACTGGCTGTAAATGTGTTTTGTGAAATTGAAAATATCTGTCTTTGTTTAATTTTACAACACATGCCATTTAGGGTTCAAATAGATCTCGGTAAGCTTTGCTATTGTTGCCAATTGGTTTATAAGACAGTCAAGTATAATAAATAGTTTTTCGTACAATTTAAAGAAAATCTAAAAGTGGTAGTGGTGCATGCTTCTACTTCTTGTTTGCTTTAAAAAAAATCTGTATTACGGCAATTGTTGATAAATTCATGTGATTAATAAAATAGAAACTCTGAAACCGTGAAATTTTTCAAATTAATATTTGTTATTCAGGGTAGCCAACCTTCAGTGTTTCCATAGGGAATCTTAGTTAGTGGAAGAAGTAGAACTTTTTTTAGAGAAATTGAATAGGATTTTTAGACTATTGATAAAATTATTAATAAACAAGATGTAACACAAAGTTGTGTTTTTTTAAATACATGTCATAGGGCCAATATATTCACCTTCCAGTAACGTGTTTAGTAATGTTAATGATGAGATTGTCATCTGTAAACGTATATTCACCTTTCATTAGTGGCATCTTTTCAGTAAATTGAGGTTACAGCAAACAAAGTTATAGATCACTACAACTTCCCGGTAAAAGTTGCAGAGCAGATCATAACCTCACTTATCACGGATTCTTAGATTTGATAATGGAGGTAATTGACGATATCAATCTTATAGTTGACGAAATTGATGACGAGATTAGTTGTAATTTAAGTCGCAGATGATATAATACTCAAAACTTGTTAAATCCAGAAGTTCAATGGCTCAAAAATACTAGTACCTTTCCAAGGAGTAAAGGCCCGTACCAATTAGAACATTTGCCCATTGCGTGTCATCGGAACGTAAAATTTGATGATACACACAATGGTGCACCCGATTGCATATTTTAATCCGTATCATAGAAGTGTGTCTTAAAAATAAGACGGATTCTAGTAGTTGATCAACAGCACGACGTGACCGAAAAGTGATCGAGGTTCCTTTCTTTTGCTCAAGCTCACAGTCCTGTTGAACCTATTTTTTTATCTGGTTGACTTTTTCGAAAATTTCACAAGTGTCATTTTATTGGGCTCTTAAAACTCCACTACTTTGCCCATTTAACCGTTTTTCTATCTCTTATAGTTTCCGAGATTCCCATACAGAACAACATCTAAAAAAACTTACCCTGCATATAATAATTTAAATATCCATTTGAATTATCATTATAATGATCAGTCGATTCGATTACATTCAAGTAACAATCATCCAATTGTTAAAATCATTCATTTACGCTGATCACTATTATAGATAGAAGTGAAATACACACAAGAGTTTTATTAAATCAAAATTAATGTATATTATATCAAATGAAAATATATAAAAACAAAGAAGTTGGAGATAGGTTTGAAAAACGTTATTCTACAAAATCCAGAACATATTCTAGATCAAATGGTTTTCTTTTCTGCTTCATGATAAAGATTTATGTTCACGAAAATGACACTTGCATCTACACATAATGAACAAAAAATCGTTAATAAATATAAGTTCTATAGCAACAAAATGCAGTCTGTTAATGTGATTCTAGATTTGCCTCACTGTCTATATCCGTGTCGGCCAAACTGTGTGCCGTGAGAGCGTAGCTTAGCTTAGTGTGCCGCAAGGTGAAAAAGTTTGGCCTATATCTAGGAAATATATTGTTAGCCTAACGGTAACTTTCGGACGTGAATGTCTGATGTCAAGATTGTTAGAGAAAATGTAACGCACAAGTTATGTTTTATAAATAAATGTTCTAACAAATAACTTGTGTTTTGGTTAGATAAAATCTAGCGCCCGAGTCAAGACTTAAAACAGAGCGACATAAAAAATCACAGTTCCATACAAATGTTGCAGTAATTTCTGCTGCTTTTAATAGCGAGCTTCAATTATACGGTAACTTGTTTTTTTAAATACTTTGTTTCCATATCTCTTTAGAATAATGAATACATCACTTTTTTAGTACACTGCACGGAATAGTATATTACTAGTCCAAAAAAAAAAATCCGTACACACGTGACATATAAAAATTGTGAATGACGATGTATAACTTCTACTTTATTTATCCGAAAAGCTCAAATTTACGATATCGTTCACCTTATGGTTTCGATTTTGCATGTTAAAAAGATATTTGGCTTTAAGAGGAAGTGCTAACCTGAACAAATTTCGAAAAACTGTTATTAAGTTTGATTTTCTTTCGAATTGGTTGTATTTCTGCACTACCATAGATGCTACTGGTTTGAAAATAAATAAAATATTAAGTTTTATATTGTCGTTTTCAGATAAGTATAATAAAAAATATCATTTATTACACATCCAGAAATGGATATTTTCATGCTTGCATAACTTCCTGTGTTTGGCTTCGCGTTACACATGGATAAAATCTCTTATTCAGGACTGGCAATGAAATATACTATTCTATCTGTCCACTTCAATAAAGAAAAGTTAAAAATACCACATTCTATTCATTCTTGCTTGACACACTACCATGTTTTGACAGATTTTTCCCCAAACTAGTTTTACACTGCACTATATTTTTGCTATGATAGTGATAAATTAACACTATCATTGATAAAATTGCACTACATTTAATATTTAATGAGGTTATGTTCTTATGGAAATAAAAAATAAACATTACATTACAAGTATTTCGTTGCATAGTTGACTAAAATTGTTATTGAATGATTTAATTCAAATAATTAACAGATATTACTATTCCCGTAATTTTCAATTTAAATTTTCTTTACTGAATTAAAATAATTAATTGTTCAAAACATAAACAAACCTTGCTAGCTGTCATGTTTACAAAACAAAATAAGGTTAAGTGCATAAATGACTACACTAAGCACACGCTAATAAAAAAGGATGAATTTAATACGTTATTTAAATCTACATGTAAATATTTATAAAATTTACTCACGGTTTGAATTCTGTAATGGGCTCATTATGTATCGGAGCACAATGAGTAACGGTGACACTGGGTTCGGGCAGGGAGTCCGGATTAACAGGCACCTGCACCCCGCGCTCCCACTCCTGCTTCCACTGGTCTACGATGACCCAGTACTCGTCCGAAGCGAGGGGTTCCGAGTCGGGCAGCTTCATGGCGCTAATCAGATCTTTGCGGAACAGCTCAGCGGGCGCTTCTGTTGTAGTACGATTGTATATTTTGAGGTCATTGATTGGCCTCCATGATGCCATGGTGGTCGCCTCTTCTTCCTCCTGCGCCGTCGCCGGTCGCTAAAACAAGATTCAACCTCAATCCCCCACACTTATCGATATTTATCAAAGCACTTACCTTGCGCCTCTTAATAGGAACCGAGCCATCATCAGAACGGTTAGGCCGTTTTACTCTCTGGGACATCGCACAGAATAGTGCAGCTTTAACAAATTACTGTTCAACCTGAAATGTCATCTTGTTAGAAGACGGTTGTTTTGTTTACAAAGTGGCTCACTTACTACATATTTATCCGTACAAAAAATATTTAAATTAAGAGCGGTTACATCTGGAAAAGAAAATAATGTTGTTAGTGGAGAACAAAACATACTTCATTCTAAGTGAAATAAATGTTTTCCTGGGATGTAAAAGGGCTGTGTAATTGCAATGTTTGCATCAATAAAAACTTGTGAAAAATAATGCATTAGCTATTGCTTAGAAATATGAAAATAAAAAATAAAAGACAAGTAGGTAGCCTATGGCTATGTATTTTAATAGGTTATTGCTGGGCTTAAAACTAGTTTTCCTGGACGCACAAATACCTTTGCCGGCCGTGTGGGGACAATACCGAGCATTTCGGGCCATTATTTCGACTTTATAGGTGATAATCTCGTAAAATAGTTTGACAAACAGTAAAGGTGTCTCCCATGTCTATATTGTAAACATTTGCACTGTTCACATTGCACACACAAAAGTTAAGTCCAACACAATTATTATCGACGCCACTACTATATACAAATCATATGGTTACCGTTTTCGTGTGGAATTTCATGTTTTCCGATTAATTTTAGTGTTTTTTTATAAAATCGACTCCATTAGACTCCATTTGGTAAGCCTAACAACATTGACAATCTAGATGGCGCACCTGTCGGTCGACACAGAAGCACCAACTACCACCGACTCCGTCTCACTCTTTTCGTACTAAATATTTTTTTACAACTAAATAAATCATTTAACAAAACATCCTTCCTTTTAAACTGATTCTGAATTATGAATTTATTGCATTTATATTTAATTCTTCATTTATAAAAGCGTTTTTTCCAGATGAAAGTTCCTTTAACCTAATAGCGCGCTCTCTCTCTAGCATATCCAATATGTCCACATTATACATTCCCAGTTAAAACAGTGCATCGACTGCCTGCTCTTAAAATGTCGATTTCTCCTCATTCATTAAAATTAACGGAGGTTCAGTTTCATCATTTTGTATCCCTTGGTTAAGGGGGCGCGAATCCTGCTCAGGGGCCAACGACACCGTTTGGCGCCATCATGCTTAGAAAAATAACCAGCATTCCCTCTCTGGTCACGTGACATCAATACGAGATATTTTGGCGGGGGTTAAATGTTGCTCATTTTTCAATATTAATTGTTCGTCTAATTGCGACAATTGGCGATCCGAGGAACGGTCCGTTTGCTCCTGCAAAAACCCGCCAGTCACAAAACGCACTCGTTTTTATTCATTCCCGGCGATGATTTCATGATCAATAGTGTGCCATTCAAAGATTGAACAAGTTACGCCCACCTCATTGAGGGATGCGTTTTCGCGTGGTTGTAAATTAAAACTTTGATTACAAAATTACTCTTTAACAATGAAAGTGTTGCAATTTATGTTGAAATTATAGGGCATGCTTTTATAAAGAAGTACAATTATTGATTATAAATACATTTTCAATTTCTCATACAATTGATAGTATTAAATAATGAATAATATATTTCCTTACATTTTATAAATTAAATATATAAATAACATAAAACCAGCGGAAATTAATAATTCCTATTATTTCCTTGAATAATCAATATTAAATTATCCGCCAAATATTAACCAACGTAAGAAAAGAAAATATCAATACTCATAATTCCAACATAACGAAAAGTTATCCTTCTGTGCGAAAAGCTAACAAAACGTTAGTTTTTAATTTTTATTGATAACTATATAGTAATTATAATACTATAGTTCTTAAACATCTAAGGAAGACAATTTAAATTTATGATAATCGAAGCAAAGCATTGGGCCCGTTCATCAGAGACAACAATTGGGAGTTTACTGCCAACTGTTGGGGAATTCTCTGATGAACGGACCGGGGGGGCGTCGCAGCAATGGAGATTCCGATTCTTGACAATAGTTCTATAGAACTCTATTAGATGGCGTTATTTTCGAGGCAACGCCTTTTCGATGGTACATATTTCTTTATAATGACTTTTTAAGCTATTTTCGCGCGCTTTTTAGGCCTGCCCGCCCTGCCATTTTCGCCATTTCTCTTAGTTTTTCTTTGTTTTAAAGTGTTCCATAATTTATGTTATAAAATTTTCCTACAATTAAGGATTATTTTTTTTTTCTATAATCTCTATTATCAAATGGATTTTTTTGTTATTTGTAAGTATTACATGTACTGTTGTAATTTTTTTTGTCTACCTACTCATTTGTTAAATTATTTTTCTTCATAATAATGTATTTTTAAATAACATTACTTTATTTGTATTTATTTTATTTTTCACTGTTTGTACTTATCACAACGTTCAACATTCAACATGTTTGGACTTTTTTGCGATGTGTGTTGGTAACTAATGAACGGTATTCCTTATAGTATATTTCGTACGATTGCAAAAATCCCAAACACGTTCATGATTAATAATCCAGTCATCAGAGAATTCCCCAACAGTTGGCAGTAAACTACCAACTGTTGTCTTTGATAAACGGGCCCATTGATTTATTTAGAGGTTATGCAATTCTCTTGATTCTTCGTATGTAAACAGTTCTTTTGAATTAAATTGATTTTTTAAAGAAAATGGATACAAGTATAAAAGGGAAAATTGAGCAGGCATGTAGGATCGCTGAGGAATTCACAAAATTATATTATGAAACTCTTGATAAAAAAAGACATGTAAGTCAAATTTGTAAATATGTTGCAATATAATGAAACAATTCATTAAGAATTATTAAAATTATCATTGATTACTTTGTTTTGAATGCAGTTGGTGTCACGGCTTTATCTAGACACTGGAATATTATCGTGGAATGGAAACGGCGTAACGGGAAACGAAGCCATCCAGAAATTCTTCGTAGACCTTCCTTCCTCTGATCACACTGTACTTACCTTGGATGCACAGCCAGTATTTGGTAATTAATAAAAATATGCTGGTTTAAATAATTAGATCTTAAACCTAAAATTAACCTAAATAGCCTATGAACAGAAAAAATGGTTACTTTAACAGGGCCTTTCAGAGAAAATAGAGGCCTGGGGTAAATAATATTTTTGAAGGCCTGGGGTAAATAATATTTTTGAAGCCCTGGAAATAATCGATAAAAAAGTAAAGAGAAAAAAAAATGAGTACATGTTTCATCTGACAAAAAATTAAACTATACTACAGTTTGTCTCATAAGTAGGAGGACTCAACTTTCCAATTTACACAGCCCAAATATAAGCAAACTTTTTGAGGTGTTAGTAGAGGAACTAAATTCGATAATAACTGCAAAACACTATTTAAACACAAGATTTATAAATAGAGTTTAACGGCCCTTAGTGAACAAACATCAGTTGTGACTTCAATATGACGGCCGCAATTTTACTTGCTTAAATCTTTCTGCTTCAGTGTAATTTTGCATTTTTTGCAGCCAATAAGGTTGTGTAATTTGATCTGCTAAATTTTGTTGTGGTCCTTCTACTTCGAGATAAACTATAATTACATTATTATTCCCATCACTGCTGTGAGACCTAGGGCCCCTTATTTCCGTTAAAAAAAAAATTATAATTATTATCGTTGTAGATGTTGCGGTAAATCGTCAATTGACTTTCATCATCCAAACCAGCGGAACCGTGAAATTCCAAGATAGACTACCTAAATCGTTTCAACAAAACTTCGTTGTTACCGCTCAGGGAGATAAATGGAAAGTGGTTAGCGATTGTTTTAGGTTTCAAGAACCATTAACGCTTGAAAAGAATTAAAATTGCTTTTAATGGTATTTTTCAATTTTAAAAATTATTCTGTTATAGATGTGTAATTTATTCTTAAAATATTAAAAATAAAAGTTTTGCATTTATAAAATATTTTATTATTTTCTTAAATTCATACTTATCTTCAAAGTAACACTTTTTGCTTTCACATGTTAGTAACATTTTACCAATTGGCCTCTAAAATTGTCGCTGCAAACAGTGGAAACAGTTGATAGTAAAGAAGTACCAACTACCTATGTTCAATAAAATAAAACCTCTAGAGTGCCATGGAAAATATTGTAGGTTGGCAATTCTGAAATTATACATTATAATTATTGTCTGACGTTTTAGATGTCAATTCCCAAAGCGTGTAGCCAACTTAACTTTTAAAAAAGATAAAATCATGACACTCTAGAGGTTTTTTTTATTGAACATACCATATTATCAGTTGTTTTTGACTTTTCCCTATGATTTCACATTATTATCTTCACAGATATTGATTATACATATTTTAAAGCCATTATTTTTGTTACCATGGTGAATTTGGTGGATTAGCTTTAATCATTGATTAAACCTCTGATTAAGTTAAAATTCAATTCAATTCAATTCAATTTATTCAATTCCAATAGATTTTTTTACAATGGTCTACATTTTAAGTACAAGTACTTGTTTTATGCATTCTATTTACTTTTAAATCTATTAGAATTTACTTATACAAACTAGCTAAACTAGAAAAATATAAAAACAAAATAAGATAGAAAACAAAAAATTAAGGTCTACAATGTATAAAAATATTTGTAAAACATAATTATGTGTATATATATAACTATATAAAACAAAGTGTAAAAATATTAGAATATTTGGAGGAAAAAAAACAATGTATCTAAAGGAGAAAAAATAACCATTTGTTCAAAATATATATTATAATTTGTGTAATTAATGGAAGTGAGTAAAAGGTATGAATGAGAGGAGGATTTATGATGGGGTATTATTAGAATATTGCTGTTATTTTATCTTTGTTGTTATGTATAAACGTTTTTATTTCATTTATGTAGCTCTTCCTATTTTGAGTCTCCATTATTTGCTTTGGTACTATATTGTACAGTTTTATTGCTATATAGCTGAAGTGACGTTGAGTTTTTTTGTTAATGCAAAATGGTATTTCTATTTTTTTGTTCGTTTTAAATCTTGTTTCGTGGTTGTGAATTGGATGATTATTGTAGGTGTTATGTCTGTGTATGTATATGAGGGTTTGTGCTGCGCAGAGTTGCCTGATATTAAATGTGGTGTTATTATAAAGGAGTTCTGTTGGGTATAATTTATTTCTTTTATTTATGTAGTTTTGTGCTATATTTAAGTTTTTTATTGCATTATTGTAGCAAGTGCCCCAAATGCTGATCCCATATGTAATTATAGGCTCTACAAAGACTTTGTAGAGTCTTTTAAGTAGTTTCTGTGACACTTTATCCCGCAAATTGTAAAATTTTGAAATTAGTATTCTTAAATTCTTCGCTACGTTGTTAGCATAAATATCCCATTTCAGGTATTTGTCTATAAATATGCCCAAGTACTTTATATGTGGTGTTTCCTTAATTATTAATGTGTCCTTTATTTTTATTTCTGTATACAGTAGAACCTCGCTATACCGGGCCTCGAGATACCGTGATTCGGATATATCGGGGTTATTTTTCAGGTTTCTTTTTTTTTAAAGATGTTAATTTTAACAATTGACTGCGTACCGCCCTGATTAGGTAAAACGTTCCGGCGTCATTATTGTATTATATAGTATGTCTTGTTATGTAGGTGGCTACTGCACATACCTGCATTAAGCCTATTATGTTAAGGGGATTAGTAAATACTGGGTCCCTTGAATATATATATATATATATATATATATATATATATATGTATATATATATATATATGACTATATATATATATATATATATGTATATATATAATAATAATCTTTATTAAACGGAATCACCATTTCACAAATATAAAATACCAACATTTTCACAATATATTAAAAACAAACAATAATTCTACTACACTAAAATCACGCCCGTAATTAATGATACAATCAATTATATAAAATTAAAAATTAAAAAAAAATCATATAAACTTTAACAAAATAATACTTATGCAATTAAACTAAATAATAATAGTTATGCAACTAACTAGAAATAGCACCCTGCCAATAGAATGACCGCAATTTCAAAATAAATGTTTTAACTTCCTTTTAAAAGAAACAAAATCAGTGCCCAAAATGTCGAAAGTGTCGCTTGCGTTACAATGATTAATGCATCTCATAATTCTACTAAGAGGACCATTGAAAGTGTAATTATTTCTGCATCTACTAATAAAAAACACATCCTTACTTCTACTTTTAGTTAAATATGGGTTTACATTAAATTCTACCAAACCAATTAACTTAATAGAATTAATCTCGCCAGAGACAAGTTTATGAAAAAAACATAAATCCAGTTCAATCCTAGATCTTAATGAAGCAAGGTTTAAATTATTTAATAGAATATTTGGGTTTTGATCTGGAATGCCGAATTTGAATGAAACATATCGTGTAAATTTATTTTGAACCCTTTCCAGTTTAGTAATATATGTACTATAGTAAGGAGACCACACCATACTAGCATATTCCAATTTTGATCTAACCAAAGAGCAGTAGAGTAATTTAATGGTTGATAGATTAAATTTATTACCGTTCCTAAATACAAAACCGAGGGTTTTAAGTGCTTTCTTAGTAATTAAATCAATATGTTGATTGAATGTCAGTTTAGCGTCAAACATTACTCCTAGATCGTTAATGCACTCAACTTGCATTAAGTTGGAATTGCTTAATTCATAACTAAAATTAATTGTAGTAGACCTCCGTGAAAATTGAATGAATTTACATTTTTGAATGTTTAAGGCTAAATCATTAATATCGCAATATTGCACAAGCTTATCAAGACAACACTGAATATGACTCTGATCAGAAGGACATTTAATTGATTTGAATAGTTTTAAATCGTATGCAAAAAACAGATATTCGCAATTTATGAATGCCTTGCTTAAATGAATCATTTATAAATAGAAGAAAAAGGATTGGTCCGCAATGGGTTCCTTGCGGAACCCCAGAATATATATATATATATATATATATATATATATATATATACATATATATATATTATATATATATATATATGTATATATATACAGGGTGGGCCACGAATAATAATTAAAAGTTTTCGGAGTTCCTGACAGAGGAAAAATTAAAAAAAAATCTACATTGCACGGTTGAATGCGATCACCTCATGGAAAATATTTCGACTTTCTATCACTTCCGGTTGTACCGGAAATGGCTACCAACTTTGTTATTTTAAACGGAACATCCTTTATATTAATTTTTTTTTAGATTTCCCGTTCAATTGTCTACCCTCTCATATGAATTTATGTCCACTTAACTCTTACAGTTTTTGAGTTAAAAATTTATTTGTCAAATATTGACCTCAAATAGACGTTTTCAAAAATGCCTATAACTTCTAGTAGGGACAACATAGACAGACAAGCGGCATCTTGAATTGTTACTTATAGATCCCTCTAGAATTAAAAAAATTGACATCTGTCAATTTTGACAATAGGTATTTCAAAAATGTCAATATTTCAGTGCCCACTTAAAAACATCATAATTCAATGTTTTCAAATGGAATGACCAATATTTTATCTCAAATGGTGATTGGCAAGACAATTTGCAACATAAAAGTATTATGTCTCCCTATATCTAGAGCAAGTAGTTTTTGAGTTATTTCGAAATTTCTTTCCTCCCAGAATGTTTGCACAATTGAATAATTCCTGTACAATTCACACATGCACGATACTAGGCTACTGTCAATATTCACTGAACCGAATCTAGAAAAATTCGTTTCCAACGTGTCAATATTTTTGAACACTTCAAGTAATATTATAATAAATAAGTGTAGCAATCGAGAAATTATGAATTTATTCATCATATATGGCTAGTGCGACAGAATTGTTGTTTCAACGAAACTTATCCACACTTACAACTTACAAACAAAATAAAAGCAAGATGATTGAAATAAAGTAATTTTCAAACGAATAATTAAATGCAAGAACAGAAAAAAAAAATTATAACAATTGTTCGAAATGATGACCATTAACGTATAAGCACTGTGCAGCACGTGTTGCGACACCCTCTGTTGTTGCTCGCCTAATTTCTTCTGCACTTAATTCCGCGAATGCAGCTCGCACCCTTGCTTCCAATTCTTCTCGGGTATTGACGACAGTGGCATAAACTTTCTTTTTTATACGACCCCAAAGAAAAAAGTCGAGTGGAGTAAGATCTGGAGATCTAGCGGGCCAGTTCCACGGACCTAACCTTCGAATCCATCTATCTTCGAACATATTCGTCAGTTGATGCGATATTTCGTATGTGCAATGAGCTGGGGCTCCATCGAGCTGATACCATGAACTTATCCTTAAATTCAAAGGAAGCTCATCCAAAAAATTCTCTACAAAATTTCTTAAAATTTGTAAATATCTACCACTATTTAATCTTTCGTGGTACAAATAAAAAGTAACACGCGTGTCCATCAAAAGGCAAAATACGTTGAAACTAAATTTGTGTTGGGATTTATGTACAAGCGTTGCATGTGGATTTTCAGTTGACCACATGTGATTGTTTTTTCTATTGAAAATACCTTCACGAGAGAAATTTGATTCGTCGGTCCAAATAATTTTTTTTAAAAAGTCATTGTCTTCTTGATTTTTAACCAACAAAAACTCACAAAAATATATCCTGTTCACTGCATCTTGAGGAAATAATTCTTGCACCAAATTAAATTTATAATTATGCATACGATATATTTTCAAAATTCTTCGCAGTGATGTTCTGCTTACTCCCAAATCCTCCTGGCAACTACGGGTGGATGCGCGTGGATTTGCTTGAAAATAAGCCAAAACATTCACTTGAACTTCCTCATTCTGCGTTATTGGCTTTGGTTGATTTTTTTCTGCGTTTAGTTTTCCAAATTGTACAAAATTTGACTCCAGTCTTCTAAATTTTCTTCTATCCATCGGCGGTAAGTGTGGGTAAGTTTTGTTGAAAATTCTGCAAGTTCTCTCAACAATTCTGTCGCACTGACCATGTATGACGAATAAATTCATAATTTCTTGATTGGTATACTTATTCATTTTAATATTACTCGAACGGAGCGTTCAAAAATATTGACAGATTCGGTTCAGCGAATATTGACAGTAGCCTACTATGGTGCACGTGTGAATAGTACAGGAATTATTCAACTGTGCAAGCATTCTGGGAGGAAAGAAATTTCGAAATAACTCAAAAACTACTTGCGCTAGATATAGGGAGACATAATACTTTTATGTTGCAAATTGTCTTGCCAATCACCATATGAGATAAAATATTAGTCATTCCATTTGAAAACATTGAATTATGATGTTTTTAAGTGGGCACTGAAATATTGACATTTTTGAAATACCTATTGTCAAAATTGACAGATGTCAATTTTTTTAATTCTAGAGGGATCTATAAGTAACAATCATATATATATATATATATATATATACATATATATATGTATATATATATATATATATATATATGCGCATGTGTGTATGTCACTATTATACAAATTATGTACATATATTCGGATATACCGTGTTTTCCTTATATCGTGCTAGGTATAGCCAAAAGCCATCCCGGTATAACGAGGTTCTACCGTAATTTGGTCTATTTCTGTTTGTTGGTGTGAATGGTATGTATTTTGTTTTATCAATGTTTAATGATAATTTCAATTTGTCAAGTATTGTTTTAATATTGTTCATGCCTATACAAACTCTGTCTCTTACTTCATTCCATGTTTTACCATGGAATACAATGGCAGTGTCATCTGCGTATTAGATTATTTTTCCATATTTGGAGTTTTTTGTAAGAGCGTTTATATAGGTCAGGAAAAATATCGGCCCTAATACTGTTCCTTGGGGTACACATATTTTTATGGTTTCGGGTTCACTTATATGTTCATTTATTTTCAAGAATTGCTTATAATATAAGAATGTTTTAAATATCTTAAACATGTCTCTTTCAATAATATGCAATTGTCTAATTGGGATATGAATACTTCAAAGAAAAACTCCCTGTATGTATACAGGGAGTTTTTCTTTCAAGTATACATGTCCCAATTACAGCGTATATGCGGTAAATCTTTAGATAATCGTTGTTTTTTAAAAGAGTTTAATTTGAAACTTGAAATGAGTGTGTTTCACTCCTAGACTAAGCACGAAGTAAAATTTCGAGTTTAGAAAAGCCTGAAAATTTGGTTTGGCCGCGTAGCGCGAAGCGGCCAAACCAAATTTTCAGGCTTTTCTAAACTTGCGTATTAAACACTGACATATTACGAAGTTTAAAACACACTGCTAAACTTTACATTGAATCAGTGTTTTGTACCGGTGGCGCATGAAGTAAAATTTCGAGTTTAGGAAAGCCTGAAAATTTGGTTTGGCTGCTCCGCGCTACGCGACCAAACCAAATTTTCAGGCTTTCCTAAACTTGAAATTTTACTTCATGCTTAGCCTGAGAGTGTAAAACACTCGTTTATAGCTTCAAATTGAATTCTTTTAATAAACCGAGCGTCGGAAAATGTACAACGTATGCATATTTATACTAAAAAGAAAAATTCTCGTTATGACAGTGCGGTTTTACATAAAACACTCTGTATAAAAAAAATCTAATTTACGAAGTAATCATTTTGTATTAGAAATGTTTTTTAATTTAATAGATTTAACTTAAGTCGGTAAAAAATGATCCATAATATTATACCTTCGATAGCTCAGTTGGTAGAGCGGTGGACTGTAGTTGGAAAGCAATGGCAGCAGACATCCATAGGTCACTGGTTCAAATCCGGTTCGAAGGATTTATTTTTACGGATATAATAAAACTTTATATTTTTTAATAATAAATTACACGTCATTAAATTTGTACCATATGAACCATTTTTAATTAGTTCATCTTAAAAACAGCAATTTTATTCACCATTTGTTTACAAAATTACGTATTTAAAGGAATCTGTAATACTAAATGGGGTTCTTGCACGAATTTTAAAATCAAATAAAATTATTATTACATAATATTTTAAGTTCTAAAATCTACCAAAATGTTTCTACATCGAATAAAAATTATTTTATGTGTAATTTAAAATTGAAAAGTGCTAATTTTAAACAAATTTTGGCTTTCCCGAATACGCATTCTTATTGAAAGTACACTTCTGTGCAATAAAATTAGGCACAAGTCTTATAACTATTTTAATTTGGGTCTGTGTTAATTGCTTAGCAGCAGTTTCAACAAATGATAAAATACCATAAATTGAAAATAACGTCTTTAATAACCCATTAACGGCCGAGCAATTATAAAAATAACTCTAAAAGTTGATTTTAGGAAAATTCTGCACTTCTTTTTATGATATCCATAAATGATTTTATATAAAAACGTGCGAAGATCTACGCGGCCAAACCAAATTTTCAGACTTTTCTAAACTCGAAATTTTACTTCATGCGCCACGAGTATAAAACACTGAAATATTGTGAAGTTGGAAATACACTCACATTATTTTTTTTTAAATGAGTAATAATCGAAATATTTAAATAACAAAATATTAACATTTTTCTTCATACATTTTCGAGTTCGGTCAAATAATTAAATATAGGGTTTTTAAAAAAAAGTCCTATTTTAAACGACTCGTATCGTGGCTGATTTTTATGCATTTTTGAAAATAATAACAGTATCAGGTCTCAGGGAAAGCGGGATTTTTGTTTTACACCTTTCGGTCGTCATAGCAACAAACTTGTTTACAACAGTTGCGTGAAGAATTAAGTATCTTCACAGGTTTTTCAAATACCTTTTTTTTGTGAAAAGACATGGTTTTGCCTCTGCAAACTCAAATTGGACTTGTCCAATGTTATTACGAAAGTGGACGGAGTTTTTTGGCAGGTATTCGACGGTTTCGCAACCGTAACGATTTAAGAGGTGGTTTAAAAGCTTTTCGAAAGCTGGTAGCAAAATTTGGGGAAACTGGTTCTGTTATGAATAAAAAGAAATCAGGAAGACCCACTGTGGCAACAGATGTTTCAGTTGCTGAAGTTTTACAAGAAACGCAAAATTTAGCAAATGAAAACGAATATAGAACATCTAGTGTCAATAAAATAGCAGGACGTCTGGAGATCAGTGGCACCACAGTCTGGCGCATTCTTCGAAGGCAACTTAAAATGTATCCATACAAAATGCAAGTTCTGTTCGAACTGAAGGAAGCTGATAAATGTATAAGAACTGATTTTGCCCTGCAAACAATAGCGGAAATTCAAGTGAATCCACAGTGGCTTGATAATGTTTTATGGACTGACGAGGCACACTTTCAACTTAATGGTGGTGTGAACACACATAATTGTCGAATTTGGTCATTAAATAATCCGCATTCGGTCATTCAACAAGGACTTCACGATTCAAAAGTTACCGTTTGGTGCGGCTTTACATCACGATTTATCATAGATCTATATTTTTTTGAACAGATTGTGGATGGACGAACAAACACAGTTACAGTAAATGGACAACGTTATTTGAATATGCTTCGTGATTATGCAATACCATTATTACAAGAGCACGACATTGAAAATATCGTATTTATGCATGATGGCGCACCTCCGCACATCTTTAACCCAGTAAAACAGTTTTTAAGGAACACTTTTGGAAACCGCATTATCAGTAGACAATTTCCTGTAATTTGGCCCGCAAGATCGCCAGATCTTAACCCTGCTGATTTTTGGTTATGGGGATATCTAAAAGAAAGGGTTTTTTTAATGAAACCTAATTCAATTGATGAATTGAAAGAGTCCATTACTCAGAACATAGCAGCTATTCCACCAGACCTACTCAGAGCTGCGGTTTACAGCATTGAAGAAAAGCTACTTCTTGTTGTAGAAGAAGATGGCGGCCACATTCAACATTTACGATAATTGTAATATTTTTATTAAATCCCATTTCTTTTGGCACATAGAGATATTTTTCATTTTCAAATTGCTCAATTATTGATGAAGATATCAATTTTTAAAAATAGGACTTATTTTTGAAAAACCCTATATATTAAATTAACTTATTTAGTAATATAATTAACCAAAGATTAATAATGTTGCGTGTACGCATCAATGGCGCTTAATTTAACCCATTAAAACCAAAACTAGACCTTTTTAAAAAACGCTCGTAATAAACACAACAAAGCCGAAATAAAACAACCATCTTCTATTTTAGTTAGAATTCGAATTTTTTAATTGTTGTCGAAATGACGCAGCATTTTGCCATTAAAGAAATTGACACATTTACATATTCTTGTTACTAGGAAACTCATCATGTCCGTTTTAAACTATAACATATTTTGTGTGCTTAATTTTATTGCACAGAAGTGTACATAAAAAGTCATGCGCATTGCAATATAACCGCGATAATTTAAATATTCAAATAAACTGAATACTTATTTTCAAGTAGAAACTTTCTTTTCAGGTTGTTAGGACACATTGATACAATACAGTAACAATAACTAATTTTAAATATTAACTTTACTGCAGTTACGTTTCTTGTAGGCGATGTATAAAAGGTTATGTTGACTAGCGTGGCGTCGCGTCTGTTGAGTAAACAAACTGTTATAAGATATCAAAATTATGGACATCTATTATGTTTGTAATATCTACTGTTTTTGTAATGTGAGACATCTATGAGTAAAGAGTTTAGTTGATACACAGTTTTCCAACCAACAACACGTGTTTTTATTTCGCTCCCCGTGGTTCATCTAATATCTGAATTCCAGCGATACTATTTCAACACAAACAAGTCCGCAGGTATATTGGCAACGCTTGGCCCGCCAATAAAAACGGATTTGTTGGGCAATTTAAAGTGTTTTGTATAAACAACTATTCGCTGTGTTATCCAAACAAATTATAAGTAAATACCGAATTTAATAAGTGTCCGTTACACCTTCTTATTATTTTGGTGTCAAAATAGATGGTACTTAGCATCTTACAGCGCATGCGTATGCGTTGATCGCTACGTCACACAGCGTTTTCACGAGTACAATTTCCGGAAAAACTTCAACTATTAATAATTTAAAAATTAAGTAAAAAACAAAAAAACATTTAGGATATATATATTGTTTTTTGCTTCTAAAGGATTAATTAAGACAACAAAAAAATGTGCAAGAATCCCATTACAGATTACTGGAATTCAATATTAACGGAATTTGTAATACTAAATTATAGATTATTGTAATTCAAAATTAACCCATTAATGGCCGAGCAATTATAGAGATAACTCTAGTATCTATAAATGACTTATTGTATAACATGCTCTGAATTTTTCTTTTAAATATACATGATGTATATGCTGTAAAATTTCAAGCATTCGTCGATTTTATATAAAAACGTGCAGTATGAAGTTTAGAACGAGTGATTCCACTCCCAGACTAAGCATGAAGTAAAATTTCGAGTTTAGAAAAGCCTGAAAATTTGGTTTGGCCGCTCCGCGAAGCGGAGCGGCCAAACCAAATTTTCAGGCTTTTCTAAACTCGAAATTTTACTTCATGCGCCACGCGTATAAAACACTGAAATATTGTGAAGTTAGAAATACACTCTCATTATTTTTTTAATGAGTAATAATCGAAATATTTAAATAACAAAATATTGAAATTTTTCTTCATACATTTTCAAGTCAGGTCAAATAATATAATACATCAAATTAACTTATTTAGTAATATAATTAACCAAACATTTATAATGTTGCGTGTACGCATCAATGGCGCTTAATAGGTTAAGGGAATCTATAGGACTACTGTAATTGCAAATTAAAGAAATATATAACACTTAATTACATAGTACTCTAATTTAGAATTAAAGGATTCTGTAACACTTAATTATAATTACAAGGGCAATATTTAAATGATGTACAGGGACTTTTTCTTTTAAGTATAAATTAAATCCTGATACATACGCTGTATTTGTTCAGGCATGCGTAGTTTATAAAAATCGTTTAATTTGAAGCTTCTACCGAGTAATCTATGTAGTAAAATTTTGAGTTTAGAAAAGCCTGGAAATGTTGTTTGTTCGCTCCGCGAAGCGGTGCGACAATTACATTACTTTATAATTTATAAGGGGTTTTTGACAATGCCCCTTATGTTAAATAAAAATAGCACAATGGGACATACAAAAAACTGGTGGAAAATTACAGATTTTTAATGGTGTTTTAGGAGGACGATAAGCTGTTTCCACAGTTATTACTAAAATGTCCACCAATTATCAAACATACAGGTGACATAACAGTAAAATGTAAATGTGGTTGCATAGCATACGGTATTTACCTTACTATATTTACTTTTCTATCTGAAAATAAGTATTCAGGTAGAAATAGAATTTTTATTTTATTTGTATATTTAAACTTTCGCGCTTATAGTGCAATGCGCATGACTTTTCTTAACTTACCAATAAGAATGCGTTTTCGGGAGAGCCAAAAAAATGTTTAAAATTTCAACTTTCAATACGGTAAATACTTTGTTCACTGCACTATTGATGAAACGAAATTATAATATTAGGTAATTTCAAATTAAAACACTTGTTTAGTTTCATGTTGTCAGGAAACTGAATACAACATGAAATTAAACAAGTGTTTTAATTTGAAATTACCTAATGTTTTCAATTTTTAATTATACCTACAATAATTTTTATTCAATTTGGTAGACAATGTTTTTAGAACTTAAAATTTCATGTAATGGTAATTTTATTCGATTTCAAAATTCGTGCAAAGACCTCATTATTTTATCATTCTTTAATGTTCACATTCAAAATTGATTGTTTTGTAGAGGTTAAAATATAACAAACTAATCATTATTTACTTGCATCTACAATATTAAACATTAATGCCCGGTATTATAAACGATTAATAAATCATTAGATAACTATTTGTGGAGTAAAGTTATTTACCTAGTAAACTAATGGGCAAATAAAATTGCGTATTATAAAGCAAACCTACCAAATAAATAGCAATTCTAGAAATAAATAATTTAATTAGTAGATTACAGACCGAAATTATACATTTTCATTGTGGCCATAGCTGGAACCACCAATTTTTTATATTGAATTGTCAATATTTCAAACTCAATTGTCAATCAAATTGGAAAATTCATAAATAACAAGACGAAAACAGAGAATTCAAAGAAATGTGGAGTTTATGAAATTCAATGTGATGAATGCGATGCAATTTATATTAGGCAAACCGGCAGATCATTCTAAACCCGAATGAAAGAACATAAAAAAAATCTGTTTTAGATAATAAACCAACAACTGGCTTTTCCAAACATTGCATTGCATTCAATCACTTCTTTAATCCGCATAATTTTAAGATTTTGCATTCAGGTAATAAGGGATACACACTAAATCAAAAAGAAGGCCTGGAGATTGACAGGGCCATAAAAATGGGAAAAAACATAGTTAACGACAACGAGGAAATTTGGAATTCCCCAATTTTGACTTCCCTTATTACCTGAAACAAAAATATGTATATATATACCTAGACAATAATTTCTCCAGTACATTCCTTTGAAAATGGTCTAACAAACCGAAACTAGTCGGAATAAAGTTTTAATTTCTGAAACAATACCAAGTGTTTTTTATTTAAATAACTTTACATATGGAAATTTAGTCGGATTCCTTATAATTATGGAGAATAACCGTGGAATAGGACAGAATTACACAGAACAAGAAAAAGAAAGCTTATTAGAAATTATAAAAAAACTTAAACGAGTGTTTTCCACTCCCAGGCTAAGCATGAAGTAAAATTTCGAGTTTAGAAAAGCCTGAAAATTTGGTTTGGTCGCGTAGCGCGAAGCGCGGAGCGGCCAAACCAAATTTTCAGGCTTTTCTAAACTCGAAATTTTACTTCATGCGCTACGCATACAAGACACTGATTTTAAGTGAAGTTCACTTGTTCACAATATTTCAGTGTTTTCAGTGTTTAATACGCGTGGCGCATGAAGTAAAATTTCGAGTTTAGAAAAGCCTGAAAATTTGGTTTGGCCGCTCCGCGCTTCGCGCTACGCGACCAAACCAAATTTTCAGGCTTTTCTAAACTCGAAATTTTACTTCATGCTTAGTCTGGGAGTGGAAAACACTCGTTTAAAACTGTAAATGGAACTAATTTAAAAAAAAAGCGTATGCATAAGTTTAAAAATCCCTGGTTATATCTGGCTTGAAAAACTCTAGGTCTTCAACTCCTTAGAATGTCTTGTGGTTCGAATTAATCACTGTCAGGAAAGATACTATGACCGAACTTAAATCTGACACGGATGATAAATAAATAAATACAAGTAGTAGAATCTAAAGTAATTATAATAATATAATACACTTTTGACTTTTAGCTGTCAAATTATTTAGAGAATAAAATTTACTTGGTAGAAAAACAAATAATTTACTGGGGAGAAATCTTTGGAATTAATTAATTTATTCCTAAAGTAAATTTTATTTAGGGAATAAAACGTTCTTTAATACTGGGCATTAAACATTTATTATTGAGCGAATTATTTCCAAGTCAAAAAAAAAACAAAATGAAAATGATACTGTATGGCGTTTATTGTATAATAATTATAAGTGGTATTATAATTCGAAATAATTTTATGTTGCATAATTATCACAAAAATTTGATAAAAGCGCAATAATTATTAAATACTATGTTAACACATGTATGTATATATTTCGTTCGCTTTCATTATTGTAAATTTTATTTAAATGTCATCTTCATCATCATAAACGTAAATATAAGGATGTTTTTCCATCAGTATTATATCCCTTTCCAATTGTTTCAATCCCTCCTCAATTTTCGCCTTCTTCATCATTTTTGGAAGTGTGTCAGTTAAAACTGGCAAACCTTGATAGGTTCCTTGGAGCTCTTCCCAATTTTGCTTTAAACCCTATAAAACAATAATGAATAGATGAAGACCCAAACAGCTTTGATCAGTTTATCTATTTCAATAGTTTTTAAAATAACCCTTCTAGCTTAGCTATAAAAATCAGTAATACTTATTTTAATTAAAAAATATACTTACATTCAATAAGTCCTCTCGTTCCTCACACGTGATATAAACACAAGGAGGATCTTGAATTCCGGCCAAATCCTTTTTCCTTTCCTTAATCCTCTGTTTGAGTTTAATTAATTTATCGAGATATGGAGGAATTTTTCCGAAATATTCCGTTGTCAAAAACAAAGGCTCCAACCCAGCCGACAAATCCCTAGTAACTCCATCATTAGTAATGGCAATCCTTCTAGCCGGCGTTTTCGGCGGCATAGTCGTTGCTCTTTTTGCATTCTGAGCCATGTGATTCTTCCGTTCGTGCTTCATCATCGCTTTAGTTTCCCTCAAAACCTCGATGGTTGGCGGAACAGGGGGCAATTTCCGAAAAGGTTGAGTATTACTGTTCAAATCGTCTTTACTTTTCGATACCATGTGAGGTCTTCCTGTGCCTTTCCGTAGGTAATTCTCGGGGTTAACTTTGGATTTTCTAGGCGGACCCATGGAGCCAAAAGGCTTCGTGTTCTTTTGTAAAGATTTTTTAATTTCCTGCCTCAATGCAGCGAAAGGGATGTACTTAGTTCCAGAATCTTTGACATATTTAGAATCTTGGGGTTCTTCCTCCGGTTCAGCCAGCATATAAATTGATTCGTTGTGTTGGATTATCTGAATGATAGACATTTTTGTGGATGGCTGAATTTGATGGTAATAAATGAAATAAAATGTAAAGCAAAGCGAGTCGTTTGAGTGTTTGATAGCTACTGACACCGCGAAGTGATGACAACACGTTTCTATAGCGCTTTTGACGCAATGTCTTTATTGATAAAACTTCCATGGAGAAAACACGGTATGTATATTCGGCTTTTTTTTATTCGCCAACCAGATTTGGGATTTATTTTTCTTTGATTATTTGGGTGTCCCCGAGATCGTGCGATGTCAACGTATACGATCGATCCGAACGCACGGTCGCCTTGCATGGATCGTGTGCTCGGTATTCCTGAAATTAGGCGACAGCTAGATCACAGACAATTATATCAAAATTAACAAACAAGTACTTACACGCCCCATAAACATTGGAAAATTAACTAAAATCGACTATAAATCATCAACTTTCAAGTAAATACAAAAGTTCAATGTTTAGGTTTTCATTTAAAATGTATTTTAAGGAAAATCCAGAAACGTTTGAACTTTACTAGAATGCTGATCATTTTTTTTAGTTTTAGTACACATTTTTTTATCTTGATTTTCGTCCAATATATGGTCTAAAATTTATTTTCAAAATGTTTGTCAATTTTCATAATTATTGTTGATTTACATAGAGCTTGTTATTTTTTGGTCTTAATGTAGTTGTATGAGTTACGTGAAGGTGTTAAGTCACTTAATTAAACACAGTAATATTCCTTTCTTCACTTTTATTTTTCTTGCTAGATGTACATTTCGTTAGCTATTGATAATGGGTACTTAGTACCCGAAATTTACATCTAGCAAGAAAAATAAAAGTGAAGAAAGGAATATAAATGTGTTTAATTAAGTGATTTTTGATCTTATTTTGGGCTTTTAGCAGTTTACTAAATCCAAATATTGACGAATTCCGTCAGGTTAGATGATTTTCCTCACTTTACATACATTTTGTTGATTTTTGTCAGTTACAAATCATTAGTTATCAATGTTAGATTTTTAATAATTTTCTTTAATGGGCCCATTCATCAAAATGTTCAGCATCCAACATGTTTGCATTTGCTTGTGATGTATGTTGGTATCTAATGAACGGTACTTCGGTAGATCTATTTTGTATGATTGCAAAAATCCCAAACACGTTCATGATTAACAATCCAGTCTTCAGAGAATTCCCCAACAGTTGGGAGTTTACTGCAAACTGTTGGGGAATTCTCTGATGACCCGACTATTTATAGTGAACATGTTAGGGCAGCGGTCGCCATTTTTGCAATCGTGCTATTTAGACCGATTGATGTTGGCGATTGGTATTGGCGGGTTAAACTTTTAAGCTAGTCGAGGTTATGGATGTGCGAAATTATGTATTTAATAATATCTATTATGAAATTACTAACGTAAGGAGATTCGTGATTTACTGCAAGGTCAGAAAATGATAGTGTTTGTGTAAATAGAGTATCGTTAGTGTAAATGAGTATTTAACTAATTATATTCAGCAATGGAACAACATTTTCTCTGTCGCCAAATAAAATAAAGTGTAATTCTGCATTATCCGTCGATAAATGTATTTAGTATACTGCTAAAACGAAAATAAACAATACACAAAATCAAAATGGCCGGACTATCGGTCATCAGATAGGACAGGCTGGGCGGGATTCAAATCATTCAGGATTCGAATCCTTTTAGAGGATTCAAAAGAGGCATTCGAATACTTTAGTCAAACTGGATTCGTAATTCGGATTCGTTACATTTTTGTAAGAGGATTCGTATTCGAATCCAAATGCGGGTGATTCGAATCCTCATAAAAGGATTCGAATACTTACAAAGGATTCGAATACTTACAAAAGGATTTGAATCATCAAAAATATTTTATTTAATCTATACGTTCTTTTACCTTTCGGTGTCGAACTAATATTATTACATTATATTTAACTTAATCTAGATTTTTTGTTGACTTTTCAATTCTTGATTCTTCTTTTCCATTCCACCCTATTTTGTGCTAGCATGCTGGCATTTCTCCATACAACCCCTCTTTTCTCAGCTGCTTGTCTAGTCTGTTGACTCCATTTTAGCCGTGGTCTCCCTACTCTGTTTTCCCCCGGTACCTTGACTTCGTATATTTTCTTGGCTTTTCTATCGTTGTCCATACGGTACATGTGTCCTAACCACCCAAGCTGTTTCTCTTCTATCAATTTTTCTATAGGTTTTATGTTTAGCTGTTCCATCACAACATTATTTCTAATTCTATCTCTTCTTGTAATTCCTTCTATTTTCCTTATAAAACTCATTTCTATAGCTGTTACTTTGCTTTTTATCCTATTTGTTACTGTCCACGATTCACTTCCATATATTAGCGCTGGCCTTACTACTTTCTTGTAAATTTCTGTTTTTATTTTCTTTGATATTTCCTTTTTTCCCAGGAATGTATTCTTTAGTGTGTTGTATATTCTTCCAACTTATCCTATTCTTTCTGTTATTTCTTTGTCTATTTTCACATTTGCTTGTATCAGTGTTCCTAGGTAGTTGTAGCTTTTTACTTGTTCTAGATTTCTTACATCTAATTCAATTCTGTGTTTTTTTTCGTTATTTGCTATAATCATAGTTTTCGTTTTGTCTATGTTAACAATAATATTAATTTTCCTAAGTTCCGTTTGGTATACCGCTATGTTATGTTGTAGTTTTTCTTCTGACTCAGCTATTAGTATCATATCATCTGCAAATAGGAGTTCTTGTACATTCACTGGTTTCATTTTCCAATTTCCTACATTCATTGTTTTGCATTTTCCTTTACAACTTTTGATTGTATCGTCTATAATCAGAGAGAATAGCAGCGGACTCAGTACGCATCCCTGATTTAATCCTGTTTTGGCTTCGAATTCAAGTGATTCCTCGTTGTGTGTTCTAACTTTGTTTTTGTTGTTTCTGTACAGCGCTTTTAATATGTCTATCATGTCTTTTTCTACTCCCCTTTTTTGCAGCGCTTTCCACACGTCCACTCTTTTCACTCTGTCGAAGGCTTTCTGTAAGTCTATGAAACATATATGTATATCTTTTCCTTTTTTCGTTAATTTTTCTCCCAGTTGTCTCATTATAAATATTAGGTCTTGCGTGCTTCTTCCCCTTCTAAATCCGTGTTGTGCTTCTTCCAATTTTGTTTCTAATCTGTCTCTGAGCCGTTTCTCTAATATTCTTGTTAGTACTTTCCCCGGTATGCTGGTCAGTGTTATTCCTCTGTAATTTGAGCATTCTTTTGAGTCTCCTTTTTTGTATAACGGCAGTATTATTCCTATGTTCCAATCATTAGGTATTTCTTTTTTCTTGATAACGTCGTTTAATAGTTCTCGAAATGCAGTTTTTGTTGTATCGTCCATGTATTTTAGCATTTCTGCTGTGATGTTGTCTTCTCCTGGGGCTTTTCCTAGTTTTAGTTTGTTTATTGCTTGGTTGACTTCTATCTCTGTTATTGGTTGTATATTCCTTTCTATATTTTGTTCTATCATTGATTCTTCCACTATTTCTTCATCGTTGTTTATTTCCGTTAGTTCTTCGAAGTATTGTTTCCATCTTTCTAGTATTTGATTCTCGTCCGTGATCAGATTACCCTCCTTGTCTTTTATGTTCTTTACTTTTGGTTTTCTTTTTTGTCTCAGTTGTTTCAGTGTTCCATAAAATAATTTCTGGTTTTCTGAGTAGTTTTCGTTTAGTCTATGTCCAAATTCTTCCCATGCAGTTTGTTTTGCATTTTTTATTGTCTGCTTTGTCACTATTCTGGCATTTTTGTATATGTTGTAATTTTCTTCTGGTCTGACTTGGTTGTATTTTTTCCATTTTTCCTTTTTTTCTTTGATTTTTTCCTGGATTTCTTTTGACCACCATTTACTTTTCTTTTTCATGGCCGCATTTGTGATCTTCGCGCTTCCGCAACTTACCCTTGCTGCTTCAATTATAATTTCCTTAAATTGTTTCCATTTTGTTTCTATTTCTATATCCTTGTTAATTCTCATTTCGAATTGTTTCTTTAGCATCGATTGGTAATATTTATGTGTTTCTTCCTCTTTCAGTTTGTGGCTTTTTATTTTTTCTTTTACTATATTTCTTCTTTGTTCACTTGTTACGTATTGTGCTGTTATCGTGATTTTTATTTTAACCAAGTAGTGGTCACTTCCAATTTCTGCGGTCTAGGACGTTTCATCGCCGCCGATTCATCGCCGCCGTTTCATCGCCGGGCCAGTTCATCGCCGGCCGTTTCATCGCCAGGCCTGTTCATCGCTAATATTTTTATAAAATAAATTTTGAAAGAAAGATCATATCTAATGATATAATTTCAAATATTATCCAATTCTGGAAATTGTCCACTAATTTAATATTAGGTTTTATAACCAAGTAATCGTTACTCAAACTTAATAAAAATCGAATGAGAATCCTGTCATTTTTTGATATATGTCATTGAGTGCAACTCAGATTAAGGTTTACTATTCGCAAGTATGGAAACACAAATTTTGACCAAAAGAGGGAAAGAAAAGTTTATCCACGGAGGACATATGTATATTTTTGACAAAAACAATAAGTCTGACCAATGTGTTAAATTTTGGCGGTGTGACCACGTAGGACGTATCCTAACCTATCCTAACCATCCGAACCTATCCTAACCTATCCTAACCTATCCTAACCTATCCTAACCTATCCTACCTATCCTAACCTATCCTAACCTATCCTAACCATCCGAACCTATCCTAACCTATCCTAACCTATCCTAACCTATCCTAACCTATCCTAACCTATCCTAACCTATCCTAACCTATCCTAACCTATCCTAATCTATCCGAATCTATCCTAATCATCCTAACGTATCCTAACCTATCCTGACCCATCCAAACCTATCCTGACATATCTTATCGCAATTGGCCTGGCGATGAACTAGCCTGGCGATGAACTGGCCTGGCGATGAACTGGCCTGGCGATGAAACGGCCGGCGATGAACTGGCCCGGCGATGAAACGTCCCATTCCCCAATTTCTGCACCTCTTGTTACTTTTACATCTTTTATCATTTTCCAATTATCTTTATTAACTATGCAGTAATCTATGATGGACCTTTCCTTCCTGGATTCTACTTCTCTCGTGTATTTGTGTATATTTTTATGCATAAATTTTGTGTTCGTTATTATAAAATCATTTTCTACGCATAGATCGATTAATCTACTTCCGTTGGTGTTTTTTGTATCTTCTCCATGTGTTCCCATATATCTTTCAATTCCTCTGTTATTCTTTCCAACCCTACCATTCATATCTCCTATTATTATTATGTTTTGTTCCCTATGTCAATTTCCGATTGCATTGTTTCAAATAATGTATCTTTCTCTTCTTTCCTTGCACTTTCATTGGGTGCATATCCCACTATTAATGTCCATACATCTATGTTATCCAACTTTATTTCGATTACGAGGATCCTTCCGTTTATATGTCTTTCTTTCAGAACATTTTTCACTTTATCCGGTTTTACTATCAGGCCTACTCCCTCTGCTCCTCTACTGTTTATATCTACGCCCGACCAGTACAGCCAGTATCCGTCTTTTAGTTCTTTCATTCCTGTTCCTTTTTTCTTTGTTTCCGTTATTCCTAGATAATCTAGGTTTTGCATTTTCATTTCTTCTACTATTTCGTCCTCTTTTCCATTTAGGCCTCTCACGTTCCACGTTCTCATACTTATAGTCTCTTTTGGTTTATTCTGTTTTGTTTAACCTTCTTCGTGTCCGTTTTCTCCGCCTGGTCTCCCAATTCTCCCTTCCTGTATAATTCTAGTTTTTTGACTGCTCCTTTTTTTCTTCGCTTACTATCATCCCTTTTTTCTTTATGGTCCCAGATGTACTGTGTCCCGTTAATTTCCATTTTCCTGTATCCCACCTTTACCCTGTTTCCCTTTTCTTTCTCCTCCTTGGCAATGTCTCTAATTTGCTTTTGGACCTTTCTTTCTTCTAATGTTAGGTCCTGTTCGATGTAGATCTTTTTACCTCTTAGATTGCTTTTGGATTTCATAATTTCTTGCTTTCCCTCCTATGTTTCTACTTCCGCAACCTCTACTTTCAGACTCCCTTGTTTACTTATTCTGTATGCTTTAATAATTTTTGTGTTCACGTTAAGCTGTTCCTTTATGAATTTTTCGATACTCTCTTTCGTGCTATCCGCCAGATCTTCTCTTCCTGTTATAATTATTTTATTTTTCCTCTCTCTTTTGTCTTTTTCGTTCTCTTTCAATTCTAGCATTTCGATTCTTTTCATCATTTCTTGCCTCTCTATTTTCCATTCCTCTTCTTTCTTTTCATGTTCCTTCTTCATTTGTTTCAAATCGTTCCTCATGCTTTGTATCTCTTCTTACAGTTCTTCCGTCCCTTTTTTTACTTCCCTCGTAATTTCTTTCATCATTTCTTTAATTTCATCCATTTCCTGCTCTGTAATTCCCACTTTTGCTTCTTTTCTATCCTTCACACTTTCTATTCCTTTTTTCTGTTCCCTTTCTCTTTGTTCCGGTGATCTCAGAATTTTGTTACTTCTTCTGAACTGTAAAAATAATTCGAATTAATTGTGAGGATTAACAAGAAAAATGTCTTTTGTGTCTTTTTAAATTTCTCGTTAAATCACTGATTTATACGCGTGGCGCATGAAGTAAAATTTCGAGTTTAGAAAAGCCCAGAAAATTTGTCTCGGGTCGCTGCGCGACCCTCGACAAATTTTCACGGGGCTTTTCTAAACTCGAAATTTTACTTCATACTTAGTCTGGGAGTGGAAATGCTCGTTCCAAACTTCAAACTAAATGCTTTGATAAGAACATTAAATAACTGAAAATGTTTTTAAAGATAGTAATCTAGTTTTTAAAATTTGGTTTAATATTATTTGAAGTAAAACTGACATGATAGCCACAATCTAAAATGTTTTTAATATAACATTCTTCTGTGAGAAACCCCCATTTTGTTAAATTGTTTCCATTGTTTTTGTCAATATTTAAGTTGGTTTTATAAATGTTTACGTGTTTTGTAATTTTTATGATGCCTTTTGATTTCGAGAAATTTAATAATATCATATGGCTTTTTTGTTAGTGTTTTGGTCAATTTGAATAAAATTCCATGAATTTTCTCTAACTTTCCCGGTTTTAATGATATTCACTGAATTTCTTTATAAACGTAATTTTCAGGCATTCGTCAATTTTATAACAGAGTTCAATTTGATGCTTTAAACGAGTGTTTTCCACTCCCAGACTAAGCATAAAGTAAAATTTCGAGTTTAGAAAAGCCCCGTGAAAATTTTAAAATTTCTAAACTCGAAATTTTACTTCATGCGCCACGCGTACAAAACACTGATTTGAAGTGAAGTTTACAAACACATGAATACATCTGTAATCAGAGTAACAGGGAATCAGATATTTAGTCTGTTATCAACGATGTTCAGTGTTAATAATAAATAATTAGGTTTTGAATATTTTTGCTAAAACAACTGGTAACGATAGTTATGGTTGCAAAAAAATTATAAAATCAAATTTCTTCTTAAAGGATTTGTATTCGTGATTCGAAAAAACAGGATTCGAATCTTTGATTCTTTGAATCTTTGATTCGAATCATATTTATCTCTTACGAATCCTTTATTCGAGCATTCGTGATTCGAATCATATTACGTGATTCGGATTCATGATTTGAATCCATTTTACGAGGATTCGTCCCATCTCTGTCAGATACCAACATCCATCACAAGCAAAATCTAAACTTGTTGAATGTTGAATATTTTGATGAACGAACCCAATGTTCATCAAAATGTTCAACATTCAACATGTTTTTATTTGTTTGTTATGTATGTTGGTAGTTAATGAACGGTACTCCGGTCGGTCTATTTTGTACGATTGCAAAAATCCCAAACACGTGCACGATTAACAATCCGGTCATCAGAGAATTTCCCAACAGTTGGCAGTAAACACCCAACTGTTTACTGGTCTGCCACATAAAATAGTTCGAGAAGCGCTGGTCTAGACAAGGGCAATACTAAATAAAATTGATATGTTTATCATAGTACTTTCCTTGATGTTAGATACTTGAAATCAATAGGCTAAGTGAGGCTTACGAACAAAGTTTAACAGGAATAAAAAACACTTTTGGAAAATTAAGGTAGGTGAAAACCTTAATTTTCCAAAAGTGTTTTTTATTCCTGTTAAACTTTGTTCGTAAGCCTCACTTATGTTTTCAGTTTTCCACAAAATATGAATCATGACAAGGTGAAAAAACGTCATTCAGCAATAGCTCACTTATTTAAAGTAATTAATTTGAAAAATTTGCATTTTTAAACCAATTTTAATAAAATAACTAAAAGCGCTACGACATGAAGTAAATACGCATTAAATGCAAATTTTTCGTTTATCTATAACTGTTCTTAACAAGATTTTTTTATATGATCAATATTGAAGAAAAATCAAAAAAATGCTAAGAGTAAACTACCACTTCCGGTTTCCGGAACCAAAAGTGATCGGATACTACTATTATAATAAAGAGCTTAAGTTAATAGTGTTATCTTAACAAGATAAATTCAAATTCAAAACTATTTGAATTCGAGAAAATAAGCTTACGCTTCTTATAGTTTGCACACTTTAAACATAATATATAAAATTACGAAAAAACTATTCGTGAAAATGCAAACAATGTCTTAATTAATAAGACAACTTAAGACGATAAATATCCATTAAAACAACTACTTCCCGTGCAAATACACCTCCGGATATTGATATAGACGCGTTTCGAGATTTATCTCTCTTCAGTATAGCTTTGCTTATGACGTTTTTGAAAAAAATTGGGAATAAATCTCGAAACGCGTCTATAGATGGCCTAAGACATTAGTTGTAATCCAAGTCCTTTCACTTCTAATTTTTTTGTTATCTCTCCTTCCATTTTAAATTTGTATTTGTTAGTTGGTTTGAAGAGAATTTGACCTAAACGTTACATATACTTTAATAGAGCGTTGTAACAAATAAAATTATAAGAGATTTTAAATATTTCATTGTATAATTCAATATCCGGAGGTGTATTTGCACGGGAAGTTGTTGTTTCAATGGATATTTATCGTCTTAAGTTGTCTTATTAATTAAGACATTGTTTGCATTTTCACGAATAGTTTTTTCGTAATTTTATACATTATCTTAACAGCTCAATCGGCTTAGACTTCATCGTGGCGACAGAATTTCAGAAGAACAGAATTACAGACAGACAATTTTCGAAAATGGTCTAAATCAACTCGAGAGGCTAAATTATTCTCACAAATCCATTTTAAACATTTTACAGGTTCTTCATCGTTAAACCGAGTTTATAAAAATTATAGTTTTGTCCAGACCATTGATTTGGAGCTTTGTTAGTATGAATTTCTGGCTGTTCAGATTATAGAGGCTTTAAACTCCATGCAAATTACTAATAATGTAACTCATTTAAAATAATTTACATGTTAATAAATATTATTATTACGAATAGATTTTCGTTTAATACAATCTTCAATAGTAACACTTATTCTATGATTATTTAACACTTTTAAAATTAATATGAACACGACCCTACTTGTTACACTAAGTGCATAATTAAGTTCCAATTAAATTAGTGAGAGTCAGCGACGGCTCGCAGCCTAACTTTAGGGTCGGCCAGAGACCCAAGGTGTTATGTATCCGTTATTGAAAGGTGACTTTGTTGTGCAATTCCTTGTATTTATAAAGCGCGATCCCAGCCTCAAATTTTGTGTGCCTTGGCGCTGTGGCTGACCCTGAAGTTAGGCTGCGAGCCGTCGCTGGTGAGAGTAATTGTACACCATTTATTATTGGCACGAATTATTATTACTATAGACTAAGTAAACAGCTGGTCGCGCCGTGGCACCCGCCACCTAGCGGATTTCTGTATAAGCAGCATCGGTGTCGGTTGCGTATGAGTTGCATGGTGTCAGTTGGTTTTTTATTGTGTAACGTCATAATTTAATGCTGTTCGTGGTATTTGTTCGTACAAAACCGATGTAAATATGCATGTCATAATAAGTTGCGGCTTTGAAACGGTTGACACAACCATTTTCCGATGGAAAAGCCTGTTACCTAATATGTTATTGCAGTGATATATATATATATATAATATGTTATTGCAGTGATATAAAATCCGGAGAGTTTAGACTGCTTCAAACCATTTCATGAGAATTACTTACCATCGTTAATTGTTGCTGTTTTCTTCATATTTCTCGACACCAACCGAGAGGTTCGTCCGGTGTCCACCGGGACTTTAGTTTTGTATGCTGGTGGGAAAATGGTCGGGTTGTACGATGTACTCCTGGGGTCTTCCGATTTTCTATCTCCAACGAAATGTTTATTGCAGATTCTGCTGTGCTTTGATGGAATCCACGGTTTTTTTGTCGCCGCTAAATAAACAAGAGTAATGTATAATAATAATGTCTTTATTTAAACAAACGAGGTTTTGTATTTAGGGTATTAAATGATGCAATAGAATTTAATTTCAAGTAGTTGAAATTGTTTAATTTGAAATATTCGCTATGTAATCCCTCTATACAATTGTATTAATTTATAATAATTTTTAAAAATTACTGCAAACTTCAATCAAACATGGCACAAGTATATACTTCTTTTAATTATCTCAGTGAAGCAATGAGTTTCGAGCATCTTCATATTTGTATTAATGACCCTAACCTTCCTTTCAACACTGACATTTCAATCGTTTGCAGAACTTCGCGTACAATCATTTTTAAGAATGGCGAACTTGTTGTAAAGTAACAATTACAATGTCAACGGATATGTGCTGAAATATTAACTTTGACTAATAACAATATACTTACTCGACACTTCGTACAGCGGCAATCCACCTCGCTTTCCGCTCCGTTTCCCATGGTTTGTATGGGAACGAATAAAAAGAGACGGAGCCATCACTTTTATATTTACTGGTGCATCCGACGACACAACAACTTTGATTGCATTAAGCTCGCTTCGGCTCAGAACTCATACTTCTGCTCAGAACTCCCGTATGACGAAATGACAACCGGCACTGATGCTGCTTAGGCTTAAAACCGCGTGGCGGCGCTGCAATCGCCGCTTACTTAGCCTATATAGAGACAGACATATTTTTCACTTCCATATACATTACAGTTGGAGCCAGTTGGCGCATGCGAACATACATGAGATAATCTGTATAAGATATACTCTACCAACATTGGGCAGATCCCTGGTAGAAGTCAGAATTACAGCCAGAGTATCCAACCAAATATCCAACATTACAAAAAAATCACCAGATATGGTTGGCCAATAAAAAAAAACAGAATACATGTTTGCTATTTCTTTAAATACATAAATGCAGAAATAGTATTAATTACTTGAAATTCTCCTGTATAGACCCTTTACCCAGGACCAGATCAAAACATCCACAGAGTCTCTCTAAATAATGCCTAAGAATTGCATTTTAAAGAGCGGAGATTTCTTGTATAAAATTGATTTCTTTGTACTAGGGCTTTGAAAACAAAACCAAGACGATTTTGAAAAAAATACAATTCGCGTAATATTAAGCACACAATTTTTAATGTAAATTGCGTATTTTAATGGAGAAACTGCAAAATATTACAGGTATCCCACCCATTGAGCAAAAAACAAACAAATAACGTTATATTAACATTGTAGCAACATTAAACGTTGTTTTAATGTTTATGAAACATTACTCAAATGGAATTGCTTAGTGGGATTTCAATTTATAAAAGTTAGTATATACGAGCAGGTTTTTTTTAATTTTTAATTTAAAAGATATTATCAAAATTATGTAAAAAAAGTAGATAGAAGACAGAGCTGGGACGAATCCTTGTAAAAAGGATTCGAATCACGAATCGGAATCACCTAATATGATTCGAATCACGGTTACTCGAATAAAGGATTCGTAAGGGATAAATATGATTCGAATCCTGTTTTTTCGAATCACGAGTACAAATCCTTTAAGAATAAATTTGATTTTATTTTTTTTTTCAACCATTTATGTATAAATAACGTTACCAGTTGTTTTAACAAAAATATTTAAAACCTAATTATTTATTATTAACACTGAACATTGTTGATAACAGACTAAGCATCTGATTCCCTGTTACTCTGATTAAAGATGTATTTGTGTGTTTCTGAACTTCACTTCATCATCAGTGTTTTGTACGCGTGGCGCATGAAGTAAAATTTCGAGTTTAGAAAAGCCCGAAAATTTGTCTCGGGTCGCTGCGCGACCCTCGACAAATTTTCACGGGGCTTTTCTAAACTCGAAATTTTACTTCATGCTTAGTCTGGGAGTGGAAACACTCGTTTAAAGCTTCAAATTGAACTCTATTATAAAATCGACGAATGCCTGAAAATTACGTAGATAAAAAATTCACTGAATACCATTAAAACCGGGAAAGTCAGAGAAAAGTCATGGAATTATATTCAAATTGACTAAAACACTAACAAAAAAGCCATATGACATTATTAAATTTGTCAAAAACAGCAGGCAAATTACAAAACACGTAAAAATTTATAAAATTAACTTAAATATTAACAAAAACAATAAAAACAATTTAACAAAATGGAGGTTTCCCACAGAAGAAAGTTATATTAAAAGGCCAGGGAAAAAATCTTGATGTCGAAAAAATTTTACATTTCGGATTGTGGCTACCATGTCAGTTTTACTTCAAATAATATTAAACATAATTTCGAAACTAGATTATTATCTTTAAAAACATTTTCAGGCATTTAATGTTCTTATCTAAGCATTCAGTTTGAAGTTTCGAACGAGCATTTCCACTCCCTGTGTCTTTTTGAAATTTCGCATTTACCACAACAAACCATGCAAGTCTTGAAAGCCAACATTGAAGAAGAAATCACCAATTTGGGGCCAGATGTTTTACGAACAACAATTTTAAATGTTGTAAAACGAGCACAATCAACATCAATTCAGGAGATGGTCATTTGACCGATATCATTTTTTTAACTTTATATTATCAATTTTACACCTGTAAATTAACTTTCAGTCAAAACATTTTCCTTTCTAATAAAATGGCAGCCAATTCATAATATGGCATTACTTTTGCTTTATATTACATGAGACAAAAAGTTTAATTTTTGTTTTTTAACATAGATTTACTGTCCTTGTTTACGCACGAAGTAAAATATAGAGTTTAGAAAATTCTGAAAATTTGATTTAGTTGCGTAGCGAAACGGATAAAACACTCGAATATTGTGAAATTGAAAATATACTGGTTTTTACTTATTATGTTTGAATTTCATAGCAACTTCAGTTTGATTTTATTAGAAATATCTATGTCCCGAGAAATACAGGGAGTTTTTCTGACGTCACACATGAAATTCCTTGCGTGACGTGAAATTCAATGTAATTAAACTAACAAGATCGACTTGGTTTTAAATTAAGACAACCTTATACACTAACCACTTTGATTGCTGACGTCACGCGTAGAAGTCCTCACGTGACGTCAACAATCAAGGTAATAAAACAATACAAGGTCGGCTCGGTTTAAATCAAGACAAACTTACTTACACACTTTGGTTGATGTCGTCAAGCGTGGAAATCCGTACGTGACGTCAAAACCAAGATCATTACTGTGCAAGGTTGTCTCGATTTAAACCAAGCCTACCTTAAAACGCGCGGAAATCCTCACATGACGTCAAAATCAAAGTCATTACTTTATAAGGTCGACTCGGTTTAAACTGAGACAGTCTTGTATAAGGTTATCTTCATTTAAACGAGTGTTTTGCACTCCCAGACTAAGCATGAAGTAAAATTTCGAGTTTAGAAAAGCCCCGTGAAAATTTGTCGAGGGTCGCGCAGCGACCCGAGACAAATTTTCTGGGCTTTTCTAAACTCGAAATTTTACTTCATGCGCCACGCGTATAAAACAGTGATTTAACGAGAAATTTTAAAACACACTAAAGACATTTTTCATGTTAATCCTCACAATTAATTCGAATTATTTTTGACGATTCAAATCCTTTTGTAAGTATTCGAATCCTTTTATAAATATTCGAATCCTTTTATAAATATTCGAATCCTTTTATAAATATTCGAATCCTTTTATATGGATTCGAATCACCCACATTTGGATTCGAATACGAATCCTCTTAAAAAAATGTAACGAATCCGGATCACGAATCCAGTTGAACTAAAGTATTCGAATGCCTCTTTTGAATCCTCTAAAAGGATTCGAATCCTGAATGATTCGAATCCTACCCAGCTCTGATAGAAGACTAGCATTATGGGTGCTAAAAATTCGACAATATAGCAATGTTTTAAGTTTTTATGATATTCCAAACATGTCTTTCATCAAAATGCGAGTGCGTAAATAATTTGTGATTAAAACTATTGTGTTCTTAAGAAGTACTAATCAGTGATTTAAGTTAATCAGCTATAGTGCAAGTGGGTATTAAAAGAGTAACAAATAAACTATCTCTATAAAAAAAGATTTTACAGTTTGTCAGAATACTTAGAGGATGAGTTTAAAGACCTTACCATATATTTTTGTGCGCTACAATTGCCTGCGGTATTCACCATTGAATTTACATAGAATTTTAATGTGTTTGTGACGATATTTTATTACAATATTTAACTGTTTTATATTTAACATTGCATTGCATTATTTTTTTGTGTAAGTTTATTTATTAATATAGGTATAGTATACTTTAATTCAAATATAGTAGTTGCAATTTAATAACTTTTTGTATATCTTATAACGAGTGTACACTTTTTGTAATAACACGAAATAAAGGAAAGTTGGAATTAGATTTTCAAAGACCATAAAGGGTCCTACCCCACTGAGCAAATCCATTTAAGTAATGTTTCAAAAACATTAAAACAACGTTTAATGTTGCTACAATGTTGATATAATGTTATTTGTTTGTTTTTTACTTAGTGGGACTTCTCTTCTTGATATAATTCTGTAGTTAATAAATTCAATCTTCTGCTTATTTTAAAAAGTTTATTTATACTTAAATCTAAAAATTACCGCTTATAAATATCATAACAAACATCAAACATTGAAGTTTCATCAAATCCATTATGCCACGACAAAGGATTATTATAATTACTCCCAATGTAATTCCTCCAGTTCTCATCAAACGTGTAATACTCTGGAGAGCGGAAATAATTTTCATAGCAACCATTTTCAAGGGAATTGTACCCATTTGTATTTTGCTCGTGCGAAAATTGGCTGTTTAACGTCACCAATAAAAGGTTCGCAGTTGTCTGGCTCAATTCTTTGCTCAAGATTCTCGCGAATCTCGTCATATCCATCGGTTTACCTTCTTGCAGAGTTTGCGACATCGCCATTATGTAATTTCTCGCTAAGCGTAGCGTCTCAATTTTTGAGAGCTTTTGCGGTACTGAGTGAATGTCGGCGTGTGTTTGTTGTATGGGCATTCGACTAAAAACAATTTATACGGTAATAATATTTATTTCCAATAAATACAAGTTGATTTGGTAAAGGATAAATGGGTATTAGATGATCTTAGTGTTAATTCGTAAATGGTTTTAATACAAATCAAAATAAATTGTGCAATTCAAAGATTTCTTCTTACATTTTTTTTTTTTATTATTTTGTATTATTTACGGCCAGTTGTCCAATAGTGTCAACTTACATCACGAACAAACCTGATTGAGTAAAAACTCGTGAATATTTTAATCTGCATAAATAAAATCCGATCACAAATTGTGTTTTAAGGAAGTACTAATCGTTACACTTGATCACTCCGGGTGCAAGCGATTTTTGTCAACCTTAACTTCACTAATATCAAATTGTTTGGTTAATATTATTTGAACTGAGTAGTTCAAATTAAATATTGTAATTTCAACTGAGTTGTTTAAATTACATGGCAATAAAAGAATTTTTAGTAACATTTATACCTCCTTAATCTATCCAATGCCGCGTTAAGTCCGTGCATTCGATTTCGTTCTCTGGCGTTCGCCTTTGACCTACGCAATTTCACTTTAAACACTTTGACTTTGGTATTTTCAGGTTTCCGTCTGAATTTGTCCATCGTGCGAATATTGTTAAAGAGACACTTTTAGAAGTTATTTTTCTATATATAGAAAGCTTCGGGCTTATCTAAATTAATGTTTGTTATCCGATTTTCCACTTAGCGAAGGGTTTAGAAGTACACGCGCGATAATGAGATATTATTTGCATATCTCACCATATGCCGTTACAGGACCATATGTGGGAAATTGCCCTGATAATGAATTATTTGTTTGCAAACACGGTCTTGGGATTAATTGGGAAAATTAGTTTTATTGGTGCTCATCTAGAATTAATAAAAGTATAAGTATATTATTAGAACGAGAATTCGAGATTTTCCTGGTTTCTTATTTAGAAAGTACTTTCTGCAATTCTCAAATAAAGAACAAAATCATTGAATCTGTTCATTGGATGACCTGGATATCTGCAATTGTCACTGTGAAGTTTATTTATTTATTTATTATCCAACAGTTCACAAAAAAACTAATTACAGGATAAATTAAAATTAAAAAATATATATTCGCGCTACATAAAATAATGTAATATAATAACCAAATTATTAATAACCTAACAGTGCGATTCAGAATAATACTCCAACTATAATAATGGCCAAGGAATAGGAGCAATTTAATGATTTATTTTAAATTGTAAATACATATTCATTATGCTACTGTTGAGTTTTGTTTCTTGACAATCCACTGGCAATTTTATCGTATGAATTAATACGATCAAATTTCAAAGCTTATTATGATTGGACACTTTCTGAACCGCCCGTTATATAACATTGAATACGTGTATATTGACACCAACAAACACTTAAAAAATGAAAATCTAGATTAAGTAACAGAAAATAATTATTATAAATGTGAGTTTAAATGACACAGGAGACTTGGAAGATCTACATTAAAGATATCAATGTCATTGGAAATCGAGTTTACAGTATTGCACATTGATATGATGGGAGAATTAAGATGATGAGTTGAATTTGTCATATCACAATAAAAGGTATATTTGTGTCTGCTTGCTTTCCTAGGAACATAGAAATTTAATTTTGTCTCGTATGTCATTATGTACAATCTTATACTCAATGACATTAGAAGCGTAACACCAAGAAGGAATGATTTTTTTGAATTCATATTTTAGCAACAGAGTGACTATATTTAAAGCATACATTGATAACAATTTCAACCTTGTGCCTTTTATATTTATTGTGAAAATAAAAAAATATTGCACTTTTTCTTTTTTGATAAAACTATTTATATGAGCTGTTTAGTACAGATGTTTTTAGTTTTCGTGTTTCCGTTGAGTGTGTTAAGCTTAAATAAAATGCCTCGAGTCCGAAGACGTCCACAATATCACCATTTGAGCGATTTTGACCGGGGTCGAGTTGTTGCTTATCGAGATGTCGGTATGTCCTATCGCGAAATTGCCCGCCGTATTGATTCCACTGCAGCAACTGTAATACGTGTGTATCAGGTATGGACAGAAGAAGGTAGAGGAGCAAGAAGAAGACCAATTGGTCAACCAAGGCGTACCACAGAACGTCAAGATCGGCGCTTAAGACAAATAGCCCTGCGAGACCGTTTCGCTACTACGCGTCAAATCGGTGATCAATGGATTGGAGAAGAAGGTAGGCCCGTTAGTATGCGAACCTTATATCGCCGCATTCAATCCTTTGGGCTTCTTTCGTACCGTCCAAGATTAGTGCTTCCTTTAACAGCGAGACACTGTCGCCAAAGGTTGGACTGGTGCAGAGAACGGCAGCATTGGGAGGCAGAATGGCACGATGTGGTATTCAGCGATGAATCACGATTTTGTCTAGGCACGCATGATGGCCGTAGAAGGGTACGACGCTACCGTGGAGAACGACCTGATCTTAGGTTTGCTATTGAGAGGCATGTACACAGGACTGCTGGAGTAATGGTTTGGGGGGCTATTGCTTATGGTAGTCGATCACCTCTTGTATTCATTCGAGGCAGTATGACAGCTGCGCGTAATGTTGAAGACGTCATACGACCGACTTTGTTGCCTTATTTAGATGGCCGCCCAGACGTACTTTTTCAACAAGATAACGCACGTCCCCATATTAAGTATATTCTCTTTGCACGATCCTCCACAGACTCTAGCACAGTTGATCGATGAAATTCAAGTTGCTTGGAACGAGATGCCTCAAGAAGACATCGACCATCTCATTTTGTCGATGCCCAGACGTCTACAGGAGTGTATACAGCAAAGGGGTCGCCAAACACATTATTAATTTTTTTTAGATTGTTTTTTAATAAAATTTCTTGAAAATGTAATCATTTTATTCTTGATGTAAGACTACCATACTGGCAAAAAATCAAGTTAAAATAATAACTCCTTCTGGGTGTTACGCTTCTAATGTCATTGAGTATATATATGAACATACTTTCAGCAATTCTACGTGTTTGTGCAAGAGAAGGAATATTAAATTCTTTTTGTAGTTCATGATTCGGGTAGCCTTGTACGGGGTAGTGATTATGACGTTTGTAGTATAATGCCTTTAAAAACTTCCTTTGAATATTCTCAATTTCGCAAATATGTACATGGTGATATGGATTCCAAATTATGGAGCAATATTCAAGTTTGCTTCGAATGAAAGCATAATAGAAATTTATGAGTGGATCTATACTTGTAAAAGGTTTACACTCAACACAGTACAAACGAACAAACCTATTATTTAATTGGAGAGACCACATGCTGAAACTCTGTGATATAAATTGAAATAAAGCATTTTAATGTTAAGCACTGCAACATGTTTCGACAATTTATTTATCTACTAGTTATAAAGCCCTTATTTCTACTAAAAATAATTGTAAATGATGCAATTATTTGATATTCGTCCTCCGACCAGAAGAAAAATAAGTCTTAGGTTCCTCATTATGAAATGACTTTGATATCAAATATTATATATTTTTTATTTTAAAACTAGAAGAAATATTATTATTATGAAAACGGAATATCATAGAGAATATAAATGAAATCCATCATTTCTACAGAACAAAAATTATCACGTTATATTTATTAAGAAACCGCATCTGATCCGTCAAATATATAAACACGTTTGTTATTCTCTCTTGTTTTTTTCAGAGTAATTAATGTAATCAAAACTAACACAATTGTGATTCAATTTTATTTTTTCATTGAATTTAATCTATATCAAAATTGAATAGGCTTGAAATGTCAGACAGAGAAGTTATTTACTATTCCATGCACATTGCACTGGATTGGACCAAATTAATGAGGACAAGGAAGTCGCATCTTGTGCTGAAAACACCAATTGAATCACCTGGAAGTATAGTGATGTACCGGGTGGTCACATTTGGATGTTACTATAGGGAATCTCGGTTTGTAAAAGAGATTAAAAAAACGGATGTCGCATCCTTAATCTCTTTTTTTTAGACAAATTCAACGGCGAAAACAAAAATCTGCTTTCGTCTTTTGTTTTCGAGTTACAGCCAAAAACTTATTATTTTTCATTTTCGATTTTTATTAATATCTAAGTTGCTTATTATTTTATTAAGATTGCATATTCTTATAGTATTTTTTTGAGGGGAATTGAATGGGATTAACAGAATATTGATATCTTTATTAATAAACAAGATACAACAGAAAGTTGTGCTTTTTTTTAAATATAAGTCATAGTTGGCTTTGCTATAAATCAATAGGTTATTTTTTTCCCTTTTAAATGATGTATCATATGAGGATGTTGTAGTTGCATTTTTATAGAAATATATAATATTCTCTTAAAATATTTTAAATGTGTCTCATTGAACGTAGTAGGCTTGTTAAAATCAAATTGTTTCTTATTAACCCATTAAGTGCCATTGATGCATACACGAAACATTAGCATTTTTTGTTAATTAAATTGCTATATAAGTTAATTTGATATATTATAATATTTGACCTGACTTAAAGGTGTATAAGGAAAACTGTGAATATTTTGTTATTTAAATATTTCGATAATTGCTCATAAAAAAATGGCAGTGTATTTCAAACTTTACAATATTTTAGCGTTCTATACGCGTGGCGCATGAAGTAAAATTTCGAGTTTAGAAAAGCCCCGTGAAAATTTGTCTCGGGTCGCTGGCGCGACCCGAGACAAATTTTCTACGCGGGGCTTTTCTAAACTCGAAATTTTACTTCATGCTTAGTCTGGGAGTGGAAACACTCATTCTAAACTCCACACTGCACGTTTTTATATAAAATCGATGAATGCCTAAAAATTTACATCGTATACATTATGTATATTTAAAAGAAAAATTCACAGTATATTATACAATAAGTCATTCATAGAAATCACAAAAATAATTGCAAAATTTGTACCTAAAACCAACTATTAGAGTTAACTCTATAATTGCTCGGCCGTTAATGGGTTAAATTTTAACTGGTTTTTTCGCAGTATGCTCAAAACCTTCAACTTTTTTGTTGGTTTTACACCAGACATAGACAGTACTTATTGTTCTGCATATTTGCTCCCATTTAATTGATTCTCTATCTCTTACCATTTAGATGATACCCATGCATCGACTGCTTAATCGGGACACCCTGTATACTAGATCATATTACACAATGTTTGTCGGATTTGGGAGTTATTTAATTATTTATTATAAAATTGAAATATACAGGGTACAGCATTTTTAATGCTTTCTTTAAGTAAAGTACCATTTACATGAATGATAGACAAAAACTAACATTTACTCACATAGCTCTTTTTTGCAGCTTATGCCAAGTACCTACCTAATTAATATTTCTCTGATTTCAATTGTTTACACATCTAAATATAAAATTTAGCAATTTTGAAAAGACTTCTTTGTTTAAAAAGATATTGATATGTGGTAAAAACATTCTTTAGCCACTTTTTTTAAGTAGAATATGCTGATCATATCAAATTTTGGTTTAAATTTAACTTTTACGATATATGACATAAAATTGTATTATTTTAAATACAAATCATAGTTGGCCATGACTTTAGTCGATTGCATATTTTGTAAACTTTCCATTAATATAGTCAGTATATTCTACTTTAAAAAATGCGCGAAGAAAGTTTTTACTGCATGTCAGTATCTTTTTAAATAAAGAAGTTATTTCATTTATGTAAATGGTACTTTACTTGTAGATACCATCGAAAAAAATAAAGTAGCCAATTATTGCTATTAAAAATTACATTCAGTACAAAGTTAAAATTTGTTGGTTTCATAAATTGTTACTGAAAATATCTAGACTTTTGCTAAACTGTTAAGAGGCATATGGCTTTGTTGTGTCTTTACTGCTTATATTTGTATGAAATAATATAAAAGAATATCTACAAGTATAAAACATATTGAAAAACTAATTCGGTTCCTTTGGGAAGTTTCGTATTTATTCCATATACAGTGCGTTCATGATGAAAGGAACAAATTCTTTCAAAATTCAGGCGATAAATTTCTGGAAAAACACTCGAACACGTAGATTAATATTTTCAACTACGAATTTATACACAGGGTGACCCGTAAACAAATGCCGAAACATGGTTACCTTTTTTTAATGGAACACTATTATCGAAGATTTGGATTAGTCGGAAAATTCCAGATATTTCCCGTGTATAATGTTCTATACCTATATTAAACTGCTTACGAAGTATTGACAATTGCATAATAATAAATGTTCAATGTTTTGTCCGTTTACTTCAATGTATTTTTCTGTTCGAAGAATTGTTTCCCGTTGAATGTTTTCAATTATCTCTGATGAAATAAGTCTTATTTCCTGCCGCATTCTCTGTTTCTGATCAACATTATTTGGTCCATTGAGACAAACTTTAGATTTCAAATAACCCCATGAATTTTAAACGAATTTATTCCTTTCATCGTGAACGCACTATTTCTCTCTTACAATAAATACACTAGGATGCGGCACAATATTGAATTTAAAAAAAAATGTTTTACGTGCAACATTCTGCTGAGTTTAATTTAGTAAATAAATATAAGCAAAAATCACAAATTGTCAAAAAGGAATCTTTTACAATGTGAAGAAATCTGTTTTTATCATATGATATAGATATTACAGAAAAAATATAATTTAAGACTTTATTATACTAGTTAAGATATTTTTACCAAAAAAGATGAGAGCAGGAAATATTTTAATGAAACGATTACAAGTTTGTTCTTTTCTTAAAGTAAAACAATTTTAAAAAATATTTCATCCCAAAACACGGATGTAGTAAACAACAGCTGAGTTTTCTGAATTTAGATAGCTCCATACTACCTCTTAATGTCTGAAGTTACTCTTATTTTCATATAAAGAAAACACTTAACTTTTTTATACCACTTTTATTTAAAATAGTAGTATAAAAATGTTAAGTGTTTCCTTTATACCAAATTGAAAATGTACCACGAAGTGAACGCCTCCAAGATTTAAGAATTACTTTTTTAATAACTGTATATATTGGACCAAGATATTTTATTTATTAACATTTTCATCGACCATTTTTCCTACTACTTTTAGTGATATCAATATAATAATCTATATTAGGGGTTCCATGCCCCCCCACCCTGATTTAATTGAGGTTTTTTGTTAGATTGAAACACCATTATAACCTTATTTCATGTCAGCTACTCTTTAGGAAATCTTTCTCGCCCCTCTAATGTGGCATGTCCCCCCCCCCCCCCCCCCCCCGGTCGAGAAACCCTGATCGATATAATTGTTTTCTTTTCCACTATTATCATCTCTAAAACTGAAATAAAGGTTGGACAGAAAATGAGTAAAAAAGCTGTATTGCAATTTGTTAATTAATATTGAGTAGATAAACCTAAAAACAAAAATTTTAAATAAATGAAGGAAGTAAAAAAATCACAAAAAATATCGCATGGCCTTTAGCAAGCCGCACAAGGCCATAATATTCTACATATGACTAAATTTGTTTTTAAATATTTTGTGTAAAATCATTGCTATTAAAAATCAACAAAACATTCATAACGTTTAGGGGCAGGGGTGGCCAAACAGTTGAGTCGTTAGACTGGACCAATCGTCTACTGCAGGAATGCGAGTTGGAGTCTCGCCTTTCAAACGAAAAATATTCGTCCCGGATATCATGGGTCTTAATTGTGTTGTCCACATTTTCATTAATATAAAAAAATTATAATACAAACTGGTCGTGACTGAATGGCTTACCGCCTAAGTCAATTTCTTAATATTCATCTCATCCCCCAACCTGATTTCCATCAATCACCCTTTCTTTTTAATTAAATAAAAAAAAAAAAATTATAATGTTTAGTCGATTGTTAGTAGCATTGATTTTATACAAAATATAACTGATTTCTAATCACATATTTGGAAATTTAATAGAATTTTTTTTTTATTTGCATTTTCTACATATAATTAATTAACCAATCACCTTACCTTAAGCTTTTCATTCATTTTCTGTTCACCCTGTATATAAATTGTATTTATTTTAATAAAAGTGAAACCCTTCCAACTGTGTTGTTTTTATTTCAAATAGTATTATGCAGTTTTATCATGTATTCGCTTCTTCCGTCTTTTTTCGAGCGTTACAACGAGGAAGAAGAGGCATTCTTGGACTTGATTGTGACAGGTGATGAGACATGGGTCTCGCATTACACACCAGAGAGTAAGCGACAGTCTCTTGAGCGGCTTCATGCTCAGAGCAGTGGCGGTTCCTCAGTAAGTGCACATGTGCACGTGCACTCCCAAATTAATGCCTGCAAACATATTTAAATTTCTTCATTCTTTAAATAATTTTATCAATCCATTCTACTTGTAAAATAAATCCCAAACATTATTTTTTCCCGTAGATGCTATCCGATGCGTCGTCCTAATATCCAAGCGCAAAGCAGAGAACGTCGAGTGCCACCGACCCGACGCCAACCGAACACCGCGGCCGCGTCACCTCGCCTGATCCGCTCGTGCACTGCACATATGAATTTTAAATCTAATTGGTGGAACCTCTGCCCCCCGCACTCTTTCTTCCCCGCGACGTTTAATGCTTTAAGCTGGCTCGTGTGCACATATAACTAGTGCACATCATGGTCGGATTGATATCGGCGTATCGGTTTTAGGTTGATTTCACGAATTTCCAGAATGGCGGAGTGTTCGAACTCCATTATTACCGTGCAATATTTAAAGACAATCAAATTGTCTTCACTACCTTTAGAGGAAAAAATGAATATCAAAAGTGTCGGTCGTCCAAAACCCAATTTGTTAATAACGAATGTTACAAAATGCAAAAGTCGGGAATATAAACGAAGTTTTAAAATAGAGACATATGAATGTTAGTAATAGTCTTTACTGTTTTCCGTGTTTGTTATTTGGAAGTGATGAGGCATCAGAATGGACAAAATCCGGTGTTAAAGATTTAGTAAATCTATCAGAAAAAATTAAAAAACATCAATATTCAAAGTTACATCTATCTGCTAAATTAGGATTTAATTTGTTAGGTAAACAAGATATTCGGCAACAATTAAATAGTGCATACCGATTAAGCATTGAAAAACATAATGAGCAAGTAAAAAAAAATAGGTATGTTTTATCTAAAATTATTAACTGCATTAAATTTTGTGGTGCTTTTGAGCTTGCTCTCCGTGGACACGATGAACAAAAAGATTCATTAAACCCTGGTATATTTAGAAGCCTCATCAATTTTGCTGCCGAATTGGACTTTGCACTAAGGGATCATTTGCAGCAAGCTACCGAGTTTAAAGGCACATCAAAAGACATTCAAAATGACTTATTAGAATGTATGCTTTCCGTGTGTCAGGCAAATATCATAAGAGAAATTGCCACTTCAAATTTTGTGTCCGTTATGAGTGACGAAACAAGTGACATTTCAAATATTTTCCAAATGGTTATAGTTTACCGTTATATTTTAGCAAACGGCACCCCCGTTGAACGATTTTGGACTTTTGTAAAACCAAATGAACACGATGCTATTGCCTTAGCTGGCTGCTTAGAAGAAGCTTTAAATTATGTTTTGAAAAATTCGGCTCAGTTAATTTCCCAAAGTTATGACGGAGCAAGCATCATGAGTGGCGTCCATGGTGGTGTATAAAAACTGATTAAAGATCACATCAATGCACATCAATTAAATTTAATAATGTCTCAGGCAACAAGCATAAATACAAATGTACGTATATTTTTTTCTGATTTGAGTGACATTACCAATTTTTTTTCTAATTCTCCACAAAGAGTTGCCGTATTAGATGAAGTGGTTGGAAATAGGGTCCCTAGAGCATCTGCTACAAGGTGGAACTTTAAAATTAGAACCGTTAACACTGTATATGAAAACAGAGAAGCACTTATGTATAGAGTGTATGGGAAAAATTCAATCCACATCCAGACAATCTGATACCATCAGAAAAGCAGGTGCACTTTTACGGTTATTGCATGACCTTACATTTGTTTTTTGGTTGACAGTGTTTCATCGTATAATGCCCCACGTTGATATTTTATATCCACAGCTCCAAAAAAGAGCTACTGATTCCGTAACAGTAAAACGATGCATAACTGAGTTTGAAAAAAAATATTCAAAAAGAAAGAGATAACATACATACTATTAGAGAAACCGAGTTAGCAGACATTGATCAAAGTCAAGTTAGGAAAAGAAGGAAGACAGATGAGAGAAATTCTTATGATTCCACGACTGCGCAAGCTAAGGAAGTGTGCGACACCATAATTGCAGAAATAAAAAGAAGGTTTTCGTTCACAGGCCATTTGGAAATAGCACACTTATTTTCGGTGGAAAATTTTGAAACATATTCATCAAATTTTCCTATGCTACATTTAGATTCAGCAACTCGAAACTTTCCATTTTTAAATAAAAGCATATTGAAGACAGAATTGGAAATAATTTACAGGAGAACAGATTTTAGAGAAGTTTCCGGAGCAGTCCACTTACTTAAATTTTTAATTGAAAATAATTTGCAAAAAGATTTTTCAGAAACATTTTCAGTGCTACAAGCAATTGTTACGATGCCCATGACAACCGCAGAAGCGGAACGTTGTTTCTCCACCTTAAAGCGAATAAAAACATTCCTTAGAAGTACAATGGGCCAGGATAGACTAACTGCCCTCGCGATGTTATCTATTGAGAAACAAATGATTCAAGAAATTCCAAATTTTAATGAATTGGTCATTGAAGAATTTATCTCAAAAAAGGACAGACGGCTTAATTTTCAATATAAAACGTGTTTGTGAAATATAAAAACTATCATATCTTTAAAAACAATTGTTTGGCGAGGCCGAAATAGTCAGCTAGGTAACTTACTTAATTTCTAATTTCTGATTCTTAATAAGTGATTAATTTCTACAATTTGATAGCTCAAAAATAGTTTATAGGCGTGGCACCCCAAAAATGTTGCCTGTGGCGCTTACTGTCTTTTCAATGTTGTGGACCCCCAAAGAATTAAACCACGCGCCGCCACTGGCTCAGAGTCCAACAAAACAACTTTGAAAGTGATGGCAACAATCTTCTGGGACAGGAAAGGCATATTGCTCGTTTATGCCTCGAGGAGAAACAATACATGCTGATCGATATTATGAATCATTGAAGAAGCTTCGGGATAATGCACGCCCGCTGTCAAAACGCAAGCGTTGCTAGAGGTTAAATGGAAATATCTCGACCATCCACCTTTTAGCCCTGACCTGGCACCTTCTGACTATCACCTCTTTACAAAACTTAAAGAATTTTTAAGCGGAAAACGGTTGCAAACAGATGATAACGTCAAAGACACGGTCAACGGTTGGCTAAATGGACTGGCGGTCGTCAAACTTATCTCCTGTTTAAAATAGCTAAAGGATGTTGGTTATTGTAGAAATAAAATTTTTGAAAAAACATTGGCTGTACAGGGTCCGCCAACGGGTATTGACAATTTTTAAGGTAAGACTGTAGATTTATTAATTGAACTACAGGAATGAGCATGATATATATTTATTCAATACATAATGCTTTTATCGATATTTAGTTTTTAAAGATTACGTTTAGCAAATGCATTCCATTAAATCTTTGACATTCTTGAAGCCGATTACAAACTGATTGCATGACATGGTGCAACATATCCGCATTAATGGCTCTATCTCCCGTCTAATGTTTCTTCTTTTAACTCTTTTAATGTATGGGGCCTGTCGACATGCACTCTCGACGTCAAATATTCCCATAAAAATAAATCGCAGGGACTCAAATCCGGAGATATTGCCGACCAATTAACGTCACTGTTATGGTGTTCCTTGAAGGAATACTACCCCGCCGTGGAACGTTATAATGCCGCGCGAATCTCCACTGAACCTCAATTATGGTCTCGGTTCGGATAAATGCTGTTACACAGAAAATGTGCTGCTGCACCGGCCACAAATTCATGGTTACTAAACTGCATTCTACCGTAAACAAGTTCCCTACCTGAATTCCCCTCTCTCCATTTTAGTACCTCTACCACAACACTCCGAAAATTGTTAATACTCGTTGGCAGACCCTTTATTTACTTTAAACCAAAACAGTTCTTACGTTAAAAATGACCCTCGTATCTCTATTATTCCCATCACTAAAAATTTGCACCTTAAAAAAGTTTTGCTGTTTTGAACATTAAGTGATACAGAACCTTCCTTTATCCAGTGGTCATTTTATTTATGTCATACTACAGGGTGTTCTAAATTATTGGGCCACCGTTGGTAACTTTGTTATCTTTGCAGCTACAAAGTTGGTTAAATTAGAATTTTTTTACGTACATTACGATGGTGTAAACAGAAAAACAGCTGAACCTCAAGTTTTTGATTTATTCGCAAAAACCGTTTTTTTCAAATAGGATGCCCTGTATATTTTGACATATTTAGAAAGAAAAATAAAATACACAAACAAACAAGTCTAAATAAATGAATATCCTAAAGTTGAAGATAAAGGATTTCTGGGCCATTGAAATACTGCATATTTTATAGCAGGATTACTTACTCGAAATCAAAACGGCGATAAACAAACTATGTCGGATATTGTCAAAGTATCCATGCTTATTGACGTTTAGCCAACTTTCTTGTATTATCTAATTTTTGCCATGCATTTTTGTCATAAAGAGAAATATGACATGTTAGTGTTATTTATCATGGTCAAAAAATGCATTAGTTAATTATTTATTAATTCTATTTTTCTATGTTCTAATTCAAAATCGTAAACTTACTTTAAATAAGTAATTACTTTAAATACACGCACACTAAATTTGAGTAAATTGTAGAAAAACAATTTATTTTAGACACATTTCAGGATAATCATTTATTAAGCCTTTTTTGTTTGTGTATTTTTTCCTCTTTTCAAATATGTCAAAATATAACAAAAAAAAAGTATACAAAATTTTAAAAAAATTGTTTTTGCGAAAAAATCAAAAACCTGAGGTTTACTTGTTTTTCTGTCTACACCATCGTAATGTATGTAAAAAATACTATTAGTTTGCTAATTTAACTGATTTCGTAGCTCCAAAGATGACAAAGTTACCAATGGTGGCCCGATAATTTAGAACACCCTATATAGTTACTCTACTAAAGTATGAAATGTTTAGCATGCTATTTTGAGTTATCCATAATTGTGATATTAATTTGTATATAAAACCAGTTTAGCTTTTTAAAAACAACTCCCAATTGAATACTTACCTTATCACATGGGAAACAAACACACATCGCCAATCAACCTGAAAATAAAGGCACTGATCCCTCACCTTGGATAACCTAAAAAAATAAACAACACTCCTTTAATCACAAGCTTTTCCACCAGTATTAACATCATACAGCCCTTACACCACCGATTTTTCCGGTCATCACCCTGCTCTTCTGAAATTCACTCTCACAAGAGCTGGAAATAAAAGAGAATTCCTCGAATTAGACTTTCAGATATAAACTAAAAAACAATCTTCAGCATGTATTAATGCACGCTTTACGCAAAAACAAAAACCGTGCGCTCAATACACACCTCAAAGATAAAATAAAACGTAAACACAAAAATAATGCGAATAATAAAGAATTTATTCTGTATTTTATAAACTACCTTATTGGCTTTACTTGATTTGGTTTGTAGCAAATACACCAGAGCTTCCAATTATACCGCTTCTGTAACAGAAAGAAATAATACAAGCCTACCGTATTGTATGTGTATATTTTTTAAATAAAATCAGACTGATAGAAATAACAAGTGTAAGTGTTAAAATAAGGATCGTTTTATTGATTAATTAAAATCGACATTATTTAGTTTTTTGTTTGTTTTCTTTTATATGTAACTGATTACAATATTATTGTTTTGCTTTGTTTTTGTTTTGTAAATAAACACCATTTTTTTGATTGTTCCTTTGACAGTTTTACCTCTCTGAACTGACAACATTCAAATCTTGTCTTGGATAAACGGGTGTGTGAGGGCGTTGTTCAGACCGATACGTTTGACCGGGTCGATTGACAATGCTTTGTCCAGCAGGTCTTTCAGCTGGGTGACTTTTCTGAGTTGGTCTTGTGGAAGGGTCTGGCCCGCTATCAGTTCAGTTTGTAGGTCACGGCTGGTTTTCACCATTGACATCACAACGATTTTTTCCTGTAAGAACATTTTTACGTTATAAACAAATCCTATTCAACTTTGCTTTCTTACAATAACATTTATAGCAAATACACTCCATTCATTTATTTTCCCATAATAAAATTTAAGGTTTATGCATTTAACTATTTTTTTTCTTACATGCTTTTTTTAGGTTATAAAATTTTTTATTCACTTACCCTTTCAGTGACTTTATCGATTTCATGATAAAGAAAGTTACAATTGCCATCGAAATGCTGGTCCTTGAACGCGCCTTTTCTTATCACCTTGTTGGGTATTTTTCCTTTCACATCCATGAAGAACTTCAACATCTGATTGTTTGATTTTCCGGAGAAGAGGATGCGTCCGGTGTACAGCTCATATATGGTGCAAGCAGCCGACCACATGTCGATTCCGTAATCATAGGGAATTCCAAGAATAATTTCGGGCGATCGATAAAACCTCGACACTAAGTAAGGGGTTATTTCATTGTCGTTGATTGTCGACGCCGAACCGAAATCACAGAGTTTTAAAACTAATTTACTCTCGTTCACAAGAATATTATCAGGTTTAATATCTGAGGAAAAAAAAAATGTTATAGAATTTTTGTAGAAAAACTATGTTAAGTAATGGAAATTACAAATACAGCAATGAACAACTTTATTCGTTAACTCTTATACCATTATTCTCTACAGGGTTTTTAAAAAAAACGTTTTTTTTCATTTTAATTAAAACAAACAGGCTTTATTTACAAAACGTGTTTTTTTTCATTGAAACAGGGTTTAAAACATAACCTGTTTAAAACATGATTTAAATCTCATTTGTGTCTACATAATTGTGATATACTGTTATATTGTGATAAAATTGTGTGCTTAATAATATAATTTAAAATATCTTCAACAATTTAGCTAAAATTTTAATACGTAAACAATAAAATTTTAATAAAGTACTTTTAAATATAGTTTACCTTGTTTAAGATTAAGAAAAAACACATTTTAAACAAATTTAACATTTAAAATCATATTTTAAACAATTTTAATGTTTAAAACATAACAACCCTGATTCTCTATCTATAGCAAATATTTATTGTAACAATCTTAATGTAATAATATACAGGTTGATTCAGAACAAGTACAAAAAATTTCAAACATTTTTGAAGACAGTACAGGGTATTCTAAAAAAATGTATACACTGTTAACCTGTTATACATAACATTCAGATTTTTCTTTTTTTTTTTAGTGTGTAATTGATTGGAAACAATGAGTGAACGATTACATTAACTTTTGAAAAAAGCAAATTTATATTAACCCATTAAGCACTAATAGGGCCCTTTATACGTACACTCTTTCGTCGACGGTTGAATGCCACATGTTGGGAGTCGACGCAAAAGTGTAGGTGTAAATGCAACTTCTGCGTCGAGGAAAGATTGAAGTAAAAACTGCACGTGTAAGCAAAAGTAGGGTTGAAAAAGTACATCTTTTAACCGGCGCACCACGCTTTCCTTGACGCAGAAACGCAGGCAAGAGCGCCGTTCAATCAAATCAAATTAAATTATTTGTTATTTAAAATACTAAACAATTTAATTTTATACATAGTATTATTTGACCTGACTTGAGAATGTGAGAAGAAAAATGTAAATATTTTCTTATTTAAATATTTCGATTATTGCTCATTAAAAAAAATTTTTTTTTGGTGTATTTCTTCACATTTCAGTGTTTTATACGCGACCAAACCAAATTTTCAGGCTTTTCATAAGTCGAAATTGTAGTTCATGCTTTACTGGTAGTAGAAACTTCAAATTAAAGCTTTTATAGAATCAACGAATGCCTGAAAATGCATACTGAGTACACTGGTAATATACAGTATGTATACTTCAAAGAAAATGTCTAGTATAAAATACAATGTCATTCATAGAATTCATAAAAACTATTGTGGAATTTTACCGAAAACCAACTATTAGAGTTAACTCTTTAATTGCTTGGCCGTTAATGATTTAAAATGCTATTGGAAGTATGAAAATGTAACGGAAGTACAGAGACAATATTGCAGGGAGTTTCAGGCAGATCCACTTAAGTTGCGTAATTAATTAATTGGATATAATATTTTTTGAAATTAATGAAACTATTCAAGATGTTCATAGACAAGATTGCGGACGACCAAGAGCATCTACGAGCTTTACCAGCCAAAAAAAAGACTAGAAAGTTATTGCAAAACATTAAAAAAAACCTCTTGCGATATTTTTTATATTGAATTTTTAATTTACTTTAAGGAATCTCCATTTTACATTATATATTTTCATATCAAAGAATATTAATACTTATGATTAAAACCTAACCTAATTGGTGCGTTAAATTTAAGCACCCAACTCTCAGTCCTAAAATAGTTAAATAAATACTTATAATTAAAAATGTATTGTGGCTCAACTTTACTGTTGAATTACAAACATATCATACCTTACATACAGTCTGTTTGATTTATTGTGACACAGCACATATGTCCGTTATTAGTACAGATAGAAAAAAAAGTTAAAGGCAAAAGTTTTAGTATTTTTTATGATCTATTCAATCGTAATGTCAGAAAAACAGTTGAAAATCAAATAAACACGTGAAAGCTATTAATATTAGCCTTATAATGATACCACATAAGTACCCCTTTATTATAGACATAACACGACAATTGCCAATAAATGAAATTTATCAGTTGACATGAATAACTATTTAAAGTGTCTGTTCAAAGTGACGTCCGTTGTTTGCAATACATTCTTCACATCTCTTCATTAAATTTCGTCGTGCTTTTTGTAACATCCGTGGTGTTATTTGGCCACATGCCATACGAATACAATTTTTCAGATCGTCTAGATTTTCTGGACGAGTAACATAAACTTTTTGCTTTAAAAATCCCCAAATAAAAAAATCTAAAATAGACAGATCTGGCGATCTTGCTGGCCAGTTTATGGGGCCACCATTTGCAATCAATTTCAAACCAAACTTTCTTTCCAAAATATCTTTGATATTTCTTGCGTTATGGGGAGGAGCTCCATCTTGTTGGAACCACATATCTCGACGTATTTCTAGGGGGATATCATCTAAATAATCTTCAAATTCTATCGTAAGAAAGTTGGCATATCGCTCCGCATTCAACGTTCCTTGATAAAAAAATGGTCCTATTATGGTATCACCTAACACACCAAGCCACACATTAACTGCAAATCTTTGTTGGAATCTGCATTCTCGAATTTGACGTGGATTCTCAGTATCCCAGTAATGGTCGTTTTTTCGGTTGGAGATTCCGTTGTTGTTGAAATTTGATTCATCACTCCAAAGAATTAAATTTAATAAATGTTGATTGTTGCTAAGCCAATTACAGAATACTATCCTCCTGTCAGAATCCCCGTCTCTTAAACCTTGTACTAACTTAATTTTATATGGTCTCATTTTATGTTTTCTCAGAATAGAAAATATTTTATGCATACTTATTCCTAAGTCAGCCACTGCTTCACGTATTGAATTACGTGGATGTGCTCTAAAATAGGCCAATATCAATACTTCATTATTATCTTCTCTTTCTTGTCTTCTCCTTCGTAATTTATTATTAAAACACCCACTTCTCCGTAAATTTTGTTCAAGTCTTGCAAAAGTGCAATAATGTGGTTGTCTTCTTTCTGGATACATGTTTCCATAAGTGATACTAGCTTCTCTAGAATTATCGTTGCATCTAACAAAGACCTTTAGCATATCCATTTTTTCATCATTAGAATAGTAATTATCACTCATCTCTAAAGATTTGAATCAACAACACGCAAGACGGGAAGTTACTACACCACTTTGACATTAAAGCGTTAACAAATTGTTTTATGTCAATTGTTATCCATGGCAACTGATAAATTTCATTTATTTGCAATTGTCGCGTTATTTGTATAATGGAGGGGTACTTATGTGGTATCATTATAAAGCTAAGGTTATTACCTATTTGAAATAAACAAAATATACAGGGTGTTCCATTAAAGAAAATGAAGCTAATAGCTTTCACGTGTTTATTTGATTTTCAATTGTTTTTCTGACAATGCTACTGAATAGATCATGAAAAATACTAAAACTATTGTCTTTAACTTTTCTTTCTATCTGTACTAATAACGGACATATGTGCTGTGTCACAATAAATCAAACAGACTGTATATAGATTTCATGCCATAGTATATAATAAAAAAAGATAAATAATATATAATCATTTGTATCACAGAATATATCACTAAGCAGTGTATTTGCAAAAAAACAATGTCGCAGATAAAATATCACTTACAAGTTATATAAAACAAACATACATAGAGAAAAATTACAAACAACAGTATAGGTGATTAGCAAAATACAAACGACTGTAATGAATAACATAATTTAACACAAAGTACAAAAGTACTAGAAATCGTATAAATAAATTGTCTTTGTACTTCTGCTACATTTTCATACTTTCAATAGCTTTTTAAAATCTTGTACACCTATTATGAGTCACCCTGTATCAGATAAAAAAATTAATGTATTTGATCAGTTTAAAAGCAAAGCCAACACGCATTTTACTTTATTAATTTGTTGACAGATAACAAATTTTACAATTAATTACATAATAGGCTTTTACCTTTAAACTGATAGTTGAAGTTAATTATACACACCTGCATGTAATATTCCAGTTTTTTTCAGGAGCTTTAATGCCAATAGTAATTGTTGTGTGTAGCTCCTTACTGCTTTAATGTGTAAACCCACATCTTTTCCATACTTTTTCAGCACTTCTCTTAAGTTCATCGATAGAGGTTCAAATACCATACAGAGATGCTGCTTGTGGAAGAAATGCCTGATTAACCGCAAACAATGCATCCTATCCTCTGGATCGGCATCGTTCAACTTCTTCAAAATTTCCAATTCTTTTAAACCTGTCTTGTGCCTAAAATAACAATTTTTAAACAGAAATACAACTTTCATGAGCCATTATTTAAGCAAAACCATTGTATTGATTTCGGGGATAAAATAAGAAATTTGAAACATCTAGGGTCAGTTGTTTTATATTTTTGTTCAGAGAGATAAACTCAGTTCAAAACTTCTATACAACTAGCTCTTAGAATTAGGAGTAATGTTTAAATGTTGTAGACTTACATTATTTCATTGTTTCTAATGATTTTGACTGCTACATCTTGGCTGCCTCTGGCCTGATCCCGAGCCCTGACTACATTGCTGAACACACCTTGGCCTGTGTACCCATAAACCATATATCTAGTATCTAAAATTTCCCCGATTCGCACTCTGTAATAACCTTCGGCATCATCCCAGTTATCGGTTAAAGCAGGATTTTCATTCCCTGAACCCTTCTGAACTATCGTGCTAGGTGACTAAAATAGGTACAACAATGTTAGTACAGATTAAGGCTGGAATTTGAAAATAAATAATTCAGATATTCGAATTTTCAAATATGAATACTTGAATTACCAAATTATTTATTGAATTGAATATTCAAATATTTGAATATTCGATTATTTAAATATTTGAACATTCAAATATTCGAATATTTAAATATTTTTAATGTTAAAAATGTTAATAGGTACACTTCTGTGCAATAAAATTAAGTACACAAAATATGTTATAGTTTAAAGCGGACATTATGGGTTTCCTAGTTACAAAAATATGTAAATATGTCAATTTCCTTAATGTCAAAATGCCGCGTCATTTAGACAACAGTTCAGAAATTGTAATTCTTACTAAAATAGAAGATGGTTTTTCTATTAAAAAAAAAAATTGCTCGATTAATGAACATTAGTACAGACACTGTTTTGAGAGTTAAGAAACGCTGGGAGCAGGAAAGAAGTGTTAGAAGAAAAGCAGGATCTGCGCGTCCCAGAGTTTCTGATAATGATGAAGACACAGCTCTTATAGAATATTTAAGGCAACATTTTTTCTCGGTCAACAGTGTGCAGGAGAGTTAAATCGTCAGATTTGCAAAATAGAGCAGCAGCTAAGAAACCAATACTAAAGGAAGTAAATAAACAGGTTCGTATCATATTTGCATTAAATTACGTACACAGAGATCTAGCATTTTGGGAACGGGTAATATTTACAGACGAAAAAGTTTTAAAATCCACTAACGACGACCACATTCGTGTTTATAGACCACAAAATTCAAGGTTTGAGGAAAGATGCGTGAGCGCAGTCCGAAAATCAGGGAGATTCAGTATTAATGTGTGGGCATGGATTAGCTGTAACGGAATGGGCGTTTCTTGGAACGTTGATGCACGATTTAATGCGGACAGTTACTTAAAAATTTTAGAAAATGTTATGATGCCTTATGTGGGACATTTATACCCCAACAACAGTTTTATCTTCCAGCAAGACAATTGCCTGGTCCATACTTCTAAAATTGTTTCAAAATAACAATGTTGAAACATTGCCATGGGTTGCAAATAGTCCAGACATCAACCCAATTGAAAATGTATAGGGCAGAATGATACAAATGTTATATAAAAATAATTTTCACCCTAATAACTCAGAACAATTATGGGAAGCAGTACAAAATACCTGGGAAGAACTGGCGGACGATCAAAATTATCCAAGAAAATTAATTTATTCAGTTCCTAGGCAACGGTATTAAAAAAAATATGTTTTCGGCTTTGTTGTATACCGGGTGTGGCACTTAAGACGCCTCGGACCATAGCTCCTTTACGATAAAAGCTATCGAAAAAAATCTAAGAGCAAAGTGGTGCATAATTACCGTCGCTATGTTTCAAAAATATTTCTAATCATCAGTGGCGTGCCGTACTCCAGCGGCGTACCAAACTTATCTTTTTTTAAATGGAATGCCCTATTTTTTATTGCAGATTTGGAAAGTGCTCGAAGAGTACTTATTTTTTTATCTAACATGTTATACCCTTCACTTTAGCGGTTTCGCTGTTATAACCCCTTCTTTCAAAATTGCGCCCCATTTTTGAGATTGTTTTGTAGAGAAACTAATTGACGCCGGCGCCTAAATTTTGAATTGAGGTACAGGTTAAGACCTCGTATACCTTCACATAATTTTTTTTCGGATAATTTATGGAAAAAAAATAATTTTTGATTGAACTTCGCATGTTGTCATTTTTTTCGAAAATTTCAAATGGCACCCCCCTAAAAAAATTACGGCGATGTACAGCCAAAACTCTAAATTTTTCATTGGTACAAAAAAAATTACACATTGCATAACAAAATTTCGGAGAAAAAAGGAATTTCATCGCAAATGTCAGGAAACGTTTTCCGTTCCCAAGAGTGCCATGAGAAAACAAAAACACAAATACGGTCAACATAATACTATGTACCTATTTATTCAACAAATATGAAAAATGCAGATAAAGAAAATTTAACAACTTAAACTAAATGTTCGAAATGACGACCTTCCTGCTGAAGGCATAACCGCAACTTCGACTCACAGGCTCTAGACACTGCCCTAAGGACTTCTGGTGATATACCGCGGAAAGCTGCGCGGATTCTCTCCCTCATATCCTCGACAGTGGTTGGTACCGTCCTGTAAACCTCGTCTTTGATATGGCCCCAAAGGAAGAAGTCAAGGGGAGTGAGGTCTGGTGATCTTGGCGGCCACCTCACAGGACCCCCACGACCAATCCAGGAGTCCGAAAACGTTTCATCGAGAAATTCCCGAACGACACGGCTATTATGTGCAGGAGCTCCATCGTGCTGGAAAACTATCTGTCGTAGAGCGGCTAGAGGGACATTTTCCAAGAGATCATCCAAGTCGTCGCGAAGGAACCTCAAATAACTGTTGCCGTTCAGGTGCCCCTCGATGAAATAAGGACCCAAAAGGTGTTCTCCAAGTATGCCTCCCCAAACATTCAGCGACCATCTTTGCTGGTGGTTTATCATTCGCATGGCGTGTGGGTTTTCATTGGCGTAATAATGGTAGTTGTGGCGATTGACATGCCCATTTCTATGGAACGTCGCTTCATCAGAAAATAATACGCGCATAAGAAATGATTCCTCCTGCTCAATTTTGTTGATAGCCCACAAGCAGAAATCTTGCCTCGCATGAAAATCTTGAGGTTGCAATTCTTGGTGCAGTTGAATCTTAAATGGACGGAATTTGTACTTTTGAAGAACATGATGTACGGATCGCGTTGAAATATCGTGATTCCTACTAATATCACGGATACTGGTATGAGGATCTTCAATAACTGCCTGAAGAACCTGCAGTTCATTATTTTCGGTAAAAATTGTCTTCTTTCTAACTCTCCTTGGCCGTTTCACACGTCCCGTAATAGTAAATCTCTCCAACACTTTTTGAAACGTACGTTCATTTGGATGTGCCCTGTGCGGATATCTCGCAGCGTACACTCGTGACGCCAAGAAACAATTCTTGTTACATTCTCCAAGAATAAATATCATGTCAACCATTTCCTCTTGAGTTCGGAACATTTTTAGAACGTTTATCAAAAATGACTTATGGCTGCTACTGGCGTCTAATAATTTACTATGACAATTACCAATCTTTTGTTTTCTCATGGCACTCTTGGGAACGGAAAACGTTTCCCGACATTTGCGATGAAATTCCTTTTTTCTCCGAAATGTTGTTATGCAATGTGTAATTTTTTTTGTACCAATGAAAAATTTAGAGTTTTGACAACATGCGAAGTTCAATCAAAAATTTATTTCCATAAATTACCCGAAAAAAAATTATGTGAAGGATACGAGGTCTTAACCTGTACCTCAATTCAAAATTTAGGCGCCGGCGTCAATTAGTTTCTCTACAAAACAATCTCAAAAATAGGGGGCGCAATTTTGAAAGAAGGGGTTATAACAGCGAAACCACTAAAGTGAAGGGTATAACATGTTAGATAAAAAAATAAGTACTATTCGAGCACTTTCCAAATCTGCAATAAAAAATAGGGCATTCCATTTAAAAAAAACATAAGTTTGGTACGCCACTGGAGTACGGCACGCCACTGATGATTAGAAATATTTTTGAAACATAGCGACGGTAATTATGCACCACTTTGCTCTTAGATTTTTTTTCAATAGCTTTTATTGTAAAGAAGCTATGGTCCGAGGCGTCTTAAGTGCCACACCCGGTATATTACGAGCATTTTTTGGTCTTAGTTCTTTTTTTTTAATAAAGGCGTTATTTTTAGGTTTGGTGTTTTATCATTTATTGAGACTGTTGCTAGGCAATTAAAACACAACAATTACACAACTAGAATAATGTGAAAAATAGTTATAAGACTTGTACTTAATTTTATTGCACAGAAGTGTACATTAAAGTGAAATCTTCAATCATATTTATTCACAAACGAGAGAATGGTTTGAATTTTTTTCGCCACTTCAAATGTGGTGCTTATTTGAAGTGGCGAAAAAAAGTGAAAGCGCACACAACACTTAGCTAATTCATATTAATGTCAATTTCTTCTCAATAAGTTATGGTAAGTACTGCGCATGCACGAAATTCTGATTGCAGCGCTGCGGTGGCCAGAAATACATACGGAACTTACTTTCTGGATACACCACGTATTTTTGAATGAATATTCAAATACTTAAATTTGAAATATTTCCAGCCTTAGTACAGATCCCATCTTGAATCTAGCATGTCAACTAGTCACTGCTGATTACGTTTTTTTTTATCAAAACTAAGGTTGGCAACATTGAAATTTATTTAAAAGTATTACCTTAACTTTGTCCACTTTCTGTTGTAATTTTTTTGAACAGATTAAAAAGTTGTATTTGAAAATATGAACTATTACAATTTTAGTTACAGTAAAAATAAATTTTGTTCAGTAACAAAACACTTATCTTTTATGAGGAATTTCCAACTAATCATGAATACTAAATATTGGTTCATCAAAATGTTCAACATTCAACATGTTTTTTTTTGTGATGTATCTAATGAACGGTACTCTGGCCATTTTGAAAACTAACCCGCCAAGACCAATCGGTCTATTTTGTACGATTGCAAAAATTGCAAACAAGTTCACGATTAAGAGTCCGGTTATCAGAAAATTCCCCAATAGTTGGTAGTAAACTCCCAAATATTGTCTCTCATGAATGGGCCCAATGTATGCAATTGTATTCTAAATTATTGTTTTTTTATTCCCATGTTTTTACATAAAAACTCCTTTTAAAATAACTTACATTTGTGTGTTTGAATATATCCTGATCAGCGAACATATCCCACTGATTTTGTTTTACTTTCTCTTTTTCTGCTTTACTTTCCAAAACATCATTTGCGGGCTTCAACTTCATGGTCGGTAAAAGTGGCGGGGTCAGTGATTCCTCGGTGCACTCAACAGATTTCTCTTCCTTGCGAGGTGATTGTGCGCGCACCTGCGGCTCTTCTCGCTTCTCCTCTTCCTCTTCTTTATTTTCAGCAGGCGGTGTTAACAGTGATGTCGCTGTATTAGAATCTTCACTATGTGCACCTAACCTCTAAAATAGATAAATTATACAAATTGTTTTAATTAAAGTATACTTGAATTTATTACACGTACCCTCATTAATTCTTCTCTTTGCTTCCGTCTCCGTTCAATAATAGCTTGTTCATCTTCTTCGTCTTTAATATCAATATCCAACTCAACATCGCTTCCACTACTGCTATCAGCTTTCTTTAAACCCTCGCTTAAAGAATCTTTGTACTTGTCCTGTTTTTCTGAATGCCCCGATTTGTGCCTGTTATTTCTTGTATATCTATTCTTCGACCTTGATCTTGACCTAAACCGTTCTCCTCGCTTATTGTTATCATATTTCCTTCCCCTCTCTCTGGAATTTCTTCGCTCTCTGGACAACTCCCTAAAATACCTTTTATCTCTCCTCTCCCTCGATCCACCTCTCTCCCTTGAATCCCTCCTTTCCCGATGATTATCATACGACTTGTAAATGTCCCTTTCCCGTGACCGTCTGTATTCCCTAGATTTCGACCTTCTCCTTCTCTCCACCGATCTTTTCTCCCTCTCTCTGTCCCTCCTATCATCACGTCTTTCCCTACTAAAAGCACGAGGCCTTTTGATATCGTTCTTCTCCACAATAATCCGCCTCTCCCTACTTCCAGACCGGTGCCTCTTTTTCCTCGGCATGTCCACATCATTACTTGAATCGTCTAACAAGATAATCTCATCAACCTTCTCCACTTTCCCATTATTATTCGTCGACTCTGCGTCCACACACGTCTTAGCTATCTCCGCCTGTAATCTCTCCTTCTGCTTCATCAACTCCTCCAAATCCATATCTGCCTCAATCACCGCCACATCAATTGCATCACTATCGCAATCTGCCTCAACGGCACCATCCTCACTCTCAGAGGAGATAATCTCGAGCGACTGCGTTTTTTGCAAACCAGCCGTCAAGGCCTCAACCAACTCATCTGTATCCGTCGGCTGGGGTTTTTGAGATGATCCTGAACAAGATTTACCATTAGATACATTTGCAACATTACCTTTGGCTGGTTTTGGAGATAAATCTGGTGTATACCGATCGTTAGCATCTTCACCCTCAGACTCTGTGTGTTTCTTCTTGTGTTTTTTGTGCTTTTTATGCTTCTTAGTCTTATCGGATTTCTGTTTATCTGTGTGCTTTTTGTGCTTCTTTTTATGCTTTTTCTTAATCTCCTCCGTTTTACCGGCTTTTACCTCAACCGGCGTTCCATCAGAAGATCTTAAAATTACGACAAATTAACGTTTGCATTATGAAAGAAAATTTGAGGTTAAAACATTAAAATAGGATTTTCAGTTATACTCACATCGACTCCATTGTTGAATTATGTATAAATCTGACCGATATTTGGTGTTTTTATGTACAGCTTATATTTATTTGTATCAGTTTGCGAAATAATGGCAGTTTATCGTATTATTGGGAACCCGACAACAGCCATGTTATTTCTGGTTTGTGATGGGAAATTGCGGCGTTGTCATGTATGAATTTGCATATCATATCGTTTTTGAAAACGTTTATTTGATTATTACATTTATTACTAATTATTTATTGCATGGACATTTAATTTACATTTTGTGGTTTTTGGTAAAATTGATTGCATTAATTTTGTAATAGAAATATATTTTTTTTACACTACTACCTTTTTTTTTTATACATGTTGGTATATTGTAAATTGTTTTATAATAAAGATAGATATTTCATTTTTTAATTTTATTTTAAAATTATTTTAGTTCTATTATTTTATTTTTATTCATTTAGGCAACACAGTTTACAATTACGTGTCAATACAGTGGCGTACTATAAAATGTTTTCCGTAACTTATAACTGTTTGTAATTCGTACTTGTTTTAACATATTGTAAATTGCAACTGTATTTTTATTATATTGTATAATATAATTTAATCATAATCGGGGTGATTCTGTAAATATACATAAGCAACCGCTATAGACTTTCCTACATTCATTGGGCCGTATGATTTTAAGGCTTTTGTTAACTAAATAATTGATTAGAGTGCGTAAAAACATGTCAAAATTGTCATATATAACAGGGACAAACAAACTTAACGACTGTCTTTACATTTAATGAAAGGGAAATCATACAGCAGATTGTTTATTGAAAGAGTTCAATTTGAAGTTACTAACGAGTGTTTTTCCACTCCCAGATTAAGCATGAAGTAAAATTTTGAGTTTAGAAAAGCCTGAACCAAAAACCAAACCAAATTTTAAGGCATTTCTAAACTTGAAATGTTACTTTATGCTTTATTTAGAAGTGAAAAATACTTGTTTAAAGCTTCAATTTGATTTTTTTTCAAAACTGACGTATGTCTGAAGATTCACAGCGCGTATAATAAGTATATCGTGATATGCATACTTAAAAGAAAAACGTTCTGTATCAAAATTCGTTAATTTCACTTTCAATGGATTTAGTATTTTTATGTGTACAAAACCCACTTGTAATATGATACCCTTGGATAACGATCATTTTATTTTTAATCGGTTAGCTAATGAAATCCTAACTAATATCTATGAATTTGCATATTTATGTATAATAATAAAATTTCGATTTGGACGCCAAACCAAATTTTTAGGCTTTTCTAAACTCAAAATTTTACTTCATGCGCCAGGCGCATAAAAGACTAAAATATTGTGAAGAAAGAAATACACTGAAAACATTATTTGTAAATGAGTAAGAATCGAAACATTTTAATAACAAAATATTTACATTTTTCTTCACATATTCTCAAGTCATAATACAATGTATCAGATTACCTCCTTTAGTAATTTAATTTACAAAAAATGAATAATGTTGCGTTATTACATCAATAGTGTTTTAAGTATACATATTCTGATAATTGCAACGTTTGTTAAATTTACAGGAATGCGTTATTTTTATTAAAGCGGTCATTTTAAAACTTGTAATGAGTGTTTCCACTTCTTGATTAAGCATGAAGTAACATTTTAGTTTAGAAAAGCTTGAAAATTTGGCTTGGTTGCTTAGCGAAGCGTAGCGACTAAGCCATATTTTTATTTTAAGTATACATATTCCGATGTATAAGCTGTAATTGCGTAATTTTAATAAATTTAAATTATTTTTATTGTAGACATGAATATAATGCGTACAATAAATAATCAAGAAGTAGTATAACAATAAATTGACTACATTAGATTAAAAAAAAAATTAAAATTACAAAATGCTATTGCCAAAAAGCTCAAAACTTTAAGAAATATATCTTTATAAAAAAAACACATCTGCTGATCCTTACATTTTGCAATGAACGCTGGATATATTGATACATTTGACATAATCACTTCAAATAAAAGTGTTTTATTATTTTCAATTGGACAGTCTCCAAAATTATATTAAGAACATCTGATAACACTCAATTGATTTACACGTCTACTTTATGTAAACGCATCGCATTGGCTCAAGGCTAATTCCTTCAAATTTATACAGTTTGCAAATTGGAAGAAATAAAAATCAAGCACACAAATCGGGTGTAGATATTTACTGACTGTGAATTTTAGATTTTCAACGAATATGTTATATTATTACTTATAATTTGTATATTTTGTCAATCTAAAAATAATTAATTGCTACGTGCAGACAGTTCGTATATTCGTCCTGACAGTTTTGTATAACGTGCAAAACACGGCCAGAGAAATTCTTAAGATTGCGCTTCGGATGCCAAGTGCAACTAGGTCGAAAAACCTGGGTTAATTTAATAACCAACCAGAAATGTTGCATCTATTAATTGCACTCGATTTATTATCTACATAACGATAAGGATACTTACTTATAATAATAATAATAATAATCAGTGGCGTCTCATCCATAAACTTCAGAAGGGTAGCAGTCTCCCTAGAACAAAATGACGGGGGACAAACGGAAATTTGCATTTTATAATGGGGTTTTCACAAATAAATTGCATCATTTTTCAATATTATACGATATTATTTTCCGAACTAATAGCCAGAGCTGGGATGAATCCTCAAAAACAGGATTCGAATCACGAATCCGAATCACCTAATATGATTCGAACCACGAATACTCGAATAAAGGAAGTGAAAATTATGATTCGAATCAAAGATTCGAATCCTCATTTTTGAATCACGGATACAAATCCTTTAAAAATAAATTTGAATCTATCATTTGCAACCAGTAACATTTTATTCGATCAGTTTCTATTAAGAAAAATGTTCATTTACCGACTAAATATCTGATTAAATAATGATTTTATTTAATTATGATATATGTGTTATTGAACTTTATTCTAAATCAGTGTTTAATACGCGTGGCGCATGAAGTAAAATTTCGAGTTTAGAAAAGCCCCGTGAAAATTTGTCTCGGGTCGCTGCTCGACCCTCGACAAATTTTCTACGCGGGGCTTTTCTAAACTCGAAATTTTACTTCATGCTTAGCCTGGGAGTGGACAACACTCGTTCTTAGAAGTTTCAAATTGAGTGATCACTCTAGATTACTAAGTTTATTACCATTTTACAAAGGATGCAGCTCGAAGGACCAATCATGGTCTTCGGGAACCGAAGGACTACAGGGAATCGAAGTTTCTTTACAAGAAAACAACGAATAACTGAAGGTTTATAGCATGGATAGGAAAGAAAACATCCAATTTTGAAAAAATATCGAAATTGGGTTGGTTTTCAGTGCGTTCTTAACTTCACTTTAAGTCAGTGTTTTATACGCGTGGCGCATGAAGTAAAATTTCGAGTTTAGAAAAGCCCCGTAAAAATTTGTCTCGGGTCGCTGCGCGACCCTCGACAAATTTTCTACGCGGGGCTTTTCTAAACTCGAAATTTTACTTCATGCTTAGTCTGGGAGTGGACCGTCAAGATTTTCTACATTTCGATATTTCTAGATTATTGTCGATTTATTCACAGTTTGTTATTATATTAAATGCAACTTTAATATTAAATAAATATGGTTTTTCTTAGGAATAGAATATTCACCCATTAAGAGCCGAGCAAATTATAAAGTTAACTCTAAAAGTTCTTTTTAGGTAACATTTTGCATCTTTTCCTATGATTTCAATGAATGATTTATTATACCGGGCTTTCATTAATTCCCGAACCCCACGTGACCAAAAATAATAGGCAACCAAATGTACAAGGTGGTATGGCTCACACAAAAATTCCCTAGATTTAAAAATATTTATTCGCCGGCGTATTTTTATGACGACTGAAAATATTATATTTAAAATGATTAAAAAATAGGCTCATCTTCAAAAATGTAACTAATTTTTATTAATTTCTTTTCTTAAACACGAACAGAACATACAAAGTTAACAACAAATAAAGAAACAACAAATATTAAACCTAATAACTAAAAAGATTAATAGCTTAAAATTCAAAAAAAATTATAATAAGTGTTCTATATGTCCTCCTTCTTCTCTTACACATAAATTTATCCTACGCCGCATATTATCAAACACATGATGGAGTTCATTTTCGGTGATATTTGGTACCTCTTGCATAATTGCTACTTCTAAATTTTCGAGAGTATGGATCCTATTTTTGAAGATATTACTTTTTATTCGACCAAATAGATAATAATCTAAAGGTGTCAAGTCTGGACTGCGAGGAGGCCACACACCTCTACTAATTATTCTGTTTTCATAAATTTCAGCTAAATACCGAATGGTTGCATTTGCAGTATGTGCTGTGGCCCCATCTTGCTGAAAATAGCCCAATCGAAGCTCATCGTCGTGCATTTGTCCAATAGCTTCTTCTAAAATTAACCGATACCGTTCAGCAGTGATAGTTTCTCTAAAAAATATTGGGCCAATTATCCTTCTCCTAGACATAGCTATCCAAATTCCTAGCTTTTGGGGATGCAGAGGTGTTTCCTCCAATACATGGGGATTTTCTGTCGCCCATGTCCTGTAATTTTGGCTGTTCACGTACCCAGATAAATGTATCCACGCTTCATCAGAAAAAAACGTAAGATCAAGTACGTCATCATTATTTAACTGTTCATTAAACCACTGGCAGTATCGTACTCGCTGAATAAAGTCTGGTGGATGTAATTGATGCACTACTGAGACTTTGTAAGGATGCATATTTAGTGATTTTGTGAGTGCTTTATGGCAGGTTCCAACAGAGAGTCCTATAAAGAAGCACATTATTAATTCACGGTTAATTTATACTGGAATTTTTAAATATAAAAACCCCAAACAATAGGATTTGTTTTACCTGATTGGGCTGCCAATTTCGGTACGGATTTCTTAGGACTTCGTTCCATCCTCACTCGAATATCTTCGACAACATCATTAGTTAAGACTGTCGGTCTACCAGTGGATTTTCCTTTGCAAATGCAATGTTTGTCTTCATATCTTTTAATAAGAACTTGCTTATGATGTTTAAAAGTATCATACGCAATTACCGCATCTGGAAATTCTTCATGAAACTGCTCAATGCAAGACTGCAGAGAATAACTCCAGTTGCCGTCAATATTACGTGAAGCACTACGAAAATGTGCCATCAAAATAAACGCGTCTTGCTCCGTTGTAAATACCATTTTCGCAGTATTTGCTTATCCTAGCAAATTGACTCTGCAAAATAAATAGAAATAAAACTCAATGTTTCAGAATAATTAAACAATTTTTGCTTACCTGAAAATTCCGGGCGAATCTTGTAAGATCTCAAAGGTTGGTTTAACGATGCACCGCGCATAAACATTTATGTCAAATTTGACTTTAGTAACGTTTGGTTACTTTTTTCAAAGCCTCCAACGTACAAATACAATAATTTACGCGGCAATTTTAAATTTAGTCACGTGGGGTTCGGGAATTAATGAAAGCCCTGTATTACATACGTAGATTTTAATAAACAGTTAAATTTAAAGTTCAAACGAGTGTTGTCCACTCCCAGACTAAGCATGAAGTAAAATTTCGAGTTTAGAAAAGCCCCGCGTAGAAAATTTGTCGAGGGTCGCGCAGCGACCCGAGACAAATTTTCGCGGGGCTTTTCTAAACTCGAAATTTTACTTCATGCGCCACGCGTATAAAACACTGATTTAAGATGAAGATAAAAATGCACTGAAAACCAACCTAACTTCGATATTTTTTCAAAATTGGATGTTTTTTTTCCTATCCATGCTGTAAACCTTCAGATATTCGTTGTTTTCTTGTAAAAAACTTCGATTCCCTGTAGTCCTTCGGTCTCCGAAGACCATGATTGGTCCTTCGAGCTGTGGCCTTTGTAAAATGGTAATAAACTTAGTAATCTTGAGTGATCACTCAATTTGAAACTTCTAAGAACGAGTGTTGTCCAGTCCCAGACTAAGCATGAAGTAAAATTTCGAGTTTAGAAAAGCCCCGCGTAGAAAATTTGTCGAGGGTCGCGCAGCGACCCGAGACAAATTTTCACGGGGCTTTTCTAAACTCGAAATTTTACTTCATGCGCCACGCGTATTAAACACTGATTTCAAGTGAAGTTAAAAATATACTTTTAAGGTTGGAAATTTTATATGATTAAATAACCAAATATGCATTTACAAATATTTTAATTATTGAAAATGTAAATATTTATATTCAAATATGAATAATTTAGTGATTTAAATATTCATATTAGAATATTTAACTATTTGAATTAATCGAATTCGAATCCCAGCCTGAATAGCGATGATTCGAATTATTTGGGAGGATTTGAATCCGTGTATGAGGATTCGAATCCTGTTATAAGGATCCGAATCCTTTTATAAGGATTCGAATCCTATTATAAGGATTCGAATCATCTACGTCTGGATTCGAATACGAATCCTTTTAAAAAAATGTAACGAATCCGGATGACGAATCCGTTTTCACTAAAGTATTCGAATACCTCTTTTGAATCCTCTAAAAGGATTCGAATCCAGGAATCGAATCCCGAATGATTCGAATCCTGCCCAGCTCTGCTAATAGCTAAAGTTAAACACAGACAGACCGGACACGATTGCGAAAATTAGCGCAGGGAGGTCCAAAAAGTGAAGATTCATCAAAATCGCGAGGCAGATTTTTTTAACGATTATATTTGACGACATAGCAACATTTCTAACGGTAAAAACATAGTGAGGAGCAGAACTGGGTGTTCGAATCATGAATGATTCGAATCGTTGATCTGAAAGAGGTATTCGAACACTTTAGAAAAAAGAATTCGTTACAAGTATTTGAAAGGATTCGTATTCGAATCCAAATGTAGATTATTTAAATCCTTCTGAAAGGATTCGAATATTTAGAAAGTATTCGAATCCTTGTATTTGATTTGAATCATCGCTATTATGACACAGAGTTGGGACGAATCCTCGTAAAAAGGATTCGAATCAGGAATCCGAATCACTTAATATGATTCGAACCACGAATACTCGAATAAAGGATTTGTAAGAGATAAATATGATTCGAATCAAAGATTCGAATCCTGTTTTTTCGAATCACGAATACAAATCCTTTAAGAATAAATTTGATTTTATTTTTTTTTCAACCATTTATATCTGTGGCTTTGAGAAAAAAACCAGTTAAGTCACTTTTTCGTGATTTTGAGCTATTTGCGTTTAAAGTTTCACAAGTCAACTTCTAAAGTACCTTGAAATAGCTGTAAATATCTATCTCATATTATTTATATTTTATAAAAAAGCATTGAATTTATGATTAACTTGTAAAAATGTATGTTATGAATTTAACGTGCATCTAAATGAAACATAACCGGTTTTTCCTCAAAAAAATGTCACATAACTGGTTTTTCCTCACAAATGACACTTCACTGGTAAGGTTTACTCTAAATTACGCGAAACCTATGTCAGATAACATCGTTTCAAGGTCAGAAAATGAAAATATAGATAAATATATATTAAAATCTGCACTTAACTCGATTTTATCAAAAAAGTGACTTAACTGGTTTTTCCCCAAAACCACAGATATATAAATATCGTTACCATTTGTTTTAACAAAAATATTCAAAACTTAATTATTTATTATTAATACTGAACGTGTTACTCTGATTAAAGATGTATTTGTGTGTTTCTGAACTTCACTTCAAATCAGTGTTTTGTACGTGTGGCGCATGAAGTAAAATTTCGAGTTTAGAAAAGCCCGAAAATTTGTCTCGGGTCGCTGCGCGACCCTCGACAAATTTTCACGGGGCTTTTCTAAACTCGAAATTTTACTTCATGCTTAGTCTGGGAGTGGAAAACACTCGTTTAAAGCTTCAAATTCAACTCTATTCTAAAATCGATGAATGCCTGAAAATTACACCCACTAAGCAAACATATTGAAATAATGTTTAATCAACATTAATACAACGTTTTATGTTGCTACAATGTTGATACAACGTTATTTGTTTGTTTTTTGCTCAGTGGGCGTAGATATAAAATTCACTGAATATCATTAAAACCGTGAAATTATATTTAAATTGACCAAAACATTAACAAAAAAGCCATATGACATTATTAAATTTGTCAAAATCAGCAGGCAAATTACAAAACACGTAAAAATTTATAAAATTAACTTAAATATTGACAAAAGCAATGAAAACAATTTAACGAAACAATTTAACAAAAATTAAAACAATTTAACCCACAAAAGAAAGTTATATTAAAAGGCCAGGGAAAAAATCTTGAATCAGGGAAATGTCGGAAAAATTTAATATTTAGGATTGTGGCTACCATGTCAGTTTTACTTCAAATAATATTAAACATAATTTTGAAAAACAGATTATTATCTTTAAAAACATTTGTAGTCATTTAATGTTCTTATCAAAGCATTCAGTTTGACGTTTCGAACGAGCGTTTCTATTCCCTGTGGGTCTTTTTGAAATTGCGCATTTACCACAACAAACCATAAACCTTGCAAGTCTTGAAAGCCAACATTGAAGAAGAAATCACCAATTTGCGGCCAGATGTTTTACGAACAACAATTCAAAATGCTGTAAAACGAGCACAATCAACATCAACTGAGGAGATGGTCATTTGACCGATATCATTTTTTTAACTTTATATTATCAATTTTCTAAATTCTATATTTTACTTCGTGCTTAAACAAGGATAGTAAATAAATGTTAATGAACAAAAATTACCATTTCTTAAGATATAAACTTTTTGTCTCGTGTAATATAAAGCAAAGGTAATGTCATATTATGAATTGTCTGCCATTTTATTAGGAATAAAAAAAATAGGTAATATTTTGACTGAAAGTTAATTTAAAGGTGTAAATTTAAATTAACTTTCAGTCAAAATATTACCTATTTTTTTTATTCCTAATAAAATGGCAGACAATTCATAATATGACATTACTTTTGCTTTATATTACACGAGACAAAAAGTGTATATCTTAAGAAATGGTAATTTTTGTTTTTTAACATTTATTTACTATCCTTGTTTAAGCACGAAGTAAAATATAGAGTTTAGAAAATTCTGAAAATTTGGTTTAGTTGCGTAGCGAAACGGATAAAACACTGAAATATTGTGAAATTAAAAACATACTGGTTTTTACTTATTATGTTTGAATTTCATAGCAAATTCTGTTTGATTTTATTAGAAATATCTATGTCCCGAACACTACAGGGAGTTTTTCTGACGTTACACATAAAATTCCTCGCGTGACGTGAAAAGTCAATATAATTAAACTAACAATGTCGACTCGGTTTTAAATTAAGACAACCTTATACACCAACCACCTTGATTGCTCACGTCACGCGTGGAAGTCTTCACTTGACGTCAACAATGAAGGTGATTAAACAATACAAGGTCGGCTCGGTTTAAATCAAGACAAACTTACCTACACATATTTGTTGATGTCGTCACGCGTGGAAATCCGTACGTGATGTCAAAACCAAGATCATTACTGTGCAAGGTTGTCCCGATTTAAACCGAGCCACGCGCGGAAATCCTCACATGACGTCAAAATCAGAGTCATTACTGTATAAGGTTGACGCGGTTTAAACTGAGACAGTCTTGTATAAGGTTGTCTTCATTTAAACGAGTGTTTTCCACTCCCAGACTAAGCATGAAGTAAAATTTCGAGTTTAGAAAAGCCTCGTGAAAATTTGTCTCGGGTCGCGCAGCGACCCGAGACAAATTTTCTGGGCTTTTCTAAACTCGAAATTTTACTTCATGCGCCACGCGTATAAAACAGTGATTTAACGAGAAATTTAAAAACACACAAAAGAGATTTTTCATGTTAATCCTCACAATTAATTCAAATTATTTTTGACAATTCAAATCCTTTTGTAAGTATTCGAGTCCTTTCATATATATTCGAATCCTTTTATAAATATTCGAATCCTTTTAAAAATATTCTAATCCTTTCATAAGGATTCGAATCCTTTTATATGGATTCGAATCACCCACATTTGGATTCGAATACAAATCCTCTTAAAAAGATGTAACGAATCCAGATCACGAATATAGTTGAACTAAAGTATTCGAATGCCTCTTTTGAATCCTCTAAAAGGATTGGAATCCAGGATTCGAATCCTGAATGATTCGAATCCTGCCCAGATCTGTTATGACATAGCAGAGTTGGGCAGGATGAGAATCTTGGATTTGAATCCTTTTGGAGGATTCAAAAGAGGTGTTCGAATACTCAGTGAAAAAGGATTCGTGATTCTGATTCGTTACATTTTTTTAGGACGATTCGAATTCGAATCAAGATATAGGTGGTTCGAATTCTTATAAATGATTCGGATACTTACAAAAGGATTCGAATCCTCCAAAGGGATTCGAACCGTCAAAAATAATTCGAATTCACTTTGAGGATTCGCATAACAATTTGTTTTTGTGTTTTCGAACTTCACGTTAAACAAGTGTTCTATACGTCTGACGCATAATGTAAAATTTCGAGTAAATAAAAGCCTGAAAATTTGGATTTGCTGGTGCGACTCGAAATATTACTTTATGCTTAATCAAGAACTGGAAACCCTTGTTAAATAACAAACAAATAACTATAATTATCACTTTTGCTTTTAATAGTTTCAAACAAAACTTGATTATTCGATAATGAATCACTTCTAATTACAAAAAGTATATTAAAAAAAAAATAAATGCTCAATCATTTGTTGGTTTCATTAGAGCATTCAATTTAAAGCTTCTAATGAGTGTTTTCAATCCTTGATGCAGTATGAAGTTAAATTTCGAGTTTATTTCATGCAGATAAAACTATTTTCAAAATAAAATTTTTAGCTATTGCATTAAACTAAAACATTATTTATTTATTTATTTTGTTTATTTATACGGGAAAACCCCTTTTAACAAAAATAGAGCACTAATAATTCAAACAACAATCAAAATTACATTACATTAAATAATACTATTAATATTATTAATTCGAGCCATTCAAAAAATTAAAACTATTCACAAAATAATAACAATAAAAATCACATATCTAAAGCATCCTCTTCAGTTTACACTTAAAATTATCAAAATTTGAATTAAATAAATCGAACCACTCCCTATCGGCCAAGCTATTTGCTGTCCTCATCATTCTGGCCAGTGGATTGTAGTGGGAGTAGTTTGTAGTGAATGTCTGCAAGCGGAAAATGGGCGTATTCCTCAGATTTCGGCAGTTGGATGGAGTATAAAATTGAAGTTGCTCCAAAATATTAGGACAATCAATTAAATTGTTTACTATTTTGTAGATCATGCATAAATCTGCTGATAAGCGACGATCAGCTAGAGGTCTAATGTTTAAATCGGCCATTATTTCCTCGTAACAACCTTGCCTATGACATCTACCCAATTTGAACTCCATGCTACGTAAAAACTTATGTTGTATTTGTTCCAATCTATTAATATGTGTTGATTGATATGGAGACCATATTACTGAAGCATATTCAACGTTGGAGCGAACCAATGCACAATATAATCATTTTAAACACGATGGACCCAAATCTTTACACACCCTCCAGACAAAACCCCACATTTTTAAAGCTTTGGAGCAAACGTTACTGATATGTGAGTTGAATGCAAGTCTATTATCAAATGGCACTCCTAAATCTTTCAGCTCTGCTGATTTAGCTAAATCATTTCCATCAATGCTGTATGCGTAATTGAGACTGGAGCGTTTTCTACAATATGGAATAAGATTGCATTTTTTCACATTAAGGTGTAATTTATTGGAGTAGCACCAGTCATTAATCTTATTTAAGTCATCCTGCAGGCTTTTACAATCTTCAAACGATTTGACGATCCGATATATTTTGATGTCGTCAGCATACAATAAAACCTTGCTGTTAGTAATAATGTCTTCAATGTCGTTTACAAATAGTAAAAATAATATTGGTCCATAGTGAGTTCCTTGCGGAACCCCTGATGTTACAGAAATTGGTTTAGAAATGTAATTGTGTATTTTTACCATTTGAAACCTGTTACTTAAAAAGTCAGATAGCCAACGAACAGCCATATCATTAAAACCTAATGATCTTATTTTATGTAATAGAATATTATGATCGACTCTGTCGAAGGCCTTCAAAATCAACTTGACTATTATTTTCGAGAGCCTTCAACAAATATTGATTAAAACATAAAAGATTTGTATTTGTTGACCGACCCGGTACAAAACCATGCTGATTCTCTGACAAAAACATTTTAACAACGAAATGCATTTGTTTCGCAACTATTTTGTCAAGTATTTTCAGTATGCAAGATTGAAGACAAACGCCCCTATAATTTGATATAAGCTTCCGTTCCCCAGATTTAAAGATAGGATTGATATAGCTTAGTTTCCAGATTGATGGGAATTCACCTTGTGCCAAAGACATAGAAAATATATCGGATATAGGACCGCATAATGAATAAATACAGTTAACTAAAAGATAGGGAGAGATGCCATCAGGGCCTGAGCTGTTACTTGGGTTTAGAGACATTATTTCATTAAAAACACCCTCCTTGGAAATTACGAACTTATAATTATTGACCGAGAAGTTATTCTGTAACGAAGCGTTAGTATATGGACTAGCGTCATTGGTATAAACAGTAGCGAAGTACTCGGCAAACATATCAGCAATCTGATTACCGTCTGAACCCGTTCTTGAATCAAATTCCATGACATTAGGAATGCCATCGTTGCTCTTTAAATCTTTGACATACTTCCAGAAGTAATTAGAGTTTGCATTGACTTTAGCTTCGACGTCTGATAAAAATTTTGAGGGCAATAAATTTGTTAATTTCTTGCATTGACTTCGTAACGAATTAAACAATAAATAGTCATCACGATTGCCTGTTTGTTTGTATTTGATATGAGCAGATTTCTTTCTTCTTATAAGAAGCTTAAGATCTTGCGTCATCCATTTAGGATAGTAGCTATCGCTATCCTTAAATAATTTCTGAGGAATGAAATTAGTTATACCGTTATTAACAATATTATAGAAATAGTCAACTAACATATTAATATCAGCATCGATTACTAAAGATTTCCACTCAGAACAACTAAACATAATATTATAAAAGTGATTTAAAGCATCAAAATCGGCAAGATGATATAAAAATATTTTTTGTACAGATTGTAGCGGTTTATAAACACACACCGAAATCGAAATATAAGCATAATGATGTTGACTTGTATTTGATAATAAGTTATTCGATAATGCAACTTCACACTCTAAAATATTAGAAAAGAACAAATCATTAGGAAATATGTTACATTTTATTATAAATAAATGCTTGTTTCCAAATTCTCGTCACAACAATTATATAAACAATTTTATTCCTACAAGTAGCAAACCGTAGTTGTGTACCGTATAATGTAGAGCTGGGGCGAATCCTGGTAAAAAGGATTCGAATCACGAATCCGAATCACCTAATATGATTCGACTCATGAATACTCGAATAAAGGATTCGTAAGGGATAAATATGATTCGAATCAAAGGTTCGAATCCTGTTTTTTTCGAATCACGAATACAAATCCTTTAAGAATAAATTTGATTTTATTATTTTTTTGCAACCATTAACAAATAAATATCGTTACCAGTTGTTTTATCAAAAATATTCAAAATCTAATTATTTATTATTAACACTGAGCATCGTTGATAACAGACTAAATATCTGATTCCGTGATTAAAGATGTATTTGTGTGTTTTTGAACTTCACTTCAAATCAGTGTTTTGTACGCGTGGCGCATGAAGTAAAATTTCGAGTTTAGAAAAGCCTGAAAATTTGGTTTGGTCGCGTAGCGCTACGCGCTACGCGACCAAACCAAATTTTCAGGCTTTTCTAAACTCGAAATTTTACTTCATGCTTAACCTGGGAGTGGAATCACTCGTTCAAAACTTCAAATTGAGCTCTATTATAAAATGTACGAATGCCTGAAAATTACATAAATAAAAAAATCAGTGAATATCATTAAAACCGGGAAAGTCAGAGAAAAGTCATGGAATTTTATTCAGATTGATCAAAACACTAACAAAAAAGCCATATGATATTATTAAGTTTGTCAAAATCAACAGGCATAAAAATTATAAAACACGTAATAATTGACAAAAACAATAAAAACAATTTAACAAAATGAGGGTTGTCCACAGAAGAAAGTTTTAATAAAAGGTCAGGGAAACAAATCTGGAATCAGGGAAATGTCGGAAAATTTAACATTTCAGATTATGGCTACCATGTCAGTTTTACTTCAAATAATATTATACAAAATTTTGAAAACTAGATTATTATCTTTAAAAATAACTAACTAAACATCTTCATTTATGAATTATGTACATAATATAATTATAATTAAGTATTGAAAACAAATTATAGAATATATTTAAAAAACAATTAACAAAATTTACAAAATGGCTATCGACCAGGGGTCTTTCAGCCTGTCCTTGTCAGGTACATGTCGGTTTTTCAAAAATCATGATCGTTAACGTCGTTGTCTAAGTCCGGATGATTAGATCAGATGAATTGGTGAAGCGTTGATGCTGGGAACTTGAATTTGGGTTGAATGTTGGGGTTACGGAGTATACAGAGGTGTTTAATAATGTTAGGTATGTAAGGATTAGCTGCAAATTTTAAGAATAGGAGTTTGGTGCGTTCTGTAATTGGCGGGATGTTACACATTTCATACAAGAGTACATTGGAAGGGTTATGTAAGGGATTATTAGGGTGTCTGATTTTGGTCTTTAAAAATATTTTCAGTCATTTAATGTTTTTATCAAAGCATTCAGTTTGAAGTTTCGAACGAGCGTTTCCACTCCCAGACTAAGCATGAAGTAAAATTTCAAGTTTAGAAAAACCTAAAAACTCCTAATTTTACTTCATGCGCCACGCGTATAAAACAGTGATTTATTGAGTAATTTAAAAACACGCAAAACACCCGACTGAGCAAAAAACAAACAAATAACGTTATATCAACATTGTAGCAACATTCAACGTTGTTTTAATGTTGATGAAACATTACTTAAATGGATTTGCTCAGTGGGACATTTTTCATGTTAATCCTAACAATTAATTCGAATTATTTTTGACGATTTAAATCCTTTTGTAAGTATTCGAATCCTTTCTAAGTATTCGAATCCTTTTATAAATATTGGAATCCTTTTATAAATATTAGAATGCTTGTATAAGGATTCGAATCACCCGCATTTGGATTCGAATCCTCTAAAAGGATTCAAATTCTGAATGATTCGAATTCTATACCAGTTCTGGCATAATGTCAACAAACACACTGACAGTTAGCTGATATTGTTCCTAGTAATAGGAGGCTTGTAGATAGCAGATATTGTGTATGTGAAATAACTTGAACAGGTATACTTTCAGTAGTTAGCGAACGCACACAGTCTTACAAAGACTGAATCAAACATTTATTGAATTAACTACTTCCCGAGCTAATGCCCCGACGGACATTGAATTATACAACAAGTGTTTGCTGTTACATACAGTAACCTACTGCAAATGTGACAATTTGGGTAACATTATTTACGCCATCTATAGACTATATAAATCAAGATTTATCTCTCATTAGTATAGCTTTGCCGATCATTCCAAACAATTTGACACCTTAGACTGGCAGCCACGTAGTAGTTGTTTGAATAAGTGTTTTATTCAGTCTTTGTAAGACTAACCCCACTGAGCAAAAAACAAACAAATAACGTTATGTCAACATTGTAGCAACATTAAACGTTGTTTTTATGTTGATGAAACATTACTTAATTGTGTTTGCTCAGTGGGACTTGTTGTATAGTAGATTGAGAAAAGAATCGCACATTTAATGTTTTTAAGTATTCTGCAACCAAGTATTGGCAATTTCATATATACTTATGTTTGAACTGTACAATAAAGTGGCTGCCAGTCTAAGGTGTCAAATTGTTTGGAGTGAACGGAGAAGCTATACTGATAAGAGATAAATCACGTCTATAGATGGCCTGAGTATAAACTCGGGAGGTAGTTGTTTCGATAAGTGTTTGATTCAGTCTTTGTGAGACTAACTTGTAGATTGCGATAAGACTTGCACTTTTAATGCTTATGATTAGATATTCTGCAACAAATGTTTCACTTTAATAATACCACTGCTTTGTTTTAATAGTGGCATAACTAAAAAATAATGATGTTTATGTTTTGCATTGAATTTATTCAAAACTCAGTGAACTTATATTGTAGAGAACGGCACGCACATCTTTATTTCCTCTGGATAACCACCAGAGTACAGTTGTGCTGGTAACAACTTGAAAACAATGTACAATATACATAGATAAAATAAAACTTAACAAATTTCGCTTGGTCATTATCAAAGCAAAGCAGCGATATGTTATTTCAGTGGTCTATGAACTGTCATAAATGACACAATAAAAATTGTTTCAAAAGTAATAGTGCTTCACGCATATTAATCGAATTATAAATGAATGTTTTTTTGTGAGGTCGTAGATAAATGGGATTTTGTTTTAGATTTTCACATATTTTGAAGGAACTTTTATTATCGATAACAAGTATAACGACAAGAAATATAAGGAACAATTGTAGAGGAGTAGTTTGGAAACATATAATTTCCACGAAGACCTTGGAAAAAATTACTTAGGGTACGATTCACGAGAATTCCCCCTCATGGTTTCCTTGATTTGTAGTGCTTTCTCATCAGATTCCGTGCGTGAAAAGAGACAGAAAACTTCATAATATGTCTGCTATGGTTTTTAGATGGAACATGCGAAAACATATGCAGCTTCAAAATTTTAAGGTTAAACGTCACATTTTGACAATGTCTTCGTAAAAATAAATCTGCAAAACCCAGCCACAAATCATTTTAATTAATATGCACAATCGTTTTAAAAGTGAGTTTAAGTGGTACAATTCCAATTTCCACATCAACTAAATCGTTCAGGTATTTACAAAAATAAATAATGCATTTATGTTGATTTTATGTAAGCTCAAACGAAAATGTTAGTTGAATCGAATGCGCATTCAGTAGATTTGGCAAATAGTCATCGAATTAATCTGTTAATACAGGAAATTTTTCGTTTAAGTATACATACAGGGAATTTTCTATTAGGTATACATACGCATACGCTTCTTTTTAAAGAGTTCAACTTGAAGCGTGAATCAAGTGTTTTCCACTCCCAGACTAAGCATGAAGTAAAATTTCGAGTTTAGAAAAGCCTGAAAATTTGGTTTGGTCGCGTAGCGCGAAGCGCGGAGCGGCCAAACCAAATTTTCAGGCTTTTCTAAACTCGAAATTTTACTTCATGCGCCACGCGTATTTGACACTGAAAGCACTGAAATATTGTAACTAAGTAAACTTCGCTTGAAATCAGTATCATACGCGTGACGCGTGAAGTAAAATTTCGAGTTTAGAAAAGCCTGAAAATTTGGTTTGGTTGCTCCGCGCTTCGCGCTACGCGACCAAACCAAATTTTCAGGCTTTTTTAAACTGGAAATTTTACTTCATGCTTACCCTGAGAGTGGAAATCACTCGTTTAAACTTTAAATTGATCTATTTTAAGAAAACAACAAATATTTAAAAATCTACAACACATAATTGGGACATGTATACTCAAAACAAAAAATCCCTGTATAACATGTAAAATTACCGATTTAACATTTGTTATAAGATTGCCCCCCATCCACCTTATGTGTACAGGACAATTTTTAAAATGATAATTTGACAAATATAGACAAATAAGCAGATTTACTAATATTATTATTAAATTCCGTATTATAAAGGGTTTTTCAATAAGAGGTTTCATTTTGAATAGCCCGCTATCTGGCCAGATGTCACTTTTGCAGCTGTCATCTTTTGACACTTGACAAGTAAAAACTATGCCATTGGTAAAAATGCAACGATACTCGCTTCAACAACAGTCATGGAAAATTTCATTGAAATTATTAAAATTCACTACAGAAATGGTGAACATTTTGCAGTCACAGTTCGCCAAACTAAACCACTTTTGGGTCGTCGTGAAGCACCTTCTCGGCCAGCAATAGTAAAACTGGTTACAAAATTTGAGGTGTTGGGACAACTTAGTGATGTGAAGAATCGAAACCGTGTGCGTCGCTCAAGAACAGTTGAGAATACTGCTGCTGTAGTTAATAGTGTTAACGAAAACCCAGGTTTGTCGATTCCTCGTCGATCTTTGGAATTAGACATTCCAAAAACGACATTACACCGTATTTTGCATAAAGACGTAGGTTTGAAGGCTTTTAAAGTTCAGTTAACACAAGAACTCAAGCCGGTCGATCACCAGCAACGTCGTATCTTTGCTGATTGGTTCTTTAAAATGCATCAAAATGATCCGGATTTTTATCGAAAAATCATCTTCAGTGATGAGGCCCATTTTTACCTGGGAGGCTACGTGAATAAGCTGAATTGCCGTATTTGGGGCTCGGAAAATCCAAGAATGCTTATTGAAAAGCCTCTCCATCCTCAACATGTCACTGTTTGGTGCGGTTTTTGGGCTGGCGGTGTGATTGGACCTTACTTATTCACAAATGAGGCTGGTGCAACTGTTACGGTGAATGTATTGCGCTATCTAGCTATGATTAATAATTTTTTATGGCCGGAATTGGAAGATATTGATGTGGACGACGTTTATTTTCAACAAGACGGCGCTACGTGCTACACAAACAACGAAACAATCGCAATTTTGCAAGAAGTTTCCTGGCCGTGTTATTTAGCGAAGAGGTGATCACAATTGGCCCCCGAGATCTGGTGACTTGACACCTTTAGACTTTTTTCTTTGGGGCCACGTGAAAGATAAGGCCTATGCCAATGCTCCACAATCGATTCAAGACCTTAAAGATGGAATTCGTGAAGTTATCGAGGACATACAGCCGCAAATGTGCGAATTGGTCATGGAAAATTTCATGAAAAGGATATGGTGCTGCAACCGTATTCGTGGCGGCCATCTGGCTGATATCGGTTTCCATCGTTAATGGCATACCTTTCTCTTTACAATGAAAAGAAAATCCACTGATTTCTCTTAAAATATACTCGTTTTATTTAAATATCAAAATGAAACCTCTTATTTGAAAACCCTTAAATATGGAAAAATTAGATACATGTTAAGAGGCTCAGAAGATCAATCTCTTAATTTAGCGGCTTAGTTCCTACCTGAATAAAGATCCATGTAAAATTATCTACCTCAATACATACTTTTTAAGTTGGTTTCAATCACAGTGTAGTATTATCGCAAGTACGTAAAGACATTCTCTGAATATTCACAAGAAATTATGATTTAAACCTTTTCTAAAAGAAAGAACACGAATATACTCGCGGCCTAAACAGTATGACATTGTCATGTAACGTCAAAATTTGATATAACTAGGAAAAATCGTTGCAGATACAACTGTCGACATACTCTCTAAAAAATTTGAACCACACATTCCACATCAATGAGTCATAGGACATCTCTCCCGAATTCCACTATATTTTGATTTCTATGAAAAACATTAAATTTAATATTTCTACTTATATTATGAAATATCTTATTTATGAGTTCTGTTACCGGCGTTTTATCGAAAACGTCGTAACTTAATTATGTTATTCACATTCGCGAAAACATCGGACTCCATTTGTTTTGCTCATTTCATTTCATAATCATTTTAATTCCAAATGACTCAAGTTCGTAACCATTCATTCGATGTTCTTTTGTATATATTTTTTTCTTTGTAAATATGTTAATTACTCGTACATTCAATTCCGTGCCCAAGAATACGACTTACGAATTTTTCAAACAACCCCATCATAAACCGCGCGACCAGCTTCGACCGAATTTTACCACCCCGAGGACGCCCGTCATAAAATACTCCGCGCCTCCGAGGATTGGCATCATAAACCCCACGGCGAGCTGTAGATGTTTTACGACCATAGAACAATGCCTATAGAAATCTCTTCCGATTTTGGAAAACTTCAGGGATAAGGCATATGGTCGTAACATCTGCAGCACAAACTTGGACACGCCGCAGCGGTCGAAAACCAGAGGCCCCAAACCAGAGGCCTCAGGGAGGATTTACCACTAGGGCCCAACCCCATCCCCAAAACTTCCTCCACCACCATCTTCGATCAATCACCGTCACCCCCAAGATACATGGCGGGGGCGGGTGGTTGGGAACACCGAACACCGTTGGGAACACCGAAGAAATAAAAGGAGTTAGAGATTGAATTATTGATCAGTCCAGTCCAAGATTTCAATCTATCATCATCAGTTTACTTCAGCCGAACTTCATCATTCGGGTTGTATCATCAGTCAAGTGAATCAACATCATTCAGCAATTACCATTATCATCAAAGTTCCAAGTAACTTCAAAGTGTCGCGATTCATTAACTCAAGTCGTAAGTCGTTCATTCATCGCAATCGTCACGTTGATTTAATTTAATCATTGTTCATTTTATTTACGTATCATATTCATTCATTACATTTCATTTTATTCATTTCTTTTATCATTGTGTTTATTTTTAATCATTGTATATTTCTATTCGTATTAATTCTTGTTCATTATTAGTCTTGTTTTTCGTTGTTTATAAATTTTATATTGTTGGAAATCAAGTCATTCATATTCAATCATCATTTTAACTTCATATTTTTACATAAACAAAAGTGAGTGCAATCTTTACGGATATCGGTAAGTTTATTTTATAATTATTTTTGTGTCTGTATATAACTGAGCTAACGGAGTTGTTTCGGAGGAATGTCGCTCAGTGCAAAACTCATGCTCTCTATAAACTTATAAAAATTAGCACAAATCCCAAGCGACGTCCCGCGCCCCGATAACAGTTCTTCACTTAGTCGGATACATTACATGCATTTTTTTATTACGTGGTCGTTGCCATAGAAACCATTGTAGTTTCACCTAGCTATTATTAACCAACAAACAAATGTGAAAACAGATTAGAAAATACTAAGAGGAACAACACCCAATTCATTTATGAAAACTGAATTGAAATTCGTAGCTCGATTTTATATAAAATTTAGGAGGGCCAAAAAAATATAGATTGCTCCGGGGCTCACATTGTCTCTGAACGGTCCTGGTTGTAGGGTTATTTATACTTGAACATAGAAATATCCAATTTTTAATATTATTTTGAGTCTAACTTTCAATTAACCATAACTAAAAACAAATGTTCAAGGAATTTCAAAACATTTTGTATAAATGTTAACTAAACTTTAAAAAAATGTAGATAAAATAGCCTATTTCTATTTCTATTCGTATATTTTTAAACATAATTAAAAAAATCATATTTCAAGATGAATTATTATGAAATGTTCTTTGATCCTAAATGGTTCTAGAAGCACACACATGAGTAATTTAATTAAATATTATAAACGCGAGTTATTTTTATAAAATGTATTCTCAGTATAATAAACCTTACAATACACCTTTCTCAAAAAACACATCCATTAATTACGAAACTATGCAGATGAAAAATAAATGAATCAAGAAGGTACGTGAGCGTGAAATTGCTCATGCATTTCAGCAAAACAAGACTCAATTGGCTTCAGACTGAAATTCTTTCGCCGTCTATTCACCAAAGCCCCCCCTTACATAAAACCATATTCGAGACTAAATGCAAATAGTGCGAATCCGAAGCTCGAAACACAAAAATTTCAACGTGTTATAAACACTACATTAAAATATACAAAAATATAAAACGAGTGGGAGAGGTGTGTTTTGGTGGGAGACAACTTCAGGAGCGTCATTCCATAACGACGCCTAGCGTCTGATGTGCGTGTGGTGAAATTAATAAATTAAAAGCAACTTTTTCTAATAACCGACAAATACATTATACGTAAGTATTTTTTTGTAATCATCATATAATTAAATTAATTAAGTTTAATTGTAATAATAACATTTGAAATATGGACATTTATTATTGCACTTGTTAAATTGTAATTATTAATGATTAATTTCTTAATTGTTATTTTAATCTTGGGTATTTATTTAAGTTATTATTTGAAGGCTTAAGAGTGATTCAGTGTTAATTAACTATTTAAATACCCCGGCCTATGCGGCAACGCAGCTCTAAGAATAGTTAAGAGTCCAACCAGCGGAAACGCTGAGCTATCTTTACACATACATTTTTTAAACGATTTGTCATCGATAAAATTTGATCAGAAAGAATATTCTATTTTAAGAAACTTTGATATTTAAGTACTTTAGACTATATATGCTTATTAACTATAAATATACAAAGCTTGTTCCATTTAACCAAAAGATATTTCTAGGATTTCAATATTGCCGGTATTTAGGGCAGAGTTAATTATATCATTTTAATAACCGAACTGCTCAGTTCATTTAAAAAATATACAGAGTAAATATTTATGGGATTCTAGCCTTGACCTATTGATTTGAAAATGAGCAGAGATCGGTTTAAGGAAGAGAGCGAAACTGGCGAAACTAGCCAAAGCCAAAATTGCGACCTATATCGTTTACAATTAGCTATTTTTACCACTGAGCGTAATATTGGCAACTGGACTTGCCGGTTAAAAGTAAAAATAAAATGATACGTTGACCTATATATTTTTAAAAAGCACAGAGATTGGGTAATTGCGCTATAATCTTATTCTATTGATAGACAGACGTGTTATTTTTTTATGATTGAATGGAGAATATTGTTTGCGGTGAATGTTGTCGGTTGGAAATAACTTGGTGCATTTCCAAATAATCCAGGTTATTTAGGGAAAATTCTTCTCCGTTTCCACTTTTAACGCAGCTGGGGAAAAGTGTTGACTGGTTGAAATTATAAGTGGAGTGACAAGTTGTGCATTAAAGTTGTGTGAACATTTGTTATTTTGAATGGTATATTAACTTAGTTTATGCGTTCATTGGTTTACGAATACGTAGGCATTTTATTTAGAAAATATTGTTTATGGAGTTGAAAACAGCATTTGTTTACAAAATATGGGTTCATGGAAAGCAATCAAATCAACTTAGCTTTACAGTTTCTTTACAAAATCTTACATGAAAAGGAATCAAAGCGAAACAATTGTAGTGAGTTAAATAAAACGTTGAAAATCATAAATAGTCTGTTATTATATTAAGGAATCAAAGTAATTTTAAGTTCTTTTTTAATTTGATTCATTTCTTGCATGATGTATGCAGAAAGATCATTTCCAAAAATTGACTCCGTTGATTCAAAAGATTAGACAAAATAGATATTTTGTATATATTTAATTCCAAAATGTTCTTGAAAAATAATTAAACACGAAAGATGGGTTGTCAGAAATTGCTAGGATTATCAAAAATTATGATGCGAAAGATTTAATAATAATTTACAATAGAATTTCAAAAAATACTTCATAATTGACAAAGATACTGGGTGAATTTCAATTAATAGTTTAAATCGGCTTATTGTATAAACAACGTTTATTAAAATTCATAAAAATATCAAAATTGACAAATTGTTGTTCAAAAAATCAGCTTCTTGTATGTACAAAGTTCCTGAAAACTTCCTAAATTTCATTGAAAAAGCAATAATGCTGCAAAACGGCTGTGGTGGAAAATAGTTTTTAAATAAACAAAAGTAATTTTTAATACAAATAAATTAATGTTTATACCTTAGCCCATTAACAGCCAAGCAATTATAGAGTTGACTATAAAGTTGATTTTAGGTAGAATTCTGCACATCTTACATGATTTTTATGAATTACTTATTATATTACAAACTGATAATTTTTCTTATAAATATACATAATGTATACACAGTAAATTTTCAGACGTTCGTCGATTTTATAAAAGCGTTCAATTTGAAGTTTCAAACGAGTGTTTCCACTCCCAGATTAAGCATGAAGTAAAATTTCGAGTTTAGAAAAGCCTGAAAATTTGGTTTGGTCGCTCCGCGAAGCGGAGCGGCCAAACTAAATTTTCAGGCTTTTCTAAACTCGAAATTTTACTTCATGCGCCACGCGTATAAACACTGAAATATTGTGAAGCTAGCAATACACTTGAAAATACTTTTTAAAAATGAGTAATAATAAAAATATTTAAATTACAAAATATTTACATTATTCTTCACATATTCTTAAGTCAGGTCAAATAATACAATGTACAAAATTAACTTATTTAGTAATTTAATTGAGAAAAAAAAATTATAATGTTGCGTTATTGAAACAACCCACTGAGAAAATCCATTTAAGTAATGTTTCAACAACATTAATACAACGTTTAATGTTGCTACAATGTTAATATAACGTTATTTGTTTGTTTTTTGCTTAGTGGAAATGGAGCTTAATGGCACTAAAATAATCCCAAAATTAGTGACGTTGTTTGAAGTCGTTAAAATACAGAGTTTTCCTTTAAAGTATACATACATACAACGAATTAAACATTTAAAAAACTTATTTACGTGTGATCAAACATAAACAATATATTTTAAACTTCACTTAAAAGTAGTGGTTTATACGCGTGGCGCATGAAGTAAAATTTCGAGTTTACAGTTTAGCCAATAAAACAAAAAGTACTTCTTCGATAATCAACATTTAAATATAGGCATAAAGAGCAATCAATTCTACGTAACATATTTTGATTTTGATTTTGGCCCTTCACAAATATTGTTTATATTGACATTTAAATGAAAAAAGGTACCCATTTTTTGGTATTATTATTTACCAATTTATTTCTCGACATGGACTTTATAGAATATTGTTTTTCATATGTTATGTATATCATCTTCCTGTATATGATCCCATAATTTAAAGATTAAACATTCTATAATATTTGTTTAAATAATAAATATATTACAAGGTGATATTATGGAAATGGATAGGGTAATTTTCGAAATGCTTACACTGGGTTGTTGATATTCATAAATTGGTTCAATTTATTTACAAAAATCAGAAAAAAAATTGAGCGGAATAGTTACTATGATTTTTTTGAACAAATGTAAAAGAAACGTTGCTTACGGTCTGTGGGTTTGTTTAAATTATGTTAAAACGCAATATGTTGTATAAAAAATTTGATATTATTTTGACGTATTACCGTTGAATGACAATGACATTTTATATTCTGTGGTAATACTTTATAATCTAATAAAAACATGATTACATGAATATTAAGGAAGATATCGTATTGTTATAAATAAATTAATAACAATAAAAATATAAATTACTTACAATTTTAATTTGCACCAATGGAATCACAACATATTTATTTGTTTATTTGTCAATTTTTATTAGTTTTTGTTTATAAACAAATAAGTTGCAACAGGTTAAAGTTGGGTTAATTTTGAAACGACTTAAAAATACCTACTTTTTAAACACTTTTTACAATAATAAATGATCAAACTATTCAATAAAATTGAAACATTAGTATGTTATTGAAAAATGTTCAATTATTAACTTGTAAAAAATTAAATTTATTTCTGCCACGGATTTTTTTTAATTACTCTTCAAACACAGGAGTGAACGTTTTTGAAACGGATATTAGATAACGTAATTATGACGTCGAAGATAGATCGAAAAGATCATTGACAAAAACTACGTTTTTGATACGTTTCTACGTATTTATTTCTAACTGGATATTTTATGAACAATTTATTCCAATAATTGTAATTTAAGTTAATGTGCGAGTTTTTAAATTCCACACTAAATCAGTGTTTTAAGGTTGCGGTTTACTAGAGTGGGACAGAGTCTGTCCAGCCATTTGCTAGAGTGAGATAGAATATTCTTTCTGATCAAATTTTATCGATGACAAATCGTTTAAAAAATGTATGTGTAAAGATAGCTCAGGGTTTCTATTTTCAGCATAAAAAGGTAACGGTCAATCCATTAGAAATCACCTAGACCACGTTGCTCAACATTTTTGTTTTTTCAATTTTTTTTACTGGCGGACATTTTAAGTTTGTTTCGTAACCGTTTTTCGGCCGAAAACAAGTTTTACTCAAATGTATCTAACTCTATTAATTGTATAGATATCAAGACAAAATAAAAAGCAAAATTATCAGAATGATGCTCTAGATTTTTTGTTCTTACACAATATTACCTAAGGTCTTAGAAAAGTGCAGAAAAAAATTCACAACTATAAATTGAAAATTAACCTAAAACGGGAGTTTTAGTGCTGCGAAATAATTAGAAGGAAGAAAGACTTACCTTTAATTTTTTTTATATAGAGTTCTTATAGGACTACTGGCTGTAGAAGTTTGAGGTTTGAGAACTTTGTCCTTTTTTTATATAATTTTTCACAAATGCCAAAAATTGTATTGTGGCAATATTTATAGTAGATTATCTCAAAAGGGACTAAGTGAAAAATTATGAAATTAATGTAGATAACACCTCTTTATGACATAAACATATAATATAAATTTGATGATTGAGACTCAACTGGTTCTAGAGTTATAGTGCACACAAATTTAACGATAATTAATGGTAAGAATCCTCTAAGAACACAAAATTAATGAATATTTGGAGACTTCTCAATGAGACAAAAATTTTGCAGAAAGTCGATATTAATTTTAATTCGTTTTTATATTTTGTAAATAATCTGCAAACTATTGACAAACTAAATTTTTCTTTATGTTAAATTGCCTTTATGTTGACACAAAATGTTATTAGAACTAAGTGTGTTTCACATATAAAGTTCGATTATAATTTCCTCAAACTATTGTAAAGAGCCAACATTTCGGTGCTTAGTTGTTTGTGCCCGAAACCGTCGTTAGTTCTGTAGGGGTAATCTTCCTGACAATTTTATGTACTGGAACCCACACCATGTCCTTTTTATATATGCGAAAGGCAGTTTTTGGGCCAGGTGGATGGAAAAAATGAATTAATACATCGGTATTTTGATCGCGCTTGTCTTTGACTATGTCTAGCCACCACTGATATTCGTAAATGCATGTTATAAGAACGAATTGATTATACCCTCTTGTTCCTGGCACAGGCAAGCAAAGGTCAAATCTTTTTGTTAGTTTACCTTCAGTTTGTTTAATTTCTTCGGCAGAGACAACATGTATTTTATTCCATTTATTTTTTCATTGCAGTAGTTGAACGTGTCTTGTGGAGTAAGAATTTCGTCATAGTAAGGTCTGCATGCTGGCTCTAGTTCCGTCCCTTTTAGTGGTACCACCTATACCATTTCAAGAATTCTTCCCATGCGATGTAGCAAGGCAATTCCATTCAGCCTCCAAGCCAAAATCATTCTCAAGTTGGCACAAATTAATAAAGTTTTTCTTATTTTTGAATTGGCTCAAGTACATCATTTTCTTGACTTCCTGCTTCCAAAGTGCATAAACTGAAGGTGCCATGAATGTTATAAAAAAATATATTATTTTATAGTTTATTTTCTTTATACTACTATCTCATTTTTGTGTCCTAAATGTTTTGTGCAAATTTCTATTGCCTGAATTGAATTTATTGAATGGCAAAAATATTGGGTTACTGTTAAATATTAGAAAAATGGATTCTTACTATTAATTACCGTTTAACTTTGTGTGCATATAAAGCAATTTTTGGCCAAATTTGATGCACTATAACTCTGGAACCAGTTGAGTCTCAGTCATCAAATTCATATCATATGTTTATGTCATAAGGTATGAGGTGTTATCTGTATTAATTTCATCATTTTTTACTCAGTCTCTTTTGAGATAATCTACTTTAAATATTGCCAAAATAGAAGTTTTGGCATTTTGGAAAAATTATGTTAAAAAAAGGACAAACTTCGCAAGCTTCAAACTTCTATAGCAAGTAGTCCTATAATAATCTATACAAAAAAAATAAAGGTGAGCCTTTCTTCCTTCTAATAATTTTACAGCATTAAAACTCCCGTTTAGGTTAATTTTCAATTTATAGTTGTGAATTTTTTTCTGCACTATTATAACTACTTAGGTAATATTGTGTAAGAACAAAAAATCTAGAGCATCATTCTGTTAATTTTGCTTTTTATTTCGTCTTGATATCAATAAAATAATAGAGTTAGATACATTTACGTAAAACTTGCTTTCGGCCGAAAAACGGTTACGAAGCAAACTTAGAATGTCCGTTAAAAAAAGTATGAGCCTAAAAAATTTTTTTACTACAGTTTTGAACTCACCTAGTATTTGGTAATAACTGGTAAAAAAAATAGGAAAATCAAAAATGTTAAGCAACAATTTATATTGAATTTGGGTGATTTCAAACGGATTGACCCGTAAACGTAATATATCATGGACATTTTTTGTCATGAATGTTGAGCCAATTGAATGCAGAATTTTACTTGAGTACATGTTTTTGTTGCCTAAACAGGAGTAAATAAATTATTCAAAAGGTAGCTATTTTCAGGATTTTTTTACAAAAAAAGTAAATATCTCAATTGTTTTAAATTGGTGACATTAAATTCCCCCAAGTTATAGGATTATTTTGATGTATAATGCAATATTGTCCCATAATCAGAACATGAATGGTGCTGGAACTAGTGATTACCAAATACGTTGGATTTTACTCATAATAAATCGCAACCTTAACGCGCTTGGCGCATGGAGTAAAAATTGCGACTTTAGAAAACCTTGAAAATTTTACTCTATGCTTAATCTGGAGTCGAATCGGGATTAATAAATCTTTAAATTGATGTTAAATGTTTGTCTCTAGTATGAAAATTTTAGGGGATGCTAAAGTTAAAATTTCCTTTTTTAAAACTATTTTCAAGTAATTTTAAAAAAAATAAATTTTAGTAAAATGATATTATACAAAGAAAAAATTAGACACAATATTACGAGTATGAAGAAGAACATCGACGTTATTTACAGATACAAAATAATAGGTTTATCTACAAAAATTATCCTTTCCTTTAAATGAATCGCAATATTTTGTTGTTGATCAAGATTGCTAAATAATCTTGATCAACAACAAAAAGTTAAAATTACGATATTATCATTATTTAATGTAAACTGCGTGAATACTTAAATTATATTTCATGACTTTATATTTATTTATATTGATGTCAAAATGTTCATAATGAATCATAAAATTTTCAAAATGTTTCATTGTATAATTCAATATCCGGAGGTGTATTTGCACAGGAAGTAGTTGTTTCAATGGAGATTTATTGTCTTAGGTTGTCTTATTAATTAAGACGTATTGTTTGCATTTTACATGAACATTTCATAATTTTATATATTATGTTCAAAGTGTACAAAATATAAGAAGCTTAAGCTTATTTTCTCGAATTCCAATTTAATTCAAGTCCTTTCATTTCTAATTTTTTGTAATTTCTCCTTTAATTTTAAATTTTAATTTGGTAATTGGTTTGATGAGAATTTGACCTAAATGTTACATATACTTTGATATAGCGTTGTAACTAGGCAAATAAGATTTTAAATATTTCATTGTATAATTCCATATCCGGAGGTGTATTTGCACGGGAAGTAGTTGTTTTAATGGGTATTTATTGTCTTAAGTTGTCTTATTAATTAAGACGTATTGTTTGCATTTTACACGAATATTTCGTAATTTTATATATTATGTTTAAAATGTGCAAACTATAAGAAGCGTAAGCTTATTTTCTCGAATTCAAATAAGGTACGATTCACGAGAGGTGTTCCATGGTTTTCTTGATTTACAGTGCTTTCTGTACCAATACATGTAATACGAAAATAGTTTGTTGTCATCAGATTACGTGTGTGAAAAGAAACAGAAAACTTCATAATATGTCTGCTATGGTTTTTAGATGGAACATGCGAAAACGTATGTTCCGGTATGCAGCTTTAAAATTTTAAGGTTAAACGTCACATTTTGACAATGACATCGTAAAACTACATCTACAAAATTCCAGCTACAAATTATTTTAATAGATGTGCACAATCATTTTAAATATGAGTTTAAGTGGTATAATTTCAAATTCCACATCTACTAAATAAATCAGGTATTTACAGAAATAAATAATGCATTTATGTTGATTTTGTGTATGCTCAAACGAAAATGTTAGTTGAATCGAATGCGCATTCAGTAGATTTGGCAAATAGTCATCGGATTAATCTGTTAATACAGGGATTTTTTTTTTAAAGTATACATACAGTGAATTTCCTATTAGGTATACGTATGCATACGCTTTTTTTAAAGAGATGAAACTTAAAACGACTGTCTTCCACTCCCAGACTAAGCATGAAGTAAAATTTCGAGTTTAGAAAAGCCTGAAAATTTGGTTTGAGTATACATCTCCTAATTACGTGTTGTAGATTTTTAAATATTCTTTGTTTTCTTAAAAGAGGTCAATTTTGATGTTTAAACGAGTGTTTTCCACTCCCAGGTTAAGCATGAAGTAAAATTTCGAGTTTAGAAAAGCCTGAAAATTTGGTGTGGTCGCGTAGCGCGGAGCGGCCAAACCAAATCTTCAGGCTTTTCTAAACTCGAAATTTTACTTCATGCGCCACGCGTATTAAACACTGAAAGCACTAAAATATTGTGAACGAGTAAACATCGCTTGAAATCAGTGTCTTATACGCGTGGCGCATGAAGTAAAATTTCGAGTTTAGAAAAGTCTGAAAATTTGGTTTGGTCGCTCCGCGCTTCGCGCTGCGCAACCAAACCAAATGTTCAGGCTTTTCTAAACTCGAAATTTTACTTCATGCTTAACCTGGGAGTGGAAAACACTCGTTTAAACTTCAAATTGACCTCTTTTAAGAAAACAACGAATATTTAGAAATTTACAACACGTAATTGGGATATGTATACTCAAAAGAAAAAAATCACAAGAAATTATGATTAAAGCTTTTCTAAAAGAAAGAACACTAATATACTCGCGACCTAAACAGTATGACGTCATGTAACGTCAAAATTTGACACAGCTAGGACACATCGTTGCAGATACAACTGTCGACATACTCTCTAAAAAAATTGAACCACACATTCCAAATGAATGAGTCATAGGACATCTCTTCCGAATTCCACTATAGTTTTGAATTTAAATTATTCTTGATAAAATATGATGTCCAAAAATATCAGAATTGACGAAGAAATCATAAGAAGTATTTTATTATTATAGACAGAGAATGTTATTATTAACATGGATTGACAATTTATTAGAATAACGTTAATAATGAAAATAAATAACAAAAATGTCAATTATAGTCAAAGTGACATGTTATATTAATACTGATACTTTATGTGACGGTTTACGTCGAAAATTTTGATTTCTATGAAAATTACAATTTGTGTTAAATTTTTTTAGTTTATCTCAAAAACGTAAAATAATATCGATTCGAACCTTATTTATTTCAAGTCAAAAAAATTCAATTTATGTCGAAACTGTCTTTCTACATAAGATTGTTTTGGTGATTATTTTTTTTTTAAATTTTTTAAGTATCAGTAATTGATATTATTGATGGTAATTGTCATTATCCTCGGCAAATGTCAAAATATCACAACTGCCTAAACTGTCACAATTTACAATAACTGTCTCAAAACAAATGTGGTGTCTAAAATATTTTAAGTCTCTCACACAAAATCTACTCTAAAAATGAAGAAATGTCAATGCGTTAGGTTAGGTTTGATGCCACGTTGTTAATTTGAAGATACAAAAAAAACTACTTTTGTCTCAAAACAAATGTGGTGTCAAAAATATTTTAAGTCTCAAAAACTGTCACACAAAACCTACTCGAAAATTGAAGAAATGTCGATGTGTTAGGTTAGGTCTGATGCCACGTTGTTAATTTGAAGATACAAAAAGACTACATTTGACATGTCATAATGCTGTTAAATATGACGTGACTATGAAAAGTCTGTTCGCGAAAACTCTATTTTTGTTGCTGTCGTTATTTTCGTCATTTTCACACGACATAATATTTCATTGCGTTATTATTTTTTTTTTCACATTTTTGACACTTTTACTTTATATTAAAATTAAAATCTTATTCTTATAATTAAAAGTGATTCATTATTAATTAATCCAGTTTGGTTTGATATTAGTTGAAGTAAAACTTATGACTATAGGTATTTACTTTTTTTAAATCAAGTAGTTTTATTTTAATTTGTTTGTGCAAGGTTTATTATAAAAGGGTTCGATTTCGAACTTTTAACGAGTATTTCCACTCCCAGATTAAGCATGAAGTAAAATTTCGAGTTTAGAAAAGCCTGAAAATTTGGATTTGCCGGGACGCGCGAGCGAAGCGAGTCGCGCCCCGGCAAATCCAAATTTTCAGGCTTTTCTAAACTCGAAATTTTACTTCATGCGCCACGCGTATAAAACATTGATTTCAAGAGGAGTTTAAAACATATGCCTTATAAACAACTTGTCACTTTGTTAATGAAACAAAGCTATGTTTTCCAGTACTTATTTTTTCAATCTAAAGTCTGGCAACGCATTTTGTCTAATAAACCTTAGACACAACGCATTTTGTCTAAACAATGCGCGAAATGACAGACGAATGCAATTTTATTCGGTTATTGTCTAAAAACATTGGACAATTTGCATTTTGTTTAGACAAAACGCGTTTTGTCCGTATTTCGTGTTTTTTTCGCAACATATACATTGATATACTACAATTTAGTTAGTCTTGGGGAGGGGGGGCTCAAGCCCGCGAGCCACCCCCCTGAGTTCGCGCCTGTTCGGAGTCGGCGTCGACAGCCGATATTGACATTTGTCAATAGTGACAGTAGTTGACATTAGTGACAGTTAACATTAGCGGGTATTTACTCCATAATGACACATGACATTTAGGTTATTTTGACTGCGAACTTGAGGGCGCTAACTGTATTTGTGGCCCCAGGCGCAAGTTTTCCTTACTGCGGCGCTGGCTGGCGGTACATTAGTTATGACTGTAGCATTTGTTAATATGCACATTAAGGTCCATTTGCACCCTGACTAATTAACTTTAATCATCCAATAATCATTGATTAAACCTCTGATTAGGTCAAACTTCTAGAATATTAGAATGTTAAAAATTTGTGAGATATCCTAAACATTTTTTTTTTATCAATATGCAATTGTGTGAACAATTTGTAAATACAATTGTTGTGTTATTAAGAAGTATTAACCACTGATTGAGTTAATCGACTTGGGTGCAAACGGGCATAAGTATTGTCTCTTAATAATAATAATAATAAAATAAATGACTTTTATAGAAAATGAGTTCCCGTCCATTCAGCAGACCACGCACGCGCATTTACGACGTAAACTACAACATTGGCGAAAACTACTACAGATCCGCCATCGACCGTCTCGACCGCAAATACTCCGGAAGGCCTCTGAGCCCCGCTCGCCCCTCATCAGTACCAAAAGAAGTCAACGAACGCCATGAGAGGGCCTTCATGGACGAGGATTTGAGCACAGCCCGCGCCAGGGCCGCCAAACACATCCACGAAGCCAACGTATTCGACTCCCGCGGAGGAATCCTCGTGTCCAAAGCCATGGACTTGATGGAGAACGACATCGACGAAGAGGTGCGAAAGTGGCCCAAGCTGGCCTGCACACGTTACTTCAAAGAATGATTTTGAAAAAAAAAAGAAAACTAAACACAATTCCTTCCAAAATAAAAACGAATGCTTTTAGTCAGCGCGCTATGCGTAGCCTTCCTATCTACTATTACTTACTATTAGTCGTGTGTAGTTTAGTTGAATCTTTAATCTCACCACACATGATCTCAATTAAATCTCTTTCACATACACTCACTTTATAACAAACACATTGACACACTAAATATGTTTGAGTAGCTTATTTCCTTGTTTTTTGTTTTTGTAGACCGCCTCAAAGCTACAACGCATAAGAGCTAACAAAAAAGTATCTGTAATTGACGACATAGACATGGACAGTACAATGAATAACATTAAAGCCCGCGTATTAAGAGACAGAGCGGAGAAAATGTTGGACACCGTCGGCATCTCCACTATTGACAACAAAGCCCGTAAGGCCGCCGAAGAGGACGTCACTTACAAAAGGCGCTCGCTAAAGGTGACGATGGACACCACCAGCGACAGCAGCGACTTGACCAAGTGGTCCAAAATGACCGCAGAAGACGATTCCGGTGCAACTCTGAGGGCCAAACAGTCCAGGGCCAGGTTAAACGAATTGGAGGAAGAGATGAATAACATGGCTGAGAAAGCCCAAGTTAGAGAGCGCAGGGCCGCCAGATTGCGCGCCCTCGTCGCGGAAAACGCCGACGAGAGCGAGGCTCTGAATGCGAGATCTCTGAGGATCACGTCTCGCCAAAAGAAAGAGACCATCGAGTACTAAATCGCTCTTTTCTATTTCATACGAGTCCCCCACAACATCTGCATTTCTTACTACTGCTTCTACATGTATATATGTAATATAACGAAAAAATAAAGTGTACTATTATAGTATGCATGCGTTTTTTCAGTCCCAAGTTTTCACGCATAATTAGCAATCATGGAATGCTTATACTAAACTAATATCACAAAGGAATGCTTATTAATTAACAATCAAATGCTAAAGATATTTTATAATAATTATCATATTAAAATACCTCTTAATTCTTACTGTAATTCCCAATTGAGAAATTAAATCAAGTATAGCACACATTCCAGTAAAAATAAAAAAAACATATCTCGGTAAATGATTACTAGTTAAATAAATTAAAGTCAAATCTCAAGAATAGTACAAGGTAGAGGTGCCACATATGAAAAACTTGTTTATTGAAAGGAATATTAAAAAATCGTTTTCGGGATTTGGGAAATTGTTTCCTGTTTAAATCAATGGCGAAAAGTAAATTGATCCAGAAGTTGAAAATTTGTTGTTTTTATGAAGATACTGTAAGTCATTTGTTTTGAAAGATATAACCAAATTGGTAAAACTTGCTTATAGCAACTTTTTACGCTTATATAAATGACGTACGTGTATTATTTTAAGGACGTTTAATTTTGTTTTCTTAAACCAAATTCACTTTTTTATTATGGGCACATACAGGACGTTTTTTTTTAAGTATACATGTCCCAATTATTTGCTGTAAATCTTCAGATATTCTTTGTGTTTCTAAAGAGTTCAATTGGAAGCTTTAAACGAGTGTTTTCCACTCCCAGACTAAGCATGAAGTAAAATTTCGAGTTTAGAAAAGCCTGAAAATTTGGTTTGGTCGCGTAGCGCGAAGCGCGGAACGGCCAAACCAAATTTTCAGGCTTTTCTAAACTCGAAATTTTACTTCATGCGCCACGCGTACAAGACACTGATTTCAAGTGAAGTTCAGTTGTTCACAATATTTCAGTGTTTTCAGTCACGCGTTCTGCATGAAGTAAAATTTCGAGTATAGAAAAGCCAAAAAAAATTGTTTGGTCGCTCCGTTTCGCTACGCAAAGACACTGTAACTCATTTGTTTTGAAAGTTATAACCAAACTGGAAAAACTTTCTTGTAGCCACTTTTTACACCAATTCAAATGACGTACGTGTTTTATTTCAAGAACGTTTCGTTTTCGTTTTCTTACACCAAATTCACTTTTTTCTTATGGGCACATACAGGGAGTTTTTTCTTTTAAGTATACGTATCCCAATTATATGCTGCAAATCTTCAGATATTCTAAGTTTTTATAGAAGACCAAGTTTTCAGGCTTTTCTAAACTCGAAATTTTACTTCATGCGCTAAGCGTATAAAACACTGATTTCACGTGAAATTCACTTGTTCACAATATTTCAGTGTTTTCAGTGTTTAAGGCCGGTCGTCCACTGGAAGCAATAAAACGCGGCTACGCGCTCACGCGATCCTAGCGGCAACATGCGTATACGCGCGACAGATCCCGACGTGTGTAAATCCAATGAATCTCGCCCACTGCAAGCGTGCGCGGACATGCGGATTCTCGTGCCGAGCGTGTAGCTGTGTCAAGTCCCAAGGAAATGGGATCTGTCGCTCGTAGCCGCGTCTAGTCCTGCGCCTTTACGCTTCCATTTTACGGCTGTAATTTCGTTATTTACTCAGCTATTTATTTCATATTTTCAATATAAGCAAATAAAGGATTAGTCGACTCATCCATTGAGTTGATTTTTCTATAATAGCATGAATTTCATTAAAATAAGATGAAAGAAAATAGCATAACTTGTGATTCTATTTAGTGTACTATTTATATTATTTATGAACATTTAAACATGTAATTAACTTCATTGTTCTTCAGCAAAAATAAAAAACATAGTTATATTTTAGCTGGGATATTAGGTGAAATTATAATTTACTTTGATTTGGTAATTTCAAAATCATTCCAATACGAACAAAATTACGATGAATTAATAAAGATGCTGATTAGATTTCTCCCGACCTACCACAATACAATATTAAAATATTTGCATTAGAAAATTGAATGAATGCTTGCATTGAAACCGAATACTTGGATGAGTAATGAAGAAGCGCCTTCCGCTCCCGCTAGTCCTCGTCCTCCGCACAGGCATAAGCCGTGCGCTGAACATTTTTAGTTTGATAATATAGTCACCAAATTTAAAAGAGCGCTAGCAGTTTTTCGGCGATGCCTGAAACTAATACACCCCACCGTTCCGCTGGTGATATTGTCTTCCGGTAATTACTCTCTTTAGCAACAATGGGCTCTATAGCTTTCAAAATATATTTGAAGGTTTCTGGGGTCATTCGATAATAGTCACTACATTTCTGGGGATCTTGTTCTAGATCGCTGTGGAGATTTTGAAATTCTCCCAGAGATTCCCTTTTTTTAATATTGGGTTTACCCAACATGCTCGCCTTTTTCGAATTCCAATCATACCCCTAATCACATAGGGATTTTCCAGAAGATAAAAATCCTCTGCATCCATTAAAAATATATTTTAAATTCACAACTTTGACGGTTCTAACAAACTGAGCAGCGCGAAGTCACATGCAGTGTACGACCCCTGTCTCGTGTAGCCGCTACTCTTGCAGCCGCCCGTTGCCGCTCGTATCGCGTGAGCGCGTAGCCGCGTGTTGTCGCTTCCAGTGGACGACCGGCCTAATACGCGTGACGCATGAAGTAAAATTTCGAGTTTAGAAAAGCCTGAAAATTTGGTTTGGTCCCTCCGCTTCGCGGAGCGACCAAACCAAATTTTCAAGCTTTTCTAAACTCGAAATTTTACTTCATGCTTAACCTGGGAGTGGACAACACTCGTTTAAAGCTTCTAATTGAACTCTTTTAAAAAAGCGCCAGCATATGTATACCTAATAGAAAAAATCCCTGTATGATGATATACTTAACATTAAACAGCATTCTTTATGCTGATTTCAACGAAGCGACTTTATTTCACCAACATTTGTCAACTTTGTAAGTAGAATCAACTACTGCAATATACTAATATATTATATCAAAAACTGTAAAAATATGTAGATAATTATGATAATTGTCGAAAAAATGTAGAAAAACACTATAACTGTCAAAATATATCATTAGGGTCACATACTGTAAAAAAAATCCAAAAATAATTCAAATATCAAAATAAAATGAAAGGCAGCAGAAAAATTGTCGGGAAATGTTATGACCGTTGAAACTGTCCACAAATCCCTGACAATATATTTGTCAAAAATAGTCATAATTAGAGCTCGGATTTCTAAGCACAAAAAAATTGAAAAGAAACGCTTAAAAAAGCACCAATTTTAGCCAAAAAGCATTATTTTATGCAAATAAAGCATTATCAGATTTCTAAGCACAAAAAAAATGAAACAAAGCGGTTAAAAAGCACCAATTTTAGCAAAAAAGCATTATTTTATGCAATAAAGCATTATCGAATTTCTAAGCACAAAAAAATAAAAAAAGGTTAAAAAGCACCAATGTTAGCAAAAAAAGCATTATTTTATGCAATAAAGCATTATTATATGCAAAAAAACATTATTTTAAGCAGAAAAGGATTATTTTAGATATAAAAGATGCCCTAAAAATATTAAAAATTGTATAATAATGCACAGAACAATGAAAATCACTTTAAATTTTACTGATAGATACAATAAACAGATTTTGTTTTGATCATTTGTTTGAATCCTCTTTTGTTTTTAGGGCTTCTTGGCTGTAAAACAGAAATATGTGAATAACTTTCTTATTTATTATTTTTTTGTAACAATGTATTATAACTTTTTGGTTAAGAATAATCTTTTTTATTGATCGGTTATAAAATATACAGGGTGTTCCATTTAAAAAAAGTTTATTTTATTAATATCTTAATAATACGAGCTTCTATTGTTTCTCTGATTTGACCATTGTGATTGTCATTAAATTTCCTACTGCTTTGCTGATTTAACCGACTCTGTAACAAAGTTAGCAATGGTGCGCACTTAATTCTAAACATCATGTGTGTTTTACAGAAACTGTATACGGTTATTTTTGAGAAAAAGGCTAGTCTTAGAGAGTTGGGACAAACAAAATTATCACAAAGGCCGTATTAAAGAATCGAATAGCGATATTGTTATTTCCCAAAAAGGTTGACATCCCTGAGAATTTGCTAAAAAATTTCAAAATTTCCTGCTTCCATCGTCTTAGAGGAAAAGTACAAGAGTAAATAAAAATTAAGAAAAAAATTAGGCCGCACAAAGTATAATAAATCTACAATAAATCAGTGACACGATTTTATTTTGGGGCTCCGTAAAATATTTAATGCTTTAAAATGTTGAAAACTACGGAACTAGATAGATGAATAAATAGTTTGTGTTTTGATCGCACAGATAATAATTGTCCACGAACTAAAATTTGACGAAATAAGCACCAGTAAGCATATAAATGCAAAATAAGCAAAAAACCAAAAAAGGCAAACAAAGCCAAAAAAAGCAACGAATTATAGAAAGTTTGAATCAAGTTGAATCATTTGACACTATTTTTGTGTCAAATGATTCAACTTGCTATAATTCGTACACATTCTATTAATTCATGCTGATGCTTTTAATTTTCAGCATATCATGTTTGTCATTAACCCATTAAGTGCCATTGAATACACACAACATTATTTTTTTTTGTTGATTAATTAATTAAATTACTAAATAAGTTATATAACTTGACCTGACTTAAAAATGTGTTTTTCTAAGTTCACAATATTTCAGTGTTTTATACGAGTGGCGCATGAAGTAAAATTTCGAGTTTAGAAAAGCCTGAAAATTTGGTTTGGCCGGTCCGCGCTTTGCGCTACGTGACCAAACCAAATTTTCAGGCTTTTCTAAACTTGAAATTTTACTTCATGTTTAGTCTGGGAGTGGAAACAGCCGTGCTAAACTTTATATTGCACGTTTTTATATAAAATCGACGAATGCCTAAAAATGTACAGAGTATACATTATGTATATTCAAAAAAACATTCACAGTATGTAACACAAAAAGTCATTTATAGAAATCATAAAAATAAGTGCAGAGTTTTACCTTAGATCAACTTTTAAAGATAACTTTATATTTGCTTGGCCCTTAATGGGTTAATATGCAAACAAATTTTATATTGATCAAAATTTATCATGTTTCATAAAATATTAAATGTTTAAAAATATATGAGTAATATCCATAAAAAATTCCAACTAAATCGCAACAAAGAAAATATCTCATAACTGCCATAAAAAAGTAGGTACAATCATAAAAAAAATACAAAATTATAATTGTCAAAAAAATATCATTTCGCAAATGTTAAAATGTACACAAAAATTGTCATAGCTGTCATAAAAATCAATAAAAAATGGAAAATTGAGAAAATGTCACAGCCTTGGTAAGGTTAGATGTCACAGCGTGAATTTGATGAATGTCTATGTTTTTATTTTATAATATTATAAAAGTAATAGTACGATTCAATCTTGAGAATGACTCAAAGTCGAAACTAGTTGGAATAAACAAACAAAATGTTAGTGAAATTTAACCAAGTGATTTTTTTTCAAATGATAGTTAGTAGTTGTATAATTTAATGTCCGTCGGGGTATTAGCCCGGGAAGTAGTTGTTTTAATGAGTGTTTGATATAGTCTTTGTAAGACTAACTTGTTGTAGATTGCGAAAAGAATCGCACTTTTAATGTTTGAAGTATTCTGCAACCAAGAATTGGCAATTTCAGTTATACTCATAGTTAAATATGTTTCACCACGTGAAAGATGAGAAACTTGTTCAAGATAAAGTAATAATAAATAAAGAAATTAATAAAGAGTCATACTTTTTATTTTACTTTATTTATATGTGAAAATAATGTAATAATTATTTCAATTGTGATGCACAATATTAAGTATTAATTTATTCAAATCATATTTTGTGGTTATCTCTTAAACGCGATGTCTATTTGTTTTTCTGATTTTGCCATTAAAATAAGCGTACATTTTTCTACTACAATAATTATTATTATTCAGCTTAAACTATCACGAATTTTTAAAACACATTCTCTCTTTATTGTATTTTGTGAACACCTTGTATATGTTAGACTTCTGAAAAGTGGTTACAACTTATTTTTCAAGAATCCAGACGGTTTTATAAGGAGTAACATTTTATCATAAAATCGAAATAAAAAAGTTGTTATAGAGTTCCACCTATCCTGGGACAATCTGATGAGTATATTGTTATTTATACAGGAAATGTTTCTATTAAGTATACATATCCCCTGCTGTGAATTATCAGGCATTTGCTATTTTTATAAAAGCATTATCTTTGAAACTTCTAACAAGTGTTTCCACTCCTTAAGCATGAAGTATAATTTTGAGTTCAGAAAAACCTGAACATTTGAAAATATTCAGGCTTTTAAAAACTCGAAACTTTACTTTATACACTACGCGTATAAAACACAAATACTGTGAAGTTTAAATATAATTCTTATATTTGATTTTATGTTAGTAACTAAATCTTGTGCTTTAAAAATTCAAACGCCTGGAGCAATTTGCTTTGGGACATGTAGGTATATCTAATGAAAAAATTCCCTGTACTTTGTATTAGGTAAGGAAATACAAGTATTTAACAAAACAAATATTTTATAGTCCACTTCATATTATGCTAATAAATGTAGAGAGATGTCATATAAATATTATATTTCTTGGTGCTTATTTAAATAGGAAATTATTACTGAAATGTCTGCTATGCTGGTGCTCTTTGAAATTCAGAAAATAATCAGTATTAAAATATAAAACATCGTATGTTTATTGCAAAAGTCATTAAGTATTTTGCTTTTAAATGCTTAAGAATTCGACTTTAAAATACACAAGTATTTTTTTAGCCACAAAAATCAACCAGTGTAAGTTAATTACTATGTACCAATTTTGATTATTTGTATGAGTCGTCTTTTTAAAATGGCTTGACTCCATTTCTCAATTTTTGTTGTTGACTGTATTAATCTTCGTAACTTGAGGTTTTCTGTTCTAAACAACAATTTGTGGTTAAGTATATTTAAAATGTATAATATATGTTTTTAATATACTTAACCACAAATTGTTAATTATGACTGAAAACTTCAAATTGTAAAGATTATTACAGTCAACAACAAAAAATTGATCAATGGAGTTAGGCCATTTTTAAAATGAACGGCTCATATACAGAGAGTTTTATGTAACACCGAACATTTTCATAACGAGAATTTTTCTTTTAAGTTTCCATATGCATACGTTGCACATTTTTCGATGCTCGGTTTATTAAAAGAATTTAATTTGAGGATTTAAGCGAGTGTTTTCCACTCCCAGGCTAAGTATGAAGTAAAATTTCGAGTTTAGAAAAGCCTGAAAATTTGGTTTGGTCGCGTAGCGCGAAGCGCGGAGCGGCCAAACCAAATTTTCAGGCTTTTCTAAACTCGAAATTTTACTTCATGCACCACCGATACAAAACATTGATTTAATGTAAAGTTTAGCGGTGTGTTTTAAACTTCGAATACCAATTTTCGAATACCAATTTTGATTATTTGTATGAGTCGTTTTTATCTTAAAGTGGCTTGACTCCATTTCTCAATTATTGTTGTTGACTGTAATAATCTTCGTAACTTGAGGTTTTCTGTTCTAAACAACAATTTGTGGCTGAGTATATTTAAAATGTATAATATATGTTTTTAATATACTTAACCACAAATTGTTAATTATGACTAAAAACTTCAAATTGTAAAGATTATTACAGTCAACAACAAAAAATTGATAAATGGAGTTAGGCCATTTTCAAAATGAACGGCTCATATACAGAGAGTTTTATGTAACACCGAACATTTTCATAACGAGAATTTTTGTTTTAAGTTTCCATATGCATAGGTTGCACATTTTTCGATGCTCGGTTTATTAAAAGAATTTAATTTGAGGCTTTAAGCGAGTGTTTTCCACTCCCAGGCTAAGCATAAAGTAAAATTTCGAGTTTAGAAAAGCCTGAAAATTTGGTTTGGTCGCGTAGCGCGAAGCGCGGAGCGGCCAAACCAAATTTTCAGGCTTTTCTAAACTCGAAATTTTACTTCATGCGCCACCGGTACAAAACACTGACATAATTCGAAGTTTAAAACATACCGCTAAATTTTACATTAAATCAATGTTTTGTACCGGTGGCGCATGAAGTAAAATTTCGAGTTTAGAAAAGCCTGAAAATTTGGTTTGGCCGCTCCGCGCTTCGCTCTACGCGACCAAACCAAATTTTCAGGCTTTTCTAAACTCGAAATTTTACTTCATGCTTAGCCTGGGAGTGGAAAACATTTGCTTAAAGCTTCAAGTTGAATTCTTTTAACAAACCGAGCATCGGAAAATGTGCAACGTATGTATATGGATACTTAAAAGAAAAATTCTCGTTATGAAAATGTTCGGTGTCACATAAAACTCTCTGTATGTATTTGTATGTCAACAACAACAATGCATATTTATTGACAAAATAATAATATTATAAAGCATATAATTTAAATATCTTCAATTTGAACCATCGATGTTGTAACTTTTCAGCAGAAGCACTCATATTTATTTCGACAAGAATTACTATCCACACCAACATTTTTATTGTTTTGCATTGATTGATTTGTTTATTGTCCATTTATTTAGTTATGACATACTGTACAATAGGTAAGAATTTCTAACTAAAATACAATATATTAAACAGTAGCTTGAGCCCAGTTAAGCTTAAGTTCAGTTTAAATTACAGTTACGTATAGTAATATTTAAAGCAATCTTAACGCAAGCCATCTTTGAACAACTGACCCTATGTGAATTTGAAATTTGGTATAATCAGCATTAATATGCAAAAGTAATTTAGTGATTTTTGCAATTAACAGATGGTAACTATATGCCAATTAGGCATATTTGTTTTATTTCCAAGTATTGAAGATTCTTTCATCAATAAATAAAACAAAAGTTTCTTCCTATTTTTCCATAAAATGTCATCAATATATGTATATTAAAATAATGATATTTATTTGTTATTAAATTTGTCACGCAATTCTTGAAATAATAAAGTAATTTTAATGAAAAATTAATTCGTGTCTAATTTCAGAATCGTAGATTTTGGGCGTGGCGGTTGTACAAAATTTAATGAAACAATTGGCAACGGGATGGATTGGCAAATTGGAAATTTCACACAAAATTGTAACAGCTGATAACACGATTGTAATTTGTTAATTAAAAATATGTGCTATTAACTTAGAAAATAAATTAAATAAAAATGCGTAATTATTAATTTATAAATACATGTTAACAGGGTGTATCTAATTAATATACACTATGGTTTGTCTTAAAAATAGGAGGACCACAACAAAAATCAGCTGATCAATTTACGCGACCTTATTGGCTGCCGAAAAGCTAAAATCAAATTGAAGTAGAGACGCAAAACTGACGTTTCTTTGCCAAGTGGCGATTTTCTTTATTTACATATCTTTTGTTTGAACAGTCTTATCAAAGGATTTAAAGTGACTATTTATGAGTAAACCGGAATAGTATATTGTACAATGAGCATGGAATGAAGACATTTTCCACGAGTATGAAACACACTGCACGAGCCGCAGGCGAGTGCAGCAATTCATACGAGTGGGAAATGGTCATTTCATGCGAATTGTAGTACAGTCTACGACTATACACTATATTAAAAAAAAATCAGTTTTATATATACAAACATCTTTATTGTGTACTATTACATACAGAGAGTTTTATGTAACACCGATCATGCCAGAAAATATTCAATGTAAATTTTCCTGTGTTCGGTGTGTTCTGGAACGCATCAAAGCATTGAGTGAGATTTCATTGCCTCTGATTTTAGTAGTTCTAACGCAACTTACATTTAACGTCAAAATGAAATGTGTCATTCATTAATCGCCTACATCACTAATGGAATGTTAATATTAAACAGAAAAGAAAAATGGGAAAGAGGAGAACAGATTTAGCTTAAATGCATAAATAATAGAAAAACAGATTCCTGTTACTTCCGTTTACTAATATTTCAAGATAAGTTTATACATTGCTTCAATTTCACTGAAGATTATTAAGAACTTCGATTCAGCGTATTGTGTAAACCATTTGATCAGGGCCACCCCAAGTACGTTGCTTCGGGTGTACCAGCAAAAATGCCGTCACAAAACTGCTATTCGGCAGTTTTAAATATGAATATTCCAAATTTGAAGAGCGTGGCGAGGTAGGTTTGCAAGTACCGCACCTAGGTCTGCTGCCAGCACAACAACACTGGGGTGTTAGGTGTGCTGCTTGATTTGGCAAACATTTCAATTTTCATTTATTTGTTAACATAATACTCAATAAAGATAATGTAGGTGTATCTATTAATTTATTGAATGCATAACTTATAATGAATTGAATTTTTTCTTTAGGTAAACATGCATAAGCTGTAAATTTTCCGACATTCGTTGTTTTTTAAAAGAGTTCAATTTGAAGCTTTAAACGAGGGTTTTTACTTCCAGACTAAGCATGAAGTAAAATTTCGAGTTTAGATAAGCCCCGTGAAAATTTGTCTCGGGTCGCGCAGCGACCCGAGACAAATTTTCTGGGCTTTTCTAAACTCGAAATTTTACTTCATGCGCCACGCGTATAAAACACAGATTTCAAGTGTAGTTCGAATATACATAAATTTCACAATATTTTAGTGTTTTATACGCGTGGCGCATGAAGTAAAATTTCGAGTTTAGAAAAGCCCAGATAATTTGTCTCGGGTCGCTGCGCGACCCTCGACAAATTTTCACGGGGCTTTTCTAAACTCGAAATTTTACTTCATGCTTAGTCTGGGAGTGGAAAACACTCGTTTAAAGCTTCAAATTAAATTTAAAAAAAAAACAAGGAATATCTAAAGATTTACAGAAAACTGGCTGAATTTGGAATACGTATACTTAAATCAAAAACTTCCTGTATGTTACAGGACAGTATTAATCTTGATTGTCTTGAAATGTCGATGTCTTACCTTGGATAAAAAAGTATGTTCCATATTCCCACACACTGCACTTACCATAAACGCAGAAGATTTAATAACTGACATGTATTATTTTGACGTTGCATTAGTCTTAATTTGCATTAGAACTACTAAAAATCGTAACTAATGAAATCGCACCTAGAAGAATGTAAATTGGGTTGACTATATTACCATTGGAAATCGTAGCCAATCACATTGCACTCAATGCTTTGATGCGTCCCACAACAAATTGAACATAGGAAAATTTACAGTGAACATTTTCTGGCATGTTCGGTGTTACTTAAAACTCACGGTATATCTACATTTATTAATATTATAAACATACATTGTAACTGAGAGGCTATCGACCGTTGGTTTTTCAGCCCGAGTTCTTGTCAATGATTTTGTTCTTTATCTGTCTGCTAGTCATGATTCACGTGAGATGAATTGATGAATGGCGATTTGTGGTTGTGAGAATTTAGGGGGCATGTTTGGGATTCGTGTTAGGCATAGATGATTGGGGATGTCGTGGATATGAGGGTTTGATGAAACATTTTGGAAAAGTTGGAGAATTCGTTCTTGGATAGGGATAATTTCCGTTTTTTCATATAAAAGGGAGTTGGAGGGGTTGTGGAGTGGGTTGTTGGGGTGTCTGATTTTGGTGAGGATCCTAAGGGCAGATCGTTCTGTGACCTGAATATTATTTAGGGTTAGCGGACGGGGATTGTGGAATAGGATGGAAGCGTAATCCAGTAAGGGCCGGTAGAGCATTTTATAAATATGGACGGCTGTTTTTGTTGTGATTCCTTTATTTTGAAAGGTTAGTGATCTGAAGTACCGTGCCGTATTTTAAATTTTGGTTTTGAGGATTTGTGAGTAGAGATTAAAGGATAGTTTTGAATCGACCAAGGTATTTGCATGAAGGGGATGTACGGATTAAGTCGTTATTTAGGGTAATACTAAATGAGGAGTTGTGTGATCTGTGGTTGGGAATAAAAAGCTGGGATTTATTAGGGTTAATGGAAATTCTCCATTTGGCAAACCAAAGGGAAAGGGTCTCGATCAGTCCGTGGAGAGTGGAAAGGGCTTTAAGTAGGGTTTTTTCGTGGGTTACGAGGGCAGTGTCATCGACGAAGAAAAAAAATAAGCCTTTGGATCATCAGTTTTATTTATTACGAAAATTAAATCTAACATAACTATATAATATATAAGTTTTACTTATTAAAGAAATTAAACGTAATATTATTGCAATTGTTTAAGACCATTTTTGGGGATTGTGTAAGTGGGGTGTTAATTGTACTTTCTGTTTTTTTTCAAAAAATTGAATTTTTGAAGTAGATGAAATGTTAGTTTTTGAAGTGGATAGTGGTTCACTTGTTTCTATAGAGTTTATAATTTTATTTGCTACATGGTTTTTATTTTTCAAAGATTCCTCAATGTAACCCTCAGCGACTGAAGTGGATTTCCACCCTCCGTGTCGTTTTAAAGATGTTATGTCTTCGCCACTGTCTACAAGAACTGTTGCAGAAGATTTGTGAAAGCAATGTCCAGTATATAACTCCGGATTAGGAAATTTTAAGAAAACAGCAATCTGTTTGCCCGAATTTCCAAATTTGTTTACTCCGATTCTCTGGGTGGTGCATTTTTCTTTTTGATAATTTAGAAAGAAACAGGTTTGCTGAACATTTTGCGGACGAAGACCTGCATATCTTTTTATAAATGTCATAAAAGTGTCCTGTTATTGTAAATTTTCTGGAAAGTTTGTTTTTGTATTTGGGATTTGAACTAATACTGTTGAAGCTAAATCTTCGAAATCAATTACTTGCATTTTATACAATTCGTCCCTACGGCAAGCACCAATTATTCCCATAATTAACACAACCTACAAAAATACTCGCAAATATTTAATTTTTTTTTCAAAGGGAGGGGAGGGTATGAGGAGCATGTGAGGCGTGGGGGATAGCGTGGAAAAAGTGGGGGAAGTGGATGGGGAACAATGTAAGAGTGGCGTGTAAAGTATCGGATGCGTGTGTGAGGTCAGTGTTAATGTATGGGGTATGAGGGTATGAGTGAAGGGGGGGGGGGGAGTTGTGTGAATCGTATGTTGGGGGTAGAAAGGTCAACACTCCAATACATAGTGCTTCAGGTAACGATTAGAGAGAATCTAGAGTGTGAGAAAATGGTGAGAATGGCGAGGTATGAGATGCAGTTATACGATCTAGAGGAAGAAAGGTTGGTGAAGGCGGTATGGGTGGCGTGCTTGAGTGGGAGAGAGGGTAGATGGAGGTTTGTCGGAGGCGAAGGTGATGGAATGGTTGGGGAATGGAGTAAAGGCGGATGCGTGGGTGGAGGAGGTGGAAGCACAGGAAAGGCAAGGGTGTATAGAGAGGAGTGAATACAACGATAGGTACGGGAGATGGCAGGTGCATGGAGAATGCCGGGGTATTTGGTAGAGGGGGGATGGAGGGAGGAAAGGGTGATGCTGGCGAGGGTGAGTTGTGGGTTAGGGGAGAGAGAGGAAGGAAGGTGTGGATGGGGGAAAAGTATGGGAAATGTATAATGTGTAAGCGGAGGAAGGATACGTGGAATAATTTGGCGCAGGAATGCGAAGGGGTGAAGGAGGAATGGGTGGGAGTAAGAGGGAATAGAAGAGTGATGAAATAGATGAGAGAGCATGGGGCCGGGGTAAGGACGCTAGAGAAGTTGGGGGGAGAGAAGGAAAACAGGAGGAAGAGAGGGGGTAACAATTAGTTGTAGCTAGTAAATATACTCAATGACATTAGAAGCGTAACACCAAGAAGGAATGATTTTTTTGAATTCATATTTTAGCAACAGAGTGACTATATTTAAAGCATACATTGATAACAATTTCAACCTTGTGCCTTTTATATTTATTGTGAAAAAAAAATATTTTACTTTTTCTTTTTTGATAAAACTATTTATGTGAGCTGTTTAGTACAGATGTTTTTAGTTTTCGTATTTCCGTTGAGTGTGTTAAGCTTAAATAAAATGCCTCGAGTCCGAAGACGTCCACAATATCACCATTTGAGCGATTTTGACCGGGGACGAGTTGTTGCTTATCGAGATGTCGGTATGTCCTATCGCGAAATTGCCCGCCGTATTGATTCCACTGCAGCAACTGTAATACGTGTGTATCAGGTATGGACAGAAGAAGGTAGAGGAGCAAGAAGAAGACCAATTGGTCAACCAAGGCGTACCACAGAACGTCAAGATCTGTGCTTAAGACAAATAGCCCTGCGAGACCGTTTCGCTACTACGCGTCAAACCGGTGATCAATGGATTGGAGAAGAAGGTAGGCCCGTTAGTATGCGAACCTTATATCGCCGCATTCAATCCTTTGGGCTTCTTTGGTACCGTCCAAGATTAGTGCTTCCTTTAACAGCCAGACACTGTCGCCAAAGGTTGGACTGGTGCAGAGAACGGCAGCATTGGGAGGCAGAATGGCACGATGTCATATTCAGCGATGAATCATGATTTTGTCTAGGCACGCATGATGGCCGTAGAAGGGTACGACGCTACCGTGGAGAACGACCTGATCTTAGGTTTGCTATTGAGAGGCATGTACACAGGACTGCTGGAGTAATGATTTGGGGGGCTATTGCTTATGGTAGTCGATCACCTCTTGTATTCATTCGAGGCAGTATGACAGCTGCGCGTTATGTTGAAGACGTCATACGACCGACTTTGTTGCCTTATTTAGATGGCCGCCCAGACGTACTTTTTCAACAAGATAACGCACGTCCCCATATTGCTCGTCGAACTATGAACTTTCTTAATGAAGCTGGTGTTAATGTTTTGGCGTGGCCGTCCCGTTCGCCGGATTAAAATCCCATTGAACATGTGTGGGATATCATGGGAAGAAGAATATTCTCTTTGCACCATCCTCCACAGACTCTAGCACAGTTGATCGATGAAATTCAAGTTGCTTGGAACGAGATGCCTCAAGAAGACATCGACCATCTCATTTTGTCGATGCCCAGACGTCTACAGGAGTGTATACAGCAAAGGGGTCGCCAAACACATTATTAATTTTTTTTAGATTGTTTTTTAATAACATTTTTTGAAAATGTAATCATTTTATTCTTGATGTAAGACTACCATACTGGCAAAAAATCAAGTTAAAATAATAACTCCTTCTGGGTGTTACGCTTCGAATGTCATTGAGTATATATATGTATGTAATGCGAGGGGGTGAAGGAGGAATGGGTGGGAGTAAGAGGGAATAGAAGAGTGACGGAATAGATGAGAGAGAATGGGGCCGGGGTAAGGACGTTGGAGAAGTTGGGGGGAGAGAAGGAAAACAGGGGGAAGAGAGGGGGTAACAATTAGTTGTTATGCCAATAATTTTTTTCTTTTATTCAATTTTTATTTTGTTTAAAATTTGCAACTTATTTTTGTAAACAGATATTCATTATCAGGAGCTTTATTAATAAATCTGTTAATTTGCATATGTTTCGAAAGCGTAAACGCCATTTAATGTCCCTAAGCTCAAGTAGCATCGTCAATAGCTGGCAAACTACACGTTTGTATACAGCAATTGTTCGTCACAACTTGAACTAAGGGGCATTAGATGGCGTTTACGCTTTCGAAACATATGCAAATTGCACAGGCCGTAATAAATGGTCAAAGATGTTCAGTATTCTTCAAGCACTGGTTCGGGACTATACTGATGATGGCGGTAAAGCCTGAAACGCATATATAGTTATCCGGTGAATGAGTGAGTACTGAACACAAACTCATATCTGTTAGTTTCTTCGGAATAAAAATGTTCGACTTATTTGGACGATAACCAGCTGATGATCGTTTTAAAAATTCTTGTAACTTTGCGTACTGCGATATATCCACATAATTTTTAATATTTATTGTGGTTCTCAACATCGAGTACTGTGACCATAAGGTACACTGTCTAAATTTCTTTGCGAGCTCCCCGAAATAGGCCTAAAGAACATTTTCTGAATGTAAGTTCGTTTTCTGCTCCTTACGCCAATGAATAAACGAATTCTATGCATTTTCATACTTTTTCTGCGATGCTTTTGGTATTAAATTGAAACTGGCGATTTTAGCAGCGTTAACAATACTGGGGGGTGTAAGTTCAAACTCACTATCGTTACTTCCCGACATTATTACTTTAACGTACAACGCACTCACTGTCAACTTGACGCTTTGCTTTTACTGTCAGATATGGGCACGGCTATACGTATTCCAGCTCGCACTTTCGAAAGACAGACGTTTGCAAAATCGAATTCTGCACTTTTTCATTAGGCACATGAGCGTCGCGAGTGGTCTTAACGTATTGGGGTGCTGATTTGCCCCGAAATTGACCCGCACGAAAAACAATTTTTTTTGCGCTAATTTTTGTTTTATTAAAAAAAAAGTTGTCTGGGTATATTTTGCCGTACCCTGTATATTTGTAAAGTATTTGATATTTGTATTAAATAAATTAATATTACATATGTACTCGTACATATATTTCTCAATTCAACAGTTCAAAACTTATATAAATATATATCATGCTTTGATTTTTAAGTTGCATACATTAAAGTAGTTAGTGAGTAAGATGCATTTCTACATTTAATAAACATTTGATTATTTTCTAGATTGACGATAATAATCTTATAAAATTTATTGTTAATTTTATTATTATTTTGACAAATCGAGAAAAAAGTTGTGTTTCTGCTAAACTTTTATGGAAGAGATTATGCACTTAATGTTAAAAGAAGTATCAATAACCTTTCTTCACACACTTTATTTTAATACCAGATGTACATTTCTGTCACCAAGTGACCATTATCAATGGATTTTTAATACTAACTTATACAAACAAAAATAGGAGTATATATACAGAACAGATTAACAAAATATAATGAGCGTTAGGCGGTGGAGTTTAATGTGGGGAAAAAACGTACATTAACGGGTCGGTTTATGGAAAGGGGGATGAGCGGTAGGTAAAGACAGGTATATTCGGGTTAAGTAAAAGGAGGTATTAAATCTAGTAATTTGTTATTGAGTGGACTTAAATCAAAATTCATTAAGTTGTTTGCGTGTTTTTTCATTGCAATCGCTTCTAACATGTTTAAGTGATAATTGGATGACTGTTTTATTAATTTCATATTATTGATTGATATCTTATGGCCAGTTTCTAGTGAATGATTTGCTACGGCTGATTTTTCATTATTAAAATTTCTTAAATGGTTCATGTGTTCTTTAAAACGTATTCTTAAGTTTCTTTGCGTTTGCCCGACATACACCGTATTACAATTGTTGCAGTTAATTGAATAAATACCTGATTTATCAAGATATTCTGGTTGAGAAAAAGTATTACCCAAGGTTTGTCCTAATTTAGTTTTGATATAATATGCGGGAGTTAAATTGTAATTTTTAAATAATTTGTTTAAGGGGTTTTCTAGGTTCGGATCGTAAACTATTCTTACAAATTTGTTGTCTAAGGTAGGGGGGTCTGGAAGGAGGCGTGATGAGTTACAGAGATTAATTTTAAATTTATGTTTATTTATTAAATTGTTTATAGTATTGGGATTGTATTCTAACTGTTTTGCAATCTTATGGATGGTTTGGATTTCTTTATTTCTATTCTCCGTTGATAATGGGATGTTGAAGGCTCTGTGGATTAGGTAATTAAAGGAGGCTAATTTATATTTCATTGGGGCTTTTGAGCTAGCATGCAAGTAATTAAATGTATGTGTGGGCTTTCTATATATTTGGAAATCTAATTTGTTTTTATTTCTTGTGATAAGCAGATCCAAGAAGGGAAGAGAATTGTTTACTTCGTATTCATAAGTGAAATTAATACTGTTATGAAAGGAATTAAGCGATAAAATAAAATAATAATTATTTTATCGCTTAATTCCTTTCATAACAGTATTAATTTCACTTATGAATACGAAGTAAACAATTCTCTTCCCTTCTTGGATCTGCTTATCACAAGAAATAAAAACAAATTAGATTTCCAAATATATAGAAAGCCCACACATACATTTAATTACTTGCATGCTAGCTCAAAAGCCCCAATGAAATATAAATTAGCCTCCTTTAATTACCTAATCCACAGAGCCTTCAACATCCCATTATCAACGGAGAATAGAAATAAAGAAATCCAAACCATCCATAAGATTGCAAAACAGTTAGAATACAATCCCAATACTATAAACAATTTAATAAATAAACATAAATTTAAAATTAATCTCTGTAACTCATCACGCCTCCTTCCAGACCCCCCTACCTTAGACAACAAATTTGTAAGAATAGTTTACGATCCGAACCTAGAAAACCCCTTAAACAAATTATTTAAAAATTACAATTTAACTCCCGCATATTATATCAAAACTAAATTAGGACAAACCTTGGGTAATACTTTTTCTCAACCAGAATATCTTGATAAATCAGGTATTTATTCAATTAACTGCAACAATTGTAATAAGGTGTATGTCGGGCAAACGCAAAGAAACTTAAGAATACGTTTTAAAGAACACATGAACCATTTAAGAAATTTTAATAATGAAAAATCAGCCGTAGCAAATCATTCACTAGAAACTGGCCATAAGATATCAATCAATAATATGAAATTAATAAAACAGTCATCCAATTATCACTTAAACATGTTAGAAGCGATTGCAATGAAAAAACACGCAAACAACTTAATGAATTTTGATTTAAGTCCACTCAATAACAAATTACTAGATTTAATACCTCCTTTTACTTAACCCGAATATACCTGTCTTTACCTACCGCTCATCCCCCTTTCCATAAACCGACCCGTTAATGTACGTTTTTTCCCCACATTAAACTCCACCGCCTAACGCTCATTATATTTTGTTAATCTGTTCTGTATATATACTCCTATTTTTGTTTGTATAAGTTAGTATTAAAAATCCATTGATAATGGTCACTTGGTGACAGAAATGTACATCTGGTATTAAAATAAAGTGTGTGAAGAAAGGTTATTGATACTTCTTTTTATTATTATAATCTTCACGTAACTCAATCATCTATTGCACTTAATGTAATTTATATTTTTAATAATTACATAATATTTGATCAACATTACATGTACATTATTGCAATGTTGATCAAACATTCCTTAATGTGTTTACTCAATGGGTTACCATCAGCGGCGTAACTAGGAGGTGCAAGACACTGCGGGGGAGGCATTAATGAGCAATTAATAATCTAAAAAAGAATCACAGACACTCTTTTACACATTACAAAAAATGAAATGCTTATTTTTTGATACTTTACAACTTTTATTTGAAACATTTTTCAACAATGTTAATAATTTACCAGATATGAAAAAAAGCTGAGAATAAACACCCACTTCTGGTTTCCGGTTTTCACCCAAGAGTTGATTTCAAAATGCCGAAAACTAATATATTTATTTATTTATTTATTTATTTATTAATATACGGCGGACCATTTACAAAAACATTAATTTACAATAGTAATATTACAATATTTAATAAATATTAAAGTACTTAAAATAAACAACAAACAAAAAGTAAATGTAAAAATGTAAAAATATAATATAATCACTTTAATGATAAATACAACACAACATTTATTGGCTATAGTTTAAACAAACCATTGAAATTAATAAAAATAGCTAATTCAATAATTATAAATTTTTTTAAAAACTGGGAAAAAATGATTTTTAATAATTCAATATTTACAAATATTAAAATTGCTCAATTTTCAAAAGTAGCAAAATTAGCATTATATCAATAACGTTTTTTTTAAGTTAAGAATTTCAAACAAAAATCAATTCTAATTTTATTCAGTTTTCAGTGTTTTCATGGAAAAATAAATAAACATAAAAATTCGCAACCAACCCCCTTAACCTAGACATCCTATCCCACATGTGCCTTGCACGTAATCCTGACATCGATCCTAAATACAAAAACCCGCCTACTACCATATTTCAATTCATTTCATCAAGACACTAACTGACGGACCTACAGACAATATCATGACAATTGACAATTTTGGCGGAAAGACCACGGGTCGATAGACGATTGGCAATAGTAATAATATGTTATTGAATTATATATATATATATAGGTACATACCATGTAATATTGCTTGTCAATAAAGATTGTTGATATAAATAAACATAAAAATAAAAAAACTTCAAAATAGGAAAGAAATTGAAAAACCTTAAAAAATTTATTGAAATAAACATTTTTGATGTTTAATTATTTCATTCCTATTTTTTGTATTTAGAAAATACTGATACTGAATATTATTGGAATTGATTTGTAATTGAAATAATAATTTTTATTTTAAGTAAAATATATAAATATAAAAACTAACAGTACTGTTTTAAATTGTAAAGTTAACACAAATTGAAATTTAACAAATAAAAAAATAAAGATAATCTATCTATCCTCTATTTCAACAGAAGTATTGACAAAAAAACTAAAAATAAATAGTAAAATAATATAAATAGCAATAATCTGTATTATTAATAATAAAACTAAAAAAATTTAAAAAAAAAACAAACTTATAAAATTTGATTAAACTCTTCAAAATCAAAAAAGTCGTTAATATATGAGATAATAATTTACCATTTTTATATATCTTACCCTTATGTGTTCATATACTCTGTACATTTGCAGAAATTCGTTGATTTTATAAAATAGTTCAATTTAATGTTCGAACGAGTGTTTCCAATCCCAGACTAAGCATGAAGTAAAATTTCGAGTTTAGAAAAGCCCCGAGTAGAAAATTTGTCGAGGGTCGCGCAGCGACCCGAGACAAATTTTTACGGGGCTTTTCTAAACTCGAAATTTTACTTCATGCGCCACGCGTATAAACACTGAAATATTGTGAAGTTTAAAAATACTAGCCTTTATTTCGTTTGGTTAGTTAACAAATTGTATTGAATCTTCTGAGCAGATTATACATACTAATTCTATTTATAAATGTTGACAGGTTTTTGTCAATGTTTAAGTAGATAATTTCCTTAGTTAAGAACATTTTATTTTCTAATCGTTAGATAATTATTTATTTTAATTTTGGTGAAAACTTGTCTACAACAATTTTAAATGTATGATTTTTGAGTATCTATAGGGGGCCCGGGCACCCCCTTTAAAGTAACGAGTGTTTTCCACACCCAGACTAAGCACGAAGTAAAATTTCGAGTTTAGAAAAGACCCGCGTAGAAAATTTGTCGAGGGTCACGCAGCGACCCTCGACAAATTTTCACGGGGCTTTTCTAAACATGAAATTTTACTTCATGCGCCACACGTTTAAAACACTGATTTACAGTAAAGTTAAAAATAAATAACGCTTAGATGTGATGATCAATATTTATCTAGATGTAGCAAAAAAATGCAAGAATTACTATTTTCGTGAATAGTTTGGAATAACAACAAAAGTAGAACAAATTTAGTTTGAGCAAGTTTTCCATATTGCTGATACATAAACATCATATCTTTAACGGTGCTATGATGGACATATTACCATTTTAAAAATTGACATCATCATTGACAGGTTCATACAAGATCTATAAACTCGAATTGGTGTTTAGTATAAGAATTCCAAATTTAAAATTGATATCTCACAAAATAAAAAAAACTGTGGTGTTTTGTCGCATTTTGGTCGGATTCAGATCACTGTGCGACGGTCTGTCGGTCTGTCGGTCTGTCGGTCTGTCGGTCTGTCGGTCTGTCGGTCTGTCGGTCTGTCGGTCTGTCGGTCTGTCGGTCTGTCGGTCTGTCGGTCTGTCGGTCTGTCGGTCTGTCGGTCTGTCGGTTTGTCGGTCCGTCGGTCCGTCGGTCCGTCGGTCCGTCGGTCCGTCGGTCCGTCGGTCCGTCGGTCCGTCGGTCCGTCGGTCCGTCGGTCCGTCGGTCCGTCGGTCCGTCGGTCCGTCGGTCCGTCGGTCCGTCGGTCCGTCGGTCCGTCGGTCCGTCGGTCCGTCGGTCCGTCGGTCCGTTAGTCCATTTCCTTCTATCAAAAAAGCAACGCCTTTTCGATCGTGCTTATAAATAAACACCTAACATATGTTAGTATTATGCATTATGCAGTTGTAAATAGAATTTTCGTAAATAAACAATAAACATATACATAAAGTGTTTACTGAAAATAGCATATTTTTTTATTGCCTTTGTAATTTTCATAATATTATACATAACAAAATGTTTGTTATTTTTAACATTTTGGAGGAAACCAAGTAAAATAATTTAATAAAGTAAAATAAAAATTCATGATGCGTTTTACATCCCATTATCTATTATGAATAATTGCACCATTACTCACCTGGCGCGGGGACATTAACTTGAAAGTGGATTAATATTAGTTGGGTTGGTACTTTTTGCCTCATTACACGCGAGTGATTTTAACAAATATCTGGCGAACGCCAGATTTTGTAATAATCGCGAGTAACATCGGTATTTTTGGTAGCACAGACGGGATTTTCACTTTTTCCGACCCGTGAGTAATATATTTGTTATGTGGCATTGTTGTGCGGACAACAAAATGAATATGAGACATTATAGGAGTAATAAATTGCCGCCGGAATCGTCCGCGAGCGGCGAGAGCGTTTGCCAATTTATTGGATAGTTAAAAGCGAAGCCAAATTACAGGTACTTATCATTAAAATCATATCAGATTGATGTAAGATGTAATTAATAAATACATAATTTGGAGTCACTAATTTGTATTTTGTCTATTAATAATACACTGATAATTATAAACCTTGTTTGGAGTGAAATATTGAAGAATATTGGAAATAGTGTGCAATTAGTTGTAGCTAGTAAATATGTAAACATTATGCCAATAAAAGTTTTTTTTAATTTTTTTTTAATGTGGTCCTAGTTTTTAAAATGTTCAATAACTAACGCGAGTTAGTTAAACTTGTGTTAAATTAGATAACAATTGTGTAAGTGCAATTGCCAGTGCCATCGACTAGTAATGGAATCATTTGAATAAAAATAATAATTGATCCATTCGAATATGGAAATAATCGAACACCTCAAAATATTCCGGAGATTGCTCGATTTCTCTTCTTCAAATGGTTGATCAAATAATCTACTGATTGCCCATGATACACTCGACATTGATTAAACGTTTAAGCCACATAATTCTATTTTTGTATTGCTTATATTTTATTGCGATAGATTATTTAATATCTGAATTATCATTCGAGTGATCACTCGGACGAATAATCTCGCGAAGAATTATTTTAACGATCTCTCGAGATCGATTGTTGGATCGATAATTGTTCCCATTATCATTTCAATTCGTATCTTAGTAATGGATATCAATAATCCATTACTAAGATACGAATTGAATTGATAATGGGAATAATTATCGATCCAACAATCGATCTCGAGAGATCGTTAAAATAATTATTCATGCGATTATGCCCATCCTCAGCTTAGCGAATAATGTGAGATTATCAAGTTACAAGTTGTGATGGAATTATTTGAATGAAAACAATCCAATTACAAGACAATGTAATATAATATAATAAACAATTAAAGTATATACCATCGGTGGAAACAAAATGTTGGGACACGTAAAAGTTTTTTAGTGTGTATCAAACTTTGGACTTGTCAGTTCAATTTTAAAATTTTGAACAAATTCTGTATTCCCCGAAATCCTAACATCACGTCCAAATACAAATTCCCAACAGAAACACTTCACCAATTCATTAGCTCGTTTCATCCAGACAGTTAAACAACCTACTAATTATTAATTTTTAAATAACAAATAGTAGATACAGACAGGGCAGAAAGACCGTTGGTCGATAGCCCAGACAGACTAACAAATTATTTATATGTATATGAAAATGTTATAAAACTAATTGCAACTATTGTTTGAATAAAGATGTACTATAAACTGAGAGTTTTATGCAATACCGAACATTATCAATGTTTATGTTTATGTTTCTTTATTAAACGGAATCTCCTTTTACAAAAAATAAACAAATCTAACTTATAATAGTAAATATTTAAATAAATAATATTGATGCAAATACAAAAAATAAAAATATTAAAATTAAAAAGAATATACTAAAAATAAATACACATATGTATATATATACATACATATATATACCCACATACATACATATATACATACATACATACATACACACATACATACATACACACACCTACACACACCAATATCCCCATTAATTAAATCACGCAAAATACATAACCGAATAATTACACTAATATATATATATATATATTTTTTTTATCAAATCATATACAAATGGTTACATCAAGATGATTCAACCGTCTCCTAAATTGTTCAATCGGTTCATTAAAAATATTCAAATTATAATTCGCAGAAATTACATTTAGATTTCTCATGATTCTTGTTATTGGGTTATTTAAACCATAATTCGTATTATGAAATGGTAGTCTGAACAAATCTTTGAATCTCGTATTTCTTGATACATTAAATTGAAATGAATATAACAGATAGTTACAATCAACAAGCCCATTAATAAGTCTGAAACCAAAATTTACGTCAATTACTATTCGCCTAGTTTTTAATGGTTTTAAATTCAGAAGAGTTAACATATTCGAATGGCTAAAGTCAATTCTACGGTAACCCAATTTAAAATTAACAATTCTCAAAAATTTACTCTGTACCATTTCAATTTTGTACGACCATTTCTCATATGTAGGATTTCAAATAATAGAGCCGTATTCAAGTTTAGATCTAACTAAAGATATGTACAACAACCTACTAGTATTTGCATTAAATAAGGATGAGAATCTTTTAATCAGACCGAGAGTTTTGAGAGAGTTAGATACAAGGTTGTTGATATGCGGAATAAATGTCAATCTATTATCAAATATTATACCAAGATCTTTAATATTTTCAGTAGTACTTAGTATTTGATTATTTAAATGATACATAAACGGTATTGATATTGAACGGCAAAATGATATGGTAGTACATTTAGAGATATTTAAATGTAACTAATTGGAAGTACACCAATGTGAGAGACGAGTTAAATCATCTTGTAGCATAATACAATCATCAACATTTTTAATAATATAAAATAGTTTTAAGTCGTCTGCGAATAGTAGATAATTTGAGTACCGAAAAGATATCCCAATGTCGTTAATAAAAAGTAGAAACAAAATTGGAGCGCAATGGGACCCTTGAGGTACTGCAGATGTTACATTGATTGCTGTTGACAGATAGTTATGAATCTTAACATATTGAAAGCGCGATGTAAGAAAACTTTGAAGCCAGTTAATTACAAGATTTCCGAAGCCTAGTTTTTTGAGTTTGTTTAACAGTAGAACATGGTTAACACGATCAAACGCTTTCGAGAAATCGGTATAAATAGCATCAACTTGATAACCGTTCTCGAAAGCGTTTAATAAAAATGTTTGATAGCACAATAAATTGCTGATCGTTGATCGATTTTCCATGAACCCATGTTGTTCCTCACATATGACATGTTTGCAAGCCCACATCAATTGCTTCGAAACAATACTATCTAGCAGTTGTTTTCATACAAAGATGTATACATACGCATACGTTGTACATTTTCCGACACTCGGTTTATTAAAATAATTCAATTTGAAGCTTTAAATGAGTGTTTTCCACTCCCAGGTTAAGCATGAAGTAAAATTTCGAGTTTAGAAAAACCTGAAAATTTGGTTTAGTCGCGTAGCGCGAAGCGCGGAGCGACCAAACCAAATTTTCAGGCTTTTCTAAACTCGAAATTTTACTTCATGCGCCACCGGTGTTAAACACTCAAACACTCTGAAGCTTAAAATATATTTTAAACTTCGCAATATGTCAGTGTTTCATACCGATGGCGCAGGAAGTAAAATTTCGAGTTTAGAAAAGCCTGAAAATTTACACATACTTATTTTTGTAACACAATGAATCATAAATTTAATATTTAGTGAACTCTATGTTGGACACAGCCGACGCCAACAAAGCACATAAAGGGAGAAATTGGTCAATAAAGGAATATAATATTGTATCTTAAATTACGTACATCAAACATGGTTTATAACATAGTTGCCTACAAAGGAAACCCTATAATTTGATGTGTCAATGAAAAAAATGTTTCGATAATTCCTTTCATTTACATATTTTTATTGTGACTTTCATAACCTGAATTTAAAAAACCTGACCAAACCGATATAAATTTGGTTATGTTTGACATTATCCAGGTTTCGATCTTTCCCAACATTTTATGTCCACCGATGGTACATATAAACTACGTGCCAAAAAAATGCAACACCTTGAAGGAGCTCAGTCACAAAGCTGAAATGTTAGCAAGTTACTTGTATTTACTTCAGTAGTAAATCAGAACAATTGGAAATTAAAAATACCAAAAAATTAACTAACATTTATCAATAAAATGTCACATCCCTACGATTGTTTATGTACTGTCTAACTCGGCGAGGTATGCTCTGAATGAGATAATCAATGGTATCTTGTGGAGTTTCATTCCAGGTTTGCTGTAGATGACGAAGTTCCTGTAAGGTGATTGCTGCTTGTGGTAAACGCCTTATGTAGCGACCCATTATATCCCACACATGCTCGATCGGGTTTAAATGGGGAGAGGGAAGAATTCCTACTTCGTGTTCATGTAGGAAGTTCTGACAGATGTGGGCGATATGAGGTCCGGCATTATCCTGCTGGAACATGATGTCAGGGCGTTCATTTAGCCTGGGTATTACAACGGGCTGTAAAATCTCGTAGATGTGTCGGTGTGCATTTAAATTGCCAGGGATGGAAACTAGAGGTGACTTATACCCCAACGATATGGCACCTCATACTATAATACCAGGTGTTAGGTCGCCGCGACCTCGAAGAGCAAAATCTAAACTGCGCCCCTTGCTACGAAATCTTCTTACCATTACCCGTCGATCATTGTGCCACAAACAGAACTGGGATTCATCGCTAAATATTATGTGATCCTATTTATCAATCCAATGCTGTCTTTCTTGGCACCATAGAAGTCTCGCTCTTTTGTGAAGTGCGTGAACAGAAGACGTCATAAAGGTCGATATGAGTGAAGATTAATAGATGAAATTCGTCGGTACACAGTTCTCCGCGACACTATCTTCCTTAGATCTATCATCTAGTCAACGTCAATTGCAGCCTAAGGACGAAATCTTCACGTTCGTTAGTCGCTCGAGGACGTCCGTTTTCAGGATGACGACGTTGGATATGTTCCTCAGACCACGCAGTCCATTCTCCAAGCACTGTTGAAGGGTTTTGATTCAATCTTCGAGCAATTTCAGAAAACGGAATACCTGCCTCGTACAGGGAAACAATTCGCCCTCTTTCAAAGTCAGAAATTGGCTAAACCGCGCTCATCTACCAATTCTAGGCATTGTTAACAATTGAAGCAACAACGTTTGCACTGCAAATGGCACCTACTTTCTGATACGGTTTTTAACTTCCTTGATACAGATTGTCTGTTCCGCAGCAAACAAATATACCGAGTGAGCATATTAAATCCGGAACATATAATATAATTAAAGGTGAGCATTTTCAATCCAGAACCTAACAATTCACAAAAAAGGGAAAATTATTCAATTTAACTGCAATTTAATTTTAACCTAAAGATTAAAAACAAATTGAACATCTTTTAAAAAAATAGTAAAAATTAAAATAACCCTCAACTTTGCGCCAAACGGTGTCTTAGCTCAGGGGTCTACAAACTACGGCCCGCGACATCATGATTCTGGTTCACAACCAGAGATACATTTTGCCTAAATGAAATATTTTATAATAAATTAGTGTTAACATTTTTTTAAAATTTATATACAATTAGTGATGTAAAATTAGTAATTTAAAATTGGCTAGTATTCTCCACAATATTACTGGAAACATAGTTACAATTGATAATTTAAAGTTAGACATAAAGCACACACAAATTCTAATAAATAATAATTCTAAGTTATTCTATGATTTATAAAAATCACAAGTTTTTAAGAATCTTTCAACAAACGGTCTTTGTTCTCTAAGAAAGAAGATAGTTACGAAAAAACTAAAGATAGAAAAATTGTCCAAAATTTTATTATCTAAAACTTTTGTTTGAACCATTTTTCTGTATTCCCATTAGTTATTGAGTTATTTCCAACTTTTGCGAAATACAAAAAAGCGGGCGCATCCGCGTAATATATCGACATTTTTCAATTTTGACGAAAAACGTAACTCAAAAACTATTCGAGCTACAGAAAAGTATATTTTTTCGTTTCATTTTTTCTCGTCAGACTATTTGGGGCGTGAAAAATTAACCCCCCCATGTGGATCCGTGCCTGATTCAAAATAGATAAATAAATAATTGTGAAAGATTACTATTTCATAATATTTTGTTGCAATATTTGCATTTGCTTTTGAAGTTACAAAATATTCAATGAATAATACCCACGCGTGCAACTTATCTAAAAAGCATAACCATCCAATATTCTGCCTCTAATAACTCAACGTTATGAGCCATTATTTGGAAGTCTAACTCGACGACAACGAATTTATTAAGTTGCCATAAGCCAAAACTTTATTAAACGCCATTACATCACCGAGCTTTGTTTGTGCAACGAAAATAGCCCCCCCAATTAGCAACCCGGGCCGCACTTGAGAAAGAAAAAAAGTGTGCAAAATGCAAATTAACACGACGATATCCAAACAAGCTAGTGTAACACTATTGTCTCAGTTATTCGGGCCAATTTGTCCGCTTCCTTAAAATACACAGGTTGTTCACTCACTACAAAAATAATCGCTCGCATACTTCGAAATCTATGTCATTACTCCCCACGATACCCAACCGCTTCAAAACAGCAATTGCGTGATTGTTTCCGGTGATATCCGAAAAATTTGTTTTATTGAATTTAAAAATAGAGGGGCTATTCTGATTTGTTTGATTGTGTTCTAAGAATTGTCAAGGCTAATCATCTGATGCCAAGCTAGAGGAAATTTATTTGTTTTTTTTTTTAATCGTTTCAGCTATTTAAAACTATTAATTGTTTCCATCCCTGACGTCTTATATTGATACATGATATATGAGGAATGGAGACAATTAATAGATTGTCGCTTTAAAGATAAAATCCATTAAGTACATATGCATTTAATTTAAATGAAAATGAATAAAGTATACATTATTTTATTCCGACTCTTCCTAAAGTAATATATCAATGAGAATTGAAAGTGTTCCAAAACTTAATCTATGGTTTCAGCAAATGATCCATTAAGTAATTGGTTAGTAATGTATTGATATTTTGATTGTGTGATTCACTTAATTTCTTAATCCATTTGCTTGCGGTGTGTGAATTATTTTGGCACGGAGAAAAAGGCGAAAGCGAGCAAGCATATTATTACTTGGGCAGACGTGCTTATTAGAAAAAGATTAAACACCTGCTGTGGTCGATCAAGCTCATGTACATAATTTACACGCTGTTTAATTTTCATCTAATAATAATGAGGTGGGTTGGTTTTTGAAAGGCTAGTGATTTTTTATGGGACTCTATTCAATAACTTTGCATACCAACGCAAATAGATTTTTCCCCACTGGAATCAAAATAAAATCTTTAGAAGATATGGTAATTAAATTCTATAATGTGTTTAGAAAAAGCGATACATGTTTTGGTTAAGGCTGGACATTTTTCTAATTTAAGTATTCAAAAATCGTATTAAAATATTCGTATATGGAATGCAAAATTTGGGCAAACAATAAAGCAAGTATTTGATACATGTATACTGCCTTTCAAAAAAATCAGAACACAAAGTATTTATTGGACGATTTTAATGAAATTTATAGAATTTGATCATGTAAATGAACTGCATCGATGATCAAATTAATTGTTTTGGTTACTATTTAATGGTATTTTTCCTTGATTTCACCATTATGAAGAGCTGCTGATTTTTTAATGTAATTGCTTCTAATATCCAAGTAGCCTCTGAGTAGTTTGACGTTTCAGTTTGTAAAACATAAAAAGATGCCCCGTGTTCGTCGGCGTGCACAATATCATCATCTAAGTGAATTTGAAAGGGGTCGCATTATTGGAATGCGAGAGGCGGGTTTTTCGGTTCGTGCTATTGCTGAAAGGGTAGGCCGTAGTGTATCGTTGATCGTACGCTGCTGGTCTAGATGGTCCGAAGCTGGGGAGAATCGACGTAGACTTGGATCAGGACGTCCAAGAAGCACCACTGAGCGTGAAGATCGAGCTCTTCGTCTTACAACTTTAAGGGACAGATTTACAACGTCGCGGGCATTGGGAAATGACTGGTTGGCTCTAAATGGCCAAAGAGTATCCATGGCTACTGTTTAGAGAAGAATCCGCAGTTTTGGTATAAGATCCTACCGTCCACAATTGTGTCTACCTCCATTGGACCCATGAATGGAATAACATTATCTTCAGCGATGAGTCTCGGTTCTGTTTATGGGCTCATGATGGTCGCAGAAGAGTGAGACGTCGACGCGGTGAACGCAGAATTTTACAATTTGCTGTTGAAAGACATACGGCTCTTACACAGGGAGTTATGGTTTGGGGGGTGATAGCATATGGTAGTCGGTCTCCTCTAGTTTTTTTAGAAGTAAGTCTTAACGCGATTCGGTATATTGACAACATTTTACGGCCAGTGTTAGTGCCCTATGTAAATAGCTTGCAGAACCCCATTTTTCAGCAAGATAATGCTCGACCTTACACAGCAGCCATTACAAGACAGTTTTTTGATAGTGCCGAAATCAATTTGTTACCTTGGCCATCTCGTTCTCCAGATCTATCGCCAATAGAACATGTTTGGGATATGATAGGTGTTAGAATAAGTAACTTACAGCGCCCCGCTAACACTGTAATGGAACTTAGAGGTCAAATTATCGAAGTTTGGAATGAAATACCCCAAGTCGATATTGACAGCCTGATTTCTAGCATGCCTCGACGTGTTAATGAGTGTTTGGGAAATCGTGGAGGCCCAACACATTATTAATTTTTATTCATTTGTTTTTTTGTTTTTCAAGTTGATTTTTTGATCATCGATACAGTTCGTTTACATGATCAAATTGTGTAAATTTTATTAAAATCGTGCAATAAATACTTGCTGTTCTGATTTTTTTGAAAGGCAGTATATTAGAATATTCATTCAAAACAATATTGAAATAGTTACTCAAATATTCAAGTTAATCTAGTATTCAAATATTGTAAATATTCGAATTTTAAAATATTTCAATACTCGAATAATGCGAATAGTTGAATTTGGTTTTAAATGAGTATTGGAATACTTATATTTGAATAATTCGCAGCCTGCATTTATAAAGGGTGGTTGATTTTTTAGTGTCTAGCTTGTATCTGCTACAATATCGAAGATACAGAAAAACGTTTCATATGAAACTTATAATGTACAACTTGATCTACAAGATGGAACATATTATTTTTTCCATGGCCAACCTATTTTCCGAAAAAATGTCAAAATTTATTTTTTCAAACAGAATGCCCCATTTATTTGTTAATAATTTGATTCTTAGTCAAATACTCTTTACAATGATGTATCACAAGTATTACTTGGCTTTTAAATTATGCCTAATAACGGAATTATTGTAAGCATATAATATTGTATTATTTATTGTAATTGCTTGTCAAATTTGATTATATCAGCAAATTCATGTCATATTTGATCGTAATAAGTTTTTATTGATGAATTGTACCTACTAATTAAAAAAAAGAATAATATTTAAAACTTTGAAGTACTGGGCTATCAACAGGTTTTATTTTTTTAAATATTGAGAATAATTCTTCAACTAAAATTGTATCACAACGTCATTGTGAAGAGAATTTTACTAAGAATCTGATTCTCAAAAGATATACAGGGCATTACATTAAAAAAAAAATGCTGACATTTTTCCGTTAAATAGGGTAGGCCATGGAAAAGAAGTATTTGTTTCATCTTTTAGATCACGTTGCATATGATAAGTTTTATATTAAACCTTCTTTTGTGTCTTCAATATTTTAGCAGATATAAGTTGGACACTAAAAAATCAGCCACTCTGTACATTACTTTTTGTAAGACTAATTCGCTTTTTCTTGTTTTATAGATAGTTTTCTTGATAGTAATTCCTCCCAGCAAATTTATGACATACACTTTGAACTTCATAAAACGTTTGCTTTAATGGCACAAATATGTAAGTTGGTAACCTAAGCAGTATATTTTGAACTTCACTTTAAATCAGTGTTTTATACGCTTGGCGCATGAAGTAAAATTTAGAGTTTACAAACATGGTCGTTTAGGCATTTCTAAACTCGCAATTTTACTTCATGCTTAATCTGAGATTTCACACACTCGTTGGAGGCTTCATATTGAACGATTTTAATAGAACAACGAATGTCTGAACATTTACTAATTACAATGTTCTAATAGAAGATTTAAAGGTACATTTTATGCAACTGATCTTTTACCTTTAAATCACCATGTTTATAAAAACTATACACTAAAATCACAGCCACCGCTAAAGCAATTATTAAAATTATTTAAGTAAATGATAGATGTTCCTTGATGTGATTTATGTAGAAAAAGTCGCAAATTAGGTCTACTTAATTGACAGAATTGAATAAGTGGTTTTGTTGGTTCGTTAGTTTTCAAATAAATTTTTCACGAAGGCAGATAGCTTTATTGTGTTGTAGGTGACTATGAGCGAAGCCAAGATCCGACTCTGACTATTTATGTGTGAGCTAGAGACACAAATAAAATACCTGCCAGCCCACACGAAAATACGATTGATAGCATTTATTGGCATTAAGGATTGGAGTGGCGAATGAGGTTTTTAGATTGATTACTGTTAAAATAAAATTCAATAGATACTTGATGTAAATATATAAAATCATACATTTGTATCTACAATTTTCAATAAAAACACGATTTTAATAACGCTGTAAAAATAATAAAATAGAAAACGGTATTATTGAGCTGAAGGGATCTTAAAATGGGCCTTTCTACTAAAATGTAATAAAATTATACACGAACAGATGTTTCCAGAAGCAACTCATTTGTGCCAGTATTTGGCATATACTGCCTTTAAAAAAAATTAGAACACCAAGTATTATATTAATGAACGATTTTAATTAAATTCACAGAATTTGATGATATAATTGAACTGCATCGATGAACAAGAAATCAACTTAAAAAAAACAATTTTACGTCATTAGAGAAGAGCAAAAATTAGGAATGTTTTATCATATGATTATTAAAAAATAAAAACAGGAATGGACCACAATGCGAACCCTGTGGAACACCCGAGGGCACTTGAATGATATTTAAAAAGTTCTTAATTTTGACACACTGCACCGGTTACTTAAAAAACTATGCAGCCACATGACACCCAATTCAATTCCATTTACCTACTAAAATGTCGTGGTTGCTTTAGCAAAATCGGTGAACACGTATCAACAGACGGACTAGACTCAAAGGCATTAATAATAAATAGAGTGAAGGTCAATAGATTAGATATACAAGAAATATTCCATATAAACAATTGTATAATTATTGAAGATGTGATCAAACATAAGCAGTATATTTTGAAAAGCCTAAACATTTGGTTTGGTAAAAAAGCATTTTTTTTTTTAGATTTTGACGCATTGTGAAAGAGCTTAGTTTATGTAATATTTAATAATTGTAGCGAATAATCTCCATAAACATTAATTTAAAATACTCATAATCATTATTTTGATTTCTATGAAAACATCAAACTTTTTTGATAATAATACTAATGCCCGTTTGCACCCAAGTCGATTAAATTAATCAGTGATTAGTACTTGTTAAAAACACAAAGTTTGTATTTATTAATTATTTACAAAATCGTATGTTGATAAAAATAAAAGAGACATGGTTAGGATATCTTATAAATTCAAAATATTCTTATATTCCGGAATTATGACTTAATCGGAGGTTTAATCAATGATTTGTGGTTGATTAAAGTTAATCAGTAGGGGTGCAAATGAGCCTAAGTGTTATTACTGAATAGGCAAAACAAAATTATATAATTGCATTTCTCGAAAAAATATATTGTAATATAGGAATTACGTTAATGGATATTTCATTGAATTTGCACGATTTTTGACAAATTTGTCTAATCATTTCCTATTTCTACAATTTTCATAAATTCTTCAAAATGTTGGTGATTTTCATAAGTTTTTGTCATTATTTTAACTGTAGCCTGAGAAAGAATTTGGAGTCGATTAATTATTATTTAAATTATTATTTAAAACATACATATATATACAGGGTGTTCGTATTTCGACAGAATGTATGGGGATCTCAGTTATTTAAAGAGATAGAGAGTCGGTTAAATTGGGGAAAAGTTGCGTATTTTAGGGCTTAATAATAATCTGAAAACAATTTTAAAATATCTTTTTTTGTTTTCGAGATATCACCTAAACACTGTTTTTGTCGGAAAATCGTTTTTAATTTTTTATTCAAAAATTACTGAATCTAAACATTTATAACTTATGGTAATGTGTCCATCGTAGCACTTTCCTCGTTTAAGATATGATAACTTAAATACCAACAGTATGGAAAAGTGGCACAATCTAAATTTATTCTACTTTTATTATTATTATTCCAAAATTATTCATAAAAAAAAATATTTTTTGCATTTTTCGCTACATCTCTATAAATATTGATTACCTTAACATCTAAGCGTTATATATTTTCAACTTTACTGTGAATCAGTGGTTTATACGCGTGGCGCATGAAGTAAAATTTCGAGTTTAGAAAAGCCCCGTGAAAATTTGTCTCGGGACGCTGCGCGACCCTCGACAAATTTTCTACGCGGGGCTTTTCTAAACTCGAAATTTTACTTCATGCTTAGTCTGGGAGTGGAAGACACTCGTTAGTTTAAAATACATCACAACTGTTAAAATATGTATCGTCGGATGCCCGTCTTCAGGCGTGATATGTAAGCAAATTATGAGTCCTAGGAGTTGCCAAATAAGTGAGTTACTTAACTGTTTCCAAGGCACTCTTTACAAAAACCAAAAAAATTAAAATTTTACATATTAAATGTACAATAAACTATAAGTGATACATTATTGAATTCAGTAAAAAATATTCTTGCAAAAACTATGAAAATCTAAAATGGCAACCATTAGAAAAACAAAAGTTAGCTATGGTCCCTGGGTAAATGTTATAGTTATCTTAAAATAAAATATAGTACTGGATTTATCGTTAAAAAGTGCCTCTATAATATCAAAGTTGTAAATGTCTAGATTGACTATATTGACTGTATTTGATATAGTGATTTAGGTGACTTACAATCATAACGTCACAATAGCCGAAATAAAGTTCATAGAGAGATATAATCAGACAAAATCCGAAGCATAGTCAAAAGACAGTCAATTAAGCCACTTACAGTCACAATAGTCAAAACACGGTCAATGAAGATATATGATAGTCCAAAGACAGTCAAGCAATTTATTAAGATTCAAAATGTCACACCAGTATTTCGTTTATAAACAAATACGTTTTCTATCAGTACAGTAATTAATCAGCTGGATGTCTGTCTTCAGGGGTGATATGTAAGCAAATCATGGGCCCTAGGAGTTGGAAACAGTTGAGTAGCTCACTCATTTGAGAAGGCACTCTTTACAAAAAACAAAAGATTAAAATTTTACATATAAAATGTACAATAAACTATAAGTGTGATACATCATTGAATTCAGAAAAAAATATTTTTCCAAAATATATAAAAATTCAAAATGGCGCCCATAAGAAAAACAAAAGTTGGCTATGGTCCCTGGGTAAATGTTATAATTATCTTAAAATAAAATATGTTACTAGATTTCTCGTTAACAAGTGCCTCTATAATGTCAAAGTTACTTTCAAAAACGAAAGAAGATATGTCAAATTTGTTTTTAGATTATTATTTGGCCCTAAAATACGCAACAATTTAACCGACTCTCTATCTCTTCAAATAACCGAGATCCCCATACATTCTGTTGAAATACGGGCACCCTGAATTTAAAATTGTATTCGTGTTGTTTTAAAATTAAATTTTTTATTTTTATATTTCTAACATTTTTTTTTAATTTTCCCCATTTTTTTTTTTTATATTTCTAACACTTTTTTTTAATTTTCCCCATTTTTCAGGTGGATTCGGTCCTGGTTTGACGGGGAATGTATTATGATGGATACATCAAATTTTTATAATGAAGTAATAAATTGCTACATAAAACTCATCACTTTTAGTAAAAAGTAATTGAAACTGCAACAATGTATATTGTTGAATGAAACTGAATTAAAAGTGAATGTTTATATTACATTCAAACAATAGGAATAGATTTATTGAAGGTAGCCAATATTGATTATATCCATGAAGGGCAAATAAATGTCTTGGACAGTATTCGCATATTTCTCCGCGAGGAAGGACACCATTGTTATATCAAGGGTCACACGAGTGATAACGTAGAGGAGAGACACTAGGTATGTATATAAATAAAGAACTAGCGTATAGGACTGTGATTGGCAAAGTACAGGGAGGCGGGGAGAACATAAGTTCGTGCCGTTTAAATCTGTCGTTCAGTTAGATCACCACACTCCGCTTAAGTCCTCAGTGAACAGCTGAGACACCTGAGTAAACCAGTGAGTTGAGCAACATTTATATACGATTTTGTGCAAGTGTTTATTATTTTTGGTAATTGAAAGTCTGGCTTCAGGTGAATAAACATGGATGATGAAGGTGGTGATTGGTTCGGGGGTGGCGATGATGAAGCGCCGCCATCTCCGCCGCCGGTGCTGAAGAAGTTGGGTAAGAAAGAGTCGGTTCCGGAAGTAGCACCGGCACCCGCTGCGGCTGATGCGCCTCCGGCTGGAGACGCGGCGGCAACGGAACCGGAACCCGCAATGGAGGAAATGGAGTTTTTGGATCCCGATAAGTTATTGCTCTGCAAGCATTGGATTAGGTCAGTTAGTTGTTTTTATATTGTTGGAAAGTTGTTTGGTTTGGCAAATAATACGAGTTTTTTAAAACGTAATTTACAGATTTTGTTTGGAAAACAATGAATGTAAGATTAATCTAGAACAGATGCGTGGCAACTACCGTAAGAATTCAGTTTCCGTATATCCTGTTCAAAGTTCAAAATATACTGTTTTAACTATAGTGCTTTAGCAGTATATATAAAACTTTACAATATTTCAGTATTTTATACGCATGAAGCAAAATTTTGAGTTTAGAAAAGCCTGAAAATTTGGTTTGGTTGCTTCGCTACGTGACTAAATTTAATTTTATAAACTCAAAATTTTACTTCATGCGCTGCACGCCTAGCGCATGAAGTCAAATTTAGAGTGAAATTAAAAAAAAAAAACTTAATTTTAGAACAATACAAGTATTACAAAATGGATTTTTCACAAGTTGATAAATTAATCTATTTCAACTTATTATGGCTAAATTTAATAAAATACAAACCATATTTGCGTATTCGTAATATATACATTTGGCGAATACGAATACACAAAAGTAAGCGAATATTCGCCAAATCGAGCACGAATACCAGTATTCGGAACATCCCTGGAAACACACAATTAGTTGAGTATTTTGAAAAACATAGTCATAAACAGAGAACGGCGATGGTAGCCGGGGGAAGCAGAGAAGCGCTCCAAGGGCCGCGGGTTGGCCGGCGATGGTAGCCCTGGTCTAAATATTGTTTTTTTCGATTGAGTCAATAATAAAAGAAAATTGGCGGAAACTAACTAATTTTTAAAGCTACGATAAAAAAGTTACGTATTTTTTCATTGTCTGCAACTTTTATTTGATTTTGTTTTAAATATTATCAATATTTAGTAAAAAAAAAACTCTTAATCTCTAAAAACTGTTAAAATTGCTGCTTCCGGTTTCTGGAGTTAGCCAGAAGCTGATACATTCCAAAATGTTAGCACATATTTGTGATAGCAAATTCCAGTAATATCGACAAATTTTATCTTTAAGCTTCAAACGAATGTTTTCCACTCCCAGACTAAGCATGAAGTAAAATTTCGAGTTTAGAAAAGCCTGAAAATTTGGTTTGGTCGCGTAGCGCGAAGCGCGGAGCGGCCAAACCAAATTTTCAGGCTTTTCTAAACTCGAAATTTTACTTCATGCGCCACGCGTATAAGACACTGATTTCAAGCGAAGTTTACTCGTTCACAATATTTCAGTGCTTTCAGTGTTTAATACGCGTGGCGCATGAAGTAAAATTTCGAGTTTAGAAAAGCCTGAAAATTTGGTTTGGCCGCTCCGCGCTTCGCGCTACGCGACCAAACCAAATTTTCAGGCTTTTCTAAACTCGAAATGTTACTTCATGCTTAGTCTGGGAGTGGAAAACACTCGTTTTAAGCTTAAAGATAAAATTTGTCGATATCACTGGAACCCATATTTGCTATCACAAATATTTGCTAAAATTTTAGAATGTATCACCTTGTGGCTGTGTCCGGAAACCGGAAGCAGCAATTTTAACAGTTTTTAGAGATTAAGAGTTTATTTTACTAAATATTGATAATATTAAAAAAAAATCAAATAAAAATTCCAGACAATAAAAAAATACGTAATTTTTTTATCGCAGCTAAAAAAATTAGTTAGTTTCCGCCAATTTTCTTTTATTATTGACTCAATCGAAAAAACAATATTTAGACCTAGACCTGGAAATTTGGTTTGGTCGCTCCGCGCTTTGCGCTACGCTACCAAATCAAATTTTCAGGCTTTTCTAAACTCAAAATTTTACTTCATGCTAAATCTGGGAGTGGAAAATACTCGTTTAAATTTCGAACTAACCTCTTTTAAGAAAACGACGAATATTTAAAAATCTACAACACGTAATTGGGATGTGTATACTCAAACGAAAAAAATCACGAGAAATTATGATTTAAAGCTTATCTAAAAGAAATAACCCTAATATACTCGCGACCTAAATAGTATGACATTGTCATGTAACGTCAAAATTTGACACAACTAGAAAACATCTTATAGATACAACTGTCGACATACTCTCTAAAAAATTGAACCACACATTCCACATCAATGAGTCATAGGACATCTCTCCCGATTTCCACTATATGTATGTTTTTTAACTTCACATTAAATCAACATTATTTATACATGCCTGGCGCTTGAAGTAAATTATTCGAGTTTAGAATGCCTGAAATATTAACTTTATGCTTAATCAAGAATTGGAAAGTCCTTGTTAGAAAACTATTGAAACCTTTAATGACAGCATTTAATTCTTAAAGCAAATTAACAAATACAATTTTCTCAAAGTTGTATTAGTTAAAGCACGAATAAAGGAAACAAATCTAAAGTTAGAATTATTTTAATTTTATAATGAAACAGAGAACAATCTGTATGTTGTAATATAATGAATATTTAAAATTATTGATAAATTTTTCCAAATTTCACAATAAAATTAAATCAAATTTAATTGTGAAATAAATGATGAAGTTTTAAATGTGACTACATTAGCTGCGAAGAGAGAAAACAGCAGGGAATTTTTCTTTCAAATATACAAATCCCAAAGTATTCGCCGTAAATGTCTAAGTATTCATTGTTTTTTATAAGAGTTTAATTAGAAGCTTCTAACGAGTTTTGCACTTCTTGATTAAGCATGAATTAAAATTTCGAGTTTAGGAAAGCCTGAAAATTTGGTTAGGTCACTCCGTTTCGCGGAACAACCAGACCAAATTTTTAGGCTATTCTAAACTCAAAATTTTACTTCATGCGTCACGCGTAAAAACCACTGATTTAAAGTAAAGTTCAAAATATACTACTTAATACACATGTGAATGATCCCTGAATATTTTTTAGCATATGCATAGGGATATACTGAAAAGAAAAATTCCCCGCATATAGAAGAAACAATTAAAACCAAATTTTAGATTTCTGAACTTTTAAAAATGTCATTATTGCCAAAAACGTCTATTCAACTTTTGAATAACAAAAAGTATATACAAAAAACTTAATTTTGCAAATAAAACTGAGGCCGCACCTCAGAAATAGTTTTGGTATTAACTTTGGTCTTCGAAACATTTTCTTAGCCAGTCCTGGTCTAAAGCATTGATAATATTGGCAGATAACTGAGGAAACAGATTTAAAAGAAACGATACATTGTTTTTGTATAATCATTTAAATATAACATTTCATTGAAATGAAGTTTAAAAGTCTCTCATAAATGTTGGTATAAAGATTAGTTATTTGAAAATGAATTAGCCTTTGTTTTTTTTTTCATGAATTTAAGGTGTTAATTCAAAAGCAAGTTTGTTTGCTATACAAGTAATTTTTCTATTAAGTATCCCCTTGTATCACGCCGTACATTTTAAAGCATTCATTGATTTTTTAAAAGCGTTTAATTTGAAGCTTCTAACGACTTTTCTCACTCCCAGATTAAGCATAAAAAGGCTAGAACATTTTCAGACTTTTTAATTTTCGAAATTATACTTCATACTCAATCTGGGAGTGGAAACACTCGTTAGAAGCTTCAAATTGAGCGCTTTTTTAACAACAACCAATGCTTGGAAATTTACAATGTATATATCGAGGTATGTATACTTAAAAGAAAAGTGCCCTGTATTTTGGGGTTTTCAACTTCACATAGTTGCATACAAATCTAAGTCATATGGAACATATTTAGTGACAGTCGTATAGTTTGAGCCAAATAATTTCTGAGCTGTAGTTTAGAATTACATTGTCTGTTCTTCAGTAAGTTTGAACTACATTTAGATAGTTATATTTTTGGTGTAACTGGATTATTAAGGCATTTTGCATAAAACAGTTCCTTATAGAATATTTAGAGTATTCTATATTGCACAGATTGGTCCAAAAAGTCTATAAAAAAAATTATGATTCAACATTCGCCATCCATAAAATTTGGAAAAAATTGGTGTAACTAGATTATTAAGGCATTTTGCATAAAACAGTTCCTTATAGAATATTCAGAGTACATAACTATCTAAATATAGTTCAAACTTACTGAAGAACAGATATAGAATACTCTGAATTCAGAGTATATTGCACTGATTGGTAGAAAAAGTCTATAAAAAAAAAATTAATACCCTTTGATGTTAATCTATCTTATAGTTCAATTATGATTCAACATTCGCCATCCATAAAACTTGGAAAAAATTGGTGAAACTAGATTATTAAGGCATTTTGCATAAAACAGTTTCTTATAGAATATTCAGAGTACATAACTATTTAAATATAGTTCAAACTTACTGAGGAACAGATATAGAATACTCTGAATTCAGAGTATATTGCACAGATTGGTACGAAAAGTCTATAAAAAAAATAATACCCTTTGATATTTAATTATCTTATTTCAATTATGATTCAACATTCGCCATCCATAAAACTTGGAAAAAATCCAAATCACAAAACAAAAAAAAAGCAAACACCTTACTATTACTCGCCTTGACAATAAATAAAACAAAACACCGGCACATTTTTAAACCTGCACGTGAATCACCACTCGAATAATAACTCTCAACATTTTCAGGCCAAGATTCTTGCAGTACAAGTACCTATTCGACTACAGACACAATTACTACGACGACGTCATCGACTTCCTAGACAAACGCCAGAGGGGATTGTCCAGGGAAATCCCCAGGCCACAAACTTGGGCAGAAAGGGCATTGCGCACGTACAGCAGCAAAATAAACAGGTCAGATTTCTACAGATCCCTCGACGAAGACAGAAAACTCGCCGCCAAAATGAAGCTCACCGGAGCGTTCTACCACTACCATACGAGGGAGTACTTCAACAGGAAGTATGCTTCAATTTTGTGAAGCGTTATTAATAATAATAGATTACAAAAAAATAAACATAAAATTTTAAGACACGTTTTTCTTTAGTTGTGATAATCACATGCATAAAACATCATTTTCATTATTTGTATGCACTTATATTATAAAAATGAGCGAGTATGTAATGTAAATAATAATAAAAGCGATTTTTTTCTTTATTCTTGTGTCATTTTGCGGGCCTTGTGGAAATATTTTTAGTGTGTTAATTCGATAGGTGGATTGTTGTTTGGATTTCGGATGTGCGGGATGCCAAGTATTAAGTCAGGGGGCTATTTTTGTTCGTGTGATAAAATTGCGTTGATAAGGTCAAGGTAAATATTTCTTTTTATTTTGAATAATAAATTTAAAGCCTGTGTTTACGTTAATAAAGTTTCGTGTGAATGTACACAAAGTGCTTTTAAATTGATTAGGATTTCGAGTGAATTTTCTTTAGTGTAGTAAAGTCTCGATTTTATAGACTTCGAATTGAATGGAAGGAATGAACAAAGTAGCTGAAGTGCTCTATAAAATTTAAATCTGTCTAGCTATCGATTTATCAGGAAATGTAATAAAGGGAAAGGAAATTGTTGGTTTATATGCTATATTCGAAAATAAACTATTTATCTAAGCTCGATATACGGGGAATTTTTCTTTAAAGTATACATATACAGGGAGTTTTTCTTTTAAGTATACATATGCCAATTACAGCGTATATGCTGTAACTCTTTGGATACTCGTTGTATAGTAGTTCACTTTGATGCTTTAAACGAGTGTTGTCCACTCCCAGATTAAAATTTCGAGTTTAGAAAAGCCTGAAAATTTGGTTTGGCCGCGTAGCGCGAAGCGCGGAGCGGCCAAACCAAATTTTTAGGCTTTTCTAAACTCGAAATTTTATTTCATGCGCCACGCGAATTACACACTGAAAGCACTGAAATATTGTGAACGAGTAAACTTCGCTTGAAATCAGTGACTTATACGCGTGGCGCATGAAGTAAGATTTCGAGTTTAGAAGAGCCTGAAAATTTGGTTTGGCCGCTCCGCACTTCGAGCTACGCGACCAAACCAAATTTTCAGGCTTCTCTAAACTCGAAATTTTACTTCATGCTTAGTCTGGAAGTGGAAAACAGTCGTTTGAAGTTTAAACCAAATTTTCAGGCGTTTTTAAACTCGAAATTTTACTTCATGCGCCACGCGTATACAACAATGAAATATTGCGAAGTTCACAATATGCTACTAAAGCAGTATGCTATGGGTTTATATTTTAAACTTCTCATAAAACCAGTGTTTTATACGCGTGGCGCATGAAGTTAAATGTCGAGCTTTTCTAAACTCAAAATTTTACTTAATACTTAATCTGGGAGTGGAAGACACTCGCTTAAAGCTTCAAATTGAACTCTTTTAAAAAATAACAAATGTCGAAAAATGTACAGGGTATGTATATGTATACTGAAAAGAAAAATTCCCTGTATAAATAATTACAGCGTTATCTGTATGTTTTATAATTAGTTCAAGAGTTGCTTTCGTACAAAAAGTTCCCTATAATTTTAGTAATAAAAGATAAATAATAAATACAGCAAAGGAACTCATTTCATTTATCGGAAGTATCGGAATAAATATAAACAAGTATAGAAGTAGGTAGGTTGTTAAATTTTTTCTAGGTAATTAAAAAGTAATTAAGCACAAAGAATAGTAAAAACGCATAATTACTGTTATAAGAGATCTGTAGTTTGATATACCAAGGTACTAGATAAATCAGAAACTAAATGATGATGAGTCAAAAAAACATGAACTAAAATGTTATTTTAGACGTGAACATTTGGAATCACTGCTAATGTTTTTAGAAAAACGCATTAAAACAATAATAATTGTCAAGAATAATGAGTTTTGTGTAAAAAAAAACGATATATACATTTTTTAAGTTAACGAAAAAATTTTACTCTTACTCTATTCACAAAATGAAAATATTTAAAAATGTGTTTCAAAAATTGGTGATGTGTCCATCATAGTACTTTCCCCGTAAAACAGGAAGTTTCGGTGGAAAATCAACGTATATAATCTTTTCTGTTATTCTTTCTCTTTTATGTATAAGTTTAATACTTTTGAAATATATCTGTTTAATTTTTTATGAAAATTACCAGCATTTATTTGCAACTTGTAAAGCCGTGGCCGAGCGGTTGAGCCGCCGGTTTCGCCAATCGGTCACGGAGGTGATCTGGGTTCGATTCCCAGCGGAGGCGAGTAATTTTTCTAACGAAAAATACTCGTCTCTGGTGCCATGGATGTGTGTGAATGTGTTGTGACGTCCAAATATATAGTTGTATGTTATACTTAATAATAAGTTAATTAACAAATGTATACAAAATAACAATTGATGATGGCTAATAGTCCAGTAACTAAGGCCAGGCAAAAGCAAAAAGAAAAAAAATTATATACTTTATATCTACAATACATTTATATGTTTTAGATATTTTATTCTTTGGTTATAAAAATGCAGCAATACTTTGAATTCACATTTTTAAATTACATACTTTATATCTACAATACATTTAGATATTGTAGATATTTTATTCTTTGGTTATAAAAAAACAGCAATACTTTGAATTTACATTTTTAAATTTAAACAAATTCAAAAATAATATTTTTAACAATTGGGAGAATCTCTCCACAACATTCTTGATATTAGGCAACAGAAAATTCAATGAATTATAATATAATCAATAATAGTGAAGCGGTGCAGCGAAAAGGAAACTTACCCTGTTCTATCCTTCCTCAGGTTTCCTTATCCATACTTCTACAACTCGGCTCTAACAAATTCTCAACTCACTCTTAATCCCAAGTGAAGAAATTCCTACTCTGATCGCACATAAACGACCAAAAAACAGTGTATATAAAGACGTTCAATTTGAAACTTCCAACGAGTGTTTCTATTCCTTGATTAAGCATGAAGTAACATTTAGGTTAAGAAAAGGCTAAACATTTGGCTTAGTCGCGTAGCGAATAAATTCACCAATCTTCCAAATCACGAACAAAAAGCATTCCTAATGTTAGTTCGAAATAGAAGGAAGAGAATGTTAAAGGCATTAATATGGAATTTTATTATGTCGAGAATGCTATTATTATTTTAATTGTGATACACAATATCAGGTGCTGATTTTGTTTAATATTCATTTGTGAATATATTGTTTCTTTTTTCGTTTTCACAGTTTAATTGAGTATACAATGTAGTACAAAAATGACTACACAACAAACAATATTATTACAAGATATAACTTTTATATTTTAATAATTCGTAGTGGCAAAAGATCTAGTTAAAAATAGTATATTGTACAACGAGCATATAATGATAGCTATTAATCACAAGAACGATGTTTGCGGAATGAGCCGTAGGTGAGTAGAGTAAGTCGTTCGAGTGATTAATAGCGCTTATATGCGAGTTATACACTATACTTTGTTCACGATACCAACAATATATAACACAACATTTATTGTATAATATATTTATCAAAATGAATTTTGAGAATTATATAAAGTGTTATTATAAATATTATATCTCACTGAGCAAAAAACAAACAAATATCGTTGTATCAAAATTGTAGCAACAATAAACGTTGTATTAATGTTGATGAAACATTACTTGAATGTGTTTGCTCAGTGGGATTATAATTGATATTATATTAAGAGTACATAAATACTTCGAAACCAATGATTATGTTTCTGTTTTATTTAAATTTGTAGGAAGTTCTGTGTTCTCGGCTGTGTTGGCCACTGTATGCGCTATTTCTGAATTACCTTCCTGCCTAATTCCAAGTTACTGAGTCACTGAGTTACTGAGTAACTGAGCCACTGAGTAACTGAGTCACTGATTCAATGTTTGAGTGTTTAATGCACCCCATTTATACTGCCCACAAAATTAAATAATTATATTATTGTTGTGAACAAAATATATACTCTTTTCCGATTAAATTATAAACAGCCTTATTAATAGATTTAGCGTTAATATCATTATAGTTTAATGGTAGATTATTTCTACTACTAAAAAAAAGTAGAGGCCAACAAACACGATACTAATATTTCGTATAAATAAAACAAAATCTACATGCTATTAGTGAGTTTTGAACGATGTTTGTGGAAAATGTATTTCTTCTGCCGAATTTTTTTATTGAAATTTACTTCTACCGAGTGTCTCCACACCCAGATTAAGCATGACGTAACATTTTCATCCTTTTCTAAACACGAAATTTTACTTCATGCCCCACGTGCATAAAACACTGATTTCAAGTGAAGTTCAAAATATACTAATCAGGTATGTACTTTTATGAGTATAAGCATTATAAAATAAATTCTATATTACCCTATTTTGTAACCGTATGTTTTTGAGTTTACGTGAAGTGATTATTACGCATAAAAAGACTGATATTCCTTACTTCACGTTTAAAATAAAAAGTGAAGTAAGGAATAACAGTTATTTTATGTGTACCCTATTTTTTTATGACAAATGAGGTTATGTTTAAGACAAACTAGGGGTTTAATAAATTATTAGTTGTAAACTAACAATAGTAATTCACTAAAACCTATTTTTTATGACATATGAGGTTATGTTTAAGGTAAACTAGGGGTTTATTAAATTATTAGTTGTAAACTAACAATAGTAATTCACTAAAACGTTTTATTAATCCGAAAATGTTAATATCATCCTTAGTACTATGTTAAAGCTGTGTGCTAACAACTATTAATAATAAAGCTGAAAGTGTTTACAAAACACATTTGCAGATTTGTATATTTTGTCAAAAGTATGATTTATTATTAATAATATCAGATTGCACGACTTTTATGTAAAATGCATGCCCTAGTTAAAATTTCACACAAAATGCATTTATGTTGAGTAACGTCAATGAAGCTTAGTGGTTCAAAGTTAGAGCCTGTATATCGACATTAAGTAAAATTTTAGACTTTTAAAAAAATAGAATTATTGATGATTGTAAATTTTTAGTAGTAAGTGTGAAAATAATTTTTATTAGCGTATAGTCCATGATTAAGTGGGCTATTTTTCACATCTCTATTCTTAGGGAGAGAACTGGGTCCCAAGAACTATTTTTATCGGCAGTGAACAAAAAAACATATCAGGGATTAAAGACATTGTCTTGCTTTTGTGTTCTAGATTTAAAGTGTAATTAATTTAGTTATAATTAAATAAGAATTTAGATACAAAACGTTATAAGTTTACAGCTTACGTATAATTTAAGATACAATCAAGAAATACATATCCGGTGATAATTAATTATCATACTTGATAAAAAGCTTAACAGACTACAAAAATAATATAACATTGACAACAAGACATTGATTTTTCAGAAGAGAAAATTCAATTCTATTATTAAAGAATTCCTAATGATGTTAAAATTATAAAGTGTGTTAAAAAATAGTTTGGAGTAGACTGAGTGTCTTTCTTTACAAAAGAAGAAACAAAACAAATATTAAGTTTTTGTGAATGTAATTAATTATTTTACTGAAGACATACATTTGTCGATGCCAACAGAAAATGTGACAGCTTTAGAACACCCGTAGCTACATTTATTATACAATCCTTTCAATATTTATGTATAACATGCGGAGGCTATTTTGCAGATAATCCTAATTCAAAATATCTTTTTTGTGCTTACTATAATTTACCTTCAGCTTAGTGCAACTTATAACTTATTAGTTGACTTTAATACTTCTTAATGTGCGCTTGCTTTAATTATATAAACTTGTGACAATTAAATAATGTTTCCAGCAGAAGTGGAGTATTTCTTAATTTAGTTATTTCGAACCCAAGTAGTTTAATAATAAAAAAGACTACTAATTCTCTACTTGATAATAATTATCATCATATATCTTGTGAGATATTGATTAATTTAGGATTTATTTGGCTCACTTAATTCATAATATATTTACTATGATTTTAAATCAGCTAACGTACATAATATGTCTGCTATGGTTTTTACATGGAACATGCGAAAACGTATGTTTCGGTATGCAGCTTTAAAATTTTAAGGTTAAACGTCACATTTTGACAATGTCTTCGTAAAATTAAACCTGCAAAAACCCAGTCACAAATCATTTTAATTAATGTGCACAATCGTTTTAAATTTGAGATTAAGTGGTATAATTCCAATTTCCACATCTACTAAATAGTTCAGGTATTTACAGAAATAAATAATGCATTGTAATGCATGTTGATTTTGTGTAAGCTTAAACGAAAATGTTGGTTGAATCGATTGCACATTCAGTAGATTTGGCAAATAGTCATCGGATTAATCTGTTTATATAGAGAATTTTTCTTTTAAGCATACATACAGGGAATTTTCTATTAGGTAAACATATGCATACGCTTTTTTTTAAAGAGCTCAATTTAAAGCTTAAAACGAGTGTTTTCCACTCCCAGTCTAAGCATGAAGTAAAATTTCGAGTTTAGAAAAGCCTGAAAATTTGGTTTAGTCGCGTAGCGCGAAGCGCGGAGCGGCCAAACCAAATTTTCAGGCTTTTCTAAACTCAAAATTTTACTTCATGCGCCACGCGTATTCAACACTGAAAGCACTAAAATATTGTGAACGAGGAACTTCACTTAAAATCAGTGTCTTACACGCGTGGCGCATGGAGTAAAATTTCGAGTTTAGAAAAGCCTGAAAATTTGGTTTGGCCGCTCCGCGCTTCGCGCTACGCGACCAAACCAAATTTTCAGGCTTTTCTAAACTCGAAATTTTACTTCATGCTGCACCTGGGAGTGGAAACACTCGTTTAAACTTTAAATTGACCTATTTTAGGAAAACAACGAATATTTAAAAATCTACAACACGTAATTGTGATATGTATACTCAAAAGAAAAAAATCACAAGAAATTGTGATTTAAAGGTTTTCTAAAAAAAAGAATACTAATATACTCGTGACCTAAACAGTATGACATTGTTATGTAACCTCAAAATTTGACACAACTAGGAAAAATCGTTGCAGATACAACTGCCGAAATACTCCCAAAAAAGTTTAAACCACACATTCCACGTCAATGATTCATAGGACATCTCTCCTGATTTCCGCTATAGCTATTTATCTAATATTTCAGGAACCTAATATTAACTCTACTGTAGACGTTTTTTGCGATGTTGTCAAGAATGACATTTTGATGTTTGTTTCAACTAAACTATTTAGGTCCCTAAAATATCGTAAATGATTTAACCGCGAGCTTATACAATTAGTAAACGCTAAGAAAAAAACTCATGTTGACTTTAAAGCCAGTGGTCGCTTAAGTGATTATGGAAAATTTAAATATCTTAGATCTTTACGTAGTAATTTAAGAAATTAAGCAAGTCATTTATTATTAAAGCAGAGAATATTATAAAGCAAAACTTTAAATAGTTTTGGTCACCAACTGTCCTTTATCATAATAAATAAATATTGAGTTTAATGGACGTGTGCTTCTTATTCCTTATTTCTGACACAGAAAAAATAACATACAGGGATTTTTTCTTTAAAGTATACATATCACGATTTTTTTATGTTAATTTTTAAACATTCGTTGCTTTATTAAAAACATTCAATTTGAGGCTAACGAGTGTTTCTAATCCCAGATTTCGTGTTTAGAAATGCCTCAAAATTTGATTTGGTCGCGGGCAAACCATCAGGCTCTTCTAAACTCAAAATTTTACTGCATGTCCCACGCGTATACAACACTGTCCCACGCGTATACAAAGTGAAGTTGAAAATATACTGCTAAGGATTGATCATGTGTTTATTAATTTTACAACTGTTTATGTGGAATATGTGATAGTATACTTGAAATTAAAAAAATCCCTTTGTTTATTTTCTACAATGCAATAAGGACGATATTGGTTTAAAGGAGTAAATATCAACATATATTTGATTTATTACCGCATGCCAGATTAAAAGTAAAAGCTTCAGCATTAAACAAATCTTCAGTATTAATTATAATTTTGATACCAATATACATTTTACAAGCGATTTGAATATTTTTCATTTTTCAGAATAAATAAACAATTATAGTTCACTTACATGATATTTGATGTCCATTCTTCGAATTTGTTTCCATTTGCTCCTAAAAATCTTCTGTCTTTGTTTACTATACTTACTTTGATTTACTTAAACAAATGACATACTTATGTTAAATCCACATTTTATAACATTCTCAGATTCATATAATGTATTTAAACGCCACTTAACTTTTATTGATCTCGATATTATTATATATTGTTAACATTTTTGTTTAGTTTACTTTATTAAGTGTTTAGCGCCATATTTATATATTGTAATTTATATGTATCTATATATTACCATTTTGTTGTTATACATTTATTTTAATGCTGTAAAAATGAGAAATCCATAAATAAATAAATAAAATGAAATAAAAAAGGCAACATAATGGAAAATATTGTAACATAAAATTACACTTTTTGTATGGGTATATTAGCTTTCAAAAAAGTGGAGTTTATGTTAGATTACACAAATCGATTAACGTTTTATTTTAAATTTGATGTAAATTTTTTTTTTGTATGAGAATATATTTAGCTTTCGGAAAAGCGGAACTTTATGTCAGATTTCACAAAGGGAATTGATGTATTACTTTTAAAATCGAGGTTTATCAAATAAAACATAAAAGTAGTTGCATTAGCAATTTTATTTATTTCGAATATTACATGTAGACAAGTATTTGATAAAACCACAGTTTCGCGCAAGTCACGGGAAGATCAAGACATATTTTTTTTCGGTATGTGCTTGCACTCTTGTGCTGCAGAATGTTCCGCAAGTTTTAATTGTTTTAACTGTCATTATCGACGACTAGAACTATTGCAATTATCGCTTGTTAGGCCTCGATTTGATGCATTTTTTTGTTTGTATTTTTAGTTTGTTTTGTGTAGATATGGAATTCTTCGTTTTTTATTTATTTTAAAAAATCCAACAATTTTAATATTATCATTACGGATGCAGTTGAATTTATCAAGGAAATCAGAATTCCATATTATAATCTAATCGATAATACCTACTATGGTAAATAGTTTTGTTGTTTCCTGTTAAGAACACATATCCATAAAAATTTTAAAGAAAGTGCAATAGGATAGAAATTTCGTAGAAACAATTCAGAATTAATCTGAGATGACGACGTAACATGGCGGGTGTAAAAAAATTGAACGAACGGTCGCTTCGATACCAAGTGTATTATTCTGTTTAATTACTAAAATAACGCAACTAGTTTATCTAAAGTCTAATCCTATAATGTCATTCTTCGTCATACGCAATGAATATCGAAGGGGGCCGTTCGTGAGTGTAAATTTAAGCACCAAATACCATCGAGTTTAACATTGCGTTTAAAATATATATACCATCTACATTCAACTTCGACTCAAATCACATAAAAACTTTGAAAAACAGTAACATTTAATTGATATATCGTATTTTCGAGAATATACAATTTAGAGTTTTTGGAAAAAGTCATTCTCTTCAACTCTGAGAGGGTGCTGAATACAATGAGATTTTCAAAATCTTTGCTGAATGTATTGATATATTTAAGGTTTAAGAGTTTGAATAATTATAGCAGTAGATAGTTGTCACTGAACAGTATAATAATATATAATAGTATATTTCATGTTTTTTTTGTAAACCGCTTATGTATAACATACTTATCGTCTAAAAAACGAAATTAAATTAGGATTAAATAAAACTGTCGCTAAAATCTATGCGAGGGTGAGCAAAACAATCCGCGGTCCGGAAATTATTTTTAAAAAATCATCGTGATGTTTGATTTTAACATTAAGGTTAGTTGTTCCTTAGCGTACTCAATGAGAAACATAATGTAAACTTTTTAAAACACCGGGATGTCGCAGCGAATACCTCGCGATCACACAATAGTGGTTGAAAACTAAAAAATAATTTAAATAGTCTATTCATTTTTTCAGTTTTCGGGCCCTTTGTCAGGGGCTACTGAGACTGCGGGTCGCACTGCAACAACCTTACTATAGATGGGTCGCTCTTCGCCCCTTCGATGAACTCCTCCAGGCTTAACTTACCGTCTTTGTTCCTATCCATTTGACGGAATATTTTGTCGGTGCGCTTCTCTGGCGTACTCTCGTCTTCAGGCATTTTCATCACAGAACCTACCATTTTATAAATAGCCTGAAATATTAATATATAATCAACACTGATAATAATCGCTATTTATCCTTTATTTATCAAAATATTTTTGTTAATACTGATCTGTATTTGTGAACTTAATACAAACAATATGTCGTTTCGAATTTTTATTTGGTTTAAAATTTCTAAAACAAAAATCTTGTGAAACAGATCTAAATCAGGGGTGTTGTGGATAAAGGCTCTCAGGTCCTCTGTTACGTTAAAAAATGAAACAAATCACGTTGCTTATGATAAGTTTCATATCGTCGGTGCACAAGAAAGGTGGCACTTCTCAAAAATCCCCATTTTTCAAAAGAACGATTTGAAAATAACATAATTGTGCATGTTGAAGTTATAAAACGAACATTTTCTAGAATGTTACAATATCTCATGATTGTGATGGTTATGGCGTTTAAAATAATATTATTAACTTGACCAATTCAAGTTCTTTCGCATGGCAAAGTGACACATGTCTTTTTACTAAGTATTTTGTGAAGTATCTTTATGTCGTTTTTTCTAATAAAAGTCGATCTTTTTATGAACATTTTACATTATTTAACTCAAAAAGAAGGATTTTTGAGATATTTCACTTTACTTCTGCACCGATGATATATTTTCTTGTGTATATTTCAGCAGATATACAGGGTGCCCGTATTTCAACAGAATGTATGGGGATCTTGGTTACCGTAAACTGGGGTTACTTTGCGCCTTAAGGTGTTACTTTGCCCCACTGTCAAAAAGAGTTAAATATGATTTTACACAGGAACTATACACAAAATACTTAGCGCTGTATTAAAGTTTGCCTATATAACAATGTCTTACGCAGTCGGCTTACGTTTCCGTGCTTTTAGAGTGGTAATAAGACGGTGATAAAGTTGTCAGCTGAAATTCACGTGTTTGTTTGCCGATAAAATTTAGTGTCTGTAGAAGTTATTGTTCTTGATTTACAAGTAAGTATTTACACATTGGTTTTGTAGTACTCCGTAGCTGTTTTGCACTTAAAATTTGTTGAAATGCTCCATTAGAAAGAAAAAAACTATATTTGTTGTCCTTAACCTACAACATGTTACACTTTTGGGGTTACTTTGCTCCGGAGCAAAGTATACCCACTCTTTCTTATTCTTTTTTACCTCACTGGCTAAAATACTTTTTCCTTGGTTAAAGAAATGCCAAGAAATAACCAAAGGCAATTGGGTTCAAGAAAATATGCCGACTACACGAAAGAAGTATTAGAGGAGTGTTTAAATGAAATTAGAAGTGGAAAAATATCGCATAGAAAAGCCGAACAAAAATATAAGATCCCAAGACATACTATTCTAAATAAATTAAAAGGCAGACACAGTAGGAAACCAGGAAAGCAACCCATATTTACCTGTGATGAAGAAAACCAGTTTGCTAATTGCATAATTTCTTTGGGTGAATACGGGTTTCCTGTAAACGAACGAGAACTGAGACATACAATAAAAAACTATTTGAGCCGATGTGGAAGGACAGTAAAAATATTTGACAATAACTCACCTGGTAACGACTGGATAAAATCCTTTATTGCCAGACACCCTGAACTCTCACGTCGTTTTGCTGAAAATGTTAAACGAACACGAGCGGCAGTTAACGAACCTATGTTAAGAACATTTATTCAAAATTTGTCCAAAGAGCTAATTGATGTTCCTGCTACAAACATCTGGAACTTTGATGAGACGAATCTTACCGACGATCCGGGGAAAAGGAAAGTTCTCGTCAAAAAAGGATCCAAATATCCGGAAATTATCAGAAATGCCTCAAAAACATCTATATCTGTCATGTTTGCTGGTAACGCGGCTGGAGAACTCCTCCCACCGTATGTTGTTTATCGAGCGACCAAAATGTGGACCACATGGACTGAAAATGGGCCCAAAGGATGCCGTTATAATTCTAGCAGTTCTGGATGGTTCGACGCAGCAATTTTCACAGATTGGCTTGAAAAACAAATGCTACCACGATTGAGAAAATTAGAAGGGAAAAAAGTATTCCTATGTGACAATCTCTCTTCCCATTTAACTATGCATGCGGTGGAATTATGCCGCCAATATGAAATATCATTAATCTGCTTGCCTGCCAACAGCACGCATCTGACACAGCCTCTTGATGTGGCATTCTTCCGGCCACGTGGCGAAAAGTTTTAACTGACTGGAAAGATACAGAAGATGGCTTCCGTAATACAAACATACAGAAGCAGAACTTCCCACCACTGCTGTCGAAAATGATGGATATTATTGCTCCTCACGTACAAGACAACTTAAAAGCTGGCTTTCGGAAATGTGGCATAGTGCCTTTAAATGTGGAAGAACTTTTAAACCGCTTGCCAAGATCGTCCTGCAATGAAGACGACATTCAATCTGTGTTCCTGCAGAGCTTGGAAGTTAAAAGATCAGATTCTACAAAAATCCGGAACCGGAGAAAAAAAATTAACATTCCAGCAGGAAAAAGCGTTTGTGCTGAAAATACATTGAGCGATGAAGACGTGGTTAACGAAGAAGTCGTAGCAAATGAAAATATATTAGAGGATAAACCTGCAATTTCTTCTAGACATGAAGACGAACCCTATTTCAAGGACAACTCAGATGATGATTTTGATTTGCATGACCTAGTTGACGAGCAACAAAAAGAAATAGAGTTTATGGATTACGTGGAAGGCAAGCCAACTAAGAACAAAGCATTTCAATTTGCAAACGTTGTTCGAGAAATAGGACGTTTCGTAGTTATTTCATATGAAGGAGAATTGTATCCTGGTGAAATTATGGGGTTTAACGACAATGAAGTCACCATTAATGCAATGGTTAAGGCTTTAAAAATGTGGAAATGGCCCAAAACGCGTGATGAAATGACTTACTGCTGGTCTGACGTTCTAGGTGGCATAAAGACACCTAAACAAGTTTCCAAAAGAGGATTTTTTGCAGTTCCTGAGCTGAACAACAACTTGTTTTAATAAACCATCTTTTTGTTTGTGAATACCTACCTTAATAATTTAAGAATGTGTTGTTCATTTGCTATTTTTAGATGCAGCTCTTGTTTTTTGGTATTAAAAATGCAAAAAAACTAATTTTTATTACTTTTATATAAGTACATATGAAACGTTGGAGAAATTTTGACTAGAGAGCAGTACTACTTTACTCCAGACGTTTGCTCCGATCTTCAGCAAAAGAAATTATATATTTGCCGTTTGTTTTTGTATTAAATAATACTACAGCTACATTACTAAAACTCTTCTCTGTGTTTTGTGCAAAAATTATACTTTTATATACGTTCTTTACTTTCTTTTAAAAACGATTTTCAATTTCTCCACTAAAAATGGAGCAAAGTAACCCCAGTTTACGGTATTTGAAGAGATAGAGAGTCGGTTAAATTGGGGCAAAGTTGCGTATTTTAAGGCCCAATAATAAAAACAAAATTCAAGCATATTCTTTCGTTTTTGAGATATTGTCAAAAAAACGGATTGTTTGAAATTTCGTTTTTATTTTTTTATTCAAAAATCATTGAATCCAGACATTTACAACCTTGACATAATACGGGCACTTTTTAACGAGAAATCTAGTGTCATATTTCATTTTAAGATAACTATAACATTTACCCAGAAACCATAGCCAACTTTCGTTTGTATTATGGGCGCCATTTTGGATTTTCATATTTTTTGGAAGAATATTTTTTTCTGAATTCAATGATGTATCATGCTTATAGTTTATTGTACATTTTATATGTAAAATTTTAATCTTTTGTTTTTTGTAAAGAGTGCCTTGGAAACAGTTCAGTAACTCACTCATTTAACAACTCCTAGGATCCATAATTGTTGTTAAAATACATTACTAGTTGTGATATATTTTAAACTAACGAGTGTCTTCCACTCCCAGACTAAGCATGAAGTAAAATTTCGAGTTTAGAAAAGCCCCGCGTAGAAAATTTGTCGAGGGTCGCGCAGCGACCCGAGACAAATTTTCACGGGGCTTTCCTAAACTCGAAATTTTACTTCATGCGCCACGCGTATAAACCACTAACTTACAGTAAAATTAAAAATATATAACGCTTAAATGTGATGGTGATCAATATACAGAGAGTTTTATGTAACACCGAACATCTGCATCGAATCCAATTTGTCACCTTTAATTTTTAAGTTGTGTAAAATTGAGTTGCCTATATGACCATTAAAAATTGTAGCCAATCAATCGCAATTAATGCCTCAACTTGTACATGCAGGGAGTTTTTCTTTCAAGTATACATGTCCCAGTTACAGCGTATATGCCGTAAATCTTTAGATACTCGTTGTTTTTCAACAGAGTTCAATTTGAAACTTGAAATGAGTGTGTTCCACTCCCAGGCTAAGCATGAAGTAAAATTTCGAGTTTAGAAAAGCCTGAAAATTTGGTTTGGTCGCGTAACGCGAAGCGCGGAGCGGTCAAACCAAATTTTCAGGCTTTTCTAAACTCGAAATTTTACTTCCTGCGCCACCGGTACAAAACACTGACACTACGAAGTTTAAAACACACCGCTAAACTTTACATTGCATCAGTGTTTTGTACCGGTGGCGCATGAAGTAAAATTTCGAGTTTAGAAAAGCCTGAAAATTTGGATTGGCCGCTCCGCGCTTCGCGCTACGCGACCAAACCAATTTTTCAGGCTTTTCTAAACTCGAAATTTTACTTCATGCTTAGTCTGGGAATGGAAAACACTCCTCCAAAGCTTCAAATCTTTTAATAAACCGAGCGTCGGAGCATGCACAACGCATGCTTATGTATACTTAAAAAATTCTCGTTATGAAAATGTTTGGTGTTACATAAAACTCTCTGTATATAAAATCTTTATTCATAGAATTTTCATATTTATAAATACAAACAGATTATAAATTGTATACAGAAATTAAAATTGATTCTATAAAATGGCTATCGACCATAGGTCTTTCAGCCTGTTTTTATTGTTATTAATTTAATTATTGTAAATTTGACGTTGTCTTTGTCAAGTCATTGTCATTCAACGTCATTGTGATTGTTGCTGTCAGTATATGATGATGATATGAATTGATGAATTGTGTGTTCTGGGAATTTGGCTTTTTGGATTATATTGGGGTTACGTAGGATGCATAAATGATTGATGATTTCCAGGATGATTTGATTGGAGGCGAATTTTTGTGATGAATACAGAAGACGCTCTTCGATAGGAGTAATATTGTTTTTTTCGTAGAGAAGAGTGTTGGATGGGTTATAAAGGGAATTAAGGGGGTGCCTAATTTTGGTGAATACTCTGAGAGCTGATCGTTCAGCTACTTGAAAATTCTTTAACACAGCGGGACGGGGGTTACGAAAAAGGATAGCGGCGTATTCTAGCAGGGGTCGGCAAATCATTGTATATACATGGACGTGAGTGTTCTGAAATGTCTTGCCCTGCTTTTAACTTTTTCTTTAAGTCTTTGGTAATAGGGTTTAAAGGTAAATTTGGGATCAAGAGTTATTCCGAGATATTTGCAAGTGCGAAAGGGAGATATAGGTTAGTCATGTATGAAAATACGAAATGGGGAGTTGTCAGTACCATGGAATTAGGAGCTGTGTTTTGTTAGGGTTTATGGTGATTCTCCATTTGGCGAACCATATTTGAATAGTTTCGATCAGATCCTGCAGAGTACTCTAGGCTTTAGGTAGTGTAGGTGCATATGAAATGAGGGCTGTATCATCAGCATATAATAGAGGATATGGTTTTTTGTTTAGGAATTTGCGGCTGGAATTGTAAATATCACTGACAAACATGTTATAGAGAAGTGGGGAAAGAGGGGATCCTTGAGGTAGGCCTTGTTGAGGAATAAATGAGATAGAAAATGTGTTGCGGGTTTTGATTTGAAAGGTTCTGTTTGATAGCACACTGTCGAGGAGATTAATGAAGTGTTGGGGTATATTTAAGAAATTTAATTTAAACAGCAAATCATGATGCCAGACAGAATCAAATGCCTTTTGGATATCCAAAAATGCGATGGTAGATTTTTGGCCCTCAAGGTGTGCTGTTTCACAGTTAGATGTTAGAATAGCTAGTGGCAGGGAAGTGGACCGATGTTCAAGGAAGCCGAATTGATATGGTGGAATGGATTCGGAAATATGGTTCAACAGTTTATTTTTTAGGATAGATTCAAACAGTTTACCTAGGACTGGAAGCAGGGTGATTGGACGATAGTTGGTAACTGATAATGGGTCGCTATTTGGTTTAGGGATGCATGTGATAATACCCTGCCTGTTTTAAGGATGTATTTGTGAATATTATTGGGCAGGGATTTTAGGATGGATCTGGGCACGTTATCGTGACCGGGTGCAGTATTTTTGCCCTTGTGCAAAATTTCAAAATATCCTCCTTTATGTCGTCTTCGGGGGTGCAAGGTTAACGGTTTTTTTTATAAGAATTATACCAGGAGTTTTCTGTATTCAAAAAGTCATTGTTATATGTATCATTTGTCATAGTGTACGTTTGTCTATAGTAATTAGCAAAAATATCTGCAATTTGTCTGTCTTCTGTTACTGTCATATTTGTTGTCAGGTCCCGTATTTTGTTTATAAAATCTGGCTTCCTGTATTAACCGACTCTCTATCTCTTCAAATAACTGAGTTCCCTAAAACATTCTGTCGAAATACAGACATCCTGTATAGGTAAGCTAGACAAAGAAAATCAGCCACCCTGTACAGCGCTGGTCTCCAACGCAAATTTATCATTGTTGGATAATGTTTCCAACTCGACAGAAAACACATTACATTATTTTTATGGTTGCGACTTACCGTAACAATTTCTAACATTTCTTGCCTGGAGATGTAGCCATTCCCGTCGAGATCGTACATCGAGAAGGCCCATTTTAATTTTTGCTCCAATTTCCCTCGGGAGGTCACCGAAAGGGCGCACAGGAATTCCCGGAAATCAATCGTGCCGTCTCCGTTGGCGTCGAACGTGCGGAACACGTGCTCGGCGAATTTACTGGCGTCTCCGTACGGGAAGAAGTTCCCATAAATCTTCTTGAATTCGTCCACGGAGAGATGGCCACTGGGACAGTCTTTAAGGAAACCTTTGTACCATTCTTGAATTTCCGCATCTGATCAAAAAACAACAATTGTGGCACCAAGTGTGTAAAATATACAAATATAAATGTTATTTATAACTAAACCACATTTAAAATAGTGAAAAATGTATAATTACAGAATATTTCATTTCGAGTAATTTCACTTTAAAGCTCATTGTTCCGAAACAAGTCTATGGAAGCAACTTCGTATACCAGTCAAATGTAGAGTTATCGGTCACACAATGCACTTGAAAATGTTTTTCTACGAAAGAAGGTACATTCAAATATTCATATCATCTCTTATATCAAAAAAGAATGTCACATATCGATCAACTACTTCTGAAACTATGTAAGTTCAAAATGTCAAATTTTACAGGAGACAAAAAATACTAGTTAATTATTATGAGCTGCGTAATCCTTCTGATTATTTTAACGGTACGCATAATTTTATCATGAGCGCTTTTAATAAGTATTTTGAGTCGATGGTTTGGTAAATTAATATTTAATTAATATAAAATCGGGACTTACTAGGTTTAGGGAGTAATTGATCAATATACCTTTTTGCACCACCCCATCAATACAGAATTTTCGTAAATACATTTATTTTTACCTCCAACCGACAAACATTGCAATTCTCATTATATTCTCTATACAATTTGCAATTTATCTCAACAAATAATTTTATCAAGCAAAGTCTTTTGATTTATAAAAAACGCAATATGATGGCGGAGAAAAAGTAATTTATAGTTGGAGTTTGATGGCGGCATTAAAGAGCTGTGCTATACAAAGGTTTCTATTTACCCGAGAGTCTCGGGAATACATTGAAAGAAAGTTTCGATGGAAAGTTTAAGCGGCGTTTATCTTTGAAAAAAGAAGTTAAATGAAGTATAAGTGCATTGAAAGAGTAATGCGATTTACGAGTTGAGTGTTAATATTTCACAAAATATTTATGACGCGAAAGTTGCGTTAAAAGATATAAGTATAGGGTACGATTCACGAGAGGTGTCCCATGGTTTCCTTGATTTGTAGTGCTTTCTGCACCAATACATGTAATACGAAAATAGTTTGATGTCGTCAGATTACGTGTGTGAAAAGAGACAGAAAACTTCATATGGTTTTTAGATGGAACATGCGAAAACGTATGTTCCGGTATGCAGCTTTAAAATTTTAAGGTTAAACGTCACATTTTGACAATGTCTTCGTAAAACTGAATCCGCAAAAACCTAGCTACAAATCATTTTAATTAATGTGCACAATCGTTTTAAATGTGAGTTTAAGTAGTATAAATTCAGTTTCCACATCTACTAAATAGTTCAGGTATTTACAGAAACAAATAATGCATTTATGTTTATTTTGTGTAAGCTCAAACGAAAATGGTAGTTGAATCGAATGCGCATTTAGTAGATTTGGCAAATAGTCATTGAATTAATCTGTTAATACAGTAAATCTTTCTTTTAAGTATACATACAGGGAATTATCTTTTAGGTATACATATGCATATGCTTTTTTCAAAGAGTTCAATTTAAAGCTTAAAACGAGTGTTTTCCACTCCCAGACTAAGCATGAAGTATAATTTTGAGTTTAGAAAAATTTGGTTTGGTCGCGTAGCGCGAAGTGCTACGCGTAGCGCGAAGTGCTACGCGGCCAAACCAAATTTTCAGGCTTTTCTAAACTCGAAATTTTACTTCATGCGCCACGCGTATTAAACACTGAAACCACTGAAATATTATAAAAGAGTAAACTTCGCTTTAAATCAGTGTCTTATACGCGTGGCGCATGAAGTAAAATTTCGAGTTTAGAAAAGCCTGAAAATTTGGTTTGGTCGCTCCGCGCTTCGCGCTACGCGACCAAACCAAATGTTCAGGCTTTTCTAAACTCGAAATTTTACTTCATGCTTAACCTGGGTGTGGAAAACACTCGTTTAAACTTCAAAATGACCCGTTTTAAGAAAACAACGAAAAATCTACAACACGTAATTGGGTATGTATACTCAAAAGAAAAAAATCACAAGAAATTATGATTTAAAGCTTTTCTAAAAGAAAGAACACTAATATACTTGCGAATACTCTCTAAAAAATTTGAACCACACATTCCACATCAATGAGTCATAGGACATCTCTCCCGATTTCCACTATACTTCTAAATTCCTTAATAAAGTATAAACAAGTTCTACCTACTTACGTGCAGATATAATGTGATTTAGAAGCGTTTTATGAAATATGTGCGTAATAAAAGTATCAGTTACATAGTATGTCTAAGCATGTATAAACGGATAGGTTCTAATCGTTGATGATTTTTCGGATTAAACCCATACGTGTTTTATTAGTAGTTAACAATATTTGAAATAAAACAATATTCTTGAAGATTCTTAATTTTTCCCATCTCTCTCCAATTAAACTTGTATAAAAACCCTGAAATGGTTGTTCCTCTTCCCTACGTGACTAAATTTTTAGGCTTTTCTAAACTTAACATTTCTTCATGCTTAATCAAGGAATGGAAACTCTAGTCAAAATATTTAAATTGCCCGCTTTTACAAAAACAAAGAATTTTACAGGAAATTTTCCAACTATAATTATAGGGATATGTCTATTTAAATTAAAAATTTCCTATATTTTGAATTGTGGAGGCTTCTACTTCGTTATACATGTTAATTTAACACAATAAAACACTTTTAACTTTGTTTGTATAACACAATTTATTTTTATGTGACTGCAGTTTCGGCAAATTCAGCTTGCCATTATCAAACATGAAGTGTCTAAAACTGGAAACAATACGGGTATATATACACGATTCCATTTGTTTCTGGATCTCGCCTAGCTATGGAAAAATGACAGTTTAAGTATTGTAAATGGGGCTGGTTGTGTTTTAAATCAGGGTTTTTAAATGTCACTGTCAGATGTTCGATTTTAAGGTTATAATTTCTGACTATTGTGATCTTACACTGTTGCCTGTTTTACAAATTTTCAGATATAAAAGGATAATAATATGCAGTTTTAAGATTAACAAAATTTACTACTTGGTTTTTGTACATACAAACACAGCAATAATATTGTATATAACAAATATAATGAATTCGGCTCTGCAAACTTATTTCGTCATCCATTTGTATTTCTCGCTTGGGTCTTCCCGTTAACGCATTTTGATTAACTCCATCCATCCACCTTAATTTTGGGCATTCTCTCTTCTGTTGGCCCTCAGTATTTTTTTGTAGAATTGCAAATTTATTCCCACCCTCTTGTGATACTGATAATTTTCATGTCAAACAATTTTTAAGCCCTCATTCCACTTTTATTATTTAGTCAAGAGAACCTGCATCTGAATCTTCTGATGTTTGTTCTGAGCCAGATTCCCCAAGCGAAATAATAAAAGGAGGAATGGTTTCAAAAGAAAGGTTCCCCATGTGTTTTGTCCAGTCATTTTTCACTTTGACATTGACACAGCATTGCAACACTAGATTCATTTGATTTAATAATAAAATGCTCGAAGAAGCGACCGCGTGGCGAAATAATTGTTGCAAGATTAACAATAAACCTCTTGAAAATTAAAAAGAGGATTACTTATGATATCATAAATTATTGCAACACTGTTAAAATAAGGAATCAGGAGTGGCAACTAATAAAAAATGTAAATGTTGATACTGCAACATAACAACACGAAAGCATGGCTAGGCGAGATCCAGAAACAAATGGAATGGTGTATATACAAAAAGTGATTACATGAAAACGAATTACAAAACGGCTTTAAAAATGGGGGTAAAATTAATAATTATATTTTTAATAGTAAAACCAAAATTGATAAAGGTAATAGATCAGGAGTATATAAATTAACATGCACAGATTGTCAAGGAGTATACATTGGTCAATCTGGTCGTAATTTCAATACTAGACTAAAGGAGCATAACCGGGCTTTTCGGTTGCGACAATGTGATCAGTTATCTTTTGCAAAACATCTCTTGGATGAAAACCATACTTTTGGAAAAGATGTACTTACAATTATTCATTGTGCCGAAAAGGGTCGGAAGATGAATCTCCTAATCCCCCTAATTAACGACCAGGTTGACCTACTGTATACCCCCATTTTTAAAGCCGTTTTGTAATCCGTTTTCATGTAATCACTTTTTGTATATATACCCGTATTGTTTCCAGTTTTAGACACTTCTTGTTTGATAATGGCAAGCTGAATTTGCCGAAACTGCAGTCACATAAAAATAAATTGTGTTATACAAACAAAGTTAAAAGTGTTTTATTGTGTTAAAAATTTCCTGTATACAGGGTGGTGAATTTTTCGATGCTCACCATTGGTATCTCGGAAACGAGAAGATACACGAGGTCGCTTAAATTAGAGAAACGAAGCTCATATTAATGGCGATTGAGAATCTGAAAAAAAAATATACAGGGTGGGCCATCTAGGGGTTTCTTTTAAAATCATAGGTTATTTTGACACTAACATCTTTTTCCCGCTCAAAATCTTGACAGAAAGTCGGTATCATTTCTCCGCGGTACGAAATGAGTCGCTTTACGCTTGAACAACGATGGGAAATATTGCAAACTTATTTCCAAAGTGACTGCTGTGTAGCCCAAACAGTGCGTTTGTTGAAAATAAGTTTTGGCCGAAATGAATTACCCACCGCGCCTGCTGTACGCAAGTTTGTGCAAAAAGTTCGTGAGACTGGCATGCTAGTGGACAACACTCATGGTCCTCGTTCTCGTACGGTGCGCACAGACGAGAATGTGGCTGCTGTAACCGAGAGTGTGAGGCTCAATCCACGAACATAAACTCGCCGACGATCTCAACAGCTCAACATTGCACGCACTAGCCCGAGGAGAATTCTGCACAAAGATCTCGGATTATTCGCTTACAAGGTCCAATTGACTCAGCAATTGAAGGCGCATGACCATCCGCTTCGTTATCGCTTCGCAGTTTAGGCCTTAGAGCAGCTTGAATTGGACAACGATTTTGGGCGAAAAATCATCTTTTCTGAGGAGGCTCATTTTCATCTTGGCGGATACGTTAACAAACAAAATTGCCGCATCTGGGGCTCGGAAAACCCGCATGTTATTGTCGAGAAGCCAATGCATTCCCGGAGAGTGACAGTTTGGTGCGGATTGTGGAGTGGTGGCATTATTGGACCATTTTTCTTCGAAAATGAGGCTGGAAACAACGTTTTGGTCAACGGTGAGCGTTACAGAGCCATGTTATCCGACTTTTTTTTTAATAAAATTGGACATGGATTTGGACGACCTCTGGTTCATGCAGGATGGCGCGCCAAGTCACACAGCCTATGCCACAATCGATCTTTTGCTCACTAAATTCCCAAATCGTGTTATCAGCCGTCTTGGCGATGTCAATTGGCTGCCTCGGAGCTGCGATTTAACCCTTTTGGATTTTTTTTTGTGGGGAACCGTGAAGTACCGATGTTATGCTAACAATCCAGAAACGATTCAAGCACTTTAGGCCAATATCATCCAAGCAATCCGTGAGCTACAGCTCGAAACCATCAACAAGGTCTTGGAAAATTGGAGTGACAGAATGCGCTACTGTGAAGCCAGCCGAGGCAGCCACTTGAACGAAGTTGTGTTCCATAATTAATGGGAATGTTTGCTCTTACTAATAAAGCCATAATACATGGAAAAAAAATAATTTTGTTTATTTTATTGCATTTTTAAAAAGAAACCACTAGATGGCCCACCCGTCATGATTATTTTGATAGGTTCCTGATTTATCGCGAAAAAACTGAAAATTGTGATTTTAGAACAAAATGAATATCATCCCTGCCATTGGCGGTATTTACAACAAACTTTACAACCCCATATTTTTGAACCCTCTGTATCGATTGGCGTCGCCAGAAATATTCTAGGTACTTTAGATTTCGAATTACGATATTCAACTTTTTTTAATTCTTATGGCAGCCATATTAGATTTTCACACTTTTAGGTAGACCAAAAAAATAGCTTTTTAAAATAGTAACACACATAACATCTGATTACCAAAAAAACATGTAGAAATTTAAAAATGAATATAAATATTTGCTTAGGTCGCGAATGCTTTGAAAAACAATTGGAAGAATAATTAAAGTGACAATTGGTAGTGCGAACTGTCAGAGCGATCACAAGTGCGTATACAAAGTAGTTGTTTCTGGGTTTAATTAAACATGTACACCGACAAGGAAAAGCAGGACATGTACGAACCCTACATTTGGCGCAATAGAAATTCTGTTTTGGCAGCTGAATCATATGAAAATATGTATCCAGACAGACGAGAACCCCATCGAATAATGTTTCAACGGGTTTCGAGGCATTTGGCGAATTGTGGCAAATTTAGAAGACCGCGGGAGCCGTATGGTAAAGATATTAATCTGAACGAAGTAAATGCGTTGGCTCACGTTATGATTGATCCAACAACTTCGAGTCGAAGAATATCTTAAGGTTGCGGTATTGAAGACTCATTGTGAGGAAAACTATAAAGAAACATAAGTATCACAATTACAAATTCCGACCGGTACAAACTCTTCATCCTTATGATTCAAATATTGGAGTTTTGCAATTGGTTTCGCGAAAAATTGCGGCACGATAATAATTTTCCACGAAAAATATTATGAAGCGATGAGTGTTTATTCACAAATTTCGGAAGCTTTAATAAAAAAAATCTGCACTACTATGCAACGGCAAATCCTCATTTAATAAGAGAAACGAGGCCGCAAGTCCTTAAACGTATGGGCTGATATTTTAGGTAATGCTATTCTTAGTCCATTTTTCCTCGATGGACGTTAAAATGGTGCTGCATATTTACATTTTTTGTAGAGAAATTTAGAAGATATGTTAGACGAATTACCACTACTCACAATTCAAAATCTTGAGTGGTATCAGCAAGACGGAGCTGATCCTCACAACTCCCGAATTGTTGGCGATTATTTAAATGCACAGTTTCCATATTCATGGCTCGGCACGTTTGGTCCTGTTTGTTGGCCGCCACGATCGCCCTGCTTAAATCCTTTGGATTATTTTCTGTGGGCCACTGTCAAAGATCTTGCTTATTCAACTGAAACTGTAGATATCGAACATCTCCGACTGAAAATCCGAAATGCGTTCGACTCCATTCTGAAGCAAACAATCCAAAGAGCAGTGGATAAAATGAATCTTAGGACCAATCTTTGCATCAGGCAAAACGGCGCACAATTTGAACAATTTAAATAATAAGAATTATCTACTAGTTTTTTTTTACTTATTTTGTTAAAGTTGCATTAATGAAATGTTTTGAAAAAATATTTTGTTTCTATCTAAGGATGTCAAGATCCAAAATGGCGGCCATAAGAAAACAACATGCACTACCAACTGCCACTTTAATTATTCTTACCATTAAATAATTAACATTGATGTATCCTTTCTTCACACTTTATTTTCTAATGGTTAGATATATAGTTCAAGTGCTAAGCACCCATTATCAATAACAACTACAACAGTTGTTATTGATAATGAGTGCTTAGCACTTGAAATATATATATATATAACCATTAGAAAATAAAGTGTGAAGAAAGGATACAACAGTGTTAATTATTTATTGATTATACTCTTCACGAAACTCAAAAACATATATCGATTCTTCCAATTGTTTTTCAAAGCATTCGCGATTTAAGTAAATATTTACATCCATTTTCAAATTTCTACAGGTTTTTTGGAAATCAGAGGTTATGTGTGTTACTATTTTAAAAAAGCTATTTTTTTGGTCTACCTAAAAGTGTGAAAATCCAATATGGCTGTCGTAAGAAATAAAAAAGTTGAATATCGTAGCTCGAAATCTAGAGTACCTAGAATATTTCTCTTGGCGCCATTCGATACAGAGGGTACCAAACTATACGGTTGCCAAGTTTGATGAAAATATCGCCAATGGCTGGGAAGATATTAATTTTTTTTCTAAAATCGCAATTTTCAGTTTTTTCGCGATAAATCAAATCAGGATGCTATCAAAATTATCATTTTTTTTTTCAGAGTCTCAATCGCCATTAAAATGAGCTACTTTTCTCTAATTTAAGCGACATCGTGTATTTTATCGTTTCCGAGATACTAATGGTGAGCATTGAAAAATTCACCACCCTGTATATAGTATTATTATATTTTGTATATTTTATTAATAAAAAAAGAAATTCACATAATTATAAAATATTCGCGAACACACAGTAAGTATATTTTCTAAAATTGAATTATTACCACGTCAGTAAATATTTCGGCTATGCCACATCAAGAATTCACAATTCCGACTCTTGAATTAATACGAAAACTTTTGCGTTGCATAAATGACTATTAAGATTGAGTAACGTTTGCATAAATGAACTACATAAATATAAAAGTTCCAACTTACCGGAAAATTCGGTGTTTTGTTTGAGATCCTCGAGCACCTCGGGCTTGAGTTTGCTGTTTTGTTTACCCATGACTAGAAATTTTGTTCCTCTTCTATTCTACTGCGCGCTCTCCCTATATTTTGCGTCCCTGCGGAAAGAGCAACCTCAAGAAAATCAAGAAAATTACGGGGGAGCCTCACAGAAGAAACGAACATCGGCAAATATGTATATCATTTAATGAAATCGTAATATTTAGTGATAAAAATCGAAAGTAATCATATTATAATTATCTGCCATCAAGTTGTGTATTAGTTGATTTTTTATTGGTTTGGTATGTATATATATATATATATATTTCTCTTTTTAATAACCTACGATAGCTGCGACTGGCCTCAGTTATTCATCTACATTGAAACTGTCGGGAAGCCGTGAGATTTCCCACTTGATTCAATTATTTTTGGTCAAAGTTTAATTGACAATTTTTTGCAAATCAAGAAAGAAGAAAGAGCTTATTAACGTGGGCGAAATCTCAACGCTTCCTCACAATCTTTGATTTACATAAGTAAATACACTTACATATATAGAGAGAACGGTATAATTAAATATTTTACAGTATGTGCAAGTAGAAAAATATGAATCATAGTTAAGATGGATATTTTAATTTACTAATAAACACATGCAATTACAAAGCTTCTCAAACTTTATAATTATATGCTGGTATTAAAAGCTCAACAACAGTTTTTCAAACTCTTATTGAACTACAGGATTTTTAATTTGATTTTCACTATGTAACAAATGAAATTCTCTTTTTATCAAATTAAAATCCCACATGTCAATTTTGCATCGCCATGTTTTACTATTTGTCAATTGACTTTTCCTTTTTATCAAATCAATTTCTCGTTTTATTAAAAATAATTGAATTATTTGTACCCAACCCCGTTAAATACAGGGAATTTATCTTTTGAGTGTTTTATAAGAGTGTTTTCACTCCTAGATTAAGCGCTAAGTAATATTTCGAGTTTAGAAAAGCCTGAATGTTTGAATTTGGAGGCTTTTCTAAACTCGAAATATTACTTCATGCACCACGCGTATAAAACACTGATTTAACGTGAAGTTCAAATAAACAAAAAAATCAAAATTTCAAATCGTTTTGTAAGTATTCGAATCCTTTTGTAAGTAGACGAATCTTTTTATAAGAATTTGAATCATCTACATTTGGATTTGAATTCGAGTACGAATTGTCCTAAACGCGTCCTAAACGCGCCTTAAGTAAATAAACACCTACTAAACGTGGGTGAATCTTCATGAAATTTGTATTTTATCCATCCTAAGAAACGATGAAAATTTCAACAAGATTAGACTAATAAATCGAGATGCCATCGACAATAAAACAAAAATTATTTGGTACTTTATTTTAACATTATTTAATTATTCAGTACTTTAAACCAAACTTTTAAGATTACTTATTCTTAGTCGATTGTAGAAGAAAGCTACCTATTCGAAGATGCGCAAATTACCACTCAATGGGAGAATTTGGACGGGGTAGAATAATCAGTCTATGAGAAGCAGGATTATCTATCCATTTGCAATGTTGGTAATCATGTGTCATTAGAACGTCTCTATCCCACTGAGCGAACACATTGAAGTAATGTTTCAACAACATTAATCCAACGTTTAATGTTGTTACAATGTTGGTATAACGTTATTTGTTTGTTTTTTGCTCAGTGGGTATGTTGGCGAAGATGGACAGGATAACATGAGGAACGACGACGATTACGACCTAGATGTCCTAAAAGGCCAAATAATGGTCGCGAAGATCGTGTTCTTCCGCTGGCGGCTCTTTGGCATCGTTTGTCGTTAACAAGGGAAATGTTTGATAGTGGAGAGGTTTAATTAATCACTAAATCTCCATATATTCTGTCTATATGTAGAAGAATTCGAAGTATTGGCCTTAAATGGTACCGACCATTTCTTTGTTTACCAGTAATTCCCCATAATCGATTTTTTTAACGTTAATTGTAAACATTTTGAAATTTTAAACAGTTATTAGTAAGATTAAAATTATTGATTCCTAATTATTCTTACTAATAATTGATGGAAATGTAAAAAATTTAACAATTAACATTAAAAAAAATCGATGTTAGGGCGTTAGTGGTAAACAAAGAAATGGTAGCTGCGGTTTGACGCTAAAGTTTTGAATTCTTCTATAAACAGATTGTATGGAGATTTGATGATTAATTGAACCTTTCCACCATCAAACCCTTTCCCTATTGGCGACAAACGGTGCCGAAGAGCGGCCAGCCGAAGGACACGATCTTGACGATCATTTATGCCTTTAGGACATCCGGATCGTAAACGTCATCGTTTCTCATGTGTTTTTGACCATCTTCGCCCACATAGAGAAATTCTAGATACACTGCGTTCCACACAACTACCAACATTACAGATGGATAATCCTGCTTCTCGTAGACCGATTATTCTACTAAGTCAAAAGTTCCTGATTATGCGAAAATTTGCTCATCTTCGAATAAGTGACCTTCTTTTTTAGTCGACTAAGATTAGTCTTAGTCGATTGTAAAAAAAGTCACTTAATCGAAGATGCGCAAATTTTCGCATAATGAGTAACTTTTGACTAAGCTTAAAAGTTTGGTTTAAAGTGCCGAATAAATAAATATTGTCAAAATAAAAAACCAAAGAATTTTTGTTTCATTGTCTATTGTAATTCGATTTATTAGTCTAATCTAAGTGAAATTTTTATCGTTTCTGAGCATCTTTCCTGAAAATTTTATCAAAATTAACCCGTGTTTACTAGGTGTTCATTTATTACGGCGGTGAGTATATAAATAAATCAGAATCACAAATCTGTTTTCACTGAAGTATTCGAATACCTCTTTTAAATCTTCTAGAAGGATTCGAATCCTGAATGATTAGAATCCTGCCCAGCTCTAACAAACATTGAAATATGTTGATATAAAACTGACATGTAGGATTTTCATTTGCTAAAATGGGAATTTCATTTGATACATAGTGAAAACCAAACGAAAAACCCTGTAAGTATTATTTTCAATTAAAATATAAAAAGGGTGTTACATGTTTAAAGACATCGTTTTGAATGGAGTTTTAATAAATTCCATTTCAAAATTTACACCATTTTGTAACATTAAATAGATTTAGCCTCCGCGTTCTTTTTCCAACGCTTAACTTATACAATTGTGCTTTGTTTTTAAAAATGAAAAAACAAGGAAATGAAGGGTTTTGGTGTCTATTAGTATAATTGTGCAATATATGTATTTAAAGATACAGATATGTTTTTTTTTTTTAGGATGAAGGCGGCGGCTTGCTAATAATGATAACAGACAGACACTCTCGGATGACGCGTGCTATCTTCATTCGCAAGTCAGAAATTGTCAAACGCATTCAATTCGGAAAGGTGAGCCTATACACGGTAGAGACACATTCATGATATGCTTAAAATATGTTTAATACATTCAAATGTGAACATCTAGTTTTGAAACGCGCGTATTGAGTGACGGCTTCTGGGGGAAATTCCGGCCAGATAACACTGAATAATGGATTCTTCGTGGTGTTTCCCGCCCTTTATTTCCGCTCACTCGACGCTTAGCGGAATATTCTAAAACACTATGATCTCAAACTGCAATAATTACGAACATTTTTTAATGGGTTCGCATGATTTGAGGTGAAATGTAAAATCAAGCTGATGACTGTCGATTCTCAGTTAAGTCAGGCGATTATTTTCAAGTATTCGACAAAACTAGAGGTTCTTTTATAAAAATATAGGATTTAAATTACTGTGTTTAATAGTTTTTAACAGGTGTTTGTATTGAGCTTACAAAGAAACATACTGGGTTTTTTTTCTTTAAAGTATACATATCCAGATGTGTACTCTGTACATTTTCAGACATGCGTTGTTGCTAACAAGTGTTTCCACTCCCAGATTAAGCATGAAGTAAAATTTCGATTTTAAAAAAGCCTTAAAATTTGGTTTGGTCGCTCCGCGAAGCGGAGCGACCAAACCAAATTTTTAGGCTTTTTTAAAATCGAAATTTTACTTCATGCGCCACGCGTATAAAACACTGAAATATTGTGATGTGACAATTATCTTTTAAAGACATTTTTAAAATTTAAATTTTACTAATCATTTACTCGTTTGGAATTTTAAATGTTTGTTGATTTGGTAAATGTTTGCCAATTTGTCCTAATTTTCAAAGTTTTGAAGTTTTTGTAATAATATACGATGTGTGCTGGTTTTAACGATTTTATTTATATTTATTGCGGTGAATTGCCCACTGCAATATGTTTTTCTTTTGTTTATATAGTCATATTCTTTATCCTTCTTGCTATTTCCCTCCTGGTGTTTTTATCTTATGCCTTTTTCTGCCATGTGTTTCTCGGTCTTTCTCCGTTTCTATTTAGTTGCCATTCCATCATGATTTTCACGGTGCTTTGTGTTCCAGATCTCCACACATGTCCTAACTTTAAATTCGTGTACCTTTAATTGTCCTAATTATATCATCACCTCCAAGCGCATCCACTATTTCCGCGTATATTCGTCATCTGTTAAGATTTGCATTAGTCCTAGTATTCTTCTTAATAATCTCCTTTCCAATATTTAGAGTATTTGTTGATCTTTTTCTGTGAGTATCATCGTCTTTAGCCTGTTTGTGTCTACTCCTGAACGAAGGCCTCTTCCATTTTCTTCCACGCCGATCTCTGCTTAAGGGCAACCCACACTCCTCTTTGATAGCGGTCTCCACTGCAATAATATTTTTGTCTATTTGTGGTTGTCTTTTGCTGCATAGTCCGCCCATCGCCACTTAAGATATGCCACTCGTTCTGCCACATCCATGACCCCAGTTCTCCACCTGAACTCCTCGTTTCGAATGTTATCTCTTAAGCTGACTCCAAGTATCGCTCGTTCCATCGCGCGCTGGCAGACTTTGAGTTTATTTATGCTGTTCATTGTGAGAGTCAACGTTTCGAGGCCGTACCACAGTTCATATATATCTAGTCTCTGTATAAGATTTGGTAACCGCGTTTGGATGCTGCATCCAAAAGCGAGACCGATGATTGGTGTATAAAGTCGTCTGTCTTACTCTTACCCCACATCCTGACCATAGTCTCTCCCTTATTCGATTTCCAGTTCTCCTATAAGCACTGGCTCCTCCTGGCCGTACGTAGAGACAGGTAAGACGCAGGTGTAAAAAATCCTCTTCAGGTTTATACGGATTTCTAGCTTTCAGAGGATTTAGCTGAGCTGGCCGAAAGCCGCCAAGGTCAGTCCGACGCGTCGGGTGACCTCCTAGCTGGTTGTCCTTTCCTAGTCTGATGTATGTTCCAGATAATTATAGTCATCGACGTTATCAAGGGAGCCGATGGTGATCTGTTTGTGGTTCGGACTCATGATTTTTGTTTTATGCAAATTTATTTTTAGACCTACAGCTTGGGAGCTTTCTTCCATCGAGTTCCCGTGGCATTTCTTCCAGTTCATTGAGTCGCTGCTGAGGATGATGATATCGTCGGCAAAGTGAAGGTGACTCAGACGGTGGCTATCGAAGTTTATGCCTTTTCGTTCCCAGTTTAATTTCTTAAGTCCGTCCTTTAGTGCCAGGGTAAATAGTTTGGGAGAGATAGTATTGCCTTGTCGAACGCTCCTCTTGACGGGACTTTTCCTCGTAGTCCATCCTTCTATTTCGACATGTAGGGTAGCGTGCTTGTATATGCACTTAATAAAGTTTGAGTATCTGTTATCGATACGGGCATTTTCCATTGCTTTAAGTATTGTCTAGGTTATAATCGTTTCAAAGGCTTTCTGGTAATCCACAAATGCCATGGGACCTTAAATTCCGTGCACTTCTCGATCAATGTGTGTAGCGTTTGAATATGATCCGTTGTGCTGAACCCCTTTTTAAAGCCTATCTGTTCTACACTTGCAATTTTATATATTTTTTTAAATTTGGGTAATACTATACTAATAAAAAATAAAAAACGTTAAAACCATATTTTTATCTTTAACTGTTTTTAAGAAAATTATAAAAAAAGAAAATCGTATTAAAAAACGACTATTTATTTTTTGTTTATGCTTTTTTAAACCTATATAACCATTCTTAAAGTAACTTTAAATTACTGCACAAAAATATAATGTGTCATTCGATGAACACATTATATTTTTGTGCAGTGACTAGTTTTTGTTTTTAAGATAATTTTTTTTTCTAATGGCAGCATAACGAAATACGCACATCATTGAACTGCATTTTTATGCTGATTTCAAAGATTAAGGCACATCTTTGAAATCATCATAAAAATGTGTACTTGTATTTCCATATTTTTGCACATGAGGCGTTAAAAAAAAGAAAATTACGGTTTAGTGATAAATTATGCAACTATTTTACGTTTCAACCGACCTTCTATCTTTTGTAATAAGGGAAATAACTAACTTATAATTTATTTGAAATATAATAATTACTTTTATTTCTAAAATTTGATTTTTGTCCATTGCACAACGTTTTTATTTTTTTGAAACATTATAAACAACACTTGCACATCTGCCGCAAAAAAATTGAAATGTATTTTATTTAATTATTTTAAATTTCTAACGAGTGCTTCCACTCCTTGGCTAAGCATAAAGTAAAATTTCGAGTTTAGAAGAGGCTGAAAATTTCAGCCTTTTCGAAACTCGAAATTTTACTTTATGCGCCACGCGTATCAAACACTGATTTAAATTGAATTTGAAAAAACACCCACCCCTTATATTTGATCCTCACGTCAATTCATTCTACAAATGTTTAGTATTTACTAATTAATATACTTATAGACCTTTTGTTGTAACTCTTGATTTTGAGATATTATCTTTTTGTTATTTAATCGTCATTTCAATAACGAGAAAATAGTATTATAAATAAATAACAATTTTTTCGTTTTATTTTTTGTAGTCTGATTATTTTGAATTTTCCCCCATTCTTACAGTTTGCCAGTAATCGATAAACCAGTATACCGGTATTACAATTCCTAATCAACATCAGTTCCAACAGTTCGGTTAATGTCACTCCTAGCCATACAGTGTTGCCAGATATACGATAATTATCGTACTGATAGGGTAATTCTCTATTTGTACATGTACGATACCGCGTGTACGAAAATGACTAAATGTACGATAATTGTGCGTTTAAAGGTGAAGTTAGAAAACCAAATTAAAAAAAAATACGGTATTTCTTTAATTAAACAAAAAGTTTTTTTACAAAACGCGTTTTTACCGACTGTATTGTGATCGGTCCAAAATTGACCCCCCATTTTTTTTACGGAAATATCCGTTTTGGGGTCCTAGGAATTCGAATCAAGTGTTATCTCAATGATGTCGGTCTTTCGGTCTATGGCACAATTTCCGAAAGTGGAGTTTACTCTTAGCCTTTTATTCGTATCTCGTAAATTATTAACATAGTCGAAAAATCTTTCAAATAAAAGTTGTAGAGAATCAGTTTAATTTTAATATACGGTCGGTACCTGTGTTGGCCATAGTAGACTTTTTTTGTACACGTAAACCCATTTTTGTTTACTCTTAACTTATTGTCGCTAAAATAACTTGGACCTTTTTTGCTCTTTACTTATCGCCGGGTGCAATGTGTACTACGAAATAGACTACGGGTCTGAGTATATTATAAAATGTTTGGGTACGATAATGTATACGATTATGTACGATAATTCGCAGACTTTAGTACGATATTTTATCGTTATCAATCTGGCAGCACTGTAGCCGTATAACCTCAAACATCCATTATATATGACGTACTTCAGTCGATCTTTGTTGATCGCTTCTTTTAATAAACTCCCGATACTTGAAGATATTGATGTTTTGAAGCCAAATCAGCTTGATTTTACACATGATATCATATCATATTATTCAATGGCAATACTTGTTTTAAAAAATGTTGTATTTATCAGGGTTTGTCTAATTGGGTTTAATGGTGTTTTATCTGTTCTATAAATTTATAATTTTATTTGAGATCACATTTCTATTACATCAAAAATCGCACGCACCTACGTAGCAATGTAAGTCCAGTTATTTTCTTATGAAAATGTTGCGTTTATTCCACAGTGAAATGAATGCAACTATAAAAAAAAAAACGATGAAAATGAGGTCACACTCTCTTCCCACATACAAAACAAAAATAATAATAAAAAGTCCCGGATGGTTTCGATCGGTTGTTTTTTTTTATTTTCATGGTCGTGACGCTTGAGTCCTGAAAAGTGTCCCCTTAAAAAAGTGGTTACCACCCTCCAGGACCCCGAACTTAATAATACACATGTATGATTTGTTGTTTTGGTCATATAGTCTCTTACTTTCATTACACGATTATTAAAATCTAATTAAAAACGTTTAAATCATCACTTAATTAGGTACGCATTAAGGTGCCAGCATCTTGGAGAGCTCCTCATCCTGCAGGCAGCCCTTTAAGAACTCGTCCTGCGTCAGCTGGCCGTCGTTGTTTTCGTCCATTTTCGCGAAGATGTTCTTCGCCCGTTCTTCCGCTGAGTCTGCCGGCCTATTCGACGAACACGCACCCAACATATCATATATAGCCTGTAAATAAACATATATAATACCACGAGTTGAACTAACATATCCCTGCAAATTTTGTTATTCGAAGTTCACTGTTATTCTTGTTGCAATTCGATTAAGCAAGGATTCATTATTAATAAAAACCCACTACACAATTATTAATTCTACATTTGATATCCATCTGTATCGATTCGAACCAAATTGAATAATTCCCACAATAACCATTGAATTCAAGTTTGTACTGCTGGGATTTACTAAAGCAGCAAGTTTGCGGAGGCTATAGATGGCCATAACATCCGATTTTGGTTGGATGTGTTGTATGTGTGTGTATGTGATAAATACATTATGCTCAAACTCTATTATTTGTATCACAATAGCGCATAGAACTGATCATAGGATCCATTCAACTAGTACGTCCATTATAAGTTGATGGATGAAGTTTAATGATAAGCATGTCTCTAACTTTTGAAACTTTATCCTACGAGCAAAAAAGTATAATGGAGCGAAAGATTGAGAATAGTTAATAGTTTCGGTAATTGATAATCCATTTAATGAATTGCAGATATTTATTAATAGTGGCTTGATGTAAAATATCGTATGATGAATAAAAAACAACACTCTAGAGTGCCATTAAAAATATTGCAGGCTGGCAACTCTGAAATTTAACAATTAAACTGTAACTGTCTCTTTGTATTTATGTCATTCCGAAAGTTTTAGAGATTAGAGTGATAACGTAAACAAAGGTTTTGTCTGACGTCAATATACCGTGCGTTTGTTTTATCATGCTCACCATTGGGATCTCGTAAACTATTGACATAAGATGGGTTAATTAGACAAAAGTTTCAATTTTTAATACAAAATAAAATGACATTAACAAATTTCAACCAGCTTTATTCGTTTTCTAGACATGGCGAAAAATGTGAAAATCAACCACTTTATCTTTTTGTTATAATTTTTTAATAAGGAAGATAATGAACTAACATATAAAATGTATCCTGAATAACTTACAAGAAACACAACAATTTTGCGATATCCATTTTTTTACATATGACACACGTTTTTTATCTCAAATTTTCTGTTCTTTTTATTGGTGTGAAAATCAAATATGGTTGCTATAAAAAAAATAACTTTCATATAGTATCTTGAAAATGGGACACCCTGTATAAAATTGGTCAATTTTTGGTTGTTTCGCGGTTATTATTTTGGATAAATTTTAAATTTAAGCTTGCCATCTTTCTTATCAACAAGGTTATAGTAAATAGAAAATTTGTACGATTTTTACATTTTTCGCCATATTTTTAAAATAAATGATGCTATTTTATCGTAGTGTTATTTTGTAACAAAAATGAACATTTTTGTCTCATTTATCAGTCTTAGTACCTCTAATAGTTTATAAGATCCCAATAATGAGCACGATAAAACAAACGAATGGTATATGTCAATTTTTAAAGCGTGTAGCCAACTTAAATGTAAGAACACAATAAATCATGGCTTCTAGGTTTTTTTTTTTATTGAACATACGATATATTGTCTATATGTTGTTTGTTCATTGTTCCATTTTAGACAATCTAATCATCTGATATTTCTATAGTTCAAAGTTATTCAAAATATTTACAGGGATTTTTCTTTTAGGTGTACATATCCTGATTTGTAAATGCTTTAAATTTGATGCTTAAACGAGTGTTTACAGCCCTCGATAAAGCATGAAGTAAAATTTTAAGTTGAGGAATGCCTAAAAACTAAACCAAACTAAATTTTCAGGCTTTCCTAAACTCGAAATTTTACTTTATGCGCCACGCGTATAAAACAATGAAATACCTATTGTGAAATTAAAAATATACTTCTAAATCAGTTTTAAAATATATTGCTCCAGCAGGGTTAAAAATACACTACCAAACAAGAATATTTTGAATTTCATAATATTTCAGTGGTTTATGCGCCTGGCGCATTAAGTAAAATTTCGAGTTTAGAAAAGCCTGAAAATTTGGTTTAGCAAGCTTTTTTAAATTCTTGAATTAATTTCTCATCTGGCACTTGGCGAAACATATTAGAATATGTAAAGTTATTTAAATAAAAAACACTTAGTATTGTTTCATAAATTAAAACTTTAATAATTAATCAATTTAGGAGGAAAAACTTTAATATTATATGTTCTAACCCACTAAATTTAGGCAAATTATTGATAAATAACAAGACGAAAACAGAGAATTCAAAGAAGTGTGGAGTTTATGAAATTCAATGTGATGAATGCGATGCAATTTATATTGGGCAAACCGGCAGATCATTCGAAACCAGAATGAAAGAACATAAAAAATCTGTTTTAGATAATAAACCAACAACTGGCTTTTCCAAACATTGCATCGCATTCAATCACTTCCTTAATCCGCACAATGTTAAGATTTTGCATTCAGGTAATAAGGGATACACACTAAATCTAAAAGAAGGCCTGGAAATTAACAGGGCCATAAAAATGGGAAAAAACATATTTAACGACAACGAGGAGATTTGGAATTCCCCAATTTTGACTTCCCTTATTACCTGAAACAAAAAATATGTATATATACCTAGACAATAATTTCTCCTGTACATTCCTTTGAAAATGGTGTAACAAACCGAAACTAGTCGGAATAAAGTTTTAATTTGTGAAACAATACCAAGTGTTTTTTATTTAAATAACTTTACATATTTTTTAAATTCGAAATTTTACTTCATGCTTAACTAAGGAGTAAAAACCCTTGTTCCAAACTTAAAATTGAACTCATTAAAAAAAAACAACGAATTCCACAAAATGCATACGCATCAGGACTTGTATACCCAAAAGAAACATTCTTTGTATGTTTATGTCTGCCGCCTCACGAGCCGCCGCTAGTTTATATGAGTATTATTTATAAAAGTTGTAACGTAAGAACGAGAAAAAATAGAACAAAATAATCTTACCTGTACTATTTTAGTCATCTCTTGTATATCTATGACGCCGTTGCCATCAACATCATACATACGGAATGCCCACTTAAGTTTTTCCTCGGGTGTGCCGCTCGACGTCACATCGATCGCCAGCAGGAACTCCTGTGTGTGAATAAATGGGCCGTGTTAATAATTTATCAACAGCCGACGGGCGAGTGCCTACATTTTCTTTTTCGATGAGAAGACATCTCCCGTCCGTGCGTGCTTTTTCCCATTGCTCGCACGGGCGAAGGGATAAATGGCGAAGGCGCCGGGCGGACGATAATTACAACCCGATAATCATGTCGTTAGCAAACGCGATTACGGACGTCACGCGGATAAATGGACGTTATTACCATCCGCAAATTACACAAATATACTGTGGAATTGCGGGGGGATCTAAGCCCGGTTTAATTTGAAATTATCATTCAGACTATTATTGGGGCTCTTAAAAATAAATGTATGTCTATTGTAATAATATGAGCTCTTAAAACGACTTATAGAAATTATATATCTGTAAATCTGCTAGATGTATTAATCTATTTTGAAAACCCCAATTATAGCAAACATGACAAGTTTAACATCATGCTAGTTCACAAATTTTAAAATTTATATAATAATGAGGAATGTTTTACTTTTGTATTAATTCTTTCTGTCTATACCGTATGTTTTCTTCTAAGATGCATTATAGGGAGAGCCAAAATTATACTTCATGTTTAACCCATAACGGTAAAATTCTGCACTAATTTTTATGATTTCTTTAGATGACGTATTGTATTAAATTCTGTGCATTTTTCTATAAAATATACATAAAGTATACGCTATAAATATTAGGCATTCGTCGATTTTATATAAAAACGTGAAACATGAAGTTTAGAACGAGTGTTTCCACTCCCAGACTAAGCATGAAGTAAAATTTCGAGTTTAGAGGAGCCTAAAAATTTGGTTTGGTCGCTCCGCGAAGCGGAGCGGCCAAACCAAATTTTCAGGCTTTCGAAACTCGAAATTTTACTTCATGCGCCACGCGTATAAAACACTGAAATATTGTGAAGTTAGAAATACACAGACATTACTTTTTTTTAATTAGTAATAATCGAAAAATTTAAATAACAAAATATTTACATATTTCTTCATACATTTTCAAGTCAGATCAAATAATATAATATATCAAATTAACTAATTTAGTAATTTAATTAACAAAAAATTAATAATGTTGCGTGTATGCACCAGCATCGCTTAATGGGTTAATCAAGGACTGGAAACACTTGTAAAAAGCGTCAAACTAAATGCCTTAAAATTTACAGCGTATACATTCCCTGTATAATCAATAAATATGGAAAAGTATTCAGATTTTGACATTTCCACATTTTATTCTAGTAATATTTATTAATTTAGTAGAATTTGAACAATTTAATTCGACTCTATCAATTTTTAATGATTTAATCATAATTTTGTTTAATCATTATACACATATTTGAAATTAACCCTAAGTTTTTAAGTAACTTCAACTTCACATTTTGTGGTGGAGACTGTTACTGCTGAATGCATTTCAACCAATTATGTAATTATCACAGTTTATTTTAAAGTAATTAAACTAGTTTTAATAAGAGTATAAGAACTTTACAAAACGAGCTTTGCCGTTTGTTTACATACTAGTTTTAACAAACACGATAGTTTATAAAATTTACAGGATCAGTTTATCGATGGATAAAAGAGTACAATACGTATTGATTTACGTTCAGTTCCATATAAACGTTAACTAACGTTAAAAGAGGGAATGCATTCGCTTTTTAATGGCTAATCATAAAAGCAGGGTCTGGTATAATTAAAGGCGAGAATTTAATACGCGTCACCAGAATGGCTCTACATCAATCACCTTGCTTTTTTACTATTTTCTGGATTAAATGTTTCATGGGTCGTAAAATCTCATAATTTCATCATAACGACCAGAATTTGAGGTTAAATTTTGTAATAAGGTTTTTTTTTGTGTAACATCAGGACATTTATCTATTATTTGATCAATATTTTTTTTCAGAGTGAATGTTTGCGACTGTTATTATAAATGTGTGATGTACAAGTATGGATTGTGATTAAAAGAGGGATTAGGTGTTCGGTTCTCGATTTTGGCTTAAACATCGCTTGAATTTCATAGTCACTTTTTAACGTCATATATATATATATAGCAGAACGTTCAAATTAAGAGGGGACAAGTCACTTGAACTTCTTATGACACGTCTTAACGTCATATAAGATGGCGGAACATTTAAATTGGTTATATGGAAGCAAAACTATTACAATTCCAGAGAGATTATTGCTTCGATGTATTGCTTTCTGTCTTTTACACGTCAAGAGTGACCATTATATATTAAAATGGTGGAAATAGAATCTTTACATGAACTTTTATTTCCATATAAATAATAAATTACTTTATGTCGAAATAGACCTGTAAACAAACAATATATCTGCGTTAAATAAAACAGTTGAAAAAATCTGTTTCCGCCATTTTGTTACGAAAGGTTTAATGCATATCTTTGTAAAACAACATTTGTAAAATATTATCTTATAACAACGCTGGAACCGTAGTCCCAACATACAAATTTTGCATAACCTAACTCCCCTCTTAAGTGATCATGAAATAAAATGATAAACTAGTAAGTTTAATTCCATTTTATAAATTAACTTTTTTAATGGATGCTATTTTCGGAAGCTATTGGGAAATAAAATCCATTAAAATAGTAATTTACGTAACAAGTATCGAAAGTGATAATTTACGGGATGAGTAGGAAGTTTCCAGGACTCGCCTACGGCTCGTCCTGGAATTCTGCGATTCCCGTAAAATCAAAGTTGGATCGTGTTATGTACAATATTTTTTCTGCAGCCTCACTTTCACTTCTGATTTCCATTTTTTTAAATAGCAAAGCGAAAACACACACGAATGTTATATGATAGGGGCTGTCATAATTAAATACGAAGTTGATGTTATTGTCAAGGCCGCCAATATAGATACCCAAAAACGTCCCGAAAGAAAAGAAATCGTTCCAAAAATGAAAATAATCGTCTCGGAAATACTATTGATAAGTATTGTGTAAAGTGGTACTTTTGATTTAATAAATCATATCAAAAGTTTTATTTTCGGGATGGCTGCAGGAAAAGTTGATTTATGGACTATTCATTAACTTTAGATCAAAAACAAGCAGTATAATTTGACTGTTGCAATATTTAATTGCTTTAAATGCGTGGCGCATGATAAAAATTTCGAGTTTAGAAAATCTTAAAATTTGGTTTGTTCACTCCGCTTTTAGGCATTTCTAAACTCGACTTTATGCGCTACGGGTATAACATAAATTAATATACACTGCTTAATTTTGATCTGAAGTTGATACATTTTACAAATGCGACAAATGCGAAAGTTTAGGAAACTATGTGTTAAATAAAGATGATGATTTGTAACCAAAGAGGAAAATGCAACTATGTTTCTGTTCTTAATTCCATTCTCTGTTGAGAATAATGATCAATATTGATTGACTTATTATATTCTCTTGTAAAATTTAAAGAACTGAGATTATTTAGTTCTTTACATTTTCAAAACAAAGAATTCAATTGAGTTTTATTTCATAAATTTAAACTGCTTTTAATCCAACAAAATATTAATCAAGTTAAATCATATTGAATATATAAGTGCGAAATTTGAGGTAGTAAGAGAATATTAATTAACTTATTATATTCTCTTGTAAAATTTGAAGAACGAGTTAATCTCTTTTCAAAACAACAAATTCAATTGAGTTCTGTTTTATTTCATAAATTTAATCTGCTTTATATCCAACAAAATATTAATCAAGTTAAATCATATTGAATACATGAGTGCGAAATTTAAGGGGGTGAGAGATATAGTGTAAAATCAAAATTAATTCTGGTGGTCCCCAGGCCATGAATTTCTCATGGAGATTATCTATCAATTAGTGGCGCTTTTGAAGTGGTTCCGTTTCAAGTGACTACTCGGGCCTGATTGAATTAATTATGGCGGAGGCGTCTCCTCAATAAAGCGAATAAAATACTTTGGGATGCGGATTATCTGTTCTCCTACCTTGAAATCGATGTACCCATTTTTGTCCATGTCGAAAGTGCGAAAGACGTGGTCGCAAAATTCTTCGGCATTGCCAGAGGGGAAGAACATCTTGTACATATCTACAAATTTGGCTGGCGTTAATCGACCATTGGGGCAGTCTTGCTGTAATAAAAAAAAAAACATGTTTAGCTAAAGTATATTACATTAACTTTAGTTGGAAAATAAGATTTTCGCATTTGTATTCGAATTCGCGAATACCTAATTCTGTATATTCGAAACATCATTAAATGGAATATAGCAAACTTTGAAACAAATCAACATTACGTATTAGACTAATCTGTTTGAACACACCCATTCCCCTTAGAACCAATTAGCAAAATTAAAAAAAAAACGCGATAATCCCTTAATACAACCCCGTTTCTCCCCCTCCCATTTTTTGTTTTAGTGTTTTCGACCGAACATGCAAGGTAAAAGTCGTGCGTGCACAAAATCTATATTGGATTATTTCTCCCCGGCAGATAAGATCTACCTGTGAAAAGTAGGCTCGTTTAATCACGCCATAATTTCGTAACGTGGAATATAAATTCATAAACATGCCTGGAAATTTATCAAAACACCACGAAGGCAATATTTAAACGGAACATTGCCTTGATACGCGTGATTTATTTGGGTTTAATATTCATCAGATTTGTGCGCAGAATGTTTAGCGTTTGGGTAAAAGGTGGAAATTGTTTCTGTTTACTGGGATTTTATTATGCTATCACGTGCGTTTTAGGAATTTCAATGGGATTTTAGGAGTTTGTTACGGGTTAATTTCTATTTTAAATGAATGTAACGTGAGTAAACTAGTAAAATCAAGACATTAAACATAATTGAAAATTGTGCCAAACATCCAATAAATCTAAAGCGGATATATTGAAAACGCAAATAATTGAAAATTGTGCCAAACATCTAATAAATCTAATGCGTATTGCAAATTGAATACGCCCTGAACACTAGCAAATATTGAAAACATTTTGAAGTAAATGTAATTGTTTATGCAACTGACCAGTTCAAATAATTCAATTATTTGTAAAGTCAACGATCAATAACTAACTAATTTTAAAAAAACTCAACAGCTAACGCTATCTAGTGGCTAAAGTTATTAATTGATAAAATACTACACAATCGAAAACAGTAAGTCTTAAGAGGAAGTCGACCGCTCTCTAAACGTATAAAACTAAACATACTGCCGTCTTAATTACATCCTTGTTTAGGGATGAAATGTTTTGAAAAAATAGGCATACTTTAAGGAAAGTGGAATCTTAATGCCTGTCTTAGTAAAATATTTCCCACTTTGACAGTTCTTTAATAAAAAAATATCAAACATTGTAAAACTAGCGTAATCGCATCTTCAATATAATTTTGTAGAAGAATTCTTTTCGAAGAATTTAAATTTTTTCCAATTATTTCTATCGTACAATAAATTCACTGGGATGTCGCGCGATATTGAAGTTTCAGAAAATTTGAAAAACTGTTTTACGCGCGTCATCCTAGTGACTATATTTAACCAAATAAATAAATGAAAAAAATCACATATCTTTACAATGTGACTGATTTAGTTTTTCAATATTTTTTATAGATACTGCAGACAAATATAAAATTAGAAACGCGATTTCGCTAGTTTACCAATGTTTGATATTATTTTATAAAATAACGGTAAAAGTATAAAATATTTTTATTGAAACGGGCTTATGATTGTACTTTCCTTGAAGTATACCTATTGTTTTTAAATATTTCATCCCTAAACAAGGATGTAATTAAGACGGCATTATGCTTAGTTTTATACGTTTAGAGAGCGGTTGACTTCCTCTTAACCCTGTTTACCTATGAAAAGGTAAATCCGATTCCTTGGAATACCGGGCAGTAGTAATATTGCGGAGAAGAAGAAATGAAATATTTTTTACTACACAAGGTTTGTTTTCAAAATATTTTAAGAAAACACTTGAAAAAACGAAGCGAAAACAATAAAATCCTCGTAAACGCGCATGCGAACATCGGCCCCTCTTTGTCTAGTTATGTTGGTGCCGTGTTTCTCTCTCTACGCTCGATCTATTAGTAGATCATTGATATATTAACCTACCAAATTTCAAATTTATATCTTTAATAATAAAAAAACTAAAGGAGGTGTACCAGTTTTGAATTACACCCGGTATGTAAATTAAAATATTGTATTATGTTAAAATAAACATATTTTCCTTGTACTTCATTGTTTGGCTTTTCTAATCGAGTTGATTCTAAATTAGTTATGAAAGCCAATTAAACATAATTTTTTTCTGAAATTGTTGCCTATTGTAATCGATTATAATATCCATATAATACTCTAATAATGCCCGGTATTACAAAACGTTTTATTCCCTCAATAAAATTTACTTTATAAATAAATTAACTTATTCCAAAGATTTCGGTATTATAACCCAAAAATAACTTTATTTGGCTAATAAATCTCATCAGTAAATTATTTCCTTATTTTTCTACCACGTAAATTTTATTCTCTAAATAATTTGACAGTCAAAAGTCAAAAGTGTAGTATATTATTATAATTACTTTGGATTGTGCTACTTGCATTTATTAATTTTATTACAGTTATTATATCTACCATATCATCTGTGTCAGATGTAAGTTCGCTTATAGTATCCTCCCTGACAGTAATTAATTTGAACCACAAGAAATTTTAAGGTGTCGAAGACCTAGAGTTTTTCACGTCAAAAGCAACCAGGGATATTTTTTTGTATAAATAGATATGCATACGCTTTTTTAAAATTAGTTCAATTTGAAGCTTTAAACAAGTGTTTTCCACTCCCAGACTATGCATGAAGTAAAATTTCGAGTTTAGAAAAGCCTGAAAATTTGGTTTGGTCGCGTAGCGCGAAGCGCGGAGCGACCAAACCAAATTTTCAGGCTTTTCTAAACTCGAAATTTTACTTCATGCGCCAAGCGTATTAAACACTGAAAAAACTAAAATATTGTGAACAAGTGAACTTCACTTAAAATCATTGTCTTGCACGCGTGGCGCATGAAGTAAAATTTCGAGTCTTTCGAGCCTGAAAATTTGGCTTGGTCGCTCCGCGCTTCGCGCTACGCGACCAAACCAAATTTTCAGGCTTTTCTAAACTCGAAATTTTACTTCATGCTTAGCCTGGGAGTGGAAAACACTCGTTTAAGTCTTTTATAATTTCTAATAAGCTCTCTTTTTTGTTCTTTGTAATTCTTACCCATTTCACGGTTATTCTCCACAACTATAAGCAATTTTACTAAATTTCCAATTTGATTAACAATTCAATTTGAAAGATTGACAATTCAATTTTAAAAATTAGTGGTTCCATCTATCGCCACAGTGAAAATGTATAATTGCGGTCGGTAATATACTAAATAAATTATTTATTTCTAGAATTGCTATTTGCTTTATAATACGCAATTTTATTTGCCCATTACTTTACTACGTAAATAAATTTACTCCACAAATAGTTATCTAATGATTTATTAATCGTTTATAATACCGGGCATAAAAGTGGCTCCATCAACTTGGCCCCCCACTTTTGATTTTTTGGAAAAACATCATTGCTCAGAAAAGCCCTTAGCTAGCGCAAGCAAGCACAGCAAAAATTAGAGCAAGCACACAAAGGGTAAAAAAGTTATAAGGGTTTCAAATATGAGGGGGCTAAGTTGACGTTTGCCCCCCACTTTTAATTTTTCAAAAGTTTTAATATGATTTGGATTCCTCAAAGCTAGCGCAAGCTAGCACAACCAATTTTAGAACTAGCACAACCCCTTCAAAATACAAAATTAGTTTGAACCTCGGCCCACTTTAATACTTTTTTTATTATTTCTAGGGGAATCAGTAGCTTAGAGCTAGCGCAGGCAGAAAATTATTTGGAAAAAGGAAACGATTGAAAAGATATTTACATTTTAATTATCTAGCGTGAGCTTTAAAATCCTGTATGCGTATTTCTATTCATGTATTTGAATTATTACGCTAAATGCGAATTTTCTATCAAATCACAATAATCCAACGGGTTTGTTGACAATTACATTACCATATACTGAACTAAAAGTTCCTAGAATTTAGTACTAATATAATTTGTGTCATAGTACAGCTTAAAATAATTAATGAACCCATTAACTATTGTGATATTTGATAAACAAATTATTAATTCATTAGTTGAAATATATATTAAAATATATGAATAAACCAAATCAAACTTTTGAAACAATATTATAGCAAATCTCTGGTTCACAAGATTTGCTATAATATTGTTTCAAAAGTTTGATTTGGTTTATTCATATATTAGCATTTACAAAAAAAATAAGGGCGTAGTAGGGGGTTGATTTTTAACTCCCAAATAATTTAAAATGTACATTTTTGAAATCTATTGGTGTTTGGTATATACGGACTATTATTTTTGTGATTTTAAATCAATAAAATAATAATAATAATCCTTCAAATCTCAACCTGTATTTCTACAGGCCCCATAAGTTCAAAATATATTTTATTCAATATATTTATATTATTTGTATTTGATTCAAATATTTTCTCACTCAACATTAGAATTGAAACACAATTGCGTATGCATCGTGAAATGTGGAATAGGACCATTATTTGTTGTTTACTCTTAAATCTTTAACGTATAAATCCTTGACTCGACATTGAAAGGATGCGAGCCTTTTTTGTCATTTATTCGAAATTTGTGTGCGCACATTAGACTTAACTCAGTATTTTTGCAGCATTATTGGGGTACTGTCGCGTCGTAGATGCTGTGAAATACGCGAATGATTTTTCAAAAATTCGCGACCTCCTATAATTAAATTAATTAACCGCGAGTGATTAAGTGCAAGTACGCGTAGTATGCATCCGGATTACCTTCCGGTGTTAAACGTAATCGAAATTATTTGATTTTTCTTGTTTGTTAGATCTAAAATCAAGTGCGTAAGTCGGTCGGATTAGATTATAAAAAGGTTAGTTAGAGTCATCCCCCTAAAGTTGTTGTGTAGTATTTTTAATTTTTTGGTAAATTTACTCGATTAACGGAATTTTAAATTATTTTTCCTAATCAGTAGTCATTATAATCATTTAATGAGAATTAATCAATGCAATTAAGTAATATAAAGTGGAGTAGTAAAATAAATAAACTGTAGTTTTATTAAATTTGTATATCTTGAATAGGTTTCTCATCTTTTACGTGGTAAAACATAATTAACTACGATTTTAAAGAAAAACGCTATTTTGGTTATTTATTCCAACTAATTTCGACTTTGAGTAATTCTTAAGGAATTCCTTGGGAGGGACTCGAAAGTCGAAACTAGTTTAAATATAAAAACAAAATATTAGTTCCACTAATATTTTGTTTTTATATTAACCAAGTATTTTATTTCTTTTAAAACTATTGAATTTGCATTATAAATTATGTAAAATTATGTTTTATAAAGGAAAATGGAGATGGAAATTGATTCAAGAAATTTAAAAAATTAAAATATAAAAGTTAGTTTATATTTTAAATTAATATCATTTCACATTTTCATTTCTTCTCACAGACAATGCGAGAAGAAATTGATTCAAGAAATAAGTCAAATCATTTTGACACCAGAAAAATTCCAAGGAAAAAAAAAATAAGTAATACGTTTTGTTAAAATCAAAGATTTAGAAATGACCCTTGAATCAAAGATTTAGAAAGGACCATTCTACTTTGGAAAAACTATAATTAATAATAATAAAAGTGTATTATTATTATAACTTATAGTTTTTTATAAGTAGAACAGAATAGTTTAAATCTTTGATTTTAATAAAATAAATTACAAATCACCAAATTGAGCGTAAAAAAAAAATTAGATACTGAATATTTAAAAAAAATTATGTGAAACATATTATTCCTCGTTTTCCATGGGCATCAGAAATTTTATAAATACTAAAATATATTGGTAATATATATTTTCTAATTTCACATTAAATTATTGTTTTATATACTTGGCGCATGAAGTAAATTTTACTTCATGCCTAACCTGAGACTGAAAACACTCGTTAAAGGCTTCAAGCTGTCGGGCTCTTCCTAACTCAAAATTTGTCTTTATACTTTTAAACAAGAATTACAATCCTACGTTGATAAATAATAATTTATTTATCCAACACAGTATTGCAATCGTTGTTTATGTATAAAATAATTGACGTTTCTTAAGAAACGTAAAGAAAATTTGACATAAATGTTTGCCTCCCTGTTCAACTTAAATTTCATTAATTTTAAATATGTATCATGAATTCTTGATTGTTTTCGGGGGGTGTGAATGTGAAGCTGGCCAGCGCTAAAAGAAAGTGTGAAATGAAAACAGAAGTATTCATGATGCATCAGCAATTTCTTCTAAAAAAATGGGGGTGTGAATGAAAGGAAAAAAATTGTGTGTGATGAATATTCTCTTCCCCATTTTTTTGATGATTGCGTATCGTCAATTTAATGGTGATTCTGTGAAAGAAAAGATCTTCGTGTGATTCGTGAGAGCAGTGTAAATATATATAAGAAATTGCTGATCTTGTTTTTGTTCAATTTGAATTTTAAGTTAGAAATTAAAATAATAATAATAATATGTTTATTTCTCAAAAAAAAAAAATACATTTTTTAAACAGGGAAAACATCAAAATAATACATAGGCACACGTAACTTATAGTATACATTAATACAATAGAAAATTAAAGACACGATAAAACAAAACAATAATATTAAAACTAAAAAATAAATTAAATTACAATAATGTTTAATTCTAAACAGATCCTTTGGAAAATCTAGGAATAATCTGTGTTGTCTTTAGATTGTTTAATTGTCATTCAGTAATATGTTTTAAAAGTTTAATTCTTAAGTGATCCTTTGGAAAATCAAGGAATAATTTGTGTAGACTTTCGTTCGTTAAATTGTCATTCACTATTACGTTTTGAAAGGTCAAATATAAAAGACTTCTTAGAGTTGCACACTTTAAATATAATATATAAAATTACGACAATATTCGTGTAAAATACATAATTAATTAATTATTAATTAAGACGTACTGCTTGCATTTTACACGAATATTATCGTAATTCTATATATTACAGTTAACTTTATTTTGAAAAATTATTAAAATTCCCACAAGCTTATTCAATTTATATAATTACCAATCCATGTGTACATTTCATTTAAAAAATGAAAATGAATACTTTTTTTAGTAACTTTGCTTTGGTCAATTAATTTATTGGGTAGTTTTTAAAGAGTAAAAATAAAACTGATCTAAGAAAATGAAAGAAATACTCACAACGGCTCGTTCCGATTATTAACCGCGATTTAAAACAGTGTCTAAAAATTAATGATGTCTTGAAGAAGAAGATTCCTTTCGACCACCAAGATGTCTTGAGGAGACTGATTTCTAGCAGAATGGGGGATTCCAAAGAATTCTTTCGACTTCATTAAATGTAAGTAATATTTGTTTATATAAGATTTGCAATGGTTTAGAATTCACACTTATGTAACACTGATTTAATGTGAAGGTTAAAATATACTGTTTTAGCATGCTGCTTTAGCAATCTGTTTATAACTTCACTTGAAACCAGTGTTCGATACGCGTGGCGCATGAAGTAAAATTTCGAGTTTAGAAAAGCTAAAAAGTTTGGTTTTCAGGCTTTTCTAAACTCGAAATTTTCCTTCATGCTTAATCAAAGAGTGAAATCATTCGTTTGAAACTTTAAATTATTCGCTTTTAGAAAACAATGTACGACTGAAATTTTACGGCTCATGCATCAAGATATGTATACATAAAAACAAAATTCCCTGTATACTTATCGAATTTTACAATAATTCAAATGATCAGTGAAATCTGTCTTTCTTGTTACAGAAAGTCAGTTCTGCAAGAGATTGAGCACCAAGACATCGGGTGAGTGCCGAATTCAAATTTCTCTTATGAATTAGGTCGTTTTAACAAACATTTTTCTCGCGTTTTCTTCCTTTTTATAGTAAACTCTGTCCATTCTTATTTGCACTCAGCTCGATTATTAGATTTATTAATATACTTATATTCTTCTTTCTTTGGCGTTACAACCCTATATGGGTTTTAGTCTCTATCATTTTCCGCTTCTTTTCAGTTTCTCACTCCGAATATTTTGAGGTCTTACATTAATTAATTTTAATAGTTTATTTAAAATTTTAAAAAATTAAAATTTAATTATTCCTATATAAATATTAATTTTACAATTTTTTTAAGTATATAATAATTAATTGAACTCATCGAGTTTCCAATAGTCATTTTCTTTTGAAAATAATCTTGAGATAAAACGAAAGTGAGTTACATTTTTAACCATAAACTATTAATTAAAACACTTTGTATTGTTTTACCGATCAGTGAAACAATACCAAGTGTTTTAATTAATAGGTCAAAATGTTTCAAAACCGATGAAGTGAGAAATTAATTGAAGATATGTACATTTTAAACTCCAAGAAAATTGTATTTAAATTGCTAATTTATTGAAAATTATTGTGATTCGCTCAGTTTTGCGGATTGGACAGAGGTGTTTTTTATTAGCATATTGACATTAATTCCATCAGTGATTAAAAATCGTGCTGAGTGTAAAGAGATGTTCTAATTTTTAAGCCTCGCGGGTCGCGTGCCGGTTTCTCTTTCAGGTTCATCCTCGTCCTAAAACCGGTCTTCGTTCTCTCGACACCCCCGAAACGCTTGTCCTGCCGGGTGGTAGAGTGAACTCCGGGGCGTTAGGGCACGATAGGTTAGGGAATCAAAGGACGGGGAAAGGTTCATCGAGTACAATAGGGCGCGGGATAAGTCGCGGATATATTTTATTCGTGGTTTATCTCGTTGCGAAACTCTCGTTAAAAGTCAACGCGCCCCCGGACAGTACCCCAAGAGCAGAAGAGTTTTATTTGTTCCTTTCGATTTATTGAAATAAAATAGGTTGTCGCGATTTGTTTCATGTTTTGCAACTTTTCTGTCAGGGTGGTGTGGAAATCTGTCCTCCATTTAGAATTATTTCTGTATCGTGACTTGAAAGGAACATATTTAAAATTATGCATTGATTTACGTACGGCTTTGACAACTAGACAAGACTTGCTATATTATTGTCTTAAAACTTTGATTTGATTTATTCATATGTTTTAAGACAATAATCTTATTATTGGGATTTGATAGAAAAATCGTGGTAATTCATCCCAACTAATGAATTAATTTGTTTATTAAATATTACAATAGTTAATGGGTTCAGTATTTATCTTAAGCTGAACTATGACGAAAATTATATTAGTACTAAATTTTAGAAACTTTTATTTTAGTATATGGTAATGTAATTGTCGACAAATCCGTTGGATTATTGGATTATTGGGATTTGATAGAAACATCGTAGTAATTTAAATACACGTATGGAAATACGCATACAGGATTTTCTGCCTGTGCTAGCTCTAAGCTACAGATACTACTGGAAATAATAAAAAAATATTAAAGTGGGGGGCTGGGGTTCAAATTAATTTTGTATTTTTAAGTGGTTCTTGGGGTTGTGCTAGCTCTAAAATTGGTTGTGCTAGCTTGCGCGAGCTGTGAGGAATCTAAATCTTATAAAAAAAGTTGAAAAATCAAGTGGGGGGCTAACGTCAACTTAGCCCCCCCATATTTGAAACCCCCATAACTTTCATACTTTTTGTGCGCTTGCTTCAATTTTTGCTGTGCTTGCTTGCGCCAGCTATTGGCTTTTCTGCGCAATGATTTCTTTCTAAAAAATCGAAAGTGGGGGGCCAAGTTGACGGAGCCCATAAAAGTAGTAGTTAAAATAACCTATGTAAAAATCGATTATTATATCACCATCCAAAATAATTGATTGTTTAATTTTTTCGATTATTCCCATCACTAGTTTAAACGATTGCACTGTGTGACCATAAAAAACAAAACACCTGTGTGTTGTTTCAATAATAATAATGATTAATAATAATAATATTTGGTGAAAGCGCCGGGTTATTCTAATAAAATTATATTTTAATATTATAATAAGGTCCAGGAATTTTTCATATTTAAGTATTAGAATATTCACTCAAAAATATATTGAAATTATTCAAATATTCACTATTCGAATTTTCAAATCTTCGAATATTCGAATAACTTGAATATCCGAATATTAGTAAATTTGAGTATTTGAAGATGATTTTTAATGAAAATTCCAATGCCTAAATTTGCAAAATTCAATTCAATATTGAAATTATTCAAATATTCACATTATTCGAATATTCAAATCTTCGAATATTCGAATAACTTGAATATCCAAATATTATTAAATTTGAGTATTTGAAGGTGATTTTAAATGAAAATTCGAATGCCTAAATTTGTTAAATTCGAAGCCTTAATCAAAACATGTATCAAGTATTTGGGTTACTGTTTGCCCAAATTTTCCTTCTGAATATTCGAATATTTTAATATGATTTTGAATGAATACTTGTTTTAGAAAAATTCACAGCCTTAAATGTACCAAAAATTTGCTTTATTATGTTTGTTCAAATTGTTGACTGGACAAAAAAACACCTATTTTATTTTACAATTGTAATGGATTAATAATAAACTATATTTTGGAATTACAGGTTGTCGGCGTTTTACACGCCTGACGCATGAAGTAAATATTTCGAGATTAGAAGCCTGAAAATATTTGCTTCAAGCCTAATTAACGAGTGGAAAACACTTGTTAGAAAACTATTAAAACCTTTTAATGACAACATGCATTATTAATTAATTATTAAAGAAAAACAAACACAAATTCATATGACTATTTTAACAATTTTCTTATTTTTTTAAATGTTGGTGTCAATCTTCGACTAAATGAACTTATAATTTCATTAATAAATAAAAACCATTTTTTGTAATGACTGAACGTACAGTTGAATCTAGGATAAAGTGGCATTCGGAAAGTATATCTCCGTCTCGCTCAGTCCTGCATTCGCCTTCCTTTCGTATCATTCTCACTTAACGAACTCGAGTGCCACCTTAGGGCAAATCGCCCTATATTTTTTAGTATGAACAAATTAAATTAATAGTGAAAACTATAACATTTTTTTAAACATTTGATTTGATAAAAACCGTATAAGTCTGTAATTTTTCTAGGTCATTTTTATCCCCGAAATAATCAACATTTTTTTTTTTTCATAAAAAATGTAAACTGCTTCATAACTAGCATGCGGAACAAATCAAAAGAGAATTATACTCACTATTTAAAACTATAATATAAGTATAGTATTATGGTCGAACGAGTCACGTTTAAACAATAAAATTAAAATTCATGTTTTGGTGAATGCGCCAGGAAACTAAAATAACATGTTCGGTTATGTTAACATCTAACTCGAGAATAAGCAATAACTTAAAGTTATGTCTTGTGTTACATACGCACATGTAAAATAATGCGGGCAATATAGGCTACATTACATAAGAATATATTAGCTATGTATGTCGCTGAAAGACACGCGTTGTATTCAGCTAGGCGAAATCATAATTTAATTTCCTGCAACACACAGTTTCGCTTTAATTACCAAGGCGGTGTATTGCAGTATTAATAATATACTTTGATAACTCAAACATTGAAATTTTTATGTAAAGCGTAATTGTTCATAATCAGTGAGTATTAATGCTTTGTAAATTTTGGATGTTAAATGATCGAAACACCGTGCGTCCCGTTTCAAGATGCATCATCATAGGGAATTTTCATGTAAACATTTCAATTTCAGTTTGTATCTCTATTATTGAATCAAAATGATCAGAATTAAATTAGAATCATTCCTTTATTTACTACCAAGTTATAATTTTGTTTTCTCTTTGGTTTTCTTCGATATAGCTTAAAAATAGTGAAGAAATATTCGAAAATAAAATCCTTAAAATAGTAGTTGCTATGAAAAGTCAGGCTTTGTCATCTAAATTTATTGAGATATAAAACATTAATGCCCGGTATTATAAACGATTAATAAATCATTAGATAACTATTTGTGGAGTAAATTTATTTACGTAGTAAACTAATGGGCAAATAAAATTGCGTATTATATAGCAAACCTACCAAATAAATAGCAATTCTAGAAATAAATAATTTATTTAGTAGATTACCGACCGCAATTATATATTTTCATTGTGGCGATAGATGGAACCACCAACGAATCGTTAATCAAATTGAAAATTTAGTATAATTTCTTATAATTGTGGAGAATAACCGTGAAATGGGTAAGAATTACACAGAACAACAAAAATAAAGCTTATTAGAAATTATAAAAGACTTAAACGAGTGTTTTCCACTCCCAGGCTAAGCATGAAGTAAAATTTCGAGTTTAGAAAAGCCTGAAAATTTGGTTTGGTCGCGTAGCGCGAAGCGCGGAGCGACCAAACCAAATTTTCAGACTTTTCTAAACTCGAAATTTTACTTCATGCGCCACGCGTATAAGACACTGATTTCAAGTGAAGTTCACTTGTTTACAATATTTCAGTGTCTTCAGTGTTTAATACACGTGGCGCATGAAGTAAAATTTCGAGTTTAGAAAAGCCTGAAAATTTGGTTTGGTCGCTCCGCGCTTCGCGCTACGCGACCAAACCAAATTTTCAGGCTTTTCTAAACTCGAAATTTTACTTCATGCTTAGTCTGGGAGTGGAAATACTCGTTCAAAACTTTAAATTGAACGATTTAAAAAATCGACGAACGTCTTAAAATTTGCAGCGTATATATAAAGCAATAAATGCTTCAAATTTTACAACTCATGCATCGAAATATGTACACTTAAAAAGATTTTTCCTGTACAGTTAAAATGTTCATGCTTTTCTAAACTCGAAAGTTTACTTCATGCTTAATCTAGGATTAGAAAGCACTCGTTTAAAGCTTCAAATGGAACTAATTTAAAAGAAGCGTATGTATATGTATAAAAATCCCTGGTTATGTCAACGGGTTGCTTCCGACTTGAAAACCTCTAGGTCTTTGACGCCTTAGAATTTCTTGTGGTTAAAATTAATCACTGTCAGAGAAAATACTATAAGCAAACTTAAATCTGACACGAATGATATGGTAGACATGATAACCGTAATGAAATTAATAAATACAAGTAGTAGAATCTAAAGTACTTATAAAAATATTATGCACTTTTGACTTTTAACTGTCAAATTATTTATAGAATAAAATTTACTTGATAGAAAAACAAACAAATAATTTACTGAGGAGATTTATTAGCCAAATAAAGTTATTTTGTGTTTATAATACCGAAATCTTTGAAATAAATTAATTTATTGGTAAAGTAAATTTTATTTATGCCCGGTATTATAAACGAATAATAAATCATTAGATAACTATTTGTGGAGTAAATTTATTTACCTAGTAAACTAATGGGCAAATAAAATTGCGTATTATAAAGCAAACCTAGCAAATAAATAGCAATTCTAGAAATAAATAATTTAATTAGTAGATTACAGACCTAAATTATACATTTTCATTGTGGCCATAGCTGGAACCAACAATTTGTTAAATTGAATTGTCAATATTTCAAATGAAATTGTCAATCAAATTGGAAATTTAGTATAATTCCTTATAATTATGGAGAATAACCGTGGAATAGGACAGAATTACACAGAACAATAAAAAAAAAAGCTTATTACAAATTATAAAAGACTTAAACGAGTGTTTTCCACTCCCAGGCTAAGCATGAAGTAAAATTTCGAGTTTAGAAAAGCCTGAAAATTTGGTTTGGTCGCGTAGCGCGAAGCGCGGAGCGGCCAAACCAAATTTTCAGGCTTTTCTAAACTCGAAATTTTACTTCATGCGCCACGCGTACAAGACACTGATTTCAAGTGAAGTTCAGTTGTTCACAATATTTCAGTGTTTTCAGTGTTTAATACGCGTGGCGCATGAAGTAACATTTCGAATTTAGAAAAGCCTGAACATTTGGTTTAGTCGCTCCGCGCTTCGCGCTACGCGACCAAACCAAATTTTCAGGCTTCTCTAAACTCGAAATTTTACTTTATGCTTAGTCTGGGAGTGGAAAACACTCGTTTAAAACTTTAAATGGAATTAATTTTAAAAAGCGTATGCATAAGTATAAAAATCCCTGGTTATGTCTGATTTGAAAAACTCTAGGTCTTCGACTTCTTAGAATGTCTTGTGGTTCGAATTAATCACTGTCAGGGAAGATACTATGAGCGAACTTAAATCTGACACGGATGATATGGTAGACATGATAACCGTAATGAAATTATAAATACAAGTAGTAGAATTTAAAGTAATCATAATAATATAATACACTTTTGACTTTTAACTGTCAAATTATTTAGAGAATAAAATTTACTTGGTAGAAAAACAAACAGATAATTTACTGGGGAGATTTATTAGCCAAATAAAGTTATTTTGTGTTTATAATACCGAAATCTTTGGAATAAATTAATTTATTCGTAAAGTAAATTTTATTTAGGGAATAAAACGTTTTATAATACCGGGCATTAGGAAATAAAATGTTTTATAATACCGGGCATAATTCAATTAATCATGAGTGTTTATACCACAAAAGAAAAAATTGCGGTCATAAAATAGACTTTTAGTGATATTTAGTATTAATCAACAATTATTAGAATCGTTCAGAAACTTAAGGAGAATAATTGTGTGAACGATGAACATATCGTTGAGAATAAAAAGAGGAAATCTAAAGAAACTGTAACAAATGTATTGGCAATAAGAGTGAATCTAATAGTAAGTGTAAGAAAGAAGAAGTATTCAAATAATCTTTTATATTCATTGTGTACATACGCATTCTTTACAAATTTTTAATGGTCTAATAATTGTAGATTAACTGGACACGGTTTTCAAATTTTGTACAAAATAAATGAGAAATAGTAAGATGAATCTAAAAAGTGTACCTTTTAGGTTAGTTCGTTTTAATATAAATAATGAAATCGTGCCTGAACTAGTGTCTGTAATTTTAGATGTCATGTACTGACTTTTTAAAGCAACTATTTGAATGATTTTTGAAGTCCATTTTTCTTCATAATTTTTAAGCAATAATTAGATTAAAACGGGATAAAGTACAAAAAACTGCTTCTGAAGTATTGTTATTAAATAAGACAACGATTTTAACTCCATTTTGACCATTTAAATTCAATAATGGAGATAGAAATTTAAATTGAGAAATTAACATGGGAATTTCCTATGATGCGGCTTGAATTTCGAGTTTCGAAAAACCTGAAAAATTGGCCAAACCAAATGTTCAGGCAGTATCAGAGTATTAGTAATATTAAAGTATAAATTAAAAACACTTGGTTTGTTTCACTATTTCTTTCTATTTCCTCGACTAGATTCGCTTTTTACGGCATTATCAAGATAACTCTTGATAATGCCGTAAAAAGCGAAACTAGTCGAGGAAATAGAAACAAATAGTGAAACAAACCAAGTTTTTTTTTAATTTATCCTTTAATATTATTTCAAAATGTTTCACCAAGTGATAAATGAGAAAGTTATTCAAGAAATAACAGACTATTAGGTTTAAGTTAGGGCTTTCAGAAGTAGCACAGATTTTGCTTAGATAATAAACGTTTTTCGTTTACATGTCGGTATAATATTATTTCAAGTTTTAAATTCCATCGTAGAAAAATAAGGAATTAAATAACATATCCATTCTCCTCTAGGTAATACGTTTATGCGACGGGTCGACGAAATAATACCAAGCTTTTTCCCGGGAATAGCGAATTGCCATTTAAATTAAATTTCCCCAGCGTTCTCAAAGGAGTAATATTTGATTACTTCGCATCTTTTCTGCGACGTCTTCCCGTTTCGTTATCTCGCAACACCCCGAAATGTCTCTTATCCATTACCACTCTTGTTCCAGCGCCGCTTCCTTTGAAGTCATGAATTATTCAAGCGGCCCAAATGAAATAGGTATATAGTTTAATTTATTAACGGAAAGAAGGCGCTTTTTCCTTCAAAGTAAGCCATGGAAATGAGAAGCGGCGATAAAGGGAAATTGCGAGGTTTTTTTCTCTGTCAACTTTTCTTAAGCTTGTACAATACATATTTTTTTAGCTTGTAAATAATATTTGTACGGCCGGGTAATTTCCTAAATGAATTTTACATATCATTAACCCCTTCGCAATTCCGTGATTTTACTTCATGCCAGTGTTGTCAATTTTTTTTCAAGATTTTCTTCGACAAAGGCGTAGAATATCTTCTTAATTCTTTAACCAGTAAAAAAATGTTGCCAGATATGTGGCGACTTGGTAAGTTCATTCGGCAAAGATATTTTTAAAAGGCGATTAAGAGGAAGTAGTAAACGTATAAATCACAAATCTACGCATATTGTCGTCTTAGCTACGGCCTTATTTTAGGATAAAATATTTTGAAAAAATTGATATATTTTAGGGAAAATATAAACTTTGCAATCATCTCATCAAAATGTTTCTCATTCTCACGGTTGCTTGATAGAAAAAAATTATTAAACATTGCTAAATTAAAATATTAACGTCTGAAATTAGATGGTTTTCAACATTATTTAGAACATATAATAAAAAAAATGTAGTCACATCGATTCCTTTGCGAAGGTTTGTGATTTTTTTTATTCATATATTTACTTAAATAATGTCAATAGGATGTCGCGCGTAACACAATTTTTCAAATTTTCGGAGAATTGAATATCTTGCGACATTCCAGTAAATTTATTGTAGGATAGAAATAATTGTAAGAAATTATAAATCTTCGCAAAGGAACCTTTCACAAGGGAACTAATTTAGACTTCCAATATTTTTTATAGATTTTGCAAAAAAAATCAAAATGAAGACGTAATCACGCTACTTGACCAATGTTGGAGCGACAAAACTAAAATTTCAGGCTTTTCTAAACTCGAAATTTTACTCCATGCGCCAGGCGTACAAGACACCGAAATGTTATGAAATTTATAATATTATGAAAGCACCATTATATTTTTATTATTGCATGATATAGAAGTATATTTTCAATTTTATAATGTTTCACTGCTTAGTACGCGTGGCGCATGAAGTAAAATTTCGAGTTTAGAAAAGCCTGAAAATTTGGTATGTTCGCGTAGAGCGACGCGACCAAACCAAATTTTCAGGCTTTTCTAAACTCGAAATTTTACTTCATGCTTAATCTGGGAGTGGAAAACACTTGTTTAAGCTTCAAGTTGAGCTCTTTTAAAAAACTACGGATGTCGGAAAATTTACACCATGTGCATATGTATACTTAAGAAAAATCTTAGTATAAAAATGTTTTCCAGTTTTCTTTTAACAATTTTTAGAAATTCGAAAATTGGCTGTATAGATATTTCTGTAAATGTCATTGAATTTTCGGGTAAAATTTAGGTAAAAAATGTTTATATAAAAATTGTTCACATTATTAGAATGTATTAACTAGTTTTCATATTGCTGCACAGAAAAGTAGAATATCTGGCCTAAAGATTAAGTTATAAGTATCGAAATAAAGAATTACATACAAATAAGACCACACGATTTTTTTGTACATGTTTATAAATACTCACTTTATAACCTTTATATATTTTAACTGGCATAATTATAATAGATTAAGTGGAAGAACAGTAACAGATAATGCTGACTGAACTTCGCCTATACTTGTTACACATTTTGTTTTGTAAAATTACTCTTAATTTGAATAAAGAAGTTTATTATTATTATTATTAAATAGTTGGATTTTGGAGTGGAATTATGTTTAAAAAATCATTAAAAAAATCGTACGATGTGAAAATTTTATGAAGAATGCCTTAAATTTAATTCCTTATTATTGAATGTTGGGGTATGTTATTAAAATAACTTCGAATTTTTGAAGAAATTACCATTTTTGTTAATCCACTTTTTTGTTATATCATTTCTCTAAAATTGAAGTTAGAGATTCTTAAACAATCATTCACAATAAAAATAAAAATAACTTAATCGCGAAGCGATTAATCCAAACTTTCAGGCTATTCTAAACTCGAAATATTTCCTTCATGCGCCATAGGTAATAAACACTAATTTAGTGTCAATTTTGAAAATCATTTCATTAAATCATCAATAACTCAAACTCAAAGGATCTCAGGAATATCGACACGTTAACTAAAATGTACGATACATTTGTACGGACCAAAATAGAGTACTGCTCTATTATCTGGTCGCCATACCTCGCTTGCCCAATTAACCAACTAGAGAGCATTCAACGCAAATTTCTAAAAATGATTTATTTCAAAAAACACCGAGCTTATCCTGTTCAAAATTACAATCACGATAATCTGCTTCGAGAGTTCAATATGCACTCCCTCGAAACACGTCGGAAACTATCTTCTCTGTTATTTCTACACAAACTACTAAATAATGAAATCGACGATATCCACTTAATGTCAAAACTTAATTTCTATGTACCAAGATTGAATTCCCGAAGCAGATGTACATTTGCATACACCGTGTCGAGAACTAATGTTCTCCATTATTCTCCCTTAAACTGCATGGTACGACACTGTAACAATGTTCCAGACATGGATATATTTAATGTAACCTCCCTTGATATCAGAACCTCATTGTCACCGGTAATATAATTTCTTTTGTTTTTTTGTTATCAAATATGCCATATAATTTATCCACTACTCTACTTTATTTCTACCATTTTGTATTAATGTTTATTTTTAGTTAGTATATTTTAAAAAAACTGTATTTTTCTCTGTAAATAGAATTTATTCTGCTGAGAAATAAATTATTATTATTATTATTATTATTATTAATAACTAAAAAATTGTTCAAAATGTAAAAACATACCTTTTCTCTTCATTGGCCATTATTTATGGCTAAAATTCTTTATATTAAAGAAATTTCTTCACATATGGCAACACTGCTTCACGCACAAAATCAAGATTATAAATTTTAAGATTATTCATATCTCAAGAACTTCTATTAATATTATCAAATTCAATTATTTTAACTTTTGTAATTTTGTTGTTGCTGCTTTGATCAATTTTGAGCTTAGTAATTTTATTATTAGGCAATAACAACTTATTATAAAATTAAATAAAAGATAATTCATTTCTGAAGAATTTTTGTTAATTACATTGAAATTATAGGTACGGTTGATTTTCCCTAGTCTCAAAATATAGCGAAGCAGCAGGCAAATCCATTTTTTTTTTGTTTTTCTATTGCTGAAATATTCAACACTGACGTTTTTAAGCCCACTTAGTTTGATTTTAGAATTGATCTCTCTTTACATAACTTGAATGTTATAATAATGTTTCACAGAATTCTCAAGTTTATCTAAACTAAAAAAACTATTTATTAATTAACCTTAATTGTGTGAAACATCGATGGCGACCAGAACTTCCTACTTTAAGGGAAGTTTGATTGTAATACAAAGGACTAAAGTTGCACATGGTCCCTTTGTGCATTTTCAATTATTTAGAAGTTAAAGTTCAACATCCTCCATCTACATAGAAACGTTGTTTTTTCTCAGTGTATTTCTAAACAACTACTTCTCGAGCTAATACCCCGACAGATATTGAATTATACAATAAATATTTGAGTTACACGAAATATTTACTGATCTACGCATAATTTATATGCAATCAGGTCAAATTATTCTCTCACTAAACTAAATGAACCAACAGGAAATTGAAATTTACAGGAAATGAATATTAATTGAAAGAATCTTAGGCAATATTAAAGAAAACGGGATACATTTCGAAACGCGATGGCCTAAGATTTTTTCAATTAACATTCATTCCCTGTATTTTTTAAAATTTATTTCAATTTCCTGTTGGTTCATTTAGTTTGGTGAGAGAATAATTTGACATGATGTTGCATTTTGCATATAAATTATGCATAGGTCTGTCGTGTAACTCAAATATTCATTGTATAATTCAATATCTGTCGGGGTATTAGCTTGAGAAGTAGTTGTTTCAATGAATATTTGGAGAAGTCTCAACGAGACAAAATTTTTGCAGAAAGTCGATACTAATTTTAATTCGTTTTTATATTTTGTAAATATTCTGCAAAGAATTGGCAAATTCAATTTTTCTTTATGAAAAAAATTGTCACGTTTTGCAACCAAGAAATGTAGCCGGATTTCCATTCGACAGGATTTTTCGAACTTAATTTTAAAAGGTTTGGGTTTCGGAGCTCAATTTATTTTTAAAATTGTAGTCTAAAACGAGTAGAATCTAGGGAAACCAAAACCTCCAAATAAAAAAAGGTGTATGGCAGGTTTTGCATTTAAGCGACTCACTTGTAAACCAACAATGTAAAGCCATCTAACAACCCACTGAGCAAATCCATTTAAGTAATGTTTCACCAACATTAAAACAACGTTTAATGTTGCTATAATGTTGATATAACGTTATCTGTTTGTTTTTTGCTCAGTGGGAATGTTTTTATTGCAATGCAATTTCTAAGAATTAAATACTTAGTTTGCTTTGCACCTAGACTGTTTTATAAATTGTAACGAAACGCTAATAAACACAGTGAATGGTGTTACGTTTTGTAAGTTGTTGTATTTTGCCTAAATATTTGCTTTAGGTAACGGTGGCACGATTCGATAATTTCGTAATGCAGGCTGTGAAAATGGTCTTTGTTAGAGGAAATAATTTGTTAATCAATAACATATAAATAATACCGCAGTTTGAATTATTGGTGATATGAATCGATGCCGGCCCCTGAAACTGTCATTAATTATACATTGTACCCAAAGATTTGTATATTATCGGCGGTTAGAATTGAAATGCCGACATAATTGTATGAAATTAATTTGGAAATTGACATAACGCGTAAATCTGTATTTGTAATGAGTTTGATTTCAATCAAATTATTGGTAAATATACACTAAAATAAACAGCTAAAGAAATGACATCAAGGGTATTAATGATAATATTTGTAACAATAACAGCAAACCCTGACGACCATGGAACGTTTTCTAGGAAATTAAACTCCATATAAATCATCTAGAAGCAAAGGGATGTAAGTAATTGATAAAAATATCAAGAAATCCCGTTTTAAAATTCAAGTTATCTTAAAACTATGCTGCAATTTAACAAGATTTATTCTAAATAAGACATCTTGAGGATCATTAGAAAACAGGTAGTAGTTTATGACGATGTATGACACAAACATATGAATGTTTTTATCAGATGCTTATAGTTGTTTTCTTTTTATAAATTAAATAACCTATTATGCTTTTTTTATATTAATACATGATTTGTTAGCTACACTTTTGCAGAAAAATGCACCAAAGAGAAAAAAATATTCAGCTTTGATCAAACTATGCAATTTTGAAATAATTGATAAAATTAATCCATAAAAATATAATTAGTTCTGAATTTCAATTTTTGTACTTGATATCACAGAGAATTGAAAGTAAACTAAAATAGTTCTGTATCAGGAATCTTTTTCTGGTGTATATGAATAATTTGTAGTAATTCATTTGCAATTTTTATATTTTATTAATTTGAATTTTGTCCCGCTAGAACGGTCATACGATTTGACTGTGGGTCGCTTCGCTTCGTTACGCGACCAAACCTACTTATCAGGCTTCCTTGTGAAAATTGTAGATGCTAGGTTTTAAATGTATGTATTTGTTTAAAGCAATTTTACAAAAATGTATGACATGAAAGGGGTTCACTTTTTGAATCTTGAAAAGTCAACGAATTTGGAAAAAGTGCTTAGAACATTTATTTATTTATTTATTTATTTTATACGGTATCTCCTTTTTACATAATTTTTTACAAATCAATTATATAATTCTTAACTATTGTAACAAAGTAATACAATAATTCACTACAATAAAAAATATAGATTAAATGAAATTAAATGAAATTACTATACATCAAAATCAAAATAATCACATAACATATAAAGAAAAAAATATACAAAATATTAAAACAATATATTATTTTAAAATAATACCAAATGACTATAGGTTATCTGTCAAGACGATTTAACATATCTCTAAAATGTGCATAAGGTTCATTGAAAATATTTACATTATCACTGGCAGTAATCTCGTTCAAATATCTCAAAATCCTAGAAATGGGACTATTGAGCATGATACCAGAACAGCAACTTAGCAACTTAATAGAACAATTTCGCTTTCAGTTTTGTAGAAAATAATATTTATATATTTTTTGCAATGGTGTTATATATAATCTTTATATTTGTGAGAGTTTTTTTCTAGATTCAATTTTATTAATTTTCTGGATTGAAGTTACATTTTTAATTTGGTAATTTTATGTTTAAATTGACAAAAGATAATTATTACAAATATGAATATGTCATATATCCATTGCTGTTTTTAATGCATTGGCGAAAATTCTTACATATTTTATTTGTTGAACAAACTCCCTGAATATTAATTGGCTTCACCCATTTACGTAGCTCATACTAATTTTGACAATTCATGGCGTCCCCGTAAGAAATAAATACATATAACCCAAAATCTGAAGTACCGTGCGATTATTTAAAACATAATTTAGACTATTGAATTCTAAATTAGATTGGCACTACTGATTAACTACCCTACATCAAATCAGTTTAATACGCGTGGCGCACGAAGTAAAATTTCGAGTTTCGAAAAGCCTGAAAATTTGGTTTGGTTGCTCCGCTTCGCGGAGTGACAGTGGAAGACACTTGTTTAAAGCTTCAAATTGAACTCATTTAAAAACAACGAGCGTCGGATTATTTATAGCGTATGCATAAGTATACTTAAGAGAAAAAATCCATGTATGTATACGCAGTAAAATTGCATGCATCCGTTGATTTTATAAAAGCGTTTATTATTTCTGATCAGTGTTTCTACGTTTAACATAAACATGCAGTAAAGTTTCGAGTTAAGAAGAGCCTGAAATTTCGAATTTGTCGGTGTGAGCGAAGCGGCGCGCGCCGACAAATTTAAATTTACAGGCTGTTTTCAACTCAAAATTGTTCCTAATATTTGATGGTGGAATCTTTCGTCATTGGAAAATATCCATTTAATAGATACATCACTAAAAGTCGAACTTTTAAGTAAAATGTACATACAAATTTCGTTATCGTCTAAAGCAGGTCTCCAAACTACGGCCCGCGGGCCAAATCCGGCCCGCGACTTGCATGAATCCGGCCCGCGATTGTTTGTAAATTTTTCATAATTTTATAAAATTAATCGGATCTTGGCCGACTTTATTATGTAGAATTGTATTTGTGGCCCGCGAAGAAGATAGTTTGGAGACCCAGGGTCTAAAGTATTGTGTTTATGAGTATTATGTTCTATCATTATAATAATACTCAGTATTGTACCATCACAATGGAAGATTATGGTGATGTTAATCAGGTGCGCACCCAGGGGGGGTGGCTAGCGGGCTTGAGGCCTCCCCAAGAATAACTAAATTGTAGTATGTCAATGTATATGTTGCGAACAAAACACAAAATACGGACAAAACGCGTTTTGTCAAGACGAAATTCGAAATGTCCAATATTTTTAGACAATAGCCGAATAAAATTGCATTCGTCTGTCATTTCGCACATTGTCTAGACAAAATGCGTTGTGTCTAAGGGCTAGACAAAATGCATTGCAAGATTTTACATTTAAAAAAAAGTACTGGAAAACATAGTTTTGTTTTATAAACAAAGTGACAATTTATTTATAAGGAATATATTTTAAACTTCACTTGAAATCAATGTTTTATACGCGTGGCGCATAAAGTAAAATTTCGAATTTAGAAAAGCCTAAAAATTTGGATTTTGGCAAATAAAAACTTTCAGGCTTTTCTAAACTCGAAATTTTACTTCATGCCTAATCTGGGAGTGGAAACACTCGTTAAAAGTTCATTTTTTTTGTTTATGCAAGGTTTATTATAAAAGGGTTCAACCCTTTTATAATAAACCTTGAATAAACAAATTAAAATAAAACTACTTGATTTAATAACTAAATAATTATAGGCATAAGTTTTACTTTAAATAATATTAAACCAAACTAGATTAGTTAATAATGAATCACTTTCAATTATGAGACGATTTTTTATACAAGGTTAATTATAAAAGCGTTCAACTTGAAGCTTCTTGTGAGTATTTCCACTTCCAGATTAAGCATGAAGTAAAATTTCGAGTTTAGAAAAGCCTGAAAATTTGGATTTGCCGGGGCGCGCGAGCGAAGCGAGTCGCGCCCTGGCAAATCCAAATTTTCAGGCTTTTCTAAACTCGAATTTTTATGACACTTACCATGTTAGGACTTGTCTAAACGCATACGAACAAAACCCGAAATTATGTTTTAATTCGGACTATGTCTATGAGCAGTAGACATTTCGCGTTTAGTCTAGACAAAACGTGAGCCCCCTTCCCATAAGACCGGGATCTGCCCCTTTCAAGACGCGTGAGCCCCCTCTAAGACAAATTTCTGGGTGTGCGCCTGATGTTAATGATGTCAATAAATCTGATCATGTTTTTATAGTTAGTTGGTATTCGCTAAATCACGTTTTCAACTCAAATTCCTTCAAGCTATCCTACGTTCCAAATGTTGTAACACTATGGAGAATTTACTAAGAACATCAACTAAATAGGTCGATGCCCTGTAGCATTCGTGCTCCAATAAGCATCCCTCTACCTTATTTATACTATTGATTCGCACGGCGGAAGGCGATGTATTCCATCAAAAATACTCGGCGGAACGACAATTTGAAAAATAAATAATTACCGTGCACGGCAATTCTTCCACTTTAAATAACCCAGCATGCGGGGCTCGATGTCGTGTATTGATTCCCTCTTTGCAGTATTCATATTTAGAATGACGCGGTTTGCTATTAAATGACGTTGATATTTTATCTGAGCTGAGCTGGAGGGGCTCAAAACCAGCGCCCTTTATATTTGCTTGACGCGACTGCTTCCTCTTTATGAAAACAATGGCTTGTTAGTAAAATGTTAGCTGATGCAGAAGTAGACTTCCCGTTAACAGGATTATTTTGAACATGTTGCATTATTTACATGTAAAATTTGTTGACTGGATGTTTAAATAGAGCATTTTCTGCAATTGACAACGTCAATCTTTGGGGTTTTGTGTTGGCCTCTCGGGATTCAAGATGTTCCTGTGTTGACAGCGCATCTGTTTATGATTTTGATCTACTTATACGCACTTCGATCAGATTCTCCACCTAACATATTTTAGTCGTAGTATAATATATCACCCTATAGAGGGGTGGCCCAAGGTTACTGAGCGCCCGGATGTGAGATGTTTCATCAGCAACAGAGCTGGGCAGGATTCGAATTATTCAGAATTCGATTCCAGGGGGGGTTTATTTGAAATTATATGTGCACGCAATTATGCACTTGCGAATGACTTTTCAATACAAAACATCCACACTATTTTTGCCACCCGTAATGCTGGTCTTCTATCTACTGTTTTGACATAATTTTGATAATTTCAGTTAAATAAAACATTAAATTACATATTATTATTATTACTCGTATGTACTAACTTTCAAAAATGTAAATACCTGCAATAATTCTCAGTTTCTCCATTAAAAAATGCAATTTACATTAAAAATAGCGTGCTTAATGTTATGCAAATTGTAAGTATTTCCTTTAAAAAGTATCGTGTGGTTTTTTTTTAAAGCCCAATTTGCTAAAACAAAATAATATGTATTGTATAAGAAATCTCCGTTCATTAAAATTTCATGCTTGGGCATTCTTCAGAGACTGTGTGGATGTTTTGATCGGGTCCTGTATGCGCAAATTCAACTGTTTTTGTGCGACTACCTAAACACCACTCGTAAATTGCCAGCGACTCTGAGATTCTTATTTAACTTGTGCGTTTTGAGAATGATATTCCAAAATGTTGTCCAAATAGAAGCAGTTTTAAGCGGAAATAACAGAAGATTTTGATAGAATGATTAAAAACATGAATTATTTAATTTGTAAAATGTTGACATTTTAAAGGGCCGAAAACGTCGGGATAAGTTCTAGTTTACGTAGAGGGACCGCCAGTTGATAAAAATACGAAAGCAATATGTTATCTTGCATAAAGTTCACTAGGTGAACCCCTGTCCAGTCCCCGAAAACCCTGGCCAACTCAGACAATCGAATTTCGGCTTTTATAGGTTTCCCTTGGCCTTTGCTTCTTGTTTGATTTCGATGCACCAAATCTGCTTCTTAAACTTTTTCCATAAACTCGTATCTTTCCCAAATTGGACCTGCAGTCTGCGGTAAATTTCGACTGGTTTTACGTTATTACGGATGAGGAACTTTAGAATTACGCGCTGCGCAAAAGAGACAGGCCCACTCTTCACATTTATTGCTATAGCTACTCAATAAAGAACAGAAAAAGCTGGCTGGTGTGGTTTCCTAACTCTAGGCATCCCAACTTAAAGACCTCAACAGCCCAATCAAAAATAAAAACCATCCCCAACGCTCAGAAAACAAAGGCTCGTTTATATTTGATCGACCCACGTATGATATTCAATAAAATTATTTGTAGTTTTTATGTCAAATATTAATTTTATGTTTTTTCTTAATTTTAATCAACTTCGAGCTTTTGTAACTTCATGTCCAATCTATTGATTTGTCTTTCTTACATAAAAACAATGTTTTAATGCATTTCATAAATATTTCTGTCAATAATCTGATGTTAAAAAGGTTAATACGTGTTGAATTTTAGTAAATCATTATTAACTTTTGTATATTTGTCAACTTCGAGAATTCATCCATATATTTTTTTATCGCTAATTCGGTACATTTTTGATTCTACACTGGATTACAGATAGTTTTGCTGCAAATCACGATAGCGTTGTTTTACTGTTAAAAGTTATTAAAAACATGGACAATTAATAGGATTTAATGATTTACTTAGAACGAGGGTTTCCACTCCAAGATTAAGCATGAAGTAAAATTTCGAGTTTAGAAAAGCCTGAAAATTTGGTTTGGTCGCGTAGCGCTTCGCGCTACGCGACCAAACCAAATTTTCAGGTTTTTCTAAACTTGAAATTTTACTTCATGCGCCACGCGTATAAAGCACCGATTATCTGTTGTAAAGTTCAAAAATACACAAGTACATATTTAATTAGAATAACACTGAATAAAATATTTTAACATTTTTCCCTCTTTACTTATTATAGGTGAAAATATGTGACCCGTTTCTTTTTTGCTTTCACTTATTGCGCCCCAAAACAACTCGTTTTTGGCGAATGCGGCTCAGCTAAGGTAAAAGGTTGGATACCGCTGATTTTAGAGCCAAATATTCCCGAAAAGGAAAATAAAATTGTCGATTAAGAGGGAATCACGCTTCAAATACCCATACGAAATTACACTTAAATAATGATTATTATTTTCTGTTTGAAGAATCGATTATAGATAATGCTGGTTGCATAACTTCGCAATAGAATTTTGAAATTCTATTTTTCAAGATTTAGGAAATTTAAATAAATATCTTTTTATAAATATTATTCTAAAGACAACAAACCGTGATTTTGTATGTATAACACTGGTCTGCCAAAATTTTTTTTTGTCGAGCCCTGACACCATTCCTGCTGATTCTTATGTAAAATGACCTCCTGAATCCGAATATGACCTCTGTTTTCCCCCATCACCCACCGTTTTCGGGGGAGGCCCCCACCTATTTTTATCACTTTTCGATAATTTGGAGGGATGAAAAGAATTATTTTAGCCTTTACATTTCTTCTGAGAGGCTAGAGAGGTGAAAAGTTTCAAAACATGAACATTTGTAGCAAGGTGGTAGATTTGGGGGGGATTTGCCCCCTTTAATTGTAAAAAAATCATTAAAAATGATCATTTTTTTCCGTTTATTTCGCAGTTTTTCACTTATTTTCTACATATTCCAGCTTCCATTCCCCCTCATCCTCCCCCAAACACCCCCAAATAATAAAAATATATTGCAACAATATATAGCAACAATAATAAAAATATATAGCAACAGTTCGGAAGATTCACTGTACCACGCTGGCGCTCTCAATACTCCCCCCGTTTCCCCCATCCATTGGAGGGATGAAAAGGATTATTTTAGCTGTAAAGAATCCCCCCCCCCCCAAATCTACCTCCTTGCTTCAAATGTTCATGTTTTGGAACTTTTCACCTCTCTAGCCCCTCAGAAGAAACGTAAAGGCTAAAATAATCCTTTTCATCCCTCCAAATTATCGAAAAGTGATAAAAATAGGTGGGGGGGCCTCCCCTGAAAACGGTGGGTGATGGGGGAAAACGGGGATCATATTCGGATTCAGGAGGTCATTTTACATAAGAATCAGCAGGAATGGTGTCAGGGCCGATTTTCATGCCGACCAGTGTAATTTAACAGGAAAATATTATATTTTACTGAAAATCTTGCTGAGTGACTGTAGCATTTTCAGGAAAATATAATATTCTGTCAAATTATATATACAAAATCACGGTTTGTTATATTTATAAAAATATTTTCTAATTTAAATTAATAAATATTATTTTTTAATTTGAATTACTAAAATATAATCGTATCTTTCTAATTGGATACCATTACACCAACATACGCTTTAACATTTTCGTGCAAACAATTTGCTAACGAGATTATAGAAATGAGCACAACGGCGTTCCATACATATACAATTCCATTAAACTCCCTCGTATAAAACATATTTTGAACTGGGGCAGATGCATTATTAAAAGAGCATTCATTTCAGCGCACGCTGCAGCAGGTAACAAAGTAAGATATAAAGGTCTTAATATTCCGCAAGGAGATCCCGCGGGAGCAAAAACCAATGATAATGTCTACATCTCGGAAATACGCCGGCGTTTTCCAGAGACATCAGGCAGCATCGGAATTTTATAGAAAGTTTATTATGTGCAGTCGCTACCAATTGAAAATGACGATTTATTTTGCGATATATTGGAGCAAATACATGTGTACATTTTTGGGACGAGACCAGCGCAACTTTATATATCTATGTTTGCAATCAATAAAATGTTTTAAACAAATATTTAAATGCCTTTAAACTAATTGTTAGTAGTAATTTGCTATATAAAAAATGCGAAACAAAAACTTTCATTATAAAATTTACTCGTGTAATATTACGCTATAATTTGAATATAAATGCACGCGATAAAAAAATTACGGGTTGTGTATGGATTTATAACGTTTCTAACCAAGCTAAGAATGATTAAAAGTATTTGAATATTTATCCAAAAGCATATAAGAATATTTAAATATTTGAATATTCGAATTTGAATATTCGAAAATGTTCATAGGGTTTAGAATGATTATTTCATTAAAAGTATTAAGAATCAATAAAATTGATAAAGTGTCACCATGGCACATATTTTAATAAGTGGAAAAACCACATGACTAGCTTTGTGTCTAGAGGGTTTTTCCATTTATTAAAACTGCATGGTCCCCACGTGACAACCATTAAGTTATAAGTGGAAAAACCCTTTCCTCCTTTTACAGGTTTCCCTAACGGTGGCATTTGCCACCACTAAAATTTGCTAAACATACCGGGAATTTTTCTTTTAAATATACATACATGTATGCATGAGCTGTAACTTTTCCGATAATCGTTTGTTTTTTAAAATAATTTAATTTGAAGTCTTAAACGAGTGATTTCCACTCCCAGATTAAGCATGAAGTAAAATTTCGAGTTTAGAAAAGCCTGAAAATTTGGTTTGGTCGCGTAGCGCGAAGCGCGGAGCGACCAAACCAAATTTTCAGGCTTTTCTAAACTCGAAATTTTACTTCATGCGCCACGCGTACTAAACACTGATGTGATGTTCAGAATACACGTTTTTAGCATACTGCTTAAGTAGAATATTTTGAACTTCACCCAAAATCAGTGTTTTATACGCGTGGCGCATGAAGTAAAATTTCGAGTTTAGAATAGCCTGAAAATTTGGTTTGGTCGCTCCGCGCTTCGAGCTACGCGACCAAACAAAATTTTTAGGCTTTTCTAAACTCGAAATTTAACTTCATGCTTAATCTGGGAGTGGAAAACACTCGTTTAAGACTTCAAATTAAACTATTTTAAAAAACAAAATAACTTTAAAATTAGTTTACGTCCATTTAAAGGTTTTGAGTGCAAATGTGCCAGGAATGCGTTTTCGTCGAATAATCATGTTGAAAACACCCGAGCTTTGTTTTTTACTCAGGCAAAATTTGAATATTTCACACAAACTTTGTTGTTTTTAGTAAATTCAATTCGACCAAAGTCACCAAATTGCTCGTTAAATAAATAAACAACAAAGTTATCGGGAAACTTAAAATGTTTTCTTAGTAAAAATAAACTTCTATGTGTAACCTATTTATGAATATTCGAGTATTTAAATTTTAATAATTTCCAGCATGTATCCTTATATTATTCTTGTGATGGATTAGCCATAACTAGGAATTTTTGAACTTCACATTGAGTGTTATATTATACGCTTAGCGCATAAAGTAAATATGAATAAAAATGTTTTCTAAACTAAAAATATGTAAGAGTAATTCATGCTCAATTAAGGAGAAACAGTTTTTAAAAATCTGATAAAGGTCAATTTTCTATGTATTGAATATCTAATATATCTATCGCCAATTTTCATATTTCAATTTTATCCTTGTAGTTTCGACTTATTGTCATTCTCAAGGAGTAACTCCTTGAGAATGACGATAAGTCCAAACTAGTCGGAGAGAATAAAAAATAGTAGTGAAACAAACCAAGGGACTTTTATTTAATTATCAATATTATAAACATGTTTTATCAAGTGATTAATGAGAACCAAATTGAAGATATTTATCCTTGTGTTTTGTTAATGTTCAATTAAATGAATCCATCATTTCGTTAAGTAATAAATAACGTTTTAATTTTCTGCAGTGTCTAAACGCATTTGTTAGTATGAATAAATAGACTAATGGAAACAACTTCAAAAGTGTCTTTTGCGAAACACATTTGTGGCATTTAAAAATCACATAGAGACCGGTTTCAGAATAGGCTTCTGCGTACGCTTTTTGAAACAAGTTATTTGTGAAGAATATGAATTTGTGTTCAGTACTCATTCATTCACCGGATAACTATATACGCGTTTCAGGCTTCAACGTCATCATCAGTATAGTCCCGAACCAGTGCTTGAAGAATACTGAACATCTTTGACCTTATATTATGGCCTGTGCAATTTACATATGTTCAAAAGCGTAAACGCCATCTAATCAGTGGCGGCCCTAGCAAAAAGTTTAGGTGGTGCGAGATCTCATGGTGGCAGACCGTTTAATACAACGTATTTGTTCAGAACAATATTGTATTGATAACTTTTGAGCGTTTTCTTTTAATTATCATTTATTTATTGTATCAAAGTATGTTTATTTTAAAATATTGAAAAATCGACAATATTAAAAGATATCATTTTTAATTACTTGAACATTTTTTTACCTCGAATCAATTTTTGCTCAATGCATCGATACTTCAAAATGCGCACCAATGATTTCGAACCCCATCTGCCGTCCATTGTCTGTACAATAACCTCAAATTTCGTCACTTTGACACTTGAAAGACAGTTGCTCATTGCACAATATTTCCAGTAATATTGCTCCTTCAAAATTGTGTCTATAGTCTTGAAAATGGCAAGAGCAAAGCAAATACCGAAAAAAAACGTGCTCAGATAGTAGTTTTAAGTGAACCGGCCATTCACACCGAAAAATTGCACAAATACTGGGAGTTTCACAGAAAGGAGTCCGTACAACATTGGAGAGATTTGCTGAAACCAAATCGTTTTCCGACAGGAAACGCTCGGGCCGACCCAGAAAGACGACAAAAAGTGATAATAGAATTATACAAGTGTTAAGTTAGCGGTCCAGACTCAAAACCGTGCCAGATATCAGAGCCGAGATCAATCAAACGCTACCGAAGCCGATCTCCGATACAACGGTCACACGTCGGTTGCATGATGTCGGTTTGTATGGACGAGTCGCTGCCAAAAAACCATTGTTGCGATCGGTAAACGTCCGTAAACGACTTAAATGTGCAAAAGAACACAAAAATTGGTCTATCGAACAATGGAAACAGGTGTTATGGACCGATGAGTCCAAATTTGAAATTTTCGGTAGCAAACGGCGAATGTACTGCCGCAGATAATCTGATGAACGGCACGCACCTCAATGTGTAAAGCCAACAGTTAAGTTTGGCGGTGGTAGTGTGACGGTATGGGGTTGTTTCTGCTACGCTGGTGTCGGCACCTTCGTAAAAATCGACGGAAACATGCGGAAAGAAGACTATCACCGGATACACCGGAATAGCGAAGCGCTATTCCATCTGGCATCGATTTGATAGGGGAGGGGTTTGTATTTCAGCAAGATAACGACCCTAAACATACTTCAAAACTTTGTACGAACTATTTAAGATCGAAAGATGCTGCATGCACTCTTAAATTCATGGAATGGCCACCAAAATCGCCGGATGCAAATCCCATCGAACTGTTGTGGGATGAGCTGGACAGAGAAGTGCGGAAACTGCATCCAACCAGCGAATCTCACTTGTGGCAATGTCTTCAGCAGGCTTGGCAACGATTGCAACCAGAAAGACTTCAGAAATTGGTGGGCAATCATCAAATCGAAAGGCCAACATATTGATGAAAAACGGCTGGATTGATTTTCTCAATTTTTTCCAGAAAAAAACTCAAGAATATAACAAGTAAATGTTTATTACTTATTAATAAAATGTTATTCTAAGCAAATACGTTGTATAAAACGGTCTGAGAACGATAATTAAGGCGGTAAATACGAGTCCAAACTTTTGCAGGGCAGTGTATATATATTCGAAACCGTAAACGCCATCTAATGCCCATTAGCTTAAGTAGCATCGTCAATAGCTGGCAAACTAAACGTTTGTATACAGCAATTGTTCGCCCACAACAGGGGTTTAGTACTGAACATAAATTCATATTCTTGATATTTGTATTCTATAAAATAAAGCCCTGTTGTGGACGAACAATTGCTGTATACAAACGTTTAATTTGCCAGCTATTGACGATGCTGCTTAAGCTAATGGGCATTAGATGGCGTTCACGCTTTCGAATATATGTACGTTACTTTTGGTTCAAGAAACCACTCTGTGATTTTTGTATAGGTTAAGTTCCTCCCCTGAAATTATTAGTCAACAAGCATTATTTCCAAATTTTTGAATGATCAAATAATTGTTAATTGGGTCGACGCTTTCAAAAGTTTACACCCAATAAATCAAAAATAGTAAAAGAAATTAAGTAAGTGAAACTAAGTGAGTTTAGATAAATCACCCAACAAACACAAATAACAAATCTATGCCTTTGAACTGAGTATCAGAGCAACTACTACTTTCAGGGTATTTTACTGATCATTTTTCTACATAATTTGTAAGTAATAATTCAAATGCCATTGAATCTAAAACGAAAAAATGCTACTGAAATTTTGTTAGTAAATATGAGATTGAGTTTAGATTGATTCTGACCACTTAAATTTAATAATAGAAATAACCATTCAAGCAAATTGTACGAGAAACATAAAATAATACATTAGTAGTTAAAATAATTTGTAGAGAAAAAAAAAACAATAAATTCAAATTGCACGAGAACAATAAAATTATACATTAGTTGTTGAAATAATTTATAGAGGAACAAAAAATAATAAATTCAAATTGCACAAGAAAAATAAAATTATACATTAGTAGTTAAAATAATTTGTAGAGAAAAAAAAAACAATAAATTGAAATTGCACAAGAAAAATACAATTATACATTAGTAGTTAAAATAATTTATAGAGAATAATAATTCTAGAACTAGGCTAATGAACTCACACAGTCATTTTCATAGGTCTCGTATTTTATATTTTAAATGGTTTGTTTAACAAAACCGAATTAATTTTTAATTATGTAATCCATTTCACGCATTTACGTCAACATCGAATCGCTAATGGCCACAGATCTATTGTTGCAAATATGCAATGGAAAAATATGCCAGGACGCTAATCGCGTAAATAATGACAGATTGTGCGGAATCGTCGACGTTTTTCATGCCGAATTGTAAAAGCTGATCGATCATTTTAATTCAAACACACACCCGCCAACATGTTCCGTATCCGACCCCACATCACCACCCCCATCCATCTTCCACTCCTACGCCAATTCATTTCCGTGTTCCCGTTTCAAATATATGTTAATGGCCAACGGTGAAATAAATATCAATATATGTATTTTGTATACATGACACGGTTATCAATTTCGGTTACTATGTTATGTACAATATTTTGTAACGATAAAAATGCAAATTACAGTTTATAAAATACACAACAAGGAAATTCTTTAAGAAATCTTCAGGAAAATTCATGTGGATGTTAAGAAGACATTGCTCTTTCAGAATATGCTGAAAAATTCTGAACGAAATTAAAAAAAATAAGCCAGTTTAGGAAGATATTTGTTTTGAAAAGAAGTAAAAATTACAATTGAATTATTGTAAAACTACTAGATTATTTTTTCGAAACGAACACTTTTAAAATTATTCAAATAGCTTATATTCATTATTTTGTAATTTTGAGCTAAAGTCAACTTTATTTTAGGAATCTAATCAAATTATACATACTGGGTAATAGAATAGTCCTAAAAAAATTATGATATGATGATATTCAGGTTTGAAAACAAAACTAGGTATTTCCAATCAATATTTCAACAATAATTCCTATGCAAGTAAAGCAGAATTGGAAATTTTTAGTAGTAATTAGCACCCCATCTATTCGATGGTTAATTCGGAGGGTGGCTTAATGGACGGTCACTCTAAATACCACAGCACAGGTGGCCAAATTGCCTAATTAATATTAATACACTGATGGTGTTAATTGTAAAGCACGCCAGCCGCGGTGTGCTTCATTTCGTGTTGTATTTACAGCGGACGGAGGCTAAAACGCTGACCGGACTTTAATTGGATTCCGCTGTCGGCTTGTTAAATTTTCTATTAAATTATTCGCGTTATGTGATTAACTAGACGGTGTAAAATGTTTAATCGCACAAGTGATGCTATTTAACAGGTAATTGTAATTGTATTATCTTGTATTTAATCAATAAAACTATAAAAGTGATTTCATCGAGTAAATAATCTTCTTAAAGAATTTAGATTTAATAATAATCTGACGATAACAAATAAGATAAAGTTTGGGGAAAAATAACGAATCAGATTTCTGTTTCATTTGACACATTTTAAATAGATGCGTTTGATTGATGATTTTCTCTATTTTTATCTATCTTTTTAAATAAGCAAGATCTCCATTGCAGCTCGAAAAACGGCCACCCTGTATAGGAGGTATTGCATTATCAAATCAAAAAAGAACTGAGGAACCAGTTTTATTTTCCTATTTGAGCCATTTGTGAATTCATGAGTTTAATAAACGATTAATACTATCGTTCCATTAGGAATTTTCTAAAATGTTTGTAGGAGTCTTGCAAAATATCATACGATTTGTCAAAATAATACTATCGTCCAGACTAAACCTTAATTGCTTTTTATAGAGAATAAATCGACGAAATCTGTTGAACATTAACGTGTAGCAACAGATAGTTTAACCATACGAACATAATAGTCAGACAGAGAAGTCGTTCAGTATTCTATACACTTTGCACACTAATGAGGTCAAAGAAGTCCGAAACGCGTATTTGGGTTCTCCAAACGTGCTGAAATACTAAGCACTAATTCAATTTTCCGACATTCGTATGTTTTTTAAAAAAGTTTAATTTGAAGTTTTAAACGAGTGTTTTCCACTCCCAGACTAAGCATGAAGTAAAATTTCGAGTTTAGAAAAGCCCCGTGAAAATTTGTCGAGGGTCGCGCAGCGACCCGAGACAAATTTTCTGGGCTTTTCTAAACTCGAAATTTTACTTCATGCGCCATGCGTATAAAACAGATTTCAAGTAAAGTTCAAATATACATAAATTTCACAATATTTTAGTGATTTATACGCGTGGCGCATGAAGTAAAATTTCGAGTTTAGAAAAGCCCCGCGTAGAAAATTTGTCGAGGGTCGCTGCGCGACCCTCGACAAATTTTCACGGGGCTGTTCTAAACTCGAAATTTTACTTCATGCTTAGTCTGGGAGTGGAAAACACTCGTTTAAAGCTTCAAATTGAACTTTTTACAAAAACAACGAATGTCGGAAAATTGAATTAGTGCTTAGTATTTCAGCACGCTTGGAGAACCCAAATACGCGTTTCGGACTTCCTTGACCCCATTAGTGTGCAAAGTGTATAGAATACTGAACGACTTGTTTAAAGCTTCAAATTGAACTTGAAAAAAAACAATTAATATCTAAAGATTTACAGAAAATAGGTTGAATTTGGAAATCATTAAATCCCAAATATCTTTCACCTTGTCAAATATATGCTAAAAGATTTCCTGATTTACGAAATGAGTTTCACTATATACCAAATACTTTTACCTTTAATATTTTTGCTGAACATTTTTGCAGTAACAATAACTTTCTTCAGGAAATATTTTATTTGTGTTTATACATAGAGGGAGTTTTTCTTTTAAGTGTACTTAAAAGAAAAACTTTCTCTATGTATAAACACAAATAAAATATTTCCAGAAGAAAGTTATTGTTACTGCAAAAATGTTCAGCAAAAATATTAAAGGTAAAAGTATTTGGTATATAGTGAAACTCATTTCGTAAATCAGGAAATCTTTTGGCATATATTTGACAAGGTGAAAGATATTTGGGATTTAATGAATCTCATTTGATCAATAGTGAAATGCAATAGAAAAACCCTGTAAATTGAATTGAATATTTCCACACAGGCAAAAAATATATGAGATTATCGCCAATGTCAGCATAGTAATTTCATTAATGGATAATTGCAGCAATTTTTATTCCTTTTACGTGCAAGTAGAGTTAATTCGGTCAATCTTGTTTTTACATGACATTTCCACTGTTTCAGGGACAGACGAGAAAAGTCACCGATCTAACTTCAAACCAGCGGCGTAACTAGGGGGTGCAAGACCCTGCAATGCGGGGGGAAGGGGGGGCAACGGCTGATGGTCCCCTAGCAATGCTGTCTTAAGGTATGGGTATAATGTTGATTATTTATTTATTAGGTAAAATTAAATTACTCATTCAAATTTTATATTATAATAATAAAACATAAGTACTTACATTAGTAATTACTAAAATTGGTATAATTACTCGATGTGAAACGCCAATGACTTCACTTTAAATCAGTGATTTAAACGCCTGACGCATGAAGTAAAATTTCGAGCTTAGAAAAGACCAAACGAAATTTTCTGGCTTTGCTAAACTCGAAATTTTACTTCATGCTTAATCAAGGAGTGGAAACTCTCTTTAGACAATAACTAATACCTTTTCAGTCATTTATTTTTTTAGATTAAAAATGTGCAATATTAAAATAGTTGTCATAATTTTGCTAATATTAAGAAAAATCGAAGATAGATATCTATTGAATTCAACAACTAAACAAATGTTTTGTGATTTACCTGTAAACCGGTTTAAATTTATTCATAAGTTTAAGGAATAATTAAATATTTTGAGATGAGTGTCATTTGTTTTGCACGACTTGCTTTTGTCAAAGGCCACCTTCTTGAATTTCTCTAAACAGCAATCTAATTTTTGTTGGTGTTATTTGAAAGGCTATTTAATTAGAAATACAACGTGGTACAACATTAGCATTAGAGATGGGTCGTTCATGAATGATTCGTTCGAAAAGAACGATTTTGTCCGGTAATTTGAATGAACTGATTCAGTATTTTAAGAAGAATTGATTCGTTAATGATTCATTCACTAGAGACGACCGTACGAACGATTTAAACCGAGCGGAATCGTATTCCCGATTCGGATTTATACATGCCGTCTGAATCCGCCCGAATCGGATGACTAATTCGTTCGCTCGAATCCGCGCACAACTTCAACTCTGCTATATATACGATCTGAATCCGCCCGAATCGGATGACTAGTTCGTTCGGTCGAATCGGTTAAAACGGTTCCTCACAACTTGCGGAAACGAATCCGCTGCAGCAGCCCTCATTTGTATTTTGTACGACTCGATCGTCGCGCGTCGGGCCGTTTTATAAAATTGAATTCGTGAGGCTTAAACGAATTTAATCTGATCAGCTGTTATGTAATAGTAATGTTCTTTTTAGGTCTTAATTTAGTGTGAATTTCTCTGTTCACTTCAAATAAGGCAGCGTAATTTTATCAGCTGATTTTTGTTCTCTACTTATGGGACAAATCACAGAATATTTGCAAGACGAATTCAAAGCCCCGAAATTTTATTTCGAACAGCTTTACGAAAATTACGAATTGTGTTTAGCGACAATGTCAATTTAATTTAGTTCAACAATTAATTTGATAATGTAAGATCACCAGCTTGGTAGGTATTTCGTCCGTCTTTCTTCTCTTTCAAAATTATTATTATTATTATAAGTGATTCGTTTATGAACGATTCATAAAGAACGAATATTTTTTAAGGAATAATTCGGTTGATTCGAATCACATAAAAGATCGAACTTCCCATATCTAATTAGCATATTTATTCTAAAATAACGACGAAAATAAATAATTTAAACAAAAAAGTAGATGAATTAGAAGCTCCAAATAAAGTTGCAATAACAAAGATTCCCCCGGCATATAGCAAAATACACTGGGCACTTTTCTTGGTAGACTTTCTTATTGTAAAGAAAGTGAATGAACATCAATTTGAGCATCTATTCTCACTTTCTTTGGTTTCTTGTTAATCTCAGTTGTTGTTTAAATTATTTATTTTAGTCGTTATAATAGAATAAACATGCTAATATTATAGCACGTTGTATTTCTAATTAAATAACCTTTCAAATAACACCAAAAAACCCTAGGTTGCTGTTTAGAGAAATTGAAGAAGGTGGCCTTTGACAAAAGCAAGTCGTGAAAACAAATAAAACTCATCTCAAAATATGGGTATTTATTAATAATTTAAACCTACTAAATGTCAAATCTAAATGTCAAACCGTTTTAGTCTCCTATTTGGTGCGATACTTTTTACGCACCCTGTACATGTAACACCTGTATATATATATATATATATACGAGCCCTAACAACTATATATTGGGACAAAATCAAATTCATGTATAATTCAGGTATTAGACAGTTTATTTCTTTTTTTCTTGTTTTTAATTTAATTCTATGTAATTAGTTAATTAACATCAATGAGGGCCAATCAGCAACACAAAAAACAAAATTATTATACTATTCTATTCTATCATCTCTAATTAACAAGGAAAATGTTCATTTTGTGTGGCAACTAAATATTGGGACAGTATAAAATAACTGTTAAAAATGAAACAAAATAAGACAAGTAAGCTGTGAAAACAATGCAGAACGAAACGTCAGATTACTTGGTAGTTGCTTTCTTATCGTATCGGGTGAATCGCTGCTTTTATTGAACAAAATGGTGCGTGGTATCTCTACAAGTTCCAAAATTCGTGAGTTAGTGATTAAAAAGTATTGCCGAAATACAAGGATACGTAAAATGGCGGATGAACTTAATATTCCTAAAACAACAGTGTGGAATATAATTAAGCATTATGGAGAAACCGGAAATATCCTAGACAAAAAAGGCAAAAGTTCGGGTCGTCCAACATTAGTTTCTGATAGAAACAAGAGATTATTAGTAAAACTGTGCAAAAAAGGGAGAAGAAATACTTTAAGGCAAATTACGACTGAATGGAATCACGAAACTGGATTGAATCTGTCAAGGGAATGCTGCCGCCAGTGGATTCATAAATGTGGACTCAAGTTTTATAAGGTTGAATTTTAAGTAGCAATTTAAAAGTGCATTTAAAAAGAAATATTTTCTTGTAGGCAAAGGAAAAACCACTGTTGACGGAAAAACAAAAGAAAGCCAGACTCACATGGGCAAAATCTAAATTATTTTGGTCAGCTACAGACTGGTCCAGAGTAATTTTTAGTGACGAATCAAAATTCGACGTATGTGTTGGTGATTACCGCAAACGCGTGATTCGCTCAAAACATGAGGTATTTCACAGAATTGCCTAAAACGTACCGTAAAATTTCCTAAAGGAGTGATGATTTGGGGCTGTATGACAGCTTCAGGATTAGGATGTTTTGAATTTATTGATGGTACCGTGAATGCAGCGAAATATCAACAAATACTGCAAAACAGTTTGCTACCAAGTATCGCCAAGTTAAATGTTGACGAAAATTACATTTTTCAACAGGATGGGGCGGACTGTCATACGGCCAAAACCACAAAAAAGTGGTTTGGCGACCACAACGTAAATGTTCTTTCATGGCCTTCCAGCAGTCCTGACCTTAATGTCATTGAAACAGTATGGCATAAAATGAAACAAACATTGAGGAACAACCCACAACGGACATTACCTGAACTTAGAGACAAGATAGAGCATATTTGGAATGAAATTTCTCCTGAAACATGCAGATCCTTAGTTGAGTCAATGCCTAGCCGAATTCGAGCTGTCATAAAATATAAGGGCGATGTTACTCCTTTTTAGAAATAAAATTCGTGCAATGTCCCAATATTTAGTTGACAAACAAAATTAACATTTTTCTTGAAAATTAGAGGTGATTGAATAATTAATTTGTTTCTTGTGTTGTTGATTGACCATAACTATTGCTAATTAACTAATTACATAGTATTAAATTATATATATATATATATACAGGGTGGGCCACGAATAACGCCCATTAAAAGTTTTCGGGATTCCTGACAGAAGAAAAATTTGAAAAAATTCTACATTGCACGGTTGAATGCGATCACCTCATGGAAAATATTTCGACTTTCTATCACTTCCGGTTGTACCGGAAATGGCTACCAACTTTGTTATTTTAAATAGAACATCCTATATATTAATTTTTTTTTAGATTCCCCGTTCAATTGTCTACCCTCTCATATGAATTTATGTCCACTTAACTCTTACAGTTTTTGAGTTAAAAATTTATTTGTCAAATATTGACCTCAAATAGACGTTTTGAAAAATGCCTATAACTTCTAGTAGGGACAAGATAGACAGACGAGCGGCATCTTGAATTGTTACTTATAGATCCCTCTAGAATTAAAAAAATTGACATCTGTCAATTTTGACAATAGGTATTTCAAAAATGTTAATATTCCAGTGCCCACTTAAAAACATCATAATTCAATGTTTTCAAATGGAATGACCAATATTATATCTCATATTGTGATTGGCAAGACAATTTGCAACATAAAAGTATAATGTCTCCCTATATCTAGAGCAAGTAGTTTTTGAGTTATTTCGAAATTTCTTTCCTCCCAGAATGCTTGCACAATTGAATAATTCCTGTACTATTCACACGTGCACCATAGTAGCCTACTGTCAATATTCGCTGAACCGAATCTGTCAATATTTTTGAACGCTCTGTTCGAGTAATATTAAAATGAATAAGTATACCAATCAAGAAATTATGAATTTATTCGTCATACATGGTCAGTGCGACAGAATTTTTGAGAGAACTTGCAGAATTTTCAACAAAACTTACCCACACTTACCGCCGATGGATAGAAGAAAATTTAGAAGACTGGAGTCAAATTTTGTACAATTTGTTCAAGTTCAAGTGAATGTTTTGGCTTATTTTCAAGCAAATCCACGCGCATTCACCCGTAGTTGCCAGGAGGATTTGGGAGTAAGCAGAACATCACTGCGAAGAATTTTGAAAATATGTCGTATGCATAATTATAAATTTAATTTGGTGCAAGAATTATTTCCTCAAGATGCAGTGAACAGGATTGATTTTTGTGAGTTTTTGTTGGTTAAAAATCAAAAAGACAATGACTTTTTAAAAAAAATTATTTGGACCGACGAATCAAATTTCTCTAGTGAAGGTATTTTCAATAGAAAAAACAATCACATGTGGTCAACTGAAAATCCACATGCAATGCTTGTATATAAATCCCAACACAAATTTAGTTTCAACGTATTTTGCCTTTTGATGGACACGCGTGTTACTTTTTATTTGTACCACGAAAGAAAATAGTGGTAGATATTTACAAATTTTAAGAAATTTTGTAGAGAATTTTTTGGATGAGCTTCCTTTGAATTTAAGAATAAGTTCATGGTGTCAGCTCGATGGAGCCTCAGCTCATTGCACACACGAAATATCGCAGCAACTGACGAATATGTTCGAAGATAGATGGATTCGAAGGTTAGGTCCTTGGAACTGGCCCGCTAGATCTCCAGATCTTACTCCACTCGACTTTTTTCTTAGGGGTCGTATAAAAAATAAAGTTTATGCCACTGTCGTCAATACCCGAGAAGAATTGGAAGCAAGGGTGAGAGCTGCATTCGCGGAATTAAGTGCAGAAGAAATTAGGCGAGCAACAACAGAGGGTGTCGCAACACGTGCTGCACAGTACTTATACGTTAATGGTCATCATTTTGAACAATTGTTATAATTTTTTTTTCTGTTCTTGCATTTAATTATTCGTTTGGAAATTACTTTATTTCAATCTTCTTGCTTTTGTTTTGTTTGTAAGTTGTAAGTGTGGATAAGTTTCGTTGAAACAACAATTCTATCGCATTAGCCATATATGACGAATAAATTCATACTTTCTCGATTGCTACACTTATTTATTATAATATTACTCGAAGTGTTCAAAAATATTAACACGTTGGAAACGAATTTTTCTAGATTCGGTTCAGTGAATATTGACAGTAGCCTAGTATGGTGCATGTGTGAATTGTACAGGAATTATTCAATTGTGCAAACATTCTGAGAGGAAAGAAATTTCGAAATAACTCAAAAACTACTTGCTCTAGATATAGGGAGACATTATACTTTTATGTTGCAAATTGTCTTGCCAATCACCATATGAGATAAAATATTGGTCATTCCATTTGAAAACATTGAATTATGATGTTTTTAAGTGGGCACTGGAATATTAACATTTTTGAAATACCTATTGTCAAAATTGACAGATGTCAATTTTTTTAATTCTAGAGGGATCTATAAGTAACAATTCAAGATGCCGCTCGTCTGTCTATCTTGTCCCTACTAGAAGTTATAGGCATTTTTCAAAACGTCTATTTGAGGTCAATATTTGACAAATACATTTTTAACTCAAAAACTGTAAGAGTTAAGTGGACAGAAATTCATATGAGAGGGTAGACAATTGAACGGGGAATCTAAAAAAAAATTAATATATAGGATGTTCCATTTAAAATAACAAAGTTGGTAGCCATTTCCGGTACAACCGGAAGTGATAGAAAGTCGAAATATTTTCCATGAGGTGATCGCATTCAACCGTGCAATGTAGAATTTTTTCAAATTTTTTCTCTGTCAGGAACCCCGAAAACTTTTAATGGGCGTTATTCGTGGCCCACCCTGTATATATATATATATATATATATATATATATATACATATATATATATATATATAACAAATATATATATATATATATATATATATAATTAATAAAAGTGGTAAAAAACATAGTAATAGTTTCATTTAATTTTGATATGGATTACCACGTAGTAAAGGTCAAAACTATCCTGATATTAAAATTAAAATTTGCGTGTCGCTCATCACTATTCTAAATTATGGTAGAAAATAAATTAGTAGCACAATTAGAAACAATTCAAAATGAATCACTGGAAGTTGAACAGAATACCGAAAAAACCGTTATTTTTTGCGGAACGAAAACCGGAACCAAAACAATATATTTTTGTTTATGTTGAATTAATTTCTCACTTAACCCGTGGTGAAACATATTTATTTAATAGTGGAAGTTTGATTAAAACACTTGGTTTGTTTCACTGATTTAGTGAAGCAAACCAAGTGTTTTATTCAAAGTTCTACAATTATTTTTGTTTAATTGAACCGGAAAAAAAAACAGAAACAAAAAAATAAGGGTTGGAAGCCCTGCTATTAATAAATGTTCACATAAAAGCGGCTACAAAATCGTTCGCTAGGAAATCTATTACAGTAGAGGTTTGTTTAACCCATTAACGGCCGAGCAATTATAGAGTTAACTCTAAAAGTTGAGGTAAAATTCTTCGGCACTTCTTTTTATGATTTCTATGAATGACTTATTGTATTACATACTGTAAATGCTTCTTTTAAATATACATAATGTATACGCAGTAACTTTTCAGGCATTCGTCGAGTTTGTCTAAAAACGTGCAATATGAAATTTAGAACGAGTGTTTCCACTCCCAGACTAAGCATGAAGTAAAATTTCGAGTTTAGAAAAGCCCCGCGTAGAAAATTTGTCGAGGGTCGCGCCAGCGACCCTCGACAAATTTTCACGGGGCTTTTCTAAACTCGAAATTTTACTTCATGCGCCACGCGTATAAAACACTGAAATATTGTGAAGTTGGAAATACGCTGAAGTTTTTTCTTTAAATGAGTAATAATCGAAATGTGAAAAAAACAAAATATTTACATTTTTCTTTATACATTTTCAAGTTAGGTCAAATAATATAATATATTTAATTAACTTATTTAGTAATTTAATAATTAACAAAAAATTAATAAAGTTGCGTGTATGCATCAATGGCGCTTAATGAGTTAATCTAAAAGCATGTTTAGACTCTAAAAAATTGACGCATATGGAATACAGTACGTAAATTATTTTACAGAGACGTCTGAAGTACCCGTGGCGAAGTTTAAGTTTTATAATTCAAGTTTTTTTAGTTAAAACAATAAACAATGGTTATAAAAATTAAAGTTGACAAAATAAATAAGTTAAAAATTAAAGTACCTACTCCTTAATCTGGCAATAGATGTCAGAATTAAAAATAAACATTCTTTAGACAGAGGAGTCTGACAGTATCTGTTAATGGCTTTCCCCTTCCACATAAAAAAAAATATTTGCCAAATAAATACAACAATAAATTTATAAAATGTAATCTAAAAAATAAGTAACATTTTAAATTCACAATATGAAAAAAAATAATATTTTGATCCAAAACGGATTACTTAACGTCAGTAAGTAAAAAAAAATAAACAATCTTTAGACAGAGGAGTCTGACAGTATCTGTTAATGGCTTTCCCCTTCCACATAAAAAAAATATTTCCTTAACTTAACGTCATTATTTTAGTAGGCAGTAAGTAAATAAGTGATATCAATAAAATAAAATGTTTCATTTATTAACCCATTACCGGCCGAGCAAATATTGAGTTACCACCAAAATTTGACTTTAGGTAAAGTTCTGCACTTCTTTTTATGATTTCAATGAATGACTTATTGTATTACAACTATGATTTATTCTTTTAATTATACGTAATATATATGTTGCAAATTTTAAGGCATTCGTCGATTTTCTAAAAGCATTCAATTTGAAGTTTCAAACGAGTGTTTCCACTCCCAGATTAAGCATGAAGTAAAATTTCGAGTTTAGAAAAGCCTGAAAATTTGGTTTGGTCGCTCCGCTCAGGCTCAGGCTTTTCTAAACTCGAAATTTTACTTCATGCGCCACGCGTATAAAACACTGACATATTGTGAAGTTAAAAATACTCTTAAAAATACTTTTTTAAAAAGAGTAACAATCAAAATATTTATATGATAAAATATTTACATATTTCTCTATACATTTTCAAGTCAGATCAAATAATATAATGTATCAAATTAACTTATTTAGTAATTTAACTAACAAAAAAATAATAATGCGTTTATGCATCAATGGCGCTTAATGGGTTAAACTACAACATAAGTAACATTTTCAATTTACAATATAAAAAAATTATATTTTGGACCAAAACGGATTACTTAACGTCTTTATTTTGGGAGGCAGTTCACTTTGTAGGATTACTTAAGTAAATAAGTGATATCAATGAAATGTTTTATTTACTAAACTGCTCTGTTATACATTATTTTTTACGTGTTATGAAAATTAATTTAACATTCCTATTACAATTTACGCAATAAACCTCTTTCAAGCCTTATTAGACAAGAGATATTTCAACATTTGACAAGCCATAGTTGAATTCCGACAGGGACGCGCATAAATTTCACAACCCTCTTCGCATTCAAATTAGCGGCGTTTGCATCACTCGATTAAAACGAGGCGCATCACATGAATGCAAAATAACTAGCATTGCGAAAAAAAAAAATATGCAAATCATACACACGTTTAAGGCAATGACAATTTATTTGCAATTTGTGGCCGGTTCGTCCGATGTATTTTTAATAGCAACTGGTTTACATCTACGGTTTTTATTATATTCTAAATGTTAGCGCGTTGCAAAATTATCACGTAAATAGTTAATGGTTTATATGTGAGTGTGTGTTTAATGTTACTTCATGGGATAATTTGATAGTGTGTGGGGGTTTAATTTATTGTGAGTAAATTCTTTGTAATAAAACGGAAAGTTCAGTGATTGATGAGTATTTAACGGATTTATTAGGTTGAAATCATAAACCTGTAACAACTACATAGGTTTAGAATAATTATAAAATATTTAGATTTTACTGTAGAAAAAGTTTATTGGTAAACACATTTTTGTAAGTACATAGCATTTCATTATTATTCACGTTTGGAAAATTAAATCTGGTATGATATGACCATTTTCGTTGACTTTCTTCTATAGGGGTATCCCAAAGAACGTGTTTACAAAGACAAGCCGCGTACATTGATAGACTTGAAATCCGGCGATCCGTCAGCAAATCACCTACATCAATAGAGACCTGTTAAAAAGAGTGGATACTCAATTTCTTCAATGCAAGTTAAAGGCGTTGAAGAAAATTGGTCTCCACTCTTTTCAGCAGATTTCTTAAGATTCGGGTGATTTGCTGACGGATCGCCTGCCTTTTTTTAAGTCTATCAATGTATGGGGCTTGTCCTTGTAAACAAGTTCTTTCACGTATTCCCAAAGAAAAAGTTGCATGTGGACAAGTCAGGGCTCCGAGGGGGCCATACCAAGTCACCAAATCTCGAAATAAGATGATTCGGAAACAGGGTTGCTCTGGCGGTGTGTGCCGTGGACCTATCTTGCTGAAACCACAAATGCTGACGATCAATATTTCGTCTTTGTAACTGGGAGATAAAAATGTGTTCACCATTTCAACGTAACGCTCACTTGTTACAATAACGGTAACCCCAATTTGTTCAAAAAAATAGGGACTGATGATGCCGAATTTTTTTGTTACTGACTACTGACAGTGAAATACTATGAGCCAAGGAATACAACGCCACCTAGCGCACTCCCCTTCTGTCTATAACGAGAAAGTAATACCCCTTCCAAAACCACTTGGTTCCCGTGCCCCACCCTGTATATTTTCGAAGAATAAAACAATAAGTTCATAAGGGTTTCACATTTAATAGGAGGGCATTGCAATATGTTTCGCCACATGGTAGCCTTATCAGGCAGATGAAATATGTGTTTTAAGTATACATGTCCCAATTGCAGCGTATATGCTGGACAATTTTCAGATATTCGTTGTTTTTTAAATGAATTCATTTTCTAGCTTTAAACAAGTGTTTTCCAATCCCAGATTAAACATGAAGTAAAATTTCGAATTAAAAAAGACTGAAAATTTGGTTTGGCCGCGGAGCGACCAAACCAAATTTTCAGGCTTTTCTAATCTCGAAATTTTACTTCGTGCGCCACGCGTATAAAACACTGACATATTGTGAATTTCAAAATATGCTATTAAAGCAATATATTAAAGACGTATGTTTTGAACTTCATTTAAAACCAGCGATTATACGCGTGGCGTATGAAGTAAAATTTCGAGTTTAGAAAAGCCCGAAAATTTGATTTGGTCGCGTATCGCGTAGCGCTACGCGACTAAACCAAACTTTCAGGCTTTTATAAACTCAAAATGTTACTTCATGCTTAATCTGGGAGTGGAAAACACTCGTTTAAAGCAAATGAAACTCATTTAAAAATCCAACGAATGTATTTATAATATAAAAAATTACGACAATGTTCGTATGTATGTATACTTAAAAGAAAAATTCCCTGTATAATGTTTACCCAAAAGTTGATCATTTCGAGATATTATCCAGCAGAGCCCAAAAACAAAATCTAAACCCCATAAGCCGTTTTTGCTCAAATTGGTACGCAGACAGGCAGACCTGGGATCCCAAAACAATTATTTCCATCGAAAAATGGGGGTCAATTTTTGACCAATCAACTTTTTACACATTAGTGTGCGGTAAGTAAAAAAAGCAATAAAACCAATAATAAATGTTGATTAGGGTTGTTAATTACAGATATTTCAGAATAATAATATTTTTGTCTTTCTTCTTTAAAACGTGTCTTAGTATTTAACACACACAATCTTCTTCATTGGTAAATCAGATGGAAAGTAAAAAAAATAATTAAAAAAATGATCTGAAAAACTGTAGCCCTGAAAGCCAAAATACATACACACACGAAAAAAGTATGAAAATCTACTAATCTATCTCTTATTAATGTTCAATGAAATTTTAATCGAATACATCGATTTATTTTTACACAAACTTGTATGTATACTGCAAACATGTAAATATTTAAACGTGTGTGTGTGTGTGTTTAACGTTAAAGCTTTGAAGTTTGCGTGGAAAATATTTATTGTATATAGGAAATAGCTATCCATCAAGGTAAATAGGACTTTACCTTGATGAGAAGATTTTGGATCAAAACACGTGAGCTTCACCACCGCAAGTTAAATGAAATTCTCTTTGTGCTAGCTCGTGGCTTTGTTTATACGTTAAGGCAAAGTTTAAAGCATAGAGGTGATGAACATTCAATGTGAAATATTCATTTAACTAAACACAATACCATATAAATATATTTTGTTTTAATTTAACAAACAGCTTGAAATATTCGTGCATGTATCCCAACTTCTGCTTGCGAACTATATACATGTATTTACTAGTAACATTTTTGTTTGAAGTATACATATCAAAAAATATAAGCTGTCAATTTTCAGGCATTGGATTGAGCATGAAGTAAAATACAGTTATCAAAAAGCTCAAACTTGAACAGTTTACTTTGAACTTTAAATCAGTGTTTATGCAAGTGGCGCATGAAGTAAAATTTCGAGTTTAGAAAGGCCTGAAAATTTAGAGCGCGAGCGACCAATCCAAATTGTCAGGCTCTTCTAAATTCGAAATTTTACTTCATGCTTAACCAAGAAGTAGAAATACTCATTAGAAGCATCAAATTGAACGCTTTTACAAAACATACAGTGAATTTTTTTTTTAGGTAAACATATGCATTAGCTGTAAATTTACCGACATTCGTTGTTTTTTAAAAGAGTTTAATTTGAAGCTTTAAACGAGTGTTTTCCACTCCCAGACTAAGCATGAAGTAAAATTTCAAGTAGAAAAACCCCGTGAAAATTTGTCGAGAGGTTTTCTAAACTCGAAATTTTACTTCATGCGCCACGCATATAAAACAACGATTTCATTAGAAGCATCAAATTGAGCGCTTTTACAAAACATACAGTGAATTTTTCTGTTAGGTAATCATATGCATAAGCTGTAAATTTTGCGACATTCGTTGTTTTTTAAAAGAGTTCAATTTGAAGCTTTATACGAGTGTTTTCCACTCCAAGATTAAGTATGAAGTAAAATTTCGAGTTTAGAAAAGCCCCGTGAAAATTTGTCAAGGGTCGCACAGCGACCCGAGACAAATTTTCTGGGCTTTTCTAAACTCGAAATTTTTACTTCATGCGCCACGCGTATAAAACACTAAAATATTGTAAAATTTATGTATATTCGAAGTTCACTTGAAATCGGTGTTTTATACGCGTGGCGCATGGAGTAAAATTTAAAAAAGCCCAGAAAATGTGTCTCAGGTCGCTGCGCGATCCTCGACAAATTTTCACGGGGCTTTTCTAAACTCGAAATGTTATTTTCATGCTTAGTCTGGGACTGAAAAACACTCGTTTAAAGATTCAAATTGAAGTCTTTTAAAAAACAACGAATGTCATAAAATTTACAGCTTATGCATATGTTTACCTAAAAGAAAAATTCGCTGTATGTTTTGTAAAAGCGTTCAATTTGATGCTTCTAATGAAATCGGTGTTTTATACGCGTGGCGCATGAAGTAAAATTTCAAGTTTAGAAAAGCCCAGAAAATTTGTCTCGGGTCGCTGCGCGACCCTCGACAAATTTTCACGGGGCTTTTCTAAACTTGAAATTTTACTGCATGCTTAGTCTAGGAGTGGAAAACATTCGTTTAAAGCTTTACATTGAACTTTAAAAAAAAACAAGGAATACCTAAAGATTTACAGAAAATAGGCTGAATTTGGAATACGTATCCTTAAAAGAAAAACTCCCAGTATAAACAATATGTACTTAAGAAAATGTTTTATTTTGCGCCTTTGCATTAGCAAACTTTTGTTACTAAATCCTTAAAATCCAAATTTATTTTTATTGCGTTTTCTATTAAAATTAAAGTAAATTAGATAGTCTTTCTGAATACATAGTATTGCGTAAGTACATTTTATAGGTTTTAACTTAAAAAAACTACGTAAAAAAATAAAACGGATAATCTGCTACACGTTGAATTATTATTTATCAAAATAAATTTTGTTAACAAGATACATTCAAATAACTATTTGAATTCGAGAAAATAAGCTTACGCTTCTTATGGTTTGCACACTTTAAACATAATATATAGAATTACGAAAATGTTATTCGTGAAAATGCAAACAATGTCTTAATTAATAAGACATGTCTTATTAATTAAGACATTGTTTGCATTTTCACGAATAACATTTTCGTAATTTTATATATTAAATTTTGTTAATTTCTTTTCAAGTAAGACTCTTCCAAAACATTGTAGAAAACAGAACACTTATGGCTATAACAAAGTGCACGAAAATCGACCTAATGTAAACAATTAACAAAGTTATTCTATTTTCATTACGTGTTTTAAAATTAAGAAAAATCGTTAAACATGCAAATATTTTTGTTGTTCCTTTTTTGATGTAATACGTTTACAATAGCAAACATTTTATATGTCAGGTAAAATTAAAAAATATAATATCTATTACTATTACTAATAATTCTATAGAACATTATTAAAAAAACATGTGAGATATTTGAATATTCCTTGAGAGCGTTCGTTTGCAATTTTTTTTTTTTTTTCATAATTCAGGAGACTATTTAGTTTCCACAATAATGAATACATAAATAAAACTATGTTTTATACCACTATGTATTTTTATAAAGAACATTACTTTAGTTTCGACATTTTCAATGTCATTTTCAATGTCATTTTCAACGGAGTATGAAGAGCAATTGTTGTGTTTAATAAAAATACATAATACAAAATTAATGTAAATTTATAAAGATATTTATTTTCAAAAGATGTGAAAATTCAAGATTGTTACTACGTCGGTATTCCATTTCGAATAATTGATATGTACATAATATTAGCCTTAAACATCCCTTTATCAGCTACCTCGTTAAACAACGAAATGAAGACCATAAAAAAATTGCAACTAATAATGGTTACAACTCCAATGTAATAAATAACATGTGGAAAAAACAAAAGGAAAATTCAAAAACTATTGTATGCAGAAAATCCTTCAATACAGAAAGCACCTTTTCGATCAATTACTTATTTCGGTAATATCAGCCTACAAATTAAAAACATCCTTAAGAAACATAATATTAACATTGCTTTTAAACCACATTTTTAATAACAAAACAAAACAATGTCATTTTAACAAATCCGGTATTTATAAGCTTGTTTGTCCCGATTGTCATGGAATATACATCTGGTCGTAATTTTAGCACTCGGCTCAAAGAACATCAGCGATCTTTTCGGCTAAATCAATCAGAAAAATCAAATTTCGCTAAACACCTCATCGATGAAAACCATTCTTTTGGCAAGGATGTACTTAAGATCATTCATTATGCTAAAAAGGGTCGAAAAATGAACGTTTTAGAATCGTTAGAAATACAGAAAGCCCGCGCTAATCCGGAAATTCCTCTAATTAACGACCAGGTTGATTTAGTATATACCCCCATTTTTAATGCTATTTTGTAAATAACCATTCTTGTATATATATACCTGCACCATACCGTAATTTAAATCACTCCGTTTGATAATGGCAGGTTGAGTTGCCGAAACTGCAGTCACAAAAATAAAAAATATTGTGTTATACAAACTTAAAGTGTTTTATTTTATTGAATTAACATTATAACGAAGTAGAAGCCTCCACCGTTCATAATATAATATTATGATTATTTATCACAAACATAATATTGTGTACATATCAACTATTCGAAATGAAATACCACGTAGTAACAATCTTGAATTTTCACAACTCTTTAAAAGAAATATCTTTATAAATTTACACTAATTTTGGCCCAAACGTACAGAAATCAGCTGAGATATTTATAATATTGTATATTTACTGATGCTATTTTTTAATCGCTTCAATTTTAAATGCCGAATGTTTAGACATTTTCAAAATCAGTATCTTTTTAAATCGAACTTTTTTATACTTCAACTTTTGCTTTAAGGCTGCGGTTTACTAGAGTGAGACAGACTCTGCCTAGCCATTTGCTACAGTGAGATAGACCTATATTTCTATTTTCAGCATAAAACGGTAAACGTAATATATCATGGACATTTTTATTGAATGTTGAGCTAATTGAATGCAGAATATACGGACACCCTTGAATTTTACGTAGTACAAGTTTTTGTTGCTTAAAAAGGAGTAATTAAATTACTAAAAAAAAAGTTATTTTCAGAATTTTTTAACAAAAAAACTAAATATCTTAATCGTTTTAAATTGATGACATTAAAATCCCCCAAGTTTTAGGATTATTTTGATGTATCATGTAATATTGTCCCATAATCAGAACATGAATGGTGCTGGAATTAGTGACCAATCCAAAAACGGTGGATTTTACCCATAAAAAATCGCAATCTTAAATACGGAATAATAGAGTGTAATACATTTTCTTTGCTGATTATAAAAGTGCATTCAATTCAACAATTAAAATAAATATCTTCAACATTTCATTTTTCGAGACGACATTTTCTATTGTTCTAAAATTACTTTTAAGATAAATACTTTGTTATTTTTAAGCTACCCCCCTCCCCCTTGCATTGCTACCTTTTCACCCTCCTTTCTAATAAGCACTAATTACTATTTAAGACAACTGTAAACTCCTTGTATTACCATTCATCTACCTGATAAAGCCACAGTGTGGTGAAACAATTGTTGTATTACAATAAATATAATGTTGAGACCTAAACAAATTACGTGTTTTATTATAGTAATATTACGAAGTTTCAACAACTAACAGTCTCAACTATACAGTACAAGATAAATACAGTTGAAAGTTTCAACTCGTTTGTATATTTTGTCAATAATGAAGTAATTGTATCATTTATTTTAAATCAATTTTAAATAAACGCAATTCAATTCCCTAAATGCAGCAAAAGGACAGCAACGTTCGATTATTAGAATCCCAACTGCGAGGATTCACATTACACTTGGATCCTTGGACCATTTGCGAATTCATGAGTTGTTTGTCGTGCGGTGTCCTTTTCTAGGGCATATGTTTGAATATATTATGCAAAGTAATCGATCGCGGATATGCGAAACGAGGATTTCTAAATCCTGTGAGGATTTCGCCCTGATTTGTTTATGCATGGTTGTACTTAAGGGACACAGAAATCTCTAAAGTCCGTTCGCACGAATCTTCTCAAAATTTATCACAATCGACTGAATTTCCTATTAATAAAAACATTCAAAGTATTTATTAGTAGGAAATTCTTATTACCAAAAACACTCAATTCTTATAAAGTTACCGCCTTTTAATGGACTTGCAAATTGTGTCATTTTTAAATAGTTAGTTTTGTCCCCAATACATTGAATGTTAGTTAATTTAAACTGATTTAGATTAAAGTTTAAAAAACAACTCGCCATTATTATTAAAATTTAGTATCAATACTTTGCCTCACAAACTATACGAACGTAATATAATCTTAATACATTCTGTGTTTTTATTAATAATAGTTATTAACTAAAAACGAATAGTTATTGGAAAAAAACTAATCGTTATTAAGTAAAAACTCGCCATTATTATTAAACGTCCAACGCGTCCAAATACACACGTTTAGGTTTCTAAACTCGAAATTTTACTTCATGCTGTATCTTTGAGTGGAAAACACTCGTTTAAAGCTTCAATTTGAACTTAAAAAAAAGGAATGTCGGAAAATGTACCTGTAAGGTACGATTCACGAGAGGTGGTTGCCTTGATTAGTAGTGCTTTTAGCACCAATACATGTAATACGAAAATAGTTTGATGTCATGAGATTACGTGTGTGAAAAGAGACAGAAAACTTCATAATATATCTGCTATCGTTTTTAGATGGAACATGCATAAACGTATGTTCCGGTATGCAGCTTTAAAATTTTAAGGTTAAACGTCACAAACAAACAAACGTTATCAATGTCTTCGTAAATCTAAATCTGCAAAAACCCAGCCACAAATCATTTTAATTAATGTGCACAATCGTTTTAAATGTGAGTTTAAGTGGTATAATTACAATTTTCACATCTACTAAATAGTTCAGGTATTTACAGAAATAAATAATACATTTATGTTGATTTTGAGTAAGCTCAAACGAAAATGTTAGTTGAATCAAATGCGCAATCAGTAGATTTGGAAAAAAGTCATCGGATTGATCTGTTAATACAGAGAATTTTTCTTTTACTTTTTCTTTCTATTAGGTAGGGGGTAGGTTCTATTAGGTATACATGCATTAGGTATACATATATACATATTTCTATTAGGTATACATATGCATACGCATGTTTTTAAAGAGTTCAATTTGAAGCTTAAAACGAGTGTTTTCCACTCCCAGACTAAGCATGAAGTAAAATTTTGAGTTTAGAAAAGGCTGAAAATTTGGTTTGGTCGCGTAGCGCGAAGCGCTACGCGGCCAAACCAAATTTTCAGGCTTTTCTAAACTCGAAATTTTACTTCATGCGCCACGCGTATTAAACACTGAAAGCACTGAAATATTGTGAACGAGTAAACTTCGCATGAAATTAGTGTCTTATACGCGTGGCGCATGAAGTAAAATTTCGAGTTTAGAAAAGCCTAAAAATTTGGTTTAGTCGCTCCGCGCTCCGCGCTACGCGACCAAACCAAATTTTCAGGCTTTTCTAAACACGAAATTTTACTTCATGCTTAACCTGGCAGTGGAAAACACTCGTTTAAACTTCAAATTGACCTCTTTTAAGAAAACAACCAATATTTGAAAATCTACAAGACGCAATATGTATACTCAAAAAAAAATGCACAAGAAATTATGATTTAAAGCTTTTGTAAAAGAAATAACACTAATATACTAGCGACCTAAACAGTATGACTTAGTCATGTAACGTCAAAATTTGACACAACTAGGAAAAATCGTTGCAGATACAACTGTCGACATACTCTCTAAAAAATTTGAACCACACATTCCACATCAATGAGTCATAGGACATCTCTCCCGAATTCCACTATATATTTATTCTATTATTAGTAATATAAAATATTAATAATTTTAATATTCACTAACTTTATAATGTCCAAAGAGTTGTGTCAGAAGAGCACAAATTACCAGAATAAACCAATTTTCTTAGGAACACACATTCTGATAACAAAAAGAAATTACATAACCTCACTTTTGAATTTGATGAGCTGTCATAAAGTGTCGGTTCTATGATTAACAGATAAACCATCATTTGAGTAAACCAGAGGTTGAGGTGGACGTTGGCTGTCAACCCTACGTTGTACAATCGGAAAGTTCCAGTTGACCTACGGTTGGACCTCTAGTCACCTAGATATTTATAAAACCGGGGATAAATATTTCTAAAGAAGGACGGTATTTGAGCTGTCAAATTTACACAAAAAAAAACTGTATACATCCACCCCTCAAAAACGTAACATTTCACGCTCGTTAGCTTTACACCGACCGCATTGAATACATTTGTAAAGAATCACGATTAGAGTTTATACAGAATCCCGCGGGGAGCCTCCGCCGCATTTAGATATTCTGGAAACGGGGTTTGCACAATGAATTGAATCGGATTGAATTCAACTACCCCTCCCGCGCGCTGAAAATTTAAACGCGCCGCTAATCAATAACCCTCCCGTTTTAACGTCGGGAGGCATTTATGAATATTTTAATGAGCAACAAAAATCGATCTATGCCGGAATTCGCATACGTTGTTTGGACCGGTGAGGGCAGTGATAATGCGATGCCGAATAGGGTCTTATTACAACAATGTAATGTAATTAAAATCGATCGCCGCGTAATTGGTCCATTAAAAAGTTTTATTCGGGCTGAATAAATTATTTACGGTGTAAAACCACCCTGCCCTCGGGGTCTATTACACTCTGGGATAATTTAATAGAGCATATTATGAAAATGTTTAATGGGTTGTGTTTGAAGTGGCGAGCTAAATTCATAGTTATGCTCCCCTTAAATATGGTATTAAAATAACATTTAAATCCTTCAATCAAGATTTTAGAAAAAGAAGACTCTTTTCTAGTGCAGTTCATATTCCTATTGTGTGCTTTTATAATTTAACGTCACGTCAAAATTTTCTTGACATTACTTTAGGCCGACAAATACTTTCAGTCTTAGTTGGGTATTTTAGTTGACTACATTTTTAGTCATAGTAAAACAAATGACTAAATTAGTCATGAATAATTTAGTCATTAAATTATGAACGGTGGAGGCTTCTGCTTCGTTATACATGTTAATTCAATAAAATAAAACACTTTGACTTTGTTTGTATAACACAATATTTTTATTTTCGTGACTGCAGTGTTGGCAACTCAACTTGCCATTATCAAACAGAGTGATTTGATAATGGCAAGTTGAGTTGCCGAAACTGCAGTCACGAAAATAAAAATATTGTGTTATATAGTATGTTCAATAAAAAAAAAACCTCTAGAGTGCCATGATTTTAATTAATTTTAAATTTAAGTTGGCGTGTACCTTTAGAATTGACATATAAAACGTCAAACATGATAATTATAATATAAAATTTTAGAGTAGCCAACTTACAATATTTTCCATAGCACTCTAGAGGTTTTTTTTAATGAACATACGATACAAACAAAGTTAAAGTGATTTATTTTATTGAATTTAGTCATTACTAATTTAGTCAGTAACTATTAGTCACATGTTATTATTTGTCTCTCAATCAAATGCGAATATTAGTCAACTAAATTTTTAATCATGATTAATTTCGAGTGACTAAATTAAATAATAATAAAGCTGTATATGAATATTTAAAGGATCCTGTCATGTGTCATAGTCTGCATCTGTGCCCATCGTTTGCACGTAAACTCTGTTTTTTTTTAATATGACCAAACTTAGGGTGCGAACAGTTGTCCTGCTTTAACAGTAGGGTATGTTAAACATCAAATTTTGAGATGTTAGTAAATGATTATCAATGTGACAAATAAATCATAATTTGCACAATAAATTGTCACGATGCAGAGGTTTTCAAAAAATAGAACGCTACAACTTGAAAGTATATTTAAAAGAAAAAATGTAAAGTTTTAAATTTTTTCTTTTAAATATACTTTCATATATTCCATATAAACATTTGTAAAATTAATGAACATGTGATCAGAACTTAGTCGAAGTATATTTTGAACTTCACTTTAAATCAGTGTTTCATACGCGTGGCGCATGAAGTAAAATTTCGAGTTTAGAAAAGCCTGATTTGGCTTGGTCGCTCCGCTGCGCTACGCGACCAAGCCAAATTTTCAGGCTTTTCTAAACTCGAAATTTTACTTCATGCTTAGTCTGGGAGTGAAAAACACTCGTTAGCGTTTTCAAATTGAAAGTTTTTAATAAGATCACGAATGTTTAAAAATTTACATTGGAAAATCGTAACATGTATACCTAAAAGAAAAATTCCTTGTATTTAGAACTTTTTTAAAATTTTAACATATAAATGGGCAGATAAGAAAGAAGATAGATATTCCTGAGCAAGGAATATTACCCTATCCTCTTATCCTACCTGATCCTCAGAGACACTTTATTAAATTGGTAGTGGATACAAATAATTTAAGGTACATTTGTAATCGTAATCTTTGTGAGTTACTTGAATTGTCATAGTAATGTCAGATTTTCCTTCACATAACCTACAAATTGAAAGTTGATTTACAACATAACATGTGATCAATCTTGTCCTAACCTAAAACACACAACCTGCATCACACCACGAAATTCTTGAAATGTCAAATTTGATTGGTCATATTAAAAAAACAGATTGTAAATAGTTATCCATTTTGTATCTACTCCGAATTTTGCTAGAAAAAATGGCAAGTGCTTTACATATCAATATCACAAAATAACAACTAAAACATATTGATTAATTTTTACCTCCCGTCTTTCAATATTCATAAAAAAATACTCTTGTTAAATAATATGAACTAACGATAAGATTCGAATACAAATAATTCAAATAGTAAAATATTTGAATATTCAAATATGACTATTTCAACTCCATAACAATTGACATATTTGACCAAACCAAATTTTCAGACTTTTTTAAATTCGAAATTTTACTTCATGCTTAATTTGGGAGTTGACAACATTCGTTTGAAGTTTTAATTTAAACTCTTTGCAAAAGATATGTAAACTTAAAAGAAAACCGTCCTGTATGTGCTCCTTGTGTAACATGAAAGTGTCGTTGAACAACAGGTATAGAGTTCGTTTTAGTTATTTCAAACATAAAGCCGACTGTGTAAGCGAACTGATAAATTTAATTAACTTTAACTTCACCTTCAAAGTGAATTTAGTTTTTGTTATGTATATTTAGAGTGTGAGGCTAGAAATAACATACGCGTTAAATTTAACATTTTGTTTACTAAATCAAGAGCAACATGATTTCTCCGTAGAGTTTGCAGCCATTTTGCTTGCACTGTACTATCATAACTTCTACGGTTCCTTAACCTAACAGCGCAAAATGCATGTCGATATCACTAATAACTTTTGTTTTATACAATACTAAAAGTGACCATCTTTTAACCTTGTATTAAACTATATTTTTTACAACTGATTCAATCGAGTGATTTTTCTTGAGTTTCACCTAACCAGTTAAATGTTGAATAGGTAAAATTAAGAAAAGCGTATGCTTCCAGTAAAAAAAGAAAAAAACAAAAGTTGGTGTTAATAAAACAAAAACGAATCGCCTGAAAAATTAAAATCGATCACTATCTGATGCATCATAGCATTTACTTTGGAAATGTTTTTACAGATATTCAATAAAATAACAAATACGAAAGAGGATTATTTAAAAATCGCGACTTTCAGTTGTTTTTCAACTAAAAAATAATAAAATCAAATTTTATATCTTCTTGTAAATATTCGGCTTTTCGAAATCAACATAAACTATAATTCTTTTTTATATTTTTTATAACTATTTTTATATGTATACTTATGTTTCAATGTTTTTATAATTACAAACTACACCGAACAAAACTCTTCCCACTAAAATTAATATTTTAACTAAGCAATTTCCAACTTATTACCATACTAATAACTTTTTATCCTGGTAAACCTCCCTAATAGGGGATATAACATCCCTCCTAAATTAACATATTTATCAAGCATTATAAACGTAATCCACGTTTCGCTGTATCCTAGCCAGCCTAATTCCATGGGAAACCCAAGCTAATCCCAAAAAAGAATAACTCCAACAAAAGGGGAAACTTTACAATACAATCCGTGCTAAATTCATTTTTAAAAAATATTGATGTATACATCATTGTACTTTCCCCCATGTTAGATACTTGAAATCAATAGCTTTCACCAACTTTACTTTTTAACAAATGTTTCGTATTCCTGTTAAACTTTGTTTGTAACAAATGACAAAGTCAAACTAACGTTATTTATAGTAACAGCTTACTTATTCAGAGTAATTAATTCGTGAAATTCACATTTTTAAAACAATAATAATAAAATAACTAAAAGAGCTAAGACATAAAGTGCATTAAATGCAAATTTTTCGATTATGTACAACTTTTTTTAACAAGATTTTTTTATATGATCAATATTAAATAAAAATGCAAAACATTCTAAGAGTAAACTACCACTTCCGGTTTCCGCATTTTCACCAAAAGTTGATCGGATACTACTATTGTAATTAAAAGCTTAAGTTTATAGTGTCATCTTAACAGCTCGGTTTAGACTTAATCGTGGCGACAGAAGGACAGAATTACAAAAGGACAGACAGACGTTTTTCAAAAATGGTCTTCATCAGCTCGGTGGACCTCAAAATGGGTATATCCACTAAAATTTTTGATTTGAGAACTTTCGCGAAAACAATACTTTCCGTTTGTTTTGCATATGGTGTAAAGTAAAAAGGAATATTTTACATATACAACACAACTTTTTGGCAAATAAAAAAGGAGGAAGTGAAAAATGTACAAATTTAATAACTTCCGAAAAGTTCCCATCTGTGAGCTATTTCACTTTTGTGTGGTGATAATCTAGAAAACGGCGGAGTTTGGGAGACCGCGTGCACGGAGTCGTAAAACAATGGAAGGGAAGTTAATGTAGCAGTCGGAGGAGGGAATGGAAGTTTATTTTGAACGCGCCCGGCAACGTTTTCCCTCGAAAGCGTCTACGAGCGTTTATAAAATGTTATGGAAGGACGAAACTTGCGAGTTAAACAAGTTTTACGTTACGGCTATTTCCTGTTGTTGTTTTCTCGCAAAAGTTCAGCTTATTTGTAAATGTTTCTTTAGAAATTCGCAATTTGAGTTTTTATTATACAGGGTTACCACAAAAGAAAAAGACTCTTTTAATATTGTATAAAACAGAAGTTATTTGTGATATTGAGATGCATTTTGCGCTGTTAGCTTGAGGAACTGTACAATTTTCGATGGTACAGTGCAAGCAAGATGGCTGCAAACTCTAAAGATAAATCGTATTGCCAAAACGAACTAGGAAATTGTTAATATGTTACACCGTTTCACCTAAAGATGCTGAATTTTGCTTAAACGTCAAGATTTTTGTAAAATAGGATTTCGATTATTGTCTAAAAAGTGGTTTCACTACTTGATTAAGCCTGAAGTAAAATTTCGAGTTAAGAGAAGCCTGAAAATTTGGGTTTAATGGCGCGCGAGCGGAGCGAGGCACAATGTGCCAAATCCGAGCGCGAGCGCCAGGGGGGGATTTGGAGGAAAAAATTAAATTAAAAATTTCGAGAAAAAAACATATCCACTCCATTGTAGATACATGAAACCCTTATAATCTTGCATGTTTATATTTTTTAACCCCCTATATTATTAACAATTAGCGCTTAAAGTTGAGCAATTTAGAAAACATCAATTTTACGGCATTTCACTCGCAAGTTTAAATAATTTATTACATGCGTACTATAAATATAACATTATACACTATTGTTTATAACATAATACTGTATATTATGGTTGAAAGATCAAGTCTCTAAATATTTTAGAAAAAAAGTTAAAAAAATTTGAATATGAAATATATTTTAAATATAAATTTTAACTTTAGAAAGTGTTATAAAAAAATGCCAACTCGATGAGGTCTGTGACTATCACTAAAAATTAGTTTTTTTTTGTCTCTAACTACCCTCAAAATTTCGTATCTCCACCGGTGCGTTTTTGGGGTCGTGTGCGGTGAGCATCGCGGAGTCGAGCGCGCTATTCTCGAGCAGCACGCAACATGATTTCTACGTTGGCCCCGAACAAAAAAATAATAAAAACGCACTTATAACGCACATGTAAAAATTCAAAAAAATTAGGGCAGTTACAGAAAATATTGACAAATGTTTATATAATAGTCATAATCCTCACAATCTACAATTTTTCTAATATACAGGTATATATCATAGTGAAATTATTTCTTTTCTGAGTATTTTTTGCACCATTTAAATCACATTTACAAAAATAGTTTTATGGGTTTTTTTCTTATTGATATATAAGGGTGTACATCTGTTACTGATAAAGGTCATCTGGTTTGTGTTTACATTTTTATTAGGGGTCCGATTGGAGCTGTCATTTACCGTAACAAATGGCATTCTTGTCACACAGTTTTTACGGTTTAAGTATCTGAAATGGATTTTTCTTAATTTTCTTGAAAGCAAAATATGCGTTTAGTGTTGAACGAAGTCTCCAACAGTTCACATATTTTTCTGATCCCTAAGCGAACGATTGAACAGTATAAAGTAGTTATTAATTAAGTTAGTGTTAAGTGTTATTTAATTTGTTGACTATATACTCTTTCTTTGATTTAGTGTTTTTTTGTGTATAAAATAGTTTAGTTTAGTGTTTAATAGTTTACTTTAATTAAACTAGTGTTTAGTGTTAGTGTAATTTAATTAATCCAAAACGCTGAGTGATAATGGAGAAAATTAAAATTACAAACGGTGATTTATATAAGGTATGGTACGAACTTTTCACCAATACTAAGTACATCAGGTACACAGTTCACAATACAAAGTAATACATCTAAAAGAAGACAAACTAATTTATTGATCACCGAAAATACACCAGAACAAATATTTTCAGCAGCAAAAAAAATTTTACGCGATAAAGGAAATATACCAGCGGCCAAATTAGTGGAAAGTGCTTCCTCGGATTCACAGGAAAAAATAAAGTCTTAACTTATTTAAAAACAAATGAAGTTGAAACTGTAAAAAAAATTACAGATGAAGAAGCTCTATCAATTTTTATTGATTCAAAAATGACGGCAGCCAGTTATAAAAATTTAAGAAAAAAACTACGTTCTCATGGAGCAAAAACCTTTTACCATCTTACAATAAAATTAAAATAATGAAGACAATGTGTTACCCAGCTAATATTTCTATTTCTCAAAATGGAGCATCAGTACCTTTGCAGAGCCTTCTTGAGCATACTTTATGTAGATTAATATCAACAATTAAATTTCCTCAAGATACATCATTTAGTAAATTAATTTTGTTGTGTAAATATGGTTGCGATGGCAGCTCAGGGCACTCTACTTATATGCAAAAGCCATCTGATGATAGCAGTACAGATGAAGAAGAAATTACAGAGAAGAGTGTCTTTGTGTTTTCACTGGTTCCACTTAGATTATTTTCTGATGAAAGTGTTATTTGGAAAAACGAAAAACCTTCATCTATTAAATTATGTAGACCGATAAAATTTATTTATGCTAAAGAAACAAAACAGCTTATTCTAAATGAAGTTAAGAGTATGAGGCAAGAGGTAAATTTATTGGAAAAACAACAAATTTATATTAATGGTAACCATGTAGAGGTAAATTTTAATTTGTTGTTTACAATGATCGACGGCAAAGTTATAAATACCTTAACAAATACTCCGAGCTCAAATTGTTTTATATGCAAATGTGCTCCGAAGGAGATGAATGATATTGAAAGAATTAAAAATATTCCTATTATCGAAGATAATTTAAATTATGGTATTTCTTCCCTCCATGCATAGATTAAGTTCATGGAATGTGTTCTTCATATCTCCTATAAATTAGATTTAAAGAAAACAACTACTCACGGATGTACGATAGAAGAGGAAAATAATATATTTTGAACTAGAATACAAAAACTATTACGTAAAGAGTTAGGGATAAGGGTTGACATTGTTGTGCAAGGAGGAGGTACTTCAAATACTGGCAACGTTGCTCGAATATTTTTTCGAAATTATGAGAAAGTAGCTGTCATCACTGAATTGAATGAAGAATTATTGAACAGATTTTATACAATTCTTATAACAATGTCGAGTTCTCGTAAAATAAATGTATTGATGTTTGATAAATATGCAGAAGATACGGCCCGACTTTACACCTCGTTATATGGATGGTATAGAATGCCTCCTAGTGTCCATAAAATTTTAATTCACGGGAGCAAAATAATTGGACAATGTCTTTTACCAATCGGAGAACTTTCGGAAGAGGCACAGGAAGCAACCAATAAAATATATAAGAGAGTTAGAGAAAACCATACTAGGAAAAACTCTAGGCTTGATACAATTCGAGATTTATTTAATATGCTTCTTGTATGTTCTGATCCAACAATTTCTTCTTTGAGAAGCGATGTAAAAATTCATAAAAAACAACTACCTGCAGACGCTAAAAAATTAGTTATTTGTGAAACGGACACAAGTGACAGCGAAGACGAACAGACTGATGAGGATACTGACAATTTTTCATTTTAAAAAAGTAAGTAAATAAAACAGTATAAAATACATAACTTCGTTGTGCAAAATCAGAAAAATGTAATGTATATTCTGATTAAAAATTCATATTTTAAACAACAGATTAAATTATTTTTAAACTACAGCAGATACTTTTCACATTTGTACGTTTTTTTGAGGTGCTTTATTTTTTATTAGGCGCAACCGATAAAAATCGACTCGGTCATTCGCAAAAACCTGACACAAAACGCACATGTAGAGATACGAAGTTTTTAGGGCATTTAAAAACATACCACATTTTTTGGTGAAAGTCACAACCTATGTAATAATTATAACAATTGTATATAATTTTGCTGCCTTGAATTATTATTATATTATTTCTTTAAGAAGATTGCAAACCGGAAGAACTGTGACTATCATATAAACATTTGTTAATATTTTCTGTAACTGCCCTAATTTTTTTGAATATTTACATGTGCGTTTTAAGTGCGTTTTTATTATTTTTTGTTCGGGGCCAACGTAAAAATCATGTTGCGTGCTGCTCGAGAAAAGCGCGCGATCGACTCCACAATACTCACCGCACACGGGCCTCGCCCGACCCAATTTTAATTGGTGGCGTCAAATAAAAAAATTAAAAAGACCCCAAAAACGCACCGGTGGAGATACGAAATTTTGAGGGTAGTTAGAGAAAACATAAAACTAATTTTTAGTGATAGTCCCAGACCTCATCGAGTTGACATTTTTTTTTATAACACTTTCTAAAGTTAAAATTTATATTTAAAATATATTTCATATTCAATTTTTTTTAACTTTTGTTCTAAAATATTTAGAGACTTGATTTTTCAACCATAATATACAGTATTATGTTATAAACAATAGTGTATAATGTTATATTGATAGTACGCCTACTATCCATGTAATAAATTATTTAAACTTGCGAGTGAAATGCCGTAAAATTGATGTTTTCTAAATCGCTCAACTTTAAGCGTTAATTGTTAATAATATAGGGGGTTGAAAAATATAAACATGCAAGATTAGAAGGGTTTCATGTATCTACAATGAAGTGGATATGTTTTTTTCTCGAAATTTTTAATTTAATTTTTTTCCTCGCGCCCGGATTTGGCACATTGTGCGAGGCGAGCCCCGGCAAATCCAAATTATCAGGCTTTACTAAACTCGAAATTTTACTTCATGCGCCAAGCATATGAAACATTGGTTCAAATTAAAATTCAAAATACACACACTGCTGACATTTGAAATCACTTTAATAAATGTTATAAATGTTTATTTACTGTATCCACATGTTCCAAATCTCAAACGCCTGAAGCAATTTGCTTTTGGATTTTTTAAAATTATTCTTACATATTATTTTTATACAATTTTGAAAGCGCAAGATTTGGTTAGACGGAATAAATATTTGTTAAATGTATTAACCTTAGATCAAACTTTAACAGTGTGTTTTGAACTTCACTTTTATCAGTGCCTTAAAATTTGGATTGGTCGCTCCGCTTCGCTACGCGACCAAGCCAAATTTTCAGGCTTCTTTAAACTCGAAATTTTATTTCATGCTTAATCAAAGAGTGGAAACACTTATGTAAAACCAATAAATGTCTGAAAATGTATGTAAACAAAATTTCGCTGTATTGTGACTAAATATTTAACATTTTTCAAAGTAACTAGGTGAATATTTTACATTTTAATTTTGTAGGATATAAGGTTCATTTCCAAAGCTAATATTAATCCTAGGTTAATTAATGTCTCTTTTCGAAGAGCATTGATGATTCCGGTCAGAGTGCGTTTGTAGAAGGGCGGCGGAATTCGGTAGATCAATGATTCCTGCTATGGGAAATATGTTTGTACAAGGGGTGGAATTCAAATGTTTACCCAGCATCGATTAAACGTCTTTCCTATGCTGTATTAGGATTATATTGATGTCGCTTTATGTGAATTGTTGCTTCAGTCTGATTTATTAAAGCTCCAAATGTTACATCAAATAACATGTTTAATTTATGTTTGCACTGTATTTTATGTGTTTGTAAATGTCAAGCAGGGCCGGCGCTAGGGTCACTTACGTGCGCTTGCAAATCTAACTGAAGCGTTCCTTCCCTGGGCGGCAGTGAAATCAGTGATTTTGTCACCAAATCTGGTGTTTTTCACTTTTGGATTGGGATAAATTGTTTCGGATAATTTTTGGTGCTTGGATTTATTATGGATTTAGTTACAAATCAAGTAGAGAGAGAGTGACAAAGACATTTTATTTTAATGCAAGACCAAAAAATAAAACTGTATACGGAGATTTTTTTGAAGTATAAATAGGATAGTGGTAATTTAAGGCGGTAATTACTACTGGTAACGGTATAATTATATACAGCGTTTTTTTTTCTTGCACCATACGCTCGAATTTTGAAAGAGCAAGATTAGTTACACGAAATAAACCATTATATAATTTATTAACGCGAGATCAAACATAAGGCGTATATTTTAAACTACACTACATTGTCGTTTATGTTTATTTATTTAAAAATTTTATCAATACACTAATAGCGTTTTCTGCCTACTGCCCTAGTGTGCACTAATGCTGCATCGGCGAAGTTTTGCGTTTTCTGCTTCCGAACTTTTTACAGAAAATGTGCATTTGAGCCGATTGAGAGCAGGAAAGCGACACTGGCCCATGTTGTGAGTGCTCCATTTCCAGTGTAGTTATTTTGGCGGACAAAATAACCCGGTTTTAAACAAAGACCACTGACTGACGGCACTGCCCGCGTTCGGTGCGCACCGATTCCAACTTTTTGTAAATTTTCTGTGATACATACTTTTTATTATATACAGATTGTCACAGAATAATTTTCAAAAATGCTAGGGGACACTGAAATAAAAAAAAATAGTAACAAACTAGTGTCCGAAAATTTCTCAGTGTCAAGATGAACTATAAATCTCAAAACAATGTCAATTAAACAGGAAAGAGTAGTTACTCTACTAGAATTGCTTGAAAATATCCCACTTAATATTTTAAGAAATATTATTTTTCAGCATGATGGTGCATCAGCACACTTTGGATCAAATTGTCAAAATTATTTAAATGCACAATATCCAAATGGATCGGAAGAAAGGGGCCGATTTCTTGGCCCACACATCATCAGATATGAGTGACCTGCTTTAATTTAGTAAATAACTACTCTTTCCTGTTGTAATTTAGATTGTTTTTAAGATTCCTAGTTTATCTTAACGCCGAGAAATTTCCGAACACTAGTTTATTAATAAAAAATGTTTATTTCAGTGTCCACTAGCATTGCAATTAGTTGATTGCTGATAACACTGATATGAATACTTTTAGAATGCTTCGATGCATTTTTTTAATACCTATTTTCTGGCTGTCGAGCTATTTTATACCCAAAAAATTTGCTAAGGGGTAAGTTGGGGGTAGCAGAGCCCTGGAAGGATATCTTCACCCTTACCTCATTCGTTGAGGATGTGGTAGGGATACATACTCCCCAAACCCATTGGTTACCCCTGAGCGTGGGTGATTGCTCTCAATCCTCATTGGTCAATCGCTCGCTCAACGCTGATCGGTCGAGCATCATTTGAGCGACAACGAAGCATTTGAAAGTGACACCTCTTGATTTAGTCAAAATATTTTCTTAAGTTAAAAAAAGCCAGTTCTTTAGTGAAAACAAAAAATGAATATGATTAAATTTATTCTTAACTATTGGTGAACTATGGATTGGTTGAATGCTGAAGGCGCATTTTAGAAGAAAAACAACAAATTATGAATATCAAAAATTGTTGTCTAAACCACAATTAAAATAAAAATATACATAAATTTAATAATGAGTATGCCATTTTCAATACATTTGCACACAACACTATACTTAAAGAGATATCAACGATCAATCGGTAGATCAATCATTATATCTGTGGAATAAAATTAATTAAAAATTGAATACATTGAACGTGCGAAATAGAAAGAAAATAATTTAGGATAAACTTTACCAAAAACTGAAGATACACTACAAGGCATCCAATTTCGCTGGACTCATAACACACCTTTTGTTAGATGTAAGTTTTCTTTAAAAATGCAATTCAGATACTTTTATGAAATCCTACGTAATAAACAATTCCATTTTTTAAATTACCAAAGTCCTTTCCAATTTCAAAGTTTGTTATTTAATTTTATTAAGTGTGATTTAACAAAATACGAGCAAATGCATATTCAATTTATATTCTTTTTCTTTGCACCGAATTTCACAAACTTCACATTCAATTATTACAACACTTGTAGTAAAATTCCACTCGTAAATTCTAATAAAGACACCCACTTATCGAATCCTCATGAATAATTTGTCATCAATAAAACATGCGACAAATTCCTTTCAACCAAGCTTCCCCCTGCCTTCCTTAATCCATCATTCTCCATCTTGGCAATTTTGTCACAGCCTGCTTAATTCCATACTTTTAAATTAGGGTGCGGTGGTGCGGACAAAACGTGAGGCACTCTGCCAGGAAAAAGCTCCCCAAAAACTTTTCCCAAACAGATAAATCAAGGGATTGACCTTCCGCTTCTTCTCCAGATATCCAGGCCAAAGCGCAGAATAACGAGAGATTTTGTTTATTTATTTGTACGGCTTTGTTTTTGCTGGATTTATTCGTTCCCGGTGACATAAGGAACTCATTTATATTCGCGAGGGGAAATCTACCGGGAAATATTAATGTATTTACATCCGCTCGGAGGAAAAATGTGGAGTATTTGAGATTCCTTGTGCTTTCCATAAAATACATGAAAAAATAGCAGATTTTGGATCATTAATTACATGGGTACTAACTAAATATTTAAACATAAATATGGACTAATTTTTCATTTGAAATAATACAAGAATTAAAACAATACAAAAAATGTTTGTTTGAAGTACATATACATATCTCGATAACTAGAGCGTTTAGTAAATTTGCAGGAATTCGTTCTTTTTTTGACAAAAGCGGTCAATTTAAAGCTCCTAACGAGTGTTTCTAAACCCAGATTAAGTATGAAGTAAAATTTCGAGTTTATAAAAGCATGAAAACTTGGTTTTGTCGAGTAGCACGTATGAAAATTTGATTTCAAGTGAAGTTTAAAATATACTACTAAAGCAGTATGCTAAAGATATATATATATATATATATATATATATATATATATATATATATATATATATTTTAAACTTCACTGGAAATTAGTGTTTTATACGCGTGGCGCATGAAGTAAAATTTCGAGTTTGTGAAAAAAATGCCTGAAAATTTGGTTTGGTCGCGTAGCGCTACGCGCTACTCGATTAAACCAAATTTTTAGGCTTTTCTAAACTCGAAATTTTACTTCATGCTTAACCTGGGAGTAAAAAACACTCGTTTATATCTTCAGATTTAAAGCGTATCCATACTCGTATGTATACTTAAAAGAAAAATTCCCTGTGTAAACTTTGGTTGTAGCTTTTGCTTTTTCACATAATAAATCGTCAATGTCGACGAAAAAGTATAATAATAATAATAATTATAATTATAAAACTATTTGAATTCGAGAAAATAAGCTTACGCTTTTTATAGACTTTAAACATAATATTCGTATAAAATGCAAACAATACGTCTTAATTAATAAGGCTACTTAAGACCATAAATACCTATTTGCACGAAAAGTAGTTGTTTCAATGGGTATTTATTGTCTTAAGTAGTCTTATTAATTAAGACGTATTGTTTGCATTTTATAAAGGGTATTTCATAAGCACGCTCGACTTTTAAATGTAAATAAAACACGTTGTATGTGAGATATCCACTTAATTTTTTTATCATTTGAAAGTATATTTTATGGCAATTTGTATGGAATAAAACGTCGTTTAAATATCCGCTGCGGCTTTGCTTGGTGGCACGTATTCGGGAGGTTCGATTTTCGATGACTTTGCCGCATAAATCTGGCTGAATTTGCTAGATGGCGTTTGTTATGTTGACTTTGAGGGCATCAATAGTTTACGGTTACGGCATAGACCTGTGATTTGAGATAGCCTCAAAGAAAGAAATCTAAAAGCTTTAAATCACACGATCGTGGTGGCCAGTTCACGTCGCCGCCGCGCGAGGTACCTCGCCCTCAAATCGCTCGTGCAGAATGTGCGTCGTGGCATGCGCTGTGTGGTACGCAGCGCCGTCCTGTTGAAACCACATCTCGTTGGTATCCTTATCATCCTCACTAAACATTATTTACCAAACCGGTTGACTCAAATTTAGCCACCAAAGGTCGAATAGTCGACTTGGCAGGACGGTTGTGGCGAGGATAAAAATCACGTAATGCGACGAACGTTTCTCGAAGGAAGCATTGATTTTGAAATTAAAATTTATTGATTTGCACACGTTGTTCAACTCTATAACCTTCCAGATAATTTGCCATACACTACTGAACAATTTACAACCATTTTGACAGATGTTGCTTTAACATGGAAGATATAATCTAACAAAGTTCAAGCGTCGATGTTGAAAGACCCTTTACGAACATTATCGTAATTTTATATATTATATCAATTTTGTATCTTTCGTGTTTAATCTTCTTTTATCCTGAACATTTGGGTGGGGGGGGTTCCCTCATTTCCCTCCCCGAGGATCCGCGCCTGACAATAAATAATGGTGGTCGGTAAAAGCAAAATAAAAATGCATTCATTTGAAAAACAAAATATCAAAAACAAATATAAACATACGGGTTATATTGCATTTTTGTATGAAACACTCGCTTTGAGGATTAATTGCGCTTATCACGAAGCTTTCAAACAGATTCAATCCTCAGTTATACGGATAATATTTAATTATAGCATATGCTAGTTGTCATCAAGTAGATTAATTTAGCGTTACTAATTACACGGCACGCTTGACCATTATAACTCGATGACAATTGTCAAAGCTAATTAATGACTTTCCAGACCAAAGAGGAATATTAAATATACTCGCAACTACCACGCAATAATTTGAGGCAAATTTGTTATTGGAAAATTACTAGATAATACAATAATTGGAGATTTGTTTTAGTTGGGCGGTTGTTAATAAAAATGAACGTTTCATATTTATTAAAAAAAAACATATCAGTTACTACGTAATATTGTCTGTACGAACATACATACTTATTTACAAGCCTAATCACGAATCCGTTTTCAAGTATTCGAATACCGCATTCGAATCCTCTAAGGATTCAAATCCGGGATTCTAAACCTAAATCATTTGAATCCTACCCAGCTCTGCTGAGTAATAGCCTATAGCCTGCTATGATCGTGGGCGTATTTAAAAACATTGTCTATGGATTTAAATAGATTTTATAATTTTCATGTGATACAAAGAATTAACTCTTGATTTAGATCAGGGGTTTCTAAACTACGGCAGGCGGGTTAAATGCGGCCCCGACCTGCATTAATCCGGCCCGCTACTATTTGTAAAAATGTTCGTAAATATCATATTTAAAAATACTATAACGTTGATTTGTTACATTTTTGAAAATTGTTATAAAATAATTGGACCTTGGAGAAAAAAGTATTTTCAAACTCACTGATTTAAATTACCTATAAATCAAACCAAGTGATTTTTAATTTAAACAATTTTATTCATATATTAATATCAGGGGGCTTTACTCGAATATAATATAAAAAAAATTAATTAAATTTCCTTATCTCTCTGTCTCCTATTTTTATGAAAACGTTTATCTAATTTTTCATTTTTATTTCAAGTGGGAGAAAAAGTGATGAATAATTTTGTTGATCAATTATTATTCAAAAGCATACCTAACAAAAATTAAAACAATCACTTACTTATTCATGAATCAAAATCGATCCTAACTTCTCTAAAAAAATTTGCATCGTCCATTACACGACACTAAGACACTCCAAAACTAAAAATCAGTCGATATTGTGAAAAAGTAAACACACGAAACGAACCAGGCGAATAATTTATCTCAACAGATGATAATGAAAATGTGCACGAGAAACACACAAAATCCGCGCAAGAGTGCTTGTTGTTAATCGTTGATTTTTTGTGCTCTCAGCGCAGGTAAATAGGAGGAGGAAATTATTGGCTCAAACAGGTCAGTATGGATTCCGGGAGTGAGTGAATCGTTGAACTGTTTACGCGATCGGATTAAATTATTTAATTGTAAGGTTTTGGTTTTGGAATTTAGTAGTTGAATTTTGGAATTTAGTAGTAAATTGTTTGTGTATTTAGAGTAATTAATTAATTGTGTGGTTTTGTTGTCGATGGGGAATGTAATTAGATCGATACATCACCTACTGGAGAAAATAATAAAGGTATAGGGAAATCAACATTTTCTGCTTTTATAAATTCGAAATGTTTACTTCATACTTAATTAAAGAGTGGAAACACTAGTTATACAATAATCATTAGCTTATTAGCATATGCCAATTAGCTCTGTTCGTCTTAATTTATTATTATCTGTCATTGTCATTTTTGGTGTAAGCGAGGGTCATGATTGTTGGAACTGTCCTTTAATCGTCATGATCGCTAAGGTCCTGAAATCATGAATGGCGCGGAATAGAGATGTTTGCGTTTTATTATTATTATTATATTTTTATTTCAGGGGATACACAGGGGGTCTAGTAAATCATGGTTAATAGGATTTGAAGCAAATTTATCTACAAGGTGGATAAATTATTATTTTGTGTTTCATAAAAGTCATGAAAATCTAATATAATTATGTTGCTTCACGAACATTTATTTGATTTAAAAACAACACAGTTGGGAGGGTTTAACTTTTATTGTTGAACACTGATTTGTTTCACTGCACAGTGTTTTCATCAGGCAGATGAATAATGTGTTATTATTATTTCAAATAGTATTATAAAGTTTTATCAAGTATCCGCCTTGTCAATTATTAAATATTATGGCAATTTGTTATGATTATTGTATCAATAAAATGTATTTTTATTCTCTATTATTAGAATATCAAATATATTTTTTGCTTCTGACTTACACACTAATCAATTTCTCTTTCAGACAGCACGTTGACGCAACTGCTTTAATGAATTCTTAATTTCCAACCCCTCCAACGAAACAAAAAAAATCACTCGTAACCTCAATGCCGGCGTTGATAAATACAAATATCATATGGCTATTATATATCGGGTTGCCGTTATTTGCTTCAGGCGGCAATAACAACAATTTAATCGACAGGTTAATATTTATATTGTCGGCCTTCGAACTTTTATTGGAGTTTTATGTTATGTTTTATTTATGTTAAGAAAATAAAATACAATATACACGCGGATGTATTACATGGAAGTAGTTTCATCAATTAAACGGAAAATGTTTAATGACTATTTAAATTGTGCACTTAAACAAGTATTAATAATTGATTAGCTGTTAATTTATTGTGATTCAGGATATTTTGCTTTTTAAAAGTGAATTTATATTGATTCATTAATATTTCAGAGTAATGTTACAAATAGGGTAGTTTGGTTTTTAAACGAGAACTTTGATATATTTTTTTAATATTGAGCTACTAAGAAATAAAACTAAAAGGAAAATAAAAATAAAAGGGGTATAAGTTAAGACATATGTCATAAGCAGCGCCGGCTCACAGCCTAACTTCAGGGTCGGCCACAGCGCCAAGGCACACAAAATTTGAGGTTGGGATCGCGCTTTATAAATACAAGGAATTGCACAACAAAGTCACCTTTCAATAACGAATACATATTACCTTGGGTCTCTGGCCTACCCTGAAGTTAGGCTGCAAGCCGCCGCTGGTCATAAGCCATCTATAGACGCGTTTAGAGATTTATCTCTCTTCAGTATAGCCTTCTTTATAACTTATTAAATGTGCAAATTTGGGCATGTCCTGTAAAAAACCATTGTTGTATATTAAGACTGCTTTTATTTCCACTTCCGATAAGCTGCAATTTTTAAAAACTGAAAAATATCGTTTTTATTACATCTGGACTTAGGGATCATTTTCATTTGAGTTCGATGAACTTATGACGATGACAATGCTTAATTTTAAGATCGAAATAAACTGTCGACATAAAGTTTTTTTTAAAACATGAGTTATAAAAACAAAAGGTGATCGTTGGTCTAGCTCTCTAATGTCAAAGTAAACAAGACCCATGCATTTCACGGGGCTTTCAACTGCTAGCGCGCCACGGAAAATCCAAATTTTCAGGCTTTTCTTAACTCGAAATTTTACTTCATGCGCCACGTGTATAAAACACTGATTTCAAGTGAAGTTCAAAATATATTCAACTTGACTTTATGTTTAATCTCACATTTAATTTTACAAATGTTTATTGTTGATAAAACGAAGTGATGTTTTCCACTACTTCTTTTGGTTTGTTTTATTTGATCGATTTATTTTATAATTTTGGAATAAAGCTTGAAAATGTGTCGTATGTTTCATAATTTAGTCCCAACATTTAGCTCTTCTAGGTTAATCGGCTCAATTTTGTTGTTGGTGGTTTTTTTACATAAAAATAAAAAAATCAATATTTCCTTACAAATTGTTAATATGTTTTTACTTCTTTATTACTTTGCGAGCGTCAAAATAAAGCACAATGTTCTTATATTTTTAATAACTTCGATTAATGTTGAGCTTCTGTTATTACAACTTCACAAATCTGACATTTATATGACACTTAGCATGTTAGGACTTGTCTAAACTCATGCGAACAAAACCCGAAATATGTTTCAGTTCGAACTATGTCTGTGAGCAGTAGACATTTCGGGTTTAGTCTAGACAAAACCTGACCCCCCCTTCCCATAAGACCGAGATGGCCCCCTCAAAACCCTAAGACAAATTTCTGAGTGCGCGCTTGGCCGATTGTACATTATAGCCGGTGTCGTTATAAACGATTTTCACTGTATTATGTTTGTCCAAATTGTTCACTTTAAAAAAAGTATCAAACATTGAATTAGAATAGATACTCGAATGCATAAATTTGAATAATGTCTACCTTTAGGTACGTACTTTGTACCAATACAATATTCTGTATTATTATTTATATATATATATATATATAATATCTTTATTTATAGACTTTTAACAACTTTAATTTTACAACTAGAATAAATAATTTCATTAAATACGCCTATTATTGGGCTATCGACCATCAGTCTTTCAGCCATCATTATTTATTATCACGATAATGCTTACTACATTAATAAACTAAATGATTCTTCCATGCTTTGATAAAAAAAAATCGACGGAGTTCAGAACCTCCAGAGCTTTTCGTACGTACAAAAAGGAAGTATATTAAAACTTAAGTGTATCAAACGGGCCTTACCTTGAATCCTTTGTACCACTCTTTGATTGTGGTTTCATCGTATCGTGTGTGTGACTTTAAGAAGTCCATATCCTCTTTGGAAAGTTTGTCCTTGCTGCCGAAGCACCCCATTTCGCTCCGCACAGCTTTTCACCTGAAATCCCATTTGCTCTTTATTATGTGGAAAACTTGCCGGCGCTGTTCGGTTTATATAGAGTATACGTTAAAAAACACATTTTTATTGTAAAGGGAAACTTGCTGAATGGGAATTTTGTGAGGAAATATTGGAATGTTTGTTTCATTAATAATTCAGAACTGTATCCCACATAACTCTATCAAATTACTAAAGCAACGAATATTTAAATTTTTAGTCAATAGATTTTCATATACAATATCCCAAGTGCGAAGCAAGCATTTTACAGAAAATTTTTCCGACCTGTCACACAAGTGTTTGTTGCAACGAGAATTGCCTAAGGGGCAACAAACACGCGTGTGAGAGAAGGGAAAATTTGCGGGATATATATGCCTGCACAAAGGATATTTGTTCAGACAATCGCGAGAACAAAAATAATAAGAAATCATCGAAAAGTTTATCCTTATTTTACTTTAAATTTCACCAACTGTTCCAATTTTCATCTATTATAAATAAAAATGCTCTAAATGCTTATTTTTGAAATTCTTGTTATTTACCTTTAATAATAAAATTACTAAAAATTAGACATCTAGTTATCTTCGCGGGAAATATTCGAATATTTAGCCCGGTTAAATATTCGCTGTCTAAATATTTACGTAATTCGTATGTGATTGGCTAATTTCTAATTATTACGCCATTTTGAGTAGTCCAATTCTTTAAACTGACAGGTGAGGTCGATTGTAATTTTTATATTTAATCCTTTGGTCAATCAACTTGAATTGATAAATAATTTAACGCAGCATTTAACTTTTATAAAGAGAGGGTTCATATTAATTCATTTTCATGTAAACTTAATAAACAAACATATCGAAACAAAACAAGCCAAGTAGCTAAAATCAAAAATCAGATCAAAATTATGAATCAAGATAATCTCAATAAGTGTGAAATTAAAAATATTTGTCCTCATTTACAAATTTCATTCTATTTGAACATTTATAAAATAGACTTGTATTGTATTTAATATAAATTACATTATATTTTAAAACTAATTTACGATTGTAATTACCATCGGTAATTTACCGTAAACTAGGGTATATTACACAGCTGTTTCGGTAACATAAGTCACATTCTTTTTTGCGCACGCGTAATAGATGAAAAAAGGTAAACAAATTCTTTCCCAGAAAAAATATTTCTAAAAAGCGATTAGGGAACTGGAACCAGCTTAGAGTATGCAGTGGTCAAAATGTCAAAATGAAAATTTGGTTGGGTCGTTCCGCTTCGTTACGCGACCGTTACGAACCAAATTTTCAGGCTTTTCTAAACTCGAAATTTTACTTCATGCTTAATATGGAAGTGGAAACACTGATTAGAAGCTTCAAACTGAACGCTCTCCGAAAAAAACGAATGCCTGAAAATGTACACTGTATACAATCGGTGTATGTATACTTAAAATTAAAAATCCCTGTATATTCATCATACAGAGTACGATAAAAAATATTATTTTGTTTTTTCGACCTAGTGTTTCTTTGTGTTGTCATATGTTATTATACAATTAAAAAAAAATACTTTCTTGAATGCATATTAATAATTCATGCGTTAGCTGTAGATAATATATTATAATAATGCCAACAATAATATAAGAGACAACAGCCCACTTTTTCTGTTTACATTAGAAAATTTAAATACTAACTTACTATTCATAATCAGCAATCTTAAAACCCCCTATGTACGAATTTTCACTATATAAATATATAAATCAACCTTTATTTGGCATAAAATTAACATACAAACACTGTATTGTATGTTAATTCTCCATATAATAAACAAACATATAATGGTTCAATAATAATAATAATAAACAAACAAAAAAATAAACATAATTATTTATTTAACTGTTTTTTTTTCTAGTAGTTAATTTTCAGGGGTAATATCACGTTGAGCCCTGCACGGGCTGATTTTTTGAGCCCGACCGGCCCGGCCCGCTAGCAAATTTTGCAGCCCGGCCCGGCCCGCTAGCAAATTTTGCTGATTATGAATAGTAAGTTAGTATAATAATTGACTTGAGCCCGACCCGGCGCGGCCTGGCCAATATTTTAGTCTGAATAATTTAAAACCTGTTTGGAGTTTCAAAACACTAACTATCAAACGTTTATCACACTTGTAAATATATATTTACTTATTTATAGATATAGTTTGATATTAAAAATAAAAACAAACTTTTAAAAATACAGTCAGGCCCGGCCCGGCCCTGCTTGGTCTCATATTTTGGATTGGAAGCCTGGGCCGCTTAAAAAAAATCGAGACTCGGCCCGGCCCGGGTCAAAACCCGGCCCGTGCAGTGCTCTAATATCACAAGTGGTTTGAATTTGTCCAGATAAATTTCATTTTGCACGAGTCTTCGAAAAAAAAATCGAGAATGAATTGGGATGGAAAAAACCACGAGTGTTTGCGCGAGTAGTTTTTGCCTAATTGCAATTCATTCGAGAAATTTGTGAAGAAATGACGAGTGAACAAAATATAGTTTATCCTGCACAAATTCTAGCAAAGAATGGTATTTGGTGAGATAATTTAACGAATGAAGTAAATATTCTTTCTACAAAAGTGTTCTTAAACTTTTAATTGTAGACTCATCTAACACTTGGTAAAACATGTTTTAACACTAAATTTAAACACTAAATTTAAAGCTGGTTTAAAATTATTAAACACTTGAATTATTGTTTCACTGTTTCTTTTTATTTTTATACTGACTAGTTTCGGTCAGACGACCATTATCAAAGTTATTACAAGACTTGTAATAACTTTGATAATGGTCGTCTGACCGAAACTAGTCAGTTTTAAAATAAAAGCAAACAGTGAAACAATAACCAAGTGTTTTATTAATTTTAAACCAGTTTTAAATTCAGTGTTAAAATTGTTCTTGATTAATTTTCGCTGTTGTATTCCACTCCACATTGTCTTTACAGCGTATTCTTGGACATGATTTTATAGTCCATATGCTTACTTTGTGCTGAAAGCCCGTGCATTTGCATTTTGACGTTTAAAATTAACAATCAAATTTCGTAAATGATCTTCTCTCATTATTTTTGTTACGGGCGCGCTAAAATGCATGAAGGGGTCTTTAAAGAAGATTGCTGGTGCGACGTTGACGATTTTAAGCATAAAAGTCGGGCATGAAACCTCTAAATGTCCATAATCACGTGCCAAAAATGCCCATTTCGAGGTTAGGATCGACATTTGACGGTTTGAGACTACCGTTGTCATGGTGAAGGTAAATAAAATTGTATCCACTTACAAACCGTTGTTTACCTATTTATCCGCTTAAAAACCGCTAATATGGCCATTTTAAATACATATTTTCCACATGAGTTGAATTATCACTAACATCTAATCTATTTTTCGACTTTTGACCAGCTTTATGACTATTTGAACAACTGTGGTATGGTTAGATAAACTAAGTATACAAAATTAATACGAGTAGCTGGCATCTGAACTAGGGTTAGGTTAGATGACTCCACTTAATTTTAAACAATTATTTAATTTGAACTTCAGTTAACTCGTATTGCAATTGCTAATTTAAACCTTTCACTCGTTTAAGAAATAAATGCCACATAAAACAGACATTAAATCGGTAAATATATTAATAATAATATTAAATTTATGTGGACATTAAAGCAGTAGTTAACATTTTAATAAAAATATTAAATTAATTTGGACATTAAAGCAGTAGTTGACATATTAATAATAATATTAAGTTGATTTGTTTGTTGATTTTGACCATATGCCATCATCCAATAAATAATGTACTATTATCTATGACATTGCATAATAATTATATATAAACGTATTTTTCCACGGTTATGAATATCATACGTTCATCATAATTACAACCTGTACCTACATAACTTTACATACATATTTAAGACATTGATTTCCCGACCTCTAAAAAATTAGGTCAAAGCATTTTAAACAAGCAATCTCGACACCGAGCATTTTTAACACTGAAACTCACGCGAGGGGTTCACTTGAAAAAGTTTCATGGATTAATTAGCACTCGCTGCTTTATTATAAAAATTCGTCGGATTAAAAGTAAAAATAGTGATTAATTACTTTTTTAAAACAGAAGACATGAATATTACGTGTGTCTAATGGGAATAGTTATTCAGGAGTCTAGTTAATTAAGTTTTTTGGTGTTGGCGTTATCCGTCAAATGCAAATGTGCAGAAAATTTTCTCGGATGGTGTGCACAAGTCATATTTACATGCATAATGCGTTGCCAGGAGGGTGTGAGGAATTAATTCATGTCTATCCGCTTTGTTTTGTGCTTTCGGCGCATGTTAAGGAGGCGGCGGTTTAAGCGCCGTTAGATTGCCGGTCTGGGTGCACGGGTTTGAGTTTAATATGCTCGGAGCGTTTAAAAAATGAAAATTTAATTATCTAAGACGCATTCAGCTTAGAAGAATATTAAACTGCATGATTTAAATTGCATAAAATGTACGAATACTTAATTTCTCGTTTGAAGTGAATTTGAAAATGTATTGGAGTTGCTCTGCATTCCTAGGTTACTTTAAGCGTACTTTTTTTTTTGACCGCAAATTGAAAATATTTAATTAAATATATATTTGCCAGAATCCTGTATTCGAATCATTCAGATTCGGATACTTTTAGAGGATGCTAAAAATATATATTGGAATACTTGGTGCAAATGGATTCGTGATTCGGATTCGTAAAATTGTTTTAAGAAATGTAGGTAATTCGGATCCTTATATAAGAATTCCAATACTTAGAAAACAATTAGAATTCTTAAAATAATGTGTTCATTGCTTAAATGTAATTTGTTGTAAAGTCTCAAAAAAGCATAAAATCGAACGACTTGAACTGAAATCTTCAAAAAAATCCGCAGACCAGTAACAAAACTATAGACAATTAAGTTCCTTTGGTATTTGTGTAAATAATCACGTACGTTTTAAAATATCTTCAAAACATTATTAATGAAAACAAAATGTTATAAAGCGAGTGAAACATTTTCGGTGCCTTCAGGAGCGAATCCAGAGGGGAATTTATTGGGAGGGGAGACAGTTATCTTTCAGACAGTTTCAAAATTTAGATTAAATTCCACTAATCAATGACTCGGTTATAATTTTCAATTTTTGTTGATTTGGTAAATTTTTGTTAGTTTGTCCTAATTTTTACAGTTCTGAAGTTTTTATAAAATTTTATGATGTTTGTTGGTTTTGACGATTTTATTTGAAATATTAAAAATTCATTTAAATTTGGGATTTTTGTTAAATATCGACATACAGGGATTTTCTCTTTAAAGTATTCCTTCACATATTCCATAATTTACATTTGTAAAATTAATGAACATGTGATCAAACCTAAGCAGTATATTTTGAACATCACTTTAAATAGGTATTTTATACGCGTGGCTCATTAAGTAAAATTTCGAGTTTAGAGACGCCTAAAAATTTGATTTGGCCCAAATTTTCAGGCTCTACTAAACTCGATTTTTTTCTGGAATTGGAAACACTCGTTAGAGGCTTTTAATTATAAGTATTTAAATTAAAAAAAAAACGTATGTCAAAATATACATCGAAAAATCGTGATATGTATACCTAACAGAAAAATTCTTTTCATTTTATTGATTTCAACATTTCCATATTATATGTATTAATATTTTGTCAACATTGTATTTCTTCTCTACATCCCAATTTCCAGGCTTGAAACAGAAACGCAAAAATATCAAGTCGATGGGTACATAGACTTTTAGTCGAGAGCCCTTATTTGGGAACTGCATGTAGTATTTAAAATAAATTAAGTAAGGAAGGAATAAAGATTTGATAGTAGTAGTAAGAGAGATTTGGCAGAAAATATTCAGAATTTAATTTTTTAGTAGGTATTATTTCAACATAGATAATATTTATTACAACACCAATAACGTTTTATAAAAATTGTCTAATGCGTTTCATGAATTATGAAATTGTTTTTCAAATTCGTAGCAATGTTAAAAATTGTGAAGTTACAAACCTAAGATCTTGAAAGAGGACTTGTTTTCGAGGCCCTTAAATTACGAGGACTTTTGCTTCCGCCAAGTCAACCCTTAAATTTGCTAGTGATGAAGATATTGCATTTGCTATAGAGGACCAATCAAACAAAGCCATTAACTTCTTGCATATAACTATTTCTCATCCAGACCATAAATACGAATTCAATATTTTTTATAGTCCTACAGATACTACTCTACAGAATATCCTTCCATCCTATGCCTTTCTGGAGCAGCATACCATTCAATGATATACAAGTTCCACTGTCACCCAGTAATTTTAACATCGAGCTGAATAAAATTTTAATAATATCTAACAACGGTTTTTATTAAAAATTATTCCTAGACTTTCTTTCCTAAACGCATAAACAACAAGCATTAAAAAATGGTATATCCTATTAGCACCGAAAATAATAATAATAATAGCGTTTTCTGCTTACTGCCCTAGTGCGCACTAGTGCTGCACTCGCCGAGGATTTGCGTTTTCTGCTTCCGAACTTTTTACAGAAAAATGGGCATTCGAGTCAACTGAGGGCAAGAAACCGACACTGGCCCATGTAGTGAGTGCTTTATTTCCAGTGCAGCTATTTTGACGCGGTTTGGAAACAAAGACAACTGCCCGCGTTCGCTGCGCACCGATTCCGTGTAAGCCGAAAACGCTATGAGAATAGTCAAAATGCTCTCTAACATATAACGGTCCCTTATTTTTAGCCACCAGCAAAAATACTTTCAGAACAAACAATTTACTCAGTAAATTTATCAATAACGCCAAAGACAAATCTTAAAAAACCTTAAGTTCTGGTGTCTATATGTTAGAATGTAGAGATTATCCTAGGGTATACGTTGGTCAAACAGGACGTAGTTTCCCCGATTAAATATCACAACACAAAAAATATTTTCAAGTTTAGAAATCTTATTAAGATACAGGGTGCCCGTATTTCAACAGAATGTATGGGGATCTTGGTTATTTGAGGAGATAGAGAGTCGGTCAAATTGGGGCAAAGTTGCGAATTTTAGGGCCCAATAATAATCTAAAAACAAATTTGAAATATTTTTTTTCGTTTTTGAGATATTGTCGAAAACAGATTTTTTGAAATTTCGGTTTTATTTTTTTCTTAAAAAAACTATTTACAACTTTGACATTATAGGCACTTTTTAACGAGAAATCTAATAACATATTTTATTTTAAGATAATTTACCCAGGGACCATAACCAATTTTTCTTATGGGCGCCATTTTAGATTTTCATATTTTTGGAAGAATATTTTTTTCTTAATTCAATGATGTATGATACTTATAGTTTATTGTACATTTTATATGTAAAATTTTATCTTTTGTTTTTTGTAAAGAGTGCCTTGGAAACAGTTCATTTGACAATTCCTAGGGCCCATAATTGTTAAAATACATCACTAGTTGTGATGTATTTTAAACTAACGAGTGTGTTCCACTCCCAGACTAAGCATGAAGTAAAATTTCGAGTTTAGAAAAGCCCCGTGAAAATTTGTCGAGGGTCGCTGCGCGACCCTCGACAAATTTTCACGGGGCTTTTCTAAACTCGAAATTTTACTTCATGCGCCACGCGTATAAACCACTAATTTACAGTAAAGTTAAAAATATATAACGCTTAAATGTGATGGTGATATATATACCGGGTGTTGACTTGGCGAACGCAACATAGGAAATCGCATGTTAATTTTAAAGTGTTCAAATATTGGCTTCCCTATTTATTTTGGAGACAAAATGTATTAACACTTTACGTTTGTCTAAGTTAAAATAATTAAGAAAAAGTAATGCGATTTTATAAATATAATGACATACCATGGAATTGATACAACAATTGCGTATGTCAAAATAGCACAAGATATTGCTGTTACTGAATTAACGACAAAAAACATAACGCAAACATAGTGATAACTGTGGTATGCTTAATACCACTTTATTAGGAGAATTTTTTTTCTTGTGTAGTGTGAATCTTTTGCCATTTTGACATCCGCAATTGTTGTTTCAATTTCATTTTAATTTAGAGAAACGTAAAGTGATAAACGTTAACACGAATGAATTCAGAATTTTTTCCTCTACAAAAAAAGGTAAATACATATTGTTTCTAAAATAAATAATCGAGCCAAAATTTGAACATTTCAAAATTTACATGTGATTTCCTATGCTGCGTCGGCCAAGTCAACACCCGGTATAATAATTATTGAGATGGAAGAAACTTTTTTTGTGAATAATTTTGGAATAATAATAATAAAAATAGAATAAATTTAGTTTGTGCATCTTTTCCACACTGTTGATATTTAGGTCATCATATCATTAACGAGGAAAGTGCTATGATGGACACATCACCATTTTTTAAATTTGTTTTGTGTGGTAATCGATACTTATTATTATTATTACAAAAGATTGACAGTTATCTTGAACAAGTTTCTCATCTTTCACGTGGTAAAACATATTTAACTATCATTTAATAAAGAAAACACTTGGTTATATTTCACTAATATTCCTTGAGAATGACTCAAAGTCGAAACTAGTTGGAATAAAAAAAACAAAATATTAGTGAAATTTAACCAAGTGTTTTCTTTATTAAATCAGATTGACAGTTATTAAATACTTTTGACTGCTAACAATAATTAAATGCTTTCAAGATTTTATTAATTAATATATGTCATTGTTTCCAAGGCACTCTTTGCAAAAAAGTAAATATTATAATTTTAAATATCAAATCTAAAACAAATTATGAGTGTGATACATCACTGAGTTCAGAAAAAAATATTCTTTCAAAAAATATGAAAATCCAAAATGGCGCCCATGTAAAGTTAATTATTTAGTATTTTCAATATTTAACACTTATTTAAATATTAAGTAGGTTCTTTTATTCTGGGTGAAGTTAAAATAACTTGATGTTTTTATATAACGAATATCAATTCTATTTTCTTAACTGAGAAACTTGTGAATATTACAATATAATATATTTAGAGACTTTAACTAGCTTGCTTAACGAAGTATATTGAATTTAATCGGAGTAAGTAATATTTTTACTGTCTTGCGTTCGAGAGTCAAATCAGAAGTCCCCGAAAAAATATCTAATAGTAATGAATAATGGTTCTTCGTTAAGCAAACAATGCGTAAGAAGGGGCACGCATAAGCCGGGGTGAACTTTATCATCTTTAGCGGAATTTTTCCATTAAGTACAAATTCTAATTAACTATTTATTCTTCCCAGGCTTATCTGTGCTCTAGCATTAGTAAATGCATTCTGATAATAACATTTAGCAATGAATAATATCTAAGTAAAAATAAACAACAAACATCAATAAGTGAAACAAACATAAATAACTTTAAATATGATTATCAAAAATGCACGATACTAAAGTATTAAATTATATAAATGAAATACAGATGGGTACATTACACCCATAAGAAAAACAAAAGTTGGCTATGGTCCCCTGGTAAATGTTATGGTTATCTTAAAAAAAATTATGCTACTAAATTCCTCATTAAAAAGTGCCTGTATGTTGTCAAAGTTCTAAATGTCCAGATATAGTAATTTTTGAATATAAAAACGATTTTTCAAAATCTCAGTTTTTGTTGATATCTCGAAAACAAAAAAAGATATTTCAAAAATGTTTTCAGATTATTGTTAGGCCCTAAAATTCGCAACTTTACCCCGACTCTCTATCTCTTCTAATAACTGAGATCCCCATACATTCTGTGGAAATATGGACACCCTGTATACCGTGTATCCCACGAAATAGGGCCCAAGCTGTAACGGCTTTATTTTAGAATAAAATTTAAAAAAATATATTTTATAAAATCAGGTGTTGATTGTTACAATCTGCTGGTAACAGATTTTTTTCTAAGGGCGGCCATCTTGTCGTAATAATGTCAAAAAAATATTTTTACTTTTTTATAGAGATTTTTTTGAGCTTTTCAACAATGTAATAATTTCATACGCTTGCATTACATTTTTTTGACGAAAATGCAAAAAACAAAACAAACAAAAGTTGGCCAGATTACAGGCAGATTGTAGCAATCAACACCTGATTTTATAATATATTTTTATTTTCGTTTTTATTCAAAAATAAAGCCGTTACAGCTTTGGCCCTTTTTCGTGGGACACACGGTATAACTATTGGAGGAAACAACTAAAGTTGTGAAATCCGGCATTAGACTATTCATGCGATATTCGTCGCAAATAATAAAAAATATCAACAAAATAAGTTCCTTTCAATACATCAGCACATCTACAAAATCCCATAATGCGATAAGAACCCACAGGACTAGAAATAATACCTGCCATCTGTGAACCGTGATATAAACGCGATTAGATACATCTGTCCGTTATTTTTTTAGGGTTCAAAGGGCTGATCCCGATTCCGATCTCATCCGATAGGAATAGGATGACGCGCAGCGATTCCTCCGTTTTACCAATTTTTTTTATTTTCGCCAGCAAATCCCTGTGGATTGCGTTGGGTTTATGTGCATAATGAAACATAAGCATTGTGGGACCGAGTGTGTATAGCAGACCATTAGCAAACACAAGGGCGGATTGGGACATCAGGAATTATGTAAAGTGAGGCGACGGGATTGCGGCAGCGATGGCTGCGTGGATTTACATACGCGGTGGTAAAATAATACATAATTAAAATGTCGAGGAAGTGTTTTTAAATGGGGAATTTTATCATTTAATTAGGAGAGAAATGGGTGCGTAAAGAGTGGTAGAAATGAGAGGATGAAGTGAGTCATAAATGAGGGAATCTGTTGAAATAACAATTGAGAGAATAAATAAAAGACGGAAATGTAAGGATCTAGAACAGTGTTTCTTAACGTGTTCTTGATCAGGGACCACTGCTCTAACAAAACGTTTTGAGCGGGGACCACAAGGTTCAAGAATATTAAACTGCATTATAAATAAATACGATAACTGAATTAGTCGATTATTTAAATATGACGATATAATCGATCATTTAGATTAGCGTTTCTTAAACTGTCCCAGTACTGATGCATTTTATAATTCTATGAACTGAGATAAACATACGATTCCATTGTTCTGGATAGATTCTACATTTTATAAGCTCGATTCAAATCCTAATGTTTATAATTAGGTGGATTCTAAGTGTTCATAACTCCTCGTAAAAAGGATTCGAATCACGAATCCGAATCACCTAATATGATTTGAATCACGAATACTCGAATAAAGGATTCGTAAGAGATAAATATAATTCGAATCAAAGATTCGAATCCAGTTTTTTCGAATCACGAATACAAATCCTTTAAGAATAAATTTGATTTTATTATTTTTTTGCAACTATTAACATATGATTATCGTTACCAGTTGTTTTATAAAAAATATTCAAAACCTAATTATTTATTATTAACACCGAACACCGTTCATAACAGACTAATTATCTGATTCCATGTTACTCTGATTAAGGATGTATTTGTGTGTTTTTTAACCTTTGCTTCAAATCAGTGTTTTGTACACGTGGCGCATGAAGTGAAATTTCGAGTTTAGAAAAGCCTGAAAATTTGGTTTGGTCGCGTAGCGCTACGCGACCAAACAACATTTTCAGGCTTTTCTAAACTAGAAATTTTACTTCATGCTTAACCTGGGAGTGGAATCACTCGTTCAAAACTTCAAATTGAACTCTATTATAAAATCGACGAATGCCTGAAAATTACGTAAATGAAAAATTTACAAAATATCATTAAAACCGGGAAAGTCAGAGAAAAGTCATGGAATTTTATCCAAATTGACCAAAACACTAACAAAAAAGCCATATGATATTATTAACGTAAAAATTTATAAAACCAACTTAAATATTGTCAAAAACAATGAAAATAATTTAACAAAGTAGGGGTTCCCTACAGAAGAAAGTTATATTAAAAGGTCAGGGAAAAAAATCTTGAATCAGGAAAATGTCGGAAAAATGTAAAATTTCAGATTGTGGCTACCATATCAGTTTTACTTCAAATAATATTAAACAAAATTTTGAAAACTAGATTATAATCTTTCAAAACATTTTCAGTCATTAAATGTTCTTATCAAAGCATTCAGTTTGAAGTTTCGAACGAGCGTTTCCACTCCCAGACTAAGCATGAAGTAAAATTTCGAGTTTAGAAAAGCCCCGTGAAAATTTGTCTCGGGTCGCGCAGCGACCCGAGACAAATTTTCTGGGCTTTTCAAAACTCGAAATTTTACTTCATGCGCCACGCGTATAAAACAGTGATTAAGCGAGAAATTTAAAAACACACAAAATACATTTTTCATGTTAATCCTCACAATTATTTCGAATTATTTTTGACGATTCAAATCCTTTTGTAAGTGTTCGAATCTTTTATTAAGTATTCGAATCCTTTTATAAATGTTCGAATGCTTTTATAAATACTCGAATCCTTTTATAAATACTCGAATCCTTTTATAAGGATTCGAATCACCCGTATTTAGATTCGAATGCGAATCCTTTTAAAAAATGTAACGAATCCGGATCACGAATCCAGTTTAACTAAAGTATTCGAATGCCTCTTTTGAATCTTCTAAAAGGATTCGAAACCAGGATTTGAACCCTGCCCAGCTCTGATATCAACAACTTAAAAACACATGAACTTCACAATAAAGCAACTCAAAACTCAAAAGTACAAATAATGATATTTTTATTTATTCCTCAAGAATGTTTATTATTACAGACTTTTTCATAGATGAAAAACCAAATCAATAATACACAACTGAGTAACTCTCATTATTACAAATTGACATTGAAAAAAAAACTCTTACTTTCTTTTACTAGGTAATTGTTGATAATATTACAAATTGACATTGAAAAAACTCTGGCTTTTTTTACACTAGGTAATTACTCATAATATTACAAATTGATATTGAAAATAGAATAAAATACTAGGATTGTTTTACAGGTTATTCATTATCATCCACTTAAATTGTCAAAATGTTGTCGATATTTATAACACAAAAACAATCATAAAATGTTAATGGAATTGCAATTGCCTGGTAGTAAAATGTTTTGAACAAAAATTAAAAATGCAATTCTTTACGCCACTTAACTACTCTTTTGTATTATATGGTACATAAACAAATTGTTTCAATGCATGTTTGAATTTGTCTGTTAACCCATTATTGGACGAGCAGTTAAAGGGTTAACTCTAAAAGTTGATTTTAGGTAAAATTCTGCACTTCTTATTGTGATTTCTATGAATAACTTATTATATTACATACTGGAACTTTTCTTTCAAATACAGGGTGCCCGTATTTCAACAGAATATATAGGAAATCTTTGTTATTTGAAGAGATAGAGAGTCGGTTAAATTGGGGCAAAGTTGCGTATTTTAGGGCTAAATAATAATGTAAAAACAAATTTGAAATATCTTTGTCCGTTTTTGAGATATTGTCAAAAAACGGATTTTTTTAAATTCCGATTTTATTTTTTTATATAAAAACCATTGAATCCAGACATTTACAACTTTGACATTATAGAGGCACTTTTTAACGAGAAATCTAGTAACATATTTATTTTAAGATAACTATAACATTTTCCCTGACACCATAGCCAACTTTTGTTTTTCTTATGGGCGCCATTTTGAATTTTTATATTTTTTGGAGGAATACTTTTTTCTGAATTCAATGATGTATCATACTTATAGTTTATTGTACGTTTTATATGTAAAATTTTAATCTTTTGTTTATTGTTTATTTAACAACTCCTAGGATCCATAATTGTTAAAATACATCACCAGTTGTGATGTATTTTAAACTAACGAGGGTCGTCCACTCCTAGACTAAGCATGAAGTAAAATTTCGAGTTTAGAAAAGCCCCGCGTAGAAAATTTGTCGAGGGTCGCGCAGCGACCCGAGACAAATTTTCACGGGGCTTTTCTAAACTCGAAATTTTACTTCATGCGCCACGAGTATAAACCACTGATTTACAGTAAAGCTAAAAATATATAACGCTTAAATGTGATGGTGATCAATATTTATTGAGATGTAGTGAAAATGGAAGAATTACTTTTTTTGTAAATAGTTTTGGAATAATAAAAGTAGAATAAATTTGGTTTGTGCATCGTCCATACTGTTGATATTTAGATCATCATATCTTTAACAAGTAAGTGCTATGATGGACACATCACCATTTTTCTAATTTATGTTTTGTGTTATAATCAATACTTATTATTATTACAAAAGATTGACAGCTATTAAATAATTTTGACTGCTAACAATGATTGACTGCTGTCAAGATTTTATTGATTAATAGATATGAAGTCATTGTTTCCAAGGCACTCTTAGCAAAACAAAAAATATTATAATTTTAAACATCAAATCTAAAATAAATTATAAGTGTTATACATCACTAAGTTCAGAAAAAAATATTCTTTCAGAACAATATGAAAATCCAAAATGACGCCCATAAGAAAAAACAAAAGTTGGCTATGGTCCCCGGGTAAATGTTATAGTTATCTTAAAAAAAAATATGCTACTAGATTCCTCATTGAAAAGTGCCTCTATATCGTCAAAGTTCTAAATGTCCAGATTCAGTAGTTTTTGAATAAAAAAATAAAAAAGATTTTTCAAAAAATCCGTTTTTTGTTCATTTCTCGAAAACAAAAGAAGATCTTTCAAAATTGTTTTCAGATTATTGTTAGGCCCTAAAATACGCAACTTTGCCCCACTTAGCCGACTCTCTATCTCTTCAAATAACTAAGATCCCCATACATTCTGTCGAAATACGGACACCCTGTATACATAATGTACACGTTGTAAATGTTCAGGCTTATCAGTCGATCTTATAAAACCGTTTAACTTGAAGTTTGGAACATGTGTTTTGACTACTAGATTAAGCATTAAGTAAAATTTTGAGTTTAGAAAAGTCTGAACGCTGGGATTTGGACGCAAAGCGTCCAAATCCAAATTCAGGCTTTTCTAAACTCGAAATTTTACTTTGGGCGCTTACGTTTTTCAATCAGGTCAAATAATACAATGCATTAAATTAACTTATTTAGGCCCATTTGCAACACGATTGATTTACTTTAATCAGTGATTAAAGCTCTGATAATGTCAAAATTCTAAAATTTGAAAATATTATAAATTTGTGTAATAGGTTTAAGACAAAATATAGTAGCAAATTAGAGTAAAAAATTAATCAAATTTTTAATTTTTATTCAAAACATTCCATTTGTAATAATTTGTTTGTATAAGGATTCTTCTTACCTACTTGAATTATGATAGATTTGCATTTAATATTCTTAGGTAATTGATCTAAAATATATTATTACATATATGTCATTTTCAATAAAAATTTCATAACAAATGTAGGTTGAAGCATAAAAACGTGTAGGTATTTGCGTGTGTGTTTTTATCACAATCTAAAATCTGTCCTATTTTGCAAGGGAGCAGAAAATATTTTATACAGGAATTAATTCAACGAGGGTTTCTAATTAAGGTACGTTTTTTCCATTACGTATACCGAGTAATAAAAGCTGGGAGAAGATAATAACAATAGCTGGCTCTCAGCCCGGAGGCGCCACATGCTATTTTTCCCACAACAACTCCCCGTGTTAACCACCCTGTGGTTCAGGTGGGTCGTTTGACCATTAAAAACGACTGATAAATTGCGCTGTATTATTGATCAGCCGTTGACCTGAAGAAATTGTTTTGTCGATATGTTGTATAATTTGTTTATATAAACAGCAAAAAATGCTATATTGTATTCGTGGTATTTTTAGATTGAATTATCATAATTCATGTCAAACATGCTCCCATTTATATTGATGAATCAATTTCTGCGAACATTCTTGATTTTCTTCAAGCAACTCTTATATTCGTATTGGTAAGTGATCAAATTACTTCAGTGAAGCCACTTGTGCTGACTTAAAATTTCATCAAATAGAAATTAAGAAATAATCATATAAATTCGTGAGATGTCCATATCACTATACAGGATATTTTTCTTTTAAGTACACATATCCCGATATGCTGTAAGTGTTCAGGCATGCATTGATTTTTTTAATAACATTTAATTTAAAGCTTCTAACGAGTGTTTTATATACTTCATTAAGCATTAAGTAAAATTTCGAGTTCAAAAAAGCCTAAAAATTTGGTTGGGTCGCTTCGCAAAGCGGAGAGGCCAAATCAAATCCCACTTAAATTAATTGGAAACGCACACTTCGTTTTCCACTTAAATTTCTTAATTAAGTCAACGCCCAAAATTCCCTTATACAAAGGTGAAATAGATGTTATTAAAATGCATTAGGAATTATGGAAATAGGTCCTCTCTTGCGCGTCTTATTTTTTAATTTTCAGGCTTTTCTAAACTCGAAATTTTATTTCATGGGCCACGCGTATATAGAATTCAAGTAAAGTTTACTGGTTCACAATATTTCAGTGTTTAATTTAAGTAAAAGTCCGAGTTTAGAAAAGCCCTTTGGTATACCACTTTTAATTTTAAAATGTTTATTTTTGTCGCTAGTGTAAATGTACCATCAAGTAAACTCCTTCAATAAATAGGCAGTTACTTTTCTTCTTGCGTAATTATTACCTTAGTTTGGCAGTTCTGTCAACCAGTTACAGCCAATTAGGAAGTTAAATATTGAATCAGTACTTAAAAATGTATTACCTAAATTCAAGCAAAAGAAGGAAATAAAACAAGTCGTATAAGTGCTTAATGAAATACTAACATTATAACATGTATTTTTAACTATATTTTTGTACAAACGCTGTTACTTTTTGCTATTTCGTGTTGAAAATGAAAAAGCTACGCATGAAATTTCTAATGAAATTTACCCTTTAACGGGCGTAATGAAGCTATTTTAACCGTGTAAATGAGGAACTTTAACGAGGGATGTCGGAATAGTAAAACCCCGCTGTCAGTTGTAAATGTTGCGGATGGGAATTTTAGATTAAGCTCGAGCGCGAGATCATTATGTAATGGAGATGAAATGTGAAATATTTCAATTTCGCCTGTTAGGATATAACTCAATGTAATGCTGATAATGCATATCTTGTTTCAGATCGATAAAATCAAGGTATTAATTAGGTTTATATATCTTTTTGATATGAGTAAACACAATGAAGTAAAAAATATTGTTTTTACTTCTGTTTAAGCAAATAATCAATGTTTTATTTCCAGAAGTGAACTCAAAAATAAAAAATTACAAATAATATAATTACTTCTTTCACATTTCCTTTATATTTGTTAGTTGGTTTAAGAGGAAGTCGACCGCTCTCTAAACGTATAAAACTAAGCATAATGCCGTCTTAATTACATTCTTGTTTAGGGATGAAATATTTTGAAAAAAAGGGTATACTTCAAGGAAAGTACAATCTTTAAGCCCGTCTGAATAAAATATTTTATACTTTTACCGTTATTTCATAAAATAATATCAAACATTAGTAAACTAGCGAAATCGCGTTCCTAATTTTATTTTTGTCTGCAGTATCTATAAAAAATATTGAAAAACTAAATCAGTCACATTGTAGATAATTCCTTTGCAAAGGTATGTGATTTTTTTCATTTATTTATTTGGTTAAATATAGTCACTAGGATGTCGCGCGTAAAGTTTTTCAAATTTTCTGAAACTTCAATATCGCGCGACATCCCAGTGAATTTATTGTACGATAGAAATAATTGGAAAAAAAAATTCTTCGAAAAGAATTCTTCTACAATGTGACTGATTTAGTTTCCCAATATTTTTTATAAATGTTGCAGAAAAAAATTATATTGAAGATGCGATTACGCTAGTTTAACAATGTTTGATATTTTTTTTAAAGAAAAACAGTCAAAGTGGGAAATATTTTATTAAGACAGGCATTAAGATTCCACTTTCCTTAAAGTATGCCTATTTTTTCAAAATATTTCATCCCTAAACAAGGATGTAATTAAGACGGCAGTGTGCTTAGTTTTATTCGTTTAGAGAGCGGTCGACTTCCTCTTAAACCAGCTAACAAATATAAATTAAATGTGAAAGAAGTAAATATTATTTGTATTTTTTTATTTTTGAGTTCACTTCTGAAATAAAACATTGATTATTTGCTTAAACAGAAGTAAAAACATTATTTTTTGCTTCATTCTGTTTACTTATATCAAAAATAAATAAGATTTTAATTATTTCACTTTTTAACGAGAAATCTAGTAACATATTTTATTTTAAGATAACTATAACATTTACCCAGGGAACATAGCTAACTTTTGTGTTTCTTATGGGCGCCATTTTGGATTTTTATATTTTTTAGAAGAATATTTTTTTCTGAATCCAATGATGTATCATACTTATAGTTTATTATACATTTTATAGGTAAAATTTTAATCTTTTGTAAAGAGTGCCTTGGAAACAGTTGAGTAACTCACTCATTTGACAACTCCTAGGACCCATAATTGTTGTTAAATACATCACCAGTTGTGACGTATTTTAAACTAACGAGTGTCTTCCACTCCCAGACTAAGCATGAAGTAAAATTTCGAGTTTAGAAAAGCCCCGCGTAGAAAATTTGTTGAGGGTCGCGCAGCGACCCTCGACAAATTTTCACGGGGCTTTTCTAAACTCGAAATTTTACTTCATGCGCCACGCGTATAAACCACTGATTTACAGTAAAGTTAAAAATATATAACGCTTAAATGTGATGACAATCAATATTTATTGAGATGTAGTGAAAATGGAACAATTACTTTTTTATGAATAGTTTTAGAATAATAATAATAAAAGTAGAATAAATTTAGTTAGTGCAACTTTTCCATACTGTTGATATTTAGGTCATTATATCTTTAACGGGGAAGGTGCTATGATGGACACATCACAATTTTTTTAATTTATGTTTTGTATTATAATCAATACTTATTATTATTATTACAAAAGATTGACAGCTATTAAATAATTTTATTTTGACTGCTAACAATGATTGACTGCTGTCAAGATTTTATTGATTAATAGATATGACGTCATTGTTCCCGAGGCACTTTTTGCAAAAGAGAAAATATTATAATTTTAAATATCAAATCTAAAATAAACTATGAGTGTGATACATCAAATGAACTCAAAAATATAAAATTACAAATAATGTAGTTACTTCTTTCACATTCAATTTTTATTTCTTAGTTGGTTTAAAGCATTGTAACGTTCTAACAAACCAAATAAGATTTAAATTATTTCATTGTATAATTTAATATCCGGCAGTGTATTTGCACGGGAAGTAGTGGTTTCAATGGATATTTATTGTCTTAGTAGTCTTATTAATAAAGACATATTGTTTGCAGTTTATACAAACATCGTAATTTTATATATTACTAGTATATTTAAAGTTTTGCAAAGTAAGAGAAGCGTAAGCTTATTTTCTTAGATTGAAATAGTTTTAAATTTGACATATTCATGTTAATATTGTATTTTTATTCAAATGAAGATTCCGTAAAAGTTAATCTAGACAATTCGATATTCATCAACTCAACGTAAGTACATATAAAACAAAATCAATAATTACAAATGTTTTAAAATGTAGGTTTAGTAAAGATTAAACCGTACATGCGGTGTGTTTAATGCTTTCAGTCCTATTACATACGTTCCAGGTAAGCGTTAAAGATGTCCAGTAGAAAATAATTGCTTTATAAATGCATTTATCCTTGCCCTAGTGGTAACGAATAAATTGATTCTGCAATTTAACGCTTTCCGTACCAATTGAATCTAGTTTTACAATGGCAAAGATGTTTAAGCAATACTATAAGTAAACGAATGTAGTTTTACACTAGATTATTATTTTTTACACTGTTTTAAAATTGATAATGGGACTCTAGATTGTTTTCAAAATGTTAGGTAAAAAACTGTTAAATGAAATCATTTTTAATAAGATAATATTTCAACAATTCTTTTTTACTTATAAACATCAAATAAATCAACTAAAGAAGTTAAAGTTGAAAGAGTTAAGTTTAGAAGATTAAGATTTTATGTTGGATAAAAATATTTACATACAATTATTGAATTATAGAACTTAAATCTGAAATAATCATCTATAATAGAGGAAGTTTGAGGAACTTTGAGTTTAGAAAATGGATGTTTAATGATAGTTACGAAAACTAATTCAAATATTCAATAAATTTCAAAATTAAGTAGATCGTTTTTGTGCTTACTGTATTGTTTTAAAAAGCATTTAATATTATCCTGCACAATGATTTCCACTCCTTGATTAGGCATAGAGTAACATTTTAAGTTTAGAAAATCCTGAACGCTGGATTTTGACGCGAAGCGTCCCAATCCAAATTTGGGCTTTTCTAAACTTGAAATTTTACTTCATGCGCTACGCGTGTAAAACACTGGTTTAAAGTAAAGTTCAAAATAAGGCTAGGAATTTATAAAATTAATGTATTTAATTAAATATTCATTCAAAAACATATTAAAATGCCAATATTGAAATACTAGAATATTTAAATATTTGAATAATTAGAATATATTTTTGAATGAACATTCGAATACATCAATTTTAAAAATTCCCAGCCTAGTTTTGAACTTTATTTTAAAACAGTGTTTTACAGGCGTGACGCATGAAGCAAAATTTGAAGTTTAGTAAAGCCATTTAGTAGTGTTTTGCCGTCAAGTTATCAAAAACTTCTATAAACTTTTTGGGGAAAAGCGGCAACATTCAAAAATTATAGTTGTATTTTTCTAGCCAGAACTTTATTTTTATTTCTCATCCTAATTATGTTTTCTCTTTATAAAAAAAATATCATTGTATTTATTTATTTTAGTTTCAACTTGCCCTGAAGAAGCTAACAAAAGTTCATCAAAATATTGGCTAAATAAAAATAAAGTTCTAGCTAGAAAAATGCTACTATAATTTTTGAAATCTGCCGCTTTTCCCCAAAAAGTTTATAGAAGTTTTTTTTTTGAAAAGCCTTGAATTTGCAAACGTTTAGGCTTTTCTAAACTCGAAGTTTTACTCCGTGCTTAATCAAGGAGTGGAATCAAAAGTTTTACATTCATCGCTTTTGTAAAAGCAAAGATGTCTTGCAAATTTACCGAACGCTGTAATTATCGGAATTTGTACTGTATGGGTGCCCCGGGAGGAATCTGCCAAACTTTAGGGGTGTATTACTAAGGTCATTTTAAGCAAAAAAAATTATAACAACATATGCCCGATTCGGAAAGGTTAGTTAATTGTGGCTTGCTGAAGAAAACTGTTCAAAATTGTAAGAAGTTAACTTTGGAAAGCATTCCTTCGCAATTATTTGTTTTGCTCTTACTTGTAAGTTAACGTAGCCAGTAAATGTGGTTATTTTAAATATGCCTTTAACGTTTACTAATGAAGAATATGCAGATGTTCATATTATTTGCGGCTTTTCCAATGATAACCCTAGATATTTCAGCACGGCAGCTCTAGCATTTCCATTACAAAACCGGTAAATAAAATGAAAATCTGCATAATCTTCATTGGTAAACGTTGAAGGCGTGTTTAAAATCATCACATTTACCAATTATGTTAACTTACAAGTGATAGAAAAACAAATAATTGCGAAGCAATGCTCTCTAAAGCCCGCTCCTTACAATTTTCAACAGTTTTCGTAAACAAGCCATAATTCACTAACCTTTCCATATCGGACCTATGTTAAAATAACTTATCTTGCTTAAAAAGATCTAAGTAATACACCTCTCAAGTTTGCAGATTCCTCCCGGGACACCCTGTATAAAAATATATAGAAATAATCTAAAATATGGAAACATGATAAGTGTGAAAAATAAAAGTGAAGAAAGGAATATAACTTCGTTTTAATTAAGTAACTTAAAATCTTCACGTTTTGCCTTTTGAATTTTATGAATGAGATATTGCTGTATCATAATCAACATGTTTTCTTTTCTTTCGAATTTAAGATATTTTTCTACCTTAATCATGATGATCCCCACCCGACTTCAGAATCTCAAAATTATTGTCTTTTTTTTATAATTTTCCAAACAAGAAAAATCAGATTTTAAGGTAACCTGAAGAGTTTTTGACTAAAATCTTAACTTTGACAGCATTTTTAAGAAAAACCATTTTATATATTACAACCCCAATTTCAAGTTCAAGCAAAATTAATGCGTTCAAAGTTTATTTAATAATTCATGATTGTTTTACAATTTTTCAAACAAGATTACCTCAAAATGTAACAACTATTCGTAATCAAATCATGATTATATTTTTTATGCATTCATCGTTTCTGAACAGTGTTTAATTTGAAGAATCGAACGAGTGTTTCCACTCCTAGGTTAAGCATGAAGTAAAATTTCGAGTTTAGAAAAGCCTGAAAATTTGGTTTGGTCGCTCCGCGAAGCGGAGCGGCCAAACCAAATTTTTTAGGCTTTTCTAAACTCGAAATTTTACTTCATGCGCCACGCGTATAAAACACTGAACATATTGTGAAGTTATAAATATACTGCTTATGTTAAATCAAATTTAACCAAATCTCGCGCGCTGCCAAAATTCAAGCAATTTACAATAAATGTTAAGATATACTTAAAAACTGTCTGTATATACTTTTTTGTTTGTTTTTATTACTTATAACCTGTCGATCGCCTAATAACTTGATATACAAAAGTAGCTCGCGTATTACCAAAGGTTGAACACCCCTTGTTTATGAGATCCCAATGATGCGCGGTATATATTAAATTAAAATTAAATGAAAATATGTTTTTGTTATTTAATTGAACTCACCGGGCGGTAAATCCCACTCAAATTAATTGGAAACGTACACTTCGTTTTCCACTTAAATTTCTTAATTAAGCCAACGCCCAAAATTCCCTTATACACAGGTGAAATAGATGTTATTAAAATGCATTAGGAATTATGGAAATAGGTCCTCTCTTGCGCGTCTTATTTTTTAATTTTCCTGGGAGAGCACGGGTCATGTATATAAATTAGATTTAATACTTGTGTTTTCAACGTTGGCAATTAAAATCTAAGAGGATTTGAATAAATTAAATATGATAATATTAATCATAAATGCATAATAATAATTTGAGAGAAACATGTTTTTCTACAAATTTACCTTAAACTAGACGGATGTGGTTTTGTTTTATGTATTATTTGATCGTGCTGTTTACAGGCGCGCGGCAATGAAAGTTTTTAGTTTGTTTGTTTTCACATTTAATAATTAGCACTGTGGTCGTAATTAAGTTTTAATTATGCCTTTTGTTTTTGTTTTATCGCACTGCCGTTTTGTAAAAAAGAGTTAGTCAACTTGTTCACACCATATGGGCACTATTATTTGAAACTTTAACTTTGCGGAGAATGCACCTCACTGACATCGTCCGGAATATACGGGAGAATAGCGATCTTTTGAGTGAGATTGTCAGAATGAAGTGAAGTATGGAGCGAAGTACGCGAGGGTAGAGCACTATCCTGCGACTGGTCCTGCGGCGGCGAAGGCAGCCAGATCAATACGACTCGTGTGCGCCAGGCCTGGCGCTGCCCACCTGCTAACTGACACACAGGTAACTCTGATACTCTGAACTGTTTACATCAACTTCTACTATTACACATCGCATCGTTGCCTTCATACTACACAACATATACTACACCAGAATTCGCCTCAGTATTCCTGCGACCGGTTGATGCATTGCACTGCAATCACAATCACAACTTCACACCACAATGACCACCTGTTCATATCCCGCCTGCTGCCCTGCTGCACTCGACTATTACATACGCTCTGTCGGCTTGATCGATTCATCATTTTATACCCTCATCCTTCTGTTGGCTGTGAATGCAATGACAACTTTACAATGTCGACAATATTGTAAGGGTTTTTTTACTTTTTCAGCGAGAACGTTTCAGTTGTGAGAGTCTTGAGGGGAGGGCTGCTATCATTCAATAACGTTTTCGCCTGGAAAATGATTTTCCTCCATAAATTTTCCACGATTCACCAAAGTGAAATAATAGAAACATTTACATAAAAATCGCATGAATACCGCGGCGCGATTTATCATTCCGTTTTTTTTTTTTTTTTAGAGATAAGGATAAACATATGTTAAAATATTCTTTGTGAAAATTGTATTCCTTAGTGAATTCGTGGAACTTAGTACACTTGAATTGTCTACCACAGCTTTTCTCAGAGTGTTAGCTGCTGCTGCAAATTTGGCGCAGTGGTGAATTTATGAAAAGATAGGGCGAGGGTCGACAAATTTCAAACTTATTGTGATAATTAGAGCTCGGATTTCTGAGCAAACAGCTTATGCTAAAAATTAAAAGCATTAACATGAATTAATAAAATGTGTACAAATTATGAAAAGTTGAATCATTTGACAGAGAAAAAAAATCGGGATTTTTCAGTTTTATGCTTATTTTACATTTATATGCTTATTTCGTTAAATTTTAGATCTTGGACGATTATTATCTGCGCGATCAAAACACTAACTTTTGATTAATTTATCTAACGAGTGTCTATAACAGGTCGATTCCGTTTATACTGATTTCCAAAAAGCATTTGATACAATTGATCACTGCGTAATCATTAATAAACTTTCATCTTTTGGTTTTACGTAGGGAACCGTTTCGCTGATGCAATCATACCTACGTAACAGACGACAATTTGTCCAGTATATGGGGTATCGTTCCAGTGAGTATACTGCAACATCTGGGGTTCCCCAAGGTACAAACCTGGGACCACTGTTATTCATCATTTTCATAAATGATATTGTTGAGATAATTCGGTGTAACGTGCTCCTATATGCAGATGATATGAAATTATTTAATATCATTGAGTCCAGGGATGATTGCATTCGGTTGCAGGAAGATATTAATAACATTCATAAATGGTATGAGGTAAATGGATTATCGTTGAACTTATCAAAGTGTAAATGCATGTCATTTTATCGAAAAAAGATATTGTTATAATAATAATAATAATAATAATAATAATTTATTTCCCAACAGAAATACACATTTCAAATTACAGGGAAAAATATACAAAATTCTAGCAGAAAATTATTACATATACAATATTTAATTCAGTTAAACAATACTTAACGATATCTGACATAGTGACTAAATTAATACAGCGGACATTTGTTTAATAAATTGTTTACGACTACAACAAAAGATATCAGCAACGTTTTGAGAGTTATTATAATTGCGCATCATTGTATTGAGAGGGGAGTTGTAATATACATTACTTTGACTTCTATTACATACAAATTGTACGCTATTTCTACTACAAATCCTAGGTGTAAAAAAATTTAACTGAGCGAGTATACCGGGAGCATTTATATTGTTGTGAAGCAAATTGTAGAGAGTGGTTAATGAAGCGATCTTGCGTCGTGCAGATAAAGATTTTAAGTTAAACATAGCCAACAAGTCTTCATATCTCATAGATTCGTCAGGGTATACAGAATGTACTACAAAATACAGATACCTTACAAATATTTTTTGAACATGTTCTATAGATTTGATATGGCAATCATAGAACGGAGACCACACTAACGAGCAATACTCTAACTTCGGTCGCACATACGACGTATACAACTTCATAATGGTTCTGGTGTTTTTGAAAGGCTTTGATATTCTACGTACAAAACCCAACATTCTCATAGCCGAGTTCACTAGTTTTGTGTAGTGGGGAACAAAAGACAGATCTTTATCTAGTAAGACACCTACGTCTTTTATTTCCGTAACACGTTCCAGCAAGATGTTATTTAAAGAGTAATCATAGAATAGAGGGCTACTTAATCTGCAAAATGAAATACATTTACATTTTTTTATGTTTAAATATAATCTATTTTCCAAGCTCCATTGCTGGATAAGCTCTAAATCAGATTGCAGTGTCAAACAATCCTCCACCGATTTAATTTCTCTGTATATTTTGATGTCATCGGCGTATACAAGAATGTTGGATTTTATGTTGTCGACGACGTCATTAACAAATAACAAAAAAAGCAATGGCCCCAGATTTGATCCTTGAGGGACCCCACTGGTTGGATAGAAAGATGCGGACCTATGGTTCATATATTCAACATAGTTCTCTCTGTCAGATAAATACGCACATAATAAATTAATTAGAGGAGTACTGAATCCCCATCTCTTTAGTTTATATATTAGTATATTATGATTTATAGAGTCAAATGCTTTTCGAAAATCGGTGTATAAGACGTCTACTTGTATACGCTTATCCATATGATGAGATGTAAATTCAGTTATGGTTAATAAATTGGTACACGCAGACTTCTTCATCATAAAACCATGCTGCTTGGTGGTAATATGTGTTTCAACGTAATTATACAAATTATTTGCAATAATTGTCTCGAATAGTTTCGCAAAGTTATTTATAATTGAGATGGGGCGGTAATTTTGTATGTCTTGCTTGTTATCTGACTTAAGGACTGGTGTTATTCGAGATATTTTTCATTGTTTAGGGAATTTTGATGTTTTTAAAATTATGTTAAATATATGAACCAACGGAATTACCAACACATGAATACAGTCTCGTACTATAAACGATGGAATGTTATCGGAACCAGCTGTAAAATTATTACTTAATTTTTTTCCCGCCCTAAGGATGTCATCGGCTGTAACTTCGTTGATATGAATTGAAATATTGTGATCGAAACTTGCATTAAGATTTGCGCCGTTATTTTGACAGTCAGTATAAACGGACGAAAAATATCTCGCAAAGCCGTTTACAATGTTATCCGGATTTTCTAAGCTGTTGTTATTATAGAACATAGAGCCAGGTATGCGCGATTGAGATTTTTTAGATGAAACGTAGTTCCAAAGTTTTTTCGGGTCTGAACGAATAGAATTTTCAGCACTGTTAATAAATATTGAATAATCGTATTTGATGCTCTGGCGAATTTCTTTACGAGTTTTTGATAATTTAATTTTATAACTATTTAATTTTAAGTTCTTGTGTAATTTACGATAGTGATCTTTTATTTTTATCAATCGTCTAGTCTTAGCGGAGAACCAGCATGGATAATTGTTCCTATTATATGTTGAACTGCTTTTCAAAGGAACGGTTACATTAAATATAGTATAAAGCGCATGATACAATTGATTGCAAACGTCGTCAACGTTATCTAAAGTAAGAAGAAGAGACCAGTCGTATTCCAATATTTTTTTATACATTAAATTATAATTAGCTTTGCGAAAGTTGAATGACTTATTCTTTTTATTATTACTTATATTTATTTGCATTTCAGTAGACGGGTAGAATGAGAATGAAAGGGGTGGATGGTGCTTATCTATGTCAACGATTGGTAGGTGATCATCAAATTTACATTTTATATCTTTGGTCACAAATACTAAATCTAGCATCCTGTTGTTTGCATTTAACTTAGTATTACATTGTACCAGACCATTTAACAGCATTAGATTATTAAGTTCAGAGATTTTCCGATCGATTGCACGGGGATTTTCGAGTGCATTCGCAAAGTGAGGCAAATTAAAATCACCGCATATAACAACCGATTTATATATATTACAAATTCTGTCTAATTCTGTACATACACGGATGTATGTCTCAACTGGTTCCGAGGGGGGATATACAAAGATATGAAACATATACTTTCATTATGTGTAAAAACCCGAGCAGCAACAATCTCAACATTACTGTTAACTGTAATATTTTCGCAGGAGCACCGCAAATAATGACGTACAGCAATCATGACACCTCCACCTCTTTTACCGACTCTATCACATCTAAAAACAGAGAATGTATCTGGAAATAACTCTGCATTTATAACACCATTGTGCAACCATGTCTCACAAAATAGAAAAATGTCACTATCACTACTATGTATGTTAGTATAAAATTCGTTTGTTTTAGTTGACAATCCGCGAACATTCTGGTAAAACACTTTTAAACTGTTTATACTTCGTTGGGAGTTGATCCGTTTTCCGGCGTCGATGATACTATTGTTAATATTCCACGTATATATTTGATACTGATGTTTGTTTCGCCTGCTTCTTTCCTTGCCGCGAATTGTTTTCTAATTTTATTTTCTTCGTCTAATTCCGTAGGTGTTTTATATATGATTATGGTATTAACAATGTATTATTTGAACGTATAAACTTGATTAAAGATTTAGGAGTAACTTTTGATCATAAGTTAACATTTAATGATCATATAAATAAGATTTGTGACAAAAGTATCAAACTGTTGAGCTTTTTCCATCGCACTTATAAGGACTTTCATAACATTGACGTTTTAAAAAAATTGTATTTTTCATACGTTCGTTATAACCTCGAATTTGCCTCTGTTATTTGGTCACCTTACTACGAAAATACTGTAAGTAAAATCGAAGCAATTCAAAAAAAGTTTTTGAAAATGTTGTTTTTTTTTAAATTTAAGGAATATACATCTGTATCCATTACATATGATAACCTCTTACAAACATTTAATGTCGAAAGATTAAGTGACAGGCGTACGAAATCTTCAATTCTATTTTTATATGGGGTAGTAAATTACGATATTGATGACCCTAACATCCTAGGTAAGCTGAAGTTTCAGGTTCCTAGACTAACATCTCGCAGTAATAACCTATTTTTTCAACCACATGCCAATACGCTAGCTCATTTTAATTCACCCGTTTTAAAAATGATTAGAAGGTTTAATAGTTTAAATAATAGAGTAGATATTTTCGTAGATACCAGAAAATCCCTCATCGAAATAATGTCAGACGTATCGGTACCAGTGATATTGTTATAAATCTTTAGGCTTTAAGTTTGTTTTTTTTTCTTTTCTCTTCTTTCTCTGCGCACTGTATGTATGATTTAAAATTATGTTACTTAGCATTATATTAGATTAAGTTCCCTGTAATTGGATACATGTATATCTGTTGGGAAAATAAAGAATAATAATAATAATAATAACTGTCGGCATCCCAGTAGGTTCTGACTTTAGAAACATACGTCGTAATTATATTCAGCACTGTGACACTACCCAATGACATATAATTAAATGTTTTTGACGTTTCCAAAATTCACCGTTTCATATGGCATAATCTAAGATATGTAACCGAGATGCCGACAGTTTATAGACACTAGTTAGTTTAGTGAATTAAATTAAGTTATTGTCACATTTAGCCAATTTAATACGATATTTATTTTGTACTTTAACAAGGGTTTTCACTCCCAGGTTAAGCATGAAGTGAAATTTCAAGTTTCAAAAAGCCTGAAAATTTGGCTTGGTCGCGTAGCGCTACGCGACCAAACCAAATTTTAATCTTTTCTAAACTCGAAATTTTATTTCATGCGCCACGCGTATAAAACACTCATTTATGTGAAATTCAAAAACACATATAAACATTTAATTGGAATAACATGGAATAAATATCTGATTCCGTGTTTTCTTCATTATTAATATTTTTAGTCTTAATAATAAATATTTACTTCTTTAAGTTGGTGTAAAAATAATAATGCTTTTGAATTTTATTATTTTTAAAGCAACTTAAAGAAGTAAATATTAATTATTAAGACTAAAATTATTAATAAGAAAACAAACACGGAATCGGATATTTATTCCATGTTATTTAAATTAAATGTTTAGATGTGTTTTTAAACTTCACATAAATGAGTGTTTTATACGCCTGGCGCATGAAGTAAAATTTCGAGTTTAGAAAAGCCTCAACATTTGGTTTGGTCGCGTAGCGCTACGCGCTACGTGACCAAACCAAATGTTGAGGCTTTTCTAAACTCGAAATTTTACTTCATGCTTAACCTGGGAGTGGAAACCCTTGTTAAAGGTAAGTCATTGAATGCTATTAAGAGTAAGATGTTGTGATTCACACCGATATTAAATTACCGGTAATGAAAAAAATCGGTAGAATTACAATCTTAAACGAGGATCTAAAAGATTTTACGAATCCAATTAAAACGTATATAATCATTAATGAATTATTTCATTCATGATTAAACTGGAATGTGCCATACTGCAGTTTACTAGCACAGTTTATTCAAATAAACTTGAAAAATATATTGTAACATTAGTAATAATATTATTTTCATAAAAAAACCCAAGTAGAAATCCTACATTGTTACAAAATTAAATTACATTTGAAAATCAAGATTGAAACATTATTGTATCAAATGAACTCAAACTTGAATTACATGTTAAAATTCAAGATTGAGACAATTGTATTAACTTGGCACAATCATGTCTCAATCTTGTATTAATTTATATTTTCTAGTTGTATTTCAATATTGTTAAAACCTAGTATCGTGTTCACGTCCTAATATAGATACAAGAATATAAAATTGAAATTCTATATTGTATCAAGATTGCTACAAGATGTAATTTCTGCTAAGGAAGATTGTAGAATTAAAATTATACATTGTTTCAATATTGCTACAAGATGTAATTTCTATAAGAAATAAAATTGTTTAAAAACTTTATAGATTATGAAACTTAAGTATAAAAAATATAAAAATATATCGATTAAGAAATGTAGACATTAATATTGCTACAAGATGTATATTCTATAAGAAATAAAACTGTTTAAAAACTTTATAGATCATGAAATCTATATCCCAAAGTTCAAATATAAAATGTTTATCGTTTAAAAATTGTGAAGTGTAAAAAAAATCACTGTGAGAAAAAAAATGATTCTAAAAAAAATGTCTTTTTTTTCACGCTAAATATTTATATGTTTTCACGGTCAAAGTGACCTTTTTTGACGGTTGTAGAAAAAATGTATTTTTTCCCTTTAAATAATGCTTTTTTTGTTGAAGTTGGTGCTTTTTAAAGCGCTTTTTTTAATTTTGTTTTGGTTAGAAATCCGAGTTCTAGTGATAATATTTATTATTCGTGTTCTTGAGTAAATACAGGGTGGGCAATCTAGTGGTTTGTTTTTAAATCATAGGTTATTTTGACACTGACATCTTTTTCCCGCTCGAAATCTTGACAGGAAGTCGGTATCATTCCTCCGCGGTACGAAATGAGTCGCTTTACGCTTGAACAACGTTGGGAAATATTGCAAACTTATTTCAAAAGTGAGTGCTGTGTAGCCCAAACAGTGCGTTTGTTGAAAAGAAGTTTTGGCCGAAATGAATCACCCACCGCGCCTGCTGTACGCAAGTTTGTGCAACAAGTTCGTGAGACTGGCATGCTAGTGGACAACACTCATGGTCCTCGTTCTCGTACGGTGCGCACAGACGAGAATGTGGCTGCTGTAACCGAGAGTGTGAGACTCAATCCACGAACATCAACTCGCCGTCGATCTCAACAGCTGAACATTGCACGCACTGGCCTGAGGAGAATTCTGCTCAAAGATCTCGGATTATTCGCTTACAAAGTCCAATTGACTCAGCAATTGAAGGCGCATGACCATCCGCTTCGTTATCGCTTTGCAGTTTGGGCCTTAGAGCAGCTTGAATTGGACAACGATTTTGGGCGAAAAATCATCTTTTCTGACGAGGCTCATTTTCATCTTGGCGGCTACGTTAACAAACAAAATTGCCGCATCTGGGGCTCGGAAAACCCGCACGTTATTGTCAAGAAGCCAATGCATCCCCGGAGAGTGACAGTTTGATGCGGATTGTGGAGTGGTGGCATCATTGGACCATTTTTCTTCGAAAATTAGGCTGGAAACAACGTTTCGGACAACGGTGAGCGTTACAGAGCCATGTTATCCGACTTTTTTTAAAAACATGGATTTGGACGACCTCTGGTTCATGCAGGATGGCGCGCCATGCTACACAGCCCATGCCACAATCGATCTTTTGCGCACCAAATTCCCAAATCGTGTAATCAGCCGTCTTGGCGATGTCAATTGGCCACCTCGGAGCTGCTATTTAACCCCTTTGGATTTTTTTTGTGGGGAACCGTGAAGGACCGATGTTATGCTAACAATCTAGAAACGATTCAAGCACTTCAGGCCAATATCATCCAAGCAATCCGTGAGCTACAGCTCGAAACCATCAACAAGGTCTTGGAAAATTGGAGTGACAGAATGCGCTACTGCGAAGCCAGCCGAGGCAGCCACTTGAACGAAGTTGTGTTGTGTTAATGGGAATGTTTGCTCATACTAATAAAGCCATAATACATGGAAAATAAAATAATTTTGTTCATTTTATTGCATTTTTAAAACGAAACCACTAGATGGCCCACCCGTTGTAAGGTTCAGATTGCGAAAATATTAAAATATTTGTTTTCATTTATAAGAAATGTCAATATAATTAAAAAAAAATATTAATAAAAACATACTTATACCAGGATTTTCATCAGGAAAGTTCATGTGAGAAAAGAAAATAAACTGTTAAATAAAAATATGTACCAATTAGTGTGACTTATTAAGAGATCTTAGAATTGATTATTCAATTTCAATTAACTCTTTTAAGAAACAACGAATATCTGAAGATTTACTGCTGTAATTGGGATATGTATACTTAAAATAAAAACTTCCTGTATAATGAAATTTGTGTGCTGTGCTCGTTTGCGGCTTACCGGATGGACGAATAAAATTTCGTTCCGGCCATCCGTCGGCCAATCGTCAAGTCGCTGAAACGTGTATGGCCCTCATTAGAGTTAAAGTAAAATAAAATGTGCAATTATATAGTTTAAAAGATTTACGTAAGCTTTGTATACTTATGCCCGTTTGCACCCAATTCAATTAACATCAGCAATGTTTAGTATTTCTTAAAGACACAACAATTTGACTTAGAAATTGTTTCCACAATCGCATATTGACGAAAGAGACATGTTTAGAATATCTTACAAATTCATAACATTGTTATACTCTACAGTTTTGTCGTAATCAGTGGTTTAATCAATGATTAAAGTTAATCAGTCGGGGTGTATTTTCATAATTAATACTTTTAAAACTATCTATTTTGTTACATTAAAAATACAAACTATTTCCCCATGTTCACTTAACAATATTTATCTTCCTTTTCGAAACAATTTATTTCTCTTTGGAATTGTACGAGTGTTTTCCACGCCGCAGCGAGGAAATTGTACTTGTTTTGTCGAAAGGCTCGTTGCACGTTTGCGATTATTTTAAAATTAGGGGCGAGGAAAAACGTGATCGTGGAAAAGGTTAAAAATACAGGGCGGATCTTTACGGTGTGGCTAATGAGGAAATAACTGCCTTCGCGTAATATCAAACAGCTGCACTTAATATTATCAGAGCTATGGAAATTGTATTATTATTTTACGTACTAATTACACTCCAGGGAATTCGTTACTGAATTAACTTACTACTAGTTAAGAATGTTTTATTAGTACCTACGTCCTGTGAGGAATAATTAAGTATATCCAATTCGACGAAAAGACAGATAACTAATATTACGATCATAACTAGTTAACCAACACAAAAATGGAATGCAATTAATACTCTTTTAGTAAATAAAATGCATTTATAAAAATAAAGGCTAGTATTTAATTCATTTTACTTTATCCTTAACAAAAGAGTGGAAATACCCGTTAGAAGTTTTAAATTAAACACTTCTATAAAAACAACAAATGCCTGAATATTTGCAGAGTATGTATCGGGAGATTTACCTACACTTAAAAGAAAATGTCCTTGTATCTAAAACTTGTCCTAAAACTATATAACTTAATTTAAATTATTTATAAAAATTAATGTTAACCCATTCGGCCCTGAAGGTGGCGTTTGCCACCACTAAAATTTGGTAAACATACTGGGAATTTTTCTTTTAAATATACATAGATGTAGGCATGAGCTGTAACTTTTCCGATAATCGTGAAGTTCAAAATATTCTACTAAAGCAGTTTGCTAAAAACGTGTATTCTGAACATCACATCAGTGTTAGGTACGCGTGGCGCATGAAGTAAAATTTCGAGTTTAGAAAAGCCTGAAAATTTGGTTTGGTCGCGTAGCGCGTAGCGCTACGCGACCAAACCAAATTTTCAGGCTTTTCTAAACTCGAAATTTTACTTCATGCTTAATCTGGAAGTGGAAAACACTCGTTTGAAAGTTCAATCTGAAATATTTGTAAAAACAACGAATATCTGAAGATTTACAGCGTATACACTGTATTGAGATATGTATACTTAAAAGAAAAACTCTCTGTATATCTGAAATAGTAATAAATAATATGCAGTGTACAAAACATTTTTCTGAACACCAGAAAAATTCCAGGGCTGAAAGGGTTAAACCTTTCTATCAATAAATATTGCATATGTTAAATATTAACATTTCCTTCACATTTTAGAAAAGAATTGTGCTTATAGAATTTCAGATCAGTTCAACATACAGAATTAACAAAATGACAAATTTCAATGAACAGACAACATTACATGAAACGTAATTAATCTTAATTTTTCACCCCACAAAAATGATTGATTGTGCGCGTGTGTATGTACTTTTTTTTTCAGTTAAAATTCGCTCCCCACATTGTGAAACGTCAAGGAAATTATTATAGATGTGACATAACGGCTACACAAACATGACGATCAATTTCATTCCGCCCGTAATTTCCTTTTGAACTTTTGGTAACATGTGAGGTTGAACGTTTACATTTCTTTACTTAAGAGTCTCGTTTCCGCAAAGTCTTCAGGCGGAATTCGGGGGATTAAACTTAAATTAAAGCATCCCACATTTACCTTGGTGTCTTTCATCTTTTCATTACGATTGGGATTCTGGGTTTTCAATGGAATTAGGTTATAATTTTGTATGTTATACAGTGAATTTATCTTTTAAGTATGCATATGCATACGCTGTAAATCTTCAGATAGTCGTTTTTAAAAAAAATTCTAATCGAAGCTTCAAACGAGTGTTTTCCAACCCCAGATTAAGCATGAAGTAAAATTTCGAGTTTAGAAAAGCCTGAAAATTTGGTTTGGTCGCGTAGCGCGAAGCGCGGAGCAGCCAAAAAATTTTCAGGCTTTTCTAAACTCGAAATTTTACTTCATGCGCTACGCGTATAAAACAAAATTTTCAGGCTTTTCTAAACTCGAAATTTTACTTCATGCGCCACGCGTATAAAACACTGGAATATTGTAAAGTTCAAAATATATATATTTAGCATACTGCTTTAGTAGTGTATTTTAAACTTCACTTGAAATCAGTGTTTTAAGCGCGTGGCGCATGAAGTAAAATGTCGAGTTTAGAAAAGCCTGAAAATTTTGTTTGGCCGCTCCGCTTCGCGGACGCCACACATCTCTAATGTAATGGGGTTCAAATTAATCATATTAGTCAAAATTGTATTTAATATTATATATATATATATATATATATATATATATATATATATATATATATATATATATATATATATATATATATATATATATATATATATATATATATATATATATATATATATATATATATATATATATATATATATATATATATATATATATATATATATATATATTTTAATTAATAGGTTGTTATGATTAAATAAAATATTGCTTAATAAATGAAAGATAATGTCTACTAATGAAATATCCCAGTGGAGGCTTCCTCAATACCATATATCTTCCCAACTAAATCGATTTATCTAGGAGAGAGAGGCGGAAGACCTTTAGCCGGATTTAGCAGATTCATTGCTCTCCGGAACTATAATTTAATTACCGCGCCCCGGTGAAAAAGTATCTCTTCTCCTTCATCCATTTCTGCGCGTATTATTTTTCGAGTTTGCGTCATTAATTTTTCAGCGAACGATCTCTGATGCCGGACCAAAAGGGCGCGATTGCCTTTTTCTGATTTAATTAGTATCTGACATCATCCTCTTCTGGTTAGGTTATGTTCGTAAGTAATATATATTTCTCTTAATTAAAAGTTGAATGGGGCGTTTAAAAAGCGATCGTGTCTCGTCTAGGATGAGGTTGTATATCATGTTGGAGCAATATGTGCCAGAGGAGTCTGTTGGAGATGAGCTTCAATGGAGCGATTGTTAATATAGCGCACAATCTAGAGAGGGTGAGGAAAATTGCTACTGAAGAAAATTGCAAGTCTTGTGAGGAAAATAAATACTATCAAGTATTTTTTTTATTATCCTTTTATTGACGGTACAGTATTTGTTATATATGATGTGAAGTAATATGTTTTCAGCAATAAACATTTAAGAATTAAACTGTTAACGGTGGAGGCTTCTACTTCGTTATACATCATAATTCACAAATGAAACATGATTTTAACTTTGTTTGTATAACTGAGACTTTATTAAGTGACTATAGTTTCGACAACTATAACTTGTCATTTTCAAACTCAAAGTTTGAAAATGACAAGGTAAAGTTGTCGAAACTATAGTCACTTAATAAAGTCTCAGTTATAAAAGGTGATCCAAGTAGAGATACTTTTTTCAATAGCCTTTTTTTGACAGATCACGTGTGAGTCGTGTCATGCTGTCATGTTATTTTTGTTTAGTATTGTATGACATTTCATAATGGAAAGACTTACGCCTGAAAAACGTTTACAAATCGTTTAACTTTATTACGAAAAGTCACGTTCTGTGAGGAATGTGTTTCGTGCGCTTCGCATAACTTATGGTCAACTTAATCGGCCTACTGAGCGTACTATTCGCAACACCATCACCCATTTTGAGACCCAGCATTCATTATTGGATAATATTCGACCGAATAGACCACGTCCAGCACGCTGTGAAGAAAATATAGCGGCCGTAGCTGAGAGTGTACACGAAGACCGTGGAGAGTCGATTCGGCGCCGTTCGCAGCAACTCGGACTGACGTATGGAACGACTTGGCGCATTTTACGTCGAGATCTTAAATTGAAAGCGTACAAAATACAGCTTGTGCAACACTGAAGCCGCTCGACCTTCCCAAGCGACATCGCTTCGCTCTATGGGCTCTTGAAAAGTTCCAAGAAGATCCGACGTTTTCGAGGCATTTGGGACGAAGAGCAACCTGAAGAGATTCAAGAACTGCCACTTCATCCAGAAAAAACAACGGTTTGGTGTGGTTTGTGGGCTGGTGGAATCATCGGTCCATATTTCTTTAAAAATGATGCCGGTGCGAACGTAACCGTTAATGGCGACCGTTATCGTGCCATGATAACCGACTATTTGTTGCCTGAAATTAAAGCTCGTAATCTCGGCGACATTTGGTTTCAGCAAGACGGCGCCACTTCTCGCACATCGCATCAATCAATGGATTTATTGAGAGAACATTTCGGTGAGCACATAATTTCACGTTTTGGGCCGGTCGATTGGCCACCAAGATCGTGGGATATGTAAAGTCCAAAGTTTATGTGGACAAACCCGCATCGATTCAGGCCTTGGAGGAAAACATCACGCGTGTCATTCGCCAGTTACCAGTCGAAATGCTCGAACGAGTCATCGAAAATTGGACTCAACGGATGGACCATCTGCGACGTAGCAACGGCCAACATTTGATAGACATAATCTTCAAAAAATAAATGCCAAAGAATGTTCTTTCAAATGATAGTAAACATTCTCCAATAAATTTGAATTTTCTGTGTTTTTTTTCTTTAAAAAAGTAGGAACCTCGAAATGGATCACCCAGTACAAACAAAGTTAAAATCGTGTTTCATTTGTGATTTAAGAATTAATATAATCAGTGGCGTAGCTACATATGCAGCGACATTCACAACACTGATGCAATTTGTCATCGGTAAGAAAAGGCGCACTAAAATGACGTAATTTTGGGAAGAATTGACCAAACCGTTGGAGTAAAATGACGTCATTTAAGTGCGACTATTTACCGATGACAAGTTGCATCTGTGTTGTAAATAGCCTCCCAGGGCGCTGCATATGTAGCTAAGCCACTGAGTATATTGAGTAAGAACAAACCAGATGGTGTGAAATATAAAATGGAATTAAATGCTTCTCTTTAATTTTCTCCATGACCAAACTATAGAGATTAACAAACGCATTGAAATCGCAAGAACAGCCTTCGTCAAGATGAAGGAATTGTTGGTTACCAGGAATGTGAACTTAACATTACGAGTCCGAATGATGCGCTGCTATATATTGCTGACATCGTTATACGACATGGAGGCGTGGACGCTTAAGAAAGCAAATATGGATAAGCTCAGGTCTTTCGAGATGCGGCGATATATCTACCGCCGCATGCTGAATATACCATGGATGGACCGTGTAACAGACGAAGAAGTATGCATAGAATGGGCGAACAGAATTGGTATGCTCAGATTTGTACCTTTCGGTGTATATCTTTCGAGCGTCCGTCTAAGAACCGGTGGATCACCGCCATATCTGCGAACCACTGCCCGTCGGAGACCAACCCACGTGTAGACTGGAGGGGCGAGTAGGCACCCCTGGGCTTTTCAAGGCCCACCCCTGATTCCTCATTTAGCGGCGACAAGCACCAGGGCTGAATCAACCCTGCAGTGTGTAAGTTAGCCCTATCCAAGATAGGGACACAGAGGTTACCTCAGGAAGGTCTACAGCTCCGACTTGGACAATCGTCCCCCTCAAACATGCATCGCCGGAAGACTCAGGTCTGCCCCAGACGCCTCCTGTTAAGATGCTATGCTTGACCTCCAGAATGGGCGAACACACAATAAACCGGCGGTAGCAGGAATATTTGGGGCAATTAATTATGCAAAGCAAAATAAAGTGGAAAAGATCGGTGGGGCGACGCAGAGCATCCTGGCTGACGAACCTATGAGAATGGTATTGCAGACCATCGACCGAAATTTTTAGGAATGCAGTATCAAAGATTCGAATTGCAATAATGATTGCCAACCTCGGATTATGAGACGGCGCATGAAGAGGAAGCATTTTCTCCATGTGACCTAACTGCTCATACTCTTTCATGAACTTTACATAATCTTTTAAATTCAGATTCTTACCTAATCGTTTTCTAAACTGTAAAATCTTTTTAAAGCAATTTGCCTACTTTCTCCTAATTCTACATCCTCTCTGATAGATTTTACAACAAACCTGTTATCAACGTCTCGTTCATACCTCTTCATAAAATGTAACTCACAAATCACTTCTTCTTTGCCATAATATTTTTGATCTTATACTTCTTCCAATTTCTAAAATGACTTTAATTCTGTTATCAACAGATCTGACTCGCTATAAGCAAACTGACAAAATGCCTATTCATTATAAATTAAATCATGTATAGGCAAGTGGTGGCCGCGCAGTAAGCCACAGACCGGGTTCGATTCCCGTGCACGGGGAGTTGCTATTTAAAAATGATAACTCGGCGTGTCCCTGGGTGTAGTGTGAATGTGTCGTGACGTCTAAATAAATGTTCAAATATTTAAATAACACAAATAAGATGTGAAAACCTATGTCAGGATCATCGATCTAATTTAAAAAAAAAATCATGTTCCATATTTATTTTTACAGTTTACGAGCCATCCTAAATGAGATCCTTGCAACACAATCTCTAAGCCTTACTTGCTCATTTGTTAATAATTAATAAAATCTCTCGGTATCTAGAGATATATCTATCTTCCCCGGAATACCAATGTTTGGATCAGCCAAATAAATTTTTTTTAGGAATATTTAACGAGTGCGTATCAACTCTTCCTAATGGGATATTTATTCTTGTTCTATCAACAATCAAGAATTCGAGTTCTGCTCCAAAATATTTGTAAGCTTATTTAAACTCGATGTTTGCAAGTCTATTTCACTCACCTCCTATGCTAATCAGAAGCAGGGTTTCAATGATAAGAATATTGATGTAAAGCAACATTCTTATCATTGAGGTGGGGTCAAAATAGCTACAATTATAAAATTAGAATCAGAACCGCTATCTAACAACGCTCTAGCCGTTAGATGTAGTTACGTCTTTTCGAACTCCCCTATTTTAATTACCAAAACCATATTTATTTATTTATAAAAGGAACTTTACCTTTTAACGGTGATAAAAATTTTTTTTATTAATCTATCAAAAAACATACTCTTGGAAATAAAATTAAATCAAACGCTCAATAAATATTAATAAAAATATTATGAAAATGTTAAAATCAATAATATGAAAAGATAAATAAGGTACGATTCACGAGAAGTGTCCCATGGTTTCCTTGATTTGTAGTGCTTTCTGCACCAATACATGTAATACGAAAATAGTTTGATGTCATCGGATTACGTGTGTAAAAAGAGACAGAAAACTTCGACGCTGTTGAGTCGAAACTAGTCACAGTACAAAATAAAAAGTGAATACAAAAAAGTAATCAGTGTTAATTATTTAAATATTTACAATGTATCACAAAGTAACCGCCTCCACCACAAGATATAGAAAACTTCATGATATGCTACTATGGTTTTTAGATAGAACATGCGAAAACGTATTCCGGTATGCAGCTTTAAAATGTTAAGGTTAAACGTCACATTTTGACAATATCTTCGTAAAACTAAATCTACAAAAACCCAGCCACAAATCATTTTAATTAATGTGCACAATCGTTTTAAAGGTGAGTTTAAGTGGTATAATTCCAATTACCACACCTACTAAATAGCTCAGGTATTTACAGAAATAACATAAATAACGCATTTATGTTGATTTGGTGTAAGCTCAAATGATGTTAGTTGAATCAAATGAGCATTCAGTAGATTTGGCAAATAGTCATCGGATTAATCTGTTAATACGGGATATTTTTCTTTTAAGTATACATACAGGGAATTTTTTGTTAGGTATACATATGCATACGCTTTCTTTTAAGAGTTCACTTTGAAGCTTAAAACGAGTGTTTTCCATTCCCAGACTAAGCATGAAGTACAATTACGAGTTTAGAAAAGCCTGATAATTTGGTTTGGTCGAGTAGCGCGAATTATACCACAAGTGTTTGCTGTTCAGGCTTTTCTAAACTCGAAATTTTACTTCATGCGCCACGCGTATTAAACACTGAACGCACTGAGATATTGTGAACGAGTAAACTTTGCTTGTAATCAGTGTCCTATACGCGTGGCGCATGAAGTAAAATTTCGAGTTTAGAGAAGCCTGAAAATTTGGTTTGGTCGCTCCGCACTTCGCGCTACGCGACCAAACTAAATTTTCAGGCTTCTCTAAACTCGAAATTTTGCTTCATGCTTAGTCTGGGAGTAGAAAACACTCGTTTAAACTTCAAATTGACCTTAATTAAGAAAACAACAAATATTCAAAAATCTACAACACGTATTTGGGATATGTATACTCAAAAGAAAAAATTCACAAGAAATTATAATTTAAAGCTTTTTTAAAAGAAAGAACACTAATATACCCACGACCTAGACAGTATGACATTGTCATGTAACGTCAAAATTTGACACATCAAAACACAACAAAAATCGTTGCAGATACAACTGTCGACATAGTCTCTAAAACATTTGAACTACAAATTCCACATCAATGAGTCACAAATATCAGCGAATTATTACTATTTTAAATACAATTGTCAAAACTAGGACAAATTGGCAAATATGTAAAAATTTACTATATTAACAAATGTATAATTTGACGATTTCAATCGTCAAAATTGACAAATTCGACAAAAACGTACAAATAGCAATACAATTTGTAATATCGAAAAACGACAATCTTTAAATTTGACTAAAATAATACGTTTTTTTACAATTTCGTCAAAATAAACACTAAAAATTACATAATTCGCAACAATTGAAAACATAAACAGCTAAAAATATTTAGAGTTTTAATAATATTTGAATATGTTTATATTTTTATGTTTAGTTGGACAACATTATGAATTATTAAATGGACTCCGTTAATTGAATAAATAAACCAATAAAATTGAAGTTTTCAAAGTAAACATACCATCAAAATTGATTTTAAAACGTTCAAAGTCAACTAAGTCGTCTACTTGTAATTTACACAAACGACAAAACTGACAAATTCAACAAAAATTCGTCGAATTCGAACGATTTAATTAGTAATGATTTAAAATTTATAATATCTATAAAAATCACAAAAAAAACGAGACTATTTTAGTGTTTAAATGTTTCATGATGATATATGGTAACAAACTTATCTAAACTACAAATTTCCAAAAGAGTAATTGATTAGTGAAATTTAACCTAAATTTTAAAACTGTCTTTGCAACATAAGATAAAAATAAATCTTCAGATATTCGTACTTTTTGAAAGGATTTCAAATTGAAGCTGAAACGAGTGTTTTACACTCCCAGATTAAGCATGTAGTAAATGTTCAGTGTTTCTCATGCTTGATTAAGCATGAAGTAACATTTCGAGTTAAGAAAAGCGTGAACGTTGGATTTTGACGCGAAGCGTCCAAATACAAATTAGGGCTTTTCTAAACTCGAAATTTTACTACATGCGCCACGCGTATAAAACACTGATTTTAAGTAAAGTTCAAAGTATACTAAAACAGTATGCTAAAGACATAAATTCTGGACTGCACATCAAATCAGTGTTTTATACGCAGGCTTCTCTAAACTCGAAATTTTACTTCATGCTTAATCTGGGAGTGGAAAAAACTTGTTTAAAGCTTAAATTGAAATCTCTTAAAAAAACAACGAATGGTGATAAATTTACAGCGTGTGCATATGTATACTTAAAATTAACAATCCACGTACATTACAGTTGTAATGTAACTGTAACTTAATAATAAAGATATATTTAAACCAGAAAATGCATTTTGTAATACAAAACCTACGATTTAACTCATTTTGTCGTACGTATATACGTTTAACTCTTGTAATAAATCAAACTTCTAAAATAAATTAACGAACCAAATTATTTTTTAAATAAATCATTCGTTTCAAGTCAACACATGTTGCATAACAAAGTAAAATCGGTTCGTGTTCGGCATGCACGGAAACGATTGTGCGCCCCATAAAAATCGGTTTACAATCTTTAAAATCTATTTCGGGCTAATGCAAATAGTTAAACAGATGGCGTGGCTAAGTCGTTTAATTTGTTTTTGATGCCCGGGCGCATTTCCTACGGGTAACGGCTAATTGGTTCCTCCGGAGAGGACTTCCCGGATTTCGGCGGTTAATCCGGACGACATGGAGTCGCTTAGTATGGGCGTCGCCACCTCATTCGATTCTTTTCAGGCGAGTGATTTAGAATTCTATTTGTGGGTTTATCAGCATGATAGATTGCGGGTTTATCAGTAGATTAAATGGGTGTTGGCGTTCAGATGCGTTGTTATATGTTTCTTGTTCTAATATTATCCAAGAATACTGAACCTAGTTTAACATTTAAAAGTATTTTTTTTTTCAAAAATCTGGAATTTTAAAATTTATGATATGTGGACAAAGGACTTTTAATCTTCGGGCTGAAACATTGTAAAAACTTCATGCGCTAGGCGTATAAAACACTGAAATATAAGTATAAATGAAATTGTCAATACTTGGTTGCAGAATACCTCAAACATTAAAAGTGCGATTCTTTTCACAATCTACAACAAGTTAGTCTTACAAAGACTTAATCAAACACTCATCGAAACAACTACTTCCCGAGCTAATACCCAACGACATAGAATTATACCACAAGTGTTTGCTGTTACATGCAGTAACCTACTGCAAATGTAACAATTTGGGTAAAATTATTCAGGCCATCTATAGACGCGTTTCGAGATTTATCTCTTATCAGTATAGCTTTGCCGTTCAATCCAAACAATTTGACACCTTATTACTTTATGTTTAAACTGCACGGTAACGTAATTGCCAGCCTAAGGTGTCAAATTGTTTGGATTGAACGGCAAAGCTATACTGATAAGAGATAAATCTCGAAACGCGTTTATAGATGGCCTGAATAATTTGACCCAAGTTGTTACATTTGCAGTAGGTTACTGCATGTAATAGCAAACACTTGTCCTATAATTCAATGTCCGTTGGGGTATTAGCTCGGAAAGTAGTTGTTTCGATGAGTGTTTGTTTTGTAAGACTAACTTGTTGTAGATTGCAAAAATAATCGCACTTTTAACACTGAAATAACGTGATGTTAAATCTCATGTTATTAATATTAACTTTTACACGTGTTTAATTCGTCTGAGAAAATCTTTTAAAATTCTAAGGATTGGACTAATTTGTTTTGGAATATTTAGGTATGTATAAAAAAAGTGTATAATATGGGTATATTCTACCGGGCGATCAAATACATTTATAATTGGAGAAGGCTCTGAATTTTATTCGCAGTTGGCAGTGTTTAAAGGCTGTGACATAGTCAACTCAAATTATTTGATTTGTCAAATTAACGACAAAATTCATAAAGAAGATACCCAGTGCTACAACCCTAAATTCAAACTTCATGGTATGCTTGATAATAAATTAATTTGATCGCCCGGTTATTATAAAAAGGTATAATATTTACTAATATTTTATTATCTTTTGCAGATTTCAGTGATTTCTTTATATAGTGTTAAGAAGTAATAGATGGTTTCAGAAATTGTCTGTGGATACGAATTAGGATTTCCTCTAAACATTTCAGTTGGGACAAATAATTTGTCTTTGTAGACCTATGACGGACCGACCAAATTCCCGAGGAAGAGGGATGATTGTGGAATTGGGACAAATTGCTACGCTATTTCACTTCCTACGCGATAAATTATAATGATTTTAGGATATTTATTACTGTTTCTCCGCGGATCTTAATTAATATCATGTCAAATAACAAAACATAATTTAATGTTGTTATTTATCAAGAAAATAACAATAGGTAATTAATTATTTATAATAATCTTAAATAAATATGTTTCTTATTGTATGAGTGTAAATTTGTATACGAGTACATGCATTAACAATACAAATTCTACAGTTTAAAACAGAATCATGTTTTCCATGGTAGCGAACAATCTTAAATGTGAAATTTCCCTGTCTTTTCTCTGATTTCCTGGTCTCATAAAATAACTTCATTTTGTGAAAAAGTCAAATATAGGGGATGAAAAAAGTTATTTAATAAAGCAATTTTTAAGTGGCCACCATTGAAATATCTAAATTCTAAATTTTAGATATTTTAACGACAAACACTCTAAATTGCAGATTTAGAACGTGAAAAGAAAACATATGAACTTAGAAATCGCAGAATTTGATAATACTTTTCTCAAATTTATTAACGCAAAATCAAACATAAGCAGTATACTTTGGACTTCACAGTATTAACAATACTTTATACGCATGGCGCATGAAGTGAAATTTCGAGTATAGATAAGCTTAAAAATTTGGATTTGCCGGCGTGACTCGCTTAGCTTGCGCGCCAGAAAATCCAAATTTTCAGACTTTTCTAAATTTGGAATTTTACTTCATACTTAGTCTCGGTATGGACTCACTCTTTTGAAACTTTAAATTGAACGCTGTAATAAAATTAAGGCGTATGTATGTCAATTTGCAAGAAAAGCTGTTTTTTTTTTGTTAACTAGCAAAGATATATAGAGCTTTCATTGATATGTTCTGCTACCTAATATATTTTCTATAAATCCACATAATCACTTTGTTAGTTGGTTTTAATATAACTTAAACTTTAAAACTGGATTTCTCAATTTATTATTAGTTGCTTACAATCCTTTGCTTCTAGGTGATTCAATTTCATTTGTTACATGGTGAAAATCAAACAAAAAATCCTGTAAAAGAAAAATTCAGAAAGCAAAGATTTGGTTACACAAAATAAACTTTGTAATATTTATTAACGTGAGAAATCAAACTTAAGCTGTATATTTTGAGCATCACTTTAAATCAGTATTTTATACGCGTGACGTATGAAGTAAAATTTCTTGCACCGCGACCAAGCCAAACTTTTACGGTTTCTAAACTTGAAATACTACTTTATGCTTAACACATTTATAGGTTTAATTTAAACACTTTTATTAAGACAACGAATCCCTGAACATTTACCAGACACTGTATGTATTCTTAAAAGAATAATTCACTGTATGTGTTTTCTTTATATACGTTCTCTAGCGAAAACTAAATTGTGTTATTCTTAATGATTATTAAGCTATATAAATAACTCTCTTGCAGAAGGCCAAGACTTACTATTTGCTCGTGAAACTACTAATATTAGTCACTACGTAAGCAACTCTGCGAAATAATTTACAAACGAAACATGTTCTTTCTATTAAATTATAACAAAAAAATCGATTGAAGACCATTTACATAAAATAGCTACGAATAAACAAACTTTAACTAAAATGTACCGGTAATTCGGTAAATTTGTGAATCAAAACCGGTTTGCTGTTAATGTACAATATTGTCTTTTTAAGGGGTAAAAATTATTAAATACATTTATTAGTTTAGAAAAGCCTAAATATTTTTAGTCTCTTCTAAATTTAAAATGTTATTTCATGTATTGGTCGTATAAAACACTTATTTAAATTAAAGTTCAAAAATATACAAAAAATAATTATAGGCAACCCAATAAACATTGACGGCAGTGGGTCGCCCCTAATCATTGTTTTAAGCAATTGTTTCAATGCATTTGATATTTGTTAATAATAATCCATTTATTGTCTAACAGGAAACTTTGCCTAATTAGAAGACAAAAACATAAGCCTGGTACATACAAAAATATAATAATAATTCATTAAATTGGAATAATTCTGTAACATATCTAGGGTATAGATAGCGGATACCTATGTATACAAACAAAAAAGTTATATGTATACCAATTAAATGGCTTTACTAGTTTACTGAAATACCAGGTAATATTTTCTTGCTAATAGCGATAAACTGGTTTACCGATTTACAATCCCTAGGTATGAACTCAGTTCAAAGTATTTGATTCAAGAGCAGACCACATTTATTTCCATAGTAATATTACCTTTAAACTGACCATTCGATGCAATTAGCCCTAATCGACTTTCTGTTTAGATAAAACACATTAGTATTAAATGTCATAATATAAAATTAAAATCAATTAGGGTCACTTGCATGCAATCAAATCGTCGGTAATCCAAGAATTAATCATCACTCATGCTATTTTTTTAGCGCAAATATTTAACCCAAGATTCAAGTAAGGAGTATAAAATAAAAAAAATCAGTGCATTTAATTAAACAAAGTTTATATGGGGGAAAATGTAATAGAGCGATTAAAAACACCGACTGTATTTACCCACACCAATCGCTTTTATTGTCTGTTATACGGATTACATAAGAAACTTAATATGCAAAAACTGCTATCGTATATTCGGAAACTTTAAGTAGATTTACATGATAAAACGCCTTAGTGTTTGCAAACTCACATCCCATATAAAACTTGAATGCAGTTATAATCTTCAACATCAAACACTAAAATGCATCTCAGAATAAAAACAATCTTAAAACACAAAATTAGATGATATAGATTGATGTTTTAATTAAAGCAAACTCTAAATTCGATAATTGAATATAAGTCAATTGGTTTGTTTTACTACTGTTTTTATTCTCTCCGACTAGATTAGACTTAGCGTCATTCTCAAGGAGTAATTATAATTCCTTGAGAATGACGATAAGTCGAAACTAGTCGGAGAGAATAAAAACAGTAGTGAAACAAAGCAAATGACTTTTATTCAATTATCAATATTGTCACCACTTCAAACAAGATAAATTCAAATTCAAAACTATTTGAATTCGAGAAAATAAGCTTACGCTTCTTATAGTTTGCACACTTTAAACATAATATATAAAATTACGAAAAAACTATTCGTGAAAATGCAAACAATGTCTTAATTAATAAGACAACTTAAGAAGCGTAAGCTTATTTTCTCGAATTCAAATAGTTTTGAATTTGAATTTATCTTGTTTGAACTGTACCGTAAGGTAAATAATAAGGTCTCACATTCTTCATACCTGCTAATGACATAATCCCCTTTCTTACCTATAAATACCGACCATATTTTTCACTCATTCCATTTCTGTGTACCTGTTCATTCCACACACAACACTTTTTCCAAGTAAGTTAATTTTGATTTATTCCTAATTTTTTTCAAAAACTTCATAAGCAAAGCTATACTGAAGAGAGATACATCTCAAAACGCGTCTATAGATGGCTTAAGACATTAGTTTTAATCCAAACAATTTCACTTCTAATTTTTATATTTTTTTGTTATCTCTCCTTCGTTTTAAATTCTTATTTGTTAGTTGGTTTGAAGAGAATTTGACCTAAACGTTACATATACTTTAATAGAGCATTGTAACAAATCAAATTAAATAAGATTTTAAATATTTCATTGTATAATTCAATATCCGGAGGTGTATTTGCACGGGAAGTAGTTGTTTCAATGGATATTTATCGTCTTAAATTGTCTTATTAATTAGGACATTGTTTGCATTTTCACGAATAGTTTTTTCGTAATTTTATATATTATTGTCACCACTTAGTTAAAACACAGTTATATTCCTTTTTTTACTTTTATTTTTCGATGCTACGAGGGTTGCCTTTTATATTTCGGGATTGGGCAACCCTAGTGTTGCAATCTGGCAACTGAGAGCTCTATCGTAAAGTTTGACATTTTTGAGGTTATACGTACTCAGAACGTTTTGACATATGAGCGTTATTTGTGTCGTTTACACTAACTTAAAAGATTTATCTCGGCCAAAGAATGGAATTAAATCGTGAACATTTTCGTGCGATTATTTTTTACAACTTTCGACGTGGATTAACTCAACAACAGTGCATGGATGAACTTAATTCAATTTTTGGCGATGAAGCTCCATCAAGGACCAGTGTTTATCGATGGTATGGTGAATTCAACCGAGATCGTAGTTCACTCCAAGACGAATTTCGTGGAGGTCGTCCAAAATCAGTTGTGGTTCCGGAAACCATTGATGCTGTGCGCAAACAAATATTGCAAGATCGTCATGTGACCTATCGTGAGATTGAGACAACCTTAGGCATTAGTGGGACCAGCATACATTTAACATGCATGAACATTTGACTGTCAACAAAATTTGTTCGCGTTGGATCCCACACAATTTGTCAATCGCTCAAAAAAAGGCTCGTGTCGATTGGTGCAAATAAATGCTCAAAAAATACGATTGCGGTGCTTCGAAACACGTCTATGACATCGTGACAGGTGATGAATCATGGATTTACGCGTATGAGCCCGAAAGTAAACAGCAGTCGACCGTATGGGTGTTTCAAGATGAGCCAAATCCAACAAAAGTTGTTCGCGCACGAAGCACTTCCAAGCAAATGGTCGTCTGTTTTTTCGGAAAAACTGGACATGTCGCAACCGTACCACTAGAACAACGCAGAACAGTCAATCCTGAGTGGTACACTACCATTTGTTTGCCAGTTGTCATCCAAGAAATCAGGAAAACCAACCGCCGAAAACGGATCACTCTTCACCACGACAATGCTAGCTCTCACACATCGGCTCAAACAACTGCATTTTTGAGCACGCAAAACATCGATTTGATGAGTCATCCGCCATATAGTTCTGACTTGGCACCGAATGACTTCTTTTTATTCCCATCCATAAAAAATAAAATGAGAGGTCAACGTTTTTCGACACCTGAAGAAGCGGTTGATGCGTTCAGAATGCATGTTTTGGAGATACCTCAATCAGAGTGGCAAAAGTGCTTCGACAATTGGTTCAAACGCATGCAAAAGTGTATAGATCTTAATGGGGAATATTTTGAAAAACAATAAAGCGATTTTCAATGATTAATATTTATTTTTGTTCTCTAATCCCGAAATATAAAAGGCAACCCTCGTAGATGTACATATCGGGTACTATGTACCCATTATCAATAGCTAACTATTGATAATAAATAAAAAAATAATTAATTAGGTGACTTAAAATCTTCACGTAACTCAAATAACTAAATTAATATCAAACTTGTAAACATGTTTCATCAAGTGATTAGTAAGAACCAAATTGAAAACATCTAAAGTTTCGACTAGTTTATTACCTAACTTACTTTATATTCTTCTATATACAGGGAGTTTTTCTTTAAAGTATACGTATTCCAAATTCAGCTTATATTCTTTAAATCTTTAGATATTCGTTGTGTTTTTAAATAAGTTCAATTTGAAGCTATAAACGAGTGTTTTCCACTCCCAGACTAAGCATGAAGTAAAATTTCGAGTTTAGAAAAGCCCCGTGAAAATTTGTCGAGGGTCGCGCAGCGACCCGAGACAAATTTTCTGGGCTTTTCTAAACTCGAAATTTTACTTCATGCGCCACGCGTATAAAACACTAAAATATTGTGAAATTTATGTATATTTGAACCTCACTTGAAATCAGTGTTTTATATGCGTGGCGCATGAAGTATAATTTCGAGTTTAGAAAAGCCCAGAAAATTTGTCTCGGGTCGCTGCGCGACCCTCGCCAAATTTTCACGGGGCTTTTCTAAACTCGAAATTTTACCTTATGCTTCGTCTGGGAATGGAAAACACTCTTTTAAAGCTTTAAATTGAACTCTTTTAAAAAACAACGAATATCTACAGATTTAAAGAAAATAAGCTGAATTTGGAAAACGTATACTTTAAAGAAAAACTCCCTGTATATATTCTAAGTTGGATATTTATTGACATTTTAATTCAAAATCGATTTTTTATTTAGATTTAATATATTTGTAGATAATGTATGATTGATAGAATGAACACGGTCACCTAAAACTGATCTAATTAGAGAATTTATAACACAAGCACGATAAAACGCGTTTGTTTGCATTGAAATAAATTTAATTAAACCACTTCCAATTAGGGGCACTGTTTTCCATTCGAAACGTGAAGTTTTAAATAAACTACCGCTCACTGCGTTAAAAACAAAAATACGAGTACACACACATACGCGTGTGATGTTAATGTTATATCTTTACATTTGTATTTATTAACAATAATACTATTTTAACGTTTAATGTTTATAATTTCCTTAATTTAATTTAGTAAAAGGTATTTTTATTATCTTAAACTTAAATATCTATTTATTTTAAATAAATGCAATATAATAATATTTAACAATAAAACAAGTTTTACTTCGTTAGGAAAACACTTTCTTATTTTGACAAATTTAGCTTATAATTATCAACCGTGAAGTAACTTAAAGTAGATATAGAGTAGAATTCACAAAAGGTGAAGGTTTGAAATCTATGGTACAATTTTTCTTTGAGGTATTTTCATACTGACATTTTTTCTTCCAATTTTGTAGGCTCAATTACAACTGATACTAACCTCTCTTAACTAGGGGATTCAAATTATTACAATTATTTTAATTTAAACTTAATTATCACAGGACACCTCTCGTGAACTGGACCATAAAAGAAATTTTGTCTTTATCCCTATAATTACAGCGTTTGGTAATTTTGCAATAATTAGTTGTTTTTATAAAAACGAATAATTTAAAGATTTTAACGAGTAATTCCACTCGATTAAACATGGAGTAACATTTCGAGTTTAGAAATGCCTGAAAATTTGGTTTGGTCGCGTAGCAAAGCGATGCGGCCAATCCAAATTTTCAGGATTTTCTAAACTCAAAATGTTACTTCCTGCGCCACGCGTATAAAACACTGAAATATCATGAAGTTTAAAATATACTGCTGAAGCAGTATTCTAAAGCAGTATATTTTTAAATGCATTCGAAATCAGTGTTTTATACGCGGGGCGTAAAACACTGATTTCGAATGAATTGACCAAGTTTGTAGGCTAAACTCCAAATTTTACTTCATGCTTAATCTGGGAGTGGAAATGTTTGTTAGATGCTTCAAATTCACCGCTTTTCAAAAACATCCAGTGTCGGAAAGTTTACAAATTGGGATATGTAGGTATACTTAAAAGAAATTGGCATTTGTCCATCGTAGTACTTTCCCTGTATACATAAGAAATAAAAATTGTCGGCTATACTTTTTTTTTAATCGAAATTACAAACAATAGACAATATCAACCAAGTTCACCTCAGAACTGCAGAAACTGCAATTCAAAGATTAACTGATTAAAAATTGGTTGTACACTAAGTAATTTTATGCCAGTTCAAGTCCTTTCTCTATATACAGTTTAATCAAATTGTATTTAAAAAAAACTTACTAAGATATTTCAATTCTGTATACAGTAAGATAAAGTATTATTTTTGTCTAAACTCATTGAATTGTATGGCGATTAAGGGTTTGTTGAGTTTTAATTTTCTTTGAATCAACCAAAAATTAACATTCAATTAAATTTAAAATAAGTATTTACTTTGATATCATACTTTCATATCATCAAATTTATTTAAGTGTGCAATAATATTGGAAAGAGCGTTTTCCACTCCTTGATTAAGCATAAAATAAATATTTCGAGTTTAGAAAAGCCTGAACATATTTAGGCTTTTCTAAACTCGAAATATTTACTTCATGCGCTAGGTGCACTAAACACTGTTTTATTGTGTATTTTTTTAAAAACACTATATTGATCCTAATAAGACAAAATTCTTCAAAATGTAAAAATATTCTTCTTTTTTTCATTGCTTATTATTTATAGCCAACATTCTCATAGCAGGCGCGCACCCAGGGGGTGGCTGGCGGGCTTACTTTTTACTTTTTAAATTAAACAGTTTAATTTTAATTTTAAATTAAAAAACACCTAACCTCAAAAACCTTGACGATATGAGATACAACTAAACTTGACACGGTGACCGCGTCGATGTGTCAAAAGTTAGGTTAGGTTAGATGTTACCTCGTTTACCTAAATGTATGTGGCACCTAACCTAATCTAACTTTTGACACGAAAAATATTACAATTTTCAAATATTACAAAATCACTTGGTAAAACATCATATTCTTTCAATATTGAATTGAAATAAAACTACCTGATTTCAATAACATTTGTTTAACCTAATTAATTAATTGTATTTGAAATTAAATACTTTTTAAATTTTAAATTAAAATAAATCAAGTAGTTTTATTTTAATTTTAAAAAGTAAATAATTATAGGCATAAGCTTTACGTAAAAGCGTTCAATTCTAAACTTCTAATGAGTATTTCCACTCCCAGATTAAGCATGAACTAAAAATTTCGAGTTTAGAAAAGCCTGAAAAAGCTTCGCTCGCGCGCCCCGGCAAATCCAAATTTTCAGGCTTTTCTAAACTCGAAATTTTACTTCATGCGCCACGCATATACAGGGTGTCCCATTAGTGCGGTCTCGGAAGATATCTCAGCTCTCGTTAAAGATAGAAAAAAAATGTTTTCACCAAATTTGCTTGATTTTAAGAGCTGCATAACCTAAAATTATTTTCAAATATACAGGGTGTCCCATTATTCCATACTTAATACCAACTTTGTTATTTTAAATGGAACACCCTATATATTATTTTTTTATTTGATCCTACACAAAGATATATCATTATTGGCACTTTAGGTTATTTGTTACTTCAGAAAAAAATATTTTTTGAAAATTTTGGCAGTTTTAGTACTTTACTTAAAAATTCACTGTGTCCTTATTTTTTAAGATATCAGTCTGTAATTTTACACACATATGCAGTAAAGAATGCTCTATCCATTGACTATAACACATTATAATATTACTTATAAAACCTAATAAAAAACTACCTTCTAATATTTAATATATAAAATGTACATAACTTCATTTTCTTAAATGGGACACCCTATATTTCTTTACTTTATCAGATCCGCAATGAAAAATGCTTTATTTTTTGTATAACATACCCTATATCTATTTTTATTAGTTTTTGAGATATTAACATTTTCCTGTCATATATGGGAAATTAGGCCACAATCAGCATTTAATTAATCTCTAATGGACGTCTAACTTTAATGGTATTTAGATATTTCAGTTTTACTTCAAATCATTTATTTATGACATAATATAATTACATTTATAATATCAAAGTAAACAATATAACGACAATGGAAACAAGTAAACCGTATTAATATTAACAGATTAGCATATAATGAATTTGATAATTATATTAAGTGTTCGATATGGCCTCCATTTTGGTTTTGGCACACTTGAAGCCTCCGTATGAAGCTTTGATTGACACTTACTAAGTTGTCTACAGTAATGGCACGCATAACATTACTAATTCTATTTTTCATATCCTCTTGTGTTGTTGCAGGTATTTTATAAACTTCTTCCTTCACAACACCCCATAAAAAAAAGTCCAGTTTTGTTAAATCGGGTGACCTCGCTGGCCATGGAATTGGTCCTCCTCTTCCAATCCATTTGTTAGGAAAAGTTTGGTCTAAATATTGTTTAACTTGTCGACTATAGTGTGGTGGTGCGCCATCTAATTGTAACCATGCATTTTGTAACGTTCTTAACGGCAATTCATCCAACCAGGTTTCGAACTGATTTTGAAGAAAATTTAAAAACGTATCACCAGTAACATTTCCATTAAAGAAATACGGACCAATAATCCTATTCCCAATAATTCCAGCCCAAACATTAACAGACCATTTATGTTGATGGTCTATACAAACAATATGGTTCGGGTTATGGTCATCGTAATAATGATAATTATGTCTATTAACGAAACCATTTCTATGGAATATCGCTTCGTCGGTAAACAAAATATTGTTAAAAAAGTTCGGTTCAACTTGATGTTTTTGTAACGCCCAATTACAAAAATCCAATCTTTTTAAAAAATCATTCTCACCTAATTCCTGCACCAACTGAACGTGATAGGGATGAAATTTGAATCTCTTTGTTATTTTGTTTATTGTTGATTTGGGAATATCAAGTTGTTTTTCTAACTGGCGGGAAGAAATTTGAGGGTTCTCAACAATGGACTGAATTACCAAATGTTCATTCTCTTCTTTCGTTGTCCTTTTCTTTCTCTTTAATTTTAGAGGGTACATGATACTTCCTGTGCTTTCAAATCGGTTCTTCAATCTCACAAACGCTGCTGCATTAGGATGCCGTTCCGCATTTGGATACTTTTGTGCATATATTCGACTTGCAAGAAAACAATTTTCTTCACTTGCACCCAAAACGTATGTCATTTTTATTAATTCTTCTTTTGAAAAATTCATTATTGCGTTATCAAAAATTCAATAATATTAATAATAGTGTTAACAGCACTTTATTTATCTGTATGTCAAATAAATACGTTTGTTTACTTTATCAATTGTTTTTCATGGCCTCCTTTATTGCATTCATGATATATTAAAAAATGACAAAATTTGTTTATATTGTTTACTTTGATATTATAAATGTAATTATAATATGTCATAAATAAATAAAGTAAAGTAAAACTGAAATATCTAAATACCATTAAAGTTAGACAACCTTTAAAGACTAATTTAATGCTGATTGTGACCTAATTTCCCATATTTGACAGAAAAATGTTAATATCTCCAAAACTAATGAAAATAGATATAGGGTATGTTATACAAGAAATAAAGCATTTTTTATTGCGGATTTGATAAAATAAAAAAATATAGGATGTCCCATTTAAAAAAATGAAGTAATGTACATTTTAAATATTAAATATTCGAGGGTAGTTTTTTACTAGGTTTTATAAGTAATATTAAAATGTGTTATAGTCAATGGATAGAGCATTCTTTACTGCATATGTGTGTAAAATTTCAGACTGGTATCTTAAAAAATACGAACACAGTTAATTTTTAAGTAAAGTACTAAAATGCCAAAATTTTCAAAAAATATTTTTTTTTTAAGTAACGAATTACCTAAAGTGCCAATAATGATATATCTTTGTGTAGGTTATTTAAAGGCGGATCAAATAAAAAAATAATATATAGGGTGTTCCATTTAAAATAACAAAGTTGGTATTAAGTATGGAATAATGGGACACCCTGTATATTTGAAAATAATTTTAGGTTATGCAGCTCTTAAAATCAAGCAAATTTCGTGAAAACATTTTTTTTCTATCTTTAACGAGAGCTGAGATATCTTCCGAGACCGCACTAATGGGACACCCTGTATAACACTGATTTAAAGTAAAGTTTAAAATATACTCCTCATAAATAATTTGCCACTTTGTTTATAAAACAAAATTATGTTATTCAGTACTTTTTTTGTTTGATCGATTTATCTTATAATTTTGGAGAGAATGTCTCGTATTTTTCTAAATTTAGTCCTAACATTTAGCTCCTCTAGCTTTATAAGTTCACTTTGTTGTTGTTTTTTACATAAAAAACAAAGAAATTTATATTTCCCCTCAAATTGTTCATTTGTTTTTACTTCATGCGCAATTTTGCGAGGGTCAAAATAAAGCGCAATGTTCTTATATTTTCAATAATTTCGATTAACGTTGAGCTTCTGTTATTACAACTTTACAAATTACAAACTTTACATTTTTATGACGCGGACAAAACGCGATTTGTCTGGACAAAATCCGAAATTATGTTTTAATTTGGACTATGTCTGTGTGCAGTAGAGATTTCGCGTTTAGTCTAGACAAAACGCGTTTAAATGCGTGCGCCCCCCGCCATAAGACCGGCATGGTGACCCTTCAAGACGCGTAAGCCCTCCCTAAGACAAATTTATGGGTGCGCGCCTGCTTCATATTGAAGAAATTTCATTAAATATGGCAACGCTGCTCGTAAGTTCTTAATCCGTTACTGCATGCTACCTTTGACTGCTAACATTTTGTGTGTGTTAAGTAAATTTACTTTGTAAATCAACATTAATTACCCCTTCTATAAAAACCTAAAGTTATACCTACAGCATTTTCAATTTTCCCAGGTGTGAGAACTAATAATTTGATTTAGAAATATTTGAGTAATGAATGATAAGTAATGAATATTACCAATGACTCTCGATCAGAAGTAACGATTTTTTAAATCATTACTCATTTGCTCGAGTAATAAATTGCCCTAGCAGAGTTATACCATTAATAAATTATTTATCAATAATTATAAATAACAAGCGTGTCAAAACTGAGAATATTTGATACAATTCTGTAAAGAAATGAAAAATATATAAAAATTGTTTGTTATCTGCCTAATATAAAGTCGTATGTGATTTGTTATCTGTTTTAGATCAAGCACCAACTTTTACAGGAATAAAATTTTTGAGAAATCAATACTAAAATATATTTTCATATGTTGCATATTTATTTGAACGCGTTTTATACTTCATCTAGAAGGAGGAGCAGTATTAATTTGAACGTGTATTAAGCAACCTTAATTTTTGTTGTTATCATTTTTTTATAGATGGTATTGCTATTATTTTTGTGTTTGATCTTTCAAGGTGATTGTGAATACAAATAAGTATATCATGAAAGTATGATTTCTTGCAGGTTTCAGCAAATATACAAGACTTTTCCATCGATTTCGAGTTCTGGAATAAATTTACAAGCGGAACATGAAATTCAAATTTCATCTTCGAGAAGTTGTGCATGTCGCTATTACTCTCCGGACGGTCCTCTTAAAAGCGATGCTGAAGTCGATCGATGTGTAAAAAGCATACAAAATATAAGGTTATAATAAAAAATACTTAATAACTTTTAGAAGCAAGATGGTTGCGACCGTTACTACGTGGTGATGCATACAGGGAATTTATGTCTTAAGTTTTAATAATAAATATCCCGATATATAATACGCTGTAAATGTGCAGGCATTTACTGATTTTAAAATTGCGTTCATTTTAAAGTTTTTAACGAGTGTTTCCATTCCCAGATTTATGCTTAATCTGGGAGTGGAAACACTCGTTTTTCCACTCCCAGATTAAGCATGAAGTAAAGTTTCGAGTTTAGAAAAGCCTGAAAATTTGGATTGGTCGCGTTAAATTAAACGCTGTTATAAATTCGACGTAAATAACATTTACTTTTTAAACCAACGATATGTTTAGTTTTTAATTTAATATATAAAAGCTATTTGCGGTATATTTGGCATATACTAAGTTAAAGTCCATTAATAATGACAGGTTAAATGTTGTACGCAAACTGCTTTTGATATGGTACATTAAAAACTGAAATAACCATTCTAAATCAACCGCACTGTAAACTCCTACTCTCATATTGTTTCCAAAACATCAAATATTCCAAATTTAACTTTCCACAACAATCCTAATTAACTGTTTACAATTCAACATCCTCACACCCGACAAATCACTTCTTCTACCTCAGAATTCCGTAAACAACAAACATTCATTTAGCTTCGGCTTTATCAAAAGAACCGGGGAATATTTCTGGCGACGGGCATTGTTTTATTTATCGGACGAAAGGAAGTATATTTCTTCCTTTATCTACACAACCCGAATTCCCCTGATGGGCGAAACCGCGCCCAGTCCTTAACTCGACGAAATGAAATGTTTTCGAATCGATATTAGTGAACTATGTCAGAGCGGAGTCAATTAATTCGCTGTATTTTTTTTTATTTCTCTCCGGGAAAGTTTAGTAGGGCGCTGGATATTAGCATATCGTTTAGGATCTCGGGTTTTAAAAATTTGTACCTCACACGCGAATGTTGGTAATAATCTGCGATCGATGATTGTAACTACTAAGTTTTCGATGTAAATTTTTATCAAGGTCGAAAATATGTAAATTTTATTGCATTTCGCATATTTATTCTTAACTTTTGCCTTGATAAATTTTATAAAATCTCAAAACGGATGTGTAATAAACACACTTTTTAAATGGGTGGAATAAAAATTCACGGTGGTCCACCGGAAATATGATAGAACTGTTAGAGAATTTAGCTATTGCATTTTGAAAGCCCTTCGAAAGAAACACTTAGGGCGCTCTTATATGGACGTTTTGAACGCGAGGCGGAACGAGAGCGGGCGCAAGCGTTTGCGTTTTAACACATGGGTATATATGAGAGTTCCTAGACGGACAGGTGCGAGGCGGAGAAAACGCCAGCACCCGTTCGTCTAGGAACTCTCACATAAACCCATGTGTTAAAACGCAAACGCCTGCGCTCGTTCCCGTTCCGCCCCGCGTTCAAAACGTCCATATAAGAGCACCCTTAACGTGAATACCTATAGTCATTCGCTCAAAATCAATCGCTAGATGGTCGAGTTGAACTTTAAATGTACAGGGTAACCGACGGGAATCGGACGTTTTTTAAATGGTCAGTACTTATTTGTTGTTTTATGAAAAAACAATTATATTATACAAATATCTTCGTAATTATATGCCATTTGAATTACGTATAATGAATGCATGATAATGTCAGACAGGTGGTATCCACAGGGACGGCCCTAGTCTAGTGGGCGCACCGATCTGCGCTGATTTACTAGCGCCCCCATTTATAAAAATGATGGTAAATTTAGATTTTTTTCGCATAAGTTTGTAAACCACATTGCTACTAATGCCTAAATACCATGCATCTGTTGCTTCATGCCGCGAGCGAGCCCTGGTTGTACACTCTCTTGAAAGCAGTTTTCAAGCCTTTACTCAAAATTGGTGTATACGCTTTCCAAAATCTCACGATCAACTTGTGATTAAGATTTCTTTACAAAAATAAGTCAAACGTGTTTAAATAAGAGTCCTTGAGGTAACGAGAGGTCGCCAAAAAGTAAAATGACCCTTTCTGGAAGCATTCGGCGAAGCACGACCATTGCCAATTGCGCAGTATTCTCGGTGTTCCTAAGTATACCAGATTTAACCACTTGTGTCTCTTTTCGTGAAAGTATCTCAAATATCGTGTCTTTACATACAGACCCGACACCTAGACCGATCTGAAAGAGGATATCAAGCGGCAAGTGGCAATAACTGATCATAAGATGTTGCAACACGTATACAACGATTTTTGGCAAAATTTTGAAAATCGCATTTAAGAAAGTGGACATTAACTGCATGACATTATATTTTATTCATAATATGCATATAAAATGGCATGTAATTATGAAGATTTTCGTTTATTGAAATTATTTTTTTTAGAGATTATGTCGACAGTTGTATCTGCAACGATTTTTTCCTAGCTGTGTCAAATTTTGACGTTACATGATAATGTCACACTGTTTAGATAGCGAGTATTTTAGTGTTCTTTCTTTTAGAAAAGCTTTAAATCATAATTTCTTGTAATTTTTCTTTTGAGTATACAATTACGTGTTGTAGGTTTATAATATTCGATGTTTTTTTAAAAGAGGTCAATTTGAAGTTTAAACGAGTGTTTTCCACTCCCAGGTTAAGCATGAAGTAAAATTTCGAGTTTAGAAAAGTCTGAAAATTTGGTTTGGCTTTTCTAAACTCGATATTTTACTTGATGCTTAGTCTGGGAGTGGAAAACACTCGTTTTAAGCTTTAAATTGAACTTAAATTGCCTTAAAATTTTAAGGTTTAACATCACATTTTGACAATGTCTTCGTAAAACTAAATCTGCAAAAACCCAGCCACAAATCATTTCAATTAATGTGCACAATCGTTTTAAATGTGAGTTTAAGTGGCATAATTCCAATTTCCACATCTACTAAATAGTTCAGGTATTTACAGAAATAAATAATGCATTTATATTGATTTTGTGTAAGCTCAAACGAAAATGTTAGTTGAATGGAATGCGCGTTCAGTAGATTTGGCAAATAGTCATCGGATTAATCTGGTAATACAGGGTATTTTTCTTTAAAATATGCATACGCTTTTTTAAAGAGTTCAATTTGAAGTTTAAAACGAGTGTTTTCCACTCCCAGACTAAGCATGAAGTAAAATTTCGAGTTTAGAAAAGCCTGAAAATTTGGTTTGGTCGCTCCGCGCTTCGCGCTACGTGACCAAACCAAATTATCAGGCTTTTCTAAACTCGAAATGTTACTTCATGCTTAACCTGGGAGTGGAAAACACTCGTTTAAACTTCAAATTGACCTCTTTTAAGAGTTCCTGTAAAAATTGCAATGAATGTCTGAAATTCTACAGCGCATGTATTGGGGCACAGTCCCGCAGCCCGTATGGACGAGCCGCCACTGAATGATAATGAAACAATATTAGTACCGGATATTGTATTCATTAAATTAACAAAAATATATACAAACACGAAATGTACCTTATGGGAATCCAAGCAGTGCGTACAAACAAATTAAAACACCCACCCAATAACTTTAAAGCATTAATTAAAACGCCATTCTAAATCTGCTCCATTTAAATTGAGTGTTCCAGCAGGGACGAAATCAGCATTTTTAATTCGGGTTTCCTCGCGAGAAAATCCGCAATCGGATCGAAATTAAAGCATCCTGCCCCTGACATGGTAATTTGGGGCGGGCCCGGACTAATTTAATTTGCCACGAGAGACGAACCAGATGCTTGTGTGTGTGTGTGTGTGCAATCTTCGTTGTAATTCAAGGCCCAGGTTATCAAACTAATATTTACTGTGTGTATAGGCATTGACGTCAGTGGGTTCAGCGAAAAAGTACACATCGTATCTGTATCGAGGAGATAGAGGAAAATAATAATAACACAGGTTATTTATAGATTAATTTGTGCTGGGGACGATGGATGATTTTAATTGTTTGTTGAAACATTTCTAGCATAAATTATTAAAAATAATTTAGCATACAATTCCTTATACATTTTTAAATATCTAGCTCAACTTGTGTCCATCCTTTTTAACTCTCTAAAGTATTAAATGTAATTAAAAAAATATATATTACTTTATAGTTTAGTGATCTTATAAATTCAAATGCCCCAAAGACGATGTGTTAAAGCGATATTTGGCCTAGGTTTTAGAGAACATTGAAAATCTGTTTTTAGTAAGTTTGGAATTCTCTCTTTCTAGCCAATACAGGGCGCCCGTATTTCGACAGAATGTATGGGGATCTTGGTTATTTGAAGAGATAGAGAGTCGGTTAAATTGGGGCAAAGTTGCGTATTTTAGGGCCTAACAATAATCTGAAAACAATTTTGAAATATCTTTTTTTTGTTTTCGAGATATCAACAAAAAACTGATTTTTTGAAAAATCGTTTCTATTTTTTTATTCAAAAAACTACTGAATCTGGACATTTAAAACATTAACAATATAGAGGCACTTTTTAATGAGGAATCTAGTAGCATATTTCTTTTTAAGATAACTATAACATTTACCCGGGGACCATAGCCAACTTTTGTTTTTCTTATGAGCGCCATTTTGGATTTTCATATTATTGTTTTTGAACTCAGTGATGTATCACACTCATAATTTATTTAAGGTTTGATATTTAAAATTATGATATTTTCTTTTTTGCAAAGAGTGCCTTGAAAACAATGACGTCATATCTGTTAATCAATAACATCTTGACAGCATTCAATCATTGTTAGCACTCAAAATAATTAATAACTGTCAATCTTTTGTAATAATAATAATAAGTATCGATTATCACATAAAAGTTGCACAAACTAAATTTATTCTACTTTTACTATTATTATTCCAAAATGATTCACAAAAAAAGTAATTCTTGCATTTTTTCGCTACATCTCGGAAAATATTGATGACCATCACATCTAAGCGTTATATATTTTAACTTTACTGTAAATCACTGGTTTACACGCGTGGCGCATGAAGTAAAATTTCGAGTTTAGAAAAGCCCCGTGAAAATTTGTCTCGGGTCGCTGCGCGACCCTTGACAAATTTTCTACGCGGGGCTTTTCTAAACTCGAAATTTTACTTCATGCGCCACGCGTGTAAACCAGTGATTTACAATAGTCTGGGAGTGGAAGACACTCGTTAATTAGTCGTTAGACGGATGCCCGTCTTCAGGGGTGACAAGTAAGTAAATTATGGGTCCTAGGAGTTGTTAAATAAGTAAGTTACTCAACTGTTTTCAAGGCACTCTTTACAAAAAACAAAAGATTAAAATTTTACATATAAAATGTACAATAAACTATGTGTTATACATCATTGAATTCAGAAAAAAAACTTCTTCCAAAAAATATGAAAATCCGAAATAGCGCCCATAAGAAAAACAAAAGTTGGCTATGGTCCCTGGGTAAATGTTATAGTTATCTTAAAATAAAATATGTTAATAGATTTATCGTTAAAAAGTGCCTCTATAATGTCAAAGTTGTAAATGTCTGGATTCAATAGTTTTTGAATAAAACCGAAATTTCAAAAAATCCGTTTTGTTGACAATATGTAAAAAACGAAGTAAGATATTTTAAATTTGTGTATAGATTATTACTGGGCCCTAAATTACGCAACTTTGCGCTAATTTAACTGATTCTCTATCTCTTCAAATAACCGAGATCCCCATACATTCTGTTGAAATACGGACACCCTGTATGTACTTGAATGTTTAATATGGACGAAGAAAAATCAGTCACAATATCTTACCAATAAGAATTTACATGAATATTATACTAGAAGTATTGATTCAATAAGACCTGAGCACAGCAGACTTACAAAGTCACAAAATGGACGATATTATGGATCTAATTTATATAATCTACTACCTGAGCATATAAGAAATCTCAATTTTAAGAATTTAATCAAAAAATGAAGCACTATTTATTATTAAAATCTAAAAGCAATACTAAAACCAATAATACCGAAAATGTTGTGATCAGCGCAAATGAATTTAATGAATTCTTCGCCACTGTTGCTGAAACAGTGATTGACTCAATCCCCGATTGTGTCAACGACCCTATAAACATTATGACCCACTCGGGTACGCACATAGACTGGCATTATTTTAAGTTCCAAGAGGTATCCCACGCTAAAGTACGAGATGTTATATTAAAACTAAAAAACAAAAGCAGCAAAGACATATACGAACTGAATATACATATAATCAAATTGGCTATGGACCACCTTGTCAGCCCAGTCACCTCGTTAATAAATAGATCAATAAGAACAGGAATATTTGCTGATTCTTTAAAAATAGCGAGGTGCATTCCTATTTACAAAAAAGGAAACAATCAAGACACAAATAATTACCGTCCAATCTCGATCTTGCCTGTATTTTCTAAAATATTCGAGTCAGTTATGGCTGAACAAATAACTTATTTCTTGGACTCCAATAATATCCTGACAAATTCTCAATTTGGATTTAGACAAGGTAGATCTACGACAACGGCAATTAACACATTTGTAAATAATATTATCGATGCCTTTGAAGACGGCCATATTGTAGTAAGTAAGCTGTTAGATCTGAGCAAAGCTTTCGACTGCGTCTCACGAGAAATTCTTTTAAGAAAGCTATATTTTTACAACTTTAGTCCGGATAGCTGTAAGTTACTATCATCTTACTTATCTAACAGAAGCCAAATTGTGTGTTTTAATAATAGCATCTCAGAACAGCGTACAATCATGCATGGGGTAGCTCAAGGATCAATTCTGGGCCCTCTTCTGTTTCTAATATATATAAATGATCTTCCATCCCAGTGTCCAAACGTGTCTACAGCTCTATATGCGGATGACACGACCCTTTCACTCAGTGGCAATCGCATTGAAGACACAAGAGAGAGGCTAGAATCTGTAGTTGAAACAGCAAACAGCTGGTTCAACTGCAATAAATTGAAACTAAATACAGACAAGACAATAGAAATAACATTTTCATTAAAACGTAGTGAACCAGCAGAGAAAATGTCTGTAAGGTTTTTAGGTGCAGTTATAGACACACATTTGACATGGGAACCACATGGTATTCAACTTGAGTCAAAATTGGCACGGAATGTGTATTTATTAAGAAATTTGTCCCGGTCAGTAAACAATAAAATGTTATTAAATGCATACTACTCTTGTATCCACACGCATATAGCGTATGGCATTACATTGTGGGGTCACTCTCCGATAACGTCGGACATATTCAGGCTACAACGGCGAGCTATTCGCGTGGTTTCTGGCCTAGGCTATAGAGATGACTGCAGAGATAAATTTAAACAACTTGGAATTGTCACTGTACCATGTCTATATATCCTAGAATGTCTGGTATATATTAAAAACAACCTAAATAAATATGTACAAAACAAGGACTTCCATATATATGAAACGCGTGCGAGAAATGACTTACGTCTAGATAAATTTCGCCTATCTAAGGCCAAAACTGGTCAAAGATATTACGGCATCAAATTTTTTAACTTGTTACCAGACAATATCCAGCGACTAGAAGCAAAAGAATTTAAAATGTGGTGTAAAAATTACCTTGTAAAACAAGCGTTCTATTCTTTTGATGAATACTTTGCAAGTACTAATTAGTAGTTATATTCTATGCTGTGATATTTTAATCTGCTCTTTTGATGTGTTTATTTCTATCGTTTAACAACTTTTAACACTGTATAGATATAATTTATAGGTTTAGTCATGTTGGTCGGAATTGTGTATACTCTAGGTTTTCTATGTTTTTTACATTTCTGTGTTTTCTGTAAAGTTATTTGTTTGTATTTATATTAATATTTTATCTCATAATGATTTTACTTCGTATTTTTTACTTCTTTTATACTGATTTTACTTTGTATTTTGTCATTTATAACTATTATATGTAAAATTATTACTGACTTGTGTAAAACTTTAACAGTTATTAGCACCAATAAATATATTCTATTAAAAGCTTCTTATAACGTAAGCGATGTTATATAATGTGACCATTTTTTTTAAATATGTATCCTAATTATAACAAATGTTTGTTTTGTTATTGTATAAGTATTGTAGATTCTGAGTAAATTATTTTATTTTTTATTGTACTTAATATGTTTAGTCTGATATGTATGACTCTATGACTTGTGTAAATAATTGTCTAGCACTAATAAAGGAAAAAAGAAACTTTAGTTCACATAAATTGTAACAGAGAAATAGTGAGCAGTTTAAAATTTTGTATAGGTTTGAACTGCGACTTTATCCTTAATATTTATTTCACATCTTTAACTACACTTTTAGTAATAATAAAAAATAAATTACCTGTTTTTAAACTTTAGAATAAATCAGTGATGTATACGCCTGACGCATAAAATAAAATTCGAGTTTAAAGAGCCATGAAAATTGGACACGCTTCGCTTCATTATAAAACACTGATTTCGAGGGAAGTTCAAAATATACTGACATGGTGTGTACATTTATTAATCATAAATAAATCATAGCAAGAATAAATGTATTTACTCGATTTTCATGCATTTGGTTATAGCCATTCTATTATTTTTCAATTGACCCTCTTATAGGGCGTAGGCCCCAAATTGGGAACCACTGATATAGACCGATGGGGTTTCTTACAAAATTTGTGATCAATAAATGGATTTTCTAAATAAATGCTGTGATTGCTCCAAAATAAAAATGTGACTATAAAAATGCAATCCTTTAGAAGTGAAAAAATTAGTAATTAGTTTTGATTTTCGCTATTATTTAATTACGTATTTTTCAAGTCTTCGCGATGATAAATAATAATAATAATAATAATAATAAATAGATTAAGTGATAATTAATATTCAAAGAGTGTTTCCATTTTTCTTTTTTTTTTGTTAGCAACCCTTCTTATTGTAAAGTTTTATTATCCTAGGGTCTACACAATAAATGCATATAACAAAAAGACCTGAATAAATAAGTCAATAAATCCCAAACTGAAGTTTGGCCGAAACCCAGAAATTACGATTATGAAAAATACGATCCATCGCAGTTTCCTTCCAGAATTCAGCCAGTCGCAATCGATAGATATTTCGCTCCTTTGAGGTCCTCGAAAAGGTTTCGTGAAGTATCCATAAAGAGAAAACATCGCCTTGCCCATAAAAAAAAATCAATATGGCAGATACCTTCCATACATCGAGAAAATATTAAAGTCCTCCAAATATATTCAGAAGCAATAAAGTTACGACGTTATTTTAAATGTTAAAATGTAAGGATTGCAGAATATTTCAGGCTTCGTGAATAAAATTTCAATTCAACCCAACATAACGCTAACATTTGCAAATTAAATCATTTTTCAGAGAGTAATATGTTCGAAATGTTCGAATAAAACGTAAGAATTTTTAGAAAGGATTAAATTACCATTTAAAAATTATCAGCCTTATTAATACAGCTTCTAAAGATTGTATTAACATTTTTATATTAATAAAACATTTTACTAGATTACTATTGTTAGTATACAATTAATAATTTAATAGCAGGGTACCAATATTTTAAGGCACAAGATCCATGTTATACTTAACCCAATGGACGTATCAAAATAGGGTTATTGAGAATTTATTTAATTATAATGCTATAAATTATAAATATGTATACCTATTTAACCAGTATATGTTATTTTGAACATCACAACATTTCAGTGCTTTGTACGCCTGGCGCATGAAGTAAAATTTCGAGTTTAGAAAAGCCTGAAATTTTGGATTTGAACGCTCCGCTAAGCTCTAAATTTTACTTCATGCTTAATCAAGGAGTGGAAACACTCATAGAAGTGAATTTCAGTTAAATTATTCAGCAGAAGAAACACATTTTTACGAAGATAAACAAAAACAGTGTATCATTATCTCTAAATTACTCCAAATTTAACTAGAGTGAAGTTGCAACATAGGAAAATGCGATGTTGCTACGTTAATTTTATCAATAGTTCAGAACTTACTAATACATGTAGCATGTAGATTTTGTTCTGTTATTGGAAATATTAGTATCGTGTGTGTATGGGTCTGGCAGAAATTAACTAGCAATAAACTATAATGATATTAACGACAATTGTATTATTAAGGCTGTATACAATTAAGCTCTAATTACTATCGACAAATTCTGTGTTGTAGGAAAAATTAAATTCAACATTGTTCTTTTGTAATTTTGTGTACAGTCGTTCGATTTTCGTCCTATTAAAAAATTAACCTAATTTTTCTCTTAAATTACTTAATCGAAATGTAAAAAAAAATTGTAACATTCTTTGATACAATTAGTTCAAAAATTAAAAATATTTAAAAAAATAATAATCGAACAAAATGTGCTAAGAGTTCCATACATGCTGGAAAATCAACGAGTTCACAATTTTTGACATTGATGACTTGGAAAATGGCTATTTTAATCCACAAATAAATTTAATCGTTGAATAACATTTAACTCACGTTGGCGAAGCCCGCTATAAATGATTCAAATATTTAAATAGTTTCATTAATTAAACATATGAATAATTTAATTTTTTTAACATTAAATAAACATTAATTGTGAAATTTGAATACTCTCAGCATTCATTTTAATAGTATCGATAAAAATAATGAATTCTATTTATCTAAATGTTATAAAAAAAAATAATACGTAACAACGTGACGGTTACAATACTAATCATTTAACATTTGAATATGTTAATATTTTAGATGTTCACACAGTGTTTTAACAAATCTGCAAATAAATTGTAAATGCAAATCGTGTTACAATTGAAAAAGATTTAAGCTAATTACTTGCCAAAAAAATTAACTTTTTTCAGTTTTAAATTTTTGTTTTTAAACAATATTACATATCAGATTAAAATCAATCCTAAATAGACTCATTTGCGAATCATTGATTTCAGGTAATATTATTAAGTAAATTAATAATTTTCTAACAAAGTGTATTCTAAAACGGCGATTATTTGAGGAATAAATAATTGTAAAGACTTTGAAATCAAGCCTAGTACAAGTGCTCAAATTTAGATTTTAATAGGTTAATTAATTTACATTTGTTAAAAAAAACAACCCCAGTTGTTTCTATGGTCAAAAGCTATGCCTGTCATTTCGTTCAGATTTTTTTTAAATAAAGCTATCCATCGTAAATTAGATATTTTTGTAAGGAGGAAAACTCGGATTTTCAAGCAGGATTTTAATTGATTTAAAAATTAAATTATGAACGGCGGAGGCTTCTACTTCGTTATATCGGAAGTTCAATTAATAAAAATCTCTAGAGTGCCATGTAAAATATTCTAGGTTGGCAACTCAGAAAATATACAGTATAATTATTATGTCTGACGTTTTATACAGGTAGTTTTTCTTCAAAATATACGTGTTCCAAATGTAGCGTATTTTCTTTAAATCTTTAAATATTCGTTGTTTTTGCAAAAGAGTTCAATTTGAAGCTTTGAACGAGTGTTTTCCACTCCCAGACTAAGCATGAAGTAAAATTTCGAGTTTAGAAAGGCCCCGTGAAAATTTGTCGAGGGTCGAGCAGCGACCTGAGACAAATTTTCACGGGGCTTTTCTAAACTCGAAATTTTACTTCATGCTTAGTCTGGGAGTGGAAAACACTCGTTTAAAGCTTCAAATTAAACTTTTTTAAAAAATAACGGATGTCGGAAAATTTACAGTTTATGCATATGTTGACCTGAAAGAAAAAATCCCTGTATGTCAATTTCTGAAGTGTGTAGCCAACTTAAATTTAAAAAAAGATTAAATCATAAAAGTGAAGAAAATTGGTAAACATTATTTTTGTTGACGTACTCAACTTGAGTAGTTGAAAGTATCTATGAATTTTATGATAATTTTTAAATCAATAAAATAAAACACTTTAACTTTGTTTGTATAACACAATATTTTTTATTTTTGTGACTGTAGTTTCGGCAACTCAACTTGCCATTATCAAACGTCTTCTTAATTTACTTAAAAAATATTAAACTTAATGCGGATTTGTGAAAAACCAGAATTCATCAATATATTTACTGTTAGCATTCAACACACTCTATTTCGTACAATATTTCCTTAATTTAAATTCCCAAGAATCTGTTTCACCTAAAATTAAAGCCCTTTTAATTCCAAACATGGTTAGCGAAAATATTTCCTAATTTACTTAAAAAAAAAACTAATCTTAATCCGGATTTAAGTGAAAAACAAGGATTTATCTATATTTGTACTGGTAGCATTCAACACACTCTATTTTGTATAATATTTACTTTATTCAATTTTTTTTAAATCTGTTTTACCTAAAATTAAGGCTCTTTTAATTCGCAAGAGGCTTATCTAAATTGTTTCTTAATTTATTTAAAAAAGTGAACTTAATCCGGATTTAAGTGAAAGCAAACGATTGGTTCGTTCAATAATGGCAAGTTTAGTTGCCGGAACTGCAGTCACAAAAATAAAAAAATATTGTGTTATACAAACAAAGTTAAAGTGTTTTATTTTATTGATTTAAAAATTATCATAAAATTCATAGATACTTTCAATTACTCAAGTTGAGTACGTCAATAAAAATAATGTTTACCAATTTTCTTCACTTTTAAAATGAAGAGAAAACGCAAACTGCTCAAAATATCCAGTGGTGTGGCTACATATGCAGCACCCTGAAGCAAATAAAATCGATTTCTCTAAAAAAGGCTTTCAATACTTTTTTAAACTTTTAGTGCACGCAAAACAATGTATTGGAAATTCAATCTGTTTTAGGCATTAGCTGTTTTTATGCAAGCTAGTGATGGGCCGATTCGAGTAATAATAATCGAATCATTCGATTATTTAAAATCATCGATTATTAATAATCTATTATAATTATTGGAATGATCATTCAAGTAATAATATTAATTATCGTTCAAATGGTAACATAAATGATCATTCAAATGGTTATTAGGGAATTTATATTTTAAGTATACATATGCCTACGCTTATTAAAATAGTTAATTTGTACTTTTAAACGAGCGCTTTCCACTCTAAGATTAAGCATGAAGTAAAACTTCAAGTTTAGATAAGGTTTGGTCGCCACACGACGCGGAGCGACCTAACCAAATTTTCAGGCCTTACTGAAATCGAAATTTTACTTCATCATGCGCCACGCGTATTAATGTGAACTTCACTTGAAATAAGTGTCGTATACGCGTGGCGCATGAAGTAAGATTTCGAGTTTAGAAAAGCCTAAAATTGTAATTCATGCTTAACCTGGGAGTGGAAAACACTCGTTGAAAGCTTTAAATTGAGCTCATAAATAAAACGACGAATATTTAAAGATTTACAGCAAATAATTGGGATATGTATACTTAAAAGAAAAGCACCCTGTATGAATTATCTTTCTAGCGATCATTCAAATATTTGTATGAATGATAATCAATGTGCGATCATTTCTATAATTATTAAAGAACAATAATTGATTAATACAGAACGTAAATTAAAAAAAATTATGTTCAATGTCTTTCTTAAGCACTTCTAATAACTAATACAAGCTTCAATTTAAAAGGTTTAACAAGTGAATCCATTCCAGATTAAGCATGAAGCCTGAAGTAACATTTCAAGTATTATAGCAATATTGTGAAGTTCAACTTACTAAATAATTTTATATACTAGACTTGATTAATTGAATTCCGTAAATAAAGTAAAATCAATTTTAACTATGTTTATTTCGTCTAGCCTAATTTTGCGCTTTAAAAATTCGTTTTCTCCAACTAATCTACGGTAATTGGGCACCTAAAAATATCTATATTTAATAATAACAAAGTTATCCATGCTGTCCAAAGTGATACACCCTCTATAAAAGTAATATTTGTCCTGAGAATATATCCTTGAAACTGTACAAAAAAAGAGATTCTGTAATAAGTCCTGAAAGATTTTAGAACCTATATTCTAACTAATCCACGATAACTAGGCCGCAAAAAATATTTATAATTAATAATAACAAAGTTACCGATGCTGTCTTAAGTGATACACCCTGTATAAAAGAAATATTTGTCCTGAAAAAAAATATCCTTGAAACTATACGAAAAAGGAGATTCTGTAATAAGTCCTATAAGATTTTACAACCTATAAAACATGTACCACCCTGTCTGTCTCACCAATCTTAGGTTTATTATATCATGTGGAACTATAAAATGAAACATTGGAATTGATTAAATGTTCTACATCTTGCTAAAGCCATGCGCTTCCTGGATAAATATAGCCTGTATTTGCAATTCAAATTTAATTAGAGCTACCCTTTTATGTGAATGTTACTCTTTTCGAGGCGGTTGTTTCAGCTACTTAATCAATTTGAATAGTTAAGTACGAAGTATGAATAAGAATTTTATACCATTTATACGTATATACAGGGCATTTTTCTTCTAAATATACATACAGGGTATTTTTCTGTTAAGTATAAATATTCCGATGTAAGTATAGACTGTAAAATTACAGGTATTGTTGATTTGATAAAATATTTCAATTTAAAGATTTTAACGAGTGTTTCGACTCATCGATTAAGCATGAATTTCAAGCTTTATTAAACTCGAAATTTTACTTTATGCAACATGCGTATATAGATATTGAAATATTGTAAAATTCAAAATATACTGCTTTAGTTTGATCACCTTAATACATGCTACAAATATTTATTTCATCTAACTAAATCTTCCGTTTTCAATATTCGAGCAATTTTTAGTGGGGTTTCCGTGGAATTTTTTTCTTTTAATTATACGTGTACTTACAACGTATAATTAAAAGAAAAAAAATCAGAAAGCATCTCCAGACGCTTCATTTAGTTACACCAAATAATCATTGGAAATATTTATTAACGTGTGATCAAACTTGAGCAGTATATTCGGAACTTCACTTTAAATCAGTGTTTTATATGCGTGATGCATGAGGTAAAATTTCGAGTTAAAAAAGCCTGAAAATTTGGATTGGTCCGTTTCGCTACACGACCAAGCCATTTTCAGGCTTTTCTAAACTTAACATTTTACTTCATACTTAATCAAGGGGTGGAAACACTCGTTAGAAGCTTTAAATCAGGGCCGGCTAAATTGCTTCGAGTGCAAAAATTAACACGCAACATTTTTTAAGGGCCACACAAATCAAGTTTTCGCTAATTTATTTATTAATTTGTGGAAATACAAGTCCTCCTTCAGTATGTAATTGTAACGATTCATAGAAATTGATAAGAAATGATTAAAAGTATAATTTTATATAACACTTTGTACGAATTGCCAATATATTTTTAGGCAAAAAGTATTTATTATTTTAAATATCATAGACGTAAAAAGACCCATTGCGTCTATGATATTTTAAGATAATAATTACTTTTCGACCAAAAATATTTTGGCAATACGTACATACTATTGTATAAAAGTTTACTTTTATTTAGATAAATTAACAAATATTAAACAGAATTAGTTTCCGTGGGCCGCGCAGAATAAGCTCGAGGGCCAAATAAGGCTCGCGGGCTGTGGTTAGGCCGGTCCTGCTTTAAATTAACCGCTTTTATAAAAACAACAAGTTCCTGCAAATTTACTAAACGCTGAAATTATCTGGATAAGTATACTTAAAAATTCCCTGTATGTTTTTAATGGTTTGTGTACCAACGATTTATTGTATATTTAGTTTCCAACGTATTTGTTTCACAGGAATTCCCATAAAATTGAGCTAAATGCATCTGAATGTCATAGCTTTTGCATTGATGATCAGCATTAAATAACACGCGCTCTACATTAATTATGCATTTACAGCATCATTACATAAACTGTAGGTAAATTAATTTGTCGTAGGTAAACCAAAGTACGAATTAATTACGGGGGAGGGGGTAGACACAAATTATTATTACCATTATTTGCATTTATATTAGAGCCAACACAGTTGATTCATTTCAGGCATTAAACTAGAGGGTAATAAAAATCGATTTCCACAAACATTTACCTATTTAGTCGTTTCAAGATTGATTTGACCTCGCCCATAATTTTTCTTGCTGAATGGCAAAATTCCAAGTTTTTGCAGAGAAAATACAAAATATTTACAATGCTTTCATTTTAGTGATTCGCTGTGTTTATTCAGCGAACTAGTCGCCGATACAAATTACTTTTATTAAATATAATTAGGTAGTTAGTAGTGCATGTGTACATCAATTAAATTTTGCAAAGGTCATTTCCACAACGGTAACATAAACTGTAAATGTTATTGTAATGTCATTTATTCGTGCAAATAATTGCATAATAAAATGTTTTCGTAATCACTAAATAATGAACACCTGCTCTTAATATTTTATTTATGAATATTATACTCATATGAGGAATATACAAAATGTATCACCAAACATATTATTTATAACCGGCAATTTTATCCAAATATATTGATGCCTTAGCTCACAGATGTGTTAAGTGCAAATTTATGCACAAATGGGTTAAATACACCTTTAAAGCATTCGGATAGAGATGTATACAGTGCTTACATATCGTAAATAAGAGATTAATAATGACGTCACAAAACACCATTTTATTGTGTTAACTGCCTAAAAATTAAAAAAATCCTGTAAGTTTTCTGTTTATTTTAATAATTTTTTTTGTATTGAAAGTCTAAAGTATAGCTATACTGATGAGGGATACATTTTGAAACGCGTCTATAGATGGCTTAAGACTTTTTCTCTAAGATCGCCTAAGATTCTTTCAATTAATATTCATTCCTTGTACTTTTTTCAATTTATTTCGATTTCCTGTTAATTCATTTAGTTTGGTAAGAGAATAATTTGGCCTGATGTTGCATTTTGAATATAAATTATGCATAGAACAGTAAATCTGTCGTGTAACTCAAATATTCATTATATAATTCAATATCTGTTGGGGTATTAGCTCGAAGAGTAGTTGTTTCAATGAATATTTCTAGACTTGTCTCAGTGAGATTAATTTTTTGCAGAAAGTCAATACTAATTTTAATTAGTTTTATATTTTATAAAAATAAAATGTCTGTGCTGCAAATATTGTAAGCGCACTTAACTCATTTGGACCTTGCAAAATTGTGCACGAATATGTCAAGTGTCACTTACAACATTTGGTTTTGTTGTGTTAGCTACAGTTTAATGTCAAGTGGAGGCTATTGAAGGTTATATTTTTGTTTATTTATTTAAAATATGGTATTTTCATGGTTTTTTTATTACAATTTTATTTCAAAGGTGAAAAATAATAAAATAAATAATATTTTCAGATGATTACCCCAGAACTTGCCGATATGGAAATAGACAATGCTAAATTTTCAGTGGAACATGAAAAAGATGAAGTTACAGGTATTTCATTACATATTTTATTTATTGATAAGTATCTCTTTTTACATATACTCTGATTTAAAAAAAAACAGTTTTTTTTTAAATTTTACTAATCTGTTTAATAAGAGTGTAAAAAATATTTCAATAAATACGAATACGTTAAAGTTAAATGGCTTCAAATGAAATAGTTACGTTTTGAAAAATGTAAACCCAACATAATTCAGTACAAATACAATTTAAGCGACGAAACCATATACGAAATTGACACTATTTTGAAGAAAAGGGAGAGCAGGAGCTTAAACTCAAACTCGAATTCTTGGTTGGTCACACTTTGACAAAAGGTCAACGGTATTCCGATATTTGAATTAAAGAAGAAGGACGTGATAGATTTACTCAAAAAAAAATCATTCCCGAGGATTATAGGCATTACATTGAACAATTTCCATTAACTTCACACCAAGTTACCTCAGCTTGCGGAAACAACGGATTACGATGCGATGGTGAGTACAAAAAAAGATAGATGGCAAAATTAACAATACCACCAACTGGACATTTTTCTCATTGTAAATAATAAGTGCTCAGATTTCTAAGCACAAAAAAAAATGAAAAAAAAACGCTTTAAAAAGCACAAATTTAAGCCAAAAAAAAGGCAGTATTTTGAGAAAAAAAAAACATTAATTTCATGCAAAAAAGCATTATTTTAAGCAAAATATACAGGGTGTTCAGAGTTAAGTGCGCAACTTTGCTCACTTTATCATTACTTGAAGTAAAGAGTCGGTTAAATGAGCAAAGTAGTAAGAAATTTAATGGTCAAATCGGAAAAACAATTGAACGTCGTATTTTTGAAATATTTATAAAATATACATTTTTGAAACGTAACACCCTGTATATTTTATTACCGGTGGATAGAGAAGATCATTCTTAACATCATTATAACAAAAGCATAAATAAGAAAGTTATTCACATATTACTGTTTCTTTTAATAATATCAAGGATCCCTGAAAGGATTTAATTTTGTATAAGAAAAATTACTTTAAATGAGAATTTTACCGTTTTTTTGTTTAAAGGGCTTCTTGATTGTATTGAACAAAACCGAAATATGTGAATAACTTTCTTGTTGGTTTTTTTTTGTAATGATGTATTGTAACTATTTTGCTAAAAATAATCTTCTGTGTCGATCGGCAATAAAATACACAGGGTGTTCCAACATACATTTTTTTAAATTCTTTTTATTTAAATTTTATTAATAATAATTTAAGTGCATCAAAATGACGAAAAATTTGTGCTGTACTAAGATATTTAGAAAAATTGATCATACATCCCTCTCAATTTTAAGAGAATTTACTTTTTAAATTATCTGTACATGTCAATATGTAAAATGTATGTTAAATATAATATGGAGTTTATTGACACATTCTCTATTCAGATTTAAAGTATTACAAAAAGTTGTAAATTCTTAAATCAGACCATAGTTGTTTCATTAGTTGTATCACTAATATTTATTTAAGCGCTAGCAAAGTTAAAAACCTAACTTTTGCGGTCAGCTGCAATCGCGAATTTAAATATTTAATTGATTTTTGTGTAAAGCACATTTAATTAGATTTAAATAAATAAAATTAACTGTTTTAACTTGTTTTGATAATAAAAAAAAACAAAATTCTAAAGAAATCAAAATTTAAGTAATACTGGGAGTTTTTCTTTCAAGTGTACATATCGTAATTACAATGTATATTCTGTAAACATTTGTTTTTCCTTGAAAAAAGTTTAAATTGTAGCTTTAAACGAGTGTTTTCCATTCCCAGATTAAGCATGAAGTAAAATTTCGAGTTTAGATACGCCTGAATTCAGGCTTTTCTAAACTCGCAATTTTACTTCATGCGTCACGCGTATAAAACACTAAATGTTGTGAAGTAAGCAGTATATTTTGAACTTCACTTAAAATTCGTGTATTATACGCATGGGATATGAAGTAAAATTTCGAGTTTAGAAAAGCCTGAGTTTAGATTTGGACGTTACGCGTCCAAATCCAAACGTTCAGGCTTTTCTAAACTTGAAATTTTACTTCATGCTTAATCTGGGAGTGGAAAATACTTAAGCTTTAATTTGAACTTATAAAAAACAACGAATGTCGGAAAATTTACAGCGTATGCATATGGGGATTTTTTTTTTCAGTATATATATGTTGTAACTTTTCCGACGTTCGTTGCTTTTTAAAAGAGTTCAATTTGAAGCTGTAAACGAGTGTTCTCCACTCCCAGAGTAAGCATGAAGTAAAATTTCGAGTTTAGAAAAGCCTGAAAATTTGGTTTGGTCGCGTAGCGCGTAGCGCGTAGCGTTACGTGCCCAAAACAAATTTTCAGGCTTTTCTAAACTCGAAATTTTACTTCATGCACCACGCGTATAGAATACTGATTTCAGGTGAAGTTTAAAGTTTACTATTAAAGCAGTATACTAAAGACGTATATTCTAAACTGCACATCAAATCAGTATTTTATACGAATGGCGCATGAAGTAGAATTTCGACTTTAGAAAAGCCTGAAAATTTGGTTTCGCCGCGTAGCGCTACACGCTACATGATCAAACCAAATTTTCAGGCTTTTCTAAACTCGAAATTTTGTTTCATGCTTAGTCTAGGAGTCGAAAATACTCGATAAAAGCTTTAAATTGAACTCTTTCAAAAAACAACGAATATCGAAAGATTTACAGCGTGTAATTAGTATATGTATACTTAAAAGAAAAATTCCCTGCATATATGCTTACAAGAAAAATTCCCAGTATGTATACTTAAAAGAAAAACTCCCGTTTTATACGCAAACACTACGTTTTCTTATTTACTAAACTAGATAAATGAATTAGTAGTTCGTGTTTTGATCGTACAGATAATAATTGTCTACGATTTCAAATTTAACGAAATAAGCTCTAAATAAGCATAAAGCCGAAAGAAATGCAAAAAAGCATTAAAAAATGAGTGTCAAAATAATAAACTTCCTATAATTCGTACACATTTTATTAATTCATGTTGATACTTTTAATTTTCAATTAAAGCTGTTTGCTTAAAAATCCGAGCTCTGATAATCACATTTTTTATACTATTTTTGGTTTTATATTTTTTTTTAAATCTGTCAAATAAACATTATTTGGGCATTTTACAAACGGTAAAATGCCCAAATAATTTTTATTTAAAATATGTTTTAAATAAATTTTAAATTTTCAATTAATATGTTATTAAAATTTAATAACTCCAAAAGTGGCAAGTGACGGTGATCAAAATGCCAGATGCGGTAAGTACAGACTTTGGCAAAACTTTGACATAAATGTTGCGCTAAACTTTATTATAACTGAGATATATTATTGTTTGATTTGATTTGTGATTTGTATAAAGTCTAACGTAGAGAAACATCCAGCCTTCGTTATTATTTTGAATTAAGTATACAGGGTGTCTACGCTAAACTGTTCGTTAAAAGTTTATGGGGTTGCCGTTGCACTAAAAGTTTGAAAAAAATCCTTGTCATACGGCTGAATCAGTTCTCCTCATGTGAAATATTTTCGAATTTATATCATTTCCGGTTCCTCCGGAAGTAGCACCAAATTTGTTATTTTAAATTGAACACCCTATATATTAGTAATTTTTTGACGTCCTCGTTTAAATTACCGCATATTTTATTCAAACGTATGTACACTTATCTCTTGTAGTTCTCAAGAAAAAAAATATTTCTAAAATTTTGACCTCTAGAGGCATCTTGAAATCTGTCTGTAACTTCACTTAAGAATAAGATAAAATATGATTTATATCTCTACTTGTACCTAGAGGATGCTTCTATGAGTAAATTAATTGAAAACAGTCAATTTTGACAATAAGTGTTCTTAAAATGTCAATATCTAAGTGCCTTCTTTAATATCTAGTAATTCAAATTTTTTAAATGGAATGACCCATTTTTTATCACATGGTACGATTGGGGTTAACATTTCCTACAAAAAAGTATTATACAAGCATACTCCTAAAGCAAGTAGTATTCGAATTATTTCGAAGATTCGTTTTTCCTAATCCATAGACTAAAGTCTATAGACTAAATAGAATCTACAGACTAGATAAAGTCCACAGACTAGAGTTTAAGGACTAAATAGAGTCTACAGACTAGAGTATACAGACTAGAGTATACAGACTAGATAGTGTCTACAGGCCAGATAGAGTCTACAAATTAGAGTCTAGAGACTAGATAGAGACCACAAAATAGTCTATAGACTAGACAGAGTCCACAGACTAGATAGAGTTTACAGTGTACAGACTAGATAGAATCCACAAACTTGAGTCTACAGACTGGATAGAGTCTACAGACTAGATGGAATCCACAAACTAGAATCCACATACTAGAGTTTACAGACTAAATTGAGTCCATGACTAGTTTACAGACTAGATAGAGTCCACAGACTAGAGTTTACAGACTACAGTCAACAAACTGACTAGATAGAGTTCACAAACTGGTATACAGACTAGATAGAGTCCACAGACTAGAGTCTACAGTCTAGATAGAGTGCATAGTCTACAGATTAGATAGAGTCTACACACTAGATAGTCCACAGACTAGAGTCTACAGATTAGATACAGTCTACAGACTAGATAGAGTCCATAGACTAGAGTCTATAGACTAGATAGTCCACAGATTAGAGTTCACAGATTAAAGTATACAAACTAGTCCACAGACTGGTTTAGACTGCCTAGAAACTTTAGTTCAGTCTACATAAGTCGACTGCTCAAAATGCAGAGTTTAGAGTCTGGGTCAAATGTCAAAACTCTAGAGTTTAAGATGTCTATAGTACAGTGCTTAGAGATTCTATTCTAGAATTAGAGTCTAGGGATGAGTATACAGACTATAGTCTTGTCTACAGACTGATTTGAGTCTAGATAATTAGTCTAGACTATTGTCTAGGCTGCCCAGAGTACAGAACTCAACTATTAGAGTCTAGATAATTAGAGTCTAGAGACTATAGTCTAGACTGCCTAGAGTACAAAACAAAAGCATACTACTCGCCTACTAAAATTCGATTGCGACTTATGCGCATAATTGCGACAAAAAACGAATCTTCAAAATAATTCGAAAACTACTTGCTTTAGGAGTATAGTTGTATTATACTTTTTTGTAGGAAATGTTAACCCCAATCGTACCATGTGATAAAAAATAAATTATTCCATTTAAAAAAAAATGAATTACAAGATATTGAAGAGGGCACATAGATATTGACATTTTAAGAACACTTATTGTCAAAATTGTTTCTAATTACTTTACTCATAGAGGCATTCTCTAGGTACAATTAGATATATAAATCATATTTTTGTTTTATTCTTAAATGAAGTTACAGACAGATTTTAAGATGCCGTTTAGAGGTCAACATTTTAGAAATATATTTCTTTTCTTGAAAACTATAAGAGATAAATGTACATATGTTCGAATAAAATATGTTTCAATTCAAACGAGGAATCTAAAAAATTACTAATATATAGGGTGTTTCATTTAAAATAATAAATTTGGTGGTACTTCCGGTGGAACCGGAAGTGATATAAAGTTAAAAATATTTCACATAAGGAGAACTGATTCAACCGTATGACAAGGATTTTTTTCAAATTTTTAGTGCAACGGCAACCCCATAAACTTTTAACGAACGGTTTAACGTAGACACCCTGTATTACTGTTAAATAAAACATGTACTCATTCATCTAATAATACTTAATTCCTGAATAAAACATCCAAAAATACAATAGTCTTTAATATAAAAATTAATCTAAGCTTACCTTTAACAAACATCCCTCCGTGATTCTCATGATTATCCAACGTGGCCCTGTAACAACACAAGAAAAAGTTATATTAATTACGCCGCATCAACAATAATAAAGCGAATGCCGAGCTCGTGATAATTACAAGAAACCCGCCATATTTGTCGCCCTCATAAAATTGTATCAGGAAGATAATCTAAACAACCCGGCGCGTACTGCTCCCCGTCTAATTGAAGCCCAAATGCGAATTTCAAGAGGCTCGCCTCTCTTCTCGTTCCCTTCAAGCACTGTGGTTATTGTGACGCAGAGCTTCCGAGCTCTCAGAAAGCTCGGTATTAAATTAAACGCGACGTGGTTAAATTCCCCGGCGATACACATCTATCTCTCTCTCGAGCAAAATGTGGAATATTCAAGAATAAATGCTAAATTCTATGTACGGGGATTGTTTCTTTTAAGTATTCATATCCTTGATTAAGCATGAAGTAAAATTTTATGCTTTGCTAAACTCAAAATTTTAATTTATGCGCCACGCGTATAAATCACTGATTTAAAGGGAAGTTCGAAATAATTCTCCGCTCCCCAAATGACCAAGCAAAAACAAGGAAAAACAAATTACTAGTCACGATTTAATACAAGTATAAACATGATAATATCCTAAATCCAAGAGTTACAACAAAAAGTGTATAGGTATATTAGTAAATAAATCTCAAAGCAAATTGCTCCAGTCGCATTTGTAAAATTTATTAAATTCAGATCAAGAACAAGCAGTGTAATTTGAACTTCACGGTATTCAATTGTTTTATACGCGTGGCGCATGAAGTAAAATTTCGCGGAGCGACCAAACCGAATTTTTGGGCTTTTCTAAACTCGAAATTTTATTTTATACTTAATCAAGGATTGGAAATACTCATAGGAAGCTTTAAATTGAAAATGTACAGCGTATAGCGTTGGTATACAGGGTGATTTTTGACTTATACGCATAATTGCAGAGTTATAGTGTGTATTGATGGGAAATAAAAATAAGTGTAGTAAAAATTCTCTATTAACAGAGATAAAATAGTAATAAAAGTTAAAGGCAATTGCGATAATTTTACCAGTTCACCTATCTCAACATTATTAAGTTGAGATAGGTGAACTAGTAAAATTCTCGCAATTGCCATGAACTTTTATTTTTGGTGATACTTTAAAAATTTGGTGTACCCAACTGAAGTGAATACTAAGGAAGAGTTTCAAAATCGTATACATGCTTCTGCCGAGTTAATTCGGCGACATGGTTTACGCCATGTGCTCAGTTGTGCATTAAAAACGAAGAAAATCACTTCGAACACTTATTGTGATACTTCAGTTTAAGTTACATAATTAATTCGTTATCTCTGTTAATAAAAAACTTTTACTATTTGTTTTTTAATTTTCCATCATTACACATCACGAACTGTAATTACTCGCAATTATGCGTGTAAGTCAAGAATCACCTTGTATAAATACTTGAAAGAAAAATTCCCAGACACAACCGTCAAAATTGGCCAAATTGGAATCGTGAAAATTGTGATAATTAAAAAATATACTTCATGCAATACGCGTATAAAACACTGATTTGAAGTTAAGTTCAAGATATACTTAAGTTTGATCTTACGTTAATAAATATTAAAAATGTTAATTTCGTTTAAATTAGCTATTGTTTTGTAAACAATAAAAAATAAATATTTATGTAATCTGTTGCCTTTAAATAATAAGATGTGATTTTTTACACTTGTTCTAAATCATACTGGTTCTAGTTCTTTGGGGAGTGCGCATTTCTGCACTGCACTTAGGCCTCATTAGGCCCATTGTGCTTCTAAATCACACTGTAAAATGATGTATTTGATTATTATTGTATCCATCTGATAACGAAGATGTGTTGTTTTTGTCTTTGTTTACGTTTAAGCAAATAAAAGTATTTTATACTGTTTTATTTATTAAGAAACCTATAAAATGTAAAATTTTATATTGAAAAATCGCAACCAAATTGTGTATTTTTTTAATTTATTTTCGGCCGATTCGTAAAACATCCCTCAAATTATTTAATTGAAGCGTAAACAATTATTTAACAACATGTACACACGAATTGAATAAAGCTCGTTACAACAGTTCAGCCCCGAAATTTGCATACTAATTGATTAATTAGAACATATCTACAGTATAGACACAACACAAACAGAAATTAACTTGCCACGTGTTAATTAATCGCGCTAATAATTCGCCAACAGACAATAATAAGCAATTAATCTGGATCGTGTAAGGGCGAAGCGGACTGAAACGTCGGCGGGTTTTTAATATTTTGCGTTTAATAAAGATTGGATTTTATTTGTGGATTAAGGGGGAGAGGTGGAGACTAATCGGAAAAGTTGTTCAAGATTATGGTTAGGGGCGAAACTTTGCCGTACACTAGGGGGTAGACGTGAGTGCGGGGGACCTGTTTCAATTAATTTCGCCAGGAATACGTGACATCTTTAGGAAGGAAGTCCGTTGTAAATACGAAATTACCTAGGATTAATTAGGTTTATGATTTTTTAGTATGAAGAAAAGTTTTTGGATCGAAAAGTATAATTGTTTGTAGATGTTGTTTATCTCCTTAGGTTTTGTTGAAATTCCGATAATAAATTATGCACATTGGTATATACACAGGGAGGTTTATTTATCTGTATCCATACAGGGAGTACTTTTTTCAAGTATACATACCCCAATATACTGTAAATTTTTAGATATTCGTTGTATTTGAAAAGAGTTCAAATTGAAGATTTAAAGGAATCCACTCCTAGATTAAGCTTAAAGTAAAAGTTTAGAACAGCCTGAAAAAAAAGCTTTAAACGAGTGTTTTCCACTCCCAGACTAAGCATGAAATAAAATTTCGAGTTTAGAAAAGCCCCGTGAAAATTTTCTGGGCTTTTCTAAACTCGAAATTTTACTTCATGCGCCACGCGTTTAAAACACAGATTTCAAGTGAAGTTCAAATATACATAAATTTCACAATATTTTAGTGTTTTATACGCGTGGCGCATGAAGTAAAATTTCAAGTTTAGAAAAGCCCAGAAAATTTGTCTCGGATCGCTGCGCGACCCTCGACAAATTTTCACGGGGCTTTTCTAAACTCGAAATTTTACTTCATGCTTAGTCTGGGAGTAGAAAACACTCGTTTAAAGCTTCAAATTGAACTTTAAAAAAAAAGGAATACCTTAAGATTTACAAAAAATAGGCTGAATTTATAATACGTATACTTAAAAGAAAAACTCCCTATATCTTGAACGTTACAGTATTTTAGTGTTTTATACGCCTGGCGCATGAAGTAAAATTTCGAGTTTAGAAAAGCCTGAAAATTTTACTTTATGCTTAATCTGGGAGTGGACAACACTCGTTTATAACTTCAACTTGAACTTGAAAAAATTCTTTGTACTTGTATGTATACAGATAAGTAAACCTTCCTGTATTTATTTCCGTATGTGGGAGGTAAACTACACTAAGTAACATTTTCTTTATACTGTTGAAATTGGGATTTTTCACTCTATCGAGAGGTTCTAGTTTTGATTCTGGTTCTTTGGGGTGTGCGCATTTCTGCACTGCACTTAGGCCTCATTATGACCATTGTGCTTCCTCCCGTCGATTACACTGGTCGGCATGAAAATCGGCCCTGACACCATTCCTGCTGATTCTTATGTAAAATGACCTCCTGAATCCGAATATGTCCCCCGTTTTCCCCCATCAGCCACCGTTTTCGGGGGAGGCCCCCCACCTATTTTTATCACTTTTCGATAATTGATGGATGAAAAGGATTATTTTAGCCTTTACGTTTCTTCTGAGGGGCTAGAGAGGTGAAAAGTTCCAAAACATGAACATTTGTAGCAAGGAGGTAGATTTGGGGGGGGATTTGCCCCCTTAAATTGTCAAAAAATCCTTAAAAATGATCGATTTTTCCGTTTTTTTCGCACGTTTTTCACTTATTTTCTACATATTTCAGCTTCCATCCCCCCTCATCCTCCCCCAAACAATAAAAATATATAGCAACAATACATAGCAACAATAATAAAAATATATAGCAACAATAATAAAAATATATAGCAACAGTTCGGAAGATTCACTGTACCACGCTGGCGCTCTCAATACCTCGCGCGCACAGGCTTGCCCAGGAATTTTCATGCTTCCTCTGGTCCTGAAGGAAAATATTTACGCCTTTGCACATCAAACTCGGATTGATCAAACAGTTTGTGAAAGCAATGGACAAGACCGGTGATGCATTTCAATTTTTGAAAACTAGATTCCCTCGTCTTAGTGAGGCTAAAATCAAGGAAGGAGTTTTCGTGGGCCCCCAGATTAGACAACTTTTCCAAGATTCGACGTTTATTGAACACCTGAATCGAAAAGAAAAACGAGCTTGGATTGCATTCCAAAACGTGTGTGAGAACTTTTTGGGTAACAACAAAAGTGATGATTATGTCGCTCATGTCGAGGAATTGCTGTCAGCGTACAAGGCCATGGGGTGTAACATGTCTCTTAAAGTGCATTTCCTTCACTCACACCTGGACTTCTTCCCTGAAAATTTAGGAGCAATGGAAGCTGGAATATGTAGAAAATAAGTGAAAAAACTGCGAAAAAACGGAAAAAAATTGATCATTTTTAATGATTTTCTTACAATTTAAGGGGGCAAATCCCCCCCCCCCAAATCTACCTCCTTGCTACAAATGTTCATGTTTTGGAACTTTTCACCTCTCTAGCCCCTCAGAAGAAATGTAAAGGCTAAAATAATCCTTTTCATCCCTCCAAATTATCGAAAAGTGATAAAAATAGGTGGGGGGGGCCTCCCCCAAAAACGGTGGGTGATGGGGGAAAACGGAGGTCATATTCGGATTCAGGAGGTTATTTTACATAAGAATCAGCAGGAATGGTGTCAGGGCTCGAAAAAAAAATTTCTTTTGCAGACCAGTGTTACCCAGCCTCAGCTCAGCCAGCCTACCTGGTTTAGGTAAGGAGCCTCTAGTTGATAAGAGTGCCGGGCAATCGCTGAGAATGTGTTCGGCAGTTTCGTCTTCATTGTTACACCCTCTGCAGGATGGAGAGTCAACTATCCCCATCCTGTATAGGTGTGCGTTTAACCCGCAATGACCAGTCAGGGCGGCAGTTATGCGCTCAAGGTTCCCCCTGGTCAGCTGCAGGTACTGTTTCTCTGATCTCTCGTTAGGATACAATAGTGTTTCCTTAGAGAGCTTGCAGCCCTCGATGTCATCCGAACGCTTCCTGAATTTCTCCAGTGCGTTGGTTTGTACCATATTGCACAGGGACAGAGGGGCAGAGCGCACTAGTGGCTCCGGTGAGAGAATGTCCATCCCAGCCGCTCCTCTTACGTCAGCTCTCGTGTTACCTGTGTTCAAGTCGTGCCGCTTCACCCAGCAGACTTCAATGTTGTTATACATTGCTGCTTACCTGAGTTTTCTGTGGCACTCTAATGTTGTCTCTGAAGTTGTATGTGGTTCCTTCAGAGACAGTAGCGTTTGCCTGCTGTCCGTTAGGATCAATATGGCTTCATTTGACACTTTGCGATCTAAGATGTTCTCAGCCGCAAGTGTTATACCCATCGTCTCTAATTGTGTGACGGTGGCATGCTTTCCCATAGGGACCTTTGTTTGGATTTTCAGGGTCCTGGAGAAGACTCCAATCTCTGATCTATCCATCCTTTTGGATCCATCTGTGTGGATCCTTATGACCGACTCTCTCATTTGTTTAGTGGGTTGAATGGTAACCGTGTAGGGTGCATTCCGAATGAGTGTCGGTTAACAGTAGTCAGTGCCAGCCTCTAAAAGAGATATGTCTTTGCAGACACTCCTCCAGATGTGTCCTCTGACTTCTCCACAACGGTTACTGTTCCAGATCCTACTGCCTTGAAGGCGAAGTATGGTCACCACGGCCTCCCTCTCCACGTAAATATCAAGTGGCGGAAGGCATAGCATGACCTCCATCGCCATCGTTGGAGAAGTGTGCATCGTGCCTGTCTATCGAGAGGTAAATAGCACTAGAAAATTTCAAAAATGCGATTTGATTTAGTTTACCTACCACATTCAGATTTATAAGATAATTATAACGTAAAGTCGACCTTATGATCAAATAAAATTTATATTTATTGTTTATTGAGCATAGGCTAACAATCACTCTTAATTTGATTTCAATTAAAATCACAGATAATTATAACGTAAAGTCGACAAAACCATTAAAGTAGCTTTAAAAGCAAATTAAGTACTAAAACACAAACAAATATCATTAAGGACAATCAATATTTTGTATACTAATATCGTAATTTAAATATTTTAGATAAAGCCACCGCTTTCAAAGTATGTACAAACTTGGCACTTAAGCGCCCATCCCGTTATCTATTCTTCAAAAGCTATTTTCTACCCTCTGATAAAATATATGCTGCAGGTATGCCGATAACAAATTGATTTGGAAAGGCAATTAGGCGCCGTGTAATCTAATTACAACACACAATTTGTTAGGAAATGATTAAGAAACATTTCAAAGGTTGTTTATTGTAGGGATACTTATCTAAAGTAACATACTTTAAAAGTCGTAATATCTAACACAAAAATATTAATACAAAACATTTTAAACATGAATCGATATTAATAAATGTGTCTTTTAAGTATACATATTCCGATGTGTACCTTGTTAATTTTTAAATATTCGTTGTTTTTAAAAGAGGTATAATTTGAAGCTTTCAATGAGTGGTTCCACTCCTTGATTAAGCATGAAGTAAAATTTCGAAATTAGAAAAGCCTGAAAATTTGGTTTGGTCGCGTAGTACGTACTACTAAAGCAGCATGCTAAAGTTATAAACAATCAATTTTTCTTTTAGGTAAACATGTGCATAACCTGTAAATTTTCTGACATTTGTGGTTTTATTATAAACATACAAAGAATGCATGTAAATGTTGAGGCATTTGTTTTCTTAAAGTTTAATTTAAAACTTTTAACGAGTGTTTTCCACTCCCAGACTAAGCATGAAGTAAAATTTCGAGTTTAGAAAAGCCCCTTGAAAATTTGTCGAGGGTCGCGCAGCGACCCGAGACAAATTTTCTGGGCTTTTCTAAACTCGAAATTTTACTTCATGCGCCACGCGTATTAAACACTGATGTCAGGTGAAATTCACTATAATTTGAACGTCACGGTAAATCAGTGTTTAATACGTGTGGCGCATGAAGTAAAATTTCTAGTATAGAAAAGCCTGAAATTTTACTTCATACTTAACCCGGGAGTGGAAACACTCGTTAATAGTTTCAAATTGAACTATAAAAAAACAAGTGCCTTAACATTTAGATGCATCAGGATATGTATACTTAAAAGAAACATTCTTTGTATGTTTACAATAAAATAAGGATATAAAAAAAACATAGGTTCCATTTTCATTATTTACAGAACTACAGCTGAATTAAAGGTTCTAATAGTTGTCTAACGAGTGTTTTCCACTTCCAGATTAAGTAAAAATTTGAGTTTAGAAAGTCTAAAAATTTAGTTTGGTCGATCCGCGAAGCGGAGCGACCAAGCCAAATTTTCAGGCTTTTCTAAATTCGAAATTTTACTTAATGCGCCAAGCGTATATAACACTGATTTAATGTGAAGTTTAAATTTGTTGATATTCTTATATTTGTGTTATGTTATTTTATTATTTAGGAATGTTTAAATTGTTGAATTGTATAAATAATAATTCTTTAATATGCAAAATGTAAATCATCTATATAGTTTTGTATTGGATTTTATTTATATTATTTATTAATATTTATTATAAGCAAAAGTCGTTTTAAATTTACAGAATTTCATTATTTCACATTTTTACTGCAGATTCAAGTAAGAAATTGGATTTATTTACATGCTAGATTATATTTTTTATACACAAAATACGTCTATGTTTTCTTATATAAATTAAAAACAATCCTATCCATAGTTCATAATATTTAAATTTTTTGACAGTTTTTTTTTTTTGAAGAACGGCACTTTTTACATAACTGCAAAAATGACGTCCTTCAAAAGAACGGCATTTTTGCAGGTATGTAAAAGGTGCCTTTTTTCAAAAAAAAAAAACTGTAAAAAATGTAAACATTATAAACTATGCATACGACTTTTTTTAAAATTTATATAAGAAAGCATAGACCTATTGTTTATAAGAAATAACCTTCCATATTTACGTTTGCAAACGGCATTTTTGCAGGTATGTACAAAGTGCCGTTCTTCAAAAAAAAACTGTAAAAAAATGTACACATGAACTATGCATACGATTTTTTTAAATATATATAAGAAAGCATATACCTATTGTTTATAAAAAAATAACCATTCCAAATTCACGTTCGAATAAAACTATCTGTAATACATTACATAATTTAAAAACATCCTCATTTAAAAACCAAGTTCCAAATAAATATAAATAAATAAACCTTTTTCAATTCTATAAAAAGCTTTGCGCTGGATTTTTACTGCAGTTTTATTGGGAGCAGACGTTGTTGCAGAATAATAATAAGTCTTTATTGAAGTCTGGGAGGGCATAAAATGCCAAAAAGCCAAAAGAAAATAAGTTGTTGGATTTATATAGGGTTTCGATACGTTATATTAACGTGGGTGGGATTTTATGTTTTACGTATCTATTTTCTGTAATGCCAATTCGGTTCTAGGGAAATAAGGAAACGGATATTGATATTGGATTGTAAGAAAATGCAAGGGGATATTTTATCATGTTTCAGTGAGCATATAGTAAAATATAAGAAATACGAATGCTACCAGTTCCCTTTTTGAATAAGGCGCATTTTTGTTTTAAATTTAAATAAATAATAATAATAAAAATGTATTAATTATTTTTTTAATTAAATATAACTTTAATTTGTAAGCTGTTAGTCATAATTCTAAAGCTACCTAAATAGGTACAATTACATTAACTGAGTGTAGTTTTACTTATTTAAGCAGACACTTATTACTTTCAAACACTTTATTGTCCTTGCGACAATTGTTTCGCCACACTGTAGCTTCTTCAGGCGAAGAAGCCTGAAGAACTCACAGTGTGGCGAAACAATTGTCGCGAGTACAATAAAGTGTTTGAGAGTAATAAGTGTTTTACTTAAACTAAAATCAAAGTGAAAATTAACTTTTAACTATTAACTGCCTTAACAATTAAGTTATTTAAGCAGCTTTAATATTAAGCCTAGAACGAAACTTGCTTCTTCATACATGTTTCTTTAAAAAGTATAGAATATTATTATAAACTTTGGACCTACCTTAATTGTATACTCTGAATTCAACTGACATGGGGTTATTATTATGGTGCACGCGCCGGGAATTTTCGAACTTTTGACTGACTTTTCTATTATTATTGAAATCTTTGCTATCCAATCGTAAATAGTTTATTTTTTGATCCATTCAAAGTTATTTTGATTAACCTAAGACCAATATGAATCAATCCTTCTATTTTAGAAAATTTTATAAATTCTATTCGTTTAATTACTTAGTTTTACTAAAAAGTAATAAAGTAATTTCATAATATAGCCGGATCCTGTTGGTTTAACCGAGTGGTCTCCAACCTACGGCCCGCGGGCCAAATCCGGCCCGCGACTTGCATAAATCCGGCCCGCGATTGTTTGTAATTTTTTTTGTAATCAATGTCATATTTTGAAATATTGTAACAATTGTTCCTTAAATTTTTCATAATTTTATAAAATTAATCGGATCTTGGCCGACTTTATTATGTAGAATTGTATTTGTGGCCCGCGAAGAAGATAGTTTGGAGACCCAGGGTCTAACCCATTGATTGATTGATTGATGCATACACACAACATAATTAATTTTTGTAATGAGATTACAAAAAAGTTATTCTGATATATTATATTATTTAACCTGACTTGAAAATGTATTAAGAAAATGTAAATATTTTGTTATTAAAATTTTTCGATTCCTACTTATTAAAAAAAAATGTTAGTGTATTTCTAACTTCACAATTTTTCAGTGTTTTATACGCGTGGCGCATGAAGTAAAATTTCGAGTTTAAAAAAGCCTTAAAATTTGGTTTGGCCGCTCCGCTTCGCGGAGCGACCAAACCAAATTTTAGGGCTTCTCTAAACTCGAAATTTTACTTCATGCTTCGTCTGGGAGTGGAAACACTCGTTGTAAACTTCATATTGCACGTTTTTGTATAAAATCGAGGAATGCCTGAAAATGTACAGAGTATACTACATTAAGTATATTTAAATAAAAAATTCACAGTTTGTAATACAAGTCATTCATAGAAATCATAAAAAGAAGTGCAGAATAATTTTACCTAAAATCAACTTTTATCAGTTAACTCTATAATTGCTTGACCGTTAATGGGCTAAAAGTTAAAAATCATTAGATGCATAGAAAAACAATTTACTATGAATAAGCATACATATCCCGATGCATACTCTGTAAATGTTCAGGCATTCGTTGTTTTTATAAAAGTGTTTAATTGAGGCGTTGATTTTATAAAGAGCATATATCCAAAATTGTAAAAATTGACATTTTAGCGGCATCTGGTAGAGCATTTTGCAAGCTATCCAATGGTGAAAGTAGTTTATTTAAAAACCACACATGTACAAAGTTACACCGCTTTAAATTCTAGCTGATTTAGCAAAATCAGCATAAGTCCACATCATTTCTGAATAGGTGCAGCAATGGATGTGGACAGCCAGAAGTAGAGAACAAAGATAACAGCAGTTCAAATGATTAGTCACTTAACACTAGATATGGGAAGTTCGAATCTTTCAGGTGATTCGAATCAACCAAATCATTTCTTAAAAGTGATTCGTTCTTTATGAATCGTTCGTAAACGGATCACTTATAAAAAAAATAATTATGATGATAATAATAATAATATAGTTCGACCCGCTTTTCTAAACTCGAAATTTTACTTCATGCGCCATGCATATAAAACACTAAAATACTGTGAAAGTTATGTATATTTTAACCTCACTTGAAATCAGTGTATTATACGCGTGGCGCATGAAGTAAAATTTCGAGTTTAGAAAAGCCCAGAAAATTTGTCTCGGGTCGCTGCGCGACCCTCGACAAATTTTCACGGGGCTTTTCTAAACTCGAAATGTTACTTCATGCTTAGTCTGGGAGTGGAAAACACTAGTTTAAAGCTTCATATTGAACTGTTTTAAAAAAAACAACAAATATCTAAAGATTTTAAAAAAATAGGCTGAATTTGGAAAACGTATACTTTAAAGAAAAACTCCCTGTATATATTATGTATTAGTCACTTCTATTAATATATGTTGGAAAGAAATAGAGAAAAAAACGCGTCTTAAACTGTTAGCAAAATAATTAAGTACTTATTTTCAAATCCATTGTACTCGCTTATTAATTTTTATACTTTATTTCTTACATTGTAATTTATTCGTATATTTACGAATAAATTAAAAAATAAATACTTATTTCAGTTATTTAATATTAATTATAACATCAAATGTATAAAAGTTTTATGTTAACATAATTGAAATTCGTTTATTAAAGAAACCGAAACATCTAATGATATCTGGTTCATTAGATGTTTCGGTTTCTTTATTAAACGAATTTCAATTATGTTAACAACGAAAAACTTTTAAATAATTCAGATCTTTGTGAGACTGAAGAATTTTCAAATAGATTTTAATACTATTTGCCTTGTTGGCATATATTTGCTCATTTAAAAATTATTTATAAATATTTTTAGGCAATATCTTTTCAAAATTTTATAAATTTAATGCTTACACATTCCTTAATGTATTACATTAATTTATAGTTTTAAAAAAAACCAACAAAAGTTGTATATAATAAAAAAACACACAACATTCACCTAAACACTTTTCACCTTAACTCTTTTGTTTATAATCAGTATACGAAAAAGCCTAATCAATATTTATTTGATAATCACTCACAAATTGCTGCTTTATTAGTAACATAAACGAAAAAAGTTTCAAACAAAAGATAATAAAAAAATACAACACAAAACTTTTAGCTAATTACTTTTTATCTCAGTTCTTTTGTTTATGAACTAGTAATTAAAACATCTAGTGGAGATCAACAACTCACCGACTATGGTTTTCGATGTCTCAATCAAAAAATGTTTTGAACAAAAGTTGTAGCCAACAAAAAGACAATCCACTTTTACCTTAACACTTTTCCCCGCAGCTTTTTTGTTTTTGTTCAATAAACCGAGAAAGATTTTTTGATAATAAATACACAGCTTATGATAGTTCGAAAATTTTCGAACGAGTGTCTTCCACTCCCAGACTAAGCATGAAGTAAAATTTCGAGTTTAGAAAAGCCCCGTGAAAATTTGTCTCGGGTCGCGCAGCGACCCGAGACAAATTTTCTGGGCTTTTCTAAACTCGAAATTTTACTTCATGCGCCACGCGTACAAATCACTGAATCCAAATGAAGTTTAAAATATACTCCTTGGAAATGATTCATACAAGATTGATCAAAAAGTATTCTCTTGCAAATGTTTGACCATTTGGACATGAATAATTTATTAATGATATGCTGAATATTTCCCAATTTTTAATAGTTTTGACAGTATTTTGCCACGTTCAACTGTTTTCACTTTAACCATTTTCTGATGACAGTAAATCACTATATTGTTACTGAAAACTTTCAACAAACACCAGAATTTAGCCACGTCTGAATCACAAACAATTTGTCTGAATCCGAAAGTGGAAAACATTAGATTTGTTGACAAAATCACTGATTTGGCAACCCTGACGATATCCTTAGTAAGCTTAAAAAAAAAAGGAGAGAGTGTAACAGCGTGTGCGGGGAGGGTAATTGATGACAGCGCATTTAGCGCGCGTGAAAACAGCGGGCTATATGCGCTCCCCCAACAGAACGTTCTATATATTTCGCCATTTCGGTCATAGAGAACGTGCTGCCGAATTTTCGCCAACTCACAACACTTATGTACAAAGCGGAGTTGAAGTTGCGCGCGGATTCGAGCGAACGAATTAGTCATCTGATTCGGGCGGATTCAGACCGCATGTATAAATCCGAATCGAGAATACGATTCCGCTCGGCCAAAATCGTTCGGTCAGTAGTCTCGAGTAAATTAATCATTAACGAATCAATTCTTTTTGAAATACGGAATCAGTTCATTCAAATCACCATACAGAATCGTTCTTTTCGACGAATCATTCACGAACGACCCATATCTACTTAACACTATCAAGTATCTATGATAAGTAATAAAAATAATTGTGTAAATAGAAGTTGTAACGGTTACCAACTTAAACAGTTTTTTTTCTATTTTCTTAAAAGGTCATTTTTGGACAAATTCCGTTTATGAAATCAACGCATCAAAATCAACGACTGTTTCCACCTTTTGATTAAGCATAAGGTAAAATTTTCAGGATTTTCTACACTCTAAATTGTACTTCGTGCGCCAGGCGTATGCATTACCGATATTATTAACTAAAACACATATCTTTGACAACTGTGAACAGGATGTTAAGTGAAATTTTGGGTAATGTGTATCACAAAGTTTTTTTTATATTGCCATCTGTCTAATTTTGGAGCGCTAGCCCGCGATTCACAAGGGATTATGTTTCTTTCCAATAGAAGATCGAGCCCGAGTCTTAGTCCTGCTGAGCGAATGCTTTAACCTGCGACAAACCAAATTTTCAGGCTTTTCTAAACCTAAAAAACGCAAATTTCAAGCAAAGTTCTAAGTATACTGCTTTAGAATATTAAAAAGTACGTATTTGTCAGAAGAATAAACTTCCACTAACTAAATAAAAAATCAGATGAAAAGTTATTGAAACAAATCAAGCATTACTTTTCAATACCCTTAATGCCATCCTTTCAATAAAATTGATATATCGTATAATCATACTCCACATTTTAATGCAAACCCAATATAAACTTGATGGATGTTTAGTATCCCTTTGGGAGAACAGTTTTAGAAGCTTCCAAATGCAGTGCCAATTGGCAGTAACCGTAAAATAAGTAACTCAAATAAAAGTTAACGGCGGCGGCCGTAAAAAGTTATCTGCGTATTTAATATCGACCCCCAGCCGTTTGTAAATATAAAAAAATAAACCGAAGAGACATAAATCTTTTCACTCGTGTATATATCTGTATGAGCTGGGAAAAATCCCAGTCTGTATTCAAAGAGAGAGTAGGTAATCCTTCATTCCGCATTCGCGATGAATGGCCTCAAACGCCATCAAAAAGATATGGTTTTCAAATAAAAATGCATTTGTGTAGTTATGCACTCGCGTAATTTTATTGTTTGCCCTTTGATGTAACACGTAGGGATTTTTACAATATGTGTGCTAAAACATTTGATCCTATAATTTGTTGGAAGGATTTTTCAATAATTCGTCTATTACTTTTTTTAGAAACAAATATTTTATTTCTACACCATATGTATGTAGCTATTTACATCAAATTAAGTAAAACATTATTAAATTAATTAATGTTAAATATTAAGAACAAATGTACTTAATTGCATACACATCTAAAAAAGGGTGATTATTGAGAGATAAACAAAAATTATAACACATTTGGCACAATAGAAATTAATAACTGACTAACAATTTTGTGGTCATTAGTGGCTAATATTTTCGTAGAAGTGCTTAAGAACGACAATGAACATTATTTTGAACAAATCCACATTTTCTTTAATTGATTTTTGTTCCTCAATAATTATAAAAATGATTACATATTAATTATCATTCATACAAATATTTGAATGATCGCTAGGAAGATGATTCATACAGGATGCTTTTCTGTATGTATACATATCCCAATTATATGCTTTAATTCTTCAGATATTCGTTGTTTTTTTTAAGAGTTCGATTTGAAGTTTTAGATAAGTGTTTCGCGCTCCCAGGTTAAGCATGAAGTAAAATTTCGAGTTTACCAAATTAGATAGAATCAAAAAATTTGTCCTCTAACCTTGTATAAGAACCTGTCATCTAACCTAACTTCACAATGTGCACTCTAACTTAACTTTGCGATTTGCCATCTAACCTAATCTAACATTACAACTTGACAACTAACCTAACCCAACATTTCCAAATTGTAAAATTAAATTAGGGTAGTTTAAGTAAGTAACATAGCTTTATGATTTGTCATCTAACCTAACCTAGCTTTACAATTTGACAGCTAACCTAATTCAACTTTACGAAATTAGATCAAATCTAACAATTTATCCTGTAACCTAACATAAAATCCTGTCATCTAATTTAATTTCACAATGTGTTTTTTAACATAACTTTACGATTTGCTATCTAACCTAATCTAACATCACAACTTGACAGTAACCTAACGCAACTTTTCCAAATTGTGAAATTAAGTTAGGTTAATCTAAGTAACCACGAAATTGTAAGGTTGTGTTTTAATGTTTTCATTTATTATTATCACATTTCTTAGTCACTCGATGTACTCGGTACTTTGTACTCAAATTAGTACTTTGTTAGGTACTTGTACTTAGTACATTACACAATCATTATCGATTGGTTGAATTCATTGGTTTACCTGGACCACATCGGACTTCCCATCGGACTACTTAGTACTCGAGTACATTTTGTGTATAGGCTTCCTGTATAGTAAAATGTACTCGAGTACTAAGAGTACATTTTAGTTGTACTCGAAACAGCTCTGAATCAGTAAGCATTGATGTAAGTGACGGTAGTTTGACATTGACATGATAAATATTTTGTGGAAAAGAAAACACCTAAGCGAGGCTGACGAACAAAGTTTAACAGGAATAAGAAACATATGTTGAAAAACAAGGTAAGTGCACTTCTTAAAGCTATTGGTTTCAAGTCTCTAACCAAATTTCATTAAACCCTACTGATCGTGACTGGACGTTTAATGGGGAAAGTACTATGATGGACACAATGGCATTTTTTAGTTGATCTATTTCCATATCCACATTAAAAATCTTTGAGTTTTGATTGAAATCATTAATCTCGCACGTAAGAACCTAAACAAATCAATCTGGAAAATCTCACAATTAAAATAACACGTTAGAAATTTCCCAGCGCTCGCCGATTATAAAACGCAATCTCCGTCTCTAACACTAATTACTAGAGCCTTTCTAATTAATTTCCCGATGTACTGCATTATCTCAAATGTGTAATCTATGGTAGCTTTTATACCATTTGTAAAGCTCAAGGTAATTAAGTTAATTTATAAATGTCGATCGTCTATTAATAGCTCCGTTCTTGCGAATATAAATCCACCAATCGGAGGCCATTATTTCAAAAAGGTAAGGTTTTAATGGCGATTAACTCAGCGCACTATGAATCTCCTAGATTAGAGTAGACCGGTGGATAAAATTGCGATTAAAAAATAGAAATAAAAGACAAGCAGTGTAAACTTTGCGAAGTTTGTTAATTAAAGTGTGTACAGTAAATTAATACTGTGTCTCTTAGGAAATTAGTTGTGAGTTTCAAGTTTATTTCCACTTTTATAATTACTATAAGGGTGTGTTAAAACTGTCTTGCAATTTTGACAATGTAAAATGTTTAAATAAAAACATTTGACAATTTTAATATTGTAATAAAATATCAAGATTGAATTTAAAGAACTGAATTTTAGACACTAATACACATCTCGCAAAATTTATGGTTATACAGGGAATTGTTCTTTTAAGTATAGGATAGAGTGAAGCAGGTTGGGACTTTTTTTTTAAATTTAACTCCCTAATCTTAATTCTCTAGTCAGGAGCTACAATTACCGGGTGTAACTCAAAACTGGTACACCCCTTTTGTTTTTTTTATTATTTGAGATATCAATTTTAAACTTGCTAGGTTTGTATTAAGCAGAAATTAAGTGTGGTGATCTGAACGCTTTAGTTGTACTTCTGGTTTTACCGGAGATAACATCAATTTTGAAAACTCAAACGAAATGCACTTTATATTTTTTTAGTTTTGGATGTACGATGTCATTTTACATACAAATAAATTATCTTTTGAAAAAAATTACACGTGTAATTTTTTTAAAAATTAATATAGCATCCTAACATTCCTACAATGACGCAACATTATTAATTTTTTGTTAATTAAATTACTAAATAAGTTCATTTGATACATTGTATTATTTGACATAATTTGAGAATGTGTAAAAAAAATGTGAATATTTTGTTATTTAAATATTTCTGTCATTTACTCATTAAATGTGTTCAGTGTATTTGTAACTTCACAATATGTCAGTGTTTTATACGCGTGGCGCATAAAGAAAAATTTCGAGTTTAGAAAAGCCTGATTTGGCGTGGTCGCTCCGCTGCGCTACGCGACCAAGCCAAATTTACAGGCTTTTCTAAACTCGAAATTTTACTTCATGCTTAGTCTGGGAGTGGAAAACACTCGTTAGAGTTTTTAAATTGAAAGTTTTTAATAAGATCACGAATGTCTGAAAATTTCCATTGAAAAATCGTAACATGTATACCCAAAAGAAAAATTCCTTGTATTTAGAACTTTTTTGAAATTTGAACATATAAATGGGCAGATAATAAAGAAGACAGATATTCCTGAGCAAGGAATATTACCTGATCCCCCGTATCCTACCTGATCCTCAGAAACACTTTATTAAATTTGTAGTAGATACAAATAATTTGAGGCGGTAATAGGTTAATACATTTCTAATCGTAATCTTTGTGAGTTAATTGAATTGTCATATTAATGTCAGATTTCCCTTCACATATCCTACAAATATAAAGTTTATTTACAACATACCATGTGATTAATCTTGTCCTAACCTAAAACACACAACCTGCATCACGCTACTAAATTTTTGAAATGTCATATTTAATTGATCATATTAAAAAAACAGATTATATGTTACGTAAGCCAAAGCAAATATTTCTTTGTAAAATCCAAAAAAAAATATAACACAGTATATATTTTTGGATGTCACAAACATTTGTAATGGCTTACGTATCACCATGTTTAATACCGGTGTTAAATAATTTGGCTGTGTAAACGAACAATTGTTTGTGAAAACCAAAAATATATATTTTATTTTCGGTTCTTACAAACATTTGCAATAACTTACGTAACACTATTTTTAATACCGATGTTAAATGATTTAGCTGTGTAAACAAACTTTGACAAACAAATGTATGCTCAGTACGTCATTGTCATTCGTTGTTTTTAAATCTTTGTCGGTGTGTTTAAAAACCTCTATTAAAAAACAACGAATATCAGAAAATTTACAGCGTGTGCATATGTATACTTAAAAGAAAAATGTTTCTAATTTAAGTCTTCGAATATTCATTTAAAATCATAATAAAATATTTGGTTTGGCGACCAGACCAAATTTTCAGACTCTTCTAAACTCGAATTGTTACTTTATGCTTAATCTGGGAGTAAAAACTCTCGTTCGAAATTTTAAGTTGTACGCTTTAATAGAATCTACGAATGCCTGAAAATTACATTATGTATAAAAGAAAAATGTGCAGTATGTGATATAATAAGCCATTCATAGAAATGATACAAAGAAGTGCAAATTTTACCTATAATCAACTTTTAGAGTTAATTCTATAATTGTTCGGTCGATAATGGGTTAATTTTGAAAGTGGTATAAAAAAAGTCAAGTGTTTTCTTTATATCCGAACTTTTGTAATGAATAATTCTTACAATTTTTGTATATTTTGTCACTTTTTAATGCAATCGCTGAATGTTAAAAAGAATATACATGCATTTCAATTTTTTCAAAGATTTCATTCGTTTAGTGTTTTAAATGTAGATGTTTTTGTTTTACTATACGAGTACAGATTTTCAACAATTTGTTTTAGTATACATATTATCCTAAAGGATACACTGTAAATTTTCAGGCGATTTTATAAAAGTGTTCATATTAAAGCCTTAAACGAGGGTATTAATCCTTGGTATAGCATGAAGTAATATTTTCAGGCTTTTTTAAACTCAAAATGTTGCTTTATGCGCCACTTGTATAAAACACTGATTTAAATTAATGTTCAAAATAGACTAGTGAAGTTATATCCCTCGTTAATAAATTTAACAAATATTACATTTTAAAGTTTTCGTTGATATTAATAACTTTATCTTGATTTTTGTTTACAGAATAAAACAAAGAAAAAAAATCTCTGTATATTTAAAAATTTGACTTCAACAAAATATAATATATAAAATATAAAATATTTATATTTTAATAATGTTTGAAACATAAAACGTTGATCAAATAACACTTAAATCAATATATTTATTGTAAAAGAATAATGTACATTATTCTTTGATAATAACGACAAGTCGAAACTAATTGAAATAAATAAAGATTTAAGCAAACCAAGTGCCTTTAATTCAAATGCATCTTTTACTACGAGAACCAATCATGATTTTCGGTTATTTTGTATTCGATTTGTGTTTCTGCAGCGTTTAAATTATAAGTGCAAATAATTGACATCCTAATTATAATTTTGAATCTAGGTCACCCTGGCAAGCGAAATGCCCTCAATATAATCGAATGCTAATCACCAAATTCCAAACTAATTCCTACATGAATTCATTAATCCACTGCTTGAATTAATAAATCGATTCGACTCCATATTGGCAGAAGCCTTCGCAACGACTTTGGCCCATTTCGCAAAGTTTTCTCTTTTTTTTTTTCTTCTTGTATTTGGACGTGTTCTTTGTACTCCTAGCACACACAGGCCTGTGGTATTGATGCCAAATACGTGTTTCGCCTCGTTAATTTGTGTTTGAATCAAAATCGATTTAATAGCATTTCTTGCCGGATTCTTTTCAATTCAGCAGTGAAGAAAAAAAAATGGTGCCTTGGAAAGGGGCATCCTCCATGGAAGTATTGATTTAATAAGCCGGGACTTATTAATTGCAGAGCGTGAATAAAATCGGGGGGAACGGCGCGAAAACACTATTTATTGATCCGCTAGGGGAAGAGTTGATTAATGTAGTTGTTAGTTTGGAATACATTTTTTATTTCAATGATTTTTGATTATACAAATCGATTCCATGCATTTTCAATTTGTATGTAAAATACGATATACTCTGGTGTCTTTGTAACAGTGGTGCAGATAGGATTTTGTCTGGGGAAGGCAATCAAAATCACAAATCAAATACGTAATATACAGGATGGACAAATATTTTAGTAACGTAATTCGTTAATCAAGATAAATTAATTTGTGTTGAATTTATCGTTTTAGGCGATTTTTTTTTTTCTTAAATTTGGTCTAACTGTCAAAACACATAATTCATAACGAGTGGTTTGTTTGTTTTTAAAGATACTTCGGCGTACTGTGACAATTGCAATCGATTCCTTATTGAAAACTATTTATCACTCGATTCACTACTCGAAACATTGGCTGTTATTGGTTGAATAGATAAGTAATTTACATATAAAATGTCATTTTTGAGACATTGCGACATTTTGACATTTTACACATAACTTTTGACATCCCATCCTTTTTACAAATTGCATTTTAATAATAGAACAACAGTAAATATCGAAAAATCTATCGAAAAATGTATTACCCATGTTGAGCAGAGTCGGGTACATTACCTTAAAGAGCCACTGTTTGCCGACCCCTGGCTTAGGTAATAATCTAACATAACTTATTTACATCTAATTGAATCTATCTTGAGTAACTGACATCCAACTTAACCTCTTTCTTTGTCATTTTTTAATAAGTATTTTCATGTGTACCAACTTCGTTCTAATTACATTTTACCATTTAGAGGTTATGTTACACTTTTATGTATGTGAAAAAGTTTCTCCCGTTAAATTGATTTAATGAAATTTACTTCTGGCGAATGATTCCACTCCAAGATAAGGCATGAAGTAAAATTTCGAGTTTAGAAAAGCCTGACCGGTTTTCCGCATAGCGTCCAAATCCAAATTGAGGTTTTTCTAAACTCGAAACTTTACTTCATGCGCCACGCGTATAAATCACGGATTTCAAGTGAAGTTCAAAATATACTGCTTAGGTACGTACATTTATAAACCTTGAGTAAATCATGGCATTATAATTAAATAAATTCGTTTTGCTATGGCATATAAGGTTATGTATAACAAGCCTTTAACTAGGAGTACCATGTTATTAAATTATTAGTTGTACACTAACAATGAAACATTTTAATAGATTACTAACTAAAATGTTTCATTAAATTAAATAAAACTCTTAACATCAATGAAAGACTTCTGGATCTAATAGTAACAACAAACAATATATCTGTTACATTTCACAATGATTTAGCGATTACTAAAATTGACAATCATCATCCACCTTTAGCCTTCCAAATAAAAATGCTGTGTATTAATCAGGTTAACTTATGCACGAGCGCAACTTGTGATGAATTTAATTTTAATTTTACAAAAGCAAATTTCTTGGCTCTGTATGCGGATGTTAATACTTGTGTGTGGAACGGTTTGTTTGAAATGAATGATGCTAATCAATGTTGCGCAGAATTCTACAGGATCTTAAATTTGTTGTTCAAAAAACATGTACCTTTAAAAACGTTCAATTCGAATAGAAATAAATATCCATCCTGGTTTAGTCGAAATACAATCAAGCTTGTTAAACGTAAAGAACACTTTAGAAAACTTGCTAAAAAGTATAAATATGGCATATATGAGAATAAAGTAATGCGACTCAGAAAGGAAATTCGGTCTTCTATTAAAAATGATGAAGAATGTTTTATAAATGAGGCTGAACGTTCAATTTGCAGTGATCCAAAAAAACTATGGAACTATATTACACGAAAGAAGTCTCGCTCCAGAATTCCTGGTTGTATGCAATTTGAGAACCGCACTCTTAGTGATCCCACGGATATTGTGAACAGTTTCGGAGAATTTTTTTCATCAGTGTTTTCTGCAAGTAGTTCAGGTCAGTATCCAGTGGAGGTCACTATTGGTGCTGACATTATTGATATCAGCGATATCTCGAACGAAGACATTATTGATACCGCAAAACACCTCAGCAATAATTTAACTTCGGGTAATGACAATGTTCCATCGTTTTTGGTAAAAGATTGTGCAAGTGCACTAGTTGCACCTTTAAAGCATATTTTCAGTGTCATTTTACAAACATCAATATTCCCTACTCAATGGAAAGCAACTCGTATCACCCCAGTCTTTAAATTAGGAGATAAATTTGATATTTCGAACTACCGACCTATTTCCTTAATTAGCAACTTTGCAAAACTGTTTGAATCTATTATAGCAAGCAAAATATATGATCAAGTTGAATCACGCATTTCTGATTTCCAGCATGGCTTCATGAGGAATAGATCAACTGCAACAAACTTGATTAATTTTACTGAGTATGTGTCACATAGCCTTGACCAGCGTGTACAGGTTGATGTGATACATACAGACTTTCGGAAAGCATTTGACTCTGTTGATCATGGTGTTCTATTGGGGAAGTTGTATACGTGGGGTTTTAGAAACCGTACTCTTGCTTTAATAAGGTCTTACCTCCTTGAAAAAACCAATCAAGTTGAATACAGGATGTACAAGTCGAACAGTTATTTTCCTTTGAGCGGGGTACCTCTAGGCTCGAACCTTGGGCCGCTTCTTTTTCCTTTATTTATTAATGATATTGTTTATAATATTCAGTCGCGTATTCTCATATATGCCGATGACATTAAAATCTTTAATTGTATTCGATCTTTAGACGACTGCTTAATACTACCAAATGATTTACAACAGATTTGCGCTTGGAGTATCCGAAATAAACTTGAACTCAACAATTCAAAATGTAAGGTTATGACGTTTTATAAAACAATGCAGCATATTGTGTTTCCGTACATAATAGAAAGTAATATCCTAGAGTGCGTTATTGAGGTGAATGATTTGGGAGTAACGTTTGATAAGGAACTATCGTTTACGCCCCATATCAATAAAATCTGTAAGCAGGCCTTGTAGATGCTAGGTTTTGTTAGGCGTGCGACTGAATCATTCACTTCTGTATGGGCTATTCGCAAATTATTTCTATCTTATATGAGATCGAAATTAGAGTATTGCGCCGCTGTATGGTCTCCTACGTTCAGCATGCATATAAATAAAATTGAAATAATACAAAATTTTTTTGTAAAGTACCTTTATTTCAAGCACTTCTCAGTATATCCGGATAGTAATGTCATAGAATACAATATGCTTTTAGAAATGTTTAATTTGCAACATCTGTCAATCAGAAGAAACATAATACTACTTAAAACTATTTACAACTTATTACATAACGAGATTAATGATCCAAATCTGCTTGAATTAATAAATATTTATGTTCCGCGTTATAATAATAGAAATGCGTTAATGTTCTTTTGTAATCGCAGTCGAATGAATTTATATTTTAATTCACCACTAAATAAAATGATGCGATTATACAACACTGTTCGCAACTCAGCCGATATTTTTGATCACAGTATTGTAAAATTTATAAGAGATATTATGCCTCACTTATAATCCCCTAAACTTTAGTTAAGTGTCATGTGTTATACATGGAAATGTTCCCTGTAATTGGATGTACTTCTGTTGGGAAATAAAAAAATTGTTATTATTATTATTATTATTATTAACCCATTAACGACCGAGCAGTTATAGAGTTGACTCAAAAAGTTGATTTTAGATAAAATTCTGCACTTATTTTTATGATTTCTATGTATAACTTATTGTATTACATACTGTATATTTTTCTTTAAAATATACATAATGCATACGCTGTACATTTTCAGGCATTCGTCGATTTTATAGAAAAACGTGCAATATAAAGTTAAGAACGAGTGTTTCCACTCCCAGACTAAGCATGAAGTAAAATTTCGAGTTTAGAAAAGCCTTATAATTTGGTTTGGCCGCTCCGCTTCGCGGAGCGGCCAAACCAAATTTTCAGGCTTTTCTAAACTCGAAATTTTACTTCATGCGCCACGCGTGTAAAACACTGAAATATTGTGAAGTTAAAAATACACTTACATTGTCTTTTTTTTAAATGAGTAATAATGGAAATATTTATATAACAAAATATTTACATTTTTCTTCATACAATTTCAAGTCAGGTCAAATAATATAATATATCAAATTAACTTATTTAGTAATTTAATTAACATAAAATTAATAATGTTGCGTATATGCATCAATGGGGCCTAATGGGTTAATACGAAAATGTTATATCATCCTTAGTACAATGCTAAAGCTGTATGCTAACGTCTATCAACAAGGCAGATAGAATTTACTATGACTAAGAGAAGCCAATGCTTATGGGAAAAGCGGAAATCGAGTAGAATAGGAGAGACTATAAAGAGAAAGTAAGAGTAAGATAGCCGACTGTATACACCAATCAACAGTCTTGCATCCAGCAACAGCATCCAAACACAGTTTCCAAATGTTGTATAGAGGCTGGCTAACTGGATATTTATGAACTATGCTATGACTAAAATAAATCGATATTCTAGCAATCACCAGCAATTACTCCACCCTTTCAGACAGCGTGGCAAATTTGTACCTAATCGCCCCCCTAATAAGCGACTTAGTGCCGTGAGTAAAAACGTCAATTATCTTGAACGAGGAGCTGGGTGGGGGAAGAAACCAGGCGGTCAGTGCGAAAGGGGGTCTCTCCTGAATCGAGGGTGACACGCAAATGGTCGGAAAGCACACGTCACTCTCATGAAAATCCGGCACGAATTACGCCGTTAATAGGGCGCAAAGTCTCCCCCTTCGCCACGTTAATTGCACTCATTTTTTCCATAACGGAGAATACCCGATCGGCGCCGAAATTATCCTCATTGTGCTTTGGAAAATTGTCTCATTTGCGGCGATTTCATTACGCCAGGACTGGGTCTAATAAAAAGCGCGATAAACGAGGGGCCATTGTCTTGCAAACCTAACCGGATTACGCCTCGTGGTTTCTCCGAGGATTGAATACGAAATTTACATTGTGCTTTTTAAAATGAAATAGGTGGCGCACCTTTTTTTATTATTTTCGTGACCTTACGTTGATTGAATCATTATGCTGTATCGATCTGTGGCACTCTCATACATACAAATTAGTTGATTATGCATAACTTCTATAAATACACAAATTACAAAATAATCAAAATCAAATAAAAATCTTCTAATTATTTTTCGATTTAAATATATTACATAATGTAAATTGTTTATTAATCGTAGGTCCACCACAATGTAATATATCAGTAAGTTTACAAAAAATATTTCATGTTTGTTGTATTAACATTTAAATAATATTTTTTATTGATTTGGTTTTGATATCACAAAGCAGTAGCGCAGCTATATTTGGTATTGAATGATGTTTGTTATTTACGGAGATAAAAATAATAATTAAATACAATAGCAAATGTTTACAACAAGGTATTGCGTATGTAATGTACTCACTCCAAGTATAATAATAATTGCTATTATTCTATATATTCTCATATTTATTGGTGAATGTTATTATTTTTATTATATTAATATATAATTCAGTCTTAATTATCTCTTCAGACAGATAACATTGGAAACAGCAAATAACTCATTAGATCAAATTTCAACATCTTTCACATTTCCATTTTATCATTAGTAAATACCCTTAAGGTCCAGTTAAAACACATCATTATAAAGTAAATATTTTTGTCATCCACTTTCTAGACTTTGTTGCCTCATATTATGCGTACTTCTAATTAGATTTTAATATCGTTGTTATCATTGAAAGTAGTAGGGTTGTTTCGGTGTCGAGGAGAGCAACCGTACTTCTTGAAAACATAATTAAGTCAATCTTTGTAATAGCAATATCTAATCTCTAAAACCATTTTAAAGTTAAGTTTAAGTGTAAAATATTGTTACTGTTCATACGTGAAGTAATAAACCTTTGGTGAAAAGTAAGTGTATCTCCGATCGCCCAACAAATTGACTTAGTAGCGACTTCCAAAACAAATCCAGGAAATACAAAGAAATAAATTAAGAGGAAGTCGACCGCTCTCTAAATGTATAAATGCCGTCTTAACTACATCCTTGTTTAGGGATGAAATATTTTGAAAAAATAGGCATACTTTAAGGAAAGTGGAATCTTAATGCCTGTCTTAATAAAATATTTCCCACTTTGACCGTTCTTTTATAAAAAAATATCAAACATTGTTAAACTAGCGTAATCGCATCTTTAATATAATATTTTTCTGCAACATTAACAAAAAATATTGGGAAACTAAATCAGTCACATTGTAGAAGAATTTTTTTCGAAGAATTTTAATTTTTTCCAATTATTTCTATTGTACAATAAATTCACTGGGATGTCGCGCGATATTGAAATTTCAGAAAATTTGAAAAACTGTTTTACGCGCGACATCCTAGTGACTATATTTACCCAAATAAATAAATGAAAAAAATCACATATCTTTGCAAAGGAATTATCTACAAAGTGAATGATTTAGTTTTTCAATATTTTTTATAGATACTGCAGACAAAAATAAAATTAGGAACGCGATTTCGCTAGTTTACCAATGTTTGATATTATTTTATGAAATAACGGTAAAAGTATAAAATATTTTATTGAGACGGGCTTAAAGATTGTACTTTCCTTGAAGTATACCTATTTTTTCAAAATATTTCATCCCTAAACAAGGATGTAATTAAGACGGCATTATGCTTAGTCTTATACGTTTAGAGAGCGGTCGACTTCCTCTTAAAGAACCTAGTAACGATCTGTACCAAAAGAATAGACTTGGTACTTCAGATCGCTAACGTTACACGTATCTTTGAACAACAACTTCGTAATGCTGGTGTGGATATTCGAAGAATATGATTTCAGCATTACGGAGCCATTTTCCACACTGCTGAGAAGTTTATGGCAATTCTTTGAAGTATGTTTCCTGGTCCCGTCATTTTGAAATTTGGGAATCTCGGGCCAGTTGAGACCACCAGATCTTTCAGCTTGGGATCAGGGTTGTTAAAACACGTTTTTTTCATTTTAACTAAAACAAACAGTTTTTTTTTACAAAACGTGTTTCTTTTCATTGAAACAGCGTCTAAAACATTAATAATTAAAAACATTTTTAAAACGTGTTTAAAACACATTGAAAACGTGATTAAAACAGAACATACAGGGCATTTTTCTTTTGAGTATACATATCCCGATAATTACAGCTTTTTTTAAATTTGTGGATATTCGTTGTTTCAAAGCGGTTAATTTAAGACGTTTACCGAGTGTTTTCCACTCCCAAACTAAGCATGAAGTAAAATTTCGAGTTTAGAAAAGCCTAAGAATTTGGATTGGCCGCGTAGCGAAGCGGAGCGGCCAATCCAAATTAGGCTTTTATAAACTCGAAATTTTACTTCATGCGCCACGCTTAAAACACTGTTTTACAGTGAAGTTTAAAAAACACACACATACAATGATTATAGGCAAACTAATATACGTTGTATTTATTGGGTTGCCTATAATCCCTGTTTTAAACAATTCGTTTAGCACAGAATTTGATTCACGTTTTATTCATATTTTCATTGCTAAAGCCGTATATTGTAAACTTTACGATATTTCAGTGTTTTATACGTGTGGCGCATGAAGTAAAATTTCGAGTTTAGAAAAGCCTAATTTGGATTGGCCGCTCCGCTTCGCTACGCGGCCAATCCAAATTTTCAGGCTTTTCTAAACTCGAAATTTTACTTCATGCTTAGTCTGGGATTGGAAAACCCTCGTTTAAAGATTCAAATTGAAATGATTTGAAAAAACAATGAATGTCGTAAAATTGACAGTGTGTGCATATGTATACCTGAAAGAAAATTTCACTGTTTAAAAATCACATTTATGCACCCATAATTGTAACATTTTATTGTAATAAAATAGTATGTTTAATAATGTAATTTGAAATATCTTCAACAATTTAGCTAAAATTTAAAAACGTAAACAATAAATCCTAATGAAGTAGTATAAAATATAATTTAGCAAATTTAAGATAATAAATAAAAAACGCATTAGAGAAATTTAATGTTTAAAATATGTTTTAAAGAAATTTAAGATTTAAAACATGTTTAAAACACGACGACTGTTTATAAACATGTTTAAAACACTGTTTTAAAACAAAGTGTTTCAAACATAACAACCCTGCTTGTGGTATCTTTTCATGGGAGAGCACTTCTAAAGTTAAAAGTGTTTTCTAAGCGACTGCAAACTGTGGAACAACAATAAACATAATATTCGGACAGATATTAGCGCATTCCCAATTAAAATAGCACGTGAAGCAAAATTTGTGTGCAAGAGTGCTAGCAGCGAGGAGGAGGTTATTTGGCCGATGTAATAATAAAAAAATAAAATTTCTGTGTTTCCTCAAAAATCATTTTGTTTAATTTTTGAATAAAAATTTAGCCATCAATAAAAATGACTACATTTTAGATGGATACTTTATTCTGCCTTCCTTGTACAATAATAGCAAATAATTCCGTTTGTTCAATTTTATTGTCACAGAGAGTAACGTGCAAAAAGCACAAACATATGTATGAGCGATTTCAACGAACACAATTGCAGATCTCGCTAGCATTCATCAAAAGATTGCATTTCAAATAAATGCACGGTTGGTCGCAGAGCGGCGGAAATTTAACGAATCCCGTGGAAAACATTAAAATGGCATGTAAAAGAGGGTATTCGCGTATAAATATTTTTTTATATCCGTGTGTATCCACTTTTTCATATTCAATGGTCCTATGTAAATACACGTCGGAAAATACTTATTGTGGAAAAGCGAGCTTGCAACAACGAAACAATGGCTGGATTAAAATCAATATTGAATATAAAACATACACATAATATGACATGAATTTTATTATCAAACTCTTGTTTAAAATTTCTTCCTATTGATAATCGGACCGATTCTGTAAGTGAAATGTTACTTTAAGGGGGAGTATTTTTATAATTGTGCCAAAACTACCTGATGTTTGGCATTTTTTTTGGGGAAACTGAAAAGACTTAGACACATGCGGTTTTTGGCACAATGTTTATTTATCTCTTGTCTACAAAATGGAATTTTTCGAAGTATAATAATTTAAAATGGCGTCCATAATGTCGGCTCCGAGAAGTCATGTTTCGAAAATATTTGTTATCTGCGGGATGGATAGAAGCCGCAATACGTCACCTAGAAGCATGAAACCAAAAAATAAGTAAAGTTTAAACTCCAAGGAGGCATCTGAACCTAAGAAACATGAAAAAATTCCTTATAGAAACAAAATGGCGGCCGTTTGAAAAAAGGTACGAATTTTCGCATGATTTTTTCAACTTTGGCATGCCGTTAAAAATCGTTAGTCATCCAAATGTTGCGATTTTAAAGGTTCAGAGGCCCATAAATTCAATTTCCTTTTAGGCAGTCAAAACTAGAAGTCGATTGGTTGAACGGTTCGCAAGCAGATTTGAAAAATCTTGTTTCGAGATAAACGCGTTTGAAGTTTGACAACTGTTTTTCCGTGTTCAGGGCGCGCGGCGGAATTGCTACCTGAGCGGCCGGTCCGCGCTCAGGACAATGGTTCATTGAAAGCCGTATAGCGACGGAACTAATGCACGGACCGCCATATAATTTTAACCAAATATTCTTCAGACATGTGGCATTAGATTTATGTAATAAAAAAAATCGATTTTTTGAAAAAAATATAAAAATACTCCCCCCTTAAAGGGGGCCGTCCACTGTCGTACTTGCACGACGGTTTGGACGATGTACAGGGTGCTGCATTTTGGAGGTGCCACATATGGAAAACATTTTTTATTTGAAGAGATATTGAAAAACCGTTTTTGCGAGCCAGAGTAACTTTTTGTGTTTTAATCAATGGCGAAAAGAAAATTGATCTATCTTAAACCGTTTCCGCTCTATAATTAGAAGTTGATAAATTGTTAAAACTTTCTTATGGCAACTTTTTACGCCTAATGAAATGACGTGCGTGTTTTATTTTTAAGACGTTTTTGTTTTCCTACACCAAATTCACTTTTTTCTTATGGGCGCATATGGAGATATGCACATCATTGAACAGCATTTTTGATGCACCCTGTAAACGTCTGTTGATCGGGGGTAAGGTAAAATTTTCTGTACAATTTTTTAAAGTGGTTCTCTGAATTCGGGGAATTCTTTATCTATGTTGGGGTAGATCGGTGTAAGAAACGTGGTATTCTGAACTTTAAGTTTGAACTTATGCTTATTAATTCATTTGTAAATTGTCTGGGAGTTGTATTTGAGATTTCTCGCGATACTATGAATGACGTTGGATTCCTTTTCTCTATTTTTGTGGATAATGGTATGCTGAGGACTCTGTGGATAAGGTAATTGAATGATGCTAATTTATATTTTTGGGGCATAGGAATCGGCATGGAGGTAAATAAAAGTGTGTGTAGATTTTCTAAATATTTGAAATTCTAATTTGTTATTGTTTCTAGTAATTAGAAGATCTAAAAAGGGTAAGGATTAATTATGTTCAATTTCATGTGTAAAATTAATACTAGTGTGGAAACTATTGAGGGACCTGATAAAGAAATCAATGTTAAAATCAGTTCTAATTGTGAAAAAACGTCATCAACATAGCGAAACCAGATGACTGGAAACTGCGCTAATGTGTTTTTAGTATTATTTTCGAAATGATTTAGAAAAATATTAGCTAGTTTCCATGGCAATGGAACTGATTTAAGTTTTGTGTTTATTTAAGTACCAGTGACGCGTTTATAAAAAATATTTGCATTTGGCTCTTTCCTAAGCATGGTTATAGTTTTAAAATTGATCGAAAATCTGTCCAAAAATTATCTGAGTGCTAAACTTTGTTTATATAACACAATATTTATATTTTTGTGACTGCAGTTTCGGCAACTCAACTTGCCATTATCAAACTTAGTTATAACGAATATGTATAACGAAGTAGAAGCCTCCACCGTTCATAATTTATCTGAGTGCTGTTATGCAGTTCTTGGTAAGAAAATTAATAGTGGCCCTATCAAATAATGTAAACGTATTATTATTATAAATAATGTTTAATTGCAACTTTGAGTAATTGCAAGTTTAATGAAACTGAAATGTATTAACATTTTGAAGAATTAATTTGAATTAACAAAATCTTAATAATTCACGTAAAACCACTTTCTCAAAGCGCAGCTCTTAAATATTAAACACTTGATTGAAGAGCTTAGCTTAATTGGCAATTCGCACTTTCATAATCAAACACTTAAGTACTGCTTTCCATATATAAAATTCATTCATCTCATAATTATTCAAAAAATGATGCACTTCGTTTCCTCCGCTAAATTTAAAGAATTATTAACGAGTAAACATTAAGCGCGAGATGCTAATGAGGATTCGCGGAATTAAATGAATATAATTAAAGGCAATTCTAGAGTTGATGAGGAATTTAATTGTGTCCATCGAGGTAATTAATTTCAAATTCTCATTTATACAAAAGAGAGGAGCGCAAAAAAAACCCGGAGCGAAATGGGAATTGAAATGGCCGACTGTGAAATAAAAGGTGGATGGTATTAAATTATAAGCTGCTTTATGTTTCTGTTAACCGATTTGGAAATTCAATTTCGTTGCGTACGCTCATTGATTTCACATTAGCTGTCACACGTCTTTGGACATAATATAAATGTTTTGAAAGCAATAATACACATATAGATATACATATAGATTTATATACATATTCCGATATATTCGCTGTATTTATTCAGTCGTTTATTGTTTCTTAAAATCGTTCAATTTAAAGCTTCCAACGAGTGTTTCTATTCCATTTTCAGGTCTCAAATTATTTCGAGTGAACGTAAGTCAGTGTGTTATACGCGTGGCGCATGAAGTAAAATTTCGAGTTTAGAAAACCCTGGAAATTTGGAGCAATCTAAATTTTCAAGCTTTTCTAAACTCGAAATTTTACTTCATGCGCCACGCGTATAATACACTGACTTACTGAAAAATGGAACAATTCAGGTTAAATTATTCATGCCATCTATAGCCGCGTTTCAAGATGTATTTTTTATCAGTAGAGTTTTACCGTTCACTTGAAATAATTTGAGACCTGAAACTGGGACAAGAATCGCACTTTTAATATTTTTAAAATATTCTACAGCTAAGCATTGGCAGTTTCATTTATACTTTATAATTCTTTTTTGATGAAGACGTTTTTATGATGTACCACATAAAACATTTTTAACTTCGTTTTACCACTGCGTAAAAAATTTACAATTTACAAACAGCAGTTAGTTTATGAGTATTGACAATCAGTTTTAAATAATATTTATTATTGCTTCACACATTTAAGACCCATATTACGTATATTTTTGCATAAATATTTTATTTGTACTAAATAATCACTTGAACAGTTGTTAATCTCTAAAGGCCGGTGGTGATTAGTTGCATTTACCCGTTTGGTATCGCCGCATTGTATAATTGAAGATCGTATCAAATTTTAATTGAAAATTAGCATTGCGTTGCACTGTATCGTATCTCCAAATGATACGGAATAGCTGGGATACATAAATTGAATTCCACACTGTTTATCAACACGTTTTCCAAATTCCACGACTAAATATTTAATCAAACAAACAAACAAATTCCGCGTGTCACACGAATTATTCTAAACTCGCCGACACCTCAAACAGCTCTCGAGGTTTGTTTTTGAATAGGAAATTATCATTCATGGTGTGGATTGGTGTTTGGATAGACCGCACATGTGCGAAACTATCTCGCTTAACTAAACTAGTTGACAAGCTTGTTATTCATTTATCATTTGAATTTCCAAAAGCTTACACAAATTCAATCCGCGTATGTGTTAGGATGTACATTTAAAAAAAGGGAAACAAATAAATATGTATCCCTTTAGTTTATCGCGGGAATGAGTATAGTTCACATGGTATGAATTAATAAGGTTTGTTCGGAAAAAGGTTTGATGAATAATTGAGGTCGCGATTGATCGATAATTTTGTCTAGCCTGTGGTATATAGATACCCACAAGATAATTTCAAGAAAATATGCAGCAAAAAAACTTAAGCTTTATCCGCGTATTTAAAACAATGAATAATTTAAAATATATAACAGTTTATACTTAACAATTTTCAATTTAAGTAATATTATTTTGTTAATTTATATAAAAGATCATTATTATAAGCTTATAATGTAATTATTTAATTATATTATATTGATCAAACTTTAGCGCTTATTTTTGTTTTATATTTTTGGCGAATGCGCTGGGATTACATTAAAAAGTATTGCTCTTTAAAAATAACAAACTGATTGGATTTTTGAAATCCTATTATTTACATCTTATTTTCCTCGTTGTCGCATATTAATTATGTTGACTATACTTTAAATTTAATTTTAACCCTCTTAAAGTGACACCTCAATGTCTAGTGTAAGAAGTGTTGGCAGACTTGTTTTTTTATTACGATATTCTTCGACGCAAGTGTTAAATTTCTTTATAACTCTTCGACCGATGAAACAATGTTGCGAAATATGGCGATTTAATAAGCTCATTTGGCGAGAATATTTTTAAATGGCGACTCAGCGACTTTTTCTGGTGATAATTGGATGCGCCCATAAGAAAGACAAAAGTTGTGTCTGGAAAAACAAAAACTAATCGCCTTGCAGTTTTATAACTTATTCTATAAGTCGAGTCATAAATAGTTGCTCAAAGAATGTTTTTACAAATTTGAATAAAATCAAGAATAACGGTGATATAAGCAAATTTTTAATATCGAAAAACTCAGTTTTTTTCTAATTACATCAAAACAATTGAAGATATTTGAAATATGAAAGCAGATGATTATTAAGCACTAAAATACGCAAACCGATTCTTTATCTCTTCAAATAAGCGAGACCCCTATAGTGCCGCTCGAAAAACGGGCACCCTTTATAGTACATTATGTATATTTAAAAGAAAAATTCCCAGTATGTAATATAACAAGTCATTAATAGAAATCATAAAAAAAGTGCAGAATATACCCTAAAATCATTGTTTAGAGTTAACTCTATAATTGTTCGGCCGTTAATGGGTTAAATTAATATTCACATATGGGGGATTCTAGTTGACTTAACAACGACTTTAAACGAGAAAATGTTTTAATTTGAAGAAATATTCGTATTCGCGAATTGTATAATCAGAACATGCCTAGTCTGGTGATATCATAAATTTACACTAACGTTAGGTATTAAAAACACAATTCATAAAATATATATATCATAAAAATTGTAAATATTTTATACAAAATAATAAAATTTGATAATAAATTTTTAAAAACGAAGTTTAAACATAATTTCCATTTATGATCTTGTAGCAGTCCCAACAATTATCACCCCAGCGATGGGATTACATAATCTAAATTTGTATTACACGAATCTACACGAATTCCCGGAACGTTAATTTTACACTCCTGCTGCATAGCGTAGTATCCGGAGTTATAACCGAGGTTTTAATTCTATTTTCTCCCCCCGAGTCAAAGCTTCAGATTCAATACACGGGATGCAGCATTGTTTCCGTCCGTACATTTTTGCCCACCTGGATTTAATTAATTAGCAAGGGCGGCTTTTTAATGGCCCTGACGAATTGGTGTATTATTTACTCAGATAAACTTGTTTTTTTTGTGTTGGTATTAATTAAAAGTGATATGAGTGATTTAGATATGTCGCCGGTGGTGTAATTAAAGCGGTAACATTTTTCATTTATATTCCGGTGGGGGGATTAAAAAAATGGAAATGAGCGCGGAATTTTTTAACTTGCTTTCCACGCCCGCTGGCTCATACATCAAGAACTTTCAGCCAGTATTAATGGTCTTTAGGTTTTTCTAGTTATTTAATTAGCAGTTTCTTTACCTCCTAAAAGAATTAGAATTAATAGGTTTGTTGAATATATATAAAAAAAAATCCTATTACAAATGGAGGATTTATCCAATTTTGGTTTAACAACAGTTATCCGTCGAATTAAATTTAATAATACGAGTAGTTACCTAAATACTACAATAATAGTCGATCAGTATTAAATATTGCTACATCAAAAAATATCTATTTTATTTGGTAAATAAATTTTATCTTTCCATAATTAACTGTCGTTGGTGAAATACAGCTTTAACGCCCAGGCTGCTTCGAAAAAAATGGAGGCATTTGAAATTCTCTAGACGGATGCTCAATATTAATTTGAAAACTTCTGAATGACTACAGCTCATACTACAGGGGAAGGTAATGGAGCGCAGAGAGCCAGGCAATACGTTGTAGTTGATCTAAGCTGCCGGCCAAGGTTTTTTAGTCACCATATCCTTATATGATGACTAAAAAACCTTGGCCGGCAGCTTAGATCAACTACAACGTTAGTTTTTTAATTAAACACATTATTTAGTTGAAAGGTGATATTTGTATTTCATTAGAAAATATAGGATGTTTTTATAGAGGTTTGTTTTTTAAATTGACTAAACTTTTTTCCAGCAACAGCCAATCTGCCAACTGGCAGCTGATTTGTACTCAGTTTGGTTTGCCATTTTACAATGGCAAGACTTACGTCAGAACAACGTGCAAATTCATCTTGTGTGTGCGTTTTTTTTGTGAGCTAACGGCGACTATTCGATTAGTCACCGTACTCCACGATTTGCGATGAAATTGCTTTATTTTCAAACCTCTCGAAGACGGGCCAAAGTTCAAAATGCTCTTATACTTAAATGAAAATTAGTATACATGGGTGTTCGTGTATGCTGATTTCGAATATGGTGATAAAATGTTAAGAATCCTCTATTATGATACAATATGACCAATCTTACGATGATAACATTTTTTAAAAGGTGTTACAATATAAATCAAAACAACAATTTATAAAATAAATTTAACTATTTAAAATATACATATTTTAATTATAAATAAACCGGATTACTGCCCGAAAATAAATTATAATATATTTTTCGATACAAAGTCGAAAAAAAAATTGAGAATAACAACGCATGATAAGGTAGTAGTACCACTATTTACAATTTTAAAGAATTTTATTTTGGAAAAAGTAATTTGGAAAATTTGAGCTTAATAACATTCTTTTAAAATTATTTATTCTTTTACGTATTTTTCGTGCATTTTTGACGCTAATTCGTTTTAAACTATTGTATTTCCAATGGATTAAAATGTAAATAATTAAATTGGGTACAGTACGAGACCTAAAACATAAATGTTCGGACACCAACTATTATTGTGAAAAATGTACATTATTTTGACTATATCTAAATTTTAAACGTTTATTTGTTCGACGTTTTCAGATTTTCATCAATCAACTAAATATTGACGGGTCCTCAGTTTCTATAATTTTCGTCAATAAGATAAGTCATTGGTTTTCAATGTTTAGATATTTATCAATTTTAAAGATTTTCTTTGATATTATCAAATTTCATTGTTAATTTTTATAATTTTTTGTCAATTTTCCCCCGCTCCCCTTGGCTACATATCAAAAATTCATCTAATGTAAAAAAAGATAAATTTGATATATTACGAATTGATTTTTAAAAATTGTTCTAAATCTGAATAAAAATTTATTGTAAAACTTACATAAAAAAACATATTATATAATGCATATTGATAACGTATGCCAAAAGCTCCGTTCCAGTTCCTTTGCTATTTTGTCAGAGAGAGTCGGTAAGTCGCTCTTTACTCTTAGCTTACTACTATGCTCATGTCCAAAGCCATCTAACGTACGGTATTATTTTTTGGGGACAATCAAGTCAATCACGCAGATTGTTTATACTGCAAAACATGATTATTCGAAGAATTATGCATGCTAATTATCGTGATAGCTGTCGTGACTTTTTTAAAGATCTGCAGATAATGACATTTCATTCATTGTACATATATACTGCCTTTCAAAAAAATCAAAACACCAAGTATTTATTGCACTATTTTAATAAAATTTACACAATTTGATCATGTAAACGAACTGTATCGATGATCAAAAAAATCAACTTGAAAAACAAAAAAACAAATGATAAAAAATTAATAATGTGTTGGGCTTCCACGATTTCCCAAACACTCATTAACACGTCGAGGCATGCTAGAAATCAGGCTGTCAATATCGACTTGGGGTATTATCCATTACAGTGTTAGCGGGGCGCTGTAAGTTACTTATTCTAACACCTATCATATCCCAAACATGTTCTATTGGCAATAGATCTGGAGAACGAGATGGCCAAGGTAACAAATTGATTTCGGCACTATCAAAAAACTGTCTTGTAATGGCCGCTGTGTGAGATCGAGCATTATCTTGCTAAAAAATGGGGTTCTGCAAGCCATTTACATAGGGCACTAACACTGGCCGTAAAATGTTGTCAATATACCGAATCGCGTTAAGACTTGCTTCTAAAAAAACTAGAGGAGACCGACTACCATATGCTATCGCCCCCCAAACCATAACTCCCTGTGTAAGAGCCGTATGTCTTTGAACAGCAAATTGTAAAATTCTGCGTTCACCGCGTCGACGTCTCACTCTTCTGCGACCATCATGAGCCCATAAACAGAACCGAGACTCATCGCTGAAGATAATGTTATTCCATTCATGGGTCCAATGTTGTCTTTCCCTGCACCAATCAAGTCTTGCTCTGCGATGCTGCGGAGTAAGAGGTAGACACAATTGTGGACGGTAGGATCTTATACCAAAACTACGGATTCTTCTGTAAACAGTAGCCATGGATACTCTTTGGCCATTTAGAGCCAACCAGTCATTTCCCAATGCCCGCGACGTTGTAAATCTGTCCCTTAAAGTTGTAAGACGAAGAGCTCGATCTTCACGCTCAGTGGTGCTTCTTGGACGTCCTGATCCAAGTCTACGTCGATTCTCCCCAGCTTCGGACCATCTAGACCAGCAGCGTACGATCACCGATACACTACGGCCTACCCTTTCAGCAATAGCACGAACCGAAAAACCTGCTTCTCGCATTCCAATAATGCGACCCCTTTCAAATTCACTTAGATGATGATATTGTGCACTCCGACGAACACGCCCCATCTTTTTATGTTTTACAAACTGAAACGTCAAACTACTCAGAGGCTACTTGGATATTAGAAGTAATTACATTTAAAAATCAGCAGCTCTTCATAATGGTGAAATCAAGGAAAAATACTATTAAATAGTAACCAAAACAATTGATTTTTTGATCATCGATGCAGTTTATTTACATGATCAAATTCTGTAAATTTCATTAAAATCGTCCAATAAATACTTTGTGTTCTGATTTTTTTGAAAGGCAGTATATAAGTCCTGTTTATATGTTTTTTGTAACAAAAATAAATTTTGTACGAATTCTAAATTTAACAAAGTTGCAGTAACTCGTAATCGGAATGAACTTGCTGTGCCTTCTCATTCCACGACACTATTTAGAAAAAGTCCTTATTATATGTGTGTAACTTTAATTAATAATTTGCCAGGAAATATAAAACATTTATCATCACTTAAGGACTTCAAATATTAACTTAAATTACTGCTAATACAGAAAGCATACTATTCAATACCAGAATATTTAAATGATTAATGTTTGAAATTGTTTTAATGTTTTGTGTGTGTTTCTGTTTAATTTAATAGTATTTTTTATATCATATTTTAAGAAAATTATATATATATAACTATGTTGACTATTGTAATACATATTTTTATGTCTACTTACAAATAAATAAATTATTATTATTAATTTGACGAAAATCTCGAAATATAAAAATTTTATGAAAATGTTATTAACAAATTTTGAAATATTGAAAATTTCATCAACATTTTATAAATCGACAAAAATCTCCGTATGTTCAAAATTTCATGAACATTTTATAAATTAATGAAAACATCGAAATACAAAATTCACAAAATACGTTGAAAATCATATGTTGAAAATCACGAAATATCGAAAATTTCACGAACATTTTATAAATAGAAAAAAATCTCAAAATTTCGAAAATCTGACGAAAATCTCGAAATATTTAAAATCTCCTGAAATTTTTATAAATCGACGACAATCTCGAAATATTGAAAATCTTATGAGACTTTTATAAATCGACAAAAATCTCGATATATTGAAAATCTCATCAACATTTTATAAATTGACAAAACGAGTGTCGTCCACTCCCAGACTAAGCATGAAGTAAAATTTCGAGTTTAGAAAAGCCCCAAGAGAAAATATGTCTCGGGTCGCGCAGCGACCCGAGACAAATTTTCGGGGCTTTTCTAAACTCGAAATTTTACTTCATGCGCCACCCGCATAGAACAAATATCTCACATTTGCTATTGATATTTCATATTTCACATTTGACAGTTGACATTTAGTATTTGACATTTGCCGTATTTAGATAGATTGACTTTTTACATTTTATTGAAAATTTATTTAAACTTTATTTTAGAGTGCATATTATTAAATAACAATTAATATATCTCGGAGTATTGAAAATCTCATGAAATTTTTATAAATCGAAGAAAATCTCGAAATATTGAAGATCTTATGAGATTTTTATAAATCGACAAAAATCTCAATTTGTTGAAATCTCATCAACATTTTTTAAATCAAAAGGAGTGTCATCCACTCCCAGACCAAGCATGAAGTAAAATTTCGAGTTTAGAAAAGCCACAAGAGAAAATTATACACATTTTCGGGGCTTTCTAAAATTTCAAGTTTAGAAAAGCAACAAGAGAAAATTTGTCTCGGGGCTTTTCTAAACTCGAAATTTTACTTCATGTGCCACCCGTATAAAACAATACTTTTACATTTGCTATTGACATTTTATATTCCACATTTGACAGTTGACATTTAGTATTTGACATTTGCAGTATTTAGACAGATTGACTATTTTTTACATTTTATTGAAAATTTCTTTAAACTTCATTATAGAGTGTATATTATTAAATAACAATTAACATATCTCGGAGTATTGAAAATCTCATGAAATTTTTATAAATCGACAAAAATCTCGAAATATTGAAGATCTCATGAGATTTTTATAAATCGACAAAAATCTCAATATGTTGAAATCTCATCAAAATGTTATAAATCGACAAAACGAGTGTCGTTCACTCCCAGACTGAGCATTAAGTAAAATTTCGAGTTTAGAAAAGCCCTGTGAAAATTTGTCGAGGGTCCCGCAGCGACCCTCGACAAATTTTCTACGCGGGGCTTTTCTAAACTCGAAATTTTACTTCATGCGCCACCCGTATAAAACAATAATTTCACATTTGACATTTGATATTGCCATTTCACATTTGACATTTGCCGTATTTTCACAGATAGACATTTTTTACACGTTATTAAAATATCTTTAGTCGTCATTTTCGAGGGTATATTATTCAATAAAACTTAACAAAATACATAAATTTTCAATCAAAATCTTGAACGTTAAACTTGAATGTTGATAATCAAAATTTATAAAAGGCCGTTACCGCGAACGTTTTTAAAGATTTTCTATATTTATCTTGATTTTCATTCATTTAAAGGTCAAAAATTGATTATCAAAATTTTAGTAATTTTCAATAATTTTGTCGATTAACTTATTTTAAATCACTTCCGAACTCCGGAAAAATAATAATAGTACCGCGCGCTCATAAAAACAAGCATCGATATTTTTTGATACGGAGCATTCAGATCTCCAGAAAAAAAAATCCGAAAAAATAGTGCCGCGCGCTTATAAAAATATACGTTGGCACTTTTTTTTACACGGGCATTCAGTTTGCCGTTTACGCGAAATGCAACTGACATGCGCCCTCCAACCTAACCTTCATCTCTCGTACTCCAAAAATACGAAGAAACATTACAATTTCATATTTATTTACAAGTGCTTATTTGAACACAGATATAACTTGTAATGTTTTTTGCACAGATTTCTCTTAGCTCGGCACAAAAATGTAGTTAAAAATATGGCTATTTGCTCCGTGAGACCGCCACTTCCTTAGGGCGCTCTTATATGGACGTTTTGTGAGCGGAAGCGGAGCGGGACGAATCGTTTTTTTCCGCTCCGCTTTTAGCTCTTATACGGAGCGGATTGAACGCGTTTTGCAAGCGGGTGCTAGGCGAGTTCGCCGAAGAGCCTTCGGTGCCGTCTATCATTCAGTTGTGCTACGCTGTGTAATAAGCATGGACGAAATAGATTTAATTGCGTTATATTATTATTTATTTATCCTTTATTATTCATAAACGTTACTGTATTTATGTATTTAATGTTTTAATAAATATAAATATTACTTTACCTTAATTACACATGAGCAAAAAACAAACAAATAACGTTATATAAACAGTGCAGCAACATTAAACGTTGTTTTAATGTTGATGAAACATTACTTAAATGGATTTGTTCCTTGGGCGGTGCCTGAATTTCTAAGATAAATCTTTCTGTATCAAACATACTTATAAAATCACGTTTTAGGGCTAGGATATAGACAATCACTTTTTTTCCTTTTATTTAACCCGTAACTGGTATACAAATTTCTGTCAAAAATTGTACACACTGTGATGGGTAATAACCTGCATATTAAAAATAGACTGTGAAATTTCCCTAGTATGTTGGCCAATTGGAGAGTCAGGGAAAAGAGAAGCTGCTGGCGGTACACATTTTACAAGCACAGAGACCGCTCTCAAAAAATGATTAATAATTCTTTTAATTATTTTGTTCTCATCACACTATTTTTACAAGAGATTAGGGGCGATTTTAAATCATTAGTTATTTTAATTTTCGCAATTTCTAGAAAATATCGTAGATTTTTCAACTATTAAATAAAATTATACTCATATCTTAGAGATGGAAGTTTACCTAAAAATGTATAATTTATATTTTTTGTTTATTTATTTTATAATATTAGACACTTATCTAAACGCAAAAATATTTATTTTTGCGTTACGACTAAATATTGTAAGAAAAATGTTACGAATTTAGCTCGCTTTGGCCGATTTTTTACAAAAATATTGAAAAAAACGCCCGCTTTGAAAACGCGTTTCACCCGCCCGTATAAGAAGGCGCATAGGAAACAGGCGCGAGTGCTGACGTTTTCTCCGCCTCGTACCCGTTCGTCTATGGACTCTCATATAAACCTATGTGTTAAAACGCAAACGCTTGGGCCCGCTCCCGTTCCGCCTCGCGTTCAAAACGTCCATCTAAGAGCTCCCTTATCAACGGTTGTCTGTTCTTTACTATTCTGTGTCTCACTCTACTAAACGGCAACCTTAATAAAGCTGAAGATATTTAGGTGGCAATGATTTGACGACATCTCTTGTTAGTTCGAATAGGTACTCGTAATTCATTCATAGCGTACATCATTTAAAATAATTTATTTTCCAAATCGTTAAAAGATTATTCCGTTGAAGTGTGTATTTTTGAGAAAAACATGTTCACATTCATCGTGCCCTTGAGGATACTACAATGTTATCATCAACATCTTTACTATTATGACCAAACTCCTCAAAATAATAACGACCTCATAACGTTTAACAGCGAAAACTTCCAACTACGTATTCAAGTGAGTACATGCATTTTTCAAAGTTTCTACTGCAGTGCGGATGTGTGGCATCCGAGGACTTTAAAATACGCAATGGCGATGCGATCCGGCCAACGGGAATCAGGAAGAGCCCGCCTGATTGGATCGGGCACGCTTCGCAGGGAGATTTATCGCGAGGAAATAAATAATATCGCTTTTAAATATATACATCGTCTGAATTTCCGGGTGAAATGGGAAATGCGCTCGAAATAAAACTCTTGTAAGTCGATCAGATAGATACGATCCAATCCACTTTAAAAACGAATCGAGTTGTCTAAACAGGAACATCACAAATTGATTCTGTTCTCGTTCTTTCTTTTTTTGAATATACAGGGGATGTGTTCAGTTTGTCGTTTTATAATTTATTTCTTTTAGTACACTGCGTTTCGTGTTAACAGGTCTTTTTGTGTTTTCTCGTGTTGCTATTGTTAACGTTTTCAATTGTGTAGATTCATTATTTGAGGAAGGAAATTAACAACGTGAGTTGTAGAACATGAATATAAATTAAATTGCTAATTCCATATTTATATAAAGAAATATAACAAAATTACAGGAAATTAAAATTTGATTTTTATTTCATGCAATCTTGATTTATTAACGCGAAATCAAATTTAAGCAGTATATTTTAAACATCACTTAAAATCGGTGTTTAATACTCGTGGCCAGGCTTGTTATGTTTAAAACACTTTGTTTTAAAACAGTGTTTTAAACATGTTTAAAAACAGCCGTCGTGTTTTTAACGGTTTCGTTTTAAACATGTTTTAAATCTTAAATTTGTTTAAAACGTTTTCTTATTATCTTAAATTTGCTAAATTATATTTTATACTACTTCATTAAGTATTTTGTTCACATTTTTGAATTCTAAGTACATTGTTAAAGATATTTCAAATTACATTATTAAACTTGACATTTTATTACAATAAAATATTACAACTGTATGTGCATAAATTTGAATTTTAAATACAGGGAATTTTTCTGTCAGGCATATACTGTAAATTTTACGACATTCGTTGCTTTTTAAAAGATTTCAATTTGAATCTTTAAACGAGGGTTTTCCACTCCCAGACTAAGCATGAAGTAAAATTTCGAGTTCAAAAAAGCCTGAAAATTTGGATTGGCCGCGTAGCGAAGCGAAGCGGCCAATCCAAATTAGGCTTTTCTAAACTCGAAATTTTACTTCATGCGCCACGCGTATAAAACACTGAAATATCGTAAAGTTTAAAATATACGGCTTTAGCAATCTGATATGTAGATGTAAATAAAACGTGAGTCAAATTCTGCGGTAAACAAATTGTTTAAAACAGTGATTATAGGCAACACACTAACTCTAACGTATATTAGGTTACCTATAATTGTTGTTGTATGTGTGTGTTTTTAAAACTTTACTGTAAATTAGTGTTTTCAAGCGTGGCGCATGAAGTAAAATTTCGAGTTTAGAAAAGCCTAATTTGGATTGGCCGCTCCGCTTCGCTACGCGGCCAATCCAAATTCTTAGGCTTTTCTAAACTCGAAATTTTACTTCATACTTAGTCTGGGAGTGGAAAACACTCGTTAAAAGCCCCAAATTAACTGCTTGGAAACAACGAATTCCCGCAAATTTAAAAAACGCTGTAATTATCGGGACATGTATACTCAAAAGAAAAATGCCCTGTATGTTCTGTTTTAAACACGTTTTAAACGTGTTTTAAACATACTTTCAACACGTTTTAAACATGTTTTCGAAATGTTAATGTTTTAAACACTGTTTCAATGAAAAAAACACGTTTTGTTAAAAAATACTGTTTGTTTTAATTAAAATGAAAAAAACGACTCATGAAGTACAATGTCAAGTTTAGAAAAGGCTGAACATTTGGATTGATCGCTAAATGTTCAGGGTTTTCTAAACTAGAAATTTTACTTTATGCTTAATCACTCGTAATTATCACCCATTTACATCCCGGGATTTTTTCTTTTAGGTATACTTTTAGAAACGTAAAAAAACTATAAGATTGCGCAGTTTCTTCTACAATAAATACAATTAATTAAACACAGTTATATTCCTTTCTTCACTTTTATTTTTCTTGCTAGATGTACATTTCAGGTACTAAGTACCCATTATCAATAGCTATTGAGCTATGAGTTAGCTATTGATAATGGGTACTTAGTACCCGAAATGTACATCTATATAGGAATATAACTGTGTTTAATTAAGTGACTTAACACCTTTACGTAACTCACACAACTACATTAGTAAATACAATGTAAAATTAAAAAAAAATAGCGGTGCGGTGACCAGATTTTAAAATATAAAAATGGGCATACTTTGTCAAAACCGAGTGGCAATTTTAAGAAAAAATATTTCGCCTAAAGTTAAAATTATGAATCTCACATCTTTCTAAAAAGATATAAAAAACATACAGTTCATTTTTACTTTTATGTATACTTTCCCCAATGTGTATTTTGTAAATGTTCAAGCATTTATTGATTTAATATGCGTTTAATTTGAAGTATCTAACGAGCGTTTTCAATCCCAGAATAAGCATGAAGTAAAATTTCGAGTTTAGAAAAACCTGAATATTTGGTTTGGTCGCTCCGCGAAGCGGAGGGACCAAACCACATTATCAGGCTTTTCTAAACTCGAAATTTTACTTCATGCGCCACGCGTATAAAACACTGAAATATTGTGAAGTTTAAGACATACTGCAAAAGCAATATGCTAAAGTAATGAATTTTGAACTTTACGTTAAATCAGTGTATTATCCGCGTGGCGCATGAAGTAAACTTTCGAGTTTGAAAAAGCCTGAAAATTTGGATTTGGGTGATAAGCTTTGCTCCGCACCCAAATCCAAATTTTCAGACTTTTATAAACTCCAAATTTTACTTCATGCCTAATCTGGGAGTGGAAACACTCGTTAGAACTTTCAAATATATCTACAGAATAGTTTTAGTACAACTATAAGGATTTGTTAAATTTATTGAACTAGAACCAATAATAAAAGAATCATTATGTATTTCAAAATTTAAGCGTTTGTTAAAGAAAAAAATTACTTAAAGAAAAATAAAAATTATTAAGGCTGAAAGATCGATCGTCGATAGCCCGTTTATAGACGTATTTAATCAAACTATTTATTCGAGTTGAAAAAATGACGTTTGGTTAAAATATATAATGTATATTTAATATGTATAAATACATTTGATAAATATTACTACTACTACTTTTAAGAAATAAACGTGATTATTTCTCCGGCCACAGACAGAGTGTTTATTATTTGGCAGCATTCTCCATCTAGCGGCGGTACTAGGAACTGTTCCCTAGTTGCTCAGTGTGCCATTAAGAGCGCGCGCTACATATTTATATCGACGGTTAACCTATCTGTTACGTTATTGATTTTAAATTAGACACACACATACTCACACCATGTACTAATTTATTTAATAATTCAACTTTTTACAATTACCATTAAAGAGAACATGAATGAAGGGGCCGAGCGTCAATTTATAATTCTTAGAATGTATTTTTTTTATAAATGGCTGGGCATTTATTATGAGAATTGCTGTTAAAAAGGAAAAGCTTTAATTAAAGTGTAATATGAACTAGATTAATATAAAAGAGAGCTATAATTAGTTATAGAGAAATTTCAACCATGTATTAAGGTGTTTAACGTAAATGTAAATCGTTCAAATTACATGATTAGGACTAAAATTATAAGACTTTAGATTACAGTGTTTCAATATTATTTAGGAAGTAATAGCACTCATAAATACTCTAGAAAATGTGGCAATCTCTTGTGTTGCTGTAAATGAGTTTTCCTCAATCAATCATAAAATATTTAATGCGTTTTTAATGTCAGTGTTAGCGTAAGACAACTACATGACGTATTTTATTGTCGTTTTAATTGGTCTAATAAAATGTGTGATCATTTAATGAATTTAACACAAAATAAAGAAATTAAGAATAACCTGATTTAGCATTTGTTTTGAGATAACATGTTAGTTTGGTTGCCTATAAAATATTATGAAATATTTGATGCAGTATGCGTTTGAATCGAGTAGCGGATTCACAAGAATATTGAATACCAAATATTTCTTTAAACGCGCAATTGAAAAACTAAGAGATTTGTTTTAATTAGTTATAAAATTTTATATATATATATATATATATATATATATATATAAATGTTACTGATGTTAAGATGGTGACGGATTTTCCCGGCGCATTCACCATAGCAATTTATGTAAATAATTTAAAAGCAAAAAATAGAAAACTAATTCCTCTTTGCATCCCAATTTCCAGCCTATAGCTAGAAATCAAGTCAATAAGCAGAAAGACTTTTGGTCGATAGCCCCTACTTGAGAACTGAATGGATATTATATTGATATTATTTAATTTTTTTTTTTTTTCGTTATTTTTTCGTTACTGTCTACGCTAAACCGTTCGTTTAAAGTTTATGGGGTTGCCGTTGCACTAAAAATCTGAAAATATCCTTGTCATATGGTTGAATCAGTTCTCCTCATGTGAAATATTTTCAACTTTATATCACGAAGTAGCACCAAACTTGTTATTTTAAATGGAACACCTTATATATTAGTAATTTTTTGGATTCCTTGTTTAAATTGCAACATATTTTATTCGAACATATGTATACTTATCTCTTATAGTTTTCAAGAAAAAAAAATATTTCTAAAATGTTAACCTCTAAAAGGCATCTTGAAATCCGTCTGTAACTTCTCCTAAGAATAAGATAAACATATGATTTATATCTCTACTTGTACCTAGAGGATGCCTCTATGAGTGAATTAATTGGAAACTGTCAATTCTGACAATAAGTGTTCTTAAAATGTCAATTTCTAAGTGCCCTCTTTAATATCGGCATGCGGAAAGGATATTAAGTCGTGAGAATGTTTGAACGCGTTCTTACTTCGTAATGTGACGACCCGCATAAAAACTACCTACCTACGATTAAGCATTATTCTTTGGCCCGCTACGATTGTCTGGTTATTACAAATGGCCCGTCTTGAAAAAAGTTTCCCCACCACTGATCTAGTTATTCATTTTTTTTAAATGGAATGACCTAATTTTTATCACGTGGTACGATTGGGGGGAAAATTTCCTACAAAAAAGTATTATACAATTATACTCCTAAAGCAAGTAGTTTTCGTATTATTTCGAAAAAAATTTCGTCCAATTTATGCAAGGTATAATACGCGCATAAGTCGCAATTAAATTTTAGTAGGCCAGTAGTATGCTTTTGTTTTGTCTCGATTGTATTGCGAAATGTCAAATAATAAAAAGAATGAGCACAAAGTTTTACAAACATCAACAAAATGAATAATTACACAAATCAACAAATTATCAATTTATTCTTTATACATTACAACTGCCAATTAAACAAAATTTGATTCCAATCTACTAAATCTTGTTTTATGCATCGGCGGCAAATGTAGATAATCTTTGATTTGGTTGGCGTTCACTTTGTGGTACATCTTTATAAAATAATATTAAATAATAATTAAAGTGGTAAAACAAAGTAAAGTGTTTTAATATTAAATGTAGATAAGTTTCATTCAATACTCTACATGTTCGAGTAACAATTCTATCGCAGTTGCCATGTATAAAGAATAAATTGATAATTTGTTGATGGGTGTATTAATTCATTTTGTAAATTTCTGTATAACTTTGTACTAATTGTTTTTATTATTTGACGTTTCGCATTACATACGCGACAAAACAAAAGCATTACTACTTGCCTACTAAAATGCAGTTGCGACTTATGCGCGCATTATTCCCTACATAAATGCGACGAAAAACAAATCTTCGAAATAATTCGAAAAGCACTTGCTTTAGGAGTATAGTTGTTAATACTTGATTGTAGGAAATCTACCCCCCCAATCGTACCATGTGATAAAAAATGGGTCATTCCATTTAAAAAAAACTGAATTACGAGATATTAAAAAGGGCACTTCGATATTGACAGATATTTTAAGAACACTTATTGTCAAAATTGACAGTTTCCAATTAATTTACTTATAGAGGCATCCTCTAGGTACAAGTAAAGATATAAATCATATTTTTATCTTACTCTTAAGAAAAGTTACAGACATATTTTAAGATGCCTTTTAGAGGTCAAAATTTTAGAAATATTTTTTTTGCTTGAAAACTATAAGAGATAAGTGTACATATGTTCGAATAAAATATGTTGCAATTTAAACGAGGAATCCAAAAAATGACTAATATATAGGGTGTTCCATTTAAAATAATAAATTTGGTGCTACCTTCGGTAAAACCGGAAGTGATATAAAGTTGAAAATATTTTACATGAGGAGAACTGATTCAACCGTATGACAAAGATTTTTTTCAAATTTTTAGTGCAACGGGAACCCCATAAACTTTTAACGAACGGTTTAGTGTAGACACCCTGTATTGTAATATATTGTTGAACTGTATGTACATTCCTAAGAAATACAGATTTGTTGGTAGTAGAAAAATAATCGCATCCTGTCCTCAGGAACTTAATAATTATGATTTTATAGTACTTTAGGAAATATTCTTCAATTAGGTCACTTTGTTGTATTGGCTGTTCAACATTAGAAACCTAGATTTAAATTGAAATAAAACAATGTTTTTCGTAATTAAAATTTGGTTTCACCACCAATGCTTTGCTAGTAGTCTACTTAAAATTATTTAAAAGTCTAAAATTAATAACTTAAAATGTAGTGTTGGACTTAGGGTATTTAACCTTTCTCTAGCATAGCAAGGTCTATCGGAGGGGCAAATGCCCTGGGCCTCACAATATGAGAAGCCTCTTTAATTTAGGATGTCAATACAGTATTTTTGACGTACTATTTCTTGCGGCGTACAATATATTTGAACGTACGAGTTTTTCGATGTATGATTTTTTTTTAACGTACGATTTTTTCTACGTACGATTTTTTTCTAAGGACGATTTTTTCAACGTACGAATTTTCGATGAATCTACATCGAAATTGAAATAAATAAAACAAATATTTACAATTACATAAAATACACAAGTATTATTATCTCTCCGGTGTTACAAATTGACGACTAATTTCTAAAAATGTTTAATTTTAAATATGAATTTGATAGGCTAATTGTTATTATAAATAGAGGGATTTGTCCTTTTAAGTATAATTACATATCTCAATTTTGCGATTTTGAATTTTCAAAGATTTGGTTAGACAAAATAAACACTTGCAAAATGTATTAACCTGAAATGAAACAGAAGCAGTAAATTTTAAACTTCACTTGAATTCATTGTTCTACGCGACCAAACCAAATTTTCAAGCTTTTCTAAACTTGAAATGTTACTTCATGCTTAAACAAGGAGTTGATGACACTTGTTTTGTGACTTTAATTTACAATCTTCGATCGTCCGTTTAGAACGCAATTATTAACTTAATAAAATAAAACACTTTAACTTTGTTTGTATAACACAATAGTTTTTATTTTATTTTTGCGACTGCAGTTTCGGCAACCCAGGAGACTACTAGCAATGTATTAGCGGTAAAAAAAATATACATATATAAAATATGCCAACATTGTTTTTTTTCAATTTAAATCCAGTTTTCTAATATTGAACAAACAACACTACAAAGTGACCTAATTGAGGAATACTGTTGAATAATAATTATAAGTTGCACTGAGCACCGGGTACAATTATGTTTTGTTTATACCGTTCGCCACCATTGGAATGGATCTAGTAAACAATTAGAGATTAAATTAGGTTAAATTAGACAAAAGTTCCATTTTTATTACAAAGTCAAATTACATTAACAAATTTAAACTAGTTTCATTTGTTTTTACAATATAGCAAGGAATGTCAAAATCGTTTACATTTTTTTGCCATAACTTTGTTAATTCGAAAGATCGCAAACTGAGATTTTAAATACACCCAAAACAGCAACGGTTAAATACAACATAAATACTAACGTTTAATATGTCTTATGGCAGCCATATTTTATTTTTATGCTATTGAAAAGAGCAGGACATTTTTATATCTCATAAAACGGAACACCTTCTATAACATTTGACAATGTTGTTGAATTTATACCGGATTATTTAAATTATGTACACTTTGTTGATGTGTGTGTGTGTATGATTTTAAATTATAAAATAAATTGGTGTTTTATACGCGTGTCGTATAAGGTAAAATTTTGAGTTTAAAAAAGCCAGAAAACCAAATTTTCAGGCTTTTCTAAATATTTTTTTGAAAACCGTCTTATTTTCATGAAATTAGAATAAACGAAATAATTCATTAAAAATAATAAGGCTTTGAAATAATGACAATTTTGGTTGTTTTTAAACGTTTTTCAAACAAATGTCAAGCTTACATTTTTAATCAAAGTCTATTAATATTCCTACTCGTGTTTTAGCTTTAATAAAGTTTGTTTACTGAAGAAGACAGAAATGTTAGCTCGAAAAAGCGATATTTGTATAAAATAAAATTTCAGCTCAAATATTGTAACACTCAACTGTTTTTAAAATTATAAATCAAAAATAAACAAAATTTTCTCCTTAAAAAAAGTTTTTACTCGACTGAAAATTATCTGTAACAAGAAAACGTTTTGGTAATTTTTGAATTGATCAAATAAATATAGTTGAAGGAAAATCATACGAGTCTAAATTTATAAAATTAAGATATTATGTTGAAGGGAAATTTTAGCTTGGAATTATTTACTTTTTTAATTTAAATTTAAAATAAAAAAAATCAACTAAAAGTTAAAGTTTAAAAAAAATTGAGTTCAGAAAATAAAAAACATTGTTTTAAGTAAATAATTGATTGATAAGGCTGGTAAATGTTGAAAGTTCATCTTCACTTTTATATAAATAAAACAATTTAAACACTTTCAAATATATATTGTGCATTCGCTACAATATATATTTGCCTGAAGAAGCCACAGTGTGGCGAAACAATTGTGGCGAATGCACAATATATATTTGAAAGTGTTTAAATTGTTTTATTTATATAAAAGTTTTAAGTAAAGTTCAAAATATACGTCTTGTGAACAATAATTCGGTGTTTTCTACACGTGGCGCATGAAGTAAAATTTCGAGTTTAGAAATGCCGCTTTGCTACGCGACCAAGGCAAATTTTCTAAACTTAAAGTTTTGTTCATGCTTAATCTAGGAGTGGAAAACACTCGTGCAAAGCTTCAAATTAAACTTTTAAAAAAATATATCGAATATATGAAAATTTACAGCATATACGCTGTAATTAGGATATATATATATATATATATATATTTAAAAAAAAACTCTCTGTATTTATATGCTCTTAGTCAACATTAGTCGACTTTTTTAAAAATAACTATTTTGACGTTTTGATAGATCTATGTCTATCGAAACGTCAAAGTAGTTATTTTTAAAAAAGTTGATTGATGCATCATAATAGTTGTCAATGCCATTGGCATCTGATATTTTACTTTTCAAAAGTCTAGCACTTGGTCGACGACAGACCATATTTATAGTATTAAATATATAATATGTACAGAATACAATAGTTAATTGACTTTTTATTCATATAACAAATATATTTGTCAATGGCCAATTAAAAATAATGCGCTTTTGGGCGTTTATCGACATTTTTAAATTGCTAATTTTCAAAAACTACATTATTGACATTTATAGACATAGACATTGATCCATCTAACACCAAAGCACGTGGTTTTGGTGACATCTAATATTAAGAGTCTTAGAGAACGTCAACCGATATTTTGTTCAACAATTATCAATTTAAAAAAATAGCATTAATCGACACAGATTTTACTTTTTTGCATCTTTCATGTTAACAAATATTAAAAATTTGCAAAAATGGCAATAATTTTGACAATAAAGTTGACATTTGTCCATTAGACTTAAATTCGACATTGCAAAGGTATGTGATTGACTAACATTTTTAAACTGACTTGGAACTAATTTCCCACTTAACACTTGGTGAAACACGCTTGAACAATTAGGTAAACAGGTTGAACAAGTGGTTTGTTTCACATAAATTTATGTAAAACAAATCGCGTGTTCAACCTGTTTACCTAATTGTTCCGCAAAATAATTTAAGCTTAAAAATAAAACCTCAATTATTTCTAAGCTCAATAATACTGAATCATATTTTGTATGTATTTTTAAAAAACCATATGCATACATAAATAATCTGATGCTACTCGTTAGATCACCCATTTACGTCATTAAAACAGACAACGCATCAAAAGCATAATTGCAAAATTATTTTTAGAACCCCGATGGGAAAATTGACCTTTACGTAGATTTGTATACTCTGTAAATTGTGTACAATTACGAGAACATATAGAATTTTAAAATATCATTCAATAGGAAGTAAAACAAAGGCAAAACCCCTATACCAACCGATATACAAAGATTTTTTCTTTTAAGTATACGTACCCTGATGTTTACGGTGTACATTTTCGGGCATTCATTGATTTCATAAAAGGTTAAATTTGAAGCTTTTGATGAGCGTTTCCACTCCCTGATTAAACATGAAATAAATGTTCAGGCTTTCTAAACTCGAAATTTTATTTCATGCGCCACGCGTATAAAACATTAATTTTAAATTAAGTTGAAAATATACCGGTAAAGCAGTATGCTAAAACAGAATAATTTGTACGTCACGTTAATTCAGTGTTTTACACGCGCAGCGCATAAAGGAAACTTTCGAAATTTTACTTCATGCTTAAGCTAGGAGTGCAAACACTCGTTAGAAATTTCAAATTGAACTATAAAAAACAATTGCCTCTACATTTACATGCATTACAATATGTGTATTCTTGAAAAAACAGTATTTCGAACAATATGAACATGCTTGATTCAGTTTTAAAGCTATCAAAGTATGTTTAGATACTACAAATTTTAGGTGTTTTTTTAAAGAGTTCAATTTGAAGCTTAAAACGAGTGTTTCCACTCCCAGACTAAGCATGAAGCATGAAGAGGCTGCATATAGGGTGAGCTACAAATTCGGCCATATTCAGTTAAGGCCGAAAAGGACCACGGGGGCAGATAAGACAGCCCCACAAAATGAGTCCGAAAAAGCGGATGCTCCAGAAATCATGGAGCTGGAGAACGCTCCAGAAACCATGGAGCTAGAGGAAGGGGCGGACGAGATGCCCCACTCACCAGCTTCCGCACCCAATGCCGAGAAGGAGGTTGAACCGGCAAAAAACAACCAGCCGGACAGCCCATCCGTAGCAGGTGAGGGGATAGGAGAAACGGGCCCCAGGGGAAAAGGAACACTGAGTCCTGCCCCCGGAAAGCCATAATGTACCGATCACCTCAAAAATTAACTTGCGTCCAAATAAACATCCACCATGCAAAAGCGGCCTCAAGCGTCAAGGAGCAGTTAGATAAGTTGATCTATAGTACCTTACACAATAACGTTAGGGCCGCTTTGTTATTCAAAGCCGGCACTAACTACATTCCTGTTCCAGAATTCATCACGAGAGATCTGGTCACAGCACAAATTAGAGTCACTAAGGGGACGAGCAAGAGGACAATTATTATAGCCTCGGCCTACTTCCCGGGTGACTCCACATCCCCTCCACCAGAAGAGGTCAAACGCCTCATCACCTGGTGCAGAAAGGAAAACAAACACCTGGTCCTGGGCTGCGACGCCAACGCGCACCACACTGCATGGGGCAGTACGGACACCAACAGAAGAGGTGAGTTCCTGCTAGACTATGTTTTAGGTGAAAACTTAGATATAGTCAATAAGGGTAATAAACCTACTTTTATCACATCAGTTAAAAAGGAGGTATTAGACATCTCCCTAGCTGATAATTACATAAGCCAGTACATACAAAACTGGCACGTCTCAGATTACGTCTCACTATCAGACCATCAGCATATACGGTTTGACATCGATAGTGGTAATAACCACATCAATGGATTCAGAAATCCCAAAAATACCGACTGGAAGGCCTACCAAGAGCGCCTTACGTCGGAACTTGCGGGACCACTGAATCCTATTGAAACAGTCGAGCAACTAGAAGCAGCATCGACACAATTACAAGATGTAATCAACATCGCTTACGAAAGTAGTTGTCCACTAAAGCAAAGGGCTGTTGTTAGAGAAGTGCCCTGGTGGAACAGCAAACTCGCGAGCCTAAAGGCCAAAACTAGGCGTACTTTCAATAGGGCTAAAGCCTCTGGACAGTGGGAGGAGTACAGAAAGGCCCTTACAGAATACAACAAAGAACTGAGAAAATCCAAAAGGAAAACTTGGAGGACTTTCTGCGAGGGGATAGATGATCTACCTCTCGCACAACGCCTCCAAAAAGTCCTTGCAAAGGATCACACGAACGGTATTGGACTACTAAAAAAGTCCAACGGTGAATACACTGGAACCCTAGAAGAAAGTCTAAGAGTACTCCTAGAAGCTCACTTTCCTGGGTCCCAGGCAATTAACAGTGAAGACTTACCTGCCATCGGCTTTGAGGTAGAAGAACGCCCTACCAGAGAAAGCAAAAAACTGGCAACAAAGATCTTCACTCCAAGCATAATAACATGGGCGATCAACGGCTTCAAGCCGTTCAAATCCGCGGGGGCAGATGGCATCTTTCCAGCCCTTTTGCAAAGGGCAGGGGAAAATTATTACCACGTCTCACGCAAATATTCAGAGCTAGCTACTCTCTTGGGTATATCCCCAAGCAGTGGAGGGAGGTGGCGGTGGTGTTTATACCAAAGGCTGGCAAACGCCAAACTGACGAGCCCAAGTCATATCGCCCCATAAGCCTCACCTTCTTTCTCCTAAAATCAATGGAGAAAATCATTGATAGAAATATCAGAGGGAAAGCTCTTCAGTCGTTTTCCCTTCACAAACACCAATTTGCCTATCAAGCAGGCAAATCAACAACAAATGCCCTTCACACACTAACAAGTGTAATAGAGAAGAGCATCGCAAGCAAAGAAGTGGCTCTATGCGCATTCTTGGACATCGAAGGTGCATTTGACAACACCTCCTATGAATCCATAGACACGGCCACCAAATCAAGAGGAATTGATGCCTCCACATCCAAATGGATCCATGCTATGCTCAAAGGTCGTAGGATCACACTGTCCATTGGCGATGAGTCGGCAACTGTGTTCGCAGTAAAGGGGTGCCCACAAGGCGGGGTTCTATCGCCCCTGCTGTGGTCACTAGTTGTCGATGAGCTAATATCGGTGTTATCCAACGACGGATTTGACGTACAAGGCTATGCTGACGACATCGTCATCATAGTTAGGGGAAAGCATGACGATACGGTGTCCAACCGCATGCAGTCAGCCCTTCGGAAAGTAAGTACATGGTGCGTGCAGAAGGGGCTCACTATCAATCCCAACAAGACTGTAATTGTCCCATTTACAGGTCGTAGAAAATTAAATCTTAAGGCACTAACCATGAATGGGACACTCATTGGGCTTTCCAACACAGTTAAATATCTCGGCTTCGCCTTTGACCAGAGGCTAAACTGGAAAACCCATGTAGATAACATCACTGCCAAAGCAGTAAGGGCACCATGGGCTTGCCGCAGGCTATTTGGCAAAAGATGGGGTTTACACCCCAAGATGATATACTGGCTTTTCATTACGGTGATAAGACCAATAATCACCTATGGTTCCGTTGTCTGGTAAACAAAGACAACGGAGATCACAACCCAAGCAAGGCTCAGCAAGGTTCAACGGCTGGCATGTTTGGGCATCACAGGGGCTATGAACACCTGCCCCACTGGAGCAATGGAGGCTATGCTAAATCTCACACCTCTGCATCTGCACGTAAAAAGGGAAGCAGCACTAGACGCATTAAGAATAATCCAGACAGACATACCAAAATATGGATACTTTAACGGGCACCTAAAAATCCTCAACACTGTGTATGAAAGAGCGATATACATGCCCAAAGACTACATGTCAACTGACTACGACTTCGACACAACGATTGAAGTGGCCATCCATGGCCGTCATGATGTTGGAGCGAAGGTCAAGCAGTTACAAGGCTCCTCGATAGTTTGGTTCACTGACGGATCCAAAACTGAGAACGGAGTCGGAATCGGTATCACTGGCCCTTGATTCGAGTTATCAAAGGCCTTGGGACGATCCCCATCGATATTTCAGCCAGAAATCGAGGCCCTGAACATATGCGCCCACATATGCTTAGACAGGGGATACAACAAACAGAGGGTTTGCATCTGCTCAGACAGTCAAGCTGCATTAAAGGCAATAAAATCGCCTACATGCAAGTCTAAATCTGTCTGGGAGTGCAAGCTATCCCTAAAGCAGTTGGCTAGAAACAACAGAGTCAAACTGGTCTGGGTTCCGGGACACGCAGGGATCAAAGGCAATGAAATTGCCGACAACCTTGCCAAGGAAGGGTCCAAAACTCCATTTGTCGGACCAGAACCTTACAGTGGAATAACTAAAGTCCGCATCAAGGGGATGATCCGGGAATGGGAAGATGCTGCCAAAAGTGCTCATCTGAGAAACACACCTGGTCTGCGGCAGGCGAAAAGGTTCATCGCCTTCTCTGCCGTAAGAGCCGGACAGTTTCTCAGGTTAAGCAGGGGCAACCTAAGGCTCATAACCGGCCTTCTAACTGGACACTGTCCTCTGAAGTACCACCTCACCAAGATGGGTCAGACAACTGATACCAACTGCAGGTTCTGCAACGAGGCACAAGAAACAGCAGAGCACCTACTTTGTGAATGCCCTGCTTTGTCCCTTCAAAGAGGGAACTACCTGTCATCGGCCACTTTAAACACCGATGAATTGGTACACATTAACCCTCAAGTTATAGTAGACTTCATAAGAAGTCTAGACATTGAGGGACTCAAGTAGGTCAGGGATAGTTACAAAAGATCTTTTAGGTCGAGGTAACTTCGAAAGGCCCAGAGGCCATACGACCCACCGACCCCATAACATAACATAACATAAGCATGAAGTAAAATTTCGAGTTTAGAAAAGCCTGAAAATTTGGTTTGGTCGCGTAGCGCGAAGCGCGGAGCGGCCAAACCAAATTTTCAGGCTTTTCTAAACTCGAAATTTTACTTCATGCGCCACGCGTATTAAACACTGAAAGCACTGAAATATTGGGAACGAGTAAACTTCGCTCGAAATCAGTCTTATACGCGTGGCGCATGAAGTAAAATTTCGAGTTGAGAAAAGCCTGAAAATTTGGTTTGGTCGCTTCGCGCTACGCGACCAAACCAAATTTGCAGGCTTTTCTAAACTCGAAATTTTACTTCATGCTTAACCTAGGAGTGGAAAACACTCGTTTAAACTTCAAATTAAACTCTTTTAAGAAAACAACGGATATTTAAAAATCTACAACACGTAATTGGGATTTGTATACTTGAAAGAAAAAAATCATAAAAAATTAAAAGCTTTTCTAAAAGAAAGAACACTAATATACTTGCGACCTAAACAGTATGACATTGTCATGTAACGTCAAAATTTGACACAACTAGGAAAAATTGTTGCAGATACAACTATCGACATACTCTCTAAAAAATTTGAACCACACATTCCACGTGAATGAGTCATAGGACATCTCTCCCAAATTCCACTATAAATATGATTTACGTTAATAAATATTACAAATTTTTATTTTGTGTTTCGTTTAAATTGTATTTAATTTCATATAATTCTTTAGTTTAAAACATTAGATCAGCTGTAGTTTTGTAAATAAAAATTGGACGTATGTTTAGGTAATCTATTGCCCCTGAACAAGATTTTCACTGGTTCTGAATATAAAGGGTGTATTGTAACAAGATTCATATCAACATATTCAATCCCATACATTTCCTAACAACAACGGAGAAAAAAAACATTTTCCTATTATCCCCACAAAACAGTCGATTGAAGATTTATTCTTAATTCGATCGTGGAAATTTATTTGTTTTTGTACCCTCGCGATTCCTCCAGGGGTTAACTTTTTTCCCTCCGCATAAATCCCGCTTTAAATTTACTTCGGAGTGGTTTATGTAGAGCCGAAACTTTGGTAATAATCACCTGATGAAGAGGCAGCTTCGCGCCCGAAGGTGCAATTAATCGGACGGGCCACGAGGCTCTCTTTGAATTAAGTTAGACCACGCGATGTCATTATTATTAATAATCTCGCAAGTTCATTCTGAAGTAAGCTGAGATATTCTGTTGATTATTTCTCAGGATTTAGCCAGGCACGAAAATTGTTTTTTGATAAAGAGTTTTAGATAGTGTCTACTTGTTTAAAAGTCGATTTCATTTATTTATTTATTTATTTTATTTATTTATTTATTTATTCACGAGCTACCTCTTTAACATTGAAATAATACAAAATAAGAAATAACAAAAGTTTAAGAGCCGCAGAATGACTACACACATACGTTATGATTTCATTTAGAAAAGTTCGCATAATGAATCAATCAAACATTTTCAAATGTGGTATCCAAAATATCTACAAAGATTGTAAATTAAACTGCGATTAAAATTTCCACAACACAATGTATTTTACAACGTGGAACGAAACGATTTTCAGCTAGTCGTCTTTACATTATCCATGTTATAACAAGAAGTACCTCAAAGCAAACATAAATTGCAATAATGTTCAATTTGATTAATTGATTACATTTATTAACAGAACTCGTTAATTCAAAAACATTATAGCGGCAGAGGAAAAATTACATGTGAACCAATTCAAAATGTAACTTGATAAACATCTTTTTTTACGTTTATTGACGGCATACGCCTTTTTACAAAATAATACGTAAATCTACAAGTGCTAGTATATAAAATATGAAACTCATAAATTCTAACTCATATGTATACAGAGAGTTTTATGTAACACCGAACATGCTAGAATCTACTCAATGTTAATTTTCCTATGTTCGATGTGTACTGTGACGCATCAAAGCATTAAGTACCAGGCTGGGCAGGATTAGAATCATTCAGGATTCGAATCCTGGATTCGAATCCTTTTAGAGGATTCAAAAGAGGCATAACAATACTTTAGTTAAACTGGATTCGTGATCCGGATTCGTTACACTTTTTTAAAAGGATTCGTATTCGAATCCAAATGCGGGTGATTCGAATCCTCATAAAAAGATTCGAATCCTCATAAAAAGATTCGAATCCTCATAAAAAGATTCGAATCCTCATAAAAGGATTCGAATCCTCGTAAAAGGATTCGAATCCTCGTAAAAGGATTCGAATCCTCATAAAAGGATTCGAATCCTCATAAAAGGATTCGAATATTTATAAAAGAATTCAAATACTTACAAAAGGATTTGAATCGTCAAAAATAATTCGAATTAATCGTGAGGATTAACATGAAATTTTGTTTTGTATGTTTTTAAATTTCTCGTTAAATCACTGTTTTATACGCGTGGCGCATGAAGTAAAATTTCGAGTTTAGAAAAGCCCCGTGAAAATTTGTCTCGGGTCGCTGCGCGACCCTCGACAAATTTTCTACGCGGGGCTTTTCTAAACTCGAAATTTTACTTCATGCTTAGTCTGGGAGTGGACGACACTCGTTTGTAAGTGATAAAATCAAGTAAATTATTGACTTTTGTCAAATATGATAGTTTTTGATGATTTTTGCCACATTTAAGATTTTTAATTGTTTTTCGGTAATTGCGCCAAATATAACATTTTGATTAATTTTGATGATTTCTGTCAACTTTGACAATTTGATAAATTTTAATAATTTCCGTCAAATTTGGAATTTTTAATTGTATTTTAAATAATTCCCTCAAATATGATATTTTTAATGTTCGACGTATTCAATCGTATTCTGACAATTTTCGCACAAATTAATATTTTTGACGTTAGCAATCATATCATATTTTGACAATTTTCACACGGATTGACATTTATGACGTTTCGAATTATATTTGGACCATTTTCATATGAATTGACATTCCCAATCAAATGTTTTTACACTTAACATGTCGATTTATAACATTTTTATAAGATTTTCAACAAATCGATATTATCATAAAATTATCATCAATTCGAGATTTTAGTCGATTCATCAAATTTTCATCAGATTTTGCAATATTTCCTCAATTTATCGAATGTTGATGACATTTTCAATATTTCGAAATTTCTAATTAATTTATGAAAATGTTTATCCGATTTTCAACATACCTTGATTTTTGATATTTTGTCATTTTTATCGATTTTGATGAAATTTTCGATATTTCGAGATTTTCTCCTCAAATTATATAAAATGTTTATATGTAAGATTTTCAATACTTTTATTCAGATTTGTAACGATTTTCAAAAATTATTGACTCATTATTTTTTTTAAGACATATTGAATCATTTTTGACATTGAATGACATTTTTGATATTTTTTACCTTTTGAGATGACATTTTTGACAATAGATTCTTAATATTAGACTACGTTTCTTGACAATAGATGACATGTTTCACATTAGATCTTACTTTTGATAAACAATGAAATGTTTACTTTTTTACCATTTCTGATGTTGACATTAAATGACGTATTTGACATTAGATGGCAGTTCTGACAGTTTATATTTTTTTACTTTTTTGACATTAGGCGACAATTTTGACATTTGATATTTTTGATATTACATATTTATTTGTTTTACAGTAGATGACAATTTTTATATTATTAGATAACTTTTTTGACATTACTGATTTTGGTAGAAATTTTCGTTTTTGTAAGAACGTTTTTGTCAAACTATCACGTACTGACATAAAATGATAATTTTGAGGTAAATCGTATTTTATCAACACGCCGAATTTTTGACGTTTTTGATATTTTTTATATTTACGAGATGAAATTTTGGTCATTTTCATGTTTTTGGCAATTTTAAATAATTTTGACATATTTCGATAACTTTTAAAACTGAAAACAGTTTTAATATGTTTTTATATTTTAACTCTACTTAAACTCAGTGTTTATATGCGTGGCGCATGAAGTAAAATTTCGAGTTTAGAAAAGCCCCGTGAAAATTTCTCTCGGGTCGCTGCGCGACCCTCGACAAATTTTCTACGGGGGGCTTTTCTAAACTCGAAATTTTACTTCATGCTTAGTCTGGGAGTGGAGTTTATTGTATTGTTATTTCCTAAATATTTTAATTAAATAAATATTTTACATTGTTTGCCGTATATTTAAGAATATATTAAAAAATAAATACTTATTTCAGTAATTTAATATTAATTATACCATCAAATGTCTAAAAGTCTTGTGTTAAAAATAACCAGAAATCATTAGATGTGTTTTTATTAAACGAATTTTACTATGGCTTTCGACGTCTAAGTCAAAAAATGTTTGAAACAAAAGTTGTAGCCAACGAAAAAATAAACCTCTTTTACCTAAACACTTTTCACCTCAGCTCTTTTGTTTTTGAATTAGAAACTAAAAAATCTAGTGGAGATCAACAACTCACCGATTATGGCTTTCGACGTCTAAATCAAAAAATGTTTCAAACAAAAGTTGTAGCCAACGAAAAAATAAACCACTTTTACCTAAACACTTTTCACCTCAGCTCTTTTGTTTTTGTTTAATAAACCGAGAAAGATTTTTTTGAAAATAAATACACAACTTTATGACAACTTTATGATAATTCAAAAATTTACGAACGAGTGTCTTCCAATCCCAGACACTCGTTCGTAAATTTTTGACGATAAATCTAGTAACATATTTTATTTTAAGATAACTATAACATTTACCTAGGGACCATAGCTAACTATTGTTTTTTTTATGGGCGCCATTTTGGATTTTCATATTTTTTGGAAGAATATTTTTCTACTGAATTCAATGATGTATCACACTTATAGTTGATTGTACATTTTATATGTAAAATTTTAATCTTTTGGTTTTTCAAAGAGTGCCTTGGAAACAGTTGAGTAACTCACTTATTTGGCAACTCCTAGGACCCATAATTTGCTTACATATCACCCCTGAAGACGGGCATCCGACGACACATACTTTAACAGTTGTGACATATTTTAAAGTAACGAGTGTTGTCCACTCCCAGACTAAGCATGAAGTAAAATTTCGAGTTTAAAAAAGCCCCTTCGTCTATGTCTGTTTTCACGCGTATAAACCACTAATTTGAAGTGTAGTTCAAAAACACACAAATACATCTTTAATCAGAGGAACACAGATATTTAGTCTGTTATCAATGATGTTCAGTGTTAATAATAAATAATTAGGTTTTGAATATTTTTGTTAAAACAACTGATAACGATATTTATACGTTAATGGTTGTAAAAAAATAATAAAATCAAATTTATTGAACGATTTGTATTCGTGATTCGAAAAAAAGAATTCGAATCTTTGATTCGAATCATATTAGGTGATTCGGATTCGTGATTCGAATCCTTTTAACGAGGATTCGTCCCAGCTCTGTTAAGTACTATGTGATCGGCTACGATTTCTAATAGTAATATAGTCAACCCAATGTACACTCTTCTCGTCAAAAATAAATTAAATTTGTCAATTATTATGTCAACCACAATATGTTGTATTATGAATATTTCAGGTCAACGGAATGCTTATCAACGTTTGTTATATTTTTAATCAGTAAAATACGGCATTATCAAGACTCTTGATAATGCCGTAAAAAGCGAAACTAGTCGAGTAAATAGAAACAAATAGTGAAACAAACCAAGTGTTTTTAATTTATCCTTCAATATTATTTCAAAATGTTTCACCAAGTGATAAATGAGAAAGTTATTCAAGAAATGTTTTATAAGGTTCGAAATGGTTGAAATAAACGGTATTGATCAATCAGAACATTTTACAGAAAATAAATTATGGGAATTTCTTGAACTGCTTTCTCCATGGTATAACTTTACCAGAAAAATATTTTCCTCCTTTGTATACATTATTGAAATGTTCCACTCTCCTTTCTTCGTCTATGTCTGTTTCAAATGCTAGAACAGCAAATATCACTTGCTTGCGATAACTGACAGATTTCATTTATTTTTAAAGGGAAGATTTCTAATTGTAATATAGTCAACCCAATTTACAGGTTGACTATATTACAATTAGAAATCGTAGCCAATCACATCGCACTCAGTGCTTTGATGCGTCCCAGTACACATTGAACATAGGAAAATTTACATTGAGTACATTTTAGCATGTTCGGTGTTACATAAAACTCTCTGTATATACATCCTACATTATAAATGTTATAAACAAAATAATATTATGATATATCATAAAATTTTGTTTCACACTGTACAATAAAGTATGCATTTATAACAACCGAGGCAGGTTTTTTTAATCTGGAAATGTAATATTTAATTTAAATTAATTTAAGTTTTATTTGTTATATTTAAATTACATTATATTAGTTATTTTTAAAATTCTTTCGTTACCATATATTTTTTAATTCTACAAGACGCATTTACAGTTCACATTAATGTTAAATTAATAATATTTATTATTTATTTATTTATTTATTTACGGACATCGCCTATTTAACAATAATACATTAAATTCGTTTACAAAAAGTATATAAATTTTAACTAAAAATAAGTATTATACACACCAATTAAAAAATATATTACAAAAAAATTAAATACAACTTAAATGAACACTACCAAAAGTACTAAACTAAAGAATACACCTAGACAAGTCAATAACCCTCAGACCACGCTTAAACAAATTAAAAGATGAGCAAAATATATGGAAATTTGAGTCGGAATTTAAAATGTTGCAATATTTCATCATCCTAACCATGGAATTGTGAATTCCATAGTTGGTACAATGAAACGGCAGACGAAATAAAAAAATAGTCCTAGTGGGCTTAGAGATAAGAAAATTGAAGTTAAGGATTAAGAGCAAATTACAAGAGTCAATTAAGCCGTTAATTAATTTAAATGCAAAACACAAGTCGTGCATAATTCGCCGACATTCAAGCATGCTTATGTTTAAGAGCAATAGCATATTAGAATGGCTAAATGTAGTGCGAGAATGACCAAGCCTATAAGAAATTAATCTTAAAAATTTGCTCTGGACCATTTCAATTTTAGTTATTGACTTCTTGTAGAATGGACTCCATATTGTTGAACCATACTCCAAATGTGAGCGTACAAGCGATATATATAATAACTTTACAGTATATACATCGAACTTATATGAAAACCGTGTAATAGCTCCTAGTGACCTCAACGCTTTGGATATGATTCTATCAATATGGGAGCAAAACGTCAAACGCGAATCAAAAATTATACCTAAATCCTTAACTTCAGTAGCACTGTTCAAACTTACTCCATTTATAAAATAAGAATAGTGTAACAATTTAACCCTGGTAAAAGAAATGGAAACACATTTGCTAATATTCAAGCTCAGTTTGTTATTAGAACACCACGTAGTGAAATTATCCAAATCATTTTGTAGTGCTATATTATCATATTCGTTTTTAACAATTGAAAATAATTTTAAATCGTCTGCAAATAAAAGAAATTTACAATGTTTGAAGCAATTTCCTACATCATTAACAAAAAGTAGAAAAAGAATGGGCCCACAATGAGAACCTTGGGGGACACCCGAGGTTACATTTATTACATCAGATACAAAATTATCAATTTTTATATATTGCTTTCGACCACATAAAAAACTCTGAAGCCATTTAAGCGCTAAATTATTAAATCCGAGACTAGAGAGTTTAGAAAGTAGGATATTATGGTTAACGCGATCAAACGCCTTGGACAGATCAGTATATATCGCATCAACTTGATAACCCTTTTCTAGAGCATTTAATAAGCAATTTTGGAATGTTAGCAAATTTGTAACAGTTGATTTTCCTTCAAGAAAACCATGCTGTTCCTCACAAATTGTGCGTTTAAATACCCACATGATCTGTCTAGAAACTAACTCGTCTAAAATCTTTGGTATAGTAGACTGGATAGTAATACCTCTATAATTTTGTATATTATCTCTCTCACCATCCTTATGTATAGGGTTAATGAACGATTCTTTCCATATCTCAGGAACGATACCATGGCACAAAGATCGATTAAAAAGAATATGAATGGGTGTGGTGAGAGTAAAAACGCATCTTTTTAAAAGGTATGGGGGTATACCATCTGGTCCAGTAGTGACAGTATCATGTAAAGTATTCATACAATTAAACAACTCACTAGTACTAACTGACAATGATTTAATATAAACTGATCCTGAGCCATCAACTTTGTTAGTGGGTGAAGTATCACTGGAATATACAGTTGAAAAGTTTTAGCAAACAAATTAACTGTTTCCTTGCCATTATTACTAATTAAGTCATTGTACATCATTTGACCCGGAAATCCATTTAATTTACTGTTTTCCTTAACATAATTCCAAAAAGCTTTTGGGTTATTCTTAATATTAAGTTCATTTTTTTGTATATATTGATCGTGAAGATTATATTCATGTAAAAGGCTATTTCCGGTATTATAATAAGATTAAACATAAAATCAAGTTCAACTAGTAAATCCCCAAAAACAGAACAAAAATCTGCTGATTTACTGTTATCTGTGGACTTGTTATAATTTTTAAAGGTTTGCAATTTATGCACAGTACTCTTATTTTTGTGCGTGTTAAAGTTTTATCAAATTTAGCGAAATTGTTTAACGATAAAACGTTAAATGTTAAAATATGTTTGTTTCAAGTGAAAAGGAAAATTTGGTATACTGGTTGTCTCTATTTTATCTAATTTTCACTCGTATAATGAAATGTCTTTAAGGAAAATTCACAAAAAAAATTATTTATATTCATAAATTAGAACACGCAAAGAAATTCTTATTGATTCTGCTAAGGCAAGAAGCATTTGCGTGAGAAATGGTGACGTTTCAGTTTTTCAGCTTTAGTCGTAAGGGATTATCGCGTGTAAAGTACACAAAACATGGGATATCATGTTGAATGTGAACGTTCTACTGTTTTTTTATTAACACTGATGATAAAAAATATACATTTTTACGCAGCAATTATTACTGTATATGTGTAATCTAAACTATAATTGTAACATGTAACAAAAATATGGAAAACTAAACACAAATGTAATTTTTCTTTTTAGGTGTTTTGTTGTATTACACAGAAATTTGATTTAATCAGGTTTTCTTAACTAATGGGGTAAGTTAAGAAAACCTGATTAAATCAATCTTGTGTTCGTACAAATATCATAGTTAATACATATTTTTAGATGTCACAGAGAAGTGAAATTATTATGCTTAAACATAATTGTCTAATTTGTTTTGTTATTAATTAGGTATCGTATGTTCAATAAAATAAAACCTCTAGAGTGCCATGGAAAATATTGTAGGTTGGCAACTCTGAAATTATAATCATTATGTCTGACGTTTTATATGTCAATTCCTAAAGCGTGTAGCCAACTTAAATTTAAAAAAAGATAAAATCATGGCACTCTAGAGGTTTTTTTTAATTGAACATGCGATATTATTTTAATATGTATTTTAATTTAAGCTCAGTGAGCAATCGCCTCTTTTGTAAATGGTGTAAATTTAAATAAAATAAAATAAAATAAAATAAGATGACCGGATTTCGAAGTTGAAAAACGTCAGTGTCAAAAGTTACAATTACGAGAAATACGCCTGGATGGCTTAAAACGCTCTGATTGGTCGAATTAAAATGTTCTTTTCTTGAATATCGTTCAAGCTAGAACATTTTTTTTTTGTAGTTACTTATTTGTTTTTTTTTTTAATTTCTCTTTCTTTCTTTGGGGAACGAGTTCTGGGACACCCTGCATATGATTTCAATATACTATACAGGGTACACGTTTTTCGGGCGGCACTATGGAGATCTCTATTTGAAAAGATAGAGAATCGGTTAAATAGAGGCAATGTTACGAATTTCAGTGCTTCTTAATAATCTGCTTTCAAATTTTAAATATATTCTAGTGTTTCGTTGCATTTCGAAAAAAACTGAAAATTTCGATTTTTTAATTTTGTTCACATCTCCGCTATTTAAATTTCATTTTTTCATATTCTGTGAAAACTTTCTTATAACAACTTTTTATGACTTATCGAATGGTTAACGTTACAAATATTTAAAGCGATTTGTTTTTGTTTTATACACTAAACTTTTGTTTTCCTTATGGGAACATACAAATTTATGCCCATCATTGAAATGCTTTTTTAATTCTGATTTCAATGATATGCCGCACATAAGCTTTTGTTTAATTATTGTTGTTGTTCAAGTTGCTATGGCAACCAAACAATATCATGTAGCTATGCAATAGTTAGTTAGTTATTTTAAAGAAAGACTATTAATGATTGGTTATCTTTTTTAAGCAAATAAATAGTTTTTGTGGACATTGCGGGGTTGTATCTATGGCAACATACCATAACAATACATTTTTTAAAAGTCAACATGTGGCAAATCATTGAAACCAGCGTAAAAAATGCTGTTCAGTGATATGCATATCTTTATATGCGCCCATTAGAAAAACAAAAGTTGTGTCTGGAAAAATGTTATGACTTATTCCACAAGTCGAGTTATAAAAAGTTGCTCTAAGAATGTTTTTATAAATTTGGAATAAGATCAAAAATACTGAAGATATAGGCAAATTTAAAATATCGAAAATTTCAGTTTTTTCAAATTACATCGAAACAATTGAAGATATTTAAAATGTAAATGCAGATTATCAGTAAGCACAAAAATACGCAACTTTGCCCCCATTTAACCAATTCTCTATCTCCTCGATCTCTAAGCGAGATCCCCATAGTGCCGCTCGAAAAACGGGCATCCTGTATATCGCTTAGTTTGATCTTATTTTAATTATTTTTTTTTTTCTCTTAAGTATATTTTTACATATTCCAAATAAACAGAATATGTAAAAATATACTTAATAGAAAAAATTCCCGTACGTATCTAAATGCAATTTTAAGTCGTAAGTCACAGTGTGTCAAACACAATAAAATATAAAAAATTATACAGGGTGGAGCATTTAACATGTTTTTCGCAAATATTTCGAAAACAAAGCATTTTACACAGAAATGACCTTAGTGAACAATAATCGTACAGAAGGGGGCCATAATTCTGTAATATTGGTTTTCTCGCAGGTGGCGCTGTTGTCGGTAAAACAATGTCAGCTCAATATTTTTTAACGGGAACCTCTATATTTGATTGCAGATTCAGATTCCTCGTAAAAAAATAAGAACAATTCATTCAACTCATTTTTTTGTCAGCCAGTCAGATAGCGCTGTAATCGAGAGCATTTCTGCGTAAAATGCTTTGTTTTCGAAATATTTGCGAAAAACACGGTAAATGCCCCATGGAATGTATGGAACATAATGAATTTAATATACAAAATCCTAACACCATACGACGAAAAGAAACGATTATAAAATGTGTAGAAGATAGAAAAAAGAGAAGATAAAAATAAAACAATCAAAGTAATTCATTTAGATTAATCTGTGATGGAATATCAAAATGCATTAAATAAATTACGTCCACTTCATCGTCGTTTTCTAATAAATAAAGGTACGATTCACGAGAGATTTCCCATGGATTCCTTGATTTGTAGTGCTTTCTGCACCAACATGTAATACGAAAATAGTTTGATGATATCAGATTACGTGTGTCAAAAGAGACAGAAAACTTCATAATATGTCTGCTATGGTTTTTAGATGGAACATGCGAAAACGTATGTTTCGGTATATGGCTTTAAAATTTTAAGGTTAAACGTCACATTTTGACAATGTCTTCGTAAAAAATAAGTCTGCAAAAACCTAGCCACAAATTATGTTAATTAACGTGCACAATCTCTATAAATGTGAATTTACGTGATATAATTGAAATCTCCACATCTACTAAATAGTTCAGGTATTTATGTTGATTTTGTGTAAGTTCAAATGAAAATGTTAGTTGAATCGAATGCGCATTCTGTAGATTTAGCAAATAGTCATCGGATTAATCTGTTAATACAGGGAATTTTTATTTTAAGTATACATACAGAGAGTTATCTATTAGGTATACACATGCATACGCTTTTTTATTAAAGAGTTCAATTGAAAGCTTAAAGCGAGTGTTTTCCACTCCCAGACTAAGCATGAAGTAAAATTTCGAGTTTAGAAAAGCCTGAAAATTTGGTTTGGTCGCGTAGCGCGAAGCGCGGAGCGGCCAAACCAAATTTTCAGGCTTTTCTAAACTCGAAATTTTACTTCATGCGCCAGGCGTATTAAACACTGAAAGCACTGAAATACTGTAAACGAGTAAACTTCGTTTGAAATCAGTGTCTTATACGCGTGGCGCATGAAGTAAAATTTCGAGTTTAGAAAAGCCTGAAAATTTGGTTTGGTCGCGTAGCGCGAAGTGCGGAGCGGCCAAACCAAATTTTCAGGCTTTTCTAAACTCGAAATTTTACTTCATGCGCCAGGCGTATTAAACACTGAAAGCACTGAAATACTGTAAACGAGTAAACTTCGTTTGAAATCAGTGTCTTATACGCGTGGCGGATGAAGTAAAATTTCGAGTTTAGAAAAGCCTGAAAATTTGGTTTGGTCGCGTAGCGCGAAATGCGGAGCGGCCAAACCAAATTTTCAGGCTTTTCTAAACTCGAAATTTTACTTCATGCGCCAGGCGTATTAAACACTGAAAGCACTGAAATACTGTAAACGAGTAAACTTCGTTTGAAATCAGTGTCTTATACGCGTGGCGCATGAAGTAAAATTTCGAGTTTAGAAAAGCCTGAAAATTTGGTTTGGTCGCTCCGCGCTTCGCGCTACGCGACCAAACCAAATTTTCAGGCTTCTCTAAACTCGAAATTTTACTTCATGCTTAACCTGGGAGTGGAAAACACTCGTTTACACTTCAAATTGACTTCTTTTGAGAAAACAACCAAACCAATACAGGGCCATCTAGTGGTTTCTTTTTAAATCATTAGGTTATTTTGACACTGACATCTTTTTCCGGCTCGAAATCTTGACAGAAAGTCGGTATCATTCCTCCGCGGTACGAAATGAGTCGCTTTACGCTTCAACAACGTTGGGAAATATTGCAAACTTATTTCCAAAGTGAGTGCTGTGTAGCCCAAACAGTGCGTTTGTTGTAAGAAGTTTTGGCCGAAATGAATCACCCACGGCGCCTACTGTACGCAAGTTTGTGCAAAAAGTTGGTTACTCTCCAGATCGAAATACTCCGATTTTTGAATTGTTTTAAATTGAGCCGGGTGTAGACGTGTGTGGGACACACAAATGTCAGGATAAAGTTCTTTCGGAGATTTACTATTTAGCCGCAAATCGTATTTTAAGTTCTGATTTTGAGGTTATATACGTTGGTATTTTCGGGTGAATAGCATATTACAGGTATAAATTGAACACATAATGAAATTATCTCCAAAATTATGACGTAATTAATCCAAATTGTAGTATTATCTTCATTTATACAGCCAAAATCACAATATTAATTTCACACTAAATCTGACGTCTACTGACGTTTATTTAAACTAATGGATATATAATTCTAGATTGATTATTATTCATGTTTAGATTATGAGTATTTTAGCTTTTGGTATAAAAAAATAGATGGCGCAAAGTGTAATAAAATTTAAAAAAAGATCCGCTTACTAAAATGTTTTTTCAATGACTGAGATTATAACGTAAAAAAATAATTTTGCAATTGAAATATTCTAATTTGTCTCTAACTTCTATAACCATAATTTCTAGTTGCGTTGATGGCCAACAATTTTGTTGTTACTCCACTGCTGCAACCCGAGTTGATTTTCGTAAACGGCAAATGTGAATTTATTGAAAATCAAAAGTGAATTTATTGAAAATCAAAAGTTAAGTGTTAACTATAATTGTATACATAACTGAGTACATGGTGATTTTATAATTACAGTATATGTGATATTGTTACGAGATCAATTTACTAAAAAGTAATGGTACAATATCATAATATTCTCGTTTCCGCGTAAAGGTAGCGCCATCTACTTTTTTATATCACAAATTAAAATATTTGTAATTTTCTAATGGATCCAATTTATATATCTATTATTTTAAATAAATGTCAGTACACGTCATATTTAGTGTAAAATAAATATCGTGATTTTGGCTGTATAAATAAAGATAATACTACAATTTTGATTATTTACGTCATAATTTTGGAAATAATTTCATCATGTGTACAATTTATTCCTGTAATGTGCTTATTTACCCAAATATACCAACCTATATAACCTCAAAATTGGAACTTAAAATACAATTTGCGGCTAAGCGGTAAGTCTCCGAAAGAACTTAATCTTAACATTTGTGCGTCCCACACACGCTTACTTCCAGTTCCGCTGGCAAACTCTAAAAAATCTTAGTATTCCGTTCTGAAGAAAACCCGAAGTTTTGGCCGAACTGAATCACCCACCGCACCTGCTGTACGCAAGTTTGTGCAAAAAGTTCGTGAGACTGGCATGCTAGTGGACAACACTCATGGTCCTAGTTCTCGTAGGGTGCGCACAGACGAGAATGTGGCTACTGTAACCGAGAGTGTGAGACTCAATCCACGAACATCAACTCGCCGTCGATCTCAACAGCTCAACATTGCATGCACTAGCCTGAGGAGAATTCTGCACAAAGATCTCAGATTATTCGCTTACAAGGTCCAATTGACTCAGCAATTGAAGGCGCATGACCATCCGCTTCGTTATCGCTTCGCAGTTTGGGACTTAGAGCAGCTTGAATTAGACAACGATTTTGGGCGAAAAATCATTTTTTCTGAGGAGGCTCATTTTCATCTTGGCGGCTACGTTAACAAACCAAAATGCCGCATCTGGGGCTCGGAAAACCCGCACGTTATTGTCGAGAAGCCAATGTATCCCCGGAGAGTGACAGTTTGGTGCGGATTGTGGAGTGGCGGCATCATTGGACCATTTTTCTTCGGAAATGAGGCTGGAAACAACGTTTCGGTCAACGGTGAGCGTTACAGAGCCATGTTATCCGACTTTTTTTTTATGAAATTGAAGACATGGATTTGGACGATCTCTGGTTCATGCAGGATGGCGCGCCATGCCACACAGCCCATGCCACAATCGATCTTTTGCGCACCAAATTCCCAAATCGTGTTATCAGCCGTCTTGGCGATGTCAATTGGCCGCCTCGGAACTGCGATTTAACCCCTTTGGATTTTTTTTGTGGGGAACCGTGAAGGACCGATGTTATGCCAACAATCCAGAAACGATTCAAGCACTTCAGGCCAATATCATCCAAGCAATCCGTGAGCGACAGCTCGAAACCTCAACAAGGTCTTGGAAAATTGGAGTGACAGAATGCGCTACTGCGAAGCCAGCCGAGGCAACCACTTGAACAAAGTCGTGTTCCATAATTAATGGGAATGTTTGCTCTTACTAATAAAGCCAAAATACATGGAAAAAAAAAATTTGTTCATTTTATTGCATTGTGATTTAAAGCTTTTCTAAAAGAAATAACACTAATATCCTCACGACCTAAACAGTAAGACATTGTCATGTAACGTCAAAATTTGACACAACTAGGAAAAATCGTTGCAGATACAACTGTCGTAGTACTCTCTAAAAAATTTGAACCACACATTCCACATCAATGAGTCACAGGACATCGCTCCCGAATTCCACTATACATGAAATTTCCATTTTAAAGTTACTCCCGATAATTGTCAGTTCTTAATCAGTCAAAATCGGCCAAATAAAAATTAGAGGTTAAAAGAAACTTTAATCACTGGTTAAATGGCGGTGCAATGCAATTATCTGATTGAATAGAACTGTACATACATATTACGAAGTGGAGTCTTAAAATGTTCTTTAAGGGCCAGTTGCACCAAACAAACTTAAACTGGCTCAACTCTGAACTTGAGTTCAAAATGACATTAGAGCAATAGGAACTGTCATCTTGAACTTGAGTTCAGCTTTAACCTGAGTTCAACATTTCTGGTGTAACTGGGCCTAAATCCCTATTAATAAGGCAGTTTAACCTAAAATGGAATAATTAATTTTTCTGTCCTGAATAATTATAGTTATTTTTACGAGAATTCCGCACAATTTAAGTCATGTTTTTGGCAAGGAAATATACATCAAATTTTCAACAACAAAAATTTCAACAATCAACGCTGCTCAACAGCACTACCAAATTTTATTTATTAATAGACTCCCGGTGTAAATGAGCTAAATGCGTAATAAATTAAATCTTAATGACGATTACTAATCCATGTATTTTTCTCTGTAAATATTTAGCGTGCCAATTCAAATAAAAACAGGTGTATAAGAATAAATCCCATTTATAACATATGCAATTACGCGTTGCCAAATTTGATCCATTGCATCATTATTTTATTCAAAATTAAATTAAAACAATACCACCATTCAAGAATCGAAATTAAAGAAATTTTTGATTTTTTTTTTTCAAAAAAAATACTACTCGCATTTTCCAGACAGCACGCGCTCTCTGTCGCCTCTTCCGGCAACTGCCACCGGCAACAAAACCCTTCCGCATGAAGAACACTACAATTAAACCCACAGCTTTTCGCATAAATTAAACAACAATACACAAACGACATATGTTTATAAAATAAACAAACGAACGCGAGAATGTTGGTTGATAAGAAAGTAAAATGCACTTACCCATTTTTCAAATTCCTGATGGTCGATCCTCTATTTCTTCTTTCCTGTGTGTCGGCACTAATTTTTAATCAAACTAGGTAATCTAAATTGATGCTAACAAAGGGTGTTTCCTTATAAATTAAGTTAGAACAACGAATGATTTGAATAAAATCAAAGAAATACCAATAATGCACATTTGACAGCTTAACCTACATACATACATACAATCACATTTTTCGCATTTTTTAGCGTAACAACAATTCGCACAGGGTTTTCGATTATTTGTATCAGGGGCCAGCCAGCCGGTCGCAGTATATCAAAAAGAGAATAGGGGTGTTATAGTGGAAATAAAATAAGGAGTAAATACGAGTGTTGGCGCAGTTAAAAGGCAGCTTAAAACAAGGGGGACGCAGTGTTGGCTATTGCAGCACGCGTCGAACAACTCACATAATATGTTGTAAACTTGAATAAATTATTCCGGGGAGTTTAACGAAATTATCATTTAAATATTTTAAAACACACAAAAACTAGTGATACCCGACAGTCGCCATGTTTACGACAGACCGAGCGCGCACGCCCCTCGCCATTCCCATGAAATAGAATAAAAACCGCGATTTTCAAACGCACACAAACATCACTTATCAAACATTAATATCAATACAGATTTACACATGTTTTTAACTTACTTATAATTAATCAATCGCTCAACTAAACTTATTAATCTTTCCCTGAATTAAAATTCAATTATTTCGTTTTAATTTTATTAATTTGTATTTATCACATTCTAATACACTGAAGTATGCAAAACTCTGAAAGGTTTTTCTTTGTCCGCAACAATATTGATCGTTTATAAATAAACACTAATACATCCCGTGTTAATTTCCACGTAATATTAATAAGGTGATAGGGATAAAATTAAGTCAATTAAATCTGTCGTTCTAAAATTATGACAATGAGGCTTCTGTGACAAGAGGCTTCCAATGAATTCACGACAAATAATGAATACAAAATAATGATTTTAATAATAATTAATGTAATGCCTGTATTTTATTTTTTAATTGATAAAATTTGCATTTAAACTGCAATTTGGTAATTACCAGTATTAAAAAAATCCAGAGTAAAAAGTTTACTGTTTACTCTGTGACAATTTTAAAAACAGTAAAGTGTTATTTATTTTTATTGCTTTTCTGTTTAATTATTTGTGTTGATTACATATTGAAATGTACCTTATTTTCGTAGAATAGTTCATAAATTAATTAAACTCTTTTTTAAATAAACTCGAACGAAAGACTGTTGTGAAACAAATATTTGTTTATATGTTTCAACAAACAATTGCCAACCAAACAGATCAACTCTAAGTAATAGATACATATTTTTTTTATTTAAATATATTTGCTTTACAAATATTCAAGCACACAATAGCAACATTTAAATTTAAATTTATTCAATAGATTCTTACATAAATCTATTATATTAGTAATGGAGTATTACGTACATAATATAAAATAGAGTTGAAAAATTAAATTTTGATTGGTAATTGGTTTCGCCCCAAGCCAGGTTTACACCATACAAAATATTTATATTTTATAAAACAAGTAATTTCTTGTATATAAAAGTGAAAATAATGTGTATCCTGTATTTAATATTAGAACAGATATTTTTAGAAGCGGAATTTTTAAGATATGAGTGGGTGTGTTAAATGTGTTTTTATTTTTATTTATTTTTAAGTTAATGAACGGCAATCAAGAGTATTTGTTATAATAATACAGGGGTTTTTAAATATACATATCCTAGTGTATACTCCGTAAATGTATAAGCATTCGTTGTTTTAATAAAAGTGTTAAATTTGAATCATCTAACATGTGTTTCTACTCCCAGGTTAAGCATGAAGTAAAATTTTGAGTTTAGAAAAGCCTAAAAACTTGGTTCTCTTCGCAAAGCTGAGCGACCAAACCAGGCTTTTCTAAACTCGAAATTTTACTTAATGCGCCAGGCGTATAAAACACTGATTTAACGTGGAGTTCAAATTATACTACTTTAACATATTGCTATAGCGGTATATTTTAAACTTACAATATTTCAGTGTTGTGTACGCTTTTCGAGTTTAGAAAAGCCTGAAATTTTACTTCATGCTTAATCAGGGAGTGGAAACACTTCTTAGAAGTTTCAAATTGAACGCTTTTTAAAAACAACGACTGTCTGAAAATTTACAAAGTACATACACATCGGGATATGTATACTCTACATTAAAAAAAATTCTCTGTATATACATTTGTTTAATATGAAACTATGCAGCATACTTATTAATTGAGTATACATTAATTTGATAATGTAACACTTATGCAATTTATGATGATTATTTTTATTTAATCGATCTAATGAACTGGAAAAACTGATCTATTTTTATAAACATTCCGTTCTAAACGCGTTCCTTTGTGGAACCATTACAATAGCCTCTTGGCATACGCCGTTGCCACCGTTTGGCACGGCACCTCCGGTTTTTAAATAACACCTTTATTTATAATTTCGGCTTTTATTTAAACAAAACCCCAAGAACGTCAAACGCCGTTTATCGATCCGGCAAACCACCAAATTCCAGCTAAAACCGCAAGAAAATGTCAAAGTTCACGGCAGGAAACGCACGCACAAAAAATTCAATTTATTTAGGGGTTGAATGCGATAACATCAAATATGGTAATGCATTGATTTCTGTTGACTGTATGCTTAAAAAATATTTAAGTACATAATTAAGAACATTAACACATTGTTTATAATTACATTTTAGATAGATGAATAGGTTTTTATAAATAATGATCTATTCTTCGTCTTTAAATATGGCGCGCTTTCAATTGACAGATGGACGCTACTGTACAACAGGAATCTGTGTAGAGTTTTCTATGATCTGTATTACCAATCGAGTGTGCGCAACAAACGCGTTTGTTTAACGATTATTTGCCGGCATTTGCACAGTTAAATTATAAAATAATCAGTAAAAATGAAGCTAGTAAGGTAAGTGCTGATCTCTTTTATACTATTTAAATCAAACTTAAGCAATTTTTAACTCGTAAGTAACGTTTGTTTTCATGTTTGCAAAAAACATAACCTCAATTTATTTAGGTTATGTAGGTTGTTTCTTTTAAGAAAATTTCATCTAATTGTTTGATTAAATGAAGCAATAAATTTTAGTGATCATTTTTTGATGATGTTTAATGTGTAAAATGTATTTAATAAGAAAAAGTTTATTCCAGGTTTTACACTTTGCTTGCACCGCAGTTGATTAACTTTGAAACATCTACTAATTATTATCAGATCTCTGACCCTAGAAGCGTAGGGATATTAGTACATAAAACTTGACTCTGAGAAAATGTATTTCAAAGATGAGAAAAGATTCTAATTTAACACATTAACTGCCATAGTGGGTACTTTCACATAAGGTTGAATACCATAAGATCGAATCCTATTAGGTCGAAGCGAAAAGGTAGAAGTCCTATAAGGTCGAATTTGTATTACAAAAAAACAACTTTTTCTGTGAAATAACTTTTATTTAATTAGTTTGAAAGATATTAGTGTCAATCACAACTGTTTCGAAAAAAGTAATGATATCTTCGTCTATTAAGTATGAGGCCAACAATCCCCATAATGTATATTGCAAATATTCCCTGTGGTCCAAGAGGTTTTTTGTGTTTTCAGACAAATAATAAATTACATTTTTCACTAATAAAACTCTTTATCAGCTATGTTTAGTAATGATATTGGCAAATAACCTACACAACGTAATGTAATCCATTACACGTGTAAATATTCTAATTTAGCAGTCATTTAACGCCTAGAGATCGTAACTACCGAGATTACCTAGCGGTAATCACCCTGGCAATTAACATGTTAAGGAACCTTTGCATTCAAAGTCTTACATTAAACTAGTATTACCTATTATGTACTAATATCAGTAATATTCTGTTACCAACAAATGAATGAATACGTCTAAAACTGATTCTTGCACTCGTAAATCCAATTTAAAAAAAATTGCAATTATACCCCTTGGCTTCCAAGATTCTTGAATATTGTAAACTTGTTTCTTTAATTCTTATACAAAAGAGATATTGTTGTTGGCATTCGACTGTGGCACACAAAACAAAACGCATATAATTAGCACAATATTTTCATTGTTTTTTTGTTTAATATTATTTGTTATTTTAACTGTTTTTTAGTTTTTTTACTAAACATACAAGATGAATGGCGGTCAGGCAACAGAATGCTGCATGTGTGCCAACAATCGGTTTTGGATATCTCTACTGTAGAAACCATGATAATAGTAAGAGGGTTTTAAAGAACCAAAATTAGATTCTCGTGCAAGTCGACATAAGTATTGTCAAGACAATTGTTTTTTTTGCCCCTTCACACAAATTTAGAAAACTCTATAAGGAAATGAACTAATCGAAACGATTTTTTGCTTAGCAGAATTATGCTGCATTCAACAGAGTTGATTGTTTGCTGAACATCGGCATCTGATGATCGCTTCTTTAGCCATATTTGTCATTACATATAAATTCCACGGTCTCGACAATCGTCGACGCTGAATTTCAACACCAATTACACTATTTTATACACTTGTAAAAATCTTGATCTCTGCATGAACATGAGTTGATTGTCCTCTGAACATCTGCATCTGATGATCGCTTCTTCTGCCATATTTGTCATTACATATAAATTCCACGGTCTTGACAATTGTCAACCCTGAATTTCAACAATTACACTATTGTGTATGCTTGTAAAAATGGCGACGGCTGCACGAACATGTTTACAACCAACCACAGCTAATGATCATTCGAAAATTGTATCGGGTTATAAAAATTGTGTTTATTTATTTCATAGGATACAGTATGTAGTCGCTAAAGTGATCGGATCGTTTTAGGTTTGAATGGATTAGTAAAAAAAACCTATTTGAATACATGTTTAGAAAGATTTGGTGATGTCGTTCAATAATTTGCACCAGATTCTATAAATATATATAATCTAAAATCCCCATCTACCATAATGGTGGTGTAGGGGTAGGTTGTCTCTGTTATTAATTGCTATGTACAAATTTTTCCCATTCTTTTCTATTTCTTGCGAGTCCTTTTGCTTGTGGCCATGTTTTTCCGCATTTTTCTAGTACTTCTGTATAGCCTTATCCCAGGTCTGCCGTGGTCTTCTTCTAGTTTTTCTTTCTCCTACTCTTGCTTGCCATATTAGTTTAACTGGTTTTGTGCTTCTCATTCGTTGTAGATGTCCCCACTAACTCAGCTGTCTTCTTTCTATAAATTCCTCCAGCGGTTCTATTTCCAAGTCTTTTCTAATTTCAGAGTTTCTCATTTTGTCCATTCGTGTGACTCCTCTAACTCTCCGTTGGTATTTCATCTCTATCGCTTGTATCTTACTCTTTTCTCCTCTTATCAGTGTCCATGATTCACATCCGGATGTCAATACTGGTCTAAATATTGCTTTATATACTTTTATTTTTGTTTTGCGTGATATTTCCTTATTAATAAATGTCTTATTTATTGCATAGTAAAGTTTGATCATTTTTCCTATTCTGCTGTTCATTTCTGTTTCCTCTTTTCCATTTCTTGTTATTTCTATTCCTAAATATCTAAAAGTATCTACTTGTTCTATGTTTGTGTCCTCTATCTTTGTATGCATATCTGTTGGTTCACCTATCTTCATTACCTTTGTTTTTGTTTTGTTTATCTTTATTCCATATTCCTTCAGTGTTTTATTCCATATATTTAGGCTTTCTTGAAGTTCTCTCTCCTCACCAGCTATTATCACTAAGTCGTCTGCAAATGCCCCTTCTGAGATTTCTGTTCTTTGCATGTTTCTGTATCCGATTACTAGTTTCTTGGTCTTGTTTGTGCACTTTTTCAGTATTTCGTCTATGTATATGATGAACAGTGTTGGGCTCAACCCTCCTCCTTGTCGTTTATTGTAAAAGCTTTGAATTGTTGGTTGTTTTTTATTACAACATTGGTGTTTTTATTGTTTATCTCTTTTATAATGTTAATTAGTTTGTTGTTAATTCCTCTTTCTTGGTATTTCCTATAGCTCTTCTCTTTTCACCCTGTCGAATGCCTTTTCCATATCGATGAATCCAAGGTATACATTTCTCTTCTGTTGTTAAAATTTTTCTATTATTTGTTGTAATGTGAAGATGTGGTCTCGATGCATCTCCCCTTTCTGAACCTATTTGAGCCATTTTTTCAAAAATGTTCATGGCTGTATTCAATAGCGTTATCCCTCTCAGTTTATAAGCTTTAATGTATTCATTCAAATGGTTTATTTTCTTCCAGGTATTTGTATGATTCTTTATTTTTTTTGAGTTTTCAGCTTTGTCACTACCAGATAGTGGTCACTCCCAATTTCTGGCCCTCTTTGCACTTTTGTATCTATTACTGCGTTTTTGTTGCGCTCTTCCACTAGTATATAATCTATAATTGATCTTTCTTCTCTGCTCTTCACATCTCTTGTGAATGATCATGTTTTGTGTTATACACATAATGCCATTGTTATTTCTCCTGTTTTCTCCATATGCTCCTATTACTTTGTTGTACATTTTGTCTTGTTTACCTACTTTGCCATTAAAGTCTCCTACTACGTACAAGTCTCCTCTTGCTCTTTCCGTTGCTGTTGTTAGTTCGTCCTAAAATGTTTCTTTGTTTTCTGTTTTGTCGTCGTCGTTTGGCTCATAAGCAATTATTATTGTTCTTCGACTATTGTTAACATCTTTTAGCCCTACTGTAAGCGTTCTCCCCGACCATGCCTTCCAGTCCTCTATTTCTTTCTCTAGTTTCTTGTGTATGATCCATGCTACTCCAGTTGCTGCTCTCGCGTTCTCTTCCACACCACTATATATCGGCACATGCCCTTTTTCCGTCCTTATAATTCCTTTCCCTTTCTTATTTGCTTCTGCAATTTCCAACATGTCTACTTTAGACTGCTCAAATTCTTTGTCTAGTTCCAATTCTTTTCCTTGTAAGCTTCTTACATTCCATGTCCCCAGTTTCCATTGTTTTTCCTCTTTATCTATATTTTCGTTATCCATATTCATGTCCGGTTTGTTGTTAAAGACTGTCGTTTGTTTTAATCTTTGGTTTAGTTTTTTCACCCTTTTTTGTGACTTCAACTACCTCCACTCCTTTTCTCCCTTTATTCCATCTGTACTCTATTCCATTAATGTGTTTTTTTCAGTAGCCTATTCTTTCTTCATTGCCTTTCTCTTTTTCTTCCTTCGCTATGATTCTGATTAGAGTTAAATCATTGTCTATGTATATTTTAGTATGCTTTATATTACTCTTGGCTTTCATAATGTGTTGCTTCATTTCCCACGTTTCGTCTTCTGAAGTACCATATCTTGGTTTAGATGATTATTTATTTTGTATGCGCTTTTTATTTTTATTTCTACTTTTAGTTCTATTGTTAAGAACTCCTCTATCTCTTCTCTCACTTTTTCTCCTTTATTGTTTAGCCCTTTTATTACGATATTTTTATTTTCTTTTTCTGCGTTTTCCATTCGTTCCGTGCCATCATCAGTCGTTGTTCGTCTTCCCACTTTTCTTCTTTCTCATTTGCTTCTCTTCTCATTTTTTATATTTCATGTTTTAAATCTTCACTGTTTTTCTTTATCTCTTCCTTGGTCTTTTTAAGCTCTTCATTGTTTTTCTTCACTTCCCGCATTAAATCATTCTCTTCAATTCTTCCATTGTTTCTGGGTTTTCTTCTGATTTGTTATTCTCATTCTCAATTTTGTCTTGGTTGGCCTTTCTTTTTTCTTGTTGTAATTTTCTTTGTAATGTAATGTAATGATCAATGCATTTTTTAAAATGCCTAAAAGATAAAAGTTAATCAAGGCTTTTCCATATGCGAAATGTTTAATTTAACATACATGTTATTCTTTGACATCACAGTCCAAGCGTGTTTAATAATTGATATGCATACAATCTAAGTATGCATATCAATTATCAAACACGCTTGGACTGTGATGTCAAAGAATAACATGTATGTTAAATTTTTAAAATTACATAATGACGTACGAAAATAGGCCTGAATATAACTTTACAAAGATAAAAAGCATAATTAAACATATTAATAATGTTAATATTCTATCTCTCTTTTAATTGTTTTTTTTTATTCTAGATTTCTTATGAAACTAAGTCATGAAACAGTGACAATGGAACTAAAAAATGGCACCCAAGTCCACGGCACAATTACCGGTGTGGATGTCGCAATGAATACACATCTGAAAGCTGTTAAAATGACAGTAAAAAACCGCAGCCCAGTCAACCTCGACACCCTCACAGTCCGCGGCAACAACATTCGATACTACATCCTACCCGACAGTTTACCTCTCGAAACCTTGCTGATTGACGACACACCGAAAGCCAAGGCCAAAAAGAAGGAATCCGCTCGCGGCGCAGCGAGAGGACGAGGCAGAGGTCGCGGAGGCCGTGGTGGTCCACGTGGAAGAGGCAGGGGAAGAGCACGTCGTTGATAAAAAAAGACTTGATTAATAAAATTAAGAATTTTATTTTAGGTTTCATATAAAGTTAAATGTATTTCGTATTAATTTTTTAATATAATATTAATACTGTACGTGTGACGTTTTTTTTTTTTTTAATTTGTAAAAATTAGTATGTCTCGTGGAATGCTAAATGGTACAACATCCAGATCATAAAAACTATTAGAAACATGCCTGAGGCGAAGAGGAATGTTTGTTGGTTTCCCTTGCGTAATTTTTTCAGGATCGCTTTGTTTGTGGATAAGAGTTTCTCAACTTCTTGCAGGTCTTGTCGGATCGTGTCTTTTTGTTCTTCGGTGAAATTTTTTGATCGGAGTTTAGATTTTAAAAGGTACACTCTGTCATAACAAGTTGTTATAGATTCCTCAATTTTTTTGATCTAAAATGAAAAATAAAGAATGAAAGAACCGATTACATTTAGCTACGTGAGAAATTAAAATACATTTTCCCAAATAAAACTAAATTTCCTAAGAAACAAGTTGTTAAACATATGAAAAGTAAATTACAGTATCAAGATGTTATTATTTTCATATTTTCAGTCAAATTACTATTAAAATATCTATCTAAATATCTGCATCCCTTGCCTAGTTAAATGAAATATGATCTAATTATTAAAACAATTAATTTTGATATCACAATCATTCGGCGCCGTTCCTGGCAGATGTGCAGTGCACGCCCGCACGCAGGGATATTATTTGAGAGGCACAAAAATAGCCATTTTGTTCGTATTGCACAATATGACAGGAGGTGCAAAAATTGAACTCTGTGCAGGCTACTGACCGACCCTGCAATCATTACAATACAAACTTTCCAACAAAACGAGTGCTTTCGTTTATAAACATTGATTTTAATTTTTGTTTTTTTATGACAGGACATTTATGAAACTAAACCTTATTTTATCTAATACATTCCATTTACTATTAACAATAAGCAATACACTGATAAACATGTAAACACTTTGAGGAATGTTAAGGATAACCTCAAAATATAAACTTACCTCTTCCATTAACGAACATCCTGCTGAATCACACATTTTTGAAAAGATATTAAAGAAAATATCAATTCTTAAGAAAACTAGTGGAATTTGTATGTTTTTCTATTATATTTATGTTAAAAAGTACGTTGTTTACTCGAACGAACGATTGTAATCGTCATCAAAAGTGAAAGTAAAGTAACGGATTTCTTGAAAAGATTTGAATGATTTAAGAGACGACAATTTGTTAATAACACCGATGAAAATTAAGTAACTAATCATAAATTAAAATGAAATTCTAAACGCAGTATTTAGCAGTAAAATAAGCTATTTTACTGCGAATGAAGAAATTTCTTTCATGGACCTATGCAATTTTTAAATGTAATCACCTCATTTCAATTGTTATAACTATATTGTTTCAACAATTATGTTTCTTTTCTATTCCAAAACAAGAGTTAATAGTTCAATTTTCCCACCGTTTTAATCCCATGTCGGCAAGATGAAAAAACAAAATTAGAAAGTTATGCTTTCTAAAAGCTTTTAAAAACTTACAATTATGCAAAGAATATTTTCAAACATCGTAATATGTTCGTTTTAATTATTGTATTTGTTTAAATAATTTGTAGACATTGTTTAATTACAATATTCTAATTGTAGCAGTTAACTGACCTGTAAAACTTATTTTTAATTTCAATTTCCCGCCTCACTTATTTTAAGTTACCAATATAATGAAGCAAATATACTAATTTGTCAATTGATAAAATGATGTAATTTAAATATATCTTGGTTATTGGAAAATAATATATTATTTATTTGTAGGGATCCTATTTTATTATTTATTCAGTGCCTAAGATATGGATGAATTGTATAATTTAAATTTATCAAAGGTTGGTCCTACAGAAATGCTTCCCGTGACGCCATTTTCAACAACAACGCCAATCGTATTCGGCGTCTTTTTGTGTCGGATAAGAGTTCGTTGATTTTGGTTAGATTTAAGCGCAAACCAGTACAAATCTTTGCGAAGCTAGTAGTCGTTCTAAGCTAATTGTTAGAGAGCACTTGTTTTAATCCAGTAAGTACAGAATGGCGATGACCACAACGAGAGTTAAACAGGAAAACAACATGGCTGGTACGGGGTCCGGTTGGCCGCGGAGGAACAGCCAAAATTCAACAGGGGGGCCCACCACCGTTTCAGCAACGTCGACCTTTGACCAGAAGTACCCAACAGCAGCTCTCAACAGGATTATAAATCTGTAAGTTTGTTTTTTCGAAATTGTTTGGTAGAGTTAAAAAACAAATCTATTGTTTTCTGTCCAGTAAGAGTGGGCCCGTTCATCAGAGACAACAGTTGGGAGTTTACAGCCAACTGTTGGGAAATTCTCTGATGACCGGATTGTTAATCGTGAACGTGTTTGATATTTTTGCAATCGTATAAAATAGACCGATCGGAGTATCATTCATTAGATACCACCATACATCACAAACAAATCCAAACATGTTGAATGTTGAACATTTTGATGAACGGGCCCAGTGGAACTATGAAATAGTGAAATTTTTTTTCCATGGTCTCTTGATTTTATCGTAGGTAAATAAACAAGAAGTTATTTACTCGGATATAGATGCTATTATTACACTAATGTTTGGTTGTCATGGTAACAGCATGAGAATCTAGGGCATGGAGTGATTTTTTCTTTGTCCCTTAATCCGAGAGTTTTTACCAAATGAAAACCAAACTGAGTGTAACAACAGCATCTATATCTGAAAGAAAAAATAACATCGAGTTTATTTTAGGAAGCTTAATAAACAACTTAAATATAACATTTTATTAGATTAATAACAATTTAATTAAAAAACATTGATTACACATTTTTATGATCATTTGTAACATTTCTATGATCATTATTAACGTTCATAGTTGGTATGTTAAAGAGTGTGTGTTATTATTACACATTTTAATTAGCTCAGTACGTTTTGACGTACTTTGTTACTGTGCGGAAACGTCAAATGTGAAATCCTACTTCGATATTAATAAAAAGGAACATGGATCTTTACCAGCGATTATAGAATGTTCTATAATCCCTGGTAAAGATGACGTTGCTAGGAGATGTAAACAAAATTCTTTATTTTGATTGGTGGATCACAAGAAGTGTTTATTAATCGTAATATATCTTAACAGGATTTCATTTGAGAAAAACAATTCAGGGAGATTCAATGATTATAGTTTTATTTAACTTTGTTTGGTTTTGTGTCGATTACTTTTAATTATAACCATAAGGAACTGCAATAAGTGTTAGACAAGGCCTACTCGCATTCAAAATCCATCAAATCTAACAAAAGAATTCTTTAGGTTTCTTTATTTGTACTGCACTAAGTTGAACTAAGTTCAAGTTTGTGACATCATAGTTCAAGTTAGTGAAACTTCACATTTACAATTGCAGGTGACTAGTTCATGTAACAAACAGATTCAGTGCAAAAAGTTCGTTACAAGGACTATTGCAGCACTTTTTGCACTGAATCTGTTTGTTACATGAACTAGTCACCTGCAATTGTAAATGTGAAGTTTCACTAACTTGAACTATGATGTCACAAATTTGAACTCAGTTCAACATAGTGCAGTACAAATAAACAAACCTAATGAATACTTTTGTTAGATTTGATGGATTTTGAATGCGAGTAGGCCTGGATTAATTTAGTTTTGCGAAAATGTACCTGTTGGTCTCCAATATTGTTTGGATCCATCACCTAATCCTACTGCACCTTAACCTAATCAAGAAATTCTGGAACCACTACCCTTAAACCGGCGCTTTTTTTTCTTCTCTCAACATCACATATGATCCATCATGGATATTGATATACATTAACACATTCGCTGCTACGACAGACACCGGTGTCCGCTCAAATACATTTGCACCACACCAAGGCAGATAATCGGTCCCTTGAATGTAAAGTAAATCTGAGTTAGAAGGACAACTTTTTTGCAAGTAGCTATCCACATTGATCTATAAGTATTCTGATTCTGACATTAGTTTCTGGAAGGCAGTTTTTATAGAGCAGTTACTGGCTCTGCCTGCTTATTTGTCTTGAGTGGAATTGCCAACTTTTGATCGAAGTTTAATACTACTAAGATTAAGCCACATCATTGCATATATAATAATAATAAACGTCTTTATTTATACAAAAAAGATACAAGGTGTAGAATGTATAGCAAAATTACATAGGCAAAGTTCAGTCCATCTGATAGTCAGATCAACTGCTTTTCCACTTATTCGCAGTGTAACAAAAGTATTGTTAAGCTCAGAAAGGATGATTTATAATTTGCTTAAAAACTTAAAATTTCGTAATCAGATAATGTATTAATAATATAGGTACCCACTTACAAATTACACATTCGGAACAAAGGAGCCCTTATTTGAAAAAGATCCTAGTGTCCCGGCTCGTTTCCAAAGGATGCGGGATGAATTCGAACGGATTGGAATGCGAAGGAGTGTCGAAGGTGTCCTCTTGGTTCATGAACACGGCTTACCTCATGTGCTTCTCCTTCAATTGGGCACAACGTTTTTTAAACTCCCTGGTGGCGAATTAAACCCAGGGGAGGACGAAGTCGAGGGGCTCAAAAGACTTTTAACCGAGGTACGTGCAATTATTTTGAAACAAACTGCATGAATTTTATCGCAATACTTTATTACCGGAATTCGGAGGACAAGGCGGTGTTTATTTAAAAAGAAGAATGTACCACTAATTTTAATAAAAGAAAGCTTTTTGTAAATGTTGACATCAGAAAAGAAACGAAATGTGTGTATATAATAAGTGGCGGCTATTGTAAACATCGAAAAAAAGTTAAAATACGATCTGTGTTAGAGTACTATGTATAAATTGTAAGGATTCAAATCAGTTGTTTACATGTAAGGCTGTATTTTTTCGGATGATTAAATTAATAAAACCCCAACGTATTGAAATGAAAAATAATATATATCGGCTGTAATTTTTGTGGGGGTTATTTACTTTCTGTGAAGGTTTTTTTAAATATTGTAGAACATAGCACTAAATCGCATGTTTCCTGAAAGAACTTTATTTGCAAATAAGGATTATGTATTAATTATTTGTATGCCACTATCATTTAATTTCCATCCACATGAATGTATATTTACACCGATAATTAATTGTTTTTTGTTGTTAAATGCACGCTGAAATTTCCTACCAAGATTAGGTATGATTACAGAAATAATTTTTGTAAATCAAATTATTGTCATTATCGATTCTTGTTCGTTTTTCTAATGATTAAGATTTTATTTAAATTCAATAATGTTAACTTTGATCTCTATGTTAAAGAACAGGAAACATTTGTTTTTTCTCTCCCTCTCTCACTCAATTTTCAATAAAATTGTACACGATTAGTATTATTATAAGAGCCACTGTTCTTCCGTTACTTTATTTTTTTTGTAATGAAATAATTGTTTTTGTACAGAGTTGTAATAAACGTTTTAATCTTCTCTGTCTCTTGAGTATACTAATAAGAGTAAATGTGCCAAGAGGACATGTTCCGGCATGCAGTAGTCAAAATGAGTAAGCTGTTGTTACAGACCCTGGGCAGGCAGGACGGTGTTAAGCAAGAGTGGCTAGTCGAGGACATCATCGGCAACTGGTGGAGACCTAACTTTGAGCCACCGCAATATCCGTACATACCGCCTCACATAACTAAACCAAAGGAACACAAGAGATTGTTCCTTGTACAACTTCAGGAAAAAGGTTACATTAATTATAATATTAAAATTTTATATACAGATTTATGAAGAATGTAATTTATTTTAAGTGTATTTCGTTACATTTTTTGGGATTGCTATGAACTGCATTGTTTTATTAATATAAATTGCATTGCATTTTTGTCTAATGTATTGGAAAGATGTGTGTGAAATTTACAAATGCAATTCAATTAAAAATTTAGTACGTTCAAATAGTTTTTATGGCTGTATTAAACTTAAACTACTTTCACATTGACACGCGATGTTCCATAGAGAATGGGCTTTACAATTAATCAGATTGCTTGAATTTAATTCGAGCTTATGCTTGATTGATTGCATAGACCTTTCGTGTGGATTGTTCCTTTGTGTAAAGTTAGCATTACTCAAATATTTGTACCTGTATTTTGTCAATATCCTATTAGATTCATTATATTGGCGGTTTCTTCTGTATTATAATAATTCAACTTAAATAATTAATAAATACACGACGAAAAGAAATGTAGTTGTGAAAGTAGTGATCAGTTTGTCTTTTGGGAGTATCCGTCATATCTGCTAACTTTTATAAAATAATTCGCCTGTATTACAGAGTGTATATTATTTTCATTGTGTTTGAGATATTTTATTCTCTTACCATTTCGGGCGCGCCTAATTTACTGTGGAATAATTGTATCTTACAGTTATTTTTGAGATTTTACTATTGTCATTAGCAATAACTCTCAATAGGATCTGAGTAAATTTATTGATTGAGACCCGATTAAAAAAAAATTAATACATTAAATTTTATTAATAGTTTGATATAGAATATTGGAGAATTTATGCGCTATTTTTAAATCATCCTTTGTACACAATTTTGTTCACTAAGATAAGTAAGTCATAAGCTTCTGCGTTATTTTTAACTATACATTACCTTTGTATTATTCTATTGGCGATTAATGCATTCGAATATACTACCTGGAATGCAAGAAAAAAAATATCTATATGGAGTACTGTTGTATAAATCGTGTGTACATTTTAAGATATGCAAGTGTTTTGATGTGCTTTATTGATGTTATAAAATTTCGAAATTAAAACTCGTGGACAAGCTGCTGCGTATATGAGTGCAGTTCCAGTTTGTCGAGATAGGTAACAGGTTCCATATATTCCCAAAACCAGGCATAGTAGTCAAGGTTCTATCATATGCCAATGTTGAATTGACAATGGATAAAAGAAAGGTGTGGGAATATATTGTTTGCAGTGTGGAAATACTACAAAAAAATGCTTTCATTAAATCTTTTATTTAAGGTTATATTTTAAACGTACAGAGTTTAAAAATCTCACTTTTTATAAGGTTTCTACTAATACCACTTCCATCTACGAACACTAATATAGCTGGAATTTTCAAAAACATCCTTCTGATGACTAGAATTTGATTTGGTTTAATTGTTCCAAAACTCCATATAAGTGGCTGACACACTATTGGAGACAGGTTGCCAATAAAATAATTTTATTTACTGACTTTGTAATTTGTAGCTTGTATACAAGGTGAGTCGGGAGGAGCGAACCAAACTCTAGGAGTGTATTATACACGTGAAAATAATGTAAAAAAACTCATTTGTTCTTATCCGATTTTTATTTGTTTTCAAGTTATAGCATATTAACAAATAAACAAGTTATTATACAAAAAAATGTTCTTAATCATAGCGTTCTTTCAACAAATGTTCAAAAATACCGTCATTGACTTCTAAACATTTTCTGCTTCGTCTACGAAGAGCGTTTGTTGCTCTCCCAATTGATTCATTTCTTTCTTCTTTTATATGGGCTGCAGTATTCTCAATTCGTCTAATTAGTGATTCCCGTGTGTCCACTTTTATTTTGTAGACTTCATTTTTCATCCAGCCCCATAAACAAAAATCTAGTGGTGTGAGGTCTGGAGATCTTGCAGGCCAATTAATAGGACCTCCACGACCAATCCAACGCCCTGGAAAACGTTCGTCCAAATGTTGCTTGACTTGACGAGCGACATGTGCAGGAGCTCCATCGTGCTGATAGTACATCTGCATTCTAATATTTATAGGAACATCTTCTAGCAGGCCTTGTAATTCATTTTGTAAAAAATTGAGGTAGTTTCCTCCTGTGAGACGATTCTCCAAAATGAAAGGGCCGATTAAATAACTGTCAACCATACCACACCACACGTTTACAGAAAACCGATGTTGAAAATTGCTTTCGACTGTTGCGTGGGGATTTTCATCAGACCATACATGAGAGTTACGAGTGTTGTTAATGCCATCACGGGTAAATGTAGCTTCATCCGTAAAGAGTATACTCGATACATTACGATGATTATTATTTATCCACCGACAAAATTCCGTACGGTTAGCGTAATCCCCTGGTTGTAGGTGCTGTACTCTCTGAACGTGATAAGGATATAAGCCTTGCTCGTGTAGCGTGTTCATCACTCTTTTTTGTGGAATTGCCAATTGAGTGGCAATTCTCCGTGAGCTAGTAGTTGCATCTTCTTCTACTAGATGCAGAATATTTTCTACTTCTACAAAACCTTGTCGAGCAGCGCGCTCATATGTTATGTTAGCACTGGGAAGCTTACCAGTCTCGCACAATTTGTTGAAAACTCTAATAAATATGTTTTTATCAGGATGTCTTTGGTGTGGAAAACGTTCACGATATTCTTCAACAGCAGCTGTAGCATTTCCATTACAGAAACCATATACAAACACCATATTTGCATATTCTAAATTTGAATAAGTATGTGGCATTTTGCAACACTAACAATCACATTAATTCGAACTTAAACGTTCAGTTACTGTTCACCGTACACTGACAGTTCATCAAAACGTCAGAATTATCAAATGTTTATAAGCCTCGAACATGGCATACTTTGATAATGTTAAAATTCAGATAGAAGTGGAAAGCTAGATGAACATTTTTACTTTCCCCCGTATGTAATACAAAGGGAAAGTATTGTTTTCGTGAAAATTTTCGAATCAAAAATTTTAGCGGAAATATCCGTTTTGAGGTCCCCTGAGTCGAATAAGACCATTTTTGAAAAATGTCTGTCTGTCTGTCTGTGTGTCTGTGTGTCTGTGTGCGCTGTACCGCAAAAACCGCTGAAGATATCGAGATGAAACTTGAAACTTAAGCTTTTTGTTACAATCGGAAGAACTGAAAAGCTTTTGGTGAAAATCGGAAAACCGGAAGTGGTACTTTACTCTTAGCGTTTTTCAGTTTTTTCAGATTTTTTCAATAAATGTTCATCAAACAAAAAATTCTTTCAAATAAAAGTTGTAGATAATAACAAAATGAAGATGTATTGTTCACTTACTTTTTGTCATAGCACTCTTAGTTTTTGAGATATTTCAAAAGTTGTGTGTTTTATCTAGTTATTGGTGTGTGACAGTGTATATGTCAATACAATTGAAAAATGTTTCAAATAAATGTTGTAGGAAATGAAAAACTAAAGATTTTTTGTAGATTCACTTTTTGTCATAGCACTCTTAGTTTTTGATATATTTAATAAATAGTGTTTTTTATCTAGTCATTGATTTGTGTCAGTGTATGTGTTGATACAATTGAAAAATGTTTCAAATAAAAGTTGTAGGTAATAAAATATTAAAGATTTTTTTGTATCTTTACTTTTTGTCATAGCTCTCTTAGTTTTTAGGATAATTAATAAATAATGTTCTTTTATCTAGTCATTGGTTTGTCTCAGTGTATGTGTTGATACAATTGAAAAATGTTTCAAATAAAAGTTGTAGTTATCAAAAAGTTGAAGACATTTTGAAAATAATAATGCTACAAATATTTTAAAAGTGATTTAATACGCAATTTACGGGGGAAAGTACTATGATGGACACATCACCATTTTTAATTACGCCATAACTTGAAAACAAATGAAAATTGGATAAGAACAAATGAGGTTTTTTACATTATTTTCACGTGTATAATACACTCCTAGAGTTTGGTGCGCTCCTCCCGACTCACCCTGTATAGCTGTGACAAGTATCCATTTTTGTATCATTGAGTCTTGAAACATAGATTTGTTTTTAGACCTGTTTTTAATATTGCAGTAGAATAACTGAACAAACAAAAACTAATTTAAATTTTATAACGAAGAACAATTTGTGAGTTACAAATGACATCATTGTAAAACAATTTACATCTGTTATATATAAAATATATTTCATTATTGAATAGTATTAAAAACTTATAGATCGGTCCGGTGTACTGAAATAAGATTGGTCATAGTGTACATTGCTATGTAATTTTCACACCTTTCCTATACATATTTTACAAGGTTGATGTGTATAAAAATATGTTTACTATTAATTTTTAGGCAATTCTCTTTATAGCATTTTCCATATTTATAGATTTTGTGGTTAAGATGTGATACAATGGAATGTTTTGTTTTATTAAAAATTTCCTGATAAATACATATGTTCATTTATCATCTGATTAAACCCATTAATTAAAAAGCAGTTTTCTATAGCAAATGCAAATTGAGTTAGCAGTCCATGGAACCTAAATCTTTAACATGTTCTATAACATTACATAATAAGTTTCATGTTAAACTCTCTTTTTTATCTTTATTACTTTTGCAGATATAAGCTGAACATTAAAAAAATCAATCACCCTGTATGCTTAAATATTTGCCAAAAATGCTTTAAGATGGAATTTAGACTATATTTTTGAAACTTATCTAAATTTTTCATATCTTAATAATTATATCTTCTCACAATTATGTGTTTTTTATTTAATAAAACTACAAATATTTTAACCTCGTTTAAATTTTTCATATGCTAATAAATATCTTATATTTGTGTTTTGCATTTAATACAATTTAAGTTGTCTTCAATATATCAAAAAATCACTTATAGCATTCCATTGTTTTGCATCTTACGTGCACTAAATATATCTATCCTAATGGCCAGTTTTAATGTACTTACATATGAATGTGTGTGTAACGCAATAGGAACATATTATATTCCATATGATGAAAATTATTCTCAGTCGAGTGGAATTGAATGCTTTTTAATGATTACTAGGAAAGTGGCTCTTTTATTACTTTTTATATCATTAATATTTTGATATTCTTTTTTATGTTCAGAGCGTCCAAAAGATATGTATTTTTAAATTTTATAATTCTTTATTAATCATATGAAGAAATAATCATTTCCAAATATTAATAATGTAAAAAGTTATAATAGAGCTGGACTGCTTCCCAATAATTATTAAAATTATCTGAACAAAAAATACAAATAATTCACATGTAATTACATCCTGATGTATTTATTAACTGTCTGCAACAAACATTTCACTGAAAGGAAGAAAAGGATAATTCATTAATTCTTTTTTTCCTTAAAAACTCACATATTTAGTAAATGTTAAATAACACATGACTAGTGATATGAGTGTTCCTTCAATGCAAACTTGCTCAGAATTAGTAAGTACATTCGACAGCAAAGTCAGTGTGACGTCCATTTAGATATACAACTTTAAATTTTCTTTCTCTTAGATTTCAAAATAAAATGTCTGATCACATTAATTTTTGTTTCATGGCTCTCATCTCATCTTGAATCTCGATTTTGGGAACATATTCACCAGTATCAATGAGAAGATGCAAAGGTTATTCTTTTGAAATATGAGTAAAAGGTTCTGAAAAGTTTATGTAAATGGTATTTTGCATTGACTCCGTAGTCGGATCTTCATGTTTCCGATTCAATCAAGTTTGCATCGATAGTTAAACACTCGTAACATTACTTATAACTATTACCAGTGTATTTCATAATTCATTTCCTCTACGGATTACACTAGTGTTGAGGGATTGGTTTATTAAAGAAATATGAGTGTTTCACATCTGAATGAATTAAATATTAACTTTAAAGTATTCATAAGTAATGTGTTTAAATATTTATGAATACTACACCCATTAACAAAGTAATAAAGAAAAAGAAACAAAATAACTGTCTTGGTCAATAATTTCTATTTCTCATTCCACCTTTTTTGAGATTATTTGCTAATGGGTTTTATTTTCAGTATAAATCGATATAATAGGTATATACACTAATCAAACAATTTGTATAAACTTTTGATTTAGTTATACAAACTACTCTTGTGCAACACTATACTTTGTTCATTTATTAAACAAATGATAATATAATGCATTTAATATTTCAAGGATTATATTGTATAAAAAGTTTTTTCAATAAAAACTAGAACTTGTACCAAGCGACCAAATGTAAAACCCGCTGCGTTGGCTAAAAATTACTGTCACTCTGCTTATGAATACTGATGATTTATGATGGTTAGTTCACATATTGTTTGATTGTGTATTAGGGCCTCTTTAGATGAGTGAGTGTTTGTATGCGTGTGCCTTTAACTACTCTCTGTGACTATTACTATTATTATTTTTTAATTTATATTTTTATATAGATATATTTTTCCATATACTCAAAATGCCTGTTATTTTTCTGTTATATTTTTTTATTTTTAACTATAATAAAAATGTGCAATATTTTTGTGTAAAGAATTTGTACAAAAATTATATTCCCCTGTAAAAAAAGAAAATATTTAGTTTCTGTGTTTTGTTTATTTTTTATTTTATCAGGTAACTACTTATAAACGCAATGGTCATTTAATAATATTTTGTTTTTTACAGCATTATTTGCCGTGCCGAAAAATTACAAGTTAGTCGCAGCGCCACTGTTTGAACTGTACGATAATTCACAGGGATACGGACCGATAATATCATCGCTACCACAAGCGTTATGCAGGTACTGTCATACTTATTAAAAATATATACAGCGTGTAAACGAACTACTGTACAGGCTCTCTACTACATAAGGGGCAGCTTTTAAATAAACAATACCTGCATTTGAAATTACCATACCTTTAGTAGATAGCTCATAAATAATTATTAAAAATAATTAATAATAATAGGCCACATGTTTGTGGTATCTGGTATACGCGCACATTGCGTATTTTAAGAGAGATTCCACATAGACTGGTAATTTTTAAACGATTTGGATATGGAATTACACCATCCAGAGAAAAGTGGGTCAGATTGTGAAGAATTATGTCTATGTTATCGTTTTCATAAGTACCCATTGCTGACTAAATTCCGAATATTTTCTAAACGTGTTAATGAAATTCAATATTTTTCCTTATTAGGTTCACACTTCACTTTATCTCCACTCTTATTGAAATGTTTAGATAAGAGCGGCGAGGGTGGATGATTTTTAAACATAAAAATAGTTTGCTGTTTAGTCTATGGTGAAACTTATTCCATGAAACATCTACATTTTGTAACATGGCGCGATACGTTTATTCAAACATTGAATTGGCAGACATGTTTCTTATTTACGGTGAAACTCGGTGTAATTCCGCGGAAGCTGTAAGAATTTATCAAGAGCGATTTCCTGAACGACACTTACCACCGCCAAACCGATTTAGAAATTTATTACAAAGAGCACGGGACACTGGAAGCTTGCAGCCCGTCGCCGTCGCCGCCGGATGTGGTGACCGTCCAATGCGATATTTGCAAGCGGAAGATGAAATTTTGAATCTGTTGGAAGCGGATCCTGGTTTAAGTACCCGTATTATCGCCGCTCAGCTAAATGTATCGCACACATTTGTCAGCAGTGTTATACGAGATAATAATTTTTATCGGTATCACTACTAGCGTGTACAACATCTTCAACCCCATGATTTTCCCAAAAGAATTGCATTTTGTCAATGGATTTTGGCACAAAATGTTCAAAATCCTAACTTTACCAAAGACATTTTAGTGACCGACGAATCGTGCTTTACGCGTAATGGAAGTTTTAATTTCCATAATATGCATGTTTATGCAATAGAAAATCCTCGTGTTACGCGTAGAACTCATTTCCAGCATCGCTTCTCCCTTAATATCTGGGCAGGTATTTTAAATGATCATTTAATTGGGCCATTTATGTTCCCATTTAATTTGAATTTAGAACGATATTTACGATTTTTGCAAGATGACCTTTTAGATCTAGAAAATGTACCCTTAGCGGTTCTTAGAAGAATGTGGTATTTGCAAGATGGTGCGCCAGCTCACTATGAAAGGCGCGTTAGAAGATATTTGGATGATGAGTTTCCGGGACGTTGGGTTGGTCGTGGAGGCCCTGTACCATGGCCTCTAAGAAGTCCGGATTTAAACCCCTTAGATTTTTTCTTTGGGGATACTTTAAAATTGAAGTCTACACTACGGAAATTGACAATGCTGAAATGCTGATACAACGAGTAAACGCCGCGGCTAATACCATTCGTGAAAAACCTCGTGAAATGTTTGCTACTGTTCGTGCAAATTGGATACGTAGAGCCCAAATGTGCATTGAGTGTTTTTATACGTGACCCAGTTTCATATAGTAATTCTAGACAGTGTGTGTGTGTGTGTGTGTGTGTGTGTAGTGCGTGCTAAGTGATTTATACGTCTCGCAGTAGTAACAGTAAATAAACAATACCACAAATGAGTGACCTAGTTTCATCTAGTCATTCGAGACAGCGTGCGTGCGAAGTGATTTATGCGCCTCGCAGTAGTAAAAGTAAATAAAAAATACAACTTACGCATCCACGAAAAATATCATGAACACAGGTAACCAGAAGTTCTCAAAAAGTAAAAAATGCATGAAAAATTATGAAAAATCCAATATTTTTTTTCCGATTTTATTTTTGCTCCAATTGGTGTCAAAATATTTTGTGTATACGCCCTTAAGAGGATGTACATTAGTTCGATTACACGCTGTATATTGTTGACTGTTAAAATGCTAAGCTAAGTTATAGATTTTCTGATGAAAATTACCATTCTTTTGCGCTTTAGTAATGCATGGACTTTTTGAGCAAAACTGATTTGTTTTTTCTAAATAAATTTTTGAAAAATATTTTTATTTGCTTTTCTAAAACATATCACAGAGATTGTTTGTAAAAACTCGAAAAGTGTATTTTTGTTTTACACTGTACAAAATCATAAATAACTTTATTTATTTCAGGTTTCAATTTATTTACATGTGAGAGTGAATATTAGAGGAGACACAATCGAAATTCCCAAAGGTAAATTATTTCATTCTCGCACTAATAAAACTTTGAACATTTATTGAAGCCAAAATAATAATCTTTTTTTTTATTTCTAGGAATGCCAATCAAAAGAATAATGCCTGGCGTAGGTGATTTTTCTATATTAGAAACCATTTATGAGAATTAAGTTAAAATTAATATAGAACGTTTATTAATAATTGGATGTATTGAAAATAATGTTTTTCCTTTGTGTTATGTGCCGCTAAAAAGTAAGGAGAAGAATAAGTGATTTTATGTTAATTTTAATTTTACGAAAGCATATGTGTATATAAATTTCTTATATGTAGGATGGAAACAAAAAAACATATTTTTATGTATTTATGATGGATTAATACAAGCTTTTGTCTATTCAGTAATTTTGAAGAAGGGTGAGCAAAAATATATAGTTTCAGATCTATTAGAAAAAGCAAGGTCAAAAATCCATGTATAATAGTGGCTTAATGTTAATGCTCAGATACTCAATAAATAAGGCTTATTCTGAAACAATATGTTGTAGCTCACGCTTTGTGTATTTTATTACACCAATTTTTTAAAATAATTCATATACCTACTTAACATTAATTAATAAGGTGTTATTAATAAATGTTAATATCCTTACAGATTAAAAAAGTAACATTATTCATTAGTAGAGTCTACCAATATCAATTACTAATGTACTATTAAAAGACATTAGGAGAGAGCTCAACCAAAATTGGTAGTGTACACTTATAACACACATGTTTTGACATGCTTAATAAAGCATTAAAACCCTTTTATAAATTTTAATTATGTGTAACTTAAGAATATTTTATTTATTTAATATATTTCATAATATATTTTTGGTAAAATGAGGTACGTTACAATTAATTGGATCACTTGTTTTAAGTTCTCAAAATTGATTTAATCCCTGGGTGTCGGATAATACTGCTTCAGGTTTTTGGTAATTTCCTGAGCTAATTCTTCCGTGCTTGCACATAAAACACGGCGGGAACACCTATCCAGTTCACCTCCAGCAGGGTCTATGACTATTCCACCCGCTTCTTTAACGATTATTTCACCCGCAGCCATGTCCCAAATGTGGACTCCATATTCAAAATACGCATCGGCTCCACCTAAAGCCACCATCGCCATATTTAATGCAGCAGAACCCAAAGAACGGATTCTAAACAAACGAAAATAAAATTATCAATAGAATATCAACATTTAGTATGATTTCCTTTATTACGAGGAAAAAAGTTTGTTTTGATCAAGGTTACTCTTATATTTGCAAGATAAGTGAATGTACTGTAATCATGAAAATAAAAATATTTTGATTGATGTTCACTAGTGGTTAAAATTAGTACTAAGTCCCACATTAGTTTAGTGTCTTGCGCATTTTAGACTTTCATTTTTTCTTTATTTCTAAAAATCGTCCCACTTCAGTATTTTTATTTCATATTTAATTTTAAAAATACTCACCCATGAACTTTAGGTATCAAACTCTGCTGATTAGCGAACAGCGCCTCTGTTCTCTCTGGATCCCTACTCGTACCGTTCTCCATCATGATCAAAGCCTTATTGATACTTTTCTCCTTGGAAACACTTATTGATTTTCCATTTAAGTATGCACCTCGACCTTTCTTGGCTGTGAATAATTGATCTAGCATTGGATTATAGATGATGCCCATTACCGGTTTTTTGTCCACAAACAACCCGATGGAAACGCAGGAGTGTGGAAAGGCGTGCACAAAGTTCATGGTACCGTCGATGGGATCAATAATCCACGTTGGCGCTGCTGTAAGTTCGCATGGGACTCCGGAAGACACAGTTTCTTCGCCTATGAATTTATGATCAGGGAAAGCTTTGGTTAATCCTTGAATTAGGAGTTTTTCGACATCTTGGTCAGTTTCTGTTACCAGGTCAATGTCGCATGATTTGGCTTCGATTTGTTTTCCTTTGCCGACTCGGTCATTTATCAACTGCAATATGATGTTTTTAGAAGGTATCTTGGTAACCCAAAGAGTGAAGAATCTGATATACACATCATGACCCTTTTCTGAGATAATAAAAATGGACTTAAAAGATCGTTGCTACCTTGTTTGAATTTTAATTTCTTGGCATTCTTTTAAAATACGTCTTTACCAATCATAATAAAAAGATTATAAATTAAAACGTCAGTATGGGCTTTTAATTTAAACACGGCCTTTAATTTAAAGTTTCATCTCAATATAGAAGTTCTTGCTGTACAGGGTGGCCTAAATCTCGTTAACTAGATGAGTTAGAAATAATCTGAATATCAATACTACTGATCTTATGAACGAATATTTTTTGAAAGGAAAAAAACTGATTACTTGATAACTATACATGTACATTTCATGATAAAATTATAAATTTACAAAATCATTGCAGAGTGCACATTGAACATGTGACATTAAGTCACATTTTTAATTTTTTTTATTTTTAAATTAATAAAAAAATTGTAATAAAAACAAATCATAACAGGACCGTGGTGAGAGGGGCCCAGGTCGGGCAGCGTTGGATCTTGGAGCTGCTCTTGCCGAACCTAGCCAGAGCTGGGCAGTACTCGAGTACAAGCTTACAAAATTTGTACTGAAAGGCCCAGTTGCACCAAAAGCGTTGCAACTCGAGTTCAAGCTGAACTCGAGTTTAAGATGACAGTTCCTATTGTTCCAATCTCTCTTTGAACTCGAGTTCAGAGTTGAACCAGTTCAACATGTTTGGTGCAACTGGCGCTAAATATTTTCCGTGTACTCTGTAGTCAGTCTACGAGTACTTTATTTTTTAAGTACTTGTACTCGACACATTTTTAGACGGCAAAATAAACTCAAGTACATTTCGCTCCAAATGTCAAAACAGTTTATGGAAAAGATAAAATTTTACTTTCAACTTGACATTGATGACAATCTATAAATTTTCACATTTAATGTCAATTTTGTTAATAAACATTGTTCACAATTTATAAATTTAACTAATGGTGCTGACTTATGTCCCCTATCACCATAAACTCCAGTCAGCTTATTATTAAACAGTGAGTATAATTTTTAACGTAAAACGTCAATACTGTCAAAAATATTTAATATAACATATTGCATGCAGGGATTAGTTAGTTTCTTGGGTTGGGTTAGGTTAGATATTATATGATTGGGTTAGATGACGGTCACTAATGTTAGGTTAGAGAAGGGGGTTCACTTTTAACATTAAATGTGTCATTAGTAAGTCATGACAGTCACTAATATTAGGTTAGAGATTGAGTGTCATTTTTAACATAAAGCGTCAAAACTGCCAATAGTATGAAAAATTTCATATTGGGCCCGTTCATAAGAGACAACAGTTGGGAGTTTACTGCCTACTGTTAAGGAATTCTCTAATGACCGGACTGATAATCATGAGCGTGTTAGGGATTTTTGCAATCGTACAAAATGAACCGATTGGTGTTAGTGGATTAAAGTTTTCGAAAAAGCTGGAGTACCAACATACATTACAAGAAATATTTTTGAACATTTTGATGAACGGGCTTGTGTGCCATTAGTAAATGCCTAGGTTAAGTTAAACGATTGTCTCTAATACCCTAACATTAATGACAGTTGTATTACCGGACTGATAATTACGAACGTGTTTGGGATTTTTGCTATCGGTCAAAATGAACCGATTGGTGTTAGTGGGTTAAAGTTTAATATTCAATATCGACCATTTATGTAAAATCACAATGATATTGTTTAATTTGAGTTAATTTTTTTTTATTTTATGGAGTTGGGTTAGATGTCACTTTGTGGACATGTTTAATCAGATTCAAGTGGTATTTTTTTAAATCTGAATCCACTATAATTTAAGTCCCCAGTATCATACCAACAAGTGTTTTCCACTCACAGACTAAGCATGAAGTAAAATTTCGAGTTTAGAAAAGCCTGAAAATTTGGATTTGCCGGGCGGAGCAAAGCGAGCCCGGCAAATCCAAATTTTCATACTTTTCTAAACTCGAAATTTTACTCCAGGCGCCACGTGTATAAAACACTAGTTTAATATGAAATTGAAATATACAAAAACATTTTTTTTACCAAAGCCTGTACTTTTTCGTATATTTATTTATTACTGTCATATTCCTTAGTCACTCGATGAACTCAGTACTTTGTATTCGTACAAGTACTTAATTACATGTTGTTACGCACTTGTACTTGGTACTCGAGTACATTTTCTTTGGAGTAATTGTACTCGGTACTCGAGTATATTTTATCTGTACTCAGAACAGCTCTGAACCTAGCCCTTATAAAATACACCATCATCATGGTTTTGACCATTACTACGTGGCAATTAAATTTCGGGTAAATGTATTTTTTTTTAATTTTATGACGACATTTTGGTAAAACATTTTTGGAGAACTCTGATGTAAATTATACTATTGTAAATTTTGAAATGTTTACATTTATAACAGTCAATTGAAATTTATTGAATTATACAAAAAAATTACAGAGATCTGAAAATTATAATTGCAATTGTTGAAATCAATTTTTACAAATTTTGTTCATTTGGTAATTGTTTATGATGATCGTTGGTTTTGAGGAGTTTATTTAAAATTCTAGTTTTTGGCAATTTTTAGAAATATTTAGTTATATAATTGATTTGTTTGATAGTTTTTATTAATTTTAACTATATTTTTACTGATCACACTACTGTGTAACAGAAATATCTGTTTTAGGGTCCCAGGAATTTGAATCAAGAGTTATCTCAATGATGTCGGCCTGTGGCACGATTTCAGCGAAAGTGGCTCATAGGATTGTCATCAAATTTTGTATTTAGGTTCTATTCCATAATATCTGGCGCCCAGTCAAAACTGGGTGAAGACTGGAAATCGGAGGTGGATGTTTACTCTTAGCGTTTTTTTCGTATCTCATAAATTATTAACATAGTTGAAAAATCTTTCAAATAAAAAGTGTAGAGAATCAAAAAATAAACATTTTCTAAGTATATGCTTTTTATTGTAGCAATTTTAGTTTTCTTGAAAATAGTAATTTTGATTTTTTTTAAACATCGTTTAACCCGTTTTTTTGAGCCAAAAAGGTGGTCATGGTACCAAATAAAAATTCCCCACTCCTCTCCTAATTATAGCAAAACAACAACAGAAATTGCATTGAGGTAGCTCAATTTTGACAGAAGATATAACATGTTTTAGTTTTTTCTGTTTTCAGAAATTTACGATTTTCAAGGGTGGGAAATCTGTGAGTGGGAGGGAGATAGACTTATGCAAGTTTCAATGAAAAATTTTGATTGAAGAACTAACTCTTTCGATTTTTGGTATAAAAAAAATAATTTTTAATGCTACAAAAAAATCCTTATTTTTTTCTACAGTGTGTATGTAATATTTATTTTTTTAGGCCGATGAGAAGTATTTTTTTTAAGCGACAAATTTGAAAAAAATTATGTTACCCGTAGCGTACATTTTATTGTACAAATTGACTTTATTAGGTAATTGGAATAATGAATTTAATAATCCTAAATTATTTTAATTTGCGGTTGGTACCTGTGTTGGCCACAGCAGATTTTTATATTTGCCTTGGTTCCTATTACCATTACTCAATTTTTATTGCCTATATCTGCCAAAATATTTAAAATAGAAAAAGAATTAAATATGAAACTTATTTAATAATATTAGGTAACATGGTCTACAAAATGGAACTCAACATTTCGTCCATGGCCTACCTAGAAAAATATAATTTTTTTTTTTACATGAAATGCTCTGTATATTTGATTTGATGCCTGTGTGAAGTCAATTTTATTGTATGGGGTGAAGGTGTGGGGCGTACGATTGTATGAATGTATAGAGAAAGAGCAAGGGTTTTTCCTGGGTGTGGAAAGATCCACACCTAAATATATTCTGCTTCAAGAAACGAATCGAACAAGTGTGCATCTAGCAGCAATGGAGAAAGTGGCAAGGTATGAGAAAAGAGTAAGTGAACTTGGTGATGAAAGGCTAGTGAAAGAGGTGTGGCGAACGTTCATGAGAGAAGGAGCAAGTGGGTGGAGGATGGAGAGAAGAAGAATGTATGAGAAGGCAGGGGTGTCAGAAATTGTGGTGAATGAGTGGTTTGAAAAAGGAGTGGATGAAGCATAAATGGAAGGAAGTAGAGAGGCAGGAACAGCAGTAGAGTATAGACCGGAGTGGATACAATCCATGGTACAAAAGGTGGCAGGTACATGGAAATGTGCCAAGGTATCTGGGCAATCTAGATATACCCAGGAAGGAGAAGGTACGGCTGGCTAGGGCGAGATGTGAATCGGATAAGAGAGGAAGAAAGATTTGGATGGATGAACAGTATGGAAGGTGTGTGCTATGGGGAAGGAATGCAAGGCGGTATGTAAAGAATGGATAGAAGGGAATAATACGGTTACTGAATGGATGAGAGAGGACGGGGCAGGCGTAAATATTTTGGAAAGATTGGGATGGGAAAGGGAGAAAGGAAGGGAATATAAAGGTTTTTTTTTTTTTTTTTAGGTAACATGATCTACAAAATGGAACTCAACATTTCGTCCATGGCTTATCTATTTTCTAGAAAAATATAAAAATTATTTTTTTACATGAAATGCTCTGTATATTTTTTAAGAATCAGATTCTTAAACAATATCTTTGATGACTTTTATCAATTTTGAAAATTTTTTGTAAAGTTTAATTGTTTTTTAGATTTATGTAAACTTTTCAATTTTTTTGTTGAATTTAATAATTAAAACGCCATCAATATAGTTAATGCTTGTTGCGCTAGACTTTTAATGGAACAGGATATACAAATTTGATGAAGGAAAACACTTGTTACGTTCCATGGTTTTATTTTCAGTTTCCTAACACGTGCTTCGGTTTTTATAGATCCGTATCACAGGTTAAACAAGATTAGAAATGAAAAAGTGTATAATATATATGCTATGGTTAATGGTGGAAAAGCCCTGCAGTCCTGTGATGATGATGTTGTCGGCCTGGATTAATTTACGTCTCAACAACCAACATGAGTTAATCCAGGCTGACAACATCACAGGACTTTTCCACTATTTACCATAGCATATATATTGTACACTTTTTCATTTCTAATTTAGTTTAACCTTCAATAATGCTACTTAAAAATAAAGATAGGATAATTAACATGTTTAGGACATACAAATATACGTAGTTAACACTAAAAATTGATAAGCTAAAAAAAGAAATACACACCGATATTGAATCTGATAATAAAAAAACATTTGTGAAACTGAAAAATATATTTTAAAAGAACCTAAGAAACTTTTTTCCTATGTGAACACTAAAACGTCAATTACACGAACACCTGGTATGCTGTTTAGATAAACATAACATTTCAATAGCCAATAACCTTTTACAAAAGTTAGATACAGTATTTTTAATCCGAAAATAAAATACCCAGTGCTCACAGATCAGGGATATACAGAGAGTTTTATATAACACCGAACATTTTCATCCAATACAATTTGACACCTTTAATTTTTAAGTTATGTGTAAATTGGGAAGCCTATATGACCATTAAAAATTGTTGCCAATCAATCACAATTAATGCCTTAACTTGTACATACAGGGAGTTTTTCTTTCAAGTATGTCCCAATTACAGCGAATATGCCATAAATCTTTATATCAACATCACCCTGAAATCATAAAAAGTATTACTGTTAAGTAAAAATTCACAATGAATGAATTAATTATAAATACAAAAATTGCACTCTGTTTCATACCACAATATGTTTTATGTACTCTACTTGAGTTTAGACATTTTTAGTCTCATTTTTAAGTTATTGACATGCTATGATTCTACGATTACAGACATTATAAACAATTTAGGAGTGGGGAATACAGGATGTCCGTTTGTCCTTTAAGAAGGATGACCGATGTATTACTAGATAGTTGCATAATTTCTATAGCTTCAAGATAATTCAATTTGGTACCTTTCGTACAGTGATGTAAAATTTTTATTATTTTGTTCTATTGCCTAACTTTTACAAATCTTATTTCATTTTATTCCATTTAAATGTTTATAAAATTCTAATAAATAGTTTCCAGAAAACGATCACTCTAAAATCGTTTTTCAGGTATCGTACCTGAAAATAAATTTTAGGGGGGTTGTTCTCTTCGAAATATTTATCATTTATTTCGGATACAATTTTTAAAAATTATCATTTAAAATACTCACTACTTCATTTTAAAGTAAATGGTTATATTTCTGAAAATATACAATTATATTGATAATTATTTAATATCGGCTGAGTATTTGAAGATCAAATTAATTTATGAAATGTTGTAATTTAATTCATTACAATTTCCATGTCTATGGCAGTGATTTTGGTCTCTGTATTGAATAATCGTAAATAATTCTTGTTAAGTAATTTATAAAAAAATATAAAGTCAATTTGACTGTAAATAATTTAATAATTTAATTTATTAGTGTTTATCACATACATGTGTTACACAGGTCAAATTATATTTTCACAATAAAAAGCTTAAAACTAAAAATATTAACATTAATAAAGGACTTACACCGACACAGCAGGAATGATAATATAAAATATTTTGTTCTTAAATTACAAGGAATGTTGTTATCACAGTCATTTATAAAATAAAATTAACATAAATACGTACAAAAACAAATAAAAGTCACGGTGAAATAAATACATAAAAAATAACGATAACAAATTACATTACAAATAAACACGAAAAGTAAAAAATTCACTAATCTAAATTTTAGGTAAGAGTTCAATTTGAAACTTGAAATGAGTGTGTTCCACTCCCAGACTAAGCATGAAGCAAAATTTCGAGTTTAGAAAAGCCTGAAAATTTGGTTTGGTCGCGTAGCGCGAAGCGCGGAGCGGCCAAACCAAATTTTCAGGCTTTTCTAAACTCGAAATTTTACTTCATGCGCCACCGGTACGAAACACTGACTTAGTACGAAGATTAAAACACATCGCTAAACTTTACATTGCATCAGTGTTTTGTACCGGTGGCGCATAAAGTAAAATTTCGAGTTTAGAAAAGCCTGAAAATTTGGTTTGGCCGCTCCGCGCTTCGCGCTACGCGACCAAACCAAATTTTCAGGCTTTTCTAAACTCGAAATTTTACTTTATGCTTAACCTGGGAGTGGAAACACTCGTTTAAAGCTCCAAATTAAATTCTTTTAATAAACCGAGCATCGGCAAATGTACAACATATGCTTATGTATACTTAAAAGAAAAATTCTCGTTATGAAAATGTTCGGTGTTACATAAAACTCTCTGTATAAACTGACTTGCAGCGATTGTGAAGGATATTGGTCAATCTGGTCGTAATTGTAACATTAGAGTCAAGGAGCATTTTCACTCTTTTCGGTTTAATTTAATTGATAAGTCGTCATTTGCTAGACATATGATTGAAAGCAATTATACTTTTGGCGAGGATGTACTGTCAATAACACATTTAGCCGACATTGGTCGTAAGATGGACCTCCGGGCTCGTATTCACAGCACCCATGCCATTTGTCATCGGTGAAAACTTGCACCAAAATGATGTCATTTTACTCCTTACGGTTTGGTAAATTCTTCCCAAAATAACGTCATTTCAGTGCGACTTTTCACCGACGACAAATTGCAACGGTGTTGTGAATACGGGCCCTGGGCCCGTGTTCACAATACCGTATGGTCGCGTAGCGTAGCGGAGCGACCAAACCAATTTTCAGGATTTTCTAAGCTTAAAATGTTACTTTATGCTTAATCAAGCATTGGAAAAACTTGTTCGAAACTTTAAATTGAACTCATTAGAAAAACAACGAAATGCATACATACAAAATGTATACTCGAAAGAATATTTGTGGTATGCTTATGTCTGCAGCCCCATCAATAAAAATTCCCACGAGCCGCCACTGTATGTTGACATATAAATGTTGACATATTTTAAAATTGCTTGTATTTAATTTAATTTTTGTTTATTAAATTGTGCCGTTAATTTAAATCAAAAATAATACTATAGGTATGTATGTCTGATTCACACATTTATGAAAATACAGTTGCCTACACTACTAGTACTTGATATACAAATAGTTAAAATTTTTGATCTACAATTAAATATTTCATTGTATAATTCAATATCCGGAGGTGTATTTGCACGGGAAGTAGTTGTTTCAATGGGTATTTATTGCCTTAAGTTGTCTTATTAATTAAGAGACATTGTTTGCATTTTATATTAGATTTTTGTTTCTGATTTTCCATTTTTTTCATTTTATTGTGAATTAAACATTTAGTCTTCACAAATAAGTTAAGTTTGAAATGTTTGTCGATATTCTTGTTGAAATTGACGATGCTTTTTTTGGTTGATTTGGTAAATTTTGACGTATTTTTCGCTATGTTAAATTTGAAGTATTATTAGACATTTAAAACTTTTGTCAACTATTCCGATATTTGTTTTTATCTTATTGATTTCTAAAAATTTAATTTCGAAGATTTTATTTAAAATTTATAATTTTTCCAGTTTTTGGAACATGCATTACATTAATAATTATTATTTCTTTTTCACTATTTTATCATTAGTTTTACCGATCAATAAAATATAAAAAGAATACAAAATAAAATATCCTCAAACATTAATTTTCACTGCTTTTTGTCATCTTTTGAATTTTTTTTGTTGGATTCTTTAATAATCGCATATTTCATTCTTGAAGTTCAATTTTGGTGTTTTTTTTAAATTGTTTAATTTTATTTTGTCAGTTTTGAAGATTTTTCTCATATTTAGTTGATTCTATCAATGAATGTATGTTTTTTACGTTTTTTCAGCTTTGACAAATCTTAGTGGGGTTTCGCAATATTCTAATTATAAATTATATAAATGAAGACAATCTTCTGTTTAAGAACTTGGACATTTTTAACAAGTTTTGAACATTTTGCAAATGTTTGCGAATTTTATTTTATTAACTTTTAAAAATTCTATTTTTAGTCTATTTATTTTGTATGTTTATTTAGCGTAAAAAATGAATATGTATCGTCATCAGTGGCGTACTCTTATGTTACGCCACTGAATGAAACTATGGTTTACCACCATATATACCTAAACTCACTTATATTTTCATATACAAAGTGTCTGGTTCAATAATACGTGAATAATTATCCTTTGCAAAGAGGATTGTAACAATCCTCTTTGCTTAGAGATATGTTGTTGCATGAAACCCTTCAATTGTAACGGCATGGAAATAACTCAATGTTTGCATTAAAAAGTTATCCTTGAAATGATCGACATTTTTAATGGAAACTAAAATTTATTATTATCATCTATTACTTATAGACTTTTTTCATGTATTGGGTGTCATTGTTTTGGTAAACCTAACCTCTATCTGTAAAACTACCGCATCTAAAATTAGTAAAATACACACCTGTCCGGCTTGTTTTGTGAGTTTCAAGGCTTCGTCGAAAAACGTGTCCAACTCTGAATCCATTTTCGTCTTTTTCAGTGAATCTGAGTTTCCGCAAAATAAAATTATGTAAGGATGAATCCGGTCCCCTAATCTCTAAACGAGTGAATGACGTTGGGTTTAAAAACACCACGAGCTCGTTTAAATGGACGTCATGTGCGCGAGTTTGAAACACGTGGACGTCGAAAACTATCAGGAACGTAGGAAGGCGAGGAGATATTTTGTTCGATACTTGCCTCCGCGCCACAGTGAAATTATAGGAGGACCCGAAGGGCCTGGCTCTAGCTGCGTAAAAAAGGCAAAGGAAGAAAAGTATGAATTATTGTAGTAATTCCTTTCTTCACTTTATTTTTATTATGCTAAATGTACATTTCAAACACTAGATGTTCATTTTCAATAGCAATACAAAAATTGTATTGCTATTGAAAATGAACACCTTTTGTTTGAAATGTACATTTATCATAATAAAAGTAAAGTGAAGAAATTACTATAATAATTTACAGGAAAACACTTCACGTAACTAATGAAGAATATTGAAGAAAAGTATGTTTGTATTAGAAATAGAGAATGATTTATTCCTAAATAATAGGTGACCCAAATACGACGTTTTTATAGGGTATCTCAGTAATCCGAATAGTTAGACAAAATAGCAATAGCATCATGGCTACCTCGGTTAGTTTGAGAGATATCGGGCGTATTTCAATTGCCGGCTATTTTAAAATATGTCGTTTTCTCAACAACTATATGATATACAAACAAATAGTTAATAACTTATTTGTGTAGTTTTCAACGTAGAATTCATTGTCGTACTTATTTTTTTATTTAAACTTTTAATTTCAGAGTTATGGCACAAAGTTACATTTTTTAAATGCAACACCCTGTATGTTTTTATGTCATTTAATAGCATTTTAAAGTAGCTTTGCATTGATATACATGTTTAACAAAAATTGGTAAATATGAGCAAATAAACAAATACATTGAAAACTAAGTTTACTTTAAGTATTAATTTTATAATTTTTGAAGACTTTTGCAATCAATTACTGAGTCCACAGATCCCTTCATTAATATTAAACAATTGATGTAGCTCTCATTTTTAGTTAAAAATTGTGTTCTTGGAATTTTTGTTTCACCAATTTTCTGGTGATTGAAGTAAGAAAAAAGTTATAGAAATACATTTTTTACTAATGAACCGATTCCATTTCTAACGTCACACCTTCCTGATTTTTTTCAGAATTAAAAAAAAAAAATTAAAAAACCCGATCGAAAATTCGCAAATTTTGCCGAATTTCCCCAAAATATATTTTTTTTCAAAAATCCCAAAACATTCACAGATAAACTTATAAACGATAGAAACAATGTTAGCTACTCATTTTCTGCTATGATAATTTTTTTCATAAATTTATTCCATTTTTAAAAACATCCGAGTAGCACCAAATCTCACAAAAATTAACTTTAAGCGCTTGTTTTAAGCACAATTTTTAGCTTCGAAAATATTTTAAAACTCAAATTGAAGCTCATTCAATCCTCAATCGAACACTTTTTCAATTAATAATATGCGATGAGGATTTTACAAATCAGAGCGGTTTGAATGAGGCAAATGATAAATTCGTAAAAGTGAGTCGTTTACTAAAAACAATGTTTAAAAATAATCTTACGAGAAAATACAAAAAGCAAACATTACCTTATTAGGAACTAAAAGGTTTTAATTAAGGTTATATTAGGTTTTTGTAACTTAAAAATGACGTCCGATATAAAGTTAGAATTTTGTTTTGAATCGTGATTTTTAAGGAATTTTAATTTAAGCTGGATGCTTTATGAATTTTTTTCTGGATAAAATTAATACCTTAGATTGTTTCTAGTGTCGATGGGAAGGTCTGTGATTTTTATGAGAATTAAAAAAAATCGTAAATTTCGTATGAATACTTTTACCAAAGGAGATTTAGTAGTTTTTTTGCCGTCAAGCTATTAAAAACTTCTATAAACTTTTGAGGAAAAGCGGCAGAATTCAAAAAGTTATAACTCTATTTTTTTAGCCAGAACTTTATTTTAATTAGCCAATATTTCGCTATACATTTGTTAGCTTCCTTAGGGCAAGGTTTAATCTAAAATAAATAAATACAATGATATGAGATACACAAAGTTAAGAAGAGAAAAAGAGAGAAAACATTGTACCTAAACATAATGAAAAATACTTACATATAACTGGGCTTTTTTTGGATGAAATTAAAATTTGTCAGATATCGACGTGTAAAAATTTGTAAATAAATAATTGTTTATTATAAAAAATTTAAAAAACTAACGTTATTGATTTGAAATTCCTAGATGTTGTTTATTTTAATTTTAACAAGTATCAATAGGTGGCATGTAAGCCATTTGTGTCCGTTTTAAAATTCATACAAGAATTTTGTTGGTCAATGTAGAATTTCCAAAAATAATCTTGATTTATAATTTTTCTCAAAATCTAAAATTATTGTATTATCAAAATATATTCTGTGGTTTTTTGTATTTGAGTGAATAGCTAGTGCACAAGTATTTTTATTCAATTTAGTATCACTTTTGTGTTTACCTAATCGTGAACGTAGCCATTGGCTTGTCTGACCTACATAAACTAAGGGACATTCTGAACAAGGAATTTTGTATATTACATTGGATTTCAGCAAAGGTAGAGTCTTGTCTTTAACTTTTGAAAACAGGTTAGATATTTGTTTATTGTTGTAAGTAACTATTTTTATTGAGTTATTATTTAAAATTTTGATCAGTGTATTCGCCAAAAAGGAAATATTTAGTAATTTTTTAAATTTTGGAGATACATTCAAATCTACAAATTTGAAAAATTACCAAAAATCCCTTTTTTGACGAATAGACTGATCAAAATTTTAAATAGAAGTTTTTTACTTTTATTAAATTTTGATTAGAATCGCGATTTTCAAGAAAATTTAATTCAAGCTAGGTGTTTAATTTTTTGTTTTAGCGAATCAAACAACCCTAATTGTTTTAAATATCGATGGAAAAGTCTGTGAGTTTTTTTAAGGATTTTTAAAAATCTTTAAACAAAGTCGTATTTTCATTTGAACATTTTTCAGGAATTTTTTTTCTAGGGAAAATTAATACCCCGGATAGTTTCTAATATCGATGGGAACGTTTGTAGTTTTTTTGGAAATTAAAAATAATAATTAAAAATCGTCGATTTGGTTAAAAAATAAAAATGCACACGCGATTACCATTTTTATTTTTATAAAATTCTTCTGAGTGTTTTCCACTCCCAGGTTAAGCATGAAGTAAAATTTCGAGTTTAGAAAAGCCTGAAAATTTGGTTTGGTCGCGTAGCGCGTAGCGCTACGCGACCAAACCAAATTTTCAGGCTTTTCTAAACTCGAAATTTTACTTGATGCGCCACGCGTATAAAACACAGATTTAAAGTGATGTTCAAAATATACATCACCTACTGTATTTTGATTTTATGAATTAATTGAATAAAATTGTATTTTTTGTTTACACACTAAATTTCGTGTGTAAAGACAATCGACGAATCCAGATTCAGAGACTTCTTAAAAAATATGCAATTTTTTTAGACACTTACTCTTACACTCATGTGTAAAATTTAATCAATTCACATTCCCTCCTAAAAATATTAGTTTGTAAAAAAAATAAATTGAGACTCTTAGACTTGTAAAAAAATTACATTTTATAAAAATAAATTGCAATTTTTTTACACGCTTACATTTCTGTTTTCTTTGTTTTTTTAACTTTTCCTCATATGTAAAACAAAGACAAGAAAGTATTTTTTTGAATTTTAATCACTTTAGGTGTGTGTTATTAAATATTTATCTAAAAGCTTCAGAGCTAGAAACACAGTTTTTCAATAAAAAACAAAAAATTAATTTTATGTACATAAATGTAAAGCTAATTTAATGTGCTATTCAATGACATAAAAATATATAGAGTGTTCTATTTAAAAAAAAGGAATTTTATATCATAACTCGGAAATGAAAAGTCCGAATAAAAAATAAGTACCCTACTGCATTTTAAGATGAAAACCATATACGTAATTATTGAACCGTTTTTTTGTATATGTTATAATTATTACGGTAAAGACATATTTTAAAACAGCCAACAATTGAAAATCGCCTGATATCTTTCAAACTAATCAAGCTAGCCTTGATCTGTTAAGGCCATAATAATATCTCAGAAAAAGAGCTCATGACGTGTATATCAAATGTTTTCTAACTTTTCGGGTTACCAAGGTACCCTATGAAAACATCGAATTTGGGCCACCCTGTACAATAAAAATAACAACTTTATCTTCCTACAAAAGTAAAGGAGACATACTAAGAAATATGTTTTAAACTTTGCACAAAATCAGTGTTTTATACTAGTGTCGCATGAAGTAAAATTTCGAGTTAAAAAAAAAGGCTAAAAATTTCGATTTGCTGGCGCGCCTCGCTTCGCTCGCGCGCCGGCAAATCTAAATTTTCAGACTTTTCGAAACTCGAAATTTTACTTCATGCTTAGACAAGGAGTGGAAACACTTGTTAGAATTTTCGTTCACAAATAGTATAAATATTATTGGCCCAGAATGGGCTCCTTGAGGAACCCTAGAAGCTACAGAAACTGGTTTCGAAATTAAGGCGAATGCATAAATCTTCAATTTTGAAAATAACTCGAAAACTGTCAGCGGCGTATTTTTGTTTTTGGTTATTCTGAAAGAGCTTCCACATGAAATTTCATAAGGATTTCTTGAAGAATGTCCATGTTGTGAATGTTTTAAACTTTAATTTACCTATATATTTCCATTAGTTTCTACTTTTTTTAAATTTCAATTCAAAATAACTCAATAACTGTCGATGACATATTCTGAAAGAGCAACGTCTTCTTAAAACCCACACGAAATTCCATAAATATTTCACAAAGATTTTCCATGTTGTGAATTGTTTAAACGTTAATTTCCTTAAATATTTTCAGCCGTAATATAACGAGTGGTATGATTATTATCGATGATATTTTGGAGTTGAAACCGAGCTGCAGATTCAACGAGTGCGCAGCACGAGTTGAATGTGCTGCTTCGGTTTCAACGACAAAATATCATCGATAATTAATCATATCACGAGTTATATTTAGTGAGAGAATATAACGAATAAAATAATGTGGGTCCCTTTACATTACCGACATCTGAGATATTGTTGTTTCCTTATTGATTAAGAATTTTTTAACCGCACAAAAGTTCGTAAACTGCCGCCACTGTGATTCTTTATTCATGACGGTGTTTTTTGGCGTCGCACTTCTCACTTTTCTATTAATATCACTGCACGAAACTTTACCTATTTTAACGTTTCGAATGACAGGACAACTTATCATCCACCGCTTCTTTTGTTATTTATCATCGCGGTGATAGACATGTACTTACGGCTTTCCTTGCATCTCATTGGTTTAAAATTCGTTCTAGTAGGCTATGAGTTGTATTCTCAGCCGTAATATAACGAGTGGTATGATTATTATCGATGATATTTTGGAGTTGAAACCGAGCTGCAGATTCAACGAGCCCGAAGGGCGAGTTGAATGTGCTGCTTCGGTTTCAACGACAAAATATCATCGATACTTAATCATATCACGAGTTATATTTAGTGAGAGAATATAACGAATAAAATAATGTGAGTCCCTTAACATTATCGACAGCTGAGATATTGTTGTTTCCCTATTGATTGAGAATTTTTTAACCGCACAAAAGTTCGTAAACTGCCGCCACTGTGATTCTTTGTTCATGACGGTGTTTTTTGGCGTCGCACTTTTCACTTTTCTATTAATATCACTGCACGAAACTTTACCTCTTTTGACGTTTCGGGTGACAGGACAACTTATCACCCACCGCTTCTTTTGTTTTTTATCATCGCGGTGATAGACATGTACCTACGGCTTTCCTGGCATCTCATTGGTTGAAAATTCGTTCTAGTAGGCTATGAGTTGTATTCTCATAAAAATATTTTTGTTTTTAGCATATTCTCAGCTGGAATATAACAAGTGGTATGATTATCATCGATAATATTCATGAGTGAAACCGAGTTACAGATTGATTGAATGTGCGCTGCTCCGGTTTCATGAATGAATATTATCGATTATTAATCACACCACGAGTTATATTCGATGAGAGAATATAACGAATTTCACTATACAAGGAGTTTTTCTTTTAAGTATGCGAATTCCAAATTCAGCCTATTTTCTGTAAACGATTAGATATTCCTTGTTTTTTTTTAAAGTTCAATTTAAAGCAATAAACGAGTGTTTTCCACTCCCAGACTAAGCATGAAGTAAAATTTCGAGTTTAGAAAAGCCCCGTGAAAATTTGTCGAGGGTCGCGCAGCGACCCGAGACAAATTTTCTGGGCTTTTCTAAACTCGAAATTTTACTTCATGCGCCACGCATATAAAACACTAAAATATTGTGAAACTTATGTACGAACTTCACTTGAAATCTGTGTTTTATACGCGTGGCGCATGAATTAAAATTTCGAGTTTAGAAAAGCCCAGAAAATTTGTCTCGGGTCGCTGTGCACCCCTCGACAATTTTTCACGGGGCTTTTCTAAACTCGAAATTATACTTCATGCTTAGTCTGTGAGTGAAAAACACTCGGTTAAAGCTTCAAATTAAACTTTTTTAAAAAACAACGAATTTCGGAAAATTTACACCTTATGCATATGTTTACCTAGAAGAAAAATTCACTGTATTTCGGTATTGGAAACCTTACCCCATCGCCCGGTTGACATTTTTAATTATCGACTGTCAGATTTAACAAATCATTTTTGTAGCAACGACCAAAACAAGGTGATGAAATTCTATCACCGCTGTGATAACAAGCGGTTCTGATTGGAAGGAATGTAGTCATGTGACGCTTGAGTTATATTCTCAGAGCAATGTCTTCTTAACATCCTAACAATCAAAAATAAATTAAAATTTATACAACGTATAAAATTTTTGGTTTGTTAATTTGACAATATGATATAAAATTGGCGGGTTAGTCTTAGGGGGGGCTCAAGCCCGCAAGCCACCCCCTGGGTGCGCGCCTGGAACATGCATTTGTATTGTAATAATAATATTTTGTTACAACCATTTATGTATAATCATGTGAATATAGTTTTGATTACAAAAACTGGCTAAAATGAAGGACGTCTACCTTGTTTGAGAGAACAAACAAAAAGGACAATTTCGTAAATGTATTCACCTTGTTTATAAAATCACGGTTATTAAAATTAATTATGGTATTTATGTCGGAATAACACGCGCAATTGCCGTTAAAATATTTTACCACAATCATTACACAATTTTTTGCCCATTCATTACAAAATTTTCTGTTAAGTATCATACCATCAAAATTCATTATCTTTCTGGTTACAGGATTCCGTTTATTTAATTGCCCAGTTTGTTTTTCTCCAAAATTGTAAGCATTATATAAGAAATAATTTTGATTAAAATTATACAGTTAATTAATAATACCAAAATTATTATTACAGTTTTAGGGAAAGTGGCATTTAAAAAAAAAATATGCGAATAATTAGACCAGAACATTTTTTATTAGATGTGCCAATATTTCGCTAGAGGTTTCTTAGCTTCGTCAGGGCAAAATTAAAAACGATTAAGTGAAAACATTATACCTAAACGATATGAAAATACTTACATATAGTGGAGTTCGGGAGAGATGTCCTATGACTTATTGATGTGGACTGTGTGGTTCAAATTTTTTAGAGAGTATGTCGACAGTTGTATCTGCAACGATTTTTCCTAGTTGTGTCAAATTTTGAAGTTACATGACAATGTCATACTGTTTAGGTCGCGAGCTTAGTGTTCTTTCTTTCAGAAAAACTTTAAATCATAATTTCTTGTGAATTTTTTCTTTTGAATACACATATCTCAATTACGTGTTGTATATTTTAAATATTCGTTTTCTTAAAAGACGTCAATTTGAAGTTTAAACGAGTGTTTTCCACTCCCAGGTTAAGCATGAAGTAAAATTTCGAGTTTAGGAAAGCCTGAAAAATTGGTTTGGTCGCGTAGCGCGAAGCGCGGAGCGACCAAACCAAATTTTCAGGCTTTTCTAAACTCGAAATTTTACTTCATGCGCCACGCGTACAAGACACTGATTTCAAGCGAAGTTTACTCGTTCACAATATTTCAGTGCTTTTAGTGTTTAATACGCGTGGCGCATGAAGTAAAATTTCGAGTTTAGAAAAGCCTGAAAATTTGGTTTGGCCCGCGTAGCAAAATTTTTTGCCTTTTCTAAACTCGAAATTTTACTTCGTGCTTAGTTTGGGAGTGGAAAACACTCGTTTTAAGCTTCAAATGGAACTCTATAAAAAAAAGCGTATGTATATGTATACCCAATAGAAAATTCCCTGTATGTATACTTAAAAAAAATTCCCTGTATTAACCGATTAATTTCACATTTTTTTTAATTCATATGAAACAAACCACGTGTTTAATTTTTAACTTAATTATACAGGGTGTCCCATTAGTGCGGTCTCGGAACATATTTTAGCTCTCGTTAAAAATAGGAAAAAAGATATTTCACCAAAATTGCTTTACTTACTTTAGAAGCTGCATAACCTAAAAATATTTTTATGTATACAGGGTGCGCCATTATCACCTAGTATATTATTTGAATACCTTAGACAAAAATAAGGTCATTGAAAAAAAACATTTGGTCCATCATTTCGGAGTTATCCGACATTTATCGATACAAATGTCGTTTACATTGGTTGTAAGTTTATTAACTTGAACAAAAGATAATTAAATTTTAAGTCGAATGGTGTTAACGAAATTATATGGTTCTAGTTAAAACAATCATGTTATCCTTGATTGAACAGTTTGAGTTTAAAATGTTTTATTTTATACCCATCTAACTCAAGCGAAGCAACTTTATAGTGCAACGGACAGCGCTATCTATTCTTTTAGTTTTAGGAAACCACTGCAAACTTATTATTTTTTTTTTTAATTTTATTTATTTATTCCTTTGCCTATCTACCTTTCGGTGTAAGGCTTTTTTTTTTAAAATGTCGGATTACTCTAAAACGGTACCACTCAAACCAAATGTTTTAAATAAAATAACAATACATTTTTATAAGGGATTCAAAAACGAAATAATATGCAGGTGATCGATTTCAAATAAGGAAGTTGTATCCGTGTCTTTATATCGCGTCCTGTATATCTAAAAATATTTTTAGGTTTTGCAGCTCTTAACCTCAATTAACTTTGTTGAAGAAACCTTTTTTAATCTTTACTAAGAGCTAATGGGAGACCCTGTATATAAAAGTTGCTTAAAGAATAATCATCACAATAATTATACAGAAACGTGGAATAAATTTACTTGGCCCACAGATATTTTTAGATTTACGCACAGATGTTTTTTTTTAACTATCAACTACATCTAACATGAGAACTCTATCTTTTTCGCTTAATTTTACCATTTTTGACACTACCTTGTTGACAATTATGATAAATTTTGACGTTTATTAGTCAATATTTTGATACAAGTAATTATGCTCTAGAATTCAGACAAAAATAAGCTATCTAATGATGACCATTTTGATTAATAGTGCTAATCATTTGAAACAACTATCATCAAAAGAGTTTTCTTAGACAAATTTACATTCCAAATTTCATGTTGATCCGACAAGTAGTTTTGGAGATATTAAGCCGGTTCTATACACAATGAACACCCTGTATGTAATTTTACTCATAAATTAACTTCGCTTGAGTTAGACGGCTTTAGAAAAATGACAGCTGAAAGTAGAAAATTTCAATCAAGTGCAATTCAATGTTGTTGACACCATTAGTCGCAAAATTTAATCGTCTTTCGATTAAGTTAATAAGTTCATCCGTAACTTTGAATATTTCTAAGGAAACTATTTTATATATACGTACAAAACGTGTTAAGGAAAATCGAAAGAATAAAATGCCCTTAATTAAAACAAACAATATGTTTAAGAGAATTTTGAAAACTGAAATTTTATATCTTATTTAGTTTCGGAGATATTTTAAATTTACAAAACTACTCCAAACTTAATTATCATCGAAAAATGTCGGATAACGCCGAAACGGTATGACTTTGTAGTTAAAGTCTCGGCGTTATCCATTATACGGTATAAGTCATAATAATTTAGTTAGTTTTTATGAAGCATTCAAAAACAAAATAACATACATAGTGATTAATTTAAAATAAACAAGATGTTGCAAAGGGTGATGCAACTAATGCTTTATGATTTTAAAACGAAATAAAACACAAATATTGTTGCGAGGCCAACATGTTTTCTGTTTAGTCGAAATACCAACTAATTACAATCATGTTTTAAAAATAATATTGGTCAAATGTGCACCACAACTTTGTTGACAATTGCGCATTCGATTTTTACCGGTATCTCACGAATAACAATTCTGATGTTGGTTTTAAAAATCCTCAATTGTTCTTAGATTGTTAGCTTAGACCTTCATAAAAGTCTCATGGCGCTAAATCACATAATCTTGATAGATACTTCACAGAACAATTTCTTAAAATAACTTTCTCACCAAAAAGCTCTTGCAATAACGCCATGGTTCCGTTGGTGGTATGGCACGTAGCTTTGTCCTGTTAGAACCAAAATTCCTTTAGATGGTTTTTAATAACAACTGGGAAGAAATAATCCTTTAACATTGCCCGATAATTATTTGTTCGTATGGTCTATCATGGTCGATCTTTATATGTTAAAATATTTTTAGGATATGCAGTTCTTAAAGAAAAGCAATCAGCGACGGTTCGCAGCCTAACTTCAGGGTCGGCCACAACGCCAAGGCACACAAAATTTGAGGTTGGGATCGCGCTTTATAAATACAAGGAATTGCAAAACAAAGTCACCTTTCAATAACGGATACATATTACCTTGGGTCTCTGGCCTACGCTGAAGTTAGGCTGCGAGCCGTCGCTTTTTGTGTAGACTTTCTTCCATCAACAAAAGCTAAGAAATCGCACTAATGGAACCCCCTGTATATTATTTTGTTTAAAATAACCTTATGAACAAGACTTTATTCTCTTTCCATGTATATAACTAAAATTAACAAATTTCCGTGATTGGTCCAGATATAGGAAGAACGACAATAATAAATAAAATTCAAACATCAAACTAAAATATTTTATATATTTCCTTCTATATGTTATAATATATACATTTATACACAAAATAAGATTATTTTTTTGTTTTCGTATTATTTGCTTTTTTTGTATGGAATGATATGTTTTGTGAAAGGCAAGGGAAATAACACACATTTCAACAAGTCTAAAATAGCAGTATATGTATATATAATATAATGTGCGATAACATAGTGTGCATCCCTGTTGTTTCTTTTTTATAAAACTTAAAACTAAAAAGTAAGGTTTAATACAAAAAATATGGTAACCACTAAAACCAACACTCTTTGTTTTAGATTTAATTGTTTAACAAAATAATCGTCAGTGTAACATACTTGTTGATATTAATGAATAAAACAATTCTCAATGAGATGTCGAAATGAAAAATAGTATTTATTGGATAATTTTAAATTCTCTAGAATTTGTAACTCATTAACAGCAGTTAATGGGTTAAGTCTAAATGATAATTTTAGGTAAAATTTTGCACTTCTTTTTATGATTTCTATACATGACTTATTTTATAACATGCTGGAAATGTTTGTTTTAAATATACATAATGTATGCGCTGGAAATGTTCAGGCATTCGTCGATTTTATAAAATCGTTTAATTTGAAGTTTCGAACGAGTGTTTCCACTCCCAGATTAAGCATGACGTAAAATTTCAAGTTTAGAGTAGCCTGAAAATATGGTTTGGTTGCTCCGCGAAGCAAAGCGGCCAAATCTTCAGGCTTTTCTAAACTCAAAATTTTACTTCATACCCCATGCGTATTAGACACTGAAATATTGTGAAGTTAGAATGCACCTAAAAACACTTTTTTTAACATAAGTGAAAATATTGAAATAACAAAATATTTACATTTTTCTTCATAGATTCTCAAGTCGGGTAAAATAATACAATGCGCTAAATTAACTTATTTAGTAATTTAATTAGAAAAAAATAATGATGTTGCGTTATTGCATTAATGACGTTTAATGGGTTAATCATTTGGCCAATGTTGTCGAAATAGCTAATGAGTAGTTTTTTATTAGGTATATCTATGTTTTAAATATAACAAAATAGCGCATACATTTGGGCAACTTTTTCTTCTGCAGAATATTCTGTATATTTTCCGTAAAGTTGTTAAAATTAAAGGAATGATTGGGCAACTTTTCATTTTCTGGAATGTTTTATACGTTATTTGTTGAGGTTCTCAAAATTGTTGAAAAATTTGAAATCTTCGAGCAACTGTTAATTCGGAGGAAGTTTCTTCCGAATTGGTCCATCCTAGTTCTTAAAGTTACTGGAATATCCCAGTAGGTCATTTCAATATTTAAATTTAATATTGTTTAAGATTTTGAATCATCCATCGTTAAGTACAACTTAAAAATTAGCATCTCTGATGCATTTAAGTATACATATCTCGTTGTATGTGAAGTACATTTTCAGATATTAATTTATTTTATAAAAGCGTTCAATTTAAAGCGTCAAGTAAGTGTTTCCATTCCTTGATTAAGCATGGAGTAAAATTTCGAGTTTAGAAAAGCCTGAAAATTTGAATTTGCCGGGGCGCGCGGGCGAAGCAGGTCGCGCTCCGGAAAATCCAAATTTTCAGGCTTTTATAAACTCGAAATTTTACTTCATGCGCCACGCGTATAAAAAACTGATTTAAAGTGAAGTTCAAAACATACTTAATTTTGATCTCCATTAATAACTTTTACGAATAATTATTTCGTCTAACCAAATCTTGCCCTTTCGAAATTCAAGCAACTTGGCTTGGGATGTATTCGTATAACTAGTGATTTAAAATGACCGATAATAAAATTTAAAATTACCACTAACATCATTACGCATAACTAAAAGAAAAAAACCGAAAGCAAATTGTCCTGGGCCCGTATTCACAGTACCGATGCAATTTGGCATTGGTGAGAAGTGACGTCATTATACTCCATACGGTTTGGTAAATTCTTCCCAACATTACGTCATTTTAGTGCGGTTCTCACCGATGGCAAATTGCATCGGCGATGTGAATAGGGGCCAGGCGCTTGAAGTTTAAAAGATTCAGTGTAAACATTTATAATATTTAGTAACTTGAGATCAAATAGCAGTATATTTTGAACTTCACTTTAAATCAGTGTTTTATACGCGTGGCGCACGAAGTAAAATTTTGAGTTTAGAAAAGTCTGAAAATTTTGATTTGACAGGGCGCGACTCGCTTCGCTCGCGCGTCTCGACAAATCCAAATTTTCAGGCTTTTCTAAACTCAAAATGTTACTTTATGCTTAACCAAGAAATGGAAACACTCGTTAGAAGAATTGAACGCTTTTATAAAAATAACGAATTTAGCAAAATTAAAAAACTGCAATAATCAGGAAATGCGTACTTATATAATTTATATTGTATAAGTTATACATACAAATATGTTACACTAATCAAAACATAACAAATTTTATTTTTTTGCGTGTAAACTATCTTAATAAATAAAATTTGTAATCATATTAACAACAATTCGTGTATACTCTATGGATAATTAAACAGCTATGAGATTCAACAATTGAATATACTTCAGTGATCATCACAAGACACCGAATAATATATCTTCAATAACTTTTGCGACATTTAGCTTCGATTACAATCACCATTCAATTGTAACCTTATATAAATACACTTCTATAAATAAATTAAATACACCATTTTCTGTTTTACTTATTCCTTTAAGCAGTGATTGGTCTGTTGGCGAATAGCTGATCTACAACGGTACTATCCGCCAGGGTGCTCACATCCCCCACATCCCTATCATTAACGGCAATCTTTCTCAATATTCTCCTCATGATCTTTCCGGATCTGGTTTTTGGTAGAGCTGGTGCGTTTTGGATGACGTCCGGTTGGGCGAACGGGCCGATCCTTTCCCGGACTAATTTTTTGAGTTCGGCCGTCAGAACTTGGTCGAATTTGGTGTTGTCGTTCGTTGTGATGAAGCAATAGAGGCATTCGCCTTTGACTGGATGCGGTTTTGCCACGACTGCTGCTTCGGCCACGCCGTTGTGTTCTGTTAAGACTGATTCGACTTCGGCTGTGGACATCAAGTGACCTGAGACGTTAAGCTTGTCGTCCACGCGGCCTGTCACCCAGAGGTATCCATCAGCGTCACGACGAGCTCCTGAAATTGACAAAAGAATAAAGTTTAGTTAAAAAGTTAATATAATTACATATACCGTGCAGCGGTTTAAAGTAAGATTTAGAGTAGGCGGCATTTTTTTTGTGTAGTTGCCTAGAATGCTAATTCAATGGTGGAATAAATTTAAGGTTACATATACCGTGCGATCGTTTAAAGTAAGATTTAGAGTAGGCATTTTTTTTGTGCATTTGCCTAGAATGCTAATTGAATGTTGGAATAAATTTAAGGTTATAGTAAACTATGTGTTAAAAGGCAGTAGTGCCAATCTAATTTAAAATTCAAAGCCTAATCTAAATCATGTTTTAAATGATAGCACGGTATTTAAGATAGCAATTTTGGTTGTAGTAATTTTTTTGATGATACTACTGATTATTTTAATATTGAACATTTTGCCACCATGGTTTTAAAACAATCTTGTTCTCAGCATGTGATTCCTAAAATACGTCTAGTATTTTTTACATTTTTCATTTGAAAAATGTAAAGCCCTAGGTAAAAATGATTCTGAAACTTAATTTTTTCAAGAAGCTTTGCAGCTGAAAAACCAAACGGACAACCATAATCAAAACAATGAAATCCTTCAAAACTGACATAAAAATGTTTTAACAAACAATGTCAGAGAAAGAAGATTCCTATTTAAATTTTGTCATTTTAAGTTGTATCTTGTAAATGAAGGCAACATTTCTAATGATCCTGTTTCCTATTCTGATGCCATAAACAGAGAAGATGGGCATTTATGGTAAACAGTAATATAAGAAGAGTTTCAGTTACTCATCAAAAATCAGACTTGGAAAAAAGTCAATCTATCTCCAGAAATAGAACCTTTGAGAGCAAAATGGGTATTCAAAACTAAATTGGATGTAAATGGAGAAGTAGCCGAGTATAAGGCAAGATTTTTTAAAAGTACTTGTACATTTTTAAATATTCGTTGTTTTCTTAAGAGAGGTCAGTTTGAAGTTTAAACGAGTGTTTTCCACTCCCAGGTTAAGCATGAAGTAAAATTTCGAGTTTAGAAAAGCCTGAAAATTTGGTTTGGTCGCGTAGCGCGAAGCGCGGAGCGGCCAAACCAAATTTTCAGGCTTTTCTAAACTCGAAATTTTACTTCATGCGCCACGCGTACAAGACACTGATTTTAAGCAAAGTTTACTCGTTCACAATATTTCAGTGCTTTCTGTGTTTAATACGCGTGGCGCATGAAGTAAAATTTTGATTTCAGAAAAGCCTGAAAATTTGGTTTGGCCGCTCCGTGCTTCGCGCTACGGGACCAAACCAAATTTTCAGGCTCTTCTAAACTCGAAATTTTACTTCATGCTTAGTCTGGGAGTGGAAAACACTCGTTTAAGCTTCAAATTAAACTCTTAAAAAAATGCGTATGCATTATACGTATGCATACGCATTTTTTTTAAGAGTTTAATTTGATTAATTGAAAATTCCCTGTATGTATACTTAAAAAAAAATCCCGGTATTAACAAATTAATCCGATGACTATTAGCCAAATCTACTAATTGAGGATCCGATTCAACTAACATTTTCGTTTAAGCTTACACAAAACCAACATAAATGCATTATTTATTTCTGTAAATACCTGAACTATTTAGTAGATGTGGAAATTGGGATTATACCACTTAAACTCACATTTAATACAATTGTGCATATTAGTTAAAATGATCTGTGGCTGGGTTTTTGCAGATTTAGTTTTTTGAAGACACTGTCAAAATGTGATGTTTAACCTTAAAATTTTAAAGCTGCATACCGGAACATACGTTTTCGCATGTTAATAGCAGATATATAATGAAGTTTTCTGTCTCTTTTCACACACGTAATCTGATGACATCAAACTATTTTCGTATTACATGTATTGGCGCAGAAAGCACTACAAATCATGGAAATCATGGGACACCTTTCGTGAATCGTACCTTAGCCTATTTACCTACATGGTAGCTCAACAACATAGGAACAATTAATCCAGAGAAATGGGACTTTCGTAGAAATTCGCGAGTTACTTGTTTTAGGAGGGAATGTTGTAAACGGTTATTGTTATTAAAAACTCTCTAAAAGTAAGAAGTATCTCTCCTTTAAGAAGCTCATATCCACAGTTTATAACTCTTTCAACTTTATATTTATCGATTTTTAATACATTATAAAGCTGTATCAGAGTGTTAAAGTTTATTAATAAGCCAGTTATCTATAATTAATATTGTTTCATAATATTAAAATGCTAAATTTCGGACCAAACCTTAATAAGAGTATATAGTTACAACTTCGTCTAGGTCATATGAATTGTAACAGAAAAAATGTGAGGCCCTTTAAATTTCTATAGAAATTTGGGCTTAAAGTTGCACCCCAAATTTCTATAGAAATTTAATGGTTTTCAAAGTTTTTTCAAAATCGAATTTGGGCAGTCTCTTATAAACATCTTCTACTATTATTAATTTTACATCATTAACTTTTCACTTATTGGTAAAATAAGGTAATTAAAGATGAAATAACTGTTCTGGAACTTCATAATTAATCAGCGTTTTAAGTGCCTGGCGCATGAAGTAAATAGTTTGAGTTTTAAGTTTGGAGGCCTTATTTTATACTAATTATTTTCTTGGAATATTTTATAAATAAATTAACTTAGTATTCATTGGAAATCTTTTTATGTTAAAATTATGAAAACCAACATTTTACTTTGTGGTGGATTTTGTATATTCTTTACGAATTTTATTAAACTTCTTAAAAGTGACAAATATTCATATATGTTTAATACTTTTCTCACTTAACCCGTGGTAAAACATTTTTGAATCTAATTCTAGATATTTAATTAAAACACTTAGTGAAAGTGAAAGTGAAACAAACCAAGTGTTTTAATTAAATATCCAGAATTAGACAAATATTGATATTATAATGGCAGAATGTCACAAAAATTATAAAAATTTACTTCATTCCAACGAATAAAAATAATATTATCAAAAATGGGTGTTGAAAACCACTGCTCTAGAAGCTCCAGAAGCTAAACTTTTGAGTTTACCTATCAGAGAAAATTGTATTAAAAAAATACTGAAGGTTATTTGTTGTAAAATTTAAGATTCAATGTAAACAACAATTAATGTAGGTATTCTGTTGTTATCACCTTGATAAGACGATCCATTATTACAAGCAGGCTTAACAGTGAGCGTTATATGTGGGTTATTTTATTTGAGTACAATAAAAGAATAATATTACGGTTTAAAAATAATTTTAACGCGTAGTGTATTGCAAATAAATGCAATAGGTTGAAGGTAAAACACATTTTCAAAAAGAATTACAACAATGCGTTTTATTTTTAGTAACTATTTTTAGTTCTTTTCAAAAACACAAAGATTTTTAACAATAGGTTTTTAATATGAGTAATTTCTAGTTTAGTGGAATATAAATAAATTGTTGCTTTTGTTTTGTTGTACGTTTACATTAATTGTTTTTCTGATTGTTAGAATTACTGTGGGACTAACAAATAATTTCATAATTATATATGCAGATACAGACTTAATTGAATTGTAAAATATATATTTTGTCATTAATATGCAATGTCATTTTAAACTGTGTTAAGTAATAGTAGTGCAAATAAAAAATTATTTTAATTATTAAACGTGTTATTTTCACTAAGAAATATGAATGCGCTAGAATTAGTATTCTGTTGCATGTTTCTAATTTGCAATAGAAGTTCGATAATGTTGCGGTATAGTCAGCAAGTCATTAGTGTAAAACTATATGTTATTAGCACGAAATAAATATTAATATTATTATTAGCCCCTGAATGCAGGAGATCATACAGTTAATAGTTGACCATACAGCTAATACTGTATAGTTGAGGCTGTAAGTTGTTGAAACTCCATAATATCACTTTAATAAAACATAAAACATTTGTTTAGGTTTAAAAATTATATTTATTGCACTACAACAGTTGTTTCCCCACATTGTGGCTTCATCAGGTAGATGAATGGTTGTCATTCATCTACCTGATGAAGCCACAGTGTGGTGACAATTTTTGTAGTACAATAAATATAATTTTTGAAACCTAAACAAATTAAGTGTTTTATTAAAGTGACATACAGCTAATAGTTCATTATTAATTTATTTTTTGTCACAGCTGCTCTGATATTTATCTACATGATTTATATTTGATTTAACTGTAAGGATTAAGCAGATTATTTCAGAACCTGTATTTAATAATCCCTTTGCTACTTCTTCGCATTGTAATTTGTTTGTTTTGGGCTATTGCTTGCATACATATTAATTATAAAGGCATTTCTTCTTTATGATACAATTTGTTAATACATACAAGTAAGCATTTGTATCCATTGCCAATTTAATTTAATGTATGAGGCAAATCCAAAAATAACAAAAACAAGCCCAAACCACCGTGAAGTCTTCATGGTTCATTGGCTTTGTTGTAAATTATTCTTGATATTCAGTTGCCTAACATAAGTTTGTGTACCACGAGAATCGAATAATACACTTTTTGACTCACCTGACTATGAAATATTAGCAGCGACGGCTCGTAGCCTAACTTCAGGGTAGGCCACAGCGACAATGCACACAAAATTTGAGGTTAGGGTCGCGCTTTATAAATACAAGGAATTGCACCACAAAGTTCAAGTTTCAATAACGGATACATATTACCTTGGGTCTCTGGCCTACCCTGAAGTTAGGCTGCGAGCCACCGCTGAATATTAGTCCATTCGGTTGCAGGCAAATCAATGTGTTTTTTAGCAGATTAATCTTGCTGGACTTGTACCAAGAGTTTTATCTCATTATTAACGCAATACTGCATTTTCTGGTGGCTTTGGGCTTTTTAAGCCGTGCTAAAGTTGTCTGTCTATTTAATGGCATTTTCTCATATCAGTAAGATAATATTCGATAATCTTTTATACCTTTTTAAACTTTTCACTTCATTTAATAAGCGTTTCATAAATTGAAGTTTCTCTTTGCTGCTTTTTTTATTGTTACAATATAAACTTTGTTTTTTTTTAATATGACCAAACGTAGGGTGTATTTACTGCGAACAGTTGCAGTCCTGTTTTAATAGTAGGGTATTTTAAACGTCAAATTTTAAGATGCTGGTAAATGATTATCAATGTGACAAATAAATCATAATTTGTCAAATAAACTGTCACGATGCAGAGATTTTCAAAAAAGAGAACGCTACAACTTGCAACTTTACAACACATACAGGGATTTTTTCTTTTAAGTATACTTTCACATATTCCATGTGAACATTTGTAAAATTAATGAACTAAACAAAACTAAGTCGAAGTATATTTTGAACTTCTCTTTAAATCAGTGTTTTATAAGCGTGGCGCATGAAGTAAAATTTCGAGTTTAGAAAAGCCTGATTTGGCTTGGTCGCTTCGCTGCGCTACGCGACCAAGCCAAATTTTTAGGCTTTTCTAAACTCTAAATTTTACTTCATGCTTAGTCTGGGAGTGGAAAACACTCGTTTGGTTTTTAATTGAAAGTTTTTAATAAGATCACGAATGTCTGAAAATTTACATTAAAAAATCGTAACATGTATACCTAAAAGAAAAATTCCTTGTTTTTACTACTTTTTTAAAATTTGAACATATATATAATAAAGAAGGTTAATTATAAAAGCGTTAAATATGAAACTTCTAATGGGTATTTTCACTCCCTGATTAAGCATGAAGTAAAATTTCGAGTTTAGAAAAGCCTGAAAATTTGGATTTGTCAAATTAAAATTTTTAGGCTTTTCTAAACTCGATATTTTACTTCATGCGCCACGCGTATAAAACACTGATTTAAAGTGAAGTCTAAAATTTACTCCTTATAAATAATTTGTCACTTTGCTTATTAAAACAAAGTGATATTTTCCAGTACTTTTTTTGGTTTGTTTTGTTTGATTGTATTTTTCATAATTTAGTCCCAACATTTACCTTCTCTAGCTTAATCGGCTCAATTGTGTTGCTGTTTTTTAACATAAAAATAAGAAAATTATTATTTCTTTTTTGTTTTGCGAGCGTTAAAATACAGCACAATGTTCTTATATTTTCAATAACTTAGATTAACGTTGAGCTTCTGTTATTTCAACTTTACAAATTTGACATTTTTATGACACTTAGGACTTGTCTACATCATGCGAACAAAACTCGAAATTATGTTTTAATTCAGACTATGGCTGTGAGCAGTAGACATTTTGCGTTTAGTCTAGACAAAACGTGAGACCACCCCATATGACCAGGATGGGCCCCCTTCAAGACGCGTGAGCCCCCCCTAAGACAAACTTCTGGGTGCGCGCCTGCTTCTATCATGTACTTGTATCCTTTTTTTATTTTAATCTTGTAGTGGATTAATAATTACTAAGTATGTTTTTAGATTTTTGCCCTTTGTGAATTTGTACTTATATTTTAGGATACAAAAATAAATATAAAATATTCACTAACAAATGTTGATTATTTTTTAAATTATCAAAACAGTAAATTGCACAAAAAAATAATAATCAATTATTAATTCTTCCGTGTTCTGGCGCCCTTTGGATCATGCGCCCGTAGGCGGTCGCCTAGGTTCACTGAATGAAAGAGCCGGCCCTGCATTGAACTATACTGCAATTCGGCATAAATTAATTATTGGTTTAAAATATATACCTTGAGCTGTAGTTTATCTCTTAACTCTAAATTAACGCGGATCGTGACCTATCTAGATCAATGAAACTAATCCAAATTGTAATTCATGCGTCAGGCGTATAAAAAACTGAAAGTAACTTTAAAATATACTGGTTAAATATATACGTTTTTAATTCACAGCTGACTCAGTGCATCTTAGTTACATTTTTTAAAGAACCATATTTTGCTATGGGCTGGTTTGATAGTTCACACTTGGTAAGTACCCACTGAGCAAAAAAAAAATATAACGTTATATCAACATTGTAGCAACATTAAACGTTATTTTAATGTTGATGAAACATTACTTAAATGTGTTTGTTCAGTGGGTATATAATAAAAGTTAAAATCAATGTGTACTCTTTAGAGTAACGAAATTAAACTTTAAAAAGTAAGAATATTCTAATACACCCCATTGATCCCATTAAAAATTTTGTGTTGCACCACTGACAACGGCGTATTATTCAAAATCCTTTTTATTCTGGAACCCTTCATTTTAATTTTTCGTAATGAAGACAATTGCATATGGTTATAATTCTGTTTTCCATACATTTGAAATTCTAAATACTCTAAGTACACTTGTTTAACGAATAATGAGAAAAATTAGCGGCTTAAACGAATCGTTATCGCCGCATTATTTGCAATTCCAAGACCATAACAGCAAAGGCGAATATTTAATATTCCAGCAACGCTAAATGGTTCGTGGAAATATGTTTTAATAAACTCACCATCTCCCGTGCAGTAATATCCCGGGAACTTCGTGAAATATGTCGTCTCGTAACGATCGTGGTTATTATAGAGAGTCCTCATCATGCTGGGCCATGGCTTTGAAAAGACCAAGTAGCCTTCGCCCTCACCTTGGATTTCCTTGCCGGCCTCGTCCAACAATACGGGCTGTACTCCGAAGAATGGGAACGACTGTGAATTGTTTTATAATTAGGATTAGATTGGAATTTGTTTGAAAGGGTCGTTTTTTCTTACGGCTGCTCCAGGTTTCATGGGCGTGGCGCCCGGAAGTGGGGTCAAGACGTGACCTCCCGTTTCCGTTTGCCAGAATGTGTCCACTATTGAGCATTTCTCGTTGCCAATTAGTTTGTAATACCACATCCATGCTTCTGGGTTAATTGGTTCTCCTACTGAGCCTAATACTCTTAAAGATGATAAATCATGCCTGAAAATGGACGAAATTAATAAACTATTAGGAATCTCTTAGAACTTATAGTCGAAAACTTAAAATGCAATGAACTAATACAAATAACTCGAAGATTTAGAAGGTAATGTGTTGCTGTCTTCATTCTAATACTACATACAGCGATTTTTTCTTTTAGGTATACATATCGCGATTTTTCCGGCATACGTTGTTTTGATTAAAACTTTTAATTTGAAGTATCTAACGAGTGTTTCCAATCCCGGATTAAGCACGAAGTACATTTTCAGGCTTTTCTAAACTCGAGATTTTACTTCATGCGCCACACGTATAAAACACTGATTTAAAGTGAAGTTCAAAATATACTGCTTAGGTTTGATCACATGGTAATAAATTTTACAAATTTTTATACGGAATATGTGAAAGTATACCTAATAAGAAAATTCCCTGTATGGTGTAAAAAAATCAAAATATTTAAAAAACAAAATATTTACATTTATCTTCACACATCCTTGAGTCAGGTTCAATAATATAATGTATTAAATCAACTTATTTAGTAATTTAATTAGCCAAAAATTAATAATGTTGCGTAATTGCATCAATGGCGCTTAATCGGTTACACGTAAGAACCCTACTTACCATCAATATTTCCGAATTCTATACTTTTTTATTGAGTTAAAAACTTTGTGTGTGTTTGTACGTGTCACCCAGAATTAAAATAATTAGAATCAATTCATGTAATTTAAATAATTTGGTAAGAAAAATTGTTCCGGCAATTATTCTGTCCAAATTATTTAAATTACCGAAGGTCATTAATCAATTATATCTATACACTGTAAAACAATTCCAACTGTTATATTAATATCGTATATTTTACACATTAAAATTCATAGAACATTTGCGTTTTGTACACTTACTTTTTAACCAAGCTGTCCTCGAATTTCATCAAAGCCCTGATTGCAGTTGGGGCGGTGTAGAATTGGTTGACTTTGTACTTTTCGACGACTCCCCAGAATCGATCGTTGTCGGGGTAGAATGGGGTACCTTCGTACTGAAATTAGAAGTGCGTCGTTATTTCGCCACTGTATGACACGCCAAGTGTTCAAACAATCAATTCGAAAAGTCACCGTGCGTTTGCTGATATTTACGTCATTGTGTGATCGACTGTCGTTTCATTACAAATTATTCAATTAAATATTTATAGTAAAATTTTGTTTGCATGTCGTGTTTATTCTTAATGATGTTAAGTACACGAAATGTCTATTTGTGAAATTGTTTCTTATTTTTCAAGTCATACGATGTGTTTTTCTTAAATTATGTATTGAACAATAAATGCTGCCTCCTTAATGGCAATTGATTGAAGTTCTTCCAGAAAGATAAATTGAATAACCTTTATTAGAGCCCTGTACGGGCCGATTTTTTTGGGCCCGGCCCACCAGCAAACTTTCCAAGCCCGACCCGGCCCGGTTAAAAATAATTGACTTGAGCCCGGCTCGGCCCGGCTCGAGTAAAAAAATAGAACAGGCCCGGCCCGGCCCGATCAATATATTAGTCTAAATAATTCAAAATTTTCACGGAGTTTTAAAACACTAGTTAATAAAGGTTTATGAAACTTTTAAATATATGTTTAGTTGTTTATAGATATAGTTTGCAATTAAAAACAAAAACAAACTTAAAAAAAAAACAGTCAGGCCCGGCCCGGCCCGGTCTCATATTTTGGATTGGAAGCCCGGCCCGGCCCGCTTGAAGAGATTCTAGGACCGGCCCGATCCGGTACCGGGCCTAGAATTTTTGGCTGAAAATCTTACTTACCAATACTGAAGTAGCGGCGTTAGCCAATGGCCCATAAACAACATAGGTATGTCCGGTGATCCAGCCAACATCGGCAGTACACCAGTAGACATCGTTTGGTTTGTAATCAAAGACGTACTTAAAAGTAGTGGCTGCGTAAAGGAGGTAACCAGCGGTTGTATGAAGCACACCTTTTGGTTTGCCAGTCGAGCCACTGGTGTACAACATGAACAGAGGATCTTCAGCTTGCATCCATTCGGGATAGCAACTGGTGCTGGCGTGTGGGACTTCGTCGTGCCACCAGAAATCTCTTCCATCTTGCATTTTAATCTACAGAAGAGACATTAAACAATTCGTTTTAGTAGTTTTAGGCTTGTTAAAATATTTAATAACATTATTGTTCTTGTATGTAGATAAAGAAACAAATTACGAATGTCATGCCAATTTTTAATTGAATTCTTGCATTCAGGTGACGATATTTTATTGATACAGGGTGTTTCAGGGTTCTATTTAAAGTTTGAAGAGGGCGCTGTTTTGGGGTGGAGAGTAGTAGAAATGCGGGGATGGTCTCATTTCGTTCCCCTGCTCCTGCCTTTCAGTTGCATGGATGGGCGGAGTGATGAGCAGCGTGCGTTTGCAGTGGAAATATTTTTTTAAAAATGGCGATACTGCGAGGGTGGCTCAAAGACGATTTCGTACGCACTTCAATGTTGCTCGTCACGGCCGTTCCTTCGAGGCCTACCATATTGAAATGGGTCAATATCTTCAGGACAAGCAGACTACAAACGAAAAAGGGCATAAGGGGCTCAACGTTCTGTGCGTACACCAAAAACTGTGGAACGTATACGCCAGGCAGTGGAGGCCACTACGAAGGCAAGCAGCTGCACAGAGGATGTCCTATTCATCCGTTCCTAGAATTCTGAAGCAGTTGAATTTCTACCCTTACAAACTCGCAATCACACAACAGTTGTTGCCACGTGATTACGTTATCAGAATCAAATTTGCTCAAACAATGCTTGAAATGTTGACAGAAGACATCGTTATCCTAACCAGTGACGAAGCCCACTTCCATCTATCCGGTTTTGGTAATAGACAAACTGTAGGTACTAGATATCACGAAACCCACGCTGTATCTATAACTCACCCTAGCATTGTGAAGAAGCATCTGTATAGTGTGCTGTTGAAAGTATTGGTGTAATTGGGCCTTACTTTTTTGAAGACGAGCATGGTATAGCGGTCACCGCTAACTCTGCCCGTTACGTAGAAATGCTTAGAACATTTCTTATGCCTAAGCTACGGAGAAGACAAATTTATAGGCAAAGAATATGGTTCCAACAAGATGGGGCGACTACCCACACATCAAGAGTGTCAATGACTGAAGTGCGTCACCTTTTTCTCGGAGTCATTTCTTTGCGAGGAGATGTTGCCTGGCCCGCTCGGTTCCCTGATTTGTCCCCATACGATTAATTTCTCTAATGATACACTAAAGCAAAAGCTTGTATCAACAAGCCGAGGACTGTACCAGAGCTAAAGGAGGCGATTTAACGAGAGGTGGCAGCTATCCCTCGACAAATGATTCAGCAGGTGATGTTAAACGTTCGGAAGAGGCTCAAAGAGTTAAACATAGATTTCGATTTTTGATTACTTAATGGCAAGTCCTCATGAACATATTTCGTTAGTAACGTTTTAAAAAAATAGTAGTTTGTGCATTTTTTTAAACGATAAAACTGTAAATAGAACCCTGAACACCCGGTATAAAAAGTTCTGTTCTTTACTTTTACTTTTGCTGAAATATTATTTAAAAATGTTACAATTGAGTCGCCTATCAAAAACTGGTAAATCCACTTTAAAACAATAGATTTATGGGTTTTTGGAAATAGGCGACTCAATTAAACTCATACTTTATTGCTTTGGTTGGATTGTACACCAGACGGCGCCGTGACTCGTTCTAGATGTGAGACGACCAAACAATGCTCGACGTTGAAGCCGTGCTTGGAGCACTTCTCCATGGCTTGGTCACAGATATTCTTCAAAGGCAGATGCTTCTCTCCTCTCCAAACACCATCGGCCGTGACGATCAGCTTTGCCTGGCAGTCTATTATTCTCTCGGCGAAGGAGTCGGAAGAGAATCCTGCGAACTGGAAAATTAAGGTTCCAAAATTACGATCGCGTGTGGATTTTTCAAGGTTCGATACAAATTACACAAAAAATTGAAAAATATGAACATACCATGTTTGTTTATAATATGCAGCAATAAAAAGTTGTTGTTAAGGAATTGGTTGTTAAAAAAATAATTTAGCAATTAATAGTGTGGTGTAATTATAGAGACATTTACTGTTTATAAACAAATTAACGATGTATGTATGTATGTATGTATATGAAGATAGGTATTCATATACAGTGAATTTTTCTTTTAGGTAAACATATGCAAAAGCTGTAAATTTTCCGACATTCGTTGATTTTTAAAAGAGTTCAATTTGAAGCTTTAAGCGAATGTTTTCCACTTCTACAATAAGCATGAAGTAACATTTCGAGTTTAGAAAAGCCCCGTGAAAATTTGTCGAGGGTAGCGCAACGACCCGAGACAAATTTTCTGGGCTTTTCTAAACTCGAAATTTTACTTCATGCGCCACGCGTATTAAATACAGATTTCAAGTAAAGTTCGAATACACATAAAATTCACAATATTTTAATTTTTATATGCGTGGCGCATGAAGGAAAATTTCGAGTTTAGAAAAGCCCAGAAAATTTGTCTCGGGTCGCTGCGCGACCCTCGACAAAGTTTCACGGGGCGTTTCTAAACTCGAAATTTTACTTCATGCTTAGCCTGGGAGTGGAAAACACTCGCTTAAAGCGTCAAATCGAACTTAAAAAAACAAGGAATATCTAAAGGTTTACAGAAAATAGGCTGAATTTGGAATACATATACTTAAAAGAAAAACTCTCTGTATTTGCTATGCCCAGCAATCTGAAATAAAATACTCCTAAATATAGATTTATTTATTAATTATTCACCCTTCCATTATTTGCTTTTCGTTTTTAAGAATCTTATAAGACAAAAACTTAAATTCATTTTCGATTTCTAATGGTTTTAAGAGTCGTTTCCTGTGTGCTTTCCCAGCTAATTTAAGTTTATGTTAAATAAGTCTATATTATCTTCTTTGCGTCGAATATCATTTTTGTAAATTGTTGTCTTTTTTTTTGTATGTGTTGCCTTTCCTCTTAGTTTTCTATACTAAATATTCTTACCATTTTTCATTGTTTACTTTAATGTATGGTTTAATATGTTCCGACTACCATGCTCATGCTATTCTGTCGTTTTTATTTTATTTTTAGCCGAACTCAGTAATATCTTTCTAAATATACATACAAATATCTTTATTCAACGAGTTTAAGTACACTATTCTATAATATAATACGATCTTGTATTTAAAAATTGTCCTATCGTAGGCTATCGACCCAAATTCTTTCTGCCATTTTCTAAATATTTTCCAAGTTTATTTAAGATTCTTTCAGTTTACTTTTACAAAATTCCAATTAATTAACAGTAAAATTAAATAAATACACTATGAGTCAAGCCATCCTGGGAATTGTGAACAAATTAGCGATAAATAAATCTTGTTTTGGAGCAAACTTTCCGTAATGTTATGTTTAAAATGGAGGAAATGGTGTTTATATTGCTGAAGTTTTTAATACTTATAAGTAACACTAATTATGTATATCCTTTAAATATATCATTACTAAATATTATTCGACGATACGTTTATATTGGTGATCTCAAGTGAAATTTGTTATATTTTCTGTTCGCTAAATATTTATCATACCAATGAAAAATGATTTTATAAACTTCCTACGAGTGTGTTATGATAAAAATAATCGTTTATTTATAATAATACGATGAAGTCATATAAGAAAAAATGCAATTATTCTCAAAGTTTGATGTGTGGATTAATAATCTCATCAATTGCATCCTGTTTATTCGTAAGCTAGATCACTCAAAATCAAGATTATATTGATTTGATTTTTAATAGAAAATGTTCTTGAACAAGTTTCTCATCTTTCACGTGGTGAAACATATTCAACTATGATTTAAAAAAAAAACACTTGGTTAAATTTCACTAATATTTATATTTAAATCATAAAAAATGTTCGTCTAAATTTTTTATGATTTAAACAAAAATATTAGTGAAATTTACCCAAGTGTTTTCTTTTTTAAATCATATTTGAATATGTTTCACCACGTGAAAGATGAGAAACTTGTTCAAGAACATTTTCTATTAAAAATCAAATCAATATAATTTTGATTTTGAGTGATTATCAGAAAATTAAATTATTAATTCTTTTACATAGAATAATTACAATTATTATCTTTATTTTTTATTATTATCTTTATTTTTTTTTTACCAAGTCAGGCAGTGAAACTAGAACTGGGCAGGATTAAAATCCTGGATTCGAATCCTTTCAGCAGACTCAAAAGAGGTATTCAAATACTTTAGTGAAAAATTATTGATCCGTATTTGTTAAATTTTTTAAAACGATTCGTATTCGCATGCAAAAGTAGGTGATTCGCATCCTTGTAAAAGGATTCGAATACTTACAAAAGGATTTAAATCCTCCAAAGGGATTCGAACCGTCAAAAATAATTTTAATTCATATGAGGTTCCGCATGAATCGTTCTTTTTAGTATTAGAAAATCAAGTTGTCACTAAACAAATTCAAGTTGGCCATAAACAAAATCAAGTTGTCTATAAACAATATCAAGTTGTCCGCATTTAGTTTTTCTATACTAAAGTGTGTTTTATCTGTTGATTCGTATTTTGCGAAATCAAGTTGAGTTATAGCAAGAAGAGCCAAAAATCAGTAAAAAGCTTTACGTAGTGCGATTCGTTAAACAATTTTAAGTACACAAAAAATTAAAAAAAAATTAAAAAATTAATTAAAACATTTAAAACATAAAAAACTAAAAAAGAAAATACTGTATGATTATTGAGGCCATTAATGTAAAAAGATCTGACTAGAATTTGTTTTTAACATTTTGTATACAATTTTTGCCGTTAACAATCCACTAAACATTACATAAACATTTGTAATGTAAAGCTGGTTGTTAATAGATATGATTTTAATTAAGACACTTCAAAAATATTGCTCAAATTAAGAATTTCAATGGCGCCGTGAGCGTTAATAAAGAACCATACAATATTTTTTTGTTTGGATTTTCTACTCAAAATAAATCAACGAATCAAGTTACCTAAAGCTTTTCACTCATTTTCTGGCCACCTTGTATAATACATTTATTTTAAGTTTAACTAAATTCATTTTTATTATATTTTTAAATTAATTTCCAAAAATGTATTTTCTTTTTAAAATAATAATAAATAATAAATACAAAAATAATAAATACACACTTGAGTTTGTTTAATGTCAGCTTCAATTTGTTTAGTGCCAAACTTGAATTTGATTAGGGACAACTTAAATTTGATTGTTATCAACTTGAATTTGTTTAACCCATTAACGGTCGAGCAATTATAGAGTTAACTCTAATAGTTGGTTTCAGGTACAAATTTTGCAATTATTTTTATGATTTCTATGAATGACTTATTGTATGATATACTGTGAATTTTTGTTTTAAATATACATAATGTATACGATGTACATTTTTGGGCATTAGTCGATTTTATATAAAAACGTGCAATATGAAGTTTAGAATGAGTGTTTCCACTCCCAGACTAAGCATGAAGTAAAATTTCGAGTTTAGAAAAGCCCCGCGTAGAAAACTTGTCGAGGGTCGCGCCAGCGACCCTCGACAAATTTTCACGGGGCTTTTCTAAACTCGAAATTTTACTTCATGCGCCACACGTATAAAACGATGAATATTGTAAAGTTTGAAATACACTGCCATTTTTTTTATGGGGAATAATCGAAATATTTATACAACAAAATATTCACAGTTTTCCTTATACACTTTTAAGTCAGGTCAAATATTATAATATATCAAATTAACTTCTATAGCAATTTAATTAAAAAAAAATGATAATGTTGCGTGTATGCATCAATGGCACTTAATGGGTTAAGGCCAAATTGAACTTGAGAGATTATAAATCTTGACAAACATTAACATTAAACATTAAATTAAATCTTCAAAAAAAAACATTGAATTTTAGACTATTCATTATTGGATCTGATATTTTACATAATTCTAAATTTTAGTTTTCCACTCAGTGCTGCCAGGTTGAAACATGTATTAGCGATAGATGGCACAAAAAACTGTAGATTTTTGCTATTTAATATTTAAAGCGATATCAACTATAGGTCTTTCAGCCATCAGTCTACTGATGTTTCAAATTATGTTATTTAGTCATGAGATAAAATGTACTAATAGATAATAGTGACAGGATGCTTGAGTTTAACTTAAATACTTATTAACTTGAATACTTTGAATACTCTATTTTAAAGAAGCTGATCAGACATTATTTCTTGCAGATCCTTTGATCGATGGTAATTTGTAACTTTGTAAGTTAAGTTTATTATATCTACATGTATAATTGACAATATTTTTTATAAATAGTGAATCAAGTTTTTATTTCGTAGTGTTTACAACGTGTAATTGTATATGTTACATTTTAGAATTCAGTATGATATCAATATTTAATTCCATTTTTTACCTTATGAATATTTTAATATTCTAGTGGAATTAATTAATTCATGTTACAGAACATTTTTTAGCAATTTCTTTCCGTTACTTTCCAAGGTTGTCTTTATTATTTATGTTACATAATATAGATAAGTATGCATTTTGTTTTATTAAATATAGATAGGTATAGTTCCTTAAATTTTTTTGTATGCAGGAAATGATCGCATTAGAGAGACAGCCATACAGCCATACACGAGATAAAATGTAATAGGTACATTATTTACTCAAATTTCAAACTTTGGAGAAAAACCTTTATTCTATTTAAAATTGATGTACAAGTAAATGCTAAAGTATCTTGATCCAGGGCCGTAGCCTTATGGTCTGGCTACGGTCCTGGATCACAAGTTACTTTAGCGTTTACATATACATAAATTAGAAATGGAATGAAGGTTTTTTCTCCAAAGCTTGAACTCAATATATTATATTTTTTTATCAGACTTAGCGCAAGTTTTTCCCGACCAAGACTCATATAGTCTTGGTCGGGAAAAACTTACGCTAAGTCTGGTAAAAAAATATAATACATTGAGTTTTGTTTTTAAGTATACATATCCTGATGTAAACGTTGGACATTTTCAGGCATTCATTGATTTTATAAAAGGATTTAATTCAAAACTTGTAACAAGTGCTTCCACTCTACTATTCCACCAATTTAATTTTCAGGCTTTTCTAAACTCGAAATTATATAAAATGTAAAAACGAATTAAAATTAATATGGACATTCTGCAAAAAAATGTTGTCTCATTGCGACAAGTCTCCAAATATTCATTGAAACAACTACTTCTCGAGCTAATACCCCTACAGATATTAAAATATACAATGAATATTTGAGTTACACGACAGATTTACTGTTCTATGCATAATTTATATGCAAAATGCAACATCAGGTCAAACTATTCTCTTACCAAATTAAATGAACCAACAAGAAATTCAAATAAATTTAAAAAATTACAGGGAATTAATATTAATTGTCTTAAGCTATCTATAGACGCGTTTCGAGATTTATCCTCATCAGTATGTTTTAGACTTTCAATACAAAAAATTTATTAAAATAAACAGAAAAACTTACAAGACTGTTAAAGCGTGCCGTTGAAACACCTACTAATGACTTAATCCCTTTACCTATAAATAACATCCCTTAATTTTCACTGGCCCCAGTTCTGTGTACCCGTTTCAACGACACACTTTAACATTCCTGTAAGTTTTTCTGTTTATTTTAATATTTTTTTTGTATTGAAAGTCTAAAGCATAGCTATACTGATGAGGGATAAATCTCAAAACGCGTCTGTAGATGGCTTAAGACAATTATTATTCATTTCCTGTAACTTATTTAATTTATTTCAATTTCCTGTTGGTTCATTTAGTTTGGTAAAAGAATAATTTGGCCTGATGTTGCATTTTGCATTTAAATTATGCATAGAACAATAAATCTGTCGTGTAAATCAAATATTCATTGTAAAATTCAATATTTGTCAGGGTATTAGCTCGAGAAGTAGTTGTTTCAATGAATATTTGGATACTTGTCTGATTGAGACTAAACATTTTTGCAGAAAGTCGATATTAATTTTAATTCGTTTTTATATTTTGTAAATATTCTGCAAACTCAATTTTTCCTTATGTTCAAATTTTTCTTTATGTTTGAAATTATATATTTATGCTTAACCAAATAGTGGAAAAATTGACTGCTTTTATAAAAAATAAAGATTTACTGCAAATTTATAAATGATCAGGATATGTATACTTAAAAGAAAAATAGAATTTTAGCAAAACAGAATAAAACTCGTGTATTTCGTGAGCGCTACGACGAGCAGGAGCAGTCCATGTAGTCTTTTTCGACGGGGAAAATTATAAACTCAACAACATTAAGCACTTTACTAAATTATTTTGCATTATTTTTTATTTCATTGCGTTTTCATAATTTTATGTTAAACATCGTTCGTTTTTATCAGATACTATTATCAGTACGACTATTAACATTTTTCTGTAGGTACCTAAAACCCAATATCGCATGCATTTACATTTTTTAATGCTGCAAAACTTACCACTAATGAATGAACAGCTCCTATTCTAGTGCACGCCAAAATAGTCACCACGGATTCCAAAATCATAGGCATGTAAATGGCAATTCTATCTCCGCGTTGGATCCCCTTGCTTTTAAAGACATTTGCCAATCTGCACACTTCTTCGAGAAGTTTTTTGTATGTCAGTCTGCTATAATCATCAGGATGGTTGCCTTCCCTGTAACAAAAAGAATAAGCAAATCCATTTAAGTAATGTTTCATCAACATTAAAACAACGTTTAATGTTGCTACAATGTTGATATAACGTTATTTCACTGATTATAGAGGCTTCTACTTCGTTATACATTGTTGAACATAAATAAAACACTGTTTATCACTTTGTTTGTATAACAATTGGTTTATTTGGTGACTATAGTTTCGATACTACACGTATCATTATCAAACTAACGGTTTGATAATGATACGTGTAGTATCGAAACTATAGTCACCAAATAAACCAATTGTTATACAAAGTGATAAACAGTGTTTTATTTATAACGTTATTTGTTTGTTTTTTGCTCAGTGGGAATATTCCTAAAAAAAAAACAAAAAAAAAACAAGAAAGTGAAAGTCATTTAAGTCTGTAACAAATATAAATGTAGAATTAAAAGACAGACAAATCGAAAATTAAATTTAATAATTATTAAGTGCCATGTTTTTATTAGTCTGTTACGATTCTATGAGCCTGAAATGCAACCCAATATATTTGTATATTGGGTTGCATTCCAGCTTTTCAAATGTCTTGTGCACAAATATTTCACTGCTGAGATGACATTTCAAATTATAGACCGATATCACTTCTCAACATGGGCTTAGCCAAGGGGGTGACCCCCCTCCCACCCTAGTCACCAAGAAATCATACATTTTAAATATAAGCAAACATATTGAAGTGTTTTGACAAGTTTTAAAAGAAAATACGACCAAGTTTTCAGAAAAATTAAAATGTCGTATCTAGTTTAATAAAGTTATGTAGTAAAATTAACTAAGAGTTCACGAAACTCAGTAAAACTTGGCAAAATAGGCTACATTACTTCGCTCCGCACTTCGCGCTACGCGACCAAACCAAATTTTCAGGCTTTTCTAAACTCGAAATTTTACTTCATGCTTAGCCTGGGAGTGGAAAACACTCGTTTATAACTTAAAATTGAATCCTTTTAATAAACCTTTAAAGAAAATTTCTCGTTATAAAAATGTTCGGTGTTACATAAAACTCTTTGTATATATATATATATATATATATATATATATATATATATATATATAATTAAAACCATTATACCCTTTCAGGTGTTGGGTGCATTAGTCTAATTAATGTCTATGTCTGTGTCTCGTAAACTATTATTCTCCAATTTTTCTTGTCAATTGCTGTCTTCCTGGCTTCCTCAATTGTTAATTGTTTTTCCTTTAGTATGTTGGCTATCCCTTCGTTCCACGTTTTTCTTGGTCGTCCCGGTTTCCTTTTCTTCGTTGTCCGTGCCTGCCATACTCTCTTTGCCATTCTATTGTCTTTCATTCGTTGCAGATGTCCCCACCAACTTAGCTGTCTTCTGTTTATACATGTTTGTATATCTTCTACTTCTAGTTCGTTTCTTATCTGTGTATTTCGTATTCTATCCAGTCTTGTTACTCCTTTGATGCATCTCAAGTATTTCATTTCGACCGCCTGTATCTTGCTTTTCTGTTCATTGTTCATTGTCCAAGTCTCGCATCCGAAGGTGAGTAAAAAAAAAAGACCTTTATTGGCATAATCTCCACACCTTAAAAACTAATTACACATTTACATTTGATTACCTCACCCACATTCCCGTATCCCTCTTACCCTCCCTTCTCTTTTCCCTTTCCCTCTCCCTCCCCAGCTTTTCCAACGTCCTTACCCCGCTCCCATCCTCCCTCATCCACTCCACTACCCTTCTATTCCCTTTCGCTCCCAGCCACTCCTCTTTCACCCCCTCACATTCCTCCGCCAAGTGTCCCCACGTATCCTTCCCCTGTCCACACAACACACACCTTCCATATTCTTCCCCCATCCATACTTTCCTTCCTCTCTCCTCCGATCCACACCTCGCCCTTGCCACAATCACCCTATCCTCTCTACCCCATCCCTTCTCTATCAAATACTTCGGCACCCTCCCATACACCTGCCACCTCCCATACATATCATTATACTGGCTTCTGTCAATACATCCTTGCCTTTCCTGCCCTTCTACCTCCTTCCCTTTTCCCCTCACCCACTCATCCACCTTCACCCCATTTCCTAGCCATTCCATTACCTTCGCCTCCGACAGCCCTACCCTCTCATACATTTTCCTCCTCTCCCCCCTCCATCTACCCTCACCCCCACCCACACTCGTCACCCATACATCCTTCACCAATCTCTCTTCATCCAGTTCCCACAATCTCATCTCGTACCTCACCACCCTCACCATTGCCTCCCACTCTAGCCTCTCTCTGTTGGTCTCCTGAAGCACTATGTAGCTTTGCGTGGACCTGTCCACCCCCACCATGTGCTTCAGGAACCACATCTGCTCCCTCTCTATCACCTCGTACCCTCTCGTCCCCCACACTTCTACTCCATACATAAGCACCGCTCTTACACACGCATCCCATATCTTACACGCAACCGTCACATTGTTCCCCATCCACTTCCCCCACTTGCCCCACGCCATTCCCCACGCCTTCCTCGCCTTACCCTGCACCCACCTCGCATGCTCCTCATACCCTCCCGTTCCTTTAAACCAAAACCCCAAATACTTGAAACTCTTCACCCTCTCAATAACTACCCCCTTCCACTACAATTCTTCCACCTTCCCCTCCCTCCCTTTATTTCTAAACTTCACCCACTTCGTTTTCCCTACATTCACATTCATTCCCCTTTTATCCATAAACCTCTCCACTCTCTTCAACATCTCTTTTATCCCTTCATACTCTCTTGCAACCAACACCACATCATCCGCATACGCCAGCATCCATACCTTCCTTTTACCCATCACCACTCCCCCCGCCTGCCCTTTCCTCATCACCTCTTGCAATTCACTTATGTATACATTAAATAGCATCGGGCTCAGCGGGCACCCTCGCCTCAAACCCTCCCACGTCCTAAAGCACCCCGACACCTCCCGAACTTGAGTATTGGCCTATATATTGATTTAAACACTTTCATTTTTGTTTCTGCAGTTATTTCTTTCTTATTTAGGAATTTACTTTTCATTGCATGGTATATCTTTAACGTGTTCTCAGCCCTTTTGTTAATTTCGGTGTCATTTTTCCCGTTCGCATCAATATTCACTCCTAGATATTTGTAGCATTCTACTTTTTCTACTTGTTTTCCTTCTATTCTTATATTTAATTTCTCATTTTCACCTATTATCATTACCTTGGTCTTCTCCTGGTTAATTTTCATTCCGTAATTGTCAAGTGTGTTTTTCCATATCAGGAGGTTATGTTGCAGGTCTTCTCTACTTTTACAGAATAATACTACGTCATCTGCAAACACTCTCTCCGATATATTCACTGGATTCAACTTGTAGTGTCCCACGTACATTTGTTTAGAGTGTGCATTACTTTTTTTTATGATTTCATCCATAAAAATGATGAATAACAAAGGGCTGAGTCCGCCACCTTGTCTTAATCCTTCGTTTGTTTTAAATGGGTCTGATGTTCTGTTGTTGTTAATTATATTTGTTGTGTTGTTGTTATAAATTGTGCTTATTAGTCTAATCAGTTTATGGTCTACTTGGTGTTTGTCTAATATACTCCATATTTTCTCTCTGTTTACTGTATCAAAAGCTTTTTGTATATCGATGAAGGCCAGATATATACTTGTTTGTTGTTGGTGCATTTTCTTTGTAATTTGTCTAATCGTGAAAATATGGTCTTGAATGCTTCTACCTTTCCTAAATCCACATTGCGCATCTTGTAGTTTGTGTTCTAATTTAATTCTTATCCGCGTTTCAATAATCAGTTCTAGTATTTTCATGATGGTGTTAATTAGGTTGATTCCTCTATAGTTATTACAGTTCTGTTTGTCTCCACTTTTGTATATTGGCACCAGTAACGTATCTGTCCACTCTGTTGGTATAGTTTCTTCTGTCCACACTTTATTAATTATTTTTGTTAATATTTCAAAACCTTTTTCGTCTATTTGCTTAATCATTTCTGCGTTTAACCTGTCGCGTCCTAAGGGCCTTTCCATTCTTCAATTTTCTAATTGCTTGCCTCAACTCTTCTTTGCTTATTATTGGTTCCATACTTTCTTTGTCGTAATTCATCTTTATTTTACTTCCATTGTCCTGTTCATTTGTTAGTAGTTCCATGAAGTATTCCCTCCACCTCGTCATTACTTCCTCCACATTTATCAATTTTCTACCCCCCTTGTCTTTTATATGTATTCCTTCACTTCTGTTATATATACCTAGACAATATTTTATTCTGTACATTCCTTTGAAAATGGTCTAACAAACCGAAACTAGTCGGAATAAAGTTTTAATTTGTGAAACAATACCAAGTGTTAAAATTTGTCAATTTTTGAAGAATTTTGCCAATTTTTACTGAAAATACAATTTTTACATTTAAAACTCATAAAAATCATTAAAACTGATTTAAGCCAAAATTGGCAACAAAAACATTAGAAAACCATCATATTTTAAATGAACGAAAACAATTACGAACATTGTGTAAGTTCCCAAAAATCGTAAAAGTTTATATTATAAAAAAAACTGACACATTCAAAAGTAAGGCTAAGAATTTTTAAAATTTAAGTATAAATTTGAATATTCATTCAAAAACATATTTGAATATTCAAATTATTCTTTTCTTTTCTTTCAAAAGGAAGGGTGAAGGATGGAAATCGGGTTGGGGGATGAGATGAATATTAGGGAATTGACTTAGGCGGTTAGCCATTCAGTCACGACAAGATTGTATTATAGTTTTTCATATTAATGAAAATGTGGACAACATAGTTAACACCCATGGCATCTGGAACAAATATTTTTCGTTAGAAAAATTATTCGCCCCAGGCATTTCTGCAGTGGACCAGTCAAACGACTCAGCCGCTCGGCCACCTTTAAATTATTCGAATAATGAAATTTTTGATTGTTTTTAGAATATTTTAATATTCGACAATTTGAATATGGTTTTAAATATATATTCAAATATATAAATCTGCAAAATTCTTAGCCTTAATTGAAACATGTATCAAACATTTGATTCATTGATTTGAAAAAGAAAATACTTGGTTAAATTTCACTAATATTTTCGTTATTTATTCCAACTAGTTTCGATTTTGAGTCATTCTTAAGGAGAATGACTCAAAGTCGAAACTAGTTGGAATAAAAACCCAAAATATTAGTGAAATTTAACAAAGTGTGTTCTTTTTTAAATTATGTTAAAAGATGAGAAACTTGTTCCAGATATTTGGTTCATTGTTTGCCCATTTTTTTTATTTAAATATTGAAATATTTTAATATGAAATACGAATAGTTTTTTCGTAATTTTATATATTATATTTTAATATGATTTTAAATGAATATTCTACGACTTAAATTAGAAACATTTTTCTTTTAAGTATACATATGCATACGCTGTAAATTTTCCGTTATTCGTTGTTTTTTAATAATAAACACACCGACAAAGATTTAAAAACAACTAATGACAGTGACGTACTGAACATAAATTTGTTTGTCAAAGTTTGTTTACACAGCCAAAACATTTAACATCGGTATTAAAAATTGTGTTACGTAAGCTATTGCAAATGTTTGTAAAATCCGAAAATATATACGGCGTTATATTTTTTTGATTTCACAAGCAATAGTTCGTTTACACAGCCAAATCATTTAACACCGGTATTAAAAATGGTGTTACGTAAGCCATTGCAAATGTTTGTAACCTCCAAAAATATATACTGTGTTATATTTGAATTTTACAAGAAAACATTTGCTATGGCTTACGTAACATATAATCTGTTTTTTTAATATGACCAATTAAGTATGACATTTCAAGAAATTAGTGATGTGATGCAGGTTGTGTGTTTTAGGTTAGGACAAGATTAATCACGTTATGTTGTAAATATACTTTAAATTTGTAGGTTATGTGATGGGAAATCTGACATTAATATGACAATTCAATTAACACACAAAGATTACGATTAGATATGTATTTACCTATCAGCGCCTCAAATTATTTGTATCTACTACCAATTTAATATAGTGTTTCTGAGGATCAGGTAGGATAGGAGGATCAGGTAATATTCCTTGCTCAGGAATATCTGTCTTCTTTATTATCTGCCCATTTATATATTCAAATTTGAAAAAAGTTCTAAATACAATGAATTTTTCTTTTAGGTATTCATGTTACGATTTTTCAATGCAAATTTTCAGACATTCGTGATCTTATTAAAAACTTTCAATTTAAAAACTCTAACGAGTGTTTTCCACTCCCAGACTAAGCATGAAGTAAAATTTCGAGTTTAGAAAAGCCCCGTGAAAATTTGTGGGGAGTCGCGCAGCGACCCGAGACAAATTTTCTGGGCTTTTCTAAACTCGAAATTTTACTTCATGCGCCACGCGTATAAAACACTGATTTAAAGTGAAGTTCAAAATTTACTTCGACTTAAGTTTGATCACATGTTTATTAATTTTAGTAATGTTTGTATGGAATATGTGAAAGTATACTTAAAAGAAAAAATCCCTGTTTGTGTTGTAAAGTTGTAAGTTGTAGCGTTCTCTTTTTTAAAAATCTGCATCGTGACAATTTATTTAACAAATTATGGTTTATTTGTCACATTGATAATCATTTATCAACATCTCAAAATTTGATGTTTAAAATACCCTACTGTTCAAGCAAGACTGCAACTGTTCGCAGTGAATACACCCTAAGCTTAGTCATATTAAAAAAAGAGAGTTTACGTAACACCATGTTTAATACCGGCGTTAAATATTTTGGCTGTGTAAACGAACTTTGACAAACGAATGTGTACGTCACTGTCATTCGATGTTTTTTTTAATTTACGTAAACGTCTTATGTAAACCCCTCATAAATAAAAGTACATGTAAACGTGTCATAAATTAATGTCCGTGAAATCCACTGTTGGTGTAATATTAAATTTAGAATAGTGTTTTATTCTGTATTTTTATTAATCAAATTTATTGCGTTTTTGATGTTTCTCTGTAAGAGAAATAATTTTTGTTGGAAATTCAATATATGTATATTAAGTGGTGGTAAGTCGTGTTCAAAAATTAATACGTTTAGTGTTATAATTTCAAATTAAATAAGAACAATATTGCATACATAAATGAGCTAAACTAAAAAAAAAAACACACGTGTCAGCACGTTGAAAATGTAAATATTGTAGGTACTATTACATTTTCAGTGTATTGTTCATTTAAATTTGGTATCTATGTTTGAAACTAGGTTACGTAAGAAAATATATATTTGTCTATTCAGGCTAGTGATATACGAGGTAATGCAATAAATTAAATCTTCTTTGAGTTTTAATATCATATTCCTCGAGTTATGTTTACCGATGCCAGTACATTCAATAACCCTTGAAAAGTGTTAGGATCAATTGAATAAATACTGAAAGTACTTGTGTGTTTCTTACTGTTAATATTTAGAAAGTTTGTATTATAATTTTTCAAAAATATTTTATTATATATTTTTTATCCCTCTTATATTCTCTAAGTCCTTAGATATTGGTTGTTTTTTTAAAGAGTTCAATTTGAAGCTTTAAACAAGTGTTTTCTACTCCCAGGTTAAGCATGAAGTAACATTTCAAGTTTAGAAAAGACTAAAAACTTGGACTGCTCGGTCCGCGCAGCTGAGCAACCAAACCAAATTTTCAGGCTTCTCTAAACTCGAAATTTTACTTCATGCGCCACGCGTATAAAACATCGGTTTCAAGAGAAGATTACTTGTTCACAATATTTCAGTGTTTTCGGTGTTGAGTACGCGTGGCGCATGAAGTAAAATTTCGAGTTTAGAAAAGCCTGAAAATTTGGTTTGGTCGCTCCGCGCTTCGATCTACGCGACCAAACCAAATTTTTAGGCTTTTCTAAACTCGAAATTTTACATCATGCTTAATCTGGGAGTGGATAACACTTGTTTAAAGTTTTAAATTGAACTCTTTTAAAAACAAGCGTATGCCTATGTATACTTAAAAAACATTCCCTGAAAATTATTTTTTAATGAATGAAAATATGTCACCTAAAAATTTTACAATAATGCAAAAATTGACAGTACGCGCATAAACTAAATACAATAATTTAGTAGAGCAACCGTTTTGAAATGTACAGTTATTAGATAAAACAATAGGTATCGCAATTATTAAACAATAGTAATAATAGAATGCAATACCCAAGTATGCAAATATTCATTTAACATTTTGAATACAATATCCATTCAAATTTATACATTCTTCAATAAATACAGGATATGGAAAGTAATTCGAAACTAAATTGACTTAAAAGACAAGCAATCACTAGTAGAACTAAATGTATAATTGTGTTATGCAAGGGTCAGTTGTTCAAGACTATCTTGATTTAAGCTTAGTTTCAAAAACATTAATAAAATATTTGGAAAATTTTCAACGAGACAAAAAATGTTTGCAAATAAAATAAACTAAAGTTGACATGTTGAAGTGAATTAAAAAGAAAATTTGGACAAAATACAAGTTAATAAAATATGCAGAATCAACAGACTGTATAGGTGACATTTTTTAAGCCTTAGTTATTAGATTTAAGCTAGTTTTAAGTTTTATACCTTTACTATTGTAATTCATGTTTATATTTATGTATTTTTGTAAATGGCTTCCGTTGATTTGACAAATAAATAAATAAATTTAATTTAAACTGAGTTTAATCTAAATGACTATTGAACAATTGGTACTAAGTGATTGAATGACACTTTACATTATTAAAGAGCTTATGGAACAAATACACTTGTACACTTTTATGGCGCAACTTGCTGTTGCGTAATTTTTAATTGGCAATATTTGTTCACAAACAATAAATTATCAATTTACAGATAAATTTGAATGACTTTAAGCTGACATTTTGTTTTTTGAAATGTAACTTGCAATTTAAAAATCGCGCAACAAAAAGTTGCAGCTAAAAATGTACAAGTGTAAAAGCACCGTTAGTCAAATACAAGTTAGTAATTAAATAATAAGAAATTTTCTTAGTAAAATAGTTATTGTATGCCATTCTGAGATTTACATTTAATACCTTAATTTACATTATTTCTGTCACCAACTATAAAAAAACACGTTTATAGAAAACAATATATAGTCTATATTAAGCATAAGTTATTGTAATTTTATTAAATTTAAATGACAAGTGGTTCTTAACTGGTGTTCCGGAAACATTGGAAGATCGATAGAAATTTAAAAGTTAATAACCCATTAAGCGTTATTGTTGCTATAATGCAACATTACTAATTTGGTACAAATTATACACTCTTTTGCCTTAAATAATATTTTTTTTACAATGGCTATAGTTTACAATTTAAAATAAAAGTGGTAAAACAAAGTAAAATGTTTTTAATTATTTCTACAAACATGTACCACGAAGTGAATGCCAACCAAATTAAAGATATCAGGGTTGTTAAAAAAACCTTTTTTTTATTTTAATTAAAACAAACAGTTTTTTTAACAAAACGTGCTTTTTTCATTGAAACAGGGTTTAAAACATTAACAATTATAAACATGTTTAAAACACGTTTAAAACGTGTTTAAAACGTGTTTAAAACAGAACAGAAAAACGCTGTAATTATCGGGATATGTATACTCAAAAGAAATATGCCCTGTGCATTTTTCTTTTGAGTATACATGTCCCGATAATTACAGCTTTTTTTTAATTTGCGGGAATTCGTTATTTCAAAGCGATTAATTTGAGGCTTTTAACGAGTGTTTTCCACTCCCAGACTAAGCATGAAGTAAAATTTCGAGTTTAGAAAAGCCTAAGAATTTGGATTGGCCGCGTAGCGAAGCGGAGCGGCCAATCCAAATTAGGATTTTCTAAACTCGAAATTTTACTTCATGCGCCACGCTTAGAAACACTGATTTATAGTGAAGTTAAAAAAACTCACACATACAACAACGATTATAGGCAACCTAATATACGTTAAAGTTATTGGGTTTTAAACAATTTGTTCAGCGCAGAATTTGACTCACGTTTTATTCACACCTACATATTAGATTGCTAAAGCTGTATATTTTAAACTTTGCGATATTTCAGTGTTTTATACGTGTGGCGCATGAAGTAAAATTTCGAGTTTAGAAAAGCCTAATTTGGATTGGCCGCTCCGCTTCGCTACGCGGCCAATCCAAATTTTCAGGCTTTTCTAAACTCGAAATTTTACTTCATGCTTAGTCTGGGAGTGGAAAACCCTCGTTTAAAGATTCAAATTGGAATCTTTTAAAAAAATATCGAATGGTGTGAAATGTACAGTGTATGCATACAGAGAGGTTTATGTAACACCGAACATTTTCATAACAAGAATTTTTCTTTTAAGTATCCATATGCATACGTTGCACATTTTCCGATGCTCGGTTTATTAAAAGAATCCAATTTGAAGCTTTAAGCGAGTGTTTTCCACTCCCAGGCTAAGCATGAAGTAAAATTTCGAGTTTAGAAAAGCCTGAAAATTTGGTTTGGTCGCGTAGCGCGGAGCGCGGAGCGGCCAAACCAAATTTTCAGGTTTTTCTAAACTCGAAATTTTACTTCATGCGCCACCGGTACAAAACACTGATTCAATTTAAATTTTAACGGTGTGTTTTAAACTTCGTAATATGTCAGTGTTTGTACCGGTGGCGCAAGAAGTAAAATTTCGAGTTTAGAAAAGCCTGAAAATTTGGTTTGGCCGCTCCGCGCTTCGCGCTACGCGACCAAACCAAATTTTCAGGCTTTTCTAAACTCGAAATTTTACTTCATGCTTAGCCTGGGAGTGGAAAACACCCGCTTAAAGCTTCAAATTTAATTCTTTTTAATAAACCAAGCATCGAAAAATGTGCAACGAATGCATATGGATACTTCAAAGGAAAATTCTCGTTATTAAAATGTTCGGTGTTACATAAAACTCTCTGTATGTATACCTGAAAGAAAAATTCCCTGTATTTAAAAATCATATTTATGCACACACAGTTGTGATATTTTATTGTAATAAAATGTTATATTTAATAATGTAATTTAAAATTTCTATCACAATTTAGCTAAAATTTGAAAATGTAAAAAAATATATTAATGAAGTAGTAAAAAATATAATTTAGCAGATTTATGATAATAAAAAAAAACGTTTTAAACATATTTAACGTTTAAAACATGTTTAAAACAAAACCGTTTAAAACACAACGGCTGTTTTTAAACGTGTTTAATATACTGTTTTAAAACAAAGTGTTTTAAACATAACAACTCTGGAAGATATAGAAAAAGTCTAAGAAAAATGGACATAATGGAAGATATACCAATTGTCTGTGAGAATTCAACAAATCGGCATTTAATATTCTGAGCGTGAACTTCATTTATTTATATTTAGGTGAAATGATTTGGCTAATTTGTAATTAAGCAACATTCCACTCGACTAATTGCCAATTGAACCGTCCATTGGAAACGATGTCCAAAATAGAGAAAGCCGGGTGAAATTTTTGGGTTGTTATTGCGACAATTAGAAATGGCTTGTGAAAGAATACGTGCGTGTCGATAAGTAAATACAATTTTTTTGAACGTGATTCGAATACGTTTCCTACCGTTTCCGTTTGCATCTATGCATAATTGTATTTTCTATTATTTATTAATATAATAATGTAATAATCACGAATGTTTATAGAATTAACTTTTTATTATTACAGGAATAATTTTATTTTATTTATTATCAAGTTTGCCACCTATAACGAGATATAACGCTTAAAATCATAATAAGAAAATTAGTTATATTAATAATACCACAATTTTTGAAAATCACCACATTTAACATTTATTTAAATGTCACTTTAATAAAAAACTTAATTTGTTTAGGTTTTAAAATTATATTTATTGTACTACAACAATTGTTTCACCACACTGTGGCTTCATCATCTACCTGATAAAGCCACAGTGTGGTGAAACAATTGTAGTACAATAAATATAATTTTCAAACCTAAACAAGTTAAGTGTTTTATTAAAGTGATATTATGGAGTTTCAACAACTAAGACCCTCAACTATACAATAAATGTTAAATGCGTTAATTTTCAAAAGATGTTATATTTATGATTACAAGTAACGAATCTTTCGTAAATTATATTTATTTTAATCGTAATTGCAACGCCAGCAGATTCTGTATCATCAACATAATTATAATAATTATATAATGCATAATATTGATGTTTCTCATTTCTCTGTTTATAGATAAGAATTATCAAATATATTTTTTTAGTTTATTGATTCGAAACAAAATCAAGATGTTTACTTTAATTAGCGAATTTAATATGGCTTAATATTTTTTTTTAAATAAACTTGAGAACATTTTATGCTGGCATTTCAATTTGTTCTAAAAATAAAGTTCCCAGATTTGTTGCTTGTAAAACCGGGACAAAAATAGTCAAAAAAATGTCAAATACCGGTAAACAGTTTTATCGATTTACCGATAAATACTCTCAAAATCGTTTTTTTCTCTGTATTAAACAAACGTACTTAGATACATGCGAGATCATATAAAAAAAGTGGTAGTTACTTAAAAAATTGAGATGTTTTTACGGAACAAAAAAGCCGATAATGTCAAATACAAGTACATAACAAAATAATAGTAATAGAGTAATACGCATATAATAATATAATATTTAATAATAGTAATGAGAAAGACAGAAAGAAACAGAAAAACAATCAAATTCTCGATAGATTTCCATGTCTATGAGGTATTCCAAAAGTTCACGATTGATTTTATTTAGGTTAGATACAGTGAATTCTAACCTATTTGACATTATTTGTGTTAAGTTAGGTTAGGTTAGATGTAAATTACTCTAAACTTTCTGACAGTTCATACGTACCGTTGGATTAGGTTAGATCCAAGTTATTCTAACCTATCTGAGAGTTACTAGGGTTAACTTAGGATACGTATTAACTATACGTATCCTAAGTTAACCCTAGTAGCACTAAGATAGGTTAGAATAACTTGGATCTAACCTAACCTAACGGGACTCAAGAACTGTTAGAAAGTAAAGAGTAATTTGCATCTAACCTTACTCTAAACTTTTTGACAGTTTTTGAGTTCTGTTAAGTTAGGTTAGATCCAAGTTATTCTAACCTATCTGAGAGTTACTAGGGTTAACTTAGGATACGTACTAACTATACGTATCCTAAGTTAACCCAAGTAATTCTCAGATAGGTTTGAATAACTTAAATCTAACTTAACTTAACGGAACTCAAGAACTTTCAGAAAGTTTAGAACCTAACGTAACACAAATAATGTCAGATAGGTTAGAATTCTATGTATCTAACCTACAAAAAATCAATGTAATTTGTTTTGACAGTTATTTGGGTCGAGTTAAGTTTTTTATAAACTAGATTAAGTTAGATGCAAACTACTCTATACTTTCTGACAATTCTTGAGTTCCGTTAGATTAGGTTAGATACAAGTTATTCTAATCTATCTGAGAGATACTAGGGTTAACTTAGAATGCGTACTAACTGTTTTGACAGTTATTTAGATCGAGGTAAGTTTGTTATAAATTTATCTAACCTCAATGACTGTTCTAGAGATCAGTTAGGTCATATACTGATTATCAAGGCTTGAAATTTAAATATCCGAATATTGACATACGAAACCCATTCAAAATATTCAAATAATTAATTTGAATTATGTAGTGTTACAGAATATGTCTAAGATATTTGAATATTCAAACAGTTTAATTAATTAAATTTGTAAACAAGTGAATAATTTATTGCTAGCAAATGTGGTATTTTAATATCCAAATTCTCAGCCACGCTAATTATGCTAAGTAGGAGTTGTGAATTTAAGGTCTTTTCCAATTACTAGTAAATTGAAAAATTTATTAATTAAAACCGGTCTACCGATAATTTACCGGTAAATTACAATATCAGTGTATTAGGAGTAAAAGTTATTAAATACACGAAAAATTAATAGCATTTGCGCTCGTGAGCCGCGGTTTGCCTACCCCTAATCTAACCTAACAAAAGTAACTAATGAGATATGATATGTTAACTATCTTTAGTTACATGAGAGTAATCTATCCTAATTGTCATCTAACTTAACTAAATAAATTTTCATTTAGCTTGTATCTACCCTAAGCTAGGACAAACTTTATTTTTATGTGAATTTACTAACATTTATTGATTTGTTCCTCGTGAACGCCGATAAGAATCGAAAAGACGATAAATCGGGGCCCCTGAATGGCCCGAAGGATTTGTTCAAGATAGCGGGACTTAATATTAAAAATCCAGACAAACCCGATTAATCGGGACACCTGGTTACCCCTCCTAAAAGTAATATTTCTATTGTCCTAACGGTTCATGCATTCTTTTTTAAACTGTTATAATCTTAAGCAAATATGATTTTATATTAATCAATATAGTTTTCATAATTTTGTAATTTATAAATTCAGGGTGAGTTACTTTAAAACATGGGTGAACAAAATTTGTATAAAACATCGTATGTTTAATTAAAAAAAATCTCTAGAGTGCCATGAAAAATATTCTAGGTTGGCAACTCTGAAAATTTACATAATAATTATTATGTCTGACGTTTCATATGTCAATTTCTGATGTGTGTAGCCAACTTAAACTTGAAAAAAGATTAAGTCATGGCAGTCTAGAGGTTTTTTTTTATTGAACATATGAGATAAATGTAATATAAATTATCAGCTGTCATGCATGTTTTGAATTCTGCAATTTAATAAGCGTAAATAATTGTACTTAACGAGTTTTACCTTTTGAATATAGAAATATTACAATTTTATTATTATAATTACTTAAATCACTTCAAAAATGCAATTGTTGATTTGAAATCTATATCTTTTCGGTCAGCATTTTGTACGAAGTTGTTAATTTAAATTAGAATCATTTTGAAATCTACGCTAAATCACTGTTTTGTACGCGTGGCGCATAAAGTAAAATTTCGAGTTTAGAAAACCCTGAAAATTTGGTTTGGTCGCTCCGCGAAGCTTCGCGGAGCGACCAAAACAAATCTTAAGGCTTTTCTAAACTTGAAATTTTACTTTATGCTTAACCTGGGAGTGGAAACCAGGGCTTCGAACCGTTATTTTTTTCGTTCCTGTTCAAATAATAAAATATATATCGGTTGGGTTCCGGTTTTCGTTAAGGAAAAAAACAGTTTTTGCGGTTTTCGGTTCAGCTTCAAGTGATTGTTTTATTTTTTTAAATGTTTTATATGAAATAAAAACATTTAAAAAAATAAAACAAAAATGTTAAGGTGTTTTTGCGGTTTTGGGTTCAGCTTCAGGTGATTGTTTTATTTTTTTAAATGTTTTTATTTCATATTAAACAAAATGTTAATGTGTCCAGCATAGCACTGTCCTTGTTATAGATATGATGATTTAAATATTAAGAATATGTAAAAGTGTCTGAAATTAAATTTGTTTTACTTTTATTATTATTATCACATTTACAAAATATTCCCAAAACAAATATTTTTTGCATTTTTTCGCTATATCTTAGTAAATATCTGTCACATCTCAGCAGTATGTATTTTCAACTTTTCTTTAAATTAGTGGTTTATACGCGTGGCGCATGAAGTAAAATTTCGAGTTTAGAAAAGCCCCGTGAAAATTTGTCTCGGGTCGCTGCGCGACCCTCGACAAATTTTCTACGCGGGGCTTTTCTAAACTCGAAATTTTAATTCATGCTTAGTCTGGGAATGGAAGACACTCGTTAGTTTAAAATATGTCACAACTATCAAAGTGCGTGTCGCAAGTGTCATAAACAAAAACAATAACATGACCATCTAATAATATATTGTCTTAATCACTTCATTTTTAAATTACGATTACTGGTCTCTAAATTGACATTAAGAAAAATTGAGTTTGCCAATAGTTCACGGAATAACTTTAAATAAAAACACTTTTTAACCTTTCTTCACAAACTTATTTTATACCAAAAATAAATTTGGTATAAAATGGTATAAAATAAATTTGTGAAGAAAGGTTAAAAAGTGTTTTTATTTAATTTTATTATCATCTTCACGTAACTCACTCATATTCATAGTTCGCAGAATATTTACAAATATAAAAACAAATTAAAATTAATATGGACTTTCTGCAAAATCCAATAATGTTTCATTCAACTGCTGTGTATGCTTCAAAATGAATTTACCCAAAAACTAAAACAATACGAAATTATTGACCTTAGCGTTTATATGCAAATCAATTATTCAATACTTTTCCCAGAAATAAAGTACAGGAAGGACAAAATCCACCTTAAATATTAGAAAGACAAAAATAGTTTAACACATATACACGATTCCGTATAACCTTCGGGTTTTAAATTTCGGAAAAGAAAGGTATACTCGCTATAAAGTACGAACGCGATGAATAAGCAAAAACGGTTAAAATAATCCAGACGCATTGTTATGATTTCATAATGAATGCAATAACGTTTTATTTTAACAAATAAGGTGCAAAAATATGACAATTTGCAGCAACACAAATTGAACTTAAACACTTAGTAAAGAAATAAATATTTTAAATTGATATTAATAATAAGAATCAACTAGCAAATATTTATTTAAATCATGTAATACATATAATTGACACGAAGAACTATTCTAAATTAATACTAATAATAAGAAATTTGAAATAAAATTATTTAGAAACAGAGATTAAAATAGAAATCAGTTTTCGTTCCTTGTAAATATTTTTGCTCCGATTCAAAGCTAAAAATATTGAACAATCATTATTATTCCGGATCGGTTTAGTTTCGTTTAAAAACCGTCCTTGTTCATTCCGGATTTTATTATTTAATGAAGAAAAGGACAATAGGATGTAATTTATAATATATAATATATATATATATATATATAATTTTATCGTTACTAATTGATTATTGAATTGGAACGAACTAAATAATGAACAATATTATGGGCGGAAAAGGCAAAATATTGCGTCCAGGGTCAAAATATTTGTTGAAAACTTATGTCAATTATTTTCACGTGAAACATCAAAAATATACGATTTCTTGATGTCCAGGGAAACTATTGTAAATTCATGATAATTTTGATAATCAACGAACTTCTTGGAAATTTACACTTAAGTGAAGATTAACGCATATCTTGTAAATTCATAAAAACCGTCTGGTTTTTTATTTTGAAAAATTGATGATAGGTATCTAGATTTTAAAAATTATCGAAAATCTTTGGATTTCACAAAAACCGTCGGAATTTAAAAAAATAACGAAAATCTTGGAAACTTACGAAAAGCGTTTACATTTTTAAAACTGACTAAAACGTTGATTCACAAAATCCGTCGGAATTTTGAAAATTAACGGAAATCTTGGAAACTTACGAAAAGCGTTTACATTTTAAAAATTGACTAAAACGTTGATAATTCATAAAAAATGGTTAATTTTAAAAATATAATTAAATCGAGGAAATTCATGAAAATGAACGAAAGTTTAGAAAATTCACGAAAATTGCTTATGTTTTAAAATCTAACAAATGTCCAGAAAATTCATGAATAGTATCAACATTTTTAAAATTTTAAAAATCAACGAAAACCGTCAGAATTCTGAAAATTAACGAACATTTTGGAATTTCATGAAAAAGGTCCACCTTTTAAAAATTAATAAAAATATTGGAAATTTACAAAAACTGGAACATTGACGAAAAGTATCAACATTTTTAAAATTAACCAAAAGTATCAACATTTTTAAAATTAACCAAAATCTAAAATATTTAAGAATTTTAAAAATTTAAGGAAATCTTGGAAACTTACGAAAATCGTTTACATTTTAAAAATTGACTAAAACGTTGATAATTCATAAAAAATGGTTAATTTTGAAAATTATTCTAAATCGAGGAAATTCATGAAAATTAACGAAAGTTCAGAAAATCCACGAAAATTGCTAATGTGTTCAAATTTAACGAAAATCTAGAAAAGTCATGAATAGTATCAAGATTTTAAAAATTTACGAAATTAACGAAAACCGTCAGAATTCTGAAAATGAACGAAAATCTTGGAGATTCTTGAAAAAGGTCAAAATTTTAAAAATTAATAAAAATACTGGAAATCTACAAAAACTGGAAGATTGACGAAAAATATCAAGATTTTTAAAATTAACGAAAATCTAAAATATTTAGGGATTTTAAAAATTGAAGGAAAAAGGGTTAGATTAACTAACATTTTAGAAATTCATTTAAAATTCTCGAAAAACTAAGATGATCTAAATTCACGAAAACTGTCAACATTTTTAAAATTAACGGAGTCACAAAAAATTGCCAATCATTTAAAAATAATATAGTATAATTCTGTATTAAATTAAAAAAACTAATTCAAAATTGTCTCATCAATTGTTAATTAAACAAAATCATAAAAATATTCACTTAAAATAAAAAATAAGTAATAAACTACATTTTCAAAATTAACGGAAAGTCATGAAAAATTGCCAATAATTTAAAAATAATATAGTTTAATTCTGTATTAAATAAAAAAAAACTAATTGAAATTTGTTTCATCAATTGTTAAACAAAATCATAAAAATATTTATTTAAAATAAAAAATAAGTCATCCATGTATCCAGTGTTAAAACTTAAAATTGTCGATAATTTAAAAACCGTATGTTTTTGAGTTTACGTGAAGTGAGTATTACACTAAAAAATACTGTTATTCCTTACTTCACTTTTTATTTGTATCTCTAGGTGTACATTTCGTCGAAAAGTGATGAAATTTCAAAGATTGGGAGCATTCTGAAAAAGTGTGAAGATTTTATTGATACACATATTAGATTTATTTTATTAAATGGGCAGTGTATTTCTAACTTTACTATAAATCAGTGTTTTATACGCGTGGCGCATGAAGTAAAATTTCGAGTTGAGAAAAGCCAGAATTTGGATTTGGACGCTGCGCGTCCAAATCCAAATTCTTCAGGCTTTTCTCAACTCGAAATTTTACTTCATGCTTAATCTGGGATTGAAAAACACTCGTTAGAGAATAAAGAAAATTTTTTGCAATAATTTTATTTATAAAAATCTTGTCGGGACCTCGAAGTGCAGGATAACCCAATTTTGATTAAAATCGATTTCTTTTGTAATTTTAAGTCTACCATATTGGATTCGTCATTTCGTTTTTACAAAAATTAACATGAAATTCGAAATTTGAGCGACTTTGGGCAAGTGGGTTTAGCGGCAAGAATACTATTTAAAACCTAAACAGGAATATTATTTCCCACTGAGCAAACGCATTAAAGTAACGTTTCATCAACATTAAAATAACGTTTAATGTTATTACAATGTTGATGAAACGTTATTTGTTTGTTTATTGCTGTTGGTTGTATTTTTAATTTATTTTTACCAAGACATAATTTCGTTAAATGTTTGTTACCCTTTTTCACCCCGACTGATTAACTTTAATCATGCACTAACTATTGATTAAATCTCTGATTTAGTCAAAATTCTAGAATATAAGAATTTTATAAATTTGTAAAATATCCTAAACATGCCTCGTTCATCAATTTGCTATTGTGTGAGCAATTTGTAAATAAATCTATTATGTTTTTAAGAAGTACTCATCACTGATTAAGTTAATCAATTTGGGTGCAAACGGGCATAAATGGTAGTAAAATAAATCCAAGAAATGTCAGTAGTTTTTCTGATTTTGGTTTGATGGTTTGTCTTTAATTTTTTCCTATTGTGTATAATAACTTATTGGATCTAAGAAGTTACAAAAAACTTGGAAAACATTGGCTCGTCAATAAATAAAATAAAAACAAAAATGTATTATATAAATATGGTATGTTCGATTACAAAAAATCTCTAGAGTGCCATGGAAAATATTCTAGGTTGGCAACTTTGAAAATTTACATTATAATTATTATGTCTGACGTTTTATATGTCAATTCCTGAAGTGTGTAGCCAACTTAAATTTGAAAAAAGCTGAAATCATGGCACTCTAGAGGTTTTTTTTATTGAACATGATACAAATAGTATTCCTCTTTAATTTTTAAATAGCATTACTACCGGTAAACCCAAAACCAAATAAAATTAATTCAATATAAAATATACTTATTTTTATTAAAAAAAAAACTGTGTACAAATTTAGGAAATAAATAGCACTTACAGAATTTTACCTTAAAATTTATTATAGAGAAATACTTGCTAAAGAAAGAAGTAAAATTTCCTATATTTTGCAACATATTTTAAGATTCATTCTTAACTTGATTGTAAGCTACTTTTAATTTCAAGCTACTTGACTTGATTTGTATGCTATTTGACCTAATTTTGCTAGTTTATTTGATTTTTATTTTTATGATTTTCAAGCTACATTACTTTATATTTAAGCTATTTCCCTAATATTTCAAGCTGCTTGACTTGGTTTTCAAACTGATTTGATTTTTAATCTACTTGACCTTATTTTCAAGCTACTTGGCTTCATTTTTAAAATATTTTACTTGATTCTAAAACTACTTGACGGAAATTTTTAAGCTATTTCACTAAATTTTCAAGCTAGTTGATTCAATTTTTAAACTACTTGACTTGATTTTCAATTTACTTTACTTAATTTTTAAGCTTCTTGACCTCATTTTTGAACTACTTTACTTGCTATTAAAACTACTTGCTATTATAAATCGAGGAATTCGTAGAATTGATAAACAAATAGTGAAATTTAATATGGATTTAATGTGGATTTGTTTCAATATTTTGAATGAAATTGTCAAAAGTAATAAACATACAAATTTACCAGTCTATAAAATTCGTAAATATTGACAATTTTAACTAAATAGAAAATGTAATGATAATTTTTTGGATGTCTGTAATTTTTCGTACAAATGGATTAAATTAAATTTATTTATTTATTTACGAGATCCAATTACAATATAAAATACCACAATTTTATTGAAAATAGGTATTAGATTAAAAAAAATATTAATAAAAATAATATAGAAATGTTGAAATCAATAAAGTGAAAAGATAAATACTGGGAATTTGTCTTTTAGGTATATCAGGATTTTTTCTATGTAAATTTTCAGATATTCGTTGCTTTATTCAAAACTTTAAATTTAAAACCTTTAACGAGTGTTTTTAATCCCAGATTAAGCATGAAGTAAAATTTCGAGTTTAGAAAAGCCTTAAAATTTGGTTTGGTCGCTCCGCGAAGCGGAGCGACCAAACCAAATTTTTAGGCTTTTCTAAACTCGAAATTTTACTTCATGCGCCACGCGTACAAAACACTGATTTAAAGTGTTGTTCAAAATATACTGCTTAGTTTTAATTACATGTTTTTTCATTTAACAAATGTTTATATGGAATATATGAAAGTATACTTAAACGAAAAAACCCTATATCGCGATATTTAACAAGAATCACAAATTTTTAATAAACATTACAAATGAAGACAAATTGACAAAACTGTAAAAATTTACCAAATCAGCAATAAAGTAAATTCTAAAGTGGAATATAACCCAAATTATAAAACTGTCTTTGAAAGATCGTTCTTGACTTATGACTGATGTCTACATACATATCAGGATTTTATATGTAAAAATTCAGATATTCGTTGCTTTATTAAAAACTTTTAATTTAAAGACTTTAACGAGTGTTTTCAATCCCAGATTAAGCATGAAGTAAAATTTCGAGTTTAGAAAAGCCTGAAAATTTGGTTTGGTCGCGTAGCGAAGCGGAGCGATCAAACCAAATTTTCAGGCTTTTCTAATCTCGAAATTTTACTTCATGCGCCACGCGTATAAAACACTGTTTTAAAGTGTTGTTCAAAATATACTGCTTAGTTTTAATTACATGCTCTTTCATTTTACAAATATTTATATGGAATATATGAAAGTATACTTAAAAGAAAAAAACCCTATATCTTGATATTTAACAAGAATCACAAATTTTAAATAAACATTACAAATTAAGACAAATTGACAAAAATGTAAAAAATTACCAAATCAGCAAAAATGTAAATTCCGAAGTGGAATTTAACCTAAATTAAAAAATTGTCTTTGAAAGAAAATCGTTCTTGACTAATGACCAAACTTTGTAAACATTCTAATTAAGTTAGTTTATTTTCTATTGATTGGATTTCGGATTTATTTTTTATTTCACTGGTATGTATTTGAAATAAAAAAAGAAAATCAAACCATTTTGATTTTTTTAAATTAGCCTTCAGAAGCGCGGGGCTGTGTGCAGTCGCAACTCCGGCCGGCCCTGAATGCACGGATAATAATCGAAATGATTGGCAGTAAAAATAAGGACTTTGATTTTTCTAAGTTGAATTATCGTTAGTGAAATTATGCTGAGAAATCGTGTAATAATTTCAATAGGAAATATTACATGCATTTACTGGGTATTTAAAAAATTGTTATACAATTTCACTTAGCAGAACATGACATTATAATCAATGCTTGTAATAGTTAGATAAAGAAAATACTTAACTTTTTTAGACCAGTTTTATTTTATTTTTATGATTAACTTAGTTTAATATAATAAGTATTACCTTGTAGTTGAAACTAATTACAGAAATAAAATAAAAGTGGTATATATCTGTATGTGGGAGGTAAACTACATCAAGTCAATTTTTTTTCAAAATACGAATTTTTTACTGCTGGAATCAGGATTTTGTACTCTATCGAGAGGTAAATACCACTGTAAAATTGAAAAAATGTAACTTGGTATAGTTTACTTCCCACATACAGATATTATTAAGTGTTTTTTCCCTTTTAACTCAATATTGAAAATGAACAACGATACAACTAAGTGAATACCTCTAAGATTTAAGAATTTTTTTATAAATTTATTTTAAGATGTATTGTTATTCTGTGATGTGTGTATAATGTTATCAATGCGAATGTGTAATTTGCAGGTAACAGCAACTCTAATTTGTCATTCATGTAAAACTATTGATTCCACACACAGCTCGAACGCCATTGGTCGAAAACCACGTGGTGTAATTTCCAATCCTAATCTCTTGAATAATATTAAGATCCTAATTTTGTAAAAAGAACATTTAAAAAAATCTCAAAAGCTCGATGAACAATAGTCTAATTAATTTAAAAAAAGCTGGGGTAAACTAGCTTCAGGGAATTTAAGGAGTGATCAATACGTAAAAGCTTGTAGTTTCATCGACCCAGGGCGCCGTTGCCAAATACGTCATTAGGAGGGTTAAATTGTTAAAATATGCCTAAGTTAATGAAATAGAGTGTTTCTTAAATTTAATATAACTAACCAGTAAAAGGCAACTTTATCCCCATGTCCATTCCTGACGTTTCTATCTAGAAGATTGTAGGAAATATTGGTGGTAGCCCCATCCAACCATTTAGTGAAGATCGGCCCTTTGCAGATGTCGAAATTAAACGTAAAGAACTTATCGTAATTAATCGGATTCTCCCAATGGAACTGTTTCGCGATTTCCCCCCAAAATTCCTCCGGATTATCAATGGACTGCTGGTACATCTCTTTGTATTGCGCGAAAGAGGAGATATACGCGTTTTTCGCGAGATTTTTCTCCGGTAAATAAACGGACTTTTCTGACGGCATTGTCGTTAATTTTTTGTTGTTCTCCCCGTTAATGAAATTGAATTACTATAACTGTAAACTCGCGCACGCAGTGCCTCGCGCTGAAGAGCCGTGGTTCGTACTGGCGCGAATCGTCTACTGAAAAATGCCGACGATTGCGCACTGTTTATATAAATTATTTCGCACGGGAGGTAAGGCCGACCGCACACTGACAAACGTGTGTCAGATGCACAATTTTCCTCCCTTATCATTACGGAGCCATGCACTTGGCACGGTGCGATCTCGTAATAATTCGCATGGCGCGATGAGGCTCTTATCGCAACAAGCAAATTTCGTACGATTAGCAACGGAGTATTTATATCTTTTCGGTGGGTAACTTCGTGTAAACAAATGACTGGGAAAAAAGTGGGTGTGCACGCCTGATTATTGCACTTTTTTAAAAATTTAATATCGAAATGTATGTATCAATTTTATTTGTTCATTGTTTTATTAAGCCAGTGTTTTCTTGATTTATTCGATAATTGAACAGAAATAAAATTAATGACAAATTCAATTTATTGACATCAAACACGTTAAAATGAAAAGTGAAAGTTTGTTTTTTAAAAACAATTTTCTTGTTTAATCCTAGCAGGGTCTCTACGAATTGGACAAGTACAATATTTGATGTATAGTTATCAGATATTATTAAGTTTATTTAAAATGATATTCTTGAACTTCATTGCACCACTTTTACGATTCTCATCGATTTTCTTTAATGATAATGATTTTTGTCACTATTTATAAATCTAGTCGTATTCATAGGCGCCCGCACATATGGGCAAGAGGGGGCATTATCGTACGTTTTTTGTACAGGGGTCCAAATCAAATTATTTTTTAGAAGTAGGGTACCTAGAAATGTTCAAAATTTCAAGAAATGTTCAATTAAATAAGATTTTAGGAACATTCAATGTTTGGACTTTTAGTGTGTTAAAAAGTAAAGCTGAATCGAAAAGTAAAACAGAATCGAAATTGAGGAAAATTATTAACTGTTGAGCAATTTGTTGAAAATTACTAAAGTCATGTAAATAAAAACAGTAAGGTTTATTAAATTTATAACAATATAAATATTTAGAACCATAAACTGGGTTTTTTTCATTTAAGTAGACTTTTACATACTCCTTATAAACATTTGCAAAATTAATCAACATGAGATAAAACCTAAGTAGTATATTTTAAACTTTACAATATTTCAGTGTTTTATACGCCTGGCGCATGAAGTAAAATTTTAAGTTAAAAGAAGCCTAATTTGGATTGGTCCCTCCGCTTCGCTACGGGACTAATCCAAATTTTCTGGCTTTTCTAAACTCGAAAGCTTACTTCATGCTTTATTTAGGATTGGAAACACTTGTTAAAAGCTTCAAATTAAAAGCTTTTACAAAATCAACGAATGAGTAAGTTTACTGCAAAAAATAGTGGTATGTATACTTAATAGAAGAATTTCCTACAAATTGCTTTATAAATTAAATTAGTTAATTATTACGAAATTTATATAAATCTGTGATAATCATTAATATGCACTAAATAAATGAGATTGATTGAACATTTTATAAGTTAATGAAATCTTATAAAATTGGCGAAACATAAAAATCACAGATATTGGTTAAAATAGAAATATTTAACTGAAATCTTTGAAAATTGATGAATAACTTGGAATAAGTAATTCTACAAAAACGTTAAAAATCATCCGATTGAGCAAATCCGTTTAAGTAATGTTTCATAAACATTAAAACAACGTGTAATGTTGCTACAATGTTGATATAACGTTATTTGTTTGTTTTTTGCTCAGTGGGATAATTTTCAGAAAAATTTAAGTTCAGTTAATCATTAAAAAATTATTGAAAATTGAAGAAATCAACAAAATAGATATACAAATCAAATATTTTAAAAATATTAATTATTTGTCTATGCTGCAATTTTGTGAGTTTGTCTATTTATTATTTTTTGCTATACTTTTGTATAATTATATTGACTAAACGACGACGACAACAATCGAGCTTTTGTAAGTCACTCTTGACAGTTGACATATTTAACAGAATAAACATAATTTTAAAAATTGTTTCTTCTTTCTATTTTAACAGTTTTTACAGTTACACACATGACATTTGACATACAAATTGGTATATTTTTTATGTTAGTTGATACTTTTTTTTATAGTAAGATTTTTATTGATATTGAGGCGACAGTGACAGCTGTCAAGAAATAGATAATCAATATATAATTAGTATAGTGAAATGACTGCCAATACTAAATATAACAATGGACATATCCCTAATTTACCAGTTTATAGATTTTCTGTGACAATTATATAGCTTTATTGACGGTTATAATATTTTTTGACAATTTTAATTATAATAAAACAGTAGTTTTTTGTAATAGTTGTGATATTTTTGTCATTTTTTTTACAGCAGTTAAAATTGTTGGTGATTCATTTAATCTGGAGTAGCGTATATCTCGAAAAATACGCATCGTAAGAAAAAATAGCAGGACCTAAAGTTTAATATTTTCGTGTGAGGAATCCGTTAAAAGTATTGTATTAATTATGATTTGTTTCGACTATTTTGATATTTTTTTACGTTTTTTGTGACAGTAATCAAATGTTTGTTTTTGGACAATTTTTCGACAGTTATGATACTTTTTGGACATTTTTGTTTTTAGCAGTTAGAAATGAAATATAGTGTAATAATAAGAAATAGTGTATTATTGACAAAATGATCGCCTAAGTAACATATTCTTATGATCTTAGGAAATAAATGTCAATATAAACACAAATAATTGAAATTCCACTGCCAGATTAAGCATGAAGTAACATTTCGAGTTTAGAAAAACGTGAAAATTTGGATTTTCCGGGGCGCGCGAGCCCGGCAAATCTAAATTTTCAGACTTTTCTAAACTCGAAATATTACTTCATGTGCCACGTGTTTAAAACACCGATTTAAAGTGAAATTTAAAATATAGATTATTTATATAATTTATAATATTATCCTTCGCATTTTTCTAGATTTTCGGCAAATTTAGTACTTGGAGATTTTAAAGAATTCGTTTCTCTAATTTTTAATCTTTCTACCCACTGAGCAAAAAACAAACAAATAACGTTGTATTAACATTGTAGCAACATTAAACGTTGTTTTAATGTTGATGAAATATTACTTAAATGGATTTGCTTAGTGGGTAGTTTCCATGTACAAATAATTGGTGACACTGTCCTTTTTATTTATTAATTTCCATTAGTTTTTAATGTTTTTTAAGCACCCACCCACTGAGCAAACACAATTAAGTAATGTTTCATCAACATTAAAACAATGTTAAATGTTGCTACATGTTGATGTAACGTGATTTGTTTGTTTTTTGCTCAGTGGGCATATTACTATTTTTATTAATTTTTAAGATCTTTTCAGTGTTGTTAAATCTTAATCTTTCTATATTAAAAAAAAGGAGACCACTTTTTTAATAAGAAGTTCTTTGTAATATTTAAAAAATGTCTGTGATTTTTTTTTAGATATATTGGTAAAGTACCTCCGCACTGCGGGGTGTTGCACCACCTAGTTAGCCATTGAGCAAATACATTTAAGAATGTTTGATCAACATTGCAATAATGTTACATGGAATGTTGATCAAATATTATGTAATTAAATGGAAATATAAAATACATTCAGTATATAATCTCTTCCACAAACGTTTAGGAGAAATACTAAACACTTTTTTCTTAATTAGTCAAAGTAATCATAAAATTAACAACAAATTTTATAGAATTATTATTGTCAGTCTATGAAAAAAATCAAATTTTTATTAAATGTATAAATTCAATATCTTACTAACTCACTACTTTATTATATGCAACTTAAAAATCAAAGCATGATATAAATATAAATGTTGAACTGTTGAATTGTGAAAAATATGCCAAGCGTGTAGAGTATATGTTAATAAGGTGGCATACTATCCTATTTCAGAGCTGGGCAGGATTCGAATCATTCAGGATTCGAATCCTTTTAGAGGATTCAAAAGTGGCATTCGAATACTTTAGTTCAACTGGAATCGTGATCCGGATTCGTTACATTTTTTTAAGAAGATTCGTATTCGAATCCAAATGTGGGTGATTCGAATCCTTATAAAAGGATTCGAATATTTATAAAAGGATTCAAATATTTAAAATAGGATTTGAATATTTATAAAAGGGTTCGAATACTTACATAAGGATTTGAATCGTCAAAAATAATTCGGATTGTGAGGCTTAACATGAAAAATGTGTCTTGTGTGTTTATAAATTTCTCGTTAAATCACTGTTTTATACGCGTGGCGCATGAAGTAAAATTTCGAGTTTAGAAAAGCCCGAAAATTTGTCTCGGGCCGCTGCGCGACCCTCGACAAATTTTCACGGGGCTTTTCTAAACTCGAAATTTTACTTCATGCTTAGTCTGGGAGTGGAAACGCTTGTTCGAAACTTCAAACTGAATGCTTTGATAAGAACATTAAATGTTTAACATTGTTTAATATTATTTGAAGTAAAACTGACATAACAGCCACAATCTGAAATGTTAAATTTTTTTCGACATTTTCCTGATTCAGGGTTTTTTTCCCTGGCCTTTTAATTAAACTTTCTTCTGCAGGAAATCCCTATTTTTTCAAATTGATTTCATTGTTTTTGTCAATATTTAAGTTAATTTTATAAATGTTTACGTGTTTTGTAATTTGCCTGCTGATTTTGGCAAATCTAATAATATCATATGGCTTTTTCGTTAGTGTTTTGGTCAATTTGAATATAATTCCAAGACTTTTCTCTGAATTTCCCGGTTTTAATGATATTCAGTGAATTTTTTATTTACGTAATTTTCAGCCATTCGTCGATTTTATAATAGAGTTCAATTTGAAGTTTTGAACATGTGTTTCCACTCCCAGGCTAAGCATAAAGTAAAATTTCGAGTTTAGAAAAGCCCCGTGAAAATTTTTGGGCTTTTCTAAACTCGAAATTTTACTTCATGCGCCACGCGTACAAAACACTGATTTGAGGTGAAGTTTAGAAACACACAAATACATCTTTAATCAGAGTAGCATGGAATCAGATATTTAGTCTGTTATCAACGATATTCAGTGTTAATAATAAATAATTAGGTTTTGAATATTTTTATTAAAACAACTGGCAACAATATTTATATACTAATGGTTGCAAAAAAATAATAAAATCAAATTTATTCTTAAAGGATTTGTATTCGTGATTCGAAGAAACGGTATTCGAATCATATTTATCTCTTACGAATCCTTTATTCGAGTATTCGTGATTCGAATCATATTAGGTGATTCGGATTCGGGATTCGAATCTTTTTTACAAGGATTCGTCCCAGCTTTGTCCTATTTTGCAATGATTACTCAAAATTATAGTCCTCGGACTATAATTTTAAGAAACATCCCAAGATAAAAAAACATCCATGCTAGTGAGTAGGGATGATTTTCTACGCTACGAGTAGTGGGCGTTTGGCGTGCAGTTTTCCAATTTGATGAAGTTTTTGGAGGGAATAAAATGTGTCCAAATTAGTAAAATTATGCAGTTATTTACTTGAAAACTGGCGAAGGATTGTAAAATTGTAAAATTTCGATTATCTATTTGTTACGATGAATAACCGCCTCCCCCCGGTTATTCATCGTAACAAATACCTAATCGAAACCTAATTCCACTTAGAAGATGAAGAATTAACATTTTTGTATACAGAATAGTCCCGAATATAACAAGATCCGGGTGTTGATGCGATCAGGTATACATAGGGATTTAACATCTATAACCACATTTATCCATTTTTCTTCTTCCAGGGTCAGAGGTAAAGTACAATAGTATGCAAAAATTTTACCTCATTTACTATTTTTTATCGAGTTTTGAAAATTATGAAAATTGCAAATCCTTAGCCTCAATACCCGTCTTCATCATTTTTGATACGAATGCGCTAGAATCTCCGAAGGGGTCTTAAATAAAAGCTACGGATGCGGTGTTGATGATTTTAGGTATAACAGTCGAGTATTACACTTCTGAAGGGCCGTAATTCCGTGCTGAAAACGCTCATATTGTGTTCTGCTACCCCGCTGAGGCAATTTTTTTAAATTTTCCTATTTTTAAAACAATGATAAAAATAGTAAACGGCGTCGGATTTTAACGGGATAGCGACCTAAAAACGCAGGATTTTTTTAAAATTTTTGTTTGTTCTTGTACTTTTCCTCTAAAAAGCCTGGAAGCAGAAAAATGTATAAATGTAGTTTTACATGTTAAAACCCTATGTATACCTAAAATAGAATCAACACCCTGTATATACTAACATTGTGCCAGGTTTAAAAATATTACACGAAACTAATACGTTTTTTGAGTGATTGTATACTATCAAGTACTATAAGATGGTTGTTAATTGGCGCCGATTTAACTACACGATAGAAAATGAACGCAACATAATTTTCATAGTTTTGAACTTTTTGGCATATATCATGTTTATATTGTTTTGATAACCATTACAACATTTTCATTGTTTTAAAGCTATTTAATTATTCTCAGTGAATGTTTTCACAATTTTAGTGCTATAATGATGTGGATTCCTAGAAGTATGACAGTTTCAAAACGAGTAAATTGTTCCTAATACTTCAACAATCTACTGTTTGCGATCGACACTAAGATTCACGTATTTTTAACTATTTTATTATAACAACAATTGCCATTGCCTGAGGCATATAACAATTTGATAGTTTTGCGGAAGGTATAATTTTCATAATATTAGTTTTAAAAGTGTGTAAGCCACACTACTAGGCAATCCAATATACATAACGGTAGTGGATTGCCTTTAATAACTGTTTTAAACATATGTTTATTGATAAATTATTGGAAATATAAATAGACAGCTGTTTTTTTGTCAATTTTAAATGTTTTAATTTTCGACATGACCGTTAAATTTTACATCTTAAGCAATTATCAAATAAAATTGTCAATTGTACTTTACCTAACGAAACATGAAGAAAATCTCAGACATTTAAGAAAATGTTTCTTTAGTTTACTTAATTTTAAATGAAATGTTAAATATATAAATATATGGTATTCTTTACTTTCTAAGTGAAACTGATACTTGATTTCGACTTTTCTTTCATTACCTTAGATACTGTTTAACAATCTATCATCAAGTAACCTGTATCCCTTGGAACTTTAGAAATGTCCATCTAACCTAACCTAACTACTCATCATGATATCTAACTTTACTTCAAAATTTGTCAACTATCCAAATAAATAGTAATCTATTAGAGTTAATTGGGTTCGGTCAGATTATAGTTTGGTTAGGTCAGAGTTGCGCATTATACCGGGTGTTGACTTGGCGGACGCAACATAGGAAATCGCATGTTAATTTTAAAGTGTTCAAATATTGGCTTCCCTATTTATTTTAGAGACAAAATGTATTTCACTTTTTTGTAGATTCTGAATTTATTAATGTTCACACTCAACATTTTACGTTTCTCTAAGTTAAAATAATTAAGAAAAAGTAATGTGATTTTATAAAAATAATGACATACCATGGAATTGATACAACAATTGCGGACATTCCCTGTTTTTTTTTTAAGTTCAATTTAAAGCTTTAAACAAGTGTTTTCCACTCCCAGACTAAGCATAAAGTAAAATTTCGAGTTTAGAAAAGCTCCGTGAAAATTTGTCGAGGGTCGCGCAGCGACCCGAGACAAATTTTCTGGCCTTTTCTAAACTCGAAATTTTGCTTCATGCGCCACGCGTATAAAACACTATATTTTAGAAAAGCCCAGAACAGGGCTTTTCTAAACTCGAAATTTTACTTCATGCTTAGTCTGGGAGTGGAAAACACTCGTTTAAAGCTTAAAATTGAACTCTTTTAAAAATCAACGAATGTCAGAAAATTAACAGCTAAAACACATATGGGCAACCCCCGGCCCGTGGGCCGGATCCGGCCCGCTGTAAGATATGATCCGGCCCGCGAGACATTTTGAAAAAACCTAATTAAAAAAATATTACATTAGGTACTTATACTCACGGGAGTGACAGTGAGGCGGCAAACATCAAATTCTTTGATGTTTGCCGCCTCACTCTTTGATAATCGCCGCCACTCGACTTGCTCGATCAAATTCTTTGAGATTTGCCGCCTCACGGGCGACACATCAAAAGATTTATTGCTTCTCAATTATTCTAAACTAGTTTATTCCAGATTATTCGTTCATTTTGCCTATATAAGCGGGTGGATGGCCCGAACGTTGGTTCAGTTCTATTTGAGCTACCGAGGTGATAACTTGGACAAGCGATATCCTAGCGAACTGCTCGAGCCGTCAACTTGCTTTGTGACTTTGTGTGCATCTTGAGTGGTTACTAACTATCGTTTGTTATTAAGTTTATTGAACGAAAAGTAAACAAAAATGATGTCTGGTGGAAAGAAACGAAAAGTAGATACAGAGGGTCGCCATTTTCAAGAAAAATGGACTGAAGAATTCTTTTTTATCTTGCACAATGGTAAGCCTATTTGTTTGCTTTGTAATGAATCCATTTCAGTAATGAAAGAATTCAATATAAAGAGGCATTACTCAACTAAGCATGCTAAGCTGCACTCATTGACAGGACAATTAAGAACAGACAAAATCCAGAAGCTTACCGCAAATTTGGAAAATCAGCAACAAATGTTTCATAAACAAAGAACACAACTTGATAATGTTGTGAAAGCTAGTTTTATAGTTAGCTCAAAATTGGCAAAGGCATTAAAACCATTTGCCGAAGGAAAATTTATCAAGAATCGTATGTTAGAAGTTTGCGGTATTATGTGTCCTGAAAAGAAAAAAGAATTTGAAAAAATTAGTTTGTCAAGACGAACTGTTGTTCGACGTATAGAAATGATGGCTAATGATATAAAAACAACATTGCCTGACCGTATGGCTGGTTTTGAATCATTTTCCATAGCATTAGACGAGAGCACCGATTTGTCTGACATAGCTCAACTGGCTATATTTATTCGAGGTGTTGATAAGGAGTTCACTGTTACTGAGGAATTGATTGCTTTACAGCCGCTAAAAGGAACCACTACAGGAGAGGATATTTTTATTGAAGTTCAAAAGGTATTCACAAGTTTTGGCTTGCCATGGTCAAAATTAATTGGAGTGTGCACTGATGGTGCACCTTCTATGGTCGGCTTACGTAAAGGTTTCATCGGAATTTTGAATGAAAAAGCAACAGAATTAAATGTGCAAAAAGATGATTTGATAGTCCTTCATTGCATTATCCACCAACAGAACTTGTGTTCTAAGTCCATTCGACTCCAGAATGTTATAAATGTGGTAGTAAAAACCATCAACTTTATTCGATCCCGAGGGCTTAACCATCGTCAGTTCAAGGCGTTTTTGGATGAAATATCAGCTGAATATAACGACGTAACATATTATTGTGAAGTCAGATGGTTGAGCAAAGGAAAAATGTTGAAACGGTTTTACGAGCTTAGAAATGAAAGATAAACTACTATCTGAATTAAGTGACCCAAATTGGATATGTGATTTAGTATTTCTGGTCGATCTTACAGGCTATTTGAATGATTTAAGTTTGAAACTTCAAAAACAAGGACAGTTAGTAAATGATATGTACAGCTATTTAAAAGCGTTTCAGATCAAATTACGCTTGTGGGAGTCACAGATGCTGTCTGGTAACAGTTACTATTTCAACACGCTCTCTGCGTATGAAAATATTGCTTATGCTCAATATGCTGAAGAACTCAAGTTACTGTCGGAACAATTTTCGAACAGATTTTGCGACTTCAAAAACATGGAAGACTGTTTTAGTTTATTTGCTACTCCTACAACATATATTGTACAAAATGATCCAATACACTTACAAATGGAGTTGATCGAGATTCAAGAAAACTCACTCCTTAAATCCAAATTTGAAGACGTAGAGTTGTGCGATTTCTACAAAAAATACCTAGAAGAAGACAATTTTCCGCAGCTTAGAAAATTCGCAAGAAGATTGATTTGTGCGTTTGGCAGTACTTATAAATGCGAACAGTTCTTTTCATTGATGAAAGTTAATAAATCAACATATCGTACAAGACTGACTGACGATAATTTGGAAAATTCTTTACGTCTTTGTGTCAGTGGAATTAATTCAAATATCGATGGATTAGTTTCCCAAATTCAAGCTCAAGTGTCTCATTGATTTCGGTGTATTTAACTTTCGTAGTTTGTAACAATTGCAAATTTAACGATTTAATTATAATGTACCATTTATTTAAATTTAATTTTGTTATTTTAATAAATTGTATTATAATAACATTGTCGTATTATTTCATGTGTAATATCTATCGCAAAAAATATTATCACTACTATAAAATGCACTAAGTACTTTTAAACGCGGCTCGCGAACGTATTTGCACGGTAAAGTTTGGCCCTCAACATGTCAAAGGTTGCCCATACCTGAGCTAAAATAATGAAGAAAAAGTTATGTGATTTTATAAAAATAATGACATTTTTCTTGTGTAGTGTAACTCATTTCGAAAACATTTACTTTAATCAACTGACTACGATATCTTTTGCCATCCGCAGTTGTTGTTTCAATTCCATGGCATGTCATTATTTTTATAAAGTTACATTATTTTTTTTTATTATTTTAACTTAGAGAAACGTAAAGTGATAAACGTTAACACGGATGAATTCAGAATTTTTCCCTCTACAAAAAAGGTAAATACATTTTGTTTCTAAAATAAATAGGGGAGCCACAATTTGAACATTGCAAAATGTACATGGGATTTCTTATATTGCGTCCGCCAAGTCAACACCCGGTATAATGTGCAACTCTGACCTAACCAAACTATCATCTAACCAAACATATATTTGAAGCTGCGAACACTTTTTTTTGTTATAAATTGGTCAATAATTCAAAAGAAAAATGTCTAGTAATGGAATTAGTCGTAGTTTCAAAACATACAATAAATATACTTTCAAGTTCTCTGTAAGAGATTTTTGACTTTGCTTTGTTAATAAAAATATAATAAATTGTCAAACTAGGCTTCGGAGCGATTTCCATTAAGTATCATAATTTCAATGATTTAAACAACCATTGAAATGATTGCCGTACTTTACTATTTATCTATTTGGGAATGTTGCCATTAACTTAAAAAATTGCAATTAATAATTTGCTGTTTTTTATTTATTTATTTGTTACTGATAAAATAAGCAATGTCTTTTTTTTAGGCTGCTAAGATTTAGTCAATAAAAAAATCCAGAATCAATCTAAATACACAAGAAGACTATATTCAATATTAAATCTTATAGCATTTGCAATTATGTACAGATTACGCATTTAAAAATTCCAAGATACATTTAATCAGTGTTACTAGTATCTAATAACTTTTGGATTTGCGACGAATAGAGAATAACTTCTTCAAAATTGCAGTTTTCACAAATATATGTTTGCTTAGAACAAGAAAATAATCAACTATGGTGAGTTGATGTTTCAATTGTCCAAGAACGAAAAATGAACTTTTTTGAACCAACGATGTTTTTGTGGAATTCCCCTAGTGAGCAGATACATTTAAGAAATCTTTGATAAACAATACAACAATGTTTTATTTTTATATTGTGAAGAATATTAAACCGAAAATCTTAGCACATCTTGAGGAAATTTCACTCTAATTTGATTTTCAATAATAATATAATTCATACGGATATTAATCTATTGTTTTAAATAAATATAAACAATAATTTATTGTCTGTACTCGTATGAAAAGTAATATAAAATATGGTGATTTTCATGACATCCAATTTCATCAAATCCAATGTATTTATTTCCAAACAGAAATAATGATACTAATAGGTGAATCAAGTTTAGTCAATATAATTATACAAAAGTATACCAAAAAGTAGTTAATAGTCAGACATATGCCCGGTATTATAAACGATTGATAAATCATTAGATAACTATTTTGGAGAAAATTTATTTACCTAGTAAACAAATAGGCAAATAACATTGCGTATTATAAAGCAAACCTACCAAATAAATAGCAGTTGTAGAAATAAATAATTTAATTAGTAGATTACAAACCGAAATTATACATTTTTATTGTGGCTATAGCTGGAACCACCAATTTGTTAAATTGAATTGTCAATATTTCAAGTTAAATTGTCAATCAAATTGGAAATATAGTGTAATTCCTTATAATTATGGAGAATAACCGCGGAATAGGACAGAATTACACAGAACAAGAAAACGAAAGCTTATTAGAAATTATAAAAGACTTAAACGAGTGTTTTCCACTCCCAGGCTAAGCATGAAGTAAAATTTCGAGTTTAGAAAAGCCTGAAAATTTGGTTTGGCGCGATGCGTGGAGCGGCCAAACCAAATTTTCAGGCTTTTCTAAACTCGAAATTTTACTTCATGCGCCACGCGTACAAGACACTGATTTCAATCGAAGTTCACTTGTTCACTATATTTCAGTGTTTTATACGCGTGGCGCATGAAGTAAAATTTCGAGTTTTAAAAAGCCTGAAAATTTGGTTTGGCCGCTCCGCGCTTCGCGCTACGCGACCAAACCAAATTTTTAGGCTTTTCTAAACTCGAAATTTTACTTCATGCTTAGTCTGGGAGTAGAAAACACTCGTTTAAATGCATAATTATAAAAATCCCTGGTTATGTCTGATTTGAAATACTCTAGGTCTTCGACTCCTTAGAATGTCTTGTGGTTCGAATTAATCACTGTCAGGGAAGATACTATGAGCGAACCTAAATCTAACACGGATGATATGGTAGACATGATAACCGTAATGAAATTAATAAATACAAGTAGTAGAATCTAAAGTAATTAAAATAATATAATACACTTTTGACTTTTATCTGTCAAATTATTTAGAGAATAAAATTTACTTGTCAGAAAAACAAACAAATAATTTACTGGGGAGATTTATTAGCCAAATAAAGTTATTTTGTGTTTATAATACCGAAATCTTTGGAATAAATTAATTTATTCCTAAAGTAAATTTTATTTAGGGAATAAAACGTATTTTAATACCGGGCATTAGAAAAATACAACAAAGAAAAATAATTAATATTTTAAAAATATTAGATTTTTTATGTCTATTTTCTTGATGTTTTGTTAATGTAATTTTACACTCTCAATATAAAGATTTATGCTATTCTATTCTATAATTTTTCTATCTATCTTATAAAATGGTCAATCAATTTCACTTATTTGATGCATTTAAATAATGATCGCACAATTATACAAATATCTTCAATTTCGGTATTCATATCACGATTTTTCGCTGAAAATTTACAGACATTTGCTGTTTTTGCTTACAATTTGAAGCTTCTAACGAGTGTTTCTAGTCCCAGATTAAGCATAAAGTAACATTTCGAGTTTAAAAAAGCCTGCAAATTTAGATTGGTAGCGTAGCAAAGCGGAGCTAATTGACAATCCAAATTAGGCTTTTCTAAACTCTAAATTTAACTTCATGCGGCAGGAGTATAAACACTCAAATATTGTAAAGTTCAAAATATATTACTTAGGTTTGATCTCATGTTAATTAATGTTGCAAATATTTATATTCAACTATATAAATTCAAAAGTAATAATCTATAATTAAAAACCTAAAAAAACTATTTTAATTTACAATATGTACAAAGGTTAGTTATGATTTGAAGGGCCCTTAAATGTCGACTTCCTAAGGGTTTTCGCAGAGAATTTTCAGAGAAAAAACTTTTGATAATTAAATTTACATTGAAAACATTAATCAAACATATTTAATAATTAATATGGAATTCATTAAATGAAAAAAGCTGCTTACAATAAAGTATTACCATATTTTATACAGCACCAAAGTCAACATTGTAGACAAATGCTCTTTAACCATGGGAAAAAGTATTTATTATAAAAGTATCTAAACTGTCACCTCTAAAAGTTTCGATGGTTATCCTAAACTTTCTCAGGAAACATTTAAAATTATTTACATGAGCACTATAAATAGACCTTTAAATATTTAATTTATTATTGCTGTAAGTAATTACATTAAATTACACAACCGTTTATAAAATTATTGTTTAATTCAATAAAGTTTACCTTCAAAATCTGGTCATAAGTTAAAAATAAATACAATCTCGAGCTTGTATGTACTTAAGGTTTTAAATTAAAAACAATGTTTTGTATGTTTTGCTAATAATGTTTTAATTAGCGATCGTAATTTACAACCGTGTTTCTTAGTACCAATTATTCCAGTTTATAGCTTCCGTATTAATACCTCATACAATTTCCTAGATCTTGACTGCTGAATTCTATGGCAAGAAATAATCTTATTAAGGATTTCACGTGTAATATTTCTTATAATTAGAATATAATGCGATTATGAAAATTGAATTAAATTCGAGTTATAATCCAGTAAGAAAATTGTGATATATTGTAATAATCATATTTTAAATCTGAACGTGTATGAAGTATATAAAAAGAAAAGGAAAAAGTATTAATAAGTGTTGAATGTTTATAAACTGTAACACGTTTAGTTTTTAAATTGATAGGGAGTTTCATTAAGTATGCATCTCTTTAATTTTATATTACAATTAATTTCTACTAAAATTAAAAACAATTCTTTGCTTTATTCTAGAATGTTATAGTTATAAAGACTGTTATTCCTTACTTCACTTTTTATTTTTATCGTTAGATGTACATTTCGAGACACAAAGTGCTCATTATCAATAACAAACTGTTTGTTATTGATAATGAGCACTTTGTGTCTCGAAATGTACATCTAACAATAAAAATAAAAAGTGAAGTAAGGAATAACAGTCTTTATTCCTGTAATAATCACTTCACGTAAACTCAAAAACATACAGTTATGTTATAGTTATTAACCATTACTTAGTCTACGTTAATTTAAATACGAAGCTAATTGTTATTTTAGAGACTCTGCTCGGGAAATAAGTATTAACAAATCATGATCTTAAGTATGTATTGCCTTTGTTAGTGTAAGCTCCTTTGGGTGCTATTAATAATCTTGGAGGTACATATTACAGAGGGATATAAATTCTCCATTATTCAATTTTAATCCACATATAGAACATGGTGCAGGTGAATAATTCAAATGCAGAGGTTGTAATTATATAATTTGGTCTTACAGGATTTTTTGTTAAATTTTTATCATGTAACAAATAAAATTCAATTTTTATCAAATAAAAATCACACATGTCAGTTTGTATCAACATATTTTACTATTTGTCCAATGACTTTCCCATTTTATCAAATGAAATTCTCGTTTTATTAAAAATAATTAAACAATGTGTGAGGACGTTAAATATGAGGATTTTTTTTTAAATGTTTTAGAAAAGCCTGAAAATTTGGTTTAGTCGCGTAGCGAAACGGAGCAACGAAACCAAATTTTCAAGCTTTTCTAAATTTGAAATTTAACTTCATGCTTAATCAAGGAGTGGAAATACTGGTTAGTAGCTTAAAATCGAAGAACTTATTGTAAAAATAAAGATTTTAATATTGGCAGAAATATAATGGAAAAATCATTTGATAAAAGGGGAAAGTCATTTGACAACTAGTGAAATGTGTTGATATAAAACTGACGTGGGATTTTCATTTGGTAACATGATAATTTAATTTGATACCCTGTAGTACATCTTAATTTAATAATTAACAAATTATCATTATTTTATTTAAAAATAAACAGCCGGTATTACCAAAATAATTTTAGAGGAACATTAGTTAGTGGAGCTATAATTAGCATTAATTTACTGTATGTGTATTAATATTGAGCCCGTTCATCAAAATGTTTAACATTCAACATGTCTGGATTAGTTTGTGATGTATGTTGGTATTTAATGAACGGTACTCTAGTCGGTCTATTTTGTACGATTGCAAAAATCCCAAACACGTTCACGACGAACAATCCGGTGATCAGAGAATTCCCCAACAGTTGGCAGTAAACTCTCAACTGTTGTCTCTGATGAACGGGCCCATTGACCATTAGACATTAATAGACATCAATTATGACTATTTTTTATGCATATTTAGTAAATGTGTTGATACTTATTAAGATTAGTATTATTTATAAACGCAGGTGTGCTCTAGGACTACATAAGTGGGTATTATTTATAGAACATACAGCGAAATTTTATTTTTAGTATACATATCCCGATTTATACGGTGTAAACTTTTGAGCATTTATTGATTTTATAAAAGCGTTCAATTTAGAGCTTTTAACAAGTAATTCCACTCTTTTACATAAAGTAAAATTTCGAGTTTAGCCCGTAAACTTAAAATGGTCGCATATAGATTCCAAATGTTCAGCCTTTTCTAAACTAGAAATTTTACTTAATCCACCACGCGTATAATACACAGATTTAAAGTATAGTTCAAAATATACTGCTCAAGTTTGATGTCACGTTAATTAATATTAAAAATATTTGCACCAATTTTCTTTGGAATACAGAAGAATAAATAAAAGAAACAATCCGAAAGCAAATTGCTCGAGGCGCTTAAATTTTGGAATATTTGGATTGATGTAATAAACTATTTTAATATTTAAGAATGTGAGATTAAACTTACTAGTATATTTTGAACTTGACTTTAAATTATTTCAGGCTTTTCTAAATTTGAAAGCTTTAAATTGACCGCTTTTAAAAAAACAATGCGTTTCTGCAAAATTACCAAATGATGTAATTATCGGGATATGTACACTTAAACAAAAAATTAACTAGTTCAAATAAAAACGTATCTTGTGATAAATTGCATCTTTTTAAATTATTTACTTCTAAAAGTACATGGTAGTTTATTTTTTATTAATAAGTTTAGAACCTTAGAAAAATAATGCTTGTAACAATTAAAGTTTATTGACTTAACACTGGCAGAAATGTACAACAGATATTTATTACAAAAAATAACACAGCAACACTTAAATAAAAAAGAAATGTATTTTTCTTAACAGCTACATGAAAGTATGTATTCAGTGGTGAGCATCAGACTTCAAAAACTCAGTGTATTTTTCTTCAGTCATAAGGGCATTCACTTCACTGGGATCCTTCAATTCTATCTTAAACAGCCAACCTATAAAGCAATAATCATATTAATACAAGCAAATCAAAAAAATATATAAATGTATACAGCAGATACAAAGATTGGATACACTTTGTGAATACACATAAAAAATGTCCAGAATGAGATAAAAAATGTGATATGTTCTGATACTATAATAATAAATAATCGAAACCGAAAGGAACATGTTAGTAGTTATATTATAAATATTTTTTTTTACATTAAAACTAATTACAGATTACTTTAAGAAATAAAATAATAACAATAATAATTTTAGAACTTATTTCTTATCGATTAAAATAAATATACTATGTTTAAATCTTATTAAAAGTTCAAAGCAAAATATTTTATAAAGTTAAAACGCATTAATAATGCCTCTAAAGAAAATATCAAATAATTTTTTGCGCTAGCAGAATTCTTTTACAGTAATCAGCTAGTATTAAGTTCCCTAATTCATCTTCAAACTTAAAGGCGTTAGTATTTACTAAATTGATTTTATTTGATCATAATGAGTTTATTTTATTTCTATTTGTTTAATAGCCATTTTTATAATCTGGGCATTTACTCTAAAGAAACTACTAAATGTGTACAAACTTTTGGATTATACTGTATGTGTAAAAATATTAAAAAGTGCGATTCTCTTCGCAATCTACAACTAATTTGACTTACAAAGATAAGGTAGTAACACTAATTAAAACAACTTGTTTGTATTAGACGTTGTAAGACGAATTAGTTTTAGATTGCGAAGAAAATCGCACTTTTCAATACTTTTGAATATTGTACAACCAATTATTGCCAATTTCGTTCACTTCATAATTGTATATGTGGCTTATTCACTGAAAATGTATATGAATTCGTTGTAACATTTTTCAAAAGTTTTGCAAATTATACACCTTTTTCATAACATGATGTGTTTATCAAGGAAGGTGTGTCCTCTACTTCTGTATTCTTTGCAGTCACTTTTCCTGTTACTGGACTGTAGATCTCGCTGGCTGCTTTGACACTCTCTAGGGCTCCACATTCATCTAAATAAATGAAATTATTATTGGAAATTTTATATGTGCAAAATATGATTTTTTTTCTGCATTGAGTGGTTTTCCTAGTAATTAATAGCATGCAGATTTATTTATATTAATACGAAATGTTAGAATAATGTTTGTACGGGTCTAGTAGAAATATTTTAACAGGAAGGAATATTATTAATAAATATGCTCATCTTTAGTTAGGGAACACGGAAACAGATATTTAGTAAATACTGCCTTAATCCTTTCGGGTATGGCGGTGGCCTTTGCCACCACTAAAATTTGGTAAAAATACTGGGAATTTTTCTTTTAAATATACACACATGTATTTGAAGTCGTAAACGAGTGTTTTCCACTCCCAGATTAAGCATGAAGTAAAATTTCGAGTTTAGAAAAGCCTGAAAATTTGGTTTGGTCGTGTAGCGCGTAGCGCTACGCGACCAAACCAAATTTTCAGGCTTTTCTAAACTCGAAATTTTACTTCATGCGCCACGCGTATAAAACACTGATTTTAATTGAAGTTCAAAATATTCTAATTAAGCAATATGCTAAAAACGTGTATTCTAAACATCACATCACATCAGTGTTTAGTACGCGTGGCGCATGAAGTAAAATTTCGAGTTTAGAAAAGCCTGAAAATTTGGTTTAGTCGCGACCAAACCAAACTTTCAGGCTTTTCGAAACTCGAAATTTTACTTCATGCTTAATCTGGGAGTGGAGAACACTGGTTTGAAAGTTCAATTTAAAATATTTGCAAAAAACAACGAATATTTGAAGATTTGCAGCGTTTACAGTATATTGAGATATGTATACTTAAAAGAAAAACTCTCTGTATATCTGAGATAGTAATAAATAATATGCAGTGTACAAAACATTTTCTTGGGCACCAGAAAAATTCCAGGGCTGAAAGGGTTAACATGTTTGTGTACAAAAATAATCTAATTAAAAGATTAGTATTAAATTTAAGAAAATATCGGTAAATCTTGCAGAGCATTTTTTACGATTGACCAGGAAATCGGTGAACCGATCTACTGGTATTGCAATCGATAATGTTTGATCAACATTACAACAATAAGAAACGCAGTTGTAATGTTGATCAAGTATTAGCTAAATTTTTAGTGATAATTAAAACTAATAACTTAATTAGTCATAAATAATTTAGTCAGGACTAATTTAGTCATTATTCATTTGTCATATGTTATAATTATTCTGTTAATCAGATGCGAACTTTTTGACACCATCCGACACAAAATTTAATTCTCTTTCGATTTTGTTAATAATATATAAAAAAATCATTTTCTTAAAAATCTAAGAAAGTCCGGATAAAAATGATCAACTTAATCGAAAAAAAGATTAAATTTGAATGGAATGGTGTCAAAAAAATATATGGTTCCATTTAAAAAAATCAAGTTACACTTGATTTAAAATTGATAATTTCAACTGTTTTTATTTCATAGCCACCTAACTCTATCGCGGCAACTTCATAGCGTAGGCGACAGCGCCCTCTATGCTCAAGAAAATGACGAAAACTCTAACTCTATCTCATTTAATTTCAGAGATATTTTAGGTTTATGAAACCACAACTAACGTCAATTTTTTTTCAAAAATGTTGAATAACTCCGAAATGGTACGACTTAGACTGAATATTATATTAACAAACTATCATTTATTTTTAACAAGGAATCCAAAAAGTTAATAATGTATAGGGTGTTCCATTTAAAATAACAAAGTTGAATGGCGTCCAGTAAATCTGGGACACACTGTATATGTGAACATAATTTTATGTTATGGAGAAAAGTATTTCTTGCAACTTTCATTTGAAACATTTTTTCGTATTTTTAATACTAAGTGAGTTATAGAACTTTCCATCCTTGCTAAAACACTCTGTATATTTATAAAAACCTAAACGTTTCTGTTTTCTAAGGTATGTGTTTCTATGCAAAATATTTTAGAAAATAAATTTCAAAAATGTTGCAGATACAAGAACAAAAATAATTAAAGGACTTTTTATAATTTTTTGCCCTCAAGTTGCCAAAATGATTCGTAAGGTTTTTGGGAAAGTGGCAGTATTCAAAAAATTATGGTTATAAATTAAAGCAGAAAACTTTATTCTAATGGTGCCAATATTTCGCTTAATATTTGTTAGCGTCCTTAGAGCAAAAAATATATTTCTGGGCTTCTTAGAGAAAGCGGTCAAAATAGAGACATGTAAAAAAATTGTAAATAAATTGTTTTTTAAAATTGAAAAACCAACGCTATTGATTTCGAGATGTTATTTATTTTAATTTTAATAAGTTAGAATAAATTGCATGTAAACCATTTGTGTCTGTTTTGAAAATCATACAAGAATTTTATTTGTGAATGTAAAAATAATCTGCATTTATAATTTCTTTTTAAATTTTAGATGTTAGATTATTAAAATCCATTCTACGAATTTAAAAACAGACACTAATGGTTAACGTGCTATTAGTTCTTACTTATTTACATTAAAAAAAATATTACGAAATCATAAAGTTGTAAAAACAGTTTAAGTTGCAATATTTGCTAGGTAAAGTTTCAATAATGTCATAAATAGTTATATAGGTAACTAGTGTATGAAGTGGGAACGTTAAGAATTTGTAAATTTTTTACGTTTTAAATGAAAAAAAATCACATTTCGTAAGTATTTAACAATGTTTGTTACCTTTACAAAATCTAGGGTATTCTTGCCCTCTAGTTATTAAATACTGCTAAAACTGCATTAGCTAACCTAACCATGTTATATATAACTTCAGAAATTGTTATCTAACCTAAATAACTCTACAATAAAAACCAAACTTCACAATTTGTCTAGGATAGATGACCCAATTGAACAAATTTTCATCTATCCTAACTCTAAGTTATTAGATAACTATTAGGCTAGGTAATATGGCAGTTAATTGGGTTAAGTTAGATGAAAGATACTTTAGTAAGGTTAGATCCCATCTAACCTTACTAAAGTAACCTTTATCAGTTGCGTAGACTTAGTTAGCTATTGATAATGGGTACATAGTCCCCGAAATGTACATCTAGCATCGAAAAATAAAAGTGAAGAAAGGAATATAACTGCGTTTTAATTAACTGACTTAAAATCTTCACGTAACTCAAATAACTAAATTAATAGAATATAATTGATATTTGTACCTTTATCAACATTTTAATTAAATTGGTCATTTATTAAAAAAACTGTTGATCCCAGTATTCCGATATTTACGGATCTATCCGATTCATTTTCTGATGTTTTTATGTGGTATCTTTCGATTTTTTATTACCCTATTTTTTTACATTTCGTGCCATCTGATTTTTTTAACCATTTAATAAATTCACTGGTACATAATTTTTCTTTAAGAATACATATCCTCAGGTATATATTGTAAATGTTTAGACAATTGTTGTTCTTATAAAAGCGTTTAATTTAAAGCTTCCAACGAGTGTTTCCACTTCCAGATTAAGCATGAAGTAAAATTTTAAGTTTAGAATAGACTGAAAAGCGAGTTGCGCTCCGGCAATATTATAAAGTTTAAAACATACTGATTGTTTTTATCTCGTGTTCATAGATTTTGAGTAGTCTGTACAAACAGAATTAATGATGCTCTATCAAAGTCATACTGCCTATTAACATTCAAGAAAAGTGATAACATCTTATTTATTTTTTTAAATAACAAAAAATGTTATTTAAACACTTTATTTAGGCTAGAGCGGCGAACTCTAGTTTGCCTGTAGCGGCATAAGCCCGTGCGCCGGCACTGTTAATTCTTATTATGAATTTAAATAAACGTTATAAATATTTTAAATTTACCTCCTTTCAATAGCGTAGCGCCGTCATCTGGAAGCTGCGCGTACACAACATCACCCAACGCCTCCTACAATCAATTACATAACAAGTCACAATTGAACCCAACACGTGTACACCAGAATACAAACTTGAGCATAATTCGAAATCCCAATAACGCCTATTTTTCCATCCACCTCCACCCATTCGTGCTTATCAGTATACCGCCTTTCTGAAAATCAAGCAAAAAAAAAAAAATAATTCAAATGTACACTGGATACAGTTGCCTACCTTACCTGCACACAAATGGCGACCTGTGCTAATTAACCTAACAAATTCTCTGTTGATTGTTACTCTGTTTGAAAGTTTCACACAGCCGGAGACCAACCTTGACACGACCATTTTGCCAGCCACTGAATACGATACAAAAAGGACTGGATGTGGGACAGTGTGTGTGATTGTAGCGGTGTTTAGATTAAAAAAGACGGTCATCTGTCCATGTGACTGGTTCGTATGGCGGCTAAGTTCACACAGTGGCGTAGCAACCGGGGTTGTTATGTAAAACAATTTTTGTTATTTTTTAAAATTTAAAATAAAACCAACAAGTTTTTTTGTTATAGTTCATGTTTAAAGCAATTAAAAAACATGGCACTTTTTTTTACAGTAAGATAGTTTTTATTATTTTTACGTGACTGTAGTGTTGACAAATTTAGCTTGCCATTTTCAAACACTTCATAAAATAAATATTTTACTTACATGCTGTTGATTTTGTCATTATTCGTGAAAAACAGTTAGATTAAGAAAATCAAAACTATTGTCTCACTGAGCAAACACATTTTAGTAATGCTTCATCAACATTAAAACAACGTTTAATGTTGCTACAATGTTGATGTAACGTTATTTGTTTGTTTTTTGCTCAGTGGGTGGTTTAAACTAATATAAATATATAACTATATTTCTTTAAAAGATCCTTTAAAATGTATTCAAATTGTTCAATTATGCTCAAAACAAAACGTTTTAAATCAGTGATAAGCAACCTGAGTCCATTTTGTGCGGCTGGCGGCGCGACCCCCACATCGTAATTCGGGCTCCTAAGCCAGGATATCTAGCGGGCCCCCGTATCCTAGGGTTGAGGATAAGATGTACCATATATGATTTCTCATAAATAAATATATTTACCGGGTAGTACTAACTACTGTTATCAAAAATTACATCAATTTATACTAAGTTTTTTGATACAAATTTTTCAACGAATTTATCCAAATCAATTCAGTTTTATATTTTGAGGAACATAGGCAAAAATAGCAGTTAAATACATATTTTGCAAAGTTATTTTTTTTCGCTTCATTACATTTCGTAAATATTTAACAATTTTTAACTTTACAAAATCTAGGGTATTCTTGCCCCCCAGTTATTTAATACTGTTAAACTGCATTAGCTAACCTAACCATGTTCCACATAACTTCAGAAATTGTTATCTAACCTAAATAAACTCAACTCCACAATTTGTCTAGGATAGATGACCCAGTTGAACAAATTTTCATCTATCCTAACTCTAAGTTATTAGATAATTGTAAGGTTAGGTAATATGACAGTTAATTGGATTACGTTAGATGAAAGAAAGGTTTAATCCAACCTAACATTACTGAAATAAGCTTTATCAGTTGCGTAGAATATAATTGATATTTGTACAACTCTCATTATCAACATTTTAATTAAATTGGTCATTAATTCAAAAAACTGTTGATTGCAGTATTTCGATATTTTCTGATGTTTTTATGTAGAATCTTTCGATTTTTTATTTCCCTATTTTTTACATTTTGAGCCATCTGTATTTTTTTACCATTTTATAAATTCACTGGTACATAATATTTCTTTAAGTATACATATCCTCAAGTATTAAGTATACATATCTTTAATTATTAAGTATACATATCCTCATGCATATATTGTATCGTATGTTGAATTAAAAGAAATCTCTAGAGTGCCATGGAAAATATTGTAGGTTGGCAACTCTGAAATTATAATTATTATGTCCGACGTTTTATATGTCAATTCCTGAAGTGTGTAGCCTCCTTAAATTTGAAAAAGATGAAATCATGGCACTCTACAGGATTTTTTATTGAAGATATGATATATACAGTTTAGAAAACCCTGAAAATTTGGATTTGGGCGCTACGCTTCGCTCCGTGCCCAAAATTAAAATTTCAGGCTGTTCTCAACTCGAAATTTTACTCCATGCATAATCAAGGAGTGAAAACATTCGCTAGTAGCTTCAAGTTGAACACTTATGAAATCAACAAATGCTAGCTGTGAAGATTAAATAAATATCCACTGAATAGTCTATACATATATTTTCTAGAAATATAATTCCTCCAAAAATGAAAACACAACCAACTTTTTGATAATTGAATTCGTTCAGATATCTTGAATAAATATTATTATTTTTTATTTTAAAACAAAATATAAGCTGTCTTTTATTATTATTATTATTATATTATCTATCTTTATTATCAATTATTTTTTTAATGAATCTAAAAAATGTTAAAATGTTATGAAAGAAAAACCCATTTTTTTTTCATAAAATATCAACATTTTTTAGCTTTATTTTAGTGAAGTTGATTTTGTCTTTTGTAATTGGAAAATACAATACATTCTTTTTTAACAATGGATGTGATTTTTGAGAACTGTGGCATTTTGATTTTACGATATTTTTAAACAAAATTCACTTTTTTTTTAGATTTTGACGTCGTTTTTTCATAATGTTCAACGTTGACGTATTCATTTAATGTCAATCACACTATGTTTCTATTTCAGAAGGAAACAAGCACTTTTTTTAAATCTATTAGTCTTATTAATAGAACTGCCGATAACATCATTAGAGTTTAACGCTAGTTAATTTCTATGAAACCCGTACAAACATGATACTATCATTCGCATTAATAGAACAAAATCTACATCCTATTAGTTAGTTTTAAACTATTGATAGTTACATTGTTTATGTTTATGGAAATGTGTTTCTTCCGCTGAATTATTTCATTAAAATGTACTTCCAATGAATGATTCCACTCCTTGGTTAGTCATGAAGTAAACTTTCGAGTTTAGAAAAGCCTGAAAATTTGGTTTGGTCCCACGATCAAACCAAATTTTCAGGCTTTTCTAACCTCAAACTTTTACTTCATGCTCTATGTGTTTATAACAATAAATATATTACAATATTTTGTAAAATGTTACTATATATATATATACAATAAATAATGTTCTTCCCGTCGTCCTCACCTAGGGATTGTTGGGCGTTGACTCCCATCTCGGGTTAACGGTATTGAGGGATGTAGTATAGAATATGCTGTGTTTTTTTTAAGTGAAGTTCAAAGTATACTGCTTAGGTATGTACAATTATAAATCTTTAATAAATCATGCCATTATAATTGCATCCATACATAAAAAATTGTCAATTTCGTTCTATTTCTAAGACGTTATTTAAGCTCTATTGTATATTTCATAGATCATTATAATCAATAAAATTATGACAAAAAGAAAACCAATAGATTTTTACTTTTTTCCATTATATTGTGCAAGCAAATGGTGTATGTTAACGTTATTTTTTAAAAATGTTGAGTTTAGAAAAGCCTGAACATTTGGTTTAGTCGCTCTGCTTTTTTATTTCACTTCATGCTAAATCTGGGAGTGGAAAACACCCGTTTAAAGCTTTATAACTTTAATTTCTAAGAGCGTTTTGTATTTGTTATGTATACTTAGAATATGATGCCACTATACGATTTAAAACTTCCCTAAGTTTAACATCCCGTGTTCCTTCTAATTATTGCATTAACAATCATTTGTGTTATATTATATTTGTTGTTTATTTTTCATATTTCTTTTTATAGACGTGTTTCTCATTGTTTACTTTTTATACAGGGAATTTTTTTTTAAAGTATACATACATGAAATTTTTCTTTTAACTTTACATATGCATACAATTTTTTTTAATCAGTTCAATTTAAATCGTTAAACTAGTGTTTTCCACTCCCAGACTAAGCATGAAGTAAAATTTCGAGTTTAGAAGAGCCTGAAAATTTGGTTCGGTCGCTCCGCGAAGCGGAGCGGCCAAACCAAATGTTCCGGCTATTCTAAACTCGAAATTTTACTTCATGCGCCACGCGTATTAAACACTGAAAACACTGAAATATTGTTACCAAGTGAACTTCACTTGAAATCAGTGTCTTATACGCGTAGCGCATGAAGTAAAATTTCGAGTTTAGAAAAGCCTGACAATTTGGTTTGGCCGCTCCGCTTCGCGGAGCGACCAAACCAAATTTTCAGGCTTTTTTAAACTCGAAATTTTACTTCATGCTTAGTCTGGGAGTGGAAAACACTCGTTTAACGCTTTAAATTGAACTGTTTAAATATGTAAAGTTAAAAGACAAATTTCATGTATGTATACTTTAAAGAAAAATTCACTGTAACTTAACAAGTAACCGTTATAGCAAACCAAATTTAGAGGCTTTTCTATACTCGAAATTTTACTTCATGCTTAACCTGGGAGTGGAAAACACGAGTTTAAAGCTTCAAAATCAACTCTCGAAGAAAAACAACTTATATCTAAACATTAGTAGCACATAAGTGGGGTATGTATACTCAAAAGAATAACTCCCTGTATCTAGTTTCAATGTATATATTTTGAACACTTATAGTATCACTTTTTTTTAGTTTGAAAGGTAATTGTAAATTAGGGAGTTAAATAACAATTTACTTTATTAACTTCCAATAATTTTAACTGGAATGATTTTATTTTTTATTATTAAATTGTTAAATTTATATACCTTTAAAGTTATTCTATTATATAATATAAATAAAAAGCAATGTTCTACGCTTATGTGTATTATAGGTCATAATCTCGATAACCCTTTATCGTTACCCCCTACTGACTGCGTCGATTACAGCAACTGAGTAAGTTGCAAATAGTACAATTAAAATTGTTCAACATCGATCGTAAATTATGTTTTCGTACGCTGATGATGTCTGTAAAGGTCACGCAGATTAAATTTGTTGGGAAATTTATTTTTTAGATTAGATGTTATATTTCTTAATTAAATAACCTCCTTATTAAACATTTAATGCAAATACACATCACGTGTTTGATGATCAAATTGTTTATGGATTGTAATTGAGTCATAATAAAAAAATGCAATGTGGCCAACGAACTTGTATCTCTATTTACAATTTTTTAATAATTTTAATGCATATTTTAATTTTTTTTTCTTTTCAAATGAACTTGTTACCTGGACCACATCAACTTAAATTCATCTTAAAGTCTTTTTACTTGCAAATTATAGTTCCTATAGATGTTCTCTATGGGGATTTTGGAATCTATAAGAGACATTTTTATAAGAGACAGAACAAATCGAAAGTTTTAGATTATTTTACACTAAACCATAACAGCCTTATTAATAGACGTTAGTATACAGCTTAGCATACAGGTTTAACACGATTATAAGAATAATATTAACATATTCGGATTAATAAAAGCTTTTAATCCTTAACATCCCAAAGCATCTTATAATCCTTATTTACCATTTCCTAACAAATAGATTCTGTAAAGTAAGAATCCGCTAAACGATATCTCGCTCATTCCCCCTTATACTAGATGTCCCGCAAGGCTCTCCGCTATCCCCACTCCTTTACAATATATATTGCTATGACATATTCAATCCCAACCCTTCCTACTTCAATCGAACGAAATACGCCCTCCTCTTCGCTGACGATACGGCCCTTATCTCCCACGCTTCAACAATCCCAAAATCTGCTTCAAAACTCTCTTAATTCCATACGAAAATGGTGCAATAAATGGCGAATACAATTAAATCTTTCCAAAACCAAATTATTCATGCCTTACCATAAAATCACTCCACGATTTCCTACAATAATAATCAACAACACCACTATTCTTCCATCCTATTCCTGTAAATACCTAGGCATCGAATTTGATTCAAAACATTCCTTTCTCCCACATACCAAATCCATTAAAACCAAAATGAAAACAAGGGCTACGCATTTCCAATATTTAACGTATAAACAAGAAGGAATTTCCACAAAAACAGCAGTTGAAATATACAAATCGATATGCCGGCCCTTGTTAGATTACGGTGCAATTTTATTCCTTCACATCCGTCTTTCAATTTCACACCATATTCAAGTCGCCGAAAGATCAGCCCTACGGATCCTCACAAAACTCAGACACCCAACGAATCCTTTCCATAATCCATCAAACATCATCCTCTACAAAACTACTTAAGTAACATCAATCTCCCAACGCATATTAATCCTCAGTGAAAAATTCGCTGCCAATACCTATAACCTAGAACTTCTAAACAAATTCCTAAGAAACCTAAATATCCATCCCAAATACAAACATCCTATTACATTGTTTCAAATAAAATAAATACTAGACAGGGCGGAAAGACCTCTGGTCGATAGCCTAGACAGATTAACCCCATAGTGTAAATAGATAAATAAATATATATGTTTTATATAATTTTATTGTAATTGTCTGAATAAATATGTTCATATATATAAAAGCTTTTAATAGATTACTGTTGTAAGTTTACAAATAATAATTTAATAGCGTGTTTAAGTCTTGTACATAACCTCAATTGTCATGACAAAGTAGGGTTATTAAGAATTAATTTAGTAATGATATAAATCATAAATGTACATATCTGATTTGTATATTTTAAACTTAACTTAAAATCAGTGATTTATACGTGTGGTGCATGAAGTAAAATTTCACTTACCCATTGTGAAGTTTAAAAAGACGTAAGTACGTATTTCATTAGAATAACACGGAAGAACATTTCTAGTCTGTTATCAATGATTTTTTTGTTTATTTGTTTGCTCTTCACTTATTGCGGCCCAAGAGAACTCACCTTTGTCGAATGCGGCCCAGTGATGGTAAAAGGTTGGACACCCCTGTTCAAAACAGTAATAACGTAAAATCGATAAGTCAATTGATCAATTCTTAACTTACCATCTAAAAAGAGGAAATGTTCGTCGAAATGTCGACCTTTCCTGCTAGAATTCCACCAAAGCAGCCAAATAAAATGACTTTTTTTATTTAAGTCAGTAAGATTTGTAATATCTGCACTTTAAATAATTTTGATTAGTTCTCAAAATTTCACTTCATGAGCCAAGCATGTAAGACGCTGAAATATTGTGAAATTCAAAATATTCTTGTTTTGCAGAATTTTAATTCCTGCTTTAGCGCTATAATTAAATTATTAATACTGATTTAGCAGTATATTTTTGGTTTCACAATATTTCAGTGTTTTATGCACGTGACGCTTGAAGTTATTCCACCTAAATTAATTAGAATTTCAAGTTTAGAAAAGCCTAAAAATTTGGTATATTAGGAGAAGGATACTAGAATGTGGTTTAATGAAAAGATACATGAATAATTTTTATATTTTATTTAAATAAAAACGCCAAACAATATTTAGCTACGTAATACGTAGTTAATAAATAATTGGAATGTTTCAAATATAATACATTTAACTCTTTCTTATCATTTTAGAATATTCAATAGTGAGCAATAGTCGCTCGCAGTGCAGGAGTTGGTGATGCAAAGGGTCCGAGCCCTCCTTGAATCCTTTGCACCTCCACGTCCTCAACGAGCCAGCCGCCACTGACAATAGCAAGCCCTGAAGTCGTGTCGGTGTCGCGTCGAAACGTCGATTTACTCGATTTTAATAAGTATATTTATTATATATAGTCATTACAAGAGTATTATAGAAAATGCGGTGAGTTCTTTTGTATCATTTTTTTGTTGTTGTTAGTTTGAAATTTTTGTGTTCGTGTGTTTCTTTTTATACTTTTGAGTATTGTGTGGTCGGCAGATGTCACCCCGGAGATGAACGGTGTACATCGGATTCATCGTGCTCCCGTCAGTTGTCGCTACGCTCGCTGCTGTGTGCAATATTTTTTATTTTTTTATTTATTTATTTTTATATATTATAATATGCGGTGTCGATTTCATAAGAAGGAAGGTTACTCTGTTTAATATTGCTCCTTAACTTTCAGACTCTTACTCTGTGCAATGTGCTACAAGTCGGTTAACATTGGAGTGACGGTACTGTGTATACTTGTTTTTTTTCTTCTAATGTTTATGTACCTCTATGATTTTTTATTTTTTTTATATGTACAAGAGCGCATCTCATGCCGGAGAGCTCGTTGACATTGCATATAAGGTGCATTATATCTTCATGCTGCTAATTGTGTATATATAACTTTATGTATATAAGTTAGTCCATCCGCGCCCGATCAAGAACCTACGTTAATTTTTTGAAAATCCGAATTTTAATGACTTGGCCCGGTTGAACAAACCGATCCGATCGCCGTTCTAACGTCGCGTCACGTCGCGAATGCGTAGTTGTTTTTATGTCTAATATATTTACAGTCAGTGTAACTATTATCATATTGGCTACGAGCGCGTGTCCTATCTAGTTTTTTTTTTCTTTATGTATATATATTTTTTTCTTTAATTACAATAATAATTATATTACATTTTAGAATTTCGTTTCGCCGTTTTTATATTAACGACGCGATTATAGTGGATCCCTGAAAGGGGCGTTAAACGCCTCCTACTTGGGGGTATTTAGGACATGTGCGTGCGAACTATCCTAGCGGATTTGGAATTGGAACTGGAAATGGATTAAAGGATCTTTTTTTTAATAGGGATTGGGTATTCTTTTCAAGAGAAGTATAAAAGAGGAACATATATACAGAACGGAATAATTAGCATCTACCCGGAGGTGCAGTAGTTCAGTGTGCCCGGATCGTGGTACATAAATTCTTTATCACAACACGAACGGCGTTAAATAATCCATGTACGGCTTTACAAACGCTCATCAACTATTAAAAAAGAATCCAAACATTGCCGTTATTCATATTCTCGTCACCTGAACGAACCGCTCTAATTGTACACTATCCATACGAAATATATCCTCTCTCATCCCATTATTTTAATACTTTTTTATTTCTTTCAAAAAACCGAAAATAATTTTCGTCGTGTTTCATCTATAGAAAAAATCCGATAAAATTTAGTATCAAAGAAATTAATTAAAATCCGAACACAAATCATATCACGAGTAAGTAAAAACGCGAATGGTCAGGGTTTTATCTTTATCTATTTACAACGCGTCTCGCCGAGGAAGCTACGCAAAGTCTAGTTACGCTACGATCGTTGATAACTACTTAATGGATCCACTCGAGTTTGAAAGTCTCACTTTATTAAAAATGCACGAGTGTTTATGAGCTCTATTCAGTCACTTGCTTTGTTTACTTGTCTTCTTCCAAAAGCACTAGATCGTCCGCCACCACATCCGAGATGTGCAAGTAGATAATCCAGTACATCAGGTTGAAACACACGAAGCACACAGGGAACACGATCCGAGAGTATTTGTCTATGTCCGATGGTGTAATTCCGTATAATTTATTGATGTCTTTCCCCGGTTGGATGATGTGATGGGGAATCGGAGGGGCTGCTTCTTCGTCCGGTGGCCCGCCACCGCCTCTACCTCCGTTCACGGTACTCTCCAGCGTACCGCCTTTGCTATGGGCTTTGGGGTCGTGTACTTTAAAACGCACCTCCTGGAACAAAGGTCCCCACTAACAAGCATCCCATCTTTCAATCAGTGATGCTAACCCCGGAGACAGTGTTGCCACATTTTTCTTGAGAATTTCTTCAAACTTTTGCTGAGTGCAATTGAATTACTCTTTATATTTCAAAATTTAAACAATAACTTACATTTCTTAAAACTAGACAAGATATTTTTTCACTTTGGTCTAAGAAGATGTTATGGCGATTAGATATTTGTTGATTTGAAAAGGAAGTAAATTGTCTTTAACCCAAGTAAAATGTATTAAATTAATTTAACTAAGTATTTAGTTTGGTTTCATATAGAGAATTTTTCTCAAGAATATACATATCCTGATATATACTTTGTAAAGGTTCAAGCATTCGTTGTTAAATGAACGCATGCAGATATACTTAAAAGAAAAATTCCCTGTATGTTCATATTTATTTAAGTATGCCATAATATTATAACAAGTGTTTTTCGTTCCTTGATTAAGCATGAAGTAAATATTTCGAGCTTAGAAAAGCCTGAAAATTGTCGGGCCTTTCTAAACTCGGTATATTTACTTCAAGTACCAGGAGTATTAAACACTGATGTAGACTAAAGTTTTAAAAACAATTTATTTATCTTAACAATAGCACAAAACTTCTTCAAAATTTCAAAATATTCTTCTTTTCTTCATTGGTCATTATGTAAGGCTGAAATTCTTCATATTGAAGAAATGTCTCCAAATATGGCAACGCTCCTGCATCTAACTGAATTTTCACTACATATTCCTACATGTAGCAGTTATGGTAAGCCGTAGAGGATAATTTCCCTAATTTAAATCTCATTTTCTAGTTTTCTTCATTGTAAAACAAATAAAGTGGATGATTTTGTTTATAAAAATATATTATCTCTGTTTAATATTGACAATAAATTGAAGTAAAGTTTGTTGTATTCTCATTATTTCTTTGTGAATTTTGTAGTAAATTCAATTTGATTGATTTGTTTCAGGATAGTTTTACAGAAACATATTCACATCTCCAATGGCGTGAAATCCGCCACAAATCTTATGTGGCTGCCAAATAAATATCAAAACTTAAAGTAAGGTCAAATAATGCAATTTAAAAATAAATGCTATATTTTAACATACCGGACATTTTTCTTTTATACAGAAGACTATAAGATATAGAACGGTTAAACGGGCAAGTAGTGCAGTTTTACAAGCCGAATAAAATAAAAACTGACGATTTTTTTAAACCGATTTTTTTCGAAAATTAAATAAATTACAAAAAACTATAAAAGGCAAAGTTTTAGATAATTTTACACTATATAATAAAATTGTATTAGATTTTTTCTATCGACATTAGGTTTCGAGATATAACCAGGGATGGGTGGCGTCAACAATGTCTCGTCGACTATGTCATTGTCGATTCGTCAAATATCACGTCGACGTCGACTATTTGCAAAACATTACCAACGTCGACTCCTTTCAAAACATTACTGACGTCGACAATTGTTTTTATAAATATAAAATTCAAAGTATTCAGCATAATCCATTGGGTACCAGCAGAACGTTTTGTGGTTTACAGAGTATCTGTAACACCCAAAAATATCCATAACCACAACATATTCATTATAATAACCTAAAAGTGGTACCGTTGACCAGGGATGGGCCTTGACGTGTCGACTTTAACAGTCGACGCGACAGCACGTCGATAGCCTTGACAATCTCGACAATGTCAACAACACAGTTTACGGGTTATGTAAATATACTGTATACAGAGAGTTTTATGCAACACCGAACATTTTCATAACGAAAATTTTTCTTTGAAGTATCCATATGCATACGTTGCACATTTTCCGATGCTCGGTTTATTAAAAGAACCCAATTTGAAGCTTTAAGCGAGTGTTTTCCACTCCCAGGATAAGCATGAAGTAAAATTTCAGGCTTTTCTAAACTCGAAATTTTACTTCATGCGCCATCGGTACAAAACACTGATTCAATGCAAAGTTTAGCGGTATGTTTTAAACTTCGTAATATGTCAGTGTTTTGTACCGGTGGCGCATGAAGTAAAATTTCGAGTTTAGAAAAGCCTGCAAATTTGGTTTGGCCGCTCCGCGCTTCGCGCTACGCGATAAAACCAAATTTTCAGGCTTTTCTAAGCTCGAAATTTTACTTTATGCTTAGCCTGGGAGTGGAAAACACTCGCTTAAAGCTTCAAATTAAATTCTTTTAATAAACCAAGCATCGAAAAATGTGCAATGTATGCATATGGATACTTCAAAGAAAAATTCTCGTTATGAAAATGTTCGGTGTTACATAAAACTCTCTGTATGTTGTGATCATGGATATTTTTGGTAGTTTCTGATTACACTATAAACTTTAAAACATTCTGCCGAAACCGCATCCCATTTTGTCGACTAGTTCGAATGTAATACTAATAGAAACAATTGCCGACACTGTCGACGTGATATTGAACGCGTCGACAATGATATTGTAGACGTGACATTTTTGACGCCGGCCATCCCTGCTGTTGACAATGTCTACGTGCCGTCACATCGAAAATTAAAGTTGACACGTCAAGGCTCATCCTTGGATACAACACACAATTTTTTCTAATGGAAACTAAAGCTTGCTATGTCATCATTAGAAAGGGATTTTTTGTTCTTTAATCAGACGTTATTAAGAATTGTCTATATTATTTACAAGATAAAAATACTTAGCCATGAAACAATGACAATTATAAAACAATTGCGGTTGTTTGTAATGTATGCGTTTGTTTCATTTTTGTTAAATAACTTTATTTGGAAGTTATGTGTAAGAAGAAATGAAAATTGGTAGGAAGAAATGCATCAATCTCATGGCCACATAAATCAACGTAGCTGTACGTTTTGATGGGGTTATGTGAAAGAAACAACTGTAATTGTTTTAATATAGTCATTGATTAAATAAAATAGACATTGTTAACAACTTGGTTATTTTTATAAATAAGTATGTCGCGTTATTATCTGAGACAAATAATATCTTTCTAATGATGTAAGGTGTAAGTTTGTGTTACATCTCGAAATCTAAGACCGATAAAAAAAATCTGAAACATTTTATTATTTAGTATAAAATTATCTAAAACTTTGCCATGTATAGTTTTTTTCTATTTCTTTTAATAATCGAGATACATCGATTTAAAAAATATTTAGTTACACATTCCAAGAATTTTACAATGTCATTTTATTTCGGTCACGAACCTACTTTGCCTATTTAACCGTTTCTCTATCTTTTATAGTTTTCGAGATCACTAAGAAAAAAAACCACAACCTGTAAACTTTTGGGCATTCATTGTTTTTGAAAAGCGGTCGGTCAATTTAAAACTTCTAACGAGTGTTTTCACTCCTTGATTAAGCATAAAGTAAAATTTCGAGTTTAGAAAAGCCTGAAAATTAACTTGGTCGCGTAGCGAAGCGGAGCGACCAACCCAAATTTTCAGGATTATCTAAACTCGAAATTTTACTTCATGCGCCACGCGTATAAAACATTAATTTCAAGTAAATTGCTTTAGCAGTAAATTTTGAACTTTATAATACATCAGCGTTTTATACGTTTGGTACATGACGTGAATGTTCGAGTCTAGAAATAGCTGAAAATTTAGATTTAGACGTTACGCTTCGCTTCGCGTCCAAATCCAACATTTCAAGGTTTTCTAAACTCGAAATTTCGCTTCGTACTTAATTAATCAGTGGAAACCTATGTTAGAAAAGAAAATTGAATTCTAATAATTAACATTTGTTAGAATTCAATGAAACCCCGTTTGATATATTTTGTTTGTAATATTCTTTCGAGATAAAAACCTTATCCTGTCTTTTTTTTTTAGGTTTAAGTTTTACGTAAAAGTAGTTTTACATAAATACCAGAATATTCTAATCTTTTGAGTTGTCAAAGTATTTCAATTAGAGATAAAGCCTATAATAATTTAGTCGGATAGCAGATATCCGGCAAAAATCTAGGCAGGATAGCCGGATATCCGGCCAATGCCAGTTTTAGACTTACACAATTTCGACGATACTAATCACCTTTCTTTAGAGTTGATTATTAAATGCCGTACTTTTAATTCTTATAAAACATAAACGAAATTTACAAAGAATTTTTTTTAAAGTATACATATGCATACGCTTTCTTAAAAAAAGTTCAATTTGAAGCTTTAAACGAGTGTTTTACACTCCCAGATTATGCATGAAGTAAAATTTCGAGTTTAGAAAAGCCTGAAAATTTGGTTTTAGGCTTATCTAAACTCATTTTTTGTTTTTATTAAACACTGAAAACATTGAAATATTGTGAACGAAATATTGTTAGCCTGGAAATTTGGGTTAGGCGCTCGGCTTCGCGTATCTTTGAATTGAACTCTAAAAAAAAAAACAACGAATATCTGAATATTTACAGCATATAATTAGGATATGTATACCTTATAGAAAAACTCTCTGTATATTGTAATTTTGTGATGTTTTATTTTCTTATAAATGAAGTATGATTTTTTACTTCAGAATAATTTAGTGATTTATACGCTTGCCGCATGAAGTAAATATTTCAAGTTTAGAAAACCCTGAAAATTTGATTAGTCGCTTTTCTTCGCGACCAATCCAGACTTTTAGGGTTTTTTAAATTTGAAATATTTACTGCAAGCTTAAACATGGAGTGCAATCACTGGCAAGGCTCTTACGAACTGCAAACAGCAGGAAATAATCTATGTACATTAACAAGGCAAAGACATTTGACTAAGTTTACAGATATTTTGTTGTACTGCAAAGAAATTTAAAATATCCCATCTGATTTTTTAAAGTAATTGAACTAAAGTAGGAACATGCAAATAAAATTCACAAATTGAGAGTTCATAAATTGATACAAACTCAAACATTGTTCAAACAATATAAAATTCACACAAAAATGAATAAAGTTTGTTTCCCTGTGCAAAATATTGTTATACAGGGTGTTCCATTAGTGTGTTCTTGAAAGATATCTCAGGTCTCCTTAAAGATAGAAAAAATGTTGATTGACTATTAGAGCTGCATAATCTAAACCGATTTTTAGATATACAGGTTGCGCTACAAAGGCAGCAGATACAACTTATTTTAAATAGATCACCCAGTAAATTATTTGGTTTTTGAATCTCTTAGAAAAATGTATTGTTATTTTATTTAAAACATTTGGTTTACGTTGTACCGTTTCAGAGTAATCCGACATTTTTCGAAAAATAAAACATTACGTTTGCAGCGATTTCATAAAAATAAAATATTTCCGAAACTAAATAAAATTTAATTTCGATAATAGAAAGCGCTACCGGTTGCATTAAGTTGCATAGTTCGAGTTGGGTAACTATGAAATAAAAACTGTTAAAGTTAGTAATTTTCAATCAAGGACATGATTTTTTAATTTTTTTTTCAGAGGTCGACTTAAAATTGAATTCTCATTTGTTTAAGTAAATAATGTTTATCTGTAGATGTTGAATACTTTTCTTAAAAACGTATAAAGGTACAGATAAAAATTAGGAATTTAATCGAAAGAGAATTAAATTTTAAGTCGCTTGGTGTTAAAAAATTATATGATTCCAATTGAAAAAATAATGTTATATTTAATTGAAAATTATCAATTTCAACTGTCATTATTACACAATCACCTAAACAAATCGAAGCAATTTTGTAATGTTAACGATAGCGCCCTCTATGCTCAAGAGAATGATATAAACCACAACTCTCTATCTTATTTAGTTTCGGAGATATTAACAAAACCACCCGAAACGCCATTTTTAGTTATAAATATCAGATAACTCCGAAATAGTACGACTTAGGCAAATTGTTCTTTCTTAAATGACCTTAATTTTATGCGAGGAATTCAAAAATCAAATAATACGCTGTTTTTATGGTGCACCCTGTACACATGCAAATATTTTTATTTTTATGCAGCTCTGAAAGTTAAATAATTTTGATGAAGAAACTATTTTCCCATTTTTATCGAGAGCTGAGCTTAGAAAATGAAACTTAAACCAAATTACAAGTGAAAATGGTACAATAATCATCGGATCCTTTAATTACTGAATTTACTCAGAAATAATTTAAGATTACCCTTCCTCAAAGAAAATTGAAATATTCAGACTGTTTTATTAAATATTGCATGAAAGTTTAAATTTTAATGTACTTACACTATTTGTTTTAAAAATAGCATACACATTTTCGGATACAACAACAATATAAAATTAACAGAGGTTTCTCAGAAATGATTAAAGCCGATTTCATCAAAGACAATCGTTTGTAACATGAACTGTACTCATTTTTAGAAAGTTTTAAATTTGATACTATTTTTTATTAGTTTTCAATATTGAGTTTTTATAATTGTTATTGTTTGAGAAGTTTTGAATTTGTTTTTAATTTTCGATAATGATTACAAAAATCAAAGAAATTGTGATAATTGTTTGATTTTTTGAGTTCAATAACGAACATTTTAATAATTAATTTTCTTTGTGTAGCAAAATAGGTTAGGACATACAACGCAAATAATGCGAATTGACAATTTTTAACATTTTGTAGGAAACAATTTAAATACTTTGACAATTCTGTCAACCTGTGCCATTTTCATCTCAAACGATTAAAATATTCTGGTTTTATCTAGAACTACTTGGTGTGGAACTACTACAAACTAAACTAAAACAACACGATACGGTTTTACAAATAAAATATACACTTGGTTTAATTAAATTTTTAAAAATTTCAATTATTTGTGTTTTATTTTGTTTTTTAACATAGGTTTCTAGTCTTTGAATAAGCATGAAGGAAAATTTCGAGTTTAGAAAAGCCTGAAAATTTGGTTTGGTTGCGTAGCGCGAAGCGTGGAGCGACCAAACCAAATTTTCAGGCTTATCTAAACATGAAGTTTTACTTTTTGCGCCACGCGTATAAAGCAGTGATTTCAATTGAAGTTCAAAATATACTACTAAAGCAGTATGCTAAAGCAGTGTATTTTGAACTTCACGGTATTTTAGGGTTTAATACGCGTGGCGCATAAAGTAAAATTTCGAGTTATGAGATCAAACCAAATTTTCGGTTTTTTTTAATTTCAAATTAAATGCTTTTCAAAAACAACAAATGTCGGAAACTTTACAATCTGATACGTATACATAAAAGAAAATATTCATGTATACTTGATTAGTAATATGTACACTTATACGAAAACTTTCCTGTATTTACACAAATAATATAGGATAATATTTAGCTTTCATTAACGGCACAATATTGGAATTATTGACGTTTAATTGTCAATAATTCCAATATTGTGCCGTTAATGAAAGCCAAATATTATCCTAAATATGCAATGAGTTCTTTTTTAAAATTTTGCTATGTACTATGTGCTAAAAAAATCGAATGAGCTGGCTTAGCGCCCAAATCAAAGATTTTGCTCTGGATTTACTCATGTGAGTCCATTCGCGATTCGAAAATTTTTAGAGGGTGCACCGAGCTCTCAAATGTGTCATTCTTAGCTCTTTTTTGAGATAATCGACGAAACATTTGACTTAGAATTACTGTACCAAGCCGTGCTTCCGATATTTTCTGCCCAGAAGAATATAAAACAAGGAAAACATACGGATAATAAGTTGGCGTCAGGTCTAGGTGAGTAATAAATTTTTGAAACCTCTTTTTTACGTCTTTGATGGTTTTTTCTACTATTTTGTTAAATATTCGATATTAAAGACTTAAAACTGACCTGAAATTGAAATTTGTTTTGCATTGTTCTATATAGGTATATATACACATATATCTAAAAACTAATTTTTAATATCGAATTCTTAACAAAATAGTAGAAAAAACCACAAAAAACGTAAAAAAGAGGTTTCAAAAATTTATTACTTACCTAGACCTAACTCCAACTTATCTGTATGTTTTTCTTCTTTTATATTCTTCTGAACAGAAAATATCAGAAGTACAGCTTTATGTAATGATTATAAGTCAAATTTTTTGTCGATTATCTGAAAATGGCCTAAAAATTACATGCCTGAGAGCTCGTTGCATCCTCTAAATATTTTTTGAATCGCGAATGGACTCGCACGGATCTATATCAGAGCCAGCTCATTAATTTTTTTTTAAACACCCTAATGTATCTATTTGTAGGGCTGCATTTGTTTTTTGCCAAGCTAAAACAGCCAAATCTTATACTGTGCGTTCTTAATTTCTACAACTTTTCTCCCGCATTAAGGAAAATTATTCTACAGCTACCATCACTGCTATGAATCGTAATCAAAAATATTGAAGCAAGAAAGACCGCTACTCACTGTTTGTTTGGGCGCGTGATCACCGTCAGGGCCGTCTACCGTCAGCTTCTTCTGTTCGGCTATCTTTTGTATTGCAAGAAATCGGTTCTTACGCATTTGTATTCGTTTTGCCATATAACCAACAGTGGCATATTCTAAAAAAATAATCAATACGGATTATATTAAGCTGAAGTTGTTTGCAGGGGCGGACTGGCTCTCTAAAAGTTACCGGGGATAGGAGGAGCTGGTTCCACATGTTGCGGCCCCCATACACCAAGTCATTCCTACATCACAATTGCGGAATTACCATATAACTTGGAAATTTCAACAAAATGTATGTAAATCTCCGAAATTTGCAAATGTTATCAATAGACAGACATTTTTTAAAAATAAGGAAAATGAGGATACATATAGAAACATTATACGAAATATTGAAATCAAACTTTGATACAATTTAATATATTTATGGGTTTGTCTTATTTTCTTTCTCTAGACTCTGATAACACAAACTTTGTGAAAAAGACAATTCGATTAATTGATCGATTGATTAATGTATTTTTTCACAAACTTAGTGTTATCAAAGGTAAGAGAAAAAAAAAATAAAAGAAACACCACGAAAATATTTAATTATATCAACTTTTGAGATTTGAATAGTTCGTACAATTTTCTAGATGGTTTTTATGAAAAATGATGATGTTCCTTATTTTTAAAAGATTTCTGTCTTTTGATAACTTTTGTTAATTTCGGTGGTTTTCGCCAATAAGGTTAAAATGTCCAAATTATATAGTATTTTCAAAATTATGATGCTTATCTGAGCAACTATAAAATTTTCAAAATGTTAAATCATGTTTTCATTATTATCGTCGCGTATCTGATTTTCTTTAGTTCAATCTAATTTCATAATTTTGTAGATTTTCTCGTTGATTGTTAGGCACTTATTTTTTGAAAATCTATTCTCGCTGAATATAATAAAAATAGTAAACTGTTTATGATTTTCAACTTTTTTATTAAATTACTACAATTGTTCCGCTACTCTGTGCTTCTTTAGGTGAAGAAATATAATTATATTTCTTCACCTGAAGAAGCAAAACAATTGCAGCTCCATTAGGTAAAGACATAATTATATTTCTTCACCTGAACAAGCTACAGAGTAGCGAAACAATTGTAGTGATTTAATAAATAAGTTGAAAATCATGAATAGTTTACTATTTTTATGATATTAAGTTTGACGATTTTCTTAAATTTTGTTTCATTTTCTGTTTCATTAGCTTTGGTGTTTTTTCATCACGAATGATTGAAATGAGAAAATGAATTAAATATCCAGGATTTTTAAAAAAAATATCATAATATAAAAATTATATTTATGGATATTTCATTAAATTTATATGATTTTCGATATATTTCTTTTGTAATGTTTTTATTTTCTATTTCCATAGATTTTTCAAAATGTTTGTGATTTTCATTAGTTTTTGTCGATTTTTAAAAACCTTGATGAAACGAAATAATTCGATGTTTTGTTATTTTATGAACTGTTTCAGTTTTAATCACTATCGAAGAAATTTGATGTTTTTTATAGAAATCAAAATAATGTATATTTGATTTTGATTTTGATTTTCATGGACATTATCTGTTTCAACTATATAAGCTGCGGATATCATATAAACTAACTTCCTTCTAAATATGTAAAAATCTAAAAATTGCCCATTTATCGCTTTCCTATTATGTTCACAAGTAGGCATTTTAGTCATTTTCATGAAATTTTCAAAATTCATAATTAAAAAAAAACGCGTCCATCCATTTATATAAAATGTAGTTACTCCGGATATTTTCAAACTGTGGTTCTGTGTAGTACTTTTAATTTTAATTTGGTTTTTCTGTTATACCTATTCAGTTAATGTTGGAAATAAATTTGTATCAGCTTGATTTTGAAATACATTTTAAAAAGTTGAATTTTTAATGTGGTTATGTACATTAACATTTGATGGGGATAATAAATACATTTTTGTTAAATAAGTTATACAGAATGGAAGAAAAATATAATCATTAGGTTTAGTGGCGATTTGCCTTACCCAAACAAGAATATTTTGAATTTCACAATATTTCAGTGTTTTATACGTCTGGCGTATGAAGTAAAATTTCGAATCGATCGAGTCTTTCCACTCTTTGATTAAGTATGAAGTAACATTTCGAGCTTAGAAAAGCCTCAAATCCCTTTAAAAGTTTTCTAGAAAGGGTTTTGAGCCTTTTCTAAACTCGAAATTTACTTTCTGCTTAATCAGAGAGTGGAAAGACTCGATCGAAACCTTAAATTCAACTCATTAAAAAAGCAACGAATGAATCAAAATTTATACGCATCGGAATATGTATACTTGAAAGAAACATTTTCCGTGTGCTTATGTCTGTGGCCCCACCAATAAAAATTCAATTCAAGTTACAGTTAGATTTTTTTACATATATCTAATTTTGTTTTTGTAGAGAAGAAATTAGTTTATAATTTATTATCTAGAAGTCTTTGAAAACCATGCCTAAATACAAATTTACTTCAAACAAATATTTGACAATACATGAAACTGACGAAACTCATCGAAATCTTGAAAACCATTGATCATCAAAACTACCGAATATATAAATTGATGGAAATTACGATATATTTTTAAGTTTTGTAAATTGGTTAACCATTATAATTCATAGATAAATTATGAAAACTGTTGAAAATCATGGACACATTGAAAAACAATTATTTTGCATAAAACCATCGAAGTGACGAACAGGGTGGCCCAAATTCGATGTTTTTGTAGAGTATCTTAGTAATCAGAAGAGTTAGAAAAATCTGATATACACGTCATTGATTATTTACTTACATTTTTATTCCGACTTTTAATTTTAGAGTTATGACATAAAGTTACATTATATTAAATGGCATGCCCTGAATATTTTTATGCCATTAAAGAACACTTTAAATTACCTTTACATTGAAATAACATTGTTAATGACAAAATAATAAAAATCAGCTCAAACGATGTGAGTGATAAAAATTAAATTTAATTTACTCATTAACTTTATACTAACTGCACACTAATTTGAGAGTAGTTGTCCACTAACTCGTATGCTTGAAAACTTCATGGACCAATTCCAAAATTATGTATTGTTCTCAATTTTTGTATGTAAGACTAATTCGACTTCGTAACATTAAAACAATTTTAAAACACAGTTAATAAATTATATTCAAAGATTAAATAAGAAGTAAATTTACTTTTGACAGATTATGCATACAGATTATACAAAATAATAATATATTTAAACAATGATTAACAAATTCCACTGTGATATAAAAACATAGTTATTATTTAGTGCATACGTTTAATAATATAAAATATACACATTTACGCCATTTCACAAATTAATTTAATTCGGAGCAGGGTTGTTAAAAAAAACGGTTTTTTTCATTTTAATTAAAAGAAATAGCTTTTTTTCAACAAAACGTGTTTTTTTCTTTGAAACAGTGTTTAAAACATTAAGAATTATAAATATGTTTAAAACGTGTTTAAAACATGTTTAAAACACGTTCAAACGTGTTTAAAACAAAACATACAGGGCATTTTTCTTTTAAGTATACATATCCTGATAATTACAACATTATTTAAATTTGCGGAAATTTGGTGTTTCAAAGCGGTTAATTTGAGGCTTTTAACAAGTGTTTTCCACTCCCAGGCTAAGCATGAAGTAAAATTTCGAGTTTAGAAAAGCCTGAAAATTTGGATTGGCCGCGTAGCGAAGCGGAGCAGCCAATCCAAATTAGGCTTTTCTAAACTCGAAATTTTACTTCATGTGCCACACGTATAAAACACTGAAATATCGTAAAGTTTAAAATATACGGGTTTAGCAAACTAATATGTAGACGTGAATAAAACGTAAGTCAAATTCTGCGCTGAACAAATTGTTTAAAACAGTGATTATAGGCAACCCAATAACTCTAACGTATATTAGGTTGCCTATAATTGTTGTTGTATGTGTTTTTTTGAACTTCATTGTAATTCAGTGTTTTTAAGCGTGGCGCATGAAGTAAAATTTCGAGTTTAGAAAAGCCTAATTTGGATTGGCCGCTCCGCTTCGCTACGCGGCCAATCCAAATTCTTAGGCTTTTCTAAACTCGAAATTTTACTTCATGCTTAGTCTGGGAGTGGAAAACACTCGTTAAAAGCCTCAAATTAACCGCTTTGAAACAACGAATTTCCGCAAATTTAAATAATGCTGTAATTATCAGGATATGTATACTTAAAAGAAAAATGCCCTGTATGTTCTGTTTTAAACACGTTTGAACGTGTTTTAAACATGTTTTAAACACGTTTTAAACATGCTTAATTGTTAATGTTTTAAACACTGTTTCAATAAAAAAAACACGTTTTGTTAAAAAAAGCTGTTTCTTTTAATTAAAATGAAAAAAAAGTTTTTTTTAACAACCCTGCTCCGAAGTAAGAGAAATATATTGGATAAAACACATTTTATCATTAGAAAAAAAAATATATAAAACAGAAACAGTTTAACTAAGTATTTCATTTAGTTTGCAGTTGGTTTAAAGTTAATTTTAAAATATTTTTTTTCTTAATTTTAATGAATTTTTATTTACTATATTATATCAGTGTAAATATATTTTAGTCCAGGTGCATACATCCGGTTTTTTGATGCTGCAGCAACGCAGTTACGGTTTAAGATACATTACATCAAATGAGGCAGTGCACACATAGCTGCGGCGACGCACAGTGGAGTTTTCTTTAGATTTAGGCGGCCAAAAGTTTTTTTTTCTGCAAATCGTTATATACAAAAATAATTGACTAGTATGGATTTCAGAGTAGTTAATGGATAGTAGGTTATGATTTCCAGGCCAACAAATGCCACCATGAAGCTGTCAGAGTGAGAGTTGGCATTGTAATAACGTGTTAATGTTTTTCCTAAACAAATAAATACTTGATAGTGTAATAAGTAATCAGTTTTTTTTGCATAATTTTAACCTTCATTAAGCATGGATTCGAATAAATCTGGTAAGATTCTACATATACTGAATTTAATAAAAGTGAAATATCTTATTTCATTGTACAAATAATTACTTTAAAAACAATGATTATTTAAACATTATGTTATGTAAGGTTTAAGTTTTATAAGGGTATTGTTGATGGTTTCGTGCAGGTCCCGGTATTAATTTTTAAATTAATATAAAGCTAGAAGCTTCGCTTTGTAATGATATAAACATTTGATGCGCAAATTTGCGAAATAGGTGGGTAAGTTAAATGTGTTTCTGACAATGGTACATTTTTAATGTTGCTTCTAGACCTAATGCAATAACATTGACTTTCGAATGTTCAAGAGAATTTGGATTTTACTGAAAATTGTATTATCAATTGTCAAAATTATGCAAATGACAAAAAAAAGGAAATTAAACACACATTTTCGTATGTTAAATCAGAAATAAAACAAAGATTGTCGATTGCACATAGAATGGTACCACATTCCTTAAAACGAGTATTAAATTTTAATTTCATCTGATAAATTTTATTATAAGCGATAATGACAGATTTAATATGAAACTTTTTACCCTGGGAAATATGATAACCAAATATAATTTATATTCACGTTAATGCTGTTTAATACTCTAATAAAGGTTAGAAGCACCTTGAAAAGCAACAAGAATTATATATTTTTGGCCACCTAATTCTTGTAAATACCTCACTGTGCGACGCTCCGCAACTGTGGTGACGCAGCGAGAAAACCCGGCTATTCCATTTCAAAAATACAACTTTGTGTTATAACTCTGAAATTAAAAGTCGGATTAAAAAATTAAGTACGTCACCAAACTCTACTCAAGAAAAGTACACAAGCAAATAGTACACTTTTCTTTGTATATCTTAAGGCGCAAACATAGCAAACAAATATTGCGTTTGCGAACGTTCGTGAACACTTGCAACAACGATTATTAAATATTTGGTGAACAGGATAACTGCAAACACGAATGAAGGGTCATTCATGTGGAAGAAACATTTGTTCTTGATTGCGGTTACCATCTACAACAAATAGTAATCGTTTTTGTAAACTTCGCAAACGCCGCACACTGCATGGAAACGCTAGAATCGTGGCCAAGCGGGTCTTAAAAAAGCCAAAAATAAAGTTGCTTATTTAAATAAAATAATGACGGATTTTTATTCGCAACACTTGTAATCCCCTAAACCTAAAGTATTGCGCTATAATTCAAAACGTTTATTGCGTATTCGGATTCTACAGTCGACTTATTTAAAGTGATGAATTTCGCACGAAAATTGTGCCAGAATAAAAAAAAATATTGTATCGAATTTTTAAAAGTTGTCGGAATTAATTTTACATTACGTATTATAGAATAAAATGCGATTTTATGACACTAATTACAAAAAAATGACTGATAAAGTTTTAAGCTAATTATTTTTAAAATCTGCAATAACTGAAAACTAATTTCTAATTTTGAAAGGGTAAAAGTCGCTTAAATGAAAAATCTTGTCGCTAAAGTTTCAATTTGTGATAATAATAATAATTTTGATTATTTATGGATTAATGACTTGACAGTATTAATAAAGTATACATGGTTTGTCTGGAAAGTTATGAGAATGATTTTTTGCACCAAGCTGAAGGGTCTGGGAGTGGAATCTTCTTGTGTAATCAATGGTAGGGAGTGTTACCTTTGGACTATAAATCTACGAAAAAGTAGACTGCTGTTTGGGGGTCATGTCATGGTTCGAAACTGATACGGGATAAAATTCACTGCTAAGCTGAAAATAACCAATTTAAACAATTGCTATAAATTAGAAAATATACTTGGGAGGATGTTTAAGGAAAACTACAATTGTTTAGTTGGTACAAACCATTCTGAAAAGAAAGAGAACGCGACTAGAATGAATGGCGTCTTAAAGTTCAGAAAATGTAGCTAGGATGAAAGCAATTTTGAACTGTGATTCACATTTACAGTTTAGATTGATAGTAGATAATTTTGGCATTTCAAAATCCCCCGTGTATGTGATAATTCCAAAAAAAATGCAGGTGTTCGGAGAGTCTGTGGTAAATCTCGAACTACGGAACATTTTTCGTTGGTTAGGTAAGGGATTAAGGCAAAAAACAAAATTCAATCGCTGCTCAATTTTGTCTGTCCCCCGGATCTGATTCTGTTTGACTTCTACTTGTTTCCTAGGTTTACGTTCAAGTGAAAAAGATAAACATTTTTACTGTTAAACTCGTACAAGATGTCGTGACGAGCGACATGCCAGTCTAGGAGAATGACTACATGTGATACAACCTCAAGAAACGGTATATTGGTGCCCAAAGGATGTATAAAACTAAATGAATTTAATTATATTTTTAAATATAAAAAAAGTTTTGGCATCATTCTTATTACTTACCGGACAAACCATGTAGGTACAATAATTATTTTAGCTAAGTAAGTACAACACATAAATTACAAATACAGGTATAATTATTTACATCTAGTTATAAGAAAGAACACAATAAAATCAAAAACATAATGGTATCACTTATAATAAAATTGAACAAAGACCGATTCAAAACGATAAAATCGGTAAATTTTAAAATATTAAAACATTTCTTTAAATAAATAATGGCGTACTTTACCCAATGTAACGTTAAATAAATCGACTGTAACTTTATTGCAGTTGTTGAAAAGTAGATAACTATTTCTTAGTGACCTAGGTGATACGTGAATTTATATGGCCATTTACAAGTTTATAGCCAAATAATATATCAAAACAAAACAATCTATGCTCTAGTGTGTGGATGTTAAGGGCTAGTTGCACCAGACACGTTGAACTGGTTCAACTCTGAACTCGAGTTCAAAGTGACATTAGAATAATAGGAACTGTCATTTTGAACCCAAGCTCAGCTTGAACTCGAGTTTAACGCTTCTAGTGCAACTGGGCCTAAGTTTATTCAAGACAGCAAGCAGAGTGGTAATCATCATAGTCAAACCTGTAAGTTAAGTATTTCGTAAATTTCTTTGAACTCTTTCAAGATTGTTTATATTCTTTAACGTGTAAGGACTCCAGAATTTGGAATAATATTCGAGGTTTGAGCGAAGCGAGGGATTGAGCGTGTAGATGGATTTTGGAACTCAGAGGAATTTCTTTTAAAAAAATCCAAGCATTTGGAAAGCAGAAAAGTTTCAATTGTTAGTTAAGGTTACACCTAGATCCCTTACTGAATTTAATGGCGTGAGGCGCTTATCTTTTAGAAAATAATCATTCATAATATGTGATCGACTTTTATAAAATGATATCACATTACATTTGTCGATATTTAGTTGCATTCTATTTAATGCACACCAGGACTGAAATCTATTCAGATCTTGTTAAAGAAGATGAGATGAATAAATAACACAGTAATAATTTTGGTGCCCGGAATTTTAAATCTAATTATAGGTATTTTAGGGCCGCTGATTTTAAACATGCTATCAGTTTGTCTGTATCGGCTCTAGTTATATAATTAATGATTTTTATCATTTTTCGAAGAACAATTCAGATTCAATTGAAAATTATCGTTTAAGGAACTTTATGGTTGTTGAAGAAAACAGCGAGATCAAAGGGCCCGTCTTTCCCCTAGGAGGGGATCTTTCTACAGCGTCTACATATCAAGCTAGGTTTGATGAGGTACTTGTTAAGGTCATGAAATTGTTACATACATTTGCGGGGTAACGAATAAGAAACTGAAAGCAGGTATTTTTGACGGTCTTTAGATAAGAGCTTATGAATTATACAAATTTCCTAAAATCCATGACCAAAATTTAGTGTAGTTTTTTCGTTCCAGAAATGAAAAACATCCTTGGCAAAAAAAATTCCGAAGTGTTGCCACTAGTTTGTATCATTGTTGACATTTTCCTCTATCTTTTGATATGATAATATTTGTATAATATAATAATAAAAATTCCGTGTTCAGTTTTTTAATATGGTCTATGGATTTAACTTAAAATAGTGTAACGTATATATCACCAAAGTGTTACATCTTAGAAGTTTGAGCTCCAAGCCAAAAACTAATGCCATATTTGAATTCCGGCCTTCAAAATTATAAAAAATCAGTTCCATATAGGAGAGCACCAAAACTACTGTTGACCTGTGTTATCTTTCGAATTAATTTAAAGTAGGGTAACGTATATTTTACAAAAATGTTATATCTTAAAAATTTGAGCTTCTAGGTTAAAACTAATACCATACTTGAATTCAGTGCTTTAAATTCATATGAAATCAGCTGTAAATACCCCGACACCAAAACTACTGTTGGCCTGTGTTATCTTTCGAATTAATTTAAAATAGTCTAAAGTATATTTCATTAAAATGTTATATCTTACAAGTTTGAGCTCTTAGCTAAAAACTAATGCCATATTTGAATTCAGGGTATCAAATTCATATAAAATTAGCTCCAAATACCTCGGCACCAAAACTACTGTTGACCTGTGTTATCTTTCAAATTAATTTAAGATAGTGTAATGTATGTTTCACTAAAATTAAAAATTTGAGCTCCTAGGCAAAAACTAATGTCATATTTAAATTCAGGGCATCAAATTCATATAAAATAAGCTTCAAATATCCCGGCACCAAAACTACTGTTGTTACTGTGTTATTTTCCGATGCAATGAAGACTTTCATGCCATCTGCGAATAACAAGCACTTCGAATGATGAAAACATATGGTGATATCATTTATGAAAATGTTAAACAGTAGTGGACCCAAGTGCGACCCCCGGGGAACACCAGAAGACACGTGTATTCACTCGTGATAGTCCCAGGTGTCCTCTATCACCTCATTGTAAATTCATTTCCGGGTTGATCTCACCCCGGATGTGGTGATTTTTTTTTCTTCGCAAGTCACGGAAAAATGTAACAACTCAACGATAAGTTGGAGTATCATTAAAGGCTTATTTTTGCAATTAGTGTCAATGAATTGTATTATTATTCTATTTTATGTGATATTAAATTTGTTTTGATGGCGTTAAAAAATTCGATAAAAATAATGTTTTACCAATACTCCAATATATCGTTGAATTGTTTGATTTTTTAGCAAATCGCGAGCTAAACAAATTCACCACATCCGAAGTGGGATCAACCTGAAAGTGAATTTTACACGAGATAATAGAAAATTAAGCGACGTTCCAAAATAAGTAATTAATTTTTAATTATTACAGATTTCAAAAATGTTTAGCTTAAAACTTTATCAGCCATTTTTTGTAATTTTAATCTAACTTATTAAGTAAGAATTCTAAACCATTATGAAGTATTTGGGCTCTAATCTGAAATCGACTTATTTTAGAGGATGGTTTCGAGCGAAAATTGTAACAGAATAAAAAAATATTTGTATCGAGTTATAAAAAGTTATCCGAATGAATTTTATATCACATAAAATAGAACAAAAATGTAATTTAATGACACTAAATTGCATTTTTATTCTATTTTATGTGGTGTAAAATTTATTCGAATAACTTTTTAAAATTTGATACAAATATTTTTTTAACACTTTGATTTGGTTGGCATTTACTTTGGGGTACAGCTTTATAAAAATAATATTGAAAGCATTTAACTTTGTTTTACCACATATATTTAAACTTTTACAGTGACAGTAGTTTCGACTATAAGCTAGTCATTAGCAAACTTTTTGTTTGATAATGACTGTCTTATAGTCAAAAATATAGTCACTGTTAAAGTTTAAATAAAAGTGGTAAAACAATGTTAAGCGTTTTTAATAAATATTTTTTTTATTCCGGTACAATTTTCGCCCGAAATTCTTCCATTAAAATAAGTCGATTTTAGAGCCCAAATACGCCATAACAGTTTAGAATTATTACTCAATAATTTAGATTTAGGGATTTACTAGTGTTGCGAACAAGAATCCGTCATTATTTTATTTAAATAAGCGACTTTATTTTTGGCTTCTTTTAGGCCCGTCTGGCCACTTTTCGAGCGTTTCCGTACAGTGTGCGCCATGTTCGTTTGGTATGGACGCGCCTTTTTTGTTATTGAGAAAAAGACGTATTTTAAAATAGCGAACAATTGAAAATCGGTCGATATCTCCCAAACTAATCAAGCTAGCTATGATCTTTTAATCCTATTGTCATTTTCTCAGAAAAAGAGGTCATGACGTGTATATCACATTTTTTTCAAGTCTTCTGGTTACAGAGATACCCTATATAAATATCGAATTTGGGCCACCCTGTACAGGGTGCAGCATTTTCGATAGTTCCTTGAAGTAAATTACCCTTAATATCAATGATAGACACAAACTAATATATGCTTCCAGAGCTCTTTTTTGGTGCTTATTTTTTGTACCTAATCAAAATTTGTCTATTTTCAATTGAAGGGTTAAGAGGAAAACCTAAATGAGGTAATCAGTACCGAACATCGGGTTTGACGCCATTATGTAGCTTAAACCAAGTATTTTCACGTAGGCAAACTTAACGGGAAACAAACAAACGGGTAATTATTCACGACGAAAGAAATATCACAATCTGTCTGAATTTTCATTTTGTTCGCTTGAAAATGACATTTAAAATTAGGAATCGTTTGGTTTTTCCCCCTAACCCTTCAATTGTTTTCATATTATACGCCTAAACTAAAAATTTTGCAATTTTGAAATATTTAAATAACCTCTTTGTTCATAAAAATATTGGCATGCGGTAAAAACTTTACTTAGGCACATTTTTTAAGTAGAATGCCCTGACCCAGATCAGATTTTTTAAGTTTAATTTGTATGAGATATGACATATAGTTGTATTATTTTAAACACAAATCATAGTCAGCCCGGATTTTATTCGATCACGTTTTTCGTAAGCTTTCCAAAAATATGTCATTTGCAATACTTTAATTTAACTTTATTTAATTATTTATTTTAAGTTAATTAAATTTTAATTAACTTATCAAGAATATGATAATAACAATAAATGAAAAGTAAACAACAACAACAATATAAAACATCAACTGTCTTTGTTATCTTATTACTTTCACTTTATTTGTATATTAAAATAAAAGACATTCAAAATATAGAAAACTTATTAAACACGTAATATAGCTTAGCATAATATAATAAATACAATTAAATATCAAGAAATACTTTATGTTGATTTTGAGAATTTTCTATACAATGAGGGGTGTTTATCCTGGCCACTTGAAATATCTTAAAAACTAAATTCCAGAGATTTTTTTTTTTCAAACAAAAAAGTCAAGAAGGGGCTGATGCGGCAGTCATTTCCATTTTTCATTTTCATCATGTTGTCAAGGTCAACTTTATTTTTTTAAATGGAAACATATTTTTTTCTACGACCGCTCCCGAAAACAGACATTTCGTCGCTATACCTGTGCATTGTACGGATTCAATTGTATATTTTGACAAGTAATGTCACGCTTGAAAATTTAATTTTCAAAACTAGTTTTGAAAGTAAAACCCTCAAACGTCAGTGTCCAAATTATTAAAATAAAATGAGTAGTGACGAGGAACAATTAACACCGCCGCTGCTTGGTCGTAGAACAAGCAGAGTGTTAAACACGGTTTGAAAACTGCATTGCATGCAGCTTTCAAAGCTGCATGCAATGCTGCCTGGGGGCTCGTAAATGCAATTTGGTATTTGCATGCAATACGAAGTTTTCAAAACTTGTCAAACAATCTACTATTTCATTACAGTTTCTTAATCTACTACTTGATACAAATAACTTTCATTTAAAACTTTTTTCCTCGCGAATTATTTTGTATAAAATTGTCTTTATTAGGGCAAATAATCTTAATTGAACGGAAAGGCAATTATTTTATTAATAATAATACAGGAAAATTGCAACTTAATTACAACTAAATCTACGCATTTAACAACTGTTCAAAATGTTGGCCTATTCTAATTAAGTATTCATTTTATTTATCGTAAATAAAATTATTTTCTCCGTTAAAACGACATTGCGTATTTCTTCTTCAAAAATGTAATATTTTAATAAAGTTATATGTTTCAAGTCGTAGATTACAAATCTGTAAAAAATATATGTTTCTATTTGAAAAAATAATGTAGACTTTAAAATGACCTTGACAATATGATAAAAATTAAAAATGACTGCTGCATCAGCCCCTCTTTGTATTTGAATTTTTTTTTCCAGAACCTAGTTTTTGAGATATTCCAAGAGGCCAATATAAATGCCTCACCCTCACAATGTCAATAGTGTTAGAAATTTTTTAAATTTAAAATTTCCTAATAGCAAGCTTAGAACTCACGAATAAACACTTTTTTTCTTTCTGGGAAATATTATAAAAGAAAGATACCGAAGAACTTAAAATAATATTCAGTTAGAATTTAAAGTCAGGAGGTTTTTTTTAGCGCTCAGTTCGAAAAATATTTATAGCTACTATTTATTAAGATTAATAAAGTAAATGTACTAAAGACAGTTGACGTTTTATTTTGTTTTTATTTACAATTAATTTATTTTTTATCATGGTTTTCTTGATTTAAAAAAACTTAAAACAAATAAATAAAGTTAAATCAGCATACAACAAATGATATATTTTTCGATTGCTTACAAAAAATGCAAGCCAATAAAGTAATGGGCAACTATGATTTGTATTTCAAATAATACAACTTTATGTCATATCTCATACAGGTTAAACTTAATACAAAATCTGGTATGGTTATCGTATTCTATTTAAAAAGTGTCTTAAGAAGCTTTTTACCACACGCATGTAAATAAAAAAGTAATTTCAAAATAGGCAAATTTTGAGTTTTGACGTATAACTCGAAATTAATCGAAGACTGCCAAATTTTGATTAGGCACATGAAATATGCTCTAAAAAAGAGCTCTAGAAGTATACAGCGTATTAATTTATTGTAGGGATAAGTTTCTAGGGCTTGCAAATCACAACAAAGCAAGCAACTTTTGTTAATAAATGTGTAGTCAAAAGCGTTTTTTCTAGAAAATAGAAACTCTTCAATATTCTTCAAGTAGTACCTGAAAATATGCACCTAAATTGCTATCTCAATTATTTTGCACAGATCACTAGGAATTTAAAAAAAAACGATCTAGACATACATTCAAATAACGTCAATAACGTCAATTTTTTTATTGTTGTATTTTAAACATAGTAGTGTACATACATGTATTGTAAAAAATGTATAAATGTTGACACATATTACTGTGATAATTTTTTACTTTTCTTGCATTAATTTTCGTCGTAATGGAAAGAAAGGGTAAGTAGTAAATTAAGTTGCCTGCATTTAGGTACTTCTTGAAAACACTTTGAGAATCTCCAGCTCTGAAGGGAGACACTTTTTACTATACATTTTTTAACAAAAGATGCTTGTTTTTATGTTTACTTTAAGCCCTAGGAGTCTCCTCCTGCAATTCATTAACACCCTGTGTATTCGTTTTTGTTTATCATTCATATTTATGGTACTTTACTTGAAGAAACCATCGAAAATGCTGCACCCTGTACATTAACGTAATTATAAAATTTGACGATTGGATTTATTAAAATTATGAAATTTGATGAAAATAATCTAAGTGACCAAATACACTGTTAATAATCTTCAGGGGATTTTTCTTATAAGTATGCATACAGATCTTTTTTTTTCTTCTAAGTATACATATACATATGCTGTATATTTTCCGACATTCGTTGTTATTTAAAAGAGTTCAATTTGACGCTTTAAATGAGAGTTTTCTACTCCCAGGTTAAGCATGAAGTAAAATGTCTAGTTTAGAAAAGCCTGAAATTTTACTTTATGCGTCACGCGTATAAAATACTCGTTTAAGTGAAGTTTAGAATATACGGCTTTAGCATACTGCTTTAGTCGCATATTGTGAACTTCACAATATTTTAGTGTTTTATACGCGTGGCGCATGAAGTAAAATTTAGAGTTTAGAAAAGCCTGAAAATTTGGTTTGGCCGCTCCGCTTCGCGGAGCGACCAAACCAAATTTTCAGGCTTTTCTAAACTCGAAATTTTACTTCATGCTTAACCTGGGAGTGAAAAACACTCGTTTAAAGCTTCAAATGAAACTCTTAAAAAACAAGGAATATCTGAAGATTTACAGCATATACGCTGTTATTGGGATATGTATACCTAAAAGAAAAACTCTTTGTATCTCGATGCATACGCTATCAAATTTCAGGAATCTGTTGTTTTTTGTAAAGCGTTTAATTTTAAGCTTCTATCAAGTGTTTCTACTTCTTGATTAAGCATAAGGTAAAATTTCGATTGACGAATAAAGCACTAATAACCTTTCTTCACACTTTTATTTGAATTACTAAATGTACATTTCGGAAACATTTGTGTCCAAAATGTACATTTGGTAATTTAATTAAAAGTGTAAAGAAAGGTTATTAGTGCTTTATTTGTCAATTTAATTTGATCTTTACTCAAGTCAATCAATGAATTTAACATTTCGAGTTTAGAAAAGCATGAACATTTAAATTTAGACAAATCCAAACCTTTAGGCTTTTCTCAACTCAAAATTTTACTTGAAAAATTGAAATATTGTGAAGTTTAAAATATACTGCTAAATCACTATGCTAAAGCCGCATATTTTAAAGTTTACAAGATTTCAGTGTTTTAAAAGCCTGGGGCATGAAAATTTGGATTTTCAGGGCGCTTTATTTCGCTACGCCCGGCAAATCCAAATTTTCAGACTTTTCTAAACTCGAAATTTTACTTCATGCTTAATCAAGGAGTTAGGAGCCTTTAATTTACCGCTTTACAAAAAACAACAAATCCCTAAAAATATACAACAGCGAATGTGTCGGGATATGTATAGAATACCTAACAGAAAAATTCCCTGTATGTTTAACTTCCTCCTTAAAATTCAACTTGGGGAATGATGTGTATGAAAGTGCTGAAACAATTTTGAATGGGTCTTCTCTTGTCAGGGGCAAACCTAGCGGGCGCCCTTTTGTGCCAAGAGCCAGCCCCATTCAAGATTGTTTCAGCACTTTTATACATATCCACGTACGAATAATACGGATATTTAATAGGCCTAAGCCCACCGGGTTTTCCCCGGTAGCTCTTATGGCCAGTTCGCCTATTAGTTGTTTGTATTGTTATTTTGATAGTTACCTAATAGGCTGGCGAATACCATCACGAAACATGTTCCTAAGTATACGTCAATCGATTTTACATATGAAATTTTTGGTAGTGCTGCGTTCGTAGAAGACATCAAGGTGGTCATCGTAAGCACGGTAGTAACTCCAAGAGCTACCCTAGCGGGAGTGGCGTTACGATTCAGCCAGAAGCTAACCCAAGAAATAATGACGATAAGGCCGGACGGGATGTATATCTGAATGAGGTAGTAACCCATAGAGCGCACGAATTGAATTTCACAGGCGAGTCGAGAGTAGTTTCCTGCATCAGACACACCACATTAAATATCATCAATTTTTTTTTGAAAGACTCTGGCTGTGGAGAGAATCTAACGTAAAGCAAATCATGCTCTTCAAGATTTTTGGTTTTAAGTTTTACTTTCGTCAAATGGGTAAAACTTTTCTTGGTTAAATCATGCCAAATGAAAAAAATAGTTTATAAATAGATTAATGAAAATAATATTTGAAGTATAGTTTGTAGTATAATAAAGAGAAATAAATAAGCTTTTGGATGTGGTGTATAAAGGGGGAAAGTTTGAGCTACTTTGTTGAGTACTTGATTGTTTTTTTTTTGTTGGGAAGTTAGGTAATCTCGGGTCAGGTACCTGTGGTAAGGCTGATCTCCATGGCCCTCTGCCTGTGCCCGAGCACCTTAAACTGGGGTAGCGATACCTCGTTGGACACCCCTACCGAGTTAGGGCCCTCATTCCATTTATAGCGGATATCCCGCATGGTGTAACCGACTGCAATCACAAGCCAGTGCCAACTGCTAATATGCCGAAGGCAACAACACTCCGCAGCCGTATCAAACCAAACGGGACAAAAAACGAAACCAAAAACCATAAAAACAAGGAGAGAGAAAAGGAAGCGAAGAAGGAACAGTGTGGTCAATGGTTACCTGTGGTCAGGTTAATTACGGTCGCCCTCTGCCTGTGGCCCAGCACCCGGAATTGTGGCAGCTCGACTTCGTTGCTAATGCCGACACTCTTTGAACCAGAGTTCCATTTATATCGGATATCTCGCATTGTATACCCGACTAACCCGGCCGCCAGAACAGACAAAGCACGTCATTCGACAGCTCGAATGCCTGGCCGTTTGTACGACCGTGTCACCCCTCACTATTTATTTATTCAACTTTATCAACAATGCTCTTTGCGAACGATGACAATACTTTTTTCGGGGAAGGGGTTTCACAGTGGTACATGATACGAGCCATTCGGTTTGAGCGGCAGGCTGTTCGCTTGCCGGTCCCAGAATTCAAGATCAATATCTGCTGCCGTGTTTATGGAACGCTTGGGACCGCTTGGGACAGCTTGCCGCTCCACTGAGCACTACATGAGTGAAATCACTACTCTAACATGAACATGAAGTCAATATAATAATAAATCTGAAAAACAGAAATGTAAGTATAACGAAAAAATCAAAATTATAATAAAAAATAAATCATGTGAAAGCACAAGCACGTGCAAAGCTTGGAGTATGTTTATGGATTCTGTGGATGTATTTTTCTTCTTTCATTAACATGCAACGTATCTACTGGAGGTTGTGGCTTATTGTATATAGTGTAACAGACTACGTTTTTAATAATAAATTACATACAAAAAATGTAAAATCCAAACAATTATCTAGATCATTTGGTTAAATTGAAGACTTAACTTAAGAGAAGGTCGACCCCTATTTAAACGTACAAAACATGACGTATTGTCGTCTTAACTACATCCTCATTTAGAAATAAAATATAAAAAAAATAGGTATACTTTAAGGAAAGCACAGGGTGGGGCTATTTGGAGGTGCCTCAATTGAAAAACTTTTTTATTTGAAGAGATATTAAAATACCGTTTTCGCAAGCCAGAGCCACTTTTTCGTATATTAATTAATGGCGAAAAGAAAATTGATTTATCTCTAATCATTTCCGCTGTATAACCAGAAGTTGATAAATGTCATTTTTATGAAGTTACTGTAACTCATTTGTTTTACAAGGTTTAACCACACTGTAAAAACTTGCTTATGGCAACTTTTTGCGCCCATTAAAATGACGTACGTGTTTTATTTCAAAGACGTTCACTTTTTTTTATGGGCGCCTATTGAGATATTCATATCATTGAACAGCATTTTTGATGCCAATTTCAACCATGTGCCACTTGTATACCTTTGTAAAAAACATATTTATTGTTATGTACGACAAACTAAGTAGCAGCTTATGTCAACCAAGAGTGCTTATTTATAAAACAACATATACCACATCGATAGTAGTAATATTTTCTAACGAATTGCAAGCATCACCTAGTAACGAAATTGTTTATCGGTTGTTATGGCAACTTTGTCAATGACTTTTTTTTAACAAAAGTATGCATGTCACACATCATTGCGATCAGGGTTAAAAATGCTGTTTAATGTTATGCATATCCCCATATGCGTCCATAAGAAACATGTGATTTTGATAGAAAACAAAAACGAAACGTCCTGAAAATAAAACAGGTACGTCATTTTAATAAGAGTAAAAAGTTTCGCTTAGAAAGTTTTTACAGTTCTGTTATAACTTCAACAACAAATGAGTTACAGGAACGTCAGAATAACGACAATTTATCAACTTCCGGCTATAGAGCACAAACGGCTAGACATAGATCAATTTTCTTTTCGCCATTGATTAAAACACGGAAAAGTGACCTTGGCTCGCGAAAACGGTTATCCAATATCTCTACAAATAAAAAAGTTTTCCATATGTGGCACCTCCAAAATGCACCACGGATATTGTGTATTTGGAGCTATAGTGAAGTTCAAAACCAGTGATTTATACACGTGGAGCATAAAAAACAATGGAGTTTAGAAAAGCCTGAAAGTTTAAATTGTTCGCGGAACAAAACGACACGATCTAGCCAAGTTTTCAAGTTTTTCTAAACTTGAAATGTTTCTTCATGCTTAATCGAGGAATGGAAACACTCGTTGAAAGCTTCATTCATATTGATCCCTTTTATAAAATCAACGAATGTCTGAAAATTAATCAATACATCGGGATTGTATACTTGAAAGAAACATTTTGTGTATATTGAAATTATGCAAGTTTTTAAAATTTTGTTTTTTTTTATGAGTGGAAAATCAACATTTATTTTCGGAGCTCGGCGATTGTCTGCTTTCGTCACTCTATATTTAGAACGGGCATTCTCATGCGCTTGCAATGGAAACAGATATACGAAGTTGTTCAAGATAGAGAGAGGACGGAAACGTTGCGATAACATGTTGTGTACACGTTCGCAACATAGTGTGACGTGTGACGATGGGTTTCTCTTTTGCTCATACTCGCAGTCCTATAAAGAAGTGTTCAAATTATACCAACATACCAACTGGAATATGCTGTCATATCACTACCTCTACATTCTACCAGTTCGAAAATACTTTAAAATACTTGAAAATACTATGAACATATCCTATAATTATTTTTTTTAAGTATTAATACATGTTCCCGATATGCACTTTGTAAATTTTGAAGCATTCGTTGTTTTTGAAAAGGGTTTAGTTTGAAACTTCCAATGAGTGTTTCCACACCCTGATTAAAAATGAAGTAAAATTTCGAGTTTAGAAATGCCTGAAAATTCCAAATTTTTCAGGCTTTTCTAAACTCGAAATTTTACTTCATATTCATTCTCATGATTAAACATGAAGTCAAATTTCGAGTTTAAAATGCCTGAAAATTTCCAAATTTTCTGGCTTTTCTAAACTCGAAATTTTACTTTATGTTTAATCAGGGTGTGGAAACACCCGTTTAAAGTTTTAAACTGAACCCTTTTTAAAAACAACAAACGCTTGCAAACTTACACAGTACATATCGGGGACATGTATTTATACTTAAGAAACATTTATTGTTTACGATATGTTTATAGAATTTTCGAACTGGTAGAATGCAGGGGGTCGCATTGCGAAGCGGAGCGACCAAAACAAGTTTTAAAGCTTTTCTAAACTCGAAATTTTTCTTCATGCGCCACGCGTATAAAACGATGAACTACTCTGAAGTTTAAAATATACTGCTAAAGGTTTAGTTTACCACTATATTTTGAACTTCACCTTAAATCAGTGTTGTATACGCCTTTCGAATGAAGTAAAATTTCGAGTTTAGAAAAGCCTGAAAGTTCGGTTCAGGCTTTTCTAAACCAGAAATGTTACTTCATGCTTAATCAAGGAGTGGAAACACTCTATAGAAGTTTCAATTTAAACACATTAATAAAAACAACAATTGGCTGTACATTTACAGAGTATGCATCAGCATACAGAGAGTTATTCTTTTAAGTATACATATCCCAATTTACTGTATACGTTGTACATACATCAGATATTCGTCGTTTTTTAAAATAGTTCCAATCGAACTTTTAAACGAGTGTTTTTCACTCCCAGATTAAACATGAAGTCGCTACGCGACCGAACCAAATTTTAAGGCTTTTCTAAACTCGAAATTTTACTTCATGCGCCACGCGCATAAAACACTGATTTCAGGGTGAAGTTCAATATACACTACTAATGCTGTATTCTAAAGGTATATATTCTAAACATCACAATAAATCAGTGTTTATGCTCGTGGCGTATGAAGTAAAATTTCGAGTTCAACAGCCTGAAAATTTGGTTTGGTTGCTTCGCTTCGCTACGCAACCAAACTAAATTTTTAGGCTTTTCTATACTCGAAATTTTACTTCATGCTTAATCTAGAATCGGAAAACACTCATTTAAAAGTTCGATTTGAACTATTTAAAAAAAACGACGAATATCTGAAAATTTACAACGTGTACAGTAAATTGGGATATGTATACTTAAAAGAACAACTCTCTGTATGCGTACTCTATAAATGTTCAGCCATTCGTTGGTTTTATTAATGTGTTTAATTTGAAACTTCTATAGACTGTTTTCACTCTAAAAATGTACAGCCTTTCCATGTGTATATGTACTTAAATGAAATATTCTTTTTGTGTGTACTTAAAAAAAATGTCTATATTTTTTTGCATTGCTAGTTAGCATAATTGAAACACTATTGTGTAAGTATATATTGAATTTTTCTTTTAACTATACTTTCCCAATGTATACCCTGTATTTTTTTGGCATTCGTTGATTTTATTGAGCCTTGATAAAGCATGCAGTAAAATTTCAAGTTTAGAAAATCCTGAACATTTGGCTTCGTCACGTAGCAAACCGGATCGACCAATTTATATGTTCGAGATTTTCTAAACTCGAAAATTTACTTCATGCTTAATCAAGTAGTGGAAACACTCTAACTTCAAATTGTTTTTCTTTTATAAAAACACTGAATGCCTAATAATTGATATCATTTACATAGGGATACAATAATGACCAAAATTCTTTGGTTGGCCGAACTTGAGGGACATTTGGGGATTTATCTTCTCGCAGTACATAATTGATGTTATTCTGCTTTTGGATATTAATAAAACTAAGCATTTTAAAAAAATCTTTGGGCATAAAGCAACTTCTCCACAAACCCGGCCAACATGGCTGTTGAAATGTAAACTTTATATTTTACTTTATTTTCGAAGTTTTTAATATTAGAGGTGCAAAATACCTCATTGCATTTCATTTCAGCATACGATAGCGTGAAATATTTACCATCATCTATTATAAATTTAATTGAAGCCCTTAGAACCTTTCTTCAACACTTCGCGAGCAGATGTACATTTCGGACAGAAAGTGACCATTATCAATGGTTTGATACTAGTAGTTAGTATAAAACCATTGATATTGGCCACTTCGTGTCTAAATTGTACATCTGGTTACAAATAGTGTTGAAAAAAGGTTCTAAATGTTTTAGTTAAAGTTATTATCATCTTTACGTAACTCACTTAGTTTAAATATCATCCATTATGATCACACGGTTATTCACAAAATGCTTTCGCTTCAGAGCTCTGCAATATCTTGATATTCTTTTAATGCGTACTAGGGTGTACTTTTGACACTTCCCTATATTTTGATATTTTACACTATTTCTAGACAAAATCCTCGTCTTGGTGATTTGTTATTACAATTTTTGAATTCCAAGTTCTATGAATTACAATTTTTAAATTCCAAGTTTTGAGAATTACAATTTTCATATTCCAAGTTCTGAGAATTACAATTTTTGAATTCCAAGTTCTGAGAATTTTCAATCTTGTTCTAAGAATTCTATTTTCTGTCATAACAAAAGGTCTATCAGCTTTTGACAAATGCAAGCAAGGTATACTCTCTTCGCATTCCCTTATTGCCCTATAAATCAATGCATGGTTAACATTTTGATAGTTGAACAAATTTACGAATTCACGTTTGGGCAACTGTATAACTAGGCTATCGGATTTCAAGTTTGTGCGTCATCTTAAACTTAGTTATTGAATAATAGGGACATTTATAAATCAAAACAAAACACAAATTCAGAAATAATTCACTTTTTAATTTGTTTGTATAACTGAGACTATATTAAGGGACTATACTTTTTAAAACTTTAGTTTGTCATTTTCAAACTAAAAGTTTGAAAATGTCAAGTTGAAGTTGGCAAAACTATAGTCACTTAATTAAGTCTAAGTTATACAAATAACGTTAAGAAGTGTTTCATTTGTAAATTATGATGCATAACGAAGTAGAAGCCTCGACCGTTAACAGTTTAAAACATAAATTGTCTATTGTTTTCATAGCAACTAGATCAGATATCAAAATTGAGTAGAAAATTCAAGGTAAACTTTTTCTCAAAACGTATGTCCTATATGCTACTACGCTTTAGAGTGGTAAGTAAATAATTGGTAATTTTGCATTTAGTATGTATTGCTGTCCTAATTATCTAAAACCATTACACCTCCAGAAGATACTTTAATGACTTTTATATCTTATAGTATATAATCAGACGGCATTTGGCAAGCTTTGAATCAAAAGTACCAGTAACACAGAATCATTTGGATAAGGATGTTAGTACAAAAAGAATGGAGTGTTGGTTGATTGGGTGGTGGCATGCTGGTGCATGCGTGACTGCCGGCCGGGAGGAGTCGGGCAGAACTAGCCCCACTTATTTCGGCCAACACATTTTTTTTGTGACAAACGGCAGAATGCGGCCGAGACGCCCTGTACTTGGTGATTTGTTATTATTATTTTTTTAAATCATTAGCCATATATTTTTTAGTTTCGGTGCGACTTTGCGGCTTTGTCCGGGTGCCGCCACTGTGCAGTAGCGGTGAGCAGGCCGTACTGCTGTTGTTGCTCAAGTTACGAACACTATTCGGTCCTTCCGCGGATGCTGTATTCGAGAAGGAGACCGCAACCAACCACAACATACAACTCAGAGGAAACGTAACATAAGGACAACGCAAACATCGGGAAATTGCGGCTGCGGGGCCCGACTGGTGACCCTTTTTCGTAAAAAAATCGGGTGCACCTCGGGCCTGCGTGTCAGCACGGACCAAGAGTTATCTGTGCGAGGTGCCCTGTGCCCCAAACACAAGCCAAGTCCATTTGACTTTTTCACAGACTATCATGAATTTACATAAATACAAATAAATCAAGGATCAAGGCATGACCTTGCATAGATGTTCCACACATGACTATGTCTTTACCCTTAGGTAACTCATGATAGCCTGAGTAATTGAATTTAGCCATTAAATATTTTAACAATAGAACAGAACTTTATTATCCATCTACAATGTACTTAATAATTAATTATATTTCATCACCTTAACTTACATTTTCAAAAATTTTGTAATATTTTGACTATGTGATTGTCTTGTGGATCACATAAGTCAAATCTAAATATGATCAATACACTTATTGGAAAACACTTTTATAATGACTTGAGTTAAAAATGTTACATGTTATTACTCGAAACAGCGTTTCTCAAACTGTGGGTCGCGACCCACTGGTAAGTCGTGAGTCGATTTTTGATGGGTCGCGTCACCAGAATGTGAATATATATTTACTAGTGATAGGCAAGACTGCGAATTTCAATAATCGAGTAAGCGATTTAGTAACTAGTAAATTACATAACTTTAGTAAGTCATCTAAGCTAGCATTAAAGTAGGTCGCAATAGATTAGGTTTTTAATAATTGAATCGCAATGTTTAAAAGTTTGAGAACCGCTGACTTAGAGTTCATCTCTGGACTGAAATTAAAAATAAAAGAACAATAATTTATAACTCTTTTGCAACATAAAATGAAAAATACATTATAGATCATTAATTCGTATGTTGTCAGTTATCTAAAGAAGTGTTGTTCTTAAAAAAAATCAAAGTATGCAATTTGGCTAAATTCAATTTAATAGTGCAATAATAGGAAGTAGTAATAGACATATATAAATATAGAGTTTTGCTTGATTGATTGCACAAAAGCACGAACACAGGTATCTTTTGATGTCCACTTAAAACTAAAGTTCATCTGTTATTTGTAAGTATAGATATTATTATTATATTGTTATAAAAATCAATGTCATCTTCATTATATATAATTAATGTAATTAAGAAATATACTTACAACTTTCTATCTCTATATGACATAACTGTCGATCCATAGGAAAATATTGTAGGTTCATGGGACAGGATGCTGTAATAGTTAACCTGAAAAAGGAATATTTTATAGGTAAATATTATAATAAATATACGTTTATAGTTTTCATGATATCTTTAGAATTTTTAATTATTTTTTAAAATTGTTTAACTCGAAAATACGAAAGAGTGATTAAGCATAAAGTAAACTTTCAAGTTTAGGAAAACTTGAAACTATGCATTGGTCGATCAAACCAAATTTTTTGCCTCTTCTAAACTCGATTTTTTTTCCAAACTCATATACAACCCGAGATATCAAGCCGTTTAATCACTTTGTTTACTACTCAACTACTTCCTGAAACTCTTAAGTCCCGATTTTTCAAGAATCACTTTTTGACGTCATTCGACAAAGTCAACGGGCACATTTGTCTAATAAAGTTAAAAAGTGATTGTTGAAGAGTCGGGACTCACGAAGTTTTTGAAGTAGTTGATCGATATCGATATCTTTATTTATTATGAATATACATACCGAATACTTCTTGTTATTGATCCTGAGTGATGAATTCGGATGAACTCGTTTGATGTAGTTGCAATGTGGAAGTACGACTGTTTCTCATTTACAAAGAAAGTGTCTGGCACCCAGATGTTTTTGATGAACTCCGAGCCGACGGAGAGGGTCTCTACGCCGGGCCTTTTTCGGAACGCTAAGCGCGGATCTGTCCAAAACTGACGAAAGTAAAAATCCAGGGTGAAGTCCTGCGAAACACACAATCATTAGTAACCCTCGCATTACCCTCTTCAAATCTACATGATTGCTAATTACTACTTTCGAGTGTAAAAACGAAAAGAAACAAAAAAAGAGTATGTGATCTAATGAATATCGTCGAAAGTAGTAAAAATGTCGGAGAGACAGACAACTGGGACAAGCCGTGCATAGCGGGCATGCAGATGTCAGATTAGCTGCATTCTCGTGCATGCAACATGTATTGTTAGTAGTTTTCCAATTATGTTCTATAGAAAATGAGTATATGAGAATATCTAGGGATGTTACATATTTGGCGCGACGCCAGAGACGCAGTGCGACTGCGATTCGGTGGGCACAATCGCACTTTCTAAATATGTTCATTTGCAGGGGCTTTCCATTTCAAATATGAAACTACCTTTCCGGGGTGACAAGAGGGGGACAACGTATGGCCTTTTTTTACAGATAAATACTCACCTGCACTGTCATTTTCCTACCCACCTTAATTACAGGTTATTTGGTAAGCAAGATGTGTTCTACAGGTTTTTGCAAAATTAGGTAAATGGTTAATTATTTGTGCTTGGGTAACTAAAGTACGAACAATAAGGGCACGCTTTACGTGGAGTTTTTCTTTTAGGTATACATACTAGGAATGTTCTGATTAGGGATGTTTGATATTTATCGATATCTTGAAATATTGATATTTTTTTGTAAAATAATCGATATTTATATCGATATTTCTTATTTCGATATATCTTTAGTATCGATACCATCTGGTCGATGTCGTTACATGCGATACTCGTTATTTATTAGGCACTATCTATTGTATTAAATTAAGAAAGAAGTGAAACACATTTTACATAAAGTAAACATCTACGTCCACGCTGCGCTGTTTTTAAGGAGAGTTACCCGTGTTTAGTGAATTACTTTTTTATTTAAAATGTTTCGAAAAAAAAAAATAATTAAAATGTAAAAATATCATACCTACGTATTCCAAAGAAAATTGCTGGACCCAAGCAATATATTTTGAAATTCACTTAAAATCATTGTTTTATACGTCTGGCGCATGATGTAAAATTTTAAGTTTATAAAAGCCTGGAAATTTGGTTTGAGCGCTCCGATATTTTTTTTCTTTTAAGTATACATATGCATATGCTGTATATTGACTGTTTTTTAAAAGAGTTCCATTTGAAGGTTTAAACAAGAGTTTTCCTCTCCCAGATTAAGCATGAAGTAATATGTCTTGTTTAGAAAAGCCTGAAATTTTACTTCATGCGCCACTCGTATAAAACACTGGTTTAAGTATATTTTAAACTTCTCAATAATTTACTTCTCTAGTTTAGAAAAGCCTGGTTTGACCAAACCAAATTCCCAGGCTTTTCAATACTCGAAACTGTACTTCATGCTTAACCTGGAAGTGGAAGACACTCGTTCGACAATTGCCTATGGCTTATTTTATCTTTTTCTGTTTTATATAAAATTAAATATGCGATATTAATAGTAATAAAATTATAATTATTAAGAAAAGAAATGAAAATTTGTTAATAATCATGATTTTTTTATAAAAATCTTAGAAATTCACCAAAAGCGTAAACATTTTTAAAATCGACTAAAACCTTGAAAATTCACAAAAAGCGTCATCAATTTAAAAACCAAAGGTAATCTACAACATTCATGAAAAAAGAAAAAATATATATTAAACGTAAATCATCAGAAAGTTAACGGAAATCAAAAATAAAGACATTTTAGAAATTCATTAAAATTTATGAAAGGCGTCAAAATATTAAAAATACACGAAAGGCGTCAAATAACAAAAATTAACGAATATCTTCGAAATTTACAAGTTATAAATTATAAAGGTTTACCGAAAATCTTAAAAATTGACGAATATTTACGATAAATATCAATATTTTTAAAGTTGAGGAACATTTTCAAAATTTAGAAAAACCTTGGAATTTCATGAAAAGCTTCAATATTTTTAAAACTAGCGAATATTTATGTTCGTAAATTTTCTAAATATTTGTTAATTTTAAAAACGTTGAAGGTCAAAAATCTAAAAAATTCGTGAAAATTATCAACATTTTTCTATAATATTAACGAAAATCCAAGAAATTTACGAAAATCGGCAACATATTCATAAAAATCTTTAAATTTTATGAAAATTGTCAAGATGTTAAAAATTAATTAAAAAACTGAAAATTCTCGAAATTCACAAAAAAAAACAGGTTTTTAAGAACTAACGAAGTGTCATGAAAAGTATTAGAATATCTAAAATTAACGAAAGTTTAGGAAATTCACAAAAGAAACGTCAGAATTTCAAGACAAACGAAGTTTTTAGTTCATTTTTGAAATCTTGACGCCTTTCGTGAATTTCCTCAATTTTTATTAAAATTTTATTTTTATGAATTTCCGTTGATTTAAAAATACTCGATACTTTTCATGAATTTTCAAGATTTCTGTGTTTCCTAAACATTTGTTAATTTTAAAAATGTCGAAGTTTTTCAAGAAACTCAAAGATATTGTTTGTTATTTGTAATATTTATGTTGTATTCTTTGTAAAATGGTTTAATCGCAATTCGAAAAACAAAAGTAATTCCAAAAACAAAGGAATTTAGAAAGATTTTCTCTTGATTTTCAAAATTCCTAAATTATCCTAAATTACTTGACGTTTCGTCAATTTATAAAATCTTAGTAGTTTTTGACGAATATACTGAATTTTTATAAAATGTATAATGTTTTTTGCTTGCCATGAAATTTCACGATTTTAATTGATTTTCAAATACTTAAAGCATGTTTTCGTAAATTTCCGAGTTTTTAGTTCATTTTTAAAATCTTGACGCTTTTCGTAAATATCCAAAATTTCCGTTAATTTAATTCTTCACGATTTTCGGTAATTTTTAAGTTCTTGATGGTTTGTCGTAATTTTGATGAAAAGTCAACAGTTTTGAGTTTGGTATTATTACGATTATAATTAGGATTAAGATTACAACCAAAAACTCGTATATTATTCAATCATTTATTTGTGTTTAAAGCTTGACAATTTAATTTAGGTACCTAAGAAATTGTAATGAGTGTTTTACAATCTCAAATTAAGCATGAAATAAAATTTCGATTTTGAAAAAGCCTCAAAATTTGGATTTGCAAATCCAAATTTTTAGGCTTTTTTCAACTCGAAATTTTACTTTATGCGCCCCGCTTATAAAACATTGACTTATTATGCATTTCTTTTTGTAAAAGGTGAATTTTAATTATTTCCTAACTGTCAATAAACTATTACCGGCAATATTATTTATCTTAGATGCATGTCTTTTAAAAATGAATGTTCAGTATTAAATAATAATAATTACTTTGTTTCATTTTGTTATAACTAAACTGATACTTTTTTATCAGAACTAGGGATGTTCTGATCCCAAAAGAATATCGATATTGAGTATCGATTATATATTATATCAAAGTATCGATACAGTAAAATAGCGTAATGAAAAGTATCGATATTCAAAATATCGATACTATTCGATACCAGATATTTTAGATTTATAAAATATCTGGTATCGAAAAGTATCGATATTTTGAATATCGATACTTTTCATTACGCTATTTTACTGTATCGATACTTTGATATAATATATAATCGATACTCAATATCAATATTCTTTTGGGATCGGAACATCCCTAGTTCTGATAAAAAAAAGTATCAGTATAGTTTTAAGAAAATGAAACATAGTTTTACCCTGAAGAGGGAGTCGACCGCTATGTAAACGCATAAAACTTAGCATATTTTTAACTACATTCTTATTTAGGGATAAAATATTTTGAAAAAATAGGTATACTTGATGCCTGTCTTAGTAGAATATTTCCTACTCGTACCATTCTTTCATAAAAAAAATATCAAACATTGGTATACTAGCGTAATCGCGTCTTAAATATTATTATTTTTTTGAATATTCATAAAAAATATTAGGAAACTAAATCAACCACATTGTGAAAGAATCCATTGCGAAAAAATTATTTTTTTCCATGATTTTCTCTCCTACAATAAATTCACTAGGATGTCGCGCGATATTGAATTTCCAGAAAATTTGAAAACTGTTTTACGAGCGAGATCCTAGTGAGTTTATTTTAGTAAATAAATAAAATTTTAAAAATAATCACATATCGTTGCAAAGGAAACTTTTACAGTGTGACAGATTTAGCTTTTCAATATTTTGTATGATATTGCAGAAAAAAATAAAATTTAAAACGCAATTTCGCTGGTTTACCAATGTTCTATATTTTTTTTGAAAAACCGACAAAAGAATGAAATATTTTACTGAGACGGGCTTAAAGATTGTACTTTCTTTAAAGTACTCCTATTTTTTTAAAATATTTCATCCCTAAACAAGGATGAAGTTAAAACGACAATATGCTAAGTTTTATGCTTTTAGGTAGCGAATTAATGAAATAAAGTTTTACATAAAACTGACGAAAATTGCTGAATATTAAAATGATTTTTTGTAAATTTATAATAATATCGAATAAAAAAAATTACATGTCGAAATTAAATATAACTTCTAAAAGAAAACGTTCAAATATACATAGGTACAGAAAATGAATATTGATGTAAAATTTGACATAATTAAATTAGCCAATAATTATTTTTTTGTGATTTCCAAAATTACCAATTTTCCTATTTTTTCCAAAACACGCACCACAGAGTGTTTAAATTTAAGTTTTAAACGAGTGTTTTCCACTCCCAAATTAAGCATGAAGTAAAATTTCGAGTTTTCGAGTCTAATCTTAAAGGAAAATGATTACTTTATCTGAATTTGGCGTGTTTTTAAGTTAGGCCAAGCAGACTGAGAATGAAGTCAAATTTTTAAATTCTAATTAAGCAGCTGCTTTTATTAATAAAAATGGTTTGTGTTTACGCTTTACTAAATAATTCAAAGAAAGAGATTAACTGTAATAGAATATTCATTTGAAATTTAGTAGCATGTAAGTTTATTGACCTACAAGCAAGTTTGGCAACGGAATATCTTAAACGTCAGCACTAGTTCAATGAACTTAACAGCCGCAACTGACTGATGCTCCAAATTTAATGTCGGTTGTTCAATAGATTAAACTCTAATTATCTAGAGTTTGCTAACACGTATTGTTAGCAGGGTTGTTAAAAATAGGTTTTTTTTTCATTTTAGTTTTAAGAAAACGTGTTTCTTTCGTTAAAACAGCGTTTTTTTCATTGAAATAGCGTTTAAAACATTAACAATTAAAAACATGTCTATAACGTGTCTAAAACATGCTCAAAACACGTTTAAAACGTGTTTAAAACAGAACGTGCAGGGCAATTTTCTTTTAAGTATACGTGTCCGGATAATTACAGCGTTGTTTAAATTTGCGGGAATTCGTTGTTTCAAAGCGGTTAATTTGGGGCTTTTAACGAGTGTTTTCCACTCCCAGACTAAGCATGAAGTAAAATTTCGAGTTTAGAAAAGCCTAAAAATTTGGATTGGCCGCGTAGCGAAGCGGAGCGGCCAATCCAAATTAGGCTTTTGTAAACTCGAAATTTTACTTCATGCGCCACGCTTAAAAACACTGGTTTACAGTGAAGTTCAAAAATACGCACATATAACAACGATTATAGGCAACCTAATATACGTTAGAGTTATTGGGTTGCCTATAATCACTGTTTTAAACAATTTCAGCGCAGAATTTGATTTACGTTTTATTCACGTCTACATATCAGATTGCTAAAGCCGTATATTTTAAACTTTACAATATTTCAGTGTTTTATACGTGTGGCGCATGAAGTAAAATTTCGAGTTTAGAAAAGCCTAATTTGGATTGTCCGCTCCGCTTCGCTACGCGGCCAATCCAAATTTTCAGGCTTTTCTAAACTCGAAATTTTACTTCATGCTTAGTCTGGGAGTAGAAAACCCTCGTTTAAAGCTTTAAATTGAAATGTTTTAAAAAAGAAACGAATCTCGTAAAATGTACAGTGTAAGAATACGTATACCTGAAAGAAAAGTACCCTGTATTTAAAAATTACATTTATGCACACACAGCTGTGATATTTTACTGTAATAAAATATTATGTTTAATAATCTAATTTGAAATATCTTTAACAATTTAGTTAAAATTTAAAAATGTAAACAAAAAAATCTTAATGAAGTAGTATAAAATATAATTTAAAATTTAAGATAATAAAACAAACGTTTTAGACAAATTAAACGTTTAAAATTTGTTTAAAACCAATTTAAGATTCAAATCATGTTTAAAAGAAAACCGTTTAAAACACGACGGCTGTTTTTAAACATGTTTAAGACGCTGTTTTAAAACAAAGTGTTTTAAACATAACAACCCCCCCACTGAGCAAAAAACAAACAAATAACGTTATTTCAACATTGCAGCAACATAAAACGTTGTTTTAATGTTGATCAAACATTACTTAAATGTGTTCGCTCAGTGGGCTGATTGTTAGTTGTTTTCAAATTATGTTGGAACTGTTTTTAAGTTCAATTTTCGAAATATTGTTTAAAAATATACAAATACATTAATCTTTAACAAAATAACAATCAAATACCATTAAAAAACTGATAATCGAATTATTTAAACTGTAATAACAATCAAATACCATTAAAAAGAACTGATAATCGAATTATTTAAACTGTTTGGGTTGTAGGCGTTCACTTTGTGATACATCTTGAATACACTAGTAAATTAAACACTTTGAACTTTGTTTAACCACTGTACTTGCACCTAATTATATGACTATAGTTTCGACTATCTAGTAGTAATTTTCTAATAAAAATCGGACTTTTGTTTAAGAATTACTACTAGATTGTCGAAACTATTGTCACATAATTAAAAGCAAATACAGTTGTTAATCAAAGTTAAAAGTGTATTATTTACAAATGAATAATTTAAAAGTTTCAGTTTATTCTAAACGTTTTCATAATTTAATTTAACTTTTTTCAAAATACAGTTTGTACATCGATATTATTCTTAGCTAATTTCTAATTGAACAAAACTGATGATTCCATCAAAGCATGATTTTTCAAATAATTTACTGTTCGCAAAATAATTTAGTACATATAGTTGAACCTCTACACCTATATGTACTAAGTTATTTTGCGAACAGTAAATTATTTAAAAAAATATGCTTTGACGATTTTAAAACCTTTAATTTAATTCAAGATTTTAACATATTGATTTAAACGCTACTAAACCGATTTGTTAATATACACATTTTCAGAATAATATTTTCTTTACAGTTTATATAAAACACCTACCCATGTTTCACTGACTTTAGTGATTAATAAAACAAATTGTTTACATACAGGGAATTTTTCTTTTAAGCATAGGTATAGTAATTTTAACATTTTTAGATATTTGATATTTTTTAAAAGCGTTCAATTTAAAGCTTCTGGTGAGTGTTTACACTCCTGGATCAAGTATAAAGTACAATTTTTATATAATATATAAAATTACGAAAACTATTCGTGAATATGCAAACAATGTCTTAATTAATAAGACAACTTTAGACGATAAATATCCATTGAAAGAACTACTTCCCGTGCAAATACACCTCCGGATATTGAATTATACAATGAAATATTTAAAATCTTATTTAATTTAAATTTAGACATTGTTTGTATATTCACGAATAGTTTTTTCGTAATTTTATATATTATATTTAAAGTGTGCAAACTATAAGAAGCGTAAGCTTATTTTCTCGAATTCAAATAGTTTTGAATTTGAATTTATCTTGTACAATTTTTAGTTTAGAAAAGCCTGAAAATTTGGATTTGTGGCGCTAAGCATGCCGGCAAAATAAAAATACAAATGCAAATACAAATTTTCAGTCTCATCAAACACGAAATTTTACTTCATGCTCCAGGAGTATAAAACAGTGAAATATTCTGGTGTGCGGCAAGTGGTGGCCGAGCGGTAACGTCGCCGGGCTGTGTCGTTCGGCGAGCCACAATTCGGATTCGATTCCCGTGCACGGCGAGATTTTATTTAATAAATAATTTCTCTTCGTGACCCTGGGTGTGAAAAAATTCTGGTGTAGTTCCCTAGCTCTAGGCATCTCAACCTAATGACCTTAACTGCCAAATCACAAATAAATACCATTTCCAACGCTCAGAAGACACAGGCTCGTTTATATTTGATCGACCCACGTATATAGTACTTTATTTGTAGTTTAAAAAAATTAAATAAAAGTGGTCTGAAACAGGTACGTTTTTCTTATAAGTTTTACCCCACGTTAATAAATTGTACAACTGTTTATTTGAAATAAAATACTTTTAACCTTTCTTCGCCCATTTATTCTTTACCAGATGTACGTTTCGGACACAAAGTGACCATTATCAATGATACAGTATCAAACCATTGATAATGGTCACTTTATGTCCGAAATGTACATCTGGTAAAGAATAAATTTGTAAAGAAAGGTTAAAAGTGTTTTATTTCAAACTATTTTCATCTTCACGTAACTCACCCAAATTCATTTAACTGTTTATTTATTGTAATTTATAATTACAAGAAAACAACAGTTTGAACTTCACTTTAAATTAAAAGTTCCATACGCGTGGCGCATGAAGTCAAATTTCTAGTTTAGCGAAGCCTGCAATTTTGGAATCTCGGCTCCGCCTCGCTACTCGACCAAGAAAAAAATTCAGACTGTTCTAAACTCTTTTTTTTTTCAAGTTTAACCAAGGAGTACAAACTTTTGTTAGAAATTTAAGATTGACGCTTTTTTTTTATAAAAACCACGAATTCCTGAAAATTTATAAAACACTGTAATAATTGGCATGTGCAACTTAAAAAAATCCCTGTATGTTTGCAATAATATAATCATTTGTATGAAAATGTAACACAATTTTAATAAGAAATAATATCACATTTTTGCAAAAATGTAGTCTATTTAATAGTTTTCCACATTTTTATATCTAAAGTAACTGTTTATTTCTTGTGATATAAAGAAAACACTTTACTTTTTTATACCACTTTTGTTTCACTTTTGTGACTAGTTTTAATTACACGGTAATATTCATTGTCAAACTAAGTACTTAAAATACGAGTTACGCAGGTATATATATGAAATCTAGAAAACTTCGAAGAGAGGGGTGATCAGTTTGACCTGGTTGATCGTTAAGGATGGACATTCCCAGATTAATTTTTGCTTTGTGAATTTCAAGGATTTCCAGTAAATCCATTTTTCTACCTGTTTCGGTGAGATGGATTACCAAAAGTACATCCTTGCCGAAATTATGATTTGTTTCTACAAATGATTCGCAAAAGTTAAATTATCATGTTTTAACTTGTATTATCGATAGTGTTCTTTTAATCGGGTTTGAAAATTACTACCTGATTGTCCAATGTACACTCCTTCACAATCTGTAAATCTGTAAATTACTGATTTGTACATAGGTACTATTTATTGGAGTTTTCGCATTATTTCATTGTATATTTACAAGGTATTGTTACTACAAACATAATAACCTTTTTTTTATATTTATTAATATAATGTAGCGTTTATTTTAGTATGTATTGAAGGTAAAATATATAAATTTTAATAAATAATAACTAAGGTGTGTTAACTTCCTCTTTTAAAGTAAGCTGTGATTGAATAAACGTGTATTTATTTACAATTTAAAATTGAAGTTCTATCAATTTACACCAAAATCAGTAGTATCAAATATTACTTCATAAAAGGCCCTTTGGAGCTATGTTTGCCCGAAGAAGCCATAATGTCGAAAAACAAGAGTAGAAGGGCGTTTAAATATTTTAACTTTAGAAATTTTATTGTTGTAAACAGTTGACAATTCATTTCTACTTTAAATAAAATATTATATTATATAGACAATTGACGACATTAACAATCATGACCCTTTTGTACACCATAATTGACAGTGACAGAAACTGCACACAGGGGCGTAGCGAAGCCTTAACTTTTGGGGGGGGGGGAAACACCTATAATTTTCCAACTTCAAAATTAAAATAAAAATGTCTATTATTATATTATTTTAACAAATTAATATAACGCAGTACATTGATTTATATAAATTAAGCTTAATTTATTATCCAATAATATAGTGCTTTGTACTTCCTAATATATTTTATAACATATGTACATAATTACATTTAACCAATACCTAATAAAACATGGAGTTTTACAATTTGAATTAGTTTATTATAACTCGCCTATGCTTTAGTTTAGCCCAGGAGTTCACAATATTTGATAATTCAATATTATCAGTAATATCAGATTCTTTTAGTAAAACTTATTAATGTTCATCAATTTGTTTCGTCCGAGATTTGCCAACTGCATTAAGCCCTAACCCATTTTCTGGGAACATATCCATTTATATCATATAATTTTTTTAGATTTGCCAACTGGTTTGGGAGCGTCCCCCCCCATCCCCCCCCATGGCTACGTCCCTGACTGCACAATCCAGGCGGAAAGACCAATGGTCGACAGCTAATTGGCACAAGAAATAATTCAATTTTTATTTATATTTATATGTATTTATTTTGATTTATGTTAGTATTCTGTCAATAATTGTTACTACAAACATTTCTTTTAATAAACCAAGTGTCGGAAAATATATAACGTGTGCATATGTATACTTAAAAGTAAAATTCTTTGTATGAAAATTAACATTGAAAATGTTCGGCGTTACATAACACTCTCTGTATATCTATATATATATATACAGAGAGTTTTATGTAACGCCGAACATTTTCAATGTTAATTTTCATACAAAGAATTTTACTTTTAAGTATACATATGCATGCGTTGTATATTTTCCGACACTTAGTTTATTAAAAGAAATTAATTTGAAGCTTTAAACGAGTGTTTTCCACTCCCAGGTTAAGCATGAAGTAAAATTTCGAGTTTAGAAAAGCCTGAAAATTTGGCTCGGGCGCGTAGCGAAGCGAAGCGACCGAGCCAAATTAGGCTTTTCTAAACTCGAAATTTTACTTCATGCGCCACCGCTACAAAACACTGGTTCAATGTGAAGTTTGCGGTGTGTTTTAAACTTCGAATTATGTCAGTGTTTTGTACCGCTGGCGCATGAAGTAAAATTTCGAGTTTAGATAAGCCTGTAAATTTGGTGTTTTTTCAGGCTTTTCTAAACTCCAAATTTTACTTCATGCTTAGTCTGGCAGTGGAAAACACTCGTTTTAAGTTTCAAATTGAACACTTTCAAAAAAAAAAACAAGGATTATCTAAAGATTTACGGCACACACGCTATAATTAGGACTTAAAAGAAAAACTCCACGTTTGTACAACTTGTACTGAAATAAGTTGAGGCGTTGATTGCAATTGGCTATAATTTAATTTTAATTTAATGGTCATATAGGCAGCCCAGTTTACACATAACCTAAACATTAAAGGTGTATTGAATGCTTTGATTTGACAAATCGAACATACGAAAATAAACATTGAAAATGTTCGGTGTTACATAAAACTCTCTGTATAATAAACTGTATTGGAAAACTCTAATACAGTATTATTTGAACGATTTTTTAAATATTTTACTTAAAATAAAAACTAATTGTCAACTGTTTATAACAATAAAACTGCAAATGTTGGAGTATTTGAACACCCTTGTTTATTAAAAAATATCCATCTAAAACTTATTTATGTTAAAATAGAAGCATAGGGTGGCATTTTTCGTGCAATTTTTTACACGTTTCACTTTTTTCTTGTGTCGTAACGAACTATACATTAATACTAAAATTATGTGGCTTTATTTAGTATTTCTATGTTTTTAGTATTTTTTTTAAGTAATTAGAAATTAATCACCATTTTGATCTAAGCATGTTTAAAATAATAAAATATTTTAAAATTGAATTTTAGAAAATATTTAAAAAAATTTAGAAATACGAATTTTTCATCTTTCCGCAACGATTTTATTTCAATAAGTGGATTTTGAATTAACAATTTTGAATTCGAAAAATTAGCTTACGCATTTAGTTTGCAAAATTAGAAAAAAAAAAAACAAAACATAAAATAAAAGCATAAACCGCAAACAGTTAGTTCTAATTAATATAACTATTAAGACAATAAATATCTATTGAACAAACTACTTCTTGTGCAAATAAACCACTGGATATTAAATTATACAACGTAGTCTTTAAAATTTTATCCTATTTATTACAACGCCATCTGATAGTATAGGTAACATTTAAGATAAGTTACCTTTAAACCAACTAACAAACAAAAATGAAACATTAAAATTAAAAGAAATAAATTACAAGAAAAATAAAAATCTACATCTCTTCCTTTTTTATTTTTCTGGTAAATAAATAAATTCCTTTCATTTTTCATTTTCGTTTGTTAGTTGGTTTGTAGAGAATTCGAGATAAATGTTACATATACTATCAGATAGCATTGTAACAATTCGAATATGATTTTAAATATTTCATTGTATAATTCAATGTGCGAGGGTGAATTTGCACGGGTTGTAGTTGTTTCAATGAATAGTTATTGTCTTAGTAGTTTTATTAATTATATTATTGTTTGCGGTTCATACAAATATTCTTGTAATTTTATATTTTGTATTTTTATTTCGCTGAGACTTTTCCAAATATCAATATTTGGAAAAGTCTCAGCGAAATAAACTCAAACTTAACAAATATAAATAAACTTAACAAATATTTAAAATTCAACAAATATTTAAAAATCGATAAATTCGCTTTTTATATACCTTAAAAATGAAAAAATAAAGTATACATGCATAGACTTTGGAGTAAATTAACATTAATTAAAATTAAATAAAGTATTTAGTTTGATTTCTTTATTTTAATCACAGTCAACTGAACAAAAAAATATTTGATGAACATTAATTGTTTCAAACATTATTTAAATGTGTTTTGATCACATCAAATCTTTACTTATGCTTACTTTAGTGACAAAGATCGCTAAAATTAAAATAACACAAAAAACAAGCATTGCATTTGTTCATATATCATGTGTTCAATAAAAAAAACCTCTAGAGTGCCATGATTTCATCTTTTTTTTTAAATTTAAGTTGGCTACACACTACAGGAATTAACATATAAAACGTCAGACACAATAAATATAATGTATATTTTCAGAGTTGCCAACCTAGAATATTTTCCATGGCACTCTAGAGATTTTTTTTAATTGAACATACGATATATTGAACAGGATGAGTATATTTAAATAATAAAATCCACTCTACTTATTTTAACTTACATGATTTTTCGTTTCACCATGTAACAAATGAAATCCTCTTGTTATCAAATGAAAATCCCACATGTCAGTTTTGTATCAACATATTTCACTATTTTTGAAATGACTTTCCTATTTTGTAAAATGTTTTATTAAAAATAATTAAATAAAGTGTAAACACCTTAATTACAAGGAATTTTTCTTTTAAGTGTTTCTAACTAGTGTTTCCACTCCTAAGCAAGAAATAAAATTTCGAGTTTAGAAAATCCTTAAAATTTTCAGGCTTTTCTAAACTCGAAATTTTACTTCATGCGCCACCCGTATAAAACACTGAAATATTGTGAAATAAAAAGATATACTGCTAAAGCAGGATTCAAAATACACTGCTAACAAAAACTATATTGTAAATAGTTGTTGTTAGCAGTGTATTTTAAATCCTGCTTTAGCAGTATATCTTTTTATTTCACAATATTTCAGTGTTTTATACGCCTGGCGCATAAAGAATAATTTCAAGTTTAGAAAAGCCAGAAAATTTTAATGCTTTTCTAAACTCGAAGTTTAGACACTCGTTAAAGGCAAGTCATTAAATTAAGTGACATTAATTTTCTATGTAATTTTAAATAGTGTAGATTTTTATCATTTTATATTGAGTTCATTAATTTTGACAAATTTTATTGAAATAATTTTTGTTTAGGATTTTAGCTAGTAGCTAGCTTTATTAAACTTACGAATTTAACTATTTTTCAAAACAATTTAATCGATTTGTGTGTTGGTATATTTTACGTATATTTGTCAATTTCTGTTGATTTTGTTTTTATTTATTACAAATTGTGTAATAAGTTTGTTCAGAATGTTTGTTGTTTTTTGGAGCCAGGTTTGGCTATTTTATCATACCCTAGTGTTTTGTGAACTTGTGGTAATTTGGATAATTTTGAAGATTTTAATTAATTTGTATGCAGTTTTAATAATTATATTTAAAATAATTATAATTATTTAAAATTTAAAAATATTAAATTATGTAAAGTTACATACATATTTACACATATTACAGTTACATTACTTTACATATTACATATATATTTATAAACGTTTTTAAACGTTTTCGACTATCTAGTAGCTACTCTCAAACAAAAGTGAAACTATAGTCACATAATTAAGTGCAAATTACAGTGGATAAACAAAGTTATAAGTGCTTTATTTGCAAGACTATTTGTTGTTGTAAATGTTCAACCAACAACATATTAATAATAATGTTATAAAATGAAACTAAATTCTATGCAAATATGAGGTTACATTATTTTTTTCTAAAATTGTTATTTTTTGCAAATGTTGATGATGACAGTCAATAAAGTTAGTGTAGGAAACAATTGACACTCTAGTTACGTTAGAGACAGATTCATATGTTACGTAATCAGTCTTGATTTTTAATATATTGACGAATACTCGAATAAAGGATTCGTAAGAGATAAATATGATTCGAATCAAAGATTCGAATACTGTTTTTTCGAATCACAAATACAAATCCTTTAAGAATAAATTTGATTTTATTATTTTTTTGCAACCAATAACATATGAATATCGTTACCAGTTGTTTTAACAAAAATATTCAAAACCTAATTATTTATTATTAACACTGAACATCGTTGATAACAGACTAAATATCTGATTCCGTGTTACTCTGAGTAAAGATGTATTTGTGTGTTTTTGAAATTCACTTCAAATCAGTGTTTTGTACGCGTGGCGCATGAAGTAAAATTTCGAGTTTAGAAAAGCCCCGTGAAAATTTGTCTCGGGTCGCTGCGCGACCCTCGACGCGGGGCTTTTCTAAACTCGAAATTTTACTTCATGCTTAACCTGGGAGTGGAATCACTCGTTCAAAACTTCAAATTAAACTCTATTACAAACTCGACGAATGCTTGAAAATTACGTAAATAAAAAAATCGCTCAATATCATTAAATCCGGGAAAGTCAGAGAAAAGTCATGGAATTTTATTTAAACTGACCAAAACACTAACAAAAAAGCCATATGATGTTATTATATTTGGTAAAAACAACAGGCTTTATAAAAATTACAAAACACGTAAACATTTATAAAACCAACTAATTTATTAACAAAAACAATGAAAGCAATTTAACAAAATGGGGGTTTCCCATAAAAGAAAGGTAAATTAAAAGGGCAAGGAAAAAAAAACTTGAATCAGGGAAATGTTGGAGAAATTTAACATTTCAGATCGTGGCTTCTATGTCAGTTTTACTTCAAATAATAATAAACAAAATTTTGAAAACTAGAATATTATCTTAAAAAACATTTTCAGTCATTTAATGTCCTTATCAGAGCATTAAGTTTGAAATTTCGAACTCCCAGACTAAGCATGAAGTAAAATTTCGAGTTTAGAAAAACCCCGCGTAGAAAATTTGTCGAGGGTCGCGCCGACGACCCTCGACAAATTTTCACGGGGCTTTTCTAAACTCGAAATTTTACTTCATGCGCGACGCATATAAAACACTGATTTAACGAGAAATTTAAAAACACACAAAACAAATTGTTCATGTTAATCCCCACAATTAATTAGAATTATTCTTAACGATTCAAATCCTTTTGTAAGTATTCGAATCCTTTAGTAAGTATTAGAATCCTTTTATAAATATTCGAATCATTTTATAAATATTCTAATCCATTTATGAGGATTCGAATCACCCGCATTTGGATTCGAATACGAATTCTCTTAAAAAAATGTAACGAATCTGGATCACGAATCCAGTTTAGCAAAAGTATTCGAATGCCCCTTTTTAATCCTTTAATAGGATTCAAATCCAGAATTCGAATGATTCGAATCTTGCCCAGCCCTGTAAGGTATACATATGAGGATTTTTTATATACATTTTCAGACATTCGTTGTTTTATTAAAAATTTTCAATTTGTCGCCTCTGACGAGTGTTTCCAATCCCAGATTAAGCATAAAGTAAAATTTCAAGTAAAATTTCGAGTAAAATTTTACTTCAAGCGTCAAGCGTATAAAACACTGATTTCAAGTAAAGTTCAAAATATACTGCTTAGATTTGATTATATATTTATACATTTTATAAATGTTTATATGGAATATGTGAAAATACACTTAAAAAAAATCGCAGTGTCTCGATATTTAACAAAAATCATAAATTTTAAATAGTTATTTCAAATTAGAACAAATTGATAAAAATGTAAACATTTATCAAACCAGCAAACATGAAATTTAGCCTAAATTTTATAAATGTCTTTGATAGATAATCGTTCTGGACTAATGCTTGATGTCTACTTAATTCAGTAAGTCATACCAACTCACCAAACTTTGTAAACATTAAAATTAACTTAGTTAATTTTGTATTGATTGGATTTAGGATTTCGTTTTTATGCCATATTCATGGTATTTTCATAAGGGTTGAAGTATTTGGATTAAAAAAAAAGAAAAAACCATTTCAATATTTTTTAAATCAGCAGTGCGGGGCCTTTAGAAGCTCGGGGTCGTGTGCGGTCGCACCGCCCTCCAGCTGGCCCTGGCTACCAGTGATATTATTGAGAGTATTACCCAATTTAAATTTACCGGTAATTTTGCATCACTACATGTAGAACACTGATATAGTTTATTTGCAATTTGCTATCCAAGAGAATATTATTGTAGATTAATTGTACGTAATAGTTGAGTACTTTTAAAATATCAAACGAAATTGCAATGTGATATCTTGAAATTAAAACGTATTCTTTTTTATCTTGCTATATAAAATTAATTAAAGCTGTGGTGGTTAGGAACGATGGAGTGCGCGTGACTACAGAATCTATTAGGCCATACAGTGTCCCCCTTCACGTCAAATCTCTTTTCGCTTTGTAAATATTCAGGTTTGAAATGGGACACCCTGGTTGATGAGGTGATATCACAACTCTCTAGTATGGAGGTACTTTACTATACAGTGATGATGAGGTCGTGGCTGAGAAGTTGATGGGCATGTATATTCAAGGGGTGGAAAATTTCAGTTTAGGGGGCGGTTCATAAATTTTTCAGGAAGTGATTCTTTTTGGGTACGCATGCAGCATGCCGACACTCAGGCTTTTACTTATCTGGCAGGTCCCGAGTGCACTGTGCGGGACAAAGGATTTGTACAAAAGGGAACAGGGCGTGGGGTGGTTATTTTTGGTGGGGTGGCCGGGGGGGGTTCGTTCGGGGGGTGTGGATCGCGCGCTCGACAGAGCTGGCGGAAGGGGGCAGGCCAGGGTCACGTCCTGCAGTGACCTTAAACCTTGATTTGGTTTCCATCGGGGTCTCGAGCCCGTCGGCTTCCATCACACGGTGGAGTGGTTGGACCTCCACCGGGATGCGGCCCCTTCACATCAAATCACCGATCTCTCGACCGATCGCGGATTACGGTTCATATGCAGGTCGAGTTTGGCCGGACGGGTCATGGGGAGGCGCATGATTGGCCGACGACGACGACGCCCCGCTTCGACGCCGACGACGACGGCCGACGACCGAGGTCCCGGCGGGGCCTCCGCCTATGCTTTTGCTAGTCATCAATGAGGGCAGCGCGGATCGTTAATGTACACATAATACCCATAATAATTTTCCTCTAAATTCTCCTTCTCAACCCACGGATTTACTTCCAATAAACCTGATATCGAATCTATACTTCCCTAATCCAGCACTGATACTAAACCTATTACACGTGAGTTAGAACTTTGCAGTTTTTAAAATTTACGTTACAACATAACGAGTTCAATGCACACCAGTAAACAAACAACTTTTAAATGTCGTATAGGGTCACATAAGAATACAACTTGAATTAACTTGTATTGCAATATAATATTTAATCAAAGTGAGTATAAAGAAAATCAGTAAAGCTTTTACTGATTTTCTTGTATATTTAATTTAGTCCTAATTTATAGGATTTCTCCTTGTCACCTATTTAAAAGTATATAAATTTGGAAACACTAAATCGAAGTGACCTAAAATGATTACAGCGTTCTATAAAGAGCCTTTGAATGCTAGTTAATTTCTACTAGATCCGTGCAAATATGATACTAGCATTTCATATTAATAGAACAAAACGTACATGCTATTAGTTACTTTTGAACTATTGAAATTTATTTCTTATGCTAAATTATAAATTGAAATTTACTTCTAATAATTGTTCTCACTCTTTGGCTAAGCATAAAGTAAAACTTCGAGTTTAAGAAAGCATGAACATTTGTATTTACAAGTTTTCAGGATTTTCTATACTCGAAATTTTACTTCATGCGCCACGCGTTCCAAACAGTGATGAGTTGTGAAATTTAAACTATATTGATTAGATATGTATATTTATGATTAATCCCGGTATAATTAAATCAATGCTAACTAACCCTATTTGCTATGACCATTGAGGTTATGTATAATATGAATATGAATTTCATTATATTTCCGCCTCATTTACGTAGACATAACAATCTATTTAGAATAAAATTCCACCCATCCAATTACGGATTTAATAACACCCTCTGCGAAACAATGAGATTATCTAACACATTGACTTATTTAACTTATCAATTTCATTATTTCGCAAAAATGTTTGTATTATTTAAACTCTATTAATTAGAATTATTCAGTTTCATAGTTTGTAAGTATTTTTAGACTCATACAAGTATAACTTTTAGTTTATTTTATTTATCTCGTACTTTTTTTGTGTTATCTAGGCAAGCATGTGCGTTTTTTTCTTCTAAAACTGATGAGTATTATTTTTGTATTCTTGTAAAAGTTGATACATGAATAAATAAATTAACTACTCATTCTGATGGACCCTCTATAATCTGGCAAGTGGAATACAAACATATATTAAATAATTCGTACCACTTAAATGTGTAATCAATTTGTTCTTATTTACTCTTTGAAATAATAATAATTTGCATAAATTGTGCTGGATTTATTTCTGAGGATTTGAAATAAATGTGGGGTTTTGTAGATTCTGAGGAAGCCGTTAAAGTAATGCGGTGTTGTAAATTTCATGTTTCATAATTAACGATCAGCGTGGCCCTCTAGGTGCTATGTGGTATAGCGTGAATAGATGAGTAGGGAAGTTTCCTGGGCTGCCTTGGGGGTGGTGGAGCGTCGTGACGCGACGCGCCGCCGTCCGTTCGTCCGGTGGTGCGCTTCCCAATGACCCGGGCCGCTGGTGCGGCCGTCCCAACTCAACCTGTATACGTTATAAATATACAAAGCCAGCACAGACTGAAGAGGCCATGCACACAGTCCAAGTATTCAAGACTGCGACATACACACAATACACACATTCATATCAGTCCGGTCCGGATCTCGTCCGGCGGATGTATGTATATATAAAGTATATAAGTATAAATACATTTGATATAATAGAAGTAATCACAACACGTATATATTCAGACGGTATATGCAATATTGGTATATGTACCATGAGAACCTCGGAGACGGAGCTGATACTGAGCACATACATGGTGACTCCCACCTCGACGGGGGGGCCTGTAACGGCAACATCGCGACATGAAAACCAAATCAAACCGCGTGCCCTAGGCCTGCCTGCCTCTTTCCCCTCTCGCTTATCATTCTATTAATTTTTGAGGCTATTACGAGTACTAAGTCGTAGCGCACTCCCTACGTTCGCATGTTCCTTTGTTTTCTTTGCTAAGTGTTTGGTATGTATTTGTTATGTTATAAACGAGAGGGGTCTGCGGGGCGGGAATAACGGGGCACACACAACCAAAATAGTACGATATACCATTTGGACTTCGGATAGTGAGCTGATACTCAGCACGTACATTGTGATTCCCACCTCCACAGCCGGGCCTGCAAGCGAATAACACCATGTCTTAAGAAACCAACCAACCCGCTGCCCCCCAGGCCGCCAAGTGCCAGCGCGGTAGTATGGGAGCGGGTCCGGGTGCGGGCGTGCCAAATGCCAAAAATACATGATCATGTATTGTATGATAAAAATATATTATATTGTAAATAGGCTCTGGGATAATTATAGTAATAGTACCATTTTCACTTCGGATAGGGAGCTGATACTCAACACGTACATGGTGATTCCGACCTCCACGGGCTGACCTGAAAGTACGTCACCACGTCTTATAAGTGGTAGTGATGCCCCGGGCTTCAGGGCTTCAGACACGAGGTCGTCCGAGGACCTCGCGATCAGCCCCCAGCCCTGCCCGCCAGCGCCCGGTCGGCGGCTCTGAGCAGAATGGCGGTCTGGAGAGAGAGATGCTGCGCTGCGCGTCGCTAGGCAACCAACCCAACCCAACCATCGATCTAGGGCCCCACCCTGACTACGCGGCCCTAGCAACGGATGGACGGTGGTTCGAGGCGTCGCGTCGCTGAGGACGCCGCCGCCGCCGTTACATTGTAACTTTGCCTTTCTTTCTATCTACTGCTCTCGGCTCCTCTATCACTTACTTCATCAACTATCACTTTACGTTACAAAACCACCACCGTACACCGTTTCATACAGGGTAAGCAATAAGCACCAAAGTCTCACTTACCTCCATAATTGGGTCTTACTCTCTTGTCGTAACTGACGCTGAAAGAGTCCAGAATGGCGGATATGTTGACATCGCCTAAAAAGCTTCCGCCCCCTGTAGCTGGCCTATAAAACAAAACAAACCATCAATTACTTCTACCACAACAACACATTTTATCATATTCCCATGACCCCAACTAAATACCATTCCATGGCGCCCGCAGAATATTTTTCAGGGAGGGGTGAAATATAATAATAATAATCAGGGGCGCAACCAAATGAGGGCTGATACACATTTTACAAGAGTCGATAAATGTAGTAAAATTTAATGATTTTTTTATGACACATTGGTAAAAATTATCGAAAAGTATTAATAATTGAGATTAGTGATATAAATTCACCGGTAATTTAAAATTGGGTAATATTCTCGGTAATATTGCAGAAAGCATGGCAATTTATATTTAAACTTCAAACTTACTATACAGCAAAAAAATCATGTAATTCTAATAATTTTAAACATTTGAAAGTAAATCAAAAATGTATAGGAAGTTACATTTCTTCTAAAATATGTAAAAGTAAAATTGAATTGATAAGAATATGTGTACATTTTTTGAAAATCTATATTAATCAATTTTAATGATTTGTGTGTATAAAATATACTCAATTTTACGTATATTTGTCAGTTTAAGTTGGTAAATTTATTAATATTATTTTAAACAAAATCGTCAAAACTAGCAAACATCATTAAGATTAACAAAAACTCTTTAACATCTTGTAATAATTAACACAATTAGACAAAAACTTCAACATTCACCACCAACAAAAAGAATTTAAACTGATAATGTTTACAAATTAGATAATTGATTAGATATTGAGCAAAGAAAATTATTATGAAACTTGACAAATTTACCAAACAAAAAATATATTTACACCTAACAATACAAATATATAAAAAAAAATAATCCTTAACAAACATGAAAATTATATAGTTCGTAATAAGAAGCAAAATCAAGAAAGATCGACAAATATACGTAAAATATACTCCCACACACACGCAAATCATGATTAAAAATATCCTAAAAAGTGTAATTTGTAAATGAAAAAAATAATTGAACGATTTTATCAAATTTTCAAATTCAACCTTTGCCGAGTGTATTCCACTCCTTAATTAAACATGAAGTAAAATTTCGAGTTTAAAAAAAATGTTAAACTCGAAATTTTACTTCATGCTTCTTAACAAGGAGTGGAAACACTTTAATAAAAACATAATAATTCTGTTTTATCAGTTTTATTGAAAATAAATGATTGCTTTACCTATTACACCAGTATATACTAATTTGTTTCACTTGTTTTCCACTAATTAGTTTATCTATTCCGTTGTTTAAATAATTTTCAATATTTAATTATTTTTACTGTACATTTTTTAAATAATATTTGTACTTATTAAAAATATTTTTTTGTTAAAATTATAAAAACTAGCAATCTAATTTGTACAGGATTTAATAACATTTTTTACGAATTTCATCAAACTTCAGAAGTTTCTCAAACCCATTTCCAAATATCTGTGCTGCTATTTCTGTGATTTTTAATTATTTAGTAAATTTTAGACTTAATAATACATCTAGTTTAATAATTAACAAAGCGAGATATCAAATTTTCTGATCATACTCAGTAATGAAATATTAAATAATAATTGCATTAAAATTGTTTTTAAAGTTTTTAGGAAAACATTATCTTCTTTAATCGGGCTCATTGACTCAATTTTTACTTGAAATTATTTCTCTGCAATATAAATGTTACATTTAAATGAGAACATTTTAATATCTAGCTTTAATTATGGATTGAATCTGTAATTTTAAGTTAAATTGCGTTTATGTATTATACATTTATTAAAATTATTGCATTTGTTATTATTATTATATACATATATATTATTGTAGAATATTTTGCATTTTAATAATCGGTAATGATAATAGATATATGTCGTTTGTTTTCTCTCTCTCTAATTGTGCATCAAAGTTAAAGTTTTGTTATATAATTGTCCAATTTATGAAGATATTTACTTGCGAGTTTGCAAAAATTCAATGTGTTATTTAATAATAAATAACTTTACAGTCCTCAGATATTGTTAAAAAAATAATTAATTTAGTTTCTTTAAATAATTAGTAATAAACATAATAAAAAGTATACATATCCCAATTCAAACGCTGTCAATTTTCAGACTAGTAGTGTTGTTTTTCAAAATCATTTAATTTGAAGCTTTTAACTTTCTCTTTTATAAACTAGACATTTTACATTACATTATTTTACCTTACATATAATTTGTGAAATTGATTGGGCCCCCTAAGACGAAATCCTAGGGGGGAGGCAAGTGCCCCCTCCCCCTCCCTCACTACTTAAAACAACAACTTTGTAAACAAGCTGAACTGAGGTAGTAAAAAGCACTTGCACTCTGACATTTGCCGGTTTCAACACCGGGACTTTATCATCTCCACGAAACATAGCTTCTACTTCCATACAACATAAAAAAACCTTTAATGTGGCATTCCTATCACAACATTAATATTTTACGTAAAAAGTGGTATTAAGAAAAATATTACGAGATCCTGGAAATAAAGATTGAACAAAAAGCTTCACACCAGGATTTGTTTGACTCGTATTTTAAAACAGTGCTATCGTTATGGCACAAGCATTATGTGTCGAAAATTTTAGAAATGTGTACTATTTTTAAGTATTTCACGTTAGCTTCTTTAAAATAATAAAGAAAGCTTTGAATCTTGTGTTTCTTTTGACAGGTTGCAAGAAAATAAACACAAAGCCAAACTTAAAACGTTAACATTTTTTAGAAATTGTTGTGATATACTTTAAATTTAAAACAAAAAATTTAAGTGATTCATTTTAATTGCTATCTAATCTCAGTTTATATTAGAATCGTCGCTTTTTGGATACAGGTTGATGGTAAATTTAATCAAAATTTGCATCAATGTTTTGAAAAAATATTTAAATGCTAAGCTTGAGTGGAACAAACAAAAACAATCATCGATTTTTTTTCTATACTTCAATTCTTATCATTTGATGAAATCAATCGTTGGTTAAAAAAGGAACGCCCTACGTGATTGTTAATTTAATACAAAACAAATTGTCTCCATTTACTCCCCTCAATCAGTTTAGAAAATCTTTAGAAGCACGACCAATAGGAACGGCAACTTCCATATCGATAATTCGGAGACAAGGAAGAAGTCACACGCATAAACATATATAGAAAGGAACACATACAGACAGACAGTGTTAATTTCCCCCAGAACAACGAGGACAATTTCTTTGTTTTGAAATCAGAACGGATCTTCCCCGTCCTCTCTCCTTGCTACCCATCGGCGCCAGCCCGTCCGAAATAGTGACGTCACCGAGTCTTGCCACCCTTTGTACCATCCTCGACGCCCCTGCGCAGCTTCGCTCGTGCTTTGTTTCCAAACGCTGCGATTGCCTCTAATTCTTTGCGAAAATTACGAAATTGTTTATGGGAATGACTATCGAAAATTCAATTATACTCGAAAGTATATAACGTCCAGAAAGAACAAAACATCTAATATATTTACATTTTTATGAGTACTGAGATACATCAATTAAATATATTTTTTCTAATTAAAGATAGAATCATTACATAGGCAAGGATTCGTATGGTAGTAGTATAAGTGGCAATGTGATAGAGTTAAGATGTAATTGATTATGTTCAAATACTCGTGGTGACGTACTTATCGGATGTACTTAAAGAACAATGTTGACTTATAAACACTTAGTCCAAACAGGGTAGTTGGTAACTCTTTACAAGGATTTTGTCTATTATGGATTATCACGACAGATTAGTAGCCTAGGTTACCAAATAAATATACAGATGATGAAGAAACAAAACATACACCAAAAAGTGTAAATCTCTAATATCTCCAAAATAATCCTGACATCTTGAAAATTAGTTTTTTCATAGGGAGTCCTTTGCACTGCCCGCAAACATATTAGTTGATCATCTTTCTTGTAGTATTAACTTTTATGAGGCAACAACCATTACGCTTTAATATGGACTTCATTATAAGTTTAGGAGGCATCAAAGAATTCATATCATAGAACATTTACTTCGTCTTGGAATTTTAATAGGTCTAGAATGTCTAAAGACATAAAGTTTAAAATGTAATAACATTTCATATGAGCATTAAATTGGTTGCTGTTGGTAAATGCAAAGAATATAAATATCATTCAGTATCACTAATCTTGATGAATAGTCATTTGAATTTAGTCAATGACTCTTAATTTTGTTTAACTGAGGCTTTAAATATCACAACTACATACATCGATAACATCACAATTAGAATACTTTTAAAATTGGTACAATAATACACACACATACTTTTGCTTTAGCTAGATTTTATAAACGCAACTCATTTCCGCGCTACAGCAAAATTATATAAAAAAAAGTTGAGTTATGCAATTCCCAGTTGTAAAAATGGGCGTTGTTGTTGACGAAGACATCAAATGTCTGCGTGACCCGAGCGAGCATTCCGAAAGGCGCGCTCCGTTCCCGAAAAGTCTTTATTGTTGATTTGGGTGTGTCCATGGGGAAAATTGCTGGCATTTCGACGGCATACGAAATGGTAATTAAGGGGAAATTGATTTGTTTTGAATAGTTGGATACATGCATGTAATTATGATTGATGGATATTGTGTTTAGACGTGGTGGGTAATTTTAAAAGTTTTCGTTTTCCAAGTATGTGATTTCGTTTATTACACATATCGACATTTAAATGAGTTTCTTAAGTATTTGATATTGATGAATGTAACACTGAATTGATGAGGATATACCTACTCGATAATGTAAGATATACATTTTTAATAAAATTCGGTTTCTATCAAATAATTATTAAAGCATGTCAATGCTATTTTAAGAAGCAATGCATCATTTAAAAACAAAATTATAAAGGTATCCTATTCGAAATATTTTAATACGAAATTACAATCTGTTTAATTAAAATGCGTATTTCTTTCTTAAAAAAAGGGATTTAAACTAATTACAAAAGTAGTTCATTATTCGAATCATAATTTTGAATATTTATTACTAATTTAACATTAAAAAAAAATATGGTTGTGTATGTAATGAAGGGTGTGTTTCAAGTATTTTGAGGCTTGTATAATTAAGTTAATTTGAGCGAGGTCGGTTATGGGTGTGTTGACGAACGATCGCGGTTTGCATACATTTTAAAGCAACGCACTGCTGAAGGGTTAATTAAAAATGTGGCCTTAGACTCCTTGGGAACAGCAATATTTAAAATTTTATTCAAAATTCAATTTCTGATTATGTTCAATATATAAAATTGTGTTGGGTTGTTTAAAAGTAAAATATAATCTCTTGACAAATGATTTATTAATATGCAAATAACACGGCTGTAATTAAATTCAAGAGATTTAGAAAATATAACTAGTTAATGTAATCAATTATGATAAACTGAGTTATTGTCTTCATTAAGTTATCATACATTGGTAACACGCTTAACTCTTAAAGAGAAAATCTAATGATAGCCAGGTCAAACCTAAAACAAAAGAAACGGAAGAATACTTACGATTATATGATTTTTTACTATATTTTGATTCTTTACTATTTTTTACTATCAAAAATTGAGTCTTTTTTTATATAAATAAGCCTTTTTAGTATTGTACAATTTATTGAGCGTAATTCTTGTCAAATTCGCATCTATCTAGAACTGTACGTCATATAAAAATGATCTCATATAATATATGACATTTTTCAACTTGTTTGACTATCAATTAATGGCAGAAACCGTTTAATAGCAATTAAGTACACAGTTATCATTTATATTTACTTATTTATAATATCAACAACATTTTTATTGGTAATTTTAATAGTTAAATATTTAATGCATCTACTTTATAATAGCTATGATTAAATAAACTATTGAACACTTAGGAAAACACCTAACCTAAGTATGAATGGGTGAAATGCCATATGGTGAATTGCCATAACATGTATGTTACTTTTATAAATAATCAAAGTGTATTTTAAAGTGCTTAGCTTTTCATGTTTAGTGGATGTAATGAGGAATTAACTAGGATCCTAAAGTTAACTTAGCTAATCTATGCTGAAGTGTTGATTGATGGATTAATTCATTATAGTTCAATGAAATATAGTTTTTTACTATCAGCTAATTTGTTTTGTTGAATTAAAGATTCCATTTGCTTTAATGAAAACATATTCTGCAATTTATCATTGGTATTTGTCTAAAGTGGTCGTTTTTCGTGAACAAGGATTATGGGTGTGTTTCTGGTAGATGTCTTCTGTGGTTTGTCAAGAATTATGCGTGAATAATTACATATTTGTTGGTGATTTCATTAATATTGAGCTTATAAAATGGGTGTGTGTAGGTGCTAGGGGCTTGGGAAATTGAGCTTTGAGATAGGTCGCAATTGGGAAAATGGGTGTGTTAATGATCCGGGCCACCCGGAACCCGACTGGTATCAGAGAGTTTTTGCCTTAATTTGAGGTGTTGGTTGAGTTTTTGGGTAATATCTAGTGGTTCCTTTGTGGAAAAAGGGTGTGTTAAGCGGGGGTGGAGTTTTCAATTTTGAAGGTCTGTGGTGTTAAAAATGCATGATGCGGTCTCGTTCACGTAGATTTAAACAGTTATCGGATGTAACACATAGTGATATGCGTAAATATTTAATGGCACTACATTTTGAGTCAAGGTTTTTCAGTTGATAGGTGGTCGGGGTCGTGTTATTGGAAAGGAGACACTACGCGTATCGATATCGATTCATTTCCAATTCCGATTCCGGAATCACGGTTTTAAACTTGTTTTTCCATTTCGCACTTGACACTAATTTCAGGTAGCACTACTTGAAGCGATATGCGGTATGGAGTCTTAGGTGAGACTTACCCTGCTCGTGCCCATGGTAGGGCGAGGACCAGCAGCACGGCTGGCCATACCACCCGGCTGGGCCCCATTGCCTGGGGCAGCTACACGTGTCCCCTTCTCGTGCACCTCGTCATAGCGGCACAGTTCACTCTCTGGTCTGCTGGTGTGTCACATCCAACACCGACACTAGGAGTGGTCTCTGGGCCCAGCTAGCTCGTCTCTCATTGCGCATGGTAGCAAAACTGTGCGAAATAATCGCATCTACGTCTGCCTCAGAATCGACATACCCCCAGCGCGCGTCGCACCCCGATGTGAGGGTGGTAACCATACCGGGAACGCGCAACTTGCCCTAGATTCTGGACGCAGCCGCGAACCTGGAACTGCTAGCACCTACCCAATCAATACCACCAGCCACGACTCTTGTTATTGCTTTCGTGGAGTGACGTAATTCCAGTCAACACCGATACCTGCTAGGCTACATTAATCGCATGTCTTTTACTGATTGCCTCAATTATGCGCCCGGAAAAGGAGCGTTCAACACGTAGCTACTGCTTCTACCAAAAACTCTTCTTACGATCACCTCATCTCCAATCATTAAAAAACGAAACTAAACACCCCACCGGAAAATAATCCCCAATAACAAAAATCAACTTTATATTTATTCAATCCATGCACAAACAATGATTGTACGTAGTATTTCTAGTACAGTGGTCATGGACAGCCTGCTCTAGATAATATCATTAAACCACGCAACCTTCGTACCATAACAGTGTGTATATCGTGCAGTCGAGACCTTCAATATGCAGTATGCCGCTGGGATCATTACAATAATAAAACACAATTTCTCCTTTAATCCGGCCAATCCATATTTATAAACGTAAAATGTTTAATTAACTTCCCCGTGCACGAACTGCTCCTTTCTCAATCATTAGCAATAACAGCACAGGTTTACCTGCATACACGTAGCCCTTGTATAAAATTGATTCGCTGAAAATTTGTTGCAATATATTTATAGATTTCTGATGTCGTAAACGGTGGTTGTAAATTAAAGCTGTGCAGCTAGGATTTTCGCTTTCTTGACAAATATATAGGTTTCGCGCCCTATTTAGCCTATAAGGTCATAACATTTCAATGTACTGAATATATTACCCTTTAAATACTACCTGCAATACCAACATCTAACTACATCAACAGACTGAAATACCTTACATGATTTTATTTTATTTTGAAGCTACTGTTATGTTTATTATATATTTACGTGAGTAGTGCTAAGTATAAATGTATGCATAATAATATAAAAATGTTGATAACTAAATGCAGTATTTATTACTTTTAATAATCTGAATTTGTAATTATAATATCAAGTAATTGATCAATCATATCGCCGTACTTTTTTCCGTACATTTTTTTAATACACAGTTGTTGTACTACATGTAGTATTTTTAACGAATTAACACATCATTCATATTCTATCTTAATAACTAAAAAATATGAAAAATGACTTCTTAAAAAAGTCAGTTTGATTCATCCATCTAGTCAATTGAGCATTGAATTTCATTTTAGGCACTTTTTATCCTAACGTAATTATTTCGTCTTGTACAGACGCTCAAAGTTGGTGAATTAAAGTCACAAAAAAGAGCGTCTTCCCCTTCTTAATCATGCCTAAAGTTAAATTTCGAATATAGAAGCGCTTGACAATTTATATTTAACGGGGTAACCGAAAATTTGTTATTTAATAATGTAAAAACCACAAGTCGCACACCCAACAAATTCGACATGATTGTAATTACAAATAAAATTGCCAATTCTTGGTTGCAGAATACTTCAAACATTAAAAGTGCGAATCTTTTCGCAATCTACAACAAGTTAGTCTTACAAAGACTATATCAAACACTCATTGAAACAACTACTTCCCGAACTAATGCCCCGACGGACATTGAATTATACAACAAGCGTTTGCTGTTACGTACAGTAACCTACTGCATATGTAACAATTTGTGTTAAATTATTCAGGCTATCTATAGACGCGTTTCGAGATTTATCTCTCATCAATATAGCTTTGCCATTCTCTCTAAACAGTTTGACACCTTAGACTGGCGGTCACGTTACCGTTCAAACATAAGTATAAATGAAATTGCCAATTCTTGCTTCCAGAATACTTCAAACATTAAAAGTGCGATTCTTTTCGCAATCTACAACAAGTTAGTCTTACAAAGACTATATCAAACACTCATTGAATCAACTATTTTCCGAGCTAAAGCTCGAGACGCGTCTATAGATAGCATGAATAATTTGACACAAATTGTTACATTTGCAGTAGGTTACTGTATGTAACAGCAAACCCTTGTTGTATAATTCAATGTCCGTTGGGGTATTAGCTCGGGAAGTAGTTGTTTTAATAAGTGTTTGATATAATCTTTGTAAGACTAACTTGTTGTAGATTGCGAAAAGAAACGCACTTTTAATGTTTGAAGTATTCTGCAACCAAGAATTGGCAATTTCATTTATACTTATGTTTGAACGGTAACGTCACCGCCAGTCTAAGGACTCAAACTGTTTAGAGGGAATGGCAAAGCTATACTGATGAGAGATAAATCTCGAAACGCGTCTATAGATAGCCTGAGTAATTTGACACAAATTGTTACATTTGCAGTAGGTTGCTGTATGTAACAGCAAACAGTTGTTGTATAATTCAATGTCCGTCGGGGTATTAGCTTGGGAAGTAGTTGTTTTAATGAGTGTTTGATATAGTCTTTGTAAGACTAACTTGTTGTAGATTGCGAAAAGAATCGCATTTTTAATGTATGATTGTAATTGTTTAACAAGTGTTTATCCAAACAGATTTGCAATATACAGGGTCTTCCATTTAAAAAAAACACAAATGACGTCATACTTTGAGAAATAAGATAGATGTTGGAAATCACATTTCGTCCTTGAATAGATTAAAACATCGACAAAAATGTATATTAGGAGTATTTTTTCATCGCACGTATGGTTTAGCGAGAAATACGGTGTTCCCATACTTTTGCCCAACCCTGTATAAAAGAAAAAAATCGCTGTATACTGAATCATAAACTGCTTCAAATGCAGAAGTGTTTAAACACCTTTTACTCACACAGTGTATTTTAAGCTATCAACATTTCCGCAGGAAAATATAAAAGGTTACGATATATTGCCTTAATTACAAGAATAATTTTCAGAAACTTTTAACTTGGAATATCAACCTCAACTTTTAGAGCTGTTTTATTGTTACATTATCAGAAACATTAGCATTTATTTTTAGTTTCATAACTAACAAATGCTACTTACAGCGCACTAAACTTTTACAAAATGCCTATTAAAGAAATAATGTTCCATTTTACGTATAATACAATTAGTGCCCGATTTTTGTTAGCTGTTAAATTGTTACTATAAATCATGGGCGTACTGTAAAAGTCGACTCTATGGTAATAATATAAATAATATCTACACAAAAAAATCACTTTAAGTTGGCACTGACTGTGCAATATAATTAATTCCTTCGATGGTTATTTACCTTTACAGTGAAAAAAGTAAAAAGTCATGTAAATATTACTGATTTCGGCCAAATCAACCCTTGTTGATAGAAATTCTATACTTACCAATTCAAAATAATTAGTGCTAAGTTCCACTTATTGAAAGATGAAATAGTGAAATATTTGGGTTTTCGCTACATTCCTACACTTGTTATAAAGAACTAAAGGTTGATAATCATTTCAAACACCCTGAGATGAAAGTCGGCCGTTTTTATAACAGATGTTGATAGTTTTGTGTTGTACCCCTATAATACAAAATATATCAAAGTTATAAAAACGGCCGACTTTGATCTTAAGGTGTTTGAAATATTTATCAACATTTAGTTCTTTATAACAAGTGTAGGAACATAGCGAAAATCCAAATATTTTACTATTTCTTCTTCCAATGGAAATTAGTACTAATTATTTTGAATTGGTAAGTATAGAATGTCTTAAGTACACTTTAAAATGTAAACACTTTCTAAGTTTGTTTAGCTACTATATTTAGACTTAACATATGGTTATTAAATAAATTTGAAAAGTTTTTTATTTAGAATGTTCAATTATTATATTAAGAAACATACAGAGAGTTTTATGTAACAACGAACATTTTGATCCAATACAATTTGACACCTTTAATTTTTAAGTTATGGGTAAATTGGGTTGCCTATATGACCATAAAAAATTGTAGCCAATCAATCGTAATTAATGCCGTAACTTCTACATACAGAGAGTTTTTCTTTTAAGTCTACATGTAACAATTAGAGCGTATATGCCGTAAAACTTTAGATACTCGTTGTTTTTTTAAGAGTTCAATTTGAAACTTGAAATAAGTGTGTTCCACTCCCAGACTAAGCATGAAGTAAAATTTCGAGTTTAGAAATGCCTGAAAATTTGGTTTGGTCGCGTAGCGCGAAGCGCGGAGCGGCCAAACCAAATTTTCGGGCTTTTCTAAACTCGAAATTTTACTTCATGCACCACCGGTACAAAACACTGACATACTGCGAAGTTTAGAATACACCGCTAAATTTTACATTGCATCAGTGTTTTGTACCGGGGCGCATGAAGTGAAATTTCGAGTTTAGAAAAGCCTGAACATTTGGTTTGGCTGCTCCGCGCTTCACGCTACGCGACCAAACCAAATGTTCAGGCTTTTCCAAACTCGAAATTTTACTTCATGCTTAGCCTGGGAGTGGAAAACACTCGTTTAAAGCGTCAAATCCATTAATAAACCGAGCGTCGGCAAATGCACAACGTATGCTTATGTATACTTAAAAAATCCACGTTATGAAAATGTTCGGTGTTACATAAAACTCTCTGTATATGAACTTTTGGTGAATGCGCCGGGTGTGGCGGGTAACTTCGATATCTGTTTTGATTAACGTTGAAAAATATTTTACTATTAATTCACATAGTTCATGCTATCGATTGAAGCCCTTTGTGTTAAAAATGTCGGATTTCAACACTTCGAACTAAATCATCATTATAACTTTATTGATCCAGAAACTGGCGCGCACAGCAAACTGTCGGAAGAATGTCAGGATCAGCCAAAAAGGCGTAATAAACACGCCGTTGTAGAATTATTTTCTTATAGTTATAATGTCTTATACTTGATGGTTTAAAAATAATTTTCTTGTTTTTGAAATGATCTTAAATTAATTTAGAATTCTTATGATCACGTATTGCGTAATTTCTGGAGTTTTGCGTGCATTTTTCAAGAAGATTGGGTGGTGATTTCTATATTTTCAAGGTATTGTTAAACCATTAACTATAAAGTTTAACTTATTTGATGGTCGTTTAATATGGTCTTTTTTTTTTGTCTAAAAAAACAGGTATCCGTAAATTTCGTGTAGGGATAGGATACATCCTTGTCTCACGCCTTTCCGAAGGTTACACTCAGTAGATAAGTAGTTTTTAAACCTAACCATCGCATTGGCACTACCATATTTGCTAGAACTAGCCACAACTTATGCCATTTGACCTCGCGAATGCTTAAACATAATTCACAACGCAAACATACATAGGGGTGGAAGAATAACGTAACGAGTTGAATCATAACTTAATTAAAGCTGTTTTTTCAGAAATAGTTCTAAGAGCAGTAGTCGAATTTTAATCCTTAGAATGAGAGATAAATTGACTTAGTCATTTTGAAAACGGGGATATATCCCCAATCTGAAAAAAGACAACTTTTTGCAAAATGCTGTCCTTTACTTGTCCCTACTTGTGTAATCCATATACAAACGGGCCAGAACTACTATGCTTATGATGCTTTATAAATGTTGACCTAACTAATAATGAATTAGTTTTTTTTTTTTCGTTTTTTTATGTCTCACCTAAGATGCACAGGAGAACGGAAATGTCTAATTATTTAAATGCCTGTAACTTTTGTGAGGTGCCACTGAATTTAATAAACTTGGGCTCATTTGATAAATAATTGAATGCGTTTCAAAACATAATTCACTCAGAAGTATTTTAGTTCTGATATTAAGCGCCAGAGGGTGCGATTGAGACAATCGCCGTATTTACTTCATTTTTTTTAAATTGTAAAATCGGGATACGGTTTTCGCCAGTTTTTACACTATTTCTCATTTTAATTAACTATCGTAACTTACGTATAAGTTACTATAGTTAATTAAAATCAGAAATAGTGTAAAAACTGGCAAACACCGCATCCCGATATTTTCATCCTAACCGAAGATATATTGAAAATTGTGCAGAATAGAGTATTTTGTACTAATAGCGCCCTCTTATCGTTACTATAGACACTAAATTAAATCATAATACATAGTTTTTTAAAGTTCATTCAATTATTTCTCAACGTAGTCAAAGTTTATTAAATTCGGGTAAACCCAACTAAAGTTACAACCATTTTAATGATTAGACTTTTCCATTTTCATCTGAATCTTATGTAAAAGCAAAAGAAAAAAGGGAGGTAGTTGAAATCGCGCAAAGTTTAGAGTAGATTAAGATATACATATTTTTAACATATGCAGCTTAATTTGGCATTTTTAATAAACTCTTGTTTTTATCCTTTGCGGTAGAAATTGCTCCCTCTACCAGCGAAGCTAGATTTAATTATTGTATTCGTTTTATATTTATGTTTAGTTTGTTATTGTTCCAATAAGGTATTGCATTCAGGGTTGTTAAAAAAACGTGTTTTTCATTTTAATTAAAACAAACAGTTTAATTTAACAAAACGTGTTTAAAGATTAACAGCATGTTTAAAACATGTTTAAAACGTGTTTAAAACAAAACATACAGGGCATTTTCCTTTTGAGTATACATATCCCGATAATTACAGCGTTTTTAAATTTGCGGAAATTCGTTGTTTCACAGCGTTTAATTTGAGGCTTTTAACGAGTGTTTTCCACTCCCAGACTAAGCATGAAGTAAAATTTCTAGTTTAGAAAAGCCTAAGAATTTGGATTGGTCGCGTAGCGAAGCGGAGCGGCCAATCCAAATTAGGCTTTTCTAAACTCGAAATTTTACTTCATGCGCCACGCTTGAAAACACTGGTTCACAGTGAAGTTAAAAAACACACACATACAATAACGATTATAGGCAACCTTATATACATTGAGTTATTGGGTTGCCTATAATCACTGTTTTAAACAATTTTTTTAGCTCATAATTTGACTCACGTTTAATTTACATCTACATATTAGATTGCTAAAGCCGTATATTTTAAACTTTCCGATATTTCAGTGTTTTATATATGTGGCACATGAAGTAAAATTTCGAGTTAAGAAAAGCCTAATTTGGATTGGTGGCTCCGCTTCGCTACGCGGCCAATCTAAATTTTCAGGCTTTTCTAAACTCGAAGTTTTTCTTCATGCTTAGTCTGGGAGTGGAAAACTCTCGTTTAAACATTTAAATTGAAATCTTAAAATAAAACATCGAAGTCGTAAAATTTACAGTGTATGCATATTGTAAAATTTATAAGAGATATTATGCCTCACTTATAATCCTCGTATGTATTGTCTACTTTTGTTAATTTTACAAAACTAGTAAATTTAAACTTTAGTTAAGTGTCATGTGTTGTACATGGAAATGTTCCCTGTATTTGGATGTACTTCTGTTGGGAAATAAAAGAGTTATTATTATATGTATACCTGAAAGAAAAATTCCCTGTATTTAAAAATCAAATTTATGCACACACAGTTGTCATATTTTATTGTAATAAAATGTTATGTTTAATAATGTAATTTGAAATATCTTCAAAAATTTTGCTAAAATTTAAAAATGTAACCAAAAAAATCTTAATGAAGTAGTATAAAACGTTTTAAGCAAATTTAACAAAAGGATTTAAAACATGTTTAAAACACAACCGTTTAAAATACGACGGATGTTTTTAAACATGTTTAAAACACTGTTTTAAAACAAAGTGTTATGTTAAACATAACAACCCTGATTGCAATAAGTGTTTTTAATTGTAGTAAATTTACGCTGTTTTAAATATTGTACTAATCTCTTTATTTTGAGATTTTAAATAATCATAGATTTACTTAAATATTTGCTTTACAATACATATAAATGGGTAAAAGTGATTTCCGTTATTCTTTAAATTATAGTTTTTGACCTCTTTAACATAAAACAAAAAAGCCTGAAGGCCTACTAAATTTTAAAATATATTTGTATACCTTTGCTTATGATAAAGATATCAAAATGTTACAACTTTTATCAGTATTCCTTCTTGTAATAAACTAGCGTAGGAGAACTAAAGCTTATAATTTAAAATATTTAGGAAAATCTAGAATATATGGCGGTTGTTCAAAAAACGCTCTTTGGCGCTTTCTATAAGAACTAAAGTAAACGAAAGTAAATAGTGATTTAAAGTGCTTTTAATTACCTATCAAATGAGACTAATTTGATTAATTTCGGCGAATCTTAGCAAAAGTTGCACGCAGTTTAATGATCACACATTCCCGCTCTCCCCTGATTTATATGTGCGAGATAAAGAAAGAAGTGAGTAGTTAAAATTGAGTTCAACCCAGCGTAGATTACGATTTGTATATTTTGAACCTAGCTTAATTTAGCAGTTTTTTGATAAAGATCTGTTTTTCTTCCTGGCGATAGATGTTTCGCGCTCTAGCGGCGGAGGTAGTGACTTAAAACTAATTTCTAGTGATTTCTTTTGGCCATTTTTACTCCGTAATTTTGTACCCTAACATGCTACGCAACATAGTTTCTGAGATGCAACCGGTGGCAACGCTTAATCAAACAACCGGTACATATAGTCCAGTCCTCAAATATGTGACCTCTAAAAATCGCCCGAATTAGCTGAAAATTTGTGTGCATATTATTTTGTACCCTAACATGCTACGCTATATAGTTTCTGAGATACAACTGGTAGCAACGTTTAATCAAACAACCGGTACATAATAATAATATAATAATAATTAAAACTACTGGACTCCATGATAAAGATGATAAAAAGTTTACCACTCCTACCCCCGGGTTACCCCAGAAAATCACTCCGGTAGGGGGTCAAAAAACGGAAAATATCGATTTTCCACAAATCTGCATATGACAAAAAATGTTTTAGGCAAAACATGTAGCTGAGAGGATTTTGAACCAAAAAGTTCTTTGGCACTTTTTTGTGAAATGAACTGTTCTCTCAGAAATAACGATTCAAGTAACCGATAATTTTGAATTTCAGTTTCCCTCGCGATGTGACTTATTTGAGCAAATGTATAAGCTGTCGACGACGCGCGACGGTACAAATCGATAACTTCTGATCGCAGTCTCCCACTAAAAAAAATTAAAATGTGTTTCAAAGGGGAAGAGTTCAGATTTCTTGTAGAATAATATATTTTACCACAGATGAAGTGAGATTCTACAAATATGTTAATTAAATAAACACTGCGATGTTATAGCGGTCTTTTACAATTTTCCACATTATAATAAAATTTATCAGTCCTATTGAAAATTCCATATGGAATATTAATTCTGAGAGGATAAACTTCAATACATGTACCATGGCCATTCGATTTCGAGTTTCGAGAAAGAAATATAGGAAGTTTGAAATATCCGCGGAATTTAAACCTTCACCTTCTCTTTCTAAATAACAGATTAAAACTTAATTTTTCGACTTTTTTAAATATTCTTTCGCAAAGTAGAAACTTTTAGTTTAGCTTAATTTTTTCAGTGGAAGCATTTTCGATGACGTGAGCTCATTTTTAATATGAAAGTTTAAATTCTGCGTTTTCAGGGATAATTCAAACTACTCATATTTTTTCCCGAAACTCGAAATCGAATGTTTATGTTACAGGTATTGAAGTTTATACTGTCAGAATTAATATTCCATATGAATTTTTCAATGGGGCTGATAAATTTTAATATATTGTGGAAACTCGTAAAAGATCGCCATAACCTCGCATCGTTTATATAATTAACAGATTTGTAGAATCTCACTTCATCTGTGGTAAAATATAATTATTCTACAAGAAAGCTGAACTCTCCCCCCTTAAAATACTTTCTTATTTTTTCCAGTGGTACACTGCGATCAAAAGTGATCAAATTTTTACCGCGCGGCGTCGACTTGTTATACATTTGCTTAAATAAGTAGCTTCGCGCGCGAAACTGAAATTCAAAATTGCCGGTTACTTAAATCGGTATTTCTGAGAGAACGGTTGATTTCACAAAAAAGTACTAAGGATTTTTTTTTATTCAAAATCCTCTCAGCTACAATTTTTGTGTGAAACATTTTTTTTTGTTCATGTGAAGGTTTGTGGGAAATCGATGTTTTAGGTTTTTTTACCCCCCACGAGGGTGGTTTTCGGAGGAAGCCGGGAGGTAAGCGTTGTAAACTTTTTTTAATCTTATTAGATTAGGAGTCCAGTACTTGACATTCACACTCATTCGGGCCAGTTTTAAAGGTTGGGTGGTATTTTTTTCTCTGACGACTGGACTAATTAACAGGGTGGCTGAGCAGGGTTGTTATGTTTAAAACACTTTGTTTTAATACAGTGTTTTAAACATGTTTAAAAACAGCCGTCGTGTTTCAAACAGTTTTGATTTAAACATGTTTTAAATCTTAAATTTGTTTAAAACATGTTTTAAACGTTTAATTTGTTTAAAACGTTTTTTTATTATCTTAAATTTACTAAATTATATTTTATACTACTTCATTAAGATTTTTTGTTTACATTTTTAAATTTTAGCTAAATTGTTGAAGACATTTAAAATTACATTATTAAATACAACATTTTAAATATACCCAGATTGATGCTCAAATCCCTTCCCGATCACATTCATGAATACATACTCCTTATATTTAATTCCATCTACCGATCGCAAACTATCCCAGACGAATGGAAGAAGACCATTATCACTTGCATACATAAGCCTGGAAACGACGCAACTTTGGTTTCAAGTTACCGCCCAATTACCCTGCTTCCTGTCCTCGGTGAATTGTTTGAATCCTTAATCCAAAAAAAGTCACCACCCACATTTTAGATCTGATCCCTCCTTATCAATTTGGTTTTATTGAACATCGCTCAACTTCCCTTCCCTTAACAATCCTTACCTCGAATTGCCAGACAGCACACCTCGAAGGTAAAAAATCCGCAATACTATTTTTCGATATACAAAAAGCGTATGATTCGGTCTGGCGTCGTGGTGTGCTGTTCAAGTGCAATTTGTTAGGCATCCCTCCACACTTAATTAAAATCATAGACAGTTTCCTATCCAACAGATCCTTAGGCGTCAGAATCCGTAATTCCTATTCACATTCATTCATCCCACTACAAGGTCTACCTCAAGGGTTCCCACTGTCCCCCATGTTATATAACATCTATGTCCATGACCTTTACAATCCAGATCCTCTCTATTTGAATCCTTCCGCATACCCTCTACTATACGCGGATGATACCGCTTTTATAACCCACGCTCCCACTATTCCTAAAGCACTCTTCAAGGGTTGATAGATAGCATCCAAACCTGGTTCGCGAAATGGAGAACCTCTATTAATCCAAATAAAACCCAACTTCTCATTCCACCGCCATCTAAACTCCCCATACCATATTTTAATTAATAATCATCCTATCTCACCGTCACCTAACTGCAGATACTTAGGCATTACTCTCGATCCCAAACTAACCTTTATTAACCACATTCGAAGCCTAAAAACAAAGATAAAATACAGGGCGCGCCATTTTAGATCGCTGACATTCCGGAAAGAAGGAATAACTGTAAAGACCGCAGTTCATACAGAACTATATGTTGCCCCCTGCTAGAGTATGCCCCCATCCTATTTCACAATCCTCGTCCCAACGTTTTGAAAAATATAAAGGTCGCCGAACGATTAGAACTAAGAGTGCTTACGAAAATCAGACACCCTAATAACCCCCTACACAACCTCTCCAATACTCTCCTGTATGAAATGTGCAATATTCCCCCTATTAATCAACGCCTAGAATACCTCTCCTTAAAGTTCCCCACAAATCCTAACATCACTACTATCCTGAATCATATGTGTATACCCCGCAACCGTAATACCCACCCTAAATTCAAATATCCCACATCTACCATTTATCAATTCATCTCATTACATCAACCGGACCCTGACAATAACGTTAGCGATCACGACTTTTAAAAAACAGACATAGACAGGACAAAGACAGGCTGAAAGACCGCTGGTCGATAGCCAGTTTCCAAGTTTGAAAAAAAAATATAAACAAAATTAAAATGTATTATATGTATTAAATCTGTTTTGTAACCAACTCAGAAATAAAGATGTTTATTATTATTATCATAACATTTTATTACAATAAAATATCACAACTGTGTGTGCATAAATTTACTTTTTAAATACAGGGAATTTTTCTTTCAGGTATACATATGCATACACTTTAAATTTTACGACATTCGTTGTTTTATTTTTAAATTTCAATTTTAATCATTAAACGAGGGTTTAATGATTCAAAAAAATTTCGAGTTTAGAAAAGCCCCGTGAAAATTTGTCGAGGGTCGCGCAGCGACCCGAGACAAATTTTCTGGACTTTTCTAAACTCAAAATTTTACTTCATGCGCCACTCGTATAAAGCACTGATTTCAAGTGAGGTTAAAATATATATAAATTTCACATTTTACTGTTTTGTACACATGGCTACAAAAAAAACTATCTACAAAAAAATCATAACTTGTAAAAGAGCAGTCAGAAGCACATGATCCCTATAAAATTTTGAAGTATATTGATGTACTAATAAGGGGATGTAAACACCCCAAAACGTTTTAATACGTTTTTTTTAAAGTCTCTTCAAAGTTGGTAATCGCATAAATTTTATACAAAATTTATGACTTTGTTTAAAAGTTATTTGCGGAGTAAATCGTACACCAAAGGATAAACTTCAAATAATATCTTAAACTACATACCCTGGGCTACAGAATCCATCATAGATTATTTAAAAAAACTGCGTAGCAATTGTAGTATAACGCTTAGAACAATTGATAAAATAGAACTGATATTAAAGACAAGTACCCGCTTGATCTTTGCCTCGTTTTGAGAGTACATTAATAAGAAATTAGCGAAACTCAGGTAGCTGTTAAATGGAATTCTTGGAGTAATGGCTTATCTATTTTACTGTGGTAATATGAAGATCCTTAAAATTAAATGTTCATTTTTTGATTTTTGTCCATTGCTCGAAACACTGTGCAGCATGTAGATATAGCTGTACATTTTCCGAGATTCGTTTTTTTTCTTTTAAAGTTAAATTTAAACCTTTTAACGAATGTTTTTTACGCCCAGATTAAGCATAAAGTAAAATTTTGAGTTTAATCTTTTCTAAACTCGATATTTTACCTCATATACGTCTGTAGAATACTGCAACAGTAGCATATTGCGAACTTCACAATATTTAAGTGTTTTATACGAGTGCATAAAGTAACATTTCGAGTTTAGAAAAGCCTAAAAATTTGGTTTAGACGCTCCGCTTCGCGGAGTGACCAAGCCAAATTTTAAAGCTTTTCGAAACTCGAAATTTTTTACATCTCGCGTGTCTTTAAACTTCAAAATTATAATTCCGTTTTCTTCTTAGCGGGACACTTTTTTTCCTGTTTTGATTTTTACTTGAAGAACGTCTGTAGGGATATTTTTCCTATTGTCCCTTAGGTTTCCAACGACATGTGTTTGCTTCTCTATCATTGTTTTGGCCAACTCGTAGCTTGTGTAGAAGTTATCTACGTATGAAGTTCTTCCCTGATAGAGAAGTTTTTCGCATAAACGTAAACAAACATAAGCATACATATTTGAAAAACCTGGCCTTAGGGAGAAAAAATGCAATATCTATCCTGCAGTGTCACGGCTTATCCTGCAGTTATCCGGCCATCTAGTGGTTTCTTTTTAAATCATAGGTTATTTTGATACTGACATCTTTTTCCCGCTCGAAATCTTGACAGAAACTCGGTATCATTCCTCCGCGGTACGAAATGAGTCGCTTTACGCTTGACTAACGTTGGGAAATATTGCAAACTTATTTCCAAAGTGAGTGCTGTGTAGCCCAAACAGTGCGTTTGTTGAAGAGAAGTTTTGGCCGAAATGAATCACCCACCGCGCCTGCTGTACGCAAGTTTGTGCAAAAAGTTCGTGAGACTGGCATGCTAGTAGACAACACTCATGGTCCTCGTTCTCGTACGGTGCGCACTGGCGAGAATGTGGCTACTGTAACCGAGAGTGTGAGATTCAATCAACGAACATCAACTCGCCGTCGATCTCAACAGCTCAACATTGCACGCACTAGCCTGAGGAGAATTCTGCACGAAGATCTCGGATTATTTGCTTACAAGGTCCAATTGTCTCAGCAATTGAAGGCACATGACCATCCGCTTCGTTATCGCTTCGCAGCTTGGGCCTTAGAGCAGCTTGAATTGGAGAACGATTTTGGGCGAAAAATAATCTTTTCTGACGAGGCTCATTTTCATGTTGGTGGCTACGTTAACAAACAAAATTTCCGCATCTGGGGCTCGGAAAACCCGCACGTTATTGTCGAGAAGCCAATGCATCCCCGGAGAGTGACAGTTTGGTGCGGATTGTGGAGTGGTGGCATCATTGGACCATTTTTCTTCGGAAATGAGACTGGAAACAACGTTTCGGTCAACGGTGAGCCATGTTATCCGACTTTTTTTAAATAAAATTAAAGATATGGATTTGGACGACCTCTGGTTCATGCAGGATTGCGCGCCATGCCACACAGCCCATTCCACAATCGATCTTTTGCGCACCAAATTCCCAAATCGTGTTATCAGCCGTCTTGGCGATGTCAATTGGCCCCCTCGGAGCTGCGATTTACCAACCCCTTTGGATTTTTTTTTGTGGGGAACCGTGAAGGACCGATGTTATGCCAACAATCCAGAAACGATTCAAGTACATCGGGCCAAGCAATCCGTGAGCTACAGCTCGAAACCATCAACAAGGTCTTGGAAAATTGGAGTGACAGAATGCGCTACTGCAAAACCAGCCGAGGCAGCCATTTGAACGAAGTTGTGTTCCATAATTAATGGGAATGTTTGCTCTTACTAATAAAGCCATAATACATGGAAGACAAATTAATGTTGTTCATTTTATTGCATTTTAAAAAAAATCCACTAGATGGCTCACCCGTTATATATGAAAGACACAAAAAAATCAAAAATACTAACTAAATCTAGGAAGTAAAACACAAAAAGGGCAAAAATAGTTTATTTTAGTACAAATTACATACAAATAATCTAAAATAACAGTTTGGCCCCCAGCGTCATTTCTCCGATGACACCTTGGTACGCAATGTGGTATAATTTTAAATTGAACTTAAAAAAAAAACAACGAATATGTGAAGATTTAAAGAATAATTAGGATATGTATACTTAAAAGAAAAACTCCCTGCAATATTTCAGTTTAATATGAGTAACTTGAGTTTATTTAAGAGGTTTACAACAGATTTAATTTTTATGATACGTTAATTTTTATTAAATATGAAATATTTCTCTTGGTTGGCTATACATCCCTCCGGTTTTGCCATTGGGATGTAACTAGCCAACTTCGGAAAATAATCTTTTCCTATTTCCCCAGATGTAATTATAATTATATTTGCTTACAAATCCGATATATTACTCATTTTTATTATTATAGAATTCGTTTAAATGCTCTATAAATAGCAATCAAGGGGTCTGCACTAAAAATACTTACTTTTATTAAGTTTTCCGTAACAGAATTTAAATTGGACATTGATCCAACCCAACACAATACAATAACCTAAATTAATTTCTTGTCAATTGAATAGGTCAGTGCTATCAAAAATCAATAAACGCGAAATAAGTTTTTAGTCATTTTAATCCATACGAAATGAGTCTTTTAATAAACATTTTCGTCAATGTTCTAAAATTACGCAGAATCGATTCATTCTTTTTTCATCAGCTAAAAATGTTCTTCATCGCGGGCACATCCTTTGATGTATCAGCGAGGTTTAACCGTGCGCCCTTTATGCATTGTATTAATAGCACATGCTACATACCCGTGTATGAACAGAGCGGGATCCATCAGGAGAGGGGTATGAAGGATGGGGGATTGTATTCTCACAGGTCATTGTGTCGTCATAATTAACGAACGCCGGGAATTTACAACAAACAATCAATTTTTAATGGCCACATTCTAACATGACAAAAGTCTCTTATGTAATACTCGTTAATGTCTACATTATCGTTATCATATAGGTAAAAATTGTTACACTTAATCGAAAAAGATATGCTGACGATTCAAACTTGCGTGTGCGTATTGCTGTGGGGCTGCTCCTGTTCATTGCCACCAGCTATTTGATTCGCCGGTGTGTAATACTGAAACATACAGGATGTCATTAGTGCGGACAAGGGCCGTTCTCGTATTTTATTTCTATGTCATCAGGTTACATATATGTATATAGAGAGATACATTGTGGACACGTCGGGCTTGTACGGCCGGAATTGGTCGTGACCGCATAAGTCACATTCATGCAACTGTTGGTACTCATTTTTATCCGGAAAAGAAGATTGCAATATTGGTTTTAGGACAAGGAAATTAACATTTGCTTGAAAACTTCATGTACGATAAGAGATAAAGGACTTTTTTCCGAAAATTACTAAGAACGCAAAATAATTATCTTGTACAAAATTATTTTTGAAATCCAAAATAGAGAGTATTTATCAGCCTCTTTACACACTTTGGCAGTGAAAAGTAGTTTTAATTTCAAGAATAATTAAATGTTCATATAAACCCACGTTCTATCTTTCATTCTTTGATTTATAGCGCTTTTAAAATATCATCTCTTTAAACACTTATAGTCAATCAAAATCTGTTCTCTTTCTTATTCTTCTTTGCTGTTTAATATTAAGATTCTATTAGTGATGTTGGCAATTAATAAATGACATATTTCATTTTAACGTTAAATGTAAATTGCGTTAAAACTACTAAAATCGTAGTCAATGAAATCGGACTCAATGTTTGATGCGTCCCAGAATAAATCGAACATAGGAAAATTTACATTGAAAATGTTCTACTATGTTCGGTGTTACATAAAACTATCTGCATTTTTCAGGGTTGTTATGTTTAAAACACTTTGTTTTAAAACGGTGTTTTAAACATGTTTAAAAACAGCCGTCATGTTTTAAACGGTTTTGTTTTAAACATGTTTTAAATCTTAAATTTGTTTAAAACGTTACATTAGTTTAAAACGTTTTTTTATTATTTTAAATTTGCTTAATTATATTTTATACTACTTTATTAAGATTTTTTGTTTACATTTTTAAATTTTAGCTAAATTGTTAAAGATATTTCAAATTAAATTATTAAATATAATATTTTATTACAAGAAAATATCAAATATGTGTGCATAAATGTAAATTTTAAATACAGGCAATTCTTCGTTCAGGTATACATATGCATACACTGTAAATTTTACGACATTCGTTGGTATTTAAAAAAAAATAATTTGAGTTTTTAGACGAGGGTTTTCCACTCCCAGACTAAGCATGAAGTAAAATTTCGAGTTTAGAAAAGCCTGAAAATTTGGATTGGCCGCGTAGCGAAGCGGAGCGGCCAATCCAAATTAGGCTTTTCTAAACTCGAAATTTTACTTCATGCGCCACCCGTATAAAACACTGAAATATCGTAAAGTTCAAAATATACGGCTTTAGTAGTCTAATATGTAGATGTGAATAAAACGTGAGTCAAATTCTGCGCTTAATAAATTGTTTAAAACAGTGATTATAGGCAACCCAATTACTGTAGCGTATATTAGGTTGTCTATAATCGTTGTTGTATGTGTGTGTTTTTAAAACTTCACTGTAAATCAGTGTTTTTAAGCGTGGCGCATGAAGTAAAATTTCGAGTTTAGAAAAGCCTAATTTGGATCCAAATTCTTAGGCTTTTCTAAACTCGAAATTTTACTTCATGCTTAGTCTGGGAGTGGAAAACACTCGTTAAAAGCCTCAAATTAACCGCTTTTAAACAACGAATTTCCGCAAATTCAAAAAACGCTGTAATTATCGAGATATTTATACTTAAAAGAAAAATGCCCTGTATGTTCTGTTTTAAACATGTTTTTAATTGTTATTGTTTTAAACGCTGTTTCAATGAAAAAACACGTTTTATTAAAAAAACTGTTTGTTTTAATTAAAATGAAAAAACGTTTTTTTACCAACCCTGCTATTTTTACAGTTTTTATATTTCTTATCACGTATTGCGAGTGCGAGTATGTAGACCCTTTTTTGTTTATCACATTGTGAGTGGTAATATGTGACCCATTTCTTTTGCTCATCACCGTATGTCGACCAAGACAACTGGTCAAAATAATTTAAGTGCTTACTGTATTGGGAAACTAACGTCAATTAAATCCAAAAACAGTTATTCTTTGATCAAAATTTAGTATAGCTCGTTATATTTAATTAGAACACTTTCTTCACATAAAACAAAAATCCTTAGAAATGAATTGTTTGACTCTTAAAAATAAACCATTGAACTCATCTAATTATTTAGTCATGTAGATAAATTACATACAGATAAGCACATGTCTGCATTTATTGCCTAACTAAAAGAAACGAGCTAAGTTAAATACATGCTGAAAATGAATTCACAAATTAAATGCATATTTTATTATTTCAACTGATGTTAACAAAAGAAGTCTACATAAAATCTAGCGGTTTTAGGTTCAAATGCCATCAGAAGCATTATAATTTATTTTCCAATTTATATTAAGAAAACGATCTCATAGTTGCATTTATGTAATGCAATTTGATTAATTTACATAAAAGTAGTTTATAAAAATTTCGTCACTAATCCAAAATTCCACCGATGTCTCGGAGATTTTCCAAAATGCCTTAAAAGTTTACGTATTGCATTTATTTTGACGGATCTCTACTTTTAATGGGTAATAAACGAATGTTATTGTAGTTACGAAGTGTTATTGACTAACTTATTGTAAAATATAAATGATGATCATAATAATAATATAGCATAATTAATTATTAATATAAATCTTAGTAATTGCTAGTAACAAGTCCAAGTATCTCTTATCATTCACGAGGTTACCAGTGCACGTATTTCTCACTCCCTTCAACCTATACATTATTATTAGAAAAAAGGGGGTTTTTAGTGCTGATGCGAGTATGTGCTGATGGGATCCGATTTAGTAGACCCACCTTTGTAAATGTCAGCTACGAGCGAGGGCCCCATATCACTGATAACATATAAATTAAGTTAAAATATGACACAGAAACGCAAAACAGTAAGCAGCGAAACGAAAAAGTAAGCGAAACGCCTCCTCTAAATCCCTAGAACGTAATCGTATAATCATAACAGGGGGTAGTTACCCTTCCGTTGTCGATGTCCCTTCCTACGCCGATCGTGAGTCGGGCTTTGGCTTTCATCGCATCGCTGAGGGGAATCTTCGCTCTGGTCGCTTCTGTGTGCGACTTGTAGCAGAACTCGATGAGGGCCACGGCTAAAGCTATCAAGAGTCCTCCGATCAAGATATAGAAAATGCCGGCGACGTTGCTCAGGGATAGCTCGTTTCTGGATGCATCCTAATGTGGTAGAGATAAAGTTTAATGTCACGAGAGAATGTATTTGATTTGAATCGAATTGAACGAGTGCGTTTTGCTGAGAGATAATTTTAAGAAAAAAGTGAATATAAATTAGAAATACCGTAAACGAGAATACTTATCGGGAAAAACAAAATACACAATAAATCGGAAACAACTGACTCAGTGTTGCGAAGATCTAAGAGGACATCAAATGCAGAGCGTGACAGTTTACGAATAAATGATAAGGATGACGTGTTTAAGAATTTTGAATTTGAATTTTTTACCACAGAAGCTAAGACTGTGGTAGAAAATTCAAGCATACGGTTAAGGCAAATTGCTGTTCAATTCACTATACGTCTGATTAAAAGTATTTAAAGAAAATTCACAAATAATAAACAAAATAGACAAAACTGTAGAGCATCCTAGATTGTGTATGCAAACACAAACACAAAATCCTCAAAAATTATATGCTTGGGCAGGTATTTTGGGGCACCGGATCATTGGTCCATTTTTTAGAGATGGAAGTTTAAGTTCGTTAAAATATTTGGAATAACTAGAAATAAAATCCTCAAGACATGAAGCCGCAAACATAGATGAAGAGATTTGATAATAAATAGATGGTTTTCTGCACGCCATACGACGGATGTCCGCGAATATTTAAATAATAGTTTTAACAATATAACTGACAATGGATATTTAATGAACTGGCCGGCCAGAAGTCCTGATTTATCAGTTAATGATTTGTTCCTGTGGGGATATTTAAATTTAAAAAATTTTAATGGAAAATAAATTGTGAATCTGAAATATAGTATATATATATACAGCGTGCAAGAATATCATCACTTCAGCAATTAACAAATGAGCGAAAATATTTTTTTAATAGATTAGGTTGTTGTTTAATAGCCAAATGCGGATTGTTTCAACATCTTGCATAAGAATTTTCTATGTTTTTAATATTAAGTATTTTATGTTATTTCTTACAAAGTAATTAGATTAATGTACATTCAATGTTGTGAATGCAAATGTTTATTATAATTATGAGTTTTTATTGTGTCAATGTAAAATATTCTGCATAGAATCATGCTATAATTTTTAATGAAAAAATTGTCATTTCATGGCGTATAAAACTCTGACATATTGTGAAGTTTATAAATATATTTTAAACAAGACACCGGCTAGAATTCCAGTATTATTTTTGTAAAGTTTTTATTTTGTTGATGTAAATAAAAGTAATAATCCGTCTTCAATTATTTTATTTCATGCTAAACCACAAAACAACAAACATATTACGTATTTAAATTTGCAGAGCTGGGACAAATCCTTGTGAAAAGGATTCCAATCACGAATCCGAATCACCTTATATGATTCGAATCACGAATACTTGAATAAAGGATTCGTAAGAGATAAATATGATTCGAATCAAAGATTCGAATCCTGTTTTTTCGAATTTATTATTTTTTACAACCATTAACATATAAATATCGTTATCAGTTGTCTTAACAAAAATATTCAAAACCTAATTGTTTATTATTAACACTGAACATCGTTGATAACAGACTAAATATTTGATTTCCTGTTACTCTGATTAAAGATGTATTTGTGTGTTTTTGAACTTCTCTTAAAATCAGTGTCTTGTACGCGTGGCGCATGAAGTAAAATTTCGAGTTTACAAATTTTCTACGCGGGGCTTTTCTAAACTCGAAATTTTACTTCATGCTTAGTCTGGGAGTGGACTACACTCGTTCTTAGACGTTTCAAATAAAAGGATCACTCTAGATTACTACGTTTATTACCATTTTACAAAGGCTACAGCTCGAAGGACCAATCATGGTCTTCAGAGACCGAAAGACTTTTAACAAGAAAACAACGAATATCTGAAGGTTTACAGAATGGATAGGAAAGAAAACATCCAATTTTAAAAAAATATCGAAGTTGGGTTGGTTTTCAGTGCATTTTTAACTTCATTTTAAATCAGTGTTTTAAACGCGTGGCGCATGAAATAAAATTTCGAGTTTAGAAAAGCCCCGTGAAAATTTGTCTCGGGTCGCTGCGCGACCCTCGACAAATTTTCTACGCGGGGCTTTTCTAAACTCGAAATTTTACTTCATGCTTAGTCTGGGAGAGGAAAGACTCGTTCAAAACTTCAAATTGAACTCTATTATAAAATCGACGAATGACTGAAAATTACGTAAATAGAAAATTCACTGACTATCATTAAAACCGGGAAAGTGAGAGAAAAGTCATTGTATTTTATTCAAATTGACCAAAACACTAACAAAAAAGCCATATGATTTTATTAAGTTAGTGAAAATCAACAGGCATCATAAAAATTACAAAACACGTAAAAATTTATGAAACCAACTTAAATATAGACAAAAACAATTAAAACTATTTAACAAACTGGGGGTTTCCCACAGAAGAAAGTTATATTAGGTCAACGAAAAAAATCTTGAATCAGGGAAATGTCGGAAAACTTTAACATTTCAGATTGTGGATACCATGTCAGTTTTATTTCAAATAATGTTTAACAACATTTTGAAAACTAGATTATTATCTTTAAAAACATTTTCAGTCATTTAATGTTCTTATCAAAGCAATCACTTTGAAGTTTCGAACGAGCGTTTCCAAGCGTAGAAAATTTGTCGAGGGAGACACGCGGCTTTTATAAACTCGAAATTTTACTTCATGCGCCACGCGTATAAAACACTGATTTAAAATTAAGTTAAAAATGCACTGAAAACCAACCCAACTTCGATATTTTTTTAAAATTAGATATTTTCTTTTCTATTCATGCTATACACCTTCAGATATTCGTTGTTTTCTTGTGAAAAAACTTCGATTCCCTGTAGTCCATCGGTCTTTGAAGACCATGATTGGTCCTTCGAGCTGTAGCCTTTGTAAAATGGTGATAAACTTAGTAATCTAGAGTGGTCCGTCAATTTGAAACTTTTAAGAACGAGTATTGTCCACTCCCAGACTAAGCATGAAGTAAAATTTCGAGTTTAGAAAAGCCCCGCGTAGAAAATTTGTCGAGGGTCGCGCAGCGACCCGAGACAAATTTTTACGGGGCTTTTCTAAACTCGAAATTTTACTTCATGCGCCACGCGTATTAAACAGTGATTTGACGAGAAATTAAAAAAAAATCACAAAAATTTTTCATGTTAATCCTCACAATTAATTCGAATTATTTTTGACGATTCAAATCCTTTCGTAAGTATTCGAATCCTTTTGTAAGTATTCGAATCCTTTTATAAATATAAGAATCCTTCTATGGGGATTCGAATACGAATCCTCTTAAAAAAATGTAACGAATCCGGATCACGAATCCAGTTTAACTAAAGTATTCGAATGCCTTTTTTGAATCCTCTAAAAAGATTTGATTCCAGAATTCGAATCCTGAATGATTCGAATCCGGCCCAGCTCTGTAAATTTGTTTCATAACGAATTTCTTGATTTTTAGATAATGTTTGTTCATATCTGCAATAATTTAAAATGTATGCCGTATTTAGGTCCATGGGGGCAAGTGCCCTGCCCTGCAACCTTGTTCTCGATGGTACGATACAAGGGCGTAGCCAATTGTATGTTAAGTTCCATAGAGGATATATCTAAACAACTTACCTATCATGAGACAACCACCTTCATCTACAATATTTGAGGAATATCAGCAAGGTTTCTATTTTTGAGATAAAAATGTTCATATTTTAAGAAACCAATTATACTATAGTTTTCATTTTCAAGCATTTGGTATTAATAAAAGTGTTTACACTTCTATAATTTTGTATATGATAATCTAATAAACGATTACATTACATTACATAATAAAAGATTACATTACATTACCTGTTTATCATGTTTACATTCAGTCCTATCGAACCACCACTTATTCGTCAACTTCGTCAACTCCCCGTTCTCCTTCAGACTGAGCACCGCCAGGTTAACAGCGTCCCTGCGAACAAATGGAAAAAATAAACCCGTCGCACTTGAAATATTCAAAAAGCTCTTTCAGTTATCACTGCGATCATGCGTCTCTGGAGAAATTCGAAAAAATTCCGAACCGTGCATTAAGGGCGAAATTATTAATAACAGCTCTTTGCCCACCTGAGGGGCGAGCCCAGCGGGGTGCCCACGCCGAAGCCCTTCGCGTCCAAATTCCGGCCCACCTTCATCGTGTCGCAGGGCTCGCGCTCGTTCGTGTAATCGTTTTTCGGCGATTCGACCAGCAGGGCGTACTTGCCCTTCGAGGTACGCACCCTGCGGATGCCCTCGTCGTAGGAGTTCACGAAGACGTGCTTGCGCGAGTTCATGTACTCCCACATTTTTGAATACAGTGTAATTTGAGATCTCTGCAAAGTAATTATAAGAAATTCATTTGCTTTAACTAAAATATTGAGTACAGATTGAAAGAAAACGCGAGTCAATCAAATGATGAGCAACAGAAAATTCAACTTTGCGAGGCAACGTGTCATGTGTGGGAAAAGAAAAGTGTTGTTAAAAAAAAAACATAAAAATTAATGTACCCTGAAAAAATCCCAAGTGGCTCCGTGATAAAGGGTTCCATATTGTACTTCAGTTTGTGAGGCAAGATCCTCAGGTGAATTTATAGGCGCCACCATTCTTTCGACCGTTAAAAACGCAGCCAAATTAGCAGTATACGATGATATGAGAATTAACGTGAAGAACCACCAGACTGATCCCACAATCCTTCCAGAAATCGATCTACCAAAAAAACGTGATCTCACATTCTTATAAAGGAAGCACTTTTAGTAATTGAAATCAAACCTGGGTGAAATATCACATCCTTGTTGCATGAAGGCGCCGAGGGCGAACCATAACGAGTTTAGCATGCTGAAATCGTTCGCCATGGAGTTATGGTGTTGTTGCCCGGTCGGATCCCTGTGTTCGCCCGTTAAGTGCAACAGCCGCCATTCGTAGGGCGAGAACCGCGAAACGGTAAACAGGACGATGCTGACTCCGATGTAGCTAAATATAACGCAGACCCAGATTTCTCTGGATAAGGGGTTGAGGAAACTGAACACCCCCGGCTTTTGTTTCACCGGCTTCTTAATCATAATAGAGATGCCGAGCGACATAAATGGCTTGCTGAAGTCGATAACGCGTTCCCGTTCTGAGGTTATCGTCATCGGGGCTATTGCCATATCAGCTTCCTAGATCCATAAAGTTTTTATTAGTTTGATTAATTCATTTATTAATTGCACAGAAATTAACACAACATTAATCTATAATGGGTTAGAAAATAACCATTTCGCTGAATTTGGAATTACTATGACTGCAAATGTAGAAAGTTAAATCTTCAGAAGAAAACACCTTTAGATACACGAGTACAGCATAAAACACATTGTTTTAATTGTTTGATACATCAAGTTGAAATGTAGTAGGTTTATACTAAATTCGATTTTTTTTATGAAACTTTATTTGCATTTACTGTTTTTTCGTAGGTTACATACATTTTACAGTTTTAAATGGAATACCCTGTATCTATATTAATTTACAAATCAGTTGTTGGTTTGCAAAAATTACATATTTTATTTTGTATGCACTTACAACAAGGCGCAGACCCACGAGAGGAATTCCCTACCCCCAATAGTCAGACGACAAAAAATGAAACAAAAATATGCTTATGTATTAATAATACATACTATTTCCTTGTTATTCAAATGACGATTAATTATGAAAAAGATAATATAAGAGTTACACCAAAAAGTGTTTCAAGTATATTTGTAAATAGTAATCATTTGTAGAATGTTATGATGTGGAGATTAAACATAAGAGGTGGGTGTATTTTGAAATTCACTTCAAATCAGTGTTTAATACGCTTCGCGGAGCGGCCAAACTAATTTTTTTTTCTAAATTCGAAATTTTACTGCTTGCACCACGAGCATAATATTAAATTTATACTTCAAAATGTAAATTACTTATGTATTGGTTTCAATTCTAACTCGGTTTGTTAATTTCATATTTGATAGATAGTATAAGCTAATTAATAAATGGTAAAACCTTGCGATCTATTTCTTTATTGGATAAGGCAAGGAATCGCTTAGTTTGCTCGTTTAAAAATATTTTAAAATAAAAATAATTCGCTCGTAATCTTAGTTATTCAAAGACTATATATTTTTTTAAATAAGTAAGATTTTGAGCAACTTATTATTATATTTATGAATAAAGTATACTGATTTGAATGATAAACTTATTTGATGTTTTCAGTAAAAAAATAATGTAGGTACGTAATTAATTCATCTTCCCGTAATGCACCTGTTATTCTCGTTTCTACTGCGGCAAATTGAATTTATAAGTTCCTTAAAAATTGCAACAAGCCCAACTTTTATTACATGAATAAATTTACTCGAAAATATGTTCCGAGGTATTAACACCTGATTAAAAAGGCGCCCTTGCGGTGCCTAGGCACGACACCTCCGTGTAATCCTAAACCAGTGCAAGCATAAAATTAGAGGTTGAAGGCAAATAAGTGGGAACTGATTAAAAATCGATGTAAACACCGGTTTTCTTGAAGCTGCACTTCATTAAAGCACGCGCCCGTTTTTTGCCACCCGCCACCCCCTCGGCCCCCCTAGGCGGGCTGTGAAATTATTAAAATGAAACGGCTTTTAGTTAGGAGAATTATAGAGTGCGCGGCCGATCGATAACTTTTAAAGGTCAACAAAACTGCATAAATGTCAATATGTAAAGAGTAGGCATTCGACCTATTAATTGTTAGTTAGTCGGGATGGGATTGATTCAGCTGATTACGAACAGTGTAAAGCAGGGGCGGCTCTTTCATTAGGCGACCGCCTAAGGGCGCCTGAAGCAAGGGGCGACAGAACACAGAGAAATTAATAATAAAAGTAGAAAATTGGTATAAATGTGTATATTTTCCGGAGAATGTATACATTTCACAATCCGCTTGGTAAATATAGATAAAGTATCTATAAACACGTGTTTACATATACATTTATTGGCAAATGTGCACATAAAGGGAATTTTACTTTTAACTATACATACCCAGATATCAGAGCTGGGACGAATCCTGGTAAGAATGATTCGAATCACGAATCTGAATAACCTAATATGATTCGAATCACGAATACTCGAATAAATGATTCGTAAGAGATAAATATGATTCGAATCAAAGATTCGAATCCTGTTTTTTCGAATCACGAATACAAATCCTTTAAGAATAAATTTGATTTTATAATTTTTTGCAACCATTAATATATAAATATATTTATTACCAGTTGTTTTAACAAAAATATTCAAAACCTTATTACTTATTATTAAAACTAAACATCGTTGATAACAGACTAAATATCTGATTCCCTGTTACTCTGATTAAAGATGTATTTGTGTGTTTTTAAACTTCACTTCAAATCAGTGTTTTGTATGCGTGGCGCATGAAGTAAAATTTCGAGTTTAGAAAAGCCCGAAAATTTGTCTCGGGTCGCTGCGCGACCCGAGACAAATTTTCACGGGGCTTTTCTAAACTCGAAATTTTACTTCATGCTTAGCCTGGGAGTGAAAACACCCATTCAAAACTTCAAATTTAACTCTATTATAAAATCGACGAATGCCTGAAAATTACGTAAACAACAAATTCACTGAATATCATTATAACCGGGAAAGTTAGAGAAAAGTCATGGAATTATATTCAAATTGACCAAATCAAATAATATAAAACAAAATTTTGAAAAATAGATTATTATCTCTAAGAAAATGTTTAGTCATTTAATGTTCTTATCAAAGCATTCAGTTTGAAGTTTCGAACGAGCGTTTCCACTCCCAGACTAAGCATGAAGTAAAATTTCGAGTTTAGAAAAGCCCCGTGAAAATTTGTCGAGGGTCGCGCAGCGACCCGAGACAAATTTTCTGGGCTTTTCTAAACTCGAAATTTTACTTCATGCGCCACGCGTATAAAACAGTGATTTAACGAGAAATTTAAAAACACACAAAAGAATTTTTTAAAGTTAATCTTACAATTAATTCGAATTGTGTTTGACGATTTAAAACCTTTTGTAAGTATTCGAATCCTTTTATAAATATTCGAATCCTTTTATGATTCGAATCACCTTCATTTGGATTCGAATACGAATCCTCTTAAAAAATGTAACGAATCCGGATCACGAATCCAGTTGAACTAAAGTATTCGAATGCCTCTTTTGAATCCTCTAAAAGGATTCGAATCCTGAATGATTCGAATCCTGCCCAGCTCTGCCAGATATACAGTGCGTTCATGATGAAAGAAACAAATTCGTTTAAAATTGAGGTGTTCATTTCTGGAAATAGTAGTATTCGACTTTTGGTAAAAATGCGGAAATCGGAAGTGGCAGTTTACTCTTACCATTTTTCTTCAATATTGATCATATAAAAAAATTGTCAAGAAAATTTGTAGATAATATTTAAAGCTACGCGTTTATGAATTGTCTCATTAAAGACATTCGTTTCCCTCTATATTTTGCATTCAAAATTAAATATTTATTCGTTTATCATTGAAACTACGTTTAACTTTGACTGAAAATGAATTGTAGTATTTTGTATTATTGTACTCAAACTCAAAATTATAATTAATTTCTAGAGTTTTTTAATGAAGATTACTTTCTCCCATCCAAATTAACAGATTAAGCATCATTATAAACCTGTATTCTCCATGAGAATTAAACGTTCAAGTTTATTTGAAAAATCATGTTTTTAGTTATGATAGTCTTGCAGTGAATTTAAAATACGGATTTTTTATTGAAAAATAACAAACTTCGATGAAATTTTAGAAGATTGTCTCATTATTTCAGAAGAATTCCTCTATACTTCAGCGAAGTGAATTATTTGTAAAAATCCAATTAAAAAGTAATTAAATCAATTCCAGTCGATGTAATCATAATTTCAGATAATTTTCTTTCGGAGCAGGTATCATTTTCAGATCGGAGGATCTTACGGATGGGCTATTTTAATTCCAACTTCCCACTCAATTAAGGTAATAAGTGCCTTATTGATTTGTAATTATAATAACGAACTCACTTGACGGACCAATTCGCCCACCATTCCGTCCCATCCTCCTTTTACTTCGGGATTTTCCGTGCCGTAGTTTCCGTCCTTCACTATCCTAATTTCATCTAAAACCAATTTTCGTTTAAGAAGACATAATTAAATACCATTGTTATAATAAAATATTTATTCCAATTTAACCTATAATGTTAAAATTTTCCACATGCATGCTTTTTCATTTAAGATGTCATCAAATAATAGAATATTAAGTCTTCTTGTAAATCCTTATATAATCTATGTTTGACCAAGTTTTATTTATTCGTTTGGATTAAGTTAGAAATATATGATTTAAGTTAATAAAGAGAAAACAATGCATAAAACCCAACTGTAAGTTATATTTAATAGTTGAGGCTGTTACTTGGTGAAATTCCATATCAACACTTCCAGTAAATAACACACTTGGTTAAGATTTCATTGTTTATTGATTGACACTGCAACCATTTTTTCGCCACACAGTGGCTTCATCAGGCATTATTCATCTGCCTGATGAAGCCACTGTGTGGCGAAACAATTGTTGCAGTGCAAATCAATAAACACTGAAATCTTAACCAATTGTGTTATTTACTAAAAGTGTTGTAAGTTATGTTTTAAATTCATTCGTATTTATCTTTGAATTATCATTTAGCGATGTTAAACATTTTTAATTTTTTACAATTTGCATTTATTAAAAAGCAATTTTGTAAAAACTGTACCGCAACTGCTACATGCATTTAGTTTCAAATTATAAGGAAACTCTAATTTATAAAAATACAGCACAACTTTAGGAATACATTGAAATCCAAAATGTATACTATTTGAAATAAAACAACGCAGTTGGGAGGGTTTCACTTTTATTGTTGAACACTGCAACATGTTTCACCACACAGTGGCTTCATCAGGCAGATGAAATAATAATAATATTATTTCATCTGCCTGATGAAGCCACTGTGTGGTGAAACATGTTGCAGTGTTCAACAATAAAAGTGAAACCCTCCCAACTGCGTTGTTTTATTTCAAATAGTATTATGGAGTTTCATCATGTATCCGCCTCATCAATTAAATATTCAAAATGTATACTTAATTTCTCAAATAATTTCTGGTAAATAAATACATAACAGAAACTGAATACGATATATGTATATGCTGTAAGTTGTATATACAGGAAGTTTTTCTTTTAAGAACGAAATTTGAAGATTTATAGCATATAAGCTGTAATTGGAATTTGTATAATTCCTTTCTTTTACTTAAGGAATTTAATTTGAAGCATTAAACGAGTGTTTCCCAATTCCAGATTAAGCATGAAATAAAAGTTTGAGTTTAGAAAAGCCCAAAAATTTGATTTGGTCCCTCCGCTCACCTAAAGACTGTTTTATACGCATGGCGCATGAAGTAAAGTATCGGATTTAGGATAGCCTGAACATTTGGTTTGGACAAATTTTCAGGCTTTTCTAAACTCAAAATTTTACTTTATGCTTAGTCTGGGAGTGGAAAACACTCGTTAGTTCTTCTAAAAATTCTGAAAACTATGACGCTCACATTTAAAAACACATTCCTAATACTCTAAATTTAGAAGATATAAATATAAACATGTTAAATGAATAGTGTGACTATTATTATTGCTAAATTATTTAATCTTGTTGTTTCTTGAATTATATTTGTTTAATCAACGTGATGTTGTTTATTTCTAATTTGATTTTGTTCAAACTGACAGCTATTTTTCATGTCCCAATTTAAAATTGCTTATTCCCAATTTGATATCGATTAGTCTCAATTTTAAATTGAAAAAGTTAAGTGTTTCGCATTTATTAATATTAATATTTGCGTATATTTCAGCAGTGTAAATTGGAAAGTTTGTTGTGGTCCTCCCAGTTATGAGATAAACCATTGGAATAATAATTCACATCATAATTTGTATATTTTAAAATTGTATAAATGAAGTGTGTATTGTTTTATCTTTAATTTTATTAAAGAAACATATACAGAGAGTTTTATGTAACACCGAACATTTTCAATGTTAATTTTCATACAAAGAATTTTACTTTTAAGTATACATATGCATACGTTGTACATTTTCCGACACTTGGTTTATTAAAAGAAATTAATTGGAAGCATTAAACGAGTGTTTTCCACTCCCAGGTTAAGCATGAAGTAAAATTTCGAGTTTAGAAAAGCCTGAAATTTGGCTCGGGCGCGTAGCGAAGCGAAGCGACCGAGCCAAATTAGGCTTTTCTAAACTCGAAATTTTACTTCATGCGCCACCGCTACAAAACACTGATTCAATGTGAAGTTTGCGGTGTGTTTTAAACTTCGTAATATGTCAGTGTTTTGTACCGGTGGCGCATGAAGTAAAATTTCGAGTTTAGAAAAGCCTGAAAATTTGGTTTGGTCGCTCCGCGCTTCGCGCTACGCGACCAAACCAAATTTTCAGGCTTTTCTAAACTCGAAATTTTACTTCATGCTTAGTCTAGGAGTGGAAAACACTCGTTTTAAGTTTCAAATTGAACACTTTAAAAAAAACAAAGATTATCTAAAGATTTACGGCACACACGCTGTAATTAAGACTTAAAAGATAAACTCCCTGTTTGTACTGAAATAAGTTAAGGCGTTGATTGCAATTGGCTATAATTTAACTTTAATTCAATGGTCATATATGAAACCCAGTTTACACATAACCTAAAAATTAAAGGTGTATTGAATGCGTTGATTTGACAAATCGAACATACGAAAATAAACATTGAAAATGTTCAGTGTTACATAAAACTCTCTGTATATGTACTAAAATAAGTCTATATGTGTTTGGAGTTGAAGTTATAAAAAAACCCAAAAACCCCTGGTATAAACAAAAATGAGTTAGCAATATTTATCTACCGAATGGTGTCCCGGCGTATTCACCACATTATCAAAATTAAGCGTATGGATCAATGCCGATTAAATCGCCTGTAAAATCCGCTCTATAAATTATCGATCATCTTAGTAATATGAACTACTTATATACAGCTGTATTGAATTCGAAACTATACGCACAATTAATCCCTAGTTTCTTGACGATCAATTCGGCCAAATCCTTGCAATAACCCTCGAAACGGTCATTTCCGCTGAGGATCTCGCCGGCTTCGGGTTTCCTCAGCATAACGTAGGGCGCCTCCTGCAAACAAAAAGCCACATTAGCTCGGAAAATGATTGACTGTATATAATTAGTGGGAATCATCCATCAAATGCGCAATTTACTGAAATGTTAAGGGGCACGGTAATATCAGCATAAAATATTCGGAGATGACACGACGCAACTGTCCCGACCCATGTGGTCATTTATATTAGTAATGTCCTGTCGTTACTTAAATCACCAATCCCGTTCGTCTGCTTCCTTTAATCTGCGAAGCTAATTTGCGGAAAAGAGGGAAAAATGATTCAGCCTGTATGGGATTAATTCATTCCTGTGAGAGTTGATTCATTAGGAATAAGGGGTGTTCGTCTAGATTTATATGGATTGATGATATTGTCATTTTTAAGAATATTCCACAGACAATTTTAGAGAGTTTTAGTTTATCGTTTTACAAAACACAGTGATGCTAAAGTGTACGCTAAACTGCCTTGTTGCCTCGTAACCGGCTGCGTTGCCGGGCAACAAGGAAGTTTAGCGTATACATTAGCGTTACCGTATTTCGAAAAACGATAAAATAAAACTCCCTAATAATCCGTAACTCTTGGAAAAGTGATTTTGAAACTAAGGTAAATGTTTTAAACTTTAAATATCTAAATATTCCCATAAAATTCTACTTTTTCGACATTCAGTTGAAAATAATTCAAAAACTGTCGATGGTTCATTTTTGTTTTTAGCATATTCTGAAAGAGCAATGTCTTTTTAAAATCCATTCGAAAATCCATGATATCTCAAAGATTTTCCATCTTGTGAATGTTTTAAACCTTAATTTCTCTAAATGTTTCCATGATACTCTACATTTTCGACATTCAATTGATTTACCGTAAATTACGGTATATTACCCAGCTGTTTCGGTAATATTTGTAACATGCTGTCGTGCGCAAGCGCAAGAGATGATAAAAGATCAGAAAATACTATTCGATAGAAAATAACATTTTATTTTTATTTACTGTTATACACGTATAATAATATTATTGTATATTGAAGTAAAATATTTAAAAATAATTACTGATAGTCTATTTTGTACTTCATAATAAATCGGTGTTTTACACGCGTAGTGCATGAGGTGAAATTTCGAGTTAAGAAAAGCCTGAATTTCAGGCTTTTCTAAACTCGAAATTTTACTTATGCTTAATCAAGGAATGGAAAACACTAGTTAGAATATTTTTGAACACTTAAACCAATATAGAGGTTTAAAGTAATAAATCAAACGAGTTGCGAGTTTTTCTAAACTGGAAAAAATGTACAGCGTATACATAGTAGTATACTTAAAAGAACAATTCCTTGTGTAGTTTAAAACAGTTCATATCAAAAAAATCCTCTGGACTGGATGAAATATTTCAGGAAAACGTCCCAATATTCATAAATAAATATTTTAAAAAGAGAATTAAAGTATTGATTTTGTCTGTAAAATTGCATATACACCATTCAGTTACACAAAATCACATTGTATCAATATAAGCTCGAATGCAACAACGAACAGGATACTCCCAAAATCAAATCATATAAACCAGCACGTATCGGATATTCTTTACAATTTTTCTCCGAATGCAATGCACACACCTCCTTCTTATTTATTTATTTTTCTCCTACATGTGTCAATACTTATATTTATCAATTCCATCCCATTTTTCCGTGCAGTCGCATAAATAGCCGTTTCCTTGCTTTCCTTTTAAGGGTCAAAGAACACACACACGCATGCACACAAATACGTGCAGTATTGAAGGATTTATGCCCTTTACTTTTTACTCTTTACTTTCTGTGCCATATGCATCAGCATTTATCAAAATATACCGCGAGATTTACGTAGCCTGAGGATTTAAAAGTGGATGCTGTGCTAGAGGGATCAACACTGCTTTATGCTTACAACTCGGGATAGTGTTTACTTTATTTTCTATGCTAAGGAAAAGTACACAATGCGAGCGCAATAACGTTTTAGAAAAAAAATCGCGGAGAAAAGAGAAAAAATATGATAGGAATTTTAAATTATGGCTTAATTTAATTTTCTAATAGAAAAGTTATGAAATGTCAACATTTAAGTGGAACCATTGAATAAGAAATATCTGTGACTGATCAAAAGGGCCTACAAGTTAGCCATAGTCTTTGAGATTGGAAGAGAGCCCTGAAATATGTCTGTTATGTAAATATTAACCGGTTTTATAAATATAAGTAGAATGATGAAATCGAGTGAAATAATTTCCTTGGGTTATTATCATCGAATCACGAGGAAGAAGACTAATGTTATGCCAATGTAATATAAACAAAAAAATACAAGTATGATGATTTTCACAATCTACAACTAATATGTCTTACAAAGACTAATTAAAACACTCATTGAAACAACTACTTCCCGATCTAATACGACGACGGACATGTAAATGTAAATATAATTTATATGTGATATTTCTGTTTGATCAGAAAATACTTATAAGTTCATTTAAATACGTAGTTAAGTTATATTCTGCTGTATGTGAAACTGTTCCCTGTAATTATTATTAAAATAGTTAAATAATAATATGTTAATGATTACGAAAGAAGAAGAGTAGTAAATATACATACAGGGAAGTTTTCTTTCAAGTATATAGACCCTGAAGATTATGTTTAGGGAATATAAAGCTTCTAACGAGTGTATGTATACTTAAGAGACACATTTTCTGTATATTGCAATCTTTATTCATTAGCATTTAGAAGAGCTGGGCAGGATTCGAATCATTAAGAATTCAAATCCTTTTAGAGGATTCAAAAGAGGTATTCGAGTATACTTTAGTTAAAGAGGATTCGTGATCCGGATTCGTGACATTTTTTTAAGAGAATTCGTATTTGAATGCAAATGTGGATGATTCGAATCCTTATAAAAGGATTCAAATGTTTACACAAGGATTCGAATACTAACAAAAGGATTCAAATCGTCAAAAATGATTCGAATTAATTGTGAGGATTCCCATGAACATTTTGTTTTTGTGTTTCTAACCTTCATGTTAAATCAGTGTTTTATACGCGTGGCGCATGAATTAAAATTTTGAGTTAAGGAAAGCCTGAAAATTTGGCCAAATGTTCAGGCTGTTCTAAACTCGTAATTTTACTTCATGCTTAATTAAGGAGTAGAAATACTTGGTTAAAGCTTTAAATTGAATGCTTTGATAAAAACGTCACATTAAAATCTACTATTTATAATTGAAAAATCAAGTTTTGCTTAATATTATTTGAAGTGAAACTAACATGGTGGCCACAATCTGAAAGTTTAAATTTTTCCGATTCAAGATTTTTTCCTCTGACCTTCTAATATTGTTTTTGTCGATAGCTTAGTTGATTTTAATCATTTTTACGTGTTTTGTAGATTCTATGATGCCTGTTGATTTTGAATAATTAAAAATGACATCACATTGTTAGTCAATTTTTAAATTTTTTCATTTTTGATGCCATCTATTTTATTACTTTTTGTATTGTTTATTATTGAATTACTCAACTGACTAACTACAATTTTTTTTGTTTGTTAAATTTGGCCATTATTCATGTGTTTTTTATTCTGTAGAAATTTAGAAATCAATACGTTTTATACACGGTGGGCAGAAAATGAATAAAAAGCTTTAGGTAACTTGGTTCGTTAATTAATGTTGAGTAGAAAATCCAAACAAACAAATTTTGTATGGTTCTTTATTAAGGCTCACGACGCTATTGAAATTCTAAATATGTCAAAAGAAATAAGCAATATCTTGAAAATCTTTTGATTAAAATCATATCTATCAACAATTTTTAGTCGATTGTTACGGGCAATATTTTTATATAAAATTTTAAAAACAAATTCTAGTCACAAATTTTTAATATTATTGGCCTCGTCAGGCTTACTTAATAATCATATAATTTTTTTTTAGTTTTGATTTTATTTGTTTTTATTTATTAATATTTTTAAATTTTTTTATATACTCAAAATTTTAATGTACTTGCGCTTCGTAAAGATTTTTACTCATTTTCTAGCTACCTAGTATTTTTATTTGGTAAATATTTGCTTTAAGTTAATTATAATAATTATTGCTTTTAAAAATTTTATATAAAATAAAAATATTTTTTTAAATTCAACATTTGTAATTTTTCAGATATTAGTTGTTAAATCTAAAAAATAACCCCTCCAACCATCTCCTCTATACCACAACCAATGTATCCCCAATCGAAGATAGGCTACAATACCTCGCAGACAAATTCGCAACAAACCCTTCAAACTTCCAATTCCTTTCCCAATTCTGTAAACGTCTAAACCCTCATGTTACCCGAAAACACAAAAATCCCACATCTACCATTTTCGACTTCATTTCATCTCACCACCCACACTAACTGTCAAAGAAAATAGTACCATCATCAATTCTCGGCGGAAAGACCTCTGGTCGATAGCCAGTTATCAAGAGGAAGTTTATTTTATTTATATTTATTGATTATAAACAATAATGTAATTAATTATTTTGTATTGTCCTCTGATAATAAAGATTTGTTATATATATATCTAAAAAATATGTTTATTTTTTGGATACAATTGAATTTTAGCAATTATTTTACTAAAAAAAAGCAGAAATCGGAAAAAATAAAATTATACTTTTTTATCGACTTTGAAGATTTTGACACGTATTTGATAATGTTTGCTTTTATTGACAATTTTATTGAAAGTTTATGTTTTTTGACAACTTTTAGAATATTTATATAAGTATATTTATTGATTTTGATTTCTTTGACTATTTGTTTATTGATTTGACGATTTGTTTAGAACCACATCTATGAGTTTTATTGATTTAGAAAAATTATCAATTATAAATATTATAACTTTTTTAATTTTTCATAAATGTTGACCTTATTGCCGAACAGATAAAAAACCTAATTACAGAGGTACAAGTATAAACTTAGAATAATATTTGTCAACTTTAGTCCTGTTTCATTTTACAAATTTGTTTTTATTTTGTATGTTGATTATTATTAATTATTATTTTTGACGTCGTAATATTCTAAAATTTGTCAATATTGACAATTTTTGCTAATTAAGTAATAGTTATAGTTATTTAATATTTTTAATTGTCCTATGTTATGTATTTTTTTTAAATGGACAACGTTGACTGAATAAATAAATAAAAAACTTTAAAACTGAATAAATTATTCAAATCAGATTTATTCAGTTTTAACGTTTTATTTTTTAAATACATAACATCTGATTGAAACTATAAATATACAGTCTGTTTTATTTATTGTGACACAGCACATATGTCCGTTATTAGTATAGATAGAAAAAAAAGTTAAAGACAATAGTTTTAGTATTTTTCATGATCTATTCAGTAGCATTGTCAGAAAAACAATTGAAAATCAAATAAACACGTGAAAGCTATTAGCTTCATTTTCTTTAATGGAACACCCTGTATATTTTGTTTATTTCAAATAGGTAATAACCTTAGCTTTATAATGATACCACATAAGTACCCCTTCATTATACAAATAACGCGACAATTGCAAATAAATGAAATTTATCAGTTGCCATGGATAACAATTGACATAAAACAATTTGTTAACGCTTTAAGGTCAAAGTGGTGTAGTAACTTCTCGTCTTGCGTGTTGTTGATTCAAATCTTTAGAGATGGGTGATAATTACTATTCTAATGATGAAAAAATGGATATGCTAAAGGTCTTCGTTAGATGCAACGATAATTCTAGAGAAGCTAGTATCACTTATGGAAACATGTATCCAGAAAGAAGACAACCACATTATTGCACTTTTGCAAGACTTGAACAAAATTTACGGAGAAATGAGTGTTTTAATAATAAATTACGAAGGAGAAGACAAGAAAGAGAAGATAATAATGAAGTATTGATATTGGCCTATTTTAGAGCACATCCACGTAATTCAATACGCGAAGCAGTGGCTGACTTAGGAATAAGTATGCATAATTTTCTATTCTGAGAAAACATAAAATGAGACCATATAAAATTAAGTTAGTACAAGGTTTCAGAGATGGTGATTCTGACAGGAGGATAGTATTCTGTAATTGGCTTAGCAACAATCAACATTTATTAAATTTAATTCTTTGGAGTGATGAATCAAATTTCAACAACAACGGAATCTCCAACCGAAAAAACGACCATTACTGGGATACTGAGAATCCACGTCAAATTCGAGAATGCAGATTCCAACAAAGATTTGCAGTTAATGTGTGGCTTGGTGTGTTAGGTGATACCATAATAGGACCATTTTTTTTATCAAGGAACGTTGAATGCGGAGCGATATGCCAACTTTCTTACGATATAATTTGAAGATTATTTAGATGATATCCCCCTAGAAATACGTCGATATATGTGGTTCCAACAAGATGGAGAGCTCCTCCCCATAACGCAAGAAATATCAAAGATATTTTGGAAAGAAAGTTTGGTTTGAAATTGATTGCAAATGGTGGCCTCATAAACTGGCCAGCAAGATCGCCAGATCTGTCTATTTTAGATTTTTTTATTTGGGGATTTTTAAAGCAAAAAGTTTATGTTACTCGTCCAGAAAATCTAGACGATCTGAAAAATCGTATTCGTATGGCATGTGGCTAAATAACACCACGGATGTTGCAAAAAGCACGAGAAATTTAATGAAGAGATGTGAAGAATGTATTGCAAACAACGGACGTCACTTTGAACAGACACTTTAAATAGTTATTCATGTCAACTGATAAATTTCATTTATTGGCAATTGTCGTGTTATTTCTATAATAAAGGGGTACTTATGTGGTATCATTATAAGGCTAATATTAATGCCTATTTGAAATAAACAAAATATACAGGGTGTTTCATTAAAGAAAATGATACTAATAGCTTTCACGTGTTTATTTGATTTTCAACTGTTTTTCTGACATTGCGATTGAATAGATCATAAAAAATACTAAAACTTTTGTCTTTAACTTTTTTTTCTATCTGTACTAATAACGGACATATGTGCTGTGTCACAATAAATCAAACAGACTGTATAAAACAATTAAAAATTACGACATATGAATATTATTTGTGTAATGTTCAGCGTAGAAGATTTCTATCACTTCCAGTTTATTTTATCAATTATATTTGTAGAATTTTTTATTGTCTAAATTTATATAATGTATCATGGGAATAGTCGTAAAAATTGTTAACATTTAGAATAATGACAAAAATAAATTTTGTCAATGCTAACAAAACTAATTAATATAATAAACTAGAAATTGAAATCATCAAAAATGAACATTACTTAATTAATATTATGTGTTTTGAATAATAATTTTTAAAATTTCTATAATTGTTCACAGTATTCGTACTTTTTTATGATTTCTTACTTTAATTTACTTTGCTAATATTAATTTTATTGTTTTAAGATTCTTGTTAAATGTTAATAGTTTTTTTATTATTCATAATTTCTGTATATTTACTTTTCACAATTTATTTAAAAAGGTTTTTTTCAGTGTGTTTGTCAATTTCAAAAAAAATCCCAGACTTTTCCCTGATTTTCCCGGTTTTAATGATATTCAGGGAATTGTTCGTTTACGCAATTTTCAGGCATTCGTCTTAAATTTTATAAAATAGTTCAATTTAAAGTTTCGAACGAGTGTTTCCACTCCCAGGTTAAGCATGAAGTAAAATTTCGAGTTTAGAAAAGCCTGAAAATTTGGTTTGGCCGCTCCGCAAAGCGGAGCGGCCAAACCAAATTTTCAGGCTTTTCTAAACTCGAAATTTTACTTCATGCGCCACGCGTATAAAACGCTGATTTCAAGTGAAGCTCAAAACACACAATTACATCTTTAATTAGAGTGACACGGAATCAGATATTTAGTTTGTTATTTAACACGATGTTCAGTGTTTATAATAAATAATTAGGTTTGGTACATTTCTGTTAAACAACTGATATTAACATGTTAATGGTTGCAAAAAATAATAAAATCAAATTTATTTTTAAAAGATTTCGATTCGTGATTCGAAAAGACAGGATTTGAATCATTGATTCGAATCATGTTTATCTCTTATAAATCCTATATTCGAGCATTCGCGATTCGATTCGGATTCTTGATTCGAATCTTCTTTTTAAGGATTCCTCCCAGCTCTGGCGTTAAGACTGGTGTATTTTGTATTTAGTACCAAAATAGTTCCGTATCATTATAATCAGCTATTATAGGAATACGAAAACATTGAATTGATAATATTTGTGTGCAATTATTGAAATATTTTGTTATTAAATTAATTTCATATCGGAAATAATTTATTATTAATAGTTATATAAACATACGTGTACGAGTATATCAATATGATTAACTTTATTTTTGGCAATTGTATTCAATTTCGTTCACATATATCGAGTTGATATTAATTTAATACGTATTATATGTAGATTCACCAACGTATTTATTGCTTTTATCAGGACATACATCTGGCCGTGCCACGGCGCGTTCGATACCAAACCCATTGAAATCAAATCATATACCCTCGCCTATTGCTTCTCACATGCAACAGTCATATATTTTCATGTATTTTTTTTCTAGTGTCAATCAATAGTACGGTTATCATTTCAAAACACTTCATTTTGTTAAAGGTAAATTTTAATTAGGGTTACTTATCTTCATATTGCTTTACTCGCTACACTAAAACCAAAACATTATATTGGGAATTTGTCCCTATGTAATGTTTTGCTTTCAGGTTTCGATCCAAGTGCTGTAAATGTGCAACCATTCGCTGATTTTATAAATGCGTTCAATTTATAGCTACTAACGAGCCTTTAAACTCCTTGATTAAGGTTGAAGTACAATTTAGAGATTAGAATTTTTCCCAAAATGTCAGTGTTTCATACACAACTTTTATATTCTGAAGGTTTTCATGTCACATGATTATTATAACAAACTGGTATTAAGGATGTGAAATAAAATTAGTAGATATTGATAAAAAAGAAAAGACCTAATTCTTTTTGCAAAAAATATCTGTTTTCAAACAAAATTTTGAAGAGCCTCAAAAATATGATTGGCTCGGGCCTTACATTTTCTCTGAAAGGTACTGCGAATGACTATCATATATGCGACATACATACATAAACTATTGTTATATATACAGTTCATAAATTACGTCTAAGTACACATAATAGCCGTAGTTAACTAGTGGAAACTTACTTAACAATCAAGTCTAATCAAGACCTTCACTTGAGTTATACTGTAGCAGTTATAATACCGATGCAAGTTTGTTTTATAACTATACTTACGGATTTGTAAACTCTGTTGAACTAGCTAGATGTCGATACATTCAGCGAATTTTACATCAATTACACAACATGTTGTAAAATAACCTTTAGTCTTTACGCGAGATTTAAATTAAAATATTGGCAGTGTATTTTTTACTGTTAAATTTCTTTACCAACTTTATTCAAGAACTTCTATTAAAAAGGTATTTCATCGGAATACAGGGAATTTTTCTTTTAAGTATACATATCCCGATGTATACGCTGTAATTGTTAAGGTATTTGTCTAATTTGAAGTCTCTAACGAGTGTTTTCACTCCCAGACTAAGCATGAAGTAAAATTTCGAGTTTAGAAAAGCCTGAAAATTTGGTTTGGTCGCGTAGCGCATAGCGCTACGCGGCGAATCCAAATTTTCAGGCTTTTCTAAACTCGAAATTTTACTTCATGCGCCACGCGTATAAAACACTGATTTCAAGTGAAGTTCATAACATACTGATACGGTTTATACATTGATGATGTAAAACGAGTGTTTTTTATGTGACTTCATGCGCTACGCGTATTAAACACTGAAAACACGTAAATATTGTGAACAAACGAACTTCACTTGAAATCAGTGTCTTATACGCGTGGTGCAAGAAGTAAAATTTCAAGTTTAGAAAAGCCTGAGTTTGGATTTGGATCAAATCCAAACGCTCAGGCTTTTCTAAATTCGAAATTTTACTTCATGCTTAGCGTGGGAGTGGAAAACACTCGTTTAAAACTTTAAATTGAATTCTTATAAAAAGACAACAAATATCTGAATATTTACTGTATAATTTTAATATGTACAGTTGCCAAAGAAAAAACGAATACAGCAAAATATTTGGTTTAATGGAAAAAATATTGTTTTTGCTTTTACAAAGCCGCTTTTACATACAAAAAAGTTACATTTTGAACCCCCATAACTCTCCCCCCTCCCCTCCTGGCTACGGCCTTGACGCGTATAAACACTGAATACACTAAAATATTGTGAACACGCGAACTTTACTTGAAATCAGAGTATTATACGCGTGGTGCATGAAGTAAAATTTCGAGTTTAGAAAAGCCTGAGTTTGGATTTGGACGTCCAAATCCAAACGCACAGGCTTTTCTAAACTCGAAATTTTACTTCATGCTTAGCCTGGGAGTAGAAAACAGTCATTTAAAACTTCAAATTGAACTCTTATAAAAAAAAACAACGAGTATCTAAATATTTACAGTATATCATTTTAATATGTACAGTTGCAAGAAAAAAACACGAATACAGCAAAATATTTGGCTATGTGAACTGAAGTCACATTGATTTTTCAAATAGTGAATCGAATTGACAAATTTGTGGAAATGTCAAACGAAATTAAATTTAATTAGCGTCGACACACCTCAACTGACTGAAAAGCAAAACGCGACAATAACGACCCGTTTAGAGACGGTATTGGCGTTAGAGACATTGCATGTCAACTGTCTTGTTCCCCAAGAAAACATATTTTGCTAACCTGTACATGACAAGTCTCTTTTACAAGAAAAAAAACACAATATTTTAGAAGTGGCTAAAGCTCCCTGCTGTAATAGTTTTTATCACTCGCAACTGTACATATATTTCAAACATTAAAAGTGTGATTTATTTATACTTATATGCATACTCAAAAGAAAAACGCCCTGTATGTCAAGTCAAATTCTTATTGTTTGGAATACACACAATAAAATAGAAAGAGGTAAATATTCACACACATGTTTGTATCTTAGAAATCATTGATATACACGGGTGGCTCATTTATCTTGGCACAGTGGAATATTTCCGAAACAAAGCGGAACATAAAAAACAATTTTCAAATAAAAGTTTTTTACATGAAGAAGGGGAAAATCTAATGACACTATGTGCAGTTTTTCTACACAAACCTTTGAAGGTCATTTGAAGGACATCTTTTTTTTTTTTAATAGAAACATATCTTTATTCTAATTCTACGTAAAAAAAGAAACATAAATTATCTAAATAATGTTACTTTCAATTGCAGTATTCTTAATTTATATTGCGATTGAAATTGATAAAGTTTGCCATAGCTCTAATGGCATAATGAAGTCTCCAAAGAATGATGTGAATATTATTCAGGGTTGTTATGTTTAAAACACTTTGTTTTAAAGCAGTGTTTTAAACATGTTTCAAAACAGCCGTCATGTTTTAAATGGTTTTGTTTTAAACATGTTTTAAATGTTAAATTCGTTTAAGACATTTATTTATTTATTTATTTATGCATTGATAATAAGTATCTTGCACATGTCAGAAATAAAATAATTAAGTAATAATAATAATAATGTTAGGTAATATTTAAAAATAAAATAAAATAAATATATATATATTTATAGACATATTAAATTGATCGCGTGCATAAAGGATTAAACATTGAATTGAAATAGATTAAAATTACATTTGCAATGAACATAACAGACATCAAACAAATGTTATACTCGTATATTAGTGTATAATCATGTATGTACATATCACAGGCATTCATCATCATTTAAAAAATCCTCGTATGTATAATAAGTTTTTTTTTATGTAAGAACTCGTAAATCTATTTTTTAAAGAGCTTGAGAGGCATATCTCTGGTTTCTGAACTTAGTTTATTATAAAATTTAATAGCGAAATAATTTGAACCATTTTGTGAGCGTTTTAATCTTATTTGTTCCAGATTTATATTTTGTTTAAATCTTGGGTAGTTATGATTGCCATGTGTATTGTATCGTAAGTTCAATTAAAAAATACCTCAATAGTGCCATGACTGATCATTTTAAAAAATGTAAGTTGGCACAAATTTTAGGAACTGACTTACAAAACGTCAGATCTTTTTAAAAATCACAATGGTTTTCAGCAACCAGCAAAAAAACGTTTTTAGTTGAAAGTTATTTCCGAAATGGGACTTAAGTTGACAGGAATTGGGTATATTCACTGGACGTAGGTTTGACTGAGTTTCCGGAAATTTTGGAAGATGAACCTAGGACTTCTCTGCGTTTTTTATTACAGCAAAATAATTGATCGGTTGAAACATGCCACAAGCTTCTAAGATTTGCAAGTATACCCTTATTGAATAACATTGGTGCAAGAGTTATTACCTATTGATTACCCCAGACGACTGGAATTTTGTCAGTGGTTTTTACAAAATATAAACAAGGATGGGTACATTAATTCCCAAACTATAAGAATATGGCCCGATCAGTTCAGGCTTGTGTTCCAAAATAAAGAAGGCACATACATTGTTATAATTTGAAAGTGAAAAATTAAACGTAATTATCTATAAATTGGCTTTAATTTAATGTTTTACGTTTGACAAGTAACATAACCAAAGAGCTATGTCTGATTCGTGATATATGTGCTAAAATTTAAAAAAATAAAAAATCATGGCACTCTTGAGGTTTTTTTTAATTGAACATACAATATTTATTTATGTGTTGTTTAATATATAGTAAGCATTCCTTGATGTACAAAGACGGAAATGTGAGTATACCTAATTTAATAAAAATAGGCTTACAATCCGCAACACATTTGGATTTGTTTATTAACCGAACAACTGTGCGTTGTAGAGCAAAAATTCTGTGCCTGCAGGTTGAATGCCCCCAAGCAATAAGCCCGTATTTCATGCAAGATTGGAAAACTCCAAAGTATGAGGTTTTCAAACATTCCAAGGATGTCTCTTGTGACAATCTTCTAAAGGTGTATACCTGTTTTGCTAATTATGCCGATAGTTTTTTTTTTCGTGTTCGTCCCACTTCAGGGCAGCATCGATACTAAAACCTAAGAAAGAAGCATTCGTTTGTCTAACGGAGTCGGCAATGTTAAACGTTATAGTTTTTGTTTTATTTGGATTTAGTATAAGATCGTTGTTAACAAGGATCATGCTGTTTTCATTTATTTCTTTTACCTCTATTTCGTTCTGACCTATGTCTATTACCGTGCTATCATCTGCATAGAGTATAGATGTTGAGTGTGGTGTGGTACATTCAGTGGTAGGTCGTTAATAAATAATAAAAAGATGATTGGCCCCAAAATGGATTCCTGAGGGACACTGTTTGGCATCGGTTCTAGAGATAACTTTGTAATAAGGCTATGCTTGTCATCATCAAAGTTGTAATTTTTTAGTTTATTTAATAATAGATCATGTGGTACAGCGTCGGACGCTTTGTTAAGTCTAGAAACAAAGCAGTTTCTACTAATTTATTCTCAAACGATTCTAAAACAGTTTCAGATAGTTTGATGACGGCATCAATTGTCGACTTATTTTTTCTAAACCCAAACTGTTCATTCGCCAATAACTTATTAGCTTCGAGGTATGATGAAATTTGGGTTTGTAGCACTTTTTCATATACCTTAGACAAACATGTTTTAAAAGTAAATGTTGTTTAAAAAGTTTTTATTGTCTTAAATTAGTTAAACTATATTTTACACTACTTTATTAAACATTTCTTGTTTACATTTTCAAATGTTAGCTAAATTGTTGAATATATATCAAATTATATTATTAAAAATTAAATGTTATTATAATATCACAATTATGTGTGAATAAATGTGATTTAAAACGTGTTTTAAACATGTTCAGCCTTATTAATAAAATTTCCGTTAATGTCATTATAGTTTTATACTAATTAATCTCTATTAGACGCATACAAAGACGATACTAACATTTCGTATTAATAGAGCAAAATCTACATGTTATTAGTTAGTTTTGAAATAATGATAGAATGAGCGTAGCAACATTACATTTTCATGTGTTCTTCATTGTAATCAAGTAATTTAGAAAGCATGTTACACTGTTTTTTTTATGTTTGTGAAAATGCAATTTTTCTGATATATTATTAGATTCAAATTTACTTCTAAGAGTGTCTCCACTCCCAGACTAAGCATGAAGTAAAATTTCGAGTTTACAAAAGCCTGAAAATTTGGTTTGGTCGCGTAGCGCGTAGCGCGTAGCGGCCAAACCAAATTTTCAGGCTTTTGTAAACTCGAAATTTTACTTCATGCGCCTCGCGTACAAAACACTGATTTCAAGTGAAGTTCATAACATACTGATGCGGTTTATACATTTATGATTTATTGCACTATTAAATAAATTCTAAATAACCCTATTATGTTATGACAGTTGAGGTTATGTACAAGACTAAAACTAGGGCTATTAAATTATTAATGTTAAACTAACAATAGTAATCTACTAAAAAGTTTTATTAACCCGAAAATGTCAATATCATCCTTAGAACTGTGTTAAAGCTGTATCCTAAGGTCTATTAATAAAGCTGGTTATGTTTAAAACACGTTTTAAACAAGTATTAAACATGTTTTTAATTGTAATTGTTTTAAAGACTGTTTCATTAAAAAAAAAAAACACGTTTTGTAAGAAAAAATTTTTTTTTAACAACCCTGATTTTATTTATTTTGTACAAAACAAAAACACCCAACCTTAGAAATGCCAATACAGAATACCATATTTTTATAAACTCGGATTTGTACCAAACATAATTTACAATTAGTCCCGAGTTTTTTACACGTATTATTTCTTAATTTTATGTATATGGAAATAGTAACAGTTACATAATTATAGTCTCAATGAAGTGTTTTAATAAGTAAAACGAGTACATTTTTATAAAATATACGTTGTTTGTTTCATTATAATCTACGTTACCTATATGAAATTGGTATTAAATGTATATTCAAATCAGAAGACCTAAAATTATTTCTCTTGATACGTAAAATATTCAATTTTACGTATTAAGAGAAACAATTGCTGATTTAGCATGTTATAGCCAAAGGATACACAGATGAATGTAATTTGCATATTTATTCGATGTTTGAAACTCTGTTTTACTTGAAGATTAAAATCTTAGTAATAATTTCAAAAATATGAGTATGTCATTTCAATACATAAGTTTGTATGTATAATATTTTATTTTGATGTTTGATGCGACTTCGATAAAAAAAGTGAAGAGGGTAGATTTTCGGCGTAATAACAGGATCAATTTTTGCTGCATCGTTAGGCCCACATTGTGTCCAGGCCGATGCAATAAAAAATCGCACGAGTTGCGCAACTTTTTAGTGGGATTTTAATTGATGATGATTCGTCGTCGGGCTTTTGATTAATGTTCGCCCGGGGGGATAAACTAAAAATCATGCAAGGATACTTAAGCGGTTGAATCCGTGACTTTCCTCCGATGCTAATGCTTTAATCTTTTTCGACTTTAGACATGTATAAAAAAAAAAATACAAACATACACAAAATATAGAGTGTATATAATTTGTCAATGTGAGTAAAGATTATATTCGTTTATATAATTCTTAGAGATACGTTACATGGATTGTATCTTTAATCAGTTGAACATTTATCCTAATTTAAATATGATTATTATTATTTTGATAATAGTAGCTATTGTAATATTTATTTAATGCTATAAATGCATATTTGAAACATATTTGTAATATACAATTTATCATTTGCTTTGGAATATATTAATACAGAGACATTTTCTTGAACGTCATGCGTTGTAAAAATAACTGATAATTATTAAATACAGGGATTTTTTATTTTGAGATTTCTTGAATAACTTTCTCATTTATCACTTGGTGAAACATTTTGAAATAATATTAAAGGATAAATTAAAAACACTTGGTTTGTTTCACTATTTGTTTCTATTTACTCGACTAGTTTCGCTTTTTACGGCATTATCAAGAGTGGATTACAGAAGAAACCGGCCGGTATATATATATAATCAGGTAATAAGGGATTTTGCAATTGGGGAATTTTAAATCTCCTCGTTGTCGTTGACGAGGTGTTTTCCACATTTTATCGCTCTATTAATTTCTAAGCCCTCTCAGAGATTTAAAATTGGTCCCTTATTACCTGAGCATAAAATCTTAAAATTATTGGTATCAATAAAATGATTGTTGTTAATACAGTGTTTGGCAATTCCTGTATTATTTAAAATTGATTTTTTATGTTCTTCTAATCGTGTATGAAATAATCGTCCCGTCCCGTCTGTCCTACATATATTGCGTCACATCACTACACTTAATTTCGTACACTCCGCACATTGTTCTTTTGTTCACGGGGGATTTATTGTTTATTAGAAGTTTTCCTAGATTAGTTTGATTTGTACATATGATACTAAACTCGTTACCCTTCACAGTATTAATTATTCTATTTGACAAATCTTTCACGTAATTTAATTTGATCCATTTTGTTTTTTTAATATCTTGAATGTAGAAATATTTCATTAGTTGTTTTTTATTTTTATTTTTCAAAATTGCATCGATTATATCTATTTTGTAACCATTATTTCGGGCGATTGTTTCAATTATATTTAATTCAATATTATGGCTATTTAAAGGGATATTTAGTAAGCGGTTAATATAAGAATTAAATGTGCTAAATTTAATTTGATTTGGATGGTTTGATGTATTGGGGATTATCGTGTCTGTAAACGTTTCTTTTCTATAAATTTTGAAATTTAAATGATTATTGTTTCTCTCTATCGTCAAATCTAGAAAGTTTAGGCTATTATTAATTTATTTAATTTTAATAATTTCTGATGTAAATTAGATTTTGATATTTATTGAATTTCAATATTTTTCAAATAAATTTAGTTGCCGATTAGTACCAGTCCAAATACAAAATATGTCATCAATATATCTACTCCAGAAAATCTTGTTATTTTTATTTCTAAAGTCGGGATTGTTAAACATTAATTTTTCGAAACTTGCAATGAAAATTTCCGCAAATAATGGTGATAAGGGTGACCGCATAGGTAAACCGTCAGTTTGAGTGTAAAAGGTGTTATTAAACTCAAAGTAATTTTGTTTTAAGCAAATTTCAACCAATTTCATCATTTCCGACTTTTAATTTTAAGACTACCTATCCCAATTACAACGTACATGCTGTTAATTTTAAGATATTCGTTGTTTTTTAAAAGAGGTTGAAGCTTAAATCGAAAACACTCGTTTAAAGCTACTCCCAGAAAAAGCATGAATTAAAATTTCGAGTTTCGAAAAGCCTTAAAATTGGTTTGATAGCTCCGCGAAGCGGAGGGACCAAACCAAATTTACAGGATTTTCTGAACTCAAAGTACAAAATATACTGCTTTAGCATACTGATCAAAAATGTATTTCGTGTTTAAGCTTTTTTCTTTTATTAAAATGTGTTCTATTTTAATAAAAGAAAAAAGCTTAAACCCGAAATACATTTTTGATTTATCTTTATTTTTACCTTTTAATAAAAATAAAGGGGGGCATGTGTTAGATTACTGAATTCAGAAAAAAATTATCTTCCTAAAAATAACAAATTTGACCACCCATGATATTTAAAAATAATCAAGTTAACCTTGTATTTTCAAAATTAATGATGGTAGAAAATTGAAAAAAATCTGCAATTATTATCTCAAATTCAACGAGAAGTGTTTAAATTCTATCATCGCAGATTTTTTTCAGTTTTCTACCATCATTAATTTTGAAAATACAAGGCTTACCTGATTTTTTATAAATGGCACGGGTGGTCAAATTTGCTAAACCGTTATGAAAATATTTAACTGTATCCATACTTTTTAGCGACCCTGTATATAGGTACTTACAATAAAAATTGGCAGTATTTATTAATATTATTTATCAACTATCGCATGACGTTTCCATACAAAACATAGAGCTTTTTATCAAAGCAAAAGACATAATAAACATTAAGCAAGATTAGATTTGACTTAGTTTCATTCTTTCAAAACAAACGGCTCTTGAATATGTTTCATTAGAGTAGATTTCCCCACCTTTCTAACAATTAAAATGCATATTTTATTCAGAATTGGTGCAGTAATAAAGCAAAAAAAGGATAAAGTCAAATTAACTACAATGCATGTTAAAGCTGTATTAAATTTTAGGAACATCTTCAAATCAATAGCACTTAGTGACATATCTTTAAACCAATTTGTTGATACAATGGCATAGTAAATAAACAATAAATGATCATAAGACTGATTCTAAATTTACTTTTATAGAGAAATGTGATAAATATTTCGTAAGGTTAAATAGAATCGATTGATGTGGGCAAAAGTTTTATAAAACCATGTGCCTAATTCATTAATTTAAAACTGCATAATTGTACCCAATGCTAAATGCTCGATACTTAATTGATTAAGTACAAATTCAGGTAATTACTAAAAGTGGGGTTTTTGTATGATTGATTTTCCATCTATCTAATCAGGAACGATGATTATGTTCATCTAAGATAAAAATACCTTGAATTGAGTAAATTCTCAAAGATTTAAATTTCTTGGTAAAGTGATATGTCAATTATATAACGTTTGAGAACTTTTCTTAATTATTTGATATTATTTGACGAACAGAGTTTCAAATATTGCTTTACCCAATTATTAAAATTTTCAAGAAAAAAAAATACATCTTATTACCTGTAAATGAGTCTTTATTGTATTAATTTTTACGAGCATAGTTGTAACCAAGGTTGTTATGTTTAAAACACTTTGTTTTAAAACAGTGTTTTAAACATGTTTAAAAACAGCCGTCGTGTTTTAAACGTTATTTATTGCTTGTAGATTTTTTTGATGGAATATAACTAAAAATGATTTTAAAATACTTACAAGGATCGTAGTCACGATGTAAGTCCTGTTTCTTTCTATGTGAGCTGTGGGTTTAAGTCGGACATATTTGGCTGCAACTGGTGTGAAACCTGTCTCATCACTCCATTCAGCAACTTTAACCATGGCACTGTTAACAGTCATTTCGACCACGTGTAAAGTGTAGTTCTGTCTCCTCCCATCTTCACTAAATCGAACTTCTCCGGTGATACCTTCTAATTCAACCTGAAACAAAAAAAAAATTGAATTAAATATAGAAAAAGAATTTCAAGGAAATTATTTTAATGAATAATGCTGACAGAATATATATTGATTATAATCCTCAAAGATGTATAAAACTGTTAGTAGAAAAAAATAAAACTATAGAGCCTTTACATTTCTAATGAACTGTACTAAATGTTACTATTACTTCCTACTAACTGCAGTGGTGTTTAATTTGATACTGACGTGTATTAATACACTTTAAAGCCCCACTAGTTTAAAATCTCTATTACAATCTATTATTTAATCATGATAGTTTTAATATTTCTTAAAAATATAATAAATATACAACTGGAATTAAATCAACTGAGTTGAGAGGATTTAAATTTATTGTTGAACACTGTAACATATTTTGCCACTGTGTGGCAGATGAATACAAAAACAGTAAAATTACGTAAGTTTTCAGTTTTTAATTTCTAATAAAGTGTAATTAACAAGCTTAAAAAAATATTAGTACACTCATTTAAGACTATACGACTACTTAAATTAGTATACTAATCTACTAATTCAGTTTATTTTGTTGATACAAAACTACTAATACGTTTGTAGTAGCAATCTATTGAGAAATCTGTTAGTGTAACTCAAATATTCATTATTTAATTCAATATCCGTCAGGGTATTAGCTTGGGAAGTAGTCACTTCAATAAATACTTAGAAAAGTCTTAAATAGACTGAATTTTTGCAGTAAGTAGATGTTATTTCGTTTATATATTTTGTAAATATTCTGCAAACAATCGGCAAGCCTAATTTTACTTTATGTTAAACATACAGCGATGTTTCCTGTAAATTGCGCCACTGCAGACACAGGATATTTTTCTTTAAAGCAAGCGGAACGACCTAACCAAATGTTTAGGCTTATCTAAATTTCAAATTTTACTTCATGCACCACACCTATAAGACGTTGATTTCTAGCAGGGTTGTTATGTTTAAAACACTATGTTTTAAAACAGTGTTTTAAACGTGTTTAAAAACAGCCGTCGTGTGTTAAACGTTTTTTTAAACATGTTTTAAACGTTGAATTTGTTTAAAACGTTTCTTTTTATTATTTTAAATTTACTAAATTATATTTTATACTACTTCATTAAGATTTTTTGTTTACTTTTTTAAATTTCAGCTAAATTGTTGAAGATATTTCAAATTACATTATTAAACATAACATTTTATTTCAAGAAAATATCAAATATATGTGATTTTTAAAGACAGGGAATATTTTTTTCAGGTATACATATGCATACACTGTAAATTTTACATTCGTTGTTTTTTGAAAAGATTTTAATTTGAATTGTTAGACAAGGGTTGTCCACTCCCAGACTAAGCATAAAGTAAAATGTCGAGTTTAGAAGAGCCTGAAAATTTGGATTGGCCGAGTAGCGAAGAGGAGCGGCCAATCCAAATTACGCTTTTCTAAACTCGAAATTTTACTTCATGCGTCACACGTATAAAACACTGAAATATCGTATAGTTTAAAATATACAGCTTTAGCAATCTAATATTTAGATGTGAATAAAACGTGAGTCAAATTCTGCGCTGAAGAAATTGTCTAAAACAGTGATTATAGGCAATCCTATAACTCTAACGTATATAAGGTTGCCTATAATCGTTGTTGTATGTGTGTGTTTTTTGAACATCACTGTAAATCAGTGTTTTTAAGCGTGGCGCATGAAGTAAAATTTCGAGTTTAGAAAAGCCTAATTTGGATTGGCCGCTCCGCTTCGCTACGCGGCTAATCCAAACTCTTGGGCTTTTCTAAACTCGAAATTTTACTTCATGCTTAGTCTGGGAGTGGAAAACACTCTTTAAAAGCCTCAAATTAACCGCTTTTAAACAACGAATTCCCGCAAATTTAAAAAACGCTGTAGTTATCGGGATATGTATACTAAAAAAAATGCCCTATATGTTCTGTTTTAAACACGTTTTAAACGTGTTTTAAACATGTTTTAAACACATTTTAAACACATTTTAAACATGTTTTTAATCGTTAATGTATTAAACGCTGTTTCAATGAAAAAAACACGTTTTATTAAAAATACTGTTTGTTTTAATAAAAATTAAAAAAAATAACGTTTTTTTAACAACCCTGATTTGTAGCGAAGTTCAGTTGCTCACAATATTTCAGTGTTTTCAGTGTTTAATCAGCGAACCGGAGCGACCAAACTGAATTTTCAAGCTTCTCTAAACTCGAAATTGTACTTCATGCTTAATCTAGTAGTGGAAAACATTCGTTTAAAGTTTCAAATTGAACTCTAAAGAAAAGAGTATGCATATGTATAATTAAGTTCCCTGTATTTAGGTAATCATTGATCAAATGTATGGCAAGGTTTTGTGTAATATATTTTTCAAACATTATTTTTATGGTTTTTATTGAGTGAAAATAATTAAATTTCATCAACAAAATTGTAGGTAATTTAATGAACAATTTAAATCGTGTCGGAAAAGTTATTGCCGTTGCCTTAATTTTATTTCCTGCATTCCCACCTAATGGAATTAGTGAATCCAAAGGATTAACAAATAGCTCACGTGACCGTTCTCATTTGGTTTCACAAATTCTCTCCCAATTCAACGAGGTGAGATGTGTAAAAGTGCAATCAATTAAAAACAAATAACGAGATCGCGGAATCGCCAACTCCGATTAGCCCGTTTCGTGTGTAATTACAATTAGCAAACACGCACCAAACGGCACCGTCCATTTGGCCTCCGGCGAAAATTACACGCCAGTCTATAATTTTAAATAAAATTTAATGAATTCAGAAACTAATTTTTTGTTTATTAATTATGTAAAATTGAGTGCTTTCTATGAAAAATAAATTATTATTAATATTTAATCATAGCTTGCATAAAAAGTACTGTTTTGTAGGTCAAATTATTTAAGGAAATTATTTTATCATATGTAATATCATAAGTAAATCGATTTTGTTGTAAATCGTTATTATATGTACTAAAGTTTGTTCAAATGGTAGAGAAGCTATCGCTTAGCATGCAAAAGTTGAGAACAACGTGAGATATCATTTTAGCAGTATGTTTTGAACTTCATATTAAATTAGTGTTTGTAGGCATATAAAATAAAATTTCCAGTTTAGAAAAGCCAGATTTTTTTTTTGTAAATCGTTAGATATTCCCTGTTATTTTTAAGCTCAATTTGAAGCTTTAAACAAGTTCTTTCCACTCCCAGACTAAGCATGAAGTAAAATTTCGAGTTTAGAAAAGACCCGTGAAAATTTGTCGAGGGTCGCGCAGCGACCCGAGACAAATTTTCTGGGCTTTTCTAAACTCGAAATTTTACTTCATGCGCCACGCGTATAAAAAACTAAAATATTGTGAAATTTATGTATATTAGAACTTCGCTTAAAATCTGTGCTTTATACGTATGGCGCATGAAGTAACATTTCGAGTTTAGAAAAGCCCAGAAAATTTGTCTCGGGTCGCTGCGAACCCTTGACAATTTTTCTACACGGGCCTTTTCTAAACTTGAAATTTTACTTCATGCTTAGTATGGGAGTGGAAAACACTCGTTTGAAGCTTCAAATTGAACTCTTTTAAAAAACAACGAACGTCAGAAAATTTACAGCTTATACATGTTTACCTAAAAGAAAAATTCCCTGTATAATTGTATTGTATAATAGAAACTACAGTTACAACTAAAAAAATAGTATGTTATACGAATGTTGCATGCGTAAGCTGTACATTTTCTGACATTCGTTGTTTTTTAAAAGAGTTCAATTTGAAGTTTAAAACGAGGGTTTTCCACTCCCAGACTAAGCATGGAGTAAAATTTCGAGTTTAGAAAAGCCCCGTGAACATTTGTTGAGGGTCGCGCAGCGACCCGAGACAAATTTTCTGGGCTTTTCTAAACTCGAAATTTTACTTCATGCGCCACACGTATAAAACAAAGATTTTAAGCGAAGTTCGAATATACATACATTACACAATATTTTAGTGTTTTATACGCGTGGCGCATGAAGTAAAATTTCGAGCCGCATAATAGACTCTATGCTTTCAATTTTCAAAATTTTATGCCTATTTAGATCTCAAGTTGAAATGTCACAGAAAGCTTTTAGAAATAAGATTTAATCAATACACATTTTAGAAAATGTTGATTCATTTTTAATAGTAAAAATGTTGTTTTTGCATTTACAGGGCAGCTTTTATATACAAAAATTTAACATTTTGAAAATGTCGGGGGGAGGGGGGGGTTAAACCCTCATATCCCCCCCCTAGCTACGGCCTTACAGTATTTTTCACGAATGTTGGCAGTCACGTCATCAATTTATGTACGTATCAAAGACAAGCAGATATTTTACCATTTCATACTATTATATGTGCATCATCGTAGTAAATAATAGAAACGTATGTCTTGTTACTCCTGATACAAGTACCGACAACAGTGCTCACCGCTCGGAAGCGTGAGGCGATGCATTAAAGACGTCATTATAGTGCAATTTTACCCCAGCACAACGCTTCCCAGAAACGTCAGGAGCGTCACTATCCGTTCCAAGTTTTCAAGTTTCCAAGTATTTCTGTTTGTTTTAGTTTTTTCGTGAGTTTTTCGTGTTTTTTCATGGTGTAAGTAAGTGTAGAATTAATTGTTTTGTGATTGGATCTAGTTTTTTATAACCATAAACTCAATATGCCTGAAAACAGACTTACTGAAGTAGCCCAAGATATGATTATTAAAATAATGGACTACTTCAACCAGGAAAAATGCAATGGAGGTCCCCTTTTACCTTTTGGTGCAGTCCATGAGGTGAATTGTTAAAATAAGGAGAGCTGTCGGTGAGGGAAAGTGCCTCGTTATTTTGCATGCTGATCAGAGTACAGGTTTCGCGGAGAATGCTTCCCTTATTTATACAACAACTTGAAAACTTGCAGACTGGTTATGGATGCACCTTACCACAGTGTATTCGTAGAAAAGCAGCCCAAAATTTTTCGAACGAAGGCACAAATCACACATTGGCTACAAGATAGCAATAAACTTGTGGAAGTAACAAGTTCAAGGCGGAACTGTTAGCCCTAGCCAAACGATATGCTAGACCTAACAGATATGTGGTAGACGAATATCTGCTCGAACATGGCCATGAAATATTGCGACTCCCACCATATCACTGCGAATTTAACGCCATAGAACTAACATGGGCACAGGCAAAACAATATTATGATGCTCATATAGGCGAAAAAGGATATGGAGACAATGAAGCGTTGGTCATGTGGCACAAATCCTTAGAAAAATTCACTCCGGAAAGGTGGGACTCTGTTGTTAGACACACAAAATCAATTATCGACAGATGGTACATCAGCCAAAACGTACTGGATAATGTGCCAGAATTTATTATTCGTATTGGGGATGGGAGTAGTTCAGACGATGATGTAACAGTGATAATGATTAAATCAACTTCCACCAAATTACTGGGTTTTGATTCGATCAAGTAGGGGTTTATCATGTAATACCACATTTATGCATTTTCCTGCTTCTCCGGTCATTTTAGAGGAAAGGTCGCTATTTGGTTAATATCCAACGTAGTTAACTATTTTTAATCGTCGATTGAAAATTAGATAATTTAAAATAAATAGCCTCATGAACATCCACACAAACAAGATTTCTATCGCGTCCATTTTAAAAATCATGAACGAAGATTCATAGTTTTTGAAATGGACGCGATAGAAGTGAAAATAAATATTTTTATATTAAAATTAATTGTATTGCATTTTATTATTATTGTACATGGAATAATGTCAATCTCATAACAGTAATCATTCTTTCAGGATTTTTTGTTGTAATTGCATTCCAATAACGTATTCATTGGCAAGAGTTCTTCCTAAGATTACATGTTGGAATGCAATTTCTAGGGTTTCAATGCAGGATTCAGTAAAAAAATTAAACACCAAACCCATTTTTAACGTTACGGCAATGCGCGCAATTACATATGACGTTGAACAGATTGATTTGGAATTTTATAATTGATGACGTGAGTGTAAACATTCGTGAAATAGACTGTAAGTTACAATACGGTTTTCTGATATCGAAATATAGTGCCAATTTTTTTACTGAAATTCTTAGTTAATGTAAAATGGATAACTATTTACAAGCAAACAATCGGCACAGATGCAAAATATGACAGAAAACAATATTTTTTAAATATTCATATACAGCTTTATTATTATTTAATATATTCACTTGGAATTAGTCATAATTGAAAATGTAGTTGAGTAATACTCGCATCTGATTAACAGACTAATAATAACATATCGCTGGCTTAATATTACAAGGTTAATTGTGACATTTTTTTTCGATTTTCAATGTGTGATGTTACAAGGCTCTATGTGCATACATAAAGCCTTGTTACATCACAAATTGAAAATGGAAAAAAATGTCACATAGAAACTTGTAGTATTAAGCCAGCGATATAACTAATTATAAATCACAAAATTAGTCACATCTAATTTATTCATGATAAATTTAGTCATTAGTTTTAATCATGACAAAAAATGTTGTTAACTATTGCTAAATTCTGACTATGGCCAGCGACTTCCGTGAATCTTACTGGCGCCTAACAGTTAAATTTTGCAATATTCTATTATATTTTTTGAAAATACTTATACAGTTATTTAGATCTTGGTCCACTTAATTGTGTAGAACTGTATATGTGGCCCGACAAGAATAAAGTTTGCAGACCCCTGTTTTAAATTATAAATTACTGTTACCAATACTTAATATACAGTTGTAATAAAAGTATCATTAATTTATGAATTATACAAACCTTTCTGAGAAATCTTGATATTTTATCTCCATGTTCCCAGGGCGAGACCCACCCACCGGACGCATTGCAGTCCAAGCCCTTGCTGCCGTTATTAAAGATCTGTCCTCGGCGAATGTTGTTCCTGAAGACGTCTGGCTTTTTGCGTAATAACTTGTTGAAAGCCTCGACCAGGACAAAAACGGCGTCGTACATTAGTGCAGCCTGAGCGCTGACACTCTCTTTGCCCGCCCCCGACGAGGTCAAAGGGTCGAGCCTTTTCCAACCCTCCAGAAAATCTTTGACGTGTTTCCGCGTCGCGTCCACAATGCGGAATCCCGTTATGTTGATTGCCCCGTACTCTATCACCTCTGTCTCCCATCTATCATCCATTACCTGTAATTAAATATAATACTAGTTAGAAAAAATAACGAAACACGCATAAATAAGTTATACAAATAAAGTTCAAGTGCTTTATTGCTATATTAAATATTGTAAATGTAACATGAGTAAACGTCTCAAATAATCTACTGAAAAATATACAGACAGTTTTATGTAACACCGAACATTTTCATCCAATACAATTCGACACCTTTACGCTTGTATTAGACGACACTATTTTCATCTACAAGAAAATAGTATACTATTTTATATCATGGTGTAATACACAAAATATGACCAAATGCAAATCGTGTACAGTTTGGTATACTGGAAATAGGATATGTTCTATTTGGTACACCATGATAGAAAATAGTATACTATTTTCTTGTACGAGAAAATAGTGTTGTCTAATACAAGCTTTAATTGTTAAGTTATGTGTAAATTGGGTTGCCTATATGACCATTACAAATTGTAGCCAATCAATCGCAATTAATGCCTCAACTTGTACATACAGTGAGTTTTTCTTTCAAGTATACATGTCCCAATTACAGCGTAAATGCCGTAAATCTTTAGATAATCGTTGTTTGTTTAAAAGAGTTCAATTTGAAACTTAAAAGAAGTGTGTTCCACTCCCAGACTAAGCATGAAGTAAAATTTCAAGTTTAGAAAAGCCTGAAAATTTGGTTTGGTCGCGTAGGGCAAAGTGCGGAGCGGCCAAACCAAATTTTCAGGCTTTTGTAAACTTGAAATTTTACTTCATACGCCACCGGTACAAAACACTGACATATTACGAAACACACACTGCTAAACTTTACATTGAATCAGTGTTGTGTGCCGGTGGCGCATGAAGTAAAATTTCGAGTTTAGAAAAGCCTGAATATTTGGTTTGGCCGCTCCGCGCTTCGCGCTACGCGACCAAACCAAATTTTCAGGCTTTTCTAAACTCGAAATTTTACTTCATGCTTAGTCTGGGAGTGGAAAACACTCGTTTAAAGCTTTAAATTAAATTCTTTTAATAAACCGAGCATCGGAAAATGTACGACGTATACATATGTATACTTAAAAGAAAAATTCTCGTTATGAACATGTTCGGTGTTACATAAAACTCTCTGTATGTCAATTTTATAATCAGATATCTACAATCAAGTAAACCATTAGTCGCCTAATTACAATAGGTTTTTCTTTTAAGTATGCATATCCTGATGTATAGGCTGTAGATAATAAGGCATTCACTGTTTATATAAAAGCGTCAATGTGAAGCTTCTAACGAATGTGTCCACTCCTGATTAAGCATGATTTGATTCTAAACTAGAAATTTGACTTTATGCGCCACACACTTAAAACTCTAATTTACTATGAAGTTCAAAATATACTACTATGTTACTATCGGTAGTAGTAAGTATATTTAAACTTTACATTAAATCAGGGATTTAGGCTCCGCGCCCAAATCCAAATTTTTAGGCTTACTGAAACACAGGTTAGAATCTTTCAAATGAAGGAATGCTTGAAAATTTACATCGCATGCAAAGGGATATGTACATGTATATTTAAAAGAAAAATTCCCTGTATGTACTTTTATATATTATATACCGGGATTTTTTCTTCTAAGTAAACTTTTACATATTCCATATAAACATTTGTAAAATTAATGAACATGTGATCAAAATTATGCAGTGTATTTTGACTTTCACTTTAAATCAGTGTTTCATACGCGTGACGCATGAAGTTAAATTTCGAGTTTAGAAAAGCCTGATTTGGTTTGGTCGCTCCGCTGCGCTACGCGACCAAGCCAAATTTTCAGGCTTTTCTAAACTCGAAATATTACTTCATGCTTAATCTGGGATTGGAAACACTCGTTAGAGTCTACAAATTGAAAGTTTTTTATAAAATCACGAATGTCTGAAAATGTACATTGAAAAATCGTAGCATGTATACCTAAAAGAAAAATCCCTTGTATTATTTTTTTTAAACATTAATGCAAAGGTTTAATTTAACATGAAGTTTCATAGAAATTGCAAAAGGGCAAAGCAAGCGTTTCAATTATTTGAGAATATTTTTTAGTAAAGGTGGTATTACGCATTTAAATATTAAATAATTAGCTTGCAGTATTTATATATCAGCATCCCCTTTGACCAGTAAAGCAAACGTTTTAACTATGGGAGAATTCTCAGTACCCCTTTAAACTGGTAATAAGCATATTCACGAAGCCATGTTTAAAAGTTCAGTAGCAGGCTATAATTTAACTAATTTATTTTTAAAATATACTTCTGCTTATTCATTCAGCAGTTTTATTAAAGCGTTCGAAGCTTTTCTAATTTGATTGTTGAGTTTTATAAAGAAATATATTCATTGATATTTCACGAAGCGATAAGTCAAAAGTACTATGGGTGTTATTTTATTGCTTCAAAATTAAACTAAAAATAAGATAAATTCAAATTCAATACTATTTGAATTCGAGAAAATAAGCTTACGCTTTTTATAGTTTGCACACTTTAAACATAATATATAAAATTACGAAAAAACTATTCGTGAAAATGCAAACAATGTCTTAACTAATAAGACAACTTAAGACGATAAATATCCATTGAAACAACTACTTCCCGTGCAAATACACCTTCGAATATTGAATTAAATATTTAAATATTTCATTGTATAATTCAATATCCGGAGGTGTATTTGCACGGGAAGTAGTTGTTTCAATGGATATTTCCCGTCTTAAGTTGTCTTATTAATTAAGACATTGTTTGCATTTTCACGAATAGTTTTTTCGTAATTTTATATATTATGTAAACTAAAAATGATTAATAATTTTATTTTGGTAATAAATTACACTTAAATATTAAAATGGAACACAAAATAGCATTGTCTTCAGAAAACTGGTTCTGATATATCATGATCTGTCGTGCAGGCACAAAAAGTGAATTTTACCAATGTCACTAAAACCATTACCAATATTACAAAATACAGTAGGTTACCAGTCGTAATACTGCCTTAACTTAACATCACTAATCGTCTAATGTGTTTATTATATTCGTAACGACGTTTTACATTGATTTTTAATCATAGATTTTATTTTCTAGGGAGAAAACAAAATAATCCTCCAACTAAAAATGTAATTATTGCAAATTACTACCAAGACATTTTTATTTCTTAGAGAAGAAAAAAAAACAGAGATACATTATTTAAAATACACCATTATTTAAACACCTTTGGTCTTGCACACTTATAAATTTAATTTGAAACAATCTTAGAGTATTGATTTATCTCTGCAAACGCTTTAAAACGTATTAGGAAATTAGAATACAATTTTAAGACTTTAGAGACAATAGACCGTATCATTGAAAAATAGAAAAGTTTTTAGGACAGCACCATGCATGTTAAATAGTGCTTAGTAGTGTATTAGCATTCTATTAAAAATTAAGTAAAAAGTCTAAAACTAGCTGGAATTTTGAATTAAGAATTTGAAAAAATAAATTATAATGTGTTAAATTGAACAGATTGATCTAAAATTCACAAAATTGAAAATATAAATGTGAATTTTGATACAGTAATGAATAATGTAATAATGAAAATTGTCTATTATAAATAATAACTTTGCAAGGATCAATCAAATTTAGCGAAAAAAATGTAAAATTATACTTTATAGCAGAAATGAATTTATCGTAAGTGTCTGTAAATGTAATTATTACAAATCAATAGATATATTTAACAGCAATTGTTAAACATTTTTCAATATTTGTAAATACAGTAACGCGATAAAATGTTATTATAAAAGCATTTGTATTTCAAATGAAACTAGAAGTTTTATTTTTTTGAAATTAAACTATAGCTATAGTGAAATTTACGAAAGTAAATAAAAAAAATTATTTTGGAACAATTGTGGCCATAATAAGTTTTGTATTCATTTGAATTACCAAATTAAAATATATACATAGAGCTTTTCTTTTAAGTATACATACACTAATATACTGTATATGCTGTAAATCTTCAGATGTTTCAGCCAAACTTACGTATTTCACTGACGGAAAATAAAACTTCAGTGACAAATACATTGTTGCAATGGAAACATTTCAGAGCGCACGGAAAGGCGCACAAACAAACGTTTTCCGTGCGGTGGCTTGAAAAAGCGACGTTTTCATTATTCTAGAGGCATTTGGAAACGAAGTGTTTTCAGATAAGTATAATAAAAAGTTTTGAACGAGTGTTTTCCACTCCCAGATTAAGCATGAAGTAACATTTCGAGTTTAGAAAAGCCTGAAAATTTGGTTTGGTCGCGTAGCGCGTAGCGCTACGCGACCAAACCAAATTTTCAGGCTTTTCTAAACTCGAAATTTTACTTCATGCGCCACGCGTGTAAAACACTGGTTCCAAGTGAAGTTCAAAATATACTATTAAAGCAGTATGCTAAAGCTATACATTTTGAACTTTACAATATTTCAATAGTTTGGTCGCTCCGCTTCTCTACACGACCAAACCAAATTTTATGGCTTTTCTAAACTCGAAATGTTACTTCATGTTTAATCTGGGAGTGGAAAACACTCCTTTTAAGCTTTAATATCTAAATATTCACAGCGCATGCAAATTAATACTTAAAAGGAAAATTTCCTGTATATATTCAGGTAATACAACAAGTTCAAAGTCAAGGAAAAACAAAAGCAGAAAAAAGGTAATGGAAAATTTATAAGTTTCTGTGAAATTGAAACTTCCAGCAATGCACTTAGTAAGAATCAGAACATATGAGCTAAGCGATATTTAATCATATACTTTCTACATTTTATAGTTGACAATTTAGAAGAGAAAAATAAATCCAACAACTGGAAATACAGTTATTGCAGATCAATAGATTTATTTTTAAACAATTAAACAAATCAAATCTTTGTAAACGCTATAAAACTCTAATATGTTAGATTTGAAAATGTGAGAATTTGATTTTGTATTTTATTTAAAAGAAAAATATAGCGAGCTAAATGTAAAGAAAGATCTTATATCTACGAAATATAAAATAACAATTTAAAATTATTTTAAAATAATTCTGGACATTTTAAAAATATTAATTTCAAAATTAAAAATCTACATATTCTCAAAATTAAACCACTATGAGATAAACTAAATTTAAACGTAAACAAAAAAAAATAGTATTATTTGAAAATAATAGATAATTTAAAATACTGTTAAAAGTGAAAATAGAAAAGTTAAATCTAAAAAAAAGAGATATGAAATCGTTTAATAATAATTATAATGATTTTCATAAAAAAAATTAAATGTCAAATATAAATATTAATAATTTAGAAACAACAAATAAATACCTCTTTTAAATACTGTCATAAAGTTCGAAATGAAAAAACGATAAACAAAATGTTACAGTTGAATATGAAGCAGAATTTTAAATCCTGTTCAGAGAAACAAAAAACAAAGTCTTTCAAATTATATTTTTAGATGGTACATACAAAAAGACTACATTTATCGAAAGTAAAATTCAAAAGAAACATAAATATTTGAATTGACATATAATTATCAATAATATCTACTTATTTTGAAATAATCTTGAAAAGTTTATTCATTTTAATAATCACCAAAATTTCACAGATTGTATTAGGGAACATACAGAAATATTAAACTAATAATGGGCCCATTCACAAGAGACAACAGTTGGAAGTTTACTGCCAACTGTTGGAAAATTCTCTTATCACTGGGTTTTTAATCGTGAACGTGTTTGAGATTTTTGCAATCGTACGAAATAGAATGACTGGAGTACCGTTCATTAGATGTAACATTCATCACAAACAAATCCAAACATGTTGAATGCTGAACAATTTTATGAACGAGCCCAATGAAGAAAGGTCAATTTTATATAATTATACGAAGCAACCGGTAGAAATTGCTTGAATTGCTTATCATTTTATTCTTTATTAGGCTATTTACCCGAATGTTCTATGAAGAACTAAATGACATACATGTACCAGAAATTATGCAAATTTATTGCTTATATTTTTGGTAATTTTATCATCAAATTTATTAGAAAACCCATGTAATTTGATTAAATTGTATACACATTTAAAACATGCTAATATTTGAGAAAGCTTAGCATTGAATAATTGAAAGGAGAAAATTGGATGAAAGCATTAAACGTAAATAAAAAAGATAAATGTATTTTAAAAATAACATTGGTTTTGTTTGTCATTATAAACAGATAGTATTTTCCACTTTTCCTATACAAAAACTGATACTTGTATCCGAGAAAAGTACATTATTATCTATCCAAGTTAAAATGGAAGTTTTGCAGAGACAAAATCAATAACTTAGATTAAAAATACTGGCAACATATTGGCAACAATAGTTATTTGTCGAACAACACTATTAATAGTTAAATAAGTGTAACAAAATAATCAAATAATTGATTGACTAAAAATGTCTACAAAACCCCAATATTTCTCTCAAATTCAACAGCCCAGAAACCACCATTAATCAATTCATCTCATCTCACATGAATCATAACTAACCGGCAAGACAATGACAACTACAACACAGGCTGAAAGACTGACGGTTTATATAACTCTCTCTCTCTCTCTCTCTCTCTCTCTCTCTCTCACTCTCCCTTTCTCATCCTTTCTTTCTTACTTTCTTTCTCTCTCTCTCTCTCTTTCTCTTTCGTAAGTTGGTATTAATTTTTGATGATTTTTATCATTATCATTAATATATATACATACATCTTTATTCAGACAATTACAGTAGTATAGTATAATACATATATATATTATTACACTATGGGGTTAGTCTGTCTGGGCTATCGACTAGAGGTCTTTCTGCCTTATTACATAAATTTGATACAGACCCTAACATAGATTTTGAAAATACTTCGGTAATTAGTTCTATCCCAAAATTTGAAGAACGGGAAGCCATAGAAATAGAAAAACATCCTTTGTGCCTGAATAAACGAGATGATGGCACAAGATTACAAACCACATGGAAACCTTTGATGAATATAATAAAACAACAAAAAATGACTTGCCTCCAATATTTTACAATTTTCGGAATATTCAGACAAATTCAAGTAATTTCAACAATGCAGATACATCGGACACAAATCAAGAAATTTTAGCACCTTCTACATCGAGTGGACCAATAACACGCAGCAGATCTAGACTACAAGTCCCTAGTTTACAAAACAAATGTACTGACAGTGAACGTGACATCTATCACTCAGTATACAAAAAAGCTCCTGAGAATGGCAGAAGTGATGCTGCCGAAACGTTGAGCGCAAATAAATCAACCAATGCGAGAAAGCAGCCCAAAAAACTCAAGCCAGTTATATATATATATACAAGGTGTCCCATTAGTGCGGTCTCGGAAGATATCTCAGCTCTCGTTAAAGATAGAAAAAAAATGTTTTCACAAAATTTGCTTGATATTAAGAGCTGCATAACCTAAAATTATTTTCAAATATACAGGGTGTCCCATTATTCCATACTTAATACCAACTTTGTTATTTTAAATGGAACACCCTATATATTATTTTTTTATTTGATCCGCCTTTAAATAACCTACACAAAGATATATCATTATCGGCACTTTAGGTAATTCGTTACTTAAAAAAAAAAATATTTTTTGAAAATTTTGGCAGTTTTAGTACTTTACTTAAAAATTCACTGTGTTCGTATTTTTTAAGATATCAGTCTGAAATTTTACACACATATGCAGTAAAAAATGCTCTATCCATTGACTATAACACATTTTAATATTACTTATAAAACCTAGTAAAAAACTACCCTCGAATATTTAATATTTAAAATGTACATTACTTCATTTTTTTAAATGGGACATCCTATATTTTTTTATTTTATCAAATCCGTAATAAAAAATGCTTTATTTCTTGTATAACATACCCTATATCTATTTTCATTAGTTTTGGAGATATTAACATTTTTCTGTCAAATATGGGAAATTAGGTCACAATCAGCATTAAATTAGTCTTTAAAGGTTGTCTAACTTTAATGGTATTTAGATATTTCAGTTTTACTTTACTTTATTTATTTATGACATATTATAATTACATATATAATATCAAAGTAAACAATATAAACAAATTTTGTCATTTTTTAATATATCATGAATGCAATAAAGGAGGCCATGAAAAAAAATTGATAAAGTAAACAAACGTATTTATTTGACATACAGATAAATAAAGTGCTGTTAACACTATTATTAATATTATTGAATTTTTGATAACGCAATAATGAATTTTTCAAAAGAAGAATTAATAAAAATGACATACCTTTTGGGTGCAAGTGAAGAAAATTGTTTTCTTGCAAGTCGAATATATGCACAAAAGTATCCAAATGCGGAACGGCATCCTAATGCAGCAGCGTTTGTGAGATTGAAGAACCGATTTGAAAGCACAGGAAGTATCATGTACCCTCTAAAGAAGAGAATGAACATTTGGTAATTCAGTCCATTGTTGAGAACCCTCAAATTTCTTCCCGCCAGTTAGAAAAACAACTTGATATTCCCAAATCAACAATAAACAAAATAACAAAGAGATTCAAATTTCATCCCTATCACGTTCAGTTGGTGCAGGAATTAGGTGAGAATGATTTTTTAAAAAGATTGGATTTTTGTAATTGGGCGTTACAAAAACATCAAGTTGAACCGAACTTTTTTAACAATATTTTGTTTACCGACGAAGCGATATTCCATAGAAATGGTTTCGTTAATAGACATAATTATCATTATTACGATGACCATAACCCGAACCATATTGTTTGTATAGACCATCAACATAAATGGTCTCTTAATGTTTGGGCTGGAATTATTGGGAATAGGATTATTGGTCCGTATTTCTTTAATGGAAATGTTACTGGTGATACGTTTTTAAATTTTCTTCAAAATCAGTTCGAAACCTGGTTGGATGAATTGCCGTTAAGAACGTTACAAAATGCATGGTTACAATTAGATGGCGCACCACCACACTATAGTCGACAAGTTAAACAATATTTAGACCAAACTTTTCCTAACAAATGGATTGGAAGAGGAGGACCAATTCCATGGCCAGCGAGGTCACCCGATTTAACAAAACTGGACTTTTTTTTATGGGGTGTTGTGAAGGAAGAAGTTTATAAAATACCTGCAACAATACAAGAGGATATGAAAAATAGAATTAGTAATGTTATGCGTGCCATTACTGTAGACAACTTAGTAAGTGTCAATCAAAGCTTCATACGGAGGCTTCAAGTGTGCCAAAACCAAAATGGAGGCCATATCGAACACTTAATATAATTATCAAATTCATTATATGCTAATCTGTTAATATTAATACGGTTTACTTGTTTCCATTGTCGTTATATTGTTTACTTTGATATTATAAATGTAATTATATTATGTCATAAATAAATGATTTGAAGTAAAACTGAAATATCTAAATACCATTAAAGTTAGACGTCCATTAGAGATTAATTAAATGCTGATTGTGGCCTAATTTCCCATATATGACAGGAAAATGTTAATATCTCAAAAACTAATAAAAATAGATATAGGGTATGTTATACAAAAAATAAAGCATTTTTCATTGCGGATCTGATAAAGTAAAGAAATATAGGGTGTCCCGTTTAAGAAAATGAAGTTATGTACATTTTAAATATTAAATATTAGAAGGTAGTTTTTTATTAGGTTTTATAAGTAATATTATAATGTGTTATAGTCAATGCATAGAGCATTCTTTACTGCATATGTGTGTAAAATTACAGACTGATATCTTACAAAATAAGGACACAGTGAATTTTTAAGTAAAGTACTAAAACTGCCAAAATTTTCAAAAAATATTTTTTTCTGAAGTAACAAATAACCTAAAGTGCCAATAATGATATATCTTTGTGTAGGTTATTTAAAGGCGGATCAAATAAAAAAATAATATATAGGGTGTTCCATTTAAAATAACAAAGTTGGTATTAAGTATGGAATAATGGGACACTCTGTATATTTGAAAATAATTTTAGGTTATGCAGCTCTTAAAATCAAGCAAATTTGGTGCAAACATTTTTTTTCTATCTTTAACGAGAGCTGAGATATCTTCCGAGACCGCACTAATGGGACACCCTGTATATATATATATATATATATATATATATATATATATATATATATATATATATATATTTATAATTATATGTCTAAAAAAACTAATTTTTGAATAAAATATAACTGAATTTATCTCTAGAAGCGGGGCAAAAATCTTGTGAAAATAGATTTTTACCCCGTTTCTAAAGATTAAGTCAGTTATATTTTATTTAAAAAATAGTGTTTTAGTTTGAATTAGAAATTTTTAGTCAATCAATCATTTGATGATTTTGTTACACTTATTTAACTATTACTAATTTTTTTTCGACAAATAACTATTGTTGCCAATATGTTGCCAGTATTTTTGACATTGAATATTATAAATATTTATTCACTGTTATTTATATTTGCAGGGAGTTTTTCTCTTAAGTATACATGTCCCAATTTGTGCTGTACATTTTTAGATATTCGTTGCTTTTAAAAGAGTTCAATTTAAAGCTGTAAACGAGTGTTTTCCACTTCCAAGTTAAGCATGAAGTAATATTTCGAGTTTAGAAAAGCCTGAAAATTGTACCTTATGCACCACGCGTATAAGACACTGATTTCAAGTAAAGATCACTTGTTCACAATATTCTAGTGTTTTCAGTGTTTCATACGCGTGACGCATGAAGTATAATTTCAAGTTTAGAAAAGCCTGAAAATTTGGTTTGGTCGCTTCGCTTCGCTATCTTGAAGTGAAAAACACAAACACACTCGTTTAAAACTTTAAAATAAATTCTTTTAAAAACAGCGTATGCATATCTATGCTTAAAAGTAAAATTTCCTGTATGTATATTAAAAAAAAACTTCCTGTATATGAAAGACACATGTTTCCAAAGAGCCGTATGTGGCTGTTTTAAATGAATCTATGTTAAGTTCAAAGTTCTTTAAAGCTTTTTTCAAAGTTCAACCAACTGTAAAATAAATGAAAATCTATTCACTGTAACAAAAAACTGTTAAACATATCTTAATGCGGTCTTAAACTTTACACGTTTTGAGGGTCATTAAATTATCGATCTGGGAGTGCGAGCCAAAGAACACAATTCATTCTTGGGGCGAGTATGCTCGGCAATATTAAATCTGCATAATATTTCCTTAATGATAATGCTTTGCGATTATATTTGTGTGTTGCGTGATTTTTACATATAAAGAACTCGGGGGGAAAGTTGAGCCCTTTTAATGACCCTGCGGACATTATTTGCTTGTATGAAATACGCCGGCTTTTTTTTCCGTCGTTCCTTGAATATTTTCATTCCCGCGCGGAAGAAAAAAGAAATATGCGAATCACTTCATATTTATGACTTGCCGTCACAATCGTCACTTTTCATTACACTTTCATTAGCCTAATGAAAGCTAGGTGGAGAAATGGCTGGCTATTTTGTGCTATTTATAAATGGGACAATGTTAATGCATGTGGATTATGCATGTTTTTATAAATTAGTTTCCCTAATATTCAACTGTAAAATATCGTACCCAATAATAATCAACTCAACTTTATATTTGCATCGCAAATTGTATCAAGTTGTATAAATATACAGGGCGATTCAAAATAGGTGACAAAAAATTACGTCTTGTTCGGGGGCTCATTTGGCAGCAATTACAGAATTCCTTGAAAATGTCAAAAATATTGAAAACCATGAAGATGATCTAAGTTTATAAATAAAGCATGCAAATATAAAGAGCATTTTTAAAATTACCAAAAATTCTAATAAAAACTGATTTTTAATAAAATTCTGCAATTCTTTTTACAATTTATATTAAAGATTTATTATATTAAATACTGGGAAATTTTCTTTTAAATACTCATAATGTACAAGTATATACATTTTCAGACTTTCGTCGATTTTATAACAGCGTTTAATTTGAAGTTTCAGAAGAGTGTTTCCACTCCCAGATCAAGCATGAAGTAAAATTTCGAGTTTAGAACAGCCAGAAAATTTGGATTGGTCAAACCAAATTATCAGGCTTTGTGAAGTTAGAAATACACTTAAAAATACTTTTTTTTAAAATGAGTAATAATCAAAATATTTAAATAACAAAATATTTACATTTCTCTTAACACATTCTCAAGTTAGGTCAAATAATACAATGTATCAAATTAACTTCTTTGATAAATCAATTACCAAAAAACTAATAATGTTGCGTTATTGCATTAATAGCACTTAATGGGTTTAAATTGACACACAAATTGATAAAAATCAAGACAAATTGAATATTTCTTCGGTGATATTTTTTCACTTTATTGAACAAATATTAACAAAGGAACGACTAAAATTATATAAATTAAGCAATGTTTAAATTGATAAAAAATCATGAGAAATTCATGGTGTAAATTCTTTGTTGATATTTGTTTACTTTATTGAATACAGATCAAATAGCTTAAAAGATATAAAGTGGCTACGTAAAAATAGTGATTCAATTAAAATTCAGAATGAATATAAAACTTTCAAAAGGCGTATTGAAAAGAAATTGATAGGACACAAAAACAAAGACAACATGGAATGATATCCGATAACATACAAGCAACTTAAACAAAATATTAATCCAAATCCAAATAAAATTATAGTCAACCAACTTGAAATTACAAATCCTAAAGAAATCGCGAATAAATTTGGAAAATATTTTACATGGAATGTTATAACAATGAAAGAAAATCATTTCAATGGCAACCTGTCAGCGAAATGCACTAACACTAACAATCGATGCTCTTCCAGCCTTTTAGTGTAAATGAAGTCATCAAAGTAATACAGGATTTCAAAAATAAACACTCTACTGTTCAAGACGAAGTACTAATCACTTTTATTAAAAAGTGCAGTAATGAAATAGCACTAACAAATAAAAATCACTAGGTCAATTTCCGAATCATCTAAAACTGTTTATTAAATAACGTATAATACCGATACTAAACGAAAGAGATATGCTTAATCTTGAAAATTACAGGCCTATTTCCCTGCTATGCACATTCTTAAAAATCATTAAAAAAATTAGTATGTAAAAAGATTATGACTTTTAGGAACATAATAAACAAAATTTGCAACTAACAGTACGGTTTTCTACGAAACATATCTACAGAGACAGCAACAATTGATTTTGGTTAACATACGACGTGTGTAAATAAATCTTATATTTTGATTTTTTTAAATAGAAATACAATTTATTATTGGTTCCCTCAAAATAATTTCTTTGGAAAACCACACAGTGCTGGAGATGGTTCTTTCAATCTTCATAGCAGTGCTGGAACTCGGGTACTGGAAAATCTCTCAGCTGGTCGGTTACAACCGTTTCAATACTTTAGACTCTTTAGAGCGTCCCAAAATGAGTTGAGAGGAAATAGTCACAAGGACACAAGTCAGGCGAATTAGGAGGTTGAGTAGCCACAGGAATATAATTACTGGCCAAAAACTTGTTTATTGAAATTGCCATTTTTGAACAGATTTTTCTTATCTCCAGTTCATTGTTCAAAATCTGATAAACGGTGGTGTGAGTCAACTTAAACTCTTCTCCGATCATTCTGACTGTCAACCGATGATATAAAAGCACACAGACCCGTATTCTGTAGACATTTGAATCGGTTCTTGAAGGTGAATGTCTACCCTTGCGTGATTTATCTTCAGTCAGTGTCAGTGTATTGTTCAGGTTTTCGGTGGTTTATGGCATTTTTAGAAGTAAGGGAGTCGCCCTTACTTCTAAAAATGCCATAAACCACCAAAAACCTGAACAATACACTGTTTAATATAAGTATGAATAAACGGAGTGCAATCTCTACCAATCAAGTTTCTCTTCAAAATTAATTTATAATTTAACTTAATACACAAAAATTATAAACATATAATTAGGGCTTACAAAGGGGCGGATAGAAAGGGCAGTTAGGAGCGCAATACAGTAGTTTATTAATAAGGCAATGCTTTTCTCTATTGCTCTCTAATAATAACAAGAACAAAAAATATGGTAACATTTATTATTGAAGAGAATTCTAAAAGTTTAAGTATCAAAATATTGAAAATCATTAGAACGGCAATAGCCATTCACATAAACCAAATGCTTGATAAATAATCGACCAATATTGTACAAAATAACTCTCATTATCAAAATTAAGGAAAATAATGGCATTTCTAAATAATTGTCAAATGAAACAAAATGTACATGTACAGGATGAGTGATTTATCTTGAAACACCCAAATATCTGTTTATTTATTTTACCGAAATCATCATTAAACAAGATATAACATAATATGGATTACAGAAAAAAAAAATAACGCAAACAAACATCCAAAAATATTAACTCATTAATATGCAAATGTTGCACCATTTTTTAAATGTATTTTATTTTATCTGAAAAATGTAAAATTTTATGAAAACATGTTTTAAATAAACTCCCAATGTTTTCGAGGGGAACATTTATCTAGCATGGTAAAAACTGCCTCCCATGAACAGGACCAGCTCTACCTATCCATCAAACATTAAATTTTCAATTCAGCACTTTTCGTGCGACGACTGAGAAATGAGCTGAACATCTATCATGTTGGAACCACATGTTCTGTTGCACTTCCAAGTGTATGTCCTCAAGCAAAATTGGATGTTCATCTGACCAGTTAAATTGTCTTCAATAAAATGTGGACCAATTAGTTTGTTGCCAATTATTCCACGCCAGACATTAACTGACCATGGATTTTGGTGATCAATTTGTTGAAGCCATTGTGGATTTTCAAAACTCCAGTAGTGTATATTATGTCTGTTAATATCACTATGAAAATTAGGTTTTACTTCTATTTTTTGACATCACTGTGTAGATCTTGATGTAAAGTTGTATGGAATGGCAAATACTTGTTTATGAATTTTATTTAAGATGATTTAAATAATAAATTTCGACTTTTTATAAATTGTGTTACAAACTTGGTACAAAAAACAAACAGGGTACGATCTACCCTTTCTAGAAACTGTTAGTTGTAAAGATTTGAAGCTGCAGATGTAGTTCTACAGGGTGACCCATAAGTCGCGTTGGGGTTTTAGTTTAATTTTAATTTAATTTTATTTTACGGTAATTACCTTTTACATAAATTAACAAAATTGTTAGTTAATATGTCTTTGAGTCTTACCATTTTTTAATCATTTATGGCTTGTAAAATAAAACATATCTTAGAGATTATTTTACATTTGAATGAAAGATAACATCATTTTCAACTTCGCACTGATGAGCTCTTTCGATGGCTTGATTGATAACAGCTCTTAATGTCTGTGCCTCTAGTGCTCTAATTTCTGCACGAGTTTTCCTTTAGTTGTGGAATTGTCTGAGGTTTATTCACAAACACTCCTTTTTTAGGTATCTCCATAAAAAGAAGTCGGGGCCGTGAGATCTGCAGACCGCGGCGGCTAATCCACTGCACATCTTCTCGAAATTACTCGTTTGTCAAAAATGATCCATAAAACTTGCAGTGTGGCTTCAGCAAGTCATACCATTTTGCTGAAACCACATTCCAGGTCTATTTTCTAGTGCAGGTCTTACATAATTCTCAAGCATGGCCCGATATCGTTCTCCATTTATTCTTGCAGATCTAACCGCCCTTGACGTATTTTTATGGGGATACCTGAAAGAAACTGTTTGTCTGTGAATAAACCTAAGACAATTCTACAACTAAAGGAAAACAGAAATCAAGGCACTAAAGCCACAGACACTAAGAAAGAGCTGTTATGAATCATGCCATCGACAGAACTTAGCAGTGCGAAGTCGAAAACGCAAGACATTAAAAAGATGTTATCTTTCATTCATAATGTAAATTAATCTTTAAGATGTGTTTTTTTAATAAGCTATAAATGATTAAAAAATGTTAAGAAACAAAAAAACATTAACTAACTAAACTCGTTCTATGGGCCACCCAGTACCACATTCTCCATAAATAAGAATGATTTCAATTTTTTTTGTAGAGATAATGCCTCCATAACTATTACTCACGGCAACTTATGTTTAAAATTGAAATTGGAGTATTAGTGAGCAGACTTTTAGGACTTACGACAAAGAACTGTCGCATCGCCAGCAATACGTTAATTAAAATTAATATTTTGTTTCATGGATAACTCGATTGTGTGATAATAAAGTTGATCTTAACAAGAATATGGACAAAATAAATTATCGTGATCACAGCACCATTTATTGAGAATAGCGAAAAAAACATATAAAATAATATTTTTGGGTTACCTATAATTTTCCGAATTAAAAAATGCGGGGTCCCATTTTAAATTTTAAAGTTGACAACCACCCAGCCCCCCTGGAGGGCTAGGGGCAGTTTTCCTAATTATAGATAAATTTGCTCCTCGAATAAATTGGAAGTTATTAACTTTTTTGGTTAACTAACCATGATTAACTTTAATCGGAGGATTTTTGTTTGCAACGTCGGGAACTATAAGCCTGCGTCAATAGCACAATTTGTATATACAGGGTGTCCGGGTATCTTCTAAACCAGTGGTGGGGAAACTTTTTTTAAGACGGGCCATTTGTAATAACAAGACAATCGTAGCGGGCCAAAGAATAATGCTTAATCGTAGGTAGGTAGTTTTTATGCGGGTCGTCACATTACGAAGTAATAACGCGTTCAAACATTCTCACGACGGCACTCTTAAACGGGCCGGATTAAACCTTTCCGCGGGCCGGACTTGGCCCGCGGGCCGTAGTTTCCCCATCACTGTTCTAAACGGTAAGAGATAGAGAATTCATTAATTAAGAGAACATGTGCAGGACAATGAGTACTATCTATGACTGGTGCAAAACCAACAAAAAACTTGAACGTTCAGAGCACACTGCGAAAAAGCTGATTTTGGTGATTTTTTTATTTCATTTATTACTTGGTTATTATTTATGATAGAAGAATGCTTTTTCTACATTATTAAGGAACTTTTTATGTTTTTTTAAATTATATGTAGTTAGTTTTATCAAGATGCAAATATTTTGTAAGATACGCATACTAACTTCATTTTTTCATACGGACGTCAAAGTTGGCTATGAGCTCCTTTTTCTAATTCTTGTATTTTCTTTAATTTGATGTATTATATGATAAGTTTATTTTAAAAAAAATTATATATATATTTTTCTGGTAGGTTGTGAAATTTGATATTGGAACAAAATAATATTTATTCATTATAAACTTAGTATATGTAGGCAACACATTAAATAATTTTTTAACACAATTTTACTATAAAATACTTTAAATAGTTAAAAAATCTCATCTAATTTTCCTATAATAAAAATAATACCACCAGATGATATATCAAATTAAAGGGGAATAAAAACTCTACAAAATGAGCCCATAGCTAACTTCGGCGTCCAATAATGTTAGTATGCATAACTTGGAAAATATTTGCTCCGTATTAAAACTAACTACATATTATTAAAATGCATAAAAAAGTGTCATATAATGTCAAAATATTATTTATACATCGATATTAATAAGCAAGTTACAAGGAAAAAGAAAAAATCGCCAAAATCAGTTTTTTCGCAGTGTTCTCTGAACATTTAACTTGTTGGTTAGTTTTACACTGGATATAGAGGGTACTCATTGTTCTGTATAATATTTTCCTTTTTAACTAATTCTCTATCACTAAGTGTTTAAAGATACCCATACATCGACTGCTTAATCGCAGCACCCTGTATATAAAAAAGAAATAATATCGAAAATATATTCATTGAAATAACTACTTAACGTACACACACGGATATTGAATTATACAATATATATTTGAGTTACCCAAATAATATAATATAAATTTAACGATTATTCAATGCTTTTTTGACTTGTATTTTAGAGGCTTAAATTAGATAATGCGGGTTTAATAACCAACGTACAAAGTCATGTGCCTCCGCCATTGACACAATTTTTTGTATGCTAAACAAATAAAAAATAAAGGCCTCTTTTAGTTGCCTCGGACTTCACATTTTTTTCTGAAAGGCACTGCAATATTTTAATAGTACACAAGATTGAACTGGTAGAGTTAAAAATGGCCATCGATCTAGAAAAAATAATGTATTGTTATTATTTATGTTAACATTAGTTAAATAAAATTATTAATTTAAAGTTTTATGATTTTTTTTAATTAGCGTGGACGAAATACAAATACATTTTATTTATTAATCATAAATTCGTGATCATTGTCTTTAAATTTAATGTAATCCTTCTTACAATTTTTATTATTCCTATAGCCCTACATTTCTTTTTGATATGTTAGTTAAATTGCTTTTTATATATGTATATTGTATAAAAAAAGTACTAACATAATTTGATAAAGGATGTTTTCCATTAATAGCCTCGACAAATAAAAAACACGAAAAAAAAAATGAATACAGTCGTTGATTGTAGGCCATCGATCGGACACTTCATTAAGTATGGAATACCAATACTGGTTTTGCATTAAATATTTATTAATTCCAGTCAATCTTAGCATGTTAAAGTGTAAGGGTTTTATAAATACAATTATGTATGTAGGTTATTAAAACAGGAAGTGAAAGAATATGTAATGGATTAGTGGAGTTCATGATTGTAATCACTTTATAAACGAAGAGTACACAATAAACACGCTGTTTACTAAATGAATAATGTAATGTAGTGAAATAGTGTTTCCATATTATTGTAAATAATATAAAGTTAAATTAATGTTCGTTATGAATTGTCTTACTGTTTATTAATAATAAAGTAGATATTGATTGTAATTTTTATGATAGAATTAAATGGGGTAGGTTATGATATTAAAGTAAGTTAGTTTCTCAGGAGAAAAGATATTATTGATTTTAATTATAATTCTAAAGAGTATTCAAATACTCATATGTTTGGAGTTGGCTGTGATTCTGTAAACGTATGTCCTTACTTAAATATAAACAAAGACTAACAACAAAACTAAGAATATATTCTGTCATATATCATTGCTCAAAAGTAACTTAATAAAATGTTTTGTAGTTAATTACTGAAATTATTAACTTATAATTACAGTAATTAAACAGACTTAATTTGAATAATAAGCACATTTGTTAAAATTAAAAGTTGCTTAGTTCAAGAAAAAATATATCTTTGTTAAATTTTGGTAATATAATATTTAGGGAAAATAACATTTCAATATAAAGAAATTTAAAATGAAAATAGGTTTAACAAAATCTCTTTGCACCCTTAAACAGGTACTGAGTGCGTAGATTTTTGAAATGTTATATAAAGTATATATGTATATTTAATCTTTATGGAAATGTGTACCTTCAATAAATTCAGCATTTATGAAATTATGTTCTTGAGGCACCAAAGTTGTTTGACTTTTTGAATAATTAAAAACTAATTTCTACACTCGAAATTTACTTTATGCCTAAACAAGGGTTGCAAATCTATAGGTATTAAAAAATAAAATAAATCTCTAATAATTGAAATATTTTAAGACAAAGTAAGTTTTAATTTTCTGTTTCGTTCCCCCCCAGTGGTCAACTTCCTGGGTGTTTCGCTTAATATTGAAAATACGATAACAAGTTTAGATACAAGGTGCATCAAATCATTTTCTCAACAACATAACATTGTTTGTGCATATATAGGGTGTCCCATAATTCCTGGACGCGATACATCTTTGTTATTTTAAATGGGACGCCCCATATTTTATTCACTATTTGATTGATTGTTAAAAATTAATGCCAGTTTTTTAATATAACATTCGGTCCAAGTCGTACAATTTCCGAGTTATTCGGCATTTTCGAAAAAAATCGTCGTTTGTAGTGAAAATGAAATGAGGTAGCAAGTTGCATTTTTCACCATTCTCTTAGGCACAGAGGGCTCTATCGTTAACACTGTAAACTTGCGCTAGAAATAGGTGACTATGAAATAAAAAGAGTTAAATTTATAAAACTTCAATCCAGTGTAACTTGTTATTTTTTTAATGAAACTACATAATATTTTTTTCTCGATTCATCTCAAAAACAATTGTCTTAGTTCTACGGATAAGTATTATTAGCATATTCGAAAGACGATTACTTTCGGATAAGCTCATAATAGTTATCCGTAGATCTAAGACAATTATTTTAAAAACTTTGAAATGTATGGAAAAAAATATTAATTTAGTCAAAACAGAATTACATTCTGAGTCGAATGGTGTCAAAAAGTTTTGAATATCGATGATTTTTATTACGGCATCTTACCGTATGAATGCATTGCTATACAATATAATCAATACTGAATATCGATACTATTTTAGGATCGGAACATCCCTAGTGAGTATTTGTGTTAGGTTTCTGTCATCATTTAGTCAGTTATTTTACCGAAATAATTTTCATTCAAAATTATAAATCTTTACCTAATTATTTCAAGAATTGCTTTCATAAACGATATTTAGATATAAGTCTATTTTTTACATTTTCTCTCAACATTTAGCAACCTTTTCTAAGACCCGATATTATCTCTCTGGATAAATTTATAATAATAATAATAATAAATCATGTATTGCCCAATTAAACATATTAAAATATACATGTTTTCAAAATATATAAGTACACATAATACTAATACGGTCAAATTCGAATTTTTTGGTGATTAATAAGACTGATCTACCTTTAGGCCAAAATGAGACAAAAATACATATAAGTTTTAAGAAAAATATAACGTTAATACATGCAAACATACAACTGTTACAATAAAGATTGTGGTGGCGCAAAAAAATAAAATAATCAAAAGTAGGCAAAGTATTACCTTAGGGTGTTAGTAATCGGCGATACATTCACGAAGATGCTTAGCAAATAATTTGCGAAAAGCCATAACATTACTTTCCTTACACACAGGAGGTAATTTATTATACACTTTAGAGACCTGAATCGAAAAGTTGCAAAAGTTGATTTGTATTGAGGTGGTGTTAGCAGGTCTCTATATAGCAAATTTAGACTATGCACATCAGAAAAAACTTGATTCTTTTGTACAGGTAAGGAGGTGTTTTACAAAGAATTAATTTATGACAAAACACGGCGAAGTACAACAGACGCCGATCACTCATATTGAGCAATTCAATTTCTTTATGACTTATATGTTAGTACTCTTAAATGCCGAAAATCAATCTCAAACAAGAGTTTTGTACTAGCTGGATTTTATGAATTTTCTTTTTGTTTAAACAAAAATTGAATACAACATCGTAATAATTGAAGTGCGATAACACAACTGTTTCACACAATATAGTCTTAAGTTTCTGAGATAAATAGTGGCGATTTAAATAATAATGAGTCTAAGATTAGCATATGCTCTATTAATGCACATGGATATATGGTTATAGAATCGAATATCAGAATCTATTTGAAGCCCTAGGTTTTTTACACATGTTTTCATTACAACACCATTTGATCTATCATTATTCATAGATATTGAGATTTGAGGTAGAATTCTCTCACGTATTTTTTTAGGACTAAAAAGTATTGCTTCCGTTTCGGAAATATTAATTAATAGTGCATGATCCCTGCATTTAGCTAAAGTATTGAAAAGATCAAGATTTATTTTGTTACATACTGAAATTACATCCTTTTCCGCAAATGTGTATAACAGTTGGGTATCATTAGCAAAGAGGTGGAAGTTATTAATATTAAGGCTAGAAAATATTTGTGAGGTATAAATGAAAAACCAAAGTAGGGCCAAAACTGATCCGTGCAGAACACCCCTATTTACTTCTACTTCTTCGGACATCCTATTATTAGATTTTACCAACTGCGATCGATTTTTTAGGTAGTTTTTAAAGAAATTAATCTATTAAAATCCAATAAATGACAATATAGACATTATTGTGATATTATTTGTTGTATCGAATGCTTTCAAAAAATCTAATAGTATCAGCAATAATAAAAGACCTTTGTCACGAGAAAGAATTATTTTATCAGTAATATCTGGGAGGCTAGTGAAACAGCTATAATTTTTACGAAAGCTGAACTGTGCCAGGTAGAATGGAGTTATCACATGTAGTTGTTTAAAATTTTCGGAAATACTTTGTTTTTAACGAAAGCTCAGTTGTCTAACAATGGAACGAGATGAAACTGTCTCTGAAAAAGGCACGAGCTCGTAGAGCGAGTGACTTTTTCTGACAGTTTCATCGAGTTGAATTGCTTAAGACAACTATGCTTGAGTGAATAAAAACAAAGTCATTCTCGACAAAAAATTTAAACAACGAGTGGTATTCGAATGATTATTTAATGAAATTGAATAACAAAAACCGCCATGTTTGCTCATGTTATATACCTTTTATTTTAAAATACTTTCCAGATCTGCCAGGTAATGTAAATTCGTAGTTGTGGACGTTCCAAAGAATATGAATTGCTTCTAAACATAATTATGGTTTTTAACCGTGTTTGTTGGAATTGTTTTCTTCAAATATTCATCAATTTTTTGATCTGTGTTACTTCCGAAGCGATTCATTATAAAATTAATGATTAAATATGACAGGTGACATCGCATACGCGATAAAAAAAATCGATCAGACGAATTTGGAAAGACAATTTTCGAAAGACCACTGCGATAGCGAATGTTTTCACGGAAAGACCGTAATGACAACCAATCACAATCCGTTATTTAGATTTAAATTAAATAATCAGACAAGTAACGTTTTATTTGTGTTTCAATAGTCTTTTCATTACTTTGGAAAGGGTACAAATTAGACTAATGTGTAAAGTAATATCTCTGATCCGAGTGATCTACACACTCGGATCAGAGATATTACTTTTTTTAGGTAATGACACAATGTATGATTTTTTCCAGGCTAAGGGGAAAAATCCCTAGGCGAGACAATTATGGACAACACAACTTTAGCATTGTTGCACTAATGCCATCGGAACCTGGCGCGGATTCAGATAGATTATCTATGATCCTGGTTATTTCTGAGTCGCTAACCTTTGGCTTTGGCTTTGATTTTTTGTTTTCTTAAATTTGTTTAAAGAATTGTTTCGAAGGTTAATTAATTTCTTAATATTATTAGTAAGCCAAGGGAAATAGTTTTTTGTAAATGCGGATGTTTTAAAAGGTGCATGGAGATCAAATAAATGGAACAATATTAAGGTAAAATATTCAACTCTTTCATGAGTGTTATTTAAATAATAAATAAAATCTAAGTTGTAATAATTTAGGTCGTTGCTAAAATTTTTAATAGTAATGTTTCTTAAAGGTCTGTATAAAATATTAACTGAATTAAATTTAGGCTTAAAAATTCGAAAATCGCATGATATTAAATTATGGTCAGAATAGCCATATGTTAACTTTTATTGTAAGTATTTAAAGAGTGCTTGCTGTAAGTTATAATTAGGTCAATAAGTAAAGATAAAGTAAGTGTAATTCTGGTAGGTTTTGCAATTATCTGTTTAAATGTTGATATAAATAAGTGAAACAATCGTACAGAATTATATCGAAGACATTAATATGGAAATAACCAATGCAAAATATTTCCTCAGTACATGGAATTTATTCACTAATAGACTCTTTAATGCTGATAAAAAAATTATCCACATTAAAAGTGGGAGGTCTGTAGACAACTCCCAAGCTAAAGCTGATTTTGTGCAATGAAAAAGTAATCCACATTTGCTTAACCCATCAACGGCCGAGCAATTAGAGATAACTCTAAAAGTTGATTTTAGGTAAAATTCTGCACTTCTTTTTATGATATCCATAAATGACTTATTGTATTACATACTATGAATTTTTCTTTTAAATATACATAATGTATATGCTGTAAAATTTCAGGCAATGGTCGATTCTATATAAAAACGTGCAGTATAAGGTTTAGAACGAGTGATTCCACTCCCAGACTAAGCATGAAGTAAAATTCCGAGTTTAGAAAAGCTTGAAAATTTGTGGAGCGACCAAACCAAATTTTGAGGCATTTCTAAACTCGAAATTTTACTTCATGTGCCACGCGTATAAAACACTGAAATATTGTGAAGTAAGAAATACACTCTCAACTATTTTTTTTAAATGAGTAATAATCGAAATATTTAAATAACAAAATATTTAAAATTTTCCCCTTACATTATTAAGTTAGGTCAAATGATATATATTAAATTAACTTATTTAGAAATATAATTAACCAAACATTTATAATGTTGCGTGTACACATCAATGGCGCTTAATGGGTTAATTGAGAGATCGCATTCAATTCGTTTGTATTTAATATGTTTTTATTTAATAAAAAGGTACTCCTCCGCCTTTCAAAAGTCTGTCCCTCATTATCAGTTTGTAGCACTCTATGTAACATTGATTATGAGGTACATTGTTTTATAACCATGTTTCGTAGAGTGCAATAATGTCATAGCTTTTCGAAATTATTTGTTCTTTTAATATGTTAAAGTTTGCAAGAAGAGATTTACATTTTATTCCAACAATTTAAAACCTTTCCATTAAATTATTTAAGAAGCAATAAAACAGTTTTTTATACATAGATTAATTAATTTTTTGTCACAAAAGTAATGAAATTTAAAATTGATATTGAAAACCAAGGTATATATTTATATATATGTCAATCTTTATGTAGGTTGCAGCTTTAATATGCTCGATTACATTACAATAAATAAGCGTTAATGAAGAGATAAATAATAATAATAATTAAATATGCAATAGTACAAAACATAAGTAAAAAACAAAAACGCAATTATGCGAATGATAAACACATATATCTATATACAAAAAAATCATCCAATTAATTAAACTAAATATTACCTTAACGATACAAACAACTCAGAAAATATATAGGGAAATAAAAAGGAGCATGCATGAAATGATAAATTATATTCAAAATTTAAAATATTTTTTTTAAACAATGTAAATAATTTATAAAACATGCATGAATTCTAGATGTCAATTTTAGAAAATATCTTCTTCATTAACTCCTCTCCATTACTGTCTGCATATTTGACAAAGGTGTTACCATGAGCCGACCAAGCATTTTAAAATCCCAATTTATCCTGCGTAAATTTGAATAGTTTATATCGTGATGGGCATAGATCGTCGCATAGTACAATGCCAGATTTTTCTCTAACAATTTACGCTCTTTATTATAGCAAGTTAATTTCCTGTGTTCTTATTAGATCTAAAACTCACCAATCCAGATAGCAAATAATGGTAAGTCCTCTTGCCTAAGGTAATGTCTCTCACGTGGCTAACAACAATTTCCTTGGCAGTGTCTGCAGAGCAATCAAGCACAACATATTTGTGTTCCCACCGTGACTGTTCCTCTAAACCTCTGAGGAACTGTAAAGCTTCCGTCACATTACTGATTCTCCTCACAGTCGCCACTTGGAAGCTTTCATTGCCCGGGATCAAACCCTGATAGATCTGCTGAAGTCTCAGTAGACCTGCAAAAAAAATTAAATAAATTAGACTTGCATTATATTTTTATTCACGAATATTTTACATATTTTGTCAATAAAAAAAATGTATTCACACTATAGAATTTTATACGTAATACTTATTATCAATTAGACTATTATAATTGTTGAATTAAACATTTTCAATGCAACTATTAATGTAAGTGTATAAAATGCGTAAAAAATATATGAATGCTCGATTTAATAGATTGTAAGTATAAGTAAAATACATTTTTAACATAATTGGACTTCACCAGTTGACACACATACACACAAACAATTGAAAACAAAATCAATTTAATCTCATTTTTATTGTTGTAATACACAAATTCAATTAACTCTGCAGATAGATTTTTCTAATGTAAAAACTGGTGATGGGCGTTTACGAATGATTTAAATAATCAGCTGATTAGTATTTGAATGATCTTAATTATCGACTGATTAGTACTTGAATAACCTTAATTATCGACTCATTATTTGAATGATCATTTCAATGATGATTCGAATGATCATTTGAATCATTATTCGAATAATCATTTAAATGATCATTCGAATGATAACTCAAATGATCATTTGAATGACTATTCGTATAATCATTTTAATGACGACTCAAACGATCATTCGAATCATCATTCAAAAGTTCAATAAAACGGTGATCCGGAGTACTTATCTATCTATCCTTTTTTTATACTTTTTAGAATTGTAACACATTGTTACAGTTTCCGTATTTAAATAAAAGTATTTTTGGAAAGAAATATTTTATTTCTACGCCGTATGTAACTATTTACATAAAACTAAGTAAAATATTTTTTAATTAATTAGTGTAATTTATTGTAGTATTGAAAACAAATGTACTTGATTGCTTACAAATCTAAAAATAGGTGACTTTTAGAAGAGAGAGAGAGAAAAAAGCAATTATATCACATTTGGCACAATAGAAATTCATAACATTGACTAATAGTTTTGTAGTTATTAGGGGCTAATATTTTAGTAGAAGTGCTCAAGAAAGACAATGAACATTATTTTAATTAATTTTTAATTATTGTTCCTCAATAATTATAAAAACGATTACACAATAATTATCACTTATACAAATATTTGAATTATCGCTATAAAGATAATTTATACAGGGTGCTTTTATAATTATATATATCCCAATTATATGCTGTAAATCTTCAGATATTCGTTGTTTCTTTAAAAAGTCAATTTGAAGCTTTGAACGAGTGTTTTTCAGTCCTAGATTAAGCATGAAGTAAAATTTCGAGTTTAGAAAGGCCTGGAAATTTGGTTTAGTGGCGTAGCGCGTAGCGCTACGCGACCAAACCAAATTTTCAGGCTTTTCTAAACTCGAAATTTTACTTCATGCGCCACGCGTAACAGACACTGATTTTAAGCGAAGTTCATTTGTTTACAATATTTCAGTGTTTTTAGTGTTTAATACGCGTGGCGCATGAAGTAAAATTTCGAGTTTAGAAAAGGCTGAAAATTTGGTTTGGTCGCGTAGCGATTTGGTTCATGCTTAATCTGGGACTGGAAAACACTTGTTTAAAGCTTTAAATTGAACTATTTTTAAAATAGCGTATGCATATGTATACTTAAAAAAAAAATTCCTTGTACAACTATTTAAATGATCATTCGAATGATCATTCAACTTACTATTCGAATGATCATTCATATTACCATTTGAATGTTCATTAATATCATCATTTGAATGATCATTGAAGTTATCATTCTAATGATAATTATAGATTATAAAATACTCGAATGATTCGATTATTTTCACTCAAGTTGGTCCATCACTAGTAAAAACGAAACAGACAAATGTACGCCTTCATCAGTGTTGCATGTATATAACAACATCATCAAGTTTTGAACGTGCTGTGATGAATATTGATTTAAATTTAAATATATTTAGGAAGTATTTTAAAACGAAATGCATTTTGTTGCTTGATTTCTGAACCTATTGATTATTCGCAGGGCGATTTAATTAGTTTTAAATGAATCAGTGTACAAACATTTCCCCTTCAGAGTTTGAAACGTTCCGTTTATAGAGCGAAGTAATATGTGGGACAAGGACAAGGATACTACGGAGGTAAAGGTGGAATAATCAATCAAAAAGTAATTCCACAAATTCCCCCATTTTTACATGAATGCACGTTCGTGAAAATTGTTGACTGTGACATAGGGAACTAGTATCGTCATTATACCACACACAAAGTTATTTTTTTGTATCATAATAAGTACATACATACACATTAATTATTGTTATTATCTATAATCTATTGATTTACACATAGGTGATTTAAATGTACTTAATATTGTTATTATCAAAGTAAACTACCTTTCAGACAAATATTAAATGATTTTATTGCCTGAAGAAGCAATAAAGTAGCGAATTAATTACATTGAAAAATTCTAATTCCATTAAATACAGTTTATATTTACCTATAGTAAAATGTATATGCATCTTGCAGGGTTTTTCTATTGCATGTCAATCAAATGAGATTCACTGTATCCTAAATGTATATCACCTTGTCAAATATATGCCAAAAGATTTCCCGATTTACCAAATGAGTTTTACTATATACCAAATACTTTTCGGTTTAATACTTTTGTTGAACATTTGTGCAATAATAATAACTTCCTTCAGGAAATATTCTATTTTTGTTATACATATGTAACACTACTTACGCCAGCATCTATTCTCCGAATAACGAATCCTTTTAGTTCATTGCTAACATGCATTTTTTGACGAACTGCAGCGATTGTGGTGCCAAGTGAAATGTAATTAACAAATTGTGATAAGGTTTTGAAATATAGGGAAATGTAGTGAAATATAGAGAAATGTATTTGATAAATGGGAAATGCATTTGAGATAAAGGGATACACATTCGATATAATGTGAAATGCAATAGAAAAACTCTGTACATCAATAATTAAAATATTAGACCGTTTCAAATATTACTTAGTGAAGCATTATAATTCTCACCATAGATCGATTAATAAGACAGACATTAATTTTCTATATGCGTGTAATTCCAGTAACGTGTTATCATTTAACATCTGATAAATTTAACCCCTGTTTCATAATATTTATTTAAAGTGGCTTTAACCCATTAAGTGGCACTGATACAATAACGCAACATTATTATTACTAAATACATTAATTTGATACATTGTTTCATTTGACCTGACTTGAGAAAGTGTGATGAAAAATGCAAACATTTTGTTACATAGATGTTCCGCTCTGCTTCGCTACCAAACCAAATTTTCAGGCTGTTCTAAACTCGAAACTTTACTTCATGCTTCATTAAAGAGTGAAAACACTTGTTAAAAACATCAAATTGAACGCGTTTATTAAATCGAAGAACGCCTGAACATTTACAGCGTATACATTATGTACATTTAAAAGAAACATTTCCAGTATGTATAGGCGATAGGCGGCTTTTGTATTTACCGTTGAGTTTGTCTTGAATCAAGAGATCCAGGATGCGCTATCTGTTTTTTTCTATCTCTTCTACTAACCAAGATTCCCTATAGTAACATCCAAATGTCACCACCTGTTCCATACAGACAAAAAAAAAGTTTTTCATAAGTTATGTATATCATCTTCCTGTATAAGATCCCTTGATTTTAAGATTAAATATTGTATAATATTTGTTAAAATAATTAATACATCACAAGGTGATATTATGGAAATAAATAGGGTTATTTTCGACGAAATTCTTCCACTGGGTTGTTGAAATTTATTATTTAGATCAATTTTGTTACAAAAATCAAAATCACTTTCGGCGGAATGGCAAAGAAAAAGAAATAAATAAATCAATATTCCCCACCATAAAATGCCAAAATATCAGTAAAAATTTAATAAAATAAAACATAAATGTTTAAATCTAATAACAAAAATATCAAAAGTCATAATAAATAATAAGGATAAAACTAAAAAGGGTCAAGGTTGTGGGATTTATATAATTGCGCTGATTGCCGAAAGATTTATATAGGCCAAGCCAGAAGAGCATTCAGTGAAAGGATAAACAAACATCAAAAAGCGTCCATTCATCAAAAGGACACCTCAACCTACGCAAACTATCTAATTGAAAAAACCGCAACTTTGACAATAACATTAAAATCGTTCACAGCGCCAATAAAAGACGGAAATTAAATTTATTAGAAAATTTTGAAATAAATAAAAATCTTAAATTAGAAAGTTTAGTGAATGCTCTGTTTGAACTCTCTAACTGAAGGAAAACACCCACTCCACATACACTTCTGAAATCTGTATATGTTGTAAATAAGTTTGTAAATCTCTGTTTATATTTCTTCACCTAAGGAAGCTAGAGAGTAGCAAACATTTGTAGTGATTTAATTATATTATCAAAAAATAAGTGCCTTAATAATCAACAAAGCGAATAAAAATAGGGTTGCTAATTAGTAGATGTAGGCCATTCATTTTAAAAGAACATGTTAATCATTGTTAGATCAATAAACAATTTTGAACAGCCTATAAATATTGAATGTCTACAAACCCTAACGGCACTGGATCTATCATAAATAATATTTTTAATTCAGTTTTAGTTATGCGATTGGCCTACAAATTGTAAATTTACCTACATTTTCAATTACTGGTATTTTGATAAATGGTAAAATTTCAAGTTTAGAAAAGCTTACAAGTTTTGATTTGCCAAGCGAAACCAAGCTGATTAAAAGTGATTTTCAAAAACACACACTTCGTCTTTAATTAGAATAAATAATTAGGATTTGAATCTATTGTTTTCATAAGAATTGGTAGTCGTTGATTTTTCGTAACTTTGTTGTATCATATGAAAACGATCACCGTTTTCATATGATTTTGTACAACTAATTATCGTATTATATTTGCTTAATAAAACAATAGCTTAATTTAATTTAGCAAAAAACCGGTACAAAATCAAATTAGCGGCATATTTTGGAAAGTATTTTAACGATTTTTCGCTAAACTGATATTTTTTTCACCGTGAATTAGTATGTTAATTAGAATATAAATTATGATGAGTGTTGAAAGGAAAAATTGAAATAATATTACAATAATTTAAACTTTAAGGATATACAAAAAACAATAACAATAACAGTTAAAAATAATGATAAACAGAATACAAAGGTTTAAAAGATAAAATGAAAATATTTAATGATAATTGCTCGTATTATCAGGCAACGTCTAAATCCAAGACTTTTGTTGTATGGATAGAAGAAGGCTTTGAATTTGCTAGTTTTTGGATTAGTTCAATAGACACGTTCTCTATAGGAGAGATATTAGTACTATGCAATATAAACATTTGCCTAAAATTTTTAGAAATAATATTTAATAGATGAGAAACTAATGCTCAGTAATGATGTTTGATAGTGGCATAAAATTGATAAAGTTCTGAATCAGCATTGGTAATAAAATACAGCGAATTTTTCGTTTGGATTTACATATCACGATTTTTTTATATATATTGACAGACATTTGTTGTTTTGTCTAAAAAAAAACAATTTAAAGCCTCTAACGAGTGTTTACAATCCCAGATTAAGCTTGAAGTAAAGTTTCGAGTTTAGAAAAGCCCAAAAATGTGGATTCAGGCTTTCAGGCTTTTTTAAATTCGGTATTTTACTTCATGCGCCACGCGTATAAAACACTGATTTAAAGTGAAGTTCAAAATATACTCCTTAATTTTTATTATCACATGTTTATTAATTTTACAAATGTTTATATGGAATATGTGAAAGTAAACTTAAAAGAAAATCCCTGTATTTTACTCGGTCATGTTTGTGTAATCTAGAAAAAGTGCATTTGATTGACGTAGTTTAAGTCTTATCTTTGATTCATAACAAAAATTAAATTAAGACAGGCTCCATTTTACTCAAAACCAACTGTCTATCAACATATTTAGCTCACCCGATATATTTTTCCTGTCAGCGTCTCTTTCAAAATTACCCTTCATGTTCTACATGATAAAATTACCCCGTTTACATCGATTCCCCATTTTCCAGTCTAGCCATAATAACAAAACACTTAAATAAGTATTAAAATAAACCGATTCTACGAAATAACCAACCACTGAAATTCTGCATGGAAATTTGATAAATTAGCACCAATTAAATTAAATCATATTTACACGTGACAGAGATTGATCGCGCTATAAACAATCAAACAGCAATAAATACATTTCGAGACATTAAACCGCCCTCTAGATCCCGCATAATTAGGTAAAACATTCTTTGTGAGTCGTACACAATACAGACATTAATTGAATATCGATTCCCATAAGCTCGATTTCATTATGTAAAATTTTGGTCACGATAAATCAATGCACGCTTTTTGATAAGATATTAATAAATTACGAGTTACGTGTTACAGTTGTTGGGAGTGGGGGAAATGGCGGGGTAGAAGGTAATTATATAAATAAATGATGAACGAGCGTAGCTTAATATGAAAATCGCGTTATGGTAGTTTGGTTCGGAGAGGGATATAATGTTGTACTATTTTTTAAGGGTTGTTAAAAAATGATTTGGTTAATGGGCTGTGATTTATTATATTTAGTGGAATAATGTTATTAAATAAAAGTAAGATAGTTCAATAAAATTAACCGACTTATTAGTAGACGTTAGAAGGGCGTTTTAATAAATATTTACGAATTTTTTTAGACTATTTAGTTTATACTAAACTTTGAATAAATCTATGTTTGTCTATTAATAATGTAGTCAGACATTAATTATGTCTATATTCGTTTTTTTTATTGGCCAACCAGATCTGGTGAGTTTTTTTATAGTGTTAGAATTTGGTTGGATACTCTACTTGTAGTTCTGACTTTTGCCTTCAAAATGAAATTGATTTTATGTTTTCTACGTGCTTGCAATGTGCTTAATTACCCTATCATTAAAGTATATTACGTAAGGAGAGTTGTAAATAGCAATAGTAATATTATGCACGAGTGGAAAAAGTTACACACGAGTCGCATTGTGGCGAGTGAGTAATTCCACGAGGGCGTAATTGCTTAACAACTCGAGTTTTGTACTATACTTTATCTACGACCACATTTAATTAGTAATATACAAATAAAAAAGAGATTAAAAAAATATTGTAATTTACATTTTGTGATTTGGTTCATAAGTTCGTACCGTTTACGCGATTTTTCGGGTAAGAAATCGTTTGTGGCAGTTTGGTTTTTTCACTGATTTCAGGTGGCGTACACATATCTTCCTCACTGTCGCTTGCCATTTCAATGCTTAAATTGAAAATAATTAGTTGATAAATGATATATTTTACTAAATATTACCTTCACCAATACGTATGTGGCAATGACAGTTGCAATTTCTAAAACTGTCAATCTCATGTAACCGCAGCTATTAGATTTAACGACAATAACTTCAAGAGCATGTGCGTAATGTTAAGTGTAAATCCTCGATGTGCGATTTTGTCACTTTACGCACGACACTTCGTAAGAAGCCGTTAACTTAGTTTATGCATTGTACGTAATCTAGCATTTGCTATAGTGGTCGTAGATAAAGATTAATTAAGTGGCGGAACAGGTTTCATTTATGGAGGATTGTTTAAAATTATATTTTCTATCAAATAGTGAATTAATTACAACATGGCATTCATATATCAATGACAAACAGTAGGGACACCTAAATAATCAAAGAACCTAAGAAAAATAAATTTCAAATATAGGTTATGTTGAAAATTGCTTCAATATAACAAACCAATATTAGAAATTAGTTAATAATAATACATTTTAATGTAGGTACTCACATAGCCAGCCATAAAAATAAATATTTCCGTCTTATTATTACTAATAACCAGTGGGGACTCGTCCATATGGGCTGCGGTGCTGCAGCCCCCCTGCCCCCCTCCCAGTATAAATTGAAAGAAAAGTATTTTAGACGAATTCCAGTTAATTCCTTTAGTAATATTTTTTAGCTTGACACTGCATGAAAATACTTGCTATCAAAACTTTGGGGCGTCCTACATTTAAAAAGTAAAATAAACTAGAAGAATTTGCTCAACATTTATAAAGGGTATGTGATTTGGGTGCCTGTTTAAATTATTTTCACAAGCAAGAAATTTTCGTTTTAAGTCTACATATTCCGATGCATGCGCTGTAAAATTTCAAGCGTTCTTAGTGTTTTTTACAAGCTTTCAATTTGAAGTTTCGAACGAGTGTTTCCACTCCTTGATTAAGCATGAAGTTAAATTTCGTGTTTAGAAAAGCCTGCAAATTTGGTTTGGTCGCTCCGCTTCGCGGAGCGACCAAACCAAATTTTCAGGCTTTTCTAAACTCGAAATTTAACTTTATGCGCCACGCGTACAAAACAATGACATAATGTGAAATTGAAAATATACTGTTAAATCAGTATCAAAAATATATTGCTAAAACAGGATTAAAAATGTACTGCTAATCAAGAATATTTTATATTTCACAATATTTCAGTGTTTCATATGCTTGGCGTAAGAAGTAAAATTTCGAGTTTAGAAAAGCCTGAAAATTTGGTTTGGCCGCTCCGCTTCGCTACGCGACAAAAAAAATTACAGGCTTTTCTAAACTCGAAATTTTACTTGATTCTTAATCAAGGAGTAGAAACTCGTTCGACACACAAAATTGAACTCATTGAAAAAAAAAAAAAAACAACGAATGCCTTTAGAATCTCACACACATAGAGATATGCAGACTTAAAAGACAAATTCCCGGTTTGTTTGTGTCTGCAGCCCCACCAATAAATAAATAACTAATAATAAGACTATAAGTTTTAATTCTATGCATTTTATTCATATTTAGTAATGTTCGAATTTTCTGGTTATGGATTAACCTAATCTAAATCTACTCTCTTGCATATGTAATATAGGATTGGCAGGGTTCTGTAGAATTAGGGTTTTCTATTATCATTTCGCGTCTTGTAATCCTTGTAAATCGGGTTTATGCATGGCGTGAGATGGATTTATTGCAGCTTGCAGAAGCCGTCACGTATTTGAGTCGGCGGTGGATTTTTGGATTTGCTCTAAGACCCGAAGATTTATTACACGAAAATGGGATGTGCATTTGGCATTGACACTTGCATACAAGTAATAAAACCCTTTCAGCCCTGAGTAGTATCCATTTAATATTTAACAAGAGGAATGGTTATATGAAATACTTTTAAATGGTGAAGTTTGATTTTATTTGTGTATAAAATTAATTTTGTTGTCTATCAAGTAGTTTTTCCTAAAGTTAATATATTTTTTATATTTAACAAATATTTAATAATAATTTATTAAATAATGTTCCTGTTATAGATGAATACGTTAGCAACCAGCGTCACATACATACAGAGAGTTTTATGTAACACCGAACATTTTTATCTAATACAATTTGACACCATTATTTTTAATGTGTAAATTGTGTTGCCTATATGACCATTACAAATTGTAGCCAATCAATCGCAATTAATGCCTCAACTTATACATACAGGGAGTTTTTCTATTAAGTATACATGTCCCAAGTACAGCGTATATACCGTAAATATTTAGATAATCGTTGATTTTTTAAAAGAGTTCAATTTGAAACTTGAAATAGTGTGTTCCACTCCCAGACTAAGCATGAAGTAAAATTTCGAGTTTAGAAAAGCCTGAAAATTTGGTTTGGTCGCGTAGCGCGAAGCGCGGAGCGGCCAAACCAAATTTTCAGGCTTTTCTAAACTCGAAATTTTACTTCATGCGCCACCGGTACAAAACACTGACATAATACGAAGTTTAAACAAAAATTACATTGCATCAGCGTTCTGTACCGGTAGCGCATGAAGTAAAATTTCGAGTTTAGAAACGCCTGAAAATTTGGATTTGCCGGGCTCGCTTCGCTCCGCCCGGCAAATCCAAATTTTCAGGCTTTTCTAAACTCGAAATTTTACTTCATGCTTAGCTTGGAAGTGGAAAACACTCGTTTAAAGCTTCAAATTAAATTATTTTAATAAACCGAGCTTCGACAAATGTATAACTTATGCTTATGTAAACTTGAAAGAAAAATTCTCGTTATGACAATGTTCGGTGTTACATAAAACTCTCTATATGTATATGTGACACTTGATTTTTTATAACTGTATAATTGCAATTGAATTTAAACAATGAAACAAGTACAGGATGTTCTTGGCCAAAGAAAAAGTATCCTTTTGTAGGTTTTTTAAAAACTGTAAAGCCAGCTTTTATCGATTTTTCTTTTGAAAGTCTGGTAGCGAACATGTTAAAGTTCATGTGATGCGACTTTTAATTTTTCCAAAGAAATTGTAGTTGATGTGTACAGTCTGACAATTGAACAGAATTTTAAAAGATTGTAACAGTTATAAACATACTTAAGTGTAATTGCAAGCACTTTTGTAAACTCGAAATGTTTTGCCAATTATATCAGTTCCTGCAAAGTATTGCATTGTTTAATGGTTGACGAACGTGTCAATTCAGAATTGTTTAATCGTCGTATTGCCGACGTCTAACGTCGACATCGTCGACAATTTTTCTATTAAGTATACATTCAGAGAGTCTTTCTTTTAAGTATACATACCTCAATATACTATATAGATACCCTGGGTCATATGTTCGTCGTTTTTGAAAAGAGTTCAATTTGAACCTTTAAACGAGTGTTTTATACTCCCAGTTTGAAAATGAAGTAACATTTCTAGGTTAGAAAAGTCTGAACATTTAGCTTCACGGAGCAACCAAACCAAATTTTCGGACTTTTCTAAACTCGAAATTTTACTTCGTCAGCCACTTATTCCAAGTGAAGTTCAAAGTATACTACTAAGGCAGTATGCTAAAAATATATATTTTGAAATTTGTAATAAATCAGTGCTTATACGCGTGGCGAATGAAGTAAATATTCGATTTTATTCTCTCATTTGTTTGAATGATGATAAGTCGAAACTAGTCGGAGAGAATAAAAACAGTAGTGAAAAAAAACAAGTGACTTTTATTCATACGGTAAATGCTCTGTTCACTGCACTCTTGATGAAACGAAATTATAATATTAGGTAATTTCAAATTAAAACACTTATTTAGTTTCATGTTGTTGTATTCAGTTTCCTGACACGTGTTTCGGTCAATGACGACCATTCTTAGAGGAATTACAAAAATAACTAATTAAAAGAAGAGATTACAATGTATTTATATTATGTGGTTGATTGCGGGAAAGTCCAGAGATTAAGAGATTCGAACTCGGTAATAGTTCGTTCTGGTTGTTTAGGAGATTATCACCACTTTTATTCAATTATCAATATTGATCAAGGGAAAAATCAGAACCAAGTTAAAGATATAAAACTTCTATATTTAATTGTTTTGATACCTACCATCGTTTGAGTCATATAGATAAATAATCCTGTGCCATCCGTAATACCTAACAGTATCAATAATGGCTTGATGGTATTCAGGTCTCATAGAGATGGCATAATCCAGAAATCCAGACGATGGCGCCAGCACCTTCTCCGGAAACCAAGGCGTGACGAAAGGCATCTGGAACGTGTTGCTGTATGAATGTAATGTGTCGAAGGAATCCGGGGAAACCGCCCCCAACATCGAATACACCCCTCTGGAGAACTGATTGCAGACTAAAACACAGAGAAGAAGAATAAAAAACAACATGAAAGAATTTTAAATCGCGTTACAAGAAAGAAAATATGGTGAAATAACAATACAATAAAGCTAAAGATGAATTTAAGAAGCGAATAAACACGTTGTATTTATTTTTCGCGAATAAGAAAATCATAATAGTTGCCTTAATAACGATTTTCAGAACTGATCTAAGTAGCTATTGTAAAGTTTCCGACTTATGTAGTTAGCAGTTATGTCGTACATTTTTTAATTAAAATTGGTTTACCACTATCCTTATTTTAGGGGCAGAAGTCATTAAACACATGGAACATTATAATGACTTACCGTTATCGAGGGTTTCGACCCCTTGATTAAGCATTAAGTAAAATTTCGAGTTTAGTTATTTCCAAATGTTCAGGCAATTCTAAACTCGGAATTTAATTTTATACGTATAAAACACCGATTTTAAGTGATGGCCAACAACACATACACCATTTTTAGTTAGAATAACAATAATTCAAATATTTTAAAAGATATCTATTTTATTAATTTATAATAAATAGTTAGGCTTTGGATATATGTTTATTGTAATAAAAACTGGAGGCTATTGATTCATCAGAATTTTTGTATACAAGGAGTTTTTTTCAAATATACATATTCTAATTAACTGTATACGCTGTAAATATTTAAATATTCGTTATTTTTTAAAATAGTTCAAATTGAAACTTGAACGAACATTTTCCACTTCCAGATTAAGCACTCGAAACTTTAACTGTATTGTTTCGAGTTTACGTGAAGTGATTAATCACAAATAGAAAGACTGTTATTCCTTACTTCACTTTTTATTTTTATGTTAGATGTACATTTCGAGACACAAGGTGCTCATTATCAATAACAAACTGTTTGTTATTGATAATGAGCACCTTGTGTCTCGAAATGTACATCTAACATAAAAATAAAAAGTGAAGTAAGGAATAACAGTCTTTCTATTTGTGACTCGAAACTTTACTTCACGCGCCACGCGCATAAATCGCTGATTTCAATGTGATGTTCAAAATTTACTTCTAAAGTAGTATGCTAATGACGTATATTTTAAACTTTACAATAATTCAGTGTTTTATACGCGTGATGCAGGAAGTAACATTTTCAGGCTTCTCTAAACTCAAAATTTTACTTCATGCTTAATTCAGGAGTGGAAAACACTCCTTTATAGCTTCCATTTGAATTCTTAGAAAAAAAATTAATAAAAATAAATAAAATAAAATTTAAAAAAAATTAATAAAATAAAAATAGATAAAAGATAATTATCTATTTAGTTGATGATTTTTACCTTTAAGCCGTTATGATTATAATCAATATGCAGTAGTACTAGTATGTATTCCACATAAAATTAGTGATTTAATAAATACACTGTCTAACTTTTTTTATATATTAGCACCTCTATAATAAGTTCAAGTAATCAAAAACATATTTTCACCCACTTCATTGTATAATATAACACAGCTTGAAAAGGGCAGGGCAATTTATTTGAGAATTATTCATATCCACATTATTTATGAATAATTGATTCGGCGATATAAAATACGTACACATTATCGGCAAAATATTGTATGTAACCATACGTGCTTTCATGATAAGAAGCATTTTGTAGAAAACAATGTTTGTGATTTAATACGAACGATTCGGCACGTTATTTTTTTTAATTTCGTTTCTTTTAAACTATGTAACTGTTCCAGATGTCGTAAATATTTATTTAACCTGGTTTTATTGTTACTGATGTGTTTTATAGATATAACATTGGAATTAAATTGATATGCTCTTGTATAGAATATATTAGTAAATAACGAGGTTTCTAGATATGTATTACAATTTCTCAACACTTTTGAACAGCACAAAAACACAGTTATTTTGTATTTATAGACTATAAAAATTTCAATCAAATACCTATATATTATAAAACTACTATAGAGTTCTTGAGCTTATGCTTTATTATAAAGTTAACGATTAATATTAGTATTGGGCCCGTTCATCAGAGACAATAGTTGGGAGTTTACTGCCAACTGTTTGGGAATTCTCTGATGACCGGATTGTTAATAGTGAACGTGTTTGGGATTCTTGCAATCGTACAAAATAGACCGACCGAAGTACTGTTCATTAGATACCAACATACATCACAAACAAATCCAAACATGTTGAATATTGAACATTTTGATAAACGGGCTCATTAACAAATTATATTTAGCATAAATTAACTTATTTCTTGGTAATAACGTTAAAATGACGTAATGACGTTAACATATCGACTATCTGCAAACAATGGGCAAATTCAATTTCACTTTATGTTATACTATTTTTAAGTTTTTAACTATAATTGTGTTTCAAATATTGTTAAACGGTAATTAGTTGTTTAAATTTCATATTATAAATTAATATAGACAGTACTATAAATAACATTTCTAGAAGTGTATTATTGTACTACATGTAAACCAACTATTTTACCACGTAATTAATTTTTGTAAGCCCTACACAACTTAGTGTTATATCTTTACAATTTTCTTCTCAACTTAACAAGAAAAAGAAAACTATGAATATTCCATAAACTTATAAAAGAAAATCATACACATCTCATTTTAACCTTTGACCATGGGTATTTCTAAAAGTTTTATTATTATTTTTAAAAGTTGAAATATTACAATACAATTTACTCCACGGGTAATTTAATTTTATTTAAATGCATGCCTCGGGGTGAAGTTCATTGATTTTCAATAACTCAAGAGCCTTTTTCATTGTACCATTTTTATTCTGTCTGTTTTTATTTCTATTGAACAGTAATCCTGGAGCTAAAGTGCACAGGAAGCCATTAGCACTCAGTCTAGTGGCAGCTAAGAGTGTTCGAGCTTCATTGAATATCCGATCAGGATTTTTCCATAAAGTTACAAGCAAATTGTAATTGTATTGTGATTGAATTTTCAATATATTTACGCGTCCCCCTTTATAATGGATATATTTAATAAAAAGGATTAAAGTCAATAAAATAAAAATGACTGCTTCTATTATCACTTCTTTTTATGATTAAACACAGTCCAGTCGCACAGTGGTCCCGAATGCAGAAAAGCTGGCCATAATATAAGGGCTTAGGCCGATTTGTCTGAAATTGCAAATATCGGGTTTTTTAAGCGTGCTGGTTCAGAATCTGATTTTGAAATTTCAAAAAACAAAAAGGCGGACCATATATGACGAGGAATAAAATAATTATGTTTCTTTTTTTCCATAAAAAAACATCACCCTCGTGTTTTTTGAGCATGCTAATTCAGAATTTGATGTTAAATTTAAAGAAAAAACAAAACAAAAACGGATTTACTGTTTTTTTATAAAACAACATAATTTTTTTGTCCGTCAGATTTGATTCGCCATTTAATCAAATCTGACGGACAAATAAATATGTTGTTTTATAAAATAACAGTAAATCCGTTTTTTTTCAATTGAATTGTTTCGAATTCGGTCATTCATTGAAATTGTTTTCTATTTTGATTAATTTTTATTTACATTACCTTGTATGTATAGATTATTGTGTTAAAGAGAAATTCGAATCGGTAAAATTTTAAACCGGCCTGTGGCCGTGTTCGTGTTCGTGTTTGTTGTCTCAGATTTCCATGAAACTTTTTTGAATTTCTGACTATACTCTGTGCAATACACAATAACAAATGTATTCTTGCCAAAAATATCTTTATAATTACAGAGGGGGCGGCGAATTTGGACTACGCCCCGGGCGGCTGAGGCCTACGCTACGCCACTCCTATAATGACGGTTGACATTAAGTCAGCGCAAGGCGACAGACACTAAGTCCATCGTGTCCACTCGACATAAGTCGGCGTCAGTCGACATTTGAACTGTAATGACAGATGACATATAAGTCGGCGCTAGCCGACATTTGGACTATAATTACGGTTGACACAAGTCGGCGGTAGCCGACATTTAAACTATAATGACAGTTAACATAAGTCGGCGCAAGCCGACATTCAATCAATCGTGACAACTTGACGCGAGTTTGAATTGAACTGTATTGAGATCGCCATGTTATTTATTTTCTTTGTAACAGTTACGATACACATTTTAACACTTGTGACACATTTTAACGTATTGAGTGTCTTCCACTCCCAGACTAAGCAGACTAAGACAAATTTTCACGGGGCTTTTCTAAACTCGAAATTTTACTTCATGCGCCACCCGTATAAACCACTAATTTATAGTAAAGTTAACGACATATAACGCTTAGATGTGATGGTGATCAATATTTACATTCCTTTTTTTGTGAAGAGTTTTGGAATAATAATAATTAAAGCAGAATAAATGTATTTAAGCAACTAACCAGGTAGGACTCTTTATAAAAAAAGCTGCACTGCAAACGAAATGGCACTTAATGGCAGCTAGTTGTTTGCTTTTTATTTTCACAATAGCATTACAAACAAGGTGGCGTTAAGATTTTGACCGAACACGGCAGAACAAGTAATGTTTTCCTTGTAATAATAATATTTGTATTATTTTTCATGCAGATTTTCGATGGCAAAGATTGTTAATTATCAAAATATTAAATCATTTCGACAATTTTTATTATGCAGTCAATAATTCTACTTACTTTAAGGAAATGAATCGATTTCACAGATCTAAATACCGTTAACTACACGCTTATCAATCCACGAATACAAAACTCGTAAAAATCCCGCAATTGCGTCGCCAGATGTGCACCGCTCCAAGGTTACTTTTGAAATTGGCACTACGGTTAGATATAAACGGTAACTGCATAGAAAATTTAATAGAGCTAATACTAATCTATCAAAATTGTTACGTCAAAATCCACAAATAGTAATTTTATTTTTTTACTTTTGGCCAGCTTTTCGGGATTTTGATCTACTGTGAGTCGTCAGAGACAAAAATACCACCTAACCTCTAAAAATCATCCGAATAGGCTGCAAATTTGCGTGCATGTCAAGTACTGGACTGCGTGAAAAAAAGTTTACCTCTCCTACTTTAAACAAAAAATGTAGCTGAGAGGATTTTAAACAAAAAAGTTCCTTAGCACAAATAAACCGTTCTCTCAGAAATAACGATTCAAGTAACCAGTCATTTTGAATTTCAGTTGCGCGCGCGAACTGACTTATTTGAGCAAATGCATAACAAGTCGACGCGTCGCGACGGTAGAAATTCGATAACTTTTGATCGCAGTGTCCCACTGGAAAAAATAAAAAAAGGTATTTAAAGGAGAAGAGTTCAGCTTTCTTGTAGAATAATTATATTTTCCCATAGATGAAGTCCACAAGTCTGTTAATTATATAAACGCTGCAAGGTAATGGTATTCCACATATTAATAAAATGTTTAGTCTAAAGAATGATTGTAGTATTGCAGCATTGATTTTATTATAAAAAAATTAAATAAAACCGGGTGCCTGGTTTATCATGCACCCGAATGCACTCGTCTTGGCCGAAAACAAGTTTAATTTTTTAACAACGTCCATCTACTATTTACGGATTTTTTCTCTTCGTTTACTTCTATACAAATACATTAGTCAAAAGTTATTAACTAGAATACGTCTGAAATATTTATCTTTCAATAGCAGCCCTTATGGACGAGCCGCCACTGCCGTAAAGCCATTTTATAAAGAGTGTAATAAGAGAATAATTCAAATAATTACTCAATTAGCTTCTAATTTTCAAACTTAAATATTGTATAGAATTACAAATAAAACTTTTCAAACATTTAATAGTCTCACATTAAATCAATTTACTTTTGATGGATCAAGCATTAAAATAGTCTTGAATCGTATAAATCGAGATTGCGTTCAAATATAATACCCACTAAAGGTCAATTTAAGACGTAATTCAAGTAAATGATTTATTAATTGAGAATTTTGCAGGAGAAGCCATTTTGATAGATAAATGCACATTAAATCATATATCAACGCCAATCGTTGTTCGGCAATTTGAAAATACTTTAGTCAGTTTTATTAATTAAACATATTGATGATTAATTGATCTATTAATAGTAATACAGCAATTGTGTATCAATATAAGCACATCAAGACATTTACACCAAACCGTGGAAATTGTCGGTATTGCATTTAGGGATAGTACATGTACAGGGTGGTCACATTTTTGGGTTACTATAGGTAATCTCTGTTAGTAAAAATGATAGAAAAAAACGGATGGCGCATCCTCGATATGGTTTTTTTATGACAAACTCAACGGCGAAAACAAAAATCTGCTATCGTCTTTTGTTTTCGAGTTATAGCCAAAAGTTCATTATTTTCCATTTTCGATTTTTGTTAATATCTCAGTTATTTATTGTTTTATTAAGATAAGAGTTCCATATTATTGAGTCACTTTTTTTTTATGGGAATTCAATAGGATTAACAAATTATTGATATCTGTATTAATAAACAAGATACAACACAAAGTTGTGTTTTTTTACATAAAAGTTATAGTTGGCTTTGCTATAAATAGTTTTTTTTCTCTTCTTAATGATGTATCTATGAGGATGTTATATTTGCGTTTTTATAAAAATCTATAATATTCTCTTAAAACATTTTAAATATATTAAAAGTGCGATTCTTTTCGAAATCTACAACAAGTTAGTCTTAGAAAGACTATACCAAACATTCATTGAAACAACTACTTCCCGGGCTAATACCCCGACGGACATTGAATTATACAACAAGTGTTGCTGTTACATACAGCAACCTACTGCAAATGTAACAATTTGGGTCAAATTATTCAGGCCATCTATAGACGCGTTTCGAGATTTATCTCTCATCAGTATAGCTTTGCCATTCCCTCTAAACAATTTGACACCTTAGACTGGCGGTCACGTTACCGTTCAAACATAAGTATAAATGAAATTGCCAATTCTTGGTTGCAGAATACTTCAAACATTAAAAGTGCGATTCTTTTCGCAATCTACAATAAGTTAGTCTTACAAAGACTGTATCAAACACTCAATTGGAATTTCATTTGTACTTATGTTTGAACGGTAACGTGACCGCCAGTCTAAGGTGTCAAATTGTTTAGAGGGAATGGCAAAGCTATACTGATGAGAGATAAATCTCGAAACGCGTCTATAGATGGCCTAAATAATTTGACCCAAATTGTTACATTTGCAGTAGGTTGCTGTATGTAACAGCAAACACTTGTATAATTCAATGTCCGTCAGGGCATTAGCCCGGGAAGTAGTTGTTTCAATGAGTGTTTGATATAGTCTTTGTAGGACTAACTTGTTGTAGATTGCGAAAAGAATCGCACTTTTAATGTTTGAGGTATTCTGCAACCAAGAATTGGCAATTTCATTTATACTTTTAAAGATATTTTATTATTACTTTGAATAAAGTATTTTAACTAAAACTGTTCATAATTTAATGATAAACAATTTGATATTAACAAGCCTACTACGTCCATTGTTAATATCAAATTGTTTATCATTAAATTATGAACAGTTTTAGTTAAAATACTTTATTTAAAGTAATAATAATTTATATATTTTTTCTAACACATCTACACTGGTTGTCAGTATTTCAGGTAAAAAGCGCTTTAATTATCGGGGAAACCCAAAGGTCCTCGTTGTCGTTGACCACGTTTTTTCCCGCTTGTATAGCTGTGCGAGAGGGATTAGAAATAAGCAAAGCTATAAAAGCGAGAAAACACGTGGTCAACGACAACGAGGCCGTTTGGGTTTCCCCGATAATTAAAGCGCTTATTACCTGAAATACCGAGATACACTGGTTCTCGGTATTTCAGGTAATAAGCGCTTTAATTAACGGGGAAACCAATTCTGTATTTTTTTGTACATCATTCTTGAAAATGGCATCAAGCCAAAACTAGTAGGAAAATACATTTATTAGTAAAACAAACCAAGTGAATTTAAATTAAAAACCTATATTTTAACCTTATTGGTTTTATTCTAGGCCTCTCAATTAATTATAATTATCTCTTGTAATAAGGAATAACATTTACAAAAAATGCATTATTTTTCAACTCTACGAAATTTGAATAATGCTTTTCCATGTAACTATTCAAAGTACTGATTAGCATCACGTGTGCGTGTGAGTTATACTGAAATTCACTCGCTAGACTGGTTCATCGATTTCTGCATTTGCTGTAATGGGATGTGAAGGGTGCCACTGTGTTAAACGATGTTCTCATCGAAATTCTCGTCACAATGGAATGTTGTTAAGTCTTTTCGCAAATACTTACTGAGCCTCGATAATTTGAATGCATCTGCTGTGTTGATTACATCTACGTACGCTTGGAGTTCGAAACGTCGTGCAGTCACGTTCTGGTTGTGGTTGAGCATTGCGAATTTGAATGCCGTTTGGACTTCATCTGTGCCTTGTTCAAATATTGCACCTGAAATATAAACAACATTAAATCAATTCGGCATTAAGAAAATTTCTTATTTGAACAGTAAAATTCAAACGGATTACTTTCTTCTTTGTTTAGAGATAGTATACCTCAAAACAAACAAGAATGTAATCCGTTTGATCATTTAGATGTATAAAGACAATATTTAATGAACTGCGTTTCACTTCAATTTCTTTACATATAATGTAAAAATAATGTAGCTATAGCAATTAAAGTATATGTTTAAACTTTGTTTTTTTTATATGACCAAACTTAGGGTGTATTTCTTGCGAACAGTTGCAGTCCTGCTTTAACAGCAGGCTATTTTAAACATCAAATTTTAAGATGTTGGTAAATGATTATCAATGTGACAAATAAATCACATTTGTTAAATAAATTGTCACGATGCAGAGATTTTCATAAAAGAGAACGCTACAACTTGCAACTTTACAACACATACATTCTTTTAAGTATATGTTCAGATATTCCATATAAACATTTTTAAAATGAATGAACATGTGATCAGAACTAAGCAGTATATTTTGAACTTCACTTTAAATCAGTGTTTTATACGCGTGGCGCATGAAGTAAAATTTCGTGTTTAGAAAAGCCTGATTTGGCTTGGTCGCTCCGCTGCGCTACGCGACCAAGAAAAATTTTCAGGCTTTTCTAAACTCGAAATTTTACTTCATGCTCAGTCTGGGAGTGGAAAACACTCGTTAGAGTTTATGAATTAAAAGTTTTACTAAGATCACGAATCTCTAAAAAATTACATCGAAAATTCGTAACATGTATACGTAAAAGAAAAATTCCTTGTATTCAGAAATTTCAACATATAAATGGGCAGATAAAAAATCTTTACTTTATTAAACATTTCTTGAATATGTGTGCCCCCTTGTCTATAAATGCGAGCGCCCATGAATATAATTGTAATATATGAACAATATAAAATTCGATTACAGGCTAAAAAATCTTGGTCGATGGCCATGTATGTGCAACTCTCTAAGTTCAACAAAATATATTATTATTCTTATTATCTTGATAATATTTGCAAATCCGCAGAAAAATGGTGCTATTAATATTTATTATACAAAATGTAACTATTTTAAAGTTTCCAATATTACTAAATTTTCTTGATGCAGAAAATGTAATCTAAAGCATAGTGCGTTGTAAATTTATTTTATCCTCATATAAAATTAATGGAAGGCACGTTGACGTTGAAATATTAAACAATATGCAAGAGAGCTGATTGCGTTCGAAGCGCATTTCACGTTCGGAGAAAATTTTATAAATATTCGATGCGTTTCATGGTAATGATAAAAGTTGAATTATGTAAAGAAAACACAAATATACCGTGAAATAAAATATTTAAACACTTAAAAATAGATTAAAAACTTTATTTCGAAAACATTTGCTGTAAGTAAGTATATAAATGCAAGAAAAGAAAAAAATATGTCTGAATTTTAGTAATTAATTGAGACAACAAACTAAGATCCGACTGAGGACCGAGACAAAACATCCGCAGGGCTTTATCGCAGAAATACATGAAAGAGTATAGTTTGCTTTGCAAACAAAATCAAGATAATTGGCATTTAAACAAATTACAGTTCGCATAACATAAAGCAAAATATTTTGTAAAAATATTAATAGTGCTTACTTTCAATATATTATTTAACCGAATAACGTTGCAAGCGCCAACTTTTGCGAATTAATGTTTTACGAAATATCAGAATATCCTACTGAATTTTCCTATCATTTTTAGGGTTTAATTGGCAAACACGTTTTAGTTAAAATCTACAAAGCTGTCAATAATTCGTTTTATGTGTTATGTTTTAATATATATTTTTGTTCAATTTCTGAAAAATACTGTTTAGTTGCTTAAAACGTTATACGGCGGAGCCCTGGCAATTTGTTTAGATTTTTTAATTAAAATATTAACGCCAGGTTTCTCCAACGCATCTTATCTAGATAAAATCGATCTTAAAAATAAGACGTACTTAAAGTGTTGCACCAACTATAAATCAGATTTTAAAGTCAGACAAAGGTCTTACATTATAAGACGCCAAAATTGGCGTTTTAAGAAGCTGATCTAACCTAAACGTCAGAGTAACTTCAATCAATGCGGATTTGTAAAAAGGCAGATTAATTAATTCAAGTATTATTTCAACTAGATATGATGTAAATTCCGTAGATATGGTAGATATTGGAGAAGATAATAACTTGCCAGCAATACCTCATCATATTTATCAACGGGATAACCTTTTCAAAAAGTATGATTGCAGGCAGTTTTTTTTCTGGATTTAGACTTACGAAAGAAAGTGTATTAAATATTCTCCAAAAATTCTCCTCCACCAGTTTTAAAAATGTCTCTCTTGTTCTCAGCAGCACTATTTCTCATTGCGTCTTTTAAACTTATCCTCGTTTATTTGTAATAAGCTCCGAAGCTTATTCTTTTTCGCGGTTGGTCACCGCGTGCGTAGTTTCATTTTCCACTATTTTATAGATCGACACAAGGGCGTTAATAAAGTGCGCTCCTCTTTTGTAAAATTCACCCGTTTCCTTTGGCTTTTCGAGCTTTTCAATGACACTAAATAATCGGCTGCGGTGGATAACGGTTAGAAATAGATTTGACGTTAGAAAACATGTAAAATTACATAAAAAAATCGACGTTGCCAAGCGTATGCAATTCTTATCTAAGATATATACCGTACAACAATTTTTTCACGCAGCATAGCAAAATCCATAGGTTAATACAGTACAATAGGATTTTCTGAAGTAAGAGAAAGACAAAATATATAGCATACGAATCGTGATAATCACGCACGCCTACGCATTCGAAAATAAATGTTATACTGTTTGTCAAATTTTACTTCAATTGCAATTGTCAACTGCTGCGATGTCTTATACTCTGGAAGAGAGAATACAAATTATTAAATGAGTATACAGTGGCAATTCGATAAGGGCTACTGTTCATTTATTTGTGGCAATTTTGAGAACCGGCAAATTTCACATTGTTCAACAATTTCAAGAATTGTTCGTGCATTTGAACAGACTGGATGTGTTGCTAACAATAATTGCGCCAGAAGAGAACAAAGGGCTGCCACAGAAGACCAGGTAAGACGGGACATAATGATTTGCGCAATCGCAGAAGAAGATTCGTCAAAATCCAGCTTTCGGATTGCTACAGAAGTTGATACTAACAGGGAAACGGGTCCATAAATTCTCAAACGAAATGGATACAAATCTTACAAAATTTCAATAGTTCATCAAATATTTTCAATAGATGACATTGAAAGAATAGTGTTTTGTGAAACGATGATAGAACGTGCAAACGGAAATGATAATTTTTTTATGAATATTTGTTTTACGGACGAATCAACCTTGCCACTATTAGGAAAGCACAATCCTAACGTTATTAGGTTTTGGAGTAGGGAAAATCCACGCCACTGAATGGATTTTCGAACTCAATATCCACAAAAATTGAATGTATGGGCAGGTATCATTGAAGACCATATTGTTGGACCCTTCTTCATTGAGTGAAATTTGATAAGAGTGAAGAATTTGGATCTTCTCCGGCATAAAATAATTCCAGCGATGAGGCCACTTCCAGAAGTAGACTTTGACCAAATATGGTATCAGCAGGATGGCTGTTCTGCGCATGATATGGATAATGTGCGTAAATTTTTAAATACTACTTTTCCGAATCGTGTAATTGATAGAAGAGGTGATATCAGGTGGGTAGCCAGGTCTCAGGATTTAGCTGTAATTGACTTTTTTCTTTGGCCATACGTGAAACAGAAAATGTATAATCATGTAAGAGCTAAAAACTTAGAACAGCTTCGCCAAAGGATTCTCAATGTGCTTGGAACCTTTTGAATAATACGACTGTTTCTGAACTATTTGATGTTTATTGTACTGTTTTCGTGTTACAAGTTACCCGACAGGACCTCGTTCTCACGCGCGTACAATCTTCTATTATTCTTCACCATGGAAACCAAACAAAACCAAAAAGGCGGTCGCGGATTGCTAGTCCTGTCCCAATCTCCCGTGTAATGGCACCAGTATCGAAGCGCGAAAATTCAAATAACAATACTCCATCCAGTTAAGTGCTTCATAATCATGAAAGGACAAATAATTCAAATGACTTCGTTTGAAATGACGAACAAAAATGATTAATCGAAAACAGACTTTAAACCTTTCTCATTCCCAAGTTGAAAACAAGTTTATTGAAATGGTCACGTGGAGTCGACTTGGTGAAGACGTCGGCTAGTTCAAGTTCTGATGGTACATAGCTGACGATGATCCCTTTCTCAAGCTTCTCAGGGATGTGATGAAATTTGATGTCCACGTGCTTTGTTCTCTTATGAAAGACTGAATTTTTCACAAAACAAAGCGCTCCTTGGTTATTCATCTTTAAAGTTGTGGCTTCATAGACTGGTTCTCCGATGTCTTTCAGGAAATGACGAATCCAGGTTGCCTCTTTCGTTACTTTTCGCTGCGAACATTAATGATCCTAGAGCCGCCCGCTACGGATAGGCGTTCTCGCCACTTTCGTCGTCGTCCGGCTTCTTCAGTCTCACGTGCGGATCAGCTGGAGTGCTGACGACTGCTGCATCCTGCATACGAAACTTTTCGATCACCTTGCGAATGTAATTAGACTGGTGAATTAATATACGACGATCGTTGGTTTCACTTATCTCGTCTAAGATCTCCATCTCAATAAAATGTCCAGGTGGGTGGTTGGAACCCTTGGTCTAGCATGAACTGATTGAACTTCTCGTTCCAGCAACGCGATGCCTGCTTTAATCCGTAGAGCGACTTCAGCAGCTTGCAGAGCTCATCACCGCTGACGTCAGCGCCCTCTGGTGGGTCCATGTAGATGGTCTCCCGTAGGTCCCCATATAGGAATGCCGTGCGTACATCGAACTGGAGGATTTTTGTAATCGTTCTTGACTGCTGTTGCCAACAAGATTCGTATCGATTCAAATCTTGTCGTGGGTGAAAATATCTCGTCGTAGTCAACTCCCTTATTTCGAGAAAATCCTTTAGCACACAGTCTGGCCTTGAACCTTGGCTTGTTCGATGTTGCATCCTTAATGGAAAAAACCTATTTAGACCCGACGATTTTCATGTTGCCAGTTCTCTTCACAAGTTGCCACGTGTTGTTCCTTTCTAAGGCGTTGAGCTTCTCAGTGATTGCGTTTGACTACTCCCTGGACTCCCTGCTGCCCATGGCTTCCGAATAGGTCTGCGGCTCCTACACCACAGTGATGTTCGCGGTATATCTCGGTGGGCGTCGTAAGTTTTCTCTACTCCTCAGACTGTAGTTTCTGGTATCATCGGCTGCTGCCCCGTGGTCCTTTTCAGCGGCTTCGGCGTTTCTCTGGAGCCCGTCGACTCGGCCTCCCCCACCCGGGACCAGTTGAGGCTCGATGATCTCTGGCTTAAGAGTCCTCGCCGGCGGCTGCTGCACCTTGGGAGCTGCACCTTGGTGAGCCGCTTGGTCTCCAATTCCAGGATCATCATCAGTAATGTTCTCGGCAATTTTCACTGGTACGATACGAATCGGAACTGTCCTCTTCTCGGCATCGATCGTTGTATGTTCATCGAAGATCACGTTCCTCGACACCCTGACCTCCTTCTTCACAGGATCAAACAGCTGGTAGTTGTCAGAATTACCGTCGTATCCAACAAACATGAGTTTGCTGGATTTGTCGTCGAGTTTGGTCCTTTGAGTGTCGGGAATGTGCATGAATGCAGTACATCCGAACTTCTTTAAGTGTGACAGTCAGCTTCCTCCCCGTGAAGGTCTCGTACGGCGTCTTATTCGCCTTCTCGCTCGTTGGAGTCCGGTTGAGGATGTAGACAGCCGTGTTAACCGCTTCGCCCCAGAGGTACTACGGCGCACTCGTCGCGCGCATTATGGATCTGGCACTCTCCATGACCGTGCGCATTTCCCTCTCGATACGCCGATTTTACTGCGGCATATACGGCGACGTGTTCTCCAGGATGATGCCCTCTTTCTTCAGGTTGCCCAGCAGATCTTCATTGATGTACTTGCGACCGTTGTCACAGTACAAAGCCTTGACCTTGCAACCGTGCTGTTTCTCCAGCATCTGCACGTACTCTTTGGAGCGAGCCAAGACGTCAGATTTGTGCTTCATGGTGCTGACAGTGAGGTACGACGTCGCGCTGTCCTTGAACAAGACAAAATAACTCGCCCCTTCAGATGATTCGCTCGATATAGGTCCGCACACGTCAGAAAATACACATTTTCCAACTTCCTCCTTGCGGCTTTCTCTGGACGGATGTGAAAAACGGTGCTGCTTGCCATACAAGCAAGATTCACAAAGAATCTCTTCCTCGTCACTCAGTGTTATGCCTGTTATGACCCCACTCTTGATCATGCCTCGAATACGCGTAAAGTTTACATGGCCAAGTCTGTCGTGCCACGCCTTCAAGCTGTTTTCTGAAACTGGATAGGCTTGATGGGTAGCGGCCATTCTGAACAACATTCGATATACGTTGTGGTCATCGAGAATTGCACTAGCAACGAGTTTTGAGTTGTCTAGGATTTCGGCGTTCTTCCCTTTCTTGACAATTGACCAACCCTTCTTGGTTACGACGGCTTCCGAGAACAGGTTTCTCTTCAAGTCCGGGACAAATAGCACGTTCGTAATGATCGATTTGTGCCACTCACCTTTAACAGATTTTTCAATCTTGATATCTCCTTTTCCCAAGACAGGAAGTGACACGTTGTTTCCTATCACCACATTAGTCCCTCGAGCGACTTCTGACAGGTTAAAAAACTGCTCAACCCTGTACGACATGTGGGCAGAGGCTCCGCTATCCTTGACCCACGTATATTCTACGTTGTCTAGTCCTCCAGCAAACTCCACGATGAATGAAGAGTACTCCTTGTCGTCATTTGTTGACTTTTGCTTCGGCTTGCTCCCGCAGAACCGCGCGATGTGTCCCTTCTTCCGACACAGGTAGCAGACGACGGTGGATTTTCCCTTTGGTTTGTTCTAGTTGTCCGGCTTCTGGCTGCCCGGTCCCCCTGCTGACATCTTGGTCTGCTTCGTCGATTTGTGGGATTTTCAGACCCGATTTATGCCAGACGTGATTGAAAATGCGGTTTCAAATTGTTCAGACAATGTCAGGTTTGCATTTTCGTCAATCAACCTAGACGTTAGATTTGCCAGCGTCTGTCTGTCGACTTTGCGGGTGTCCTGGGCCCATAACCTTTTGAATAATACTACTGTTTCTGAACTATTTGATGTTTATTGTACCGTTTTCGTGTTACAAGTTAACCGACAGGACCTCGTTCTCACGCGCGTACAATCTTCTATTATTCTTCACCATGGAAACCAAACAAAACCAAAAGGTCGGTCGCGGATTGCTAGTCCTCTCCCAATCTCCCGTGTTATGGCACCAGTATCGAAGCGCGAAAATTTGAATAACTCAATAGAACCATTACACCTCTAATGCTTCATAACGTGAGAAGGAACTTCTATGACAGATTAGGGCACTGTTTAGCGGCGCAAGGAACTCTATTTGAACATTTATTATAAATTACCAATTCATGTTTTCATATGTATTTTTTGTTAGTTATTAAAACTGTGCTGTTGAGATCTTGCAACAATTGTTTGTAAATTTATTTTTAGTAAATTACGTTTTCAATCGAAATGTCAAGATATCTGTCATTCGCAATTGATAGCTGAAAGTATTATCAAGTACTCAAAGGAATCAGATTGTTTTCTTATAATCTATCTTGCTTCCTCCTATTGTTTGTATATTTATTAATCTCCAACACATAATAAAAGCTATGCTGCGTCAATTTATTGTAGATCAGTATAATTTTGTTTGCTGCAACAAAATACAAAGTTGAGAAGTACTTATAAATAAGAAGTACTTATATAATCGGATTTTAAGATTCGTTGGAGAAACCGGGCGTAAGTACTTTAAAGAGAATTTTTAATGACCAACATTATACAGGGAACTTTTATTTATTAAGAATCCTGTTGTATACGCGGTAAATGTTTAAGCATTATTTGATTTTATAAAAAAAAGACCTTTATTGGCATAATACTCTATTACATCCATATCTACACTAATCACTGCCCCCTCTCTTCCTTCTGCTTTCCCTCTCGTCCCCTAACTTCTCCAGCGTCCTTACCTCGGCCCCATCCTCTCTCATCCATTCCGTCACTCTTCTATTCCCTCTTATTCCCACCCATTCCTCCTTCACCCCCTTGCACTCCTCTGCCAGATAGCTCCACGTATCCCTCCCCCGTTCACACATTACACACCTCCCATATTCTTCCCCATCCACACCTTCCTTCCTCTTTCCTCCGACCCACAACTCGCCCTCGCCAGCACCACCCTTTCCTCCCTACTCCATCCCCCCTCCATAAAATACCTCGGCATTCTCCCATGTACCTGCTACCTCCCGTACCTATCGTTGTATTCACTCCTCTCTATATACCCTTGCCTTTCCTGTGCTTCCACCTCCTTCTCCTTCTCTTTCACCCACGCATCCATCTTTACCCCATTCCCCAGCCACTCCATCACCTTCGCCTCCGACAAACCCACCCTCTCATACATTCTCCTTCTCTCGCTCCTCCATTTACCCTCTCTCCCATTCACGCACGCCACCTAAACCGCCTTCACCAGTCTCTCTTCCTCCAGGTCCCATAACTTCATCTCATACCTAGCCATTCTCACCATTTCCTTACACTCTAGCTTCTCTCTATTCATTTCCTGTAGTACTATGTATCCGGGTGTCGACCTTTCCAACCCCAACATACGCTTCAAGAACCACAGCTGCTCCCTCTCTATACACTCATACCCTCTCGTCCCCCATACTTCCACCCCATACATTAACACTGACCTCACACACGCATCCCATACTTTACACGCCACTCTTACATTGTTCCACATCCACTTCCCCCACTTTTCCCACGCTATCCCCCACGCCTTTCTAGCCTTCCCCTGCACCCACCTCACATGCTCCTCATACCCTCCCGTCCCTTTGAACAAAAAGCCTAAATACTTGATTTTTTAACCCTCTCAATCACCTCCCCCTTTCACTCTAATTCCTTCACCCTCCCCTCCCGCCCTTTATTTCTGAATCTGATCCATTTCGTTTTTGCTCACATTCACGCTCAACCCCCTCTTATCCATAAACCTCTCCGCCCTTTTCAGGATATTCTTCATCCCTTCCCACTCTCTTGCCACCAGCTCCATTTCATCCGCATTTGTCAACATCCACACCTTACTTCTACCAATTAAAAAAAAAGTTTATTTCGTCCAACCAAATCATGTACATTTAAAATTTGCGCAATTTACTTTGATATAATAGAAAAAAATCGAAAGCAAATTAGCCTTAGTCAGGGGTCGGCAATCTATTTGCAGCTAAATGGCAATTTTGGGGCCTCGGTGGCCGAGTGGGTAGAGACCCTGCCCACAGACCAAGAGGTCGCGGGTTTGAATCCCGTCCGGTGGAATAATTCATGAGTAATAAATTATTTCATCCGGGTCCATGAATGCAGTGTGTAGTGGCGTCGAAACGAATTAAAATGAGTGTGAGAATAAGTTAATTAATTAAAAATAATACAATGGCAGATGGCTGCATGGCGAAAGCCGAGGCCAATGAAACAAACAAAAATGGATTTTTTTTTAAATGTTCAAATCAAAATTTCAAAGTGTAGCAGTATCATATAATGGTAATATCAAAAACGATTATTTAATACAATATACATTGAATACAAGAACTGTTAATAAGAATAGATCACAAAAAAAACGAATTATCGGCCCAAAATAAAATATGAACAAAAAATTCGACTACTTTGACATATCTTTCAACTTTGACATCAAGTAATTAACTTACACTTAATGTAAAAGTTGAAAAAGATGTCAAAATAGTCGAACATTCAAAACATCCACACAATGTTTGCTACCCGTTATGCTGTGTCTCATCAATTTGTTTACATAATTTAGATAATTTCTTAAAAATAAAAAATTAAATTAAATACTCGTATCTACTAATTTCTAGAAATTTAAATATCTGTTAATATTTCGCAGTTTCTCTATTAAAACATGCAATTTAAATTAAAATGAGTGTGCTTAATATTATACGAACTGTAAATATTTTATTCAAAACTAATCGTGTTAATTTTATTTTAAAAACTTTTCTAAAACAAAATATCTCAAGAAGTCTCCGCTCTTTGCAATTTTGTTTTCTTGATATTCTTCAGAGAAACTCTGTGGATGTTTTAATCGAGTCCTATATAAAAACAGTTACAGTTTAGGACTTTTATGATAGAAATTGCCAGAAAAAGGAAAATATCGTTTTGAAGGTGAAGCTAGAGATAATGACAAATTAAATCAAGATTAGAACTCATCGACAAATGTGAAAATCGTGCCACCTTAAACTTTACTTTATCAACGGAATCGATTTAACAGCCAATGGAAAGATTTCAATTCTGATTTGTTACAATCAATTTATCGTAAAAATGCATAAACCATTTGTTTATTCATAAACAGAAAAAAATTCGTATGAATTGTAGTTGCGATAGTTTACGTGTTTTTATAGTTGAGGCCAAACTTTTCAGATGAAACGTACGTTCAGTTTAGTGTTGTTGAGAAAAACTAGCTGTATTTATGTGGAATTGAGTCTGCTTTTCAGTGATTTCATAAAACTTGTTCCAACTGTCAAAACAAATAATTTATCACTTGTTTGTTTTGCATGATGAATGTAATGCAACATACATTTAATACTAAAATTATAATTGAAGAAAATATAATTTCAAAATTAATGAATTAATGTAGTGCACTTGTTGTGAAGTAAGTTTTAACTTTGAATTTAATATTTTTGTAAATTACATGGACCGAAATAAAAATCGATGATTTATCAATAAGCAAAATATCAATCTATAATACATGTTGGTTGATTTTATTTCATTGGAGAGTTGGATGAAGTGTTTTAGAACTTCGCACTAAATTAGTTTTATACGCCTGGCGCATGAAATAAATATTTCGAGTTTAGAGGAGCCTAAAAATTTGGACCGCTTCAAAGTAAATGAGTAATTCAATACATTAATTTAAATAACTGAATATATTATCAACTAAAATAATCATAAAAGTCTTGGTAGAGAGGGGAATCTTACAATAAATCAAATCACTTTAATAAATTTAATTTCATGCAATTTGAATATACAGATTCCTGGGATAAAAAATATGATGATATAATACAACTTATCTATATCCAAAACTTTACGGCTAAGCCGGAATTAGTCTTTAAAGTTCAAAAAAAAATTATTTTTTTATAACGATTGTGCACTATATTCGATTTGACTGAAATTTATTATGGTTGATCATCATAAAATAACACATCATTTAAGTTATTATGGTCATCATTGATTGACAAGAAGTATGAAAAACAGGAGTACCACAACATAAAAACTAAAATATGTTTTTACTGGCACACCTTATAAAAATTAAAATAATTTTACTTCAATTAAATGCTTTTTTGTCTCCTAATAATGTTTGATATCTTGTACGGTTTGCGACAAAAATATAAAATATGAATATGGTATCCTGAATTTCCTTGGATAATACAATTTCTATTAGGTAAACATACAGGGTGTCTACGCTAAACCGTTCGTTAAAAGTTTATGGGGTTGCCGTTGCACTAAAAATTTGAAAAAAATCCTTGTCATATGGTTGAATCAGTTCTCCTTATGTGAAATATTTTCAACTTTATATCACTTCCGGTTCCACCAGAAGTAGCACCAAGTTAGTTATTTTAAATAGAACACCCTATATATTAGTAATTTTTTGGGTTCCTCGTTTAAATTGCAACATATTTTATTCGAACATATGTACACTTATCTCTTATAGTTTTCAAGAAAAAAAAATATTTCTAAAATTCTGACCTCTAAAAGGCATCTTGAAATCTGTCTGTAACTTTTCTTATGAATAAGATAAAAATATGATTTATATCTCTACTTGTACCTTGCTTTTATGAATGAATTAATTGGAAACTGTCAATTTTCACAATAAGTGTTCTTAAAATGTCTATATCTTTGTGCCCTCTTCAATATCTAGTAATTAAATTTTTTTAAATGGAATGACCTAATTTTTATCACATGGTACGATTGGGGGGAAAATTTCCTACAAAAAAGTAATATAAAACTATACTCCTAAAGTAAGTAGTTTTCGAATTATTTCGAAAATTCGTTTTTCGTCGCATTCATGCAGGGAACAATGCGCGCATAAGTCGCATTTGAATTTTAGTAGGCCAGTAGTATGCTTCTGTTTTGTCGCGATTATATTGCGAAATGTCAAATAATAAAAAGAATTAGTACAAAGTTTTACAGAAATCAACAAAATGAATAATTACACAAATCATCAAATGATCAATTTATTCTTTATACATGGCAACTGCTAATAGACCAAAATTTGATTCCAATCTTCTAAATCTTGTTTTATTCATCGGCGGCAAATGTGGATAAGTTTCATTAAATATTCTACATGGTCGAGTACCAATTCTATCGCAGTTGCCATGTATAAAGAATAAATTGATAATTTGTTAATGGGTGTATTTTTTAATTTTGTTGATTTCTGTATAACTTTGTACTAATTGTTTTTATTATTTGACATTTCGCATTACATAAGCGACAAAACAAAAGCATTACTACTTGCCTACTAAAATTCAGTTGCGACTTATGCGCGCATTATTCCCCGCATAAATGCGATGAAAAACGAATCTTCGAAATAATTCGAAAACCACTTGCTTTAGGAGTATAGTTGTTAATACTTTTTTGTAGGAAATCTTCCCCCCAATCGTACCACGTGATAAAAAATGGGTCATTCTATTTAAAATAATTGAATTACGAGATATTGAAGAGGGCACTTCGATATTGACATTTTAAGAACACTTATTGTCAAAATTGACAGTTTCCAATTAATACACTCATAGAGGCATCCTCTAGGTACAAGTAGAGATATAAATCATATTTTTTATCTTACACTTAAGAGAAGTTATAGATAGATTTCAAGATGCCTTTTAGAGATCAACATTTTAGAAATATTTTTTTTTGTTTGAAAACTATAAGAGATAAGTAAACATATGTTCGAATAAAATATGTTGCAATTTAAACGAGGAATTTAATAAATTACTAATATATAGGGTGTTCTATTTAAAATAACAAATTTGCTGCTACTTCCGGTGGAACCGTAAGTGATATAGAGTTGAAAATATTTCACATGAGGAGAACTGATTCAACCGTATGACAAGGATTTTTTTCAAATTTTTAGTGCAACGGCAACCCCATAAACTTTTAACGAACGGTTCAGCGTAGACACCCTGTATGCATAAGCTGTAAATTTTCCGACATTTAATGTTTTTTAAAAGAGTTCGATTTAAAGCTTTAAACGAGTGTTTTCCACTCCCAGACTAAGCATGAAGTAAAATTTCGAGTTTAGAAAAGCCCCGTGAACATTTGACGAGGGTCGCGCAGCGGCCTGAGACAAATTTTCTGGGCTTTTCTAAACTCGAAATTTTACTTTATGCGCCACGCGTATTAAACACAGATTTCAAGTGAAGTTTGAATATACATAAATTTCACAATATTTTAGTGTTTTATACGCGTGATGCATGAAGTAAAATTTCGAGTTTAGAAAAGCCCAGAAAATGTGTCTCGGGTCGCTGCGCGACCCTCGATAAATGTTCACGGGGCTTTTCTAAACTCGAAATTTTAGTTCATGCTTAGTCTGGGAGTGGAAAACACTCGTTTAAAGCTTCAAATTAAACTTAAAAACAACAAGGAATATCTAAAGATTTACAAAAAATAGGCTGAATTTGGAATACGTATACTTAAAAGAAAAACTCCCTGTACTGTTTGCTCCGGAGAAATATGAATAATTATAAACCTGTCAACGGGAGAGAAGGTACCCCACGCTGATTACCAACTAGCTCAGGTTGGTTGAGTTTATGAGAGATGAGCAACTAACTTTTGAAACACAAATGCTGTTTTAATCAGGTATCAGGGTCATTTACAACCCTGGTACTGTCCCTAGTTGTGATATTAAATGTAAGGTGTATGTTTTTACATGCCTGACCTGCCTTGTCTTTATATAGTGATTTGAGTCAGTGCATGTCAAAAGATTAGACCGGCCAATGACCATAGCAGTCGACGCCGGGAAAGTGGGAGGGGTTTTAGTAGGTAGGCTTCCAGTCGCCTTTTGACTAGAAGGAGTCCCACACTCTGTCCGTAAGTGGATTTCCCCTTCCACACCACGAACAAATAAATAAAAAATAACTGAAATGGTATGTTATATTATGATAATCAACTATAATAAATTTTAGTCGTATCGAATATAGCGTTCCATTATATATAAAATTAATAATATTTTTTTTAACGTTAAAGACTAATTCCGGCTTAACCGAAAACTTTAGATATAGATAAGTTATATTAAATCATCATGTTTTGATCCCAGGAATCTATGGTTGAGCCATTTCCCCACATTAACGGAACACCCTGTATATTGTAAATTGTTCTTTCAATATAATACTAAACAGAAATAAATATGCCATTACAGCATACATTTCTAGTATTAAATTGAAAGAACAATTTACAATATATATCCAAATTGCATGAAATTAAATCCATTAAAGTGATTTTATTTATTATCTTATATTTCATAAGATGCGTATCATATAAAAAATGATATAATATAAAATTTAAAATAACATAAGCAGTTTATAATAACGAGTCTCAATTAAATTAGAATTAATCTCTGTCTGGCAATGAAAATGCATTTAGCAAATAAAATAAAAAGAGATAAATATGAAGAGTTGAAATTTTTGTTACTTTAAAAAGAATAATTATCTGAAAAACCTGTCCAATTGTATTTTACAGACAGCCCCTATATACACACCGAAAAATCCAATCAATTTCTCGATTCAATTTACAATTATTTACGTTTTTTCACCTGTGCGACATTTAATTAGATTTTTCAGTATCCACGGCGATCCGAATAAAAATACTGCGTTTCGTTGTAATTCTTCCACGTTCCAATGTCCATTAGATCTAATTTCAGTCGTATTGATCTAAAACCCCTAACCCTTTTACACCCCCCGCTTAGCCATGTAGCTACACGTAATAAATATTCCATCGAGAACATGCACAAAAAAATATTAAATATTCATGAGACACCGCAGTTATACACCTCATAATGTATCGCTTTCTGTTTTGTTTATTGGAATATTAATAGAAAAAAATGTAATTGCTTGTTATGAGGGTGTTAGTTAAAGCTTGTAATTGGTTTTGGATTTATTGTGAGGCTTATTTACAGCATTACACTATTTTATTTGCTTGCTTAATTTTAAATATAAATATTAGGTAATATTTCATGTCTACGATTGGCTACTGATTACCATTAAGAAAAAAAAAGGTATTCAAAATATTATAACTCATAAAATGCATTTTTTTATTAAAACTATAAAAACAATTTAAACTGGCGGATAAATTCAGTAATTCTGTATTGAGAAAATTCAAAATGAAAATAGTAAAATAATTGGTGTGAAAATAGATTAAATTTTAAAATGAAAATACTGATATTAACAATATTGCGAAATCAATATTACACGAATTTATTTCATATATGTATAACTTCACAGCATGAAATCAAACGTTCCATTAAATTTCAACAGCAACAAATAAAAACCAGCTGGCCGGACCTAATAACAGCACATATTTAACGACCCATATATCAAAAGTAATTTAACACACACATGAAGCAAACGAGGATCGATTGATTACGGAAACCCTGGAATAATTGAAAGCCATCATACAATTTTAGGTAATCGACTGATACTAAAAAAGGAAACAAATACTAGAAAGTGGAAAAGTCAATTAAGACCGAACAAGTAAAACGGGGGGCTTCATGTAAACACAAAATTTGGCAATACATGGTAACACAGCAGCTGTCAAAAAGTTTATCACGGTTGATCTGAAACGTTAGCGGGGAGGGGGTTGAAAAGGGGGTTATTCGGGGTGAACACGCAAACGCAAGTTCTAAGTATTGCATATTTTCTCTTGTATGTTGTTCCGAAAATGGGGGAAAGTATTTTACGAATACTAGTATATGGGACAATTATACATGGAAATTATATTATGACGTGCATGTGAATTTCAACTTTTCAGCAAGTTCTGATATCAAGCTTGTTCTTTTATTTAACCAGCATTAATTAGAGCAGTTTTTATGAAACAGATACACGAATATAATTTTTAATTAAAATAGTGCTATAAGGCATCAACACAACAAGCAATTACTTTTTATTTTTTTTTTGTATACCTGGTGTTGACTTGGCGGACGCAACATAGGAAATCGCATGTTAATTTTAAAGTGTTCAAATATTTGCTTTGCTATTTATTTTAGAGACAAAATGTATTTCACTTTTTTGTAGAGGGAAAAATTCTATTAATGTTCACACTCAACACTTTCGTTTCTCTAAGTTAAAATAATTAAGAAAAAGTAATGTGATTTTATAAAAATAATGACATTCCATGGAATTGATACAACAATTGCGGATATTTCCTGTTTTTTTTTAAGTTCAATTTAAAGCTTTAAACAAGTGTTTTTCACTCCCAGACTAAGCATGAAGTAAAATTTTGAGTTTAGAAAAGCCCTGGGAAAATTTGTCGATGGTTACTTTATGCGCTACGCGTATAAAACACTATAATATTGTCAAATTTATGTATATTCGAACTTCACTTAAAATCTGTGCTTTGTACGCGCATAATATAAAATTTCGAGTTTAGAAAAGCCCAGAAAAGTTGTCTCGGATCGCTGCGCGACCATCAACAAATTTTTACGGGGCTTTACTTCATGCTTAGTTTGGGAGTGGAAAACACTCGCTTAAAGCCTCAAATCGAACTTAAAAAAATAACAACGAATATCTAAAGATTTAATGAAAATAATAAAATAATGTCTTTTAGGTAAACATACGCCTAAGCTGTACATGTCTCGGGCCACTGCGCGACCCTCGACAAATTTTCACGGGGCTTTGCTAAACTCGAAATTTTACTTTATGCTTCGTCTGGGAGTGGAAAACACTCGTTTAAAGCTTTAAATGGAACTCTTTTAAAAATCAACGAATCTCTGATTTCAAGTGAGGTTCAAATATACATAAAGTTCATAATATTTTAGTGTTTTATACGCGTGGCGCATGAAATAAAATTTCGAGTTTAGAAAAGCCCAGAAAATTTCACGGGGCTTTTCTAAACTCGAAATTTTACTTCATGCTTAGCCTGGGAGGGGAAAACACTCGTTTAAAGCTTTAAATTGAATTTTTTTAAAAATCAACGAATGCCAGAAAATTAACAGCTAAAATAATTAAGAAAAAGTACATTTTTCTTGTATAGTGTAAATCATTTCAAAAACATTTACTTTAATCAAATGACTACGATATCTTTTGCCATTTTGACATCCGCAGTTGTTGTTTCATTATTTTTTCTTAATTATTTTAACTAAGAGAAACGTAAAGTGATAAACGTTAACACGAATGAATTCAGAATTTTTCCCTCTACAAAAAAAGGCAAATACATTTTGTTTCTAAAATAAATAGCTGATCATTATACTTGTATTTTAGGTGATTATAATCTTCTAAACGTTACATGGAGTAATATTGACATGGTTATAACAACAAATTCTTCTCTTGCCGCGGCTCAAATAATTGCCAGCACTTTTAGTACACTTAATTCGCAGCAAGTGAATAATATTACTAATTCTAATTCTGTGACTTTAGACCTAATATTTCTTGATGCATACTTTGCTAGCCAGCATACTGTCTCAAGAGCTGCTTTTGATATAATTCCCTGTGATCAACATCATCCTGCTATTGTTCTCGAGCTTGATTATTTAAATATATCTCAGCGCAACTCTAACTGGAATTCTAAGTTTGTTTATAATTTTTCACGTGCTGATTACAGTTCTATTGCCAATACAATTCTAAATACCTCTTGGGACAGTTTGTTTCTAAATAATGATATAAATACTAATGTACATTTATTTTATACTGGGTTATATTCGATTATCGATTTATATACTCCTAGAATTTTAGAAAAACTATCTACCTGTCGGAAGCATCAGTTCCCGAAGTGGTTTAGCTTGGAACTTATTGAACTTATTTCCCCTAAGAAAACTCACCACCTACATTTTAAGCGTTCAGGCTTGGAATCGGACTATGACATTTTTAAAGAAACCCGTCCACGGTGTAAAGAATTGTCCAAGATTTGCTATAGGAACCATGTTCAGTCTGTTGAAGAATCTCTGCTTCGTAACCCCAAACTCTTCTGGAATCATGTGAACCTAAATCGATCAAGCTCGACTATTCCTGGTACTTTTGAACACGATGGCGTTCTAGTAAATAATATGCAACATATTGTAGAGTTGTTTGTTAATCACTTTGGTTCAGTATATAATACACCCCTACACAATGATACTTTGGCTTCGTCTGTAATATATTCTTACAATCACATTAATTATAGCAAAGGTGATAAAATAAAAATTACTATAGGAATCGGAGGATCCATGTTAGATTGGATACAGTCTTACTTATCCGGAAGGTCACTGGCCGTGCGGATTGGTAGTGTTATATCGTCTGAAATACTTGTAACTTCAGCGGTTCCCCAGGGATCACACCTTGGACCTCTTTTATTTAATATCTTTATAAATGATGTGGTTGATTGTTTCCATAATTCCCAGTCGTCTGCAAATAGACGATATAAAATTATTTTTACGAATCGCGGATGATAGATCTTCTGTGTTGTTACAGGAAGACTTAAATAGATTTTCAGTTTGGTGTACTGACAACCGTATGAATCTCAACTTCAAAAAATGTAATTGTATAACTTTTACTAAAAAAAAGGGCATCGACAGTGAGAATCTCTAACGTCCTTTTAATTCGCGTTTCAGTTATTAAAGACTTGGGTGTATTATTGTCTCACAACTGGAAGGTTAACAACCATTTACGCAACATAATTGCTAAGGCATAACGTGTTCTGGGTTTTTTAAAACGTAACAGCAGAGATTTCTCAAACATTCATACCCTTACGACCCTGTATGTATCCCTTGTCCGCCCCCACCTTGAGTACTGTTGCACTATTTGGAATCCTCATAGCAAATCTGACGTAAAAATGTTTGAGAGGGTCCAAGTTAAATTCACAAAATTTATCTCCTACAAGTTCGGGATTGTCGGCTCCTACAATGACGTCCTACAATCTTTAAATATCGATTCGTTAGAGCAGAGACGAAGGAATGCAGACGTAATGCTAGGATACAATTTAATAAATGTGGCGATTAATTGCCTCTATCTACTTAGCCAACTTTAAATCAATGTGCCAGCTGGAAGTGTTCGTTCCTTCGATCTGTTCCATGTACCATATTGTAGGACGGACTATGGTAAAAAATTTGGTATGGCCAGAATCGCCAATAATTGTAATGCCATCAATCCCGACTTTGGGGCAATTAGCCGGAATGCTTTGAAGAACATCTTCCAACAGGGTATATATTCTGCATATTTTAATCTGTTGTTTGTACCTAAATGTGTTGTTTGTTTTTTACTCTTTTATGTACCTATATTTATTATGTATTTGTATTTATATTTTATTTATTATTATTTTTAGTTTTTATAATATTAATATACTAGTTTAAATGAACTTCCGTTAATAAATAAATAAATAGGGGAGCCAGAATTTGAACATTTCAAAATTTACATGGGATGTAATGTTGCGTCCGCCAAGTCAAAACCCGATATAACAACTGTAGCTTTCTGTTTTTCAGATTTTTTGCAAATTATTTAATATGATTATGAAAAAAAAAACGTCAAAAAAACAATAACCTTACTAAATATATTGTAATATCTGCGAAAAATCGGTAAATTACCGACACATTTTGCAGAGCAGTTAGTAATATTCACTCGTATTACAATTCCTATTCTTAGGTTATTAACATACATTGTTTGATTTAATGATATATTATTTTATTTATATTGATATCTGTATGCATTTTGTACACATTGATCAAACATAATTATTATTTAAACAGTTTATGATTTATGAAAATTATCCAATAAATGTTTCAAATAATTAATAAAGTTGAAATATTGCAATCTTCGACTCTGGTTTTATTTTTAAATAGTTTAATGAGCTCAATTTTACGATCAAAAATATACTTTTTGACAGAGCTGGGCAGGATTCAAGTCCTGAGTTCGAATCCTTTCAAATAAAGTATTCAAATAATTCAATGAAAAAGGATTCGCGATTCAGATTCGTTACACTTTTTAAGAGGATTTGTACTCGAATCCAACTGTAGGCAGTTCAAATCCTTATAAAAGGATTCAAAAACTTACGAACGGATTTGAGTCCTCTAAAAAATAATTCGAATTCGCATGAACATTTTGTTTTTGTGTTTTTGAACTTCACGTCAAATCGGTGTTTTATACGCCAGGCGCATGAAGTAAAATTTCGAGTTTAGAAAAGCCTGATTTTCAAAATCCAAATCCAAACGTTCAGGCTTTTCTAAACTTGAAATTTTACTTCATGCTTAACCTGGGAATGGAAACACTCGTTAGAAGCAGGGCTGTTAAAAATAAACGTTTTTATTTTATTTTAATTAAAACAAACAGTTTTTTACAAATCGTGTCTTTTTCATTGAAACAGCGTTTAAAACATTAACAATTAAAAACATATTTTAAATGTGATTAAAACGTGTTTAAAACATGTTTAAGGCACGTTTAAAACGTGTTTATACAGGGCATTTTTCTTTTAAGTATACATATCCCTATAATTACACCCTTTTTATAAATTTGCGGCAATTCGTTGTTTCAAAGCAGTTAATTTGAGGCTTTTAACGAGTGTTTTCCACTCCCAGACTAAAAAACCTAAGAATTTGGATTGGCTGCGTAGCGAAGCGGAGCGGCCAATCCAAATTAGGCTTTTCTAAACTCGAAATTTTACTTCATGCGCCACGCTTAAAAACACTGATTTACAGTGAAGTTAAAAAACACACGCATACAACAACGATTATAGGCAACCTAATATACGTTAGAGTTATTGGGTTGCCTATAATCACCGTTTTAAATAATTTGTTCAACTCAGAATTTGACTTATGTTTTATTTACATCTACATATTAGATTGCTAAAGCCGTATATTTTAAACATTACGACATTTCAGTGTTTTATACGTGTGGCGCATGAAGTAAAATTTCGAGTTTATAAAAGCCTAATTCGGATTGGCCGCTTCGCTTCGCTACGCGGCCAATCCAATTTTTCAGGGGAGTAAAAAACCCTCGTTTAAAGATTCAAATTGTCATCTTAAAAAAAAAACAACGAAAGTCGTAAAATGTACAGTGTATGCATATGTATACCTGAAAAAAATCCCTGTATTTAAAAATCACATTTATGCACACAGTTGTGATATTTTATTTTAATAAAAATCTTTAACAATTTATCTAAAATTTAGAATCGTAAACAAAAAATCTTAATGAAGTAGTATAAAATATAATTATGCAAATTTATGATAATAAAAAAAAAACGTTTTAAACAAATTTTACGTTTAAAACATATTTAAGATTTAAAACAGGTTTAAAATCAGTCCGTTTAAAACACGGCTGTTTTTAAATATGTTTAAAACACCGTTTTAAAACAAAGTGTTTAAAACACAACAACCCTGGTTATGAGCAGCAAATGGTGACCAACCGGGAAAACGGGGAAATCCATAGAATTTTATTCATCGGCAAGTGTCATGAAAAAGTCGGATATTAGTTTTTCGTTTTACAGAAAAGTCACCGATTTTTTTACTTGACCAAATCATTAAAAAAAGAATTTTTATATTACACTTGAATAATAATATAATTTACAGAAATTATAAAAAAAATCGAAATAACAAGAATCATGGAAACATGAAAAAATACCAATATTATCAAAGCAGATTCAAATAAGAATTGTGAAATAAAAAACAACACTGCCAATAATTACAGAAATCTGGAATATTATTAAATATTAAATTTATTAACTAGATATTTTCAAAAATGTGAAAAGTGTCGATTAAAAAGAGATAAAAAAACTACAAATGGCAAAGTTTGAGATAATTTTACACTAAATAATAATATGATATCAGATATTTTATATCGACATTAGTTTTCAAGATATAACACAAACTTGCATTATGAAGCCTCGGTGGCCGAGTGGGTAGAGACCCTGCCCAGACCAAGAGGTCGCGGGTTCGAATTTCGTCCGGTGGAATAATTTATGAATGATAAATTTATTCCATCCGGGTCCATTGATGTAGTGTGAATGTAATGGGGCGTCCAAATGAATTAAATAAATGTGTGCGAATTAGTTAAAATAAATAAATGATATAATATAAATGGCTGTATGGTGAAAGCCGACGCCAATGATATAATAAAAAAAACTTGCATTTTTTTAAACATTTTTTAGTATAATTTGAACTCGAAATTTTTACTTTATGCTTAATTCAGGATTGGAAGACATCTAATCCTTAATTAAGTATGAAGTAAATATTTCGAGCTAAGAAAAGCCTGAAATTTTGAATTGGACGTTGAATTGCAGAGCGACCAATCCAAATTCGATTTCATGTGAGTATTTTTAATTTACATGCTTTTCCTATGAACGCGAACCTGAGTAATGTGCGTAATCTGTGAAATTGATGAGAATGTGAATGTGTACATTTACTAGGAAATATACACTTTTGCCGATGACCGTACATTTGCCGTAACAAATACACATTAATGGTTTTTTTGTGAAATTTACTGTTTTGTAAAATAAAAATCAAATTTTGTTTTCAATATTAGTTATTTATTTTTACATGTTAAAATGTACAAGAGGCGACTGATTTTGTTTTGTCTTGGGGCACCAGGTATCCTCGACCGGCCCTGGGCAAATTTGATAAATGAAACCAGTTTACCGATAATTTACCGGTAGCTCACAATACCGTTGATCTAGGGGTAATAGTAATTAAATCAGGACTGGCCTAAGTCAGGAAGCCATTGATTCATGGCATGCGGGCGCCAGTAGCAGGCTTAAATTTGGGGCGAAAAAATGCATTAAATACATGGAAAATTAATTGCATTTAATGACTTACTTTTAACGAGGGTGGCCACCCCTTGATTAAGCATGAAGTAAATATTTTGTAGGGGTGGCCTCTTGGCCTGTACCACCGCGACCTTTGCAGATCTATTGTGGATGAAGTAAATATTTAGATTGATCGTGAAGCACAAGAAAACTACGATGTGTCTAACATGGTACTTTCCATGTCATACGATCATATAAAGACATTTTTAAAAATAATTTAAAAAAAATAATCATGTTGTATTTGATATTGTTGTATATTACTGATATTTGTTTGATATTATTCCAGTATATATTTGTAAATTAAATTATTTTACGTGTTTTCATGACGTTTTCAATACTATTCCTTTATCAAAACATTCCTCATATCAAACCCAACAGCAACCCTTTTCCTGGCATTTAATTCAAACGACACGCTTTGTCCCCGTTCTCATTTCCTTTAGATTATCTTATTCTTGTAAGGCGGTGTTCTTTTATAAGTCACTGTTTGTTTGATCTATTTATACCCTTGCCACAGCGACACGACCTTTCATTTTATTTTACGGCTTTGACATCCCTTATTTCCCAATTTATAATATAATACTCACAAAAATTGCAAAGAATGGATGCCATAGATATTCAAGCTCTTGTGTTAAAGAAGTGCATGATATATACTCGTATATTTCGATACACTTAGCTTTGATATCAAACCAGATTATTATTAATGGAATAAGAAAATCCAAATCTGTGTATAGGTATAATAAAATCAAATGATGAAGCTTATGTAATCAAAATTATTTGATGACGAGTGTCGCATCTATTGTTCATTAATATAATAATACTGCCAAAAACAAACCCATCCCACTGAGCAAAAAACAAACAAATAACGTTATATCAACATTGTCGCAACATTAAACGTTGTTTAAATATTGATGATACTAAGATGTGATTGCTCAGTGGGATGGCTCATAATTATAATAGTATTTTTAAATGTAGATAGTTGTCAACACTCGATATCAAGGAATTGTAATTACACATAAACTTAAATAGTTTGCAACAAACAAAAATTGTTCAGTAAATCGTAAGAACAAGACCACACTGACGAGAACTAGAAACTCGTCTGAAAGTTATCCATGCGTTTCATGCAGTAATGCCAAGTAAGTGAAAAATCCGGTATAACTAACAATTTTAAATCGAAATTACTGCTAAAATCTAATTTAATGGATAGCATAATCTTTAGAAAATCATCTAACCGCCAAAATTAAATTCAAATTGCAAAAAATATTTACATTATGTTTAAATGTGTGTTAACAAACTCCACAATTCATGAGAGTAACTTCTATTTTTGCATTGATAATAACAAATGTTTATAATAATTCTCGCAAAAACCTATTTCAAAATTGTATGATAACAATCTTTAGCAATAATAAAGGGTGATTACGTTTAAATTGTCACGTGTTCAAAGGTCAATAAAACAAAAACGAAGAGACATTTATAAATAAAGTTTATAACATGAAAGTTTAAAATACCTGTATTTAACATAAGTTATTGGAAAATAATTATTGCTTTAATGTTTGTTAGCTAAATTCCCCTACTTAAAACTTTACTCGACTCATATTTTTTGCACTGAATAGCCAGAGTTTAGTTTTGTGCATCACACTATTTTTTTATTAATATTCTAAAGTAGAAAGCTTACATGTTCTTCTAAGTTTACTTTTTGTATTGACCGAATATTTTTTGATAGAACGTAGCTTAGTCTGCTTTGACGTATGTTTCAGATAAGTTAATGATGAGACAAAACTCCCGCTTTTCACTAAAAATATATCCAAGATTTTGGTAAGTTTAACAGCTCAAGAATATTGTTCATTTGAGCGTATTTTTTCACATTATTATGCACACCTATTTTTAATATTTTAGACGGAAGATTCGTAACCGAGTACCTTTCTTGTCACATTTCCAGAGGAAGTGCAATAATTTCGTTTGTAAGTTTCAAATTCGGCATTTTCAATTGTTTTGTCAGGAATTCGTGTTGGCTTGTCATTTTATTGTTTCTTATTTATAGTTCTGGGTTCTATTAATTCTTTAAATATATCTTTGCATATTTCTTTGTAAAGTTTTGCAACTTTTTGTAGGAGTCGAAATTGAAATTGAAAGATTTTCAGTCCACTTATGCACATTTTTTACGAACTGCATCTTCATGTGAAGATATTTTACAACAATTGATCGACCTTTGACAGTAGCTTAAAAGGTTTCTATGCATTAAAATTCTTTACAATTTATTGGAAACTATCCATTATTGTTTAATTTAACCCAGTCTTTTTAATTGTTTTGTTTTAAAGGCATTTATATCAGTTTTTTGTGAAATCGAGACGGATTATTATAAATTAGTAGAGCCAAATCTACTAATATATAATAATCCGTTTCGATTCCACAAAAATCCAGTATTAATCCCTTTAAAACAAAACAATTACAAAAACTGGGTTAAATTAAGCAATAATGCCTGCCTAGTTTCCTAGTTGATTTGTGGATTTTACACTTATACATTTTAACTTTTTATTGCGCAATTTTTAAATAGCCATTTGCATTTGTAAACAATAAAATGTCAATTTAAAGTCACTCAATCCAATCGTATCTATAAATTTGCTATTTAAAAGTTGCGCAACTGAAACTTGCCCTATACAAGTTTACAAGTGCGTTTGCTCCAATAGAAGACAAAACGTTTCTCAAAATTAGAAGAAAATTGTTTAAATCTCTAAAAGTGAAGAATTTTACTCTTGCGTACACATAAATAGAGGTAAATGTTTCGATGAATCTTGAATTCCTGCAACTTCTTTTTTTTAAAATATATTTCTATAGTAATTCTGATGTTTCAATAATTTTAAATGATATTTCAAATATTTAACGTGTTTATTAGTAAATTGTAAACTTCTGTGTCTGTCTTTCATCTAGGAAATGTGCTTTCTGCTTACATACAAATTAAGTTTATTCTCTATTTTCATAATTATTGTATTTTTGATAAAAATCTCATGTTGCAGAGTTAATTAATCATTTAAGGTATTAATTAGGAAAGATGTTATACAATGTTTGTCAACTGTTTGCTCCTGTAATTTATTTCCCAGTTAGGAGATTATTCACTCTTACACAAAATTATCGCTCATTCTTGTCGTTTCATTATTCCTAGAAATTCTATATAAATCTGACCCTTAGAAATTAATGTAGAACATTCTATAATGGAACTTACAGAAAATTTTTCTTTTGAGTATACATATGCACACGTTGTTTTGAATGAGTTCAATTTGAAGCTATAAACGAGTGTTTTCCACTCCCAGGCTAAGCATGAAGTAAAATTTCGAGTTTAGAAAAGCCTGAAAATTTGGTTTGGTCGCGTAGCGCGAAGCGCGGAGCGACCAAACCAAATTTTCAGGCTTTTCTAAACTCGAAATTTTACTTCATGCGCCATGCGTATTAAACACTGGAAACAGTGGAATATTGTGAACAAGTGAACTTCAATTGAAGTCAGCGTCTTATACGCGTGGCGCATGAAGTAACATTTTGAGTTTAGAAAAGCCTGAAAATTTGGCTTGGTCGCTCCGCTGGGCTACGCGACCAAACCAAATTTTCGGGCTTTTCTAAACTCGAAATTTTTCTTCATGCTTAGCCTGGGAGTGGAAAACACTCGTTTAGAGCTTCAAATTAAACTCTTTTAAAAAGGCAACGAATACATGAAGATTTACAGCATTTAATTAGGATATGTATACTTAAAACTAGAACTCCCTGTATGTATGTCATTATGTAGTTAATAAATTTTCATATTTGTATATATATTTTTTTATTTCGATGTATTAAGAGAAATCTCGTAGGTAAATAGAACTAGTAGTTTTTTATTGTTTCATGCACCTATTTAATTTTAGCTCCTGAATTTTTCCCGGGTAAAAAATTTTATTAACGCTTACAAAAATATGAAACTTATTTCTTAAAATCAACATAAAGTTTTTCCGTTTTTATTTTACGTACTTAAATTTCATTTTAAACTCATGTATATTTTTTTCTCAGCCGAGTAAATGTATTTGCGTTTAAGCACAAGTCAAGCTTGTTCCTTCATTTATAAACATTTCATGTAAATCTAATGTTTGAGCAATATCATAAGATTTTTTAAATGCAACGTAAAGTAACTGTTTTATCAGCATTTTAAATTATTATTTTAGTCAACTTTAAGCATTTGTTATAATGAAGCTAAATGTTTTATTTCATTATTCCTTTCATGCATATTTAATGTTAAATTAATTAGTCTATTAATTTACTTTGTTTTCAAATCATAAGTGCTTCAATGTTTCTACGTCAGAATATATACCCCTAATAATACATACCCTAATAATGACAGCGTTTGGTAAATTTGCAAGAATGCGTTGTTTTCGTTTCGTTGTTTCGTTGTTTTCACTCGTTAGTTAGGCATAATGTAAAATTTCGAGTTTTGAAAAGCCCGAACATTTGGCTTGGTCCCGTCGAATTTTCAAGCTCTTCTGAACTCAAAATTGTACTTAAAATTGCCATACGTATAAAACAATGATTTAAAGTGAAGTTCAAAATTTGATCTCACGTTATTATATATTACAAAGTTTATTTCGTATAATCAAATCTTACATAATTTAAGCGCCTAAAGCAAATTGCTTTCGAATTTAGAAGCTATAAATTAGAAAAAAAATAATGTTTTTTAATTTCACAATAAGTCAGTGATTTATACGCGTGGCGCATGAAGTAAAATTTCGAGTTTAGAAAAGCCCCGTGAAAATTTGTCTCGGGTCGCTGCGCGACCCTCGACAAATTTTCTACGCGGGACTTTTCTAAACTCGAAATTTTACTTCATGCTTAGTCTGGGAGTGGAAGACGCTCGTTAGTTTAAAATACATCACAATTGTTAAAATATGTATCGTATTAGTATTTTGTTATTAAATCACTATATTGACTGTATTTGATAAAGTGATTTAAGTGACTTACAATCATAACATCACAATAGCCGAAATAAAGTCCATAGAGAGATATAATCAGACAAATCCTGGAATTTGTCGGTGTGAGCGAAGGAATATATTATATTTTAAACTTCATTTGAAATCAATGTTTTATACGCGTGGCGCATGAAGTAAAATATCGAGTTGAGAAAAGCCTGAAAATTTGGATTTGCCGGGGCGTGACTCGCTTCGCTCGCAAATCCAAATCTTTAGACTTTTCTAAACTCGAAATTTTACTTCATGCTTAGTCTGGGAGTGGAAAAACTCGCTTAAATATTTTGTTACCTTACATAAATATCAATAAAGAGATTATAAATCCATAATTTCTTTCTACGCTAAAACACATAAAAATTGCAGAAGTGTAAAGTTGAGTAAAGCCACGAAAAATACAAAACATTAATATTTTATTTTAACTAACAATTAAACGTTCTGCAACGTTTTCCTACGGACCGCTCCCGAAAATAGATAATTCGTCGCAATACCTTGGCATTGAAAGTTGTCAATTGTATATTTGTATTTTGAAAAGTAATGTCACGCTTGAAAATTGAATGTTTAAAACTAGTTTTGAAAGTAAAAACCCCAAACGTCAGTGTCAAATTGATTAAAATAAAATTAACAATTAACACCGCCGCTGTTTAGTCGTAGAAAAAGCAGAGTGTTAAACACGTTCTGAAAGCTACATTGCGCGCTCATTCCTTGTATTTACTTGCCCTGCGGTCTCGTAAATGCACATTAGTACTGGCATGCAAACCGAAGTATCAAAACATGTCAAACAGTCTACTATTACAGTTAATCTATCCGATGTTTTGTTTTTTTAAGAATTGGACAAAACGTATTCATTCTTAAACAAATTTAAAACCTGATGAAATTCTTCATAGAACGAAAACTAAATCAAGAAGAATTAGACAGTTTTGACGATGCTACTTAAGCTAATGGGTATTGGATGGCGTATGCGCTGTCGAAACATATCTAAATTGCATAAGCCATAATAAATGGTCAAAGATGTTCAGTATTCTTCAAGCACTGGTTCTGGACTATACTGATTATTGCGTTGAAGCCTGAAACGCGTGTATAGTTATCTGGTGAATGAATGAATACTGAACAGAAATTCATATTCTTAAGAGGAAGTCGACCGCTCTCTAAACGTATAAAACTAAGCATAATGCCGTCTTAATTACATCCTTGTTTAGGGATGAAATATTTTGGAAAAATAGGTATACTTCAAGGAAAGTACAATCTTTAAGCCCGTCTCAATAAAATATTTTATGCTTTTACCGTTATTTCATAAAATAATATCAAACATTGGTAAACTAGCGAAATCGCGTTCCTAATTTTATTTTTGTCTGCAGTATCTATAAAAAATATTGCAAAAATAAATCAGTCACATTGTAGATAATTCCTTTGCAAAGATATGTGATTTTTTTCATTTATTTATTTGGTTAAATATAGTCACTAGGATGTCGCGCGTAAAACAGTTTTTAAAATTTTCTGAAACTTGAATATCGCGCGACATTCCAGTGAATTTATTGTACGATAGAAATAATTGGAAAAATAATTATTTATGTACCAAGTCAGTAAAATAAGACTTTATCGAACGAGTCTGAGGTTATGAGACGAGCGAGCGGAGCGAGCGAGGTGAATAAAGACGAGTTCGATAAAGATATTTTACTGACGTGGTGCATACAAAATTTTATCGCCAATCTTAAAAATAAATGAAAAAGTATAGGATTTTTTATTTAAATTAAAAAAAAAATAGAAAATATGTATTATTATTTAAACAAACACTACGAATTAATCAAGATATTAAACCACTCTATTTGTTGTATATGTGGAAATTGATGGTGCATCCTGTGGCATTATTTAAATTTATTCCTGATGTTGACCCATCAACGGAAAAATTTTGTGGAAAATGAATATTTTCATTTTGATGTAAAGTTGTGGCAGTGTTGTCATTGATATCAAAACGGTGCGCAATTTGATCACCACCCAAAATCGTTTTTGCAATCTTCGTTTTGTTCAATATTGATTCCTCAACATAGGACTCAGCAACGGTATCACTCTTCCACCCTCCATGACGTTTCAAATTTTCTTTGCTGCCCCCTGCATTAGCAAACAAAGTAGCAGACGACCTCCGAAAACAATGACCAGTATATTCTGACGGATTTGGCAAATTTAAATAGTTCGCAATTTTACATGGTATGTTTCCAAAAGTGTGGATACCCACAGGCTGCACTGTGCATTTACTTTTTCTATATGTAATAAAAAATCTATCATGTTTGGTCTGTGCGGGACGAAGTTTGGCATATTTTTTATATAACTCAATCGGTTTAACGTGTCCTTCGAACTCTGATGTTACGACAAATACTCTTGGTTTATTAGTTTTCGTGTGTCTTATATGCACAATCAATACAGTATCCTTGTCTTCTATATCATCAACTTTAAGATTTACTAATTCATTATTACGGCAGGCTCCAGCAACGCCAAAAATAACATAAATCTAAAATAATATCTACATTAATAACAAATATGCTTCGATAATTGATTACTATCTTACCTTCATCATTAAATATATTTCATTTGGTGCATTCAATAGAAACTGTATTATTTCTTCTTGTGTGAGAACTTTCGATTTTTTTGCCGTATAATTTTTTGATTTCTGTTTTAAAAACGCCGTAAGTTTCTTATATTGGCTTATATCAACGTCGTTTTTTACCGAAAGAGATGCTTTTAACATAGAATAATATGACCATAATGTTGCTGCTTTATATTCCTTGGATTTTTCAGAAAAATATGTCAAGAGAACGTTTTCGCTATTTTTTTTAATGTTATTTCTGTCACACCAACTTGTGAATAAATCGTGTTGACGATTATAAATATGTCTAGACTTACTTGGAAGAATTTCGAGCGTTGTTTCTATCGCTCTTTCGCGTATTTCTGGTGGAGTACATGGTATTTCAAACTCTTCACTACTCATGTTTTTTTTTGACAACTAAACTGACAGGATTCGACCTCCTTAGATTTTGTTAGTATTGTCCCATAATGTTACTTGTTGAAAGTAGTAAAATAATGGGACGGTTTAGTGCCGCAAATGGCGATAATAATAGATGTATTTAGTGCCGATTGGCGATAAAAAAATTTAGAAAAGAATTCTTCTACAATGTGACTGATATAGTTTCCCAATATTTTTTATAAATGTGGCAGAAACAAATTATATTGAAGATGCGATTACGCTAGTTTAACAATGTTTGATATTTTTTTATAAAAGAACGGTCAAAGTGGGAAATATTTTATTAAGACAGGCATTAAGATTCTACTTTCCTTAAAGTATGCCTATTTATTCAAAATATTTTATCCCTAAACAAGGATGTAATTAAGACGGCAGTATGCTTAGTTTTATACGTTTAGAGAGCGGTCGACTTCCTCTTAATAGTTTTTTTTTAATATCATACACTTAAATATTAATCACAAGTGTCATGAAAAATAAGAATGTTCGATATTGCTTCGACAAGAAAATGATAGTTGGCTGAAAAAATACTTTCTGATGGATATAATGTATGTATATAAAGTCAGCAACACTGGTTGTTTGGAATACGGAACTCAAATTCAACTTTAAGATCTGGTGTTTATTTAAAGATATTTTTGGCAGACTCGTAATAATTGGATTGCAAAGTTTCAGCAGTTTCAAAGTAAGTAATCATTTTTGTATCGACTCGAAGTATTAATCGACTTCTTTCATCTCAACACTACCTATTTTTTGTTTGTTAATTAACTTCATTGCAATTTTCGCTGAAGTAAAGTCAATGTCGAGTGATACATTAATAAAATCGCACAAGTTTTCGCTGTTTGATGTGCGGTTAATTTTCAGGAGAGGAAAACACACACACAATTCGGTGTTCGCCCGGCGTTCTTTTATCGATTTACAGGATGCTATGTGTTCGCCCAAATGCCTCCAACTGACAAGTACAGTTCTCGGTGATGTGAATAAGATATCCAATTCATATTGTAGTAGTGTTGATTCCAATTTCCTCTCATCACTTACACGAAATGAGTGTCATGTAAACATTGAAATGTGGGGTTATCGTTGATATGCATACTTTTTATTTTAACAAAATGTTCTCAGTTATTATAAACATTATACAGTTCTGAAGTTTTTGTAAAATTGTATGTGAGTTGGTGTTGACGATTTTATTTAGAATCGTACTAATTATTAAAAATTTCTGATTTTTGTTAAATGTTCATATACAGGGATTTTTTCTTTCAAGAATGCTTTCACATATTATATAAATAAATAAATGTCTATTTACAGCAGTGCCATTAATACAAAATAATTCTATATAAATATTTTTAAAATTAATGAACATGTGTCATCAGTATATTTTGAACTTTACTTTAAGTTAGTATTTTATACGCGTGGCACATGAAGTTGCATTTTGAGTTTAGAATAGCTTTGCGGAGCGACTAAACCAAATGTTCAGGCTTTCCTAAAATGGAAATTTTACTTCATGCTTAATAAAGAAGTGGAAACACTCGTTAGAAGTTTTAAATTGTTTTATAAAAACAACAAATTCCTGCAAATTTACCATGTAACTATCGTGATATGTATACAGAAACGAAAAATGGCCTGTATGTTAATCACATCCTGTGGTTTATTTTAAAAAGACAAATGCTAAGTGAAACAATAAACAAGAATAAAAACTTCCAATTTCATTAGAATAAAGTAAAAACGTGTGTTGCGTAAACCTTCTTAAAATTCGGAACGTTTCATTTGCCGTCTTAAACTGAAACAGTAAATAATAATGACTGTAAAACTGTCTGGATTAATAGGGCCATGATTCTGTTTTATGTCGAAGAATTGGGTCCCTGCGAACCTTGGCGAGGAATTTTAAATTCCAGATGCTTTTAAAGGAATGATGAAACCGCGTAAAAGCTTCGAATCTCTAGATACTTTTTATACTTTATGCATGGGCTTGATGTTTTTGATTAAAATTGAAATGGATTGGTCTTAAGTTATTATTAAGTTTGGTGAATACTCCAGCTTTAAGTAAAAAAAGCTTTTTATGCTATTAATTCAAATGTGACGACTTATTCAAATACCGAAAATTCCGTAGATGGTGAATAATAACCGGATTACCACAAATTTACTGAAAAATAACAATCGGGAAGATTCTATAAGCAAAATGATACATTTAAGGTATATATTATTCTTTACATCGCATTCTAAGTTTACATAACAAATACAAAATCCGCTCTGAAGCTGATATTAAGAATAACATACGTACGTTAAATTTAATATATCGCTAACAGAATTGGCCAGAATATCGTTGTTTTAGGGGCAATAATCATTAAATACATGGAAAATTAATACTCCCTTCGTCCAAAATTTAGTATACATTTATTCAAAGTTCTTTCCCACTGAATAAACACATTTAAGTATTGTTTCATCAACATTAAAATAACATATAATGTTGCTACAGTGTTAATATAACGTTATTTGTTTGTTTTTTGCTCAGTGGGTTGGTTATTGAAATTTCAAGAAGTTAATGAGTTTTAATTATTTCATGTTGAAAAAAAATATTCTTAATTCTTTTATAGTTGGCTGTGCTTAAAACAAATTCTAGCATTTTGTTCCTGTTAGTTGAAAAAAAAAACACAAAGAGCCTAAATACAAAATCACCCTCGTTTAAAATAAAATATTGAAGGTATAATCAAATAAAATAGTAATGTGTGTATAATAAGAAATTAAAAAACTAAAAGATTAACTTGCGACAAGCGCAATGGAATATTACAGTTCTTACTGCAACATAAAGCAGGAAATATTGAAGCTGCAACCAAATTTGACGTTACTCGATTAACTGTTCCCGAATATGATAAAATAAAAAAAATAATTAATTAAATGTATAAATTATTATGTTAAAGCTAAGTTTCAGTAAAATGTATCGAAGCAACATGAATTCATTTGTTGTGTATACCATAAATTGGGACAGAAGTAATACCATTTAATGATATCATTAAGAAAGGTTTCCATAAATAGATTAAGCATGAAGTAACATTTGAAGATCAAAAATGAATAAAAAAAGTCAGGCTATTCTAAACTCGAAAATTTTTGCAAAATCGACTCAGGGTACCTAAAATACACATATCCACTAAAAGCTATTATTCGAATAGTAATTCTAATTACATAGTAATAATTGCTTTCGTCATAATTACCAAGTAAGATAATTACCTTTACCATAATTATAATTACAAAGTAATTACACAAAGTAATTATACGGTAAATACTTTGTTCACTGCACTCTTGATGAAACTAAATTATAATATTAGGTAATTTCAAATTAAGACACTTGTTTAGTTTCATGTTGTTGTATTACTGTGTTATTTTTGTAACTCCTTTGAGAATGGTTGTCATTGACCGAAACACGTGTCAGGAAACTGAATACAACAACATGAAACTAAACAATTGTTTTAATTTGAAATTACCTAGTATTGAAGTAATTATAAGTAAACCTATAATTCAATTAAATGTTTGGCAAACACTGCTTCAAAGCTTCATTATTTATTAATTAAATAAAAATCGTAGCTTTTAAAATGTACATAAAGGAAAGCTTTAGTTTTTCTATTGTAGTGATAATTATCATTTGTCACTGACATTAGGAAAACGTCTAGAAGGTTTTCGTCTTTACATAGAGTATTTAATACATATAAATTAGTGATGCGATTAATCGAGATACGATAACCAAGTTAGTCGATTATTAAAACATCTCGATATAATCGATTATTGTAAATCGATTATTATATCAATCATATACATTAGCGTTTCTTATACTGTGGCTCGTGAGTCAATTTTCTATGGGTGTCTACCTCAGCATATTTTGAACTTCATATCAAATTGTTGTTGCGCGTGGCGCATGAAGTAACATTTCGAGTTTAGAGAAGCCTGAAAATTTGGATTTGCCGGGGCGCGACTCGCTTCGCTCGCGCGCCCCGGTAAATCCAAATTGCCAGGCTTTTCTAAACTCGAAATTTTACTTCATGCTTAACATGGAGTAGAAACACTCGTTAGACATTTTTATCGCCTTTATAAACTAACCGAAGTACCTAACTGGCGACTGACTAATTTAACGTGACAAATTGAAAACTAACCTAACCTAATGAAAATGAGTTAGGTCATATGCAACTTTTACTATGATCTAACTCATTTTTAAAATTCAGCTCATGTTATGTTAAATTAGGTTAGGTTAGCTTGTTTTAAAGCCACAACGAACAAAATCAACGCATTCTTAACAAAATTACAGTTCTGATTTGACTGTAATTTTTAGGACGAAGACATGAATGTTCTCATAAAACAAAAATGAACCTTTTGTCAACTTTTGATAAAATTCTCAATGATTATTTAATTGTCTTTTAAATTTCTAAACAGCAAAGCAGTTTAAGCATAGAGAAACAACAGTGTTTACTTCAAAATGTATAAGCTTATTACTTTTTTTAGCCTGCTTAACTTAACTAGCGGTCAGTTTTATTTTACAAAAGTTGAAAGAATATGTTTAGTTTTTGTAAAATAAAACTTAGCGCTAGTTAAGTTAAGCAGGTCAAGGAATAAATAAACATTTATTGCGATCTAAATCATTTCACTAATCTCCGAATTAAGCCACAAAATCATCGAGCAGTTATATTTTACTGAAATTTGAAATCGTAATCTACTGGATAATAATAATAATAACTTTATTGTCCAACACCCATTACAGGACGATTACAGGAGAAGAAAATAATAACACAGAATTCTTACATTTATGTATATGAAATTATAGTTGTAACTAATTGCTACTTAAAAACTAATGAGGATATCTAGTAGATTTCGACTTCAAATTTCAGTAAAACATAACTGATCGATGATTTTGTTTTAGTTACGTTAAGTTTTTTCAAATATTTGTATTTATTTTATTCCTTTCCTTTCTTCCTAAAATACAGTAAAATAAGGAATAAATAAATTACAAACATTTATTAGATATGATTTTTTAGATTTAGATTTAGATAAGTCATGTATTTGATAAAATGAATTAGTTTTTACGCATTTAGTATTTTTATAATTATATTCAATAATCTTTAAAAGAGTATGTTCCACTCCCAGATTAAGCATGAAGTAAAATTTCGAGTTTAGAAAAGCCTGAAAATTTGGATTTGCCGGGGCGCGCGAGCGAAGCGAGTCGCGCCCCGGCAAATCCAAATTTTCAGGCTTTTCTAAACTCGAAATTTTACTTCATGCGCCAACTACATAAACATAAGTTTCTTTGAAAGTCCATTGCTTATTCAGCATTAATCTGATAGTGATGATAATGAACAAAATATGTAGATAAAATATACATGATGTTTGCATTGTAACTGGTAATGATTTTCGATTTTCTCTAAACGTTTTTTTTAATGCGTAGAAGACACTAAAGTATTGTGAAGCTTAAACATATATATATATATATATATATATATATATATATATATATATATATACATGTATGTATATATACTTATAATATATGAGCCGTATATTTTGAGAGTCCATTTCTCAATTTTTTGTCGTTGAATGTAACAACCTTTATAATTTGAGGTTTTTAGTCATAAGGAACAATTTGTGGTTAAGTATATTCAAAATACATATTATATATTTTGAATATACTTAATCACAAATTGTTCTTGATAACAAAAAACCTTAAATTATAAAGACTATTATAGCCAACAACAAAAATATCATTTAATAATGGACTTAGACCACTCAAAATAAACGGCTTATATAATAACATAAATTGTTAAATATTAAGTAAAATTAAGTAATTATTTCCGAAGTATTAAATAGTTATTACCAAGGAGCAAAAAATCAAATCAAATCAAGTGAAGTACTAAACCCATGTTGCGAATTCATATTAAATTCATCGCCGTTAAAATTTTTATTAAATACAATAAAAATTTGAGCTTTAATCTGTTTGATTAAAAACTTTTAAATAAAGTTTGTTTGTTATCACGTACGATGGTTCATTGGTGGCTTTGTAAACTTTAATAATTAAACGTTGGAAAATGAAACTAAACTCATAAAATCGAAAAAAATTCTATCGTGCATCATATTAACAAAGTGGGATTTAATTAAAAGAGTTCCGAGAAGTTAAGTGATTTTAACATTTTTAAAATTGAACTTGGAAATGTATGTAATGCACGTAATTTATGTAATCGTATTACATCAGAAGAATACAATAATGAAGGATTATTTGCCGCAGAGTAAAACAAACATTAATGCTACTTCAAAAAAATTCAATTGAATATTACACCGTATAGTTCAGTTCAATTTGTATATTAGTTTTGCAAATATTTATTTTTTTATGAATAACTTTTTTAGACAATTTTTTTATAGAATATGTCCCCCTTTAAATAATTTTCTACTATTCCTATTTTCCTAATACATTCAAATATAGGGAAAATATCACGAATTTATATTTTGAGAATGATAATGATGACATAGCCAAATATGGTTTCCATTTAAAAAAAATGCAAGTTTGTGTTATATCTCGAAAACTTATGTCAAAATAAAATATCTATAAAATGTTATCATTTAGCATAAAATTATCTAAAACTTTTTCATTTATAGTTTTTCTATCTCTTTTAATAACTAAGAAAAATCGATTTGAAAAAATCATTTTTCAAAATATCTAGTTACCCTTGACTTCTTCGACAATTTTACAAACGTCTATTTATTCAGCTCATAAAACTACACTACTTTTCCCATTAAACCGTTTCCTTATCTCTTATAGTATCCGAGATCCACATAGAGAACATGAAAAACAAACTTACCCTGTATATTCTTATTGAATTTACTATTAACCTTTTTCTAAATTAAATCCACTAGTACTTTGCTTTTCATTCTTCTTTAAACTGTATGTACGTGTTTGCGCTGACGTACAATTTGGCATGGGTTTTAAAGTAGTTTTCCCTAGATTTTCAACTAATACAAGTTCCATACAGATTACTTCTAGCGTGACTTGGAGTTCCTAAAAGTTTTATAGCCCTTCACCACTTATAAACAAAAAAAAAACACATAAGGAAACTGAAATGCAGTGCTTTATTAGATTATAAACTTTATAGTGTATGATGGAAATGTCTCGACACTTTCCTGTGCTGTGGAAAATTCCCAACAGGATATTAGTTTTTTTTGTTAGTCGTGAATTATTATTATATGAGTAATCATATTTTATGTTTATAATACTCATACTAATAAAACATATACAGGGAATTCGTCTTTTAAGTATACATGAATTTTCCGACACTCTGTTTTTTTAAAAGAGTTCAATTTGAAGATTTAAACGAGTGTTTTCCACTACCAGACTAAGCATTAAGTAAAGTTTTGAGTTTAGAAAAGCCCCGTGAAAATTTGTCGAGGGTCGCACAGCGACCCGAGACAAATTTTCTAAGCTTTTCTAAACTTGAAATTTTACTTCATGCGCCACGCGTATAAACTTCTAGACGCGGATGAAACACTGGTTTTAAGTGAAGTTCAAAATATACGATTCTATCATACTGCTTTTGTAACATATTGTAAGCTACAATATTTCAGCGTGGCGTATGAAGTAAATTTCGAGTTTAGAAAAGCCTGAAAATTTGGTTTGGTCGCTCCGCTTCGCTGCGCAACCTAACAAAATGTTTAGGCTTTTCTAAACTTAAAATGTTAATTCATGTTTTATTTGGGTGTGAGAAATATTTCAAATTGAAGTCTCTAAAAAAAAAAAACCTATATCTGAAGATTTACCGCATATACACTGTAATCCAGATATGTATACTTTAAAATAAAAGCTCCCTGTATGCTAAAATAAACCAATGATGCATTTTTTCAGGTCTAATTATTTAAACGTTAAACGAATAATTTAACGGAAAGGGCGCTATCACTATATTCCCATATATATTTTTGACGAGATTCGACTCAAAATGTATTTCTTGTTCGATTTTATTAGAACCCTCATTAAAAAGTGTTTTTTTAATGATTCCTATGAATAACTTATTATATTACATACTTTTTTTTCTTTTAGATTCACATGATGTATATGCTATAATTGTTAAAGCATTCGTCAATTTTATAAAAGCGTTCAATTTGAAGTTGCAAGCGAGTGTTTCCACTCACATATCAAGCATAAAGTAAAATTTCGAATACTGTATAGTTGAGGCTGTTAGTTGTTGAAACTCCAGAATATCACTTTAATAAAACAGTTAATTTGTTTATGTTTTAAAATTATATTTATTGTACTACAACAATTGTTTCACCACACTGTGGCTTTATCAGGTAGATGAATGGTAAAATTTCTAGTTTAGAAAAGCCTAAAAATTGTAGTTTTGAGGCTTTTCTAAACTCGAAATTTTACTTCATGCGTCACGCGTATAAAACACTGAAATATTGTGAAGTTATAAATACACTGAAACATTCTTTTTTAATAAATAATAATATAATGTATAAAATTAACTTATCTAATAATGAGTTAAATCATCTGTAGTTTTGTAAATAATTAAAATAGGTCCGATGTTTATTGAACCTATTGTCTTTATATGAGCTCCTGAACAAGATTAGAATTTTGTTGACACCTATTCCGAATCACCTAAAATTATTAGTATTTGTAAGATAATTCCAAATAAATTCCTAAATGAATAAATTTTTACCAAATTTTAAACAGAAAATAAAAATTCCTTTGATCATTATAAAAAATCCTCTTCAACATATCATAACTCAAAATTTGGAAACATGTTTATAATTTATATGTTAATTAAGGTAAAATTACAATTTAAATTCTGATATTTACAAACGAGTTTCAGTTTCAGCAAGGAACTAAATATTGCTAATCGCATTAAAATCCCTGATATCCATAGAAACATCCATTATACCGTTAATAACTGTTTGTTATTGATAATGAGCACCTTGTGAGCTCCTTGTGTCGCGAAATGTACATCTAACGATACAAATAAAAAGTGAAGTAAAGAATAAGTCTTTTTTAGTGCACTATATCGTTATTAGAACTTGCAATTTAGTAGGATGTTTCAATTTTTTAACTATAAAATGCCAAATGGTTATATCTACGTTAATTCTGAGACTATTAACTAATTTGAGTTATGAACTATATTCTGTTGTTTATTTAAAGAAAAAGATTAGTTTCCTAATACACAAAAAAAAATACATAAATTTGAAGCTATAATGGATTAAATTTGATATATCTAAAAGAAGTCAATATAATTTAGTATACTCGTAGGTCATTATTTAAAATGTTTGTAAAAGCAATTTTTTATTTTTCAATAAAGTTCCAAATATTCTTCCAAAATTTGAAATAATTGTAATTGGAAATAGATATTTCCAAACAAGAGTAAATTTATAAATTACAAAAATTTAAATCAATTCTGAAATAATTTTGAATTCTTAGAATTTCTCACTTTTTAGAACAGAAAATTAAAATATACTAGCTACATTTGTACTACAAATTTATAGCTGATGTGATTCTAAATTCTCAGAATTTCAGATGTAATATAAAAATTATATTTCTTAAAACTATAGGTCACTGAGATGATTTCAAACTTTCAGAAATCAGAGAGATATTCAGTTTTTATATTTTACTATATAAACCCAAAATATTCTGCCTACATTTGATGTCTGGTAGATTGAAATAGATATTCACCAAAAAAATCGACTAACGATCTTTCAGCTAAATTATTTGTTAATTTACTTACGGGTATAGCATTTAACAATATAATAAAGATACAATTACACACTAAATACATATACAGGGTATCCGTATTTCGACAGAAAGAGTCGTTTAAATTGGGGCAAAGTTAATCTGAAAACAATTTTGAAATATTTATTTTTGTTTTTGAGATATCAACAAAAAACAGATTTTTTGAAAAATCGTTTTTATTTTTTTATTCAAAAACTACTGAATCTGGATATTTAGAACTTTGATAATATAGAGGCACTTTTTAATGAGGAATCTAGTAGCATTTTTTTTAAGATAACTATAACATTTACCCGGGGACCATAGCCAACTTTTGTTTTTCATATGGGCGCCATTTTGAATTTTTATGTTTTTTGAAAGAATATTTTTTTCTGAACTCAGTGATGTATCACACTCATAATTTATTTTAGATCTGATATTTAAAATTATAATATTTTCTTTTTTGCAAAGAGTGCCTTGGAAACAATGACGTCATATCTATTAATCAATAAAATCTTGACAGCAGTCAATCATTATTAACAGTCAAAATTATTCAATAACTGTCTATCGTTGGTAATAAAAACTATAAACATCGATTATCACACAAAACATAAATTAAAAAAAATAGTTATGTGTCCATCATAGTTTCCCCGTTAAAGATATGATGACCTAAGTATGAACAGTATGGAAAAGTTGCACGAACTAAATTTATTTTCCTTTTATTATTATTATTCCAAAACTATTCACAAAAAAGTAATTCTTCTACTTTCACTACATCTCAATAAATATTGATCACCATCACATTTAGGCGTTTTATATTTTTAAGTTTACTGTAAATCAGTGGTTAATACGCGTGGCGCATGAAGTAAAATTTCGAGTTTAGAAAAGCCCCGTGAAAATTTGTCTCGGGTCGCTGCGCGGGGCTTTTCTAAACTCGAAATTTTACTTCATGCTTAGTCTGGGAGTGGAAAGCACTCGTTAGTTTAAAATACATCACAACTGGTGAACTATTTTAACAACAACTCCTAGGAGTTGTGAAATGAATGAGTTATTTAACTGTTTCCAAGGCACTCTTTACAAAGCATAAAAGATTAACATTTTACATATAAAATGTACAATAAACCATAAGTATAATACATCATTGAATTCAGAAAAAAATATTCTTCCAAATAATATGAAAATCAAAAAAGGCTCCCATAATAAAAACAAATGTTGGCTGTGGTCCCTGGGTAAATGTTAGTTATCTTAAAATAAAATATCTTACCAGATTTTTCGTTAAAAAGTGCCTATATAATGTCAAAGTTGAAAATGTCCCGATTCAATGGTTTTTGAATAAAAAAATGAAAAGAAAATTTCAAAAAATCCGTTTTTTGACAATATTTAAAAAACGAAAGAAGATATTTTAAATTTGATTTTAGATTATTATCGGGCTCTAAAATACGCAACTTTACCCCTAGTAAACCAACTCTCTACCTCTTCAAATAACAAAGATCTCCATACATTCTGTTGAAATACGGGCACCCTGTATAATAATAAAATAAATAAGTAGGTAATTTAAAAATATTTTATCTTAAATACGAATTTATGTTTGGTCAAAATAAGTATAATCGTTCTAGATTAATTTTCCAAAAAGTTATAATTTTCATACAATTTTATTTAAAAATAAACAAGAATCGTTTTCTAAACCGAAATAATTTCAGTTTTTTTTTTAATTACTTAAATACGATCATTTCTAATTTCCCAACACAAAAATGTAATGTAATTTGCTTATATTATTGATATTAACCCATCAAGGGTCAAGCAATTATAGAGTTAACTTAAAAGGTTGATTTTAGGTAAAATTGTCTAAGTATGATTTGAGTAACCAATATAAATATGAACCAATTTAAATATAAATCTGTAATTTTTTTTTGTGCAGAGTATCTTTAGAAATCATTGTTGCGTTTTCGCAATAACGGTCAAATCTGGTAGAAAATGTAAAAACAGTAATAATAAATGCAGCATTTATTTTAAATATGTAATACATTTAAAAATAATTATAACTACGTTTAAAAATATGTTTTGCATATTATGAAAGCTTTCAACAGGAACTGGGATAAATAAATGTTATACTTTTACACATGGGTTTGACTTTTATATTTTCTTCTTGTATGATTTCTATCAGTGACTTATTATATTACATACTTGGCATTTTTTGTTTAAGTGTGCATAATGTACAAATATAAGCTGTATATTTTCAGGCATTTGTTGATTTGATAAAAACGTTAAATTAGAAGCTATAAACGAGTGTTTTCCACTCCCAGGTTAAGCATGATGTAAAATTTCGAGTTTAGAAAAGTCTGAAAATTTGGTTTGGTCGCGTAGCGCGAAGCGCGGAGCGACCAAACCAAATTTTCAGGCTTTTCTAAACTCAAAATTTTACTTCATGCGCCACGCGTATAAAACACTAACATATTTTGCAATTCAAAATATACTAAAAATTACTTTTAAAAAGTTTTAAATCAGTTATAATCGAAATAATAAAATATAAACATGTTTTCTTCACATGTTATAAAATTAATTTATTTAATAATTTGAAAAAAGTTTTAGTAATGTTTCGTTAATTCATTAATGGTGCTTAATAGGTTAACATCAAGTTTGGCAGAAAGCTGCTGGATGACAACTGATTATTAGCATTTTGTTATTTATTTTATATAAATTGTATTTGTTATTTAATTACATGTATTTCAATAAACTTTTTAAAACTTTTAGTCCTATGTTTTATTAATAAAAATGAGCACTTAGGCAAGGCTTTGTTGAAGTGAGGTGAAGGAGTTTAAAATTACATTTTTTTAAATATTAGACGAAAGATGAGCAAAAAAATGTAAAAACATGTTATTTTGTTATAACTAATTAGGAACCCAACTGATTTAATTGAATTATATTAACTCTTAAATTAAATTAAAGCTAACAACGTTTTTTAGATATATGAAAATAATAATAGATATAATTAACAAATCTTGACTCATTAATTTTTGTGCTTTATTTACTAAACTAAATTCAGATCTCAACCTATTTTATTCGTATTAAATGTAGTCAAATAAGGATAATTAATTTCATTCAATTTAATTGCAATATTCCAGTAAGTAATGATAATATTAAAAAAAAATTAAAGCTCTGGGAGAATTACTTTATATCATAGCACTCTGCCTTTTAGGGGATTTAAAAAAAATCGTATTCATAACCTTATAAATAAAAGTAGTAGATTATTGAATTGTCATTATTGAGTCTTGTGATATTTTATAAATTAAAACGGTTATTATATGAATACTTTACATCACCGAGGGGATAACTACTATGTTCGACTTATCACTTCATTGTAGCTATTTCCCGATAAAATGAATGCATGATACATTAACGTAAAAATAACTATCTATTTATGTTTATTTTTCTAATTGTGTAAGAATGTAAACACTGTTATTATTCGAATTGAAAATTTATTGATTGTTTATTAACGTCCGCATAAAATATTAGACAATGGCGATCGTTAACCTGGAGGAAGTATAATTTACAGCTACTTTATATGGAAATTCGTCGTTTCGGTGTATCAGAAAGGAATATAGCGCGAAATTATTAATGCACGAGGATTAGTATCTAAGACGTGCCTAATTCTCTCTTCGCTTATCATGAAATATTATAATAACAAAGCAACCCTTGCATGATGATTATGATCAAGATGATGAATTAATAATCGATCGATTATTTTAGTTAATTATAGACACATTATCAGCTTTATTCACAATAGACCTAAGCAGAGAGTTTTACTACTGCCAGTGGTGCAATCAAATACAATCAAGCTTTTAGAAAAATTATTATGTGTTTAAATCAGTGAAATTACCCATTTATTTACTTGAAAATTTACAAAGAGTTGAAGAAATTCAAAAATCGACAAAAATCTTGTAAAATATTAAAAATCTATTCAAAACGAATTAAAATTAATATCGACTTTCTGCAAATATTTTGTCTCATTGAGACATCTCCAAATATTCATTGAAACAACTACTTCAAATATATATATATATATATATATATATATATATATATATATATATATATATATATATAAATAAATTAGAATTAACGACCTGCTTATAAGTACCAAATAAGAAATAACAGCGCTTAAGGTCATGATGTAAAAGTTATTTTTTATCAAGTGAGTGTGCAAGGAGGACAGAAGACGACGACGATCGTTTCGCTCTTTTTATGAGCTCCTCAGGCCGCCACATCCATCATTCTATACACACTCACTTAATATGTAGAAGTTGTATATATACTGACTTCGCTAACCATAAGCCGGTATTGACGTCAGTATTTATAAATGCTACTGCATTGATAAGGGCATTGATCTCATTTTGCTTCTACAGTTAGTGTCGGTTTTTAGTTTAAACCATCGACTAGCATCGGAGCGGCGAGAAACCCGAACCAATGCTCGCCGCTCCGATGCTAGTCGATGGTTTAAACTAAAAACCGACACTAACTGTAGAAGCAAAATGAGATCAATGCCCTTATCAATGCAGTAGCATTTATAAATACTGACGTCAATACCGGCTTATGGTTAGCGAAGTCAGTATACAGGGTGAGTCGGGAGGAGCGCACCAAACTCTAGGAGTGTATTATACACGTGAAAATAATGTAAAAAAACTCATTTGCTCTTATCCGATTTTCATTTGTTTTCAAGTTATGGCGTAATTAAAAATGTTCATCTAGCTTTTCACTTCTATCTGAATTTTAACATTATCAAAGTATGCCATGTTCGAGGCTTATAAACATTTGATAATTCTGACGTTTTGATGAACTGTCAGTGTACGGTGAACAGTAACTGAACGTTTAAGTTCGAATTAATGTGATTGTTAGTGTTGCAAAATGCCACATACTTATTCAAATTTAGAATATGCAAATATGGTGTTTGTATATGGTTTCTGTAATGGAAATGCTACAGCTGCTGTTGAAGAATATCGTGAATGTTTTCCACACCAAAGACATCCTGATAAAAACATATTTATTAGAGTTTTCAACAAATTGTGCGAGACTGGTAAGCTTCCCAGTGCTAACATAACATATGAGCGCGCTGCTCGACAAGGTTTTGTAGAAGTAGAAAATATTCTGCATCTAGTAGAAGAAGATGCAACTACTAGCTCACGGAGAATTGCCACTCAATTGGCAATTCCACAAAAAAGAGTGATGAACACGCTACACGAGCAAGGCTTATATCCTTATCACGTTCAGAGAGTACAGCACCTACAACCGGGGGATTACGCTAACCGTACGGAATTTTGTCGGTGGATAAATAATAATCATCGTAATGTATCGAGTATACTCTTTACGGATGAAGCTACATTTACCCGTGATGGCATTAACAACACTCGTAACTCTCATGTATGGTCTGATGAAAATCCCAACGCAACAGTCGAAAGCAATTTTCAACATCGGTTTTCTGTAATCGTGTGGTGTGGTATGGTTGACAGTTATTTAATCGGCTTTCATTTTGGAGAATCGTCTCACAGGAGGCAACTACCTCAATTTTTTACAAAATGAATTACAAGGCCTGCTAGAAGATGTTCCTATAAATATTAGAATGCAGATGTACTATCAGCACGATGGAGCTCCTGCACATGTCGCTCGTCAAGTCAAGCAACATTTGGACGAACGTTTTCCAGGGCGTTGGATTGGTCGTGGAGGTCCTATTAATTGGCCTGCAAGATCTCCAGACCTCACACCACTAGATTTTTGTTTATGGGGCTGGATGAAAAATGAAGTCTACAAAATAAAAGTGGACACACGGGAATCACTAATTAGACGAATTGAGAATACTGCAGCCCATATAAAAGAAGAAAGAAATGAATCAATTGGAAGAGCAACAAACGCTCTTCGTAGACGAAGCAGAAAATGTTTAGAAGTCAATGGCGGTATTTTTGAACATTTGTTGAAAGAACGCTATGATTAAGAACATTTTTTTGTATAATAACTTGTTTATTTGTTAATATGCTATAACTTGAAAACAAATAAAAATCGGATAAGAACAAATGAGTTTTTTTACATTATTTTCACGTGTATAATACACTCCTAGAGTTTGGTGCGCTCCTCCCGACTCACCCTGTATATACAACTTCTGCATATCAAGTGAGTGTGTATAGAATGATGGATGTGGCGGCCTGAGGAGCTCATAAAAAGAGCGAAACGATCGTCGTCGTCTTCTGTCCTCCTTGCACACTCACTTGATAAAAAATAACTTTTACATCATGACCTTAAGCGCTGTTATTTCTTATTTGGTATATATATATATATATATTTGGAGACGTCTCAATGAGACTAAATTTTTACAGAAAGTCGATATTAATTTTAATTCGTTTTTTATATTTTGTAAATTTTCTGCAAACTATTGACCACCTCAATTTATCTTTATGTTAAATTTCTTTATTTTAAATTCGATTTACTGTTCTACATTCGTATTCACAAAATTGACTTCGATTACTCGAGTATTAGTAATTATTAAATATAAGAAGAAATTGAAATAGAAATCGTCGATTTATAAGCTCGGAAAATATCTTTTAAATACTTTTTTTGTTTATGTTTTGTTTATTATTAAGATGAATAAAGTATTTGATAATTCCACACTCAATCAGTGTTTAATACGCCGGGCGCATGAAGTAAATATTTCGAGTTTTGAAAAGCCTGAAAATTTGGATTGGTCGCTGCGCGAAGCGCAGCGACCAATCCAAATTTTCAGGCTTTTCAAAACTCGAAATATTTATTTCATGCTCAATCAGGGAGTGGACAACACTCGTTCGAATATTATTGATCATTAATCAATAGATTATTAATCAATAGATTATTAATCAATAGAAGATCTAAAATATTGGTTTAATGAATATGAATGAGCCTTAAAATATAAATTTTAAAATGGAAATTCACTTTACTTCTTGTCAGAATGTTTAAGTTAAAAAAACTTTATTTACAGAATAATCCAATTTTAGAATTTTACTTATACATACATCAAAGTAATGATCTAGAAAAAATTAAATTGAAAAAATCATAAATAACAAGATTCATAAATCTTCATAACACGCCACTGAACTTCAGCGATTTCACTTTCATTACTGATCATTAACTTAATCGCAGCGTTTCCTTCTAGAGGGCAGCACGTCACACGTTTCCAGCAATTTACACGAAAAATATTACAAACCTCATCCTTTCCTCCCCAAAATAATAATAAATGTGCTTCCTTAAAAAAAGAAAGGGGATATAAAAAGGCAAACCCCGAAACTTCGCCGGGCAACGATAAATATTAAAGTTGCGCACAGGGGAACGAATATTTCAACGATAACAGGATATTATATGTGTAATAATGGGGGTTGGGTTTAATGTGAAAATAGACAAGGGTTGTGTGACCTCTTAACATATATTTCGCTTAAAATTATAGTTTACAGTTAAAAGGGTATTTACTAATAAATTAAATTCAGTGTAGATATGGGAAAATGTTTAGTACAAAAAAATTAATATTTTAAAAAACACCTCGAAGATTAGTATATAAAACATAATTGAATACAATAAATAATTGTAGTTATAATACATCCGGGATATACAGAGAATTTTTCTTTAAAGTATACATATTTTGATGCGTACTCTGTAAATGTTGAGACATTCTTTGTTTTCGTAAAAGTGTAAAATTTGAAACTTCTTACTAGTTTATCTATTCCTTGATCAAGCATGAAGTAAAATTTTGAGTTTAGAAAAGCTAAAAATTTAGTTTGGTCGCGTAGCGAAGCGGAGCGAAACGGAGCGAAGCGGAGGGACTAAACCAAATTTTCCGGCTCTTCTAAACTCAAAATTTTACTTCCTGCGTTAGGCATACAAAACACTGATGTAACATGAAGTTCAAAATATACTGCGTTGGCATACTGTTTTAATAATAATAATAATAATAATTCTTTATTAACGGACAAGCCATTTACAATGTAGAGCCAAAGACATATAACTAAAATGTAAGACACAAAACATGAATCACAAATATGCACAAAGACACATATGGTAATCTGCGTAAACCACAATAGGGTTATAACATTTAGTGCACACCATCCGCGAGACTCCTCCTAATTAAACCTAAAGATGAGTTAAAAAAGTCAATACCGCTACAAATGTCATTTTAGCAGTATATTTTAAACTTTAAATATTTCAGGGTTTTATACGCTTGGCGCATGAAGTAAAATTTCGAGTTTAGAAAAGCCTGAAAATTTGGTTTGGTCGCTTCGCTTCGCTACGCGACCAAACCAAATTTTCAGGCTTTTCTAAACTCGAAATTTTACTTCATGCTTAATCTAGGAGTGGAAACAGTCGTTAGAAGCTTTAAAGAAAACGTTTTTATAATACTAATGAATGCCTGAACACTTACAGCATAATAATCAAGAAATGTATATTTAAAAAAAAAAATCCTTGTACCTATACATTTTGTATAAAACAGCAGATTATATCGTCGGTGCACAAGGAATCTGACACAACTCAAAAATCCTCCTTTTTGAATTAAATAGTGTAAAATGTTCATAAAAAGATCGGCTTTTATCAGAAAAAACAACATAAAGATCGTTCATAAAATACTGGGTAAAATGATATGTATCACTTTGTCATGCGAAAGAATTTATGACCTCCACTCATGAACGTCGTTTTTCGTCAAGTTAATAATATTGTTTTAAATGCCGTAGTATCGTGAAACCATCACAATCAAGAAATATTGTAACATTCTAGAAAATGTTTGTTTTATAACTTCAAAATGCACAACAATATTATTTATAAATCGTTCTCCTAAAAAATGGAGATTATTGAGATGTCACGTTTCTTGTGCACTGACGATTTGTTGTTATATACAAAATATATGTACAAAAAACCTTTTTTTCATACAATATTCAGATAATTCAGTGTATTTCATGCGCATAGGTCCGGGTTTTAGTGACAAGTAAGATAGCCATTATCTTGAATTTAGTTTAAAAATATCACAATCATATTAATTACATTTTATAGCAATTCTCGCAATAAAGCCCCTTTCGAGAATTTCAGTTTATTACCCAACAATGCTACAATTTTTATAGCATTACCATTTAAAGCCGTTTATTAATTAATCAAAAACGTTATAAATATCACATCTTTCTTTTTTTTTTCAATAAAAACCAAGGAATATATTACATAACAAAGTGTGAAACGCAATTTTCAAATTATTGGTGTAACATGGCCGGTGGTTTTGCAAGGCGAGAGTCGCCTGTCCCCGTCTAGACGTGATAAAAATTGATAATTTATTACCATAACCTGTTCATCACTAACTAAACTAACGAGAATTCCTTATTAATTTAGTTAAATTAATGAACACTAGCTTATTTGCTAATTTATATTCCAAGGCTGCCGATGAAAAAGTTAACCGCTACACAAATATGCGAAATATTTCGTAACGCTGAGGTTTTTCGAACGGGCCGAATCATAAACAAAAATAAATTAATTTTAATTAATTTTGTATACAGGGTGATTGTTTTATGTAATGAACGGTTATAAAACCGCTGTTGCTTATTTTGGGTGTTTCGTAAATTTAATTAAAATTTAATTCTATTAATTTAGTTATTTTAACTAGAATTAAATTATATCGTATTTTCATAGGAAACAAAACACATTAAGTTAATATGTAAATAAATAATTACTTACAGTTACAGTTACAAATTGTAAAATTATATTATATTTGATATAGTCCCATTCGTACCACGACTGATTAACTTAATTCTATTGATAAGTGAATGTTTTTGAGTTTACGTTACACACAAAAAAAGCTGTTATTCCTTACTTCACTTTTTATTGATAAAAGTGAAGAAAGGAATACCAGCCTTTTTTAATTCTATTGAATGAATAAAGTTAATCAGTTATTCACTGGTTATACTTTTAATTGAGCCAACATTCTAGAATATAAAAATTTTATAAATTTGGAAGATATCCTAAACACGTCTCGTTCGTCAATATTTCTAAATATTGTCTAAACTATTTGTGAATATATTGTGTTTTTAAGGATATAATTTACAATTGTCAACATATCAAATAAGAATAATAGAAAAACAAGGATGATCATAACTGATAAAATCGTATAAATTAACTAAAATTAATTAATAACTAGAAATCACAAAAATCAGCAAAATTTACACATCTAATCAAATTAAACAAAGTATTTGAAAAATTGACAAAATTGAGTATGGTGAGTTGATAATTGAAAAACTACAAAAGTTCACAAAAACCAACTTAATTTTTAGACAATTGTTGATTTTATAAAAATCTTCAATTTAAAGTGTCTAACAAGTGTTTCTACTTCTCGATTAATCATGCTTAAGCATAAAGTAAAATTTCGAGTCAGCGACCAAGTCATATTTTCAGCCTGTTCTAAACTCGAAATTTTACTTCGTGAGTCACGCATATAAAAGACTGATGATATAAAGTGAGGTCTAAAATATACTGCTAAAGTTTGATCTCACGATAATAAATATTACAAATGTTTATTTCGTGTGTACGAACCATACATAATTCAACCGCCTGGAGCAATTTGCTTTCAGATTATTTTCTATTAATTATACTTTCATATCCCAAAAAAAATTGCTCGAATTTTGAAAGCGCAATACTTGGCTAGACGAAAAATGTTATTCATCTTTATATAAAAAAAACTGTTTAGCCACAAAATAATTATTAAAATAAGACATTTATAATTATACTTGTAAATAAAACAGTTTTTACTTTGTTCGACCACTATATTTTGCACTTAATTTATGACTATAGTTCCGACTATCTAGTAGTCATTATCAAACGCCTAAAACACAAAACTGCCAATTTATAGTTATTTTAAACAGTTGGTTTCTTTGTTGTAAGAATTAACATTAATTAGGCGTTTAAGAATAACTTTATAAATAGTATTTATATGAAAATAAATAGACTTTATCATAACACTAAATAAAGTACATTAATACAAATATTGCTAACATGCAAGAAAAACTGCTAACACAGTTTTATTATTTTGTGTAAAATAATCTATAGTAAAACTTTTTCCATGTGCAATTTTTTTTATCTCTTTTATTAATCAAGAAAAATCGATTATAAAAAAATTGGAATGGGTTACATTTTTTAAAATATGTAACTAGATATAGACTTTATCAAACTATTACAAGTGTCATTTTATTCGGGTGGTAAAAATGCACAACTTTGCTCATTTTGCCATTTATCTAAGATCTCCCACAAGAAACATTTATTTAAATTCACCCTGTACAGAACGTAGATCATTTGTGTTTTAATTACGTAAAGATTACATTATTTTGGCTGCCAATCAATTTGTTTATTTGAATATACAATTTCAACTTGCATGTGTTTGTGATGTAAACTATTTATTTATGTACGATTTTAAATTATGTGATATAATATTAGTATTGTTGACCTATTACTTTCTTCACTGATTTAGAGTGAAGTTTAAAATATATTTCTTGGTTTGATGTAAAAGTATACTTAAAAGAAAAAACTGCTTTTATGCTGGGTTCTTATGTTAGAAACACTTTGTTTTAAAACAGTGTTTTAAACATGTTTAAAACCAGCCGTCGTGTTTCAAACGGTTTCGTTTTTACATGTTTTAAATTTTAAATTTGTTTACAACACGTTTAGCTTTGTTTAAAACATTTTTTTTATTATCTTAAATTTACTAAATTATATTTTATACTAGTCCATTAAGATTTTTTGTTTACATTTTTAAATTTTAACCAAATTGTTAATTAAATATCTTTTTCAAACTACATTATTAAACTTAAAAGTTATATTACAATAAAATATGACAGCATTAATCTGATTTTTAAATACAGGGATTTTTTATTTCAGGTTGCTTTTTTAAAGGATTTCTATTTGAATTTTTAAAGGAGGGTTTTCCACTCCCAGACTAAGCATGAAGTAAAATTTCGAGTTTAGAAAAGCCTGAAAATTTGGATTGGCCGCGTAGCGAAGCGGAGCGGCCAATCCAAATTAGGCTTTTCTAAACTCGAAATTTTACTTCATGCGCCACGCGTATAAAACACTGAAATATCGTAATGGTAAAAATATACGGCTTTAGCAATATAATATGTAGATATGAATAAAACGTGAGTCGAATTCTGCGCTAAACAAATTTTTTAAAATAATGATTATAGGCAACCCAATAACTATAACGTATATTAGGTTGCCTCTAATCGTTGTTGTATGTGTGTGTTCTTTGAACTTCACTGTAAATAAGTGTTTTTAAGCGTGGCGCATGAAGTAAAATTTCGAGTTTACGCTACGCGGCCAATCCAAATTCTTAGGCTTTTCTAAACTCGAAATTTTACTTCATGCTTAGTCTGGGAGTGGAAAACACTCGATAAAATCCCCGGATTAACCGCGTTAAAACAACGAATTCCCGCAAATTTAAAAAACGCTGTATTTATCGAGATATGTATACTCAAAAGAAAAATGCCCTGTATGTTTTGTTTTAAACGTGTTTTAAACATATTTTAAACACGTTTTAGACATATTTTTAATTGTTATTGTCTTAAACGCTGTTTCAATGAAAAAAACACGTTTCGTTAAAAAAAACTGTAAAAAAACGTGTTTTTTACAACCCTGCTTGTATGTATCTTAATGTAATTTTTAATCGTAAGTCAAGGGTTTAAATAAATAAGCAAAATAATAAAAGCGAGTGAAAGGCTCACTTTTAATTTAGATAAAACACTTATGTTGGGTTTTACCAACGTCAGCTGAATCGACATATAGTTATTTATCGAATAAAATCTAGTAATAGTTAAATGCATGACAAAAAATTAGTAAGTTCATATTTTTTGACGTTGATGACATAAGAAATGTCTATTTCAATCTACAAATAAATTTAATGTTTGAATAAGACTTAACTGACATTGGTGAAACCGGGCATTAGTAAAATAAATAAACTATTAATCTGGAATAAAACAAAACCGAAATATTTCGAATAATATTTCAGACTATAATTCTTATCTGAAGAAATGTGTATATTTATTTCGTTACTATAAAAAGTTAACTAAACGTCAGTTTTAAAACAAATAGATTATTTTTCATAAATAAAATTACAGAAGCTCAAAGTTAAAGAAGTGCTAGATTTTATCCAAAAAAAAAACAATGCTCGGTTTGATTGCTAGCACTAATCCATAGCTATTTCATTAAATACATAAAGCATTAATGATATTTAATCACTTATGTTAAGTCTTCTATTATTCGACAATTTATTCGGAATTAACACAATTTAAGCAGGCATTAAAATCATAGAAATCACCAATTAGAGGCAGAAAGTAAAAGACAGGAAAAATGAAGAGAAATAGCGATGACAATTTTAATCACTGAAGCGACATAGATAACGATCAGGGGTTTTAAAAAAAAAACGTTTTTTATTTCATTTCAATTAAAACAAACAGTTTTTTGTACATAACATGTATTTTTCATTAAAGCAGCGTTTAAAACATTAAAAATTAAAAACATGTTTAAATCGTGTTTCAGACATGTTTAAAGCACGTTTAAAACATGTTTAAAACACGTTTGAAACGTGTTAAAAACACGTTTAAAACGTGTTTAAAACAGAACATACAGAGCTTCTTTTTGAGTACACATATCCCGATAATTACACCGATTTTTAAATTTGCGGGAATTCATTGTTTCAAGGCGGTTATTTTGAAGCTTTTAATGAGTCTTTTCCACTTCCAGACTAAGCATGAAGTAAAATTTCAAGTTAAGAAAAGCCTAAGAATTTGGATTGGCAGCGTAGCGAAGCGGAGCGGCCAATCCAAATTAGGCTTTTCTTAACTCGAAATTTTACTTCATGCGCCACGCTTAAAAACACTGATTTACATACACATACAACAACGATTAGAGACAACCTAATATACGTTATAGTTATTGGGTTGCCTATAATCACTGTTTTAAACAATTTGTTGAGCGCAGAATTTGACTAACGATTTATTTATATCTATATATTATATTAGTAAAGCCGTATATTTTTACCTTTGCGATATTTCAGTGTTTTATACGCGTGGTGCATGAAGTAAAATTTCGAGTTTAGAAAAGCCTTATTTGGATTGGCCGCTCCGCTTCGCTACGCGGCTAATTCAAATTTTCAGGCTTTTCTAAACTCGAAATTTTACTTCATGCTTAGTCTGGGAGTGGAAAACCCTCGTTTAAAGATTCAAATTGAAATATATATATATAAAAAAAAACAACGAATGTCGTAATATTTACAGTGTATGCATATGTTTACCCGAAAGAAACATTTTCTGTATTTAAAAATTACATTTATGCACGCACAGTTGTGATATTTTATTGTAATAAAATGTTATGTTTAATAATGTAATTTGAAATATCTTTAACAATTCAGCTAACATTTAAAAACGTAAACAAATAATCTTAGTGAAGTAGTATACAATATAATTTAGCAAATTTAAGATAATAAAGAAAACGTTTTCAAAAAATTGAACGTTTAAAATATGTTTTAAACAAATTTAAGATTTGAAGCTTGTTTAAAACAAAACTATTAAAACACGATGGCTGCTTTTAAACATGTTTAAAACACTGTTTTAAAACACAACATAACAACCCTGATAACGATGGATGACGGGGACTAATTTACTCCAAAAAATGGAAAGTAAGGACTTCAGTTAGAAGTGGCGAAACTCCACAATGAGTGTAGTGCCATATATATATATATATATATATATATATATATATATATATATATATATATATATATATATATATATATATTTATATATTTATATACAGAGAGTTTTATGTAACACCAAACATTTTCATAACGAGATTTTTTTTTAAGTATCCATATGCATACGTTGCACATTTTTCGATGCTCAGTTTATTAAAAGAATTTAATTTGAAGCTTTAAGCGAGTGTTTTCCACTCCCAGACTAAGCATGAAGTAAAATTTCGAGTTTAGAAAAGCCTGAAAATTGGGTTTGGTCGCGTATTTCATACGCCACCGGTACAAAACACTGACATATTATGAAGTTTAAAACACACCGCTAAACTTTACATTGAATCAGTGTTTTGTACCGGTGGCGCATATAGTAAAATTTCGAGTTTAAATAAGCCTGAAAATTTGGTTTGGCCGCTCCGCGCTTCGCGCTACGCGACCAAACCAAATTTTTAGGCTTTTCTAAACTCGAAATTTTACTTCATGCTTAGCCTGGGAGTGAAAAACACTCGCTTATAGCTTCAAATTGAATTCTTTTAATAAACCGAGCATCAGAAAATGTGCAACGTATGCATATAGATACTTCAGAGAAAAATTCTCGTTACGAAAATGTTCGGTGTTACATAAAACTCTCTCTATACTACTTTTAATAAGAAAAATAAAAACGTCGTCCAAATAATCTTGGTCCAAAGAATTAATAGATTATCTATTTATTTTCATTATATAATTAAAGAATGCAACATGTAGAAAAAAATAATTTCTTCAGTGAGATTAAATCAATTGAACAGAGACCTTTACGTTTATATAAAATAGTTACATAATTCAATTAATTAATTTCATCATACAAATGGTAATAGAATGTAGGAATTATAAGAAAATGTATGTAATAACATAAAATATCTGCATGGTTAACAGTAATAAAACAAATCCCATCCCAACCTTCCCCATGAAAAATTAAGCAGGCACAATATGCATAAATAATATCGCATGCATTATTTTTTCCTCCGCGTTTTTAATACTCATTTCGCATGCAAATATCCAGTCGTGAACTTTTTGTAAATTGTATATTTAAACAGCCGCTTGTATTAATTAATTTTTATTAACTTAATCCCGCTAATATTCGCAGAAAGATCAAGTCAGAAGTTGCAAGTAAAATCAATACTCTCCTCTTTTTCTCCTGTGTGTGTGTGTGTGCAGAGAATTTGTTGAAGGGTACAAGGGCTTTGTTGTGGAAGGAAATGACGCGCACACATTATATAATAAACACTAACCTAATTACACAACTAGGTATGAAATTGTAGCCGGTGATCAATTATCACACCCTGCTGAAAGCCTTACTCTTGTACGTAATTGCGTAAATCTTTGTGGTAATTTGATCAAGGAACTTAAATTCCTGATGGGATTAGGCTAAATTGTTCGAGTTCTTACGGTTGAAATTTGCAAATTTCGTCAAGAACTTTAATTTGGAATCCTAAAGTTACACATCATTTTAAAATTAGATGGGGATTTGAAGGATTAACAATACGTAATAATATATGGAAGTGGTATCTCTAAGAATAATCCTGGGTGAGGGTGTGAACACAAACAGATTACCACTAACTTTTGACATAAGGATAAGGGCAATTATCTCGAGTGATAAAAAATATTTATTTGCGCTTCTCTTGGAAGCATAAAGTAAATATTTCGAGTTTATAAAAGCCTGATAATTTTAATTTGCTATATTGTAAATTTTATAATTCGCCTATAATAAATTAACATTTTAAACGTATTCTAGTTTAGTGATTTACTTAATTTTATTAATATATTTTTGTAAAAATTAACGAAGAGAAAAATTCCGTAAAATATATGCATAGTAGGTACACATTTTTTTAGCTGGGGGCGTTCTACACTTAAAACGTAGAAAATAGGATTAATCTGCCGAACATTTAAAAAAGATGTGTAATTTGGGTACTTGTATAATTTATTAAGACATATAGGATTTTTTTTTAAAGTGTACATTTTTCGATGCATCAGCTGTAACATTTCAGACATTTATTGCTATTTTTACAAGCGTTAACTTTGAAATTTCGAACGAGTGTTTCCAGTCCTTCATTAAGCATGAAGTAAAATTTCAAGTTTAGAAAAGCCTGAAAATTTGGTTTGGTCGCTCCGCACTTCGCGCTACGCGACCAAACCAAATTTTCAGGCTTTTCTAAACTTGAAATTTTACTTCATGCGCCAGGCGTATAAAACACTGAAATGTGAAGTTCAAAAACATATACATCTTAAAAGAAAAAATGCCCTGTATAATATTCTTTACATAATATAGACATAATAATTATTATGTACATATTACAAAACAAAATGTATATACATTATATTACATTCTGTAATTAATTTTAACGTAAATATTAACTTGTTATACATCATTGGAAAGGGAATTTAGAAACGAGTATTACAAGTTATAATAAAGCTAGAGTTGTAATTTAAAATACACACAAAAATAGGGTGATATTATTCTAATAAAAGAGATTGAAAGGTTATTTTAGAAATGATTCTACAGTTCATCTATTAGCATTTTCAGATAAAGAGTTGCATTTTTTTAGTATAAGTTGTACCGTGCGTTCTATTTACGTATGGCCATAGGGATTTACATGGTATAAAATGTACCCCATGTTAACTTTTGTTGTCGTATAAATTTGAAACAATTGTTTGGTTTTATTGATAAATCAACATTTTTTATACGAAATGTATAATGCTAGAAGGACATAAAAATGTTTGGTTTATGTATTTTAGCTTTCAACGTTAAAATTAAAAATACATATAATTAAGCGATTTTGTAGCTTAATTATTTGTAACTTGGCAAAAATGTCATAATGTAAGTATTTGTTTCGCTAAAATTGAAAGCCAAAATAAAAAGTTCTAACATGTTTATGTCCTTTTGATCCAAAAGAGGAATTTTTATTTTGAGTACACATGAACTGAACGCTTTTATAAAATTGACGAGTGCCTGAAAATTTCCAAATGTGTGTAAATTTTCAGGCACTCGTCAATTTTATAAAAGCGTTCAGTTTGAAGTTTCGAATGAGTGTTTCCACTCCCAGACGAAGCATGAAGTAAAATTTCGAGTTTAGAAAAGCCTCAAGAATTTGGATTTTGCGTAGCGTCCAAATCCAAATTTAGGCTTTTCTAAGCTCGAAATTTTACTTCATGCGCCACGCCTATAAATCACTTATTTCAAGTAAATGTCAGTATATACCGCTTTAGAAGTATTCTTTTACTTTCGAACTGGAAGTCAGTGTTTTATACGCGTGACGCATGAAGTAAAATTTCGAGTTTCGAAAAGCCCCGTGAAAATTTGTCTCGGGTCGCTGCGCAACCCGCGACAAATTTTCTACGCTGGGCTTTTCTAAACTCGAAATTTTACTTCATACTTAGAAACACTCGTTAGATGGTTTAAATTATAAGAAAAAATACAAATTTATTAAACGCTATAATTATTAGGATATGTACACTTCTGTGCAATAAAATTAAGTAGTTACGTAAATATGTCAATTTCTTAATGTCAAAATGCCGCGTCATTTAGACAACAATTCAAAACTTTGAATTCTAACTAAAATTGAAGATGGTTTTTCTATTAGACAAATTGTTCAATTGGTGAGCATCAGTAAAGACACTGTTTTCAGAATAAAGAATCGTTGGGAGCAGTATAGAAGTGTTATGGTGTTTTATTATTTATTGAAACTGCTGCTAGGCAATTAAAACAGACCATAATTATACAACTAGAATATTGTAAAACATAGTTGTAAGACTTGTGCTTAATTTTATTGCACAGAAGTGTACACTTAGAAGAAAAATTTGCTGTATTAATAATACAAATAATTAAGCTACAAAATGAACTTGGCGAAAATGTCGTAATGTAAGTATTTGTTTTGCTAACCTTGAAAGCCAAAATAAAGAACTCTAGCATGTTTATGTCCTTCCAACAATGAACATTTTGTAGATCAGTTTTTGATTTATTAATAAAAAACAAAAAAATGTTTTGAATTTGGACGACAACAAAAGTTAACATGGGTACAATTTTTACCATGTAAATCCCTTTGGCCATACTTGAATAAAACGCACGGTAGATCGAAAATCTTTAACTTATACTAAAAAAATGCAACTTCTAATTTGAAATTACTAATGAACTGTAGAATCATTTTTTAAATTACTTATTAAGTAAAACAAATTTGACATTTGTATGCAGATATTTTTTAGTAAACATAATTTATATTCATACTCCTCGTATTTTTTAGGGATAAACGGCGTTAACAATGTTACGTTAACAATGTCACTGTCGACGCGTGGAATTTCACGTCGATGTCGACTTTACGTCGACAATGTCAACAATCGTTATGATAGGTAGATTATTAGAATTATTTAACCTAAGCAATGCGTAGCGACCGGCAAAGGGGGCGCCTAATTTGAAAAAAAAAAACAAAGTGCTTCTTGATATAAATCCGGGCCCGACAATATTACAAAACTCTATCTATAAATTTTCATCAAACGCTTTTTTGCGTGTATAATTTGTACGGTAATTAACGTACTCTCTAGGGTTCAAAAAGGGCTCGTTTGTCGATAGGCGAGTACTTAAATTTGAGTACAGGGCAGACTTTGTGAACGACCCTCTTACATTTTCGTCGCTGCGAGGAAAAACCAATAGTCCATTGTCGTGTCTTTTAGGTAGCAAAATAGCAATCTATTCACTTAAGATAATGAACTGTAAGTGAATTTTGTTTCGAATCCTCCCGTCTTTGATGACGTTTCGTCTCTCGTTGCTGCCTTTATTGTGTTAAACTTCATAAATGGACGTATCTAATTTTAGAACGTATGTCCCCCTTTAATGTACATCCAACACAGCAGAGAGATTTGGATTTTGATTAGTTATTTTGTACATTATTTTAGAATATAATCAAATCAATTAATTATTATAAAGCTGATAATTTTATCAATGCGAAAATAATAGTGTTACAAATATTTGATTAGAGTTGTGTGCTTATATATTTGGTGGATACGCCGGGTCCATTAAAAATGTTTTAAATAATTGTCTGTTTAATTTTGTGTAAATAACTTAATGTGAAGATTTTGTTTTTAACAGTCAAGAGGTCTTTTCTTTGTTAGCCTAATACAAATCAGATTAATTTATCAGATTTGTCTTAGGCTACCAAAGAAAAGACCTCTTGTCTGTTAAAGACAAAATCTTTACATTAAGTTATTTACACAAATTAAAACAGACAACTAATAAAAACATTTATACAAAACGACGATACAAGACGAGTTCGATTGCCAAGAAAAGAGTCTATTATTATAGGGTTTTTTTTGTTGCATTTCACTATTGATCAAATGAGATTCACTATATCCCAAATATCCTTCACCTGGTCAAATATATGATAAAAGATTTCCCGATTTACAAAAAAACTTTCATTAAATACCAAATACATTTCCCATTAATATTTTTGCTAAGCATTTTTGCAGTAACAATGGAACTTTCTTTTAGAAAAATGTTTTTGCATTTATACATAAAGGGAGTTTTTCTTTTAAGTATACGTATTTCAAATTCATCCTATTTTCTGTAAATCTTTAGATCGTCCTTGTTTTTTTTTAAAGTTCAATTTGAAGCCTTAAATTAGTGTTTTCCACTCCCAGACTAAGCATGAAGTAACATTTCGAGTTTAGAAAAGCCCCGTGAAAATTTTCTGGGCTTTTCTAAACTCGAAATTTTACTTTATGCGCCACGCGTATTAAACACAGATTTCAAGTGAAGTTCGAATATACATAAATTTCACAATATTTTTGTGTTTTATACGCGTTGCGCATAAAGTAAAATGTCGAGTTTAGAAAAGCCCAGAAAATTTGTCTCGGGTCGCTGCGCAACCCTAGACAAATTTTCACGGGTCTTTTAAACTCGAAATTTTACTTCATGCTTAGCCTGGAAGTGGAAAACACTCGTTTAAAGATTTAAATTGAACTCTTTTAAAAACAACGAATGTCGGAAAATTTACAACTTATGCATATGTTTACCTAAAAGGAAAATTCACTGTATGTAACACTACTTACGCCAGCATCCATCTGGATAAGGAGTCCTCTTAGTTCATTTCTAAGATGCATTTTTTGACGAACTGCAGCTATTTTGCTGTGAAGTGAAATGTAATTAGCAAATTGTGATTAGGTTTAACATATAGGGAAATGTAGTGGTATATAGGGAAATGTATTTGATAAATGGGAAATATATTTAAGATAAAGGTATACGTATTCGATATAAGGTGAAATGCAATAGAAAAACGTTGTAGTTCTAATTACATTTTTTTGTTGGTCAGAAATTGATTGTTAAAGCTTGAAGATATTTAACCACAGAAAAAACAAATCATCAGCTTAAAGAAGTTACTGTACGGCGTAACATAACAATATAATTGAAACCCTCTTTACCTTGTTGTTTTATTGTTACATTAAATAATACATGTGTAAAATACCGTACAATAAACCTTTCATTTTAGTTTAGTGTCGTCAGTCAGTGATTAATGAATGGATGGATGGAACTCTAATTGACAGTACAAGACTGTTACATCTATGAGTAAAGATCGATTGACATTTGATTGACAGGCGTACTTGTAAAAGCATATCCTATTAACAACATTGTTGCATTTTATTATTTGACCCCTAGATTATAAAAGGAGGTTATATTTCTTAATAGTTATTTTATTTCAAATATTATTTCTTAGTATCTTTAATTTGCGATATATAAAATACATATATAAATAATTTGGTAGATAGTTTTTTGAATGAAATTTATTTTTTCTGAATCAAGTTGGAAATACAATCGGGTTCTTGGTTTGAGCGGCGGAATTAATTGAAACAATAAAATGGAGACGGAGACTATTTTTTATTGTAGAAATGTGTACGTATTTTTTTTAAATTGTTTTTTTTAAATATATGTGCCTATATTTATATTAGTTAATTTTATGAAATATTTCCATATGTTGAGCGTTTACACAAATAATTGGTACAGTTGGCTTGCAAAAAACTCTCTGAAAATGTATGCAATGAGCATTGATTTCTTTACAAATAATAGATTATTAAATTATCAAATTGTTTTATAGTCTACTACTTTTATACATTATTTTTAAAAACTGTTTAATTTTAAGCTACTAGCGTTTTCACTCCTTGACTAAGCATTAAGTAAAAACTTCATGTGCCCTCGTACAAAACACTAATATATTGTAAAGTTTAAAACATACTTCAGAATTAGTTTGCTACTATCCACAATAGATCTGCAATGGTCGCGGTGGTACAGGCCAAGAGGCTACCCCTAGAAATATCTAGTATGCTATAGCTATTTTGAACTTCACAGTATTTAATTAAAATTACTAAATAAGTTAATTTAATACATTGTAATATTTGACCTGACCTGAGAATGTATAAAGATTAATGTAACTATTTTGTTATTTGAATATTTTGATTATTACTCATTTTTAAAAAGTATTTTTTTAAGTATTTTTAACTTCAAAACATTACAGTATTTTACACGCGTAGCGCATGAAGAAAAATTTCGAGTTTCGAAAAGCCTGAATTTTGATTTGGAAGCTTCGCGTCCTAATCCAAACGTTCAGGCTTTTCTAAACACAAAATTTTACTTTATGCTAAATCTGGGAGTGGAAACACTCGTTCGAAACTTCAAATTGAAAGCATTTATAAAATCGACGAATGCCTGAAAATTTACAGCGTATACATTATTTACATTAAAAAAAAATCATTACAAATATGTACTACAATAAGTCTTTCATAAAAATCATAAAAAGAAGTGCATAATTTTTCCTCAAATAAACTTTTTATGTTAACTGAATAGTTAACAATGGGCTTAATGAGGCCTAAGTGCAGTGCAGAAATGGGCACTCCCCAAAGAACCAGAACCAGAATAGTTGCTCGGCCGGTAATGGGTTGAAAAAAAATTCCCTTGTGTATTATATATCATTCAGACTTATTATATCGATTTTAAGCGCCTTAATGTCGATTGTACGTGTATCCAATTATAGTTTCCGCAAATGCGAAGCTGTTAGTGATTTGTGGTCTGTCTATAAAACTGTTATAAAAACTCTACATTTCAATAAAACTTCTAGTGCTTTTCAGATTGTTAAATAAATTGTCCCTATAAAAAAATACGAATTGTTAATTATTCTCCGCAGCTAGCTATTTATGTAGACATGCTCATATAAGTTGGGTAAATCAACTAATCATGCCTGTAGACAATAAAAAGAGCCATCAGTTTCAGGAAGGGACGTCGTTAAATGATGTCGTTTATTCCTTTATTGAAGTTCACGAAGCACGCCAGAATGGAAAATTAGATAAATTACAAAGTGTATGCACGATATTCTGTTTGGCAATTTCAGCTACTAAAAACTACTAAAAAACAGCGATACTTTTATGCTCTGTAATGATTTCCACAAAAGTAGTTGTAAATTATACTTGAAAAAGTTTTTTCGACAAAAAATCAGGGAGTAAATAAAATATTCTCTACAGGTTAGTTTTCTTTTGAGTTTAAATATCCCAATAATTACAGTGCTAGGTAGATATTCAGGAATTCGTTGTTTTTACAATAGGGCTCAATTTGAACGAGTGTTACCACTCCTTCGTTAAGCATGAAGTAAAATTTCGAGTTTAGAAAAGCTTGAAAATTTTACTTGATCTCGGTAAACCTATTACTATTACTCGATCCTATAAGAAAAATAATTTGCTAAACTGTATAATTAATTCAGACGATTTCCAAATTTTATATTCAGGTAATAAGGGACGATAATTGAATTTTAGAGAAGGCCTGGAACTTAGCAAGGCAATAAAACAGGGAAAACACACAGGGTAAACGAGTACGAAGACATCTAGAACTCCCCAATTCTTAAAGCCCTTATAACCCGACCTTCTAAAAATATGTATATATATCTTATAAAACATTTTTCTGTATTACTCCTTGAGAATGACGATTAGTCGAAAGTAGTCGGAGAGAATAAAAAATAGTAGTGAAACAAACCAAGTGACTTTTATGTAATTATCAATACTGTAAACATGTTTCATCAAGTGATTATTGAGAACCAAATTGGAGATAAACGGTATGGTTCAATCTTGCATAGTATTTAACAAAGAAATAGAATTTATTTTTCGTATTCTATTAATTCAATCAATACTACATTTTGATAAAGAATTGCATTAAGGGCGTGGTCTTTTTAAATCAATTATTAAAGAAACTCTAAAACTATCTTATTAGATGACAATTGTTGAAAATCTTAAGACAGTTGTAAGGGCTAGAAAATATTCTTACTAGTTTCTTAACACTTTCTAACGGTTATTAATAAGAAAATAAGACACTATTTCCCAAAATTTCATTCTCTTTAAAAGTCAAACAGTATAGACAAGATTTGAGAATGTAAAAACTATCTTTATAAAAATATAGAAGTATAGTGGGATTCGGGAGAAATATCCTGTGACTCATTGATGTGGACTGTGTGGTTCAATTTTTTTAAAAAGTATGTCGATAGTTGAACTGCAGCGATTATTCCTAGTTGTGTCAAATTTTGAGGTTACATGACAATGTCATACTGTTTAGGTCGCGAGTATATATATCCCAATTTTGTGTTGTAGATTATTAAATATTCGTTGCTTTCCTAAAAGAGGTTAATTTAAAGTTTAAACGAGTGTTTTCCACTCCCAGGTTAAGCATGAAGTAAAATTTCGAGTTTAGAAAAGCCTGAAAATTTGGTTTGGTCGCGTAGCGCGAAGCGCGGAGCGACTAATCCAAATTTTCAGGCTTTTCTAAACTCGAAATTTTACTTCATGCGCCACGCGTATAAGACACTGATTTCAAGCGAAGTTTACTCGTTCACAATATTTCAGTACTTCCAGTGTTGAAGACGCGTGGCGCATGAAGTAAAATTTTGAGTTTAGAAAAGCCTGAAAATTTGGTTTGGCCGCTCCGCGTTTCGCGCTACGCGACCAAACCAAATTTTCAGGCTTTTCTAAACTCAAAATTTTACTTCATGCTTAGTCTGGGAGTGAAAAACACTCGTTTTAAGCTTCAAATTGAACTTAAAAAAAGTGTATGCATATGTATACCTAATAGAAAATTCCATGTATGTATACTTATAAGAAAAATTCCCTGTATTAACAGATTAATGCTATGACTATTTGCCAAATCTACTGAATGCGCCTTCGATTTAACTAACATTTTCGTCTGAGCTTACACAAAATCAACATAAATGTAAATACCTGAACTATTTAGTAGGTGTGGAAATTAAAATTATACCACTTTATCTCACTTCTAAAACGATTGCGCACTTTAATTAAAATGATTTCTGGCCGGGTATTTGCAGATTTATTTTTACGAAACCGTTGTCAAAATATGACGTTTAACCTTAAAATTTTACAGCTGCATACCGGAACATACGTTTTCGCATGTACCATCTAAAAACCATGGCAGACATATTATACAGCTTTCTGTCTCTTTTCACACATGCAATCTGATGACATCAAACTATTTTCGTATTACATGTATTGGTGCAGAATGCACTACAAATCAAGGAAACCATAGGACACCTCTCGTGAATCGTACCAACAAAACACGAATAGAAAATTAAAATATTTTCATCTCATTTTTTATAGATGTGGACAAAATGAGCAAGTCACAGCAAAAAAGGATTTTACACATTTATGTATGTACAAACCATACATACGTGGTAAGAATATTCACTTCTGCCATGTTGAAATGAACAGAGCCACCCTACAATATCATTCCATATCTTAGGCATGACTCAATATTTGCCAAGTATAAAAGTTTTGCTATGTCTACGTTAGTATTACGCAATAATATGCGTATTCCATATAAAGCACTGCTCACTTTGTTACAGACTTAGTTTATTTGTTAAGACACACTTAACGTATCGTCAACTATAATACCCAGGACTTTGGGATTGTCTGTAAAATTGTAGCTGATTTAATTCAATCTTATTAAATCTTAGTCCTTCAATACATTTATACAAAACACATGCTGTCTTTTCTTTGTTTACTCGATATTTTCAAATAAAAAAAAACATTGCGCCCGAAAAGTTTTAACTTGCGTTAAGTTGCGCCCAAATATTAAAACTTGCCCTGTTAAGTTAAGTTTATTACTATAGAATCATATCTTAAACAAGTTTCTCATCTTTCACGTGGTGAAACATATTTAACTATTATTTGAAAAAGAAAACACTTGGTTAAACCACTACGTGAAAGATGAGAAACTTGTTCAAGATATATTAAAGGCCAGTAAAGCCGCATTCATCGTAAAATACAGAAGAAATTTAATCAAATTCACCAAATCAAACAATCATATATGGTTTAACATCGTTTGCCGGCGAGAACAACAAACGCCAAAATATATGAAAATCAAGATCAACTATCAATCAAGTGAAGCTAGACAAACATTAAAACAAGCGCACAGAACTTGGATTCGTTTGAAAACGAAAAAATGGTACAAAAAACGGGATAATCTCTCAGAAAATATTATAGAATTATGATTCTTTACCTAAAGAATCAGTGTTCATAATATCAACGGAGGTGTTTTCTTCTATGAAAATATTTGTATCGTCAGCGTAGTTTACAATGTTACAATTCTTTAATATGTTATTTGCAATATCGTTAGTAAATATAATAAACAATAGGAGGCCTGGTGAACTCTCTTGAGGTATACCTTTGGTTGTTATTATGGGTTGAGAGAGGACAATTGTGCCATGATGTGGGTTTTTATTCTTTGTACAATGCATCTCCACTAACTCCATATTTGTGTAATTTCGATGGGATTGTGGAATAGTCGATTGTGTAGAAGGCTTTCAACAAATCCAAAAAAAAACCCAAGTAAAATATTTGGCCTTCGTAAACCTTTAATGGCCCATATATTGTTCTTTAAAAATATGCAATAATCCAAAAATACCCCATCAATAATTTTTGAGTTATTTCAAATTAAATGTATAATATGTGTAATGTTAATGAAATTTCTCACACATAAAGTTTTAAACAATCATAATTTCTAAACTGTTTGAGATATCTACATGAATTTTTTGAGAATATTTAGCATATATTGTTCTTTCAAAAGATGTAATAGTCTACAAACACCGCATTTATAATTTTTGAGTTATTTCGAGTTAAAGGTTAAATATGTCTAATTTTAATTAAATTTCTCAAAACTAAAGTTTTGAACTAACGCAACTTCTCACATTTTTGAGATCTTATTATCGATTTGGCCCACTCCTTTACGTGGAAACCTAATGCCGCGACGGCCCTCACTGGCCATTAATAATAATAATCCATTCATCTCCTGTTTGCCAATAAATGTTCTTAAAATTAAACAATAATACATGAGATACAAGATATTGTTGTGATACTCGAATCCAAATAAAATATGTTTGACTTCCATTGATAATATCCTATTTATATGCTGAATAAGAGGCGTATCAGTGTCTAAGTCAAATAAATCATACTTTTTAAAGAATTCACTTGATGCGCCACGCGTATAAAACACTGATTTCAAGTGAATTTTAAAATACTCCGACTCCTTATGATTTATCCCTGCTTCAATACATTCTACAAATTTTTACTGTTTACTAATATACAGGGATGTTTTCATTATAGTATACATATGCATACGCTGTAAATTTTACGACATTCGTTGTTTTTTAAAAGAGTTCAATTTAAATGCTTAAAAAGTGTTTTCTACTCCCAGACTAAGCATGAAGTAAAATTTCGAGTTTAGAGAAGCCTGAAAATTTGGTTTGACGCGTAGCGCGAAGCGCGGAGCGACCAAACCAAATTTTCAGGCTTTTCTAAACTCGAAAATTTACTTCATGCGCCACGCGTACAAAACACTAATTTGATGTGAAGTTGAAAATATACGTCTTCGGCATACTGCTTTACTAGTATATTTCGAAGATCACTTGAAATTAGTGGTTTATACTCGTGGCGCATGAAGTAAAATTTCGAGTTTAAAAAAGCCTGAAAATTTGGTTTGGTCGCTCCGCGCTTCGCGCTACGCGACCAAACCAAATTTTCAGGCTTTTCTAAACTCGAAATTTTACTTCATGCTTAGCCTGGGAGTGGAAAACACTCGTTTAAAGCTTCAATTTGAACCTTTTATAAAAATATCTGAAGATTTACAGCAAGAAATGTATACTTAAAAGAAAAACTCCCTGTACTTATACACCTTTTGTTAGAACTCTTTAATTTTGAGATATTATCTTTCTCATATTTAATCGTGATTCGAATAACGAGAAAATAGTATTATAAATATCGTATGTTCAATAAAATAAAACCTCTAGAGTGCTATGGAATATATTGTAAGTTGGCAACTCTAAAATTATTATGTCTGACGTTTTATATGACAATTCCTAAAGCGTGTAGCCAACATAAATTTAAAAAAAGATAAAATTACAACGCTCTAGAGGTTTTTTTATTGAACATATGATACATAACCATTTTTTTGTATAATAAAAACATTATTGTCATCCACGCGTTTTTTAACGAATAATATCAATTCAAGTTAATAGAAGAATACATTAAAATACATTACAACAAAGGGCAATTGACATTATGTTTAAAATAAACTTATTTGAAGCAGTAATTATATATTCACCTTTGATCTGAATAAAATTCAATTTAGTAAAAAAAACAAGCTGTTTATTTAAAATATTATTAATAGAAATTAGTAAAGAGATCATAATAGTCTTTATTATTTTTCTGAAATCTATTATTTCTACAAAAGAACTGTATTATCATTAAATCATAATATTCATGATTATTATATATAACTATTTAAGTAATAAACCAACATCAACAACAAATACACATTAAACAACACTATTATCAAACTCAACTGTAAACATCAAACAGAATTCTCACAATAAAATCTATTCCACACTAATACAATAACTATCGTTAAGGCATTAACAATTTCCACAATTCAATCCAGATTAAAAACAAAAATCCACATCGGTTCAGCTCGAAAATCACCGTTGTTAAAAGTTAAAGTTGGATGAGCAAGGGACGTATCTTTATACATTCGAGACATTGATATAGTATGGAAACGTCTCCTTGGCAACCTGGCCATCTCTCTCTATTTATGATGCGATATATAAACGCTGAAAGCCGAAACGCTGAAAAGTCGCGTTTTACTCAATTATAAGATTTCTGTGATGTATGTGTGCGATGAGAGGTTTTTTCTGTAAAAGTGTATTGTGAAAGTTATAAATATAAATTAGATTTTATATTTGTGTATACAAAATTGTAAGTTTTACATGAAACTGCCTTTAGCCTTTAGTATTTATTATTTATAAACGATAACAGATAGTTTTAATATATTAGAGCAAACCTCAATTCATACTTTCTATTAATATGTCTTAGTAAGTCAGTTATATAAATTTCGTTATTAATCGCAAAACACTTTTTTCTAGTGCTTATATGATACTAAGTATATTATAGTATGCTTCGTGTACTCTTAAAACTCAATATTAATGTCGATTAATAAAACAATAACACATTTAAAATGAGTGTATAGTTTACTTTAGATTAACATAATTTATTACAATAATAACATAAAATATGTCTTTAGGATATAAAACTAATTTATGAATTTTCAAATAATACTGGATAGAAAATAAATATTCATGTTTGTTCCACAAATAATTTTTTTATTATTTTCTTATTAAAAGATGTGTTAAAATAGAGTTTACTATACCAATCAACAATACGTCACATGCTGCAATGTACACAAAGTTTATAAAAAATGGTAGTTACTTTTAATTAAATTATTTTTTAAAATTTGTAACAAATTCTCCTATCAGGGATTAACCTAAGGAATGTAATTTAATTTTACTAATAGTTACTGACTACTAAATATTTAGATGCAGTTGTATTGCAACGAATTAAATAGATATAAATTAGTAATTTAATTGATCTTATTTTCTTAAATTTTTTACGAAATTCTACAAGTGAACTTGTATTGAATAAAATGAATAAATGAATAAGTGCACTTAATCTATTATAAATGAACGATAACACCTCTCAACGAGACCATTGCACACAGCATCCCTAGGGTAGTCTCGCCCTTCCAAAACTAATTACTTCAACACCAGCTAATACCCGTTTTTCTCCAACACAATTCCGCACTTTAACTTTAACCCACTTTGTTAAAAAAAGGAAACAGTTAAACCCGAAAAGGAAAAACCCACACTCCAGAAATTACTAAATCATCCCCTACTCCAATACATATAACCTATAAATCTTTCGCTCTGAATTTTCCAGCGGAGTGGATGATCTGCGTTTGGTGAAAGTGTGCGTTTTTTGGTGGTGTGTTTGTTGAACTTACCCAAAGGTATTTTGTCACTGCTGGCTTTAATCGTTATCACTAGAGATGAGAATAAGATAAGCGTCGGAATTCGTGCGACGCTCATGGCGCTCACCCAGCCTCACTGCCTCTGGACCAGTTCTCACAACAAAGCGACGCCCGGCGTCGGGGCGCAGACGCGCACCCGCTTTTTCGATCATTTTATTTTAATTACTCTCTTTCAGCGGGATTTTTTTTTCAGTATTTTTGAAATTTGAAATTCAAATGGATTGTGCTAAAGAAACTAATATTAATAATTTAAATTACATGAATTGAAACAGATGTTACTTCAATTAATTTATCTTTATTAAATTACAAATATTTACATAATTTTCGCTATTGTTGTATTGATACGTAAATTTATAGAAAACAATATATTCAATGAAGAAGTATTTGTCTAAAACTAAAGCACAGACATTAATAACTTTTTACATATCATACACTTATTTTATAATTGTGAATTTTAACAATCATCTCATCATTTTCTAACTAAGTTACTGTGATTTTTAAGAAAATTACTTTGAATTTACTCGTTTTAGAAAAAATCAATTTAGTTGGAATCTTAGAATTATCAGTTATATTGTTTACATTTAATTAATGAATATCGCGTATTTTAAAATATTTATATTTTAAGAGAAGATATAAGCAGGATAGTTGACATTCATTCGTATAATACAAATATTTCCGTAAGCATAAAATTATACTTGCGTAAAACATTGTTTGGAGAATTTAAGGCTTCATAAGATAAGAATATTTTTTTTTGACAATAACATATACGTGCATGGGCGCCTGCACATATGGGCAAGAAGGGTCAAATTTTGAAAATTGTCCAATAATTTTAGAAAGATTCAATGTTCAGAAAATTATCAACTGTTAGGCAATTTATTAAATATAATCGAAGTGATGTAAATAAAAACGGTAACATTAATTAAATTTACATAAATTTACTTTTAGGAACGATATATTGTGTTTTTATACAGTACACTTTTATATATTCCATATAAATATTTTGCAATATTATTTGACATGAGATCAAATCTAAGTAGTATATTTTGAACTTCACAATATTTCAGTGATTTTACGCCTGGGGCATGAAGTAAAATTTCGAGTTTAGAAGAGCCTAATTTGGATTGGTCGATCCGCTTCGCTACGCGACCAATCCAAATTTTCAGGCTTTTCTAAACTCGAAATTTTACTTCATGCTTAATTTGGGATTAAAAATACTCGTTAGAAGCTTCAAATTAAGAGCTTTTGCAAAAACAACGAATGTCTGTAAATTTACAGCAAATAAACGTGATATGTATACCTAAATGAAAAAATCCCTTAATATTGCATTATTTATCAAATTAATTAGTTAAGATATTTATATAATTATGCGTTAATTGTTTAAATGCACTAAATAAGTGCAATGATAAAACATTTTATAAGTTAATGAAATCCTAGAAAATTGACGAAAACTTCAGTTATTAATACAACTATTTCAGTTATTAATATCGCGAGTTTTTCTGATAGGTATACATATTCCAATTACAGCATATACGAGGTATGTAAATTAAGTGTCAGGTGTGTAAACTTAGTCAGCATTTGATCTGGCAACATTTGGGACGTAGGACTTGGAAGGGCGGTAGGTAAACATGTGATACTCCTTCAGTGTGAGTTAGAACTCGCTAGAGTCATTTGCTTGTCTGTTGCATTTATTTTTTCGCAAAACCGTTGTTTTCTAGTGCGTTCTAAACATTAGCGACATCGATTTCGAGCAAAGGTTTGCTACCAGGTTTTGCTTTAGAATTGGGCACAGTTCGACAGAACCTGCAACCTTGTAAAACTTCAGCAGATCTACGGAAACAGTGAATTGCTTAGGTTTTTGGTGGTTTATGGCATTTTTGGAAGGAAGGGAGTCGATTGAAAATAAATTAATCAACGGAAGGCCTTCATCTTCAAGAATCAATTCAAATGTCTATAGAATCGGGGACCTAGTGTGTTCAGATCACCGGTTGACAGTCAGAATATTCGGGGAAGAGTTTAATTTAGCTCACACCACCGTTTATCAGATTTTGACTAATGAACTGGGGATAAGAAAACTCTGCAGAAAAATGGCAATTTTAATATACGAGTTTTTGGCCAGTAAAAATGTTTCTGTGGTTACTCTGACTCCTTATTCGCCTGACTTGAGTACTTGTGACTTTTTCTTCTTCTCGAGATCGAAAAATTACCTCAAGGAAACATATTTTAGGACGCTCCAAAGCATTCAAACGGTTGTAACCGACCAGCTAAAAGCTATTCCAGTATACGAGTTTCAGCACTGCTATGAGGATTAAATGAACTATCTTCAGTGATGTGAGGCTTCCCAAGGAAGTTATTTTGAGGGATACAATATTGAATTGTAATTTTATTTAAATACAAAAATTTAAAAAAATCAGTCTCATTACTTTATTTACACACCTCGTATGCTGTAAATTATCAGATATTCGTTGCTTTTTTAAATGAGAGTAATTTTAATCTTTAAGCGAGTGTTTTCCACTCCCAGATTAAGCATGAAGTAAAATTTCTAGTTTAGAAAAGCCTGAAAATTTGGTTTGGTCGCGTAGCGCTACGCGACCAAACTAAATTTTCAGGCTTTTCTAAACTCAAAATTTTACTTCATGCTTAATCTGGGAGTGGAAAACACTCGCTAAATGCTTTGAATTAAACTCTCTTAGACATTAACGAATGTCAGAACATTTACAGCGTATGTATACTTAAAAAAATCTTTCCTAATATCAGCATTTGTTCCATTTGATAATTTTGTAAATGTTGATGAAATTCATCACTTTTTAATATTACAATTAATTTTGTTAATGTTTTCAATCATCTTGCTCACTTATTAACACTTTTCGATGATTATTAACAATTTACGAAAATCATTAAATGTTACTATATTTATTGATTCATTTGAAATTTTTATTAGTTTCATGATTTTTTTAAAATTCAATTTTATTTTTACAATACTAAGAATTACAAATTTCTATTTGTTTCGTTATTTTTAATTTAATTTTTTAAGTTTTTATATATGCTGACAGATTTTGTTTCAGAACGAATGCATTTTAAGAACCACCAAAGAAGAATCAAATATCTCGTTTAGTCTTTTTTAAAATTTTGTGCTCATGCTGATTTCAATAAAATCTAATACTTCATGAAATGTTAATAAACATAATAATTTTAAATTTTGTTAAAATTTAATGATTATTTACAAATTCTTTAAATTCAGATTCTAAATTACAGACTAATAATGGGCCGACTTGAGTGAAAATAATCGAATCGTTCAATTATTAAAATCTTAAATTATTTAATAATCTATTATTATCATTCGAATTATCTTTCGAATGATCCTTTGAATGATGATTCAAATGATCATTCGAATGATGATTCAAATGATCATTCGATGAATTAAATTTGATCTTCACGTAACTCACTCTATAATGTAGTAATTATAATTACCTGTACAGGAAATGTTTTTTTCAAGTAAACATACAATTATAGCGTTTGGTAAATTTGCAGCAATTTGTTGTTTTTATAGAAGCATGAAGTAAAATTACAAGTTTATAAAAACCTGAAAATTTGTCTTGATCGTGTATCAATCCAAACTTTCAGGCATTTCTAAACTCGAAATTTCACTTTATGCTTAATCTGGGAATGGAAAACACTCGTTTGAATAATGTTGAGAACCTAAATCAATAATTTCGATTTAACATCTTAACATTATTATAACGAGTGTTTTTCAATTAAAACATTAAGCACAAAGTGAAATTTCTTGTTTAAAAATTCCTGAAAATTTCTATTGATACGCGATCAAGACAAAACTTATAATTTTACTTCATGCTTCTATAAAAACAACACATTGCTACAAATTTACCAAACGCTATAATTGTATGTTTACTTGAAAAAAACATTTCCTGTACAGGTAATTATAATTACTACATTATAGATCAAATACCTCTGTACAAATATTCCGGAGATTGAAAATATTTCAGAAGCACAGAAAACGGATGCACGACAAACTAGCAATATTATCTACCCTCTTAACTAGTTTTAAATGTTTGTACTTTTTTCTTACCTAAACGACGAATATTTGATTAAGATAGTGGAGAATCGCAAATCTTCATTATTATTTTCGACTCTAAAACGGGTTAAAACAAAATAAGATGTTGCCAGTATTTTTAAAAGCTACGAAACCATAGATTTCGTAGGTTTATTTATGCAAGAAAATACAGTTTCAAAAGAAAGCTTAAACTTACATTTCTTGCATAAAAAACCTACGAAATCTATGGTTTTGTTGATTTTAAAAATACTGGCAACATCAACAATCTATTTTGATCTAACCCGTTTTAAAGTCGAAAATAATAATGAGGATTTGCGCTTCTCCACGGTGTTATTCAAATATTCGTTGTTTAGGTAAGAAAAAAGTACAAACTTACAATATTAAATAAAAGGGTAGATATTATTACCAGTTTCTTTATAGAATGTAATGTTGTAATTTCCATTAATTATACTTACGGTTTGCTAGTTACTTGATTTTCCATAGAAGCCCTATTATAACAGAAGGATTTTTTTGTTTCATCTGATATATTATGAGTTATTTGTAATTTACTAAAAACATGTTTGCGCGAAATTCGTTCGCAATTATTATTTTGTTTATATCTATAGACAGAGACCTATTTAATGAATTTCCATATCAAATTATTGCGGTCTGTATGTTTGGTAAAAACACAGCATTTAATTACATTTTTAGTAAAATTGTCAACTTAGCTTTTAATGTATTGTAATGTCATAAATCGCATTGTTGAGGCTAATAATAGTTAAAAGTTAATTTTAAATACAACACACAATTTGAAAGTAAAGGGTAATTCAGAATAATTCTAAAAAAAATAGATATTGTTTAGAGGCTCATTTTAAAACAATAGATTAAATAAACACAGGTTATATTTTTATTATTTACTATTTTTATTATTAATACAATTGAACAATCTATACATAATTGAATATCAAAATTACATAACACAAATAAAAAAAAATTAACATCACACCATCTGACGGATGAATTAAAATTTCAAGTTTCTAAAATCCTGATAATGTTACTTCATACTTTTAATTTCTTAAGATTTAATTAAATCAAGCTTGTCATATTTTGTTTGTAATATTCCATCAAGATAAAAACCTAATCGTGTCGTTTCAGTTGGATTTTAAGTAGTTCCACATACAAGCAGAGCTGTTCCGAGTTCAAGTAAAATATACTGGAGTACTGAATGCAAGTACTCTACGCAATATAAGCTCAAGTACTTAGTACAAGTACGTTACAATAAGTATTTAAGTACTTTTGCAAAGTACTGAGTAGGTACATAGAGTAAATGGTCTAAATCGGGAATATGATAAAGATAAATGAAGCAGGAAAACTACGATCACTATGGTTTTTGTAGCACTTTAATAAAATTATATCTTTGAAATATTCCTTGGAACGCAAGGAGGATTATGGAAAACATGTTATTCAAAATGATTCAGAATTCAATTGTCTAACTTTTATCGAATGAATTTAATTGGTATATTTAATTTTTTTCGTAATATTCCCATATTTCTTTTTACAAATACACATGTTCGGCATTGTCGTGAAAACAAGTATAATAATTAAATATCTGATAATACAAATGTATAAAACACTGAAACATTGTGAAATTTAAAATATTTTGTTAAATCAGTATTGAAAATTAAACGGCGCCACACGTACAAAACACTGAAATATCGTAAAGTTTAAAATATACGGCTTTAGCAATCCAATATGTAGATGTGAATAAATCCTGAGTCAAATTCTGCGCTGAACAAATTGTTTAAAGCAATGATTATAGGCAACCCAATAACTCTAACGTATATTAGATTGCCTATAATTGTTGTTGTATGTGTGTGTTTTTTATCTTTACTGTAAATCAGTGTTTTTAAGCGTGGCACATGAAGTAAAGTTTCGAGTTTAGAAAAGCCTAATTTGGATTGGTCGCTCCGCTTCGCTACGCGGCCAATCCAAATTCTTAGGCTTTTCTAAACTCGAAATTTTACTTCATGCTTAGTCTGGGAGTGGAAAACACTCGTTAAAAGCTTCAAATTAACCGCTTTTAAAAAACGAATTCCCGAAAATTTAAATAACGCTGTAATTATCGGGATATGCATATTCAAAAGGAATATGCCCTGTTTGTTCTGTTTTAAACACGTTTTAAACGTGTTTTAAACATCTTTTTAATTGTTAATGTTTTAAACGTTGTTTCAATGAAAAAAACACGTTTTATTAAAAAAAACTGTTTGTTTTAATTAAAATGAAAAAAACGTTTTTTTTAACAACCCTGGTTAGGAGTATATTTACTATTCATACTTTATGTTTAATCTGCGCGGTAACGTTTATGCTATTCTCAGGTATCAAATTGTTTAGAGCTACGGTTCTAAAACTTTAAAACATTGCGACCTATTCGTCAGAATTATGGTGACCCATTTCAATGCTAGCTTAGATGACTTACTAAATTTTAATGAAGATAGTATAGGATTAACTTCTAGAAGAAGTTAAAATAGAAATTATTGATTTCTAAACTCAGAAAATGTGAATCTCCTTATTTTTTGTTTGATTATAAAATATTTTTAAAACTCATCACTAAATCAGTGTTTAATACGCATGACACATTAAATTTCGAGTTTAAATAAGCCTGAAAATTTTGATTTTCTAGTTTCTAGTTCAGAAAAGACAAATTTTCAGGTTTTTTGTTATTAAATTACTAAATAAGTTAATTTGATACATTGTATTATTTTACGTAACTTGAGAATATGTAGATAAAATTTATATATTTTGTTATTTGAATATTTAGATTTATACTCATGAAAAGGAACAAAATGTTCAGTGTATTTTTATCTTCACAATATTTCAGTATTTTATACGCGTGGCGCATGAAGTAAAATTTCGAGTTTTTTTGGTAGTAGTAGTAGTTTGGTCGCTCCACTTCGCTACGCGACCAATCAAAATTTTCGGCCTTTTCTAACCTTGAAATTTTACTTCATCCCTAATCAAGGAGTGGAGACACATATTAGTAGCTTCAAATCGTTCAAGACAAAGCTTTTTATTGGCAGAAATACAACGGGAAAATAATTTAGTGAAAGAGGAAAGTCATTTAACAAATAGTGAAATATGTTGATATAAAACTGACATGTTAAAAATTCTACATGTCAGTTTTATATCAACATATTTCACTATTTGTTAAATGACTTTCCTCTTTCACTAAATTATTTTCCCGTTTGACAAAATGGTAATTTTTTTTATTGGCAGAAATACAATGGGAAAATAATTTAGTGAAAGAGGAAAGTCATTTGACAAATAGTTAAATATGTTGATATAAAACTGACATGTAGGATTTTCATTTGACAAAATGGTAATTTCATTTAATACATGATGAAAATCAAACGAAAAACTCTCTATTAATAAAATAAATTATACACATAGTAAATATATATATATATATATAAGTATATTAATGTTATTGATATTAATAGAAAGTTTCTCTAAAGTATTTTACAAAATCCGTAGATGTAATTTAATTAAGTTAATAAAATGTGTTTTTCATTAGAATTGAGTATTTTATGTATGTGTATAAATAACTCGGGAGAAAGTTGAGGAAATCATATAAATTAGACGGTATCTTTATCGGTAGAAAGGAAAACGAGAACCGTATCATTCATTCTTTGAAATGAATACTTTATGCAGTTTTAATAATGGAATACATATATATATATATATATATATATATCTATATATACATATATATATATATATATATATATATATATATATATATATATATATATATTTATATATATATATATATACTGAAGTTTACCGAGACAGGGCGAAAGAAAGGGCATAAAGGAACAATTTATATTGGCATTGAGGATTTCAAGGGTCAGTTTTATAAATACGCAATAAAGAATGCGAGATTGAAAGAAAGAAAGAAAGAAAAAAGAGAAATAAAGATGATTATGAATGTATGATATGAACTGAAAAATAATTGAAAGGCAAGAGGAAACTATTACAGCTAAAACATTCGTAAGAAAACCTTTATGAGATAAATGGTGTTTCAACAAGAGGTTTCATTTTAAATTGCATACTACTTTCCTTGTGTTCATTTTTTAACCGCCATTTATTGACATTCGAGTAGTAAAAATCTACACGGTTAAGGAAAATAGAAAGGTATTTACAAGCACAACTCCAATAAATAGTGAAAATTCACTACAAAAACAATTCGCGAAGACAATTCGCAAAATTCGTACTAATATGGGTCCAAATGAAGCGCCTTCTCGCTCAGCAGTTGTGAATTTAATCGGCAAATTTGAAGATCTCGGTCAAATTTTGGATATAAAGAACCCAACCTTTGCTTGCCCGGCTAAATCAAACGAAAATATTGCTGATGTGAATAAAAGTGTTGCAGAAGACCCTCGTTTATCCAATCAAAGACGTTCACAACAGTTACACGTTTCCACAGGCAGCCTCCACAGTATTTTGCACAAAGATCTTAATCTAAAGACTAACAAAATCCATTTTGATTTTTTAACAATGTGGGCGTATATACCAGACAAGTGGTGAAACAATGAAATTATTACGGGAAAAGTTTCCTGATCGTGTAATTTATGGCAGGGTTGTTATGTTTAAAACACTTTGATTTAAAACAGTGTTTTAAACATGTTAAAAACAGCCGTCGTGTTTTAAACGGTTTTGTTTTAAACATGTTAAAAACAGCCGTCGTGTTTTAAACGGTTTTGTTTTAAACATGTTTTAAAACTTTAAATTTGTTTAAAACACGTTTTAAACGTTAGATTTTTTTAAAACATTTTTTTTATTATCTTAAATTTGCTAAATTATATTTTATACTACTTCATTAAGATTTTTTGTATACGTTTTTGAATTTTAACTTAATTGTTGAAGATATTTCCAATTACATTATTAAAAATAACATTTTATTAGAATGAAATATCACAACTGTGTGTGCATAAATGTTATTTTTAAATACAGGGAATTTTTATTTCAGGTATAATATATATGCATACACTGTAAATTTTAGGACATTCGTTGCTTTTTAAAATATTTCAATTTGAATCTTTAAACGAGGGTTTTCCACTCCCAGAGTAAAATTTCGAGTTTAGAAAGGCTGAACATTTGGATTGGCCGCGTAGCGAAGCGGAGCGGCCAATCCAAATTAGGCTTTTCTAAACTCGAAATTTTACTTCATGCGCCATACGTATAAAATATAATATAATATAAGTTTTAAATATACGGCTTCAGCAATCTAATATGTTGATGTGTATAAAACGTGAGTCAAATTCTGAGCTAAGCAAATTGTTTAATACAGTGATTATAGGTAGCCCAATAACTCTAATGTATATTAGGTTGCCTATAATCGTTGTATGTGTGTGTTTTTTAAACTTGACTGTGAATCAATGTTTTTAAGCGTGGCGCATGAAGTAAAATTTCGAGTTTAGAAAAGCCTAATTTGGATTGGCCGCTCCGCTTCGCTACGCGGCCAATCCAAATTCTTAGGCTTTTCTAAACTCGAAATTTTACTTCATGCTTAGTCTGGGAGTGGAAAACACTCGGTAAAAGCCTCAAATTAAACGCTTTGATACAACGAATTCCTGCAAATTAAAAAAAAACGCTGTAATTATCGGGATATGTATACTCAAAAGAAAAATGCCTTGTATGTTCTGTTTTAATCACGTTTTAAACTTGTTTTTAATCGTTTATGTTTTAAACGCTGTTTCAATGAAAAAAACACTTTTTCTTAAAAAAAAACTGTTTGTTTTAAATAAAATGAAAAATAGTTTTTGTTAACAACCCTGATTTAGCGGTAACTTCAACTGGTCATCCAGATCATACGATTTAACACCGTTAGGCTTTTGTCTTTGGAGCTATCTTAAAGTCTATTCCAATGCTCCAACAACAGTTGAAGCGCTCAAAGACAATATTAGGGCAAATATTCGCGAAATAGAACCACAATTGGCTGAAAATATGATAGGAAATTGCCTTAAAGAATAATTTTCTGTAAGAAGAGCTAAAGCGGCCATTTTGGCAGATATTGTATTCCAATATTAATAGCATAGTTTGTACTTTAGATTAAAATAAAAATATCGCAACATTACTAAAAAATTGTTATTTCTTTAATAAATTAAAATTAAAGCTTTTGTCGAAATACCCTTTACATCAGGGTTTTAAAATTTTATATGTTGATCAGAATTCAAAATTATACACGTAATTAAAGAATAGAACATTATATTGTTATAAAGTGTTTCAGTTTATCTCATTAATTATACTATAGCAATATTGTAACTTTGTATCAATTGTTGGACAGTATTAATAAGCATTTCGAAGTAATCAGATTTCGGTTTGCATTAATCTCCTTTAACTTAACAAAGTTTCTTATCGCATTATCAGCAGTTCGTAACTTGATTAAATAACTAGTTATGTGGATACATTATAAGTCGTGATGGCTATTTGATAGACTACAATTCGATCGGTAATTATTAAAGTTAACACTAATAACTAATAATTATAAGTGACCCAAGCAAATTTTAAACTGATATCTGAATTCATAATTATATAAAAAGTAAGCGGATTCATGGAGTTCCAGCAAAATTATTCGTTCGGGAATACAATTTCAGTTTAGGAAAGTCTGAAAATTTGGTTTAGTGTTATGTAATGTTCGGAATACACTTTTTTAGCATACTGCTTTAGTAGAATATTTTGAACTTCAAATAAAATCAGTGTTTTATACGCGTGGCGCTTAAAGTAAAATTTCGAGTTTAGAAAAGCCTGAAAATTTGTTCTTTTCAGGCTTTTCTAAACTCGAAATTTTACTTTATGCTTAATCAAGGAGTGGAAACACTTGTTAGTATCTTATGTTCAATAAAATATAACCTCTAGAGTGCCATGGAAAATTTTGTAGGTTGGCAACTCTAAAATTATACATTATAATTATTATATTTGACTCTTTATATGTCAATTCCTAAAGCGTGTAGCCAACTTAAATTTTTAAAAAGAGAAAATCATGGCACTCTTGAGGTTTTTTTTTATTGAACATACGATAGCTTCAAACTATAATTAAGTTCTAGCGTTCTGACACTTGATGCTTTAAAATACAAAGCACATCTTTATTATTAGGACTTGACCTTTTAATACATTTCTATAAAGAGCTTAACAATTCTTCTATTGGGCTTATGAATGGCCAGCAAAGTGGCCGAAATTCAAAAGGAACATCATTTAATGAAAGGGGAAAGTCATTTGACAAATAGTGAAATATGTTCATATAAAACTGACATGTGGGATTTTTATTTGGTAAAATGAGAAATTCATTTGATACATGATATAAATTAAACGAGAAACCCTGTATTAAAATAATTAAGTAATAAACAGTGAAATCTTAACCAAGTGTGTTATTTACTAAAAGTGTTAAAATAATTATTTCAAAAGTTTCTGCGCCATGATTCTAATTATAAATATCACATTGTTAAATTAACAATTTTAGTTATTGAAATTAATGAAAATACGTGTAGCTATAAAGAAAACAGATTAAATGAGTTTTCATTATATTTGTTCAATTAACTCTACAAAAAAGTACTTCTCGTATCTTTTATTTCTTATTCTCTTTGTGGTTAAAATAATTCGTGACAATGATTGAATTATCAATGTGTAATCATGTTGTGATTTGTGATTTATCTAGTAAAGAAAGAGTAATATTTATCACCAAAGACCGGGAATGGAGTAAAAAAATAGCACGTTGCGGAGATGTTCCCTAAGGAATGGGGGTGGCTTAATGTTAATGGCAGATTAATGGCAGTTGTCTAGAACGGCAGTGATTTCCTGCGCCTGAGAGATTTTTCCGCCATTTATTTATGATCTTTGTGTAAACGTTGGTTCTTTATTATATTATCAACACTGCATACAAATATAATGTTGTTAACGCGTGAATAGTATACAGGGTGTCCTAAAAATATTGAATAATGTTTATTTAATACTAATAAGATAGTAATTGATAAAAAATGTTTCATAAAATATTGAAAATTAAGTTAGTGCAATAGTGACGAAAAAAAAAATACACAGACAATTTTCAGCTTCGCATAAATGTTCAGGTGCGCTTTCATTTGAAATCTATTTTTTTTCAGTTACTTAATACGTTCCATTCTTTTTTAACAAGTTAATAATGCAGATTAACTATATCAGGAAACTTTGTCTAATAGAAATTAAACACATTAGGAAAAAAAACTGCTAAATGTGAAAATTTAAAACAAGCAAATAATACGAGCGTTCATAATTTCACTCAGAATCATCACATTTCATTTGATATGAGAAAAAAATACTATAAGCGTAATTTCGAATTTTCCAATATATCCTGAATCCGGTCTCTATACGCCGAGCTAGTACGTTTATTTCAAGGTCAGACATCGTAAATTTGGTCTCTGATCGCTCAATATTAAATTAGCATAGGAATTATAGAAATGTAGACTGTCTTCGCAGTTTTCAACAATTGTGACATTTTCAACAAACTTTGTAGAATTATTTTCTAAATACTCATTATTTTTATTGATTATTTTTGCTAATCCTAATAATTTCAATTTATTCTCTAAAGTTTCTCGTGTTTACGTCAATTTATATTTGCACTTTAAGTAAATAATAGTTATATAATAATATAAAAATATGATGTTATAAAATGTGTAACGACGTATTTATGCTTACTGATTTTAATGTAATAGTCGTGTCGTGGAGAATATAAAGTTATATAATTTAATATATAAAGTTATTACATGGCTTTATGGGCGCAGACATAAATATCGATACGCCTTTTCTTGAAGTTGTGAATAATAATAAAACACACTTGCGCGTACGATTTATGGCATTTTAAGGTCTTTATCGATGTTTTATATTTATATCCGGATTGTTTCCCATAGGACAGTAAACACATTTTAGATTTTACATAAATCTCACTTTATTCACCACAAAAATATGTTCTCAATTTATCATTAACATTAAATAAATCACTCCTCGATTTTAACTGATTTTATAGAATTATAATAATATGAATTTGACTTGAATGAAGGCTACCATAAAAAATTGGAAAATTTGAAAATTAGCTGATAACATGTCGGATTTATATAAAAAAAGATCAATAATTTAACAGACGACAAAAAAAATTAAACGAAAAATTGTTGTGTATATATACATATATATATATATATATATATATATATATATATATATGAATGACATTAGAAATACAACACCTAGAAATAACGGTTATTTGCAGTTGATTTTATCTTTATTTATTAGGTCTTAAGTTAATTAATACATGATAACAATTTGAATCAAAACAAAAAACAAGTAAATTACACCTAATAATGTGTTTGGCGACCTCCATTTCGAAAGCATTCATTAACACGTCTGGGCATCGATTCGATGAGGTAATCGACTTCCTCCTGAATTTGCTGCTGCAGCTCAGCCAGAGTCTGTGGAGGGTTCGGTAAGCTTGTCAGTCTCCGACCTAGCATATCCCAGACATGTTCTATTGGGTTTAAATCTGGAGATCTGGGCGGCCAAGGTAAAACATTTATGGCACCAGCTTCCAAGGAGTCCCTCGTTAGATGTGCTATGTGAGGACGTTCGTTATCTTGTTGAAACAACACGTTTCCAAGCCCTTCTAGGTATGGTACAAGATATGGTTGTAAGACATCGTTAACGTAACGAGCTGCTGTCATATTGCCGCGGATGAATACCAGAGGTGATCGGCTGCCATGGGCAATAGCCCCCCAAACCATTACACCTACAGTGCGGTGTACATGTCTTTCAACAGCAAACTCAATAGTGGATCTTTCTCCACAGCGTCTCCTTACCCGTCTACGACCATCATGCATCCCTAAAGTGGATCGCGATTCATCGCTGAAGACGACTCTGTTCCATTCTTCTCTCCACCCTTGGCGTTCTGTGCACCACTCCAATCTTCGACGCCGGTGTGCATAAGTTAAAAGTAGGACTAACAGAGGGCGGTATGAAATGAACCCAAATGACCTGATACGTTGATAAAGAGTTCGCATACTAACTGGTCTACCGTGTTCATTAAACCATTGGTCACCAAGCTGCCGAGTTGTGGAAAATCGGTCCCTAAGAGCCATAAGTCGCAGTCGGCGATCCTGGCGCTCTGTAGTACGCCTTGGTTGTTCACGAGGCCTTATTCTCGACTCTCGACCTTCTTCAGTCCATGCTTGCCACACTCGCGTAACAGTGGTTACGTTCCGGTTTAAACGACGCGCAATTTTCCGGAACGAAACACCACCATCGCGCCACCCAACTATTCTACCCCGATCAAAATCACTTAAATGCCGAAATTGTCTAGGCCTTCTTACTCTGGGCATCTTGTCGACGCAGTTAAAAACTGATGAAATTAGTTATTGAATCGTCTATTTAAATGTATTTTAATATGAAACTGATGGATACGATTATTTTTTTTCCAAAAAAATGTTAAAGATAAAAGGTTGCAACTTTTATCATAGCATTCTTTTTACACATTAACCTTGAACAAAAAAATTGTTGACGAAGAATGGTTATTTCCAGGTGTTGCATTTCTAATGTCATTCAGTATATATATACAGGGTGTCCCATTAGTGCGGTCTCGGAAGATATCTCAGCTCTCGTTAAAGATAGAAAAAAAATGTTTTCACAAAATTTGCTTGATCTTAAGAGCTGCATAACCTAAAATTATTTTCAAATATACAGGGTGTCCCATTATTCCATACTTAATACCAACTTTGTTATTTTAAATGGAACACCCTATATATTATTTTTTTATTTGATCCGCCTTTAAATAACCTACACAAAGATATATCATTATTGGCACTTTAGGTAATTCGTTACTTAAAAAAAAAATATTTTTTGAAAATTTTGGCAGTTTTAGTAATGTACTTAAAAATTCACTGTGTTCGTATTTTTTAAGATACCAGTCTGAAATTTTACACACATATGCAGTAAAGAATGCTCTATCCATTGACTATAACACATTTTAATATTACTTATAAAACCTAGTAAAAAACTACCCTCGAATATTTAATATTTAAAATGTACATTACTTCATTTTTTTAAACAGGACATCCTATATTTTTTTATTTTATCAAATCCGCAATAAAAAATGCTTTATTTCTTGTATCATACCCTATATCTATTTTCATTAGTTTTGGAGATATTAACATTTTTCTGTCAAATATGGGAAATTAGGTCACAATCAGCATTAAATTAGTCTTTAAAGGTTGTCTAACTTTAATGGTATTTAGATATTTCAGTTTTACTTTACTTTATTTATTTATGACATATTATAATTACATTTATATTATCAAAGTAAACAATATAAATAAATTTTGTCATTTTTTAATATATCATGAATGCAATAAAGGAGGCCATGAAAAACAATTGATAAAGTAAACAAACGTATATATTTGACATACAGATAAATAAAGTGCTGTTAACACTATTATTAATATTATTGAATTTTTGATAACGCAATAATGAATTTTTCAAAAGAAGAATTAATAAAAATGACATACGTTTTGGGTGCAAGTGAAGAAAATTGTTTTCTTGCAAGTCGAATATATGCACAAAAGTATCCAAATGCGGAACGGCATCCTAATGCAGCAGCGTTTGTGAGATTGAAGAACCGATTTGAAAGCACAGGAAGTATCATGTACCCTCTAAAATTAAAGAGAAAGAAAAGTACAACGAAAGAAGAGAATGAACATTTGGTAATTCAGTCCATTGTTGAGAACCCTCAAATTTCTTCCCGCCAGTTGGAAAAACAACTTGATATTCCCAAATCAACAATAAACAAAATAACAAAGAGACTCAAATTTCATCCCTATCACGTTCAGTTGGTGCAGGAATTAGGTGAGAATGATATTTTAAAAAGATTGGATTTTTGTAATTGGGCGTTACAAAAACATCAAGTTGAACCGAACTTTTTTAACAATATTTTGTTTACCGACGAAGCGATATTCCATAGAAATGGTTTCGTTAATAGACATAATTATCATTATTACGATGACCATAACCCGAACCATATTGTTTGTATAGACCATCAACATAAATGGTCTCTTAATGTTTGGGCTGGAATTATTGGGAATAGGATTATTGGTCCGTATTTCTTTAATGGAAATGTTACTGGTGATACGTTTTTAAATTTTCTTCAAAATCAGTTCGAAACCTGGTTGGATGAATTGCCGTTAAGAACGTTACAAAATGCATGGTTACAATTAGATGGCGCACCACCACACTATAGTCGACAAGTTAAACAATATTTAGACCAAACTTTTCCTAACAAATGGATTGGAAGAGGAGGACCAATTCCATGGCCAGCGAGGTCACCCGATTTAACAAAACTGGACTTTTTTTATGGGGTGTTGTGAAGGAAGAAGTTTATAAAATACCTGCAACAACACAAGAGGATATGAAAAATAGAATTAGTAATGTTATGCGTGCCATTACTGTAGACAACTTAGTAAGTGTCAATCAAAGCTTAATACGGAGGCTTCAAGTGTGCCAAAACCAAAATGGAGGCCATATCGAACACTTAATATAATTATCAAATTCATTATACGCTAATCTGTTAATATTAATACGGTTTACTTGTTTCCATTGTCGTTATATTGTTTACTTTGATATTATAAATGTAATTATATTATGTCATAAATAAATGATTTGAAGTAAAACTGAAATATCTAAATACCATTAAAGTTAGACGTCCATTAGAGATTAATTAAATGCTGATTGTGGCCTAATTTCCCATATATGACAGGAAAATGTTAATATCTCAAAAACTAATAAAAATAGATATAGGGTATGTTATACAAAAAATAAATCATTTTTCATTGCGGATCTGATAAAGTAAAGAAATATAGGGTGTCCTATTTAAGAAAATGAAGTTATGTACATTTAAAATATTAAATATTAGAAGGTAGTTTTTTATTAGGTTTTATAAGTAATATTATAATGTGTTATAGTCAATGGATAGAGCATTCTTTACTGCATATGTGTGTAAAATTACAGACTGATATCTTAAAAAATAAGGACACAGTGAATTTTTAAGTAAAGTACTAAAACTGCCAAAAGTTTCAAAAAATATTTTTTTCTGAAGTAACAAATAACCTAAAGTGCCAATAATGATATATCTTTGTGTAGGTTATTTAAAGGCGGATAAAAAAAAAATAATATATAGGGTGTTCCATTTAAAATAACAAAGTTGGTATTAAGTATGGAATAATGGGACACCCTGTATATTTGAAAATAATTTTAGGTTATGCAGCTCTTAAAATCAAGCAAATTTGGTGAAAACATTTTTTTTCTATCTTTAACGAGAGCTGAGATATCTTCCGAGACCGCACTAATGGGACACCCTGTATAATACTATTTTCTCATTATTGAAATGACGATTAAGTGTGAAATAGGTAATATCTCAAAATCAAAGAGTTTCAACAAAAGATGTATAAATATATTAGTGAATAGTAAATATACAGAGAGTTTTATGTAACACCGAACATTTTCATAACAAGATTTTTTTTTAAGTATTCGTATGCATACGTTGCACATTTTTCGATGCTCGGTTTATTAAAAGAATTTAATTTGAAGCTTTAAGCGAGTGTTTTCCACTCCCAGGCTAAGCATGAAGTAAAATTTCGAGTTTAGAAAAGCCTGAACATTTGGTTTGGTCGCGTAGCGCGAAGCGCGGAGCGGCCAAACCAAATTTTCACGCTTTTCTAAACTCGAAATTTTACTTCATGCGCCACCGGTACAAATAACTGACATATTACGAAGTTTAAAACACACCGTTAAACTTTACATTGAATCAGTGTTTTGTACCGGTGGCGCATGAGTAAAAATGTCGAGTTTAGAAAGGCCTGAAAATTTGGTTTGGCCGCTTCGCGCTACGCGACCTCTCCGCGCTTCGCGCTACGCGACCAAACCAAATTTTCAGGCTTTTCTAAACTCGAAATTTTACTTCATGCTTAGCCTGGGAGTGGACAACACTCGCTTAAAGCTTCAGATTGAATTCTTTTAATAAACCGAGCATCAGAAAATGTGCAACGTATGCATATGGTTCTTCGAAGAAAAATTCTCGTTATGAAAATGTTCGGTGTTACATAAAACTCTCTGTATGTAGAATATATTGACGTGAGGTGGGTGCATTTTGAAATTCAATTTAAATCAGTGTATTAAACGCGTGGCGCCTGAAGTAATAATATGACTGATTTTAAATAAAATCATTGTTTTAATAAAAACTGCTTGGTTTTGATCACATGTTTATTAATATGACAAATGTTTATATGTATTATGTAAAAGTATACTTAAACGAAAAAATCCCTGTAATATTTAACAAAAATCACAAATTTTAAATAATTTTTACTATTTTAAATAAAATCGTCAAAACCAATACATATAATAAAATTTTAAGAAAACTTCAGAACTGTTAAAATTAGGACAAATTGATCAAAATATAAAAATTTACGAAATCAACAAAAATTTAAAGTTCCAAACGTAACTGATTATTGAAATTTAACCTAATTAGTCTTTGGAAGATTATAATTATAATTATTCACCTAAATATATTCACGTTATATTTCCTTAAGATACAAAAACCACTTTTGGTGAGCCACCCTATATATAAATTAAATAAACTCATTAAATTCAGATTTTTATTAATCATTAAAATAAATATTCGATCACAAAATAACAATAGTTAAACATTATAATATTTCTATACTTACATAAGTTGTAAAGTTATACAATAATAATTATTACATATTAGGAACATACATAAACAAAGAACACGCGAGCAACTGAAACAATTCAAGGTGGCAAACATGAAAAGTGCAACAATAACAACAATTACACGAGCGAATTAATAAATATAAATAATATTTACCGGTAGCCTTATAAATTGTGGTAAAAACACTCGTGCACGTTAATAAACATTTCTAAAGTTCTGCTCGATTTGCGCAATTCGTTTATCTTGGCAAGAAATACAAAGGTAGTTAAAATATTAGACCCGCTCGGTGACAAACGTAATTATAGCAAAAATATTCATAAAATAAACGGCGTGCGCCTAAATACAATATAAATTTTTGCAAACGGCTCCATTTTGCTCTAGTGCTTTTTAAATTTACACACTCGTGGACTATATTTAGTTGGGCCTGTTTTTAATCGAGCATTTGTTTTCGAATCAATCGGAAAATAGGTCAAAATTTTCAATGGTTTATTAACCATATTATTTTAAGACATTTTTACATATCATATTTATAAACGAAAATATTGAATTTTATAACAACAACATTATAATATAATTAAATATAAATACGAATGAATTATAATAGTAGTTCTATAAAATTAACTCTTATATTAAGTTTTCAGTTACAAATATCTTCGATTTAAGGAGCTATTACAGGAACGTTTTGACAGTTAAATTTATTTATTATACCATTATATAAAATTTTATTTACAGTGCATTTAAGTTAGACATGAACGTGACTTATTGTCGAACAAACAATCCAATATATGACGATGCTACTTGAGCTAAGGGGCATTAGATGGCGTTTACGCTTTCGAAACATAATCAAATATATGTTCAGAAAAATTTATCCTGATAGTAATTAAAATATCATTGACAACCAATGAATAATTTTCAATTTTTTTTGTAAATTTAATAAACATTTTCTACTTATTTATAAATTAAATGCTTTTAATAAATATGGATCTTAGGTTTATTCGTATATTTTTTTTTTAATTCGACCAAAGTGTGCCTACTTTTTTTTCCAAGAAATATAATATTTTCAGTATTTTCTCAGCGCCATTATCTATTCTTCAAACTTTACCAAAATAAATCTTTTTTATTTCAAAAAGATGTTTTCAACAATTATCTCAGATTTATTGCCAATTTATTTAATTTCACAAAAATTATAAACTTTTATTAACCATCAATCTTTGGGCAATGCACTGTCACTTTTTCCTCTGGTATATAACCTAAGATGACTTGTTCTCGTCCCCAGCATACGTTCTAAAAGGGAATGTTTCGATTTTCTCCTAGATGCTAGAACAGCTTTGCACAAATCTTGGAAAACTGTGGCAACCGGAGCTACTTGCTCAGCAGCAGCTACTTCTGAGAAGCCGCAGTCGCAATCCCTGGCCAAAATCGAACCTTCTTCTGAGCTCACTTGCCTGAGGTGGATCATGTCGTTTTTGTTGGCGACTAGAAATAAAGGTGTGTCGTTTTCTGATAAGGATGAGCTTATCCTTTTAACGTAGGTGAATGATCTGCGGTCTATTATCGAGTATACCATGAGAATTCCATCTGCCCAGTGGAGGACGTCTGAATTTGGTAGATCATCTTCATTCTAGAAATATAAACGTACTTTTTATTAAATTTGCATCAATGCTACGACAAACTAACCAATTAAATTGTTTCGTTTTTTTCGTATAGAAAAATTAAACTTGAATAGTTGGTTATTGATATAAGTACAATACTTTTTTAAGCACGCTTTCTTTTGACTTATTTATTTCTTCTTGATATACGTGGTATATCTACAAAATAAGTTCCGTTTGACTGGTTAAAGAAAACACATACATATTCAGAAAAAAAATTATAATGAAAGAATCCTTAAACCTTAAACTATTATTTGATATAACTAAAACCATTTTGTAGGCACTTGTCACAGCTAGACACAAGCTTTTATATTCCCTCATTATAAGAAGGTACCGCCTGTAATATCAACCAAGTAACAACATGTTCTTTGATCTCATTGTAATTGTTGAACCTCTTGCTACCAAGGCTCATAGAGAGAACAGAAATTGTACACATTCGGATTTCGTGAATCATTTCTTTATCTGCAGCAACCAGTTCATTACTAGTCAAACATGGACGCTCACTTCGTTCGCTATCCTGCAGATTATCACGTCCTTCACATTCTTCATTAAAAATGTGATGTTATTCAATGGTAAGGAGATGGGTGAACATTTCCTTACCATTGAATCACTTACCACATTTTCTCCATTTACCTCACAGACCTGTTGATGAATTGGACTGGTTTAATGTTCTTAACATTAAAGAAACTAATTGCAGACCTTACCTTACAAGCGGCGGTATTTTTAATTGTATTTTCCAATTTCAAAGAAGCACCACCAAGCGTACACAACACTCAGCTAACTCATATCAACGTCAACTTCTTCTCAATACGTTATGTTAAATGCCGCGCATGCGCAAAACTGCGATCGCAGCGATGTGGTGGCAAGAAATACAAACGGAACTTACTTTCTGGATACACCACGTAGATAAAGAATAAAACTCACTAAGATTTCTCTTGATATATACACTTACGTTGTACACAAACAACGGAAGTGTTTGTATACGAACAAATTTATTTAAAATTAGATCATATAAAAAGGGCTTTTAAATATGATAAACATTGTTTCAAAAAACTTAGTTGAAATTAAAATGAGACATGTGTGTTTGAAAGTAAGGTTTTAGTAAACATTTTGGAAGACAAATTCAAAAAACAATTTCCAATCACTTTTTTTAAGCAATTAAGGAGGATGCCTGGATGTGGAGGAGGAAGAGGCGGTACACTACTATCTGGGACAATGTCCTGCTCTTAAAGGAAAAAGAATGAAGTACCTTGGTATGCACTACGCGAATGGACTAGCGGACCTCACACCTCTAGATGTGAGAAATCTGATCGGGTTTATTATGTGCTCGGATTGGTTTGTATAGGTACGGAGGGAGAGGAGATCTGACTCCTTTTTACCCTTATGGTATCACAAGGGGCCCTTTGGGCCTAAGTGAGCGGTCTAACTGCTGCCATTAACACCTAACCTAACCTAAGGTCTTATGTTCGTATTTGTCCGAGTTGTGTTTTGCTCCCAAGGTGGCAGTCGTTGCTGGTTTCTTGTCATAGACGAAAGATTTAACATAACCCCAACGAAAATGGTCTAAACGCGTCATAAATTACCATCCTTCCTAATCAAAATTTGCGGTCAAATTCTGGATTTAGTTGTAATTGATTTTGTGTCAACTATGATCTTGTGGCTTTAAGATCTTGGAAAAGCTGGATCTTGTAAGGCACCAAACCAATATTTTTAGTATAAATTTCAACGTAGTCGAATAACAAAAGACAAAGCCAATTCGAAGTGATTGATTACACTGGGCTTTGAATCGAATCATATTTTTCTCTTACGAATTCATTATTCGAGTTGATTCAAATTATAATAAGTAATTCGGACATCAAAAATCAATCGGAATCAAATCAAAAATAAAAAAGAAAGCTGAAAAAATATCTAAGTACCAGCAAAAACGAATATTATGAAGAATACAAAGAGAGAAGAAAAGTAGTAAAAATGGAGGTACAGAAGTCCAAACAAGATTCATGGAAGGAATTTGGCATGAAGATGAGCGAAAATTATCGAGATAATCAGAAATTATTCTATGGAACTCTTAAACAATTGAAAAAAATAAAGAACACAGTCTAATGAACATAAAAGATAAGAACGGAATGATAGTGAGAAATAAGGATAAAATAATGCAAAGATGGAAACAATACTTAGAGGAGCTGACAGATACAGAAACGCAAACGAAAAGAAAACCGGAAGAAGAAGACAACCAGATAGACAGCGATATGGAAGAAGCTAAAGAAATTACGGAAGAAGAGACAATAGAGGCTATCAAAAAAGCAACAGGCAAAGATGAAATAACACCAAAAATTATCAAAAACATGGGAGAAGTGGGAGTTAGAAAACTGACAGAATTAATGAACGATATATTAAAAAATGGAACAATACCTACAGAGTAGAATATAGGAATAATCCTACCCATATACAAGAAAGGAGACAAAGGGGGCTGCAATAATTATAGAGGAATCACATTAACAAGCATACCAGGTAACGTAATGGCAAGAATACTTGAAAAAAGAATTAGAGACAAGGTAGAAAATACAACAGAAGAAGGACAATGTGGATTTAGAAAAGGAAGAAGTACTCAAGATTTAATTTTCATACTAAGACAAATAAGCGAAAAAATAATAAAGAAGAACAGAGAGGCACATGTATGCTTTGTGGCTTTGAAAAAGCATTCGACAGAATAAAGAGAGAAGACATATGGAAAACTTTAGAAGAAAAAAGAATAGGAAAGAAGACAATCAGAACAATCCAAGCCATGCATAAAAATAACAAGAACATCATAAGAACCAACAACGAGGAATCAACGGAGTTCACAACACGAATAGGAGTTAAACAAGGATGTGTCCTAAGCCCCCTCCTGTTCACTCTAGTTTTAGACTCTGCCATAAAAGAGGCAAAAAAAGAGATGAAAACACTGAAAGCAGGATTTTGGAAATTGAGAAGGACGGAAATATCAGAACTGCTTTTCGCAGATGATATGATCATATTAGCAGAAACTGAGAAAGAAAGAAATATGCAAATTCTAAACAGGGAATTGGCAAACATAAATGTGAGGATAAATTTACAAAAGACAAAATCAATGGTAATAACAAAGGAGCGTAAAACACATAATATTACGATAGGAGGAACAACAATAGAATAAATAGAAAGCTATAAATACCTGGGGACAATAATCGAAAGCAATGGCAAACTAGAAAAAGAAATAGAAGACAAAGTAGGAAAAACTGGAAAACTGTACAACATGATGAAACATACTTTCTTTGGTAATAAGGAAATACCTACGGAAATAAAAACAGAAATAGTAAAAAAAGTGATAAGACCTACGCTAACATATAGCAGCGAAACCTGGACAATGACAGAGCAACAAAAAGGGAGAATAAACGCAACAGAGATGAGATTTCTTAGGAAGATAGAAAACAAGACAAAACTTAACAAGGTAATAAATGAGGAAATTAGACAGAACCTAGACATCGAGCCAATTAATGAAAGAATAGCAGAGGGACAGATGAGATGGTTTGGACATATAAACCGAATGAAACATGAAAGAAACACGAAAATGACATACGAAACAAGAGTACAAGGGAGGAACCAGAGAGGAAGACCGAGAAAAAACTTGGAATGATGGAATCAGGGATACAATAGAGAAAAGGGGAGTGAATTGGGAAGAAGCAAAACAACCAACACAAGACAGAAAGAGATGGAAAGAAGCATACAGATTAAACAGATGATAATATAATTATGTATGAATATGTAAACCGCCTTACACCGCAAGGTAAAAAGGATTAAGATTAAATAAAATAAAATTCGGATTGGTGATTTAAAGCATTTCTTTGCTTTTTGTATTTATTTATTAATACTTTAATTGGAATTTACATGATTATTATTAAACGACATTATTTCTATATGAAACCGTTGCATTCTGTAAATGCATATTTCTTTGTTTTTGTCACCATGAATTATCAGCAACGCATTGCACAAGTGCATACCTGTACGTTACGATTTTTGCGAATGTGAAATAGCTCGAATTAATTAAACGCGCACGCAACGAGGATTTCCTAATAGGTTCGATTTTTTGCGAAGAATTCGGCCTTGATCAAATCGTATAACCGCATTCTTCAACTAAGTCAATTTCATTTCACACATTTTCTTAAAAAAATAATATAATTTATCGGCTATCGATGATCAATAACTATATGAGGAAAATGTTAGATTTTTTGAATTGTAGTATTTTATCAATTAAGTTCTACCATATGATTTTTGTGGTTGTTAGATTTGGTAACTTCTTTGAAAGTTTGGAATTTTTTGTCATGATTTTTTAAACATAAGAAAAAAGTACGTATAGTGGAATGTGTAGTTTAAATTTTTTAGAGAGTTTGTCGATAGTTGTATCTGCAACGATTTTTCCTAGTTGTGTCAAATTTTGACCTTACATGACAATGTCATACTGTTAAGATCGCGAGTATATTAGTGTTCTTTCTTTTAGAAAAGCTTTAAATCATAATTTCTTGAGCATTTTTTTTTTCAGTATACATTTGGGATATGTATACTCAAAAGAAATAATTCACAGGAAATTATGATATTACGTGTTGTAGATTTTTAAATATTCGTTGTTTTTTTTAAACGAGGTCAATTTAAAGTTTACACGAGTGTTTTCCACTCCCAGGTTAAGCATGAAGTAACATTTCGAGTTTAGAAAAGCCTGTAAATTTGGTTTGGTCGCGTAGCGCGAAGCGCGAAGTGACCAAACCCAATTTTCAGGCTTTTCTAAACTCGAAATTTTACTTCATGCGCCACGCGTATAAGACACTGATTTCAAGCGAAGTTTACAATTCACAATATTTGAGTTTTATTCGCGTGGCGCATGAAGTTATATTTCGAGTTTAGAAAAGCCTGAAATTTTACTTCATGCTTAGTCTGGGAGTGGAAAACACTCGTTGTCGGCTTCAAATTAAAGTCTTAAAAATAACGTATACCTAATAGAAAATTCCCTGTATGTATACTTAAACGAAAAATTCCCTGTATTAACAGATTATTCCGATGACTATTTGCCAACTCTTCTGAATACGCATTCGATTCAACTAACATTTTCGTTTTAGCTTACAGAAAATCAACATAAATTGACGCATTATTTATTTCTGTAAATACCTGAACTATTTAGTAGATGTGGAAATTGGAATTATACCACTTAAACTCACATTTAAAACGATTGTGCACATTAATTAAAATGATTTATGGATGGGTTTTTGTAGATTTAGTTTTACGAAAACATTGTCAAAATGTGACGTTTAACCTTAAAATTGTAAAGCTGAATACCGGAACATACGTTTCCGCATGTTCCATCTAAAAACCATAGCAGACACATTATGAAGTTTTCTGTCTCTTTTCACACACGCAATCTGATGACATCAAACTATTTCCGTATTAATGTATTTGTGCAGAAACCACTACAAATCAAGGAAACCATGGGACACTTCTCGTGAATCGTACCTTATTACACTAATCAAAACACTGGGTATTGTATCACTGATTCATTGAAATCATAAATGATTACACGGATTACAACTTGACATCCTAGAGTTAGAGTCGTGGTATTATTATTATTATTATTTCAATAAATGTATATTATTAAATTTAGAAACACAATAGTTAATCTTAGCATACGATTCACTGATAGAAATTGAGTAATATATACGATTTGGTGATGAAAATTGGCTGATAACGATTGAATATTAAAATATTGCTGCATTATTTAACTAATTACTAATTGCCTCTATTAGAAACACACAAAGAATTTATATAAGCATTATTTAATATGACTAGAAAAAAATTACTAAATTGTATTTACAAATTCTTACACGAACGCGTCCAAACCAACAAAAATATTTATAAACACCATGAAATAATCCAGCCTTGAATCAAAATAGAGCAAAAAGACAAAAACCGCAATTTAATTATCCCCAAAATAACACCTTTTTTCGCGCTACAAACTTATTTGAGTTCATGGTCAAGCTATTAAATTGAAAAATAGACGTGTTTAGGTTAGAGGGAAATGCGCATTTTGGTTCGGTTTTCTGTTTATTGGCCGATGCCTCATCCTTCGTAAGCAAATTAAAATGATAGATTCGCCAGATGATCCCACATTTCGGTTAGAGATTTCGTAAACATTATTGTTTCCGGAATGTGCATACACATTAATTCATATTAATATACTTTATTTAAGCGGGTCGTGAGATTAATACAATCGAAGGTGACTTCTGCAATGCAAAATATTGTGTGTCCGTAGATTCTATTGATTAGATCGTGAAATGGGAATTGTTTGTTGTATCCTGCTTTATAACAATAGCATCATTTATCATTAATAATATTAATTACATATCTAATTATCATAATATTTGTTACAGGTTTCATAACAAATGTACAAACAGTGTTCTAATCAGAATATATAATGTGGGGAATATATACATTTTCTATATTACATATTCTGATTAAAGCATTTTCATTTTTATATTAATAACTTGTTTTGCATTGTACACTTGGTTATGTATTTTTACCTACGCCTTATCTGGTAACCGCATCATACCACACTGTCATCTTGACAAGTATGATTGACATTACGTACACATGCACGTAATAGCTTTGACAAGTACATTACGTGCTGACAGCTGATTGCTTACCGCACAACTAAATGAGATATCTTTGATGTACAGGGAGTTTTTCTTTAAAGTATACGTATTCCAAATACAGCTTATATTCCTTAAATCTTTAGTTATTCGTTGTTTTTTGTTTAAAAAGTTCAATTTGAAGCTTTAAACGAATGTTTTCCACTCCCAGACTAAGCATGAAGTAAAATTTCGAGTTTAGAAAAGCCCCGTGAAAATTTGTCTCGGGTCGCGTAGCGACCCGAAACAAATTTTCATTTTTTTTTATGTATATTTCAACCCCACTTGAAATCAGTGTTTTATACGCGTGGCGCATGAAGTAAAATTTTGAGTTTAGAAAAGCTCAGAAAATTTGTCTCGCGGCGCTGCTTATTTATCTTTACTTATTCGTTGTTTTTTGTTTGAAAAGTTCAATTTGAATTTGAAGTAAAATTTCGATTTTAGAAAAGCCCCGTGAAAATTGAGTTTATTTTTTTGTATGCAGATGAAAACGAGCTTTAATAGTCAATAAAAAATTAGAACTAGGTACTCTAAAATGTAATATTTTTGTATGACCAAAAATATTGTTGGTTCAAAATTAATATCAGCAATTTTATAAAACATTAATAGCATTTAATGATTTAATACTTATAACTTTTGCAATATTTCATTAAAATAATTCTATTTTTATGAGAAATTACGTCGGTATAAAAGTAAAAGTCCTTTAGTGCAATTAATTAATACCAATTAATAACATTAATTTATTTTTAAACGCTATTTTCTTTTATAAAACAATTTTGAATCTTGAATGAAACAGGAAAAAACATCAATTTACCAGAGAATAAACAGATGTTACACGAATAAATGTCAGAACGAATTTTATGTATATTATCTCGAAAGGTTGTTTTTATTGGCAAATTATTTGTGCGAATTTAATGGACATAATAAATAGCAATATGTTAGCTACGTGCACTTGTTTTTCCTTCAAAATATTTTTAAAATAATGCCATACAAATATTAGGTTATTTTTAGTATTTGAATATTAAAGCGAAAAAAAAAACACTCACCTTAGGACTCGTATCCAAAATTTCGAAAAGTACGGGCTCGTTATCTACTAATACTTCATGTTTATATCTGTTATCTGAAAAATAATAAATATATGAGGATAAAAAGAAAATTATAACACAAATGCAGAATACTAGGTACTAATAAAATTCAGAAATAAGTTTAGGATAAACTGTGAATTCAATATATTTATATAAATTTTAGAAAATCATACTCCTTTGAAAAAATGTGTTCGTACTTTATTATTCACTGTTATTTATATAATCGTAACATTGTTGTTAAATCATTATTTTCACAATTATTAAATGACATGATTTAAAAATAACATGCAGGGAATTTGTCTTTAAGTATACATATTATGGACATGGGCGTCCGTACATATGGGCAGGGGTTTTTTCTAGTTTAGAAAAAAGAAAGGGAAAAGAGTCGTTAAACACTTCAAACTGAACGATTTTTAAAAACAACGATTGCCTGAAAATTTACAGCGTATGTATTGGGATATGTATACTTTTGATTAAACGAATTAGTTTTTCATTATATAACTTCATATTACCGTACGTTTCTTATTCTTGTACAGGGGTCCAAAAAACACATTCTTTTGTAAATAGCGTACCTAGAAATTTCAAAAATTTCGGGAAATGAGAAATGTTTAATAAAGTTAAGATTTTAGATAGATTCAATGTTTAGACTTTTTGTGAGTTAAAAAGTAAAGCTCGCCGGTAACAAAGTAATACACTAAACGCAGAAAACATCGAATTTGAGGTAAGTTATCAACAATTGGCAATTTAACACAGTAAAACACTTTTAACTTTGTTTGTATAACACCATTTATTTTTATGTGACTGCAGTTTCGGCAAATTTAGCTTGCCATTATCAAACATGAAGTGTCTAAAACTGGAAACAATACGGGTTTTTGTATATATACCCGTATTGTTTCCAGTTTTAGACACTTCATGTTTGATAATGGCAAGCTGAATTTGCCGAAACTGCAGTCACATAAAAATAAATTGTGTTATACAAACATGTATAACATGTATAACGAAGTCAAAGCCTCCACAATTAAAAATAAATTGGCAATTTGTTGACAATAATTAAAGTGATGTAAATAAAATCATCTTAACAACTCAATCGGTTTGGACTTTATCGTGGAGACAGAAGAACAGAATTACAGAACAGACATTTTTAAAATATGTTCTTAATCAATTCGGGGGACCTAAAAATTTATATATCCACTAATAACAATACTTTCCCTTTATTTTGAATATGGGGGAAAGTAAAAAAATTGAACTTCACATTAAATCAGTGTTTTATTCGCCTGGCGCGTAAAGTGTAATTTTAAGTTTAGAAGAGCCTGAACATTTGTACACCCTAATAAAATAAAATTTCTAGGCTTTTCTAAACTCAAAATTATACTTCATCATGCTTAAACAACTAGGTTCAGAAAAGTGTTTTCGTTTTAGAAAACAAAAATTAAACATCTACCTCACCTACCTTTACATATATCTGTATGCCAACTAAGTACATTTGTTTTGTTAGGTTAGAAAACCGACAATAGGGTTATTGACGGTTTTCTAACCTAACAAAACAAATTCACTCTATTTGAATTTGGGTGAGTTACGTGAAGATTATAATAACTTTAATTAAAACAGTTGTACATTTCGGTCACAAGGTGACCATTATCAATGGATTGATACAGTATCAATCCATTGATAATGGTCACCTTTTGACCGAAATGTACATCTGGTATATAATAAAAATTGTGAAGAAAGGTTAAAAGTGTTTTAATTAAAAAAAATCACTCTAGCCTAGCCTAAAATTTCTAGGTATGACAATGCTATAGTTGACATATAACCTAATTCATCTATCATATTACTCTAACATAACCTCAATGATTATCATCTAATGCTGGGTTTATAAGAGGTTTAACGTTTAGTGTTTAGTGATTATCGTTTGGTGTTTAATGTTTAAGGCAAGATGCCGTTTATACAAGAATTAAGGATTAGGCATTTCAGGTTATGTTATCACAAATAAATTAAAGTATTGTTTTACAAATAATTCGCATAGTTGATCCTTACTACCGTTGAAAATTTAGTTAAATAATTAAAATTACTTGACAAGCATGTTGTAACAGCTGATTCAGAAAATTTGGCACCACTGTGTTAGAATAATAGAATGCAAATTCAGGAAGTGTCATTCCAAAAAAATATGCCTAGATCCTTTTATGTTTAATGATATTTTAATAAAGTTGAAAGTAGCGAATTTTTAAACACTAAACTCTAATTCTTGAAATCCCTAAAAAACGTATGAACGCGTTCGTTTAACTCCGCTCTAACACTAAACCTAAACACCCTTAAACATTAAAGGTCTTATAAACCCGGCATAACCTGACCTAAGTACCGTTATTTTATAACTTAATATTTAACCTGACCTAACCCAAACCAAAATATCCTCAATGATTGTACAACCTAAACCCATCATAACCTAACCTAAGTACCGTTATTTTCTAACCGAATGTTTAACCAAACCTAACCTAAACCAAAATATCCTCAATGACTGTATAACCTAACATATATTAATTGCTATCTAACATCAATTACTCTTGTACTAACTTCAATTACTTCTATTGTACTAAGCACATTATAAACAGGTACTAGAATTCTAGATATCCTTCGTGAATACTAAATTTAACAGTACCTATAATATTAGCAACACTGATTGTAGTGTTTGTCTCGAAAGAGTTAATTGGCCTAATTTTAGAAGGCAATCATTTGATTTCCTCTTTACTATTTCATTCGTTTTGTAGATTATTAGATGCTATGAACTCACTTCTTTTCACGATATATCAAAATATTTAGTTTAGTGTGGAATTTCCTGGAGCTTTATTAATAATTGAATTTCGACAGATCGATCTATTTCGCTGTTCGGGAATGCTTTTCGCTTTCGAAAGATTTATAAACGGATCCATCCTTGAAGTAATTGTTGTTGATGGATTAAACATATTGTGGATGCTATTTTTATAACTACGCATTGGTAAACAGAAATATTAATGCGGGGGTATGAAAACACATTGTCGTTGTTTGCTTGCAAATTCATGGAAGTAATCGAGATAAAAATGAAAAGTTAATGTGATCTCTCCATTTAATAATTTATAGCTAAAGATGTAAATGTTGTCTTCATATACTAGTTATTTTTTAGGATAAAAGTCAAATAATGATATTCGAATATTTTAATAGTTCAATTTAAAGCTTTAAACGAGTGTCATCCACTCCCAGACTAAGCATGAAGTGAAATTTCGAGTTTAGAAAAGCCTGAAAATTTGGTTTGATCGCGTAGCGCGGAGCGAACAAACCAAATTTTCAGGCTTTTCTAAACTCGAAATTTTACTTCATGCGCCACGCGTATAAGACACTGATTTCTAGGGAAGTTTACTCGTTCACAATATTTTAGTGCTTTCAGTGTTTAATACGCGTGGCGCATGAAGTAAAATTTCGAGTTTAGAAAAGCCTGAAAATTTGGTTTGGCCGCTCCGCGCTTCGCGCTACGCGACCAAACCAAATTTTCAGGCTTCTCTAAACTCGAAATTTTACTTCATGCTTAGTCTGGGAGTGGAAAACACTCGTTTTATGCTTCAAATTGAACTCTAAAAAGAAGTGTATGCATAAGTGTACCTAATAGAATACTTAAAAAAAAAATCCCTGTATTAACAGATTATTCCAATGACTATTTGCCAAATCTACTGAATGCGCATTCGATTCAACTAACATTTTCGTTTGAGCTTACACAAAATCAACATAAATGCATTATTTATTTCTGTAAATACCTGAACTATTTGGTAGATGTGGAAGTTGTAATTATACCACATTTAAAACAATTGCGCACATTAATTCAAATGATTTGTGGCTGGGTTTTTTCAGATTTAATTTTACAAAGCCCTTTATCACGATGTGTCGTTTAGCCTTAAAATTTTAAAGCTGCATATCGGAATATACGTTTTCGCATATTCCATCTAAAAACCATAGCAGACATATTATGTAGTTCTCTGTCTCTTTTCACACACGTAATCTGATGACATCAAACTATTTTCGTATTATATATATTGGTGCAGAAGAACTGCAAATCCAGGAAAGCATGGGACACCTCTCGTGAGTCATACCCTATGTCTATATCTTATGGAATTTATTTTTAAAATAGCTCTTACTTGTTTTATTTGTATTAATTCAGATATTTATAGATTATTGGTTTATAATGATTTGATAAAATATTTCGACTTGCTATTCCTGCTTGTATTTGAATTTACGAACGCCTTAACATTGAAATGTTCGGAGCAAAGATGGCTTGTTTAGACGGCCTGTTATGCGAACATCTGTTCATAAAATCGTAATGTTTTCATTCGCGAATAAAACAGGTCGTTTGTGTAAGTTTTCGGCCGTTCGCTAAGTGAGTAATTTTTATTTTATGCTGAATTCTGGTCAGGATCAACCAACTGTTGAGTTTTACGGATACATCAAAGATTTAACTTCGTAAATAGCAAAACAATTTAAATTTGAACATTTACACGAAAACAATAATTTTAAAAATATTAAAAGTGTGATTCTTTTCGCAATTTACAACTAATTAGTCTTACGCAGAATAATTCAAGCATAGCTGTTTTAATGAATGTTTCAATTAATCTTTAGACAGATTAGCATTGGATTGCAAAAATGAAAGCACTTTTATTTTTTTTAAATAGTAGGTGGGTAATTCATCTGTCACCTTAATAATATCCATAATATTATCCACATGTTAATTTAAAATTGATTTGTAGTTTAGAGACAAATTACTGTTCACATATTTAGAGTATGTTTGTATTATTGATTATGTAGTAATAAATGATTTAAAATAATAGTTACTTACCAGATTGATGATCATATTCTCCAATATATCGTTTAGTTAGGAACCTTACAACCAATGCTAGAAAAAAGGATTTATTAAGTTTTTTAATTGTTACCAATAACAAAATACAACTAAAAATGTTAATACTCTAAAACAAAAGAGTAGAAACAGTCATAGGACGCTTATAAGGAATACATTTGCAATACGAAGACTGAGAACATTATTTAACACACACTTAAGAGAGTTGTGGAAGAGATTTTGAAACATAAAACTAGAAGAAGTCTTAAGACGCTTAAATGAAATATATTTGAGCAATTCGAGACTTGATAAAGACTAAAGGGGGTATTACCATTTGGAAGTTTTTAAAAATTGATTTATTTTTTTTGCATTTATTGTTACTTTATAGTATCTAGTTTCATGCCCCCCCAGCCGTATTACGATACGCGAATTCGTTATTTAGTTTTTTGTTTGTTGAACTAAACAATGCTGAGTAGGTGCCTCGGTGAAAATACGCAGAACTCAAATGAAAGTTTTTTTTTTAATTCTTGAATTAATTTCTCATCTGGCACTTGGTGAAAATTCATATATGTTTCACCAAGTGCCAGATGAGAAATTAATTCAAGAATTAAAATGTTATTTAAATTAATAAAACACTTGGTATTGTTTCACAAATTAAAACTTTATTCCGACTAATTTGAATATTCAAATATGTTTTTGAATGAATATTCAAATTTATACTTAAATTTGAAAAATTCATAGCCTTACTTTTGAATGTGTCAGTTTTTCTAATATAAACTTTTACGATTTTTGGGAACTTACACAATGTTCGTAATTGTTTTCGTTCATTTAAAATATGATGGTTTTCTAACTAATGTTTTTGTTGCCAATTTTGGCTTAAATCAGTTTTAATGATTTTCATGAGTTTTAAATGTAAAAATTGTATTTTCAGTAAAAATTGGCGAAATTGGCGAAATTCTTCAAAAATTGACAAATTTTAACACTTGGTATTGTTTCACAAATTAAAACTTTATTCCGACTAGTTTCTGTTTGTTAGACCATTTTCAAAGGAATCTACAGAAAAAAATATTGTCTAGGTATATATACATATTTTTGTTTCAGGTAATAAGGGAAGTCGAAATTGGGGAATTCCAAATCTTTTCGTTGTCGTTTACAATATTTTTCCCCATTTTCATGGCCCTGTTAATCTCCAGGCCTTCTCTTAGATTTAGTGGGGATACACATTACCTGAATCCAAAATCTTAAAATTATGCGGATTAAAGAAGTGTTTGGAGAGGCCAGTTGTTGGTTTATTATCTAAAACAGATTTTTTATGCTCTGTCATTTTGGTTTCGAATGATCGAAAGTTTGAATGCTTGTGTCTGGAAGCTGACTCCGAAGCACCTCATCTGTGGTGCGAAAACAGTCGCTATCGCGTCCTTCCTAGCCACCAGCATCTTCAACGACGAATACTCGGCAGTTTTTAAGACGATGGAAACACTCGGAATCCGTATCGGCCTGCAAGCCAAGGCCTTCCAGGTGTGGACCGAAGCGGATCGCGAGACCCCGGCCGAACTTCGCTGGCACTAGCAAATCATGCAAACCCAGTTTTTAGAAGAAAAGGAGGGCCTACTGTACGCAGCTGGCGTAGCTGACTAAAGGTAAAAATCTCAAAAAATGGTCAAAAGTTGTGTCAAAACTTTAAACGCGTTTTTCTCGAAACCACTGCTTTTTTCGCTGGCCGGAAACTTTTTTTTCAAACTATGAAATGGATAGACTTGAACTTTTCCGTTTCTTTACATGGAGTTTGAACCACAGTCATTTAAATATATTAATATTTGATATTTTTCAGAGAGCCTTAAAGTCAGAAAAAGGGGGGCAAAAAACGACCACTTTTTTCAAATGATAGAGGCCATCGTTATTTATAGAGATTTTTCATTGTCGGTGGTTCAAACTCCAGATCATTTAATATAGATTAATGACTGCTGCTTTATTTTATGTTTCAGATAACAGAACCAAAAAAATCTTTCCGGCCATGAGGAAAAACACGGCGGACAGACCCTTATTTCAGACCAGATTTAGAGGTCAAACCAGACGTTTGAAAAGAATTATAATTCATTTTTTATAATTTATGAATCTATAAACAAGTTGCAAGAAACCGCAAGATCGCATGTATTAAATTTACAAAAAAAAACTGAAAAACCGCCAAAAAACGCTGTCCGAATACCCCCTTAAGAGAGTTACATTAGAAATTTAAAGAACGAGAGACTCCAACGAATTTTCACAAACACTTAAGAGGCACTTGGCAGGGTTTTGACAGAGAATTAAGAAACAAGTGATTCGAGAAGGTCTTAAGGAATGATTTGCGTAATATGAGACTATTATTTATTAATATCAAAAATTGTAAAATTGTCTAGAATAAATTCGGCATTGTCCAAAACACACATTTCTAACGAAACTCCTCGAACGGGTCGATTTTAGTTTTCTTTGTTTCATCTTTTAAGTTATTACGCATATAGATGGCACGACGCGGCTATGACGTCATCGACATTTTTTTTAAAATACAAATCGATATTTTTATGCAACAACTTTTGTAGAGCTTTGAATTGAAAAAATCTTAAATTTTTCAGAAAAAAATTTAAAAAGAATGTAGAATCAACATTCAAAAAGAAGATGTCGAAGATTAAAAAGGAATTTTATCATAATTGTTTATTATTGTTGCAAAAATCGACTAATTCGAGACTTTACCTTGACATCGTGAAATAAATAAAAATAAAAACTTTTTCTTCAATTTTTCAGATTAAAATTATACCAATATAAAGAGAATTCAAAGATCTACAAACGCTGTCTTAAAAAGTTCGATTTCTATTAAAAAACAAAAAATGTTGACGTGACGCACGCCATCTATAGTAGTGCCTCAAGAGATGCAGAAAAAAAAATCTTAAATCAACCTGTTTCAGGATATTTGTTAACATTGTGTATTTTATAAAATAACGAATTTATTCTAGACTTTTGATACATCTTGTATATTGACGGCGTTGGCGTCAGTTATTTATTTATTATTTTAATTGCCGTCTATTTTTTTTATTTGTTTATCATAAACGGGGGGTTCTCCGTTTATGATAAACAAATAAAAAAATAGAAATACACTTTGAAATATTTAATAATAACAAAAAAATAATTACAACTAAAAGTACACTTCATAACACTAACAACACTACACATGTATTTTAATATTACATTTAAATTAATTACAAGTTGAATTAAATAAGATAAGCCACGATTTATCAGAAAAATCATTAGACATCCTCATCATCCTTGTCAATGGATTATTGTGGCAGTCGTTTGTAGAAAATGTTTTGACCCCAATAATTGGTCTGCTCCTTAGGGTACGATCATTACACGGAACATAAAAATCAAGTTGTGCCAGAATATCAGGACAATCAATTTGGACGTTTAATATTTTGTGCAGAGTGCATAAATCAATTATGCGACGACGGTCTTCTAAACTTTTTATATACAGTTCAGACCTAATTTGAACTCCATGGTACGTAAGAATTTATTTTGTATAATTTCCAATCTGTTGGTATGCATTACAGTATATGGAGACCAAATCACTGATGCATATTCTAAGTTTGATCGAATTAGCGCGCAGTACAACCGCTTTAAACATGCTGGTCCGAGATCAGAACCAACCCTCCAAACAAAACCCCACATTCTTACAGATTTGTTGCAAACATTCATAATATGCCTATCAAAAGAGTGCTTATTATCAAAGATCACACTTAAATCTTTTATTTCATTTGCTTTATTAATATCGTTTTGACTAATATTATAAGAACTATCGATTATAGCACGCTTTCGAGAAGATCTCATTTTCTCGAAAGCGTGCTATGGTTACATTTATTTATATTTATAAATAATTGATTCGTGCCATTCTGTTCACTGATGAGAGATAAATCTCGAAACGCGTCTATAGATGGCCTGAATAATTTGACCCAAGTTATAACAGCAAACACTTGTTGTATAATTCAATGTCCGTCGGGGTATTAGCTCGGGAAGTAGTTGTCAATATGTGGTTGATATAGTCTATGTAAGACTAACTTGTTGTAGATTGCGAAAATAATCGCACTTTTAATGATTGGAGTATTCTGCAACCAAGAATTGGCAATTTCATTTATACTTAATTGATTTGTAATGCACAAGTTATTAGTGTTATCTAAATCTGTTTGTAACTTTTTACAATCGTCTAATGTATTTATGATCTTATAGATTTTAATATCATCCGCATACATAAATATCTCACTATTAGAAATATCTTTTTCAATGTCGTTAACACACAATACAAATAATATTGGCCCAGAGTGGGTTCCTTGTGGTACCCCAGAAGTGACAGAAATGGGCTTGGATATGAAGTTTTTTACTTTAACTATCTGGGATCTATTTCTCAGGAAGTCAGAGAGCCAACGAACTGTCAAATCATTGAAACCTATCAGTTGTATTTTATGCAAGAAAACATTGTGGTTGACTCTGTCGAATGCTTTTGAAAAGTCCAAGTATATACAATCTACCTGACTGTTATTTTCAAAAGCACTCACCAGATATTGATTAAAATATAATCAGCTTTTTTAAAGTATTCCTTGATAAATTTAAATTTACATTTACAAATTTAATATATTATGGACATTTATTTTAACTTTTTTTGACGTAAGAAAACGAATGATTCAAAGATTGTTAATGTGGGGTTTTTATATTTTGGGGGAAAAATGCATTTATAATTATTATTATTATTTCATTGCAGTCGTGATGCAACCTCAACTTTTCAATCAAAATGAGATTTCGTGATCCCAACAATTCAATATTCTCTATTATCAACAAACGTCAGATTTTATAAATGAAGCCTTTCATGCATTGACTGTCAAATTAATGTAAAAACAACATTTTGTTCGTCAATTTTTTTTTGGTTGTTAAAAAAATTATAAGTGACTATCATTGATCTAATTAAATTAATCGTTTTCTATATATTTCAACGAAAAAATCGTTAAAATTGATCGAGTGTCCCACAATTATTCTAATTATTCCCCCCAGGAGATTCGCTGTGAATCAAACATGAATGTCGATTCTTACTTCAGAATTATTGATACTGACGTTTGTAATGTTACAACCTATTTAAAAGAAGTAAGAATGGACATCCATGTTTAATTCCACAGCCACCCAGGACTTCAATATGTCTTGGACACGTACAACCATTACGTATCCAAGACTTATTGAAGTTCTTGTTTTATTAATTTCACTTAACATGTAAAATATCAATGGTTAGAGAATGATAGCTTCAAGAAATGTTGTTTAAAACTCCATCACTTAAGACATCAAACTATGTTATATTATTAGCTAACTGATTTAGTCCACCTTGTCTAGTTTTGTTTTTATTCACATTCAAAGTTATGGATCCCTGTTCCACCCTGTACACTTAAAAATAAAAATAGCTCTATTTCTTTAATTTTTGTTTTAGTTTTATAATTTATAGAAATATCTGGGCATTTCAACAAAATTATACATATTCCAATCATTACAGCGTTTGGTAAATTTGCAGGAATTTGTTGTTTTTATCAAAGCGGATATATATTTTTGTTCATTTTGTATGTTAATTTTTGATGCCAAATAAAGGTTGTTTATCAGAGCGGTTAATTTAAAGCTCCTAACAAGTGTCTCCACTTCTCAATTAGGCATAAAGTAAGATTTAGAGTTTAGAAAAGCCTTAAGAATTGGCCAAATTTCATGTTATCAATTCTTCCAAAACTGAAGAGTCTGCAGCAATTTGCTTTCGGATTATTTGTTTCAATTATTCTTACATATTACAAAAAAAAAACGATCGAACCATACATATTTGCTTCTTCTGCACTCGGCCTAAGTATGTTAAAACTTCCATTAAACAGTAAAAAATCACCGAACTTGAAAAGTAGGTAAATTTAGTGTTATATGCAGTGAATTTTTCTTTCAGGTAAACATATGTATAAGCTGTAAATGTTTCGACATTCGTTGTTTTTTTTTAAAGAGTTCAATTTAAAGCTTTAAACGAGTGTTTTCCACTCCCAGACTAAGCATGAAGTAAAATTTCGACTTTAGAAAAGCCCCTTGAAAATTTGTCTCGGGTCGCGCAGCGACCCGAGACAAATTTTCTGGGCATTTCTAAACTCGAAATTTTACTTCATGCGCCACGCGTATAAAACACAGATTTCAAGTGAAGTTCGAATAGACATAAATTTCACAATATTTTACGCTTGGCGCATGAAGTAAAATCTCTGGGAGTAGAAAACTTTTGTTTAAAGCTTCAAATTTACCTTTAAAAAATCGAGGAATATTTTAAGGATTACAGAATATAGGCTGAATTTGAAATACGTATACTTAATAGAAAAACTTCATGTATGTATAAATGCAAATAAAATATTTCCAGAAGAAAGTTATTGTTACTGCAAAAATGTTCAGCAAAAATATTAAAGAAAAAAGTATTTCGTATATAAGGAAACTTATTTCGTAAATCGGGAAATCTTTTGCCATATATTTGACAAGGTGAAAGGTATTTGGGATATGGTAAATCTCATTTCATCAATAGTGAAATGCAATAGAAAAGCCTTGTAAGTTATGTAATTTTAAAAATAATAAAGTTCTTTATTTATACTGAAAAATATTGTAAAAAGAAGTCATATGATATCCAAAGAAACAATTAAATATAAATACTGTTGCTTAACAACTTTGTTTGAATATTTATCCTTTAGAAATGAGTTTTGGTCAAACCGATTTCAGCTCAACATGCGTTTCCCTTAAATTTTAAATTCCGCTCCCAAATATGTCGCCATCTTAGGTGTATAAACCAGGCTTCTAGTTATATTAATCTTAACATGAATGGAGTATAAAAGAAAAATTGTCTGTAATTCTGCCCAATTAAAATCATTGTTTAAACTTTAAAAGTGTTAGTCAACTTACGATTTTTTTATTTTGAGTCTATCAGCCATTATTTACGTGTATTTTGATCATAAAGTAGCCATTATTCATTTCTTAACAGTATCTGCAAATTGTATTGAATTCGGTTGTCTATTTTTTGTTTCTTTAATAAAATATTTATGTTCCATACTTTGAAAATACTAATCAAATTTAAGGTTGATTTCCAGCTATTAGAATGTGTTGCCTCTAACGCTTAAACGAAGTGTGTTAATGTCTGCAACGATACACTTTTGAACTCCTAGATAACCAAAAGAAAAGCGTTGTTTCTCTGTTGATTGTTTTCACATGAAGGAAAGAAAGTGTCAAAAACATATGCCTAATTGGGGATCGGTGGAAGAAACTTTAGCCACTTATCTGTGCCATTTATCGTCATTTTAAATTAACTATTTTTCATGACTTTTATTATGTTCACAATTCCGACAAAAATAGACTTTAAATGTACGAAAGTTGAAAATCAACTTCAGTTTTAATAATTTTATCATAATTTTAAAGTTGCGGTTTACTAGAGTGTGACAGACTCTGCTTAGCTATTTGCTAGAGTGAGATAGACCTATATTTCTATTTCCAGCATAAAAAGGTAAACGTAATATATCATGGACATTTTTTTAATGAATGTTGAGCTAATTGAATGCAGAATGTACGGACACCCTTGAATTTTACCTAGTACAAGTTTTTGTTGACTAAAATGGAGTAAATAAATGACTTAAAAATAGCTATTTTTAGGATTATTTTACAAAAAACTAAATATTTTAATCGTTTTAAATTGGTGACATTAAATTCCCTTAAGCTTTAGGATAATTTTGAATCATGTAATATTGTCCCATAATCAGAACATGAATGGTGTTGGAACTAGTGACTACCAAAAACGTTGGATTTTACCCATAATTAATTGCAACCTTAACACTCAAATAATTTAAATTTTACCAATTTATTTTCTTGTAATTAAAGAAGATTTAGATAGAATATTTTTAGTTTTTAATATGAATGAAATATGTAATTGCAAATAAAGAATTTATTAATAAAAACTATGAAATTTGAAATGAAATGTTATTTTAATAAAATAAAACACTTTAACTTTGTTTGTATAACACAATATTTTTATTTTCGTGAGTAAATGTTATTTTGTTGCGATTAATGTGGTAGCCTATATATTTACCAGACTTAGCATATGTTTTGCCTGACCTAGACTTATGGTCTAGCTACGGCCTTGGTTGTGATGTTCATTAAATATGTGTATTGCTTAGTGGGTAGTCAATTAACATACAGTTTTAAACTTTTGAAAAGAAATAGAATAAAAAAAACTAATTTATGCAAGTCTCGATGTAATTTTTGTGTATCAACATGCTTACAAAGTTTTTTTTACGGAACGACATCAAAGCGTATTGATCGTCTTGAACAATTTTAATTAATCAACACGCGCAATTTACACAATGAAATAAAAAAATTAATTCGAGGTATTTGAGTTAATTTAAAATTCCGACCCCTAGTAGTGTCAAAATCAATACACTCGAAACTTGATTGACGAGTAAAATCACTTGAAAACAACAACCACCAACACGGGCAATTGACCTAATTAATCCATAATTCAAACACGCATATAAACAGCAATTACGCCGAAAAAAGCCTATAAAAATTACTACATATTCTGCTCGAAAGGCAATAAACCAAGCACACCTGCCACGTGTAAATATAGAAAATGTTTGGCAAAAACGCAACAAAATAATTATACATAAACAATTACCGCTTTTTCCAACATCGGGAGCACCCACAACAGCTACTTTTACTTCAGACAGCGAAGACTTCTTTCTTCTAATTCCTTTAGTGTTCATTTTGTCTGTTAACACTCTTTGAATTAAATCAAATCACTGTTATTTTACTACTTTAATGCACAATTCTTTTGTATTTTCTGATAAACACGCGCATATTAAATTCGTGTTGTGTTAGTTAAAAGGAAAACACCTCTCTGAAGCACTCATAATCGTAGATTTTCTAAAAATAATTCGGGCTGTACGGTTATATAGACGCCTTGCCTTCTCTTGCGAGCGCCGCGACGCTCCCGACTTCCACAATCGAGTAATACGAAAAAAAAAGAAAAACAGAAAGAGATCGAATAAAACGCATCCTCTTTTAATTATAGCCTTATAACCTAAATACTTTTGTTGCAGAATGTTTTAAGGTTACTCAAATTCACTTAGAATTAAAGAAACATATTTATTTACTACATTAAGCAAGTGAACATTCGAATTAAGGTTTGCCGTTTTAAATAATACTCTCTAAAAAATTTGAACCACACATTTCACATCAATGATTCATAGGACATCTCTCCCAAATTCCACTATACACACACAGACATCATTGTAAAAATATGAAAATCGTACTCAGGGGACCTGAAAACGTAAAGAAATACCAAAATTGGATAGTCGGATTTTTGGCATGATTACAATACTTTCCTTACACAGTAGTGTCGGAAAGTAATAATTAGGCACAGAAATATATCAGTTTATAAGAGCTGAACTAACAACTAAAATAAATAACAACAACCAAAATATTAAAACAATCGTCAGTTTAAGAGTTTATTTAAAAATAACGGATTTCTAATTCATTTGATTGTTCTTTTAGAACTGGCTCACGAACAATAATGTTAAAGATAATATCAGTTCAAAAGTTTACTTAACAATAATTAAGTCATAGAGGATTTAATTTATTTTTCATCTTAAATTAATTCCCAATTTTTATGATTGAGCTTTTTTAAAATTGAATTATTGAAACAATTTTTAAGGCATTGCTTATGTGTAAACAACATCTTATTTAGCGTAAGTCATTTTATATTTTTAAGATATTACTAAAATACACAATGCTGCCCCCTATTAATTAAAACGATAATCAAAATTTACATTGCATTTATGCCTTTATTATAAGGTTTCTAAGCAACGATTAATTTTATTTATCATTTATTTTAGATCAATCTATTTAATAAAACATGTTTATAATAATTACTTTAATAAATTAAAGCAATATGAAGAAGAAATCATGTTTTCTATGAAAGTACTTCACGGATATATGTGATCATCTGAGAGTGTTCCATTATTTGATTTATAGAAAAACTAAGAAATAAAAAAATTGTATCAATTTATTCGCAAAGCTTCAATGTACAATATGTATAAGTTTAAACGCTCTATTTTCATTATTGTGGAAGATTAATAGTTACTCGTTCTTATGGCCAAATAAAATGTGAATTTCCGACCTTAAGAGCTTATTCAATAATAAAAAAAATATTTTTTAAAAACCTTTTTTCGCCTGCCTTTACCAAAACCATACATTTCGGCCATAAAAATCGGGCCGAAACTACGACTTAGCGTATCTAGGTCCGAAAAAATAATATGCATAATCTAGACAACCTTTCATGGAATATGAGTAGGCTATGCAAAAATCTGACAGTGACATTTCACTTTCACTGGTATGGTATTTAATATTAATTAGTAGCAAAAGTTATTAGTGAATTAGGAAATCAATTCGTGTAGAATGTCAGAAAAGGGCGACAGCGATGATCTAATAGAGTGTACTCCTCCAGAATTACAAAATATTGCATCCAGTATCAGCAGCCATCTACTGCCGGATAAATCAAGGCAACAATATGAACAAAACTATGCCGTATTTTGCAAGTAAAACGTACTTAAGAAAATAAAAAATACATCAGAAATATTATGTGTAAGTTTGTATAAAAGATAGACAACCTTTTGCGGAATATGAGTAGGCTATAAGGATAAAATCTGATAGTAACATTTCACTTTTAATGGTGCACGATATAAAATTTCCTGAAACACTGTTTTTATTTAAAACAGGCGAAAAAATATTGAGTGTAACTTATGCCAAAATGCTTTAGCAACCCTTTACTTTTAGCAGCCCTCGCCTGTCATAGGGGGAAGGTACCCCAAATGCACTTCCAGCTAGCTCAGGGGTTTGGGGATAGACAGCACAAGCAACTTGTCCTTAAAACACCAATCCAAAACAACAAATTTATTTACACAAAAAAAAACACAACAACAAAAAAACCCACAGCACAAAAAAACACTGCAGCAAATAATATATAATACGTGGGCGTAGTGGGCGTGGACAGTGGCAGCCTTGTCGTCAGAGGTGGTGAGTGGCGGCAGCGAAATCCGCACGAAAACGGCAAAGTCCGAAATACGACGATAAGGTCCGGACGGCTTCGGAAAAGTCCGAATGTATCCGGAAGGCGTCGACGGATTCCGGAGAGAAGAGATAAAGACCGGACGGTGTCGGAATAGTCCGGTAGCCCTCGTCAGGAATCGAGCGGTAACGGAAAAAGTCCGGAGGGTTCCGGAAAGCATCGACCAAAGGCTGCTTTGGCAGTAACGAAGACCGGAGTGGTGACAGGCTGCAATGGGAGAAATTCCGGTTCTTCTGATTAGTGCACTTGCAAGTTACACACAAAAAACGAAGTTAATAGTACATTTCATTAGGAGTCCACGGGAAGTCCACAGGAAGTCATGCAAGCACGAAAAAATCCATATCTGGACGTGTAATGGACGCTATTTTTTATTATACTTATCTGAAAACAACAACAGAAAACCTAATATTTTCATATATTTTTTTACTATACTATAATTTTTATAATAGTAAAAATAGAATTAAAATAAATATTAACGAAAACCAAATTTATTTGGAACTGTTATTGTTAATAGTAAGGTTTGTCGTACAATTAGTATTATTGCTAAAGTTTATTCCCTTTAGCATTTCATAGCAAAGGGTTAAACAATTTTTATTATTCGTTTCTAAATGCCTCTAGAATAATGAAAACGTCGCTTTTTCAAGCCACCGTACGGAAAACGTTTGTTTGTGCGCCTTTCCGTGCGCTCTGAAATGTTTCCATAGCAACAATGCATTTGTCACTGAAGTTTTATTTTCCGTCAGTGAAATACGTAAGTTTGGTTAAAACGTACGCAGACTTAGAAGAAATTGATTTTGTAGATGATATTTTGCATGATATATTAACCCAAGCGGCAAAAGTAAGCGTAGAATGACTGCTAGTAAAATCCAGATATAGACACGAACACAAGCGAAATGGGAACTATGAAAAACACAAAAATTGTGAGTGACGATATATAACTTCTATTTTATTTTTCTGAAAAGGCCAAATCCGGACAATCGTACACCTTATGGTGTTGATTCGCCACGATAAAAAGATGATTGGATTTAAAGAAAAGTGCTAACTTGATCAAATGTCGAAAAACTGGTATTCAATTTCATTTATTTTGAATTAGTTGTATTTTTTTACTACCATAAAAGTTACTAGTTTGAAAATGAAAAAAAAAATAGTTAAGTTTCTAGGTAAGTATAATGTTTTTCAGAAATGGATTTTTCCGTGCTTGCATGACTTCCCGTGGTCGGCTACGACTCACACGGGAACCGTCACGCGCGCACGGAAATATCCCCTTTTCTAGACTCCTAATGAAATATACTATTTCATGACATTACTATTTTTCTATGTATAGATTCTTCTATGTATCCTTCTGTCCGGTATATTTTTCCGGATCCTTTAGTTTTATGTATTTTGCAATAAGTTTCGGAATACCACTGATAGTATGGCATCCAACATGTTTAGCGTAACATTTGCGGTTTCGGTACGCAACAAATAATCTTCTGCTCTTTATTTGCTAAGGCCGTAAATCTGCATATTTGTACTTTACCACAAATATGCAGATTTACGGCCCGAATATGCATTCTTCATTTGTAATCGTGAAACTTCTTAGTTTATGATTTTTTCCAACTCGCAAAAACACGATAAGAAAACGGCCATTATATTCCACATCATCTAAACTCAAACGTATTAAATCATCTCGACGGCACGCACCGAAGATTCCAAACACTAATATACCTTTTGCTAAGAGATATTGCTCATCTGAAGCTTCGCATGCAAATTTGGTTACTTGTTCTGCAGTTAGAACTCCGGACTTTTTCGGTATATAACCTACAGCTTGACGCTTCAAAAAAGCAACCGTTTCTCGAAAATTGTTCGGATCGATATTTTCTTTTATAGCCAAACAACTTCTTATCATCGAGAATCGACTCCACAAACATGACGATTTTAAAGATTCGGACTTTTCAGAAAATAGTATATTTCATTAGGAGTCTAGAAAAAGGTATTTTTCCGTGCGCGCGCCTCACACGGGAAGTCATGCAAGCTCGGAAAAATCCATTTCTGGACGTGTAATGAACGCTATTTTTTATTATACTTATCTGAAAACATTATACTTATCTAAAAACTTAAATAATTTTTATATTTACAAACTAGTAATTTTTATGGCAGTGAAATAATACAACTAATTAAAAAGAATATGAAATTGAATACCAGTTTTTCGAAATTTGATCGAGTTAGCACTTTTTTTTATTGATAATTAAATAAAAGTCACTTGGTTTGTTTCACTACTATTTTTTATTCTCTCCGACTAGTTTCGACTTATCGTCATTCGCAAGGATTAATACAGAAAATTATTTTACAAGATATATATACATATTTTTGTGAAGGTCGGGTAATAAGGGCTTTAAGAATTGGAGAGTTCCAGATGTCTTCGTACTCATTTACAATGTGTTTGTATATATATCTTGTAAAATAATTTTCTGTATTACTCCTTGAGAATGACGATAAGTAGAAACTAGTCGGAGAGAATAAAAAATAGTAGTGAAACAAACCAAGTGACTTTCATTTAATTATCAATATTGTATACATGTTTCATCAAGTGATTTATGAGAACCAAATTGAAGATACTTTTTTTTTTAATCCAAGCATATTTTTATCGTAGCGAATCAACACCATAAGGTGTACGATTGTGCGTATTTGGCTTTTTCAGCAAAATAAAATAGAAGTTATACATCGTCACAATTTTTGTGTTTTTCATAATTCCCATTCCGCCTGTGTTCATGTCTATATCTGGATTTTACTAGCAGTTATTCTACGCTTACTTGTGCCGCTTGGGTTATTAATATCATGCGAAATATCATCTACAAAATCAATTTCTTCTAAGTCTGCGTACGTTTCAACCAAACTTACGTTTTTCACTGACGGAAAATAAAACGTCAGTGGCAAAAACATTGTTGCTATGGAAACATTTCAGAGCGCACGGAAAGGCGCATGTTTTAAACGAACTTACCTTAATTAAAGCAAGCCATATCTCTGGACCTGATGGTCTACCTGCTTTATTTTTCAAGAATTGCGCCTTTGCACTTAGTAGACCTTTGTGGATCCTTTTCAACAAATCCCTTGCTGAGGGGACATTTTGCCCCGTCTGGAAGGAAGCGTTTGTCACTCCCATTCATAAATCAGGGAATGAGAAAATATTTGAAAATTATAGGCCGATATCAATTTTGTCATAGATCCCTAAGCTTTTCGAACGACTAGTAACTGTTGACTGAAATACTTCATTATTCTCATTAAAACAGCATGGATTCCGTACGGGTAAAACAACCGCCTTTGTCGATCGAGTACAAGTCGATTCAATCTATACCGATTTCTCGAAGGCATTCGACAGTGTTGATCATTGTATTCTTATCAATAAATTACGTAACCCCGGCATTGGAGGTTTGGTTCTTCAATGGACCGAGTCGTGTGTTACGGGAAGATCTCAACGCGTTCGGATTGGCCACTGTGTCTCGTGTAACATTATTGTCATCTCCGGTGTTCCGCAAGGGTCTCACCTGGGACCACTGCATTTTAACGTGTTTGTGGACGACGTAATTAAATGTTTTTCTAACGCTCAATGTCTTCTATACGCCGATGACATACAAATATTCATGCGAGTTAGCACATGCGAAGATGCCGTTCGCTTACAGACTGATTTGCTATCATTTCAATTATGGTGCCTATTGAATTAACTTCAACTTAACTTAAAACAATGCAGTCATAACTTTTTCTAGACGTCAGTCTACCGTTGTGTATGGATACCGATTGATGGATGATCCATTGGAACGCGTAACATCAATCAGGGATTTGGGTGTGGTCTTCGATTCCGTGCTCTCTTTCAACGAACATATATCGAATATTATTGCCAAAGCCTATCGGTTCCTCGGATTCGTAAAACGGAACTCCAGAGAGTTCTCGGATTCGAATATCATACTCATACTATACTACACTTTAGTGCGTTCCCATTTGGAATATGGCTCTTGCGTTTGGTCTCCATACACGGCGGTAGACAAAGACAGAATTGAATGCATCCAAAGAAAGTTCATTCGGTTTTTAGGTTATAGATTTAACATTATCGAAAGCACTGCTGAACTCTGTAACCATTTTGGCATCCAAAGTTTAGAGCAACGTCGGTTTAACTTTGACGTAACTCATGTATTTAAAATCGTAAATGGTCAAATCGATTGTCCGGACTTTCTAAATTGGATAGGAGTGCATTTCCCGCTAGTTCCCGCTAGAACTTTAAGAAAAAATCAAACTTTGAACTTTCCATTTAGAAGGACAGATTACCCTCTACACTCGGCCTCTACGCGTATTTTAAGGAACGCCAACGAAGTCAATATTGACTTCTTTGTTGACTCCTACAACACCTTACTACGCTTATTGAAATCGCTGTGAATTTTATGTTATTTTGGTTTATACCTAATTGTTATACACTTTTAATATTAGTACTATGTTTTTATTGTGCTGATTTCTGTATTGTATTATTTATTTATATATTCTTATTCTGTATGTTTATATTTATGTATTGGCCATCCGTTTAATAAAGATTAAAGACAAACAAATGTTTACCGTGCGGTGGCTTGAAAAAGCGACGTTTTCATTATTCTGGAGGCATTTGGAAACGAAGTGTTTTCAGATAAGTATAATAAAATAGTATTTAAATGCCGAAAACGAGGGTGGAGAGGGGTAGTTTCCTTGATGGACGTGACCAGCCGGCCGAAATGCGCCGAATCCGTCGCAATTACAGGCATTCGACGAATCTCGAGAATTTTGGAATCTCATCTAATCCCGTCTTCGGAAAGGAGAATGCAAAAGATTACACAAATCTCTTTTCCGAAAAACGGACTGCCGCTGGTCACCAATCCTCCCTCTAGGAGGTCTGCTCAGAGTGCACTCCAGGTGTTTGAACTCTAGTAATACAAATTACCCGAGATAATCTCCGATCGGTCCTCAGGTAATTGATGGGGATAAACTCATTTTATATACAAAATAAATAAAAGTAGAAATTTAATTTTTGTTGCCGACGATTGAAAGAATCGCCGGTAACACGCTCGCTTCGCTGGCTCGAGCTGCTAAAAGGGGCGGGTTGCTAAAGAGTATTTTCGGCCCTTAATACACTATACCGGGTGTTCAATAAAGAACGCCCAATGCCATAACTCTGTTATTCATTGACCGATTTAATTGGACTAAAAACCAAAGTAAATAGCCGTTTAAATACTAAAAAATGACATCAATGTTGATTTTTTTCAATGATAACTTTATTGCCAAATAATAGCCAACCTAAGATTTTTAAATGGCTGCCAATATTTTTTTTCAATTTTATTACATTAGACATTTTTTTAATCCAATAATACCCAATTTCTTGTTTTTGTTCAATATTTTTGTCAAAAAAAACAAAATAAAATAAATCTTCAATTTAATATTATATTTTTTGAAAATTATAATTAGGCTGCCTTGTAAAAATAGTGACAAATGTCATTTATTATGAGGTTATTTCAAACATAAATAATAACGACCCAACAAATAGAGCTAGTATTAACCCTTTCGGCCCTGACTGTGACATTTGCCACCACTAAAATTTGGTAAACATACTAGGAATTTTTCTTTTAAATATAGATATGTACATGTATGCATAAGCTGTAACTGTTCCGATAATCGTTTTTTTTTTTTTAATAGTTTAATTTGAAGTTTTAAACGAGTGTTTTCCACTCCTAGATTTAGCATGAAGTAAAATTTCAATATTTCCATAGATTTCTTCTTAAGATAAATTATTCAAAAAATGAATAAACTCTGATCAATTTATGAATATGTCATTTCATATCGCTAAATTTCATCAATTATTATTATTTTTAAAAAATAACGATGATCTGAATTATTATTATAATATGTCGATTTTGCAATAATTTTTAATATTATAAAATTTTGTTTGATATTCGACATATTTAGTCCATTATGACATATTTCGACATTTTGTGTGACATTTGGCAAATTTTTTTCGATTTTGACATATTTAGACATTTTGTGTAGCATTAAGTGAATTTCTATAATATTGAATTTTCAAACATATTATGTGACATTCGACGTATTTTGGCCTTTTGTGATATTTGATATATTATGACATTTGCGTGACGTCAATGTGAGTTTAATAAAAAAATGAAAATTGATTAATCAATCAATTAATACAAACAAATTAATTGATTATACAAACTTTAATTTCAAAATCTTATAAACTGTCTGAGATCTAGAAATATAGAAAATCTCATGAACATTTTATAAATGGACAAAAACCTAAAAATATCGAAAATCTTGACGGTCCACTCCCAGACTAAGCATGAAGTAAAATTTCGAGTTTAGAAAAGCCCCACGTAGAAATTTTGTCGAGGGTCGCGCAGCGACTCGAGACAAATTTTCATGGGGCTTTTCTAAACTCGAAATTATACTTCATGGGCCACGCGCATAAAACACTGAAATATTGTAAAGTTTAAAAAATACTAGCCTTGTATTGTTCGGTTCGTTGACAAATTGTATTAAATCTTCTGAGCTGAGTTTGTTAATAAATTGAAAATTAATTAATTAATACAAACAAATTAATTGAATAATACAAACTTTCATTTAAAAATTTTATAAACTGTCAAAATTCTGAAAATATATAAAATCTCATAAATATGTTATAAATCGACAAAAACCTAGAAATATCGAAAATCTCGACATGTTGAAAATCTTGACGGTCCACTCCCAGACTAAGCATGAAGTAATATTTCGAGTTTAGAAAAGCTCCGTGTAGAAAATTTGTCGAGGGTCGCGCAGCGACCCAAGACAAATTTTCACGGGGCTTTTCTAAACTCGAAATTTTATTTCATGCGCCACGCGTATAAAACACTGAAATATTGTTAAGTTTAAAAAATACTAGCCCTTGTTTTGTTTCGTTGGTTGACGAATTGTGTTGAATCTTTTGAGCTGATTATACATACTAATTCTATTTATAAATTTTGATCAGTATTAATTTTCTTTCAATTCACACTATATTTATGTGCAAAAAATCACGTAAACAAGATTTATTGGAATTTTTTTCTAGCTAAATATTAAATTAAAATCAACATATCAGGTATAATTGGATCAGAGAAATAATATAAGCAGGAGAAAGAGAAGGGGTTACGATTAGTGTGTGTGTGTGTGTGTGTGTAATGTATTATTATGCCAATAAAGGTCTTTTTTTGTAATAAAATAATAAAAGTATATGCAGCTATTTAAAAATTTAAAGTTGACTATTATTGGGCAATAAAGTTGATTTTAAAAAAATATATAATTACTGTCAATTTATAGTACTAAAGCGGCCATTGACTTTGCATTTTAGTTCATTCAAATCCGTCAATAAATAACAGTTATGTCGATGGGCGTTTTTTATCGAACACACGGTATACTATTAAGAATTCATTCAATAACAAAAAATGCATTTGTTGTACTGGATTTAACTGAGCTTTTAAGAGTTGAATTAGGAAAAAAATAATTATCAATTTAAAAGTTCAATTATAAAGTAAAACATATTCCATTTGAGCTTCAATTCATTCAACCTATCCTTTATTTTTGCCAAACATATGCATATTAATCACTCGCAATAAATAAACAAGCAGATAAATCATTTCTTTTGTATATCTTTTCTAAAAATATTTTAGTTTCATTTATTACAGTTGAAATATTTGCTTCTTTAACTCATAAAGGTGACTGGGATTAGTATAAATATTTATTGCAAAAATGTGTCTATTTTTATAAATTGATTGGGAATTTATGAGCTCCTGAATACATTTTTGAATTATTTTTCTGACATCGGATTCAAGTACAAGGAAAATGTTGGTCACGTTTTTCTGATTTGTTTGTTTAGCCATGACACGGTTCACTTTTAACACACAACAAACGACGTCCAGGCGACCTGTTCGAATTCAGAACATTCCTGACGGATCAATCGGAAAACCGTGTCAAAATTTTAAGTGCACGTCGATGATTTTTTCAAACCTTCGAAAATTCATGACGCGTGTTGAATTTTACTTATGCTTAAATTTAGATAGAAGGTAATGTTTGTTTTTATTTAATTACGAATTTTCGAGTCTAAAGAAAAAAATGAAAAAATAAAACTAAAAAGATTGTTTGTAATAACAAATTGCTGGTTGCAATTTAGTTAATTATAAATGTACTTTTGGTTTGCAGAGCATGGATGTTTAAGTATCCTAAAATATGTTAAATTTTCTACTAGAATTTCGTTAAAAAAGTATTATCACTTATTATTTACGTGTTTTACTTTAATCGGCGGTTTGAATTTGTTTTCCATTTTACTACAGAAGTGCCAATTATAATTGCTTGTTTTCCACCAAACCGCAAAGGAAAGTTCCACCTTTGATAATGATCCGTAAAGACCGAAACACGTGACAGAATACTGAAAATAAAACCATGGGACATAACAAGTGTTTTTCTTCATCAAATCCGCAAAGAAAATTGCACCATCATCGAATATTGTTACTTAGTTCAGAAATTGATATTAAATTGATACTATCACATCAAAATATACAGGATGTCAAAAGTTTATGGGGTTACCGTTGCACAAAAAAATTGAAAAAAATTGTGGTCATCCGATTGAATCAGTTCTCCTCAGGTAAACTATTTTTAACTCTATATCACTTCCGGTTTCACCGGAAGTAGCACCAAATTTGTTATTTTAAATAGAACACCCTATATATTAGTAAATTTTTAGATTCCTCGTTTAAATTGCAACATATTTTATTCGAACATATGCACACTTATCTCCTATAGTTTTTAAGAAAAAAAATGTTCCTAAAATTTTGATGTCTAAAAGGCATCTTGAAATCTGCCTGTAACTTTTCTTAAGAATAAGATAAAAATATGATTTATATCTCTACTTGTACCTAGAGGATGCTTCTATGAGCAAAGTAATTATAAACTGTCAATTTTTACAATAAGTGTTCTTAAAATGTCAATATCGTAGTGCTCTTTTCAATATCTCGTAATTCAATTTTTTTAAATGGAATGATCCATTTTTTTCACATAGTACGATTAGTGGAAATATTTCCTACAAAAAAGTATTTACAACGATACTCCTAAAGCAAGTAATTTTCTAATTATTTGGAAGATTCGTTTATCGTCGCATTTATGCAGGGAATAATGCGCGCATAAGTCGCAACTGAATTTTAGTAGGCAAGTAAGTAGTATGCTTTTGTTCTGTCGCGATTGTAATGCAAAATATTAAATAATAAAAACAATTAGTAAAGAGTTATACAGAAATCAACAAAATGAATAATTATACAAATCAACAAATTATCAATTCATTCTTTATACATGGCAACGCCGATAGAATTGTCACTCGAACATGTAGAGTGTTTAATGAAACTTATCCACATTTGCCGCCGATGAATAAAACAAGATTTAGAAGATTGGAATCAAATTGTGTTCAATTGGCAGTTGCCATGTATAAAGAAGAAATTGATAATTTGTTGATTTGTGTAATTATTTATTTTGTTGATTCCTGTTTAACTTTGTACTATTTTTTTATTATTTGACATTTTGCAATACAATCGCGACAAAACAAAAGCAAACTACTTGTCTAATAAAATTCAATTGCGACTTATGCGCGCCTTATACCGGCATAAATGCGACAAAAACGAATGTTTGAAATAATTCGAAAACTACTTGCTTTTCGAGTATAGTTGTAAATACTTTTTTGTAGGATATATTCCCCCTAATCGTACCATGTGATAAAAAATGGGTTATTCCATTTAAATAAATTGAATTACTAGATATTGAAGAGGGCACTTGGAAATTGACATTTTAAGAACACTTATTGTCAAAATTGACAGTTTCTAATTAATTTACTCATAGAGACATCCTCTAGGTACAAGTAGAGATATAAATCATATTTGTATCTTATTCTTAAGAGAAGTTACAGATTTCAAGATGCATTTTAGAGGTTAACATTTTAGAAATATTTTTTTTCTTGAAAACTATAAAAGATAAGTGTACATATGTTCGAAAAAAATATATTGCAATTTAAACGAGGAATCCAAAAAAATACTAATATATAGGGTGTTCCATTTGAAATAACAAATTTGGTGCTTCTTCCGGTGGAACCGGAAGTGATATAAAGTTGAAAATATTTCACATGAGGAGAACTGATTCAACCGTATGACAAGGATTTTTTTTCAAATTTTTAGTGCAACGACAACCCCATAAACTTTTAACGAACGGTTTAGCGTAGACATCCTGTATTCAAAAGAAAAATGCTCTGGGCCGGTATTCCTGAAATTGATCACACGATCGGTCGTCCGCCAACTGTCAAATGTTATATCCCTATCTAAATGACAGATTTTATACGGCCGAACCGTACGGCCAATTTCGGGAATACCGGCCCTGCTTATATCCAAATATTAGTTTTACTTTCCCCCATGTGTAAAACAAAGGGGAAAGTATTGTTTTAAATATTAAAATAATAACAAAACTTGGTTCAATGGAATATATTTATTAACTAATTTATATCAAAAGCGAAACAAATATATCTACCTTTAAAAGAAGACAAAATAATAATTGGGTAAATAAAGAAATTATAATGCTTATCGTGAAAGAGACAAGTTATACAAAAGATACAAAAATAATCCTAATAATGAAGTGATAAAGACGTCTTACATACAACAAAAAAATTACACTTTTGCTCTAATTAAGCATAGAAAAATAATATACTAGGAGAACAAAATAAAAACTGGAGAAGGAAATCAAAAGAAACATGGTTTGAAATTAATAACATATTGAATAAATCAAACAGAACTAAAAGTAATATTATATCTGAAATAGCAGACTCCAGAGGAGAAATATTATAAAACGACATGGATATAGCTAATGAAATAAACACATACTTTGCTACAATTGGTAAAAATCTTGCAAAGCAGTTTCACTTACAACAAAATACACTGAAAAAACAAATATCAATGGACGCCGAATTCGAAGATAGTACTGAAGAGGATATACAAAAAATCATTAACAACCTTAAAACATACTCAGCGCCTGGTAAAGATGGAATTACAAATGTCCTAATAAAACATCTCGCAGATGAAATCTCTCCCATTCTAAGCAAATTAATAAACAATATATTTTCATCAGGCTTATACCCAAATGAATTAAAAAAAGTCGTTATTACACCGATCTACAAAAAAGGCAACTACTCTAACTCTGAAAACTACCGACCAATTGCGCTATCATCAGCTATAGCAAGAATAACAGAAAAAGTATTACCACACTACAAAACCATATTTACCGTAACAAGATCATCAGTCGATACCAATATGCCTATAAAAAAAAATCCGGAATTACATCAGCATACATAGATACAACACATAAAATACAAACTGAACTCGACCAACATAACTACGTCCTTATAATTTTTATCGATTTAAAAAAATCCTTTGATACCATCTCACAAATACTGCTAGTAAATAAACTAAATAAACTTGGAATTCGAGGAAAAGAGCTTAACATTATAAATACTTATTTATAAGGAAGAAGGCAGCAAACAAAAATTAACAACACTATCAGTGAAACGCAAACTCCGGAATATGGACTTCCACAAGGTGGAGTTTTACCACCGACATTGTATATCAGGTACATCAATGACATATTCGAATTAAATATTACCGGCAACATATATGTTAACGCTGATGACACATGCATTCTGTTTGAGAGAAAAGACCTAAATCAATTAGAACGTAAGGCAAATGAGGAATTAGATGTGGTAACAAAATGGTAAATAATACCAAAACAAGATACATGCTTCTTGCACAAAAAACCAAATCCAAACAAGATGTGAACATCCGAGTAAAAAATGTCAGTATAAGCAAAGCAACAGAAGTTAAATATTAAGGATTGACAATAACAGACGACTTAAAATGGGACAAACACCTAGAACTCTTAACAAAAAAGACAAGTGCAGCGACTGGTGCAATATACAGGGCACACAAACTTATACCATTCCATTCAAAGAAGAGCATATATAACACTCTATTTACATCCAGAGTAAATTATTTATGTAACATATGGGGCGGGACAAGTGTTTATAACATCAATACAATTCAAAGACAGCAGAATAAAATATTAAAAGTCATATATAACCTTGATAGATACACACCTGCAAAACAACTGTATGAACTTATACCTGAATTAACTATAACCAATAAAATTAACTTAGAAAGATGTATAGCTATACATAAAATCATAAACAGCAATAACTCAAATATTGAATTAAAAAACAGCAAACAATTGCACGACCACAATACACGCAGAAAAAGTAATCTTATCATCCAACAAAATTCTACCGATATCTTAAAAACAGTATATTTGTTTCAGGAATCAAATATTATTTATAATAACTTACCAGCTACAATCAAACAATTAAAAGATGTAAACAAGTTCAAAGTTAAAGCTAAGATACATATTTTAAAGTCAAACTCATTACATATTACCTAACAACTATCATCATCACAATCACTCTAACATAATAAACTTTAATTTTACTTAACAATTATCACCATCATAACCACCCTAACATAATAAACTATAATTTTACTAATTTAGAGAATCTCTCCAGTACCAGAATTGTTTTTATTTTAAATCAATTTCTGTTGGAGATACATTCCAATAATAAAATTGGGGGTTTATATGCTGGCTAGCATCTATTCTAGCAAACATGAAAAAAAAAAACTGAATAAATTGCACCTGTCCGCAGTATTCAGTTAATAAATGTATTTCATTGAACCAAGCTTTGTTATTATTTTAATATTTTTTTAGAGTTGTCCATATTTTAATAAAATAATAGATACCTCTGATAAATATTGGGTATTATTGTGTATATCTGTCCTTTTTCATTTGTAATTTGTAAAAATAAAATGTTATAATACCACATTTGACAACAATTTTAAAATCACATAAATTGATTGACATTTTTTTTGCATTTTTTATGTAACAATACTAATTTTAGTTGGTACCACTGATTAGCATTTTGAAAGGCCTTTCTAATGATATATCACAAGTAGGGTCGTGCCATTTCTCTTAGTCGACCTCTGTGGCTTATTTTTAATAACTCATTAGAAGCTGGCGTACTTCCTTATTTCTGGAAAGTGGGTCTAAAAATTCAGTAAAAAACTACAGGCCGATTTCGATTATATCGCACATACCAAAAATATTTGAAAAGTTAGTGACACTACAAATATCGCCAATCGTAGACCCACTTATAGTAGAGGAGCAGGACGGTTTCAGACGAGGGCTCTGTACAACTACGAACCTTCTTGTGTACGGGACTTACATTACAGACGCCTTAGAAAAGGGCCACCAGGTTAACTCAGTATATACCGACTTTGCCAAAGCGTTTGATACAGTCGTCCATGGAATTTTATTAACAAAATTACTCAAACTAGGTATACACTTAATATATAAAATTACGAAAAAACTATTCGTGAAAATGCAAACAGTGTCCCAATTAATAAGACAATTTAAGACGATAAATATCCATTGAAACAACTATTTATCGTCTTAAATTGTCTTATTAATTAGGACACTGTTTGCATTTTCACGAATAGTTTTTTCGTAATTTTATATATTATGTTTAAAGTGTGCAAACTATAAGAAGCGTAAGCTTATTTTCTCGAATTCAAATAGTTTTGAAATTGAATTTATAGGTATACACGGATCACTTTTTAACTGGATAAAATCTTATCTTAGCGACAGATCACATAGAGTTCGCGTAGGCTTGTTCGTTTCAACATCTATATCTGTAACTTCTGGTGCCCCCAAGGTTTACACCTAGGTCCGCTTCTATTTAATATCTTTATAAACGATGTCACCGCATGTTTCCAATATGCACAGTGTCTTTTATTTGCCGACGATATGAACATTTTTTATACTGTAGAGAAAAACAATACATCTAAACCATTTCAAGATGACTTGAATAGATTTAATAATTGGTGTGCATTAAATAAATCTAGATAAATGTAATGTGATCTCATTCTATAAAAACAGGTCACATACATCTCACGATTATTTAATTAACAATAGGCACCTCACTCCTTTAGCCTCAGTTAAGGACCTAGGTGTGATCCTCACCAGTAATTAGAGCTTCTCTACTCATATTAGCACTATAGCATCAACAGCATTTCAAATGCTTGGATTTCTGAAAAGAAATTGCGCTGAGGTTTAGAATCCCTATACACACATTAAACTGCATCTGGCATTGGTTCATCCCCATTTGGAGTATTGCTCATTGATTTGGTGCTCGCATACTGCTACTGAAATTAATGCGATTGAAAGGGTCCAGCGTAAATTTGTTACATTTAGTTTATTTAAATTTGGCTTGGGCGATGACTACCTTAATTTAGTAAGTAAATTCCGTTTACATGCATTGGAACAAAGACGTTTTATTAATGATATAATGTTTGTGTATAAACTCTTAAATAGTCATATTAATTCACCATTTTTATTAAACAACATTAGTATTCAAGTACCATCTAGGTCTCTTAGAAGGAATTAAATTTTTTTATACGAATTAAAAAAAAAACAGAATATGCGAAACATTTTGCAACTTTGCGTCTGCTTCATAATTCCAATGTTATAGATGTGGATTTATTTAATGTTACTTTAGGACAGCTCCGTAGTAAACTTATAAAATTAAATGATTTTTAATATACTGCTACTGTGTAGGTACGTATTTAATTATATTGACGATACTTTAAAATTGTATTATATTAATGTGTTATTGTGACTATTCTCACTTTCCCTGATGTTTTACATGTAGTATTATTTCGCTTGTGAATGCGTTTATATCTATTGTCTATTTTATTGTATTAATTTCATAATTTATTTTTATATACTATATTTTATATTATTATTGTAGAATAGTGATCCGTAAATAAAGATATTATTATTATTATTATTATAAAATGGACAAGGGTGGCTACAGTCTAAGGGGTTGGTTGCAGAAGATTGTTATGTGGGTCAAAATGGTTCCTCCTCCATATCCTAGAAACGGTTTTGAAAAATTTTCTCTAACTGTTACGGTTCCAAAGATATTCTGGCTGGCTTGTTTTCAAATTGACACCCTGTATATTATTTTTAAAATTTGGCCCGACTGTTAAAAAAGTTGGACACCAATGGTCTAAAACGAATAAGTTAGAATAATCTTTATTCGTTAATAATATCAGTTTAGTTATTAACTTCAAAAAAGAATAACCAAATCATGTGGAAATTATAATTTAAAAAAAAAGATTTCTTTCTGATGTTTTTGTATTTCTATATTTGTAAAGTTAAAAGATGTGCAACAATATTTTCTATTTCGTAATAAACGAGCGATTGGGGCGATTTATTTTGAAAAATATTTGCTTATGCTTTAAAAAAATCAAGTTAGCGAACATCACACATATTTCACTACCATCGCACAATCGCTTGTCATTTGTGTCCAAATTTACTGTGTAACATATTCACATTCAATTAAAAACTCCATCATCATACCATAAAATTTATTGTAAGATTCACACAATCTAAGGTAAGTCATTATAGATATTGTAAAGAAAATCGTTCGTTATAAAATTGAAGGCAGATGCTTAGTTTACAGAAATAACTCAAACATCCAAAACATTCACCGTTATCACCAGATTAGCATCTAGGAGTACAAATCTGGTAAAACATGTGCACATAACACGAATATTGGGAAATAACATAATATCTAAAATTTCATTTTAATTTCAGATTTTTTATAGTATTTCACAATTTTTGCCAGATTAGGCTTAAGCTTGTTTTATTCTTTAATTTGTGGTGGAGTGTCTACAAGCACCTTAATAAATATCCTAAATTTAAATTTAACCTGAAAACCATTTTTATTGTTGCCCATTTATGAGGTTTGCCCATTTATGACGTTTTTAATGAAAAATCGTAGTTGGACTTATAAGATAATGCAAATCTTAGATGTGATATTTTTTTTTCGTAAGAAACATGAGCGAACTTTGAACCATGTTTTTTTTTACGAAATATAAATACGGGACCCAAGATTTGCACCCTCTTATAAGTCTAACAACGGATTATTACTGAAAACGATTCGACATTTGGCAAACTTTCTGACCTCATTAATGGGGAAAAAAATATGGTTTTCGCACTATCTTTAACCAGACACGAACTTTCTGTATGCTAATCTTCAAAGAAACGTAAAAAATGTTAAATATGTAAATGCTTAAGTTGCTACCTTAAAACATCAAAGTAATGTGATTGAGAAACAAATTAGAATATTGTTATAGCCCTTATAAGTTTTATAAACTGTCTGAGATCTAGAAATATAAAAAATCACATGAACATTTTATAAATCGACAAAAACCTAGAAATTTTGAAAATCTCGACATGTTAAAAATCTTGACGGTCCACTCCCAGACTAAGCATGAAGTAAAATTTCGAGTTTAGAAAAGCCCCGCGTAGAAAATTTGTCGAGGGTAGCGCAGCGACCTGAGACCAATTTTCACGGGGCTATTCTAAACTCGAAATTTTACTTCATGCGCCACGCGTATAAAACATGAACATTTTATAAATGGATAAAAACCTAGAAATTTTGAAAATCTCGACATGTTAAAAATCTTGACGGTCCACTCCCAGACTAAGCATGAAGTAAAATTTCGAGTTTAGAAAAGCCCCGAGAAAATTTGACTCGGGTCGCTGCGCGACCGTCGACAAATTTTCTATGCGGGGCTTTTCAAAACTCGAAATTTTACTTCATGCGCCACGCGTATAAAACACTGAAATATTGTAAAGTTTAAAAAATACTAGCCTTATTTTGTTCGGTTGTTTGACAAATTGTGTTAAATCTTCTGAGCTGAGTTTTACCAAGAATTGAGAATTAATTAATTAAGCTGCTACCTTAAAACATCAAAGGAATGTGATTGAGAAACAAATATCGTTATAGTCCTTATATATTTTATAAACTCTTTGAAATTTAAAAATGTTGAAAATCTCATGAACATTTTATAAATCAAAAAATTTCGAGTTTAAAAAAGCCCTGCTTAGAAAATTTGTCGAGGGTCGCGCAGCGACCCGAGACAAATTTTCACGGGGCTTTTCTAAACTCGAACTTTTACTTCATGTGCCACGCGTATAAAACAATGAAACATTGTAAAGTTTAAAAAATCATACTAAACCTTCTGAGCTGAGTTTAATAACAAATTGAAAATTAATTATTTAAGTTGCTACCTTAAAACATCAAAGGAATGTGACTGAGAAACAAATTAAAATATCGTTATAGCCCTTATTATACTTGCAGACACAGAGAAATGAGCAATTGCTTAGAGGCTGATCAGAAGATACCGCCACCTAGTGAGAAATGCAAAAAGCAGAAACCGGCTAATCGACTTATAAAACTTTTCAAAAAAGCAAAAAAGTGCAAAACTTGCGGACTGAAGGTAATCGATGACTTCAAATACGTGAGGGACATTTCCACGGAGGATTTATGCAGGTGTAAAGAAAATAGATGCCCTCCACCCGAACAGACAAGCGGCTGTTGTGCGAAAAAGTCGAAAAGTGATACTAAAAGTCGTTCAGGTAAAAATGTATTAATATAAATGCCATGAAACTTTAACAGTCGATTTCACCAACTTATTACTGATAAAAATCATCAACATTACAGTTTTAAATGTCAGTCAACTTTTTTATGTTTTATACAAATAAGATTTTCTGGAAAACATAAACACGCTTATTGGCATAAAACATGCATAATATCAATACTTTATTTTATAAGTCTTACAAACACAATTAAACTTCAAATTTTGATATAATTAATATAAGATTCACCTTACAATTTCTTTATTTATTTTGTACAAAATTTGAAAACCGTGTCTAGTTAACCTACAATTATTAATCCATTCAAAATTTGGAAAGGATGCGTATGTAAACAAAGAATATAAAAGATTATTTGAAGACTTATTCATTCTTACACTTACTATTCGATTTACTCTTATCATTGCCAATACATTTGTTACAATTTCTTTAGATTTCCTCTTTATATTCTCAACGATATGTTCATCGTTCACACAATTATTCTCCTTAAATTTCTGAACAATTCTAATAATTGTTGATAAATACTAAATTAGTCGGAAATACCTATAGTCTGTTTAAAAACTAGACGGAGTAAGTGCCAAAAAGTAACCAGAAATATCACTAGATAAATTTAGCGGCAATTTTAAATAATTTCATAATTACTCTTTAAATAAAATCAAATATCCATTTTGTACTTCTTAATTGTAGTTAAGTATTTTCTTTTCCATCGTACGATATGGTCAGTTCAATTAAAATGCTTATACGGCATCTCGCCATATATCTGTGAAATAAAACATATTTACATTATGTTCATATTATAATAGGCAATTTATATAATAATGTGTCTCTATCAGAGCCGGGACGAATTCTCGTAAAAAGGATTCAAATCACGAATCCGAATCACCTAATAGGATTCGTAAGAGATAAATATGATTTGAATCCTGTTTTCTTGAATCACGAATACAAATCCTTTAAGAATAAATTTGATTTTATTATTTTTTGCAACCATTAATATACCGAGTGTCTGGGATAAGGGGCGAACATAGGAATTTAACATGTAAAATTAAATATGTATAATTATTCATTACAGAGAAAAATCGTAAAGTAATATTTTTAAGAGTATTAAAAACTGTACTAAATGTATCGATTTAATTTACGTTTGTACCAGAATCCATATTATCGAAATGCTACCAAAGAAATTTAAATGATGAAAAATAATTAATGCATGCTTGTCGTTTAGGATAAATCATAATAATAACACTTAATTAGTGGAAGAAAGATAATTTATTCATTATCAAGATAATTTATAGTGGTGTCAGATTAAAAATAGTTCGTGATTTATTTTTGTTTAAATTTTTATTTTACTGTATCTACGTCCAATGGGCAATGTTAGAGCAAGTACTCAAAAAGTTCTCCTTTCTGGTGTAAACAATAATCCAATCTGTTATAAAATGCCTGCCTTACATTAGCCAACCGCCTATCTGTAATTTATCTGCAATCCACAAAAATTGCTTCCGAAAAGATTCAATATTTGGATGGCATTTTTTATAAATTTTGTTTTTCAGGTGACCCCATAAAAAGAAATCGCATGGTATTAAATCAGGAGATCTTGGTGGCCAGTTGATAGTGCCACCGCGACTAATCCAACAATTGTGAAAATTAGCATTTAAAAATTCCCTCACATTTAAACCATAATGGACCGGACATCCATCATGCTGATACCATATCTCCTGATTTTTACTTCCAACTTCTTCTAAAGCAGGGCTAACCTAGTGGATTTAAAGGTCTAAATAAGAATTCGAATTTAAATTTCCATAAATTTTAAATGGCCGAATAATATTATTCTTAAAAGTACCAGCCCAAATATTTATTATTTGCGGGAACTGGGTTCTAGTTTGTAAGCGTATCCGAGGATTTTCCTGGGTCCAGTATCGCGTGTTCTGTGTGTTGGGCTCGTTATTAAGAGTTAACGTGCATTCATCAGTGAAACAGATAGACTGCAAAAAGTTTCGGTCTGTGTTTGATCACTCCTGCATTATTTCACAGAATACACGCCTGTTTTCTTCATCCACTAGTAGTATCTCCTGATGACATTGATGTTTGTAGTTATGATATCCATGCTTCTTCAAAATCTTATGTACAGAGAATTTAGACACGTTGCACTCACGAGCAATACATCGTATGCTAGTTGTTGGTTCAGCATTTATCAATCCCAAAACTCTTTCTTCCAATTCATTGTTGCATCTTCTGTTCCGTTTGCCTGTAAGGTTAATGTTTTTGAATTAATATTTGTTAAAATTGGACTATTTAAATACCTTTTGAATCATCTACCGCTACACTTGCTGTATTTTCAAACTTTTTCACAAACTTGGTAATTGTTGATATAATATATTCCATTTGTTTCTGGATCTCGCCTAGCTATGGAAAAGTGACAGTTTAAGTATTGTAAATGGGGCTGGTTGTGTTTTAAATCAGGGTTTTTAAATGTCACTGTCAGATGTTCGATTTTAAGGTTATAATTTCTGACTATTGTGATCTTACACTGTTGCCTGTTTTACAAATTTTCAGATATAAAAGGATAATAATATGCAGTTTTAAGATTAACAAAATTTACTACTTGGTTCTTGTACATACAAACACAGCAATAATATTGTATATAACAAATATAATGAATTCGGCTCTGCAAACATATTTCGTCATCCATTTGTATTTCTCGCTTGGGTCTTCCCGTTAACACATTTCGATCAACTCCATCCATCCACCTTAATTTTGGTCATTCTCTCTTCTGTTGGCCCTCAGTATTTTTTTGTAGAATTGAAAATTTATTCTCACCCTCTTGTGATACTGATAATTTTCATGTCAAACAATTTTTAAGCCCTCATTCCACTTTAATTATTTAGTCAAGAGAACCTGGATCTGAATCTTCTGATGTTTGTTCTGAGCCAGATTCCCCAAGCGAAATAATAAAAGGAGGAATGGTTTCAAAAGAAAGGTTCCCCATGTGTTTTGTCCAGTCATCCGAAATAAGTTTTTCACAATGATCACAGAAATGTTGCCACATATCGGATGTACATTTTGAGAGAGACTCAAGCCATAAATTCTGAACACGATCCTTAGATGGTCGCTTAGAATTTATGTGCTTATTGTAGTAAGTCTTACAAAACCCCCATGCCATTTCAATTGGATTGTATTGACAATGGTATGGCGGTAATCTAAGAACTTCGTGCCCGTTCTTTCTCAAAATGTCATCAACTACGTAAATTTTGTCATTTGATCGAAAAGGTATAAATAAAGCCCATAGTTCCTTTTTGGTTAATTTTGGATTGAATTTTACATTGTGTTTAACCAACCACTCCTGCATTTCGCATTTCTTACAAGAAAATGAAGGAGTTTTGTCTAATTGCACAGAATGGTATGCAGCATTATCCATAATAACTACACATTTCCCTGAAAGCTTAGCCAAAGCAGGAATAAGTTGATTAACCACCCAATTTTGAAAAGTATTACCATCCATTGTGGCATGGTAATCTCGGTCATTGTTTTTCGAATGTAATAAAAAATCGCACCCATGCAAAAACCCACCCCTATACCCAGCATGTAGAATGGTGAAGCGTTTGCCTTCATTTTTGAATTTAGTTGGATTACTTTTTATATCCGTTTCATGTACCCAGCGTCGAACCACGGATCCATTCTGATATATCCATGTTTCATCCAGGTATACGAATTGGATATCTTCACTGGAATTTTGATACTGTAAAAATTTTCTAAGGAAAATAATTTTAGCTGCAACAACATGTTTTTGTTCACAGAGAATTTTGCGCCCATTAATTAATTTGAATTTATACCCCATACTTTTAACAACGCTATAAAGTGTTGTTCTACTCCCATGGAACTCATAATTTTCTTTTATATCATTCAAAAGATCTCTCAAAGTAAAATACTGATTTCTAGAGTTATATTGCCAAATTAGTTGTTGCAGATCTTTTCTAGCTAGGTGATTCCAAAAATGGCTGTTTTTAGATCGTTTGCCGAAAGTAGTAGATTTCAATTCGTCAGGTCTTTGTCGTAAAATTAATTGTAATGAAGATCTCCCTACCTGAAACGTAATTATCTTTAATTAAATATATATGATAATTAAAATACTAGATATACCCCAAAAATATCTATTAAAATCGTAATAATATTGTGATGCTGTAGATTTGGATTTCTTTGCCTAAAATGTTTGTAGGATTTCAGAATTTGTAACCTTTTTGATTCAGAGATAATCTTTGGCATGTTAATATTTAATATGTGCCTGAAATTATTTTTCACTTTGACATTGACACAGCATCGCAACACTAGATTAATTTGATTTAATAATATAATGCTCGAAGAAGCGACCGCGTGGCGAAATAATTGTAGCAAGATTAACAATAAACTTCTTGAAAATTAAAAAGAGGATTACTTATGATATCATAAATTATTGCAACACTGTTATAATAAGGAATCAGGAGTGGCAATTAATAAAAAATGAAAATGTTGATACTGCAACATAACAACACGAAAGCATGGCTAGGCGAGATCCAGAAACAAATGGAATATATTATACAGGCGGAATTGGTCGATTGTTAAATTTAACCGAAAATAAATCATGAACTCTGCGTAGACTGACGCCACTGTAAAATGTTTTTATAATGAATACCCTCTCTTCATTGAAATACCTGAGATTATTATTCATAACAATTATATTGCGTGAATTGATATCTGAGTAGCAAAATTATTTTCACTATAACATGACATTTGTCAAACTCATGGCAAGGGTTTTTATTAAATGGTACATTGTTCAACTTATTTTTAATATTTTTGAGGTAAATTCTGGTACAAATGTAAATTAAATGGATACATTAATACAGTTTTTAATACTCTAAAAAATATTCCTTTACGATTTTTCTCTAAAATTAATAGGGGAGCTAATAATTACGCATATTTAATTTTACATGTTAAATCCCTATGTTCGCCCCTTATCCCAGACACTCGGTATAAATATCGTTACCAGTTGTTTTAACAAGAATATTCAAAACCTAATTATTTATTATTACCACTGAACATCGTTGATAACAGACTAAATATCTGATTTCCTGTTACTCTGGTTAAAGATGTATTTGTGTGTTTCTGAACTCAACTTCAAATCAGTGTTTTGTACGCGTGGCGCATGAAGTAAAATTTCGAGTTTAAAAAAGCCCGAAAATTTTCACAGGGCTTTTCTAAACTCGAAATTTTACTTCATGCTTAGCTTGGGAGTGGAAACACTCGTTCAAAACTTCAAATTGAACTCTACTATCAAATCGACTAATGCCTAAAATGTACGTCAATAAAAATTCACTGAATATCATTAAAACCAGGAAAGTAAGAGAAAAGTCATGGAATTATATTCAAATTGACCAAAACACTAACAAAAAAGCCATATGATATTATTAAATTTGTCAAAATCAGCAGACAAATTACAAAACCCGTAAAAATGTATAAAATTAATCACAATAAATCCACATAAATCCCAATTATTCATCCCTCACCATCACCACCATCCTTGCACCCACAACGTCACAATAAATAATAACCCAATATCGCCCTCCTCTACATGTAAATATCTCGGTATTACATTCGATACAAAATTCACCTTTAAAACCCACTCCCAGAACCTCAAGGCAAAAGTCAGGTCGAGGGCTCGGCACTTCAGAATCTTAACCTACCGCAATCACGGTATCACAACAAAAACTGCAGTGCATATCTATAAAATGATATGCCGTCCTCTACTCGACTATTCTGCCATCCTTTTCTTTAACCCCCGTCCTGCTGTCCTAAATAACCTCCAAGTTGCCGAAAGATCAGCCCTTAGAGTGCTTACCAAAATTAGACACCCCCAAAACCCACTTCACAACCCGTCAAACCAACTCCTCTATGGAAAATGCAACATTATCCCAATTGATAACCGCCTGAAACTCCTGGCAAATAAATTCGCCCTAAACCCATTTATTCAGAATATCATCCACAACCTATACATTCCACGCAACCCCAACATAACCCCTAAATGTAGATATCTAGAAATCACCATTCATCAATTCATTTCATCGACAATGACGAATGACCATGACGATTAATCATTCAATATCATACACAAACCTGTATCATTCACTCTCTTATATCAAAAAAAAAATGTATATGTATATATATATATATATATATATGTATGTGTGTGTATATATATATATATGTATGTGTGTGTGTATATATATATATATATATATATATATATATATATATATATATATATATATTATGACTAAATAAAATACATTAAATAAATAATAACAGGTCGAAAGACCACTGGTCGATAGCCGATATGCGGAAATATGTAAAATATATACGAGGTATTATAATAATTGTTAATGTATTTTTGTATATATTTCTGTAAATAAAGATGTTTATATATATGTATAAAATTAACTTAAATATTGGCAAAAACAATGAAAACTATTAAACAGAATCGGGGTTTCCCACAGAAGAAAGTTATATTAAAAGGCCAGGGAAAAAATCTTTAGTCAGGGAAATGTCGGATAAATTTTACATAGCAGATTGTGGCTACCATGTCAGTTTTACTTCGAACAATATTAAACAAAATTATGAAAACTAGATTATTATCTTTAGAAACATTTTCAATCATTTAATGTTCTTATCAAAGCATTCACTTTGAGGTTTCGAACGAGCGTTTTCACTCGCAAACTAAGCATGAAGTAAAATTTCGAGTTTAGAAAAGCCCCGCGTAGAAAATTTGTCGAGGGTCGCGCAGCGACCCGAGACAAATTTTCACGGGGCTTTTCTAAACTCGAAATTTTACGTCATGCGCCACGCGCATAAAACAGTGATTTAACGTGAAATTTAAAAACACACAAAAAACATTTTTCATGTTATTCCTCACAATTAATTCGAATTATTTTTGACGATTCAAATCCTTTTGTAAGTATTCGAATCCTTTTACAAGGATTCGATTCCTTTTATAAGGATTGGAATCACCCACATTTAGACTCGAATACGAATCCTCTTAAAAAAATGTAACGAATCCAGATCACGAATCCAGTTGAACTAAAGTATTCGAATGCCTCTTTTGAATCCAGGATTCGAATCCTGAATGATTTGAATCCCGCCCAGCTCTGATCTCTATCTTACTTAAAATTGATTTGTTTCATAAAACTATACAAGGTAGAACGACTCATCTTCGGCATGCCTGCATGATCGTTTACTTCTTTTAAAACCTTATTCAAAGTTTGCAGTTCATTTTTATAGAAGATACTATGCACGGATCCCTTCACTACGTCATAAAAACTTGTAATTATGTCCTCCAAGCTGTTTAGGGCTACAAATCTTTCCGGATTTCTTATATTCGCAAATGGTACGATTGACAGTGGAATTTACAACTCCTAAAAATTAAACATTTTATTATTTGACACATATTCTTATGCTATTTGATATCTGACCTACTGCACCAACAATGTCTGATACAACAGCAGTCATTTTCATATGTGGATCATCTGTTATCATCTGCTTATACATATTTATTATGCACTGTTTTTCAGACAGATATAAATGACCCAAATCCAACTTCCTACACCTTTTTGGAGGTGAAGGTGATATTATCACCGAGCTTGTACTGGGTCCATAATCCATCACAACAATATAAACAAAACTATGCTAAAGAAACACCGCACAAAGGTTATTACGAAACAGACAAAGTTGCAACTCGGTAACGCTTCGAATTACGGTTATGTCAGCTGTTGCGTCTAATAATGACGTAACTAGCATAGTGTAAAATGGGCGCGCTCTCGGCCAATCAGAGTTGTAGGTACATTTAAAACGCTCCTCCTAGTTATTAAACAGATTATAGCACCCAAAGAATGTCCACTAAAAATCCATTTTATGATCAGATTTTTTTCTTTTGTGGTATACACACTCATGTTGAATTAAATTAATGTTTTGTATCTTAATACATTTAGATGACAAACACTGTCTTTTCCTAGCAACTACTATTTTAAGGATTTTATTTTCGCATATTTTTTCATTATTTTTAAGCAATATTTTGAAGAAAACTAAAGAGAAAACAAAAGTAAAACTTAGAAAATAATGCTAGTAGATAAAGGAATGTGTCTAATTTTATTCTGATCATTTTGGTTCAATAATAGAGATATCAACTAAAATCAAAATTTTTACGTGGCATAATAATAATTATACATTACAAAATAACAAAAAACCACATTTATCTTGTCCACACCTTTTTTGTAAATCAATATTTTAAAAAAATAACTCAAACTGTTTGAGATCATCACCATTTAATAACATTGATTAAAATCATTACAATGTACAATATTTTTGTATTTTTTATCGTTAATCATTTGCCCTTTTACGTGTCGGCGTAGGGCGTTTTACTGCATACAATACAAATTTATATTGTTCATCTTTTTCTTCTTTTCCTTTTCCATAATTTTGTATGATAGTTTTTTCTCCATTTCTTTCTATCTTGTGTTAGTTTCTTTATTTCTTCCCAATGTACTCCCTTTTCTTTGTGCCTCTTCTGTTATTGTGTTGTTCCAATCTTGCCATGGTCTTCCTCTTTGCTTTTTTCCTATTGCTTGTGACTCATCCATTCTCTTAGTGTTTCTTTTTTTATTCATCCTACTATTTTATCTGTCCTTCCAATATTTTTTCATTTATTGGTCTAATACGTAGGTTATGTCTGTATGTCTCATTTCTTATCTTGTCTTTTCTAGTTTTATTATCTATTTTTCTAAGGAACCTCGTTTCCATCGCGGTTATCCGATTTGTTTGTTTTTTTGTCATTGTCCATGTTTTGCTACTGTATGTCAGAGTGGGCCGTAGAACTTTTTTTACTATTTGTGTTTTTGTGCTTTTTAAAATTTATTTTCTCTTAAAGATGGTATTATTCAGCATGGTGAACTTCTTTGCTGATTTGCCTATTTTATATTCTATTTCTTTATCTATTTTCCCGTTGTTTCCTATATGTGACGTTAAACCCTAAAATTTTAAAGCTATATACCGGAACATACGTTTTTGCATGTTCCACCTAAAAACCATAGTAGACATATTATGAAGTTTTCTGTCTCTTTTCACACTCGTAATCTAATGACATCAAACTATTTTCGTATTACATGTATTGGTGCAGAAAGCGCTACTAATCAAGGAAACCATAGGACACCTCTCGCGAATCGTACCTTATATCTTTATTAATTAGTATATCTGTCAACATGTCAGAGAGGCGTTTATGTTTGATCAGAAAATGAGCTGTCATAAATGACAAATAATAAAAATGATTTAAAAAGACAACTTCTATCTAAGTATTTGTGATGTAAGCACTAGTGCTTAAAAGTAAAGTCTTACCTTTTTTATGAAGTGGTAGATAAATAAATGTTGTTGACTGAATTTGATTCGAAAAAATGTTGATTTTCTGGCTGATTATTACCATAACATTTTTTTTTATAAAATGTTGGATGGTTTACCTTTGTTCATTCATTGAAATCCCAAGAAAAGTAAGTTCACGGCCCCAAATATATCCGTCTGCCTCAGAAGTATTAACTGTTACGTCTAACGGCAAATTTATTAAACTAAAATTTACATATAAATTACAATATTTTTTTAATTGATAAAGCGGATAGATGGTGAAACTGCATATTAACACTTGAAATCAAACAATTAAGTTGGAATAATTGAACACTGCTGCAACATGACATTTCTTTCGGCTAAACCAGATAATGCATATTTTCAGTATGTCTCTCCTTTTCAGATAATAAAAGCTCCTCCAAAGTTAAAACCTGCAATGATCAAGGTGAGTTCTCAAAAACCACATCCAAATCAGGATTAAAAGTAAGTGATCAAAAAGAGGAATTACAATGTGGTAGCAAAATGAAAGATACTAGGTTTATAGAATCAGACAAAGATATAGTATATTATCAGAACAAAAATTTTAAGAAAGATTCACAAAAACCGACCGTTATATGCCCAGAAAATATTAAGAAGCAGGATTCAGAAAACTATTGCTCAAAAAATGCATGTCGGGATAAATGTTTTATTCAGAGTGTAAAAAGCGAAAAAAATAAAGGGGATGCAGATTTGCCACCGAAACTAAAATTGTCGAAATCTAAAGATAAACCGGATGCAGATTTGCCACCGCAACTAAAATTGTCGAAATCTAAAGATAAACCAGATGCAGAGTTACTTCCGAGTGTACAATCCTCGCAATGCAAATCGCAATCCAAAAAACCGGATCTACTAACTTTACGAAACACGAAAGAATATGCCTCTGTACAATCTTTCTATAGTACTGATACAGACACCAGTCAAAACAAGAAAGAATCGGAATATTCGTACCATTCATATAATGATAAAAAAGAAAAAGTAGCTACCAAGAAAGACGCAACAGAACAAACTGTAGTTACCTCGAAGCCATTAGTTGATTCCTCTACAGATCCCACTCTTAACCGTTGTAAATGTAAAGGAGGTAAGAGATTTTGTCCACAAGCTGTTCTTGAAAATAAATGTATCTTAGCTGTAAAGGGAACGGAAAATAAATCCATCAATACTCTAAAAAGCAATGGAGTAAATTCAGGCGTTCAACAAAACGGGATCTCTGATAAAGGCGTGAGTACTGAAAGTAATAACGAGCAATTGTCAAAAGAATCCTCGTGTCCTGAACGGACTTTGCTACCTCCTTGGAAGCCTTGTGGGATATGCAGTATGAGTAAGGCGAAAAGTTGTCCGATTGCGGCTGACACAGATGTAGAAAGTAAGTGCAGGAAGAGGATGTGCTGTTGTCGGCATATGAGGCTTTGTGCTATGTCTATGAATCCCTGTTGTTATAAATATTAACGATAAAAAGAATCATCATAATAAATATATTTTCATATATAAGTGATTTATTTTGTTTTGACCTTAAAAAGATATCGATATGCGGTAAAAACTTTCTTTAGTAGATTCTTCGTAATCTATAGATACACCGGATGCAAAGTTACTTCCGAGTGTACAATCTTCACAAAATCCTAAACACTCGGTTGTACTTCGTTTTAATACACGAAAGAACTGAATGTAAATATGCTCTTAGAAGAATCTGCCTCTATGCAATCTTGTTATAGTACTGAAACAGATACCCCCGGAATTTTTGAACACTTCATATGATGATGAAATAGCAAGTAGCTACCACGAAAAACGCAACAAAACAAACTAACAAACAGTAGTTATCTCGACGTCATTAGTTGATTCCTCTACAGATCCAATTGTTAATCCCAGTGATTCTATATGAGTCGACAGCTTTTACTCACAACCTATTGTTGAAAATAAATCTATTTTAGCTACGAATGGAGAGAAGAATGAATGCGACAAGAAAACTAATGGGGTGAATTCAGGCGTTCAACAAAACGGGAATTCTGATAAATGCGTGTGTACTGAAGGTAGTAAAGGGGAAACGTCAAATCAATGCGGGTTTCCTGAACGGCGTATACTACCTCCTTGGAGGCCTTGTGGGATTGCCGGTATGTGTAAGGCGAAAAGTTGTCCTATTGATGCCAGTGGGAAGAAGAGGTGCTGTTGTAGGCCTATAAGATTTTGTCCTATGCCTATGAACCCATATTGTTATAAACATCAACGATAAAAAGAATCATCAGAATAAATATATTTGCAAATATAAGTGATTTATTTTGTTCAGGCCTTAAAAATATTTGCAGAAAAGATAAAGTATCGTCAAAATACGAACCCAGATAGAATCTAATGCTATTTGACGTTATTGTCATGCCAACATATGCATTACAATAATATTAAGGGTTTGAATTTTGAAGGCGCAATATTTGACTGAGCCAACTATAAATAAATGTACAGGGTGGCTCAAATTGAATGTTACTCTTGGAAATCTCCGTTAATAATAGAGATAGAAAAAAAATCGATGGCGCTCTTTTTTCAAGACAAATCCAATACCGAAAACAGAAATCAGCTGTCGTCTTTTGGTTTCAAGTTATAGCCAAAAATTCAATATTCTCTATTTTCGATTTTGATAAATATATCAGTTATTTATTATTTTATCAAAATAATAATTGCATGTTCTTAAGGTACCTTTCGAGAAGAATTGAAAGCAATTTACATTTTTTTCCATATTTCCTAGATAAAAAGATACAGCACTGAGTTATATATTTTTATACAGAAGTCATAGTGGGCTATACGATTAATAAATTGGTTATTATTTTCCCTTTTCATTGATGTATGACATGTTGATTTTATATTTGCAATTTATTGAGAAATATTATATTTGATTAAATTTTAAATAATTATTATTAAACACACCCTACTGTGTGAATAAAATTAATGTTTGGTTTTTGTTTTACGCATAAAATAAAAAACAACAACATTGTTGTTAGATTAGTTGTTGTGGAGTGTATTCATTAACCAAGTGTTTAAACATAAAATACGAAAATGTTTATGTGAAAATGCTGTATTTAAAGCAACAGCAATTCTAATATTGCATTGGAAACATATTATACTCGATAGCCGGAGAGAAGACAGCCCGATAAATCGATATTTCAGCAGTTGAAAAAATTCTTAACAACCGCGGATTCTTAAATGTCCCGAAATCCAGAGAATATAATATCTTAATCGCGGAGAAACAAAATTTAGTATTATTGGTGTAACTGAAAATCCAAAAAATGTTAAGTAGGCAAATAGAAAAGAAACGAAGAAAAAATCGTGCTTTAAGGATTCTGAAGAAAAATTAATTCCCTCCTTACACCATTCGAAAAATCCTGGCGATTTGGAACGAAGATTAGAATTTTGTAACTGGTTCTGGTTCTGGTTCTTTGGGGAGTGCGCATTTCTGTACTGCACTTAGGCCTCATTAGGCCCATTGTACTTCCTCCCGTCGATTACCCAGCCATAGCTCAGCCAGCCTACCTGGTTAAGGTAGTCTAGCAAAGCCGAGGTGGGCAGATCCCTTATGTAGGCCATTGTAGACCATCTTTCGCCCAGTAAGGAGCCTCTAGTTGACGAGACTGCCGGACACATTCTCAGCGGGCAATCGCTGAGAATGTGTCCGACAGTCACGTCTTCCATGTTACACTCTCTGCAGGATGGAGAGTCAACTATCCCCATCCTGTATAGGTGTGCGTTTAGCCCGCAGTGACCAGTTAAGGCGGCAATTATGCGCCTAAGGTTCCTCATGGTCAGCTGCAGGTACTGTTTCGCTGATCTCTCGTTGGGCTTGCAGCCCTCGATGTCATCCCAACGCTTCCTGAATTTCTCCAGTGCGTTGGTTTGTACCATATTACACAGGGACAGGGGCGCAAGGCGCACTAGCGCCTCCGGTGAAATAATGTCCATCCTAGCCGCTGCTCTTGCCAGTGCGAGAGCTGTGTTACCTGTGTTCAAGTCGTGCCCCTTCACCCAGCAGACTTCAATGTTGCTATACATTGCTGCTTGCCTGAGTTTCCTGTGGCACTCTAATGTTGTCTCTAAAGTTGTATGTGATTTCTATAAAGACAGTAGCGTTTACCTGCTGTCCGTTAGGATCGGTATGACTTCATTTGACACTTTGAGTTTAATGATGTTCTCAGCCGCAAGTGTTATACCCATCGTCTCTAATTGTGTGACGGTGGCATGCTTTCCTATTGGGACCTTTGTTTGGTTTTTCAGGATGCTGGAGAAGACTCTAATCTATCCATCCTTTTGGATCCATCTGTATAGATCCTTATCGCCGACTCTCTCATATGTTTAGTGGGTTGAATGGTAACCGTGTAGGGTGCATTCCAAATGAGTGTCGGTCTACAGTAGTCAGTGCCAGCCTCTAAAAGAGGTATGTCTTTGCAGACACTCCTCCAGAGGTGTCCTCTGACTTCCCCACAGCGGTTACTGTTCCAGATCCCACTGCCTTGAAGGCGAAGTATGGTCGCACCGGCCTCCCTCTCCACGTGAATATCATGTGGCGGAAGGCATAGCACGACCTTCATCGCCATCGTTGGAGTAGTGCGCATGGCGCCTGTTATGCTTAGATTTTATAACTGGTATAATGCTAAGTATTCAACAAATCTGAACTTTTACCTCGCATTATTTGGACCGACTAATGCCTATTATTTGGCTGATTCTAAGCCTCATCGGACTGTTGATGTTAAGGCACAAGGTCGATTTGGTTTTAGTGCATGCACCACTAGGAAACCGAATCTTGTGTTACGAAATTTAAGAGGGAAATTTGAATGGACGGATATATACAGAAATTCTATGGGAAAACATTATTAAGAACTATTTGGACAATTTCCTTTTAGATCAAAAAAAACATTTATATTTTTAACAAGACGGTGCACGGTCCTATGCATGTAGGAGTGTCTAAAATTTTAACTCATGCATTTTAAACAATGGCAATCAATTCGAGTATTTATTTAAATGTTTCTGCCATTTTTTTTTTGTATGTAGTATTCATTTCAGTATTTTTTTGTAATAATTGTAAATTATTATCATATTTTAATATAAGCCTACTCAGAATCTAAGAATTAATAATTTAATATTAACCCATTAGGCGCCATTGATGCATATACGCAACATTATTAATTTTATGTTAATTGAATTACTTAATAAGTTAATTTTATATATTATATTATTTGACTTGACTTTAAATCGTGTGAACAAAAATGTAAACATTTTGTTATTTAAATATCGCGATTATTACTAATTTAAAAAAATGTTTTTAGTGTATTTCTAACTTCAAAATATTTCAGTGTTTTATACGCGTGGCGCATGAAGTAAAATTTCGAGTTTAGAAAAGCCCCGTAAAAATTTGTTTTCTTCTACTCGTGGCTTTTCTAAACTCGAAATTTTACTTAATGGGAATGGAAATACTTGTTCTAAACTTCATATTGCACGTTTTTATACAAAATCGACGAAGGCCTTACATTTACAGCGTATACATTATGTATAATTAAAAGAATACTTCACAGTATGTAATACAATAAGTCATTTGTAGAAATCATTAAAAGCAGTGTAGAATTTCACCTAAAATCAACTTTTAGAGTTTACTATATAATTGCTCGGCCGTTAATGGGTCAAACAAGCCTACTGCGTTTAATATGAAATATTTAAAATTTTATAAAACATCAAATTTATCGATAAATTCCAAATATAACATCAGCATGGTATACCGGGTGTTCGATAAAAAACGCCCAACGTCATAACTCTGTTATTTATTGACCGATTTGAATGAACTAAAAAACCAAATCAGTGGCCGTTTTATTACTATAAATTAACAGTAATTATATATATGTTTTTAATTAACTTTATTGCCAAATAAAAGTCAACTTTAAATTTATAAATGGCTGCATATACTTTTCTTATTTTATTATATTAGAAATTGTTTTTCTGAATCCAGTTATGCCCGATATGTTGATTGTAGTTTTATATTTATGCCAGAAAAATATAACAATAAATCAATAACACATAAAAAGACTGTTATTCCTTACTATATTTTCTAATTTACTAAGAAGTGAAGTAAGGAAAAACAGTATTTTTATGTGTAATAATCACTTCATGTAAACTCAAAACGTATAGTTATAAATAAATCAATCAAACAATCTATTGGTCTATTAGATTGTATAATATAATATTAGAAAAGTCATGCAAGCACATAATAATCTTGTTTACATGATTTTTTGGCAATAAATGTAGTGTGCCTTGAAACGATAAAAAAAGAACATTAATTTAATACTTGCACTACTTATTTATTCTATGCTACATGAAATATCTAAATAAAAAAGATTTAACTAATCTAAACTATAAATTTGTAGATTAAGTTAGTTAAATCCTGTTTATTTGCATGAAATTTAGGGATTAGGATCTTGTTTCTTAATATCAAGTTAAGAAACGAAATTTAACAATCCTAATCCCCGAATTTCATGTAATCAAACAGAATTTAACTTGATGTAAACAAACAAGATTTAACAATCCTTAACTCCGAATTTGATCTAAACAAACAGGATTCAAACTCAAAGATTGATGTAAACAAACAGGATTTTACGAACGTAACCTTTGATTTTGATTTAAACACTGGAGATGTTAACGATGTAAGCTTTAAAAATTATGTGTAAAGATGCAACGAATGTTTTCCACTTCCAACCTAAGCATGAAGTAAAATTTTGAGTTTAGAAAAGCCCCCCGTAGAAAATTTGTCGAGGGTCGTGCAGCGACCCGAGACAATTTTTACGGGGCTTTTCTAAACTCAAAATTTTATTTCATGCTTAGGCTGGGAGTGGAAAACACTCAAACATTCGTGAATTCCGAATTTTTAAAATTGTATTCGAATATTTTTTCCCACACACACTAATTTAATTTTTTAAAAACATAATTTTAAATAGAAGATTTATTTTTTAATTTATTTTCGACAATATTTTTTAAAAACAACATATTGGGCAATACTGGATTTAGAAAAATAAGGTCTAATTGAATAAAAATAAAAAATTAAAAATTTTAACTTATTTCTCAATGAAGTTATTATTAAAATAAAATAATATTAATGTCATTTCTTAGGATTTAAACGAAGATTGACTTTGGTTTTTAGTTCACTAAAATCGGTCAATAAATAACGGAGTTATCGCGATGGGCGTTTATTATCGAACACACGGTATATCAATGAAAAGTGACAAACATAACTAATTTGTTAATAGCACACACAGACTTCTATATAAAAATACAATTTAGTGCTGTTCCTTTTTACTTTCTCTTATATGCGAAACTAAGGGATGGTATTGTTTTCGCGAAAAATTTAAAATCAAAAATTATAGTGGATATATCCATTTTGAGGTGCCCCGAGTTGATTAAGACAATTTTTTAAAAATGTCTGTCTGTCCTGTAATTCTGTAATTCTGACCTTCTGTCGCCACGATAAAGTCTAAACCGATTAAGCTGTTAAGATGACACTGTAAACCGGAAGTGGTAGTTTTCTCTTAGCATTTTTTTTATGTTTCTTTAAATTGATCATGTTAAAAAATTGAATTTGTGTTCAGTATTCCGGCACCAGATACCCACAGACGCGTTTCGGACTTCAAGGTCCTCTTCAGTGTGGTCCCGACCCAGTGCTGAGGAATACTGAACATTTCTGACTATTTCGAGCCAATATGTGAAAACTATTAATGGATATCGATAGCTAACGCCATCTAATGCTTCATAGTGGCATCGTCAGTGACACGAATGCACAAAGTGCATATACAGGTCACTGTTTCGTCCACGAACGAGCAGAATTCTGTTTGTGAAACCAGAAAACAAATATTAAAATTAAATTTGTGTTTAGTATTCTGGCACCAGATACCCACGAAACAGTGACCTGTATATGCACTTTGTGCATTCGTGTCACTGACGATGCCACTATGAAGCATTAGATGGCGTTAGCTACCGAAATCATTAATAGTTTTCACATATTGGCTTGAAATAGTCAGAAATGTTCAGTATTCCTCAGCACTGGGTCGGGACCACACGGAAGAGGACCTTGAAGTCCGAAACGCGTCTGTGGGTATCTGGTGCCGGAATACTGAACACAAATTCAATTTTGATACTTGTTTTCTGGTTTCACAAATATTAAAATATATTGCTAAGAAAAGTTGTAGATTATCGAAGAATTAGAATTTAATGCGTATTCACTTAATGTCGTAGCTCTTTTAGTTATTTTATTAATATTATTTTAAAAATGTGGATTTTGCGAAATAATTACTCTGAATAAGCGAGCTATAGACTAAGTAAACAGCTGTTCGCGCCGTGGCACCCGCCACCTAGCGGATTTCTGTATAAGCAGCATCGGTGTTGTTATGAGTTACGGAGTCGCGGACGCAGAAGAGAACGGCAGGATGATCAAGCTCATCTTCGATTTGGTCGAAGTCGGTCTTAGTGCCAATCTCGCGTGCAGCTTCTTCGACAGGTTCACATTCTGCGTTCATGTCTTCAGCTGAAATTGTGCGATATAGCTGAATAATTTAGTTACCTAATATGTTATTGCAGTGATATAAAATCCGGAGAGTTTAGACTGCTTCAAACCATTTCATGGGAATTACTTACCATCGTTAATTGTTGCTGTTTTCTTCATATTTCTCGACACCAACCGAGAGGTTCGTCCGGTGTCCACCGGGACTTAAATTTTGTATGCTGGTGGGAAAATGGTCGGGTTTTACGATATACTCCTGGGGTCTTCCGATTTTCCATCTCCAACGAAATGTTTATTGCAGATTCTGCTGTGCTTTGATGGAATCCACGGTTTTTTGTCGCCGCTAAATAAACAAGAATAATGTATAATAATAATGTCTTTATTTAAACAAACGAGGTTTTGTATTTAGGGTATTAAATGATGCAATAGAATTTCATTTCAAGTAGTTGAATTTGTTTAATTTGAAATATTCGCTATGTAATCCCCCTATACAATTGTATTAATTTATAATAATTTTTAAAAATTATTGCAAACTTCAATCAAACATGGCACAAGTATATACTTCTTTTAATTATCTCAGTGAAGCAATGAGTTTCGAGCATCTTCATATTTGTATTAATGACCCCGTTTGCAGAACTTCGCGTACAATCATTTTTAAGAATGGCGAACTTGTTGTAAAGTAACAATTACAATGTCAACGGATATGTGCTGAAATATTAACTTTGACTAATAACAATATACTTACTCGACACGTCGAACAGCGGCAATCCACCTCGCTTTCCGCTCCGTTTCCCATGGTTTGTATGGGAACGAATAAAAAGAGACGGAGCCATCACTTTAATATTTACTGGTGCATCCGACGACACAACAACTTTGATTGCATTTAGCTCGCTTCGGCTCAGAACTCATACTTCTGCTCAGAACTCCCGTATGACGAAATAACAACCGGCACCGATGCTGCTTAGGCTTAAAACCGCGTGGCGGCGCTGCAATCGCCGCTTACTTAGCCTATTGCTATAAATGACGTTAGTTTGACATTGTCATGATTAATATTTTGTGGAAAAGTGAACACATAAATGTGGCCTACGAACAAGGTTTAACAGGAATAAGAAATATTTGTTGAAAAAAAAGGTAGGTGAAGGCTATTGATTTCAAGTATCTAACATGGGGAAAGTACTATGATGTTACACATCAATATATTTTTACAATCTTCTCGGTAAATACTTTTTAGAAATGATTGAGTAAGGTACCAAATTATTCAGCTTAATAAACTTAAAAATAATGTAGCTAGGCCGATACTATGAAATAATTAGGGGAGCCAATATTAACACATTTCAAATTTTACATGTAAAATAACAGAAGTAATTCACTCTAACCAGCGAATAATTGAACTATCCTAAAAATGTTCATCCAACTCCTACATGTATGATATTGTCAATTGCCTCTGTTTAGTACGAAGCCCAAACAAATTCAAATACTCAGCAACGCTGTTTGTTTGTTAGTTATAATTCACGTAAGGTGTGAATTTATCACTAACGCAACCAAGCCAAATTTTCAGGCTAAACTCGAAATTGTTCTTCACGCTAAATCAAGAATTGAAAACACTTGTTAGAAGCTTTAAATTGACCGCATTTATACAAACAACGAACTCCTGCAAATTTACCAAACGCTGTAATTATCGGGATATGTATACTTATAAGAAAAATTCCCTTATAAAACTGTAGGCTTTGACTCTTAAAAATATTAAAACAAAAATCTTTATTTTTCCAAAAAATTCTCTACAAAATTAATAATAATAATCCGTTTCTTTCCTCTTCTTTGCAGGTGCAACTCTTAAATTATCCAATTCGTTCCTAACTGGAACACCACTAGCTCGACTCATATTTTGTCTCATTGGCGTTTCCACATTTTGAAAACTACGCGAATCATACAAATTCCCATACAAACTCGATGGATGACCATTATATGGATTTTCAATGCCGCGACGGTTTCCCCCGTAATTATCAAAACGAGAATTACTTTGCGTGTAAAAGTTTCCAAAACTCCCCGAACAGAAATCACTTTCATCATCGTAATTTTGCTGATAACATCCGCGCAACCTAGTATTCTTATCAGACTCGTTCAATTCAGTCGTTATCTCCGTTTTCAATACCTGGAATACGAAATAGTAAATGATAAACATTCCCACACAATCACATATGAATAATCCATCAATTAAAATACCGAACGTGTATTAATTGGCTGTAAACGGAAAATTACCGTGATTAATTTGCATAAATTATATGCGTGCAATTCGACAAATGGCACGAATATAAGCCAATTAATGTGGCACCATTGTCTTATGTGCTGCTCAAGGTTAATAGATAGAACGTTATAAATGAGTTAATTTAATTGATTTGCATGTGTTGAGATTTTTTTTCCATCCTTCCAGTTTTTTCTTACCTTGCGCCCATTTGGTAGTTCGTACTCCTTCTGTATTGATCTTAATATGTTAAGATTTTTTGGATTTTGATAGGTTTGAGAATTGGCAGTGCTGTAATGTCTATAAGAGCCAACATTATCAGTATATGCTCTATTGATGTTTCTTTGACGTCCAATATAGGGATTGCTGTATCCTGTTCTGGAAATAAATAAAATTTGGCAAATTTCGAGGATTTTTTAAATTGAAATTTTAAGGGTCAGGCAAAAATTAATCATTTTGTCTCTTAAGTATACCTAATATAGCATTATACGTTGTAATATGATTGTCCATTATTCAAGAGCAGCGTTTCCGAAACTGTGGGTCATGAGTCGATTTTTGTACTGATGAACAAGCTTGAGTATCTAAGGATCGAGCTTTGATCATTTGCAAGAATCGAATACACAATCATTTTTGATCGTTCCTGCATGAATCATAAACGTAAAGATCTATTTAATAAAAAAAAACATAAAACTAATGAACCCGATTTCTAAAGTATTTCGCTAATATGATTTTGGCTTTTTTTAACTGTATTAGTAGGCATGGGCACCTGCACATATGAGCAAGAGAGGCGCTTTTTCATTATGTGTGTTTAGTAATTTCTCAACAATCACTGGTAACTTCATAATTATCGTACATTTCTTAATCTTGTACAGGGGTCGAAACCAAACACATATTTTGCTAATAGGGTCCTTGAAATAACAAAAGTTTCGAGAAATGTTCAATAAAGTTAAGATTTTAGAAAGATTTAATGTTTACACTTGAAAAAATTATTAACTGGTAGGCAAATAACCAAAGTGGTGTACTACGTGCATTTTATGTTAGATTTCTTTAGTTTTGCTTTCAAAGTTGAAATTAATATTACAAATAATTAAACCAAAAAAAATAACTCGGCGAAAATGTCATAATGTTACTTGTTAATAAGCAAGTAAATGTTATAAAATCGCACGAAAGTTTGTTAATATAATTTTTTAAAGAAAATGTCTGTTTATAACATTGAAGAACGAGTAGAAATTGTAATGGTATACATAAAAGGCATGTCAAGCCGAGAAATTGCGGACAACTTCGCTGCGGCACATCCAAATTGTCATATTGTCAGAAGAGATGAAAACGAATCTGTGCTTGGCGATTAATGATAAGGGTTCAACCTCCTTGAATCGACTTGCGGATCAATTTAATCTTTCCAGAAGTAGTTGCATTAGGACGTTGCTTTTAGAAAATTAAAAATGTGCACAAATTATTACCACGAGATTATTTGCCAACAATGGAATTTAGTTAATTTAGGATAGAAAAAAATAATAATGATCCTAACGTTTTAAACAAAATATTATTTTCTGATGAGAGTACGTTTGTATTAAATGGGACAGTATATAAACAAAATCGACGCATTTGGGCAAAAGAAAATCCATACAAATTTGACGAGACTCACACACAATGGCCTGAAAAAGTTAATGTCTGGGTTGGAATTGTCGGTAATAACATCTTGGGGCCATTTTTTATTGACGGCAATCTAAATTAAAACAAATACTTAGAGCTACTTCAAATGGAAGTGGGCCCTAGCCTAGATGATTTGAGACATAATGAGAAAATTATTTTCCAACAAAATGGAGCCCCAGCTCATAGTGCAGCCGTTGTTACCACATTTTTGAATGACACTTTTCCTAACAATTGAATAGACCGATTTAGACTATTTAAATGGCTTGCCTGAAGCCCGGACCTTACTCTTCTGAATAAAGTGTACGACAATGTCTGAGACAAGCCCGAAAATCTAGAGGAGTTAAAGATACGAGTTACAAAAGCTTGCAACTCCAGCACAGTAAGAGAGTTGCAAAACACTCGAAGACAATGTCCGAGACAAGTTCGAAAATCTAGAGGAGTTAAAGATACAAATTACAGAAGCTTGCAACTCCATCACAGTGAAAGAGTTGCCAAACACTCAAAGACATGTTTACAATCGGTTGGGTTATTATTTAGCAATAGAAGGAAAGCATTTTGAACATTTTTTTTTAATAAATAATTTTCTGTTTAAATTGAGCTTGCTTATCCAACTAAAAATGTTTAAACAAGATAAATTCAAATTCAAAACTATTTGAATTTGAGTAAATAAGCTTACGCTTCTTATAGTTTGCGCACTTTAAACATAATATATAAAATTACGAAAATGTAATGCAAATACACCTCCGGATATTGAATTATACAATGAAATATTTAAAATCTTATTTAATTTGATTTGTTACCACGCTCTATTAAAGTATATTTAGGTCAAATTCTCTTCAAACCAACTAACAAATACCTTTTTTACCTATAAATACCGACCATATTTTTCACTTATTCCATTTCTGTGTACCTGCTCATTCCACACACAACACTTTTCCAAGTAAGTTTATTTTAATTGTATTCCTTTTTTTTAATTGTATTCCTAAATGTTTGATTTATTGATAAAACCAAATTATTGTTTCATATTTGTACGAAAACAGCAGTTAACATAGGGTACAATTTTTACAATGTAAATCCCTATGGCCATACTTAAATAAAATGCACTGACTATAAATAAAAACGAAAGCATTAATTAATTGTATATAAATATTAATATTACGAACCATATACTGGGTTTTTACAATTAAGTATAAGTTTCCATGTTCCATATAAACATTTACTAGTTCTGTAAAAAGATGAGATAATAACCTAAGTAGTATGCACTCAACTTCATGAACTTAAGTGCAGTTAGTATGATGCATTACACATCGGACAAACAGAAAGATCGATACTTGTTCTGCTACTTTCTTGATGGAACCAAATTTTCACATTGGGTAGAGTTAAACACTTGTAGTGTTTCATGGAACAATATAAGTGTTTAACTTTACCCAACAGGAAGATCGTTTAATACGAGACTTGAAGAACATACAAAATAATTATTCAACAATAAACAATGTACATGAATTGCAAAACATTGTATAAATAAGAACCATTTTATAGATATGAATAATTTTAAAATTCTATATTCCGGTTATCAGGGACTCAATTTGAATCTTAGGGAGGGCCTTATACTAAACAGGGCAATAAAAGCTGAGAAAAACCTCGTCAACGACAACGAAGAGATTTGGAATTCCCCGATCTTAAAATCCCTTATTACCAAATTATATATAAGCTTGTTATTTCTAATAGACTCACTCTTGATAATGCCGTAAAAAGCGAAACTAGCCGAGTAAATAGAGGAAAATTGTAAAACAAACCAAGTGTAATTTAATTGAAACCTTCATCAATAATAGTTCAAAATGTTTCACCAAGTGATAAGTGAGAAAGTCATTCAAAAAATCCAGCACCGCAGTAAAGGGGGGCGAAGGGGGTGACGGCCCCAGGCGCACCTAACGGAAGGGCGCTGACGGCACCAAAATATTTATTAAAAATATATTACCTATAACATACAGACAGAGAGCTTTTAGAGTTGATTTAATAATTGAAGCGTGCCATATGCAAAAAGTCGTAAGTGCCAATTTTTAAGTAATGCGTTTTATATACGGAATATGTCCTTAATGAACATCTAATGAAATTAACCACATAATAACTAATTTAAAAGACCGAAAAGCACCCGGATTTGACAACATAACAAATGACATTCTAAAACAAAATAAAGAAACCCTAACACCCATACTCACAAAAATAACAAACACCGTACTAAACGAAGGAACATTCCCAGACTATATGAAGAACACTATAGTAATACCGATACATAAAAAAGGCGAAAGAACCAGCCCAGTAAACTACAGACCGATATCCCTCCTATCCTCATTAAATAAAATACTCGAAAAGGCAATTCAAATCCAACTATGCGATCACCTATACAAAAATAAAATTATCCACCATCAACAATATGCGTTCCAGAAGAACTCTGGAACATTGTCGGCAGCGTATGAATTAATTGACACAGTAAAAAACAACCTAGATAAGAAGAAAATAGTGGCAGCCATATTTATAGACATGAAAAAAGCCTTCGATACTATATCAAAAACAATGCTAACCGACAAACTTAACGCCATTGGAATCAAAGACATCGAACTAAAATTAATGCAGTAATATCTTACAAAAAGACCACAGGTGACAAGAATCAATGAAACTACAAGCCAGCCAGAATACGCACAATTTGTAATACCACAAGGAGGGAACCTACCTATATAAAAAAACTAATAACTTACAATAACCTATTACTTATATACAAAATACAACATAGCTTAATAAAAACAAGGATCAAAATTAAACCCAACAAACAAATACACAGTTATAAAACCAGAAGAAAATCAGACCTCAGAACCGATAAATTCAACACCAAAAAGTACACGCAAAACTTGACGACAGACACGATAAACATTTTCAACAAACTTCCAAAATACAGGGTGTCCCCGAATGGTCTGTACAACGCTCTACCACATTCTCTGAAACAAAATAAGACGATTTAACTAAACTTATCTCTATCCAAAAGTGGTCCCTAAGCCATCTACGAGGCCTCAAAGATATTATTTTTTTTTTCATTATTTTTCAAATATTTTTATTTTGGACTTAGGTAAGAAAACCTAATTTGGCACATTTAATAACATTGATACCATGCACTTTTTGCGATATGTTTCTTTATCCTACGTTTAAAGTAAGTGGTCAAACTAGGACCATCGACTTCTCAAGATACCTAAATATTTTTATTCAACAGGTCAAATCATAAGGAATACTTTTTTTCTGCAAGATCATTCAATTTTACGTATTTTTTGTCTCTTATAAAATTTTGCTATTTTCCCCACAAAAAATATTTTTATTTGTCAAAAAAAAGTAATAAAATTATGAACAATATTTTGCTTCTCAAAACAATTAACAAAGTAGAAATAAAGATAGTTACCTAACAATAAACACAAATTTATTAGTTTCACAACAAATGTTCAAATTGATTGCCATTTTCAGCAATACAACAATGTACACGTCGCAAAAAATTAAAATGGACACGTTGTAAAACACCAACAATGTTTTTAACTGTTTGAAACGCATACTGTATTCGCGCCCATAATTCGTCGTGCGTATTTATGGGCTTACCATAAACAATAGATTTAATAGTCCATTGGGGTGATATCCGGGGAACGTGGAGGCCAAGGCACTGGTGCGTCATTGCCTCTCCCAATCCATTTACCGGGATACTTTTGGTTTAAAAAAGTACGCACTGGTAAAGTGAAATGAGGTGGAGCCCCATCATGCATAAACCACATATCACGCCTAAGTAAAAGCGGCACATCCTCCAGTAAGACTGGCAATTCCTGAAGATGTTGTAAGTACTGTTCTCCGTTTAAATTTTGTGGTAAAATTACTGGTCCTACAATAATATCATTTACTATACCGGCCCAAACATTTATTTTAAATTGTCGTTGGAAATGCATGGTTATAGTTGCATGTGGATTATCTTCGGAATAAACATGCTCATTTTTAAGATTTGTTATACCTCTTCGGGTAAAACACGCTTCGTCTGTAAACAAAATTGTCTTAGCGAAATTCAAATTGTCAATTTGGTTATTAACAATAAATTGGCAAAACTGAAGTCGCTTATCGTGATCCTGAGGCATTAGCTCTTGAACTTTTTGAATGTGATATGGGTATAGCAGTTGCTCTTTAAACACCTTATGCACAACATTTTTAGAGACGCCTAGTTCAGCACCTAAACGCCGGGTACTTTTAGATGGATCTTCATCTATCCGTTCTAAAATCTCTTCTTCAACATCCACAGTTCGTACAGTGCGTCTTCTACCACAATGCCTCGCAGAGTATTCTAAGCGGCCAGTTTCTCGAAGTCGCCTTTCTACGGAAGCAAATGTTTGATGGTTTGGTATTCGGCGATTTGGAAGTCTTTCACTGTACACTCTTACACAATTGCGGCCATTACCTTCACACAACCCAAAAACTAAAACAATATCAGTTAATTCATTAATTGAGTACATGACTGACGGTGTCACAAAATCACCGATAACTGAATTTCACAGGTGTCTCAATTTCTATTTTTGTAAATAAAGAATCAGTTTATTTTTTAGAATTTTATTTCTTTGTTGTTTTGACAAATAAAAATATTTTTTTTGTGGGGAAAATAGCAAAATTTAATAAGAGACAAAAAAATACGTAAAATTGAATGATCTTGCAGAAAAAAAGTATTCCTTATGATTTGACCTGTTGAATAAAAAGATTTAGGTATCTTAAGAAGTCGATGGTCCTAGTTTGACCACTTACTTTAAACGCAGGATAAAGAAACATATCGCAAAAAGTGCATGGTATCAATGTAATTAAATGTGCCAAATTAGGTTTTCTTACCTAATTCCAAAATAAAAATATTTGAAAAATAATGAAAAAAAATAATATCTTTGAGGCCTTGTAGATGGCTTAGGAACCACTTTTGGATAGAGATAAGTTTAGTTAAATCGTCTTATTTTGTTTCAGAGAATAAGTGGTAGAGCGTTGTACAGACCATTCGGGGACACCCTGTACGTAAAATCTCTAAAATTTATTCCATTCAAAATAAAAATAAAAAACCTACTAAGAAATAACGAAATAAACTGACCGAAAATATGAAAATGTAAAACTCACAAGAATCCTTCAATACCGTTAGCCCGAGATCGGGTACTACCCAGACATCACGAGGCGAGGAAAGAAGGAATGAAACCCAAGGTACCAACTACAATGAGGCGCACGTGAATACAAATAATTTTAACTTATGTTACTATATATATATATATATATATATATATATATATATATATATATATATATATATATATATATATATATATATCATTGTAATTGTACGAAATAAACTCTTAAAAAAAAAAATGTCATACATTTACTTGTACAATAAATGCCGGGGCGATAGTGCTACTACAAGTGGCAGAAATAGGGACTCAATTATCAACACGTCGTAAGTGCCACAGTACTTTCATTCGCGTTTTATGTTTCTCCTGTAAAATATGTCATTTGGTCAGTGACGGCTCGTGATCTAAGCAAGTGGGTCGGCCGAATGTATTTTGGCGCACGCGCACTGAGACTAAACGGCATGCCGTACCGCACCATACACCTTCGCTAGAACGATACTTTAAATTAAACAATTTTGCCCGACTTTAAAAAATAGAAAGAGAATGTTCTTGGAATTACAATAACATTTTGAAACATGTTATATACATAATAATGTTATATTATTAAATAATTATGGTTATACACTGATATATTTCACATAATCTACCTAAAATACCTAGGTAATATTTTGTAAATTACAATTAGGTAACTATTTAATGATTTTTTGCATTTTTAAATTACATCAGTTGTTTAACGATATATAGGAATGCGAGATATATTCTGATATGTTATATAAAATTAAAGACGAATAAAATGTTTTAATTTCAACTGATTTTTAATACCTTATGAGTAATTTGTATTAAAGTAAATGCCTATTTTACTTTTAAATTAAAAAATATGAAAATAATCAGAAATACATTGATAAATAAATCCACTAGTTCTATAATAAAAATCTGTGAGCTGTAACGTAACCGAATTTAAAGTGTGCATCGACATATAGGCATCGGTGTATTAAGTAAACCATTTGCGAACGTATGTTCACCCTGCAGGGGAAATGTAACGACAGAAACTGCACGGACACTTGTGACGACGTAGCGCTTGCATCAATCTTCATAATCTGTATATCTACGGCTGGCCGATTTTGCAGATACGAAGTTGCTTAGTGAACACATTAAATAAAAATAAATTCCTGCATTTATCGGCTTTATACTGATTGCTTATTATTATTACTACCTATTAACCTGGTATATATTTATTACAAAAAATTAGCGCAATATTTATTGCTGAGAAATTAAAAATTTATAATTTTTGTTGAATCAAATTTAACGGTACGGCCCGGCCGACCCTGCCGACCCTGCCGTCCCTGACAAGACCTTGGCACGCTTCAATTCATGATTTATTTATAATTTTCCAAACAAGATTACTTTAAAATATTACGATCTTTTTACTAAACCTTAACTTTTGGTATGGAGGAAGCTCTTGGTTATTTACAAATTGTCCCACATCTGTAATTCTTTGTCATATACAAATTGTCCAACATCTTAAAAGGTGTAAGGGTGTTCTTAATTCTCTAGAAATTGTCCAATACTTGCATAGATTTGAGTTTTTTTGGCTCCCAACGTAGGGCTATGCTAACGCTGGGCCCTTGTTAGGCGCCATAATTTGCGAAAGTAAAAGTTAAAAACTTCACACTAAATTAGTGTTTGTACGCGTGGCGCAAGAAGTAACATTTCAAATTTAGAAAAAATTGAGTTTGGACGCTACAAGTCTAAATCCAAACGCTCAGGCTTTTCTAAAGTCAAAATTTTACTTCATGCTTAAGTTGGGAGTGGAGAACACTCGTTTAAAAATACTAAAAACGCTTGCATTTCAGGTTTTTTGGCGCCCAACGTGGGGCCAGGCTAACGCTGTGGCCTCTAGTTGGGCGCCATAAATCGCAAGCATCTAAATTTAAAACTACCCACTGAATGAGCGTTTCGTACGCGTGGTAGGTGAAGTAAAATTTCGAGTTTAGAAAAGCCTGAGTATGGATTTGGACGCTACGCTTCTTAATACAAATGCTCAGGCTTTTCTAAACTCGAAATTTTACTTCATGCTTTGTGTGGAAAGCACTCGTTTAAGTTTCAAAATGAACGCTTATTAATTTAATTTTTTTAAACTCATTTACTAAATACGCTTTAATTTGATTCGTAATTTTTTATATACTTATTAGAAATTGAAAATTACCTATAATTTACTAGGAAATCATGATATCGTTGTTTCAGGGGTAAAAATCATTAAATACGTTAAGTGGATAATTAATAGAATTTAAAGATTTATTTTTACCAAGTGTTTTCTACTTCCAGACTAAGCATGAAGTAAAATTTCTAGTTTAGAAAAGCCTGAGCATTTGGATTTGGACACGTAGCGTCCAAATCTAAACTCAGGCTTTTCTAAACTCAAAATTCTACTTCATGAGCCACGCGTATAAAACACTGACCATGTTGTGAAGTTGGAAATATACTGCTTATGTTTAATAAATTTTAACTAAATCTTGCGCTATCAAAATTCGAGCAATTTTCAATAAATTTTGAGGAATACTCATAAGAAAAGAAATTTGATATTTGGCCCCAGGCGCCGTTTTTCCTTACTGCGGCGCTTAAGAAATCTAATAGCATTGTTGACATTGTCGACATAGTTGACATACTATGACGTCGACTATGAAAGTTCACACGGTCCTTAGTTCTAGAGTTAATTTAAACCAAGTTTATTTGATTAAAGTTCACCTCTCAAGTTTCTAATCTGTTTATTTTTAGTATGACAAATCAAATTTGACATTTCAAGAATTTAGTGGTATGATACAGGTTGTGTGGCTTAAGTTAGGACAAGATTAATCACATGTTATGTTGTAAATCAAGTTTCAATTTATAGGTTATGTGAAGGGAAATCTGACATTAGTATGACAATTCAATTAACTCACAAAGATTACAGTTACAAATGTATTTACCTATCACCGCCTCAAATTACACTGGTCGGCATGAAAATCGGCCCTGACACCATTCCTGCTGATTCTTATGTAAAATACCTCCTGAATCCGAATATGACCCCCGTTTTCCCCCATCACCCACCGTTTTCGGGGGAGGCCCCCCCACCTATTTTTATCACTTTTCGATAATTTGGAGGGATGAAAAGGATTATTTTAGACTTTACGTTTCTTCTGAGGGGCTAGAGAGGTGAAAAGTTCCAAAACATGAACATTTGTAGCAAGTAGGTAGATTTGGGGGGGGGGGGGATTTGCGATTTTTCCGTTTTTTTCGCAGTTTTTTCACTTATTTTCTACATATTCCAGCTTCCATCCCCCCCTCATCCTCCCCCAAACAATAAAAATATATAGCAACAATATATAGCAACAATAATAAAAATATATAGCAACAATAATAAAAATATATAGCAACAATAATAAAAATATATAGCAACAGTTCGGAAGATTCACTGTACCACGCTGGCGCTCTCAATACCTCGCGCGCACAGGTTTGCCCAGGAATTTTCATGCTTTGACAGGTTTAAACTTGCATTGCTCTTGTCACTATAGACCTGCACTGTAATCCTTATCTTCCCTCAGTACATCTCTAGGGATCGTAGAGTCAACTTGTCGGTGCTCTAGACGGGGATTCTGTGTTTCCAAGTTGTTTAAATTGTGTATAACGGTAGAAATTTTTTAATTCCGGCTTTTTCCAAGTGAATTACAGTACGTGAGTGTGAGTTGTGATTAATATCGAGCATTTATTTACTGTTTAATTATGCCACGCGAGTGTAAAAATCATCCCGATAGTTTCTGCTATGTTTACAGGGAATTGACTTTAAAAGCGCAACGAAAACCCCTTTCTCCGCTTCTTAAAACTGCTTATAAATTTTACTTTGATTGCCAAGTTGGCGATCAGGACAAGAATTGGGCTCCAACAGTTTGCTGCACTACTTGTTACAGTAGCTTGACCAAATGGATCAAAGGTACCCGTAAATCAATGCCATTTGCTGTGCCCATGGTTTGGCGCGAACCTCGCTGTCATCTCACAGATTGTTACTTTTGTATGACTACCACCGTCGGGTTATCTAGCAAAAGTAAGCATACAATTCAGTATCCTAACATCCCTTTAGCTCTAAGACCAGTTCCTCACAACGAATCTTTGCCAATCCCAGTGCCCCCAAAAACCTATACTCTAGAGCCAGAAACGGATTTGAAAGACTTTAAACCACAGCCTGGACCATCTTATGATACGTTCACCGATGATGAAGAGTGTTCTGCTGATTCAGCTCATCGAAAACCTCACCTCATTACTCAGTCGGAATTGAATGATCTCGTCAGGGATTTGGAGTTACCTAAGAGTAAATCTCAACTTCTTGGATCTTGACTTCTGCAGTGGAATCTCTTAGAAAGGGTGTAAAAATCTGTTCTTACAGGACTAGGCAGTCAACCCTGAAATTACTTTTTTCGGCAGATGAAGGCTTAGTGTTCTGCCCTAATTCAAATGCATTGATGATAGAACTGAAGATGCCATGTGACCCAGACAAATGGAGACTGTTTATAGACTCATCAAAGACAAGCTTGAAAGTTGTCCTATTGGCCAATGGGAATGAGTTACCATCACTCCCGGTTGCATACTCTGTGGATATGAAGGAGACGTACGAAAACATCAGCCGGATCCTTGCGCTGACTTAAAAGTTGTTGCTCTACTCATGGGCCTGCAATCGGGCTTCACAAAATACTGCTGCTTCCTATGCAAATGGGACAGCCGAGCCCGAGACAAACATTACATCGTACGGAACTGGCCTCTGCGAGAAAGTTTTACTCCCGGTCAGAAAAACGTCGCTCACGATCCTCTGGTCCCGAAGGAAAATACTTACTTGCCGCCTTTGCACATCAAACTCGGATTGATCAAACAGTTTGTTAAAGCAATGGACAAGACTGGTGATGCATTTCAATTTTTGAAAACTAAATTCCCTCGTCTTAGTGAGGCTAAAATCAAGGAAGGAGTTTTCGTGGGCCCCCAGATTAGTCAACTTTTCCAAGATTCGACGTTTATTGAACACCTGAATCGAAAAGAAAAACGAGCTTGGATTGCATTCCAAAACGTATGTGAGAACTTTTTGGGTAACAACAAAAGTGATGATTATGTCGCTCATGTCGAGGAATTGCTGTCAGCGTACAAGGTCATGGGGTGTAACATGTCTCTTAAAGTGCATTTCCTTCACTCACACCTGGACTTCTTCCCTGAAAATTTAGGAGCAGTTTCGGATGAACACGGGGAACGGTTTCATCAAGACATCTCTAAGTTCGAGAGGAGATTTTCGGGGAAGTGGAATGCGAGCATGTTAGCAGAGTACTGCTGGTTTTTGATACGAGAAACTTCTACCTCAGGGTACAAAAGGAAAGCAAGCACCAAATGAAGGTACTTATCTTAGTTATTTATTATTCTTTACATTTATTATTTTACATTTATTATTTTACATTTATTATTTTACTTTTTATTTATTATTCTTTACAGCTAAAATAATCCTTTTCACCCCTCCAATGGATGGGGGAAACGGGGGGAGTATTGAGAGCGCCAGCGTGGTACAGTGAATCTTCCGAACTGTTGCTATATATTTTTATTATTGTTGCTATATATTTTTATTATTGTTGCTATATATTGTTGCAATATATTTTTATTATTTGGGGATGTTTGGGGGAGGATGAGGGGGAATGGAAGCTGGAATATGTAGAAAATAAGTGAAAAACTGCGAAAAAAACGGAAAAAATTGATCATTTTTAATGATTTTTTTACAATTTAAGGGGGCAAATCCCCCCCCCCCAAATCTACCTCCTTGCTACAAATTTTCATGTTTTGGAACTTTTTACCTTTCTAGCCCCTCAGAAGAAATGTAAAGGCTAAAATAATCCTTTTCATCCCTCCAAATTATCGAAAAGTGATAAAAATAGGTGGGGGGCCTCCTCCGAAAACGGTGGGTGATGGGGGAAAACGGAGGTCATATTCGGATTCAGGAGGTCATTTTACATAAGAATCAGCAGGAATGGTGTCAGGGCTCGAAAAAAATTTTTTTTTGCAGACCAGTGTTATTTGCATCTACTACCAATTTAAAAAAGTGTCTCTGAGAATCAGGTAGAATAGGAGGATCAGGTAATATTCCTTGCTCAGGAATATCTATCTGTCTTCTTTATTATCTGCCCATTTATATGTTTCCATTTTTAAAAAGTTCTAAATACAAGGATTTTGTTTTATGAATACATGTTACGATTTTTTAATATAAATTTTCTGGTATTCATGATCTTATTAAAAACCTCCAATTTAAAATCTCCAACGAGTGTTTTCCACTCACAGACTAAACATGAAGTAAAATTTCGAGTTTAGAAAAGCCAAATCAGGCTTTTCTAAACTCGAAATTTTACTTCATGCGCCACGCGTACAAAACACTGATTTAAAGTGAAGTTCAAAATATACTTCGACTTAGGTTTCATCGCATTAATTTAACAAATGTTTATATGGAATATGTGAAACTATACTTAAAAAAATCTCCGTATGAGTTGTAAAGTTGCAAGTTGTAGCGTTCTCTTTTTTGAAAATCTCTGCATCGTGACAATTTATTTGACAAATTCTGATTTATTTGTCACATTGATAATCATTCACCAACATCTCAAAATTTGATGTGTAAAATACCTCACTGTTAAAGCAGGAATGCAACTGTTCGCAGTAAATATACCCTAAATTTGGTCATATTAAAAAATAACAGAGTTTACCTCAAAACATTTTTATGATTTTGAGACATGTTTGAATTCTAATCAAAGATGACATTTGTTAATTTCAAATGTTATGATCATTGCGTCAAAAACTTTAGACGTAGTTCATCTCTAAACTGTGTTCAAAGTGATATTAGAATAATGACACTATAGTTCAGAAATGAATTCAGTTTAAAGTTCACATACAACTGATCATAAGAAATATAAAAATAATATTACCTTTGTGACTGTGTTTGTAGAATATTTCCAACTAATGCATCAACGTTATTCCCATTGCAGTAGTCATCATCAAAATTCTCAGTTGCTATTAATTCATCGTCATCATCTTGTAAAACAGACTGACGTTTTGAATATTGAATTTTGATCATTTCCGGACCAAATCTATTTCTTTGTGTATTATCAACACAATTTGAATAAATCCTTATTGGATCATTCCTATTAGAAGCATTACTTCTTGTTGAACGTTCTGTCATTCCAGAGGGTATATTTTCTGAACAATGCCTTGATTTTATAGTATTGAGATTTCTTTGTTCATACATGTCTGAATTACCACCACGGGTACTTTGAGGAGAGCTATTCGAGTAATAATACTCTTTTGGTGTGAATCTGTTTGGGTTATAATTTTGCGTATTATAATATTTTTGCTTAGATGTTGGATACACATAATTATTATCCTGTAAATTATAAGAATTCGGTCTAGATGTTGTTGTAGAAATATTTGAAGTACAGTCTTGTGTTTTATAATATTCATTTCCTGATGTTGTTGGATAAATATTTGAATTATGGTCTTGTGTTTTATAATATCTATGTCTTGATGTTGTTGGGGAAATATTTGAATTATAGCCTTGTGTTTTATAATATCCCTGTCCTGATGTTGTTGGATAAATATTTGGATTATATTTCTCTGAATTATAATTGTTTTGTGTTGTTGAATGTGCAGCTAAATCTCGGTAAAAATTCTGATAATTATAATCACAATCTTTCTCTTCCATGTTATAACTGTTTGATTCGGATTGTTTACTTTTATCATAAGTTGATTTCTGGGAATAATTGTTATTTTCAGAATTATCATTTTGATTACCTCTACTTTTCGTATTCGTATATCTAGGAGAATTATTCAAATTTATGTCAGGAACCTCTTTTTTATGATAAATATAATATTTCTCATCATCGTCATTACGTTTTCTTCTTAAAATATGTTGATGCTCTTTGGTTGGATCTATAATGTTCTCTTCATCCTGCTCAATTCGTCTTGCTCCTAATATCACCCTATTTTTATAATCTTGGGCATTTAACATAATTTTCTCTTCGTTATTTTGCCGTTTCCTCAAATTTCCATTAATTGGTTCAAAATTGAAATCATTACAATCATAATTAGTGGACGCATCCACGGTTACTTTTAAAGACCCAACGCTTTTCTCGCATGTAATTAAGGCTTTTCTTGGCAAAGGTTCTATTGATAGTATATTTTCATCATTTTCAGTAAATGTAAAATTATTATTAAAATAACGAATACTTGTTACCGATTGTTTATTTTCGATCTTACAGCCGGATTCTTTGCAATTATTTCCGATTTTATTATAATTATATTTATTTTTAATTTCAATTTTACTAGTTTTGCCAGAATTAATTATTTTTGATTCATCCTGAAATTCATTTCTGAAAGCACAGCAGTCTTCTTTTAAAATTGATTTTTTAGAACATTCAGCATCCTTTTGACATGAAATATTGGTCTTGCCGTAGTTTGACTTCTCAAAGTTATTATTTTCCAAAAACGATTCACATTTTGAATATGATTCGAAATCCGTGTTGCAATCTTCATCGTTTTTGTTTATTGTATTTATGCTGCATTTATGTCTCGATTTCACTTCTTTACAACAAGGTGAACAAATGTTAGAGTCAGTTTTAAATTCAGAAATTTTGGAATTGGAATAATAAACTTTTGGGCAACTAGAATATGGGGTCGAGGATAAAGATTTGTTACATTTATCTTTTGAATAGAATGAAGAATACGCGCAAGTTCCATCCTGAAATAATAGCCAAATGTATTTATAAATAACAATCAAACAATATTAGAAATATATAGACCAGTATTTTTGTATCTATTATTGACCTTATGGAGCAAATTCACTTGTACTCTTTTATGGCGCAACTCATTATTTTAATGTCAGGTTAATGGCACTTAAATTGGTTTGATAATTTATTTTTTGTAAAAAAAAGCTAAATATTTTTACCATGTATTTAATATAATTTCAATTTTGTCAAATAAAAATCCCATTTGTCAGTTTTATATCAACATATTTTAATATTTGTCAAATGACTTTCCCCTTTTATCAAATGATTTTTTCATTGTATTTCTGCCCCGTTACAAACTATTCAAAGCCTAATAGAAGATTTTTTTAGCTCGTTGAAGAAATGCATAAAAAGATCAAGTCCTAGTAATAAAATTGTATTTAAAGCATCAAATTTCAGAACAATAGAACTTAATTACATATTGAATCATATTTGAGCGATTATTTAATGAGTTCAATTTAAAGCTACTAACGAGTGTTTCCACGCCTAAATTAGCATGTAGAATTTTTTCGAGTTTGGAAAAGCCTGAAAATTTGGTTTGGTCGGTCCGCTGAGCGACCAAATCAAATTTTCAGGATCTTTTAAACTCGAAATTTTACTTTATGCACCACATGTATAAAACACTGAAATAATATGAAATATTCTTGTTCAGAAGTATAGTCTGAAAACTTGGTTTGGTTGCTCCGCTTCGCTACGCGACCAATCCAAATTTTCAGACTTTTTTAAACTCAAGTTTTACTTCATACTCAATCAGATTCCCCTCTCTGATTTAGTATGAAGTAAAACTTGAGTTTAAAAAAGTCTGAAAATTTGGATTCGCTCATTTAAAACACATTAATAAAAAAATCTCTTTATTTTCATATTATTTGATTATTTTTAATAAAACTGGAACTTCATCTGATAAATCGGGAATGTCATTTGACAAATAGTGAGATATGTTGATACACAACTGACATGTGGGATTTTCATTTGATAAAAAGGGAATTTCATTTCTTACGTGGTGCAAACCAAACCAAAAATCGCGCAAAAGTTGCGCAATATAAAACGTCAACTTTCTGTGTTACCTTATTACTTCTACTTAATTTGTATATTACAACAATAGATATTCAAAATAAACAAAATTGTATTTATCTTAATATACAAATTAAAAAAAGACCTTTATTGGCATTCTTCATTACAAACAAAACTTTACATTCTATTCTAAAACTGAATCCCCTCCTTTCTATTTTCTCTCTCCCTCCCTAGCTTCTCCAACGTCCTTACCCCTACCCCATCCTCTCTCGTCCACTCCATCAGCCTTCTTCTCCCTTTCGCTCCCATCCATTCCTCCTACACCCCCTCGCATTCCTCCACAATTCACACCTTCCATATTATTCGCCCATCTACACTTTCCTTCCTCTCTCCTCCGATCCACACCTCGCCCTTGCCACAATCACCCTCTCCTCTCTACTCCATCTCCTCTCTATCAGATATCTCGGCACTCTTCCATACACCTGCCACCTCCCATACATATCATTGTACTCACTTCTCTCGATACGACCTTGCCTTTCCTGCCCTTCCACCTCCTTCCCTTTCCCCTTCACCCACTCATTCACCTTCACCCCATTCCCTAGCCATTCCATTACTTTCGCCTCCGACAACCCTACCCTCTCATACATTTTCCTCCTCTCCCCCCTCTATCTACCCTCACCCCCACCAATCTTTCGAAGATCTTTCGAAGATGTAAGTTACACTGTTTATGTGTTAACTTACGACTAAATTATTAATATTTATTTAGTCATTTTGAATATGTTTACACTATAGTCAATTTTAATGTTTTATCACGTATATAATTTTCATACAGTTAACTATTTAATTTTGTCTTATATTTCTGTAATTTCAACAGTAACACTGAAGAAGGAAACAATAATCTCTGAAAGCTTAAAAATTAATAAAATTATTCAAAAAAAATAGCCTATAATTAGTAGTCAAATCAACGTCACAAAGTTTTGTGATTTTAACTGTCTAGCGTAATAAGGTAACATAGACAGTTGACGTTTTGTATTGCCATTGTCTACAATTAATTTATTTTTCATTGGGGCTTGCTTGATGATCAGTAAAGTAAAAATCAAAATATTGCAAATTATATATTTTTGAAAAGCTTACAAAATATGTAGTCAATTAAAGTCATGGCCAACTATCATTTGTATTTAAAATTATACAACTTTGTGTCATATCTCATAAAGGTTAAACTTAAAACAAAATCTGATATCATCATCATATTCTACATAAAAATATATCTAAAGAAAGATTTTACTGCATGTCAATTTTTTTTAGATAAAGAAGTTATTTCAATATTCGCTGAACTGCTAAATTTTAAGTTTTGGCGTATAACTAAAAAACAATTGAAAATACACACATTTTACATGGAAAGAGCTCCAAGAAAGAGTTGTAGAAGTGTATTTGTTTTTTTTGTCTATGATTCATGTAAATGGTACTTTACTTGAAGAACCTATCAAAAATGCTGCATCCCGTACGTAAGTAGTTTTACCTACTCCCTATCTAGTAACCGCATCATACCACACTGTCATCTTGACATTACGTACACATGCACGTAATAGCTTTGACAAGCACATTACGTGCTGACAGCTGAACAGCTGATTGCTTACCGCACAACCAAATGACATTTCTTTGATATACAGGGAGTTTTTCTTTAAAGTATACGTATTCCAAATTCAATAAGCTGAATTCTTTAAATCTTTAGTTAATCGTTAGTTTTTTAAAAGAGGTCAGTTTGAAGTTTTAAACAAATGTTTTCTAAACTCGAAATTTTACTTCATGCGCCACGCGTATAAAACACTAAATTATTTTGAACTTTATGTATATTTGAACCTCACTTAAAATCTGTGTTTTATATGCGTGGCGCATGAAGTAAAATTTCGAGTTTAGAAAAGCCCTGAAAATTTGTCTCGGGTTGCTGCGCGACCCTCAACAAATTTTCACGGGGCTTTTCTAAACTCGAAATTTTACTTCATGCTTAGTCTGGGAGTGAAAAACACTCGTTTAAAGCTTGAAATTGAACTCGTTAAAAAAACAACGAATGTCGGAAAATGTACAGCTTTATGCATATGTTTACCTAAAAGGAAAATTCCCTGTTCATTGATCAAGTAGTAATTTAGTTTTCATCATTGTCATGTTACTATTAAAAATTATTGCAATAAGTTGTTCTTTCATGCTCATTGTTTATTTTGTCAGGGCGTAGGTAAAGTATCGTACGTTTCTCGAGTGATATAGCAATTACATACTCGCGGAATACTGCACTCGCCGCTGCGCGGCTCATGCGCAACATATCCGCTCATATATAATATGCTGCATACCACTCTCGTGACGTAATATATTATTACTTCTATACCGATTATTATATTTAAGATGATTAATTTTAAGAATGTGTCTATGATTTATAATCGGTTGGTAACTTGTTTAAAGCGAATTATTAAAGAGAATACGCACTTTTTGTGACATTTTCTCAAACTTATATAAAAACTAATTCAAATTAATCTTACTTCCTCTTCCTTCTGTTGCCTTTCAAAATCATTTTCACTATTAAACAAACATTTCAAATCTCCAACGGTTTTATCAAGTTTAATACACTCATCACATTCTCCAACATCCTCATCCCTTTTGAAAGCTCTACTGCATGTTCTACACTCATCTGTCTTCTTTTCGCAAAAATTGCAACCTTCAGCAGCACCAACCGTCATTACGCTTACTTTATTGCATCCTACTCCCTGTAGGCACAGAGGAATCTCTGCTTTAGATTTCGATTTCGAGTTTAGGCCTAGGTCGCTTTTTTCAACTGTCAATTCCTTTATGCTGATACTTTCAGCCGATTTCCGTGTTTTTGATGGGCATCTGAGGAGTTTATCGGTGGATCTTTGTGTTTTTGACGAATTTTCGGAGATTTGCTTGTCTGTAATACTAACCATTGAACAATCTAAAAATTAAAATGTAAATAACAAAAATTGTTTAATTATTGGGTAACATACAAGGAGTTTGTCTTTTAAGTATACATATCCCGATGATCATTCGTTGATTTTATAAAAGCATTCAATTTAAAGCTTCTAACTAGTGCTTCCACTCCTTGATTAAGCATGAAGTAAAATTTCTAGTTTAGAAAAGCTTCAAAACTTCCAATGGTCGCGTAGTAAAGCGGAGCTACCAATCCAAATTTTCAGGCTATTCTAAACTTGAAATGTTACTTAATGCACCACGTGTATAAAACACTGATTTAAAGGGAAGTTCAAAATACACTGCTTAAGTTCACGTTATGATGTATAAATGTACAAGTTTTTATTTCTTCTAACCAAATCTTTCGCTTCTAAAATGCTAGTCATTTGCTTTAGGATTTGTAAATATAATTAAACAAAAACATCGAAAAAATAATATTGCTTCAAGTGCTTCAATTATTAAAGATTTGGTTACACGAAATAAAGGTTTCAAATATTTATTTACTTGAGATCAGACTTGAGCAGTTTTAACTTCACTATTAATTGGCATTTTATACGCGTAGCGCATGAAGTAAAACTTAGAGTTACAAAAAACCTCACAATTTTGATTGGTCTTCCTACTTCGATATGCGACCAAGCCAATTTTTTGGGCTATTCTATACTTGTTACATGCTTCAAATTAACCGCTTTTATAATAACAACAAATTCCTGAAATGTCAGTATCATATTTATGTATTTATAGTTCTGAAGATAAGTTAAAATTAGTAGGAAGAAATAAAAATTAAGCTAAACTAGTTATTTAGGTAACTAGTGTGTAAAGTCGGGTTTTTGGGCACGATTTGCGAGTTTAGGACAGGAGCCTTAGGCTCGCAATCGCAATGCGTGCCCAAAAGCCTTTCACACACAAGTTGCCTACAATGTTTTATCTGCGACCAGATTTTTTCAAATAAAAATAAAATTAATTCATTGGCATTATTTTATTATCGTGAAATGGATTTAAATAAATATAATGTTTAATTTAAAACGTAAATTTTTCATTTTGCATTTCTGTTTATTTGAGACTCTAGTTGCGCGGCGTCATTGGTACTGTGATGATAATTGAATAATATAAAAAAATATTTTGGTTTTTATTGATTTATATTAACTTAAGATTATACATTTTATTAGTATTTGGGATGATTTAGATATTCTGCAACAATTATTTTCCTTTGCATTTTCAATAGAGTCGTTAATTTGTTTGGCACATGAAGTGTCACAAATGACAGATAATAAAAACTGTTTAAAAATTAAACTCGAATTTAAAATGCATTGGTCATTTGGATACGGATTACGACAAAAGGACCCGGAAATATGGACGCGCGACTTTAGGACGCGGCCATTTGGATGCGTGAAATATGGACGCGACGAAAATTGGAACATGGAGAAGCAAAACAAATAGTCGCACCACATTTGGACGCCTGCATATATTTAGAGCATTCGACAATAATAGAATAAATTGCGCAAGTCATTTTGAGCACGATGCCTATTCCACATACTTCTAGGTTAGGTTAGGTTAAGAGAAAGGTTTGCAATAGAATAAATTGCGTATGTACGAAGCCTATTCCACTTACTTCTAGGTTAGGTTAGGTTAGGTAAAAAGTTTGCAATGGAATAAATTGCGCAAGTCATTTTGCTCACGATGCCTATTCCACATACTTCTGGTTAGGTTAAGTTATGAGAAAGGTTTGCAATAGAATAAACTGCGTATGAACGATGTCTTTTCCACATACTTCTAGGTTAGGTTAGGTTAGGAGAAAAGTTTGCCATAGAATAAATCGCGCAAGTCATTTTGCACACTAGAACGGTTTGCAATAGAATAAATTGCCTATGCACGATGCCTATTCTACATAGACAAGTATGGTATACAAACGTACAGTTTTCTACCACTAGGTGGCCCAAATTACAACAAAGTACTAAAGCGATCTTAACTGAAAGCTGCCGGAGGCGACAGCATCCAAATGTCGCGCGTCCAAATATCACGCGTCCAAATGTCGTCTCGTCCAAATGTCGTCGCGTCCAAAAGTTGCGCGTCTAAAACACCGCGTCCAAAAGTCGCGCGTCCTTATGTCCGCATCCAATTTTCGTATATCCTTTAGACACTAGTGCTTAAAAGTAGAGCTCCACGCATATTAATCGATACATAAATGTTGCCTTTTTAGTGGTGTCGTAGATAAAATAAGTTTTTTATTCAAGTAGTATTATTATACAAATGCTATGAAAATGTATATTTTAAATTAGCTAGCTTTTTCACTAGTTTATGTAATTAAATATAGTTAAAATCTCCTTTTACCATAAGAAACAGTTGTTTATTTTTTTCATACTCGATAATTTGTTGAAATATTGTGATAATGTAAAACAAATACATTTATTAATCATTGAGGTCAAAAAAGTATTTTTTTTAGTAAAATTACAATTTTGAATTTACCTTCATATTGTTCCTTTTGTAGTTGTGAAGTGTTCCTGCCGCACACGTTTTGAAAATCATTACTTGATCCTTGCCTGGAATGCGCTGGAGATCTGCATGTTTTATTCTTACACTCTAAATAACATGTTTTTTTTTATAAAATATACAAATTTCTATTTTATGATACGATTACCTCTCCACTCTCTGTTACTCATTTTTTACATTTACATTTAACGGTTCATTTTCATTATTTTTTGTGTTAACACTGTTAATTTTAATATTAAATACACTTGCTGAATCTAAATTTTGACACCGAGTGACAATTTAACCAAACATTGTACATCAAAATAGGATCGGAAAGTGATGACGTCAAAAATAGCAGGGAAATTTGAATGTGTGTCATATTTCAAAAACACTGAAAAAACATTAAACATATGTACGTCGTAAATTAAGGGTGAGGTTTTTTTGGTATTTTCGAAGTATTACACACATTCAAAAGTCTGTTATTTTTAACGATATTACTTTCCGACCCTATTATTTTGAAACATTATTTATCCAGACGCCGCCAATATAGTAGGAAGGGGGGTCGTGAGGACACTCAGTCCCCCAGGGTCCTCAAAAACCCCGGGAAGGACACTCTTCCAAACCAAAACCAGACCCGTTCCCGGGTTCAGCATCACCAAGCTAGAAGGAACCTGGTAAAAAAAACCTGAAGGTTGCTATCGTAAACCTGTAAGGGAACCTGTACGGCAAGGTTAACGATAAGGAGGCGCATAAGATCCAACTAAGCCTCCGAATCGTACGAAACTTAGAAAGTAGGCACTCCGCTTCGCAAGACAGTCACCTAAGAGAACCCTCGACGTGACAAGCGGAGATCTAACGGTTGTAAGGCTTAAGTGAAGTTTAGAATATTCAGGTTATCCTCTTTCACGCTAATGATGAAACTATGCGGTCGACACATTAGGGATAATGTCCTCAATTCTAGGATGATACACCAACACCAACACGCCTACACCCCAGGAAATGGTACAGAATCCGCTCTACATCTTGTAGTTTTAAGAATAGTATCTAATAAAATGACTATATTAGGCACATTTATTGATATTGAAGGAGCTTTTGACAAAGCATCCTTCCAGAACATCGAAAAGGCACTCAACAGAACCGGTGCAACAATATGCTTCGCGGATGGATAGGGAAAATGACCGCAACAGTGACGTCTGCCACCGATGCTCTTACCTGTGTAAGAGCATCGGTGGCAGACGTCACGACATCAGCGTCTGTCACTACGCACCTAATTAATAAACACTGGTATTTACTAGGAATTTTAATTCATTTTTGAAACTGGATATAGATATCTTAAACATAGGAAACCATGGATAAAATCAATATTCGTTCGCAGTAGCCATTAGGCAAGTTGCTGAATTATGATGTCCTGAGAGAGTTCTGTAATGTTAATATAAGAGAAGGTTAGGGGGCACTGATATTTGTAGTAGAAAAATGATAATATTCGAATTAACATTGGCGTCTGATAAAAAAATACTATTAGCATTCGCGAATACTTAATTTTTTATATACGGAGCATCCATACAATAGTATCGATTCAGGCAATATATCTGTCTAGACTAAATAATGTTAATATAAATAATTTTTTGTGCGTTAAAATATCGATACTCCAAAATATCGCCTAGTCAAATTTGCAGTAATTAGTCCATGTATTCAAGTGATGAATAATGGCTTACATTTTATATTCAGTAATTTCACAAAATAAGCGATGTTTCAAGAATGATTGAAATGTGAGGCTTGATTTGATGCACTTATTATATTTAAACCTAAACCTAATATGTGCATCAAATTTATTAAAACTGTTAGAGGTAAAGAAGGAAACAATAATGTATTATTGCACATAATATTTTAATGTTCATTTTTATCTACATTAAAATAATTTAACATCTATACAATACAAGTATGATCTCGTGCTTAAGTGCTTGAATAATATAACATTAAGTATAAATACAGAGTGCACACATAATAATTTATATAATACAATAAGTAAAGTGTAGTGTGCACTAAATATATAACAACATATCGCAGACAGAAATAGTGCTAGGTTCCATATACGTGAGATCACAACTACTTTGATCACTTATCTACCTAACTAAATAATATAATAATAATAATATAATAATAATAATATATTACACGTAATGACGACTTTATACAATGATGCCGATGAAGTCGATTCACGGGCAACACCAGTCACACAGCCACCCATAAACCGAGTTGAAACAAAAAAGTAGTAATTTAATTTCATTGTTTAGCTAATTTGAGAAACAAAATATAATAATAAAGCAGCGGTAATTTTGGATTTACTCAAGCGCTGGGGCCTTCATTTTGTTAACGGCGTTCGATAAGTGCAATAATTCAGTATTTAGTTGGTGGACAAGTGATTCAAGTTTGTCGACTGAGTCTAATACTTCGACGCGTCCTGTATGCGGGTTGAACCTGACTTCGAATGGTCTGGACATGGTGGAGACCCAACGTCTGAACTTGTCTTTGGCGTCTTCGAAGCTCTCGGCCACATAGTACACCGGTTGGTATTCTTGATCTTGGTAGGGTTGGACTGCGGTGGAAGCTGGTTCGAACGGTCTGTGCTCGGGTTTCTCGCTGAGGGCGTGGAGGAGCTCTCCGTAGGCGCTGAGGAGTCCAGCACCGTAGGCTTTGACGGCTCCTTGTTCCTTGCAAAGACCGAACTCCACGGTAAACCAGTAGACCTGCGGAGAAGAGAAACATGGGGATTTGTGTTGTAATTGTGTGGCCGTGTGCGCGTTTTAATCGGATTTGCTGTTACTTTTTCTTTCGGTCTTGACCTTGACATAGTCATGGTTAGAATACAGAAAACTCGTTTGTTTGGGATTATTGGTTCGTGTTTCGACATTAATTGGTTAATTGATTTATTTACGGAAGGCAGGTAACATTTTTGGTGGATCACGAAATTTGAGGTCATTTACCTTTAAATAATTTCACTAGTTTACAATTATAAAACGTTTAATTAATTTATTTTTTAATTTTGTTCAAAAAATATTTATTTTTAAATCTCGAAAAAGAAAATTGTGATAATTTAATTTGGTGAAAAGCTTTTAAAATGTGTCTTTTGTAGATACCTGATTCTTGTATTTTGAAATAAGTATTGTATTTCTTAACGAGTGGTTGTCGTCTTCAACATTATTAAAGACCAATTAATTCAATTTTTCATCTAAAGTCTGCCAGAGATAATATGTAGATTATCATTTAAGTACTAGAATAATCTCTTTGAAATCAAAACTATTTCCCGAAAATTAGGATTAAAATAAGAAGAAAGAGTTTGAAAGTTCAGTTTCGTAGAATCTTAAATTTGCTTTGACTTTTTCAACGAGTTGGATATTTCGTAATAAATACAGGGAGTTTTTCATATCGTAATTACAGTCTTTAGATGTTCGTTGTTTCTTAAAAAAGTTCAATACAAAGCTTTAAACGAGTGTTTTCTACTCCTATAATAAGTATAAAGTAAAATTTTGAGTTTAAAAAAGCCTGAAAATTTGGTTCGGTCTCTCCGCGAAGTAAGATTGGTAAGGAATAAACTTAAAAAAATGCAAGTATTTGAAAAATTCATTCAAAATATTGACAAAACGCGATCTTCTATAGTTTATAAGATCAAAGATATTAAATAGTTTTTAGATTCAGAAGAATCGACTGTAAATTATTTTTACTAGGAGAATACTTCAAAGTTACAGAGAGAGAACGTTGTGTTCCTAAGAAGTTGTGTTCCTAAAAAGGCAATGTCCAACTTTGGTCCTGAAAAAAATGTTACATACATCATATGGTTAGATCAATGCCGGATTAGCCAAGGCAGTCGAAACTTGAAGGGCATTCACAATTACGCCCTTCAATTTTCGACGGTCTTGGGTGTGCTAATCTGGCATTCATCGCTACAAGGTTTGTTGCATAACCCACTTCAAATATAGATAGTTTTGAATACTCTGCACTCTTATTTACTTTACTTTATTTCCACAAACCATTAAAAATTGTGTTTTCGCTTCATCTTTAATAACTTTAATTGATAGGATTAATATTTGAAAAACAAACTATTCTACATATACATGTTGATGTAATATGTAAAAATTATAATTCAATATATCGCAGAGTACGTATATTAATTATTGTTACCAAGCTTTGTCTTTTTATATGAATGTGGATGTATTTAAATGAAATATACTTACAGTGGATAATTTTTCAATTTCGGCATCGGAAGCCCCAAGGGAGGCTAATCCGATTTCCTGGGAGAACTGAGCGAAGCTAGGATCGGCCAGGAGCGGCATATGTCCCAAGACTTCGTGGATGCAATCTCTGAAAAAGCAAAATAAAAAATCCATTTTAATAACCAGCGCTTTGTCTCCCCCTGAATCTACGTGAAATTAGTTAATCGGTTCATGAAACCCAATTACTCCCGGGACCGTGTAATAAAGCGATATAGATGGAGAGCACTCGAAATTGATGCAACGCGCTCCAGGCTAAATAGCCCGACCTAATTGATTTAAACGTCACTTCTTTGATGTCACTCGAATTCACACTTACGGCTCTGGGGTGTGGTAGGGTGAGTTGATGTGACGCACGTATTGGGTGCTCTGGAAGATGCGGAAGGCCAAGGAGGCCAAGAAGTCGCGAGAGGTGAGAAGTCCGGCGGCCGGGCGGAGGGTGAAACCGGTCTGGGATTCCAAGAATTTCGACATGTCGTCGAGCTGGGGAAGAGTGTCGGCCTTGAAGATGCCTTCTTCTTCCAGCTTGGTAAAGACGCGGCGGTATTCGGCGCAGGCGTGCTTCGGGGTCAATTCCTTGACGGTGTTGAAGACGGCGGACCAGGTCTTGTTCTCGGTTTCGGTGTATTCGATGTGTGGGATCGCATCTCCACTGAAAAGAAAATTATAGTATTTTAGAACAGTTTATGAATTTCAAGAGTTCTATATTAAAGGGATACACAACTGTAGAGTTTTCAAAAATTCGATTTTTTTAATGTTTTAAAAGATACTTTAAGCCATCTCGAATAAAATGGAAAAAGTGTTATACCCGCCCTAAATAGATTTCAATATGGTTTCAAGCGCTTCGGACAGTTCCTAAACGACTACTCAAAACTTCAAACGCTTTTTTTAAAACACGTCTTTTCAAAACAGCACGCACCATAACTCAAACAGCACCGTAGGCTTAGACCCACTTTCCTACTTTTCATTGACTAATAATCTGGTCTATCTAAAGGTAGCTTCAGTACATCAAGGTTTGTATACTATTCAATTTTGTGAGATAACCTAATTTGTTTCGATCTTCTAAAATAATTTGATTCAATATCTATGATGATTCAAATTGGTGCATTTTGTGGTAGTGCTAGATTTTACAAAGATGAATATTTTAAATGTAACTAATTGCACATCCATTCAGATACTTGTCAAAAAAATGAAATTTTTTTCTAATAAAATAAAGCCTTCTTTGAATTGTTGTAACATACTAAAATGGCATGGTGAAGTGAATATATCTGGCATAGCTATCAAAATTTCTTAATAGTTTTCACATATTGGCTTGAAATAGTCACTGAGTCGGGACTGCAGTGACAAGGACCTTGAAGTCCGAAACACGCCCGTAGGCTTCGGTGCCAGAATACTGAACACAAATTCAATTTTGAATATATCTGACAAAGATTATGAGACATCAACATTTTGGATTGGTAAATATTATTTAAGAATTTATTTTTATCTACCGTTAGTTGTGAATAATAAAATAATACTTACAATTTGTAAGCAAAAGCAACTTCGGCAATATGCTTACGACGAGCACGGTATTCCTTATCAGCAAAACCTGGATGGTTCATATCAAGATCAGGCTCATATTTAGTCATCAAATGGTTGCAGTTATCCAACTCGCTGGCGTGCCTCGGGAACCACGGGCTCTTATTGGTGATATTGTCCTCGCCAACCAAAGAAACGTTAGTCAAAGAAGAAGACTGCCTCAAAGACTTGAGCAACTGCAAGAGGTAAACCCTCTGCATCTCAACCTTGATAAGCACATCCAACTGGTTATTATCGTTCTTCGATGGGCGAGTTTCCAAATGGCAAACGGTTCCCTGGTACTTTTCAATGGTTTTCAAAACGCGGGACAACGAGGACATGCCTTCACGCAAGCGAAGGATCAGAGCGGCCTTCTGGATGGTCTTCTCGGCATCGGGTCCGTCGTTGAGCGAGTTCTGGAGGATAACTTCTTCCTCGGTCAATCCAACGTCTGCGGGAAATAATAATAATTTATGAAGGGGGGAGAAGTCGGGCTAAGTGCTCCATTATGTATGTAGTGCGATATTTTTACAGCTTAACCCGCAAATGGAGGAGAAAATTGACTTTTGAGACCGTAAAAGCCGGACGCGCTCAGCGACGTGGGGCTTTTGTGCGGAATCGTTCTTACTGCAATTATCCTCCTTCCTGGCGTGAATACGAAAAGTTCTTTTATATTCTCTCAGTGAGATTTAAATGCATGTATTGATTTTTTTTTATTGTTTCTTGTGCACATATTTTAAATTAATACAGCACAATATTGTTATAACCCACTTTCTTAAATTCACCTCTGTCTATACTTAAATTATACAAAGTCAGTGTGTTATTAGGTCATCATTATATTTCGCAAATAAACAACTCAGTAATAAAGAAACCTAATGATTGATGCTCATATAAAAAGTACATTTAGAAGTATTAGAAATATATTAAGAATATTGCATCAGTTTATCATAAGTATTACTCTGCAATGTAACAACAAAAACTGAGCTGATTTTTAGTGTCGAATATAGAAAAGTAACAATTTTGTGTATGGTTCATTAACAACTTAGAAGCAAAGGGCTGAAAGTGCCAATTTAAAAAAATTGGAGTACATGCAAGGGAGACAGTTTCTATGTTAATTAGCAAAGAGATATAGAGCTTTCATTGGTAAGTACTGCTACCCAATAGGTTCTCTGTTAATCCACAAAATTACTCTGATATTCTGTTTGTTGGTTTTAATATAACTTAAACAATAAAAATTGCATTTTCAATTTACGTATTAGTGACTTACACCCCTTTGCTTCTGGTTGATTGAAATCATCTTGATTTTATACGTGATCTTCCTTTACTAAAACTTATATTCAATCTCATATTAAAAACCATTGTAAGTGCGTTTGATTAATATATTTCGTCTGTTTAAGTAAACTTCATCAAATCCATAGAATATAAGTAGTACTTAATGAGTTTTACTGATAAATCGTTTTGTTAATACTGGATGCATTTGTTTTGATTGATCAAATAAACACCAACACGTACCTTCACCATCCTCTGTCTGCTGTTGTTCCTGGGTGGCTTTCTCGTCATTCTCAATTTCCGGTTCGAGACTGGAGTCTAATCAACAAATACACACACATCTAACTACTTGACAACAACGACATGCAGAGTACAACACGAAAAAAACTCGTGCAATTGAAATCAAAGGGCTTACCATTAGCTCTGAGGCGGGCTTCGTCCAAAACAGTTTGCTTTGTCTGGGTAACAACCATGGTTTCGAAACGAGCATCGTCGACGAGGGAACGGCGCCTCGAAGGGTATCCGTTCTGAAACAAGAAGCGCCCTTAAATCCCATTGTCATCACCAGCAGGAAACGCTCCGAATCCAGGAAATTGCCCCCCACCAGGCGTATTGTTCTCAACAGAATTCTCTCTTTCTGCGGGGATTTTAATCGCCCATTGTTTTTATTTATTCGTTTAAAAAAACTATTCTTTTTTAATACCACTTTAATATATAGTTGAATATATTAAAGTTATAATTCAAAATCAGAGAAGCTCGTTAATTATCATTAGAATGAAGATACATCAATAATAATCGACATTACTTGAGTTTTGTTTGAATAATTGAAACTTTTTCCTTCGCGGAGCGACCAAACCAAATTTTCAGGCTTATCTAAACTCGAATTTTTACTTCATGCTTAATCTAGGATTGGAAACACTCGTTAGAAACGAATTGAAAGATTTAATAAAAACAACGGATGTGTAACAATTTACATCAAAACATTGTGACATTCGTTGTTTTATTAAAAACGTTCAATTTGAAGCATTTATCGAGTGTTTTCAATCCCAGATTAAGCATAAAGTAAAATTTCGAGTTTAGAAAAGCCCCGTGAAAATTTGTCGAGAGTCGCGCAGCGACCCGAGACAAATTTTCTGGGCTTTACTAAACTAGAAATTTTACTTCATGCGCCACGCGTATAAAACACTGAATTGAAGTGAAGTTCAAAATATACTTCTTAGGTTAAATCACATGTTCAATAATTTTACAAATGTTTATATGGAATATGTGAAAGTAAACTTAAATGAGAAAATCCTTGTACGTCAATATTTAACAAAAATCCAAAATTTTTAATAATTATTAATATTTTAAATAAAATCGTCGAAACCAATCATATCATAAAAGTTTAGAAAAACTTCAGAACTGTGAAAATTCGGACAAATTGATAAACATGTAAAAAATTACCAAATCAAACAAAAATGTAAAATTTAATCTAAATTTTAAAACTGTCTCTAAAACATAATTGTCAAATAATGGCTCTCTGGTTCTGCTTCTGGTAATACTAATACTCTAGATCTGCATTTGGTAATACTAATACCAAGTTTCGGGAATTTCAGTTAAATCGAAAAATATACATTGATTGTTAAAAATTATTGACAAATAAATTTAATATTGGTATAAAGTTTAGCTGATGTTATGAAACCTGACAGTTTTCAAAATACTGACTTTCAATATAAGGACTGGAATTAATTTATTTTATTATTCTATTATTTATATTATTTCCAATAACTTTTAATAAATCCTTATGTCTCATTTCTATTTTTTAGAATATCTTGAGATCTTAATTTAATTCCGTTTTTTTTTTATAAATTCGCTCCATAAAATTGGAATGTTCCGACTGAGAAGGTTACCTTATTGGCTAACGGCCTGAGGCCATGTGCATTCTATGGCCCTGATCTTACTATCGTATACATGGAACCTTGTGTCTTGATATAATTAATATAATTACGATATCGCGATAATTATCGAAATTATCAATTTACCTATTCAATTAGAACGAGAGAAAAAAGAAACAGAAGTTGTGGTCGTTACGAACGACTCACTCGGCTACGCGTTAATTAATCAGAGGCGGATTAAAAAATATCAATGCATGAATAATGAATAATCACAGGTGGTGACGCCTTTCACTGTTTTGCTTTGTGTTTTAATTAAAATTCTGGATTATGTAAAAAAAAGTTATAAGAAGCACTTGTCTGTGTATTTAATACACATTTATGGAAAAATAGCTGATACAAGGCTGAAAGACTGATCGTCGATAGCCCGTTTATAGGCGTATTTAATCAAATTATTTATCCGAGTTGTAAAAATGAAGTTGTTTAAAGTCTTTAAATAAAGATATTATATATACATAGCTGATACAAAATTGGAAGATGGTATTTAGAAACTATCTTTAAGAGAATCAATTGAAATATTGAATGAGTAATAGCAACCGTTTTTGTTTCTTGTAATCTTCTAAGTAAAAAATGTGTTGTCAAAACTATAAAATATTTACCTACTATTTTTAGTGGGTCAAGTATCCCATTATCAAAGCGCAAGTGCTTTAATAAAGGGATGCCCTTTATCAAAGCACTTGTTTGTATAATGAGCAACAAGTGAACACTTTTTTTTATTAAACTAATTTCATTTAAACTGACCTAAAAATATTGTAATAATACCTAAGAATAATCATGTTAATGTTTTATAAAGTGATAAACAATATTTAATATTTGTGTGGAGTAATTTAAATGAAAATTTGATTTTTTGAATTAGGTAAAGATTTGAACTAAACTTGGAATGAAAACACTAACACTTCTTTTGCAATAATTTTAATTTTGCTACATGTATATTTTGAGTACTACGTACTTATTATAAATGTACTCTAGCAAAATTAAAATTATTGTGAAGAAAGTGTTAGTGTTTTCATTGAAAGTTAAATTTGAGTGCATTATCCATTGAGAAATTCTTAAGATCATTTCAAGCAATAAAGTTCATATGAACATGTGTCGAAATAACAAAAATAAATAAAATGAAAGGCGTGGTATTCACAGGCGTGTGGCTAAATGCATTGAAGTAGGAGGTGGAATTTTTGAACATCGATGACTATGTATTAAATTATTAGTCTGCAGTCATTTATTTTGTGAATTTTGACGTCATAGAAATAAATTGTTTAAGATTCATTTAGTTTTCAATGTGTATAGCTCAGAAAAAACTGAGAGTAGAACACTTTTTTTATTTAGCTTTTAACAATATACTGAAAGTAGAAAAAATCCTTGTTCCTATAACTACTAATGTCACATGTGAAAAATAGTAGGTCTATATTTTGATATTTACTGTTTGTTTTAAGTTTTGTGAAGTAACCAGTTACTAATAACCTCCTTAAGAGTGACGATAAGTCGAAACTAGTCGGAGAGAATAGAAAATAGTAGTGAAACAAACCAAGTGACTTCTATTTAATTATCAATATTGTAAACATGTTTGAACAAGTGGCTAATGAGAACCAAATTGAAGACATCTAACAGTGAAATATAAATGTTTAGTGAAGAAATAAAATCAAACCGTGTTTTATTCTAACATATTTTGATACCTCAAATGGGATAAGATAACAATTTAATCTGGGTATTTTCCGAATGCATAACTGTTAATAATTGTAATTAAAATACATAATTTGCTTCATTAGATTGAAGAAACTGTAACATTATTTTTTTAATTTTAGTATGAAACAATATTTTGAAATTATTTTTAAATGACGATACTTGTTAACTGTTACATAATGTAATAATCTAAATTAGATTACTTGCATACATGTTTTTTTACTTCAGAAAAATTATAGAATTGTAATTTTTACTAACGCGATTATAATTGCAAGATTAAAATTGCATTATGGTGCATAGCTATTCGAGAATATTATTATCAAAATCGTTGTAATTATGAACCACTAAAGAATACAAACATGTCTTAATGTTAGTATAAATTATAAATAAATATGAATATTTTAAATTAGACACTATTTTAATTTGAGAGAATAAGCTTACGCTTCTTTTAATTTGCAAAACTTTAAACATAATATATATAATAATATACGATAATGTTCGTATAAACTACAAACGATACGTTTCAATTAGTAAGACTACTAAGAAAATTAATATCCACTGAAACAATTACTTCAAGTGCAAATACACCGCCGGATATTAAACTAAACAATAAAATATTTAAAATCTTATGTAATTTGTTACAACACTATATGATAGTAAATGTAACACTTAGATCAATATTTATTGTCTTAGTAGTCTTATGAGTTAAGACGTATTGTTTTGCAGTTTACTAGAACATTATTGCAATTTTATAAAAAATATAAAATCATTTTAGTTATGAAACTGGTTTCTGAATAACTATTGTTTACACTATGTTATTATTAATATTGTGAAAATAATATAATTGCAATATTTATTAAAAAAATTGATGCATGTATAGTAATATTTCAAAAATATAATGTTTAATATTGATGGCAGCTAACTATATTTTATTAACACCTGTTGTTAAAATTCTTGAACAAAAAATATATAGCTGATAATAAATATTATATGCGTTTTATTGCCTATCCAATCGTTGATATTTTAGATTTAGGGGAATAACTACTGACCTATTAAAATAAATTTCGTAAATTTGGTGTCTAAAATTCTACTGACATATTTACATATTAAGTAATGTAGATTAGTCGTGTAACAAGATATACTTGATTAGATCTCTAAACAAATCTGTTGGCATAGATTGTAAAACGTTGCAAAGTATTCTGTATTGTGGAAGATTCTATTTCATTATACATATTAATTCAACAATGAAGAAATACATTTAACTTTAATTTAGTTATTTGAGTTACGTGAAGATTTTAAGTCACTTAATTAAAACGCAGTTATATTCTTTTCTTTACTTTTCTTTTTTGATGCTAGATGTACATTTCGGGTACTAAGTTAGCTATTGATAATGGTTACTTTTAACGTTGTTTCTATAACACTAATTCTGTATATGAAAATAAAGTTATAGTTTAGCAATAAAAAACGTTTTAACTTTGTAACATAGTGTTAACTTAAATTGATCTTTTGTATTAATATAAGTTAGAACACCATTTATAGACTCTGCTAAGCATATTGTATTATATTTTGTGCGAGTTTATTAGAAAATGAACTAAGTTGATCATAACAGAGACCAACATATACAGACATTTTTCTTAGTATACGTATTCCAAATTTAGCCTATTTTTTGTAAATCCTTAGATATTCCTTGTTTTTTTTAAGTTCTATTTAAAGCTTTAAACGAGTGTTTTCCACTCCCAGACTAAGCATGAAGTAAAATTTCGAGTTTAGAAAAGCCCCGTGAAAATTTGTCGAGGGTCGCGCAGCGACCCGAGACAAATTTTCTGGGCTTTTCTAAACTCGAAATTTTACTTCATGCGCCAAGCGTATAAAACGCTAATATATTGTGAAATTTATGTATATTCGAACTTCACTTGAAATCTGTGTGTTATACGCGTGGCGCATGAAGTAAAATTTCGAGTTTAGAAAAGCCCAGAAAATTTGAAATTTTCACGGAGCTTTTCTAAACTCGAAATTTTACTTCATGCTTAGTCTGGCACTGTATAACGATACACAATACAAAAGTTATAGTTTATTCTTAGGTTGCAAAATATTTTATTTATAAGCATAGCAATAAAAGTGCTTTACTAATCTTTCAAGATTTATGTAATCTATGATTTTGAATTTTAAATAAAATATTGTTTTTCTCCAACACCCCGAATAAAACACCATATTTTCATAGTTATTAGTACAAAAAAGGACATTCGTATACATTACTAGTTTCCTTGGCAATTGTACAAAAATGTAAATTATTTTCGTCCTCGGCCGAAGAGTAAATTGACATTGATATTTTTACTCAAACTTTAAATTCTTATTAAACATTGAAGTGAAGAAAGTGCGTAATGGAAATAAATAGTGATTCCGATAAATTGATTCTCTGCAGACCACCAAATGTAAAGGAATCAGCTAATATGACCGCTTTGGAATTGTTACTTTCGAAATCAAGATAAGTGTATGAAAATAATTATTGTCGACTCATAGCTTTGCGTAAGTACAAGAAGGATTATTAATGTTATTCCAAATCTTACGTACAACGCATGTAGATTTAATTAAATCAGTTTTTTTATTGGAGTTTGGTAAAGCTTTTTTAAAAAATAATTAAAAATAAGATTACTTGACGTTTCAGCATGTAATCAATGAGATCTTTTACTGTTTGAAGTATTCTGCAACCAAGAATTGACAATTTCATTTATACTAGTGAGAAGAGAGTTAAGGATTTGTTAAGCGCTGTTGGAGAAAAAATAGTATGTTTAATTCGAATAAAAAATGGGTTATTGGGCCTCGTAAGATTGCCGGACTCAGCTGGGCGTCGTGCGGCAAACGTCTTTCTCTTTCCAAAAACCACAATTTTTTATCCTAATGAAACAAATATCTATTTATTCAGAATCAGTTGTGTAGGACTTTATTTTCAAATGATTTTTTTTGTTTTAATACCATTTTGATCTCTATTAGGGTCAACTTAGTTCATTTTTTATGAAACTCGCACAAAATATAATATAATATGCTTAGCAGAGTCTAGTAATGGCGTTCTTATATTAATACAAAAGATAAATTTAAAACAACATTATATTCTACATTGATGAAATTATCTTACACAGCGTAATTTGTTGGTTAGACGTTGTTACTAATTAATTTGCAATATTATTTTAATAAGGATCTTGTTTTTGGAGCTATCAACATTTTATTTAATATGATTAATTGTAAAAGCTTTTACTACATACATATACTTTGCTGGAATTAGCAATACTTTGCTGGAATTAGGCACACAGTGTGTGATACCAGTACAATGTTTATTATTTCCATCTAAAACTTCTAACGTGTGTTTCCACTCCTAGATTAAGCATGTAGTAACATTTTGAGTTTAGAAAAGCCCGAACGTTTGGATTTGGCGTCCAAATTCAAATTTAGGCTTTTCTAATGTCGGAATTTTACCTAATACGACACGCGTATAAAACACTGATTTAATGTGAAGTTCAAAATATGCTGTTTAAGTTTTTTTTTTTAAGTAAAACTCAAGCGCCTAGGAGAAATTTGTTTTCAGTTTCTTTTATTGATTATACTTACATATTCTAAAGAAAATTAGTCGAAATAAATATTCGTAAAATGCATTACCCTCAGAATGCATTTTACGAATATTTATTTCGACTAATTATCTTTGGGGTATGTAAGTATAATCAATAAAAAAAAAACTGAAAACAAATTTCTCCTAGGCGCTTGAGTTTTAGAAGATTTGGTTAGACGAAATAAATGTTTGTAATATTTATTACCGTAAGATAAACTTAAGCAGTATATTTTAAATATCACCTTTAATCAGTGTTTTACACGCGTGGCGAATGAATTAAAATTTCAGGCCTTTCTAACTCGAAATTTTACTTTATGCTTAAACAAGGGGTGGAAACACTCATACGAAGCTTTCAATTTACTGCTTTTACGAAACAACGAATTTGCTGCAAATATACCAAGCTCTGTAATTATCGGGATACGTATATTTAACCCATTAAGCGCCATTAATGCAATATCTCAACATTTTTAATGTTCATTTAATGAAAGTTCTAAATAATTTAATTTCATACATTATATTATTTGACTTGACTTGAGAACGTGTAAAAGAAATATGTACATATTTTGTTATTTAAATATATTCATTGATACTTATTTAAAAAAAATATATTTTTCAGTGTATTTTTATTTTCACAATATTTTATTGTTTTATACGCGTGGCGCATGAAGTAAAATTTCGATTTTAGAAAAGCCTGAAAATTTGGTTTGGCCGCTCCGCTTCGCCTATTTTCTGTAAATCTTTAGATATTCCTTGTTTTTCTTTTAATTTCTATTTTAGGCTTTAACCGAGTGTTTTCCACTCCCAGACTAAGCATGAAGTAAAATTTCGAGTTTAGAAAAGCCCCGTGAAAATTTGTCTCGGGTCGCGCAGCGACCCGAGACAAATTTTCTGGGCTTTTCTAAACTCGAAATTTTACTTCATGCGCCACGAGTATAAAACACTAAATTATTGTGAAATTTATGTATATTCTAACTTCACTTGAAATCTGTGTTTTATACGCGTGGCGCATGAAGTAAAATTTCGAGTTTAGAAAAGCCCGAGACAAATTTTCACGGGGCTTTTCTAAACTCGAAATTTTACTTCATGCTTAGTCTGGGAGTGGAAAATACTCGTTTAAAGCTTAAAATAGAACTTAGAAAAAAACAAGGAATATCTAAAGATTACTTCACAGGGCTTTTCTAAACTCGAAATTTTACTTCATGCTTAGTTTGGAAGTGAAAAACACTTGTTTAAAGCTTAAAATAGAACTTAAAAAACAAGGAATATGTAAAGGTTACTTTACGGGGCTTTTCTAAACTCGAAATTTTACTTCATGCTTAATCTGGGAGTAGAAATACTCATTCGAAACTTCAAATTGAATGCTTTTATAAAATCGAAGAATGCCTAAAAATGTACAGCTCATACATTATGTATATTTAAAATAACAATTCCCAGGATGTAATATTAAAATAAGTTATTCATAGAAATCATAAATAAAAGTGCATAATTTTACCTAATATCAATTTTTAGAGTAAATTCTATAATTGCTCGGTCATTAATGGGTTAAAAGAAAAATCCCATGTATAAGGTTGTGAGTTCACTTATTCTGAAGTATTCTGAAGATTTTTGAATGAAATTAGATAATTTGTTCAATATAAATGTTACCTCAAAGATAAAAGGTATCAGTGGAAATTATATTGAGAGAAGTGAGAAACAAAAGCAACAATTTCCACAGTTTTTTTATGTTTAATCTTTACTATACGGCGTATCCTAAAATCACTTTTACGGGCTTACAAATGTTTCTTATTAAATAATTGAGGTTTCCCGAGAGAGAATTTACGTAGTTTGTCGAGCGCGGCATTGAAGTCTCCAGCGTTAGCCTGTTGCCGCCACCAAAGTTATCCAAGATTTCCGCGCTCGCACTTGAAAAAGCCCGCATGTATTTTTTATTTAAAACTACACTATTCCACACAAGTCCTCGTATTCCATAAGCATGGTAAATCCTGGGCACTATTAACTCTAAACTAAGAGGGTTGGATTTGTACTCACCTCGATGCTGTAAGATTTCTTGATGGCGAACATTTCACGGTTTTTCTGAGCAGCAGCTACAGCGGCCATTTCTTCTTCAACGGTTAGTTACGAAGAAAAACTCTCGGTGAAAATCAGAAAACTTTTATAAACAATTATTTGGAATATTTGTTTATATTTTGTATCAGCCTGAAATCACGGATTCACTGCTGATAATTTTTTGATTGATACAGTCGCGTTTGCAAAATCGGCGAGTGTTAAGACCACGATTAGTGACTGATAACCGTCTGTCTGTATGATTATACACACGCTGACTGTAGCGAGAGTTGGCAAAGCAAAGTGAGTGCAGATTGCTGAGGGGCTTCGGTTTAAGTAGTAGAGCCCCTTCCCACTGGCACCGGACAGCCATCCTTCCATCCTACCATCCTGCCTTCCAACCTATCCTTCTCTTCGTAAAATCCCCGCGTATTGCGCGCAGCCCTTTCATTGTTGTCGAAATGAGACAACAAGTCTGTGCTGCCTGCTGCCTGCTGGCTGCTGGCTGCTGGGATTTGACACTCACGCCTGCGTCACCACGACCACGGCAGCCTCTCTGCTTCTCTTCGGTGCGTGGATGGATGCTGCTGGTTTTCCACACTGGAATCCCCCTCGTCAAGGTCTTCCTGATCATTACTATAATTTTTAATGCTTATACATTATTTTAATATCAAATTAGATGGTATAGTAAATCCCAAGAAGTTAACACTTATTTTATTATTTATTAGCTAGCAGTAGCTTTTTGGGAATCGCTTTGATTTCAAACTAAAAGCCACTAAGTTATATTAATTTCATATGTACTTAAATCAGGAGCGGATCCAGAGAGCAATTATGAGAGTTTGTTCATAACCAGGTTAGGGTTTCTTTATTTTGTTAAAGTATGTCATTTATTATGTTATCAAATCCGGGAGCTTTTCGTTCTTTTAAGTTAGATATTATATTTTAATTTGTTGCTCCGCGAGTACTTTACTAATATTTGCAAAATAAGAGTTTATTGTATCTGCAGTTTCGTCTATATCTGTTGTTCGGGTGTCATTGCCTGTTCGAATTTTTTTGTATATAGTTTTTATTTGTATTTTTTGTATTTATTTGTTTATTTATAGTTTTTCATAGTCTATAGTGGCTGTTGTTACGTTTTTTCAAAATTATTTGTATAGTATTGTACTTTATATTTTTGATTATTTTTTGTTTGATAACTTCGTTTGTGGGATTTTTAAGATGGTTTTTTATACATTTTATTTCTTTTGTTTATTTCTGCTATTATTTGTTTTGTTATCCAGGGACATTCTTGTTTCCTCTTGATTTTTGTTGTGTGTGTGTGTTATTCTCTATCATTCTCTATCATTCTTTGTAGTGCTTTTGACAGTATTTCAAAGTTTTTTAATTCAGTATGTCGAGAGTTTTTGTTTTATTAGATATTTGTGTATAGTTTGTTTTTGTTTGGCTGAAATATTCGTACTTTGCTTTTATTTGATTAGATGTATTTAATTGGACAGTGATGACATTTAAAAAGTATTTTAAAAATAATATTCTATAAATTGTCTAAATTAAATAAGTCAATAACTAACCTATAAAATACAGTATATAGTTTTAATTTTTATTTTTTGTATTTGTTTGATTATCTATAGTTTTTCATATTCTATGGTGGCTGTTGTTACGTTTTTCAAAATTATTTTCATTGTATTGTACTTTTTTTATTTTTGATTATTTTATGTTTGATAACTTCGTTTGTAGGATTTTTAAGATGTTTATACATTTTATTTCTTTTGTTTGTTTCTGCTATTATTTGTTTGGTTATCCACGGACATTCTTTTTTCCTCTTGATTTTAGTTGTGTGTGTGTGTTATTTTTTATCAATATTTGTAGTGCTTTTGACAGTTCTAAGTTTTTTTTTATTTTCAGTGTGTCGATGGTTTTTATTTTTTTAGATATGTGTGTATAGTTTGCTTATATTTGGTTGATATATTCGTACTTTGCTTTTATTTAATTATTGCCCGGTATTATAAACGAATAATAAATCATTAGATAACTATTTGTGGAGTAAATTTATTTACGTAGTCAACTAATGGGCAAATATAATTGCGTATTAAAAAACAAACCTACCAAATAAATAACAACTCTAGAAATAAATAACTTAGTACATTACCTACTGAATTTATACATATTTATTGTGGCGATAAGTAGAATTGCCAATTTTTAAAATTGAATTGTAAATCTTTCAAATTGAATTGTCAAGCAAATTGAAAATTTTGTAAAATCGCTTATAATTAAGGAGAATAACCGTAAGAAATAGGACAGAATTACACTGAACAAGAAAAATAAAGCTTATTAGAAATTATCAAAGACTTAAACAAGTGTTTTCCACTCCCAGGTTAAGCATGAAGTAAAATTTCGAGTTTAGAAAAGCCTGAAAATTTGGTTTGGTCGCGTAGCGCAAAGCGCGGAGCGAGCAAACCAAATTTTCAGGCTTTTCTAAACTCGAAATTTTACTTCATGCGCCACGCGTATAAGACACTGATTTCAAGCGAAGTTTACTCGTTCACAATATTTCAGTGCTTTCAGTGTTTAATGCGCGTGGCGCATGAAGTAAAATTTCGAGTTTAGAAAAGCCTGAAAATTTGGTTTGGTCGCTCCGCGCTTCGCGCTACGCAACTAAACCAAATTTTCAGGCTTTTCTAAACTCGAAATTTTACTTCATGCTTAATCTGGGAGTGGAAAACACTCGTTTAAAGCTTCAAATTGAACTAATTTTAAAAAAGCGTATGCATATCTATACATAAACTTCTGACTTGAAAAACTCTAGGTCTTCGACGGCTTAGAATTTCTTGTGGTTCAAATTAATCACTGTCAGGGAAGATACTATAAGCGAATACACATCTGACACATATGATATGGTAGACATAAAAACCGTAATGAAATTAATAAATACAAGTAGTAGAAGTAATTATAATAATATACTACACATTTGACTTTTAACTGTCAAATTATTTAGAACAAAATTTACTTGGTAGAAAAACAAGGAATTAATTTACTGAGGAGATTTATTAGCCAAATAAAGTTATTTTGGTGTTATAATACTGAAATCATTGGAATAAATTAATTTATTCATAAAGTAAATTTTATTTAAGGAAAAAAAAGTTTCATAATACCGGACATAGATGTATTTAATTGGACAGTAATGGCATTGATTTTTCAGCGACCAATCATTTAAAAAGTATTTTAAAAATAATACTCCATAAGTTGTCTAAACTAAATAAGTCAATAGCTAACCTATAAAATCAAGGAGTAAAACGCTAAAGTTATTCTATTTTTAATAACATAAAATTGAATGTTGCATTTTAACTTATATTCATTTATACTTAACTTATATTCATTTATACTTCTCTTTTCCTAAAATGAAAAAACCACAACTTTATGGGGATTATCCAGTATTTTCTAAAAATAATCATTCATAACTATGATGTCTGGTTTTATTTTGGTTTAGTAATTATTGTTGCAAAATAATCAAGTAATTTAGAAGGTATGTTACACTATTCTAATCTAATATTCTATTTCTAATGTTTGTAAAACTTCATTTCATCTAATAAATGATTAGATTGAAATTTTCTTCTAACGAGTGTCTCCACTCCCAGACTAAGCATGAAGTAAAATTTCGAGTTTAGAAAAGCCTAAAAATTTGGCTCGGGCGCGTAGCGAAGCGAAGCGACCGAGCCAAATTAGGCTTTTCTAAACTCGAAATTTTACTTCATGCGCCACGCGTATAAAACACTGATTTCAAGTGAAGTTCAAAATATACTGATAAGATTCATACATTTATGATCTATTGCATTATTAAATAAATTCTAAATAACCCAATTTTGTTATGACAATTGAGTTATGTATAAGACTTAAACTATTCGTTTATACTTAACTTATATTCATTTATATGTCTCTTCTCTTAAAATATAAAAAAACACAACTTAAAGGGGAATTATTCAGTATTTTCTAAAAAAAAAAAATCATTCATAACTGTGATGTCTGGTTTTATTTCGGTTTAGTAATTATCGTTGCAAAATAATTAAGTAATTTAGAAGGTATATTACACTATTTTTTCTTATGATTGTGAAAATGCATTTCTTCTAATAAATGATTAGATTGAAATTTACTTCTAATGAGTGTCTCCACTCGCAGACTAAGCATGAAGTAAAATTTCGAGTTTAGAAAAGCCTGAAAATTTGGCTCGGGCGCTAGCGAGGCAAAGCGACCGAGCCAAATTAGGCTTTTCAAAAACTCGAAATTTTACTTCATGCGCCACGCGTATAAAACACTGATTTCAAGTGAAGTTCAAAATATACCGATAAGATTTATTCATTTATGATCTATTGCATTATTAAATAAATTCTAGAGAACCCCATTTTCTTATGACAATTGAGTTATGTATAAGACTTAAACTATTCGTTTATACTTAACTTATATTCGTTTATACTTCTCTTCTCTTAAAATGTAAAAAACCACAACTTAAAGGGGAATTATCCAGTATTTTCTAAAAAAATATTCATTCATAACTGTGCTGTCTGCTTTTATTTCGGCTTAGTAATTATCGTTGCAAAATACTAAGTAACATGTCTAGTATTTATTTACATTAGCGCAGTAATCAATCAAGATGATTCGTGTCTTAATAATATTTCAGGAGTTTCCAATCGGCGATTATAATTAATTGCTCTAGGAAGTCCCGTCTTATATACTAATTATATTTATGTATTTCTTAAAACCAAAAGCCAACCTACAAACAATTCCCAATAACAAAATCGAAGGAAAATTAATTCATGTTGTATCAATTAATTACGTGTATAACGATAAAATTATGATAATTTTAAGCGGACGTTTAAAATATTTATTTTCGAGAAAACAAAAAATATAATTGTTTACAAGAATACGGCAATTATCTACTACATATTTAATGTATAATTTACGTATTATTTAAAAAAAACAACATGAGTTGGTGTTTTTCTCATTTCTATGAGAACATCATTAGATTCGAAGTAATATAATAAATAAATAATCGTTATTTACAGAGGTTTACAAGTATCATACATAGTAATGTAAAATTAGCGGTAATTTAAAATTAGGTAATATTCTCGGTAATATTACTAAAAACATATTTAACAATTTTCTAATAACTTCGAATGTCCGAAAAAATGTTCTACAAGAAATAAAACACTTTATTATGTTTAACATCATGTATTTTAAGATTAATCTGCGCATTTTGAGGATTGAAAATAATAATAAAAAATTCCAAGTAACATTTTTGACATAAAATAAATGGTAAATTTAAATGTAAAATTTATAGTAAGTTCATTGTTTTTATAAAATGTGTAAATGTAAAAAAGGGAATCTATAAATACTGAAAATAAAATGCAAACATTTTACTTCGAAATGTTACCATTATTTTTAACCTTTAAAATGCATGATGTTATAAATAATAAAGTGTTTTATTTCTTGTAGAACATTTTTACGGACATTCGAAATTATTAGAAAATTGTTAAAAGATCGCGTTTTGAATTTCACGCTAAACAATTGGCAATTTAAAGTGAGACATAAAATAAATGGAAAATTGAAAGGTAAAATTGATAGTAAGGTCATTGTTTTTATAAAATGTGTAAATGTAAAAAAAGGGAATCTGTAAATCTTGAAAATAAAATGCAAACATTTTACTTGGATTTTTTTATTAGTATTTTCAATCTTTAAAATGCGCAGATTTTTTATCTTTTAAATGCATAATGTTATAAATAATAAAGTGTTTCATTTCTTGTATAACATTTTTTTCGGACATTGGAAATTATTAGAAAACTATTAAATGATCGTGTTTTGAACTCCACGTTAAACAATTGGTAATTTAAAGTAAGACATAAAATAAATGGGAAATTAAAATGTAAAATTTATAGTAAGGTAATTGTTTTTATAAAATGTGTAAATGTAAAAAAAGGGAATCTGTAAATATTGAAAATAAAATGCAAACATTTTACTTGGAATTTTTTATTATTATTTTCAATCTTTAAAATGCTCAGATTTTTAATCTTTAAAATGCATGATGTTATAAATAATAAAGTGTTTCATTTCTTGTACAACATTTTTTTCGGATATTGGAAATTATTAGAAAATTGTTAAACGATCGCGTTTTGAACTTCACGTTTAATCAGCGTTAGCGCGCCTGAAGCATGAAGTAAATATTTCGAGTTTAGAAAAGCCTGAAAATTTTGATTGGTCGCTCCGCTTCGCGGAGCGACCAATCCAAATTTTCTGACTTTTCTAAACTCAAAATATTTACTTCATGCTTAATCATGGAATGGAAAACACTCGTTAAAAAACCGAAATATTAAAATTAAGACTTTACCCAGCAAATGAATCTGTCATCTAACTAAACCAGTGTCAATTGTTTTCCAAATAAAATAAATAAATCAAACCTAAATTTTCAGCAGGGTCGTTAAAAAAACGTGTTTTTCATATTAATTATAACATTTTTTTTTGCTGAAACAGTGTTTAAGGCATTAACAATTAAAAACGTGTTTAAATCATGTTTAAACCGTTTTGAAAACATGTTTAAATCGTATTCAAAACGTGTTTAAAACGTATTTAAAACTTGTTTAAAACGTATTTAAAACGTGTTTAAAACATAACAAGCCATATTAATAGACGTTAGCATACAGCTTTAACACAGTTCTAAGGATGATATTGACATTTTCGAATTAATAAAACGTTTTAGTAGATTACTATTGTTAGTTTACAACTAATAATTTAATAGCCCTAGTTTAAGTCTTACACATAACTTAATTGTCATAACAATATGGGGTTATTTAGAATTTATTTAATATTGCAATAGATCATAAATGTATAAACCTTATCGCTATATTTTGAACTTCACTTGAAATAAGTGTTTTATACGCGTGGCGCATGAAGTAAAATTTCGAGTTTAGAAAAGCCTCATTTGGCTCGGTCGCTTCGCTTCGCTACGCGCCCGAGCCAAATTTTCAGGCTTTTCTAAACTCGAAATTTTACTTCATGCTTAGTCTGGGATTGGAGACACTCGTTAGAAGTAAATTTCAAATTAATAATTTATTAGAAGAAATACATTTTCCTAAAGATATAAAATAACAGTATAACTAATTTATCTATTATCACACATGAAATAACGGAATGTCTTGACTCAACGGGGCAAATTGATGTAATTTATACAGACATGTCAAAGGCTTTCGACAGAGTTGATCATAAACTGTTATTAGCTAAACTTGATTCCTCTGGGTTTGGTAAAAGTGCATCCACACTTATTGGTTCCTATCTTAAAAATCGCGAATCATTTGTTACCCTGAATAGTTTCAAATCCGACTCATACATCCCACGTTCTGGTGTGCCGCAAGGCTCCATCTTGGGGCCATTGCTTTTTAATCTATTTATAAATGTACTTTAGAAATTGTTGAGATGTAAACATCTATTATATGCTGACGATCTAAAAATGTACTCAACAATTGGTACCCTTGATGATTGCCTCCACTTGCAGAACTCACTAGATAGTATCTTGAACTGGTGCACTGTTAATAAACTAAACTTAAATAGTGATAGTAAATTCATGTCCTTCATAAAAAAATCCAAACCCATTGTATTTGCGTATCTAGTTCGTAATAAAACCCTCGAGCAAGTCAAAGTCTTTAAAGATTTAGGTGTTATCTTCGATAATAATTTTACATTCAATCCCCATGCACAGTCCCTTACAAAAAGCGCATTTAGACCACTAGGTTTTATACATCGGAACTCAGCCAACTTACGTGATCTTAGTGCTTTAAATGCGTTATTTAACGCTTACGTTCGGTCCAAGTTGGAATATGCGTCCCTAATATGATTTCCGCAGAATCAACAGCAGAAAAGGCTTGTTGAAGGGGTTTAACGTTCAATTTCTCAAATTTCTCTACTTCGCGGAGCAACGAATCAAAATGTTCAGGCTTTTCTAAACTCGAAATATTTACTTCATGGAATGGAAAACACTCGTTAAAAAACCAAAATATTAAAATCAAGACTGTTTACCCAGCACATGAATCTGCCATCGAACTAAACCAAAGTGTCAATTGTTTTCTAAGCTAATCTCATGACTGTCAACTTCAACATTTCCAAAAAATAATAATTTTCGAGAAAAAATAATGTAATCTTATATTCGCATAGAATTTAGTTTATTATTTGATATTATTATTATGTTGTTGTATAAAGGAGAAATCTGTTGAAATAAATAAAATAAATAAATCGAATTGAATCCAGACAAAACGTTAACATTAATAGTACTAAACAAATTTCGTAACAAATTAAATAACAAATATCTCAAAAATTTACAAAAATCATACATCTTCAATTATAATAATATTTTTAAATTTGAAATAATAATTATTTTAAATAAAATTATTAAAACCAGCAAACATAAATTAATGAAAACCTGTTCAAATTAACACAAATTGACAAAAACACAACAATTACTATTTTAACAGGAATATTGGACGAAAATGGTATGAACTTGGCTTAAAAATGAAAACAAACATTTTCAACGAACTTATTACTTAATATAAAAAAATTACAAAAGTGTACGTAAAATATAACCAAGCATAAATATTCAAAAACGATTTAAAACAAAAGTAAAATTCGTAAATTTAACAAAGCTACTAACTGAAGTCGCCGAGATTTTTAATTTCAATAAAATCGATCCAAATTGATAGACTCAATATAAAATGATAAAAATCTTAATAATTTAAAATTACATGGAAAATTAATGCTATTAAATTAGATGTCTTGTCTTTAACGAGTGTTTAGCGCTCCCAGATTAAGCATAAGGTAACAGTTGTTATGTTTAAAATACTTTGTTTTAAAAGAGTATTTTAAACATGTTTAAAAACAGCAGTCGTCTTTTAAACGGTTTTGTTTTAAACATGTTTTAAGTGTAAAATTCGTTTAAAACATGTTTTAAACGTTAAATTTGCTTAAAACGTTTTTTTATTATCTATATATAAACTATATTTTATACTACTCCTCTAGGCATCTTCTGTTTACATTTTTAATTTTAGTTAAATTGTTGAAGATATTTCAAAATACATTATTAAAAATAAAAAATTTTCATAAATAAATATCACAATTATGTGTGCATAAATGTGATTTAAAACGTGTTTTAAACATGTTCAGCCTTATTAGCAGAATTGGCGTTAATATCATTATATTTTAATGCTAGTTAACGTCTACTAAACACATACAAACACTATACTAACATTTCGTATTAATAGAACAAAATCTGCATGCTATTAGTTAGTTTTGATATAATGATAAAACTAACGTGGTAAGATTACATTTTCATGTGTTCTAACTTTATAATAATAATAATAATAATATTTATTACCCAACAGGAAAAATCCTAAATATATGTACAATAATATTATAGAATAATATAATACTTAACAAATAATAATAACCAAAATAAATGATAAACCTAAACAATAAAATGGTAACTTTTAAGTAACATATAAAATTAATAATTAACACAAAGCAAAATTGACTCTAATGAGTCATGAAATATGTCACAAGTGGCAGGCAAACTATTGAATATATTACAGACAATGTGTACGAGTGATTTTAATCCAAAGTTATTCCAAAATGAGCTAATGCTAAATGTAGGTTTATGCCTACTGTTAAAAGTTACAATATGCATTCTCACCAGTTGCAATAGGCAAGAACAGTCTATCATGTAACGCAATAGCTTGAGCAAAAAACGATGCCTGCATTGAGACGTCGGAAGTAAAGTGATTCAACGTTAAATTTTTCAATCAACAATATATGATCATAACCTCTAATAGGGTAGCATACATTACCTTTAAAGTAGATAAATTTGAGACATTTTCGTTGAATCCCTTCAACAAGCCTTTTCTGCTGTTGATTCTGCGGAAACCATATTAAGGACGCATATTCCAACTTGGACCGAACGTAAGCGTTAAATAACACCTTTAAAGCACTAAGATCAAGTACGTTGGCTGAGTTCCGATGTATAAAACCTAGTGCTCTAAATGCGCTTTTTCTAAGGGACTCTACATGGGGATTGAATGTGAAATTATTATCGAAGATAACACCTAAATCTTTAAAGACTTTGACTTGCTCGATGGTTTTATTACTAACTAGATACGAAAATACAATGGGTTTGGATTTTTTTTATGAAGGACATAAATTTACATTTATCACTATTTAAGTTTAGTTTATTAACAGTGCACCAGTTCGAGATACAATCCAGCGAGTTCTGCAAGTGGAGGCAATCATCAAGGGTACCAATTTATTTTTATATAAATAATACAATTTAAACACTTTCAAATATATATTGTGCATTCGCTACAATTGTTTCGCCACACTGTGGCTTCCTCAGGCGAAGAAATGATAAATAAAGGGTCCCAATTGTTGAGTACATTTTTAGATCGTCAGCATATAATAGATGTTTACATGTCAGCAATTTCGAACGATCATTTATTGATAAATTAAAAAGCAATGGCCCCAAGATGGAGCCTTGCGGCACACCAGAACGTGGGATGTATGAGTCGGATTTGAAACTATTTAGGGTAACAAATGATTCGCGATTTTTAAGATAGGAGCCAATAAGTGTGGATGCACTTTTACCAAACCCAAAGGAATCAAGTTTAGCTAATAACAGTTTATGATCAACTCTGTCGAAAGCCTTTGACATGTCTGTATAAATTACATCAATTTGCCCCGTTGAGTCAAGTCATTCCGCTATTTCATGTGTGATAATAGATAAATTAGTTCCACTGTTCTTTTTATATGTTTGTGAAAATGTATTTCTTCTAATAAATTATTAATTTAAAATTTACTTCTAACAAGTGTCTCCAATCCCAGACTAAGCGTGAAGTAAAATTTCGAGTTTAGAAAAGCCTGAAAATTTATCTCGTCCGCGTAGCGAAGCGAAGCGACCGAGTCAAATTAGGCTTTTCTAAACTCGAAATTGTACTTTATTCGCCACGCGTATAAAACACTGATTTCAAGTGAAGTTCAAAATATAGCGATAAGGTTTATACATTTATGATCTATTGCAATATTAAATAAATTCTAAATTACCCCATATTGTTATGACAATTAAGTTATGTGTAAGACTTAAACTAGGGCTATTAAATTATTAGTTGTAAACTAACAATAGTAATCTACTAAAACGTTTTATTAATCCGAAAATGGCAATATCATCCTTAGAACTGTGTTAAAGCTGTATGCTAACGTCTATTAATAAGGCTGGTTATGTTTTAAACACGTTTTAAACATGTTTTAAACACGTTTTAAACACGTTTTTAATTGTTAATGTTTTAAATACTATTTCAGTGAAAAATTAACGTTTTGTAAAAAAAACTGTTTGTTTTAAGTAAAATTAAAAAACAAAAATTTTAACCACCCTGCTGAAAATTTAGGTTTGCTGAAGCGCGCTAGCAAAGCGAGTTGCGCCTCGGTAAATCCAAATTTTCAGTCTTTTCTAAACTCGAAATTTTACTTCATGCGCCACGCGTGTGTAACACCGATTTGATGTTAAGTTTAAAATAGACTATTATCAAATATTTGTAAATAAACCACTTTAATTATTATCATAATGTAACAGTGAATACAAATGGTATTGATTTTTTTGACTTTTTTCATTTATTATGCATGCGCACGAAAGAAAGTCACCAATGTTACCGAAACAGCTGGGTAATTTATGGTAAATTACCGGTGGTAATTACCAGCGTAAATTACCACTAATATCAAAAATCCTACATACAGACAAATAATAAATATTTATTAGACAGTCTTAGACAGTCTATTATACATAAAAAAAATTGTTATTCCTTACTTGACTTGACTTGACTTACGTGAAGTAAGGAATAACAGTTTTTTTTATGTGTAATAATCACTTTACGTAAATTCAAAAACATATAGGAGTCTATCATAATGGATTGTGAAGGGATTGCTTTATTTTATTTATTATTTATAATAATTTAGCTTTTTATAATTGATTCATATATCTCATACACTTTTATAATTTCTTGTACATTAATACCGACTTTTAATTAAATAGTAAACAAGAACGTAAATCTTAAAATAGGTTCACTCTATTGTGAACGAAATTGCACTAATAATCATGTATTTCTATTTTTAGAGTGTTAAGAATTATAGTGTACATTATTATTACTTATAATATAATTAGGAATCACATTCATGACTCACTCCTTATTTAAATTCATCTACTTTAATCCAGCGATAAAACCCATGGTCAATCAAATTTACGCACCTAATAAACACAAATCAAAATCCGGCCAAAACACACCAAAAAAACAACTATCAAGCGGGAATTACATTTACCCAATAAATATAAATGATGCAATACGCATCATCCATTTTTCTAATTATCTTAAAAATGCAATAGCCTGAATAAAACAACATCAACGAATTCAATTCCGCAAATCCAAAACGCATAATACGAGAGACGAGGAATTCCTGTGTCAAGGATTCTCGATAAGGAATCCCCCTTAACAGTTGCAAATCGTTATCGCGAATAAGACATTATTCAACATTTAATGATTAATAGAATTGTTTGCGTTTTATGTAGTAATTAATGTATGATGATTTGTAATTGCAAACCGTGAATTTGTATTGTTCGGATGTGTGTTCTCGTAAAACACGAAAAGAATAAATTAGTTTCACTGTTTTTTTTTATACTTCACTCTTCGTGCCATTGTTGTTGGTGTGATTTTATATAAACAAATATTGCGTCAGTTTTATGTTCTGTTAAGACGTACGTGAGTATAATTATTCAATTTGTGTTAAATTAAAATTCATTGTGGTGAAGAAAAAATATAGTACACAGTTTTTACAAGAATTAATGGATTTTTTGCCATATTATTCATAAAAGTAACCTTCTCGTGTGGTTTACTTTTTGTGGTTGAGCGTTTAACCCTGAAAACTCCCTTCGATTTATTGCATAAGTCCACTCATGTTCTGCATTGATGTAAATAATGTAAAGATAAATGTTGATGTCCTGGGCATACATAGTTTAGAGGTGCATATATTCTAGGCCTCACAATGTTGGAGGCAATAAATTAGAAGATGAATATAGTTGTCTAAATTAGGACGAAAAGAAAAAATCTAATTTGATCTTTACGCAATTTAAACAGATGAGAATTTTAAGAATTTAAGTAGTATTGATAATTAAGAAAATGGCAATAATTATTAAAATATACTAAAGCTATGAAACGGAGTTTCTAAAAAGGGTAGGGTCGTGCCATTGTTGTCATCTCGGGGTTGGCGACTGATAGCGGTATTTTTATTTGAAACTTTTCTTTTTATTGTTTACTGTTAGTTTGTGCTGCAAAGTGTTTTTTTATTGATGTATTTTAAACTTAGTAGTATACATAAATGTATTGTGTTTTACATGAATATATTATTGTTGTAAAAATGGTCCAATCCGTTATATAAATATTTTAACTAAAATTATTAAATACTCATTATTACAAATATGAAAAAATATTAATTTTGTAGATAACTGCCGAATAGTACATACAGGGAATTTTTCTTTTAGAACTTTTGTACGCGTGGCGCATGAAGTAAAATTTCGAGTTTAGAAAAGCCCCGTGAAAATTTGTCGAGGGTCGCGTAGCGACCCGAGACAAATTTTCTACGCGGGACTTTTCTAAACTCGAAATTTTACTTCATGCTTAGCCTGAAAGTGGAAGATACTCGTTACTTTGAAATATACTACAAGTGTTAAAATGTGTATCGTAAGTGTTACAAAGAAAAAAAATAGCATAGCGATCTCATTATAGTTCAATTCAAACTCGTGTCACGATTCGTTGACACGATTCGTTAAATGTTGGCTAGCGCCGACTTATGTCAAGTGTCATTATAGTTTAAATGTCGGCTACCACCGACTTATGTCAACTGTTATTACAGTCCAAATGTCATAACGAATTCTATTTAAAATAATGGCCAATGACGTCACACGTCAAACGCTAGTGACGTCACAGTATTTTTGAGCGCGCAAAAAAGGGCGCAATAATGAACAAATTTGACCTGTTTAAGCGTTACTAAGAAAACTGGTAAAGTTCGTTTTTATTTTTAATATTACATAGTTTACTCGCACCCTGTGTACAAAAACTTTCGATGGATTTTTCAAGTAAAGTACCATTTATACGAATGGTAGATAAAAAACTACTATTTATTTTCAGAGCTCTATTTCTTAAAATTTAAAAATAATACACCTGTATGTCATCATAGCCGAAGGAGGTCAAATAAAAATCTGATATAAAATGAGCAAATGAGCTCATTTTATGTGCCTACCCAAAATATATCCATCATCAATTGTTTTTGAGTTATACGCCAAAACTCAAAATTAAACAATTTAGAAATATTGAAGTAACTTCTCTATTTAAAAATATATTGACATGCAGTAAAAACTTTCTTATTGCACTTTTTTAAGTAGAGTTTGTTGACCATATCAGATTTGTATTTGACCTCATTCAGCTATGACATAAAGGTGTATTGTTTTGAATAGAAATCATAGCTGGCCATGACGAGAACAAGAGTTCAATTTGAAGCTTTAAAGGAGTGTTGTTCACTTCCAAACTAAGCATGAAGTAAAATTTCGAGTTTAGAAAAGCCCGAGCATTTGGATTAAATCCAAACTTAGGCTTTTCTAAACTCGAAATTTTACTTCATGCGCCACGCGTATTAAACACTGAAAACACTGAAATATTGTTAACAAGTGAACTTCACTTGAAATCAGTGTCTTATACGCGTGGCGCATGAAGTAAAATTTCGAGTTTAGAAAATCCTGAAAATTTGGTTTGGTCGCGTAGCGCTACGCGCTACGCGACCAAACCAAATTTTCAGGCTTTTCTAAACTCGAAATTTTACTTCATGCTTAATCTGTGAGTGGAAAACACTCGTTTAACGCTTTCAATTAAACTTAAAAAAACAACGCATGTATGATAATTTACAGCATAAATTAGGATATGTATACTTGAAAGAAAAATTCATCCTATACAGGGAATTTTTCTTTCTAGTATACATATTCTAATTTATGCTGTAAATTACCATACATGCGTTGATTTTTTTGTTTTGTTTGAGTATTCTATCAATAACCTTAAAATTGAAATAAAAGCACAAAGCTGAGAGGGTTTGACTTTTTAATGTTGTTATTGTTTTATTTCAATATAAATCTTAAATTTCATCGTGTATTGACATCATCAATTGAATAATACATAATTCAAAAAAATAGTACTGTATTTATTATATAAAAAAATAACTGTTATGTTTTGTAAATACAAATTATTGTTATATCAGTATATATAAAAGATCAATCACCGCAACACTTTTATTTTTGTACGAACGGGTTATCCCGTAGTGAGTTGGAAAAACCGTACCTGTAAAACGAGGCAATTTTTGCTCTTAAATGCAAACCAGTTTTGAGAACGCGAAATTGAAGCATGACAATAAACCCGCAAATCGTGTGTGTTATTGTGTACATTTTTTCGATCATCGTGTAATTTTCAAGCGAAATGTTCGATAATGAGGCCGGGCTTTTTCATTGGCGATCATTAAAATTGGTCACTGCAGTTGTGGTTTGCTGCATAAGAAGAAATCAACCTTACATTTTTCCGTTCTGTTAATGAAAAGGTCAAAAGGTTTTTCTATGTTTCAATGATTTTTAATTGATTTAATCAATTTTATTATGGAACGATAATTGCCTAATTAAAAAAAGCCGAAGATTAATTATACATAAAATAAAATAAATAGAAAACTCTAAAATGCACTAAAATGTGCATTTTAGTGTTTTCTATTTTTTTAATTTTACAAAACTGTAATTTTACCAAACTGTAAAATTCATGCTAAAATGTTCTCTGGTTTTCCAAAAAAACTTTTGTAAATAAGACTTCTTGGAGGTAAGAAAAAGTAAACACTGATATTTAGCCATTACATTTTATTTTAGCGACAAGTTTCGAATTACACAGGTGTGCACATAATGTTTTATCTACGACACACAGTAGATCAGAATCCCGAAAAGCTGGTTAAAAGTAAAAAAAAATACTATCTGTGGATTTTGACGTTACTATTTCGATAGATTAGTATTAGCTCTATCAAATTCTCTATTCAGTTACCGTTTATATCTTATACCTAAGCGTAGTGCCGATTTGAAAAGTAACCCTGGAGCGGTGCACATCTGGCGAGCACAATTGCGGGATTTTTACGATTTTGGTATTTGTGGATTGATAAGCGTGTAATTAACGGAATTTAGATCGTAAAATGGATTCATCTTATTAACGTAAGAAGAATTATTGACTGCGTGATAAATCGTTAAAATAATATATTATTTTAATAATTACCAGTTTTTGCCAATGAAAATCTACATAAAAAATAATGAAAATATTATTTTAAACAAGAAAAAAGTTATTTGTTCTGCCGTGTTCGATCAAAAGCTTAACGCCAATGCTATTGTAAAAATAAACAGCAAAAACATTGCTGCCATTATGTGCCATTTCGTTTGTAGTGCAGCTTCTGTTATTAATTGTCCTATCTGGTTAGCTGCTTAAATAAATAGGCATTTATTGTCAATTTATTGTAGGAAAAATAAACTGCAGGGAATCTTAGATCTTTCTCCATCACATTTATTGTTGTTTGGAAAGAAATTACAAAAAATTACAGCCGATTCGGACGGCAATACCGTCAGTATACGGCGAAGACGGATCCTCCTCTCGGTAAACATTGCCTCCTGGCGGAAGTCCTACAGATTGCTAGAACTGTCAGAAACAGTTCAGCATGCATTTTTTTGCTAAGAATGAGTATGATTCTAAAATAGACTAAAAGAAATAAACTTCAAAAAAAACTAACAAAGTGGAACTTTGACAAAAATATCGTCAATTTCAACGTCATTTCTGCTGGTTTTTTGTTGTTTAAAAAAACTATCATACATATTGAAACAATTCTAGTCTATCATATGGAGAAAGCATTTCTAAACACAAAAAACAATTGTTCGAATGTAATTCGTTAAAAATTATGTTAGTTATTACTTCCACCAGATAAAAATAACGTTTTCTTGTAAATATGTTTATAGATTTAATATTAAAGTATATATTAAGAATAAGTTTCTCTGAAAATAATTAATTTAATATATTGGATCCGTCATTTTGTTTTGCGCATTTTTGAGTTTAACAAAACAGCCGACATCAATTTGAATTATTGTTGTTGTTTAATAAAATTTCGGATACAGGGTTTTTTGAGATCACTGTTGAGAATCTCAGTGATTTGAAAAAACCCTATATCCGAAATTTTATTATACATAAACAATAATTAAAATTGATGGCGGCTTTTTTTTATAACTTTAAATTTTAGATTCTTAATCAACGACCACGGAAAAACTCTATATCCAAAATATCATAAGAGTATGACAATTTTTATCATTTTTGTCCGCTTTTTTGGATCCACCATATTATTCAAATTTGTAATTACATATTCTCAATAAGCAACCTCCGAATTTTTATGAAAATATGACAACTTTAATAATTTTTGAGAATCTCAGTGATCTCAAAAAACCCTATATCCGAAATTTTATTAGACAATAACAACAATTAAAATTAATGTCGGCTGTTTTGGTTATAACTTTTAATTTTAGATTTTTAATCAACGACCACGGAAAAACTCTATATCCAAAATATCATGAAAGTATGACAATTTTTATCGTTTTTGTCCGCTATTTTGGATCCACCATTTTGTTATTCAAATTTGTAATTACATATTCTCAATAAGCGACCTCGAAATGCCTTGTATCCAAATTTTTAGGAAAATATGACAACTTTAATAATTTTTATACGCCATATTAAATCCGCCATTTTGTTTTTCAATTTTTTATCTCAGATTCGTAATCAGCGGCCTCAAAAAACCCGATATACTAATTTTCATTCAATTCGGATTTTGGCCACAGTTTTGGCATGTGGGACGACTGTGCGACATCACCAAAAAAGCCTTATTTATACATCGATTAATATACTTGATGCACAACTTATCAGCACTACTGTAAATGGCCAATGCATTTTGAATAACTACAACATTTATGACAATTCACGGTCCACTAAAAAAACTTATTTGCGCATCTATTCTAAATGTAACGTGAAATTATTGTTTCAGAATGGTTAAATCACCCAAATACTAATGACATTAACAATATTATTTGAATATAAATAAATAAAAACCAAAACAATTTCATATTATATTCATATTATCTACTCGGGTCTCAACTAAACGGTTTTCAGAAATGCAAAATAATTTTATTTAGTACTTTGTTTCATAAATTTATTTTTCTAAAGATCTTCAAAAACACTTATCAAAATGGTTGTATTTTTCACTTAGATAAAAATAAAAATAAAATGAAATGAATAACAAAATAAATTACTAACCAGGGTTGTTAAGTTTAAAACACTTTGTTTTAAAAAAGTGTTTAAAACATGTTTGAAAACAAGTGATGTGTTTTAAACAGTTTTGTTTTAAACGTTTAATTGGTTTAAAATGCTTTTTTTTAATAATGAGATATACGGTGAGGATTTTTTGTTCGCTGAACATAGGCTTCCTATGTTCAATTTTTTAAAGTCCATGTCAATACATTGTTTCATTTATTTCACGGTGAATTATCTCAATACATTACGAGCAATTACAACACATCCGAGTAACCTCTGATAAAATAATTGTTATTAATGTCACTCAATACAATAGGAGAGTTAATGTTTGAGCTGGAATAGTTGACACTATTCCCTTTTTATTAAGGGCAACCTAACTGCTGTTAAATGTTTGGAACTTCTTCGAAAAGACATTGTACCACAACTACAAGTCTTCAATATTGAGAGCGCATGGTTTCAAATGGACGGCGCTCCACCACATTCCACAGGCCCTGTTACACGTTTCCTGAATGAAACCTGAATTGGAAGATTTAGACCCATAGCTTGGCCACCTCGGTCTTCCGATTTATCGCCAAACGATTTCTTTCTTTGAGGTTATCTCCAATCCAAAATCTACAATAATATAGCAATAGAGAGTACACAAGAACTAAATAACAGAATAAGTATCGCCTGCAATTAAATAAATCCAGTTTTCTTAAGAAATACTGTACAAGGATTTTACAATCGCTTGGCATATTGCTTGGAGCAGGAAGGTGGTCACTTTGAACATTTGTACTAAACCGAAAATAAAATGTCAGTCCCTTCAAAAGCATAAATAAAATATTTGTAAGTTTAGTTGCTTAATCCGTAAAATTAATGAAATAATGTATTGACATGAACTTTCTAATACTAAATATAGGAAACGTATGTTCAGCGAAAAAAAAAAATCTCACGGTATATTGAATAAAACATAGCTTAATTTGAAACCCTTGAAAATAATATACTATTTTAACATCCTGCATATTAATTTGACATCCTTAACCCCACTTTTGGCAACAATGAAAGATTAATAAGCTGCTTTAGAACTTTAGTATAAATGAGAGTTTTATACGCGTGGCGTATAAAATAAAATTTCGAGTTCAGAAAAAACTGAAAGTTTGGATTTACCAAGGCGCGATTCACTTTGATCGCGCGCACCGGCAAATCTAAATTTTCAGGCTTTTCTAAACTTGAAATATTACTTTATGCTTAATCTGAGAGCAGAAAATACTCGTTAAAGGCAAGGCATTCAATTTAATAGCATTCATTTTTGATGTAATTTTGAATTATTAAGATTTTTTTCATTTTAGATTTAGTTTATCAATTTGGATAGATTTTGTTGAAATTAAAAATGTTCACGACTTCAGTTAATAGCTTTGTTAAATTTGTGAAGAGGATGTCCGTTTTGACCCTTGTGTTTGAATGCCAATAACACAAAAAGTATTTCTTTAATATTCATCATTTAAACATAACCATAAGAGCAATCAATTCTACGCAACAAATTCTGATTTTGATTTTTGTCCTTTACAAATATTGTTTATATTGGTTGCTCCGTCGTTCATGCGCCACGCGTATAAAACATTGATTTTAAATGCAGTACAAAATATATTGATTAGGTATAATCTATTTTTTTTAATATGACCAATCAAATTTGACATTTCAAGAATTTAGTGGCGTGATGCAGGTTATGTGTTTTAGGTTAGGACAAGATTAATCACATGTTATGTGGAAAATTACTTTTAATTTGTAGGTTATGTGATGGGAAATGTAACATTAATATGACAATTCAATTAACTCACAAAGATTACGATAACAAATGTATTTACCTATCACCGCCTCAAATTATTTGTACCTACTACCAATTTAATAAAGTGTCTCTGAGGATCAGGTAGGATAGGAGGATTAAGTATAATTTCTTGCTCAGGAATATCTGTCTTCTTTATTATCCCATTTATATGTTCAAATTTTAAAAAAGTTCTAAATACAAGGCATTTTTCTTTTAGGTATATATGTTACGATTTTTCAATGTAAATTTTCAGACATTCGTGATCTTATTAAAAACTGTCAATTTAAAAACTCTAACGAGTGTTTTCCACTCCCAGACTAAGCATGAAGTAAAATTTCGAGTTTAGAAAAGCCCCGTGAAAATTTGTCGAGGGTCGCGCAGCGACCCGAGACAAATTTTCTGGGCTTTTCTAAACTCGAAACTTTACTTCATGCGGCACGCGTATAAAACGCTGATTTAAAGTGAAGTTCAAAATATACTGCTTAGTTCTGATCACATATTCATTAATTTTACAAATGTTTATATGGAATATATGAAAATATACTTAAAAGAAAAAATCCCTGTATGTGTTGTAAAGTTGCAAGTTGTAACGTTCTCTTTTTTTGAAAATCTCTGCATCGTGACAATTTATTTGACAAATTATGATTTATTTGTCACTTTGATAATCATTTATCAACATCTCAAAATTTGATGTTTAAAATACCTTAATGTTAAAGCAGGACTGCAACTGTTCCCAGTAAATACACCCTAAGTTTTTTTATATTTAAAAAAATCAGAGTGTATGTACCATCCGTGGAAACAAAATGTTGGGACACGTAAAATTTGTTTAGTGTGTGTCAAACTTTGGATCTTTCTTTTTCTCTCATTTAAATATGTTTATTGTAACTCAATATTATAACTTTTTTTAAATAATTAAATAAATGTTTTATTAATACAAAAATGTTAATATCATCCTTATTAAATGCTTACGTCTATTATTAAGTCTGTAACTCTTTAGTTCTCTATATTTCCAAGTGCCTTAATTTGAGTTACGCACAATAAGATCTGCCAAAAAAATCCTAGGCTTCTTAAGTTTTATACAAAATACCAAAATAGTTTAAATGTAATTATTTCTCTATAATTTCTTTTTGTGCATAATTAAAGCAATTTTACAATATTGGGAGTAATGTTACATTATTATTTATTGAAGTCACGACTGATTTTTAATCGTTACAATTGAAAGATATAAATTATGAACATATGAATAACCATTACACGATCTCATTATCGATAAGGTTAGCTATATAAATCCTTAACCTGCTGAAGAAAGGTTATATTTGAAAGTCCCCGGCCTGTTAAATTAAGCCAGAGTCAATCTACGTCTTTCACGCATTCAAATTTAAACCCGATCAACCCTGAAAATCGCACATTGTCCAATCTGATAATACACAATTAATTATTCTCCCATAAAATAAGCGGGACTCTAATGATTTATGCTATACTATAGTGTAATGTATGCAGAGCGAAATGAGGATATGGATATGAATATGGAAGTGGCTTTAGTTACTGTCACACGCCGGAGCGCTTTCATTACAGATAACAAACCGTTTGTCACGATTCGAGTGACCTTTCCCAGTCAGAAGATTATTCTGTCTTTTAGACAATGTTGCTTTTTGTGTCGCAGTGTTTTTAATAAGATGAATTTACTTTTAAACAGTCGCGGCCAAGGGCGGCTTTCAGCCCTTGACTATAAGAAAGGACGTGTGTGGTAATAAGAGTGTTGTGTTTATTAAATAATTATAACGCAAGTGAAACGGCCTAATTTCATTGGGATTAATGTTTTACTCTTGATTTAAGTCCGTTAATTGAATTGGAGGTTCATTAACAAACATGTTTATGTGAGCCATGGCTTTGACACTCATATAAACACTTATTTTGTAACTGGCTTTCGATAAAAATTATAGAATGGTCTATACATTTTCAACTTAAAATTGGAGAAATGCGAGTTCGAGTCTCGCCTGGGGCGAATAATTTTTTTAACGAAAATATTCGTCCCGGATGCCATGGGTGTTAATTGTGTTGTCCACATTTTCATTAATATGAAAAATTAAAATAGTAAACTGGTCGTGACTGAATGGCTAAGCGCCTAAGTCAATTCCCTAATATTCATCTCATCCCCTAACCCGATTTTCATCCATCTATCCACCTTTCTTTAAAAAAAAAATTCAAATTTGGAAGATTTATGCAACTAGAAGCCTGGTTTATACGGCTAAAATGGCGGAATCTGTTGGCATTTTTGGGCGCGGAATTTAAAATTTGGGGAAAATGCATGTTGACTTGAAATCGGTTCGACCAATATTTATTTTTAAAGGATAAGTATTTAATTAAAGCTGTTAAGCAACAGTATTTATAGTTAATTGTTTCTTTGGATATCATATAACTCCTTTTTGCAATATTTTTCAGTATTAATAAAGCACTTTATTATTTTTTAAATTACCCAACTTACAGGGTTTTTTCTATTGGATTTTACTATTGATCAAATGAGATTCACTATATTCCAAATATCTTTCACCTTGTTGAATATATGTCAAACGATTTTCCGATTTACGCAATGAGTTTCACAATATACGAAATACTTTTCCCTTTAATATTTTTGCTTAACATTTTTGCAGTAACAATAACTTTCTTCTGGAAATATTTAATTTGTATTTATACATACAGGGAGTTTTTCTTTTAAGTATACGTATTTCAAATTCAGCCTATTTTCTGTAAATCTTTAAATATTCCTCGCGTATAAAACACTAAAATATTGTGAAATTTATGTATATTCGAACTTCACTTGAAATCTGTGTTTTATACGCGTGGCGCATGAAGTAAAATTTCGAGTGTAGAAAAGCCCAGAAAATTTTCACGGGGCTTTTCTAAACTCGAAATTTTACTTCATGCTTAGTCTGGGAGTGGAAAACACTCGCTTCAAGCTCCAAATTGAATAGACAACGAATGTTGGAAAATTTACAACTTATGCATGTTTACCTAAAACAAAGTTTACTTGTTCACAATATTTCAGTGCTTTCAGCGTTTTCTGTGGCGCATGAAGTAAATTTTTGAGTTTAGAAAAGCCTGAAAATTTACTTCATTACCTGGGAGTAGAAACACTTGTTAGAAGTTTCGAATTAAACTATGAAAACAAATGCTTGAACATTTACTTCAGTTAGGATATGCATTCTTAAAATAAGAAAAGTATTTTGTGCAATATGAACTTGCTTGGTCCAATTTTAAAGCTATTAATTAAGACAAGTCTGTTCAGATACCACAAAGTGTAGGTGATAAAGGCGGATCTAGTATTATTCAAAAAGAGTTTAGATTTAGTAGACCTGGAGCATATTGTTAAAAACAACTTACAATAGGCGTTCAATATTGTAAAAAATATGTCGTTCACATTCAAAAATAAGTATAAGTATAAGTATAAGTTTATTAATTTCCAATTACAAATGATTACATTCCATTCCATTCCGTTCCATTTGTCATAACAAAAACATTAAACTACGTATTATTAGTGCATACTTAAAAACTATGTTAGTGATATGGTAGATTAATATAATATACATGCATTTCAAATAAATTAGTAATAGTAAAAAAACGAGTTAAAACTTAAAACTAAGGTATATAACATTTTAAAAAGATTTTGTATATCGTGTAAATCACAAATGGACACATAAGTAGTACATGTAACACAAAGCATATCAAGCTGAATATAAATTACTATAATTAATTTGCTTCACAAAATTAAATAATTGTAATGTATGTAACATACCATAGGTTGATAATAGTAAAAAAGAACTAGTTAAAACTTAAAACTAACATTATAAAAAATTCAATATATACATGCATTTCAAATTAATTTGTAATAGTAAAAGAAAAAAAAAACGAGTTAAAACTTAAAACTAAGGTATATAACATTTTAAAATGATTTTGTATGTCGATAAAATTGTGTAAATCACAAATGGACACATAAATAGTACATGTAACACAAAGCAAATCAAGCTGAATATAAATTACTATAATTAATTTGCTTAACAAAATAAAATAATAGAAATGTGTGTAAATTACGGTAGGTTTATTATAGTAAAAAGGAGCTAGTTAAAACTTAAAACTAACATTATAAAATGATTCGATATATCGCTAATATTGTGTAAGTAATAAATACATTCCTAAAACGCTATATTGGAAGTCTCAAAGTGAAATTGCCTATTTGCCTATTTGATATTGATTGGTGTTTATTTGAAGTTGAAGATGTATAGTTCAGGGATCGACAATAAAGCGCTTATAAATTTGTAAAATTTATTAACTTGATAATAAAATTGAGCAGTGCATTATGAACTTCGTTTTAAATCAGTGTTTTATACGAATGTCAGAACTCCATGCTAAATCAAGAAGTGGAAACACTCGTTAGATGCTTTAAATTAAACGCTTTTTAAAATCAACGAACACCCAAATATTTACAGCATATACATCAGGATATGTATACCAAAAAAAATATTTTATATACTTGTGCCAAAATATGCCCGACATAATGTTTTAGTTCTTAAAAGTATACAGAATTAATCCAATATCACTTAACACCATCTCTTAATCTTTAACCTTTCTGTAAATTGCTAAAATTGCTAAAACTGCTAAAAATATTACAAATATCATAGTCAGTTTTAAAATAAAAAAAACATACCCGACAGTTATTTTTGTAATTGCAAATTTCTTTCATTTGGTCATTTTTTAATGTTTTCTGTACATAATCAAGCATCAATTTAGTCCGAATTTAAAACAAAATACGGATTTTTTTTTCAATTGACATGAAAACAATGAATATTTTTGAGTCAATAAAGGCACAATGATCAAATTTACAGTAGCTCTACTTTGGCAAGTTTTAGAAGAAAGGAGTTAAAACAAAATAGTGTTTTCTTTAAATTCATGAAAATAACCGCTTGTTAAATTTTGATAAAACTATGATTCATAAACCGTAATCATTGTTATAAAATTGAAAAGAACGTAACCAAAGCTCTCTTATTATAGTAACGTAAAGTGATAAAAATTCATAAACATTAGATATTCTTTAAAAATATAATAGAGGAAAGTTAACCGCAGATCTAATTTTGATGAAATTCACAAAGATTATTAGAAAAATAATACACTTTATTGAAATGAACATATCGATGCAAAATTACAGAAGCTAAAAGTCGACATTCGTTTCACCTTATCAGATAAGGTACAGTTTATAAATAAAGTTTCTTTTCAAAATAACGATTTTTTGTTGTGGAGCGTAAGTATAAAGCGAGCAGTTCTTAGTACTTGTTAACCTTGCGAATGCAGATCGACTGGAGTTCAAGAAAAATCGGGAGACCGAGGAAATTGCTGCTAATTTAGACCTAAAAATATACACAAAAAGACATGTATATGAATGTTGTAATATTTAAAATAAATCTTAAGAAAATAGATAGGTAACAAATGTACCTAGAAAATAGGAGGTATTTTCTAGAAAACTTCTAGTTATTTTAAAATGTAACTATTAAGAAACAGACATAGCAGATAACAAACCTGTAAAAATTTAAATGAAAATGAATCTCAATTTAAAAGAATCGTATATATTTTTCAATGACGGGCATTGTTGTTGAGAAAGCACAGTTTTTTTGTTGAACTTGCCTGTACATTTTCCAAGATCAAGTTTAGATTCATTCGGAAACAAATATCAACTTAGGTATGATACTTATTTTTTTATATTTAATCAAGTAATATGTTTATTTTTTATTGTGGAGACTTCTACTCCGTATACATGTTAATTTAACAATAAAACACTTTAAACTTTGTTTGTATAACACTTATTTATTTTTCGTGACTGCAGTTTCAGCAACCTTAGCTTGCCATTATCAAACGTGTAGTAATTTACTACACGTTTGATAATGGAAAGCTAAAGTTGCCGAAACTGCAGTCACGAAAAATAAATAAGTGTTATACAAACAAAGTTTAAAGTGTTTTATTGGTAATATGTTTATATACGGGCCTGCCAAGGAACGTGTTACCGTCAAACATTCTAATTTGTTAAAATGTTTGATATAAACACATTACTTGGCAGGCTCGTATATTTTGATCAGTGTATCATTCTCCCATGTTTTCCTATTTTCACGATTTTGTAAGATGGATATTTAAATATCAATTCTATTTTTGTTATATAATATTTTTCCTCGCAATGGCTCGTGTAGGTATATTACTAAAATTAAATCTTTAAGAAGTATTTAGTGTAAGTAATTTATTTCAGTACAATTTCAACTCGAAATCGCACACAAATTCAATAAACAAAGCCTGCTATTAGAAGTAAATGTTTAAATAATCGATCAACAGTGTTTCTAAATTTACAAAAAAATTGATGCGAATGCACCAAAGTTGTGTATAGCATTATAATTAACATTTTCTCAGCAAATTTATGCTCTAAATGTTATCAACATTGTATTCATTATAATTGTTAATAAATAATTATAATGCATAAAATTAGTACTCTAAAAATAAAATGATAAGTAAATAATTAAATATAAGTCACTTAGTTTGTTTCACTACTATTTTTTTATCTCTAGAGAATGAAAAATAGTAGTGCAACAAACCAAGTTACTTTTATTTAATTATCAATATTGTAAACATGTTTCATTAGGTGATAAATGAGAATCAAATTGATAAAATGATAAGAATATAATTTTCTCCAAAATGAAAATGTTCTAGAACAGTGTTTCTCAATGTGACCAATATCGCTCTCCTGGTGCTCAATCGTTATTAAAGCAACATCTCACTATCCGCTCTTGGCGGTGATTTTAATTTTACGTATTTTACTTACGTAAGCATTCGTTTTTTGAACATTAAATAATAAGTATAGGTCAGAGCTTGGCAGGATACGAATCATTGAGGATTCGATTCCCGGATTCGAATCCTTTTAGAGGATACAATAGTGGTATTCGAATACTTTAGTGAAAACGGATTCGTGATCCGGATTCAGTACATTTTTTTTTAAAGGATTCGTATTCGAATCTAGAGGTAGGTGATTCGAATCCTTATAAAAGGATTCGAATCCTTATAAGGAATTTAAATCCTTATAAAGAATTTAAATCCTCCCAAATAATTCGAATCATCGCTATTAAGGCTAGGATTTGAATCCGAATAATTCAAATAGTCGAATATTCTAATATGAATATTTGATTCACAAAGTTATTCATATTTAAATATGTTTTTAAACAAATATTGCGTTATCGAAAATTTAAATATTGAAAATTTTCGAATAATTCAATATTTCTGAATGCATATTCGGTTACTTAAACTTGAAAATTTGAATCTATTATCTGCAACCATTAACATTTTTAATATCACCGTCAGTTTTTATTAACAAAAATGTTCAAAACCTAATTATTTACAGACTAAATATCTGATTAAATAATTATTTTAATAAATGATGATATCTGAGTTATTGAACTTCAGGATAAATCAGTATTTTATACGCGTGGCACATAAAGTAAAATTTCGAGTTTAGAAAAGCCCCGTGAAAAATTGTCTTGGGTCGCTACGCGACCCTCGACAAATTATCTACGCGGGGCTTTTCTAAACTCGAAATTTTACTTCATGCTTAATCAAGGAGTGGAAACACTCAGCAGTAGTTTTAAATAGTTTATTAACACAATGTATAAACTTCTGAAAAATGGTTATATTCTGTTGTAAAAACATCTAGATGATTTAAGATAGAGTAATATTTTCTCGCAAAGTTGAAAATAAAAAAGTGTTCCACCTATCCTGGGACAATCTGTATGTGTACTTAACAGAAAAAAAATATTTGTACACTTAGTTACCATACTTTCTTGTCACGTGTAAAATATTTATATCAAAACATTATTAAATTAACAAAATTGATCTCTTTTGATATACTTTTAAATAGCGATTCTTTTCAAGTAATTTTAGTTGTAGAATGAACTTATATTTTTAATTATTTTCAATTTGTAAAGAGATTTTTCCTTAAATAAATAAGCAACATATTTTAAATTTTTCTACAATTCTTTTTTTGTAATAAACAATTAAAGTCGAGTTCATTTCTATCCGTCCACTTGTAAAAGATGAATAATTGATAATTTCGTAACCGTCATAAAACTAGTCTTGGCAATATTATCAATCATAGGTGAAGGCCTTTAAAAAATAATTTACAGCAATAAATAATTGTAAATATTACATCTAAAATATCTGCTATCGAAAATGACCGATATTTTCAATATTGATACTTTTCACTATAAAGTGATGTATTTTAAACTAACGAGTGTCTTCCACTCCCAGACTAAGCATGAAGTAAAATTTCGAGTTTAGAAAAGCCCTGCGTAGAAAATTTGTCGAGGGTCGCGCAGCGACCCGAGACAAATTTTCATGGGGCTTTTCTAAACTCGAAATTTTACTTCATGCGCCACGCGTATAAAACACTGATTTATCCTGAAGTTCAATAACTCATATATAATCATTTACTAAAATAAATAATTAATCAGATATTCAGTCTGTACATAATTAGGTTTTGAACATTTTTGTTAACAAAACTGATATTAAAAATGTTAACGGTTGCAAATAATAGATTCAAATTTATTTTTAAAGGATTTTTATCCGTGATTCAAAAAAGAGGATTTGAATCTTTGATTCGAATAACATTTTTCTCTTAAGAATCCTTTATTCGAGTATTCGTGATTCGAATCATATTAGGTGATTCGGATTCGTAATTCGAATTCTGTTTTTGAGGATTCATCCCAGCTCTGGTATAAGTGCTATATGTTATTTTACTTTAATTTTTTTCAAATTTCTATGTTAAAGTGTAAATTTTGAAGATTATCACGCAATTTAAGCTGTACAAAATTGAATACTTTAATTTCCAGATGCAACAAAGGCAGCCTTCATAAATATGCGACAATCTTATCACTATAAAAATCTCTTAATTAATATAATTAAAGCGAAGAAAAACTCGTCAACAAGTTTGTCAATAATTACTTTTGTAAAGCAAAAACATTGCATAAAAATCGCACGTAGGTGCGTTTTGTAATTTTTCGAGATATAAACGCAATCGTGTCAAGTACAATTTAGAAAATTACTTGAGACGATATTTCTTCGCGGAATTATTTGTTTCGTTTACTTAATGAGTAATAATTTTCTTTATTACAATCATTTTCGTATTGAAAATTAACTTTATAATTGCTGTTGTATACAAAATTATATAAGAAATATTAGAAAAAATTAACTATTATTGGCACAAGATTATTACATACACAATTACACAAATTCAAATTTAATTTTCGGCCGCATACAGTATTAAATTTATACAAAGAAATCAAATGAATAACTACAAAACGTGAATAAACATTTCATCTTAATCTCTAATTAGTAAAACACTGGGTTTAAACTTTGTTTACAATTTTTTTTATAAAAAAACACTTGGATATTGTTTCACTATTTGTTTTTATTTTTGAAAAACTGACTAGTTTCGGTCAGACGACCATTTTCAAAGTTATTACAAGAATGATGTTACAAGAGGAGTGGTGTGCGTTTTATACCTAAAGGGGATTAAATCATTACCTAACTGTTGGGGCGTAAAGAGACAAACATATCCAGCAGCGGGGTGTTAAACGTTTCTAAGTTGTCATTAGTAACGAGCGATCCTTTTTCTATTGAATTCTTAATGTAAAAAGTTTCCCAATAATTAAGCTTTTTACATTTGTTGATTATTTTCAAAGGTTTGAATTTAGAAGGATCGAAAAAGTGGCCCTCATCTATGCAATGTTTTGCGAAGCCCGTCTTTGGCTGATTATTTAATATGGATTTTTTATGTTCCTTTAGACGGGTGCTGAAATTTCTGCCAGTTTGGCCAATATATATTGCTTCGCAGTCGTTACATTGTATTTGATAGACGCCACTCCTTCGATCCTTTTCGGTTTTGTCTTTATTATTCATCAATAGTTTGCCTAAATTGATTTTATTAACGCAAATTGTATTTATATCTAGGTTGTTTAAAATGTTAACAATAGAGCTGGATTTTTGATTTACATAATTAAGGGCGACATAAGATTTGGGTTTTGATTAATCTAGACCTGCATAGATTAATTTCAACAAAGAACGTTTTTGTTTTTTATTTACCATTGTATCAATTACATTTTCGTTATAACCATTATTACTGGCTATGGTTTTTATCGTTTCCAATCTTTGTTGAAATCAATCTGAGACAGGGGTATGTTAAATAATCTATTGACTAAGCTATGGAAAACACTCATTTTAATTTGAAAAGACTGGTTTGAATCATTAGGTATTATAGCAACTCTAATTAGTAATTATTCTTAATTTTTAATTAGTAATTATATTATGATACTGTAAGGTTATATCAATAAACCATTGTTGAACATCAAGCCTAAAGTAATAATAACATAAAAAAGTAGCAGTTTATTAACATAGCGATTTTTTATTTTAAATTTATATTATATTGGTTAATTGCAGTTGAAAATCCTAAAATGTGACTGAAAAAATTGTTTATTTTACAAGTTACTCAAATTTAGTGTGCGTGTATTTAGAGTAATTTCTTATTTAATGTAAGTATAAAATTGAAATTAGAACGTAAAATAAAGAACTAATAAATAATTAACTAAATAGATAGAAATAAAAAATTACAATAGATGTTCGAGAACGTTGCCATTTTGTACGATTCATTTTTCAGCTCTCTTACGAACATCATTGCTTGCCTTAATTTCAGTTTCTTCATTAATAATAAAATCTTTCTTCTTTTTTTTCGTTTTAAAAACATCTGTATTGTTTCTACATTTCCTATACAACCTTAAGAAATAAGTGTGGTTTGGTTTAACCCGGCCAGGAAATAATTCCGCATAGCGCATACCCGTTTCACTTGCATTTTTTTAACATGATAAATGACCCTAACATGTGACATTTCTCATTATGACAAAAAAGCATGGCAATAATCACGATAATACTAGAAAATTGACTAAACGTTAATAAGCATCGATAATTTGATAAAATGTATCTGAAAAAATTGTTCATTGTACAAGTTACTCAAATTTAGTGTTCGTGTATTTAAAGTAATTACTTATTTAAAGTAAGTATATAAATTGAAATCAGAACGTAAAACAAAGAATTAATAAATAATTAACTAAATACATAAAAATAAAAAATTACAATAGATGTTCGAAAACGTTGCCATTTTGTACGATTCATTTTTCAGCTCTCTTGCGAACATCATTGTTTGCCTTGATTTCAGTTTTTTCATTAATAATTAAATCATTCTTCCTTTTTTTCGTTTTTAAAACGTCTGTATTATTTCTACATTTCCTATACAACCTTAAGAACTAAGTGTGGTTTGGTTTAACCCAGCCAGGAAATAATTCCGCATAGCGCATACCCGTTTCACTTGCATTTTTTAACATGATAAATGACTCCAACATGTCACATTTCTCATTATGACAAAGAGGCATGGCAATAATCACGATAATACAAGAAAACTGACTAAACGTCAATAAGCATCGATACTTTGACAACATCCGACATCGTTTATTTATCGCCGTTTTGATTTCGAGTAGTAATCCTATTATATAATATGCATTAAAAGTGCGATTCCTTTCGCAATTTACAACAAGTTAGTCTTACAAAGACTATATCAAACACTCATTGAAACAACTACTTCCCGGGCTAATGCCCCGACGGACATTGAATTATACAAGTGTTTGTTGTTACATGCAGTAACCTACTGCAAATTTAACAATTTGGGTTAAATTATTCAGGCCATCTTTAGACGCGCTTCGAGATTTATCTCTGATCAGTATAGCTTTGCCATTCCCTCTAAACAATTTGTCACCTTAGACTGGCAGCTACGTTACCTTGCGGTTCAAAAGTATAAATGAAATTACCAATTCTACAACCAAGAATTGGCAATTTCATTTATACTTATAAGACATGCAGTATTTTATTGGCCGAAAATTCCTTTATCTTCATTTTTAGGATAATCATTTATTTAGACTTTTTGCTCATGCGTTTCTTCTCATTCTAGATATATCAAAATATACACGGCATCCTATTTAGAAAAAATGTTGTTTTTGTGAATAAATTAAAAACCTGAGGTTCGTTTGTTTTCTGTTTACACCATTGTAATGTATCTAAAAAACACTACTAGCTTGCTAATTTAACCGACTTCGTAGTTCCAAAGATAACAAAGTTACCAACGGTGGCCCGATAATTTAGAACACCCTGTATATGTAATGATGAAGATATTTTGCAGTTATCAACAATTGTTATTGATTATGCCAACATCTTTTAGTTTTTTCGTGAGATTTATAAAGAATACAAAAGTTTTCTCTAATTTAAAAATGGTTAGCAATTTTGAGCTTTAATGAGTTCAGTTCTAATATTAATCACTACTCTGTTTTAATTTGACAAAAAATGGCGTTTAATTGTTTCTTAAATGATTATCTGTGTTTTCCATCATTTTAATCATCTGTAAAGTTTTGTAATTTTATTTGGAATCAAGTCATGTTATTTTTCTTAAATTAAAACAAATATAACCGTTTCTGTTAGTTATATCAAATTTTCAGATTGACTATACTTTCTTATGCGAGTCATCAATTAAAATATTGATTTTCTGCATTTTGTCAACTTAGAGCTCTTTTAATGTTATTGTCCAATTGATCGATTGTTTTTTTATTAAATTATAATAATATTAATTTATTTCTATTTATTACATATATACAATAACTGTATGTTTTTCAGTTTACGTGAAGTGATTATTACAGTAAAAAATACTGTTATTCCTTACTTCACTTTTTATTTTTATCGTTAGATGTACATTTCGAGACACAAAGTGCTCATTATCAATAACAAACTTTGTTATTGATAATGAGCACTTTGTGTCTCGAAATGTACATCTAACGATAAAAATAAAAAGTGAAGTAAGAAATAACAGTATTTTTTACATATATACAAATCTAAATATTTGTTTTTTTAGTCAAGACAATGAATATTTCTCTATTGCATAAGTTTTAGTAATGTTTGAGATTATGTACATTTATTTTCAATTGATCGAATTTGTTGTTTCTTGGAGGAAAATAAACTAATTTCCGTTTATTATATTAAAACATGATAGCCAATTTTTAGACTTTAGATAAAATCTCACGTGATAAGTACTAAGAGTATAAGTAAAATTAACACATTTTTCAAAAAACAACCTCAGAATATATGGGTTTCAATTTATACTTTTAAGATCAATTTTCCTTATTAAAAAAAAACGACACTGCACTGACTTATGCTGTCAGAACACCTATCTGGCAGATGAAGGCACTCCAGATGCAATAAAACCGAAACCAATAAAATCGACTTATACTCCTAGTACTTACTACGTAAGAAATATTGATTTTATATTTTTTTCTTAATTTTTATCAACTTCAAGCCTTTGTTACTTCTGTCCAATCGATTGATTTTTTTTTTAAATGAAAACAATGTTTTTTTTTGTGATTTTCAGAAAAATTATCTGCGAAACTAAAATGGTTTACAGATAATTTTTCTGAAAATCACGAAAAAAAAAACATTGTTTTCATTTAAAAAAAGAAGTAACAAAGGCTTGAAGTTGATAAAAATCACAAATTTACCGAATGACCGGTAAAAAAGTATATGTATAGATGCCCAAAGTGACAAAACACGTAAAACACGTAAAAACCTTATCAACATTAGATAATTAACAGAAATATTTATGAAATGCATTCATTAATATTTCTGTTAATTATCTAATGTTGATAAGGTTTTTACGTGTTTTACGTGTTTTGTCAACTTTGGGCATCTATACATATACTATTTTACCGGTCATTCGGTAAATTTGTGATTTTAAAATGGTTTACAGATGATTTTTCTGAAAATCACGATAAAGTTATTAAATATATATATATATATATATATATATATATATATATATATATATATATATATATATATATATATATATATATATATATATATATATATATATATATTTATATATATACATATATATTTATTTATTTGCAAATAAAACATACATTCGAATCTACAATTTAATATAAATATAAATAATATCTGCAAATAGGACTAAGAACAACGTATGTTGATCTAGGTCTTAGCCCTTCATAATACAGGTTAATAGCAACAGTAATAATCGCGCATTTATATTTATTGTATAATGTTTTATTTTATTTTTTTTTATTTTTGTTTTTGTTTTTGGTGTCTCAGAACTTTGGCCTCAAGTAAGATGGTGGTGTGTGATGATAGAAACAAGTACAAAGTTTAATCAAAGTTTATTCAAAGGAGTGGGTGTCGCTATTTTCAATGCTATGAGGTATCATTTTTACTCAGTAACATCTTTTTATAGAGCTTCTTAAATGTGTTCACTTTCATTAATTTATAATTTTTAGGTAAAGGATTATATAATTTGTAAATATTATAGGTAAAACTTCGTTTGAAAAATACTAGGTTAAAAGAGGGCGGTGATAATAGGTTTCTGTACCTAAGATTTAGAGTGTGAACATCTGTACGAAATTTTATTTTATAATATAAATAGTGTGGTTTACAGGTGAGTATAACCTAATGAAATAATAAAGTACAATGCAACGACCGCCTCTGTTCCATGTTTAACCATTTTAATATATATGATCGTATTTACGTATGCTATATATAAACCTCAGACATGCATTCTGAACCTTCTGAATACGGAGTTGTGTATATTTGTCTATGGAAGGAGCATAAACAACGTCACAGTAGTTAAAATGACTTAGGACTAAATATTCACACAATTGATTATTTTTTATTTTCTGAGAGAATATGGCGGTCAGGATATAATCGCTTTAAATTTAAGTAAGCGCTTTGGATGCATTTAACAATATGATTCTTAAATCAAAGGTCGGAGTCAATAACTAGTCCCAAATTTCGTATTGAGTCAACGCATTTTAGTTTATCTCCTGAAACAATAATATTAATTTTAGTTTTAACTTCATTTTTCCTTTTCCCAAATATAATTACTGACGATTTTGACGCAAGTATTCTTAAACTATCTCTGCTAGATATTGATACCAGGTCTTCCAAGTCTGTGTTAATTAATGTGTTAACATGATTAATATCATTAGCAGCAAATGAATAATATAATTGTGTATCATCGGCGTAAAGATGAACTTTGCAATGTTGTATGCATTTAGTTAAACAGCTTGTGTATATTGAAAATATAATTGGACCTAGAATTGACCCCTGCGGTACCCCTTGATTTATCTCAATTTCGGATGATTTCCCTGCATTCGTTTCAACATACTGCCTTCTTTTGTGTAAATAACTCTTTATATTTATAAAATATATTGCATTAGGTGAGAATCCTACATAATGCAGTATAGCTAATAATGTTTCATGGCAGATGGTGTCAAAAGCTTTAGAATAATCGAGTAAGATTAATGCAGTGGTATTTCCTCTATCTGTTTCCTTAATTATATCATCTGTTACTGATAACATTGCTGTTGTACAGCTATAAAATTGACGAAATCCTGACTGGTAACATAGAAGAATTTGATGATCAGTTAAAAAATTACAAATTTGTTTTTTAATAACCTTTTCGGCGATTTTTGATAGGACTGGTAGTATGCTAGTTGGCCCCAAGTCTCCAAAGCTAGTAATATTTTTTATTTTTGGAACTGGTATAATATATGAAAATTTCCAAATATTTGGAAATTGATTATCAACTACACAGGAATTTACAATATTTGTAATGAAAGGTAGTATAAATGGGCAGCACATTAAAATCATTGTGATGCTAATATTATCTGCTCCAATGGCATTAGAACGCATGTCTAGTAAGAGTTTATATATAGTATTTTCTGATACTGGTTTAAATGTCAGAAGTTTGTCAAATTGCTTAAGGAGATTTTTGCTGTAAAATTCTATCAAGTCACTACCAACCATGGACGTATTTGAGGAACTGCTAACAAAGTAATTATTTATAGAATCAGGTTTGTTTAATGACTCGGGCAAAGAAATTTTAGTTTTATTTTTATGAATGTCTAGTTTTTTTATAGCTTGCCAAAAGTGTTTTCTGTTATTGTTCCTGGTACTATGTTCTAGAAATTGTATTTGTTCATTACGTACTGCTATGTTTGTTTGATTTCTAAGCGATTTGTAATACTCCCAATCATTTGTATTTCCAGAGATTTTGTATTTTTTCAAAGCATTATCCCGTAGTGCAATAATCTCTTTAATTGTCTGTGTGAACCACTTTGGTTTTCTTTTACTTAGTTTATTTTGAGGATAGGCGACAAAACATCAAATATTTCAGTTATGAATGAATTTACGTAACTTTATCATTAATATTTGATGTTTGAAGTACGTAATAAAAAGGTTTTAGATGTAAAAAGTTTTCTAATAAATTTAAATCGATATTTTTTAGATTTCTTGTGTAAATTGTTTCTGAATTTGGTTCAGGTATTTTGCAGTTTAGTGAACAAGATACTAACAGATGACGATCATTTACATGCCTGAATAGATCAATTAAATCAGAAATGTAGTCCTCGACACTATTGGAAATTAAAATAATATCAATTAAAGTAAATTTATTTTTAGTTATATGTGTGGGTGAATTGATTATTTGTTTTAAGTTAAGTGAGTCAGCGCATTCAAGAAATAGCTTTGATTTTTGTGACTTGGGTTCGAGCAAATTCATATTAAAATCTCCATTACATATGCATGGAACCTTAATAGCATTTAATGATTTATCTAGAACGAGGGTTTCCACTCCCAGATTAAGCATGAAGTAAAATTTCGAGTTTAGAAAAGCCTGAAAATTTGGTTTGGTCGCGTAGCGGGAAGCGCGGAGCGACCAAACCAAATTTTCAGGCTTTTCTAAACTCGAAATTTTACTTCATACGCCACGCGTATAAAACACTGAACTATTCTGAAGTTTAAAGACACATAAGCACATCTTTAACTAGAATAATACGGAATAAAATATTTAGTCTGTTATCAACGATTTTGTTTATTAATGGTGAATGTTTGCTATTTTTCCCCTCTTCACTTATTATTAGTGGAAATATGTGAACCTTTTTTTTGCTTTTCGCTTATTGCGGCCTAACATAACTCGTCTTTGGCGAATGCGGCCCTGGTTTAGGCAGATTTTATTCACTCGAGAAGTAATCGATTTGGCGTTTAGCTTATGAAATCAGCACACTTAATTGATTATGTACTTACTGAAGTTTACCTTTAAACTAATGAATTTTTAACGTTAGGTGAGTATAAAATAGAATAAATCATTATGTGTAGTCTTATGGGAGATTTATTTATTGATAAGTAGGTAATTATCTTGAACATTTTTCAAGATTTTTTTCTAAAATGATGCTTAGTGAAAATCCATAAATCAATACAAAGTATGTAAACACATAATCATATATTAAAATAATTACACCTTTTCTAGTAAAAGATATACGGATATCTGATTTATTTAAGGTTAAAATTATCAACACCACATCCTGTTCTTAACATTCAAACAAAACCACAAACTTTTACTTTCCACATTTTTCACACCAACACACACACACAACAACAAACCTAAAAATTAATAACAAGAACGTTTATTTATACACTAACAATACAAATTGAAACAATCCACATCTACTGATTGTACTACCAAGATTAATACATCACATTTACGGAATTGAAATGATTACTTCATGGTAAAGCTAAGGATATATCGTTATTGGTAATTTGACTGTTTACTCATTATTCAGGCAGGTTTCAAGGCGATACGGTTTATAAAGCAATCTCAGGTTCAACTTATTTGTTTTTAATTAATTAGACGTCTCAAATGCGTCTCGAAGGACGGTTAGCTGTACTTTAATGGATAGGAAATTGTGATTAATTATTTGTGATTGCTGATATGACATAGTTGATTGGTGTAATGGTTTATTGCCTGCTTATTAGGTGTTAAAGAGGGAAATCGTTTCCAATTTCCATGTTTTATGACTTTATTCGTGAGTTAATATTCAACAAGGATCGTAACAATTAGCTGCTTAATAGGCGCATGATTTTGAACTTCGATGTTTTGACTTTATTATTAAATTCGGTGTATTTAGAGAGTGATTGTCTCGATAATGAAAATATCATTTTGGACTTCGATACTATAGTTTTATTATCGACACAAGAAAACTATTTTAATTTAATTTTAACATTTTCACAAGTTTATGAAAAGGCAACAAATTGAAATTATACACTGCGTTTTATTTAACTATGGCCATAGGGATTTGCATAGTTAAAAATGTAAAATGTTAACTTTTGTTGTCGTAAAAATTTGAAACAGTTCTATATAGTATGTTTAAAGAGTGCAAATTATAAGAAGCGTCAGCTTATTTTTTCGAATTCAAATATTTTTGAATTTGAATTACTCTTGTTTGAAACAAATTTTTTGGTTTTATTGATAAATCAAAATTTTTTCTACGAAATGTACAATGCTAGAAGGACAATAACATGTTACATTTCTTAATTTTTGCTTTCAAAGTTGAAATTAATAATACAAATAATTAAGACAAAAAAATCAACCCGAAATATGTTTTTCTTTTAAATTATGAACGGTGGAGGCTTCTACTTCGTTATACATGTTAATTCAATAAAATAAAACACTTTAACTTTGTTTGTATAACACAATGTTTATTATTTTTGTGACTGCAGTTTCGGCAACTCAACTTGCCATTATCAAACGTTTGATAATGGCAAGTTGAGTTGCCGAAACTGCAGTCACAAAAATAAAAAATATTGTGTTATACAAACGAAGTTAAAGTTTTTATTTTATTGTTTTTCTTTTGCTATGCGATCAAATACAATGCTCAGGCTTTTCCCAACTCGAAATTTTACTTCATGCTTAATAGTTTCGAATTTGGGAAATCGATTATTTAAAAAAAAAATAGTGATGTGTGATGTGTCCATCACTTTCACCTAAACAATTAATAATTGACATAATTAACTTATTTTACTTGTAAATTGGCTGAAGACAATTTCACATCAAATCAGTGTTTTATACGCGTGGCGCATGAAGTAAAATTTCGAGTTTAGAAAAGCCTAATTTGGCTCGGTCGCTCCGCTTCGCTACGCGCCCGAGCCAAATTTTCAGGCTTTTCTAAACTCGAAATTTTACTTCATGCTTAACCTGGGAGTAGAAGACACTCGTTTGTTTCTTCATTAAAACCATAAAAATTTGACCTAATAAATTTATTGTCGTTTTATTGACGAAGAATGTTAGATTTCTTTATTTTCGCTTTTAAAGTTGAAATTAATAATACAATTAATTAAGGCAAAAAAATCAACTTGGCGAAAATGTCATTATGTGAGTATTTGCTTTGGTAAACTTGAAAGCTAAAATAAAGAGTTCTAACATGTTTATGTCCTTCTAACAATTAACGTTTCATAGAAAAGTGTTTGATTTATTAATAAAAACAAAAACTTGTTTTAAATTTGGACGATAACAACAGTTAACATAGGGTACAATTTTTACCATATAAATCCCCATGGCCATACTTAAATAAAACGCACGGTATATTTTCCTGTTCTACATCCGAAGAGGAAATTATAACAATCTCACGTGAAATGAAAATATCAAGTACTAGAGATATTGATGGACTGTCAACAAAAGTAATTAAACATATCATAGAAAAAGTATCATATCCACTAACATGTACAATAAATATATCAATTGAAAATGGATTATTTCCCTCTTTATTAAAAATAGGTAAAATCCTTCCAATTCATAAAAAAGGAGACCCCCATGAAATGTCTAACTATAGACCAATAACAATCTTATCAGTTTTTTCCAAGATATTCGAAAGACTACTACATAACAGAATAGTAAATTACATCAAATCCAAAAACATACTGTGTGATGAACAATTTGGATTCAGGAGGGGGCCTCACAACCACTCATGCCATATTCAATTTTTTAAGTTTTATACTAGGAAATCTGGACAAAAATATAAAGGTCATGTCAATAATAGTCGATTTAACGAAGGCGTTTGACTGTGTACCTCACGAACGATTGCTAGCTAAACTAACTTCGGATGGCCTAAGAGACAATTTTCACAAGCTACTATCAAGTTATATCGCTAATAGAAATCACAACCAGCACACCAGTAAACAATAAGCTGTATCACTCACAGTTCGCCTACCCAACCGTTGGGGTACCTCAAGGAAGTATTCTGGGCCCACTGCTGTTCTTAATGTTTATCAATGATATGCCACTCGGCATTAACACACAAATAACACTGTTTGCAGACGACACTACGATAAACATGAATGACCACACCATACAAAATCTGAACCTAGCTGCAAATCAAACACTTCAAGATCTGAACACATGGCTTACCCAGAATAATTTACAAATGAATGCAGCTAAAACAAACGCTATAAACTTTAGAGCATCAATGGGGCAAATGAATATACAACTCAAGAAAGAAGACCACTGAAACGAAGAAAGCACGGTTTTTGGGCCTTACGATGCAAAAGGACCCTAAGTGGGATTTCCATATACAGGAGATTTGCTCAAAATTAGCAAAATACTCCTATCTCATATATGCGACGAGAGAGGACGTTCACGAGAATGCCGCACGAACAGTATACATGGCCTACTGTCAACCTCTGTTAACATATGGATTATTATTTTGGGGCTGTACAACACAAATTGATATTTAAAAAGTAATTGTCACACAGAAAAGACTTATACGTGCTATATGTAACAAAAAACCGGGCCACAGCTGTAGAGAATTATTTAAGAGACAACAAATTATGCCAATTATTAGCCTATACATCTACGAGTCCATTAAGTTTGTAAAGAGTAACATGCACCTCTTCATAATTCATCAAACACATCACAATCAAGATACTTGGACCAATGAACTAAAACTTTCCAAACACTATAACTCGTGCATGGTCTAAACCTTAAAGCTGTATAATAAATTGCCAGCAAATATTCGAAATTTGCCACAGAAAAAATGTCTAACAACAACGAAGAGAATACTAGAAGACTAAGGATTCTACACTGTAGACGAATTTAACAATTACTGTGATATTCTCGTATTTTAATAACTGATATAACGTTTTTAAGGTGTATATTGTTTGTATTATTTTAGATTATAAAAAACTGTCATTTTATTGCATTCCATTGTATTTTAATGTACTTTTAATGCATTTATTGAATATGCTTAGACAATAAGTTTTATATATACAACATAGTCAGTAAGGTTTTACCTAAATTATTATATGTATTTTGACCAACCCATGAAGGTAATGATTGTTCTTTCTGGAAATTTATAAATTGAATTGAATTGAATTGAATGCATTTAATATTTGAAAAGTAATTAAGTACATCTCTATCAAATGTCGCAATAACTTAGCACTATGAATGTACCCAATAAAAATCAAGTTCTACATTATTATAATGTTTGCTTGAGATTAGCGATTGAAAATTCACGAACTTTAGAACTTTTTAAATACCGAAAGTTTAGTTAAATTCTCAAATAAAAACAGTTCACAGATAATTTACAGATAATCACTATATCGGTTTAGAGGTAAAAGTCATTAAATACGTAAAAAATAAATAACACTAATACTTAATGACTCACATGTAACGGATTAAGCATGACGTAAATATTTCGATCTTTGAAAGCCCCAAACTATTTAGGATTTTATAAACTCAAAATTTTGCCTTGTGCTTAAACATAGAGTGAAAACCTGTGTCAAAATATAAAATAAAACACTTAGAAATAACATATTTTATTTATACAAGCGGTCAATTTATACAAGCGTTTTTTTTTTTCATACAAGCGGTCAATTTAAAACTTCTAGAGAGTGTGTCCAGCCCCTGATTAAGCATAAAGTAAATTTTCGTGTTTAGAAAAGAATGAAAATTTAGCTTCGTCGCGTAGCGAAGCGGAGCGACCACGTTTTCAGGCTTTTCTAAACACGAAATTTTACCACATGCGCCGCGCGTATACAACACTGATTTAAAGTGAAGTTCGAAATATATTGCTTACGTCAGAGCTAGTACGAATCTTCGTGAAAAGAATTCCAATCACAAATCCGAATCACCTAATATTACTCGAATCACGAAAACTCGAACAAAGGATTCGTAAGAGATAAATATGATTCGAATCAAAGATTCGAATCCTGTTTTTTCGAATCACGAATACAAATCCTTTAAGAATAAATTTGATTTTATTATATTTTTGCAACCATTAACAGATAAATATCGTTATCAGTTGTTTTAACAAAAATATTCAAAACCTAATTATTTACTATTAACACTAAACATCGTTGATAACAGACTAAATATTTGTGTTACTCTGATCAAAGATGTATTTGTGTGTTTTTGAACTTCACTTTAAATCAGTGTCTTGTACGCGTGGCGCATGAAGTAAAATTTCGAGTTTAGAAAAGCCCCGTGAAAATTTGTCGAGGGTCGCGCAGCGACCCGAGACAAATTTTCTACGCGGGGCTTTTCTAAACTCAAAATTTTACTCCATGCTTAGTCTGGGAGTGGATACACTCGTTCAAAACTTCAAATTGAACTCTATTATAAAATCGAGGAGTGCCTGAAAATTACGTGCATACAAAATTCACTGAATATCATTAAAACCGGGAAAGTCAGAGAAAAGTCATGGTATTTTATTCAAATTGACCAAAACACTAACAAAAAAGCGATATGATATTGTTAAATTCGTCAAAATCAACACGCATTATAAAAATTACAAAACAAGTAAACATTTACAAAACCAACTTAAATATTGACAAAAACAATGAAAACAATTTAACAAACTGGGGGTTTTCCACAGAAGAAAGTGATATTAAAAGGTCAGGGAAAAAAATTTTCAATCAGGGAAATGACGGAAAACTTTAACATTTCAGATTGTGGCTACCATGTCAGTTTTACTTCAAATAATGTTAAACAAAATTTTGAAAACTAGATTATTATCTTTAAAACCATTTTTAGTAATTTAATGTTCTTATCAAAGCAATCAGTTTGAAGTTACGAACTAGCGTTTCCACTCCCAGACTAAGCATGAAGTAAAATTTCGAGTTTAGAAAAGCCCTGCGCAGAAAATTTGTCGAGGGTCGCGCAGCGACCCGAGACAAATTTTCGCGGGGCTTTTCTAAACTCGAAATTTTACTTCATGCGCAACGCGTATCAACACACAACAATTCTCAATCCTCACAATTGATTCGAATTATTTTTGACGATTCAAATCCTTTTATAACTGTTCCAATCCTTTTGTAAGTATTCGAATGCTTTTATAAATATTCGAATATTTTATGAGGATTCGAATCACCCGCATTTGGATTCGAATACAAATCCTCTTAAAAAAATGTAACGAATGCGGATCACGAATCCAGTTTAACTAAAGTATTCGAATGTCTGGCTTACGTTTGATCTGACGTTAGTAAATATTACAAATGTTTCTTGTGTTTTGTTTAAGTTATTGAATTGTATTTAATAATAATTCTTTATTTCACAAACTTTAACTACTATTAATTATTATTATTACTATAATTTACAGAAATACCAGTGAAAAATTGGCAAATTTCCGGTAACTTTTGGAGGGCTATTTACCTATTAATTAGTTTACCGGTATTACAATCACTAGTTGTAGTTTACTCGTTCATTTTCGATATATTTTTTTTTATTATTTTTTTTTTCGATTACCAGTTGGTAAATTTACAATCTAATTTTTTGCAAAATTATGCAGCCAATAAATTATGAAGTCATTTAAAAGATAGAATTCTGGCATTTTTAATGTTCCTATATTTCTTCTTTGTGCCCTAAATTACAGGATTTAAAATTCTATAAATCGTATATATTCTTAAAAAATATCTCTAAATTATCATAATAATTAATAATAATATTATGCAAGTTGAAAATTAATACAGTTTTTTTGTATTTCGCAATAAAGGTTGAGATGGAGATTATTAAATTGAATTTTTTACCTGAATTGTGGATTACAGGCACGATCTGGGACCGTATTCATAACAACACTATAAAGCGGTTAGTCACCTCGAAAAGTCGTGTTGTTTCGTCGGAACGGGACAGATTTTCACTGTGCATTTTGTAAGTTTCCATGTTTGTCAACATCAGAAATATTGTCGTGTCTTTGTTTACTATTGTTAATGGTCAAGTTGTAATAATTACATTTTATTACATTTTGTTAAAAAGTTTCCAGACTGTAAATATATTTAATAAAATTATTTGTAAATATTAACAAATTTACTCATACTTAATATTAGACATTAAAGTCCGACAGCGAAAAATAATAAAAATTATTTTTTTTTAATAAAAATATTTTACAATACTTAATACTGGCAGATAATTAATGTTAATAGAATAACAAAAACTAAAAATGCTATGACAGCATGTTTTTTTTAAGTTTAAATAGATAGTATATTTATTATCAATATTAAATTAATTAATTAAATTAAAAAGTAAAGAAACGAGACAAAAGTATTTAATTATTAAATAATGGAATTTTTAACTTTATTTATTTATTTATTTAACGGATTAGACCATTTATACAACAACAATAATATAAACATGAAAATACAATACATTTATGTATACTACTAAGTTTAAAATACAATAATAAAAACACACTTTGTAGCAAAAACTAACAGTAAACAATAAAAGGAGAAATTAAAATTACTTTATAATTTTTTCTCTTTTCACAATGCACAGCCAAAATAAGTAGTTTAAGCAAAACATCATAATCTAAAAATAAAAGTAGATTTCGAAAAGCATCAAACGTTTTTTGAAACATTATACAAACAAATATTGGCATTTTCATTTATTTTTAATTTAGAAAATTCCAATATTTGTTATAATATTGTTGGAGTTTATTAAGCATAACATTACAAGAATTAATATGAATAAAATATAAATTGCTACCAATAAACACAGATTTCGTTCGTCAAACTTATTTTGACACTTGATTGTGTGTTTTATACTCAGTAATTTCTACATTATTCATATTAATTGTTTGTTATATTACGAACTACCAGTTTAATAATAATCAAAATAATAATAATGCTTTATTTCTCAACAGAATTAATTCCAATTACAGAGAAATGTATATTGATCTGAATTTATAGCTAAAACAAACGTATATAAAGCAGGGTTGTTAAGAAAAACGTTTGTTTTCATATTAATTTAAACAAACAGTTTTTATTAACAAAACGTGTTTTTTTTCGTTAAAACAGCGTTCAAAACATTAAGGTTTAAAAACATGTTTAAAACGTGTTCAAAACATATTTAAAAAACGTTTGAAACAGAACACATAGGGCATTTTTCTTTTGAGTATATATATATATATATATATATATATATATATATATATATATATCATATCCCGATAATTACAGCGTTTTCTAAATTTGCGGAAATTCGTTGTTTCAAAGCGGTTAATTTGGAGCTTTTAACGAGTGTTTTCCACTCCCAGACTTAGCATGAAATAAAATTTCGAGTTTAGTAAAGCCTAAGAATTAGGATTGGCCGCGCTTTTAAAAGATATCAATTTGAATCTTTAAACGAGGGTTTTCCACTCCCAGACTGAGTATGAAGTAAAATTTCGAGATTAGAAAAGCCTGAAAATTTGGATTGGCCGCTCCGCTTCGCTACGCGGCCAATACAAATTAGGCTTTTATAAACTCGAAATTTTACTTCATGCGCCACGCTTAAAAACACTGATTTACAGTGAAGTTCAAAAACACACACATACAACAACAATTATAGGCAACTTAATATACGTTAGAGTTTTTGGGTTGCCTATAATCACTGTTTTAAATAATTTGTTTAGCGCAGAATTTGGCTTAAGTTTTATTCACATCTACGTATTAGATTGTTAAAGCCGTATATTTTAAACTTTACGATATTTCAGTGTTTAATACGTGTGGCGCATGAAGTAAAATTTCGAGTTTAGAAAAGCCTAATTTGAATTGGCCGCTCCGCTTCGCTACGCGGCCAATCCAAATTTTCAGGCTTTTCTAAACTCGAAATTTTATTTCATGCTTAGTCTGGGAGTGGAAAACCCTCGTTTAAAGATTCAAATTAAAATCTTTTAAAACAGTAACGAATGAGGAACAAAAAATTCCCTGTATTTATAAATCACATTAATGCACATACAGTTGTGATATTTTATTATAATAAAATGTTAAGTTTAATAATGTAATTTAAAATATCTTCAACAATTTAGTTAAAATTTAAAAACGTAAACAGAAAATCTCAATGAAATAGTATAAAATAGAATCTAGCAAATATAATATAATAAAAAAACGTTTTAAACAAAGTTAACGTTAAAAACATGTTTTAAACAAATTTAAGATTTAAAACATGTTTAAAACAAAACTGTGTAAAACACGACGGCTGTTTTTAAACATGTTTAAAACACTGTTTTGTAAACAAAGTGTTTTTAACATAACAACCCTAATATAAAGTAAATAATACTAATAATAATATAAATAAATCATACAATATTGAGTGAGACGGTACCCTAAAAAGAGAATGTATATAAAGCTATTGTTTAATTATGTTTGTTAGCATTATAATAACTTTCTTCTAATGTTTACAAATAAAACCGAAAATATGTTAACGACTAGTATACAGGAAGTTTTCTTATAAGTTTACATATCCCAATTATGTGCTGTAAATGTTCAGATATTCGTTGTCTTTTTAATATAGTTCCGTTTGATGCTTTAAACGAGTGTTTTTCACTCCTAGGTTAAGCATGAAGTAAAATTTCAAGTTTAGAAAAGCCTGAAAATTTGGCTTGGTTGCTTCGCGAAGCGGAGCGACCAAACCAAATTTCGAAGCTTCTCTATAATCGAAATTTTACTTCATGCGCCACGCGTATAAGACACTTATTTCAAGTGAAATGAAGTATCCCAATTATGTGTTGCACATTTGCAAATGTTGCAGATATTCCTTGTTGTTTTAATAGAATCAAATGTCAAGCTTTAAACGAGTGATTTCCACTCCCAGGTTAAACGTAAAGCGCGAAGCGGAGCGACCAAATCAAATTTTCAGGCCTGTCTAAACTCAAAATTTTACTTCATGCGCCACGCCTATCAGATACTGATTTCACGTGAAGTTCACTTGTTCACAATATTTCAGTGTTTTGTATGCGTGGCGTATGGAATAAAATTTCAAGTTTAGATAATCCTGAAAATTTGGTTCGGTCGCTCCTCTTCGCTACGCGACCAACCAATTTTTTAGGTTTTTCTGAACTCGAAATTTTACTTCATGTTTAACCCAGGAGTGGAAAAAGGGCGTTTTAGGCTTTAAATTGAACTCTATTAAAAAAGCGTATGCATATGTATACTTAAAAGAAAAATTCCCATATTTAAATCATTTATGTTCATTATGAAACTGTAAATCTTAATTTAAAACCAACACAATTGTAGTTGTCTTGAAATGTAAACGATTACGGAAGTAATTTCGCGGTTAGTCACTTAATTTTATATTTTATCATATATTTGTTTAGTATATAGTATAATTGACCTCGCACGATTACAACAATTTGACAATTGCTGCAAAAAATCCTCGTAAGTGAGTGACTAATGAAATTCGAATCAATTAGCCTTAAGATGTAGAAAGTGGATTGAATTAACAACGGTCGTAATTCGATTTAATGCTACTGAAAATTACTAAATTTAACTTTATTTCAGAACTTGTCATGGAATTCAGATGAGACACCGTAAATCACTTATTAAGTATTATTTTGCATATAAAAAACGATAGCACATCGCAACAGAATGTAATTTGATTCAGTGAAATTAATATTGTAATTTATAATTAAGTGTCGTTGATTTATTATTAGAATACTTTCAAAAATATTAGCGGTGTATCTAGAACTAATTTGTCTCACAAAAACGAATTCAAATACTTATTGAAACAACTACTTCTCTGGTTAATCCCTGGCTCTAATAAAATAAACAGTTTGATTTTTTTCATAGTATTTAATTGTATCTTTCATTCTGCTAATGTTTTGATTTGTGTATAACTATTTTAAAATTTAACGAAGTTTTAGTTTGGAAATTTTTATCCTGTAATCAATCTAATCTTTTAGCTTATGTCGTAACACTTTTTTATAAATAACATACGTATTTTTACGATTGCATAAGTGATCGCTCCGAAAGATTGCTCGAGAGATCTTTTGAATGATTGCACAAATTATCACTCGAATGGTTGCGCAAGGGCTCGAATTATTGCTCGTATGATTATTCGAATTATCATTCTTATGCTTACAAGGGCACAATTGGTTTCTTGTATTTACACTTTGTGTAATATAGTAGTTTACGTAACAAGATCCGAAAGTGCTATTTTGCGGGATGAGTAGGAAGTTTCCAGGACGAGCCGTAGGCGAGGAATCCAGCGACTCCCGTAAAATCACTTTTAGATCGTGTTACGTACAATAATTTTTTCTGCAGCCTCACTTTCACTACTGATTTTCATTTTTTGGAATACAAAAGCGAAAACACACACGAATGTTGTATGACAAGCGCTGTCATAATTAAATACAAAGTTAATGTTATTGTAAAGGCCGCTTATATAGATACCCAAAATCGTCCCGAATGTAGAGAAATCGTCCCGAAAGTAAAAAAAAATCATTCCGTACAATTTGTGTAAAGTGGTACTTTCGATTTAATAAATCATACCGAAAGTTTTATTTTTGGGACGGCTGCAGAAAAGAACCTTTAAATTGATGAACCTACTTTTGTATGATTGTATGATTTTTGAACGTTTAAGCTATATATTTATTTTTTGATAGATTAATTTTGGCAGTATTTTATTGCGAATTAACATTCGAGTGATCTTACAAGTATAATCATCATGTAATCGTTTTATATAGATAAAAAGGCAGTAGGTAATCGAATGGTACTTTCTTTAATTCAGAAAGAAAGTACCATTCGGTTATAATCGATTATATCCATCACTAGATCGGCAACTATTCGAGCGATCTTTCGAGCAATCATTTAAGCGATTTTTCGATTATTTATCAGTTTTATTAGAATTCCAACAATCGATTATTTATACCATCCGTTTATTCCCATTTTTAATTGAAATACTCAAACTTATGGCCTCGTTAGGCGAATGAATGAGTGCTTGGTCGAATAAATGTTTGTGGTCAAAACACGTCTGTGTTATTTACAAATATGTTTGAATGAAATTACTCTAATAATATTATCTATCCAATTAACTGTAAAAATCAATTCTAAACGCGACTGATATATGGCTATTGAAAATGATTAATACAAATTAGAGTTTTTTGTTTGTTTTTTATTCTTCTTAATTCGATTTCGATCAATTTATGAGCGAGGACGATAAACTATTTTTTAACCTTCATATACAAAATAAAACTCAATGGATGTCTAGTTTTCAATAATGGACCAAAAGCAGCGAATTTACTTTTAATAATAAATTTTTACAGCCTTGTTCCAAAATTAATGTCGAGATATTGTCAAAAAATCCTTGAGAGCGACTATACCAGCATGAGTAATTTTACACAATCCATTTTATATCCAAATGTGTTTCTATATACATAAAATTTACTTTAATTAGATAATAAAAATTGTCAATTAACATAATTCCTTACATAAGTATGAATGAAATTACCAATAATTGGTTGCAGAATACTTCAAAACATTAATAGTTGCAATCTACAAGTAATTTGTCTGACAAAGACTAAAATCATACACATATTAGTCGTTGTTGTTTCAATAAGTGTTTAATTTAGCCTTTGTACGACAAATTTCTTGTAGATTGCATAAAGAATCCCACTTTTAATAATTTCTTACCACAAAGTGCTATACAAATATGGATATTGTAGAAATATCAAATGCAATCCCTTTAGTCGTGCTAAGTTAGTGATGTAAAGAAAATAACTACTTGGTACTTAAGTACTTGTTATTTTTAAGTAACAGGCAGGGCCGACAGAAACAAATCGGGGCCTGATGCAAAGTTAACTTGCGGGGCTTTGAAACGCATTTCGTACAATTGCATTTTGCTACAATTACATTACATTTTAATTCATGTATATTCAGGATATAATAAAAAAGAAAATAAATCCGTGTTGATTTTAAAAAATCAGTCAGCTACGAGGGGATTAGAAACACGAGGCTTTATCGTACCGTTTACACCCCCCTGTGGCCTGCACTGGTAACTCTTATCAGCATTAAAATCGATTTCACTACTTCTTATTTTCTGACTAAATATCAAGATAGTACTATGTATACATTGGCCTCACATGTCGTGCGAAAATCGACTTTAGATGTGTTCCAAGATGTAACTTTAGATGTAAAGAGTATTTTAGTCAGGACAATACTCTTCTAAAGACCACGTGTTATTTCTAATTTACTCTTACAACCCTTGTTGGACACAGAAGGTATGTATCGCTTAAAAGTGGCATAAACATGACATATGAACAACATCACCTCTAAAGTCACATCTAGGAACACATTTAAACTCGCATTAAGCACTAAATGTGAAGTATAAATACGGGCCAATATCAATAGCTAACTTAGTTAGTTATTGATAGTGGATACATTAGGGATTGTTTTTTACGTATACATATTCAAATGTGTACTCTGTAAATGTCCAGACGTTAGTTGACCTTTAATAGCATTCAGTTAGAATCTTCTAAAATGTGTTTCCACACCCTGATTAGGCATGAAGTGAGTTTTCAGGCTTTTCTAAACTCGAAATTTTACTTTATGCTAAATCAAGGAGTAGAAACGCTTGTTAGAAATTTGTAATTGAATACTTTTATAAAAACAAGGAATACCTAAACATTTACAGAGTATACACATCTCGATAATTACAGCGTTCAGTTAATTTACAGGATTTTTTTGTTTTTTATGCAAGCGGTTCATTTGAAGCTTTTAACGAGTGATTCCATTCCTTTATGAGGTAAAATTTTGAGTTTAGAAAAATCTTGAAATTTGGCTTGGTCGCGTTTGCGTTTATTCAGGCGGTCTATGCGTGTTTCTGCCATTTCTTTAACTTTATTCAACCATTTTGCTTACCACACCAAAGCTATGTAATAAATAAGGTAGATCAGGTATAGAAATGTTTTTCTAAGGACTACTATCTATAAGTCAGGTATTTTCTATATAACCTCATAAGATTTTTGCGCATTTAAATGTTCACTTAACATCCAGCCATTACATATTAGACGGCATGTCATTGACTTGCCTACACTTTACTATATACTAAATAGCAATTTAAATTGTTCCAAGTTAATATCACTGTTTAATTTATAGTTTTAACCTAATGAAACGACTACAAGAAGCAATAAACTATTTAGAATGGAATACCATCATTCAGTTTACGATAACAGCAGTAAACTTCCGAGGATTATGCGTTTTGCAAATTCGTTACAGCGCACAATTTCTCTGACCTATGATGGGATCCATTTCTTCCGCAGCTCTGTATGCACTTTATTCTACAATTACTTTCGAATAACTTTTTCGTTTTTCCTCGACAAAAAGGATTTGGGCATTGTGTTGGTTAAAGCTGCGAGGGCTCTAAATTAATATTCAAGAAACAGTTAAGCCAGTGAATGCATTTTATTAAAAGATTCATAAATGTAATTACAATTTCGATATTTTGGCAAAAGCTTTTTCACAATCACCTTAAGAACATCTTTAATCTGTTTTTTACAAACTTCGGAAACTTCAAAATCTTTAAACTTGTCTAAAATGTACAGCGTTTTTTTCTTTTAAGTGTACAGGGTGTCCCTGTTTCGATAGATTTTTTAAGTGAAGTACGAATAATATTTGAGATAGAGAAAAATCAATAAATTCTTTTAGGCGTCATTTTAGTGCTAATGCCATATACCGTGTCAAAATTTGTAAATCTTTAATTATTTTTTAATTATACGTCAAAAGTCCAATTTTGCCAATTTTTAAATACTAAGATAACTTCTTTATTTGTAAAAGTATTTAATTGCAGTAAACTTTCTTAAGACACTTTTTTTAGTAGAATACGCTGGTCCTATTAGATTTTGTTTATAGCGTAACAATTCTGAGATAGAATATAAAGTTGTATTTTTTAAATCTAAATCATAGTTGGCTATGACTTAAAATATTTGCTTTGTTTGAAGCTTTTCAAATGTATATACATATTATGTACATTTAACGTAATTTGCTGCGTAACAATTTAGGAAGTGTTTTGGCATAACACCATCATGCTAGTCAGTATTTTGTTTTGTTTATTATTGTGCATAATGTACACATTTTTAAGAAAAGAGAGTTTAAGATTTAGATGTAAGTTATGTTTGGTAATCAATGTATAAAATTGGCAATTTTTCGTTTTTAGAAACAAATAAACTAAAATGCATATTTTGTAAATGTTTATATAATTTTTGTATTCGCTATAATAATATAGATGGTTAATTCTCTTTCGAATATGTGTACAATTAATTTGATATACCAACTGTCCAATATTAATCATGAATACAATCAGATAATATTTTTTTGGTACACGAAATGTTAATCATTAATTAGTATTGCGTCTTATAAACGACCCACACGATACAACTGAAGGGATTTATATCGCCAACAGGATCCGGTTTCATTTTATTTAACACTGAAGTGTAACACTTCAGAAAATTTCATCATTTGCAAAAAATCAAAGTGAAACAAATCCGGCTAGTAATTTGGCATTTAAATTCATCAATTCCTCTAATGATTCTACATGAATAGTTTATTATTGAAAATATTTGACTGATTTGAATTTCTTTTCGATCTTACAAGATTTCAATAATTTTTCATTTGCATAACCTTGAAAATGCATTATGCTCTCTAGTGGTGAGAAGTGCAAATAGTTACTTAATTGCGTTCTGAAGCTTTATGTTTAATTGGTTGTATTGTTACGTGGCATTGATATTTGAAAATTAATTGTTTCTTCTTAATAGAAGGTATTTATTTATGTTCACATTTAATGTAAACATTTAACAATATGTTGACGTTTTAATTATTGCATAAAAATTATTAACATCAGCAGAACATTTATTTACTGCATTAGTAAGGACAAAGTTAGAATAACCCAACCACATTATATAAATTAATTCTTACTGATAGAAAGTGTGCATAGGCGCTTTTTGAAATTCGTGCCTAAAAAATTGACAGATTTCATCCCCCGGAGGGTACAGATTATTCAGCATTGTTAAAAAGATTCGATTTTCAACCTTTAACAATCAGATGAAAAAATTATAGTGTCTAAACACTATACAGGGAATTTTTCTTTTATGTATCCACATTCTGATGATTACGGCGTTTAGTAAATTTCAGGAAGCGTTATTATAAAAGTGATCAATTTGAAACTTCTAACGAGTGTTTCCACTCCCAGACTAAGCATGAAGTAAAATTTTCTAAACTCAAAATTTTACTTCGTGCGTCACGCGTATAAAACACTGAAATATTGTGAAGTTCACTATATGCTACTAAAGCAGTATGCTAATGCCGTATATTTTAAACTTCACTTAAAACCAGTGTTTTATACGCGTGGCGCATGAAGTAAAATTTCGAGTTTAGAAAAGCCTGAAAATTTGGTTTGGCCGCGTAGCGCTTCGCGCTACGCGACCAAACCAAATTTTCAGGCTTTTTAAACTCGAAATTTTACTTCATGCTTAGTCTGGGAGTGGAAAGCACGTGTTGTTTAAAGCTTCAAATTGAATGATTTAAAAAAACGAGTGTTGGGAAATTTACAGGATATGCATATGTATACTTAAAAGAAAAACTCCTTGTATAAAATAATTCATTCATTAATGATTGTTTGGAGATTTTGTATAATCTTAACTTTTATGTTCTAAGGATCAATTCAAGACATAATCTCACATTTTATAACCCGTCGGCCAAATCTAACACCTTATACAAAACTCCGATATATCACATGAGTAGAAATGCAAATGCATTATATATTGATATTTTAAAATAAACTATTTTTATTTACTTTTAATTTCTCTTTAGTTTATTACAATTAAAATTGTCATATTTTGTCATATAATTATTTAAGTTAACCATGTACTATTATTTTATTGTTATTTTAGTTATGTTAGCTTAAGTATTAACTGTTGTCTATCTTATTTAATTATACATTATTCTATTAATAGTGTCTGTTGGGTGATGAAGATATGCAGTGAGTTTTATGTAACACCGAACATGAGGGAACATTTACAATGTAAATTTTCCTATGTTCGATTTGTTCTCGGACGCATCAAAGCATTGAGTGTGATGTTATTGGCTACGATTTCCAATTGTAATATAGTCAACCCAATTTACACTGTTCTGAGTGCGGTTTCATTGGTTACTATTTTTAGTAGTTCTAATGCAAATTAGAATTAATGTAAATAGGGTACATATATCAACAAAATATGTCAGTTATTAAACCTTGTGCTTTTATGGTAAGTGCAGTGTGTGAGAATATGGAACATACTTTTTTGCCCAAAGCAAGACATCGGCATTTCAAGACAATCAAGATTAATACTGTCCTGAAACATATCTTTAATTCATTGTAAGTTATACAGTAAATAAAGTAATACATACACCTACATTATCTTTATTAAGTATTATGTAAATAAGTAAAAAAAAAATGAAATGTGTGCCAAATGATGCAGCACCCAACACCCGAGTGTTTTTGTGCTGGCAACAGACCTAGGGGCGATACTTGTGAACATTTTAACCTGCCTCACCACGCTCTTCCCATTTGGAATATTTATACTTAAATTTGCCGAAGGGACGGCATTTTTGCTGGTACACCCGAAGCGACGTACCCTGGGGTGGTCCTGATCAAATGGTTTACACAATACCTTCAATTGAAATTCTTAATAATCTCAAGTGAAATTGATGGAATGTATAAACTTATCTTAAAATATCAGCAAACGAAAGTAACAGCAATCTGTTATTCTATTATTCTTGGATTTAAGCAAAATCTGTTCTCCTCTTTCTTATTATTTTTTGCTGTGTAATATTAACTTTGGAGTAGGCGATTAATGAATGACATATTTCAGTATGACGTTAATTGTAAGTTGCGTTAGAACTACTAAAATCGTAGCCAATGAAATCGCATTCAATGCTTCAATGCGTCCCAGAACACATAGAACACAGGAAAATTAACATTCAACATTTTCTGGCATGTTCGGTGTTGCATAAAACTCTCTGTATATTATATTATTATAACATATGATGGGTAAGAGGCAAACCCAATTGAGTCTAAAAAATCCCTAAAAACGATGTTGATGCTATTAGCTTAGACCAAATATTTTCACGTAAGCAAACTTAACGGGCAACAAACAAATGGTTCACTAGTTATTCACGACAAAAGAAATATCACAACCTGTCAAACATACACAGTTTGTATTTTCATTTTGTTTCCTTGTAATATTTCAAAATTGTTACTCATTTAGTATTATCCAATGTCTAACTGAATACCACCAAAAAGTGGATGTAATTACGTTTTGCTTTGTCAAATTTAATTTGATATTGACCTCGAATATTGAGGTAAAACCACAGTTTAAATATAAAGAGTTAACTTGATATTTAAACTGTGGTTTTACCTCAATATTCCAGGTTAATATCAAATTAAATTTGGTTAAGCAGAACGTGATTACATCCACTTTCTGGTGGTAATCATTTAGACATTGGATAATACTATTTGAGATATTTTTAATGATGGGTTACTTTATAAAAGGGCCATGAACACATGGTCAGATCAAATTTCAACCAGACGACACGGAAACATACTAAAATGGGGACCTTCTCTACTGAGAAACAAGACAAATCAGAAGATTCCCCAGTACATCTTCGAAAAGATATTCATCGTGAACCCAAACAAGCAGACACTATCGGAAGACTGTGTAGTGTTCAAAGATGGATCAAAGACAAAGACAGGCTTCGAAGACCTGGCTATCCGGAAACACATTCCGATACTAGCACACGCCACTGCAACACAGACCGAAATATACGCAATTTTAGAAAGCACCAAACTAATAATAGACAGGAAAATCAGTGAACGAACATAACGATCGACACTGACAGCAAAGCGGCAGCATTAGAAAAGTTCAAAATAACATCTGAACTTATACAAAACTGCGCTGAAACGCTAAACGAGGCAGCAGCACTCAACCGTATCACACTGACGTGGACAAAAGGACACAGCAACAGCGAGGGCACGTGCAGCATCCAAAATTACTACAAATCACGCGAAGATAGGGCTATCCCCTCGGTCCTTAGCCAATCACATGCTAGAGTTTACCACTGCGAAACACAGGGAAAGGTGGATGAATCTCACAACATGCAGTCAAACGAAGACATACTTGTCGGCACCTGACTGCCAAAAAACAAAGAAGTTTCTAAAACTTACAAAACAGAATCTTCGTACTCTAAACGGCTACATTACTGGACAGTACAGCTTCCAGCATCATTTCGCCAAAATGGGAATCGCCACCGATGACCTTTGTCGAAGATGCAATGAAGAAGAAGGAACAGCAAGACATACTTTACGAGTGTCCAGTGCTTTCAAAGATAAGGAAGGTACTAAGAAAAAAAAAAACCCAAATCGTGAAGGACCCGGATGGCAATGGTTACCTGCACAAATTCTGGCAATTGCCGACAGTGCGGAGTGGGTCTAACCATCAGGGGGGAGGAACTACAATGGGCCTGACTGTGGCCTAAGTGGGTGCGGCTGACGCTGCCCTCTCGCCAAACAATCCTTAATCCTTAATCCTACTTTATAAAATATGACATTTGAAATAAAATTACTGAGTTGGGAGAGTTTCACTTTATTATTGAATACTGGAACATGTTTCCGCCACACCAGAATGGTTAACAATTAAGTTAAGTAAGGTTACTAGTATATAGATCATTGGTAGCAAAACCGTGGCCCGTTGGTTATAATTTTGGTGCCCCACGGGCCTGGGCGGTTTAACGAAAATTTTAATTTTTATTCTACATAAAATTCTATATTATTTTCTATCACGATGATCTTACTATTTGGAAATACTTATACGCGTGACCAGCATTTTAGTTGAATGACGTACATCAAATCACAGGTAAAAGTCTGCTTTAAAGTTTAAAATATTTTCAATTACTTCGATGCATTTTTTAAAAAAAACTGCTAATTTTGATACTCAAAAATTACCTATAACTAAGAGATTAAATTTTTGAATATTTATAACTGAAAAGTCTTTGAAGACGCAGACGATCTATAATAATTGAAAAGTGCAATATGTATAATCTGTTTTTTTTTTAATATACCAATCAAATTTGACATTTCAATAATTTAGTCGTGTGATGCAGGTTGTGTGTTTTAGGTTAGGACAAGATTAATCACATATTATGTTGTTGTTTATTTTGTACTTGTAAATAAAACACTTTTTACTTTGTTTAACCACTATATTTTGCACTTAATTTGTGACTATAGTTTCGACTATCTAGTAGTCATTATCATTATTGATAATGACTACTAGATATTCGAAACTATAGTCACAAATTAAGTGCAAAATATAGTGGTTAAACAAAGTAATAAGTGTTTTATTTACAAGTGTATTTAAGATGTACCACAAAGTGAACGCCTACAACTCAAAACAGTCATTTTATTTTGTAATTTATGTGAAGGGAAATCTGACATTATTATGACAATTCAATTAACTCACAAAAATTGCGATTGCAAATGTATTTACCTATTACCGCCTCAAATTATTTGTATCTACTACAAATTCAATAATCTGATCAGGTAGGATAGAATGATCAGGTAATATTCCTTGCTCAGGAATATCTATCTTCTTTATTATCTGCCCATTTATATGTTCAAATTTTAAAAATGTTCTAAATACAAGGAATGTTTCTTTTAGGTATACGTGTTACGATTTTTCAATATAAATTTTTAGACATTCGTGATCTTATTAAAAACTTTCAATTCAAAAACTTTAACGAGTGCTTTCCACTCCCAGACTTAGCATGAAGTAAAATTTCGAGTTTAGAAAAGCCAAATCAGGCTTTTCTATACTCGAAATTTTACTTTATGCCCACGCGGATAAAACACTGATTTAAAGTGAAGTTCAGAATATACTGCTTAGTTCCGATCACATGTTCATTAATTTTACAAATGTTTATATGAAATATGTGAAAGTACACTTCAAAGAAAAAATCCCTATATGTGTTGTAAAGTTGCAAGTTGTAGCGTTCTCTTTTTTGAAAATCTCTGCATCGTGACAATTTATTGGACAAATTATGAATTATTTGTCACATTGATAATCTTTTACCAACGTCCCAAAATTTGATATTTAAAATACCCTTTTAAAACAGGACTACAATTGTTACCCTAAGTTTGGTCATATTAAAAAAAACAGAGTTTACGTGTTTTTTTAATCTAATTATAAACAATTCAGAGAATGTCAAATATTTGATAACTGTAGCATATTATTGATAAATGTTTACATTTTGGTTTGATATTGGAAAAGGCAAAATTCAGTGGTGGCGAAGCTCAAATTTGACTTAAATTATGCAAAATATACAAGAAACGTGTGTTTGTTTCAAACGAGTGTTTCCACTCCTTAATTAAGAATGAAGTAATATTTCAAGTTTAGAAAGGCCTGAAAAGTTTGGTTTAATCGCTCAGCAAAGCGGAGCGACCAAACCAAATTTTTAGGCTTTTTTAAATTCTAAATTTTACTTTATTTACGCGTATAAAACACTGAAATATTATGAAATTAAAAATATACTTCTAAATCAATATTAAAAATAAACTACTATAGGATTAAAATATAGGTACTGTTAAATAAGAATATTTTAAATTTCACAATATTTTAGTGGTTTATACGCCTAGTGCATGAAGTAAAATTTCGAGTTTAGAAAATCAAAAAAAATGTGGTTTAGTCGCGTACAAAGCGGAGCTTTAGGCTTTTCTAATCTCGAAATTTGACTACATGCTTAATCAAGGACGCTCGTTAGTAGCTTTAAATTTCAAATAAGCGAGACCCCCACAGTGCAGCTAGAAAAACGGACATCCTGCATTTCTTGTTTGCTTTGATTAACAAAATAAATTTGGTTGTGTGGCCATCTAATTCTGAAAATTTGGCGCGGCTGCTAACCTTTTTAGTTACCCATGATATAGATCATGGTTACATAGGTGACACAGCAATACGCGAAAGCTTGAAAGGAATATGTTAAATTGACATCTCACTTAACCTGTGGTGTAAATTAAAACACTTCGTTTCTTTGAGGGATTTTATTCTTTCTCCAGCAAAAATAAGATCAATAAGACAAAACAATTGTATTAATTATAAATAAATATTGCACAGTTTTTTTTTGTTTAATTTTTAAGCTTCTATTGAATCAGTTTCCTTATAATATATTATTATATTTGTTTAAATTTGTTTTTGGCGTATAGTCAAAATGTATCAAAACCTCAGTTTCTTTCAAACGGCGATCTTTGGAGAAAATTATAGTTACGTGTAAGTTAATGTATTGTAATCCAGAGAATTTCCTCACGCAGTCGACATATTTTATATAGCATGTTGAAAACAGGGGACAATAAGCCTATGATGAATGACCTGCCCTAATGGCGTTCGGACGAGGTTTACATAGACCTGAAAGCTCGCTGAAAGTTGAGTGCAACCGCACTGATTAATGGACCCGCCCCGTAAAAATGAACATCCATATTATTTTTATCCGCCCACGAAATAGAAACGAAATTTCCACCTCGCACCGTGACATTTTTATACAAAATCATTATGCACGTAAAATTGCCCGAATAGCCCTGAAGTCATCCGTAAACATCGCATTCGTGTCTAAGGTTAATAATTGCGACACGGTTGAAATGCCGCGGAGTTAATTAAAGGAGGAGAAAAAAATGTGTTTTATTCTGGATTATGTTTTAACTACAGCCAATACGTATTGTGCAATTAATGTTAATTACGCGCGTTCTAATTATATGCATAAGAGTATCAATGTTAACACCCACATTTTTATAAAAACAGATCAAAGCGTTTTCCTCTCAATGTTAAGAATGCGTAGAAAAAAATCCGGCCTGGTTTTCCGTGAGTTACTGCTGCTAATAGAAATTTCTTTTATTTATTTGTTGAGGATTATAAACGGGAAATTATATGAATAATTGTAGGAAAAGTAAGGTGTGTTTATGCATAAAATGTAATTTTTGATATTTTATTCAACAGGCACGGTATGTCTCTGTGGTATTCCAATAAATATTGAATTAATCTTAAAACTCACAAAGCCTAAGGAAATTACTGATTAGCCATATCTTTGAAGATCTATATTTAATTTGTTTAATGTCTAGAAGCAACTTCTATTTTAAAATTCTCGATTGATTCTGTCTGGAGTAGTTATGCCTCTAAACCAGTGGTTCCTAACCAGTGGTTCCTAACCAGTGGTCCGCGGACCACCGGTGTTCCGCGAGGAGTAAAATATTGTCCTCGAAATATTTTAGAAACATTTATTCATTTGAAAGTAGTAACAAGTTTTGATATTTTATAAATCGATCATTTTGGATCGAGATATTTTAGTAGTCGATATCTAAATCGATTATTTCGTTGGTGTAATAAATGTTTTTTTTCTGCATCTTCCATCTACTCTAGTGATGGTATCCTTCGAGTAAAATCATCGATTGTTTCAATCATTAAAATAATGGAGTATTTTGAGATCGCACTAATGATTTGATTATTCGCTCTATGACTAAAGAATAAAGCTTCACTATTTAGATTAAATTTGTAGTTTATTGTAGCGCTGGATCAATACTTATAATCAACCTGCGTTGGATATTAAACTTAAATATGTAATTAGTGTATATTTTTAAACTTTACAATATTTCATTATCTTTTACGTCTGGTGCATTAAAAACAGAGTTTAGAAAAAATCGTAACAATTTATAATGCAAACATCATTTATATCTGACCTCTTGTGTTCATTATCATCACTATCAGATTAATGCTGAATAAGAAATGCACTTTAGAATAAACTAGTGTTTTACGTAGCTGGCGCATGAAGTAAAATTTTGAGTTTAGAAAAGCTTAAACATTTGGATTTGCCGGCGCGACTCGCCTCACTTACGCGCCCCGGCAAATCCAAATTTTCAGGCTTTTGTAAACTCGAAATTTTACATCATGCCTAATCAAGGAATGGGACACCAATTCAAGGTCATTAAGTTCTATTAATTTTCTGTGTATTTAATGACATTCTCCTCTAAAACAACGATATTGTGATTTACCGGAAAATTATCGTTAAGCCAGTTTTCAGTCACATATTTACAGAATTGACGGTAACTGAAAACAGTTGGTAAATTAAATAATAAAGTGAAAATAAATATAAATGTATTGAAACTCAAAGTTGGCAAATACACAAAAGTTAATAAACGAAACGTAGATAAACTATCAAGATGATAAAGAAAAAGTGCTTCCTTTTTAACCCATTAACGGCCGAGCAATTATACTGTAAAAGTTGGTTTTAGGTAAAATTCTGCACTTTTTTATGATTTCTATGAAAGACTTATTGTATTACTGTATACTGTAAATTTTTCTTTTATTAATACATAATGTTTACGCTGTAAATTTTCAGACATTCGTCGATTTTATATTAAATCGTGCAATATAAAGTTTCGAACGAGTGTTTCCACTCCCAGACTAAGCATGAAGTAAAATTTCGAGTTTAGAAAAGCCTAAGAATTTGAATTGGCCGCGTAGCGAAGCGGAGCGGCCAATCCAAATTAGGCTTTTCTAAACTCGAAATTTTACTTCATGCGCCACGCTTAAAAACACTGAATTACAGTGAAGTTCAAAAAACACACACATAGAACAACGATTATCGGCAACCTATTATACGTTATAGTTGTTGGATTGCCCATAATCACTGTTTTAAACAATTTGTTCAGCGCAGAATTTGACTCACGTTTTATTCATATCTACATATTATATTTTAAAAACCGTATATTTTAAACTTTACGATATTTTAGTGTTTTATATGCGAAGCGCATGAAGTAAAATTTCGAGTTTAGAAAAGCCTAATTTGGATTGGCCGCTCCGCTTCGCTACGCGGCCAATCCAAATTTTCAGGCTTTTCTAAACTCGAAATATTACTTCATGCTTAGTCTGGGAGTGGAAAACCCTCGTTTAAAGATTCAAATCAAAATATAAAAAAAAAAAGTTCAAATCATATAATTTATCAAAATAACTTATTTAGTAATTTAATTAACAAAACATTAATAATGTTACGTGTATGCATCAATGGCGCTTAATAGGTTAATATGAAAAACTATAAGTTATTGAAAAAAATCAACTTCTGATTTCAGTGGAACATGTTAGGAAATAAATGACTTTAATTTTGGATAAAAACAAAGTCGACACATCGATATAAAATTACTCTATCTGAACATTTTATTTTTGATTTCCTTAGTTATTAATTATAATAAACAGTTAACAGAATCAATATTTTATTTGTGAGCAGTACTTCATTTATTTACATGTATTTTTGCTTTTTTTTCTATTATTCAAATTTTTGTTCTGTAATTGGGTTATCCTGTTGGACAAATAAAGATATTATTATTATTGTTATTATTAAAACGTCAGTTTTTAACAAAATCAACAATACCTTGAAAGTAATAAACGTAATTTCGGTGTTGAAGCAACAACAACGTTTGTTATATTTCATTTTATCAATTGATTCGACATGAAGTTACAAATGCCCAAAATTATATCGCACTTAAAGAATTCAAATAATATATAGTCAAATTTTGAAATACATAATTGACGGAATTAATTAATAGATGAATTAAATTGATTTAATTCAAAAAACGCTCAACTTGAAATAAATTTAAAAACTTTATAAGTGACTAAAATTATAAAATATTAATAAATAATAATTTTTTTTTGAAGAGTCATCAATAAAAATTAAGATTTGTATACAATTAATAGTAATAGAAATTAATCATCATTGTTTTAATTTAATTTAGTTTTATGGTGAATCACCCTGTATATGCTTTTCTCCTTGAATATCACCTTGTATATGCTTTTCAAACAATCTATGGAGAAAAAGATGTACTGTATCCATATGTAAATTAAACCATTTTTGTTGTAGATTATAGAAAAAATATGATTTGTATTTTTTTGTAAACAATATTTTGTAATTAAATTTCTATTATGTCATAAACGAGAGGAAAATTCCATAAGCATGTTCTAATTCTAATTATCTGCGAGCTTTTTGTCCCACGTTAAATTATTAGCACCATGTGAATTGCTTCAGGGACTTTTAACGTATTATTAGAGCTAATGACATTGTATACGAAATTAATACTTTATATATCTGCGAAGGTAAATACTTCAACGCTTATTTTACATGCAAATATTAAAAATACATTTCCAATTACGGAATATAATTTAATATGTAAATAGTAAGAAATACAATTACTACAAATTATTTGATGATGTAAAAAGGAATATACACTACTGAATACAACGTATATGATCTTTAAATAAACCTGATAGGACCTTTAAGTGGTATTTTCAATATTATAAGTAAATCATTAGTACTTATCATTTTGCCTAATTAAGCATTTATTAGTTTCGATATAGAGTGCGTTCGGAAATGGGGGAAATTCCCCCAAATAGTCAGGCGACAAAAAATGACACACAAAAATTGTAATGTATTTATAATACTATTTCCTCGTCATTGAAACTACGATTAAATATGAAAAAGATAATATCTTATAATCCACGAGTTACAATAAAAGGTAAATAGTAAACATTTGTAGAATGTAATGACGTTAAGATCAATCATAAGGGGTGGGTCTATTTTAAAATTCATTTTACATTGGTGTTCCATACGCGTGGTGCATGAAGTAAAATTTCAGACATCTATAAACTTCAAATTTTACTTCATGCTTAATCTGGGATTAGAAATTCTCGTTAGAAGCTTCAAATTAAAAGCTTTTATGAAAACAACTAACGTCTCAAAATTTAAATCGAAAAATCGTGATAAATAAATTGCCTGTATATAGCCAGGCCCAGATACAGCAAAAAAAATGGGTCAAATTGAATTTATTTATTTATTTTCGAGATTTATTTACAATATAAAATACTATTATTTTATTGAAAATAGGCATTAGAATTAAAGAAAAATACGTTCAAAGGTATTAATAATATATACTATTATTATTAATACTTTTAAACGTTTTTTTTTTAAATTCTAATGCCTATTTTCAATAAAATAATAGTATTTTATATTGTAGATGAATCTCAAAAGTAAATAAATAAATTTAATTTGATCCATTTTATTGTGGATTGTCTGTGAAATCACTAAAATGAAAAGATAAATACAGGGAACTTTTCTTTTAGATATACATATCACGACTTTTCGATGTTCATTTTCAGGCATTCGTCGTTTTATTATAATCTTTCAATTTTAGGCCTCTAACGAGTGTTTCCAATCCCAGATTTAGCATGAAGTAAAATTTCGAGTTTAGAAAAGCCTGAAAATTTGGTTTGGTCGCTCCGGAGCGACCAAACCAAATTTTCAGGCTTTTCTAAATTCGAAATTTTACTTCATGCGCCACGCGTATAAAACACTGATTTAAAATGAAGCTAAAAATACTGCGTAGGTTTGATCACATGTTCATTAATTTTACAAATTGGTTTTGAGGGTTTTATTTAAAATAGGAACAATTATTTACAATTTGTGATTTTTGTTAAATATTGACATACAGGATTTTTTTCTGTTAAGTATACTTTCACATATTCCGCATGTGGAAGTATACTTAACAAAAAAAATCCTGTATGTCAATATTCAACAAAAATCACAAATTTTAAATAATTGTTACTATTTTAAATAAAATCCTCAAAACCAACATCACAACATTTTACAAAAACTCTATAACTGTGAAAATTAAGACAAATTGACAAAAATGTAAGTTTTTATCAAATCAATAAAAATGTAAAATTCCAAACGAGTAATTGCCAAGTGGAATTTAACCTGCATTTTAAAACTGTCTTTGGAAGATAATCGAATAATTCATTGATACCCTTTTTAAGACTTAGGAGAACATTGTAATTGTTGTAGATACTTATTAGTATTATTCTAACATTAGTCTCTAAAGGTTCGATTATTACTTATACTAGTATAATAATCTATTTAAACCTAAATTATAAATTTATATCAATCTAGATGTCAGCCGAAAACCTTGACGTGTCTTTACATTTACATCACCATGCGACAATGAAAGTGTTATACAAATCCAGCGTTTTTGTTTTAATTGCATATTTTTCATTTAATTAACACACACGTTAGTACGCATAATGAAGAGGCTTAGCACTTTTATGGCAAGAATTATAATATATTAATTATTTATAAGGGACTTGAAACATTACACGGAGCGTTTTTTTTTTATAAATACTGACAGCAATTACGCCGGTATTTCTAATGGGAAATGTGTAATTAATTTAATGTACCATTTAACATGATTTTATATTTTTACAACTTAAAATTACTGCTGTAAATAATAAATTGTTGTAATTTACAGCAGGTGTTCAGAATTAATTCATAGTTGTAAGCAATTGTTCATCGATAGGTATAATATACATAGGTATAATGATTAATATTATGTAATAATGGAACAATAATAATATATGCAGTAAACTTAATTTCAATCCATCCAATCGATTAAAAGTAAGGTTGGTAGAACTGCATTCTCCCAAATACTGCCTAATACAGTTGGCAGCAAACAACCAAACTATAGTTATAATATTTGATATTTTTGTCTTCAAGAACTTCTTCGTCAATATCACCAGAAAATGTTTGCTATTTAAGAAAATTGGTTAATACAATTTCATTCGAGGTTTTGATTGTTTGATTTAACAGATTTTTCCTAAATAGTGTATTACAAACCAAAAAAATATCAAACAAAAACACCGATACCCATGTTCAGGTTTAAATATACAGAGTTATTCAAAATAAAGGAACAGATTTCAAACATTTATTTCTTCCAAACTACAAAAGATAGAAACACAATTCTAACGTTCCTGCAAAGGAAAAAGTTCAATTTTTATCCATTCAAAATGTGTTACACGACAAATTACACGACAAATATCAAAACGGTGGCTCATTTCTTGCCACACACGAATCAGATGGCCTCTAGTTATCGAATTCACAGCTTCAACAATTCGATGTCTCATATTTTCAAGAAATGTTTTTGGGCTCCTTTTCGTAAACTGTACGAATAAGCTCGACATTTTCATTCAATGTGCGTGGACATCCCGTGCTTTTCTGTTTGCAGATGCAACCATTGTCTACGAGTTTTCGATGCCACTGGTAAATCTGCTTATGACGAGGCGGCTGTTTATTAAATTAACGGCGAAAAGCACGTTGAACTTTAATAATGGACTCAAGTTTTGCTAATTGCAGCACACAAAATGCTTTTTCATGTTGTGTCGCCATTTTTACAGACAATCAACATGACAAGTAACAGCGCCAATGCAGCCGTGGTTGGAACTTTTGCCTGGACTGCTCAAATTTTTAACTTTTGTCTGTCCAGGAACGTTGGAATTATAGCTCTACCATTTGTAGTTTGAAAGAAATAAATGTTTGAAATCTGTTCCTTCTTTTTGAATAACCCGGTATGTCGGAGCGAGCACAATAATCATTTAATTCACGGCTAGATATTATTATTATTTAACATAAACCACCATGACACATAAGCAATAACAATAAGAAATCACTTAACAATAACTTAACTGTCCCTTTTCCTAAATTAGAAAAGAAGATAGTCCAAAACCTCGCTCTTTTCCTGTTCCGCTAGTTTTGTTCTCTTCGCACACTGGGAAGTCCCTGCATTCCCGTGCGCGCGTTTCCAACTCTGGGGATCCCATCGGTAAGATTATGATGCGCCGGCATATATTATCACAATTAGTCTACATTTGGCAGCACAGATACAAGATGTTACAACAAATTTAAAGCAACTAAATATCCACTTAAGAGTGCGCTCTTCCCTATGTAAACTAAGAATACTGTTTTTTTTTTGTTTCTTAACACGTCTATCTTAGATTGAATTGCAGAGGGCATGATGACTTGATTTGACTTTTTATTGTAGTATTGATAAAAATAAAATTAAAAAACTCTAAAATGTGACTTCATCGTGCCCTTTACAATGATTCTGTGATAATATAATTCTAATATTATTTTCTCGTAAAATGTATAGTTATCAAGTAATCTACTTTTTCATTTGAAAAAATTATTGTTCATAATATCAATTCAGGCCATTTTATTGGACAATTAAATTTTTTCCAACAAGAGTGAATTACAACTTCATGTGCTTCTATATTATAAAACGATTGTAAATTGAAACGACAGTACGGGTTGAGCGCAGCCTCAATAGCTTGATGCATTTGTACACATTAGATTAACAAAATCCTAGTTCCTAGCATCAATACCATTTTTTTTAAGTTGACATCGTGCCAACGCGATATTCTATTTTATGTTACTTTGAACAAATAAGACAATATATATTTTGTTTGTAATTTAGTGGTTGCAGGTTTAACCCTTGTCGGAACAACATTACAATTTTTTTTCAAATTATTGAAATTATATTTACTTATTAATTCTAATATTTTAATATACCTATCAGGGTTGTTATGTTTAAAACACTTTGTTTTAAAACAGTGTTTTATACATATTTAAAAACAGCCGTCGTGTCTTAAACGCTTTTGTTTTAAACATGTTTTAAATCTTAAATTTGTTTTAAACATGTATTAAATCTTAAACTTCTTTAAAACGTTAAATTTGTTTAAAACGTTTTTTTTTTATTATCTTAAATATGCTAAATTCTATTTTATACTACTTCATTAAATGTTTTTGTTTACGTTTTAAAATGTTAGCTAAATTGTTGAAGATTTTTCAAATTACATTATTAATCATAACATTTTATTACAATAAAATATCACAGCTATGTGTGTATAATTATGATTTTTAAATACAGGGAATTTTTCTTTCAGGCTGTTTTTTTAAAAGATTTTAATTTGAATCTTTAAACAAGGATTTTCCACTCCCAGACTAAGCATGAAGTAAAATTCCTAGTTTAGAAAAGCCTGAAAATTTGGCTTGGACGCGTAGTAAAGCGGAGTGATCAATTTAAATGTTCAAATATTCATTGAAACAACTACTTCTCGAGCTAATACCTAGACAGATATTGAATTATACACTCGCCCCAGTTTTGTGTACCTGTTTTAAAGACACACTTTAACATTCCTGTAAGTTTTCTGTTTATTTTAATATTTTTTTTGTATTGAAAGTCTAAAGCATAGCTTTACTGATAAGCGATAAATCTCAAAACGCGTCTATAGATTGATTTAAGATTGTCTAAGATTCGTTTAATTAATTTTCATTTCCTGTAATTTTTTCAATTTATTTCATTTTCCTTTTGGTTCATTCAGTTTAGTGAAAGAATAATTTGAACTGATGTTGCATTTTTCATATACATTATGCACAGAACAGTAAATATGTCGTGTAACTCAAACATCTGCATTGTATAATTCAATATCTGTCGGGGTATTAGCTTAAGAAGTAGTTGTTTCAATAAATATTTGAAGAAGTCTAATACAATTTTTTCAGAAAGTTGATATTAGTTTTGATTTATTTTCATTTTTTACTTTCCAATTTTACTTCATGCTAAATCAAAGAGTTAAACACTTTCATAAAATCCAAAAATGCTTGAAAATGTATATCGTGTGCAACAGAATATGTATATGTAGGAAAATTTACTGTATGCTATTGTTAATTACAAATTCGATAAAAACGGTGTGAAATCAATGACAACTTTGACCCAGTTAATATATTGCATTTTTTCGCCCAATTGGGATTAATTTGTTAATGCTTGGAATAGAGAAAGAAGGTAGACAGTGAAGGTTGATATGCTCTTTATATTACAGTTAACTAATCAAGGTCAATAAAACTAGAAATTGATAATTTTCATTAAGGTATTGTTACTCATGTGGTGAAAATGAATGTAAATACAATTTGCAAAAATGATGTACTTACTACAAAGTAACAATGTTGAGATATCATCAAAATGTAACATAGATTTAGATTTAGATAAAAAATGTAGTTCGATTTTGATATTTACGTGATCACAGTAGAATTGTCCTTCATGAATGGAATATTGGGTGATTGGTTATTTGAAAAACTACTGACAATTATTTCAAGTATTAAACAAAAATACAGTAAATCTATTTTACATCAATCATCAATATTAGCACTGTTGTGTTTAATTTTTATTTTAATGAATTTGATAGAAATTCAGTCGCATTTTTGTATTAATATGCAACAAGTTATAATGTTACTCGACTTTTGAAAAAAAAAAAAATAAGTACTCACGTTCTGTGTGCATGCTTTATCCGTGAGATGATTCTTTCAGTTATGTAACAAATGTTCAGAAAATCAAGGTTGTGGAAAATATAAAAAGGAAAATGTTATAAAATGGCTTAATTTATATGATGAAATATATCCAGAATGTTCTAAATTATTATGTCATCTGCCACATATTGGTTAATTGGAATGAAATAAAATCTAATTGATTAAATTGTTTAACATGTAAGAGTATTTGATTTTCTTTTTGAAAAAACATGAATTGTCTTTATGTACATATCCTAAAAATTATAGAAGAAATCTATCATTTTTAATAAAATATAATCGAATAATGATCCCATCTATGTAGGTATCAGGGTTGTTAAAAAAACGTTTCTTTTCCTTTTAATTAAAACAAACAGTTTTTTTATAAAACGTGTTTTTTTTCATTAAAATATTAACAATTAAAAACATGTTTAATACGTGTTTAAAACATGTTTAAAATATGTTTAAAACACGTTTAAACGTGTTTAAAACCGAATATACAGGGCATTTTTCTTTTGAGTATATATAGACTCAACATTACAGCGTTTTTTAAATTTGCAGGAATTCGTTGTTTCAAAGCGGTTAATTTTAGGCTTTTAATGAGTGTTTTCCACTCCCAGACTAAGCATGAAGTAAAATTTCGAGTTTTGAAAAGCCTAAGAATTTGGATTGGTCGCGTAGCGAAGCGGAGCGGCCAATCCAAATTAGGCTTTTCTAAACTCGAAATGTTAGTTCATGCGCCACGCTTAAAAACACTGATTTACAGTGAAGTTCAAAAAATACACAAATACAACAACGATTATAGGCAACCTAATATACGTTAGAGTTATTGGGTTGCCTATAATCACTGTTTTAAAAAAAATGTTGAGCGCATAATTTGACTCATGTTTTATTCACATCTAAATATTAGATTGCTAAAGGTGTATATTTTAAATTTTACGATATTTCAGTGTTTTATACGTGTGGCGCATGAAGTAAAATTTCGAGTTTAGAAAAGCCTAATTTGGATTAGGCTTTTCTAAACTCGAAATTTTACTTCATGCGTCACACGTATAAAACACTGAAATGTCGTAAAGTTTAAAATATACGGGTTTAGCAATCCAATATGTAGATATGAATAAAACGTGAGTCAAATTCTGCGCTGAAAAAATTGATAAAAGCAGAGATTATAGGCAACCCAAGAACCAAGACCCAACCCAAGGACGTATATTAGGTTGTCTAAAATCGTTGTTGTATGTGTGTGTTTTTTTAACTTCACTGTAAATCAGTGTTTTTAAGTGTAGAGCATGAAGTAAAATTTCGAGTTTAGAAAAGCCTGATTTGGATTGGCCGCTACGCGACCAATCCAAATTCTTAGGCTTTTCTAAAATCGAAATTTTACTTCATGCTTAGTCTGGGAGTGGAAAACACTCGTTAAAAGCCTCAAATTAACCGCTGTGAAACAACGAATTTCCGCAAATTTAAAAAACGGTGTAATTATCGGAATATGTATACTCAAAAGAAAAATGCCCTGTATGTTCTGTTTTAAACACGTTTCAAAAGTGTTTTAACAACGTTTTAAACATGTTTTTAATTATTAATGATTTAAACGCTGTTTCCATGAAAAAAACACGTTTTGTAAAAAAATACTGTTTGTTATAAATTAAATGAAATAAAAAACGTATTTTTTAACAACCCTTAGTGTTTTATACGCGTGGCGCATAAAGTCAAAATTCGATTTTAGAAAATCATGAAAATTTCAACTTTAATTTTTAAACTCGAAATTTTACTTAATGCTTTGCCAAGGAGTGCAAACACTCGTTAGAAGCCTCAAATTAACCTATTTTATGGAAGAAACGAATTCCTGATAATTTAGCCAACATTGTCATGTATACTTATTAGAAAAATGCACCGTATGCAGAGCATCATGTCCCAAAAAAACCGCAAAATAATGATTAATATTGCTATGAAAACATTAAAAAAAACGGTAACATCATTATTTTATTACGATATTTTAAAGTCAAAATGTTTTATTAAGAAATAATAAATATAAAAATAATTAACAACCTAATGAGCATAATTAAAAACTAGAAATTTGTGTTTCCAATTTGACTAATCTGTTTGCATTTTTATTATATCAGGAAGAGTTTATATTAAACAATAATAATTGTACTAATTATTGTACAAAATGATGAGTATAATTACTAACCAGAAAGTCAAACGATTCAAGGACAAAACAATGAAATTTCAGGATGTTTGTAAACACGGCAAGGCGGTTTATTCAACCCAGCCTATTTCAAAAGTAAAAGATCGTATCTTCCTTCATCGCGATGCCACCTTCAAAACTGACCCAAATCGGATTACTCAAAAAATTGAAATTAAATAAAACCACCCAATTACGCGATTGGATGTTCGAATCGACTAATTATAATTCGTTGCGTTCTTTGTTGAAATAATTAAAATTTGCGTAAGTTTGACCTTCGCGTTTATTTAAATTAAGGAAATAAAGAGAAATACTTTATGTGTGTGCGAGTGTTGAAGTGCTGGGGTTGGGAAATCACGTTCACAAGGTGATCATTCGAGTATGAAACGAAATGGATTCTTTTATTTGATTCGATTTGATTTGTGAGTCATATACTCTTAATGACGGCCATTATATTTTCATGGAAATTAAACGTTTGTTTATTTAAATTATTTACGCGTATTAAATATATGTACTTGATTTGTATGTACAATCTATTTATAATATACATCTACTGTTTGTCATTTAACTACCCATAGCAACCTATTTTTTAATTATTATTAACTTCTAATTTAACTCCAAAATTCATCGAATAACATAACGCAAGTTATACATGTAATTGGTATTTACCCTAACCTATGTAAGTCTACATGTCAATTACATTTATATTCCAAGAATAGACTATTTACAAATGGCTGCTAACCAGGGTTGTTAAAAAAAACGTTTTTTTTTCATTTTAATGAAGGCAAACAGTTTTTTTTTACAAAACGTTTTTTTTTTTTCATTGAAACAACGTTTAAAACAGTAATAATTAAAAACATGTTTAAAACATGTTTTAAACGTGTTTAAGACAGAATATACAGGGCATTTTCAGTATACATAGCTTGATAATTACAACGTTTTTTTAAATTTGCGGAAATTCGTTGTTTTAAAGCGGTTAATTTGAGGCTTTTAACGAGTGTTTTCCACTCCCAGACTAAGCATGAAGTAAAATTTCGAGTTTAGAAAAGCCTAAGAATTTAGATTGGCCGCGTAGCGAAGCGGAGTGGCCAATCCAAATTAAGCTTTTCTAAACTCGAAATTTTACTTCATGCGCCACGCTGAAAAACACTGATTTACAGTAAAGTTAAAAAAATACACACATACAACAACGAGTATAGGCAACCTAATACACGTTAAAGTTATTGGGTTGCCTATAATCACTGTTTTAAACAATTTGTTCAGCGCAGAATTTGACTCAAGTTTTATTCACATCTACCTATTAGATTGCTAAAGCCGTATATTTTAAATTTTACGATATTTCAGTGTTTTATACGTGTGGCGCATGAAGTAAAATTTCGAGTTTACAAAAGCCTAATTTGGATTGGCCGCTCCGCTTTGCTACGCGGCCAATCCAAATTTTCAGGCTTTTCTAAACTCGAAATTTTACTTCATGCTTTGTCTGGGAGTGGAAAACCCTCGTTTAAAGATTCAAATTGAAATCTTTTAAAAAAACAACGAACGTCGTAAAATTTACAGTGTATGCATATGTATACCTGAAAGAAAAATTCCCTGTATTTAAAAATCACATTTGTGCAGACACAGTTGTGATATTTTATTGTAATAAAATGTTATGATTAATAATGTAATTTGAAAAATTAAAAACGTAAACAAAAAAGTTTAATGAAGTAGTATAAAATAAAATTTAGCAAATTTAAGGAAATAAAAAAGACGTTTTAAACAAATCTAACGTTTAAAATATATTTTAAAGAAATTTAAGATTTAAAACATGTTTAAAACAAAACCGTTTGAAACACGACGGCTGTTTTTAAACATGTTTAAAACACTGTTTTAAAACAAAGTGTTTTAAACATAACAACCATGCTGCCTTTCGGTAAAATATTATATAGGATTTTTTTCTTGAACGTGTAAATACAGATAATATCTATACAGAGAATTTGTCTTTTAGGTATACATATCACGATTTTTCCATGTAAATTTTTAGACATTCAATGTTTTTATAAAATATTTCAGTTTGAATATTCCAATCCCAGGTTAAGTATGAAGTAAAATTTCGAGTTTAAAAAAGCCTGGAAATTTGGTTTATTCGTCCAACGAAGCGGAGCGACCAAACCAAATTTTTAGGCTTTTCTAAACTCGAAATTTTACCTTATGCACCACGGATATAAAATACTGATTTAAATTGAAGTTTAAAATATACTGCTTCAGTTTGATCTCACTTTAATAAATTTTACAAATGTTCATTTCGCATAACCAAATCTTACGCTTTTAGAATTTGGGAAATTTGCTTTGGGATGTATTAGTATAATTAAAAGATAACGAAAACCGAAAGCAAATTTCTCTATGTGCTTGAATTTTGTAAAATTACAAGTACATACATTTAATATTTATATTTTAAACTTCACGTTCAATTAATGTTTTATACGCGTGGCGCATGAACTAAAATTTCTAGTTTAAATAAGCCTGAAAATTTGGATTGGTCGCTCCGCTTCTCTACGCTACCAATCCAAATTTTCAGGCTTGTCTAAACTCGAAATTTCACTTCTTGCTTTATCAAGAAGTAGAAACACTCGTTAGGAGTTTTATATTGACCACTTTTATAAAAACAACTAATTCATCCAATTTTCCAAACGCTGTAATCATCCAGATATGTATACTTAAAAGAAATTGTTTTTAAATAGCATAGTTTGCAATAATATATCACTGATGGTTTTCTTAAACGTCATATGCCTTAATTTTTGTGTTGTTTATCCTACTTTCGGATTATTATTATAATTCCCATGCGTCATACCTCTATGAATAATTTGTTAAAACTAACTAATCTCAAGTCTTATGACGTCCAAGAAAATGTTCTCTATTTCTCACGAGATTAACATCTGCGTCATCATCTTGTACAATTCCGTTTTTATTAGGAACATGTAGAGTATTTAATCGTTCTGTGCGCGTTAAACAGGTAATAATTAAACCTCTGACGAACATGGGTATTTGACCGAGAAAGAAACTGCAATGGATATTTAGATTTTCCACTTGACGTCAAGTTTGCACGTTTGCTGCATGTTTAAGTAAGAAGCAATTAACGCTTTTTTTTATTTCAAAGAATTTATTTCTACCCAGATATCTGGGTAACAAATTACATCCTTTCATGTGACTGTCGTAATTTATTACTTAATTTATTATTGTTCAGTTTGAGAATTACAAGTGTTAAATAATTAATTAAGAAATATTATTTAACGTTTATAAGTACGCGTAAATTATTTGTAATAATTGACGAATAGTATAGACCGGTTCCTAAACTTTTAAACAATGAGACCCACTTTTTCGAAATCCAATATTTAGCGACCCACTTCAATACAAGCTTAGATGATTTACTAAAATTAGATTATATGCTAATTACTAAAGTTATATATATATATATATATAATCGATGACCCCTTTTACCAATTGGTGTCGGGGTTTTGGTATCTCCATTCTTTACATCTTAATGACTCTCTTCCATTTGTCTCTGTTCTTAGCAATTTGTTCTGCCTCTCTTGTGCTTATTCCTCTATCTTGCAGTGCCTTTGTTATGTTGTTCTCCCAGTTTTCTAGTGGTCTTCCTCTTCCTCTGTTCGTGGTTGTCCTAGCTTCCCATATTTCTTTAGCCGGTATTCTTCTTTCCATCCTCTGTATGTGTCCCCACCATCCCAGCTGTCTTTCTTCAACGTATTTTAGTATATCCTTTGTATTCATTTCTCTTCTCACATCCACATTTCTTATTCTATCTCTTCTAGTTATACCCTTTATTCCTCGTAGAAATTTCATTTCCGCTGCTTGTACTTTGCTTTTTGTCTTTTTGTTCATCGTCCACGTTTCACATCCATATGTTAATATCGGTAGATATATGGTTTGGAAGACGGTCAGTTTTGTTTTTTCTGATATTTCTTTTCTTCTAATAAACGTTTGGTTGAGTGCGTAATACAGTTTGGATGTTTTTTCGATTCTTTTGGTTATGTCTTGTTCTTGCTTGCCATTTTGCTGTATTATCACTCCTAAGTATTTATATTCCTTGACTTGTTCTAGTTGTATTTGTTCTATTTGAATTTGTATATTTTCCTCTTCCTGTGCTGCTATCATCACTTTTGTCTTGTCCTTGTTTATCGTCATATCGTACTTTTGTAAAACATTCACCCATGTATTTATGTTTTTCTGTAACCCTTCGTTGCTCCCTGACATTATCACTATATCATCCGCAAACGCACATTCAGTTATTTTTATGGGACTTATTTTATGATATCCTAGATTGAGTGCTCTCAAGTGTGGTCAACATTGTTTTATAATTTCGTCTATAAATATTACAAATAAAATTGGGCTTATGACGCCTCCTTGTCTCAATCCTCCTCCTGCTTGGAATGTGCTTGATGTTCTATTCCTCGTAGCTACATAGTTTATGTTCGTGTTGTACAGGCTTTTTATAGCATTTATTAATTTATTTGGTACCTCTCGTTGTCTTAGAATATCCCAGACTTTATTTCTGTTCACTTTATCGAATGCCTTTTCCAAGTCTATAAATGCCATATATGCTTTGATGTTTTTGTTCTTTCGTGTTTTTTGTATAATTTGCTTGATAGTAAAAATATGATCTTGTGCGCTTCTACCTTTCCTAAAACCACTTTGTGCATCTTCTAGTGTGTCTTCAATGATGTTTGTCAGTCTCTGTTGCAGTATTCGTTCATATATTTTTACTATCGTGCTTAATAATGTTATACCCCTGTAGTTTTTGCAGTTTCGCCTGTCTCCGTTTTTATGTATGGGTAGGATTATTCCGATGTCCCAGTCTTTTGGCATCTTTTCTTCCTTGAATGCTCTTTTTATAATCTCCCACAGCAACATTTTTCCATTTTCGCCCATATGTTTAACCATTTCCGTTGTTATTTTATCATGTCCGGGTGTTTTTCCATTTTTTAGTTTTTGCAAGGCTTCGTCCACTTCTTCCATAGTTATTTCTTCTTCTGTGTTATGTTGTGTATTATTGTCTGTTTCTTCTCCTTCTCTATTTATTGATGGGCCCAGTAGTTCTTGGAAGTATTCCTTCCATCTTTCCATGATGTCTGTATCATTGGTAATGATTTTATTGTTCTTGTCTTTTATTGTTCCTGTGTTGGTTGTTTCATCTTTCCTTATTGTTTTTATCGTTTTAAAAAATAATTTCTGATTTGTTTTCCTATCTATCTCCATTTTTGTTCCAAAACGGTCCCAGCATTTTTCCTTTTCTGTTTGTATTGTTTCTTTTGCAATTCTTCTCTGTTCTTTATACATGTTGTAATTTTCTTCTGTTCTGTTTTGTAGGTACGTTTTCCATGCTTCTTTTTTACTTTTTAACCGTTGTTTTATGCTTTCATTCCACCAAGCTGTTCGTTTCTTGCCTGGAGTAGTCCTTAGGGTTCCACATACTTCCTTGGCTGTCACTGTAACGATATTTTTGAATATTTCCCATAATTTTTCTAAGCTTGTATCTTCTATGTTTATATGTAGTTCTTCTATTCGGTTTTCTATTTTTTCTTTATATAATGTAGCGGTATCCTCGTCTCTTAGTTTGTAGTATTTGATGGTTTCATATCTTTTTGCCTTTTGTTGTCTCCCATTTCCGTTATTTCCTTGTATTTTCGCGACAAGCAAGTAGTGATCGCTCCCAATTTCTGGTCCTCTAAATACCCTTATATCATTAATTTCGCCTTTTTTATGTCTTTCCACCAGAATATAGTCGATTATCGAAGTTTCCGTTTTATCTTTTCCCTGTCTTGTGTATTTATGTATGTTTTTATGTTTGAAAAATGTGTTTGCTATTATCATATTATTCATTTTACAAAAATCTATTATTCGTTTGCCGTTACTTGTTATCTTATCTTCACCATATTTCCCCACGACTTCATTTCCTATATCGCTTCTTCCCACTCTACCATTCAAGTCTCCTGTAATGAATATTGTACCTTTGCTGTTTTCTGTAGCTACGTTTAAGTCTTCCCAAAACTTATCTTTTTCTTCGGCACTATCGTTCTCGTTGGGCCCGTATGCTGCAATAATTGTTATTGTTTTGTTCCTGTTAATTATCATCTCTAATGTGAGTATTCTTTCGGTGTGTCCCTCCCATTTATTAATAAATCGAGTCATGTTTTTATGAATGATACATCCTACTCCCGCCTTTGCATGGTTTTCTTGTTGTGTGCCCTTGTATATTAATATGTGTCCGTCATTTAATACTATTTCTCCCTGTCCTTTCTTTTTTGTTTTTTTGTCCTTTCTTATCAATTTCTTAAATTACATAGTGCTAACTAACCTTAGGTTAGGTTAGTTAGCAATTTCATGGGTTGTTTTACTTGCCAGTTATAACCTAAAGAATAACTAACCTAAGTAACTAGCAGCCACCCCAACCTTGGGTTAATCAGACTAAATATTCAGCTACTAATTAAAAACAAATGATTCATTGAAATTGGGACAGGTCATGATTAACTACTTTTAAGTTACATGTTGTTATATGTTGGCCAAACAGGCCGTAGCTTTAAAACACGTTACAACGAACATTTTCTCGCATTTAAGCTAAATCAGAGTAACAATACCTTTGCAAATTATGCATTAGAATGCAAACATTCCTTTCCAAAACTGAATGAAGTAAAAATTTTGCATCATTGTACCAAAGGTACCAAATTGAATTATTTTGAAACCGATTTTTAAGCAATCCCGTAATCCCTGTGTAAAACTTTCAACGAACAAACAGATGTCTTGTATTCACCACTATTTAATACTTTTTAGTCATAGAAATATTGTAAATTTTTTAAACTTAAAAATTACAGTAAATACGGGGAGTTTTTCTTTTAAGTATACGAATTCCAAATTCAAACTATTTTCTGTAAATCTTCAGATATTCCTTGTTTTTTTTTAAGTTCAATTTGAAGCTTTAAACGAGTGTTTTCCACTTCCAGATTAAGCAAGAAGTAAAATTCGAGTTTAGAAAAGCCCCGTGAAAACTTGTCGAGGGTCGCGCAGCGAACCGAGACAAATTTTCTGGGCTTTTCTAAACTCGAAATTTTACTTCATGCGCCACGTTTATAAAACATTAAAATATTGTGAAATATATGTATATTCTAACTTTACTTGAAATCTGTGTTTTATACGCGTGGCGCATGAAGTAAAATTTCGAGTTTAGAAAAGCCCAGAAAATTTGTCGAGGGTCGCTGCGCGACCCTCGATAAATTTTCACGGGGCTTTTCTAAACTAAAAATTTTACTTCATGCTTAGTCTGGGAGTGGAAAACACTCGTTTAAAGCTTTAAATTGAACCCTTTTAAAAAACAACGAATGTCGGAAAATGTACAGCCTATGCATATGTTTACCTAAAAGAAATAACTAACCTAAGTAACTAGCAGCCACCCCAACCTTGGGTTAATGAAACTAGATATTCAGCTACTAATTAAAAACAAATAATTCAGGGAAATTGGCTTAGGTCATGATTAACTATTTTTAAGGTACATTAATTGATAGTTACTAAGATAACCAATCTAACTTAAGAAGCCGATATCTAGTCATATTAAGTAATCCGCTACTAATTTAGCCAGCTAAGCTAAAATTAGCGAAGGGGTTGTCACATGCAACCGCTTTTAAGTTAACTTTGTATGTTAATTCCTAGTTACTTAGGTTGCGTTAATTGTCAGATATCAAAATAATCAACAACCAACTTAATGAAGAGTGAGGAATACTAAGTATTCGGAAATTTATTAAAATAGTTAGCATCCGAGGCATGGCTAGATTGTGAAGTTGGGTTAGGTTTTGCGTAACTGTTTTCAGAATACATATGTTTGAAACGTAAACGCCTTCTAATGCCCGTTAACTAAAGTAGCATCGTCAGTAGCTGGAAACTAAACGTTTGTATACAGCAATTGTTCGTCCACAACAGAATGAGTACTGAACACATATTATATTCTTAATTTTCAGATTAGGTCGAGTTACTAATTTCCTAGGTCAAGTTAGAAGCCAATTACTTACGAAACCATCAATTATATGACTTCAGTAATTGGTAGCAACATAATTTAACTAGGATTAGGTTAATTTCGTAGGTCAAGTTAGACGCCAATTACTTACGAAACCATCAACTATTTTACGTTAGTAACTGCTAGCCAACATAATTTAACTAGGATTAGGTTAGTTTGTCATATAACCTAACACTCTCTAGATTTGTAGAATTATGTTATGTCTTATGTAACTGTTTTCAGATTAGGTTGATTCTCAATTTGTTTGGTTAAGTTTGGCAATTTGAAACATCTTACGAGTGTTTTGCACTCTTTGATTAGGCATAAAGTAAAATTTAGAATTTATAAGAGCCTGAAAATTTGAATTTGGGAGAGGAGCGAAGCGTACATGCGCAGACGTATAAAACACTGGTTTAATGTAAAGTCTAAAAATACTGCTTAGGTTAGGTTAGTTTGCGATTCATTGACAGTTTGAGAAGTGCTGGTTTAGACAACATCTGCCATTTTAGTCATAAATAATTGAACATTTAACAAAAATAGAAACTTTTTATTAAATAGTATGTCCTATTTACTGAAAATATATTCATTTTTTCTGCATATAAAAATTAATTAGCAAGAAACAACTCCAGAATACATTTACTCATATCTATCCCAGATCCCCAACTCCCCCTGAAAACACATTCTTTACCTTTACATATTTTAACAGCATGACAGAATATTGCTCACATATTTAGAAAACCAAATCATCAAATTGCTTACGCGCCCTGTACAAAATTATGAAATCGTATTTTTAAATGTAAAGATAAAATTGATCCTTTAAATAAATCTGGAGTGTATCAGTTGTGCTATTCCAAGTGTAATAGTGTATATGTTGGCCAAATAGGTCGTAGCTTTAAAACACGTTAGAACGAACATTGTTGATTATTTGTTACTTATTTTGTACAGGTAACAGTACCTTTGGACTAATCCTTCGGACTAATTAGCAATGAGCAATACAAAAACTAAACCACATACAGAGGCTGGCCTGCTCATGCACAACAGGAGCCTTCAGAACAACATCAATTGCCGCCATACTATGTCTTCGACCCCTTGATATTCACATCAATAGTGTAGCAAGACTAACCGCAGAAAGACTGAGGGCCATGAACACATGGTCAGATCAAATTTCAACCGGAGGACACGGAAACATACTCAAATGGGGACCTTCCCTACTGAGAAACAAGACAGATCAGAAGATTCCCCAGTACATCTTCGAAAAGATATTCATCGTGAACCCAAACAAGCAGACACTATCGGAAGACTGTGTAGTGTTCAAAGATGGATCAAAGACAAAGACAGGCTGTGGGGCGGGTATATACTCCGAAGACCTGGCTACCCGGAAACACATTCTGATAGTAGCACACGCCACTGCAACACAGACCGAAATATACGCGATTTTAGAAAGCACCAAAGTAATAATAGACAGGAAAATCAGTGAACGAAACATAACCATCTTCACTGACAGCAAAGCGGCATTAGCAGCATTAGAAAAGGTTAAAATAACATCTGAACTTGTACATAAATTCGTTGAAACGCTGAACGAGGCAGCAGCACTTCACCGCATAACACTGACGTGGAAAAAGGACACAGCAACAGCGAGGGCAACAACAAAGCAGACGAACTAGCACGTGAAGCATCCAAAATTACTACAAATCAGGCGAAGATAGTGCTATCCTCTGGGTCCTTAGCAAATCACATGCTAGAGTTTATCACTGCGAAACACAGGGAAAGGTGGAAGAACCTCACAACATGCAGTCAAACGAAGACATACTTGTCGGCACCTGACTGCCAAAATACAAATAAGTTTCTAAAACTCACAAAACAGAATCTTCGTACTCTTACCGGCTACATTACTGGACACTACAGCTTCCAGCATTATTTCGCCAAAATGGTGACCGTCCACGATGACCTTTGTCGAGGATGCAATGAAGAAGAAGAAGAAGAAACAGTAAGACACATACTTCACGAATGTCCAGCGCTGTCAAAGATAAGGAAGGTACTAAGAGAAGAAACCCCAAATCGTGAAGGACCCGGATGGCAATGGTCACCCGCACAAATTATAGCAATTGCCGACAGTGCTGAGTGGGTCTAACCATCAGGGGGAGGAACTACAATAGGCCCGACTGCGGCCTAAGTGGGGGCGGCTGACGCTGCCCTCCCGCCAAAAAATCCTTAATCCCTAATCCTAACAGTACCTTCGCAAATCACGCATTGGAATGCAAACATCCCTTTCCAAAACTGAATGAAGTAAACATTTTGCATCATTGTACCAAAGGTACCAAATTGAATTATTTAGAAGCCGCTGAAATTTTCAAACAATCCCGTAATCCCTTTGTAAAACTTATCAACGAACAAACGGATGTCTAGTATTCAGCACTATTTATTACTTTTTAGTCATAGAACATTGTAAATTTGTCACACTTGAAAATCACACTAAATACAGGGAGTTTTTATGTATACGTATTCCAAATTCAGCCTATTTTTGGTAAATCTTCAGATATTCCTTATTTATTTTTTTTTAAGTTTAAGTTGAAACTTTAAACGAGTGTTTTCCACTCCCAGACTAAGCATGAAGTAAAATTTCGAGTTTAGAGAAGCCCCGTGAAAATTAGTAGAGGGTCGCGCAGCGACCCGAGACAAATTTTATGAGCTTTTCTAAACTCGAAATTTTACTTTATGCGCCACGCATATAAAACACTAAAATATTGTGAAATTTATGTATATTCGAACTTTACTTGAAATCTGTGTTTTATACGCGTGGCGCATGAAGTAAAATTTCGAGTTTAGAAAAGCCCTGAAAATTTGTCTCGGGTCGCTTTCTAAACACGGGGCTTTTCTAAACTCGAAATTTTACTTCATGCTTAGTCAGGGAGTGGAAAACACTCGTTTAAAGCTTCAAATTGAAACCTTTTAAAAACCAACGAATGTCGGAAAATGTACAGCCTATGCATATGTTTACCTAAAATAAAAATTAACTCTATGTCGAAACTTGAGTCGTAGATATACTAAAATAATGTGGTATAAAACATTGATTAATTTACATATTTTTATATAACAATCATGGAAATATTCGTATACTAATATTGACTTATATTTTCAAAAATAGATCAGTGAGTTAAAAACGTATATTGAATGATCAAATGATTATATACTTTAGATCCTAAAAGGCGGGTATCAATATTTTGGATATTGATATTGGATTTTGGCATCGACACTGTATTAAACAATACAAATCGATACCAATAACGATATTTTACCGAATCAATAGCACTTAATGAACTTTACTTTTAATCTAACGATATATTCATTAGTCGTCACTGATTTAATTTGCTAAAATTATGCCTTGGGTAATTTATTCATAAGACTACATTTTACACTACTACTTTTATTGCTTTTCAGAAGTCAATTAACATATTTGTGAACTAAGGTATTAAAACATAACATATACAGTTCTATTCAATAAAAAGCTTACAACTATTAAACCCGATTTCGACAGTATTTTACAAATATGATTCTGGCTTATCTTTAACTGTCAGTAGGTTATCAAATTTGAAATCTTTATTATAGCAACCACTTGAATTATAATCTACATTTACAATTTAAAATACTAAGTGTACGCTTTTTTATTGAATAGAACTGTACCTATTAATTACATGCAGTAAATTCACATGACAACTCTAATAATAATAAAAAATGTTTTAATAAATGTAATAATGCATTCACAGAATCATTCTAATAATACTCTATTTACCTGTTCATTATTTTTTTTATGGAATTAATCTTTTCTGACCTTTCTCAATGACACGGAAGGAAGTACGTATCTCGAAAATAACGCAAAACAAAAAAGTTTTAGAACGTAAGAAAACAATTGTGAGTGATTCAAAGGATAACCTTAACAATAATTTCCGTCCAAATTATGTTTTTTTATTCGGTTGATTAATGTTTGGGTTTTGGTTGCATTATAAATTCATCCGAGCGTGAACTTTATGATAATGAAATTTATGATAATAAGCCGATCTCTTCTAAGTACTGTCAGATTTTATTGATGGGGTTTCACTGATATTCAAATTTTGATAGGCGGGATTTTCCAATGTTTGGGCTGCATGGGATTTTTTTTGGGAGACCTAAAATCTCAGGGTTGCATAAATTATATCGTTGCTTAAGGTAAAAGTCATTATAGCTGAATACTTTTCTGTGTACTTAATGAGTTTTATCATTAAATCGACAGTATGATGTATTATTATATTAATTGATAATTAAATTTCAATATTTTAAAATATAATTAGACATTCCAATATTAACCATTTACAAAAATATTAAAAACGCAACAATTTTGCATTACACAAGAAATGTTTCATTTAGGTATACATATGGTATATACAGCGTTTAGTTTTCAAGAATTCGTTGTTTTTATAAACGCGTTCAGTTTAAACACTATAACGAGTGTCAACACTCCTAGGTTAAGCTAAGCTTGTATATGGAGTTGTCTAAAAGGATTTTCATTTATAACATCTCGAACTGTTATAATAAATATAATTTTTCACAATCATCTTTCTTCTTGTTTAAGATTAGTTTAAAGAGGTTGTTATTTTACCAGCAAATCGAATGACTATTTTATTTACGAACAGTATCCATTTCTGTATTTATTTATGATTTTTTTTTAGTTTTAGATTTTCTTTTGTTATTACTAATTACTATGTTACGTTTACTATCAAAAATTAGGTTTTTATTTATTATTTTTCAAAAATTGTTTTAATTTATAAAGTATTATTTTTGATTTATTTATATTATTATTATTATTTTCATGCGAACTAGAGGAAGTAACAGCAATATCATACTTGTGTCTGATACACAAGCTGATTTAGTTTCGCTTTTGTTGCTCTTTAGTATTATTTTTTATTTTGTATTTGTTCTGTACTTTAACTAAGTATACAAACAAACAATTTATTATTATTATTATTATAAAACACAGATTTAAGGTGAAGTTCAAAATATACTGCTTAAGTCTGATCTCATGTTAATAAATACTACAAATATTTATTTCGTGTAACGAAATCTTCCAAAATTACTCGCTTCAAAGCGCAATACTTGGTTAGATAAAATAAACATTAGTAAAATTTATTAATTTGAGATCTAACTTATGCAGTATATTTTAAACTTCACTTTAAATTTATGTTTTATACGCATGAAGTAAACAAGTGCCCCTTTAGCTACGCCCATGGTTCTAGATATATACATTTATTTGTTGGAATCAGGATATTACTGATATTAGTAAGTAATAGGTAATAATATACTATATTTTCTCAAAATTAAAATACATTTTCTTCCGTTTATTCGCTTAGTTTCTTTGGCTTTTAAGGTCCTTAATTAAAATCAAATATACATAATATATAGCGTGTTTCAGCGAATACGTTTTTAAAAATGGAATAAATCAGCCAAAATCGAAGCAAATTTTAAATTGCTGATTCAATTGCATTCAAAATATATTCCGATTTAATGATTCAAACTTATATCCAGCATATGTCCACCTCCACTTTCTCTGCAAGCAATCAAACACTTGTTGAAATTATTAAATAATTTTACGCAGACGTCTCTGTCGATTTCGACAATTACTCGCAAATTCTCCTCATTAAGTCTGTAATCGTTTACGGTTTACTCAATTAAACTTGTAACTTCACATATCCCCATTAAATGAAGTCACAAGGTTTGAGATCACATGACCTGGGAGGCTATTCTTGGTAGCCGCCGAGAAACCAGACCAGAGGCGCAGGGAATTTTTCTTTCAGCAATGAGATTATATCATGGGATATGTGGCAGGTAGCCTTAAACTACCTTATCCACATTTCATCAACCCCAGCATCCTCTATTTCTGCTATAGCAGGCTACAAAATGTTAGTGATCATTCCCTAACAACGGTTTCTAATTTGTAAAGAATTTTCTCTATTAGAATATGTTGCTCGTTACTGAACAATTCCATAGCTTCTAAATGGAAAAACGACAAATGTTCATCTAATCAGAATGATAGTAGATAAGGAAAATCGCAAGAACAGTGGTGACAATCTTCAAACAAAACCATCCCGAGTAATTCAAAAACTGCGTCCTACCTGAAACACCTTATGTAAAGATTTATAAATAAATTTGTCGTATTTAATGTCTCATATATTTTGTTTAAAAATCAATAATGCTAATTTATTTATTTTTATTGTAATCTTATAATCAATAATAGTAAAATAATTTGAATTTATCGTTCTTATTATGTCAGAATTCAATAATAGCAACAAATTAACATGTGTGGAGCAATGTCAGGCCGACTAAATCCGGTATAATGTAGAATACGAGTATACCAACAGAACAGCCTTCTATAAATCTTTATTAGGTTATTCGCAATAAATAGCGTTTTATATATTGGTAAACCATGACCCGTTTTAGAAGTGTGTGCACGTATCTGATTTCCATAACATCGCCGAACTAATTGGGGCAAACATTACCCCTCCGAGCAAATTATAAACAATTGCCATCTTAACGGCAAATCGGCGACTTTGCACGCACATGCTGACCCGATACGATCGCGCGAAATAAAAACACAAAAGTACACAATTAAGGTGATATATCGAATGTGTTAATAATTTCCTGATTTCATTGATTAGGGAAATGTATGATGTAATACAAAAGAAATGGTTGTAAAGTTGATGATTTGAAAAACCAGTAATATTCATACAGTATTTAATTTTAATTTACATTTTGTAGATTGTTTATAAAAAAATTCTTTGAAATGGTTAAGTTGTAAAAATTGATTCAAGCAATACACAGGGTGTTCGTATTTCGTGGAAATGCATGGGGGATATGGGGATCTCGGTTATTTGAGGAGATAGAGAGTCGGTCAAATTGGGGCAAAGTTGCTAATATTAGGGCCCAATACTAAACTAAAAACAAATTTGAAATACCTTCCTTTGTTTTCGAGATATTTTCAATAAACTGATTTTTGAAAAATTCGTTTTAATTTTTTTATAAAACTATTGAATCTAGACATTTACAACTTTGACATTGTAGAGACACTTTTTAATGAGGAATCTAGTAGCATATTTTATTTTAAGATAACTCAAACATTTACCCGGAAACAATAGCTAACTTTTATTTTTCTCATTGGCGGCATTTTGGATTTTTATATAATTAGAAAGAATATTTTATTCTGAATTCATTGATGTACCACACTCATAATTTATTTTATATTTAACTGTTTTGTGTTGTAGGCGTTCATTTTGTGGTACATCTTTAATACACTTGTAAATAAAACACTTTTTACTGTTACTGTTACTTTTAGCTATCGAATCCATTAATAGTGATCACATATTGGCTTGATGTAGTCAGAAATGTTCAGTATTCCTCAGCACTGGGTCGGATTCACACTGACGAGGATCTTGAAGTCCGAAACGCGTCTGTGGGTATCTAGTGCTGGAATACTGAACACAAATTCAACTTTTTACTTTGTTTAATCACCAAATTTTGCACTTAATATAGTTTCGACAATCTAGTAGTCATTACCAAACTAAAAGTGTCACAAATAAAGTACTAGAAAACATAATTTTGTTTCATAAACAACGTGACAAATTATTCATTAGGATTATATTTTAAACTTCACTTGAAATTAGTGTTTATTACGCGTGGCGCATGAAGTAAAATTTCGAGTTTAGAAAAGCCTGAAAATTTGGTTTGGTCGCTCCGCGCTTCGCGCTACGCGACCAAACCAAATGTTTAGGCTTTTCTAAACTCGAAATTTTACTTCATGCTTAATCTGGGAGTGGAAACACTCGTTAAAAGTTTAAAATTGAACGCTTTTAAAATAAACCTTGCATAAGAAACCCACTTTTCATAATTGGGAGTGATAAATTATATATATTTCTATGTTATTGTGCAGCGATAGATGCTGCATAAAGATTATTATTATATCAAAAACTTATGCCTATAATTATTTACTTTTTAAATTAAGCAGTTTTATTTTAATTTTAAATTAAAAAAGTATCTAAATTTAAATAAAATCAATTCATTTGGTTTAAATAAATGTTATACAAATCAAGTCATTTTATATTTGAATTTATTATTAAAAGAAATAATATTCATTTTTTATCAATGATACACAATACAATCATTTATATATTATTATTTTTAGATAGTCGTGCACATGTTTGCACATATTTTGAATTTGTATCTTAATTACTATGTTTGTTTTACATTAATCCATAAAGATAGTGGAAGTTAGATCTGAACTATAATTGCAGTTGATGTAAGTCGACCGAATGACATTATACCTACCTTAACTTTTCAGAGTGACACCTAGCCTCAAAAACCTTGACGATTTGAGATACAACCAAACTCGAAACTTGATACGGTGACTAAGTCGAATGTGTCGAAAGTTAGGTTAAGTTCGATGTTATATCGTCTACCTAAATGTATGTGGCACCCAACCTAACCTAACTTTTGACACATTCGCCATTTTATACCACTTCCAACACTTGAATCGTTTATTTCAGAAACCCGTTAAGCGCCAAAACGACAGAAAATTAATGGCTTTAAATTATTACTATTTGAACAAATGCATATCATTAAGTGCTCAAACTCCTCTAGATCCGAACCTTTAAATACATCAAATTTGTAGCTAAATATTGTGTTAATTGCAGAAACCCGTCAAGAGACAGCATTTGAAGTTATTCATTAGATTTTTCAAAATGAGAAAATTGACGTTCGGCGGGTTTCTGAAATAAACGATTGACTTAATGTTATGTTACTTTATTACATATAATAATAAGACATTTTATTTACAGAAATTGTAAACAAATATGCAAATAAGTGAAAAACTATGTCATGTCATAAGTGATGAGACTATAGAGTGACAAACAAAATATTTTCACGACTGTCTAAAAATATTTAAATTTTCAAATATTGCAAAATTATAGCTATCAATTAATGTATTGTTTATCATTGATCACTTGGTAAAACATTATCATAATTTTTTTTAATATTGAATTGAAGTAAGACGACTTGATTTGAATATCATTTCTTTTAACCAAATTAATTAATTGTCTTTGAATTTAGATACTTTATTAATTTTAAACTAAAATTAAACTTCTAATGAGTATTTCCACTCCCAGATTAAGCATGAAGTAAAATTTCGAGTTTAGAAAAGCCCCGTGAAAATTTCTCGGCTTTTCTAAACTCGAAATTTTACTTCATGCGCCACGCGTATTAAACGCTGATTTAAAGTGAAGTTTAAAATATACTCCTTATAAATAATTTGTCACTTTGTTTATAAAGCAAAGTTATGTTTTAAAATATTTTGTTTTGTTTGATCAATTTGTTTTATAATTTTGGAAAAAAACGGGAGAATGTCTCGTATTTTTCATAATTTAGTCCCAACATTTAGCTCCTCTAGCTTTGTCGGCTCAATTTTGTTGTTTTTTACATAAAAAACAAAAAACGATTTTCTTATTAGGACATGTGTAAACTCATGCGAACAAAAGGCGATTTGTCTTTACAATTTATAATCTTAAATCCGTGGGCCCCCTTCAAGACGCGTGAGCCCTCCCTAAGACAAATTTCTGGGTGCGCGCCTGAAGATAACCACTAGATCTGATTTTCTAGCGGTTTTTCTATCGAGTTTTTTAAACGACATTTAAAAACCATTTATCGTCTACTGGTTGAAGCCACAGTGTGGTGAAACAATTGTAGTACAATCGATATAATTTTGAAACCTAAACAAATTAAGTATGTATTAAAGTGATATTATGAAGTTTCAACAACTAACAGCCTTAACTATACAGTATTTAAAAACCTTAGTGAACTATTCTGTTATATACAACAGAGCAAAGCTGCTAAAATTATTAAATTAAAGCGACTTAAAATATTTATAATAGATTAAACAAAAAAGCTCAACACTAATTGAAATTATTCGTTATTTGAAAACGTGTCCGTGGAAGTTAATGAATTATACTTCTTTTTTTTAAAGGAAGGAAGGTGATAGACAGGAAATTGGGTTGAGGGATCAGATGTATTTTAGCGAAGTGACTTCGGCATTACCCACTAAGTCACGGCAAATTTACTTTTTTTAATTTTTATTTTAATGAAAATGTGGCCAACACAATTAACACCTGCGAATGAGTTTAAATAAATATCAATATTTTATTTTTCACTAAATTATACCATTTTATACAATCAATGAATTTATTCATTACCAGTTCAACGATAATGCTAATAATTTTAAAGTGGCAATTTTGAGTTATCTAATATCTGCATTCAGGTAACGATATAATATATCGATTGAGGAGTAAAAACATTATCAAACACAATATTACTCAATTTCAAACACACCTCAACAACAATAGCATAATTATAAACACATAGACAAGCCAATTATTAAATAATGCACATATATAGACCGTCACAAATATACTTTAAATGTTTGCCAACACAACCAGTCATTTAAATTTGTCACAAATTTGAAACTTTACTTTTTTACACGCAAGAAAATCGCCGACCTTGAGATATAATCACACAATTGTAAAAAAGTAAATGTTGCTCGCTGATTTAAATGAGTTATGTAAATGTATAATATAAAATCATTTACGTGAGAAAAAAACAATCTATCAACAACAGATCATCGTTAATTATGAAATTGAAGGACTGACTGCAGATATTAAAATTAGAAATCATAGTATTTTGGAAACGGATTATTGCAAAATTCATAAAATCCACAGATTCGATTTTACAGTTTTACATAAATGTTACGTAGTACGCAAAATCAATAACCACACACGGTTTTAACTTTATACGTGTGTGAGAGTGTGTGTAAAATGGTCGTGGGTCATGGTCAAGGTATGGTAATTATTTTCAACAAAAACACTTTAGAAATATTCAACCTTGCTTTATATATCATTTTTAAACTCAGGTGCTGGATCATGTTATTCGGAAATTACAAAGTGATCTACTTCATTTGTTTTTTTTTGTGAGTGTGTGATTTTTCAAGTTTTTTGGAATATAACTGCTTGGGAATTACCATTGAGTTTTCTGACCGCAAAACCGCAACTGAATTACCTGTTAATTTCTTGCATGTCAAACAAGAGTAATTCAATGAAATAATCTTTATAATTTGTAAATTATCTTTATAATTTGTATTTAACATATAGATAATTTAATTTTCTCAATAAACATTTTACAAAATATTTTGGTGAAATAAAATTAGTTAGTACTATAGCAGACTATTTCTGATTTTCAACTTTTTATTTAACTACACTACAATTGTTTCGCTACACTGTAGCTTCTTCAGGTGAAGAAATATAATTATATTTCTTCACCTGAAGAAGCTACAGTGTAGCGAAACAATTGTAGTGAGTTAAATAAAAAGTTGAAAATCATAAATAGTCTGCTATTATATTAAGTGATAATGGATTTTCAAAAAATAAGTGCCTTAACAATCAAGGAAATTAGTACTGTTTGTAAGCATTATTTAAATATTACGACTTTAGAAAACCATGAACATTTGAATTTTCCAACCGAAGTGAAGCGCCCGGTAAATCCAAATCTTCAGGCTTTTCTAAAGTCGAAATATTTAGTTCATGCGTTAGGTACTTAGAGATTGTAAAAACATTGAATAAATGGCAAAACATACAAATTAGTTAAAATTCTACTGTGAGAGAGTTCATAAATAGGGATAAATATTAAAAGATAATCCTTTTAATTCATCATCAGGATGCGATTGTAACCTGTTTACCGATTTACGGGTAAATCATAAAAATGCTCTCTAAAATTTACTGGTAATTTAATCTTTAATCTGTATTTAAACAGAAGGCGAATACATAAATAAATAAATTCAGAACAATAACATTCTTACCGGAATTCTACAAATTAAATAAAGCTATTGCTTCATTGGGCCAATTTAATACAATATTTTGGAGTCCAAATCACATATACAAATACTTATCTAATTTCGTGTTATTGTAATGAAGTTTATACGCCTGGCGCATAAAATAACATTTCAGGCTTTTCTAAAGTCGCAATTTTACTTCATGCCGGTGTGGAAATCCTCCTTAACTGTTATTATTTGTCTTATCGTATTCAAACATTTTTATTTTGTATTTTGGAGACTTCTACTTCATTATACATGTTAATTTAACAATTTTTCACTTTAAACTTTGTTTGTATAACACTTATTTATTTTTCAAAAAATAAATAAGTGTTATACAAACAAAGTTTAAAGTGTTTTATTGTTAAAAATTGTTATCCCTAAAACAACGATATTGTGATTTACTGTGAAAATATCGGTAAACTAATTTTGATTAACAAATTTACCGAATTTTTCGTAATTTAGGAGCCGGTAAATAAACAATCCTGAATCAAGAACACCTTTCAAACATTTAAACTTTATTTCTGTAATGCAGATATGCTTCAATTAACACTGCTGTTATTGATTCCAGTATAATATATTTAAATACATTAACCACACTATTTAAATCGTAATTTTCTCATTGAAAACAAGATTTTACGATCAATCATTAAGAACTAATTATAAACACAAGCGCATTATCCACATTAATTAACAGCTCAATGTTTAATTGAAAATCAAAAAAATGCACCCAACACGATTAAACATGCGTAAGGCCTATAAAAAAGTGAAATATACAATTTTTCGACATTTTACGTTGACTTCCTTCTTTCTCTTTTATTAAAATCGGAATATGTATTTACGCAGGTTATGTAAAAAAAATCGAAACTTTCGATCGACGTCGAATTTAAACAAATTTCACAAAAGTGAATTGAATATAAAGACTTGTGATATATTAATTAGTCCTGGGTGGCTGTGGAATCAAACATGAATGTCGATTCTAACTTTACTGAAATAGGTTATTATGACTTAACAAACGTCAGATTTAATAATTTTGTGAAGCAAATTTCACAAAAATAAATTGAATATAAAGATACCTACTTGTGATATATTAATTAGTCCTGGGTGGCTGTGGAATAAAACATGAATGTCGATTCTAACTTCTCTGAAATAGGTTATTATGACTTTACAAACGTCAGATTCAATAATTTTGTGAAGTAAGAATCGACATCCATATTTGATTTCTCAGCCACCCAAGACTTCAATAATTGTTGGACACCCGATATGATTAGTACAGGGATTTTTTCTTTTACCCCTTTCGGCCCTGACGGTGGCATTTGCCACTACTAAAATTTTGTAAACATACTGGAAATTTTTCTCTTAAATATACATACATCTATGCATGAGCTGTAACTTTTGTTAATTGCTAATTGTTTGATTTTTTAAGTAGTTTAATTTAAAGTTTTAAACGAGTGTTTTCCACTCCCAAATTAAGCATGAAGTAAAATTTCGAGTTTAGTAAAGCCTGAAAATTTGGTTTGGTCGTGTAGTAAATCTCTAAATCTTCAGATATCCGTTGTTTTTACACATTTTTTTAAATTGAACTTTCAAACGAGTGTTTTCCACTCCCAGATTAAGCATGAAGTAAAATTTTGAATTTAAAAAAGCCTGAAAATTTGGTTTGGTCGCGTAGCGCGAAGCGATAAAACCAAATTTTCAGGCTTTTTTAAACTCGAAATTTTACTTCATGCGCCACGCGTATAAAACACTAATTATAGGTGAAGTTCAAAATATTCTACTTAAACAGTATGTTAAAAACGTGTATTCTGTACATCACATCACATCAGTGTTTCGAGTTTAGAAAAGCCTGAAAATCTGGTTTGGTCGCTTCGCTTCGCTACGCGACCAAACCAAATTTTCAGACTTTTCTAAACTCGAAATTTTTCTTCATGCTTAGTCTGGGAGTAGAAAACACTCGTTTGAAAGTTCAATTTAAAAAGTTTGTAAAAACAACGAATATCTGAAGATTTACAGTGTATACAGTTATAATGAGATAATTATACTTAAAAATAACTCTCTGTATATCTGAGATAGAAATAAATAATATTCAGTGTACAAAACATTTTTTTGGACACCAGAAAAAATCCGGGGCTGAAAGGGTTAAGTATACATATCCCGATTTGTAAATTTTTAGACATTCGATCGTTTCTGAAATGCGCTTTTTGAAAAGCATTTAATCTAACGAGTATCTCCATTCCCATATTAAGTATGAGGGTAATTCCATGTCAAATCAACATACGTGCAGTTTTAGATTTTTAAAAAATCTTGTTCACTTATTGCCTTTTCATAGAAAAAGAGAAATATCTAATTTTATAATTAAATGTGAAGCTGTTTTGAAGATGTACGTATTTAAATTTCAGAAAAATGGGTTGAAATCGCAAATCGCTTAATTTTTAAATTACGATTACTGCTCTTCAACTGAGCTAGAGATAAATCTCTTTCTCATCTTTTTCTTGAACTTTTATAGATATACAACACAATAGTTTGCAATTTTATTCTATTTTTTTATTTAAAATCAATATTTAGATTTTGAATTTCTAAAAATCTCATCTTGAAAAATGTTTAAATAGTAAATATTATAGTTCGTTTCTTTGTTAATTATCTCTTTAAATTTAAAAGTGGCGTTAGGATGGGTTCATATTGAAAAAAATAAACTCGTTGAGTTTTATTTGCAAAATATTTTTTAGATTTAATAATACATACAGTAAATATTTCTTAAATATGAACCCATTATGATCCCACTTTGAAATTTATATGCTTAATTAATAATTATATAAACTCATATATATATATATTAATTTAAACATTCTTGAAAACGCGATTTTTGAGATATTCAAAATCAAAATTTTGACTTTAAATAAAAAAAAATAGAAAACATGCCGTTTTTGTGTTGTATACCATAAAAAAATACTACAAAATGAGAGAAGTTTAAAATCTATAGCTCAATTTGGACACCAGTAATCGTAATCAAAAAATTTAGCGATTTGGGATTTTGACTAATTTTTCTGAAATTTAGATACGTACATCTTCAAAACGGATTTACATTTTATCATAAAGTGAGATATTTTTCTTGTTCTGTATAAAGGCCATAAGAGAACAAAATTTAAAAAAAAATCTGAGATAGAAAGGTTAAAGACTGTGTTGATTTGACATGGAATTACCCATGAAGTAAAATTTCGAGTTTAGAAAAGCTTGATAATTTGATTAGGTCTCGTAGCAAAGTTGAGCGACCAAACCAAGTTTTTAGGCTTTTCCTTACTCGAAATGTTACTTTTTATGTAGCACTCATTTAACGTGAAGTTTAAAAACACTTACATCATCTTTATTTGAATAACACGGAATCAAATATTAGTGGTTGCAAATAAAATCAAATTTATTTTTAAAGGATTTGTATTCATGATTCAAAGAAACAGAATTCGAATCTTTGATTCGAATCCTATTTTTCTCTAATGAATCCTTTATTTATTTATTAACGAAATAAACATATTTACAAATTACAAAATTAATACAAAATACAAACAATTGAAAACAACTAAAAACAATCCCATTAATTACACCCATACAAAAAAGTAACAATACTTAATTTAATTCTGTTAATTAACAACTTAGCCAACACATGTAAATAACGTTTCAGAAACACTAAAACAACGTTTAATGTTGTTACAATAACTGTATGTTTTTGAGTTTACGTGAAGTGATTATTACACTAAAAAAGAGTGTTATTCCTTACTTTACCTTTTATTTGTATCGTTAGATGTACATTTCGGGACACAGGGTGCTCATTATCAATAACAAACTACAATGTTGATAAAATGTCACTTGTTTGTTTTTTGCTCAGTGGGAACCTAAACTAATTGTAAGTCGAATCCAAATTGATGACCACAACCGCCCTGCGAAAGCTTAAATAATTCTTAGCAAATAAATCAAAGTTTGATGAGGAGATTAAGCAATTGGCGGTGTTAATCAATTTGGATAACGGATTGTTTTTGATATAGATAGAACGATGTATTTTTTTCCTAAATAAAATCATTTGGCTTGTCGAAGGTCCTGCGTTTTGGTGCCAAAAGTCAAGACTTCCTATCAACGCAGGACAAGAAATATTTCCGTTTAAGAGTTTATATGGAAAACATATCAAAATAATTTCTGCGGAAAAGTAATGTTTTCTTATCTAAATTAACTCTAAGTAAATTAGAATTTAAATGAGGATCCTGTATATTCATTCTGTATGCTACGTATCTAAAAACTCTAAGTAAGTTATAATTTAAATGTGGATCCTGTATATTCATTCTGTATGCTACATGACGTAAGAATTTCATTTATACCATCTCTAATTTATTAATCAAGTAAAGCTGACGGGGTTACCAAATTATTGCTGCGTATTCTAAAACCGGCCGAACTAAGGTGCAATACAGATACCTCAAAGTATCGATTATAAACTCAGCACCAATTCGAGTAATGGAACCCAGCATCTTGTAAGCTTTATTGGTAATCGATAATATGTGCGTTTTAAATGATATTTATTGTTCAAAGAACACACTCAAATCGTTTATGCCTGAAACTCGCTCCAGTCATATATTATTAATATTGATAATTAAACAAAAGCCACTTGGTTTGTTTCACTACTATTTTTTATTCTCTCCTACTAGTTTCATTAAGTGATTAATGAGAACCAAATTGAAGATATTATTAATGATATAATTATTATCAATGGTATTATTGCTCCTACTAAATGTGATACATTTACATTTAGATATGTTTAGAGAAAGTTTATTAATGGAGCACCACTCATGTAGATAATTTAAATCCTCTTGAATATAATTACAATCAGAGGCCGAACCCACGGTATGAAATAATTTTACATCGTCTGCGTATAGCAAGTATTTGCAGAATTTTAGACCTTTTGATAGGTCATTAATAAACAAATTAAATAATATTGGGCCAGCATGGGAACCTTGGGGTACACCAGAGGTAGCTTTGATTTTAGTTGAAACACAATTGCCCAGTTTGACTACTTGATATCTATCAAAAAGAAAACTTTCTATCCACTTAACCACAAATCCGATAAGGTATAATTTGTGTAACAGGATTTCGTGGCACACTCTATCGAAAGCCTTGGAGAAATCAGAAAAGATAGCATTTATTCGTAATTCGAATTAGGTCAGGTGATTCGGATTCGTGATTCAAATCCTTTTTTTGATGAATCGTCCCAGCTCTGCTATACATGTATACTGACCAAATAGCTTTATATAATTTACCGAAATACCTATTATCGCGCTTAGAATAATATTAAATATTAAACAGAGGGACAGCTGTAGAGAAATGTTAAGGAGAGTGGGCTTACTTACAGTGTGCAGTCTCTATATATACAAAAGCTTAATCTTCAATTTTAAAAATAAACAAAAATTTATTATATATACTGCTAATCACAACTATGGCACTCGTTTCACTGAGAATTATGCAAATCCTGCACATAGACTCACCCTGTATGAAAGCTCACCCATGTATGCTACATTGAGGTTCAATAATTTACCAGAAAATATAAAAGCATAACAGCAGAAACTAGCTTTAAAATTAAACTAAAAGATTACCTAACAGAAAAATAATATTACTCCTTATCCGAGTATATGAATCAAATTTAAACGTGCATCTGCGTATAACTACTTTGACGTGTTCATCTAGTCAATAGGAGTGATGGCTTTGTAACTAATTTCATTGTTATTTTTCAATTGTTATCATGTACCTGTTTACTTATATAAATAAAGTATATTATTATTATTATTATCGGAACATTTTGGAGATCATTTTTAACAATAAACCGGTAAATCGGTAAACTGGTTTACCGGTATTACAATTCCTACCTTGGAGACGGAATCACTGTCATTCTAGCACATGTCGTTTAGAATTTGCACATTACCCTTGTAAATTATACGTCATTTAAATTACTTACAAGTATAATTTATAAAAGTGATATATTACTATTACGAACCTACAATTGCATTAGAACTTAATTATGTTCACACAATTACAGTGACAATAATTAATAATTACAATTACAGTATATTTCAATTACTTTTACATCATTTTAATTGCACAGAAATGTAATTCCATTTTCATCATTTCTATTACAAATTAATTGAGTACAACTATAATTGTAACTATGAATTAATAGGCAGAGACTTTTAAATCTTGATTATCGTTTACAAAATATCTTTTCTGAATAATCCGTTAAATAAATTTGAAGCATATGAGCATGTAAAGCGAAATTCAAAGTAATAAAAAATAATAATTATCCATTGAATCTTCCAGACATTCTCAATGAACATGTTTCAATTTATGTTGTCTATGTTACCATACATTATTCGTCGTCGTTCCAATCGGCTAATGCGTACATAATTTAGAAAGGAAATCTGGGTTATATAGAGATATTATTGTAATTCATCAAGGTGGCTATAGGACGCGCCTTTCGCAGAAAACCCATGCCAATTAGCGCCGCAATAAAATGCCTCCAGGCTACCAAAGACCTTAACATTGCCATACGCACTACCAATGTTAAACCAAAAAATATGTCTATTGAATCAAATTTAGGTAAACAATAAACATTAGGGGATTGCGATATTAGCCACTTTGCAATAATTGTTCATATGGTAGCTGATTTAATTGACAAGATTATAATGTATTTGTATGTGCATTTCTTCTGTAGCTTTGTTGTATCGCCTGTTGTCACATTTTGTGGTTGCTCTTATTTCTTAAATAAACTTCAGTTACTCATATAAAACTGTAATTATAGAAAGAGTTTTTCTGTTAAGTATACATATCGCAATTATTTATTAAATCTTCACAAATTCATTGTTTTTTTAAGAGTTCAATTTATAGCTTCAAGCGAGTGTTTTCCACTCCTAGATTATGCATGAAGTAAAATTTCGAGTTTAGAAAAACCTGAAAATTTGGTTTGGTCGCGTAACGCGAAGCGCGGAGCGACCAAACCAAATGTTTAGGTTTTTATAAACTCGAAATTTTACTTCATGCGCCACGCATATAAAACACTCAAATATTGTGAAATTCGCAATATGCTACTAAAGCAGTATATTTTAAACTTAAATCTTGATATTTTGTTAATTCATTTGTAATAGAAATGATGAAAATGTAATTACATTTCTGTGCAATTAAAATGATACAAAAGTAATTGAAATATATTGTAATTGTAATTAATAATTATTGTCACTGTGATTGAGGGAACATAATTAAGTTATAATGCAATTGAGAGGTCTATGCAATAACCAGCCCATTTAACATTTATAAAATGTTAAGGAGAGACAAAAAAACTGTTTACATGCAAGAAAAAAAAAACGTACAGACGTATATTTTAAACTTCATTTAAGACCAGTGTTTTATACGCGTGGCGCATGAAGTGAAATTTTACTTCATGCTTAGTTTGATAGTGGAAAACACTTGATTAAAGCTTTAAATTAAACTTAAAAAAAATCAACGAATGTCGAATAATTTACGCATTACGCATTTACGCATTCATATGTATACTTAAAATAAAAAAAAATCCCTGTTAATTTAAATTAATTACGTCATTAAAAAGATTTTTGTCTAAAATCTCGTAATTTATAATCGAGATTTAAGACAAAAATCTTTATTTTATAACATTTTAGTCTAAAAATATAATTAGAGGTACTTTTCTCTTATCATACCTTTTGTGTTTCTTAATTTTTAATCGCCCTCTGTGGTCAAATTAGGATTTGATAATATTGTTTTTAAGTCATCCAAAACTTTTTCTAAAGAATTACTTTTTGTCGAAAAATGGTTAGTAAAAAAGTTTTTCCTATCCGGGCAGTACTCCGGGGACACACAGTATGTTACATAAAGAATATTTTTTTCACCATGAGTTAATTATTTCATCTACAAATAGCAATATTAATTTCTTACAGCATAAGTAGATTTCGCAAATAGTTATCGGATTAATCTGTTAATACAGGCAATTTTTCTTTTAAGTATACATACAGGGAATTTTCTATTAGGTATACATATGCATACGCTTTTTTTAAAGAGTTCAATTTGAAGCTTAAAACGAGTGTCTTCCACTCCCAGACTAAGCATGAAGTAAAATTTCGAGTTTAGAAAAGCCTGAAAATTTGGTTTGGTCGCGTAGCGCGAAGCGCGGAGCGGCCAAACCAAATTTTCAGGCTTTTCTAAACTCGAAATTTTACTTCATGCGCCACGCGTATTAAACACTGAAAGCACTGAAATATTGTGAACGAGTACTCTTTTCTTGAAATCAGTGTCTTGTACGCGTGACGCATAATGTAAAATTTCGAGTTTAGAAAAGCCTGAAAATTTGGTTTAGTCGCTCCGCGGTTCGCGCTACGTGACCAAACCAAATTATCAGGCTTTTCTAAACTTGAAATTTTACTTCATGCTTAACCTGGGAGTAGAAAAAACTTGTTTAAACTTCAAATTAAGTAATCGCTCCAATAAATGTCTCCAAATTATAGCTTGAAATAATCAGCAGAGCAATCTTAGAAAACCTTAATCCATACCTGTACGTCATTCTAAAATCGACAAAAGTAACAATAAAAACCAACGTATATTTCTAGAAAACATCCAAAACACATTTTCAAATTAACACTTAAACAGTATCCAATCACCTATAATTCGTAATCGACACGTGTCTTTTCAATCTCATAATTGTACACAAATCGCGCAATTACAGCAATTAAGAAAAAAAATATGTCCATAGCTGAGGCTTTGCTTAAGCTCGTGTTTACCGGCAGGATTAAAAATACCCACGTGTGTCTCTATTGTGTGTGAGTACATCCTCTTAGCATATCCTGAAATATTTAGATCAACTTATTGACGTGACCACGCCAAGGTCCTGCCAGCACGAGAACTACAAGAAGTGACCTTAAAATCGACACTTTCCATCCCGCTTATCTCACATTTTACATAAATAATACATAATCGTATTTTGCGTATTTACACACTTGAGTGTAATGTAAAATTACACAGCTATGTATCTGATAATTGAAGAGTTTAAGTACTAAACTAATTAGTAAAATGTATTACTAACCTAACAAGTGTTTTCACCCCTTGAGTAAGCATGAAGTATAATTTTAGGCTATTCTTAACTCAAAATTTTATTTTGCCCCACCATTTAGTCATAATACTATTTCCTCATTATTAAAAATTATGATTAAACATGAAAAAGATAATCTCTCGAAATCTAAGAGTTACAAAAGGTATATTAGTAAATAGTAAACATTTGTAGAACGTATTGACATGAGGATGAATCATACGGGGGTGTATTTTGAAATTCAATTTGAATCATTGTTTTATACGCGTGGCGCATGAAGTAAAATTTCGAGTTTAGAAAAGCCTGAAAATTTGGTTTGGCCGCTCCGCGCTTCGCGCTACGCGACCAAACCAAATTTTCAGGCTTTTCTAAACTCGAAATTTTACTTCATGCTTAGTCTGGGAGTGGAAAACACTCGTTAGAAGCTTCAAAGTGAATGCTTTTATAAAAACAAAGAATTTCTGAAATTTTACATCAAAAATTCGTGATTAGTATACCTAAATGAAAGGCCTAGATAAAGCAAAAAAATATAGCTAAATTAGAATCGTGAAAATTGGAGAAATTACTGAATGGATTTATTATAATTTACAAAAATTGCGAAATAATAAATATTTAATGATTTTTATTCATGTAATTAATGTATTGGAATGAAACGTAATCTTTTTAATAAAAATATTTTAAAAATTATCCGGTCATACCGAAAATTCAACACCAAATTCCTTATTGTAAATGGAATGATATATTTTTTATTGCGAATTTAGATACTACATGAAATTCGGTAAACAAATTTATAATATAAAATAACCTGAAAATGTAACCGTTTTGGAGATATTTGACATTTAAAAAAAAATAGTGCTCGTAATTCACTTAAAACTTCATATCTCCGAACAATGAAAGATTGAATGAATGTAATGTTAGCTATAAAATAAAATCACCCGAAAGTGTCCAATGGTGATTTATTTTTAAAATAATATTATACAGAGTGTTCAAAATTTTATACTACATTTGGTCAATTTTAAACCATTAATTTTCTTTTTTTTAAGGAACACCCTGTATATTTTTATATATTCCGGTATAGAATTCAATTCTACATTCATTTGTATTAGCATTCCCTATACATATCTTCTTTTGTTTTTAAATAATAAGAGTTTTTAACATTTCATTCTACATTCAAATCTCGATTTTTATTAAAATAATGTATATTTTTCTGAAAGATTGCAGAAAAATATTACATATTATTATTACACATAAATTAACAGAGATTGTTATTAGCAAATATCAACATTGAATTATTTATTTTATTTTATGATAATTATGATAGCGTCAAATGCTATTTTGTTTTTCTAAATGTAATCCTGTTACATTTATTACATTTACAAACTAATAGTACACTAAAAATAAACAGAAACATCGTCAACATTTACATAATTAATAAAAATATCAAACATCAAACATTTTGTTATTTGATTAAATTAATAAAAAAGTCATGACAGAATCAACTAATAGTTATGAAAGAAATTAAAATAAAAAATATACTCACGTATTTTACGGTAAAATCAGCAAAAACTGTAAATTAAATATAAAATAATAACAAAAGTAGAGAAAACAAAAACAAAAAAAAGATTAGTAATCATTTTGCCACATTTACAAATAGCATAAATAATTACAAAATCATAATTTTCCCGATCTTTGTTTATTTTAACATTAGCGAAAGCGTTCAACTTGTAACCATTATTTTCCCATTCCTTGATTAAGCATGAGGTAAAATTTCGAGTTTAGAACAGTCTGAGAATTTGGCTTAGTCGCGTAGCAAAGCGGACGCCTGAAAAACACCGAAATATCGTAATGTTTATGGTGATTTTAGAATATTTGTTTTTTATTTTAAACTCGTAAAAAATCGTATTAAATTTAGCTTGCCATTATCAAACATGAAGTGATAACATACATTTTTATGAAGTTTTGTTATTCTTTATAATTTTTGATAATTTGATCAGTTTATGAGAAATTTATTTATTGTCAATTTGCATAACCCACTGGGTATATCGTATGTTTAATTAAACAAAATCATATTACTTTTGTTTTATTTAAAAAAAAAATAAGGACAATTTTATTGAAATCTCTTAGTAATATTTTCAAAAATTTCGTTTAAATGAAAGTATCTCGAAAACAAAAAAAGATAGAATATAATTCTGCGTCAGAATATCTAGAAACATACAGGGAGTGCTATTTAAAAAACCGAGATTTAATGGTCACTAGTTTCATTTAAATGAACATTTCTTGAAAACAAAAGAAGATAGGTGTAGAGAATGCTAATACAGATCAATGCAGAAACCAAATTATCAGGCTTTTCTAAACTCGAAATTTTTTTTTTGTATGCGAAGGTAGTACCGGATGAAGCCACAGTGTGTTGAAACAATTTTTGTAGTACAATAAATATAATTTTGAAACCTAAACAAATTAAGTGTTTTATTAAAGTGATCTAACTTAATTCACTATAATTGATTGCCAAGGAAACAAAATTCTTGCACTAGACCTAGTAACAAAAACGTATATAATATAATTATGAAACAATATTATAGAAAAATAGAAAAAAGTAAAACGCTTTGATTTCAAGTTTTGTGTCCTTACTTTTCAAGCGATTTAAGTAATTCAACGCGTGCTAATTTGTCGATTAATTTTGATTAATAGTATTTATGCAGAATCCAATAATTTTTTTTCACATCAGGTCGGTATTTACCGAAGGCCATGAACTGGATACTTTTCAATGAATTTTTCTTTTCTTATCAATTACTACACAGATTCTAGTAAATTATTGTCAATTTTGATAAGAAAATACATAGCATTGTTACCACAGTGGGGAATTTCTACGTTGTGTAATATATTATTTATTCTATCTATCCATTTTTTAATAGTATAAACAGTGGTGGATTTATCACTTAAGAGGCCTCATGCGCAATTCAATTTCGAGGCCCCCTCTAAATATTTTCGGTATCACTACAATGAGCATAAAACACAAGGTGGTTATAAAAAAACTTACCATAAGCTATTTGCACAACCAATTTGAAATTCATCTCTGAACTGTAGTTTAATGTGACATTAGAACAATTAAAAATGTCAATTTGAACTGTACCGACTGAGCAAATCCATTTAAGTAATGTTTGATCAACATTAAAACAACGTGAATGTTGCTACAATGTTGATATAACGTTATTTGTTTGTTTTTTGCTCAGTGGGTTTCGAAATAAACTCGATTCAAATACCTACTTTCGATAAAAACCACAGCCAACATTTTTTTTTTGTGAATTTTATTCACTTTGTCAAATGTAATCATTTAATAAAATAAAATCGTTGGTTTTCACTTGTATTAAATTTTAATTTCGAAAAAATATTGGCGTAAAATATTTAATTTTCGCCGAAAGTGATAAAACTTCAACTTTGTTTATTTGCTGTTGTCAATTCAGAGCCTATAAAGTGAAGTTTATTCATTATAGGAATAATTACAGTTGTAATTATTTAAATACATAACGTTAATACATTAATTTTTAAATCAACCGACGATGAAATATTGAATAAATTAACTGAGATTTGTAGAAAATGTAAAAATTTTCTTTTAACTTTGGAAATATCAATCAATTAAAATTAATAATCCACTGAGCACGGAAACATTTTAAACATTGCACGAATATTGAACATGATACTAAAATAAAACATTGCAGTAAAAATATTACAACAAAGTTTTAGCAACGTTACAAACATTGTATAAACGTTTTCCCTACAATATTGATTTATATACATTAGGTAAATATTGAAAATGATACTAAAATTCAACATTGCTTTATAACGTTTACAAAATGTTGCAGCAAAGTAACAAAACGTTGTATAATCATTACAATTTGACTTGTGTGCAACATTGTATTGTAAACATTGCATTTTTAACACCCACTGAGCAAAAAACAAACAAATAATGTTATATCAAGATTGTAGCAACATTAAACATTATTTTAATGTTGATGAAACATTACTTAAATGTGTTTGTTCAGTGGGCACTGTATAATTGTTGAAACTGCAGCGTTTTGGTTTACACATTTTATGGATAATAACCAAACAGAGAGTTTTTTCATGTACCAATTATATGCTGTAAATCTTCAGATATTCGTTGTTTTTTTAAAAGAGTTCAATTTAAAGTTTTAAACGAGTGTTTTTTCACTCCCAGATTAAACATGAAGTAAAATTTCGAGTTTAGAAAAGCCTTAAAATTTGATTTGATCACTCCGCGAAGCGGAGCAACCAAACAGGCTTCTCTAAACTCGAAATTTAACTTCATGCGCCACGCGTGTAAGACGCTAATTTTAATTGAAGTTCTTTTCCCACTGATCATTACATATTGACTTGTGTGCAACATTGTATTGTAAACATTGCATTTTTAACACCCACTGAGCAAAAAACAAACAAATAACATTATATCAACATTGTAGCATCATTAAACATTGTTTTAATGTTGATAAGACATTACTTAAATGGATTTGCTCAGTGGGTTGTTAACAATATTTTGGTGTTTTCAGAGTTTACAGGTACTGGGTACTTAGATACTGGCGTACTGCCCCTCCTTGAGTATACATTACTTTTTGTAAGATAGTTGCTTTCTTGTTACTAATATATATTTGCTTTTCTCTGGCCCATTAAAACCTAAAAATAAATATTGCATTAAGATTACGAGAGAAACATTCCTAACGTTCACTTTATTGCTGTACATCGGGTTGTTGCGATTCTATGCATTTATTGTATGCAACTTAACATACATATATTTGTATGTTGACTTGCATATAAATAAGAGTAATTGACAAAGCAACGCCCATTCAACATGAGCGATTACTCTTATTTGTATGCAATCCAACATACAAATATATGTATGTTAAGTTGCATGCCATGAACGTTCAAGAAAAACTGTTGCTGTATCGTTGACAACGCAACGCCCATGGTTGCGTTGTCAACGATACAGCAACAGTTTTTCTTGAACGTTCATGGCATGCAACTTAACATACATATATTTGTATGTTGGATTGCATACAAATAAGAGTAATCGCTCATGTTGAATGGGCGTTGCTTTGTCAATGGTGTAGTAACATTTTTCTTTGAACGTTAGCGTGCAACGTTCCTGCAGGCGGACATTCAGCGTTTATGCAACGTTCTTTCAACATTCATGCAACTTAAAACGCAACGTTTCGTGCTACGCGGTTACATTGATGCATCGTATCATGCAACGTTTCTTTGCTCAGTGCGAACAGACAAGATGCAGCAAATAATACTTAAGAATGACTTAAAAACTTTGTAATTTTTGTTCATCCTTTTAATAAAACAAAAATCATGAATTACTATTTTATTACCATCGTCGGAGTATTGACAAGAAATCAATAAAATTTCTTCCAGTGTTAGCAAAAGCAAATTAAATATGCAAAGTTCAAATATAAATTAAATCTTGCACACTTTTACAATATTTGTACTTTGTTTTAAAACTAGAAATGAACTGAATACACCTATATATTTTTAATTAGCAGCAAATTGTTAAAAATAATGTTTTCGAGTTAAATTAATAATATTATTAAAATTGAGATTTAGTTTTACCTTTCGGACATATTTGATATTTATTATATCTTTCGGTTATTTAAAATTTATATTTCTCAGAATATTGAATATTTTAATATTCATTATTGTAACAAATATAAATGTTAAATAATTAAATGATAAAATTTAAAAAATCAAATAAATCTGAAAGGTTAAAAGAAATCTTAATTTTAATAATGTCATTAATTTAACTCGAAAAAAATTTTAAATGTCAAAATAAATGGTAACAGAATGGCAAATAACATGATAAATAAAATGTAAAAAACCGTTTCATTACAACAATTTAAGATTTTTCTATGTTTCATCATTTATCTTTAAGTTTTATTCATATTTTATTAAATTTATTTTAGTAAATTTCCGAATGTTAGTAATAGATTCATAATTTGCACAATTTGTACTTTTATTAAATTACAAAGAAATAATAATCATGAGTATTGTTATTTGTTTATTACTATTAGATCAAATTAATTGATATACTTTTAATAAATTACTAACTAGTTTAAATTTTCTCTACAAGAAATTATATGTTTACCATGTAATAGAGATTGTATATAAATATACAGAGAGTTTTTTTTTTAAGTATACATATCTCAATATACTGTATACGGTGTAAATCTTCAGATATTCGTTGTTTTACAAATATTTAAAATTTAACTTTCAAACGAGTGTTTTCCACTCCCAGATTGAGCATGAAGTAAAATTTCGAGTTTAGAAAAGCCTGAAAATTTGGTTTGGTCGCGTAGCGCGTAGCGCTACGCGGCCAAACCAAATTTTCAGGCTTTTCTAAACTCGAAATTTTACTTCATGCGCCACGCGTTCTAAACACTAATGTGAGGTGATATTCAGAATACACACTTTTAGCATTCTGCTTTAGTAGAATATTCTGAACTTTACCTTAAATCAGTGTTTTATACGCTTGGCGCATGAAGTAAAATTTCGAGTTTAGAAAAGCCCAGAAAATTTGTCTCGGGTCGCTGCGCGACCCTCGACAAATTTTCACGGGGCTTTTCTAAACTCGAAATTTTACTTCATGCTTCGTCTGGGAGTGGAAAGCACTCGTTTGAAGCTTCAAATTGAACTCTTTAAAAAATAACGAATATCGGAAAATTTACAGCATATGCATATGTATACTTTATTTAAATTTATTATTATTTTTGCTTTCTTAAAGTAACTTAAAACATTAACATTAAGAGTTAAATCAAAATGAAGATGCACCAATAGCTCGCTTTGTATATAACAAATTTTGTGAAATTAATTAGGCTCTAATTAAATTTTATTAGAAAACTTTTCTAGAGCGAAACGCGTTTTATATTTAAATATCAACGTGAAATATGAAAATCAAGGGTTGATTTTAATTTAATTAGGTAATAGTACTCAAATTGTTTGGTTTGAAATTTCAGCTCAAGCAATATATTTTGAACTTTACAATATTTCAGTGTTTACACGCGTGTGAAGTAAAATGACGAGTTTAGAAAGCTTAAAAATTTGGTTTGGTCGTATGGTTAAAACGAAACGAGTCAAAATATACACATAAGTATTTTGAAAAAAGACACATCTTGTGTTGCATTCCTATTTTCATGTTTAAATGTTAATTATAAAATGCTCCTCGAGCTCCCACATTGTTTGAAATATGCCCTCCTTCTAAAAATGATTGCTGACCCTTGTTCTAGAGAATCAATTCAGTAAAGAACAAAATATAACGCCCAGCAAACAACTAGATTTCAAAAATATTTATTTTTCATCAAGAAATAAAAGATTAAAAATGAAACTTGTTTTTATAATTATTATCAAAATATTTCGATCAATGAATGAGGTAAAAAAAATCAATAGACGCAGAAAAATAATAATATAAAACCTGTACTACTCGCGACATCTATTGTACAGTAGCCAAACTAATTCACTCTCGCAAACAAGTCCAAACGTGTTCTACTCGCACGTGAAACAAGTTTAAGCTTCACACTTATCTCAATAGGCGTCGCCCTAACAAACAAACTATTTACATATATTTTTAACTGAAAAAAACCATTGTAAATAAACAAAATCACCGAGGAGTTCATATAAAAACCCAGAAGTTAAAGTGCCGAAATTGTCCCCTATAAACATCGAAATGAAATGATGGAAACAACCAACCCCCACCCCGTTTTGGACAAGTATTTGCGTGATGTACGTACCTAAGCGCGGTTTAATGGTGGACTCTTTACTAATGTTTACATTATTTAATTAAACAGTGAACAACGAATTAAACTAATATGCTGTGACTAAAGTGGTGCGTTTTAAGACTGTGCTTTCTTATTATAGAAAAAACTGGATTTGTAAAATTGCAGAGGAATCAAGAATAATAGATAGGTAAATACAAACGTTAGAATACATGCTTATCAAATGATTTAATTGCTCTAATTTGAAATAATTGTAATCAATACCAATGTTATTTTCGTAAATTACCCTAGTGCGTTTTGTATAACTAATTAATTTGAGTGAATTTTTATTTTGTGTAAACATAACCATGATTTTAAATGTGTTTAAATTGTTGCTACGTGTTATTATTGCAAATCCACCAATCCGCATGTGCGCTTTAGTGCTGAATCGAGTGGAAGTTCAGTTGCAATTTTTCGAAAACTGGTGATTTGGGGTTATATAGGTCAAAAACATTTTTTTCCTAATGCTAGGTCAATGACCTTTGTGTAAGTTGGGTTAGGGCGTGTTTAGCCTGTGGGATGCAGACACAACTTCATTCTAAGCGAGTGATAAATGGCATGAATTGATGGTTTGAGAGAAATATTTGTTGCAACTTTCTACATATGAAATGTTTGTTTATACGATAGATGACGCCGGTTGTGTTGTTTTTTATTAAATAATTTTCCAAGGTTAAAATAAATTTATTAAAACTATTTCCAAAATAAACAGGTACTTTGTAAAGATTATCATAAACACTGTATGCACGAAGAAAGATACAGGGAATTTTTCTCTCAAGTATATATATCAAGCATTTTGAGGAATTTGTTGTTTTTTTAATAAGTTTATTTTGAAGCTACTAACGAGTGTTTCCAATACTTGATTAAGCATGAAGTAAAATTTCGAATTTAGAAAAGCCTGGAAATTTTACTTCGTGTGCTAGGCGTATAAAACACTGAAATATTGTGAAATTCAAAATATTCTTGTTTAGCAGTAAATTTTTAATCTTGCTTTAGCAGTTTATTTTTAATACTAATTAAGCATTATAGTTTTAATTTGACATTATTTCAGTATTTTATACTCGTGGCGCTTGAAGTAAAATTTCGAGTCTAAAAAAGCCTGAAAATTTGGTTTGATTTTCAGGCTTTTCTAAACTCGAAATGTTTCATCAAGGAATGCAAACACTCATTCGAAACTTCAAATTGATTGCTTTTACAAAAAGTAATAAATGCTTGAAATTTAACAGCGCATACATTGGAATGTACATATTAAGGTTGGAAATTCGCATGTTATTTGGCCATAAGAACGAACAACGATTAATTTTCCACAATAATGAAAATAGTGCTTTAAAATGTATGCATATTGTACATTGAAGCTTTACGAATAAATTGACATTATTTTTTTTTCACAAAAATGTTTCCTAAATTAAATTTAAATCAAATAATGGAACACTGTCAAATGATCACTTAAATCCGTAGAAAATATTATTTCTCCTTCATTCATATTGCTTTAATTTATTGAAGTAACTATTATAAACATGTTGTATTAAATAGATTAATCTAAAATAAATGTTAGATAAAATGAATCGTTGCTGAGAAATCTCCATAAAAGCAATGTAAATTTTGATTATGCTTTTAATAAATACGGGGCACCATCATGCCTGTTTAGTAATATCTTAAAAATATACTGTTATTTCTAATAACATGTGAAAAGAAGTTTGATATTTAGAATTAGTGTACGGCATTTGTCACGACACGGCCTCCGCGCATTGAATTGCGAATGTAATTTTTCTGCCGCGGACCATTCGTTCATTCATTTTATGTTACTGATACACAACAAAGTAAGACATTATTAAAATATCTTCCACTACACTTTGTAAATATAATTGCATTTCTAGGTTCATGTTTTGAAAAGGAATGTGGAATGCCGGTAATTGTTGATTCAAGTGATGAGTCGGAAAAATTCATTTTTTATTTATTTACCAAATTAGGTGCTGCTGCACTCAGCGATTTGATTACCGAGGCTTAGCGTCCAGAGTTCGAATTAGGTTTTTGTAATTTCCCATTTTTGTCGGCGCGGTGCGGCTTAGCCTACTCAGCTTGGAGTGTCGTCTACTCAGCTTAGAGTGTAGAGGTCTCCGGTTCGAATCTATTATATTTGTGTGGTTCATAGCAATTTACCAAATTATGGTGTGCGGCGCGCGGCAGTTCACTGTGTTAGCCGCTAAACTTGAAGTCTACGGTTTTGAGTCTTGTAAAATTATACTCATTTAAATCATCTATGTAATTGCAAATAACATGCATATATCTTTTATGCTGCTAGAATTTAAGTGTTTGTCCATAATATTTTGTTCACGACAATCTTATAATATGTGCGTTATTTAATTTTGTGGGCAGCATAAATGAAGTGCATTAAACACTCAATTTTAGTAAACAGGGGCGTGTTTAATGTGGTTTTTAAACCACGCTAATTTGCGTTCTGCGCCATTATTTATCTGTCAAATTTTTATAAAACAAAAGGAAAAATAAAAAAATTAAAGTAAATCAATGAATCAGTGACTCGGTGAATCAGGAAATCAGTGAATCAGTGACTCGGTGAATCTGTAAATCAGTGGATCAGTGAATGGGTGACTCGGTGAATCATGTAATCTGTGAATCAGTGAATCAGGCAGGCAGGTAATTCAAAAATAGCACCTACAGTGGCCAACACAGACAAATTTAAATAAAACAGAAACATAGTCATTCGTTTAATATTATATAATATTTATAATAATTCTTTATATAATTGTCAACATTCATTTTGATAAATATATTATACAATAAGTGTTGTTATATATTGTTGTTGTCGTGAACAAAGTATTGTGTATAACTCGCACATAATGGCTATTAATCACTCGAACAACTTGCTCTATTCGCCTACGGCTCGTTCCGCAAACATCGTTCTCGTGATTAATAGCTATCATTATATGCTCGTTGTACAATTTACTATTTAATACTAATATAAAATATCAAATTTACATCATTATTAGTGAAGGCGTCTACTTCGGCATACATTCATACTAATTAAATATTTAAACATTTACCCATAATGTTTTGTAGCATATTATACAACCACTATTATAGTATTTTGTTTATACAAATATATATGGTATGTATTTTTGCACGATCGATTTTTTTGCGAAACGCATAGAGCAAAAGGTGGTGGTGATTAAGGATTCTAAATTTACGGACTTTTTCCATTAGCGGTAATTCGGTAAATTAGTGAATTAAAACCTATCGGTAAGTTACAATATCGTTGTTTTAAGGGTAAAAATCATTAAGTACATAAACAATTCAGAGCATTTAATGACCCAAAAAAATAAAAATTACTTGAAAAATGACAAAAACATTGAAAACCAAATAAAAATTATAAAAATTAAGTGCAATTTTATGATTTTTGCAATTTCTGTAATAATTGCCAATATTACTATTTATTTAAATACAGGGAATTTGTATTTTAAGTGTACAGGGTGGTGAATTTGGAGTTGCCACAGATGGAAACCTTTTTTATTTGAAGAGATATTGTAAAACTGTTTTCGCGAGCCAGGGTCACTTTTTCGTGTTTTAATCAATGCCGAAAAGAAAATTGATCTATCTCTAACCGCTTCCGTTCTATAACCGTAAGTTGATAAAACGTCGTTTTTATAAAGTTACGGTAACTCATTTGTTTTTAAAGTTATAACCAAACTGTAAAAACTTTCTTATGGTAACTTTCTACGCCGATTAACATAAACTACGTATTTTGGCTCGCGAAAACGGGTTTTCAATATCTCTTCAAATAAAAAAGTTTTCCTTTAAAATGCACCACCCTGTACATATTCCGATGTAAAAATTGTAAAATTTCAGACATTCATTGCTTTTTTTAAAAGTGTTCAACTTGAAGTTTTGAACGAATGTTTCCACTCCTTGATTAAGCATGAAGTAAAATTTCGAGTTTAGGAAAGCCTGAAAATTTGGTTTGCGTCAAGTGTATAAAACACTGAAATGTTGTGAAATTATAAATATATTGCTAAAACGGTATTAAAAATATACTCTGCCAAATAAGAATCTTTTGCATTTTACGATATTTAAGTGTTTTATACACCTGGCGCATAAAATTAAATTACTATAGTAAACTATTTATTTAAACATGTTTTTTATCACATGTTTTGCAAAAGACTGGACCTAGGGGGAAATCCTGACCTGTTAGCATTCAAAAAAGTTGATGAATTGACGTTAACGTTAACTTGATTTCCGTTAATTTTTATCTGCTTTTACAGTATTGATAATTCTTATCATGTTTAGATATTTTACATGAATTCTATATACCGTATGTTTTTTTTATCGTGAGCCAGGGATTTTGTATGCTAAAAACTATACTGTGTGTTAATATATTTTATCATATAATTTTGAAGCAAAATTTTATGGTTGGTAATAAATCAATTATTTTTTTACATGATGCGTTTAATTAGAATAACTTATACATGTTTTATTTTATTAAAAAATGAAATTATTTAATATAAATAACTGAGCAAAAAAAGTTAATTAAATTTCCAAATGTCAGATTGATTAGTGAGACAAGTAATTAAGAGCATATCGAACAATTTCTGTGTTATTTTTTTAATGTTTTGTTATTGTTCTATTTCTATTGTTTGCTAACATATTATTAAATAATTTCGTTTTTTAATGGAATAAAACATGACCTTCATTTACCTAGCCCCCCCCCACTTCAAAAAAACTTAAAAAAAAAACAATGCAGCATAATGCACTCTTTATGCACTTCTTATTATCGTAAGAAACTTTTTTTGCACCCCTTTGGTTTAGCGACAAAAACGAATTTTAGGTGTGGGGGGGGGGGGGGGGCGGTACGGATAGATAGCCCCCCACCTAGTATATATTAACTAAATTGGAAATAACTATGCATAAATTATGCACTAATAATGCACTTTCGAAAGGTGTTCATGACAATTTTTGCATCAACCCCAATTTCGAGAAAATATTTTCTCGCTAAATATTGATCACCATCACATCTAAGCGTTTTTTTTTTAACTTTACTGTAAATAAGTGTTTTATACGCGTGGCGCATAAAGTAAAATTTCGAGTTTAGAAAAGCCCCGTAAAAATTTGTCTCGGGTCGCTGCGCGACCCTCGACAAATTTTCTACGCGGGGCTTTTCTAAACTCAAAATTTTACTTCATGCTTAGTCTAGGAGTAGAAGACACTCGTTACTTTAAAATATGTCACTACTATTGAAATGTGTATCATAACTGTCACAAAGAAAAAAAATGGTGATGTGTCCATCATAGTACTTTCCCCCGTAAATTGCGTATTAAATCACTTTTAAAATATTTGTATATTATTATTATTATTTTCAAAATGTCTTCAACTTTCTGATGACTACACCTTTTATTTAAAACATTTTTCAATTGGATCAACACATACTGACACAAACCAATGACTAGATAAAAAACACTATTTATTGAATATCTCAAAAACTAAGAGTGCTATGACAAAAAGTAAGTGAACAATACATCTTCATTTTGTTATTATCTACAACTTTTATTTGAAAGAATTTTTTGTTTGATGAACATTTATTGAAAAAATCTGAAAAAAACTGAAAAACGCTAAGAGTAAAGTACCACTTCCGGTTTTCCGATTTTCACCAAAAGCTTTTCAGTTCTTCCGATTGTAACAAAAAGCTTAAGTTTCAAGTTTCATCTCGATATCTTTAGCGGTTTTTGCGGTACAGCGCACACAGACAGACAGACAGACAGACATTTTTCAAAAATGGTCTTATTCGACTCAGGGGGCCTCAAAACGGATATTTCCGCTAAAATTTTTGATTCGAAAATTTTCACGAAAACAATACTTTCCCTTTGTATTACATACGGGGGAAAGTAACAATGACATGGCGATTTCGTTATACATTAAAAGTGCGATTCTTTTGGCAATCTACAACAAGTTAGTCTTACAAAGACTATATCAAACACTCATTGAAACATTTACTTCCCGGGGTAATACCCCGACGGACATTGAATTATACAACAAGTGTTTGCTGTTACATACAGTAACCTACTGCAAATGTAACAATTTGGGTCAAATTATTCAGGCCATCTATAGACGCGTTTCGAGATTTATCTCTCATCAGTATAGCTTTGCCATTCCCTCTAAACAATTTGACACCTTAGACTGGCGGTCACGTTACCGTTCAAACATAAGTATAAATGAAATTGCCAATTCTTGGTTGCAGAATACTTCAAACATTAAAAGTGCGATTCTTTTCGCAATCTACAACAAGTTAGTCTTACAAAGACTATATCAAACACTCATTGAAACATTTACTTCCCGGGCTAATAACCCGACGGACATTGAATTATACAACAAGTGTTTGCTGTTACATACAGTAACCTACTGCAAATGTAACAATTTGGGTCAAATTATTCAGGCGTCTAAGGTGACAAATTGTTTAGAGGGAATGGCAAAGCTATACTGATGAGAGATAAATCTCGAAACGCGTCTATAGATGGCCTGAATATTTTGACCCAAATTGTTACATTTGCAGTAGGTTACTGTATGTAACAGCAAACACTTGTTGTATAATTCAATGTCCGTCGGGGTATTAGCCCGGGAAGTAAATGTTTCAATGAGTGTTTGATATAGTCTTTGTAAGACTAACTTGTTGTAGATTGCGAGAAGAATCGCACTTTTAATGTTTGAAGTATTCTGCAACCAAGATTGGCGATTTCATAGTTCAATTCAAACGCGTGTCAAGTTGGCACGATTGGTTAAATGTCGGCTTGCGCTGTCATAGTTCAAATGTCGACTTGAAGTAATGTAATTGAATGTACTTGGTTATTGCGACGTTACTGTGTCAATTGTTTGTTGACTATTTGCACTATTATGGCAAAAAAACGATTGCCTTTTCTTTAACTTCTGTCAAAATTGGCATTATATTTTAATGTCATAGAATTTTCTTCCTCAATAAAACAAAAATAATCAATTATTAATTGTTTCAATGATGAAACACGTGTTTTCCACTCCCAGACTAAGCATGAAGTAAAATTTCGAGTTTAGAAAAGCCTGAACATTTTGTTTGGTAGCGTAGCGCGAAGCGCGGAGCGACCAAACCAAATTTTCAGGCTTTTCTAAACTCGAAATTTTACTTCATGCGCCACGCGTATAAAACGCTGATTTAATGTGAAAAGGTCATCAACCAATTAACAAGTGAAATAAGTGTAATGAGTCAAGGACCAATTGTTAAAATGATGGGGAAAATGCTATGATGGACATATTACCATTTTTTATGTTAATTTTGTTCAGTATTATTTGATGTGTCAAATTCGTGATAAACTAATAGAACTAACAATTTGTTTAAAAATGTATTTAAAAATTCACTAACTTTTTGCTAAAAAGACTTTGACTCCTCTGACTTTCCCGGTTTTCCCGGTTGGTCGCCACCCTGTATTTTAATGGAATTCCATCAACTTTTTGTATAGTACATAGTTCGAGTATTATTTAAGGAAATTATATCAATCATTAGCCATTTTATAAACAAATGTCATTGTGCAATCGTCAAAAATATCAAAAATATTTTTTTTTTCGAAATTGGGTTTGGTGCAAAAATTGTCATGAGCAACTTTTAAAAGTGCATTATTAGTGCATAATTTAGGCATTTTTTATTTAGTTAATATATACTAGGTGAGGGGCTGGCTATCCGTAAAAAACTATATGATGAAAAATACATTAACACAAGCTATAATTTTTAGCATGTAATATCCTATGGCCCACGATAAAAAAAAAACATACGGTATTTGTATATCGGGTGTGTCAAAAACAACGGACACGCACTTTAATGGAGGTCAGCTATGGTACATAAAGTATTAATTTGTAAACAAAAATGTATGTAGAAGGCATCCATTAAGAGATATTTGTTCAAAACCATAGAAGAAAATGGCAACGCTGTCCTGAATAAATAAAAAAAAATGAATAAAGGATAATGTTACCACAGCGACACCAAAATTTGCGTGTAGTAACAAAAACACAGGTTGTCAGATTGTAAATTTGAATCACTTCATTAAAATTAACATCATGAAATAAGATTTACCCCAATATTGTGCTATAAAATCGACAATGCCAATTTCTGGCCATTTTATCAGATCTGTTAAGAAACATATTTTTAAATTTATAAACGATTCTTTAGTTTTATGGGGTCTCATCTTGTAGATTAATCACCTTCTTGTGGATTAACAAAGGGCTAAAATAAATAAATATTTTCTTTATTATGTCTCGTTAGTAGTATTCTATTCCATTAAGCTTGTCCATTGTTTTTGACACACCCGATATACCTACAGTACACATATTTCGATAATTACAGCGTTTAATAAATTGCAGGAATTCCTTGTTTTTACAAAAGCGGTCAATTTATAGTTTCTAACGAGTGTTTACCACATTTGTTTAAGCATGAAGTAAAATTTGGAGTTTAGAAAAGCCTGAACGTTTGGATTTGGACGCGATTTCGTCCAAATCCAAATCCAAATTCACGCATTTCTAAACTCGAAATTTTACTCTATGTGCCATGCGTATAAAACACTGGTTTATAGTGACGTTCAAAATAAGGCTAGGAATTTTTTAAATTGTTGTATTTGAATAATTATTTATATACATATTCGCAAATTAACAAACAAACGACCAAGTCAAATCAAAAGTGCTTTTAAAAACAAAAATATATAATTGCTAAATTTAACAAAAGTATAATTCACAAATTGAACATAATATGACAAAATCTTTAAAACAAAAAAGTGTCTATTACACTAGTGATAATTTACCTCGAAATCGGGAATGCATTTTTCATTTTGCAAAAGATGAGGTAGGAGTCAGAAATTAAGAAAATTATTTTCTTTGTACTTTACAACGATTAAAATCATATTTAAATAGCTCAACTGGCAAGGGCCGATGAAATTATTGAAAAAATCCTGAGACGATATTTTACATTAATTTTATATCTGCTAATAACATCATTTGAGCTCCTAAGCTCAACGCTTAAACTATACTTGCGTTTCTGAAATTGGGCATATTCCACTAGTATTTTGATTATGCATAATCTAAAAATTCAAGATAACCTAATTCTTAGCGGTCTTACTCCTATATCAAGTTTTGTTCCATCTCTTGTAAAATGTTAATTCACACGGTGATTTTCCATTTAATTTTATCTTGTTGTGGCAATTGTTGTTTAGGTTAGGACTTTCGCCTTGAATCGAGGAAGTCGATTTGTTTCTGGAAAAGATGTGTTTGTTATGATTCATCTCCAACTGGATTGTGAATGATATTTGTATTCCGATGTTGATTCAACTCGGACATGTTTATTAATTTATAAATGCGTCGGATGCTATTTAAATTACTACACAAAGTAGGTATTGTTTTGTGATTGATTTAATTCAAAACATTTAACATAAAAAAAAACATGTTCCATATTTGTAGTTTTCGTTTAATTTTGAAAAACTTGTTGAATACCATAAATTCATCAATAAAGCTTATATAATATATAAAGATAATTTGAAAAATTACAACAAATACTGATAAGATAACATGATTTGTGAAAGTTGTAAAATATAATAAATATTAATTTAAAATTCAACTAGAAATGATAAAAATCGATAAAACACTGATTTCATTTAATTAAGCAAGGTTTAAAATGACACACAAATTGATAAAAATCATGACAAATTCAAGACGTAATTTCTTTATTGATATTTGTTCACTTTATTGAACAAATATCAACAGAGAAACGACTGAAATTGATAAAAAAATCAAGATTGGAGAAATCATCAAAATTTAAAGAAAAAGATAATTTGTGGAATTGATAAACGAATAGTGAAATTTAATAAAAATAGTTAAACGTAATCGAAACCTATTACAATATATTTTCTAAAAACTGTAAAAAAATCAAAATTTTAAGTAATAAACATAAAAAGTTATCAATTAATAAACTACGTAAATATTGATTATTTTAACCAAAAAAATACAATTATAATTTTTTTGATGTCTAATTTTTCGTATAAATCGATCAAATTTTATTTATTTATTTAGTTTTGAGATCCATTCACAATATAAAATTCTACAATTTTATTGAAACAATATATTTTCTAAAAATTGTCAAAAAATCAAAATTTTATGTAACAAATATAAACAATTATCAATTAATAAACTACGTAAATATTGATAATTTTAACCAAAAAGAAAATGCAATTATAATTTTTTCGATGTCTAATTTTTCGTACAAATCGATCAAATTTTATTTATTTATTTCTTTTCAAGATCCATTTACAATATAAAATTCTACAACTTTATTGAAAACTAGAATTAAAAAGATACGGTAAAAAAAATTATAGAAATCTTGAAATCAATGAAATGAAAAGATAACTACAGGCAATTTATCTTTTAGTTATACATATCACAATCTTTCAATGTAAATCGTCATCTATGCGTTGTTTTATCAAGCCTCTGACGAGTGTTTCCAATCCCAAGCATAAGGTAAAATTTCGAGTTTAGCAAAGTCTTGAAATTTGGTTTGGCCGCTCCGCGTATGTTAATAATTAACAAAATTCACAACTTTTAAAAAATTATTACTATTTTAAATAAAATCGCCAAAACCAACACACATCATAAAATTTTATAAAAACTTCAGAACTGTGAAAATAAGGAGAAATTGATATAAATGTAAAAATTGACCAAATCAACAAAAATGTTCAATTCCAAACGAGTAATTGATTAGTGGAATTAAACCCTAATTTTTAAAACTGTCTTTGAAAGATAATTGGCTTCCTCCTCCCAAAATCGCTGCTGCGACACATAATGGCTCCATCGGGCAGATGACGAATAAAACTAGTAATAATCAAATAAATGCCACAAAATCATGCGATTCAATATTCAATTAGTGATGGGTAATAATATTATTTCATTGAATATTTAGGTGTAAGCAATAAGTAATTAAATGGAGATTTTATCAATTACAATTTGAATCGTGTATTATTTGATTGTGAATACGATTAATTTATTATTGATAGTAGACTTTATAATTACAATTAATTCTCCTTCTTTATTTCATAATGAATTAGATTTTGTCCAACAATGTTAATGAATATTTAAAATATTTCTACAAGCTAGTTATGTGGATGTCAAATAAAATCTAATAACGTAAAAGTATAAATAAAATTGCCAATTCAAATTATTCAGGCCATCCATAGACGCGTTTCAAGATTTATCTCTCATCAGTATAGTTTTGCCATTCCCTCTAACCAATTTGACACCTTAGACTGGCGGTCACGTTACCGTTCAAATATAAGTATAGTTAATAATTTGACCCAAACTGTTACATTTGCAGTAGGTTACTGTATGTAACAGCAAACACTTGTTATATAATTTAATGTCCGTCTGGGTATTAGCTCGGGAAGTAGTTGTTTCAATGAGTGTTTGATATAGTCTTTGCAAGACTAACTTGTTGTAGATTGCGAAAGGAATCGCACTTTTTATGTCTGAAGTATTCTGCAACCAAGAATTGGCAATTTCAGTTATACTTATATTTGAACAGTAACGTGACCGCCAGTCTAAGGTGTCAAATTGTTTAGAGGGAATTGCAAATCTATACTAATGAGATATAAATCTCGAAACGCGTCTATAGATGGCCTGAATAATTTGACCCAAATTGTTACATTTGCAGTAGGTTACTGTATGTAACAGCAAACACTTGTTGTATAATTCAATGTCCGTCGGGGTATTAGCTCGGGAAGTAGTTGTTTCAATAAGTGTTTGATATAGCCTTTGTAAGACTAACTTGTTGTAGATTGCGAAAAGAATCCCACTTTTGATGTTTAATAACGTAAAAAATGATATTTTTTGTCATTCAATAAAGATATTACAAATCCAATATTATATGAAGTGTCAAATGTACTTTTTATATTATTAATATTTATTTTTATTGCCCTCAAGATTTTCAGAACAAATTTATTACGGATAAAATTTTTAAAAATTAAATTTGTACAATTTGAATCGTGTATTATTTGATTGTGAATACGATTAATTTATTATTGATAGTAGGAAATAATAATCATAACAATGCATTAATGCTTCTGTTTGATAAGAAATGTATTACACATAATGGAAAAAATAATCTTCAGTGATTGTTGTGTTAAAATTGATAATTCAGTATTAATATTTATCAAACAGTTCTAGCATTTCTAATCTCAAGTTTTCTCCTGATAACAAATGAACGAAAAATGATGACATTTGGAAATGATTAAGAAATTTAAAGAATGTACTTAGAATTACGTATATAACTTTCAATTGATGTTTATAAAGGCAATTAAAATGTTCTTCCGGTGTTATTTTTATTTCATGTGCTTAAAATAAATAGTCTTTCAAAACATAAGCTGCCCACACATGACCCATTTTATCTGATCAGATATCTAAATGAAGCTTAAATAAATCTGCAAAAGGTACCTACTTTCTGTTAAGATATTTTACGACCAAAGTGAGTTAAATTTTATTCCAAGTAATAAATTATATTTGTCAAATAGAGATTTTCATTTGTACCAACATAATTCAATTAATGATTTTATGTCATTTATTTAGCTATATGACCAATCAAATTTGACATTTCAAGAACTTAGTGGTGCGATGCATGTTGTGTTTTTAGGTTAGGATAAGTAAGTTTTAATTAATTAAAATCCTTATAAATTAAATTATAAATATAATTATTACCATTTCGATTTAAAATAAAATTAAAAAATCAAAGAATTAAATATCAAATTTCGGTGTGCCGTCCGTGTTTCAAGTATTTTTAACTTTCTCAAAAACAAAGGTTAGATAAACAGAAGAAGCCTCCCATTCTGATTTAGATAAAGTTCCGATCCTGATATTTGTTTCCCCGTTTTTCTCTCTTTTAATAAAATCAACGGCATGTGTATAATCGTCTTCGGAAGTTCCCACCAATTTATTCTCTTCATAGTTCGGGTAAGTTTCTAAACTTTTCATATTGCTTAATAAATTCCTTCCTTCTGATTTCATCCTCTCGTAGAATTCATAAAATTTTTCTTTACGCACAAATTTTAGCCCGTACTTCTTCGCCAGCTCTACAAAAGTCGGGAAATGCACCAAGAACTCTGGGCAATCTACTACTCCGTCTAAATGGAAGTTATACTTGGCCCCGAATAAAGGGGGCTTATGCACATCACTGTAGAAATCAACTTGAAAAATATCATTGCCAAACGACGACGCACCTGATTTCCTCAACCTCGACATCAGCTCGTTAGCATCAGGAATGGTCCCGATGAAAAACCCACCCGGCTGTAAACACTCGCTCGCATTCCTAATCATGCACTCGGCTTTCGGTAAACTCTCAAACGAGTAATGAAAAGCAAACTGGCAACTCACTAAATCCAACTTCATGGACGGGTCCCTGTATTTTTCTCTTAACCTCACTCTTGAGCAATCTGCCGGGATATACTCGATTGTGTAGATTTTCTTCCGTTGGCTCCTGTTCTTCATATCTTCATACCTTGATTTGCACTGATCCAAAGAAACCGACGCGATATCGCTGCAAATTAAATGAGAAATCCCGCCTTTACGCCACTTCAATAAATCCCCACCTTTTCCGCAACACATATCCAAAACCCGAATGGGCATATTGTGCTTTTTCCCATCCTTAATTTTACTGAGATTCTCGTTAATCAGCATGCTCTTTGTCGCGTTTCATAATCGCGATTCCCAGAGCAGGTCAGAAAAGGGATCCTGACCAGCATCCGTCGCCACAGGGCATTTATTTTGTTCCCTAATCCGCAGCGACCGTGAAAGGCATTCTGGAGAAAGATTTATTGGTGGGTCATTAAGGCCAACGGAATCGTGTTTAATTTTTACTCAAAACCCAACGTAACGAAAAAGTGCAAGGAAACATTGGTCCTTCGAACCGGATAAGTGAAAAGTGTAAACTTGTTCCACATCTTCAAAGAAGAAATACAACTTCCGATGAAAAAAAGTCCGAATCAGCTACATCGAGGTGTGCAGTTCCGTTCGTTGAAGAGGCCAACCCGATCAATTTTGCAGTCTTTTGGAGGAAATTTCGTAGGTGAGATGTCAATTAAATTATCCTTTATACCTGGATTCCATCCGTGTCAGCAAATTGTTTCGATTTGAGTTCATTAGAATTTTATTACATTCAATTGTTTATTTTTTATTATTTGATAATAGTTTTGTCTCATTAATACTTATTATATTATATTATTATCATTATCATGACTGAAGAACTTAAAAGCCTCATATATAAAAGGGGTCAGGCCAAGGGTATGGTTACAAGATTTAACAATTATTTAAACGGTCTAGATGTCAATAAATTACCGTCAACACTTGACGACAGAGTTTTAGATTTTAAATTAGTTTTGCAAGAGTTCAATTTAGTGCAAACAGAAATTTATAAACTTAACCCTACAGCGGGGAAGGATGATGAAGAGCGTGTTGCATTTGAAAACAGTTATTATGACGTGTTAGGTAAAGCAAAAGATTTAAAAAATGCATGTGCTTCAAGTAGCGGTATTAGCAATGCTAGTAGTAAAAATAGCCATGATATGCCTAAAATAACTTTGCCAACGTTCTCAGGTAGATTTGACCAATGGACTACATATAAGTCAAATTATTTATCAATGGTTCATAATAATAAGGAATTAAATTTAATGCAAAAATATAATTATTTGCGATCATCTCTACAAGGTGATGCTGCAGAAGTTATTTGTGAACAATATTCTCACTGTAGGGCTATTTTACAACTTCCGTCTGTCCGCAAGGATTCAATTGAGGGATTACGTTCATTTATCGATGATGTTTCAAAACATGTACGCTCCCTAAAAACTCTAAATGTGCCTGTTGAAAGGTGGGATGTAATTTTAATTTTGATCTTAGAGCCTAAACTAGATTCCAAATTAATGCAAGAGTTTAATTTAAAGGGTGATAAAAATACTTTGCCTACCACAGAGCAGTTGTTAGACTTCCTAGCACTTAGATGTGAATCCTATGATTCAAAACCAGCTCAAAATTTAAATTATTCTAATGATAACAATTTAAAAAAGAAATTGCATTTAAATTCTCACGTCGCACAACAAAATAATTTAAAGTACTGCAAGTTTTGTAAAAAGCCGGGACATTTTATACAAAATTGCCAACAATTTAAGAATTTAAGTGTCGAGGAGAGAATTTACAAAGTTCAAGCAACTGGTCTTTGTACTAATTGTTTAAAACCTGCGAATCACTCGACTTCTAAATGTTTTGGTCCAAAGTGCTCTGAGTGCCATAAAGCTCATCATTATTTATTACATGTGGCCAAACAACAAACTATTCAACTCGAAAACAATAGTTCAGCTACAGTTAACCACTTTTCGGGTCAATTTGAAGAAATATTGTTAGTCACTGCTGTTGTAAATGCATCAAACACTTACCAAAATGTACAAAATGCAAGAGCCTTATTAGATTGTGGATCCCAAGTTAACTTTATTACCCGTGATTTAGCCGATCGATTAAATTTAAAAATTGATAAAACTACAATTAAAATAAGCGGTGTTAGTAAAACATCTGCAAATATTACCGGACTAACATCTTCGGTGTGTTTCCTCTTAACCCCCGTTTGTATCACTGATTTCTCAGCGGCCGGAGGATCTTCGACGGGTTCGGCTTTTTTTATAACACTCACTCCTTGGGCTTCTTGGTTTCTCAAGTCGCAATAGGCCACCACTCGCATTAACGTTTGCTCTAGATCGTCACCGTAATCACCGTCTCCTGACATTTTCTTGTTTGGGCCTTTATTTTTTGTACAGCATACAATTAAAATTAACTACAAACTGTAGTCAAAATATATTTGTGCACAAAGAGGTTATGTGAGGTTATTGAACGTCAAGATGGCGAAGTTCGATTTTGTTTAAATTATTCAGTCTGATAAACCTAAGAAAAGAAAGTTACCAGTTGATACCTTATGTTTGTTCCCAAATGTTACAAACTAATTGTGTTTTCTTCACGAAATGTTTATTAGTTTTATCTAACACAATAAAATAAACACGGACAAATAAATCTAAGATTAGGTTTGTTCTATCAGAATACTTAGTGCAGTTCAAGCTATGCTCAATCGAAATAATAATAATAATATTTATTGCCCAACAGGAAACAAAGATTTCCCAATTACAAGACAATGTACAAGAATAACAACAATAATAGTGTATTATAACATTATGAAAAAAAAAATAATAAAGTTCCTAGCACTTAGATGTGAATCCTATGATTCAAAACCAGCTCAAAATTTAAATTATTCAAATGATAACAATTTAAAAAAGAAATTGCATTTAAATTCTCACGTCGCACAACAAAATAATTTAAAGTCCTGCAAGTTTTGTAAAAAGCCGGGACATTTTATACAAAATTGCCAACAATTTAAGTGTCGAGGAGAGAATGTACAAAGTTCAAGCAACTGGTCTTTGTACTAATTGTTTAAAACCTGCGAATCACTCGACTTCTAAATGTTTTGGTCCAAAGTGCTCTGAGTGCCATAAAGCTCATCATTATTTATTACATGTGGCCAAACAACAAACTATTCAACTCGAAAACAATAGTTCAGCTACAGTTAACCACTTTTCGGGTCAATTTGAAGAAATGTTGTTAGTCACTGCTGTTGTAAATGCATCAAACACTTACCAAAATGTACAAAATGCAAGAGCCTTATTAGATTGTGGATCCCAAGTTAACTTTATTACCCGTGATTTAGCCGATCGATTAAATTTAAAAATTGATAAAACTACAATTAAAATAAGCGGTGTTAGTAAAACATCTGCAAATATTAATTTAAGAACAACCGTTAATTTAGAATCGATTTATGACAATTTTAAAACCACAATTGAATGTTTAGTCGTTGATAAATTAACGGAAAATTTGCCTAATAAATCTTTTGACAAAAGTTGTTTAAATTTACCGCACGGGCTTAAATTAGCTGATCCAAGATTTAATATTTCAAGTCCGGTTGATTTATTAATCGGAGCTAGAATATTTTGGAGTATTCTAGGGGACAAGAAAATTGAAACCACTAATAAGAATATTATCTGCCGGGAAACTAATTTAGGTTGGATAATCGGAGGAAGCATACCGTCTAGTTATCTAATAAATTCAAAAGGCAATTTTTTTAATCGTCAGGATTCTCTTGACTTTGATTTATCCAAGTTCTGGCAATTAGAATCGGTTAATAGAAATAACACTTGGACTCCCGAAGAAAGGCAAAGTGAGCAGCATTTTATTGAAAATGTATCCAAGATTGATAGCAAGTTTGTAGTTAAATTACCATTTAAAAATATTGTACCGGAATTAGGTGATTCAAAGCAAATGGCGAGAAAGCGATTTTTTGCATTAGAAAATAGATTAATTAAAAATCCCGATTTAAGATCTGAATATGTTAAATTCATGTCAGAATACGAACTGTTAGGTCATATGAAAGTTTTACCTTGTAATTTTATGTCAAATATCGGCCGTGATAATTATTTTTTACCACATCATGCCGTTTTAAAAGCTGATAATATCACAACGAAATTACGGGTGGTTTTTGATGCATCCGCCACTAGTAGTAATGGGGTATCCTTAAATGATTTATTATTGAAAGGGCCGGTAATACAGGACGATCTTTTTGCAATTTTAATTAGATTTCGCACTTATAAATATGTACTGGCGGCCGATATTAAAAAAATGTACCTACAAATTTTAATTTCACAAGAAGATACACGTTTTCAGCAAATCTTATGGCGGTCAAAACCAAATGAACCTTTAAAAACCTATCAATTACAAACAGTAACATATGGTACGAAACCTGCATCATTTTTAACCGTTAGGTGTTTGCATCAACTAGCCGATGATGAAGCTGATAAGTATCCGAATGCGTCCGCGATGATAAAACGCGATTTTTATGTCGACGATTTATTAACGGGCGCAAATTCATGATCTTATTGCTGTCCGCGATGAGATTGTTGCTATATTAAAAAAAGGTTCTTTTGAATTAAGCAAATGGAATTCCAATAATCCATTAATTTTAAAAGATATTTCAAGTCCTAGTACCGAAAATGTAATTTTTCTTGATAAAAATACATGTACTTAGACATTAGGTTTAATTTGGAATCCGATGGACGATCAATTGCAATACACAATACCAACATTTGATTATATAAATATTACCAAGCGAACAATTTTATCTTACATTTCAAAGTTTTTTGATCCATTAGGTTTAATTAATCCGGTAATATTAACTACTAAAATATTAATTCAAAAGCTCTGGCAGCTAAAATTAGAATGGGATGAAATTATACCCGAGCCGATTCTTAAACAATGGAATCAATTTATGTCGCAATTAATTAACCTAAAATTAGTAGTTATCAAATGAAATATTTGTTTTTCTGCTAATGGTAATCATGAGTTACATTGTTTTGCTGATGCCAGTGAAAAGGCGTACGGTGCCTGTATATATGTAAAATATAGTAACAATAAAAATGTTTATAGTAATTTATTATGCGCAAAATCGCGGGTCGCACCCTTAAGTGCAACTACCGTACCCCGTCTAGAACTATGCGCTGCATTATTGGCCTCGGAATTAGCAAAAAAGGTTCAAAAGATAATTAATGTGGACATCGATCAAACTCATTATTATACTGATTCAAATATTGTTTTGTCGTGGATTAAAATGAATACCTCGAATTTAAAAACCTTTGTTGCTAATCGTGTGGCTGAAATATGCGAATTGACTTCACCAAATCAGTGGCATTATATTAACACTCATGATAATCCCGCGGATATAGTCTCACGCGGTGTTATGCCATTAGAAATAATTAATAATTCTTTGTGGTGGCATGGTCCAACTGCGTTGTGGGAAAATCAAAATATAACGTCAAATGAGGATATCAAATTGCCACTTAATAAATTGCCAGAAGTAAAATTGGTAAATTTAAATATAAAAGAAAATCAAATTAGTGATTTTAACTTATGTAATAAATTTTCTTCATTTATTAAATTAATAAGAGTCACTGCATTCTGCTTAAGATTCATTAATAATTCTAAACATCTTGAAACAAAAATTGTTGGTCCAATTGCTGTATCCGAATTCAACAACGCTGTCACTCGTATTGTAAAGTTGCAACAATGTCAATCATTTAAAGATGACATCGAGTTTTTAAAAACTAATAAATATGTGAACAATAAAAGCAAATTAAAAGCATTAAACCCTTTTTTAGACAAAGAAGGGGTCGTACGCGTGGGAGGACGGTTGTGTAATTCGGATGCATACAATTATAATTATAAACATCAAATGCTGTTACGAGAAAAATGTAATTTAACTGAAATAATAATTCGTTATTTTCACTTAAAAAACGTTCATTCTGGCATTCAAACAACGTTATCGCAGACCAGATCTAAGTATTGGATATTAGGCGGATCAAACGCTATAAAGCGCGGGATCAGAAAATGCACCACTTGCTTTAAAGCTCGACCAATTAATTTTCAACCATTCATGGGTAATTTACCTCAAGAACGCATTACTTTGGTTAGGCCATTTTATAATTGCGGTATCGATTTTTGTGGCCCAATATATTTAAAACATGGATTACGAAAATCGACTGTAACAAAGGCATACGTGGCGGTATTTGTTTGTTTTGCGACAAAAGCCATGCATTTAGAGCTTGTTTCTAATTTGTCAACAGACGCATTTATGGCAGCCCTTAATAGATTCTTTGCGAGACGCGGAAAATCTGTAAATATTTATACAGATAACGGCACTAATTTTGCAGGCGCAGCACGTAAATTACAAGAGTTTCATACATTTTTTAAAATTGAAATGAACAAAAACACATTTTTAAATAATTTTGCTAAAGAAGGAATTAACTGGCATTTTATTCCGCATAGAGCGCCACAATTCGGCGGTTTATGGGAAGCTGCAGTTAAAACAGTAAAAAGTCATCTGATAAAAGTAATTGGTGAAACAAAACTTAATTTTGAAGAGTATAGTACGCTCTTAGCTCAAATCGAAGCAATTGCAAATTCTCGCCCCCTGTTTCCCCAATCAAATGATCCTAATGACCTTAATTTCCTAACACCCGGTCATTTCCTTATTGGCACCTCTATGTTGGATGTACCGGAAGCGGACTTGCTACACATAAAACCTGGGCGGCTGACGAAATGGCAGCATATACAGCAGATTAAGCAACATTTTTGGAAGCGATGGCAGAGAGACTATTTGCATCACTTGCAAACCAGGAAAAAATGGCAAGTACCCGGACAGGAACCCCAAGTGGATCAGCTGGTCCTAATGAAGGAAGAAGGTGTCCCATCTATGTGTTGGAGTAGTGGCCGAATCATGGAGTTACATCCTGGATTAGATGGCATCACCAGAGTCGTCACTATCCGGACAACAACTGGCGTTTACAAGCGCGCTCTGTATCGTCTGTGCGCGTTCCCAATCGACAACGAATAAAGTGTTGTGTAAATTGATAAATTGTAATAGTGATTATTTAACGTAATTTAATTCGAAAACAATCTTGCAATGTTTTGCAACGCCGTGGTGTATGTCGCGTTTCATAATCGCGATTCCCAGAGCAGGTCAGAAAAGGGATCCTGACCAGCATCCGTCGTCACAGTGCATTTATTTTGTTCCCTAATCCGCAGCGACCGTGAAAGGCATTCTGGAGAAAGATTTATTGGTGGGTCATTAAGGCCAACGAAATTTATGTATATATATATCTATTGTAAATATCTTGTTATGGTACGCAGATCTCTAATTTGCTGTAGCAGAGATTTTCTGAAATTTGGGCCTTGTTGCCAATACACCCTTTATCTTCCGTCTCCTAGCCTTATCCCTATCTAGCAGTGTCCTCCCACTAAATACTTTGACCAATAGGAGAATGCACCCAAACCCTCGATCTGTGGGGGTAAGTTATTAAATAGCTTGTAAATATGTATATTTGTGTGATTGACTCTCGAGAAGTAAAAGGAAAAACAACAAAACGTAAATCGTGTTTAATTGTTACTCAAAACGTATAGAAAAACTGCAACGAAACACTCTTAATCTAATTATGGAAGTTCTTCATGTAGAAAATCCTCGATTCACACCGCTGGTCTAATGCTTTCTCCTCCAAGGTGTTGTAATGCGAAGCGACCACCCCAGCATAACCATCCCCAGACGGGCCTGCGAGCACCACTTTCTTTGCCGGACTAACATCTTCGGTGTGTTTCCTCTTAACCCCCGTTTGTATCACTGATTTCTCAGCGGCCGGAGGATCTTCGACGGGTTCGGCTTTTTTTATAAAACTCACTCCTTGGACTTCTTGGTTTCTCAAGTCGGAATAGGCCACCACTCGCATTAACGTTTGCTTTAGATCGTCACCGTAATCACCGTCTCCTGACATTTTCTTGTTTAGGCCTTTATTTTTTGTACTAATATATTTGTGCACAAAGAGGTTATGTGAGGTTATTGAACGTCAAGATGGTGAAGTTCGATTTTGTTTAAATTATTCAGGCTGATAAACCTAAGAAAAGAAAGTTACCAGTTGATACCTTATGTTTGTTCCCAAATGTTACAAACTAATTGTGTTTTCTTCACGAAATGTTTATTAGTTTTATCTAACACAATAAAATATACACGGACAAATAAATCTAAGATTAGGTTTGTTCTATCAGAATACTTAGTGCAGTTCAAGCTATGCTCAATCGAAATAATAATAATAATAATAATAATAATAATAATAATAATAATAATAATAATATTTATTGCCCAACAGGAAACAAAGATTTCCCAATTACAAGACAATGTACAAGAATAACAACAATAATAGTGTATTATAACATTATGAAAAAAAAAATAATAAAAACCTAATTATTTCATTGACATAAAGCGAATATGGATTTTAGTGATTCAAAAAAGATCACAAGTTGGAGGTAGTTGATTAAAGTTATTACAAATTATGCCAATGGGTGATTTAGCGCCAAAATTTAATCTATTATAATTGATATTATATGTAGTCTTATATCTACTGTTGAAAATAGGAATATGCAAACTAATTAGCTGTAAAATATCGGGGCTGTCGATGTGATTATTAAATAGTTTATGTATAAATGAGATAGCAGACTTGTAACGTCGGCACTCAAGAGATTCGACATTAAATTTCTCAAGCAAACGAGAATGATCATAGCCTCTCTCAGGATAATGCCCCTCAGTCTTCAGGTATAGAAATTTAAGAAATCTTCGTTGAACACTTTCCACAAGATTAATCTGAAGTTGAGATTGTGGATACCAAATTAATGAAGCATATTCTAACTTTGAACGTACATAAACATTGAATAGAGATTTCAAAGCATTCGGATTCCGCAAGTTCGCAGAATTACGATGGATAAATCCTAATGCTTTAAAGGAACTTTTAACAAGAGATTGAATATGAGGAGTAAATGTAAATTAATCATCAAACCAAACACCAATATCTTTGAAGACATTGACTCAATTGTTACTCACGACATAGTTAAATGTAATTGGTTTGGATTTTTTTGTAAAAGAGACAAATTTACACTTATTGCTGTTCAGATTAAGTTTATTTGTACTGCACCAATTCGAAATAACATTAAGTTGATTTTGCAAACTTATGCAATCATCTGAATTCGTAATTGTTGAAAAAATCTTTAAATCATCAGCATATAAAAGGTGTTTGCACTCTAGTAGATTGGAAAGATCGTTAATGAAAAGATTGAATAATAGTGGACCCAGTATGGAGCCTTGAGGGACCCCCGAACTTGGAAAATAAGAATTAGACTTAAAATTATTTATCAGTACATATGATTCACGACATGAAAGTTAAGATGAAATGAGTGAAGTGGAATGATCACAAAAACCAAAGTATAAGATTGATCACATGTTATGTTATAAATTAATTTTTAATTTGTAGGTTATGTGAAGGGAAATCTGACATTAATATGACAATTCAATTAGTTACGAAGATTACGATTACAAATGTATTTACCTATCACCGCCTCAAATTATTTGTATCTACTACCAATTTAATAAATTGTATCTAAGGATCAGGTAAGATAGGAGGATCAGGTAATATTCCTTGCTCAGAAATATCTGTCTTCTTTATTATCTGCCCATTTATACAGGGTGTCCGTATTTCGAGGAAATGTATGGGGATCTCGGTTATTTGAAGAGTTAGAGAGTTGGTTAAATTAGGGCAAATATGTGAAATTTGTAGCCCAACAATAATCCGAAAACAGATTTAAAATATCTTTTTTTGTTTTCGAGATATTGCCAAAAAACTATTTTTTTCAAATTTCGTTTTTATTTTTTTATTCAAAAACTATTGGATCTAGGAATTTGCAACTTTTACATTATACAGGCACTTTTTAATCAGGAATTTAGTAGTGTACTTACATTTAAAATAACTTTAATATCTTCCCCGGAACCATAGCCAACTTTTGTTTTTCTTATGGGCGCCATATTGGATTTTCATATTTTTAGAAAGAACTTTTTTTTCTGAATTAAACGGTGTATCACACTTATAATTTATTCTGCGTTTCATTTGAAACATAGCAACCTTTTGTTTTTTGTAAAGAGTGCCTTGGAAACAATAATATTGATACGTTATTCAGTTATTGATGTGTTAATAAGATACGATCATTATACATAATACATAAAATAAAGGTAAAAATGGTGTTTTCGAACCAAGAAAAACGAGATATGATCGAAGTTTATTATACTTCAAACAAAAATGTACGTATTTCATCCGAAGTCTATCTACAGCGCTATCCAGAAAGGCAACAGCCAAGTGAAAGTCATTTCATAAAACTACATACAAATTTATTGGAATATGGTTCCTTCGTAAAGCCACGACAAAGATATGGATATCACCAACCCCATGAAAATGAAAACCAAATTTTCAAGCGGTAAAATGATTTCATTTTAATTACAATAAGATAATATTTATTCCCCTAGATTCAAGATAACCCTTCTTCCTCAACGAGAGAACTTGCGAACCAGTTTGGTGTGACGTTTCAATACGTATGGAGAATTTTGAAAAAAAAATAAATATCGCCCATTCAAAATTAAAGTTACTCAAGCTCTCCATCCTGGAGATGCTAGACGAAGGATGGACGTTTGTCGTATTTTATTGGGAAAATTAAACGAAAATCCGAATTTCTTGTCAAATGTGATATGGTCTGACGAATGCCGTTTTACCAACACAGGGATATTCAATAGGCATAATGAACATGTGTGGAGTATAAATAATCCTAGACAACATGAAGAAAGACGACGACAAGTGCGATTCGGACTAAATGTATTGGTCGGTATTTTGGGAAACAATATTGTAGGTCCATACATTTACGAAGATACATTAAATTCACAGAGATATCACGATTTTTTAAAAACATTTTTAAGTGATTACGTAGACAATAACATCCCCTTAAATATGTTAAGAAATGTATGGTTTCAACAAGATGGTGCACCACCTCACAACAGCCAAATTGTCGCTAATTGTCTGTCCGAAATGTTTCCAAATAAAGTTATGGCAAATAATGGTGATATACGTTGGCCAGCTCGCTCACCTGATTTGTCACCTCTAGATTATTTTCTTTGGGGAGCTATAAAAGAAAAAGTTTATAAAACTATTCCAGAGGACAAAGACGATTTAAGAAGAATTATAATAGTTACCATTCAGCAATTAAGAAGAGACATTTTTCGGGCAGTCCAAAATTTAAGGAAAAGACTAGAATTATGTTTGAAGGTCAATGGTGATATATTCGAACACTTACTCTAAGTTTGTGATAATTTTAGTTCAAAAGATATTTAATTAATTTGTTTATTATTATTTAATATTATGAAAAACTTCATCAAGCAGCAGAGTGATTATTCTGGTTCCTTCCCTAAAAAAATATAGTTGTAGGCCTCAGGAATTTTAAAATGTGCAACTGTTTTTAAGGCACTCTTAAAAAAAACAAAAGGTTACTTTGTTTCAAATGAAACGCAAAATAAATTATAAGTGTGATATACCGTTGAATTCAGAAAAAAAAGTTCTTTCCAAAAATATGAATATCCAATATGGCGCCCATAAGAAAAACAAAAGTTGGCTATGGTTCTGGAGAAGATATTAAAGTAATTTTAAATGTAAGTACACTACTAAATTCCTGATTAAAAAGTGCCTGTATAATGTAAAAGTTGCAAATTCCTAGATCCAATAGTTTTTGAATAAAAAAATAAAAACGAAATTTGAAAAAATAGTTTTTTGGCAATATCTCGAAAACAAAAAAAGATATTTCAAATCTGTTTTCGGATTATTGTTGGGCTCCAAATTTCACGTAGTTGCCCTAATTTAACCAACTCTCTAACTCTTCAAATAACCGAGACCCCCATGCATTTCCTCGAAATACGGACACCCTGTATGTTCAAATTTTAAAAAAGTTCTAAATACAAGGATTTTCTTTTAGGTATACATGTTACGATTTTTCAATATACATTTTTAGATATTCGTGATCTTAATAAAAACTTCCAATTTAAAAACTCTCAACGAGTGTTTTCCACTCCCAGACTAAGCATGAAGTAAAATTTCGAGTTTAGAAAAGCCTGAAAATTTGGCTTGGTCGCGTAGCGCAGCGGAGCGACCAAGCCAAATCAGGCTTTTCTAAACTCGAAATTTTACTTCATGCGCCACGCGTATAAAACACTGATTTAAAATAAAGTTTAAAATATACTGCTTAATTCTGATCACATGCTCATTAATTTTACAAATGTTTATATGGAATATGTAAAAGTATACTTAAAAGAAAAAATCCCTGTATGTGTTATAAAGTTTCAAGATGCAGTGATTTTCAAAAAAGGGAAAGCTACACGTTCTCTTTTTTGAAAATCTCTGCATCGTGAAATTTTATTTGACAAATTGTGATTTATTTGTCATATTGATAATCATTTATTAGCATCTCAAAATTCGATGTTTAAAATACCCTACTGTTAAATCAGGACTGCAACTGTTCGCAGTAAATACACCTTAGATTTGGTCATATTAAAAAAACAGAGTTTAGTAATTTTTTTAATACAGGAAACTATAAAAGATAGAGAAACGGTTAAATAAGCACAGTAGTGCAGCTTTACAAGCTGAATAAAAAAGCACTTGTAAAATTTTCGAAAATGTCAAGGGTAACTAAATATTTAAAAAAAAGTCAAGAATGTTGTTTTTTTAAATCGATTTTTTTCAGTTATTAAAGGAGATAGAAATACAACTATTAATGGCCAAGTTTTAGATCACGCTGTACATGCTATTACTGACATTTATTCGACGAACTATTGTACGATTGAACTAAAGTTCGTGAATCACAGCACAAGAGAAGTTGATTTGTACGCAATTGTGCCGATTTATAGTATACTAAGTATCGAGAACAGTAATGATTTGTTAATGATCGAAGATAATTATTTGGAGAACTCCGGAGAGAGCGACAACTCCAATTATTGTCTGAGACCGGTATTGTACTCAGGGTTGTTAAAAAAAATCGTTTTTTTTCATTTTAATTAAAACAAACGAGTTTTTTTCATTGAAGCAGCGTTTAAAACATTAACAATTAAAAACATGTTTAAAACGTGTTTAAAACAGAACATACAGGGAATTTTTCTTTTAAGTATACATATCCCGATAATTACAGCGTTTTTTAAATTTGCGGGAATCCGTTGTTAAAAAGCGGTTAATTTGAGGCTTTTAACGAGTGTTTTCCACTCCCAGACTAAGCATGAAGTAAAATTTCGAGTTTAGAAAAGCCTAAGAATTTGGATTGGCCGCGTAGCGAAGCTGAGCGGCCAATCCAAATTAGGCTTTTCTAAACTCGAAATTTTACTTCATGCGCCACGCTTAAAAACACTGATTTACAGTGAAGTTCAAAAAACACTCACATACAACAACGATTATAGGCAACCTAATATACGTTAGAGTTATTAGGTTGCCTATAATCACTGTTTTAAACAATTCGTTCAGCGCAGAATTTTACTCACGTTTTATTCACATCTACATATTGGATTGCTTAAGCCGTATATTTTAAACTTTGCGATATTTCAGTGTTTTATACGTGTGACGCATAAAGTAAAATTTCGAGTTTAGAAAAGCCTAATTTGGATTGGCCTCTCCGCTTCGCTACGCGGCCAATCCAAATTTTCAGGCTTTTCTAAACTCAAAATTTTACTTCATGCTTAGTCTGGGAGTGGAAAACCCTCGTCTAAAAATTCAAATTAAAATCTGTTTAATTAACAACGACATTTACAGTGTATGAATATGTATACCTGAAAGAAAAATTCCCTGTATTTTAAAATCACATTTATGCACACATATTTGATATTTTCTTGTAATAAAATGTTATGTTTAATAATGTCATTTAAAATATCTTCAACAATTTAGCTAAAATTTAAAAATGTAAACAAAAAATCTTAATGTAGTGATATAAAATACCTATAATCTAGCAAATTTATCAAATTTAAAATAATAAAAAAAAAACGTTTTAAACAAATTTAACGTTTAAAACATGTTTTAAACTAATTTACGATTTAAAACATGTTAAAAAAAAACCGTTTAAAACACGACGGCTGTTTTTAAACATGTTTAAAACACTGTTTTAAAACAAAGTGTTTTAAACATAACAACCCTGATTGTACTTACTGTTCCAGATGCTTATGACATTTTTTGCACGGTCGTAAAAGACGGGCAATATTTCTTCGCAATTATTAGGAATATATCACTGACGTTTTGTCCAATTTAATTACTATAATTTGACTCCTATTAACTCTAATTAAGTTGTTTCTATCAGTTGCCATGAATGCTAAGTTTCATTTACCGTTCGCTGAACGGTAAGTAAAACTAAAGTTCCATTTACCGATTTGTTATTCATAGCAACTTGGTAAACACAACCTTCCGTCCTGAAAACAGATATGGTAAGTACTGGAAAGGGCTAATTGTGCACAAAAGAAACTAAAGGTAATTAATTCTTAAAGTGTTATTATTTTATTACGCACTTAATAATTTTTATAATTATATTTTTAATTTAGATATTTTTGTTACTCAAAAATAATAAAAACTGAACAGATTGTAAATTATTGATTATCTAAAATATTATCTTGTTTTTACGTTTTTAAATTAATTATCTTAATAATAAAGAATAAATAAAAAATAACACTTGGTTTGTTTCACTAAGGCAAATAGTGAAACAAACCAAGTGTTATTTTTTGTTTATTCTTTATTATTACTAAGATCATTAATTTAAAAACGTAAAAATAAGATTATTTAATCGACTAGTTCCGCTGTTCACGGCATCATCAGGAGTAAAAAGCAAAACTAGTCGAGTAAACAGAAGCAATTAGTGACACAAACCAAATGTTATTTTTGATTTATCCTTTATTATTATTAGTTTAAAATGTTTCACCAAGTGATGAGTGCGAAAGTTATTGAAGCAATATTAATCATCTTCTTTTATTATCGTTATCTCTAATTTGACAAACAATTTCTAGAATAAAGACAATATAAAATCAACGATTCGCAGTATTTTTAATTTACAAAGAAAAATTAAACATGCGAAATATTAATTGTATTTACTGTTATCAGATTTAAAAACTCACAAATCACTAACATTCCAGTGAGATAAGCGAAAATTCCTTCGGCTTATCAGTTCAACAATAAAATCCGGTTTTGTGTAGTTTTAATTCGATTTTGATTGCCAGTGCTCATATTTTCGTAAATGGGTGCTTAACAATTAACGAAAAGTACTTTAATTTCATTTTTATTTAAATCGTTGCGGCGGTAGTAATTTTTGTTATTAGTGTAAACAAATGAAGAGAAATTAGTGTGCAGGTTTTAATAGCGGTAAGTCATGTACATATTCATTAATAATTAATTGTTAGCATATGTACATATTGTTGTGTTTTTTTTTTACTCATGTTACCATTTTATTAGATGTATTATCTGTTGGGTTATAAATAAATAAATAATTCAGTACAACTTACGTCGATTGCCATTACAATATCTAAATTAATTTTAATATAATATGTTGTTTTTATCCAGGGTGTTTGATAAAATCACCATAATCCTTTTAAGTATAGACTGATGTTAGTAAAATATAGCACAATCTATATTATTCTTCAAACCAGGCGTGGATAGTAGGGAACATACCCCCCTCCAGGTTTTTTCTCGTTAAAATAATAATAATATAATAATAATTATCTTTATTTTCAAAATGTCATTTACATGTTACAGAATGAAAAATAGAGTCAGAATAGTCATACAATAAACTAATTATAATCATTTAAAATCCAAGAGTTACTACAAAAGGCGAATAAGTATATTATATTAGTAATTATTTGTATATTTTAAAATTCACTTTAAATCAGTGTTTTATATGCGTGTGGCGCATGAAGTAAAATGTCGAGCTCAGATAAGTCTGAAATAATGTGCAATTAAAAATATACTGCTAAATTAGTAATAAAAATAAACTGCTAAATCAAGATAAAAAGTTTACTGCTAAACAAAAATATTTTGAAATTCGCAATATTTCAGTGTTTTATACGCGTGACGCATGAAGTAAAATTTTGGGTTTAGAAAAGCCTAAAAATTTGTATTGGTCTCTCCATTACGGAAGCATTCGTAGAACCTTAAAAAAAACTTTTATAAAAACAACGAATGTCTGAAAACTTACATCGAAAAATCGTGATATGTATACCTAAAAGAAAATATGTATATGGGGCGTTCCACGCCAAATCGGATAGCATTGGGCTTTTGCTGCTCCGATTTTGTTTCAAAATTTTTTATGTTATAGTACCAATTGAGAGAGGCCTCCCTGATTTTTTAAATTTTATTTGTCCAGCCACTTTCGAGATCGCGATTTTTGGAAAAAAAACGTTTCTTTGTTTTTAAATGATAATAACTTTGCAAAAATGGGCCGATTGGAACCATTTTTTTTAATTTTTTTATTTTTCAAGATACTTTTGGAATATAAAATACAAAAAATTGTAAAAACCATATTTCAATAAAATTTTCAATTTTTTTTATATAAAATGTTGAAACAATATAAATTCAAATTCAAAACTATTTGAATTCGAGAAAATAAGCTTACGCTTCTTATAGTTTGCACACTTTAAACATAATATATAAAATTACGAAAAAACTATTCGTGAAAATGCAAACAGTGTCTTAATTAATAAAACAATTTAAGACGATAAATATCCATTGAAACAACTACTTCCCGTGCAAATACACCTCCGGATATTGAATTATATAATGAAATATTTAAAATCTTATTTAATTTGATTTGTTACAACGCTCTATTAAAGTATATGTAACGTTTAGGTCAAATTCTCTTCAAACCAACTAACAATACAATTTAAAATGGAAGGAGAGATAGCAACAAATTAGAAGTGAAAGGACTTGGATTAAAACTAATGTCTTAGGCCATCTATAGACGCGTTTCGAGATTTATCTCTCTTCAGTATAGCTTTGCTTATGACATTTAAAAAAATTAGGAATAAAATTAAAACAAACTTACTTGGAAAAAGTGTTGTGTGTGGAATGAACAGGTACACAGAAATGGAATGAGTGAAAATAATGGTCGGTATTTATAGGTAAAAAAGGGATTATGTCATTAGCAGGTATGAAGAATGTGAGACCTTATTATTTACCTTACGGTACAGTTCAAACAAGATAAATTCAAATTCGAAACTATTTGAATTCGAGAAAATAAGCTTACGCTTCTTATAGTTTGCACACTTTAAACATAATATATGAAATTACGAAAAAACTATTCGTGAAAATGCAAACAGTGTCTTAATTAATAAGACAATTTAAGACGATAAATATCCATTGAAACAAATACTTCCCGTGCAAATACACCTCCGGATATTGAATTATATAATGAAATATTTAAAATCTTATTTAATTTGATTTAATATGACATTTAAAAAAAATTAGGAATAAAATTAAAACAAACTTACTTGGAAAAAGTGTTTAAATGTCATAAGCAAAGCTATACTGAAGAGAGATAAATCTCGAAACGCGTCTATAGATGGCCTAAGACATTAGTTTTAATCCAAGTCCTTTCACTTCTAATTTGTTGCTATCTCTCCTTCCATTTTAAATTGTATTTTTAGTTGGTTTGAAGAGAATTTGACCTAAACGTTACATATACTTTAATAGAGCGTTGTAACAAATCAAATTAAATAAGATTTTAAATATTTCATTATATAATTCAATATCCGGAGGTGTATTTGCACGGGAAGTAGTTGTTTCAATGGATATTTATCGTCTTAAATTGTCTTATTAATTAAGACACTGTTTGCATTTTCACGAATAGTTTTTTCGTAATTTTATATATTATAAAATGTTGATTTCCAAAAAACACGTTCTGATCGATTTTCTTGATTTTTTTTTCTAAAAGACTGTTACTCATTTTGCAACTTTTAAGCCTACTCCGATAATGGGATAACAATAGGATCTATTTTTCTTCGAATTTTTAAAATGACATGTTTCAGCTATCAGTACTAAAAGTTAATACTAACCTTTCTTTCAGGTCCACCAGTAATAGTGTTTGCCATCTATGAAATGTAATAGATAGGTCTTAATAATTTAATGGATTATGACCGTTTATTTTTAGTTAAATATATTACTAAATATGATTACTGTATTAATTCTTATTTAATCGATATCGAAAGGACATAACTCATTTTTAAAGAATTTAATTAATGTATGTGTTTAAAAGTTGACACTTTTTAAAATCAATTGTAACCCTTGAGTACGGTCGGTAATGAATATTGCGTTGGATAATCTAGAGGCTGAGTATCTTTCGTGTCTAAGACCACGTTCTGGGACAAGAGTAGGAGTATTGTTTTTAATAACATGTTGACAGTGTCTGAATAACCTCAAAAAAACTTCTTCTTTAGGCTAAAACACGCAATGTGTGCGTATGCCAGAAACCACAAACATGTGGCCTATTATTATTAATTATTTTTAATAATTATTTGTGAGCTATCTACTAAAGATACGGTAATTTCAATTGCAGGTATTGTTTATTTAAACAGTTAGTTAGTTCTGTTACACCCTGTATAACTAAAACATGGAATTTGAAAAATTCGAAATAAAAAATAAATCCCCTCGTTATCCCAGTATCGGACTAGAAAAAAAATTCAAGAACATCGATCAGTACGTGTTTTTTTTGGAAATCAACATTTTATATAAAAATTTTTATAGAAATACGGTTTTGAATTTTTTTTCGATTTTATATTTAATTTAAAAAAAATAGGTCCCAATCGGCCTATTTTCGCGAAGTTATGGGCATTTAAAAACAAGAAACGTTTTTTTTTTAAATCGATATCTTGAAAACGACTGGACAAAGAAATTAGAAAAAAATCAGGGAAGCCTCTCTCACTTGGTACTATAACATAAAAAATTATGAAAAAAATCGGAGATGCAAAAGCTAAATGGTGTCTGATTTGGCGTGGAATGCCCCATATGTAGCCCTAAAAGTTAAATTAGAATCGTGAAAATTGACCAAATCACTAAATGATTTTATTAGAATTTACGAAAATTGAAAAAAATTAAAAATTTCACGAGTTTTATATGACTACAAAATTTACAAAATTCGTTGAAAATGTGAAAGTGGATAAAAATCATGAAAATTATATAAATTTATAAATTTTAGAATTTTAGAAATTACAAAAAATACTGATAAAATAACTAGATATAAAAAGAATCGATTAAAAAATATATATATACAAATATTAACAAAGAAACGACTGAATTAGATAAAAGAATAAATCAAATCAAAATAAAAAAATGTTTGGATTTTTATAAATCAATAAAACTCGTAGAATTGATATACAAATAGTGAAATTTAATAAAAATAGTAAAAAGTAATTAAAATCTATTATAATACATTTTCTAATAATTGACAAAAAACATAAATAATAATAATAATATCTTTATTGACAGTAAAGTGATTACAGCATATTTACAAAACAATTAAATTTTATTTTATTATTTAAAATCGATGCATGAAACGAACTGTCACTGTCACTGTCAAATGGCTATCGACCTGAGGTCTTTCTGCCTAGATTGATGATTAGTGTCGTACGTCAGTCCTTAATGAGTGTATGGGTGAAATGATGAAATGAATTCAAATATGGTTGTTAGTGGTTTTTTATATTTGGGAAGTATAGTGGGATTTCGATGGAAACAGTAATGGGAAATGGTGCGGTAATTAAAATGATTTTTAGAGAATTTTTCGGAAAGGAATTGGAGGCGTTCGTCTATGGGGGTTATCTCAGTTGAGTCATAGAGGCGTTGGTTAGATGGGTTATGTAGCAGATTTATGGGGTGACGGATTTTGGTAAGGGTTCTTAGGGATGCTCGCTTACTTACTTGGATGTGGTGTAGGGTGGGATTTTGGGATGTGGAAAATAGAATGGAACCATATTCAATCAAGGGACGACATATCATTTTATAGATGATTACAGCAGTTTTAGTGTTTATTCCAGATTGTTTGTAGGTTAAGTTTCTGAACAATTTTGCCCGATTTGTTATTTTACTTTTTATGTTACATGCATGTTTTTTGAAGTTAAGTTTTTGGTCGAAAGTAAATCCAAGATATTTTACATGGGAGGAGGGGTGGATTTGGTTTTGTGAAATGGAGATAATAAATGGATAGTTATTGATTTTGCGGTAAAGAATAAGGAGTTGTGATTCACGGGGATTCATTTTTATTCTCAATTTTGCGAACCATCGTTCAAGGGTACCGATAAGTTCTTGGAGAGTTTAGAGAGCTTTAGGTAGGGTGGGAGCGTGGGATATGAGGGCAGTGTCGTCGGCGAACTGTAGGATATATTTTGAGGGATTGAAGTATTTTGGGTCAGGATGGTATATGTCGGAACAGAATATATTGTATAATAGTGGAGAGAGGGGGGAACCTTAGGGAACACCTTGTTCTGGGGAAAAGGTAGAGGAGAAACGATTCTTGATTTTTACTTTGAGGGATCTGTTGAAGAGGAATGAATGTAGTATGCGGATAAGATGTGCAGGGATAATAAAAGGAGGCCTTATGCCAAACAGAATCGAAAGCTTTTTGGATGTCGAGGAAGAGGGTTGCAGAGGATTTGCCTTCGAGGTGAGATGTTTGTAGGTTGGAAGTAAGGATAGACAGTGGTAGACTGGTGGAGCGCTTGGGGAGAGATCCAAATTGGTAATTGGGAATACGGTCAGAGATTAGTGAGAGGATTTTGTTTTTGAGGAGGGATTTATATAGTTTGCCAAGGACCGGAAGGAGAGTTATAGGACGGTAATTAGGAATGAGGGATGTGTTGTGGTCGCGTTTAGGTATGCATATGATGATGCCTGTCTTCCATTCAGGTGGGAAATAGTTGTTTTGGTAGTTGTAGTTAAAGATGTTCAGAATGTGGTGGTGGATGTGAGGTGGTACGGATTTAAGGATGCGTCTATGTACGTAGTCATGACAGGGTGCAGTATGTTTTCCCTTTTTCATGATGTTGTTGTATTCGAATTCATTAAACAAGTCGTTTGGTTTTGTAGGGTTAGTGTTTTTTAAGAATTCTTTGTGCCATTCCTCGACATGTTTGAGAAAATTCTTGTCAAAGGTCTTGTCTTCTGACATCTTATATGTTTCGTTGAAGTAGTCAGCAATTTTTTCTACGATTATGTCTGCGTCCGTAATTGTCTCGTTAGTGTCAGGGTCCGTTATTTGTTGAAGTTGGTCAGTTTTTTTATATTTTGAGTTTTTTTATTTGTGTCAAAAAAAACATAAATTTTAACTGAAATCGCCAAAAGCAACAAATATACAAATTTAAGAATCAATAAGATTTTGTAAATATGGACAATTTCAACCAAAAAGAAAACGTAATTATATTTTTTTCGATGTCGGTAAATTTTCATCCAAATTTATCATATTAAATTTATTTCTAGATCCATTTACAATAAAAAAGTACAATTAAAATATTAATAAAAATGGTATAGAAATGTTGAAATCACTAAAATGAAAAGATGATATTCTTTGTTTTATTAAAAGTGTTCAATTTGAAGCCTCTAACGAGTGTTTCAAATCCTAGATTAAGCATGAAATAAAATTTCGAGTTTGGAAAAGCTTAAAAAATTTGTTCATCGCTCTGCGAAGCGGTGCGACTAACCCAAATTTTCAGGCTTTTCTAAACTCGAAATTTTACTTTATGCGCCACGCGTATAAAACGCTGATTTAATGTGAAATTTAAAATATGCTGCTTAGGTTTAATCACATGTTCATTAATTTTACAAATGTTTATATGGAATATGTAAAAAAATACTTAAAAAAAAATTCCTGTATGTCAATATTTAACATAAAATCATTAAAACCAATCATAACATTTTACATGATTTTTTTACAGACTGTGGAAATTAAGACAGAATGTAAAAATTACCAAATAAACAAAAATGTAGAATACCAAACGAATAACTGATTTTTGGAATTTAACCTAGATATTAAAACTGTCTTTGAAAGAAAATTATCCCCCTCCTTGGTTTACTAGTAAATTATCGGTAATACGGATTTAATTCACAAATTTACCGAATTACCAGCATGTAAAAAATTCGGTAGAACTACAATCTCTTTTACGAATGCAGTTTAATAGTTTTAGTATAAATTTGTGTTTTCTAAAATGTTAAAATTACCATAACTACAAATGCTATGATGTATTTGATTTCCCCTTCGCTAAAGTTGGATACACTCGTTAAGTTTGTTTGTCTTTGTCATGCACGTTAATTATCATATGTTTTTACTCACTCTAATCAATTATTTAGTTAACGAAAGCCGAAATCACATCTCCCTATATTTAGAAGTAGCAAAAGTAACTTACATTATTGAAAATTAAAATATCTGAAGCAATTACATAACTGTTTGATTGCATTTTTTATTTTTTTTGTTATTTCATGCTGCAAAAATATGTATGTATGTAATTCAAACAGGTTGTAAGTTCCCATCGAATTAATCAATACCACAAATACAAAATAAAACAAAGCAATCGTCGTTTCTATCATTCAATTCCAAGTAAATTAGTTCCTCATATTGTATATTACACGAGCCATTCATTTATCAAATAATATTTTATGGCCAGCATTGCTTTTCTGTCAATATTTATTTTCCCCTCGTTTTAGTTAAGTAGGTATGTTGTTGACAGAATTTTAATTTTTAATTAAAATATACATATTTTTAGGAAACTGCGTGGGGCTTACATATTAGCTAGTATTGTATACTTTATAAAGTACGAAGTAAAGTGAGGCCACTTTTATATTCATACAAGTAATTTTTCTTTTAAGAATGCATACCCCGATATATACGTTGTATTTGTTTTTAGTAAATTAAACGTTACATTTATTTTCATGAAACATTTTCTTGTACTGAACTCAAATAAATGTATAATATATTTATTACATATCCCAATGCATACACTGTAAATGTTCAGGCATTTGTTGTTTTGTAAAAAGTTCAAAATAAAGGGTGTTTCCACTCCTTGGTTAACCATGATGTAATAATGGAGAATTTTTATTCTTCAACTTCTTTTCATATAATGATTTTGAAAACAGTTCAATTTGAAGTTTTAAACGAGTGTTTTCCACTCCCAGACTAAGCATGAAGTAAAATTTCGAGTTTAGAAAAGCCCCGTGAAAATTTGTCGAGAGTCGCGCAGCAAACAACCGATATTTTAATTGTATATACAGGGATTTTTTTTCGTTAATTCGTTAATTTTTACATTTTTTTTAACTTCATTTGGTTCCATTTAAGTTTACATTTTTTCATCGCTATGTTATTTAGATTAATAACATTGATTTGAAAAAGAAAACACTTGGTTAAATTTCACTAATTAATAACATTGACAGTTTCACCTTCATGTCAAATTCAAGATTTGTTAGTGATTTTTTGTTTGAGATATTGTATAGGCTTTAAACAAGGATAAAATTTTCTCCAATTGTAATACTTTCATTATACAGGGAATTTTTCTAAGCATACATATCCCGATGTATACGCTGTAAATGTTCAGGCATTGAAATAAAAAAATGCTTTTTTAAATAAAAGTGCATGCAGCGATTTTCTTTTGGATATGTAGGTTTACTGATAAGAAAAAATCCCGTATGTGTACAATTATCGGGAAATGCACATATTTTCCGGTTAACTTACATTTACTATAACATACAGGGAGTTTTTCTTTTAAGTATACATATCCTAACTACATGCTGTAAATCTACAGACATTTGTTGTTTTTTTTTTAAGAGATCAATGTGAAGATTTTAACGAGTGTTTTCCACTCCCAGACTAAGCATGAAGTAAAATTTCGAGTTTAGTAAAGCCCCGTGAAAATTTGTCGAGGGTCGCGCAGCGACCCGTGACAATTTTTTTTTACTTCATGCGCCAAGCGTATAAAACATTGATTTCAAGTAATGTTCAAAATATTCTTAGAAGTACTTAACTTTCTTTTACCACTTTTATTTAAACTTTTAAACAAAGTGGTTTTTAATATTATTTCATATAAAGATTTTGAAAACAGTTCAATTTGAAGTTTTTAACGAGTGTTTTCCACTCCCAGACCAAGCATGAAGTAAAATTTCGAGATAATTGGTCGAGGGTCGCGCAGCAATCAACCGATATTTTAATTGTATATACAGGGAATTTTTCTTATAAGTATACACATTCGTTAATTTTTAAAAGGGTTCAATTTGAAAGTTTAAACGAGTGATATCCACTCCCAGACTAAGCATGAAGTAAAATTTCGAGTTTAGAAAAGCCCCGTGAAAATTTGTCGAGGGTCGCGCAGCGACCCGATACAAATTTTCTGGGCTTTTCTAAACTCGAGATTTTACTTCATGCGCCACTGATTTAATGTGAAGTTCAAAAAATACTTCTAAATCAGAATTAAAAATAAACTGCTAAAGCAGATTTATCAATATGCTGCTAAAGTCGGATTATCAATGGATCGAAATATTGGTAATTATTAGTGACAGGTCATCGATAATATTTTGAAATCTTTGATTTGATTTAAATGCTAATCAAATCAAAGATTTTGTGGTGCATCTTTGTATGAAGTAATATTAAAAACACTTATCTTTGTTTTACCACTTAATTTAAAAGTTTAAATAAAAGTGACAAAACGAAGTTAATTGCTTCTAAAAATATTTTGAATTTCAATTGAAATCAGTGTTTTATACGGGTGGCGCATAAAGTAAAATTTCGAGTTTAGAAAAGCCCCGTGAAAATTTGTCGAGGGTCCCGCAGTTCCTTTATTAAGGCTTTCGTTAACTAAAGAATTGATTAAAGTGAGTGAAAACATGAAAATTAACGTGCATGACAAAGACAAACAAACTTAACGAGTGTATCCAACGTTAACGAAGGGGAAATCATATACATCATAGCATTTGTAGTTATGGTAATTTTAACTTTTTAAAAACCACAAATTTATACTAAAACTATTAAACTGCATTCGTAAAAGAGATTGTAGTGCTACCGACTTTTTTAGCTGCTGGTAATTCGGTAAATTTGTGAGTTAAATCCGTAATATTAAAAACACTTAACTTTGTTTTACCACTTAATTTAAAAGTTTAAATACAAGTAGCAACACAAAGTTAATTACTTCTAAAAATATTTTGAATTTCAATTGAAATCAATGTTTTATACGGGTGGCGCATGAAGAAAATTTGTCTCGGGTCGCTGCGCGACCCTCGACAAATTTTCACGGGGCTTTTCTAAACTCAAAATTTTACTTCATGCTTAGTCTGGGAGTGGATATCACTCGTGTATAACTTCAAATTGAACTCTTTTAAAAATTAACGAATATGTATACTTGAAAGAAAAATTGCCTGTATATCCAATTAAAATATCGGTTGATTTCCTCATACTCTCGCCGCATTTTAACTACCTATTTTAGTAAATTAAGTAAATAAACAAATACTTAACACGTAGTAAAACTAATTTTATCTATTTGTCTAAATTCACATATTTCATACGCATGTGTAAAAATATGTTCCTAACATATTACGACGATTCCCAGTGTAATGAGTTAAATTATAAGTGCAGATGGTTGTGTGTTATTATTGTACGCAGTAAGTGAAATGAGTCAACATTAAACGATGCGCAATTTGAAATTTTCAGGGCTATCGCTTAAATAAGTGCATCGTATTATAATACCGGAATTTTAAATTACTTTCAGTGCTGCCAGACCTCCCGTTTTAGCGGTAGGTTTATCGCTTTTATGGATAAAATACCGCCCTACCGGTACAAGCAGCTAGCTATATACTGTTTTTTTTTACTTCGTTCTTATTGCCGTTTACTTCTTTGAAATAATTTCTGATTAGGTACTTTTTTTTCAGGCTGGGATTCCGATGCGAATAATTTAAATAGTCGAATATTCAAATATGAATATTGTATTCATTAAATTATTGACATATTTAAATATGTGATTCGACTATTTGAAAAAATATTTAAATATTCGGATAATTCAAATATTTAAATATGTTCTTGAATTACTAAATGAATGTTTAAATTTAAAAAATTCCCAGCCTTAATAGTATCTTTTAAACTTCACTTGAAATCAGTGTTTTATACGCGTACCGCATGTTCTATACACGAAATGCTTAATCTGGGATTGGAAACACTCGTTAGAAGCTACAAAAAAGCTTTTATAGAAACAAAGAATGTCTGAAAATTAAATCACAAAATCGTGATATGTATACCTAAAAAGAATTTCTCTGTATGTGGGCAAAAAAAATAGTTAACTGGAATTCAAATTCACCAAATCACTGATTATTAGATTTAACGAAAATTGTGAAAAGTTAAAAATTTTACGATTTTTATTCAACTAAAAAATTTACAGAATATATTAAAAATGTCAAAGTTGTAACCAACTACGCGACCAAACCAAATTTTCAACCTTTTCTAAACTGGAAATATTTAGTTCATGCGCCAGGCGTATAAAACACTGATTTAATATGAAATTCAAGAACATACTCAGTTAATCTTGCTCCATCACAAGGTTAAAATAAAATGAGGATACATGCATTAATTAATTAATGCTGGGAGTTTTTAAAATTGAAGTATTCGAATATTCATTTAAACCTGAATATGGTTTAAATGAATATTCGAATACTTCAATTTTAAAAACTCCCAGCATTAATTAATTAATGCATGTATCCTCATTTTATTTTAACCTTGTGATGGAGCAAGATTAACTGAGTATGTTCTTGAATTTCATATTAAATCATTCGAAATATTTTTAATAATTTAAATAATCGAATAAATCGAATATTTATGTGCTTCTATCTCAGGTAATAAGCTATTCATTGTAATGTTCGACCTTTCCCATCCCGAATCCATTCCTCCTGTAGTCCCAATTAGAGGCGTTAATTTATCACATGGTATAATCGGAAATGGATAGTGCTAGTTTCTTATATTGTAACATAAACGGAATAAAATCAAAATCCTATTCTATTAACAATTTTATAGCACACTCAAATGCCCATATTGCTCTATTCCTTGAAATCAAAACTCAATCCCCTTCGATCCCCAGTAACTGGCACTCTCTATCCCTCCCTTCTTCAATATTAAATCGTAACCAACGGGGTAGTGCTCTGGTTACAACACAACGTACATTTTTTATTGGAAAAGCCAATCCACACAAAATAAATAACCCACTAAATAAAACCATTCACTTCACTCTGGCCTTTAATAATTTTAAACTTAATGTCCTTCTCGTCTATATCCATCCCAATGCTCCCATAGAAGATACCATTTTTACTAAAGCTTCCTTGTTTGATAACTGCATAATTATAGGTTACTAACCTAAATAAATCCAAACGAAAACACATTAATTTCTTCCTCAACTAATCCAACTTCACACAAATACACACACCCCCAACAATTATTATGCCCAATCCTAGTACCACTCCTGATATCCTACTCTGCACATCCAATATTATACCTCTAATATATTCACTGTCTGTAACACCCGACCTTGGATCAGATCACCTTTCTATTCAATTTGATCTCAAAATCCCGGACATCCTTATTTCTGAACCTCCTATCAACATATTAAACTACGAAAACTGTGATATAGTTGAAGTAACTAAAGTCATAACTGATTACATAAATTCAAACTCAATAATTTCTCCTATTACAATAGACAAATTCCAATCTGAACTCGAAAACTCCATTAAATTACATACTTCTAAAATAGCCAAGCAACCCCAAATATATCCTTAGACTTATTAAACTCAAACGACAGTTATACAGAGACATCCAACTGACGGACAATGCAGACCTTAAAACAAAATTCAATAGACTTAACAAAGATATTAAAAACCTTACGACAGAATTTATAAAAGAAAAATGGCTAACTGTTTGTAATGAAATTAACAATGTAGATGGAAAAAAATACTGGACAATAATTAAAAAAAACTATCCAAATACAAACAGTCAGAATCGATTAAGTCAATTTTAGACCCTGTGACCAATAAAGAAATAACTGACCCTCAAAGATTTGCAAATACCTTTGCAGATTATTTTAATAAAATATTTAAATTTTTAACAAACGAGGACTACGACAAAACACAACTAAATGACATAAATGACTGGTATCAAACTTTCCAAACACTTCCTTCTTCTCCAATAACTCCTATCCTTGGGAAGTACTATATGAATAAATTCTCTCGAGGTAAAAATACTGCCCGTGGATAGTGTGGACTAGTGTTCCTTTAAGTATCCTAAAAAAACTCCCACTTAATATACACCTAAATATCCTGGACATCTATAATTAAGCATTAGCAAACAACTATTATCCTCCCACTTGGAAAAAAGGGCAAATTGTATGTATCCACAAACCCAACACCAATCCTTCACTTGTATTCAGCTATAGACCTATCACATTACTCCCAGTCCTCGGCAAAATATTCGAATCCCTCCTTAAAGACCAAATAAGCTCACACATCTCCAAATATATCCCTAAATACCAATTCGGACTCCAACACAAACGCTCCACCACTCCCATTGACAATCCTGGCATCTAATCTCCAAACGTCCCATCTTGAAGGCAAAAAATCAGCTGTACTATTGCTCGATGTCAAAAAATCTTTTTACTCGGTCTGGCACCGGAGATTATTATATAAATGTCTAGTCCTTAATCTCCCTACATATCTATTACGCATCCTTGATCAATTCTTATCCAACAGATCCTTACAAATTAAATTTAAAAACCACCTATCCTACTCATTTTGTCCATATCAAGGTGTTCCACAAGGCTCTCCCATATCTCTCTTACTCTTCAATATATATATACCCATGATCTGTAAAACCAAAATCGCAATAATTTGAATCGAGCTCAATATATCCTCCAGTTCGTTGATGACACGGAGTTGGTAACCCATGCCCCTACCCTCAGTTTAGCAATGTCCTGCTTACAAAACTTACTAAATTATTCCAAATCTTGGTTCCTTAAATTTAGAATATCCTTGAATTCCACCAAAACCCAACTATTAATTTCCAACCACATAATAACTCTTAATTCCCCTACAATACTCCTCAATGGCACCCAAGTTTCCCCTCCACCCCATGTAAATATCTTGGCATAAACTTCGATCCCAAACAAACAAAATAATTAAAAATAAAATTTAACCAGAGCACGCCACTTTAGAGGTTTAACCTATAAACAGCGTGGAATATCAACAAATACCGCCGTCATATACAAATGCATATGCAGGCCGATACTCGACTACGGTTTTATCTTACTTGCTCTCACCCATCCCAGATTCCTTAACAACATCCTTATTGCAGAAAGAAGTTCCCTCTGTGTATTGACAAAAATCCGCCACCCCTTAAATCCTCTATATAACCCCTCCAATGAAATGTTGCTGGAAAAGACACAAATAATACCCATGAATGAGCGCTATCTATATCTAATCGAACGTTTCCTTAAAACGCCTCTAAACATCCGCATCCTTAAACTGTTCTGTCAAACCAGAAATCCCTTAATCCCACCCAAACGCAAATTTCCAGAATCCACTATCCTCCAAACACTCTTGTCCCTACATTAGTCATTAAATTAATAATCTCACATCATTTATTCGTTCATTAACCTCATAAACAAAATTATTTAAATAACCCTACGTAGAAAGACCTCAGGTCGATAGCGTTTTCGCAGTATAAAATAAATACAATACTATAATGAATGTTCATGTAATGGAATATTTTAATTGTGAATAAAGATTATTCGTGTTTCATAATCAAAACGTTTAATTTGACGGCCTGTTATCATTCAAGGTTACATCAAATTTTGGCCATTCATTTTTTTACTATTCGATATCTAAGATTAATTTTTAAAAATAAAACCAACGAAAATGTCGTGAGGTGTATATATATAATTAAACATGTATACATATAATTAAACCGTTCTTTAATCCCAGATAAACGGTAGAAAGCGGTACATTTTGATCAATCTACCGTTTTACACTGCTTTGTTTGTTGTATGCCATCTACCGCTAACAAATTTTACGACCTGGCAGCACTGTTTACAATAGTATTCAATAAATCGATATTTTAATGCATTGCGCACTCACACGCATTTGATGCATGCACTTTCAGTAGTTTAACTTAAAACATCAACGTTTGATTTGAAATAACAATAAACGCTATCGCCTAACTCGCATAAATATTGTATAAATTTAACATCCCTTTGGATTTTTTTTGTTATTTAACGAATCAACTACTACTTATTTTATAACATAGAATAAATTTATATTTCATACTTTCTACAGTAATTATACAAGGAATTTTAATTTCATCTATACATATCACGAGAACTACAGCGTTTGGTACAATTTCAGGAATTTGTTGTTTTTATAAAAGCTGTCAATTAAAAGCTGTAACGAGTGTTTCCACTACTTGATTAAGCATGAAATAAAATTTAGAGATTAAAAACCCTGCAAATTTGGCCAAGTCGCGTAACGAAGGAGAGCACTCCCCTAGTGTTGCCAACTCTAACGCACACTCCCGATTCTTTTCTTAGTTCTACTCTGACCATTAGCCAGCATCCGTATGTATATATGTATATTCGGAACTAATTCCAAAAACGTATCTATTTTAGAACTGAATAAGTTTATATAATAGAAATTTGTATATATTTATGAGGGTATTAGCAAAATGTATTGCGATTATGTAATCAGCCCACGCAAAATGTTCCTAGCGGAATAATCTGATATTATTTTCTGAACTTATCACTTAAGCGATAACCTACTTTTCGTTGTTTACTATATTACATATTACCCTATCCGATGCATGCGATCGCAATCTTAATCGCTATCGATTCTTATACATGATTATATAAAATCAATCAATCAAGTAAAATTAAGTTTACTGCTCGTTCTTTTAAATAGAATCAAATAATTAGTACTTCTAAAAAATATGCATTATTGTGATTAATAATCTGACTTATAGTTAAAATGATCATTCTTTTTTAAACAAAATTACAGCATAGAACATAGTGAACCCGAATATCTTTCAGCGAGCGAATACAGTATCTAATTATATATTTAAACATGTTGTTCTTAGTTTGAGTTTCCAATTAACATTGATTCTCCGCAATAATGCGTTTAAATTACTAGGTTTCATCATTCGTAATGGTCGAGAGTTTAAATGCATTCCAACACTTATTTAATTGTATAATTGGTTAGTACTAAGTAGATTATGTTATTGTGCTTGCATCTGTTCGCCTAGTTATTTCAAATATGTTAACATGTTAGAAAGAGTTCAGAAGAAATTTGTTGATACTTTACAAATTTTGAACTCTTTCTAACATCTTAACATATTTGAAATAATTATATTATAAAAGACATCATGTATATCTAGATGACACAATACACTACTCTGATCTATTAGACGAATTTAAACTCGATTTCATTTTTAATAGTCACAAATACAGGGATTTTTTAAGTATACATAAAAAGAGGTTAATTTTAATCTTTAAACTAGTGTTTTCCACTCCCAGATTAAGCATGAAGTAAATTTTCTAGTTTAGAGAAGCCTGAAGATTTGGTCTGATGATTTTTAGTTATTAAGATATGTATACTTAAAAGAAAAATTCCCTGTATATTTACGTGAAACATTTATATACATTAGTTTATGGATTAACTGACAATGCGTGTTATCTTAACAATATTATATTTATAATTCCTAGATCATCACCCCGTCGTATATTTACGTTTTCATACTCAACACCACGTACGAATGATCATACAAATTCACCCTTAAATAAAATGATGAGGCAATATTATGATGTTTATTTACATTGCTCTTCTGGAGATTTCTAAGCAACGATTAATTTTATTTATCATTTATTTTATTTAATACAACATGTTTATAATAGTTACCTTAATAAATTAAAGCAATATAAGGAAGAAATAATGTTTCCTATGGAAGTAATACACGGACATATGTAATAATTTGACAGTACTCCATTATTTAATTTATATTTAATCTAAGAAACATTTTTTTGAAAAAAAAATACTATCAATTTATTCACAAAGCTTCAATGTACAATATGTATAGGTTTCAATGCTCTATTTTCATTATTGTGGAAGATTAATCGTTGTTTGTTCTTATGGCCAAAAAACGTACATTTCCGACCTTAATGCATACAATTTGTATAATATATATGTTTTATTTGTTTTAATCACAAACTAGTTATAAAAATGTGAGTGTGTTTTTTTTTCTATATTAATTCAAACGTTTGCTTGAGTTGATTATGAATTATACAATCAAACTTTGCATTTCTAATTTAATGATTATTATTTGTGTACCTACCTACCTATGCAACTACAGTAGCAACAATTACTTTTACAGATAGTTTTGCATATCGCCGTTATTGTTTATTTGTTTCAAACTCTGCAAACATTTTTTTAGTACAACTTTTTATGACATCGAACGGTAAAGGTTTAATTCGTTTTTGTTTTATACACTCAACTTTTGTTTTTCCTATGGATACATACAAAGGTATGCATGCACATCATTGAAATGAATGTTTAACCCTGATGTCAACAATATGCCACAATACATTGGCAACCAAACAATATTAAGTTGCTATGCAGTAAATAGTTTAAATGTCTAAAAGGAAGGCTACGAATAATTATAGGTTATATTTTCTCCAGTAAATAAATACATAGTTTTGTAGACATTGCACGATTGTTTCTATGCCAGCATACCTTAAAAATACTGTACAAGCTAGTCCAAAGGTACGACCGACTGTATTCTACCCGAGCTATACCCATTCTAAATGATACTAATGATACAATTATATCTTGAACAAGTTTCTAATTTTCCACGTGGTGAAACATATTAACCTATGATTTAAAAAGAAAACACTTGGTTAAATTTCACTTGTATAATATATTAGTGAAATTTAACCAAGTGTTTTCTTTTTAAATCATGATACAATTATGTTGTTATAAAAAATAGACCAAATAACCAAACAGCATTTTAAGTGTGGTTTTGAAAATCTGTTGATAAATCCTAACGTAGAAAGTGCTTACTACGCGCTACACAAATAAACTAAATTTTCAGGCTTTTCTAAACTCGAAATTTTACTTCATGCTTAATCAGGGAGTGGAAACCCCCGTTAAGACGTTTCAAATTAAACTATAAATGACAAATGCCTTAACATTTACACGCTTCAGGGAAATAAATCCTTGTGTTATGCAATTCTTTTTATTCATTAACGAATATCTTATTATCCAAAATAAAGACTCTGTTAAAGATGTCAGCATTTTGTTTTTCAAACTAGTACCTACATGAGTAGAAATAAACAATAGACGTTTATTTTAAACATAAATAAACATACAGGTATTATGAAGGCTAGACTAACTTTCCGGATTGAAATACTTTATCTATTCCGTATTTGAAAAAAAAAACTGTATACAATGCGAACTCATATGCTTATCATTTCTATGCATATTAATACTAACAATATTTAAATATTTCTATTTTATCACGCAAAAATTACGTTATTACTAATTATACGCTTTCAGGAATATCGATTGTTTATGTTTGTTTTCGTATAGTTAGTTAAGGTTGTGATTTATCATGGGTAAAACCAAATGTTTTTCGTAGTAACTGTTTCCAGCATTTACTTTTTTATGCTTGAAATAAACTGCTCCAAGAAATTAACACACCACTTGCAATTTCTCAAAAATTTTAGATATTTGTACTATTTCACGTTAGCGTCTTTAAAATAACGAAGAATGCTTTGAATCTTGTGTTTATTTTGACAAGTTACAGTTGTTTAAACACATAAAATGTTAGTAAAGTAGAACTTGCTAAACTTGAAATGTTTAAGAAGTTATAAGGTGGTGCGTTAATTTCTTGGAGCAGTGTAGTTACTACGAATATATAATGGAAATAATTTGTAATGAATGTTAAGCTAATTGAATGCTGAATTTACAGACACGCTGAAATTTTCTATTGTCAAAGAATGAGAAATAAATGACGTTAAAAGAGCTATTTTTAGGGTTTTTGTCCAAATAACTGTTTAAATCGGTGATGGCAAAATCCCTCAAGTTTCAAGATTATTTTTATGTATTATGCAATGTTATCCAGTAATCAGAACATCTACGGTACTGGAATTAGTTACTACTAGTAACGTTTGATTTTTTCCACAATAAATCACAACCCTAATGTGTACATCCAAGTCAATTTAAATCCAAGAGCTGCAAAGCCAATTATATAAGGTCATAATTAAAATACGATCTGGTTAGCATATTCTACGTAAAATTATCAACGATTTGGGTTTTAAATTTTTGACATGTTAATGAGGTATGTGTCATGCTTTAAAAATAATTGAATAACAAACATTAATGGCTACCATTTACTTGTTCAAGTCAAAAGGTAATACCTTTACTATTTAGTACAAGTTCACGGCTAGCCATTGTTATTTCACCTGTTTTATTCAATTACTGATAATTTTGTGAATTTGTCAATCAAAACCGGTTTATCGATAATCACAATACCATTGCTTCAGAAGTAAAAGTCATTAAATACATAAAAAATACCATTGGTTGACTTATCATTAACGGGAACGAATGGATGGATTCAAATAAAAACTCATGTGGCAACCAAATTCGATAACCTTCTAAAACAGAACTAGAATTTTGAAGCTGAAGACGGCCGCAATTGTATGGTTGTCTATGGGCGAATGTTAGGTTTATTCTTTAAATATAAAAAATGACCTGTCAGTTGTTTTTCAAAACTCGATTGCCAAATGCCTCAAAATAACTCTTTCGTTTTTGGATATAATTATCGTTAATCACTTCAATATCTGTATAATAAAAATTGGAACCAGAATTTTCAAAGTATACGAAATTCGTTGTTTTTTTAAAGAGTTCAATCTAAAGCTTTAAACGAGCGTTTCCACTACCAGATTAAGCATGAAGTAAAATTTCGAGTTTAGAAAAGAATAAAAATTTGGTTTGGTCGGGTAGCAAAGCTGAGCGACCTAATTAAATTTTCATGGTTTTGCCACTGCTAAAATTGGCTGGGAATTTTTCTTTTAAATATACATACATGTATGCATGAGCTGTAACTTTTCCGATTATCGATTGTTTTTTAAAATAGTTTAATTTGGAGGCTTAAACGAGTGTTTTCCACTCCCAGATTAAGCATGAAGTAAAATTTCGAGTTTAGAAAAGCCTGAAAATTTGGTTTGGTCGCGTAGTTCAGGCCTTTTTAAACTCGAAATTTTACTTCATGCGCCACACGTATAAATCACTGATTTAGCTGAAGTTCAAAATATTCTACTAAAGCAGTGTACTAAAAACGTGCATTCTAAACATCACATCACATCAGTGTTTAGTACGCGTGGCGCATGAAGTAAAATTTCGAGTTTTACTAAACAATGATGTGATGTGATGCACGTTCTTAGTATACTGCTTTAGTAGAATATTTTGAACTTCACCTAAAATCAGTGTTTTATACGCGTGGCGCATGAAGTAAAATTTCGAGTTTAGAAAAGCCTGAAAATTTGGTTTGGTCGCGTAGCGCTACGCGCTACGCGACCAAACCAAATTTTCAGGCTTTTCTAAACTCGAAATTTTACTTCATGCTTAAACTGGGAGTGGAAATCACTCGTTTCAAACTTCAAATTAAACTATTTTAAAAAACAATCAATAATTGGAAAAGTTACAGCTCATGCATACATGTATGTATATTTAAAAGAAAACTTCCTAGTTTGTTTACCAAATTATAGTGGTGGCAAAAGCCACCGTCAGGGCCGAAAGGGCTAAAAAACTACAAATATACGATTTGCAGAATATACATTTTAATTGGGATATGTATACTTAAAAGAAAAACTTATTTATAATATAATTTGTGATTTAGTTTTAGATAAAAATAACATTTGAAAATTTAAATTAGATTAGATCTTGCTAAACTAACTCAAGAATTAACTTGCTAAATTAACTTCCACGTTTAGATCCTTTAAGTTCATTTCTCTAACCGCTTATGCAACATAATTCTAAACTTGGCGATTCCCACGCAGAATTAAACAGCAATCAAAACTTTGACGGAATGCATTAAAACGCCGCATAGTTAATTGTAATTATTTATTAAGTGAACGATGTAAACATGTTTTGCTCGCAGCAAATACTAATAAAACATCGAAAGTAACTCCGTTTATAATATTCACGTGACAGCCAGATGCATATTGCACCATTTCACTACACAGTAACTACAATTATCAATCTATTATTAGACGCTAGGCCAAGTGCGAATTCAATCTGTGTAGTGCGCAGTAGGAAGCGCATTTTTTCGTACTTTGATTAGATTACCGGCTAATGGGCTTATCTGTAACCAGAAAAAATGCATACGAACTGATCTATCTCAATCGAATTTGTTAGGGTACAACTGTGTAACTTAATGTTCTGTTCTTTTGCAATCCTTTCGTATGTTTGTATTGCCTAGCTACAATTTTGACTGTACTATAGGTAATGGATTTTACTCAATCGAACTGTCTTTATTACTAACGGATAATGGTAATATGTACCAGAGCTGGGACTAATCCGTAAAAAAGGATTTGAATCCGAATCACCTAATATAATACGAATCACTAATACTAAGAATAAAGGCTTAGTAAGAGGAAAATAGGATTCGAACAAAAGATTCGTTTTTCGAATCACTGATTCAAATACTTGTAACGTACGAAGGTGTTATTTGTCGTTACGGTTCTTTGATATATTTAAGATTGCCTGGATTTGTTGTCGAAGGCGCGATTTAGTCAACTTGGGTCCGAACACAGTGATTCAAAGTTTATTTAAGTGGTATTATGGAATTTAAACAAATAACAGCTTCAACTATACAGTATTTAAAGATTTACTTTATCTTTAATTTGATACTTAATAGATTAATTTACAGTTTGAAACATACTAAGATTTAGAAGTTAAAGATTCAGAGTTTAGATTTAAAATTTGGAATTGAATTAACTGTCTTGCTCAACTGCTGAAGTAGAAGTGTTCTCCTCAACACCAGAACAACTCCGTTTCTTTAGTGATAAGATAAGACACTAATTACGTGCACGCATAACATGGAATAACAAACCGAGATTATAAATACTAAGAAATAATTTGTAATGTGAAAAATATTTGAATTTTGGATTATTTGTGCTATTTCCAATATTATCTGTACAACGAGATAATAACACTATTATGATAAATATATACAGAGTGATTCATAAACTCATTAAATGTTATAACGAGTGAAAGGTACATTACATCCTTCAAAAATAAATTTGATTGTTTTTGCAACAACTAACATTTTGAATACTCCTTTTTATAAACTAAAATGTTCTAAACCTAATTATTTATTATTAACATTAAAAAAATAAAAACAATGGAAAATATATATTCAGTGGTGAAAGGGTTAAATCCAAATGTATGTATTTTTAAAATATACAAAATTTTGAATGTTTTCATATAAGTATTATTAAAATAAATCACTTTAATTAGTACATAATAACAATTTTCTTACAATTGTACAATTTGATTACATTTAGCGAAGCCGTTTCGCAATTACTCCACAGCTCCCTCAACCTTCAGCACTTCGCGGTAGGTAATTCGAAGTGGATTAGAAGGAATGAATTGCTGCTGGTGCGGCCTTGTTTGTTGCATACGAGCTTTATTATTGGTCGCTTTTTGTGTTTTTGTTGTGTGAAGTTTGTACGTTAGCGAAGTTGTAATATACAGAAGCCGGCTAATGTTGAAAATCGAAACGATCAATGCGTGCATGGCTACCCGCCACCACTCAAGAGCTGGGCCGTTGCTATGGTTGCTCTTTCTTCGGGTAAATAAACATCGTGTCGTTCAAAATGCCTGGGAATTTTCCCTTCGTTGTCGAAACTTTTAAATGGATCAAATATCAATTTCACTCGACGTTTCCATCGTTTTCAATTAATTCCGATACATTAACACAACTACAAAGTATTATTTGTGAAATGCTTTCGCATAAATAAATGGTATTAGTTAACGACCTGAATTTATTAAATGAAATTTAATAAACTTCGCATTTGTGCGATACCTGGTTAAGTTATATAGGAATTGTAGAAATTGTTATTTAACCTTATCTAACTCTTTAAGCGATCATGTAATCTATGTTAAACTAACACCACAAAGTGTCATTTTGACTAGAATTGGGAATTTTTTGTTGATTGATCACTAAGACTAATGACTAATTTTGCATTTGTTAGTCATGACAAATTGTTTTGTCATTAGTCGTAAGTTCATTTTGTTGATTGATGACTTATTATCCATCAATCAACTAATGATTGAAATAATCGTTAGTCATGGCTAATTATTTGACTAAATATGTTGTTTTAAATCTGAGAAAGTGAAAAATAAATTTAAGGTAAGTTATTCAAAAATATAATTTAAATTGTAAATGCTTGTCATAGAATTTAAATAATAGAAAACAAAAAATTTCATTATTTTGAGAAATTACACTAAAAATGACTGTTATTCCTTATTTTACTTTTTATAAAAAGTTAAGTAAGGACTAACAGTCTTTTTTAGTGCAATAATCACATCACGTAAACTCAAAAACATACAGTTATTTTGAGAAATGTATAGGTTTTTATAAAATGGAAGATAAGAAATACTACGAAGAAAGTAGAAAACAATAAAAAAAAAATATAAAGCAGATTAAGAGGGAATGGGTACAAAACAATATGAAGAAAATTGAACTGGAAAAGAAAAATAGGAACTCAATAATATTCTATAAAAAAATATATGAACAGAACAGGCAATTTAAAAATAAAACTACAGGGATAAAAGACGAACATGGAAAGACAGTAGAAGAAGAGGATACGTTTAAAAATGTGTGGGTAGAATACTTTTCAAAATTACTAAATGAAGCGGACAAAGAAAAAGAAGAAGATGAAGGAGAAGACGAATATGTCAACAGAATTATAGAGGAGCCAACTAAGGAAGAAATCGAAGATATAGTCAACAAAAGTAAAAACGGAAAATCACCTGGGCCAGAATGAATAAACATCGAGCTGTTAAAATATGGAGGAGAAGAATTGATGGAGCAACTATATAGAATCATAAAGAACATATGGAAAGAGGGAAGAATGCCTGAAGATTGGAGGGTTGACAATATAGTGACGATTCACCAAAAAGGGGATCAACAAGTATATAAAAAATATAGGGGTCTCACATTGTTGAACACAGCCTATAAGGTAATATCAACGTATCCAAAGAAGGTTAACAATCAAATCAAATCATTTATTTGTGCCAAGTAGTATATATAAATACTTTACACACGTCAGAAAATAAATATACAATATAAAATGGCTAAAAAATACAAAAAATTAAAATTAGGAATAAAATTACAAAACAAGTATAGACACATTAAAATCGGTGGGTATAAAGGACAATATACAACAAATAATAATAAATTAAATTGTACCGTGATGATCAAGAAAATCATTAAAATTATAGGGCACTATATTTAAGAGAAATGACTTTATATGCACCCTGTATTCCCTGTACGGTTTGTTCCTAGTTGTTACGCTTAGCTTATTGTAGAATAAAGGACCGAAATAGTTATGACTATTTTCGGTTCTTTTTAACCTGAGTGAGGCTAAATTAATGTCATCCTTGTTTCTGGTTGTGTGTGCATGTGTATAGGTGGGATATTCAATGATATTTTCAGCTACCAATACCCAAAACGAACGTACTGGTCAGATCGCCGATGTATTCTATGTGCGCTACGTACAACAAACTCATTAATACAAATACAGATGTGGATATATTCAACTTTAAATCAGCGAAAGAATTCTTCAATTTGATCATTGAGTATCTTTCTTAGTTTATTTTCTTAGTTTTTTTTTTTTACTTTTAGTTTATTTTTTGTTATTAGCTTAGTAACCTGAAAATTTCGTTTATTTACAATGTTAATTTTCTTTAATTAAAATTATTGTGTTTTTTCTTTATTTGTATTAACTTCAATCTGTAATTGGACCTTGTTCCGTTGGTTGAATAAATAAATAAATAAATATTCTTTTTTACATGAAGTAAACACTCCAGAATATACAGTGCACGGAATTTTAGACCAGCTACTATTCTAATGGGCTTTCTTTGCAGTGCAAATATTCTGTGCCTAGAAGTAGAGTGTCCCCATATCAAGATTCCATAGCATAAATGACTTTGACATAGCGTATAATAAGCCGTAAGTAATACATGCAATGAGACTGAATTGCTCAAGTTGCGAAGGCAGTAAATATTTTTTGATAATTTATTAGCTATGTTGTCACCATGCATATCCTAGTTTAAGGAGCTATCTAAGTGTAACCCAAGAAATTTTGTGGATGGTTCGAAGTCAATCTCATTTCTATTTAATGTGAATAACATGGTTACTGTTTTTGCTTTGTTAAGAGATAGCACCTTACTTGCAAACCAATCGGATGCCTTCTTGTCTGTTAATTTGTGAAATGACATGGCTTTATTAAAACTACCGGAGTAGTTGATAAAAGTAGTGTCATCCGCAAATAACACGGTTTGGCAAGGTTCTAGCTGTCGTGGAAGATCGTCAATGAAAAGCAAAAACAGTAATGGGCCGAGGATGAAACCTTGGGGAACATCATACCGAACAGGCACAAAATTTGACTCACACTCATGCATATAAACTTTTTGCTTTCTACATAATATATAAAATTACGAATAAACTATTCGTGAAAATGCAAACAATGTCTTAATTAATAAGACAACTTAAGACGATAAATATCCATTGAAACAACTACTTCCCGTGCAAATACACCTCCGGATATTGAATTATACAATGAAATATTTAAAATCTTATTTAATTTGATTTGTTACAACGCTCTATTAAAGTATATGTAACGTTTAGGTACAATTCTCTTCAAACCAACTAACAAATACAAATTTAAAATGGAAGGAGAGATAACAAAAAAAAAAAAATTAGAAGTGAAAGGACTTGGATTCAAACTAATGTCTTATGCCATCTATAGACGCGTTTCGAGATTTATCTCTCTTCAGTATAGCTTTGCTTATGACGTTTTTGAAAAAAAAATAGGAATAAATTAAATTAACTTACTTGGAAAAAGTGTTGTGTGTGGAATGAACAGGTACACAGAAATGGAATGAGTGAAAAATATGGTCGGTATTTATAGGTAAGAAAGGGGATTATGTCATTAGCAGGTATGAAGAATGTGAGACCTTATTATTTACCTTACGGTACAGTTCAAACAAGATTAATTCAAATTCAAAACTATTTGAATTCGAGAAAATAAGCTTACGCTTCTTATAGTTTGCACACTTTTAACATAATATATAAAATTACGAAAAAACTATTCGTGAAAATGCAAACAATGTCTTAATTAATAAGACAACTTAAGACGATAAATATCCATTGAAACAACTACTTCCCGTGCAAATACACCTCGGGATATTGAATTATACAATGAAATATTTAAAATCTTATTTAATTTAAATTAAGACATTGTTTGCATATTCACGAATAGTTTTTTCGTAATTTTATATATTATATTTAAAGTGTGCAAACTATAAGAAGCGTAAGCTTATTTTCTCGAATTCAAATAGTTTTGAATTTGAATTTATCTTTTTTGCTTTCTGTTACTTAGATATGATTGAATAAGATTACAGCTAGATTCGTTGAAATTGTATTTTGCGAGTTTAGCTAGATGACTAGGAACACAATCGAATGCTTTACTAAGATCTATGAATGTGACTAAAGCGAACTGACCATCTTTAAAGCATTCAACAGTTTTATTTACAAACGTTTAAATGGCAGAGGTTGTTGAAAGATTCTTTCTAAAACCAAATTGACTAGGTGTTTATAATTATTTCAATAATTTTGGAAAGGATAGGTAAGATGGAAATTGGTCTGTAATTGTCCATTGAACAATGATCGGCCTTTTTAAAGATTGGAATGGCTCGTGCCATTTTCATTTCGTCAGGGAAAATATCTGCGAAAGTACATCGTTTATTAGACACGTTAAAGGTGCCAGTATAACATCTTTTATGTATTTTAATAGGTCAACAACTGCCAGTAATAAAGTAGGACAATATCAGTGTGGATTCATCAAAGGAAAATCGACATTTGACGATATACATACAATAAAACAGATAATGGAGAAAACACGTCTATATCAGATAAAAATTGAGCTCCTATTTATAGATTTCAAACAGGCATTCGACTCCATCAAAAGAAAACAAGTGATGAACGCATTAAAACAAATAGGGATACACAAGAAACTTAGAACATTAATAAAAATGACGATTGAGAAAACAGAGGCGAGTATATAAACAACAAAAGGCGACACACGTACATTTGGAATTAATAAGAGAATAAGGCAAGGTGATTCCCTGTCTGCGACGTTATTTAATATGGCCCTAGAGTACACACTAAGACGGATAGGTAAAGGTAACCTGAGAACGAAAGAAGGACAGATCATAGCATACGCTGACGACATAGTTATCATCACTTAATATAATAGCAGACTATTTATGATTTTCAACTTTTTATTTAACTCACTACAATTGTTTCGCTACACTGTAGCTTCTTCAGGTGAAGAAATATAATACAATTTTTACAAACTAATTTACATTATATACAGTTTTCAGAAGTGTGGGTGGAGGGGGTGTTTTTCTTCAGTTTAAGTAGGGGGGAGTTGGAGAGTTCAAGCTGGTCGTTCAGCAAGTTTCCTGAATTGATGCGTTTATTTATTTCTAAATTTTCCAATAAATTTAGTTTCCGTCCTTTATTAGAGATGTGGAGGATTTTGAAGTTGTTGTCAAATTGGTGGTTTTCTTCAATTAGGTGGTTTGCGTAAGTTGAATTATCTTTTTGATGAATGAACGCTTTCTGGTGTTAATTTATTCTTTCACTGAATGATCTCCTATTTAAAGCCTATATAAATCTTCAGACAATCAGCACAATTAAGCAAATGAACCCCACAGCGTTGACCCTTTTTAGTTTTATCCTTATTGTTTTTTTTATTATTTTTGATAGTGTGTTGTTAGATTTAAACGCAACATTTATGTTTAATTTTTTTAAATTTTTACTTATTTTTTGGCTTAAATAGCCATTATACGTTATTCATCCATAATTTTCAACCTTGTATTTTCTTGTGGGGAATTTATTTATTGTATCTATTTTAAAATTGTTTCAGACTGCAATGTATTTAATTATATTAATTTCTTTTTCAAAATTTTGTTTTGACATTGGTATTGAAAATGCTCGATGAATCATGGATCGATAAGCAGATAATTTATGTTGTATCGGGTGAAATGAATTATTATTTGTTGTCGTATCAGTGTGCGTTGGTTTATGGTATATTGAGAAGTCGTGTTTATTATTATTGTTTTTTATAGTTAGATCTAAGAAATTTATAGTATTATGTATTTCGGTTTCTAATGTAAATTTAATTTTTTCGTGTTGAAGGTTTATTTCATTTAAAAATTTATTTAAAATTCTATCCGTGCCAGTGAATGCAACCAATACATTATCAACATATCTCCACCAATAGAGGCAATTTTTAAATTGAGGTAATTTGCATACTTTATTTTCTAAGCTATCCATAAAAATGTCTGCCATTAAAGGGCTTAGGGGGTTTCCCATTGCTAGACCATCTGGTTGGGAGTAAATCTGTTCGACAAACTGTAAATAATTTTGATGAATGCAAATTTCCAACAGGGATAATATTTCATTTATTATTACTGGATTAACGTTTTTGACAATAGTTTGTTTTTTATTAGGTTCTTTACTTCTATTGGAGGGACGTTAGTGAATAGATTTGTTACATCAAATGACACAAATTTAGAGTTTGATGGTAATTTAATATTTTTAATTTTATTAACAAGTTCCATCCTGTTTTTTTATTGAAAATGTAGGTTTAAATTTCAAGTATTCAATCAGAATGGAGTTAAGTTTTTTTGCTATTACTTCACATGGTGCATTAGTGTAAGACACTATTGGTCTTATTGGATTATTTACTTTGTGAAGTTTTATAAGACCATATAATTTAGGTGGTTGTGGATTCATATTAATTGCAAAATATTTTTCTTTGTCTAATAAAATATAATTAATATTATTCAATGTTTTTCTGATTGTTTGTTGGAATTTTTTGGTCGGGTTGTGCTTAAGAGGCAGAAAGTTGTTAGTGGTCATAAATTCTTTAACTTTATTCGTGTATTCTGTTTTATTAATTGCAATTACGGTGTTCCCTTTGTCAGCTTTTGTGAAGACAAGATTATTTGATAATGCTTCATTTTTGATAGATTTAGCTGTCAATGATTCTCTATTATTATATGTTTGATGTTTCGTATTTTATATAGTTTTTGTTAAATCGTATTTTTCTTGTAAATCATTATTACATTTATTTAAGATCAATTCAGTTTCTACGGCTGTAATTTCTATATCTTTATGATTAATATTAAATTGTAAGATATGTTTAAATCCTTTTTCTAGTAATTCATTTTCTGTATTGTTAAATTTTACTGACGTTAAATTAATAAATCTATCAAAGAATTTATGATCACAACAGATTTATTCTGGTAATATAGCACGACTTCTTTGTTTAATTAATCGTTTAAGTTTATTGTCTTTAATTATCTTACTTTTAAATATTATATTATTTATTTTCTGATGTGTGTAAAAGCAAAAAAGGTCAAATTCAACACTGTGTAGTCTAAACGCCAATTCCGCATGACATACCTTTAGAAGTCTGGATAGGATATCGCGTTTTCCATATAGGGCGGCTATTTCTTCTTGAATTCACTTCTTGCATCCGTATATTGCTACTCGTTCGGCGGGTATGCTCTTGTTCTTGGTTTTTAATTTAATATGAGGTGGTTTGACGTCATGTTGTTTGCACTGATGTAAAGAACTCAGATTCTGGTTGCAGAATTTCAGTTTGATTGTTAATTTGTAATATTTCGTGGCCAATTCTCCATTACTGGACTGTTTTATCTCGTTGATTTTTGAAAATTCATTATCACTTAATATAATAGCAGACTATTTATGATTTTCAACTTTTTATTTAACTCACTACAATTGTTTCGCTACACTGTAGCTTCTTCAGGTGAAGAAATATAATACAATTTTTACAAACTAATTTACATTATATACAGTTTTCAAAAGTGTGGGTGGAGGGGGTGTTTTTCTTCAGTTATCATCGCCAAGAACAGGAGAATAATGGAAGCAATGGTGGAGGAGTTAGTCAGAGAAGGAAAAAAGATTAGGAATTAAAATAAATGAAGAAAAAACCAAAATAAAAATGCAAACATAGACAACAAAATTAAAGTTTCAGAACATCACTTTGAAAAAGTAAACAAAATTAAATACCTTGGGACTATCATAACAAGTGACGGCGATAAGAAAACTGAAGTAAAGGAAAAAATAATGGCTGCAAATCGAACTTATTACGCGAATAGAAAATTATTAAAAAACAAATCACTTAGCAAAAACACAGAAATGAAGATCTACAAAACTTTAATACGACCAACAATGATTTACGGAGCAGAAACCATGGCCATGACAAAACAACAAGAGGAAGACTTTCGAATTTTAAAGAGAAAAATACTAAGAACTATATTAGGACCAATTAAAACACCTGAAAATGAGTATAGGAAACGCACGAATAATGAACTAAAACAGGAACTGGAAAGAGACATCGTAAATAAAATAAAAGAACAAAGAGTGAAGTGGCTGGGGCACATATGGAGGGCAGGACCAACGTCTATAATATTTACAATCCTTGAATGGAACCCAGGAAGCAAAAAGAGAAGAGATAGACTAAGAGCGACATGGATACAAGAAGTAATAGAAGAACTGAAGAATATTGGCGTTAGAAACTGGCAGGACAAAACAAAGGACGGGAATAAATGGAGAGAGATTAGCAAGAAAGTTAAATAGAATGAAAGGGGAATGATTAAGAGTTCAATTTGAAGCCTAAATCGAGTGTTTTCCACTCCCAGACTAAGCATGAAGTAAAATTTCGAGTTTAGGAAAGCCTGAAAATTTGGTTTGGTCGCGTAGCGCGAAGCGCTACGCGGCCAAACCAAATTTTCAGGCTTTTCTAAACTCGAAATTTTACTTCATGCGCCACGCGTATTAAACACAGAAAGAACTGAAATATTAGGAATGAGTAAACTTTGCTTAAAATCGATGTCTTGTACGCGTGGCGCATGAAGTAAAATTTCGAGTTTAGAAAAGCCTGAAAATTTGGTTTGGTCGCTCCGCGCTTCGCGCTACGCGACCAAACCAAATTTTCAGGCTTTTCTAAACTCGAAATTTTACTTCATGCTTAGCCTGGGAGTGGAAAACACTCATTTAAACTTCAAATTGACCTCTTTTAAGAAAACAACGAATATTTAGAAATCTACAACACGTAATTGGGATATGTATATTCAAAAGAAAAAATTCACAAGAAATTATGATTTAAAGATTTTCTAAAAGAAAGAACACTAATATACTCGCGACCTAAAAAGTATGACATTGTCATGTAACGTCAACATTTGAGACAGCTAGGAAAAATCGTTACAGATACAACTGTCGACATACTCTCTAAAAAATTTGAAACACACATTCCACATCAATGAGTCATAAGACATCTCTCCCGAATTCCACTATATATATACGCTGAAAATGGGATATGTATACTTAAAAGAAAAACTTCCTGTAGATCTTAAGTCAAAATTTCGCAGAAAACTTTTTAAAATATGATTTAATCAATACATATTTTTTAAAATGTTGACTAATTTTTTTATAACTTTTTAAAATTCTAAACTTATAGGAAAATAAAATAACAATAAGTGTCCATCAATAAAACTCATGAATTTCTTAAGATAATGAAAATTAAATTTTTATAATATCCAGAAAGACCAAAATTATCTTTTTTAAACAAAATAATAATAAAAAAATGATTTAGGCATAGTTACAGTAATTGTTTATGAAAATCAAAGAACATAATATAAAAATTAAGCAATAGATGGAGGTAGAGCAATATTTTACTATTAAACTAAACATACAAAAAAAAAATACTTGTGTAAATCTTTACCTAAAAACAAAAAGGAACATCGTGATTTTAAGATTTTTTTAGTTACAATATGGTTTTCTGATGTAGAAATATAATGCCAATTTTTCTACTTAAATTTTTTAAACCACTTTTATTACAAATAAAAGTGGTATAAAAAAATTAAGTGTTTTTTTTATATCAAAATGAAAAATGTACCACGAAGTGTGAACGCCTCTAATTCAAGAATTATAGTTATCTGTAGAATCAAACACAAATTGTTAAAATACAACTTTAAATTTATTATAGATTTACAAGTTGGGCATGTTTTTAGGTGCTGGGACCTGGCAGACCCCACGTGTCAAATGCCGGGTTAAACTAATAATCGCCCTTGACCGCATTCAATAAAATAAACACAACTTTATAAATAAAACAGTCAGGAAGCATGAATTGCGGGAAAAAGAGTCGAGATAAACCACATTTCCTTTATGTACTCAGCCCGAAAACCCAAACAGAAAGTGCATTGTTACGTATCAGCTTCGGCGAATTCGTCGAACCGTGTGTTCGGTTCAAAAGTGGACCTACACCCAGTGTTAGGCATTAAGGTAGGTCATACAAAGGACAAACATTTACGAAACTCTATCCGGCATTTACGTGACATGCATGGCTGCCGGGTCTCAGCGGCGAACAATAATAATAATTACACACATGCAACGGTCGCGGACTTTACCATTTCCATACGCGCATTTTCCAACTAATTAAGTCCGGTTTGGCTCGCATCGCATGCAGCGCAATTTTTATAAATTACATATCGCGTATATAATTATCCGGGAAAAACTTGGAAAACAGCTTCACCGTGCAATTTGTTTTGTTGTTAGAAAGGTCACATTTGATTGGTTTTAATCATCCAGGGGTGATCATTTTATGTGTTTGTTAAATACATAATTTCCCAAAGGTGGATACATGCATTTTTATAATTTTTACTTTATTTATATGCTTATTTGATCATCTAGTATGATTATCCAGTATGGAAAAACAACACAAAAATCTATTTTTCTCTGAGGTTTAGGTTATCCAAGGTCCACTTCGACGACCAAAATTTGATCACCTGTTAAAAGTTTCAAATTAAACGAATGCTTTAAATCCAGGGTTGTTAAAAAAAGGTTTTTTTTTCATTTTAATTAAAACAAACAGTTTTGTTTAATAAAACGTATATTTTTCTTTGAAACAGCGTTTAAAACATTAACAATTAAAAACACGTTTGAAACGTGTTTGAAACATGTTTATAACACGTTTAAAACAGAACATACTGGGCATTTTTCTTTTGAGTATACATATCCCGGTAATCTCAGCGTTTTTTTTTTAAATTTGCGGGAATTTGTAGTTTAAAAGCGGTTAATTTAAGGTTATTAACGAGTGTTTTCCACTCCCAGACTAAGCATGAAGTAAAATTTCGAGTTTAGAAAAGCCTAAGAATTTGGATTGGCCGCGTAGCGAAGCGGAGCGGCCAATCCAAATTAGGCTTTTCTAAACTCGAAATTTTACTTCATGCGCCACGCTTAAAAACACTGATTTACAGTAAAGTTAAAAAAACACACACATACAGCAACGATTATAGGCAAACTAATATACGTTAGAGTTATTGGGTTGCCTATAATCACTGTTTTAAACAATTTCTTCAGAGCAGAGTTTGACTCACGTTTTATTCACATCTACATATTGGATTGCTAAAGTCGTATATTTTAAAGTTTATGATATTTCAGTGTTTTATACGTGTGGCGCATGAAGTAAAATTTCGAGTTTAGAAAAGCCAAATTTGGATTGGCCGCTCCGGTTCGCTACGCGGCCAATCCAAATTTTCAGGATTTTCTAAACTCGAAATTTTACTTCATGCTTAGTCTGGGAGTGGAAAACCCTCGATTAAAAATTCATATACCTGGAAAAAAAGTTCCCTGTATTTTAAAATCACATTTATGCACACATATTTAATATTTTCTTGGAATAAAATGTTATGTTTAATAACGTAATTTGAAATATCTTCAACAATTTAGCTAACATTCAAAAATGTAAACAAAAAATCTCAATAAAGTAGTATAAAATATAATTTAGCAAATTTAAAATAATAAAAAAAACTTTTAAACAAATTTAATTTTAAAAACATGTTTCATACAAATTGAAGATTTAAAACATGTTTTAAATAAATTTAAATCTTAAATTTATTTAAAACATGTTTTAAATCTTCAAACATGTTTAAAAACATGTTTAAAACAAAACCGTTTAAAACACGACGGCTGGTTTTAAACATGTTTAAAACACTGTTTTAAAACAAAGTGTTTTAAACATAACAACCCTGTTCAAAACGTACAAGGTATACATTGGGACAGGGCCGCAGTAAATTGGAGGACCCAATGGGCGACGGCCCCAGGCGCATAAGGCGAAGGGGCGCCATCGATGCCAGTAATCAGAAATTTCGTGAATTTAAATGAATATTTTAAAATTATATAATTAATCTAAATTTTGGATTTCATTTTAAATCGGTGTTTAATACGCGTGGCACATGAAGTAAAATTTCTAGTTTAGGAAAGCCTGAAAATGCTGACTCGTTTCGCTGGCGCCCCCCGGCAAATACAAATTTCAGGCTTCTCTAAACTCGAAATTTTACTTCATGCTTAATCTGGGAGTGGAAACCCACCTCAAGAGCTAATTAAAAAAAAACAGTAATTATTAACATTTATTAAAATTGTATAAGAATGCGTTACTGACATGGACAAAATGTCAAGCTTTTCCCGAATAAATTATTGCAATACTCTTAATATATTTTGTTTGTAATCATATATGTCGAAAAAATATCCAAAACCGGCGTAACTGTCAAAATATATTATTACTGACACAAAACATATGATTAATGTCACGCAATACAAACAATTGTAATGATCAAAAAATGTTAAAAATTGTTTTAGGCGGTTGAATTGTCCACAAACAGTCAAAACCAATGTTGCCTGCTGTAGAATTAAATATCTATAATCATTATCAATTTCCCCTAGAATTTCGCCGAAAATTAATTTATTCAAAATGTAAAACAAAGCATGGTAATAATTTAAAATAGAAAACATTTGGTTAAATTTCCCTTTAAAAAAAAAAAGAAAGAAAAGGAAATTTAACCAAGTGTTTTCTTTTTTAAATCATAGTAAAAAATGTTTCACCACGTGAAAGATGAGACACTTGTTCAAGATAAAGCATGGTAATTTCTCAACAGTTTTTATGATTAATCCATACCAGATTTAATATGATTATTCCAAAAAAAAAAGAAAACTTATTTTTTTCTTGAAAATTGTAATCCATTTTGATGATATCTAATTTTTTTAATTAGGCACTTTTTTTACATTTACAAAAAGGGTTTTCTATTTTTCAACAATTCTGTAAGTTTTATTTGAATCTTAATCAATTTCGGTCGTTTGACTTTAAGTTTTGCATAAAAATAACTACTTTTATTTTTTAATAACCTGTAAATTTAATCAAAACTTCAATTATCAATGATTCATTTAAGGTTTGATTAAATGAAACCAAATGCTTCTTCAGTTTTAACAATAAATACGTTTGAGCGTGAAAATGGTTATTTAGCGATTTGCGAGTTTAAGGTATGAGCCCTTTGATGGAAGACACAAATTGAGTGCACTTTTAAAAATTAAATGTTTTGAATAGTTTGATTTTAATTTCTTTTATATAAAAACATAATTAACAATACATTTCTCTCTAATCTCTGCAAACATTATAAAACAATTAAGATTGTATAATTTTAAGTTTTGTTTTGAATAAAAGACATTTTTATAACTAACTTAACGTATATACAGGGTGAGTTTTTTTCTTTTATGTTCTCTATGGGGATCTCGGAAACTGTAAAAGATAAAGAAACGATCAAATGGGCAAAATAGTTGCAGTTTTACGAACTGAATAGAAAGAAAAAGTCAATGGTAACTTAATATGTTGAACAATGTGAAGTGTCGAGATAGAAAAAAACTGTAAATGGCAAAGTTTTAGATAATTTTACACTGAATAATAACATTGTGTCAATTTTTTTCTATCGACATTAGTTTTCGAGATGTAACACTAAATTGCATTTTTTAAAATGTAAAGAACAGTCAACCGCTATTAAAACATATAAAACTTAGCATATTGTCCTCTTAATTACATCATTATTTAAACAGAATTTTTTTGAAAAACTAGGTACACTTTATAGGAATTACAATCGTTATGCCCGCCTCAATAAAATATTTCCTACGTTTACTGTTATTTCATAAAAAAATATCAAACATTAGTAAAAAATAAAATTTAAGACGCGATTACGCTAGTCTTACATTTAATTTTTTCTTCAATATTTATAAAAAAACGTTGAAAAACTAAATCAGTCACATGGTAGAAGATTAATTTTCAAAGATTTGTGATTTTTTCATTTATATAGTTACTAAGATAAATTGATTAGGATGTCGCGCGTAAAACAGTTTTTCTGAAAATTCAATATCGCGCGACATCCCAATGAATTTATTGTAGGATAGAAATTAATGAAAACAATGTAAATTCTTCGCAAAGGAATCTTCTACAATGTGACTGATTTTTCCAATATTATTTATAAATTATGCAAAAAATAAAATTTATGACGCAATTACGCTAGTTTACCAATGTTTGATATTTTTTATGAAATAACGGTAAACGTAGGAAATAGTCTATTGAGACTGGTATGAATTTTGCAAAATATTTCATCCCTAAAAAGATGTACCTATACCTGACAATATGCTAAGTTTCATACATTTTTGACCTCCTCATAATCAATGGCAAACGTTTATAAGTTTTTACACTAGAGTGGAGAAATGCGTGAACATTTTTCAGGCTTTCCTCAACTCGAAATCTTACTACATGCTCAATCAAGAAGTGGAAACACTCGTTACACAAAAATCAATAGCTTGTTTTCTAATTTATTTTTCAGACAAAAAATATTCAATATTTATAAAATTCGCAAAATGATTAATATTTAAAAAAATTAAACATTCGTCAAATATTGCGCTTGATTAAGTTTGTCGAAATTGACATTTTTAAACTTGATTGTAAGTACGGCCGAAATTGAGATTAATTAGGTTAAAAATGCATTCATAATCATCATAATTTTCGAAATTATTAACGATTTAAAAAAAGAATAAAAGTATGTAAAACATATTAAGATAAATAGTAAAGTTTTGCAATTATTATACAAATTATTAAAATCATGAAAGCTAATTTCTTTTCATAATTTTTATGATTTACCGTTGGTTTTCATTATTTTGAGATTTATATAAAATTACTTGATATTTATCAATTTTGATTAACTTCGGCAACTTTTTGTTATATCCAATTAAATTTTCAATACCTGATTGTATACTAAGTGACAAAGAAATGTGAACACGAAGAATTAATTATTCTATTATGATAAAAAAAATGTATGTGTTTGTTCATATTTCAGCCTTGTAAATTTACTCTTTTTTTTATTTTTACATTTTTTGTTTTAACACCTGCATCACTATATTCAACGTTTGTAGCTTCAGTATGAGTTTTACTTTTGCTTTTTAAAACGTTTACATTTTCTATTTACTATGCCAAGAGTCCAAAGATATGCCAATTTTCGCCAACTTACTCAGTTTGAGAGATGTCGAATTATTGGCTTGCTATGGCGGTTTTTCTTTTCGTGAAATTGCTCATAGAGTGCGTAGAAGTGTACATACTGTGATTCGTTGTTGTCAGGCATACTCTCAGACAGGCCGAAGACAGCGAGCAAGAGGCACAGGACATCTGCGAAGTACAACAGAGCCGCCATAGAACTAGCCATAAACTCTAGCACTAGGGTAATTGCAGATCAGTGGTTGGCAGAACATGGAAGGCTTGTTGGAATGCGTACCGTATATAGACGGATAGTTAGTTTTGGTCTTTTTTCTTACCGCCCACATTTTGTGCTACCTCTAACCCCACAGCATCTACCTAATCGTTTACAGTGGTGCAGAGAGCGATTGCAATGGGATGAGGAATGGAGTAGAGTTTCTTTAGCGACGAACCCCGCTTTTGTTTAGGGGTTAATGATGGCCGACAAAGGGTGAGAAGACGACGCGGTGAAAGACGAGATCCACAATATGATGTTGTAAGGCATGTTCATCAAACAGTTGGAGTTATGATCTGGGTAGCAGGTCACCAATAGTGTTTATCAGAGGCAGTATGACGTCTGCTCTTTACGTACAAGAAATTGTATGACCCCATATTTTACCCTTCCTTGGAACACTACAACGTCCACTTTTTCAACAAGATAACGCTCGACCACACGTTGCAAGAGCTACATTGAACTTCTTTGAACGTTCCAGAGTTTATCTTTTAACCTGACCAGCAAGATCTGATCTATCTCCAATTAAACATGTGTGGGAAAATATGGTTAGAAGACTAAGGCAGGGTTCAATTTGTCCTCCACAGACGTTACGGGCTCTTTGCCGTGAAATACAGGTTACCTGTGATAAGATACCCTAGGAGGATATTGATCATCTTATTAGAAGTATGCCTAAACGTACTCTTGAATGTGTAACCCATGGTGGAGGACCAACACAATATTAACATTTGCACACGTTCTGATGAACCGATCATTTTGAAAATTTAATCAATTATGCACATTATCATACTGAATATGTATACCAAATTATCGAAATTAAATAATTATTTCTTGGTGTTCACTTTTCTTTGTCACCTAGTATATTTAATTTAAAAACATAAAAATGCTATTAATTTTTAATGTACTTAATAACTTTGACCCCTAAAAACAATAATATTGTGATTTACCAGTAAATTACCTTTAAACCGACTTTAATTCATAAGTTTAACGATTACCAGTAATTAAAAAAGTTGGTACATTTACAACCTCTAGTATGTGCAAAAAGGACTAAGAACAACTAAAGTTGAAATACTTTTTAGCCCTCTATAATAGAAAGATTTGTTTGTCAAATCAGTTACACTTTCCTACTAGATGTGTTCTCTTTCTGGTTTTAATATGTCTTTCTTTATTATAAAGCGTTTTCGAAATCTGTAAAAAGAATGATCTAATAATGAGAACAAACAATAATGAAAACAGATGAATAAGTTATCTAACAACCATCATCCGCCATGCACTTACTATATAAAACCTATCTTCTAGACTAATTGAAGACATTGGTGCACTTGACCAGATAGAAAAACGACCGTCCGGACAAATGAAATAATATCAGTCCGCATTATATTATTCTAATCAAACCATATCCTTGTTGATATCAAAAAGACCTTGCTCACTAGATATTTATATCCTACACTTTGCACTTGAACATTTTCTACGATTTATTATTATTTCGATTGTTGTGCAATTCCTGCTAGGAATAAAGCCTGACGATAAAATTGTTAATTTTTACTTTGTCGTGTTTTTTGTTTGTTTTTGTTTCAAATAAGCGAGCACTAATAGTAGACTTAACTGTGTTATGTAACTATTTGCACGTAATTAGATATTTCTATCTTAACTTTGTAGTGACATTGTGATTCTAGGTTTCCTTTCGTGTTTTATAATTGCAATGAATTATCCTGTTTTTATAAGAAAATTGTTTTTAAAGATTTATTAATTTAGAATTGATATGGGTATTTGTGTTATAATCAGAAGCGTAGCGTAATAATATTAAAATGTAATGCGTTTCAGGAAATTCAAATCTAAATTATACTAACAATGTTTAGCCTTTAGACTTTAAATCGAAATTGCTACGAATGTACAGGGAGTTTTTCTTTTAAGTATACATATCCCAATTACAGCGTATATACTTTAAATGTTTTGCACTTCCAGATTAAGCATGATGTAATATTTCAAGTTTAGAAAAACCTGAAAATTTGGTTAGGTTTGGACTAAACCAAATTTTCAGGCTTTACTAAACTTGAAATTTTACTTCATGCGCCACGCGTCTTAAGCATACGGCTTTAGTAGCATATTGTGAACTTTACAATATTTCAGTGTTTTAGACGCGCGGCGCATGAAGTAAAATGTCGAGTTTAGAAAAGCCTGAAAATTTGGTTTGGTCTCTCCGCTTCGCGTAGCGACCAAACCAAATTTTAAGGCTTTTCTAAACTCGAAATTTTACTTCATGCTTAATCTGGGAGTGGAAAACACTCGTTTACAGCTTGAACTCTTGTAAAAAAACGACGAATGTCGGAAAATTTACAGCATATGCATACTTAAAAGCATACTTAAAATTCTAGCAGCTAGCGGATTTTCTAGCATTTTAAATTTATTAAAAAAATCAAATCTTCATTGTAAACCTAAGTAGAAGTTTAGAAGCGCGACATTTCTCGCAATCTACAACTAATTTGTCTTACAAAGACAAATCCATACACCCATTGAAACGACCACGTCCCTGGCTAACGCTCAGACGGCTATAGTATTATGCAGTAAAGTGTTTGTTGTTACATACAGTAAGCTATAGTGATAAGAAATAAATCTCGAAAAGGGTCTATAGATATCCTGTTAATAATTTGACCTGATTTGTTGAATTTCACAGTATGTTAAAATATCGCATTTCTAAAATGTTGGAAATATTCTACAACCAAGTATTAGCATTTTGTTATATTTTTTGTTTAAGTTGAAATAACAAACATTGCTTGAGTTTTGTTTACATTGATAATAGGAGTAATTCTTTTTGAGCATGCTCAAAATTGCTCTTTTACATATTGCGAAAAAGTGGCATAAAAATGAAAATCCTTGAAAATATAATTATAATTACGGTATAATAAAATTACGGTTTATTTTAAAAGTTTTTAAATAAACAACTAAACTAAATATTGGCATATACAAAATACATTGTTGAAAAGTCATATAACTTTATTTAGATTATAACAATTATTGATAAATTGTTTTTAATTGTAAAGTAATCTAAATAACATTCAGTTAATTTCTGCAGATATGAAGCTTTAATTTTCTCTAAACACGTCAAGACAAGAACCCATTCACTTAGATAACATTTTGTCTGTACGAAGACCAACTCATCGTTTTTTTTTTGTGTAAAATCAACAGAGATGAAAATGTACAAACTTTGAGACCGGGAAAAACAAAATCTAACTTTTCTAACAGGTGGGTTTTGACTCCTGTTCTACAATTAGAACTAATATAAACAACACCTGCTCAGCCAAAATAATTAAATATCCTTTTAACAAAATGAAATATAAATCTTGCCAAAGTCAGAAATATCATAAAAGTAATAAAAATTATTAATATATTCAAAATAAAATAAAATAACACACCAAATGCAATATAAAATAAACTTAATCAAAGCTTACTTATTTTAAGAATACGATGATGTTATTAAAAAATTAAAAAAGGGTGGACCTCTTTTAATTTTCTAATAACATCACCGTCTTCTTAAAACAAGTAAGTTTTGATTAAGTTTTTTTTTTCTTCAATTTTTCTTTACTTTGAACGAACCTTGTCCAACATGATTTGGACGACGGTTTCCGTAGTTTTCACCACATTGTTTTGCTATTACTTGCATAAGATCAGAGGTCTAGTCGTTTTTAGGAGCTCTCTTGCAGGCAGACCTGCTTACCATTTCCTGATAACCCGATAAATTGTGGATATTGGTACTATCACGCTTTTAAAATCATCAATACCTTCACTTTTGGCTTTTTTTAAAGTAAGAAATAAATTCGTTTACGCAAATGTTCTTTAGTTTCTATATTTCTACAAAAAAAAATCACTAGTAACGATAATAGGGAGTTTTAGTTTATCGTTTTTCGATATACTGTAACGCTAATATCTACGCTAAACTTGATTATTGCCCGGTAACGCATACGGTTACCAAGCAACAAGCAAGTTTAGCGTAGACGTTAGCGTTACCATATTTCGAAAGACGAAACGAAAGTCCGTATTGACAATGAAAACCAACCTAACAGCAATTGCATCGTCTATCAATTGTCATTTATTTTCGAACTAGCTAAGTTATACACGTTCTCATAACCTTAAGCTTTAATTTTGTTTTTATCGATCAATATATTTGAATACCGCAAAATACGAGTAATATGCGTGCAAATACTTTAAGTGCGCAGTATAGTACATATTGAAAATATAAACAACGGTCGGAAGTGCAGATAAACAATAAAAGTGTTTGTAATTGCTAGTATAACTACCATACGGATTTCTGAAATGTAAGTGCATATTGCTTATCAAAATTGTTGATATTGCGGTTGGTTTATTTTTAAATAATCGCAAACTACTTACGATAATGCACTTCATATTTGTTTGTTTGTTTACTTAGTTTTGCGTTTAAATTTTATTATAAAGTTATATGTGGCAATTTGATGATTCCATAAGTTTATACAAAGGATAGATACATTTCGAAATGTAAGTAATATGTTTATAAATTAACGAAAACAGAATAAAAACACATTTATACAAGGAGTTTTTATTTTAAGTATACATTCCCCAATATACTGTAAACGTTGTATTATGTTCAGATTCACTGTCTTTACACAGAGTTTAAATTGAAGCTTTAAACGAGTGTTTTCCACTCTCAGACTAAGCATGAAGTAAAATTTCGAGTTTAGAAAAGCCTGAAAATTTGGTTTGGGCGCGTAGCGCTACGCGCTACGCGACCAAACCAAATTCTAGGCTTTTCTAAACTCGAAATTTTACTTCATGCTTAGTCTGGGAGTGGAAAACACTCGTTTTAAACTTTAATATCTGAATATTACAGCGTATACATATGTATAATTAAAACCAAAATATGTATACTTAAAACAAAAATATGTATACCTAAAAAAAAACTCCCTGTACAGCTTAAATATTGAATATGTCTGTCATGCTTGTTCGACAAAATCATGGCCGTAGCTAGCCCCCCTGAAATGTTCAAAATTTTAAATTTCAGTACGTATTTAGCGCAAAAACAGTATTTTTTCACCGGAACTGAGCAGGATTTATATCCTGGATTAGAATCCATTTAGAGCAGTAGTTAGTAACCGGTGGTCCTCGAAAGGTAAAATATGGTCCACGAAATATTTTAGAAACATTTATTTATTTCAAGAAACTAAAAAGTTTTAATCAAAATCAAGATATTTTAATAATCGATTTTTACATCTCTTGTTTTCACTACTACTTTTAGTAGTATCGAATATTGAATCGATATAAATATCGATTATTTTATCGATATAATAAACATCTTTTCCACATCATCCATATACTCTAGTAATGGTATTCGAGTAGAATCCACCGATTGTTTCAATTATGAAAATAATTGAATATTTTGAGACCGCTCAAATCAATTGATTATTCGCTCTATAAATCAAAAATTTGAGCTTATATTAATCAAATTAAATGAGCAGTTTATTGTAACGTAAAATTGAACGTAAAATCAACCTGAGTTGGATGTAAAACATGTAATTAGTATATATTTTAGAACTTTACAATATTTTAGTGTGTTCTGCGCCTGGAGCATTCAAAAAACGAGTTTAGAATAAATCGTGACCATTTATAATGCGAACATTATTTATATTTGAGCTACATCTTGTTCATTATGTAACGGTTAAAGTCTCAGTTTCTAACATTTAGTTACAAACCGTTACTAAGTTATTTTTATTTTTATTTTTATTAAGGGAATCTCCTGGAATTGTCTGTAAAAAAAGCAAGCCAACAGGTTATCGACGTATAATTTATTAATTTTACTTGTACAAAATAACGCGACCAGACCAAAAAGTCTAAAATCTTCCGATTCCTATCTCTTTCCTAAAATGTTGAAGGGTAAGGGGAAAGAGACCGAGCCGTCAAGGGGTAATCCATTATGAACACCAACCGCATTTTCTGGGTGTCAATGTCAACCCGATATTATCCATTTGTTTTCAGCCGGCGCGTGGCGTTATCTTTTATCCGGTTTGGGGTGGTTTTGATAGGAAGATTTTTTTGATATTTATGGAATTATTTAAAATGTTATTATAATTAGTACGACATTTGCAGAATAAAATGAATAATATAACTATTTAAAATATTTTTGTTTTGTTTAGTAACAATAATTTTGACAAATAATATACCTAAACTAACCCAACGTAACTAACTAAACTAACTTAATAAACTTAACTAACGTAATTAACTTAACTAAAATAATTTATGGAAGAAACCACCTTTGAATTTCCCCTGCAAACAAAATTAGGAACAAATTAGAAATATTGGCATTGAATAAATATTAAACATTTATAAAATTATGAGTGATTAGTGATGTAAAATTACCCGTAATTTAAAATTGGGTAATATTTTCAGTAATATTAAAACTACACGATCCCGTTTTGAACTTCACGTTAAGCCAGCGTTAGCGGGCCTGTCGCATGAAGTATATATTTTAAGTTTAGAAAAACCTGAAAATTTATAAATACGCTACGCGGCCAACAAATTTTCAGACTTTTCTAAACTCGAAATATTTACTTCATGCTTAATCAGGGAAAACAAAACAATTGTTAAAAAATCAAAATATTAAAAATCAAGTTTACCCAACATATGTTGGGTAAACTTGATTTTTAATATTTTGATATGTCAATTGTTTTCTAAAAAAATAACAATTTTAAAGAAAAAATAATTTAATCTTATTAGCATAGAATTTAGTTTATTTTTTATATCATTATTATTAATATGTTGTAAAAAGGTGAAACCTGTTGAAATAAATAATAAATATAATTCAAATTGAATCCAGACAAAATGTTAGCATTAATATTGCAAAACTGCGAAATCAATAAATTAAATTGAACTTAATTTCATAAATGATAAAATTCACACATATTTAATTACAGGTTTTTGATTATAATTTTTTTTAATAAAATCATTAAAATCAACAAACATCATCAAAATTAATAAAATCTTCACAATTGTCCAAATTATCACAAATTGACAAAAACACAAAAATATTATAAAATAGCCAAACTTGACAAAAAAAATAAACATTCTCGACAAACTTATTACACAATTTGAAATAATTAAAAAAATATCAACAAAAATTGATAAATATACGTAAACTATACCAACACAAATGGTCAAAATTGATTTGTAAAATAAGTTAAAAACCTAAATTTAATAAAGTTAGCTAGCTAGCTAACTAGCTAGCTAATGCAAGGAATATATTCCTTTAGGTTCGTTCTAGAGAAAACTGTTATGACCAAATGTTGCTAAATCATTATTTCTAGTAGTATTCGTAATTTTAAAATGAATATATAGGCAAGTTTTTTTGTATAAATAAAAGTTGTTTTGTTTGATTTTTCGATTAGAATGCAAATAGTTCAGTAAGTAATGCTAATTATTTTGGATTAAACCAATATTTTTTGAGAAATTTGAGTTTGTAAATGAGAATTTTCTAATTAAAAAAATTAATATCTCGAAAATGTTTGCAGATCTATTTTTTACAGACCAACAAGATTATGATTGGCATACTAAACGTATTTCACTTGTTAATTGGTTGGTTATAAACCATTTCACATTAAATCAGCGTTTTATACTCGTCGCGCATGAAGTAAAATATCGAGTTTAGAAAAGCCTAATTTGTCTCAGTCGTTCTGCTGCGCTACGCGCCCGAACCAAATTTTCAGGCTTTTCTAAACTAAAAATTTTACTTCGTGCTTAATCTGGGATTGGAAACACTTGTTAGATGAACCTTATTTAGCATTTTTTTATTGCTAGATTAGCGTATTTTATTTAATCGATTTGATTAAAGCGTACCAAATAACACCATTGCATAACATATTGATTAATGTGTTAAATTGTTAGGTCATCAAATAAACATGAACGACCGTTTAAAACGCTTTAAAAAGAGAAATAAAAATGGTGATCTGTCCATCATAGTACTTTCCCCCGTAAATTGCGTATTAAATCACTTTTAAAATATTTGTAGCATTATTATTTTCAAAATGTCTTCAACTTTTTGATAACTACAACTTTTAGTTGAAACATTTTTCAATTGGATCAACACATACTGACACAAACCAATGACTAGATAAAAAACACTATTTATTGAATATCTCAAAAACTAAGAGTGCTATGACAAAAAGTGAAGATACAAAACATCTTTAATATTTTATTACCTACAACTTTTATTTGAAACATTTTCTAATTGTATCAACACACACACTGACACAAATCAATGACTAGATAAAAAACACTATTTATTAAATATCTCAAAAACTAAGAGTGCTATGACAAAAAGTAAGTGAACAATACATCTTCATTTTGTTATTATCTACAACTTTTATTTGAAAGAATTTTTTGTTTGATGAACATTTATTGAAAAAATCTGAAAAAACTGAAAAACGCTAAGAGTAAAGTACCACTTCCGGTTTTCCGATTTTCACTAAAAGCTTTTCAGTTCTTCCGATTGTAACAAAAGGCTTAAGTTTCAAGTTTCATCTCGATATCTTTAGCGGTTTTTGCGGTACAGCGCACACAGACACACACACAGACACAGACAGACAGACATTTTGTCAAAAATGGTCTTATTCGACTCAGGGGACCTCAAAACGGATATTTCCGCTAAAATTTTTGATTCGAACATTTTCACGAAAACAATACTTTCCCTTTGTATTACATACGGGGGAAAGTAAAAAGGGAAACTACCTGTTATTCAAACATCATAAAAAAAATTGTAACATCAACACCCCATAAATTGTGTTTTTTTTTTCTTCCATTATACTCCCGCGCTTGTAGAGGGTGTCTCTCTTCAAAATTTGGTAGGTTAGATATTTTGGAGAGGCCCTCAAAATAACTTTACAAAAAAATACGAGTTTACAAATAATGACCCCTAGACGTGTGAGTTCGCAATGGAAAGAGGGCTATTTTAGAAGTAAAGAAGTATTTTATTATTAAAAACAGTTGCACTTATATTTCTATAATCTATAATCTAAAAGACTTGCAGAGACTTAGTTAGATAATGACTAGCTTGTAGTCGAAACTATAGTCACTGAAAAGTGGTAAAACAAAGTTAAGTGTTTTAATTAAATTGTTATAATCTAACAGCATGCATAATATTGTAAAACAATTATGTTAAAGAATGCAATTAATGAATCACTTGCTATTCCAATATTATCTGTGCGATGAAAAATTTATACATAATAATAATAATAAAATACATAATACAATAATAAATAATACATTACAATTCACATCACTATCAGATTGGTGTTAAATAAGCAATGAACTTCAGAATAAATCAATGTTTTACGTAAAGGGTGATTACGATTAAATTGTCGCGTGTTCAAAGGCCAATAAAACAAAAACGAAGAGACTTTTTAGAAAAAAAAAGGTTTTAACATGAAAATGTAATAATATATTCAACATAAATTACTGGAAAATAATTAATGTTTTAATGTTTGTTAGCTAAATTCCCTTACTTAAGACTTTAGTCGCCTCATATTTTTTTGCACTGAACTGCCAGAGATTAGTTTTGTGCATCACACTATTTTTTTTTTTAAATATTCTTAAGAAGTAGAAGGCTTACATGTTCTTGTGAGTTTACTTTTTGGATTGGCCTAATATTTTTTGATAGGATGTATCTTAGTCAGCTTTGACCTATGTTTCAGATGAGACAAAACTCCCGGTTTTCAGTAACAATTTATCCAAGATTTTAGTACGCTGAACAGCTCAAGTATGTTGTACATTTGTTATTTTGGGCGTTTTTCTTATTACATATTATTAGGCACACCTATTTTTATTTTTTTTGGGCGGTAGATTCGTGAACGAATGCTTTCTTGTCACATCTCTAGAGCAAGTGCAAGAATTTCGTTTGTAAGCTTCACATTCGGCTTTTTCAATTGTTTTGTCAGGAATTCGTGCTGCCTTGTAATTTCATTGTTACCTATTTATAGTTCCAGGTTTTTTTAATCTTTATAATCCATCGTTGCACAGTTCTTTGTAAAGTTTGGCAACTTTTTGCAAGAGTCAAAGTTGAAATTGAAGGATTTTTAGTCCACTTACGCACATTTTTTTTACGAACTGCATGTTGATGTGAAAATTTTCATATTCAATAACAATTGGTCAACCTTCGACAGTAGCATAAAAGCCTATGCTTCTTGGCATTAAAATCCCTCACAATTTATTGGAAACTAGGCATTATTGTTAAACTTATCCTAGTACATGTAAGCGACAATTTAATCATAATCACTCTCTAGTTGGCGCATGAAGTAAAATTTCGAGTTTAGATTAGCCCGAAAATTTTACTTCATGTTTAATCAAGGAGCGAAAATACTCGTTAGAAGCTTCAAATTTAACGCATTTATAAAAACAGAGAATGGCCAAATTTCAAATTAATTATTTTAGATACGCTAGAAAAAAAAATATATAATCTTGTTAAGAAATACATTAAATTATTTAATGTTAATGTTCAAATAAATCAAGTCAATTTATTCAGAAAATTATAGAAGTTGAAATTGGCCAAAATAATGAAAAATACAAGAAACGTGAAGACAATTTAACATAAAGAAAAATTGAGGTAGTCAATAGTTTGCAAAATATTTACAAAATATAAAATCGAATTGAAATTAATATCGACTTTCTGCAAAATTTTGTCTCATTGAGACAAGTCTCCAAATATTCATTGAAACTGTTGTTTCATTAAGTTTGGTGAGAGAATAATTTGACCTGATGTTGCATTTCGCATATAAATTATGCATAGAACAGTCGAGCTGTCGTGTAACTCAAATATTCATTGTATAATTCAATATCTGTCGGGGTATTAGCTCGAGAAGTAGTTGTTTCAATGAATATTTAGAGACTTGTCTCAATGAGACAATATTTTGCAGAAAGTCGATATTAATTTTAACAAGAAACGTGTTTTATTTGTCGAAACCTAAAAGAACAACAAATAAACGACAGATTTTGATAAATTTAATACAGATTGAGTAGAAATAAATAAATGTTCTGTAAATGTTGAAAGAATTAAAGTCGTTCAACTTTAATAGGAATTACATAATCCTCAAAATTTACTAACCTGAAATTATTGAAAAGTACCCAATTCGTATTTAACCCATTAACGGCCGAGCAACTATAGAGTTAGCTCTAAAAGTTAATTTTAGGTAAAATTATGCACTTCTTTTTATGATTTCTGTTGATGACTTATTGTATTACAGACTGTGAATTTTTCCATTAAATATACATAATGTATACGCTGTAATTTTTCGGGCATTCGTCAATTTTATATAAACACGTGCAATATAATGTTTAGAACGAGTGTTTTCACTCCCAGACTAAGCATGAAGTAAAATTTCGAGTTTAGAAAAGCCTGAAAATTTGGTTTGGTCGCTCCGCGAAGCGGAGCGGCCAAACCAAATTTTCAGGCTTTTCTAAACTCGAAATTTTACTTCATGCGCCACGCGTATAAAACACTAAAGTATTGTGAAATTAGAAATACACTACCAGTTTTTTTAAACGAGTAATAATCAAATATATTTAAATAACAAAATATTTACATTTTTCTTCATACATTTTCAAATCATCTCAAATAATTTAATATACCAAATTAACTTATTCAGTAAATTAATTGACAAAACATTATTAATGTTGTGCGTATGCACCAGCTGCGCTTAATGGGTAATCAAGCATAAAATTTAAAAAAATGTAAATTAATCAGATATTGCTAAGAAATTGTGTGCTACTTTTCAATAAAAGAAAATCCAATATTTTTAATAAATTTAGGAAAGCACAAAGTTAATTATTTTGTTTTATCCTAACAGAACTAAAGATATAAGTTCTGTTAAGTTCAACGAAATTTAATCAACATTTAACTTTTTATAAATATATTAGAAGTTGCCGATTGTTTCTCGTGATTAATATTAAAATATAATCACTTAATTTTTTTCACCTATTTAATTATTTATTTAACAATTTGTTTCGGCAACTACCCATTTTTAAGGAATGCACAGAAATGATTGAAATGTGCACCTAGCTTTTGTGCTATTTTTTTAAAATCATAACACTAAATTTGGCGATTTTGCAACATCACTTGAACCTGTTATTTTCTCTAATTTTGTGATAAAAATGGAGGAAAAAACAACAAACGGGAAATTTCTATTTTCTTCACTCATCATTTATTAAGCTGCATTCAATTTGAAAAAAGTCCATTTTAAAATAATACATAACTCATTGAATGTTTACTATTTTTAAAAACGCATTCGATTATTTTCAATAAAATAGTATTTTTCACTTTATATTGAAGACAAACTAAGCGAGATATTTAAATGTTCATTACTGATTATTACATTGCATGTATTTTGAAGTTAAGTTTGTAATTTTGGAAATAATTTAATTAAATTGGGATTACATTTAACTCAAAAGTCTATGCATTTAAAATCATTTTGCATTCAAGATGTGTAACATTAATAAATTGTAAGTAAAACTTCTTGATGTCTAATCTTGCGATTAAAATACTCTGTAGAAGTTTTAAATTAAACGCTTCTATAAAAAATAATAATGCCTGAAAATGTACCTAAAAAAGACTGATTTTGTTTTTCTTTAATCTTTAAAATACATCTTTGCAATAATCAAATATATTTAAATAACAAAATATTTACATTTTTCTTCATACATTTTCAAATCATCTCAAATAATATAATATACCAAATTAACTTATTCAGTAAATTAATTGACAAAACATTATTAATGTTGTGCGTATGCACCAGCTGCGCTTAATGGGTAATCAAGCATAAAATTTAAAAAAATGTAAATTAATCAGATATTGCTAAGAAATTGTGTGCTACTTTTCAATAAAAGAAAATCCAATATTTTTAATAAATTTAGGAAAGCACAAAGTTAATTATTTTGTTTTATCCTAACAGAACTAAAGATATAAGTTCTGTTAAGTTCAACGAAATTTAATCAACATTTAACTTTTTATAAATATATTAGAAGTTGCCGATTGTTTCTCGTGATCAAAGGTGATACAAAAATTAATATTAAAATATAATCACTTAATTTTTTTCACCTATTTAATTATTTATTTAACAATTTGTTTCGGCAACTACCCATTTTTAAGGAATGCACAGAAATGATTGAAATGTGCACCTAGCTTTTGTGCTATTTTTTTAAAATCATAACACTAAATTTGGCGATTTTGCAACATCACTTGAACCTGTTATTTTCTTTAATTTTGTGATAAAAATGGAGGAAAAAACAACAAACGGGAAATTTCTATTTTCTTCACTCATCATTTATTAAGCTGCATTCAATTTGAAAAAAGTCCATTTTAAAATAATACATAACTCATTGAATGTTTACTATTTTTAAAAACGCATTCGATTATTTTCAATAAAATAGTATTTTTCACTTTATATTGAAGACAAACTAAGCGAGATATTTAAATGTTCATTACTGATTATTACATTGCATGTATTTTGAAGTTAAGTTTGTAATTTTGGAAATAATTTAATTAAATTGGGATTACATTTAACTCAAAAGTCTATGCATTTAAAATCATTTTGCATTCAAGATGTGTAACATTAATAAATTGTAAGTAAAACTTCTTGATGTCTAATCTTGCGATGAAAATACTCTGTACAAGTTTTAAATTAAACGCTTCTATAAAAAATAATAATGCCTGAAAATGTACCTAAAAAAGACTGATTTTGTTTTTCTTTAATCTTTAAAATACATCTTTGCACAGTCCAAACCAAATTTTTAGGGTTTTCTAAACTCGAAATTTTACTTCATGCGCCAGGCGTATAAAACACTGACGTATTGTGATGTTTAAAATATACTTCTAAATCAGTATGCTGCTGAAAAAGTGTATTTTAAACTTCAGATTATTTCAGTGTTTTAGACGCGTGGCGCATGAAGTAAAATTTCGAGTTTAGAAAAGCCTGAAAATTTGGTTTGGTCGCGTAGCTTGGGAGTGGAAAACACTCGTTTAAAGCTTCAATTTAGACTTTTACTAAAATAACGAATGCCTCAATTCAACGATTTTAAGTGAACGTTTATCGAGAGAATTGTAAAAATTCAACAAGCTATCAAATCAACCTTAAATTTATAGAATCTACACAGAAATAAATAAGCTTTGATTGACCGTAATGGAAATTTAAATATTTTTAATGGATTTTCCAAAATATCAAGCTAAAGTTAAAATTCTGCGATAAAATTGACAATTTTTGGAGAATGTTTTCTTTACAAAAATGATAAAAGAATTAAATTTTGTACCATAATTGGACAATTTTTGAAGAATGTTTTCTTTACAAAAATTGTGAAAACTTCATGTTTGATAATAAATTGTGCTATACAAACAAAGTTAAAAGTGTTTTATTGTGTTAAATTAACATGCATAACGAAGTAAAAGCCTCCACAATTCAAAATATGTTTTTAATTGTTTATGTTTTAAACGCTGTTTCAATGAAAACAAAAAAACGTTCTGTAAAAAAAACTGTTTGTTTTAATTAGAATGAAAAAAAGACCTTTTTTAACAACCCTGATACATATACTTTTTTACCGATAATTCGATAAATTTGTGATTCTAAGCTGGTTTACCTATAATTTTCCTGAAAATCACGATAACGTTGTTTTACGAATAAAAGTTAATAAATGCATGGAAAATTAATAGCATTTAATTATTTACCTAGAACGAGGGTTTCCACTCCCAGATTAAGCATAAAGTAAAATTTCGAGTTTAGAAAAGCCCGAAAAAGCGACCAAACCAAATTTTCAGGCATTTCTAAACTCGAAATTTTACTTCATGCGCCACTCGTATAAAACACTGCATTATTGAGCAGTTTAAAAAACACATAAATATGTCTTCAATTAGAATAACACGGAAAAAAATATTTCCTTTGTTATCAACGATTTTTATTGTTAATTATTATTGTCTGCTTGTTTTCCCCTCTTCACTAATTATAAGTGGAAATATGTCAACCATTTTTTTTTGCGTATTATTGCGGTCCAGTGAAGGTAAAAGGTTGGACACCCCTGCCCTAGAGCCAATAGTAGTTAATTTTATGGAATGCATAAGCTTAGAAAGAAAAATAGCAATATGTAATCCTTAGTTTTCTTTGTAATTCACTGTATCTAATAATGTTTGTTTTGTAATTATTAAATTACTATCAAGCCGTAGTTTAATATTCAGACCTTCCACAACCTTTGACACAAAATCCCGGTCATGCTGATTTGCAAATATTTTCGATTAAGTCATATTTGCGTTGCTATTTAAACGATTGAATCACATGCAAACAATAACGAAGGCAATGCTTTATTGTTATCTTAAGCTCCTACTAACCAATCAGGGCTTCCGGTGATTAGGACGAAAAGTTTGAAGATTTCGTAGCAACTTTCAGTTGAAAAGTAACTCTGAAGTCGCAATTTTCTTTTGCCCCTTAAAATGGTCTTTGATTATTTTGAATATAAATTTGATTAACAATTGATGCATTTTTGTCAGTCAGAGAAATATTGGTTTTATTATTCTCTTGTAATGTGGTAAGATAATTATTCAAAAAATATAATTGTTAGTGTTTGTGAGGTGTATTGTTGTCTGCATATTCGGAGGCTTTTGGAAAGAATAATGAGGAAGAAAAGGTTAGTGTTGAAATAATTTAAGTCTACAATCCCTCGAGGGTTTTAGTATTTTTATAGTGGAGCTTAGACGAGAATATATAGTTAATTTAATAGATTATTAAAAATAACTCACAATGTAATAGTTTTAGAATATTTGTTTTTAGGTTAATTGAAATTAGAATAATACATTTAATTTTTATCAAACAAATTATATTTGTTGTAGAAAATGTTCCTTTTTATATACCTATCTTAAGAAAAAGCTTGAATATTTGTTTTTAAATTAATTAATATTAGAATAGCATATACAATTTATATTAAACAAATTATATTTGTTGTAGAACATTTGCCTATATACACAGTGAGTTTTTTTTCATGTTCTCTATGGGGATCTCGGAAACTATAAGAGATAAAGAAAAGATTAAATGGGCTAAGTAGTGCAGTTTTACGAGATGAATAAAAAGACATTTACTAAATTTTCGAAAAAGTCAATGGGAAATACTATTCTTTTCAAAAAGCTAGGCATGTCACTTTCAGATGCTATGTTTTAAAAACAAAAAATCACAGAAACAATATTAATAACTGTAAAAAAACAGGAAAATTTAGATACTTTTTGTGTATTCTTATATCACGATAAATAATTGTGATCAAAATTAGATGTTTTCTAAAAAAATAAAGAATATTCTAAGAAATGTGGACCTGCATTTCTTGGAATATTCTTTATATTTTTAGAAAAAATCTAATTTTGATCACAATTATTTATCGTGATATTATAAGAATATACAAAAAAAGTACCTACATTTTCCTGTTTTTTACAGTTTTTTCAAAATTATAGAAAAAAATAAGCGAGATATTATTTTTTGTATGACTACATATTTGAAGTAACCGAATTAATTATTTTTTCAAAAAAATCTGAGGATTTTTTTCTTCTTGAATTAATTTCTCATCTGGCACTTGGTGAAACTTATTAGAGTATGTAAAGTTATTTAAATTAAAAACACTTGGTATTGTTTCACAAATTAAAACTTCACATTCCTTTGAAAATGGTCAAACAAACCGAAAGTCGGAATAAAGTTTTAATTTGTGAAACAATACCAAGTGTTTTTAATTTAAATAACTTTACAAAATCTGAGGATTTCATAGTTATTCAATAATACAAAATTTTCGTAATTTTCAGAAAAAAATATCTTGATAAATTAGGCGATTTTTCAACAACACTTTAACTTATTTTTTCTCTAAATTTGTGTCAAAATTAGAAAAAAAAAATAGAAACAAAAGAGATACCAATTTTATAATAATATATAAACGGAATGAATTTGTTTTAAAAACGCCATGTAATTCAATATTTAAAAAGAAATAAATAATACAAATTCGAGGAAATTAGTGAAATAGTTAACAAAAATGATGAATTTTCAATCAAATCTCTAAAACGAAACTAATGTTTTTAGTGAAGTCATTGCCATTCTAACGAGAGTTTTCTACTCCTTGATTAAGCATAAGGTAAAATTTCGAGTCTAGAAAAGCCCGAAAACCTGTATTTGCCAGAGCGAAGCGCCAGGCGAATCCAAATTTTCAGGCTTTACTAAACTCGAAATATTACTTCTTGCGCCAGGCGTATAAAGCATTTAATGTATTTTTTATTTTTGCAAAACCACGTTTTGCGTGTACATTAGGTATTTTGATCTTTAGAATAATTAAATGTTTTGTTCGCCTGGCGCAAGAAGTAAAATTTCGAGTTTAGTAAAGCCTGAAAATTTGGATTCGCCTGGCGCTTCGCTAGCTACCTATATACATTTTTAGAGGTCTCAGATTTTTATTAAAATTAAAACAAGCCTATTCGTTGTTGTTGTTTTTTTATTTGCGTAATTATCTGAAGTCTGCAGTAATCATATTCACATATACGTATTATATTGCATCGATATTTAATACATTGTTTTTAGAACCAAATAAAAAATAATTATGGGTATAGATAGGTAGGTATTTATTATTTATTACAGAAAAATAATGAACTATAAATAGATAGGTATTTTATTTGTTTTCAATACAATACAAATCAAATACGATCAAGTTTTTAGAAAGAATATAATGTGTTTAAACTGTGCTCTTCTCTACTTGCAAATTAACAAAGGGTTGAAGAAAATTATCAAAAATGGACAAAAATCTTATAAATTGATAAAACTTTATTCATATTAGATTTAATTTCCTATATTCGTATTCACCAAATTTACTGCGAATACTAAATAATTATCATTATTATTTACCTGAAGAAGTTGAAATAGTAATCGTGGAATTATAAACATGGAAAATATCAATCTTTAATACTTTTCTGTTCATTTTGTGTGTTGTTAATATTCCACATTGAATCAGTTTTTACAACGTCTAACGTATGAAGTAAATATTTTGAGTTTAGACAAGCTTGAAAATTTGGATTAGTCTAAATTTTCAGGCTTTTCTAAACTTATATTTACTTTATGCTTAATAAAGGAATAGAACACACTAGTTCGAATATTATTGAACACCTAAAACAATATAAAGATCTGAAGTAGTAGATCAAATTAAATACATACTTAAACTTGCTTTAATAACTGTTTACTTAATAAAAAAAAAATATTAAGTTTTTTTTCAAGACTCTTGAAATTAGTTTGCAAAGAAAATGTTTATTATGGACAAGGCATTGTTTTAGAAATTATCAGTAGATCAACAGAATTGACACAAAACTACTTTATACAGAATTTCTAAAATAAAAAAAATATATATAAAAAAAATAACTACAGTTGATATGAGACGAAAAGAAAATTAGTACAAAATATGTGCAAAATCAACAGATCATAAAATTCACTGAATTTAAAAGTTTAATTAAATAACACCTTTAACTTTTTTGTATTAACTATTTTATTAAAAAAGTAAATACAAAAAAGTTAAAAGTGTTATTTCATTTTACAGTTAAAATGTTTCACAAAGTAACCACCTCCACCACCAAATATTGAATTTAAAAGATTTAACTGTCTTTAATGAATAGTTAAATATCTTAACTAGTTTTTCATATACCCTGTCTCTCATTTTTATGTGAAAAAATCTTGTATGAGGATTAAAGTTAAAATTAAACTTGTTTGAATCAAGTAAATCGTCGAAGAGTAAAATGTTTGTGCATTCATACTTCTATTTTTAAATAAAAAAAAAAAACGTGAAAAACTGTAGTCTATAATAATTAGTGATGGGAATAACCGATATTTTTTAATAATAGATTATTTTGAAACAAGATGTTTTAATAATCGATTAAATTAGTAGTTCAAAGTTAGTAGTTAACCTTTCAGTTCAAAAATATGATGAGCGCGGGGGGCTAATAATTATGTAGTACAAAGTAAAACAACGGTTTTTACGGGTTTCTTTTTTGAGGGTCGTTTTTTGGGGTGCTTTTTAGGGGGGGGGGGTGATATTACAGGCAAAGTTTTTCAGGGGGTGGTATTACGAAAGGTTCGTATTTCAGGGAGTGATTTTTATGGAGGGGTTTTTTCGGGGGATGAATTTCAGGAATGATTTTTCGTAAGGATGATTTTTTAGGGGGATTGTTCCTTTCAGGAGATGTTTTTTCGGGAGTGCGGCTGATTTTCCAGAAATAATTTTAAATAGGGTAGATTTTCAGAACGTGTTTTTTTTTTTTCGTAAGTATGATTTTCAATAAAAGTTTTTACAAGGGGTGGTATTTTAAGGTGTAGTTTTTTGAGGGAGTGATTTTTAGGGTTTGTTTTTAAGCCCGTGGTTTCATGAGCGTTTTTTCTGGGGGTGATGTTTGGTAGTAGTGAAGATTAGAATTTTTATATAATTATTATTTAATGAAATACAAATCAACCGCCAAATCAGTAATTATTAATATTACTAGAGGGTCCGTCAGCGTTACCTGACGGTTTTTGAAATAGCACAACTTAATCAATTTTCAAGATATTTTATTAAAACAGTTAGTCATCACTCCATGTAAAGTTGCTCGGGAATCGCACAAATTTCTCGAATATTATCACGCAGTTGAACCAATTTCGAGGCTTGTCAAGGTACACTTTTCCCTTTAGGTAACCTCACAAATAAAAGTTTACCCGACTTCAGCTGTGTATCGAAAACGGAGGTCGTCATTTACCTGATGCTATTTTCGCTACTTGAGGTTCTTTTTACGTTTTTGTGTACGTTATAAACCTTCCAATCTTCCTGTTTACAAAAAAGAAATATCTTGAAAATCGATTGAGTTGTTGATTATTTTAAAAACCGTCAAGTAACGCTGCTGGTTCCTGTATATAATAATTAGTAGTCCTATCTACCAAGATAATAAGCGATACATTTGTTTATAATAATTAATAGTCCAGTCTACCGAGATAGTGATCAATTATTTTAGTATACTAATTAGTAATTTGCCCGACGAAATAATCGCTTAAATTAGTATATACTATTTTACCCGACCAAATAATCGCTTAAATTAGTATCTACTAATTTACCTGATCAAATAATCCTTTAAATTAGTATATACTATTTCATCCGATCAAGTAATCGCTTAAATTAGTATATACTAATTTACCTGATCAAATAATCGCTTAAATTAGTATTACTATTTTACCCGATCAAATAATCGCTTAAATTAGTAATTACTAATTTACCCGACCAAATAATCGCTTAAATTAGTATATACTAATTTCCGCATTATAATCGATTATATTGATATATTTCAATAATCCACTAATTACTAATTAGTATATCGATTATTCGTATCACTAATAATAATGCTGTATTCTTTTAAAAACAAAATATAACCTATTTCAAATTTGATGAGTTTTATAAAAACTTGTGTTGTAGTGTTTTTACAAATTTTCTGATACTGATATTATATCATCAAACGAATTGATTGAAAGTTTTTTTATATATTTTACGATAATGAAATCAATGAAATTATACAAGCTAGCTGATTTTTTAATGTCGAGCTTATACAGATAGTTTTTATTTTAAGTATGCATGTTCCAATTACAGAGTATATGTTGAAAATCTTCAGATATTGGTTGTTTTTTAAAAGAGTTCTATGTAAAGCTTTAAACAAGTGTTTTCCACTCCCAAATTAAGCATGAAGTAAAATTTCAGGCTTTTCTAAACTCAAAATTTTACTTCATGCGCCACGCGTCTAAAACACTGAAATATTGTAAAGTTCACAATATGCTACTAAAGTCGTGTGCTAAAGATGTATATTTTGAACTTCACTTAAAACCAGTGGTTTGTACGAGTGGCGCATGAAGTAAAATTTTGAGTTTAGAAAATCCTGAAAATTTGGTTCGGTCGCGTAGCCAGTCTTTTCTAAAGTCGAAATTTTACTTCATGCTTAACCTGGGAGTGGAAAGCACTCCTTTAAGGCTTCAAATTGAAGCTAAAAAACAGCGAATGTCTGAAAATTTACTTTATACGCATACAGAGAGTTTCATGTAACACCGAACATATTTTTTTTAAGTATACATATGCAGACGTTGTACATTTTGACACCCTCGGTTTATTAAAGAATACAATTTGAAGCTTTAAACGAGTGTTTTCCACTCCCAGGCTAAGCATGAAGTAAAATTTAGAGTTTAGAGAAGCCTGAAAATTTGGTTTGGTCGCGTAGCGCGGAGCGGCCAAACCAAATGGTCAGGCTTTTCTAAACTCGAAATTTTACTTCTTGCGCCACCGGCACAAAACACTGATTCAATGTAAAGTTAAGCGGTGTGTTTTAAACTTCGTAATATGTCAGTGTTTTGTACCGGTGGCGCATGAAGTAAAATTTCGAGTTTAGAAAAGCCTGAAAATTTGGTTTGGCCGCTGCGTGCTTTGCGCTACGCGTCCAAACCAAATGTTTAGGCTTTTCTAAACTCGAAATTTTACTTCATGCTTAGTCTGGGAGTGGAACACACTCATTTTAAGCTTCAAATTGAACTCCTTTTAAAAAAACAACGGTTATCTAAAGACTTACGGCATATACGCTGTAATTGGGACATTGAGGCATTAATTGCAATTGATTAGCTACAATTTGTAATGGTCATGTAGGCAACCCAATTTACACATACTCGCGTAAATTCTCGACATTATTCAATTTTGACAAAAATCTATTTGAGCTACAGGAAAGTATAAAACATGCATTTCGGCTATTTCGACGATATCTAGAAGATGGACATATTTGTTTTTATACAGGGTGATCCATAAAGTATTTAAAAGAAAATGTCAATTGTTTTTTTTTAAATCAAGAATGCGGGGATATATCAAAGTTATCAATATTATATATAAGAGTGTTTTCCACCCCCAGACTAAGCATGAAGTAAAATTTCGAGTTTAGAAAAGCCTGAAAATTTGGTTTGGTCGCGTAGCGCGAAGCGCGGAGCGGCCAAACCAAATTTTCAGGCTTTTCTAAACTCGAAATTTTACTTCATGCGCCACCGGCACAAAACACTGATTCAATGTAAAGTTCAGCAGTGTGTTTTAAACTTCGTAATATGTCAGTGTTTTGTACCGGTGGCGCATGAAGTAAAATTTCGAGTTTAGAAAAGCCTGAAAATTTGGTTTGGCCGCTCCGCGCTTCGCGCTACGCGTCCAAACCAAATTTTCAGGCTTTTCTAAACTCGAAATTTTACTTCATGCTTAGTCTGGGAGTGGAACACACTCATTTTAAGTTTCAAATTCAACTCAATTTAGAAAAAACAACGATTATCTAAAGATTTACGGCATATACGCTGTAATTGGGACATTGAGGCATTAATTGTAATTGATTAGCTACAATTTGTGATGGTCATATAGGCAACCCAATTTACACATAACCTAAAAATTAAAGGTGTCAAATCGTATTTTATGAAAATGTTCGGTGTTATATAAAACTCTCTGGTATACTTAAAACAAAAATTCTCCAAAGAGTAAAATGTTTGTGCATTAATATTTATATTTTTATAAGAAAAGGCATGAGAAAATGTAGTCTATAATAATTCTGTATTATTTTAAAAACAATATGTAAGCCATTTTAAATTTGATAAGTTTTGTGTTGTAAAGTTTTCACAAATTTTCTGATACTGATATTATATCATCAAACGAAATGACTGAATGTTTTTTTTTATATATTTTACGATAATCAAATCAAATTTTTATCGTGTTATCAACTTACGAATTTATTTTTATTTGGTTTTGTGAAGCTTACAACCAATATAATAAGTAAACGAAAATGTTATTTAAGTAACTTATAACAAAAACTGAAGAAATAAAACATTAAACATTGCATATTTTTGTTTCAAATTTTCATCACGAACAAAAATACAATTTATAATTTGTATTTTTTTTATGTTTATTTACAACTTGTCAATTTGGTTAATCTATTGGATTGTTGCATATGTACATCTAAGATATTTAATTTAAGTAAAACAGTGAAGATAAGAGAGTATAACTACTACTATCTTTAATAAAACAAAATTAACATAAATTTCAGCTTAAAAGATGGTTTTCTTAGAAAACAGGTAAATATGATTTTCAATTGTCGATCTTTTCTTTCCCGTTGATCTTGCAATGATGAATTTTTAAATAAATTACTAACCGTAATGCTGTTGTTTCAATTTTACTGTTTATAATGGTTGTTGAAGTGAAGTGAGTAAATTATTGATTAATTAAAAGTCTTGTAGTTATTTACATTTGAAATGTATCTATTAATTTTAAAGCATTTTACACTCTTACCGTAATTAAATATAAAAATAAATCAAATTTATGTATATTTTGATTTGAAATAGTTGAGATATTCCCAAAACATGTTTGCACGTTCACTGTGACCAATTGTAGATAATATTGATAACTTTGATAAACACTCGCCTTTTTAATTTAGAAAAAAACAATTAACATTTTCTTTTAGATACTTTATGGATCACCTTGCATAAAAACAAATACGCCTATCTTCTAGATCTCGTCAAAATAGCCAAAATGCATATATTATACTTTTCTGTAGCTCGAATAGTTTTTGAGTTACAACGTTTTTTTTTTGTCAAAATTGAAAAATGTCGAGAATTTACGCGAGTGCGCTCGCTTATTTTGTATTTCGCAAAAGTTGCAAACAACTCAATAACTAATAGGAATACAGAAAAATTGTTACAATAAAAGTTTTAGATAATAAAATTTTGGACAATTTTTCTATCTTCAAGTATTTTTGTACCATTTTATCATTTTGCTTGGAGAAAAACGACAGTTTGTTGAAAGATTCGTGAAAACTTATAATTTTCACAAAATCATGGAATAACTTCTTAAACTATTTAATGGAATTTGTGTATGTTTTTGAACTTCGGGATAAGTCAGCGTTTTACGCGCGTGGCGCATGAAGTAAAATTTCGAGTTTAGAGAAGCCTGAAAATTTGGTTTGGTCGCGTAGCGCGTAGCGCTACGCGACCAAACCAAATTTTCAGGCTTCTCTAAACTCGAAATTTTACTTCATGCTTAGTCTGGGAGTGGAAATCACTCTTATATATAATATTAATACCTTTGATAAATCCCCGCATTCTTGATTTAGAAAAGAAAAACAATTGCCATTTTCTTTTAGATACTTTATGGATCACCCTGTATAAAAACAAATATGTCCATCTTCTAGATCTCGTCGAAATAGCCAAAATGCATGTATTATACTTTCTTGTAGCTCAAAATTAAATAATGTGGAGAATTTACGCGAGTGCGCTCGCTTTTTCTGTATTTCACAAAAGTTGCAAATAACTTAATAACTAATGGGAAAACAGAAAAATGGTTTAAAGAAAAGTTTTAGATAATTAAATTTTGGACAATTTTTCTTTGTTTAAGTTTTTTCATAACTATCTTTTTCTTTAGAAAACAATGACAATTTGTTGAAAGATTCTTAAAAACATATATATTTAAAAAATCATAGAATTATTTATTAGAATTTCTGTGTGTTTTACGACTATCTTTATATTACCAATTGTTACTATGTTTCCAGTAATATTACCGAGAATATTACTCAATTTTAAATTACCGGTAATTTTACATCACTAGTTGTATATTATTATCAAGATTTGAAATGTTTAACATTTATCTTTGGATATGAAAAGAATATATATTCAAAAGTAATTAAAATTTGCAGTTGCTGTAATAATTTCAAAATATCTTTACAAGTTTACCATTCCCAAACGAAGAACTGGGCAGTCAGTTCAAAAATTTGTTTATAAATGAGTTGAAAAAAGTTAAAGTAGCCAAGTTAAGAATTAATTGAGAATTATAAATGAAAAAAAATTAAGACTACATTATTTAAAAAGTTGGCCAATTTCATATCGTATTTGCAAATTTACAAAACAAAAATCTTTTTATGTTTTATGAATCTAAATTGCAAATCGTGAAAAAGGGTGCCTTTATTTCGAAACCAGTTTCCTTAACTTCTGGAATTGCTCAAGGAATCCAATTTGGCCAAATATTATTTATACTTTTTGTAAAAGAAACTTCATATTTCTAAAAATATCAAAAGAGAATGTTTCCATAACTAGAGTCAATAACACATTCTCTTTTGATATTTTTAGAAAACCCATCTTTACAAACTCCCTCATCCCTAATAAATCTAGACATCCCCTTAAACACAAAACAGCCGCTTTCAACTTAATGATCCACAGAGCCTTAAGCATCCCTTTATCAGCTACCTCGTTAAACAACGAAATGAACACCATAAAAAAGATTGCAACAAATAATGGTTACAACTCCAACTTAATAAATAACATGTGGAAAAAACAAAACTTTAGAAAAATTCAAAAACTATTGTATGCAGAAAATCCTTCAATACAGAAAGCACCTTTTCGATCAATTACTTATTTCGGTAATATCAGCCTACAAATTAAAAACATCCTTAGGAAACATAATGTTAGCATTGCTTTTAAAACATTTTGTAAATCAGAAAACCACATTTTTAATTACAAAACAAAACAATGTAATTGCAGCAAATCCGGTATTTATACGCTTGTTTGTCCCGATTGTCATGGAATATACATAGGTCAATCTGGTCGTAATTTTAGCACTCGGCTCTAAGAACATCAGCGATCTTTTCGGCTAAATCTATCAGATAAATCAAATTTCGCTAAACACCTTATTGATGAAAACCATTCTTTTGGCGAGGATGTACTTAAGATCATTCATTATGCCGAAAAGGGTCGAAAAATGAACCTTTTAGAATCGTTTAGAAATACAGAAAGCCCGCGCTAATCCGGAAATTCCCCTAATTAACGACCAGGTTGATTTAGTATATACCCCCATTTTCAATGCTATTTTGTAAATAACCATTCTTGTATGGTTATTTACCATACCGTAATTTAAATCACTCCGTTTGATAATGGCAAGTTGAGTGGCCGAAACTGCAGTCACAAAAATAAAAAATATTGTGTTATACAAACAAAGTTAAAGTGTTTTATTTTATTGAATTGCTATATTGTTCGACATGTGGTATGCTTTAAAGTAAAAGTAATTCTGATTTAAAAGCAAGTGATTCTAATTTTAATTTAAAACGAAATTAATACTTTTTTGTAAAAAATCAACTATTTTTGAGTAATTGCCAACTGGTGATACATTATGTAATTAATTAACAGCAAACGCTGTAAAACTTGCAGCGTGCTTTATCGAAAAATTTGCATTCTAATTGGTTGTCTCGCATCGTAAAGTGATACCATGCAAAAACGATTTAAATTACAGATTTCCAGCCGAAAAATATGTCCACAACCTTGGAATCATTATCGATTGTACTTCCTTTTACATTTCCTTAAAGTTAGAAACAGTTATTTGTTGGGGGCTTCTTAATAATTCGTATTTAATATATTTATCAGATTTCTACGTTGAGTTAAAAAGCAAAATTCGCTATATAATAATATATATATTTATTTACAGAAATATGATATTTGACACAAAATAAAATAAATCTTTATTTCTGTTTCTAATAATAAAAATTAACAGGTACATACTATCGTAAAACTCTCAGTTTTCATTTTATTTTAAAAAAGAAAATGTTTACGATGTTTGATGGGCAAGATCGAGTATGTCAAGGATGGATCATTCAATTAAAGTATCGATCAAAAGATCGGTGATGGAAATAATGGATATATTTTAATAATCGATTATTTTGAGGCGATAAGAAAGGTCTATTTTCTCAGCTGATATAAAGAAAAAAATCAAATCTATCGAAATACGAACGAAATACATCCATTTTGGATGGATCGATGAAAAGTAAAGAGCAAAACGAAAAATATCGTATCTTTATTACTTCTCCCTGCTAATAATCTCTACTAATTTTTTACTACATACCAATATCGTTTAATTACTGATTAGTATATCGACTGTTCGCATCACTAGAAAAGATCGATCAAAAAATTGATCAAAATGATCGATCATTAAAGATTAATCAAAAATATCGAGCCGTTTAAAGGAGATCGAGCGACTCGATCACTTGTACAGATCGAGTAGTCAATCTTTTTTGATCGATTTTGCCCATCAATAGTAATAATCCAAATAGTCGGGTATGGAAATGTCTCGATAGCAGCAATTATTTTGCGTTGATTGCTATATCGATTATTTTTTCGTCATAATTTGTAAATAATGCAGAGTAATTTAAGAGCTTATTAGGCTATTTTAACGATATTTAATATTTTTTATTAAACAAAAAACATGTTCATTAGATAAGTGCAACATATTGTAATTTCCATAAAGCATACGTAAGATTTTCAAAATACTATATATCATTCCAATTCCGTATATTGGAATGATATATAGTATTTTGAAAAAGTAGTAAAGAAATCAATCAGACCGATTCTGTGAGCGAAATGTTATATTTTACGTGCATAGGGAAATGTTCTTTTAAGTATTCATGTCCCAATTACAACGAAAATGCTGTAAATCTTCACATATTTATGTGTTCCATTCTCAGATTAACCATGAAGCAAACTTTTGGGTTTAGAAAAGCCTGCAAATTTGGTTTGATCGCCTAGCAAAGCGGAGCGACCAAACGAAATTTTCAACCTTTTTTAAACTCGAAATTTTACTTCATGCGCCTATACGCGTGGCGCATGAAGTAAAGAAAAACACTGAAATATTGTACATACTAAGTAGTATGCTTCAGTCGTATATTTTGAACTTCACTAAAAACCAGTGTATTATGCCCGTAGCGCATGAAGTAAAGTTTCTAGTTCAGAAAAGCCTGAACATTTGGATTTGTCGCTCTGCTTCTCTACGCGACCAAACAAAATGTTCAGGCTTTTCTGAACTTGAAATTTTACGTCATGCTTAATCTGGAAGTGGAAAACACTCGTTTAAAGCTTCGAATTGAACTCTTTCAAGAAAACAACGAATGACGGGAAATTCACAGCGTATGCATGTGTATATTTAAAAGAACATAATCGGCCCCAATATGCCGGGTTTTCTACGTTTAGATCGCAGTAGCAACCTAAATTATATTTTATTTCAGCAAACTGGTAACTCCCCTGAATTAATATCATGCGGAATTAAATAAACATAAACTTCTATAAACTTTTTGGGAAAAAGCAGCAGCAGAATTTAATAATTATAGTTGCCACTTGATTAAAACATGTTCTAAATAACTTTATTTTATTATTTTAAACAAGCAGAATGGACAAATTACGTACAATAATCCCTTATCATCATGTATGTACTTATTTACTGTGGTATCAATAATAATTTTAATGAATGATACTTTATGATGCTGTTCCAGTGAAGTATTTATTTATTAATGTGTACGACATTAGTCATGAGAAATTTATCATTTGGTGAACGTAAACAATTTTGCAATACATTAATTGGCGTTGGAGTAAACATTCATCTCATTAATGTAGACCGGCTGATTAAAGTATCAATATTTCGATAAAGCTAATCATGTTGAATATTTCAATACATAATTAATTAAAATATAACTTTTCATCAAGTGAAATAAAGTGGAAACCAAGTTATACCAGCTAGTTGATTTTTTAATGTCCAGCTTATACAGATAGTTTTACTTTCAAGTATGCATGTTCCAATTACAGAGTATATGTTGCAAATCTTCAGATATTGGTTGTTTTTTTAAAAGAGTTCGATTTAAAGCTTTAAACGAGTGTTTTCCACTCCCAGATTAAGCATGAAGTAAAATTTCGAGTTTAGAAAAGCCTTTTAATTTGGTTTGGTCGCTCCGCGAAGCGGAGCGACTAAACCAAATTTTCAGGCTTTTCTAAACTCGAAATTTTACTTCATGCGCCACGCGTCTAAAACACTGAACTATAGTAAAGTTCACAAAATGCTACTGAAGCCGTATGCTAAAGATGTATATTTTGAACTTCACTTGAAACCAGTGGTTTATACGCGTGGCGCATGAAGTAAAATTTCGAGTTTAGAAAAGCCTGAAAACTTGGAACCTGATTTTCAGGCTTTTCTAAACTCGAAATTTTATTTCATGCTTAACCTGGGAGTGGAAAATACTCGTTTAAAGCTTGAAATTGAACTCTTAAAAAAACCAACGATTGTCTGAAAATTTACTTTGTACGCATATGTATACTTAAAACAAAAATTCCCTGTATCTGGAAATATACTAGAGATACAAATGTTTAATATGAAATTTATCATAACGTGATCTGCAAACTGGAACAAACCATTTTTGCCATGGCCAGCTTATTTTCTGGAGAAATAGCAAAATTTTATATTTTTTTGAATGCAATTTTCGGTATATTTTTGGAGAAGCAAATTTTTAATAAAATGTTCTTGACGATGTATCCCAAGTACTATTTAATTTGAAAAACTATTCTTAATATTTAAAAAAGAATCAGAGATAAAAAAAAACAGATAGTAAAAAAGAATCAGATTAAATATAAATGTACCAATGTATTATGTTAATGTTTTTGTTATTGTAATATTTTAGTTGTGGCTCCTATTGTATTCGTATATTTTTGATAATCAAATTTAATTGTTATATGTAAATCGTTCTTGTTATCTCTTTCTTCGTGTACATTATGGTAATGTTTATTTTACAATTACGAGCAAATGCAGATAATACTGGGAACCGCAAACTATTTTTTTTTAAACTTTCTAATTTTCCATCAGTAATCATTATCTTTATCTAATCAAATACTTGCCCATTGTTTTGCGCGTCTTCACTAGATTTAAGAGAGTTAATTTCTAGAGTTCAAACGGAAAGGTCAGAAACAAACACAATTCTATTTCTAAATAAAATCTAATGTAAACCTCAAATGTCTAAGCCTCAAATAAAATAATAACTTTACTAAAATCACACAGCCAAAAAATAACATAAAAGCTATAAAGAAAAGTTTGCTGTGACCAACGCAGGCACCGACCGCAAATTAAAATAATATAGGATTATTAAATTCATTATTCTAATTACTTATATAACTAAATTTAAATTATTTGAGAAGTATGTAGAATAAATATAGTATTAACAAAACAAAAATATTCTTATATTGCGTTCCCAAATTAGGGTTATCGACCATAAATCTTTCTGCCCTTGTTTTTATTGGTGGTATGGTTTTTGAAAATTATGTAAGGGTAGAAGGGTGTAGTGAGGATATATATTCGAATAGGGTGATGGGCGGGTTTTTGAATTTAGGAGGAATATCAGGATTTCTGGGGATGCACATTTGTTTGAGTAGTTTATAATTATTATCGTTGCATGCAAATCGCTCGGTTAGGAATCGAAGTCTATCTTTAATTGGTAGTACTTTTGTTGTTTGGTAGAGAATGATATTTGAGGGATTATAGAGAGGATTTTTGGGGTGCCGGAGTTTTGTAAGGGTACGGAGGGACGATCTCTCCGCAACCTCGATGTTATTGAGGGTGGATTTGGAGGGATTTAAGTACAGGATGGAGGAGTGCTCTAAGATAGGGCGACATATCATTTTGTATATAATTGCACAGAATACATTATATAGTAGTGGGGATAGAGGGGAACCTTGGGGAACACCTTGTTCTGGGTGAAAAAGAGATAAAAGAATTTTTTGATACGGATTTGTAGTGAGCGGTTTAAAATGAATGTTTGGATGAGCTTTATGAGGTGAAGGGGACTATTAAGGACACTGCACTTATAGAGAAGACCCCTATGGCATACACTATCGAATGCCTTAGCTATGTCAAGAAATAGCACTGCAGTCTTTTTTCCTTCTTGATGGCAAGTTTGACAGTTTGAAGTAAGGATAGTTAAAGGAAGTAAAGTGGAGCGTTTTGTAAGAAAACCGAATTGGTTTATAGGAATATGATTCTTTATTTCAGAGAGGATTTTTTTTTTAATTACTATTCAAACGGCTTTCCAATTTTACTTCATACAAAATACTGATTGCCAGCGCAATTTATAATATACTATATAGGCTTGAAATTTTTAAAATTAATGTACTCAATTATTTATTCAAAAACCTATACGAACATTTAAACAGACTATAATATTCATTCTGGAAAATCAAATATTCGATTCTTTGAATTATTCGTAATCCCTAATTGAAACCATTACTTTCTGGTACCAATTAAAATACTGAGGAAAGTAAAGTAATAATAAAACTAGCAACGTTCTATTATTAAACGTCCATCAGGGATCATGTATCATTTTTAATCTAACTGAAAAACAATCTCAAATCTACTGTATTTATTAATAAGTCCAGCACAGTATAGTTAGACACACATCTCATGATCATTTATTCCATTATAAAATAACCTCAATAATGAATTCAACAATAATATCATCCTTATATAAGACATCAACAACTTTAATAACCCAATTGAACATAACTATATTCAAATTGAATTAAAATTACCGCGCTGGAATTCCAGCGAAAAATCATATGAATGAATTTATCAACCCCCAGCTGGCTTAATCCAGCTCGTGGGGGTATTATTATTATATTTCCAGAATCCTATTGGAAAATTGCGATAATTACTTGCGCTGAGAATAGTAAACAATACATTCACGTTAATTTGTTATTAGACGGCGTGTACCGAGAATTGCAATGTACCTACTTACTTGGATATTGCAATTACGGCATAACGTAAACATTGTTGTCTATTAATAAATGTTATATAAGTTTGTTATTGTGTTCATGTGTTCATCTATCAAGTTAAGTACTGATTATTTTGAAGGTGAACGAGTTTTTCTTTAAAATATTCGTTTTGTAATTTAATAAATAATTGGACTGAAATTAAATTCTTTAAATTGCTATTTATTTAATAAGTACAGTTAAATATGAATAAACAATTTTTTTAAATTTAATTACAATTATTATAATTTAATTAATTACAACTTATAATATATAGAAAGGGCACTGGTAATTATTTTTATCGTTTTTTAGTCTTTTAGAACAATGACAACAAATATCAACCATAATAAGCGTGCGACTAATATTTTTATAGAATATTTTCAGACAGTTTAAACGTGTTTCTACGAGTGCTTTAATTCACAAAAGCAAATCTAAATACCACGTAAACGATATGAATATTTTGATATTATTTTTTTCTACCTATCGATTTGATAATAGTTAGCCTTTCGAACATATATTTTGTCTTATAATCTAGAGAAAAAATAACGTTTATCTATATTACGGTTTACCAATTTACCAGTATTACAATAGGGTCAGAAAGTGATGGCGTCAAAAATGAGTGGACAATTCAAACGTGTGTCATACTTCGAAACCACTGTCGAAATATTGGCAGTATTGACAACTTACATAAGGGCGAGAATAAAATAAGTTATGTTTATCCTCCAAACATAACTTATTTTATTCTCGCTTTTATGTAAGTTTCAATATTTCGACAGTGTTTTCGAAGTATGACACACGTTTGAATTGTCCACTCATTTTTGACGCCATCACTTTCTGACCCTATTGTAATACTGGTAAATTGGTAAACCGTAATATAGATAAACGTTATTTTTTCTCTAGATTGTCCACTCATTTTTGACGCCATCATTTTCCGACCCTATTGTAATACCGGTAAATTGGTAAACCGTAAAATATATAAACGGTATTTTTTCTCTAGGTTATAAGACAAAATATAACTACTGTACCGTAGTTTTACATATTTATGAATTCACATTGCTCTGATTTGTTAAATATAATGCATTATCTAAAGTCTGAAACGAACACATTTGCTGTAAATAACGGAAATTTGTTTTATGGAAATTGAAAAATATAACTTGATGTTCAATTGACATTTTGTGTTTTATTTATAATAAATACACATATATTTTCTGTAATATAAAAAATACATCATTTCAATATCTAATTCAATGATAATTCGCAATTGTTCTTTGCCTATTCTATTGTAATTTTATAATATATTTAAAATATGAATATCAAGATGCAATTTTGTTGTTTTATTTTTCAATATTTATTATGCTATAAGTAGGTAATATTTTACTAAGATTTAGGTAAAATTACTAACTAAAGGACATAAATCCAAATATCTTCGATATGGCGAAAATACAAATTACGTATTTCAAATTGTTTTTTTCTGTAATATATAAAATTACGAAATATTCATGTAAAATGCAAACAATACGTTTTAATTAATAAGACAACTTAAGACAATAAATACCCATTAAAACAACTACTTCCCTTGCAAATACACCTTCGAATATTGAATTATACAATGAAATATTTAAAATCTTACTTGATTTATTACAACGCTCTATCAAGGCATATGTAACATTTAGGTCAAATTCGCTTCAAAACAACTAACAAATAAAAATAAAAAATTAAAGGAGAAATTACAAGAAATTAGAATTGAAAGGATTTGGATTCAAAATAATGTCTTGGGCCATCATTTTTTGTTTTTGTTTCGGTTTCCAATTCCAAATTCTAATTCCAAATTTTCAGGCTGTTCTAAAGTCGCAATTTTACTTCATCCTTAATCTGCGAGTGGAAATACTCGGTCAAAACTTCAAATTAAAACCTTTCAGAAAAAAATGTGCCGAATTTTACCTAACATGAACTATTGGATTTAACTCTATAATTACTCCGCTGTTAATGGGTTAAGAGCCTTCTAAGTTAAATGCATAGTTAAAATAACTTTTAAAGCTCGTAAAAGAAAAACTTGTATAGGTATTTTAACTAAAAGTGTCAGAATGACATTTTCCTGAATATATCAGACTCATTAACACAATTTTAGACTACATCTTCTTTAGTATAAGAACTTATTAAATCTGCTAAGGTCACTTTCTGCAAATATGGATGCCAATGAAGCGAAGCATCTTTAATCCGGGCGCCTGTTTAAATCAATCCGGCTCTGGCCGGAAGAGCAGTTGCCATCTGCGGCATTTAAAATCCAATATGCGCTCATACATATTCAGTATATTCACATAATTTGCTTTCAAATACGTAAGCAATTGGAACGATCATTTCGTGAAATGTATGGGAAGAGGGCGCACTGGGACATGTCCTTTTATAACTTTATTTTGAATCAAAACCAATTGAGTAGTCCTCATCAATATGATTTGATAAAAATATATGGCGCTAATTATGTATTGTGTTGATTGAGAATGCACGAGCATGATAAACAAATAAAAAATCTGTAATGGACCCCATTTAACTTTCCAAACACTCTGATTGTGTATATGTATACATTTTAGTGAGAAATGATGATTGAAAAAGTAAAAACAAAAATTAACAGTCCTTGCGGATTGGAGGATCAAACCCCAGTCGGCGGATTGCTGAGCGGAAGCCTTGACCTACCGATACTCTATTGAGTGCATTAACAATGGAAATACCATATAAGGAAAGAAAACTTATGGAACAGATATGATGAACAACATTTTTTATGTATTGTGTTAATTAAACATTTTCCATATTCAAATTCGGTCTCTATGAATTATCTAGGATTTTTTTTTAATAGAAAATATTGAGTGGAAATCTGGATTTTAAAAGATTTTTTTTAAATCTGAGTACAAAACTGGGATACTCTTCTTAATATTGCAAATAGTTTGAGCTAAATTGTTTCTTCTGAAAAAAAATCACTGACATATTCAGCTATATAAATTATTTCAAAACTAATATAAAAATTAAATTCAGAACTTGCAGGATCAATAGTGTAAATATGATTGTTAGTAATGAAATTAACTGTATAAATAAGTAACCTGGTAATACATATAACTCGAAAAAACCCTTAATCTACTAGTAAAACCGATGCTTTAATCTGTTTTACCAATGGATTAAGGGTTTTACCTACGCCCTAGTAACCGCATCATACAACACTGTCATCTTGACGCGCATGATTGACATTACCTACAAATGCACGTAATAGCTTTGACAAGTATCGTATGTTCAATAAAATAAAACCTCTAGAGTGCCATGATAAATATTGTAGGTTGACAACTCATTTTCTGGGCTTTTCTAAACTCGAAATTTTACTTCATGCGCCACGCTTATAAAACAATAAAATATTGTGAACTTTATATATATTTGAACCTCACTTGCAATCAGTGTTTTACACGCGTGGCGCATGAAGTAAAATTTCGAGTATAGAAAAGCCCAGAAAATTTGTCTCGGGTCGCTGCGCGACCCTCGACAAATTTTCACGGGGCTTTTCTAAACTCGAAATTTTACTTCATGCTTAGTCTGGGAGTGGAAAACACTTGTTTAAAGCTGCAAATTGAACTATTTAAAAAAACAACAAATGTCTGAAAATGTACAGCTTTATGCATATGTTTACCTAAAAGAAAAATTCCCTGTATATTGATTAAGTAGTAATTTAGTTTTCATCATTGTCATGTTACTAATACAAATTATTGCAATAAATAAGTTGTTGTTTTATGCTCATTTTTTATTTTGCTAGGGCGTAGGTAAAGTATCGTACGCTTCTCGAGTGGTATGGCAATTACATACACGTGGAATACTGCACTCGCCGTTGCGCGGCTCGTGCGCAACAATTCCGCTCATATGTAATATGCTGCATACCACTCTCGTTACGTAATATATTATTTTCGAATTATATGTATTACCAGGTTTTTGTCTCCATCGTTCTTTCTAGTTTTGTAGTTTCAACCGACGATTTACAAGGGAACATTCTTCATTTTAATGGCCATATCGGTGTTTAGCTCAGTAAATCGAAGTAATTAGTAAAAATATCTAACACATAACTAAAAAAATACACTTGACACAGATATTTAATCCTAATTCGAAATGAACTTAAAATAATTTAAACTTTTAGAATTAACCATGAACACAATGTTCATGTCGGACGCGTATCGGACTTCTTGTTGCTCGTCAGTTTTATTTGATGACAATAAATGGCGCCAGTTTAAAAATATTTAGACACTTGGAACAAAATGCATTGTAGCCGATGTTCTCTTTAAGCAGTAGTATCGATTATAGCAAACAGTTCGCTTTAAAAATGTAACAAAATTATATATTAATAAATTCGATAGCTAACGCGATCGAATCCATTAATAGTTTACACATATAAGCATGAAATAGTCAGAAATGTTCAGTATTCCTCAGCACTAGGTCGGGACCACTCTGAAGAGGGCCTTAAAGTCCGAAACGCGTCTGTGGGTATCTGGTGCCGGAATACTGAACACAAATTCAATTTTGAAAATTACATGTGTTTAATGTATAAATAATTCCTTTATACCTTTATACGAAGATTATATCTTCCCCAATTATTTTAGCATAAACCGTAAATTATTTACATAATTATCAATTGTTAATAAACATTTGTGGAAAAAATGGGACTTCCTAAAACCATTTTTCAGCCTATACAACGTTTATTTATGTTTTCAAATTTCTTTCTGGGGCATTTTCTGAGAATTTTCATTATAAAAGCTGACATAATTGTTAGGCAGATTATGTACGTTTTCTGTATTGGTTAATAAAAAAAACTGATATATTTATTGACAAAAAATAGTTATAAATAAAACACTGTTTATCACTTTGTTTGTATAACAATTGGTTAAATAAAAATAAATCCCAACCAATCCCAACTTCTAACTCCTTACCGCCGCAATAATATTCCTGTCAACATCTCTATTTGTCATAAGCCTATACGAACAGCCCCAGCTCTCCATATAACACTTCACAACATCCAAGTCAGCGAAAGTTCGTCCCTGAGTTGCCTTACAAAAATTCGTCATCCACTCAATCCACTTTATAACCCATCTAATATTCTCCTTTACAACCGAACAAAAGTTATCCCAATTACCGAACGTCTCCTTGAATTATCCAAAAAATTCTCCAAAAACAATCTAATTTTCAAATACTTTCACAACTTTGCACCCCAAAAAATGAGAACATTTTCCCTAAATTCAAAAATCCCTCACAGTCTTTCAATTCATCACATGCCATAACCAACATTGATATCATAATTTCATTTACATCATTCCCCCAACATATCCACTAAAAAAAAAACCTCAGCAGAAAGGCTGCTGGCCGATTGCCAGTAATATTTTTTATTCTTCTCATTGTATTTTTCTTTAAATCTATTTTTTTATATGAATTTTGTATATTATACTGGCAATAAAGATTATTTATATACCGAGTGTCTGGGATAAAGGGCGAACATAGGAATTTAACATGTAAAATTAAATATGTGTAATTATTAGCCCCCCTATTAATTTTAGATAAAAATCGTAAAGGAATATTTTTTTAGAGAATTAAAAACTGTATTAAATGTATCCATTTAATTTAAGTTTGTACCAGAATCCACCTTAAAAATAATAAAAATAAGTTGAACAATGTACCATTTAATAAAAACCCTTGCCATGAGTTTGACAAATGTCATGTTATAGTGAAAATAATTTTGCTAGTCAGATATCAATTCACGCATTATAATTGTTATGAATAATAATGTGAGTTATTCCAATGAAGAGAGGGTATTCATTATAAAAACATTTTACAGTGGCGTCAGTTTACGCAGAGTTCGTGACTTATTTTCGGTTAAATTTAACAATCGACGAATTCCGTCTGTATCAACAATTACCAAGTTTGTGAAAAGTTTGAAAATACAGCAAGTGTAGCGGCAGATGATTCAAAAGGTATTTTAATAGTCCAATTTCAACAAACATTAATTCAAAAACATTAACCTTACAGGCAAACGGAACAGAAGATGCAACAATGAATTGGAAGAAAGAGTTTTGGGTTTGATAAATGTTGAACCAACAACTAGCATACGATGTATTGCTCGTGAGTGCAACATGTCTAAATTCTCTGTACATAAGATTCTGGAGAAGCATGGATACCAGCCCTACAAACATCAATGTCATCAGAAGATACTACTAGTGGATGAATAAAGCAGGCGTGTATTCTGTGAAATAATGCAGGATCGATCAAACACAGACCGAAACTGTTTGCAGTCTATCTGTTTTACTGATGAATGCACCTTCACTCTTAATAACGAGCCCAACACACAGAACACGCGATACTGGACCCAGGAAAATCCACGGATACGCTTGCAAACTAGAACCCAGTTCCCGCAAAAAATAAATATTTGGGCTGGTATTTTTAACAATAATATTATTGGGCCATTTGAAATGTATGGAAATTTAAATTCGAATTCTTATTTAGACCTTTTAATCGACCAGGTTGGCCCTGCGTTAGAAGAAGTTGCACGTAAAAATCAGGAGATATGGTATCAGCATGATGGATGTCCGGCCCATTATGGTTTAAATGTGAGGGAATATTTAAATGCTAATTTTCCCAATTGTTGGATTGGTCGCGGTGGCACTATCAACTGGCCACCAAGATCTCCTGATTTAACACCATGCGATTTCTTTTTATGGGGTCACCTGAAAAACAAAATTTATAAAAAACGCCATCCAAATATTGAATCTTTGCGGGAAGCAATTTTTGTAAATTGCAGATTAATTACAGATAGGCAGTTGGCTAATGTAAGGCAGGCATTTTATAACAGATTGGGTTATTGTTTACACCAGAATGGAGAACTTTTTGAGTACTTGCTCTAACATTTCCCATTGGGCGTAGATACAGTAAAATGAAAATTTAAACAAAAATAAATCACGAACTGTTTGTAATCTGACATCACTATAAATTATCTTGATAATAAATTAATTATCTTCCATTAATTACGTGTTATTATTATGATTTATCCTAAACGACAAGCATGCATTAATTATTTTTCATCATTCACATTTCTTTGGTAGCATTTTGATAATATGGATTCTGGTACAAACGTAAATTTAATCGATACATTGAATACAGTTTTTAATACTCTAAAAAATATTCCTTTGCGATTTTTCTCTGAAATGAATAAGGGAGCTAATAATTACACATATTTAATTTTACATGTTAAATTCCTATGTTCGCCCCTTATCCCAGACACTCGGTATATATATTTACATATATAGACATTTATTAAGTTTAAATTCAGCGTCTGTGAATTTTCAGGAATTTTGTTAAAAACATAAAAGTTTGTGAGGAAATCTAGATTTTATTCCTAATAAGAATTGTAATTTACTTTTAAATACATGTATGAAAGAAATCTCAGATGTTCTCGTTTATTTTGGAGTAAAAACTCTAACATTAAAATTATATGAATTACTTAAAGTTATTAGCTAAATTAAATTCTGAACTTCTATTAGCAATCGTAAAGAAAAATCTTATGATGAAAATTAGTAATTTATTATAGTTTAACGCTTATGTAATTGAGATTCAATGACATTTAGTATAAAAATAAAATTGGCGTAAAAAATATAATTGCTTTTCAAAGATTACGTGTATGGATATCTGCTAGTTTAGATATGATCTGTCAGGGTCTTTCAACTTGTGATATTTTGTATTTATTTTGTATATCTGCACAGTAATTTTATTATCGGCCATAATAAAATGACTTGCGTCATAAAAATATAACAAGTGCACTACAAACATTAATTTATTAAAACTGAATATGAAAGTTTTAAAGCAAAAATTATATATTTTATGATGAAAGTTAATTGTAAAGTATATTCAATTTTAATTAACACAAGCCATTTCTAAATAATTAATATAATGACTTGTAATTGATTCGTCCTTTATTAGCTATTTTTATAATGTATAAAATAGTGTTGCGGAGACATTTGATGTATTTTGTATTATTGAAGTTATATTTCAAAAGCATAAATTTATTTTTTAAATAACTAAATCAATGTCTCGAAGATGGGAATGAGCTGGTTGCATATTGCTTTGACCATGAACTGTTTGGGATTGAGAAATAACCATTTTGATGTATGTCTTGTGCCATTTTGTTTTTTGTTTTTAGTGTTGGGCACACTTTTCTTGTATATTTTTAATATGTATTTCTTGTATATTTTCAATATGTATTTATAAATGTATTTTGGAAATGGAGATTCCGTTAATGAAGTGAAATAAAAAAATTGAAATTAATAAAGTTTCTGTTTTTGTTAGTAGATTTCTATAATTTCTTTTAACTATATCAAGCATATGCCATGTTATGAGTAACATCTATCGCCAATGTTTACAAATAACCTAAATATGTTGAGCAATTTCTATAGAATTTTGTGAGTATCATCATGACTTTTGTTAATATTTTTATTATGATTAACAAAATCTATGTCGGTTTTGTATTGACTAGTTAAAAGCAGGGTTGTTAAAAAAACGTTTTTTTCATTTTAATTAAAACAGTTTTTTTAATAAAACGTGTTTTTATTATTGAAACAGTGTTTAAAACATTAACAATTAAAAACATGCTTAAAACGTGTTTAAAACAGAACATACAGGTCATTTTTCTGTTGAGTATACATATCCCGATAATTACAGTGTTTTTTCAATTTGCGGGAATTCTTTGTTTAAAAGCGGTTAATTTAAGGCTTTTACCGAGTGTTTTACACTCCCAGACTAAGCATGAAGTAAAATTTCGAGTTTACAAAAGCCTAAGAATTTGGATTGGCCGCGTAGCAAAGTGGAGCGGCCAATCCAAATTAGGCTTTTCTAAACTCGAAATTTTACTTCATGCGCCACGCTTAAAAACACTGATTTACAGTGAAGTTCAAAAAACACACACATACAACAACGATTATAGGCAACATAATATACGTTAGAATTATTGGGTTTCCTATAATCACTGTTTTAAACAATTTGTTCAGCGCAGAATTGAACTCACGTTTTATTCACATCTACATATTGGATTGCTAAAGCCGTATATCTTAAACTTTGCGATATTTCAGTGTTTTATACGTGTGGCGCATGAAGTAAAATTTCGAGTTTAGAATAGCCTAATTTGCATTGGCCGCTCCGCTTCGCTACGCGGCCAATCCAAATTTTCAGGCTCTTCTAAACTTGAAATTTTACTTTATGCTTAGTCTGGGAGTGGAAAAACCTTGTCTAAAAATTCAAATTCAAATCTTTTTAAAAAACAAAGAATGTCGTAAAATTTACAGTGTATGCATATGTAAACTTGAAAGAAAACAATCGTGTATTTAAAAATCACATTTATGCACACATATTTGATATTTTCTTGTAATAAAATGTTATGTTTAATAATGTAATTTGAAATATCTTCAACAATTTAGCTAACATTTAACAATGTAAACAAAAAACCTTATTGAAGTAGTATAAAATATAATTTAGCAAATTTAAAATAATAATTAAAACGTTTTAACAAATTTAACGCTTAAAACATGTTTTAAACAAATTTAAGATTTTAATTATGTTTTAAACATAACAACCCTTCTTAAAAGAGACATTCCCTGTATAAGATCTTGTATTAAAATTGAACATCAAGTCACGTTATGTGACGCTTTCGGTTTATTTTTGGCACTGAAAGAAATTAAATGTCAATACAATTTAGTTTTACTATAAATAAATATATTATTCCGAAATCAAATAAACATGCACATTTTAATCTCAAAGGTCTGTTTTGATATCGCATTTATCTTATCAGAGAATAACAATTTAAAACGTAATACTAAGTCGTATGAAAGTCGTGCCATTAAAATACATTAGAGGCCGCATCAGACGAAAAAGAGGAATTTCTGTGAAAACGTAAGAAAATCTTTCGGATTTCGCTGAGCTAGCAGCAACACTTGTTGCTATGTGACGCTGCATTAGGCTTTATCTCGCTTAGCGTATTGTAACGGGTATTTTCCCTTTGCGCGATTTTCGTCTGTGAGGATTCCGACCTTTCCAACATAATCTGGGTTGAGTGATTTTTATTTACTTTTTTTTCGTTTCCTGTTCGCAGGTCGATCATGAGTAGCATGGATAGCGGCGATTGCGAAACGGAGGAGGACTCGGCACCAGAGGCGTGCGTTTCGCCGGAAAGCCAACAGACCACAAGGTTAGTTGCTAATGAACATGTTATGAAATGTTTCTCTTGGATTTTATTGAAGCATTACCAAATTTACTTTTTTATCAAGCTATTACGAAGTGATTATGAATGGACTACTGACTTTGTTGGGTAGACCAACGGCAAATCTATTTGTTTTTAAAAGCCCCGCGCTTTAATAAGGTTTTTGACAAAATAATTATTTATCGTAAGTGCAAACATACTTACGATAATTTTGTAAGGGGACGGTCTTTTAATATTTAAATAAAAAGACATTGATCAGAACTATTTGCCTTTTGTTAATGTGAAAGACAGCCTAAGTGCAAACATGTCTTCTTATTTAAATATCAAAAGACCGTCCTCTTACAAAACTATTAATATTTTTCCAATCCAATAATAATAAAAAAAAAACAAGTCATTTATACTAATTTATTATAATAGCTAACTTTACGTTTCTGTTGATTTTGCAAAGATTGGGATATACCGGGTGTTGGATAAAAAAACACCCAACTCTATAACTCTGTTATTTATTGACCGATTTTATTGAACTAAAAAGCCAAGTCATTGGCTGTATAAATACTAAGAAATGACATCAATATTGATTGTTTTTCATTAATAACTTCATTGCTATATAATAGCCAATTTAACATTTTCAAACGGCTGCCGATTATTTTTAATTTTATTAAATTAGACATTATTTTTATGAATCCAATAATGCCCTATTTCTTATATTTTGTTAACTATTTTTGTCGAAAAAAAATTTAAATAAATGTTCTATTCAAAATTTTTTTTTCAAATTATAACTAGTGTACCTTCTAAAAAAGTGACAAATGTCATGTATTGTGAGGTTATGTCAAACATAAATAATAACGACCTAACAAATAAGTACCTACGTTACAACTTAATGTAGAATAGATCTAGTATTAATTTAAATCATTAACCCATTAACGGCCGAACAATTACAAAGTTAACTCTAAAAGTTTATTTTAGGTAACATTCTGCACTTATTTTTTATGATTTCTGTGAATGACTTATTGCATTACATTCTGTGGTTTTTTCTTTTAAATATACATAATGTATTGGCTGTAAATGCAAGGCATTCGTCGATTTTATATAAAAACGTTTTATATAAAAATAATATATGATGTTGTTTTATTGCATCAATGGTACTTAACCCATTAAGCGCCAATGATGGATGTATACACGCAACACTATTACTTTTTTGTTAATAAAATTACTAAATAAGTTAATTTTATACATTATATTACTTGACATGACTTGAAAATGTATGAAGAAAAATGTAAATATTCCGTTATTTAAATATACTCAATGACATTAGAAGCGTAACACCAAGAAGGAATGATTTTTTTGAATTCATATTTTAGCAACAGAGTGACTATATTTAAAGCATACATTGATAACAATTTCAACCTTGTGCCTTTTATATTTATTGTGAAAAAAAAAAAATTCACTTTTTCTTTTTTGATAAAACTATTTATATGAGCTGTTTAGTACAGATGTTTTTAGTTTTCGTGTTTCCGTTGAGTGTGTTAAGCTTAAATAAAATGCCTCGAGTCCGAAGACGTCCACAATATCACCATTTGAGCGATTTTGACCGGGGTCGAGTTGTTGCTTATCGAGATGTCGGTATGTCCTATCGCGAAATTGCCCGCCGTATTGATTCCACTGCAGCAACTGTAATACGTGTGTATCAGGTATGGACATAAGAGGGTAGAGGAGCAAGAAGAAGACCAATTGGTCACCCAAGGCGTACCACAGAACGTCAAGATCGGCGCTTAAGACAAATAGCCCTGCGAGACCGTTTCGCTACTACGCGTCAAATCGGTGATCAATGGATTGGAGAAGAAGTGAGATTCAATCCTTTGGGCTTCTTTCGTACCGTCCAAGATTAGTGCTTCCTTTAACAGCGAGACACTGTCGCCAAAGGTTGGACTGGTGCAGAGAACGGCAGCATTGGGAGGCAGAATGGCACGATGTCGTATTCAGCGATGAATCACGATTTTGTCTAGGCACGCATGATGGCCGTAAAAGGGTACGACGCTACCGTGGAGAACGACCTGATCTTAGGTTTGCTATTGAGAGGCATGTACACAAGACTGCTGGAGTAATGGTTTGGGGGGCTATTGCTTATGGTAGTCGATCACCTCTTGTATTCATTCGAGGCAGTATGACAGCTGCGCGTTATGTTGAAGACGTCATACGACCGACTTTGTTGCCTTATTTAGATGGCCGCCCAGACGTACTTTTTCAACAAGATAACGCACGTCCCCATATTGCTCGTCGAACTATGAACTTTCTTAATGAAGCTGGTGTTAATGTTTTGGCGTGGCCGCCCCGTTCGCCGGATTTAAATCCCATTGAACATGTGTGGGATATCATAGGAAGAAGAATATTCTCTTTGCACCATCCTCCACAGACCGATGAAATTCAAGTTGCTTGGAACGAGATGCCTCAAGAAGACATCGACCATCTCATATTGTCGATGCCCAGACGTCTACAGGAGTGTATACAGCAAAGGGGTCGCCAAACACATTATTAATTTTTTTAGATTGTTTTTTAATAAAATTTCTTGAAAATGTAATCATTTTATTCTTGATGTAAGACTACCATACTGGCAAAAAATCAAGTTAAAATAATAATTCCTTCTGGGTGTTACGCTTCTAATGTCATTGAGTATATTGTGGCGCATGAATTAGCGACCCGAGACAAATTTTCGCGTATTAAATACTGAATTATTGTGAAGTTAGAAATGCACTGCATTTTTTTTTTAAATGAGTAATAATCGAAATATTTAAATCACGGAATATTTACATTTTTCTTCATACATTTTCAAGTCATGTCAAGTAATATAATGTATAAAATTAACTTATTTAGTAATTTTATTAACAAAAATGATGCGTGTATACATCATTGGCGCTTAATGGGTTAAGTACCATTGATGCAATAACGCAACATCATATATTATTTTTAATTACTAAGTAAATAAGTTAATTTGATACATTGTATTATTTGACCTGACTTGAGAATGTGTAAAGAAAAATCTAAATATTTTGTTATTTAAATATTTCGATTATTACTCATTTTTAAAGTGTATTTACAACTTCGCAATATTTCAGTGTTTTATACGCGTGGCGCATAAAGCAAAATTTCGAGTTTAGAAAAGCCTTAAAATTTGGTTTGGTCCCGTATCGCTACGCGCTACGCGACCAACCCAAATTTTAAGGCTTTTCTAAACTCGAAATTTTGCTTCATGCTTAATCAGGGAGTGGACACATTCGTTCAAACTTTAAATTAAACTCTTTTATAAAATCGACAAATGCCTGAAAATTTAGAATAAGTCATTCATTGAAATCATAAAAAGAAATGCAGTTAATATTCTATTTCTAAAAAAAGATGTATTTATTAAATATTATAGTTGCATTTAAATTAATAACAAACTGTAAATGTAAAATAAATTAGTTAATGTAACATAGATTAAATATAAACCAATAAATGATTTAAACAGTATTAAAAGGCTAATATTTTTTCAAGGCACACTACATTTATTGCCATAAAATAAAGTGAACAAGATTTATTATAATTTTCTTCTGGCATAAATATTAAATTAAATACAATATAGCGGGCATAATTGGATTCAGAAAAACAATGTCTGATATAGGTTGATTGATAAGGCGTTGAGGTGTTGAAAATCCATATTCACTTTGTATAAATAAAAATCTGAATAACTTTTTGATATAATGGTTTGTAAATTAAATTCACTTGGTTTTGTTTCACTTATATGTATTTTATTTTCTACTAGTTTCGGCTTAATGCCATTATCAAGAATGATGTACAAATGGATTTGTTTGGGAATATATACAGTTTCGAGTTTTAGGTTTTATTGGGTAATAAGGGCATTTAATATCGGGGAATTCCAAAGGTCTTCGTTGTCGTTGACCACATTTTTACTTGCCTTTATGGCTTTTGAAATTTCTCAACCCTCCCGGTAGTTAAGCGTTAATCCCTTATTACCTGTATGCTGAATTTTTAAATCGTTTGAAGAAAAATGGTGATTAGATGTGATACAGTGCTTAGAAAAACCGGTGGTTTGTTTTTTATTCTCTATGTCTTTTTTATGCTCTTTTAACCTGATATCAAAAGACCTGCCGGTTTGTCCTATATACACTGCATCACAATCATCACATTTTAATTCATAAATACCACTTTTCTTCAATTTTCAATTTTTAGTTTTGATTTTATTGTTAACTATTAATTTTCCTAAATTATTTGTGTTTGTCAAAATTATGTTATTATTCTTTCCTTTTAAATTATTTTTGATTTGTAAAGACAGTGGCTTAATATATTCTAATCTATTCCATGTTATTGTGTCTGAATTTGTCCCACTATAAAAGTAATTTCGTAATTGTTTGTGTTGTTTCTTTTTTAACATTTCATTAATTAAATCTTCAGTGTAGCCATTGTTAAGTGCTATTGTTTTTATTGTGTCTAGTTCATTTCAAAGTCTATTTTATATAGAGGGATATTGATAAGTCTGTGTAAAAGGGCGTGGAATGTACTGTATTTAATCTGACTATGTGTATTTGAACATTCTGGTATGATGACATCTGTGCAAGTTTCTTTTCTATATATTTTGTATGACAATTTATTGTTTACTGTTTTCGTGAATGTAATGTCAAGAAAATTGAGGCTGTTATTTATTTCTTTTTCAACTGTAAACTGAATGTTTTTGTTAATTTTATTAATGAAATTTGTGAATGTTTTCAGTTGTCTATTTGTACCTGTCCATATACAAAATACATCGTCTACATATCTTGCCCAGAAATAAATGTGTTTGCTTTCTGTTTTCGTTAATAAATTATTTTCAAAGTGATCCATATATATGTATACCTTAAATTACTAATTCAAAACTTATCGAATATTGCCTGCATAAATTGGAATTGTAAACTTATTAACCCAACGCATGAATGTTTACCTGGCACGTAAATCTTAGGACCCTGTCTTATAAAAACTTTCAAATAAAATTTGTAGAAATCGACAAAATAAACATTGTATGTCAGATAATAATAAAGATTTTCAAAAAATGTGATTATTTTCACAACAATTGTTTCGCAAATTTATTGCGAAACAATTGTTGTGAAAATAAACACACTTGTTTGCAAATCAAAAAGTTATTCAGAATTTTATTTATACAAAGTGAATGTCTGATATAATAAAATTAGAAAAGTATATGCAGCCATTTAAAAGTTTAAAGTTGACTATTATTTGGCATGAAGTTAATTTAATAAATATATATAATTACTATTAAATTATAGTACTGAAACGGGCATTGACTTTGTTTTTTAGTTTATTCAAATCGGTCAATAAATAACAGAATTATGGCGTTGGGCGTTTTTTATCGAACACCCGGTATATAGGCCCACTTGCAGTACGACTGAATAATTTTAATCATCATTGATTAAACCTCAGATTAAGACAAAATTCGTGAATATAAAAATGCTATAAATTTGCAAAATATCCTAAACACGTTTCTTTAATCACTACGAAATTATAATGGGTGTTTTTTTCATGTTCTTTATGGAGATCTCGGAAACTATAAGAAGTTGAGACACGGTTAAATGGGCAAAGTAGTGCAGTTTTACGAACTATAAATTTTTCAAAAGAGTCAAGGGCAACTTGATATTTTGAAAAATGTGGAAAGTGTCGATTTTTTCAAATCGATTTTTCTCAGTTATTAAAAGAAATAGAAAAAAAATTAGAAATGGCAAAGATTTAGATAATTTTACACTAAATAATAACATTTCTCAGATAAATGTAATTCATTAAAACTAAAATTTTAAAATTCAATTTAACATCACAAGACATTCATGACGATTTGTACTAATTTATGTGTGTGATTTTATAACTTTATTTAATTTTATTGAATGTGTGAATTTCGACGATTTTTTAACATTTCTAGTTAATTTTTTAATGAATGTGTGTTGTTTTTTTAAGACTTTCGTCAGCTTTCGAAAATCTTTTTGCTCTATCGATATTTTTTTAAAATTATTTTTACATTTGTATGATTTGTCTATAACTTTAGATAACCTTCATAGTTTTCAACAAATTTGTAACTTTAATTTATTATTGTTTTGCTCTGGTATTAAACGGTATGTATTTTGTTGGGCAATAAGCCATTATTATTATTATTCAAATTGACATTTTTAACGAATTCTCCAAATTTTGTAAAGTTTTATATAGAAATCGGGATTTTGTTATTGATTTTCATCATTTTGATAGTACAAGTAATTTGTTTCATGATTTGCGTTAACTTTTATCTACTTTGACAAATGTTAATTATTCTTATCATGCTTCGATATTTTACATAATTTCTATTTACCGTGCGATAATTTAAAATATAAATTAGAGTAGGCTTTGAATTTTAAATTAATTTAGCACTACTGACTGTTAACACATAATTTACCATAACCTTAAATTTATTCTATCATTTTATTAGCATTCTGGACAACCACACAAAAAAATTCCGCCTAATCTAATTTATAATGTAAATGATCGCACAGTATTTTTATATGCAGTATTCAGATCCCGATAATTACAGCGTTTGGTAAATGTGCAGGAATTCCTTGATTTTACAAAACTGTTCAATGTAAAGCTGTTGTTTTCACTCCTTGATTAAGTATGAAGCAAAATTTCTAGTTTAGAAACGGCTGAACGTTTGGATTTGGACGAAACGGCGAAGCGTCCAAATCCAAATTCAGGCTTTTCTAAACTCGAAATGTTACTTCATGCGCCACGCATATAACACACTGGTATAAGTAGTAATCTATAGAATTTGATAAATTTTTGTAAACCTAATTTTATTCTCTGTACAAGAATGTAACTAATGACGCAAGTAATACTAAACGAGAAAATGTAGTTTATTGCTTAACACGTTAATCGCCACCTTTATAATAATAAAAATATTACCTCTGGCCCCTGCTTAACTTTTTGTTCCAATTATACAGAATAATTAAGCAAAAATTTGAAGGGGCATAAACGTTTTTAAGCGTCCAGGCCCCCTAGTTTATATGTCTATATAGTTATACTAGTTCCGCGGAACGGGCAGCACGATGCTTTAAAAGTTGTTTCTGGATGCGGCACAAGGTACATGCCACGTGGCCTAAACGCTAATTTAACTGCGGCACAAGTGAATGCCGCGCGGCGATCAACGTGTTAAAGAATATTAATAACAATAATTATGGAGAAACGTGGAATAAATTTTCTTGGCCCACAGATGTTTTTGGATTGGCGCGCAGATGTTTTTTTAATTTTCAACCACATCTAACATGAGAACTCTAATCCCTTTTCGCTTAATTTCACCATGATTGACACTACCCTATTGACATTTATGATAACTTTTAACGTTTATTAGACAATGTTTTGATACAAGTAATTATACTCCAGAATTCAGAAAAAATAAGCTGTCGAATGACAATTTTGATTAGTGCTTTTTAAAAAAAATCAAGTTGGTACTGTATCTTAAAAACTTTGACAGATAAACATTTGAAATTATCATCAAAAGCTTTTACTTAATTAAATTTACATTACAAATTACATGTTGATCCGATAAGCAGTTATGGAGATATTAAGCCGGTTTCATAATGAACACCCTGTATTTTAGCATACAGCAATGAATATAAAATATTCACAAAGAAATGTTGATTATTTTTTAAATTATCAAAACAGTAAATTGCACAAAAAGGATTAATTAATTAGTCATTCTTCCGTGTTCTGGTGCCCCTCGGATCACGCGTCCCTAGACGGTCGCCTTGGTTCGCGTAATGGAAGAGCCGGCCCTGCATTGTTACTTCAGTGGATCTAGAGTTCGATTAAATTCCAAACACAATGACGTAATCGCAGCGATAGATGCATGCTATTGGCCGTTTCGTTGGGAGTATTTTTATATACACTTCCGATAAGAACTTTTAAGATAACTTCTGCAAACATTTTAGCATTGGCACTTATTCTATTCTAGATTGATTCCACGAAAATATTTTGTAGTATCTTTCATAAATTTCAAAATTACTTTTCTCTGAAAAATATAGTCGTATCAACAGATCTGCAGTTTCGAATAAATGTTGTCAATAAAAATGCCTTTGGTATTCGTTTAAGATATACATCATCTTTATTTAGACATAACTTATAAACTGCACATAGAAATAAATATAATAAATAAATTTGTTAGTACGTCCTTGTCTGGTCTGTCGACCATAAGTTCGTTTAAGATTTTGATGATAAATTCAAAATCTCCATATAACATTCATGTTGAGTTTCACCAACGTCAGTTAAATCGAGTTTACAAATGTAATATACCTACATACAGGTTTAATAAGTGTTGCCTAAGAAAACATAATCATTATTTTAATATGCGACCATTTCTGATATCCATATTTTGGCGCAAGAGCCCCTGTATATCTTAGGGATACTACCATAAAACAGCTAGTAATTTTCTACCCAACGTCTAAATTTCGCCAGTATTTTCATATCTGCAGATTATAATATACAATATTGCGCTTTAAAAGTTCTAACATTTAATAAATTCTGCCTTCTACTTACTATACTACAATTTGGTATCCTGTACCACAAAAACTAAAGCTGATGCGAAAATAGTTATTGAAATAATTTGGGCACACTTTGCCATTACGACACTGGCTACAATATTTTAGTGTTATATGCGCGTGAAACATTAAGTAAAATTACTAGTTCAAAAAAAAATCGCGCTTGCAAATTAGGCTTTTTCAGGTTCTACTATACTTGACCACGGCTGGTCATCCCACACTGCTTCGAGGGCCAAAATCAGCACTTTAAATGTTTCGAGGACCGCACTACAGTTTTTTTTTTACATATTTTATTATTTATTCAGAAGTTTAAAATAGTTTCTTCCTTTTTTTCTGACTGATACAATAATAAGTAATATTGTCAGTGTGTCATAACATTATCGTTTCATATTTCCCCCAGGGAAATATGAAACGTTCTTATTTCCCGTGGGAACTATGGATTGTCAAAATGAGACACTTCAACGAACATTTTAACATTATTTTTTTTTTCTTTAAATGGAACATTAATCTTCTTAGCATTGATAATTTGGGCCACAACGTATTTGGTAAATATTTCTGTGGTTACGAATAGAATACCTCAAAACAAAAAAAGTATAACAACATACCAAATCTTCAAAGAAAAAATTCCAGTAAAGTATTTGCTTCGGCACCGTTCATGGAATGTTGGCTCCTCCATTCGTGAAAATCTGCATACACTTTTCATATGCAGATTTAGATTTGGGTAGAACCAAACATTCACCGACTTTCGCCGCTAGCGTTAGCACGTACGACATTTCAAATTATGAAATGATAAAAAAAATCAGTCCCAAGTAAAACATCGCCCATAACAACATTAATTATAAATTTAAAAAAATAATCCAATATTTTCTTATTTTCAGAAAGATATTGCTTTAATCAGAAAAGAACTATTGATTGCAACTAGGAAATATGAATATATTTCCCTTGGTTGGTTATACATCCGTCCGGCTTTGTCGTCGGGATGTAACTAGCCAACCTCGGAAAATAATCTCTTCATATTTGCCTAGATGTAATAAAAATTATTTTTGAAAGCTCAGAAATCTAAAATTCCGTTTAGTTCTGTTTTTAACCCATGACATTTTGATTTACAATAAAATAATATCAAACGAGTCCAATTTTGATAAAATCTAGTTAAACTGTAAAATAGCTTTTTTTAATATAAAAACTACAATTTGGAAAAATAGGCCTATAAAAATTGATTATTAATTTTCAATATACATAATATTTGAATATATAGATTGTTTTCTGTTTCTTTATAAATTAAAAATAATAAAATTTTCACATTTTGATAAAACTGACAGATATTAGTCTGAATTCTAAAATTTTAAAAGTCAATTAAATAAAGGGCTGTACATTTTTGAAATTAAAGTATAGTATTAAAATATTCGTTCAAAAACATTCAAATTCGAATATTTTAAATATTTCAATATGTTTTTGAATGAATATTCGAATACTACAATTTAAAAAATCTGCTGTGGCCAACACAGGTACCGACCGCAAATTAAAATAATACAGGATTATTAAATTTATTATTCTAATTACTTATTAAAGTTATTTTTTACAATAAAATATCCGCTACGGGTAACATGATTTTTTTTTCATCTTTGTCGCTTAAAAAATTCGGCCTAAAAAAATAATATATTGCATACACACCGTACAAAAACATAAAAGATATTTTGTCCTTATTTTCCATTTATTGCAACTTTACATCATTTTCTTAGATAAACTTGTCGAGATTTTTTAAATTATCTATAAAGAAAGTTATAGGTCTATTATGTCTATGTAAATTCAGTCAACGCAGTCTATTTAAAAAATACATAATATAGTAAAACTAAAACTATACAAGTGCACATTAAAACATAAACAAACAATATTGATTAAACAAACTGTTGCTTTTTACATTTTTGTAATCGTTTGCCAAATTTAGTAGTGTCGTTTTATGAATTGGATGTTTAACATTGAATTTTGGAGAAGAAACTAGTAGAGATAAATATAATATCAAATGAATTCTATATAAAATAAGAATAAATCCATTCACTTTTGAGTAAACTCATTGAATTTTCAATATTCTTCTTTTAGTTACTTGAAGTGTTTTTCTATTAATTATTGTAGTAATTTCTTTCTTCACTTTATTTTTATTACGCTAAATGTACATTTCAAACACTAGGTGTTCATTTTATTGAATTTTATTTTTTGATTTTTCAAGAATATATTAAATATTCGCCATAATTACTTAATTTCTAAAAAAAAATACACTTTTATTTTTTTTAAATCATGTAAACATTTATTCAAGTATATATAAAACAAAATGAAGTGTTTAATTAGATTTCCTTCTTTTAGAATTTCATATTTATTGGAGTGTTCAATTATATTTCAACGAGTGTTTGCACTCCTTGATTAAATATTTCGAGTTTGGAAAAACTTAATAGTTTGGATTTGTCGAGTAGTGAAGCGGAGCGATCAATTTAAATTTTCAGGCTTTTCTAAACTCGAAATATTGACACCATGCGCTAGCCTCGTAAAACACGGATTTAAAGTGAAGCTAAAAAAATACTTAATTTTTGCAACAATACACAAACAACCCTAAACGTATTAACAGATTAAAATGTTGCCAGTTGATAATTCGGTTTTTCTTTTTCAACTCATTCTGGCAAATATTTACAATACGAATAATATTCGCAATAAATAATGGTATTTTTGGCCGCAGGCTGCAGGTTGGCCAGCCCTGCTCTATACTTTACTTCAAGCTTATTCAAGGTGTGGAAACATTCGTTAAAAACACTCGTTTAAAAAGCTTGATGAAATATTAAAAAATGGCAAGTGTGTAGAACTTAAATGTAAATAAAATTACACAAGTCTTCCAAAACATATTTTTGAGAGCTGCTAGAATTTTTTTATGTGCTAGATCCAAAAATCACTTCCATTTATTTCGTACAGTTTTTTTTATAATAATAATAATAATAATCCATTTATTGTCCAATAGGAAACATTTCCCAATTACAAGACAAAAGCAAAACATAAGCCTGGTACATATAAAAACATAATAATAACCAAATTAGAACAATTCTGTAACAATAAAATTACTTATTTAATGTTAAATATATGGAATTAACTTAAAATATTAACAATCTACTGTTTACAAAACATTATTTAATGTTAAATCCCGATAAAACCAACTGCATGCACTTTAAAACTAATAACAGTGTGGTAACACCACCACAAATTCATTTAGATAGCAATAGTTGCCAGCTCTCGTCAACCGCAAAATATTTAGGCATCAAACTAGATGACACGTACAATTACGAAAGAGTTTATTGGTGGCTTCGAGCGTGCTGTATAAAATACATACTTCCCCACAGATACAAAAGAAACACTAGAAATATACACAAAGAAATAGAAAATACACACATTATGTCCTATTACACAAATTTGTAAAATTGCAGAAATTATCAAAACATTAAATAATTCACAATTTGTGATTTGACGCGAACAGTTTCATTAGGATAGAAAGTGTGCTTTTTGGGACGAGCAAGAAGGCTTACCGAACGACACGCGGAGTCTGATAATCTTACGAGGTCAAAAAAGTTTTTTTTACGAATTAAACGTACTATTGTTTTCTCCAAAAGCGTTCAACAATTATTTAATTAGTTTCTCATTGATCACATGGTGAAACATTAAGTGATTTTATTTATAATATTTTTTCAAAGCTTTACAAACTCTGAAGTTAGACTTTAACAATTAAAACAACGTTTCAATCATGGAATAATTTGACGATCTTTTTTGTGCTTATGCAATACCATAAATCGCGAATATCTATTTCCATACACTTCTCTTGATTTTGAAGGTAACAATTCTAAAGTGGCCTTATTAGCTTTCTTTACATCAGGTGGTGTGCAGAGAATCAATTCATCGGGATCACTGTAATTTCCATCCCTCACTTTACTTAAATGTTTAATATGAATTTGATATTTGATGTGTCGCAAAGCATCGAAGTGGAATTACTTTTGGTTCTAGGACAAACAATGATTTACATTTTTGTATAGTTATCACCCACATAGCACATACACATCCTTAGGATATCCACTGAATCTACCCTCGCAAACATTAGAACCTTCGCCGATCTTCAGTGGAAATAATTTGAACATCCCATGGATGTAAAATATCCGGACATTGCATGTCCTATACACACCCATAGAAAATCTAAATAACTATTCACGATATTCAGTGGACGTGAAATTCATATCCGCAACATATTTATTGGATATCCAGTAGCATATTAATTTAATATCCATAGATATTCAGATAAATAATCGTAATATCCATTAACCCATTAACGGCCGAGTAATTATAGAGCTTCAAATATTGATTTTAGGTAAAATTCTGCGCTTACTTTTATGATTTCTACGAATGACTTTTTATATTGCATACTGGGAATTTTCATTTGAAATATACATGAGTCGCCTATTTTCAAAAACCCTTAAATTCATTTGAAAACAATGGATTTTGGAAATAGGCGACTCACATGATGTATACGCTGTAAATTTTCAGGCATTCGTCGATTTCAAATAAGAGTTCAATTTAAAGTTTCAAACGAGTGTTGCCACTCCCAAATTAGGCATTAAGTAAAATTTCGAGTTTAGAAGAGGCTGAAATTTTATTTTATGCGCCACGCGTATAAAACACTGATATATTGTGAAATTTGTAATGCGCTAAAATCTTTTTTTTTTTAATGAGTTATAATCGAAATATTTAAATATAATGTTATATTCATAACAAACCTAAAAAAACATGGTAAAACAAAAATTAAAACTTGTGTTGATTTGTAATAAATTACCAAGATTTAAGGGCAACTTTATTTTTTCACAAAACTGAATCTCTTAGAAATATTAACATTTTACACACAGTAAATTCTTAATTTGAGTGCTGGATAAAAAATGTAATTTCTTTGAAAAAGATAATTTTATTTTATTATTTTTTCGGGTTTTTTTAATGCAAACAAAATCAATAAGAGCCATACTTTTATTTATTTTTTTTTATGCCGAAATTTATACACTACAAAAAATGAATTTACATGTATACTCTAAAATAATTAGGGGAGATAAATTCCAATGTAAAAAAACTGACATTAAAAATCCTATGTTCTATTTTAGCAATATCCTTTTTCAAGATGTATTGTAAAGACTTTAAATGAATAATTTAAAAAAAAATTATAGTGGAATTCGGGAAAAATGTCCTATTACTCATTGATGTGGAATGTGTTGTTCAATTTTTTTAGAGAGTATGTCGACAGTTGTATCTGCAACGATATTTCCTAGTTGTGTCAAAATTTGACATTACATGACAATGTCATACTGTTTAGGTCGCGAGTATAAAGTGTTCTTTCTATTAGAAAAGCTTTAAATCATAATTTCTTGTGAATTTTTTTTTTTTTTAGTATATATATCCCAATTACGTGTTGAAGATTTTTAAATATTCGTTGTTTTCTTAAAAGAGGTCAATTTGTAGTTTAAACGAGTGTTTTCCACTCCCAGGTTAAGCATGAAGTAAAATTTCGAGTTTAGAAAAGCTTGAAAATTTGGTTTGGTCGCGTAGCGCGAAGCGCGGAGCGATCAAATCAAATTTTTAGGCTTTTCTAAACTCGAAATTTTACTTCATGCGCCACGCGTAGATGACACTGATTTCAAGCGAAGTCTACTCGTTAACAATATCTCAGTGCTTTCAGTGTTTAATACGCCTGAAACCTGAAAATTTGGTTTGGCCGCTTCGCGCTACGCGACCAAACCAAATTTCAGGAGGTCATTTTACATAAGAATCAGCAGGAATGGTGTCAGGGCCGATTTTCATGCCGACCAGTGGTACCTAATGAACCCGATCAGATTCCTCACATCTAGAAGTGTGAGGTCCGCTAGTCCAATCGCGTAGTGCATACCAAGGTACTCTTCTTTTCCCTTCAAGAGCCTCCCCCACATCCAGGCATCCTCTGCAAAAGTCGTTGTGCTCAAGGCCCATCTTTTGTGCATGACAGTGGCCCGTGAGGATGCCTACCGCCTTCTTTATGTCGATTCTGCTAAGTGCAATTAATCTGTTGCTGTTTATAGTATCCCATATAGGCCATAGCTGCCTTGTTATGAGACACGTATCTTCTTCTCTCCACCTATGGTTGACCGATGCTATCATTTGGTCCCTAAGTAGTCTTTTGCATTCCACACGAGGAATGTGGGCGGAGAGTTCAGTAGACAGGTCCTTCATTCTTGTCCCCTTCCTTGCAAAGTCGTCGGCAATTGAATTCCCCCTGATATCACTGTCACTAGGTACCCACATGAGTCCTAAATCACAGTTATTTTCAAGCCTATTTAGCGATTTTTTACAGTCTCTGACCACCTTCGAGGTGTAGTACGGACTATTCAGTATCTTAATAGCAGCTTGGCTATCAATAATGACCCTGATGCGGTTCCCCTGAAGGTCATTTTTGTGGATCCAGTCCACTGCCACTCGGGTGGCCATGACCTCTGCCTGAAGAATGGTTTGGGAGTCTAAATGACTTTTTGAGGTTGAAATCTTGTGAGAAAATTCCTCCCCCTACTCTGTTTTCAGACTTGGAACCATCCGTAAAGAGCCAGACCTCCTTGCCTTGAACTATCTTCCCCTTTAACCATTTGTTTTGTCCGGGATAGAAGTGGAGAACTTATTTTCAAAATTAAGTTCTTGAATGCAGCTGTCAGTCTTCAGGGGGATATCGACAAGCTCATTCAGGATCCTTCCATGGCCCTGTTTGCTAGTGCTCCATATCCTAACTGAGTTGATTCTGATCGCTGCAGTATATCTGCAGTAGAGGTCGACTGGAGCTAGATTTAGTATTATATCTAGCGCTTTGGAGGGGGTGGACCTGACCGCCGCCGTTTAACTGGTAATAATACTCATCAAATATGACATAAAAGCTTAGTAACACTTTTGCAAATTCGAAAAATTATTTGTAATATGCTCCAACTTATTTTAACAAGCTGCTTACTTATTGTCAAAATGTGTCCATTCCAAGTGATATTTATTCCCATTGATGATTGTCACTAACAGGCCCTTTATTGTTGTGTGAAGGTAATCATAGGCGAGTAAAGATATTTGTGTAATTTTTGTACCAATTATTAAACATTTTGGGGCAACTTTTAGCAAACATTTTACTAACCTTTTATATCACATTTGATGAAACCTATTACCAGTTAAACGTTGGCCGTACATTCACCTAAATCCCTGTATGTATTAACATTAACTTACCTTGTGCATTTATAGAATTTACTAAAATAATGCCGAACAACTATAAATATTTACAATAATGTTAAAAAATAGATTTTACTGCTCACCAGCAATTTTTCATAGGTATTTAAACAACAGATAACACTAAAACGCATAAATATTACAATTTAACTACAATTTGGCCATGTAAATATCGGGATATTCAGTGGATATTGTAAAACAAATATCCGTTTTTATTCACTGAATATAGTATAATAAATATTTGCTTAGGAATATTTAATGGGCATTTAAGGTATATTATCAGCACATCTCGTTATCACATGGATATATTGTGCTATACAGGGTGCCCGTATTTCAACAGAATGTATGGGGATCTCGGTTATTTGAAGAGATAGAAAGTCGGTTAAACTGGGGCAAAGTTGCGTATTTAAGGGCCCAATAATAATCTATGGACAAATTTGAAATATTTTGATTCGTTTTTGAGACAATGTCAAAAACCGGATTTTTTGAAATTTCGTTTTTATTTTTTTATTTAAAAACTATTGAAGCCAGACATTTACAACTTTTACATTATTAGGCACTTTTTAACGAAAAATTGAGAAACATTTTATTTTAAGACAACTATAGCATTTATCCAGGGACAATAGCTAACTTTTGTTTTTCTTATGGGCGCCATTTTGGATTTTCATATTTTTTGGAAGAATATTTATTTCTGAATTCAATGATGTACACACTTATAGTTTATTGTACATTTTATATGTAAAATTTTAATCTTTTGTTTATTGTAAAGAGTGCCTTGGAAATAGTTGAGTAACTCACTCATTTGACGACTCCTAGGACCCATAATTTGCTTACATATCACCCCTGAAGACGGGCATCCAGCTGGTTAATTACTGTACTGATAGAAAATGTATTTGTTTATAAACGAAATATTAGTGTCACATATTGAATCTTCATAAATTGCTTGGCTGACTCTCGACTATCATAGGGTTTTGTCATATTATATCTTTATTGACCGTGTTTTGACTATTGTGACTGTAAGTGGCTTCATTGACTGTCTTTTAATATAGTGATTTAATGACAGTGATTTAATGACAATATACTAATAAGTTATAAGACAGCTAACCAATGACATACAATCATAATACGTAGAGACATAATTATACAAAATCTTACCATAGTCACAAGACAGTTAACCAAGTGACTTACAGTCATAATGTCACAATAGTCAAAATGTGAATTTATGACTAAATCACTAGGTAGACTGACATAAATCTATCGTTTCAGCTTAACATAAGTGGCCGCTAGCCGACATTTAGTCCATTGACATAAGTCGGCCTTAATAATGACAGTTGACATACAAGTCGGCGCCACCCGATATTTGGACTATAATAGCAGTGGACATAAGTCGGCGGAAGCCGACACTTGAACTAAAGGGTTTTCCATTAAGAGGTCCCATTTTAAATTTCCTGGGATTTTTATGCTGTTTAATAGAGGGCCTTGATTATTTGACACTTGCCAAGTGAAAAGTGTAGGATTTGAGACAATGGAAAGATATACGCTCCATAACGTATAGAAACAGTGAAAATTCATTATCACAATATGGTGCATGTTTCGCCCAGACAGATCGCAGCGTTCGTCGTGTTTTCGGTCGGTATGAATCACCTTCTCGCCGTGTCATTGTAAAACTTATCACTAAATTTGAGCGAAATGGATAAATTATAGTCCGTAGTCGTATCGCTAGGTCAGCTGGGAACATTACCGCTGTTGCTGAAAGTGTTGCTGAGAACCTGAGTTTGTCTATCCCAAGACGTTCACAGCAATTGGGCATTTCAAAGACTAGCTTTCATCGCATTCTGCACAAGGATCTTAGCCTGCAGGCTTATAAAGTGAAAACTTTTTTCTTTGGGGCTGCGTCGAGAAAAAAGTCTATGCTAATGGCCCATAAACAATACAAGCGCTCAAACAAAATATTCGAGCCATTATTGGTCAAATAGAGCCAGAATTGTACAAAAATGTGGCGAAAAACTTTTTCAAAAGAATAGGTATATGCAGAATAAGCCGATGTGGCTATTTACTAATAAATATTTTGGCACTATGAAAAAATGATTGTTTCTAAATAATTAAAATAGGACCTCTTAATACGAGCCATTATTGGTCAAATAGAGCCCTTTATAATGACAGTTGGCATAAGTCAGCACCAGCCGATATTTAGTCCATCGTATCAACTTGGCATAGATCGGCGTCAGCTATAATGACAGTTGACATAAATCGGCATAAGTCGGCATAAGCCGACATGTAACCAATCGTGCTAACTTGACACGAGTTTGAATTGAACTATAATGAGATCGCCACGTTGTTGTTTTTCTTTGTGACAGTTACGATACATATGTTAACAGTTGTCATGTATTTTAAAGTAACGAGTGTCTTCCACTCCCAAACTAAGCATGAAGTAAAATTTCGAGTTTAGAAAAGCCTCGCGTAGAAAATTTGTCTAGGGTCGCGCAGCGACCCGAGACAAATTTTCACGGGGCTTTTCTAAACTCGAAATTTTACTTCATGCGCCACGCGTATAAACCACTGATTTACAGTAAAGTTAAAAATATATAACGCTGAGATGTGATGGTGAACAATATTTATTGAGATGTAGCGAAAATACAAGAATTACTTTTTTGTGAACAGTTTTGAAATAAATATGACGTCATTGTTTCCAAGGCACTCTTCGCAAAAAAGAAAATATTATAATTTTAAATATCAAATCTAAAATAAATTATGAATGTGATACATTACTGATTTCAGAAAAAAATGTTCTTTCAAAAAATATGAAAATCCAAAATGGCGCCCATAAATAAAACAAGTTGGCTTTGGTCCCCGGGTAAATGTTATAGTTATTTTAGAAAAAAAATGCTACTAGATTCCTCATTAAAAAGTGCCTTATATTGTCAAAGTTCTAAATGACCAGATTTAGCAGTTTTGAATAAAAATTAAAAACGATTTTTCAAAAAAAAACAGTTTTTTGTTGATATCTCGAAAACAAAAAAATATATTTCAAAATTGTTTTCGGATTATTGTTAGGCCCTAAAATACGCAACTTTGCCCTTAACCGACTCTCTATCTCTTCAAATAACTGAGATCCCCATACATTCTGTCGAAATACGGACAGCCTGTATGGTCATGGAGAGTAGTAGTGTACAAAAATGCCCTTTATTTTTTACAAACATGTTTTCAAAATATGGTGTAATATTCAGTGAAACCCATTATTATAAAATTGTCTATTGGCAACCCTTTGAATGTCAAGGAGAGCTACTTTAATATAAATGTTTATCATTACAGTGTTACCTAGTGTGTTACACATGATTATAAAGAAGTATGTTAAAGTTAGACGGGAAGTTTTTTCTGTATTCAGAATAAATTTCCATGCATTAATCCCTGAGCAAGGAAATAAACTATTTGCATGCAAGAGAGAGTATGACGACCTGTAGATGTATGCGAAAATTTTGGCGCGATCCAGCCGCGAGAACGTCATTTTAGCTAAAGGCGCATCGCATTATAACCGGCAGTGGACATTCAAATAAGCAATGAACAACAAACAAGCATTAGTTGCTACCCGATGCCGGCGCTACTGTGCTCGTAGATTAGTCCTTGTGTATCAGAAGTCCGTATCATTGGTTCAGTTGCGCGAAAACGTCGACGCGGTCCGTACTCGTTCTGTTCTGCCATGTTCGCACGTTCAACATTCGTGAGCGCTTTTAATATTGTTATTATACGCGGAAATTTTGAGAAGTATATATAAACGCATACATTTGTGCATATGCCAAAATTAAGTTCCGTTCGCGACCAACGCGGATCAATGTATAATTCAAACGCGCCTAATTACACAAACAATTGTGGCTGCTATACTAACACCATGGAATCATCTCCGTGGTACAACTCGTCTATAACAGTGCCTACGTATAACTTTATTATGGATACTGCTGCTCCTAGGTCAGTTTTGTGGATTTTTTTTAAATAAAGAAACTCATTTTAAAAAAATCGTCCACAGACGCATTTCCATTAAAGTTCGTGATAAACATGTTTACTCGTTTATGCAAATATATAATCTAATCATCCTCTTTCCTCATACTCGCATCATTATTTTTCAACAAGATTAATTATAACCAAACAATGGATCTAATGACCACATTTTGATACACACAAAAAATTATGCATATAAAAATTTATTTTTATTATCGCAAGGTTGTATTATCGGATTTGTCCTTGTCAATGTGCCGACCTAACCGACGCTACGAAATATAGACCAGACCGGCGTCGCAACAACCTAGACACCAGACATACCCCTAAAACCGTTCGAATCGAGCCGGCCTTGACCCGGGTGGTTCGTTCAACCTGTTGCGATTTCGCTAAAATTCACCGTTAAATGGAGGTGATTTTTGCGTCTTGAATTGATTCCCTCTTTTAAAGTAGGCGTCCTGATGCCTGCCGTCGCCTTGGTTACTCAGGCCGACGTAAAAAAAACCTGTAACTTAAATTGAACAGCCCCGGCTTATTACTTATTCTAATAAATAATCTGGAGTATTAACATTAACACGTCCCAAATTTCCCAACCGTTCTTTTGTTATCTTTACATTGAGTAAGTCACCATTAACTAATAAAGTCATGTTAAACCAAAAACTGGGTTTGTAGTACTAAATAATACCCCTATAACGGAGAAAGTAATTTGTATGTAATCAGACACTTAAAAGGATATTTTTATGAAGGCTTAAATGTCTTTATTCCTCCTTTTGAGTTTAACGACCAAGGATGTTTGGGTAATTTAATTGCATTCGTTTTCATAAAACCAACATGGTTATACCATTAAACTCTGATTTCTGACTTAAGTCAAGGGGAGCTAATGCTTATGGGAGAACTGGAAATTTAGTAGAAAAAGGGAGACTACGGTCAGAATGTGGGGTACAAGTAAGACAGACGACTATATACACACCAATCACCGGTTTTGCTTCTGGATGCAGCATCCAAACGCTGCACAGTATACGATTTAACCATTCTAGCTGGACAAAATTCATGAAATATTTTTTATATTCCATTTTGGATCATAAATTAATAAATTTTGGACTAATATAAACATAGATAGTTTTCAAAAAAAAAAAAAATTTAAATCAATCAATAATTAAATTCAGTAAGAGATTTGAGGTGTATTATTAACAAATTAAATATTTTTTCTTGTAGTTCATTTTGCATACTTTTAGCAATATGTCTGTCGCTCAATTCATGTTGTTGAAGTTTTCTTATTCATAATGTGTATCACTGTATATACTTTAAAACTAATTAAAAGCAATTGATTTTTATAAAAAAAAATGTATACAGGGAATTTTTATTTTAAGTAATATCCTCGATATTCGTTGTCTTTTCAAAATAGTTCAATTTGAAGCTTTAAACGAATGTTTCTACTCCTAGATTAAGCATTAAGTAATGGTATATGCTGTAAATCTTTAGGTATTTGTTTTTTCCAATTTGAAGCTTTGAACGAGTGACATCCACTCCCAGAGTAAGCATGAAGTAAACTTCCGAGTTTAGAAAAGCTCCGCGTAAGAAATTTGTCAAGATACACATACATATCTCAATTACTGCATATATGCTGAAAATCTTCAGATATTCGTTGTTTTTTTTAAGAGTTTAATTTGAAGCTATAAACGAGTGTCGTCCACTCCCAGACTAAGCATGAAGTAAAATTTCGAGTTTAGAAAAGCCCCGCGTAGAAAATTTGTCGAGGGTCGCGCAGCGACCCGAGACAAATTTTTACGGGGCTTTTCTAAACTCGAAATTTTACTTCATGCGCCACGATTATAAATCACTAAAATATTGTGAAATTAAAAATACACTTGTTAATCAGTTTAAAAATTTTCTGCTAAAGCAGGATTAAAAATGTACTGCTAAATAAGAATATTTTAAACTTTATTTGAAATCAGTGTTTTATACGCGTGGCGCATGAAGTAAAATTTCGAGTTTAGAAAAGCCCCGTGAAAATTTGTCTCGGGTCGCTTCGCGACCCTCGACAAATTTTCTACGCGGGGCTTTTCTAAACTCGAAATTTTACTTCATGCTTAGTCTGGGAGTGGACGACACTCGTTTATAGCATCAAACTAAACTCTTAAAAAAAAACAACGAATATCTGAAGATTTAAAGCATAGCAAATATGCAGTTATTGACATATGTATAAGAACGCCCTTTACCGGGTGTTGACTTGGCGGACGCAATATAGGAAATCGCATGTTAATTTTGAAGTGTTCAAATATTTGCTCCCCTATTCATTTTAGAGACAAAATGTATTTTACTTTTTTGTAGAGGGAAACATTATGAATTTATTAATGTTTACACTTAACACTACGTTTCTCTAAGTTGAAATAATTAAGAAAAAGTAATGTGATTTTATAAAAATATTGGCATGCCATGAAATTAAAACAACAATTGCAGATGTCAAAATGGCACAAGATATCGCTGTCACTTGATTAAAGTAAATTTTGTCGAAATGATTTACACTACACAAGAAAAAATTCTCCTAATTAAATGATATTATGCAGACCACAGTTATCAGGATATTTGCGATATGTTTTTTTATCCAGTTTCAAGACAGACCGATACCTGATGAACCCACTATATGGCGATAATCAAGAAAACGATTAAGCAAGAGAAAATAGAAGGTAATATTTGCTAGCTATTGAAAAATTGAAACAATAATTATATGATTCAAATGAAGTGTTTAAACAACATCCAAACAATATCCTGGGCGATTGTAGAATTCATTTCGGACATTAGCCAATTGATAATTGTAGATATTTCACATTCTGCCGACATTGCATTTTTTTACGTACTCAGAATGTATATTTGTGTAAATATTTAATTTTAAATTACCCCAAAGAAAAAAATCATTAGGGTACAAATCAGGTGACCTAGCTGGCCATGCAATGATGTGACCTGGACCAATAACCTTTCTTTGAAACGTGTCCCGTGTCCTGGTATTAACGTGCAACATCATCCAACTCAGGTCCAACTTTTTCCACCAGTAATTTCAAAAACCTTTGCCCCGTCAAATTACCATCAAGAAAAAAGAGTCCAGTAATATAATGAGCTAGAATTCCAGTCTACCCCACTTTTTGTGGGTACTACGTCCCGGTTGTAATACAACGATGTTAATTTTCGCTGCTCCTGTATCTACAATTCTGCAAATTGGGTTATCTCGAAACAAAATTTTGCCCTTCTTTCTTTGTCACCCTCTCTTAATTTTTGATGGCACTCGTTATTAAAAGAAATAAATGTGTGTTTCTTTAAAACAGTAGTATGGTTTATATTGTTTATTGTAGTATGGTTTATATTGTTTATATTTTAATTTATGTTCTATTTGTTTATTATTATACATTTAGTTTATCTGTTTGTAAACAAACCCTGTAATTTTTGACGATTGTATACCTGCATAGGTTTTTAACAAGAATAAACTACTTTACTTTATATTTAACTGGAATCCTATTTTTCTCGTACTCACGTTTTTATTTTCTTCGACGGACAGCAAAATAATTGAATAACTTATTATGTTTTTGTTATATTTTATTTTATTTACACAAATAATATATGATATTGTAGCTACACTTTTGCAGAAAAAGACACCAAAGAGAAAATATTCTTCAGCATTGATCAAACGATGCAATTTTAAAATAATTGATAATAAAATGAATCAACAACAAATTAAATTAGTTGTTTACTTCAATTTTGCTACTTGATATCGCAGAGAATTGAAAGTAAACTGAAATAATTCTGTATCAGGAATCTTTTCCTGATATATATAAATAATTTGTAGTAATGCATTTGTAATTTTCATATTTCAATAATTTGAATTTTGTCCCGCTAGAACGGTCAAATCAAAATTTCACAATATATCGGTGTTTTATAGGCGTGGCGCATATATTGTGGAATTTAAAATATCCTTGTTTAGTAGTATATTTTTAATCCTGCTTTAGCAATATATTTTTAATACTGATTTAACAATGTATTTTCAATTTCACAATATTTTAGTAATTTATACGCGTAACGCATAATGTAAAATTTCAGGCTTTTTTAAACTTGAAATTTACTTCATGCTTAATCTGGGATTAAAAAAAAACAACGAATGTTGGGAAACTTACAGTATATGCGTATGTATACTGTATTTAAAAATTCCCTGTGTAGAAAAAAAATTATGATTGACTTCTATAAAACATTTTTTACACAGGGAATTTTAGTGTGATTAGTCTAAAATTTACACAGTGATACATACTATGAATAAGAAAAACTCCACAACATGAGTTGAGTGACAAACATAATGCTAAATTTATACAAAATGAACTACAAGAAAAAATAATTGTTTTGTTCATAATACATACACCTCAAATCTCTTACTGAATTTAATTAATGACTTATTCATTTTTTTATTAAAACTATCCATTTTTATATCAAAGTTAATCCAAAATGGACCTGAACAACTTGTCCATGAATTTTGTCCTGCTAGATTGTTTAAATCGTATACTGTGTGTGATTAATCCAAATTTTCAGACTTTTCTAAACTCGAAATTTTACTTTATGCGTATTAAACACTGAAATAATGTGAACACGTAAATTTTGTTCGAAATCAGTGTCTTATACGCGTGGCGTATGAAGTAAAATTTCGAGTTTAGGAAAGCCTGAAAATTTGGTTTGTTCGCTCGATCGAAACAAATGCTTGGGCTTTTCTACTAAACTCACAATTTTACTTCATACTTAACGAAGGAGTGGACACCCTCGATAGAAGTTGAGCGCTTTTATTAAAACAACGAATTTCAAAAAATTTACTCAACACTGTAATCATTGGAATATGCAAATTAAAAAAAAACCCCGTAAACGAAGGGTTTAAATTCAAAAGCAGTTATATCCACATAACCTTATTTTACATGTATATTGCTGGTTTTGCATCTAGTACCCTCACATAGCAAATTGGGAGTCACATAGAGTGCAACATGGCAAAACATGGTGTATCCAATTTTTGTAATTCGTCAGATTGTGTCTATTAATGCTTGCTTCTCTTGAAGACATCAGAGATGGTTTACGAATAATTAATTCACAGAAAAAATATATATATATGCATATCCTGTTTTGTAATCTGACCGCAAAAATATACCACTCTGAGGTGAAAAGAATTAGCTTTACACAAACTACTACATCGTAGAAAATATGCCATAACTATCTTTTAAGTTAATGGGTAATAAAAGCAAAAAAATAAAACTACTAAATTAAGTTTAAAAATTGAGATATTTTATCCAATGTATCAAATGGTTCCATATTTAGAGATTGTAATACTTTATTTGACACGTTGCGTCTGACAGCCCAAACACCTGAAAGCATGCCCAACGTGGATGAAATTGATTTTTTTGTAGATTAATGATAAATTGAAAGTTGAATTTTAACAATGAATGCTTGATTCTACAGGTAACATGAAGGTTTACTCTTTTCATTTATAAGAAGTCCATAATCTCAAAAGACATTTCGTCGCATCAGTACCTATTTGTGCCATGCAACCAAAACCTAGGGTTGCATGGCACAAATAAGTACTGATGCGACGATTTGTAAAACACATTTTTGGAGTGGCTTTTCTCAAACCCTACATTTCGGAACATAAATATAAATTAATTCATCTGTCATATGCCGGATTAAATGCTCTCTAAATTGTACCGGTGATTTGCTAATTTTATACTGATATTTCGGAAAAATATTAAATATAACTGATTTGATTAGTTTATGCGTTTGGTTGACCCAATATAAAACTTTTTTTGTAAAAATGCATGTGATTAGTCTTTAAAAGAGGTTTTCATGCCTTGCTTAAGCATAACGTAACTTTTCTGATGTAGAAAAGTCTGAACATTAGATTTACCGGGTTTTCTTAGCTTGAAATTTTACTTTATACGCCATGTGTATGAATCACTGATTTAAGTGAAGTCCTAAAACGGATTTACTTTTTCAAGTTTAAGTTGGCACTAATCAAATTCAAGTTGGCAATAATCATAATCAAGTTGTCCCTTAACAAATTCAAATTGCCCATAAACAATATCAAGTGGTCCATAAACAATATCAAGTTGTCGGCATTTATTTCTTCTGTTATCTTATCTGTTGATTCGTATTCTGCGAAATCATACTGATTTATAGCTAGAAGAATTCCGAATAATTATATAATCAAATAAAATATTTCAGATTATGGCAAATATATTACACCTACTTATAAACATATCCCAGCAGCATTATATTTACAGCCAATGCTCTTTTAATTTGTTCATTCTATATAAATTTAATATTATATAATACCTGTAAATATAAATATATTGAGAATAAATTTAGTTAAGAAGACTTAAACTTTCTTACTAAATTTATTCTCAATATATTTCTAATTTCTACTTCCAAAATGTATATTTGTATTAAAGTAATAAATAAATAATTATTAGCAGCTTCAATTTTTTTAATGTCAACTTGAATTTGTTTAGTGCCAACTGGAATTTGATTAGGGACATCTTAATTTTGATAAGTGGCAACTTCAATTTGTTTGGTGCCAACTTAAATTTCATTAGTGACAACTTGAATTTGATTAATGCTAACTTGAATTTGTTTAGAGCCAACTTAAACTTAAAAAGGTATAGATTGTTTTTAAAAGATGTCGTATGTGCTTTTAAACTTTACTTTGAATTAGTATTTTATACGCCTGGCTCTTAAAGTAACGTTCTAGCACAATATCGTTGTTTTGTAGGGTAAACATCTATAAATAAATGAAACATTGATAGTGTGATATTTCTAGTTTAGAAAAGCTTAAATTTTCCGGCGCGAAGCAAACCGGATAAATGATTGACCATGAAGTAACATTTTTTCGCTTCGCTTCGCACCGGCAAATCCAAGCTTTACTAAATTAGAAATATCAGGCTATCAATTTTCCTTTTATTTATAGATGTTTACTCTACAAAACAACAATATTGTGATTACCAGTAAATCGGCTTTGAATAACAAATTTACCGGTAATTGAAAAAATGAATAAGTTTACAATCGCTTTCTACGTTGCTTTTTAATCGTAATGCTAGTAAGTATAAATGAAATTGCCAATTCTTGGTTGCAGAATACTTCAAACATTAAAAGTGCGATTCTTTTCGCAATCTACAACAAGTTAGTCTTACAAAGACTATAGCAAACACTCATTGAAACAACTACTTCCCGGGCGAATACCCCGACAAGTATTGAATTATTATACAACGTGTTTGCTGTTACATACAGTAACCTACTGCAAATGTAACAATTTTGGTCAAACGTGACCGCCAGTCTAAGGTCTCAAATTGTTTAGAGGGAATGGCAAAGCTATACTGATTAGAGATAAATCTCGAAACGCGTCTATAAATGGCCTGAATAATTTGACCAAAATTGTTACATTTGCAGTAGGTTACTGTATGTAACAGCAAACACTTGTTGTATAATTCAATGTCCGTCGGGGTATTAGCCCGGGAAATAGTTGTTTCAATGAGTGTTTGCTATAGTCTTCGTAAGACTAACTTGTTGTTGATTGCGAAACAAATCGCACTTTTAATGTAATGCTAGTAGTTTTTGATTGTATAAATATATAATATACGGGGAGTTTTTCTTTTAAGTTACATATGCATGTAAATATTCAGACATTGCAGCCTAAAACGAGGGTTTCACACTCCCAGATTAAGCATATAGTAAAATTTAGTGTTTAGAAAAGCCTGGAATTTTGGTTTGGTCGTGGTCGTGTAGCGACCAAACTAAATGTTCAGGCTTTTCTAAACTCAAATTATGCTTCATGCGCCACGCGTATAAAACACTAAAATATTGTATAGTTCAAAATGTATACCCTTACCATACTGCTTTAGTAGTATATTTTGAACTTCACTCAAAATCAGTGTTGTAAGCCTGAAAACCAAATTTTCACGGGGCTTTTCTAAACTCGAAATGTTACTACATGCTTAATCTGGGAGTAAACATCACTCGTTATAAGCTTTATTTTAAACTCTTTACTAAGCTAACGAATAACTGTAGATTTACAGCGTACAGATTATCTTAGGGTATGCTTCAAACTTCTTCGGTCTTCCTCCCCCTTTCTTCCCACCCTCTCATTTATACATTTCTTTGATCTTGTTGTTTGTGGTTCTCCACCCTTCCTCATCGTATTCCCCATAAAATCGTTCTTAATTTCTTTCTCTCCCAAGCCACCAACTTTATCTTGAGCTATAAAACACATTTAAAAGTGAAGATATCGTTTTCTCTTACACTTTATCGGCCAAATATCAATAGAAAAATCCTTATTGTTAACCCAAAACTAAAATTATTTATGCCAAACTAAGAATTAATTGTACCTGTAATAGATCTAATAATACTGAGGCAAGGCGTTCCGGATATTTGTATTTAATTTTAAAAGAATATTTACATAGTTATTGAGGTGGGAACAGGACGCCGCAATTTCTGTGCGAAATTGCATTAATTATTTCATCGCAAAAATATGTTTATCGTGTAATGAAAAAGGTGTTTTCACTCGCTGATTAAGCATGAAGTTAAATTTCAAGTTTAGAAAAGCCTGAAATTCCCAGCGGTTGGATGCAACTAATGGATGCTGGCCTTTAATTTTTTAAGGCCCGTATTGACTAGAGCATTTACCCGTTGTGTAACAACTGCACGGGTCGGGCTTTGATCCGGGCCGGGCCAAGCCGGCCTCGATTTTTTTCAAAGCGGGCCGGGCCGGGCTTTTAATCCAATATATGAGACCAGGCCGAGTTTGTTTTTATTTTTAATTGCAAACTATATCTATAAACAAGTGAATATAAATATATATATTTACAAGTGTGATAAAACTTTATAAACTAGTGTTTTGAAACTCCCTGTAAATTTTAAAATATTCAGACCAAAATATAGGACCCGGACCGGGCTTAGGTCAATTATTTCATGACCGGACCGGGCCGGGCCGGGCTTGCAAAATTTGCTAGCCAGCCGGACCTGGCCCAAAATAATCGGCCCGTGCAGGACTCTAACAACATTGCATCTAGTGAGTGGATGCAGAAAAGCGTTGCTTTTTACATTGCTGTAAAATTTTGGCACGGTGCTAAGCAACTGAGCCCATCGTTCAGTTGGCAGTTTTTGCCCGTTGCATTAAAGAAAATTATACCATTATGGTAGTTTGAATGAGTAGACGTATCGAAGCAGTCTCTTCTGATTTACCCGCCGATCAACCCCGAATGTTTACGAATTACACGCTCTTACTTGTGTCAAGATTGTTTTAAAGACTCGTGTCTATCATATGGGTAAATGCCCCTGGCGACTAGAACACTCACTCTTTACGCAACACCGTAACGTTGCCCATAGCACCTAGTGGATACAGAGAAATTTGCGTAACACCGTGTCGAATTTTGATAAAGACAAATAGGCCAATTTCAATATTCATGTCAAATAATTTCACATATTGTATAAAAAGTACACCGCTCAACTTTTAACAACTAATTCAAAAATAAAATATTATTAGTACTATGATGATAGTATTTATTGATTTCTATTAGAATAATTTTCGATTGAACTACAAAAGACAACAGTAATCAAAATTAAGAATTTTTATATAAGTGGTCTTGTACATTTTTCATAACTATACAGTGTGATTCAGTTTGGTGTTCCACCCCCTTTTAACTTTTTTATTTTGATAGTAAAGTATAACAAACTATATATATTTGTAAACGGCAGGAAATTCTCTAATTAATGGTGTCGCCAAATTGACAATACGATGACAACTGTCAAGGTAGCGATAGTCAACTTTTTTTCTCTCAAATGACACTAAACCTATTTTTTGTTCAACATTTCGGATAGAGGGCACTTTCCCACATCCGCATATTTATCACAACTATACGTTTAGATAATAAAATAATAATTAATCGGTTTATTTTATAAAAAAAATCCTATGTCTATGAAATATAAATATCAGGATTTACCAAAATATCTACTTTTTTATCTTTATTTGTGGCTATATTTTTTTTAAAGAATGTTTCAATTTCTTAAATGACCCATCTTTAAGAATTAAACACCTAATGAAATAGTTTGTTTAATTTTTCATAATTTTCTTAGTCACATATGATTTTTTTATATATTTTTTGTATTTGTTATCTAAGCTTATAGTTGCGAAAAATCGGATGCAGGAAAGTGCCCTCTATCCGAATTGAATAAATAATAGATATGGTGTCATTTGAAAAAATAAGTTGACGCTAGCTACTTTGACAGTTGTCATCGTATTATGAATTCAGTGACATTATTATTTTTTTGTCTGCCGTTTACAAATATATATGGTTTGTTATACTTTACTGTCAAAATAAAAAAGTAAGAAGGAGGTGGTACACCAAATTGAATCACCCTGTATAACCGTATAGAAATATTGTATATTATAAATATTGTATAATGCGTGACAAATATTCTCGCGTTAACGAAATTGAAAGCACTCGCTTCTTCATCGCTCGTGCATCAAAAATGCTTTGACCCGTGTAAATTGTGTTCCCATACTGGTTTTATAAATTACTATTATATCAAAAATGCATATTATAGGTACATAGCCGTGCCGTCAAGTTGTATTTATATCCCGAACTGTAATAAATATACATTTATAATATAAATGCATGGTAATAAATCTATCAATATTTTTAAGTAACGTACAAACAACCTAAAGTAAACTCCATTCATAAGTTTTGTTCCATAATTTTCTACATTTACTAAATAATTTTATAATTGGTTGAAATCAAAACGTTTCGTAATTTTGCAACACGTTTTCAAAATTTCCAGTCACCAGTATTATTTTAGGAAAAAAATTACAGATTATCGCTTAAGGGGCTCTTTCTTATATGGACGTTTTGAACGCGAGGCGGAACGGGAGCGGACGCAAGCGTTTGCGTTTTAACACATGGGTATTATGAGAGTTCCTAGACGGACGGGTGCTGGCGTTTTCTTCGCCTCGCACCCGTCCGTCTAGGAACTCTCTTATAAACCCATGTGTTAAAACGCAAACGCTTGCGCCCGCTTCCGTTCCGCCTCGCGTTAAAAACGTCCACATAAGAGCGCCCTTAAGGCAAAATTACCTTTTCAACGATTGATTTAATCTTTTACCTGCTTTTAGTTTTTATTTTAAATGACACAAATAATCGATAAAAGACCTTTTCTAAATTCACAATTATAGTAGAATTCACGAGAGGCGTTCTTTGATTACAGACTTAAAAATTATGGTACAACTTTTTTTGAGATATTTTCATATTATCATTAATTCTTATACTTTTTTGCGCTCAATTAACTGGGGATTCATATTATAATTGTTTTAATTTAAACTTTAATGTCACAGGAAACCTCTCGGGAACTGGACTGTAATTATATTTTATTTACTAAATTGTATTAATAAGGACTTAATTTAATACTTTTCGTTCATAACTTTTAACATAATATTTTAAAATTGATTAATAAACAAAACTTGAATTTCAGTAATCTACAAAATGTTATTAAAATTCGAATCTACTTATGCAAAATAAAATCATTTGATTTCTTTATTTTTTTATTTCTTTTCTATTTATGTAAGTAAATAGTCTTTTACAACTTATATAAATTTATGTAGGTATATGTTTAAAATGTACTCAATTTATTGCTTAAAATATTCATTTTGTCTGAGGATTTTAAAAAAGCCAATAATAATAAATATATTATTTTGATTTATTGCGGAAGCGATTACTTTGTAATACATGTTTAATACTTTAATCTTAAACACTATTATCTACTTATCATGTTTTCTGTTAAGACTTTTGTTTGACAATGTCTTATTCAGACGAAACTAGTGTCTAATTTAATAAAATCTCGAGGTCGTGATATCAAATAGTGTTTTAATTTAATAAAATTATTATTGTGACTTTGTAAAATTGAAATGATAAAAATATAATTGTAATTGTAAATACTAATACTGTATTTACGCAAACGGTTATCCGAACATTCCCAGAACGCTCATAATTAACGCAACATCCAAATTTAGTCTAAAATCCACCAAAACACCAATATTATTTTCAATCAACAGTATTCTTTATAAACTAAATTAAGTTGTTGTTATATAAAGATATTTTTGTTCATGAATATTTCTTAACTTTATTTTGGAATAATTTTAAAAAACTTAATGAATATTGAACAAATAATATCTAAAAATCTTTGAAATCATATTTTGTAAATATGTATACTTTAAATGTTTATTTTCTTGATTAAAACAAAAAAATTGTGCAAATCATTTTACTTTCCCTGATTATAATTGATTAAACGAAATGCACAAATATTTTATTAATCTACTACTAAAAGAGAAAATGGCTGAAATCTATAAAACTTGGTTTAAATAATATTTTAGTTATCTAAAAAATAAAACTAAAGAGAGAAATTGACGCCGAAATTACGAATTAAGTTCAATACTTTTAAGATAGAAAAACAGGTATTTATCTTGTCTTTAACGAACATTAGAATGATCTGTGTGTGTGTAAATTCGGCGAATTGATATTAATTCATATTGACTGAACAATTCGCTAAGTTTTTAATTATGTTCTAACAAATTATTCCCCTAAATAACTCTTCTGAATTTCAACGTTTGACAATCTACAAAGAATTTTTCTTTTAAATTTACATATGTGAATTTTAAGGGAATTACTGATGTTATAAAAGTATTCAGTTTAAAGTTTCTAACGAGTGTTCTAGTTTAGACAAGCGAAAAATAAACATTTGTAACATTTGTTAACAAAAGCAGTATATTTTGAACTTCACTTAAAATCAGTGCTTTATACGCGTAGCCATGAAGTTAAATTTCGAATAGTGAATAGAAAAATTATACAAAGTTTAATACCACTGTATATATTTATAAAAAAAAATTATCTCATTTTTAAATGAGTGGCAAACAATGATTGCACGATTTACATAAATCAATGCCATGAACATTAATTATTATAAGAAATTGAAAAGTGTGTAATACAGGATGTCGCACAGTATATGATTTAATTAATCTAGCGGGCTCAACATTTATGGACAAGTTTTTATGGTCCATTTTAGATTACCTTTAATATAAAAATAAATAGTTTTACAGAAAATCAATAAAATAAGTCAATAAATAATTAAATTTAGTAAGAAATTTGAGGTGTATTATCACCAAAACAAATCATCTTTCTTCTAGTTCATTTTGCATAAATTTAGCATTATATTTGTCACTCAACTCATGTATACTTTTAGACTAATCACAAGTTGTAACATTTTTTATACAAAGAATTTTTAATTTAAGTATACATATGCATATGCTGTAAATATTCCGACATTCGTTGTTTAGCAAAGCGGGGCGACCAAATAAAATTTTTAGGCTTTTTTTTTAACTCGAAATTTTACTTTATGCGCCACGCGTATAAATCACTGAATTATTGTGAAAATATTAATACACTTAAATCAGTATTAAAAAAATACTGCTGAAACTTGGCTTAATTATAAAAATCTAATGACTTAAACTTGATGTCAAGTCAAGTTATTTGAAAATCAAGTCAAACTGTGAAACCATAGTCTATATGGTTGTAAAATTACTCGTACCTTGGCCTAATCGATTATGCGGCCCGCGTAGAAAAGAAATAAAAGATCTATCTAGTCTAGACATTTTTTAACTAGAGTTTGTACCATAGAAATTTAAAAACTGGTAATTTTTGTATTAATCACCAGTGAATTTAAAGCGGAACGACCAAACCAAATGTTCAGGCTTTTCTAAATTCGAAATTTTACTTCATGCGCCACGCGTATTAAACACTGAAATAATATGAACAAGTGAACTTCACTTTAAATCAGTGTCTTGGACGCGTGGCGCATAAAGGTAAACTTCTAGTTTAGAAAAGCCTGAAAATTGGGGTTGGTCGCTCCGCTTCAGGCTTTTCTAAACTCGAAATAATACTGCATGCTTAACCTAGGAGTAGAAAACACTCGTTTAAAGCTTCAAATAGATTTTTTTTAAAACGAATGTCGGAAAATTTACAGCGTATGTATGTATACTTAAAAGAAACATTCCCTGTATGTGCATTACATTTACATGTTCTCTACATTAGCATAAATGCTTGTGCTTTAATAAATTTGAATATTCCAATTAAATTAAATTTATACATTTATGCTAGGTTTCACGAACGTCAGTTAAATTGACAAATAGTTCGAATAAAATTTATAAATAGTTACATACAGTTGCGAGAGAAAAAAACTAGTACAGCAAAATATTTAGTTATGTGAGCTGGACTCACTTTGATTTTTTTAATTGTCAATAAAATTGACAAATCTGCAGAAATGTCAAAAGAAAATTAATTAACGTCGACATGCCTCAACTAACTGAAACGCAAAAAGCGATAATATCGACCCGTTTAGAGACGGTATTAGCATTAGAGACATTGCTACGGAAGTGCATGTCAACAGAAGCTCCGTCTTGTTGGAAAAGAATAAAATTGTTGTTAACCTGTACATGACAAGTTTGTTTTACAAGAAATAACAAAACAATATTTTAGAACTAGCTCATGCTCCCTGCTGTACTAGTTTTTTTCTTTCGCAACTGTATATGCCAAAAAATCATTCAATTTACATTTTTTTATGTTTATGCCATGGAAAATGTCTGTTTCAATAGACAAATCAAATTTTCAGGCTTTTCTAAACTTGAACTTTTGCTTCATGCTTCACGTGTATAAAACATTGGTTTTAAGTGATGTTGAAAATATGCGTTTTTAGCATACTGCCTTAGTAGCATATTGTAAACTTCACAATGTTTCAGTGTTGTATACGCGTGGCCCATGAAGTAAAATTTCGAGTTTAGAAAAGCCTGAAAATTTTACTTCATGCTTAATCTGGGAGTGGAAAACACTCGTTTATACTTCAAATGAAACTCTTTTAAAAAACAACGAATATCTGATGGTTAACAGCATGTACGGTGTAATTGGGATCTGTATACTTAAAGGAAACACTCCCTGTATATGTTTTTTAATACTATGGTTATTTTGGTAATGCAAACATATTTTATCTAATGTTTACAATTATTGCGTATGTAATTTCATCCAATGTACACTTTAATTGCTCTCCTTCTCAATTTAAAACGAGAAATCCTAGTTATCTGTTTAGAAGAAGATATTAAAAACGTGTATTCATTTTTTTTTCTGTCGATTGTAGTTGCAATATAATTTTCTTAGAATACCAATTTAACTGATTTTGCAGATCTAATAATAAAAATATTTTCAACCGGGCGCATACGTTTTCAAATGCATTTTACGTCTTATTATTGCCACGCATATTTTCAAACTCCACCTATGTTTGTGCCAATAGTAACACGTAAAAATTTATAAAAGTGCATGTTCACTGTTATTTCAGTCAAGGTGTTTCTAAAATCACTGTAAGCAAGCAATAATTTTCCTCACATCAATCTAGCATCTCTTTAAATCACACCCAGAATTTATTGGATTGTGAAAATTGTAATCTGTGACCTGGACAAGTTACCTACATTCCCTATTATAATGAACTCAATTAAAAATCTAAATTTATCAAAGTTTGCAACGCGGTCGCGGAACTGGTTTAGTCAAGGAGAATCCCAAACAACCTGCCATTCGTGATCATTTCAATTTTCTAATCCTGTTTCCGCGATAAACATTTCTCGAATGCAATCGATATTTTGCGCTCGTGGGAATTGCAACGAGAAAGAGGTTTGTTAATGATGAAAAATTAAAGGATTCAATGTTAAATTTATCACAATTTAAATCGATGTCGGTCATAGCAATAACGCAGTAAGCATTAGTATAGGTCAAGGATAATATTTAAAGATTTAAAACGGTATACATTATTTAGGCCATTATTGCATGGATCGATAATAATCCACGCCATGTGTAACTTGTGGCGTATTGATCCATAGTTAGAGGGTAATTTTATACTAATACGTTGTTTGTTGTTTTTTCGTTGGTTCGCAGCATGGCGGTATTTTTGGCGTTTGTGTTGTCTGAATGTTATTGGCCAGCTAGAGATTATTATTAGTTTCCTTGCTGTACGTCATAGGTTAAAGTGGTTTGAAGGCCAGACTAGACATTCTCGACTGTAGTGGAGAGGTCTAGGAAAGCAGCCAACTACGCGCCGCTTATAATAAATTTATCACATGGCTGTATTATTCCCTTCTGCAATTTTATTGTTGCAATGATGCAATCAAATTAATTACTACCATAAGCGGTGGGAGTTTACACCTGGTTTCTAAATATTCATCAATCATATTATTCATGTCCACAGCAGCAAATCCTACATCAATTTATATTATTTTAATATTTGAAACCATTACGGATTAAGGATTGTAGTAGGCGTTTATTGTTAAATATAGATTTTAATTTAATTAAAATGTTCATGATTCGACTTTTTATATATGTGTAGCCAACATTTTTTAAAATTGTCTCTTTGAGCGTGAACATTTGGATTCCCTACTTTGCATTTCTAACGGCAAAACATTTACTTCCTTATAGGCACTTCGAAAAATCGTACCGCTTTCGCTTAAAATATACGAACTAGTTATAATCTTAAGTTATATGTTGAAAGATGTGACTTATAAAAGAGTAATGAAAAAACAATGTATGATATACAATATATAGGGATTTTTCTTATAGGTATATAGATCCTGATGTACACGTTGTAAATTTTCAGGTATCCATTATTTTTATAAAAGTGCTCAATTTAAAGCTCGTAGCGAGTATTTCCACTTTTTCATTAAGCATTAAGTAAAATTTCTTGGTTAGAAAAGATTGAATATTTGGATTTGCCGGCGTAAAGCGAACCATAGATCGCCGACAAATCCATAGTTTTTTAAATTTAAAATTTTACTTCAGGTGCCACGCATATAAAACACTAAAATACTGTGAAGTTCGCCGAAGTTTTAAAACTCACAATATGTCAGTGTTTAATATGCAAGGCCCGTGGAGACAAACATTTCGGACAAATTGTTTGAGATTTAGATATGGCTGATTCAAGTGATTTAATAAGAAAGCCATCAATCTGAAATGTAAAAGTTAACACATTCAAACCAGAAAATGCCAAAACTGGCATTTATAACAAAGTTTACTAATAGTACCTTATCACTTTGTTATCTAAATCAGTGGTTCTTAACCTTTTAATAAGTGCGGCCCCTAAATATTCTAAAATGTTTTCGTCAACCATGAATATTAACAATGTACAATGTAAATTCGGAAACAAAAATCGACAATTGAAATTTCAAGTTGAATCTATGCAGGGATTTTTTTTAGAGCAAAATTTAGTTTGACGAAATAAACATTTATGCGTGAGATTAAACACAAAATCTAGCTGAGTGTGCAATTGTGAACTTTACAATATTTCAGTGGTTTATACTCGTGCGCATGAAGTAACATTTCGAGTTAAGAAAAACATTAAAATTTGGTTTGGTCATTCCGGTTTGATACGCGCCCAAACCAAATTATTTTGGCTTTTCTAAACTCGAAATTGTAGTTTATGCTTAGTCTAGGAGTGGAAAACGCTCGTTTAAAGCTTCAAAATTAGTTCTTGTAAAAAAATAACGAGTATCTGAAGATTAACAGCATATACGCTGTAATTAGGATATGTATACTTAAAGAAAATCATAATAATAATATTATTGAAAGTATCTGTGAAGAATATAACTTGTTTTATTTTTAATTTGTAATAGAGTTTCGTCAAGCATCTGCTTCGTCATTAAAAAAAAGAAAGAAATATTTCTTCAGATTTTGCCAATAGAAAGACTTTTCAGGACCACTTTGGGTTTAGTGTTGGGATTTGAAATGGAACGGTCTTTACAAACATTTTTAACTTGGGAAATCCTAGCCGGCGCCAAATTGGCCAAAATATACCAACGAATTTTATCCTCTGTGTACAGGGTGCCCGTATTTCAAAAGAATGTATAGGGATTTCGGTTATTTGAAGAGATAAAGAGTCCATAAAACTGGGGCAAATTTGCGTAATTTAAGGCCCAATAATTATCTAAAAACAAATTTGAAATATCTTCTTTCGTTTTTAAGATATTGTCAGCAAAGCGAATTTTTGAAATTTCGTTTTTATTTTATTATTCAAAAACTATTAAATCCAGACATTTATAACTTTCTCACTTTTTAACAAGAAATCTAGTATCATATTTTATTTTAAGATAACTACAACATTTACCCGGAAACCATTTTGTTATGGGCGCCATTTTGGATTTCTATATATTTTTCTGAATTCAATGATGTTCCACATTAATAATTTATTGTACATTTTGCATGTAAAATTTTAACCTTTTGTTTTTTGTAAAGAGTGCCTCGGAAACAGTTGAGTAACTCACTCATTTGACAACTCTTAGGACCCATAATTTGCTTACATATCACCCCCAAAGCATCCAGCTGATTAATTACTGTACTGATAGAAAATGTATTTGTTTATGAACAAAATACTAGTGTGACTATTTGAATCTTAATAAATTTCTTGACTGCCTTTGGACTATTATAGGATTTTGTCATATATCTTTATTGACCGTGTTTTGATTATTGTGACTGTAAGTGTCTTGATTAACTATGTTTTGACTATGCTAGGATTTTGTCTGATTATATCTCTCTATGGACTGTATTTCGGCAATGAACATTACAATATCACAATATTGTAAGTCACTTAAATCACTATATCAAATACAGTCAATATAGTGATTTAATCACAAAATACTAATACAATCCATATTTGAACAGTTGTAATGTATTTTAAACTAACGAGTGTCTTCCACTTCCAGACTAAGCATGAATTAAAATTTTAAGTTTAGAAAAGCCCCGCGTAGAAAATTTGTCGAGGGTCGCGCAGCGACCCTCGATAAATTTTCACGGGGCTTTTCTAAACTCGAAATTTTACTTCATGCGCCACGCGTATAAACCACTGATTTACAGTAAAGTTAAACGCTTAGATGTAATGGTAATCAATATTTATTGAGATTTAGTGAAAAATGTAAGAATTACAAAAGATTGACAGTTATTATTAGGGTTTGTAAATTAAATTCACTTGGTTTTGTTTCACTTATGTGTATTTTATTTTCTACTAGTTTCGGCTTAATGCTATTATCAAGATACTTGTAGAAAATAAAATACATATAAGTGAACTAAAACCAAGTGAATTTAATTTACAAACCATTATATTTTAAAATGTTTTACCAAGTGATTAATGAGAAAAAAGTGTCCGTTATTATTAGGCCTTAAAATACACAACTTTGCCCCAATTCAACCGACTGTCTATCTCTTCAAATAACTGAGATCCCCATACATTCTGTCGAAATACGGACACCCTGTATATGCATATAATTAACATATCTCTATAATCTGAATCCATCAAACCATGACGACATTATTATGACCGATATATACAAGGGCAATTAAATTTAATAAATCGCGCATAATCATAATCTCTTTTAAAGTCAAGCAAATAATATTATATAAAATATTATTACACTGTAGCTGAGGAAAACATCGTTTTGAGAGCACTTTCACCAGACAGATAAAACGATTTTTTTCTGAAACAAATCTATTTGCACAGCGAGATTACAGCGCGAAAACCGCGCTTCGAATCAACACCGCGACTTATCACAAACGGGCGATAATGAGGGAAACAAAATTCAATGTCTAAAGTATGTAAACGCCTTCTATTTATTAGCCGTTTATTTACTGGATTTATATTATTTTAGCAATGTTTTATCTATCACTAAGAATGCAAATAATAAGTACATAATTTACATGATGCATTTACATATTCGTATGTATGTCATCAAGGAATTTTCAGCTATCGCTAGTAAAATTGTTCTGGAATTGAGTCGTAAACAACTGCAAAAAAATTAGATCTTGATAAAGTATAAGATTGTTAAAATATGTTCTTACGCTGGAAAACAAAACATTGTTTGACCCTTAGCGATATTTCAGTTGCTCAAAGTTAATCAATAATATTTGTCACAAATGCAACACAGTTAAACTTTGTTGGTATAACAGACTTTATTAGGTGACTATAGTTTCGACAACTTCAACTTATTAGTTTCAAACTAAAAGTCTTTTAGTTACCAGTTCAATAATAGTTATTCTTACCTTGAAAGAAATAAATTGATATTTTTTTATGGACTTCGTATGGACTATATCCCAAAAATATATTGATATTGAGTATCGATTATATCACATAGCAAAGTATCGATTTTCAAAATATATTTTAGATTTTATATATATATATATATATATATATATATATATATATTTATATAACACTGCAGTATGATGTATAATAATAATAATAAGTCAATACATCAATTTGAACTCTACTTTAAATCAATGTTTTATACGCGTGGCGCATGAAGTAAAATTTCAAGTTTAGAAAAGCCTGATATTTTATTTCATGCTTACTCTGAGAGTGGAATTGAACTCTTTACAAAATAACAATGAATATCTGAAGATTTACAGCATATAGGCTATAATTGGGATATGGATACTTAAACGGAAAACCTCCTGTACAAACTTTAAGATGGAACAATTTTAATATTTTTACAATCTCTGGATTTTAGAAAACATTTAATATATCAAAGGGCCTTCAACGTGAACATGTATTCTTTTGCATCAAGTGTTGAGCTAAATTTTTAGCAACTTTAAATAATAAAATATGAACTTTATATTTTCGAATTTCACACTAAAATCAGTCAATTATACGCGCCTGGCTTATGAAGTAAATGTTTTGAGTTTAGGATAGCCTGAAAATTTGGATTTGCCGGCCGCTTTACATTTAACACGAAATATTTACTTCATGCTTAAACAAGATGCGGAAACACTCGTTGATATAGTATTGATGACTTAAATATATCTAATAATGTATCTTTCAAGTTAGTTACGTTTATGATGATCCATTTTTAACAAATTCAAACAAGGTCGGAAAACAATAAATCATTGCAATTTTTTTTTTCAAATAACCACTGCAGAAAAACAAATTATGTATTTTTCTTAAAAAGCAAACACTTTTATCCAAGGGTAACATTGAATTCAGCAAACAACACCTGATTTCTACGCAATTATTACAATTTGCAAAACCTAGTTTAACAACAATACGCTGTTTGCAGTCAGCAGTTTACCCACGCATTGTGACTTTTGTAATCGCTAATGTGCTTATTTGACATCCCACGCATTTCAGCTATGCAAGCAATCCCATCACTTTAGACAGTTTCCAGTTTTAATCCATGCGATTAAAATTCCTGTGAAACAGGTACTTTTTTCCGGAATTATTTCTTGAATGTCGTAATATCGACGTTAATTATTACATTTCTTTTTTGTTTGCGCATTTTTGAAAATATATCATTAGAATGATGATTTTTTTAGGTATCGATTAACTACTTCCGAAACCTCGTAAGTGCTGTGTAATCCTTCTGATTTTTTATGATATGTATAACTTCATCATGAGCGATTTTGAACAAGTATTTTAAGTAGATTTTTATACAAATGTTGGTAAATGAATAATATATAAATTACGAGAACATTTTTTGTAAAATTGGGACTTACGTGGTTTTGGAAGTAGTAGATCGATATGTTTTCTATTTTTTTTTATTTGCAAGCCTAATTAAAATATGAGTATAATATTACTAAGATTTCTAGATTTTTTACGATTTATTCAGTTTGTTATTATATTAAATGCAACTTCAACATTTGATAAATACTGTTTTTCTTAGGAATATATTTGCCGAGCAAATTATAAAGTTAAGTCTAAAAGTTGATTTTAGGTAAAATTTTGCATCTTTTTTTATGATTTATTATATTACATACGTCGATTTTATAAAAAAGTTAAATGTACAATTCGAACGAGTGTTTCCACTCCCAGACTAAGCATGAAGTAAAATTTCGAGTTTAGAAAAGCCTTAAAATTTGGTTTGGTCGCGTAGCGCGTAGCGCTACGCGACCAAACCAAATTTTCAGGCTTTTCTAAACTCGAAATTTTACTTCATGCGCCACGCGTATAAAACACTAAAATGTTGTGAAGGTTTAAATACACTTCAAAAATGAGTCATAATCGAAATATTGAAATAACAAAATATTTACATTTTTCCTTTACTTTTGTTCTACATTAAGTTGTAACGTAGCTACTTAACGTAGCTACTTATTTGTTGCTAAAGCAGGATTAAAAATATACTGCTAAATAAGAATATTTTAAACTTCACTTGAAATCAGTGTTTTATACGCGTGGCGCATGAAGTACAATTTCGAGTTTAGAAAAGCCCCGTGAAAATTTGACTCGAGTCGCTGCGCGACCCTCGACAAATTTTCTACGCGGGGCTTTTCTAAACTCGAAATTTTACTTCATGCTTAGTCTGGGAGTGGACGACACTCGTTTATAGCTTTAAACTAAATTCTTTAAAAAAACAACGAATATATGAAGATTTCCAGCATATGTGCAGTAATTAACATATGTATACTTATAAGGATCACTTATTGAAATGTTTTAAAATATTTAAAAGTAGATGCTACAGAGTTTTTCATTATAAATAATATTTCGTCTACATTAGTAGAGAAATGATGGCCCTTTATTTTGATGTCAGGCCTTTATACCTGTAGAGAGCCTTTATAATTCAAATAACGCACCAAAACATCATAACTTATTTTTACTATTTGGGGGTGGCAGTAACCGGTAGTTTCTCATTGGCGTTTCGAATTTGTTTATGTCAATTGTCGTATTTTGCGTTTCTCCGATTTATCTTGTTTTTGCAATTAAAAATAACTTGCGATGTTTTGGCGCGTTATTTGAAAACGTTCGATCATTTATAAAGACTCTGTATCAAATAATCCCATGGTAACGTTTTACGTTTAGTTTGAATAATAAGTTGTTGGGCAGATGCTATATTTGAAATTCAGCCAAGTATAATGATAACTGAATTAATCGGAAAACAAAGAAACACCTGTTTCTAAGCCAGGTGGTATGCTTTACAAAACAGTTTTTTAATATCATATTATTACTGTGTTTATGTTGTGTCATTAAATTCTTTGTTTGTAATTTATTTGTCATATTGTACTTCATATATATGTGTATATGTTCATTATATCTTCAAGTTGTTTATTATACTCATTAAAATATGAGTATAATTTTACTCAAATTATATTTCTAACAATTAAAACAAGTTTCAATTTCACAATATTTCAGTGTTTTTTACGCGTGGCGCATGAAGTAAAATTTCGAGTTTAGAAAAGCCCCGTGAAAATTATCACGCGGCTTTTCTAAACTCGAAATTTTACTGCATTCGCCACGCGTATAATACACTGAAATATTGTGAAATTGAAACTTGTTTTAATTGTTAGAAATATAATTTTAGTAAAATTATACTCATATTTTAATGAGTATAATGAACAACTTGAAGATATAAATATATAAATTTTCTACGCGGGCTTTTCTAAACTCGAAATTTTACTTCATGCTTAGTCTGGGAGTGGACGACACTCGTTTATAGCCTCAAACTAAACTCTTAAAAAAAACAACGTATATCTGAAGATTTACAGCATATGTGCAGTAATTGACATATGTATACTTAAAAGGATGACTTATTCAAATGTTTTAGAACGTAAATGTAGATGCTACAGAGTTTTTCATTATAAATAATTATTCGTCTACTTTAGTAGAGAAATGATGGCCCTTTATTTTTATGTCGAGCATTTATTCCTGTAGAGAGCCTTCATAATTCAAATAACGCGCCAAAACATCTTAACTTATGTTTACTATTTGGAGGTGGCAGTAACCGGTGGTTTCTCATTGGCGTTCCTATTTCGTTTATGTCAATTTTCGTATTTTGCGTTTCTCTGATTTATCTTGTTTTTGTCCATTAAATATAACTTGCGATGTTTTGGCGCGTTATTTGAAAACGTTCGATCATCTATAAAGACTCTGTATCAAATAATCCCATGGTAACGTTTTACGTTTAGTTTGAATAATAAGTCGTTGGGCAGATGCTTTATTTGAAATTCAAAGCCAAGTATAATGATAACTGAATTAATCGGAAAACAAAGAAACACCTGTTTCTAAGCCAGGTGGTATGCTTTACAAAACAGTTTTTTTGATATCATATTATTACTGTGTTTCTGTTGTGTATTTAAATTCTTCGTTTGTAAATTATTTGTCATATTGTACTTATATGTGTATATGTTCATTATATCTTCATGTTGACGATTGTAAGGCCTTTTGTAGGTATATGCATGAATAAAGTTCTATTCTGTTATATTCTATTCATGGATGTGAATAAATTGTAGTAATGTTTACAATAATACAAAACAAAAAGTTACAACAATTTACATTGATGTCAAAATATTGCGCTAAAATGCAAATTAATGGTGTATAGCAAAAATTCAAATTAAATACTACATTATTTAATTAGGAATTTATTATGTTGAAATTATATACATACATTTACGAAATATACATTTTGTTTATGTTTTTACTTTGATTTTATTAACCACCATTCATTAAAATTCGTTTTAATATGAATTCAGTGAATGCTTTACGCACCTTTCATTTGAATTATGTTGATAAATAAACACTACGAATTTTGCAATTAATCCCCCGTTATTCTATTAATTATTCTACTTTAGTGAACTTTTTGCGTTGCCTAATTAGATCACTAAAATTAGAAAAAGATTTAATTAAAGCCGAGTCAGCTAATTAATTGGTTATTTTATTTATATATTTATTCTCTCCGCGTAAATAAATATTCGCGCAAAGTTTACTTGTTGTCGCAAAAACTCGTTGAAATTATGTTGAATTCCTGTTCGACGATGAGAATTTGTTCGCAATTTTAATTTTATTTGAGTTTGATGTGTAAAAGCGGATCCAGAGAGAAATTTTTGGGGGAGGGGGACAATTATCTTTCAAAGACAGTTTTAAAATTTAAGTTAAATTTCACTAATCAATTATTCGTTTACAATATTACATTTTTATTGATTTGGTACATTTTTACATGTTTGTCAATTTGTCCTAATTTTCACAGCTCTGAAGGTTTTACAATCTTGATTTTTTTATGGCTTTCAATCGTGTTTCGTTGATAATTGTTCAACAAAGTGAAGAAACATCAACAAAGAAATTACCTCCTGAATTTGTCATGATTTCTATTCACCTTTGTATCAATTTAAACTTTGCTTAATTTGTTAAATTTCAGTGATTTCTTTGAAAATACAGCCTGTACATAAATGGTTGTCGTTATGTAACCATGTAAAATAATTTTATGTCGCTCTAGTAAAATGGGTTGAATTGTTATCTAGGCAACTTAATTTACACACTATGAATTTAGCAATTAAAGTTATATTCATGCTACTGCAAATATAATTTGCTTCAAATGCAATGGATGGTTTATTGACCAAAATATAAGACAAAAGCTCGAATTCAAACCTCACATCTAGTGTTTATTGAATACATTTCAGACAAATAAAACAATCAAAATAATAATAAACATAATTATAAGTGCTGAAAATGTTCACCATTCGCCTGTAAACACATTTGAACCCGTCTTCTTTTATTGTCAAAGATATTGATCAGCATTTCAGGTGTTATCGTTTGACATGCAGTTATAATCGCTGCCCTCAATTCTTCCAACGTATGTAGTCGTTGTCGAAAAACTCTGTCTTTCAGGTATCCAAAAATAGAATAGTCCAGCGGACTTAGATCTGGAGAACGTGTGGGCCATAATCCTTGACTAATTAGTCTATCACCAAAAAATTCTCTAAGATAGTCCAATGTTGCTCTAGCTGTATGAGCTGTCGCACTATCTTGTTGAAAATATCCGTTCTGTAATTCTTCATCGTCCAACTGGTTTATAAAAGGATTGATAAGTTGTTGCTGATATCTCTCACCATTTATTGTGCCATCAAAGAATACCGGCCCAAATATTCTACGGCGAGACACTGCCAGCCAAATTCCAACCTTCCGAGGATGTAACGGTGTTTCAATAAAAAGGTGAGGGTTTTTCGAGTGCCAGAACCTATAGTTTTGCGAATTAACATATCCCGAGAGATGAAACCAAGCCTCATCACTGAAAAACGTTAAATCCAGTGTTCGATCTTCATTTCAATTTTCTAAAAACCATCGACAATAATTCATTCGGCGTTCCGGATCAACTGGTAATAATTGATGAACCACAGACAGTTTATAGGGATGTAAGTTCAACCTCTTCCTCACAATCTTATGGCACGTGCTCGAAGGAATTGCAGTTTGCAAAGCCAATTTGCAAATAGATTTCTGCGGGCTTACAGCGAGTCGTTGTCTGACATCTTCGACAACCTCTTGTGACACAGAGGGCCTGCCTGACGATTTACCTCTCTGCACACTACCAGTTTGCCTGAAACGATTCACTATTCGTAGAATATGTTTTGATAACACCGAATATTCAAATTGGTGATCCGGAAACTTCTGCTGAAATTCTCGAACACACTCTGGTATTGAATAGATCCCTGCCCCATTTTCTAATCGCCCATTCCGAAAGTACGACTCGATTATAAAAGCATTATTCTCATCAGAATACATTTCGATAAATTGCTTTATTTTTGTTTGTTTGACAGACGACAGTAACAGTTTAGTTCAGGTGCACAATTTTAAAAAGGCGGCAAAAGTGAATTGAAGTGATTACATAATTCCAACCATTGATGTACACGCTGTATTTCTTCAATAAAGTGAACAAATATCAACAAGGAAATAAGCTCTTGAATTTGTCATGATTTTTATCAAGTTTTGTGTCATTACAAACTTTGCTTATCTTCAATTTGGTTCTCATTAATCACTTGATGAAACATGTTTACAATATTGATAATTAAATAAAAGTCACTTGGTTTGTTTCACTGCTATTTTTTTATTCTCTCCGACCAGTTTCGACTTATCGTCATTCTCAAGGAGAATGACGATAAGTCGAAACTAGTCGGAGAGAATAAAAAAAATAGTAGTGAAACAAACCAAGTGACTTTTATTTAATTATCAAACTTTGCTTAGTTTAATTGTATCTGTTCTTGTAAATAAAACACTTTTTATTTTGTTTAACCACTATATTTTGCACTTAATTTTTGACTATAGTTTCGACTATCTAGTAGTCATTATCAAACTATAGTCACAAATTAAGTGCAAAATATAGTGGTTAAACAAAGTAAAAAGTGTTTTATTTACAAGTGTATTTAAGATGTACCACAAAGTGAATGCCTACAACACAAAACAGTATTTATTCCTTTTTATCGATTTTTATTATTTCTAGTTGATTTTTAAATTAATGTTTATTATTTTCCCCATTTTCAAGTATTTAATGAATTACCAGTGAACACCGATATTGTAATTTTCCAGTAATTAAAAAAGTGAGTAAATTTACAATCCCTGGTTTCTACAATCTATCTAGAATATCGCTGCATTTCTCAAATGTATCACGTAGATTTTCTCTGTAATTTCATAAATATCTTTGATGGGAACATTTCGTTCTATTCTATCTATTCGCCTTTACAATTTTGTCTTTTGTTTTCCATGATATACGATAGCCCCATTTATTTAAAAGCCTCAAGAATAATAGTTTTCCCTTGCCTAATAATTTCACTGAAAAGCACTGTTCGATTTATTAGAAGTTATTAAAACCCGACATTTGCTTTGTAATCTAACTATTATTAAAATATACAACTATATGTGTCATGTATAATACTTAGCTTTTGTATTTATAAATATTTACCTTGAATACAAAAAAATGCTTGAAATATGTTCATACCAAGCGATTGTCTTTTGTATTAAATACATTCATTCAAATTAATACATAACTTTCATTCCGTGTGAATTTCCAACTTTTTAAAATGAATTTCCAACAATAATCCAATCACCAATTCAATAAACAGTTTTTTGCTTCAAGTAAATTCCAACCTTTACTGGAAGTGGTCTATATATTCAAAATAATGTCCGTTATTGAAGCAATAATTATTAGGTTTAGCAAGGTGAACAAGTGAATGAATTGATAATACGGTGTTTCTTTCTAATATTACAATAAATACATTGAACACAATTTTATATTCTTGATCAATATGTAATCTATTGAACGTATAAATATTTAACTATGTTATCTCCACGGAATTAACATAATTAAAATATTTAAATAGAATTGGATGACATTAAAAAGTATACTTTAAGGAAAGTATTCACTTTTTGCTTGTCTCAATTATGTTTCCTACTTTTACCGTTATTTCTTAAAAAAGTACTAAACATTAGTGAACTAACGTAATTACTTCTTAAATTTTATGTTTTTTTCTGGTATATCGATAAAATAGATTGAAAAACTAATTTTGTAAAATTTTCCTTTCCGACGATATGTGAATTTTTTAATTTAATTATTTACTATAATAGACTCACTACTCATATAGAGGCAAGGACACGGGAGATTGAGTTAAGTGTACGGAAAAGTGAGTTAAATGCACGGGAATGTCAGGTAAAGTGCGGGGAAAAGGTTTTCATGCAGCCTACTTTCACAACAGTTATAAATGTTCATGTTTTCAGCAGGGTTGTTATGTTTAAAACACTTCGATTTAAAACAGTGTTTTAAACATGTTTAAAAACAGCCGTCGTGTTTTAAACGGTTTTTTTTAGAAGGTTAAATTTGTTTAAAACGTTTTTTTATTATCTTAAATTTGCTAAATTATATTTTATGCTACTTCATTAGGATTTTTTAAACAACATTTTATTACAATAAAATATCACAACTGTGTGTGCATAAACGTGATTTTTAAATACAGGAAATTTTTCTTACAGGTATACATATGCATACACTATAAATTTTACGATATTCGTTTTTTTTTTAAGATTTTAATTTGAATCTTTAAACGAGGGTTTTCCACTCCCAGACTAAGCATGAAGTAAAATTTCGAGTTTAGAAAAGCCTAAAAATTTGGATTGGCCGCGTAGCGAAGCGGAGCGGCCAATCCAAATTAGGCTTTTCTAAACTCGAAATTTTACTTCATGCGCCACACGTATAAAACACTGAAATATCGTAAAGTTTAAAATATACGGCTTAAGCAATCTAATATATAGATGTGAATAAAACGTGAGTCAAATTCTGCGCTGAACAAATTGTTTAAAACAGTGATTATAGGCAACCCAATAACTCTAACGTATATTAGGTTGCCTGTAAGGTTGTTGTAAGTGTGTGTTTTTAAAACTTCACTGTAAAATAGTGTTTTTAAGCGTGGCGCATGAAGTAAAATTTCGAGTTTAGAAAAGCCTAATTTGGATTGGCCGCTCCGCTTCGCTACGCGGCCAATCCAAATTCTTAGGCTTTTCTAAACTCGAAATTTTACTTCATGCTTAGTCTGGGAGTGGAAAACACTCGTTAAAAGCCAAATTAAAAGAAAACTGCTGTAATTATCGGGATATGTATACTCAAAGGAAAAATGTCCTGTATGTTCTGTTTGAAACATGTTTTAAACATGTTTTATACATGTTTTAAACACGTTTTAAATATGTTTTAAACACGTGTTATGCATGTTTTTAATTGTTAAGGTTTCAAACGCGGTTTCGATGAAAAAAAAAACACGTTTTGTAAAAAAACTTTTTGTTTTAATTAAAATGAAAAAATATAACGTTTTTTTAACAACCCTAGTTTTCAGTGAAGGGTAAAGATAATTATACACAGTTTTACAATTATAAATAATAATGTAACAACAGTCAATCGTCCGAGCCATATTATAATTTAAATATGTTTTTAAAAATTATCAAAGCTTGCAAATGTAACAAATTCATACATTGATAGGTAATTAACATAGTTATGCTAACAAAACATATCAAATGTAGCCAGCAGATATTATTGTATAATTAATCTACAAAGTCAATGGAGTTTTGAAACGTAATAAGCCGATTTTTTTATTCATTATGTTTATTACATTATGTTATTTAAATATGCATTTAATAATATTAATAAAATATGTTAAATAAAACTAGTAATCCTCTATCTTCACTGGTTTATTTGTAACACTAAATGTACATTTCGTTCACCAAGTGAACATTTTCAATAGCTGTACTAGTTTAGTACAGCTATTAAAAATGTTCACTTGGTGAACGAAATGTACATTTAGTGTTACAAATAAACCAGTGAAGAAAAAGGATTACTAGTTTTATTTAATTTAATATCATCTTCACGTAACTCATACCGTAATATTATTAATAAAATATGTACTAGTAATTGGATTGTGTTTGAACTGCACAAAATTACATAAACAAGGTATAGATTTACAATTATTATAATTCTTAGTTATAATAATTTATCATATAATATAAATAATTCATAATAATAACAAAATTTTAGGGAAAATATTGCGAGCCCTAACATTTATACAGGGATGTTTTCTTTTAAATATACATATGCATACATTTTTTTTAAAGAGGTCAATTTGCTTTAAACGAGTGTTTTCCACTCCCAGATTAAGCTGCGCTCAACCCGTACTGTTCTTTCAATTTACAATCGTAATAATATAAAGGAACATGAAGTTGTGGTTTAAAAGTATATATTTTGGTACATAATTGTGCACTCTTGCTAGAAAATAATGTAATTATCTTATGAAATGGTCTGTATTTATATTATGAACGATTCATTTTACACTTTATGAGAAAAAAAAGTTAGAATTATATAATCACAAAATCATTGTGGATTGCATGATGAAGTCACATTTTAAAGTTTTTTAGAGTTGTAAGGTGTATGTAACCTATTAGGTTAACAACATAAATTAATGTTTTAAAGTGAAATAACAGCACCGACGTAAAATGACAGACAGTTTTATCTAAAAATTAAATTTATTTAATCTATGACAATAAATAATTCTTGTTATGTCTTATGATGTCCTTGCTGGTATGACATAACATAAAAAGGAATGACATTTTTGAAGCCATATTAGCATAAAATGACAATCTTGGCACGAATTAATAATATCGACCATCGACATAAAATCAGAATGATGTTCAATTTGAAACTACTAACAAGTGCTTTCCACTCCTCAATTAAGAAAGTTATTTTATGGAGTTAGGTTAAATGTCACTCTATAGACTTGGGTCACATATTTTTAATCATAATGTACCTACATATGTTTAATCAGATTGAAGTGTTTTTTTGAAATCTTAATTCACTATAATTTAGGTCCCCTAGTATTATACTAACAAGTGTTTTCCACTCCCAAACTAAGCATGAAGTAAAATTTCGAGTTTATAAAAGCCTTATTTTTATTTTTTAGTTTAGAAAAGACTGAAAATTTTAAATTGACGGGCGCTCCGCTTCGCCACGCCTAGCAAATCTAATTTTAGATTGCCCGCAAATTAGCGGATGCATCAGAATATGTATACTTCAAGAAAAATTCCCTGTATTTTTGTCTTTATTTTATTTTTAAGAGTAGATTAAGAGTTAGATTATGTAGTCAATTGTTAAAACTGTGTGTAAAATAGAAAAAAAGAACAAAATTCATCAGCCGTCCGGAAAATAATACTTTTGGTATGATTTATTAAATCGAAAGTACCACTTTACACAAATCGTACTGAAAGAATTTTCTGGACGATTTTTTCACTTTCGCAACTATTTATTTACTTTCGGAACGATTTATTTACTTTCGGGACGATTTTGGGTATCTATGTAGGCGACCTTGACAATAACGTCAACTTTGTATTTAATTATGATAGCACTTGTTATATAACATTCGTGTGTGTTTTCGATTTTCCGATTCCAAAAAATGGAAATCAGTAGTCAAACTGTGGCTGCAAAAAAAATATTGTACGTAACACGATCCAAAAGTTATATTACAGGACTCGCCTACGGCTCGTGCTGGAAATTTCCTACTCATCCCGCAATATATCACTTTCGGAACTTGTTACGTAAATTACATTAAATAAGGATATTTATTTGATGAGTGAGGAAAGTCAAACAGAAACAAGAATGATTACAAAATATTTTAGACTTTCCGATGCTAAATTATAAAACGTGTTTATTCTTTTGTAAAATAGGCTATACAATAAAATAATTCTCACATTATATTATCGTAAATTCAATCTGAAGACACCTGATAAAAATAAAAGTTAAATATTAAAAATGTTCGTAATTTTTTCTATTTTTCAACTCCTTGTCAAAACACTCTCTTGTCCCCCGTCCAAAACAAAAAAAAAAACTTGGCTCAAATCACGAAGAGGTTAATTGCCCCAACAAGAATCCTATTTTCACTCCCAAAACGAATTTTGCGTGGGGTACGCATTCCCATTTAACAAATCCACAATAATGACATTCCCGATCATAATTTCCATGAATACATCTAGTTAGGGAATAATCATGGCAATTCTTCTAAATTCAACTAGATGTAATGTCAAAATACACCAGAGGAATTATCTTGAGATCCTATTGAGAGCCTGAGCCCACTAATTGACCCAATTCAGGCTTGTTTGCTCATCTTAATGCGCTTGTTTGTTATCCGGGACGAATTAACCTTGCTAATTTAGAAAAGAAGCCCTGATGGTAATTAATCTGTTCTGTGTATTTTGTACAATATGCAAAGCAGTAATAATTATTTATTTATACATGTTTATTTATCCTAGGAATTAACATTACCAACAGAAATGAAAATACTCTTTGCGTAAAGACGTTTACACGTTTAACTAAAGGTAGTTGTTGTGTGATACATTTGTCTCTGTGCCAAAATTACTGTTGTTTAAACGAACATCTTATTCTTTCAAATAATCTAAAATATTTTCTAAAATTAAAAAGAAACCATTAACAGGAAATATTGCAGTAAAATTGTTTTTATTTTGCGCATGTTTAAACTTTTAACCGCAAACTGGAAATATTGCAGTATATGAGACTTTCATATCAATTTCAAAAAACCTTTAGTTTCATTGATCCGTTTATGGCTGACCATAGAGTTAACTCTAACAGTTGATTTTGGGTAAAATTCTGCACTAATTTTTATAATTTCTATGAATGACTCATTATATTATATAATGAGATTTTTTCTTTTAAATATACATAAAGTACATATTATGCTGTAAATTTTAAGGCATTTGTCGATTTGTTAAAAGTTATCAATTTGAAGTTTAGAACAAGTGTTTCCACTTCCAGATTAAGTATAAAGTAAATGTTCAGGCTTTTCTAAACTTGAAATTCTACTTCATACGCCACGCGTATAAAACCCTGAAATATTGTGAAGTTAGAAATACACTGAAAACCTTTTTTTTATAAAGTAATAATTGAACTATTTAAATAACAAGATATTTACACTTTTTTCACACATTCTCAAGTCAGGTCAAATATCACAATGTACCAAATTAAATGATTCAGTTATTCAAAACCAAAAAAAAATAATAACATTGCGTTATTGCATCAATAGCGATTAATAAGTTATTAAGTATAATTAGTAGAGTTTAAGATGGGATTAATGTTGAAACTCTCTACCAGTTTTTATTAATAAAGCAGCAAGAATTTAATTAATTGAATGCAGCAAGCAAGCAGCAAGAATTTAATTGATTGAATGAAGTAAAATTTGCAGTTTAGAAAACACCGCAATAATTGCCATATACAGTTATCTCATATTATTATCATGTTGAATTCTTTTAGTTAATTTGTTTTTTGTTTACTTTTTCAGTAATAGTCGAGAACAGAGAAATAAGGCTGAAAAAATGAGGAGGGACAAACTGAATTCATTCATTTCTGAGCTGGCTTGTTTGGTGCCGTTGATATCGAAGAGCCCTAAACGAATGGACAAAACAAGTATACTACGGTTGACAGCGACACACCTTCGTATATATCAAAGTAAGTATAATTAATTTACGGCCCGCATTTTGTCACCTTAAATATTTGCGACTGTGTTACTTTTGGCAATCCCAGCTGGCTATAAAGTTAGTGGTGGAATAAACTTGCCAGATCCCTGCCGGATTAATAAAAAAATGGAATGAGAGTAAATATGTATGTCATTTTTAGCATCTGTATTTATTTATTATCTTGAAAATAACCTGCAACTACTACTACGTTGTAATTGCTGTTTTTTGGGTGGGGGCTTTTTGAAGTTGAAATAGAACAAAAAGTCATTGGACTGAAAAGTGTTTTTTTTATAGTTAATATTCAGGGTAATTCAGACCACCCGTGCCACTCATTTATTTTAAAAACCCTTTGTCGGTCATGGATTGGACAAAAACTTGTATTACCAAAGTACAGAAACCGATTCTACGGGTTCAGTAGAATCAGTTTCTGCACTTATTATTTTTCGGAACAATCCCGAAGTACCCCAACCGGGGTAACTTTGAATTTTCAAATGGCAACATAGGTCGAGTGTGGTATTGTTTGATAGGTCTTATGAAAACAACTTTTAATAAAATCATTTCTTTGATATTTTGCATAATTTACAAATTAGTTTAAGTATTGGGCCGATGTGAATTGTACCCGTAAACTAATTGTTTGCTGGGTTACAATCAGGGTTGTTATGTTTAAAATACTTAGTAAATAGTAAATTTTTAGGCTTTTCTAAACTTGAAATTCTACTTCATACGCCGCGCGTACAAAACCCTAAAATATCGTGAAGTTAAAAATACACTAAAAATCTTTTTTTAATAAGTAATAATCGAACTATTTAAATAACAAGATTTTAAAACAGTGTTTTAAACATGTTTAAAAACAGCCGGTGTATTTTAAATGATTTTGTTTTAAACATGATTTAAATCTTAAATTTGTTTAACACATATTTTAAACGTTAAATTTGTTTAGACGTTTTTTTATTATTTTAAATCTTCTAAATTATATTTTATACTACTTCATTAAGATTTTTTGTTTACATTTTTAAATTTTACTTAAATTGTTGAAGATATTTCAAATTACATTATGAAACATTACATTTTATTACAAGAAAATATGTGTGCATAAATGTGATTTTAAATACAGGATTTTTTTTCAGGTATACATATCGGCCATTCCATAAATAAGTGCACACTTTTTGGGGGTACATCAGGGATTTTAGCGAATTTCACATATAATATAAAGGCTATCAAGGCAAAGTTTTTGGTTGTTACTAAAGGTTAAACAAATTATTGTTTCAAAAATTATAACAATATAAACTTTTAGTAAACTTTTATTTTAAACTCAAAAATATCGTATACCGTTACTGATACAAAAAAAGTTATACTTGACTTTTTTATGTTTGAATGTTCAAAGTTTAAAATAATTTTTTTTCCAAAACGAAAAAACTTTAGATAGAGAGATAGATTTTTTTTAATAAATAAAACAAACCTCACAAAATAATCAAATACTCATGTTTTAATTTTCTTATAAAAAATATGTATTATACCCCAATCATTCCTAAGAATATTTCCGTTTTCAAAAAGTGGGCACTTTAAAACTTTTTGAGATATGATTTTTTTACCGGAGCAAATCTCACAAAATAATCAAATACTCATGTTTTAATTTTTTTGAAAGAAATATATGTTATACCCCAATCATTTCTAAGAATATTTCCGTTTTCAAAAAGATGTGCATTGTTATTGTTAAAGATATGTTTTATTTATTAAAAAAAATCTATATAAATAAAGTTTTTTCGTTTTGGAAAAAAATGTATTTTAAACTTTGAACATTTAAGCACAAAAAAGTACAGAATAACTTTTTTTGTATAGGAAACGGTTTACGATATTTTTGAGTTCAAAATAAAAGTGTACTAACAGTTTATATTGTTATAACTTTTGACACAATAATTTGTTTAACCTCTAGTAGCAACCAAACACCATGTCTTGATAGCCTTTATAATATATGTGAAATTCACTAAAATCCCTGATGTACCCCCAAAAAGTGTGCACTTATTTATGGAATGGCCGATATGCATACACTGTAAATTTTACAACATTCGTTGTTTTCTAAAAATATTTTAATTTGAATTTTCAGAAGAGGATTTTCCACTCCCAGACTAAGCATGAAGTAAAATTTCGAGTTTAGAAAAGCCTGAAAATTTGGATTGGCCGCGTAGCGAAGCGGAGCGGCCAATCCAAATTAGGCTTTTCTAAACTCGAAATTTTACTTCATGCGCCACACGTATAAAACACTGAAATATCGCAAAGTTTAAAATATACGGCTTTAGCAATCGAATATGTAGATGTGGATAAATCATGAGTCAAATTCTGCGCTGAACAAATTGTTTAAAACAGTGATTATAAGCAACCTAATAACTCTAACGTATATTAGGTTGCCTATAATCGTTGTTGTATGTGTGTGCTTTTTGAACTTCACTGTAAATCAGTGTTTTTAATCGTGGCGCATGAAGTAAAATTTCGAGTTTAGAAAAGCCTAATTTGGATTGGCCGCTCCGCTTTGCTACGCGGCCAATCCAAATTTTCAGGCTTTTCTAAACTCGAAATTTTACTTCATGCTTAGTCTGGGAGTGGAAAACACTCAGTAAAAACCTCAAATTAACCGCTTTTAAACTACGAATTCCTGCAAATTTGAAAGACGCTGTAATTATCGGGATATGTATACTTAAAAGAAAAATGTTCTGTTTTAAACACGTTTTAAACGTGTTTCAAACATGTTTTTAATTGTTAATGTTTTAAACGCTGTTTTAGTAAAAAAAACACGATTTATTAAAAAAAACTGTTTGCTTTAATTAAAATAATAAAATGTTTTTTTAACAACCCTGGTTACAATAGTTTCGAATTATCGCCATAAGACCACGGCTTCATGGGTGCTTTTTCACGTTCCGTTTCTCTCTGAAAACACGCTGGTGTTATATTTAACATACTATTTCTAACATCACAGTCTAAGCGGGTTTAGTAATTGATATGTATACTTAGATTGTGAGGTCAAAGTAACGTATACTTTAAATTAAACATTTCGCCTACTAAATCTGCTTGGATATAGTGGGACTGGCCACACTTGCGTGATTTCCCGCGGCGGCTGTTTTAGTACGTGATCGCCGCGTGAAAATACGCCCGTGTGGCTGTGATTTTACACGCTAAATTTGAAAAGTATTTATAACCTTTTTTTAAAGCATATGTAATTGATAAATCTAAAACAAAATATCGTTTTAGTTAATCTAAAAATATAATCTCTAATAAAGCACTAACATTCAATCGTATATTATTCTTAGAATAAATTAAAGATTTAAACATTTTTACGTTATTAAATTACTATTTCTACTAATACATTTATGGCAGGCAGTTCAAATTTAGTTGGTGATGCTTCCGATATAGTACTTTTCCACCCTCATGGGAAAAGTACTATATCGGAAGCATCACCAACTAAATGTACTATATCGGAAGCATCACTAAATTGTTATTGTATTTGAATAACAATTTAGTGATGCTTCCGATATAGTACATTTAGTTGGTGATGCTTCCGATATAGTACTTTTCCCATGAGGGTGGAAAAGTACTATATCGGAAGCATCACCAACTAAATTTGAACATATTTGTTAGTTCAAATTTAGTTGGTGATGCTTCCGATATAGTACTTTTCCACCCTCATGGGAAAAGTACTATATCGGAAGCATCACCAACTAAATGTACTATATCGGAAGCATCACTAAATTGTTATTGTATTCTTTAATTCGTTTCATTTCAAACTACGACTGGTCGATGCTACTTGTTAGTAAAAATTAATGGTGTTGAAAATAATTTGTATTCATGCTTCGAAAATTAGTATACCAATCATATTTTATCGTTTTTTGATTCGGGGTTTCGGTTCGAATCCTTCCGACTATTTGGGTTCGAGATTCAATAATTTACGTTGTCTGCGTATTGCGTGGTTTCGTTTACTTTCATGTTTATACGTATGTATTTATATTTTATAATTCACCAATTTGCAACAATGTAATTTATTTTATTAAATACTAAACTAATTTAAACATTTGAATCCTTTTTTTTTAATTCTGCCCAGCACTGTAAAATAAATAATACCCCATGACTAATATGACCATTTATTTTATTTATGAAAGCCGGACGCTTAAAGAATTTAAAATAAATACTTATTAGTAGTCATAGTTAAAACCTTATACTTATTTATACTATTTAAATTATCGTTTGATCCGTTTGCGAAAGCGGGATATTTTTCTCTCGTTGGGGACAGCGGAACAGACTGCCTGAAAGCGTTACGTATGGTCAAGTTACCCATGTCCCAAGTTCCCATTTGAAATTTTGAGGTTAAATGCAGGTGCAATCGAGTTACCCAACAGCTTTACTGTTTCTATCCATAATTTATAAAATGTAAGCATTTTGCATATAAATTATAGTAAAATCAGTCTATAGAAGAATGTATGTTAAATCTATACAGAGAGTTTTATGTAACACCGAACATGCTAGAATCTACTCAATGTAAATGTTCCTATGTTCGATGTGTACTGGGACGCATCAAAGCATTCAGTGCGATGTGATTGGCTATGATTTTTAATTGTAATATAGTCAACCCAATGTACACTCTTCCCTTCAAAAATAAATTAAATCTGTCAGTTATCTCAAGCAAGTGATATTTGTTGTTCTGGTATTTAAAACAGACTCAGAAGAAGAACGGATAGTTATACAATGTATACAAAGGAGGAGAAGATTTTTCTGGTGAACTTGTATCATGAAGGAAACAGTTTTAGAAATTCCCGAGACTTTTTTTTTGTAAATTTCCTGATCGCCCAATCCCATCCATTTCAACCATTTCGGACCTTATAATACAATTTAATAGAACCGGCTGTTTAGATAAATTTCACAAACGAAGAGTAAGAAGACCGTCAATAATATCAGAAGAGATGAAATTAAACATTTTGTGTTATGTTGAAGAATGTCCAATAGTATCTTTAAATACTATTGCAAAATCACTTCATATTTCAAAATCCTCCGTACATAGAGTTGTACGAGAATTTAAGCTTAGGTCCTACAAATTTCAAAATCACCAGTTGCTGTATGAAGATGACAAAATTAAGCGATCAAATTTTTGTGAAATTTTATTTAATATGGTAAATAAAAATAACGACATTTTGCGGAAAATAGTGATTACTGACGAAGCATCTTTTTGTCTGGATGGATCAGTAAATTCTCAAAATTACAGGTCAGTTATTCCTATTTAATTGTATCCTTTCTAGACCCATTATTCCTTTTCTTTTAGGTATTGTCAAAATTTAACTCATACTCAGTACAACAAAAGAATTAATGTATGTATTGGAATTATTGACACGCACTTGATTGGCCCATTTTTTATTAACGGAAATCTAAATTCTGGTAAATTTTTAACACTTCTTCAAAGTGATATTATAACAGGCATACAGAATTTAAATATTAATAACTCATTTTTTCAAATGGACGGAGCTCCTCCACACTCTACGAATGAGGTAACGCGGTTTTTGAACCAGCATTTTCCTTTTCGGTGGATAGGAAGATATGGTCCCATATCTTAGCCTGCACGTTCGCCCGACCTTTCTCCAAATGATTTCTTTCTGTGGGGGTATATGAAAACAAAAATTTATAGTGATATTCCAATTAAAAATGTGGAAGAACTTCAGACTCGAGTACGGTTAGTATGTGAAGAAATGAATCCAATTTTTTTAAGAAATTATCATCGTCTAGCATATTGCTTAGAGCGCGAAGGAGGTCATTTTGAAAATTTATTATAAATATTACTTGTTTCGAATAAACGATATTCTTAGTATTTAATAAAAGGTGAATAATAGAATTATTTATTTGGTTCTTTTAAATTACTCTTTATGCCTTCTTTAAGTATTTTACTGATTAAAAATATAACAGAGGTTGATATGCATTCCGTTGAACTAAAATATCCATAATACAACATGCTGCACTTTACATAACAATTGACAGATTTAATTAATTTTTGACAGGAAGAGTGTAAATTGGGTTGACTATATTACTATTAGAAATCGTAGCCAATCACATCGCACTCAATGCTGTGATGCGTCCCAGTACACATCGAACATAGGAAAATTAACATTGAGTACATTTTAGCATGTTCGGTGTTACATGAAACTCTCTGTAGAATGAATATTAAAAATATGATATTTTTATTCGTGATTCATATTTTTAATACAATAAAGTAATGTTAATAACTGTATCATTAAATAGATAACTGAAATAAAAATAGAAAATACCGCGAATACTAATAATCTGAAAATAAAAAAAGCTATTTTTCATTCCACTGTCCGCCGCTCGTCCTGACCGCTCTAATTTGTTTACAGATTTTATATTACTGAAGGGTGGCGACGGAAGCGATTAGTCACATTATTTTCATTGGAATAAAAATTGTAGTAGTAGGTATTAAGCATAAAAAAGATTTTTGTCCCAAAAACATACTTCGGTCGTCTATAGCTATCCCTTTTGTTTTTTTTTTTCATGTAATTATTATATTAAAAACGATATAGTCTAATTGTTGATTCTTTGTTCAAGCTTTACTCAATGGAAACACAGAAAGGATGAATATACCAAGAAATATTGATCAAATGGTGCTTGATAACTTAGTGTACGAACAGTTGGGTGGTTTCCTGATGATCCTCACCATGACTGGAAAAGTTATTTTCGTTTCGCAAACCATTGAAAATGTCCTAGGACACTTACAGGTAAATATTGTTACACATATTAAAATCAACACTTTGACAAAACTGAAAAGCTCGGCTGAAAAAATGCATAACCATCTAGATTTAGGCGCGGATTAAGATCTTTAATAGGCCCGCGGCCTCGGTAAAATCTAGACGCCCGTCTAGATTAAAATATTTGTAAGATTTTTACAGCATCTTAATAACTATATAATTTTGGTTTGAAGTACATAGAGGGAATCTGATTTGATTATATTGTAAATCCATTAGATAATTATGTGTATGTGTTTGTGTTTTTTTTTATATCAACAGACTGATTTAATGGGTCAATCAATATTGAATATAATGCCTCAAGATGAACACGAAAGATTCCGCACGTATTTGTCGTCAGATTCGTTGATTAGTCGGGATTGGAGGAAATACTTTAACTTGAAATTGCGGAGAGCAGGACCCCGAAGTGAGACCCCAGTTTACGAGACTGTCAACATGATGGGCATGCAAATGAGCACGAACACGAATGGAACTGATGTACATCTGAGGGAAAGCTCATCGACGGCTAGTACTGCTAATGGTGGCGGCGTAAGTATTTTATTCTGTTAAAATAATCATTACTTATTTATACGAAACTAGCTACAATGTCACGATATAGGTCACAGTTTTGTAAATATTCTTTTGGTCAACAGATTTAGATATCAAGATTTTATTTTACATGATATTGATGTTGTTCATTGCACCAATACTTGTATAACACATTTAGGAGAAAGTGTGGCAACACTGGCCAGCCGATATATCATTTTTGGAATTTGAATTTTTCTTTTAATTTAAATCTTTTAACGGGTTTTTTTTTTCTTGATTGAGCATGAAGTATAATTATTAAGTTTGACTAATGTTTATTAAGTTTTCGAAATTGGAGCAAGTTAATTTGCGATATGAAACTTAAAAGAAACGAAACTCTCTACTCTGTCTTACTTATTAGGAATTACTGTTAAAACAGTATTTTCACTGATTTGTGATAAAATGTTAGGGAAGGTCCAACGCAATGTATGTATGTACAAAATATTTGATTTAAATGTCGTTGAAATTTTCCAGAAACTTTTTAGAAATCGGCCATTCCATAAATAAGTGCACACTTTTTGGGGGATTTTAGCGAATTTCACATATATTATAAAGGCTATCAAGACATGGTTTTTGGTTGTTAGTAGAGGTTAAACAAATGATTGTTTCAAAAATTATAACAATATAAACTTTTAGTACACTTTTATTTTTAACTCAAAAATATCGTAAACCGTTACTGATACAAAAAAAGTTATACTTGACTTTTTTATGCTTAAATGTTCAAAGTTTAAAATATTTTTTTTTTTCCAAAACGAAAAAACTTTATTTAGATAAATAAAACAAATCTCACAAAATAATCAAATACTCATGTTTTAATTTATTTTAATATATATTATTCCCCAATCCTTCCTAAGTATATTTCCGTTTTCAAAAAGATGGGCACTTTAAAACTTTTTGAGTTGATTTTTTTACCCGAGCACTGCATTGGCGCGAGGCACTCACCGCGATCCGGGCTATTACACCATTGGCGGGAGCGCCTCATGTCAATGTAGCGCTCGGGTAAAAAAATCATATCTCGAAAAGTTTTAAAGTGCCCATACTTTTGAAAACGGAAAAATTCTTAGGAAGGATTAGGGTATAACATATATTTTTTTAAGAAAATTAAAACATGAGTATTTAATTATTGTTTGAGATATGTTATAAGAGATAAGTTTTTTCGTTTTGAAAAAAATGTATTTTAAACTTTGAACATTTAGGCACAAATAAGTACAGAATAACTTTTTTTGTATAGGTAACGGTTTACGATATTTTTGAGTTCAAAGTGAGAGTGTACTAAAAGTTTATATTGTTATAACTTTTGTCACAATAATTTGTTTAACATCCAGTAACAACTAAACACCATGTCTTGATAGCCTTTATAATATATGTGAAATTTGCTAAAATCCCTGATGTACCCCCAAAACGTGTGCACTTATTTATGGAATGGCCGAAATATGATATATTATTATATTATAATACTATTTTTTTTAATGTCTGTCCATATTATTAAAATTATAAACTAAAAAATTATAAATTTAAAATGAGTCCATCACTGGCATATCATATAAAAGCTCATGAATTTCTAAAGATATTGGTATTTTTAGTATTAAAACATCTCAATTCAGGACAGCGCTTTTAAAGTTTTTCTGTAGCCAGGAAAAGTAAAAATTGTAAACTATTTAAATTCCAAACCCTCACAACTCCAAAACCGGATGATGTGAACAAAAAAACATATCTGGGATCTTCCCTAATACAAAAGTTATGAAACTGAAAATAGAAAATATTAAATAGTAAGATAAAATTCATTGGATCACTTGACATTGAATGACCGGTATTTGTGTTGAGTGGATTAACTTAAGTCACTCTTTATTAATTTTAAGTATTTATGTTTAATTTTGCATTATTATCATACAACATTGCAGAATAAAATAGTACTAAATCAACAAAAACAATCAAGAAATTGTGTGGTACTAAAAATAGTCGTGATGTGATCCCGGCGCTTACGCCATTATTTTTTAAATGAATTTCATACTCATATTATTTTTTTTGACTTCTAAACGGAAAACAATAAATTTGAAACTAATAATCGTTTTTAATACTTCTGCATAATATTATATAATAAACTACATAAAAAAAATGAATCTACTGAAAGAACGCCTTTTCTAGTCCCGAGATTTTATTAACCGTAATTGTTCAAACATTATTGAAATTCTTATTGTTTTTATCTTATTAACTCGGCGCGTTTAATTAAAACCCATCTTTGCTTTATAAAAAAAAATCAACAATTTATTTGCAAACAATCACCGTCACAGTTAAGACTACTATCCTATTGTTTTACTCAGGGTTGTTAAAAAAACGTTTTTTTTTTGTCATTTTAATTAAAACAAACCGTTTTTTTACAATACTTGTTTTTTTCATTGAAACAGCGTTTAAAACATTAACAATTAAAAACGTGTTTGAAACATGTTTAAAACACGTTTAAAACGTGTTTAAAACAGAACATATAGGGCATTTTTCTTTTGAATTTACATATCTTGATAATTACAGCGTTTTTTAAATGTGCGGGAATTCGTTGTTTTAAAGCGATTAATCTAAGGCTTTTAATGAGTGTTTCCACTCCCAGGCTAAGCATGAAGTAAAATTTCGAGTTTAGAAAAGCCTAAGAATTTGGATTGGCCGCGTAGCGAAGCGGAGCGGCCAATCCAAATTAGGCTTTTCTAAACTCGAAATTTTACTTCATGCGCCACGCTTAAAAACACTGATTTACACTGAAGTTCAAAACACACACACATACAACAACGATTATAGGCAACCTAATATACGTTAGAGTTATTGCCTTGCCTATAATCACTGTTTTAAACAATTTGTTCAGCGCAGAATTTGACTCACGTTTTTCACATCTACATATTAGATTGCTAAAGCCGTATATTTTAAACTTTACGATATTTCAGTGTTTTGTACGGGTGGCGCATGAAGTAAAATTTCGAGTTTAGAAAAGCCTAATTTGGATTGGCCGCTCCGCTTCGCTACGCGGCCAATCCAAATTTTTCAGGCTTTTCTAAACTCGAAATTTTACTTCATGCTTAGTCTGGGAGTGGAAAACCCTCGTTTAAAGATTCAAATTGAAATCTTAAAAAAAAACAACGAATGTCGTAAAATACATTGTATGAAAGAAGAATACGCTAGATTTAAAAATCATATTTATGCACACACAGTTGTGATATTTTATTGTAATAAGATGTTATGTTTAATAATGTAATTTAAAATGTCTTTAACAATTTAGCTAACATTTAAAAACGTTAGCAAAAAAATCTTAAAGAAGTAGTATAAATTATAATTTAGCAAATTTAAAATAATAAAGAAAATGTTTTGAACAAATTTAACGTTTAAAACATGTTTCAAACAAATTTAAGATTTAAAACATGTTTAAAACAAAACCGTTTTAAACACGACGGCTGTTTTTAAACATGTTTAAAACGCCCTTCTAAAACAAAGTGTTTTAAACATAACAACCCTGGTTTTACTAACCGGCGTATAATTGCTCATTGAATTCTTGTGGCTGCAAACCTAAAAAGCCAACTTTGTACCGCCCTTTTCATCGGTCTAAAAATATGGAAATCGCACGGCGCTATAGCATGGCTATAGCGTGAATGCTGTAAAATCCTAAATTTCTTTCATTAAAGATTTTCTTTTATCACATTAGCATTGTCGTGCAGAAAATGCCCCCACGCGTAAGTTTTTCCGCGCGTTTCCGTCTTATTGTTTAATGAAGCTTGTACAAAGTTTTATTGTATAGATTTACGATGACATTTACTCCAGGTTTCTTAAAGTCGATCAACAAGTGTCTTTTATAGTCAAATGAAAATGTTAACACCCTCAGCGCACAAACATTCTAGGACCGCACGCTGGTTAAACTTGCTCGGATTTTCAACAACAAAAGCCATTTTAAAATCGAATATTTCAGAAGTCAGAATAAAATCAATAGCCAAAGAATAATTAATGTGTTTCTTACAAACACTACTAAGATTATCCAAGAATTTAAATTCTTCCGTTTGTTTTCAAGGGATAGGTAATCAAAGATGGGTTTTAATTGAACACGCCTTGTATTATTCGTGTTTGTAATACTGTTTAAATGTGTTCAATGATGAAAGAAATAAACTCTAATTCATATTAAAAGTTTTCAACTAAGTATTGGAAAAATATAAAAAGGTGTTTTCTTTCCTTAGAAAATGTTTACGAATATCTATTAAATGTATTTAGGACGACACATGTCTCTTCCTTTCGCGCAATAAACATAACATTTTCATTTATTCCAAGACACAAACCAGAGAATTTACAATCATTTGTAATACCATTTCATTTGATCAAATTTAATTGAACTCAAAGTAATTGCAAATTCTTTCCACATCGGATCCACTAAACACTATTTCAAATTAGTACCAATATGCTTTTTTCTTCTTGGTACTTATTAAACTTAATGGAAACATAAATGCCAGAGGCACAGGATGCTTTCTAAAACCTTCTTTAATGAATTTCTCGGGCAAAATCGTATTGACAAAACTAGCAATATAAAATTTCCCGGTATCAGGTTACTAGCTGTTTCCCTTACAGAAATATAATTAATAGTATATTTAAATACATAACAACTCCGAGAATTATTTACATTGAAAAAGATCAGTTTATTCAACAACATGGAATTGATAATATTTGTTTTGTGTAGAGATTTTGAAAACATGTTTATTCACAATGTTATTATAGTATTGGAGTTTGACAGGCATTATTCTTTCAAGTGTACATATCCCAATTACTGCGTATATATATTAAATCTTCAGATATTCGTTGTTTTTTAAAAGAGTTCGATTTATAGCTTTAAACATGTATTTTCCTCTCCCCGATTAAGCTTGAAGTTAAACTTCCAGCTTCTCTAAACTCGCGCCACGCGTATAAAACACTGAATTATTGTGAAGTTTACAATACGTCACTACAGCAGTATGGTAACGACGTATATTTTGAACTTAATTTACAGCCAGTGTTTTATACGCGTAGCGCATGAAGTAACATTTCGAGTTCAGAAAAGCTTGAAAATTTGGTTTGGTCGCTCTGTTTTGCGGAGCGACCCAACCAAATGTTTAGCCGTTTCTAAATTCGAAATTTTATTACATGCTTAATTTAGGAGTAGAAAATAAACATTCGTTAAAACCTTAGAATTGAACTCTTTTAAAATACAATAAACGTCGGAAAATTCACAAAGTATGCATTTAAAGCCTATACATTTCTGAAATAGTAATATTTTTTGTTTTGAAATTTTCAAATTCTGTGACGAGCATTTAAAATTAATAGTTTTTTGTTATAATGTACCATAATTTTATCCCTCACTTTCTCAGATTTAAAATACGGCCAACATATTTAGTCAAATAATTAGTAATGACTAACGATTATTGCAATCATTTGTTGATTAATGATTGTAATCATCAATCAACAAAATAAATTTATGATATGACTAAAATAATAGTCATTAGTCACGACTAACAAATGTAATATTAATCATTAGTCGTTAGTCATCAATCGACAAATTTTTTTTTTAGATAATGCTATTTTTTATAAAATAATCAATCTATTACGTGACAAGACTTTGCAATCATTAAATAATTTCCTCAAATTCCTTTAAAATACTACTAACAGTTTTCTTAGGTTAAAGGTAAAATTATTTGGCTTATTTACAACAGGAATTGAATTAAATTTTAGCTAGCCTCTACTTCTTTTAACGAAATTTTATCAAGAGGTTTACAATATTACTCGATTTTTTTTATAAGAATCCATTTTAATGATTATTTGAAAGATGTGTTATTTTTTTCTATTAATCTATAATTTTTCAGATTATTTTGTTAAATCCTTTGTTATTTTGTTCACGTGGGTCTTTTTGTAAACACATTCCATTATTTTATAGATGTGGGTATTTTTTGTAAGAATTCATCGTCCTGAGCCAATAAGAGAGCAACTTATGGAAGCCAGTAGGGATGAATACGTCACTAGGCATCTAGTTGATGGAAGGATTATAAATTGCGACCAGAGGATTTCGTTAATCGCTGGTTATATGACTGAAGAGATTTCTGGACTGTCGGCTTTTAAGTTTATGCACAGGGAAGACGTGCGGTGGGTTATGATTGCTTTAAGACAAAGTGAGTACTCTTCAAATTCATAAAATAACCATTACTTCCCATTTTGCGAAACCTGTTAAAGCTGGTTATATTTTTATTGTGAGTGCGAAACCAATTCTGATTGTTGGTTTCAGTGTATGATAAAGGTGAAAGCAGAGGGTCATCCTGCTATCGCCTGCTTTCGAGAACGGGGCAGTTTATCTATTTGAGGACGTTCGGTTTTCTGGAGATAGACAGCACGGGCACCGTGGAAAGTTTCATCTGTATAAATTCTTTGGTGACTGAAAAGGAAGGGCTAAGGTTGATACAGGAGATGAAGCAGAGGTATTCAGCACTGATCAAATCAGCAACTCCAAAATTAAGAGTAAGTAATATTATTATTATTTCAATTATTTTTTTAAGAACCGGAGTATATTCAATAAAATTAGTATGTACTAAATCCATTATAATAACTTTATTCCATATGCCACATAGTATAATGTTATAATTAGTGATGTAAAATTACCGGTAATTTAAAGTAAGACATAAAATTAATGAAAAATCAAAAAGTACAATTAATTGTGAATTCATTGATTTTATAAAATGTATAAAAGTAGGAAAGGGAATCTATAAATATTGAAAATAAATTGCAAGCATGTTACTTGGAATTTTTTATTATTATTTTTAATCTTTAAAATGCATGCTGTTATATATAACAAAGTGTTTCATTTGTTATAAAACATTTTTTTCTGACATTCGAAATTATTAGAAAATTGTTAAACGATAGCGTTTTAAAATTTACACTAAACCAGCGTTAGCGCGCTTGGCGCATGAAGTAAATATTTCGAGTTTAGAAAAGCCTGAAAATTTAGATTGGTCGCTCCGCTTTGCAGAGCGACCCATCTAAATTTTCAGGCTTTTCTAAACTCAAAATATTTACTTAAACTTACATTCTTACATTATTATTCGCCAGTAGTAGCTTCATATGCACTCTAAATATTATTTATCTAAATTCTAGCGTTTTTAAGAGAACTTTTTTGTATCTAACATCTGTTGCCTTTAAACGCAAGCAGTAAATATACTTTAGAAAAGCTTGAACATTTCCGTCGACCAGCGCTGCATGTTTTAATCCACTCCTAATTATACTTCTTTATACAAAATTATAATTTTAAATAGTATTCTCCCCAAACATAAATGCCTTTGATTTTGAGGAGACTATGACCTTTTAAAGCCGTTATCTAACTTTTATGCTGTACGGAATCCTTTAAGCATGAGTAATACTTGTCTATGTGGACCCGTTCCAAAATTCAATTGCTCTAAACTATTTCAACCAAAATAGTAGTGGTGGTACATACGTAATATCCACCTGAAAAGGCTATTTATGGGCAAGCTCGTGGAATAAAATTTATATTCGTGCTAAAAATACAAAATCTTGTGTCGGTATAAGGACATCTAATAAATTGGTGCCCTCTAGAAAAGTCTTGCGAATCCTGGAGTTTCCGCAAAAAAACGCTTTGAAAATCTTAATACTAAAAAGACCTTACGTAATTAAAAATGAAGAATCAATTATTCAAAACGAAACGTATAACATTTCTACAATATTTTAATTAAGTAGAGTGCCAATTCATATTTTATTATCTCGATGTGATATAATATAAGTTTTCTCCGTATTTTTGGATCCGAAATTTGGTCAAATTAAAAGCAATGTTGTAATTATAAGTCTACAGTTTTGTAAAAATGTCTCATTTTAATGTAGTCAAAAAATATCGTCGATTTCTATTATTTTCTGCAGGAAGATTTTTTTTAGGTGCAAGCATTCAGATCCGCATACAAATGTTTTTAATGCATGATATATGTAACTATTCTGCTTCTTCCATTGTTGTATAAACGACTTTGATTTTCGCACTTTAACTTTCTAATTTTTTCATGGAGATTATCATTCAGTTTTAGTCGTACTTGACTCATATGACAGCTAGCGTGTTAAGACATTTAATTTTGCATGAGAAACCTTATATGTTCAAAATCTCTTATCCTAGGTAAAAAGATCAGATTTTAGACGTAAGGAAATCACACCAGAAATGAAGAAGAAATACTTATCTATTTAGATATTACAATATTTCATTGACTTTGGACCATTAGTGCTCTATTCGTCGAGTCATTAGCTTTATTCGTCAATTTAGACCGTTGCTTGCAAGAATTGATATTCAGACTTTTTCTGTGATTCTTTAGATCTTGTTTGATTATTTTTTAGATCTTCGCAGCTATGTTACAAGTTAGAAAAATACAACACATCTACAATTTCGTACAAGTATTTGATAAAAATACCTTGAAAATTTGGTTTCGTCGCGTAGAGAAGCGGACCATTTAGGAAAATTTGCGGAACGAATAGCAAGCTGCTTAAATTGCTTATAATTGTTGATAGAATTCGTTAAAAATTTAGTCAGATTATGCACTTATTGTGCACTACCGAATAATGTGAAAAGCAATTTTGACACGAGCCCTCTTTTCAAAAAATTATTTATCTTTATATTTAGACTTCCTTAAAATGCAAATAGTTAATAAATGTTTAATTGTTGATATCATTTTTTAACAATTTATTTGATAACGTTAATAGCAATTTTGACACCAATTCCCTTCTCGAAAAATGAATTATTTTCGATATTTAGATTTCCCCAAAATGCAAAATGTTTATAAAATTGTTAATTGTTGATAGAATTCATTGAAAATATACTCGAATTATGCACCCTTTATGCACTATCGAATAACAATAAAAGCAATTTTTACACCAACCCCCCTTTCGATAAATTAATTATTTTCGGTATTTAGATTTCGACAAATTGTAAATTGTTTATAAAATTGTAAATTGTTAATAAAATTTATTGAATACAGGGTGGGGTAGAAAAACCCATCCGATTTCAAAACGTTATAAAATTAAAACCACTCAACTTGACATAATTTTTTTTTTATTAACATATCGCAAATTTTATGCCATTTTTAAATTTAAGTTTTGAAAAGCACATCACTCAAATGTCGTCCTTGGGAGCGGATACACTGATTTAGGCGCTCGCGGTAGCTTTCCATGACTTCCACCGTCATTTCTACAGGAATTTCTTCAATTGCCCGAGCAATTTCCCTTCGTATAGCAAGAAGGGTCCTTGGTCGATGCTGGAATGCCTTCGATTTGAGGTAACCCCAAAGGAAGAAGTCACATGGAGTGAGATCCGGTGAGCGCGGCGGCCAGCCAATATCACCTCTCAGAGAAATGAGGCGTCCGGGAAACATTTCCCTGAGAATGTCCATTGATCGTCGCGATGTGTGGGCGGTTGCACCATTCTGTTGAAACCACACATTTTCCACGCCATTTTCTTCCATTTTTCGTTGAAGAAAATTTTCCAGCATGAAACAATAGCGCTCGCTGTTGACCGTTACGGTTTGCCCATTTTCTTCAAAAAAGTAAGGCCCCCAGACGCCTAGGCGGGATAGAGCACACCACACAGTCACTTTTGGGCTATGAAGGGGTTTCTGATGGATTTCCCGAGGATTTTCGTCACTCCAATATCGAAAATTCTGCCTGTTTACGGCGTCACAAAGGTGAAAATGGGCTTCGTCCGTGAAGAGCACAACATCGTCTATTGGGAGTTCTCGGAGATCGCGACACAGGTTCATACGGGTTTCAAAATCCCTTTCAATTAATTCCTGTGCAACAACCATTTTGTAGGGATGCATTTTGAGGTCCCGGTGCAAAATTCGCCGAATACTGCGGTTGGAAATCGCCAAAGCGAGCGAATGTTTTCGTGCCGAACGACGCGGGGAACGTTCAATCGCGGCTCTCACATTGGCCACGTTTTCAGGTCCTGTTGCTGTCCTGGGACGTCCAGGCGACTTCTTTTTCAATGCTGAACCCGTCTGTCGAAAATTTGACACCCACACTTTAATCGTAGCGTGATGTGGAACAGGATCATGGCGCCCGAGTCCGAAATGAATTCGAAAAGCACGTTGTGTAGCAATTATCGAACCGCCGTTTCCGTAAACCGCTCAATAACAAAAGCACGATGTTCACCAGACCAAGGCATATTGACTAATGACAAATGGCATAAAACCGGCTTTCTAACGGTTTTTACTCCACTACTCTACCTGTTCCCTCTTCTGAGAAAAAGGGATTTGAAATCGGATAGCTTTTTCTGCCCCTCCCTGTATATACTCGAATTATGCACCCAGTATGCACTATCGAATAACAATAGAAGCAAATTTTACACCAAACTCCTTTTCGATAAATTGATTATTTTCGATATTTACATTTCCCCACAATGCAAATTGTTAATTGTTGATAGAATTCATTAAAATATAACAGAGATTATGTACGATCGATTATTGTTAAAAGCAAATTTTAGACCAACCCATTTCTCTAAATTAATATCCTTTTATTATTGTTTAAAATAATCCGGGAATCAGCAAAATTACATAGCACATGTTTTACATTAAACAATATAATCAATATATTAGGTTGCCAGGTAAATAGAGTCAAAATACTTGTTTTGCCTGTCATGTTGAAATTACCATAATTTCCAAATCTACTGTGTAAATGGTAAATGGAGGTTTGAAATAGCAACATACAGGCAATGTTTCTTTTAAGTATACATAACTGTATTCGTTGCTTTCGAAAAGTGTTTAATTTAAAGCTTTTAACGAGTGTTTCCACTCCTATGGTTTGGTCGCGTAGCGAAGCGGAGCTATCAAATCAAGTTTTCAATCTTGTGTAAACTCGAGATTTTACTTCATGCGCCACGCGGCATCGAGATCCCCAAAATGTCGCTGGAAAAACGGGCACCCTGTATAACACTGAAATATCGTAAAATTCAAAATATACTACTTAGGCAGTGCACTCCACTATAAATCAGTGTTTAATACTTGTGGCCCATGAAGAAAAGCCTGAAAAGTTGGATTTAACGGCGCGACTCGCTTCGCTCGCGCGCCGTAAATTCAAATTTTCAGGCTTTTCTAAACTCGAAATTTTACTTCATGCTTAATGTGGGAGTGGAAATAATCGATAAATGCTTCAAATTGAACGCTTTTTAAATACATCGAATGTTTCAAAATATTCAAATCGGAAATGTATATATATAACAAATTCGCTATATATACCGAAAATTAATGAACTTAGGTTTATTCTATTCACTCTTGCTTTAGACGGAATTATTGTAACAAACTTTAGACCTCATAGCTACGCCACACAGTATAATCGTAATCACAAAAATTGGCCAAAAATTCTAAAAAGGTATTCAAATTAAACGCCTACCTTAAACAAAATCACTTCTGCATACTTCAGATTAGATGCATAGGCTTTTTTGCTAAGATTTACCGCCAACTTATGAAGTTAATATGCCTTGAAGAAGACCATTTTGTAAGAGAATTTAAAACGTATAAATAGCGCATGCTTTCGTAGTCTATATGTGAACTATCAAGTTGGATAACCAGTCATAAATTAAATTATATTTTATAATTAGTGTCTATTTTGATTAGATATTGTGAGTTTATTATTTAATTAAACTTTTTTATAAAAGCATGAAAGACACTAACCACAAAAACAAACGGTACGAATGTTATAAATTAACGATAATCTTTTGACAGATAAATGATGACAGATTGCGGTCTTGAATGTGTAATAGGGTTAATTCCACTTCAACACAAATATGAACAATCGTTCAACAATAAATAATACTCACACAGTCTACCCTTTCGCCTAAGTTACATAGAAACACGCTCTTTGCACAAAAAACGAACTCTTCCGTTTGGATGGAGTTTTCACGGCGTTATTGTTTGTTCCGTTTTAAAACATCTGACGCAAGCACAATTGTTTAACCGATTTAAGAATGATTTCTGTTTACAAACGTGTTTTACGCGGGTTAAACTAGTGAGAACGACGGAGATGTTGACGCGTTACTTCGTACTTTAACAAAATAACGTCGACGACGTCATCACCACCATGGTCAAATGTAAGACAAAATAAGCTGATTTGACTAGCGCAGCGCTGTTACTACACAGCGGCAAAAAATCGAACTAGGCAATTATTTATATTCGTGTTAAAATACCACATTTATCACGCAAAGCCCGTGTTTAATGTACTAGAGTGTTAAATGCACCCCATTTATGCTGCCCACATAATTAAATAATGCACATATTATAAGATTGTCGTGAACACAAACTATTATTCCTATTAATTGAAGTCTTTAGAATGCATATGTCATAAAAATTGCAAGTTAATTAACTTCATTTATTAGTATTTTTCTACACTTTTCAATACAACGGTTACACTATGCGCCGCTGTTTGTCCGCTATATTGGGTCAAAATTACTAAGAACCAATCAAAAAGAATTCCAGAGTTGTCCTACTGTGTTTAATTAAGTCACTATACTCCACGATAGCCCCGACCTGTTTCGGATCTATTGGTCATACATTTTATTATTTATTTTTTTGCATCCCAAATAGTTGATTTTATAGTTAAAGCAATCAAGACAAGTTATTTCACTAAGCCACGTCTATATAACGTCGAATCCACGTCATTGGCCTGTATTTGACGTAAAATTGCCAGACATGTTCCTTGTGCTTTTCTAATGTATAGTATTTTCTTTCCTTAGTTAAGTATAGATGAAACGAATCCATCCAGCGGCGGCGTCGAAGATCCTGACAGGTTGGAGCAAGCAATCGCCCATCTGATCCGAGACCTTCCCTCGCCCGAATCGGAAACGTCCGAAAGCCCATCTTGTCACGAGAACCAAGACTGTCCTTTAACCCCATCGACTGATTACTCATCGAGCTCCCCGCGTCCCTCGAAGAACATTTATATAAAAGTAAAGACTGCAACAAAACGGCCGCCCAACAAAGACGCCCCAACATCCAGCTCAACAAAACGGCACAAGCGCGAATCGTCGTCATCGGAATCGTCCCCGTCACCGTACGAAGTAAGCACAGCGGGAGATCGCAGGTGATACCTCTTGACCAACTGACTTTTCTAATTGCTAAGCCGAGAGTCGGTGAAAGAACGGGCGCGCGATTATTTATTTATAATTCTATTTTTTACTTTTTGGCCATTTACACGAATCACTTGTATTTGTGCCATTTATTTAAAACATGAGACTGAATACTGCATATTTTAAAATATATAAAAGACTTTCGAAAACTTTCTGAATAAAAAAAAGCAAACAAAAAAAAAACAATTAAATTCAATTAATTGGCGGTTACATGCAATACTCAATAATTTAAATTAATTTCATGATATACCAAAGATGGTGATATGTATTACTATTGGCATTTACATTGATTGAGTTTAAAATATGTACATTTTTTAATTGAATTACAAAAAAAACGAAAACTATTTACAAAATTTAATAAAAAATAATATAAAACACCCCCCGTACACACAAGTGTATTGACTTTTAATGAAATTTTGTATTCAATATATTTTTATCGTAATTTATTATCTATCATATATTTAGGTAATGACACTCATAGCAGTATACAAATTGAAGAAAGTACTTATAAATGAAATGAAATTCAGATGCAGGTGAAATTAAAACACATTTAAATAAATTTTGGCTGCTCAGTTACAATATTTGTTTACAACGAATTATTATACTATCATAATCTGAAATATAGGTTTCTTTTATTTAATTATTCATTTAAGTACATTTATTAGATACAAGTATCTCAAAGGAGCGTTCAACATTTTTTAATTAAAACACCAAAAGGCTTGTTAAACAAATATCCGTATATTTTAACCGTATAACGGAGTATTATTTAAATGTTAATAACACAGTGCGACAAATTCATCCTTTTTTTCTGAATTAAAATCTAAAAACAAAAATTAAAAATTTGTGTGAAAGAAAAAATAAATCTAATTGTTTAGATCAGATTTGCATTCAAATTATTTAACTTCTTGCACCTAAAATGACGTGTCTTCATTTTAGGTGAAAGAAGTTAAATAATTTGAATTCGATTAGTTTTTCAATTTTGATGAAAAAAGTTAAAAAAAACCGCATGAAACACATTTTCATTTTTCATGCGTTTTTTTTTTAAAACTTTTTCCATCAACTAAAATTACGTGTGTTATTGCAAATTTGATCTTTATATAGGCCATTTTAGGTTAGGTTTAGATGAAAAACTTCGTTTGCTTTATGGTGCTCAGCATTGGGATTTTCTAAAGTATTAAAGATACGAAAACGGTTAAATTAGATAAAAGCTTCCATTTTTAATAAATTGGAATTTATTTGTAAACAAAATAAAACTACATTGACAAATTTCATCTAGCGTAATTGGTTTTCAAGATATGGCGAAAAAAGTGAAAATCGACAATATTTTATTTTTGCCATAACTTTGTTTAGATAGATACCTAGCTGAAATTTGAAATGTATTAGAATAACATTTAATCGATTTTCACTTTTTTTCGTCATATCTTTAAAACAAATGATGCTAGATCAAATTTATTAACGTATTTTGATCTTGTAATCAAAATGAACACTTTTGTCTCATTTAACCGTTTTCGTATCTCTAATAGTTTACAAAATCCCAATGGTGAGCACGATAAAGCAAACGAACGGTATATCTAATTTTCGAAACTTCAGACCTCGATAAAATCGTTAAATGACCCAATATCGCAAAAAACAGTTGGATGTATTTTTTCTTTCACACAAATTTTTCATTTTTGTTTTCAGATTTCAATTCAGAATTTTAGTGTCGCACTGTGTTATTTTTGTTTAATATTGTTTACTTTAAACAATTATCAAAAATATTTATAAATTATCAGCCTTATTAATAGACGTTACCATACAGCTTTTACATGGTTCTAAAGATGATACTAACATTTTCGTATTAATGAAACATTCTAGTAAATTACCATTGTTGGCTTACAACTACTAATTAAAAGACACGAGATTCGTGTTTTACATAACTTGGCTATAGCATAAATAGGATAATCGAGAATTTATTTATTTTAATGCTATAAATCATAAATGTACATACCTATATAATCAGTATATCTTAAACTTAAACCATATTTTAGTGTTTTATACGCCTGGCGCATGAAGTAAAATTTCGAGTTTAGAAAAGCCTGAAAATTTGGTTTGGCCGCTCCGCGCTTCGCGCTACGCGACCAAACCAAATTTTCAGGCTTTTCTAAACTCGAAATTTTACTTCATGCTTAATCTGGAATTGGAAACACTTGTTCGAAACTTCAAATTGGATGTTTTTATAAAATCGACGAATGCCTGAAAATGTATAGCGTATACATCAGGTATATTTAAAACAGGGTTTCCCAACCTTTTTATACCATCGACCTCATTTAAAGGAATGGCTATATCGACCCCTTAATGTTAGTTAATGTCTTTTCTATTCCTTTTCTATGAATATGAATATCTAGCGAGTTTGAAGGCGAAACGCATCAAATACTTTATCTAGGGGGACAAGTTTTTGAGCAAAAATTGGCTCACCACCTTTTACCCTCTGCCCCACTGTCTACTACTGTCTTAAAAATCTCAAATGAAAAGGGGTATATAGTAATATTTGAAAGGACTTTTTAATGGCTGCATGTTGGTGTTTGATTTTTAAAAATCGGTCGTTTCGTTTTCGAGATATTTGGCAAATCTTCTCACCTTCAATTTCTGAAGATCTGAATATTTTTTAAATGACCGCCGAAACAGATCAAATACTTAACCCTTTCGGCCCTGACGGTGGCGTTTGCCACCACTAAGATTTGGTAAATATACTGAGATTTTTCCTTTTAAATATACATACATATTTGCATGAGCTGTAATTTTCCGAATATCGTTTGTTTTTTAAAATACTTTAATTTGAAATCTAAACGAGTGTTTTCCACTCCCAGATTAAGCATGAAGTAAAATTTCGAGTTTAGAAAAGCCTGAAAATTTGGTTTGGTCGCGTAGCGCGTAGCGCTACGCGACCAAACCAAATTTTCAGGCTTTTCTAAACTCGAAATTTTACTTCATGCGCCACGCGTTTAAAACACTGATTTTAGGTAAAGTTCAAAATATTCTACTAAAGCAATATGATAAAAACGTGTATTCTGAACATCATATCACATCAGTGTTTAGTACGCGTGGCGCATGAAGTAAAATTTCGAGTTTAGAAAAGCCTGAAAATTTGGTTTAGTCGCTCCGCGCTTCGCGATACCCGACCAAACCAAATTTTCAGGCTTTTCTAAACTCAAAATTTTACTTCATGCTTAATCTGGGAGTGGAAAACACTCGTTTAAGACTTAAAAAAAACACAATTATCTGAAGATAACAGCGTATGCAGTATATTAAGATATGTATACTTAAAAGAAAAACTATCTGTATATCTGAGATAGTAATAATTAATATGCAGTGTACAAAAAATATATTTGGGGACCCGAAAAATTACAGGGCTGAAAGGGTTAATCAACTTAGTCAATATTTCCACTAAAACTTGTCCGCATCGATACAGTTTTTGACGTGTTTCAGTTGAAAGGGAATACATTTTATAAAACAGGAACATATTAATAAAATAACAAAAAAATATTAACAGATACACAGGGGAACACATTTAGGGATTAAAATACCGACTAATCACTTTGTTAGTTAATTTAATACGTTAATATTACTTTATACAAGAATAAAATGTATTTTTGGTATACAATGGAACAAAATAAGTAAGTAAGTTGTAAAATGAGAGATTATTGTTCTTTGTGAATGAATGCAAGATGCGAAAAATCGAATAAAATAATCGTTTTTTAAAGTTCATTTGAAAATAACTCACAATTATCGATGGGGTATTTCAGATTTTCACTTATTTTGAAAGAAAAATGTTTCGTTAATATCCAGACATAATTTCATGAACATTTTTGTACAATTTTCTGGCTTCTTTAACTTTTGCACGAATAAAATTTCAGTTTAAAATTGTTCGAAAACTATTTACGCGGTGTTTTTGAATTATCTATGATTTTAAGGTTGCGGTTTACTAGAGTGAGACAGACTCTTTCCAGCCGTTATCTAAAGTAGAAGAAACCTATATTACTTTTTCCAGCATAAAAAGGTAATGCATTTTTTTAGTGATTTTTTGGGAGGGTTTGGCTTTTACCTGGCTTTGCTATCTTCAACATCAATTTTTAATTTTGTCTTAATAGTCACTTAACTTATTACCAAGTTATATGTACATTGGACGTTATATGTACATTGGACGTCACAACACATTGACACGACATCCAGGGTCACGACGAGATATTATTTTTAAACATCTCCCCGTGCACGGGGATCGAACCCGGTCTGTGCGCGGTTTCACACATAACGATATTGTCGTGGTCGCTGTCGTTGTCGTCGGCGGATGAAGTTTTCACGCACAACGATAAATGTATCGTTGTCGTCGAAATACTATTTTTGAAGTCGGTGTGATATGTGCGAACGCCGAACCGACAATGTCGCTGTGTGTGAAGAGGTAAATGCGCCTCTGTTTACATTGCGAGTAGAATCGGAGCGATAATTCATCGAATGATTCACTCGCCAGTCGAACGTGCACAGCGACAACTGTAACGCTCAGCGATGTTGAAGTCGAACCGCTAGCTGTGTGAAACCGCCCCATTTGAACCAATGCATTTGGGAGACACAATGACACCCTCGACGATTCCGACAACGACTATATTGTTATGTGTGAAACCGCCCTGTGGCTCGCCGAGCGACATACCGTCCGGCGATGTTACCGCCTCTTCAACCACCTGCCCTTTTTAGTGATTGTTTAGATGATTGAATGCAGAATTTACGGACACCTTTAAATTTAACGTAACATAAGTTTTCGTTGCTTAAAATGACTAAATAAATCACGCAAAAATAACTACTTTTAGGAGTTTTTTACAAAAGTATAAAAAAACTAAATATCTTAATTGTTTTAAATTGGTGACATTAAAATCCCACAAGTTTAAGCATTATTCTGATGTATCACACAATGTTGTCCCGTAATCAGAACATTTATGGGGCTGGAACTAGTTACTACCTAGAACGTTTGATTTTACCCGTTATAAATCGCAACCTTAAAAGAGCAATGTTTATTCAAAAAAACTTGTTCACAGATGTCTAACAAAAATTACAACGTATGATTGTTTTTTAATTTACGTACCCGAAATATATAATAAATTCTCACTTTCTTTAAATTCAATTGAAAATAGTTCAAAAATTATTGGTTTTTAGATTTTCACATATTTTGAAAGAGCAATATTTTTTTGATATCCACAGAAAATTTCATAAAGATAACTTGTTAATTTTCCAACTAGTGATTTTTATGTGTAATTTTACGCTACTGAAAATTCTAATAACTAACTTGCCGGTAGTGCAATTGAAAACAATTCAAACACATTGATGTGTGTTATTATATTTTAACATACTGTAAAAGAGCAATATTTTTTTACTATACATACAAAATTTCATAAAAATCCCGTTTACATATTTTAATTTAAAGAAAAAATCCGAAAAATATTCCATCCTATGATCTTTTTAACTTTCAATTTCACTCAAATTTGAATGATTAGTGATAGGCAAGATCGATCAAAAAAGATTGACTATTCGACCTGTACAAGTGATCGAGTCGCTCGATCCCCTTCAAACGGCTTGATATTTTTCATTAATCTTTTGTGATTGATCATTTTGATCAATTTTTTTGATTGATCTGTTCTAGTGATGCGAACAGTTGATATACTAATTAGTAATTAAACGATAATGGTATGGAGTAACAAATTAGTAGCGATTATAGGCAGTGGGAAGTAAAAGAGATACGATATTTTTTGTTTTGCTCTTTACTTTTCATCGATGGATGTATTTGGTGTAGATAGATTCGATTTGCTTTTTATATCAGCTGCGGAAATAGACCTTTTTTATCGCCTCAAAATAATCAATTATTAAAATATATCCACTATTTCCATCACCGGTTTTTTGATCGATATGATCGATACTTCAATTGATCGATCCTTAAAATACTTGATCTTGCCCATCACTAATCTTGATATTCAATTATAAACAACTCAAAAACGATTGATTGGACATTTTTAGATATTCACATATTCCGAAAGAGTTTGCTGTTTGTTTAATTAATATTAATGAAAATACCTCCAATGGTTTCCAATTTATACTTTTTTAATTATAACAGAAAAAAAATAATATAAGCAAGTTCAATAAACAAAAAACTTACTGATTATTTCCTAGGTTTCTAAATTTATTAAAGCTAACAAGTCACTAAGAATTATTTATTATGATTAAAGCACTCAATAATTTATACCTTAAAAATTCAATGGTTTTGTACGTTTTTATCCACGTAATTAATTTTAGAAATAATTTTATTTAAGATCAAAAAACCTTGCCGAAATTAACATTTAACACAAGCAACCATACAAAACTTAAGTGTTAACATTCTGGAGGACAAACTCGAGACAAAATTACAGCACCCTAAACATTTATATCGTAATTTTTTAGACTTCTGAACTTTTACTCATAAAATAAGGATGTTGTGTTATACTGGCAAGTTACCGGTAAACCGGTTTTAATTGATAAATATACCGAGATACTGGTATTTGAAAGAGTCGGTATATTTCCAATCCCTGAATACATTTTAAACAAAAATATAAATAAAATAACAAAAGATATATAACTGTTTTGTGTTGTAGGCGTTTGTACCACAAAGTAAACGCCTACAACACAATCTTAAATACAATTGTAAATAAAACACTTTTTACTTTGTTTAACCACCGGTATTTTGCACTTCATTTGTGACTATAGTTTCAACTATCTATAACTCATTATCAAACCAAAAGAGACCAAAGTTATCAAACTTTTAGTTTGATAATGAATACTAGATAGTCGAAACTATAGTCACAAATTAAGTGCAAAATATAGTGGTTAAACAAAGTAAAAAGTGTTTTATTTACAAAAGATATATAAACATATAATAATTTTTAGAGTGTTGCATAAATGCAGCAAACGTAAGGTTCGAGTAGAAATAATTTTGGTGATGAGAAGATTGTGCTTGGATGATGTTGAAGATATATTAGGTTAAAAGCTACTCAATATCATTTGTAGCCCACATAATCTTTGAATTTATAGTAACTTTTAATACTTGATTATATTTAATATTAATAATCAATCTTTTAATTGCATTTATAAATTTCAATATTTTCGGTTTTAATATTGTAATTTTTATTTGTCGACACTTTGTCTATCATCGACCCCCTGTAAAACTTCATGGACCTTCAGGGGGGTCGGTGCCGACCCCGTTAGGAAACGCTGATTTAAAAGAAAAATTGTCAATATGTAATTTAATAAATAAGTCATTCATAGAATTCATAAAAAGAAATAGAGAATTTCATCTATAATGAACTTTTTAGAGTTAACTCTAAAATTGTTTGGCCGTCAATACGTTAATGGCAATTAAGTATAAAATTAAACACGCGGTTTGTTTCACATAAATTAAAACAATTTTTTATTCTGACTGGTTTCGATTTTTACATACATTTAAAAGAAACTATTCTTTGAAAATGATGTACAAATTAAAACTAGTCAGAATAAATATAATTTTTTAAAATTTATGTGAAAAATTAAACACGTGGTTGAATTGTTTACCTAATTGTTTAAACATGTATCACCAAGTGTTAAGTGAGAAATTGCTTTAATAGTAACTAATAGCATATAGATTCTATCATATTTACACAAAATGTTAGTATCGTGTTTGTAAAAGGTAACTAGCATGAATCTATAATAATATAGATTACTAAGGCTGTATATTTTGTTGTTTTTTTAGTAAGCCGCATTTGATTTTGTTTATCATATCGTCGTGTCAACGTTACAACGTATCGAATGTGAAAAAAACATTTTTTTTTTAATTTTGTCACTTTCGCTAGTTGCTTCAAGGTCAATTCCCACAAAACTAAAGCGAATGTGAGTTTCTCTTTAGAAAGGCCTCAATCATAATTGTAAAATATGAAAAGGTCAAAACGATCATTGTATACATAGCTTTGAATCAGTTAATTTAGCCCCCTTAAAAGTAATGATTTTCACATTCAATAATTTACAGACGACATGATAATATTTTGTTTAGAATAAAATAAATTGAAATATTTACTTGAACCAGCATTAAACAAAAACAATAATTTATTCATTTGAATATGTTGATAGTTTTGATTAAAGTATATTTTATGATTAACACAGTTTGATACAAGAAGTATCTTGTGGAGAACAAAAAAATCATAGTGGTCTCTCTGTTCAACAAAAGCTTGGGAACCAATAAAATTGTCCAAAAATGTCACAACTGTTGAACAAGTCATAATTGTTAAAGAATGTGAAATATTCACTTTAAAATTATTTTGTTATTTTTCTTTTCATTTAACACAAAAACAATTATATTAACAATTATTACTGGTTTTTTTTTGTTTTATTTTCATCATGTATCAAATGAAATGCTTATTTTATTAAATGAAATTTTCATTTTATCAAATGAAAATCCCACATGTTAGTTTTATATCAATATATTTCAGTATTTGTCAAATTACTTTCCCCTTTTATAAAATGATTTTGCCCTTTTATCAAATAATTTTCCCCTTTTATCAAATGACTTTTCCATTTTATCAAATGATTTTCCCCTTTTATCAAATGATTTTCCCCTTTTATCAAATGATTTTTACCTTTTATCAAATGATTTTTCGCTTTTATCAAATGATTTTCCCCTTTTATCAAATGATTTTCCCCTTTCATCGAATGATTCTCCCATTGTATTCTTACAGAACAAAATCTTTGTTTTTTAATGAGCTCGATTTGAAGCTACTATCGAGTATTTGCACTCCTTAAAGCATGAAGTAAAATTTCGAGTTTAGAAAAGTCTGAAAATTTGGTTTGGTCGCGCAGCGAAGCGAACTCAAAATATTCTTATTTAGCAGTACATTTTAAATCCTGTGTGGCGTAAAAGTAAGTAAAATTTCGAGATTAGAAAAACCTAAACTAAATTTTCAGACTTTTCTAAATTCCTAATTTTACTTCATGCATAAGCAAAGAGTGGAAACACTCGTTCAAAACATTTTAAAGAAAAATGCCCTGTATTTAACGCCCTTGCACATTATTTAACTATTTTTAAATTGAAAAGTCATTTGACAAATAGTGAAGTATGTTGATATAAAACTGACATGTGGGATTTTCACTTGTTACATCGTGAAAATTGAACGAATACTCCTGTAATTACATTGTAATTAATTAATGCTTAACAAACATGCAACTCGTAATAATTTTTTTCCTTAATTACATGAAAAACAGCCGTTGGTTTGATTTTTGTTCGGTGATTAAGCAAACAAATTATAGTATAAAATTGCTCAACAAAATGCAAAAAAGACGCATTCATATGCATGTACTATATTTTTTTGTTGTGTACTGATTAAATTCTTTATTTAATTTACCGAAATACCGGTAAAAAACTTCCAAATTTTGAAGTGCATTTTTGGTATTAGAATCTTAATACAGAATGTGATAGTATAATATCAAGGGTTTAAAAGTAAAATACATTAAGTGCTGTTAAATTCCGGTGCACTTAATGACTTTTACCCTTAAACAAGTTACTTTTAATTGTTTCGAATCAATTCAATATCATTACGTTTTAAATATGCTTGTACATAAATGTTGCATGTATTATTCGATGTGAATACAAAAAAACAATCATAAACCATATTTACATACAATACTGGAGAAAGAGTATATTTTATGAAAACTAATTGTATCAGAATTTCTAAATATTCAATGTGTTAACGGATTTAATTCAACGTTTATATAGTAATTGCCGATTTTTGGCTAAAAGTATAAACACTATTTCTTCTTGTACTATCAAAAAAATCATTTCATTTATAAACGTATGTACAGGGTGAAAAAATCTACATCAACTTAGCTTTGAAATATTTTATGAACGTCTATATTTGCTATCGAAAAGTTAACTTTTGATTTAGATTTGAGCCACCGTATTTTAATATTAAAATTTAAAACAGCGAGCAATTTCATAATGATATACTCCTATTAAAAATCAAAGATTTTATTGTCTGTGTTTTTAACACTCTGTTTAAATATAATATCATGTGTTTCCTAAGGAGGAAATAATAGTTAAGTTAAAATATTTCTTTCATTTTCTCCATATAGAATGAGCTAGTTTATTTGTTATATATTTTCTATATTTAATAAATACAGGCTGTTTCTTCAGTGCGTCCTAGGTAGATATTTGAGCTCTCTTTAAAGACAGAAAAAAAGCTGATGCTACTTACCTATTTTGAATGAATCACCTAATATCTTTTTTCAAAATCGCAAGATAATTTAATGAATAAAATTACATGAATTATTTTTTCTGAAATATAATGTCAAAGTAGAATTTTGTTGTCAAAATATGAGATATCATATTTTAACCCATTAAGCGCCATTGATACATAACGCAATATTATTAATTTGTTGTTAAATAAATTACTAAATAAGTTAATTTGATGCATTATATCATTTGACCTGACTTGAGAATGTGTAAAGAAAAATGTAAATATTTTGTTATTTAAATATTTCGTTTATTACTCATTTTAAAAAAAGGATTTTTCAGTGTGTTTCTAACTTCACATAATTTCAGTGTTTTATACGCGTGGCGCATGCAGTAAAATTTCGAGTTTAGATAAGCCCGAAATTTTCCTTTATGCGCCACGCGTATAAAACAGTGATTTAATGTGAAATTCAAAATACACTGCTTATGACATATGTGAAGCCTAAACCTTTACACAGTATATATTGAGATGTGTATACTTAAAAGAAAAATTTCCCGTATAAATAATTGTGCTTTTTACAAAAGTCACAAGAGTCGAGTAAAATAATATTATATATATTAAGGTTGAACTGTATTTTAATTATCGTTTGAAAAGAGTTTTAATTTTTTACTAAGCACTATATACTTATATAATATGCTTAATAAGTTATCATAACACTCACTTCTAATGCCTATTAAAAGGCAGTATTTTATGTTGTTGTTTTTATTCATTACAATTTTCCTGAATGATGAAGTAATAGAAGAAGTAAAACTCCTTCCACTAAAATGTTTCACGAATATTTAAATTGGTTAATTTACTCCTCTATTCTAGATATTCAAAAAAAATTAAGTGAACTGTACCCCTTAAATTTAAACATTTATTTTTAATGAATAAAAACAGTTTAGTATAAAAATTAGTAATTTTTCTTTGTAATTAAAAAAATACTTCGTGGGAACACATGATATGAAAATAAGAGACAAGAAATTATTTGTATAACTTATTTATGGTCATAAATGTACATAACCTGAAACATCTACCCCCTCCCAAAAAAACAACTCAAGTCAATCGTGTCACTTAAAGAAAAAAACTTAAAATAAAAAAAACAATGTCAATGAATGATCTGTGGTTTGATGGCCGTAAATAGGTACATGATAAGAAAGGACCATTAATGTGTAGTGCTTAGTGATACCGAGAAATAAAAAATAAATAAACAAAACTCTATGTGCAACTGCAATGTCATATGTATATTACGATTTTTGTTTCAAACTGTATATTTTGTATAATATATGATGCTAAAAAAACATAACACTGTTTCAAATATATTTAGCTGTTAGTAAAATAATTTTTAGTATGTCTGTGATGAATATTGTTTAAGAGCAATTATGTTTATATTATTATCTATGTGTATATTTTTGTTAGTACAAATTAGTGATTGTATTTTTATTTTGTTTTACTTTTTTTTTGTTTGGTGCGTTAAACCAAAGACGTTTTGGTTTTTCTTTTATCCATGTGTTTTAATAAATTTCATCATCGTATATTTAAATTCCAATTATGCTTTCGGACGATTTTTTTTATTGAAAATAATAAAATTTATTATAAAATTCTTTAATTTTTACCTAATTGGCCTCAACTTCCTGAACATAAATTCAAATCCATAAAATATTAATTATTTAATTATACTTGTTGTTGTGTTCTACATTTGTAGTTTATATTTCTGCTTGTAAAATGTAAAGCGTATATAAGGGCAGTCTCATAAAATATTTGAACTGTGTTCTGTGAACTGCAGTTTGAAGTGGCATTTACTTTGTTCTAATTTCATTTGAACTGCTATTAGTTTTCAACTTTCCTAATGCCATTTTGAATTGCAGTTTAGTTTCTATTGTTGTAAGGTCGTTTTGAACTACTCTATTGTTGCAACACCATTATAAACTAATCTTAATTTTCTATTGTTCTTATGTCATTTTAAATTACAGTTCTTTTTCAGTTCTTTTTTAAAATGGCATTGGAATAACAGCAAATTAACTGCAGTTTAAAATTAAATTTTGAGTTGACCAATAGAAAGTGATCTACAATGTTTTATTAGTGTACTTGTAATGCAATTTTGAACTGTTGTTCCAATGTAATTTTGGACTGTAGTTCAGCTTTTATTATTGTAACGTTGTATCATTTTCTATTGTACTAACATAATCTTGAACTGTAGTTAAATTATCAATTACTCTAATGTTATTTTAAATTACAGTTCATTTTCTATTTCTATAATGTAATTTTATTCATTATTCAAATATATTATGCAACTAGCCCTTAATGATTTTTAACTTATATTCAAAATGATTGTGTAAAAATACAGAATTTTTATTAAAACACATACCCACACCCACATATTATATATCTATCTTTAATCACATGTACCCTACATAATTTTAGATAGCTGATGATGAGTACATTATTTTAATAGTAATTTCCATTAGTACCTACCCACACATTCAAATAAAACAATACCTTGTAATATATCAATAGTTTTAACCCTGTATTGTAATATATTATTTTTACATAATTATTAAGTATGTAACATTTGACATGTTAATATTCTTACATATTTCATGTACATAATGAATTATTATTACAATATTTGATTTTGAGTTTGTTACAAATATATGAATACTTTTCAATTGTTTTGTTTTGTTCATTTAAAAACATCATTTTATAAAGTGTTAAAATAACCTTAAATAGAGATGGTGGATTTAACAGCAGAATTATATCATTTGTTTAATGGTAAAACTCAGCATTAAGTACCTACCTACATAGAAGATTATACTCCCAATACTTAATGACTGTTACTCATGGGCGTAACCAAGATTCTGAGCAGCAAGGGGTACGAGACAAAAAAATGTGCCCAACTTAATTTAAATTTTAATAAATGTCAAGTACTACTGTTTTTTAAACATGGATTTGCATTCCTTGTTTAAGCATGAAATAAATTTTCTAGTTTAGAAAAGTCTGAAAATTTCAATTTGCCGGGCGTAGCGGTTTTTATTATTTTGGTGCATTTATTTTAGAATAAAGAATAAAAACTGTAGCAAGAAAAAAAACAATTGATTATATTTTCTTATGCAATTAGAACCAAATTAAAAAAATCGCGTTTCGTTTTATTAGAAATCGGAAATAACTTTTCTATCATAGGCATTCATTGAAATGTCTACAGTTTACTACATTCATGTTCAATTTTTCTTATAATTATCAATTTTGTTTAACAACTTGATCAATTATTATTATAGAATGTGTTTTATACACATTGTAGCTATTAAATGCAACAATAAAAGTTGGGTCACCGCCCTCGGAACTTAAAAAATTATAATAATTCGTACTTGCTTTTTCACACGCTCGCGCTTCTTTTTCAAATTATTTAATAGCTTAGGGTGTGTACTGTCCAACGGTATGCTTACTTTCATTATGGCATTTTAGAAACATTGTTTAATTTTAATTTGTAAAAGAAGCGTGTGCGTGTAAGTGACGTAAGTACAATTGATTTTTTTGTTCAAGTTATAAAGGCGGTGACCCTAATTTTATTGTTGCATGTAATAGCTAAGGGTGTGTACTGTCCAACGGTATGCTTATTTTTGTTATGGCATTTTGAAAACATTGTTTAATTTTAATTTGAAAAAGAAGCGTGTACGTGTAAGTGACTAAATACAAATTATTTTTGTTCAAGTTTTGATGGCGGCGACCCTAGTTTTGTTGTTATATTTAATAGCTAAGGATATGTGCTGTCCAACGGTATGCTTATTTTCATTATAGCATTGTTTAATTCTAATTTGAAATAGAAGCGTGTGCATGTAAGTGACTAAGTACAATTTTTTTTCAAGTTACGACGGCAGTGCTCCTAATTGCATTTAATAGCTATGGGTGTGAACTGTCCAACGGTATACTTATTTTCGTTATAGCATTTTAGGAACATTGTTTCATTTCAATTTAAAGAAGAAGCGCGTGCGTGTAATTGACCAAGTACAAATTCATTTTTTTGTTGTAAGTTCCGAGGGCAGTGACCCTCATTTTATTATTGTATTTATTAGCTAAGGGTACGTACTATTTAACGGTATGCTTATTTTCGTTATGGCATTTTAGAAACATTGTTTAATTTTAATTTGAAACAGATGCGCGTGCGTGTAAGTAACTAAGTACACATTTTTTTTACAAGTCCGAGAGCGGTGACACTAATTTTTATTGTTGTATTTAATTGCTAAGGGTGCGCACTGTCCAACAGTATGCTTATTTTCGTTGGCATTTTGGGAACATTGTTTAATTTTAATATGAAAAAAAAGCGTGTGCGTATAAGTGACTAAGTACAAATTATTATTTTTTTTTAGTTCCGAGAGCGGTGACCTTAATTTTATTAATGTATTTAATAGCTAATGGTGTGTACTGTCCAACGGTATGCTTGTTTTGGTTATGGCATTTTAGGAACATTGTTTAATTTTAATTTTAATTAGAAGCGTGTGCGTGTAAGGGACTAAGTACTATTTTTTTTTTTCAAGTTCCGAGGGCATTGGCCTTAATTTTTCGTTGCATTTAATAGCTAAGGGTGTGTACTGTCCAACTGTATGCTTATTTTTGTTGTGGCATTTTGGGAACATTGTTTAATTTTAATTTGAAATAGAAGCGTGTGCATGTAAGTGACTAAGTACAATTTTTTTTAAGTTCCGAAGGCGGTGACCCTAATTTTATTATAGTATTTAATAGCTAAGGGTGTGCACTGTCCAACGTTATGCTTATTTTCGTTATAGCATTTTGGGAACATTGTTTAATTTTAATATGAAATAGAAGCGTGTGCACGTAACTGACTAAGTACATTTTTTTTAGTTCCGAAAGCGGTGACCCTAATTTTATAGTTGTATTTAATAGCTAATGGTGTGTACTGTCCAACAGTATGCTTATTTTTGTTATGGCATTTTAGGAACATCGTTTAATTTTAATTTGAATTAGAAGCGTGTGCGTGTAAGGGACTAAGTACTCATTTTTTTTAATTTCTGAGGGCATTGGCCCTCATTTTTTGTTGCATTTATTAGCTACGGGTGTGTACTGTCCAACGGTATGCTTATTTTCTTTATAGCCTATTAGTAACATTGCGTAATTTTAATTTGAAAAATAAGCGCGTGCGTGTAAGTGACTAAGTACAAATTAAAATCTTTATTTCAAGTTCCGAGGGCGGTGGCCCTAATTTTATTATTGTATTTAATAGCTAAAAGTGTGTACTGTCTAACAGTATGCTTATTTTTGTTATAGCATTTTAGACACATTGTTTAATTTTAATTTAAAAAAGAAGCTCGTGTGAATGAGTGACTGAGTACAATTTTTTGTTAAGTTCCGAGGGCGGTGGCCCTAATTTTTATTGTTGTATTTAATAGCTAAGGGTGTGTACTGTCCAACGGTATGCTTATTTTTGTTATGGCATTTTGGGAACATTGTTTAATTTTAGTTTAAATTAAAAGCGTGCCTATGACTAAGCACATTTTTTTTTATATGGGGGTTGAAAATTAGGGGTAGCTATGTCATAAATATACATAGTACATGCATCAGAACGTATTGTTAATATAGTTTTATTTTTTAGTAAATAATTTTAGAAATATGAATATTATAATCTATTGCTGGAATCTATTGCTAACTTTACATCTGTTTTTAGATTATATAAATAATTGCATATATTTATGTACAATAACTGATACAGCATATTGTGAATGATTTAAATAGTTAGTTAAGAAATGTAAGTATTATACAGAGTGTTTCATGTAATTTGAGACTGCAATTTTTTTAATTTTTAGTTAAGATTATACGTCAGAATAGCGATAATAAATTGTGTTCCTGTTCTCCGAAAATAAGCATTATGTGATGAAATAATTTTTAAATCATTATTAACCGTATAGGAATTACTCTTATATCCAGGGGCCTAAGAGTCCTAGTGTTTTTTTTAAATATATTATCTAAAATGAGCCTAATAACTTCGTCTGCTTTCATGTGCACATTTTGGGTAAATTGACACATACATCTGCGTGTTTGGTGACGATTATGTCTGTCAAACATTGTTTTCGTCGCGACGAACAGTGGTTAACAAGTTGTAAAAGCTGACCAAGAGTCGAATAAACACTTAAATCTTGGTCAAATTTAGTAATACAGGATTTCCGAGTACTTGGCGCAATCCATTTTAAGCTTCAATGTCTGTAATGACAGAATTTTCTTTTATTAATAAAATGCAAAGTCTTGCAAACTATACTATTAATAAATAAATTCTGATTTAACCGAAATTAAATGTATACCTCTAGTTTTATCGAAATATGCAAACCGTAGAATTTTTGAGTTTTTTTTTCATTGTCCATAGAAACTCGAATGGGGGGAATTTAAGTTTTATATTCACGGACATCTTTTGAACATTTTGAATATTTGAAAAGTGACAAGTTTCTTACCAAATTTAATAAAAATCCATTTTCTGGTTTCTGTGTTTTTTAAGTACCAGTTTAATCTTTGATAATGATCTATAAAGACCGAAACACGTGTCAGGAAACTGAAAATAAAATGATGGAACAAAACAAATGTTTTTCTTCACCAAGTTTAAGTACCTACCACAGACAATTATATAGACAGTCCGTCCATGTATTTATTTGGACGCAAAAAGATGAAATCAAGGATGTATTGCGAGACTGTTGATTAATCTAGTAGGCTTTTACGTTTAAATAAAATTATAACATCTATTAATTGATAGCGTCCTTTAAATTTGGAATTATTATATCTGATTAATAATGAAATTACGTAGGGAGATGTCATCTGTAAGATTTTGTTTTAATCATATTTAGTTTCCTGGATTCCCTATCTCATGGACTGTCTGTATAGTTGTCTGTGGTACCTACATACAACATCATTTTACATTTGAAAAATATTCTTACTATTTCTTTAATTAATTTTAGTTTGTAGATTAATATTTTTAATCCACCATGATATTTTTTTGTCTGTTTGTTATTTTGTCTAATTTTTTATACATATAAGTTAGCGAATGGAATTAATTTTGATAATATTATTTCGAAATTTTCAAATACGCAAAGAAAAAAAGTTTTAAGTGCGAATATAAGCTCACAGTATTGAGTAAATAGACTAAAAAATTATACTTGAAGCTGTAAGCATATCTTTTTAATGATTTAAATATGTGTATGTGAGGGAGGTGGTGACAAAATATATCCCCGCACCGGGTACTACTTGACCCTGCTATGCCACTGCTTGTGTTCAAAGATGGTTTATGTACATTGTAAATCGCAGATATTTCTCTACTCGTGAAGATAGAGTGATTTCTGTCAATAAGAATCTTCATGATGAACTATTTCTCTGGTCAAGAGAAGATTGAAGTGATATTAATTTATAGTGAGGCTCGCAGAAATGTCGACGATTACTTCGAACTTTTACAGCAAGTACTTCATTTTTGACGAATGCAGCGCTATTTACGGATGTGTAAAAACCATTCTTGGACGTCAGAGTAACGCCTGTATGGCTGATTAATCATATAAAAATAATTTCATAACAAAGTAATGCTTATTTTTTAAGATGATAGGAACAAATTATTATCGCTAATTACAGCGCCATTTGCCCCGAATCAAAATAAGTTTTTTAGAAGAAAGTTATTTATTTACTGACGTACAATCTAAATAGAAAATTAAAACTGGGGGGTTCTATTTAAAATTTATAATTGACCTAGCCCCCCAGGGGTGTAAGGAACAGCAATTATAGTTACAGGTTAATTTGACCCACAGTAGTATTGTTTGAAACATTTATTTGAAACATTATTTAATGCAATGTTTTTTTCTCCAGATATTTAGCAGTGTCAAGTAAACTAAACACCTTGTATGATAAATTGTATCGTATTTATTTTTTCAGACATTCTATTGGCGTCGGAATATGTTACACTTGAAATAACTGTAATGATTATTATACAGGTAATTTTTCTTATAAATAGTAAAAGTATCCCGATGCATACTTTGTAAATGTTTAGACATTCGTTGTTTTCCTTGATTAAGCTCCGCATAGCAAAGGGGAGCAACCAAACCAAATGTTCAGGCTATCCTAAACTCGAAATTTTATTTTACAATATTTCAATATTATGTCATAAAAACTGATTTAAAGTGAAGTTTATAATATACTGCTTTGGGATATTGCTTTAGCAGTATATTTTAAACTTCAGAATATTTCAGTGTTTTATATCCGTAGCGCATGAAGTAAAATTTCATGTTTAGAAAAGCCTGAACATTTGGTTTGATCGCTCCGCTTTGCTAGGCAATCAAACCAAATTTTCAGGCTTCTCTAAACTCGAAATTTTCATTCATGCTTAATCAGGGATTAAAAACACTCGTTTAAAGTTATAAACTAAACGATTTTCAAAAACAACGAATGCCTTAATATTTACAAAGTATACATTGAGATATGCATACTTAAAAGAAAAAATCCCTATATGTACCATGTACTCTCTCCATTTTGAATGAAGTTTATATTATTTAAACTTCCTTTAAAATTTTGTTCACAGAGGATTGATGTACGAAAATGTTCTCGAATTCACAATATTAAAAATTATTTTTTTGTTCGAGAGATTCATTTCAATAACGCTTATTATTGTTTTTGTTTATAAAAGCTCTGAAAAAAACGTAAAAAAAGTCATTTTAAAAATACAATATTACATATTTATTCATTTGAAGAAACATGTTATTAAAAATACAATAGTATCGTACATAATTTGTTCACTGGTGTCTTCATCGCCATCATCCAACAGTTCAAGAAAAAAAAACATATTAATCTTGAAGCACACATCATTTGCTCGCTTTCATATATTGTTATACCTTTGCAGCCTATCAAAGAAATGTGTTTCTGTTTTATTTTACTTGAAGAATTGCTATTATATGTAATATTTACAAGTTTCTGCTCAACTGGAATGAATGAAAATCCGAAAGAATGACAGATATTTTCTTTTATTTTTTTCTTATTATTGATCGACACAGCTTTATATGTTGATTTTCTTATTGCACTAATTCATTCTATATAAATATCTTCAATTGGATAAGCAGTCTCTATAAACTTTTGATAGAACCTCTGGAAGGCACGACTGAAAGATAATAAACATTATATGATTTAGTTTAGGAAAACATAGCTTATTCCATACCCCACTCCCTCTGCAACTGGCCTGGTAGAATCCGTTCCTCTAAACACATGGCAAGCGAATCTTTGTAATGTAGGATGCTTCGTAATGAATCCTAAATACCGGTGATCTCTAGGGTGAAAAGCGCAGAACGATACGTTTTTTAGTGAATAGAAGTAATCTATGCAAGGGTCATTTTGCTGAAACAAAATTGTCTCTTGAGTTATGCGTATTTTCTGAATTGTAAATACTTACATTCCGTTTCCTCCTATCAACCATGCGTAAGCCCTGATCTGAGACTTCTAGTATGCATGGTTGTGGATCTGGTTCTGAACTGTTATTGCCGACTACTCTGCGTACAGCTTGGCAAACCACTGATGTTCCTTTGTGAGCAAGTGTTTCTACAGAACCTAAGTATCCTAAAAGGTATCGTTCCCTTCTTCCGTGTTCGCATGTTGAGTCCCAATCTGTGTAATCGCTATCTACTGCATATGCAGAGGGGAATATTCCCATTCTACCAGTTCTTAGATTTACACCTAAAATTATTGAAAATTAAATTACCGTTGTACAGTCGAAATCGTTTATAACGACACTGGTTATAATGTTGAATCGGATATAGCGAACAAAATACTCGTGGAATAACGTATACAAAAAGCATTGATATTGCTTACAACGAACACATCGGTTAGAACAAACATACTTCTAGGAACAGTCGCTGCTGAAATTATCAGTTACAGCGTACGATTCGCGTCTTTCGTTCTATGAAATGAAAACAAATGCTTTGTTGACTAGGCATATTTGCAGGGTCAACGGTAAAATAACATCTTAAAAATTACTAGATTTTATACAGGGATTTGTATTTTAAGAATGCCTACATATCATAAACCAAATTGTTCAAATTTTGAAAGGATAAGATTTAGTTAGACGCAATAATCATTTGTAAAATTAATTAATCTGAGAATAAACATAAAATCAAGTTGAATATATCTTGAAATTCATTTGAAATCAGTGTTTTATTTGCGTAACTTTACAGGCTTTTCTAAACTCGAAATTTTACTTCATGCCTAATCTGGAAGCCCCGGAGTTAGACTACAAAAAACCCTACGACGAAAAATGGCTATAACAAAATATTGGACAGATATAAATATTTACCATTAATCTGGGTTTTGAGCATGATATTAGCCATACATTATACAAATTGAATATTCGCGAATACGAAGGCAAATACTTTTTCTCATAATTCACGAGTACTGATACGATTTAGAGAAATTTTATTTTCTGGCTATTCGGAGTGTCTTTTATAATGTGCTACTAGACACATGCAGCGACATTTATTTTCAAAATATGACGAAAATAAGTGAAAATCGACATGTTCTTTTTTCCATAATTTTGTTGATTAGAATGATAGTGAGGAGAAAATTGCAATGTAACCTATATATGATATAATACAATGAAATGGACAAATTTTATACAGCGTGTTTCATTTTCGCAATACGTAGGTTAACAGTTGTTTGTTAATCTATAAAAGCTGATGACTGGCAATACATCGTACAGTTGAATCTATGATAAAGTAGCATTAGAAAAATATATCAGTCCTGCATTCGCGTTCCTTTCGTATCCTTCTCACTTAACGACCTCGAACGCCACTTTAGGGCAGATTGTCCTTTAAGTGTATGGAGTTTAAAATAACATAGATTATTAAAAAGAATTGCCCTTTCTACTAAAATATATATAAAAATTATAATGTCTTATAACAACAATAAGGTTACAAAACGTCCAAATTGAGACTTAATAGAAACGAAAAATGTGACTTTGTTTTTAAAGACTCTAGGAAAATGATCTAAAAACTATAAGATCATCTAAAACACATAAATGAATGTACTTTCTATTGAAATAAAGAAAAACTGCATTTGAATTATAAAATAATGCTAAAATGTCAATCACACTATTCTTCATTTCAGGAGAAAGTACATTCCTCTGTAAACAACCTATATGATTGTAAAAAATTAAAACAAAAAATAGCATTTCAATATTTTTTTTATATTTTTGCAATTTTAATGTCCTAACTATTCAAATTTAAACTTTTATTTAATATCCTCATGATTTTTAATATTTTTCTTTATCTAAATATCTGTATATAAAGGCAACGATTATTCCTTTCGGCCCTGACGGCCACCACTAAAATTTGGTAAACATACTAGGATTTTTTTTTAATATACATACATGTATGCATGAGTCTAATTTTTCCGATAATCGTTTGTTTTTTAAAATAGTTTAATTTGAAGTCTTAAACGAGTGTTTTCCACTCCCAAATTAAGCATGAAGTAAAATTTCGAGTTTAGAAAAGCCTGAAAATTTGGTTTGGTGGCGTAGCGCGTAGCGCTACGCGGCCAAACCAAATTTTCAGGCTTTTCTAAACTCGAAATTTTACTTCATGCGCCACGCGTATTAAACACTGATTTTAGGTGAAGTTCAAAATCTTCTACTATGCTAAAAACGTGTATTTTAAACATCACATCACATCAATGTGTAGTACGCGTGGCGCATAAGGTAAAATTTCGAGTTTAGAAAATCCTGAAAATTTGGTTTCGTCGCAGGCTTTTCTAAACTCGAAATTTTACTTCATGCTTAATCTAGGAGTGGAAAACGCTCGTTTGAAAGTTTAATTTGAAATATTTGTAAAAACGACGAATATCTAAAGATTTACAGCTTATATAGTATATTGAAATATGTATACTTAAAAGAAAAACTCTCTGTACATGTGAGAAGGTAATAAATAATATAAGGTGTACAGGGTGCAGTATTTTCGATGGTTTCTTCAAGTAAAGTACCAGAAATATGAATGATAAACAAAAACTAATATATGCTTCCAGAGCTCTTTTTTTAGAGCTTATTTCTTGTGGCTAATCAAAATTTGTTCATCTTCAATTGTTTTAGCAATTTTCAAATATTGAAATAACTTCTTTACCTATAAAGATATTAGCATGCGGTTAAAACTTTCTTAAGGCACTTTTTTATGCAGAATAACATGACCATTCTAGATTTTGTTTTAAATTCAATATTTATGAGATACGACACAAAGATATATTTTTTAAATTCAAATCATAGTTGTCTATGACTTCATTCGATCGCATTTTTTGTAAGCTTTTCAAAAATATTACTTTTGCAATATTTTAATTCAACTTTAGTTATTTATTTTAAGTTTATTTATTTTTAATTAATTTATCAAAAAAGCCACGATAAAAATAAATGAATAGTAAACAATAACAATAAAAAACTTCAACTGTCTTTATTACCTTATTACTTTTACTTTATTTGTTTATTAAAACAGTAGACATTCAAAATAAACAAAATCTTATTAAACACCTAATATGGCTAATCATAATATAATAAACCCACTGAGCACAAAACAAACAAATAACATTTTATCATCATTGTAACAACATTAAAAGATGTTTTAATGTTGATAAAACATTACTTAAACGTGTTTGTTCAGTGAGAATAAATAACATAAAACATTTAAGTTAATTTTAGAATCTGCTAGATAACTTATTATCACCAAGATGTTATTTACCAGCTATAAATGTCAGCATTGTTAGAAATTATTTAATTTTAAAATTTCCTAATAGTTGGTTCACAACTCACGGATCAAAACTTTCTTTCTTTCTCAAGAATATTATAAAAACAAGATCCCGAAAGAGATCTCGTTTTTAGAGTTTTAGTTTTTAGAGATCGAAGAACTTAATTAATATTCACTTAGTTATTAGAGAAGTCATTCCGATTTTTGTTTATGAAATGCAATTAATCTGTACGAATATAAATGCACTCAATTCTAAAAATATTTAGAACTACTATTTATTAATATTAATTAAGCAAATATATTAAGATAACAAAAACAGTTAAAGTTTTATATTATTATTATTTACAATTCATTTATTTTTTATCATGGCTTTCTTGATATATTTATTTAAAATTTTAAAAACTTAAAATAAACCCACTCAGCAAAAACAAACAAATAACGTTATATCAACATTGTAGCAACATTAAACGTTATTTTAATGCTGATAAAACAATATTTAATTGTGTTTGCTCAGTGGGAATAAATAGAGTTAAATCAAAATATGACAAATGATATATTATTGAAAAGCTTACAAAAAATGTAAGCGATTAAAGTCACGGCCAACTATGATTTGTATTTAAAATAATACAACTTTATGTCATATCTCATAATGTTAAACGTAAAATAAAATCTGATATGGTCAGCGTATTCTACTGTCTTAAGAAAGTCTTTACCGCGTGTCAATATCTTTTTAAATAAGGAAGTTATTTCAATATTTCAAAATAGCCAAATTTTTTGTCTTGACGTATAACTCGAAAACAATTGAAGATAGGCAAATTTTGATTTGGCACATGAAATGTGCTCGAAAAAAGACAAATTTTGATTTGGCACATGAAATGTGCTCGGATAAAAAACAAATTTTGATTTGGCACATGAAATGTGCTCTAAAAAGAGCTCTGGAAGTATATATTAGTTATTGACTATCATTGATATTTATGGTACTTTACTTTAAGAAACCATCGAAAATGCTGCACCTTGTACAAAACATTTTTTTGGGCACTAGAAAAATCTCAGGGCTGAAAGAGTTAAAGTAAATTTTATCCAAATCTGAGATAGTAAGGTAAAATAAATAACATCCTGTTGTAAGATTAAGTTAAGCTGACATTTTTTTTAAAGATAAAACAGAAACAATGTATAATCTCAACATTCGATTCTACAACTGATTCTGAAAGCAAATTGCACAGCTGGGTTATTCATTGTATTCCTGGCAAAACTCAAAGCAGAGTTAATGCGGCATTTTCAATGTTATTAACATGTTCACAGCTACAAAGAGATGTAGATTAACAGGTTGAATTTAATTAACGTTTAAATATGGATTTATTCTCTGTATCAAAATTGTACAAAAGCTTTGAAGCTTCTCCACTCCCAGAGGAATGCCTTAAAACTTAAAATCTCTTACATGTGTAAGCGGTGAACAATAAAAGTTTGCATCTACAGAACAATTTTTCGAAAGAGATGTGACATTTTCAAAATGATTCTCATCAATTAAAAATACATGGGGATTTTTTTTGGGAATAGATATCCTACTAAAGATTTGTAAAGTTGAAATTAGATTACTTTATCATAATTTCTTTTAACCTGCACATTACAGTGTTTTATACGCGTGGCTTTTCCCCATTGAGCAAACACATTAAAGTAATGTTTTATCAACATTAAAGCAACGTTTAATGTTGCTACAATGTTGATATAACTTTATTTGTTTTTTTGCTCAGTGTCTAAACTTTAAATTTTACTTCATGCTTCCTTAAAGAATGGAAACATTCGTTAGAAGCTTGAATATATTCAGCAAATGTATCGGGACATTTTATTTTTGAGTATTAAAAGAAAAATTCACTGTAAGTATCACCCGTTAATCAGGATTTTGACCAGAGAGGGACACGAGGCGAACAAATATGCCAAACTTGGTTTAAATCTTAAGAAATGTAAATCAGTGGGATCTTATTTTATTTTGCACTCCTTAATTGAGCATGAAGTAAAATTTCGAGCTTGAAAAAGCCCGAGCATTTAGATTTATCGGGCGTAGAAATGTAATTTTATGCGCAACGCGTTTAAAACACTGATTTAATGCGAAGTTCAAAATATATATTATAATTATTAGTATGAACCAATAGAATAGTAAAATCTTGAAAGGTTTGTCTCGAGATAAATATGTTTTTGTTGTATCAAAATTGTATAGTAAAATATATAAGATACTTCATTCAGAACCATGCAGGTAAAATATTGCATTTTAAGGTTTTGGGAGTTTTGTTTGTAGAAATAATTGTATACTCTATGAGCCATTATATCGTAAGTCTAGAGAAAAAAAAACCTTAGAGGGCTTAAATTTTCGTAAACTCGAACTTCTTGTGTTAAGTAAGTCTATTGTGACTTAAATCAACTTATTCAGAAATACGAAAATAACGAGTTTGTAAGTAAAAAACATTTTACGGCTCTTAAGTTTTTACAGCACGTAGAATTGTATTAGACCAAGTTAAATGATAAGGGCCAGTTGCACTAAATACGTTAAACTGGTTCAACTTTGAACTTTAGTTCAAAGTGACATTAAAACAATAGGAACTGCCATCTTGAACTCGAGTTTAGCTTGAACGTTTTTGATACAACTAAGTCTAAATCTAATACAGATTTTGTACAAGTTTTAATCATTTTAAATACTCCTCTACAATTATAATTTTGCTTGCTCTGTAATACACACCTTCACACCATAAATCATCAGCTTCCTTTTGAACATAAATGGGATCCCCGATTTCCACCTCGATTTCATCTTCGTGTCGAGGTATGAACTTGTGTAAACCTCTGTGCGTCGCTTCGAGCATGTCTACATCATTGTATGGAACACCTCCACCAGAACAAGCTGGAGACATGCCCAGAAGCGGGGACATGGATTTAGGACCATCTGTAGGTGAGTGCGCCGTGCTGTGGCCGCTGTCTGCGTCAGTCATGAGTCGCTCTGAGTCAGGTGAGTCGTTGTCCCACAGGTAGCCACATTTTAATACTAGGAGTGAGCTAGGGCCGCTGCTCGCCGTGCCCAATTCATCAGCCAGCGAAAGCTCTCTGGATAGCTGATGTGCGTTTATTAATGATACAACTGCCGCTGAAATCATCAAGTAGACATTTTAAATATTACTCAAATAATATATAGATAAAGTTTAACACACGAGTTACTGGTGATTTAATGAATGCGATTTGATATAGTTTGATATAATTCCTTAAAACATTGTCTATAGAAGTTGTTGTGACTTGACTTATCCATCAGGGATATGTGTATCTCAAGATTTTGAGCGATTTCAAACTTTGCAGTGAATTTTTCGTTATCAAGAGATAGTAAAGGATATTGTATGCAAAGTGGTTCTGGTACCGTAATCGTTTCTATTTATTAAAAAACTGAATCTTACCATTGATATCATAATAGGGTTAGCCAATAACCCAGAAATAAACTGATATCAAAGGTTTAAGATCATTGATTTTATTACAACAAAAACACTTTTAGTTCTTTACTTTACTTTTATTTTTATTTGTTAGATGTACATTTCGAGTACTAAGCACTCATTATCAATAACTAACATGAGTTATTGATAATGAGTGCTTAGCACTCGAAATATGAAAGAATAAATAATAAAAGTGAAGTAATGAGCGAAAAGTGTTTTTATTGTGATTAAATACTCCACATAACTCAAATAAACAATTAGTGATTGATTTTATTATATTAACATATAAGCAGAATATCTAAAAACCGTCTCGTACAAGTTTGAGGTAAGTTTTACTAGATATTCTATGATACCCAGGTTGTTGATATAATTATTTATTGGCCTAGCATTAGATTAGACCAAAAAGCAACTTTAATAATACTTACAAAACCTTATAGTCGTAATTGTAGACAATACACAGCATATTTTAAAGCTAGATATTACTGATGAATTACTACATATCAGGCAGTATAGTCAACTTATGATTCCCAATATGGATGCTCGATATATATCGATATCTTGGAATATCAATATTTTCATGCAAAATGATAGATATTGGTATTGATATTTCTTTTTCCAATATATCGCTAATATTGATACCATATGGCAGTTATTCATTAGACGCCGTCTATTGTATTAAGAAAGAATTAAATTAAGACTAATCAATTTCAAATTGGGACTGAACAAATATTATTCAATAAATAACCAGTATAAACAATTATTAATTTAACATGTTTTGTACCCATCTTCTGAATTGGAGTATTTTTGAATGTAAGCAAAATACAGAGAGTTTTTCTTTTAAGTATATAAATCCCAATTACAACGTACACGCTTCAAATCTTCAGATATTCGGTGTATTTATTTTTAAGAGTTCAATTTGAAGCTTTAAACTAGTGTTTTCCTCTTCCAGGATAAGCATGAAGTAAAACTTAGAGTTTAGAAAAGTCTGAAAATTTGGTTTGGTAGAGAAGATTTTACTTCATGCTTAATAAAGGAGTGAAAAAGCTCGTTTGAAACTTCAAATTGAACGCTTTTAAAAAAGCAACTATACCTGAAATATTACAGCACATGTATCGGATTATGTAGACTTAAATTAAACATTTCCTGTGTGTATAAATACTTTAAATAGGCAGCCAAATTAAATACCCTTTTAAAATGTTTGTATTAAATGTAGGACGCCACAAAGTTTTAATGACAAGTTTTTTGATTATTAGTTTTAGCCCTTATAAGTTAGCCGGTTTCCTAGTAATAAGTCTCTCTTATGTTCTTGAAGATTCAGCTTTATTGTTCTGATGAGTTTTATAATATAAATCTATAATTGCAAGCCAAATTTTTCAATAATTGACTAACTTTATAAGGCCTAGATTACCTAATTAGTAATAATACTATAATTCAATAAAATGTAACTTTCAAGAGTTTTTCTTGCAAAATATAAGTTTTGATCAATTGAAATAAATTCACTAAATAAAAAATTTTACGTCCTCGTTTTGGGTTATTGTACTTATATTTGTCTAAATAAAATGTTTCATAATCTCATGATTTTTCTATAAAAATATTAAACATCGCGTAAATAGTATAATTCCGTCCTAAATTACATTTTTTATGCAATATCTACAACTGTCAATGAAAAACTAATGCGTACACAATATTGTTTCTAAAATAAACTTACTAGATGTCGCGCGTAAAACAATTTTTCAAATTTTCGGAAAATGTAATCGCTTTCGACATTCCAGTGCGTTTGTTCTAAGATAGAAATAATTTGAAAAAATTACAAATCTTTACAAAGATACAGTTTACAATAAGTACCCATTCGTTTTCTAATAAATATAATTCATAGATATTGCAGAAAAAAATAAATATAAGACGTGATTATTAATGTTTAATATTTTTATGAAGTAACAGTAACAGTATAAAACATTTTTATTTAGTAAAGCACAAAATATGTATTTTCCTTAAAATATACTTGTCTTCAAAAAAATATTTCATCTCTAAATAAAAACGTAGTTAACGCGACAATATGCCGAGTTTTCTGTGTTTATTGAATTGAATTTTCAAAACTTGTTTTAAAAGTAAAGACGTTTAAGGAGGCCAGTGTCAAAATTATTAAAATTAAATAAGTAAAGCCGAAGAACAATAATCGCCGCAGAGCGTAACCGTAACCCCGAAAATGGCCAAAAAATCAATAAAGGTTCTAAAATTATCGTCTACCTTAAACAACATTATATTTTATAATGACTTCTACATACTTCAGATTAGATGCATAGGCTTTTTTGCTAAGATTTATCGTCAACTTAGGAAGTTATTATACTTTGAAGAAGACAATTCTGTGAGAGAATTTAAAACGTATAAATAGCGCATACTTTCGCGGTCTATATATGAACTATCAAGTTAAATAACTAGTAATAGAATTATATTTTATAATAAAGTTTTTTTTGATTTGACATTGTAAGTTTATTATGTAATTAAACTTTTTTATAAAAGCATAATCATTACAAGAAATTTAACGTTTTTTTAATATTACATTTTTGTGTTAGAAACTGTTATTCCTGTTAATTAAAGTCTTTAGAACACATTCAACTTTATTTAGTACTTTTGTCCAATTTTTAGTGCCGCTGTTTGATCGTAGGAAAAGCAGAGTGTTAAACACGTTTTGAAAGCTGCATTGCATGCTCATACCTTGCATTACATCGCCCTGCGGGCTCGTAAATGCAATTTGGTATTTGCATGCAATACAAAGCTTTCAAAACTTGTCAAACAATTTACTATAATATCGTATGTTCAATACAAAAAAACCTCTAGAGTGCTATGATTTTTTGTTAATTTAAGTTGGCTATACGCTTCACTAGAGGTTTTTTTATTATGATATAAATCATCATATCTTCAACGAGGAAAGTGCTATGATGGATACATTCCTTTTTTTATAATAATTTTTGTCTTCGGGTTCTTTATTGCGCATAACATCAAGTGCATGGTGCGAATAAACAAAAATCTTTTCGCAAGGTTCTAATACTCATTTTGTACAGACAACAATTATATAACAGTGAATTTTAATTAGATACATTAGCAAGTACACATATCAACTACAGTCATCCGTGCCAATATTTTTAATATAAGAACTAGCACTTAAAAAAATCAGCCCAATGATCAAAATTCAGTTTTAAAAATTTCATGGTTCTTCGATTGTTGTTTGGGTAATAAGCTAATTTCTCTATAAAAAGATATCTCGATGGATCAATCAAATATTTACCATAAGAAAAGTTTCGCAAAGGAGTGTTGCGTGTCCAGTTTGTATTATAATACACGTGACACTTTCACCACGATAAAGTGCTAAATTACACATGATTGATTATCATGCTACTGTATGTGATTTAGCTCATAAATTATGAAGCCAATCTTTAGAATATAATTTTTTAGCAAAAGAAAACGCCCATTTAAACATCTTGATTAAAATATTTGAAGACTTCCTTGCACTGTTATAGGTAAATCAAATGAGTCACCTTCTAATCAAATGAGTATTCAAATTTAATGGTACAAATTGCACGTTTTTCTGAATTTGCTTCAATTTAAATTCGCTTCTTCGTTTTATGTTAGACTTTGCTGAAATGATGAAGTCTCGACAAGTAAATTTATTCTTTGGAGTTACTAGTTAGTTATGACTCAAGGTCCTTCTTTACTTGTGTCATGATTTGATAGTATTTTTGGTGTATTGATTGATTATACTTACGTTTTTTGTTTTTGGGAATCTCTGGTAATTTTCGCCTCCGCCGTTCCCCGGGTCCAGCCCAAGGCACCATAGATCCCCTCGATCCGTTCGACCCGCTGTGCACCTGACCTCTGTCATCCTGCTGGCGGATATCCACCTGCATATCACAATCCGTTTCCGGGTCACTTTTGGAAGACGTGGGGGACTCTTCGTCGACGAGGACATCGTGTACCAATCTAGGATAGATCGCATTATTTCGTCAGCTGGGTGATGACAGGCGCGGACACCGCGTTCATCAAACAAGCCTTAAAATAAAAGTGCAACTCACGAATAGAATGGCGACGCTATTTTACTGTTCTGTACACTTTTTTCGAAGTTATGGCCAAATTCCTCAAATTCACTATCTGCCATGTTTGTTTTCAACCCCTAAGCCTGCTAGCGTATCGATTCGAATAAAGCGGAACGCGTGCGCCTTCCCGAACAGCGCGCCCCCGACTCGCGCGCATCCTGATCCTGATCCTGATTCCGATTCGGATCTCCGAATCCTCGCATCTATTCATTTGTATTAACTCACTTAACTGTTAAATAATATCAAAGATGCAACGCGCAATCCAATTACGGATTTTCTATGCGGAATGAATGGGGCACGAGATGTACGAGGTTTATATTATATTACGTTAGGCATTGTGTTAAGGTGGAGCTGTATAGGAGGAATGTATTTATCTAGATTGACCTAGAAGATCAATTTTGCACGGGAAAGTTTCCTTGGCTTTTGCTATTCGCCCCGTTCAATGTTCGACTTACGGCTCCGCTGCTTTCACTCCAAATCAAACTAATTATATCGTCCGTTTAATTCTCTTTCAGAGCGAACAGCACCGTAAAAAAGCGATTCATTAACACAACTAACGATATAGACTTCCAAGAATTATATCTACCTTAGAAAAAGAAACAGAAACGGGTTTTATTACAAAAATCTGTAATATTCAGCTTATAGTAAAAACACAAACAATGAGTCTGAGTAACCACGCAAGAATAATTAGTTTGCCGTCAATCAATGCAATGCAAATGCTCCCTTTAAAATTGGCACTTGCTTCTAAAAAAATGTAATGGTATGTATCAAATATACTTTTAATGCCACTCCATACATACATTGTATTTATAACATCATGCTGTTATGGGTGTAAATGAATGATTTCAATAATGGAATGGCCGCTTTTTTGAATGTTGATAACAACTGATGATTAGAATGCTTACTGACTGATAGTAAAATGATTATTCGAATGATTATTCAAACACTGATTAGAATGATTATTCAAACAGTGATTCGAATCATTAAATGGCTATTAGAATGATCGTTTAAATAGTAATAATAATAATAAATGTCTTTTAGTTCAAACAATACACAAAAAAATAGGTATTCTTTTCATAGTTTAACAATTAAAAATCAATATGTATGCAAAAATAGGCGTAGTTCAGCTTGCACTGTTTTTAAATTTAACCTAAATACAAAAAATAATTTACACTCATTAGGTGAAAACGGTTATGATCTACTTTCAAAAGTAATCTAAATCTATAAAGTAACTAAAATCAAGTTAAAACACAATTTTTATATAACTCAATTAATTTTTGTTTGCTTATTTCTTAAAGATTTCCAGGGCATTTGTTTACAGTTGTAGCTATTTGGAATAAAAAAGAATGGGTGTATAATGCAGTTCTGTGTATTGGAGGAGTTAGAGCGCCTTTAAACCTTAGCTTTATATTGTGTACATCCCCTCGGTACCTGATCTTTTTATATAAATATTGCTGGCAATTACTGCTCAGAATGTTCCTAAATAATAGTGCTTGGTGTAATTGTACCATGTATATCCAACCTAATTCCTTTCTTTTGCTAGTTACAGAAAGTAAGTTAGTTAGTTCGAAAACAACTATTTTGCTCTTTCAGATTTTTTTTTTGATTGACCTGTCTATGCATGGCCGTATTTTTGTGACAAAAGATGTCTTGAATTGAATAATAATTTGAGTTGGTAAATAGCTTTTTGACAGCTTTAGCAACAAACGATTTGAAACGAAGATCTTTATCTATTATTACACTCAGAACTTTTACTTCATTTTAAATAGCAATAGGTGCGTTATCTACTAAAATATTATTTTTTAAATAGTGTATTGCATTTTCCCTCGTTCTTTTTCTTCTAAAAACAATGGCACATGATTTGTTAGGGTTCGAAAATAATGAATGGTTGTGATACTTCTCATAGAGATTTTGCAGATCTCTATTTAGATTTTGACAAGCCGCAAGCCACAATAACATATATATATATCTATATATATATATATATATATATCTATATATATATATATATATATATATATATATATATATATATATATATATATATACAGGGTGTCTACGCTAAACCGTTCGTTAAAAGTTTATGAGGTTGCCGTTGCACTAAAAATTTGAAAAATATTCTTGTCATACGGCTGAATCAGTTCTCCTCATGTGAAATATTTTCAACTTTATATTACTTCCGGTTCCACCGGAAGTAGCACCAAATTTGTTATTTTAAATAGAACACCCTATATATTAGTCATTTCTTAGACTCCTCGTTTGAATTGTAATATATTTTATTCAAACATATGTACACTTATCTCTTATTGTTTTCAAGCAAAAAAAAAATTCTAAAATTTTGACCTCTAATAGGCATCTTGAAATCTATCTGTAACTTTTCTTAAGAGTAAAATAAAAATATGATTTATATCTCTACTTGTACCTAGAGGATGCCTCTATGAGTGTATTAATCGGAAACTGTCAATTTTGACAATAAGTGTTCTTAAAATGTCAATATCGAAGTGCCCTCTTCAATATCTCGTAATTCATTTTTTTTAAACGGAATGACTCATTTTTCATCACCTGGTGCGATTGGGGGGGAGATTTCCTACAAAAAAGTATTAGCAACTATACTCCTAGAGCAAGTGGTTTTCGAATTATTTCGAAGATTCGTTTTTCGTCGCATTTATGCAGGGAATAATACGCGCATTAGTCGCAATTGCATTTTAGTACGCAAGAAGTAATGCTTTTGTTTTGTGGCTTATGTAATGCGAAATGTCAAATAATAAAAACAATTAGTACAAAGTTATACAGAAATTAACAAAATGAATAAATACACCTATCAACAAATTATCAATTTATTCTTTATACATGGCAACTGCGATAGAATTGTTACTTGAACATGTAGAATATTTAATGAAACTTATCCAAATTTGCCGCCGATGAATAAAACAAGATTTAGAAGATTGGAATCAAATTTTGTTGAATTGGCAATTGCCATGTATAAAGAATAAATTGATAATTTGTTGATTTGTGTAATTATTCATTTTGTTGATTTCTGTTTAACTTTGTACTAATTCTTTTTATTATTTGACATTTCGCAATACAATCGCGACAAAACAAAAGCATACTACTGGCCTACTAAAATTCAATTGCGAGTTATCCGCGCATTATACCCTGCATAAATGCGACGAAAAACGAATTTTCGAAATAATTCGAAAACTACTTGCTTTAGAAGTAGAGTTGTTAATAATTTTTTGAAGGAAATTTTCCTCCCAATCGTACCACGTGAGAAAAATTGGGTCATTCCATTAAAAAAAATTGAATTACTAGATATTGAAGAGGGCACTTAGATATTGACATTTTAAGAACACTTATTGTGAAAATTGACAGTTTTCAATTAATTCACTCATAGAAGCATCCTCTAGGTACAAGTAGAGATATAAATCATATTTTTATCTTATTCTTAAGATAAATTACAGACAGATTTCAAGATGCCTTTTAGAGGTCAGAATTTTAGAAATATTTTTATTTCTTGAAAACTATAAGAGATAAGTGTACATATGTTCGAATAAAATATGTTGCAATTTAAACGAGGAACTCAAAAAATTACTAATATACAGGGTGTTCCATTTAAAATAACAAATTTTATGCTACTTCTGGTGGAACCAGAAGTGATATATAGTTGAATATGTTTCACATGAGGAGAACTGATCCAACCATATGACAAGGATTTTTTTCAAATGTTTTATGGCAACCCCATAAACTTTTAACGAACGGTTTAGCGTAGACACCCTGTATATATATATATATATATATATATATATATATATATATATATATATATATATATATATATATATAATATACAACAAAAGGTCTAATGATCGATCCCTGCGGCACCCAGCTATTGACTGATAATGGCAAAGAGATGTCATCTTTAATTACTACACTTTGTGCATGATTACTTAAATAGCATTTAAGTAGCAGTACTTTAGATGAACTCAAGCCAATGGAATATATCATTATTAATAATTATATACACAGGGTGTCCCAGACCACCCGTATCAGCCTTTTTTTGAGAAAACGGGTAGTCCTAGAGAGTTAGGACAAAAATAAATTATAATAAAAGCCGATTAAAGAATCAAATGATGATATTGTTTTTTCGCAAAATGGTTAGCATCTCCAGATTTTTAAACGGCACGATATTTCAACAGTGGTATCATTGAAAAGGTCTTTAAAAAATAAGCAACTTTTGCTGGAAACATTTTGTTACTGGGATCGATATTAAGTAATACTTGATTAAAGTTATTAAATTTTAGTTTTTCATAGCTAACTTATTTCAAAAGATTGAGTTTCAAATGTCAGTTTGACCTCTCAGATACATTCTAACCAAGTCCGCGAAGTCGCTAAAGAAATATTCGACTCCTACGCTAACTCCAACTGCTGCTTTGAATCATGTGAAGATTTAAAAAAAAAAATATGTGCATAATTGCGATCTAATAGTTTTTTTGGAAAAAATCGAAATTTTGGTTTTCTCTCATATGCAAATTACATAAATTTTCATTGTAATTAAAAACTCTATTTGGGTTCATATTTTAAAAAAAAAAACACGAAATATGTTTAGCACAATTATATTTAAATAATTATATTGAAAATCGGAGTCGGAATTATACGAAATTTCCAACTCCACGGCTTCGATTTCCTCATCACAAAAATACTTAAATTCCGACTCCATAGTTTACAGCACTGGTTCAAACTGTCTTCCATTTACTTCTAAACACTGTTGAACTGCTCTGGTCCCAATACGAGTCGCCCTAAGTATCTACTTTTAAAATAAAGTAGCCATGAGATATTGATATTTGGTAACTTCAATCCAAAATTACTTAAAACAAACGCCAGGTAGAAAAATATTTTTGTATATAAGTTGCTTATTTTTCAAAGACCTTTTCAATGATACCACTTTTGACCTAAAATGCCATATGAAAATCTTGAGTTATTGACATATTTAAGCAAACTCTCAGGGATGCCAACCTTTGATTCACCATTTGATTCTTTAATACGACTTTTGTAATAAAGTTTGTTATCCCAACTTTCTAGAACTAGCCGTTTTCTCAAAAAAAGCCTCTTAACAATACTCTGGGACACCCTGTATACCGGGTGATTAATTTAACCTGGAATAGCGTATATCTTAAAGAATGTTCATCGTACAGAAAACATGCAAGATCCAAAGTTTATTATTTTCGTGTGAGGAATCCGTTAAAAAAATTGGAAATTTTACTTTATGCGCCATGCGTATAAAACGCTGAAATAGTATTTTAAAGCATAGCATTTTGAACTTCACTTGAAATTAGTGTTTTAGACACGTGGCGCATGAAGAAAAATTTCGAGTTTACAAAAGCCTGGAAATTTGGATTTGGACGCTTAGCTTTGCTTAGTGCCTAAATCCAAACTTTCAGGCTTCTCTAAACTCGAAATTTTACTTCATGTTTAATCTGGGAGTGGAAGTATTTGTTAGAAGCTTCGAATTCAACGTTTTTCAAAATCAACGAATTCACTGTATACTGTTTTTAATGACCGTGTACTAATGTGTAAGGAATGTAATGTAATCGTTTAATAATTGTCCCGTAAATTTTTATGATTCCTTAATTATATATTAATTAAGATTATGTATGTAATGTACAAATAATTAAGTAATCGATATGTTGTAGTGATAATCTATGCGACAATAACGCAATCAATCAAAAGGCATAAAGGCCACTGAATGATACAGCTCATTACAGTTTTATTTGTGATAGGAGTGAATGATGGAATGAAAAGGGCACTGGGATGAGAGTGTCCTCCTCTCGCCTCCCTTTCCTCCAGAGCGGCAAAGTAATTGAAACCGTTATATGCAACTCACTGAATAAACCATAGCTTTTATCCTGGCACACTTAAAGACCTCACGTTTGTTAAACATCCGTCCTGGGATCTATTTCTTTCTCTCCACCTTTCGATTCTCCCTCATTCAACCTAAATCTTTACGTATTTTAAGGAGATTAATAATTACAGATACATATAGGGCAATATTTCTCAACTGTTGCCGCGAAAAAATGTTTCTCTACAAAGATGATAGTACATGGTGGCGCGTGGGATCTTCCTTTTTTGAAAAGGGCACACTGAAGTTAGTTAGAGTAACAGAAAGGCGGAGAAGGACTCAATGGAAGGGCCTGGATAGGGAAATTTGTGTCCCTGGTCATTTTAGTAGCAAAGTTGCTTTGGTCGAGGGAGCAGCGCATTTTTACCGCAGAAGCCGATTTTTCAGGTAAACGTGAATTCAGAATTTTATTGAAAAATGATATAGGAATTTTTTTGCCTGTCTGCTTTTAGCAACAGGTTGCCACAACCCACACAGCTAGGACTTCAATGCATTTGTTGAAAGAAGTCTTCTTCGTGCAGCTGATCTCCCTGAGAGGCGCACGCTTGCCTAATTTAACCACTTGTGATTATATCCTGTTGAATAATCTCAAATTACGAGTTTTAATAAATGTCTACAGAGCCTGAAAGACCTACAGAAACAATCCGAGATAAAACTGTCAATATACTAATCGGGATGCTTAAAATAGTGGACCGAAACTTCAGAAGTCGACTGAATCCGTATATTGACAATTGAAGGCGGCATTTACAAGATGCTTTTTCTGAAAACGGTATGAAACCAAATTTCCCATGTTGTGTGACAGGAGAAAAATAACAATAAGTGGATTTGAAATGTGTAAAGTATATTTATTTCATTTTCCTCTCAAAATACACTAAAGGGTTTATACATACTTGGTTAGGTTGCCAACATATAGGCTATCAAAATGTTTTTGTTGTGCACTGAGTCCTAATGTTAAAATATACATAATTTTTCAATTATCTTTTAGATAGGTTTAAAATTTTTACATTTTTGTTGATTTGGTTAATGTTTACATATTTGTTAATTTGTCCTAATTTTTACATTTTTAAAGTTTTAGTAAAATTATATGATCTGTGCTTGTTTTGACGATTTAATTGGAAATGGTAATAATTATTCAAAATATTTCTTCAATATTCACATGCAGGGATATTTTCTTTTTAAGTATAGTTTCACATATTCTATACAAACATATGTACAATGAATGAACATATGATCAAAACTAAGCAGTATATTTTGAACTTCAGTTTAAATCAGTGTTTTATACGTGAGGCGCATGAAATAAAATTTCGAGTTTAGATAAGCCTGAAAATTTACTACATACTTTTTACTATTGTTATTAAATTTCACTATTTGTATATTAATTCTATGAGTTTTATCGATTTATAACAATCCACAAATTTTTTCTTTTTATCTATTTATTATTAGCAATTTCAGTTGTTTCTTTGTTGATATTTGTTTAATAAAGTGGAAGAATATTAACTAAGAAATGACGAACATGATTTTTATCAATTTTTGTGTCAATTTAAATTTAGCTCAATTTATATAATTTTAGTCGTTTGGCTGTTAATATTTGTTCATGAACAAAAATCGACAAAGAAATTACGTCTTGAATTTGTCATAATTTTGATGTTTTTTTTGCCATTTTAAGGTCACTCAATTTAGTTAAATCTGTTTTTTTTTATCGATTTTTATCATTTACATTTGATTTTTAAATTAATGTATATTATATTTTAGAACTTTAACGAATCTTGTTATGTTATATAATTCTCCTTATATTTGTACGCTCGAATTATACATTTAAACAATTTTCATGGTACTCAACAATCTTGACATTTTCAAGGAATTCTATAAATTTTATAGTTATATAAAGTATTATAAACTTTTCGTTTTTCACAGTTTTCAATGGATTCACGATTCTAATTTAGCTGTTTTTATTTTGGTATATCTAGGCCTGGACACAAACAGGGAATTTTTCTGTTAGGTATGCATATTACGATTTTCCGATGTAAATTTTCAGGTATTCGTTGTTTTTATAAATGTTTGCAATTTGAAGCTTCTCAAGAATGTATCCAGTCCCAGATTAAGCATGAAGTACATTTTCAGGCTATTCTAATCTCGAAATTTTACTTCATAAAACTAAATTTAAATTCAATGCTTTTATATAATCAACGAATGCCTGAAAAATGTACAGCGTATACATTAGAATATGTTTACTTAAAAGAATCATTACCCGTATAATGATTTGAACTATATTTCACCAAGTAATTAACATAGTAAAAGTAATTTTTTTGTCAACTTGATGAAAGCATTTGATTATGTTATACAAGAAAAATATCATATAGTTATTTCTGATTTTGATATTTACTACGAGAAAAGTACCATCATTTTCCTTTTTAACTGTTTTATTTATAATAGGCTTTCTACAGATAATTAGATAATTATTTTTTTTAAATACAATTCATAATTGTATTGAAATTAATTACCGAAAAAAATAACAAAATAAAACAAACATTGTTTATTCTCTGAATATTTAGGTATTTAAAATATCGAAAATGGATGATTAAGTATTCTGAAAGTACCTATCAATTATCCATATTTTTTTTATAATTTGCCTAAAGATTATAATTTGTTTGTAAGTAATACAGGAATCATAAAAAAATCGCTGTTAGTTATTAAATTTATGTGGAACAATATTTTTTACAATAAATATCTATATATCTCCACCCTTTTTGTCCTTAAAGGTGTATCGCCTCCAAAAATAAATCACCGTCTAAATTTACTGATTCAAGAGAATCGTATAAAACTGTGATTCCGCCAATCAAGGGAGGAGTTGCGCGTTAACCAATACACACTTCAAGTTTCCTTCGCATCTATATAGATATATAAAGGGATGGATCCTTCCTTCGGTCTTCAGTCGATCTGGAATAATTGGTGGTGACTAAAGGACATCATGAGTGGCTCCGGGAAACCCCTTCTGGGTCTGTGGCTATACCGCAGCGAAGAGGACTGGAGTTACAAAGAGGATGCAACAATTACATCAACTGCAAAAGTACGTGTTATTTTCACTATTTATAAAAAACTTACAATCGAAAACGCCTTGACATGTTCTAAATAATTTGATATAACTTTAATTTGAGTTTTTTATTTAAGATAAATATTGCAGTTTGTAATAGTTCAGAAGTGGTAGATCGTAATTACATTCAAATAATCTTATAATATAAATTTTATGTGTACTTGTGTATTAAAAATATTATTTCATAGTACAATTTATGGCTTTTTTCGTATTGCAATTTAATGGCGTCAGTTATAAAGCACTGTCGATCAGTCGCATAATCATGAGTAGAATATGTCTAAAATTGAATTCACATTTTATATTATCCATATTATTTCTTTTAACTTATAATATTTATTAATTATCTCGTAATACATTGTGTACACTTTGACTATTTTATTATTAGGATATGTAAACTCTAAATATGATTATTAAAATGGTCAGTGGCGGTAGCAATAAATGAGCCCCCAATTCGATGAATTATAATAGACGTAAGGTAAACAAATCAGTTTAAAGTACGAATTTAATATTTTTACATGTGTTAAACTTCACGTTATCATTAGTTCAAACAATTAAATCAATTCAAATGTCAAAGAACGAAATAGAAATCGACGGTTTATCCACGCGGATGCAAACGATGTAAATTATCAGGCGTTCGTTGTTTTAATAAAAAAATAATTTGAAAAATAATTTTAATTTGAGTGTTTCTACTCCTTGATTAAACATGAAGTAAAATTTAGAGTTTAGAAATGCTTTTCTAAACTCGAAATTTTAGTACATGCGCCACGCGTATAAAATACTCTAAGGTTTAAAATATATTGCTTTACCATACAGATTTAGATGGATATTTTAAACTTCACTCTAAATCAGTGTTTATTAGACGTAGCGCATGAAGACTAATTTCGAGTTAAGAAAAGAATGAAAATTTGGTTTGGTCGCTTCGCTTTGCAACGCGAATAAACCAAATTTTCAGGCCTCTCTAAACTCAAAATGTTACTTCATGTTTAACCAAGAACTGGAAACACTCGTTAGAAGCTTCAAATTGAATTTAAACAACGAATTTATGAACATTTACCAAACACTGTCATCATTCGTATATGTATACTTTAAACAAAAATTCACTCTATGCGCCAAGCTTATAAAACGGTGATTTCAAGTGAAGTTCAAAATATACTTTGGCATACTGCTTTAGAATGAACTTCACAATGTTTCAGTATAATATACGCTTGGCGCATAAAGTCACATTTCGAGTTTAGGATAGCCTGAAAGTTTGGATTTGTCGGGGCGCCACGCTTTTCGTTTCGCGTCGGCAAATCCAAATTTTTAAACTTTTCTAATCTCGTAATTTTACTTCCTGCTTAACTAAGAAATTGAAAGACTAGTTAAAAGCTTCGGATTTGACGCTTTTATAAAAACAAATAATGCCTAATAATTTACAGCGTATAGGTACATGAAGATTTCTGCATGCATAGGCATTTTAAAGAAAAAAATTATGTATGAAAAATCAGTAGGAAAAAAAAAGGTTTCAAAAGGTTTGTAATCATTATCGCGATTTTTATTTTGGCATAGGAAGCTCGGATTAACTCTTTAGATGTGGTGCTACTATTCTCTTAAGTTACGCAACCAAAAGATACGGCGCCTACCAATGTTACACTTGTCTGCTATCTTTTTCTCTGTAGTGTTTGTATTGTATTAATATAATTTATATAAAATAAACTTCACTTATAATTACAGAATTTGAGCGATGCAGAAAAAGAACAAAAACATTTATAAAATCAGGTGTACAATATCAAAATATTCTTAATAACTTACAAATTGTATAATGATCAAAGCCTACATCAATCATCTAATATCTGTGTCTAAAATTAAAATTATGGTAAAAACGATGACAAGACTTTGTAATGATTCGACCCTAGGTATTGTACAAATTTATAATTTGTATTATTGTTTACGTTGTATTGTGTATTGTCCGGTAAATATAGTTCTTTTTCTTAAATTATTTTTTAGGTGACGAAAGATGATGCAAAGAATGCTTTAAAAGCTGAACGAATTTCGATAATATTCACGTTGAAAAATCAAGTCGGTGGTTTGGTGCGAGCTTTGCAGAGCTTTCAGGATTTGGGGATAAACATACTTCATATCGAGTCGAGGCCGTCGATGACCGACGATAGCCAAATCGACTTTCTTGTCGACATCGAATGCGATCAGAAAAAAGTCGAACAGCTGGGCAGGTTATTGCGTAGGGAAGTTCAAACGATGGTGATTGGAACTTACGGAAACGAAGAAAAGGGTTTTCCACCGCAAACGCCGTTATCTGCAGCAGCTAGTTTCGGTAATTATTAAATTATTAGTACCACACATATTGTCATTGATGATAGCTACTCGTATCACAAAGTAGTATTTTTGTTGTGGACCCGCGAATTAAGTATCATATAAAATGTAAATCTCTACAACCTTCAACATTTTTTCAATCAACACATCACACAATGTTATTTAAATAATATACTTGGTCAGATTAATTCAATTTCCATTATGAGAAGCGGGGCGACCAAACCAAATTTTCAGGCTTTTCTAAACTCGAAATTTTACTTACTATAAAGTTCGAAATATACTAATAAAGCAGTATGCTTAACACGTACATTTTGAACTTTACATGAAATCAGTGTTCTGTACACGTGGCGCATGAAGTAAAATTTCGAGTTTAGAAAAGCCTAAAAATTTGGTTTGGTCGCCCCGCTTCGCGGAGCGACCAAACTAAATTTTCAGGCTTTTCTAAACTCGAAATTTTACTTCATGCTTAATCTGGGAGTGGAAAACACTCGTTTAATAATTGAAATTGAGCTCTTTTAAAATATAAAGAATGTCGTCACATTTACGGCGTATGCATATGTATACTTAAACGAAAAATTCTCGGTATTGAGAGCCTGTAAGTACCTAAAGGTCACTTAAAGAATCGCTTTTTTAAACAGTGTAATCGAATTAATAATAACATCATTAGTTTTATATTAATAAAACATTGAAAGTGTCCATTGTTTTTGTAGTAACCCTGCACATGGAACATAATCAGTATTGTATAACGTACCTATAACTAACGTTTTAAACCATTGATTAAGCATGAAGTAAAATTTCGGGTTTAAAAACGCCAATAAATTTGGATGGGCAAATCCAAATGTTCAGACTTTTCTAAACTCGAAATGTTACTTTATACGCCTGATGTACAAAACACTGACTGACAAGTGAAGTTTAAAAACACTATCTGTTATCAACGATTTTCAATGATAATAACAAATAATTAGGTTTTAAAGTTTTTAATAACATTTTTAGAGTTGTACTTTGTACTTTGTATTGTACTTTTTTAGTCATACAATTATACAAAAACCTGTTCCCAGTTTTTATATAATTGTAAGTACAATGGTGGACATGTCGCATTTTTTGTACAAAGTCTCCTATTGAAGTGCGTTAAAATGATTGAAAAAATAGTTTTCTTTAATTTACGGAAATATTGATAAAAATCCGCAAATTTTCGGTAAATTCAAACAATAAAGAAAAACGTATTTACTGGTATTACAATCCCTATGTATATATGTACTTACTCATAATTCTCCTAACTGAATTTGAAAGTTAAACTTAAACATAAGTATAATACGTATAATTATGTGTTAGCAATCTATATATAATTGATTTAAGAAAACAATAGTCACTAATTATTTCATGTCCTCGGATTATGAATATTTATAATTCATAATTCAACTTTTTCTACTTTTCCCATTCTCATCCCAATGTTATAGCGTTGTCACTATCTGCTTTTAATTCAAAAATCTTAGAAATCCTTCATTTTGTGTTACATATTGAATTAAATATAAACTGAAACGTTCAATATTTTCTTTACTTGTACTTGTAATTAGGTTCTTGATTTACTTCAGATTTTGATGAAATGCCATGGTTTCCTAAAAAGATTTCCGATCTGGATTTAGCGCAAAATGTCCTAATGTATGGCAGCGAATTGGATGCAGACCATCCTGGTTTTAAAGATCCTGTTTATAGGAAGAGAAGAGAGTATTTTTCAAGAATTGCTAACAACTATAAACAGTAAAAATCTTTCATAAATGAATTTATATTCGTGTACATTGCTATGCTTTTAGGGGACAGCCTATACCAAGAGTGCAGTACACAGAAGAAGAAACAAAAACATGGTAAGAGATATTCCTGACATATAAAATTTAAAAATAAAATATGTAGAATTTCTATCTAGCTATCATAAATTTTATGAAAGCAGTAAATATTTCATTTAAATTGATAATGAATTAGAGCTAAATTGAGTACAAAACATGAATAGATAGATTTATTCATTATGGATTAAACTTAATTATAATTTCTGCATCTAAAGATTTGATTTATTAATTCTATTGCTTAAAATTATAGTAGCATCATTATATTCTGAAAAAATTAACACAACTCTATACAGTCAAAATAAACGAATACTGCATAAAATCTTAGTTTATTTTCGACCTTTTGTCATCCTCGAGAATTTTTAGAATGACTAAATGTCGAAACTAACCGGAGTAAAAAATTAAAATTAGTGAAACAAACTGAGTGATTTAATAATTTTTTGTTAAAAAATCAAATTAAATCAAAAAAATGTACAAGACATCGTACTGAAGTAATAATCCCATATCCAGATTAATGCACTCAGCAACCTGCTTGCTTTCTTCTCGTAATTTTGACCTGTTTACCAATAATTATTTGACATTTCGGAGAGCTTTGATAGTAATAAGCTTGGATACAACGTTTTCGGTTATTCATGTAGTTACTTAGTTATTAGTTCATTAGTGTATGCTGTGATCTGTTGATTTTGGGCATATTTTTTTACTAATTTACATATATTTTTAATATCAACTGCAATTTATTGTAACAAATAGGATTTTGGTGGTTGTTTCAATGGATATTTATTGTCTTTTTTAGTGGTCTTATTAATTGAGGCTCATTGTCTACAGATTATATAAAAATAATTAAGTTATTTGTTCATCTTTGATTAGATTTAATTAATTTGTTTACTTAAAAATTTGTTTTATGTTAAATACTATTAAAAATGGTTGGTACCGTAAATAAAAAAAAATAAAAATAAATAAATGAATTAGTTGATAATTATATAAATGTTGTAAATAATTTATTTATGTAGATTTTATGTTCGTGATTAAACACAGTATACATTTTTATTATAAATTAAGGATAACTGGTTTATTTTTTAGGGGTACGGTCTTTAGAGAATTGCACAAACTCTATCAGAAGCACGCATGTAAAGAGTATTTGGAGAATTGGCCTCAATTGGTAAAATACTGTGGATACAGAGAGGATAATATACCGCAATTACAGGACATCAACGGATTCTTGAAGAGGAAAACCGGCTTTCAGATACGACCTGTTGCTGGCTATCTGAGTCCCAGGGATTTCCTTTCAGGATTGGCTTTTAGGCTATTCCATTGTACTCAATACATAAGGCATTCATCGGATCCGTTTTATACACCCGAACCGTAAGAAAATGATCTATACAAAAATTACAAACCACAATGTGTGTAAAAGAAAATTATTAAAATATTGAATAAAAGAGCGTTGCCTACTAGGGCATCTAAGGAGTGATTCGTGATTTTTTTCTTAAATTTCGTTGTGTATTATCAAATAGCAAAGTACCAGCTGTGAATTAAAATAATTAGATCTGAAATTTGTTAAGTCTTTTTTTAAGTATAAAAATTCCGATAATGACAGCGTTTGGGAAATGTGCAGGCATTTGCTGTTTTTATAAATGGGGACAATGTAAAAGTGTTTTCACTCCTTCATTAAGTATAAAGTAACACTTCAAGTGTAGAACAGCCTCAACATTTGGCTTTGAGCTTAAGTAAGAAATGAAGCCGTTTAAATATTTTTACACAAAAATTGTTCAAAAATCACGGTTTCATAAAAGTGAGTAATTTATTTGTGTATATTTTTTATTTGCCAAATATCAAGCTACTTTATTTAAATATATATCACTACGAACAATAAAAGAATGCTAATAGTATGTGGCATATGAATTTTTCTTCAGTACTCATTAATTCACCGGGCACGGGCATTAGATGGCGTTTACTCTTTTGAACATACAGGGAATTATTCTTTTAGGTAAACATAGGCATAACCCGTACATTATCCGTCATTCGTTGTTTTTTATAAGAATTTAGTTTGAAGCTTTAAACGGGTGTTTTCCACTCCCAGACTAAGCATGAAGTAAAATTTCGAGTTTAGAAAAGCCCCGTGAAAATTTTCTGGGCATTTCTATACTCGAAATTTTACTTCATGCGCCCCGCGTATAAAACACTGATTCCAAGTTCAAACATACATAAATTTCACAATATTTAGTGTTTTATACGCGTGGCGCATGAAGTAAAATTTCGAGTTTAGAAAGGCCCAGAAAATTTGTCTCGGGTCGCTGCGCGACCCTCGACAAATGTTCACGGGGCTTTTCTAAACTCGAAATTTTACTTCATGCTTAGTCTAGGAGTAGAAAACACTCGTTTAATGTTTCAAATTGAACTCTTTAAAAAAAACAAGGAATATCTAAAGATTTACAGAAAATAGCCTGAATTCGGAATATGTATACTATAAAGAAAAACTCCCTGTATGATAACAGTATGGTCTGCTTATTTTGAACGTGGTGTAAGTTTATTGTAAGAATAATTGATATAATACCTGATTTATTTTAGTTTACACTAAATTATTCACAAATCATGTGATATATCATTTTTTTAAAATAGGCGTAAACTACTTCTAAAATAAATGGCTCATACATTAATAATCCAGTTTGTTTATACGTATAGGATGTATGGTGTTTTTGGAATGACTGTTACACACTTATTTTAGCTAGTACTTTGCTATTTGAAAATACATAACGAAATTTAAAATATATATATATATATATATATATATATATATATATATATATATATATATATATATATATATATTGGAGAGGTTAGTTTATGATTCATGTCGTCTACTCTATTCGTACGAATGACTTCAGCTGCTTGATTATCGATTACTCGATCATTGAGATACTAGAACCTGCCTATCACTAATAAATATACAAGTACATTTAGATCTTTTGTCGCGATCCACCAAAAAAGTACTTGCGACTCACCAGTGCGCAGTGGGCCGCGACCCACAGTACGCAAGTACTTTTCATTTGTACTACGAACAATTCAGTTAAGGACAATATTGTAGATTCGCACTTCTGTACAATAAAATTAAACACAAATCTCATAACTAGTTTTCACAATATTATAGTTGTATAATTTGGGTCTGCCTAGCAGCAGTTTCAATAAATGATAAAATACCATAACTTGAAAATAACACCTTTAAAAAAAAGGTCATAATAAATACAACAAATCTGAAATAGAAAAACCATCCTTTATTTTAGTAAGAATTAGAATTTTTTAATTATTGTCTCATAGACGCAGCATTTTGACATTAAGGAAACTGGCATATTCACATATTTTCCTAACTAGGAAACTCATCATGTCTGTTTTAAACTATAACATATTTTGTGTGCTTAATTTTATTGCACAGAGGTGTACATATCAAGAAATTTCTTAAACTGCCAAAAGCGTTTAATATTTTTCTAAGGAGTGTTTTCCACCCCTTTATTTTTACATGGAGTAAATATTTCGACTTTAGAAAATGTTAATAATTTAGATTTCTAAAATCCAGGCGTCTAGAACTGATTTACTGTAAAATTTAAAAACACAAAAAACACGACTGTTACTTTCCTTTGTGATTTCTAGTAGTTTAAAACACATACCTATTTCAACAATTAAAGATGTACGTTATTTTTATACTCAATGCTTTAACTTTATTTGTAACATAAAGCACGTACCAAAACAGTTCTTTTTGTAAATTACCTTAAGGATTTAAAATTGTTCATCTTTTACGTCATAATAACGTTATATAGTCACCATGCTACCAGGAAATTGTTATTATTACAGTTCCGTACATATATACACATTTATGTATATTTTTTATAATAGCCTATATTTTAAATTTTAGCCTCTAGACGTCAAAATTGTAAATTCATGATTGCTTGTTGCTGTTTTCATTTTATCCATATTAACGTTTTATTATTTGAGAATGCCAATAAACCCTATCTATTCAACGTATAAAATTCCAGTTTTAACTGAAATGATATAATGTTTATAACGGCAATATTAATTTTAAACTTGTATGATGTGCTATTAGCGACAACAAAGGATATTTTATAGAGTAATAAAAGCTGAGGTGAAACTGTGTTGCAAAATAATTAAATGGCTTTCAATAAATCGTTTTACAGAACTAAATTAAAAATTGAAAACCGGGATTTTATTTTAAATATATTGAAAAGAAAATATACCCTTTCTAAGTTCGGGCGCAAAGGATAAGATTTAGTTAAAGAAAATAATAATTTGTAAAATTTATTAACGTAAACATAAGACATATTAACGTAAACATTAGACAATAAACAGTACAATTTTAACTTTACAATATTTAAGATTTATAAACAAGGCGCATGAAGTAAAATTTTGACTTTAGAAAAGCTCGAAGAGTTGACGGCACTAAGTTTAACTTGACTAAGGAGTGGAAACACTCTTACTAAAAAAAATACTTTTATGAAAACAACAAATTCCTAAAAACGTAAATAGGGATATGTATACTTCCCTGTATATTCGAGTTTGTAGTAGCAGTAAACAATTTAATGTCAGTTAAATCAAATGCTTGATTTTTAAGTTAATTCAGAAACGAACGCACTTTTGAGTTATCCCTGATGTACCCACTGAGCAAAAAATAACCAAATAAAGTCATGCAACATTGTAGAAGCATTAAACGTTGTTTTAATGATGATGCAACGTTACTTAAATGTATTTGCTCAGTGGGTAAGTACACAAGGAAATTTAACTATGTTTTAGAGATAAGTGTAACAATATTTTTTTATTAACCTAGTCCATCTAACTTTAACGAAGGTTTTTTTTTAAATAAATTATTATTATTTTTAGTGATTGCTGTCACGAGTTACTTGGACATATGCCATTATTAGCGAATCCTAGCTTCGCCCAATTTTCTCAAGAACTTGGTTTGGCTTCATTAGGAGCATGCGATGATGACGTTAACAAACTGGCCACAGTAAGTAATTTACGAATGTACTTTTTTATATTTTTTTGTATATCGCAATTTTTGCTCAACCAAAACGAACGGAAATCTCGTTACGGATGACGTAGCAATGCTATCGATTTTATTCAGTCGGTCTACTTTCATCAAGCCATTGTTAAACAGTTACAAATATGTTATGAGAAATTTATACAAAAAATTAATAGGCTTGGTAATTTTGATCATGTTTTATGTAAATTAAGCAGTAATTTAAATTCTTTACACTTAAATACCATATTTAATAATTAACACTTGTATTTCTCCTATCCAGAACTTTGAAGAATAGTCAGTTGGTAATAGGAGAACTGACTATAACGACAAAATAAAATTACTGTAAAACTAGGTAACATTGTATTAAGCCAAGCAAAAAGTGTATACTTTACTTAAAGTACCCACTGAGCAAAAATCGTTTTATCCTTTTATCAACATTGTAACAGCATCAAATGTTGTTTGAATGTTGATAAAACATTACTTAAATGTATTTGCAAGCGGCCTGTTTTACATAGAAAAATGCTATGATTTTATCTTTTTTAACATTTAAGTTGGCTACACACTTTAGAAATTGAAATTTAAAACGTCAGACATGATAATTATAATGCATAATTTGAGAGTTGCCAACTTACAATATTTTCCATGGCACTCTAGAGGTTTTTTTTAATTGAACATACGATACCTCTCTAACTTCAATTCGTTCACTGACTGTGACGGTTTTATAAATGTTAATGACAACTAAAAGACAGATTTAGAAAATGTAAATTCTAGTGTTTCCATTTTTTTCTCCATATTGTATATCTATATTTTCAAAATATTTCATCCCAAAATAAAGATGTAGTAAATATGCCGATTTGTCTGAATTTAGACAACTGCATAAATAAAAAAACAAAACATTTCACCTAAGGTTGCAGTTACGAGTCTTCAGAGTAAAGAATTCCTTAAAATCATAAAAAATCACATGCCGTTAAAATTCGTCAATTTCCCAGAATTTATTAACAAATAACTATTGTTAATTTTGCTGTACAAAAAACTAAAATATCTCGCCTAAAATTCAACTTATACAGAAAGTGTTTCTTTCAATTATAATAATAAAAATTCTTTGTTTTTTAAAAGAGTTTAATTTGAACCTATAAATGAGTGTTTATCAATCCCTGATTAAGCATGAAGTAAAATTTCGAGTTTAGAAAAGCCTGAAAATTTGGTTTGGTCACTCCGCGCTTCGCGCTACGCGACCAAATCAAATTTTCAGGCTTTTCTAAACTCGAAAGTTACTTAATGCGCCACGCGTATTAAACACTGGTTTTAAGTAAAGTTCAAACATACGTCTTTAGCATACTGCTATAGTAGCATATTGTGAACTTCACAATATTTTAGTGTTATATACGCGTGGCTCATGAAGTAAAATATCGAGTTTAGAAAAGCCAAAATATTTAGCTTTTCTCAACTAGAAATTTTACTTCATGCCTAATCTGGGACTGGAAAACACTCGTTTATTGCTTTAAATTGAACACTTTTAAAAAAACAACGAATATCTGAAATGCTAGTTTTTGATTATCTAATACTTTTCTTAACCTGATTCCGCCCACCGAGCAAAAAAACAAACAAATAACCTTGTATCAACATTTTAGCAACATTAAGCGTTGTTTTGATGTTGATGAAGCATCACTTAAATGGATTTGCTCAGTGGACGGTTTCCGCATTTTTACTAAAAGTTGATCTAATACTACTATTATAAGAAACACCTTAAGTTTATAGTGTCATCTTAACAGCTTAATCGGTTTAGACTTTATCGAGGAGACAAGAGGACAGAAGAAATTTTTCTAAATGTTCTTAATCAACTCGGGGAACTTCAAAATGGATATATTCACTAACATTTTTGATTCAAAAACTTTTGCGAAAACAATACATCATCTTTGTTTTGTATATAACGGGAAAGTAAAAAAAGTTTTTTAAGTATACAGAGAGTTTTTTGTAAAACCGAACATTTTCATAACGAGAAAAGAAACATTCTCTCTCTCTGAAGTATATGCATACATTGCACATTTTTCGATGCTTGGTTTATTAAAAGAATTTAATTTGAAGCTATAAGCGAGTGTTTTCCACTTCCAGGCTAAGCATGAAGTAAAATTTCGAGTTTAGAAAAGCCTGAAAATTTGGTTTGGCCGCGTAGCGCGAAGCGCGGAGCGGCCAAACCAAATTTTCAGGCTTTTCTAAACTCGAAATTTTACTTCATGCGCCACCGGTACAAAACACTGACATATTACGAAGTTTAAAACATACCGCTAAACTTTACATTAAATCAATGTTTTGTACCGGTGGCGCATGAAGTAATATTTCGAGTTTAGAAAAGCCTGAAAATTTGGTTTGGCCGCTCCGCGCTTCGCGCTACTCGACCAAACCAAATTTTCAGGCTTTTCTAAACTCGAAAGCCTGGGAGTGGAAAACACACTTAAAGCTTTAAATTGGATTCTTGTAATAAACCGAGCATCGGAAATGTGCAACGTATGCATATGGATACTTTAAAGAAAAATTCTCGTTATGAAAATGTTTGGTGTTACATAAAACTCTCTGTATATTAGTATTTGTCTATTATTTATATAAAAGGTCTTTACTCAAAGAGACCATTGAAAATGCTTTACAATCAAGTCTGAGAATATTAATTTGAACAGACTAAATTAAGCACTAGATTTTTTATGATGTTTACCATATTGCGACAATTGATCTTTCTTAGGTTTTTAACCAAGTTTTACATATTTTTGTTTCCTACCCCTCCCTAGTGAAAATCCTGGCTACGCACATAGTTTGATATGAATGATCTTTACAAATATGGAGGAAATTTAACTTTTACATACTTTTTTCAGTTATACTTTTTCACTGTGGAATTTGGTCTGTGCAAACAAGATGGTGAACTACGCGTATACGGAGCTGGTCTTCTAAGCTCAGTCGCAGAATTGAAGCACGCCCTAACAACAAAAGAAAAAATCAAAAGATTCGATCCCGAAATCACCTGCAAGGCTGAGTGCATCATAACGGCTTATCAAAACGCTTACTGGTACACCGATTCCTTTGAAGAGGCCAAAGAAAAAATGAGGTATGTAAACAGATGAGTGTTTAAATCCTCTTTAAAACAATATGTTAATTTCAAGAACCTACGCTGACAAAATTCAACGACCTTTTGGAATTCGTTACAACCCATACACGCAAAGTGTTGAAGTTTTGAGCAATGCGCAGAAAATAACAGCATTGGTTTCTGAGCTTCGTGGTGATCTTTGTATTGTTAATAATGCTTTGAAGAAGATTTCAGCGAGGGATTCAACATTAGATGTGGAAGGTATCGCGAAGTTGCTTCAAACTGGCTTACACACTGGCGATACTAAAAAGGCGGTAGACAATGTATAAATTACGTTTTAACTTAGCATCCATAAAATTTAATAGAGTATACTTATAAAATAACTAATACTTTCAGGAAGTGAGTCATATAAGAGTAGTATTTTAAGGATAGTCTAATAGAACTTAATATAAGTTTTATTTTTGAGACCATGGCCCCACATCTTAATTAGAGCCCTTAGGCCAGGTTGTTAAATAGCATTTACAATAAAAAAATGGTCCCTGTTAAAGATATGGTGATTTAAATATTAGGAATATAGAAAAGTATCTCATACTAAATTGTTGTACTTTATTTATTACTCTTTATAAAATGGTCACATAACAAGCAATTTTTGCATTATTTCGCTGTATCTCGGTAAATATTGATCCATCACATCTCAGCAGTATATATTTTCGACTTTCCTTTAAATCAGTGATTTACACGCGTAGAGTGTCAAGTAAAATTTTGAATTTAGAAAAACATGAACATTTGGTTTCTTCGCTCCGCTTTGCGAATCGACCAAACCAAATTTATAGGTTAATTTGAACTCGAAATTTTACTTCATGCTTAATAAAGAAGTGGAAGACACTCGTTAGTTAAAGATATATCACACACCATTATTAGAGGTTACGCAGTGGCTTTATAAGTCTAATGCAATATCATAGTATAATGGTTTTATGTTATGTTTTAATTTGTAACGTAGTTTCATCAACTGTCTGCTTACTGAGTTCAATATTTAATATTGTGTTGTTTATTTATTGTAATGTCCAAAGAAATGTATTACCAATAGTAATTCTTCTTTTCTGTTATTTTTAATGTTTTCTCAATAACGTAAAACGTTGTAATCAGTGGTGGATTTACCAATAGTTTGAAGAGGCTAAAGACCGTGGCAGAAATTTTTCAACGACGGATAGGTAATTTATATTACAGTAAATATTTTAATATAAGTAAATTAATATATTCGGTGACCAGTTTCCTAAAAGTATCAGATAACCTCCTATTAAGGCACTAATCACTAGAGCATCATCGATGCTAGCAGCAATTAGCACCTAATTTCATTTGACAATGTTGCTTTAAACTGGTTTACACAGTACCATTGCAAAAAATAGTAAATATTGAGAAGCGTTTTGTAGGTTAATACAAAAATAGGCAAGACAAACATTTTAAAGAGAGAGTTTTTCTTCATTAATATTTCTAAAAGATGTTTTAACTTGTATTTTTAGAGGATGTTATATTATTATTACTTAATTGAAATAGCCTAAAAATCAAATAAAGTAGTGAATACCTAAATATCATACTCTTATATGGCATACTTAATCTTATGTAATGATGAAAATCAAGTTGAAAATTAAAAACCTAAATATCTGTATAGCATACATAATCTTATTTATTGACCATTTTTATGATGTCTGCTACGAAAAAAAATATTGTATAGTAACTGAATTTTTTGACTTGTATTTTTAGAGGATGTTATATTATTATTATTATTATTATTTACCTAGGGAAATATTAACTGTCAAAAAGTTTCATATTTCCCTAGGGAAATACGAGTATGTTATGACTAACTAAGACAATATTACTCATTATTGTATCAACCAGAAAAAAAAAACTAAAATATTATGAAGTTCAAAAAATACTGCTTTACCATATTGATTTACCTTTAGTATATTATAAACTTCACAATATTTCAGTGTTATATACGAGTGAAAATTTGGTTAGGTCGCTCCGCTTCGATCCGCTTCGCGGACCGACAAAACCAAATTTTCAGGCTTTGCTAAACTCGAACTTTTACTTCATACTTAAACAAGGAGTGGTAACAGTCGCTAGAAGTTTTAAATTGAACGCTATTCATAACAACAAATGCTTGATAAATTACAGCATAAGCATCGGGATATGTATAGGTACAAGAAATATTCACCGTCGTTTGTTTTGTAATGGCTATATTTTATCCTATTTGTATCCTTCAATTTTCCCAATATTTTAATGTTTATTTCAATACAATTTTCCAGTATTTTTGTAACTGTAGAATATGAGTTCACATTGGATCATATATATATTTTCTTTTTTTATAATCTTTATGTTATTTACTTTTTAAACATTAGTACAAATAAGATTTTTCAAATAATTTAGTAACAAATCTCTTCATCGTTTTATTAATTTCACTTTTTACACAAAAATAGTTTTAGATATGTAATAGTGATGTTTTTTTTTATCAAAAATTGTTATTAATTATGTTAAAATCTATTTTTGTAAGATTAGTAATGAATACGCAAGTTTTCTCTAATTAAAAAATGTTTAGTCCACTTTGAACTTCAGTTCTAATATTAATCAACACTCTAATATTAATTTTCTGTACCTACTTTACATAATTTTACTCTTTTTATTGTTTTTATTTATTGTAGTTTTATTTCTAATTGATTGATTTTGTTTTTTATAAATGAAAACAAATAAAAATCCTAACTATTTCTCTTAGCTATATCAAAATTTGAGATTGACTTTATATTCATATGCGAGTCATCAAGTTACATTTTAATTCTATGAATTTAGTCAACTTCGAGCTTTTGTAATTGTATTATCTAATCGATTGGTTTTCTAATTAATTTAAAATTATATTAAATGTTGACTGTTGTTTTTAATTTTTGAGTCAAGAAAGTCAATATTTATTTATTGCATAGTTTTTAGTAGTCTTTCAGGGTTTTGTAATTTTATTTCCAATTGATCGAATTTGTTGTTTTTTAGAAGAAAATTTATTCATTTCGTAATCATTTCCGTTAACAAAATCTGATATTTTTAAATATTGATGTTATGCATTATTTCTCAATTTTAGTCCGCTTTGATCTTTTCTAAGTTCATGTCCAATCGATTGGTTCACGTTTTTCTTAAATTAAAACAATGTTGTAATGCATTTCATAAATATTTCTGTCAATTATCTAATGTTGAATAGGATTTTACGTGTCTTTTAATTAAATATTGAGCAATTATATTTCACGTGTTATTTTTTAAAAATCTTTATTAGCTTTGTATTTTTGTTAACTTTATACTTCCATACATATACTTTTTTATAATTAAATTTACAGATTTTTTAAATTACCGGTAATTCGGCAAAGCAGTGATTCTAAAATAGTTTACCTATATTTTTTCTGTAAATGACGATACATTGTTTTGCGGGTAAAAGTTATAAAATGCAATAAATATTAATAGCATTTAATGATTTACCTAGAACGAGGGTTTCCACTCCCAGGTTAAGCATGAAGTAAAATTTCGAGTTTAGAAAAGCCCGAAAGCCTCATAATTGTACTTCGTACGCCACGAGTATAAAACACTGATTTAAAGTGAAGCTGAAAACACAAAAAGTACATATTTAATTAGAATAACCGTGAAGAGAATATTTAGTCTGTTATCAACTATTTTTATTGTTAATTATAAATGTTTCCTTTTTTTTCTTCTTCATTTACTGTGAGTAGAAATATGCGAACCGTTTTCTTTCTTCATTTAATGCGGCTCAAGACAGCTCTTCTTTGACGAATGTGGTTCAGGTAAAAGTAAAAGGTGCATTATATTGTTAAAGAATTTATAAATGATTCGTAATTTTTAAATACAAAAAATATTTAAAACAATCTTAATTTGTTATGCACTAGGCTATGTGAAATGGAACACTTAAAATTATTTGTACACATTTTCTCTTTACTTGATATCAAGCTAATTGACTTTTTGATCTACTTGATTGAATTTAAATCACGCCAAGTAATATAAAGTGTTTTTAAATGTCAACTCAAGTAAGATAATTGAAGGGGATGATAGAAAAAAGTGCTAACTCACATTTTGTATAAATTTAACTGACTGGGCCATTTATCGCCATTTTAAATAATCCTTGAATTGTGTTCACCTAGTCTAGTAATAAACTAAATCTATAAAACTGTGTATGAGCTTTAAAATCTGAAGTATGTTAATTAACCCGATTTATAGATTCTAAAGGTCTGTAGAAAAGAGGAACATCTGAAAATAATTATATTGTGGGTTAGCATTATCTTCCACGGACAATTTCAATTTTATTCATCAAGTCTTTGGTATATCTGTAATTATGTACATTGAATCCAGAAAGTTAAATAGAACCAAATAAAATTACTTGATTCTCATATCAAGTAATGAAACATTAACCTCTTGCGCCTGCCTTCAGTATTTCTTGTATTTGTTGAATTTGCAATATGTATTAAAATACACCATTTGTGCGATTTCTTGTTTTCTTTCTAGCAAGTCTTTATGAAAAAGATATATGTATATTGAAAAAATATAGTATTAAAATAATATTGCATGATTTATATGATTATTTATTTCCTGTTACCGTTAATTATAAAATATAAACTTTCTTTATTGGTCTATCAACTAATATTAACAATATTATTAGTTTAATTGTAGGAATCGTTAAGGCCCAGTTGCACCAGAAAACGTTAAAGTGGTTCATCTCTTAACTTGAGTTCAAGATGACAGTTCCTATTGTTTTAATGTCACTTTGAACTTGAGTTCAGAGATGAACTAATTCAACGTCTTTGGTGTAACTGGTCCTAAGTAGGTACTATTAATTTCCTAGATTCTTAATGACATTTACCTTTACAGAGATCTATTGTTTATCTATGTTGCGCAGACGTATTTTAGTTATTTACTCTCATACAATTAAACGGTGGCTGTATCTTATCTTTTCATACAAATGATAAAAGTAATTAGAATGGTTGTTTGATCAGATTTTATGTTCCTCCATTATAGTTAATAAAAACACCTATGTCATGTGTCTTTATAGAGCAGTAGTTCTTAACCTTCATTTGACAAGGAACCACTGCGTTAGTCTAAATTAATTTAATTTTTAAATAATTTTGTCAATGTTTTCGATCATCTCAATTAATAACACTTCAATAAACTAGAGAAGGCTAATTTTTTGTTACAGCCAATTAGTGTAAATCTGCCGTTGTGACTTGCAAATTTTTAGTAGTTTTTAAATACCTATTTGATATTGTTTTGTTATTGCACTACTTTTTAATAAAACGCAACACTTGGTTAATTTTACAACTATAGTGGAATTGGGGAAAATGTCCTATGACTCATTGATGTGGAATGTGTGGTTCAAATATTTTAGAAAGTATGTCAACAGTTGTATCTGCAACGATTTTTCCTAGTTGTGTCAAATTTTGACGTTATATGACAATGTCATACTGTTTAGGTAGCTAGTATATTAGTGTTTTTTCTTTTAGAAAAGCTTTAAATCCTAATTTCTTGTAAATATTCAGAAAATGCCTACACATACTTGCGATAATAGTATATTGTGATTGAAACCAACTTAAAGAGTATGTATTGAGGTAGACAATTTTACATGGATCTTTATTCAGGTAAGAACTAAGCTGCTAAACTGAGAGATTGATCTTCTGAGTCTCTTAGCATGTACCTAATTTTCCTTATTATAATACGGAATCTAATAATCATTCTTTAATCTTTAATCTTTATTGAACGGAATGGCCAATACATAAATATAAACATACAGAATAAGAACATATAAATAAATAATACAATACAGAAATCAGAACAATAAAAACATAGTACTAATACTAAAAGAGTATAACAATTAGGGACAAACGAAAGTAACACACAATTCACAACGATTTCAATAAGCGCACTAAGGTGTTGTAGGAGTCAACAAAGAAGTCAATATTGACTTCGTTGGCGTTCCTTAAAATACGCGTAGATGCCGAGTGCAGAGCGTATTCCGTTCTTCTAAATAGAACGTTAAAAATTTGATTTTTTCTTAAAGTTCTAGCGGATACATGCACTTCTATCCAATTTAGAAGGTCCGGTCAATCGATTTGACCATTTTCGATTTTAAATACATGAGTTACGCCAGTCACACCCAAATCCCTGGTTGATCTTACGTGTTCCAATGGATCATCCATCAATCGGTATCCATACACAACGGTAGACTGACGTCTAGAAAAAGTTATGACTTTGCATTTTTGTAAGTTAAGTTGAATTTTATTCGACTGAGACCATAATTGAAATGATAGCAAATCATTCTGTAAGCGAACGGCATCTTCGCATGTGCTAACTCGCATAAACATTTTTATGTCATTGGCATATAGAAGACATTGAGCGTTAGAAAAACATTTAATTACGTCGTCCACAAACACGTTAAAAAGCAGTGGTTCCAGGTGAGAACCTTGCGGAACACCGGAGGTGACAATAATGTTACGCGAGACACACTGGCCAATCCGAATGCGTTGAGATCTTCCCGTAATATACGACTCGATCCATTTGAGAACAAAACCTCCAATGCCAAGGTTACATAATTTATTAATAAGAATACAATGATCAACACTGTCAAATGCCTTCGAGAAATCGGTATAGATCGACTTTTACTCGATCGAAAGGCACTGATAATGTATGATTCGTAAATAAGGAGGTTAGTTGCGGTTGTTTTACCCGTACGGAATCCATGCTGTTTTAATGAGATTAATAGTTGGAGTATTTCCGTCAAGTAACGAGTTACTAGTCGTTCGAAAAGCTTAGGGTTCGATGACAAGATTGACATCGGCCTGTAATTTTCAAATACTTTCTCATTCCCTGATTTATGAACGGGAGTGACAAACGCTTCCTTCCAGATGGAGGGAAATGTCCCCACAGCCAGGGATTTGTTGAAAAGGATCCATAATGGTCTACTAAGTGCAAAGGCGCAATTCTTTAAAAATAAAGCAGTTAGACCATCAGGTTCAGAGATATGGCTTGTTTTAATTGAGGTAAGTTCGTTTAAAACATCCGTGATTCTTATTGTTTTAAAAATACATTCATTAATATGATTAGAAGAGATAGAATTATATTTGCACTTTGAACCATGACTATAAGGATTGTAAACTGATCCGAAAAACATAGCAAAATTATTTACTATACCCTCGGGAGTGTCAATTGAGTTATCACCAGCAGTGAAAGTTGAAGGAATGTTATTAGATGTTCGCTTGGAGTTAACATAATTCCAAAACGATTTGTGATTATGTTTGATGTTATCTTCCACATTCTGAATGTAATTGGTGTGACAAACACGGGCCAAATCTTTGCATTGCTGCCTAACAAAACTAAATTGACGGTAATCACCATCCAAGCCTGAGTGCGTATAAGTCTTATGTAGTTTCTTCTTCTGGATTACTAAGTTTGTCAGCTCTGGTGTAAACCATTTAGGGAATCGTGTTGGTTTAAATTTCGGTGTATTGCTTATAGGAACAAAGTGGTTAATTATTTCATATAAAGTGGAGTAGAATATCTGGCAAGCCACATCAATATTACAGTCAAGAATGGAATCCCAACTTATGTTAATTACAGCATTGTTTATAGCAACAAAATCTGCACGCTTGAAATTGTATCTTAAGGAATTATCATCCCACAAAGTACCAGAAAAATCAACATTTGTATCGAACGAAAGAAGTAGTTCCAAGACTGGATGGTGTGGATCGCATGGGATAATGGGAAATTGGGATTCATTTAAAGTGGCGTTGGAAGAATATGAGGATGGTAAAAATATCAGATCTAAAGTAACATTATTATAATTAAGTATTAACTTGGTGTGAATTAATGGAGTCGAAAGTGTTTGCTAATAGAACAGATTTTAGACATTCGTACAAACCCCATATTCGTCATTTTGCCAAGAAGTATGCGGTAAGTTATAATCTCCAAATATATAGAGATCGTTAAAATCGCCGAATAACTCAACTATTTCACAATGGTTTTGATATACAGAGTAGACCGAGTTAGGGGGGATGTAAACAACGCCGAATATAATATTGGTATTTCCAATACGCACACTGACGTAGAACTCTTCGTGAGTTAAACTATTTTTCTAGATTTCAGTAGAGGGATATTTATTGGAAACCGCCCCCACCGCGTGATTTCGATGTATTGCGGAATCGCGATCAGCTCTAAAAACCTTAAAACCGCTTAATATTAATAAATGTGCTTATTTGTCTATATTTGTCTGATTATCATTTTAAAAATTGTCCTGTATGCCTAAGGTTGATGCGGGGCACTTTTAAAACCAATGTTAAATCGATAATATTACATGATATACAGGGAGTTTTTCTTTTGAGTATAAATATCCCAATTAAGTGTTGTAGATTTTATATTATTCGTTGTTTTCTTAAAACAGGTCAATTTAAAGTTTAAACGAGTGTTTTCTACTCCCAGGGTAAGCATGAAGTAAAATTTCAAGTTTAGAAAAGCCTGAAAATTTGGATTAGTCGCGTAGCGCGAAGCGCGGAGCGACCAAAACAAATTTTCAGACTTTTCTAAACTCGAAATTTTACTTCATGCGTTAAGCGTACAAGACACTGATTTCAAGCGAAGTTTACTCGTTCATAATATTTCAGTGCTTTTAGTGTTTAATACACGTGGCGCATGAAGTAAAATTTCGAGTTTAGAAAAACCTGAAAATTTGGTTTGGCCGCTCCGCGCTTCGCGCTATGCGAAGAAACCAAATTTTCAGGCTTTTCTAAATTCGAAATTTTACTTCATGCTTAGTCTGGGAGTAGAAAATACTCGTTTTAAGCTTTAAATTGAACTCTTTAAAGAAATCGTGTACATATGTATGCCTAATAGAAAATTCCCTGTGTGTCAACTTAAAAGAAAAAATCCCTGTATTAACAGGTTAATCCGATGACTATTTGCCAAATTTACTGAATGTGCATTCGATTTAACTAATATTTTCGTTTGAGCTTACACAAAATCAACATAAATGCATTATTTATTTCTGTAAATACCTGAACTAATTAGTAGATGTGAAAATTGGAATTATACCACTTAAACTCACATTTAAAACGATTGTGCGTATTAATTAAAATTATTTGTGGCTGGGTTTTTGCATATTTATTTTTACGAAGACATTGACAAAATGTGACGTTTAAAATTGTAAAGCTGCATACCGGAATATAAGTTTTCGCATGTTCCATCTTAAAACCATAGCAGACATATTATGAAGTTATCTGCCTCTTTTCACACACGCAAGCTGATGACATCAAACATATTTCATATTACATATTACATGTATTGGTGCAGAAAGCACTACAAATCAAGGAAACCATGGGACACCTCTCGTGAATAGTAGCTTAGGCAAGTACTTTTGAAACAACTCTACATATTTTATCTGAACCTTAAGAAAACAACAAAACCTAAGAAATATAATTTAGGTTGTAATTAATTATTAGATTGGCCCACAGTATTATATTTTGCCCCTTCCTGAAAAATATTCTACGGGCACTCATAAGTATAGAGTGACTCATTTTGCAGATTAATACCGGCTACATAAATAGGTATAACAGAAATGTTTTATTTGTCATATTTAATCACTGAGAAAGTCATTGTTGCAATTTATACAATAAATGGCATAATTTTAGCCATAGTAAATTGAATATTTGTTAAAAAGACATGAGTCAGTTTGTTTTTTATCTACAATACATTTCAAATTTGACCTCATATGGCTATATTTGTGTTCCTCCTGGTAATTGAATATCGAATCATCAGTAAACAAGCTAAAGTTAAAGTAAATATGTAATTCAAACATTAAAAGTGCGATTCTTTTCGCAAATCAACAACAAGTTAGTCTTACAAAGACTATATCAAACACTCATTGAAACAACTACTTCCCGGGCTAACACCCCGACGGACATTGAATTATACAACAAGTGTTTGCTGTTACATACAGTAACCTACTGCAAATGTAACAATTTGGGTCAAATTATTCAGGTCATCTATAGACGCGTTTCGAGATTTATCTCTGATCAGTATAGCTTCGCCATTCCCTCTAAACAATTTGACACCTTAGACTGGCGGTCACGTTACCGTTCAAACATAAGTATAAATGAAATTGCCAATTCTTGGTTGCAGAATACTTCAAACATTAAAAGTGCGATTCTTTTCGCAAATCTACAACAAGTTAGTCTTACAAAGACTATATCAAACACTTATTGAAACAACTACGTCGGGGTGTTAGCCCAAGAATTGGCAATTTCATTTATACTTATAAATATGTAATTAATGGAAAATACTCGTAGAAATATCCAGTCTTTCTAAAAATCACTTTATTTCATATTGTCGTCTTACTCTTATTTACATGTATTAGAGATGAAGAAACTTAAGTTAAAGTATTTTCCTAATTTGTTATAGATAAAACATACTTTTTTTTATTTGTACATATAAAAACAATTATATACACAACTGATTCAGTCTTAAATACTTATATCACAATATTTACAAATATCGAATCTCAAGGCTTTTCAGCCCAATGAGTCCAGTTTTTCATATTCTCATAAAGCAACTTCCCAGGACTTTGTGTAGTCTGTAACTGCAACGCGGCTAACAATTTATAATTCTCCGCTATATGCCCTTTCTCCACACCTTTTTTGATCAACTGTTGTGCTGCGACGATCTGCCTCAGCGGTGGAAGGATGGCATTAAAAGTTCCTATAAAGGCAATCCCGATGCTTCTGGAGTTGTAGCCGAAAGTGTGAGCTCCTTCAGAGTCCCAGCCACGGCCTTCGTAGGCGAAGCCGTCTCCTCCAACGAGGAAGTTGTAGCCAATGTCCCACCATCCTCTGCTATCAATGTGATAGCTCTGGATGTATCTGACGTGGAAAGTGCATTGTGACTGCGTCGAGCAGTTTTCTGTCGCTGTGTGCATGATGATGACGTATGGTACGGGTTGTATGAGAGCACGTGCTGGTTTCGTTGGGGGCTGTGCTACCCATTCCAAGCGTGAGATTATTTTAAGTTTTCCACTAAGTGTTAATTTTACTGTGGGGTCATCTGAAAAAAAAAAACAATAAAAAATAATGAAAACAGTTATAGGAATGTATTTTATTGTGGGATGATATTTAATGAAAATATAACACAAAACATTATTTTTGTGTCCAAATAATGGTAGAAAACTTTGTTGGGTCAATATCCCTTTTCTCTAATGTCGTTAATATTTGTTTTTGATTACTGTTTGTTTCTTACTTTATTTTAATTTCTCATATAAAAGGAGAAACTCGAATGATCGAATATTTTTATGAGTCTCAGAAAATTCGTTTACAACCATTGCTTCCAACCGAAAACTGGATACCGCTAAAAAACGTTATTTTTGACGGAACGATAACCGGAGCAGACCCGAAAAAATGGATTTAATTCGGTTTGGTTCAAACATGGATTTTATATGTTCTAAATTATGACAGAAAATAAAAGTTCCTACAATCTCCATGGGAAGTTGGTTTGTACGTTTACAAAAGTCAACGGAAAGTAGGCGTTTCCCAAAGAGACGTCACTTGTCACTTTGGCGATCAAAAATCGATTTATTCTCTTTAGCATTTTCGCGCTTTCGGACCTGTACCAAATTGATAAGTAAGACATTTTACATCCGAAATGACCCATTACGGCGGGCATACGCCCCCTGAATGCTACAATGGTCGCCTAAAATGTTGACAATTCTGACGCCTTGTCAGATTTTCGTCTAACATAATCGTCGATCTAGTTATTCCGAACGCCCCATTTTAGAAAAATAAAATAACTGTAATAGTATACCAAGTATCGAAAACAGTAACCGGTGTTCCTTACTGTTCGAGATGCTTATAGCGTTTTTTGCACGATCGTATCGCATATACAGGGTGAGTCATCGAAATGCCCGTCTTTGATATCCCCCTTGTCGTTAAAATCACAGCATACATTTATTAACAGAATCTATTCACCTACTTAAGGAGCATAACGTAAAATTATTTTCACATATACAGGGTGTTGCGTGACAGCGTGGCGAGATATGTTTGTATTTTTTTTAAATAGAATGACCTATATATTTATATATATTTAGAAATGTATTTTATTCACCACAAATGAACTTTGTTTTAGTTTTCCGCGGCGTTGCCAAGTTTTTCCGTTTTTTCTCTAATAAAATGACTTATTATATTACATATTGGAAAATTCTCTTTAAAACATTCGACGATTTTATAAAACCGTTCAATTTGAAGTTTCGAACGAGTATTTCCACTCCTAGACTAAGCATGAAGTAACATTTCGAGTTTAGAAAAGCCTTAAAATTTGGTTTGGTCGCTCCGCGAAGCGGAGCGGTCAAACCAAATTTTCAGGATTTTCTAAACTCGAAATTTTACTTTCTGCGCCACGCGTATAAAACACTAAAATTTGTGAAGTTAGAAATACACTTAAAAATACTTTCATAAAATGAGAAATCAATATTTACATTTTTCTTTAGATATTCTTGTCGGGTCAAATAATACAATGTATCAAATTAACTTATTCATTAATTTAATAAAAAGAACATTAATAATATTGCCAAGGGGTGAAAACCCTCAATAAAAGTAAGTAAATAGTATTAATCATCTATGTTGACTTTTTTAATTGCCGGTTATTTAGTAAATTTGTTAATCAAAACCGATTTACTGACAATTTACCGGAAAATCCCAATATTGTAGTTTTACGGGTAATAGTATTTAATGACCCCTAAGACTACAATATTGTGATTTTCCGGTAAATTATCAGTAAATCGGTTTTCATTAACAAATTTACTAAATAACTGGCAATTAAAAAAGTCGGTACATTTACAATAGCTAATGAGTATCTAGCAGATTTTACGAAGAAAATCAAAGCGTATTTAATCATCAATCAATTACTTCTACAAGAAAGAAATTGATTAAAAACCTTATACAATTTAAATGGAAAAAATAAGAAAATAAGGAAACTTACAATTCTTAGAAACAAATAAAATATAGATTGAGAAATGTGGACATTTATTGAATGCAATATATTTAGAATTAAATTAGCTTTTAATTAAGCTTTTAGTCATTTTTCCAACTAGAACCGGTACAATACCTTTTACATGATAAGTTCATTCAAAAATAAGCAACCAAAAAAATTGCTCCGTTTTCGGCTCACAGAGCATTCTACAAAAACTTAGAACGTCTATGTCACTAGAAGTGATAACTGCCCTGACCGAGGGCAATTATCACTTTTAATAAAACCCCTGCTTTTAAATGGTTTAAACTGAAAAGGCCCAAACTTTCATTTGGCTCACGCCATTTTTTTAATTTCTGCCAACTTGGCAAATATTAAAAATGTTATCCCCTTTCGCAGTGAAGATGCTACAAAAAGAGATACATTAGTTGAAGAAACAACACCCACAAACATATTAAGCAACAAGTATTTGGAACATTTTTGAGGATTTTTGCGGGGCAAGACATTATAAACCAATTGTAAATTATACTTTTATGCAATGACTGGTATTTTTCCTGTTACATTTTTTTTAAGTTTGTCTACATTGTTGGCTGATAATTAGCTACATTGTTGGCTGAAATTAGGAAAAGTAAATAGTCTATCATTTACTTTTGCTAATTATCAGCCATAATGTCTAAAGCGCAATGATAATTACATAATCATTTTGTTTAAACCGAAAGTCTGTTGCCTGGTTATTATTACGTGCAGTAAAAGCGCCCAAAGTCGAAAATGTGTTCAAAACCACCTTATCTAAGAAATTGTAATTCTAACTGTTGGTCTTAAGATTGTTTATTTTGATGAGAAAAAGAAATGGCCTAAACTGTTTTCAGTATTAATTCAAAATCAAAAATGTTCATTAGATAGGTAAATTACATGTTTGTAATTAAACTCACGAAGAAAATGTTTTCTAAAAACAATCACAAAAATATAGTTAATACTTACTACACTCGCTACACTCTTGATGAAACCGGATATGCAAATTTGGTGAAGAAAAACACTTTTTTTGTTCAATGACTTTATTTTCAGTTTCCTGACAGGTGCTTCGGTCTTTACAGATCAACCTTTGATAATGAACTGTAAAGACCGAAACACGTCTCAGGAAACTGAAAATAAAATCATGAAACAAAAGAAGGTTTTTATTCACCACCAAATTTGCAATCACAAAAAAATCGCAGATATTCTTGAAACCGTTTGAAATAATGACAGCAACATTTTTCCACACAGATTTGTCATACTTCATAACTTTTTAAACCTAAAGAACATCAATACTTATTTTACATTCGAATTTTAGGTTCTAATACAATGCGTAACTTTTTAATTTCAAAAACATTCTAAATCTAAAAGTAAAGCATATTTCTTCTTAACACACGATCGCACTTGGCATCAAGCTTGGCATCAATTTAGGCATCAATTTGGGCATCAATTTGGGCATCAATCCAGTCGTGTCACACAGTATACGATTTAACCAATCTAGCGGGACAAAATTCATGGACAAGTTTTTAAAGTCCATTCTAGAGTAACTTTGATATAAAAAAGATAGTTTTCCAGAAAATTATTTAAATTAGTCAAAAATTTAGTTCAGTAAGAGATGTGAGGTTTATCATCAACAAAATAAATTAGTTTATTTTGTATTAATTTTGCATTATGTCACTCAACTTATTTTGTGGAGTTTATTTTATTTATAATATGTATCAATGTGTATACTTTTAGACTAACCACAAGCCATTGAATTTTATAAAACATTTTTTATACAGGAAATTTTTATTTTAAATATGCATATGCTGTAACATTCGTTGTTTTTTTTAAACAATTTAATTTGAAGCTTTAAACGAGTGTTTCCACTCCCACTTTAACTATGAAGTAAAATTTTGACCTTAGAACAGCCTGTAAATTTGGTTTGGTCCCGTAGCGAAGCAGAGCGACAAAACCAAATGTTGAGGCTTTTCTAAACTCGAATTTTACAACATATCAGTGTTTTATACGCGTGGCGCATAAAGTAACGCCTAACCTGGATGTGGAAAACACTCGTTTAAAGCTTCAAACTGAACTATTAAAAAAAAAACAACGAATATCTGAAGATTCACAGCATATACGCAGCAATTAAGATATGTATGCTTAAAAGACAAACTCTCTATATAAAATACATAGGAAGTTAGAAAATAGAATAAATCAATTCAATATCGAATAAGTTGATTTGAACAAACGTATAAATTTCTTACTCAAAAAAAAAACGGCAGAAGTTTGCAGTTAATAGAGCTATAGAAAAGTACAATATATACATTTTTTAGATTATGATGAGACCTGGAACTTATATTTGAAGAATTTTTAAATAATAACAGTATTTTAAGAAATATTGACAATTAATAAGGCGTTTTTACTTTATTTTTATACCTAACAAAAATGTTAAATATCTTAGTAATAGCAATAAGTCGCACAATTTAACAATATTTATCGTAAATAAGACAGCTTGAAGATTTTTAGAAAACAGGTATGTGGTCATTTATGGCGATGTATGACACAAAACATATACATTATTAGATGTTAATAATTATTTTTTTATAAATTGAATAATTATTAAAAAGTATTGATTCTAAAATTTAAAAAAAATATCTTTTCAGAAATATATTTGGAATTATATAAGCGGTTATTTAATAGCATTATGATTTTTATTTATTATTTCGTAATTGCGTTCAAAGTAAGCGCACAAAGTTTAACATTTATTTATAAAATCAGTTTTAAGTTTTCATCGATATACACATAATAATAAAAGTAAAATTCTAACTGGATTAAATAAATAGCCTACACTGTTGTTATTACTTATGACTGATGGAAATGTCTGTGACATTAACTGAGATTTTTTGTAAATTAAAAACGACCAAAAAAGTCAATTTTCCGGAGACATCTTAAAAAATTCACTGATATTCCGTGGAGTTCAAAAAATATAGGATAGTTTTTTCATCAATAAAAAAATATTCTTGGTAAAGTTTGCATCTATTAAAATGAATTATTTTATTGAACAAATCAACATCGTGCATCGTGCAGTTTCAAAAGCACGTTATTTACAATTCAAAGATTACTTAATAAGCAGAAAAGGGCATGCGCACGAAATAATTGTTATCAATTTTACCGAAACAGTTTGGTAATATACCGTAATTTACGGTAAATTACCAGTGGTAATTACCGCCTTAAATTACCTCTAACATCACTATGTATACACGTTTTATTAAATTTAAATGTTGACTTAATAAGTCAACTCTCCTTGATTATACAGAATCATTCTATTTATTTAATTTGTTAATTTTCTTAGTTTATTAATTAATAATCAAATAATGTATTTACCTATTGGATCTACTGGCACCCCACCTAAGTCTTGTTCGTCGGAATCTTGAACGAATTCAGCGTTTGTACCGTATTTTACATATTTCGTTAGAAATACGGATAGAATGACTACGCAGCTAACTAATAATATGGCGACTAGAGTAGTGATGATGAAGATTCGTTTGTGGTTTAATATTGGGTTCCATTTTTTACCTGAAAATAAATCATGAAATAAATATACGTACATTACTATTTAAATATACACAAAGTTTTTCTTTTAAGTATCGTATCCCAATTATATGCTGTACATTTTCAGATACTCGTTGTTGTTTTTAAAGAGTTCAATTTAAAGTATAAACGAGTGTTTTCTACTCAAAGGTTAAGCATGAAGTAAAATCGGCTTCGCTTTTTTAGGCTTGTCTAAACTCGAAAGTATACTTCATGAATAACCAAGGACTGCAAACACTCGTTAGAAGCTATAAACTGAACGCTTTTATAAAATCAACGAATGGATGATAATGTACAGCGTATACATTAGGATATGTAAATGTATACTTAAAATATAATTTTCCTGTATAATTTCAGAAATCATTAAAATTCATAGTTATATTATTAGGCAAGCAGAGTCAAACATTTGAATGTCAGAGTTATAAATGAGAAAACAATACGAATGAATTGGCTTGTAAAGCCAATAATACTTGTACACTTTTATTCTACAACTTTTGAATAGCAATATTTGTTTACAAACAATAACATTCCAATTTACAAATGAAGTCCAGGGAAATAAATTTAGCGTTTTATTAGTTGTAAATAAAAATTTAAATTTAAAAATTGCGCAATGAAAAGTTACATCTTAATGTGAACAAGAAGTTAACCATTTAATGTCATAAGAAGTTATTTATTTTGATTTTCAATATAGTTTAATTCCAGAGTTGATTGATATATCTGTCTTTTTCATTTATTTCTTATTCTAAAACAATGGGCCGTATAATTTCCCTATCATTAACACATTCGTTAAGGTGTCGTTAACTAAATAATAAATTAAACTAAATAACAACTTTAAGAAATGTTTTAATGAATTTCAAAACTTTAAAAATAATTTTATCTTAGGTAAAAATAATGTGATTTATTTTATAATTTTTACTCAAGATAACTTCTGGGTATTTTCAAATGTTTAAAGTCAGATCTTTTACCAATGTTTTATTTTGATTGTAGTGAACTTCCTGAAGAAGGAGCCACATAGCCCTGAATGCTTGGATATTAAATGGATTAAATAATTAACCTATCACCAGTGGTCGATTTCTCCGTTACGAAGTTTTGTGTTTTTTTTAACAAGTACGACCGTTACTTTCTTCCGTGGTTTCTAAGTAAATCTAACAGATAAATAGCCAAGATACAATATTGGTAATATATTGGCCCAATATCCTTCAATTGTTTGATGTAATCTAAAAAAAACTTAAATTTTATATATTTAACAATTGCCCATATTTCCGTTATTTTTGATATGATCCCATATTTGTAAAAACATTCTTATAACAACTTTTACGACTCAACTTATCAAGTGAGTTTTAAATCTCTAAATTGATTCGTATTTGTATTTCTAAACAGAACTATTGTTTTTGTTATGGGCGGATATGGAGATATACATACAGCATTTTTTTACGTTGATTTCAATTGACTTTTGAAAAATGTATTATTTTTATGGAAACAAGCGCGCAATAGTTTCTGTAAAAAAAAATATATAACTAATCATTAGTAGTTTTAATTTTAAATAACATTTTAACTATTGCATAGCAACTTATATTGTTTGGTTGGCATGGGATCGATTCGATTCGTTTTTGTTTTTTAAACAGAACTAAATAATTAATTAAACTAAAGCCTACATGTGGCATATCGTTGAAATCGTAATTACAAATGAATTTGAATGATGTTCATATCTTTGTATGTTTCTATACAAAAAAATATTAAGTGTACAGAACAAACACGTATCGCTTTGAATATTTTAAACATTTACTATTCGATTAGGCATACAAAGTCGTCATAAGAAAGGTTTCAAAAACTTGAAAAAAATCAAAAATATTTAAAAATCGAAATTTTCATTTTTTTTGTATTACATTGAAACAATTAAAGGTATTTCAATAATGAAAGCATCTAGATTATTAATGAGCACTAAAATACACAACTTTGCTCCTATTTACCCGATTCTCTAAGCTTCAAATAAGTGAGGGTATTTTTGTTATAAGTATACATATCTCGATGTATTCGCTGTACATTGTCAGGTTTTCGTTGATTTTATAGAAGCGTTTAATTTGAAGCTATTGTATTCAAAGACATCCGCAAAATGAAGTTTATCACCCATAATTTTATTTTCTCATTAAATCAATCGAATGATGTTTTAAACAAAAGTTGAACGCAATAACAAAATAACGTACACAACTATTATATAAACACTGTTTACCACAGATTTTTTGTTTTTTAACGTTTCTAGAAAAAAATGTTTATTTCCGTTTTATTAATATTATACCCTGATACGAGAAAGTTTAGTGGAGAACAGTCCCGATTTTTTTTTATTGTATATGTTTACAAAAATTAACAACTTTTCTTCGAAATGGCTATTCATTGTAATTCAGTTAGATAATACGGAGTAGCAACCAAACGATGAAGGTCATCTATAAATATGTGTTATTTACTTAATAATATATTAAAATAAATGTTGTACTAATGAATATACTCTCTTCCTGCCTAATTCTCCGCGTCATTTACAGATTAAAATCAACGCTACTAAAAAATGAGTAGTAATTTGAAATTTATATAAAATAATTGAAATAAGTTAGCTTCTAACCTTATTTAATTTACATTTACTAACCTTGAAAAGTATAGATTATTTAAATTCAAAGAAATATGTTAATTCAATATTATAGATACGATAAAATAAAAAGCCAAATTTCTTTATTACTTATCTGTTTTTGCATATAAACAGTCACAAAAAAACTAATATGCAGGGTGTCAATTTAAAAACAAGCCAGCCACAATATCTTTGGAACCGTAACAGTTAGAGAAAATTTTCCAAAACCATTCCTAGGATATGGATGGGGAATCATTTTGATCCACATAACAATCTTCTGCAACCAACACCTTAGGCTGTAGCCACCCTTGCCAAATTTTTTTTAAATGGCATGACCCCACTTGTAATATATCATTACAAAGGTCTTTGAAAATGCTAATCAGTGGTACCAACAAAATTTTTTATTGTTACATACAAAATTAATTAAAGCTAAAAAATGTTAAATATTGATCGAATTTGACTATTGACCATTGTTTCCAATTTAATAATTTAAAAATGGTTAATTTTTTTTTATTATTTGCCAAACACTTAGTTGTATTTTACTATAATTACAATCTGATCACAAATGGATCAATGAGTAATATTTAGCTAACTTAATTTACTAAAGGTTTAATACTAAGGGTTTACTCATTAGTATCCCTTAGATTTTAATAACTTAATTACACCAATTAATGTGTACACTAGCACTATGCTCTGCTTTTGCACTAACACAAAATTAAATTAACTCGAACGGTTTAGTCCGCTGTAGTCTTCTGGTCAAATTCGTGTTATCGAGGAGCTGGATGGCTTCGATGTTGACGTGTTGAAAAAAATGGTTAATAGAATAAACAAGTTACAAGGATTTTTTGTTTTATTTTCACCATGTAACAAATGAAATTCCTTTTTTATCAAATGAAAATCCCACACGACGGTTTTGTATCAACATATTTCACTATTTTTTGAATAACTTTTTCCTTTTATGAAATAAAATTTCTAATTTATTAAAACTAATTAAATAATGTGCAATTATGTGACGATAAATTATTTTTCTTTCAAGTTTTTCGAACTAATGTTTCAACTCTTTGATTAAGCATAAAGTAAAATTTCGAGTTTAGAAAAGCCTGAAAATTTGGTGTGGTCGATCCACACTTATTAACATTTCTTGCATAGAGAAAGTATTGTAATCGTAATAAAATCGACGTCGAGATTTTAATGGATCTTCACATCTTGGGCCACCAATCAGAAAACGCATTTTTGAAATTATCTCCATGTGTCTGTCAGTTAAACAACGCAAAAACGCAACGAGTTACTTATAACATTTTGTATTTAGTTCCTACACAAAAATTGTAGATCTGTATCAACCTTTGGTGAAATTTGGAAAACCAAAAGTGGTTTTAGATTTTCTTAAATATTTTGTTTAGTATTGATAGCATTATAAAATAAAAGCTGCAGGCAATAAATAAATATATAACTTTCATGTAAACACGTTTTATCGTAGATCTATTGTTTATCGAGATTTCCGCAAGAATAAGATTTTTTCTGTCCTATTTCTTCTATTAATCAATTATAAGATATAGCCTGAATACGAAAATAATAAAAGAATCCAATACAATTACATACAATTATTAATGCGCAGATCTGAAACAATACTGTGTAATTAAAATATTTTCCAGATTTCTAATTACATGTTTAATGGAAGGAAATTATATAATTATTAAATAAGAAATGGCACGTATAAACCATTATATGATATTGGATAATTATTCATAAATACTAGCGCATTCTATGAAACTGTACATGTTTAATCAATAGATAATCTGTGCAATTATTTTGTACTAGTGAAGATAACGATAATCCATTTCCACGTTTGATATTGCATCAGAAAATGTAGCAAAATATTTACTCAATAAATGTTAGCGACCAGACAACAATGTATGATGTATAATATGACAATAGCAATTAAGGCAGCAATTAATTGCCATCTCAGGGAATAATGAATTATGCCTAACGAGTATACTTAAGATATTTATTAATTTTAGTTTAACTGCCCATATTTAATATAATTTCTTATACTTAAGATCTTAAGCGAAGATCAATTTTCATTGTAAGCACCTAATAATATTCAATGTAATTAAATGCAGTGTAAATATATTATTTAGATGTATATAGCATAGGCATTATTTTTTTTCTAGTAAAATGTATTTTTAATTAACAAACATGTCTTTTTTTAAGGAAGCATTTAAATTGTTAACATGTCGATATTTTCAGTTTTATGACAATCTAGTTAATTTATTCGTTAGTATGTTGACTACTTCAGATTATCCGAAATTATGAATATCTAGATAAATATAATTTGTTTACGTGCCACACATTTCAAATCTTTATAAACACAAATTGATTCTCAGAAATTGTTACGTAAATTTGCAGTATCGCGAATTTATTATTATTACTTAATTAGTATTAAGATCCATTTCGGTTACATTACTTAAGTGCCTGTTATAAAATGCCTTCTTTGAATTAATTTGGTTTATTGAATAATGAGTTGGACATTCTCAACAATAGTTCTTCAAGAGGTAACAGGAAATGTTACAATTGGTAATATAATTTGGAATTGTTTTTTTATCTATGATTGGTAAACCTGTATCGATCGACAGGATGTGTTAATTTGATAGCATGGAAGTGGGCAAACACGATTAGTCACATTTTTATAAGTTGTAAGAATTTTAATTATGATAAGAAATTATACAAGTATTATACAGAATGTTCCAGGATACTTAGAATAGTTATTTTCAATCATACGAAAACATTTTATTCTTTATAAAAATCGTCTTGGTAATTTGAAATACAATATTACCAATTTTCAGAAATCTAACATATGCAGGGTGTTCACAAAATTTGTAAAAATTATGACGTACAATACTATGTGTTGAATATTTTAAATCTTGTTCGCTGATCTCTAGTGTTTTTCAGCCAAATTGTACTTCCGATTTAACAGGAAGTGACATCAACTTTCATTTTTCCTAAATATATATATATATATATATATATATATATATATTATAAATTATATATATATATATATATATATATATATATATATATTATAAATTATATATATATATATATATATATATATATATACATGAATAGCATGTATAGCAATTTTATTTGATTTATAGAAAGTACATCTAATTCTGCGGATACTTAGGTTTGCTTCATAAATGTATATTTATTATTAACAGAGTTATTTAAACATTTATTTTGAGAATCTACATCCTATATATCTCACGATAACATATATATAGTGAAGGATAGTCGAGATTTTTTTTTTAAATTATTAAACCAAAATTGATTCTAATTTCTGAAGAAAGAAAGAAAAATCTAACAGGTTCTTCAATACAATTCAGAAAAATCACTAAGTCGATGTCTCTTTTACATTTTTTTAAACAAAAAAACCGATATATTAATAGTTTTCCCTACTACAAAAATTTTAACTTTACTGCAATAATATGACTGGAAATATTTCGTTTTATTACAAAGAAGCATGAAGATCTAATTCTGAATTTTTTTTTTTGAATTTCATATTGATCGAACAATCTTTTTTTTTACAAAAAATGACAACAATAAAACTATTTTACTTTGTATACCGCATATTTCTTATACAGGGTGTTCCATCTTAGAGGTAACAAGAGACTTTGTTCAGTTACGCGACATTTTTGAAAAAATCGCCAAGACACGACAATTTTTGTTTCGAGGGGGACAACTTTTGATGACATTTCCACCTTCATAACCTCAACCCCCTAACCTAACTTAACTTCAACCCCCGATTTTAAAAAGAGAAAGTTGATATATCGTTGAAATGCTCGTTCGATTCTGAATATAAGGGTGTTTTGTTTCGTTTTCATTGATTCCTGAGGGAATGGCAACACTTCGAAATGGGATTTGAGGTAACAAGTTTTGTGCATTTATCTCAACCAAATTTAAATACATGATTTTAAAATTTGATTTAATATTTGAATTTTGACATTTTGAATTTTACATATTGGTTGAATATTCTTTAGTAATTTTTAATTTTGTAAAGAATATATTTGTTAAACCCACGTACAGTAGAGTTATTGTTAATTGCTGTAAAATATATTAAAATTTATTAAATTCTAACTTAATCCAGTACTTTAGCGATTCCTCAATTTTTATATTTTGTCAACAAAATATGCGCCTAAATTCATGAACTTTTTTTTACAAATTTTCAACTTAGGTTAGATATTTTTGCTTAGCACGTTGAGACATTAATATATTCTTCAGGGATTGTAAATTTACCGATATTACAATCAACCTCGGTTTACTGATAAATCATAATATTGTTGTTTTGGAGGTAAAAGTCATTAAATACACAATAAATGAATACACCTTGAATTTAATAACTTTTCTTTAACGAGAATTTTTGCTCCTTGATTAAGCATAAATTAACATTTCGACTTGAGAAAAGCCTGAAATTTGCAAATGACGGTGCGAAGATAAGCGAAGCAGGCCAGCAAATCTAAACTTTCAGTCTTATTCAGAAGGAGTTCCATCACCGAGGAGGTGACGAAATGGCAAATATGTATTTATAAAACGTAAACAAATTTCATTTAAAAAATAATATTTAAAACGAGTATAATAACTTCGTCTAAGGGTTGTTTAACTTTAACAACAACAAAAAAAAAATGTTATTGAAACTTTTTAGTCATCAAAACGCCGATAAAATTTCAAGTCGAACTTTGAACAATTATTATTTCGTTTCGCTTTGTGGGTTCAATTAAACAAAATTATTCCTTAGATTCTGAAAAAATAATGATTTCTCTCGGTTTTCGATTAAAGTGAATAATTCTTCGAAATGTTTCTAATTTTACAAAAACCACCTCCATATAATTCTTTATTTCTTAGCAACATTAAAAAACAACATTTTTAAGATATTTGAAATTCTTAAGAAAAGGTATTTATAAACAAACGAACTTCATTTTGAGTTAACGTAGATTTTTATAAATTGAAAATTATATTTAGTACAAGCACTCAAAATAAATTATTTCTTTATAAGCAATATTTTCAGGAAATACAAATTTAAGCTGGATGTCTCAATATTTTTTTTCAAATGAAAATAATTAGCTTACTTTATTTCTAACGTTAATAAAATGTTCGTATTTTTCTTTTTATTACAAAATTTCACTCAAAAACACAAAAATAACATACATAAATAAAATAAAAAACAAACTGGGCTTTTTATTTTACGTAAAAAATTGCTTACACAACTTTTTCCACTTTTATAAATATTACAAATTCGGAGAATTTTATTATTGAGGTGTCTCAGTAATATCTTCACGAGTGTCTTCCACTCCCTGATAAAGCATAAAGTAAAATTTCGAGTTTAGAAAAGCCTGAAAATTTGGATTTGCAGGCACGCTAGCGAAGCGAGGCGCGCCGGCAAATCCAAATTTTCAGGCTTTTCTAAACTTGAAATTTTACTTTATGCGCCACGCAAATAAAACAGTGATTCATTGTGAAGTTGAAAGTATATACGTCTTATCATATTAGATAGTATAAACTAATTGACAAATTGCGAAATCTTGAAAATGTATCTAGATAATCACAATCTTGTCATTTCAAAATGACCTAATAGTTTGTCATAATAAAATTGTTTTCGTTTCTTATTGTATATCTAACATATTCCACCTTACCAATATTTGCTTATAGTTTTGACGGAATTATTCTATTTTTTGTATTTATTTCGCCTGTATTTTTAATGGCTTTAATAGCTGTAAAGAATACTTTTCTGATTTCTTTACTTTCCAATCAAGTTTTTGTCCAAAGTAGGTCTATGTTTTCTTCTTTGAATCTAATGCCATATTTTTAATATTTACTCTTTCCTCTTTGTATACAGGGTGTCTACGCTAAACCGTTCGTTAAAAGTTTATGGGGTTGCCATATGGTTGAATCAGCTCTCCTCGTGTGAAATATTTTCAACTTTATATCACTTCCGGTTCCACTGGAAGTAGCACAAAGTTTGTTATTTTAAATAGAACAGCCTGTATATTAATAATTTTTTGGGTTTCTCGTTTAAATTGCAACATATTTTATTCAAACATATGTACACTTATCTCTTATAGTTTTCAAGAAAAAAATATATTTCTAAAATTCTGACCTCTAGAAGGCATCTTGAAATCTGTCTGTAACTTTTCTTAAGAATAAGATAAAAATATAATTTATATCTCTACTTGTACCTAGAGGATGCCTCTATGAGTGAATTAATTGGACACTGTCAATTTTCACAATAAGTGTTCTTAAAATGTCAATATCTAAGTGCCCTCTTCAGTATCTAGTAATTCAATTTTTTTAAATGGAATGACCCAATTTTTATCACATGGTACGATTGGGGGGAAAATTTCCTACAAAAAAATATTATAAAACTATACTCCTAAAACAAGTAGTTTTCGAATTATTTCGAAAATTCGTTTTTCGTCGCATTTATGCAGGGAATAATGCGCGCATAAGCAATTGAATTTTAGTAGGCCAGTAGTATGCTTTTGTTTTGTCGCGATTGTATTGCGAAATGTCAAATAATAAAAAGAATTAGTACAAAGTTTTACAGAAATTAACAAAATGAATAATTACACAAATCAACAAAGTATCAATTTATTCTTTATACATGGCAACTGCCAATTAAACAAAATTTGATTTCAATCTTCTAAACCTTGTTTTATTCATCGGCGGCAAATGTGGATAAGTTTCATTAAATATTCTACATGTTCGAGTACCAATTCTATCGCAGTTGCCATGTATAAAGAATACATTGATAATTTGTTGATAGGTATATTTATTCATTTAGTTGATTTCTGTATAACTTTGTACTAATTGTTTTTATTATTTGACATTTCGCAGTACATAAGCCACAAAACAAAAGCATTACTACTTGCCTATTAAAATTCAGTTGCGACTTATGCGCGCATTATTCCCTGCACAAATGCGACGAAAAACGAATCTTCGAAATAATTCGAAAACCACTTGCTTTAGGAATGTAGTTGTTAATATTTTTTTGTAGGAAATCTTCCCCCCAATAGTACCACGTGATAAAAAATGGGTCATTGCATTTAAAAAAAAGAATTACAAGATATTGAAGAGGGCACTTCGATATTGACATTTTAAGAACACTTATTGTCAAAATTGACAGTTTTCAATGCATACACTCATAGAGGCATCCTCTAGGTACAAGTAGAGATATAAATCATATTTTTATCTTATTCTTAAGAAAAGTTACAGACAGATTTCAAGATGCCTTTTAGAGGTCAGAATTTTAGAAATATTTTTTTTGCTTGAAAACTATAAGAGATAAGTGTACATATGTTCGAATAAAATATGTTGCAATTTAAACGAGGAATCTAAAAAATGACTAATAAATAGGGTGTTCCATTTAAAATAACAAATTTGGCGCTACTTCCGGTGGAACCGGAAGTGATATAAAATTGAAAATATTTCACATAATAAGAACTTATTCAACCGCATAAAAAGGATTCTTTTCAAATTTTTCGTGCAATGGCAACCCCATAAACTTTTAACGAACGGTTTAGCGTAGACATCCTGTATTAAATAGTATATTATATTTTCTTTATTGAGTGTGCTAAATATTCTTGACATTTTCCTGATTTACTCTAAATATTTTTACATGACCTTGCTACGCCACTACGCTTATTTAAACTTGAAATTATATTTTATATGCCAAACGAGTAAAACACTGATTTAAAGAGATTTAAAAAACACGAATTCTTTCTACCACTCTTGTTACCTTATAAATACCATTAAGAATTAGATTAACGATAAATCGAGATATTTGAGTGCCCCGAAGGATCTAATCGGAATACCGGAACTTAACGTTCAAAATCGGGACAATCCCGATTAATCGGGATACACGGCAACCCTATTTTCACAGGAATGTAAATGGTTTTCCCATTATTTTTATTATTATAAGTGATGATTACCATCTAGTTAACGCCATCATTAAATGTAAAATGTATTTGTTGGTATGATTACATTAACCAACCAAGGTTATTTTTCGTGTTATGTTAAACAAATGTGGAGTTTTTTGTAAATGAACGCGTCATTGTTCTGGAAAATATCACTCTAAAATTAAATTGTCTTATCGTATACTGGGTAAATATTAATAATACAAAGTAAAAGGAATTTTAATAAGCAGTAGCGCGACTTGTTCTTTGTTCATATATTGCAAACAAACGGTTTGCAAACAATCCGATTCCGTACGCAAAATGTTAAATTTAACGTATACGTTACCCTCACAATCTAAGTTTAAATATCAAGTACTAAACGCGCTTAGACTGTGATGCTAAGGATAACATGTACGTTAAATTTAACATTGAATGTACGGAATAGCCCTGAAAAATTATGTTCAATATTAAATTTATTTCCTGCAGTATTATCAGTATGCAATATTTAAGATGTTATTGTCGGTTTTTAAATTTTCCGACTTCTTCAATTAATGGCAATTCGGTAAATTTGTGAATCAAAACAGGTTGAATAGACTAAGAATGACTACTATTAAACATATTAAGCACCGTTGATGCAATAGCGCAACATTTTTTTTTATTACTAACACAGTGCCACACATAAAATGTAAACTAAATTCTGACTTCAGTTTCTGGAAGTATCCACCCAAACTAGCAAAACCTTATTTGGGTTTTGATAGTTTAGTTCGAATTTGCCATCATGAAGTTTTTTGCTCGAGCTTTGGTTTTGCACAGCTATATCTCGTAAATTATTAGGTATTTCTCAATGGAATCTTGATACGAAATGTTCTTCACACCAAAATACATAACTATTCTGAACATGTCGAGGCCAGAAAATTGCGAAATAAACTTTAACACAAAAAAAGACATATTTGCTCATGAAAGCTGAAATTTTGGTGTGAAATGTACTATTTGGTGACGAATCTCATTACAACGACCAAAAGAACTATAACGATCGATTATAGGTTATTGTAATGTTCAGCAAAGTTGATTTAGACAACATTTTTGTCGAAGACAGTTATGCTAAAATATGCACGATTTGTGAGTTATGATCTAAAATGTGATAAAAATGCATTTTTCCGGGCTTTCTGTACTAAAAACATTCCGAAAGAGTAAAAATTTAGCCTCGACAGGTTCACGAAAGTTTTGTATTTAGGTGTGAAGAACATTTCGTCTAAAGATTGCATTGAGAAATTACTAATAATTTACGAAATATAGCATTGCTCGAGCAAAAAACTTCATGATGGCAAAAAAAAATTCGAACTAAACTATCAAAACCCAAATAGGGTTTTGCTAGTTTGGGTTAAAAATGTTAGAAACTGAAGTCAGAATTTAGTTTACATTCGATGACCTCGAAAATGTTGCACTGTGTAATTAAATAAGGTAATTTGATACATTGTATTATATGACCTGATTTGAGAATGTGTGAACAAAAATGTTAATATTTTGTTATTTAAATTTTTCGATTATTACTCATTACAAAAAACATTTAAATAGTATTTTTCAGTGTATTTTTAACCTCACAATATTTCAGTGTTTTATACGCGTGGCGCATGAAGTGACATTTCGAGTTTAGAAAAGCCTGCAAATTTAGTTTTGTCGTTCCGCTTCTACTTTGTTATAACATCAGAAAAAACAAAATTATGCACTGACAGAGGAATTTCAGACGCTCAAAGTTGATTGTAAAATATAATCACAATGTTTTTTGTTACGCAATTTCATATTTGATTTCATATTATGGAAAATCCAGCAGAGATACAGTAGAACCTCGCTATACCGGGCCTCGAGATACCGTGATTCGGATATATCGGGGTCATTTATCAGGTTTCTTTTTTTTTAAAGATGTTAATTTTAACAGTTGACTGCGTACCGCCCTGATTAGGTAAAACGTTCCGGCGTCATTATTGTATTATATAGTATGTCTTGTTATGTAGGTGGCTACTGCACATATGTATATATATATATATATATGTATGTATATATATATATATATATATATATATATATATATATATATATATATATATATATATATATATATATATGCGCGTGTGTGTATGTGACTATTATACAAATTACATATATTCGGATATACCGTGTTTTCCTTATATCGTACTAGGTATAGGCAAAAGCCATCCCGGTATAACGAGGTTCTACTGTATTTACATTCCGAATCTAGCAAATCAAAGTCTGTTCATTTATGTGTGAATTCTATAAATTTTACGTTAATTTGATAATCTTTTGATTTTTTATAATCAAACAAAAAACATTCTTCTAAAAATCGTTGATTTTATTGCATAATTTCAAATTTGGCTCAATATTTTATTAAAACGCGTTCAAATGTTTCGTTTCAATTTTCTTTAATGCAGATGTTAGTTCCATTAAACGATAGTAATTCTGAGAATTTCCTGTTGATTGTGTGAAATTTTGATTTGTTACAATTTTCCGAGCAAAATCAAACCCTTTAAATAATTACTTTTTCGTTTAGGATATTTCAAATTCGATTTGATACTTCACAAAATCCAGGTGAGATATTTAATTTTCGATTAAAGTCAAATAAAGTGTATTTATGCCTGTGGAACGATGTGGTTATAAAATTTACAAAGTGACGCATTAATTTTTTATAATTCGTCAAACAGATTTCAGCGTGAACTCGACATTTTCTTTGTCTTAACACAATTCCACCTTGACGCGATATTTCGGAAAAACCATTCGACATCTTTGTAGCTCGTTTATTTTCAAGCAACCGCTAAGATTTTGAAATTTACGAAATACGCATCCATTGTTTTATAATTCTTCAAACAAATTCAAGTTTAATCTCGATATTTTGTTTGATCAACAATAGTAGATTGTTTGACAAGTTTTGAAAGCTTCGGTTTGCATGTGAATACCAATTTGCAATGTAGCTTTCAGAACCAAATACCAAAGTGCATGCAATTCAGCTTTCAAAACGTGTTTAAGACTCTGCTTTTCCTACGACCAAACAGCGGCGGCGTTAATTGTTCTTCGTCACTACTCATTTAATTTTCACACTGACGTTTGAGGATTTTACTTTCAAAACTAGTTTTGAAAATTCAATTTTCAAGCGTGACATTACTTGTTAAAATACAAATATACAATTGACAACTTTCAATGCAAAGGTATTGCGACGATATGCCTGTTTTCGGGAGCGGTTGTAGGAAGAAATATTTTTCTTCTCACATGTCAAACGAAATTTGAAAAAGATGACAGCATGCTAAAGTTGATTGATTTTTATTGTTGTTATTTTTTTTAATTTTAGATGTATGCTAGTTAATTTATTGTCAAACTAAAAAATTGCATATTAGTAATTTCAGGCTTTTATTGCTTATTTTGAAAACGTTTAATTAGAAGTTTCGAACGAGTGTTTCCACTCCTTGATTAAGCATGAAGTAAAATTTCGAGTTTAGAAAAGCTGAAAATTTGGTTTGGTCGCGTAGCGCGTAGCGCTACGCGACCAAACCAAATTTTCAGCTTTTCTAAACTCGAAATTTTACTTCATGCGCCACGCGTTTAAAACACTAATTTTAAGTGAAGTTCAAAATATACTGGTAAATCAGTATAAAAATAAACTGCTAACGCAGGACTGAAATATACTGCTATACAAAAATATTTTGAATTTCGCAATATTTTCTTGTTTAATACGCGTGGCGCATAAAGTAAAATTTTAAGTTTAGAAGAGCCTGCTACGCGTCCAAACCAAAAGTTTAGGCATTTCTAAACTCAAAACTTTACTTCATGCTTAATCAAGAAGTGAAAACACTCAAATAATCGTATTTCTTGTTTGCTTTGATTAGCAAAATACATTTTCAAATGTGGCCCGACGGAAAATCTTACTTCAAAAGTTTGGCCCGGCTGCTAAAAAGGTTGGCCACCTATAATGTAAATCTTCTAACGAGCGTTTCCACTACTTAATTAAACATGAAGTAAAATTTCTGGCTTTTCTAAACTCGAAATTTTACTTCATGCGCCACTCATATCAAGCACTCTTTTAAAGTAAAGTTTAAAATATACTGCTTGCGGTTGATCTGACGTTAATAATTTTTACAAATATTTATTTCGTTTAACCAAATTCTGCGCTTTTAAAATTCCAAAGCAAATTGGAATATGTAAGTTAAATTAAAACAAAAAATCCGAGAGAAATTCCTCCAGGCCCTTAAATTTTAGAAAATTTGTTTACACGAAATAAACGTTTATATATTGTACTATGTATGTTCAATAACAGAAAACCCCTAGAGTGCCATGGAAGATATTGTAGGTTGGCAACTTTGAAATTTGACAATTAAACTTTTAAACTTTAACCGCCTTTATGTCCCTCCGCAAATTTTAGAAATTAGAGTGATAACGTAAACAAAAAGTTGCGGTTATGTCTGACGTTTAATATGTCATTAACGTGAGATTAAATTAAGCAGTATATTTTGAAATTAAATTTAAATCGGTGTCTTATACTCTTGGCGTACGAAGTAAAATTTCGAGTTTAAAAAAGCCTGAGAATTTTCAGGCTCTTTTGAACTAGAAATTTTACGTTATGCTAACCAAGAAGTGCAAATACCCGTTTAAAGCTTCAGCTTCAATGTTTTTATAAAATCAACGAATTCAAAAAAGATCACCAAAATCTGTAATTATCGGGATAAGTACCTAAACTTTAAAGAAAAATTCACTGTATATTACGAATTTGATTTTCTTATGTGCTCCACCATTCATGTAACTATAATAAGCAGTGTTTGCTACACAATGAATATGAAATATTTATAATAAAGTAATTGCATTTCGTGCAGTGTGTTTTGATAAATCAATATTTATCCAAGCAAAAACCACAGACGCAAACCAGTTATTGTTACAAGTTGATGGAATACTGATTCAAGGTTAATTAGCGCAAATTCAAATTGGGATGTATTTCGCGTATCCGCACCAAGGTGATCAAGATACAACTCATTTACTTGATAAAAAATCCTTCCTGTCCCCTTCCGCTTTCTTATCATCAGCAGCGGTTTTGACTTCCTGGTTTTCACTCAAATAAGCACCATTGTCTTTTCCTTTACATATTTCTTTTGCTTCATCTTCTTCAAGCGGTAACTTGATTTGGTCCTTTTGGGCATTCGAATAGAGGACCTGTTTGATGGTCACCGGGCCTTGGTAGATAGTTTTATTCCCAAAGTGCACTTCCGTCGAATTATTGACGGCGATGTTTCCGAAACTTGGCTGGACGGCTTCTTCGAAGATTTCGATACTTTTGTCGTAATCGGATGGTGTATCGGAGCCGACGCTGACGACATCGTATCGGTCTTCGTCATCGACGTTTTCACTTTGTCCAGTGCTAATCACATCTAAAACCATACCTCAAGTTTTATTGTTGTAGAACTTTTTTTTTGTTTACTGGGACATTAATAAACGAAAGCGCGGTGTTATCGCGGCCATTACTTCTACAGAACTGGCTGCGTGTTTATCGAGGTTTCCCCCACTTGCGGTTTATTGCATTGACGTTGATGATTTTCACTTCGCCATTGGAGAATACAAGTCCTCCGAAATTATTCATTAATTTTTGTGAATATATTTGCTGGAACTGATGATAAGATGGTTAAATATAACAACCGCGCTTTCCGACGAAATCAAAAAGAGTGAAGACTAAACTATAATTGGATAATCAAGAGTGTTATCTGCAGCTAGTGAACTGCGACGACCTGGTTTTTCCAATAATTATATTTAAACATTCTCGCTCATACTTAACTGCCAAGCAAGTTTCTCTGCTGTATCTCATTATCTATGCGTTTGGAAATAACATTAACGGATCGGAAATTATTCTTGCACCAAGATAAACTGTATTGTTTAACGCTTTGAAAACTACAGGTAATCGTGTCAAATCAATTTGAATAAAAGTATTCGAAGCGCTGGTCTCTTCATTTATTGCTTCAAGAGGAGTCTAAATCTGGTTCCGTGAGTATTCCTTTGTCAATTGAATTTCGATGCTTGTAAGTATTTAAGTAAATTTAAAATGAAATTGAGTATTTAGTTTGATTTCCTTCATCTTTATTAAGGTTATCAATATTATTCTGACAGGTGTTCCCAGTCCCTGCTTAATGGTGAAGTAAATATTTCAAGTTTAGAAAAGCCTAAAAATTTCTATTGGTCGCGACGCGAAGCGAAGCAACCAATCTAAAATTTCAGGCTATTCTTAACTTGAAATGTTTACTTTATGCACTAAGTGTAAAGCACTGAATTTAAAACCATGCGCATTCAATTATTTTGATAGTAACTGATAGAAATTAGATTTTTAATAAATGTTGAAAATATTGTTTACTGTCACGTGTCGGTGAAAGTAAGTACTTTCTTCGACACGTGACAGTTTTCCCGACACGTGACAGTAGATATGATTTATATTTTCAAAATTATGTATAATCTTAAAATCAGCGTAAATAATACTGTTGAATGATAATCATTTCTCTATGTGCACCTTTTTTTTCTAAGAGAATTGTCCCCACCCCCCTCAAACGGATCTCCGGATCCGCCCCCGCTTAAAACATTTTACAATGTTGTGTTTTTTTAAGGTGTAATGTTGCTTAACGCGTGTATCACTTGTATATAAAAAATTATCAATCCCTCGGTTATATATGTATACTTTTGGGAACTAGATTTAGACTCTATCTTTGACCTTGATTTTTAAAACAATATTACATTAACCTATTAAGCGCAATTGATGCATAAACGCAACATTATTAATTTTTTGTAATTAAATTACTAAATAAGTTAATTTGATATATAATATTATTTGACTGGACTTGAAAATGTGTGAAGAAAAATGTAAATATTTTGTTATTCAAATATTTCGATTATTACTCATTAAAAAAAACAAATGTTTTAGTGAACTTCACAATATTTCAGTGTTTTACACGCGGGGCGCATGAAGTAAAATTTCGAGTTTAGAAAAGCCTGAAAATTTGGTTTGGCCGCTCCGCGCTTCGCGCTACGCGTCCAAACCAAATTTTCAGGCTTTTCTAAACTCGAAATTTTACTTCATGCTTAGTCTGGGAGTGGAAACACTCGTTCAAAATTTCACATTGCACGTTTTTATATAAAATTTACGAATACCTAAAAATGTACAGCGTATACATTATGTATATTTAAAAGAAGAATTCACAGTATGTAATACAATAAGTTATTGATAGAAATCATAAAAAGATGTGCAGAATTTTACCTAAAATCAACTTTTATAGTTAACTCTACAGGGTGTTTCACCTAAAACTCCCCAGACTAAATAGCAAGAAACTAAAAATGTTATTAAAGTTTCAAAGTTTCGTTTGTTGTAATCAATAGATGTCATTTGAGGCTTCAAATTAAGATAGAAGTGGTATGGATTTATAATTACGGTTTCGCTGTCAAAGGCGTGAGAAAACGCCAATCGATGATCAGAACTCTAGAAGTGATTTTAAAAAAAAAAAAAATATTTTAAGACCTCTTTATTATATGCATATTTTGAATTAAATTGGCCATTATTAAGTTTTAGCCAATTTTGAAATTTTTAAGAACTTTTAATATACACATTTAAAGTAGTACAACTTCTCAAAACAAGTTTATCTAGCAATATCAATTATTAAAATACATTGGAAATTACAAAACAATAATAATAACAATAATAGAATTTAATTTTTCCTAACATTTTTTTCTTAATTGTTGAACAAAAGTTATAAAAGATACTCAAACGTTGTACTGGATTGTACGTTGTACTGGATTTCCGAAGAGAAACATCACAAGCATCTAAAAGAGATCCTTGTCTAATTGCTAAACAACTTGCGTAAATCTTATTAATCAAGTCTGCCATGTCATCTGTTGACATTATTGTCAAAAAATATTTAATATTTGAATTAAGTGAATAGTAAATAGTTAAAAACGATTTGAAATGTGTATTTTTCAATCCAGTAAAACGATTGAGTATCTTTTATAACTTTTGTTCAACAATTAATAAATGTTGTTAATGTAATGTAAAAATTAAATTATTTTAATAATTTTTATTGTTAGATGTACTAGTTTTAAGAAGTTGTACTACTTGAAATGTGTATATTAAAAGTTCTTAAAAATATAAAAATTGCCTATAACTTAAAAATGGCCAACCTAATTCAAGATATGCATATGATAAAAATGTCTTAAAATATTCTATTCTTTTAGAAAAAGTCACTTCCAAAGTTCTGATCATCGAATGACATTTTCTCACGCCTCCAGCGAAACCGTAGTTATGAGTGATACCAATTCTATCTTAATTTGAAGCCTTGAATGACATCTATTGATTACAACAAACGAAATTTTAGTAACATTTTTAGTTTCTTGTTAATTAGTCTGGGGAGTTTTAGGTGAAACACCCTGTATAATTGCCCGGCCGTTAATGGGCTAATATCATTTTCTCAGACAATAGCTGTTAATTCAACTAAATTGAAGTAATAACAAAAGCTAAAAGATATTCTTTCTGAATCAAAAATACCATACAATCGTTCATCTTTTAAAACGACAAAAAACTGTAATGATTGTCAATCATTGACAAGTGCATCATTTTACAGAAATTATTTATTCAATGATTGTAACTTATAATAAGCGTTTTTACATTCTATTTGAAAAAATAGCAATTTTTTTATTATCATTATGCACTTTATTGTATGTAGATAACCTCACAATATCATTCGCAAACGTAATAAAGTAGCTTTGACGTGCAGTACACAATCCTTGAAGTCATGTACATAATAAAATAAATAACTCTATATACAGAATATACAGGGAAAAGTAACACAAGTAAAAAGTGATCATTTTCGAAATAACTCGACAAAATCTATGAAATAAAGATACATTTATATTTTTAATTGTCCAGACCATTAAGCAAAAAAAAGAAAGAAAAATGGTGATGTGTCCATCATAGTACTTTCCCCCGTAAATTGCGTATTAAATCACTTTTTAAAGTTTGTAAAGAGGCTAATGAATCACCCTGTAGAAAATTGTGTTTGAAAGTTCCCGAAAAACGTTCTTCTTTTTATAACATATTACGAAGTGGTCCTCAATAACTAGATAAAACACACAACTTTTGAAATATCTCAAAAACTAAGAGTGCTATGACAAAAAGTAAGTGAACAATATATCTTCATTTTGTTATTATCTACAACTTTTATTTGAAAGAATTTTTTGTTTGATGAACATTTATTGAAAAAATCTGAAAAAACTGAAAAACGCTAAGAGTAAAGTACCACTTCCGGTTTTCCGATTTTCACCAAAAGCTTTTCAGTTCTTCCGATTGTAACAAAAAGCTTAAGTTTCAAGTTTCATCTCGATATCTTTAGCGGTTTTTGCGGTACAGCGCACACAGACACACAGACAGACAGACAGACATTTTTCAAAAATGGTCTTATTCGACTCAGGGGACCTCAAAACGGATATTTCCGCTAAAATTTTTGATTCGAAAATTTTCACGAAAAGAATACTTTCCCTTTGTATTACATACGGGGGAAAGTAAAAATAGAATGATATATAATACGAAAAGAAAGGTGAAGTCTTAAGAATGATCGAAATAAAAATAAAGTAGTCGAATTGGTTAAAGTATATATAGACAAGATGGCTAATAGCACAGTTCATATATATCCTGTTAGCCAGTCTCTGTATAAAATTTCGTAACAGCGTTTGGATGCTGCATCCAGAATCGAGACCGGTGATTGGTGTATATAGTCGTCTGTCTTCCTCGTACGCCACATCCTGACCATAGTCTCTCCTTTTCTACTCGATTTCCAGTTCTTCCATAAGCATTGGCTCCCCTTGCTAATACTCACAGTTACGAAGGCCATACAACTAAAAAAATCATTAGGCCCGTTCATCACAATGTTCAACATTCAACATGTTTGGATAACAAATCCAAACATGTTGAATGTGATGTATGTTGGTATCTAATGAACGGTCTCCGGTCGGTCTATTTTGTTCGATTGCAAAAATCCGAAACGCGTTTTCGATTAACAATCCGGTCATCAGAGAATTCCCCAACAGTTGGCAGTAAACTCCCAACTGTTGTCTGTGATGAACTCGCCGATAGTTCATTCATTTTGTAATATTATCTCGAAAATGTTCATTTTAGATTTGCATCACTTCTCTACCAAAAGAACCATATATTCATAATATGGAATAGAATTGTACTGGTCACATTTACTTTTTTCTTTGTTTGTTTGTTTGTTTGGCATAGGTTTTACCATTCAGCCACTAACGGTAATTTATATATATTTATATTAACATATATTTGGACGTCACGACACATTCACACCACACCCACGGACACGACGAGATATTATTTTTAAATAACAACTCCCCGTGCACGGATATCGAACTTTTAATAAACCTTTGATTCATGATTCATAATAATGAATATAATTATGGTGGAAAAATTTAGTTTATAAATTAAGTTTTACCAATGAATAATTTTGGAAAATCTTAAAACAATAGTAGTAATGAAACAATAGTAAATTTCCTTAAAAGGTAAACATTTTAGAAAATTTCATGATCAAGTAAATATGACCACTAGAAAACGAATTTTAAGTATAAATACATTTTGAGGCCAGTTGCATATATCTATTTTTTTTGTTCGCACAATTATTTTGTCAATAAATTCAAAAAAGTAGATATTAAATATGTTTAATGTTTTTTTTTTAATTTTCAATATAGCAATACTAACTAAAACAAATTCTAGTTCTAAAATTCTGACTTTTTTTTAATAAAAAAAATCAAAATTTTAGAGATATAAGGCAATATATTCGAATTTTAAACTTCAAACCACTTAATTTCTATAAATACACTGGCAAGGACTTTTTCTCTTTGTTAACAGATAAATTACAACTCTGTTGTTATTGTCGAAGCAGGTTTTCAATGCACCAGCACAGTTCTGTAGAATCCATGCTACGTCATTAACAATGAAATTTCCCGATTGCTCATTGCGCCAAGGAAAGATGATTTGAGCAGTTTTGCAACAAACTGCGTATGTAGAGTACGAAAATATTTTATCACACCTTACGTGTGAGGAGTTTCTAAACAACAGACCTTGCTATAAAATTAATAATTTTAAACACGTGTAAAAATATGTGTGTTAGTGTTAGCTGCAAAGTGAATCAACCAAACTATTAACAAACTTTTAAAAAAATGTTTAACGTCAATACGAAATTAATTAGTAATGAGTATCAAAGTAATTAAAGATGCTTATTGGTCGAGTTCAAGAATTAAGTGAAATTGGCTGTGACAACTCAATTTTCAAAGAACCGACTGTGATAAATATCGAACACTCGAGTGACGTAGTTATTGGCTCTGTGACACAATTCCACGGACCTGTTACAATCCTACAACACCAACCAATCTCAACCATTTGCAATGGAAGCCAGCACGAAGATAACAACGTGACAGTCAACAATAAAAGTGAGTTGTTTGTGCACGAAATCGCTTATGAATATTTATTGTTTGCTTTGCGGTGATTCAAATTTTTGCGTGTATTTCGGGGCTTAAAAATAGTTTTATGTTTGTACATTTACGCCTGGAGCACTTTTAGACTTTGTTTGTTTTTGGGCGAGTCCATTTTCCTTTCAACCAACCTCAAAAAAATTCAACAGTCTATAACGTGATTCAAAGCGTACTTGCTGTTCATCATGGTTTTATGATGAAATTGATACGTGTTAATTCGAGGCATAGAGCTCTCACCTATGCACATGATAGACGAGGTAGGTAAATTTAATATTTTTTATATACAAATATTGTTGACATTCATATGAAATGTTCCCGAAAAACATAATTGCTTATGTTCAGTGGTGTAGCTACATACAGGGAATTTATCGATTAAGTATACAGATAATTTTTCTTTTAAATATTCAAATGCATACGTTCTTTTAAAAGAGTTCATTTTTAATCTTTAAACGAGTGTTTTCCACTCCCAGATTAAGCATGAAGTAAAATTTTCAGGCTTTTCTAAACTCGACATTTTACTTCATGCTTAACATGGGAGTGGAAAACACTTCAATAACAACAACAACAAAATAAAAAAACCTAATTGACGTGGCTGGATAATGATTAAACAAAGCAGATTGTGCCTTTCTTAGATTTATGAATATCTGTCTTACGCTACACAATATCTGCTGATAAGTGTACATAAGTTTCGCATATATAAATAAATAAATAAATGAATGAATGTCTAGTTACGCACAAAAAATATTGGTACCACAAATAAACAAGAATAACACATAAATATAACAAATAAGAACCATTACAGCTCAAGTAAATATCACAGGCAAATATGTGTGACACATTGAAGAATCTATCACAAATTAAACTTTAAATTAAAGACTCATATCAAAATGGTTTTAAACTAAATTTCACAGGCAAATATCACTGACTATTTGCAAAATAAACCACAATTAAAGTTTTCAGAAATAATGTAGAAGACATGATTGTAACTACTAGACAAACAGAGTAAATAACAGATTAAAATGATTTATAACCACATAAATCATCCAATTTATCTTTCTCAATTAAAAGCCGAATAAGTTGAATTTTTTGGATATATTAAGGAAATTAAAGTATAAAATATTCACAACATAAAAATTCCTGAAAGAAAGGAATCTTCGTTGAATTTCGTATAGATGTTAAGAAGACATAGCTCTTTAAGAATATATTAAAAACGAAAAATACGCCATCAACAGTTTTCGAGGCATTTTCAATTGAGAGTAAAAAAAGTAGTTACGGAATGTTATGGAAATACGTGGTATATCCACGAAGTAAGTTCCGTTTGACTGGCTACGGAAAACAAGTACATATTTAGCAAAAAAATGTAAATAAACTCTAAACTATTTCTCTAAATAACTTCCAAAATTGTGCAGGCTCTTGTCACAGCGGATCACATGCTTTTGTATTCCCTCTTTATAAGAAGGTGATGTCAACTAAGTAACAACATGTTCCTTGATCTCGTCGTCATTATTGAACCTCTTATCACCAAGACTCAGATAGAGAGTAGAACTTGTACGCTTTTAGTTTTTGTGAATTTTTTCTTCAACTGTAGTAACCAGTTTACCACTAATCAAAGATGGACGCTCACTTTGTTCGTCATCATGCACATTATCATGTCCTTTATTGAAAATGTGTGATTCAATGGCATGAAGATAATCGAGAATTTTCTTACCATTAAATCACTTATCACATTTTCTCCTTACACCTCACAGATCTGTTGATGGATATGGACTGGTTTATTGGTCTTTGCATTGAGAAAAGGAATTATAGACCAGCACCACAAAGCGTACACAACACTCATCTAACTCATAATAACGTCAACTTCTTCTCAATAGGTTATAGTAAGTACCGCGCATGCGCGAAATTGCAATTGCAGCGCTACGGTGGCAAGAAATACAAACGGAACTTACTTTCTGGATACACCACGTATTTAGAGAAATTAAAGTTTACAACATTCAAATTAATTTCGAAACCAGTTTTCGTAGCTTTTGGCCAATACGCCAAGAGTATAAAAAATATTGTGAAATTCAAAATACACTGCTTCGGAATGGACGTTTATGATTTATAGAAGACAAAAATTAATTTTATATTTGACCTAACATTCATACAATTTACAAAAGTTTGCTTCAACTGCTTACACTGTATGTAGCTGCGGTCAGTAGACAGTTTTTTTAGGCAAGTACCAAAATTGTTTAAAAAATTGAGGGAATTTGCAGTCGCAAGCAACTATTGATAATTTTATTGATGTTTATTGTTTATTTCTTCAATTTTAGGTAGTTTAGTCAAATCCGATAGCTCAGCATCAGAAAACAACGAACCACCCAAAACATGGCCAATTGATTGCAAAAAAATATTAACTATATTCACAATACTATTCATATTAGTCTTAACGTTGGTTCTAGTCCTTTCAATAAACATCGAACATTTAGACACTGCCAACATTTTTGTTTCGCAACCAACTGAAAAACTCGGTGACCACAAAATAATCCCTCGAGAAATCTGGGGTGGAGTCTCTCCGTTAACATTCACAAGACCTTTAAAAACCCCTGTCAAATACGTTCTTATCTCCCACACGGCAGGAAATCCATGTTCAACTGTAGAAGAATGCTCAGCAATAATGAAACAAATTCAAGCCTACCACGTCTCACAAAATTCTCCAGATATTGGGTACAATTTCCTGATTGGTGGTGATGCGAATATCTACGTAGGGAGAGGATGGGATACTGTAAATTTTCATACGGATGGTTGTATTGGGATTAGTTTTATGGGAAATTTTGTTTTCAATGAAATGACTGAAGAGATGGTGGACGCTACGAAAAAGCTTTTGGAACAAGGTGTAGTACTGGGGAAACTGGATAAGGATTATCATCTGGTTGCTCATAATCAAACTTATGCGACGCTTAGTCCTGGAAGGAATGTGTATAAGGAGATTAAGAATTTTGAGCATTTTTTGCCTGGGAGTAATATATCCTGGGATTAGCAGCGTACTATTTGTGATATTATTGAATAAAAATAAAAATTATTGTTCCTATTGAGTTTGTTACTCTTTGTTATTTTTTCTACACATGAGTAAATATTTCAAAGAAATTAACATGTTAAGTTGGGGAAACTAGTAAATCATGTTTATTATAACCCGGAAGTAAATAAGACGTTTTATAAAATTGAATATTAATATCCAAGTAAGTATATTATCCTAAAAAGTATCTATAGTAGCATGGTCAGGATTCGATTTGGAGTGAGGAAACTTGAAAAATGAAAATTTGCAAGAAATCATTCAAAATTATAAAATCATTTAAATTAGATTAACTTAAAAATGTTCAATTCATTAATTTTCCAAAGAACAGGTATTTTTGTTGCAAAAAATATTAAATTTAATACATACCCACTAAGCAAAAAACAAACAAATAACTTTATATCAACATTGTAGCAACATTAAACCTTGTTTTAATGTTGTTAAAACATTACTTAAACGGGTTTTCTCAGTGGGTAGTAAAATGTACGTTTTTATACTTTGATTTATTAAAGAAAGATTGCAATAAACATGAAATATACTGTTTTTGCGCTTAAAACGTGTAAAGAAACACCACGCGGAGGATACATTAGACATTTTTAATTTTATCCCCACACAGTCGGGAACTGGGGGGCTGTTATTATAACTTCGAATATTTAAATAAATTATTCACATGTTTGAATATTTTTTGAATAAATATTCGACTACTTGAACTTGAAAACTGTTGATCCTTAATAGTATATATTGTAAACTTCACTTAAAATAAGTGTTTTATACGCATGGCGCATGAAGTAAAATTTCGAGTTTAGAAATTTCCTAAAATTGGAAATGTTTCTAATCTCAAAATAATAGACTGTCGACAATGTTCACAATTCATTTTAATTAGTATAACATTTAAACTATTGAAGTTAAGTGAGTATCCAAAACTATCAAAATTATCCAAAACCGCAACATATAGTATACATTGTAATAACATAAATAACTTTGTCGACATTGCTGACGTTTCAGATTGCCGGCGTGCTGTCACGGCGACTATTTAAGTCGACACGTCGAGGACACCCCTGATAACAATAATGATGATTGAACTTATAAGTTATTATTAAATTATTTTGATGTGTTTTATGTTTTTTAACTATTTTTACTGTTTTTTTTACATTTTTCTGATATTTTTGCGATTTTGGAGATAATTTTTATTCTTAATTATTTTCGTCAAAAATAAAAATGTAACATCTACAATACATACATAGTTTTGTAATTAAAATTAGAATTATAACTACAATTTTTCTGATTTTTTCTAATTTAAAACTTTAAATAAAAATTTATTTCACTGCTTTCTCTTGTATTTACATATAACTACTGCTTCGTGTAACTTTTTAAAGATGGCGTCACGCGCACAACAATTTTTTCTTTTTGATAATTCATAGGTCCCGTGCATCAAAATATTCAACATTCAACATGTTTGGATTTGTTTGTGATGTATCTTGGTATCTAATGAAATATACTTCGGTCGGTCTATTTCGGACGATTACAAAAATCACGTTCACGATTAACAATCCGGTCATTAAAGAATTCCCTAACAGTTGGCAGTAAACTACCAAATGTTGTCTCTGATGAACGGGCCCATAGATGCTGCATACTCTATTTGTAAGCTGTGTTGCATATGAAAAAATATACGATTTCGTAAATTTATCATAAGATGCCGCCATATAAATATGGAACTACGTTCCTTTATTGATAATAGATGTCTCTACATACGCTCCGAAAATTGAATTGCCTAGAAATAAAAACAGCTGATTTGTTTCGATTGATTGAAGGGCCGATTCACGCTTATGGGACATGTTTATGCTACGGCAAACTATGATGCGTATACTCAGCAGGTGTCGCTGGCATATTTTTCAAATTTCCCCCCATAAAAAGTAGTAAACTGCAGTCGCACAAAGGTAAAACGAAGAAAACATTTTCACCTCATTTCTGTGCAATTGTTATTTGTTTGTGTTTCCATTATGTGTTTTACTATAATTGCGACAAAAGCTTTCTATGCACCTTTCAAAATTGTGATAAAAGGTTTAAATATTTTTCTTATTTCATTTAATCATTGCATAGTGTGAGCTATAACATGATTTAATGGTTTATTTACAAAATAATTAGTGAGGTAAAGTACAACATATTAGCATAGGTATTAAATAGTGTCTTAAACAGGCTTTAAAACTAAATTAGTTTCTTAAAGAAGGTAAGTGATATCCATAATTATTTATTTATCATTTGAAAGTTTTCATTAGTTATGAATGAACATTACGTAACATTTTTTTAATCGTGTTATTCATTTTTGAAATATCAAATCAGTTTAAATTTAAACGAATAAACTAAACCTCCAGCAACATTTTTTTCGAGTTAGTTGGCGTAATCGCCGTCCAGAGGCGCTCTTTGCAGTGTTTTCCGATACATGGGCGTAAACCTTCTATAGTGGTTATTTTTCTAGGGATTAACCTAAAATAATATAAAATTGATGAAAACATAATCAAAAAGTAAGTAATTTTCTTTATTATCGTGAATTGAAATAGTGGAATACTTAATTACATAGTGCTGCCTTTCATAAGTTAGATTCTTTTTATTGTTTAGTTTAGAGATTGTAATTTTAGAATTTGTTTATAAGCAGGAATTAAATTACCTATTATGATACGTCTTGTAAGACTCTTTGCAACAGAAACATTTGAAGTGACACCCACTCAACTTTGCTAACACTCTAGTGGCGTGTATTTGTTTGTAAGACATAATGAATAAAATGGGCATTAGATGGCATTTTCGCTGTTATTAGAGAACATATGTAAAATGAATAAAACATTTTGAATAATATCCGGAGTATGCTTAACCTCTATGTTATCGAGTGTGATGATGTTTCAGATCTAATGTAAATATGTCAAAAGTGACTTTTCATTTAGATATAGAGGTTGCTTGTTGTTAAATTTTAGCAGCATACCCCTGCTCGCATTTATTGTTACAGCGTAATTAGGTGTGTTCCTAGGCATGACTTTAGAGGTGATGTTGTTTATGTGCCACATTGAAATAGGAGGTTTGTCCTCCTGTGTTTAAGAAGTGTTATAAGAGTGATTTAAAGCCACTTTAATTTGACACGTTGGGTCTGGCAGACCCCAACAATTGGTTTTCCTTGTATTTCTTGTATTGTATTTCGACAATTTTTGTTTGCTTCTATAGGTAACTATAAAATAAAGGTTTGCTCTTGTTATATTTAAGAAGTCCAAAATTATTATAGACATTTGTAGAACTAATTTTTAGAGTGGGGTTTGTCAGATCTCACGTGTCAGAACATGTAAAATAAACCCACATGTCAGATTCTGGGTTAATAAAGCGTGGCAATGAGAATTGGTCAGGGCACTAATTGGAACACATCTAATTGTGCTTTTATCATTAAATGCGAAGTATGAATACGAGCCTTAGTTGATCATTTTACTGATTGAATTTATTTCTACTATTTTATAGAAAGGAATAAATTATGAACTATTATTAAGTTTATGCATTTTTATTATACTTATCAGTTATTATCTCAAATCAATTATTTAACGGATTAAAAATCAAATGGCCTAAGGTTATTATAATCTAACCTCTTACGGAGTCTTTGTTATCTTTTTTCTTATTTTACAGTGTCTGAATCTGAATGGACGATAGAAGATAAAAGGAAGCTGCTTAATGCTTTAAATAAACATGGTGTCAATAAAATAGAGGCAGTAGCGCAAGAGCTGCCATTTAAAACCTTATCACAAGTAAATGTAATGATAGCCAGATATGAACGGCTAGCTAACTACGATCCTGAAGAAAGAATTTCGTGCGATTCTGCCATTGATAAATGGACAACTATAATGCGCAGAAATACAGACTACAGTGAATTGGCGCCAATTTGTAAAGCACTGAAATACATTGCTTTATTCGAAGAGAGAAAAGAAGAAAAGATAATTTTAAGGTAAATCATTGTAAGTAATAATTATAATTAAAGTCAGCTTCATTTTAATGGAATATATTAAAACACTGAAGAGAAATTAGCAATGAATTTCCATCCACGGATTTTCTATTTTTTTTTAGATATTTGTTGCCATTTTGCAAGTATAATTGATGAACACCAATTGTCAAAAATTGCTTAAAATATTTTACAAATCCATTGGAATTTTTTAAAACACACTGGAGTGTTGAAACTCTGCTGGCAATAAAAAATTATACTTTATTTTCATTTGTTCTTGTGAGATGCCTCTTAGGATGAATACAAACTCAAAAGTTGCTGAAAATGGTTTACAAGACTGTGGACAGTTTTTGCAAAAATTCACTTGTAGCAAAACGTGGCTGGCAATAAAAAATCGTAACTCCAAGCCACCCACTTTATTTTCGTCTATTCAATCTCTTTGTTTTTAGTAGATATAAACATTTAATAAATAACAACGAAAATCCATCTAACCAGAATCAATTGATATCAAGTAACAATTTTGTCTGGGTAGCAATAAGCCTAAAGGTCTTGGATTGGTTTAAGTAGAAACTAGGGATAGACAATATTTCATGTATCAGTGATTTTTCAGTCACAACTGTTACTTAACATGCTGGCTCCCGGAGTGTTTTTCACTGTTGTTTGCATTTAGGCCAAATGGGTTTTGCCTGTGGGGTCAAAGAGCATGGTCTCAGTCATATAAGTTACTAAAGAACAAGAAGCCGTCGATATATTGGATTTAAATAAAAAAGTTTATTTTTATTCACACACAACCCGTTAGGTAAATACCCACTTCTAACTTGATTCCTCGGTCATATTGACCGAGCTGGCAGTCACATGTTAAACCGTTTACATCAAAGTGCAGTATTTTATGAAACTATGTTTATTCTTGGTCATAGATGTATCTATCTTTTGTCAACAATAACCTGCACAAAAAAAAATAAAGAAATGACTTGCTGGTACCTATTTATTTTTTACTTCATGATTATTTTCTTTTATCTACAGATAAATATTAGTAAGTAAATGTATTTTTAGTGATATTTATGAAATGCTGTCAAATATATCACAAGGATTAGCACCGAAAAAATTGGATGATGATACAGGTACATTTTTATTTGATATACTTAAAAACGTGGCGAAAACTGTTAAGAAGGTGGATAACACAGAAGAAACAAATTTCCTGAAAAATGTTAAGTTACATAGCACAACCGTACAAAAATTTACTTACCAAAATAAAACAAAGGTTAGTTCGATTTAATCAATTTTATTCATTTAAAAAATAAATTTTATTTTAAAATTGCACTTACAGAAAGGAAAACAACCAGAGAATATACGAAAGGTAAGTTAGTGTTTTTATTTTATTCATCATTTAAAGAAATTATATATATTTCAGAGAGGAGTCGACGATTCAGCCATAAATCCCTTAAAAGTACCCGATAAATTACTCAAGAGGAGAAAAATATAAATAAGGTTGGAATAAATTGTCTTCATACTTTTTGCACATATCACATTTTAATATAATTCTCTTTTTTTATTACATATTTATATTCTTATTTATTTATTTTTTGATATGGTAAAATAGTGAATTTATTAAAGAATATATTTACAATAATCTATGCCTTTAAATTTACAATTTATATTTTTTTTAAATTTAAATATATTCCTTAATAACTCACCATATGTATACACATTCCCGCTTTTTTTAAATTTCCTATGTATAATATATTTTCATATTTATTTATTTATATATATTTTTTTGATTTGACAACACATGAACTATGTTTCCTATTTACATCGAAGAATGAAGTAAGTCACAGTAAAATATTTTTATTCTCATCATTTAAAAATATCTTATTGCACGCGTTGAGGTAATTAATAATCAAAAAGACGTGTTTTTTAATATTTAATTGATATGAACCAGTCAGAGTGAATTAGAAATATCTTAAAAATTAATATTGACATTGAGAACTTGTTTATTTTTTTTAAATATATTAATTGCAGATTGTCTGAAGGCAAACATTCACGTTAATTTGGTAAAAGTGTACTGTAAATGATTTGTGATGGCAGAGATAAACTTTTGTTTTTTTGATTACATACACTGATTTACACACATGCACGTTTAAGGAGTATGAAAAAATATGTATTTTCTTTCTTTCTTGGTTTAAGATTGTCGAGGGTTTACAAAGGCTTTCGGGGGGGCACAGATATTTTAATTGTTGTGGGTTTTTTATTTTTACTTTGTGCTGTGCGCGCATAGCCATCGACTTTCAAGTAAGACCACTTTACTTATGCAATATTATTTTGTGTATTTATTTATGTATGTTTTTCTAAAAATACAATTTTTAATTATTACGAAACTATGTTAATAAACTTATCAGATTAATTATAATAATAGTGTTTTGTTATTTATCCTTTATAATTAAACTTATTTTTTATATACCTGTATGGTTTTGTAATCAGGAGCAGATTCAAAGACAGTTTTAAAATTAAGGTTAAATTACTCGTTTGGAGTTTTACATTTCTGTTGAATTGGTAAATTTTTACATCTTTGTTAATTAGTTCTAATTTTCACAGTTCTAAAGTTTTGTATAATTTTGTGTGCTGGTTTTGACAATTTTATTTAAAATAATAATAAATATTTAAAATTTGTGATTTTTGTTAAATATTGACATACAGGTTTTTTTTTCGTTTAAGTATACTTTCACATATATCATTTAAACATTTCTAAAATGAATGAACATGTGATCAAACCTAAGCAGTATATTTTGAACTTGTTTTTTACGCGTGGCGCATAAAGTAAAATTTCGAGTTGAGATAAGCCTGAAAATTTGGTTTGGTTGCTCCGCTTTACCAAATTTTCAGACTTTTTCTGAATTTTATTGATTGGTAAATATTCTTAATATTTTTTCAATAAAGAGCAAATATCAACAAAGGAATGACTTCTTCAATTTTTTATGTCCTTTTAAATGTTGCTTAATTTAATTAAACCTGTTTTTTATCATTTCTAGTTGATTTTTTAAATTAACGGTTTCTATTTTTTACAACTTTTACTTATTATTATTTTATGAATATTTTTTGTAATTTTGATAATTCTCTTTAAGCTTTATTTACAAATTTAGGTCATTTTCATGGTTTTCTACTTTAACATTTTCAACGAATTCTGTAATTTTTGTAGTTATATAAAAATCGTAAAATGTTTAATTTTTCACAGTTTTCGTAAATCCCTATTCATAGATTTAGTCAGTTTTCACGATTCCAATTTAGCAATTTTTTGCTGTATCAGGGCCTGGCCACATACAGGGAATTTTTCTTTTAGGTAAATATATCACGATTTTTCAATGTTAATTTTCCAACATTCGTTGTTTTTACAAAAGCTTTTAATTTAAAGCTTCTAACGAGTGTTTCCAATCCCAGATTAGGCATGAAGTAACATTTCGAGTTTAGAAGAGCCTGAAAATTTGGAGCGACCAAACCACATTTTCAGGCTTTTCTAAACTCGAAATTTTACCTTATGCGCCACGCGTATAAAGCAGTGATTTAAAGTGAAATTTCAGAATACACCCACCCCTTATGTTTGATCCTCCAGTCAATACATTTTACAAATGTTTTCTTTTTTACTAATATACAGAATGTATCTTATGTTCAATTAAAAAAAACCTCCAGAGTGCAATGGAAAAAATTGTAGGTTGGCAACTCTAAAATTATATATTAAAATTATTATGTCTGACGTTTTATATGTCAATTCCCAAAGCGTGCACCCAACTTAAATTCAAAAAAAGATGAAATCATGGCACTCTAGAGTTTTTTTTTTATTTAACACAAAAAATAATGTAACGGCTCAATATCTCGGTTTGTGATAAGTTTAGAAAAATATGTTTCAAATAAAACTTATAGCTACTAATTTAAGCTACTAATTGACAATACTTTTTAATATACAGGGTGATTCATTACCGTGATGCATATCACACTTACTTTTTTTAAATGGAACACCCTATATATTTCATTGGTATTCGATAACATGTTCAAATAGATGGTTACCAGTGAAATCCGCATGTTTTTAAGTTGATCCGTTCGAAAGTTATGAAAACATAGTTTATTGATAAGAACTGTAATGTTAATGGTGTAATTGGGCATTATCCATCGATAAATGTATTTAATATACAGCTAGAACGAAAACAAACACACAAAATCAAAATGGCCGGACTATCGGTCATCATATACCAACATACATCACAAACAAAATCCGAACATGTTGAATGTTGAATATTTTGATGACCGAGCCCAATAATAAAATACTCAACTGTTTTATTAGTGTAGGTGTCTAAATTGCCTTTCCCCCTCAATTTGACTTTATCACAGTGTATTATACAGTATGCCACTTTCCGATTGATATTTTTTCCGTAGATTCTTACGCGATCGCCATAATCTCTCATCATTAAAATTGTTATTTTTTCAAGTTAGGCATGCATACCTTTTTGTATTATGTAAGAACCCAACAATAACAGATAACTTAATAATAACTAATGTCAATAATAATTGTTTCAACATTTTGAGACACCTACACTTGATTTTAATAGATATTTTATTTTCCTACGTATTTTTTCTTGTACTTTTGATCCAAGCGACTTAAAAACATGCGATTTTTTTAAAATACAAACCAAACTAACTTTTTTTTTTTAAATGGAACGCCCTATATATTTCGTTGTTATTCGATAACTTGTAAAAATAGTAACATACTAGTATGTTTCTATTTTTGCAAGTTATCGAATAACAACGAAATATATAGGGCATTCCATTTAAAAAAAGGTTAGTTTGGTTTGTATCTTAAAAATGAATCACCCTAATTGAATTAACAATTATTATTTATTAGTAGCTTAAATTAGTAGCTACAAGTTTTATTTGAAAAACTTTTTTCTTAACTCATCACAAAACAAGATATCGTTACATTTATTTTTTGTACACCCTGTACTTATACACTTTTTGTTGTAACTGTTGCATTTTTTAATATTATCTTTTTTATATTTAATCGTAATTTCAATACAATGCTCCTTGCAAATAGCAAACATAGTTTCAAATATGAATTGCATGGAACCATCTAATTTATTACTTATAGTATTCTCACATCATATAAAAATAAAAAAACTACGGCAGGCAGCAATGTATAACAACATTGAAATCTGCTGGGTGACATAGGTAACAGGAGGGCTGATGCACTGGTCAGAGCAGCGGCTGGGATGAACGTCATCTCACCGGAGCCGCTAGTGCGATTGACACCCCTGTCACTATGTAACTTGTTACATTTCAACACACTTGATAAATTCAGGAAGCGTTGGGATGATACGGAAAGCTGCAAACTCTCGAAAGATAAATTACTGTACCCCAACGAGATTTCAGCTAAACGGTACCTGCAGATGACCAGAAGGAACCTCAGACGGATAACCGCTGTTCTAACCGGACACTGCGGGCTCAATGGACACTTATACAAGATGGGAATAGTTGACTCCCCATCTTGTAGAGGGTGTGAAATAGAAGACGAGACTGCGAGGCACATCCTCAGCGAATGCCCGGCACTCTCGTCTACGAGAGGATCCATACTGGGTGAAAGATGGCCGACGATGGACATTACCAGGGATTTGCCCACCTCAGTAATACTGGACTACCTAGACAAGGTGGGATGGTTGAGCTGAGGATGGGTGACCCGTAGTGGGAGGCGGCACAATGGGCCTAATGACGTCTAAGTGCAGTGCACCAATGCGCACTCCCCTTATACCAGATACCAGTATTCTCATATTAATTTTGTATGTGAAAAAATCATTTTATGATAATTTGAAATTAATTCAATGCGATTTTTAGTTGAAACACTTTTTGCTATTTGCAATATTAATAATGCTCAATTGCACTATGCTTATATGGTAAACTTGAGTTATATCACATGTTATTTCAACATGTGACATAATTTGGGTGCAACGGAACATAAAAGATGTAGATCAAAATGACATAAGAACACTACAAAATATCATGCAACATATTTTCAAGGAATATACAATTAAACTTCTATAAACTTTTGGGGAAAAGCTGCAGAATTCAGAAATTAAAGGTGTATTTTTCTAGCCAGAACTTTATTTTTATTTAGCCAATATTTCGCTAGCAGAATACAACTATAATTTTTGAATTCTGCCGGTTTTCCGCAAAAGTTTATAGAAGTTTTTGATAACTTATCGGCAAAATACTACTAAATGTCAATAAACAATTAAACTTCTATTTCAAACATTATAATATTTAACATAAGGTCCGAGAAATTCTAGTTTCCTGGGTAAATATTTTTATTATGCCCTTTTCAGTTTTAACTTTTTAGATTTTTCTTCTTCTTCTGCGTAATTTAACTAGACCCTGTTGACCAGTCATATTAATTTTAAATAATTTAATAAATACAGTTTCGCTATCCCCGAGGAAAGGAAAGGGATTTACGGAAAATACACACGTGGTTGTAAGGATCGGTAATAAATGAATGGATTTTAAGGATATAGGTGATTGTAAAGAATGAAATAATTAGGATGAAAAAGAATTTGAGAAACAATCACGTGTGGGTCAAACGCGAGCAGAGACGGAACGCACCAGGTGCGCACCCAGGGGGGTGGCTCGCGGGCTTAAGCCCCCCACCAAGACCATCTAAATTGTAGTATGGCAATGTATACGTACCGAACAAAACACGAAATACGGACAAAATGCGAATTGTCCAATGTTTTTTGACAATAGCCGAATAAAATTGCATTCGTCTGTCATTTCGCACATTGTCTAGATAAAATGCGTTGTGTCTAAGGGCTATTAGACAAAATGCGTTGCAAGATTTTAAATTAAAAAAAAAGTACTGGAAAACATATTTTTTTTTTCATAAACAAAGTGATAAATTATTTATAAGGAATATATTTTCACTTCACTTCAAATCAGTGTGTTATAAGCGTAGCGTATGAAGTAAAATTTCGAGTTTAGAAAAGCCTGAAATTTTCAGGCTGTTCTAAACTCGAAATTTTACTTCATGCTTAATCTGGGAGTGGAAACACTCGTTAAAAGTTCAAAATTGAACGCTTTTATAATTAACTTTGCATAAATAAATTAAAATAAAACTGTTGGATTTAAAAAGTAAATAATTGTATGCATAATTTTTACTTCAAATAATATCAAATCAAACTGGATTAGTTAATAATGAATCACTTTCAAGAAGATGTAAAGAAGATTTTTTATACAAGCTTAGTTATAAAAGTGTTCAATTTGAAATTTCTAATGAGTATTTCCACTCCCAGATTAAGCAAGAAGTAAAATTTCGAGTTTAGAAAAGCCTGAAAATTTGGATTTGCCGGGGCGCGCGAGCGAAGCGAGTCGCGCCCCGGCAAATCCAAATTTTCAGGGTTTTCTAAACTCGAAATTTTACTTCATGCGCCACGCGTATAAAACACTGATTTCAAGTGAAGTTTAAAATATCCTCCTTATAAATAATTTGTCACTTTGTTTATAAAACAAAGTGATGTTTCCAGTACTTTTTTTGGTTTGTTTTGTTTGGTCGATTTATTTTATAATTTCGGAAATAAGCGGGAGAATGTCTCATATTTTTCATAATTTAGTCCCAACATTTAGCTCCTCTAGCTTAATCGGCTCAATTTTGTTGAGCCAGAGACACGACGAGATATTATTTTTAAATAACGCCTTCCCGTGCACGGGAATCGAACCCGGTCTGTGGCTCGCCGAGCGATATACCGTCCGGCGACGTTACCGCTCGGTCACCACCTGCCCTTCATTAGTTTTTATTTCTTTATTATTTTGCATGCGTCAAAATGCAGCGCAATGTTTTCATATTTTCAATAACTTCTAACGCTGAGCTTCTTTTATTACAACTTTAAAAATTTGACATTTTTATGACACTTAGCATGTTAGGACTTGTCTAAACTCATGCGAACAAAACCCGAAATTATATTTTAATTCGGACTATGTCTGTAAGCAGTAGACATTTCGCGTTTAGTCTAGACAAAACGTGAGCCACCCCCTCCCCCCATAAGACTGGGATGAGCCTCCTTCAAGACGCGTAAGCCCCCTCTAAGACAAATTTCTGGGTGCGCGCCTGGAACGCTCTACTCACGCTCGACGTCCGCTCTGTTCGGGTTCCAGAACGGAACTCCTACCTTTTAGATGCCCCAGGATCAAGTAAAAAGTGTTGTTATAAACGTTTCTATAATTATAATTTCGAAAATTGTCAAAAATATTTAAAATTGCTTGATTATAAATTACCCCGATATTAGTTCATTTTTATTAAAACTATTTTCTGAGAAAATTACGCAAATCTGATCATTTTTGTAATTGTGGATTATTGTTAAAACTATTAAATTATCAGAAATATTACAAATTATTAAAAAATAAATCGAATAAGCAAAAGGATTGAAAGTATAAATATACACACTTATCACAACCAAATAGGTCTAAATAATAAGTGGAAAATTTGAACGTGTGTCATACTTTGAAAACGCCGAAAAAACATTACCCTTATTGACGACGAACATAAAGGCGAGAATAAAATAGGTTAGGTTTGTTTCCATCGCGCATAGTTTTCTGTTATTTATTTTACCCAGGGCACTCTAATTCCTTCACCGATAACATCTTAATTATTTTTAGTTAGTAAAATAAAATAACATTTAAAAAAACATACATTTTCTTAGACAAACTACATACACAACTTAAATCATATCGGTTTAAGGACGTTCTATGCATATTCAATAAAGTGGTCTTTAAAGGAACACTTTACGTATGAGGTGTGATGTAGATGCGAGTGAGAGTATTCTTACTTAATAATTATTGACTTATAAAACAGTAAAAAGTCGCTTTTGAATCGAAAAATGACTCGGCAAATATTGCTAGATTCGACTACATCCCGCATATCCCAAGAAAATAACAAAATCTGTACCCATACAAAATGGAAGGTATTTCTTTTCACTTTATATCTTCAACTGTATTATTAATAGAATTTAGTAGATATATTAAGACTTCTTTATAGCCTTAAAGCCTTCACAGACAGCAATTCGATATATACATGAAATGATACTTGAGTTACTTACTGCCTCATTAATAGATAATAATGAACAATTTTGAACAAAAATCTTTCAAAGTCAATTTTGAAATTTAGCTTAAATTCCATTAATAAATTACTCGTTTGGAATTTAACGTTTTTCTTGATATGGTCAATTTTTACATTTTTGTCAATTTGTTCTAATTTTCACAGATCTGAAGTTTTTGTAAAATGATATGGTCTATGTTGGTTTTGACGATTTTATTTAAAATAGGGGAGGTATTTCATCCAAATTTTTATTTCACAGGGAAACACGTAGCGGATTTTCAATAAGTTGAATTTTCGAGTTTCTATGTAAAGGGTGGGCAAAATTCGATGTTCGTATAGGAGATCTCAATAACTATAAGAGATAGAGAAAAATGGATGGCGCATCCTCGGTTTCTTTTTTGGAGAAAAACTCAACAGTGAAGACAAAATTTAGCTATCTTCTTTTGTTTTCGATGTATGGCTAAAAAGTCTTTTTTTTTTTCATTTTCGATGTATTGCAATATCTCAGTTGTTTTTCATTTGACAATAATAAAAGTTATATGTTCTTGAGGCACTTTTTTGAGAAGAATGAAATAAGCCCAACATAATTCTGATATCTACATTAATACTTAAGTTATAACATAGTTGTGTTTTTTTTAAATATAACCTATATGATATAAAGAAAACACTCAACTTTTTTATACCACTTTTATTTTACTTTTGTGACTAGTTTCAATAACACGGTAATCATTGTCAAACTAACACTTAGTTTGACAATGATTACCGTGTAATTGAAAGTGGTCAATGATTACCGTGTAATTAAAACTAATAATTGAAAGTTTGACAATGATTACCGTGTAATTGAAACTAGTCACAAAAGTTAAAAAGAAGTGGTATAAAAAGTTAAGTGTTTTCTTGATATTAAATTAAAAATGTACCACGAAGTGAACGCCTCCAAGATTCAAGAATATAACCTATAGTTGGCTTTGGCCTATTTTATTAGGTAATTTTTTTCTCGTTTCAACGATACACAGGGTGTTTCAACTAAAACTTCCCAGACTAGTTAACAAGAAACTAAAAATGTTATTAAAGTTTAGTTTGTTGCATTCAATAGATATCATTCAAGGCTTCAAATTAAGATAGAATTGGTATCACTCATAATTACGGTTTCGCTGTCAGAGGCTTGAAAAAATGTCATTCGATGATCAGAACTTTGGAAGTGACTCTTTCTAAAAGAATAGAGTATTTTAAGACATTTTTTATTTTAAATTAAATTGGCCATTTTCAAGTTATAACCAATTTTTATATTTTCAAGAACTTTCAACATACACTTTTAAAGTAGTAGAACTTCTCAAAATTAGCATATCTAACAATAAATATTATTAAAATACATTGGAAATTACAATAGAATAATAATAACAATAATATAATTTAATTTTTGTAAAAAAAAAACTTAATTGTTGAACAAAAGTTATAAAAGATACTCAAACTTTTACCGGATTGTCAAATGAAAAACAACTAAGATATTGCAATATATCGAAAATGGAAAAACATGACTTTTTGGCTATAACTCGAAAACAAATATCGTCTTTTGTTCTAGGTTTTGGTTCATCGTTGAGTTTTTCTCCAAAAAAGAGACCGAGGATCTGTTTTTCTCTATATCTTATAGTTATTGAGATCTCCAACATCGAATTTTGTCCACTCTGTACAAATTAATTATTGTTTTCCAATTAGACAAAAATTAATTTTAATTAGAATAAAATTATTTTTTTTAAAATCCCATACGTATTTTATTACCTATATTCATGTAGCTTAGGATTTTTTTAATTTTTTTACAAAGTTAATTTTACGGCACTTATGCTGCATCCAGTCATTTTGTAACTTTATGTAATAAACATTTGGTTACATAGTTAACAACATCCTTGAACTTATCCTCTTACTTTTCCTTCCACAATAAAAAGAAAATCGCAAAAAAACGCGTCATTTGGCGCTCTACAGTGGTGTAACCCCTTAACTTAATTTAAACTTTATTAATAAGGCAATTATAATTATCCACTAGGTTCTATTAATAATGCAACATATTTTCATTTAAAATTTCCAAAAATCAGACTCGCACTTGCATTTGAAGGAATGTGCAGTTTCTTTTTTTTTATTAAGATACACTTACAAATACAGTGATTAGGTTATGTTTTTTATGGTTTTGTTTGTGGTTTATACAGGCTGGATATGGTGCGGTTGCCCATGATTGTCACTCGGATTGCCACTTCTGGTCTTCATGGACTCAAGTTCCATAAAAACATAGGTAAATGATAGAAAAATCATAGCATGAGCTCAAATCAGCTCGGGGTTGTTTACTGACGGCCGGCAAATAGCTGGTACTGGAACATTGAAAAGTGAATTAGGCGAGGACTACTGTTCCAATGTTGCTGCATATCTCAGAATCAGCAAGTCCACGATTCTGTGGAAATTCTTTGATATGCAGTTGGTTTTTTTTTTGGTGCTAATTTTTTACTTAAACAGGACCGGCTCTAAAATTTAAACAATACACGTAAAAGACATTAAGTGCAATTAATTTAATGTGTACTTAAGAACTTTTACCTTTAAATTGTTCAAATATAAATATTTATTGATTATCATCTTGATAATTTCAAAACAGTTTTGTATTCAAATATCGTGAAGTAAATATTGTTCGCATTATGACATTTTGAGGTAACATTAACCCTAAATAAGTTTTGCAATTAATAAAAAATATATAATGATGCTAATATCAAATTATTATTGATACAACAGTCAATTTTATTTTAACATTTCCTTTGGCTTTTGGGTGATTTAATTTAATTTTGAAACGATTGGTGTACAAAAATGATATGGTTCAGTTGATTGAAAATTTATAAATTCTGATATTTTCGTTTTGTAGGAAAATTCCAATATTTAGAGTTAAAATTCATATGACAAATTATGGCTACAATAGCCCGCTTTCGCGATTTATGCGGTACTCAAATTTAATATCTCTAAATCCATATTTTGATTTATTTCATAGTTCACACTCACATTTTATGTCTCAATTAAAACGCGGGAATATTGGTGAAATAATTTCTAAATCACCAATGAGTGGTTTTTGTAAGTATTGAAGCTATATTAAATTGTGCAATCATCTATACTTGTCGTTCATTTTATTCTGTTTTGTATAGGTCCGTTTTTATTACATGTGTTTTCTTATGTTATACTTATATCTATTTACGTAGTATTAATTTTATATGATTATAATTTTATTATTGTATTTTGTTTTGTAATATTAAAGGAGATATCCGTAAATTAATACTTTAATTTACTTTTACTAAAGCGCAACAATGTTATAGCACAACGAATAGTAACCTCTCTCTATTTCCAAGCTAATGGCGAAAACAATAACGTTCTATCTTATTTCGTGTCAAAGATATTTTAGGTTTTCGAAACATAATTTTTTACAAAAATGTCAAACATTTACGATGCTCCGCAAAGAATCGACAATCCTCTTCTTAAAAAATATTAGAATAAAAAATAATATGTTCTTTTCCTATTACCAACAGGGTTGTTATAAAAACGATTTATTTTAATTTCAATCAAAACAAACACGTTTCTTTAAAACTGGTTCTTTTTCATTTAAACAGCGTTTAAAACAAGACAAATTACTAGATTCTCATTATTTAAACTAAGAAAAATCATTTTTGGTGTAACTGGCCCTAAGTCCTTAATGATTTGGAAATGAAGGATTTTTTAAGGAATATCTTTAATTTTTATAGAATGGGAACGCTAGTAGAAACATTTATATCTTAAAATTGTTAATCAATGTACACACAATATTGTCACAATTTAGTTTGCGTTTATTGATACTATATTAATATTGATTATTGTACCTATAATTTTGTAATTATGTATATTTTGTATTGTATAAATCCAGTATAAAAGTAATTCAGTTTTCAATATTGTATCTACAATGAAAATCACTAATAGATATTCAATTTCTGTACAATATTGTGTCAATAATAAATATAATTGAACACTTATTAATAGTTATTCAATTTCTGTACAATATTGTTTTAATAACAATTACTATTGATCCTTCAATATAGATATTTAATGTATGTACAATATTGTATTAATAATAAATACCATCGATCCTTCAATATAGATATTAAATCCATGTACAATATTGTATAAATATTGAATATCAGTGAACCTTCAATATAGATGTATTATCCATGTACAATGTTGTTTCAATAAAGAATACTATTGATCCATCAAGATAGATATTTAATCCATGTACAATATTGTACCCACCCATTAATTGTTATTAGTCGCTAGACCTGCCTTGAGAGTGTGTGAAGAAAAATGTAAATATTTTTGTTATTTAAATATTTTGATCACTACTTATTCTAAAAAAGTATTTTTAAGTAAGCGAAGATAGAAATCGCAATACTTAAGTGTTTAATACGCGTGGCGCATGAAGTAAAATTTCTAGTTTAGAAAAGCCTGAAAATTTGCTACGCGCTACACGACCAAACCAAATTTTAAGGCTTTTCTAAACTCGAAATTTTACTTCATGCTTAATGTGGGAGTGGAAACACTCGTTAGAAACTTCAAATTAATTGCTTTAAAAAAATCGACGAATGCCTGAAAATGTACAGCGCATACATTATGTATATTTAAAAGAAAACTTCCCAGTATGTAATATAATAAGTCATTCATAGAAACCATAAAACGAAGTGCAGAATTTTACCTTATATCAATTTTTAGAGTTAACTGTATAATTACTCGGTCGTTAATAGATTAATAATGAATATCATTGCTTCATCAATATAGATATTTAATCCATGTACAATATTGTTTTAATATGGGATACCATGGATCATTCAATAAAGATATTCAATACATGTCAATATTGTATCAATAATAAATAACATTGATCATTAAATTTTGACCACGATTGCCTAATTGTAAGATTGTTGATTCCTGTTTAACTAATACGAATGAGAATACAAATATATTCTTAATTACGATTTTCATATTTTAATTCTATATTGTTAGGTGGAGGAAAACAGAAATTTGTTAGCCGCCCGTTTTTTCTCCACCTAACAATATAGAATTAAAATATAAAAATTGTTATTGAGAATATATTTGCATTCACATTAAATCAATAGTGCATCAACATGCATGTATTATCTTGATACAATAATTATTCAGTATCGAATACAAATACAGGGAATTTTTCTTTTAAGTATACATATGAATACATTTTTCTTAGAGTTCAATTTGAAGTTTTCAACGAGTGTTTTCCACTCCCAGGTCAGGCATGAAGTAAAATTTCGAGTTTAGAAAAACCTGAAAATTTGGTTTGGTCGCGTAGCGAAGTGAAATTTTCAGACTTTTCTAAACTCGAAATTTTACTTTATGCGCCACGTGTAATAAACACTGAAAACGGTGAAATATTGTAAATAATTGAACTTTACTTGATATCAGTGTCTTGTACGCGTGGCGCATGAAGTAAAATTCCGAGTTTAGAAAAGTTTGAAAATTTAATGTTCACCAAATTTTCAAAGTTTTCTAAACTTTCAGGCTTTTCTAAACGCGAAATTTTACTTCATGCTTAACCTGGAAGTGGAAAACACTCGTTTAAAGCTATAAATTGAACTCTTAAAAAGACGACGAATATCTGAACATTTACAGCACATAATTCTAATATGTATACTTAAAAGAAAAACTTCTTGTTTTAAAATATTTGTAAGCCATAATTATTCAAGTCCATTTTTCATATTTATTTTTTTCGATTATTTTATTTAAAACATATTACAGTTGAACATATATAGGCAATTTTTCTTTTAAGTATACATATGAATACGCTTTTTTTAAAGAGTTCAGTTTGAAGCTTTAAACGAGTGATTCCACTCCCAGGTTAAGCATGAAGTAAAATTTCGAGTTTAGAAAAGCCTGAAAATTTGGTTTGGTCGCGTAGCGAAGCGAAGCGACCAAACCAAATTTTCAGGCTTTTCTAAACTCGAAATTTTACTTCATGCGCCACGCGTAATAAGCACTAAAAACGCTGAAATATTGTGAACAAATAACCTTTACTTGAAATCAGTGTCTTGTACGCGTGGCGCATGAAGTAAAATTTCGAGTTTAGAAAAGCCTGAAAATTTGGTTTAGTCACGTAGCGCTACGCGACCAAACCAAATTTTCAGGCTTTTCTAAACTCGAAATTTTACTTCATGCTTAACCTGGCCGTGGAAAACACTCGTTTAAAGCTTTAAATTGAACTCTTAAAAAAACGACGAATATCTGAAAATTTACAGCACATATTTCTTCTATGTATACTTAACAGAAAAACTTCCTGTATATTCTCAATATCGATTTTCATATTTTAATTCTATATTGTTACAATGTGATCTCGTGTTAACATTTAAATATTATTACAAGATTGTGAAGTTGTTTTTCAATATATATACAAGATATAATTTATACTAGGTAAATTATACGGTCTATAATGTTTGCTATTTTTAAGGTGTAAGTCAATTGTCAATATTTAAAAAAAAAATTTCATAACATTTGTACTAAAAATGCACAAAGTGGCTAAAGCGCAAAATCTCAAATAAACAATTAATATATAGTTACCAATTAAAAAACTTTTAAAAAATCGGCAAATTACTGGACAGCATTTCTTACGAATTACAGTACAACGTTTACCACAATATTTTGTTTCTAAAATGTAATTGACTTTATTACGTTTATTGCTTGATGTGGTTATTAATGTCAAAGTAGCTCGAAAACCAGTTCAAAGTAAAACTCTCAACTGTATTAAATTACTTGTTCTTAGATTAATGATGCAGACTGAGGTAAATGCACCGCAAAACAATATTTACTCCATTTAATACGATTTAAAGGTTGTATCTAAAATTTAGCCGGTCCTGTTTTATTATCATCTAATAATTCATATTTTAGTAGTTAACTTTGCTATTGGAGGTTTTCTTTTCATTTATAGCCAATGATTTTGAATAATAAATTCTGATTTAGAGAGTTAATTTTAATTCATGCATATTTATTATAATTTTATTGAAATATTGTTCTAATTTTGAAAGCCTACAAGCAGTTACATTTTTGAACAATAGCCCCCGCTGATGAATGATGGTGAATGGCAGAATGCACGAGACAGTAATGACGGAGTATAATGTGGTAGAAGCAGGAATTTGATAAGTGTTTTCGAAAAATATGTATATGTATTAATTATATTAATTATATTAATTTTGTTACTTTCATGATGCCATACGTACGTACATTCAGCTAAATGTTATGTTCAAGGAGGGGCATTTCCTAACCGTGCTACTAGAGAACGCACGGCCGTTGCTCGGTTGGTGTGAAGAGGTGAATCTTACCATGCCGGAGCCTAGTTGCTGTAACAAGCCTGAGCCCTGAGAGCCTCCCAGCACAGCAGAAGGTCTCCGAGACCTGATGCTCTGCATGCTGCTGCTCAGCAGGAACGGCACGCTGCTGCTGGTGTTCGGCATCGATCCGCCCTGTAAACCATATCCAACTCTAGTTATATCCTGTACTTTATTATAGTGGATGTGGTTAGTTAGAGAGAGCTTTAGATAAAAACCAGATACAAATAAATAGATTTTATATATTTAAACGCGATTATCTGATCTTTTAAGAGAAAGAGTAATGCGTTTTTCATAAAAACTGCTATTTTGTTTAAATAAATTTCAAGATTAAAGTCTTTCATTATTTCATTACTCAAAGTTTCGCTAATGGTGATTTCTAATGTTTCTTTTTATTAATAGAAGTATATTTAAAAATTAATTTCTCATTATCTTCACGTGTCGTTATAATTATTGTCTTACATTTCCTGAAAATTATAATAAATGAACAAAGTATAATTGGAAAGTGCAAAGTTTGCTTCTCAAATATCCGAATTAAAAGATAAGTGTAATGTTTATGTTTACAAAAAAAATATTGTGTGAAACAATTTTTTTGAAAAATTTTGTAATAATAATTAATTCAAGACATAGCTCTATTTTTAAAATGGAATAGTAATATCCTTCTTCTCAAACAGTACAATAAATTAAAATCATATCAAGTTCAATTTATCAGAGGTAAACCTAAATTTTGGTAAATGCGCCGAGCACATCATTAAAGTAATACCGTGCAGGCGCGCACCCAGGGGGGTGGCTCGCGGGGTAAAGCCTCCAAAGACCAACTAAATTGTAGTATGTCAATGTATATGTTGCGAACAAAAGGCGTTTTGTCTAGACGAAATGCGAATTGTCCAATGTTTTTAGACAATAGCCGAATAAAATTGCATTCGTGTGTCATTTCGCACATTGTCTAGACAAAATGCGTTGTGTCTAAGGGCTATCAGACAAAATGCGTTGCAAGATTAAACATTGAAAAAAAAGTACTGGAAAACATAATTTTGTTTCATAAACAAAGTGACAAATTATTTATAGGGAATATATTTTAAACTTAACTTGGTATCAGTGGTTTATACGTGTGGCGCATGAAGTAAAATTTCGAGTTTAGAAAAGCCTAAAAATTGGGATTTGCCAAATCCAAATTTTCAGGCTTTTCTTAACTCAAATTTTACTTCATGCTTAATCTGGGAGTGGAAACACTCGTTAAAAGTTTAAAATTGAACGGTTTTATAACAAACCTTGCATAAAAAATATATAATAAAACTACTTGATTTAAAAAGGAAATAATTATAGGCATAAATTTTACTTCAAATAATATCAAACTAAACTGGATTAGTTAATAATGAATCACTTTCAATTATAAGAAGATTTTTGATACAAGGTTAATTATGAAAGCGTTCAATTTGAAACTTCTAATGAGTATTTTCACTCCCACATTAAGCATGAAGTAAAATTTCGAGTTTAGAAAAGCCTGAAAATTTAGATTTGCTAGGGGGCGCGCGAGCGAAGCGACTCGCGCCCCGGCAAATCCAAATTTTCAGGCTATTCTAAACTCGAAATGTTACTTCATGCGCCACGCGTATAAAGCACTGTTTCAAAGTGAAGTTTAAAATATACTCCTTATAAATAATTTCTCACTGTTTATAAAACAAAGTGATGTTTTCCGGTCCTCTTTTTGGTTTGTTCTGTTTGATCGATTTATTTTATAATTTTGTAAAAAAAACCAGAAGAATGTCTCGTATTTTTCATAATTTAGTCTCAACATTTAGCTCCTCTAGCTTAATCGGCGCAATTTTGTTGCTATGGTTTTTTTTACATAATAATTAAGAAATTAATATATCCTTACAAATTGTTTATTTGTGCGAGCGTTAAAATAAAGCATGTTGTTTTTATATTTTTAATAACTCCGATTAACGTTGAGCTTCTGTTATTACAACTTTACAAATTTGACATTTTTATGACACTTAGCATGTTAGGACTAGTCTAAACTCATGCGAACAAAACCCGAAATTATATTTTAATTCGAACTATGTCTGTGAGCAGTAGACATTTCGACATTTCGCATTTAGTCTAGACAAAACGTAAGCACCCTCCCTGTCCCCATAAGACCGGGATGGGTCCCCTTTAAGACGCGTGAGTCGCCCCTAAGACAAATTTCTGGGTGCGCGCCTGATACCGTGCGATCATTGAATTATGGTATTTTTTTGTGCGATTGCCCAGAATGCAAATTCAATTCAATTCGATAGAACAAATTTGAGGTTATCCTAAACTATGTGTTAACAGCCAGTAGTACGAATCTAATCGAAAGCTCAAAGCCTACTTTAAATCATGTTTTAAACGATCGCACGGTATTTTCAAATGCATGCCACAAATTTGTAGTAATTGTCAGATATGTACAAGGTGGGGCAAAAGTAATGTCAAAAGGGGATTCGCCTGCCATTTTGTTAGAAATGAAAAAAATTGGGCTCTGTTTTAACTAAAAATTTATTTAAAGGTATAAAATTGATGACAATAAGTTGAAAAAATGATATTGGTCAAATGACCACCTCTTGAGTTGATGCACATTTGTGCTCCTTTTACAGCATTTCGAATTATTGCTTGTAAAACATCTGGTTCTAAATTGGTGATTTCTTTATTAAAAATAGAGGGTGCTATCAATCGCACTATTAAGTTCTTGTGCTTAAGTTATTTTGCTACGAAATAAAAATAGTTGAATTTTTAAACTTCTAATTAAGGGTGACTTGATTTTTTCAAATAGAACCATATACTTCTTTTTACATCAATCAAAATGAAATTCTCTTTCGATTTTGTATATAATTTTTTATCTGTAGATATATTATAATTATCTTAAGAACTTTTAAGTTACGGATACAAACTATAAAAATAATCAAAAGAGAATTAATTGAGTGTTGAGTCGATTGGTGTTACGAAAATTATATGGTTCCATTTAAAAAATTGAGTTACTCTTGATTGAAAATTTATAAATTCGACTATTTTTACTTCGTACAAAAATAACTTAAGCGCAACAACTTATAGTCCAGCCGATCTATTCTCATGAAAATGGCTTAAACCGCAACTCTTTCTTATTTAGTTTCGGAGATATTTTAGGTTTATGAAACCACTGCAAACGTCATTTTATCCATAAATGTCAAATTTCAGAGTTAAACGGTACTACAGACCGAGTGTTTTTAATAATATGGCATTCAATTTTTATAAGAAATTCAGAAACCAAATAATATACAGGGCCATCCATTTAAATTAAGTAGGTCGCATCCGCTACTGTCTTTATGGAGCAATCTGTATACATGGAAATAGTTTTAGGTTATGCAGCTCTTGAAGTCGAGCAACTTTTTTCTATCTTCAACAAGAGCTGAAATATCTTGCGAGAAAGAAGTAATGGGACACCCTGAAAATCAATAATTCTAAGTTTTTTAAATTTCATTCAACTGATGAAACAATAAATTTTTTAAACAATTAGCACTTCGTTTTTAAATCATAAATTCGCCTAACCTTACTTATACAACGCATACAGGGTGTAACAGAGCACCCGTATCAGGATTTTTTTTTGAGTAAACGGCTAGTCCTAGTGAGTTGGGACAAAAAAAGGTCGTATTAAAGAATCGAATGGTGATACTGTTTTTTCGCAAAAGGTTGGCATCCCTGAGAGTTTGCTTAAAAATGTCAATAACTCAAGATTTTTAAATGGCATGGTAGGTCAAAAATGGTATCATTCAAAAGGTCTTTGAATTCAGGGTTAAGCGCTAGTTAGCGCTAAAGTTAGCTAAATATGTCAGTAACCCAAACATGGAGTATGATAGAAGAGCTGCGATTATAGGAAAGTCTTCGTACCGGAAGAAGGTCCGCTTCACACGAGCCATTTAAAGCAACATTTTCTTTCTATAAACGTTGACATGTTTTGGTCGAAGGACGTTTGCCCTCTTACCAGTCTCAACCTAATCCCTCTGGACTAATACGTGTGGGGCGTAGTCGAGAGACAAACCAACAAGTCTAGGCAACCTAACGACAACTTCCACCGGGCCTCTATCGAGGTAGAATTGATGTCCATCAACAGCGATTAATTGAAAACAGCGTGCTCGCTTTCTAGGGCAAGAATCGAGGAAGTGATAGAGGCGCAGGGTGGCTATACGAGGGTTGCATTTTATATTTCGGGATTGGGCAACCCTAGTGTTGCAATCTGGCAACTGAGAGCTCTATCGTAAAGTTTGACATTTTTGAGGTTATACGTACTCAGAACGTTTTGACATATGAGCGTTATTTGTGTCGTTTACACTAACTTAAAAGATTTATCTCGGCCAAAGAATTGAATTAAATCGTGAACATTTTCGTGCGATTATTTTTTACAACTTTCGACGTGGATTAACTCAATAGCAGTGCATGGATGAACTTAATTCAATTTTTGGCGATGAAGCTCCATCAAGGACCAGTGTTTATCGATGGTATGGTGAATTCAACCGAGGTCGTAGTTCACTCCAAGACGAATTTCGTGGAGGTCGTCCAAAATCAGTTGTTGTTCCGGAAACCATTGATGCTGTGCGCAAACAAATATTGCAAGATCGTCATGTGACCTATCGTGAGATTGAGACAACCTTAGGCATTAGTAGGACCAGCATACATTCAATATTGCATGAACATTTGACTGTCAAAAAAATTTGTTCGCGTTGGATCCCACACAATTTGTCAATCGCTCAAAAAAGGCTCGAGTCGATTGGTGCAAAGAAATGCTCAAAAAATACGATTTCGGTGCTTCGAAACACGTCTATGACATCGTGACAGGTGATGAATCATGGATTTACGCGTATGAGCCTGAAAGTAAACAGCAGTCGACCGTATGGGTGTTTCAAGATGAGCCAAATCCAACAAAAGTTGTTCGCGCACGAAGCACTTCCAAGCAAATGGTCGCCTGTTTTTTCGGAAAAACTGGACATGTCGCAACCGTACCACTAGAACAACGAAGAACAGTCAATTCTGAGTGGTACACAACCATTTGTTTGCCAGTTGTCATCCAAGAAATCAGGAAAACCAACATCCGAAAACGGATCACTCTTCACCACGACAATGCGAGCTCTCACACATCGGCTCAAACAACTGCATTTTTGAGCACGCAAAACATCGATTGATGAGTCATCCGCCATATAGTCCTGACTTGGCACCGAATGACTTCTTTTTATTCCCATCCGTAAAAAATAAAATGAGAGGTCAACGTTTTTCGACACCTGAAGAAGCGGTTGATGCGTTCAGAATGCATGTTTTGGAGATACCTCAATCACAGTGGCAAAAGAACTTCGACAATTGGTTCAAACGCATGCAAAAGTGTATAGATCTAAATGGGGAATATTTTGAAAAACAATAAAGCGATTTTCAATGATTAATATATATTTTTGTTCTCTAATTCCGAAATATAAAAGGCAACCCTCGTATGTAATGAAAGGTGTAAGCAAGGATCCTATAAATGAGATATAACAAAAAAAATCGATATCTTTGTATATTTGCTTAAATAAACAACTTTTTGCACAAAACATTTTTTGTCCGGATTCTAAAGGCGCACCCTGTCGATCAGGGTTTCTCAACCGGGGGGCTTGCCACATTAGGGGGGTGCGGCAAGATATCAGGGGGGGAGGGGGTCGGGTTGAGTGAAATAAGGCTATAACGGTGTTTCAATATAACTAAAAAACCCAAATAGAATCAGGAAGGGGGGGCGTGGAGTTATAAGGGGAGGCGCGACCTGAAAAAGGTTGAGATACCCCAGCTGTAGATTGACTTACTAGGAAAAAAAATATACTTGCCCAAGATTTATTATAATCCAATAATCTAATTTTATGTTACCCATTTCAAAATATTTTTAATTATATTAGACTAATAGGAACATTAGAATTTTGCAACAACGAACATTAGAATTTTGCTAGGAGTGGGTAATGTTTGCTAGGAGTAAGTAATGTTCAAATCATACACGTAACTAACCATATAGTTTTGTTATATTATCGTTCTATTTTGTTAACTTAAATGCAACTGTAATCATAATTTTATGTATTACTTATTATTGCATCCATAATATTTAATGAAAGTCTTTAATCAAGTTTTTAGTCAAGGTTTAATTTTTAATACAAAATTAAATATCAACATAAGTTGTAAATGCACCTGAACAAAAAATTCTTTGAACTTCATCGATTATGCAAACCAAACGTGAACAGTAAGTAATTATATTAAGTATTTAGTAATATTCATACAAGTTTTCCAGAGAGTAAAATAGTTAGTAATATAAAATGTAGTATTAGTAATAACTCTAATCTAGCGAATACTTAAAACTTCAACTAAAACATGTGTATTAATCAATTAACTTACAAACCTTCAAACAAGTGTTAAAATATATTCAGCTTGGTATTATGATCACTTTCTAAATCTACTCTACTCTACTAACCTCCACTATAAGCTAAATTGTAATCAACTTTAATCAACATAACGAAGCAACACTTTAAAAAAGGAAAATTAAAATAAGATAGTGACAATAAATAAAAAGTAACATAGATCATAGACGACGTATACTCACTATCATGCTCCGTGCAAGCTGAATAGAGTTAGCGCAATCAACACATTGATCAGCATGATCCAAGCGGTCGGACGGCACAAATGAGAATGATATGATTAACAATAATGTCGTAAAAACATGTAATGTTCATGGGTGTTCATTACTTTAATTCAAGTATTTTTTGTTGATTGGCTAGAAATGATACACATTGTTTTTTTTGCACGTGCGAATTATGTTTTAGGGGGATGAAAAGAATGTTAAGAGCACTGCTAATTATTGTTCGTGTTTTCTCTCAATCTCGCATTTCGAGGGGGAATTTGAGTAAGAGGTTACGGAAATGGGAGGAAGGAAGAAATGACATCGCGTAATTATTATTTGATCTAACGGATGAAGTAATATGAAAACAGAATAATTTATACATCTGGAACAGTGGTTGGTTCTTAAGTCAAAATGAAAAACAGGAGTGTTTTCCTTTAGATTTTCTAGTATACAGAAAATGAGTGGAAAATTTGAACGTATTGACGATGTACACAAGGGCGAGAATAAAATAGGTTATGTTTGGAGACTTACAGCACTATTGTTTTACAAATTTAGGAACTTAATTGGTCAGATTTACTAAATGTAATGTATTATTTAATGTTTGGAACGAATACATTTAATGGAAACGACGCAAATATGTTTTAAATTGAAAGAAGTCAACATGTAATATGTCAAATTTGAAGAAATATTTTCAATATGAAACATTTTAGCCACAAATAATGACTAATGAGAAAAATAAGAATATTTTAACATTTTAAACAATTTTGTTTGGTTGTTAAAATTGTTAAGGTGCTTTCAAACTGCACACTAAATCAGTGTTTAATACGTCTGACGCATGAAGTAAATATTTCGCCTGAAAATTTGGATTATTCGCTACGCGAATATTTACTTCATCCTTAATCAAGAAATGAAAAACACGTTTTCTAATATTATTGCACACATAAATATAAAGATATGATAGTATAAAAGCAAAGTAAGCAAAGTGAGACTGATTCAAGTATTAAAGTAGTTTGCGTATTTTAAAAATAAAAAAACATCTTGATTGAGTCTTTATTCGCTACAATTGATTCGCAAATGTATTGCTTCTTTAGGCAAAAAAAGTTACTCTCTTCATGAAGAAGAAGCAATAAATTTGGGAGATCAGAAAAGGTCAAAATATTCTTTCTCAGAAAATATACAATTTAATTTTTATTTACTGTAACATAGTGATAATAATTATATTTACCTACCCATCTAGTAACCGCATCATACCACACTGTCATCTTGACGCGTATGATTGGCATTACCTAAGCAACGTAATAGCTTTGACAAGTATATTACATGGTGACAGCTGAACAGCTGATTGATTACCGCACAACCAAATGCCATTTCTTTGAGGTATATTAATCAAGTGGTAATTTAGTCTTCATCAATGTCATGTTACTATCAAAAATTATTGAATAAATAAGTAGTTCTTTTATGTTCATTGTATAGTTTGTTACAGCGTAGGTAAAGTATCGTACGTTTTTCGAGTGGTATGGCAATTACATACTCGCGGAATAATGTACTGGCCGTTGCGCGGCTCGCGCGCAACATATCCCCTCATATGTAATATGCTGCATACCACTCTTGTAATTACTCACGTAATTTATTATTAACATATTTACGTCGTTTACAGCAAATGAGTAGGTTCCAAACATTAGATCATACATTATATTTAGTAAATAAAACCAATTTGTTTCTTAAATATGTAAAATAACAGTACAGCAAGCCTCCAAACATACCCCATTATTGTCTCGCTTTTATGTTCGTCAATATACATATGTATACGCTTCTTTTCGAAAGAGTTTAATTTGAAGCTTAAAACGAGTGTTTTCCACTCCCAGACTAAGCATGAATTAAAATTTCGACTTTAGAAAAGCCTTAAAATTTGGTTTGGTCGCTCCGCGCTTCGCGCCACGCGACCAAACCAAATTTTCAGGCTTTTCTAAACTCGAAATTTACTTCATGCGCTACGCGTATTAAACACTGAAAGTACTGAAATATTGTGAACAAGTAAACCGCTTGAAATCAGTGTCTTATACGCGTGGCGCATGAAGTAAAATTTAGAGTTTAGAGAAGCCTGAAAATTTGGTTTGGTCGCTCCGCGCTTCGCGCTTCGAGACCAAACCAAATTTTCAGGCTTTTCTAAACTCGAAATTTTACTTCATGCTTAACCTGGGAGTGGAAATTAAACATTAAATTGACCTTTTTAAAAAAAACAACGAATATTTAAAAATCTACAACACGTAATTGGGATATGTATACTCAAAAGAAAAAATTCACAAGGAATTATGATTTATAGCTTTTCTAAAAGAAAGAACACTAATATACTCGCGACCTAAACAGTATGACGTTGTCATGTAACGTCAAAATTTGACACAACTAGGAAAAATCGTTGCAGATACAACTGTCACATACTCTCTAAAAAATTTGAACCACACATTCCACATCCATGAGTCGTAGGACATCCCTCCCGAATTCCACTATAACTAAAAGTTGCTACGTGTGAACGGATCGGTTCCGATCTCTGAAATTCAAAAGTTGACACGGATGTACAATTTCTATATAGAAACTAAATAGAACATTTCTAAAGTCTTACTCTTTGCATTTTTGAGTTTTCGTGGTAACTAACACACGGGCAGGTAGATACATGAACATAATTCTAAAAATATGTTTTTCGGAATTAGATGGGTCCAAGACGCAATGAACCAATATATTCTTGAGTTCATTTTTCACGATCACAATACTTTATACGAGACAATAAAATGTATGATTTTAATCAAAATTGTTAAGAACCACCACTGATCCAGGGTAATAGACAGGTTTTTATTCCGTCTAATGGCGACCGGCACTATGTTGTCTGATCGTCACAAACACTCAGTTGCTTAATGATGTTTACAATATTTTTCACTTAAAAATGCACAAAATTTAATATTGGATTTTTAACTGATAAATTTCATGATTTACGTATATTTTATATGTGGTTTTACTACAACGCAACAAAAAAAGGATTTTAGGAATTTTTGGTTATTAAAATGGCGTTTATATATCTCATACTAAACCCATTACAGATATGTGAAACATGAATATTGAAAAATACTTGAATGATAAGTAATGAATCGTGCATGTTTCGGTGAAGATGACCAAGACGAACTCGGCCACAAAACGTGGGATGCACACTCTCCAACCGCACTGAAAAACACACAACACACTAAAAAGTAGACCTTGTTGGCTGCTGCACTTACATACGTAGACGGAACCGATAAACTCGAGCCCTCGCGGGACACCGAGCTGTACCCTATGGCACCCTGTATTCCAATAACTTCTGTTCAATACGAATAATCTACACATCTTTTCTTTTTTTGTATATAAAACGGAATTTCATATCTCAGAAATCCCATTAACGGCGCTAATAAAAAATTGATGGGCTATTAATAGCAAATTGCGAGATTGATTATTTTTAATTTGGAGCTTGATTTTTATGAGCGTCGTTTTGTCTGAATTTTATGTTTGCGAGAAGGAGAATAAATAAAACGTTTATTACCGTTGGTGGGGAAAGGTTGACTGTGGAACCTCTCCTCTCCTGTGGTCCGATGCTGGAGTGCCGGCGGATTGGTAAACCTCCTCCTGGTGTTCCTCCTGGTGAAGACGCGCAAGACGGCGCTACTCTAATTTTTGGTGTCATCAGTGTGTTGTCGGATAGTCTCCTATTTGGAAAAGCGTTCACCACCCTCAAGAAGTTACTGTCTGGTGAAGATGGCGACCCTCCAAACCACCATCCACCAAGCATACCTCCTAATAATAAAAAATAAAAAGTTATAAATTTATTTTAATACTCTGAAGGTGTGGGAATATCCAGTGTAAGTAATCCTTAATAGTAAAATAATGTATTTAACTTGTTTCGGAAATGTATATATTTTTTGTTATAGAATTAATGATCTTTTGTGACTTTGTCATTGAGGAACAAGCGTCTACATTTTATTGGTATTGTAATAATCCATTTGCTGCTTTGAAAGTCTTGTAGTTTGAATTAATATTGCGCATGCAATATCTATCTACAGAGTTATTCAAAAAGAAGGAACAGATTTCAAACAATAATTTCTTTCAAAGTACAAAAGGTAGAACCATAACTCTAACGTGCCTGGACAAACAAAATTTGAATATTTGAAAAGTCCAGACAGAAGTTCCAACCACGGCCGCATTGGCGCTGTAGTAAAATGGTTGTGTCGCGATTTTACTACAACGCCAATGCGGCCGTGGTTAGAACTTCTGTCTGTCAAGAAAAAGCATTTTGTGTACTGCAATTCGCAAAACTAGAGTCCATTGTTGAAATTCAACGTTCTTTTCGCCGTCAGTTTAATAAAAAACTGCCTCGTTATAAGCAGATTTACCAGTGGCATCGAAAATTCGTAGAGGATGGTTGCATCTGCAAACAGAAAAACACAGGATGTCTACGCACATCGAATGAAAATATCGAGCATATTCGTCAGTTTACGAAAAGGAGCCCAAAAACCTGTTTTGAAAATATGCGACATCAAACTGTTGTAGCTGTGAATTCAATTACTAGAGACCAGCTGATTCGCGTGTGGCAAGAAATGAGCCACCGTTTCGATATTTGCCGTGAACTTTTCTCTTTTCAGGAACGTTGAAATTGTGTTTCTATCTTTTGTAGTTTGGAAGAAATAAATGTTTGAAATCTGTTCCTTTTGAATAACCCTGTATAATATCGGTTTGTATCCCGAAGCCTTTGCGTATGGCCGGAAAAAGGGAATGACTTGAAAGCAAAAAAATACGCCGCCTACGTCTGTATTTGCTCGGTATGGCTTGAGCGTGTAGACCAGTGGTTTCCAACGGGGACGGTACCGCCCACCAGTCGGCGTTGAAGAGATCTAAGGGGGCTTTTTTGGTCAAAGGCAACTTTGAGGGGCGTTGAGGACCAACAGCCGCACAGTGCACCGAATCACTGGGAGAAATGGACAAAAGTATTTTTTTCATTTAATACAAAAAATTAAATTTTATATCTATTGTATATTGAATATCATACTATTATTAAGATTTTAAATTATTAAAACCTTGTACTAAAGCTATACAGGCTAAAAAACGGTAAAATTAAATTTAATAAAAATTAATAATTTATTCAGAAACATGTAACATGCAAATAAATGAAGGGCTAAGGGGAAAACCTTAATGCGTCCGAAAAGTTCAGAAAATAATTTTTGACGCCAATGTGTAGCTTAGATCAAGTGTTTTTACGTACGTAAACTTAATGGGAAACAAACAAATGGTTCACCAGTTATTTATGACGAAAAAAAAAAAGAAACCTTTAAAACATACAGAGTTCTGACATTTCATTTTGTTCCCTTGTAAAATTTCAAAAATGGGACACATTTGTTTTTTCCCCTTAACCCTTCAAATAATATCAGGTGCTCAGTAAAAAACCCGATCGAGTTGGTTATGAAATTTTGAAGTATACTCCATTCGTGTTTAGATTAATGTTAGGGAAACATAGGGCTTATTTGTCCTTGATCACTGATTGGCCGAAATTTGAGGAAAACTCACAAAGCCGATAAATAGACAATTCGTTCTATTCCCCACTCACTCTCACTTATAGTGGAAAATAAATTGCGGGAATGGTCACAATTTTTACTGTGTTTTCAATTTTTTTGGTTATTGTGTCTAATAACGAAAAACTAACGACTGTTTCTTCTAAAAATAAACAAGGAAAAATAACTCAAAGTGGACAGAAGTTAATGGCCCTCAACATTTATTTAAAGTGCAAGTCTGTGACAAAAATGCGGGTGCTAGTGTAGTAACATCATTATCATCATCAAATAATCATCAATATCATGTTCAAAATTATTGTTAAAATGGAATCAACAGGAGAAGTGAAAACATGGCCAAAGAAGAAAGTGCGCTGTGATACTCATTGAAAGATGACTGAATGTGAAGAAAAATCGATATGACATTTTGTCCACTCTTTCAAGAGAAAGGGTTGACATTATAAGTACATTTGTGTTAGGGATGCTCCGGTCCTAAAAAATATCGATTTTGGGTATCGATTATATCATATAGCCAAGTATCGATACCATAAAAAATGAAAAGTATCGATATTCAAAAGATTGATAATTTTTGATACCAGATTTTTTAGATTCATTATTTACAATTATTTAATGCTGTAAATTATTTTTTTAAGTCCTTTACCTAAGATTGATAATATTGCCAAAAATAGTTTAATGGCGGTTACAAAATTATCAATATTCACCTTTTACAAAATAATAATAATAATTTTTCAATGTTTTATACGCGTGGTGCATAAAGTAAAATTTTGAGTTTAGAAAAGCCCCGTGAAAAATAGTGTCGGGTCGCTGGCGCGACTCTCGACTAGTTTTCTACGCGGGGCTTTTCTAAACTTGAAATTTTACTTCATGCTCAGTCTCGGAGTGGAAAACACTCGCTTTTTTAGATTTATAAAATGTTCATGAGATTTTCAATATTGTGTAATATTTGTCGATTTAGAAAAATTTCATGAGATCAATATTTCAAGATTTTCATCAATTTATAAACTTTATGAATTTAGAGATTTTTGTAAACTTTTCAATTTTTGTTGATTTATGAAACTTATATGAGATTTTTTATATTTCGAGATTTTTGTACGATTTTCGGTATTTCGAGATTTTCGTCATATCATAACATTTTTATGAGATTTTCAATTCAATAAAATCTTAGTGAGATTTTCGATATGTCGAGATTTTCGTCAAATTATAAAAATTTTACATAGACATTCTCGTAAGATTTTAGATATTTCGAGATTTTGTTTTCAGCTCTGTATGTAAATAATCGATTATTATTTCTTGAGAATTGAAAACCCCATTTCTAAATTATTAATGAATAATGTTGTAATAAGTTATGTAATTCTAAAAATAATATACTTCTTTATTAATACTAAAAAATATTGTCATTTGGTATTCAAAGAAACAATTAACTTTAAATAATGTTGCTTAACAGCTATATTTGAATACTTTTCCTTTAAACATTCATTTTGGTCTAACCCATTTCGAGTCAACGTACGTTTCCCCTAAATTTTAAATTCCGCGCCCAAAAATTTCACCAGATTCCGCCAGTTTAGTCGTATAAACTAGGCTTCTAGTTACATTTTTCTTAAAATGAATGGACGACCTATACGTACGTGAATTTGACAGTCGCTCTTGTCAATGTTAATTTAAACCAGTTTTCTAAAAGTTTTTTAATTTATTTTTCCAGAAAACAAAAAACAGGATGGTTAATAAAAGTCATTAAAATAGTATGAATCTGTTTTCATTTAAATCTTCAATATTATTCTAACGAGTGATTTCCAATCCTTGATTAAGCATGAAGTAAAGTTTCGTGTTTAGAAAAACCTTAAAATTTAGAATTGCCAGCCGTAGCGAAGCGGAGAGCCCGGTAAGTTCAAATTCAACTAAGTTTCTGAAACTCTGGTTTACACTGGAGTACAGCGACACCACGCGGACACCCCATAATATAGTATTTCGTCTTTATTACGCACAAGTAAGTCGCTGTCGTGTAGCCAGCGCTTAACTCAGTTCATTGAGCCGACTCTTTGAGTCGAGTCATTCATCTCCACTTAATCGACAATGTAAATGTAAAATCAATTGCAATATGTACTCGTACTACGTCAATTAGAGTCAAAGTGATTAAAAAGTAAAAAAAAAAACGTGCACTTACTGTTTTACATTGTAAATCTTGATTATAATTTAAGTGTTTGCTATGGTAAAATATTTTAAATTTGATAATCTACTGATACAGTTAAAAAGCAAGAAATATATTAGCGATATACTGTTGAAATAGGGTTCAGTAGTACGCTTTTTTATTGAATAGAACGTGCAAATTTCACGTATTGTTTCTTTAATGGAGGATGTGGCCAATGGGTGCGGATAAATGTAATTAATTAGCTTAGAAGTTACTACATACCGCGCATATAAGTGAATCGACGGGAGCCTTCACGCCGATTAAACTATGAAACTTGACGCAGATTAGAACAATCTTAGAGTTACACAAGAATTAATTGCATTCTAACTAACTTGTGTTATGTATTTAAAGGTATTCATGCCACCGCGTACACGAATTCTAGTGTTATTACTGTGGAAACTAATTGGTTATGTGTTCACGGACTTGAAAGGATTCATGTTTAATTGATATGTATTCGAATCTTACGTACAAGGATAATTTCAAAATACATGACTTTTTTACACTCTCTGTGTGTAATACAAAGGGAAAATATAGATCAACTACTACCGAAACCAGATTTTATTAATTAGCCAATATTATTATAAACCATCTACTCAAAATACTTGAGTCGCCTATTTCCAAAAACCTCTAAATCCATTTGAAAACAATGGATTTAGGGGTTTTTGTAAATAGGCGACTCACTTATTAAAAACTGTTAATGATGAAGTTATACTTACTATGAAAAAAATTCTAAGGATTACCCAGCTCATATAATAATTAACTAGTATTTTGTGTCTCCTGTAAAATTAGACATTTCACTTCCCAGGTTTCGAAAGTAGTTGATCAATATTGTTTTCGTGATAATTGTCAAATCAACAATTTCAGTAGAAATTTCTGTTTTGATTCAATGAAGGCTGATTTTAAAAAGGCGATTTGATTCAACCAGCTAAAGTTTATAAGAACAACACTAATTGAATACAAAAGACGATTGCATCACAAAAAAATGTAATTGTGAAAATGAACAAACCTGTCGAATTTTTTCGAGCCATATCCTCGGCGCTGGAAGTCTTCCTCTGTTCAATGCGTAAATTCGGAATGTTGAACGGCGGAACGTGCATATTGTCTGAACTGTATTGGTGCCTCAAAGGTCGATGCCGTTCTGGACTAGGCAGCGAGAGATTGTCCAGTTTCAATTTGTTCCTCTGGTTCCTATCGATTTGGTCTAGCATCTCCTGCAGCACTTCCAGCAGTATCGTGAACTGCTCCAAATTCAAAGACGGATTCACGGTCTGCGGTAACAGACTGGGCATCACCTTAGTCGCCATTAGATTTACCGATAGACCATACTTCTTATCACTAAGCATTAATCTGTATATATCTATTACAGAAAAATGATAACTGAAGTAAATAAATCGTATACATTCAATTATTCTATTCAATAAATCAGAAGTAAATTGAATCACCTAGAAGCAAAGGGGTGCTAATGACTAACACAAAAAATTAGGAATTCAGTTCAAAATTTGTTGAATTAATTCATCTGGTACTTGGTGAAACAGTTTTAAAGTATAAGTTATATCAAATGCCTATCAATAAAAGCTCTATGTCTCTTAGCTAATTAACAAAAAACTGTTCCGCTTACATGTAATTTTTTTTTCAAATTTGCACTTACACCCCTTCGCATTTTAGTGCCATAATTTATTATATAAAGTAACATCTTCTATTTAAAAACAATAATGATTATGTATGTACATACTAGAGTTGGGTAAAATCAATAAAAAAATATTTTAATTACAAATTCGAATCTTCTTATTTAATATGATCTGAATCACGAATCCCCAAATCAAAAAATGATAAAACATGATTCGAATCAATGGATTCGAATCAATGGGTTCGAATCCTCTCTATGTCTCTTAGCTAATTAACAAAAAAACTGTTCCGCTTACATGTAATTTTTTTTTCAAATTTGCACTTACACCCCTTTGCATTTAAGTGCCATAATTTATTATATAAAGTAACATTTTCTATTTAAAAACAATAATGATTATGTATGTACATACTAGAGTTGGGTAAAATCAATAAATAAATATTTGAATTACAAATTCGAATCTTCTTATTTAATATGATCTGAATCACGAATCCCCAAATCAAAAAATGATAAAACATGATCGAATCAATGGATTCGAATCCTAACTTTCCTTTTTAATATTAATTTTTATTTAAATAAATAACATCCACTAGTCATAGTTTTAAATAAGACGAATTAAAGAATAAAAAAATTATATTGTGATCTATTTATTTAAGCATGTACATGTAGTACTTTTTCTAGTAGTATGTAGAGCCTACATTTAAATTTCCCGCCACAAATGCCATCTGCTCGTATTAATGTTAATATAATATCATAAAAATGTTACAACTCATGATCTTTAACTTATTGTAACAATGTAAGCTTGAATTTCAGTGCTTTATTGAAGATTATATTTTATCATTTTCAATTCTAAGCTACTCGATTTCGAATATAAAATATTATTTAATTTTAAAATAATTAACCACATAAACTATAGAAATTTTCTAAATACGGAGATTTTTTTTAAGTAGGTATACATATCCTGATCTGTAAATTTTTAGACATTCAATGCTTTTAAAAAGCATTTAATTTGAAGCTTCTAGCGAGTGTTTCTACTCCCAGATTAAGCATAAAGTAAAGGTTTGAGTTTAGAAAAGCATGAAAATTTGGTTTGGTCGCGTAGCGAAGCGACCAAACCAAATTTTCAGGCTTATCTAAACTTGAGATTTTACCTCATGCGCAACGTGCATACAACACTGATTTTAAGTAAAGTTCAAAATATATTGCTTTAGAATTTTGCTTAAGCAGTATAAACACTCGTTAGAAGCTCGCGAAACGCTTCAAATTTAACGATTTTGAAGAACAACAGATGCCTGAAAGGTTTTGTTTCAATAACTTTAAGGTACCGCTCCGCGGAGCGACCAAATCAGGCTTTTCTAAATTCGAAATTTTACTTCATGCTTAATCAAGAAGTACTCGTTAGAAGCTTCAAATTCAACGTTTTCGAAAAACAACGAATGACTGAAAATTTATAATGTATATATTGAGATACGTCTACGTAGAAGAAAAATTCCCTCTATTAGCTTTAATATGCTTTTAAATCTTATTAACATATTAATAATTTGTTTGTGTTGCTTATACATATATTAAAAACGGTGCTTAAACAACGCATTAGCTGAGTAATAGCGATTACCGAATTCTTTTTGAGTATTCGAATCTTTTTATAATGATTCGAATCACCTACATTTGGATTCGAATACGAATCTTTTTACAAAATTGTAGCAAATCCGGATCATGAATCCTTTTTTAAAATAGTATTTCAACCACTCTATCGGATCCTCTAAAAGGATTCAAAACCTTTCAAATCTAGCTCTAGTACATACATAGGGAAGTAATAGCACTAAATAGCTTTTACCTTAAAATATGCTGAATTTAATTAATATAGAAAATACATAGGAACATAAATTATTTAAAACGTTGCTGGTATCACACTGTGTTTACAAAAGTCCCAATAGAACAATAAATAAGTGAGTTATAATACGTTCTCTATCCAGTCTATATGATAAATAGAGAACGTAATGTGATTTACTTATTTATTTTTCTATTGTAGCATTTTTATATAAATTGTATATAACTTGTGTTTCAATATTCATGTAATAATGGCTTTAACATGTACAAATAACTATGTACTAAAATGTGCTTTTATCTTTGGCCTTTAATTTTGTATACACACCTTATAAATCTTGTTAAACTAAGTTTAAATCAGACCTCGTTTTATTCCACTATTGTTAAACTGTTGCAGGGAAAGATTAATGGCGTTAGAAAATAAATTGGGTAAATACTTACTCACTACACGGAGCGTAATTTGCGGATCCGATAGTCGGATGTCGTAGAGCAAAGGCAACACTTCATCGATAATTTGGCTCTTATCTAATCTATCTAAGGTGCGTTCCACGCAAGAAAGGACGTTGGAGACGATTTTCAAGTCGGACTGATTCTTCTCGTAAATCATTTTCGTTTTCGGCAGGATCATTCTCCTGATGGCCATCTCGTCCAGGTATTCGGAGACATTCGTCACTGCCACAAGGGCGGCACTCTGCGAAATTACCAAATTATTTCTCTAAAACTAATATTGTCTTACTAAACTATTTTAGTAATAAGTATTTTAAGTGTATCTACATGTCCTGGAGCAAATTGCTCCAGGCAATGCCGGTGCAAAGGTTTATGCCGCTACAGGTGAACTAGAATTCGCCGCCCTACTCTTAATGATGCTTGTTTAACATACTATTTTCGTTTTGCAGGCTATTTAAAAATGTGCAGCATCTAATTTATAATTAATATTCTAATAATTTGATGTACATTTAGAACATGTTTTATTTAAAATACGGGTAATTTTTTTTTAAGCTTTATACATGCTTAGGTTTAAAGATAAATTACTAAATTTTACATATTTTTGAATACACTGTATACGCTGTAAATCTTCAGATATTCGTTGTTTTTACAGGTTACGGGCTCCCAGGTTAAGCATGAAGTAAAATTTCGAGTTTAGAAAAGCCTGAAAATTTGGTTTGGTTGCGTAGTGTGTAGCGGTATGCGGCTAAACCAAATTTTTAGGCTTATCTAAACTCGAAATTTTACTTCATGCGCCACGCGTGATAAACACTGAAAGCACTGAAATATTGTGAACGAGTAAACGCGTGGCGCATGAAGTAAAATTTCGAGTTTAGAAAAGCCTGAAAAATTGGTTTGGTCGCGTAGCGCTACGCGCTACGCGACCAAACCAAAATTTCAGGCTTCTCTAAACTCGAAATTTTACTTCATGCTTAATCTGGGAGTGCAAAACACTCGTTTAAGACTTCAAATCAAACTATTTCAAAAAACAAACGATTATCGGAAAAGTTACAGCTCATGCATACATGTATGTATATTTAAAACAAAAATTCCCAGTATGTACACTTAAAAAAAAATTCGTATTCTAATAAAACTATCTAATTAGGGACGATATGAATGTTATAAATATAGAGAACTAGGTATAAGCGAATACAAACAGGGTCGCTCAACTTAGCATCCCATCTTGATTTTTAAAATTTTTATTGTTGCCCTTAGCTAGCTCCAGATTCTATGCACCACAATTACTAAATAATTTTTTTTCAGTTATAGGGTGCTAAGTTGACTTTTATATGCTCAAACGGTCGCTTTAATTGTGCTCCATATTGCTCTACCAGTTAGAAATATAATAAAAAATACATACATTACCTGTACCCCGGCGCATGCACCATTTATCAATAAATATTCCTTTTAAATAATTAAATCAATATATTTCAATAATGTAAAATTAATGAACTTCATATTTGACATGAACGTATTTTCTGCTATATTTTGATAAAGTGCATTTTTTTAAGCATCTATATACTTCCTACCATCGTTCGATAAAGTTTAATTTTCGGAGCAAATAATAGGAGTACTAAAAATAGATATTTTAATTATAAAGTGCTAAAGTCAACTCGGCGCCCCATTTTTAACTTTTTTTAAATGTTATGCGCTTAAAAAATTGTCCAAATTGTGCTCCATATCGCTCCAATAATATATAGCAAACTTTACAAATTTACAGAAATGTAATAAAAATATATACTACCGTGTGTCGCAGATAAGAAATACTTTTTTATTATAATTCTGGATATTTAAAACACTTGGTTTGTTTCACTAGTTTATATTTTCTCCGACTAGTTTCGATCATTGGTCATCTTCAAGGAGGAGGGATGTACATTCCATAATATTATATATTATGTTTAAAGTGTGCAAACTATAAGAAGCGTAAGCTTATTTTCTCGAATTCAAATAGTTTTGAATTTGAATTTATCTTGTACATTCCTCGTTAAAAATGACCAGTGGTCGAAACTAGTCGGAGAAAATATAAACTAGTAAATCAAACCAAGTGTTTTAAATATCCAGAATTATTTCAAAAATTTTTCACCACGGGTTGTTAAGTGATAAATTGATTAAACATACTTTTTTATTATCCGTTTTTTGACAAAAAGCCATAAATCATTAGATTTTGAGTGACTTGAAAACACTATTTTCACTATTAAATGTTAAACTTGTTAGAGGGGGCGCATTAAAATAAATTTTACATTCATAATCAAATGTTTATAAGGTAATACTTCAATTAATTTCTCATTTAGCCCTTTGTGAAGCACATTACACTATGTATATGTTTTAAAGTGTTTTTCTATTTAATTCATTACAAACATTTACAAAAAGATACAAGATGTTAACAAAATGCATATTTTTTAGTAACTTTAAATTAAAATTAAAATTAATTAATCAGAGAAGTGTTACACAAATATTATGGAATTGGAAGCACATAATTATTTCACTGACATACAGGTAATCTCGCCTTTCATTCAACTGGCGGTTAACTGAATGTTTGCGGTTTTGGCTTGGACGGATTAAATTACCGCATCCTGCGGTAATGTCGTTATTTTGCCGCCAAAAACGTTAAATTAATGTTTGGTGAATGGGTGAATGTAGCAGTAGATACTCTATTCGCATATAAATATACGTAGAAACTTTTTAAATGAAAGTAATAATGGGACATTTACGATTAAACAGATATACTCGCATTTAACTGTAATTACATTTAAATTCAAATTATATTACTTAATTTGACATCATTTATCTTTTAATGAATCTTTTATTTATAAGATAAACTTAATTAATTGCCAAACAATTTATATTAATTATATCAGACGTCAGGTTGTATTTTTCTGACTTTTAGTATAAAAGAATATTTACTTTTTTGGTTACTTTTTACATGAATTTAGATAATCGTAAAGTTCTGTAATTTAATTTTTGACTTAATGAAGCATTGTTGTATATTGTTTAATGTAGTCTTCTAAATGCTACTAATGAGATAGACTATTCTTTGGTATTTCTTATACATATAAAAATATGTTCTTTTTAAAAAAAATATACAGGGTTATTCTAAACAGATTTCAAACATTTATTTCTTCCAAACTACAAAAGATAGCAACACAATTCCAACGTTCCTGGAAAACGAAAAGTTCAATTTTTATGCACTTAATATGACACATTTTAATTTGATGTGCTTTTCTGTTTGCTGATGCGACCATCCTCTACGAATTTTCGATGCCACTGGTAAATCTGCTCATGACGAGGCAGTTGTTTATTAAACTGACGGCGAAGAGCACGTTGAACTTCAATAATGGACTTTAGTTTTGCTAATTGCAGCACACAAAATGTTTTTCTTGTTGTGTTTCCATTTTACTACAGATAATTAACATGAAAAGTAACAGCGCCAATGCGGCTGTGGTTGGAACTTCTGCCTGCAATTTTAACCTTTTGTTTGTCCAGGAACGGTAGAATTATGGTTCTACCTTTTGTAGTTTGAAAGAAATAAATGTTTGAAATCTGTTCCTTCTTTTTGAATAGTCCAGTTTATACAGAGAGTTTTATGTAACACCGAACATTTTCAATGTTCATTTTCGTATGTTCTGTTTATCAAATCAAAGCATCCAATACGATTTGACACCTTTAATTTTTAGGTTAGTTGTAAATTGAGTTGCCTATATGACCATTACAAATTGAAGCCAATTGCAATTAATGCCTCAACTTGTATATACAGGAAGTTTTTCTTTCAAGTTTCATGTCCCAATTACAGCGTATATGCCGTAAATCTTTAGATAATCGTTGTTTTGTTAAAAGAGTGCAATTTGAAACTTGAAGCGAGTGTGTTCCACTCCCAGACTAAGTATGAAATAAAATTTCGAGTTTAGAAAAGCCTGAAAATTTGGTTTGGTCGCATAGCGCGAAGCGCGGAGCTGCCAAACTAAATTTTCAGGATTTTCTAAACTCGAAATTTTACTTCATGCGCCACCGATACAAAACACCGACATATTACGAGGTTTTAAACACACTGCTAAGCTTTATATTGAATCAGTGTTTTGTACCGGTGGCGCATGAAGTAAAATTTCGAGTTTAGAAAAGCCTGAAAATTTGGTTTGGCCGCTCCGCGCTTCGCGCTACGCGACCAAACCAAATTTTCAGGCTTTTCTAAACTCGAAATTTTACTTCATGCTTAGTCTGGGAGTGGAAAACACTCGCTTAAAGCTTCAAATTGAATTCTTTTAATAAACCGAGCATCGAAAAATGTGCAACGTATGCATATGGATACTAAAAAGAAAAATTCTCGTTATGAAAGTATTCGGTGTTATATAAAACTCTCTGTATATACATTTATTGAATATTGGTTTTAAACGATTCCACCATTTTATCTTTACATTTTCTAATTTAACCATATTTAGACGACACAAACACATTCACACACATCCATGGTCCCAGGTGGAACCATTTTGTACTTTAAAATGACCCCACCCGGCCGGATTCGAACCTGCGACCCCTGGGCTAGGAGGCAGGGCCTCTACCCACTACCCCACTGGGGTTGTCAAACATATTCTTCTTATCATAAATACACATTTAATCAGTGTTTCTATATCTACTAAGCCTGACCTCTAGATTTATATATTTTGTTAAATTGGTAAAATATAACAACAATTCATTTTAGGTAAAATGTTTATTATTATCACAGTTTAAAAATATATTTCAGTAGTCTCCAATTCTTTCAATGGTTTTGACTAATAAATTGCGTTTATAATTTGGGAATTAAACATTCTAATTACAGGCACTAAGAGATGTGGCTATTGGTATTTTTCGCTTATTATTTTTCACAAATTACTTATTCCTATTACCTATTTTTTTCTGTAGATTCAATTATTTCTCTTTGGTAAAATATTAAATTGTGTAATCCAATATCGTGGTATTAGTTCGATAAGTAATTGTTTTAATGCGTGCTTGATTTAGTCTTTGTAAGACGAATTAGTTTTAGATTATTGCAAATAGAATTTCACTTTTAATATGTGTAAATTTAAATAATTACAACTAAATTTAAAATTACACGTCACGGCATATTTGTTTTATATTTGATAAGCTATTCGCTAACATTATACTTGTATTAAACCTATAAATACAGGCCACATTCTGCTTCCCTTGAGAATTCGTTCTCCTTCATCGTTATTATGCGCACATATCACTTAGCTTTAACAGCAAATGCAGGCAGCTGGATACGTTTGGATAATATGAAATATTTAACTATTCCCGAGGGTTTTAAATTATTTCAGAGTAAACTGTAGAAATTTAGGTGCGCTTTATTTTTAATTCATTGTTACAAATATGCACAGAATAACATATAAATGCAAAAAAAGGTAATTGTGATTTATTACACAAAATCACATTTTTTACTTTCGTTTTTGTTGCTTGCTATTAAAGGACTGTTAAAAAGTAATTATTTAATGTCTATGTAATTTAATACTACTTGATCTCATTAAATATATCAAGTTGATACGTATTTTAATAAAATAAGTCATGAAATAATTTTTCTAGTGTTTGAAAATGTAAACAGTATGAATTTAAATGAACATATTAAAATTGCGATATTTTTCACAATCAACAACGAATTTGTGTTACAAAGACGAATTTAAACAAGCATTAAACCTACTACTTTCCAGGCTAATAGCCCGACGGATATTGATATTTTAATTTCTGAAACAATAGTGAGAGTAATTCCATTCAATACACATTGAATCCTATCGCTAATAGCCCGACGGATATTGAGTTATACACTTAAGTGGTTGCTTTTACGAAAATATTTTTTTCTTTTAAGTATACATATCCCAATGCATATACTGTGTATTTTCAAGAATTCGTTATTTTGCGGAAAAGTTAAATTGAAAGTTTTGAACGAGTGCATCCACTCCTTGATTAAGCATGAAGTCAAATTTCGAGTTTAGAAAGTCCTGAAAATTTGGTTTGTCGCGTAGCGAAGCGGAGCGACTACACCAAATTTTCTGGATTTTCTAAACTCAACATTTCACTTAAACGACTTACTTAAACGATTTTCAAAAACAACAAATGCCTGAACAAATACAGCGTATACTTTAGCATATGTATACTCAGGGGCGGCTGGAGAGCGGTGCGAACGGTGCGACCGTACAGGGCCCCGCGTTTCTAAAGGCCCCGCGCTTCTAAAGGCCCCGCGCCACTGATTTTGAGAAATCATTTCATTTTCTTTTCTTTTTTAATCCGTATACTTTAACTTTTATGAACATACCTGTAGCATAAAAATCCGAAATCCAAAGATCAATAGAAAATAAACTAACTTCATTTTTCATTTTGGTATGAAATACTGAATTTAGTAAATATTGTGAGCAAGATAGTTCAACATTCGAATATAGATATCAGTATTGCAAACTCTTACTTTTAATGTGTTTTCAAAATATCGGGAATCGGGATTTAAATCTTCTTTAATAATCGCAATGGAAATTGCTAAAGAATTGAAAGTTACACCTACATTTAAGAATCGATAAACTGTCGTAAAAACATAACAATTTTGTTATAAGGGTACCGATCAACCGATTTTATCTTGCGAAGAAAGTTACCATTCAAAGACAGTTTTAAAATTTAGGTTAAATTTCACTTCAGAATTTTACATTTTTGTTGGTTTATTAAATATTTTTACATTTTTGTCAAATTATCCCGATTTTCACAGTTCCGAAGTTTTTGTAAAATGTTATGTTGTGTGTTGGTCTTAGCGATTTTATTTAAAATAGTAATAATTGCCTACAATTTGTAATTTTTGTTAAATATTGACAGCATACTTTCGTATACTTCATATAAACATTTGTAAAATTAATGAACATGTGATCAAACTCAAGTCGAAGTATATTTTCAACTTCACTTTAATTCAGTGTTTTATACGCGTGGCGCATGAAGAAAAATTTCGAGTTTAGAGAAGCCTGAAAATTTGGTTTAGTCGCATAGCGCTACGCGCTACGCGACCAAGCCAAATTTTTAAGCTTTTCTAAACTCGAAGTTTTACTTCATGCTTAATCTGGGATTGAAAACACTCGTTAAAGGCTTTAAATTAAAAGTTAAAAAAAGTGTTCATCAATCAACAAAATGAAAACTTAAATAATCGGATTTTTTTTTCTATGTACACATTACGAGTTTTGAATATACATTTTCAGACATTTGTTGTTTTTATAATAACTTTCAATTTGAAGTTTCTAAAGAGGGTTTCAGAGTAAGCATGAAGTAAAATTTCGAGTTTAGAAAAGCATGAAAATTTGGTTTGGTTAGAAAAGCCTGAAAATTTGGTTTGGTTAGAAAAGCCTGAAAATTTGGTTTTGTCGCGTAGCGCTACGCGCTACGCGACAAAACTCGAAATTTTACTTCATGCGCCACGCGTATAAAATACTGATTCACAGTAAATTTAAAAATACACTCAACCCTTATGTTTGATCTTTACGTCCACAAATGTTTACTAAATTGACTTATACACCTTTTATTGTAACTCTTTGATTTTGAGATTTTTTTTTTTTCATATTTAATCGTCATTTTAATAACGAGGAAATAGTATTATAAATACATAACCATTTTTTTAAGATTTTTTTGTTATCTGACTATTTGGGGGTGAGGAAATCCCTCCCAATGAATCTTGTTTAAGGCCCCGCAACTTAAATTTGCACCGGGCCCCGCTTTTGTTTGGACCGGCTGTGTATACTTAAAAGAAACAATTCCTTTATAGTAAAGCTAAGGCAAGATCAAAAATATACTGTTAAACAAGAATATCTTGAATTTCGCCCAAAAATACTTTGCACCAATTATCTGACTATAGCTTCAAATAACTAAGATCCCATGCATTTCTACGAAATACGCATAACTTGTACTTAAAAGAAACAATTCCTTTATAGTAAAGCTAAGGCAAGATCAAAAATATACTGTTAAACAAGAATATCTTGAATTTCGCCCAAAAATACTTTGCACCAATTATCTGACTATCGCTTCAAATAACTAAGATCCCATGCATTTCTACGAAATACGCATAACTTGTATAAACTATGTATAGGTATTGACTAGAAAAATACTGGGTACTGTATTACAAGTTTGAAAAATAACAACAATTTTATTTCAACTAGTTTTGACATGTAAAACTACGTTCAAAGTTCACTATTCCTTTAAAAATAGTTTAATAGGCCGGAACAAGTCGCAATAATATTTTAATTTCTGAAACAATAGTGAGAGTTATTCCATTCAATACCTATACACATTCAATCCTAACGCTATCAACAAATTTAAGTGAAAACACAAGGAGTTATCATTTGTTTCTTATAGTTTTGAATTGTTAATTAATAACTTAATTCTGGTATAGAAAAAATTAACCAATTGTAAGTAAAATGAGATTATGAAACCATAAAACATAGAAATAAGTATCTATAAAAAGACCGTAAAATCTGTACTTAAATAATAATTGAAGGCTATATGAAACCTCATTTAAAACTTTCCCTCCGGGATAATACATAATACATTGCCAAAGTTTTAGAAGTTTCAATCTAATAAATCAGAAGTTATAGGTTGTACGCGTATATAGGGCTGTAATTCTAATTATGTTTTTTTAACTCGAACAAATATATATTTGAAGCGAATCAGCCATTTAGAGGCGTAATCCTAAAACATGCATTTATACATTTAAATTTTATTAATTAATCTCTCCAAAACATGCACACATATCGTATGTTCAATAAAATAAAAACTCTAGAGTGCTATGGAATATATTTTAGGTTGGCAGCTCTGAAATTATACATTATAATTATTATGTTTGACGTTTTAAATGACAATTCCTAAGGCGTGTAGCCAACATAAATTTAAAAAAAGATAAAATCATAGCACTTCAGAGTTTTTTTTTATTGAACATACGATATAATACTGCTCTATACGTATTATAAATCAGCTAAACATGTTTTTATTAATTCATATTCAAGTTATAAAAATCAAAGTGATTGTCATTGTCACCGAGTGCAGAAACGAATAAATTTCAACAAATTTGATAACTAATTAAGAGCTAAGTCAAAATACGATGGTTTCAACGTTAAATGAGCTGAGATTAAGCACTTTCTTCAATAAATAATGTTTGGGGGAGAGAAAATGCATATTATATTTTTAGCTGAAAGTATTATTTTTACGATTTCTATAAGATTATTTCCAAAATAAATTCAGAGTTAAATGAAATACACTATGAATCAAGATCTGCTCTCTAGCTTAGCCAGTTTTGCAATTGCAATTAAATTTCTTTCGATAATTGATTTTGATGATATGGTTTCAAAATTTGAGGATACGTAGGGAAAGCGGTTTTAAGTTTTTATGCTCATAATATTTATTTTGAACTCGCCGCCTCGAAACTAAGGCTTTGAACATCGTTTAGACAACTCGGAAGTCGCATTTACAGTATTTTACTTACGACACGAGGTTAGGAAATCAAATCCACGCATGCAAAATTTGACAGTTGAATTATCATTTGATTATTAAATGTAGAAGTTGTGGATTTTAAAAAATGACAAAAAATAATGTATATGAAGACGTTTGCGAAAAGGGTTGTTGGTTTGAAGATAACAAGTAAAGTATACTACGTGCTGAATAAGTTTGTCGTGAGTGAGCTAAAGGTGTAAACTACGATACAGAGAGACAACTGTAACGGATTGGAAGAATATTTCCCCGAAGGTGTCTACGTAGGGAAGTGTGCCTGAGACTAGAGAATATAATTAGGGGTATTATAGATGGGTAATTCTTAGAATTTAATTCTGCATTAATTAGGCAGGCGTATTTTTAAGCAAATCTATTTTTCGAGTTTAAAAATGAGCGTCGGGAAAGGTCTCGTTGTGTCGGCCGTGTCTCATAACGTCGGAATTGACCCATCAAAAGGCCTCATTCGGCTTCTGGTGTACACCCCAGTGTACAAAGTTTCGTCATTGAGGGCTAGAATTTGAGCGTTGGATTTTTCAAACGCTTACCAAAAATTGAATTCTGCACAGATTTCGTTGAGATTTTCTGGAATGTGTAGCCTAAAGTGACACGCTCGCAATTCTGCCGCTCCACCAACGACCCGATACCTGGTTTAGACACAATAAACTAAACAACGGTACCCGGCCGGCGCCCGACTCAAAAAGGAGCACGCAAAAATAACTCTTCTTGCCAACTTTTTTATTCGGCGGGTTTGTGGGTCAGGAGTGGTCGCATTGTATCGGCGGGGGTGATTTACTTCGAAATTTACCTATTTGCGACAAGCATGAGCCGTGGGGAACGCAAGGCGAGCATTCGAAAATTTGAAATTTCCTGAGGTTTATCAGATTCGGTCAGCCATAATGAAAATTGTATGGTATGTTCAATTAAATAAAACCTTTAGAGTGCTATGGAATATATTGTAGGTGAAATTATACATTATAATTATTATGTCTAACGTTTTATATGACAATTCCTAAAGCGTGTAGCCAACATAAATTTTAAAAAAGATAAAATCATAGCACTCTACAGGTTTTTTTTATTGAACATATGATATTTCGTCGTTACTTTGATGAAACCTTCTCCTATGCGAGTTAAGCAAAAATTTTCAGCAAACACAAAAACTGTTTTAAAAAAATATTTAAGTAGTTCTTTTCAAACAGTTTCTTTAATGAATCATTGTATAAAATTTAAGAGATAACTTTACTAAACAGGAGGTTTTATAAACTTATCGGGCTGATAACGGAGAGTCCTTTGATAATAAAATATACTGCCTTTCAAAAAAATCAGAACACCAAGTATTTATTGCACGATTTTAATAAAATTTACACAATTTGATCATGTAAACGAACTGTATCGATGATCAAAAAATCAACTTGAAAAACGAAAAAACAAATAAATGAAAATTAATAATGTGTTGGGCCTCCACGATTTCCCAAAAACTCATTAACACGTCGAGGCATGCTAGAAATCAGGCTGTCAATATCGACTTGGGGTATTTCATTCCCAACTTCGATAATTTGACATCTAAGTTCCATTACAGTGTTAGCGGGGCGCTGTAAGTTACTTATTCTAACACCTATCATATCCCAAACATGTTCTATTGGCGATAGATCTGGAGAACGAGATAGCCAAGGTAACAAATTGATTTCGGCACTATCAAAAAAACTGTCTTGTAATGGCCGCTGTGTGAGGTCGAGCATTATCTTGTTGAAAAATGGGGTTCTGCAAGCCATTTACATAGGGCACTAACACTGGCCGTAAAATGTTGTCAATATACCGAATCGCGTTAAGACTTGCTTCTAAAAAAACTAGAGGAGACCGACTACCATATGCTATCGCCCCCCAAACCATAACTCCCTGTGTAAGAGCCGTATGTCTTTCAACAGCAAATTGTAAAATTCTGCGTTCACCGCGTCGACGTCTCACTCTTCTGCGACCATCATGAGCCCATAAACAGAACCGAGACTCATCGCTGAAGATAATGTTATTCCATTCATGGGTCCAATGTTGTCTTTCCCTGCACCAATCAAGTCTTGCTCTGCGATGCTGAGTAAGAGGTAGACACAATTGTGGACGGTAGGATCTTATACCAAATCTGCGGATTCTTCTGTAAACAGTAGCCATGGATACTCTTTGGCCATTTAGAGCCAACCAGTAATTTCCCAATGCCCGCGACGTTGTAAATCTGTCCCTTAAAGTTGTAAGACGAAGAGCTCGATCTTCACGCTCAGTGGTTCTTCTTGGACGTCCTGATCCAAGTCTACGTCGATTCTCCCCAGCTTCGGACCATCTAGACCAGCAGCGTACGATCACCGATACACTACGGCCTACCCTTTCAGCAATAGCACGAACCGAAAAACCCGCTTCTCGCATTCCAATAATGCGACCCCTTTCAAATTCACTTAGATGATGATATTGTGCACGCCGACGAACACAGGGCATCTTTTTATGTTTTACAAACTTTTATGTTTTACAAACCGTCAAACTAATCAGAGGCTACTTGGATATTAGAAGCAATTACATTAAAAAATCAGCAGCTCTTCGTAATGGTGAAATCAAGGAAAAATACCATTAAATAGTAACCAAAACAATTGATTTTTTGATCATCGATGCAGTTCATTTACATGATCAAATTCTGTAAATTTCATTAAAATCGTCCAATAAATACTTTGTGTTCTGATTTTTTTGAAAGGCAGTATATTATTTTGTAAAAAAAAATCACATACGAGGTTTCATCAAAACAACGACGATTTATTGTTTCGTTTTTCAAAATCTTTAAATAATCGCCAGAAATCCATTTTCAGACTGATTTTGGTGCGTTATCGTGTGAATTTACATCTTGCAGTCGCAATATCGACTCACCTTGCACCCTTTATACCTGTTTGCACTGAGGATAATTTTAGATTGAGGTACATAAGACAACAGTTATCGAAATTAAGATTTTTTATACAAGAGATCTTGCACATTTTCTATGACAGCATTATTGTGATGATTTTGCTCGTTTCAAAAAATATTGTACAATCATTGTGCGTGAAAATTTTTCCCGAGTTCACGCATTTAAAGGCAATCGCTCCTTCGTCGCTCGTGCTTCAAAAATGCGTTTACTCGGGAAAATTGTTTTCACGCACTTGCTTTGTAAATAACTATTTAATGATTTAAATCCGTGTGTGTGTTTATAAAGGACCAAAATATTACGGCACTGGGTACTAGGTGATTATCAGTAAGTATTTTTTGTTGTTAAAACTAATATTTATTTTCTTAAACAATAATAGCTTTTATTTCTGTTGACATTTTAAATGTATTTTAATGAAAAATCAATAGCGGACCTTACGCTATGTGGAATAATGTTTAATATGTTTTTTGTATAAAATATATTTTAAGTAATTACACATTTCGTTATTAAACTTTTTTCGATGGGCAGGTATAATAATTAAAAGTGTTTTGTATAAACTTATAATTATAAAATATATAACAAATTTTGTATAAGAAAAAGTTTATTGAAAAACGTACTCAATAACAGTGTACGTAATGTAAAATATTTCATTACATTTTGTTGTAAATCTAAAGAATACTCTTTTCATATTAGTGAAATATTGCAATATAAATAAAATGCCGGCGGAAGGATCAAATAAAAATGACCGGAAATAAATGAAAGCCGGATATCACTCGTGGTGAATTAGCTCTGTTATAGCGGTGGGCGCGAGCTGGGAAATTAATTGCAATTTGTCGGAGGGCTGAGGTCTGAATAGCGTCGAAGGGAAAATGTTATTATTGCCTTACGTCTAATTCCTGAAAGGGATTTTACCGATAGCGGGGACCGCAGTAAAAATTTATATGAAATTACCTTAAAACCGAATAGGGTATAAAAATAGATAGACCTGCCCAGGGATTTAATAACGACTCTAATAAATTTTCACCCACCCCGACGCTTAATACTTATTTATTTAAATTGCTCGTTCAAATCAAATAACGCAAGTTGTAATTAACCCCTATTTCACAATACTAGTGTAGCAAGGTGGGTTCAGCCAAGGGAAATTGTCAATTCAATTTTGTTTCGAGCAGGGTTGACGCAAGGGGTGTTCTACGAGTAAGTGTTCCCTTACCGAACAGGAAAAAGCTTCACAATTTGGAATTTATACAGCTTTGTTATTTTTAATATTTTTCTTTATTATAATAGACATTTTTCTTTTATTTACTATTATTCATTTAAATAAAACAACGATTTTCATTATATTTAGAAAAATCAACATAAATCTTTAATGCTTTGTAATTTCTCTAACTGCAATTAAACATAAAATATATGCTTTTAAACTTTATTATATTACATTGCTTTACGAACCCTTCCATATGAAGTAAATGCTTCTACATTACAAAATTCCGAACTTTTTGATTTTATAAAAGTGTTCAATTGTGCTTGTATCAACTGTTTTTACTTTTAGTTGAACCGATAACGGCCGAGCGAGTAGAGTTACCTCTAAAAGTTAATTTTAGGTAAAGATCTGCTCTTCTTTTATGATTTCTATGAATGACTTATTATATTACATACCGAGAAGTTCATAATCTATACGCTGTAAATTTTAAGACATTCGTCAATTTTGTTAAAGCGTTCAATTTGAAGTTTCCAACGAGTGTTTCCACTCCCAGACTAAGCATGAAGTAAAATTTCGAGTTTAGAAAAGCCTGAAAATTTGGTTTGGTCGCGTAGCGCGAAGCGCGGAGCGGCCAAACCAAATTTTCAGGCTTTCCTAAACTCGAAATTTTACTTCATGCGCCACCGATACAAAACACCGACATATTACGAAGTTTTAAACACACCGCTAAGCTTTATATTGAATCAGTGGTTTGTACCGGTGGCGCATGAAGTAAAATTTCGAGTTTAGAAAAGCCTGAAAATTTGGTTTGGCCGCTCCGCGCTTTGCGCTACGCGACCAAACCAAATTTTCAGGCCTTTCTAAGCTCGAAATTTTACTTCAAGCTTAGTCTGGGAGTGGAAAACACTCGCTTAAAGCTTCAAATTGAATTCCGTTAATAAACCGAGCATCGGAAAATGTGCAACGTATGCATATGGATACTTAAAAGAAACATTTTCGTTCGTTCGTTCGGTGTTATATAAAATTCTCTGTATAATTTTTTAATGGACCAATAAAAAATGACGAAAACTTGAAATAAACAGAAAATTAGGAGAATTAATGTTTGAAAAACAGTGATAAAATTTAAAATAATAGTCAGATGTACTTGAATTTAAAGAGAATTGAATAAATTTTAAGATTCGAGTTTTTTATTTATCTTTAACCAAACTCGAAGAAATTTAATTATAAATAAAATGAAAATAAAATTTATTACGACTTAGTCAGTTTTGAGTATCTATGTAAACTCAAGACAAAATATGTAAATTCAAACCATCGCGGCCAAACCAAATTTTCAGGCTTTTCTAAACTCAAAATTTTACTTCATGCGCCACGCGTATAAAACACTGAAATATTGCGAAGTTAGAAATACACTATAAAATTGATTTTTCTAAAGAGTAATAATCAAAATATTTAAACAAGAAAATATCTACATATTTCTTCACACATTCTCAAGTTAGATCAAATAAAACAATGCATCAAATTAATTTATTTAGAAATTTATTAAGCAAATAATGAATATGTTGCGTTATTGCATCAATGGAGGTTAATTTGTTAAGCATAAAGTTAAATTTGAAATTCAGAAATCCCTTAAAATTTGTCTTGGTCGCGTAGCGAAGCGATAAAATACAAATTTTTAGGCTTTTATAAAGTAAAAATTTTACTTCATGCACCACGCGTATAAAATATTATTTTAAAGTGAAGTTAAAAAAATAGTGCTGAAGTTTTATCGCACGTTAAACATATTTACAAATATTTCATCTCTAGCACTTTTAAAATTGGAGCAATTTATATTAGGATATGTAATTAAAATAAAAAAATTACTTTTATAAAATCAATAGCGGACCTCACGCTATGTGGAATAATGTTTAATATGTTTTTTTTATAAAATATATTTTAAGTAATTACATATTTCGTTATTAAACTTTATTCGATGGGCAAATGGGCGAAGCACGAATAAAACATATCTAATATCAAACTAATGCAGGTATATTTTGCACTTCACTTCAAATCAGTAATTTATACGCATGGCGCATGAAGTAAAATTTCGAGTTTAGAAAAGCATAAATGTATGAATTTGCCAGGGCGCGATTTGCTTCGCTCGTGCGCCTAAGAAAATCTAAATTTTCAGACTTTTCTAAACTCGAAATTTTACTTCATGCTTAATTAAGGGGTGGAAACACTAATTACAAGCTTTAAATCCGCATTTATAAAAAACCCTGCAAATTCATCAAACATTGTAATTATCGGGATAAGTAGTTATACTTAAAAGAAAAATTTCCCGTATTTATTATCTTACCTGCACTTGAATTGTGGTACTTTCAAAAGCGCTGTACAGCATCGGAAGAACCTCCGTTCGAATATCGTCTCTTGGTGTTTTCTCCAAAATTACATGTAAATTTTCCAAGAGCGTCACCGTTGCTTGGACAGACTTCGGGGTTGAAAATACGCTTCTGTAAAGGTAACAATATTCTAATCACTGAAGGTTTTTGAAACCTAAAAGCAGAAAATACCTAAAGGACGGAAGTATTATAGATTCATATTCTTCAATTGTAGATTCGTGGATTAAGTACAGCACCGGTTGCAAAACCGCCGCCAAAACCTCCTGGGTTTTCATCTCTTGTTGCAAAGAAGGCCAAACATGTTGATACCAAAGTTTCTGAAATAATAAATTAGGTATAGATAATTGTGTAATTTAAAATATTGAGATATGTTTTGAAAGTTGGTAAATCTTAAATTATTCTAGGATTATATCTTTTTTCCTAATTTTTGGCATAGAAAATATTCAAAGTGGCAGAAAGTGTTGTGAAAATCCGGATATCTACTCGTATACTATTTTTTCGTTATAATCCAGGATAAGTATGTTTTATAAAGAGCTAAATAATTGAACTGTTTTCCGTTATGCTTAACATTTTAGTGATTTGGAAAAACTGGTATTGTTTGTATAAGGTAATAAATCCTCAGCGTAACATTAAATAATTAATTCAGGGTTTCACTAACGTCAGTTAAATCGAACAATAGTTATTCATTGAATAAAATATAATAATAGTTATAGTGGAATTCAGGAGAGATGTCCTATGACTCATTGATGTGGAATGTGTGTTTCAAATTATTTAGAGAATATGTCAACAGTTGTATCTGCAACGATTTTGACGTTACATGACAATGTCATATTGTTTAGGTCGCGAGTATATTAGTGTTCTTTCTTTTAGAAAAGCTTTCAAGTATAATTTTCTTGTGATTTTTTTCTTTTGAGTATACATATCCCAATTACATGTTGTTGGTTTTTATATATTTGTTGTTTTCTTAAAAGAGGTCAATTTGAAGTTTAAACGAGTGTTTTCTACTCCCAGGTTAAGCATGAAGTAAAATTTCGAGTTTAGAAAAGCCTGAAAATTTGGTTTGGTTGCGTAGCGCGAAGCGCGGAGCGACCAAACCAAATTTTCAGGCATTTCTAAACTCGAAATTTTACTTCACGCGCCACGCGTATAAAACACTGATTTCAAGCGAAGTTTATTCGTTTACAATATTTCAGTTCTTTCAGTGTTGAATACGCGTGGCGCATGAAGTAAAATTTCGAGTTTAGAAAAGCCTGAAAATTTGGTTTGGCCGCTCCGCGCTTCGCGCTACGCGACCAAACCAAATTTTCAGGCTTTTCTAAACTCGAAATTTTACTTCATGCTTAGTCTGGGAGTGGAAAACTCTCGTTTTAAGCTTCAAATGGAACTCTTTAAAAAAAAGCATATGCATATGTTTACCTCACAGAAGATTCCCTGTATACATACTTAAAAGAAAAATTAACAATCCGATGACTATTTGCCAAATCTACTGAATGCGCATTCAATTCAACTAACATTTTCATATGAGCTTACACAAAACCAACATAAATGCCTTATTTATTTCTGTAAATACCTGAACTATTTAGTAGATGTGGAAATTGGAATTATAACACTTAAACTCAAATTTAAATCGATTGTGCACATTCATTAAAATGATTTGTAGCTGGGTTTTTTAAGAATAAGTTTTACGAAGACATTGTCAAAATGTGACGTTTAACCTTACAATTTTAAAGCTGCATACCGGAACATACGTTTTCGCGTGTTTCATCTAAAAACCATAGCAGACATATTATAAAGCTTTCTATCTCTTTTCACACACGTTATCTGATGACATTGAACTATTTCCGTATTGGTGCAGAAAGCACTAAAAATCAAGGAAACCATGGGACACTTTTCGTGAGTCGTAATTTATATACATGCCTATACATCAATCAATGCAATTATTTTAATAACTTTTAACCTAAGTCGCTGAAACCAGGCATAGGTGTTATTAATTCTATTAGCATTTGAAGGATAGATCAACATTTCATCTCAATATGTCAATCATACTAATATTCACAAACTCAACTTTAAGGAGTAAAAATATAAGTACTATATGAACTTGGAAATGTTTAGAGTAATATTTATTCAAAAAATCTATCACTTCTAAACTCCAATAAACGTCCGAAAATGTGTTATTTTACTAATGTCGAGAATTAAAAGTTTTAACCAGAATGTAGAATATTTTGTATAATTGACCAATTTCCTAAAATACTTCTCATTGTAAGACGCCGATGTTATGTATGTCATTAGTACAGCAATTCGTAAACATTTGGTTAACGATTTCGTTCCTTTTTATGATGAGCTTTTAGGACAGCAACATTTATTTCAGTGGGTCCCTTTCGTGTTTAGGTGTTGTGTTATACACTGACTTAACTATAGAGACTCCAAATTAAATTGGTGTAAACACCTCAAATACAAAACTGATGAAGCAAGCAAAGCCTTCTGGCAATGTAGGAGAGCTATCGTTAATACCCGGGGACTATCACCGAAGATAGCACTCTGGATATACACAGGTATTATTAGACCGGCACTCGAGTATGGAGCTCTAGTTTGGTGACCTAGGACGAACCAAACAGAAGTAAAAGCAAAACTAAACTGGTGCATTTAAAACAACACCCACCGCAGCATTGGAAACGATACTCTGCCTCCCGCCGCTTGATATACATATCGAAGAAATGGCAAGAAGTAGTGCAGAAAGACTGAAAGCCATGGACATTTGGTCATACCAAACCTCAACATGACATTCTCAAATGGGGCCCGCCCCATCTGAGCGGCAAACTAAACCAGAAGATCCCCCAATATATCTTCAACAAGAAATACACTATGGACCCAAATGAGCAAACACAAACGAAAGGCCACTTGATGTTGACAGATGGAAGCAAGCCAAAAACAGACTACAGTCTGTCTACAGCGGCCGTATACTCGGAAGCTCTAAACATCCGCAAATGTCTTCCAATAGAGAACCATGCTACCGCAACATAGACTGAAATCTACGCAATCATGGAGAGCGCCAAACTAATCTCAGAAAAGCAAGTGAGAAAACAAAACATAACTATCGTCACCGATAGCAAAGCTGCATTAGCAGCACTAGATTAAGTTCAAAATAACATCAGAACTAATATATGAATGCGTAGAGACACTGAACATAGCAGCGACACTCAACCGCATAACATAAACATGGACGAAAGGCGCGTGAAGCAGCACGTGAAGCAGCATCAACAACAGCAACAAACTATGCAAAAGTAGGACTATCCCCGCAGTCCTTGAGTAGACACATGCGCGAGTTCACCGCTAAAAAACACAAATCCAGATGGAAAAAACTTAACAACGTGCGGCGAAACCAGGGCATACCAATACATGACCGCAAAAAACAAAGAACTTCCTAGAACTCTCCAAGCAAAACTTACGAACACTAACCGACTACATCACCGTACACTACAGCTTCCAAAAGCACCTCGCAAAAATGGGGATCACCAACGATACCATATGCCGAGGATGCAACGAAAAAGATGAAACAGCAAGGCATATACTTCACGAGTGTCCGGCTCTGTCAAAACTAAGGGATACTATGTCAACGGAAACCCAGCCCAAATGTGTAGGACCCGGATGGAACTGATCCGTCTCACAAATATTGGCAATTACCAATAGTGCGGAGTGGGTCTGACCGTCAGGCACTACAATAGGCCTAAAACTTGGCCTAAGTGGGTGCAGCTGCGGCTGCCCTCCCGACAACCAATCCTTAATCCTTAACTTAACTATAACTGATATGCGCTTTTAATTATTTTTCAAACGTGATTTTGAAAGCACCTCGCCCGATTTCTAAATCCAATTATTTCGTTTATTACAAATTTGCAGATCACAAGTAGTCTACATTCATATTTTTAGGAGTCTAATAAAATAAAGTGACTTGCTATTTCTTTTAATACACAATCTTTAACAGAGTGTTTGTAGTACATGACTGAATCGCAGATTAGATTTTCCTTAACCCGGGATTTGAAATATTTATCGTTCCTTTTTGTATACACTCTTTTCAGAATGATTTAGAACTTCATTTCGTTTTTCCGGGAATTGGGAGAACGGTGTGCAGGAACGCATCGGGGGCGTACGATATAATACAATATGCGAAGGTTTTACTTCTAAGTCCCGGCTCACACTTTTATTCACTCGTTTCTCGAGATTCGTGCGGATATTTAGACGGTTGCGAGAGAGAGTCTAGTTTTGCCTCTTTTTTTGTGCTGGATTTATTTCGTTCTGCTCATAAGAACTACAATTTTTCTTCGTTGAAACCGTACACGTATATACATTTTGCTCAGAATGTGGAGGCGAATAAATTCCGGTGGAATTATATTAACAGCGGGTCGCACTTACCTTCGGAATGTACGGTAATGACTCTTTGAGGGTGTTTCTATAAAAATGCGCCTTTTGAGTGGGATCTTTCATGTTGATTACGTCTAAAAATTGGAGCGCGTGTACTGCTGGATCACTAGAAATAAATTAATAATTTATTAATGTATATAAATTAGTAGTAAATATTAAAAAAATTACTTTCTTTGACAAAACATCAACATTTTTACGTGCTATCAAAAATTATGGCGAGCGGAAATGTCGACGTTTTTTTCTTATTCCCGGGTTAATTAAATTATACTTTTCAATAAAGGAGAATTTTTTGTATTTAAAAATTTGAAAAGTAATACAAAAATTAATAAATACTTACCTAAAATATTTAATTAGAGAAAGTAATTGTGCAGTCGGTCGTTGCCTCGTGTCTTTACTCAGAAGCCTCACTGTCGCTTCTTGAAGAGGAATTGGTACTCTTGGCAGTATATTATGAACTTGGTCCTCTAACTATTTGCACAAAGTAAACACACATTTCATAAATATCGGGAATTACATATAACGTTGTATGCGCATTTTAAGCATTCTTTGATTTTATAAAAGTGTTCAATTAAAGCTTCTAACGAGAGTTTCCACTTCTCGATTAAGCGTGAAATTTAAATTGGTCGCTCCGCACAGTCTACGATTTAACCAATCTAGCTTGATAAAATTCATAGACAAGTTTTGGATTAACTTTGATATACAAATAGAATGTTATCAAAAAAATTATTTAAATAAGTCAATAATTAAATTCAGTAAGAGATTTGAGGTAATATATCAACAAAACAAATATGTTTCTTTGTAGTTCATTTCGCATAAATTTAGCATTGTTTGTCACTCAACTCATGCTGTGGAGTTTTTCATATTAACAATACACTGTGTATACTTTTAGACTAATCAGAAGATTGTTTAAAACATATTTTATGCAAAGATTTTGTATTTTAAGTATACATATGCATATGCTGTTAATTTCATGACATTCGTTGTTTTCGTTTTCAATAGTTCAATTTGAAGCTTTAAACAAGTGTTTTCACTCGCAGATTAAGCATGAAGTAAAATTTCAGGCTTTTCTAAACTCGAAATTTTACTTCATGCGCCACGCGTGTAAATCACTGAAATATTGTGCAATTAAAAATACACTGTTAAATCAGTGTTAAAATATACTGCTAAAGAAGGATTAAAAATATGCTGATAATCAAGAATATTTCGAATTTCACAATACATCAGTGTTATACGCGTAGCACTTGATGTTGAATTTCAAGTTTATAAATGCCAGAAAATTTTATTTAGTCGCTCCGCTTCGCTACGTGGCCAAACTACATTTTTAAGCTTTTCTAAACTCGAAATTTTACTTCAAGCTTAACCTTGGAGTGGAAAACACTCGTTAAAAGCTTCAAACTGAACTTACAAAAAAAAAACAACGACTATCTGAAAATTTACAGCATTATTGATATACATTGGAACTTAGAAAATATTTTCGTAGTTATTTAAAGCAGTATCGGATAAGTTGATTTGAACGAACGTACATATTTATAATTTTGGAAAAATGGCATTTTGTAGTTAATTTAGAAAAGTATAATATACTGCCCGCCGTAAGTAAATGAACACTCAGTAAATGTAGTTCAATTTTATTGACATTTTTAGGAATGATGTATTTTATCCGCGCTAGGAAACGATGCAAATTTCAAAGAATTTTTGCTTAATTGTCTATGGCAACTTGATTTATTAATCTAATATTTATATCGTTCCTGAGCACGGATAGAATACATCTTTCCTGAAAATTTCATCAAAATTCACTTACCTTCAGTGGGTGCTCATTTACTTATGGCAGTGACTATATATACATTTCGTAGATTTTTATGAAACCTGTAACTTTTGTTGAATATTAACAGTATTTTAAAAAATATTGAGAATAAATAAGGCGGTTTTACCTAATCTTTACACCTAACAAATACATTGAATATTTTAGTAATCTAATAAAATAAAAATTTATCAAAATTTATCGTAAATAAGATATCGTAAAGATCATAAAAAAACAGGTAGCAATTTATGACGATGTACGACACAACACATATCGATGTTTTTATCAGATGTTTGTATATATATATTTTTTAATTGAAATAGGTTATTCAATTAAAAAATAAAAAATACTTTTGTATTGTAGCTATACTTTCACAGAAAAGGCACTAATGAGAAATTAATATTTATCTTTGATCAAACTATGCAATGCTTAAATAATTGATAATAAAATTAATCAACAAGAAATGGAATTAGTTATTTATTTCAATTTTGCTACTTGATATCGCAAAGAATTTAAAGTAAACTGAAATAGTTCTGTATAGGGAATATTTTTCTGATGCCATACACATCAGAAAAATATTCCTGATACAGAACTATTTCAGTTAATAATTTGTTGTTTTCATATTTCAATAATTTAAACGGTCAAGTCGTATACTGTGCTTCGCTCCGCTACGCGACCAAGCCAACATTTAAGGCTTTCCTAAAATCGAAATTTTACTTCATGGTTAACTAAAAAGTGCAAACACTCATTACAGTCTTCAAATTGAACGCTTTTATTAAAACACCGAATTCCTTTAAATTTTAAACACTGTAATTATCGGAATATGTATACTTAAAAGATAAATCCCCTGTACACATACAGGGAGTTTTTCTTTTAAGTATACATATCTCAATTACAGCGTATAAACTGTAAATCTTCAGATATTCGTTCTTTTTTTCCAAAGAGGTGAATTTTAAGCTTTAAATGTGGGTTGTCCACTCCCAGACTAAGCATGAAGAAAAATTTCGAGTTTAGAAAAGCCTTAAAATTTGGTTTCGCCGCGTAGCGCGTAGCGCTACGCGGCCAAACCAAATTTTCAGGCTTTTCTAAACTCGAAATTTTTCTTCATGCGCCACGCGTATAAAACACTGATTTGATGAAGAGTTTGGAATATACATTTTTGGCAAATAGATTTAGTAGTACATTTAGATCGTCACTTAAAATAAGTGCTTTACATGCGTGGCGCATGAAGAAAAATTTCGAGTTTAGAAAAGCCTGAAAATTTGGTTTGATCGCGTAGCGCTACGCGCTACGCGACCAAACCAAATTTTTAGGCTTTTCTAAACTCGACATTTTTTTTCTTGCTTAATCTAGGAGTGGACAACACTCGTTTTAAATTCAAATTGAACTATTTAAAAATAACAACTATTTGAAGATTTACTGAGCGATTGGGATATGTATACTTTAAAGAAAAACTCCCTGTAAATGTTAAGGAGCATTAAAATTTCAACAAGTTTAAATTCGATGTCCAAACAAGTTGAGGTGGTGCTTAATTCACTATAAAAAAACTAAATCTTAAAAGCATAGACAGTCATAATTTCCTTCACTAAAAGGGGAAGCGTATGTGTGCTTATTAAATAATCATACAACCTGATGCTTTAAACGATGGGACATTTAAAATTGGTTGATTGTAAACAATGGTTTCCTGTAATACACCACACACAGGGTCAATTAACTAAATTACAACGACAATAAAAGATATAAAATGTTTTCATATCATAAATATCACTAATACAACTCTCAGTATACCAATCCATAGTGATCTATAAACATTTCTTTTTTAAACGCAATAGTTAGAAAGCTGGACAAAGAATACAAAGTTATTTTTGACTAGAGTTATACAAATATTGTAAAGGCTATCAAGACATGGCTTTTGGTTATTACTAGAGGTTCAAAAAATGATTGTGTCAAAAGTTATAACAATCTAAACTTTTAGTACACTTTTATTTTGTACTGAAAAATATCCTAAACCGTTACTGATGCGAAAAAAGTTATCCTATACCTTTTTGTGCTTAAGTGTTCAAACTGTAAAACATTTTTTTTAACGATTTTATATATATATATATATATATATATATATATATATATATATATATATATATATATATATATATATATATATATATATATATATATACAGTCTTTTTGATTTATTGTGACACAGCACATATGCCCGTTATTAGTACAGATAGAAAAAAAAGTTAAAGACAAAAGTTTTAGTATTTTTTATGATCTATTCAATCGTAATGTCAGAAAAACCGTTGAAAATCAAATAAACACGTGAAAGCTATTAGTTTCATTTTCTTTAATGAAACACCCTGTATATTTTGTTTATTTCAAATAGGCATTAATATTAGCCTTATAATGATACCACATAAGTACCCCTTTTTTTATAGAAATAACACGACAATTGCCAATAAATGAAATTTATCAGTTGACATGAATAACTATTTAAAGTGTCTGTTCAAAGTGACGTCTGTTGTTTGCAATACATTCTTCACATCTCTTCATTAAATTTCGTCGTGCGAATACGATTTTTCAGATCGTCTAGATTTTCTGGACGAGTAACATAAACTTTTTGCTTTAAAAATCCCCAAATAAAAAAATCTAAAATAGACAGATCTGGCGATCTTGCTGGCCAGTTTATGGGGCCACCATTTGCAATCAATTTCAAACCAAACTTTCTTTCCAAAATATCTTTGACATTTCTTGCGTTATGGGGAGGAGCTCCATCTTGTTGGAACCACATATCTCGACGTATTCTAGGGGGGTATCATCTAAATAATCTTCAAATTCTATCGTAAGAAAGTTGGCATATCGCTCCGCATTCAACGTTCCTTGATAAAAAAATGGTCCTATTATGGTATCACCTAACACACCAAGCCACACATTAACTGCAAATCTTTGTTGGAATCTGCATTCTCGAATTTGACGTTGATTCTCAGTATCCCAGTAATGGTCGTTTTTTCGGTTGGAGATTCCGTTGTTGTTGAAATTTGATTCATCACTCCAAAGAATTAAATTTAATAAATGTTGATTGTTGCTAAGCCAATTACAGAATACTATCCTCCTGTCAGAATCACCATCTCTTAAACCTTGTACTAACTTAATTTTATATGGTCTCATTTTATGTTTTCTCAGAATAGAAAATATTTTATGCATACTTATTCCTAAGTCAGCCACTGCTTCGCGTATTGAATTACGTGGATGTGCTCTAAAATAGGCCAATATCAATACTTCATTATTATCTTCTCTTTCTTGTCTTCTCCTTCGTAATTTATTATGAAAACACCCATTTCTCCGTTAATTTTGTTCAAGTCTTGCAAAAGTGCAACAATGTGGTTGTCTTCTTTCTGGATACATGTTTCCATAAGTGATATTAGCTTCTCTAGTATTATCGTTGCATCTAACAAAGACCTTTAGCATATCCATTTTTTCATCATTTGAATAGTAATTATCACCCATCTCTAAAGATTTGAATCAACAACACGCAAGACGGGAAGTTACTACACCACTTTGACATTAAAGCGTTAACAAATTGTTTTATGTCAATTGTTATCCATAGCAACGGATACATTTCATTTATTTCCAATTGTCGCGTTATTTGTATAATGAAGGGGTACTTATGTGGTATCATTATAAAGCTAAGGTTATTACCTATTTGAAATAAACAAAATATACAAGGTGTTTCATTAAAGAAAATGAAGCTAATAGCTTTCACATGCTTGTTTGATTTTCAATTGTTTTTCTGACAATGCTACTGAATAGATCATGAAAAATACTAAAATTATTGTCTTTAACTTTTTTAACTTTTTCTATCTGTACTAATAACGGACATATGTGCTGTGTCACAATAAATCAAACAGACTATATATATATATATATATATATATATATATATATATATATATATATATATATTAAAGTTTTTTTGTTTTGATAGTTTGTTTTTAATAAATATAATTTATTATATATGTTTTAAGTTATAATCAAATATTCATATTTTAATTTTCTTACAAAAAAAATATAATATACCTCTTAGGTACGCGACCAAACCAAATTTTCAGGCTTTTCTAAACTCGAAATTTTACTTCATGCTTAATCAAGGAGTCGAATCACTCGTTGAACACTTTATATTGAACGCTTTTAAAAAAACAATGAATATCTGAAATTATACAAGGAATGCATCGGAATATGTACATTTAAAAGAAAGATTTCCAGTACATTTTACACAAGTTTAAAATTTTGAAGTTTCCGATGTTTGTACAAAACAGAATAAAGATGTTCTTAAGGTGTTTGTGAAAAAGCTTTTGCGAAAATGGCGAAATAGTAATTACATTAACGAACGTGTTAATAAAAAGCACATTCAATGCCTTAACGTTCCTTGAATATCAGTTTAGAGCCCTCGTAGCTTTTACCAACACAATACCTAAACCCTTCTGCTCGAGGAAAAGCGAAAAAGTTATTAGAAAATAATTATAGACGCAGTGAATAAGGAGCTGTGGAAGGAATAGTAGCCCATCATAGGTCAGATAAATTGTGCTTGGCTGCAGAATCAAGTTTAGGAACGTCAGGCAGTGAACGCTGCCCATGTTATAAAATTGCCCATTAAATTTTCATCAAAGAGGTTAAAAAGAAGAAAAAGATGCTCATGACAATGTATTTTATTTAAAAGCTAACATTTTTCGCAATAATATAAAACAATATTATATTTTATATTTTTGTCGCCGTAAATCGGTATTTTGACCCTATGTGACCGTCTGGGAATAGACATAGATATTCATTAGCCAATAATTTTACATGGAGAGTTGCTTCTAATTTATTTTGTTAGTTTAAAGGCTTTTATATCCATACCAATGATTCATTCTACACTTGTTAGATACTATCATTAATATAATAACATATTCTTGCAACATAAATCGTAGCATAGGACATTTACGCGCAGTTAAAATATTTAAAAAGAAAAGAATTAACATAGTTATAACAATAAAAAAAAATCTTAAAAAAATACTTACTAATTCTAGTTGTTTTAAATACGTTGAGCTTGAGTTGCCCGCCTGGATGAGCGGTTTGCCTTGATTGAAAATCGCGCATATGACCATCCCCAGCGAGAACATATCACTTAATATACTGCATATCGATTGTGTCTGTGTTTCTGGGGCTGGAAACAATTGAAAACCCATTAAAAACTAATTAATTACAAACATACAAAATCTGCTGTAGCCAACACAGGTACTGACCGCAAAGTAAAATAATACAGGATTATTAAATTCGTTATTTTAATTACTTGTGGAAGTTAATTTGCACAATAAAATTCCCACCACTAGTAAAATGTTTTTTTTTCAAGATTGTCAAAAAACACTTTCCGTCGGCCTAAAAAATAAAAAATAGCATATACACCGTAGATTTAGGTAGAATATTTTTTGTAGCATTAAAAAAAATATTTCTACTTTACCAAAAATCGAAAGGAAAAGGTCATAAATAAAAATTTAATATTGAAACCTGCATAGGTCTATATTTCTCCCACTCGCACATTTCCCAACATTAAAAATTGTAAATTTCTGAAAATAGGAAAAACTAAAAAATATTTATATTTTCCGTCAAAATTGAGCTACTTCAATGAAACTTTTGTTGTTGTTTCGCTATAATTAGGACAGAAGTGGGGAATTTTTATTTGGTACCATGGCCACATTTTTAGCTTAAAAAAGGGGTTAAAAGATGTTTTAAAAAAGTAATAATTTCCATTTTTAAGAAAATTAAAATAGCTACGACAAAAAGCATATACTCAATAAATGATTATTTTTTGATTTTTGATTTTATTTGAAATATTTTTCGACCATGTTAATAATTTACAAGATACGAAGAAAACGTTAAGACTAAACATCCATTTTCGGTTTCCGGTCTTCTCCCATTTTTAACTGGGCGCGAGATATTATGATATAAAACCCAAATACAAAATTTGATTGACGTCCCAACCGACAGACCGACAGACCGACATCAATGAGATAATTCCGATTGCTGGGACACTAAAAGGGATATTTCCGTAAAAAAATTGGGGGCCAATTTTTGCGACTAGACCAAAAAGTCTAAAATCTTCCGATTTCTATCTCTTTTCTAAAATGTTGGAAGGTAAGGGAAAAGAGAGCGAGCACTCAAGGGGTAATCCATTATGAACACCAACCGCATTTTTTGGGTGTCAATGTCAACCCGATATTAGTAGGTAGTAAGAAGTCCATCTGTTTTCAGCTGGCGCGTGGCGTTATCTTTTGTCCGGTTTGGGGTGGTTTTGATAGGAATATTTATTTGATATTTATGAAATTATTTAAAATGTAATTATAATTAATACGACATTTGTAGAATAAAGTCGAGAATTATGTCTACGTGTACAATTTTAGGTCAATAAAATTTTTTAAAACGTATCTGACGTTTACATCTTGGTAGATATTGATCATCATCACATCTAAGCGTTATATATTTTTAACTTTACTGTAAATCAGTGGTTTATACGCGTGGCGCATGAAGTAAAATTTCGAGTTTAGAAAAGCCCCGTGAAAATTTGTCTCGGGTCGCTGCGCGGGGCTTTTCTAAACTCGAAATTTTACTTCATGCTTAGTCTGGGAGTGGAAGACACTCGTTAGTTTAAAATACATCACAATTGGTAAAATATATATCGTTAGATACCTGTCTTCAGGGGTGATATGTAAGCAAATTATGGGTCTTAGGAGTTGTCAAATAAGTGAGTTACTCAACTGTTTCTAAGCCACTCTGTACAAACAACAAAAGATTAACATTTTACATATAAAATGTACAGGGTGAGCGAAACTTGATGTCTCAGCTCTATTATATGAAAAGGGAAAACGATAGAAAAAATCTGAAAATCTGTTCATAAATGGGATTGAGTAAGGTCCATTTTAATCCGAAATTGCATATTTTTCTAAATTTCGAAACTGAAGTAATGACGTCATCGATTTTTTTTTTCCAGAAACATACCTATATTTTTGGATATTTCAAAAGAGCTAATTTTTCTGAATAAACTTTGTAGAGAAAAAATTTGCTATCTTCTTTCGTTAAAAAATTAAAAGCAAACTTAAAAGAAAGTATTATCAAAAATTCACAGTTGTCACGACTTAAACAAGTAGCCTTTGGAAGCAAATAACAAAGCCGCATCTGTCAATAATTAAACTAATGGTTGACAAATATTGTTTTGTCATTTGATTTTAGATTTTTTCTATGGATTTTCCTTTTCATATAATAGAGCTGAGACATCGAGTTTCGCTCACTCTGTACAATAAACTATATGTGTGATACATCATTGAGTTCAGAAAAAAATAGCATTGTCGATGGTGCTCACAGAATGACTATTATAAATGTCAATTGATTGTGCATTTTGAAATCCAGAAGAAAACTGAACTTCTATAACCATTTTAGTAGTCATATGTAATTTTCATATAAATTGACGATGTGAACGCCATCTGCTGCCAATTTTTGAGTAGTATCATTACAGCTATTGACAGTAGATGGCGTTCACGTCGTTAATTTAAATGTAAATTACATATGAGACTATTAAAATGAATAAAGATGGTTAGTTTTCTTCTGGACTTCAAATTGCACTATAAATTGACAATTTTAATAGTCATATGTAATTTACATTTAGGTTGATGACGTAAACGCCATCTACTGTCAATAGTCTTGTCTATTGTACTCACAGAATGACTATTATAAATGTCAATTGATTGTGCATTTTAAAATCCAGAAGAAAACTAAACATCTATAACCATTTTAGTAGTCATGTGTAATTTACATATAAATTGACGATGTGAACGCCATCTGCTGCCAATTTATGAGTAGTATCGTTACTGCTATTGACAGTAGATGGTGTTCACGTCGTTAATTTAAATGTAAATTACATATGAAACTATTAAAATGGATTAAGATGGATAGTTTTCTTTAACTTTAAATTGACTCTAAATTGCACTAAAAACCATAAGTGATACATCATTGAATTCAGAAAAAAAATATTCTTCCAAAAAATATGAAAATTCAAAATTGCGCCCATAAGAAAAACAAAAGTTGGCTATGCTGTAATGTCAAAGTTGTAAATGTCTAAATTCAATAGTTTTTGAATAAAAAAGAAAAACGTAATTTTAAAAAAATACGTTTTTTGACAATACCTCAAAAACGGAAGAAGATATTTCAATTTTTTTTTAGATTATTATTGGGCCTTAAATGACGCAACTTTACCCCAATTTAAGCGACTCTGTATCTCTTCAAATAACCGAGATCCCCATACATTCTGTTCAAATATATAGAAAACGTAAATGGCAAGTTTTTTTTATAAATAAAAGTTTGTTTGTTTGATTTTTCGATTAGAATGCGAAGAGTTCAGTGAGTAATGCTCAATAATAATTTTGGATTAAACCTATATTTTTTGAGAAATCTGAAATCTGATTTGAGTTAGTATGATGTTTCATCAATTTATTTTTCTAAAGTTATACAAAAATAAGTACAAAAAATGAACTTATGTTCATTGTAGCACTTTTTCCCTCATTTAAACAATTGATGATTGGCATACTAAACGTATTTCACTTGTTAATTGGTTGGTTATAGACCATTTCACACTAAATCAGCGTTTTATTCGCCTCTCGCATGAAGTAAAACTCAAAATTTTACTTCATGCTTAATTTGGGATTGGAAACACTCGTTAGGTGATTAATCATAACCTTATTTTGCATTTTTTTATTGGTAGATTAGAGTGCTTTATTTAATTGATTCGATTAAAACGTAACCAAATAATACCATTGCATAACATATTGATTAATGTGTTAAATTGTTGGAGTCATCAAACAAACATCAACGACCGTTTAAAAAGCTCTAAAAAGGGAAAATACGGAAACTACCTGCTATTCAGATAAGGTCATAAATTGTAACGTCAACACCCCATAAATTGGGGTTTCTTTTCTACCATTATACTTTCGCGCTTGTAGAGGGTGTCTCTCTTGAAAATTTGCTGGTTTAGATATTTTGGAGGGGCCCTCAATTTTTGGCCCATCACAACACCTCCCTTACACAGTAGTACGGTCGGTAAAAAGGAGGGAAACAAAATAGGAGCTGCGGCAGCGACAGCGCAAAACGGCGGCGGCTTCTTTAAGCCGCTCGAAATTATTCGATTTTGTTTCCAATTATCCGAAATGCGTAATCCACTTTGGCCTCCGGTGCATTCTGAAACTCCCGGAGAATTTCGTGTAATGAAAATATTCCGTGTTACTCGCCGAGTTAATTAAAAGTTTTACTTTTAGCGAGAATTTCTTTTTGTACATTTATTATTATACACATGCGGTTGAGTAATTAAACAAAAATTAATGATCTTTAGAAAATGGATATTTAAGGTATATACGCTATAATTATAATTTAACAAGCCGTACTAATAGATCTAATAAGGGCTTGGATTCGACTACGCATAATTTAAATCATAGGTTCTCAACGTGGTCAACGTGGGCGATAACGCCCCCCCGTGGGCATTTGAGACTTTCAGGGGGGCAATAGAAAACCCAGAGAAAATTAGGGGAAGTATGATATTACACGTTTAAATATAATCGTGGCAATAGCTGTTTCAGATTTGCGACAGATGGTAAGTAAAAAAATTGGGGGGCTTTAGAAAAAAAAATATTCCTAAAGTGGGCGGTGGGCAAATTAAGGTTGAGAAACTATGATTTAAATTGTTCAAATATGAATATTGCAATCACTAAATTATTTATTGGTATATTTGTACATTTAAATATTTTAATGTTTTTTCGGTAAATATTTGCTTCGCTACGCGACTAAATTATAATCATAATTTATTTTCTTTTAGCCAATTTCTGGTGTTTCTAATGTTCTCAATTTTTAATATAAACTAATGTCGCAAACTATCTGTTTATTTAAAATAATCAACAATTTAAAAGTTTATTAGATAAAATGATATGCGCATTCATGGTAAACATTAGATCAAATGTTTGCATGTTTGCATTAAATGTTTGCATGTTTGCATTAAAAAAATAACTGTAGCAATAAAAAGCATGCATGTGCATTACATTTACTTGTTATCGAATAATTAAAAAGAATATCAGTATTTAAACAAAAACGCATTAGTACTAAAATATACAAGCAAATTATACTTAATTATACTACTCCCGATACATGCGCTGCAAAAATTCGGCGTTAATTGTTTTTAAACGCATTCAATTTTAAATTTCTAAAGAGTGTTTCCACTCCTTGATTAAGCATGATATAAAAAAAAAAATAATGCTTAATCAAGGAGTGGAAACACTAGAAATTTTACTTTATGCAAAATAAAAAAGTGAAAATCATTTGTTAGAAGCTTCAAATTAAACACTTTTCAATAACAGAAATTTAATGTGCAAATGTGTATTCTTAAATGCCCAAAAATTCGTTTTATTGCACACTAGAAATACATTATTGAACCATACAATATTTCTTATTTAAAATTGATGTATATATTATATTATTGTGCAATTTATTCGATTTACTGCGCAAGGTATTTGTTTCAATGCATATACAATTTTAAACAATGTGCAGTTAAATATTACCCTTAAAAATATCTCTATCCACGAATGTTTTCCTACATTTTCTTTTTTGTTATTCTTATAATTATGTTCTTTCGTCTATAATTGTTCTATTACAATCATCTATTTTCCTTTGATTCATCTAGCATCGTGCTTTATTCTAAAATCGTTCTTGATCATTTCATGAGGTGATGACTTATTCATCACTTCACGAAATGTTTATTTAACATATTTTTTCTGTTGTGTTCATTTTCTGAGTTTTAAGTAAATTCAAACACTTTTCTTGAGCTTTGCAAAATTTGAATAAATTTTGAACTTCTGTAATTCTATCTCTAAATCTAAGATTTCATTTAATTTTCCAACACTAGAGCAAAGTTTTTTTTCCCGACTACTAAATTATATTTTGTATTTATTTTAAACGTTACTGTGTATATAAATTTGTAGCTATACATCTTCCTCCTCACGCGTATTTTAATAATCCTCGAGAAAAATGCGGTGTTAAAAATGGCACTTGTTGAAATTGCGCCGAAACAAAGTGGCGTTAACGTCTCACTTCATAAAATTTACGAACCCCATTAAATATATACGAGGACATGCCCCTTCGTCGTCTGTTTGCTTTATTACAAAGAAAACATAAAGAATAGTCAATGCGCTTTTACTAATTGCCTTCGTCTAGTTCGTCTAGTTAGCTCTGAAATAAACTCAGTGTTCTAATCGCGCATAATTTCCAAATGTAATTAATTTGGGGATTTTAATGTAATCGCCGAGATATTAAAGTAAAGTTGGCCTAGTTTTTACTTTGTTCCCTCTTAAGATTATATCGTTGAATAAAACTTGGATAAAAGTCAAGTTCCAGAACTATTTATTTTAAGAGAAAGTCACGAGGATTTCTTGGTATTGCCAACATTCGATTTTAATTTATCAAATTTAGAGTAGAGTTATTACTTAAATATTGTTTTATACTGTCGCTGTTTCTAAATATTTTCTATGCAATCCTAATCATTTAAAGATACATTAGCACTCGCTTTGTATACAAACGTTTAAAACAATTCCAATGGAAACACATTTAAATATAATCTGATTTAGCGTTAGTTGCATAAAGTAGTTATACCTACTAACGTAAGAAATGTTCTTGTTCTAGTCCATACATCATTATAAAATATTTGGACTAGAACAAGACCATTCTATTTTGAGTCGCAGTATAGTGAGTTTAAATTTTAAGGTAGGCCGAAAAAAGCGAACTTTCGAGTATCGAATTTTAATAGTTGTAACGGAAAAAGCATGAAATATATGTGAGAAAACGGTTCACATATTTCCACTAGTAATAAATAAAGAGAGGAAAAAAGCAAACATTTATTATTAACACTAAAAATTGTTGATGACAGACTAAATAATTTATTCTAATTAAAGATGTTCTTTTTTTTTCTTTCTTGAATTAATTTCTCATCTGGCACTTGGTAAAACATATTAGAATATGTAAAGTTTAATTTAAATAACTTTACATATAAAGATGTTCTTATGTGTTTTCAAACTTCACAACAATTCAGTGTTTGATACGCTGGCGTAAAGCGACAAAACCACATTTTCAGACTTTTCTAAACTCGACATTTTACTTTATGCTTAATCTTGGAGTGGAAACCCTCATTCTAGGTAAATCATTAAATGCTATTTATTTTCCTTGCATTTAATAACTTCAATCTGTAAAACAACATCATCGTAATTTGCAAGAAAATTATCGGTAAACCAGTTTAGATTACAAATTTACTGCATTACCGGTAAAAAGTGTATGTATAGAAGCTCAAAGTTGACAAATTTGCAAAAGTTATTAAAGATTTAGAAAATTTAACACGTAAAAATCTATTTAACATTAGATAATTAACAAAAATATTTATGTAATGCATTAATGAATGAATTTAATAAAAAGTTGGAAATCATAAATAGTTTACTATTATTATTATATTAAAAACATTAAAACATAGTTTTAATTAAAAAAAAAACAAAATCATCCAATTAGACGTGGTGCTACAAAAGCTCAAAGTTGATTGAAATTAAGAAAAAACATAAAGTTAATATTTTATCTAAATCTGCTTAACCTTAAAAACATTTTTTGTAAAATTGTGTCTCTTAGTACATCTACTCGTGTATTCCATATGAAAACGGGCAAGAACTACTATATTTATGAAGCTTTATATACTTAACAAAATCTACTCTGACCTAACTAATAATAAATGGTATTTGGACAGTTTTTTTCAAATGAAATTAAAATTGCAGAGATAACTCCCTTTTTAAAATGACTGATTCAATTAGATATAAACTTCTGATGTATTTTACGGATATGGTTGAGAATTCGATCGGTTGAAAATAAAAATTAAAAATATCAAAAATTACTAAAATTTATACAAGAGAAAAAACAGCAATCAACATTCAGATTTGTACATATACAATAAATACAAATAAGTCAATATTATTTTAATTTAATATAAAAAAAACTGTGGATTGGATAATAACATTACAAAAGCTCCAAGTTGACTAAATGCAGAAAGTCAATATTTTACTTGATGACTTGCATAAGATATCAAAGTAAATCTTAAAATTAATTATAACTAACAGGAATTGGTAAAATTTATTTTTGATTTAATTTAAGAAAAAAAAAATCAATTGATTCCAAATACAGTTACAAAAATTCCAAGATGACTAATGTATATTTCGATGCTTACGCTTTAACTTATCATTTGTTGTTTGAAAAATTATTTAATCTAAAACATTCAGCGAGTGATTTCACTTCTTGATTAAGCATGAGATAAAATTTTGCGTTTAGAAAAGCCTGAACATTTAGTTTGGTCGCGTAGCGAAGCAGAGCGACCAAACCAGATTTTCAGGCTTTTCTGAAATCGATATTTTACTTCATGCTCCACGCGTATAAAACACTGCACTAATGTAAAGTTTGAAATACACTGAAGCTAACGCAATATGGTAAAGCAGTATGTTCTGAACTTCATAATACTTTAGTATTTTATACGCGTTTAGAAAAGCCGGAAAATTTGCACAAGAGCAAAAAAAGATAACATATTTTCTTAAACAGAGAATTTGGCAATCCCTGCAAAATACTTTTATTTTGGCACACTGGGAATATTATTTAATTTCTAATTGAATCCGAACATCGTGCGTATATTAGAGTCTTGACAAAACTATAAACCACAATAAAACAATTTTCAGAATATTTATATGATTGATTATAATTTTGTTACCATATTTTATAATTTTAACGCTATATTTATCAATTTTACGAGTTTTATCAATTTATGAAAATCTACGAATATTGTATCTTCCATTATCAAGTTTAGTTGCTTTTATTGATTTTTGTTAACTTTTGGAATTTTTCTTGACGATTTTATCAAGTTTAACATTTCTTATAAACTTTGTGTAATATATCTAATTCATTTCCAACTTAACACGTGGTGAAATATTTTTTAATTTAATTATAGTATATTTAATTTAAACACTTTGTTTGATTAACTGATTTTTTTATTAAAGTATGCATACAGGAAATTTTCTATTAATTATATATATGCATACGCTTTTTTTTAACGAGTTCAATTTGAAGCTTAAAACGAGTGTTTTCCACTCCCAGGTTAAGCATGAAGTAAAATTTCGAGTTTAGAAAAGCCTGAAAATTTGGTTTGGTCGCGTAGCGCGAAGCGGAAAATTTGCACAAGAGCAAAAAAAGATAACATATTTTCTTAAACAGAGAATTTGGCGTGGTCGCGTAGCGCGAAGCGCTACGCGGCCAAACCAAATTTTCAGGCTTTTCTAAACTCGAAATTTTAGTTCATGCGCCACGCGTATTAAAGACTGAAAGCACTGAAATATTGTGAACGAGTAAACTTAGCTTGAAATCAGTGTCTTATACGCGTGGCGCATGAAGTAAAATTTCGAGTTTAGAAATGCCTGAAAATTTGGTTTGATCGCTTCGCGCTACGCGACCAAACCAAATTTTCAGGCTTTTCTAAACTCGAAATTTTACTTCATGCTTAACCTGGGAGTGCAAAACACTTGTTTAAACTTTAAATTGACCTCTTTTAAAAGAACAACGAATATTTAAAAATCTACAACACGTAATTGGGATTGGGCGGCCAAACCAAATTTCCAGGCTTTCCTAAACTCGAAATTTTACTTTATGCGCCACGCGTATTAAAGACTGAAAGCACTGAAATATTGTGAACGAGTAAACTTTGCTTAAAATCAGTGTCTTATACGCGTGGCGCATGAAATAAAATTTCGAGTTTAGAAGAGCCTTAAAATTTGGTTTGGTCGCTCCGCGCTTCGCGCTACGCGACCAAACCAAATTTTCAGGCTTTTCTAAACTCGAAATTTTACTTTATGCTTAACCTGGGAGTGGAAATCACTCGTTTAAACTTCAAATTTACTTTATTGAAGAAAACAACGAATATTTAAAAATATACAACACGTAATTGGGATTGGGCGGCCAAACCAAATTTTCAGGCTTTTCTAAACTCGAAATTTTACTTCATGCGCCACGCGTATTGAAGACTGAAAGCACTGAAATATTGTGAACGAGTAAATTTTGTTTGAAATCAGTGTCTTATACGCGTGGCGCATGAAGTAAAATTTAGAGTTTACAAAATCCTGAAAATTTGGTTTCCTCGCTCCGTGCATCGCGCTACACGACCAAACCAAATTTTTAGATTTTTAACCTGGGAGTGGAAAGCACTCGTTTAAAGTTCAAGTTGACCTCTTTAAAGAAAACAACGAATATTTAAAAATCTACAACACGTAATTGCGTTGGGCGGCCAAACCAAATTTTCAGGCTTTTCTAAACTCGAAATTTTACTTTATGCGCCACGCGTATTAAAGACTGAAAGCACTGAAATATTGTAAACGAGTAAACTTTGCTTGAAATCAGTGTCTCATACGCGTGGCGCATGAAGTAAAATTTCGAGTTTAGAAAAGCCTGAAAATTTGGTTTGGTCGCTCCGCGCTTGGCGCTACGCGACTAAACCATATTTTCAGGCTTTTCTAAACTCGAAATTCTACTTCATGCTTAGCCTGGGAGTGGAAAACACTCGTTTAAACTTTAAAATGGCCTCTTTGAAGAAAACAACGAATATTTAAAAATCTACAACACGTAATTGGGATATGTATACTTAAACGAAAAAATTCACTAGAAATTATGATTTAAAGCTTTTCTAAATGAAATAACACTAATATACTCGCAACCTAAACAGTTTGATATTGTCATGTAACGTCAGAATTTTGTAAATAGTCATGGTTTTTATTGATTTTAAGTTTCATGATTTCTATATATTTTGTTTTCGAGATTTTTGTTGTGTCATTCTTAGTTTGAAATTGATTACGTGAAGATCAGAATAAAGCACTAATAACCTTTCTTCCCAAATGTACATTTCGGGCACAATGTGACCATTATCAATGGATTAACACTAAATTCAAAACACGCATTTAGAACTAATATAAACCGGCGTATTATAATACGCTGTGGGAGTCAGTGAGAGTCAAGAAAACGTAAATTAGGCAATAATGCTTTTATTTAAAAACGTTAAAGTGTGGTATTTTGACTCTGATACTTATATTAACTTAGTAGCATCTTAAAACTCTTTTCTAAGATCTATTAATAAAAGATTGTATTTTAGTGTTCTAAAATATAAAATGAAAGCCTTAAATAGGAAACCTTTTATATCTAAAAATACTTAGTCTCAGCTTTCGACAGCAAGTAAATATTGATGTACACAGTAAATAAAGGGTAATTACATTATGCTTCGCTATTGTATACTCAACATTAATTAACATCTTAGTAATTGTGCGTCGCGTGTAAATTTAAGAATAACTTAATTAGTTTCAACATGGATTTAATTGCATACGTGCATAATTCAAATACAGACGCACATTAAATTACAATCCGACAGAATACGTCAACTAACTAAAACAATAATTCCACGTGACGTGAGGTGGTTTAACCTTGGCTGGGATCTCTAGATACAACAGGGACTGCAATTCCCATTAAACAGAAACTACGTACATAAATTCTAATTTACAATGCAAACAACAAAATGTTGCAAACTTATCATTTAACCGTTATAATGTAATAAATTATAATTGTGTTTCAAAACATATTGTCTACATAAAAGTTATTAGGTACAAATAAAAGTAATTGTACCTAATGTATTTTATTGTTAAATAGATAATTTGAGTATATGAGTCCCTTATTTTGAAACTGGTCTCCATTTCTTAATTTTTTGTTATTGGCTGTAAAAACCTTTATAATTCAGGTTTGCAGTCATAAACGACAATTTGTGGTCGAGTATATTATAAATATACTCCTATGTTATATATTTTGAATATACTTAATCACAAATTGTTGTTGATGACAAACGACCTTAAATTATGAAGATTATTACAAGAAACAAAAAAACATGAGAAATGAAGTTAGGCCTCTCTCAAAATAAAGTCGAAATAAAATAAAAGTCGAAATTTTATTTCATGTTAATCAATAGGTGGTAACACTCATTAAAGCTTAAAATAAAATGCTTATAGAAAATCACCTATTGTCTGATCATTTACAGGGTATACATCACCATATGTATACTAAAAATTCAATTCAATTCAATTCAATTCAATTCAATTTATTAATTTGCAGAAAGAGCAATCATTACATTCATGGGTTGGTCAAAATACATATAATAATTTAGGTAAAACCTTACTGACTATGTTGTATATATAAAACTTATTGTCTAAGCACATGCAATTAATGCATTAAAAGTACATTAAAATACAATAGAATACAATAAAATAACGCTTTTTATAATGTAAAATAATACAAACAATTTACACCTTAAAAACGTTGTATTAGTTATTAGAATACGAGATTATCACAGTAATTGTTAAATTCGTCTACAGTGTAGAATCCTTGCTCTTCTAGTATTCTCTTCGTTGTTGTTAGACATTTTTTCTGAGGCAGATTTCGAATATTTGCTGGCAGTTTATTATACAGCTTTAAGGTTTGGACCATGCACGAGTTATGATAAAAGCTGTGGTGGTGTTTGGGAAGTTTTAGTTCATTGGTCCAGGTATCGTGATTGTGATGTGTTTGATGAATTATGAAGAGGTGCATGTTACTGTTTACAAACTTAATGGATTCGTAGATGTATAGGCTAATAATTGGCATAATTTGTTGTCTCTTAATTAATTCTCTACAGCTGTGGCCCGGTTTTTTGTTACATATAGCACATATAAGTCTTTTCTATGTGACGAATACTTTTTGAATATTAATTTGTGTTGTACAGCCCCAAAATAATAATCCATATGTTAAAAGAGGTTGACAGTAGGCCATGTATACTGTTCATGCGGCATTCTCGTGAACGTCCTTTCTCGTCGCATATATGAGACAGGAGTATTTTGCTAATTTTGAGCAAATCTCCTGTATATGGAAATCCCACTTAAGGTGCTTTTGCACCGTAAGGCCCAAAAACCGTGCTTTCTCCGTTTCAGTGATATCTTCTTCCTTGAGTTGTATATTCATTTGCCCCATTGGTGCTCTAAAGTTTATAGCATTTGTTTTAGCTGCATTCATTTGTAAATTAAAGTTACTGTCTACTGTAAACGTTTTATGAGTAAAAACTCCTACTTATTATTGTTGTTAAATAATTATTCGTATATAAATCAAGAATAAACACAAGAGTTCGTGGTTTACACACCCTGTTCCATAAACTAAGACAAATATTTAAAACATAAATATATGTATACTATATTTTTTTTTATTTTATGATCACAATTAAATAATATTAAAGGATAAATTAAAAACAATTAGTTTGTTTAAATATCCCTCTTTGTACTTTCGTTTTTCGAATGGTTTATAAATGTTCTCTTTAATACTTTCCCCTTTTTTTTCTTTCATTTATTACTGGTCCCATTATTTAAGTTACCACAAATCCGTAAATCCTATTAGTTTAATTACAGCGTTTCGCAATCGATAATTTCCTGGTCAGTAAATAATAACGAGCTGCGCCCTTAAAAGGTAGACGAACCCTTTAACCGGCTAGTTCTAATTGGACCAAACGAAACTAATTCAATTAAAGCGCGACATTCCCTGTGTTTGCGCTTAAAATAACAATGAGACTTCAAAGACACGTTAGTATATTAATATTATTAGCTCATTGAATAAACTATGTATCTGATGCAGGAGCGGATCCAGAGAGCATTTTTTTCGGAAAACAATTATCTTTCAAAGACAGTTTCAAAATTCAGCTTGAATTCCAATAATCAATTATTCGTTTGAAATTTTACATTTTTGTCAATTTGTCATCATTTTCACAGTACTGAAGTTTTTGTAAAATTTTATGATGTGTGTTGATTTTGACGATTTTATTTAAAGCAGTAATTATTATTTAAAACCTGTAACTTTTTTGAAATATTGACATACAGGGATTTTTTGATGAGCTGGTCCAGCGGTCTCGATAAGCACTAAACGGTATAATGTGCTTGGCCAGCATCAACTGGGGCGCTAGAAGAGAAGTGCTGCTGCAGCTGTACACGGCTCTGGTTTTATCCAGAGTTGACTACGGCTGCGCAGTGTATTCTTCGGCAAGTCCTGGTTGAAAGCCCTAGACCCTGTTCACTATGCCGGTCTTAGATACGCCACAGGTGCATTTCGGACGAGTCCCACACCGAGTCTCTGCTGCGAGTCGGGTGTCCCTCCACTATCCGCACGTCGCAACCGCTTCATGTTGCAATACGCGGCGGTAATGTGTGCGAGGAGGGGACACGTAAACCAACGACACATTATTAATGTTACAGAGCAGCAGAGGAAATGCATTAGAAGACTTACCGTCAGTAGGCCGGTGTGCGTCCGCACGAAGGAGCTTATGGAAAGTCTCAATATCAGTCTCCCAAGGGTATTCAAGGTCGGATTCCTGGAGGTACCCCCTTGGCTTATGCCAAGGGTTAGGTGTCGGCTGGATCTGACCTCAGTTAAGAAGAGCGATATGAGCCCCTGTATTCTTAGGGGCCGCTTCCTCCAGATTATCGCTGAATACCAGGACTCTCCGCGGTTGTACACGGACGGCTCGAAATCCGATCACGGTGTGGGCTCTGCCATAGTTATCGATGGCATTCCACATTTGTGGTCACTCCACGAGTCCGCCAGTGTATACACCGCCGAACTATACGCTCTATATCAAGCCCTTCGCTATTGTATGATGAAAACCCATCAAAGCTCATTCGTTATATATTCCGACTCATTAAGTGCCATCCAGAGTATACTCAGTCGATCCGCTGGTCAAGCTCATACAAGCCTCGATATTCGAAGTGTCCCGGATGCGAAAGACGATCGTGTTCGTCTGGACTCTGGGGCACGTGGGTATCGAGGGCAATGAGCTGGCCGATGAAGCTGCTCGTCAAGCAGCCGAAGCGGACGACATAGATGATGTACCCGTTAGGCCAGACGATGTGAAAGGGTACATCAAGAAGAATATTACAGAGGATTGGCAGCAGAGTTGGAACGGCTCCGAGAGCAAGTTAAAGTCTGTAAAGCTCTCCGTGACTCTCTGGCGATCGCCGGTGACACTTACGAGGAGGGAGGAGGTTGCCCTGTGTCGTCTTCGCATAGGGCACACCAACTTAACCTCCTCGTATCTCTTTGCCGGCGATGAAGCGCCAGAGTGTCCATCCTGTCACGACCGGTTAACGGTGGAGCATATTTTAGTCGAATGCCCAGCCTACGCATTACAGCGAAATAGGCCGAGGCTTGGTGGTGATGTGGCGTCCATATTGGCGAATAGTAAGGGGTCCGTAGAAACATGTATAACGTTTCTACGAGATACAAGTCTTTTAAAGCGACTATAGCGATTCGTGAATGTCTTTTAAGTGTTAATTTATTATTAATGTATTTATTGTTTTGTCTCGTTATGGTACAGTGGCATCGAAACTCTTGTACAACTTCGGTGTCACCTTTTAGTTTGTGTCTGTCCGCTCCAGAGTCCTTTTACAACTCTGGAGCACATATTGTATATAGTTTTTAGGGTCCGGTATCAGGGTCCATCTACAACTCCGATATCGTCTGTCTGTGATATTAGGTCTAGGTTGTGTCGTCCGTTACTTGTAGGATCCGGCATCGGGGTCTTTAACAATCTCGATGTCGTCCGCTTTGTGATATTAGGTCTAAGATGTGTGTGTAAGTTTTGTGTTTGATCGGTGACAGGGTCTTTTACAACCCTGCCACTACAATTTCTGTGATATTAGGTTTAGGTTTATTTATACTATTTTATATTTTGTTTATTTAAGCAAACTAATTGTTTTGTTTTATAAAACTCTCAGAATACATGAGTAAACTGACTAATGACCTTGCAGTCGAAGCCGGTAAGTGGGAGGGGTTTTTAGTCGGTAGTCCTCCAGTTTGGAAGGAGTCCGACACTCCGTCCGTAAATGGATTTTCCCCTCCTACACCACAAAAAAAAGTATACTATTACATATTAAATATTCCATACAAATTGTTGTATTGTTAACATAGGATCAAAGTGTATTTCAAACTTCACTTTCAATCAGTGTTTTATCCGCGTGGCGCATGAAGTAAAATTTTTCGAGTTTAGAAAAGCCCAGAAAATTTATCTTGGGACAATTTTCACGTGGCTTTTCTAAACTCTTAATGCTTAGTCTGGGAGTGGAAAACACTCGTTTAAAGATTCAAATAGAACTCATTTAAAAAACAACGAATGTCGGAAATTTGGTTTAGTCGCTCCGCTTCTGGCTTTTCTAAACTCGAAATTTTACTTCATGCCCCACGCGTATAAAACATTGATTGAAAGTGAAGTTTGACATACACTGCGTACGTTTGATCTTATGTTAAAAATACATCAATTTGTATGGAATATGTAATATGTAATATTATACTTAAAAAAATCCCTATATGTCAATGTTTAAAAAAAATCTCAAATTTGAATAAACAATAGTGTTTTAAAATTGAATTTGTGTTGAGTATTCCGGCACCAGGTACCCACAGACGCGTTTCGGACTTCAAGGTCCTCTTCAGTGTGGTCCCGACCCAGTGCTGAGGAATACTGAACATTTCTGACTATTTCAAGCCAATATGTGAAAACTATTAATGATTTCGATAGCTAACGCCATCTAATGCTTCATAGTGGCATCGTCAGTGACACGAATGCACAAAGTGCATATACAGGTCACTGTTTCGTCCACGAGCGAGCAGAACTCTGTTTGTGAAACCAGAAAACAAATATCAAAATTGAATTTGTGTTCAGTATTCCGGCACCAGGTATATGCACTTTGTGCATTCGTGTCACTGACGATGCCACTATGAAGCATTAGATGGCGTTAGCTATCGAAATCATTAATAGTTTTCACATATTGGCTTGAAATAGTCAGAAATGTTCAGTATTCCTCAGCACTGGGTCGGGACCACACTGAAGAGGACCTTGAAGTCTAAAACGCGTCTGTAGGTATCTGGTGCCGGAATACTGAACACAAATTCAATTTTGATATTTGTTTTCTGGTTTCACAAACAGAGTTCTGCTCGCTCGTGGACGAAACAGTGACCTGTATATGCACTTTGTGCATTCGTGTCACTGACGATGCCACTATGAAGCATTAGATGGCGTTAGCTATCGAAATCATTAATAATAGTGTTTTACACTTTAAAGTGTGCAAACTATAAGAAGCGAAAAGCTTATTTCCTCGAATTCAAATAGTTTTGAATTTGAATTATTCTTGTTTGATATAGAGTCATTATCAAATTGAATTACTCTTTAGAAAATGAATACAAACTTCATAGCACGAGCTTAAAAAAACTGACAAAATTATAGTTGGTTTGAACTTACATATTTCGTCTTGAGTTTACATAGATACTCAAAACCGACTAGGTCGTAATAAATTCATTTTCATTTTATTTATAATCAAATTTTTTCGAGTTTGGTTAAAGATAAATAAAAAAACTCAAATCTTAAAATTTAATCAATTCTTTTTAAATTTAAGTACATCTGATTATTGTTTTAAATTTTGTCACCGTTTTTTAAACATTTATTCTCCTAATTTTCTGTTTATTTTAAGTTTTCGTCATTTTTTAATGGTTCATTAAAAAATTATACAGCGAGTTTTATATAACACTGAACATTTTCATAACGAGAATTTTTCTTTTAAGTATCCATATGCATACGTTGCACATTTTCCGATGCTCGGTTTATTAAAGGAATTCAATTTGAAGCTTTAAGCGAGTGTTTTCCTCTCCCAGACTAAGCATGAAGTAAAATTTTGAGTTTAGAAAAGCCTGAAAATTTTGTTTGGCCGCTCCGCGCTTCGCGCTACGAGACAAAACCAAATTTTCAGGCTTTTCTAAACTCGAAATTTTACTTCATGCGCCACCGGTACAAAACACTGATTCAATATAAAGCTTAGCGGTGTGTTTAAAACTTTGTAATATGTCGGTGTTTTGTATCGGTGGCGCATGAAGTAAAATTTCAAGTTTAGAAAAGCCTAACCAAATTTTGAGGCTTTTTTAAACCCGAAATTTTACTTCATGCTTAGTCTGGAAGTGGAACACACTCGTTTTAAGTTTCAAATTGAACTATTTTAGCAAAACAACGATTATCTAAAGATTTATGGCATATACGCTGTAATTGGGACAAGTGTACATGTCCCAATTACAAAAGAAAAACTTTCTGTATATACAAGTGGAGGCATTAATTGCAATTGATTAGCTACAATTATTAATGGTCATATAAGCAACTCAATTTACAACTAACCTAAAAATTAAAGTTACATAAAATTCTCTGTATGTTGTGACTACATGAATGACTTTTTTGTATATTTTTGCAAACTTTTGCAAAATTAAGTAGATTTTCTCTTTATGAAAAAAATGCATGTTTAAAAATTGATTTTATGACAAAACTAATTATATAACACTAATTACTTTTTTTACTCACTTTTTTTTATTTTCAAGGTGACTACTTTCAACTCGTCAGCGATCTATTGTCAAACCAAGTATTTAAAATAACATTGAAATTAGAAATCAAGTAGAAACGCGTAAAAAGGTGGGTATAACGTGACCATACGTCCCGTTTTCGGCGGGACAGTCCTGCTTTCAGATAGTCTGTTCCACTGTCCCCAGCGAGAGGAAAAATGTCTCGCTTTCGCAAGCAGATCAAACGATAATTTAAATAATATAAATAAGTATAAGGTTTTCACTTTGACTACTGATAAGTTTTTTTTTACAAAATTCTTTAGGCGTCCTGCTTTGATGAGCAAAATAAATAGTCACGTTAGGTATACATGAGTTCAGTCTGGTCGTTTATTAGCGGAATTCCCGGATTGAGCTTTGCTTTATGAATCTCTAATGACTCAAGAAGGTTAATTTTACGGCCCTTTTCAGCGAAATGTAATACCAAAGGTACAAAAGGGAAAAAAAAGTAATTAGTATTATTTAATTAAATAGTTAAAATGTATCACAAAGTAACCGCCTCAACCACAAAATAGTTATATTTAGTTTGATTTCCTTCTTTTATATCTTCATACTTATTACAGTGTTTAATAATATTAAACACTGTATTAGTAGTTAGTTAGTATTTGCAATCCTTGGTTAAGCACAAAGTAAAATTTCGAATTTAGAAAAGCATGAAACGACGTCAACATTTTCATCAATTTTTGTGTCATTTCAAACTTTGCTTAATTTAATTAAATCTATTTTTATCGATTTTTATTATTTCTAGTTTATTTTTAAATTGATGTTTATTATTTTTTACAACTTTAACAAATCTTGTTATGTAATTAGTCTCTTTTGTAATTTTTAAAACTCTATATATATATTTGTATGCTTTAGTTATAAATTTAAATAATTTTCATGGTTTTAAACAACTTTGGCATTTTATACATTTTGTAGTTACTTTGTTGACGTTCTCGATATTGTCGACGTGCTATCACGACAATTAAAGTCGACACGTCGATGCTCATCCTGGCCACGCGTATAAAACACTAATTTAAAGTGAATTTCAAAATACATCCACCCCTTAGTTTCATCCTTACGTCAATACATTTCAAAATTGTTTACTATTTACTATTATACTTATAGACCTTATATTGTAACTCTTAAATTTTGAGATATTATCTTTTTCATATTTAATCGTCATTTCAATAACAACGAAATAGTATTATACATACATAACCATTGTTTCGTATCATTTCTTTCATCAACGATCTTCAGTGTTTATAATAAATAATTAGGTTTTGATGTTTTTGTACATACAAAACTTGTAGCGATATTAAAAATGTTAATGGTTGCAAATAATAATAAATTCAATAGATTCGTTTCATCTCTGCTTTTTAAGGTTATATAAAGGATATTTAAAGCAGTAAAAATATACTTAGTAAATTCTTAAAACTGTCTGATAATATTTTTTAATAGAGAGAAATAAAAAATATGTAAATACCTACTACGTATTATTTCGTGAAGAATATTAAAAATATTCAATGTACGCAAGTAATAAAAAAAACATCATCACAATAGTGGACAGAATGCGTAAACATGGATTATTATTTCCGACACGTTCAATGATTAAAATAATCAATCTTAGGACGCGGTGCGAGGGATTGTCCTATTAATTTAAGGAAATTCTAAAAGACATTCTTGCGGAAAATGCGTGCCTCGCATATGACAGGCTGCTTTAATATTTCACTACTCCAGCATATTCCTTTAGAACTTCGGCTTCGGCTGCGTCATCTCTTCCAAATCATATTAAAAATAGATTCTATGGATTATATCCAACATGAAGGAAATAAAAGCAACATAAAAAAACAACATTCCTTCTCTGTAATATCTTATTATTTGTTCTCTGGTGAATTCATAATATAATATTTAGAATATTGAAATAAAATGTATAATATTTTATGTATAAATGTATAATATTACGAATAATAAGTCTATATTGCACAACAGGAAAATTACATTCCAATTACAGGACAATATGTAAAATTAGTTAGTAAAATTAGTTATGTGGGATTTAATTTGAATACAAAACTGTGCTGAGTTTATAAATAATCACCATTGTTTATTTATGTAAAGATTTGGGTGTAAATTAAAATTATGACTTAAGCACAAGTAATGAGCATGATTTCTTTTATTGTAATATCCGCGCCCATGATTATACCGTGCGATCATTTAAAACATGATTTAGAGTAGGCTTTGGTGTTTTTCACTCCCAGTTTAAGCATGAAGTAAAATTTCGAGTTTAGAAAAGCCTGAAAATTTGGTTTGGTCGCTTCGCGAAGCGGAGCGGCCAAACCAAATTTTCAGGCTTTTCCAAACTCGAAATTTTACTTCATGCTCCACCCGTATAAAACACTGATTTCAAGTGAAGTTAAAAATATTAGTCGTGAGCAGTATATTTGTAATTCTGCTCTATCAGTAAATTTTTAATACTGATTTAGCAGTACATTTTTAATTTTACAATATTTCAGTGTTTTATACGTGTGGCGCATGGAGTAAAATTTCGAGTTTAGAAAAGCCCCGTGAAAATTTGTCTCGGGTCGCTGCGCGACCCGAGACAAATTTTCTACGCGGGGCTTTTCTAAACTCGAAATTTTACTTCATGCTTAGTCTAGGAGTGCAGAACACTCCTTTAAAGCTTCAAATGTAACTTAAAGTAGGCTTTGCATTTTAAATAAGATAGACACAACTGACTGTTAACACATACTTTACCATAACCTCAAATTTATTCCATTATTTAATTAGCATTCTGGGCAACCGCACAAAAAATGCCGCCTACTTTAAATCATAAGTTAATTAACAAATTGAACAACTTTATAAACTGGAAATTTTACTTCATGGGCTAGGCATACAAAACACTAATTTAAAGTGATGTTCAAAAGCGCATATAACGACAATTATATTCTTGTTTGCGATTCCTGCAGGGCCCGGCCGAGAATACCTGGCGCCCCCCAGGCAAGACTAATGACTAAACAATTCCTTTCAAGAGTGTCTTAATTGCCTCGATTAGTTTATATGTTCGAACTGGCCCTGCGACTATAGACAACCCAATATACAAACACGATATCGGGTTGCCTATCATAATTATTTCAAACAATTGGTTCAATGGCGAATTTGACTTGCGTTTTATACAGGCATACAAATTTTCATACATCTTGATGCGTGATTCTTTTTCAAGAGTACAGAAGAAGCGGAAAAATAAAAAAAAAACTCAAGCAGCTAAATTTCCTAAAATAAAATATTTATACCAATTTTGGCAACTTTTAGTAACTAAATCTACTAAAGCCTAACTTGGAGCGGTTATGCTGGGTGTGTTAAGAATTTATTTCTGGAGAAAAAAACTCACAACATTGATAATAACATTGATAAGAATGACCATTTTTGAGATTTTTTAAAAAATGCTAAATTTTTATCTAATAACTGACATTTTCATAAGGGGTGGCTATGAAAATATATCGATTTTTGGGTAATATTTAAAAAAAATGTTTAATCTTAGAAAAATGAAGAGGTTACTTAACAACATTAGAAAAAACGCAAGCAGCTTAATTTCCTCAGAAAAAATATACACACTAATTTTTGCAACTTTTAGTAACGATGAAAAATCTACTAAAGCCTAACTTTGAGCGGTTATGCTATAACTTTGGCTTTGTATAAACACATGATATATTCACGTTTTAAATATTTTAATTTGACGAATTATATGAGTTTAGTCGTTTTCAAAATGATACATATTTTTTATTTAGCACGTGTCGTACTTTGCTTGAAAGTAAAGTTTAAAATATACTACTAAAACAATATGCTGAAGCAGTATATTTTAAACTAAATCACTTCCGCATGAAGTAAAATGTCGAATTTAGAACAGCATGAAAATTCGCGGAGCGACCAAACCAAATTTTCAAGCTTTTCTAAACTCGAGATATTACTTCATGCTTAAACAAGGAGTAGAAACAGTCGTTAGAAGTTTCAAATTGAACATTTTTATAAAAACAATAAATGCCTAAACATTTATAGAGTATGCAGTAAGATACGTGTACTTAAAAAAAATTCCCTGTATAACAAAAATTATAAAATACAGGAGTTTTGCCAAATAAATGATAAATGCACAAAGCTTGAGTTCAAAGTCTGCTCCTTAAATAAAAATAAATAATATTTACTATTCACAAAATGTATACAAACTCCACAGGACGAGTTTAAAAAAACTGATAAAATTGTCGATGGTTTGAACTAAAATATTTTGTCTTGAGTTTACATAGATACTCAAAATCGACTAAGTTCAAAGTCAGCTCCTTAAATAAAATTAAATAACAAACATATACAGTTAACATGTAAGGACAGAATTTGATAAAAATAAGGAAGCCCATTTCATACACAAAAAAATCAAATAAATATACGGATTTACATTTTGCATATACCGGGAGTTTTTCTTTTACGTATACATATCTCAATATACTGTATATGCTGTAAATTAAAACTATAAACGAGTGTTTTCCACTCCCAGACTAAACATGAAGTAAAATTTCTATTTTAGAAAAGTCTGAAAATTTGGTTTGGTCGCGTAGCGCGAAGCGCTACGCGGCCAAACCAAATTTTCAGGCTTTTCTAAACTCGAAATTTTACTTCATGCGCCACGCGTATAAATCTGATTTCAAGCGAGGTTTACCATACACTACTAAAGCAGTATTTTAAGAATGTATATTTTGAACTTTACAACAAATCAGAGGTTTATACGCGTGGCGCATGAAGTAAAATTTCGAGTTTAGAAAAGCCTGAAAATTTGGATTTGCCGTCACTCGCTTCGCTCGTGACGGCAAATCCAAATTTTCAGGCTTATCTAAACTCGAAATTTTACTTCATGCTTAGTCTGGGAGTGGAAAACACTCGTTTAAAGCTTTAATTCACAGCATATACAGTATATTGGGATATGTATACTTAGAAGAAAAACGCCCGGTATGTATGTATATGTGCATCCATTACTCGACAGTAATGGATGCACATATTTATTTATTTATACGTAGAGTAACGCTTAAAGTTAGAGAACTTTCGAAATGATTATAATGTATAGGGTATTATAAGACAAAAAAATAAGGATCTCACCTTACCCGAGACTGAAGGGAAGCCGAGACTGAATAAAGATTTACGGTCGTGGGTGTACTCATTCAATTTATGTATGAGCCTCATAAAAGATACTAAACACAAAACGTAAAATAAAAACGAAATGCTTCCCCGTCTGATAGAAAAATGTAAAACTTGTAAAATTGTTAAACTTATTTTTCACGATAATCTTTTTTGGAACGAATAAAAATTAATAACATTTTTTCTCTACAAACATCTCCTGCAGATTCTCCTTTAAAATGAGATATAATTGCATTTTTTGAGTAGAAACATCTCCTGGTGATTGTTCTAACGAATGTTAATTTATTAACGAAAACTTATAACAATTTTTTTATTACACTAAATGTATAATTGTTTCTTAATAAAAAAATAGTTATAAGTATTCGTTAACAAATAAACATTCGTTAAAACAATCACCAGGAGATGTATAATAATGTAATAATAATCTAAATGTATAATTGTTTCGTTTCAAATGAACAGGCATAGTTTAAAACATGAATTGATAAGTTGTTGTTGCCTAAAATTTAATTCTAAAAACTTCTTACAAAACAGATCTGTAAAAGTCAAACAACTGCAATTTATCTATAAATGGTCATCATTGACTGGCAGTGATTATAATGCGTGTATTTCAATTAATGAACACGGTCCAAATGGGGTATGTACAACGTATTCTTATATTTATTACTGCAATAATAATATCTGAAAACATCAACTGGACCCCGACAATAACGTTAGCGATCACGACTTTAAAAAAACAGACATAGACTGGACAAAGACAGGCTGAAAGACCGCTGATCGATAGCCAGTTTCCGAGTTAAAAAAAAATATAAAATCAAAATGTATTGTATTGTATGTATTATATCTCTTTTGTAGTCAACTCAGAAATAAAGATTTCTGTGTGTGTAATATCTGAAAAAAGTTGAATTTTCTTATTTTTGTATTTTTCTCTTTTTGAGACCCTTCTGTTATTTGCTTTTATAATCTATCAAGTGGATAATTGCTATGCTGTAGTTTTTTCTTAATTTTAACGGCACTACACAAGATATGGGAATTATCCGAGCAAGCAACGGGGGCTTACAATAAAAGATTTATTACAAACAATTCTTTCCAACCCGATCCTCTATCAAACATTTATTAGTAGCTAATAATGATCCTCAACATATCTTAAGAATAAATAATTAGTATTTACACAAAATTACAGAAACTAAGACCATTTAAAAACAGGCAGACTATTTGGAATACCGGTTAAATATACACGCGCACATTTACTATAAAACATGCTACCTATTATTATTAATTATTTTTAATAATTAATTACGGGCCATCTATTAAGGGTAACAAAAGATATAGATATTATTTCTTCATAACTAAGACTATTTGTTTGCGGTTAATTCCAAATTTACGTAATTTTATATTATACCGGGCGTTGACTTGGAGGACGCAACATAGCAAATCTTTATCATTTCTTTATAACTAAGACTATTTCTTTGCGGTTAATACAAAATTATAGTAATTTTATATTATAACAGGTGTTGCTTTGGCGGACGCAACATAGGAAATCGCATGTTAGTTTTGAGTGTTTAATTATTGGCTGCCCTATTTATTTTAGAGACAAAATGTATTTAACTTTTTTGTAGAGAGAAAAATTTGGAATTTATTAGTGTTTACACCCAACACTTTACATTTCTCTAAGGTAAAATAATTAAGAAAAAGTAATGTGATTTTATAAAAATTATGACATACTATGGAATTGAAACAACAATTGCAGATGTCAAAATAGTAGAAGATATTGCTGCCACTTGATTAAAGACAGAAAATATATCGCAAACATCCTGATAACTATGGTCTGCATAATACCACTTAATTAGAAGGATTTTTTCTTGTGTACTGAAAATCATTTCGTAAACATTTACTTTAATCAAGTGACAGCGATATCTTTTGCCATTTTGACATCCGCAATTGTTGTTTCAATTTCATAACATTTTATTGCTTATATAAAATCACATTACTTTTTATTGATTATTTTAACTTAGAGAAACTTAAAGTGATAAACGTTACCACAAATGAATTCAGAATTTTTCTCTCTACAAAAAAAGAAAATACATTTTGTTTCTAAAATAAATAGGGGAGACAAAATTTGAACATTTCAAAATTTACATGGGATTTCCTATGTTGCGTCCGCCAAGTCAACACCCGGTATGGATATTATTTCTTAAAACACTACTCCTTATGTGGTAGAGTAGCGTATTCAATGATTGATCGAGAACCAAAAATAACAATATTAAAACTAAAGTAATAAATGCAAACAAAATATTGATTTATAATTAATTACTAAATACAATTGAGTATTATGAGTAATTTTAAATTCAAAGATTGAGCGAAGATGGCACAACGAATGGCATTGAGTAATTTTAAACCTAATACTTTCTTCAATGATAAAAGTTGAAAATCATAAAGATCGTTAAAATAGCCAAATAGTGTGTTTTACTTACATCTGACTGTCTTTTACTATCCATTCATTAAATATATCAGTTTTCTATAAAATGTAAAAATTAAAGCTGAAAATATGTCTTATATACTCAATGACATTAGAAGCATAACACCCAGAAGGAGTTATTATTTTAACTTGATTTTTTGCCAGTATGGTAGTCTTACATCAAGAATAAAATGATTACATTTTCAAGAAATTTTATTAAAAAACAATCTAAAAAAAATTAATAATGTGTTTTGCGACCCCTTTGCTGTATACACTCCTGTAGACGTCTGGGCATCGACAAAATGAGATGGTCGATGTCTTCTTGAGGCATCTCGTTCCAAGCAACTTGAATTTCATCGATCAACTGTGCTAGAGTCTGTGGAGGATGGTGCAAAGAGAATATTCTTCTTCCCATGATATCCCACACATGTTCAATGGGATTTAAATCCGGCGAACGGGGCGGCCACGCCAAAACATTAACACCAGCTTCATTAAGAAAGTTCATAGTTCGACGAGCAATATGGGGACGTGCGTTATCTTGTTGAAAAAGTACGTCTGTGCGGCCATCTAAATAAGGCAACAAAGTCGGTCGTATGACGTCTTCAACATAACGCGCAGCTGTCATACTGCCTCGAATGAATACAAAAGGTGATCGACTACCATAAGCAATAGCCCCCCAAACCATTACTCCAGCAGTACTGTGTACATGCCTCTCAATAGCAAACCTAAGATCAGGTCGTTCTCCACGGTAGCGTCGTACCCTTCTACGGCCATCATGCGTGCCTAGACAATATTCATCGCTGAATACGACATCGTGCCATTCTGCCTCCCAATGCTGCCGTTCTCTGCACCAGTCCAACCTTTGGCGACAGTGTCTCGCTGTTAAAGGAAGCACTAATCTTGGACGGTACGAAAGAAGCCCAAAGGATTGAATGCGGCGATATAAGGTTCGCATACTAACGGGCCTACCTTCTTCTCCAATCCATTGATCACCGATTTAACGCGTAGTAGCGAAACGGTCTCGCAGGGCTATTTGTCTTAAGCGCCGATCTTGACGTTCTGTGGTACGCCTTGGTTGACCAATTGGTCTTCTTCTTGCTCCTCTACCTTCTTCTGTCCATACCTGATACACACGTATTACAGTTGCTGCAGTGGAATCAATACGGCGGGCAATTTCGCGATAGGACATACCGACATCTCGATAAGCAACAACTCGAACCCGGTCAAAATCGCTCAAATGGTGATATTGTGGACGTCTTCGGACTCGAGGTATTTTATTTAAGCTTAACACACTCAGCGGAAACACGAAAACTAAAAACATCTGTACTAAACAGCTCATATAAATAGTTTTATCAAAAAAGAAAAAGTGAAATATATTTTTTTTTCACAATAAATATAAAAAGCACAAGGTTGAAATTGTTATCAATGTATGCTTGAAATATAGTCACTCTGTTGCTAAAATATGAATTCAAAAAAATCATTCCTTCTTGGTGTTACGCTTCTAATGTCATTGAGTATATGTTATTTATGCATTAATAAATAAAAATTAAACCTGAATGAATATTTATAAATATATAAGTATGAATATTATTTAAATAAAAATCACTTGGTTCGTTTCGCATAATATTTGATTTATTCCGACTAGTTTCGGCTTGTAGCCATTATCAAGAAATGTACAGAAATTACATTTTTACAAACTATATATACATAATCAGGTAGTAAGGGCGTTTAATATTGGGGAAATCCAAAGTTCATCGTTGTCATTAACTATGCGCTTTCCGGCTTTTATTGCCTTTTGTATTTCCAAACCTTCTCTGAGATTCAATAAACGGCCCTTATTGCCTGTATGTAAAATTTTGAAATCGGAATTATTAAAAAAGGTGACCGGCTGTGATGCAGTGTTTGGACATACCCGTTGATTGTTCATTATTTAGAACGTCTTTTCTGTGTTCTTCTAGACGAATTTTAAAAGATCGACCCGTTTGCCCTATATACAATGCATCACAGTCATCACAGTTTAATTCGTAAATACGCGATTTCTCAATTTAATTATTTTTGAATTTATTATTGACTAAAATAGTTCATAAATTAATGGGGTTTGTCAGTATGATATCAAATTTGTTTCCTAAACTGTTTTTAATTTTTGTTGAAAGGTCTGGCACATAATCTATTTTATGCCAAGTAGTTGTATGTTTTTCAGTGGTTGCGTAAAAATATTTTAATAATTCAGTTTGTTTTTTATTTTTTAGCAAATTATCTATTACTTGTTCTAAGTAACCGTTATTATTTGCAATAATCTTTATGGTATTTAATTCTATTTTATAATTTTCAGGAGTTAATGGAATATTTAATAACCTATGTAATAGAGAATAAAAAGTACTGTATTTAATTTTGTTTGTTGTATTTGACGTTGCAGGTATATTTGAATCCGAAAATGTATCTTTTCTATAGATTTTATAAACAAATTCGTTATTTGGTGCTTTTATTATTGTGAGATCCAAAAATTTTAAGCAGTTGTTAGTTTCCAATTCAACCGTAAACTGTATTTTTGGGTTAATTGAATTTAAAATTGGTAATTATGTTTAGTTGTCTTAAAGTACCGTCCAAATGCAAAAGACATCATCTACATACCTTACCCAAAATAGTACTAACTTTGTCTCTTGTTTTTTCAACAAAGTTCATTTCGATTTCTGATAGGAACATTTCCGATAAAGGGGGGGATAAAGGAAAACCCATAGGTAATCCATCTATTTGCTTGTAGATCGTTTTATTGAATTCGAAATAACTTTGATCAATACAAATGATTTCAGTTAATTTTTTAAATTTATAAAGTTGATGATTTTTGTCAGTTTCACCTAATTATGCAATTTTGATAGCCAACAATTTATCAGTTTTGTTGGCTAACAAAATTGCAAAATTAAATAAAACTGACAAAAAACATCAACTTTATAAATTTTCATTCAGGTTAAATTTTTATTTATTACTGCTTGAATAACATATGACATATTTGCAGCTTTAATTTTGGAATTTTATAGAAAACTGATATATTTAATGTATGGATGGTTCTATATTTTTGAAAATAAATTCTACCCTATAATTCAATAAATTGAATTATAGGGTATAATTTATTTTCAAAAATTAAATATTGTAAAAATGTATTCAAATTATTAGAATTTATGAAGACAAAACTATTTTTCATATTGCTGTACAGAAACGCACAATATATCGCTAGGTGATTTTTAAATTTAGTAGGTACATGACACAATTACAAATAAAAACCAAATTATGTTAAAATCAACTTTCCGACACTTCAAACCACCAAATGAATACGCCAAAACCAATATCCAACTGCAACGTTATGCAAAAATATATCAATATCGATAATTAAGATAATTTATCATACATTACTATTACTTTTACTTCATTTTCTGAATTCAGACAATTTACCTATAATCTGTTTTATTTTTTCACCAATCAAATTTGACATTTCAAGAATTTAGTGGTGTGATGCAGGTTGTGTGTTTTAGGTTAAGACAAGATTAATCACATGTTATGTTGTAAATCAACTTTTAATTTGTAGGTTATGTGAAGGGAAATCTGACATAAATATGACAATTTAATTAACTCGCAAAGATCACGATTACAACTGTAGTTACCTATCAGCGCCTCAAATTATTTGTATCTACTACCAATTTAATAAAGTGTCTCTGAGGATCACGTAGGATAGGAGGAGGATTGGGTATTATTTCTTGCTCAGGAATATCTGTCTTCATCTGACCCTGTATGTGTTCAAATTTTTAAAATGTTCTAAATACAAGGAATTTTCCTTGTAGTTATACATGTTATGATTATTCAATGTAAATTTTTAAACATTCGTGATCTCATTAAAAACTTTCAATTTGAAAACTCTAACGAGTGTTTTCCACTCCCAGACTAAGCATGAAGTAAAATTTCGAGTTTAGAAAAGCCTGAAAATTTGGCTTTGTCGCGTAGCGCAGCGGAGCGACCAAGCCAAATCAGGCTTTTATAAACTCGAAATTTTACTTCATGCGCCACGCGTATAAAACACTGATTTAAAGTGAAGTTCAACTAAGCAGTATAGTTCTAATCACATGTTCATTAATTTTATAAATGTTTATATGGAATATGTGAAAGTATACTTAAGTGAAAAAATCCCTGTATGTGTTGTAAAGTTTGCTAGTTGTAGCGTTTTTTTACATCTGCATTGTGACAATGTATTTGCCACATATTTACATTGGTAATCATTTACCAACATCTTAAAATGTAATGTTTAAAATACCCTACTGTTAAAGCAGGACTGCAACTGTTCGTAGTAAATACACCGTAAGTTTGGTCATATTAAAAAAAACAGAATATACATGTGGTTTATTTTGATATATATCAACATGGGACTACTTTACCCATCCACTTAAATCTTGTTTTTATTATTTAAATTGTAACTAGTCTCGCTTTTGTAAAAGTTTACTGTTTTTTTGTTATATACATTTTTATTATTGCATGCTCCGTTTTGCCAATACAATTTCTTATGACAAATGTAAAACTTGTCAAAGTAAATATCATGAATAAATTATATTATTATTACTATTATCACTAACATTGTAACATTCTGTAATTTTATTATATTACTTGAAATTCTCAGAATTGTTCAAGAAATTACCATTTTTTGTAATTCAATTAACTGTAATAAATAATTTCTCTAAAAAATAATGTATGAAATTCTTAAATAAACATTCATAATAGAGAATAACTCGAATAAGTTTTAAGTAGGATTTGATTTAGAAACTGATCAAACAAATCTTGTAACATCGATATACAGAGAGTTTTATGTAACACCGAACATGCCAGAAAATATTCAATGTAAATTTTCCTATGTTCGATGCGTTTTGGGACGCATCAAAGCATCGAGTGCGATTTCATTGGCTCTGATTTTAGTAGTTCTAACGCAACTTACATTTAACGTCAAAATGAAATGTGTTATTCATTAATCGCCTACATCACTAATGGAATGTTAATATTAAACAGAAAAGAAAAATGAAAAAGAGGAGAACAGATTTAGCTTAAATGCATAAATAATAGAAAAACAGATTCCTGTTACTTCGGTTTGCTAATATTTCAAGATAAGTATATACATTGCTTCAATTTCACTGAAGATTATTAGGAACTTCGATTCAGCGTATTGTGTAAACCATTTGATCAGGACCACCCCGAGTACGTTGTTTTGGGTGTACCAGCAAAAATGACGTCACAAAACTGCCATTCGGCAGTTTTAAATATAATTATTGTAAATTTGAAGAGTGTGGCGAGGCAGGTTTGCAAGTACCGCACCTAGGTCTGCTGCCACCACAACACTGGGGTGTTAGGTGTGCTGCTTCATTTGGCAAACATTTCAATTTTCATTTATTTGTTAACATAATACTCAATAAAGATAATGTAGGTGTATTTATTCATTTATTGAATGCGTAACTTACAATGAATTGAATTTTTACTTTAGGTAAACATGCATAAGCTATAAATTTTCCGACATTCGTTGTTTTTTTAAAAGAGTTCAATTTGAAGCTTTGAGCGAGTGTTTTCCACTCCCAGACTAAGCACGAAGTAAAATTTCGAGTTTAGAAAAGCCCCGTGAAAATTTGTCGAGGGTCGCGCAGCGACCCGAGACAAATTTTCTGGGCTTTTCTAAACTCAAAATTTTACTTCATGCGCTACGCGTATAAAACACAGATTTCAAGTGTAGTTCGAATATACATAAAATACATAAATTTCACAATATTTTAGTGTTTTATACGCGTGGTGCAAGAAGTAAAATTTCGAGTTTAGAAAAGCCCAGAATATTTGTCTTGGGTCGCGGCGCGGCCCTCGACAAATTTTCACGGGGCTTTTCTAAACTCGAAATTTTACTTTATGCTTAGTCTGGGAGTAGAAACTCGTTTAAAGCTTCAAATTAAACTTAAGAAAAACAAGGAATATCTAAAGGTTTACAGAAAATTGGCTGAATTTGGAATACGTATACTTAAAAGAAAAACTCCCTGTATGTTTCACGACGGTATTAATCTTGATTGCCTTGAAATGCCGATGTCTTGCTTTGGATAAAAAAGTATGTTCCGTATCCCCACACACTGCACTTATCGTAAACGCACAAGATTTAATAACTGACATATTTTATTTTGACGTTACATGTACCCTATTTACATTAGTCTTAATTTGCATTAAAACTACTAAACATCGTAACCAATGAAATCGCACCCAGAAGAATGTAAAATGGGCTGACTATATTACCATTGGATATCGTAGATAATTACATTGCACTCAATGCTTTGATGCGTCCCAGAACAAATCGAACATAGGAAAATTTACAGTAAACATTTGCTGGCATGTTCGGTGTTACTTAAAACTCTCTGTATGTTTCATTCTCATAATTTATTAAGAAATAACGATTTCTGATAATCCACACAGAAGAGAAAAAAGTTGTCTAAAATTATAAAATTTTGATGATAAGTTATCGTAAATTTTTTAACATTAAAACATGATTTTAACATTTTTTTTAAATAGCATTAAACATATTCATTTCCTCACTCTACTCTAAAAGTGGTCAACATATGTAGCACTAAACAATTTAAAAAAAATGTTTTTTTCAATTTTCAAAGTATTTGATAATTGAAAATAATGTAACTTTAAATTATTACTAAAAATACTGTTTTAATAAGAAAATAAATGAGTTTATAAAAAATGTTTAAACTTCTAGATTAGACATTAAGTAAAATTTCGAGTTTAGAAATGCCTGACAATTTGGATTTGCCGGCACGACTCGCTTCGATCGCCGCGCCGGAAAATACAAAAAAAAAACTGTTTAATTTTACTTCATTTGCCAAGCGTATTAAACATTGATTTAAAGTTAAATTCAACATATACTTAATGTATGAAATTAGAAGTGCTTTTTATAGCTAATAATAATAATAATAATACAAGAAAACAAAAAAAATATTTTTCCATATTTATTTTTTGAATCAAAATTAGTTTTAGTTAACAAAACTGACCAAAATCATTAACTCTTAAGAAAGTTGATAAGAATCATTAAAAAGTACAAACAAGTATAAAACTCATAAAGTTTGAATGAAACCGCAAGCGACATCTATTATACAAAAGTAGGTTAATCAACTTAAAGGTTTTATTACACGAAGTATATAAATATCACTGTTGAAGTTGAAATACTGTAAATATTTTAATATTTCAAATTCTACGCCAAACATTTTCCTATAAATGTTAAATGTAAACACAATTACAACAAACAGAGCTAAATTCATATTTATAGAAAAGGTTGGGTAATATTAAGGAGACGATGAAAATAGCTATTCCTTCAAAGGGGGTCGATGATAAAAAAAAGGTTGGAAAACCGCGTGGTAGAGAGTCTGCTTATTAATTTATATATACCCTTGATATAATATACCCATGCAAATGAAAATAAGTTTATTTAATTAAATTATTTTGAAAGTAGGAGAATTTCTAAAGAAAAATCACCTACCTGTATAATCTAAATTAGGTTGTGCCATTTTCGACAGTCTCGATGTCCACGGCTGACAGGGCACAGGTTCCACTCCGTCGACATCGTTCACTCTTTCTGGAAAAAAAAGAAATGGCGGAATAAAATCGTCAATTCAAGATGAGATTCCGTGTCGTCATGGGAATTCGACGTTAAAGGACTATTATTTAGAAAGGCCAGGAGTTTCTCTCGAACGTTAACAAACGTAAACTTTTTAGGGTACAAGGGGGCTTATTGAGAACATCAGGGAACAGGCCTGAATTATAAATTCTTTCCTTCGTCCGCTTTAAAAATTGCTGTTTTGTTTGGGATCTCTATCAGCGACGAAAAATTGTACGTGTAAATACATTTTCCAGAGTCTGTGCCCACAATGAGGGATTCTATCGCATTTTATGAATACACATTTTTACCACAATCTTTACAAATTACATTGTGCACAAGATAAAATTTTAATTAAAAAATCAGTGATTTTAATTGAAGCTTTTCATACGAAAAAAATCATAACAGATATGATTATATTTCTAACAACTCTATACCTTTTTAACATCAAATTAGGACTAATCAATATCAAAATGACAATAAACAATCTTAAATTGGGACTTCAAACCTAGCTGTCAGTTCAAGCAAATCAAATTAGGATTCAACCATATTTTGCTTTTCTAAACTCGAAATTTTACTTTATGCGCCACGCGTATAAAACACTGATTTCAAAAATTAACGTTATCTCTGAGTTTCACGAAAACCATCAAGGTTTTAAAAATAACATTTAAAAATGTTGACACGTTTCATGAATTTTACACGATTTCGACCATTTTTCGTGAATTTTTAAGTTATTAGTCAATTTTTAAAACCTTAATTCATTTTTATTTCCTTTAATTTTCAAAATTCTGAGGATTTTCTTGAATCTTCGTTATTTCCGAAATTTAAGAAAATCATCAGAATTTTGAAAACTATAGAAAATAAAAATGAGTTAAGAATTCACTGATGACTTGAAAATTTACGAAAACTGGTCGAAATCGTGTAAAATTCATGAACTTTTTTTTCATTTTTAAATGTTATTTTTAAAGCCTCGATAGTTTTCGTGAAATTTAAAGATAACGGTAGTTTTTGAAATCAGTGTTTTATACGCGTGGCGCATGAAGTACATTTCGAGTTGAGAAAGCCTCAAAATATGGTTAAATTCTAATTTGATTTGCCTAAACTGACAGCTATGTTTGAAGTCCCAATTTGAAACTGTTTATTTTCGAAAATAACGGAAATTCAAAAAAATCATCAGAATTTTCACAATTAAAGGAAATCAAAATGAGTTAAGGATTTAAAAACTGACTAATAACTTGAAAATTCACGAAAAAATGGTCGAAATCATGTAAAATTCATGAAAAGCGTAAACATTTTTAAATGTAACGAAAATGTAGGAAATTTACAAAAACGACCATGATTTAAAAAGTTTAAACAAAACTCGTATTGAGTTGTCTATGTCTGTAGTATATATTTTTAGCTTTATATTAAATCAGTACGTGTTTTATACGCGTGACGCATGAAGTAAAATTTCGAGTTTAGAAAAAAACAAAAGAGATATAGAATTGACATTCTGTACATTTAACTTAAATTAATCCTTAGAACATACAATATAATTGTCAGAAGTTATAGAGGGTGTTTTAATTATTTGTCAATGATGATGCATGATTTCCAGTTTACATTTCCTGCTCTTTTCAATAGTGTAAAACTAAAATATGGTTGCTATTAGAAAAATTTAACGTTGATGTCTTATCTTAAAAAAGGGAAATCTAACAAAATTGACAACATTTATACAGGGTATCCATGTATATAAATGTTGTCAATTTTTTTATATTTTACGACTTTTATTTTGACTACATTTCGAATTTCAGGTTGTTGTCTTTGTAATTAAAAAAGTTATGACAAAAATAAAATTTGTTAGATTTTGACTTTTTCGCCATATTTTTAAAACAAATGTCGCTTGTTGAAATTTGTCAACGTAGTGTTACTTTGTAACAAAAGTAGAATCTTTTGTCTAATTTAACCTTCTTCGTATCTCTAATAGTTTAAGAAATTCTAATGGTGAGTAACTAAGCACGATAAAGCAAATGAGTGATATACGGCATCTTTATTCAGGAGTACCATTTATATTTAGATATCTACATATGCACAGTTTATACAACATTTTACGATTACATTATAATGTGTTAGTACGTCCCTGTCTATTGACCATTGGTCTTTCCGCTTCCCAACATTTTACTAAGTATGGTAAATCAATAGCATCTAATGATTTTCAGGTTCCCACTAACCCGCTAGACCAGATATTGAGAAGATTTTTTTATTTAAAATTTGGTCCCTACCAATAAGTTTTAGCAAAGAAACAAAATGGCAACGGTAAAATTGCAAACAGGATATATTATATTTTGTTGCCGAAACACGCACTTGTTGGGTGGGTGAGATTTTTATTACCACTTTCAATATTTTGATATTAAACATAATTTTAATCAATTCGTGCAGATAAAATAGTAAGTATACTACACTGCTTAGAAATTTTTTCATTTAATTAATTTAAAAATAGCAAGTACCTACTTCAGGCGTAATCCATTCGTTCTTCATAAACTTCGATTGGTTTAATTCCAGCAATACGAAGGCAATGCGATTCAGCCGTGAAGAGCGGATGACGGAAAGGTCATTACCAGATAGGGAACATAATATTAATACAGAATTGACCTATATCGGCACTCGAGCAAAATCGATACCAACACGATTACACGAAAATATTACTGAAAAATTGCCTCCTCGCGAATTTTCAAGCTTAAAAACTTCCAAGTCCTTAAGAGGTTTACGCCATAAATAGGAGACAAAACTTTCGGCTAAAGTACATTTACATAAAATTTGTTATTGTCGTCGGCGTTCGCTAATAATGTTCTTGAATTATAAATTGATTACATTTTTGTCTTTAAAAAGTTCCTCGGAAATTCTACTTACCAGTAAATTCGAGTCCTGCCAACTTCCACGTTCCTTTTTTCGTGACTAAAATGCTCGCTGGGCATATGTTTCTGTGCAGCACGTGACCCGAGTAATGGAGAAAAGATAATGCCTCAGTTATCTAAAAAAATAATAATGAAATATTACTAATAAAATGATCTTAGCATAATAAAGAATGTACAAAAATTCTTAGTAGTAATAAATACATACGAGTAAATGACCATTTTTCGATTCATTTTTTGTTGGATAAACATATTAACAATAAATAACGCCAAAATTGAACCTATTTTATCTTAATTTTGGCAAAAATCATTATTCGTATGTAACTTTTATTAAATCACAGCCTACTAGAAACGTTAGAGTATTTGGTGTTAAATTTTTATTAAAAAAAACATAAAATGTAAAAAAGAAGAGTTTATTAGGCTTAATTTTATTTTTGACGTCGAGTCTATAATATGACATTTTGCCACTGAACTTTGAATTATTTTATGGTAACTTAAAAATAACTTGTGTTGTTAAATCTGCGGAGGTGTTTAATCAAAATCAAAATCTAAGAAATGGGGATTGTAATACTGGTAAATCGGATAAATATGTTTGTACACAACCATATAAGAGCTAGCATTTAAAACATTTTTAAAACTATTATCAGTTTACATTAAAGAAATTGTCAAAACATTATTACCTATTATCAACACTAAAAGCTATACACCCAAGTCCATTTACTTAATCAGTGATTAGTACTTCTTAAAAATACAACAATTGTATTTACAAATTGTTTACACAATTGCATAGTGATGAAAAATACATATTTAGCAGATTTTACAAATTTATAATGTTCCTATATTCTAGAATTTTGACTTAGACAGAGGTTTAACCAATGTTTAGTGGATAATTAAAGTTAATCAGTAGGGGTGCAAATGGGCCTAAATATCAGTTTTTGTATTATTAACATAACTAATGTAAAAATACCGATAATTTAAAATTAGGTAATATTCTGAGTAACATTATCGGAAATATGAAAATTAAAATTTAAACTTAAAAGTTACTGTGCAGCAAAAAAATCATGTAATCGTCATAATTGTAAACATTCCAAATAAAAAGTAAATCAAAAATGTACAGGAAGTTCAATTTCTTCCAAAATATATAAAAGTAAAACTGAATTGGTAAGAATATGTGTGAATTTAAAAAAAAATCTATAAACATTGAAAAAAGTGCGTGGTATAAATTTGTTGCATTTTCGATATTTTTTTTGTTATTAATATTTTTAGCGCCAGCAAATGTAAATTTGCAGGCTTTTCTAGACACGAAATATTTTCTTTATGCTTAATCAATTTTACCCAATTTATCAATCTCTAATCCAACATAAAAATAGTGCCATTGTTTTCTAAGCTTATCTCATTGATGACAGTATCATCGACATTTGACAGTATCATCGACATTTGTGAAAAAAATGACAATTTCAAAAAAACAAAAAAAACAAATTTATTTTGATAATGCAGATTAATAAAAGACAATTGAATCAAAAATTGAAGAAAACAAATACAATTATAAGGTTTTTGATGTTTGTAATTTTGTATACAAATCGATAAAATGCAATTGAATCCAGACAAAATAACATTAATAAGTTGTGGTAACGAAACATCGAAATCAATAAGTTAAAAAAACAAACATCTCCAAAATTGGAAATTCATAAATTCTAAATTTTAATATGTATTTCATGAAATATAAAATTACGAAAATATAAACTGTAAACAGTAAATTTTAATTAAACCGTATTCCGAAAATGGAACTCTAGTTTTTTTCCCGAGTTATGAAATACGTGTAGTCGCACGAGTTTGTTCGCGTTATTAAAAACAATAATTCGGGGAAAAACGGGCTAATAAGACTACTAAGACAATAAATATGAGAATATTCTCGTAATTTTAATATTTGTATGTAAAGTTCTGCAAACTAAAAGCGTAAGCAAGTTTGTTCGAATTCGAAATATACTTATATAATATTTTATTTTTAAATTTAAATATTAATAAATGTTTTTATTTTAATTTTAAATAAAGTCGCCAAAACCCAAACATCATTAAAATTAACAAAATAATCTCTAATATCTTGTCAAAATTACCACAAGTAGATAAAACTTCAACATTTACCGCATCAACAAAAAATATAAATTTGTAATTTTTACAAAGAATTTTGAGCACTTTTTTGTTGAATATTTATCATAAAATAGGAGAAAATTGACAAATTTAGCAAAAAATATATCTACAGGCAACAATAAAAATTTATAATATTACAAAAAAATCCTCAACAAGCAGAAACATTTCATAATTCTTAATAAAAAATAAAATCAACTAAAATTGACCAATATAGGTTCCACACATTCAAAATTGATTGAAAATATCATACAAAGAAACTTGTAAATTTACGAAGCTAATTAAATTGGTTCAAATTTTTAAATTCAACCTTTATCAAGTGAATTCTACCTCTTGGTTAAGCATGAAGTGAAATTTCGAGTTTAGAAAAGCCTTCAAATTTGGTTTTATTTTCTAAACTCGAAATTTTACTTCATGCGCCACTCGTATAAAACACTGAAATATTTTGGAATTCGAAATTTACAGGGATTGTTTCTTTTATGTATAGGTACCTTAATTATTTTTGCAAATTATTTGAATTTTGAAAACGTAAGATTTGCTTAAACAAAATAGACATTTGTAAGATGTATAACCGTACGATTAAACATAAGGTACGATTCACGAGAGGTGATGATTTGTAGTGCTTTCTGCACCATTACATGTAATACGAAAATAGTTTGATGTCATTAGATTACGTGTGTGAAAAAAGACAGAAAACTTCATAATATGTCTGCTATGGTTTTAAGATGAAACACGCGAAAACGTATGTTCCGGTATGCAGCTTTAAAATTTTATGGTTAAACGTCATATTTTGACAATTTCTTTGTAAAACTAAATCTGCAACAACCCAGCCAATCATTTTAGTTAATGTGCACAATCGTTTCAAATGTGAGGTTAAGTTGTATAATTCCAATTTCCACATCTACTTAATAGTTCAGGTTTTTACAGAAATAAATAATGCATTTTTGTTGATTTTGTGTAAGCTCAAACAAAAATATTAGTTAAATCGAATGCGCATTCAGTAGATTGGCAAATAGTCACTGGATTAATCCGTTAATACAGGGAATTTTTCTTTTAAGTATATATGCAGGGAATTTTCTGTTAGGTATACATTTGCATGCGCAATATAAAGCTTAAAAAAAAGTGTTTTCCACTCCCAGACTAAGCATAAAGTAAAATTTCGAGTTTAGAAAAGCCTGAAAATTTGGTTTGGTCGCGTAGCGCGGAGCGGCCAAACTAAATTTTCAGGCTTTTCTAAACTCGAAATTTTACTTCATGCGCCACGCATATTAAACACTGAAAGCACTGAAATATTATGAACGAGTAAACTTCGCTTGAAATCAATGTCTTATACGCGTGGCGCATGAAGTAAAATTTCGAGTTTAGAAAAGCCTGAAAATTTGGTTTGGTCGCTCCGCGCTTCGCGCTACGCGACCAAACAAAATTTACAGGCTTTTCTAAACTCGAAATTTTACTTCATGCTTAACCTGGGAGTAGAAAACACTCGTTTAAACTTAAAATTGACCTCTTTTAAGAAAATAACGAATATTTAAAAATGTACAAAACGTAATGGGTTATGAATACTCAAAAGAAAAAATTCACAAAAAATTATGATTTAAAGCTTTTCTAAAAGAAAGAACACTAATATACTCGCGACCTAAACAGTATGACATTGTCATGTAACGTCAACATTTTACACAACTAGGAAAATTCGTTGCAGATACAACTGTCGACATACTCTCTAAAAAATTTGAACCATACATTCCACATCAATAAGTCATAGAACATCTCTCCCGAAATCCGCTATAATAGGGAATTTTATTTTATCGTTTTTCGACATACGGTAACGCTAAGCAAGTTTAGCGTAGACGATAGCGTTACCGAATTTCAAAAAACAAAAAACCAAAACATCCTAATAATAAGCCTGAAATGTTACTCTATGCTTAATCAAGGAGTGGAAACACTCGACAGAAACTTTAAATTAAATGGATTATAGAAACAACAATATATTCTAGTTTGAACGGGGGTGAGGCAGTGCTGTCCGCTGAGCTTGTTATTATTTAACATATATGTTAGCGAATTGGAAAAGGTTTTGAGAAACGGGCAAGCGGGCAGGGTAGTGATCGGAAAAAGGAAGGTATGGATGCTAGCGTATGCGGATGATATTGTGCTTGTGGTGAGAAACTGGGGAGAGATGAATGAGGTGATGCAGAGGGTGGAGAGGTATATGGACAAGCGAGGGCTGCAAGTTAATGCAAGGAAAACAAAGTGGATGAAATTTAGGAACAGACGAAGAGAAAGAAGAGTAGATGAATTAAGGTGATTGAGAGGGTGAAAGAATTTAAATATTTGGGCTTCATATTTAAAGCGACAGGTGGTTACGGGGAGCACGCTAAATAGGTACAAGGGAAAGCCAGGAAAGCATGGGGTATTGTAAGGAAGAAGTTGGGAAAATGGTTTGCTAGCAACTTCCAATTGGCGTGCAAACTATGGGATGCGTGTATAAAGCCCATTTTGTTGTATGGAGTGGAAGCATGGGGTATAAATGAGTATGAATGCATTAAAAGAGAGCAGATGTGGTTCCTGAAGCAGATTCTGGGGTTGGAAAGGTCAACCCCTGAATACATTCTGCTTCAGGAAACAAATAGAATGAGTATACATGGTGAGGTAATGGAGAGAGTGGTGAAGTATGAGATGAAGTTGTGTGAATTGGAAAGTGAGAGACTGGTGAAAGAGGTATGGAGAACGTGCAAGGGATTAGGGAGGAGTGAGTGTGGAGTATGAAGCGCAGAGAGATGTATGAAAGGGCAGGAGATTCTGAGGATAGTGTAAACGAATGGTTAGAGAAGGGGGTGAATGTGGCTGCTTGCATAAAAGAAAAGTGGAAAGAGGTGGAGATGCAGGAGAGGCAAGGGTGTATAGGGAGGAGCGGATACAATCCAATATACGAAAGGTGGTAAGTGCATGGGAACGTGCCAGGGTACCTATCCAATAGTGACTTGTCGAAGGAGACTAAGATAACCCTGGCAAGAGCTAGATGTGGTTCGGAGGAGAGAGGAAGGAAGGTCTGGATGGGGGAAAGGTATGGTAAATGTGTGTTGTGCGCAAGTGGACGAGATACATGGAGTCATTTGGGAGAGGAGTGTGAAGGGGTGATGTGGAATGGCTAGGGGGAAAAAGGAGTGTAACGGAATGGATGAGAGAGGACGGAGCTGGCGTAAAGATGGTAACGGTACTGGGTTGGCGGAGGGCGGAAAAAAGAAAGGAAATGATATAATTTTTTGTTCAATTATTATTTTTTTGTTTGTAGTTTTATTTTTTATATGCCAATAAAGGTCTTTTTTCTATATTCTAGTTTAGAAAAGCCTACACTTTTTCAGGCTTATCTAAACTCGAAATTTTATTTTACATGAGTGATTAATTGAATGTTAGTTATTAATTGTCTATATATAATTAATTACTCTTACGCCAAAAACAACGATAATGCGAGTCACTGAAAAATTATGGGTAAACCGATTATTTTAGTCATGTCTAAATCCATTCTTGTTTAGGTCTTCATTTTATAGTTTTAGATATTTTGTTTGAGTTGTGTTTAACAATACGTTCGTATGCTGAGAACATATTGCTAAACACAACTCAAACCGTATACCTGTATTTATAACAAAATCCCTTTAATCATTTATAAATATCCCGTATATTATAAGTATACATTAATTTACTTGAAGTGGTAAACAATATTACTGGAGCCGTATATTTACGATGCGGTAAATACGGGCAATGTAATATATTCACTAATTCATACACATAATCACGCGGTTAATACATATTTTATTAGATCTATTATTAAAGTATTGGCTATCAAGTTAATACACGCTGTTTGATGGATTGTATTAATTATACTATATAATAGCCACCCATATGTGCAGATAAATTATAACTTCTGAAGTAGTTGTTAATTTTTTTCTGGCTACGGCCTTGCTGCCAGTCATCATATTGAATAATAAATAAAATTGAACAATACAATAGAAACAGAATTAAAGGTATATATTCTTTTTCTATTGATATTAATAAATAAAACCAGTATTCTATTTCCGAAAAAAAATGAATATTTTACGATAACTTTGTTGTTTAATGATTTAACAAAAACAAAGTCATACCTTAAACCACGAGACCGTAGCTCGAGCGATTTTGTGACTTTGCTCAAGTTACATTTGTTAAATACAACAAAACTTAAGTGAAATATTTAAATTTTGCCTGGATAAAAAATTAAACTCAAGTGGTTTTCGACATGATTATTTTACGAAAACTTATTCCCGGCACATCTGCACTCAATATCCTCAAATGGACCTAAACAAATGTTGAAGTATAGGTTATAATTACTTCAACATTTGTTTAGGTCCATTTGAGGATATTGAGTGCAGATGTGCCGGGAATAAGTTTTCGTAAAATAATCATGTCGAAAACCACTTGAGTTTTGCACACTTGTAAATAAAACACTTTTTACTTTGTTTAACCACTGGATTTTACATTTAATTGTGTGACTAGTTTCGACTATCTAGTAGTCATTCTCAAACTAAAGTCGTTCACTTTAGTTTTAGAATGACTACTAGATAGTCGAAACTAGTCACACAATTAAATGTAAAATCCAGTGGTTAAACAAAGTAAAAAGTGTTTTATTTACAAGCGTATTTAAGATGTACCACAAAGTGAACGCCTACAACATCAAACACTTGAGTTTTATTTTTTATCCAGGCAAAATTTAAATATTTCACTTAAGTTTTGTTAAGCGCCATTGATGCAATAACGCAACAATATTAATTTTTTAAAACTACTAACTAAGTAAATTAATTTGATACATTGTATTATTTGACTCGTATTAAGAATGAGTAAAGAAAAATGTAAATATATTATCTAAACATTTAGATTGTTACTCATTTTAGAAAGTATGTATTTTTCAGTGTATTTCTAATTTCACAATATTTTGTTTTATACGCGTGGCACATGAAGTAACCTTTCAAGTTTAGAAAAGCTAAACCCAATCTTCAGGTTTATTTAAACTCGAAATTTAATTTCATGCTTAATCTGGGAGTGGAAATACTCGTTCGAAACTTCAAATTGAATGCTTTTATAAAATCGACGAATGCTTGAAAATTTGCAGCGTATACATTATGTATACCGGGTGACTCATTTTAAATAATCCACTGGAATATCTCGACAAATATGCATCATATAAAAAAATGTTTCGAACAAAAGTTTAATATTTTCGAGAGAGCCATCTCACCCGGTTAGGGAGTTAAATGGAAAAAAAACATTTCTTGTATAAATATTGCGTAAAGAGACATTTAAGAGAGACAAGTAAAGTTATACAAATATTCAGTCTCTCGTACCAATATGAATACAATTTCATTTCTCATTTATTTCGCATTATATAGTTTCAACAATTTTTACGACATTTAAAATGCGGACAATTATTTCATATCAACAATTCAAATCACGTTGAAAACGAGTGAGCAGGTAGGCAATTACACAAGTTTCAAGAGAATTTGCATTCATTACTGCTTGCAGACTGTTGCAATAATTTAGGTAGGAATTCGTTGTTGGCGAAAATGAAATGAAATATGCATTGTATGTGAAAACGTTTGTAACTTCTCTATGAACAACTCACGCAATTAATCTGTTGTAAAATTTAGGGGTAAATCAAAGTTAGTTTTTAAGGAATTGCATAAAATTAGTTTGTACCACTGGTTGTGTGTAGTAAGAAACTATGAACCCGATTTTTTGCACACCATATTTCGTGGATAAGAAACCATATGAACCAGATTTATTGAAAATATGTGAATATGTTTCTTGTAGCACATCAAAGTAGAGATACGTTGATAATAAATAAAACTGTTTCTTTAATATACAACATGTGAATAGTCGTAGAAAAAGTACAGTGTACAATTCGCATGGAATGCCTTGTAATAATTTCTACAATCGCCTGCGGCTCGTGCAGCAAGTTTCATACTCGTAGGAAATAATCATCATTTTATGCTCGCCAGGACCGGATGGAGTTTTTCCCGCCCTACTGCAGTGGGGAAGAGAGGAACTCGTGAAGCACCTAGTCGTGCTTTATAGGTCCAGCCTGGCGACGGGATACATCCCAAAGGCCTGGAGACAAGTCAGGGTAGTTTTCATTCCCAAGCCTGGCAAAGCTGATTACACGGAACCAAAAGCTTACAGGCCGATATCGCTCTCGTCTTTCCTCCTAAAAACAATGGAGAGACTGTGTGAGAGATATATAAGAGGCAAAACACTTCAGGAATTACCACTGGAGAAGGCGCAACATGCATTCACAAGGGGTAGATCAACTAACTCGGCACTACACAGTGTTGTAGGCGAGATAGAGAAATCGTTGGATTCACGCGAATCCACCCTGAATGTATTTGTTGACATTGAAGGCGCTTTAGACAAAACAACCTTACCAAAGATACGGAACGCCCTGGATAGGCGCGGAGTCCCAGTATCAATAGCTGACTGGATTAGCAATGCGCATGCTAACAGGACAGTCAGCGCGGAGGCAGGGGGACAACGTATCTCCTGCAACATAAGCCGTGGATGCCCGCAGGGAGGTGTATTATCCCCCCTGCTGTGGAACATGGTGCTTGATAGCCTATTGAAGGAACTGCGCACGCAAGGGATTAGGGTCACAGCCTATACTGATGACCTAGCCATCCTAGTAAGTGGATAATTTGAAGATGCCATATGCAGCAGGATGCAGACGGCACTTGACACGCCCACCAAATGGTGTCAAGATCACTCCCTCTCTGTTAATCCAGCAAAGACGGAGATGGTCATGTTCACCAGGAAAAGGAGGGTACCTCAAAGGGCACCCTCGCAAATGGATACGATATTGCTGTACAGCAAGGAAGTCAAATACCTGGGTATAACCATCGACAATAAACTGAGCTGGAAATCGCATATCGATATCAAAACAAACAAGGCCATAAGGGCATTCTGGCAGTATAGACGTGTAGTGGGGAGGACATGGGGTCTGAAACCAAAAGCGACACTATGGGTCTACAAAGCGATAATAAGGCCAATGCTTGCTTATGGCGCCTCTGTGTGGTGGTCAAGAACGAAACTACAGACCACAATGAGGCGCCTATCCCAGATACAAAGAATAGCTTGTCTCGGGGCGACGGAAGGAACCTGGGCATCAACCTAAAGACTCCAATGGGAGAGAACACGACCATCGCACAACTAGAAGTGATGGGAGTAGCACTTGCGGCTGAAACCATACAGAACCGCAACGTGAGGAACAAAAAGCTACTCATCCTAACAGATAGCAGGCAGGCTCTGATGGCTCTGAAAAACAGAGTAACGACATCGGAGACAGTTCTGGACTGCCACAGCAAACTCAGGCTTGCTGCTGCAGAAAACAGAATTGAGATATCATGGGTGAAAGCCCATGACATTAATGTAGGCAATCGAAGGGCGGATAAGCTGGCTAGAGCAGCGGCTGGGGAAACTATTTCCTCGCCACAGCCGCTAGTAAAACCCACCATCTCGACCCGAATTGATCCACAACGAAATCCTGAAGAAATTCAGGGAACGCTGGGATGACATCAAGGACTGTAGGATGTCCAGGGAAACCATAGGGTATCCGAACAAAAATACGGCACTACACTACCTGCAAATGAGCAGAAATAATCTAAGACGCATAACGGCCGTTCTCACGGGCCATTGTGGACTAAATGGGCATCTCTACAAAATGGGAGTCGTTGACTCGACAGATTGTAGAGGCTGTCATGAGGAGGACGAGACTGCCGAGCACATCCTTTGGGTTTGCCCAGCACTCGCTTCGCAAAGGGAGGAAATTCTGGCGTCCAGATGGCCGACATTGGCCGACATTAGGGAAGAGTCAACCGCTGCTCTGCTGGCCTTTCTCGACAGAGTGGGGGGGGGGGGGGATGCAAAAAGGGCCTATTGGGGTCTGATTGCTATGTCTAGGTACACACCCCCTTTATGATCCAGATCCAGATCCAGATCCAGATGCTCATTGTACAATATACCGGGTTTTGACTTGGCGGACGCAACATAGGAAACCCTATGTAAATTTTGCAATGTTCAAATTTTGGCTCCCCTATCTATTTTAGAAAAAAATTAAACTAAAAAAAATAACATGCGATTTCCTATGTTGCGCCTGCCAAGTCAACCGGTAGATACTATTACGCAATTGAGGTTGAAAGTTACCAAGCTTTACAGGGAAAGCCGTGATATTATTTTTTTATTAATAAACATAAGTATCTCAATTATTTTTTAAGCTGCACAAATTGTTTTAATTTCTTTTGCAAAAACTATGTATCACATTTTTTAAAGTTTCCCAATAATTTATTGATGTATTATTTGGGAAAAGAACATTAACAACTATTAGCAGTTTGCAGTTTTAATACATAATGAAATTTAAAGATGTACTGTAACACACACAATTCCATACAATATAAAACCTATTTATGGAATCCTTCCTGTTTTAGGAATTCGACATAAATTATTTACGACCTCATTCTTGCACCTGTATAGCCAATCATGCATTATTGAAGATGTTACCTCTAGGGATTTCCGCACTAGGAAAAACATTGAAATGTGCCAGGAGTGAGTCGATAATCTATAATTTCGTTTCGAGCAAAACAAATAGAAATAGAAATTCCGATTTATTGAAGTTTTCGTAATAAATGATGTATAACTAATTATTATACAATTATTCGTGTTTTTATAATTATTTCATTACAATATCATAATATGCTGTAAAAGTATATCTATAGATATAAGTTAATTATAAAGTTTTGTTAGAGTGTTTTTAATGATATTATGTGGTTATACATATAACAAAATAATGAGAATGTTATTATATTTTTCCTTATGTAGGTACTACATACTTATACATACTTATACAAGGATGTTTCATTTTAAGTATACATATCTCGATTTGTAAATGTTCAGACATTAGATGTTTTTGTAATGCGTTCAATTTGAAGCTTCTAACGAGTGTTTCCACTGCTAATTTAGCAGTATGCTAAAGATGTATAATTTGAACTTTACATAAAACCAGTATTTTTTACGCGTGGCACATGACGTAAAATTTCCAGTTTAGAAAAGCTACAAAATTTGGAATTATCGTTCCGCTTCGCTACGCGGCCAAACCAAATAATCAGATTATTCTAAACTCGAAATGTTACTTCATGCTTATTTGTGAAAATTAAATCACTACAAAAAATTAAAATAACTGTATAATATAATAAAAATACATGGTTTTTTTCTTTTAAGTGTACATACCTCGATATAGATTGTACATTTTTAGGTCAAAAATGTACAATCTATATCGAGGTATGTACACTTAAAAGAAAAAAACCATGTATTTTTATTATATTATACAGTTATTTTAATTTTTTGTAGTGATTTAATTTTCACAAATTCAATAAAGAAAATGTGTTTTTAAACTTTGTCTGCGATTTTTATTTTGAATACCAAATAGAACGTTTATATCAGCGTTGTGTAATTGCGTTATTATGAGGGTAGATAAATTCAATATTCATAATTTTGTGGATGTTTCATTGTGAAAGACATTAAGTGTATTTTCATTTTGCTAGCTCGCTGTTTTCTGAAACAGGCCTACACATTTTATCGATTGCAAACATAATATTGAAATTTTTTAATAGAATGTTTCTCCGTTAATTTTACGATCGCAAGTATTAAAATAAACACGTAAGTTATAAGAGTGTACGACAATTTTGTATACCTATTAATTCAAACAGTAAAATAGATTAAGTGCATAGGAAATCAATTCCACTTAATAGAATTTGCTTTTAAATAGTATAGACCTATATATACCGTGTTACCGTTATATTTGAATTCAGAGTTAAGCGCTAGTTGGCCCCTAAGTTACCTAAATATGTCAGTAACCGTAGCTCGGAGGATGATAGAAAAGCGGCGATTATAGAAAGCTTTCGTACCGGACGAACGTCAGCTTACACGAGTCATTTGGTGTAAAAAATTTTCTCTGACAACGTTGACATGTTTTGGTCGAAGGGCTTTTGGTCTCTTGCCAGTCCCAACCTAAACCCTCTAGACTACTACGCGTGGAGCGCATTCAAGAGACAAATCAACAAGTCTAGGCAACCTAATGACAACTTCCTCCGGGCCGCTATCGAGGTAGAATATGAACAGCGATCAATTGAAAACATCGTGCTCACTCTTTAGTCCAAGGATTGAGGTGATATACGCGCAGGATGGCTATATAGAATAAAAGTTCTAAGCAAAGATCCTATATATGAGATATAACAAACAATTTGATATCTTTGTATATTTGCTTAAAAAACAACTTTTTGCACACAACATTTTTTGGCCGGATTGTAACGGAGCACCCTGTACTCCTATATGATCGTTTAGTAGATTTATCAATGTACTCTTTATTTACATTCATTACAAACATCTTATACAAGGACGATTCTCATGTAATTTAGTCACTATTCCACACTTACAAAAAAATTATATTAACAGAATTAATCATATCCAGGCGCATTCACCTTTTGGAAGTATTTATTACAAAATTGTAACTTCTTATCATCACAGCTTTGAATGCAACGTTTGATTTATTTTTGTCTATATTATTATTATAAAGTAAAACGATTAGGAAGTCTGTAATAAGTCAATAGGGGTCATGTGTAAAATTTATATTTGGACAAAATTATTTAAATAATTGACGCTAAGAATTTACAAAAGTCATATAAAAAAATGATTTCAATTTATAAGGAGAGAAAAGAATATGATAAGATAGTCTTCGTTGATAATTAAAAGGCGAGCGCACTGAGCCTTAAAAATAAAAAGCAAATTCAAGGCTAAAAGCGTGCAAATCTTGCAAAACAAAATTATGTGCAAGCGGGGGAATCAACGTGACGCGCGAGCGCTTCGTATCCTTATATGGCTATACGTATACGAAGAGCACTGATAAAACCATCGCGAAATAGAAGAAAGGGATTTTTTTCCACGATAACCCGAACGAGGAAGTTGTAAACGAGAAAGTACAGAACCGAAGTGACCAACTTAGGAAACAAAAGGTAAATTATAAATCGTTATAAGTGATTAGAAAACAGTGTTAGAAATAGATTAGAATACAGTGTTAGAAAAAGGAACACCGAATTAAAGTCGCAAACCATCTTTTTTATCGTATACAAGAAATGTAGGAAAAAGCCGAATTAAAGTCGCGAACCATGTTTCTTACCGTTTACAAGAAATGTAGGAAAAAGAGGAATTAAAGTCGCGAGACAATTTTCTTATGGTTTACAAGAAATGTAGGAATAAGCCGAATTAAAGTCGCAAATCATGCTTTTTATCGTTTACAAGAAATGTAGGAAAAAGCCGAATTAAGGTCGCGAACCATGTTTCTTATCGTTTACAAGAAATGTAGGAAAAAGCCGAATTAAAGTCGCGAACCATGTTTTGTTAAAGTTTACAAGAAATGTAGGAAAAAGCGGAATTAAAGTCGCGAGCCAATTTTCTTATGATTTACCAGAAATGTAGGAAAAAGCCGAATTAAAGTCGCAAACCATGCTTTTTATCGTTTACAAGAAATGTAGGAAAAGCCGAATTAAAGTCGCGAACCATGTTTCTTATCGATTACAAGAAATGTAGGAAAAAGCCAATTTAAAGTCGTGAACCATGTTTATTATCGTTTACAAGAAATGTAGGAAAAAGCCGAATTAAAGTCGCAAACCATGTTTCTTACCATTTACAAGAAATGTAGGAAAAAAGCCGAAGTTAAACTTAAACATTAAGAAACATAGTTCGCGTCTTTAATTCGGCTTTTTCCTGCATTTCTCGTAATCAGTAAGAAACATGGTTCGCGATTTTACTTCGGCTTTCTCCTATATTTCTCGTAAACGTTAGGAAACGGATCGCAATTTTGACCCGTTTCCTAACGTTTACGAGAAATATAGGAGAAAGCCGAAGTAAAATCGCGAACCATGTTTCTTACTGATTACGAGAAATGAAGGAAAAAGCCGAATTAAAGTCGCGAACTATGTTTCTTAATGTTTAAGGGAAATGTAGGAGAAAGAGGTATTAAAAGAGAGAATGGGTTTCGTGGGTTTTCCCATCTTGTAAATTGAAGTCGGAAATTTGCTCCCACACGTAGAGTCAGATACATTTTTTTTAGTAGAGAGTGTGCACGGTTTGTAATTCGATATAGTATCTGTTTTTATAAATTAATATATAATTTTAATTGAATAAAGTTCGCATTTGTTACTCACTTCCTAATTTTAGATTTTGTCCACACACAATCCTTATCAAAATTAATAAGAAAGGACAGCAAACGATAATACATATTGACACAAGCAACGAACTTGTTAAATAAATAAAAGGGCTACTACATACACAACACAACGTACAATTCAAAATACAAATTATAAATTTGTATAACACCGGGGGTCAAACCATTACAAGTCTGCGCATGGATATCTTCTAGACAATACTGCTACTTTTGTATCACGTTGCTACTTGTCATTGCTACTTTTTACTCGGTGATTTTAAACTGAGACTGTGATTATGGTTCAAATGGATATTCTGAATATAGGGTATTCGGTCCGCTTAGATGGGTTTTGAAAGAAAGTTTGTCAAAATTAACTTAGAATGTTAATTTTGATAAGCTATTGTAATATTATACATTTCAATATAGTGCGATGTATTTGCAGGGAAAGTAGCTGTTTCAATGAATATTTATTCTTAGTAGTTTAATTAAATAAGACTAGTTGTATACATGTTTGAAGTTTTGCAAACTAAAAGAATGATAAGATTATTTTTTTAATTTAAAATAGTTTTGAATATAAAATATTAATTTCTTTAAACACAGTTCTAACCAACTTTATTTAATGTTGATGATTTTGATCAGTTTTATTTCTTTAATCTTGTTATATATTATTATTACTGTTTAAATAATGATGCGTGTGTTTTAAAAGTACCCAATATTTCAGAGATTTATACGAGTAGCGCATGAAGTAAAATTTCGAGTTTAGAAAACCACCAAATTTTCAGCCTTTTCTAAACTCGAAATTTTACTTCATGCTTAATCAGGAACTGGAAACACTCATTAGGATATTATAAAAACTTTTTATAAAAACTCTGAAATAAAATTCCGTATTATAAAGCGAACCTACCAAATAAATTGCAATTCTAGAAATAAATAATTTAATTAGTAGATTACAGACCGAAATTAAACATTTTCATTGTGGCCATAGCTGAAACCACCAATTTTTTAAATTGAATTGTCAATATTTCAGATAAAATTGTCAATATTTCAGATAAAATTGTCAATCAAATTGAAAATTTAGTATAATTCCTTATAATTATAGAGAATAACCGCGGAATAGGACAGAATTACACAGAACAATATTACAAATTATAAAAGACTTAAACGAGTGTTTTCCACTCCCAGGCTAAGCATGAAGTAAAATTTCGAGTTTAGAAAAGCCTGAAAATTTGGTTTGGTCGCGTAGCGCGAAGCGCGGAGCGGCCAAACCAAATTTTCAGGCTTTTCTAAACTCGAAATTTTACTTCATGCGCCACGCGTACAAGACACTGATTTCAAGTAAAGTTCACTTGTTCACAATATTTGGTTTGGTCGCTCCGCGCTACGCGACCAAACCAAATTTTCAGGCTTTTCTAAACTCGAAATTTTACTTTATGTTTAGTCTGGGAGTGGAAAACACTCATTTAAACTTTAAATGGAACTAATTTAAAAAAAGCGTATGCATAAGTATAAAAATCCCTGCTTATGTCTGACTTAAAAAACTCTAGGTCTTCGACTCCTTAGAATGTCTTGTGGTTCGAATTAATCACTGTCAGGGAAGATATTATGAGCAAACTAAAATCTGACATGGATGATATGGTAGACATGATAACCGTAATGAAATTAATAAATACAAGTAGTAGAATCTAAAGTAATTATTATAATATAATAATAGACTTTTGACTTTTAACTGTCAAATTATTTAGAGAATGAAATTTACTTGGTAGAAAAACAAACAAATAATTTACTGAGGAGATTTATTAGCCAAATAAAATTATTTTGTGTTTATAATACTGACATTTTTGGAATAAATAAATTTATTCCTAAAGTAAATTTTATTTACGGAATGAAATGTTTTATAATACCGGGCATAAGAGAAGTAAACATATATTGTATTACAATTACAACTCAAAAATTAACAATTGGAGGCTACGATTTTTTTTAAATGCTGAAAATGTGTGCTATCATTAATAATGATAGCAAAAATGTTAATGATAAAATTATTATGAAATCAATAGAAATTAAGACATAAGAAAACGGTTCTTACGTTCACAAAAATCCAATTTCTATAAACAAATGGAAAAATCAAGATATATTTTAGATTTTTACCAACAATTCAGAGATTTAAAAAAATACAAATCTTAGTTATAACTTTAATTTGGTTCTCATTGATCACTTGATAAAACATTTTAACTGATATTGAATTTTAATTAAAGGCACTTGGTTTGTTTCACTAACTTGTTTATTTTTCCAACCAGTTTCGACTTATCGTCCTTCTCAAGGAATGCACAGAGAATATATTTTTGCAGAGTAATATACACAATTATAAGTTCGAATTAATAAAATCGATTGCCTTTTAGTAAAATTAAAAGTAGTTGATTTTATCTATTATAATTGTGAACAATTTGAAATGAAAATACAAATGCTTTAGATTTCCATAGCATTCCAATGTTGTGAAAATAAACAAAACTTTTTTGATCAACGTTGAAAGGAAAGGAAAGAAGAAACATTTACTTTTTACAAGTCGCTCAAAATCAGGAATAGAGTTGAAAATTCGGGATTCTCTTCGTTACTTAATGTTTTGAATGAAACATTTTAAAATAAATAAAGAATATGCAAACACTTCTAAATATACAGGGAATTATTTTTTTAATATACATATACATATGAAGGAATATATATGCTCTATAATGTTAAAGCGTTCATTATTTTTCAAAAACGTTGAATTTGAAGTTTCCAGCGATGGTTTCCAATACTTGGTTAAGCATGAAGTAAATTTACGAGCTCAGAAAAATTTTAATGTTTGGTGAGATATGGCTGGGGTGTAAACCTATGCCAATATCATCGAATACAAATTAAAAATAAGCGTTCAGAGCACACTGCAAACAAAACTGATTTTGACGATTTTATATTTTCTTTTATCGCTTAGTTATCATTGATATTGGAAGCATAATATTTATAAAGATTTATATGGTCATCAAAGTTGGTTATGAGCTCATGTTGTAGATATTTTTTTCACAGCCTACTACAAAAATATATATATTAAAAAAAAATCATCAGATAATACATCAAATTAAATAGAATATAAAAATCTACAAAATGAGATCATGGCCATCCTGGAAAATATTTAAATAAGAATAACATAGTGCCTGAATAGTGTTAAAATAATCATGCTTCCATCATCAATAAAAAACAAGTTGTAAAAGATAATAAAATATCCCCAAAATCAGTTTTTTCACAGTGTGCTCTGAACGTTTAATATTTTTGTTAGTTTTACATTGGTCATAGATAGTACTCCTTTTCCTGCATATTTGCTCCCATTTAACCGATTCTCTATATTTTACCGTTTAGATTGTTTACAAGATACCAATACACGGTCTGCTTAATTGGGACACCCTTTATACTAGAATGACATTCGTGTATATTACCGTAAAATGTTTGTATATAATATAATACACCAATGAATCCTGACGCATTCATAATTATTATAAGATATTATTGACTACCGCAAAATATATCTACTCATAAGTATTATCGACTTTTTTGTTGTTGCTAATAAATATTGATGTACACGTATTAATATAAGACATTTTTTTTATTTAGGTACTCTTTTTTTCATTCAAATACTTAATACCCCAATTTATTGAATCGTGATGGCATTAGGATTATCCCAAATTTCGTGGTTCAACGATGCTTATGCAAATCTGATGGAATGAATAAATTCATCTAAAGGTATATTGAATATAATACTCGAAGGAAGAAAATCAATTTGTCCTCAGTAATAATCATATCTATAATATTTTATTCATTCTATTGAGAATATACTTGACCTTCTGTGATAACTTAATTATTAAAGTTAATAAACAATACAACTTAATGGTGCAATTGCTTTTTCAAAACAGTAGTATTGTTTTCGTATAAAATTGGTATTGGAAATATTCATTGTTTAAGTTAAAGGTCGTCACCGAAAAAATAGTGTATTTGTGTGACTTTATTACTGTAATATTGCAATTAAGGTTGTTAAAAACACGTTTTTCTTAATTTTAATTAAAAAAAAACATTTTTTACAAAACGTGTTTTTTCATTAAAACAGTGTTTACATTAACATTAACAATTAAAAACATGTTTAAAACGTGTTAGAAACGTGTTTAAAACATGTTTAAAACGTGTTTAAAACATGTTTAAAACACGTTTAAAACGTGTTTAAAACAGAATACACAAGGCATTTTGAGTAGACATATACAGCGTTTTTTAAATTTGCAGGAACTTGTTGTTTCAAAGCGGTTAATTTGAGGCTTTTAACGAGTGTTTTCTACTCCCAGACTAAGCATGAAGTAACATTTCGAGTTTAGAAAAGCCTAAGAATTTGGATTGGCCGCGTAGCAAAGCAGAGCGGCCAATCCAAATTAGGCTTTTCTAAACTCAAAATTTTACTTCATGCGCCATGCTTAAGAACACTGATTTACAGTGACGATAAGAAAACACACATATAAAGGGTGGGCCATTCAGTATACAACACCCGGTTAACGAAATGGCACGCTATACGCTCGATAAACGTTGGGAAATGTTAAAAATTTACTTTGAATGTAATTCGTGTATTGCAGAACTTGTGTGAAAATTGCGTACAAAATTCGGTCACGAATATGCACCAAATGCAAGTCTTCTAAAGAAATTTGTTCACAAAGTTCGTGAAACTGGTATGCTGGTAGACCGTAGTAAAGTTCCACACGCTCGTCCGGTTCGTACACCCGAGAATATTGCTGCTGGGCTACAGCAGTAGTGTGCAAGCCAACCCGAGAACATCGACTCGTCATCGCTCTCAGCAATTTAACATTAGTCGCACTACCTTGAGGCGTATTTTGCATAAAGACATCTGTTTATTCGCCTATAAGGTCCAAATAACACAGCAGTTGAAGAGAGTTGACCATCCACTTCGATACAACTTTGCTAATCGGGCCTTAGAGCAGCTGGAAGCCGATGGTGAATTTTGGCGAAAAATTATCTTTTCCGATGAAGCGCATTTTCACCTCGAGGGCTATGTAAACAAGCAAAACTGCAGGATTTGGGCATCGGAAAACCCACACGTGATCGTTAAGCAGCCAATGCATCCCGAACGAGTGACTATGGTGCGGATTATGGGCCGGCATCTTCAGCCCATTTTTCTTTGAATCTGGCGAAACCGTCAACGGAAACCGCTATAGGACCATGATAGCAAACTTTTTTTGGGAGCAAATTGCTGGTTTGGATTTGGGCAACATCTGGTTCCAACAAGATGGGGCGACATGCCACACTAGCAACGAAACTATCGACTTATTGCGGTCAAAGTTCGAAAATCGTGTAATCAGCCGTCGTGGAGATCTGAATTGGCCAGCAAGGAGCTGCGATTTGACGGCCATGGACTTTTATCTCTGGGGTGCCATTAAAAAACGTTGTTATGCCAACGATCCAGCAACGATTGACGATCTTAAAGTTAATGCCATTGCTGAGATAGAACCGCAGACGTTGGAAAAAGTTCTGAAAAATTGGGTCGAGAGAATGGACTATTGTAAGGCCAGCCGCGGCAGCCAATTGGCTGATGTCATATTCCATGTATAACCGTATACTCTTGGCTACAAAATAAATTTAAGATCATAAAATTCCATCTAGCCGTTTGTGTTTTATTAACATTTTAAAAAGATTCCTTGCGATGGCCCGCCCTTTACAATAACGATTATAGGCAACCTAATATACGTTAGAGTTATTGGGTTGCCTATAATCACTGATTTAAACAATTTGTTCAGCGCAGAATTTGACTCATGTTGTGTTCACATCAACATATTGGATTGGTAAAGCTGTATATTTCAAACTTTACGATATATCAGTGTTTTATACGTGTGGCGCATGAAGTAAAATTTCGAGTTTAGAAAAGCCTAATTTGGATTGGCCGCTTCGCTTCGCTACGCGGCCAATCCAAATTTTCAGGCTTTTCTAAACTCGAAATTTTATTTTATGCTTAGTCTGGGAGTGGAAAACCCTCGTTTAAAGATTTGAATTGAAATCTTTAAGAAAAAAACAACGAATGTCGTAAAATTTACAATGTATGCATATGTATACCTAAAAGAAAAATTCCCTGTATTTAAAAATCACATTTATGCACACACAATTGTGATATTTTATTTTAATAAAATGTTATGATTAATAATGTAATTTGAAAAATCTTCAACAATTTAGATAAAATTTAAAAACGTATACAAAAAATCTTAATGAAGTAATATAAAGTATAATTTAGCAAATTTAAGATATTAATGAAAACGTTTTAAATAAATTTAACGTTAGAAACATGTTTTAAAGAAATGTAATGTTTAAAACAAAACCGTTCAAAACACGACGACTGTTTTTAAACATGTTTAAAACACTGTATTATAACAAAATGTTTTAAACATAACAATCCTGATTTCAATACAAAGTTCGCCAAAGTTTTTTTTAATAAAGCTTAACACTTGAGGTGTTAATATTAATCTTGTTTAGGCGGAAGAAAAACAATACATGCATTATCGACGGTAACTTTTAGGCTACGATGATGTAAAATGGATGTCTTTTTAATTTTTTTTAAGTTCTAATCTGATCTCATTTTCTGCTATTATAAACAACTGTATACACTTATTTGTCTTTTTACATTAAAACAAAGACTGTTAGATTCTTAGTATAGAGCGGGGTTTTTATCAAAATCCGCTTCAGGTCAAGTTGAATAATTCATTTTTTTACTTTTGTAATTTTGTTAACTGTTATTTGCTTTCGTGTTTTTCAAAACATTTATTCAAAGTCTCAGGCTTTTCTAAACTCGACATTTTTTCATATGCCACGCGTATAAAATACTAAAATATTGTGAAGTAAACAGTATATTTTGAACTACCCTTGAAATCAGTGTTATATACGCGTGGCACCTAAAGTAACATTTTCAGGCTTTTTTAGATTCGAAATTTTACTTTTCATAGTTAAATACACTCTTTATGTTTGATCTCAATTAAAAGAAAAAATCTTTGATAATTTGCAAGAGGTAGCATATGCACGATCTAGACTTATCGTCTATTTTATATGATAGATACTGAATTTAATTGTTTTAATTATTTTTCAATCGTATTCTTTGTTAGTTTGTTTTATTTTAAGAGAACTTATTGAATTGATTAAAATATTTTACAAATAACAAAATATTAAAATGTTTGTATTCTGTTATAAGTACATAAAAATGTACAATTCTATTTTAATGAGTTTATAGTTTTTTTGTATTTTTTGTAGTTTTTGCCAAGTTGTCATAATACTGGAAATATTGTCGAGGAGATGGGGAAAGTAAATTTTATTTAACTGAATATAGAGATATCTTATACTTTTACTTATATTGCGATATAATAGTATATTACGTAACGAGAGTGGTATGCAGCATATTATAAATGAGCGGACATCTTGCGCACGAGCCGCGCAGCGGCGAGTGCAGTATTCCGCGAGTATGTAATTGCCATACCAATCGAGAAACGTACAATACTTTACCTACGCCCTAACAAAATAAACAATGAGCATGAAAGAACAATTTATTTATTGTAATAATTTTTAATAGTACAATGACAATGATGAAAACTAAATTACTACTTGATCAATGTCAGGGAATAAAGCTATACATTTCCTGACATTCGTTGTTTTTTTAAATAGTTCAATTTGAAGCTTTAAACAAGTGTTTTTCACTCTCAGAATAAGCATGAAGTAAAATTTCGAGTTTAGAAAAGCCCCGTGAAAATTTGTCGAGGGTCGCGCAGCGACCCGAGACAAATTTTCTGGGCTTTTCTAAACTCGAAATTTGACTTCATGCGCCACGCGTATAAAACACTGATTTCAAGTGAGGTTTAAATATACATAGAGTTCACAATATTTTAGTTTTATATACGCGTGGCGCATGAAGTAAAATTTCGAGTTTAGAAAAGCCCAGAAAATTTGTCTCGGGTCGCTGCGCGACCCTCGACAAATTTTCACGGGGCTTTTCTAAACTCGAAATTTTACTTCATGCTTAGTCTGGGAGTAGAAAACACTCGTTTAAAGCTTCAAATTGAACTCTTAAAAAAACAACGAATAACTAAAGATTTAAAGAAAATAAGCTGAATTTGGAATACGTATACTACAAAGAAAAACTCCCTGTACATCAAAGAAATGTCATTTGGTTGTACGGTAAGCAATCAGCTGTTCAGCTCTTAGCACGTAATGTACTTGTCAAAGCTATTACGTGCATGTGTACGAAATCTCAATCATACTTGTCAAGATGACAGTATGGTATGATGCGGTTACTAGATAGGGCATAGGTTACAGATTTTTTTAATGTTTGCAAATTTTTTAAGTGGGCGGTTTGGTAGAGCCTTTATAAAAACTGGTCGCTAGACAGACATTTGTCTCATTTGTCTCATTTGTCTTTGCCATGATTCGGCTTTGTGTCCAATGAAACAGTTGTTCTTTAAAAATTATGTTAGTAGAAATGATATATAAATGATTTCATATTAGTCTGTAAGCCAATTTATTACGCTATTATTTTAATTTTATTTAACTCGTGTACCAAAACGCAGTTAATTTCGAAACTATTGTACGCGTCAAATCCGCCCTGTATCAACACAGAACACTTTAATCGGATGATATTTGTCGCAGGTTCAAACGTGTCTTTGAATCGAGGAATCCGGAAATTACACGTAAGGGAATTATACCTCGCAGCACACTTAGGAATTGATAAATGGGTTAATTGTGCACTGCATCAATAGTTCGAATGACAGTCGATGTTATTTCCATATACTGAATGCGGGATTGCGCTCTACCTGTTCACTGCACAAACTAAATGTCGTGGACGGAACTCGATCGATAATTATATTGAAAGTAACATTTCTGTGAAAACCCTTTTAGTGAACTGAACGAAAAATGTCATGTATTCAATGCAGTGTTTAATTTGTAGAAATAGTGGATGTGGAAAAAAATTGTTTGTAGAAGTTTGTCTGTGGTAATATGGCTTCGTTGATGGAGCTAAAAATTCAATATTAAGCAGTTTTTAATAATTTTTCAATTATAAGTATTTTTTGGTACAAATAAAAAAGGCAACTTTTAAATAAGGGACGCTTTAGGATTATTGTTTATTTTTTTAGATGTAGTCGAAAAATAAGGTAGCGAAAATAAAGCTGGTGACAAAAAGAGCTAACTCCAGCATCGGTAACGGATTCTGATGTATCAATAATGCCATCGGATGTAACACAGTCATCTTAATCTATAGTGACGATTAAATATGCAACTGATCAGACTGCTCTTAGTACAAAAACGGTTACAACTGCAGTCTCATCGACGAATTGCGAATAAGGCTCTTCGTCGTTTACTTCTAGTTGTATTTGATTAAGTGGAAAGTTTGATAATTGCAATTTTTATTTGGTTCTGAAAAGTTATACTACAAATACAAACACTCTTTTGGTTAATAAATAATTTTTTATTATTTATATGACTTTAATTAAAATAAAGACTGCAAATGTTTGGAGCAAAAATTTGGTGAACGGTATCGAGAAAAACATTTTCTTGTCACTTTTTGACAATCCCCTAGGGCAGCCATACTCTAAGTGTGTTCCGCGGAACCCTAGGGTTTTGCGATACCCCTGTAGGGGTTCCGCAAGAATTCTAAAAAATTTCAAAACACCTCTCTCTGGTCGACCGTTCTGACGCCGCGTATCACGATTCATGAGGCGCAGCCAAACTTAGTCGCCTCGTACAATTTTACTATGCCGCCACCGGCGATATCTATTTGTAAGCGCGTAGTCGCTTTGATAAAAGCCGCCTCTGAGATTAGACGCTATAATTGTGAACAAGCGACTTTCGGCCCTAACTTCAAAACGTAAAGTCGAGATTGTTTACACCGCATTTTTTGCATTTATATTTTTATTTGGGCTTTTTATTTATCAAAGGCGCCGACTCGAGTATTTTTGAGAATGTTCGAGATCGAAGCTAGGACTAAAAAAGCGACAATCGCGCCTCGACACTTAGTCAGTCGACGATTAGCGTTCGCAGCGATAAGTACCTACCTGCTAGAAACAAAGTGTTTATTGTTCTACTGCTGTATTCTGATTGTATCAGTCTTGTACATTTATTCTTTACACTAAACTCTTCTACGTAGTAACGATCGAGCATTATTTTGAACCCACCATCCTGATATGTAACATTATTAATAAAGAAGAATAGAACGTTGGCTTAAAGGCGTTAAACGTATTGCAACAATATCTTCTAACGAAGCCGAATGTTCAAAAGCAGTACGCGCGGAGTATACAGCAATTACCGATCCAGACGATGATGCAACGACGTCAAGTTCCACGGTTTCAAAGGCGAAACAAAGAAAGTATGATGAATCATATATCAGTTTCGAATTTGTTGATTCCAACGGCTCACCTCTCTGCATGTTATGTAGTAAACTACTTCCTAATAGTTCCATGTCACCTGCCCAGTTGCGCCGATATTTAGAAACTGTACACCCCGAGTCTAAAGACAAGAATAAATATTTTTTTGTACGTAAAAAAGAACAGTTATTGGAAAGTCAAAAAACTATGATGCATGTAACCCAAACTATTAATCGAAAGGCCACGGAGGCATCATATTTAGTTAGCTATCGCATTGCATAAGCAGGTGAAGCGCACACCATCGCTGAAACTTTAATAAAACCATGTGATAAATTCAAATTCAAAACTATTTGAATTCGAGAAACTAAGCTTACGCTTCTTATAGTTTGCACACTTTAAACATAATATATAAAATTACGAAAAAACTATTCGTGAAAATGCAAACAGTGTCTTAATTAATAAGACAATTTAAGACGATAAATATCCATTGAAACAACTACTTCCCGTGCAAATACACCTCCGGATATTGAATTATACAATGAAATATTTAAAATCTTATTTAATTTGATTTGTTACAACGCTCTATTAAAGTATATGTAACGTTTAGGTCAAATTCTCTTCAAACCAACTAATAATATAATTTAAAATTAAAGGAGAGATAGCAACAAATTAGAAGTGAAAGGACTTGGATTAAAACTAATATCTTAGGCCATCTATAGACGCGTTTCGAGATTTATCTCTCTTCAGTATAGCTTTGCTTATGACGTTTACAAAAATTAGGAATAAAATTAAAACAAACTTACTTGGAAAAAGTGTTGTGTGTGGAATGAACAGGTACACAGAAATGGAATGAGTGAAAATGATGGTCGGTATTTATAGGTAAAAAAGGGGATTATGTCATTAGCAGGTATGAAGAATGTGAGACCTTATTATTTACCTTACGGTACAGTTCAAACAAGATAAATTCAAATTCAAAACTATTTGAATTCGAGAAAATAAGCTTACGCTTCTTATAGTTTGCACACTTTAAACATAATATATAAAATTACGAAAAAACTATTCGTGAAAATGCAAACAGTGTCTTAATTAATTTCACTTCTAATTTGTTGCTATCTCCCCTTTAATTTTAAATTATATTATTAGTTGGTTTGAAGAGAATTTGACCTAAACGTTACATATACTTTAATAGAGCGTTGTAACAAATTAAATTAAATAAGATTTTAAATATTTCATTGTATAATTCAATATCCGGAGGTGTATTTGCACGGGAAGTAGTTGTTTCAATGGATATTTATCGTCTTAAATTGTATTATTAATTAAGACACTGTTTGCATTTTCACGAATAGTTTTTTCGTAATTTTATATATTATGTTTAAAGTGTGCAAACTATAAGAAGCGTAAGCTTATTTTCTCGAATTCAAATAGTTTTGAATTTGAATTTATCTTGTTTGAACTGTACCGTAAGGTAAATAATAAGGTCTCACATTCTTCATACCTGTTAATGACATAATCCCCGTTTTTACCTATAAATACCGACCATCATTTTCACTCATTCCATTTCTGTGTACCTGTTCATTCCACACACAACACTTTTTCCAAGTAAGTTTGTTTTAATTTTATTCCTAATTTTTGTAAACGTCATAAGCAAAGCTATACTGAAGAGAGATAAATCTCGAAACGCGTCTATAGATGGCCTAAGATATTAGTTTTAATCCAAGTCCTTTCACTTCTAATTTGTTGCTATCTCTCCTTTAATTTTAAATTATATTATTAGTTGGTTTGAAGAGAATTTGACCTAAACGTTACATATACTTTAATAGAGCGTTGTAACAAATCAAATTAAATAAGATTTTAAATATTTCATTGTATAATTCAATATCCGGAGGTGTATTTGCACGGGAAGTAGTTGTTTCAATGGATATTTATAGTCTTAAATTGTCTTATTAATTAAGACACTGTTTGCATTTTCACGAATAGTTTTTTCGTAATTTTATATATTATGAAAAAACCATGTATGTTAGACATAACAAAATGTATGCTCGATGAAAAATCTGCAAACCATCTTTCTACTGTGCCGCTATCAAACGATACTGTTTCACGGCGAATTCATGATCTGGCAAGCTACGTCAAACAAGAACTAGTTACACGTCTACAAAAAACACGATTCGTCTTGCAGATAGATGAGTCGACTGATGTCGCTGGTCTGGCTATCTTGCTGGTTATCGTAAGATATCCATATGAAAGTTCTTTTGAAGAAGACATGCTTATGTGTTCATCGCTACCCACAAACACTACCGGAGACTTAATTTTTAATAAAATAAATATAATTTTTGAGGAAAATAATCTCAGTTGGAACGATTGCATTGACATTTGTACAGATGGAGCCAAGGATATAACGGGTATGACAGCAGGAGTAGTGTCACGAATAAAAAATAAAGCGCCTAATTGTAGTTCCAGCCATTGAATTCTGCATAGACAAGCACTGGCGATGAAGCAAATGCCGTCAAATCTAAAACTAATTATGGATGAAGCGGTAAAAATAATTAATTTTATCAAATCACGACCACTACAATCCCGATTGTTCTCATTATTGTGTGAAGATTATGGCAGCAAATATAAAACACTGCTGCTCCATACAGAAGTGCGATGGCTGGCTCGGGGTAAAACTTTAACAAGGCTATTTTAACTTAGAGCCGAGTTACAAATGTTTCTTTTAGATACTTCTTTTAATTTGAAAGACCGTTTGTATGATAAAACTTGGTTGTTCCGACTGTCTTTTATGGCGGATATCTTTCAAAAACTGAACGAATTAAATTTATCATTGCAAGGTAAACAGACAACAGTGTTCCAGGCCTGTAACAAAATAACTGCCTTCAAAAGAAAAATAAATTTTTGGATTATTTGCGTTGGAAAGAGAAAAATGGAAAGCTTTACGTCACTCAGTGAGTTTGTTAGCGATAACGACTCAGAAATGTTTCAAGATGATGTATTTGAAGAATTGGTCCAATATCTCACTTCGATGCGCGCATCATTTGAGAAGCATTTTCCCGAAGAACAGAATACAAAAATGAAACTGAATTCATGGATTCATAATCCTTTTTTACCCAACTTACAAAATCCCGAAAGTATGTCAAACGAGATATATTAATCTCTTTTACAAATGTCATATAGAGTCACTGTTCAAAACCACGCCTCTCAACGATTTTTGGTGCAGAATCCGTGATGAATATCCAATGCTTGCCAAAATGGCTTTGAATATTCTTCTCCCGTTCCCAACAACATATTTGTGCGAAACAGGATTCTCAACCTATGCAGCCACAAAAACAAAATACCGCAATAGACTGATATGAGACTTCAACTGTCCTCTATCAAACCTGATGTCAACCAATTGATGAAAAATAAAAAAACAGTTTCATACCTCCCATTAGTTAGATTTGTTTTCTTTTTTAATATTTTATATTATTATACTTGTTATGTAAGTGAGTAACAAGTAACTGTTATATGGTACTTTTATTATGCTTATTAATAAAGAATACACTTTTAAAAACTATTGTTTTATTGTAGGGTTCCGTCAAGTATTTTGCTTTCCAAAAGGGTTCCGTCACCAAAAAAAAAGATTGAGAACCGCTGCTCTAGGGAAATATGGATTATCAAAAAGTTTCATATTTCCCTAGGGAAATATTAGTTTGTTATGAAATATCGTAACCAAGGCAATATTACTTATTATTGTATCAATCAGAAAAAAAGTAAAATACATTATTTAAATATTGATAATTAAATAAAAGTCACTTACGTTGTTTCACTACTATTTTTATTCTCTCAGAGAGAATAAAAAATAGTAGTGAAACAAACCAAGTGACTTTTATTTAATTATCAATATTGTAAACATGTTTCATCAATTGATTAATGAGAACGAAATTGAATATTATTTAAATAAGGTAAAATATATTGGTGAGATGACTACATGGCTACAAGTTGAGATCAAAAAAATAATAATTAATTTACTGAACAGAAACGGGGCTTAATGAATACGGATTTTCCTAGTCGGATAGAAATAGTTTTAATTTAGTTTGGTAATTGAGTTGAGAGTTACTGCGTTGACGGCGAGTTCCAGGTAGAAATATCACCTTTAGATATTAAAAATAATGAATCGCATTCATTTATTTATCTATAGAAAATACAAGATGTTTTTAATTACTCCAGATCCATATTTTTTAGAAGTAGCACATTTCAATGTTAATAGTTTTATATATAACGGTGATATTAAGTAGTATATTCTTTTCTCTACAAAGTATCAATGCTTACGCTGTAAGAGCAATAGTTTAAAAAATATATATTTTTTTAAATATAAAATTAAAATTAAATGTCAATTTTTGTCTTATCTACAACTATTATTTAAATACTAGTAATTTACTGAACCACACTTCATTAAAAACATTGTTAAACTAGGTCTAAAATGAGGGTCATTCATTAAGAATTTAACTTTAAACTCAATAAATTACAACGAAAGTTCCCTTCGTCGTATTGATTAAAGAACGCCACAAAATATCTGTCATTAAAAATTGAAGAAACAACATAGACTTACTTGTAAAATTCCATACTTATATTCCATATCAAGAAAATGATACTCTCTCCCGTGCGTTGGTCTAGGACTAGGGGGTGGTTGAGAGAGTCCTCCAGCAGGTAAAGTCCCGCCTTGGCTTATGCTCATTTCTTGGTGGTAGGCCAGCACATTCGCCAAACTTGCATAAACCGGTTCAGTGGCAAACGCCAGAGTTTCAGCGCATTCTTCGATTGGATGAAGCACGTGAAGAATCTTGGGGTGTCTAAACCTTTCCAGCTGTCTCACAGAACTCCTCAAGATCTCCGTTACTGTTTCTTTCCTTTTTGGCTTGTGTAGTTTCTCCGCACATCTCTTCTCAAATAAAAAAACGGAACATTCCTGAAAGAAAGAGAAATATGTAAATGTTTCTAAATTCTTGTAAAGGTTTAGAAAGTATGCTAATACTACTTCAGAATATGAATGATAATAGTTATTGAAAATTTAATATATTGCTACTATGGTTTGTCTCAAAATAGGACCACGACAAAAAATCGGCTAGATAAATTACGCGACCTTATTGGCTGCCTTCAAATGGAGATCTAAGCACGCGAAATTACGTCTGTCATGTTAGAATCACAAATGACATTTGCGTCAATTTACACATGTTGGTTTGAACAAGGTTATCAAAGTGTTTAAAGTGAGTTTTTCTGCATCTCCTCTCTCAACTCATCAAAATATTCGTTTATATTTCGGCTGTGTAAACGGGAAAGTTTGTTGTGGTCCTCCTAACACAAAGTATAGATGAAAGCAAATTTTTCGGGTAAAGTGCCATAAAACTAATTTCAACCATAAATTATGCACTGCTGAATGTTTCAACTATTCAAACATTTGAGTAAGACATATTATATATCAATTTTTGTCACTTCAAGCATTTTAAAATATCCTTGATTCAAATAAATTTATTTTTGTGTGTAGAATATATTTCATTTTCTTAATATTTATTGTACGATTATATTCAACACATTTAAATAATTAATATTTTTAAGCATTGTGTACAGAGTGGCCCAAATTCAATGCTTTTTGGGTATCTCGGTAACCAGAAGAGTGACAAAAAACTGATGTAGACGTCATGGCTTTTTTGTGAGAAAATAACAATGGCATCAACAGATCATGGCTAACTAGATTAGTTTTGGAGATATTGGCAGATTTTTAATTGTTGGCTGTTTTAATATTCGTCTTTTATTTAATAATTATAAGATTGGAATAACGTTTTATCAAAATTATAACAATATAAAGTATTGTTTTATTGTTATTCAACCTTTACATAAATGTATTTGGCTCAGTGGGAAATATCTAGGAAGCTTAATGAGATAAGCACAGATTTTTTTAAAATAACTTTTCATATTTTATTTTGCTTACAATTAACACACTAACTTTCAACATTTTATGCATAATAAGGTTTTTTTAGTTTGCTTTTTAAGTTTAATTTGAATGTTCAAACGAGGGTTTTCCACTCCCAGACAAAGCATGAAGTAAAATTTCGAGTTTAGAAAAGTCTGAAAATTTGGTTTGGTCGCTCCGCGAAGCGGGGCGACCAAACCAAATTTTCAGGCTTTTCTAAACTCGAAATTTTACTTCATGCGCCACGCGTACAAAACACTGATTTGATGTGAGGTTCACAATATACGTCAGCATACTACTTTACTAGTATATTTCGAACTTCACTTAAAATATGTGTTTTATACGCGTGGCGCATGAAGTAAAATTTCGAATTTAGAAAAGCCTGAACATTTTCAGGCATTTCTAAACTCGAAATTTTACTTCATACTTTGTCTGGGAGTGGAAAACACTTGTTTAATGCTGCTATTTAAACTTTTTCCAAAAATATCTGAAGGTTTACTTCTATTAAGATATGTATACTTAAAAGAAAAACTAAATAGATTTTATGTTGTCATCTCACGCTAATACACTGGCGAAAGAAATTAACGCATCACATTAATTTTTTTAATTTAAAAATAAAGTTTTGATGTTTAAAAACAAAAAAAACAAAAATAACAACAAAACCAACTGAACTATAATAATGATTTTCAACACATTTTCTTTCATTGATGACTAAAATAATGTCATAAATAAAAAGAGGAAAAAAGTTAACATGTGATTATAAGACTTAATATCTAGTGTTTCCTCCTCTTGCTCGAATAACTGCCTGACAGCGACGGCTCATACTGTTAATTAATGATCCAATTTCATTCTGGTTAATATCTTCCCAAATTTCCTGCAATCTTTGTCCAAGCTCTTGTTGATTGCTTGGACGCCGAGGAAGTGCTCTAAGGCGTCTGCCCATCGCGTCCCATAGGTGTTCGATCGGATTAAGATCGGGACTCCTGGCTGGCCATTGCATTGTGTTGATACCCACTAGGTCAAGATACTCTTGTACAATTCGGGCACAGTGTGGTTTTGCATTGTCATGCATAAACAGGAAATCGTTTCCTCCAAAGGGAGCAAAAGGCATTACGGATGGTTCTAAAATGTTTGCAATATAAGACGCTGCCGTGATGCTTCCTCTTGGTATGACTACCAACTCCGTACGAGCCTCTAAAGTGATACCACCCCACACCATAACAGAGCCTCCACCAAACATAACAGTCGGAACAATGTTACACTGCGCATAACGTTCACCTGGCCGTCTGTACACATGCATTCGTCTGTCACTGCCGTAAAGACAAAATCTGGACTCGTCGCTAAACATAACATTAGCCCAATCGGCCTGTAACCAGTTTACATGTTCTTGCGCAAATGTTAACCTGGCTCTGCGATGGTCTGCGGTTAATTGTGGTCCTTTTGCCGCTGTTTTCGGAGTTAAATTCAAACCACGTAACCTTTTTCTGATGGTAACGGAACTTACATGAACATTGTGGATCTCTGCGAGCATATTTTGTAGCCTAGGAGCCGTAATAAACCGTTCGCGTAACGTCTGCATCATTAAAAACGGTCTTGAACAGCAGTAGTGGCCCTTTTTCTCCCTTGTCCTGGCCTTCTTGAGTATGCCTGCGTTTCCCGATGTCTCTTCAAGACACGGGATACGGTCGATTGATTAACACCAAGACGCTGGCTGATGTAACGCTGACTCCTACCTTCTTCTGCAAGTGTAACCACAATCACAGCTTCTTCACTGCTTAAATTAAGATTCGGACGTCTATCCATATTCATTCTTCACTATTTAGCACTTAATTTTAACAATTACTTGAAAACAAACTCAAAAAGAAATTTTATATGAACCTTTCTTACAGTCAGAATAATGAAAAGTGCTTCATTTTATTTATTGACAGAAAACCATGAGAACAAAAGACAAAACACAACATGTAAAACAGCATGCTTAATAAGATTTCTTATTGTAAAAATATGTTTGTGTTCAAAGAAAACTCGATTCCAAGATATCAAAAAAATCACAAATGATGCGTTCATTTCTTTCGCCAGTGTAAATTTTAAGGTAATTTTGCGGCTTCAAAAATTTTAAATAAAAATATAAAATATAGCCTTGTCTTCATGCAAAAAGAATTATTTTCTAAAAATGTGTGCTGAGAAATGCCTTTTCCACCACCTCCTTCCATTTTCTTCGCTTAATAATTTTTGTTCACGAAAACAAACAGAAACTAGAACTAAACAAAATGAATGTATTTATTAACTTATTTGTTTCAATGCACCCGTAGTTATTTATTTAAAATAATGTCTGTAGATGATCTCCTCTCAAAAGTGTGCATTTATCAAAAAATAGAGCTATATAATTGGCGCAAAAATTAAATTTGCCTGCCATAAGAACAATTAAACTTTCACATCGTATCTTGAAAAAGGGACATCCTGTATTTGTCAATTATGTTGTGATTCCTGCGATGTTGTTTTGTGAAAATTTCATATTTCTTCTTCATATCTTTCTATTTAACAAAATTATGGCAATTATAAAATTTTGACGATTTTGAAAACAAATAACGCTAGTTGAAATTTGTTAACGCAATTTAAGGGGTTAGGCCACTCTAGATTAGGAAAAAAAGGTCGTTTTCTAGATATTTTTAAACAGAATCTAAAAGTGCTACTTAGAAACTGTTTTATCTTTATTTTATGTACATTGAACTTTATTTTCAAATTTTTTTAAACGAAAATTTTCAAAAATGACGTCACAAAATAAAGAAAATGGATGGATTCCTCTTGAAGCGTAGGGTAAAATAGGCGAAAAGATCTTGGAAACAGAAATGAGCCTGGAACAAAAAAGAATATTTTTTCTGAATCTCTGATGTATACTCTAGAAAACGGACCGGATTTTGAACATTTTGATTCGAAACAAAATGGCGAACGTTTGAAAAAAAAGTTCCCGCTGACTGATGCTGCAAAAGAGGCTTTAATGGCGCAGAAATCAACAAGAAAAGATCAGGACGATGCGGAAGGTCAATTTTATGGCGCAGGCATTGCAGACTAGAGGTAAATGCATTATTTGTATTTGAAATAAAACAACGCAGTTGGGAGGGTTTCACTTTTATTGTTGAACACTGCAACATGTTTCACCACACAGTGGCTTCATCAGGAAGATGAAATAATTCATTATTTCATCTGCCTGATGAAGCCACTGTGTGGTGAAACATGTTGCAGTGTTCAACAATAAAAGTGAAACCCTCCCAACTGCGTTGTTTTATTTCAAATAGTATTATGGAGTTTCATCATTTATCCGCCTCATCAATTAAACATTATTTTTATGAAAAACTATGAATCAAAACTTTAATCGCGTATTTCTCGAAACCATGTTTTTAAAATCGGGCGAAAAGAAATCTGAAATACTAATTAATCGATTAGCCTGAATCTGTTTATTCCCCAATCTACATAAAAAATACTACAAAAATACGAGGGTTTTTTTAAAGTGCTTCATTCGTTTTCTATGAACGTTTTTATACGAACATTTAAGCCAGAAAATTGAACTTTTTTTTAACATGGGCCATTTTGTTTAGAATCAAAATTTTCAAAATCCAACCCGTTTTTTTTAGAGTATACATCAGAGATTCAGAAAACATTTACTTTTTTGTTGCAGGTCCACTGCTGTTTCCAGGATCTTATCGCCCGATTTGCCCTACGCGCCCAGAGGGACCTCCATTTTCTTCATTTTGTGACGTCATTTTTGAAAATTTTCTTTTGAAAAAATTTGGAAATAAAGTTTAATGTGCATACAATAAACATATGAAAACAGTTTTGAAGTAGCACTTTTAGATTTTGTCTAAAAAAATCTAGAAAATTACCCTTTTCTTCCTAGTCTACAGTGGCCTAACCCCTTAATGTTTGAATATAAAATGGAAACTTTTGTCTAATTTAACTATCTTCGTATCTGTAATAGTTTACGAGATTCCAGTGTACTGTTTATACTGTTAGTAAAACCGTGTTGGTTACCAGATCTAAACTGTCCTGAACATCATGCTAACTGATTCGATGCTTATGCTTAATTTATTTAACTAGGCGAGAAATCAGAACACATTTGTGCTCATAACACCAAAAGTCATAAGTTGTGGCTTGTTTAACTTATGAAAAGTGAATTATAATAACAAAATGGCATTATTTTTAGGGAAATTGCCCAAATAATTGCACAGATAAGTTCCACCGATATATAAATATGCTCGCATTTGTTCAAATGTCTCGCCTAGTTAAATCAAAATGAGCTTTTATTAAGTCATTTAGATAGGATAGACTGAATGCAAACACATCTATAGTTTTGGACAAATTCCCTAGTGCCAGCTTTATGCAGCGGACTTACAAAACTTGACTTCCATTTCGATGGTGCTATTCCTAGTTTAAGTGATATTACATTATACGGCTTAAGGAGCAAATACAACTTTGAAAACAGTAATTATATATTTCAGAGCTATATGATAAATTAAGGTAAACGGTTGCAATAAAAACTTCTATGATGACTAATTAAATAATCATAATGACTAATTAATAATCATATTGATAAGACTAATTTATTATCATGTACACAGATGTAGATTATTTGATAAGTTGCAGATGAAAATAAGAAAAATATCATCGCCACTGATAGTACAAATATCGTTATACCGAGTGATTCATTTAACCTGGAATAGCGTATATCTCAAAAAATACGCATCGTACAGAAAAAATAGCAGCATCCAAGGTTTAATATTTTCGTGTGAGGAATCCGTTAGAAGTAAAATTGGAACTCCTCCCTCTCACTGTAATCGGAGCGTGATGCAACTGTAAAATATTAAATACGAACCCTAATTTTTTATCTCATATTGAAATATTACGCCAAAAACTATGTACTTTTTATCCGAACATTTTTTTTTCGAATCTTGACAGATGGTGCTGTAATCATGTTTGAATTTAATAAAAAATTAAGCAGTATATTTTCAATTTTAATTAAAATCAGTGTTTTATAAACGTGGCGCATAAATATCTCGAGCTTAGAAAAGCCTTAGTTTAGATTTAGACAATTTTACTTTTACGAGATTCCTCACACAAAAATATTACACTTTGGATTCCACTATATTTTTTTGTACGATGCGTATTTTTCGAGATATACGCTATTCCAGGTAAAATAATTCACCCGGTATAGCCTTTAACATTCACCTATAACACTAATATGCAAGGCTTTGTTGTTTTAAAACAAATAGGTGTAGCTAATAAAATGTTTGCGCAGATTCCAGAAATGATCTCCAAAATTCCGTAGAACGTTTAAGGAATAGATAATCAAAAATATCTGGGTGATAATGGAAATTCAATTGTTTTATCTGCATGACGTCACGATTTGCGCCACTCAGAAAGGCGGGATATTAGAGAATGTTATCTTGGCACGGCAGTATGAATATGCATTTATCTTAATCTATTCCTTAAACAATCATTCCGCCCCTCCAGAGAACATTTTCACACGTTACAAACGTTGCCATAACAGTGTCACTTTTTTATAATTTTCACATTTCCGTCATTTGTGAAAACACCTAACGCGATACGGAATTTTGAAAGTCATTTTGGGAATCTGTGCTACAAATCGATGTAATCCAATTCATTCATTTGAAAAGAACATAAAAAAAATGCAATAGTGCAGATCCGTGTAATCTGAACAAATGTATTATAATCAGAAGATAATTTAGATTGTTTATAAGTTGCATGAGTCCTTAAGCCATCCATTTAGGATTATATACTGGGAATTTTTCTTTCAAATATACATACATCTCAGAGTTGGGTAGGATTCGAATCATTCAGGATTCGAATCCTGGATTAGAATCCTCTTTGAGGATTCGAAAGAGGCATTCGAATACTTTAGTTCAACTGGATTCGTTCCGTTTTTTTAAGAGGATTTGTATTAGAATCCATATGTGGGTGATTCAAATCCTTATAAAAGGATTCGAATATTTGTAAAAGGATTCGAATATTTATAAAAAGATTCGAATACTTACAAAAGGATTTGAATCGTCAAAAATAATTCGAATTAATTGTGAGGATTAATATGAAAAATGTCTTTCGTGTTTTTAAATTTCTCGTTAAATCACTGTTTTATACGCGTGACGCATGAAGTAAAATTTCGAGTTTAGAAAAGCCCAGAAAATTTGTCTCGGGTCGCTGCGCGACCCTCGACAAATTTTCACGGGGCTTTTCTAAACTCGAAATTTTACTTCATGCTTAGTCTGGGAGTGGAAAACACTCAATTAAAGCTTCGAATTGAACTTAATAAAAAATAAGGAATATCTAAAGTTTACAGAAAATAGGCTGTTTTGCGGAAAACACTATTTCTACTAGCAGAAACAACTAGCACTATTACCAGCCAGAACTTCTAGCTCAGATGACGGGGCCTGTACTAGTATAACTAAGTACTATTAGCCGAAAGAACCACTACTACAAAATGTAACGTTTATTTTTTTTCAGTAATAAACAGACAGTATTAGCAGACAGAGCTTCTAGTTCCGCAGACGGAGCCTGTACTACTACTACTAGTAACAGAAAAAACTAGTGGTAGTAGAATAAAAAACTACTATTAAGCTGAAAGTCGTTCATTAAGGCCGCAGCCAGAAAAAAATCGGAGGGGGTTATAAAAATTTAATGGGGGGGCTTAGGGAAAAATATTGTTTTTGCTCTTACAGTCCCGCTTTTACATACAAAAATTTATCATTTTGAAAATTTCAGGGGGGGATTGAACCCCCACATCCCCCCTCCTCCGGCTACGGTCTTAAGAACAACTGCTACTAGCTAAAAGAATTACTACAGCAGAAAGAACTACCTTCTTCTAGTTCAGATGGTTCTAGCTTCAGATGTCTTCACCAGACGGAACCTGTAGTACAGGTTCCGTCCGTACTAGTAGTAGAAAGACCTACTCGTAGTAGTAGTAGTAGTAGAAGGAACAAAATAGTAGTTGTTCTTTCTACTTCTGAAAGGACGAACGCTACTAGCACAAAGAAATTGTACTACTAGCTGCAATAACTACTACTACTGATAGAAACGTTTACTTTTTAGCAGAATACGCTATTTCTACTAGCAGAAACAACTACCACTATTGTCAGACAAGGCTTCTGGTTCAGATGGTTCTAGCTTCAAATCTTGCCACCGGCAGATAGAGCCTGTACTACTACTAGTAGCAGAAAGACCTAGCAGTCGTTTTTTATAGCAAAAAACACAATTTCTATTAGCAGAAAGAACTACTGCAATTAACAGAGCGTCTAGTTCAGATGGTTTTGGCTTATCGTGTCTTGCCACCAGCAGACGGAGCCTGTACTACAACTAGTTGTAGAAAGTCCTAGTAATAGTAGAAGGAACAAAATAGTAGTTGTTTCATCTACTAGTAAAAGGGCGATTGCTGCTAGCAGAAAGAACTTGCACTACTAGCTGAAAGATAGATAGTTTATTTCTTTTAACATAAAACGCATTTCTACTAGAAGATTAAAAATAGATGTTTTTTCTTTGTCGCCGCCATTGTTTAACAAACACCAATTGTGTATAATATTAATTAACGAGTGCTTTTTGAGAAATTATTGTTATCTTCGTTATAGTTTATAATTATTTATATTTCTTCGGAGCAAACAGATATAGGGAGTTTTTCTTTTAAGTATACATATTCCAAATTCAGCCTATTTTCTGTAAATCTTTAGATATTTCTCGTTTTTTTTAAAGTTCAATTTGAAGCTTTAAGCGAGAGTTTTCCACTCCCAGGCTAAGCATGAAGTAAAATTTCGAGTTTAGAAAAGCCCCGTGAAAATTTGTCGAGGGTCGCGCAGCGACCCGAGACAAATTTTCGGGCTTTTCTAAACTCTAAATTTTACTTCATGCGCCACGCGTACATAACATTGATTTGAAGTGAAGTTCAGAAACACACAAATACATCTTTAATTAGAGTAACAGGGAGTCAGATATTTAGTCTTTTATCAACGATGTTTAGTGTTAATAATAAATAATTAGGTTTTGAATATTATTGTAAAAACAAATGGTAACGATATTCATATAATAATGGTTGCAAAAAAATAATAAAATCAAATTTATTCTTAAAGAATTTGTATTCGTGATTCAAAAAAACAGGATTCGAATCTTTGATTCCTTTATTCGAGTATTCGTGATTCGAATCATATTAGGTGATTTGGATTCGTGATTCGAATCCTTTTTACGAGGATTCGTCCCAGCTCTGATACATGATACATGAAACATGAAAATTTCATGAGCTGTAACTTTTCCAATAATCGTTAATTTTTAAAATAGTTTAACTTAAAGTCCTAAACGAGTGTTTTCTACTCCCAGATTAAGCATGAAGTAAAATTTCGAGTTTAGAAAAGGCTGAACATTTGGTTTGTTCGTGTAGCGCGTAGCGCTACGCGACCAATCCAAATTTTCAGCCTTTTCTAAACTCGAAATTTTACTTCATGCGCCACGCGTATAAAACACTGATTTTAGGTGAAGTTTATAATATTCTACTAAAAAAGTATGCTAAAAACGTGTATTCTGAACAACACATCACATCAGTGTTTAGTACGCGTGGCGCATGAAGTAAAATTACGAATTTAGACAAGCCGGAAAATTTGGTTCAGAAAAGCCTGCAAATTTTAACCCTTTTCTAAACTCTAAATTTTACTTCATGCTAAATCTAGGTGTGGAAAACATTCGTTTGAAAGTTCAATTTGAAATAGTTGTAAAAACAAGGAATATCTGAAGATTTACAGCGTATACAGTATATTGAGATATGTATACTTAAAAGAAAAAGTATCTGTTTACTTTTTGCACTAATAAATGTATAGGTAATAAAATTATCTGTTTCATAGTATAGAATCTTATAAATTATTTATTATATCTATGTATTAACAGATGACTTAAAATTAAAATACGTTAATAATAAATTTCATGTGTTTTATTGAAGTACACATTGATAGTGTTAATAAGCTTCATTAAATTGAAGTTTCAAAATTCCTTCTTTAAAACATAAGTGTTATATTTTTTATATAAATTATGCATAGAACAGTAAATCTGTTGTACAACTCAAATATTCTTCAGGTTATTAGCTCGGGAAGTAGTTGTTTCAATAATTATTGGCAAAAGCCTTGACGAGACTAGAATTTTGCAGAAAGTCGAAATTAATTTTGATTTCTTTTTTATATTTATGGAATTTTTAAGTGCTAAATCTGTTGTATAACTCAAATATTCATTGTTTAATTCAATATTCTTCGGGTTATTAGCTCGGGAAGTACTTGTTTCAATAATTATTTGCAAACGCCTTGGCGAGACTAGAATTTTGCAGAAAGTCGAAATTAATTTTAATTCCTTTTTTACATATATGGAATTTTGAAGTGCTTCAAAAATGTTAGTAGTCTTGGGCTTCACATTTTTTCTGAAAGTCACTGAGTATGACACAAATCATTACGAGTTGTACCTATCGACTTTAGCGGAAATTGAATAATATTATTGCTGTACCAGATATCACAGTCACCTGTTATTAGTACTGAATCATTGATCACTCCTGAAATTTGAAGGGAACAACGCATAATACCGTTAATTGTCCATCATCTGAGCATCACCCATTGACACACGCAAAGCGAAATTACTGTCAACAGTGTGGGTTGTTTATCCAACAGTATATTAAATTAGATACAGTATCTGATATCGGGACATAATTTACATCATCAGACGCTCGTGATTAAATTGACCTTCGGTCCTAATAGGCCTCAGCTATTATTATTACCATTATTTCGTGATGGTATTGATTATTCATAAACTGTAAGCGGGCATTTCGTCTTTAATATTTAATCTAGAATCTCGAGGAAATAGAACTTGTTCCCAGACTGACCTTTCAGATGGCATCTTACGCTTATTAACACCAGCTTACTCGTACATTAAATACCATTCCCATTCCACCAGCTTCTTAGAATATTTATAAGAGTCTATCATCAAAACACTTGACTATTTCAGTTATTCGTGTAATTTAGGTTTATGATGATGCACATAATTTATTCTATATTAAAAATATTTCGCCGTTAATTTTGAAAGTGGCCTTACTCCATTTTTCAATGTTTGTTGTTGAGTGAAATAATATTTACAATATGAGGTTTTCTATCATAAACAACAATTTGTAGTTAAGTATATACAGAACATATAACATATATTTTTAATATACTTACCCGCAAATTGATGTTTATGACTAAAAGCTTTAATTATAAGGGTTATTACAGTTAACAACAAAAAATTGAGGAATGGAGTTTGGCCACTTTCATAATAAACGGCTCAGTTGATTTATCAATGTTTGCAAATAATACTAAAAACTAAAATAAATGAACAATTATTAATTAAATATAATATTGATCATCTGCCCGATAAAGTCACTGTGTGGCAAAATATGTGTTCAACAAAACTGGCCTGTGGCCAACGTCAGAGAAGGCTGTGGATCCAAGGTACAAAATGTAAGGTTGAATTCACTCCGCGTAGTATTGTTAATCAGAGCCCGTGACGTCATAGAACATGGCTACTGCGAGACAAGTCTAACGGGTAGATGTGACCATTTAATAATAAAAAGCTTCTAGCCTTTTGTAAACTGAGGTTAGAAACCGTCTAAACTTAGTGGTAGGGGCCTCGGTGGCCGAGTGGGTACCCTGCCCACAGACCAAGAGGTCGCGGGTTCGAATCCTGTCCGGTGGAATAATTAATGAGTAATAAATTATTCCATCCGGGTCCATAGATCTAGTGTGAATGTATTGTGGCGTCCAAACGAATTAAAATAAGTGTGGTTAATTAATAAAATGAAAAATAATACAATAGCAGATGGCTGTATGGCGAATGCCGAGGCCAATGAAATAATAAAAAAACTTAGTGGTTCCTTTATCGAGTGTAAATAAATAGTGTAATGACAAACATTTTAATCGCCATTAGCCGTTTTTAAACGATAACCGTTTTTTTGGTTTTTTACTTAACATGCGTTAACCTGTGCTAAACATTTGGATTTGTCAGCGCAAAGCAAAGCGAAGCAGTAGGCAAATGAAAATGTTCAAGCTCCAGGCACCAGGCGCATGAAACAATAATAGTCTTGTTTATTGTCGTTAGCATACACCTTTAACACAGTAATTAGGATTATAAATACTCGAATAATTGAAATATTGAAATATTTGAATATGTTTTTGAATGAATATTTAAATACTTAAATATAGAACATGTCCAGCCTTAATTCTATATTTTAATCTTCACTTCAAATCAGTGTTTTATACGCCTAGCGAATTAAGTAAAACGCGACCAAGCCAAATTTTCAGGCTTTTCTAAACTCAAAATTCTACTTCTCGATTGGTTCCTTATTAGATGCTAGTTGTAAAGTAGTTTATATTTTTTTATAAAACATGTTGATTGATTATTTCGGGGAAAAAGTTAACCTATAGAGAAAATCGCTGATTTTTATGGTTTATTTAAATCACATTTAACTTATTTGATAAAGGGTGTGCACGAGCTTATCCTAAAACCGGTGTTTAGGAGTTTTTCAAATTTCAAAAATGTGTTTCCCAAAAAAATATTCTCTATTATTTTAATTTGCTCATACTAAGAAATACCTTCAGGCATTGCAAAATATGAAATGTTATTTATTCATAAATTTTGAATTCAACATTGACAACAACAAACAAAAATGGGAAAATAATATATAACGTCACAAGAGCGGTATGCAGCATATTACATATGAGCGGATATGTTGCGCACGAGCCGCGCAGCGGCAAGTGCAGTATTCCGCGAGTATGAAATTGCCATACCACTCGAGAAACGTACGATACTTTATCTTTGCCCTAACAAAATAAACAATGAGCATAAAAGACAACTTATTTATTCAATAATTTTTGATAGTAACATGACATTGGTGAAAACTATGTATATATTATAAAAAAATGTTTTCAAAATAATTAAAATTAAGAACATAGAACATTGTTGAAAACTGATATGTCATCAATATTTAGTAGATTGATGAACATTAAAAAAATAAAATAAAAAAAATGGCTACAGTAAATCTCAAAGCATAGAAAGAAAACGTAAACCAAGATCAATGAAGAAACTCTTAAATATTATGAAAAACTCTACAGCTTGTATTTGTTTTCCATTTTATTTTTAATAATTCACTGTTGTCATTGAAGATTTTACTAGTCTTTTAACAAGTGTTTGACACTCCTTGATTAACCAGGAAGTAAATATTTCAGGCTTTTCTAAACTCAAAATATTTACTTCATGCACCAAAAAATATACTTAGTTATTAATAATTGATCACAATATTAAAATAAAATGAGGATTATGTTTTTAATATTTTTTTAGAGTAGAAAATTTGGACAAACATAATAATGCATTTTTGTTTAAACATGTTTTGATTATAGTTGGAAATTTTTCTAAGGTACAACTCAAACTTTCACTGCATGCTTAATCTGGGAGTGGAAAACACTCGTTTCGAGATTTAATTTGAACTCTTTTGGAAAACAACAAATTTCTGAAGATTTACAGCGTACGTTGGGATATGTAGGTATAATTAAAAAAAACTCGCTGTGTATATAATAATTATTCACATATTGTTGATATATTTTCGTCTCAAATTTGTAGTTATACAAGAGGCATTATGAACCATTTAAGACACTGATCGTTTATTTATATTGAATTTTGCAAAGATTTCATTGGTTTAATTTTCGTATTATTTTGTAACAAAGTATGTAAATGTCTCATCATACGGTCGATAGGATTATACATGCCGTAGTTGGTATAACGAAATGTCAAGCGGAATAAAGGCCTATGTCTTGACTAAAGATGTTAATATGCAATGACTACCAAAGCACTGTTTTCTTTCTGAAATAGGAAAATTGACGTAATGCAAACGAATACAAATATTATTGTAAACATTTATCAAAATTATGTAAACAAAAAATGATGAGTAGTTATAAATATACATGCATGTGATTAATATAACGATATAATTCCATGAAATCTATCTAATTTAATACTAACAGATGTTTATTCAAATTATATATAAGGGTTATTGATTTTACTAATTTTATTCAACCAATTTATTCTTTAATTATATCTACTTATTATTATTTTACTCAATAAATTTTGAACCAATCTTTTATTTGTTAAACAATCATCAGATTTAAAGAGATATTTGATTTGAAGAATGCGTTTTTGTTTTATTTTGAAAATGAGAAATAACTAAAAATACATGTAGATTAATAATAAGTAATGAAATTGTGTCAATGTTGAAATTTTGTTTAGAAAATCACCCAATTAATAAAGATATTTCTCGAAAATACAATATGCTATTAAATAATTTTAAAATTCTAAGATTTTGTTGTAAAACTATTAATGTATGTTACATTGAATTATTATTTGACATTGTATCAAAAAAATCGCTAATTAATTAGAAGATATTAACCCATTAACGGCAGAGCAATATAGATAATAAAGGTTACTCTAAAAGTTGATTTTAGGTGAAATTCTGCACTTACATACTAGGAATAACTGTATATTTTTGAGTTTACGTGAAGTAATTATTACACAAATAAATACTGTTATTCCTTACTTTAGTGTTTTAGAGTTTGTTATTGATAATGAGCACTTTGTGTCTCGAAATGTACATCTAACGATAAAAATAAAAAGTGAAGTAAGGAATAACAGTCTTTATTAGAGTACATACTAGGAATATTTCTTTAAAATATACATATTGTATACGCTGTACATTTTCAGACATTCGTCGATTTTATAACAGCGTTCAATTTGAAGTTGAGAAAGAGTGTTTAGACTCCTTGGTTAAGCATAAAGAAATATATCAAGTTTTGATGAGCCTGAAAGTTTGGGTTGATCGCTCCGCAAAGCCGAGCGCCCAAACCAAATTTTCAGGCTTTTCTAAACTCGAAAAATTACTTTATGCGCCAGGCGTATACCCCACTGGAATATTGTGAAGCTAGAGATACACTTAAAAATACTTTTGCAAAATGAGTAATAATCAAAATATTTAAATAACAAATTGTTTAAATTTTTAACTTATTTAGTAATTTAATAACAAAAAATTAATAATGTTAGGTTATTGCATCAATAGCGCTGAATGGGTTCATTTTGAAAATATTTATACATTAATTGTCTAAGATTACTCTAATAATCAGTAAATATTATATTTAAAATATCTGAGCTGATTTTATTTGCAAGTTTGAGCCAAAGTTAAAAAAATAGAGCCATTTATCATTTCAACAAGTTTTGACAAGTTTTGTTTAAAACGATTTCAACAAAATCTAATCAAAATTTACAGACTTTGTAATACAAGGTGTTTTTCTTTTAAGTATACATATCCCAACTATATGTTGTAAATTTACAGACATTCGTTGTTTTAAGAGATCAATGTGAAGATTTAAACGAGTGTTTTCCACTCCCAGACTAAGCATGAAGTAAAATTTCGAGTTTAAAAAAGCTCCGTGAAAATTTGTCGAGAGTCGCGCAGCGACCCGAGACAAATTTTCTGGGCTTTTCTAAACTCGAAATTTTACTTCATGCGCCACGCGTATAAAACACAGGTTTAACGTGAAGTTTGAATTACTCTTAGAAGTACTTAACTTTATTAAAAGTTTTAAATGAAGTGGTAAAACAAAGTTAAGTGTTAAGTGTGTTAATACTTAATACTTAAATTTGTAAAACTCCCAGCCTTAATTGCAACTTCAATTATATTTTACATCAAATTAAAATGTTGATGTTATTCTTTATTTTTGCATTGGAATTCATTTATATGAACTGGTGGAGCAAATGCACCTTTCGATCGGATTCGATAGGATTTTCATTAAACTTGGGCGTTCGGGTGTGTTTAAAAAGAGAAAATCGTTATCTTCATCTCCATCCAACATTTCGTAAATTATAGAGTGGCTGGTAGTATTTATAGAATCCGCGAATCCTCCTACGCAAACACAAATTGATGATCAATAGTTGATGTTATGTGTATATTCGTTAGCGGCATGCAAATTTATGCTGTAAATAAAATACTTTTGTGTGCATACATACGTATGTATGAATAGATGATGCAATATTCTATACTTATAAATCTATCCATAACGCTTGTTTATGACATTAGGTGTTCATTAAAAAACATGATCGAGTAGGCGATGCTTTTTTGATAGAAGGAAATGGAACGAAAAAGTGAAGTCGCAACTTAATTTACCGTTTGTCATACCTGACATAAATGTCAGATTGTGTTAATCAGTAGCTCATTAGTTTGCCTTGTTTTCATAATTGGGTTATATCTTTTTATTCTTATTTTCCTTCGTGTAAGTGCACATTGAAATACCGAGTAAAATAACAAACTTTTATAAAACTGCGTTAGATTAACATTGACATGAACGACTGACAAATTCACCTACACAATTTTTGGAAAATTTCACAGCCAACTCGATCGTGTTTTAAACCAAACACCTAATATACAGAGAGTTTTATGTAACACCGAACATTTTCATAACGAACATTTTTTAAGTATACATAAGCATACGTTGTGCATGCTCCGACGCTCGGTTTATTAAAAGATTTGAAGCTTTTTAATCGAGTGTTTTTCACATCCAGGCTAAGCATGAAGTATAATTTCGAGTTTAGAAAAGCCTGAACATTTGGTTTGGTCACGTAGCGCGAAGCGCGGAGCGACCAAACCAAATTTTCAGGCTTTTCCAAACTCGAAATTTTACTTCATGCGCCACCGGTACAAAACACTGATGCAAAGTAAAGTTTAGCGGTGCTTTAAACTTCGTAGTATGTTAGTGTTTTGTACCGGTGGCGCATGAAGTAAAATTTCGAGTTTAGAAAAGTCTGAAAATTTGGTTTGGCCGCTCCGCGCTTCGCGCTACGCGACCAAACCAAATTTTCAGGCTTTTCAAAATTCGAAATTTTACTTCATGCTTAGTCTAAGAGTGGAACACACTCATTTTAAGTTTCAAATTGAACTCTGGTTAAAAACAACTAGTATCTAAAGATTTACGGCGTATACGCTGTCATTGGGACATGTACATACACTTGAAAGAAAAACTCCCTGTATGTACAAGTTGAATCATTAATTAGGATTGATTGGCTACAATTTTTAATGGTCATATAGGCAACTCAATTAACACACAACTTAAAAATTAAAGATATAAAATTGTATTGGATGCAAATGTTTGGTGTTATATTAAACTCTCTGTATGTATATAATTAATTTTTCGATTAACCCGCGATGAAACATTTTCAAATTTAATGATGGGATATAACACTTCGTTTGTTTCACTGATTTTTTGTTTACTCCAAACTAGTTTAAACTTCTAGTCATTTTAACATATATCTCTTTAAAGATGACTAAAGATTTTAGAAACAAGATAACATTGAAATAACATCAGTACTTTAACATAGAACAATATTTAAAAACCTATTCAAAGTTGTGCTCTATAGATTGTTATATAGAGATTATGAGTATGTAAAATTACCTACATGGTTTATTACCTACAATTTAGTAAATTTGTGGATGAAAAACGGTTTACCGCTGATGAATTTTCAGGTTTTGCTAAACTCGACATTTTACTTCATGCGCCATGCGTATAAAACACTGAAATATACAACCAGTGTTTTATACGCGTGGCGCATGAAGTAAAATTTCGAGTTTAGAAAACCAGAAAATTTGGTTTGGTTATTCCGCTTCGCGGAGCGACCAAACCAAATTTTCAGGCATTTCTAAACTCGAAATTTTACTTCATGCTTTACTGGGACTGGAAAACAATGGTTAAAAGTTTCAAATTAAACTCTTGAAAAAAACAACTAATGTCAGGAAATTTACAACGTTTGCATATAAAGAATATACATTTCTAAAAATGGTGACTTTTTAGTTTTGAAATATTTATACTCTGCAACGAGCATTTAAAATGAATAGTATATTTTTTAATTACATACCTTTATTTTATTTTATACTTTTTCAGATTTAAAACACGACCAATATATTTAGTCAAAAAGTTGGTCATGTCTAACGATTATTTCAATCATTAGTTGATTGATGCTTGATTATTGATTAGTCATCAATTAGCAAAAAAAATTCATGACTAATGACTAAAAAGTTAGCCATTAGTTATGACTAACAAATGCATAATTATTTATTAGTCTTAGTCATCAATCGACTAAAAATGCCTAATTCTAAATTTAGGTATGTTTGGGGTTAGATAGTGCATTCACTATTATTGTAGAACGACACTTCTTATTTTAATGTAATGCCAACAAACTGTACGATGACATATTTTTTGTATATGGAAATAATGTTTAATATGGTTTCCTTAATTTATATTCAATTATCCTTTTCTTTTTAAATTTAATTACTCTTGCTTGTATTTTTGCATTTTTATATTTTTATATTGTTTATCTCTTCGTTTATTAGGTATAAATGAAATTGCCAATTCTTGGTTGCAGAATACTTCAAACATTAAAAGTGCTATTCTTCTCGCAATCTACAACAAGTTAGTTTTACAAAGACTATATCAAACACTCATTGAAACAACTACTTCCCGAGCTAATACCCCGACGGACATTGAATTATACAACAAGTGTTTGTTGTTACATACAGTAACCTACTGCAAATGTAACAATTTTGGTCAAATTATTCAGGCCATCTGTAGACGCATTTCGAGATTTAGTCTTTGTAAGACTAACTTGTTGTAGATTGCGAGAAGAATCGCACTTTTAATGTTTGAAGTATTCTGCAACCAAGAATTGGCAATTTCATTTATACTTATGTTTGGACGGTAACGTGACTGCCAGTCTAAGGTGTCAAATTGTTTAGAGGGAATGGCAAAGCTATACTGATGAGAGATCTCGAAACGCGTCTATAGACGGCCTGAATAATTTGACCCGAATTGTTACATTTGCTGTAGGTTACTGTATGTAACAACAAACACTTGTTGTATAATTCAATATCCGTCGGGGTATTAACTCGGAAAGTAGTTGTTTCAATGAGTGTTTGATATAGTCTTTGTAAGACTAACTTATTGTAGATTGCGGAAGAATCGCACTTTTAATGTTCTTCGTTTATTACTTTGTTTACTACTTATTTAAATTATTGTATATTTTCCCTTGTTGGATTCTTCTGTAGGATAATAAATTTATTATTATTATTATTATCATTATTATTATCATTATTATTATTAATATGGGTAATGCAAAGACAACTAGATAAAAATCATTTTCTTGCACGTTGTAGTATTTTTAAATATGCAATAGGGCAATTTATACTAATAACGCTTAAACTTGCTCCCCGCAAAAATAATTACTCGAACTCTAATAACATTAAAAGCCACGTTCCATCTACATGATTAATTGCAGCGGCTAAAATTTTCATTGAATCCCATCATATTTGGATTTCATTTCGCCAGACTAAAAAAGAAAAATAACATAAAATCATTTGCAACGAGAGAAATTACGAAATATCTCTTATTACAATTTCGAATATTCAAACCACTAATCGCCTTTGCTAAACTCTGGATGGCTCGATGACATCACCAACAGGTGTCTCCCCGGCTTAGCGAATAAGTTCCAATGGGATTACGCTTCAAAAACGATAAAATGGAGACACGCTGCAATTAATTCGAATGAATTAAACTCTAATTACGCTTTTTTGCGTAAGGTCGCTTCTAATTCCCTTTAGATGTAAATCCAATTAGTTTAATTAAATGCTACAAATACGAAATTATTAAAATTGATAAAACTCATTGACGTGAATAAATGCATCAGCTTATCGGATGTGTTCGCTGTAATTCCAACCCGTCGAAACCCGTCGACACCTGTTGAAAGCAGGAGAGAATTATAGCAGAATCCACTAAATAAAAATATATTGTGTTCATGTTTTCAAAGTGGTATACATAAAAATGTTCGTGTTTATTTTGTATGAGTATATTAAATATTTGTAATTGAGTTATTACTGTGACAGTTACTATGTATGGAGTTTATTGAATCACAAAACTACATTCCAATATTTAGTTGTTAATTGGAATAAAACCATTGCAATTTGGAATTTATATTATAATAATGGTAATATGTAATTTATTTAATGCAAACGAGTTGAAAATAAGGGGTTAAAGTTTCGGCTACTTTATTTGAATATTTGTCGGAGTATTTGGTTACACAATGAAACACTAGTTATAATTAAGTAAAGCAAACTTACAGGCATCCCTTTTTTTATTTTTAGTTAGCTCTTGTCAAGTGTAATGTTTCCAACAGTAGAGATGAAATATTTAGCAGAAAGTCAACATTATTCCACCACAAATGATTTATTTTTTAACCTTTGACCGACATACCTTTTTGAAAGAAATATTTATACTTTAGTTAATTAAATAATAATGATCTTACATCATGTAATATTTTCTTCACTTGAACTAATTTAATACCATTTACAAATGAGGTCTTTTCAGTCATTTAATAATTTCTGTGATATATATTAAAACAGTTCAATCTAGTTTTACAAATTTTCCATATACAATAAAATTCGTTTACAAACAAAAATTAGCCTCAAGTCCGGTTTCACTAACTTCAGTTACATATTATTCAAAGTTTAAGTTTATTTGTCGATTAAAATAGAAAATTTACATGTTACTTCAGTTACATATTATTTAAAGTTTAAGTTTATTTGTCGATTAAAATACAACATTTCCATGTTAGCTACGTAAATAAGGTACGATTCACGAGAGGTGTCCCATACAGTCTATTTCACGAATGTTTACTACACTCACGTCATCAATTATAAAATTCCGAATCAATCTGTTCAAGGTCATATGTAATTGCGCGCGTTGGCGTAACGTTAAAAAGTTTAATGTTTTACTGAATCCTGTATTGAAACCCTAGAAATTGCATTCCAACATGTAATCTTAGGAAGAACTCATGCCAATGAATAAGTTATTGGAATGCACTTTCAAAAAAAATCCCGAAAGAATGATTACTGTTATGAGATTGACATTATTCCATGTACAATAATAATAAAATGCAATACAATTAATTTTAATAAAAAAATATTTATTTTCACTTCTATCGCGTCCATTTCAAAAACTATGAATTCATGATTTTTACCATGGACGCGATAGAAATCTTGTTTGTGTGAGTGTTCATGGGGCTATTTATTTTATATTATCTAATTTTCAAACCACGATTAAAAATAGTTAACGACCTTGGATATTAACCAAATAGCGACCTTTCCTCTAAAATGACCGGAGAAGCAGGAAAATGCATACATGTGGTATTACATGATAAACCCCTACGTATACTTGATCGAATCAACACCCGGTAATTTGGTGGAAGTTGATTTAATCATTATCACTGTCTGTTACATCGTCTGAACTATTCCCATCTCCAATATGAATAATAAATTCTGGCACATTATCCAGAACGTTTTGGCTGATGTACCATCTGTCGATAATGGATTCTGTGTGTCTAATAACAGAGTCCCGCCTTTCCGGAGTACATTTTTTTAAGGATTTGTGCTACATGACCAACACTTCATTGTCTCCATATCCTTTTTCACCTATATGAGGATCATAATATTGTTTTTCCTGTGCCCATATTAGTTCTATGGCGTTAAATTCGCAGTGATATGCTGGGAGTCGCAATATTTCATGGCCATGTTCGAGCAGATATTCGTCTATCACGTATCCGCCTTAAACTTGTTTCTTCCACAGGTTTATTGTTATCTTGTAGCCAATGTGTGATTTGTGCCTTCGTCCAAGAAATTTTGAGCTGCTTTTCTACGAAAACGCTGTGGTAAGGTTCATCCATAACCAGTCTGCAAGTTTTGTAGTTGTTGCATAAATAAGGGAAGCATTCTTTACGAAACCTGTACTCTGACCAGCATGTAAAATAACAAACAAAGCGCTTTCCCTCACCGACAGCTCTCCTTATTTTAACAATTTACCTTATGGACTGCATCTGAAGGTAAAAGGGGACCTCCATTGCATTTTTCCTGGTTGAAGTAGTCCATTACTTTAAAAATCATATCTCGGGCTACTTCAGTAAGTCTTTTTTCAGGCATTTTGAGTTAATGGTTATAAAAAACTAGATCTAATCACAAAACAATTAATTCTACACTTGCTTACACTATGAAAAAACACAAAAAACTCATGAAAATACTAAAACAAACAGAAATACTTGAAATCTTGGAACGGATAGTGACGTTACTGACGTTTCTGGGAAGCGTTGTGCTGGGGTAGACATGCACTATATAATGGCGTCTTTGTCTAATGCATCGCCTCACGTTTCTGAGCGGTGAGCCCTGTTGTCGGTACTTGTATCAGGAGTCACAAGACATACGTTTCTATTATTTAGTACGATGATGCGCATATAATAGTATAAAATGGTAGAATAACTGCTTGTCTTAGATACGTACATAAATTGATGACGTGACTGCCAACATTCGTGAAAAATACTGTAGTTTCCTTGATTTGTAGTGCTGCTTTCTGCACCAATACATGTAATACGAAAATAGTTTGATGTCATCAAATTACGTGTGTAAAAAGAGTCAGAAAACTTCAAAATATGTCTGCTTTGGTTTTTAGATGGAACATGCGAAAACGTATGTGCCGGTATGCAGCTATAAAATTTTAAGGTTAAACGTCACATTTTGACAAAGTTTTTGTAAAACTAAATCTGCAAAAACCCAGCCACAAATTATTTTAATTAATGTGCACAATCGTTTTAAATGTGAGTTTAAGTGGTATAATTATAATTTCCACAACTACTAAATAGTTCAGGTATATACAGAAATAACTAATGCATTTATGTTGATTTTGTATAAGCTTAAACGAAAATGTTAGTTGAATGAATGCGCATTCAGTAGATTTAGCAAATAGTCATCGGATTAATCTTTTAATACAGGCAATTTTTTTATACATTACAAGGAATTTTCTATTAGGTATACATATGCATACATTTTTTTTAAAGAGTACAATTTGAAGCTTAAAACGAGTGTTTTCCACTCCCAGACTAAGCATGAAGTAAAATTTCGAGTTTAGAAAAGCCTGAAAATTTGGTTTGGTCGCGTAGCGCGAAGCCCGGAGCGGCCAAACCAAATTTTCAGGCTTTTCTAAACTCAAAATTTTACTTCATGCGCCATGCGTATTAAACACTGAAAGCACTGTAATATTGCGAACGAGTAAACTTCGCTTGAAATTAGTGTCTTATACGCGTGGCGCATGAAGTAAAATTTCGAGTTTAGAAAAGCCTGAAAATTTGGTTTGGCCGCTCCGCGCTTCGCGCTACGCGACCAAACCAAATTTTCAGGCTTTTCTAAACTCGAAATTTTACTTCATGCTTAACCTGGGAGTGGAAAACACTCGTTTAAACTTCAAATTGACCTCTTTTAAGAAAACAACGAATATTTAAAAATCTACAACACGTAATGGGGATATGTATACTCAAAAGAAAAAATTCACAAGAAATTATGATTTACAGTTTTTCTAAAAGAAAGAACACTGATATACTCGCGACCTAAACAGTATGACATTGTTATGTAACCTCAAAATTTAACACAACTAAGAAAAATACTCTCTAAAAAATTTGAACGACATATTTGACATCAATGAGTCATAGGACATCTCTCCCGAATTCTACTATAAATGATTTGGTTGCTACTTTCATATACATCCAGAAAGTTTTTGTTTTAAGTATACACATCCAGATGCGTACTCTGTAAATATTCAGACATTTGTTGGTTATGAAAAGCGTACAATTTGAAACTTTTAACGAGTGTTTCCACTTGATTCAGTTTTTGAATGAAATCACAATAATATACTCCTGTGGCACTTCGCCCACATGGTACTCTATCTGTCATGATGATTTCATTGTAATCATAGGCAAAGATCATCATTTGATTGATAACTGTGATTGATAATTTGTATTATAGGTGGTGTTGTCTCGGGGCGGCCTCATGCTTATCTCAGTGGCGCAACAGTGTGACAAAAACAACCTGTGAATACTAAAAATTATACGAGCGCGCTGCTGTATGTCACCACTAATAAGTTAATCCAATTCCTTTTACATGGGTGTGGTTTTTTGTGCGCTAACATGCCCTCTCGAGATGACTAGCTAAATGAAATAACCTGTATCACAACTTCATTTATATTTCATTTATGCTGGGTGTTGATTCGATCATTTATACATGGGGGCTTAACATGTAAAACCGCATTTAAGCATTTTCCTGGTTTCAGGGTCTTGTTAGAGTAAAAGTATAAGAGTACACAAAAATTAAGAAAAACATCCTACGCAATTATTTAAAATTGGTTAAAGTTCGACATCATTTACAGTATTTTTATCAAACTTTAAAATTTTAAAATTAATGATTTTAGGTATGAAAGTCTAGTACTAGATTAGAAGTCTCGTACTCGACTATTATGCTTAAAATCATCAATTTTAAATTTTCGAAATTTTAAAAATTTGATAAAAATAATGTAAATGATGTCGAACTATAACGTAACGTAATCACGTGCAGAAAATGCCCACATTGTTTTTTAATACCCGACTTGACTAAATACAGGGTTTCCTATTTTGATTAGAACAGTATGGGTAACTTTGTTATTATTAATAATAGAGATTCGGTTAAATGGACAAAGTTTTGTAGTTATATGTGCTTCTTTAGATTCCATTAAGAAACAATTGAGATTTTCTAAACCTTTGAAGTAATTGAGAAAAAACTATAATAGGAGCTTTTCGAAAATACCCCATATCTTTCTTATTTTTAATTTTATTCAAAATCTGTAACAACGTTGTCAAAGCGTCTATAGCGCTACAGATGGTGATTAATTTTAATTTATTTACCGATTCATTTTTTATTTTTATTAATATCTACTTTTGATTTCTTGAGTTGTTATCTCATCTGGCACTTGGTGAAACATATTAGAATAGGCAAAGTTATTTAAATTAAAAACACTTAGTATTGTTTTACAAATTAAAACTTTAATCCGTATAATTTTAAGATTTTGCATTCAGGTAATAAGGGATACACACTAAATCTAAAAGAAGGCCTGGAGATAAACAGGGCCATAAAAATTGGAAAAAACATAGTAAACGACAACGAAGAGATTTGGAATTCCCCAATTTTGACTTACCTTATTACCTGAAACATAAATATGTATATATACCTAAACAATATTTTTTTCTGTACATTCTATTGAAAGTGGTATAACAAGCCGAAACTAGTCGGGATAAAGTTTTAATTTGTGAAACAATACCAAGTGTTTTTAATTTGAATAACTTTACATATCAAGTTTTGAATTCGAACTGCATTTTTGCCCTGATTTCAATGATGTGTAACACCTGTACAATTTTTTATTTTAGTTTTTTAATTGTTTTAAAACAATTCAATTGTTACTTTAGTTGGTAAGACACATATGATACCTTATTTGAAAAAATAATTACTATCGATTGGTTGTAATTTGTTATGTCAAATGCTCTTTTTGATTGAATAAAGTGTTTGTTGCAATGGTTATATACCATAAGCAAATAAATACGTGATAAACTGCATGTGTAGCACATGATTAAGTTTGATGTGGGTGTTAACGGCCAAGCCGTTAACACCCATATCAAACTTAATCCTTCGTTAGATTTTACGGCGTTACTTCCCTAGTGGTATAACCATATGTTCCCATTTGAAAACTAAAGTTGGTATTTATAAAACAAAAACTAATCACCAGATAAATTAAAATTGATCACTATCTGATGCGTCATAACATTTACTTACATTTATAAGATAGATATGATAGAATGACTCAAAGTCGAAACTAGTTGGAATAAAAAACCAAAATATTAAAATTTAACCAAGTGTTTTCCTTTTTTAAATCATAGACATGGAAGATTTTCAAAAATCGCGATTTTTAGTTTTTTCACAACCACTTAAAAGTTTTATGATTTTTAAAATGTTTCTTATTTGAATTTGATAAAGACATAAAACTACACAGCTTTGCCTAGTTAACCGCATCTCTATCATTAATAATAATAAAGTTACTCATATTGTCCCACTTAAAATAGGACGCTCTCTATACCTGATCGAATCAGCACCCGGTATGTATGTACAGGGTGTCTACGCTGAATCGTTTGTTAAAGTTTATGGGGTTACTGTTGCACTAAAAATTTGAAAAAAATCCTTGTCATAAAGTTGAATCAGTTCTCCTTATGTGAAATATTTTCAACTTTATATCACTTCCGGTTCCACAGGGAGTAGCACAAAATTTGTTATTTTAAATAGAACACCCTATATGATAGTAATTTTTTGGGTTCCTCGTTTAAATTGCAACATATTTTATTTGAACATAGGTACACTGATCTCTTATAGTTTTCAAGCAAAAAAATGTTTTTTTAAATTTTGACCTCTAAAAGGCATCTTGAAATCTGTTTGTAACTTCTCTTAAGAGTAAGATAAAAATATGATTTATATATCTACTTGTACCTAGAGGATGCCTCTATGAGTACATTAATTGTAAACTGGTAATTTTGACAATAAGTGTTCTTAAAATGTCAATATCCAAGTGCCCTCTTCAATATCTCGTAATTCATTTTTTTTTTAAATAGAATGACCCATTTTTTATCACATGGTACGATTGGGGGGAAAATTTCCTAAAAAAGAGTATTGCAACTATACTCTTAAAGCAAGTGGTTTTCGAATTATTTCGAAGATTCGTTTTTCCTCGCATTTATGCAGGGAATGCGCGCATAAGTCGCAACTGAATTTTAGTAGGCAAGTAGTAATGCTTTTGTTTTGTCGCATATACCGGGTGACCCATTTTAATTTATCCACTGGAATATCTTGTGAAATATGCATCGTAGAAAAAAATATTCCAAACAAATTTTAATGGTTTCGAGGGGGCCAACCGATCCTATAAAATGTTCGTCACCCCCACTCCCCGGGGGGTGGGAGAGGGGGGCAACTTTAGAATCTTAAATAGGAATCCCTATTTTTTATTTCAGATTCAGATTATACACCAAAAATAACGTAGGTTTTATACGAGAATTTTTTTGAATTCGTGATAGATGGCGCTGTATTCGCTTAATTTATCCATTAGATTATCTCGACAAATATGCATCGTACAAATAAATGTCTCGAACAAAAGTTTAATGGTTTCGAGGTGGCCATCCGATCCCATGAAATGTTCGCCACGACTACCCTCCCGGGGGTGGAGGAGGGGGGCAACTTTGAATTCTTAAATAGGAACCCCTATTTTGTATTTCTGATTCGGATTCTACGGCAAATATTATGTAGGTTTTATCCAAAACATTTTTTTGAATTCTTGATAGATGGCGGTGTAGTCGCAAAAATGAAGACGTTTCCGGAAAAAATGAAAAATTGCCTTCAAAAAATCAAAACAAACAATTCGACGACGCTTGCTTGGGTATTTTAATTCCGACTAGTTTTTCAACGGCATTTACGGGGACCGTGAGTCGTGGAATGAAAATAAGTAATAATAAGTATGTAAAATATACTTCTCGAGTCTTTTTAACTCCTGGTAGATAAATAAATCTTGTTTTTTGTCAACGGGCAGACGGATTGCAACACAAAATACCTATTTATAATTTTGTTCACTATCGACATAGGAAGCGTCATCTTACCGCCGGCATGTTAGGTCGGATTTTTTAAATTTATTTAAACATTAGTCTATTTACAATAATTCTTTTGTACATCAAGTAGCCCTAACAAGGGCTGACATTTCAACAGCCATTTAAGCAATTAGATGCTCAAAAGTCGCACCATTGTTCTCATGACAAAGATGAATTCGACGTTCAAAATTCCTCACTGTATGCAAAAGGGTGTTGCGCGGAATACTGTTGCACGCAGCTTGGATCCTTTGAATCATGTCGTCTCTAGTAGTTGGTCTTTCTCGATAGACAGTATCTTTCAGGAACCCCCACAAGTAGAAGTCGGGAGCTGTCAGATCTGGTGACCTTGCTGGCCATCTAATTGTACCCCCTCTCCCTATCCACTTGCCAGGATACGTTTGGTCTAAATATGTTTTCACTATATTTGCAAAATGTGGAGGAGCACCATCTTGCTGAAACCACAGTCTCATCCTTGTCTCCAGATCCACATGTTCGATTAAGCCGGGAAGATCGTCTCGAAGAAAATTCAAGTAATTCGCACCGGTTACAGTGCCCTCGAAAAAATATGGACCGATTAAGTACCCGTTGACAATACCGCACCATACATTCACAGTCCAGCGGTGTTGGTGGTCCACTTGCTTCATCCACTGAGGGTTTTCCGGCGACCAATAGTGACTGTTATGGAGATTCAATAACCCGTCACTGCGGAATGTAGCCTCGTCAGAAAACATCACGAATTTGAAAAAGTCTGCGTCATTCTACATTTGCTGTATTGCCCACTGACAAAACATTTGCCGTTGTTCATGATCATGTTCACTTAATGCCTGGTTCAAACACACGTGGTACGGGTGATACTTCGAGTGTTTTAAATATCTTCTCGCAGTCTCTCTCGGGATGCCAATTTGGTGCTGTATTTCGCGAAGTGATATCTGGGGGTTCAAATGGATCATCGCTAAAACTGTTAAAATGCGCGGATTCATACAATGATCATTGATGGGGTTTCGCTGTCGACGTTGAATATTTCCTCTCCTACATCTCGATTCAATATGACGAATCGCTGAATGATTGGGATGATGCTGCCGTTGGGGAAATCGTCTTCTGTATAATGCCGCAGCTCTTCGATAAGAATGGCGACATTCTCCTAGGACAAGGAGAATATCCACCGTTTCATTCGGAGAATAATCGCTCATTCCGGATTCTTCTACAAAGCGTTCTCAGTTCTCACGTCACAAGACATCGATGTTTGTGTACGAAGTGTCAGAAAAACTAGTCGGAATTAAAATACCCAAGCAAGCGTCGTCGAATTGTTTGTTTTGATTTTTTGAAGGCAATTTTTCATTTTTTCCGGAAACGTCTTCATTTTTGCGACTTCACCGCCATCTATCAAGAATTCAAAAAAATGTTTTGGATAAAACCTACATAATATTTGCCGTAGAATCCGAATCAGAAATACAAAATAGGGGTTCCTATTTAAGAATTCAAAGTTGCCCCCCTCCTCCACCCCCGGGAGGGTACTCGTGGCGAACATTTCATGGGATCGGATGGCCACCTCGAAACCATTAAACTTTTGTTCGAGACATTTATTTGTACGATGCATATTTGTCGAGATAATCTAATGGATAAATTAAGCGAATACAGCGCCATCTATCACGAATTCAAAAAAAATTCTCGTATAAAACCTACGTCATTTTTGGTGTATAATCTGAATCTGAAATAAAAAATAGGGGTTCCTATTTAAGATTCTAAAGTTGCCCCCCTCTCCCACCCCTCGGGGAGTGGGGGTGACGAACATTTTATAGGATCGGTTGGCCCCCTCGAAACCATTAAACTTTTGTTTGGAATATTTTTTTCTACGATGCATATTTCACAAGATATTCCAGTGGATAAATTAAAATGGGTCACCCGGTATAATGCGAAATGTCAAATAATAAAAACAATTAGTACAAAGTTATACAGAAATCAACAAAATGAATAAATACACCCATCAACAAATTATCAATGTATTCTTTATACATGGCAACTGCGATAGAATTGTTACTCGATCATGTAGAGTATTTTAAAAAAGTTATCCACATTTGCCGAAGATGAATAAAACAAGATTTAGAAGATTGGAATCAAATTTTGTGTAATTGGCAATTGCCATGAATAAGGAATAAGTTAATAATTTATTGATTTGTCTAATTATTAATTTTGTTGATTTCTGTAAAACTTTGTACTAATTCAAAACAAAAGCATACTACTGGCCTACTAATATTCAATTGCGACTTATGTGCGCATTATACCCTGCATAAATGCGACAAAAAACGAATTTTCGAAATAATTCGAAAACTATTTTCTTTAGGAGTATAGTTGTTAGTACTTTTTTGTAGGAAATTTTCCCCCCAATCGTACCACGTAATAAAAACTGGGCCATTCCATTAAAAAAAATTAAATTACTAGCTATTGAAGATGGCATTAGATATTGACATTTTAAGAACACTTATTGTCAAAATTGACTGTTTCCAATGAATATACTCATAGAGGCATCCTCTAGGTACAAGTAAAGATATAAATCATATTTTTATCTTATTCTTAGGAGAAGTTACAGACAGATTGCAAGATGCCTTTTAGAGGTCAAAATTTTAGAAATATTTTTTTTTCTTGAAAACTATAAGAGATAAGTGTACATATGTTCAAATATAATATGTTTAAAATAACAAATGTGGTGCTACTTCCGGTGGAACCGGAAGTGATATAAAATTGAAAATATTACACATGAGAACTGAAACTTTTATTGAACGGTTTGTACTGTATGTGTAAGATTATTTTAAATAAATAACCTGTTTTTATTATAATTATTATTAATATTAAAGAAAACATTGTCCAATATAAACAGAACCAAATTTCATCAACTGAATTCAAATTTAAATAGACATTTTACACAATTTGACAAACTGTAAAAAATTAATTAATCATTAATATTACCGCCTAACTTTTATAAACTTTAAACAATTCAAAGTACCGAAAAAAACTATTACATAAATATTACTGTGGTTAGATAATTATCTTTTAAATTAGTCTCATTTAATAACAATAATATTAAATATTTATTATCTGACAGGAAATTTCCTAATTATGGAAATCATTAGAAAGCCAAATAATGATCTGGATGGAATAAAATTATATCAAGATATAATAGCGCTTATTCCAATTAGTACTTCAAGAGACGGAAGGGAAATGGAAACTTCCGAGGATACAGATTTAATGAATGAAACTCTAAACTTATATCTTACGAAATTCATCTCGAAATTTTTAATTAAAATATATAAAATTATAGCAAAACGTCTAATTTTTAATGTATATTTACGTATTTGTTACCAATCACTGTAATTTTGATTAAAAATCTTTGTTGCGTAATTTTCTAATGACTGTGACTTTGATATTTTATATACAATAATGTGATGTATTACGTTATAATAAGTTCATAAATGTTATAAATTTCAAATAAGATAAATTCAAATTCAAAACTATTTGAATTCGATAAAATAAGCTTACGCTTCTTATAGTTTGCACACTTTAAACATAATATATAAAATTATGAAAAGACTATTCGTGAAAATGCAAACAGTGTCTTAATTAATAAGACAATTTAAGACGATAAATATCCATTGAAACAACTACTTCCCGTGCAAATACACCTCCGGATATTGAATTATACAATGAAATATTTAAAATCTTATTTAATTTGATTTGTTACAACGCTCTATTAAAGTATATGTAACGTTTACGTCAAATTCTCTTCAAACCAACTAACAATACAATTTAAAATGAAAGGAGAGATAGCAACAAATTAGAAGTGAAAGGACTTGGATTAAAACGAATGTCTTAGGCCATCTATAGACGCGTTTCGAGATTTATCTCTCTTCAGTATAGCTTTGCTTTGACCTAAACGTTACATATACTTTAATAGAGCGTTGTAACAAATCAAATTAAATAAGATTTTAAATATTTCATTGTATAATTCAATATCCGGAGGTGTATTTGCACGGGAAGTAGTTGTTTCAATGGATATTTATCGTCTTAAATTGTATTATTAATTAAGACACTGTTTGCATTTTCACGAATAGTTTTTTCGTAATTTTATATATTATGTTATAAATTTCGTTTAGGAAATATTGATAAAATGCGTTAGAAAATCCAGAAATCAACAGAATTACGTACAGTTGTTGTTTTACGTAAAATTAGCTTTCGATAATTCACCAACAGAATGCTTGATAATAATAAAAGGCTATTTCCCCTTTTTTATTTGTTGGATATAACTAATTGTGAGAATTATAATAATTGTGTATTAGACAATTGGCACTTGTTCTAGTTTGCTATTATTGTTTTTTTATTCAAAAGCCCCAATGAAGTTTACAATGAGCCGCTGATTGCCGACCATTGATCTAACCTAGTAGTTCTTAACCAGGGGCAGTGCTGAAAGCATATTAAATAGGCGTCCGTGAATATTTATTTTTTTACAAAGTTGAAAAAGTTGGTGAATAGACATAAAGTAAAACTTGTAGTTTAGAAACGCCTCAAAAAGTGGATTTGCCTTTTTTGTAGATGGGCATAACTAATCTCATCTTAAGACAAGCAGGAAAAACTTTGTCTCTGATACATTTGTTTATTAACTTTGTCAGAGGTATTAGAATGACTGTTAGCATTGATGGTCTTTATACTTGTATGTTCTGTTTATAAATTTATACAATCTTCACGGTTTTCAACAAATTTGTAACTTTCATTAATTATTGTTTTGCTCTGTTATCGGACTGTACGTAATCTGTTGGGCAATAAGCCATTATTATAATTATTATTATTTTTAAATTTGTCATTTCCAACGGATTCTTCAAATTTTGTAGATATATCAAAATTGTAAGATTTTTATTGGTTTTTAATAATTTTGACAGTATTATAATTTATTTAATGATTTCCGTAAATTTGACAAGCTTTGACAAATATTAATAATTCTCAACATGTTTTGATACTTTACATGATTTCGATATATTTTTATATACAGTATACTTGTACAAATCCCAATAATTACAGCGTTTGGTGAGTTTGTAAGAATTCCTTGCTTTTACAAAAGTAGTGAATGTAAAGCTTCTGTTTCCACTCCTTGATTAACCATAAAGGAAAATTTCGAGTCTAGAAAAGCCTTTTTATAAGGTGCGCCAGTAAAAACATATTTTAGTTTTAATGTTGTGGTACTACTGTTTTTTACACTTCTTGTCAACCAATGATGACTATAATAACTTAAATGATGTGTTATATTATGATAATCAACCATAAAAAAATTCAGTTAAATCAAATATAGCGCTCAATCGTTACGAATAAAATGAATAATATTTTTTTGAACTTTAAAGACTAATTCCGGCTTAACCGTAAAGTTTTGGATATAGATAAGTTGTGTTAAATCATCATATTTTTATTCTAGGAATCTATGGTTAAATTATTTCCCCACATTAATGGGAAACCATGTACTTCTTTTATCAATGACTCGAAAAATATTTTAAATAAAAACATATTTATATAGTAGCTCTTTTGTTTATCAAGATATTTGTGAAAGATATGTTTACTTTCACCATATTTATTAGTTATAACCTATATACGAGATAGTCTTGGTAAGAGCACTCCCGATTTTTTTTTCTTCAGAACAATGGCCAACTTTCCCATCCGTTAAAAAATCTGTCGTTATTTTGTATATTTTAAAATGTTAAAACCTATTGCGTTTATATTAATATTTTCTTATCAAAGAAAAGATTACCTTTATAATCGTTGAGTTGTATTGGAATCGAGTTATATCTGCATGATCTACGTTTTGTGTAACTTTCTAGGGTATTCGGATTCTGTTCGAGTTCGAGTCGGTAAATATTGTCCAAATTACTTTCACTAGGGGGGCAACGAAAGTGTAAGTAAATCTAATTATTTCAGCTAGAGTTACCGGCGCATACGTAGCGGCTTTATCGACCAGAACGCAGATAATTCTGCATAAAATGGAATAAGGAATCCTGTATAGAACAAACTAATAAATAAAGTGTGATTACGATTAAATTATCTCTTACGTATATTTTCCATCCATTCAAAAAAGATTAAAGATTAAAGATAAATTAAACAATAATGCCAAGTTTTCAAAAGGTTTTATGGATTTGAATGCATTGAAGCCTATGTATTTATGCATCTGTCGAAGGTTAATCAGTTGTTATAAAATATCAAAATATCTTTAAATGAATATGCAGTAATTTAAAAAAGAAATCACTCGGTTAAATTTCACTAATATTTTGGTTTTTTATTGCAACTAGTTTCGACTTTGAGTCATTCTCAAGGATGAATATGCAGTTCGGATAAATAGACTGAAAATCTTTCAATTTTAACTTTAACTCTAGCAAAAAGTTCGCAAATTTTACAAGAACTATGCAAAGATGTATTTAAAAGATTAAAGGAACCTGAAACTATAAATAGAAAACAATGAAATGACAAGCCAACGCGAATTCCTGACAAAACAATTGAAAAAGCCTAATGTGAAGTTTACAAACGGAATCATGGTACTTCCTCTAGAGATGTCACAAGAAAAGTACTCGATTACAAACCTCCAATAAAAAAAATAAAAATAGGTGTGCTTAATAACGTGTAAGAAAAAAACGGCCCAAAATGAACGAATGACAACATTCTTGAGCTGTCAGGCGTGACAAAATCTTGGATAAATTGTTAGTGGAGAACCGCGATTTCTGTCTCATCATTTTCGAAAAATATACTTTAAAGCAAACTAAGCTATATCCTATCGAAAATAATTGGCCAACACAAAAAATAAACTTAAAAAAAACATGTAAGCCTTGTACTTCTTTAGAATATTAAAAACAAATGAGTGTGATGCACAAAACTAATCTCTGAGAGTTTAGTGTGAAAAAATATGAGCCAAGTAAAGTCTACAGTAAGGGAAATTAGCCGAAAAACATTGAAGCATTAATTATTCTGCAGTAAGTTATGTAAATGTATTAAATTTTCATGTTAAGAATTTTTGTTGTTAAAATATTTCTTCGTTTTAGTTTTATGGACCTTTGAACACGTGATAATTTAATCGTAATCACCCTTTTATAAAATTGTGAAATTAAATAAAAAAAATTCACATTTACAGGTTCACTACAAAAAAATAGACACTTTCAATGTTCTATTAATACAAAACTAAAAGCGTTATTTTGAATTCGTTTACACCATTTTATAAGGTGATTCTCGAAGTTTACTTGGGAACTCACAGGTGCTCAATACAGAGAGTATTTGTTTTAGGTATACGCAGTAAACCCACTATGCAAAAAACAAACAAATAACGTTATATCAACATTGTAGCAACATTAACCGTTATTTTAATGTTGATGAAACATTACTTAAATGTGATTGTTCAGTGGGAATTATTCATTTGTTGATTTTTAAAATAGTTCAATTTAAAGATTTGAACAAGTGTTTCCACTCCCAGATTAAGCATGAAGTAAAATTTAGAGTTTATACCAAACCAATTTTTTTGGGATTGTCTAAACTTGAAATTTTACTGAATGCGCCACAAGCAAAAAACACTGATTTGATGTAAAGTTCAAAATATACGTCTTTAGCATACTGCGTTAGTATATTTCGAACCTTGCTTGAAATCAGTGTTTTATACACATAGCGCATGAAGTACAATTTTCAGGCTCTTCTAAAGTCGAAATTTTACTTCATGCTTAATCTGGGAGTGGAAAACACTTCAATTTGAACTCTTCACAAAAATATCTGAAAATTCACAGTTATTAGGATTTATATACTTAAAAAAACCTTGTATGTGGTCCTTGTTTCATACAAAAATTTCAACACGGAGTACTTTTGGCCAAATTGAAGTACAAATCGGGCCGATCCTGTAAGCGAACTAATAAATATAACGTATATGTTAACTATCACGTCACCGTCAAAGTGAATTTTGTATTTGTTTTAGAATATGTGGCCAGATAAAACATATACGTTAAATTTAATATTTTGCTTACAGAATCAAGAGCAATATGATTTCTCCCAAGGATTCTCGAGTATACGGTAAGAAGGATCTACAGAATTGAAAATTTTGGAGTGGGGGTAGGGATCGCTTACGTCACAAATGTTTGCTGAATTTAAATGTGTTACTTCACGATTTATAAAACGACATTAAGTGATTGACTATTAATTCTTACTATGAAAATCTATTAAAGACATACAAATTATCTTAGATAAAAGACATAATTTGATTTAAAAATAGCATTAGCAACATAATGTATTTCTACATTTAATTCTCCGTAATATTAGAATCAATGTGTACCGTATGAATATTTATTTTTATTCTAATATGATATAACCTTCTCATGTACGAGTATGTAAAAGCAATAACAACTAACATTACATAAGCGGGCTGTATATATAAAAAAAGTAAAAATAAAGTATAGTTAAACACTAGAGTTCTCAGCTTTATTATATGCCGTTTTGTATGAACACATATTTTGTTACTTAAAGGATAATTTCTAAAATTTGAGGTTATCCCTCAAATTTTATAAATTATCATTGAAGTGAGAAAATAGTTATTGTTTTAAACACTAGATTAAATATACATTTTGGTAATGTTTAATTACACAGGCCGACAGTCAATTTGGTGCTGGAAAGAGCAATACAGTTTTTGAGAATACTCGTTATGCTGAGTGTAACTGAATATTTTTTTATGATCCTACATGTAGTTTAGGAGATATGCAAAGATGCAAAAAACAGAATTCTTTGTATTTATTACCATTTATTTCATATTTAAAAACTTCATGATATGAGAATTAAATATAAATTTGAAACAATTGATGATTCCCATAATTGTCGTCACCTCGCACCCGCTTTCCAAACGCCTTTAACCCGCCCGTATAAGAGCTAAACGCGGAGCGGAAAAAACGATCCGCCTTGCTTCGCATCCGCTCTCAACTCGTCCATATAAGACCACCTAAATATTTAAAAATCTAACTGTGAAGCAAGGCGTGTAGAGTATATGTTAATATATAACATAAGTATTCTAAGAGATATACTCTCCAACATTGACGTACATCGAGGTACCTTGGATTTCTCCATAGAGTTTGCAGCCATCTTGCTTGTGCAGTACTACCAACAGTAGGTATTATTGAGACTTCTTCAGTTCCTTAACCTGACAGCACAAAATGCATGTTGATGTCATAAATATCTTTTTTCTATACAATACTAAGAGAGTTTATTTTATTTGTGGTAACCCTGTAGGTTAACAATTGTAATTTACGATTATCACATATTTATTCAAACACTATTGAGTTTAAAAATTTACAACTTTGAGATTATACAGGCGCTTTTTAATGAGGAATTTTACAAGATCCCTCATTGAAAAGCGCCTGTATAATCTCAAAGTTGTAAATGTCTAAGCTTATTAGTTTTTAAATAAATATGTGATAATCGTAAATTACCTTACGATTATTACATATTTTTTATTTATTTTAAGATAACTCTAACATTTACCCAGGCACCATAGCCAATTTTTGTTTTACTTATGAGCGCCATTTCGGATTTTCATATTTTTAGATGGATTTATCTTCACACATATAATTTATTTTACGTTTATACGCAAAATTGAGCCACAATAGACCCTTGCGGTCGCAGTGGAGGACCGCTAAACGGACCACTCACTTTAAATAGAATATGCAAAATTATATTTTTTTCGTTATGATGTTAATATTTAGTTTTGTGATGTATCAATTAAGAATTTACGAATGAAATCATTGTATGTTCAGTGTTAAATTTCATCGTTTATTCATGTTAAAATAATGTATTTATAATATGATATGACAGTCGGTTTAACGGGCATTGATTTCACCTCCCCCAAACCTGAAACTGTGAAACTTCCTAATGGAACTACATGCTGCATCAAAGTTCTCACAGACATTGTAATGTAACGAACAAATACACAACACACAAACACCCGCACTCACACACGCATATAACAACTCCATGTTTGTTTGTCGGCGGCAAATATTTGGTGTGTTATTATTTAGCAGACATATTTACATGTCTCTGCATTAATTTCTGTTATCCTAAATACGAGTGGGTATGTGTATCTCGACCTCTGTATTCCACTGACAACAATGTGCGTTTGCGTACTTTTGGTAATTTATTATGGAACAAATACAACGTATTTCAAACAAACCTCGCTACTATTTGATCCTAATATAATTAAGATAATTAAAATTGCCAAATTTGGTTCCATTATCCTCTGGGCTGATAGATTGGTTTTAAGTGAGGTGACGCTATATGTTCAAAGATACTTTCATGTCGAAATAATAGCATGTGTATATTATTTATGAAGCATTTAAACATTAAACGGACCCGGCCAACCTAATATACTTGGCTGGCCAGGATTATTGTTTGGGCAGACAATGTTTAGTTGTTTACAAACCGGGACCGAGTTTACGATGAAACATAAATTCAAGCTGAGTATATTATAAAGCATAAATGTATATAAGTAGTTTACAGGGAATTGTTCTTTTAAATACAGGGAGTTTTCCGTTTAAATATACATATTCCAATTATATGCTGCAAATTTTCAGATATTCGTTGTTTTTCTTTTAAAGAGTTCAATTTAAAGCTTTAAAAGATTGGTTTCCACTCCCAGGAAACTGAAACTGAAGTAAAATTTCGAGTTTAGAAAAGCCTGAAAATTTGGTTGGGTCGCGTAGCGAAGCAAAGCGACCAAACCAAATTTTCAGTCTTTTCTAAACTCGAAATTTTACTTCATGCGTCACGCGTATAACACACTGATTTCAAGTTAAGTTCACTTGTTCACACTGTTTCGGTGTTTTGAGTGTTTAATACGCGTGGCGCAAAGGTCGTCTGGGAGTGGAAAACACTCGTTTAAAGCTTTACATTAAACTATTTAAAAAAAAGCGTAGGCTTATGTATACTTGAAAACAAAAATTCTCTGTATAATTTTCCATAAGCTAAGGTGACCAGACATGGACGTTTATAGCATAATATAGAATTCATATGGCTTCATATAATTTACAGATAGCGAAAGTGTTTGTACGACAATCAATAATTCAAGTTTAAACAATAAAAGCTTACTGCGTCTTATAAGAGAATATATTGACTTCTATTTATAAACACACAACTTTGTATTATATACTTTTTATTAACATGGACTCTAAAAATCTCATTCAATTTTTCTTAGAAAGTTGCCCGAAGCACGTGCAACTTTTATCTTAACAAAATGATAAACAACTTAGATATTAATAAAAATAATATGTTTTGGGCTATAACTCGAAATCAAAAGACAATAGCCGATTTTTGCTTTCACCATGAGTTTACCTCAAAAAAAGAGATCGATGATGGCCACTGGAGTTTCTCTGTCTCTTCTAGTTACCGAAATTTCCTATTGAAACATCAACATTTGGCCATATACTTGTTAGAAATATTATCATAATAGTATTATATTTTATACTTGTATATTATTTGGTATACAGGCTATCGAGCAGGGTTTCTTCGTTCTCTATAACAATTGAATTGACTTAACTTTACTTATGATCTCTAATTCAAATTATATGTAGTTATTGGCTAAATTAGTCATAAATAATTTAATCTTGTCTAATTTATTTAATAACCAAACGATACTTAATTTATATTTAAATAAAATAATCTCTCATTCAAATTATATGTAGTTATTGACTAAATTAGTCATAAATAATTTAATCTTGTCTAATTTATTTAGTAACCAAACGATACTTAATTTATATTTAAATAAAATAACGCAGCTGAGTTTGTTTAACACTGCCACATGTTGCTCAAAAATTGTTTGTGTTAGTAGTTTCAGCCTCATTACCTTCTTAACTACTTGAATCAAATGCGCATCAGTAGATTCAGTAGATTTGGTAAATAGTCATCGGAACAATCTGTTAATACAGGGAAGGTTTCTTTTAAGTATACATACAGGGATTTTTCTATTAGGTATACATTTGCATACGCTTTTTTTTCAAAGAGTTCAATTTGAAGCTTAAAACGAGTGTTTTCCACTCCCAGACTAAGCATGAAGTAAAATTTCGAGTTTAGAAAAGCCTTAAATTTTGGTTTGGTCGCGTAGCGCGAAGCGCGGAGTGGCCAAACCAAATTTTCAGGCTTTTCTAAACTCGAAATTTTACTTCATGCGCCACGCGTATTAAACACTGAAAGCACTGAAATATTGTGAACGAGTAAACTTTGCTTGAAATCAGTGTCTTATACGCGTGGCGCATGAAGTAAAATTTCGAGTTTAGAAAAGCCTGAAAATTTGGTTTGGCCGCTCCGCGCTTCGCGCTACGCGACCAAACCAAATGTTCAGACTTTTCTAAACTCGAAATTTTACTTCATGCTTAGCCTGGGAGTGGAAATCACTCATTTAAACTTCAAATTGACCTCTTTTAAGAAAACACTGAATATTTAAAAATATACAACACGTAATTGGGATATGTATACACAAAAGAAAAAAATCACAAGAAATTATTATTTAATGCTTTTCTAAAAGAAAGAATACTAATATACTTGTGATCTAAATAGTATGACATTGGTTCTGGTTCTGGTTCTTTTGGGGAGTGCGCATTTCTGCACTGCACTTAGGCCTGCCTCATTAGGCCCATTGAGCTTTCCTCCCGCTGCTACGACGCCGGAGATTAGGTCTACAGCTATCCGGGAATTTTGCCGAACCCGGTGGGAGTTCCAACCCACCGGTAGGGATCTTTAACGTGCACGCATCCAGGCAGTACACGGGTCCTACATACATTTAACATCATATCCGAGAAGACGGAGTGTTTGGCATTTTTATCCTAATCTATATAAATGCAGACAACTTGTTAGGCCGGTATTTGGTCCGTGGCGTGGCAGTACAACACTTTAACCACTACACCACCAAGCTGCCCTAGTATGACATTGTCATGTAACGTCAGAATTTGACACAACTAGGAAAAATCGTTGTCGACATAGTCTCTAAAAAATTTGAACCACAAATTCTACATCAAAGAATCATAGGACATCTCTCCCGAATTCCACTATATATAAGCCTTTACTTGTAATTTTAAAAATCAGTATTTATCTGCTTGATGAAGCCACTGTGTAGTAAAACATGTTGCAGTGTTAAAAAAAAAGTAAAACCCTTTCAATTGCGTTGTTTTATTTCAAATACTATAATGGAGGTTCTTCATACTTAATTTTTTAAAACGTTAAAAACCCCGATTTTTTAATTGTGTTTGACTATTCACAACAATGATTTTGCAAATTTATTTTGAAAACTTTACACTTTATTCACAGAAGCAAAAATCACGATATTCATAATTATTCGTGTTAAAGATGTGCCGAATTTCGTATAAGCTCGATAACATTGGTGAGGCCTATTGACATAGTTCGATAAAATGATATCTACACCAGTTTATAATTATGAAATAATGTCAAAAAAACTCCATTTCCAAACAACAAACAATGTTATTACAAAAGATAAAATCCAAACTAAACATAAAACTTCAAACAGTTCCCGACAGCTGCAGCGCAAAAATCCGTTTCCACCCTGGATTTAATATTCAGGATTTACGCATAGTCTGAACCATTTCCTATGTACGTCACTTCTTCCACGTAATTTCCCACAAAGGAAATTCCACTGCTAAATTACCCTTGACCACTCGTTTTCAGTTTCCCCTTTAAAGTTAAACGGTGTTATATTTACTTACCTCTATGTAGCACAATCCAGTCCTCAATTTCCATTTCCGTTTTTTTGCCTCTCCATTTTCACTTTTTTATTCGATTTCACACTTGTGGAATCAAATATATATCAATAATAGGAAAAAGAAAATGACTCAATTGGAAACGGAAATGGGGATGCTTGCCGGATTCGCTTATTGTTATTATAATGCAATTGATTTTCCTTTGTCGACGAAAACTCAATGCCAGAATTTGATTCACTGTTGAAATGGCTTAATTGTCGACGGTTTAATTACTCGACACGTAGAAAATTATCATAATTGAAATGCAAATTTAAAGAATACGCGTCGCATCCAGCTCATTCAATTCTATTCATTATTATTATACAATTATAAATGTATATATAGCACAGACATATAAATTAATTAAACATTAATTTATTATAAAATAGATATAAAGTTGACATGCGAGAGAATCCTTTGATAGGTAAGAAAAATAATTTGATACTTCAAGAAAATCAATTACAATAACGAAGGGCTATAAATTTACCGACTTTTTTAATAACCAATTTCCAATTTCCGCTTTAATAACCAATTTCCAATTTCCGTATACGTTAAATACGTAGAGCATTAATAGCATTTAATGAATTCCTTTTATTGATGGTTCATACCCCTTGATTAAACTTGAATTTAAACTTTGAGTTTTTCGAGTCCGTTCTTCGTTACCAAGAGCACTGTGACGGGTAAGAGATAGCTTGTTTTGTTTCAAAATTGGTAATTTCCACAACTACAAGCTGATGGTGACATGGGCGCCCACAGAATCTTTTTCAGGGAGCGGCAAAATATAATAATAATAATAATAATAAGAATCTGCCCCTCGACATGTTGACCAATATACTAATTAATAAAGACCTCAATTATATTTCTTAAGGTTTCGCGGACCGATGCCAGTCTACGGTACTAATTCTGCCGGTCCGTAGAAATGTTATCTCTCATTTTAATTAATTAACAGTTAACTGCACGATTTTTTTAAATTTTAACAAAACAAATGTTTTCTGGTGTTAAAGCTCTCATTTAAATTAATTAACAGTTTACTGCACATTTTTTTTAATTTTAACAAAACAAATGTTTTCTGATGTTAAAGCTGTTAGGCAATACAGGGAAAATAATGAAAAAAATATATGTTATTGGTTTTATTTATTATTAATAAAAATGTGAAAAAATCTGGATATGTGCTACATTTATTTTAAACGTTTTCTAATTCAATTCATACGATAATATTAACACAGCAAATGGATAAAATCAAGGTGCATACCCTATTAAACAGTAAAGTATAAAAACATGTAATTTATATGGAATATAAGTAGTTTTTCGAAAGCAGTATACCGGAAAACGCAACTCAATCTGAACGCTAGACTCGCACCAGCTCGAACATAGATGCCAAACAATTTTGTACGTTAAAAAATATGTACAGGGTGAGCGAAACTCGATGTCTCAGCTCTATTATGAGAAAAGGAAAAACGATAGAAGAAATCTGATAAGAGGTTCATAAATGGGATTGAGTACGGTCCATTTTAACCCAAAATTGCATTATTTTCTAAATTTGAAATCTAAGGTAATGACGTCATCGAATATATTTTCTCAGAAACATACCTATATTTTTGGTTATTTAAAAAGAGCTAATTTTTCTGACTAAACTTGGTAACGAAGAAAATTTGGTATCTTTTTCCGTTAAAAAATTACAAACTTAAAAAAAGTATTATCAAATATTCCCATTTGTCACGACTTAAACAAGTAGCCTTTGAAAGCAAATAACAAAGTCGCATCTGTCAATAATTAAACTAATAATTGACAAATATTGTTTTGTTGTCATTTGATTTCGAAACCACAACGAAAATGTCGACATGTTATTAGTTTATGGAGAATCTCAAAAGAACCCTAGAAGAGCAGTTCAGTTATACTCTCAGCGATACCCTGAACGTGTTATTCCAACCTTAAAAGCATTTGCAAAATTGGAACGCAATTTACGTGAAAACAACGAGGCATTTTCTGTTCAAAAGGGAAGACAAATTGCTAAAAGGATCAATTCTGACAATATTGTTGCCACTGTTTTGCAGTATTTTCAAGACCATCCAAGGAACCCGATTCGGCAAGCCTGTCGTGAGTTGAATTTAAATCATTGTTCGGTACGACAAATTTTGAAAGGAAATGATTACTACGATTATAAACTGCACAACTTAGAACACATGTCAGATCAACATTAATGAAGAATAAATGATTGTGGCCAAGTGATGGTAAACTTAGAGATCAATGACAATCGATTTTTCCAGCATGTGTTGTGGACGGATGAAAACCGTTTTGTTAGTAACGGTAAGCCCCAAAATCCACATTTTGTCAATCCGATTGAAAACCAAGGACACTTCGGTATTAACATTTGGTATGGTATTATTTATGGGCATTTGATTGGTCCATATTTTTACGAAGGAGTTTTACGCAGTGAGCAATATTTGCAATTTCTTTAAGAATAACTTCCTGTGCTTCTCGAAAATGTGCCATTACAGCTGGAAGCAAACATGTGTTTTTAACATGACGGAGCACGAGTGGTCTCACAATATTTAAATGAAACTTTTGGAGAAAATTGGATGGGTATAAATGGACCAATACAGTGGGCCTGAATCACCGGACTTAACCCTACTAGACTTCTCCTTGTAGGAAACTTTGAAAAACAAAGTTTACAAAACAACATCTGTTAACTTAGAACATTTAATTAAAAAAACAGACATGCTTGCGATGAACTATCTAGAGAAATAGAAGGCTTCAGTAATATAAGTCAGGCGGTGATTGTTTTAATCGTTCGTTTTCAAACAGTGTTTTAAACATGTTCTAAAACAGCCGTCGTGTATTAAACGGTTTTGTTTTAAACATGTTTTAAATCTTAAATTTGTTTAAAACGTTTTTTTTTTATTATCGCAAATTTGCTAAATTATATTTTTTTGAATTTTTTGTTTACATTTTTAAATTTTAAATAAATTATTAAAGATATTTGCAACTACATTAATATACTTAACATTTTATTACAATAAAATATCACAACTGTATGTGCAGTAATATGATTTTTAAATACGGGGAATTTGTTTTTCAGGTATACGTATGCATACACTGTAAATTTTACGACATTCGTTGATTTTTTAAAAGATTTTAATTTGAACCTTTAAACGAGGGTTTTCCACTCCTAGACTAAGCATGAAGTAAAATTTCGAGTTTAGAAAAGCCTGAAAATTTGGATTGGCCGCGTAGCGAAGCGGAGCGGCCAATCCAAATTAGGCTTTTCTAAACTCGAAATTTTACTTCATGTGCCACACGTATAAAACACTGAAATATCGCAAAGTTTCAAATATACGGCTTTAGCAATCTAATATGTTGATGTGAATAAAACGTAAGTCAAATTCTGCGGTGAACAAATTGTTTAAAACAGTGATTATAGGCAACCCAATAACTCTAACGTATATTAGGTTGCCTATAATTGTTGTTGTATGTGTGTGTTCTTAAACTTCACTGTAAATCAGTGTTTTTAAGCGTGGCGCATGAAGTAAAATTTCGAGTTTAGAAAAGCCTAATTTGAATTGGCCGCTCCGCTTCGCTACGCGGCCAATCCAAATTCTTAGGCTTTTCTAAACTCGAAATTTTACTTCATGCTTAGTCTGGGAGTGGAAAACACTCGTTAAAAGCCTCAAATGAACGGTTTTGAAACAACGAATTCCCGCAAATTTAAAAAACGCTATAATTATCGGGATATGTATACTCAAAAGAAAAATGCCCTATTTTTCTGTTTTAAACACGTTTTAAACGTGTTTTAAACATGTTTTAAATATGTTTTTAATCGATAATATTTTAAACGCCGTTTCCATGAAAAAAAAAACACGTTTTGTTTTGTTCTGTTTGTTTTAATTAAAATGAAAAAATGGGTTTTTTTTAACAACCCTGTTATAGTGTTGTTTCTTTCTGTATTAATTTATTTAGTGGTTTTTGTTTAGTGTTAAGCGCGATATTTATTTATTGTAACTTGTGCGTATTATTATTTTGTTTTTATATATTTTTTGTAATATTGTAAAAAGGAGAAACCCGTACATTATTAAATAAATAATAATAATATAGTAACATATTATGTGTTTATTATTGTTTCATTAATGATAATTAATAATACTAATTAATAATGTTTCATTACTGACAGATGCGACTTTGATATTTGCTTCCAAAGGCTACTTGTTTAAATCGTGACAATTGTGAATTTTTATAATACTTTTTTCTAAGTTTGCTTCTATTTTTTTAACGAAAGAGAGCAATTTTTTCACAAAAAATGTTATTTTTAAATATCCAAAAATATGGGTATGTTTCTGGGAAAAAAATATTCGATGACGTTATTACTTCAGTTTCCAAATTTAGAAAAATATACAATTTTGGCTTAAAATGGACCTTACTCAATCCTATTTATGAACTGTTTTTCAGATTTTTTCTATCATTTTTCCTTTTCTTATAACAGATCTGAGACATCGAGTTTCGCTCACCCTGTACATACGTCTCTGATACTTGCACAGTTAATATGCAAAACATTCCGCAATCGGAAATATAAAATTGTATTTACTATGAGGCCTAATTAGTTAACAACTTAAGAAACCTGAATTGCTTTCAGGCAAAATGAAAATTATGAAAAATCAAACACTTGTTCTGGTTATTAAGTTTGTCAAACTTGACATTCTTAGTCGTATTTGTACACTTTGATAATTCTAATCAACTTTCTGTAATGTTAATGATTTTCGTCAGTTTAGCTCACATTCACACAAAATGCATGTACAAAATAAATCTCTATTTTTCCTATTTCGTAATGTATTATTATTATTATTATTATTATAGATGAAATATGTTTTTAAACATCATTTAAATCAGTGTATTGTACGCGTGGTGCATGAACTATAATTTCGAGTTTAAAAGAGCTTGGAAATTTACCATCACCTAGTAATTGTGGAAATTATCTATTTTTTAGCTTTTCGAGGTGAGGAATTAATTTTCTAGTAACAATTCTCGTATATTTGCTCTTTAATTATCAACGGATTCAATTGACCCTAAACACTTACTGAGATGACCCAGAGAGAGCTAACATTCCGATTAATTTCGCCTAGATCGATACTAAACCCTAGTTGCTGAGTGCTTATTAAACACATACAATGAATGTTTGTTGTTTGAGTCCTCTAATTAATAACATAAATTCTCCATTCGAATTTCGCAGGACCCGCGATAACTTGGAGTAATTCAGAAATCCCATTTGCAATGTAACGTATGGTAATGTCAAACAATTTAAAATAAAGCACGCTTACTCGCTTGTTTCTTATTATAGATGTTAATTAACCCGAAAATTGATTCCCAAACGATTTCATTAAAAGTATTTATATTAAGTTTCGTGAATAGGATATTGCATGCAATATTTTATTGCAACCAAGGGATAAGATATGAAATTAAATTACCAGCGAGGGTTGCATGCTATTTTATTAATAATGACAAGAGTGAAACGTATACGTAATATTATTTTTTGAAATAATTAAGCAAAATTATTGTACTTACGAGTAGAAAGTGGTGTTTTCAAAATAACGTTTTTTTAGTTTGACAAACAATTAAATAATCACGTATCAGTATAGTTATCAAAACTGAATGATTACTAATTGGTCTACTAATGAGCTCATCAAGAATATCTCTTACCTGGGGACTGTTCAAACCCTAACATCTAACCTAATCTAATATTTAAGAGTATTTACTTGGATTATGTTACTAACACCAGTATTAACAGATCCTGTAGAAACAATTCTCTGGAGATCATCTATGACTCTTGTAATAGGGCATGAAATTCATCTTCATTTTCTAAATATAAAAATATACTTTCAGCTTCAGGACAAATGCGTCTTGACATTTCAATGATTTTTAATTTATTGGTATATTTATTTCAAAGGATATTAAGAAAAATATAATTTACTGTCAATAAATTGTAGATTTTTATAATTTTACTAATGTTTATAATATAACGAACAAACTTCACTGTGTAGGTACATAGTGCGATAATTATTATAAATTTGACAAAAATTATGAATAGATTTTAAATGCCTTTAATACAATTTTTAACAGTAAAAATATGCATGCACTTATACTGATAAAATAGCTTTATTTAATTCACCGAAATACCTGCTATAAAATCAAAACTGAATGATTACTATTATTATTAAATTATCAGTAAATTTTGTAAAAATTCATTGAACAATTTATCGGTAAACCGTTTTACCAGTATTACAATCACTATTTTGTCAAAAATAAAAAAACTGATTGTTTCTAATTTTGGTCAAAAATTTTATAATTTATATTAAAACATATTTAATTTTTTCTTTATTCTAAGCTACACGATAGCTAATTTCTGTTTTTGGCATTAAGTTTTTCCTAAAAAAAAGCTAAGGATGTGGCATTGATTTTTTTCTATCTCTTCTAATAACCCAGATTCCCTTTAGTAACATCCAATTTGGGCCACCCTGTACATTTGGTGAAAGCGCCGGGATATATCAGTTTTATAACGCGTTTAAAAATAATACTTCCTAAAAATAAAGAAAATAAATAGCTTTAAGTTGTAAACTAGCTTGTGGGGTTACCTTATTTAATAATCTTACATGCTACACAATATAAACGTCACTTGCATTATGATTAATTAAAAAATCCTTAACAAACATATACCTACATGTTTTCTAAGGATTTTTTCAATTAATCATAATCAAGTGACGTTTTTATTGTATAACATGTTAGTGTGAAGGGTAAATATAAGTACATTATGTAGCAAATACATGTGTAATATTTTTTGGCGCCACACACTACCTTGCGACTATTAAATAGTAGGCATTGTTTAAAAACTACAAAATGCAAGTATAAATACGAATTTGAGTACGTTTAATCAAACACATTTCAGTTTGAAAAATAACTTACAGTTCTAAAAATGTGTTATAAAAACTAGCATCTGAAATGCACCATGCATAAGAAAATGGCAAATTTATACCTGTAATAGTTTAAATTATAAACGGTGGAGGCTGATACTTCGTTATACATGTTAATGCAATAAAATAATACACTTTAACTTTGTTTGTATAACACAATATTATTGTAACAGTTTAGTGAAAACTGACAATTCTGATAACTGTTTGTTTTTTTTTTAACTTTTTTTCAATATTTAACAATTAAAATTTTATTCTTGAATTGTCTATTCTAATTTATTATTAGGATAAAGGTTATAACATTCAACATTCCGATTAAATTTAGTGTACAACAGTGTTTAGCTTCTATCAGACATTTTTTAAGGTATTCTTTTTTTGTAGATATTGAGTTGACGGCATGTAAAATTGAGTGATTATGAAATTAATCTTTCATTTCATATTTAAATTTTCCATTGTTATTGGGGACTGTACATTTTCCGACTTTTTCAAATATTGCCCTTGTGGGAATTTGCTGGGTGCGTCCTCGTAGTAAATGAGAAAAGTTTGTATTATATGCCATTTAGCACATTCAAAGGGTAGTGGGAAAATTTAATATCCACCGTAAAACGAAAACTGCACTGGTCCTCCAAGTTGAGGGCTAAGGCATCAACCTAACTTCTCAATACTTTAAAAAACACACAATAAGAGAAATTAATTACAAATAAAAAGTATACATTGTTAAAAAACCTAACCATAGTCTCGGAGCCGACAGGGATAAAAGACACCGACAATAGCAACGGAAGAGGAGAATGATATATGGGACATTAGACGTGCAAGGCATCTCCAGAAAACTAAATATGGTAACATGGAAATTACAAAATACAAAAGTACCTAGCAGTAATAACAAAAAAGAAGTAGACGAGAAATGGCTCAGAAAATCTAGGGTATTATGATTTAGAAGAGAAGGTATTAAAAGAGCAAGAAGTCCAAAAAGGTCTTTTCATATTTATTAAAAAAACGGTAAGAAAATATATTACTGTTTAAGAAGCAATGAACCATAAACCATCATTAATTAATATGCACATTACAAATTGTGGATATAGAGTAACAGTAATTGGTGCCAATGGGGCAAATAAAGATCTGCTTCTGTCAATAAAGTATACAATTTCTTTGAACAACTTAACATTTCGTCGTTAAGTTGTATAAAGCGTCTTTTGTATTGATAGGAGCATCTTAATTCACTCTTTATACACCTAGGACTCATGTTCTATATCTACGATTAGGGTGCATCTTAATAAAGACAGGAACTTCGTGAGAAGTTATGATAAAAGATGATGAAAAATTCCCTGTATATACCTATTATTATTTTTCTTTTAAGTATATGCATACGCTATGCATTTTCTGACATTCGTTATTTTTTAAAAGAGTTTAATTTAAAGCTTTAAACGAGTGTTATCCACTTCCAGATTAAGCATGAAGTAAAATTTTGAGTTTAGAAAAGCTTGAATATTTGGTTTGGTCGCGTAGCGCATAGCTAGTTTAAAAGTTCAAAATATACTTCTATAACATATTGCTTTATTTCCACATTCTAAACTTTACAATATTTCAGAGTTTCATAAGCATGGTGCGTGAAGTAAAATCTCGAGTTAAGAATAGAATAAAAATTTGGTTTGGTCTCTCCACTTCGCTGAGCGACCAAAACAAATTTTCAGGCTTTCCTCAACTTAAAATTTTACTTCATGTACAATCTGGGAGTGAAAAGCACTTGTTTAAAGCTTCAATTTGAACTATTTAAAAAAAACACGAATATCTAAAAATGTTGACCCTGTAATTGGGTATGTAGAAAACACTAGGAACGAGAATAAAACCCGATTAAATGCGATATGCGAATAAAATAGTATGAAAATATTAAACGGATTTTATTAACATCGCCATATTCCATTTTTATGAATGGACACAAAGCACACAAAATTTTAGATCGATAATTGACTATACTATCGTCAAGCAGGATACAAAATTTAAAATTCAAGACGAAGGAGTATGACCGTCATGTAGAAGTGAACACTATGTTGTAAAAGTTTTAATTGAATTTCCCACTAGATAAGAAACCAAACAAATGAAAGAGAAACGAACTGAAACTATAAAACAAGTTAAATATAATTTGGATAGTTTGGAACACGAAAGTGTGAGACCACTGTGCCAAAAGTAAATAGATGAAAAACTGAATATGAACTACTACTACACTAAAACTCACTACGAATATATATAACAACAAATGTGGGAGTATGAGGAAAAACAAAATAGGTAAAAATTATATTGGGGGAATGTAGAAATGGAAATGGAAATTATGAATAAACGGAAAAATTCAATATATTTAACAATTAAGGAAATTGACAAAGTACCTACAAGAAAGTACAAAAAAGGGTGGGAATAAATAATACGCGGAAAAATAATGATTCATGGAAAAGGAAATATAATGAGTTCAACACATATGTGGGAGGACGGAAGAATACGGAAAGCAAACAATAAAATAGCAATATAATATCGCTAATAACGACTGAAAAATAGCAAAACTATTTTAAAGACCTATTGACGGACGATAGACTTGAGTCAACAATAACAATGCGCAAATACATGTAATGGCATCGTCTATTAGAATAAGGCTAAATGATGTAAACAAAGTGTGCAAGTCATTCCAGAATGGAAACGTCCAGTTGGGTTTATTATTAGTGCACGCAATTATGTACATGCAAATGACCTTTTAATAATAAGTTTATTTAAAACAGTGGCGTAGACAAGAGGGGGGATTTAAGGGACCAATCCCTCACCCCAACCCCCTCGCCCATGAGTCTTGAAAAATAGGAGAATGAAATAAATTGTTCTTTTTCTGCAACCGAGAGGGTCGTTATAAAATCATTAAGTTTGTAAATAATTATTGAATTTATAAAAATTGGATGTTCTATTTATCAATATACACAGAATTTTTTTTGAGTATACACATTCGTTAATTTTTAATAGAGTTCAATTTGAAGTTTTAAACGAGTGATTTCCACTCCCAGACTAAGGATGAAGTAAAATTTCGAGTTTAGAAAAGCTCTTGTTCTGGGCTTTCTAAACTCGAAGCGGAGCGACTACTCCAAGTTTTTGGGCTTTTCAAAACTCGAAATTTTACTTCATGCACCGCGCATATAAAACACTGGAATATTTTGATGTTTGAAATATACTTCTACAGCAGTATGCTAAAAACGTATATTTTGAACTTTTTACTAGTGTTTTATACGCCAGGCGCATGAGGTAATGTTTCGAGTTTAGAAAAGCCTGACAATTTGGATTGGTCGCTGCGCTTCGCAAAGCAACCAATCCAAATTTTCTAGATTTTCTAAACTCGAGATGCTTAGTCTGGGAGTAGAAAACACTCGTTAGAAGTTTCAAACTGAATACTTTTAAAAAACAACAAATGTTGGAACATTTACAGCGGATGCATATTAAATTCTTACTTGACATTGTGAGAATAAGGACTTGAATCCTGTTTTCTTTACGTATCTGTAAATATAATCAATATCAATATCATTTATTTGCAATTGCCAGAACGGCTAAGCTTGAGAGCACAGCTTGATCTATAGAGTATATAAATTAACTTTTAATTAATATTAGTTATAAAAAACTAGCCCTAAAGAATCTTGAAAAAACCTGAAAAATATTTAGGAAGAATATACTTTCACCAAGCGAGTGAAAGTATATTCTTTCTAAATATTTTTCAGGTTTCACGTTTGTTTGCCGCTTTAAACTACCTGTATTTTTATTTTTTATTAATGTACCTTAAACATGTTCACCAAACTATCCTAATTTATTACAATTTAATTGTTTATGACAGTCACCCGTATATTTATTTATGTGTTCGTTTTTCTTCCTTTCTTTTAATTCGTAGCAATTCGATTTTTTTTGTTAGTCAACTGTATGATTATTAATCGGTTTTTTTTCGCCTAATATTTGTTATTTTCATGCACAATTGTTCTGAGACTTATTTTAATTATTAACTGTAATCTTCCTGGTAGTGGGAATGTTATTCGCTCGTTGTTCTTGTGTATTATCAATTTATTTATTTAACCCTTATTTAATAATTTTATCTAGGACATTGTCGAGCATTAATTCAAATTAAAAATAAATTTAAATAAATTAAATAATTGCATATTATGAAAAATAAAGCATAGATATTATTATAAATAAAAAATATAAATTTAAAACTTACCCTACATACTTCCTTTCATAAATTGTTATCAGAATTAGATTACTATTATTGTATTTTACAAGTGTACAGCTTTCTTCGCGCTTAACACATAAAGGGTATTATACTTTCGGGCAAAAATAAAATAAAAAAGACAAAACAACAAATCAAACACAGAATAGAGTACTAAAATATTAAACTATGAATTAAATTAAAGTAAACACAAAAACATGGACAAAATATTTACTGGAGAGAAGAAAGTTACAGTTTTACAAATCAAATATATAATAAATTATAAGTGTGATACATCATTAGATTCAGAACAAAATATTTAAAAAAATATAAAAATCCAAAATAACGTCCATCAGAAAAACAAAAAATGTCTCTGGTTCCTGGGTACATTTCAAAGTATCCATATCATTAAACAGTGTCCATATGATGTTAAAGTTGTAAATGTCTAGAATTAAATTAATAAAAAAATTAAAACAATTTTAAATAATGCTGATTTTGGAAATTTCTCAAAAATAAGAAAAGATACTTTAAATTTGTTTTGAGAGTCGTATTGGGAAACGCGCGGCGTATAAAGTTAAATTTCGAGTTTAGACAAACCTGAAAATCTGCGACCAAACCAAATGTTCAGGCTTTTCTAAACTCGAAATTTTACTATATGCTTAATCAAAGAGTGGACATACTCATTCGAATTATCATATGTACGTAAATAAAAAATTTGAACCAGAAAACAGATTTTTATAAAATTTGGTATAAATATATAATAAAATATTAAAAAAAAATACATAACAGTCTCAGTAATTTTAATTTCAGAATATTTCAGTGTTTAATATGCGTAGCGTATGAAGTTAAATTTCGAGTTTAGAAAAGCCTGAAAATTTGCGACCAAACCAAATTTGTAGGCTCTTCTATACTCGAAATTTTACTTTATGCTTAATCAAGGAGTGGACATACTCATTTGAATAATAAAATTGAATGATTCAAAGAAAAGGAATAATTTTACTGGCATCAGAAAATGAACACTTAATAAAAAAAAACTGTCTGTTTAAATAATTTAAATAGATACATAAATCACACACGCTTTTAAAATGTTTAGCAGATTAGTCCAACTAAAAGGATGTAAATACTAAAAGGAAATAAACTTGAATACGTCTAAAATATTTATCTTTCAATTTATACGGGAGGAGGGGTAAGTGCTGCAGACCCGTAGCCATTATAGACGAGCCGCCACTGAGGAAGTCATACGTTTTTTGTTGTCGTTGAACCCTTAACGGCTGCTTTTATTTTTTAATGAAGGGACATCATACGGTCCATTAAGTCAGTAGGAAATTATTAACACGTGTTGGATTTTTACGTTTAAACCGATGATAAACCTATAAACAATATTAATAAATGTTTTAAAACATATTCCTTTTTAAAATGACTTATGCGTTAATTCTTTCCCGTTGGGTATTGAAAAATATAGTTAAATAAGTATGTACACGTTGGAGTTCCCAATAATATATCAAACACCAATAAAACTTACTACACTTTCACAATATACACACTTTCTCTCCAGTGACACTGGAGTAAGTTCATGTAGTCCCTTTAGTGACCATTAGGGACTTGCTCCTTTCCTAGTCTCGGTGCCATTTGCGAATTCTATACGTGGCATGCACGAGAAGAGATCTACTTTCCTGACTTTTCCGAGTTTCCATTCTATTTCATATCGGGTTAGCGTATTTACGCCTGTAGAATGTAACTGCATTTTCTTCTTCATCCCCCACCGTTCCATTCTGTGCTCCCTCGAAAAATTGCTTTTTCTGTATACAATGCAGAAATGATGATAACTCCTTTTGCATTTAAATAATCTTTAAAAAGGGCAAACACTTCACAATAGCAGCAGTGAATTGTAGAGAAGTGCACGCATAAAGTGGTGTAAAGGGTTTATAAAATACTGGAAAGGATTATAGCTTTACAAATCTGTTGAATAATGCAACTAGAGATTAAATATTATATTTTTACATAATATACAAAACTACGATAATAATGAAAATAATAAGTTTCAGTTAATAAGACTACTAAAACAATAAATAAATGAACTGTACCGTAAGGTAAATAATCCGATTTCATATTCTTCTTAATTGTTAATATCTGACGAGAGATAACTTACAAAGAGTTTAAATAATCTTATTATCGATTGGATACCTCGATTAGATTTTCCTAGATCACTTTGGACTTCCCATGACATAATGACATAATCCCCCTAATTACCTTTAAGTATTAAGCTTATTTTTCACTTAATCCATATTTGATTACTTGTTCATATAAGACACAACGCTTTTTCTAAGTAAGTTTAATACATTGTTATTAAAAATTTTTGTTTTAAAAAATTTAAGACTATTGGCCACAAGTTCCTAGTATCAGAACATCCCAATCTTCATAATGATAGGGACTTTGGTACAATAGAAACTTACGCGAAGGGCAAAACTGTTTATGTGGCAGATGACTGGTTTAGAATCATACAAAAATCAAAGACAAAAAACCCTTCAGCTTTTTTTTTTGGCTTTTGCCTGGCCTTAGTTGCTTTGACTATTGGCCAACATCAATTATTTATTTTTAACTTATATTATTTAATTTATAACTTTTTTTTAAGTTGTATTAACATATATTGGACGGCACAATACATTCACACCACAACCAGGGACACGACGAGTTATTATTTTTAAATAACAACTCCCCGTGCACGGGAATCGAACCCGGTCTGTGGCTCGCCGAGCGATTTACTGTCCGGCGACGTTACCGCTCGGCCACCACCTGCCCCCTTCAGCTTTTATAAAATGCAAGTTGCTGATTTCTTTTCGACAAAAAAAAAACTGGAAGAAGCAATTTCAAAGCTCAAAAAAAACGAAAGGAACGAACCAGTCCACTGGTTTAAAATTCAATGGCTAAGATTTGAAAAGGAAAGTCCATACGAGATATTATATAAGGAGACTTTGAGTAAAGACTTTCCATTTGATTGCATCAATATACTTCCCGCAAAAAAAAGGGCGACCTGCATCCTTTGAAAATATTAAACTTGATCATCTGTATGCCGATTACCTTCCTGTATCGGCCATGAAGAAGCAAAATATGTTGGCGTTGCTTCAATTTATACCTCACATACATCATAATTTCTTTCAAAGTTTAAACACTACACAAAATAATGCTGAAAATATCAGACCCCTACTGCACCACAGTGATGAGGATTTTGCGCAAATCCATTTTATAGCAACGTGGTAATTGGTAAAATGGTGTAAGTCAATCAAGGTTCAAAATTATCTAGAAATTTATGTTTCAGCGTCTAGTATTTATTTTACATTAATAAGTTGAATCAATTTATCTCTTATAGAGATGGTTACAAAATAACTAAGCCGCATTTTTTAATGTTCCCTGGACTTTAGACTCATTTATATTAGTTCGCTAAATAGTTGACTTACACCACCTTTCTTTTCAACGCCTCATATAACTATGTAAAGTTATTGAGAGGAAAAACATTGAGAAGAAAAATTAGCTTATTTTGTTTTGTTATTTAATAATAATTTGCCAAAATTTGATGGACAAATATATCATGATAAATAAAATATATAAAATAGTTTTAACATACCTAACAATTTATTATAAATTTTCTTCTATTTATAATGAATGTTATTTGTTATTCACGTAATTTGCCAAAAACTACAATTTTAAAATTATTAAAATTTTCAAATGCTGAAGAAATTAAGATATTTGATTACTTTTTGAATGATATACTATGAATGAAACAATAATCAGAGATGTTAATTTCTTCATCCACTTTGTATTGAAAATGTATATTACGATATTTGCAATGTCAAATACAATTTATTTCATTATATCATATTAAAAATCATGAGAAAATTGTTTTATCCACAACCACTCTATAATATTATAATTATACATGCTAAGAGTCAATAATAATGACGTTTATTATAAATAGGTTATGAAACCTGTGAGTAATATTTTGACTTATCACTGCTCAACTGTGAATAATAAGAAATCACTACAAAATCAGGATACCTCATGTTAATCAATTTTGACATAAACAAAAACAATTCATAAATTGAAAGCAAATTGTGTTAATTGTGTTGTGATAGCGTGGTTAATAGTTTATCGAAGGTGAAAGAAGCAACATGGAATCCGATCCTAACTTGTTGACACCCCCGGAAATAAGGGACGCGGCAGAAATCGCTTCCATCAATTTGTTGCCTAAAAAGTCTCGCAACATATACCAAAGTACATACAACACGTTTTGTGAATGGAAAAAGGAGAAAAAAGCACATTCTTCAACTGAGTCGGTAGTTTTGGTGTATTTTACTGAATTATCAAAAAAATACAACACCTTATCGTTGTGGCAGAAGTATTCGATGCTAAAAAGTACATTGAAAATCTTTGAAAACATCAATATTGGAAACTATGGCAAACTTCTAGCTTTTTTTAAAAGAAAAAATGAAGGGTTTACTCCGAAAAAAGCCAACACTTTCTCCCCAGAAAATGTTAACAGTTTCATTGCAAATGCACCGAATGACAAATTTCGTGCAACAAAAGTAAGTTTTAAATTATTTTAATATTTTTTTAAAATTGCAGTAATTTTTTCTTCAGGTTGCATTAATTATGGGTTTAATGGGCGCTTATCGTTCAAATGAGCTGTATAACATGAAAATTAAAGATAAAGAAGACCTTAATTCCTGCTATATGATTAAGGTGCCAACCACAAAAACTAAAATTTGTAGGAAATTTACAGTATCTGGTAATTTTTACCACATTGTAAAAAAATATTTGTGCCTCCGAAAGCAGATAAACTGTGATTATTTCTTTCAAAATTTTCAAAATGGAAAGTGTACTAAACAGCGAATTGGTATTAATGAATTTACAAAAATGGGAAGGGATATCGCCAGTTTTTTGAAATTACCCAATCCTGAGCAATATACAGGCCATAGCTTTAGAAGAACCTCAGCCACCATTTTGGTTGATGCTGGTGGAGACATCACTGCGTTAAAACGTCATGGAGGATGGAAGTCAACTGCGGTTGCAGAAGGCTATATTAACGATTCTTTGGAAAACAAAAAGGAAACGGCCAGAAAAATTGCATCGTCAAAAGAATCTACAGCAAATAATGTAACAGCTGCATCTTCCAGCACAAATTCCGTTAATTTCGATATTTTGGATCAAACCGTAAATCTTGGTGTACCCACTTCAATGCCCCCTATTGTGTTTAATAATTCTTCTAACGTTACTATTAACATTAATCCTAATAAATAGTATTATTATATGTATTTCTTAGTTATAATTAAAAGTAAATGATTTAATGAATTATGTTCTTATTCTTGAAAAGTTGCAGTAAGCAAGAATGAATATACATTTTGTGGTTGTGGATAAAGTATAGTATTCTACTCGCGCATAATGGCTATTAATCATTCGAATGATTTACTCCACTCGCCTGCGGCTCGTTCCGTAAACCTCATTCTCATGATTAATAGCTTTCATTATGCGCTTGTTGAATAATATACTATTATCCACAACCACTTTATAATATTTTAATTACACAATGACACAATCAATAATAATGACATTAATTAGGTTATGTAACCTGTAAGTAATATTTTGACTTATCACTGCTCACTTATTTAATAATAGTAAATAACTACGAAATGATGTTGACAAAATTTGACGTCTAATAAATAAACATCAATTTAATAAGAAATCGATTAGTAATTGTGTGTTACTCTTGGATTCGAGTGTAAGAAAGAATATGGATTTAGAAACAGAGTTTGATTTAACATCCTTGGAATTATGGGAGTCGCTGAAATTGCTTCAATCAACTTATTACCCGAAAAGTCGCGCAATCTAAATCAAGACATATACACCGCATTTTGTGAGTGGAAAATAAAGAAATATTTCTGCGTATTCTAAATACGACTCGAGTGCTTTACCGAATTGTAATTGTTTATAATGTTAACTTACAATATGCAAGACAAATTGAACATATTGTGGTTATGGATAAAGTATAGTATTCTACTCCCACATAATGGCTATTAATCATTCGAAATATTAATAGCTGTCATTATATGGTTGTTTAATAATATACTATTAGTTAGGGCATAGTGGCAAACTGATAATTGATAACAAAAGTTGTGAAATAAAGAAAAACATCATGAAAATTTACAAAATCAACAATCATATTGAATTATATCCTTTATTACTCAACCCAAGAAAATACAATTAAGAATTACCAAAAAGTTCAGAAAATGAGTGAAAAGCTTTAGTAGATAAGGTGATTAATTTTGAGTGGAAAATTTAAATAAAATTATATTCTAGCAAGTAAAATAAATAAATATTGTGCTATCTTTTAATTAAATTTGAAAAAATCATGGTAGTATTAGTTAAAAGTAATAAAACAAGTAAAAATGAAATAACGACAAACTCAGCGAAATTTGTCAAAATCAGAAATTGAAACCGGAGCTGAACCGAACACCGGAATTAATTAAATTGTAAGAATAATGATCAAAATTGGATTAGCAAACATTACGATAAATTTGCAAATAGTTATATGACATTACAAAAATCACAATACTTTAAATATTCCATGTTTGGTCAATGATCGCGATTTTCGTTTAGTCTAAGAATTTATATTTTTATAAAAGCATACAAATTTAAACTTTTACCGAGGGCTTCCACTCCTTGATTAACCATGAAGAAAAATTTCGAGTTAAGCCTGAAAATTTGGTTTGTTCGCGTAGCAAAGCGAAGCAACCAAACTAAATTTTCAGGCATTTCTAAACTCGAAATTGTACTTCATGCGCTACGCGTATGAAATACTAAAATATTGTAAATTTTTTGTTTAACGATTTATGGTATTAAGTTACAATTTGAATTATATCTTGCATACTTTTAGAAGATTACTGTTTTGTATTGAACTCGTGAATAAACAAATAATTTCAATTGTTTAATACACTTTAATTACTAACATTTATATTTCTATAAATTTCAAACTTTCAAACGAGTAATGAACAATAATTGACGAATAACGAGTAAAAGTAATACTCTCATACTTTGAGTGATGAGTAAAAGTAGTTTAATTATTAATGATTGAAGAGTGATGATAAATATTTTAATCATGAATAATCGATGAGTACCATCTCACTCGACTGGGAAAGTCGAGTTTGGCTGGGAAAAATCTGACAAGATTTCCCTATTTCCCCTTCGTTGAAGCTCTCCTTAACTAAATAATTGATTAGAGTGAGTGAAAACATACCAAAATTAACATGTATGACAAGGACAAACAAACTTAACTACTGTCTCTAACTTAAAGAAAGAGAAATCATACGGTTCATAGTGGTTCCAGGTTCCATATTTAAAAGGTAAAAGGCACGCTCTTAAATCTAATATCCAACCAGAAGCATAAAATCGTCAAATAAAAATGTTGTGATTTAATTGATTTTTTATCGTCGAAAATGTTTGTTTTTGCTTCAAACATTTTTCATTGATTTTTAGCAATTTGCGTTTAATTTTATGTAACACACGTTCACACATTTGTACGGTCAGTTAAGTTATAAGAATGCTACAACGTCCATCATTTTTAACGTATAAAAGTCCATGTAATCCTAACTTTATAGTATATTGATGCTGTATAAATTAAAAAATGTTGTTGTTTTGTGAGTATTCTAAACGTGTGTATAAATTTATATTATATGAAATAACTGTTTGTTTGTTTTGCTTTAACTAGTTCTAAATGTATAAATTTGGATTATACATATAATATACCTACGTATGCTAAATATAAGTTGTTAAAAAATAGTTTAAGATTATAAATAGATACATATGTGTTTAAACTCACATGAAAGCTATTTAAACTTTTAATTCGTTGGTTGTTTCCTGGATGAAAATTTACATTCGTATACGAAAAGGTTTTCCGTTCTCCGCATCCGACGAACTTTAAACTGTTTTATTATTCGCGTAGAAATAATTCGGGGAATGGAAGTCTCACTGTTTTTCAGACGGAATGGTAAATTTCTATCTCGGTCGGGATTTCATATTTGAAAGGTTGGACCGAAAGCGATCGCATCAATTTCATTTCCAATTGTGCGATTTCAATGATTCTGTTGTAGGATGAATGGCGATGTTGATTGAATATTCCATTATTTTATTCGTTATAACGCCAATAACAATATTTTGATCTAAATATTTTGTACTAGATAAATATATAGATGGTTATAAACTTAGGCAGTAACCGTACACTACTGCCTAAGTTTATTCGATATATTATCCCATTTGAACGCTACTTTGTTATTACGTTTTTCAAATACTCTACAACACAATTAATACATACAATATATTATGAATATATAGAATATATTGTATCAGTGCAAGTACAGGGATATAGATAGGTCTGGCCTGATTACGAATATAATTAAATATTACTATTGAAATATCAAGTAATACAATAACCGTACAACAATAATGGTTGTATTTGTTGTAATTTTCAATATTTCAATAACTACAGAAATTGGATTTGACAATTATAAATTACACATTAATTAATTTAAAAATATTCATGTGACACATAACAATATTTAATATTTACATTGAAAGCTTTTGATAACACGACAGAATGAAACAATCGAATTTTAAACCCGAAACCCAACAAAATTTTCGCAAAATAAACATCGGTCGATACAATCGCATTTGTGTTTACATGTGTGCATCCTGTATCCGCCCTGTTAATTTACTCGAGTGTACACTTGAAATCCCTAAGTACACTGTGCAATATTTCCGTCGCTAAAAAATTTAGGATATTCTAAACGAGGGCGGGATGTAAAGATGTTGACTTTGCAGATAGTTAGTTACTTGAACAAATCCCCGGGGCATTTGTATCCAGATCGATATTAGGAATACTTGGGCACATGTGGAAATTGTTGGTCTTGATTTAAATTTTCCGGCGTTCGTTTTCATTCGTTAATTAAGTTGGTGTTGAAGTTGAAATATTAGCCGCATTATGGGATTCCGCTGGATATATTTATGATTATCATATAGTTAATAGCTATTTGGAAGTTGGTGTTTGCGTTACGTAACTGGTTAATTAAATAAGGATGAACTATTATGCTTGAATGAATGCTCCGCTCTCACGCTGTTTATCTTTATTAATTTTAATCAGATTGCATCGTGAATAATTTTAATTTTAATTAAACTCCTGCTAATTATTTCATTGAAATTGAGTGCTTACATTTTGAATATCTCTTAAATATCTGTAACACATATCGCAAAAATCAATTAAGTATTTATCACAACGCTTAAAAAACTATAAAAAATATCAAATTTAGTGAAAAGTACCGAAAATTGAATACTTTTTAAAAAACTTCTCTAAATTAAAAGACCAACAACTTGAAACATTTTTCACAATTGTTGAAACAAATAGCTTCATATAAAAATGTTAATTTTATTCGTAAAACGAACGCTGTCAGTCAGCTTTTGGCGTTTTTTTATGTGTGTGTGACTTGAGTTACTATGATCAATAGTAAAAGGAGGCGACAGTTTTTACATTTATTAAAACTTTCACGGTCTACACGTGGAGAACATGAAGTTTAAACAAATGGAAGAACCCTTAAAACGCCACGCGAATCACGTAGTTTTTGGCATGTAACATGTCACGTGGATCAAACTCGGCCAATTTTATTGGTTCTCAATACTTTGAGTGAAATAATGAAATGAAAATCCCACATTTCAGATTGATATCAACATATTTCACTATTTGTCAAATGACTTTTCCTTCTTATCGAATAACTTTTCCATTACATTTCTGCCACATTACAAATTCATAAGCCCAATGGAAAAATTGTTGAACAATTTGAAGAAATGTATCAAACTATCAAGTCCAAATAACAAAGATGTGCTTTGCATTTTAAAGGATCAAATTTCAGAACAATAGAACTTTATTATACAGGGTGTCCGTATTTCAACAGAATGTATGAGGATCTCGGTTATTTGAAAAGATATAGAATCGGTAAAATTGGGACAAAGTTGCGTATTTTAGGACCCAATAATAATCTAAAAGCAAATTTGAAATATCTTCTTTCGTTTTTGAGATATTGTCAAAAAACGGATTTTATGAAATTTCGTTTTAATTTTTTTATTCAAAAACGCTTTTTAACACGAAATCTAGTAACATATTTTATTTTAGGACAACTATAACATTTACCCAGGGATCATAGCTAACATTTGTTTTTCTTATGGGCGCCATTTTGGATTTTTATATTTTTTGGAAGAATATTTTCTTCTGAATTCAATAATGTCTCACACTTATAGTTTATTGTACATTTATTATGTAAAAAAAAATTGTGCCTTGGAAATAGTTGAATTACTCACTCATTTGACAACTCCTAGGACCTATAATTTGCTTACCCCTGAAAACGGGCATCCAGCTGATTAGTTACTGTACTAATAGAAAATGTATTTGTTTATAAACGAAATACTGGTGTAACATTTTAAATTTTAATAAATTGCTTGACTGTCTTTAGACTATCATAGGATTTTGTCTCCCTATGAACTGTACCAGTATTTCGGCTATTGTGATGTTATGATTGTAAGTCACTTAAATCACAACATCAAATACAGTCAATATAGTGATTTAATGACAAAATACTAATACGATACATATTTTAACAGTTGTGGTGTATTTTAAACTTACGTATGTCTTCCACTCCCAGACTAAGCATGAAGTAAAATTTCGAGGTTAGAAAAGCCCCGCGTAGAAAATTTGTCGAGGGTCGCGCAGCGACCTGAGACAAATTTTCACGGGGCTTTTCTAACCCCGAAATTTTACTTCATGCGCCACGCGTATAAACCACTGATTTACAGTAAAGTTAAAAATATATAATGCTTAGATGTGATGGTGATCAATAATTTATTCAGATGACTTTATTATGAATATTTTTGAAATAATAATTATAAAAGTAGAATAAATTAGTTTTGTGCAACTTTTCCATACTGTTGTTATTAAAGTCATTATTATTTTTAATAAAACGGGAATTTTATTTGATATAAAGAAACAGTCATTTGACAAATGGTAAGATATGTTGATACAAAACTGACATGTGGGATTTTTATTTCATAAAAAAGGAATTTCATTTGTTACATGGTGAACAATAATAATAATACGGATTTTTGTATAGCGTAACGTACTTGTATGTAGATAAAATAATTAAGTATAATTAAAATTAAAAACCCTCTTAATTAATACAATCACAATAAATCCTCTAGATTAAAATAAAAGGCATATCTTATTTCTAACTCAAGATTAACCTGATTGAATTAATTTAGGCTCAACGAGCTTACTTATATTTTTAATTAGAATAAGGACTGAATAAATCCAGTCGTATTTATTAGGCCAAACTTATCTGCCTGTGAATAAATCAACGGATTTAATTTAACACACACCTCCAGGGAAATTAATAATACACATAAGCTGCCCTAATTAACATTTACCGTGTTTTGCTGGTGAGTTATGTTTATCTTTTATCGAATGCAGCATTTTTTCTTAATCAATATTTGACATTCCAGAGAGTCTCCCAGGGGTGTACGTTAATCTTGGAAACATAAACGAATATCCGGAGGAGTTAATTAAGTTACGAATCAGGTTTATTTACAAACAGATAAATTGGATTTTGATTTGTTTAGGTAAAAAATAATTTTAATCGAATTCTATACAAGATTAAATGTATCTCTTTAAAATTATATATTTTTAGCACATATACACCTTAGGTAGTATTAGTAGAATATTGACTGAGATTACCAATTGTCAAATAAATTAAATAATTAATTGAATCTCAAACAGGGAATTTTCGTTTTTAGTATACATATCCCAATGTACACCTCAATAAAAATCACATCAAACGCATTGAAACACTAGAGTGTACTATTTTTTTAATAGTACAGGGTAATTCAGAATAGGTGTAAAACAAATTCACATTTTGTTCAGTGGTTCATTTAAAGACAATAGGTTGGATAAACATGGGTTCGATATTTATTATTTATAAAACTACAGCTGATTTAATTTTTTTTTAAATAAAGAATTTTTATTCATAGAGTTCAATAATTTAAACATAACTAAATAAACCATAACACAAATCAAGAATTAAACTTCACATTAGTACATGAAGTAAAATTTTCAATTCAGAGAAGCCTGAAAATTTGAATTTGATTACCGACATAGTTTTTATACAGGGTGATTTAGAGTAAGGTAAAATTCACATTTTGTCCAGGGGTTCATGCGGCAACATGCGGAAACGTATGTTTCGGTATGCAGCTTTAAAATTTTAAGGTTAAACGTCACATTTTGACAATGTCTTCGTAAAACTAAATCTGCAAAAACCCAGGCACAAATTATTTGAATTAATGTGCACAATCGTTTTAAATGATGGTTTAAGTGGTTAATTCCAATTTCCCTATCTACTAAATAGTTCAGGTATTTACAGAAATAAATAATGCATTTATTTTGATTTTGTGTAAGCTCAAATAAAAATTTTAGTTGAATAGAATGTGCAAATAGTCATCGGATTAATCCGTTAATACAGGGAATTTTTCTTTTAAGTATACATACAGGGAATTTTCTATTAGGTAAACATATGCATACGCTTTATTTTAAAAAAGTTCAGTTTGAAGCTTAAAACGAGTGTTTTTCACTCCCAGACTAATCATGAAGTAAAATTTCGAGTTTAGAAAAGCCTGAAAATTTGGTTTGGTCGCGCCAAACCAAATTTGGAGGCTTTTCTAAACTCAAAATTTTACTTCATGCGGTACGCGTATTATACACTGGAAGCACTGAAATATTGTGAACAAGTAAACTTTGCTTGAAATCAGTGTTATGTACGCGTAGCGCATGAAGTAAAATTTCGAGTTTAGAAAAGCCTGAAAATTTGGATTGGTCGCTCCGCGCTTCGCGCTACGCGCCCAATCCAAATTTTCAGGCTTTTCTACACTCGAAATTTTACTTCATGCTTAACCCATCAGTAGAAACACTCGTTTAAACTTCAAATTGACCTCTTTTGAGAAAACAACGAGTATTTTAAAGTCTACAACACGTAATTGGGATATGTATACTTAAAAGAAAAAAAAATCACAAGAAATTATGATTTAAAGCATTTCTAAAAGAAAGAACACTAATATACTCGCGACCTAAACAGTACGAAATAGTCATGTAACGTCAAAATTTGACACAACTAGGAAAAATCGTTGCAGATACAACTGTCGACATACTCTCTAAAAAATTTGAACCACACATTTCTAATCAATGAGTCATAGGACATCTTTCCCGAATTCCACTACAATTCTTATAATTAACAGAAAAAAAATTTAAACTGATTGTTTATTGAATTGTTAACAGTTAAAACGAGGAATAGGAATTCCTCGTTTTAACTTTTAACAATTCGGACAAATATTAAAGATGACTTTACTAGTATGTTGTAACACCTGAATAAAACAACGTATATGGCATCACTATGTTAAAATAGAGTATACATTTGGAAAGTGTCGGCGCTTAACTGATCAACTTCTAACATAACATTTGTAAATCAAATCTTGCGTAAACAATAATATAACAGATTAACTGTTATCTAAACTAACTTAGCGGTATTTTTTAACCTAACATAGATGATAAGGGCAACGATTTCTGAAAATTATGAATAAAAATTAGCTCTACTTCCCCTGTTGTTCCAGAGTAAATACACATAGAAGTCGGGCGGGATGTTCGTTGTCGCTCACCATGTTTTCCTCAACGCATACAAACATCAGCTTACGGTTGTACGCCTATGTTTCGCGAAATTAGATCATCGTCATGACTTGTGCATCAATTGCTGTTTTAACAAACTTAATTTGATTGGTATGTTTTTACCGAAAGTAGTCTAACTCGTTTCAATTTGGAATTATTCAAAGTTTACTTTAAATATGACGTGTTTAGTGTTATTCTAAATTTAAAATATCTCCCAAAGTAAATAAGATGGAATGTTGCAGTTTTCATCATTATTGTGTACATAGCTTGAGTGTAAGACATGTTTTTAGTTAATAAAAGTTGAATTGATACATTTTCAATCAAATGTAACTTGATTTTTTTTAAAGGTAACTATATATTTTGGTATCCCATTCGACCCACAATTAAATTCTCCTTTGAATTTGTTAATAATTCGCTTCCGTAAATATAAAATAATGTCCCTAAAAACTTATAAATGTACAGATACAAAGTATTAGGTTGATCGAAAGAGAATTGAATATGAAGTCGAATGGTGTCAAAAAAATTATTCGACCCCATTAAAAATATCTGCTGTAGCCCACACAAGTGCCAATAGCAAATATAAGATGAGTACATCGATTATTCCTATAACTTATTATCAATATTTACCGAGATAGATTGTGAGTCAATAGGGGTCCTGTACAAAATTTATATTTGAACGGAAATAATTAAATATTCAAAGCTAGGAATTTACAAAAGTCATAAAGTAGAGAAAAGGATGTGATGAGATAGTTTTCGTTGGTTAATAAAATGCGAGCATACTGAGCCTTAAAAATAACAAACAAGTTCAAGGCGAAAAGCGGGCAAATCCTGCTGAACAAAATCATGTGCAAGCGGGTGAATTTCCGTCAGGCGCGGGCGCTTTGTATCCTTATATGGCCATACGTTTTTATACCGGCTCTCTTTGGTTGGAGGGGGGCGCGCGAGCCGTGGTAAACACGAGAGCAACGACGTCACAGAAGGGGGAAGAGCACTGATAAAACCATCGCGAAACACTGGAAACAAGGCCTTTCGCCATGAGAATTCGAGCTAAGAGGTTGTGAGCGAGATAGTCGAAAGCCGAAGTAACAAAGTCAGGGGGAGAGGAGCTTTTTGCCATGAGAACCCGGGGTAAGAGGTTGCGAGCGAGAGAGTCGAAAGCCGAAGTAACAGTCAGAGGGAGATGATCTTGCTTCACGAGAATCCGAGCTAAGAGGTTGAGAGGGAGAGAGTCGAAAACCCAAGTAACAAAGTCAGTGGAAAGAGGAGCTTTTTGCCATGAGAACCCGGGGTAAGAGGTTGCGAGCGAGAGAGTCGAACGCCGAAGTAACAAAGTCAGAGGGAGATGATCTTGCTTCTTGGGATTCTTTGGTCGTAAGAATCCGAGGACAAAAAGACAGAAGTAAAAAGTACAGGGAACAAAAGGTAAATTGGTAATCTTTTATAAGTGATTGGAATACAGTGTTAGAAAAAAGTAAAATCACGAACCATGTTTCTTGCCGTTTACCAAAAATGTAGGAAAAAGCCGACGTAAAATCGCGAACCATATTTCTTATCGTTTACAAGAAATGTAGGAAAAAGCCAAAGTAAAATCGCGAACGATATTTCTTACCGTTTACAAGAAATGTAGGAATAAAGCCGAAGTAAAATCGCGAACCATGTTTCTTAACGTTTACGAGAAATGTAGGAAAAAGCCGAATTAAAGTCGCGAACCATATTTCTTCCCGTTTATGAGAAATTTAGGAGAAAGAGGTAATGAAAGAGAGAATCAGGTCTGAGATGGGTTTCGTGGGTTTTCCCGTCTTGTAAGTTAAATGACAGGTCTAAAATTTGCTCCCACACGTACACTCAGATACATTTTTTTTAGTAAAGAGTGCGCACGATTTGTAATTTGAAATAGTATCTGCTTTTATAAATTAAGATATAATTTTGATTGAATAAAGTTCGCATTTGGTACTCATTTCCTGATTTTATTTCTTCTCCACACACAATCCTGACCAAAATTAATAGAAAAGAAAGAACAGCATACGATAATACATTTTGACATAAGCAACGAACGTGTTAAATAAATAAATGGATTACTACATACACAACACAACGTACAATTAAAAATACAAATAAGAAGTTTGTACAACACCGGGGGTCGAACCATTACAAGATGCATAAAATCTAAGCCATTTTTTTTTAAATATGCCAAAAACTCAAAGAGCTACGACATACAGTGTGTGAACAAATAATAACACTGGTTTTTAATAACACTGATGATCTGGGAATCTATTCAAATGGAAGTGTAAATATTGGACTTTTATGTTTTCAACTAGCGGACAATATTTGTTTGACTTACGGTTTTCTAAAAAATGTCATGTTACCAAAACAAATGATTTTTATACATTAAATTCAAGTGCAATTATTGAATTTCTACAGTTAATGTCCTTTATTAATGGCCTGATTTGTGGATCATCAAATATACCCGATTTTATTATTTTTTACTTAATCCGGGTCATTTCTCAAAAAAACAAACATTTTAATTCGTTTTTATATTTCTCAGAAATATAAGCAGAACATTCACAGGGTGTGTCTTTGTCAAGGACACAAACTGTTTAATATACACGGAGTTTTTTTTATGTATACATATCCCAATTATTTGAAGTAAGTTTTCAGATATTTGTTGTTCTTTTTAAATAAAAGAGTTAAATTTAAAGCTTTAAATGAGTGTTTTCCATTCCCAGATTAAGCGTGAAGTAAAATTTTGAGTTTAGAAAACCTTGAAAATGTTCAGGCTTTTCTGAACTCGAAATTTCACTTCATATTCCACGCGTAGGACACTAATTTCAAATGTTCATAATATTTCTGTAAAAATCGATTTATATTTGATTGAACATTTCTAATTTCAACTGTCGTTATTCCATAGCCACCTAACTTCTTTGCGCTTATTTTATAGTACAAATGATAACGCCATTTATGGTCAAGAGAATGAGAAAAAGGCAACTTTTTATTTTATTTAGTTTCGGAGATATAATTTATTAGGTTTACAAACCACTGAAACCTACCCGCGCAAATGGGGGGGGGGGTGGCTCGCGTCCTAACATTTAACTCCTCTACCTTAATCGGCTCAATTTTGTTGTTGTGTTTTTACATAAAAATAAAGAAGTTAATAATTTCTTACAAATTGTTTATTTGTTTTTATTTTTGTATAATTTTTTATAGCACAATGTTCTTATATTTTCAATAACTTCGATTAATGTTTAGTTTCTGTTATTACAACTTTTCAAACTTGACATTTTTATGACACTTAGCATATTAGGACTTGTCTAAACTCATGCGAACAAAACCCGAAATTATGTTTTAATTCGGACTATGTCTGTGAAACGTGACCTCCCCCCTTCCTTAAAAGACCGGGATGGGCCCCCTTTTTCAGTACGACTTTAACCGAATATAATTTATCAAATCAAATTAACATTTTATGGAGAATTCAGATAACAATTATTATACAGCGTCATCCATTAAAAATAAACGTGCTGCATCCGCTACTGGTTTTATATTAAAATATTTTTAGGATATGCAGTTCTTAAAGTCAAGCAACATTGGCCAAAAAACTTGTTTATATCTTAAACGAGAGCTGAAATATCCTCCGAGAACGCACTAAGGGGCCGCCCTGTACAATACAGGTTGTCATATTCAGTGGCTCGTCCATTAGGGCTGCGAGGCTGCTGCCCACTCTCACTATAAATTGAAAAATAAATATTTTAGAGCATTCTGGTAATACTATAGTTCCTTTTAGTATTTTCTTTTCTTTAAGTAACATATTTTTGTAGAAATGGAGAAGAGACAAATTCCGTAAAATATCTTCATAGTATATATTTATCTAGCTTGACACTGCGTAAGGAAACTTGCCATTAAAACCTTTAGGAAGTCTTACATTTAAAACGTTAAAAGAACAAAACTAATCTGCTGAATATTTTAAAAGGGTGTGTAATTTGCGGATCGATTTGCATTATTTATACCTACATATATTTCTCTTGTAAGTGTACATATTCCAATTCACGCGCTGTAAAATTTCAAGCATTCGTTGCTGTTTTTAAAAGTGTAAATTTGATGTTTCAAACGAGTGTTTGCATTTCTGGATTAAGCATAAAGTAAAATTTCAAGTTTAGAAAAACCTTTAACATTTTCAGGCTACTTTAAAGCGCTACGCGTATCAAACACTAATTTAAAGTGGGTTCGAAATATACTGCTTATCACAAAAATCACAAATTTTAAATAATTGTTACTGTTTTTGTTAAAAAAAATCGTCAGAACCAACACCGACCATAAAATGTTACAGAGTCTTCAGAACTGTGACAATTCGCCCATTCCCAAAAACCCAAACCAAATTTTCAGGCTTTTCTAAACTCGAAATTTTACTTCATGCGCCACCGGTACAAAACACTGACATATTATGAAGTTTAAAACACACCACTAAACTTTACATTGAATCAGTGTTTTGTACCGGTGGCGCATGAAGTAAAATTTCGAGTTTAGAAAAGCCTGAAAATTTGGTTTAAGCGCTCCGCGTTACGCGACCAAACCAAATTTTCAGACTTTTCTAAACTCGAAATTTTACTTCATGCTTAGCCTGGGAGTGTAAAACACTCGCTTAAAGCTTCAAATTGAATTCTTTTAATAAACCGAGCATCAGAAAATGTGCAACGTATGCATATGGATACTTCAAAAAAAATTATCGTTATGAAAATGTTCGGTGTTACATAAAACTCTCTGTATAATGTTTCAAAATTAACTTCATTGTAAAATACTAGTCAACTTTAAATTTTAAAAGGGCTGCATATACTTTTCTCATTTCATTATGTAAATCATTGTTTTATTGAATCCAATTATGCAAAATTTTTTGATTTTAATTCAATATTTATGCTAGAAAAAAATATAATAAATTTGGTCACATGATTTCTTGGCAATAAATGTAGTATGCCTTAAAAAATGGCCTTTTATTGCTGTTTAAATTGTTTATTGGTTTATGTTTAATCCGTGTGCTCCGTTAACTAATTTAAAGAACTTAACGGAGCACACGGATTAAACATAAGCCAATACACAATTTAAACAGCATTAAAAGGCCATTTTTTTAAGGCATACTACATTTATTGCCAAGAAATCATAAAAGCAATAAACATTCAGTTTGTTATTATTATTATTATACATAATGTATACGCTGTAAATTTTCATAAAAAAGTTAAATTTAAAGTTGGAACGAGTGTTTCCACTCCCAGATTAAGCATGAAGTAAAATTTCGAGTTTAGAAAAGCCTAAAATTTGGTTTGGTCGCGTAGCGCGTAAAATATTGTGAAGTAAGAAATACAATTTAACAATGAGTAATAATCGAAATATTAAGATCAGGATCATTGTTCTTCACACATTCTCAAGTCAGGTCAAATAGTACAATGTATCAAATTAACTTATTTAATTAGTAATTAAAAATTAGTATCATAATGTTACGTTACTCTTATTTATTCTGTTTTACATTAAGTTGTAACGTAGGTACTTATTTGTTGGGTCGAAATTATTCATGTTTGATATATCCTCACAATAAATGACATTTAACACCTTTTTTACAAGCCACACTAATTACAATTATTTAAAAATCCAATTTTAAACAAAAGGTTTATATTAATTTTTTTCGACAAAAATATTGAACAAAACACAAGAAATTGAGCGTTATTAGATTAAGAAAAATGATGTCTAATGTAATAAAATTAAAAAAAAATTAGGCAGCCATTTAAAAATGTTACGTTAGCTATGATTTGGCAATAAAATTATACTCAATGACATTAGAAGCGTAACACCCAGAAGGAGTTATTATTTTAACTTGATTTTTGCCAGTATGGTAGTCTTACATCAAGAATAAAATGATTACATTTTCAAGAAATTTTATTAAAAAACAATCTAAAAAAAAATGAATAATGTGTTTGGCGACCCCTTTGCTGTCTTCTTGAGGCATCTCGTTCCAAGCAACTTGAATTTCATCGATCAACTGTGCTAGAGTCTGTGGAGGATGGTGCAAAGAGAATATTCTTCTTCCCACGATATCCCACACATGTTCAATGGGATTTAAATCCGGCGAACGGGCGAATGTTTTGGGGACGCCAAAACATTAACACCAGCTTCATTAAGAAAGTTCATAGTTCGACGAGCAATATGGGGACGTGTGTTATCTTGTTGAAAAAGTACGTCTGGGCGGCCATCTAAATAAGGCAACAAAGTCGGTCGTATGACGTCTTCAACATAACGCGCAGCTGTCATAGTGCCTCGAATGAATACAAGAGGTGATCGACTACCATAAGCAATAGCCCCCAAACCATTACTCCAGCAGTCCTGTGTACATGCCTCTCAATAGCAAACCTAAGATCAGGTCGTTCTCCACGGTAGCGTCGTACCCTTCTACGGCCATCATGCGTGCCTAGACAAAATCGTGATTCATCGCTGAATACGACATCGTGCCATTCTGCCTCCCAATGCTGCCGTTCTCTGCACCAGTCCAACCTTTGGCGACAGTGTCTCGCTGTTAAGGGAAGCACTAATCTTGGACGGTACGAAAGAAGCCCAAAGGATTGAATGCGGCGATATAAGGTTCGCATACTAACGGGCCTACCTTCTTCTCCAATCCATTGATCACCGATTTGACTCGTAGTAGCGAAACGGTCTCTCAGGGCTATTTGTCTTAAGCGCCGATCTTGACGTTCTGTGGTACGCCTTGGTTGACCAATTGGTCTTCTTCTTGCTTCTCTACCTTCTTCTGTCCATACCTGATACACACGTATTACAGTTGCTGCAGTGGAATCAATACGGCGGGCAATTTCGCGATAGGACATACCGACATCTCGATAAGCAACAACTCGACCCCGGTCAAAATCGCTCAAATGGTGATATTGTGGACGTCTTCGGACTCGAGGCATTTTATTTAAGCTTAACACACTCAACGGAAACACGAAAACTAAAAACATCTGTACTAAACAGCTCATATAAATAGTTTTATCAAAAAAGAAAAAGTGATTTTTTTTTCACAATAAATATAAAAGGAACAAGGTTGAAATTGTTATCAATGTATGCTTTAAATATAGTCACTCTGTTGCTAAAATATGAATTCAAAAAAATCATTCCTTCTTGGTGTTACGCTTCTAATGTCATTGAGTATATTATTGAAACAAATCAATATTCATGTCTTTTCTTGGTATTTAAACGACCATTGACTTTTGTTTTTAGTTCTATAAAATCGGTCAATAAATAACCGAGTTATGGCGTTGGGCGTCTTTTATCGAACACCCTGTATAGGGCCAGTTATTTAATCGTGGCTTACATTGAGTTTGGATTAAATTGCATTAGAATAAATAAATGTAATTTAATCCGAGCTCGAAATAAACATGGTTTAAGCCACTATTGAACAATTGGCCACCAATGTTTTTTTAATAAACAAAAATTTCATTAAAATACAAATAATTAAACAATAGAGAGTTGTCAATTTAAATACAAATGAAATAATCAATTTTAGAGTAGGTATATGTATTTTATCAATTAAATGATTGACAGAATTTGAAGGTATTGCATTTTTTTGCGTGGGATTAGCCTCCGTTTATGATACGTGGATCGAGCATGTATTTAAATTCAGGCATTCGTCATTTGGAGGATTATTGGTTTTTCAAATAAAACCTGAGCTCGGGTCGCACCAAACGTAAAAGCTCAGCGATGTTGTTTATGAATATTTGATTGTTTCGATTCACCAGGGGAGTTTATTTATAAATCGAAAACCCTTTGTTAAAGGGAATGAAAGTAGAAACGATTTTAATTTATGGAATGAAATTAGTAATATTCACCGGCTGACAGTTGGTGCTGGTTTAAACCTCATGCTTTTCAATTTTTACTCGTGTAAATAAAATGGCAATGATTTTATTAAAATATTGTGTGCGTCAATTTATTACTATTTAAATGTATATAATAACATAGGCCAGCAAATAATTAAACTATACGAGGTGTGTAAATATAGAAATGAGACTGATTTAAACAAATATTGTATTCGAATAGAACTACAATTCAATATTGTCTCCCTCAATATAACTTCCATGAGAAGCCACACACTATTGGAGATGGTTCTTCCAATCCTGATAGCAGTGCTGGAACTCGGATACTGTAATAGCTTTTAGCTGTTTGGTCAAAACCGTTTGAATGCTTTGGAGGGTCCCAAAATGAGTTTTCTTGGCGTAATTTTTGATCTTAGGAAGGGGAAAAAGTCACAAGGACTCAAGTCAAGCGAGTTAAGAGGCTGAGTAGCCACAGGAATATTTTTACTAGTCAAAAACTCGTTTATTAAAATTGCCATTTTTGTGCAGATTTTTCTTTTAACATCTGATAAACAGTGGTGTTAGTCAACTTAAACTCTTCCCTGATCATTCCTGACTGTCAGCCGATGATTTAAACACACAAAGTCCCGGATTCGGTAGACATTTGAATCGATTCTTAGAGATAAAAGCCTTCCGTTGCTTGATTTATCTTCAATCGACTCCTTCCCTTCTAAAAATGACATAAACCACCAAAAACCTGGGCAATTCACTGTTTCTGTAGGCCTGCTGAAGTTTTACAAAAGGTTGCGTTGAACTGTGCCCCATTCTCAAGCTAAACCTGATAGGACACTGTTGCTCGAAATTGATGTCATTCAAAAAAACTGTTTGCAACAGACAAACAAATGACTCTAGCAAGTTCTAACTCGTACTGAAGGCGTATCATATGTTAACCTACCGCCCCTCCAAGTCTCACGTCCCAAATGTTGCTACATCAGATGCTACGTCGCCAGTCTCGTTACTTAATTTAAACACCTCGTATGTGATAAAATAAATATTACAAGCTTTTGAAAATTCTATCACAATTCCTAATACCCGCATATACATGGCAATCTATAAGTAGTGTGTTGTTTTTATTTCAAATATGAATTGGCTTGTTGAGCGAAGACGCAAAGTTCTAATTTAATATTGTTTGGTTTCTATAGCAACTTGACAACAATAATAATTAAACAAAAGCATATACCGTTCGTATGCTTTATCGTGCTCACCATTGGGATTCTCTAAATTATTAGCGATACGAAAACAGTTAAATTAGGCTAAAGTTTCCATTCCATAGCATATCGTTGAAATTAGAGTTATTTTTTTTAAATTAATGTGCATATTTTTATACGTAGAAATCTATACAACAAATTTAAATGTAAAAAAAAACCGAATCGTGCTAAAGATTTTCGACGTCTACCATTCGGCAAGTCATAAAATATTGCCATAATGATTAAATATGCTGTAGATTTTTGTTTATTTCGCTACGCGAGAAATACGATTTCTATGAGCAAGACGAGTCCTAACGATAACGATTTTACGTAGACTTAATTCTTTCGAAATCAATTCACTAATATATCCATGACCTTATTTAAAAATGATAAATATTCGACTTACATTTCATTTTTTCAATTATTGAGTGGGGATACGATTATACACGTACAAACTGAAAACTTTTTTAAAAACAGACTAGAATGTCGGTTAATATACACACACACACATTTACCAGCAGCTACATAAACAACTAATGTGTAGGGAAAGATTAGTCAAAAATGCCCCGAAAAAATACGAAAATATACGTTTTTGGGTCCTAGGAACCCGAATCAAGTGTTATCTCAATGACGACGGTCTGTCTAATTTTTTAAAATTAATTTATTACTCTATCTCTCTCAATATTCATAAAAAGTGCTAGAAATAATCGATCTATTAATTCTGTAACAATTAAGTTGCGGTTGGTATCTGTGTTGACCACAGTAGATTTTTAATAATTAATTAAAGATATGAAAATTACAGATATCGTGTTTTAAACATTGTGCCTTATATCGTAGGGGCTCTGTTCATCAATTCACATACACCCCGTATTTTATTAGATAATACTCCTATATTTATGTTATGATAGCCACATTTAGTTACCAGTTGTTTCATTCAAAACTTTTAAAGTTCTGGTTTGATAACACATAATACAAAATTTATTATGTTTTTGTCTCCAATACACTAATGTGCATTGTGCTTGACGCATGTGGTAAATATTTCGACTATAGAAAGGGCTTTCTTAAAGTTGACCTATTTACTTGTTAGAAAATATGTTAAAACTCCAATGAAAGCAAAATAAGTTAGGTTTTCATTGGATATTTACCATATCTTCTAACAGGTGTCTAACAAACTAGTTAATTTTGCCAAATACGTATAATAATATGCACATACAATTTAAACTGAGCCTAAGCTATTGACGAAACACTGGCTTAAGATCAAACAATATATTTTCTTAATTTAAAGAACATATTTTTATATAATTTGTAGCTTAGTAAACCAAGATCTTGGGATAAGCTGCGTACGTTTCCGAATCAGGTGTTTCAATCTTGCGTTTAGTTTTGAAATCCGATGTGTAATGTAATTGCAAAGCGTGGCACATAACTGTTTAGATTCTCATCTCTGTCGGCAAGAGCTCCGTTTTACTTACTTTTATGTATAATCTAACATGTAAAATAATCAACTCATTTAACTCTAGAGATTTTGCATCCATGAGTATAACGCAATATTAAGTTTAAAGGTATTTAATTTATTTACTCTTAGAACACCTATTTGGGAGATGAAGTCGCACCAGATAGTGCAATAAAACCGAAACCAACAAAATTGACTTATACGCTTAGTATTTATCACAAAAGAAGTATTCAAATAATTTTATCTAGCTAAATTATGTTAATATTCATTTTTGCAATCAATCATCGTTTTCTACATTTAAAAAAGTTTTTTTAAACAGACGATTAAATTTAATTTCTAGATAAATTTGAACTAAAGTTGTATTTTCATAACATTTTTAAATTTAGGGTCCCCCCTAAATAGTCAGACGACACAAAATAAAACGAAAAAATGGTTATGTATTTATAATACTATTGCCTCGTTATTGAAATGTCGATTAAATATAAATAAATAATATATGAAAATTCAAGATTTACAAAATGTGTATTAGTGTATTAGTAAATAGTAAACATTTGCTGAATGTATTGACGTGAGGATCAAACATAAGGGGTGGGAGTATTTTGAAACTCACTTTAAATCAGTATTGTATACGCCTGGTGTATAAAGTAAAATTTTGAGTGTATAAAAGCCTAAAAATTTGGTTTGATCGCTCTGCTTCGTTTGGTTTCTAATCTCAAAATTTGACTTCATGTTTGATCTGGGATTGTAAATACTCGGTAAAAGCTTCTATAAAAACATAGATTGTCTCAAAATTTACATTAAAGAATCGTGATACAAGTATGTGTGCCTAAAAGAAAAATCACTAGTATTTATCTTTACATTTTATTGATTTAAACATTTCTATTCTATTTTTATTAATACGTTTTAACGTTTTTTTCTAATACTATTTTCAATAAAATTGTAAATTTTCAGACATTCGTTTTTTGTAAAAAATCGTTCAATTTGAAGTCTCAAGCAATTGCTTCTAATCCCAGATTGAGCATGAAGTAAAATTTCGAGTTTACAAAAGCCTGAAAATTTGGTTTGGTCGCTCCGCAAAGCCCTTATCGCGTTTGGTAAATTACATGTTAGTAACACATAAATCACAAGACTATATGGTCGATATTGTTTATGATTTTTTAATATTATAAAAGTTTAAATGTGTTCGAATGACAAAACACGATTTATTATGTCAATACAGCATTTATTTTGAGTACATACAAAGAAGTCAGAGATTGCAAAAATGGACACCTTTTATAAACAATATATAATTCAAATAAAATATTCGTCTTCCTTCACAAATCAAATTAAATACGTTTTAGACCAACTTAAATGAATTTAATTATTCCAAGTAATTTAACATTAAGTCGGTTTGGGTTTGATTTCCTTATTTCCAAGTTTATTTTCTATTAAAGCGTTCAATATTGTTCTAACGCGTGTTTGCAGTGCTTGATTGTGCATGAAGTAAATATTTCGAATTTAGAAAACTGTCTAAACGTTAATTTAGAACAACTCTGATTTGATGTGAAGTTCCAAAAAACCCTTGATCGATGTTTGTAATAAATTAAATTGAACCTAGAAACTATTGTAATATTTTCCTTGTTGACAAATTGATCTCTGTTGTATAAATGTGTAATTTTTAACTAATAATTTGTTTTTTATAACAGATCTTAAAATACAATATATTAAATAGCATTTCATAATCGTCTGTTAAAACAATAGCTCCAGCAATGATTTATTTGCTGAAAGCACACAGATTAGAATAATGGGAATCCATTTGTCATTCCTCTATCATCGGTATGTGAACCTCCATAATTAATCACTTCGAAGACCCTTTTGTGGAAGTCACTATTCGTAACCCGTTAAGTTCAATCGATGTCTCTGTTCTAGACAAGCGTTATGTCCGGCGAATCCCAATCTAATAATCTCGAATTTGAGAGGATTTACTGCATTTCAGATAATGGACAGATTGTAGATATGGATGTTTGTGCAACAAGTGTCACGCCGAATTTATGATGAAATAATAAGGTCAAAAAAAGGATAGTAATAGTACTTCTAACTTGAAATAAACAAGACACTGGGTTATGTTTTATACACGATAATTTTTTTAAAGATGGCTTTTACGGGTTCAAAACTTTTTTTTCATACAAGGTTTTATTATCGAACGGAATTCGTAAAAAAAAAATATATATATAATGTGTGATAATCTACTCATATAGGGAAGTGAATACTAGACAAAAAAACGCGCCATACCGTTACACGTTTGAATTTTCCACTCATTTTTGACCTCATCAATTTTCGACCCTATTATGTATTTCCAGGACAAGCTAAAATTTAATTTGCAACTTTAAACATGTAATTTGTCAATACTCTATTGCAGTGATTGTGCCAGGATTTATGATAGTGCATGTTTTATTACAATTTACACGAAATTGCTAAATTCAGTAGGTACATTATATTGGCAAAAGTAAAATTAATAGTTTTTCGGTATTAATTTATTAAATGTTTGTTTTCATGATAAAACAAATTCCAAAGTCTGAATTATAACGCAATGTATCAAGTTGAGTAGTTATTCTACATCTATTTGAAAATTTCGTAAATTGATTTTTCAGACAAAAGCAAGTAGCTTAGAATTAGGATCAACTTTCTAAAGATCAATATGTACTTGTGCATGGCTTCACGATAATTTTAAATTAATATCTTACATCACATCAAGAAAATTAAGATCAATATAGATGAATAACCTAAATAGCGTATTTCGGGCTACCTGACCCTCGTCAGTGCCAAATACATAAGATACTGAACAGTTTTGTTTTTACTAATTAAGCCTATGTGTAATCAAATTTCTTGATAATAATGTATTACGCCATTTATAAATGATAGTAGCGTCGTCAATTATTGTGCAGCACTAACTGAAAATGCAACGATATTATTCTCTTTTGGCAATAGATATTTCTTTTAATTAAACATTATGAAATGCAATCTTGAAAGTCATGTACTTAACTTAACTTAACTTTTCGGTCCTTTGATTTTTATATTTTTCAACAAATTATAATCATCCTGCAGATCACGTTAATTTCTAACAGATCGGAATAAATTGTAATGTAATTAAAATCAAACAAGGCTATTATCAATAATCATGTCATTCCATCATTACGCATAAAATTGGCATTCGATTCTGCAACTATGGCATGACGTTAACGTCCATGCATTAATTGCGCCAATCAAGGGAATAATTTGATTCCTGGGCAAATCCCAGCAATTGCGAATGATATATTGACATGATAATTTCAGTGTTCCGTATGAAAACCACGTGGATGTCCCACGGTCAATTCCAATAATACAACAGCATGTTCACATTATACAATTAATTAATTATTCTCAGTCGATGGCTTGAATTCAAAATGGTTATTAGTATGAAGTTCATAAAATATCTTATACGGTGTGTTTAAATGTATGCGTCTAAGAATACGAGTAAATATATTTATTATAAATGATAGAAAAAAAAAGAAAAAAAAAAACGAGTGGTAACTCCCAAGCTTGGAAAAATGCAAATAGGTCTATTTAAAATTACGTAGCCATGACATATTGAATAGAATGTAATAATAAGAAAGAATAGCTCCTTATTTCCAAAGTGACAGATGCATGTTCAGAGTGTAAGCTGCGTCAAGTTTAATACAAACGAAGTTACATTTGCTATACAGCAGGGGTTCTCAACCTTTTTCAGGTCACGTCCCCCCCATAACTCCACGCCCCCCTTCTTGATTTAATTTCGGATTTTTAGATAGATTGAAACAGCGTTTTAGCTTCACCTCCTCTTTAGTAAATTTGTTGCGCCCCCGCCCCTGACATCTTGCCGTGCCCCCCGGTGGAGAACCCCTGCTCTACAGCATTGTTCCCCAACCTTTTCTTGACTATGCCCTACTTTATAAATTTAATTACCCGTATGTACTAGTACTTAATTTTTGTTACTTGACATGTGAAGACAATTAATTTAGGTCACATGAATTGTAACAGAGAAAATGTGAGGCCCTTCAAAATTGTGTATAAATTTGGACTGCGACTGTATCCTTTATATTTATTTTACATCTTTAACTACTCTAATAATAGATAAATTGACTGTTTTTAAACTTAAGAATAAATCAGTGTGTTATACGCGTGGCGCATGAAATAAAATTTCGAGTTTAGAAAAGCCTAAAAATTTGGTTTGGTCGCGTAGCGCTACGCGCTACGCGACCAAACCAAATTTTCAGGCTTTTCTAAACTCGAAATTTTATTTCATGCTTAACCTGGGAGTGGAAACACTCGTTAAAGTTTCAAATTGAACGATTTTTAAAAACAAAGAATCTCGATACTTAAAAGAAAAAATTCCTGTACATGTACAAAGTGTTAACAATGAAAGATAATAATATAATGGAAACTAACAAGGATAATTAATAATAATTATACTAAAAATTATAATATTAATCGGGTTAATTTTCTAAAATACGGCGCTTAATATAATTTTTAAAACTGGCGAGAAAACAATTCACAGTTGTTTAAAATTCAATGCAGTTTAATAAATAATCAGTAAATAAAATAGAAATATATGGCTTCGTTTTTTTTATTTACCCTAATCTTGACACAAAATGAGAGAAAAAATCAAGTGGAAATTTTGTTGAAATACCTTACAATTTATAAAAATACTTTTTGGGCATTTAGAGAAAATTTAACACATTGAATTTGAATAATTTTTCTAAAAAAATAATATTAATTTAGTTACATTTAATATTAGCTGTAAAAAAAAGTAATATCTCGTGCATGTTTTTAAAAATGTGTTTCATCTGCTGAATTGAATTTAAAATTACTTCTATCAAGTGTTTCCACTCCTTGGTTAAGCATGAAGTAACATTGGAAATTTAAGTAACGCTGTAAATTTTTCGACATTCGTTGTTTTTTTGAAGAGTTCAATTTAAAGCTTTAAACGAATTTTTTCCACTCCCAGACTAAGCATGAAGTAAAATTTCGAGTTTAGAAAATCCCCGTGAAAATTTGTCGAGGGTCGCGCAGCGACCCGAGACAAATTTTCTGGGCTTTTCTAAACTCGAAATTTTACTTCATGCGCCACGCGTATAAAACACTGATTTCAAATAAAGTTAAAAATATACAGACTAGGTATGTATATTTATAAATGATAAATAAATCATAGCTTAGTTAAATGTTCATGCATTTTCTTTACATTCTATTAACTTTTAATTGGCCCCCTTAAAACTCGAATTGTCCCATCGCGAGACGTAGGCCCTTCGTTGGGAACCAATGCTACACAGGATTTATAATTCTAACACAATAAGCTCACAATTTATTTATAGATACCTTACTTAACTTAATTTACATCACTTTTACTTACATACATACTTATTATTCTAAATTATTTTACATTTTCGAGTCCGTGAATCGAATAAGGCTCAAATTTAAGTTCAATTTATTTAGTAACACTTTCACGTATTTTATATAATTTTTGCGTATTTGTATGTTTTCCGGAAGTACATTAGCCAAACTTATTGCTGAAAAGTGCACCAACGATTCAGTTGTTTTGAATGTGTGTTGTGGAAAAACTTGGTTATTTGTTGAAAAAATGTCCAATTTATTTATATTCTGTATATGGATTAATTTTCAGATGTGTTGTAAATAATAACAATAACAAATAGAAATACTTGATATCTTGCACAAATCTTCTATTTACTTAGTTGTTGTACAGACGAATAACTATTTTATTTAAGAATGAGTGTTCATATTTTAAAAGGTTTAAATTATAAACACTCTTTTCTTCTTCCTCTGGTAATAGTTTAAGAAAAGTGAGCGACCTATTTGCTGTAAATTTTAATAAACAGGTTGCAATTCATTAAAACTCTAGATAACCCATTTTTACTATGGCTAGATTTGGTGGTTAATACACTATATTTCTTAATTTGCAATGTACTTATTAAAAGAACATTATATAAAAACAAAAGAGCATCTGAAAACAACTGTTTTAGAATGGGACCCTTAAATTATTATGCAGAAATAATTTGATACGCTTGCAGAGAACTTCTATGAAATGCGAGTAGAAATATAAATATTTTATTCGGTTCCAATTTATTCGTTTATTTATTTTAATAGGAACTAAACGTATAAATAAACTGAAATAATTGGTAATTATTTTAAAATAAAGCTTCAAATAAATAATAATTTATAAAACGAACGGTGCGCATATTTATTTTCTAGAATACATTAGGTTATTAAATGTATCAAACGAGTTTATATATAGTAAAGTGCAGTATGTTGAATATTTTGAATTAGCACTAAAACCACATGTACATACAAATTTACCAGGTAACGTAAATACTGGGTATTATTATGTAAATTTAGAAATAAATAGGTACTTCGCGGAAAAGAAAAAAAATTTAAAAAAATAAAACATTAAAAATCATGATAGCATTTCCAGCCTTAATAGCTAACAAACAGGGTACTGTAGTTATGCGACAAGCGGGGATTTTCACAATTATAATTAGTTAGTCAACGATGGGTGTTAACATGATTTGTTAAATAGGCGCACACTTTGTTTTGTTTGGTTTGAAGAGTTAATTTGATATGAAATTTTGTTATTAAATACAAGCATTATAATTTATAAACTATTCTTCCCACTTTCGGAATTAATCGCATAAGAATATATACATGTCTCTCTCTGTCTGTTGAAATTTTACACATTTTTAATCCATATATACGGTGATTTATAGTAGCTGAAAGAATGCACATCTTGCTTAGAGGCTTTTTTAAAGGCAATATGTTAAATAAACATAGATCCGGTTTTTATTATTTACAAAACTGCAAGTTATTTAAATTTTGAGAAATAAATAATTATTATTGATAACATTTATTATGTCTAAACATAACAGTGCCTTTTCAGTTAGATATACTGTCTGTTTTCAAAATTATTGTCTCAATAACTCTGTTAATAATAAAGATAAATTCATGAAAGAAAAAGGCTTTTCTAAACTCGAAATTTTACTTTATGCGCCACGCGTATAAAACACTGAATATTGTGAAGTTAGAAATACACTGGAGACATTTGTTTTGAATTGAGGAATAATCAAAATATTTAAATAACAAAATATTTACAAGAATAATTCAAATTCAAAACTATTTGAATTCGAGAAAATAAGCTTACGCTTCTTATAGCTTGCTTCAATCTAAGTCCTATTATTTCTACTTTCTTGTAATTTCTCTTTTTATTTTTCATTTTTATTTTTTAGTTGGTTTGAAGAGAATTTGACCTAAATGTTACATACAGGGTGTCTGTATTTCAACAGAATGTATGGGAATCTCGGTTATTTGAAAAGATAGAAAATCGGTTAAGTTGGGGCAAAGTTACGTAATTTACGGCCTAATAAAAATCTTAAAACAAATTTAAAATATCTTCTTTCGTTTTTAAGATATTGCCAAAAAACGGATTTTTCCAAATTTTGTTTTTAATTTATTATTCAGAAACTATTTAATCCAGACATTTACAACATTGACATTGGCAACTCCTAGGACCCGTAATTTGCTTAGATATCACCCCTGAAGGCGGGTATCTGACGATACATACTTTAACAGTTGTGATGTGTTTTAAAGTAACCAGTGTCTTCCACTCCCAGACTAAGCATGAAGTAAAATTTCGAGTTTAGAAAAGCCCCGCGTAGAAAATTTGTCGAGGGTCGCGCAGCGACCCGAGACAAATTTTCACGGGGCTTTTCTAAACTCGAAATTTTACTTCATGCGCCACGGGTATAAACCACTGATTTACAGTAAAGGTAAAAATATATAATGCTTAGATGTGATGGTGATCAATATTTACCGAGATGTAGCGAACTAATGCAAAAATTATTATTTTTTGTAATTAGTTTTGGAATAATAATAATAAAAGTAGAATAAATTTAGTTTCTGCAACTTTTAGGTGATAATCAATACTTATTATAATTATTACAAAAGACTGACAGTTATTAATTAATTTTGAGTTTTAACAATTATTGACTGCTCTCAAGATTTTATTGATAAACAGATATGACGTCATTGTTTCCAAGGCACTCTGCAAAAAAGAAAATATCATAATTTTAAATATCAAATCTAAAATAAATTATGAGTGTGATACATCAGTGAGTTCAGAAAAAAATATTCTTTCAAATAATAAAATAATAACAAGAAAAACAAAAGTTGGCTCTAGTCCCCGGGTAAATGTTATAGTTATCTTAAAAAAAAAATATGCTACTAGATTTCTCATTAAAAAGTGCCTGTATATTGTCCAAGTTCTAAATGTCTAGATTCAGTAGTTTTTGAATAAAAAAATAAAAACGATTTGTTAAAAAATCAGTTTTTGTTAATATCTCGAAAGCTAAAAAAGATATTTCAAAATTGTTTTCAGATTATTGTTAGCCGATAAAATACGCAACTTTGCCCCAATTTAAAGGACTCTCTATCTGTTTAAATAACCGAGATCCCCATACATTCTGCTGAAATACGGACACCCTGTATACTTTGATAGAGTGTAACAAATCAAATGAGATTTTAAATATTTCATTGAATAATTTAATATCCGAAAGTGTATTTGCACGGAAAGTAGTTGTTTCAATAGGTATTTATTGTCTTAGGTTGTTTTATTATTTAAGACGTATTTTTTTAATTTTACACAAATTTTTGTAATTTTATATATTAAAATATTTACAATTTTCCTTACACATTCTCAAGTCAGGTCAAATAATAAAGTCTAATAGATCAACTTATTTAATAATTTAAGTAATAAAATATTTATAATGCTGCGTTACTGCATAGCGCTTAATGAGTTTTAAAGTTTCTATCACATTATTATTTAAATATGTTTCACTACGGGTTAAATGAGAAATTAATTGATTATATCGAAATATTTACTTCAGCACCCCCTAGTACCCTTATTATCTCTAAAATATTGAAGTATATTAAAATATTTACGGCTATTAATTACTGTTTTACCACCAATGCCAATTAAATCAACCAATAGTTATTAATCGAATAAAACCTAGTAATAGTTACATAAATGTCAAAAATTATTCAATTCACATGACTGATGTATATGACATGGACAATTTTTATTCTAATCGACAAATACATTTATTCAGCGAATAAGATTTTATTCGCTAAAAATCGCAATCTGCACTAATAGTGTATTCAAATTTGATCGTCTCTAGTTTTGTTTTCAGCAATTGAGGTTTTTCCAATATAACAACAAATGTAATTCTTTTCATAACAATTTAATTTAAATCTGATGTTGGCTTATCTTTTTTTACATAATATAATAAAATGATGAATATACAAACTTTCAATACTTTTAATTATACTAAATGATGGTTATTAAATTTCGAGTCCTAAAACTAATTTATAGAATATTTGTAGGAGTTTTAAGCCGGGATAGGGTCTTAAAATTCCCAGTAAATGGTTAGAAGTCTTTGTTGAGCCTCAATAATCTTCGTAGTTTAAGTAGAGAATTTTAAGTCTTACCACTTAGTCTTAAAACTCTAGTTATAAGTGTATTAAACGAATCATAAAACTCTTGGTAGACAGCGCCATTCTAAGTAGCAGTTAGAAATTGTAAGCTTTGGTTAGACTTTTAATAGTTTACAAAGAGTGTTAACATTTTAGACAGACTATTAAAATGTTGGTTAAATACATACGCGAATAATTGTTAAATTGGTGTCTTAATCCATTTGTTGACAGTTTTAGGTCCTTGCAGTCTCTTAAAAATCTTTCTAAACTACAAAACTCTTAGGTTTTAGTAATCTTTAAACTCCCTTGCAGTTCATATTAATAAGGAAGATTATTAATTCTATTAAAAAGGTAAGCCAATAGTTTTAAGTATCTAAACGTTCTTTAATTTGTGTCAACACAATCTGTTGATTTTTCTACAATTTATCAAGCAAAAAAACTTAATCATTTTAACGTTAAATCAATAATTTTGAAAAACATGGTAGTTTAATGTTAAATAAATGTTTGATTTTTTATATGGTGAAACATATTAACCTATTATTTTAAAATATTATATTTAAAATCATAGTAATTTTACTAAAGCAGACAAAATATATTTAGTTATTCAATAAATATACAATTACTCATTTAGTTTGATTGTCTTCTTTTAGGACATCCTATTTATTTAAGCGTTAAATGATTTCCAAATGTGTGTTTTCCACTTCCTGATTAGGCATGAAGTAAATATTTCAGGTTTTTCTAAACTCTAAATATTTACCTTATGTGCAAGGCGTACAAAACACATATTTAGTGTTAAGTTCTAAAAACACTTCATCCAACTCTCTAATGGCATGAAACCAACCCAAAATGTATTGAGATTGATATTTAGTTAATACTAACTTCGACTTGTTTACCTCATGAAAGCGCGTCTTTTATACTTTATTATAAGTTTACTGCATCAATTTTAGGCTTATGTTTTTTTTTTAAAGACAAATAGTTTACACAGCTCTAATTTGAAAATTTGATTCATTAAAAAATGGATAAAAACGACCGCTCGTCCGTATTTGTTAAAAAAATAACTATTTATATGATTTGAAGAAACGCACTTACTAAATGTTGACTTTTACAACATAGAAAATTTCCGTTGTCCAAATGTCAGATTTCATAAAAACTTACAGAATACAAACTGTGACTTGTAACATTAAGTAACAAGTCACAGTTTAAGTAGCAATCATAGTTTAGGTAACAGCTGTGATTTTAAGTAGCAGTCACTGTATAAGTAACAGTAGCAATCAAAGTCACAGTCACAGTGAAATCCGCTTATTAGTAGCAGTTGCGACTTGTGATTTTTCAGTATCACTAAAAATTCACTTCTATCTGAAATATCGTCTATCCCTAATATATTCGTATCAATAAAGGAGATAATTACCTTTCCATCACTTTTCCTGTAAGCATCGTGAATCCTCCAAACAAGCTCCGGTCCAGCGCTGGCTATTTGTTTACCGATTTCGAAGAACTGCCCTATGGGATTTGTCTCTAAAGGGCTCTGAGCACCGCTGCTGCCACTTTTGAATTTCGAAAACATTGTCGATGCTGGCATTTATGTCGGTTTAGGAGATTTAGCAGCCCTTATTTACGAATCACGACGAAACCCCACTGAAACAGTCATGCCGTCTACGTGTTATCCGGATGATTTAATTCGTAATGCCTTTCTTTTATTTCCACCCGAAATTGTTTCTGTGCGCGACAGTATGTAACGTTTCGGCTGATTTTATCTGAAAAAAGAAAGAATATAAGATGAAATAAGAATGAAGTTTTTTTTCATATCTGGATATTTAATATTTGAGGCATGAATATATTAAAGTACGAAAGCGTGTATTTTCTAACCCTGATTTATTTGCTGTCATCTTCTGGGACTCGGGTCTGTATTACTAGGCTTACTGAGCATTCAAAAAAACTTAGCAAAAAGTGCGGAATTGTTTGCGACTTATAATAATCATAATAAATTGTATTTATTCAATTTAAACAAAAGTATATAAATACAAGAAAAGATCGTAATAAAAGTTCAAACTACAAACAATGTGAAGCTGCTTCTAAAAAAAGAATTAAACGTAAGACACACGTTACGTTACTTACACATATAACAAAACGTCAGTTTAAATTTAAAAGCACGAAGTAAAAAATAATATTTCCTCTGGGGTAAAAGTCAATTAGGTCAAAGATGGCTAACCGCTTGTAGCTTTAAACACAATTATAAATATTAAAAATATATTAGGAGTACAATGTTTAATCAATTTCACATATAGTAATAAGAACATTTATTCAGAGAATTTTTATTTCTAGTATACAGTCCAAGCATACGCTGTAATTTTTTCGACATTTGTTGTTTTTTTTAAGAGTTCAATTTGAGTGTTGGCCACTCCCATGAAGCAACATGAAGTAACATTTTTGAAAATTTGGTTTGGTCGTTTAGCGAGGCGAAGCGACCAAACCGAAATTCAGGTTTGTGTTTTTTTTTATGTATGTAACTTTTATTAAAATCAAAAGTTTGAGTTATTACTTTTACTAAAAACACCCATAACATATATCTATCTTAAAATATTTTATTCAACATTGGTTAATAAATTGTCTAAATGATTATATTTTATATTTTTTAATATTTTTAAATTTAATATTACAATGTTTTCTCTAAAAAAAATATTTCCAACAAAACAGCCAATTATTGCCCTACAAACGATAGTCAGTAGCAAAATAAAAATCGAAATGTCGCCATTTAAAAATATTTTCGCCAAATGAGCTTACCAAATCGCCACATTTACCAACACTTCTTTAACATAAGAAAGAAAAAAATTTGAAGAAAATTAGAGTTACATACGCTTGACAAAATGCATGTACTCGTATTTTTAAAGTGCAGACACTTTTTTTTAATTAAATGCAAGTACTAGTTGCAAGTCGAAATTATAAATGAAAAAAATTAAAGACAAAATTATTTGAAAATAGTGCTAATTTTATATCATATTGTCGAATCAATAAGCCAAATCTTAGGCTCAGTCAACTTAGCCCCCCGAAGTTCGACTTTTATGAAAAAAAACTATTGTGCTAGACAGGCCTTAGCTAGCGCCATCTAGCGCCACAAAAATTAGAGCTAGCGCCATTTAGACAAGAAAGTTACGGGTTTGGACCTTTCGGGGGGCTAGGTTGATGCTAGCCCCCCGAGTTTGGATTTTTCAAGTTTTTTATACTATTCGGATTCTCTAGCGCTACCAATTTTAAAGCTAGCGCCACCCCCACAACCCCAAATAAAAGATAAAACATTTTTAACTCTAGCCCCCCGAAATAAGATTATTTTAATCAAAATGTATGGAAAAGATAGCTTAGAGCTAGCGCCAGCAGAATATGAAAAAATATTATCTCAAATATATCAGGTAAGAAAATATTCACATCCAAATTTTGATGCGAGAGCTTTCAGATCCTGTATGCGTATTACCATTCACTTGCTGAAATTCAATACAAAATAATGTTTGGCATATAAAATACCGCTTCCAAGAAATATTTCCGCGATGACGCCTAGAAGACAGTAGCGTAACTGATAAGTTTTTTTATAAACAGTCGAACTTCAGGGGCTAAGTTGACTGAGCAGTATAATGTGACAATAACTATCAAAACATATAAGCTAAATATTTGATATGTAACATGGATTAGTTATTAAGGTTTGCTTAGAGAGTTGCTCCTTCATCAGTCGCAAGAAATGAATCTTAAACTTAATATAGGTAATTACTTAATAATTTTTAAGTTGAATACAACATAATATTGTTAATATTGTATATTATTCGTTGTTTTTTTAAAAGAGTTCAATTTAAGGCTTAAAACGAGTGTTTTCCACTCCCAGACTAAGCATGAAGTAAAATTTCGAGTTAAGAAAAGCCCCGTGAAAATTTGTGTCGAGTCGCGCAGCGACACGAGACAAATTTTCTGGGCTTTTGTAAACTCGAAATTTTACTTCATGCGCCACGCGTATAAAACGCTGATTTCAAGTAATGTTCAAATATACATACATTTCACATTATTTTAGTGTTTTATACGCGTGGCGCATGAAGTAAAATTTCGAGTTTAGAAAAGCCCAGAAAATTAGTCTCGGGTCGCTGCGCGACCCTCGACAAATTTTCACGGGGCTTTTCTAAACTCGAAATTTTACTTCATGCTTAGTCTGGGAGTGGAAAACGCTCGTTTTAAGCTTCAAATTGAATTCCTGTAAAAAACAACGAATATCTAAAGATTTAAAAAAATAAGCTGAATCTGGAATACGTATACTATAAAGAAAAACTCCCTGTATATTGTAGAATTAGGATATTGAGATTGATTGTGTTAGAATGAAAATAAGGTAAATTGAATAGCAACTAACGGAGCGAAATCACAATTTTGTAGTATCGAAAAGATACCCATGTTACGATTAGGTTGGTTAGATAACATATAGTGAGTTTTACATGCAAGTGTTGGTACATACATAATCCGATGTGTACTTGGTATATTTTCAGGCATTCGTTGTTTTTGAAAAGCATTTAGTTTGGAACTTCCAACAAGTGTTTTCCACTCCTAGATTAAGCATGAAGTATAATTTCGAGTTTAGAAAACAATTGTCAGGTACGCCACTGTCTTCCTAGCGCTAGCTATCTCGTTGCCAGTGGTAATGGACATTACTTCAGGTATTCTAACGCTGAAAAAAATATTGAAATTGTAGAGTTAGTTCCCGAGTTATAAAGATTTAAATGATCAAGAAATAAAAAAAATCGTCAGGTACGCCACTGTCTTGCTAGCGCTAACTATCTTGTTAGCAGTATTTATGAACATCATTTTAGGTGCTCTAACGCCCAAAGAAATTTTAATATCGCACGGTTAGTTGCCGAGTTATAACGATTTAAGTAATCAAGTAGTAATAAAAACAACCGTCAGGTACGCCACTGTCTTGCTAGCGCTAGCTAACTCGTTGTCAGTAATTATAGACATCAGTATAGTTATTACAATACCGAAAGAATTTTTGAAATCGTTCGGTTAGTTTTTAAGTTATAACGATTTCAATTATCAAGGAGTGAAAAAACAATCGTCAGTTACGCCGCTGTCTTACTAGCGCAAGATATCTCATTGCCAGTGTTTATATGCATTAGTATAGTAAATACAATCCCGAATTTTTAAATCGTACGGTTAGTTCAGGAGTTATAACGATTAAAATTAGCAAGCAGTGAGAACACAATTGTCAGCTACTGTCTTCTAGGCATCATGTTTCTAATAACCAGTGTCTATGAACATAAATAAGGTAATTACAACCCTGAAATATTTTTTGGAAGCGGTATTTTATATGTCAAATATGATTTTGTATTAAAATTCAGCTAGTAAATGGTAATACGCATACAGGATCTGAAAGCTCTCGCATCAAAATTTGGATGTAAATATTTTTTTACTTGATATTTTTGAGAGAATTTTTTTTCATAGCTCTAAGCTATCCTTTCCACCCAATTTGATTAAAAAAATCTCATTTTGGGGGCTAGGGTTAAAAATGTTTTATCATTTTTTGGGGTTGTGGAATCCGAAGAGTGTAATAAACTTAAAACATTTAAACTCGGGGGGCTAGCATCAACCTAGCCCCCCGAAAACCCCCACAACTTTCTTGTCTAAATGGCGCTAGCTCTAATTTTTGTGGCGCTAGCTAAGGCCTGTCTAGCGCAATAGTTTTTTTTTCAAAAAATTCGAACTTCGGGGGGCTAAGTTGGCTAAGCCCAAATCTTACACGTTTAATAAATCGAAATTCATATGTTAATTTTTACGATTATCTTTCAATTCGTGAAGAAAGGTATCTTTATTTCGAAACCAGTTACCGTTACTTTTGGGGTTCCTTAAGGAACCTCTAAGCCAATGTGATTAATACTTTTTGCAAATGAAAATTCTGGCAAGTGTTTTCACTCTTTGATTAAGTACATAGTTAAATTTCGACTTCAGAAAAGCCTTTATATTTGTATTTTCTAGTCGTATAAAATATTGATGTAATGCAAAAATAAAAATATACTGCTGTGGTGTGTAATCGTATCTTTTATAGAAAGTTAAATTTTTTATTGTATATTTACTATTATTTAGGAATACATTATTTTCTATTTGATAACAGATGTGAACTCATAATAGATAACAGATGTGAACTCAAACATGTTTTAAATAATAAAAATGTACTTTGTTGGACTTGAAAGGCCACAAAATACCATTAATATTATTTAACAATAGGTAATAGACATTTCAGTTACTGACTTTTATTCTTATTTTTGCAACCATATTTTTTTAATTTCCCTTATATGCAAAACAAAGGAAAAGTATTGTTTTCGCGAAAATTTTCAAATCAAAAATTTTATTGGATATATTTATTTTGAGGTACCATTTTTGAATAATGTCTGTCTGTCCTTCTACCACCACGATAAAGTCTAAAGCGATTAAGCTGTAAAGACACTATAAACTTAAGCTTTTTATTACAATAGTATTATTCGATCAACATTTGCGGAAACCGGTTTAGTCTTAGAATTTTTTAAATGTTTCTTTAATATTAATCCTATAAAAAAAATCTTGTTAAGAAAAGTTATAGATAACCGAAACATTTGCGTCTTATGCATATTCACTTTATGTCGTTGCTCTTTTAGTTATTTTATTAATATTGTTTTAAAAATGTGAATTTTTCGAATTAATTACTCTGATGCCCGGTATTATAAACGATTAATAAATCATTAGATAACTATTTGTGGAGTAAATTTATTTAGCTAGTAAACTAATGGGCAAATAAAATTGCGTATTATGAAGCAAACTTACCAAATAAATAGCACTTCTAGAAATAAATAATTTAATTAGTAGATTACAGACCGAAACTATACATTTTCATTGTGGCCATAGCTAGAATCACCAATTTGTTGAATTAAATGGTCAATATTTCAAATAAAATTGTCAATCAAATTAGAAATTTAGTATAATTCCTTATAATTATGGAGAATAACCGTGGAATATAACAGAATTACACAGAACAAGAAAAAGAAAGCTTATTAGAAATTATAAAAGACTTAAACGAGTGTTTTCCACTCCCAGGCTAAGCATGAAGTAAAATTTCGAGTTTAGAAAAGCCTGAAAATTTGGTTTGGTCGCGTAACGCGAAGCGCGAAGCGGCCAAACTAAATTTTCAGGCTTTTCTAAACTCGAAATTTTACTTCATACGCCACGCGTACAAGACACTGATTTCAAGTGAAGTTCACTTGTTTACAATATTTCAGTGCTTTCAGTGTTAAATACGCGTGGCGCATGAAGTAAAATTTCGAGTTTAGAAAAGCCTGAAAATTTGGTTTGGTCGCTCCGCGCTTCGCGCTACGCGACCAAACCAAATTTTCAGGCTATTCTAAACTCGAAATTTTACTTCATGCTTAGTCTAGGAGTGGAAAACATTCATTTAAAACTTGAAATGGAACTAATTTTAAAATAGCGTATGCATAAGTATAAAAATCCCTGGTTATGTCTGATTTAAAAAGCTCTAGGTCTTCGACTCCTTAGAATGTCTTGTGGTTCGAATTAATCACTGTCAGGGAAGATACTATGAGCGAACTTAAATCTGTCACGGATGATATGGTAGACATGATAACCGTATTGAAATTAATAAATACAAGTAGTAGAATCTAAAGTAATTATTATAATATAATACACTTTTGACTTTTAACTGTCAAATTATTTAGAGAATACAATTTACTTGGTAGAAAAACCAACAAATAATTTACTGGGGAGATTTATTAGCCAAATAAAGTTATTTTGTGTTTATAATACCGAAATCTGGAAAAAATTAGTTTATTCCTAAAGTAAATTTTATTTAGGGAATAAAACGTTTTATAATACCGGGCATGAATAAGTTAGCTATTGCTACAAATGTCGTTAGTTTGACTTTGTCATGATTCATATTTTGTATAAAACTAAAAACATAAGTGAGGCTTACAAACTAAGTTTAACAGGAATTAGAAACAATTGTTGAAAAATAAGGTAGGTGAAAGCTATTGATGTAAATTATCTAACAAAAGTTCATCAGACCCCGCTGATAATGACTGGACGTTTAATAGAGAAAGTACTATGATAGACACATCACATTTTGTATATTAAAGGAAAGCTGTATTTTACTTATCTTTATTTGTAATAACTAGTAAAATGTTAGTCATAAATTACATAGGATATAAGCATTATGGTGGAAACGCCGGGAAATTAGTTCGATAATTTACAGCCAACAATTTACAGATTATGAAATATGTACACGCATAGTAACGTAATACACAAAATTAAAGTCTTATTATTTTCATATATTCAAGCCGGAACTAAATATGTGATAATAAAGCAGATATTCCCATCTATTCATATTATGTACATGCGAGCATATATCCCCTATGCTCGATATGATTAATTCATGGATCTCCCATCCCACATAGGGTAGATAATATATATATATATATATATATATATATATATATATATATATATATTTATATATATGTATATATATATTTGCTTGTAAGAGATAGAAGACGAGGGTGGGAAACGGAGGAAAGTCGTGTTGCGAGGAAAGATATATCGAGTTTTGTGACTAAAAATAACCGCATCTAGTTTTACCTCCCGCTCCAGCTCACCCTCTGACGTAAACTGATATTTAAAAACACCACCGAGCAACAAGTCAGAGCTTTGTGCTTTAATGTATGCGTGATCAAAAAGAACTTTACCAGGAATCCGAAGCGCGATATTAAATGATTTTTTAGCTATATGTATTCACTTTTACAAACAGAATATAAAATTTAATTGTTGTTATCAGAGTTGGACTCTACTCGCTTACGTACATTTTTAACTATTATGAAAATCAATCTTTGTACGCAAAAGTATAGTACAAGCATTGAAGTAGTGTAAATAAATTATCTATCATAATAGTTTTAACACGAAATCACAGTGTTATTTATACAGGGAATATTTCTTTTAAAATCCTGATTATTACAGTCTTTGGTAAATTTTCAGGAATTCGTTCTTTTTATAAAATCATTTAATTTTCTTTTAGCGGATCTGTTTGATCCTAACCATTGGCCCTCAAAATATTCTAGAAACATTTATTTATTTATTTATTATTAATTTTAAAAAGTTTTGAGATATTTTAATAATCGATTTTTATATCGAATGATTATACTACTACTTTTAGCGTTAATAGAATTCGATACAACTAAAAGTATCGTATGTTCAATAAAATAAAATCTCTAGAGTGCTATGGAAACGATTGTAGGTTGGCAACTCTAAAATTACACATTATAATTATTATGACTGACGATTTATATGTCAATTCCTAAAGCGTGTAGCCAACCTAAATTAACAAAAAAATAAAATCATGGCACTGTGGAGGTTTCTTTTTTATTGAACATACGATAGTAGTGAAATTAATTTATATAAAACCGATTACAAAAATATCTCCGGGTCAAAATAATCAATATATAATTCGATTATTTCATCAACACAATAAACGTTTTTTTCTGTATCTTTTATCTACTTTAGGTATAATTCGAATGTAAATAATCGATTGTTTCGATTATAAAAATAATCCAATATTTTGATATCGCTTGAATGATTTAATTATTTGCTCTATAAATTACAAAAAGTAAGCTTACACTATTTAGATTAAACCAGTACTTTATTGTAACGCAAGATCAAACGTAAAATAAACCTGTGTTGAATGTAAATGTTTAAACGTGTAAAAAGTATATATTTTTGAGCTTTACAATATTTCGGTGTCTTTTACGTTTGGCGCATTGAAAATGGAGTCTAGAAAAAATCGTGACCATTGATAATGCAAACATTATTTATATTTGACCTACATCTTATTCAGAATCATCACTATTAGATTAAGGTCGGAAATTCACATGCTATTTGACCATAAGAATGAACAACGATTAATCTTCCACAATAATGAAAATAGATCTTTGAAACTTATACATATTGCACATTAAAGCTTTGCAAATAAATTGAAAATATTCTTTAAAACAAAATGTTTCCTAAATTATATATAAATCAACTAATGGAACACTCTTAAATGATCACATAAATTCGTGCAATACTTCCATAGAAAACAGTATTTCATTTTCATATTGATTTAATTTATGGAAGTAATTATTATAAACATATTGTATTAAATAGAGTAATCTAAAATAAATGATAAAGAAAATTAACCGTTGCTTAGAAATTTCCATAAGAACAATGTAAATTTTGATTATGCTTTAAATAAACAGTGGGCAGAATCGTGCTATTTTAGTAATATCTTAAAATTATACTGTAATTTCCAAAAAGATGTAAAATGAAATTGGGTTTGATATGTAGAATTCGTGTACGGCATTTGTCGTGACACGGGTTCCCGTTGCGAATGTAATTTTTCTGCCGCAGTCTATTGATTGATTATGTTGTTGATACACAACAAAGAAAGACATTATTAAAATACATCACATCTATTCCTTTTGTGTACTTCATTGCAATTTACCAAATTAAGGAGTGCAGTACGCGACAGTCGTGTACGATATGTATTTGCAAATAACATAAACATATATTTATCTTGCCAGAATTCAACTGCTTGTCTACAATATAAATACAAGGAATTTTTCTTTTAGGTAAACATGTGCAAAAGCTGTAAATTCTCCGACATGCGTTGTTTTTTAAAAGAGTTCAATTTTAAGCTTTAAACAAGTGTTTTCCAATTACAGACTAAGCATGAAGTAAAATTTTCTGGGCTATTCTAAACTCGAAATTTTACTTCATGCGCCACGCGTATAAAACACTAATTTCAAGTAAGGTTAAAATATACATACATTTTACATATTTTAGTGTTATATACTCGTGGCACATAAAGTAAAATTTCGAGTTTTGAAAAGCCCAGAAAATGTTCACGGGGCTTCTCTAAACTCGAAATTTTACTTAATGCTTAGTCTGGGAGTGGAAAACACTCGTTTAAAATTTAATATTGAACTCTTTTAAGACCAACGAATATCTAAATATCCAAAGAAAAACTTCTTTCTGCAATTTTCCTATTTCTGCGCCATCTCGTATCCCAGAAACACACAACCAGCAAAAATTGACCCTCTTAATCATAAATAAGCAATGGACTTTTAAACAAACTAGTGTTTCTCGTAGTTGGCGCATAAGGTAAAATTTCGAGTTAAGAAAAGCCTCATGTGCCATCCAATCCAAATGTTCAGGTTTTACTAAACTCAAAATTTTACTTCCTACGAGGAGTAGAAACACTCGTTTAACGAATATGCATTAATAAAAATACTAAATGCGTAAAAACTAATTTATTTTGTCAAATAATTAACTTCTGACTGCTTCACTTAAAAATAGAATTATTTGATCGAAAAACGTACAAATTTTAATTCACTGGATTTTTGTTTGATTCCTTACTTTACTATATTTTATTTTAGGCTATATGTGCATGTCAAACACAATAAAATATAGTGTTTTAATAAATAAAATAATCAAAAATGCTTAAAACAACTTTAGATAACTAAAAACAAGAAGAATACAGTAGTAGATTTCGATTTTAAATTTTACTAAAACATAACTGCTTTGTAGTTCAATTCGTGTGATTTAAATTGCATTAATATTTTATCCATTTCGTAACTAGCTCTCAGTTTAATTATCCAAGAGCTAAAGTGATATTGATTTATTATAAATTGATTTATTATAAAAAGTTTATTATAAAAGGTAAGAAAACACTATTTTTCTTCTTTGCTGTCTAGAAATTTATTTTTTTTCCATCATTTTTAAGCCATAATTTAATTAAAACTGAATAATAACAAAAAACTGCTTCTGAAATATTATTAATAAATAAAAGAGAAATTTTAATTCTATTTTGACCCTTTAAATTCAATAATAAAGATAGAAATGAAAAAATTAAAATGAGAATTCCGATGATCTGTCTTGAAACACTTAGTATCTTTTAACGGTTTAAGTGCCAAGTTATAAAGAATACTATCACTATTTTACTTTTGTAAGGCTATTAGCTTATTATAGTAAAACGTACGTTTATAACGAATTAAATTATTATAATTAAATAGCTAATGTAATTAAATATTGTTATTATTACAATTTTTGTTAGTATTAAATGTTTATTGAAAAATAAACCGTACACTAAACTAACATGTAATCGATCAAATATCTAAACCAAATATTTGATCAGAATCGACTTCTCTATATTTGAATTCTTGTGCAACTCGAACTGCATCCACCCGTCCGTGAAATTTCCAATACTTGGGGAAATCTCCTTCAAATATCAGGTTTTAATTAAGCAAATATAAAACAATAATTAGCTCTTAAAGGAACTGCCAATTTATCCAGAAGGCGATAAAGGTTACTCATCAATTAAGTTCAGTTTTAATTAATAATTTCAGCACGATGGCATTACCGAATCATTGACTTTTCATAATTTTCCAATTAATTAATAGCACTTTTTCAGGCACAAAGGAATCTTAAAGAAATTTGAAAATTTGATGATCCTGATAATAAAATATTTATTAGAGGTGCCGTTTATAAACATAATTCAATATACAGGGTGTAGATAGAGAAAACGGAATCAATTATACATAAATCACCAAGGTTTAAAAGCTTAAAAGCAGGGGTGCCCAAACTTTTACCTTCACTGGACTGCATTCGTCAAAGATGAGTTGTCTTGGGCCACAATAACTGAAGAGCAAAAAAACGGTAAAAAAATATATTTATTTATTAACAGTTTTACCTTTTATAATAATATATACATATTTATGTAGAGTAGAAAAAAACCATTAAGGGCGACATCACCTGTGTTACCAGCGATTATTTCAATCGTTGGAAACAAAAATTAAATTTTTAATTTTTTTTAATTCATATATAAAATGAGTTTGTCCCCAGCAATTACCTGAGGACCGATCGGAGATTATCTCGGGTAATTTGGAGTGCACTCCGAGCAGACCTCTTAAGAGGGGATTGGTGACCAGCGGCAGTCCGTTTTTCGGAAAAGAGATTTGTGCAATCTTTTGCATTCCCCTTTCCGAAGAACGGATAAGATGAGATTCCAAATTTCTCGAGATTCGTCGAATGCCTGTAATTACTACGGATTCGGCAATTTTCGGCCGGCTGGTCATGTCCATCAAGAAAACCACCCCTCTCCACCCTCGTTTTCAGCATTTAAATATTGGAGGACGGCACTTCTTCATCAGTGGCAAACCAGTAACAAAAGCGGCAACAAGTTTATACAAGTGCAGTCTGTGGTGTTTAATTACTTTTTAACTTTGTTTTTTTTTATGTAACTTTTCTTTGATTAGTGCAAGTGCACTAATCAGAAGAACCGGAATTGCTCCCAGTGCAGCCTGTCACCGCTCCGGTCTTCGTTACTGCTAAAGCAGCCTTTGGTCGATGCTTACCAGAACCCTCCGGACTTTTTCCGACACCGCTCTACTCCTGACGACGCCTTCCGAACTTTTCCGACGCCTTCCGGATACATCCGGACCTTTCCGAAGCCGTTCGGACCTTATCGTCGTAAACCGGACTTTGCCGCCACTCACCACCTCTGACGACCAGGCTGCCACTTTCCACGCCTACTACGCCCACGTATTAATTATTATTTGCAGCAGTGTTTTTTTTGTGCCGTGGTTTTTTTTGTTGCTGCTTTTTGTGTAAATAAATTTGTTGTTTTCGATTGGTGGTTAAGGACTAGTTGCTCGTGCTCTCCATCCCCAAAACCCTGAGCTAGCTGGAAGTGCATTTCGGGTACCTTCCCCTAATGACACCTGCTCCGTTTCAAAGACTTTTAGCACACGATTTTGCGGTCATTCGCGAACTTTACAACACTAATTTAAACAAAAACACAGCTCATTATTTTAAAAAACACAGAACTTGGACGCTCACAATTACGCGAATGACGTTTGAGGTTACGTATAGTCAAATGTTATACTAGGGGTATGGTGTGACTAGCGCTAATCGCGTCCAAAATTTTGATTATGCATATGACAAATTTTATTTTCTTACTAAACTTTAGTTAGTCACACGTTAATCGCGACTAGCGCACTATGCACAATGCCGTTGATCTTTAACACTGAAATTAGGTTTTAATATTTCTTTTTTTAGAAATAAACTGGTAGCTGTTAGATTTTCCTAATTTTTTAAAATGTGTGTATATGATCGTTTTTACATTTAATAGGGTTTATCTATTGCATTTTACTATTATTCAAATGAGATTCACTATATTCTAAATATTTTTCATCTTGTCAAATATATGCCAAAAGATTTCCCGATTTATGAAATGAGTTTATGGGTTGCCGTTGTACTAAAAATTTGAAAAAATCCTTGTCATACGGTTGAATCAGTTCTCCTCATGTGAAATATTTTCAACGGCAACCCCATATTTTTGCAACGGCAACCCCATAAACTTTTAAGGAACGGTTTAGCGTAGACACCGTGTATACCGAATGCTTTTGCCTTTAATATTTTTGTTCAACATTTTGCAGTAATAATAACTATCTTCTGAAAATATTCTATTTTCATTTATACATACAAGGAGTTTTTCTTTCAAGTATACGTATTCCAAATTCAGCCTATTTTCTGTAAATCTCTAGATATTTCTTTTTTTTAAGTTAATTTAGAACCTTTAAATGAGTGCTTTCCACTCCTAGACAAAGCATGAAGTAAAATTTTCTGGACTTTTCTAAACTCGAAATTTTACTTCATGCGCAACGCTTATAACACACTAAAATATTGTCAAATTTATGTATATTTGAACTTTACTTAAAATGAGTGTTTTATACGCGTGGCGCATGAAGTAAAATTTCGAGTTTAGAAAAGCCCAGAAAATTTGTCTTGGGGTCGCTGCGCGATCCTCGACAAATTTTCACAGGGCTTTTTTAAACTCGAAATTTTACTTCATGCTTAGTCTGGGAGTGGAAAAACACTCGTTTAAAGCTTCAAATTGAACTCTTTTAAAAAGCAACGAATGTCGGAAAATGTACAGCTTATGCATGTGTTTACCTAAAAGAAAAATTCACTGTATGTAACACTACTTACGCTAGCATTCATTCTCCGGATAACGAGTCCTCTTAGTTCATTGCTAACATGCATTCTTTGACGAACTGCAGCCATTTTGCTGACAAGTGAAATGTAATTGACAGACTGTGATAAGGTTTTGACATATAGGGAAATGTAATGGAATGTAGGGAAATGTATTTGATAAATAGGAAATAAACTTGAGATAAACAGATACATATTCGGTATAAAGTAAAATGCAATAGAAAAACTCTGTCATTGGTTAAACAAAACAATTGCTTTGCTTAATCGGTAAATTACTGGTACATACTTAGAACTGGTTTATTGGTATTAGAATCCCTAGTGTCAGCAAAAATTAGTTAAAAAACGTATTTAAAATCATAATACATGTTATGCAGACTTTTTTTTTGTGAAAAGGGTAAATATTTTTATAATGAAACCCTTTTTATATCGAGTATACTACAAAACTTCTCATCATGAAAACATTAAAAATGTAACCTAATTCTATAGAAGCACTCATCTTTTCGTAAATACACCAACCTCCTCTTTTTCCCAACAAAGTCCGTTGTACCTTAAACCTGGGCACTTTGTCCGCGATTCTAATCCACGAGCCACGGGATTAAATCCATTTAGGCGAAATTGAGCTTGAGCTTTGAGCTTTCAAGCGTTTGTTGTTGCTCGGGGCAGGATGAATTTGGAAATCATAATCCCTCCGTTTCCCGAACGCGGATCGATACATTCGGGGGGTGCATTTTATTTTCGGTCAATAGGAACTGAAGGAATGTTGCTGTGTCAATTTTTTTATGCTTGCTTTACCTCGCATCTTCCCGTATTCAATAGCGATTATCGGTGAAAATGCTCAGAGTTCGGAATAATATTCACTGACGTGTGGAAAATGTTTTATGTAATACAAAATTGGAGAAAAAAATTGACCACATATCGAAATGAGTTAACCCTTTAATGCATGGAGAAGCATATATCGTATGTTTAATAAAATAAAACCTCTAGGGTGCCATGAAAAATATTGTAGGTTGGCAACTCTAAAATAATACATTATAATTATTATGTCTAACGTTTTATATGTCAATTCCTAAAGCGTGCAGCCAACTTAAAATAAAAAAAGATTAAAGCATGGTTCTCTAGAGTTTTTTTTTTAATTGAACATACGATATCATAGACTTTATAAAATACGTCATGGTAAATACATTTTCTATTGCCGTTGGCTGGACGTGTTGCATATCAACTACGGAAGTATGAGAGCCGTATGTACATACAGTGGGTTTTTATACATAGGAAAATGTATACCTTAATGAAAAATTACCTGTCAAAACCTTATCACAGTTTGTCCATTACATTTCACTTCTCAGCAAAATGGCTGCAGTTCGTCAAATAAATGCAACTTAGCAATGAACTAAGAGGACTCCTTATCCGGAGAATGGATGCTGGCGTAAGTAGTGTTACATACAGTGAATTTTTCTTTTAGGTAAACATATGAATTAGCTGTAAATTTTCCAAAATTCGTTGTTTTTCAAAAGAGTTCAATTTAAAGCTTTAAACGAGTGTTTTCCACTTCCAGGCTAAACATGAAGTAAAATTTCGAGTTTAGAAAAGCCCCGTGAAAATTTTAGTTCATGCGCCACGCGTTTTTCATGCGCCACGCGTTTAAACACTGATTTTAAGTGAGGTTCAAATATACATAAATTTCACAATATTTTAGTGATTAGTGATTCGAGTTTAGAAAAGCCCAGAAAATTTGCTGCGCGACCTGAGACAAATTTTCACGGGGCTTTTCTAAACTCGAAATTTTACTTCATGCTTAGTCTGGAAGTGGAAAGCACTCGTTTGACTCATCAAATTAAACTAAAAGAAAACAAGGAATATCTAGAGATTTACAGAAAATAGGCTGAACTTGGAATACGTATACTTAAAAGAAAAACTTCCTGTACATAATGTATACGTTATAAATTTTCAGTCATTCGTCGCTTTTATAAAAGAGTTCAATTTAAAGTTCGAACTAGTGTTTCCATTCCTAGATTAGGCATGAAGTAAAATTCCGAGATTAGAAAAGCCCCGAGAAAATTTGTCGAGGATCGCGCAGCGACCCGAGACAAATTTTCTGGGCTTTTCTAAACCCGAAATTTTACTTCATGCGCCTCGCGTATAAAACACAGATTTTAAGTGAAGTTCGAATATACATAAATTTCGCAATATTTTAGTGTATATAAATTACATGTGTTTTACTGCACTGTTTAAAAATATACAGGTAAATTTTATTTTAAGTATACATATGGGTACGGTTTTTTTTAAGTTTAATTTGGAGCATTAGACGAGTGTTTCCACTCCCGAATTAAGCATGAAGTAAAATTTCGAGTTTAGAAAAGCCTGAAAATTTGATTTGATAGTTCCGCTACGCGCATATTATTTAATAGTCTTAATAATTTAAGGAAAATTATTAATGAAAGAATCCGAATTAAAGCAACACCAGTCCTAAAAGAACAGTACATCCAAATTTTCAATAATCGCGCTTAAATTTATTTTCGTATACGAGCTTAGTCAAACACAAATAAAGCAATATTTGACGCATTTGAAATGTATTTTTTAGCACTAACTCGTAGATAAGAGTTTAATTAAGCGGTTTTAGCAATAAACTATCTGAAAACATTTTTAATATTATTTTTAAATATTTTCTTTCTTGCGTCTATCCAAATGGCTAGAATAAAATGACAAGATTTCAAATTTGCATTTAAGTGTGCTAGGTAAAATTAAAATTTACTTTTTTAAAACTGACATGCAGTTTGGAGCCTAATTAGGCGATTGGAGCTGTAAACTATAAAAAAACATTTTTAATAACTTTTTTACGATTTTTTTTTCTCGTGTCCATCCGAACGGAGCAATAAAATGACAATAGCACCAGTATAAAGTAACCCCCCCCCCCCCCCGAAATTTTTAGAATGTAAAATTTAACCTCCATATGGCCCCATGCTGTTTCCTCAATATGAACGGAATCAAACCAATTTATTTTTTAAATATGTTAAACAACCACAGATCTACAGATGCACAACTATGGGGAAAAAACGGTCGCAACCGGGCAAACCACACTAAAGTGGCGCGACAGTCGTATGGCGGTTTCATTTCAATGAATTTAATTCTAAGTCCAAATAAAAACTATTGTTTACGGTGAAGTAAGCAATAATTTTAGTGTGAACATTATTTAAATTACACAGAGAGGTATAAAAGTTGCTATGTACATGGTTAATACATTATATTTTTAAAAATAATGTAAAAAATAGCAAATTTGGGTCCTAACAAAATAGGGTTATCCGGGTTGTCAGCACAGCCGAAAGAAATCACTCACCGTAGATACGTATTGAATATCTTATTTAACATAATACTGTAATAGATATAAACAAATTCGTCATTAATAGCAATGAAATAGCTAATTATAAATTCTTTGATGTATGCACTTATAATCTGGAAACAACAATTTGCCACTGCACCTTCCGTACAGCCTCCATTATATTTTCACGATTTGACAAATTGATGTACAGATATCTAGTGCATTTTTCTTGAAAGAGATTATTATTTTTAGAGTTTTCTGTTTAGAGATTTTTTAGTAGCCTTGAATAAACCGTTTTGTGAGTAAGAGCTATAGGCATTTTAATGTGCTAGACAAGGAAGAAATATTGATCTCAAAATTCTATATATTGTTAACACATTGTTGTAGAACAAGAAATTGGAGGTAAGCGGATAAATGTAACGTCTGTCTATCTAGTGCAAAAACAGATTAGCATTTTTACAGTTTCCTATTATAAATTTCTAGTGGCGCCGCCTACGGTGCCGAAATCCTTGGGTAAACCATCGGTGAAATAGAGCTATAGGTATTTTAATGTGTTAGACAAGGAAGACATTTTGGTTTCGCAATTCCATATATTGTTGACACCCCGTGTGTGGTGTCGACTTTGATCTCTCTTCGAAAGATCCGATGACAATCAGCAAAACTACCACAAACCCAGAAGATATCCGACCTCGAGGTGGAGGTTATAGAAAAAATCTCCATTTTGAATTTTGCGGCAGGGATATGTGAAAACATACTCCCACGAAGGTACCATTTTGAAAAATTGGATTTAAATTCGGCGATTCCCCTGAATCGGCAAAAGTTCACTGATCATAGACAAGTTTCTGAAACCTTTTAGCAACAGGAAGAAAACAAAAAACTCTCAATGGCAGGATGACGCCATGGCGTTATTTTAGCATGCATGATATACACATGGGTATAAAACAACAGGAAGTTGAGTCTTTTTAGCAACAGATGGCACAATCCCATTTTCTTAACTTGGACGATTCAAACATGGGTATAAGACAACAGAATCTTTCGCCAACAGACGGCGTCATACAAGTTTCTCAATATGTACAATACGCACATGGGTATAAGATAACAGAAAATTAAGTATTTTTAACAACTGATGTTTTTAGTTTATTTCTTAAATATGTTAAACAGCATGTTAAGTTACATTTGATATATAATATCAATTTTCATTTTTTTTGTAAAGAGTGCTTTTGAAACAATTGACAACAATCGTGTCGAAAAGTGATGTCGAAAACAACCAAAAGACATTATCCTTATTGACGACGAACATAAAGGCGAGAATATCATAGGTTATGTTTGAAAGCATACTGTACGCTTTCAAACAAAAAAAATGAAAATTGATATTACATATCAAATGTAACTTAAATTATGAGTGTGATACATAACCCAATTAAAAAAAAATACTCTTTAAGAAATTATGAAAATCCGAAATGGCGCGGATATGAAGAACAAAAGCTGGCACTGGTTCCTGGGTACAATTACATTTTCTATGTCATTAATTGGTGTAGGTACGTCGATGATGTAATTGTAGCGTTTAATGGCACCGACAGACAGTTAGATTCGTTTTTACATCTATAAACTCACAGCATAAAAACATACAATTCACAAAAGAAATAGAAGTAGATTATTCAATTCATTTTTTAGATTTAATTATAAAAAGAAATAATAACAAACAGGATTTTTTATTTTAATTAATCATAAATCCAATCACCCAATGACACACAAATTAGCTGCTTATCGTAGTATGGTACATAGGTCATTGTCGATCCCAATGACACAAAGTAATTATGATAAAGAATTAAAAATAATTTTTCAAATTGCATATACAAATGGGTTTAAAAAGTCAATAATTGAAAAAATAGTAAATAAAAAACAAAGAAATAAATTATTTAATTCCATTTACCCGATTATAAAAGAAAACTCCTTGAAACACTATGCTTCATTAACATACACCTCGAAAAAGAGCATAAACATCGGAAAAATGTTAGAAAAAATAAATATAAATATAGCATATAGAACCAATAACACCTTGGGTAAAATAATTAAAAACAATAAATACAACGTTAATAAAACTCAACAAAGTGGCGTCTATTTGCTGAATTGCAAAGACTGCCCCAAAGTATATGTAGGACAAACCGCAAGGTCGTTGCAAGAGAGGATAAAAGAACACTTAACTAGCTTCCAACAAAATAAAACCAACTCCTCATACTCTAACCACCTCATAGAAGAAAAACAAAGTCCTACATCAAGGACCGGAAACTTCACATCATGGAGTTCATGGAAATTAATAAAAGAAAATACACGGGACATCTTCTCAACGACCAAACGGACTTAACAAATTCGCCCCTCTTAAATATTAATTTTTTGAAAAAAAACCACCCCCTATAAACATTGTATATATATCTTACCCGACAAATTTTATTTATCATTTCTTCGCCTAAAGAAGCCCCAGTGTGGCGAAACAATTGTAGCGAATGCACAATATATATTTGAAAGTGTTTAAATTGTTTTATTTATATAAAAGTGAAGATGAAGTTTCAACATTTAGCAGCCTTATCAATCAATTTAAAAAAACCATTATATCTCTTGTCAAAATTGAGCTAGATCTATAACATTTTTTTTTGTTGTTTCGCTATAATTAGGAGAAGAGTGGGTAATTTTTATTTGGTACCATGACCACCTTTTTGGCTGGAAAAAAGGGTTAAACGATGTTTAAAGAAATCATATTTATCATTTTCAAGAAAACTAAATCAGTTACGACAAAAAGCATCTAACCATCATTATATGTTTATTTATTCATTCTCTGCAACTTTCATTTGAAAGATTTTTTGACTATGTTAATAATTTACGAGATACGAAGAAAACCCTAAGAGTAAACATCCACTTCCGGTTTCCGGTCTTCACCCATTTTTAACTGGGCGCTAAATGTTATGGAATAGAACCCAAATACAAAATTTGATGACAATCCCATGCGCCATTTTCGCTGAAATCGTGCCCCAACAGACCGACATCACTGAGATAACACGTGATTCGGATTCCTGAGACCTTAATAATAATAATAATAATAATTTATTTCACATTAGCCACCATTTACAAAGAAATACATCATGTACATACATCATATAGAACATAATACATTTTGAAGTGGATGTGGACGTCATAATACAGTATTTATAGCTTATTCTAGGTTACATTAAAATATATCTATCCTAAAGTAACACATTAAAATTGGTGAAACGTAACAGAGTACGCGATTAAAATTGTAATAAGTACTTAAAATAGGATTCAAATATTAGATTAGACCTTACTTCATTTTCTTGGTATACTTAATTGTTTAAGAAGTCATTTATATTGTAGAAGCATTTTTCTATAAGAAATGATTTAAGTTTTCTTTTAAATTGGTTATGCGTGTTACAATTTGTTATTTCGTTTGGTAGTCTGTTGTACACTGCCGCACAAAATTAATAGTGCGACCCAAAGTAATAAATTCAGTTAAGTCGTTAATGTATAATAGGAAAAGCAAAGGGCCCAGCGACGATCCCTGGACGATTCCTTTGCTTAGATTACATACCGTGGAAGCACTATCAGCGATTTGCACAAACAATTTTCTGTCTGTAAGGAACGATTCGATGAATTTTGCAACATTTCCGCGAACACCCAACGCACTTAATTTTTCACAAACAAACGTTGCACTGATTGTATCGAAGGCACTCGTAAAGTCATAGAATAAACCGGTAACGAATTTGCCCTCATCTATATTTTTGTGTAATTCTTCCAATAAAACGACACTTGCAGATTCCGTTGAACGGTGTTTTCTAAATCCATGTTGGGCGTCGTTCATAAACTGAAAATTCTCGATATAATTTGATATCCTTGTTATAGTAGTCTTCTCATATATTTTTGAGAATGCATCAAGAATGAAAATTGGTCGGAAATTGTTGACGTCCGTTTTAGGTCCATGTTTATAAATTGGAATTATTTTTGAAGTTTTTAGTGCGGCAGGAAAAATTCCGCTTTTTAATGAAAGGTTGATTAGATACACTAAAGGCTCGAGGATCTCCATCACTACGCTCTTAATTATTTTGACTGGTACTCCATCTTGACCTGTGCTAGTTTTATTTTTTAATTCCATGATTACGTTATACAATTCGGTATCTGAAATGGGCCTTAAATACATTGATTGTATCGCGCTGTTCGAGGTTGTACATTCTGTTGATATATTTTCGCCGAAATGATCGTTTATCTTCTTATTTGTGATAGATGAGTAGTGTGTCGCAAAGGTATTCGCAATATCTTGTGCATCGTTGATTATTTTTCCTGCGCTTTTTGTAATCGCGAACACTTCATTTATCTTTTCGCCTTTTAGTTCTTCATTTATAATTTGCCAGGCTTGTTTTGGTTTGTTTGCAGCGTTTAGTAACCGTTGGCTGTAGTAGTTCCTTTTTGTGTTTTCTATAAGCTGTTTGTGTATCCTTTTCTCATTTTGATATTTATGTTTCATGCTATCAGTCAGTGAATCCCTCATAAGGCGATACGTCATTTTTAAATTACTGCTTGACCTTTTTACATAGCCATTCACCCATGTCCGGCGTCTTTTATTATTTTTATTTATATTTGGGCATGCTACATTATAATTGTATAGGAATTCGTCTATGAATAGTTCGAAGCTTGTATTCACGTCCTCGGTTTTAATGAATTCCCAATTTATTTTCGATAGGTAGAACTTGAGCTCATTTATATTGTTAGTGTTCATTTGTCTGGATTTTTTTGTTATGGCGACGTAGTTGTCTACATTGGTACGGTTTAAAACGGATATTTTTGTAAAAAAAAATTACCAGTTATCCAGTAAATCACAATATTGTTGTTTTAGGGGTAAATATCATTAAATAGATAGAATATTTCTACCGCTTGATTAAGTATAAAGGAAAATTTCGAGTTTAGAAATTCTTGAAAATGGGCGCGCGGATGTGTTCAAAAGAATTGGCTCAACGAATCAATAATTTAATTCAACGAAATACCGGCAAACATCGGCAATTTGTCAGTCATTTTTGAGAGTATTTTTACGATTTACCAGTAAATCGCTAAACCGGTTTACTGATAATACAATCGATATTAGCAGAAAGAATTTACCGAAAAATGCACATTCTCAGGCTTGTCTAAAGTTGAAATATTACTTCCCTATTGTAATAGTACATTTAAAAATTAACCATATGCTTAAATGAGAAGATGTTAAGTATATTTCAAGTCCTGGTATTATTTTGTTTTTAATTTTTTTTTTGTAAACAATTCAATTTACCAAAATGTATACGATAAATAATACAAAAAAATTTTTTAAAAGTGAATCCATTGATAAACAAAATACATGATTGATACAAACATAGATGCTATTCCGATAATCGCGTAAAATGTAAAATCAAATACACTTGGATGTTGTCAACTGTGAATGGATGGAATGTGTTTTATTGAATTGTCAGGTATTACTATGGAACAATGTATGCAAGTATTGTAGCTTTGAATGAGAATCCATAAAGCCGTTAAAACTATGCGATGACAGTTCCGATGATAGATGAATTACACGGAAATGAAAGGAGGGGTTGATAACACCACCCCTTTTACCGCCAAGAAGTTCACTTAATACATTCGGTGCGACATTATTTGGGTTGAATCAATTTCGGTTGTTGCATAGTCACAGCCTTTTGTAATCTCAAAGTTTCGGGAACTTTAAATATAGATTTTATTTTCTGTTTCTGTTTCTGCGTTGCACATAAACGACACAGATTCATCATTCAGTTATCTTAGAGTAGAAACTTTTTAATAATATTAAACTTAGCCTAACTAATTTTATCTTTTAAGACTTGAAGCTCCATGGTTATTTATTAACAAAACGCTATTTTAAATGATTACAGGTGGCGGCTCGTGAGAATTTTTATTAGTGGGGCTGCAAACGTATAGAGAATTTTTCTTTCAATTACACATTTCCCGATGCGTATTCATTTTAAGGCATTCATTGTATTTTAATGAGTTTAATTTGAAGTTATGAACGATTGTTTCTGTTCCCTGATTCAGCATGAAGTAGCATTTCGAGTTGAGAAAAGCCTTAACATGTTCGGGGTTTTCTAAACTCAAAAATTTACTTCATGCGCCAGGCGTACAAAACACTAGAATATTGTGAAATTCAAAATACTCTTGTTTAGCGGTATATTTTTAGACCTGCCTTAGCAGTATATTTTTAGTCCCGCTTTAGCAGTATATTTGTAATACTGATATAGCAGTATATTTTTAATTTAACAATATTTCAATGTTGTATACGTGTGGCGCATGAAGTAAAATATCGAGTTTAGAAAAGCCTGAAAATTTGGTTTGGTCGCTCCGCAAAGCGGAGCGACCAAACCAAATTTTCAGGCTTTTCTAAACTCGAAATTTTACTTCATGCTCAAACAAGGATTGGAAACACTCGTTCGGAACTTCAAATTGAACAGTTTTAAAAAAAGCAATAATTGCCTGATATTTTAGAGCGCATGCATCAGAATATGTACGATTGAGAAAAGAACTCCCTGTATGTATAAATAATATAAATAGCTATACACCGTTCCATTTGTTTCTGGATCTCGCCTAGCCATGCTTTCGTGTTGTTATGTTGCAGTATCAACATTTACATTTTTTATTAATTGCCACTCCTGATTCCTTATTTTAACAGTGTTGCAATAATTTATGATATCATAAGTAATCCTCTTTTTAATTTTCAAAAGGTTTATTGGTAATCTTGCAACAATTATTTCGCCACGCGGTCGCTTCTTCGAGCATTTTATTATTAAATCAAATTAATCTAGTGTTGCAATGCTAAATAATAAAAGTGGAATGAGGGCTTAAAAATTGTTTGACATGAAAATTATCAGTATCACAAGAGGGTGGGAATAAATTTGCAATTCTACAAAAAAATACTGAGGGCCAACAGAAGAGAGAATGACCAAAATTAAGGTGGATGGATGGAGTTGATCAAAATGTGTTAACGGGAAGACCCAAGCGAGAAATACAAATGGATGACGAAATAAGTTTGCAGAGCCGAATTCATTATATTTGTTATATACAATATTATTGCTGTGTTTGTATGTACAAAAACCAAGTAGTAAATGTTGTTAATCTTAAAACTGCATTTTATTATCCATTTATATCTGAAAATTTGTAAAACAGGCAACAGTGTAAGATCACAATAGTCAGAAATTATAACCTTAAAATCGAACATCTGACAGTGACATTTAAAAACCCTGATTTAAAACACAACCAGCCCCATTTACAATACTTAAACTGTCACTTTTCCATAGCTAGGCGAGATCCAGAAACAAATGGAATATATAATACCCAGCTTACACACCCTCCTAAATGTAGCATGTCCCAAAGTTTTTTCATGCAGTGTCAAGCTAGAAAATTGTATACTATGTAGATATTTTACAGATTTTTTCTCTCCGTCCATTTCTACTAAAAATATATTATTAAAAGGCAATCATTTACTGAAAGGAAATGAACTAGACCCGCAGCTCTAACGGACGAGCCGCTACTGATTATTACTGTTTTATTAAGTTTATTTAATTAATACAACAATATTTATTATTATTAATAAACCTTAAAATGCAACGATACAGAAATATTGCATTCGCTAAAGTAATTCTTTTCATATTTCAATAAACATAAATTTTAACTAGAACTGCATTTACATTTTTCCCATTATATTAATCTAACAAGATTTAAAACAAACATTTTACTAAATAAAATAGAAACCAGAAGAAAATTGCATTTCAATTCCCTCATTTACGTAAATGTATTCAACCAAATAAAAAAGCTACTATTTAAAAAGCATTTTTATACAAAACTTTTTTGTTAACTTCATAATTAAAAATAAACATATCAGTAATAACTACATTCAACATATTCTCATTAATTGAATCGAACCAATATACACGTTTTAATAAAAATATTTTATTGATTGCAATAGAAGCCAAAGGGAAATAAAAATGCATTTCCCCTCTTTTAAGTAAATGGACGGTTGCATTTACAAATGAAAATATGAACTTTTCCTTTGGCTCGCGAATAAAATTACTTTCTTACGTTTCCCGTTGTGAATTATGCAGGAAGAAATTAAAATCTCGTTGAATAAATGGGAACGCGTCAAACTCATTCCGGTTAAACTACATTTAGAATTACTTCATTGATGCATTTTTAAATGCGCGAATGGAACTTGTATGATTCGTTTTGAAATTGGCAAAATTCAAATGAATACATTGAATAAAGTGCATTCATGTTTGCCTAGAATATGAATTCATGAGTTTTTAAACTCAAATGGTAATGTATGTATATTCAATTACTGCCTTTCAATAACATATTTATGTAAGTGTCCCTAATATGAAATACATACAAGGAATTTTTCTTTTAAATATACATAAAGCGTTACTCTTTATAAATTCGTTTTTATGCTTCTAAAGTAATATCTAACCTATTTTTTAGGAATGTAGCACATACAAAGTGTTCACACAATACAAACATTTGAAAATGAGTTTAAAAAAATGTAAACGAAAAGATAGTCACTTTGTAGTGGATTGTATGCTTATTTTAATGGTGAACGCCGATAAACAATTGAACATCGCGTTTTTGAAATATTGACAATATAAGATTTAAAAAAAGTGGACTCCAAGTACAATTCATTATATAAAAAACAAATAGATACATTATATTTTTGTAAATTAATTTCATTTTAAGTGTTATTTTTTTTAAATTTTATTTTATATATCTCTTAAATGCGATGTTCATGATTTTTTCTGTATTCACCGTTACCATAATCATAGATTTTACTATTCAAATTGCTATTCTCAAAACACATTTTTAGATTTTTATCTTTTGTAAACCCCCCGTATAACTTAGACTTCTAAAAAGTGCTTAAATAGTGTTTTTTTAAAGAAACCAGACGATTTTATAAAAAGCAACATGTTATCGTAAAATCGAGAATCAATAAATATATACTGGGTGAGTTTTTTTTATGTTTTCTGTGGGGATCTTCAAAATTATAAAAGATAGAGAAACGGTTAGATGGGCAAAATAGTGCAGTTTTACGAGCAGAATAAAAAGACTTTTTAAATTTTAGAAAAAATCAAGGGTAACTAGATATTTTGAAAAATGTGATGTGTTGATTTTTTAAACCGATTTTCCTTAGTTATTAAAAGAGATAAAAAAACTCTAAATGGCAAAGTTTTTGATAATTTTATACTAAATAATGAAATGTTATTACATTTTTTCTAGCGTCATAATTTTCGAGATGCAACACAAACTTACATTTCTTAAATGGAAACCATAGTTGGCTATGTCATCATTAGATAGGGATTTTTTTCACTTTAATCAGGCATTCGTTGTTTTTGAAAAGAGTTGAATGTGATGCTTCTACCGAGTGTTTCCACTCCTTGATTAAGCATGAGGTACATTTTCGAGTATAGAAATGCTTGAATGCCAAATTTTCAGGCTTTTCTATACTCTAAATTTTACTTTATGCACCACGCGTGTAAAACACTGAAATATCGTGAAGGTTAAAAATATAAAAAAGCCTAAAAATTTGGTTTGGCCCGGAGCGAAGTGACCAAACAAACAGGCTTTTCTCAGCTCGAAATTTTACTTCATGCGCCACGCGTATAAAACACTGAACTATTGTGAAGTTCAAAAACACATAAGTACATCAATTAAAATAACACAAAATGAAATATTTAGTCTGTTATCAACGACTATTATTATTATATTATTTATGTAATTTGCGCAATAGAGTAACATAATTTTAGTTGTAGATGTGGTAATGTCTACGTATGACAAGAATTTAATTCCAAAACACCAATTGCAAATGGTAATAACTGTAGCGTGAAATTGCTTTTCCTAAAATTAATTAACAATGAGATGAAAATAAACGCTTTTAATCACGAATTTACCCGCCGCCATTTATTGAGAAAATTAATATAGGATTAAGTTCTAACTAGTGCATAATTTAAGGCTCAGTATTCACCAGGCGCTGGCAGTTCGCAATTCTTGAACGCAAATTCGAGATGATAATTATGCGCTTGTAATTTATGATTTAAAGACATTTATTATATACAACTAAAAATATGACTAAATTTGTAAATACTCGTATCAACAGTTTTGAATGCTTTTCAAAATTATAAGTTTATGGAGTATAGATAATTATAAACATATTTCAATAGATCATAAAAAAATTATTAACCCTTTTTTACGCAAATTATACAAAAAAGTAAATTTAATTCTAATTACAAATTTTACACTATAAATTCTAATTACATTTACTTCTAAAATGCTAAATATCATTGATACACTGACGTTTAGCCCTGCATTAAAATATAAATATATACTTAAACCCTGTATGTTAGTGAGATTTAGATGTAATTACGGTATTTATTTCTTTATATATTTACGAATTTCTACTTTTCACTATATTACAAAAAATGATCATGAGTCGCCTAGATGCAAACCCAGCCATACGTGTTTTGACAAAGTTGTAGCAAAATGATAAAAAGTTATTTTCCAGCGTCGTTTAAATGAATTAAAATAGTATTTCTATCAAACCATTGATAATGGACACTTCGTGTCCGAAATGTACATTTGGTGGCAAAATAAAGTATTGAAGAAAGGTTCTAAGTATTTTATTCAAAGTTATAACTATCTTCTAGTAACTCAATCAATCCAAAAAAAAATTCAAATAGTTTTGAATGAGCGTTGTATGGAATAGAGATAAGAAACATTATGTAAACTGAAAAAATATGTCAGCTTTTGCAACCGAGAAGTGTAGTAGGTTTTGCATTCGACAGGATTTTTTAAACTTAATTTTAAAAGATTTAGGGTAGGTTTAGAATGTCGATTTCTTTTTATAAGTGTAGCCTAAGACGAGTGGAATCTAGAGATACCAAAACCTCAAAATTAGAAAATTAGGTGTGGGCTGGTTTTGCATCTAGGCGACTCATATGTTGGTACATATAAATTACAATAAATATAAATCGCGCAGCGCATAACACTAACAAAAGTAAACTAATCAAAAATATATTTATGTTATACTGATATTTACAGAGTAAGATGGCACAGTCGACTGATTTGAAATAAAGAAGGCACGTCAAAATTATGTTTTAAGGATTAATAATTTCTTGTTTAATTACCTTGGTAGTTAGGCAATTTGAACTGGCGACAGTTATTATATTTAGCTGATAAGTTAAACATTAAAATGATTGTGGTAGATTTAAATTAATTTTTATTCTAATGCGCAAATCGGAAATGGGTTATATTTTATTTACAATAAATACATATACGCATGACCTAATTAAAACTATCTTCCTCCCTTCTCAGTATCTGTAGATCCTTGATGGTTAATGGCTGTTTTTATGTGTTGATTTAAGAATAGAGTTTCGGTTAATTAAAAGTTAAGGGACTTTTAATTTAGAAGAGTACCCTTAAACACGGTATTATGATACATGTTTCTGAGATCTATTGCTAACATAATTTTTCATTGTGTTTTTTTCAATTAATTTTCCCTATGTTAATAATAGTGGTAGCCCTGGATCTCTGCAAGAAATAAGAGAAAAATATCGGTGGACAGAGTTTAAATTAATTCAATTTTGAGTTGTTCTTAAAATATGTATCTGTTTGCAGTCTTTTTAGCTACCCTAAATCCACATGTATTTTATAATAAAAATAATTTCCTAATGCCCGGTATTACAAACGATTAAGAAATCATTAGATAACTATTCGTGTAGTAAATTTATGTACCTAGTAAACTAATAGGCGAATAAAATTGCATATTATAAAGCAAACCTACCAAACAAATAGTAATTCTAGAAATAAATAATTTAATTAGTAGATTACAGACCGAAATTATACATTTTCATTGTGGCTATAGCTGGAACCACCAATTTTTTTATTGTTTTTCAATTGTCAATCAAATTGGAAATTTAGTATAATTTCTTATAATTATGGAGAATAACCGTGGAATAGCACAGAATTACATGGAACAAGAAAAAGAAAGCTTACTAGAAATTATAAAAGACTTAAACTTGAGACTTGAAAATTTTGTTTGGTCGCGTAGCGCGAAGCGCGGAGCGGGAAAACCAAATTTTCAGGCTTTTCTAAACTCGAAATTTTACTTCATGCGCAACGCGTACAAGACACTGATTTCAAGTGAAGTTCACTTGTTCACAATATTTTAGTGTTTTCAGTGTTTAATACGCGTGGCGCATGAAGTAATATTTCAAGTTTAGAAAAGCCTGAAAATTTGGTTTGGCCGCTCCGTGCTTCGCGCTACGCGACCAAACCAAATTTTCAGGCTTTTCTAAACTCGAAATTTTACTTCATGCTTAGTCTGGGAGTGGAAAACACTTGTTTAAAATTGTAAATGGAACTTATTTAAAAAAAGCGTATGCATAAGTATAAAAATCCCTAGTTATGTCTGACTTAAAAAACTCTAGGTCTTCGACTCCTTAGAATATCTTGTGGTTTGAATTAATCACTGTCAGGAAAAATACTATAAGCGAACTTAAATCTGACACGGATGATAAACAAATAAATACAAGTAGTAGAATCTAAAGTAATTATAATAATATAATACACTTTTGACTTTTAACTGTCAAATTATTTATAGAATAAAATTTACTTGGTAGAAAAACAAATAAATAATTTACTGAGGAGATTTATCAGCCAAATAAAGTTATTTTGTGTTTAGAATACCGAAATCTTTCGAAAAATTAACTTATTCCTAAAGTAAATTTTATTTAGGGAATAAAACGTTTTATAATACCGGGCATAAATATAATATACTTATAATAGCGGTAATTTTTAATTGTAAATACGTATCGAATATACCTTATATAACACTAGGTAACACATTTAGAAATAAGTTACGTTTATTTGTTTTGTTTACTGTTTTATAACCAACCCGATTAAAAAAGCATAACTATGAAGTATTAGGACAGCACGTATTTCATTTTTCAGATCATGTTTTGTTTTGGAAATATATTTATTTATACATAATACAATATTTTCATTATAAAATAATAATTTATAAAAAGAAACTAAACTAATAATGATCGCAAATACAATAAAAAGCTGTAGCAAGTTTAAAACGGTCATTATTTCAATATCTAGAGGTAAATATGTGATTTTTTTTTGTATATTTTGGACAGTATTACTCTTCCTAACTAAATACGAAATATGGAATAAATAGCGTCTTTCTATATTGTAAATATTAAGATGGAACCTTTTCCTGTGTTCTTCACTCATACTTTCTAATTTTAATCTAAAAAAGCCCAAATGTTATAATTAACCGAAAGGGCGCATTATCCATTTTTATTTGCCTCGGAATCGAGTCCGTAGGGCCAGCTCAATATATTTTATATAATACTATGTGTTTAATTAATATAAGACAGAGCTATTAACGGTTAAAAGCATAAAGTGGGATAATATAATGCTACTTAAATTAAAACTGTAGAATAATCCATGTGTATGCCAAACTAAATCCCGGCGCATTCGCGAATATTGCATACATATTGCATCATATGCAAATTTTGATTTAAATAATATACTAATTTAAAGTAAAACCCGGTTTTGAGATGATTGTGGTTAAAAAATGTAAATACATAAAAATTAATATTTACCTTGTTTTTATTATTCGTATAATTATTTTTTCCTGTCTTTTCTTTGATTTAGTATATATTTAATTGTATGATTCAATATCCGGCAAGGTATTACCTCGAGATGCAGATGTTTCAATAAATGTTTAAAAGAGTTTGTTTAAGACAAAACATGGTCGTAGATTTTGTATTTTTAATATTATTTAAAGTTGTAATACACATTCGTTTCTGTTATCTTGTTTACTATTGGCTTTAATGGATCTTCATAATCTATTAAAGATATAAATTAATTAAAATTTAATTGTCCGCAGCACTAGGGCTTGTTGTATTTGGCATTTTTATTTTAAAGATATTGTAACAAAATGAACATTGTAATTAACAAAGTTATGACAAAAATAAAATGTTGATTTTCACGTCTTTTTCTTTTGTATAAAAAGTGGATTTTTTTGGTGTAATATAATTGAATTTGTAGTTTCAATAGTTTATGACACTGATGACGAGCACAACAGAAAACGCTCTAAATTGGTAATTCAAGCCAACATATCATGGGATCTATCATCAAATAAATACAAACAAAAATGTATTGTCTATTAGTGATTTTTCATAAACCTATTGAAATTGCGCAATTTTAAATGACAAATTATGTTTTGGAATTTTTGGTAATTCGGTAAATTATTGATTTAAAACCTTCTTAACAATAATTGAACGGTAAATTGTTGTTGTGGCGATAATAGCTACTAAATAAGTACATTCAAAAGGTGTAAGATTTAATGATCTGTAGCGAGGGTATTTAGTTTTAGATTAGGCATTAAGTAAAAGTTCGAGTGTAAATAAGCCTGAATATTCCAGGTTATTTTAAGTTCAAAATTTTACTTCATGCCCCAAGCATATAAATCACTAAATCATGAAAAAGTTCAAAAGCACATATATTTTTTTATATAATAACACGGAACCAGTTATTTAGCCTGTTATCAATGATTTTAGTGGTAATAACAAATAATTAGGTTTCGAACATTTTTTTATAAAAACTGATAGCTTTAGTTTTTTAGAATATTTGAAAATATTTATTACTATATAATTATGTACAAAAAATTATCGTAATAAATTGGTTAAAGAAAACATGACTTTCATTTAATTTACAGAAATACCGAGAAGAATCGGCAAATGTACATCTCATCCTCTGAATAAATCTATCCGCGGTTAACCGCTACTTAAATCCCCGTTTACGTCAATAAAACTTTACTATTAATATAAACTCTCATAAATCTGTAAAGAAAATCTACTATTTAAAACTTTCGCAATAGGAAGTTGCACTAGAAAAGTGAATACGTATATTTGCTCTATTTCAGTATACATAAATGCTTGTTGGGAATTTAATTTTAAGAAATCTGCTGTTTGCACTTTATAGACTTGCACCTAAATAATTTTAAATACTTTGAAAACATAAATCAAAAAAAAGCAGATAAATCTAGGTTAAATACCTACATAAATGAAATTGTTTATAGTTATTTCTGGAATACTTTATTTTATGGTACATTTTTAAACACTTTGAATTAAGTAAAAATACTTGTCTTACACAGTAGTCTCTGAAAGTAAAAAAACTTGGTTTGTATGTCACACATTTTTTCTTTATCATTGATATAAATTGTATCCATCACTTTAAGTATAATCTATTATTTCATTCCACAGCAACACTAGATTAATTTTAACTATTCATTCACTAAAGGCTATTGCGGAATAATGTCGACATAAAATATGCATTGCGTTTGGTGTGTTTCCGTAAATTGAGCGCTAATCGATTAATAATATGACATGATAAAATGAGATTTCATTAAGTATATGAATGATTAAATTACGAGCAACAAATCAGATTATAATCTAGAAATGGGGTAAATCGATTAAAAGTTAATGTCAATGAAACTAATATAAACTTGGAAGAATATTAAAAGTGCAATCCTTTGCAATCTACAACTAGTTTGTCTTGTAAAGACCCATTCAAACAACTACTTTAATGACTAATACCCGACAGCAATTGGATTATACATCGACGTTTTTGCTGTCAGGTATTATCTAGCTGTTTTAATAAATGTTTTAATTTGTCTGTGTAAGACAAATTACTTGTAGATTGCAAAATGTATCGCACTTGTAATATTGTTGAAATATTCTACAACAAAGTATTAGCATTTCATATTATTTTTAAAATAACTTCTTATTCTAACAAGAGCATATATATTCATTGAGTATATAAATATAAATCAGAGTAACCATTAAAAATAGTGAGTTAGCTATTTAACCGATTGTAAATTTATTAATGTTTTAGGTTTTGTTTATTGTGATTGTTTATATAATATAAATCTGGCCACGAAACAGACAATCTTTACAATTTATTGTTAAGGAAAATATGTGTGATTTATAAATATTTTTATTCTGTTGATTAAATATAAAACTTCTGTGTACAGTATTGCTTAAATTAAATCATAAACATTATTTTAGAGTAACATATTGGTCAAAGTTTTTCAGTTTATTTCTGATCTATTCTAGATTATAAAGAAACATAATGATTGGCGTATTATCGTTCCTCCGTTATTCACAATATCACCTCGTCATTTTATGACATTAACGATCATGGCGATTGAAGATGCTGTCTTTTATATTGACACAACAACTGACATCATTACAATCTTTTACACCACAATTTGCCAATGACAGATATTAATACAACCATTCAGAAAAAAACAATGGCCGATAGTTGGCAGAAGCATCTATTTTATTAATAATTACTTATACGCATTTTGTAAAGTGTGAAATTGCATAATTGTTTATAATATACTTTAATGATTCAACTAGATTTTAACAGCACTTCAGTTTTTTAAGGGTTAAACTTGAAGCATTGAATTACATTTTATTTTAATTTCAGGCTTTTTTAAACTCAAAATTTTACTTTATGCTTAATCCGGAAGTGGAAAAAAATCTTTAAAAGCTTCAAATTTAACTCTTAAAAAAAGCGTATGCATCGGGCTATCCCATATTAAAAACAAATTACTTATCTTAACGCTTATTTTAAGAATTTAGATAAAGTGAATTTCCAAGTCAAGAATTGTCTCCATCTTATGGATATTCCATAAAATGTAATTGTATAAAATCTGAATAAAAATATGCGCCTCCTTAACCTATTAATGGCCGGGCAATTATAGAGCTAACTCTAAAAATTGATTTTAGGTATTTCTACGAATGATTTATTATATTACATAATAAGACTTTTTCTTTTAAATATATATAATGTATACGCCGCAAATTTTCAGGATTTCGTCGATTTTATAAATGCGTTCAATTTAAAGTTTCTAAAGAGTGTTTTCAATTCCAGATTAGGCATGAAGTAAAATTTCGAGTTTAAAAAAGCCTGAAAATTTGGTTTGGTCGCGTGGCGCTTAGCGCTACGCGACCAAACTAAATTTTCAGGGTTTTCTACACTCGAAATTTCAATTCATGCGCCACGCGTATAAATCACTGAAATATTGTGAAGTTAGAAATACACACAATTTGTAATAATCGAAATATTTTAATAACAAAATCTCAAGTTAGGTGAAATAATACAATGTATCAAATTACTTATTTTGTAAATAAACAAAAAATTAAAAATGTTGCGGTATTGCATCAATGGCAATCAATTTTTTTGAATCTATTTACAAATAAAGCTTCAATATATTTTGATATTTTTAGTGTTTTTACTACTCTCCTAAATTTTAGCCCTTTGTGCGGTCTACAATTGCAAAAATTATAATTTTCTTGTAGAATTTTGTGTTAAATATTTAAGATAAATGTATCTCTATAGGCAACTTTAACCAAAAATCCATTTTCGGCTCGCGCAACATTTTTCACTTTTTATGCAACCCATTAATAAAGAAATGTTGCCCACCACTGCTGTGGATTATTCTAAGTAAGATTAACGAGATAAATTCAAAATCAAAACTATTTGAATTCGAGAAAATAAGCTTACGCTTCTTATAGTTTGCACACTTTAAACATAATATATAAAATTACGAAAAAACTATTCGTGAAAATGCAAACAGTGTCTTAATTAATAAAGACACTGTTTGCATTTTCACGAATAGTTTTTTCGTAATTTTATATATTAAGATTAACGAGATTGATTCTCCTCTAAAATTAGTTCAAATCATTAAATAAAAAATTCATTGACTGTTTTTAAAAATAGTTTAAAAATAAGTGGTTAAACAAACTAAAAAGTTAAAAGTGCGAATCTATTCGCAATCTACAACAAGTTAGTCTTACAAAGACTATATTTAAAACCTCATTGAAACAACTACTTCCCGAACTAATACCCCGACGGACATACAGTAACCTACTGCAAATGTAACAATTTGGGTCAAATTATTCAGGCCATTTAATGTTTGAAGTATTCTGCAACCAAGAATTAGCAATTTCATTTATAAAGTAAAAAGTGTTTCATTTACATGTATATTTAAGATGTACCACAAAGTTATAACGACTACAACACAAAATAGTTAATATAATAACATTTATATATGCAAATTCGTAGGAAAATATCTAAACTATTCTGAATTGCGCCTTAATTTAAATTCATTCAATTTCTTAGTAATGTATATTTTGGCATAAGAAACTCTTCTAAAATATAGGGTTGAGTCAATTTTAACCAAGTAGGCCAAAATATTATATAAAACTAGCACCAAACTTGTTTTCATGTGTAGATTTCTTAAAGTAATAAAATATTACATAAATCATAATTCTGCATTATGGATTACTGGACTTTATGCACCAATCGATTCAATAATAACTATAGATATAATTTTATTATACGCTAAAGCAAAACATTGTTTTTCAATACGCCACTGAAATATTTTAGATATTCTTTCAATTTCAGATATAGAAAGTGATTCAGAATAGGTGTAAAAAATTAACATCTTGTCGAAGGACTCATTTCAAGGCAAATAAATAAATGTACGTCCGATTTTTATTTTTTACAAAACTACAGCTAATTTAAATTTTGCGAAATAGAGAATTGTTATCAAATACAATTTACCAATTTAAAAAAAAAATTAAATGACAAAACAACAAACTAAGTAAAATGAGACATTAATAGCCGTTTAAATACTAAGAAATGACATAAGTATAGATTTTTTTCAATGATAACTTTATAATCCTTCTGAATCTAATAATGCCTAATTTCTTGTTTTTTGTTCAATATTTTGGTCAACAAAATTTAAATAAATCTTCTATTTAAAATAATATTTTAAAAAAATTAAAATTAGTGTGCCTTGTAAAAAAAGTGTCAAATGTCATTTATTGTAAGATTATGTCGAATGTAAATAGTAGCGATCCAATAAATAAGTACTTATGTTACAACTTAAGGTAGAATAGAATAATTCTGGATATTTAAAACAATTGGTTTGTTTCACTAGTTTCACCACAGGATAGAAGAGAAATTAATTAAACATAGAATAGAATAGTTAAGAAAAACGCAACATTATGAAATGATTAATTACTAAGTAAATAAGTTAATTATTTCTCAATTTAAAAGTATATTTCCAGCTTTACAACATTTCAGTCTTTCATACGCATGGCACATGAAGTAAAATTTCAAGTTTAGAAAAGCCTGATAACTCAAATTTTAATTATTTTCTAAACTCGAAATTTTACTTTAAGCTTAATCTGGGAGGGGAAACACTTGAGCGAACTTTAAATTAAACTCTTTTATAAAAGCGACGAATGTCTGAAAATTTACAACGTATACATTATGTATAGGGAGTTTTTTTTTAAGTATACGTATTCCAAATTCAGCCTATTTTCTGTAAATCTTTAGATATTCCTTGATTTTCTTTTAAAGTTCAATTTGAAGCTTTAAACGACTGTTTTCCACTCCCAGACTAAGCATGAAGTAAAATTTCGAGTTTAGAAAAGCCCCGTGAAAATTTGTCGAGGGTCGCGCAGCGGCCCGAGACAAAATTTCTGGGCTTCTCATAACTCGAAATTTTACTTCATGCGCCACGCGTATAAAATAGTAATATATTGCGAAATGTATGTATATTCGAACCTCACTTAAAATCGTTGTTTTATACGCGTGGCGCATAAAGTAACATTTCGAGTTTAGAAAAGCCCAGAAAATTTGTCTCGGGTCGCTGCGCGATCCTCAATAAATTTTCACGGAGCTTTTCCAACTCGAAATTTTACTTTATGCTTAATCTGGGAGTGAAAACACTAGTTCGAACTTTAAATTGAACTCTTTTATAAAAGCGACGAAAACTGAAAATTTACAGCGTATACATTATGTACAGGGAGTTTGTCTTTTAAGTAAACGTATTTCAAATTCAGCGTATTTTCTGTAAATCATTAGATATTCCTTATTTTTCTTTTAAAGTTTAATTTAAAGGTTTAAACGCCTGTTTTCCACTTTCATACAAAGCATGAAGTAAAATTTCGAGTTTAGAAAAGCCCCGTGAAAATTTGTCGAGGGTCGCGCAGCGGCCCGAAACAAATTTCCTGGGATTTTCTAAACTCGAAATTTTACTTCATGCGCCACGCGTATAAAACACTTAAATATTACAAAATTTATGTATATTCGAACTTCACTTGAAATCTGCGTTATATACGCGTGGCGCATGAAGTAAAATTTCGAGTTTATAAAAGCCCAGAAAATTTGTCTCGGGTCGCTGTGCGACCCTCGACAAATTTTCACGGGGCTTCTATAAACTCGAAATTTTACTTCATGCTTAATCTGGGAGTAAAAACATTAGTTCGAAATTCAAATTGTACTCTTTTATAAAAGCGACGAATGTCTGAAAATTTACAACGTATACATTATGTACAGGTAGTTTTTCTTTTAAGTATACGTATTCCAAATTTAGCGTATTTACTGTAAATCTTTAGATATTGCTTGCTTTGTTTAAAGTTCAATCTGAAGCTTTAAACGAGTGCTTTTTACTTCCAGACTAAGCATGAAGTAGAATTTCGAGTTTAGAAAAGCCCCGTGAAAATTTTCTGGGCTTTTCTAAACTCGAAATTTTACTTCATGCGCCACGCGTATAAAACACTAAAATATTGCGAAATTTATGTGTTTCGAACTTCACTTGAAATCTGTTTTTATACGCGTGGCGAAAACTTGTCTCGGGTCGCTGCGCGTCCCGAGATAAATTTTCACGGGGCTTTTCTAAACTCGAAATTTTACTTTATGCTTAATCTGGGAATGAAAACACTAGTTCTAACTTTAAATTGAATTCTTTTATAAAAGCGACGAATGTCTGAAAATTTACAACGTATGGATTATATACAGGGAGTTTTTCTTTTAAGTATACGTATTCCAAATTCAGCCTATGTTCTGTAAATCTTTAGATATACCTTGTTTTTCTTTTAAAGTTTAATTTGATGATTTCAACGAGTGATTTCCACTCCCAGACAAAGCATACAGTAAAATTTCGAGTTTAGAAAAGCCCCGTGAAAATGTTCTGGGCTTTTCTAAACTCGAAACTACACTTCATGTGCCACGTGTATAAAACACTAAAATATTGCGAAATTTATGTATATTCGAACTTTACTCAAAATATGTGTTTTATACGCGTGGCGCATGAAGTAAAATTTCGAGTTTAGAAAAGCCCAGAAAATTTGTTTCGGGTCGCTGCGCGACCCTCGACAAATTTTCACGGGGCTTTTCTAAACTCGAAATTTTACTTCATGCCTAATCTGGGAGTAAAAACATTAGTTCAAACTTTAAATTGTACTCTTTTATAAAAGCGATAAATGTCTGAAAATTTACAACGTATACATTATGTACAGGGAGTTTTTCGTTTAAGTATACGTCTTCCAAATTTAGCCTATTTACTGGAAATATTTAGATATTCCATGTTTTTCTTTTAAAGTATAATCTGAAGATTTAATTAAACGAGTGTTTTCCACTTCCAGACTAAGCATGAAGTAGAATTTCGAGTTTAGAAAAGCCCCCGAGACAAATTTTCTGGGCTTTTCTAAACTCGAAATTTTACTTCATGCGCCACGCGTATAATACACTAAAATATTGCGAAATTTATGTGTATTCGAACTTCACTTGAAATCTGTTTTTATACGCGTGGTGAAAACTTGTCTCGGGTCGCTGCGCGTCCCGAGATAAATTTTCATGGGGCTTTTCTAAACTCGAAATTTTACTTTATGCTTAATATGGGAGTGGAAACACTAGTTCAAACTTTAAATTGAATTCTTTTATAAAAGCGACGAATGTCTGAAAATTTACAACGTATAGATTATATACAGGGAGTTTTTCTTTTAAGTATACGTATTCCAAATTCAGCCTATTTTCTGTAAATCTTTAGATATACCTTGTTTTTCTTTTAAAGTTTAATTTGATGATTTTAACGAGTGGTTTCCACTCCCAGACAAAGAATAAAGTAAAATTTCAAGTTTATAAAAGCCCCGTGAAAATTTTCTGGGCTTTTCTAAACTCGAAACTACACTTCATGTGCCACGCGTATAAGACACTAAAATATTGCGAAATGTATGTATATTCGAACTTCACTTAAAATATGTGTTTTATACGCGTGGCGCATGAAGTAAAATTTCGAGTTTAGAAAAGCCCAGAAAATTTGTCTCGGGTCGCTGCGCGACCCTCGACAAATTTTCACGGGGCTTTTCTAAACTCGAAATTTTACATCATGCTTAGTCTGGGAGGGGAAAACCTCTTTTAAAGCTTCAAATTGAACACTTTTAAAAAACAACGAATGTCGGAACATTTACAGCTTATGCATATGTTTACCTAAAAGAAAAATTCACTGTATATTTAAAACAAAAAAAATTATTGAATAAATATTAAAGTGGCATTTAAAATAATAATAAACTGTGAATGTATAGTCAATTAGTTAACCGACTACACGGAATAAATATAAACCAATAAACAATTTAAACAGTATTAAAAGGCCAATTCTCTAGGCACACTACATTTATTGCCAAAAAATCAAGATTTATTATATTTTTGGGCGCCATAGATATTAAATTAAAATCAATATATAGGGCATAGTTAGATTCAAAAAAATAATGTCTAATATAATAAAATAAGAAAAGTATATGCAGCCATTAAAAAAATTAAAATTTTTATACCATTTTCATTTTATTATATTAGACACTATTTTTCTGAATCTGTGCAATGAAGGTTATTTTGAAAAACTTATAATATTGAAATTGCAATTGACTTTGTTTTTTAGTTTATTTAAATTGGTCTATAACTAACAGAGTCATGGGGTTGGGCGTTTTTTTATTGAACACCTAGTATTAAAATATGAATTTTAGAATAAATTAGTTAGTTAAAAATAATAAACTTTTGTTTAAAACATTTTTTTGTATGATGCATATTTATTGAGATATTCCAGTGGATTATTCAAAACAGGTCACCCGGGATATTTATCTTTAATGTTTTTGTCAAGTTCAATTATTTATTTATGAACTTGACAAAAACATTAAAGATAAATATACTATTCATGACTATATTGACACAAAACAGTCATAAACGGTGTAGACAAAATTTACATAATAAAAATCAACAATCGATACAAAAACAATGTTCCACTGTTTGGTGATAAAATGAAAAAGATTTAACAAAAATGAAAAAAAAAATGTTATTCTAGATAAAACCTGTGAAAATTGTAACTAAAAAAATGCTCCATTGTTTTGTAATAAAATGTGAAAGATTTAACAAAATTTTAAAAAAATAATATTATTCTAGATAAAAATTGGAAACATTGTACATGAAAAAATCATACAATATCAAAGTGAATTTCTGTGATTATTAATGAATAATATCAAACATTTTTCTAATTAATTGCTTTGTGCGATAATATAAGATTTGGAACATTTTATTGGAAAATAATAACTTTGATAAGCTCTGTCAAGTTGTTTCAATTTAATTTTAAAAGATTAAATACTTCTTGTTTTTATCTTGACAAAAAAAATATGACGAACTTTGTATAATTGAATATTTAAAAATTGTATGTTTTTTAGTTTACGTGAACTGATTATTACACTAAAAAAGACTATTATTCCTTACTTCACTTTTTATTTGTATCGTTAGATGTACATTTTGAGACACAAGGTGCCCATTATCAATAACACCTAACTTAATTACTTATTGGTATTTCCTAAATCCCTTTAGATATATATACCACGCAAATAGTTGTAAGAATTCAGTTTCTTAATAATAATGAGCACCTTGTGTCTCGAAATGTACATCTAACGATACAAATAAAAAGTGAAGTAAGGAATAACAGTCTAATTTAGTGGAATCTTTAAAATGTGAATTATTAGTAGTATATTTTATTTTTAACATAAATTTCCACCGCTTGGTTAAGCATGAAATAAAAAATCAAACTTTTCTAAACTTTTCATCTTACTGCATGCGCCAGGCTTATAAACACTGATTGAATTTGAGATCAAAATTGTTTCTTGTTTATTTGCGTTATGTGATTTTATTATTCAGTTATTTTTAAATATTTAAATTATATCAATACTAATTCCTTATTTAGCAAAATGCAAATTAGCTTAAGTTTTGTTAATTATATAAAACAGACCTATGTATGTTTATTTTTATTGTCATGAGCCCCCGAACAAGATGTGATTTTTTTACGACTAATCTAATTCATCCCGTACTTTGTAGTCACATTTTATAATATGATGATACATTACATAAAAACTCTATTGGTGTGCTATTTTAATCAGTAGCACAAAAAATCAATTTATGTCAGCAACATAGTTAATTAAATAATAACTAGTCTTTACATAAAATAAATTAACGTATCAAGAAATACGTATCTTGTTACTTATTACATTATAGTCCCAGCATTTAGATAAAGTAATGGAAATTGAAATACAAGATATTCAAACAATTTATTATTATGATAAATAAAATATATAAATTCAGTAACATAATTGAAAACTCATTATTGTTAACATTTAAATAAAAACACTTTTTAACCTTTCTTTACAAATGTATTTTATACCACATGAACATTTCGGTCACAAGGTGACCATTATCAATGGTTTAATACTGATTATCTGGTATAAAATAAATTTGTGAAGAAAGGTTAAAAAGTGTTTTTATTTAAAGGTATTATCATCTTTACGTAACTCACTCATATTCAGCGGTAACATTATTTACTGAATATAAATACTATATATAGAAAAATTTACGATTTCAGATTTGAAATCTATAGTACAACTTTTTGTTTAGGTATTTTTATATTAACATTCTTTCTTCTACTTTTGTTTGCTAAATTGTAACTTATGCTTAACTCTCCTAACTAAGGGATTGATATTATTATAGATATTTTAATTTGAACCTAAATGGCACAGGACACCTCTCGTGAACTGGACTATATGTACAAAATTCTATGTGATTTATGTTACACAATGTTCTTGCGTTTCTATGTAACAATATTTTATATATATTATTCTTTTACTTGGTACAAAGATTGAAGTAATCAAAGTTATTAATTTTTTTGTTGTTTGCGGAGTACTTTCTCGTATGGATTTATACTTATAGATTTATATTATATTTCAAAATTATTTACTAATTAGCCAATTAATATTATTAGTTTTAATTTAATTAATTAATTCTTGTAAATTCTCGTTTACTTTTTATTAAAAGTTTAGCTTAATTAATGAAATAAAAAATGTGTAAAAAGCAAAAAAAGAACGATGATACGCAGATGAAACAAGATAATTGGCCGGTGCGGGTCTTTAGAAGCGGACCGCGATTATTCAGGATGAGTGCGTACTCGTTTTATTATCCTTTGTAGCGCCCTGTCCAACACCAAGTGCACCAACCTGCTTTTAACCTCAAAGTGCCATTTAAATGGAAATTCAGATCCTCAGTAAAAAATTTGCATGCCACGTTACGGACTGATGAAATTAATACACGAATCGATATTACACACCTTTGAAAATTAAATAGCTACATGAATTTTATTCAACAAACTTACTGTTATTAAATTCTTCTCGAGCCGATTCGCACAATTTTTTTTAATATGAGCACTTTTTTAAAATTCGCTTGCAGTTTATGCGTTAAAGACAGAATGATCGTCGGATTCGAGTCCTAACGGAAAACGGAAATCGCGCACATATATATTCACCTGTTGCAGGCGTCTCGACGGATTGTAGTCTGCGTCGTCAGCGTTGTCTACTGTGTTGGCCCGGCCGCCCGTCAAAGTACCTGCTGCGCCTGCTCCTCTCTCCTCTATCACCTCTCACCTGGGAACCCTTTTCTCTTCTCTCCTCTGCCCTTCTCTCTTTCTCTTTCTCATTCCCTTTTCTCCACTCCTGCGTCCTGCTTACTGATTACTGCTTACTACCTGACGCACACCGTTTACCTCCCGCTACGACATTTCCCAACAACTTTACAATAACACGCGAAAAATGCGACCACCACGCATTCCTATCAACAGGTATAATACCTCCTTGTAATTAGGTTGAATAACTTGTTGCGTTCAACTTTCCATCCCTACACTTCATTTTATAAATTTGTATCATTAATCATGACGTCATTATGATTTCATTTGACTTGAAACCAGTGGAGGATTTAAAGCAGTGGTTCTCAACCTTTTTTTGGTCAGGGACCACTATGATTTTTTTGATCTTAGGAGGGATCACAAGTAACATAGGCGGACTGGCCATAAGAGCTAGCGGGAAACCCCGGTGTTAGTCTTATAATTGCAATTTTATTATTATACATTTAGTGACAAGATAGTAGACCTTATTTTATTTTTATTAGCTTATCACCTACCATCGGAGACGATTTATAAGAAGGGGGTCAGCAGGCCATTCGCTAGGGTTACTGGCGGTTGACTACAAATCTAGTCAAAACAGTGATTTTCTTACAACATCTGATGTCTTCCACTTTCGAATGCAGACTAATTATTTGAGATTTGGAAAAAGATGAATTCCGGTGCCTATTGCAGGATTTTAGAGACAAATCAAGTGATTTCATGCCATGAGAAATCCATCAAAGTGATGCGAATTTAAATTTAATTTATTGAAACAGTCGAATTAGAAAATTAGAAAACTATGACTTTTATACAAAATGTCACGACCTTGTTAGTATATAAAATATGTTAGTAATATATTCCATTTGTTTCTGGATCTCGCCTAGCCATGCTTTCGTGTTGTTATGTTGCAGTATCAACATTTACATTTTTTATTAGTTGCCACTCCTGATTCCTTATTTTAACAGTGTTGCAATAATTTATGATATCATAAGTAATCCTCTTTTTAATTTTCAAGAGGTTTATTGTTAATCTTGCAACAATTATTTCCCCACGCGGTTGCTTCTTCGAGCATTTTATTATTAAATCAAATTAATCTAGTGTTGCAATGCTGTGTCAATGTCAAAGTGAAAAATAATTTCAGGCACATATTAAATATTAACATGCCAAAGATTATCTCTGAATCAAAAAGGTTACAAATTCTGAAATCCTACAAACATTTTAGGCAAAGTAATCCAAATCTACAACATCACAATATTATTACGATTTTAATAGATATTTTTGGGGTATGTCTAGTATTTTAATCATCATATATATTTAATTAAAGATAATTACGTTTCAGGTAGGGAGATCTTCATTACAATTAATTTTACGACAAAGACCTGACAAATTGAAATCTACTACTTCTGGCAAACGATCTAAAAACAGCCATTTTTGGAATCACCTAGCTAGAAAAGATCTGCAACAACTAATTTGGCAATATAACTCTAGAAATCAGTATTTTACTTTGAGAGATCTTTTGAATGATATGAAAGAAAATTATGAGTTCCATGGGAGTAGAACAACACTTTATAGGGTTGTTAAAAGTATGGGGTATAAATTCAAATTAATTAATGGGCGCAAAATTCTCTGTGAACAAAAACATGTTGTTGCAGCTAAAATTATTTTCCTTAGAAAATTTTTACAGTATCAAAATTCCAGTGAAGATATCCAATTCGTATACCTGGATGAAACATGGATATATCAGAATGGATCCGTGGTTCGACGCTGGGTACATGAAACGGATATAAAAAGTAATCCAACTAAATTCAAAAATGAAGGCAAACGCTTCACCATTCTACATGCTGGGTATAGGGGTGGGTTTTTTGGATGGGTGCGATTTTTTATTACATTCGAAAAACAATGACCGAGATTACCATGCCACAATGGATGGTAATACTTTTCAAAATTAGGTGGTTAATCAACTTATTCCTGCTTTGGCTAAGCTTTCAGGGAAATGTGTAGTTATTATGGATAATGCTGCATACCATTCTGTGCAATTAGAGAAAACTCCTTCATTTTCTTGTAAGAAATGCGAAATGCAGGAGTGGTTGGTTAAACACAATGTAAAATTCAATCCAAAATTAACCAAAAAGGAACTATGGGCTTTATTTATACCTTTTCGATCAAATGACAAAATTTACGTAGTTGATGACATTTTGAGAAAGAACGGGCACGAAGTTCTTAGATTACCGCCATACCATTGTCAATACAATCCAATTGAAATGGCATGGGGGTTTTGTAAGACTTACTACAATAAGCACATAAATTCTAAGCAACCATCTAAGGATCGTGTTCAGAATTTATGGCTTGAGTCTCTCTCAAAATGTACATCCGATATGTGGCAAAATTTCTGTGATCATTGTGAAAAACTTATTTCGGATGACTGGACAAAATTCATGGGAAACCTTTCTTTTGAAACCATTCCTCCTTTTATTATTTCGCTTGGGGTATCTGGCTCAGAACAAACATCAGAAAATTCAGATGCAGGTTCTCTTGACTAAATAATAAAAGTGGAATGAGGGCTTAAAAATTGTTTGACATGAAAATTATCAGTATCACAAGAGGGTGGAAATAAATTTGCAATTCTACAAAAAAATACTGAGGGCCAACAGAAGAGAGAATGACCAAAATTAAGGTGGATGGATGGAGTTGATCAAAATGTGTTAACGGGAAGACCCAAGCGAGAAATACAAATGGATGACGAAATAAGTTTGCAGAGCCGAATTCATTATATTTGTTATATACAATATTATTGCTGTGTTTGTATGTACAAAAACCAAGTAGTAAATTTTGTTAATCTTAAAACTGCATATTATTATCCTTTTATATCTGAAAATTTGTAAAACAGGCAACAGTGTAAGATCACAATAGTCAGAAATTATAACCTTAAAATCGAACATCTGACAGTGACATCTAAAAACCCTGATTTAAAACACAACCAGCCCCATTTACAATACTTAAACTGTCACTTTTCCATAGCTAGGCGAGATCCAGAAACAAATGGAATCGTGTATAACTACAATTATCTAAAAATCCAAAAATATCATTATTCAACAACAACACAGTTACAAATGTATTGGAGTTCCAAAGCTATATTTAGATGCCTTGGAGAAGGGACATCAGGTTGATGCAATTACCATTGACTTCTCAAAGCATTCTATTACAAATTGACTTCCATATTAGCGCTGATAATAAATTAACACGTTACAAACCGTTGTTCCGAATACCGTTCCATGGGACAAATTATGGTATTAACAGTGGTTTTAGTCAGTTTATGCGATATGCTAATCATTTTTCAATTAATTCTAACTTTGATCTGTTTTCCATGTCTCGGCAAGAATTATTTTGTCATATAAAAATTATTGACATTATCGGAATGACAAATATGTTATAATTTAATTATTTAATTTAATTTCAATTTTCTTGTATCAAATTATGTAATAATAGAGTTTTTTGTGAATAAAGATATATTATACAGGGAGTTTTTCTTTTGATAGATAGATAGATTTATTCATGTTAATACCATACATAGTTTACACTTGTCAGAATATAATGATAATAATTCAATGTAATAAGAGTAATAGTACGAAATAATAATAACAATTCGAATATAGTTACATTTACTACAGGCTATGAAAGAGAGAACAATATGAAATAAAATGAAATAAGATTGATAGATCAGAGTTTGTTAAAAAAATGGTAGCAATAAATTATCAAAATATATAAAAAATATAAAATATAAAAATTAAATTGACATAAATAACTAAATTTTAAAAATATCACTGCAATATTGATAATGAAAAAAAATGTTTAAAAATAGTTATGTATACAAGCAGAACTCTAAGGCTCGTTAATGAAATCGTCCATTGTATAGAACGCTTTATCGATGAGATATTTTTTCATGTACACTTTAAAGTTTTTGTATGGCAGGCATTCAATCATAGTAGGTAGTTTGTTGAAGCATTTCAGTCCCCAATACCTTGGACCATTTCTTGATTTTGTGAGTCTATAATTTTGTATGTAAATGTCATCTCTTTGTCTAGTGTTTTAATTATGTATAGAGTTGGTGATGGTGTAATTATTAATATTTTTCTTTACGTACAATAAACATTGATATATACAGGGTGATTCACAAAAAAGGAACAGATTTCAAACATTTATTTTTTCCAAACTTCAAAAAATAGAAACACAATTCCAACGTTGACGAAAAGAGGAAAGTTCAATTTTTATGAATTCATAAGACCACTATGTGTTACACGACAAATATCAAAACGGTGGCTCATTTCTTGCTACACACGAATCAGCTTATCGAATTTACATCTTCAACAATTCGATGTCGCCTATTTTCAAGAGAGGTTTTCGGGCTCTTTTTGTAAACTGTACGAATACGCTCGACATTTTCATTCGATGTGCGTCAACATCTAGTGCTTTTCTGTTTGCAGATGCAACCATCTGCGAATCTACGAATTTTCGATGCTACTGGTAAATCTGCTCATGACGAGGCAGTTATTTATTAAACTGACGGCGAAAAGCACGTTGAACCCCAATCATGGATTCTAGTTTTGCTAATTGCAGCACACTAAATATTTTTCTTGTTGTGTCGCCATTTTACTACAGACAATCAACATGACAAATAACAGCGCCAATGCGGCCGTGGTTGGAACTTCTCCATGAACTGTTCAAATTTTAAACTTTTGTGTGTCTAGGAACGTTGGAATTATGGTTCTACCTTTTGCAGTTTGGAAGAAATACATGTTTGAAATCTGTTCCTTTCAATTAAATTGCCCTGTATATGCTGATGGTAGTGTCATTAGTGACATTAAGAAAGTATGGCTTACTATCATCTCTGTACTGAGCTCTGGAGATAATTCGAACCGCCCGTCTCTGTAAACCAAAGATACTACCACAAATAACCGAATGACCCCAAGCCACAAGACAATATGTCATATAGGAATAACATGTTGCGTAGTAACTCGCCAGTAGAACATCTGGTGAAAATCAATGAGCAAGATTTCGAAGTAAGAATATATTGCGGCATAGTTTTTTTAGATAGCACATCGCCCTTAATTCCTCAAGTTAATGTAGTGTCTAGATAAACTCCCAAAAAACAGGTCGAACCCACATATTCGAATTCGGTTTGACATAACGTTAACTGTTTTGGATGTATTTAAGTGTAATTTATTGGCATATTGCACCAATGTTCGTATTTCATTTGCAACTCGATTCAGTTCCAAGGCTTGATCATAATGTTAATGGGTATTCAAGATATTTGTATTATCGGCATATATAATTGTTGATGACATAGATATATATATATTTGCTAAAATTATTTACATAGATCCTGGGTCTCCAAACTTTCCAGCCTTAGGGCCATACTGATTACTCCAGTAAGTTCCGAGGGCCAAAACCATATGATCATTGTTGCCGGTGGCAAAAAGTGAAATAGTCCACTGATGAAAAAAAATGTCCGAAAAACTACGCAACGTTTAAAAAAAGCTGCAAATCGGACTAAAGTCCGCAAAACGGCAACGCTGCATATTATTAATTTTCCTGTTATTATCTGTAATTTCTAGATTGGTCGTAGAGTACGAGCCATGAGGAGTAACGTGACACGACATCTGATGGACACAAGCGGAAATAGGTAGTACCTTCTATCGCTAACAGATGGCGCCAATAGCACGTACAGAATAATCTCGTTGGTTCGAGAAAGTTCTGGTGTCTTCCACTCACTTCTAGATGGCAGTAATTGGAATATATAAGAAGGCTAGTGGCGCAACCACAAGTCAGTTCCTATGACACTGTTGTGAAATAAAATAGTGCGTACCTCCTTAAAACGTGTTTGTGAGTGTTTAAGTTTAAGACATCTTTGTAACAGTATTTTGATTTTAATTGTTGCTTTTGTGTGTGATTTAGTAGTATGGAAAAGCAGCGAAAAATTGATAGTGAATGCAGATAATTCAAAGATCAGTGGAACATTCAGTATTTCGTAATTGAGTCCAGTAACAAGGCGCTATGTTTGATTTGCAATGAAAGCATAGCCGTTCTCAAGGAATATAACATTAAACGTCATTATGAAACAAAACATTTTCAAAATTACTCAAAATATACAGGAAGTTTGCGGACAGAAAAATTCGAAGCTATGAAGCGCGGATTGAAATCGCAGCAATCTTCATTTACAAAACTCAAAACTGAACAAGAGGCTGCAACTCGTGCCAGCTTTCGTGTGGCTCTTGAAATTGCAAAACGTGGAAAACCATTCACCGATGGAGAAATGATCAAAGAATGCATAATTGCAGTAGCCGAAGAAATGTGCCCTGAATAGGTAAATTTATTAAAAACTGTCAGTATGTCAGCAAACACTGTGGCTCGAAGGGTAGAAAACATCGCTGAAAATATATCCTCTCAACTGTTCGACACAAATGGACATGTTGAGTGGTTTTCTTTGGCCTTGGATGAGTCAACGGATGTGTCAGATACTGCTCAGGTGTTGATTTATATTCGAGGAGTAGATAAAAGCTATGAAGTGCATGAAGAACTTCTTGATATGTATAGTATTCATGGCACAACCACTGGTACAGATATTTTTAAAGGAGTTGAAATGGCCATTAATCAAAAGAACCTTCGATGGAAAAACTTGAAATGTATTACAACTGATGGAGGCAAAAACATGAGTGAAAAAGATAAAGGAGTGGTCGCTCTTGTGTCAAAGGCTGTAGAAAATTGCGGTGGTTCAAAACCATTAGTCTTACATTGTATCATTCAACAACAGTCTTTGTGCGGAAAATGTTTGGATATGTCTGAAGTTCTGAAACCAGTCATATCAACTTAATTTTATAAGATCTTTTGGGCTGAATCACCGACAATTCCGACAATTTATTGAAGAGATTGGAGAAAATGACTTACCTTATCATACTGCCGTACGTTAGCTTAGTTGTGGGAAAGTCCTTCAGCGCTTTTTTGAACTTCGAGCGGTGATCGAAATTTTTTTGAATGAAAAGCATCGCCCTCTTACTGAATTACAAAACAACGCATGGCTGTGGAAGTTAGCATTCTATGTTGATTTGACAAAACATGTGAAGGAACTGAATTTGAGATTGCAAGTAGAAAACCAGCATCTTCCTGAGTTATATACTAATATCAAATCATTCCGGAAGAAATTGATACGGTTTCAATCATAACTACGAAGTAAATGTTTTTCACATTTTAAAACATGTGAAATATTCAGCCACACCACTGAGACTGAGTTTCCTATCGATTTTGCAATCGAAACTTTGAGTGCTTTGAAACAAAATTTTGATACTCGTTTCTCGGACTTTGATGCCATAGCGAATCAAATTAAGATTTTTCAGAATCCTTTTGATACTGACATGGAAACCCTAGCCCCGGAACTTCAAATGGAAATGATTGATCTACAGTGCAGTGATATAATTAAGAACAAATATCAAAACTCATCTTTGTTGGAATTTTATAAGGGTCTTCCACTGACACAATTTGATAATTTGCATAAATTTGCTCGTGGGCTGTTTTCTGTTTTTGGTACTACTTATTTGTGTGAGAAGACCTTCTCCAAAATGAAGTACACAAAAAATGTTTACAGATCTAAATTAACTGATGAGCATCTTAAATCTCTTTTAATAATTGGTACAAGTAAAATTAGTCCACAACTACAAACTAGTGTCAGTGGAAAATCTCAATTACATAAATCTCATTAGTATTTTATATGTCATTATGCTTGTTATAAGTTCTGTTTATATTTAAAATGTATAAAATGTTAGTTGGATTCATATCAATTATTTGTTAGTTATTATATACTGAAGTTAAATTTTCTGCATATTATACATGTCTTTACTCATTACAATTCTGTGTTTCTTTATCCAACTTATCACAAAAACAATAACAATAAGCCTACAACAATGTTATGAGTAGTTAGCCCATGACCATATCAATGTAGATGTCATATTAATAATTATTCAACATAAAATTAGAATACTTCAGTAAACTAAATTTAATTTGCTATAAAAAATATGTTCTCTAAAAGGAGTTTTCAAGTATGCTAGCTCTCCGCGGGCCGGAAAAAATCTGTCCGCGGACCGGATGTGGCTCTCGGGCCGTAGTTTGGAGACCCCTGACATATATGATAAATAACAGTGGTCCTAGAATAGATCCTTGGGGAACACCATTATGAGTAGGTAACATTTTTGATGTTTTCTCATTAACCAAGGCAACTTGGAATCTTTCTGAAAGATACGATTTAATTAATTCGGTGGCGTTTTGATCGAAGTCGTAGCGTTTTAACTTGCGGATAAGGATATCATGATTTAAGCAATCGAAGGCTTTTGAAATATCCAAAAAGCTGGTCGTGCAAAAGGAACCATTTTCCAGGGATTGCTGTATATATTCGATGGGACAGAGAATTGCATCTGCTGTAGATATTTTGCTTCTAAATCTAAACTAATATTTATTTAGTAAGTTGTTATTTTCTAAGTAACTGGAAACTTGTAAAAACATTACCTTTGCCATGACTTTAGAGAAAACAGGTAGAATGGATATTAGCCCCTAATTATTTGGGTTAAATTTATCACCCTATTTGATAAATAGTATTACATATGCAATTTTCATATCATTTGAAAATGTACCACATATTAAACATGAGTTAATAATGTCAGTTAATGGTTGTGTTTGAGTATACATATCCCAATTATGTGTTTTAGATTTTAAATATTCATTGTTTTCTTAAAAGAGATCAATTTATAGTTTAAACGAGTGTTTTCTATTCCCAGGTTAAGCATGAAGTAAAATTTCGAGTTTAGAAGAGCCTGAAAATTTGGTTTGGTCGCGTAGCGCGAAGCGCGGAGCGACCAAACCAAATTTTCTGGCTTTTCTAAACTCGAAATTTTACTTTATGCGCCACGCATATAAGACACTGATTTCAAGCGAAGTTTACTCGTTCACAATATTTAAGTGCTTTCAATGGTTAATACGCGTGGCGCATGAAGTAAAATTTCGAGTTTAGAAAAGCCTGAAAATTTGGTTTGGTCGCTCCGCGCTTCGCGCTACGCGACCAAACCAAATTTTCAGGCTCTTCTAAACTCGAAATTTTACTTCATGCTTAACCTGGGCCGCAACCAAACCAAATTTTCAGGCTTTTCTAAACTCGAAATTTTACTTCATGCTTAGTCTGGGAGTGGAAAACACTCGTTTTAAGTTTCAAATTATACTCTTTAAAAAAAAGCGTATGCATAATTCCCTAATAGAAAATCCCCTGTATGTATACTTACAAGAAACATTCCCTGTATATTATATCACATCACGGTTTTCTGTAGTAACATTATCTTACGAATATTTATGTAAAGGTAAGATTACAAGATTACATAACTTTTTGAAGTATATAAATACCTTGCTTTGATTTAGTATCAAGTATGGATTAAATCGCTCAAGTTTAATTCTCATTGATGACTAGATAAAACATGATTGAGTATTTGTATAATTAATAAAAAAACACTGATTTGTATTACTTATATAAACTCGAAATAAATAGCTTCAGCTGTCGACTTAATTGCTAATTCTGTATCTTCATTTCAATTGAAATATAAAACAGGCTTTCATCCTCATTAGGATCCCTTTATTTCTCATTTTCATCTGAATAGTTTTGTTCTGAATTTAATTGGAAATATATACCAACTCTGAATTCCTTTGATAATGAGGCAATACGATCTCACCATTAACGATATTGATTTCATCCGAATTTTATCCATTATGTGATGGAAAATAATTAATTACATACTAATATACCAGAAAATAGTACCTAATGTAACATGTAAATCGCATATTTATTTAAATCCAGGTATCAATGAATATTAAACAGTATTTTTTTTATTATTACAGTTCTTACTGAAATATTTATTGCCCTTTTTACCGGTCAGTGTCTGGGTTTTGTCTTTTTTACGTCTTGATGAAAATCCTCTATTAGTTTTAGTCCCTAAAAAATATATTTCATTTTCTTTTTATGTAATACAAATAGAAAGTATTGTTTTCGTCAACATGCTCGATTAATAAGTTATACGATAGAGTTTTATAAAAAAAAAATATGCAAACTCTCATTTGATAACTATAATTTTGTTTTGACGTTTACGGACTAAAAACTCATTCTTCCTCGCTATCTACCATTCTCTCAAATAGATCAATTAGTATTTGTTTTGTTCAATATATTCAGTCTATTAACGCATTCATAAATTTCATTAAAACTTAAACTAAAACTCCTGTTAGATTTATAACTATTTAAGCTGAAGATTAACCAAGTAGATCATTTTTGCTGAAGATTTTTTTAAACATACTAAACTATGTGAACTATAAGAATATTCATAATTAAATTCATTTCCGTATTTCCGTATTTCACAATTCAAACATTTAAACTAATCAATTATTAAAATTGTTTACTTCACTAGTATTATATTATTTTTAAAGTAAATAAAAATAAAAATATTAGGAATTTCTATTATTGATGTGAAATCGATTGTGGGTACGTGAACATGACACGTTGTAGTGTCCACATTTAAGATAACTGACCGGACGCTGGGCATAAAGGGACGACATAAATGGCTTGACTGTGCCATGTTTGCCTCAGAGCAAATTCAATTCACGCTCCGTATATTTGCTTGTTGTCGGCCAATGCTCCTCATCTCTTCAATCATTTAATTGCGTATGTGTGACCACCCTCGCAACTCTCAATAAAACTTCCTTTTCAAATGGTCAAGCTTGATTTAATTGCAATCGACATCATATTATGAAAATTAAATTAAATAGAATTAATTGAATAATTATGGTAAAATTAATTCATTATAAGGATACAATAGCCCGTATTCATACCACGCATTAAGTGATAAAAGCGCATTTAGATGTGTTCCAAGATGTGACTCTAGATTTGCCCTGACTACAATACTATTCTAATAGTCACATTTTATTAATGTGGCCTCAAACTACTTTTACAACCCTTGTTGACCACAGGAGATATGTATTGTTGAAAATTAACATACCTAAAGTCACATCTCGGAACACATCTAAATGCGCTATAATTATTAAATGCGAGGTATGAATACGGGCCAATATGTTTAATGATGAAATTCTATTAAATTACTGTATAGTTGAGGCTGTTAGTTGTTGAAACTCTATAATATCACTTTAATAAAACACTTAATTTGTTAAGGTTTGAAAATTATATTTATTGTACTACAACAATTGTTTCACCACACTGTGGATTCGTCAAGTAGATGAATGGTCACCATTCATCTACTTGACGAAGCCACAGTTTGGCGAAACAATTGTTGTAGTCAAATAAATATAATTTTGAAACCTAAACAAATTAAGTGTTTTATTAAAGTGATCTACTATATTACTTAAATGCTCAGTTTCACAAACGTTAGTAAAATGTATTTGGCTTACAAATTTATTTCTTAGATAAATAATAAAGTGTCTGTTTCACTAGTGCCAAATACCCATAAACATATTTTGTAATCATTTATTTGGTATATAGAGTGTGATAAAATACTCTGACGTGTGTGGTAGTCTGTGATTTACTAAACGTACATATTTGTTTTGATATACAGTGAAGATAACCATCATAGATAACCGTTATGTCTTCTACTTGGCCATAGCGAAATTATAGACTGTTCGTTTGTTTTATCGTGCTCACCATTAGGTTCTCGTAAATTATTTCGCCATAAATTTGTTACTTAGAACGATAGCTAGCTGAAATTTAAAATGTTCCCTAAGTAACAATTAATAAACCTCACAAAAATGTGAATGTATGTAAAGGGTCGCCCATTTTCAAGATACGACATCGAAGTTTAAGTTTTTTAAGGCAGCCATATTTGATTTTTACATCATTAAAAAAAATAGGAAATTTGAACTGGAAATCATGTGTCGTGCAGGATATTTTTGTTTTAAGTATACATTTACCTTTTTAGACGCTGTATTTGTTCTGACATTTATTATTTTAAAAAATCGTTAAATTTGAAGTTTCTAATGAGTGTTTGCACTCCTTGTTTAAGCATGAAGTCAAATTTTAGGCTTCTCTAAACTCAAAATTTTACTTTATACGCCCTGCGTAATAATGAAATATTGTAAAGTTTGAGCGGTATATTTTGAGCTGCAGAGTATTACAGTGTTTATGCGCTTGGCGTAGAAGTAAAATTTCGAATAGATTTCAAATTTCAAATTTGCAGAGCTTTCTAAACTCTAAAATTTACTTCGTGTTTAATGAAGGAGTGGCAACACTCTTTAGAATCTTCAAATTAAACTTTCTCAGAAAAAAAAACTGCGTATGCATTGGAATATGTATACTTATGCAAACTTATACTAATGCAAACTTTGTTTTCAAACCTAAAGAGAGCATTCATTTTCTGTCAGAGTCAAACAATACCCCTACTTGTGTTTTAACTTCTATAAGATCTGTTCCAGGAAAAAAGATCTAATTTTATTCTGAATCGCGGTATTCTTAAAAAATCAAATAATAACGGGTGGGCCATCTAGTGGTTTCTTTTTAAAAATGCAATAAAATGACAGAATTAAATTTTTTTCCATGTATTATGGCTTTATTAGTAAGAGCAAACATTCCCATTAATTATGGAACACAACTTCGTTCAAGTGGCTGCCTCGGCTGGCTTCGCAGTAGCGCATTCTGTCACTCCAATTTTTCAAGACCTTGTTGATGGTTTCGAGCTGTAGCTCACGGATTGCTTGGATGATATTGGCCTGAAGTACTTGAATCGTTTCTGGATTGTTGGCATAACATCGGCCCTTCACGGTTCCCCACAAAAAAAAATCCAAAGGGGTTAAATCGCAGCTCCGAGGCGGCCAATTGACATCGCCAAGACGGCTGATAACATGATTTGGGCATTTGGTGCGCAAAAGATTGATTTTGGCATGGGCTGTGTGGCATAGCGCGTCATCCTGCATGAACCAGAGGTCGTCCAAATCCATGTCTTCAATTTCATTAAAAAAAAAGTCGGATAACATGGCTCTGTAATGCTCATCGTTGACCGAAACGTTGTTTACAGCCTCATTTTCGAAGGAAAATGGTCCAATGATGCCACCACTTCACAATTCGCACCAAACTGTCACTCTCCGGGGATGCATTGGCTTCTGGACAATAACGTGCAGATTTTCCGAGCCCCAGATGCGGCAATTTTGTTTGTTAACGTAGCCGCCAAGATGAAAATGTACCTCGTCAGAAAAGATGATTTTTCGCCCAAAATCGTTATCCAATTCAAACTGCTCTAAGGCCCAAACGGAATAATCCGAGATCTTTGTGCAGAATTCTCCTCAGGCCAGTGCGTGCAATGTTGAGTTGTTGAGATCGACGGCGAGTTGATGTTCGTGGATTGAGTCTCACACTCTCGGTTACAGCAGCCACATTCTCGTTTGTGCGCACCGTACGAGAACGAGGACCATGAGTGCTGTCCACTAGCATGCCAGTCTCACGAACTTTTTGCAGAAACTTGCGTACAGCAGGCGCGGTGGGTGATTCATTTCTGCCAAACTTATTTTCAACAAACGCACTGTTTGGGCTACACAGCACTCACTTTGGAAATAAGTTTGCAATATTTCCCAACGTTGTTCAAGCCTAAAGCGACTCATTTCGTACCCCGGAGGAATGATACCGACTTTCTTTCAAGATTTCGAGCGGGAAAAAGATGTCAGTGTCAAAATAACCTATGATTTAAAAAGAACCCACTAGATGGCCCGGCCTGTACTTGAATGGTGAGGGTTTCAAATAATGTAAATCTCGATTTTTTTCAAAAAGAAATGTATATAACTTAAATGAATCGTTTAAATACGAACAAATTGTCATATGTTATACAGGGCGTTTCATTTTATGAGATATGCTAATACCTATTTTAATTTGACATATGATTTGTAAAATTAACTGCTTTATTAAATGGTGTAAAAATCAAACCTGGCTGCTAAAAAAAAGAACTTTGATGTCGTATCTTGAAAATGGGACATCTTGTATAATATCTATCAATTTTGTTATGCTCGTCGGTTGTTATTTCAAATACACACCACATTTTAGCCTATTATTGTTTCAATTAACAAAATTATAGCAAAACAAATATTTTTTCAACTCTCACTTTTTTCGCTATACCTTGAAAACAAATGACGCTAGATTCATTTTGTTAACGCAATTTTATTTTTTATTAAAAGTGAAAACATTTGTCTAATTTAACAGTCTTCGAATCTCTGATAGTTTACGAAATCCTAATGGTGAGCACAATAAAACAAACGAACAGTATATACAGGGTGTAGATGGAGAAAACAACATACGATTGCCTAATTATTTTGGAGTAAACATTTAAATTTTGCAGAGTAAAAATTTGTCCATAAAGTTATGCCGTTATTAATTATTGTGCATTCATGAGAAAACCCGAAAAAATATTAAAATATAATTGATCACTTGCACGAAAATAATAATTGCCATGAAATTAAACAAAAATGATGTGGTGTTTACTTCTGCTGACCACTATCTAGGTCAATGTCCTGCTCTTGAGGGGATACGAATAAAGTACCTCGGTCTGCACCACGCAAGTGAACTGGCGGAGCTCTCACCTATAAAGGTGGGAGATCTGATCATTATTTATTATTTTTCATTAGGTGCTCAAATTGGGTTGTATAGGGGAAGGATCTCTCATGGTATCACAACGGGCCCTATGGGCCTAAGTGAACAGCCTCGGCTGTTGCCATATAAACCTACCTACCTTACTTCTGCTGATTGTTTGTTTTCTGTTAAAGCTTTAAAATTCTAGGAATATGCTTCAAATAAATAGGAGGTTGAGATACATGCGGCAGAATTGGAATTTAAGAAGAAGACTTGAAATTACATCCATTCAAAATAGAAACTAAGTAAACATTGTTGGTTATTTAAGTGAGATTGTGTTTGAACATTTCTAAAAAATTGAAATGTTTCATCAAATATTTTAAAAACTGTTTTAATATGTAAAATTAATAAACGTTTAAGATCAACAAAAATTAAAAAGCCACTTAGAAGCAAGATTATAAAAGCCTGAAAATATGGTTACACGTACACAACATTGAAATATTGTGAAGTTTAAAATATACCGCAAAATCGGTATGCTAATGTAGTATATTTTGAAGTTCACATTAAATCCGCCTGGAGCACGAAGTAAAATTTTGAGTTTAGAAAAGCCTGAAAATTTTGTTTTCGAGCTTTTCGAAACTCAAAATTTTACTTCATGCTTAATCAGGTACTGGAAACACTCATTAGAAGTATTAAATTAAAAAGAACACAATTGTTATTTTCTATTGATTCTGTCTTGAACTTTAATAAATTACTGATTATTTTATAAACATTTAAACAAAATCCCACTAACATAATCAAGTTCTCGTTTTGAGTGGCTGTAATTCCACTTCTGGGTGGTGAATTTAGTTTATGTTCATTATGTCTTAGATTTTAAACGATTCTACATGAATTATTAAATCTTTTAAGCTTTAGAGGAACAATTTAATTTTTCTTAAAACAAAACCTCGATAAAATATTTAAAATGTTAGCTGTAATTAAACATTCAAGTAGTAAACAGAATCCCACAGAAATAATCAACATATTTTCTTAACTTTTTAATTTGAAAGGCTGTAATGTCATTACTGCTTTTTACTTTGATTTTCTGTTCGATACATCTTAAAATTTGATTAATGCTAACTAAGTGTATTCCTAGAATTTTCAAACTTTAACAGAAAACTTGCAATTACTCAGTTTAATTGATGATTAGATTTATTTTATAATTCTTTTCGGGTCACGCAGATATTTTTACTCTACATGTTTACTCTAAAATAATCAGGGAAGACAATATTCCAATAAAAAAATTACCATTGAAAATCCTATGTACCGTTTTGTTTTACCACACCCTGTATAATTATAAAAAAAGAATATCTGTATATTTTCGTATTATTTGAAGACACAGGCGCTCAAAAATTATTGAAATATGCAATAATAAAAGTGTAAAGAATGTAAAGATTTTATAAAATTAACAGATATTATTACGAAATCTATAAATTTTGGTTTATTGTTGGAAAAAACGAAATTCAGTAGTTGGACCTTAAATTACAGAAGCTCAAAGTTGACTGACATTATGTAAAATATACAAAAACCATAAATGTTGAATAAAACCACAGAGAAGGCTGAGGAATGAATGAACTTCGTTTTCATTTGTGAAAGCATAAAACTAAGAGATTTAAAACGTAATTGTAGATGGTCAAGAAATTAACACTTATAAAAACAACGAACGCCCGAACATTTACAGAGTATTATGCTTCAGGATATGTATACCTAATACAAAAATTCAGTGTTTAAATATAATATGAATGCGCAAATTTTACTTTTGACACAGTTTGCATAAGGTACATTTTCTGATTATCTACAGTACATTTCATTATTATTGTGGTTCATGTTGAATAAAAGTCACAATTTTCGTTCAAATTGACACCTGACGGGCCGCGGGTTGGTTACTTATGCCTTAAAGCTTTGAAATTTCGGTAATATATTCAGCATTGACCAAAGTTTAAGACACAACTAAAAAAAAATTAATTTTTATAATGAGAAACCAACAAAAAAGTGTTGTTTGTTATAATTTTTTATCTTGAAAATGATCATTTTTAGGTTATTTATTTTTTTCGGGTTTTTAGGAAATAATTAGGGAAGATAATATTCCAATATAAAGAAATTAACATTAAAAATCCTACGCTCCGGTTAATCCGTCTACACCCTTAATATTAAAGTCATGATTTAATAATGCTTTCAATATTAACCAATATTATATTACATGTATTATTTTCAAAACAAATTATTTTAACAACAAACTTATCACTGTTATTGAATTAATCATAATGTAAGTATGATTAATTCAATAATAAATTGAATAACCTAGAAGCAAAGGGCCTAATATAATTTTATAATTCCAGCTCTAAAGTACAAGTAATATTAAAACCAACCAATCAATACAGCAGTGTGTTCAAGTGGAGCTAGCTAGCTGCTTATATATTTCTTTATAATTATCAAAATAACTTATCCCATTGCCAGTAATTCAATTTATAAACAACCATTATAATTAACTAATTAATTACATCAATATATATATATATATATAAAATAATATATACTCGTAAAAGTTATATCTGTTAAATAGTTACCAAACATTTTTCTAAGTATTTTATATATATATTATATAGATATTTAGGTATTCTAAGTATTTTCTATATTATATACTTCTGCGAAATCATAATCGTTGGCCATTAATGCATGAAAACGAATACTGGTGGGGCTAAAGCTTAACATAATCTGATTATGAAACGTCCATACATCATGTTAACGTGCAATTTGGCTGTTTTTATGCCTTAACGCGCTATTTATGGAAATTATTTCGAGTCCATGAAATAATTCCAGCCATAAATAGTTCAAAATCATGCATATTAAATCTACATGAAAGTTATTAGCACAATGATTGAGGACGTTCATAAACAACGCACTGTTGAGTTTTAATGGGTTAAGTGACTAATTACACTCACTGTACTGATATGCAAATCTCATATAAATAACAACATTTAGAACAGCATGCGGCCCAAAGCGAGTATGAATGCGGCCGAAGCGCAAATTGCTAAATTTGTTGTGGAGTAAATGTCATTAATTTTTTATTGCTCTATACTTTTTTTAGTGGAAATATGTGAACCGTTTTGTTGCTCTTCACTTATATTTTACATAAAAGAATATATTTAAAACCTCTATTTATATGCCTATATTTTTTACAAAATAATCTTAATTTTCTACTAATTTACCTTATATTTTAATGTGTATTTCAATAAACTTTATCGGTCTTTTTTAACTGTAATATGTTAGTCTTCCTTGATCGTGTACTTTTTTTAATAATTTCTAAGCTTTTAATTTTTGAAAAGTTAGTATAAATAAAATTTGTTTAAGAATTTTGTAAGAAATCTCTTCATCAGATTATTAATTTCACGTTACAAACAAATATAATTACTACTTATATGTATTAGAATATGATTTTTTTTATTCAACCAGAAAGTTTATTAATCGTGCCAAATTATTTAGTTTTGTCTTACGAGATTTAGCAGAATTGAGCAAATTTTCTCTAATTTAAAAATGTTTAATAAGTCTTAACCTTTTTTAACCCATTATCAGCCGAGCAATTATAAAGTTAACTCTTAAAGTTTATTTAAGGTAAAATTCTGGACCAATTCTTATAATTTCTATAAATGAATAATTATATTACATACTGGGATTTTTACTTTTAAATATATATTATGTTCATATATGCTGTAAAGTTTTAGGCATTAGTCGATTTTATAAAAGCGTTCAATTTGAAGTTTCAAACACATTTTTCCACTGCACTTAGCATGAACTATAATTTCGTGTTAAGAAAAACCCAAAAATTTGATCACTTGAAACAGAAGTTCATTGGAACCTAGGGATCTTCCGAATATATAAGAATAGGTTTCATAATGTTCTTAGAAAAACTTGACAAGTTTTTTTTTTTTTAGGATATGTGATGGACGGGAAATAGGGTTGTGGATGAAATGAGTTTTAGAGAATTGACTTAGGCCCTAACCATTCACGACAAGTTTCTATTTAAATATTTCATTTTAATGAAATGTGCACAACACAAATAACACCCATGGACTCGGGACGAGAAATTATCGTCAGAGACTCGAACTCTCGAACGCTCTCCGCTGCGGACGAAAAGACGAGACTTACGCCTCGACCGCTTCGCCACCGCGGCCCCTGAGGTTTTTTTAACTATCTACAAAAAAGTTAAAGGTCCATTATTTCTATGTAAATTGAGTAAATTTTCGTGACTGATCATAAAATATAAAATAATTTTGCATCCATTATTTTTTTTCTTTTATTAATTAAAAAAAAAATAATACTCGAAATTCGTATTCGAATTCGCAAATACTGAGAAATCGCATTTGTCTTCGTGAATACCCAATTTGGAGGGCACCAAGTTTTATCTTCAATTTTATAGGGAATTATCAATTTAGGAAAAAATATAGAGATTTGTCTTCAAAGAAACGAAATTTATAACTTTGCAAAGATTTTGAACATGTATCTTCTCAACTCAAATGGAGTTTCATTCTCCAGTTGATATTAAAACTACTAAATGGTACGTATTAAAGTTAAATATCAATATATGTTATTATATAAAAATAAATCCCAGATCTTTAATACGTTTTGATGTAAAATTATCGATTCAAATTTAAAAGATACAAAACTTGATTGTAGAAATGAATTAGAACCAAATACTAAATAGGAAGTAAATGCTTTTTAGCTCGAAGTATAATTATAATTAATGTTTGATAAATTGTACAGGATCTCCAAATATTAAATGTTAATAGATAGGGTTGTTTGCGTTTATTTTTCAAATATACGATTTTTTTATATAAGGGTACGTTTTGCTTTTACTTTTTGATATTGGAATTAAATTAAAGTTCTTTCTAAGCTCCTACATTTATGAAATTGCCGGTATAAAATTGTCTAATTACCTGTAAAATATAAAGAGCTTTATTTGAAGAAAACACATTTTGCTCATAATTATTTTAAAATTATAAATTTAAAGTATAAAAATATCAGTATTTTTCAGTGGCAGCTGGTGAGAATTATTATTGGTAGGGCTGCAGACATAAACATATAGGGCATTTTTCTTTTTAGCATGTAAATCCCAATGCGTCTGCATTTTGAGGAATTCGTTGTTATTTCTTTTTAATGACTTCAATTTAAAGTTACTAAAGAGTGTTTCCAATCCTTAATTATCCCTTTCGGCACTGACGGTGGCATTTGCAACAACTAAAATTTGGTAAACACACTGAGAATTTTTCAGACATTACATTAGCTGTAACTTTTCCGATAATCATTTGTTTTTGAAAATAGTTTAATTTGAAGTCTTAAACGAGTGTTTTCCACTCCCAGATTAAGCATGAAGTAAAATTTCGAGTTTAGAAAAGCCTGAAAATTTGGTTTGGTCGTGTAGCGCGAAGCGCTACGCGACCAAACCAAATATTCAGGCTTTTCTAAACTCGAAATTTTACTTCATGCGCCACGCGTATAAAACACTGATTTTAGGCGAAGTTCAAAATATTCTACTAAAGCAGTATACTAAAAACGTTTATTCTGAACATCACATCACATCAGTGTTTAGTACGCATGGCGCATGAAGTAAAATTTCGAGTTTAGAAAAGCCTAAAAATTTGGTTTGGTCGCTCCGCTTCGCTACGCGATCAAACTAATTTTCAGGCTGTTCTAAACTCGAAATTTTACTTCATGCCTAATCTGGGAGTGGAGAAAACTCGTTTGAAAGTTCAATTTGAAATATCTGTAAAAACAACGAAAATCTCAAGTTTTACAGCGTATACAGTATATGAGATATGTATACTTTATAGAAAAACTCTCTGTATATCTGAGATAGTAATAAATAAAATGTAGTGTACAAAACATTTTTTAGACACCAGTAAAATTGCAGGGCTAAAAGGGATAAAAGCATTAAGCTCCGCCTCGCTACGCGACCAAACCAAATTTTCAGGATTATCTAAACTCGAAATTTTACTTCATGCGCCAAGCGTATAAAACACTGCAATGTTGTGAAATTCATAATATTTTTAATTGGCAGTATATATTAAATCCTGCTTTAGCAGTTGGTTTTTGATATTGATATAGCTGTATATTTCAATTTCACAATATTTTAGTGTTTTATACGCGTGGCGCATGAAGTAAAATTTCGAGTTTAGAAAATTTGGTTTGGTCGCGTAGCAAAGCAAAGCGACCAAAGCAAATGCTTAATAAAGTGGAAATACTCGTTTGAAACTTTAAATTGATCGCTTTCAAAAAAACTAATGAATGCCTGAAGTTTTACAGCGCATGAAGCGCATGAAATTTTTTACAGCGCATGAAATAATTGAAATTGGTACCCAAATTATACACCAAAGTTATAATGACAAGTTTCTTTATGCAATGTTAAGCTAGAAAATTGTATACTGTGTAGATATTTTGCGGAATTTTCCTATTCGTTTACCAGGTTTGTAAATATGAAATCGGAATTTGCTTATAAATGGCTCTAGTTGTCAATATAGTGACTGTTAAGTCGCGTTATTGGCCCCTTATTCTTGTGTTTACATTTGTCGAAGACTTTTAACTTACAGGAATACAAATTTAATACAAATACATATTTTTTCATAGCGTTGAAGGTGGCTGTTTTTAAGCCTAAAAATTATGATTCGCAGACAGCATTGATTTTCTGTTACCATTCGAAGAAAACTGATGCAGAATCGCATCGAATGCTTGTCAAAGCTTATGAGCATGCTCTTGGTAAATCACAGTGCTTTGAGTGATCTAAAATATTCAAAAGTGGCGATTTTCACGTAAGAAGCCAAGAACGTGGAAGACCACCGAGAAAGTTTGAAGACGCCGCATTGCAAGCATTGTTGGATGAGGATGATGCTCACCAACAACTTGCGTATCAGTTAAATGTGACACAAGAAGTCGCCTCCATACGTTTGAAAGCCATAAGAAAAATCCAGAAGGTACGAAGATGGGTTCCACATGAAAGGCGGCAGTGAAACCGAAAAACCACATACGAAATACTTTTTACCAGGTACAAAAAAAAAAATCATATCCTTAACGAATTTTGACTGGCGATGAAATACTTCCGCATGCGGCTTACTCACCAGACTTGGATCTATCCGATGACTGCTTATTTGCATCGATGGGACACGCACTTGCTGAGCAGCACTTCACTTCTTACAAAAATGCACAAAAATGGCTCAATGATTGATTTGCCTTAAACGATCAACAATTTATTTGGCGTGGCATCCACAAATTGACAGTTAGATAGAAAGAATGTGTAGCTAGCGATGGGAAATACTTTGAATAAAATATTTTGTACCATTTTCATACAATAAATGTGTATTTTCTATTAAAAAATTCTGGTTCCGTATTTACCGACCTGGTATTCCCACAAAAATGGATTAGTAAAAGGAAATAAATTACTAGCAGAAAATAACTAGGATACGTCTAAAATATGAATCTTTCATCTTATATGTTGATGCGGTCTAAAAAGGTTGAGACTACATTAAACTATGATCGAAAAATATGAATATTAATGCGGAGCGATTTTCTACAGAAATGTATTTAACGCAATCATTTAATTTTGTAAATTATTAACGGGATGGAGCATCATCGAATGACATTGATGCATTACACTCTTAGGTTTTAAAAAAGGTAGACTACGATGTCATAAATAAAATGTTAATACCGCTCGACAGTGTACGCCGTTTCGGTGCATCCCTTGTGTATAGATAGGTATAATATTGTTATTATTGTATTTGCATTAAAATAAAAACATATATACATATTGAATAAATATATAAAGATGAATGAAATGTATTTTAAGCAATATCGTAGATAATTGATTCTGAAGTAGCATATTATAGCGAATTGAGGAAAACACAATATGTATATAGGTAATTGAATTTAAGCGGGTAGACACATAGTTGTTCCGAAACACTTAACGTGTTTGCACGAAGATGAAAGGTCTATTTAGATAGGATCCGACGTCTTATTTGAAACCATTATCTTTGTTCTTGATACCCAATATACGCACTTCCGCCTTTGCCGCACAAATCGGTTTAACATTAAATAATCGAAAAAAAATTATTTTACGTAAAAACACTGAATTAAAAAATATTTGAATTAACTTAAATAGAAAGATACAGTGCATAGTTTATAATAACACTAGTCTACAAGGAAAAATAATTACGCACAATTTTGGGTGTATTAGACTATTTTGAGGATGTTGATTGCGATTCTGATGTCCGTTTTTCTTCAGCACGTAACGTTGTTTGTATGAGGCCGTATATCGAGTCCAAAAATGTTGTTTTTTTCCAATTATCCAATGTCGATTATTTTTTAAGCTTACTCAAAATTATTTAAAAATAAAAAAAAAATCTTATTCATTCTAGAATGATTGCGCAATATTAAATTACCCCCGACGGTCCTTATATAAACGCCTAAAACGCACGTTTATCTTATATCGAGTCCGAAAAGATGGCGTTTTCCAATGTCAATAACTTACTGAAACATTGCTGTAGATTACCTAAAGTTGCCCAATAATAAGAAATGATTCTACAAAGGAAGAAGCATCTTAATATTGAATGAATGCCCCGACGGTCCCTGTACAGGGTGTTTCAAATTTAATTCAGAATAAATTAACTGGTGGAACAAAACATACATACATATAAAAAACGGAAAAAAATGAAAATTATAATTTTCAATTACGTTGTTTACCCCTATCTACCCAACAAATTGCTCGCCTGTAAATGAAATAAATATATTTAATTCCTTTGTTGAGCGTGTTTATTTTTCGTAAGAAGTAAAATACACTTGGATTTTATTATCGTGATGTTTTTTTTCCGGTATTGCCGATTTAAATGCTAAGCAGATACAAATGCACAAAGATACAAATGAAAAAGTGAATTAAGTATTTTGGGATGTAAATAAAGAAACTAAAACAAGGCCAGAATTGAACCAAAGAGGTATTTGTTATTACGACGATACAAAACTTCCCAAACCGTCACTACGATCTTTGGATCCAGACAGGTTGGTGAACAACGATACATAGTGACAGTGTTTGCACGAGTTGGCGTAAAGGAACAATGTAAGGTTTCCTTGATTTGTAGTGCTTTCTGCACAAATACATGTAATACGAAAATAGTTTGATGTCATCAGATTACGTGTGTGAAAAGAGACAGAAAGCTTTATAATATGTCTGCTATGGTTTTTAGATGGAACATGCGACAACGTATGTTCCGGTATGCAGCTTTTAAATTTTAAGATTAAACGTCACATTTTGACATTGTCTTCGTAAATCTAAATCTGCAAAAACACATCCACAAATCATTTTAATTATTCTGCACAATCTTAAATGTGATGTAAGTGGTATAAGTCCAATTTCCACATCTACTAAATAGTTCAGGTATTTACAGAAATAAATAATGCATTTATGTTGATTTTGTGTAAGCCTAAATGAAAATGTTAGTTTAATCGAATGAGCATTTAGTAAATTTGGCAAATATGTAGTTATCGGATTAACCTGTTAATACAGAGAATTTTTCTTTTAAGTATACATACATGGAATTTTCTATTGGGTATACATATGCAGATGCCTTTTTTAAAGAGTTCACTTTGAAGCTTAAAACCAGTGTTTTCCACTCCCAGAGTAAGCATGAAGTAAAATTTCGAGTTAAGAAAAGCCTGGAAATTTGGTTTGGTCGCGTAGCGCGAAGCGCTACGCGGCCAAACCAAATTTTCAGGCTTTTCTAAACTCGAAATTTTACTTCATGCGCCACGCGTATTAAACACTGAAAGCACTGAAATATTGTGAACGAGTAAACTTCGCTTAAAATCAGTGTCTTATACGCGTGGCGCATGAAGTAAAATTTCGAGTTTAGAAAAACCTGAAAATTTGGTTTGGTCGCTCCGCGCTTCGCGCTATGCAACCAAACCAAGTTTTCAGGCTTTTCTAAACTCGAAATTTTACTTCATGCCTAACCAGGGAGTGGAAAACACTCGTTTAAACTTTAAATTGACCTCTTTTAAGAAAACAACGAATATTTGAAAATCTAAAACACGTAATTGGAATATGTATATTCAAAAACAAAATGACAAGAAAATAAGATTTAAATCTTTTCTAAAAGAAAAAGAATACAAATATATTCGCGATCTAAACAGTATGACATTGTCATGTAACGTCAAAATTTGACACAACTAGGAAAAATCATTGCAAATACAACTGCCGACATATTTTCTAAAAAATTGGAACCACACATTCCACATCCAATGAGTCATAGGACATCTCTCCTGAATTCCATTGTAAGTTAATTTTTGAAGTGATTTTAAAAATAAATAAAGGGTGCAGTTTAATTTTGTAGATTCATTAAATATAAATTCTATATTTGTTAGTGTAAAAAACATGTCTTGTCAGTGTAAAAAACATCCTAATTCATTTTGCTATGTGTGTGGGGATTATACTCCAAAGACTCAACAACGGACAATTACAACTAAACATAAGTATCGTATGTTCATTAAACAAAAACCTCTAGAGTGCCATGGAAAATATTGTAGGTTGGCAACTCTGAAATTATACATTATAAATATTATGCCTGACGGTTTTTATGTCAATTTCTAAAGCGTGTAAACAATTTAAATTAAAAAAAAATCATGGCATTCTAGAGGTTATTTTACTGAACATACGATATATTTACCATCTACACTTTGATCTTCCATTACCATATCAGGATAAGTCCTGGGTGCCGCATATCATATGTATATCGTGTTTCGCTGAACCGAAGAAAAGCATCAAGCCATTTGCTAAACCTATGATATGATGAATTTGTTGTCGAATGTAACAGTACTACATACCGTAAGCTTGTATTAGACAAAACTATTTTCCTGTACAAGAATATAGTTTACACTTTTCTATCATGGTGTCATACACAAAATATGACTAAACGCGAATCTTGTCCAGTCTTGTATAATGAAAATAGGACATGTTCTATTTGGTACACCATGATAGAAAATTGTATACTATTTTCTTGTACAAGACAATAGTGTCGTCTAATACAAGCTTTAGAGATACCTGAAAAGGTGAGTCAAACAGAACTAAATGACCTTATTAGAGATTCGGCTTTTTCTAAAGAGAATTCAGAATATCTTGGAAAAAAAAGGCTGCAGGAAATGAATTTGTTAGGGCCAGGTGTCAGTGTGTCGTACTATCGTAATAGAAATCTTAAGATTTCAAACGTTTTTAAAGTAAATAGGCCACTGTGCTATTGCTGTAACGTATATGGACTATTTGAAAAATTGGCAAACAAATTCGATGCATCCGAGCGGCGAATTTTTATTGATACATCCAAAAACTCAGTTCTGCAGTTCTTTTACATCACATGTGGGCAACCCCCGGCCCGCTGTAAGATATGATCCGGCCCGCGAGACATTTTGAAAAAACCCAATTAAAAAAATATTACATTAGGTACTTATACTCACGGGAGTGACAGTGAGGCGGCAAACATCAAATTCTTTGATGTTTGCCGCCTCACTCTTTGATAATCGCCGCCACTCGACTTGCTCGATCAAATTCTTTGAGGTTTGCCGCCTCACGGGCGACACATCAAACGATTTATTGCTTCTCAATTATTCTAAACTAGTTTATTCCAGATTATTCGTTCATTTTGCCTATATAAGCGGGTGGATGGCCCGAACGTTAGTTCAGTTCTATTTGAGCTACCGAGGTGATAACTTGGACAAGCGATATCCTAGCGAACTGCTCGAGCCGTCAACTTGCTTTGTGACTTTGTGTGCATCTTGAGTGGTTACTTACTATAGTTTGTTATTAAGTTTATTGAACGAAAAGTAAACAAAAATGATGTCTGGTGGAAAGAAACGAAAAGTAGATACAGAGGGTCGCCATTTTCAAGAAAAATGGACTGAAAAATTATTTTTTATCTTGAACAATAGTAAGCCTATTTGTTTGCTGTGTAATGAATCCATTTCAGTAATGAAAGAATTCAATATAAAGAGGCATTACTCAACTAAGCATGCTACGCTGCACTCACTGACAGGACAATTAAGAACAGACAAAATCCAGAAGCTTACCGCAAATTTGGAAAAACAGCAACAAATGTTTCATAAACAAAGAACACAACTTGATAATGTTGTGAAAGCTAGTTTTATAGTTAGCTCAAAAATGGCAAAGGCATTAAAACCATTTGCCGAAGGAGAATTTATCAAGGAGTGTATGTTAGAAGTTTGCGGTATTATGTGTCCTAAAAAGAAAAAAGAATTTGAAAAAATTAGTTTGTTAAGACCACCTGTTGTTCGACGTATAGAAATGATGGCTAATGATATAAAAACAACATTGACTGACCGTTTGGCTGGTTTTGAATCATTTTCCATAGCATTAGAAGAGAGCACCAATTTGTCTGACACAGCTCAATTGGCTATATTTATTCGAGGTGTTGATAAGGAGTTCACTGTTACTGAGGAATTGCTTGCTTTACAGCTGCTAAAAGAAACCACTACAGGAGAGGATATTTTTATTGAAGTTCAAAAGGTATTCACAAGTTTTGGCTTTCTATGGTCGGCTTACGTAAAGGTTTCATAGGAATTTTGAATGAAAAAGCAACAGAATTAAATGTGCAAAAAGATGATTTGATAGTCCTTCATTGCATTATCCACCAACAGAACTTGTGTTCTAAGCCCATTCGACTCCAGAATATTATGAATGTCGTAGTAAAAACCATCAACTTTATTCGATCCCGAGGGCTTAACCATCGTCAGTTCAAGGCGTTTTTGGATGAAATATCAGCTGAATATAAAGACGTAACATATTATTGTGAAGTCAGATGGCTGAGCAAAGGAAAAATGTTGAAACGGTTTTACGAGCTTAGAAATGAGATAGCAGACTTTATGAAAATAAAAGATAAACCACTATCTGAATTAAGTGACCCAAAATGGATATGTGACTTAGCATTTCTGGTCGATCTTACAGGCTATTTGAATGATTTAAATTTGAAACTTCAAAAACAAGGACAGTAAGTTAATGATTTGTACAGCCATTTAAAAGCATTTCAGATCAAACTACGCTTGTGGGAGTCACAGATGCTGTCTGGTAACAGTTACCATTTCAACACGCTCTCTGCGTATGAAAATATTGCTTATGCTCAATATGCTGAAAAACTCAAGTTACTGGCGGAACAATTTTCGAACAGATTTTGCGACTTCAAAAACATGGAAGACTGTTTCAGTTTATTTGCTACTCCTACAACATATATTGTACAAAATGCTCCAACACACTTACAAATGGAGTTGATCGAGATTCAAGAAAACTCACTCCTAAAATCCAAATTTGAAGACGTAGAGTTGTGCGATTTCTACAAAAAATACCTAGAAGAAGACAATTTTTCGCAGCTTAGAAAATTCGCAAGAAGATTGATTTGTGGGTTTGGCAGTACTTATAAATGCGAACAGTTCTTTTCATTGATGAAAGTTAATAAATCAACACATCGTACAAGACTGACTGACGATAATTTGGAAAATTCTTTACGTCTTTGTGTAAGTGGAATTAATCCAAATATCGATGGATTAGTTTCCCAAATTCAAGCTCAAGTATCTCATTGATTTCGGTATATTTAACTTTCGTAGTTTGTAACAATTGCAAATTTAACGATTTAATTATAATGTACCATTTTTTTAAATTTCATTTTGTTATTGTAATAAATTGTACTATAATAACATTGTCGTATAATTTCATGTCTAATATCTATCACAAAAAATATTATCACTACTTTAAAATGCACTCAGTACTTTTAAACGCGGCCCGCGAACGTATTTGCACGCTAAAGTTTGGCCCTCAACATGTCAAAGGTTGCCCATACCTGTTTTACATAATAGGAACATAAAATCATTAACTCCCATAGCGCACTCTGTGCATAAAAGAAACATACGATAACATTCGTATAATTTTGGAAACAGTGAAATATAAAGAGCATCAATAAAACATTTGCGGTGATCTAAAGGTAATCGGGATTACCCCGATTAGGGCTTACTAAATACCGCTGCTTTCTGTATCTATGGGACAGTCGTGTTACTTGCGTTAAATGAAACTGTGAACAACGGACAAAATATTACCCTGATCAAAATATTGTGTTTTACTAGTTTATTCAAACAAAATACCGGGTGTAGTAACTCAAAACTGGTTCGCCCCTTTTTTTATTATTTGAGATATCAATTTGAAATTTAGTAGGTTTATATTTAGCAGAAATTGGAGTATAGTGGTGATCTGAACACTTTAGTTGCACTTCAGGTTTAGCCGGAAATTATATCAATTTTTCATAAGAAATTTATTAAATTTTGTATAAATTCAGTGAATTTTATGATCTGTTGATTTTGCTCATATATTGCCCTAATTTTGCTCTATTTCATATCAACTGTAGTTTTTTTTTGTTTTTTAAAAATTCTATACAATTAGATTGGTCGCTTCGCGAACCGCATCGACCAATCCAAATGTTCATGCATTTTTAAACTCGAAAAATTAACTTAATGCTCCAGGCGTAATAAACACTGATTTACTGTGCAGTTTTAAAAACAATTCTTTTTATTAATAATACAAAATAAAAGAAAATGTATTAACAGATTGCTATTTTCCTAGTTCTGATTTATATTTCAACTTCTTCTGACTATATTTAATAATATTCGAGTATTCGCAGTAAATTTGATGAATTTGAATATAGAATAGTAAATCGCAACCGAATAGATATTTATTAATTTTTAGAAATTCATCAACAATTGACAAAAATCTTGTATTTTTGTCAATTGTTGATAATATTTAATTGATGAGGCGGATACATGATGAAACCATAATACTATTGAAACTCCATAATACTATTGAAATAAAACAACACAGTTGGGAGGGTTTCATTTTTATTGTTGAACACTGCAACATGTTTTACCACACAGTGGCTTCATCAGGCAGATGATATAATGATTTGACAAAGTACAGGTAAAAGCTTATAGATTAATGCAATTAAGTTAATAGGGGGGGGGGGGGGGTAATGAGGTAATTAGGCTGAAACTAATACAAACAATTTTGAGCGACTACATATTGATTAAGGGTGAATTGTTTACTTCTATTTGGTCATTTAATACAATACATTTTTTGTTATATTTATTAATTTCTAATTCTTCTAATAAGTTTAATTTACGACTTTTGTTACATTCGTGCAAAATTTTGAATTTAGGGTTAAAGTTATGTTGGTATTCGATTAAATGATTGGCGTAGGTTGAGGAGGTTTTCTTAAATTGAAAGCATTTTTGATGTTCTGAAATACGGTCTGGGAAGCTACGTCCAGTTTGTCCAACGTATACCTTAGCTCAATCCCCACACTCCAGCAAATACACGCCAGAGTTCGTAGTTTTATCAGATTTGTCAGGAGTTAGGTTTAAGGATTTGAATATTTTCGTCAAAAGCTTATCTTAGACATCATTTTTAAAAAACAAAAACAACAAGCCCTGAAATTAGTATATCCCACCAATTTTCAAAATCAGAATAATAAATATTGCTCATTAACATTTAACGGTCCCCCTTCGATTGCCATCAGCAAAATACTCAAATCCTTAAACCTAACTCCTTCCTTTAGAACGGTCAATTCACTTAATAAATTCATTAATAATTCTAAAGACAAATCTGATAAAACTACGAACTCTGGCGTGTATTTGCTGGAGTGTGGGGATTGCCCTAAGGTATACGTTGGACAAACTGGACGTAGCTTCCCAGATCGCATTTCAGAAAATCAAAAATGCTTTCAATTTAAGAAAACCTCCTCAACCTACCCTAATCATTTAGTCGAATACCAACATAACTTTAACCCTAAATTCAAAATTTTGCACGAATGTAACAACAGTCGTAAATTAAACTTATTAGAAGAATTAGAAATTAATAAATATAATAAAAAAGGTATTCTATTAAATGACCAAATAGAAGTAAGCAATTCACTCTTAATCAATATTTAATCGCTCAAAATTGTTTGTATTAGTTTCAGCCTAATTACCTCATTACCCCCCCCCTTCTATTAATTTAATTGCATTAGTATATAAGCTTTTACCTGTACTTTGTAAAATCATTATTTCATCTGCCTGATGAAGCCACTGTGTGGTGAAACATGTTGCAGTGTTCAACAATAAAAGTGAAACCCTCCCAACTGTGTTGTTTTAATTCAAATAATTGTTGATCAATTTCTTTAACTCGTCAATTTTTAAGTAAATGCGTCCACAGTCTCACTAATTTAGCCTCAAGTTTTCATTTAAAAACTTTATCGTATTTGATTTGTACAATCAATTTGAATATTTTTACAAACAAATAATAAATCTAGATTTCATTATTAAATGTGGATTTAAAAATTGAATGTTTTTGAGATTTACGCTCGATTTGTTAATTTTGACAAATAAACAAACCGAGCGTGCCCATTTTTCCTTTCGTCCTCTACGGAGCCGATATACAAATTAATTGGGAAGAGTAGGGAAACCAAGTAGTTACTCTAAATCACACGCCTGCTTGGTGAGCCACCTGACAATGCCGTTCCCCCATCCCCGCACACCCAGCGTGAACACTGTTACTTCTTACTCTGTGATACAATCTATTATTTATGTTTTAATATTTCATTATAAATATGCTATGTATATAATTCATGAATAAAGATATTTAGTTAGTAAAATATATATGTACGTAATAACAGCAGATGTATAATTTAAATAAAAGTATATTGTGCAATTAACAATATCAGGAATAAATACGCCAATGATAAAATAAATCGCGATAAATACTAGACAAATTCAATAGATAAGAAAATTATCATTTATCTGCAATAAAATACAATCTATATCGAATAGTTTTAATACTTTTTAAACGAAAAAGAATCGACAGATTTTTATATCGCAGGAAGCGATAAAACTGTGTTCAATAGGCCTTAAAAAAGTACTTTCACGTAGGGTTTTTATGGCTTAACACATTCAAAAAGTCCTCAGTTTATAGCTTCATATTTTCAATTGATTGCACATCATAAATCACTAATGTAGAGGTTATTAAATAAATAATAGGAAAAATGTAGCTTCACAATTCCTGACAGTAAATCATTACAGAAAGTGATATTGAACTATCAATAGAAGTTACAAAATAATATAGACGATTTTAGAAAGAGTGACGTGTATTCGTAAAATTGAAAATAAACAAGTTTATATAGCGTTTCACCTATCCTGGGCCAATTGTATATTACGCATATTACAGGTTAATTTAATTTAATATGTAATGTGTTCTTTACATATTTAGGGTGTTTTTCAAGTCATTTACAGGCCATATATATACCGGGTGTGCATTTTCAATCCGGAACATATAATATAATTTAAATGAGCATTTTCAATCCGAATCATTCACAGGAAGGGGCAAATTATTCAATTTATCTTTAATTAATTTCTCACTTAACCCGTGGTGAAACATTTTTGAATATAATACTGGATATTTAATTAAAACACTTAGTTTGTTTCACTAATTTATATTTTCTCCGACTAGTTTCGACCATTGGTCATCATTCCTCCCCGAAGATGACCAATGGTCGAAACTAGTCGGAGAAAATATAAATTAGTGAAACAAACCAAGTGTTTTAATTAAATATCCAGTATTTTATTCAATTTAATTGCATTTTGATTCCAAGCTAAAGATTAAAATTAAACGTCTCTTAAAAATAGTAAAAGTACTATAAATTCCATTAATTACATTCGTTAGTGTTTTAGAATTAAACGCGCACATTCTACAAAAATTGCATTTTTTAAAGAATCAATATTTGATAAATTTTGCTTTTCATTTGGCCCCACAGAAAATAATCACATGGCGCTAAATCAGGAGATTTAGCCATTTAATTATTCCATTTGGAAAGGTTTGGTTTAAATATTGCCGAACATCTACTAAAAATGCGGTGAGCAGCCATCTTGTTGAAACCAAACCTCCTGATTCTTACATGCAAGGAGCAGCACTACTGCAAGGCCAACTTTGTTGATTAAAAGATCTAAATAAAAAAAAATTCGGGATCATTTTTATTTCCGATCATTTTAAACAGTTAAATATTTGTATTATTAAAAAGTCCAAATATTGATTTTTTGAGGATACTGCTTCCTTGTGCTAAAACAAAATAAATCACGCACATTCCTTATGCTGCCTTCAGTATAAAACGGTTATTTTTTACTATGAAAACTGTTTCTTCAATGGTATAATTGATATTCATTTTGCAAATAAAGTTTGACAACTTATAACAATAAACACATTTAAAGTTAAGGATAGTCATATTTATATAATTAATTATATAACATGTTCCGGATTGAAAATGCTCACCCGGTATGTGTACTATATAGGATCTAAGAAAACAATATCTGCAGTTGAAACTTAAAAAAAACTTCAATAGATAGCCCGTAATTAATTGATAAATGTGCGCGTATTAATTTAATCGACATTATTGTCTGCTTCTGTTTGAACGATCTTAAAAGTTCGGAATTTATGGAATATATGCATCGCACTGTTAAAATAAATAAACACTTCAACATACTAAATCATCTACAAGACATATTATGGACGCAAATAACCAGAAAAACTGAAAAATATGCAAAATTGTAAAAAAACATTTTTTAAGTTTTAGTCTTGCGGAAATAGATACTGTGTACCCCTCCTTAAGAGCCTATTCATTCGTTCAATTACAGCTTGTATTATACAAGGTGTACCAAAAGTCTAGAATAAATTCCTCAAATAGATCGATTTTATAGCGTACGTCACGTTGCGGCTATGACGTCATCAACATCCTTTTTAAATGGAAAACGTTCTATTTTATACGATAACTTTTGTAGATATTTGAATTCTCTTTATAATGGTAATTTTTTTATTTTAAAAAAACTAAAATTTTTATAATAAAATTTACAAAAAATTGTTTTTATGTTTATATTTTATTTATTTCACGATTTAAAATTAAACTCTTTAATCAGTCGATTTGTGTAACAATAATAAACAATTTAAATAATAACAAGTTTTAACAAAATCTTTTCTCAATCTTCGAAATCGTCTTTTTTAATAGCAATCCTATATTTTTTTCATTTTTCTCCTAAAAATTAAAAAAAAATTTAAATAAAAAATATATTATTATAAAGAGAATTTAAAGCGCTACAAAAGTTTCGTATAAAAAAATCGATTTCTGTTTAAAAAAATATCGTCATAGCCGCAACGTTGTCAACGGGTGGGAAGGTACCCCACGCTGATTACCAACTAGCTTAGGTTGGTTGAATTAAGGAGAGATGAGCAACTAACTTTTGAAACACATATGCTGTTTTAAATTATTTATTTTAAACCAAAATAAAACAAATAAAACATTAAAACAACAAATAGAATAAGAACAAGAGAGACAGTGCACGAGTTACAGGGCCGACTTGGTGTGGCGTCGACGTCGCGATCGGGATTTCTACTAGCCCAGCGGTGGCGTCTGGCTAGTGGTGGCTTCCGGATGGAGGCGGCGTCCAAGTAACAAGACGGCGTCTCTGTGTGAGACGGCGTCGGTGGGGTGCTGCGTCTGGCTGGATCCGGAGGCAGCAACAAACACTACGCTCGTAGTGCGGCACGTTAGGAACGACGGCGGAACGGCTAGCGTTGGCGTTGGGCAAAGTTTCCTGGCGTCGGTGGGTTGCTGGCCTGGCCTGGATCCGGCGGAAGCAACGAACGCTACACTGGAGCGTCGTTGTGGCGTCGAGGCGACTCCGCTGGCATTCGGGTTCTCGGCGTCCTGGTCCAAGAACAGGAACGACGGCTGGGACGGCTAACGTCGGCGTCGGTTGTTTCCTGTTGTTGGAATCTTCCTCTGGCGGCAGGAACGACGGCTAGGACGTCTGGTGTCGGCGTCGGTCAGAGCTTCCTGGCTCAGACAGAAGATTCAAGGAACGGAAGTTCCCCTTGATCCACATGCTGTCCCCTGTACAGCACAAGAGTGGACTGCCTTCCTGTTTTTTTTTTTTTTTTTTTTTTTTTTTCGGGAGAGAGGAGGAAAATGCATTATGCATACCTTCTGTTATCCCACCCACGTATGGGAAGGATAACAGTAGGTTATGTCCGACTCTCACGGACTAAAAACCCCCTCTTATAGGTCAAATTCGAAATGGAATTTTTACTACTTTGTAGTGATGTTGGTGTGTTTAGTGACTTTGGATAAGTGACTGTTATTGTTACTCAAAATGAGTAGCATTTATTGGTGGCGAGTGGGTGGGGTATACTTTTTAAAAAAGGGTCAGAATCATTACTGAAACATTTTTAAAAAATTAATTGGTAACGTCCAGTTGTAGTGGCCGTTTTTTCCTAGTTCTGAAGTTTTCAGGAACTTCAAGGGTATCTTTTAAAAGGGAGACGTCGAATTTAGAGGAATGTGCAATTGCCAATTGACGGATAAAATCCTGTAATTTCGGTACTTTCGTTTCGTTTCGGATTTGGTCGTTACTGACAAACCACGGAGCGCCTACGATCCTGCGGATCATGCGGCTCTGCGTGGCTTCCAGTCTGTTCATCTGCGTTTTCGAGATGTGTATCCATGACGGACAACCATAGGTCATTTTTGACCTAATCATTGCCTTGTAAATGTGAATTTTACTGGCGAGGAAAAGGGTGCTTTTTGTTAAAAGCAATGATTTTAGAGTCCCGAAGGCGGAATTAGCTTTAGTGATCGCAGATTGAACATGTTTTGCCCAGTTAAGGTGGTTATCCATTTGTAAACCAAGATATTTCACTTGTTTTACCCATGGAATTGGTGTGCCTCCAAAGGTGAGGTTTTCTTGTGGGGATCTATTAGATGGGGTGAAGTAAATTGCTTGGCTTTTTTCAGCATTTATAGCAATACACCAGTCGTTTGTCCACTCTTCCAGTTGGTTAAGTGCGGTCTGGAGTTTCGGAATCATAAAGGGCAGATGTTTGCCTCGATATAGATAAGCAGTATCATCTGCATATTGGGCCGTAATTACATTGTTTAATGTTGGCAGGTCATAAACATATATATTGAAAAGGAGCGGGGAAAGTACGGACCCCTGTGGGACGCCAGCAGTCATTTTGCGTGGCGGAGATGTGGCGTTTTCGAAACGAACCGAAAAGGTGCGGTCTTGTATGAATTCCCTGATCAGATGGATTAGATATGTGGGGTAATTAAGTGACATGAGTTTATATAACAAGCCTTCGTGCCACACTCGATCGAATGCTTTCGCAACATCGAGGAAGATGGCTAACGTGCTCTGCTTTCTGTTAAAGCCTTCGATTATGTAATCGCTGGTTCTAACAAGTTGGTGGTTGCATGAGAGGCCTTTTATGAAGCCGTGTTGCGTTTTGGGGATGATCATATGATCATTCGACCATTCACTGAGGCGGACATGGATAATTTTTTCGAATAGTTTTCCCAGTGTGCACAGAAGGGAAATAGGCCGGTGATTTTGTGGAAATTTCATGTCTTTTCCAGGCTTTGGGATTAAAATCACTATTGCGTGTTTCCACGCTTTTGGAAAATAGCCTATCCTTAGGCATGCATTGAATAAGGTAGTTAGGAAAACTATTCCTTTGTTGGGGAGGTTTTTTAAGCAAGTGTAGCTTATACTATCGTGACCTGGCGCCTTTTTACTTGGCGCATATTTGATAATTTTGCGGATCTCTGCAGGAGATGTTGGTTTCGGAGTATGGGTTGGGGTTCGCTCAAGGCGATCCAATGCTTCCTCAACTTCGTCGAGTAATTCGTCACATGTTGTGAGCGGATTCGGGGAGAACTGTGACTCTAGGCTTTCCGCGAAGGATTCGGCCTTGTCCTCCGGAAGGAAGGCAAGTCCGTTTCTTCCGTGAATAACCGGAGTGGCCGTTCGATGTCTGGCTGTGAATCTCTTAGTGAGTTTCCACATTTGAGGTTTGTGTAATGATGCATCCTCGATTACTCGATTCCAGTTGGAATTTGAAAATGACTTGATTTCTTTCTGAATTTCTGCTTGGAGTTTATTGAGGTTTGTTTTCATTTGCGGGCAACGGGTGTGTTGCCATTGTCTGCGGATGCGGTTTTTCTCTCGAATTTTACCGAGGATGTTATTTGGAAGTGGGCGGCTGTTTTTCGGGACAGGTTTGATTTTCGAAACCGTCTCAACCGCATCCGTGATTGAGTTGGTAAGGAAAGTAATTGCCTCATTTATCTCCTCCTTATTCCTTATTTTCGGAATAGCAGTGAGTTTTTCGAGCATTTTTTGGTTGAACTGCTGCCAGTTAACCGTGGTTATAGTTTTCTCCACTTTGGATATAGTGACATGAATATCCAGAAACACAGGATTGTGATCGGAGTGGAGTTCGGAAATTGACCAGATGTCATGGTCGCACTCGATTCGGTTTATCAGAAAGAATTCGAGAATATCGGGCCTGTAGCCTGCATGGCTATAGAAGGTTGGGGAGGGTTGGCTTACGGCTTTGATGTCGTAAGGGTGTTGAGTTATAAAGTTAAATAACTCGCGGCCTCGCCTGTTTGTGAGCCGACTTTGCCAGCTAGGATGCTTGGCATTAAAGTCGCCGCCTATAATTGTGGGGACATCTTCGGAGAAGATGTTTTTGTAGTCGTTTTCAGTGAATGGTCTTGAAGGTGAGTGATATAAACTCATAATTTTGATTTTTTCTCCGTTTATACGGGCTAAAATGGAGGTATGTTCTAAGTGCTCTGATTGGGGATTTGGAAGAACAGTGTGTTCTATGCCATTTTGAATATAAATGGCTGTGCCGCCGCCTTTTTCAATGGGGCGGCTATTAAGATATAGTCGGTACCCGTTAATAAACAGGCCACGACGGTTTTTGGCGTGTGATTCGTTCACTAGCATGATGTGAACGTTGTGGCGATGCATAAATTCCTCTAATTGAGACGTTTGGGATGGAAGCCCGTTGGCATTCCAGGTGCATATTCTGCACATCTGATCGGTGGCAATTTGTAAATTTTGTGCAGCCATTTTAAAGCGGTGAGGCGTTTAAGTGGCGCATTAGGGGGGCGAGACGCTCAAGGCGTTCTACCCTTCTGATGAATTCCTCATCGAACATCATATCGTAATATGACGTATGGGCCTGTTGTTGGGCCGGTTTGGGAGCCGGTTTTGGGGCCGGTTTGGGAGCCGGTTTTGGGGCCGGTTTGGGAGCCGGTTGTGGTGTCGGTTTGGGGGCCGGTTTTGGTTGAGCTACATTTGCGTAGCTCGATTTTTGGTATTGCGAACAACCTCGATAGTTCGCGGTGTGGGCGCTGCCGCAATTACAGCATTTTGGTGGAGGATCGTTATCGGGATCGGAACGGGTGCAATCGCCTGTTTGGTGATCGCCTGCGCATTTGACACAACGTGGTGCAATGTTGCATCTATGCGCGCTGTGGCCAAAATGTTGGCATTTGTGGCATTGGATTACCTGTTTAGAAGGCTTTTGCTTCTCCACAGTGACGGGAACGAAACTGATTGTTTCGAGGTTATAAATCCGTTTCCCCTCGGGGGTGTTCTCTAGGTGAACAGCCACCAGGGGGAATTTTCGGTGTCTGTTGCCCATGCGGCGAACAGACAGGACTGGGAAACTCTCGGTTTTGAGTTGTCTGATGATGGATTCATCAGTCACATGCGTGCCAACTCCGCGGATAACTACTTTCAACTCTTTCTCCTCGTTGAGAGTGTAAGTGTAAAATTGAGCATTTATGCTCCGAAGGTATTTGATAACTACTCGGTAGTTATCAGCGGATTGCACGCAAAATCTAACCGAGTTGGATAGATTTTTGGCCTTGAGGACGGGAATTCTCAGGTGCTTGTATAGGTGGGCGGAAATATCGTCCCATTTGTGGACATCCTGGATATGGATGGGCGGAGGATTGCTAGAGAAATTCTCTAGCCCCTCGATTTCGTCGATCTTATCGATCGGAAGCGGTTGTTTTTTGTTTACCACGGTGGTGTGGTAAACAATAGCCGGAGTTGGTGGCGCAGGCTCAGCTTTCGCCGGAGCCTTTGCTTTTGCTGGTTTAACAGCGATGGGTGGGGTTGGGGAGCTGGTTTTGCGGCGGTCGTGAGACGTGAGCTTTTCCGGAGCCATCGAGGTTGAAGGCATCGCCTTCTTCCGGTGGTTCCGATCGATGTAGACTTGGAAGCCTTCATCGTTGGAACCATTCGGAGTGGCGGTGGAGATCGGCTTGGAGGCCGAAGTAGTTTTGGCTTTTTTAGCCGGTGGGGAGGGGCTGGTTCGCCGAGCAGTAGCTTCGGCGGCCGGTTGTTGGGGTGGCGCCTTCCTGGATGCCGTCCCACGGTATTTATACCCCGAAAATTGGCGTGGAGAAGGGAGGTTTTTGAGGACTACGTGACCGTTGGCAAAGAATTCGCTAGAAAGCAATTATCGCATACAAGATAATTACTTTCAGCGAACTCTTAAATCCAAACAACCGTTAAGCTGCAATTTGAAAGAAGTATAGAAATTTATAATCTTTCTTCTCTCAAATTGCAACAGTGGTCATTAGTCCTCTCCCTTAATTGCCAATTTCGAAAAACCTAAGGGGCAATCCGCCACACCTGCCCAGGTAGATGGTGGCCCTAGCGCGATCCCAACCGCGGGAGATAATCCTTTGGACCGGGCAATTAGTTAATTGCTGGGTGCGAACTCATTTTGAATAAGAGAAGAATTGTAAATAATATTTACAATTTTTGTTGCCGGAGATTAAAATAATCCCCGGTAACAACGTGACGAGCGCCATCTACATGTTTACAACCTCAAAAGTTGTAAAAAAAACTAAAATTGAATGTGTATCTGAAAAATTACAAATTTATTCCATACTTTTGGTACACCCTGTATCACTTCTACACGTTTTACAGAAGATATTAGTTTTTTTGTCGCTTGACTTGCACAATTGACTTTGGGAAATATTGTATCATCACAGTAGGATGCTGATATTTATAAGTAGATCGATATTTTTCCACATGATCGTACGTTAAGAATTTGGGAAATATTGCAATATCACTGAATGATTCTGATATTTGTAACTAGAATAATAATTTGTTGCATTATCGTTATTATATTATGTTAGCTATCACTTTTTATCACAACAATCACCGAAATTTGTAATCCGATCAATCCTACACTAACATATGTACGTCTAGTACCGCTATGGAAGTGTTAGTTATAACGCTACGATTTTAATAGTAACTGATTAAAATTATATTTATTTATAAATTCTACTTATTTTGCATTACAGCGAAGAAATTTATTATTATCATATTTTTATATTGTTCGTTTCCATGGTTTCCTCCGGATTTTTCTCAGCCTTCATGATCCTCGTATGAATAAAGCAACACCACAGTACCAACAAAACAGGGTGTTTTATTTAACTTGAAGAATAGGGAATTATATCTAAAAATGTTCTAAATAAACCACCACTTCATTTGGAGGGCAAATGTTGGATAACGTAGTTAGAATAAATTTAAAACGTTGGGAATAATGTATTTTAAATAATATAATATCCTGTTTTAGGAAAAAATAGAAAGCTTGTTTATACTTGATCGAACCAAGTAGATAGAAATGCTAGTTACTGTATAAACAAAATATTGGTATCTTTACAAAATTAATTGTTTGGAGAATAATAACTTGAAACAGTTGATTTTTTTGTAAAGTTAATAATTGCTATTATAATTTCCCCATCAAAGTTTATACAATATGAAAATTAAACTTACCACCTTCGATATATCTTGAATGGAATATCAGAACAATACCCTCCCACATATTTCATAACGTACCTCAAAGCAGTTTCCTCAAAGCAGTTGATTGCAAGTAACCACCAACTCAATAGTAACTGATAGACACACATAGGCACTTTGAATGTCTTTGATTTGTCGAATGAAAACTGACCACTAAGTGGAATAATTAACACGTGTCTGCCTTATAACATTTAATTCAAATAATTATAGCTATATTCTATCAAAAATGAATACCCTACATTATCTCAAGCTACAGTTAAATATGTGACAATGGATTTTATAAAAGCGTTAAATTTGAAGCTATTAACGAGTGTTTTCCACTCTTAGATTGAGCATGAAGTAAAATTTGTAGTTTAGAAACAAATAAAAATTGTAATTTGCCAGGGCACGTAGCAAAGCAGTTAATACACTGAAATATTGTGTGAAGTTCGAAATATACTACTTGCGAATTGATAACTGAGGAGTATTTCTTTGTTTTTATACCACTTTATATATACTTTACACGACTCGATTTTCGATACATTTAATGTCTTTTTTAAGTGTGACAAATATACAATGCTTCTTAAGTATAAATAAAGTGGTATAAAAGCATACAAATACTTCTGTCATTAATTAATATAGACTATTGGGTAGTAACGCTTAAAACAATACTAATAAATATCTTTTTGTGGCCTGCTATTGCACAAATCGAAGATGACGGGATAAAGGAAATGTGGATACTGCAGGATAGGGCTACCTGCCACGTATCCCATGAAATTATCTCATTGCTTCATGACAAATTCCCTGAACGTCTGGTCTCGCTTCGCGGCGGCGACCAAGAATAATCGCAGGGTCACGTGATCTCAAACCTAGTAACTTCTTTTAATAAAGATAAATGAAGTTACAAGTTTACCTAAATGATATATTTATATATATTTTATAAAAAGAGATTTATCTAAACAAGTCATCTAAATTTTTAATGTTTTCATCTTACAGGTATGTATTATTTGTTTACAGGCATCAAATTATCATATTTTGTAATTATATAGCTGTATTTTTTTGTAAATGCTAAACTACTTTCAAATGACTTGTTTAAAACATTGTTATGTTAATGTGTCCAAATAAATCAGTGTATAATACACTTGGCGCATGAAGTAAACATTTCATGCGCCATGTTTAGCCTGAAAGCCTGAAAATTTGTGCAAATCCAAATTTACAGGCTTTCCGTAACTTGAAATATTTACTTTATGCTTAATCAAGGAATGAAAAACACTCGTTAAAATATTTGTAAACACTTAAATTAATATCAAGATCTGAGAGTAATTAATTAAACTAAATATATTTTTTAATTTAATTTAACAACTTTAACTTAATTAAAGAAAACTAACTGGTTTTACAAAATGACTAAGCCACAAGTAACTTTGAATTGGAAAGAACATGTTTCTTATGAAAATGTTTTGTTTAAAACTTTCTGGGAAAATCAACAGAATCGACGTACAATTCAATGAGTTTACACAAAAGTAAATACTTTATACAGAATTTAAATATCTTGACTGTGTCAAAAATTCAAGTAATTGTAAAAATTAATTGGAAATTATAAATGAAAAATTGAAAGATTATATATCATATTATTAAATTAACAAACCAAAAACAGCACAGAGTGGGCCATCTAGTGGTTTCTTTTTTATCATAGGTTATTTTGACACTGACATCTTTTTCCCGCTCGAAATCTTAACAGAAAGTCAGTATCATTCCTCCGCGATACGATATGAGTCGCTTTACGCTTGAACAACCTTGGGAAATATTGCAAACTTATTTCCAAAGTGAGTGCTATGTAGCCCAAACAGTGCGTTTGTTGAACAGAAGTTTTGGCCGAAATGAATCACCCACCGCGCCTGCTGTTGCAAGTTTGTGCAAAAAGTTCATGAGACTGGCATGCTAGTGGACAGCACTCATGGTCCTCGTTCTCGTACGGTGCGCACAAACGAGAATGTGGCTGCTGTAACCGAGAGTGTGAGACTCAATCCACGAACATCAACTCGCCGTCGATCTCAACAGCTCAACATTGCACGCACTAGCCTGAGGAGAATTCTGCAATTGAAGGCGCATGACCATCCGCTTCGTTATCGCTTCGCAGTTTGGGCCTTAGAGCAGCTTGAATTGGACAACGATTTTGGGCGAAAAATCATATTTTTTGACGAGGCTCATTTTCATCTTGGCGGCTACGTCAACAAACAAAATTGCCGCATCTGGGACTCGGAAAACCCGCACGTTATTGTCGAGAAGCCAATGCATCCCCGGAGAGTGACAGTTTGGTGCGGATTGTGGAGTGGTGGCATCATTGGACTATTTTCCTTCGAAAATGAGACTGTAAACAACGTTTCGGTCAACGATGAGCATTGCAGAGCCATGTTATCCGACTTTGTTTTAATGAAATTGAAGACATGGATTTGGACGACCTCTGGTTCATGCAGGATGGCGCGCCATGCCACACAGCCCATGCCAAAATCGATCTTTTGCGCACCAAATTCCCAAATCGTGTTATCAGCCGTCTTGGCGATGTCAATTGGCCGCCTCGGAGCTGCGATTTAACCCCTTTGGATTTTTTTTTTTTGTGGGGAACCGTGAAGGACCGATGTTATGCCAACAATCCAGAAACGATTCAAGCACTTCAAGCCAATATCATCCAAGCAATCCGTGAGCTACAGCTCGAAACCATCAACAAGGTCTTGGAAATTTGGAGTGACAGAATGCGCTACTGCGAAGCCAGCCGAGGCAGCCACTTGAACGAAGTTGTGTTCCATAATTAATGGGAATGTTTGCTCTTACTACTAAAGCCAAAATACATGGAAAAAAAATAATTTTGTTTATTTTATTGCATTTTTAAAAAGAAACCACTAGATAGCTTACCCGTTATACGTTCTATAAATTTAAATTGATTTGTTGATTGTTAAAATTATCTTTCGAATCGTAAAAAAATCACCTTGGGCTAATATTATTTATACTTTTTGTAAATGAAATTTCTAACAAGAAGCGAAGCGACCAAACCAACTTTTCAGGCTTTTCTAAACTTAAAATTAACCTTCATGCGCCAAGCGTATAAAATACTGATTTAAGTTTAAAATATTTTGCCTAGGACATGTACCTATATTTTTATAGGAAGGAAACAATTTTTAGTTATTTTTATTAATATTATTTAATCATTAAATCATTTTCTATTTGTAATACAAACATAATTTTCTTTCTTTTCTTTTTTAGGCAGCAGCTCGTCCGCGGTTTAGGAATAGTAAGAGATGTATTTGCTATAAATTTAAATAAAGGCATTACTTATAATTGTAATACTTAAAAATAAAAATAAATTACCATATTTAGTAATGGCCACGTTTGGTGGTTAACACTCGGTATATTGTTAACCTATATTAACTCATTAACGACCAAGCAATTACAGAGTTAACTCTAAACGTTGATTTTAGGTACAATTCTGCACTTCTTTTTTTGATTTTTAAGAATGACTTATTGTATTACTTAATGTGAGTTTCTTTTAGATATACATAATGTATCCGCGTACATTTTTAGGCATTCGTCGATTTTATATAGAAACGTGCAATACTAAGTTTAAAATAAGTGTCTCCACTCCCAGACTAAGCATGAAGTAAAATTCTGAGTTTAGAAAAGCCTTAAAATTTGGTTTGGTCGCTCCGCAAAGCGGCGCAGTCAAACTAAATTTTCAGGATTTTCTAAACTCGAAATTTTACTTCATGCGCCACGCGTCTTAACACTGAAATATTTTGAAGTTAGAAATATACTGATATTTTCTTTTTTTTTTTTTTGAACGAAGTTGTGTTCCATAATTAATGGGAATGTTTGCTCTTACTAATAAAGCCAAAATACATGGAAAAAAAATAATTTTGTTTATTTTATTGCATTTTTAAAAAGAAACCACTAGATGGCTTACCCGTTATACGTTCTATAAATTTAAATTGATTTGTTGATTGTTAAAATTATCTTTCGAATCGTAAAAAAAATCACCTTGGGCTAATATTATTTATACTTTTTGTAAATGAATTAACACTCGGTATATTGTTAACCTAAATTAACCTATTAACGACCAAGCAATTATAGAGTTAATTCTAAACATTGATTTTAGGTACAATTCTGCACTTCTTTTTTTGATTACTAAGAATGACTTATTGTATTACTTAATGTGAGTTTCTTTTAGATATGCATAATGTATCCGCGTACATTTCTAGGCATTCGTCGATTTTATATAGAAACGTGCAATATGAAGTTTAAAACGAGTGTCTCCACTCCCACTAAGCATGAAGTAAAATTTTGAGTTTAGAAAAGGCTAAAAATTTGGTCTGGTCGCTCCGCAAAGCGGAGCGGCCAAACTAAATTTTCAGGCTTTTCTAAACTCGAAATTTTACTTCATGCGCCACGCGTCTTAACACTGAAATATTTTGAAGTTAGAAATATACTGACATTTTCTTATTTTTTAATGAGTAATAATTGAAATATGTATTTACATTTTGCTTCATACATTTTCAAGTCAGGTCAAATAATATAATATATCAAAGTAACTTATTTAGTAATTTAGTTAACAAAAAAATAATAATGTTGAGTGTGTGCATCAATGGCGCTTAATGGGTTAATCTGGATAATACTTCTTTTAATATGCTCGTGCTAATTGTAATTTTTATTATGGTAATCATTTATTGCTTAGTGAATAGTATGAAAGTTTTAAATGGACATAAATAAATGCAAATGTCAATTGAACGGCAACATTAAGATAATGCAAAACAACACAGTAAGCATATCAACAAGTTGTTCCAGCGAAATCCGCGGGAGCGTAAAATCGATAAACGTGAAAGTGTGCGAAGGTGTGAACTTCAAGCAAAACTCTCGTTTATTGCCCACCGTCAGCCAGACATCCGAAACCTATTGCGATTTCAAAAGCAACAAATCAATATCTAGAGATACATCGAAAAATTAATTGAAAATAGAGGTCACGGCCTACATTCGCATCGCAATTAGATTCAGCTAAAACAGGAAGCAGAGTGCCCGGAAATGGTTCTGGGGCGGCGATGGCAATGGCGGTGGTGGCAATGGCGATGATGGTGGGGGGCTTGCCCCTGACACAACGTTAACCTACTTTCCTTGCCGCAATGAGGATGAGCTCGTTTGTGTATTTACCTTTTCCAATTTTCATGTTTAATGATTTTTTTGCCCTCTATTTCTTGTCCCGACTCGGGTCTTTCGCATTAGCCTTAAACAGCTTGTTTGCTTGCGGTCGGCTTCTAAATATAAAGTTGCGTGGGAACTGTTGCTTTCAAATGGCCGTGTGAAGGATTGGAGGCATTCCAGTCCGTGAATAATAACACCTGTTGACGTTATTAGGAGAGATTGCTATTGTTTCCCGCATTCATTTTCAGTAAGTTTCTTGTTAGTTTCCTAATTTTTTATGTCATGCTAACTTAATAGAAAATATAATATTTGGAGATCAACACCGACTGATTTAGTTAGAAATACTTAAAATTGCATATAGTTTATAATTGATACGTAGAAAAGTGATGGTAGTGTTATCTTTGACCGATTCTTTTATAGAGGTTTTTTTTTAAAGGAGTGCTGATTGAAGCATCCGGCTGGGGGATGAGATGTATATTAGGGAATTGACTTAGGCGGTTAGCCATTTAGTCTTGACCAGTTTACTATTTTAATTTTTCATACTAATGAAAATATGGACAACACAATTAACACCCATGGCATCCGGGACGAATATTTTTCGTTAGAAAAATTATTCGCCCCAGGCGAGACTCGAACTCGCATTTTTGCAGTGGACGATTGATCCAGTCTAACGAGTCAGCCGCTGGGCCACCTCAGCCCGTTTTATAGAGGTTGGTGAGTAACATTTCTTAATTTTAATTACCACAATCCTCCAAATAAGAGCGACCATTCGTCCCGGATTCTAGCTTTGCGTCCCTCATATGTATATACGCATCCCGGAAAATGTTCCGAATTAATAATTCGTTTGTTATTGAAATAAAGTTAGTTTCCGTAACATTCCCGCAGAATTAGGTATTCGCAAATACGAATACGAATGCAAATACTCTATCTCAATGTTCGTGAATACTAAATAATTTAAATTTATAATTTATAAGATATATTTTTAATTTCCCCGTGTGCAACACAAAGGATAAGAAAAATATTGTATTTATGAACGCACAGAAAAGTATCTTATGAAAAGCAGATTTGGGTATAATCCTCAAAAAAGGATTCAAATCACGAATCCGAATCCTCTCATTTAATATGATTCAAATCACAAATCTCCAAATCAAAAAACGATAAAATATGATTCGAATCAAAGGATTTGAATCCTAATTTTTGAATAACAAATAGACATTATTTTTAATATCATTCATTTTTTTTTAAGTAAATTAAATCGACTAATCAATCATTTTTAATAAAACTAATTAAAGAATGAAATAGCTCAGTCAACTTAGCCCCCCGAAGTTCGACTTTTTTGAAAAAAACTATTGCGCTAGACAGGCCTTAGCTAGTGCCACAAAAATTAGAGCTAGCGCCATTTAGACAAGAAAGTTACGGGGTTTGAACTTTCGCTAGGTTGATGCTAGCCCCCCGAGTCTGGATTTTTCAAGTTTTTTTACACTATTCGGATTCCTAAGAGCTAGCGCCAGCTAGCGCTACCAATTTAAAAGCTAGCGCTACCCCCACGACCCCAAAAAAATGATAAAACATTTTTAACTCTAGCCCCCCGAAATGAGATATTTTTAATCAAATTGCATGGAAAAAATAGCTTAGAGCTAGCGCCAGCAGAATATGAAAGAAATATTATCTCAAAAATATCAGGTAAAAAAATATTCACATCCAAATTTTGATGCGAGAGCTTTCAGATCCTGTATGCGTATAACCATTTACTTGCTGAATTTTAATACACAATCATGTTTGGCATATAAAATACCGCCTCCAAGAAATATTTCGGCGATGATATGTAATTACCTAATAATTTTTAAGTTGAATACAACATAATATTGTTAATATTGTATAATATTCGTTGCTTTTTTAAAAGAGTTTAATTTAAGGCTTTAGACGAGTGTTTTCCACTCCCAGACTAAACATGAAGTAAAATTTCGAATTTAGAAAAGCCCCGTGAAAATTTGTCTCAGGTCGCTGCGCGACCCTCGACAAATTTTCTACGCGGGGCTTTTCTAAACTCGAAATTTTACTTCATGCTTAGTCTGGGAGTGGAAAACACTAGTTTAAAGCTTCAAATTGAATTGCTGTAAAAACACAACGAATATCTAAAGATTAAAAAAAAAATCTGAATCTTGAATACGTATACTATAAAGAAAAACTCCCTGTATATTGTAGAATTAGGATATTGAGATAGATTGTGTTAGAATGAAAATAAGGTAAATTGAATAGCAACTAAAGGAGCTAAATGACAATTTTGTAGATACCTATGCTATGATTAGGTTGGTTAGATAACATATAGTGAGTTTTACATGCAAGTGTTGGTACATACATAACTCGATGTGTACTTTGTGAATTTTCAGGCATTCGTTGTTTTTGTAACGCGTTCAGTTTGGAAGTTCCAACGAGTGTTTTCCACTCCTAGATTAAGCATGAAGTATAATTTCGAGTTTAGAAAAGCCTTAAAACAATTGTCAGGTACGTCACTGTCTTGTAAGCACTTGTTATCTTGTTGCCAGTGGTAATGGACATTACTTTAGGTACTCTAACGCCGAAAAAAATATTGAAATTTTGTAGTTAGTTCCCGAGTTATAAAGATTTTAATTATCAAGGAATAAAAAAAATGGTTAGGTACCCCACTGTCTTGCTAGCGCTAGCTATCTCGTTAGCAGTGTTTATAAACATCACTTTAGGTGTTCTAACGCCCAAAAACAGTTTAAAATCGCACGGTTAGTTGTCGAGTTATAACGTTTTAAGTTATCAAGTAGTAATAAAAACAACCGTCAGGTACGCCACTGTCTTGCTAGCGCTAGCTATCTCGTTGTCAGTGAGTATAGACAACAGTATAGTTATTAAAATACCGAAAGAAATTTTGAAATCGTACGGTTAGCTTTAAGCGAGTGTTTTCCACTCCCAGGCTAAGCATGAAGTAAAATTTCGAGTTTAGAAAAGCCTGAAAATTTGGTTTGGTCGCGTAGCGCGAAGCGCGGAGCGGCCAAACCAAATTTTCAGGCTATTCTAAACTCGAAATTTTACTTCATGCGCCACCGGTACAAAACACTGACATATTACGAAGTTTAAAACACACCGCTAAACTTTACATTGAAGTAGCTAGCATGTGACAGACTAAGCATGAAATAAAATTTCGAGTTTAGAAGAGCCTGAAAATTTGGTTTGGTCAAACCAAATTTTCAGACTTTTCTAAACTCGAAACAAGTAAACTTCGCTTGAAATCAGTGTCTTATACGCGTGGCGCATGAAGTAAAATTTAGAGTTCAGAAAAGCCTGAAAATTTGGTTTGAACCTGGGAGTGAAAAACACTCGTTTAAAGTTCAAATTGACCGCTTTTATGAAAACAACGACTATTTAAAAATCTACAACACGTAATTGGGTTATATATATACTCTAAAGAAAAAATGCACAAGAAATTATGATTTAAAGCTTTTATAAAAGAAGGAACACTATATACTCGCGACCTAAACAGTATGACATTGTCAATTAACGTCAAAATTTGACACAACTAGGAAAAATCGTTGCAGATACAACTGTCGACATGCTCTCTAAAAAATTTGAACCACACATTCTACATCATTGAGTCATAGGACATCTTTCCCGAATTCCACTATACACGTATGTTTTATAAATACAGGGAATTACATTAGAATAGAGTGGGGAGTTGTGAGACACGCCAATATGTGCTATATTAGAAAAGTTTTGAATGTTCCAACAAGTGTCAATTTTATTGCTCGACATGATCTTAGTTTTGCATAAGTATTCGTCAAAAGCGCTTTTCAATTTTGTTTTCAAATTTTGTATAAGAAGTTTTTTCGACCATTAGTGTCTGCAGTATTTTTACTCACTTCTTAAAGCTGATTACAAAAATAATTATTGAAAATTATTTTCAATGGTTTACTTTTCAACACACACACGGAATTTAACATAAACATTCGATATTCAAATGTTTAGTCATTATTAAAATAATGACTAAATTTAGTCATGAATAATTTAGTTATGTTGGTCTGTCAATCCGTTGCCAATATTGGCAGTTTATTTGGAACTTCAGAGTATTTCAGTGTTTTATACGCTTTTCTAAACTAGACATTTTACTTTATGCTTAATCAAGGACTGGAAACACTCGTTAGAAACTTTAAAATTTATGATATTTAGAAAAAACAAATACGTAAAAATTTACTTTTTTCAAAAGGCACTAATCTCTTGTAATATGCAGAAATGCTGTCTATCAAATATTCCTTAATCTAAAATAACTAACTATATTTATAAATTTTATATAAACTTTAAATTAGCATTGGAACTTTGTCACAGAAAAATAAACCAATTTCATCGCTTAATAGTTAATTTGCCTCAAAGAATAATATATCAGAAAAATGTTGCGTGGGTGAATCTAGTTCGGAAAACATTTCATCCAAAGTTTTTTTATTGGATCACTTGTTAGCAGTCGTGAGCAGTCATCGATCACGTACGTAATTACCTAAAAGATATGAGGAGAGCTATTAACGATCAGTTAAATATAATTTATTTATATATTTCCATTCAGCAGTGCCACGCGTCTTTTAATTAATTCAGTAAAAAATTACATTTATGGAGGCTAAATAATATCATTTTTAAATTTAAATTTCAAATTATTTATGTTGCTCTTTGATGTCCCGAATTGCGTTGAAATATCCTATAACAAAATTGTGATTTTTTCCGCCAGTAAATTATGATTATTTTAATTATGTAGATAAGATATTTTAAAAATTTTATATAAATAAAGAGTGTACTTGAATTAATGAACAGGGTCCTAAGGGGGATACGCAGCATTATTTTACATCTACAGGGTGTCTACGCTAACTCGTTCGTTAAAAGTTTATGGGGTTGCCGTTGCACTAAAAATTTGAAAAAATCCTAGTCATACGGTTGAATCAGTTCTCCTCATGTGAATTATTTTCAACTTTATATCACTTCCGGTTCCACCGGAAGTAGTACCAAGTTTGTTATTTTAAATGGAACACCCTATATATTAGTAATTTTTTGGATTTCTCGTTTAAACTGCAACATATTTTATTCGAACATATGTACACTTATCTCTTATAGTTTTGAAGCAAAAAAAATATTTCAAAAATTTTGACCTCTAAAAGGCATCTTGAAATCTATCTGTAACTTCCCTTAAGTGTAAGATAAAAATATGATTTATACCTCTACTTGTACCTAGAGGATGCCTCTATCAGTGTATTAATTGGAAACTGTCAATTTTGATAATAACTGTTCTTAAAATGTCAATATCAAAGTGCCCTCTTCAATATCTAGTAATTCATTTTTTAAATGGAATGACCTATTTTTTATCACATGGTACGATTGGCGGGAAGATTTCCTACAAAAAAGTATAAACAACTATACTCCTAAAGCAAGTGGTTTTCGAATTATTTCGAAGATTCGTTTTTCGTCGCATTTATGCAGGGAATAATGCGCGCAGAAGTCACAACTGAATTTTAGTAGGCAAGTAGTAATGCTTTTGTTTTGTCGCTTATGTAATGCGAAATGTCAAATAATAAAAATAATTAGTAGAAAGTTATACAGAAATCAAAAAAATGAATAAATACACCCATCAACAAATTATCAATTTATTCTTTATACATGGCAACTGCGATAGAATTGGTACTCGAACATGTAGAATATTTAATGAAACCTTTCCACATTTGCCGCCGATGAATAAAACAAGATTCAGAAGATTGGAATTTAATTGGCAGTTGCCATGTATAAAGAATAAATTGATAATTTGTTGATCTGTGTAATTATTCATTTTGTTGATTTCTGTAAAACTTTGTACTAATTGTTTTTATTATTTGACATTTCGCAATACAATCGCAACAAAACAAAAGCATACTACTGGCCTACTAAAATTCAATTGCGACTTATGCGCGCATTATTCCCTGCATAAATGCGACGAAAAACGAATTTTCGAAATAATTCGAAAACCACTTGCTTTAGGAGTATAGTTTTATAATACTTTTTTGTAGATAATTTTTCCCCCAATCGTACAATGTGATAAAAATTGGGTTATTCCATTTAAAAAATTGAATTACTAGATATTGAAGAGGGCACTTAGATATTGACATTTTAAGAACACTTATTGTGAACATTGACAGTTTCCAATTAATTCGCTCATAGAGGCATCCTCTTGGTACAATAAATCATATTATTATCTTATTCTTAAGAAAAGTTACAGACAGATTTCAAGATGCCTTTTAGAGGTCAGAATTTTAGAAATATTTTTATTCTTGGAAACTATAAGAGATAAGTGTACATATGTTCGAATAAAATATGTTGCAATTTAAACGAGGAACCCAAAAAATTACTAATATATAGGGTGTTCTATTTAAAATAACAAACTTGGTGCTACTTCCGGTGGAACCCGAAGTGATATAAAGTTGAAAATATTTCACATGAGGAGAACTGATTCAACCATACGACAAGGATTTTTTTCAAATTTTTAGTGCAACGGCAACCCTATACACTTTTAACGAACGGTTTAGCGTAGACACCCTGTATTTCCGCAAAAATATAACTTGAAAAAAATTAATTAGTATTGTTGAAATTTTGCATATTTTTCACTTTTTGAGAACATTTGGTTATTTACGTGAATAAATGTCTCGTGGATGATTAAGAATGTTTTAGAGTTTATTTATTTCAAGGCGTGACGCGTATTTCCCGGGAATTCCGAATTTTTGAGATCGCTTAAATACAGGCAGATTATTTGTAATGTCGGTTGAATAAATACGCGCACATTTGTCAGTGATCAAACGCGTGTGTATTTTTATTATTAATTATTTTCAATGATAAATTATGAGCTATCTATTGCAGTTTCATAAAGAGCAATGCGCTAATTTATCTTCTTACAAATTTATAAATATCATTAAACAATATGTTTGTGAATGTTTTCCAACTAAAGTCACTCGTACATTTAACAATGAAGTAGTTTGGTACAATAGTGATCTTAAAAAAATGCGAAAAACACTTACATTTTTGTAGGAGGCCAGTTTAAATTACCTGGACTTAAACAAAATTATATTCAATTTAAAAAAAGGTACAAAACTGCTGTTCAAGAATCAAAATTTAAAGCAAATAAAAGTTTTATTAGTCAATACACTAATAAAGTTAAGGCGATGTGGTCTTTAGTCAAAATAAAACTAATAAGCTGTGACGTAAACAATAACTGTGATACAATGCTAAATGATTTTAATATGTTTTTTACCACAATAGCTTCTAAGATTGTATTAAACTTACCAAATAGTAATGTAGATCCCATTACTCTAATGTCTGCTAATTCTAATATTAATACCAAGTATTTTTCATTTACCGAGGTGAGCGAATTTCAAATTCGTGAAACTATTAGATCATTAAAAAACAAACGCACGAGATGTATACGGAATGACTGTCGGTGTGATAAAATACATTAAAGATACGATTATAACACTTGTCACTCAAATAATTAGCTTGTGTATACAAAGTGATGTGTTTTCTGATTGCCTCAAGATAGCTAATGGCATTCCTTTACATAAAAAAGGGTCACATAATGATATTAATAATTACCGACCCTTCTCTATATTGCCTATTATTTCCAAAATATTTGAGAAAATTCTGTTTAATCAAATTATCATATTTCTAAATGATAACAATTTACTAATCGTCAATCAATTTGGAATTCGCAGAGGACGATCAGCTGGGGACTCAGTCCGGGTCCTTGCAGAAGAATTTACAAACTGCTATAAGACAGGAAAATACTGTGCAACATCTTTGTTTGATCTTAGCAAGGCATTTGACTGTGTCCGAAGTGACGTTCTACCGCGGAAGTTATATTTTTATAATTTTAATCCGGAGAGTTGCCGTCTACTTAATTTCTATTTGCCAAACAGAACTCAGCGTGTTGTATTTAAAGAAATGTCATCTAAACCAGCTGGTATATCATATGGGGTCCCTCAAGGTTCCATTCTTGGCCCACTGCTCTTATTGATATACATCAATGACCTACCTGCTCACATCAATGATGGAATTATTATAATGTACGCCGATGATACCACTGCATTGAACACATCGGATACATTTAAAGATGCTTAGAATAACAGGAGCATTGTAAACAATAAAGTGTCCGACTGGTTCAATGCCAACCGACTTTCTTTGAACACAACTAAAACTACAAATGTTTCATTTTCTCTAAAACGAACCAATGAAGAGGATGGCACTGCTTCTCGAGGTTACACTTAATTCCAAATTATACTGGAAGGAACATGTGAAACTTCTTGGTAATAAACTGAGTAAAAATACATACCTTTCAAGAAATCTAAAAACTACACTGCCTGGATATGCACTGTCATCTGTGTATCGTGGACTTTTACAGTCACATGCTAGCTACTGCATTTTGGTATGAGGTCACTCCAGTGAGGCTGTGAACATTTTCAAACTACAACGAAGAGCTATTAGAATATTAAGAGGGATTGGATATCGTAATGACTGTCAAAGCCAATTCATTCAATTCAAAATACTCACGATACCAAGTTTATTTATATTGGAGTCTTTATTACATGTTCATAAAAACGTTAATAAATATATAACGCATGATAGCATCCATACTAGAGGTAGTCATCTATTATGTATTGCACGAGCGCGATTGCAGAAGGGAAGAAATGCATATAATTATTATGGACCAAAAATATTTAATCTACTGCCCCCTTCAGTAAAAGCGAAGTCCTATGATAACTTTAAAAAAGTATTAAAAGAATTTCTCGTAAACAAAGCACTTTTCAGCATTGAGGAATGTATTTCTGGTGGATTTGGAGATTTGAAATTTTAATCTGTTTGTACTGTGTTATTTAATATTTGATATAATTTAGTTTTATCGATAGCTTTATATTGTATTTATTTGAAACTGATTTTATAATGCCAAATATTATTTTGTATACCGTATACTATGACGAATGTAAGCCCTCTGGTGAGACATGAATAAATTACTTACTTACTTACTATCGTAGAGTTGATTAATTCAGTTAAACTCTGAATAATTTTCTCAATAATTGCTGAAATTTGATTTACTTCCAATAATAATCATTTTTATTGATCGATCAATTATATTTGATAAGGTTTTGAAAACAATAACTGCGATTGTTAAAAAATTGATGAAATTTGTATATACAGGGAGTATTTCATACCATATGTATATGAAATGCAGGGTGAGACTTTTTTCATGTTCTCTATGGGGATGTCGGAACCTATAAGAAATAGAGAAACAGTTAAATGGGCAAAGTAGTGCAGTTTTACGAGCTGAATAAAAGGACATTTGTAACATTTTATAAAAAGTCAAGGGTAACTAGATATATAATGGTTTGTAAATTAAATTCACTTGGTTTTGTTTCACTTATATGTATTTTATTTTCTACTAGTTTCGGCTTAATGTCATTATCAAGAATGATGTACAAATGGATTTGTTTGAGAATATATACAGTTTCGAGTTTTAGGTTTTATTGGGTAATAAGGGCATTTAATATCGGGGAATTCCAAAGGTCTTCGTTGTCGTTGACCACATTTTTACTTGCCTTTATGGCTTTTGAAATTTCTAAACCCTCCCGGTAGTTATGCGTTAATCCCTTATTACCTGTATGCAGAATTTTTATATCGTTTGAAGAAAAATGGTGATTAGATGTGATACAGTGCTTAGAAAAACCGGTGGTTTGTATTTTATTCTCTATGTCTTTTTTATGCTCTTTTAACCTGATATCAAAAGACCTGCCGGTTTGTCCTATATACACTGCATCACAATCATCACATTTTAATTCATAAATACCACTTTTCTTCAATTTACAATTTTTAGTTTTGATTTTATTGTTAACTATTAATTTTCCTAAATTATTTGTGTTTGTCAAAATTATGTTATTATTCTTTCCTTTTAAATTATTTTTGATTTGTAAAGACAGTGGCTTAATATATTCTAATCTATTCCATGCTATTGTGTCTGAATTTGTCCCACTATAAAAGTAATTTCGTAATTGTTTGTGTTGTTTCTTTTTTAACATTTTATTAATTAAATCTTACGTGTAGCCATTGTTAACTGCTATTGTTTTTATTGTGTCTAGTTCATTTTCAAAGTCTATTTTATTTAGAGGGATATTGACGAGTCTGTGTAAAAGGGCGTGGAATGTACTGTATTTAATCTGACTATGTGTATTTGAACATTCTGGTATGATGACATCTGTGCAAGTTTCTTTTCTATATATTTTGTATGACAATTTATTGTTTACTGTTTTCGTGAATGTAATGTCAAGAAAATTGAGGCTGTTATGTATTTTTTTTTTCAACTGTAAACTGAATGTTTTTGTTAATTTTATTAATGAAATTTGTGAATGTTTCCAGTTGTCTATTTGTACCTGTCCATATACAAAATACATCGTCTACATATCTTGCCCAGAAATAATAAATAAAATAATAATAATAATAATAATACATCATTCTTGATAATGGCATTAAGCCGAAACTAGTAGAAAATAAAATACATATAAGTGAAACAAAACCAAGTGAATTTAATTTACAAACCATTATATTTTAAAATGTTTTACCAAGTGATTAATGAGAAAAAGGTGTCCGATGTAACTAGATATTTTCAAAAATGTTAGTGTTGAATAAAATGTTATCAGGTATTTTATATTGACATTAGTTTTAGAGATATAACATTAACTTGCATTTTTTAAATAGAAACCATATTTTGACCATGTCATCATTAGAAATAGATTTTTTTTCTCTTTAATCTGATATTTCACTTGATGTACTTATTAGTAAAAATAACTACGTTATTAACAATTTTCTATTTATTTTACAACAAATAAATAGAAAAATAGTTTGCCGTCAAAAAATTGCAATTATGAAACAATTACAGCTTTTTAATACACGAGTTTGTTAAATTTTTGTCAAATAAGTTTATTTGGAAGTTATGTATATAAACATATGGAAATTGATAGGAAATAATGTCTATAAAAACAGTTGTTTTTAACACTAAATTAATTGACAAAAAGACAATGAAACTACTGTTACCAAAATCGCAATTGTTTTATTGTAGTCATCATTGTATGGCTAACTATTTTTTTGTAAATAAAATAGAAAAGTTAGTAACCAAGTTATTTTTGTAAATAAATTTGTCAAGTGATATATCCGATTAAAAAGAAAGAAAAACCTGTTTAATGACGACATAGCCAACTATGGTTTCTATTGAAAAAAAGCAAGTGTGTGTTTTATCTCGAAAACTAGAAAAAATCTAATAATATTTTCTTATTTAGTGAAAAATTATCTAAAACTTTGGAATTTATATTTTGTTTTTCTATCTCTTCTAATAACCAACAATAATCGATTTGTAAAAATCGGCATTTTTCACATTTTCTAAAATGTCTTTTTATTCAGCTGGTAAAATTGCACTACTTTGCCCACTTAACCGTTTCTCTATCTCTTATAGCTTCCGAGATCTTCATAGAGAACATAAAAAAAACTTACCCTATATATCCTAAAATAAGACCTTTAGATATTAAGAATGAAGTAAAATTTCGAGTATAGAAAAGCCTGAAAATTTGGTTTAGGTTTTTCCAAACTCGAAATTTGACTACATGCTTAATATGGGAATAGAAAACAGCCGTTTAAAGATTCAAATTAAATTTAAAAAAAATCTTATCAAATTTACATCGTATGCATATGTATACTTTAAAGAAAAATGGCCTGTTTGTTTGTTAAAACTAAAACAAAACATTGATATAAATATATTTGATAAAAAATTATAACCAAATCGTAAACTCATTTAAATAGTATATTTAATTTACTTAAAAGAAGGAAAACAAACCGCGTATTAAACATAAATATTACCCATAATTAATCTGTTAATTAGAGTATAAAGAAAAATTAATGAAGCTCATGTAGACTAACAATAATTTGTTTAATTAAACAAAGTGCAAATGAAATCAATTAAAAAACACAAACCCGCACAAAGCAAATACAAATACCTGTACGGTCTCAACAATCAATAAAACCGGTTAATTTTAAACAAACACCGCATCCGTGCGCCGATTAGATAACAAAACCGATATTTGATGTCCTCAATAATTATTATCAAACTAACAAAGTTCACTGATTTAATCCGATAATAATGATAATGCAATGGAGATTAAATTGTGTACTGATTTTTCGAGATTAATTATAATGATCGTGATGTAGCTGATTTAAAATTAACGCGTGTGTGAAAAATTGAAATAGATGGATAAACAATTAGGTTGAAACGTCAATATGTTATCATAACAATTTAATATTTACTTTTTCATTAATTTTCCTGGAATGAGATGTAAAACTTGAGTTGATGAAATTTTATAAGGACTGACGACTTTCATTACAATTCTATTTACCTCAATAATTACATTATTTACAGGATTAAGAACTGTTGGGGACCCTCGTGGGTCAGTGAGTAGCGCTCCTGCTCGTAGGCCGGAGAGGACCCGATCAAAATATCCACAAAGTCTCTGAAGAATGTCTAAGAATGAAATTTTAAAGAGCAGAGATTTCCTATACAAAATTAATTCGTTTGTTTAAGCAAAGTGAGCTTTGGAAACAAAACCAACTCGATTGGTTTCAAAGAAAATATTTACAAATCGCGAAACATTTTAAGCACACTATTTTTAATGTAAATTGCATATTTTAATGGAAAAACTGCAAAATATTCAGGTATTTAAATTTCTGAAAATTAGTACATACGAATAAGTACTTTAATTCTTTGCTTAAAAGAAATTATCAAAATTATGCCAAACAAGTAGATAGAAGACCAGCATTACGGCTGGCAATATAGTGTAGATGTTTTGATAGGGTTCTGGCTAGAGAGTCGTGAGTTCGAATCCTAACGGAGGGTGTCACTTTCTTATGGGCAAATTGTCACCCTCTGGAGTCATGGATGTTGTATGAATGCGTTGTGACGTCCATATGAATAATATAACGTGTGTATGTGGATAAGTTAATTTAATTAAAAACTAATTATAAATATAAATAGCAGCTGACTGGCAGAGAGCAGAGCTCAAAAAAAATTATAACTTTTTTTAAAACTAATTGTGGACATTCAATTACATTATTTTAATAAAAAAATATATAGACATTTAATAATTATAATAAATTAATTTATATGAAATGCCATGTGTATCTATTTTTTGTAAGTCATATAGTAATGTAATAATTATTTAATAATCATTTGATTATATATACTAAACACGTACAGGAAATCTACGCGCAAACACGAATACATCAAACAGTATAAAGCACAGCGCTTATTTGTACATGGAGCGTTTGTGATTTCCCATCGTTATTAAAATACATACATGTTTTTAATTCAACTCTCCACCTTTGAGCCCGAATCCCTCATGTATGTTTTATTATATTCAATAACGTGTTTTATAATATTTTTATATTATAAAGGGTAACCTGCGTTTGAGGTATTTTTTTTATTGATAGCAATATACAAAATGTATTAATATTTATAATTAGGTAATTTGAAGAGTAGAGAAAACCTATAATACGAATTCTAAACATTAAAACAGAAATAGACCTTTACGAACCGATTGTGTGAAAATTGTTCACCCATGAGCATAGTGCAATATTTTTTGAAACGAACTAAATTATTATAATAATAGAGGCATGATAAATGCACGAGTACATAGTCACATTAATAAGAATTCTTAATTTTAATGACTGTTGTCTTATGTGGCTAAATTTAAAATTCTATAACTTACTTTTAGTGGTTTACTGTTATCCTAAAAAAATCGATAAACGATATGATGATAGTACTAATAATATTTTATTCTTGAGATCCTTGGCTATCGACCGTCAGTCTATTAGCCTGAGTCGTAGTTGTCATTGTCCTGTCGGTTAGTTATGTTTCATGTGAGATGAGATGAATTGATGAATGGTGGTTTCTGGGTTGTTAAATTTGGGAGAAATATTGGGGTTTCCTACTAGACAGAGGTGATTAAGGATGTCATGGATGTGTGGGTTAGATGCGAATTTTTGGGACAGTTGGGTAAGTCGTTGTTGAATAGGGATTAATTCTGTTTTTTCATACAGTAAAGTATTGGAGGGGTTGTGAAGTGGGTTATTGGGGTGTCGGATTTTTGTGAGGACTCTGAAGGCTGATCGTTCTGCTACTTCGATATTATTTAATGTTGAGGGACGCGGGTTAAGGAAAAGGATTGAAGCATATTATAATAAGGGGCAGCAGATCATTTTGTAGATGTAGACTGCTGTTTTTGTCGTAATTCCTTTAATCTGGAAGGTTAACGATATTGGAAATGGAGTTTGAAGGATAGTTTGGGGTCGAAAGTGATGCCAAGGTAATTACAAACCGGGGATGGGCTGATTACGGTGTTTGATGTGTTTATGCTAAATAGGGAATTCAGCGGTCTGTGGAAGGGTATGAACAGATGGGATTTATTGGGATTAATGGATATTCTCCATTTAGCAAATCAAAGAGATAGGGAATCTATTAGCCTTTGGAGAGTCAAGAGAGTTTTAGGAAGGGTGGATTGGTGTGTTATAGTGTCGTCAGCAAAGAGAAGAAATATGCAGAGGGATTAGGGTACTGTGGGTTAGAGTTGTATATGTCATGAACATAGATGTTGTACAGGAGGGGAGATAATGGAGAAACACCTTGTTGGGGGACAAAATGCCGGGAGATGGTATTTTGGACGCGGACATTAAGGAGTCGATTGTTCAGGAAATTATCAATGAGATATTGAGGGAGTTGCACTTAAACAGCAAACCTTGATTCCAGACTAAATCAAAGGCCTTTTTATATCTAGGAATAATATAGCTGATTTTTTGTTTTCGAAGGTGTGCTGTTTGGCAGTTGGAGGTTAGGATAGTGAATGGGAGAGTAGTTGATCTATTTTGGAGGAATCCAAATTGATAGGGAGGAATGTGTTGGGAACAATCTTTCGGGGCTGAATACTAATAATAATAATAATAATTTCGGGGCTGAATACTAATAATATTTTGACTGATTATTAGAATTGTCATATTAAGATCTGTTGGCAATAGATTATATATGACCTTTTGGTAAATTACATATTTGCAGGTAGGTGACACTGAATTATAACCTCTAATTTTTGCAGTTAGTTCGCTCGTGTGTCGTTTAATAAAACACTTGTTTTATAATACAGGGAATTTTTCTTTTAGATAAACATATGCACAAGCTGTAAATTTTCCGACATCCGTTGCTTTTAAAAGGATCAAGCATGAAGTAAAATTTCGAGTTTACGTGAACATTTGTCGAGGGTCGCGCAGCGACGCAAGACACATTTTCTGGGCTTTTCTAAGCTTGAAATTCTACTTTATACGCCAAGCGTATAAAACACTGATTTCAAATGAAGTTAAAATATACATAAATTCACAATATTTTTGTTTTGTACGTGTGGCTGCGCGACCCTCGACAAATTTTCACGGGGCTTTTCTAAACTCGAAATTTTACTTTATGCTTAGTCTGGAAGTGACAAACACTAGTTTATAGCTTCAAATTGAACTCTTCTAAAAAAAAAACAAAGTGAACATTTTTCTTTGAGGTATGCATATGCATAAGCTGTAAATGTTCCGCCATCCGTTGTTTTTCAAAAGAGTTTAGTTTGAAACTTTTAGGATTTATATGTCAATTTCTAAGGCGTGTAGCCAACTTAAATAAAAATAAAAAGATGAAATTATAGAACTCCGAAGTTATTTCTTTTTTTAATAAATATACGATATTTAGAATATGGAAAAGTGTCTCAAACAAATTTTGTTGTACTTTTCTTATTACTATTTATAAAATATTCAGAAATAAGTTTATTTTGCTGTTTTTCGTTATATCTCGGTAAATACTGATACATCACATCTCATCAGTATACATTTTCAACTTTACTTAAAATCAATGTTTATATGCGTGGCGCATGAAGTAAAATTTCGAGCTTAGAAAAGCCTTAAAATATTGTTTGATCGCATAGCGCTACGCGCTTCATGTTTAGTTTGGGAGTGAAAGACACTCATTAGTTTAAAATATATCATATTTAGTTAACTCTTAGCATTTTTTGGATTTTGCTGTAATATTAATCAAATAAAAAAATCTTTTTAAAAAAAGTTGTAGATAATCGAAAAATTAGCATTTCTTGCTTATTCACTTTATGTCGTAGCTCTTTTAGTTATTTTTTAAAAATTGTTTTAACAATGTGAATTTTTCGAATTACTTTGAATAAGTGAGCTATTGCTAAATAACGTTAGTTTGACCTTGTCATGATTAATATTTTGTGGAAAACTGAAAACATAAATGAGGCTTACGAACAAAGTTTAATAGGAATAAGAAACATTTGTTGAAAAATAGGGTAGGTAAAAGCTATTGATTTCAAGTAACTAAAATGGTGAAAAGTACTATGATAGACATATCCATTTTATTTCGTTTGTAATTGAAATTGCTTCTAAATTGATCTGTACAACATCTATCAATTACAATGGATTATTAATATTATTTTATTCAAAACAAGTATATAGTATAAAAATACACATCTTATTGGGGGACTTATTTAAAGGCAAATAATTATATAAACATGGATCCGGTTTACATTATTTACAAAATTACAGCTAATTTAAAGTTTGTGAGATCAAGAATAATTATTAAATACAATTAAAACGAACCACGAAATAAAGATTTGTAATATTAATAATATGAAACCAAGCGTAGCTCATGTAATAACATTTCGAGTTTAGGAAAACCTTAAAATATGGATTGGTCGCTCTGCTTTGCTACACGACTAAGCCAAACTTTTAGTTTTTTCTGAACTCGAAGTGGAAACACACGCTGGAAGCTATAAATTGACCGCTTGTATGAAAATAACGAATTTCAGCAAATTTACTCTGTGATTATCGGGATATTTATAGTTAAAAGAAAAAAATCCACATAACTAGAATAATGCAAATTGCGGATTTTTGATATTTTGTTGGAAAACAGTTAAAATACTTTGACAATTCTGTCAATTTGTGTTATTTTTCTATAAAAGGATTAAAATATTTAGCTTTTTGTCTAGAACTACTTGTATGTGGAACTACTAGAAACAAAACCAGAACAACACGATAAGGTTTTTATCTTGAAACAATATTACAAACAAAATATGTCAAACTTAATGTAATTAAATTTTAAGAAATATCAATTACACAAGCCAAATAAAATTTTGTGATTTGAATTTGTTCATTTTTATGAAGTTTTGGTAGCTAATCTAATAAAGAATCAACATTTTTTTGAGAAAGATGCATGGATTTCATTTGCTAATGTTATTGAAGGTTTTTTGGGAAATAACAAGGATCCTAACTACAAGGAAATTGTGAAAAACATGCTACAGAAATTTATGGAATTGGGATTTAATATGAGCAAAAAAGTTCACCTTTTACATTCGCATCTTGGTCACTTCCCCGAAAATCTTGGAGATGCGAGTGGGGAGCAAGGTGAGAGGTTCCACCAAGACATGAAAGAAATGAAACGCAGGTATCAAGGTCGGGGGAATGTTTTAATGATGGCTGATTATTGCTGGTCAATAAAAAAGGAAAATCTGGCCCTGGAATACAGAAGAAAATCCACTAAACGACGTTTTTTATCCAAGAGGAAACGATCTTCTGGAAAGAAAATAAATTAATGATTGTTTAAGACTTTTTACAATTTAGTTTACTATTTGTAATTTGTTTTTGTCTCTATATCAATAAAAGTAGCGTTTAAAAAAAATATTAATTAATTTTCAACATTGATAAAAAAAAAACCTTACGTGATAGGGCAAAATTATACTCGGATTTTAATGCAGAAGATCAAAATTATACAAAATCAAATGTCAGATCGAAATCAACTTTAAAAAAGTCAAAACTTGTTGAGTTGTGTTATTACTGTTATATTTCATGTTTTAACATAGGTTCCCACACCTTGTGTAAGCATGAAGTGCAATTTAGAGTGTAGAAAAGCCTGAAAATTTGACGCTACGCTTCGATCCGGGGTCAAATCTAAATTTTCAGGATTTTCTAAATTGGAAATGTTACTTGATACACGAGGCGGGTCTTAGGCAAGATTGTTTAACGAGTGAGAAAATTAACCATTATTCAGGAGAAAAGAAAATGTGAGTTGTTTTACATTTAAATACTGATCACGTATGTAGTACTGTCTACACTTAAGCACATGGTTACTTTAGATGTTTAAAATGTTGGACACATGACGGAACGACGAGCGGTCTCCAAAGTTACACCGGTCAATCTTTCAATGGATATCGCCCGCGGCTGTAATCTCTTGGCGAAGGTCCTGCAGTACAGACTAGGCGGTAGCTAGGATTTTTGATAATTTCAACCCTACCCCGAAATTTTCAAAACCCCTAGCTACGGCCTTGTCTGTATTGGAGAACCTTTGAGATTACAGCGGAATCTTCATTGTAACATTAACCAAAGTATAGATGTATTACCCAAATTAGGCACTTGAACGGTAGAACAGCATTTCCCGAACGTAGGCAAGACAGTCCTGAAAACGTAGGGCCGTAAATGTGCCATTCGGCGCTGGCTCTTGCAGAGATAACACCATTGAAATCCCGTCCGATGCACCACCTAGCATGTGCACGCAAGATCCTTTTTTTTAAATAAATGTGCGCCTAATGTAGTCAGGTTCCACTATCTCTTTTTTGGAGCAGCGAAAATACACGAACGGCACTCGTTCTGCGCATGAGAGTGCCTAATTTGAAAAATTCCAGTATAACTTTGGCAACCGCTTGTCCTTCCGTCATATGTTTAGCCGCCAACGATCAGCATTTTGATCATCTAAAATAACTATGTGCTTAACTAAACACAGTAGTACTACATGTATGATCAGTATTTAAATGTAAAAGAAATCACAATAAATAGTTTTCGTTCCTTAAAGTGTGTATATTTTTTTCTGGCGGACTCTGTGCACTATGCCTACAAGTTGTAACCAATTCATGCAACCAAAACCAGTTTTGAATAAAAACGCTATATTTGACATATAACATATATTATATCTAAAATATAATAATCAATCTTGACACAATTGAAATAAATTCAATTATCTGAATAATGATCTCTATTAATAACACATTGTTTTTTTGTCTTACTTCTAAACTAACTATTACGTAGTAAATATACTATTCTATTCTATTCTATACATAATAAACGAATAAATGTTATCGTAAAAATGTTTAACATTTTGTTACAAACAATTTGAATAGTTTATTGCAATTTTGCATACATTTTATTTGAAGTACCACCATATAAATAGCCCAACACTTGTGTAATTGTGTCAGTGTGATGAAGTGGGTAGAAATTTTACGTGATGTTTGAAAATAAGATTACATCTTTAATTCGGTCAGCGGCGTGATCGATCATATCTACACGTGACGTTTATTTAATTGCCACGTTACGAAATTGGAAATTGAAATTTACGAATTCACGGATGGCGCCTTAAAGTTTAATAACGGAAGAATAATGGAGCAAGGGGCTGTTTATCAGAAATTTAATTTTAGCTTATGACCCGATTTTGGCGAAGAGTTTCGTAAATAAATAAGATAGAGCTGAATGCATCTCCTGCTAATACGAAATCGATTCGGATTAGTTTTTAGGAGTTTTTAGGGGGTGCAGATACATCTAGTGGTAGCAAGTCGAAGTGTGATTCAGCGGGATAAAAATTTCCTGTTTGGAATTGAAGGGTTACTTTATTTAACAGGAAACGTTTATAACTTTAATTTGGTTCTCATTGATCACTTGATGAAACATTTTACCTAATATTTGAATTTTAATTAAAGGCACTTGGTTTGTTTCGCGAATTTCTTTATTATCCAACTAGTTTCGACTTATCGTCATTCTCAAGGAATAATGTATAGAAAATATATTTTTACAGAGTTATATACTAAATCAGGTAGTAATGGCAGTGAGGATGGGGGAGTGCCAGATGTCTTCGCACTCATTTACAACGTTTTTCCCTCGTTTTATGGCCTCATGAATTTCTAGGCACTCTCTAAAATTTAAATCCCGTCCATTACTGCCCGAGTGTAAAATTGAAAAATTGGCCGGATCAAAAAAGTGGTTGAATTTTATGCAATGCTTAGCAAAACCTGTCGATTGTTTATTATTGAGAATTGATTTCTTGTGCTCATTCAATCGTATTTCGAAACTTCTTCCGGTTTGACCTATGTACATTGCATCGCATTCCCTGCACTGGATTTGATAAATGCCGCATATTTTTAATTTTATTTACAGGAAATGTTTATTTATAGTAGACAGCGGCCCCGGAGGCTAGGGCTTAAGGCGACATTCGTAGGGGTACCAATGTCGCCTTAAGGTATGGGTATAATGTGCATTAACGAGCAATGAAAAGTCTAAACAAATTTACTGACACTATTTTACACTCTACAAAGAACTCCCTATTATTTTTACCACTTCTAAAAATCATGAAAAATAAATCAATCCAACGAAATTCTACTTTGAGCGCTTGTTTCAAACACAATTTCTAAGCATCGAAAAAGTTCCTTAAGAATAATTATACACTTTTCGATATACTGAAATTGAGTTGACATTTTAGAAACCAAAGAGATTGTAAAGATAGTGAAAAATTCCCGAAACGACTGTTTATAGTATAAATATAAGGACCAATTTTTGTTTACGTCATTACATTAAGGGCCGGTTGCACCAAACACCTTAAACTGGTTCAACTCTGAACTTGAGTTCAAAGTGACATTAGTACAATAGGAACTGTCATCTTGAACTTGAGTTCAGCTTGAACCCGAGTTCAACATTTTTGGTGCAACTGGGCCTAAGTTATCGGATTTGAAATTAAATGAGCTTTTATTTAAGCTTAAGCACATTTTTGGTGTTTAAACATTACGTTCAGTAGATACGCTCAAAGATGAACATTTTAGAATCAAGTTTTTTTTCAAATCGTTTGATGAAACAAAAATGTCACTACTAATTTACGCGTCAGAGTAATATTACTTTTATTTTGCTGAATGTGAACGAGCATTTTACTTTAATTGAAATCAATGTATTATACGCGTGGCACATTAAGAAAAATTTTGAGTTTAGAGAAGCCTGAACATTTAGAATTGCCGTGCGCGACTTTATAATCATACAACAAAATATAGTAATTAACTATTAAAATATTTTTATTTTTTTATCGCGTGCTCATTTTTCAAAATGTCCGCAATTGTGCTCACTAAAAAAAATCTAATCGCTTTAATAACACATATAATCTACAGAAAATCGAGATAAACCTCTACATAAATACTGTGATTTATGTGGGTTAACGCACAACACGAGTAACAATGCTCAGATTGACAGTAATTGCAGTTTTAGTGGCGGCTTGCGCCGGTAAGTATTTATTTCACTGGTTGTCTAATCTAAATTATCCATATCAGTAACTTAAAATGCAAGTGGTTTGACATAAAACTTAAACCTATCAATCGTTTGATAAACGTAGGAAAATATTTGACTTTTAAATAAGGTCATTATATAATTTAATTATCGAATATATATGATGTCAGTGTTGTTTAAATTTTGTTGTTCCCATTCTTTCGGGTTATTTCAATTGTGAAAGGAAATATAATTTTATAAAGTAAAATATACTCCGCGAAACGGAGCACAGTATACAATTTAACCAATCTAGAGGGACAAAATTCATGAACTAGTTTTTATGGTCCATTTTGGATCATAAATTAATTTTGTATTAATATTGAAATAGATAAAAATATTTAAATAAGTCAGCAATTAAATTGAGTAAGAGATTTGAGGTGTATTATCAACAAAACAAATATTTTTTCTTGTAGTTCATTTTGCATTCAGTTAGCATTATGTGTGTCGCTCAATTCATGTTGTGCAGGTTTTCTTATTCATAATGTTTATCACTGTGTATACTTTTAGACTAATCACAAGCGATTGACTTTTATAAAACATTTTTGGTATGGGGAATTTTTATTTTAAGTAATATCTTCGGTATTCGTTATCTTTTTGAAATAGTTCAATTTGAAGCTTTAAACGAGTGTTTTTACTCCCAGATTAAGCATGAAGTAATAGTATATGCTGTAAATCTTCAGATATTCGTTTTTTTTAAGAGTTCAATTTGAAGCTTTAAGTGAGTGGCGTCCACTCCCAGACTAAGCATGAAGTAAAATTTCGAGTTTGGAAAAGCCCCGCGTAGAAAATTTGTCGAGGGTCGCGCAGCGACCCGAGACAAATTTTCACGAGGATTTTCTAGACTCGAAACTATACTTCATGCGCCACGAGTATAAATCACTGAAATGTTGTGAAATTAAAAATACACTGTTGAATCAGTATTAAAAAAATACTACTTAAGCAGGATTAAAAATATACTGCTAAGCAAGAATATTTTAAACTTTACTTAAAATCAGTGTTGTATACGCGTGGGGCATGAAGTAAAATTTCGAGTTTAGAAAAGCCCCGTGAAAATTTGTCTCGGGTCGCTGCGCGACCCTCGACAAATTTTCTACGCGGGGCTTTTTCTAAACTCGAAATTTTACTTCATGCTTAGTCTGGGAGTGGAAACACTCGTTAAATGCTTCAAATTAAACACTTTTAAAACAACAACAAATGTTTGAAAATGTACGCGTAGAAGTTATACTAAAAGTTGTATTTTCTTTATTTACGCATTAAATAAATATATTTAACAATTTACTCATATTTTTAGCATCACCGATTGAAAGGATTGTGAATGGAACCAATGCTGCTCCAGGAGAAATCCCATACATTGTAAGTAACTGCCCATCTCGTAAAAGGTATTAATCTAAAATGAATTAATAATAAGACCGAATTTATAATACATTTAATCAAAGAAAAACTGTAACTTTTTACTTAATTTTAGAAATGTTAGGATGAAGAAAATATATTTTTTATCTTGTACATAAAATCAAGTTAAAAAAACTGCCATTACCACCATTAAGTTTTACTTTAATTAGGGAGATCTAAAAAAATTATTTTTAATAACATTTTCTTTACACTCTTATGGTTAATTATGGTTGCAATTCGAATACGAATAATTCAAATATGAATATTTCAATCAGTACATTTTTCACATATTCGAATATCTAAACATTTAAATATTTAAGTATTAAAATAATTCGAATATCTAAACATGTTTTTGAATGAATAATTGAATACTTCAATTTGACAAATTCCTAGTTTTAATAGTGTACTTTAAACTTCGCTTAAAATTAGTGTTTTATATGGCTGGTGCATGAAGTAAAATTTCAAGCTTAGAGAAGCCCAAACATTTGGTTTGGTTTAGAAATGTTTAGGCTTTTCTAAAATCAACATTTTATTTCATGCTTAATCAAGAAGTGTGGAACACTTTTACACGACTTATCAAAGGGGGAAAATTAAGGTGTCGGCTCTTGGGAAACAATCACCCCGATTTTGAAAGAAATAATATTCAATAAGTTAATTGGCCTTATACTCAAAATCGGATCACCCTCGATTACCTAGCAGCTCGTAGGCAGAGGTACCACACAGTTACTTTAAATATAATGAAAGAGAAAAATATAATAATAAATAACTCACCCTAAACATCAGGTCCTGGAACAGCATTTACAGGAACAACTCACTGTGTATATATATATTTCGTATTTTCAGGTAAATGCAAAAGGTTCGTTAAATGAAAGATTAAGGTTTCCGAAAACATTAACAAAGGTTGTTTATTACAAATAAACAAATAAAAATAACGAATTTACAATCAGAGAAATATATATATACAATTAAATAAAACTACACCTTACGCGACGCGACTACTTCTTAACGGTTTCGACCACTTCGTAAACAAAAATGATTTATGCAACACTACTTACTGGTTACCGCACTATTCACCAGACTCGAGACGATTGTTCTTCACCCCCGTGAACCAACAGTTTTGTTAACCACCTTCTCCCTTCCCGTAATTCTCGCATGGAGGAATGTGAGAGCTGGAGGTGGTTAAGGCTCCTGCCTCTGATTGGTTCAGCGGTTAGGGGTGCCGTGCGCAAGTGAGTTGCGCTTGATCATTACGCGCCTTGGCGTAAACGGATGATGCAATCGGCATCCGAATTGCTAATTATTTGTTTAATAATCATAGCTTTTATATATTAAATTAATGCTGCTAATTATTATTATATATATACATACATATATCCATATATATCCTGGTTCTAAATCTTATCGTTGTTGTCACTTTGAAGTGTGCAAGTTTTCATATTTCTGTTGTTAGTGAGTTTAGAAATTATCGTATGTTTACATAAGTGAAATGATCGGCCGTTATAAAATATGTACAATAATTTACGTATCTACTATGTGTGACGTGATTGATTTAGCTATCAATAAAACAATCCGCGAAAAGAAAAGAAAAATAAACATGAATAAATATTCGGTATTTTCCCTTAATCCGAATTCCAAGCAGCTAGGTTGTAAATGCAGCCTCTTTCGTAATCCGGAGGGCGGTGCCTAGCTGTGAGCATTTCGGGAGCGTGCTTTTGTTGTGATCACGAAATGCCCTAATTGTGAAATTTCCCCGGATTAGGGCCGCTGCTTGGAATTTTGCGTTTTATGATCCAAAAGGGATTTGTGCCGCGTAAGGTCATAAATCTAAAATCTAAACCCTAATAAAAATATGAAAATAAACTAATCCTATATTTACAAATAATATTTACAAAAACCCGAACACTCCGTATATGTAAGCGAACTAAATTCATTTGATACTAAATGATTATGAAGGTGAAAATAAGGTGATTAAAAACAATGTGGGGTCCGTTGTTATCGCGAGAAAGAATAAAAATATTTAAATCGCCGAAATAATCATAGTTGCGGCGTTTCCGGTAAAACGCCGGTAACAATTCGGCCCCGTGAAATGAGTTAAGTTCGTTAACAATACATAAAAGAAGTAAATCTGAAAAGAAAGACAAAAAAATATATATATTAGAAAGAAGAAGTACATACACTGGTGTTCGGTTCGCTTGATAAATTCGGGGTAGCGCGAAAAAGAATAGCGCTAATTTCTTCGGCTTTCTGCTTAATGGTTCCTGGTTTCCTGTTTGATTGTGTGGGCGCCACAATGGGATAACTGCCCATTGTCAGTACTGATGCGTCGTGGTGGTGTCCGGATATGTCGTGTAGCCGCGGATTCCGCGGATTTAGTGTTATGGCGCGGGTCGTTCGCACCTTTTGCTTCGATTCTTTTCCAAACGAATATGTTCTCTCCACTACGGAAGCGGGATCGGCGTCGCTTCCCTTCTCCGATAGTTTCTGGAGGCGGTAAATGGAAAATAGTTTGTTTCACTCTTTTCTGGTAGGGTGTAGTAAAACAGTCTTAACACACTCTTAAAGTCTGTGAAGTCGGAAGTGTGATGTCGATACGAATGAAACTATTTACACTAAGTATCCTATGAGTATCTACATTGTCACTTTAGAAATGTCCTCTCACTTTCTGGGAAACTAGCAAGAATTCGCAAGTGAGCCTTGCGTTGCGGGAAAAGTGTTTTAATTTTCCTGGAAAAACGTTCAAGTCGCTGGAAAACTAAACACTTTAGAAACTACCACATGCTGCAGTGGATGGCCCTGGAATTGGGTCGTCGATGTCCTCCTCGGACACGTCTTCTTCTTCGGCGCGTTCCTCGGCTTCTTCGGCAACTTCGTCTTCTTCGGTGGCATCTTGGGCGATGGCTTCGGGGAGAGAGATGTCATCCTGAATCTGGGCTGGTGGGACAGGTTCTTGTGGCGCTGGCCGTATGTCGTCCGCGTGTATTTTGACGTTGTGGCCGTCACGTTCGATGAGATAAACGCGTCCGGCGAATCGATCTCGGACCGTGTACGGTCCTAACCACTTCGGCGCGAATCCGGCTGGATTTTTCGCGTCGCTTATGGCATGGTTTCGGATGACAACCTGCTGTCCGATAGTGAATTGTGATTGTTCATCTGGTTCGTCATATCGCTGTACATATCGCCGGTGGCTGTTTCTTATATTTTCCCATCTTCTTTCTCTCTCGTCGTCCTGGAGTGGCGGTTGGGTGGGCGGGATTTCTCGTTCTGCTGGGCGAGGTAAGTTATAGCCTAACAGCGCGGCGGCAGGCGTGAATCCTGTTGCGGCATTACTTCTTGAACGCAGCTCGTACAGGATTTCTGGAATGTACCGAGCCCATTTATTTCCAGGCTGGCCTTGCATACGAATCCTCAAACATTTCTTCAGCTCCTGGTTTCTTCGTTCTGTCGGATTTGCCTGTGGGTGATACACGGGAGTGTAGTATGCTTCCACTCCCCAACTTTGCAGTTGATCTCGCCAGCGATTTGCAGTAAACTGCGGTCCATTGTCGCTGATTATAACTCTTGGGTAACCGAACCTATGGAATACTTGTTCCTCTAGTAATTTTAATATGTTACCGGAACGTGCTTGACCAATCGCAAAGGCCTCAATCCATTTCGTAAAAAGGTCGGTTACCACAAGTATGAATCTTTTCTTCGCGGTGCTAGCAGGATATGGTCCCATTAAATCTACGGCGACGGTGTCAAACGGTGCGAAGGGTATACGCGCTCTCATTGGTGCGCGTTTTTGATTCTTACCACGCTTCGTGGCAATGCAGATGAGGCAATTCTTTACGTAGTTTCGAATATCACTAGGCAGAGTGGGCCAATAATAGCGATTTCGAATACTGCGTAAGGTTTCGTCACGTCCTGGGTGAATAGCCTCATCGTGCATCGCGTGTAAGACTCGAGGAACTGCTGTAGCAGGAACGTAAATGGCTCGGTCGCGGCCATACATCGGGCGGTGGAAGAGATGTCCGTCTATGACTTCCATCGTTTCGCTGTATTTAGCGAATTCTGGGTGGTCTGGGTCAGCAAGAAGTTGTATTTTATCTTGAATTTCTTCGTCCAATGTCTGCGCTTCTAGAACAAAGAAAACTATAGGTTGTTCTATCACGTTTACCTGCGGTGGTAAAAACGATTCTAATTCCGGTAATGGGTCTACAGGTAAATGTTCCGGATCGCGGCTGAGAAGGTCAGCAAGCTGATTTTCTTCTCCCGCGCAATGAATAATTTCGAAATCAAAACTCTGTAGTTGTAACGCCCACTTCGTAAGTTTTGATTTTACGTCCTTAAATTTCGCAAGCCATGTTAGTGCCTTGCTGTCTGTGACGACACTGAAATGCTGTCCTTCGAGGAGTGGGCGATATTTTTGCAGGGCAAACACAAGTGCGAGACATTCCTGTTCATTTATGTGATAACGCGTCTCTGCATCGTTTAACTTACGTGAATCGAACGAAACTATTCTTTTTTCGCCGGCGGGGGTCGTCTGGAACAGAACGGCGGAAATTCCTATCATCGACGCGTCGGTTTGCACGGTGTAAGGTAAATCGGGTAACGGCCGGTGAAGTTTAAGTGGTTGTTGAACGCGTTCGCGCAGCATCTCCATAGCTGCTGTTGCAGAGGGTGTCCACTTAAACGGGCGTGTTGTGGCAAGTAGATTGTTTAATGGAGCGGTAATATCAGCATAATTAACAATGTATTGTCGGACCCAGTTGCAAAGACCTAGATATTTTCTTAGTTGGCGGCGTGTTTTCGGAATGGGATGATCTTTAATTTGCGTCAGGTGTTTTTGCAAAGGTCGTGTCAGGTCCGTATCGACGATGTGTCCTAAATACTCCAGCGAACTTCTTCCAAACGAGCATTTATCTACGCTTAAGCGGAGGTCAAATTGATCCAATCTCTCAAACACTAATGCGAGGTGTCTGATATGCTCGTCTGGTGTCCTGGAAAATATAATTATATCATCCAGGTACACCATTGTGAAATCATGTATCATTCCAGCGAGGACTTCCTGGGACATCAAGCGCTGAAATGTTGCTGGAGCATTTTTGAGCCCGAAGGGCATTACGCGGAATTGATAATGCCCTCCATCCGGTGTTGAAAACGCTGTAAATTGTTTGGAGTTTTCTTCCATTGGGATTTGCCAATACCCGCTCTTTAAATCTAACGTAGAGAAGATACTAGCATCTCCGAGATCTCTTAGCGTTTCCTGTATCACGGGCATAGGGGTCGGTTCCGATATTGTCACCGCATTGACTTTTCTGTAATCCATACAGAATCGGCTATTACCATCTTTTTTCTGTACTAAGACAATGGGGGACGCGTATGGGCTTGTGCTTGGCTCGATAATTCCTTGTGCGAGGAGGTCATCTACTTGTCGGTCGATTTCTTGTTTTCGCAGTGTATTTACCCGGTACGGTCGAATCCGGATTGGTTTGTTGGATGTCAGTTGTATTTTGTGCTCTGATGTTCGTGGGCGGTGAGCGAATTGATCCTTGGGCTGGAAAATGCGCGCAAATCTTTCGATCAATTCTTTGAAATCATGCGCTGCTTTTCCTGTAAAGTCGCAATCAAATTCCGGTACTTGAACACGTTCCATTTTATCTTGCTGTTCGGTCCACCGGATTGTCTGGCGTAATCCGGTGCCGAGATGAATGCATGCTTTACTGCAATCAATCACAGCGTGGTGCTTGAGGAAAAATCCGATTCCCAGAATTGCTTCGTATCGAAGATCAGGAAACACAAGGAAATCCTCGGAAAAATGTTGCGTGCCAAGTTGGAAATTAAAAGATGCTATCCCTGTCACATCTGCGGTGATATCCTTTCCAGCCAAATTTGCCTTCATGTGTATTTCGCGTACACATTTTGCGATTCCCGGTTGAATATAATTTTGGCATGCTCCCAAGTCAAGCAGGCAAGATATTGTTCGATCTTGCATAATTAATGGCAATAACACGAGTTTAGTAACATTTGACGAAAAAGCACATAAGGGTTGAGTGTCTATATCACTGTCTATTTCGCGTATGTTATCTCGCGGGCACGTATTATTCGAAATTGATGGGCACTGCGCTATTAATGATGATGGACCGGCCTCCTGATTTATATCGCGCGATAAGTTTGCATTTTTCTGCTGGTGTTGCTCGACTCGGTTGCCAGTTTGGTCGAGATTCGTATCGTTTTCGCTGTTCGGGTTTGTGCCGAAATTCTGGTGGATGTGCCGGGCGTACCTGTTAGTTTTCCACGAATGTGTATTTATGTTCTGGTGGAGGTGCCGGATGCGTGTCGCAGTTTTTCGTGAATTTGTGTTCTGGAGCTTGAATCTTGTTAGTTGAGAATTTCGTTGTCGTCGTACGGAGGCGGCAGGGGAGGGTTGTACAGTGTTTATCTCTGATCCTGCCGCTCCTGGTAGTTTCCCGACCTGCTTGGGCAAACGTTATGCCAATGATATCCGTTCTTGCAAATTCGGCAGAGGGGTGGCTTGCGGGGGCGGTTCGACGTGGAGGCAGCGGTTTTCTGTGGTGATGCTGCTCTCGGAGGCTGTACTTCGACATTTGGCACTCTGTTTGGGCTGGTTGATTTTGGATTGGATTGCTTTTTTTCATAATTCTGACGATACAGTCTTGGTGAGCGCGGTCGTTTATTATAGTGGTTATAATAGCGGCTTTTTGACGAATTGGTGTAGTTCTCCTTCTGTTGGTTCGCATTGTGGTTTATTGGGGTCTGGGTTTTTGCCGGGGGCGGATCGGTTTTCCTACTTTGTTCGACATGTGTGTTCTTTTTTTTCGATGAAAGTTTCGCAGCTTTAGCAACAAATTCCGATACGCTCGCTGGCATAAAAATCATCGCTTGCTTCAACGAATCCGATGCTAATTCCCACATGACGGTGGTCTTCATTTCTTCATCCCAGAAAGATAAATGTCGGTCGAACAAGATTCGTTTACGTAGGGCGAATAATCCCGGTGAAGTGTTTCCTTGGGGCTTCATTAATACTTCCTTAGTTTCATCCAGCGCCGCTGAGACTGGATCAATGGAGTCAATAAATAACGATTTCGCTTCGTCCCAAGAGACATCGTCCGTGAAGTATTCTCCGTATTTCTTCCTGTCGTCTGTATCCATCCTTGCTAAAGTTCTCCTGTGTTTCACCTCATCTCTAAGGTTAAGCCCTTTAAACTCCATTTCCATCTGGGAAATGAATTTTCTGGGGTTGCGGCCATTAAACATAATCTTGTCTTCTTCAGCGTGGGTGTTTGATTCGCGAAGCAATTCAAGCACCTGTTTGGGCCATAAATTCGTTGTGGTGGGGTCGGAGAAAGTCGCGGTTTGGGGAGGATATGAATTCTTGCTTTGTCCTGGTGCTATGTGGATGTCGGCTTCGACTTGAATAGGATTACGCGGTAGCTTCGGTAAGCGGTTTCGACGGAGGTTTTCGGAACTCGCGTTTGCAAGGCGTGATGGAACGCGTTCTTCAAGCTCTGTCAGCTCCTCCTGGAGGAAGTTTATCTGGTCTCGATTTTCTTTCGCCTCCTTAGTGAACTTTTCTTCTCTTTTCAAGAAATAGTTCCGCAATTCTTCGAAGTCTTTCCACGACGGGGGCGGACGCTCTTCTTCCGCTCTCTGTTGGCGCAGAATTTCCTCCTTTTCGGCGGCTAATCGCGCCATTTGAGCCTGATGAGCCCGCTCGGTTTCTTCAATTCTTTTGTTAATTGCTTCATATGACAATTCTAGTGCATTGGAAACTCTTGAGGATGGGCGGCTCTCTTGACGGCTGTTTCCGGCGTTCATTACTGTGCCGTTTGACGCGGCGTATTCGGATGTAGTGTTGTCGGATATGGTATTGTCGAATACGGTGTCGTGGTCGCTTAGAATCTCCTCCATAGTCGCAGACATTTTTGAGCAAAGATTGTACGTGTTCATTAATGTACGAGTTTTTGTATTAAATTATAAGCAAAAGCTTTAAATAAATATGTATAACTCGGCCCCGTCGAGTTTTCAAATAATTTTTAAACAAAATGAATTTCGGGTACTCTGTGCATTGAGTTATTTATTTGTTTGCAAATATAATTAAGTTAATTGAACTTATATATAAACTCGTAACACTATGAAACCGTACGTACGTAATGTAATAAATCTGTAAAACCTATCTAGTAACTGTGGGTGTATGAATTCTCGTTGTTTACTTCGAATAATTAAATATAAATAAACATTTAAATATACACTTCACTTCCTGCAAGAAACTTTTAATTAGTTTAACAACGAGAATTAAGGATGTTTGGCCAATGTTGTGATATTTACTACTTTGAGAGAAACTAAAATTGTACGTTTAAATGTATAACGATTATAATTCCAAAATTGATAAAATTTATATTACCAACAGTTTTACAAATTTGTGTTGGTGTACCAACAATAACAATTATAACATTAATAATGTAAGGAATTTTATTATTGAGATTAAAAAGAATATTAAGTTAAAAGGAAAAGCAGTTCCAAAAATGTATCAACTTTAAAAGTAATCGTTCACATTAATTGAAACAAATAGTACAATTTTGTAAGTAATAAATATACAAATTTTATTCAGGGCCGTGAGCAATGAACTAAACAATGATAAATAAGAAAATTGTAGTACAAAAATTAAATTAAATTTAATAAGTAATGACACTAATGGGATAAATGTATAAACCAAATTGAACAAGGTTAATGTACGTTATGTGAAATTTACCTATTGAATAATTAGTACAAATGAATTAATTATCGTTGGTACATTTATCACAGTTAGATAATCAAAGAAAATTATGTACGATGGATCTCATTTATCACGGATAAATAGTTGAAATAAAAATTAAACGTTGGGCGCCATTTATCAAAGGGGGAAAATTAAGGTGTCGGCTCTTGGGAAACAATCACCCCGATTTTGAAAGAAATAATATTCAATAAGTTAATTGGCCTTATACTCAAAATCGGATCACCCTCGATTACCTAGCAGCTCGTAGGCAGAGGTACCACACAGTTACTTTAAATATAATGAAAGAGAAAAATATAATAATAAATAACTCACCCTAAACATCAGGTCCTGGAACAGCATTTACAGGAACAACTCACTGTGTATATATATATTTCGTATTTTCAGGTAAATGCAAAAGGTTCGTTAAATGAAAGATTAAGGTTTCCGAAAACATTAACAAAGGTTGTTTATTACAAATAAACAAATAAAAATAACGAATTTACAATCAGAGAAATATATATATACAATTAAATAAAACTACACCTTACGCGACGCGACTACTTCTTAACGGTTTCGACCACTTCGTAAACAAAAATGATTTATGCAACACTACTTACTGGTTACCGCACTATTCACCAGACTCGAGACGATTGTTCTTCACCCCCGTGAACCAACAGTTTTGTTAACCACCTTCTCCCTTCCCGTAATTCTCGCATGGAGGAATGTGAGAGCTGGAGGTGGTTAAGGCTCCTGCCTCTGATTGGTTCAGCGGTTAGGGGTGCCGTGCGCAAGTGAGTTGCGCTTGATCATTACGCGCCTTGGCGTAAACGGATGATGCAATCGGCATCCGAATTGCTAATTATTTGTTTAATAATCATAGCTTTTATATATTAAATTAATGCTGCTAATTATTATTATATATATACATACATATATCCATATATATCCTGGTTCTAAATCTTATCGTTGTTGTCACTTTGAAGTGTGCAAGTTTTCATATTTCTGTTGTTAGTGAGTTTAGAAATTATCGTATGTTTACATAAGTGAAATGATCGGCCGTTATAAAATATGTACAATAATTTACGTATCTACTATGTGTGACGTGATTGATTTAGCTATCAATAAAACAATCCGCGAAAAGAAAAGAAAAATAAACATGAATAAATATTCGGTATTTTCCCTTAATCCGAATTCCAAGCAGCTAGGTTGTAAATGCAGCCTCTTTCGTAATCCGGAGGGCGGTGCCTAGCTGTGAGCATTTCGGGAGCGTGCTTTTGTTGTGATCACGAAATGCCCTAATTGTGAAATTTCCCCGGATTAGGGCCGCTGCTTGGAATTTTGCGTTTTATGATCCAAAAGGGATTTGTGCCGCGTAAGGTCATAAATCTAAAATCTAAACCCTAATAAAAATATGAAAATAAACTAATCCTATATTTACAAATAATATTTACAAAAACCCGAACACTCCGTATATGTAAGCGAACTAAATTCATTTGATACTAAATGATTATGAAGGTGAAAATAAGGTGATTAAAAACAATGTGGGGTCCGTTGTTATCGCGAGAAAGAATAAAAATATTTAAATCGCCGAAATAATCATAGTTGCGGCGTTTCCGGTAAAACGCCGGTAACAGACTATTAGAACCTTTATGGACAATACTGAAATTTTACTTCATGCTTAATCAAGGAATGGAGAACACTTTAACACGAATTCAGTAAAAATAAGCACAATTGTTTATGATCCTTATAAATTAAAATTCCCTCTTTTATACAAATTAACGCTTTATTCCTTTTATGGTAAACAAGAAAATTCCTCTAAAAAGGGAATTACCCTCCCAGTTCCCAACACTGCCCCTCGGTATAATTAGTCTCCGCTTCAGAAAATAAAATTAATAAAATTTGTTTAAAACCAAAGAAAATTTTAGCAACTCTAATCATGACAATTTCAGTGGGAAAATATTAACATGATTTTATGAATTACGTATTTGTTTGTAAGCAAGCCTGCAATACATGTTTTATGTAACTTATTCCAAATGTAATCAAAGCCACTTTTGAATAACTGTCTCCAAATAAAACTCGTGTTTTAAAAATAACACTACAATTAGCATTAAGCAATTTTAACATAATGAAAATATTTCAGGTCTCACTTCGCAGTTACAACTCTCACTCGTGCGGAGCGTCCATTTTGGATGCCACCCATGTACTAACTGCTGCTCATTGTGTGTATGGAAGGTAGGTTTTGTAAAATAAATGAACCAATCGCATTTATTTAAATACTTATTTATTATTCTCAACTAATGACATTTCTATGTATGTACTCAGTTCATCAAACCCATCTAAATTCAGCGTCCAGTATGGACTTTTGAAAATTAGCAGTAGCAGCACCAATTCGATTGAAGCGACTAAAGTTGTGATGCACCCAGGTTACGTTTCTGGAGGCGGATATCACAATGATGTTGCTGTCATCACAGTAAGTTATTTATTACTTTTATTTTGACACTGTTTGCACTACTTGCACTAATGTCAGAAGTAAATTTCATAAAATTATTTTTATTTGGTTTCGCATTTTTCATTTCTTCTGAGAAAAACGAAGTATTTTAATATGATTTTATTAATAATTCAACGGAACACAAACATATAGTTGAAGTGAAGTGGAGTAGTTTCTTACACATTAAAAAATGTATATCTGGTAGACACTTCATCTGTTTCTGAACACAGCTTACTAAATTTTTAAACACCGGTTTGTATAGATATTAAAAGTTATTTGTAGAAGACAGTTTCTTAAAAAACAACAAACACTTCTTAAGTATTTCTTAGTAAACATTATTTGAAATAAATATGAATAAAAAGCAATAGCAAAGAAAGATGTTAGCATTCTTTATTATTTTCTTAAGATGCACATCAGAGGCTTTGTTTTCATATTACCTAATATTTTTCTAATTTTAGTTGGCATCCGCAATTCCAATTGAAGAGTTTGGCCTTAGACCGACCTACCTGCCAAACCAAGACGACCCCACCCCAGGAGATCAAGCTGCCGTACTTGCTGGATGGGGATACCCATACGTAAGTGATTGCTTAACAATCGTTAATCGACACTTTGCTATAAATATTTCTAATTTATATATAGAGTGGAGGCGGTGTAATGACGAATTTGCAACGCGTTGACATCAAAGTTTACAACGATGCAGATTGCGAAAGGGCCCATGGTGGAACCGCCAACAGGAAGTACCATGTCTGTGCTGGTATCCCAGAAGGAGGCAAAGGACAATGCAGTGTAAGTTATTTTTTAATTGACAAATAAAAACAACTACCTTCACTAACAGTGAATTTCATATCTTGATTATACGTTAGTAAAATCGACAATTTTTGTAGTTTTAAAGAAACATGAAGTACAAAAAAGTCATGAATAACTTTCTGTCAAATATTTGAACAATGTAATAAATGTACTCAAATTGTTTTCAAATGATTTAACTCGAATTCAAAAACTGGAAAATGATAACCCGTATTATTAGTCTAAAGAATTTACTCAGCTTCGTATAAAAAATAATTAATAAGGATATGATAATAATTAAAATGGATTGTATGCAAGGAAAACCGTTATTTTCTTAAAGATAAAGATATTTAAAAGTTCAGACACCTACCATATTTTTTAAACTCCATTTAAAAACGCTGCTATTTTGCTTTGTTAGTTTTAATCGGTCCGATTCTATAAGCGAAATGTTAAATTTAACGTACATATTATTCTTTAACATCACAGTTTACGCGGAAATTTAATATGTACCCTAAATTCTACGGTTAAAAAATAACATATACGTTAAATTTAACATTTCGCTTACTGAATTGGCCTGAATATTAGTTGATCTCTATAACTGGATGATTACAAAATTATTATTAGGCATTTGCACGCCTTTGCTTTTATTTTCATATTATAAGTTTGACAACATTGTATAATGATTGTATTGTTATTTCAGGGTGACTCTGGTGGCCCATTAACCGTTAATGGAGTTCAAGTTGGAGTAGTTTCTTGGTCAGTGAAACCATGCACAATCAAGGGATACCCAGGAGTCTTCGCTAAAGTATCCAGTTATGTCGACTGGATTCACGAACAGATGGCGTCTTAATTTTAGTAATTACTTTTTATAAATAAGTTAATAAATAAAATGATATAAATGCATTTGAAGTAGTTATTAATTTGTATTTCTAAGAAGAAATATTCTTATTTTACAGGCATAATAGTCTGATCTTTTGAACGAGTCACAAGTAATAAATTAAATAAATAAATAAAATTTAGTTTCAGAGATAAAAAATATCTATATTTAAACTTCAAGCAAAATCAAAGTACCTACTAAGTAGATATTTAAACAGACATACTTAAAATACTATGAACAAAAGTCCTCTAAATCGCAAGTTAAACGCTTAATTGACTTTAAACTGCGTCAATGCATTTCATGCTTGTAATCAGAATACATATAAAGCAGAGCTGGGCAGGATTCCAACCATTCAGGATTCGAATCCTGGATTCGAATCCTTTTAAAGGATTCAAAAGAGGTATTCGAATACTTTAGTTAAAGTGGATTTGTGATCCGGATTCGTTACATTTTTTTAAGAGGATTCGTATTCGAATCCAATTGCCGGTGATTCGAATCCTTATAAAAGAACTCGAATATTTATAAAAGGATTCAAACACTTGCAAAAGGATTCGAATACTTACAAAAAGATTCGAATCTTACAAAAAGATTCGAATACTTGCAAAAGAATTTAAATCATCAAAAATAATTCGAATGAATTGTGAGGATTCGCATGAACATTTTGTTTGTCTGCTTTTAACCTTCACGTTAAATCAGTGTTTTATACGCGTGGCGCATGAAGTAAAATTTTGAGGTTAAAAAAGCCCCGTGAATATTTTCTACGCGGGGCTTTTCTAAACTCGAAATTTTACTTCATGCTTAGTCTAGGAGTGGAAACACTCGTTAGAAGCTTCCAATTATATGCGTGGATAAAAACATCAAATAACTAAAAATGTATTTAAAGAAATTAATCTACTTTTCAAAATTTTGTTCAATATTATTTACAGTGAAACTGACATGGTGGCCACAATTAAAATGTTTAATTTTGCCGACATTTCGCAGGTTCGAGATTTTTTTTCATTCCTAATCTAGAAATGAAAAACACTCGTTTAAAGCATTAAATTGAACTTCTTTAATAATCGAGTCGCCTATTTTCATTTGAAACAATGAATTTAGGGGTTTTTAGAAATAGCCAACTCAATCAACGATTTACAGCAAATGCATATGAATATATAAAAGAAATTATCCATGTATATGACATGTATTCGTAAAAATAAATCGCTAAAATGTAAACCACAAATCGTTTTAATTAATATACACAATTGTTTTTAGTTCAGTTCAAATTTCCACATCTACCAATAATTCAGGTATTTACAGAAATAAATGATCTATTTATGTAATCTTAGACGCTAGTGTTGATTAAATGGAATACGCAGTTGGCTTGGTAAATAGTCACCGCAATAATCTAATGTAAACTTTGATTTTAGCTTGTGCCATTTTCTAAATTAAAATTTACCAAATAATGACGAGCAAGCAGGTTTATTAGTATTATTAAAGAATTCAGTATTAAAGTAAGGCAAAATTAGGTACGGGCTATTAGGTTTGGAAGATTAATCTAACAATTTAGCTGCTAGTTCCTACATGAATAAAGATTGTAATAACTCAATAGGGGTCCTGTGCAAAATTTATATTTGTACGAAACTAATTAAATATTCGACGCTAAGAATTTACAAATGTCATTACAAAATAAATACAATTCATACGTCGAGAAAAGGATGTGATGAGATAGTTTTCGTAGGTAATTAAAAGACGAGCACACTGAGCCTTAAAAATAACAAACAAATTCGAGGCTAAAAGCGTGTAAATCCTGCAAAACAAAATCATGTGCAAGAGGGTGAATCACTGACACGTGCGAGCGCTTCGTATCCTTATATGGCTATACGTTTTTATCTCGGCTCTCATTGGTTGAGGGGGCGCGAGCCGTGGTAAACACGAGAGCAACGACGTCACAGAAGGGGGAAGAGCACTGATAAAACCATCGCGAAACAGGGGAAAGAGATCTTTTTATGATGAGAGCCTGTAACCTCTTACGAGCAAGAGAATCGAAAGTCGAAGTAACAAAGTCAAGTGGAGATGATCTTGCTTCATGAGAATCAGAGCCGAGACCAGGCTCGGCTAGCTTCATATAGAATCGGTCCGCTAAAATCTGTCTCTTTCTGGTCTCTGGTTCTCTTTCTAACTCACGGGCCTTATGGGCCACAAACTAAATCGTTGACCGTAGGTGGCGATACTGTTGACGTTGAAGATTGCACATCTGCTTTTATATCGTTTTGTTTAAGTGAATATGTGTTTGCCACCAAAAACGCCATTTTATTTAGTGTTTTCACACTGGTAAGTTCATCGTGTATTTTTATTTTCTAAAATTAATTCAATTATTCGTAGGATTATGGCTAGCTTATGCAAAATTTGTGGTCGTGGCGAGAATGAAGTGAAGAAATTATTTTATTTCCCAAAATATCAGGAAAAACTGCGTTTGTGGCAAGAAGCACTTGGCGTTTCTTTGTTACAGATATCAAGAAGAAAACGGATTTGTAATTTTCATTTTTTTAGATGAAGCGTTTGTTATCGGAAAAGCTGATTTACAACTAAAGAAATGTGCTCTTCCCAATCGGTGGATTGTTTGTCCCTTGACTCCAACAACAACACATAGTGAGGTTAAGCCTATCATTTTTGTGGAAAATTCAGGTGTTGTTTGCCACCTGGCAAATGAGGCTCGAACAACTACAACAGACAGTGAAGTTAATCTGCGGAAAATCCATTAGTTATTGAACAATCAACGGCTCAGGTTATTATATTTTATAAGTAAATCAATCAAAAATTAAATCATTTATTTTTCTTCAAAGGATCTGGACGTTGATTTGAGCTAACAAGTTTTAGATACAGATACAGAGCAGTTAAGTACTATAGATTTACAATCAAATAAAAATCTTTTACAGGTAGAATTGCATCATGCACCATCCACATCGAAAAAGCGTAAGTTTCTATTGGACTCTTTAGCTAAGAAAGAGGTCAACTCATCACCCAGGAAAAAATGTGATAAAGGTAATTAAAAACAAAGAAGATTATTTACGCAAACTAAGAACAAAATTCAAACAGATTTGGCAATCATTTTCACTCTCCCCGAGGGTGCTTAATTCAAGAGAATATCAAATTTTGTAAAGGTAAAAATTTAAATGTTATTTAAGACAAATTTAGTGCATGAATTATGATTTACGGGCTGCGGTGGCCGCAAGACATTAGTCTCATCGTTTGTTAGCCGCACATTAGTCTCATCGTTTGTTAGCTGCAGAGAGCAAGTTTGAATTTTTCTAACAAAAAATACTCGTCCCGGGTTGTTATTTGTGTTGTCCACATTTCATTCAATTAAATTAACGAAATTGCAAACTGGTTAAGCTGTTACTCAAGTTAGGGCAGTTACTCTCTATTTAAAATTGTTACTTTGACCCTAATTAAGTGTGATACTACTTCAACAAATTCATAAGATACACAACCTATCTGGTACCAAACGAGCCAATAAATACCTAGCCAGTTCTATAGGCCTGCTGCTGCCATTGTTAAATTTTGTTCGGGACAAATAATGTGCAAATTTAAAAAAATAATCTTTTATTCTCTGTTTTTCTTATTTCCTCTATTGTAAATTCTACGTTTATTTATTATTTCTTTTTATTTAAATATTGGCACATTTTTATGTACTAAAGTAATTGTATATAATATTGTTTTGTTTAATATGAAATTTCAAAATGTATTTAAATTATTGTATGTTTGTTCATGATAGAATATATATGTATGTATTTATATTGTTATAAACTGTTTTTGCTCAATCCTATCACTATGCATGTATAGTGTGTGGATTTATTTTGTATTGTGCAAACATTTCCTGTGAAAAAATTTAATTTTGAACAGAATGTGTTAAATTATCAGCTTTATGCGATATTTTTCTAATACAAAATAAATCTGCATACTGATAAAAAGATTTGTATGAGCGGTTGCATACCTGAAAAGAGGTGTGAGTGAAGGGTTGCATACCTATGAATTTTCAAACAGTTTCCTGTAAATAAATTAACAGTTTCCTGTACATAAGCGCCACCTACCGTCCGCGATTTTTGAGTGAAAGAGAGATATTTTATTGGAGAGAGAGAGCTACTTTTAGCGTTCAAAATTTAACCCATAGCTAGCGGTCTGTTAATGGTCTGTGGCCGAGACGTTGCAAGCGGGAGGGACAAGAAACAGAAGTAAAGAGTACAGGGAACAAAAGGTAAATTGGAAATCTTTATAATTGATTAGAATACAGTATTCGAAAATGATTAGAATACAGTGTAATAAAAAAGAAACACCGAATTAAAGTCGCGAACCATGTTTCTTACCGTTTACAAGAAATGTAGGAAAAAGCTGAAGTAAAATCGCGAACCATGTTTCTTTCCGTTTACAAGAAATGTAGGAAAAAGCCGAATTAAAATCGCGAACCATGTTTCTTATCGTTTACAATAAACGTAGGAAAAAGCCGAATTAAAATCTCGAACCATGTTTCTTATCGTTTACAAGAACTGTAGGAAAAAGCTGAATTAAAACCGCAAACCATGTTTCTAATCGTTTACAAGAAATGTAGGAAAAAGCCGAATTGAAGTCGCGAACCATGTTTCTTTCCGTTTGCAAGAAATGTGGGAAAAATGTAAGAAACGTTAACAGAAATGTAGGAGAAAGAGATATTAAAAGAGAGAATCAGGTCTGAGATGGGTTTCGTGGGTTTTCCCATCTCGTGAGTGGAATGACAGGTCTGAAATTTGCTCCCACAACAGTGCACGGTTTGTAATTTGAAATGGTATCTGGTTTTATAAATCGAGATATAATTTTGATTGAATAAAGTTCGTATTTGTTACTCACCTCCTGATTTTATTTCTTGTCCACACACAATCCTGATCAAAATTAATAAGAAAGAACAGCAAACGATGATACATATTGACACAAGCAACGAACTTGTTAAATAAATAAAAGGGTTACTACATACACAACACAACGTCCAATTAAAAATACAAATTATAAATTTGTATAACACCGGGGGTCGAACCATTACAAGATCTAGTTAAAATTGTCTAGATTGAATTATAACATACTCGATAAATTTATTGTAATTTCAGTGTACTATTAAAGCAAGTCCATTTTAAAATTCTCCAAATACTCATAAGAAATTATGATTTTAAACTTTGTAAAAGAAAGAACTCGCAACGTAGACAGTATCATATTGCCGTGTTACATCGTGACTAGGTAAAATCGTAGTTCATACAACTGTCGAGATACTCTCCAAAAAATGATGAACCACACATTCTACATCAATGAGTTAAGAGACCTCCTATTAATTTTACTATACGTAACTTGCCGCTATATTCTACTTATGTTTAAGTTGCTTCTGTCTACTCTCGTTATGAATTTTATACTATTACCCGTCACCCGTCAAAGTGGAGATAATGGAGAGCATTCATAGCTCGCATTTAATTATTTAATCGCGTTTACGCCGCAACAATATACGCTTTTATCTTTTAATGCGAGATATGAATACTGGCCAATGTCCTTAAGATACAATCATGTATTGAATTTAGTTTTATCAGCTATTTGCTACAAAAATGTTGAAAGTAGTAGTACTTTATACCTTTGCTACAATATTTATTGGTAATGCATTTCCACGAGAATTATTATAGTTTAAATGAAAAGGACGCTGCATACATTAAAAAAACACTATGAGCACTTCGAAATGATATTGTAAAGTACTTTTCTACATCTCTAGGATAAATAAACTATTAATTTTCAGGTTTTCCATTACAAAATGCGGGCAAAGGAATTGATGTACAAATAGAGTCATTTCCATACACTGTGAGTAACTAAATATTTTAAGTACATATTTAATTTATGAATACATATTATAACATTCACACAATAAACACACGTTAGTCAGATATTATTAATTTAATCATATTAGTATAAACCCTGGGTCTCCAAACTATCTTCTTCGCGGGCCACAAATACAATTCTACATAATAAAGTCGGCCAAGATCCGATTAATTTTATAAAATTATGAAAAATTTAAGGAACAATTGTTACAATATTTCAAAATATGACATTTACAAAAAAAATTACAAACAATCGCGGGCCGGATTCATGCAAGTCGCGGGCCGGATTTGGCCCGCGGGCCGTAGTTTGGAGACCACTGGTATAAACCATCGACTCAAAATAAAAAAAATCGCGTATGATGAAGTTATACGTGCCATGATAAAGTTACACGTACTATAAAAGTTATACGTACCATACGTACATACAGTGTTAAGCAAAAGTATGGGAACACCGGATTTCTGGCTAAACTATACGTGCAATGAAAACATACTCTTAATATAAAACCCGACATTATTGTAATTGTTTAACAAATGTTTATCCAAAACGCGTAGAATGTACAGGGTCTTCCATTTAAAAAAATCACCGATTACATCACACCTAGAGAAATAGGATAACGTCCTTGAATAAATTAAAACGACTACAAAAATGTATACTAAGAGTATTTTTTTTATCGCACGTATAGTTTAGCCAAAAATCCGGTGTTCCTATACCTTTGCCCAACCCTGTATAATAATTAACTAGTGTTTAGTATCTCCTCTAAATTTGACATTTTGGCTTTACAAGGTTTCAGAAGTAGATGATCAATATATAGACTTTAATAACATAAGCTAATAATGACAAAGCAGACGCGGTGTTTTTTGTATTTCCATCTTTACGGGCGCTCTTATATGGACGTTTTGAGCGCGGAAGCGGAGCGGGACGGATCGTTTTTTCCGCTTCGCTTTTAGCTCTTATACGGAGCGGATTGAACGCGTTTTGCAAGCGGGTGCTAGGCGAATTTGCCGCCGAGCCTTCGGTGCCGTCTATCATTCAGTTATGTTACGCTGAGTAATAAGCATGAACGAAATACATTTAATTGCGTCAAATTATTATTTATTTATTCTTTATTATACATAGACATTACTGTATTTATGTATTTAATGTTTTTATAAATATAAATATTACTTACCTAAATTCCACATGCACTCCACCCACTGAGCAAAAAAACAAACAAATAATGTTATATCAACAGTGCAGCAACATTAAACGTTGTTTTAATGTTGATGAAACATTACTTAAATGGATTTGTTCAGTAGGCGGTGCTTGAATTTCTAAGATAAATCTTTCTGTATCAAACATACTTATTAAATCAGGCTTTAGCGCTAGGATATAGACTTTCACTATTTTTCCTTTTATTTAACCCGTAACCGGTACACAAATTTCTGTCAAAAAGTTCACACACTTTGATGGATAATAACCTGTATATTAAAAATAGACTGTGAAATGGGCATTTCCCTAGTCTGTTGGCCAATTGGAGAGTAAAGGAAAAGAGAAACTGCTGGCGGTACAAAATTTACGAGCACAGAGACCGCTCTCAAAAAAATTATTAATTCTTTTAATTATTTTGTTCTTATCATTTTTAAAAGAGATTGGGGGCGATTTTAAATTGATAGTTATTTCATTTTCGCAATTTCTAGAAAATATCATAGATTATTTAAATATTAAATAAAATTATACTCATATCTTAGAGGTGGAAGTTTACCTAAAAGTTTATAATTTATACTTTTTGTTTATTTTTTTAATTTTGGACACTAAAAGCAAAAAAAGCGTTACGACTAAATATGGTAAGGACAATATTACGAATTTAACTCGCTCTGGCCGATTTTTTACAAAAATATTGAGGAAAACGCCCGCTTTGAAAACGCGTTTCACCCGCCCGTATAAGAACGCAAATAAGAAACCATGTGTTAAAACTGAAAAACGCGTCCGTCCCGCCCCGCTCAAATTTAAACAGGCGCGAGTGCTGGCGTTTTCTTCGCCTCGCACCCGTCCGTCTACGGACTCTCATATAAACCTATGTGTTAAAACGCAAACGCTTGCGCCCGCTCCCGTTCCGCCTCGCGTTCAAAACGTCCATCTAAGAGCTCCCTAAGTGCTGCTGTTCCAACCACTTTTTTTTAAAGAGTTTGGCAATTATCTCTATTCAACTAGCTTGTAAATTCTGTGCGTTTATAAAATGATGTGTACTTTTTTTTCATTTTAGGCTTCTTTGCGGACATACAAAACCCATGTATGTGCAGCAACAATTTTAGATTCTAAACATTTGTTAACAGCTGCTCATTGTATTATTGGAAGGTAATAAATGTTGGAACTATTTATTATAAATTTAAATTAATTAATATTGTCATTTCTAAATACTTCTTTAGCCCACAAAATCCAACAGCGTTTAGTGTGCAACATGGTTTAGTGAAAACTTCGATAGACGATATAAGTACAATTACAGCATCCAAAGTAGTTCTGCATGATCGCTATTTAAATGATAAAAAATACGATATAGCCATGATCATAGTAAGTGAAAATATAGTTTTGAAAAAAAATTGGTGTGTCCATCATAACATTTTCCCCGTAAATTGTATGCGATGCTACAGCAGCGCTCGCTTCGACAATTCAAAATCACTTTTTTATATACGAATTTTTGTATTGTGTATTTTTTCGTTTCCGGACTGACGTGTTATACACAGGATTATTATGTTTAAAACACTTTGTTTTGAACAGTGATTTAAACATGTTTAAAAACAGCCGTCGTGTTTTAAACGGTTTTGTTTTAAACATGTTTTAAATCTAAAATTTGTTTAAAACATATTTTAAACGTTAAATTTGTTTAAAACGTTTTTTTATTATCTTAAATTTGCTAAATTATATTTTATACTACTTTATTAAGATTTTTTTGTTTACGTTTTTACGTTTTAGCTAAATTGTTGAAGATATTTCAGATTACATTATTAAACACAACATTTTATTACAATAAAATATCACAACTGTGTGTGTGTGTCCATAAATATGGTTTTTAAATAAAGTGATTTTTTCTTTCAGGTATACATATGCATACACTGTAAATAGTACGACATTCGTTGTTTTTTTAAAAGGTTTCAATTTGAATCTTTAAACGAGGGTTTTCCACTCCCAGACTAAGCATGAAGTAAAATTTCGAGTTTAGGCCGCGTAGCGAAGCGGAGCGGCCAATCCAAATTTTCAGGCTTTTCTAAACTCGAAATTTTACTTCATGCGCCACACGTATAAAACACTGAAATATCGTAAAGTTTAAAATATACGGCTTTAGCAATCTAATATGTAGATGTGAATAAAACGTGAGTCAAATTCTGCGCTGACAAATTGTTTAAATCAGTGATTATAGGCAACCCAATAACTCTAACGTATAGTAGGTTGCCTATAATTGTTGTTGTATGCGTGTGTTTTTTGAACTTCACAGTTTTCAGTGTTTTTAAGCGTGGCGCATGAAGTAAAATTTCGAGTTTAGAAAAGCCTAATTTGGATTGGCCGCTCCGCTTCGCTACGCGGCGAATCCAAATTCTTAGGCTTTTCTAAACTCGAAATTTTACTTCATGCTTAGTCTGGGAGTGGAAAACACTCGTTAAAAGCCTCAAATGAACCGCTTTGACACAACGAAATTCCACAAATTAAAAAAAAAAAACGCTGTAACTATCGGGATATGTATACAAAAAAAATGCTCTGTATGTTCTGTTGTAAACACGTTTTAAACGTGTTTTGAACATGCTTTAAACACGTTTTAAACATGTTTTTAATGGTTAATGTTTTAAACGCCGTTTCAATGAAAAAAAAAACATGTTTTGTAAAAAAAACTGTTTGTTTTAATTAGAATAAAAATATACGATTTTTTTTAACGACCCTGGTTATACATCATTGAAATCTGGGCGAAAAATACAGTTATCGTGTCCATGGATGTAGTGTGAATGTGATGTAATGTTTTAGGTATAATTTTAGGTATATCGTATGTAAATGTTAAAAAAGTCTTAAAATTGGTTTAAATATAGATATCATGCTGGCTAATAGTCATAGTCACCAAAGCTACAAAAAATATAACCATAAGTTCCCATTTGAAAAACAATAATTAATAATAATAAAACCATTGCTAGATACATTTTTTGGCCGCGGAGTTAAGCGTAACGCCCATAGTAATATTTTTAGATATTCTAAACTCGACATTTTCCGTTGTGCATCAAGCCCATACAACACTGGATTATAGTGAAGTTTAAAAATACGTGCAGTGCATTTGGCTTTCAAGGGAATGTTTCTTTTAAGTATGCACGTCCAGGTGTATACAAAAATGTTAAGCTTCCAGCGAGTGTTTCCACTCCTAGATTAAACATAAAGTAAAATTTCGATTTTAGTAAAGCCTGAAAATTTTGCGTGTAAAACACTGATTTAAAGTGAAGTTCAAAATAAACTGTATTAGTATACTGCTTTGGCAATATATTCGGAGCTTCACAATTTAAGTGAAGGAATATATTTGATATTAGAATATTCGAATTCCCAGCCTTAGTTATAAGTTGGGTTTAAGATTTTTTCTTAAAATAGTGTGTATAATTATCAAGTTAAATAGATTTATAAATTTATAGGTAGAATCAGAAATCCCGATAGATGAAAACAAAACAATTGGATATTACGGAGGATTTGTTTCTCAAAATTCCAGAATAAAAGAAGCGGATGGCGAAAGAGAAGATGTAGAAGAAAAAGCAAATATTACATTATTAGGATGGGGATATGTAAGTAAAGTATAACAAGTCTTGTGAATTAGTAACATTAATTTATTAACCATTTTAGAATACAGCAGGTGACATTACGAATTTACAAAGTCTAGACTTTAAACTTTACTCGGCAGCTGAATGTAAAGGAGTGGATGAAAAACTAATTGATACACAATACCACATATGTGTAGAAGTTGAATTGGAACATGACAGAAAATGTAGTGTAAGTTTAGAAATTAAAAATTCTCAAGGCAGGGGTGTAACTATCAGCGCACCTTTTATTTCTCAGAAAATGGTTTATAATACTTTTATTTAATATTTAGTGCATCTAAAACAATTTATTTGAAATTTACAAAAAAAAAATAGGCTTTCGTCATACATACAGATAATGTGTAACATTTATTATCGTATGGTGTAGTCTAGTGGGTAGAAACCCTTCCTATGAACCCGGAGGTCATGTGTTCGAGCCTCGTCCGGCGGAATCATTTATGCATAATAAGTGATTCCATCGAGTTTATGGATGTGGTATGAGCATGATATAACTTATTTAAGGATAAATGAGTTACGTAAGAGTTTAAAAAATGTAAATGCGTTTATTATTGGTACAAATAGACAGGGAATTTTATTTCCGGTATAACTACATATTCTATTGCATGCGCTGTAAAATTTCAATTGCTTTTTAAATGCATTGAATTTTAATTTGAATTTTTCTTGATTAAGCATGGTATAAAATTTTAGGTTTAGAAAAATCCTCGAAATTTTACTTCATGAACCACGCATATAACACACTAAAATATATTGCACGATACTGTGGTGTTTTATTCGCCTCGCGCAGAAGTTAAATTTTGAGTTCAGAATAGCCTCAAAAGCCAGTTCAAATCGCCAAAACGGGAGACCACACTTTCCGGAAATTGGTGTTTCAAAATCTCCATCGTAGCTCAAGCTGCGTAAGCGGTTGCTCCGTCCTGCTAGAACCATCAATGCTTAAGACCTAATTCAGCAACTTGCGGAAAAAATCTAGTTTTAAATCTGTAGAGCTCACCAGTTACGGTTACGGTGGAGCTGTCGGCCTCCTCAAAGAATAACGACCAATCACTTTTTCACTGCAAGGGCTTTTTTTTCAACAACAAACCACAAACCTTGCAGGTCTTGAAAGCCCACATTGAAGAAGAAATCACAATTTGGAGCTAGCTGTTTAACGAGCAACAATTCTAAATGCCGTAAAACGAGCACAAATGTGCATCAACTCAGGAAGTAGTCATTTGACCGATATAATTTTTTCAACTGGATGTCATCAACTTTACGCCTTCAAACAAACGTTCCGTTAAAACAGAGCCCAATTTTTTTCATTTCTAATAAAATAGCAATTCACATTATGACATTACTTTTGCTCCACCTTGTATATGTGCATATCATGATTTTTCGATGTAAATTTTCAGACATTCGTTGATTTATTAAAGCTTTCAGTTTGAAGCTTCTAACGAGCATTTCCAATCCCAGATTAAGCATTAAGTAAAATTTTTTGCTTAGAAAAGCCTGAAAATTTGGTCTAATTGTTAGGTTTTTCAAAACTCGAAATTTTACTTTATGTGCCACGCATATAAAACACTGATATAAAGTGAACTTCAAAATACACTCACCCCTTATGTTTGACTTATACATTAATACATTTCACAAATGTTTACTATTTACTAATATACATATACACCTTTTGTTGTAACTTTTGGATTTTGAGATATTATCTTTTTCATAGTAATCGTCATTTCAATAACGAGGATAGTATTTTAAATACATAACCATTTATTGTTTAATTATTTTTAGGTGGAAGGGGGAGGGGGGATTTCCCCAATCACCCCATTACCTAAACGAACTAAGAAAAATGTACACATATATTTTTTTAACTTCAATCCCCATGTGTCGCTTTACAATTCAACACCTGGGGGGTTTATTTGAAATTATTCGTGAACGCAATTATGCACTTGCGAATGACTTTTCAATAATAGGATCATTTGAAAAGATTCGCATACGCAAACTTCAATTCGTATCCGCAAATTCGACTGTTTTTTTGCGATTACCCAAACACCACTCGCAAATTGGCAGCGACTGTCAGATTCTCATTTAACTTGTGCGTCTTGAGAATGATATTCCAAAACCCTGTACAAATAAAAGCAGTTGTAAGCAGAACTAACAAAAGATCAAATTTTATGATTAAAAACACGAAAAAATTAATTTGTAAAATGTTTACAAAATTTTAATCGATTGAAAACTTCGGGTTAAGTTTATGTTGAGGGATCAGCAGTTAGTAAAAGTATGAAAGCAATATGTTATTTTACATATGTTTGTTTTACGTATACATATCCCCATGTATACGCTGTAAAAAAATATTTAATTTGAAGTTTCTAACAAGTGTTTCTAATCCTTGATCAAGCATAAAGCTCCGACAAACAAATTGTGTAAATTTTTGAATAATTTAATTCCCCAATTTATAAATTTCAAACCACAATATTCAATAAAAAATACAATAGAATTAGTGAATAAACTGAAAAACGTGTCATTCCCTTTTCACATCAATACCGACAAAAGATTTGAAAATTATTATAGACAATAAGATTCAAAACACTTACCATCCACAAACACACAAAACAGAATTAAAGAGATTAATAGAAATTTGCATCAAACAATGCTACTTTGAGTTTAATGGTAATATTTACATTCAATCCGATGGATTACCAATGGGATCACCTTTGTAATAATAGACCATATGATTAATTAAATCAACCAGAGAGCAAACATATTCACTTTTGGAATAGGTATGTAGATGACATCTTTTGCATATGGACAGGGTCATTAAGACAATTAGATATTTTCACAAAACATTTAAATTCACTAAATAATAAAATCCAATTAACAGTAGAATTAGAACATGACAGTATTAACTTTTTAGATTTAACGATTACTAAATCCAACAATACACTAACTTACAAAATATTTAGAAAAGAAACGTATACTGACACAATAATACCTGCAAACTCAAACACACACAACCAAATTAAATACACCTCATTTCACTCATATGTACATAGACTTATCAATATTCCACTTAGTAAGGTAGATTATGAAATAGAACTAAACATAATCAAAACAATAACCAGTAACAACGGTTATAAACATTGAATAATAGACCATATGATTAAAAAGAAATAACGAAAACAATTAAGGAAATATTTTTATAGTGCGACAAAAACAGAGAAAACCTACTGAAGTAGATTAGAATACATAAATAATCTCTCACAAAAAATTAAATAAACAATTAAGGGAAAAGACACTAACATAATTTTGACAAACTCTGTAAATTTAGGTAAAATGTTAGTTAATAATAAAATTAAAACAGACAATAGCTATAATAAGAGAAGGGGAGTGTATGAACTAAAATGTGATGACTGTGATGCAATATACATAGGACAAACGGGCAGGTCCTTCGAAACCCGATTAAAAGAACATAGGAAGGATATTAATAAACGGACCACGGGTTTCGCGAAACATTGCATCGAATTTTATTACTTTTTTAGTTCATACGATTGAAAAATGTTGCATACAGGTAACAAGGGATTAGTTTTAGATTATCGGAAAGGACTGGAAATAAGTAAAGCCATAAAGGTGGGCAAAAACGTTGTCTACGACAACGAGCAGCTTTGGAATTCCCCGATAATTAAAGCGCTTATTACCTGAAACGCCGACACCAATTTTTTTCTTTTGTACATCATTCTTGAAAATGGCATTAAGCCGAAACTAGTTGAAATTAAAATATTTTTAGTAAAACAAACCAAGTGAATAATGAGAAACAAGTTATTAATATATGAAGTAACATTTCTAGTTTAGAAAATCCTGAAAATGTGGATTAATTTATTACGTAAGATCAAACATAAAACCAATCAGAGTCTACTATTCTGAACTTCAGTTGAAATCAGTGTTTTATACGAGTGGCGCATGAAGTAAAATTTCGAGTTTAGAAAATCCTGAACATTTGGTTTGGTCGCGCAGCGCTACGCGAAAAAAAAAATTTTTCAGGCTTTTTTTAACTCGAAATTTTACTTCATGCATAATCTGGGAGTGGAAACCCATCTTAGAAGTTACAAACTTAACAGTTCTATAATAACAGAGAAAGTTGGCATTTTTTATTTAGATGTTCTCTTAATATTAATCTTTGTTCACTACAATTTTATATTATGTGCATTATTTTATTTTGTCGGCAGCATAAATGGGGTGCATTAACCACTCAATTTAATAATTACATCACCAACCTTTATTTATTTAGTAAAACGAATCACCTTCTTCAACACGAATCCTCCTACCAGTGTGTGATGTTCATCATAATGCTTATAATAAATTAATAAAATCACTATCTAGCTGTTGAAGCTAAGGATACAAACACAAAATCCATTCAATGATTTGATTTTAAATTACCACACATTGATAAAAACGCTCACACACTTATTTTTTGTTGCAAAGCGCTGTCACAGTCATAGACTAAAAATGACCATTAGGAACATTAATTACCGCTTCGCGTTTTAAAAATCTACAATTGCAATTTATTTACGGTTATTTTGAAAAAATGATAAGCCCGGTGTTTACGTTTCGGATATTGCACCTCTACTAAATCGATTAAATTGAAAAATGAAATTTAATCGAAACCGTGTCGCTGTTTTTGTGCAGTTCGCAAATTCGAGAGAGAGAAAAAAACCACACACACACACACACACACATATTCAATATAACTAATAGATACATACACACCTGCGTTTCGAATATAAATAGACAATGTATGATTAATCGGTTTAAAGGTAAAACTCAGTAAGTGCGCGTGAGAATACTAGTTCTCGGTGGTTTTAAAATTTGATTCGAAGATATGATTTCACGTGGTTGTTTATTATCTATGGAATGTTTTCGCTTACTCTCCAGAAGAAATAATTATTTATTAGTGCATTTTAATAGGATACAGTTTTACCAGGTCGTTTAAAATTAGCAAGAAAATAAATGTTGTTCACGAAAATCTTATAATGTGTGCATTATTTAATTTTGTACGCACCATAAATGACACTCAATATTATTAAACACGGCATTTGCGTATTTAATGTAATTTTTAAACTACGCTAATTCGCGTTTTGATACAAGCCCTATTATACATTCAAATCATGATACCGCAATCTGTCTTCATTTATCTGTCAAATTATTATAAATCGAAACGGAAAATTAAATTGTATTGAAACATTGGAAGTGTTACCTCAATTTTTATTATTTTTGTAGTATGTACGACTTTTTACCGTTTTTCGTCAGAAAATATACCATGTTCTTTTATACGTTGAAGTGTATTAATATTTTAAATATCATTAGACGAAGTCAAATTTTTCAAATCTATATCTGAGTTTTTCTGTGTGACTAATGCTGAAAAAAATGACATTTTGATACCATATGTAATTTACTTTTGATAAGTTAAACAAGTCGATTTTTGGAAATGTTCGTGTTATGTGCCTAAATGCGTTTTTATTGTCACAAGTTAAATGTAACGACCTTTAACTTTATAAATGCGTTCATTTTGAGCATTAAACGAGCATTTTCGACTTCCAGGTTAAGCATGAAGTACAATTTTGAGTTTAGAAAAGACTTAATATTTGGTTTGGTCGCTCTGCGAAGCGGAGCGACCAAACCAAATTTTCAGGCTTTTTTAAACTCGAAATTTTACTTTCTGCGCCACGCGTATAAATCACTTATCTAAGTAAAGTTCAAAATATGCATGCTTATGTTTTCTTGAGTTTGATATGTACTTTACATTTATTTATTTGAAACTACCTTGCGATTCAAGATTCAATAATCCATCGGTCTTTTACCATAGTTTTGGGGATCCTTGAAAGAAAATAATGCTGCTATTTTTAAGCTACCGATTTAAATGACATGTTTAATAAAGTATTCTTTAGTTTCTTATTTGCATTACCATATTGTGTAAAGCATATTATATAGAATTATTTATATAAATAATGACAATCAACTGACAAACACAACTTGACAGATTATCCAAACTATGGAAATACATTACGTTTTACTGCAAATTTGAGGTGTTTTCATATCTACCCTTTGTATCTTGTGCATGTGAACATTACAATAATCGTGTGGTTTCAAATAAGACACTAATAGCAATTTTGCAATACGTGTGCGAATTTTAGCTTTTGAAAATGTTGGCATGCGCATTTTCGCAAGTGATTTCAAATAAACCCACCCCCTGGTATACAAATTATAATATTTATATACATACGGTGGGGATTTTTTTTTCGCTAAACATAGATTTCTCATGTACAGTTTTTGAAAGTCCATGTCAATCCATTGTTTCATTTATTTCACGGTAGTTTTCACAGATGAGTCATCGTTTTTTTTGATGGAATGGTTAATTCACAGAATTATCGGCTTGTACCTAACACATCTCTCCATTTTCTCCTTATCCTTCTGTTCTTATTCCCACAGGTATTGGTCACATACAAACGAACATGTTCAAAATTTACCACACACTCAATACAATAGGAGAGTTAATGTTTGGGCTGGAATAGTTGACACTCCCCTTATTGCTCCCTTTTTTATTGAGGGCAACCTAACTGCTGTTAAATTTTTGGAACTTCTTCGAAGAGACATTATACCACAACTACAAGTTTTCAATACTGAGAACGCATGGTTTCAAATGGACGGCGCTCCACCACATTTCAGAGGCCCTGTTACACGTTTCCTAAATGAAACCTTCCAGGACCACTGGATTGCCATAGCTTGGCCACCTCGGTCCCCCGATTTATCGCCAAACGATTTCTTTCTTTGGGGTTATCCAATCCAATCCATAATCTACAATAATATAGCAATAGAGAGTACAGAAAAACTAACTACCAGAATAGGTACCGCCTGCAATGAAATAAATCCAGTTTTTTACTACTATACAATGATTTTACAATCGAACTTTAAACATATGTACTAAACCTAAAATAAAATGTCAGTCCCTTTAAAAGCATAAATAAAATATCTGTAAGTTTAGTTGCCTAATCCGTGAAATCAATGAAAGAATGTATTAACATGGACTTTCTAATACTGAACATATGAAACGTATGTTCAGCAGGAAAAAATCATCACCGTATATTTCATTTGTAATTAAGGTATATTTTTATTTTTTAGAGTTATTCCGGAAGTCCATTGGTTTCCAATAAAAATGTTCAATTAGGAATAGCTTCCTGGATTAGAGAAAAAGGATTCAATTGCATTATAGTTTTCACTAATGTCAACACACTTTCTGAATGGATTCGAGGAAAACTTCTAACTACCTAATTTTAATATGTGAATTTCAAAAGAAACTAATTGTAGCAATAATAATTTCTGTTAATTCATTTTTAAAATGCGTATGTTGTGATCAATATGAATATATTCTACTAATTATATTAAATATATTTGCTGTATTAAATTCCCGTATTATATCGATGAATGCGAAAACTGGTGTCTAATTTTGAAAAAAACCTCCTATGATGTCCTACATTTAATAAATTTACAAAAAACTTATTATCCACCCATTCCATCCATCTATTATTTTTCTTTTGTCCTTCAGATTTACAAATTTATCCATACATTTCTAATTCTAAATTCATTGGTTGAAGAATTAATTATATTTGAATCATTTCATAAATGTAACTACTTTTGTTTGTTATCTACCATAATTATGTTATGTTAAGTTTACAATGTTTATATTATTTTTATTGTTAATTGTTGTTATTTATTAGTTGATAATTGTAATTAAATATTATTTTGGGACTTGTCCTGTCTATATATTATCATGTTTTTAAATAAATAAATAAATGTATTTAAAATTCCAACAACTATATGTCATCGTTGAATGAAGAATTTACATTTAGCAATATTATACAGGTTGATGCAGAATAAGTGTAAATTTGTTTTAAATAGAGACAATAGACTAAATAAAGAAGTTTAAATTACACACATTTAAACTTCAGAATAAATCAGTGTTTAGAAAAGCCTAAAAATTTACTTCATGATTAAGCAAACATAAAAAGCATTAAATAATAATATAATACACTTAAACTTTAATAGTTAATATAGGAAATTATAATAGATAATTTGCTTCGTGTGCAAGATAAGATAGAATATCAACACAAATAATGTAAATTCATGATTTTTGACATTTTGTTAGAAAAATTGGAACTTTAAAATACTTTGTTGACAATTCTGTCAACTTGTGTCATTTTCATCTTAAAAGATTTAAGTATTCTGGTTTTTATCTATAATAAGTAGTTCCGCATACAAGTAATGGGGAACTGACCAAACCAAAACGACACAATTAAATTATTTAATTGTATCAATAATAAATCATAGGCGGCCAACGTTTTTAGCAGCCGGGCAACATTTTTAAAGTAAAGTTTATTTTTAGTAATGTCAATTAACTTTGAACTTCTGTAATTTAAATTCCAACGACTGAATTTTGCTTTTTCCAACATTAAGCTGTATTTCTCCGTAGCAAACAGATACAGGAAGATTTTCTTTTAAGTATACGTATACCAAATTCAGCCTATTTGCTGTAAATCTTTACATATTCTTTGTTTTTTTTTAAGGTCAATTTAAAGCTTTAAACGAGTGTTTTCCACTCCCAGACTAAGCATGAAGTAAAATTTCGAGTTTAGAAAAGCCCCGTGAAAATTTGTCGAGGGTCGCGCAGCGATCCGAGACAAATTTTCTGGGCTTTTCTAAACTCGAAATTTTACTTCATGCACCACGCGTATAAAACAATAAAATATTGTGAAATTTATGTATATTCGAACTTCACTTGAAATCTGTGTTTTATACGATTGGCGCATGAAGTAAAATTTCGAGTTTAGAAAAGCCCAGAAAATTTGTTTCGGGTCGCTGCGCGACCCTCGACAAATTTTCGCGGGGCTTTTCTAAACTCGAAATTTTACTTCATGCTTAGTCTGGGAGTGGAAAACACTCGTTTAAAGCTTCAAATTGAAGTCTTTTAAAAAACAACGAATGTCGGAAAATTTACAGCTTATGCATATGTTTACCTAAAAGAAAAAATTACTGTATGTTGCTTGTATTAGGATTTTTCCAAGGAAATTAAGGATACCCTATTCATATTTTATATTTTTGTGGCAAAACCGTACAAGATATCAAACATTAATAACAGACAAAAAAGCTTTTAAATGAACCAATCTTTGAAGTAATATTTTTTAAATTTTTATAAAATGCGCAATTAAAAACATTTTTAGTTTTCATGTTGTGGTACTACTGTTTTTCATACTTCTTGTCAATCAATGATGACCATAATAACTTAAATGATGTGTTATTTTATGATAATCAACCATAATAAATTTCAGTTAAATCGAATATAGCGCTCAATCGTTACAAATAAAATTAATAATATTTTTTTTAATTTTTAAAGACTAATTCCGGCTTAACTGTAAAGTTTTGAATATAGATAAGTTGTGTTAAATCATCATATTTTTATCCCAGGAATCTATAGTTAAACCATTTCCTTACAATAACTGGACACCCTGTATAAATATAATATTAAATATATAGTATAATTAAAGATATTATATTGTCTATAATAAATTTTATAAAAATTCATTAGTGATTTTTCAGTTATAATTTTTACAAAACTTTAATCTCCACGAAAATTAAATTAAAATTAATAGAATCGACAATTTGAACTAAATAATAAACAAAGAAGATATGGGCAGCCTTTAAGTATTTAATTAGCAGTTTTTATTTAATTAGGAATATCGGTCACCCTGTATTATTATTTTGTTCAAGAATATTATAAAAAAGAATAGTGACTTTGGCAGAACTCAGTGAATGTTCTTTTTTGTGATTTTATGTACTTTATCAACTAAAACGCTGTTCATACGTATAAGTATTTCCAAATAGTGAAATCATCTTAAAAAAAATGTAATTTTATGTCGAATAAAAGACAAAAAGTATGTTTATTTCACCAATTATCTTTAAATGAGCCCCCGAATAAGATGTGATTTTATTTTACACATATTCTGAAACACCCTTTATTAATCCCACTCAAATGCAGAATTCTATCTAAATTTTTTAGTAAAGTTAAACATTTTATCAACAGATGGCGATAATAATCACATTTGAATCTCAACAAACCCCTTTTGGAAAATCAATGCAGGTCATTCACACCATTCGGGTTCATTAATTTAGGATGTATGGATGCTCCCCATTTTGCCCTATATATTCATACTAATTGGTCGCAATTAACGCTCATTCGCACCTAGGCTCCTTAATTACTAATTATTTATAACTAAGCTGACATTTTTTTTTACTCCTTTGAGCGGATAAAACGCCTTTTAAGACACAATTTCGGGTTAAGTTAATTGCGTCAATTAAAGTTTCTCGACTAGCGTTAATGAAATACGTGTTTTGAATGGAGCTTCCTCGAACGTGTCCATCCGACTGAACAATTTACCGTGAAAGCGTACAATTTCCCCTCAATTTTGCGAGAGCGCAGAAATTCGAGAAGAATTTGTTTGTTGTTATTTTTTTTATTTGAAGCGTATTAAATTTATTTTTTCACGCGCACAATAACGCGGGGTTTGCTGTTCGGTTCGGGTCGTAAAAGCTGAATGAAGGGCTATTAAACGGTGGAATTCCGGGCAAATGAGTTTGAAATGTCGCGATGCTGTCATAACGGCAAGTGTTGTTCCGTGTTGATAAGTTATATTAGCGCGTCAACGTTGCGTAATTTTGTCTTAAACACGGTATTACTTTTATAATGATAAAAATTACTGGAACTGTAAGAGATATTCTTATAATTATCAGCAGTTATTTATCAAATATTATTGAAGCTTTCCTTAATTTATTAGATTCAATTAGTGATTGTACATTTATCGACTCTTTCAATTTATGGTATTTCTGCAAACTTGCCAATCAAGGCCTCTTTACCGGTAAATCACAAGATCATTGCCTTAGGAGTAAAATTCATTATATACATAGAAAATTAGCATTAATGGCTTATCTTTAACAAGAGTTCCGACCTTTGATTCAGCATGAGGTAATATTTCAAGTTTAGGAAAGTTTGAAAATTTTGATTTTCCGGCGGGGAGCAAAGCGAAGCGCGTTGGCAAATCCAAATGTTTAGGCTATTTTAAACTCGAAATTGTAATTCATTCATTGGCGTATTGATTTACAGTGATGTTCAAAACCACACTGATCAGGCGTACTCAACCTGCCCCGCCGAGTTTAAATATTCGGGCCGCCAAGCTTCAATTATTTTTTTTTTAAATGGTCGATAATGGTACTTATTTTTTTTTTTTAATATGTTATGTTTTAAATATAAGATTACAAACGACAAGGACCGAAATTAAAATCGTCGAATTATCAACTCGGAAAATATTATTGTTTTAATACATAACTAGTATGAAAACATTATTATCCGAGTTGATAATAATAATAATAATAATCTTTATTTTATACAAATACACAAAAAATACATTTAGGCATAATGTAATAATAGTGTCACATAAAACAGTGTTCTCTATAATTTAAATTTAAAGAATTCCTCAATAGTGTAAGGTTCTATTTTACAAATTAGATCATAAATTAAATGTTTATATGTTACATAATCCTGTTCTTGCTGAATATGTTTAGGTAGGTGATTATAAAAACGCAAACAAGCATATTGGACACCTTTTTGGGTAAATGAGCGATTTAAAATCGGATATCGCATATTTTGTTTATTGCGGGTATTAAAATTGTGTAGCATTTTATGGGATCCAAATCTATCTGTATATTTTACCAGAAACAGAAGACATTCATAGATATAAATCCCTGTTGCTGTCAAGATATTTTGAGTAGAAAATTTAGTTCTGCATGATTCCCTAGGTTTCAATTGAAGAATAAATGGACTATTTTTACGTTATTGTTAGACTAAGTGTTTGTTTTAAACTTTACACTAAATCAATGTTTTAATCGCCTGGCGCATGAAGTAAACATTTAAGGCTTTCCTGAATTCGAAATATTTACTTCATGCTTCAAGGGGCGAAAAACATTCGTTACAAAAATAATAAAAACTTTAATAAAAATGATGTGCCCAAAGAAGGAAATGTAACTAAACCTATGTTATTCTAAATGTACTTGTATAATTTCAAAAAGGATCTATGTATATAAAACATATTTTGTTTGCAAAGTGGTCAAAAAATAACTGACTACTTAATCAACATAAAAGTTACTGAATTTACTCAGACATAATCGAACTTCAACTTGTTTCAAAGATAATTGAATGATCTTGTTAAAATTAATATATCTACAGTTCAATTTTCAATAAAAACAAATATTTTGTTTAAAAGGCCTAAAAAATTAATGGATTGTTCAAACAACATTCAATTTAGTGAATTTACAACGAAATAAATAAACCTTACCTGTTAAAGTTGAAATATCTCGCCACGTTTTTATAAGAAATATATACATAATAATTCTGTAATTAGAAACGAAAATTGATAGATTTTCACTTTAATTTTATTAATTAATAAATCTTAACACTTTTAAAAGAAATTTAAAAAAATATGGCAAAATATACCACATTTTCAGGCATTTCTAAATTAGAAATTTTACTTCATGCCTAACCTGCGAGTGGAAAAGAGTCGATTTAAGCTTCAAATTAAACTCTTTTAAAAATCAACGAATATCGGAAAATTTACAGCTTATACTTAAAAATAATCTCTGTATATTTCGATTCATTTTCAATGAAAGGTGTATTTTTGAACAATTAGTTAATAGTTTTGTATAAACTTAGCGCACCAAGTGGTAAATGCAAACATATTTAAAGATAACCTAATGTTATTTTGATGAATCAATTATTATATTTAAGAATCGTTTGCGGCTTATAGATTGAATATTTGTTTGTAATACGGATTCGGTATACTTTATTTTCATTATATTATTTATTTTATTTTATTTGCATTTTATTGTATTATTGTAAACTGCATTTTGCCTATTTTTCTTTCTAAATTGCTACTTTCAGTTATCTAGTTTTCCTGATAACTTTTGTTGAATAATATTTAGTTTTCTAGTTTAGAAAAGCCTAAAAATTTAGTTTGGTAGCGTAGCCATAGATATTTTTTATTTAGTTGCATGATAGCGTATATTAAACAGACGAAACATAATTAAAAGTAAAAAACTGATAAATTCAAATGAAAATCGCGAAAACATGAAAATTACTAAAAAATCTTTCTACACAATTTTTACATACGGGGAATTTTTCTTTTCAGTATACATATGCGTTCCCAGACTAAGCATGAAGTAAAATTTCGAGTTTAGAAAAGCGCCGTGAAAATTTGTCGAGGGACGCGCAGCGACCTAAGAAAAAAAAAATGGGCTTTTCTAAACTCTAAACTCGAAATATTACTTCATGCGCCACGCGTTTAAGACACTGATTTCAAGTGATGTTCAAAATATTCTTAGAAGTACTTAACTTTCTTTTACCACTTATATTTAAACTTTTAAATTAAGTGATAAAACAAAGTTGAGTGTTTTATTATTTGATATAAAGATTACCACAGAGTGAATGCTAACCAAATCAAAGATTTCAAAATATTATTGTTTAGCAGTACATTTCTAATCCTGTTTTAGCAGTATAATTATAATTCTGATTTAGAAGAATATTTTGAACTTCACTAGAAATCAGTGTTTTATACGCGTGGCGCATGAAGTAAAATTTCGAGTTTAGAAAAGCCCAGAAAATTTGTCTCGGGTCGCTGCGCGACCCGAGACAAATTTTCACGGGGCTTTTCTAAACTCGAAATTTTACTTCATGCTTAGTCTGGGAGTGGAAAACACTCGTTAAAACCTTAACATTGAAATCTTAAAAACTAACGCATATGTATACTGAAATGAAAAATTCTCGAGTTTAGAAAAGCCTACAAAATTTGTCTCAGTATACATATTCGCTGGTTTTCTAGAATGCACATTTTTTAAGGTTAATTTAGTTATCTATATATAAATATATTTTTTTTGTATATTGTTTATATATACTCTTTCTTTTGTGTATATTATTGTAATAGGTGATTATCCGTCAATAAACTAAACTAAACTTATTCGTAAATTTGTATGAGTTTTGTTTTACCGATTAATTTACACAAGTAATAGAAATGAATCCAGCTTTAAAATCTAGAGATTTTATACAAATTATAAATAATATTTGTTAGTTTTATATAAAATTGAATTGTATTAATTTAGAAAGCAAATAAAAAATCATGAAATATTGCATTTTTCCAAATGATATTTTTTTAATTCAAAAATACGCATTTTCACTTAATTCAAAGTTTACCGAAATGTCATAAATATTAAGCTCGTTCGATTTGATTATAAAAATTAACAAAGAAAACAAATGTTTGAATTCTGCATCCAATCATCCGCGAATATTAAAAATAGTATTCGTCTAGGCGAATGCCCAATTTAGAGGGCACCAATCATCTTCATCTTCAGTTTACCAAGTAATTATCATTTTAGAAAAAATGCGACGATTTATCTTTAAAGATATGAAATCAATTACTTTGTAGAGATTGTGAATATTTATCTGCTTATTCCAAGGAGTTTCACTAAAGTGAATGTTGAATATAAAATTATGTAATCATATAAAAATAATTCTAAATACGTTACAAATTAAAAATTACTGATTAAAATTTAAAAGTTTTATCAGAACATGTCCTTGTAAAAAGTAATTAGAGTACGCTTAGAAAAATGTTAATCAATGATTTATAAATTGTCAAGGGCCTCCAAATTTTGAACATCTGTAGACCCAGGATTTTTATATTTTCTCAAATATACGATTCAATTTGTTTTAAGGGCATGATTTATTTAAACTATGCGAACATGATTTTCTGTTATAAAGAAAATGATTCTTGTAACTTATACCTAAAACATTTGTTCGTATTTTTAATATTAGGTGAGTTAAAGAACTTTCCGTTCTCACGCAAACACCCTGTATACATTTCACATATGTATACTTATAAAAAAAATTGCTATATCGTTATAATATTTGATATACATCTCTTGTAGTTAGAACGCATATAAACGAGTTCACCAAGGTAAACAAATCCTTTGTTCCCAATAAATGCGGGTGGTAAAATAGTGTGCTACATTTTATTTATTATATTTTATAAATATACACAATTTTATATTATTAATAGTTTTTGTACGTTATTGTATTTAAAAAAAAGTATTGTTTTGTTTCAAATGTTAAATATTTGATGTTTTGATTATGACGGAATACGCATACATTAATTAGTTGCGAAAAACATAGATCAAACAGAGAGGATATTTAATAAACAAATTCAAATGTGGAGGCTAATTAAGCAAACCGTTTTGAAAATTACCACTGCCCACATTCCATTTAATTCACATTTAATTAATCGAGAATTCGAATTGTGTCATGTGGTAATTCACATTTAATTTTGTGGGAATTTCTTTGTGTCCCCGCATTTCTGGAAGTAATTAGAAAATAATAGAACGTTTTGTAATGATTCGACCCTAAGTATTATACAAATTTTAAATATGTATTTTTATTTACGTTGTGTTATGGATGTAGTAACCCTTTAATTTATTTAACAGATGCATTGTTTGTGTCAATATGTATTATCGAGACAACGGTGTATTTCTTCCTTTTCTTATTTTGATCAGGAGTATGTGTAGACAATAAATAAAACAGGATATAAGTTTAACGTATGCAAAGTTTATTGACCTTTATTATGACATTTCTAATGAATTAGCATCTTTTAAATTATTAATATTCACAAAATATATTATCCAACGTTGATGTTTAGAAACCATGTAAATTAAGTTAAACACAATAATTGTATGGCACTACTGGTGGGAGCAAAACTGACTTACATTACAATATGAAAAACCCACAAAAACTACCCCAGAGCCAGTATCGTTGCACATTCATACAGGAGACAATTACCTGTTGGTTCCTACCTTCATGTTCAACGCTCAGATTAACTAGTACTTATCCGCAGTACTTACTCGGGATATTGATTACGTTATATGAAGAACTAGTAGATTCGCACCTTTATGTTCCACGCTCAGAAGGACCCTGCATGTTAATCAGACAGGTAGATTAGGAGGACCCTGCACGTCAACTACATTGACTAATTAATTATTGGGCTTGCACCTTTGTTGTCTATTTCAGTTCTTTATCCTTCCATCATTTCCAGGTGTTCAAGTTATTTTACCAGTTTTGTTTGTTTGATTCGAACTTACTCGTTTTAAAGAAGCATTAATCTTACTCTTATGTAATGATTCTCCCACGTACTTCTCCGCCTTCCCCCTTCTTAACGCCACGCTTAAATCTTTTATTGTGAAACCAGCCCTCATCATAGAACTTAAGTAGACCCAGCACAATAACTGCTATACATAATCAATAATGGAATCCACCTACGTTCTAGAATATAAATAAACTCAAAACTAATATCGCTTTCGACAAGTAACCAGTGGGACAAGCTCACGTATTTCTGACTTAGGTAGGTGACACGTCTGAAAATTTATATCGAAAAATCGTGATATGTACACTTAAAATAAAAATTCCTTGTATGTGGCAAGGCCCTGATACAGTAAAAAATTGCTAAATTGGAATCTTAGAAATTGACAAAATCATTGAATGGTATTATTATAATTGGCAAAAATTGTGAAAAATTAAAAATTGCACGACTTTTATATAACTACAAGAATTACAGAATTCGTAGAAAATGTACAAAAAATAATGATAAAATATAACTTAAGAAAGATGTGAAAAATAATAAACATTTATTCAAAAATCAACTGAAACTCTAAAAATTGATAAAAAACAGATTTAGTTAAATAAAGTAAAGTTTATTATAACAAAAAAAATTATTAAAATCATAACAGTTTCAAGACGCTATTTCTTTGTTAATGTTTGTTCACTTTATTGAACAAATATCAACAAATATACGACTAAAATTGATAAAAAAATCAAGATTGGAAAAATCGTCAAAATTAAAAGCAAAAGAAAATTCGTAGATTTTTATAAATCGATAAAACTAGTAGAGTTGATAAACAAATAGTGAAATTTAATAAAAATAGTAAAAAGTAATCAAAGTCAGTTATGATTGTAATACATTTTCTAATAATTGTTAAAAAAACATGAATTTTTAATGAAATCGTCAAAAGCCACAAACATACAAATTTACCAATCAATAAAATTCGTAAATATTGACAATTTCACCCAAGAAAATGCAATTATAATTTTTTCAAAGTCGGTAAATTATCGATATAATATTAGTATGGAATAGAATTTATTAAAGGAATTAGGTTACATACATTTATATAAAAATAAAAAAAGGTGAAAATAATAAGCGAAGAGAACTCAGTTATATCTACGATGCAAACAATATGCGAATAAACCAGCCCGATGAAGTAGTTAACGCAATACATGATTATTTTTGTAAAATTGGTGCAGCGTTAAATAGAAACTGTGAAAATTACAATCCCGCGATAAATATAGCAGATATATTGTTCTTATGTCCAGCAACTAAATATAAAATAGAGATAATCATACACAATATGGAATCAGGTAATCACAGAGATATAGAAGATTTGTCTCCTAATATAATTAAATTCACTTCAAAAAACATTATTAAACCGTTAATAATTTCAATCAACAAAGCACTCTGAAGAAAACTTTCCATCCGAGCTGAAAGTAGATAAAATTATTCCAATCTATAAAACAGGTAGCCCTCGAGATATTGGTAATTATAGACCAATCAATATTCGACCAATATTTTCAAAGATCTTCCAGAAAGTGATTTATGATAGGATATTAAACTACATAAAATCCAAAAAATTCTGTGCAGAGAACAATTTAGTTTCAGTAAAGGACTCACAACCCATGTGTTAAGATTTTAGCAAATCTCGACAAGAATGCTAATGTTTTTTCAATATTTATTGATTTAACAAAGGCCTTTGATTGTGTACCACACGATTTACTATTACACAAAGTAACAATGTATCGTATACAGAGAAAATCTCATTGTCTTTTGTCATCATATGTCACTGGAAAAAAACATTAAACAAGTGCATATATTAAAAACGAATTATATAACTTAACTTTTGCTGACTCTGTTCTATTAAAGGAAAGTATATTTTCAATTTGAAGCATCTAACGAATGATTCCAATCCCAGATTAGGCATGAAGTAAAATTTCGAGTTTAGAAAAGCCTGAAAATTTAGTTTGGTCGCTCTGCGAAGCGAAGCGACTAAACCAAATTTTTAGGCTTCTTAAACTCAAAATTTAAACAAAAATACAAAAAAAACATTGATTCAAAGTAAATTTTACATATGTTTATATGCAATAAGTGAATGAATACTAAATAGAAAACATCTCTATATGTCAATATTTACGAAAAATCATAAATGTTAAATAATTATTACAATTTAAAATTTAATCGTAAAAACCTACATACATCATAAAATTTTACAAAACTTCAGAACTGTAAAAATTCGGACAAATTGACAGAAATGGAAAAATTTACCTAAAATGTAAAATTCCCGACGAGTAATTGATTAGTGGGATTTAACGTAAATATTAAAAAACTGCTCTCTAGGTCCGCTACTACGTCCAACAACTTCACTTAATACAGGCTTAAGTTACACAGAAATCAAAGTAATAAAACTCGATGTAATTAATTCAAAAACCAAATGTAAGAAATGTTATTCGAAGAAATATATTGAATAAGTTTATTATTAAAAAATAATTGATGAAACAGTGTTTACGAGTATAGTGAACTGAACAGAGGGTTGAACAAAGCGTAACTGCAATTTAAGCGTCTCTAAAATGTGTCGAGACAGTAAAGTGAAGCCAAACGTGTCCGATATTGGCGAAGGGCTACGGCCAGCTGCGACGATAATTTCAGAATTACCTCATTACAATGTTATCGGAAATCCATTAGTTACAAAACTGGAGGGTGTTATTTTCAGATTAGCAAACTATTAAATTACACACATACAGGGGGTTCCAATTACACCGCATGCCGGGCCGGCCACTTTTAAATTATCCCACCATTGTTTACCGCCCTTCATTTGTTTTATAAATATATAGGTTAGGAAAGAAAGGGATGGCATAAGTTATACGTTACGTCCGCTGTAAATAAATCATGGCTTTAATAGGTATCCATAAATCGACCGGTAGATGGTGCTGTGGAGGCTGTCGGCCGGCCGCAAGCTGCCGTTTTCGCAAAACCGGAATTTGTGCAATGGGAATAAATATAAAAGGGGACTTTTTATCATGGACTCACGCGTTTGCGACCTTTTCTCTATCAGGATGCAAGGGGCCACAAAAGGACAGAAGGGATATATCACCTCGGATATTTATATTCATTTATAAAGTCTATAAAAAGGGGAATTGGGGATTTTTTTGCGATTGTCGATGATAAATGGATATTCTATTTGGCTGCGAAGGGACATAATTCATATTGTATGTAATTCTGATTCTGAACATATTGTATGTAACAACTTGATTAATGTGCGTAATGTTTAATAATGTGCGAATCATCACTTAATTATTAGTATTATTAATATACTTTTTAATGTGGGAATTATTATTATTTTCAAGATGACACTTTTGAAAGTCATCGTATAACAATTATCTTTTAAAGACAAAAAATGCCACTGATCAATTACTCGTTTGGAATTCTACATTTTAGTTGATTTAGTAAATTTATGCAGTTTTGTCAATTTGTCCTCATTTTTACAGCTCTAAAGTTTTTGTAAAATGATGATTATGTGTGTTGGTTTTCACGATTTTATTTAAAATAGTAATAACTATTATTTGACATAATACTAGTAAATGGATTTTTTCGTTTAAGCACAATATATATTTTAGGTATACAGTAGTGATGGGCAAGATCGAGTATCTCAAGCAGATCAATCAAAAGATCGATCTGATCAAAAAGATCGAGCCGCTCGGAAAGATCGAGCCGATCAAAAAGATCGAGCCGATCAAAGAGATCGAGCCGCTCGGAAAGATCAAGCCACTCTCAAAGATTGAGCCGATCGAAAAGATCGAGCCGATCGAAAGATCGAGCGGCTCGATCATTTGCAAGGATCGAGCGAATCGATCTTATTTGATCGTCACTAAAAAAAATACTTGTTACTTAATGATTTAATGAATCAATATATTAAATATAAATTATGCTTTTTAGTGTAATTATAATTAATATTGAATTTGTAATTAAAAATTGTACAAATACGAAACAGCGAGGATTAATAAATAAATTGCGGACTAGAATTGTCCCGACTTGCCACAATATAATATTTACATCAGTGCTGGCCAACCCAATTGCTTCGAGGGCCAAAATTAACATTTAGAATATTTCAAGGGCCGCATCACAGATTTTATTCTGCAAAACCAAGTTATTTTAATATTTCATTTTTCGTTAAGAAATTTTAAAGACTTGTTTTGGCATTTTTGACATTTTTAAAAGTTCAAGAATCTAATATACCGTTTGGATTGTTTTTTTTTTGTACAAGGAATTTTTCTTTTCCGTATAGATATCCCTTCGCATATGCTGAAAAATGTTAAAACATGATTCTCATATGAAATAAGTAGTATATTTTGAACTTCACTTTAAATTAGTGTTTTGTGCGCGTGGCGCATGAAGTATAATTTCAAGTTTAGAAAAGCCTGAAAATTTGGATTGATCGCTTCGCTTCGCTACGCGATCAATCCAAATTTTCAGGCTTTTCTAAACTCGAAATTTTACTTCATGCTTAATCATGGAGTGGAAAACACTCGTTTAAAGCTTTAAATTGAATTCTTCTAGTAAAACAACGAATATGTATACTCAAAGAAAAACTCCCTGTATACAGTGAATTTTCTTTTAGGTAAACATATGCATAAGCTGTACATTTTCTGACATTCATTGTTTTCTGTTTATATAAAATAAAAATAATGTACACATACCACAAAATTTTGTTTTCTGCGTATATTATAATTAACAAAATAAAATTCCTAAAATTCCTATCAATATTTTAGAAAACTAAATACAATTTATTTAGTAAAATGAAAACACCATCACCTACGACTAAAATTTAGTAGAATATTAAAAAAAATCCTCATTTTAAATAGCGATTATTTTTACAATGATTTAATGTCTCCTTTTACTTCTAGTTTGTTGTTATTTCTCCTTTCATTTTAAATTTGTATTTGTTAGTTGGTTTAAAGAGAATTTGACCTAAACGTTGCATATACTTTAATAGAGCGTTGTGACAAATGAAATTAAATAAGATTTTAAATATTTCATTGTATAATTCAATATCCGGAGGTGTATTTGCACGGGAAGTAGTTGTTTCAATAAATATTTATCGTCTTAAGTTGTCTTGTTGATTAACACATTGCTTGCATTTTCACGAATAACATTTTCGTAATTTCATATATTATGTTTAAAGTGTGCAAACTATAAGAAGCGTAACCTTATTTTCCCGAATTCAAATAGTTTTGAATTTGAATTTATCTTGTTTGAACTGTACCGCAAGGTAAATAATAAGGTCTCACATTCTTCATACCTGCTAATGACATAATCCCTTTTTTACCTATAAATACCGACCATATTTTTCACTCATTCCATTTCTGTGTACCTGCTCATTCCACACACAACACTTTTTCCAAGTAAGTTTATTTTAATTGTATTCCTAAATTTTTTAAAACGTCAGAAGCAAAGCTATACTGAAGAGAGATAAATCTCGAAACGCGTCTGTAGATGGCCTAAGACATTAGTTTTAATCTAAGTCCTTTCACTTCTAATTTTTTGCTATTTCTCCTTTGGTTTTAAATTTGTATTTGTTAGTTGGTTTCAAGAGAATTTGACCTAAACGTTGCATATTCTTTAATAGAGCGATGTAACAAATCAAATTAAATAAGATTTTAAATATTTCATTGTATAATTCAATATCCGGAGGTTTATTTGCACAGGAAGTAGTTGTTCCAATGGATATTTATTGTCTTAAGTTGTCTTATTAATTGTTTGCATTTTCACGAATAACATTTTCGTAATCTTATATATTATGTCTCTTTAGAAAACTTATAAAAACTCCACAGCACAAGCTTAAAAAAACATTTGTCGATTGTTATAAGAATTCACATGTTATCCTGATTTAGTTAACCAATAACAAAACGGTAAAATTATTGTTTCTGTGGAGGGAGATGGGGGTTAATTAGCATAAACATAATATCTTTTTTTTTAATTTTAGAAAAAATTAATAAAATGCACAAATATCTTACTTTTTAACGAGTTACTTTTTGAAGCAAGTAAACTTTTTTATATTAATTGTAATTAGGAATTAAACCTCTTAAAAATAACATACAATTTCTTCGAGTTTGGTTCAAAATATATAAAAAACTAGTTGAGATAATTAACTACAGCGGTGTTTTAATCTAACTAAATAATCAAAATTAAATCAGGTGAGGCGTGGATATGTTCATCAGTTAGGAAGTGGGCGCGACCTGAAAAAGCTTGAAAGCCTGTAGTGTAGATACTAAATTAATAATGAAGTATTTTTGAATATAAATGAATACTTTCTATTTGTATAAAAAAGGAATATAAATATTTTGTATATTTAATTGAAAAAAAAATCGCCGCATGTAATTAGTTGACAAACAAAATCACAATTATCGAAACCAATCGATAGAGCGCGTGACCCGGTAAACTAAAATTAAATCGCAACGAACCCATTTACATCCCATCAAAATGTAGCTGCGAATTCAGTGCTTACGCGACGGAAAACAGAGGGAGCATTCCCGGGTTGAGTCTGTCCACCTTTCCACTCGGCCGATACAAACGCTCAAAGAGCGTAATTAGAACGGCAGCTTCAAAAACGCGCACGAATAATTATTTTTAACAGTCACAGTCGGATTGTGTTTGATTTATTTGGGTATGGATTGGCTTAGGTTCGGGGGTTGATTTTATTTTTATAATTTATATTTTTTTTGTTGTTTCACGTTTTATGTTTTATGTTTTGTTTTATGTTTTATCTTTCACCTTTCACCTTTCTCTTTTCGCTTTTCTCGTTTTTCTTTTCTCTTTTGCTTTTTGTCTTTTGTCTTGTGTCTTTTGTCATAAAATATCAAATTAAGATATTAAATTAAAATATAAAATATAAAATATTAAATTAAACTATTAAATAATAAATTAAAATATTTAATAATTAAAATATTGATTGATTTAATTTTTCTCGAATTTTCTCTCTACCTGTTCAACCTTCGGTGAGATTTTCTGAAAAAATATAAATGTTTCAATTTACTAGACCAATAAACTTGGTTTGATTTTATTTGATTTGATATAATTAAAAAATCATTTGGTATATGGAAACTATTTATTGCTGCTGCTAGTGGTGGTGGTAGGGGTGGTGGCCTGGACCAGTGCAATACAACTCCTATGTAACCGGGTCAGCACCCTGACATGCATGATCCCTGGGGACTTTATTTACAGGGTTAAGGGATGGTGGGGGATGATGGAAGCTTGCATGTGGACGAAATATGGGCGCCGACGCCAAATTGGGTTACACGGGACGGCGCAAGGTGCGCGTAAAGCAAAATTAACGATAATTTGGAAAAATCGAATCATTTACTGGGGCTTGTACATACACGTATACCTATATCAACGTCAATGTGTAGAATTTTGATAATAATTTTCCCAAACAATTATAACCGTTTCAGTTTTTTCAAACGCGTCCCAACATAAACCTAATTTTAATTTATATCTTCTATTCTTTCGAATGTCATTATTATAAAGTAAATTTGATTACCCTTTTAATATAACAATTTTTTATCACAATCATTTATTTTTAAAACGTATTCTAATAACCCAATTACGTAATATTGACTGATTTTATTATATATTTTTTTAAATTTTATATTTAATTTCATCTAAATGCTACATAGGGAATCCAAGTATACCGACTTTTCAAATACCGATATTTCGATATATTTATCTAATATCAAATCCGGTTTACCGGTAATTCATCAGTATATTACAATGTCGTTATTTTATGGTTAAAAGTCATTAAGTGCATTGTAAATTAATACCATTTAACGACTGTTACTTTATCACTGATTAAATTTTATTTAAATAAAGACAAAACATATTACAAATAATATAAAAACTTTAATAAAATATCATATTTGCACAAATACAAGAAAATGCGTAAAAAGCTTTAGGTAACTTGATTCATTATTTAATTTTGAGTAGAAAAGCTAAATATAATGTTTTATGATTTTTTATTAACGCTCACGAGGCTATTGAAATAATGAATATGTGACTAGAAAACAGTAATTATTTTGAAATATTTTGATTAAAATCATTTTTATTAACATCCAGCTAAACATTTCAAATGTTTATGTAATGTTTAGTCGATTATTAATGGCAATAATTATACACAAAATGAAAAAAGTATACATATTAAGACTATTAACTATTAACAACCTCGTGAGACTATAAATAATTAATTGAGTTTTTAGATGAAAACGATTATTAAATGATGTTTTATTAAATATTTGTGCTTATTTAGCCATTATTATAATCTGTTTAATAACTAGAAGGAACGTTTTAAATTTCACGCGCCAAAACCTACAACTTTGATTGGCCGAGAGCGCGCCCATTTTACACTATGCTAGGAGGGTAGATTGAAAAGTTTCCGGAATGGGCAAGAAAACGCAGTATTTGAACAGGTTTTATTTTTTATTTTTCAACATAGTACCCTTGCAGGGCGATACACCTTTCCCAGCGGTGCTCCAACTTTTTTAAGCTTTCAGAAAAATATGATTTCGGGAACTCTGCAAAATAAGCTTTAGTGGCGACAATGACCTCCTCATTTGACGTAAAGCGCTTGCCTCCGAGCCAAGTCTTCATGTTTGTGAACAAAAAGAAGTCGCACGGGGCCAGGTCTGGAGCGTACGGGGGATGCGGCACCACCTCGTAGCCCAATTCAACCAATTTAGCATTGGCGATTCGGGATGAATGGCCACCGTTTTTTTGGGATTCGCAAGGTGTGATACACATTGACTTTTTGCAGAAGGGAAGAACTATCACGGGACAATACTACAGCGATTTATTGGATCAATTCAACGGCATATTGAAGGAGAAACGGCCTCATTTGCAGCGGAAAAAAGTGCTCTTCCACCACGACAACGTTGTCGTGGTGGAAGAGCACTTTTTTCCGCTGCAAATGAGGCCGTTTCTCCTTCAATATGCCGTTGAATTGATCCAATAAATCGTTGTAGTATTGTCCCATGATAGTTCTTCCCTTCTGCAAAAAGTCAATGTGTATCACACCTTGCGAATCCCAAAAAAAAACGGTGGCCATGACCTTTCCAGCCGATGGGACAGTCTTTGCCTTCTTCGGAGCAGATTCGCCTGGAGAAATCCACTGTTTCGACTGCTGCTTGGTTTCTGGTGTGTAGTGGTGCATCTATGTTTCGTCCACGGTCACGAATCGGCGAAAAAAATCCGTTGGATTACGCTTTAACAAGACCAAACACTCTTTCGAAGTGGTCACACGATTTCGCTTGTTGTCCATAGTCAGCGCCGACAGCTTCCTCATGCCCAAATGTTCGTGCACGATATTTTGCACACGTTCATATAAGATGCCCGTGGTCTCTACTATTTCGCGCAACTTCACTCGTCGATCGGCTAACACGAGATCATGGACTTTGTCGACCATTTCTTCATTTGTGGCCGTTTTTGGACGTCCACTGCGTGGTTCATCCTTGGTGCTCGTACGGCCACGTTTGAACTCGCTCACCCAGAAACTAATAGTCGAAAATGAAGGTATGGATGTGCCATGAACTTCCTGCAAAATATCTCGTATCTCCGTCGCCTTTTTCCCATCCATCCAGAAATGTTTGATGATTGCACGAAATTCGTTTTTATCCATTTTTCCAAAGGTGCCTGACTTGCTTCACAAGATATCCTAGTAAACAAAAACGGAACGACGCACATGTCTGAAAATTTGACAGCTTACCTAAAATAGGTTAGCCTTGACAACCATCATAACAATTTCACGATACGCGCGCCATCTCTTGCCCATTCCGGAAACTTTTCAATCTACCCTCGTAATTACGTCAGTATTAGACGCAACAGCTGTCATATTCTTAATTCCAAGTGTTACCGAGTTGCAACTTTGTCTGTTTCGTAATAACATTTTGCGTGGTGTTTCTTTAGCATAGTTAAAAGTTATTTTTGTTTATATTGTTGTGATAGATTATGGACCCAGTACAAGCTCGGTGATAATATCGCCTTCACCTCCAAGAAAGCGTAAAAAGTTAGATTTGGGTCAATTATATCTGTCTGAAAAACAGTGCATAATAAATTTGTACAAGCGGATGATAACAGATGATCCACATATGAAAATGACTGCTGTTTTATCAGAAATTGTTGGTGCAGTAGGTGAGATATCAAATAGCATAAGAATATGCACCAAATAATAAAATATTTCGTTTTTAGGAGTTGTAAATTCCACTGTCTATCGTACTATTAGCGAATATAAGAAATCCGGAGAGATTTGTAGCCCTGAACAGCTTGGGGGACATAACTACAAGTTTTGATGACGTAGTGAAGAGATCCGTGCATAGTTTCTTCTATAAAAATGAAGTGCCAACTTTGAATAAAGTTTTAAAAGAAGTAAACGATCATGCAGGCATGCCGAAGACGAGTCGTTCTACCTTGTATAGTTTTATGAAACACATCAATTTTAAGTAAGATAGAGACTAGAGCTGGGCAGGATTCGAATCATACAGGAATCCTTTTAGAGGATTCAAAAGAGGCATTCGAATACTTTAGTTCAACTGGATTCGTGATCCGGATTCGTAACATTTTTTTAAGAGGATTTGTATTCGAGTCTAAATGTGGGTGATTCGAATCCTTATAAAATGATTAGAATCCTTGTAAAATGATTCGAATACTTACAAAAGGATTTGAATCGTCATCGTTTGATCGTCGAAAAATTTAACATTTCAGATTGCGGCTACCATGTCAGTTTTACTTCAAACAAAATTTTGAAAACTAGATTATTACCTTTAAAAACATTTTCAATCATGTAATGTTCTTATCAAAGCATTCACTTTGAAGTTTCGAACGAGCGTTTCCACTCCCAGACTAAGCATGAAGTAAAATTTCGAGTTTAGAAAAGCCCCGTGAAAATTTGTCGAGGGTCGCGCATTACATGATTGAAAATGTTTTTAAAGGTAATAATCTAGTTTTCAAAATTTTGTTTGAAGTAAAACTGACATGGTAGCCGCAATCTGAAATGTTAAATTTTTCCGATATTTCCCTGACTAAAGATTGTTTCCCTGGCTTTTTAATATAACTTTTTTCTGTGGGAAACCCCCATTCTGTTTAATAGTTTTCATTGTTTTTGCCAATATTTAAGTTAATTTTATAAATTTTTACATGTTTTGTAATTTACCTGCTGATTTTGACAAATTTAATAATATCATATGGCTTTTTTGTTAGTGTTTTGGTCAATTTGAATATAATTCCATGTTTTTTCTTTGACTTTCCCGGTTTTAATGATATTCAGTGAATTTCTTATTTACGTAAATTTCAGGCATTAGTCGATTTTATAATAGAGTTCAATTTAAAGTTTTGAACGAGTGTTTCTACTCCCAGGCTAAGCATGAAGTAACATTTCGAGTATAGAAAAGCCTCGTGAACATTTTTGGGCTTTTCTTAACTCGAAATTTTTCTTCATGCGCCACGCGTACAAAACACTGATTTGAAGTGGAGTTCAGAAACACACAAATACATCTTTAACCAGAGTAACAGGGAGTCAGATATTTAATCTGTTATCAACGATGATCAGTGGTAGTAATAAATAATTAGGTTTTAAATATTTTAGTTGAAACAACAAGTAACGATATTTATATATTAATGGTTGCAAATAAATAATAAAATCAAATTTATTCTTGAAGGATTTGTATTCGTAATTCGAAAAAACAGGATTCGAATCTTCGATTTGAATCATATTTATCTCTTACGAATCCTTTATTCGAGTATTCGTGATTCGAATCATATTAGGTGATTCGATTCGTGATTCGAATCCTTTTTATGAGGATTCGACCCAGCTCTGATAGAGACACATTATTATATAAATTCCATATTATATTATGAACTTAATGTAAATATGTTTTATTTCACAGATATATGGCGAGATGCCGTATAAGCATTTTAATTTAACTGACGATATCGTACGATGGAAAAGAAAATACTTAACCACAATTAAGAAGTAAAAAATGGAGATTTGATTTTATTTAAAGAGTAATTATGAAATTATTTAAAATTGCCGCCAAATTTATCTAGTGATATTTCTTGTAACTTTTTATAGTGTAAATTGGGCTTGGGCATTTACTCCTTCTAGTTTTTAAACAGACTATAGTAAACATGAGATAAAGCAAATTATTTTGGTTGATCAATAATAAATCATAAATTTAATATTTAGTGAACTCTATGGTGGACACAGCCGACGCTAACAAAGCACATAAAGGGAGAAATTGGTCAATAAAGCAATATAATATTGTATCTTAAATTACGTACATCAAAGGTGGTTTATAACATAGTTGCCTACAAAGGGAAACGTATAATTACAGATTTTCTGCAAACAAATTTATTTATTAAGTTTCTTTTTCACATAGTACATATATTAAAAACATCCAGTTAGACAGAAATCTTTGATACACTCTCTTGACATTCAGAAAATATTTTAAATGTGTTCCTAATAAAGAAATGTGTGTCTAATATTGCATTACAGCATAATTTAGTTATAATATATAAAATTACGAAAAAACTATTCGTGAAAATGCAAACAGTGTCTTAATTAATAAGACAATTTAAGACAATAAATATCCATTGAAACAACTACTTCCCGTGCAAATACACCTCCGGATATTGAATTATACAATGAAATATTTAAAATCTTATTTAATTTGATTTGTTACAACGCTCTATTAAAGTATATGTAACGTTTAGGTCAAATTCTCTTTAAACCAACTAACAAATACAAATTTAAAACCAAAGGAGAAATAGCAAACAATTAGAAGTGAAAGGACATAGATTAAAACTAATTAATGCGGATATTCCCTGTTTTTCTTAAAGTTCAATTTAAAGCTTTAAACAAGTGTTTTCTACTCCCAGACTAAGCATGAAGTAAAATTTCGAGTTTAGAAAAGCCCCGTGAAAAATTGTCGAGGGTCGCGCAGCGACCCGAGACAAATTTTCTGGGCTTGTCTAAACTCGAAATTTTACTTTATGCGCCATGCGTATAAAACACAGATTTTAAGTGAAGTTCGAATATACATAAATTTGACACTATTATAGTGTTTTATACGCGTGGCGCATGAAGTAAAATTTCGAGTTTAGGAAAGCCCAGAAAATTTGTCTCGGGTCGCTGCGCGACTCTCGATAAATTTTCTAAACTCGAAATTTTACTTCATGCTTAGTCTGCGAGTGGAAAACACTCGTTTAAATCTTCAATTTGAACTCTTTTGAAAATCAACGAATGTCAGATAATTTACAGCTAAAATTATTAAGAAAAAGTACTGTGATTTTATAAAAATAATGACATACCATAGAATTGATACAACAATTGCGGATATTCCCTTTTTTTAAGTTCCAGTGAAAAATTTGCCGATGAAAAATTTGCAGATGGTCGAATTAATACAACAATTGCGGATGTCAAATAGCACAAGATATTGCTGTTACTTAGTTAACGACAAAAAACATAACGCAAACATCGTAATAACTGTGGTCTGCATAATACCACTTTATTAGGAGGATTTTTTCTTGTATAGTGTAAATCATTTCGAAAACATTTACTTAAATCAAGTGACTGCGATATATTTTGCCATTTTGACATCCGCAATTGTTGTTTCTGTTCCATGGCATTTCATTATTTTCAAAAAATCACATTACTTTTTCTTAATTATTTTAACTTAGAGAAACGTAAAGTGATAAACGTTAACGCGAATGAATTCAGAATTTTTCCCTCTACAAAACAGGTAAATACATTTTATTTGTAAAATAGATAGGGGAGCCAAATTTGAACATTTCAAATTATACATGGGATTTCCTATGTTGCGTCCGCCAAGTCAACACCCGGTATATATCTAAAGAGATTTAGGAAAAAATAAAAATGTACAAAAATAAAAATGTTTTGCTTAGTTTTGATCTTAGTCCCTTAGATAATCCATTATTAGGTCTATTACCCAAAAAGAACCCCACAGAAAATGTAATCCCATCGACAACCATGCCGAACCCTTAGCCCCCGTAACACCTAGCTTATTTACTTATTGGTTTTTCCCAAATCCCTTTAGATATATATACCGCGCAAATAGTTGTAAGAATTCAGTTTGTTATTAATAATGAGCATCTTGTGTGTCGAAATGTATATCTAACGATACAAATAAAAAGTAAAGTAAGGAATAACAATCTTTTTAAGTATAATTTTGTTATCTTTCTTAATGACATAATTGAAGGGGTCTCGGAAAAAAACGGTATAACTCCAGGTTATTACTTTTATAGCAGAGTGAAAATAATGTATGACATTTATATTGTTTTTAAAACTGTGTACATTATTTGATTAGTTTGTCTTAGGGGAAAAAGATGACGTAAAAATTAGAAAATGGAAAAGACGGAATAATACTGTTTTCCCTGCCCCCTTTAATTATTTATAACGTCTATTTAGGAACATATATTTTTGTAAATAAAACACTTTTTACTTTGTTTAACCACTGAATCTTACATTTAATTGTGTGACTAGTTTCGACTATCTAGTAGTCATTCTCAAACTAAAGTAAATACAAATTACACGTTAAAAACTATTTATACGGCTTCGAAGAGAGGGGTGTACATTAGGTCAACCTGGTCATTAAGAAGGGAAATTCCGGGATTAATTCGGGCCTTGTGTATTTCTAGTGCTTCTCTTCTAAAAGATGGTTAGCATAGGTAGAACTATTATGTTTTAATCTAAAGGCTCGCTCGTGTTCTTTCAATCTTATTTCGATTCTACGACCAGATTGCCCAATGTACACACCTTTACAATTTTCGCAGTTCAATTTATAAATGCCTGATCTAACTAGGGGATTAAGTTTTGTTTTTGGGTTGAAAATTATATTATTAAGTTTTTAGGGCGTTTTTAATATTACATTATTGTTACATTTTTTAAGAATGCTTTTAATTTTACAACTTATTGTACCATAGTAGCTGATTGTTTTAAAATGTTGATTATCTATTGACTTAATTCTAGGGTAGAAGAATATATTTTCAAAAATAATAATTTAAAAATGTTGTATTCAGGTAATAAGGGATGTGACTTGAATTTTTGAGAAAGATAAGATATAAACAGAGCTATAAAAAGTGGAAAAACCACGCTTAATAACATCGAAGACATTTATCACTCCTTGATTGGAACGGCCCTTATTACCTGAAATTAACTGTAATATTTGTATAAATATCGGTACGCTTTTAAATTTAGTACATATCTCCTTGAGAATGACCTACGAACAAAACTAGTTGAAGTAAAAATAAAAATCAGTGAAACAAACCAAGTGTTTTAATCAAAATTCTATTATTTCATATTTATTTAGATTGCAGAAATGGCTTATAAAATGTATTTATGATAACTGAAATATATTTTCTGCCCAATAAACATTGATGCATTTTGCAATTACCTAAAATCCACACCTGAACTAATCATTAAAGAAAGTAGCATGTACTCCGTAATATACTGTGGATTAACGCGGAGCTCATAAGTTTCCCTATTAAATTACATAATGACAACAACTTCCAACTAAAACTCGTCTTGTGTTTTAGCTTAAATTCGCATCTATTTATCACTTTACTTTGTTCATACATTACAATTTACACGCCTTGTATGCCACAAATTTATTACTCTGTTGCGACGTGTAATAATTTTACGCACGCAACAACAAATCGCCACATAAAATCACACATACATTTTCACTAAACAAACAATTTTAACGGCGATTGGTTAATTTCATCATTAACACGACAACAGATGCAATTAACAGTTTATTTAATTTAAATTTATAAAATTATTTTAGGTAAATTTGTTGTGTATATTTACGTTAATTTGTGCTGAATAAAATAATTCACCTAACAAAATATTGATTATGACCCTAATAGATTATTTTAAATCTGAATACAGAGTTTAATATATATTTGCGATATAGTAATGTGTTTGATCTGGTTTGATTAAAATTAATTTGCTATTATGAAAATGTTTAAAATCTAATTCAGTGGCTTTACACAGGGGCAATTTGAGTTTTTAGGGAAGTAATTAAAAACTAATTAAATGCCTATAACCATATCCATAAAAATCGACCACATTTAGTACATCATACATAATCAGTATATTATTTTGAGTTTCACTGAAAATCAGTGATTTATACACGTTGGGCATGATAATAATAATAATAATAATAATATATTTATTACCCACAGAAAACTAATCCTAATTACAAGGTAACATAAAAAAACACAAAATCTAGAATTTAAAAAAATGATAAAACATAAACTTAAAATTACACAATAAAAATATAGCACGTTGTACAAAATAATAGTTTAAAATATACATTACAAATCAATAAAACACTTGACTGATTTCAGAGGGCTGTTGAACAAATCACAACTTTCGGGCAAACTATTAAATAAATTACACATAACATGTATTGGTGATTTCAAGCCAAAATTCGTCTTAAATGAACTAATGCTGAAGGTAGGCCTATGCCGACTGTTGAAAGCTGGAACATGTAATCCTACGAGTTGCAGCAAACAGGAGCAATTAATCTTGTGATGCATGAGGTTATACAAAAAAGTAATACAAGCTTTTCTACTACGGCATTGCAGCGATTCAACACTAAATTTCTGCAGCAACAATTTTTGATCAAATCCTCTGCACGGGTAGAACCCCTCGGATTTCATATAGGGAAATTCAAGAAATTTACGTTGGACATTCTCAATCAAAGCTGTTTGCTGCTGACTCAGGGGGAACCATACCAGTGATGCATATTCAACTTCAAACGTACGTAAGCGTTAAATAATGCCTTAAAAGCTGCAGGATTGTTGAGGTTAAACGAATTTCGGTGAATAAAACCAAGTGACTTGTACGCGGACTTAATAAGTGATTGTATTTGGGGATTGAAAGTAAAATGGTCGTCAAAAATGACTCCTAAGTCCTTGAAGACATTAACCTTTTCAAGAGTTATATTAGTATCCTTATATGAGAACTCTATAGGTTTAGACTTTTTAGTGAATGATATGAACTTACACTTATCACTATTTAAGCTGAGCCTATTATTAATACATCAATTCGATATAATATTGAGTGAATTTTGCAAATATAGACAATCCCCAACTTTATTAATTTTTGCATACATTTTTAAGTCGTCGACGTATAATAAGTGTTTACACGGTAATAAGTTAGATAAATCATTGATGAATAAATTGAATAGTAGAGGCCCCAAGATGGAGCCTTGTAGTATACCTGAAGATAATATGAGGTAGAATTATAACTATTCAATGATACATAGGATTCTCGGTCTTTAAGATGGGAACCTATAAGTGCAGACGAATTCTTACCAAATCCAAACTACTCAAGTTTAGTTCGTAATAATTCATAATCAACTCTGTCGAAAGCCTTGGTAATGTCCGTCTAAATTTTATCAATTTGCCCCGACGAGTCTAGACATTTAGCAATTTCGTGAGTTATAATAGTTAAGTTTGTGACCGTGCTGATGTAAAATGTAGAGCTTAGAAAAGCCTGAAAATTTACTTCATGCCTAATGATGAAATGGAAACACTCGACAAGTGTAAATTTCATCTGAATAATTCAGCAGATAATATACATTACGCACTAAATAACTTCAAATTTATCTAGAGTAAAGTTTGAACACATGAAAATGCGATTATTTTTATTTTATCAATAGTTCAAAACTAACATTTACTGATTTTTCGTTAAACTGTATTAGATTTTAGACAATACCAATTTAAGTATCATATAATGTAGTGGTAAATGCAATAGGCCGCATGTCAAAAAAATCTTAATTTTGGTTTGTCCTTTTATTTTAATTAAAACAAACAGTTTCTTTTACAAAACGTGATTTTTTCATTAAAACAGCGTTTAAAACATTAACAATTAAAACATGTCTAAGACGTGTTTAAAACATGTCTAAAACGCTTTTAAAACGTGCCTAAGACAGAACATAAAGGCCATTTTTCTATTGAGTATACATATCCCAATAATTATAGCGATTTACAAATTTGCGGGAATTCGTTGTTTCAAAGCGTATAATTTAAGGCTTTTAATGAGTGTTTCCACTCCCAGACTAAGCATGAAGTAAAATTTTGAGTTTAGTAAAGCCCCACGTACAAAATTTGTCGAGGGTCGCGCAGCGTCCCAAGACAAATTTTCACGGGGCTTTTCTAAACTCGAAATTTTACTTCATCCGCCACGCGTACAAAACACTGACTAATTGTAAAGTTCATAGTATGCTCCTGAAGCAGTACGCTAAAGACGTATGCTTTGAACTTCGCTTGAAACCAGTGTTTTATACGCGTGGCGCATGAAGTAACATTTCGAGTTTAAAAAAGTCTGAGTTTGGATTAAGATTTTTTCGAGGAATAAATTTTGAAGGAAGGAATTTTTCTTTTAAGAAAACTTATCCGAACTACCTGCTGTAAATCTTTAGATATATATATTTCTTTTTAGAGTTTAATTGGAAGCTTTAAACGAGTGTTTTCCACTCCCAGACTAAGCATGAAGTAACATTTTGAGTTTAGAAAAGCCTAAGAATTTGGATTGGCCGCGTAGCGAAGCGAAGCGGCCAATCCAAATTAGGCTTTTCTAAACTCGAAATTTTACTTCATGCGCCACGCTTAAAAACACCGATTTACAGTGAAGATCAAAACACACTCACATACAACAACGATTACAGGCAACCTAATATACGTTATAGTTATTGGGTTGCCTATAATCACTGTTTTATTTGAATTATTTATTACTGGAGACCATTAAATACAACTATATATCCACGATATTCACAAAATCAACAAAAATAAATATATACACAAATCAACACAACCAAAAACAGAAATTACATCTAATTAAGGATGAACAAATAAATAATTATATTAAAGGACCTTAAGAGGAGTTAATGGAAATTAAACGAAGTCTTTTAAAACAGTTTAGTGAGACACCAATAAATTCTATTTACTCGCCATGAGAATAAACATGTATTATTAGGCTCAGTCAACTTAGCCCCCCGAAGTTTGATTTTTTTGAAAAAAACTATTGCGCTAGACGGGCCTTAGCTAGCGCCAGCTAGCGCCACAAAAATTAGAGCTAGCGCCATTACGACAAGAAAGTTACGGGGGTTTGAACTTTCGGGGGGCTAGGTTGATGCTAGCCCCCCGAGTTTGGATTTTTTAAGTTTTTTTACACTATTCGGATTCCTCAGAGCTAGCGCCAGCTAGCGCCACCAATTTAAAAGCTAGCGCTACCCCCACAACCCTAAAAAATGATAAAACATTTTTAACCCCAGCCCCCCGAAATGAGAATTTTTTCATCAAATTAGGTGGAAAAGCTTGCTTGGAGCTAGCGCCAGCAGAATACGAAAAAAAATTTCTCTCAAAAAAATCAGGTAAAAAAATATTCACATCCAAATTTTGATACGAGAGCTTTCACATCCTGTGTGCGTATTACCATTTACTTGATGAATTTCAATACAAAATTAAGTGTGGCATTTAAAATACTGCTTCCAAAAATATATCGGCCTTCGAAATACCTTATTTATGTTCATAGACATCAGCTATTAGAAATATGATGCATGGAAAACAGTAGCGTAACTAAAAATTGTGTTTTCACTCCTTGCTAATTTAAATCGTCATAACTCGGAAACTAACGGTACGATTATAATTCTTCTTTCGTCGTTGGAACACCTAAAATGATATTTTTTTTTTCGTTGATGGAATGACTAAAGTAATGTTTATAACCACTGCCAACAAGAAAGCTAGCGCCAGTAAGACAGTGGCGTACCTGACGATTGATTTTTTACTCCTTGATAATTTAAGTCGTTATAACTCGGAAACTAACTGTACGATTTCAATTTTTTTTTTCGTTGATGGAATGACTAAAGTAATGTTTATAACCACTGCCAACAAGAAAGCTAGCGCCAGTAAGACAGTGGCGTACCAAACGATTGATTTTTTACCCCTTGATAATTTAAGTCGTTATAACTCGGAAACTAACTGTACGATTTCAATTTTTTTTTCGTTGATTGAATGACTAAAGTAATGTTTACAACCACTGCCCACAAGAAAGCTAGCGCCAGTAAGACAGTGGCGTAACTGACGATTAATTTTTTACCCCTTGATAATTTAAGTCGTTATAACTCGGAAATTAACTGTACGATTTCAATTTTTTTTTCGTTGATGGAATGACTAAAGTAATGTTTATAACCACTGCCAACAAGAAAGCTAGCGCCAGTAAGACAGTGGCGTACCAGACGATTGATTTTTTACCCCTTGATAATTTAAGTCGTTATAACTCGGAAACTAACTGTACGAATTCAATTTTTTTTTCGTTGATGGAATGACTAAAGTAATGTTTATAACCACTGCCAACAAGAAAGCTAGCGCCCGTAAGACAGTGGCGTACCAGACGATTGATTTCTTACCCCTTGATAATTTAAGTCGTTATAACTCGGAAACTAACTGTACGATTTCAATTTTTTTTTCGTTGATTGAATGACTAAAGTAATGTTTATAACCACTGCCAACAAGAAAGCTAGCGCCAGTAAGACAGTGGCGTAACTGACGATTGATTTTTTACCCCTTGATAATTTAAGTCGTTATAACTCGGAAATTAACTGTACGATTTCAATTTTTTTTTCGTTGATAGAATGACTAAAGTAATGTTTATAACCACTGCCAACAAGAAAGCTAGCGCCAGTGAGACAGTGGCGTAACTGACGATTGATTTTTTACCCCTTGATAATTTAAGTCGTTATAACTCGGAAATTAACTGTACGATTTCAATTTTTTTTTCGTTGATGGAATGACTAAAGTAATGTTTATAAACACTGCCAACAAGAAAGCTAGCGCCAGTAAGACAGTGGCGTAACTGACGATTGATTTTTTACCCCTTGATAATTTAAGTCGTTATAACTCGGAAATTAACTGTACGATTTCAATTTTTTTTTCGTTGATGGAATGACTAAAGTAATGTTTATAACCACTGCCAACAAGAAAGCTAGCGCCAGTAAGACAGTGGCGTACCAGATGATTGATTTTTTACCCCTTGAAAATTTAAGTCGTTATAACTCGGAAACTAACTGTACGATTTCAATTTTGTTTTCGTTGATTAAATCACTAAAGTAATGTTTATAACCACTGCTAACAAGAAAGCTTGCGCCTGTAAGACAGTGGCGTACCTGACGATTGATTTTTTACCCCTTAATAATTTAAGTCGTTATAACTCGGAAACTAACTATACGATTTCAATTTTGTTTTTGTTGATTGAATCACCAAAGTAATGTTTATAACCACTGCTAACAAGAAAGCTAGCGCCAGTAAGACAGTGGCGTACCTGTCGATTGATTTTTTACTCCTTGAAAATTTAAGTCGTTATAACTCGGAAACTAACTGTACGATTTCAATTTTGTTTTCGTTGATTAAATCAATAAAGCAATGTTTATAACCACTGCTAACAAGAAAGCTAGCGCTAGTAAGACAGTGGCGTACCTGACGATTGATTTTTTACTCCTTGATAATTTAAGTCGTTCTAACTCGGAAACTAACTGTTCGATTTCAATTTTGTTTTCGTTGATTGAATCACTAAAGTAATAATTATAACCACTGCTAACAAGAAAGCTAGCGCCAGTAAGACAGTGGCGTACCTGACGATTGATTTTTTACTCCTTGATAATTTAGGTCGTTATAACTCGGAAACTAACTGTACGTTTTTAATTTTTTTTTCGTTGATTGAATCACTAAAGTAAAGTCAATCGTCAGGTACGCCACTGTCTTACTGGTGCTAGCTTTCTTGTTAGCAGTCGTAATAAACATTACTTTAGTGATTCAATCGAAGAAAAAAAAATGGAAATCGTACAGTTAGTTTCCGAGTTATAACGACTTAAATTATCAAGGAGTAAAAAATCAATCGTCAGGTACGCCACTGTCTTACTGGCGCTAGCTTTCTTGTTGGCAGTGGTTATAAACATTACTTTAGTCATTCCATCAACGAAAAAAAAAATTGAAATCGTACAGTTAGTTTCCGAGTTATAACGACTTAAATTATCAAGGGGTAAAAAATCAATCGTCTGGTACGCCACTGTCTTACTAGCGCTAGCTTTCTTGTTGGCAGTGGTTATAAACATTACTTTAGTCATTCCATCAACGAAAAAAAAATTGAAATCGTACAGTTAATTTCCGAGTTATAACGACTTAAATTATCAAGGGGTAAAAAATCAATCGTCAGTTACGCCACTGTCTTACTGGCGCTAGCTTTCTTGTTGGCAGTGGTTATAAACATTACTTTATTCATTCAATCAACGAAAAAAAAATTGAAATCGTACAGTTAGTTTCCGAGTTATAACGACTTAAATTATCAAGGAGTAAAAAATCAATCGTCAGGTACGCCACTGTCTTATTTGCGCTAGCTTTCTTGTTGGCAGTGGTTATAAACATTACTTTAGTCATTCAATCAACGAAAAAAAAATTGAAATCGTATAGTTAGTTTCCGAGTTATAACGACTTAAATTATCAAGGAGTAAAAAATCAATCGTCAGTTACGCCACTGTCTTACTGGCGCTAGCTTTCTTGTTGGCAGTGGTTATAAACATTACTTTAGTGAATTAACCAACGAAAAAAAAAAATGAAATCGTACAGTTAGTTTCCGAGTTATAACGACTTAAATTATCAAGGGGTAAAAAATCAATCGTCTGGTACGCCACTGTCTTACTAGCGCTAGCTTTCTTGTTAGCAGTGGTTATAAACATTACTTTAGTCATTCCATCAACGAAAAAAAAATTGAAATCGTACAGTTAATTTCCGAGTTATAACGACTTAAATTATCAAGGGGTAAAAAATCAATCGTCAGTTACGCCACTGTCTTACTGGCGCTAGCTTTCTTGTTGGCAGTGGTTATAAACATTACTTTAGTCATTCAATCAACGAAAAAAAAATTGAAATCGTACAGTTAGTTTCCGAGTTATAACGACTTAAATTATCAAGGAGTAAAAAATCAATCGTCAGGTACGCCACTGTCTTACTTGCGCTAGCTTTCTTGTTGGCAGTGGTTATAAACATTACTTTAGTCATTCAATCAACAAAAAAAAAATTGAAATCGTACGGTTAGTTTCCGAGTTATAACGACTTAAATTATCAAGGGGTAAAAAATCAATCGTCTGGTACGCCACTGTCTTACTGCCGCTAGCTTTCTTGTTGGCAGTGGTTATAAACATTACTTTAGTCATTCCATCAACGAAAAAAAAATTGAAATCGTACAGTTAATTTCCGAGTAACACGACTTAAATTATCAAGGGGTAAAAAATCTATCGTCAGTTACGCCACTGTCTTACTGGCGCTAGCTTTCTTGTTGGCAGTGGTTATAAACATTACTTTAGTCATTCAATCAACGAAAAAAAAATTGAAATCGTACAGTTAATTTCTGAGTTATAACGACTTAAATTATCAAGGGGTAAAAAATCAATCGTCAGTTACGCCACTGTCTTACTGGCGCTAGCTTTCTTGTTGGCAGTTGTTATAAACATTACTTTAGTCATTCCATCAACGAAAAAAAAATTGAAATCGTACAGTTAATTTCCGAGTTATAACGACTTAAATTATCAAGGGGTAAACAATCAATCGTCAGTTACGCCACTGTCTTAATGGCGCTAGCTTTCTTGTTGGCAGTGGTTATAAACATTATTTTAATTATTCAATCAACGAAAAAAAAATTGAAATCGTACAGTTAGTTTCCGAGTTATAACGACTTAAATTATCAAGGGGTAAGAAATCAATCGTCTGGTACGCCACTGTCTTACTGGCGCTAGCTTTCTTGTTGGCAGTGGTTATAAACATTACTTTAGTCATTCTATCAACGAAAAAAAAATTGAAATCGTACAGGTAATTTCCGAGTTATAACGACTTAAATTATCAAGGGGTAAAAAATCAATCGTCAGTTACGCCACTGTCTTACTGGCGCTAGCTTTCTTGTTGGCAGTGGTTATAAACATTACTTTAGTCATTCTATCAACGAAAAAAAAATTGAAATCGTACAGTTAATTTCCGAGTTATAACGACTTAAATTATCAAGGGGTAAAAAATCAATCGTCAGTTACGCCACTGTCTTACTGGCGCTAGCTTTCTTGTTGGCAGTGGTTATAAACATTACTTTAGTCATTCAATCAACGAAAAAAAAATTGAAATCGTACAGTTAGTTTCCGAGTTATAACGACTTAAATTATCAAGGGGTAAGAAATCAATCGTCTGGTACGCCACTGTCTTACGGGCGCTAGCTTTCTTGTTGGCAGTGGTTATAAACATTACTTTAGTCATTCCATCAACGAAAAAAAAATTGAAATCGTACAGTTAGTTTCCGAGTTATAACGACTTAAATTATCAAGGGGTAAAAAATCAATCGTCTGGTACGCCACTGTCTTACTGGCGCTAGCTTTCTTGTTGGCAGTGGTTATAAACATTACTTTAGTCATTCCATCAACGAAAAAAAAATTGAAATCGTACAGTTAATTTCCGAGTTATAACGACTTAAATTATCAAGGGGTAAAAAATTAATCGTCAGTTACGCCACTGTCTTACTGGCGCTAGCTTTCTTGTTGGCAGTGGTTATAAACATTACTTTAGTCATTCAATCAACGAAAAAAAAATTGAAATCGTACAGTTAGTTTCCGAGTTATAACGACTTAAATTATCAAGGGGTAAAAAATCAATCGTCTGGTACGCCACTGTCTTACTGGCGCTAGCTTTCTTGTTGGCAGTGGTTATAAACATTACTTTAGTCATTCCATCAACGAAAAAAAAAATTGAAATCGTACAGTTAGTTTCCGAGTTATAACGACTTAAATTATCAAGGAGTAAAAAATCAATCGTCAGGTACGCCACTGTCTTACTGGCGCTAGCTTTCTTGTTGGCAGTGGTTATAAACATTACTTTAGTCATTCCATCAACGAAAAAAAAATATCATTTTAGGTGTTCCAACGACGAAAGAAGAATTATAATCGTACCGTTAGTTTCCGAGTTATGACGATTTAAATTAGCAAGGAGTGAAAACACAATTTTTAGTTACGCTACTGTTTTCCATGCATCATATTTCTAATAGCTGATGTCTATGAACATAAATAAGGTATTTCGAAGGCCGATATATTTTTGGAAGCAGTATTTTAAATGCCACACTTAATTTTGTATTGAAATTCATCAAGTAAATGGTAATACGCACACAGGATGTGAAAGCTCTCGTATCAAAATTTGGATGTGAATATTTTTTTACCTGATTTTTTTGAGAGAAATTTTTTTTCGTATTCTGCTGGCGCTAGCTCCAAGCAAGCTTTTCCACCTAATTTGATGAAAAAATTCTCATTTCGGGGGGCTGGGGTTAAAAATGTTTTATCATTTTTTAGGGTTGTGGGGGTAGCGCTAGCTTTTAAATTGGTGGCGCTAGCTGGCGCTAGCTCTGAGGAATCCGAATAGTGTAAAAAAACTTAAAAAATCCAAACTCGGGGGGCTAGCATCAACCTAGCCCCCCGAAAGTTCAAACCCCCGTAACTTTCTTGTCGTAATGGCGCTAGCTCTAATTTTTGTGGCGCTAGCTGGCGCTAGCTAAGGCCCGTCTAGCGCAATAGTTTTTTTCAAAAAAATCAAACTTCGGGGGGCTAAGTTGACTGAGCCGTATTATTAAATTATTCTGTGGGCTGTTATAGCCATACAGAGTAATGTGGGGTACGTCAGCAAGACGTTTTTCTTGTCTGGTTGAGCGAACTGGAACGTTAATACCAATAGACGACAATATAGATGGGCAAAGTATAAGTCCATTGAGTATAAAAGATGCAAAGCATGGCATAAAATAAATCCTTCGTTTTTCAAAAGACAACAAACCGAGATATGTACGAAGTAGGTCATAATTATTACTATCGTACAAAAGGTTTGATCTGTAGCAAATGAGTTCTATCATTTTACGTTGTATACGTTCTAATCTGTCTATATGACATTGGTAGTGCGGTGACCAAATTATGCAGCAATAGTCTAGAATTGATCTGACTAAGGTGGAGTATAATGTCATGAAAGTACGGATAGATTTGAAATGTATAGTAATAAAACCAATTCTTTGTAAAGCTTTTGCAATAATTAAATTTAAGTGTTCATGAAATTGAAGTTTACTGTCAAGTATAACGCCTAAATCATTAATTATATAAACCCTCTCCAAAGGATTACTATCTAAAAAATAGATAGCCGGTAAATAGATCCCTTGTTTTCTGGAAAAACGTATGTATTTGCATTTAGTTATGTTTAAATGCAAATCATTACTGGAGCACCATATAATAAGTTGATCCAGATCATTCTGCAAGATGCGACAATCATCACTGGTGGTAATTTTATGATAGAGCTTCATATCATCTGCATAAAGCAAAAATATGTGATTAAATGTCTTTACCAATATCATTTATAAATATGAGAAATAGCAATGGCCCAAGGCGAGAACCCTGGGGGACACCTGAAGTTGCATTTATTACAGAACCAGAAACTGCATCATTTATTTTCACCACATGTACAACTTATGAATGACCGGAGCCATTCAATCATGGACCCAGCAACACCATATATTCGGAGTTTGTATAAAAGCCTACAGTGGCTAACTCTGTCAAACGCTTTACTAAAGTCGGTATAGATCGAGTCTACCACTCCATCCTCTATCGCGTCGGTAATGAAATTGGAGTATACAAACAAGATCTTGATGGAAAGAATCTGTGTTGTTGCTCAGATAAAAGTAGCTTACAATTTTTTATTATTATTACTTCGCAACCAACTTATCTAATAATTTAGGAAAACATGATTGAAAACTATTGCTCTATAATTGTCAACAAATTTTGTATGCCTGATTTAAAGACCGGGACAGTATAGCATTGCTTCCAAGGAGAAGAATCCATCTCTTAGAGAAGGAATAAATAATTTAGTAAGAGGTAAAGACAGAGCGGATGCGCAGGCTTTTATCAAGGTAGGCGGTATTCCATCAGGACCTGGTGCAGCACCATTTTTAATTTGAGATAGGCATTCCATAATAGCTGTCTCACTAAATTGTAAGGTATTAAATTTTGGTCACTGGACTCACTAACTTCATTACCAGTGGTAGTTGGACATGAATATGAATTCTGAAAATAGTCTGCAAATAGATCCGCTATGCTAGTAACCGAGTTTGCGACCAGCGTTCCATATGCCATACTGGATGGAAGACCTCCACCACGGCCATATTTAGATTTACAATATTTCCAAAATATATTGACATTATAAGGTATGCTCCTCTCAACATCCTCGATATAACTTATGTGATCCTTAACAATAGCATCTTTGCAGGCAGCACGTAAATTAGAAAAAAATGAGTAATCATTCCTAGAGCAGGCCGTTTAAACTTTCTGTGAGCTGTCCGCTTTTCTTTAATTAAACTTTTTGGAGATTTCGAGAACCAACTAGGAAAATGCGATGTTGATCTCTTTCGTTTAGGGGCATAACGATTAAAAGAATCGTACAAAATTTCTAACCATATTTACCCAGTGATAGCTGCCAATATAATTACATATACCTACGATATCAGCATTAGAGAAATCATTGTGAAATGATTCATCTAAGGGTGATAAACTGCTAGGAACATTAAAATCTACTAGTAACGGAGGATGATAATTGTCACACTTCACTAATGGATCAGAGATAGAACAATTTACAGTAGGAACATTAGAAAAAGTAAGATCTAAAATATTACCGCCGTTATTAATAAAGGAGTTAAACTGATAAAAACCGCCACTCATAACACCATCGCATAAAAGACGGGCACATTCACTGACCGTATTTAATGGTAAATAATAAATTTTAAACAATTTGTTCAGCGCAGAATTTGATTCACGTTTTATTCATATCTACATATTAGATTGCGAAAGCCGTATATTTGAAACTTTACGATATTTCAGTGTTTTATACGTGTGGCGCATGAATTAAAATTTCGAGTTTAGAAAAGCTTGAAAATTTTGATTTGCCGTCACTCGTCACTTGCTGATTTACAGTGAAGTTCAAAAAACACACACATACAACAACAATTATAGGCAACCTAATATACGCTAGAGTTATGGGGTTGCCTATAATCACAGTTTTAAACAATTTGTCAGCGCAGAATTTGACTCACGTTTTATTCACATCTACATAGATTGCTGAAGCCGTATATTTTAAACTTTACAATTTTTCAGTATTATATACGTGTGGCGCATGAAGTAAAATTTCAAGTTTAGAAAAGCCTAATTTGGATTGGCCGCTCCGCTTCGCTACGCGGCCAATCCAAATTTTCAGGCTTTTCTAAACTCGAAATTTTACTTCATGCTTAGTCTGGGAGTGGAAAACCCTCGTTTAAAGATTTGAATTGAAATCTTTTAAAAAAACAACGAATGTCGTAATATTTACAGTGTATGCATATGTATTATACCTGAAAGAAAAATTCTCTGTATTTAAAAACCACATTTATGCACACACAGTTGTGATATTTTATGGTAATTAAATGTTATGTTTAATAATTTATATGAAATATCTTCAACAATTTAGCTAACATTTGAAGACGTAAACAAAAATCTTAATGAAGGAGTATAAAATATAATTTAGTAAACTTAAGATCATTAAAAAAACGTTTTGAACAAATTTAACGTTCAGAACAGTTTCAAACAAATTTGAGCTTTGAAACATGTTTAAACAAAACCGTTTAAAACACAACGGCTGATTTTAAACATGTTTAAAACACTGTTTTAAAACAAAGTGTTTTAAGTGAAGTTTAAAATATTCTGCTTTAGTAGCATATTACAAACTTCACAATATTACAGTGTTTTAGATGCCTGGCGCATAAAGTAAAATTTCGAGTTCAGAAATCCCTGAAAATGTACTTAATGCTTTATCTGGTAGTGGAAAAGACGCGTTTAAAGCTTTAAATTGAACTCTTTCAAAAAACAACCAATTTCTAAAGATTTAAAGCATTTACGCTGTAAGTAAGACATGTATACTTGAAAGAAAACTCCTTGAATATTCACGCAATATATAAAATTGTAGAATAAAAGTAATTTGTAAGTTATAAAAAAAGTCGTTAGTAAATTGGTTAACAAAAAAAATGCAAACATGTCTGCAAAAAATGCGAACATATACTAATGAAAATGCTCGTCTTTTCAAACAATACACATTAGCTTTTTTGATTATTACAATTTTTTTTGTGTATAGAATAGAATGATACACTTTGAAAGCATTTACGTCATGCATAAACTTTTCGTAGATTCTCAAGCCTTATCTCAACCGAGCATGTTTATCGCCCTTATCAACCCAGGACGTACAAAGTAAGGGGTGAAAACGATGAGATATGCGAGCTGACTGCCGACCGTTTAATATTTAAAACGGCAGGAATGCAAATACGAAAGAGCAGTCGTTTTTAAATTAACCCGTTTTTTTTCCTCACTCCCATCCCGGATGCAAAACGCAGTGTCCATTAATATTTGAGCGTATAATCCATCTGTTTCGGTATTTTCAGGGCTCGCCCATTTTCAGGATACGGGGAGTGAGTGAGGGCGAGTCGCCAGCTTTTGAGTGTTTGGCGGCGGTGGCGGGGGATGCAATTCATTTGTCAGTCAGAGGCAAGTTCCCCTGTTTTCCCTAATCTTGCTAATTAGTGAGGCGGCAAATTGCGAATAGTTTCGAAATTCCTTTCTCTCGTATTTGCACTGCACGTTTATATCTAATTTTAGAAAGGCCCAGCGAAATGCTTTATTCTGTGTGAATAATACACTCAACCCTTTAGGTTTGCAACCATTTTCATACCGTATATGATAAAAACAATTCAACTTTATGATTTCTATTTTTAATATAAATGTTGTTATTACTGATATTTTGCAGTGTAGATATACCTACTCAAAGCTGTATGATCGGATTTCATTGTAGAAGTTAATATGTTTTTACCAGGGTTGTTAAAAAACGTTTTTTTCATTTTAAAGAAAACAGTTTTTTTAACAAAACGTGTTTTTTTTAATTGAAACAGTGTTTAAAATATCAACAATTAAAAATATGTTTAGAACGTGTTTAAAACACGTTTCAAACGTGTTTAAAACAGAACTTACAGAGCATTTTTCTTTTAAGTATACATGTCCCGATAATTACAGCATTTTTTAAATTTGCAGGAATTCGTTGTTTCAAAGCGGTTAATTTGAGGCTTTTAACGAGTGTTTTCCATTCCCAGACCAAGCATGAAGTAAAATGTCGAGTTTAGAAAAGCCTAAGGATTTGGATTGGCCGCGTAGCGAAGCGGAGCAGCCAATCCAAATTAGGCTTTTCTAAACTTGAAATTTTACTTCATGCGCCACGCTTTAAAACACTGATTTGCAGTGAAGTTAAAAACACACATACACAACAACAATTATAGGCAACCTTAATATACGTTAGACTTATTGGGTTGCCTATAATCACTGTTTTAAACAATTTGTTCAGCGCAGAATTTGACTCACGTTTTATGCACATCTACATATTACATTGCTAAAGTCGTATATTTTAAACTTTACGATATTTCAGTGTTTTATACGTGTGGCGCATGAAGTAAAATTTCGAGTTTAGAAAAGCCTAATTTGGATTGGCCGCTCCGCTTCGCTACGCGGGGAATCCAAATTTTCAGGCTTTTCTAAACTCGAAATTTTACTTCATGCTTAGTCTGGGAGTGGAAACCCCTGCTTTAAAGATTCAAATTGAAATCTTTTAAAAAAAACAACAAATGTCGTAAAATTTACAGTGTATGCATATGTATACCGGAAAGAAATATTCCCTTTATTTAAAAATCATATTTATGCACACACACAGTTGTGATATTTTATTGTAATAAAATGTTGTGTTTAATAAAGTCATTTGAAACATCTTAAGCTAACATTTAAAAATGTAAACAACAAATCTTAATGAAGCAGTGTAAAATATTATTTAGCAAATATAAGATAATAAAAAAAGTGTTTTAAGCAAATTTAACGTTTAAAACATGTTTTAAACAAATTTAAGTTGTAAAACAAAACCGTTTAAAATATGACGGCTGTTTTTAAACATGTTTGAAACACTGTTTTAATACAAAGTGTTTTAAACTTAACAACAACCCTGGTTCTAATACCCTATGTATATTCTTAGGTCACCTATTTACTACTGTACTTATGCATCCTTTGTTGTAACTGGATTTTGAGAAATTATCTTTTTCATATTATATTGTCATTTCAATAACGAGGAAATTGTATTATAAATACTTAAATATTTTCTCCCATTATTTTTTGTCGTCTGACTATTTAGGGGTAGGGGGTAAATTCCCCCATTTCCCCTGTGAATTCGCGCCTGAATTGGTGGCATCATTGGCTAAAATGTATTCTATGTACTGTAATAACCAAAATTGGAGTAAAATAAATTAAAATTAACTAAGGAATTTCTTTTAAAGTCGTAAAATAGTGTAATCCGTATAAAATAATTGACCTCCCCGAGAAGTCCAATTAGAAAGACGACTTGAAATAGCTCGGCTTGGTCAGGCCGACAGAAGTTTTATGACGAGATTACATCCACCTCGTTAACCATCCTTACGAAATTGGACACGGACCCTAATTACTTTTAACATTTTCTAATTCCTTCTCTTGTTTGCAAATTCAATTCAATCCGGCCCGTCATGTTAACCAGCCTAATACACATGTAGATAATTAACACGGTTATAATTAATTCAAAGGGAAATCACAAGTTATGTACACGGATTAGGGATTAACGGATGGGATGATACATTGTTTTACACTTTGAGTCAACAGGGGATATCGTTTACGTTTATTGGACATTATTCGCTTAGTAAGCGTTTTCTGCCCTTTCCGTGCCATCCATTTCGGGCAGGGCTGACGTTATTTTCTTTGTCGCGGGACCTTTTCCGATCGGGGCCGGTGGTAGTTTGCGTTGGCGGAATTAAATCGCTTATTTAATGATAATGCCGAGGAAAAAGTGAAAGCAGTATTCGTGTTATTTGTCCCTGAAGCTTTTCGTTTATTGTATGTGAACTTCCTGAGAAATCCAATAGTGTTTATTTTCCTTATTTGGATTTCTTTAAAAATAGAAAAAAGCCAATGGATACAATACAAACACTATGACATTTATTCTTTACATAATATGTTATTAAATGTATATGTTACGTAGCTAAAATACAATATTAAGGAAAAAATACTGGTAAATTATTATTAACGTACTGTGTAGTTAGCGCTGTTAGTTGTTGAAACTTCATAATATCACTTTAACAAAACACTTAATTTGTTTAGGTTTCAAAATTATATTAATTAAACTACAACAATTGTTTCACCACACTGTGGCTTTATCAGGTAGATAATTGGTAATGCCATTGTAATACCATAAAATGGTATTACTATTCATATACCTGATGAAGCCACAGTGTGGTGAAACAATTGTTGTAGTACAATAAATTTTATTTTGAAACCTAAACAAATTAAGTGTTCTATTAAAGTGATATTATTAATGTTTAAATATTTAATTTGTTAATGTCCATTATAATAATTAAAATAATACAACACTCTATAAAATGATTCACATTATTGTTAAACACTGCAACATGGCTTCTACACTGTGTGGCAAAATATTAAAGTGATTGTTTCACTGTGTTGTATAATTTAAATGTTTCTATTTAATAAATTTTAATTAAATTGAATGGGTAATTAAAAATTATACAAGAAACAAAATAATTTAGAAAAGCCTGAAAATGTTACTTTATGCCTAATCTGGGTGTTGAAACACTCGTTAGAAACTTTACATTGGACGCTTTTATAAAACCGACGAATGCCTGAAAATTTACAGTGTATAAATTATGTATATTCAATAAAAACATTTTCAGTATGTAACACAAACGGTCATGTATAAAAAACATTAAAAGAAGAACATAATTTTACCTAAAATCAACTTTTGGAGTTAACTAAATAATTGCTCGGCCATTAATGGGTTAAAAACTAACGGTACTCCTTTGAATTCTCAAAGAAAATAGAATAAAAAAATATGTTATGCTGTAACGTTGACGCACTTACCAGTTCTGCCCGATGTCATTTAATAATCGCCGGCCGACCTGCCCAATGAAGATGGGGTGGTTCGGATTTTATTTATTTTATTTTTGGACGCTACGTGATTTTATTACTACGATTATCAACAGAACAAATAAAAATCACGAAAATTATTAATTAACCAACAATGGAAAGACCACTCAAGAAAATACTTATTTTCCCAAAAATAATAATATAATTTATTTTCTCCAAATTATTATATAATAATAACAAGCAAATTAAAATTGCTATTAAATTAAAAAAAAGTTAATTAATTTCAACATAAAAAAAAATTAAGACTTGTACCATAGAGTCTAATTCTTGAATGTACATAACTGTAATAAAAAAATAACCGTCCGTTAGCGCTAAGGGGTGTCAATTTGAGTTTGATTTAATCGTCTTGAGAATTAATTCAGTTACTGTTTTTTTTTCTTAATTACCACTTTATTTATAAGGACGCAGTCGTACAATTATTTGTAACGCCACTGCATAAAATTTACCAAATTTAATATTAAATAGAAAAAAAAAACTATAAAACTACGAATTTCAATTATACTTTAGACACACACACACACACACAAAAAGAAACAATTGTATTTCGGCTTATCTGCGTTTGATGCACTCCCTGACTACTCCAAGAACTCCTCCACTCTCTGAAACGACTTTTAGCACACGAATCCAAGAAGGACATCAACCCACAAGAACCACTTTTTCCTCCAATCGGAATCCAGTAAATCCAGAAAATCGACCTCTCATCGTTTTCTTCCTAATAATCTTAATTTTCCAATTAAGCAATCCAATGTGGATGGAAAGAAAACATAGATACTCCGAAATCAATAAATTATTGAAAATTCGGAAAACTAAAATAGAGAACCTAAAAACACCGGTTTTGAAATTACTTAAGTTGTAGTTTACCCCCCTCTCTTTTTTTATTCACAGCAAGAAATAATCGAACATAGTAAATTAATCAATTATAATAAAATTGATGAAGATGAGCAATACGAAACATACCTGCGATAGTGGGCGGTTCTGTAAGAATACTTGGATTGAATGTTGTTAAAGATTCCACCAAGATTTAACAAAATGTCGGATCCCTCGATGATGTAAGCACCCAGACCCGACGGTATCTTTCCCGCCCTGCTACAGTGGGGACGGGATGAACTAGCTGAGTTTATAATGATGCTGATTCGGTCCAGTTTGGCGCTGGGATATGTCCCTAAGGTCTGGAAACGAGCCAGGGTTGTTTTCATACCGAAGCCCGGTAGAGCAGACTATACTGCTCCCAAGGCATACAGACCAATTACACTTTCCTCGTTTCTCCTTAAAACACAGGAAAGGATTTGTGAATGGCACATAAGAACATCAGCTCTAGTCAGACAGCCGCTGATGGCGACACAATATGCATACACACGGGGGAGGTCCATTAATTCAGCCCTGCATAGTGTAGTGAGCAGAATCGAGAGAACATTGGATGTTAAAGAATATATCCTAGGTGTTTTTGTTGACATAGAAGGTGCGCTTGATAAAACGACCATACCGAAGATAGGAAACGCGCTAAGCAAGCGCGGAGTATCATCTAAAATGTGTGAATGGATTGACAATGCACTGGCCAATCGTATAGTCACAGTGGAACAGGAAAGGGAACGTATAACCTGTAAAATTGACAGAGGCTGTCCTCAGGGAGGTGTTTTAGCACCACTATTATGGAACATGGTTCTGGACAGCCTACTAGACGAATTTCAGCAACTAGTCTTGTTTGTGACAGCCTATGCTAATGATCTGGCCATATTAGTATGTGGTAAGTTTGAAGACGCCCTATGCGACCAGATGCAAGGAGCTCTAAACATAGTTTTTAGGTGGTGCAATGATCACTCCCTATCGGTAAACCCCGCCAAAACGGAGATGGTCCTGTTCACCAAGAAAAGGAAGGTGTCAAAAAAAGCAAGCACCAAAATTATTGAATACGATGTTGCAGTACAGCGACGAGGTGAAATACTTGGGCATCTCTTTCGACAGGAAACTGAGCTGGAAAGCGCACATCGACATCAAAACAGACAAAGCTATAAGGGCCTTCTGGCAATGTCGTCGGACAGTGGGGAAAACCTGGGGTTTGAAACCACGCACGACTCTGTGGTTGTACACAGTTGCTGACTTGCTGACTTACGGAGCTTCAGTTTGGTGGCCCAGAACCAAACAGAAGGCCACGAGGAAGCAAATCTCGCAAGTACAGCGGACAGTCTGTCTTAGTGTAACAGGCGCCATGCACACTACTCCGACGATGGCGATGGAAGTCATGATATGCCTTCCACCACTTGATATCTACGTGGAGAAGAAGGCCATGGCGACTATACTTCGCCTTCAGTGCAGTGGGATTTGGAACAGTAACAGCTGTGGGGAAGTTAGAGGACACCTCTGGAGGAATGTCTGTAGAGATATACCTCTTTTAGAGGCTGGGAATGACTGCTGTGTACCAACACTAATACGGAACACACCCTACAACGTTACTATTCAACCCACTAAGCGGATAAGAGAGTCTGCTATAAGGATCTACACAGATGGATCTAAAAGGAGAGAAGGATCAAGCCTTAGAGTTTTCTCTAAAACCCTAAAAATCCAAGCAAAGGTTCCGATGGGAATTCATAGAACCATCACGCAACTGGAGCTGATGGGAATAACACTTGCGGCTGAGTACATCATAAACCGCAAGGTGACAAATGTAGCCATACTAATCTTAACGGATAGCAGGCAAGCGATTCTGTCTCTGCAGAAAGCCTATGCTTCGTCAGAGACCGAAATAGAGTGCCACGGGAAACTCAGACAGGCAGCAATGCACAACAACATTGAAGTCTGCTGGGTGAAAGGGCATGATACAGACACAGGTAACGGGAGAGCTGACACGCTGGCAAGAGCTGCGGCTGGGATGAATCTACTCTCACCGGAGCCGCTAGTGCGGTTAGCTCCTCTCTTCCTGTGTAACATGTTACAAACCAATGCCCTGGAGAAATTCAGGATGCGTTGGGATGATATCGAGGGCTGCAAGCTCTCTAAGGAAACACTTGTGTATCCCAATGAGAGATCAGCAAAACGGTACCGGCAGCTGGCTAGAGGGAATCTTAGGCGCATAACTGCCATCCTTACTGGTCACTGTGGACTAAACGGGCACCTCTGTAGGATGGGGATAAATGACTCCCCATCTTGTAGAGGTTGCAGCATGGAAGACGAGACTGCATGGCATTTTCTTTGTGAATGCCCGGCACTATCGTCAATCAGGGAGTCCATATTGGGTGATAGATGGCCTACAATGGCCTACATAAGAGATCTACCCACCTCAGCTATGCTAGAATACCTAAACAAGGTGGGCTGGCTAAACTGAGGATCGGTGATCTACGGGAGGTGGCACAATGGGCCTAATGAGGCCTAAGTGCAGTGCAGAACTGCACACTCCCCTTTGCACCAGAACCAGAACCCTCGATGATGTTGGAATCCACTAACATCTAAGGTGTCACAAGTAATCCATCGAAGTGATATGCGTATTTGTATCACACCAACAAATAACGCAGAAATTATGAATCTAATTTTTACTTTAAATCCGACATAAAAATCGATATTAAAATAGCAAACTCGCTCTATTTAAATTTGTAAAAAAATATATGATTCACGTTCACGATTAGAATTGAAAATCTAATCAGTCCGTTGAGGACGATCTGCGCGAACCCTGAAAGTCACAGATGCGCGGTCAGGTATGCAAGAAAAAGACGCGCGCTCATCTAATGCACGATTAATTGAAAAATATAATTAAATTAGCGAATGCTAATAAAATTGCATATAACGAAACCCTATAATATAAATTTACAAAACCTTAAATCAATTTTATACCGTTACAATGCATAATTTTGGTAAACTCTAACTTAATCAATGCTCGCTCTATGAAGAAATTATGATATGGTTTTCAAAAGAAGGCATAATTTGTTTTATATAATTTCCTATAGTTAATACTTATAAGAAATTATATAAAAAAAATAACTATAGTGGAATTCAAGAGAGTTGTCCTATGACTCATTAATGTGGAATGTGTCCTTCAAATTTTTTAGAGAGTAGTAGTAGAGAGTAGTTGTGTAAAATGTTGACGTTACATTACAATGCCATCATACTGTTTAGGTGGCGAGTATATTAGTGTTCTTTCTTTTAGAAAAGCTTTAAATCATAATTTCTTGTAAATTATTTTTGAGGATACATATAATAATTACCTGTTGTAGATATTTAAATATTCGTTGTTTTTGTAAAAGTGGTCAACTTGAAGTATAACGAGTGTTTTCCACTCCCAGGTTAAGCATGAAGTAAAATTTCGAGTTTAGAAAAGCCTGAAAATTTGGTTTGGGCGCGTAGCGCGGAGCGACCAAACCAAATGTTCAGGCTTTTCTAAACTCGAAATTTTACTTCATGCGCCACGCGTATAAGGCACTGATTTCAAGCGAAGTTTACTTGTTCACAATATTTCAGTGCTTTCAGTGTTTAATACGCGTGGCGCATGAAGTAACATTTCAGGCTTTTCTAAACTCGAAATTTTACTTCATGCTTAGTCTGGGAGTAGAAAACACTTGTTTTAAGCTTTAAAGTAAACTCTTTAAAAAATAGCGTATGCATATGTATACCTAATAGCAAATTCCCAAAAAAATTAAATCCAAAAATTCCCTGTGTTAACAGATTAATTCGATGACTATTTGCCAAGTCTACTGAATGCGCATTCGATGCAACTAACATTTTCGTTTGAGCTTACACAAAATCAACATAAATGCATTATTTATTTCTGAAAATACCTGAACTATTTAGTTAATGTAGAAATTGGAATTATACCTTATAAACTCACTCTTAAAACGATTGTGCACAGTAATTAAAATGATTTGTGGCTGGGTTTTTGCAGACTTAGTTTTACGAAAATATTGTTAAAATGTGACGTTTAACCTTAAAATTTTAAAGCTGCATACCTGAACATACGTTTTCGCATGTTCCATCCTAAAACTATAGCAGACATATTATGAAGTTTTCTGTCTCTTTTCACACACGTAATCTGATGACATCAAACTATTTCCGTATTACATGTATTGGTGCACAAATCACTACCAATCAAGGAAACCATCGTACCTCTCGTGAATCGTACCTTAAATATTTAATTTGTAATTTTGTTAAAAATAATTTGGTTTTGTTTTTCGAAAATTACAACGAAATGTTTTTGTGTTTTTAAAATAACTGTTTTTTTGTTGTTGTTAAAATCTGTCTTTTTGAAAGTTTGCTTTTATAATTTTCATAAGAATAAAATTGGCTTCCTTTCATAAATATCGTCAATAAATCTCTAAACAACAGAACAATAGAAATGCTTATGGTTGAAAATTAAATTTCTGTCAACAAATCTACGAAAGCTTGAAATTGACTGATCTTCGAATAATCAGATAATCACGATCTGATTATTCAAACATTAGATAATAGCGCTTCAGTCAATTTAAAGCTTTCGTAATTTTGTTGACAGATATTTTATTTTTTACCCTTAAGCATTTCTAATATTTTGTTGTTTAGATATTTATTGACGATATTCATGAAAGGGAGCCAATTTTATATAATTTAAAGCGATTTTATTCAATCTTCTGTTTATTTCTTAGCACTCAATGTATTCGAGCTTGTATAGTTATATATATTCACAGATCTTAGATTTCGGCCAAACCAACATTAAAAAGAATAATATCCATTTCATAAAAATCATAAATCGTTTTATTAAAAAATATTTATTTTGCTGTTTTGTTATGACTTTTAAAAGAAGGCAGTTTGAATAATTTCAGTTATAAACATTAAAAGTCCGATTCTTTTCGCAATCTACAACAAGTTAGTCTTACAAAGACTATATCAAACACTCATTGAAACAACTACTTCCCGAGCTAATACCCCGACGGACATTGAGTTATACAACAAGTGTTTGCTGTTACATACAGTAACCTACTGCAAATGCAACAATTTGAGTCAAATTATTCAGGCCATCTATAGACGCGTATCGAGATTTATCTCTCATCAGTATAGCTTTGCCATTCCCTTTAAGTAATTTGACACCTTAGACTGGCGGTCACGTTACCGTTCAAACATAAGTATAAATGAAATTGCCAATTCTTGGTTGCAGAATACTTCAAACATTAAAAGTGCGATTCTTTTCGCAATCTAGAACAAGTTAGTCTTACAAAGACTATATCAGTCTTACAAAGACTATATCAAACACTCATTTTCAATGAGCGATTCTTTTCGCAATCTAGAACAAGTTAGTCTTACAAAGACTATATCAGTCTTACAAAGACTATATCAAACACTCATTTTCAATGAGTGTTTGATATAGTCTTTGTAAGACTAACTTGTTGTAGATTGCGTAAAGAATCGCACTTTTAATGTTTGAAGTATTCTGCAACCAAGAATTGGCAATTTCATTTATACTTATGTTTAAACGGTAACGTGACCGCCAGTCTAAGGTGTCAAATTACTTAGAGGGAATGGCAAAGCTATACTGATGAGAGATAAATCTCGAAACGCGTCTATAGATGGCCTGAATAATTTTACTCAAATTGTTGCATTTGCAGTAGGTTACTGTATGTAACAGCAAACACTTGTTGTATAATTCAATGTCCGTCGGGATATTAGCTCGGGAAGTAGTTGTTTCAATGAGTGTTAGATATAGTCTTTGTAAGACTAACTTGTTGTAGATTGCGAAAAGAATCGCACTTTTAATGTTTGAAGTATTTTGCAACCAAGAATTGGCAATTTAATTTATACTTAATTTCAGTTATGTTTTACTTATTATAATTTTAAATACACATGTTTTTGGCTACCTTCAATGCAAGAATAACTATAAACCCATCCATACTGATAGTAGTATTTATTTTAACTGGTTTCTTCCAACTCAACACACACGTACTATGGCTTAAACTAATTTAGAATAAAAAATACATATAATAATAGTAACAATAATTATTATTGCCTAACAGGAGACAAATTTAAGTTTACAAGATAATTTAGTATTAACAAAAAAGCTTTAAAACTATAAACTAAAACTAATAACATAACATTTCGTAATTAACAAAGTTCTAATAAGTATGTCAATGCTTCAGAAAAATCATCAAAAAACGATTGGTGGAAGTTGAATAAAGGAGTTGCAGACCAAATTAATAAGGTATTTTAATCCAAAATTATACATTCATACATTCGTATTGAATGTATTCTTATATCAACTGTTGAAATTTGGAATATGCAAGCCAACTGTAAAATGTAAAATATTAGGGCTGTCAATACAATCATACAGAAGCTTTTGTAGTTAAATTTGTCAAGCAGAGGTAAATGATCGCAGCCTCTATCTGTGTTAAGTCCCTCAACTTTGAAGTGCAGGAACTTCGGGAACTTGCATTGAACACTTTCTACAAGGTTAGTTTGAAGTTGACTTAGTGGATACCAAATAAAAGATGCATATTCCAACTTTTAACGGACATTAAATAGAGATTTCAAAGTATTCGGATTTCTCAAATTTGCAGAATTACGATGTATAAATCGTAATGCTTTGAAGATGCTCTTAGCAAGTGTCTGAACATGAGGGTTAAATGTAAAATTGTCATCAAACCAGATATCTAAATCTTTAAAGACTGTGACTTGCTCAATAGAATTATTGCAAACTTCACAATCAAATGACATCTGATTCGATTTTTTGGTAATGGATATAAATTTAAACTTATTGCTATTTCAATTAAGATTATTAATACTACACCAATCTGAGATAATATCAAGTTGATTTTGTAAGCGTTTACAGCAAGCATAGTTAATAATTGATGGGTAAATCTTTGTGTATTCCGCGTATAAGAAGTGTTTACAGTTTAATAAACAAGAAAGATTATTTATAGAAATGTTGAAAAAAACGGACCCATAGCAGAGTTTTGGGGTACACCTGAATTTGGAAAATATGAATTTGATTTGAAATTATTTATTAAGACATACGATTCACGATCTGTAAGATAAGATGCTATAAGTGAGGATGAATTATTACAAAGTAGCTGATTTTATCTAATAACAACTCATGCAAAAACAATACTTTCCCTTTGTTTTGCATATGGGGAAAAGTAACAAGCGCAAATATATGAAATACTGTAAATGTGTTTAATTAATTAATATAGATATCCCGGCGCATTCACCATTTGTAGTTCTCTAAATAGAGTTTTCGATAAACTGATTGTTAGTGTGTCTAATTCAAATTTTATTTCTTCTTTTTATATATACTGCCTTTCAAAAAAATCAGAACACAAAGTATTTATTGGACGATTTTAATGAAATTTACAGAATTTGATCATGTAAATGAACTGCATCGATGATCAAAAAATCAATTGTTTTGGTTACTATTTAATGGTATTTTTCCTTGATTTCACCATTATGAAGAGCTGCTGATTTTTTAATGTAATTGCTTCTAATATCCAAGTAGCCTCTGAGTAGTTTGACGTTTCAGTTTGTAAAATATAAAAAGATGGCCCGTGTTCGTCGGCGTGCACAATATCATCATCTAAGTGAATTTGAAAGGGGTCGCATTATTGGAATGCGAGAAGCGGGTTTTTCGGTTCGTGCTATTGCTGAAAGGGTAGGCCGTAGTGTATCGGTGATCGTACGCTGCTGGTCTAGATGGTCTGAAGCTGGGGAGAATCGACGTAGACTTGGATCAGGACGTCCAAGAAGCACCACTGAGCGTGAAGATCGAGCTCTTCGTCTTACAACTTTAAGGGACAGATTTACAACGTCGCGGGCATTGGGAAATTACTGGTTGGCTCTAAATGGCCAAAGAGTATCCATGGCTACTGTTTACAGAAGAATCCGCAGTTTTGGTATAAGATCCTACCGTCCACAATTGTGTCTACCTCTTACTCCGCAGCATCGCAGAGCAAGACTTGATTGGTGCAGGGAAAGACAACATTGGACTAATGAATGGAATAACATTATCTTCAGCGATGAGTCTCGGTTCTGTTTATGGGCTCATGATGGTCGCAGAAGAGTGAGACGTCGACGCGGTGAACGCAGAATTTTACAATTTGCTGTTGAAAGACATACGGCTCTTACACAGGGAGTTATGGTTTGGGGGGCGATAGCATATGGTAGTCGGTCTCCTCTAGTTTTTTTAGAAGCAAGTCTTAACGCGATTCGGTATATTGACAACATTTTACGGCCAGTGTTAGTGCCGTATGTAAATGGCTTGCAGAACCCCATTTTTCAGCAAGATAATGCTCGACCTCACACAGCGGCCATTACAAGACAGTTTTTTGATAGTGCCGAAATCAATTTGTTACCTTGGCCATCTCGTTCTCCAGATCTATCGCCAATAGAACATGTTTGGGATATGATAGGTGATAGAATAAGTAACTTACAGCGCCCCGCTAACACTGTAATGGATCTTAGAGGTCAAATTATCGAAGTTTGGAATGAAATACCCCAAGTCGATATTGACAGCCTGATTTCTAGCATGCCTCGACGTGTTAATGAGTGTTTGGGAAATCGTGGAGGCCCAACACTTTTTTAATTTTTATTCATTTGTTTTTTTGTTTATCAAGTTGATTTTTTGATCATCCATACAGTTTGTTTACATGATCAAATTGTGTACATTTTATTAAAATCGTGCGATAAATACTTGGTGTTCTGATTTTTTTGAAAGGCAGTATATATTTCGTTTGCTTTTATGTGTTCACGTCTTTGCAAATAGTTTCCTTTTTTTGTATTGATTTATTGTAGAATGTAGTTTTTAAAATGTGTTTCGCTAGATTTGAAGGCGTATCGAACTGAGTGCTGCAAACCCTTTTTTTGTATTAATAGTAGCCGTTACGGGGTTGCAAGTTTCCTGAAAGTAAGAGAAAGTTGTACATACACTTGTTTGAATTCTAGAAAATTGCGCCCGCAACGAGCAAAGCAGGTACCGAATCACGCCTTATTGGTGGTGTGTTTTGAACCTACCAATAACAACGAATCACCCCCAATTTTAGGGGCAGTTTCAAAATTTTCTAATTGCCTCTCGGTGCTCAGTTCAAAATTTGAAAAAACATTCGCAATTTAGCTCTCGACAACAAATTCGGACTTTCAGTCAAACATCAGTTATATAGTTAACACTTTGTAAACATTTTGTAAATAGTGTAAATAAATCGTGTTATTGTTTTTACCAAAAACAAAGTGTTTATTTTCATCACAAAAAATATTGAACCAGCAACTCAGGCACGCGGAAAGAACTTAATACACGCCGAAGTTCAGCGCGTCCTACCACTGATTGCTAGTATTTTACATTATTGGCTTTATTTTGCGTTGTTAACATGTTGGTATATATAAATATTATTATTATTATTTTCAAAAAGACCTATCTTTAGTCTTATTGTAACACTTATTTATAATCTTACAAAGATCTATCGCTTGTAGAATATACTTTTAAAATTTAATTCTTGAAATATTTAGTAAACGTGATTATTACTTGCAATTATATTTGAAATATATATTAATCTATAAATCAAATTCTCTATCTTTCTCTCCCTAATAAATTGCTGTCCATAAAATGTATAATCACCACACTTTCTCCAATCATTGTTTATAAGTCGCTTTATCGAAAATCAAAGCTCATTGTTCCAATACTCAAGTTCTGTTGCTACGACTTAAAACCGCTTTCAGGTAATTGTATTCAGAAAACCTTTACGGACAATAATTTCCCATTAAAGTTTATATCGAGTATTACAAGTTCTCATACAAAGCGTGTGTATAGCAAATACATAAAATCGCATTAAATATCGATTGTGTTCGAACGCACTACATCCCAGACCGTTCGACATGAGGCTATTATATATTGTTTGCTGTTCTCTTTAGTAAAACCACTTCTCTGATCAATTAAATTGAATTATCAGTAGAGGCATTATATAATATTATTCTTTTGAAATAATAAATTACATAAAGAAAATCAAATTGCATAAACATTTTGAACAATATTAATCTATGAACTGCTGTTAAAAATGTTAATTTATATTGTTTTTATGTTATTTTAGGCTTAGTTTAAAGGTGAATCAATTTAAAATAAGGGGGTGCACCAAGAAATCATACATTTTAAAATTGTTGCAGACAAAAAACGATTAAATTTCTACCAAAATGATAATCAATAATTAATTAGCTCTGAGTTGTTTTTGATAATGAGTGTTTAGCACTTGAAATACGCATCTAACAAGTAGAAAGTTAAATGACGTTTTCAACTAATGAAATTATCTACTTAAAAATTGACAAAAATGTAACGAAATTCATCAACATTTATAAATAGAATAAACTAGTGGCAAATATAATCAGCACAGAAGATTCATCACAATGTTTCACTTGTTATAATTATTTATTCCGACTAGTTTCGGCTGCTAGCCTTGAAAATGGATAGCAGCCGAAACTAGTCAAAATAAATAATTATAATAAGTGACCATATTAAGTGATGTTATTTTAATAAACATTTTAAATAATTTATAATTATTGAATTAACTTTTTTAATAAAATTCGATGGTTTGTTTAAACTATATTTTTAGTTTTGGGGCAGCTTGGTGGTGTAGTGGTTAGAGTGTTGTACTGCCACGCCACGGACCGGGGTTCAAATACCGGCCTAACAAGTTGTCTGCATTTATATAGGTTAGGATAAAAATGCCAAACACTCCGTCTTCTCGGATATGACGTTAAATGCATGTAGGACCCGTGTACTGCCTGGATGTTGCGTGCACGTTAAAGATCCCTACCGGTGGGTTGGAACTCCCACCGGGTTCGGCAAAATTCCCGGATAGCTGTAGACCTAATCTCCGGCGTCATGATTGGCCTTAGCAGCGGAAATAGATGACGTAAAACCCAAAATAAAAAAAAATATATTTTTAGTTTTAAGCATTTTGAAAATTAACTTACATTTTTAGTCATCTTTGAGCAACTTTAATTTAACACAATAGACATTTTAAACAAATACATTGATGATTGATGTAACGTTGAAAAATAACGCAAAATTGAGTGTAGCGTCACTTAATTCTGTGTTATTTTTCAACGTTAACAATCTGTATGTATTTGTTAAAAATGTCTCTTAATTTAATAAAATTCTTTGTGTTGTTACTTTTCTGTGGTTTTGTTTAAAAGAAAAACAAAATTTAAAAACACATGTATTTGTGTCAAATTTGAGCAACTGTAAGTTTGTTCAGAGTCAAGTAAAGTAATATTGTATTTTTCAACGTTAGAACAATCCTTTCTTAATCTCTAAGAATTTCATCTAAATATGAGTTTTTTAGATTTTATTATTTTACGATTTTCTGAAAGGAGAACAAATACTATTAGCAATATAACTTTTTTGGATTTTATTATTTTACGATTTTCTAAGAGGAGAACAATAACACTGCAAAATACAAATATAAGCAATTGATATTTTGCTCCAAGCTTATCATTTTAAATTTTGGAGGGTATTTTTTTAGAATTACCGGTAAATTGGTTTACCGACAATTAATTCCCTAATTATGATGTAAAAGGAAGGAAAAGTCGAAATTAGAGAACTAAATTAATTTGTTAAATTAATAATTGACTTACATTATTGTAATTCAACATGTATACGTATTAAATTAGCATGCAGTTTAAGTGTGTAAAACTCTTTTTAATAATTTGATCATAATAAAACAATGTAACAATGTGTTCTTACTTCCCATATAATACATTTTATACATGTTTCGAACTCTGCATGTTTTATCTTTGCTATACAGTTTTGAACCGTTAATTATAATAGAACTTGCATCTCTTCACTCTAATTAGTATCTCTGTGTACTGCACACAATAGCAAGTCGTATTTAAAAGAGAGCAGAGTGCATGTAATGTATGTAAGAATTAAAAGGAATGAGGATCAAAGGTTTGTAAATATACTTTGCGTGTATGACGCACAGTTACGCTATAATTTTATAAACTTAAACATTTTACAAGCTTTTAAATTTGGTAAAAATAATGTACCTGAATGAAGTTTAAAACTAAAATAAGTCTAAGAATGTAAAATTAAGTCAGTAACCTTCCATATTAATAAGTATACATTCTCACGATAAGTGAAGTCACGTGTTATTTGCCGTGACTAAATTTAAATTTAAAGCTTAAAAGTATCTGTTTATCAATTCTAGCTAAGGTTTAACTACGATTTTGAAAAAAACAATCATAGTTAAATTGTTTCACCACATGAAAGATGAGAAACTGATTGATAACTAATACAATAATATGGCCTATATGGTGTATCTCTCCAAGGATTCGTTGTTTTTAAAAACCGTTTAAATTGAAACTTCTACCGAGTGTTTCCACTCATTGATTAAGCATGAAGAAAAATTTTGAGTTCCAGGCTTTTCTAAACTAAAAATTTCATACACCACGCGTATGAAACGCTGATTTAAAGTGTCGTTATTTTTTTCCCAAAACGATTTTCTAAATTTCTTCCTTTTTTTACGTAATGCTCAATTGTTCATGGTTATCTAAATTGACATTTGTACTATTATAGTTCTGACATGATCTCGACTTCAGCCGACATTTAGTCCATCGTGTCAACTTGACACAAGTTTGAATTGAACTATAATGATGGTCATGTTATTGTTTTTATTTTCTCTTTTGACAGTTATGACACACATTTTGACAGTTGTGATATATTTTAAGCCAAGTTTAAAAAAGCATGAAATTTTGGTTATTTCGCGTAACGAAGCGAAGTGACCAAACCAAATTTTCAGGCTTTTCTAAACTCGAAATGTCACTTTATGCGTCACGCGTACAAAGCTCTGATTTAAAGTGAAATTCAAAACATGCTGCTAAAGTTTGATCTTACATTGTTTGAGCCGCCCCTAAAACAAAATCCCAGCTGCGCCACTGGGTTAGCCACATTTTCATAAAATATGAGTTTATTTAGTATCGTTGAAAATGGATTATTACTCGAATTTAAACGCAATTCCACGTAACAAATCAATATCACCAAAACCCATTAATAAAGAAGATTGAATTACGCGTTGTTTGGGTGATGTTGATAAACGCTTTTCCAAAATTAAAATATGTGAAATTTAAAACGATAGGACAAATACCGGAAATTATATGCCTGAAAAAGCCGGACATCCATCCGTAAAACTGTTCCTTTGTTTAAAAATATTATTCAGCGAATAATTCAATTATATCAATAAAGCACAATTCAGAATATTTGTACGTATTTTCCACATATTATAAAAAAATGTTTTTAATTGAACCGCTAATTAAATATTGAAAATAATATAAAATAATGAATATTGTGACGAAAATTTATAATTAATTACGCAAAATTAAAATAAATATAAAACATCAGAGTAAATTAATTCGATGATATTATCGTATGTTGAATAAAATAAACATCTAGACTAGGTATGGCCAACCTTTAACATGTTGCCGCGTTTAAAAGTACTTAGTGCATTTTAAAGTACTGATAATATTTTTTGCGATAGATATTAGACATGAAACAATACGACAATGTTATTATGGTTCAATTTATTAAAATAACAAAATGAAATTTAAAAAAATGGTAGTTAAATACACCGAAATCAATAAGACACTTGAGCTTGAATTTGGGAAACTAATCCATCGATATTTGGATTAATTCCACTGACACAAAGACGTAAAGAATTTTCGGCTCAGTCAACTTAGCCCCCCGAAGTTTGATTTTTTTGAAAAAAACTATTGCGCTAGACGGGCCTTAGCTAGCGCCAGCTAGCGCCACAAAAATTAGAGCTAGCGCCATTACGACAAGAAAGTTACGGGGGTTTGAACTTTCGGGGGGCTAGGTTGAGGCTAGCCCCCCGAGTTTGGATTTTTTAAGTTTTTTTACACTATTCGGATTCCTCAGAGCTAGCGCCAGCTAGCGCCACCAATTTAAAAGCTAGCGCTACCCCCACAACCCTAAAAAATGATAAAACATTTTTAACCCCAGCCCCCCGAAATGAGAATTTTTTCATCAAATTAGGTGGAAAAGCTTGCTTGGAGCTAGCGCCAGCAGAATACGAAAAAAAAATTCTCTCAAAAAAATCAGGTAAAAAAATATTCACATCCAAATTTTGATACGAGAGCTTTCACATCCTGTGTGCGTATTACCATTTACTTGCTGAATTTCAATACAAAATTAAGTGTGGCATTTAAAATACTGCTTCCAAAAATATATCGGCCTTCGAAATACCTTATTTATGTTCATAGATATCAGCTATTAGAAATATGATGCATGGAAAACAGTAGCGTAACTAAAAATTGTGTTTTCACTCCTTGCTAATTTAAATCGTCATAACTCGGAAACTAACGGTACGATTATAATTTTTCTTTCGTCGTTGGAACACCTAAAATGATATTTTTTTTTCGTTGATGGAATGACTAAAGTAATGTTTATAACCACTGCCAACAAGAAAGCTAGCGCCAGTAAGACAGTGGCGTACCTGACGATTGATTTTTTACTCCTTGATAATTTAAGTCGTTATAACTCGGAAACTAACTGTACGATTTCAATTTTTTTTTTCGTTGATGGAATGACTAAAGTAATGTTTATAACCACTGCCAACAAGAAAGCTAGCGCCAGTAAGACAGTGGCGTACCAGACGATTGATTTTTTACCCCTTGATAATTTAAGTCGTTATAACTCGGAAACTAACTGTACGATTTCAATTTTTTTTTCGTTGATGGAATGACTAAAGTAATGTTTATAACCACTGCCAACAAGAAAGCTAGCGCCAGTAAGACAGTGACGTAACTGACGATTGATTTTTTACCCCTTGATAATTTAAGTCGTTATAACTCGGAAATTAACTGTACGATTTCAATTTTTTTATCGTTGATGGAATGACTAAAGTAATGTTTATAACCACTGCCAACAAGAAAGCTAGCGCCAGTAAGACAGTGGCGTACCAGACGATTGATTTTTTACCCCTTGATAATTTAAGTCGTTATAACTCGGAAACTAACTGTACGATTTCAATTTTTTTTTCGTTGATTGAATGACTAAAGTAATGTTTATAACCACTGCCAACAAGAAAGCTAGCGCCAGTAAGACAGTGGCGTAACTGACGATTAATTTTTTACCCCTTGATAATTTAAGTCGTTATAACTCGGCAATTAACTGTACGATTTCAATTTTTTTTTCGTTGATGGAATGACTAAAGTAATGTTTATAACCACTGCCAACAAGAAAGCTAGCGCCAGTAAGACAGTGGCGTACCAGACGATTGATTTTTTACCCCTTGATAATTTAAGTCGTTATAACTGGGAAACTAACTGTACGATTTCAATTTTTTTTTCGTTGATGGAATGACTAAAGTAATGTTTATAACCACTGCCAACAAGAAAGCTAGCGCCAGTAAGACAGTGGCGTAACTGACGATTGATTTTTTACCCCTTGATAATTTAAGTCGTTATAACTCGGAAATTAACTGTACGATTTCAATTTTTTTTTCGTTGATGGAATGACTAAAGTAATGTTTATAACCACTGCCAACAAGAAAGCTAGCGCCAGTAAGACAGTGGCGTACCAGACGATTGATTTTTTACCCCTTGATAATTTAAGTCGTTATAACTCGGAAACTAACTGTACGATTTCAATTTTTTTTTCGTTGATTAAATGACTAAAGTAATGTTTATAACCACTGCCAACAAGAAAGCTAGCGCCAGTAAGACAGTGGCGTAACTGACGATTGATTTTTTACCCCTTGATAATTTAAGTCGTTATAACTCGGAAATTAACTGTACGATTTCAATTTTTTTTTCGTTGATGGAATGACTAAAGTAATGTTTATAACCACTGCCAACAAGAAAGCTAGCGCCAGTAAGACAGTGGCGTACCAGACGATTGATTTTTTACCCCTTGACAATTTAAGACGTTATAACTCGGAAACTAACTGTACGATTTCAATTTTTTTTTCGTTGATTAATTCACTAAAGTAATGTTTATAACCACTGCCAACAAAAAAGCTAGCGCCATTAAGACAGTGGCGTAACTGACGATTGATTTTTTACCCCTTGATAATTTAAGTCGTTATAACTCGGAAATTAACTGTACGATTTCAATTTTTTTTTCGTTGATGGAATGACTAAAGTAATGTTTATAACCACTGCCAACAAGAAAGCTAGCGCCAATAAGACAGTGGCGTACCAGACGATTGATTTTTTACCCCTTGATAATTTAAGTCGTTATAACTCGGAAAATAACTGTACGATTTCTATTTTTTTTTCGTTGATGGAATGACTCAAGTAATGTTTATAACCACTGCCAACAAGAAAGCTAGCGCCAGTAAGACAGTGGCGTAACTGACGATTGATTTTTTACCTCTTGATAATTTAAGTCGTTATAACTCGGAAATTAACTGTACGATTTCAATTTTTTTTTCCTTGATGGAATGACTAAAGTAATGTTTATAACCACTGCCAACAAGAAAGCTAGCGCCAGTAAGACAGTGGCGTACCAGACGATTGATTTTTTACCCCGTGATAATTTAAGTCGTTATAACTCGGAAACTAACTGTACGATTTCAATTTTTTTTTCGTTGATTGAATGACTAAAGTAATGTTTATAACCACTGCCAACAAGAAAGCTAGCGCCAGTAAGACAGTGGCGTAACTGACGATTGATTTTTTACCCCTTGATAATTTAAGTCGTTATAACTCGGAAATTAACAGTACGATTTCAATTTTTTTTTCGTTGATAGAATGACTAAAGTAATGTTTATAACCACTGCCAACAAGAAAGCTAGCGCCAGTAAGACAGTGGCGTACCAGACGATTGATTTTTTACCCCTTGATAATTTAAGTCGTTATAACTCGGAAACTAAATGTACGATTTCAATTTTTTTTTCGTTGATTGAATGACTAAAGTAATGTTTATAACCACTGCCAACAAGAAAGCTAGCGCCAGTAAGACAGTGGCGTACCAGCTGATTGATTTTTTACCTCTTGATAATTTAAGACGTTATAACTCGGAAACTAACTGTACGATTTTATTTTTTTTTTCGTTGATGGAATGACTAAAGTAATGTTTATAACCACTGCCAACAAAAAAGCTAGCGTAAGTGAGACAGTGGCGTACCTGACGATTGATTTTTTACCCCTTGATAATTTAAGTCGTTATAACTCGGAAACTAAATGTACGATTTCAATTTTTTTTTCGTTGATTGAATGACTAAAGTAATGTTTATAACCACTGCCAACAAGAAAGCTAGCGCCAGAAAGACAGTGGCGTAACTGACGATTGATTTTTTACCCCTTGATAATTTAAGTCGTTATAACTCGGAAATTAACTGTACGATTTCAATTTTTTTTTCGTTGATAGAATGACTAAGGTAATGTTGTCTGGTACGCCACTGTCTTACTAGCGCTAGCTTTCTTGTTGGCAGTGGTTATAAACATTACTTTAGTCATTCAATCAACGAAAAAAAAATTGAAATCGTACAGTTAGTTTCCGAGTTATAACGACTTAAATTATCAAGGGGTAAAAAATCAATCGTCTGGTACGCCACTGTCTTACTAGCGCTAGCTTTTTTGTTGGCAGTGGTTATAAACATTACGTTAGTCATTCCATCAACGAAAAAAAAATTGAAATCGTACAGTTAATTTCTGAGTTATAACGACTTAAATTATCAAGGGGTAAAAAATCAATCGTCAGTTACGCCACTGTCTTACTGGCGCTAGCTTTCTTGTTGGCAGTGGTTATAAACATTACTTTAGTCATTCCATCAACGAAAAAAAAATTGAAATCGTACAGTTAATTTCCGAGTTATACCGACTTAAATTATCAAGGGGTAAAAAATCAATCGTCAGTTACGCTACTGTCTTACTGGCGCTAGCTTTCTTGTTGGCAGTGGTTATAAACATTACTTTAGTCATTCCATCAACGAAAAAAAAATTGAAATCGTACAGTTAGTTTCCGAGTTATACCGACTTAAATTATCAAGGGGTAAAAAATCAATCGTCAGTTACGCCACTGTCTTACTGGCGCTAGCTTTCTTGTTGGCAGTGGTTATAAACATTACTTTAGTCATTCCATCAACGAAAAAAAAATTGAAATCGTACAGTTAATTTCCGAGTTATACCGACTTAAATTATCAAGGGGTAAAAAATCAATCGTCAGTTACGCCACTGTCTTACTGGCGCTAGCTTTCTTGTTGGCAGTGGTTATAAACATTACTTTAGTCATTTAATCAACGAAAAAAAAATTGAAATCGTATAGTTAGTTTCCGAGTTATAACGACTTAAATTATCAAGGGGTAAAAAATCAATCGTCTAGTACGCCACTGTCTTACTGGCGCTAGCTTTCTTGTTGGCAGTGGTTATAAACATTACTTTAGTCATTCCATCGACGAAAAAAAAATTGAAATCGTACAGTTAATTTCCGAGTTATAACGTCTTAAATTATCAAGGGGTAAAAAATCAATCGTCAGTTACGCCACTGTCTTACTGGCGCTAGCTTTCTTGTTGGCAGTGGTTATAAACATTACTTTATTCATTCCATCAACGAAAAAAAAATTGAAATCGTACAGTTAATTTCCGAGTTACACGACTTAAATTATCAAGGGGTAAAAAATCAATCGTCAGTTACGCCACTGTCTTACTGGCGCTAGCTTTCTTGTTGGCAGTGGTTATAAACATTACTTTAGTCATTCAATCAACGAAAAAAAAATTGAAATCGTACAGTTAATTTCCGAGTTATAACGACTTAAATTATCAAGGGGTAAAAAATCAATCGTCAGTTACGCCACTGTCTTACTGGCGCTAGCTTTCTTGTTGGCAGTGGTTATAAACATTACTTTAGTCATTCCATCAACGAAAAAAAAATTGAAATCGTACAGTTAATTTCCGAGTTATAACGACCTAAATTATCAAGGGGTAAAAAATCAATCGTTAGTTACGCCACTGTCTTAATGGCGCTAGCTTTCTTGTTGGCAGTGGTTATAAACATTACTTTAGTCATTTAATCAACGAAAAAAAAATTGAAATCGTACAGTTAGTTTCCGAGTTATAACGACTTAAATTATCAAGGGGTAAAAAATCAATCGTCTGGTACGCCACTGTCTCACTGGCGCTAGCTTTCTTGTTGGCAGTGGTTATAAACATTACTTTAGTCATTCCATCAACGAAAAAAAAATTGAAATTGTGCAGGTAATTTCCGAGTTATAACGACTTAAATTATCAAGGGGTAAAAAATCAATCGTCAGTTACGCCACTGTCTTACTGGCGTTAGCTTTCTTGTTGGCAGTGGTTATAAACATTACTTTAGTCATTCAACCAACGAAAAAAAAATTGAAATCGTACAGTTAGTTTCCGAGTTATAACGACTTAAATTATCAAGGGGTAAAAAATCAATCGTCTGGTACGCCACTGTCTTACTGGCGCTAGCTTTCTTGTTGGCAGTGGTTATAAACATTACTTTAGTCATTCCATCTACGAAAAAAAAATTGAAATCGTACAGTTAATTTCCGAGTTATAACGACTTAAATTATCAAGGGGTAAAAAATCAATCTTCAGTTACGCCACTGTCTTACTGGCGCTAGCTTTCTTGTTGGCAGTGGTTATAAACATTACTTTAGTCATTCCATCAACGAAAAAAAAAAATAGAAATCGTACAGTTAGTTTCCGAGTTATAACGACTTAAATTATCAAGGGGTAAAAAATCAATCGTCTGGTACGCCACTGTCTTACTGGCGCTAGCTTTCTTGTTGGCAGTGGTTATAAACATTACTTTAGTCATTCCATCAACGAAAAAAAAATTTAAATCGTACAGGTAATTTCCGAGTTATAACGACTTAAATTATCAAGGGGTAAAAAATCAATCGTCAGTTACGCCACTATCTTACTGGCGCTAGCTTTCTTGTTGGCAGTGGTTATAAACATTACTTTAGTCATTCAATCAACGAAAAAAAAATTGAAATCGTACAGTTAGTTTCCGAGTTATAACGACTTAAATTATCAAGGGGTAAAAAATCAATCGTCTGGTACGCCACTGTCTTACTGGCGCTAGCTTTCTTGTTGGCAGTGGTTATAAACATTACTTTAGTCATTCCATCAACGAAAAAAAAATTGAAATCGTACAGTTAATTTCCGAGTTATAACGACTTAAATTATCAAGGGGTAAAAAATCAATCGTCAGTTACGCCACTGTCTTACTGGCGCTAGCTTTCTTGTTGGCAGTGGTTATAAACATTACTTTAGTCATTCAATCAACGAAAAAAAAATTGAAATCGTACAGTTAGTTTCCGAGTTATAACGACTTAAATTATCAAGGGGTAAAAAATCAATCGTCTGGTACGCCACTGTCTTACTGGCGCTAGCTTTCTTGTTGGCAGTGGTTATAAACATTACTTTAGTCATTCCATCAACGAAAAAAAAATTGAAATCGTACAGTTAATTTCCGAGTTATAACGACTTAAATTTTTAAGGGGTAAAAAATCAATCGTCAGTTACGCCATTGTCTTACTGGCGCTAGCTTTCTTGTTGGCAGTGGTTATAAACATTACTTTAGTCATTCCATCAACGAAAAAAAAATAGAAATCGTACAGGTAATTTCCGAGTTATAACGACTTAAATTTTCAAGGGGTAAAAAATCAATCGTCTGGTACGCCACTGTCTTACTGGCGCTAGCTTTCTTGTTGGCAGTGGTTATAAACATTACTTTAGTCATTCCATCAACGAAAAAAAAATTGAAATCGTACAGTTAATTTCCGAGTTACACGACTTAAATTATCAAGGGGTAAAAAATCAATCGTCAGTTACGCCACTGTCTTACTGGCGCTAGCTTTCTTGTTGGCAGTGGTTATAAACATTACTTTAGTCATTCAATCAACGAAAAAAAAATTGAAATCGTACAGTTAATTTCCGAGTTATAACGACTTAAATTATCAAGGGGTAAAAAATCAATCGTCAGTTACGCCACTGTCTTACTGGCGCTAGCTTTCTTGTTGGCAGTGGTTATAAACATTACTTTAGTCATTCCATCAACGAAAAAAAAATTGAAATCGTACAGTTAATTTCCGAGTTATAACGACCTAAATTATCAAGGGGTAAAAAATCAATCGTTAGTTACGCCACTGTCTTAATGGCGCTAGCTTTCTTGTTGGCAGTGGTTATAAACATTACTTTAGTCATTTAATCAACGAAAAAAAAATTGAAATCGTACAGTTAGTTTCCGAGTTATAACGACTTAAATTATCAAGGGGTAAAAAATCAATCGTCTGGTACGCCACTGTCTCACTGGCGCTAGCTTTCTTGTTGGCAGTGGTTATAAACATTACTTTAGTCATTCCATCAACGAAAAAAAAATTGAAATTGTACAGGTAATTTCCGAGTTATAACGACTTAAATTATCAAGGGGTAAAAAATCAATCGTCAGTTACGCCACTGTCTTACTGGCGCTAGCTTTCTTGTTGGCAGTGGTTATAAACATTACTTTAGTCATTCAACCAACGAAAAAAAAATTGAAATCGTACAGTTAGTTTCCGAGTTATAACGACTTAAATTATCAAGGGGTAAAAAATCAATCGTCTGGTACGCCACTGTCTTACTGGCGCTAGCTTTCTTGTTGGCAGTGGTTATAAACATTACTTTAGTCATTCCATCTACGAAAAAAAAATTGAAATCGTACAGTTAATTTCCGAGTTATAACGACTTAAATTATCAAGGGGTAAAAAATCAATCTTCAGTTACGCCACTGTCTTACTGGCGCTAGCTTTCTTGTTGGCAGTGGTTATAAACATTACTTTAGTCATTCCATCAACGAAAAAAAAAATAGAAATCGTACAGTTAGTTTCCGAGTTATAACGACTTAAATTATCAAGGGGTAAAAAATCAATCGTCTGGTACGCCACTGTCTTACTGGCGCTAGCTTTCTTGTTGGCAGTGGTTATAAACATTACTTTAGTCATTCCATCAACGAAAAAAAAATTTAAATCGTACAGGTAATTTCCGAGTTATAACGACTTAAATTATCAAGGGGTAAAAAATCAATCGTCAGTTACGCCACTATCTTACTGGCGCTAGCTTTCTTGTTGGCAGTGGTTATAAACATTACTTTAGTCATTCAATCAACGAAAAAAAAATTGAAATCGTACAGTTAGTTTCCGAGTTATAACGACTTAAATTATCAAGGGGTAAAAAATCAATCGTCTGGTACGCCACTGTCTTACTGGCGCTAGCTTTCTTGTTGGCAGTGGTTATAAACATTACTTTAGTCATTCCATCAACGAAAAAAAAATTGAAATCGTACAGTTAATTTCCGAGTTATAACGACTTAAATTATCAAGGGGTAAAAAATCAATCGTCAGTTACGCCACTGTCTTACTGGCGCTAGCTTTCTTGTTGGCAGTGGTTATAAACATTACTTTAGTCATTCAATCAACGAAAAAAAAATTGAAATCGTACAGTTAGTTTCCGAGTTATAACGACTTAAATTATCAAGGGGTAAAAAATCAATCGTCTGGTACGCCACTGTCTTACTGGCGCTAGCTTTCTTGTTGGCAGTGGTTATAAACATTACTTTAGTCATTCCATCAACGAAAAAAAAATTGAAATCGTACAGTTAATTTCCGAGTTATAACGACTTAAATTTTTAAGGGGTAAAAAATCAATCGTCAGTTACGCCATTGTCTTACTGGCGCTAGCTTTCTTGTTGGCAGTGGTTATAAACATTACTTTAGTCATTCCATCAACGAAAAAAAAATAGAAATCGTACAGGTAATTTCCGAGTTATAACGACTTAAATTTTCAAGGGGTAAAAAATCAATCGTCTGGTACGCCACTGTCTTACTGGCGCTAGCTTTCTTGTTGGCAGTGGTTATAAACATTACTTTAGTCATTCCATCAACGAAAAAAAAATTGAAATCGTACAGTTAATTTCCGAGTTATAACGACTTAAATTATCAAGGTGTAAAAAATCAATCGTCAGTTACGCCACTGTCTTAATGGCGCTAGCTTTCTTGTTGGCAGTGGTTATAAACATTACTTTAGTGAATTAATCAACGAAAAAAAAATTGAAATCGTACAGTTAGTTTCCGAGTTATAACGTCTTAAATTATCAAGGGGTAAAAAATCAATCGTCTGGTACGCCACTGTCTTACTGGCGCTAGCTTTCTTGTTGGCAGTGGTTATAAACATTACTTTAGTCATTCCATCAACGAAAAAAAAATATCATTTTAGGTGTTCCAACGACGAAAGAAAAATTATAATCGTACCGTTAGTTTCCGAGTTATGACGATTTAAATTAGCAAGGAGTGAAAGCACAATTTTTAGTTACGCTACTGTTTTCCATGCATCATATTTCTAATAGCTGATGTCTATGAACATAAATAAGGTATTTCGAAGGCCGATATATTTTTGGAAGCAGTATTTTAAATGCCACACTTAATTTTGTATTGAAATTCAGCAAGTAAATGGTAATACGCACACAGGATGTGAAAGCTCTCGTATCAAAATTTGGATGTGAATATTTTTTTACCTGATTTTTTTGAGAGAATTTTTTTTTCGTATTCTGCTGGCGCTAGCTCCAAGCAAGCTTTTCCACCTAATTTGATGAAAAAAATCTTATTTCGGGGGGCTGGGGTTAAAAATGTTTTATCATTTTTTAGGGTTGTGGGGGTAGCGCTAGCTTTTAAATTGGTGGCGCTAGCTGGCGCTAGCTCTGAGGAATCCGAATAGTGTAAAAAAACTTAAAAAATCCAAACTCGGGGGGCTAGCATCAACCTAGCCCCCCGAAAGTTCAAACCCCCGTAACTTTCTTGTCGTAATGGCGCTAGCTCTAATTTTTGTGGCGCTAGCTGGCGCTAGCTAAGGCCCGTCTAGCGCAATAGTTTTTTTCAAAAAAATCAAACTTCGGGGGGCTAAGTTGACTGAGCCAGAATTTTCCAAATTATCGTCAGTCAGTCTTGTACGATGTGTTGATTTATTAACTTTCATCAATGAAAAGAACTGTTCGCATTTATAAGTACTGCCAAACGCACAAATTAATCTTCTTGTGAATTTTCTAGGCTGCGGAAAATTGTCTTCTTCTAGGTATTTTTTTGTAGAAATCGCACAACTTTACGTCTTTAAATTTGGATTTTAGGAGTGAGTTTTCTTGAATCTCGATCAACTCCATTTGTAAGTGTATTGGAGCATTTTCTACAATATATGTTGTAAGAGTAGCAAATAAACTGAAACAGTCTTCCATGTTTTTGAAGTCGCAAAATATGTTCGAAAATTGTTCCGACAGTAACTTGAGTTCTTCAGCATATTGAGCATAAGCAATATTTTCATACGCAGAGAGCGTGTTGAAATGGTAACTGTTACCAGACAGCATCTGTGACTCCCACAAGCGTAGTTTGATCTGAAATGGCTGTACAAATCATTTACTAACTGTCCTTGTTTTTGAAGTTTCAAATTTAAATCATTCAAATAGCCTGTAAGATCGACCAGAAATGCTAAGTCACATATCCATTTTGGGTCACTTAATTCAGATAGTGGTTTATCTTTTATTTTCATAAAGTCTGCTATCTCATTTCTAAGCTCGTAAAACCGTTTCAACATTTTTCCTTTGCTCAGCCATCTGACTTCACAATAATATGTTACGTCGTTATATTCAGCTGATATTTCATCCAAAAACGCCTTGAACCGACGATGGTTAAGCCCTCGGGATCGAATAAAGTTGATGGTTTTTACCACCACATTCATAACATTCTGGAGTCGAATGGACTTAGAACACAAGTTCTGTTGGTGGATAATGCAATGAAGGACTATCAAATCATCTTTTTGCACATTTAATTCTGTTGCTTTATCATTCAAAATTCCGAACCTTTACGTAAGCCGACCATAGAAGGTGCACCATCAGTGCATACTCCAATTAATTTTGAACATGGCAAGCCAAAACTTGTGAATACCTTTTGAACTTCAATAAAAATATCCTCTTCTGTAGTGGTTTCTTCTAGCGGCTGTAAAGCAAGCAACTCCTCAGTAACAGTGAACTTATCAACGCCTCGAATAAATATAGCCAGTTGAGCTGTGTCAGACAAATCGGTGCTCTCGTCTAATGCTATGGAAAATGATTCAAAACCAGCCATTCGGTCAGTCAATGTTGTTTTTATATCATTAGCCATCATTTCTATACGTCGAACAACAGTTCGTCTTGACAAACTAATTCTTTCAAATTCTTCTTTTTTTCAAGACACATAATACCGCAAACTTCTAACATACACTCCTTGATAAATTCTCCTTCGGCAAATGGTTTTAATGCCTTTGCCAATTTTGAGCTAACTATAAAACTAGCTTTCACAACATTATCAAGTTGTGTTCATTGTTTATGAAACATTTGTTGCTGTTTTTCCAAATTTGCGCTAAGCTTCTGGATTTTGTCTGTTCTTAATTGTCCTGTCAGTGAGTGGAGCGTAGCTTGCTTAGTTGAGTAATGCCTCTTTATATTGAATTCTTTCATTACTAAAATGGATTCATTACACAGCAAACAAATAGGCTTACCATTGTGCAAGATAAAAAAGAATTCTTCAGTCCATTTTTCTTGAAAATGGCGACCCTCTGTATCTCCTTTTCGTTTCTTTCCACCAGACATCATTTTTGTTTACTTTTCGTTCAATAAACTTAATAACAAACTATAGTTAGTAACCACTCAAGATGTACACAAAGTCACAAAGCAAGTTGACGGCTCGAGCAGTTCGCTAGGATATCGCTTGTGAAAGTTATCACCTCGGTAGCTCAAATAGAACTGAACTAACGTTCGGGCCATCCACCCGCTTATATAGGCAAAATAAACGAATAATCTGGAATAAACTAGTTTAGAATAATTGAGAAGCAATAAATCTTTTGATGTGTCGCCCGTGAGGCGGCAAACCTCAAAGAATTTGATCGGGCAAGTCGAGTGGCGGCGATTATCAAAGAGTGAGGCGGCAAACATCATATGTGATCTAGACTGTCATCGAAGATATTGGTTTTTAACGTCTCTGGCATTTTATATATATATATATATATATATATATATATATATATATATATATAGACAGGAAGTTTTATTTTTAAGTATACATATTTCAATATACTAAATATTCTGTAAATCATTACATATTCGATGTTTTGAAATGTAGTTAAAACTAAAGCTTAAAAGAGTGTTTTCCACTCCCAGACTAAGCTTGAAGGAATATTTCGAGGTTAGAAAAGCCTGAAAATTTGGTTTGGTTGCATAGCGCGAAGCGCGGAGCAACCAAACCAAATTTTCAGGCTTTTCTAAACTCGAAATATTACTTCATGCGCCACGCGTATAGCACACTGATTTGATGTAAAGTTCAGAATATACTTCTTCACTTCAAATCGAAGTTTTATACGCGTGGCGCATGAAGTAAAATTAGGAGTTTAGAAAAGCCTAAAAATTTGGTTTGGTTGCTCCACCCTACGCGCTACGCAACTAAACCCAATTTTCAGGCTTTTTAAACTAGATATTTTACTTCATGCTTAATGTGGGAGTGGAAAACACTCGTTTAAGCTTCAATTTCAACAATTTTTCAAAACAACGAATATCTGAAGGTTTGCAGAGTATTCAGTATATTGACATATGTAAACTTAAAAATAAAACTTAAATTTAACAAATTATTTTCTTGAGCTAAAAAAAAATAATTTGTTAAATTTTCAGTAATTATCCAGTAACTAGTAGCATTTGTCAGAATATTAATTGTTTGTTCATTTTTTATAGTGTTAACCCTGAGGAAGGGACAGAATGAGTTGTAATGGTATTACAATAAAGTAGATTGCATATATCACATACTTTACTTTACTTTTTGATCAGCCCTTGTATTTAATTAATTTATACTCTTTTTATAGTAAATAGAGTTCATACAAACTTAAATGATTTAAATCCCCAACAACATGTTTATTGCAAAACTCAATTTTAGATTCCCGTATAAATTAACATCTAATCCCGAAAGACAAACATGCCAGGGCAAGTTTTCAATATTTCGCCATCCTCGTCGGAGGCTTAAAATGCAAAACGGAATTTATTGTACATACACAGTAAAGGTGGTAGGCACTGGGTGGGGGATGGATGTTCAAAGTTGGATTCCTTTTCTAACAAATGGCCAAATTAGAGAACGCTATTAAAACTTTATCCCCGCAATTTGTTCGAGTATATGAGATAAGCCGGCGATAAATAAAATTCCGCGTCCATTGGTGCACGTATCGATTTTTTGATTATAATTAATGCACATTTTAAATTCGTCTAGTTAAGGGATGGAAGGTGGATGATATCGTCTATTGTATTAGAGTGGGTTTTCTGTACCCAATCAATCCGACAATTCATTTTCCTTTTGATACATACATGTATAGGATTTCCAATGCGTAATGCGTGTATAATTGAATATTGATATATTCTACTGGTCTTTTTGTGAGTTTGAACAAAAACATGATTATTAGTATTTGTTTTAATTATTTATTTTTAACATAAAATAAATAATAAATAAACGATTTTAACAGAAAATAATGAAACATTATTTTATATAAAATTGGGTCAAATCCAGCTTAAAATTTAATCTCTAGATCAGTGGTTCCCAACGTGAAGCCTAAGCCTTCCACCACTCGATAATTTAAGTTTTAAGGAAGGTAATTGAAAATTAATAAAATAACTTTAACGAAAAACAGGAAATTTTACCAAATATCATAAAAAAGTAATAAGTAATGAATGTGCGGAATTATTCTATTGAATAGATCAAAATTACAGGAAAACCATATAAGATATTTGAATATTCCCTAAAACCTTGCGTTTTCGAACAAAATATGCAAGTTTTTAAGTAATTCAACAGACTATCAATTTTCACAACTTGCCAAAATCAATATCTTCATAAATTGGCAATTTTTTTCAAATTTCGCTCAAATAACAGAAAAATCAAACAGGTATTTAACATATTCTATATTCATTACTGTTACTTTAAATGTTGATGATTCAGTCAATCAATATCCTCTTAAAAGCTTAAATGCCCAAATTCGGGCTTTTCTAAACTCGAAATTTCACTTCATGCGCCAATCGTATAAAACATTGATTTAATGTGAAGATCAAAATATACTGTGTAACCTCCACTTTAAATTCGTTTTTCATACGCGTGGTGTATGAAGTAAAATTTTGAAATGTTACTTCATTCTTAGACAAGGAATGAAAACAATTGCTAGAAGCTTTATATTAAACAAACTTTATAAAAACAACGAATCCTTAAAAAATTACAGATTATATGTACAAGTATGTATACCTAAAAAAACATTCGCTGTATGTAAGTATAGTATATTCTGTAACGATGTAAGAATGAAAAAAATTGATACGAGTGAAAGATTCCGAACGCGAGCGCCAGCGAGCGTGAGGAACCACGAGTATCAATTTTTTATTCTAACCGAGTAATAGACTATATTTTCTCTACGACCAGTATGAACCAATAACAATTAAATAAATCTGAACAAAACAAGTTATTCATTGAAACATTTGTATTACATTTACATTTAGCGTTAAATTATAATTTTATTACCTTCGTAGCTAAATATATCTCATCCGGAGCATTTTCTAAGAATTGCTTAACATTTTCTTATATAAAAACCTTCGATTTTTTAGATACATACTTTTCAGAAAAGCGTTTTAACAAAATTTTAAATATCGATATAGTGTTTCACATTTATTGTTGCTTTTAGGATTGAATATATTTTTTTATAGAGTCAAGGATTTCCATTTTTTTTAATAAATCGCTGAAAAATGCAATTAAAACATTTTCGGAAGAAGAGTCCATTTTCTTTTCTTGTTGCCAATACCTTAACAGTGTGTAATACTTTTCATATTTATATCTCGATTTTTGCGGCAGCAGAATCTTGCTTATATTATTTGCATAATTTGTAATTTCAGGTGGAGTATTATCAAATTCTATATCTGATTCACTCGATTTTTTACTCATTATTTTACTTTAATTAAAACTTAGTTGAAAATTATTAATACGACGTCGGCATTTACATCTGACAGATTTGAAATTCACCGACAGTGACAGTTTTGAAATTCAAGGCACTCTATGTTGTTTAGTTCGATTACGGAATATTCATTCTGTATCTTGTTATAGAATGAAAATACATGCAAAACACATAAGAAACAAGTGTTTCAGAATAAATATTCTAATTCAAAAGTGAGAATTTTTACATTCTATTATTAAATATGATTTCGGAATTATTCCATTTACTAATGGTCGTGGAGAAAATTATTTACGTTATAAGATTGTCTTTTTGTTAATCGAAATTGATTGGTAGAATAAGTAATGAAATAGAACGTAATACAAGATGAATAAACAGGTGAGCAAATTGTACTTATAATTGTATTAAACGGATTGGATTACGAAACGTAATTGGAACTTTGCATTTCGAATAATGCACTGAAAATGGAACAAAGCTGCAGCGTTACATAATAAACAAGATTAAATTTAATTATTAATGTAACTGAGTAGAAAATTCAGAATTATTATTATCCAACTGTAAAACGATATATTCTTATAACGAGTTTATTCTTATAAAAAATTATATTTAACTTATTATGTACAGTTTAGTTATAACACAATATTTGGGTAGCTTTAAATTGAGACATATTTTTAGTTTCAAATGAACAACTCGGTAATATTGTTTATAATAATGAGAGCTTAAATAGTCAATATATCTTGGTAATACATCTTAGTAATAATTCCATCCTTAATAAAAAAAGGACCACGGCCTACACTGAGAGTATTAGTGCCAAGGTTGTTATGTTTAAAACACTTTGTTTTAAAACAGTGTATTAAACATGTTTAAAAACAGCCGTCATGTTTTAAAAGGTTTTGTTTTAAATATGTTTTAAATCTTAAATTTGTTTATAACATGTTTTAAACGTAAAATTTATTTAAAACGTTTAAAAATGGTGATGTGTCCATCATAGTACTTTCCCCCGTAAATTGCGTATTAAATGACTTTTAAAATATTTGTAGCATTATTATTTTCAAAATGTCTTCAACTTTTTGATAACTACAACTTTTATTTGAAACATTTTTCAATTAGATCAACACATACTGACACAAACCAATGACTAAATAAAAAACACTATTTATTGAATATCTCAAAAACTAAGAGTGCTATGACAAAAAGTAATTAATATTTTATTACCTACAACTTTTATTTGAAACATTTTCAAATTGTATCAAAACACACACTGACACAAATCAATGACTAGATAAAAAACACTATTTATTAAATATCTCAAAAACTAAGAGTGCTATGACAAAAAGTAAGTAAACAATACATCTTCATTTTGTTATTATCTACAACTTTTATTTGAAAGAATTTTTTGTTTGATGAACATTTATTGAAAAAATCTGAAAAAACTGAAAGACGCTAAGAGTAAAGTACCACTTCCGGTTTTCCGATTTTCACCAAATGCTTTTCAGTTCTTCCGATTGTAACAAAAAGCTTAAGTTTCAAGTTTCATCTCGATATCTTTAGCGGTTTTTGCGGTACAGCGCACACAGACACACACACACAGACACACACACAGACACACACACAGACAGACATTTTTCAAAAATGGTCTTATTCGACTCAGGGGACCTCAAAACGGATATTTCCGCTAAAATTTTTGATTCGAAAATTCTCACGAAAACAATACTTTCCCTTTGTATTACATACGGGGAAAAGTAAAAAGGTTAAATTCTCACATCAAATTCTCAACTATCAACTTCGATACTAAAAATTTCACGCGTATGAGGGTGATAATTATTCACTATGGCTGATGAAGGAGAGAGTAGTAATTGGGAGACTGATGGCTACACCCAAGTAACTTCAAAGAAAAGACGCCGCCCAGCAAAATACTGCACCGGAAAACCGGCAAAAAAAGTAGCAACAGGTCATTTAAACTTACCCAAAACGACAAACAAACAACTACAACTAGCCCTTAAACATTTAAATTCCATTCAAACTCCCCAAAATACCCAACAACACATTCACCATCAACCAAGGCAATCACAACCACAATCACAACCCCAACCACTACAATCACACAATAAGAACATCAACATCAATTACAACCCTCAACCACAATCAACAAATACACAACAGCAGCAAAACAACTTACCAATTCAACCACAATATACTCAATCACAAATTCGTTCTAACCAACAACAATATAAACACACGTACACATTTACAACTGTTAACGCATTAATTATTAAAACCCAATACGGATTCATTTTAAAATCAAACAACGAAAAACAGCTCATCGAATCCAATCTAGATATTTTAAAATCAGAAAAAACTGTCATTGAGTATCGCGCACTATCAGCGGCCGGTCGTGGCGGCGGGAGCGCGAGCGTGACAAGCGCGGGCAACTCGACAATGTCAGGACAGCGCGAGATTCAACCACCATCGTATTGCTGTATTATTAAAGGCGTTGAGCCTGAAATAAAGGACACCACAATAAGCCCTCAGCTAAACACTGATGGCATAATGCATCAATATTGCAAGCGAATTATTGCAAAAAAGGACAATTACATCAAGCATATGATCAGGATAATAACACCATCGCAAGAGGCTTTTACTAGACTGCTCAAAAATCAATTAGATTTATGTGCAAAGTTTACATAGTAATTGAAAGCAAACCACCGACTCCAATTCCAGTGCCGTGCTCAAAATGCAACAAATTCGACCACACAACTCCAAACTGTACAGAACAGATCATCTGCTCCAAGTGCGGAGACACTCACCACACGAATACCTGTGCTTCCACTCTTTCACTGAAATGTAGGACATGCGGAGGGACCGATCATGAAGCATGGTCAACAAAATGCCCCAGAAGACCACTTAAACCAATCCCAGGGATCCAAACGTCAAAATTATCAATCAAAACAAAAAATCAGCAGACATTGACAAAGACTTGACGAAAAACTCGCGTATTCATACCCCCATTACTATTACATTATTGATGTTTACACCACCAAAATGAATTCACCAACAACGACGGACAGAGAAGCACTGATAACAAAACTGAAAACAAGATTCATCGACTCATTCCGCATCGATACCCACATAAACTTCTCAGGCAATAAAATGTTTATCGTGATGTTTGATTTAGACTCTCCGAATGTTATTCCTCCTGTCATCCCATCCTCTGGCATTCGTACAGGTTATTCACAAATTGTTTATGATGTATGATAATATAAACTTCTTATACACAAACATAGACTCCTTTTCTAACAAATCCCACCTCTTATTTCATTACCTCACTAAGAATCCAGTCCATATTAACCTAATGGTAGAAACCAAAACCAACAAACCTTTTTCCTTTCAAAATTGGTCTTATATACAAATACCATCTTCTGTTCCTAACCTTAATCAACGGGGAGGATCAATAGTGGCAGCAAAGCCTGAAATAAAATTGGGAAAAGCTAACCCACCCAAAATTAATCACAATATGAATGAACTACTATTGACTTTCCGTTCTTTCAACTACATATCTTCCTTGTATATATCCAACATTCCTCTTAAATTGAAGACACCATCCTAACAAAAACGTCCTTATATGACCATGTCATCGTAATTGGAGACTTTAACTTAAATAAAACAAAAACCAAACAATTATCTTCTTCTATGTCAAATTCAAATTGTATTCGTATCAACACTCCTCCCACGTTCATTATGTCACATAACCAGTCCTCAACTCCTGATATATTTTTATGTACGAGCAACATTGAACATCTTGTTCATAATGTCAATCTAATCCCAGATCTAGGATCCGATCATCTGTTGATACAATTCTCCTTTAAACAAGAACCCCCTCTACCATCACATCCAAATATTATATTCCGACATCAGGACTGTGACATAAATAAAGTGACAAAAGACATGACTGATTTCATAAATACCCACCAGACAATAAATTCAAACTCCATATCCTTATTTCTAACTAATTTATCACAATCTATTGAAAATCATACCCCAACCTATACAAAAAAATACCTATAAATACCCTCTCTCAAAATATATATTAAGATTAGTTAAATTCAAAAGACAATTGTACAGGGACTTAAAACAGACCGACGACATGACTCTTAAACAAAAATTCAATAGCCTAAACAAAGATATTCACAAACTCATAAACGAATACAAAACTGACACATGGATCACAGCTTGTAATAATATCAATTACCTTAAGGGAAAACAATACTGGCAAGAAATTAAAAAACTGTCAAACTATAGAAAACACGATTACATTCACAAAATTCAAGACCCAGCATCAAATAGAATAACAACAGATAACTCACAAATAGCCGACATTTTTTCAAAATATTTCAAGGACAGTTATACAATGACCGACAGCGACAATTTCGATACTGACTATTTCCAATTTATAAATTCATGGTATGAATCCTTCAAAAACAATCCTATCCCTTCTCCTCTTGAAGATGACATAAAAGAAGATGAATACCACGAATTCCTTTCGAAGGGAAAAAACACAGCACCCGGTTACGATAACATCCCAAGACTGATCCTGAAATCCTTACCTGATCACATACACAAATACATTATCCAAATTTATAATCATGTTTATAGTACTCAGGACGTTCCTTGTGAATAGAAGAGGGGAATAATAACATGTATTCGAAAACAAAACAACGATTCACTAGCTGTTTCTAGCTATTGTCCCATCACCCTGCTTCCAGTTATTGGAAAACTCTTTGAGTCTATAATCAAACACAAAATATTGCAACATATTTCTGATCACATCCCACCTTTTCAATTTGGATTTCTTGAGCATCGCTCTACATCCCTCCCTCTATCAATCCTTACCTCAAACATTCAAACAACACACTTCGAGGGCCATAAATCCGCCGTAGTATTTCTCGACATACAAAAAGCCTTTGATTCGGTTTGGCATCGAGGTTTGTGGTTTAAATGTCACTCACTAAATATCCCTCCACATGTCATCAACCTCCTAGACAATTTTCTCTCAAATAGATCCCTTCAAGTTAAAATCCGTACATCGCTTTCTCATACCTTTATACCAGAGCAAGGTTTACCCCAAGGCTCTCCTTTATCACCTCTTCTCTACAATATATTTGTTCATGATTTGTATAATCCCAATCCAAATTACCTAAATAAAATTGCCTACCCTTTGCTTTATGCCGATGACACCGCCCTAGTATCCCACGCTCCCACAATCCTTAAGGCCATGGGCACTCTGCAGGAACTGATAGACAGCATCCAATTATGGTTTGCAAAATGGAGAATAACCATAAGTTCCAATAAATCCCAACTCTTTATTCCATACCACCGTCCTCTCCAATCTCCATTTAAAATATTATTAAACAATAATTACATTTCCCCGTCTAACACCCGTAAGTACCTTGGTATTACATTTGATACAAAACTCAGCTTCAAGCCCCATTCCCAAAGCCTGAAGGCAAAAGTCGTTGCGGCATTTCAGAATGTTAACTTATAAAAACCATGGAATTACAAAAAACGGCGGTTCATATTTATAAAATGATATGCCGACCTCTTCAATCCTCGCCCAGCTGTCCTACACAATTTCCAAGTAGCTGAAAGATCAGCCCCCAGAGTGCTCACTAAAATCAGACACCCTTTAAATCCTCATCATAATCCTTCTAATACACTCCTATACCAAAAATGCAACCTCATCCCTATCGAAGAACGCCTCTAACACCTCGCCCACAAATTCTCTAAGAATCCTTTCATCCCTGACATCATAAACCACTTAGGTATTTCCCGAAATCATAACAAATTTCCAGACATCGCAATTTATGAATTCATTTCATCCACATTCTTCATTGACAATAATGATCATGACGTTGAAGAACTGCCGGTTGACACAGACGAATGACATACTTTCACTTTTAGACAAAGACAGTTAAACTGACATTAGTGATCATGACACTTTAATACCTATTTTTATAAACAATTCACTGACAAAGACAGGCTAAAAGGCCACCGGTCAATAGTCAATTTGCAGAGAGCTACTATCATTTTATTATTATTAATTATGAATTATTTTATTTTTGTATGTTGTCTGTAAATCAAGATTATTATTATTATTATTATCACAACTGTGTGTGTGTATAAATGTGATTTTTAAATACAGAGAATTTTTCTTTCAGGTATACATATGCATACACTGTAAATTTTACGACATTCGTTGTTTTTTTTTTAAGATTTCAATTTGAATTTTTAAACGAGGGTTTTCCACTCCAAGACTAAGCATGAAGTAAAATTTCGAGTTTAGAAAAGCCTGACAATTTGGATTGGCCGCGTAGCGAAGCGGAGCGGCCAATCCAAATTAGGCTTTTCTAAACTCGAAATTTTACTTCATGCGCCACACGTATATAACACTGAAATATTGTAAAGTTTAAAATATACGGCTTCAGCAATCTATGTAGATTGAATAACACGTGAGTCAAATTCTGCGCTGACAAATTGTTTAAAACTGAGATTATAGGCAACCCCATAACTCTAGGGTATATTAGCTTGCCTATAATTGTTGTTGTATTTGTGTGTTTTTTGAACTTCACTGTAAATCAGTGTTTTTAAGCGTGGCGCATGAAGTAAAATTTCGAGTTTAGAAAAGCCTAATTTGGATTGGCCGCTCCGCTTCGCTACGCGGCCAATCCAAATTCTTAGGCTTTTCTAAACTCGAAATTTTACTTCATGCTTAGTCTGGGAGTGGAAAACACTCGGTAAATGCCTCAAATTACCCGCTTTTATACAACGAATTCCCGCAAATTAAAAATAACGCTGTAATTATCGGAATGTGTATACTTAAAAAAATGCTCTGTATGTTCTGTTGTAAACACGTTTTAAACGTGTTTTAAACACGTTTTAAACATGTTTTTAATGGTTAATGTTTTAAACGCTGTTTCAATGAAAAAAACATGTTTAGTAAAAAACTGTTTGTTTTAATTAAAATGAAAAATTTACGTTTTCTTAACAACCCTGATTAGTACTCGTATTATTCGGCATTATAAAATAGGCAAAGTAATTATTTTATCTAGAAAAAAAAGTAGTACAATTTTTAGTAAATTATCTGTAAAGGTCCAGAAAGTTTTGACTGTGATAATTATGCAGTGATTGGATAAGTAAATCGGTACTCTTAATTAATACTTAATAATAAAATAGAAATAAAGCAATTTTTTTGTTTGATTTTTTTAGATAGTGTTATATATATATACAGGGGTCTACGCTAAACCGTTCGTTAAAAGTTTATGGGGTTGCCGTTGCACTAAAAATTTGATAAAAATCTTTGTCATACGGTTGAATCAGTTCTCCTCAACCATATGACAAGGATTTTTTTCAAATTTTTAGTGCAACGGCAACCCCATAAACTTTTAACGAACGGTTTAGCGTAGACACCCTGTATATAGTACGAACATACTGTATTTGTAATTATGTCTTTTTCGGTTTATTCGAGGTATGTTTTTTCCTAACCATTTTTTATGATACAAATAACTAAGATATTTGACGGGTTTTGTGACGATATTTTCTGATATAACTGAAATATTTCATACAAGTAATATTTTGAGTAAATTCACGTTTCGAATTTCTCAAAATATAATCAATTTTGATTCAACCTGGTTAGAAGCATAAAGTAAATATTTCGATTTTAGAAAAATCGAAATATTTAATTCAGGTAAATTACTAACACTAATTTATTGTAAAGAACATTTAAATATTTGAAAAATGATGTATATTCATAATGTAAATGACAAAAAATAATTGGTAACTGATGTCATAATAAACATATTTCTTTAATAGTACCTGTATCAGACTTAAACAAAAATGCTAAACGTAACGAGTTGAGGTAAACATTTTTTAATATAAAAATCGTATTAAAGAAAGAATTTGAAGAGTATTCTTTAGTATATCAAGAACTCCATAATTGTCAAGGGCACGGTAGGTCGTTGTAATGATCTTTAAAAAATGAGGAAGTATTATAGGAAAAATAATTCTATTACTTTCGCCTCATTTGAGTCATATTTAATTGAAGTTATTACATTTTAACATAACATGTGCTTTTCTGTTTAATATTATTTATGGTTAGTTTGGGTGTAGAAAACACCTGATAAGGAGTAATTGGTCAAATTATGTATTATATATCTGAAATTAGAAGAGATAGCTAAAATATGCGTGTTATGTAAATATAAGGCTTATTGTTGTGTCAATGTAATATAAACTAATATTAATTGAAAACGTCTACTATTTATATATCGCACATATTTCATCTCTCTATTCTAATCTCAGATACTATAGAATGATATATCTAATTTAAATTTTCCAATTATAATAAAAAACAGTACTTAATACTTATTCAAGTAAAATGTAGGTAATTATTTTCGTTCGACCGAATTAATTTAAGGGTACACAAAATATACTGCATTAATACGTGACGTTAACTTCTGCTGTTTTCTTATATAATAGAGAAGAATTTTTAAGGCGAAAATCGTTATGTTGTAGAGAAACAAAGTGGTTGTTGTAAGGATAATCGTGAAACATATTACAGTCGCTAATTCTACTGATTACAATAAAAAACAATAAACACACTTAGACGTATTGATTGACGAAATGAGCAAACTATAATAATTCACTGCAGTAATAATAACGAGTGTCTATAAACTGTCGGCATCTCGGTTGCTTTGAAAAACAAATTACATCTCTTAGATTAAATCATACGATACAGTGAAACGTCCAATACATTTAATTAAATATTACCACGTATTGTAATGATTCGCCCCTAGGTATTGTACAAATTTATAATTTGTATTATTGTTTACGTTGTGTTGTGTATGTAGTAACCCTTTAATTTATTTACCAGGTTCGTTGTTTGTGTCAATATGCATTATCGTAAATACTGTGTCTTTCTTCCCTTTTAATTTGACTAGGAGGATGTGTGGACAATAAATAAAACAGGATATGAGCTTAACGTATGCAAAGTTTATTGACCTTTCATGACATTTCTAATGAATTGGTATGTTTTATATTATTTATATTCACAAAATATATTATCCAACGTTTATGCTTAGAAGTCATGTGCATTTAGTTAAACTCAAAAAAATATATGACTCTACTTGTGGGAGCAAAATTAACTAGCCCCTGCATTTGCATTACGAGATGGGAAACCCACAAAAACCATCCTGGAGCTAGCATCACACACTCGACACACTTGCGATTAGTTAGTGGGACAATCTCTCACATCGGCCCTACACATCAATCGCCATTCATTTTCGATTAATGAGTAGAACGACCTTTCACCTCGTACCACTCATAATCTAATTATTTTTTTCTTGTGATTAGTTTGTAGGACACTTAGCAAAATAGTAACTCGGATAGGCCTTACACATGAATCGACTGGGTCGTTTTCTCGCTCAATTCGGCCTTACACATCAACCACCATACATCCCTCATTCGTGTGGTTAGTTAGTAGGACACTTAGTGCAATAGTACCTCGGATTGGCTTACACATGAATCGACTAGGTCGATTAGTTAGTAGGACATACTTCGATTTCTTGCTCAATTCGGCCTTACACATCAACCACCATACATACCTCATTCGTGTGGTTAGTTAGTAGGACACTTAGTGCAATAGTAACTCGGATTGGCCTTACACGTGAATCGACTAGGTCGATTAGTTAGTAGGACATACCTCGTTTTCTTGCTCAATTCGGCCTTACACATCAACCACCATACATCCCTCATTCGTGTGGTTAGTTAGTAGGACACTTAGTGCAATAGTACCTCGGATTGGCCTTACACATGAATCGACTAGGTCGATTAGTTAGTAGGATATACTTCGTTTTCTTGCTCAATTCGGCCTTACACATCAACCACCATACATACCTCATTCGTGTGGTTAGTTAGTAGGACACTTGGTGCAATAGTAACTCGAATTGGCCTTACACATGAATCGACTAGGTCGATTAGTTAGTAGGACATACCTCGTTTTCTTGCTCAATTCGGCCTTACACATCAACACCATACATCCCTCATTCGTGTGGTTAGTTAGTAGGACACTTAGAGCAATACTAACTCGGATTAGCCTAACACATCAATCGACTGGGTTGATTGGTTAGTAGGACATACCTCGTTTTCTTGTTCAATTCGGCCTTACACATCAACCACCATACATCCCTTATTCGTGTGGTTAGTTAGTAGGACACTTAGCGCAATACTAACTCGGATTGGCCTTACACATAAATCGACTGGGTCGATAAGTTAGTAAGACATACCTTGTTTTCTCGCTCAATTCGGCCTTACACATCAACCACCATACATCCCTCATTCGTGTGGTTAGTTAGTAGGACACTTAGAGCAATACTAACTCGGATTAGCCTAACACATAAATCGACTGGGTCGATTGGTTAGTAGGACATACCTCGTATTCTTGTTCAATTCGGCCATACACATCAACCACCATACATCCCTTATTCGTGTGGTTAGTTAGTAGGACACTTAGCGCAATACTAACTCGGATTGGCCTTACACATAAATCGACTGGGTCGATAAGTTAGTAAGACATACCTCGTTTTCTTGCTCAATTCGGCCTTACAGATCAACCACCATACATCCCTCATTCGTGTGGTTAGTTAGTAGGACACTTAGAGCAATACTAACTCGGATTAGCCTAACATATCAATCGACTGGGTCGATTGGTTAGTAGGACATATCTCATTTTCTTGTTCAATTCGGCCTTACACATCAACCGCCATACATCCCTTATTCGTGTGGTTAGTTAGTAGGACACTTAGCGCAATACTAACTCGGATTGGCTTTACACATAAATCGACTGGGTCGATAAGTTAGTAAGACATACCTCGTTTTCTCGCTCAATTCGGCCTTACACATCAACCACCATACATCCCTCATTCGTGTGGTTAGTTAGTAGGACACTTAGAGCAATACTAACTCGGATTAGCCTAACACATAAATCGACTGGGTCGATTGGTTAGTAGGACATACCTCGTTTTCTTGTTCAATTCGGCCATACACATCAACCACCATACATCCCTTATTCGTGTGGTTAGTTAGTAGGACACTTAGCGCAATACTAACTCGGATTGGCCTTACACATAAATCGACTGGGTCGATAAGTTAGTAAGACATACCTCGTTTTCTTGCTCAATTCGGCCTTACAGATCAACCACCATACATCCCTCATTCGTGTGGTTAGTTAGTAGGACACTTAGAGCAATACTAACTCGGATTAGCCTAACATGTCAATCGACTGGGTCGATTGGTTAGTAGGACATATCTCATTTTCTTGTTCAATTCGGCCTTACACATCAACCGCCATACATCCCTTATTCGTGTGGTTAGTTAGTAGGACACTTAGCGCAATACTAACTCGGATTGGCCTTACACATAAATCGACTGGGTCGATAAGTTAGTAAGACATACCTCGTTTTCTCGCTCAATTCGGCCTTACACATCAACCACCATACATCCCTCATTCGTGTGGTTAGTTAGTAGGACACTTAGAGCAATACTAACTCGGATTAGCCTAATACATCAATCGACTGGGTCGATTGGTTAGTAGGACATACCTCGTTTTCTTGTTCAATTCGGCCTTACACATCAACCACCATACATTCCTTATTCGTGTGGTTAGTTAGTAGGACACTTAGCGCAATACTAACTCGGATTGGCCTTACACATAAATCGACTGGGTCGATAAGTTAGTAAGACATACCTCGTTTTCTCGCTCAATTCGGCCTTACACATCAACCACCATACATCCCTCATTCGTGTAGTTAGTTAGTAGGACACTTAGCGCAATACTAACTCGGATTGGCCTAACACATCAATCGACTGGGTCGATTAGTTAGTAGGACATAGCTCGTGTTCTCGCTCAATTCGGCCTTACACATCAACCACCATATATCACTCATTCTCCCCCCCCCCCTCTCCATCTTCCCCTTTTCCCAGATGTTTAAATTATTTCGCCGGTTTTGTTTGTTTGATTTCAACTTAGTCGGTTTAATGTAGAATTAATTTTACTCTTACGTGATAGTCTCTCCAACGTTGTTATCCTTAACTCCATTCTCCATTCTCTAACTCCATTCTCAATACTTAACTCTTTTTATCGACATTACTTCACTAACTCACATCCCACTGAAACTTCCTATTCTCAACTGTACCCATTTACATTCAGATACTCACTGTCCCCGTCCCGGTCCCAAAACTAACTCCTCTTTCAAATCGTTTCTTTGCTGCTCTCCAAGTTCTCCCCTCCCCAAAATTTGTTGCTTAGACTTTATCTACTACCATATTTGGTCACAAAACCCATCCCTCTTTCACGTCAACGTAATTTCCCTGACTTTGCACACTTGTTGTGTTTGCGTTCGTTAAACCCTGAACTGAATCTTTCTGTACGTCTTAGCATTTCTCCACGCGCCGGTACTTGTTTATTATTTTAAGGCGATGCTGCATTTGTTATTTCTTTCAGATAAACAATTTTGATCGACTAATGTTATTCTCGTATTTACTGGATGTTGATTTTTCTTTATTATTTTCTTGGGTGATTTTTGTATTAATATTTTAATTTAATTTTGTCAAAAATAATATTTGCACATGACCCCTACTGACCTATTACAGTATGTTTTTAAAGTCAGAAACTACTGGGATGCCGACAGTTTATAGACACTCGTTAAATATTAATGGACATATTTAAACACTTTGTCAACTTATACAAATCAAGAAAATGATTTTTAAATGTTTTAATAAGTTGGCAACACCTAATTCATAATACAAGCCGGCAAAAAAGGTCTTTAAAAAAATGATTTAATATTAACAACTCTATTTTATAAATATTTGAGTATCAAATCTATAGGTAAATTCCTCAAACAAGTAAGGTTATTTCCCAAAATTATTATTGTTTGTAAAAAAAACATACCGTGCGATTTATTTAAGTATGGACATAAGGATTTACATGGTACCTCATGTTAAAATTTGTTGTCATACAAATTTAAAACAATTTTTTAGTTTTATTGATAAATCAACATTTTTTCTCCAAAATATACAATGCTAAAAGGAATAAACATGTTTGATTTCTATATTTTTGCTTTCAAAGTTGAAATTAATAATACAAATAACTAAGCCAACAAATCAACTTGGCAAAAATGTCATAATGTAAGTATTTGTTTTGCTAAACTTGAAAGCTAAAATAAAGAATTCCAATAGGTTTATGTCCTTCTAACAATAAACATTTGGTAGAAAACTGTTTGATTTATTAATAAAAACAAACATTGTTTTAAAGTTGGGCGACAATAAAAGTTAACATGGGGTACAATGTTTACTATGTAAATCCCTATGGCCATACTAAAATAAAACGCACGGTATATTTAAATATTGTTTTTCATGAGATATATCTATATTTTTGTGTTATTTGTTAAATTGACATATGTTGAAATATGTTCATTACATATCATATGTTTTGGCGTATAACTCGAAAACAATTGAAGATAGACAAATGTTGATTACGTACAAGAAATAAGCACCAAATAATAGCTCTGGAAGCATATATTAGTTTTTGTCTATTATTAATATTTATGGTATTTTACTTGAAGAAACCATCGAAAATGCTGCACCCTGTACATTTAATATAATTGCTATTTAATTTATAAATTAATTAATCTTAAAGTTTACCTGAGTTCAAGCTATATTAATCCATATTCATATATGTATTATGTATTTAAAGTTTATTCAGTATTAATATAAGTTTTGTATTTCCATAAGTTTAGCAGTAATTTAGTAATATCCGTCCGAAATAATCACAAGGCATTATCATGTTAATGCACTCTGAGGATCGTATGTGGAATTAGCTTTGGCATATTACATAAGCGAATTATTAATTCACCACCTGCATAGCGTAGACTAATTTCTTGTTGATATACAGCACTATACAGACCACTGTAATTAAACCAAATTAAATAACATAACAGCAATGCTTTTATAATTTTTATAAATACTAAATAAATGTAAGAAATTATTTATTTATAACTAATATTTAAGTTGGATTTAAAAAAATTAAACTTACTGCAAATTAAAAACATTTCTATTGTGACAAAATTCTAACTATTTAAAAAAAAATAACAAATAAGTCTAATAGTTGGTGAAATACCGTATCAATAATTTAGTAAATAACACACTTAGTTAAGATTTCACGCTTTGTGTAAAACCTTAACTTATGTCCGATTTCACCAATTTCAAATAAATCTTACTCGTTGACTAACATTTTTTGCCGATTGGTATAGACATTTTCCATGCCATAAACATTAATGTCATGTAAATTTATTGATTTTCTGACATGTATGTGCCTATTACCCGAATAACTATTGACCGATTTAACTGATGTTGGTGAAACCGGACATAAGCGTGTTATTTACTATAATAGTACTAGTAGTAAATAGCACACTTCGTTAGGATTTCACATTTATTTCATTAACTAAAGTTTGGAGTGTTAAACCTTAAATTAATTTACTAAAGTTTCGAGTGTTAAATCTAACCATTAAGTATTAGAAACCGACTATTCGTCATATTAGAGTATGTTTTGGTTGGTTTTGAAATAGTTTTTGTCATTTTCTCAAAAGTCAGCTTATGCCATTATTGCGAAAATGACTGTTCCAAATAAATCCAAAACAATTGGAGTATTTTAAATTCCTAATGAATTGCTTCTAAATTAGACTCTTGAGTAGTTTTATGTTTATTTCTGTGTCTTGGTATTCGTTTTCGTATTTAATTAAAACTACATTTCGTTTTTTGGTTAGGGCGCTAACTGAATTAAAACCTAGAAACGTAATTTTGTTGGTTTTCATTTAATTGGAATTGGTTTTCGATAATGTGAATTATATTTTTATAAGGATGAAACGAACATTAATGAAACAAATTAGTTTAAATTGTACTGCATTTAATTAATATTTGTTGTGATATCTGATTTGATCAATGCGAATTCAGATTTCAAGGATTTAAAGTCTCACTGGAACAAGCACAGAAGTGGCATTTCTGAGAATATCAAATATTTATTATCACAATCATATTTTCACATCTTCATTGTTTTATGAAAACAATCAAACAAGGATGATATAAATTATCAATTGACGCATTTTAGTAAACACAATGCTTGACACATTTATTGATTCAAAAGTGCATTTCGTTTCTGGTAAATTAAAATTTAATGGAATATTGTATAAAAAATATTACTCCACATCCATATAAATATCTGCGTATTGTCCTATATTCATAATCTATAGGGAGCATGTTAAAGCGTATTTTAATTATATTAAACACAAACATGCTCCGAGCGAATCCTGTTTTGTTTATAATAATGCAAAAACTAACGAATCCCACATTTATATTCTGTACTCGATAAATTAGATATATGCTGAGTATTATGCGTGCAATGTATGTCATAACATTAAAATACGTGTGTATTATTTTTTAAATTATTATTTTAATTAATAATTCTATGGTAGTCTAGTCGAGATTTGACCTCTAAAAATCTCGACAAAATTTACCACTTATACCCACTGGTTTCCCCTGAAAACCACAACCATAGGGGGTAACAATGGTTTTTTTTGTGAAATAAACCGTTCTCTCAGAAAACGATTTAAATAACTGATCAATTTAAATTCTAGTTGCGCGCGCGAAGTGACTTATTTGAACAATGTATAATAAGTTGACGGTAGGAGTTCAATAACTTTTGATCGCAGTGTCCCACTGGCAAAGATAAAAATGTGTTTTAAAGGGGAAGAGTTCCGCATTTATCTAGAGTAATTAGATTTTACCATAAATGAAGTAAGATTCTACAAATTATTAATTATTATTAATTAGGTGTTGTTTAGGTGTTCTTTCTTTTAGAAAAGTTTTAAATCATAATTTCTTGTGATTTTTTTCGTTTGAGTATTCACATCCCAATTACGTGCTGTAGGTTTTTAAATATCCGTTGTTTTCTTAAAAGAGGTCAGTTTGAAGTTTAAACGAGTGTTTCCACTCCCAGGTTAAACATGAAGTGAAATTCCGAGTTTAGAAAAGCCTGAAAATTTGGTTAGGTTGCGTAGCGCGAAGCGCGGAGCGACGAAACCAAATTTTCCTGCATTTTTAAACACAAAATTTTACTTCATGCGCCACGCGTATAGGATACTGATTCCAGCGAAGTTCACTTGTTTACAATATTTCAGTGCTTTCAGTGTTTAATACGCGTGGCGCATGAAGTAAAATTTCGAGTTTAGAAAAGCCTGAAAATTTGGTTTGGCCGCGGAGCGCTTTGCGCTACACGACCAAACCAAATTTTCAGGCATTTTTAAACTCGAAATTTTACTTCATGCTTACTCTGGGAGTGGAAAACACACATTTTAAGCTTCAAATTAAACTCTTACAAAAAATCGTATCCATATGTATACCTAATAGAACATTCTCTGTATGTATACCTAAAATAAGAATTCCCTGTATTAACAGATTAATCCGATGACTGTTTGCCAAATCTAGTGAATGCGCATTCGATTCAACTAACATTTTCGTTTGAGCTTACACAAAATCAACATAAATGCATTATTTATTTCTGTAAATACCTGAACTATTTACTAGATATGGAAATTGGAATTATACCACTTAAACTCACATTTAAAACGATTGTGCACAATAATTAAAATGATTTGTGGCTGGGTTTTTGCAGATTTAGTTTTACGAAGACATTATCAAAATGTGACGTTTAACCTTAAGATTTTAAAGTTCGATATCGGAACATACGTTTTTGCATGTTCCATTTAAAAATCATAGCAAACATATTATGGAATTTTCTGTTTCTTTTCATACACGTAATCTGATGAAATTAAATTATTTTCGTTATACATGTATTGGTGCAGAAATCACTACAAATTAAAAAAACTATGGAACACCTTTCGTGAATCGTACCTTACTTTAATAATTGTGTACATATTATTGTAATTATTTTACATTTAGCAATACATAGTAAAATCATTTAATAAACGTAAAAATAGGAAATAAAATACACACGTTAGAAAATAAGTTGATAAATATGAAAACTTTTTTAATAAGAAACGTGTATTATCGTATTGTTTTAAAACACAGAAGAAATATTATGATAATTAAACAATAAATAAAAGCAAATACAAAATTTCCCCTCGTTATGCGTAATTGCAAAATTCGTATTTTGCTCAGAGAAATTTTCTTCGTTCCAGTTGGAAAGTTCGCGTTGCCGTAATGCGCACAATAAAATAAAACCGGAGCGACTGAATTTTAAGCACGCGGATAAATTAAATACAGAAACGGTGGTAAGCGGGGAAATGAAGTACATGAAGTTTATATCCGGAATTGAGCCTCGTTTTTTCCTTTAATCGGAATTTTAAAATGTTCGTATGAGCAAATAGAAGCTGTAACAATGCTGCAGCACATTCAGTTTATAATGGCAAATTCAATTTAATATGTTCGTCGAGTATTTATTATGGAAGCACTTGAATGGATTTAAAACTAAATACACTGAGAATTAGTTAGATTATAAGGTTTGTATATGCTTTGTGATTGATAGTTCAATAGGTCAAACAGATGTTTTACTTTACAAATGGTTCTCATTAAAAACACTTTTTGTTCCTTACTACACTTTGAAGTAAGGGACAAAATGTGTTTTTGTTCTGATTAAATACTCCACATAACTGAAATAAACAATTAGTTACAAATGTTTGTTTAAACGGAAGAGGTATTTGAAAAACATTTATTCTTGCTTAAATAAAGTTTAATTGAAAACTAAAAGTTGTTTAAGTGTAAGTTTTATTAAAGACAGAACGTGTTTAAGGCTTCAAACCAAACCAAATTTGCACCTAAAATTCACTTTTTTATTAAGGTTAGATAAACAGATACTCATGAATAAATAAATTGTAAGTATAAATAAAATTGCCAATTCTTGGTTGCAGAATACTTCAAACATTAAAAGTGCGATTCATTTCGCAATCTACAACAAGTTAGTCTTACAAAGACTATATCAAACACTCATTGGAACAACTACTTCGCGGGCTAAAACCCCGACGGACATTGAATTATACAACAAGTGTTTGCTGTTACATACAGTAACCTACTGCAAATGTAACAATTTAGGTCAAATTATTTAGGCCATCTATAGACGCGTTTTGAGATTTATCTCTCATCAATATAGCTTTGCCATTCCCTCTAAACAATTTGAAAAAATTGAACATTAATTTATGACTCCTTTCTTTTGTAGCTTATTAAGTATAACGCGCAGCGTAATTTAATTTGTGTTATTCTCTTAGACAAAATACGTAACTGACATACTGTACATGACAACAAATTATGTTAACTATGATCGATACTAACTACCCTAATGAAATCAATTCAGAACTACTATGTTAACGTATTGTACTAACTACCTTAATCTTATTAGTTATAAATAAGTGAGAGTTTATAATTACCTACGCAATTTGTAACTTTCACCTCTTAGCTGACAATAATATGAAAATTGGTGGCTGGCAACTTAAACAAACATTGTATTTAACATTTCCGTCCCGGCGCATTCATCATTATTAAAGTTGCCTTTATTACCAAGAATAAATCAGGACTTCGAAACGTAATTGTTTTCGTGTTGGTTTTCGTTTCGGATCAATTAAAAAATATATATCTGAGTTTTCGTTTAAGTAAAAACTACGGTTTTTTCAGTTTTAGTTTCAGCTTCAAGTAATTTAGTCGCCCAGATACAAAACCAGCTATACACCTATTATTTTTAGTTTTGATGTTTTGGTATTTTTAGATTCTACTTATCTTAGGCTCCAATTTTAAAAATTAATTGATTTCCAAAACCCATAATAAACCATTTCAAAGTAATTTTAGAAAATTTTATCGAATGCAAAACCTGCTACATTTCTCGGTTTCACAAGCTAACATATTTTTTCAGTAGCGAAACCTGCGGTAAAAGTACGCTGCTCCCTCGACCAACGCAATTTCATAGAGACACCGATTTTCTATGTAGGCCCTTCCATTAAGTTCTTCTCAAACTTTCTGTTACTCTCATTAACTTCACTGCGCCCTTTTCAAGAAGGAGTTCCCAGGCCCCACCCTATATAAATGTATGTTCTACTACAATTTAGAATAGTAATAAGATAATGAAGAATTTATTGATTTTTTGGTAATATTTCCAAACATTTGAAGTTATAATATTGTCAATTATATAAAGTAACATTTAATTATTATTTAATCAACGTTGTATATTTTAAACATTCTTTACATTTATTTTATTTAAATCAAATCTTTATTTATGCTAAATCCTATGGCAAATATAGTTATAATCAAACGAATAAATGCGTTTTCAGGCCTTTCTAAACTCTAAATTTTACTTCATGCTTAAACAGGAAGTGGAAATCTTCTTAGTGGAATTTGGGAGAGATGTCCTAAGACTCATTAATGTGGAATGTGTGGTTAAAATTTTTTAGAGAGTATGTCGACAGTTGTATCTGCAACGATTTTTCTTAGTTGTGTAAAATATTGACGATACATGACAATGTCATACTGCTTAGGTCGCGAGTATAATAGTGTTCTTTCTTTTAGAAAAGCTTAAAGTCATGATTTCTTGTGATTTATTTCATTTGAGTATACATATCCCAATTACATGTTGTAGATTTATAAACGGTCGTTGTTTTCTTAAAAGAGTTCAATTTATAGTTTAAACGAGTGTTTTTTACTCCCAGGTTAAGCATGAAGTAAAATTTCGAGTTTAGAAAAACCTGAAAATTTGGTTTGGTGGCGTAGCGCAAAGCGCAGAGCGGCCGAACCAAATTTTCAGGCTTTTCTAAACTCGAAATATTACTTCATGCGCCACGCGTATAAGACACTAATTTCAAGCGAAGTTTGCTCGTTTGCAATATTTTACTGAAAGGTTTAATTTCGAGTTTAGAAAAGCCTAAAAATTTGGTTTGGCCGCTTCGCGCTACGCGACCAAACCAAATATCAGGCTTTTCTAAACTCGACTTTTTTACTTTATGCTTAGTCTGGGAGTGGAAAACACTAGTTTTAAGCTTCAAATTGATTTTTTTTAAAAGCGTATGCATATGTATACCTAGTAGTAAATTTCCTGTATGTATACTTAAAAAAAAAATTCCCTGTATTAACAGATTAATCCGATGACTATTTGCCAAATCTTCTGAATGAGCATTCGATTCAACTAACATTTTCGCCTGAGCTTACACAAAATCAGCATAAATGCATTATTTATTTCTGTAAATACCTGAACTATTTAGTAGATGTAGAAATTACAATTGTACCACTTTAACGGCTCCGTCAACTTAGCCACCCACTTTCGATTTTTTAGAAATAAATCATTGCGCAGAAAAGCCCATAGCTGGCGCAAGCAAGCACAGCAAAAATTAAATCAAGCGCACAAAAAGTAAGAAAGTTATAGGGGTTTCAAATATGGGGGGGCTAAGTTGACGTTTGCCCCCCATTTTGGATTTTGTAACTTTTTTTATATAATTTAGATTACTCACAGCTAGCACAACCCCAACAACCCCTTAAAAATATAAAAATATTTAAACTATTTTCATATGATTTAGATTCCTCACAGCTCGCGCAAGCTAGCACAACCCCAACAACCCCTTAAAAATATAAAATTAGTTTAAACCCCGGCCCCCCACTTTAATATTTTTTTTATTATTTCCAGTAGAATCTGTAGCTTAGAGCTAGCAGAGGCAAAAAATGCAAACATTATTTGAAAACAAAAATCGGATAATAAGGTATTTACATTTTATTTATCGGGCGTGAGCTTTCAAATCCTGTATGCGTATTTCCATACGTGTATTTGAATTACTACGATTTTTCTATGAAATCCCAATAACCCAATCCAATAATCCAACGGATTTGTCGACAATTATATTGCCGTATACTAAAATAAATGTTTCTAAAATTTAGTACTAATATAATTTTCGTCATAGTTCAGCTTAAAATAAATACTGAACCCATTAACTGTTGTGATATTTGATAATCAAATTAATTCATTAGTTGGGATGTATAGTAAAACATGTGAATAAATAAAATCAAAGTTTTTAAACAATAATATAGCAAGTCTTGTTAAGTTGTCAAAGCCTTACGTAAATCAATGCATTATTTTAAATACGTTCGTTTCAATTCACGATACAGAAATAATTCTCAATGGAGGACAGATTTCCACACCACCCTGACAGAAAAGTTGCAAAATATGGAACAAATCGCGACATCCTATTTTATTTCAATAAATCGAAAGGAACAAATGAAACTCTTCTGTTCTTGGGGTACTGTCCGGGGGCGCGTTGACTTTTAACGAGAGCTTCGCAACGAGATAAACCACGAATAAAATATATCCGCGACTTATCCCGCGCCCTATTGTACTCGATGAATCTTTCCCCGTCCTTTGATTCCCTAATCTAACGTGCCCTAACGCCCCGGAGTTCACTCTACCCCCCGGTAGTGGCCCCGCAGGACGAGCGTTTCGGGGGTGTCGGGAAAACGGAGACCGGTTTTAGGACGGGGATGAACCTGAAAGAGAAACCGACACGCAACGCGCGAAGCTTAAAAATTAGAACATCTCTTTACACTCAGCACGATTTTTAATCACTGATGGAATTAATGAGGAATATAATTTTTTTTAATAAAAAACACTTTTGACCAATTCGCAAAACTGAGCGAATCACAATAATTTTCAATAAATTTGCAAATTATAAAAATACAATTTTGTTAGAGTTTTAAATGTATATATCTTCAACTAATTTCTCACTTCACCCGTTTTGAAACATTTTCAACTATTAATTAATTGTGGAAATTGGTATTGTTTCACTGATAAGCAAAACAATACAAAGTGTTTTAATTAATAGTTTATAGTTAAAAAATTTACTTGCTTTCATTTTATCTCGAGATTATTTTCAATAGAAAATGGCTATTGGGAACTCAATGAGTTCAATTAATTAATATATACTTTGAAAAATTGTAAAAGTAATATTTATATAGGAATTATTAAATTACATTTTAAATAAACTATTAAAATTAATAAATGTAAGACCTCTAAACACTAGGAGTGAGAAACTGGAAAGAAGCGGAAAATGATATGAATGTATGAATGATGCTAAAACCCATATAGGGTTGTAACGCCAAAGAAAGAAGAATATAAGTATATTAATGAATCTAATAATCGAGCTGAGTGCAAATGAGAATGGAAGGAGTTTAGTTCAAAAAGGAAAAAAAACGCGAGAAAAATGTTTGTTAAAACGACCTAATTCGTGAAGAAACACGGTTTCTAATTTATCTAAAATTTAAAGATAAATTTGAATTCGGGAAGAAAAAAGTAATTTGAAAAAACACTCATCCGACGTCTTGGTGCTCAATCTCTTGCAGAACTGACCTTCTGTAACAAGAAAGAAAGATTCCAATAATCATTTAAATTACTGTAAAATTCGATAAGTATACAGGGAATTGTGTTTTTATGCATACATATCTTGATGCATCAGCTGTAAAATTTCAGGCTTACATTGTTTTCTAAAAGCGTTTAATTTGAAGTTTCAAACGAGTGATTTTACTCCTTGATTAAGCATGAAGTAAAATTTCGAGTTTAGAAAAGTCTAAAAATTTGGTTTGGTCGCGTAGTGCGAAGCGCGGAGCGATCAAACCAAATTTTCAGGCTTTTCTAAACTCGAAATTTTACTTCATGCGCCACGCGTTTTAAACACTGGTTTCAAGTGAAGTTTTAAACATATGGCTAAAGCAGCATGCTAAAACAGTTTATTTTAACCTTCACATTAAATCAGTGTTATATAACCGTGAATTCTAGACCACTGCAAATCTTACATAAACAAATATTACTTACATTTAATGAAGTCGAAAGAAGTCTTTGGAATCCCCCATTCTGCTAGAAATCACCCTCCTCAAGACATCTTGGTGATTGAAATAAATCTTCTTCTTCCAGTCATCACCAATTTTTAGACACTTTGTTTTAAATCGCGGTTAATAATCGGAACGAGCCGTTGTGAGTATTTCTTTCATTTTGTAAGATCAGTTTTATTTTTACGCTCTAAAAACTACCCGATAAATTAATTGACCAAAGCAAAGTTACTAAAAAAGTATTAATTTTCATTTTTTAAATAAAATGTACACATTGATTGGTAATATTATGAATTGAATAAGCTTGTGGGAATTTCAATAATTTTTTAAAATAAAATTAACTGTAATATATAAAATTACGACAATATTCGTGTAAAATCCAAGCAGTACGTCTTAATTAATAATTAATTGATTAATAAGACAACGTACTGTTTGTATTTTACACGAATATTGTCGTAACTTTATATATTATATTAAAGTGTGCAAACTATAAAAACAGCAGGCTTCTTATAGTTTGCACACTTTGATATAATATATCAAATTACGACAATATTTGACCTTTCAAAACGTAATAGTGAATGACAATTTAACGAACAAAAGTCTACACAAATTATTCCTTGATTTTCAAAAGGATCACTTAAGAATTAAAGTTTCAAAACATATTACTGAATGACAGTTAAACAATTAAAAGACAACATAGATTATTCCTTGATTTTCCAAAGGATCTGTTTAGAATGAAACATTATTGTAATTTAATATATACTCAATGACATTAGAAGCGTAACACCAAGAAGGAATGATTTTTTTGAATTCATATTTTAGAAACAGAGTGACTATATTTAAAGCATACATTGATAACAATTTCAACCTTGTGCCTTTTATATTTATGGTGAAAAAAAAATCACTTTTTCGTTTTCGATAAAACTATTTATATGAGCTGTTTAGTACAGATGTTTTTAGTTTTCGTGTTTCCGTTGAGTGTGTTAAGCTTAAATAAAATGCCTCGAGTCCGAAGACGTCCACAATATCACCATTTGAGCGATTTTGACCGGGGTCGAGTTGTTGCTTATCGAGATGTCGGTATGTCCTATCGCGAAATTGCCCGCCGTATTGATTCCACTGCAGCAACTGTAATACGTGTATATCAGGTATGGACAGAAGAAGGTAGAGGAGCAAGAAGAAGACCAATTGGTCAACCAAGGCGTACCACAGAACGTCAAGATCGGCGCTTAAGACAAATAGCCCTGCGAGACCGTTTCGCTACTACGCGTCAAATCGGTGATCAATGGATTGGAGAAGAAGGTAGGCCAGTCAGTATGCGAACCTTATATCGCCGCATTCAATCCTTTGGGCTTCTTTCGTACCGTCCAAGATTAGTGCTTCCTTTAACAGCGAGACACTGTCGCCAAAGGTTGGACTGGTGCAGAGAACGGCAGCATTGGGAGGCAGAATGGCACGATGTCGTATTCAGCGATGAATCACGATTTTGTCTAGGCACGCATGATGGCCGTAGAAGGGTACGACGCTACTGTGGAGAACGACCTGATCTTAGGTTTGCTATTGAGAGGCATGTACACAGGACTGCTGGAATAATGGTTTGGGGGTGTATTGCTTATGGTAGTCGATCACCTCTTGTATTCATTCGAGGCAGTATGACAGCTGCGCGTTATGTTGAAGACGTCATACGACCGACTTTGTTGCTCAGACGTACTTTTTCAACAAGATAACGCACGTTCCCATATTGCTCGTCGAACTATGAACTTTCTTAATGAAGCTGGTGTTAATGTTTTGGCGTGGCCGCCCCGTTCGCCGGATTTAAATCCCATTGAACATGTGCGGGATATCATGGGAAGAAGAATATTCTCTTTGCACCATCCTCCACAGACTCTAGCACAGTTGATCGATGAAATTCAAGTTGCTTGGAACGAGATGCCTCAAGAAGACATCGACCATCTCATTTTGTCGATGCCCAGACGTCTACAGGAGTGTATACAGCAAAGGGGTCGCCAAACACATTATTAATTTTTTTTAGATTGATTTTTAATAAAATTTCTTGAAAATGTAATCATTTTATTCTTGATGTAAGACTACCATACTGGCAAAAAATCAAGTTAAAATAATAACTCCTTCTGGGTGTTACGCTTCTAATGTCATTGAGTATATTTTTTTAGTTTTAATATTATTGTTTTGTTTTATTCTGTCTTTAATTTTGTATTGTATTAATGTATATTGTTTACTATAAGTTACGTGTGCCAATGTATTATTTTGTTGTTTTACCTGTATAAAAAAATGTAAAATTGAAGATATAAACATAGTATTATTATCTTAATTTATAACTTAAAATTCAAATTGAACAAAAACAAGCACAGCAATTTCTTATTTATACTCACACTGCGCTCACGTATCACACGAAGATCGTTTCTTTCACACAATCACCAATAAATTGACGATACGCAATCATCAAAAAAATGGGGAAGAGAATTTTCATCACACACATTTTTTTTCCTTTCATTTACACCCCCATATTTTTATAATAAATTGCTAATTCATCATGAATACTTGTGTTTTCATTTCACACTTTTTTTAGCGCTGGCCAGCTTTACATTCACACCCCCGAAAACAAACAAGAATTCATGATACATATTTAAAATTAATGAAATTTAAGTTAAACAGGGAGGCACAGATTTATGTCAAATTTTGGTTACGTTTCTTAAGAAATGTCAATTATTTTATACATACACAAGGATTGCAATACATATGTTGGACAAATAAACTGCTATTTATCAAAGTAGGATTGTAATCCTTATTTAAGCATGAAGTAAAATTTCGAGTTTAGAAATGGCTGAGAATTTGGTTTGATCGCGTCGCTACGCGACGCGATCTAGCCAAATTTTCAGGCTTTTCTAAACTCTAAATTTTATTTCATGCGCCACGCATCTAAAACAATAATTTAATGTGAAATTAAATAATATATATTACTAATACATTTTAAAATTCATAAAATTTCTGATACCCATACAAAACGAGAAATAATGTGTTTCATAGATTTATATTTTAAATATTCAGTATGTAATTTTTTTTAGGCTCAATTTGATCATTTGTAATTAATTTTATTTAAATCAAAGATTTAAACTATTTCCTTCTACTTAGGAAAAACTATAATTTATAATAATAATACACTTTTATTATTATATATATAGTTTTTCAAAAGTAGAATGGTACTTTCTCAATTTTTGATTAAATGGTAATTTCTAAATTATTTTGATTTTAACAAAACGTATAATTACAATTAATTTTTTTCAACCCTTTCAGCCCTGGAATTAGTCTGGTGCCAAAATGATTTGATTTATTTCTTGAATAAATTTCTTCTCACATCTTCTGTGAGAAGATACGAAAATGTGGAATGTGGAATTTCTTCAATCAATTTCCACTTCCATTTTTCTTTATGAAACATAATTTTACATAATTTACAATACAAATTTAATAATTTTAAAATAAATACTGGGTTAAGTTTCACTAATATTGTGTTTTTTTATTTAAACTAGTTTCGACTTTCCCAAGGAATTCCTTAAGCATTACTCAAAGTCGAAATTAGTTGGAATAAATAACCAAAATAGTGTGTTTTCTTTTAAAATCATAATTAAATATGTTTTACCACGTAAAGGTGAGAAACGTATTCAAGATATACAAATTTAATAAAACTACAGTTTATTTATTTTACTACTTCATTTTATATTACTTAATTGCATTGATTAACTCTCATTAAATGATTATAATGACTATTGATTAGGAAATATATTTTAAAATTCCGTTAATTGTGTAAATTTATCAAAAAATTTATAAAATACTACACAACGACTTTAGGGGGATGACTTTAACTAACCTTTTTATAATCTAATCCCACCAATTTAAGCACTTTATTTTAAATCTAACAAACAGCAATTGATTACGTTCAACACCGGAAGGTAATCCGGATGCATACTATGCGTACTTACACTTAATCACTCGCGGTTAATTAATTTAATTAGAGCCGGTCGCGAATTTTCGAAAAATTATTCGCGTATTTCACAGCATTACGACGCAACCGTACCGCAATAATGCTGCTAAAATACTAAGTTAAGTCTAATGTGCGCACACAAATTTCGAATAAACGACAAAAAAGGCTCGCATTCTCTCAATGACGAGTCAAGGATTTATACGTTGGAGATTTAAGAGTAAACAAAAAACGGTCCTATTCCACATTTTACATTACACAAGCAATTGTGTTTCAATATTAATGTTGAGTAAGAAAATAATTTAATAAAATACAAATACAAATATTAAACAAAATATGTTTTGAACTTATGGGGCATGTAGAAATACAGGTTTTGATTTAAAAGATTATTATTATTATTATTTTATTAATTTAAAATCACAATAATAGTAGTATGTATATACCAAATACCAACAGATTTCAAAAATTCTTTTAATTTAAAACTTATTATTGCGTTGTCTATAAATGCTGTGACCAGGAGAGCAAGCACAATAAAGACAGTAGCGTAGTATGTAATTGATGTTAAGCCTTCGAATAATTTAACATGTAATAATTTCGCCGAAAGATTCAATAAATTTTTCAAAATTACAACTTACAATTAATTGTTTATAAATGTTGTAATACAACGTGCAAGCATGACGAAGACAGTGGCGTAGTAAGTGATTAATTTTTAATCCTCAAATAATTACAATTGAACAACACCACTAAAAACATCGTTCACTTACTACGCCACTGTTTTTTTGTGCTTGCTCTCATGGTGACAGCATTTATGAACAATACATTGGAGAATTATAATTTAAAATATTTTTTGAAAACTGTTTGTATTTGGTGGAGTTATTTCACGTTAACTTATTCTAGTACTAAACATCGATCACTCACTACGCCATTGTTTTTCTTGTGCTATATCTCCCGGTCACAGCATACATTACCAACGCATTGGTGAATTATAATTCGAAATATATTTTGAAATCTGTTGGTATTTGATGGACTTATTACATGTTAATTTATTTGAGGGTTAAATATCAATCACTCACTCGCCACTGTTTTTCTTATGCTTTCTCTCCAGGTCACAGCATTCATAAACCATGCATTGGTGAACTATAATTTAAAATAATTTTTGAAATCTGTTAGTATTTTGTAGAGTTATTACGTTTTAAATTATTCGAGGGTTAGTCATCAATAACTCACTACGCTACTGTCTTCATTGTGCTTGCTCTCCCGGTCACAGCATTTGTAAACAATACATTGGCAAACAATATTTTTAAACAGTTTTTTAATTACAATTTTTACATTTTAAATTATTTAGGAGTTACAAATCAACCCCTCACTACGCCCTTATCTTTCTTGTGAATGCTAACTGGCTGATAAGATTTGCTATATTATTGTTTCAAAAGTTTGATTTGATTTATTCATATATTTTAATATATATCTCAACTAATTAATTAATTTGTTTAGCAAATATCCCAATAGGATATGGGTTCAGTACTATGACGCAAATTATATTAGTACTAAATTCTACGAACTTTTAGTTCAGTATATGGTAATGTAATTGTCAACAAATCCGTTGGATTATTGTGATTTTATAGAAAATTCGTATTTAGCGTAATAATTCAAATACATGAATAGAAATACGCATACAGGATTTGAAAGCTCACGTTTGATAATTAAAATGTAAATATCTTTCCAATCGTTTGCGTTTTCCAAATTATTTTTGCATGTTCTGACTACGCTAGCTCTAAGCTACAGATTCCCCTAGAAATAATAAAAAAACAATAAAGTGGGGGACTGGGGTTCAAACTAATTTTGTATTTTCAAGGGGTTGTTGGGGTTGTGCTAGTTCTAAAATGGGTTGTGCTAGCTTGCGCTAGCTCTGAGGAATCCAAATCATATGAAAACTGTTGAAAAAATAAAAGGGGGGGAAAACGTCAACTTAGCCCCCCATATTTGAATACACCATAACTTTTTTACCCTTTGTGTGCTTGCTCTAATGTTTGCTGTGCTTGCTTACGCTAGCTAAGGGCTTTTCTGCGCAATGATGTTTTTCCAAAAAATCAAAAGTGGGGGGCCAAGTTGACGGAGCCCACTTTAACTCACATTTAAAACAATTGTGCACATTATTTAAAACGATTTGCGGCTGGGTTTTTCCAGATTTTGTTTTAAAAAGACATTGTCAAAATGTGACGTTTAACCTCAAAATTTTAAAGCTGCATACCGAAACATACGTTTTTACATGTTCCATCTAAAAACCAGAGCAGACATATTATGAATTTTGTTGTCTCTTTTCATCTCACACGTAATTTGATGACATCAAACTATTTTCATATTACATGTATTGGTTCAGAAAGCACTACAAATCAAGAAAACCTTTCGTGAATCGTACCTTAGTCGTATTATTTGTATTATACACCTAAAAGGTTAATATATATTGTGTTTAATATTTTATCTTTTTGTAAATTATTAATTAATAGTTAGAAGCTCTATAATTATGAAGCAAATAATAAGGTGCCCTATTAATAACCAGTTTAGCTTAAACACGACTTGTGCATACAATTACGAGGATAGGCTCTTGATTATTATATAATCAAAGTGTCATTTTCGCAAGGGCTTTAATTTGCGCTCGGTAACAAAATATCGGAGGATAATGAAGTAGATAGCACATAAAGTGACTGAGATGAATCGCTCAGGCAAGCGGAGCTCGGATTTACAACGATTGTAAACAACCTTCTATATATTTTTTGCTGTTGGAAATTAATAATATTTTATTGGGTGGAGATGAAACCAAATAATGAGCTCGTTTTATCATTTTTAATTTATCTTTTTTTATACCATTGCCTTAATTAGCGTGCTTTTCTAACTTTTTGTTTGGTGCTTGTTATGAAGGATGTTGATCATTTTTCGTAGTTGTCAGGATAATGAAATTCCTAATATAAAGCTGTGCTCATGTAGGAAAAATCTGAGGTTAAAGTTTTGCATATATAGGGTGTCCCGTTAGTGAGTTTTGGAAGATATCTCAGCTCTTGTTATAGATAGAAAAAAATGTGTTTGTACTAGAGTTGCTCGAATTAAAGAGCTGCATAACCTACAATTATTTTCATGTATACAGAGTGCAGACAGTAGCGGATGTAACTTACCTATTTTAATTGGATCATCCTGTATAGTATGTGGATTTTGAACTTCTCATGAAAAGTGAGTATCCTTTTATTATAAACATTCGGTCTAAGTCGTATCGTATCAGAGTTATTTAATATTTATTGTTAAAAATCATGCTTGCAGTAGTTTCCTAAAATATTCCTACAAGTAAATTTTATAGACAATTGCGGTTTTCGTCTTGTACGAAATAAAAATTGCCAAATTTATTATATTTCAATCAAGGGTAACTTGATTTTCTAAATGGAACAAGATAATTTTTTTAACACTAATTGACACAAAATTAAATTCATTTTCGATAAGGATTATCATTTTATCCGTAACTTTAGAGTTTTTAAGATAATTATATTTCATTTACAGATAATAAGTTAATAAAAAAATCAAAAGAGAAATTTATTTTGAGTCGATTGATGTAAAAATAGATATGTTTCTATAAATAAAGACAGTTACCCTTGATTAAAAATTTATGAATTAAACTATTTTTTTTCCTAGCCAAAAATTGTTTGGCTGGGAAACAAAAATAGTTTAATTTATAAATGTTTAATCAAGGGTAACTGCAACAACTTTAAAGTGCAGCCGATAGCGCCTTCTATCCTCAAGAGAATGGCGAAATGCAATTATTTATCTTACTTAATTTCAGAGGTACTTTAGGTTTACAAAACCACTGCAAACGTAATTTTTGTCTACAAATATCAAATGTCTTTAATAAAAGGACACGCAATATTTATAAAATAATATATAAACCAAATAATATACAGGGTGATCCGTTTAAAATAAGCAAGTTGCATCCTTTGCTATTTTTATGGAGCACCCTGTATACATACAAATATTTATAAGGTACGCAGCTCTTAAAACCAACCAAGATAGTAGAAATGTTTTTTTATCTTTAACGTGAACCAAGATATCCTCCGAGAACCCACTAATAGGACACTGTACATAATTGTTATTGTAAGACATTGTATCAATCTTCAGTAATATTAAAGAATTTTAAAAATATATTTAGAAACTTTTGTATTAAACTCAATTGATGATGTCGATTATTAGACGTTATTCCCGGCGCATTCGTCATACCTACAAAACATATTCCTACACTCAAACAAACTATTAATTAAAATACTTGGTAGTGTTTCACTGAATATACATTACTTTTAAAGTACTTACAGATCTTATTGTTTGCTAAGCTACGTTTCTGTATACAGGGTGCCCGTATTTTGACAGAATGTATTAGGATCTCGAATATTTGAAGAGATCTCTATTCTATCAGTTAACGTTTCGTATATAAGAGCCTAATAATAATCTAAAAACAAATTTAAAATATCTTTTTTTGTTTTAAAAATATTTTTAGAAATCGGGTTTTTTGATTTAATTTTTTTATTCAAAAACTATTGAATCTAGACATTTACAATTTTGACATTAGATAGGCAAATTTTTCCGGGGATCATAGCTAACTTTTTATTTTCTTTTGGGTGCTATTTTAAATGTTCGTACTTTTCAAAAGAATATATTTTTTTTAATTAAATGATGTGTTACACATATAATTTATTATACATTTTATATGTAAAATTTTATTCTTTTGTTTTTTCTATAAACGCGACCAAATTTTCATTCTTTCCTAAAATCAAAATATTATTTTATACTTAATCTGAAGTAGAAAACAGTTGTTTAAAGCTTCAAATTGAACTCATTAGCAACGAATGTCGGAAAAATTACGGCGTATTCAGATGTATACTTAAAACAATAAGCTCTGTATGTTTGTTTTTATGTAAAATTATTTTATACATTGCATCTATATTGAAGTTGTTTCGAATTACTTTATATTTATTTATATTTAATTCTTTTTATAAGTTATTTTGGGTCATAGGGATTGAGAAAGCTCGACGAATCATCGAATAGTAAATTGTTAGTTTAGGTTGAGTTAGATGTAACGATTTAAAATTAATAGTATTATCAGTATGACTAGGTTTATGGTATATTGAAAAATCGTGTTTGAGTATTGTGTTAAGCGTTTATGTTTTTATATTGCTTTATCTTACTTTTATTACTATCAACAATATTAAGTATTTTGATTTTCAATCGCCTGTAATACATAACGTCATTCCTGCCAAAAATGTTCATTTATCTATCGTGGCTTAGCGGCAGTCACCTTTGCATTTAACTCATTTTATATTTATGTAAAGGTGTGTATATATTTCTTTAAATTGTTAAACTCTTCCGTACTTTAACGAAATAAAAAAAAATAATTCCAATAAAAAGAAACTAAACATGGGCATTAAAGCAATTACCTTTATTTACATTTTCCGCGGCTGGTGTTTTATTTATTCTGTTAAATAACCAGCTGAACGTACAGTTGAGCCTTAGCGAGCTGGATACCATAAAAAAATTCATTACTTCCACCCCAAAATTAAATTATCGATTCTCCCATGCGAGCGTTAATTCGAAAATTCCCATGTCGGTCGACTTTGAGGCTTATAATTATAAGCTCGAATATCAGCGTCCACCCGTGCGCACGGAATTTTTGCATTTTGCAAAATTCCAATCGAATGCGGGATTTTTAATGTTAGTGCAACTGTTTTTTTAAATTTTTTTTTAGATAAACTAGCAACGGTATTTCTTTCAGGATAATAAAAATAGGAAACATTGTTAAATTTTATTTCGAAGGTATCAATTCATTATTATGGCGATAATATTTTATCAGATATTAAGGTTGATTTAATTACTGCTAAAAGTAAAGTTAAATTTGATATTTAATAATACATGTCATGATTATCATTAATTAAACAAAGTTCCAACTGGCACAGTCAACTTAGCCCCCCGAAGTTTGACTTTTTCGAAAAAAACTATTGCGCTAGACGGGCCTTAGCTAGCGTCAGCTAGCGCCATTTAATCAAGAAAGTTACGGATGTTTTAACTTTCGGGGGGCTAGGTTGATGCTGACCACCGAGTTTTTTTACACTATTCGGATTCCTCAGAGTTAGCGCCACCATTTTAAAAGCTAGCGCTACCCCCACAACCTCAAAAAATGATAAAACATTTTTAACCCCAGCCCCCCGAAATGAGATTTTTTTAATCAAATTGGGTTGAAAGGCTAGCTTAGAGCTAGCGCCAGCAGAATATGAAAAAAATATTCTCTCAAAAGAATCAGGTAAAAACATATTCATATGCAAATTTTGATACGAGAGCTTTCAGATCCTGTGTGTGTATTACCATTTACTTGCTAAATTTCAATGCAAAATTATGTTTGGCATTTTAAATACTGCTTCCAAAAATATTTCGGCGTTCTAATTACTTTATTACAACAGCTATTAGAAATATGATGCCTGGAAGACAGTAGCGTAACTGACAATTGTGTTTTCACTCCTTGCTAATTTAAATCGTTATAACTCGGAAACTAACGGTACAATTTTAATTTGTTTTTCGTCGTTGGAATACCTAAAGTGATGTTTATTAACACTGCTAACAAGAGAGCTAGCGCTAGCAAGACAGTAACGTACCTGACGATTGTTTTTTTACTCCTTGATAATTTAAGTCGTTATAACTCGGAAACTAACTGTACAATTTCAATTGTCTTTTTATCGTTGGAATACCTAAAGTGATGTTTATTAAGATTGCTAACGAGAGATCTAGCGCTAGCAAGACAGTTTCGTACCTGACGATTGGTTACTCCTTGTTAATCGTACAATCGTACAATTTCATTTTTTTTCTCGGCTTTGGCATACCTAAAGTAATGTAAATAAACACTGGCAACGAGATAGCTATAACGATTATAATTATCAAGCAGTACAAAAACAATTGCCAGGTACGTCGCTGTCTTACTAGTTATTACAATGACGAAAGACTTTTTGAAATCGTACGGTTAGTTTCCGAGTTATAACGATTTAAATAAGCAAGGAGTGCAAACACCATTGTTATTTACGCTACTGTCTTGCAGGCATTATATTTCTAATAGCTGGTGTCTATGAACATAAATAAAGTAATTACAACGCCAAAATATTTTTGGAAGCGGTATTTTAAATGCCAAACATGATTTTGCATTGAAATTCAGCAAGTAAATGGTAATACGCGCACAGGATCTGAAAGCTCTCGCGTTAAAATTTGGATGTGAATATTTTTTCACCTGATTTTTTTGAGAAAATATTTTTTTCATGTTCTGCTGGCGCTAGCTCTAAGCTATCTTTTCCACCCAATTTGATTAAAAAAATCTCATTTCAGGGGGCTGGGGTTAAAAATGTTTTATCATTTTTTGGGGTTGTGGGGGTAGCGCTAGCTTTCAAATTGGTGGCGCTAGCTCTGAGGAATCCAAATAGTATAAAAAAACTTGAAAAATCTAAACTCCCCGAAAGTTCAAACCCCTGTAACTTTCTTGTATAAATGGCGCTAGCTCTAATTTTTGTGGCACTAGCTGGCGCTAGCTAAGGCCCGTCTAGCGCAATAGTTTTTTTCAAAAAAGTCTAACTTCGGGGGGCTAAGTTGACTGAGCCGTTTCAACTTGATGTTTTGCGATAGTCTACTACGCTTTCTAGTTTCTAGACCTAAATATTTTGCAGAGCTGGGACACACTTTTAAATAAAGGATTCAAATCACTGATTCGAATCCGAATACTTAAATAAAGGATTTACAAAACCAAATTTTCAGGCTTTTCTTAACTCGAAATTTTACTCCATGTGCCACGCGTATAAAACACTGAAATATTGTAAAAATAGTGTTAAAAATATACTACTAAATCAGTTTTTAACTTAAAATTAAAATATACCTACTGCTAAAAATAATATTTTAAATTTCACAATATTTTATTATATTATACGCTTGGCGCATAAAGTAAAATTTCAAGTTTAGAATAGCATGCAATTTTGGGTTTGCCAGGGCGCACAAAAGATAAAGTAAACCGTATCGCTAATAAGAAAAAAGCTGGTATTGCATCGTAATACTATAAACACGTATTGTCATTAAAATGTTTAATCATTAAAAACATTTTCTTCCAATTAAATGTTTTTCTTGTTGTTTTAAATGACACTAATATTGCAGAATTGAAAAATGTAATTTAATTAAACTGAAAATCCAGAAAACATCTATAAATATATTATCAAAAACCTCAATTTCATAATTTCATTTACCAAACTCAAACCATCCCCCAGGAATGGAAGAATGGTATAATTCCGTACATATTAAAATACGATAGCGATGCGCTAGAAGTCTCTAGCTATAGACCAATTACCCTGCTTCCAGTTCTGGGAAAAATATTCGAATCCATCCTCAAAAATAAACTCCTAGCTCATATCTCCGAACACATTCCTCGGTATCAATTCGAATTCCTCCAAAATAGATCAACCACTCTCCCATTCACAATCCTAACCTCCAACTGTCAAACAACACACCTCGAAAACAAAAAAAACAGCTATATTATTCCTAGATATAAAAACGGCCTTCGATTCAGTCTGGCATCGAGGTTTGCTGTTTAAGTGCAACTCCCTTAATATCCCATTACACTTAATTTATCTCATTGATAATTTCCTAAACAATCGACTCTTTAATGTTCGCGTCCAAAATATCATCTCCCGGCCCTTTATCCCCCAACAAGGTGTTCCTCAAGGCTCTACAGTATCCCCCCCCATACCATATCTATGTTTATGACATATACAAACCTAACCCACAATACCTTAATCCCTCAGCATATTTTCTGCTCTTTGCCGATGACACTGCCCTTAAAACACATTAATCCACTCTTCCTAAAGCTCTCTCTACTCTCCAAGGGCTAATAGATTCGCTATCTCTATGGTTTGCCAAATGGAGAATATCCATTAATCCCAATAAATCCTATCTATTTATACCCTCCCCATTTAGCATAATCATATCAAACACCGTAATCAGCCCATCCCCTGCTTGTAAATGCCTTGGCATCACTTTCAACCCCAAACTATCCATCAAACTCCAATCCCAAACCATGAAAACAAAAATTCAAAATAGGGCGCGGCATTTCAGATCGTTAACCTTCCAAAATAAAGGGATCATGACAAAAACAGCTGTCCACATCTACAAAATGATCTGCCGCCCCTTATTAGCATATGCTTCAATTCTCTTCCTCAACCCTCGTCTCGCAACATTAAATAATATCGAAGTAGCAGAACGATCAGGCCCTGGATTCCTCACAAAAATCCGACATCCCAATAACCCACTCCACAACCCCTCCAATACCTTATTGTATAAAAATACAATAATCCCTATTTAACAACGACTTACCAAACTGTCCCAAAAATTCGCATCTAACCCACACATCCATGGCATCCCTAATCCCCTCTGTCTAGTACGAAACCCCAATATTTCTCCCAAATTCAACAACCCAGAAACCACCATTCATCAATTTATCTCATCTCACATAAATCATAACTAACCGACAAGACAATGACAACTACAACTCAGGCTGAAATACTGACGGTCGATAGCCAAACATTATATAATAAAATATAATTGTAAAAATAAACAAACTGCAATTTATTAGTGAACAAAAAAATGTAGTATGTGTAAATAAGGTACGATTTACGACACCAATACATGTAATACGAAAATAGTTTGATGTCATCAGATTACGTGTGTGAAAAGAGACAGAAAACTTCATAATATGTCTACTATGGTTTTTAGATGAAATATACGAAAACGTATGTTCCGGTATGCAGCTTAAAAATGTTAAGGTTAAACGTCACATTTTGACAATGTCTCCGTAAAACTATATCTGCAAAACCCAGCCACAAATTAATTAAAATAATTCGTAATGTGCACAATCGATTTAAATGTGGGTTCTAATATTTCTTACTTCTGTCACTCATTTCAGGATGTAAAAAGTATTAATGAAATTAAGATAATAATTGTAAGCCAAAAAATCATTAATTAATATTGGACATGTTATTGTATTTCACAAAAAATATTCGTTTGGCAAAAATTGTAATAATCAAGAAATGCGATTTTTTCCTAAAAAAAAACCCGGAAACGGATTCACGTTCATTATTTCAGCTGGCTGATATTCAGAATATGCCGGTGGTGTGCATAAAAATGCATATAGCGAGTTAACTAAATATGCAAGGGGGCGGCGGCGAGGAGGAAAGGAGAAGAGCGGGGTGCGAAGGGGAAGAGGTGAGGCGGTGTAGTGGTGGTGTGGAGAGCACACAATGAAAGTGGTGTGAAAGACGCCTTCAGCCTCCCCGCGCAGGTCCAGCGTCGGGACGCTGTTAGTGTGGCGGTAGCAGCGGCAACGTTCGGACGCTTCATGATGGCGGCAGCGTCCGTCGTCTCTTGTGTTTGCATGCTCTCTGTATAAAGACTCGATTAATAAATATTTATTATAATCTTAGCAAAAGTAAAACAAAATAATCATCGCTGCCGCTGCGACCGTTTTAGTGACGTGTTAACTTTCAAAACAAACCGCAAAAAGATAGTAAAAAGTTCGCAATTTGCGCGGTTACAAATGTTTATAAACACTGGAAATATGTTTGTGTTACTTTTGGTCACTTTGGGAGCAATAACAGGTACGTTACAGCACATATATTTATATTTAATATACGTGTGTATAGCAATATACGTATCGTATCTCTTCCGGTTGACGTTTGACGTTGATGCGTTTTGTGAGGTGAAGTGAAATATGCCCAAGAGCAAAATTCAAAAGTAGAAATTGCTTTTAAAGGATGCACGTGAATGGTAAATATGTAAAGTGAGATGGGATTTGTAATCAATTTGCTCTTTTAACTTTTTAGTTTTAATGGAGTTTCTAGTTTCCAGGATTTCATATTTATTTGAAACTTACTTTTTTTTCTCAACTTTGTCTTATTTTAATTAATTAATATAGTTATGTTTGCTTTCCAATAACGAATACACTATTATTTATCAAATTAGTAATATTTAATACTTACATCATCAATTTAAAAGTAATCGTAACTAAGTCCAATTATTTTCTTATGATTTAGTCATTTTTACTTTTAAATGTTGTGTGTTTACTACAATTCAAATGCATATGGAAGAATACAAAATTCTATATTTCTTAGTAAAGTATTTGCAATACATGAATACAGGGATTTGTTCTTTTAAGTATACATCTCAAAAGCAAATTGCTCCAGGCAGTGACATTTAAAGAAATGTGGGTAACCAAATAACTGTTTGTAAAATGTATTAAAGTGATATCAAATATAAACAGTATATTTTAAACTTCATAATATTGCAGGGTTTTATATACGTGTCGCATGAAGGAAAATTTTGAGTCTAAACTCGAAATTTTACTTTATGCTTAGTGAAGAAGAATAAATACTCGTTAAAAGCTTCAAATTAAACGTGTTTATAAAAAACAACAAATATCTGATAATGTATAGTTTATACATCGCGATATGTGTATTTAACAGAAACATTTTCCGTATAATGAACTTTATTTTTCTAACTATGAATATGAGTGAGTTTCGTGAAGATAATAATAACTTTGAATTAAAACATATTTTAACCTTTCTTTACATAAAATTTGTAAAGAAAGGTTAAAAAGTGTTTTTATTTAAGGTTTTTATAACTACATTGTGCACTAATATTGCAAAATATTTCAATTAAAATGCTTATGATCAAAGCAAAGGTTTATTCTAATTGAACATTGTATTCTATGTAAAAGTATTTTATCTTGTATGTTGTCGTATAGTATGTATACGGGGAATTTTTCTTTTAAGTATACATATGCATATGCGTTTTTTTAAATAGTTTAATTTGAATCTTTAAACGAGTGTTTTTCACTCCCAGATTAAGCATGAAGTAAAATTTTGAGTTAAGATAAGTTTGAAAATTTGGTTAGGTCGCGTAACGAAGCGAAGCGACTAAACCAAATGTTAAGACTTTTCTAAACTCGAAATTTTATTTCATGCTCCACGCGTATTAAACACTTGTGAATGTGAACAATTAGTGTCATATACGCGTGGCGCTTGAAGTAAAATATCGACTTTAGAAAAGACAAAAAATTTGGTTTATGTCGCTTCGCTTCGTTACGTGACCAAACAAAATTTTCAGGCTTTTCTAAACTCGACATTTTACTTTATGCTTAATCTGGGAGTAAATAACACTCGTTTAAAGATTTAAATTAAACTATTCTAGAAATCTGAAAGTAGGAAACAATTATTTAAAAGATCAAATTAAAATTAAAAAAAAAACAACGAATATCTGAAGATTTACAGCATACAATTGGGATATGTAAACTTAATAGAAAAACTTCCTGTACATGCCATTATTCTATAAGGCATTTGTTACTTTGAACTGCATAATAAGTTTAAAACTTGTATGCAATTGCCTCCTAATATATTACAACTTTTGAAGTTAATTAATATCTGAACTTTATTTACAAATTACATTAGAATTATAGAATGTATCAATCTAAACTGCACTTGGAGATGAATTAAGATACAAAATAATGGAACTAGCCCTTAAAGTACTACATATGACCTATATTGTAATTGTACAGGGTGTATCAGTTACTTTCGGTCTCGGTTTGTACCGAGTGGCCTTGAAAGTATTGCCTACGCAATTACTCGGGCAATATAAATGATAAACATTTAAGTTTTAGGATGTATGTATAAATTAACAATAGCTTGATTTTGGCATAGTAATAACTAGGAAAACTGTGATAATATTTTTCTTATTTTAAATTGCAACCCCAACTTTTGTCTAACATTTAATATTCGCCTCTAAATTCCCTTTTTAACGCTGTATAACAATAGTAGAACTTCTATTAGAACACTTGGTTTGTTTCACTGATGTATAACAAGTTGATATTAACGTTAAAACTAACCTTAAAATTGTTTTTTTCGCAATTCATATAGTAGGCCGAAGAATTGTAACTGGATTGACACATTACAAAGTAGGCCGTGAAATAATCATGTTACCTAAAAACAATTTATAATTACATCGAATATTTTTTCCAGTTGCCGGCAAAACAAAGTTTATTGCCAAAACTAAAATGTCCAAAATTCTAGTTTATAAACGCACTGTAATATGAAAAATGTACACCCTGCTTTTTTTTGTAACCATAAAATTCTATTTAAAATTCCCTATTCAGTTATCTATTGCAAGTTGATATTAGTTCAAGACTTGATCGTATTAGAATTTTTAAAAGTTAGCACTAAGTAGGCTTTATAATAATAATAGCTAAAAAGTTAATGCTAGGTTGTTCTTGATGAACTGTCATAGACATTTCACAACCCACTTTGTGATGTTTTATCCTAGTTACAATTCCTCGGCCTGCCAAGTGAATTACGAAAAATTATTATTTTATGGTTAGTTTTAACGTAAACATCAACTTTTTATACATAATTGGAAAGGGAATTGAGGAATATGATAGGTAAGAAAAAAGATAAAGTTGTAATTCAAAATAAGAAAAATGGTATTACTTTTACTTTATATTGTCTGAGTAATTGGCAATACTTTTATGGCTACCCGGTATATTATACAGGATGTTCCGTTAATATGGGAGAAATAGATTAACCATAGATTCCTGGGATCAAAATATGATTATTTAACATAACTTATCTATATCCAACAGTTTACGGTAAAGCCGGAATTAGTATTTGAAGTTCAAACAAACATTATTAGTTTTATTTATAACAACTGAAAGCTGTATTCGATCCGATTAAAATTTATCATGGTTGATTATCATAATATAACACACCATTTCAGTTATTATGGTGATTATTGATTGACAAGAAGTATGAAAAACAATAGTACCACAACATAAAAACTAAGATTTGTTTTTATTGGCGCACTTTATAAAAATTTAAAAAATACATCTTGAAAGAATAGTTCATTTAAAAGCTTTTTTGTCTCTTAATAATGTTCGATATCTTGTACTGTTTTGCCACAAAAAATTAAAATGCAAATAAATGATTTTTTATTATTTAGTAAACACGAAATCTAGTTTTTCGGATGATTAAAAATACATGTTTTTTCTATGCAGCCGCCATTATATAACAAACGTCAATTAAGTGTAATATTAATTATCGAGTGTTTTTTGAGAATTAATTGTTATCTTCATTATGATTTATAATTAGCAAACAGATACAGGGAGTTTTTCTTTTAAGTACACGTATTCCAAATTCAGCCTATTTTCTGTAAAACTTTAGATATTCCTTGTTTTTTTTTAAGTTCAATTTGAAACTTTGATCGAGTGTTTTCCACTCCCAGACTAAGCATGAAGTAAAATTTCGAGTTTAGAAAAGCCCCGTGAAAATTTGTCGAGGGTCGCGTAGCGTCCCGAGACAAATTTTCTGGGCTTTTCTAAAGTCGAAATTTTACTTCATGCGCCACGCGTATAAAACACTAAAATTTTGTGAAATTTATGCATATTCGAACTTCACTTCAAATCTGTGTTTTATACGCGTAGCGCATGAAGTAAAATTTCGAGTTTAGAAAAGCCCAGAACATTTTCACGGCGCTTTTATAAACTCGAAATTTTACTTCATGCTTAGTCTGAGAGTGGAAAACACTCGTTTAAAACTACAAATTGAACTCTTTCAAAAACAACGAATGTCGGAAAATTTACAGCTTATGCATATGTTTACCTAAAATAAAAATTCACTGTATGTTGCTTGTATTAGGATTTTGCTAAGGAAATTGAGGATTGAGGATTTTATATTTTTGTGGCAAAACCGTACAAGATATCAAACATTATTAAGAGATAAAAAAGCTTTCAATTGAACCAATCTTTGAAGTAATATTTTTTTAATTTTTTATAAGGTGCGCTAGTAAAAACATATTTTAGTATAATATTTAAGTTTAATTCCGGCTTAACCGTAAAGTTTTGGATATGGATAAGTTGTGTTAAATCATCATATTTGTATGTCAGGAATCTATAGTTAAACCATTTCCCTACATTAACGGGACACCCTGTATATTGAAATCATTCGTAACAGGTGACCGGCATTTTATGAAGGCATATATAGGAAAATCTGGTACAATTATAGAACATTTTTACCATAGCTATCAGAAGCATAGCCAAAGAGTCTATGTAATAGTTGTTTTCTTTAAAGATAAAAATGCAATTTCCAGCAGCGTTAGTACCAAATTATTGCTCTTAGCACGTATGATTTCAAATAATATACACTTCCTTTGTTTTACTAATTTAGTAAATTTTTAATTTAATATAGTTTGAATTTAAATGTTTCACCAAGAAATCAATGAGTAAGAAGAATATAATATAATTAATTACATTTCCTAGAGACATTCTAAATTGTATATGATTATTTCACAAAATGTTGTAAATCATAGCATGATACGCCGTTATTAAAAACCAATTATAACTGTAAAATATTAACAAGGTATTTTCTGTAGAATATCAGTTTGCAGTTTCTTAAATGAATTAGTCATCTGGCACTTAGTGAAACATATTGCACTTAAAATACATTTATTGGTAAACTAGGAGAAAATTATATATAGTAGCAGAATTAATTAATGAGTCTCCTTTCTTCACATAATTTATTTAAATTGCAATTGTACATTTCCAATGCTTAACTGGAAGTTAAAAACGAAAACTTTTGCCCGTTGCATCAAAGCCGATTAACTTGATCAGTACTTCTTAAAAATTCAACAAATTTATTTGCGATTTCAAATTTAATCATTAAAAGTGCGAGTCTTTACGCAATCAACAACTACTTGGTCTTACAAAGACTAAATCAAACACTTAATGAAACAACTACTTCCCAAGGTAATACCCCGACGGACATTTGATTATACAACAAGTGTTTGCTGTTACATACAGTAAACCAACGATTAGCAATTTCAGGTCATTGTCAAAGAGATATACAGTGCTTCCCGAAAGTAACGGATAAATTCAACATTTTTTAAAATACACATTTCTAAGAAAAATCCTCGAACAGGTCGATTCTAGATATGTTTTCTACATCTTTTGAGGTATTACACATATAAATGGCGCGAGTTACGTTGCCGCTATGGCGTCATTGACATTTTTTTTAAACGGAAATCGATTTATGTTATATGACAGCTTTTGTTGATCTTTGAATTCTCTTTATAATGGTATATTTTTTATTTTGAAAAAAGCTGAAATTAAAAAAAAAATGAAAAAAATTGTATTAATTTTTATTTTATATTTAGCTTTCACAAAAACAACACATGTCTGTAAATTTATAGCGAAAAATCGTGATGTGTATACCTAAAAGAAAAAATCCCTAAATATTATTGAAATGCACAAAATAGTTAAATTGATTGAACATGTTATAAGTTCATAAAATCCTAGAATATGCTCGAAATTACATCTATTGGTTAAAATAGGAATATTATCTAAAATCTTTGAAAATTGATGAAAAACTTGGACAAAGTAATCGAAAACGATCAAAATCAGGAGTCACAGAAAAGTAAAAGTTTAGTTGATTATTGAAAAGTTATTGAAAATTTAAGAAATCAACAAATAAAATATAAAAAATCAAATATTTTTAAAATATTAATTATTAGTCCATGTTGTATTTTTGTGAGTCTGCTTATTTACTAATTTTTGCTATACTTTTGAATAATTATACATGTATTGACTATACTTGACTCACCCATGAAAGTATCATTACTTCTATTTGGAAATAAATAAATTAGACTAGATAGAATTAAATTTCATGAAAATGATCATAATTTATATTACTCCTATAAAACTGGATCGAAATTTTAAACATTAATGAAACTATAGCAGAATGTCAGTTATTAATACAGGGAGTTTATCTTTTAAGTATACATATTCCACTTACAGCGTATATGCTGCAAATCTTCAGATATTCGTTGTTTTTTAAGAGTTTAATATGAAGCTTCAAACGAGTTTTGTCCACTCCCAGATTAAGCATGAAGTAAAATTTCAAGTTTAGAAAAGACTGAAAATTTGGTTTAGTCGCTTCGCTTCTCTACGCGACCAATCCAAATTTTCGGGATTTTCTAAACTCGAAATGTTACTTCCTACTAAATCTAGGAGTGGAAAACACTCTCTTAGAGCTTCAAATTGAGCTAATTTAAAATACAACGAATGTCGAAACATTTACAGAGTATATATACTTAAAAAAATATTCCCTGTTTATTAGCATTCGGTCTACTTAAAAAAAGGAGAATAATTGATAGTCATCTTTATCAATGTATGTTTAAAAGACAACAACACAAATTCGTTATTTGTCATCAAAGACACATCTATCAGCAAAGTGATAACTCGGAGTATTTTAGTTTGGGGAACATTAGTTTATGACGGTGACGGTGATTGATTGTCGGTACAAGTTTGCAATTTAAATTTCAAATTTCATTCACCTTGCACAGCGACGTCTATTCACAGTCTTCGTTCAAATCAGCTATAAAAATTTTATAGAGCAGTTACTTAAGTATAATTTATTATTCAAATAGAATATGAAACACACTGAAAGTAATCTTACTTATCATACTAAATTATATATAACATATATTGCAAAAAATACTAATGTTTCAATTATTTAAATAAAAATGACTAATTTAAATTTTAATATTTATACTAATTATTGTAGTAATTCCTTTCTTCACTGATTTTATTATACTAAATGTACATTTTGAACACTAATACAACAGTTCACGTAACTAAAAGAAGAATATTGCATATTTATACTGTTGATATGAATAAAAATTACAAAATTATTACTTAGTAAATGAACTATTCTTAAATAAGTTTTAGTTTCTATTTTTCTATCTCTCGTATGTATCTACATTTTCATCAGCATTTTAATAAATATGAAACTTCTTTTACCTCTCTTAAATAACTCCGAAATACATTTCACAAAATACCCACAATGCCATGCAGATAGATAACCCCCCCTTATTCGATATTGATATATATTCGCGTGGAATATCCTACCCAAAATATGATGCAATATTGATGGGCAGAGCACTTACGCCGTCGAATGGAAATATTGCATCTGATGATTGGATGAAGTCCTGTCGCAAGAACATCGGAAGTAATTCCGCCGTCTGTAAAATTATCGATTGTTGCAGAGCATTTCTGTATAATTAGGTTAACTCCATGTTCTCGAGGATGAAATGACATCCGATGCGCTTATAAGAGCAAGCGATTACCGCTAATGACATCTACATCAGAGTCAATTGTGTGGTCTCCTACTAAGCTGATGGATGAGTAGGACATAGTATTAGTACTTACTAGAGAATTATGTTATAATTTTAATATGGTTTGAGAAATGCATGTGAATTTATTGTAATTAGTTCACTGCAGTATGTACTTATGTGTTATTAATGATAATAACGCATAGCTTCCAAATAAAAGCGCCTCTCTTGTCTTCATAACAATGTACATAACTATAAAGTTAGTTGGAATATTGTTTTATAAGTTATAATGGGCAATCGCACTTCAAACATATGTATATTTGTTTATTTTGTAAAATACACAAGTTTAGTCGTATTAAAAGATTATTGTTTTACTTTCCCCGTACGTTTACAAAGGAAAAATAAGTAGTATAAGTAAATGTCAATATATCTCTCTATCTGCGAGTGCTTCCACTACTTCCTTTAGCATGAAATAAAATTTCAATTATATTTTTACACATAAAAGCCTGAACGTATTTAGGCTTTTCTAAACTCGAAATTTAACTTCAGGCGCCCATGCCTCCCCATCCTGACTCGGGCCCTCAGCCCAGGATCTCTAGCCGACCCCCTCTATCTTATATGATTTTTAATAAAAACATACATTTATCGGGTGGTACTTAACAATTGTGTCAAAAATTACATCAATTTCGTTTATCTAATTTTTTTGTGTGCAAACTTTTCAACCAATTTATCAAAATGAATTAAATTTTATATTTTTGGAAACAGAGGCAGTAATGTTATTTAAATATTTAAGAATAATACTATTTATATCCATGGCATATTTTTTCATTTTTTTTTTAAAGCCAATATTTTGCTAGGTTTGCTTAGCCTTATCTTTACATTAATTTATCTTTTTTCAACTGTAAATAAGATTTTAAAACGCTAAACAAACATTTGTAAAATGTCTTAACGTAAGATCAAATATATGTAAGTAGTGTATTTTGAACTTCGTAATAGTTCAGTATTTTATACGCGGAGCGCATGAAGTAAAATTTTGAGTTTAGAAAAGCCTGAAAATTTGGATTTGCCGGGGCGCGACTAAACTTAAAATATTAATTCATGCTTAATCAAGGAGTGAAATCACTCGGTAGATGCTTCAGCGACCCGAGACACATTTTCTGGGCTTTTCTAAACTCGAAATTTTACTTCATGCGCCACGCGTATAAAACACTATAATATTGTCAAATTTATGTATATTCTAACTTCACTTAAAATCTGTGCTTTATACGCGTGGCGCATGAAGTAAAATTTCGAGTTTAGAAAAGCCCAGAAAATGTGTCTCGGGTCGCTGAAGCATCTACCGAGTGATTTCACTCCTTGATTAAGCATGAATTAATATTTTAAGTTTAGAAACGCCAGAAATTTAGATTTGCGGAGCGCGCGAGCAAAGCGAGTCGCGCCCCGACAAATCCAAATTTTCAGGCTTTTCTAAACTCAAAATTTTACTTCATGCGCTCCGCGTATAAAATACTGAACTGTTACGAAGTTCAAAATACAAGTTTTCACAGGGCTTTTCTAAACTCGAAATTTTACTTCATGCTTAGTCTGGGAGTAGAAAACACTCGTTTAAAGCATCAGATTTAACTCTTTTAAAAATCAACAAATGTCAGAAAATTTACAGCTAAAATAATTAAGAAAAAGTTATGTGATTTTATAAAAATAATGACATACCATGGAAGTGATACAACAATTGCGGATATTCCCTGTTTTTTTTAAAGCTCAATTTGAAGCTTTAAACAAGTGTTTTCCACTCCCAGACTAAGCATGAAGTAAAGTTTCGAGTTTATAAAAGCCCAGAAAATTTGTCACGGGTCGCTGCGCGACCCTCGACAAATTTTCAGGGGGCTTTTCTAAACTCGAAATTTTACTTCATGCACCACTCGTATAAAACACTATTATATTGTCAAATTTATGTATATTCTAACTTCACTTAAAATCTGTGTTTTATACGCATGGCGCATGAAGTAAAATTTCGAGTTTAGAAAAGCCCAGAAAATTTGTCTCGGGTCTAAAAGCTTCAAATTGGACTCTTTTAAAAATCAACGAATGTGAAAATTTACAGCTAAAATAATTATAAAAAAAGTAATGTGATTTTATAAAAATAATGGCATACCATGAAATTGATACAACAATTGCGGATATCAAAATAGCACAAGATATTGCTGTTGTTTAATTAACGACAAAAAACATAACGCAAACATCGTGATAACTGTGGTCTGCATAATACCACTTCATTAGGAGGATTTTTTCTTGTATAGTGTAAATAATTTCGACAGCATTTACTTTAATCAAGTGGTTTAACAAATTAAGTAGTGTCATTGATCCGTTCATATCTACGGGGTAGGCAGCAGTTTGTTCAATACATGGGCCATTGTTTAACTAAATATATTGTGCCGCAGGGATCAAACTTGTGCCCGCTATTATTTATTATTTTTATAAATGATATAGTTGACAATATTCAGATCAGAGTGTTGGTGTATGCCGATGATATGAAGATATTTAAAGCTATCGATTCTGAGCAAGATTGCTATTCACTACAGAATGATATTACACTTATTGACAAATAGTGCAAAAGTAATGGTTTATTTTTAAATTTGTTTAAATGTAAATGTGTTCCTTTCACTAGGAAAAGGAATAATGTCACATTTAATTACGGTTTGACTGTAGTTTTGAGCGATGCAATTTAATTCGAGACTTAGGCATTACTTTTGATGATAGGTTAACTTTTGTAGAACACATCAATTATATATGCAACAAAAGCTACAAAATGCTGGGATTTCTTCATTGAACGTGCAAAGATTTTAATAACATTAAAGTAATAAAGAAACTGTATTTTTCCTATGTCCGTTTAACCATTGAATTTGCTTCTATAAATTGGTCTTTTCATTACAATGTACATATGAACAAAATTGAAAAAATTCAGAAAAAGTTCTTAAAAATAATGTATTTCAAAGTGAATAAGGAATATCTATCAATATATATATAACATATGAAGAACTTCTAAGAATATTTAACTTAAAATCTTTGGCAGTCGACGAGATAATGCAGGCGTTTTATTTTGGCGTTAGTTATATATATATATATATATATATATTGAATATTCTGTCAAAGATTAATTTTTATGTTCCACGAACCTCTTCTCGCCACAATAGATTATTTTATTTCTGTATACCTAATATGCATGCGTATGCGAATTCACCACTAAATACGATGTTCCAAATATGTAATGATATATATCATGATGTGGATATATTTCATCCGCCAATAACATCACTTATTAATGCTTTAACTAAACTGCCATGAAAAATATATTTATATTATCAATATAAGAATTGTTTTCTTTTGTTAAAATTATCTGTGTAATTATTTAATTATTTGTTTAAAATTTAGATTGTACCATCTATTTGTCAAACTATTGCTTTTTGTTTCTCGTAACTTTCTCTGTAATAAGATTGTATGTCTGTTAGGAAAATAAACTTTATTATTATTATTATATTATTATTATTATTACTTTTTCTTAGATATTTTAACTTAGAGAAACGTAAAGTGATAAACGTTAACGCGAATGAATTTAGAATTTTTCCCTCTACAAAAAAGGTAAATACATTTTGTTTCTAAAATAAATAGGGGAGCCAAAATTTGAACATTTCCAAATTTACATTTCCTATGTTGCGTCCGCCAAGTATAGTCAATATATTTTTTAGATATAGAATTCTGCCAAAAATTAAAACAGATTTTTTTTTTGTTCGTGATCATTTAATTCGCTCAGATATCTTAAATAAATGGTAATGTTTATCATTTTGCAAAAAAACCTTACCTCTCTTTTTATTATCTATTTTAATGGTTTTTCCACTTTTCAACATTTTATAATTTTGTTTTGGTAATGTAGATATTTTTTTAGCAATGGATGTGATTTTTAAAGTTCTGTAGTAGTTCTGTAGTTTAATGATTTCTTTAAACAAAGCTTACTTTTTTATATTTTATCGTCGTTTTTTTTGATAAAGTTTCAACAACTTTTTTTAATTCATATGATTTAAGATATCTTCAATTTGGTTCTCATTAATCACTTGATAAAACATGTTTACAATATTGATAATTAAATAAAAGTCACTTGGTTTGTTTCCCTACTATTTTTTTATTCTCTCTGACTAGTTTCGACTTATCGTCATTCTCAAGGAGGAATACAGAAAAATATTTTACAAGTTATATATACATATTTTTTTGAAGGTCAGGTAATAAGGGCTTTAAGAATTAGGGAGTTCCAGATGCCTTCGTACTCTTTTACGATGTGTTTTCCCTGTTTTATTGCCTTGCTAATTTCCAGTCCTTCTCTAAAATTCAATTCTCGTCCCTTATTACCTGAATATAAAATTTGGAAATTGTCTGAATTAAAAAAATGATTGGATGCGATGCAATGACGGGCAAAGCCCGTTGTTTGTTTGTTATTTAGGATGGATTTTTTATGTTCATCTAGTCTGTTTTCAAAACTTCTACCCGTTTGTCCAATGTACATTGCATGCGCATTCACTACATTTGATTTCATAAATACCGCATTTTTGATTATTATTAATTGGTGGTTTATTATTAACAAATAATTTTCTCAGGTTGAGTGGATTCATCATAATAATATTGAATTCGTTTTCCTTTATGCATTTTTTTATTTTTTGTGAGAGGCCGTTGATAAAATTTAATTTACTCCAGTTTTTGGTTTCAATGTAACTGTCGATATAAAAATATTTTAAGAATTTCTTGTGTTGTTTTCCCTTAATTAATTTGTCTATGATATCAGTACTATAACCATTATTAGTTGCTATTTCTTTTATTATATTTACTTCCTGTTCATAATTTGTTAATGTAAGCGGTATATTTATAAGTCTATGTATAAATGAGTGGAAAGTGCTAAATTCTATGTGATCATGTGTGTTTGAGCAATTTGGTATAATTAAATCAGTGAATGTCTCTTTTCTGTAAATATTATATTTTAAATGTTTATTTGTTGTTTTGGATATTGTAAGGTCTAGAAAATTTAAACTATTATTTTTTTCCATTTCTGTGGTAAATTGTATTTTCGGATTTATTGAATTTATGAATTTTGTAAAATGTTCCAACTGTCTTGAAGTGCCCGTCCAAACACAGAATACATCATCAACATATTGACCCCGAAACTTTACTTCTTCACTTTCTGATTTTTAGAAGAGATGTTTTTCAAAATGGGACATAAATACTTCAGAAAGTAACGGCGATAACGGTGAACCCATGGGTAAACCATCTGTTTGTTTATATATTAAGCTCACAATAATTTTGCTGAAGGCATATATCTATTAGCATTTTTAATTCCTGTTTTAATATATTTGGCTAAATTGACTTGTTAATTTCTATTTCAAGAATGTGTTGTATTTCTTTTATTGGGATTGACGTGAAGAGGCTTTTTACATCGAATGAGATGAGTTTAGCGTTGGTGGGAACTTTTATTTCTTTTAATTTTTTTGCCAAATCTAGTGAATTTTTGATTGAATATGGTAATTTAAAGTTTATATATGAGGGTAGTAAATTGTTAATATATTTACCAAAATTGTAAGTTGGTGCGTACAGATACGACACTACCGGTCTCATCGGAACATTCTCTTTGTGTAGTTTTCGTAATCCATATAATATAGGCGCTCTTGGATTCATTTTCACTAATTTAAATCTATTTACGTAATCAAGTTATTGCATTGTTTTAAAGTATTTTTAAGTTGTGTTTGAAATTTCGCTGTAGGGTTATTTTTAATTGTTATAAAGTTATCCGTTTTTAATAAATGATCCATTTTTTCTAAATAATTTGTTTTATGAATTACTGTTACTGTATTGCCTTTATCAGCTTTAGTTAAAATCAAATTGTGATTTTTAATTTTATTTTTAGTAGTAGTTATAGTCTTGTAGTCATCTTTTTGTTTAATATTATTGCTGTTTGTATGTTCATATTCTGAAATTAAGTTACAATGTGTGGATTATATGTAAGGCCTTTTTCTGATAATGTTTGTTCGTCTGAATTAAATTCTATTTTAGTTAAATTTATTAATCTGGGAAAGAATTTCGTATTATTATGCTTAGTTCCATTGTTATGTGGTGGTTGTTTCGCGGGTTTTGTGTTTTTTTTCTATTTCTTCTCGAAGTTTCGCTATTTTACGTTTCTGCTGTGTGTACTGGTTGTATGCGAATTCCCTGGCTTCTTCTCTGAATTTGGAATCAAGATTTTTGAATTCCAATGGGTGAATTTCTCTTATCAGCCTTGAATGTATTAACTTTTGCGTGATTGAAACTCCGTCCCTTGCCTTGTACTACTTCTTCATTTCTAAACGAATCCAGATTTCTTAGGCTTGTTTTATTGCTTCCTGAGCTTCACTTGAATGATGGTTGCAATGTATCTTCATGAACTTTGGTTTTAACTTTTCGCGATGACACAACGACGTGAACCACAAGTGGTTGTTTATTTTCGCGAATTTAATGATGTTTTTTCTGTATATCATAATGAGTTTAGCTGCACTTGCACTTAAAATATTTTCAATTTGGTTCTCATTAATCACTTGATGTAACATGTTTACAATATTGATAATTAAACAAAAGTCACTTGGTTTGTTTCACTACTATTTTTTTATTCTCTCCGACTAGTTTCGACCTATCGTCATTCTCAAGGAGTAATACAGAAAAATATTTTACAAGAAATAAAACACATTCTTGAAATGGAAATTAACAAGTCAAACCTGCCAAATATATTAAAACAGGAATTAGTAGGATGCTACTAGATATATGCCTTTAGCAAAATTATTGTGAATTTAATAATTTAATATATAAACAAACAGCTAGTTTACCCATGGGTTCACCGTTATCACCTTTACTTTCTGAAGTAATTATGTCCCATTTTGAAAAACATCTTTTACAAAAACCAGAAAGTAAAGAAGTAAAGTATTGGGCTCGATATGTTAATGATGTATTCTGTATTTGGACGGGCACTTCAAAACAGTTGGAATATTTTACAAAATTCATAAATTCAATGAATCCGAAAATACAATTTAGCACAGAAGGGAAAAAAAAATAGTTTATATTTTCTAGACCTTACAATATCCAAAACAACAAATAAACATTTAAAATATAATATTTACAGAAAAGAGACATTTAATTATACCAAATTGCTCAAACAAACATGATCACATAAAATTTAGCACTTTCCACTCATTTATACACAGACTTATAAATATACCGCTTACATTAACAAATTATGAACAGGAAGTAAATATAATAAAAGAAATAGCAACTAATAATGGTTATAGTACTAATGTAATAGACAAATTAATTAAGAGAAAAAAAACACAAGAAATTCTTAAAATATTTTTATAACGACAGTTACATTGAAACCAAAAACTGGAGTAAATTAAATTTTATCAACGGCCTCTCACAAAAAATTAAAAAAATCATAAAGGGAAAAGAATTCAATATTATTATGACGAATCCACTCAACCTAAGAAAATTATTTGTAAATAATTAACCACCAATTAATAAAAATCAAAAATGCGGAATTTATGAAATCAAATGTGGTGAATGCGATCCAATGTACATTGGACAAACGGGTAGAAGTTTTGAAAAAAGACTAGATGAACATAAAAAATTCATCCTAAATAACAAACAAACAACGGGGTTTGCCCGTCATTGCATCGCATCCAATCATTTTTTTAATTCAGAAGATTTCCAAATTTTATATTCAGGTAATAAGGGACGAGAATTAAATTTTAGAGAAGGCCTGGAAATTAGCAAGGCAATAAAACAGGGAAAACACATCGTAAACGAGTACGAAGACATCTGGAACTCCCAGTTGTCTTCGTATGCTCTTCTTAATGCCCTTATTACCTGACCTTCAAAAAAATATGTATATATAACTTGTAAAATATTTATCTGTATTACTCCTTGAGAATGACGATATGTCGAAACTAGTCGGAGAGAATAAAAAAATATTAGTGAAATAAACCAAGTGACTTTTATTTAATTATCAACATATGATTTAAGATAATCTATAGCATGTGCATAATTTTCTACAAAATCTAAAAAATATGATTTTTGCTATTTGAATGAGCTTTGACGTTTATAACTTATTCTTGTTATTAAAATGCAGTTTTGTAGAAACAATTTTGAACAATCTATGTGTTTTAAATAATGTTATTGCATTTGATTTGAGGTGAAGTTTAAAATATACCGCTGAAGCAGTATAGTAAAATATACTTTGAACTTCACTTGAAATCAGTTTTTTATACGCGTTGCACATAAAGTAAAATGTCGAGTTTAGAAAAGCCTGAAGATGTGGATTTGCCGGGCTCCGCTTCGCTACGCCCAGCAAATCAAATTGTTCATGCTTATCTAAACTCGAAATTTTACTTCATGCTAAATCTGGAAATAAAAAACACTTGTTTAATGCTTTAATTTAAACTCTATAAAGAAACAAGGAATCACTTAAGATTTACAGCATATACCGTATAATTAGGTTTTGTATGCTAATATGTATTATAATATTTAATAATTACATATTTATATTATTACATTTGGAATAAAACAAATGAAATATGGCGTTATTGTTGAACACTGAAATATACAAAGAGTTTTATGTAACACCGACCATTTTCATCCAATACAATTAGACACCTTTAATTTTTAGGTTTTGTGTAAATTGGGTTGCCTATATGACCATTATACATTGTAGCAAATCAATCGCATTTAATTTCTCAACATACAGGGAGTTTTTCTTTCAAGTATACATGTCCCAATTACAGCATATATGCCATAAATATTAAGATAACCGTTGTTTTTTTTTAAATGAGTTCAATTTGAAACTTGAAATGAGTGTGTTCCACTCCCAGACTAAGCATGAAGTAAAATTTCGAGTTTAGAAAAGCCTGAAAATTTGGTTTGGTCGCGTAGCGCGAAGCGCGGAGCGGCCAAACCAAATTTTCAGGCTTTTCTAAACTCGAAATTTTACTTCATGCGCCACCGGTACAATACACTGACATATTACGAAGTTTAAAACACACCGCTAAACTTTACATTGCATCAGTGTTTTGTACCGGTGGCGCATGAAGTAAAATTTCGAGTTTAGAAAAGCCTGAAAATTTGGTTTGGCCGCGCAGCGCTTCGCGCTCTGCGACCAAACAAAATTTTCAGGCTTTTCTACACTCGAAATTTTACTTCATGCTTAGCCTAGAAGTGGAAAACACTCGTTTAAAGCTTCAAATTAAATTCATTTAATAGACCGAGCGTCGGCAAATGTACAAATGTATACTTAAAAGAAAAATGCTCTTTATGAACATGTTAGGTGTTACATAAAACTCTCTGTATAACAATAGTGTGCAACCCTTTCAACTAAGTATTAAGGAGTATCATCATCTATTCGCCTTATCAATTACATTTTTTTTCTTACATCATTTGCTAGTCTGTCTCGGCCATCGACCTGAGGTCTTTCTCCCCTTGTTTCATATATTTTATTGCACTTATGAGATAATATTATTTTGCAATCCCATGTCATAACGAAAACATTTGTGTTGATTTAAGTAAAATTTCATTAATAAAACTATTATTTTATGTTTTACTTACATCTTAACATAAATCAAGACAGTGAAATCATATTCACGCAAGGATAAACAACACGCAATTCTTAAGCTGTACTTGTTGCTCACTGGATTCAAAGCGACGTTAAGCAAAACATGGAAATAAAGAAAAAGGAGTGGAATTCATGCATCTGACCATATTTTCTCGCTCTCGGGTAAACATCTCTTTCATTCATATTAAATCCGTTTATGGTCCGTTTCATTTCGAGGGGTATCCCGATGTCGCCAAGTTCTCTCGGAAAACACGATTAATATTAATGAATATTGCGAATAAAAGAACAAGGAAAGCACATAACAATGTATTCAGGTTAGCATTGTTTTCAATAAATATTTGTTAATTTTTTAAAATATATACCAAACCAAATTTTCAGGATTTTCTAAACACGAAATTTTACTTCATGCGCCAGGCGTATACAACATTGATTTTACCTAAAGTTCAGATATATATAATTTTATGTGGGGTATTTTTTCTCGACGAAATTACATAATGTGTTATTTTTAAATATAGGCATATGAGTATACAGGTGATTATTAAAACTCGGAATATTATCGTCTTAACTACCGCCTTATTTTAGAATAAAATATTTTGTAAAAATATATATATTTTAGGGAAAGTTCAAACTTTGTAATCACCTCATTAAAATGTTTCGTTCTCTTGTGGTTGTTTAATAAAAAAAAAATATTAAACATTACCAAATTAGCATAATAAATCTTAGATTACATGTTTACTAAATTATCTACAACATATAATAGAAACTAAATTCAGTAACATTGTAAAAAAGTCATATGCAAAGATTTCTCATTTTGTATATATTTACTTGATTAATGTCCCTAGGGTGTCGCGCATAAAACACTATTTCAAATTTTCGGAATTTAAAACACTTTGCTTTAAAACAGTGATTTAAACATGTTTAAAAACAACTGTCTTGTTTTAAACATGTTTTAAACGTTAAATTTTGTTTAAAGCGTGTTTTTATTATTTTAAACTTGCTAAATTATACTTTATACCACTTTATTAAGATTATTTGTTTACGTTTTTAAGTCTTAACTAAATTGTTGAAGATATTTCAAATTACATCATTATTAAACATAACATTTTATTACAAGAAAATACCACAACTGTGTGTGTGCATAAATGTGATTTTTAAATACAGGGATTTTTTCTTTTAAGTATACATTGCATACACTGTAAATTTTACGACATTTGTTGATTTCTTTTTAAAGATTTCAATTTGAATCTTTAAACGAGGGTTTTCCATTCCCAGACTAAGCATGAAGTAAAATTTCGAGTATAGAAAAGCCTGAAAATTTGGATTGGCCGCGTAGCGAAGCGGAGCGGCCAATCCAAATTAGGCTTTTCTAAACTCGAAATTTTACTTCATGCGCCACACGTATAAAACACTGAAATATCGTAAACTTTAAAATATACGGCTTTAGCAATCTAATATGTAGATGTGAATAAAATGTGAGTCAAATTCTGAGCTGACAAATTGTTTAAAACAGTGATTATAGGCAACCCAATAACTCTAACCTATATTAGGTAGCCTATAATTGTTGTTGTATGTGTGTGTTTTTTGAACTTCACTGTAAATCAGTGTTTTTAAGCGTGGCGCATGAAGTAAAATTTCGAGTTTAGAAAAGCCTAATTGGGATTGGCCGCTCCGCTTCGCTATGCGGCCAATCCAAATTCTTAGGCTTTTCTAAACTCGAAATTTTACTTCATGCTTAGTCTGGGAGTGGAAAACACTCGTTATAAGCCTTAATAAATCGTTTTGATACAACGAATTCCCGCAAATTGAAAAAAAAACGCTGTAATTATCGGGATATGTATACTAAAATAAAATACTTTGTATGTTCTGTTGTAAACACGCATTAAACGTATTTTAAACATGTTTTAAACACGTTTTAAACATGTTTTTAATGGTTAATGTTTCAAACGCTGTTTTAATGAAAAAAATATGTTTTGTAAAAAAAAACAGTTTTTTTTTAATTAAAACGAGAAAAAACGTTTTTTTAACAACTCTGCGCGAGACATTCCAGTGGAGTTATTGTAAGATAGAAATATATGGACAAAAAAAAATCTCAAAGGAACTTTTTACAATGTGACTTACTTAGTATTTTAATATAATTTATAGATATTGCAGAAAAAAATCAAATTTAAGACGTGATTGCGCTACTTAACCAATGTTTGATATTTGTTTATGCAATAACGCTAAAAATAGGAAACATTTTATTGAGACAAGCACGAAATGCTTACTTTCCTTAAGATATACCTATTTTTTCAAAACATTTTAACATAAGGATGTAGTTAACACGACAAAATGTACAGTTTTATACGTTTAGGTAGCGGTCGATATCCTCTTAAGTGTACATATTTCGATGCATATCACAAATGTTCAACTTTTAACAAGTATTTTCACTCCTTGATTAAGCATGAAGTAAAATTTTGTGTTTAGAAAACCCTGAAAATTTGGTGTGGTCGCTTTTCAGGCTTCTCTAAACACGAAATTTTACTTCATGCGCCAGGCGTATACAACATTGATTTTATTTAAAGTTCAGAATATGCTGCTTTAACATACTACTTATGCAGTGTATTTTAAACTTTACAATATTTCAGTGTCTAATACGCGTGGCGCATGAAGTAAAATTTCGAGTTTAGAGAAGCCTGAAAAATTGGTTTAGTCGAATAGCTTTTCTAAACTCGAATTTTACTTCACGCTTAATTACGGAGTGGAGATATTTGTTAGAAGTTTCAAACTAAATGCTTTTCAAAAACGACTAATATTTTTTGTTGAAACATAAAACTACAATAAAAATTTCATTAATTTTTTTTATGGAATTACCAACCATATTCGCAGTGAATGTTAAGCTACATTAGTATAATGCTGCGTGCATATCTCGTCCAATTAATTATCACGTATATTTATTGCCAAAATAATTATTGAAATTTTCGATGAATAATTGCCGGGCAGTAAACAGATGAGCGGCTGGCTGTAGCAACGAAAATTTAAACGGAATTGAATATGCGAAATATTCTGCCTGAATTAATTTTGACCTATATATCGCATGCCGACCGGCAAAACTGTAACTGTATTGGATGTATATATATGTGTGCGTGTAATTTCGCCCTTTGTGCATTTTTGCTTTGTCATACAAATCCAAAATTAATATTTCAATTTAACTGGAATTAATTAGCACGTGTGATGGTTGCTACGCGCCGATTGATTAAATGTATTTAATCGTGTAATGCCACAAAATAACCGTCACACAATTCAGAATAATAGTTGTTTCTATTGATAATATTTACTTTGGATTTACAGGGTCCTGCATTTCACCTCCCGTCTTCTATAGCTCAGTTACTAATTAAGTCAGAATTTTGATATTTTGCAGGCTTTACTTATATCATAGGGCAATTTATAAAATGTATTTCAATTTGTGTTATGAGATTGAAGGAAAATGCATTTAAAAGATAACAATTGGTTTTATATTCATCGATCGCGCATAAAATTCAGCGCATTTTTTGCACGTGAAAGTTTAAATTGAGTACGATAGATTTTTTGCCATTCGAATCCTCCCCGTCGTTTTCACAGTATTGCAGTTTAATAACTTCCACTCACCCCCAATCCTCACTCACACACATACACACAAAAAATTCTATTAACAAGAAATGTTGATATTCAAAAACAACCCTGCTAAGCCGACAGACGACCGCAGCAGCAACCGTTACACGAAATCCCCTTTTCCGTTATCTAAACACGAGGAAAAAACCGCAAAGTTTAAGTTTGAAATTTGGCCGGAGGGAGGAAGAACACGGAGTAATCCTGTTATCGCAGTTCTGTCTCAAAACTTGGCTACTTAAATCCGTTCCGTCGACATTACGAGTTACCTGTACCACGACGGAAACTGGTTACCTGTTATGTTGTAATTGAATACAACGGTATGCTTTTACTTTAATATTAATAAAAAGTTTCGTCGTGTGGATGCCGTCATAAAGCTTGGCTGAGAGGAAGCGCCGGCGCGAAATTCATATTACGGTTTTATTGCCGCAAATTGGATTTCCTTTATTTCAATTCAACGTCCGCCAGCCGAGTGAGTAATGCTTCATTTTATTAGCACTCTGCTGGGAATGTATATTTCAGCTTATTTGTAATTACAAAAAAAATATTAATATTGAGCGAAAGAAAATTCGCATAGAAATGTTTCAAAATATCCGTTTATCTATATACATACACAGAGTTTTATGTAACACCGAACATTTTCATCCAATACAGTTTGACATCTTTAATTTTTAAGTTATGTGTAAATTGGGTTGCCTATATGACCATTACAAATTGTAGCCAATCAATCGCAATTAATGCCTCAACTTGTACATACAGGAAGTTTTTCTTTCAAATATACATGTCCCAATTACAGCGTATATGCCTTAAACCTTTAGATAATCGTTGTTGTTTTTAAATGAGTTCATTTGAAACTTGAAATGAGTGTTCCACTCCCAGGCTAAGCATGAAGTAAAATTACGAGTTTAGAAAAGCCTGAAAATTTGGTTTAGTCGCGTAGCGCGAAGCGCTACGCGGCCAAACCAAATTTTTAGGCTTTTCTAAACTCGAAATTTTACTTCATACCCCACCGGTACAAAACACTGACATTACGAAGTTTATAAAACACACCGCTAGACTGCACATTGCGTCAGTGTTTCGTACCGGTGGCGTATAAAGTAAAATTTCGAGTTTAGAAAAGCCTGAAAATTTGGTTTGGCCGCGTAGCGCTTCGCGCTACGCGACCAAACCGATTTTTCAGGCTTTTCTAAACTCGAAATTTTAGTTCATGCTTAGTCTGGGAGTGAAAAACACTCGTTTGAAGCTTCAAATTAAATTCTTTTAGTAGACCGAGCGTCGGCAAATGTACAACGTATGGTTATGTATACTTAAAAGAAAAATTCTTGTTATGAAAATGTTCGGTGTTACATAAAACTCTCTGTATACGTACTCGTATACACACCCACATACCTATACATGTATTATTAATATTTGTGAGTGTATAACATTTCTTCACATCATCTTTGGAATATTTATTCGAAGTAAATGCACCACAATTTGTGAGTATATGTAAGTATTTTCGCATATTATTACAGCGTAAAAGGATTGCATGGGATTTATGGTGGATGCGCCGGGATTATAAATGGCGGTTTTAAATCAAATGTGCTTGGGCGCAAACTAATCTTTTTACAACGTTTCCTATAAACTAAATGCAATGTTTTGAAATGATTTTGTCTATAGTTGTTGCTATTATTAGGATAACTTTGTTTTTGGAGTGGGTATGGTCAGTGCCGGAGGAACGTACAGGCAAAGCAGCCAGCCACTAAATTCGGTGGCAGCCAGCTGGCCGTTAAATTTAATGTGAGTGTGTAGCATTTTTACTAGTAAGTAGAAGTGGTTCAGCTTTAAAAACATATGTTTCACATACAGTAGCGGGTCGTAATATATGCATTTTAAGTATTTCAACGAGCCCTACAATTTTAATTTGAAAGATTTTTCGATATGATTATTATTTAAAAAAATAATAATTCCGGTTTCTAAAAGCTTTTTATATCTTAAGATTGTAATAAAAAGCTTTAAACTTCAGCTAATTGTTACAATTTTAAAATAATCTCAATATCTTTAGTAGTTTTTGCTGTACAGCTGACAGATACACGAAAACACAGACATTGATTAAAAATGATTTTAATCGGCCCAGGAGCCCTCTAAACGGATATCTCCGCAAAAATTCTGAATTTTTAAATTTAAACAAAACAATACGTTAATGTTGTACTTGTATTATACAGGGTGCCCGTATTTCGACAGAATGTATGGGGATCTTAGTTATTTGAAGGGATAGAGAGTCGGTTAAATTGGGTCAAAGTTGCGTATTTTAGGGCCTAATAATAATCTAAAAACAATTTTAGAATATCTTTTTTTGTTTTCGAGATATCAACAAAAAAGTGTTTTTTTGAAAAATTGTTTTTATTTTTTTATTCAAAAACTACTGAATCTGGACATTTAGAATTTCGACAATATACAGGCACTTTTTAATAAGAAATCTAGTAGCATATTTTTTTAAAGCTCGCTATAATATTTACCCGGGGACCATAGTCAACTTATGTTTTTGTTATGAGCGCCATTTTGGATCTTTATATTTTTTAAAAGAATATTTTTTTCTGAACTCAGTGATGTATCACATTCATAATTTATTTTAGATTTGATATTTAAAATTAGGATACTTTCTTTTTTGCAAAGAGTGCCTTGGAAACAATGACGTCATATCTGTTAATTAATAACATCTTGACAGCAGTAAATCATTGTTAGCACTCAAAATAACTGTCAATCTTTTGTAATAATAATAATAAGTATCGATTATCACATAAAAGTTGCACAAACTAAATTTATTCTACTTTATTATTATTATTCCAAAACTGTTCACAAAAAAGTAATTTTTGCATTTTTTCGCTACACTTCGGTAAATATTGATCACCATCACATCTAAGCGTTATATATTTTTAACTTTATTGTAAATCAGTGGTTCACACGCGTGGCGCATGAAGTAAAATTTCGAGTTTAGAAAAGCCCCGTGAAAATTTGTCGAGGGTCGCTGCGCGACCCTCGACAAGTTTTCTACTTAGTCTGGGAGTGGAAAACACTCATTAGTTTAAAATACATCACAACTGTTAAATAAGTCGTCGGATGCCCGTCTTCAGGGGTGATATGTAAGTAAATTATGGGTCCTAGGAGTTGTTAAATAAGTGAGTTACTCAACTCTTTCCAAGGCCCTCTTTACAAAAAACAAAAGATTACAATTTTACATATAAAATGTACAATACACTATAAATGTGATGCATCATTGAATTCAGAAAGAAAAATATTTTTGCTCTTCAAATAGTTTTAGACTTGTCTTCAATATTTGAGCAGATGTAAGCTTCACAATGAAAAATTAGCCAAGTTATAATTTCAATCATCTTTTTAAAAATATTTTTATTTCCATTCCATAGCAATTCTATTTGCACAGAAAAATATATTTTTGAAAGTGGTTTGCAATAGAAAGAAGTAAATTGTTATGGCATATACTTAGCTATATATTTTCTACTAAAACAAAAAAACACGCAACTTAGTTTTGTATCACTTTTATTTTAACTCTTAATTCATATTAATTAATTATAAAAACCTCAGTATCAATCTTTATTCAAATCATTTATTCTAGATTGCATCGCAATCTAAAAACTTCTTAAATTTAGTCAAACTAATAAAAATGTACATTTTGACTTGTAAGAAAATTGTTAAATGTCTATTTAAATGGATAGACCAATATAATAATAAAAACTAGCATCAACCTTGGATTATTTGTTATTTCCGGGATGAGTCAGTTATTCAACGAATTATTGCTAACTGCAAATCAAAGGTAAGTTGTTTATCAACAGCAGCACATTAATCCATTCATCCATGCTCTGCATGTATGGCTTAATGATATTGATAAACAACTCTCTTTTGATCTACAGCTAGCATTAATTCGTTGAAAACTTTCATTGCAGGTTTTGCATCTACAGACCTCATTTAATATGTAATCTTGAAATTTTATTTTAAATAATTACATATAATAATTGCATGGTTTATATGTAATTGAAGTTTAAGCTCGTAAACTCTAATATCAAATAAAGTTAATTAAACCAATGCACACCCAGGAAACGCATTCATTCGAACCGTTGATAAATTAGTGAATGTCAACTGCACGACATTTCCTGATGCTGTGAATGTTTAATTAATATTAGACTTGGTATCTATAAAGTTATGGAATTGGCTATAAAGGCTAGCGAGCACGTTCGCAAACTACAATTTTGCAACAATCCATCGCTAGCGTCATTTGTGCAGGATTTAACGAAATCAATACGCGTTTGCATACATATGTGTCTGTGTGGGGAATAGGCGTGGGCGAAAAAGACTAATGAAAAATTCAGGCGGCAAAACACAAAAACTGCAAACTGGGTCGCTTCAGAGGGATTATTAATTATTAAATTTGCTTATGTGCATTGTCGGGCGGTGAGAAAATTGTGAAAAATGTAAAGAGCACGCCGTTAGGAGGTAGCGGGAGATGGGATTCTAATAAAGAGTTGTGACCTAAATTTTAAAGCACGCTTGCTTGCATCGGTAATCCGAAATTAATTGAGCGTTGCTGGTATTTGAACAGAACTGGGATTAGGGTGCCTGGGGTGTGTCTTTCAGGATATCTTCATTACGAATTCATCTGAAGGGTAACATTTCTATACAGGCTATCACTACAACATATTTTTATGATTTTATATTTATCTATAATATACAGAGAGTTTTATGTAACACCGAACATTTTCATAACGATAATTTTTTTTTAAGTATCCATATGCATACGTTGTACATTTTTCGATACTCGGTTTATTAAAAAAGTTTAATTTGAAGCTTTAAGCGAGTGTTTTCCACTCCCAGGCTAAGCATGAAGTAAAATTTCGAGTTTAGAAAAGCCTGAAAATTTGGTTTGTTCGCGTAGCGCGAAGCGCGGAGCGGCCAAACCAAATTTTCAGGCTTTTCTAAACTCGAAATTTTACTTCATGCGCCACCGGCACAAAACACTTCAATGTAAAGTTTAGCGGTGTGTTTTAAACTTCGTAATATGTCAGTGTTTTGTACCGGTGGCGCATGAAGTAAAATTTCGAGTTTAGAAAAGCCTGAAAATTTGGTTTGGTCGCTCCGCGCTTCGCGCTACGCGACCAAACCAAATTTTCAGGCTTTTCTAAACTCGAAATTTTACTTCATGCTTAGCCTGGGAGTGGAAAACACTCGCTTAAAGCTTCAAATTGAATTCTGTTAATCAACTGAGCATCGGTGCAACGTATGCATTTGGATACTTCAAAGAAAAATTCTCGTTATGAGAATGTTCGGTGTTACATAAAACTCTCTGTATATTAAACCTATTTTTTGTTGCGTTTATTTTCTTAAAACTAACTATATAGATAGCTGAAAATTTATTAACTATAACGAACTTAGTAAGTTTAAATTGTATTGAAAAGTAGGTAATAACAAAATAAAGAAGATTAATTAAAAATCAATTTTAGCAAAACATTTGCTCATTGTAATAAAATTCGTTTTTTTTATTTTAAAGGTTTTCATCAACTCTGGAATCATAAAAATTAGAAAATTAATGGCTGCTAGTTTTTGGATTAAACACATTAACATGCTATTAAAATGTGCCCCTCAGTGCGATTTTATTAATTTTTACGATGGTTTATGTGTGTATGTGATAGCGAATGAGTGTGTAACTTGATTGATCTCAAATTTAACAAGTATGTTTAAGACCAGGGCCCTGTTTCTCAAATCACTATTAACTATTAATAATAGTAAATGTCATATTAATATGAGTGAAATGTATGAGTACTCGTTTCTCAAATATATTAGTCTATTTTAATAGTTAATAGTTTAATAGTGAAAATTAATGACATATTTTATTGACTAATATCTGTCAAATATTCAGTTCTGTTTCTTAAAATTGAAACCTATTATAATTGTTCTCATAATAATTATTTATTTCCATAAGTAGTAATTGACTTGTAAGTTTTTAATTTGATAAAAATGTCTTCAAGTGAAAGTTCTGATGAAGAAGCTGTTATACATATACGAAATGCAAGAGTATATAGAACAAGAATTAATTATGAATTTATGGAAAATTCATATCAATTTAACGAAAGAATTAGAATGCAGGTAGATAAGTTTTATAATTTGGTGGAGATATTACGTCCATATCTTATTAGAGTAACTGAAAGAAGTAGAGCACTTTCACCTAAAATTATTGTTGAGATAGGATTGCATTGGTTGGGTACAGGGGCACAATACCATGCAATTGCATATATGCATGGCGTATCAAAGGCAAGTGTGTGTCGTGCTGTACACAGTGTCGTTAATTCTGTTGTAGCGACGATCTTTCGACAATATGTTAAATGGCCAGAAAATGTACAAGAGATTGTTCAACGTTTCCATGCAATTGCTGGTATGCCTATGGTTTGCGGATGTGTTGATGGGACATTAATTAATATTGACGCTCCTTCAGATAATGAAGCTGCATATGTAGATCGACATGGTAAACATTCAATAAATACCATGGTAGTTTGTGGACCAAATTTTGAGTTTTTTTATTCATTTGCAAATTGGCCCGGTAGTGTGCATGATGCTCGTGTATTACGAACAAGTGGTTTATACGCTCGCATGGAAAATGGTTGGACACCAATCCCTAATGGGATTATACTTGGCGATAGTGCGTATCCCCTAAAACAATGGCTAATTCCACCAGTAATTAGGAATAACAATGAAGTAGAAGCTCGATTCTTAAGAAGCCACAAGAGTACACGAAGGATAATTGAAAACTCTATAGGTATTTTAAAAGAAAAGTTTCCATGCTTAAATCATTTAAGAGTGAATCCAAGCTTTGCTTGTGATGTCTTCAACTGTTGTGTAACATTACACAATTTTCTAAAGGATAATTTATTTAATGAAATAAATAATTTGCAAGAAAATAACCTGGACGAGGAGCATGGAGAAATAATTGATCCCGATCCCATCCAAATCCAAGCAGAAATTAGACTTCAAGATATTATTAGACACTTTAGAAGATAGTAAAATTGAGTTTTTATTTACTAATTATTCTTATATTTAACAAATAACATGAAAATAAAAAAAATGGGTTCGAAGAATTTCATTAACAAATTTTGAAAATATAATTATTTTGGTAAAATTTCATTAACATATTTTGAATGACTTAGATCTAAATTTCTTTCTTTCTCGAAAATTTCTAATTTAAGTTTATAATTTTGTAATTCCAATTGTTCAATTTTAAGTTCTAATTTTCTTTTGTTTAAACATTTCTCTTCCTCGACATTTTTTCTTTTTGAATTTGTATGAAAAGATTGTCCTAAAACAGTAGTAGTTTAATAAAATTAGTATAGAACTGCATTTATTACAACCATCCAAAGGTTGATGGCATTTCTAATGATTTAAACGTTTCTGCTTCATTAGCATTATTAATGCTTTGCACATCATCAACACTTGAGTTATATTCTAATATCAATAACGAGGGATTGTTTTCTTCCGTTAAGGAATCTTCCATTCCCAATCCAATTACGCCCGGTGATTCTTTTCCTATAATATCCAAGACTAAGTTATCGATATCTGATAACTTAGCTTGGATTCCTCCTCCAGTGCCGGTATGTTTGGCGTTATCAATTTTTTGCTGAATAAAATAAATTGTAAATTGTTATTATTTGTAAAAATTAAGTGCTTACTACTCACCATAGTCGAATTTCTAATGTTCGGCCAAAAAGTGTCTCGAATGTACGTCTAAGGTTTATCACTCTCTATCATGTTTAAACTCTTCGATATGTTGGCCACATTCTTCCATGTGGTTTGTTTTAATTCTTTTGTAACTTTATCAGAAAAGGCCGCAAACAGAATTGCCTTTTCTTTAAAAATTTCTCTTAAAATTGCAATTTTTGCGCCTTCGTTCTTTTTCATTATTATTTATAATGATTGACATATAAGTGACATCAGTAGACTATTAATAATAGTGGTCCATTTTAAGAGTATTACATTTTTTTTCGAGAAACATGTTTAATGAGTACTAATAGTTATTGAACTATTAACTATTAAACTATTAACTATTAACTATTATTTTCGAGAAACAGGGCCCTGGGCCCGCGGCAACAAACCCCGTTCTATATTTATTAGTTTTTTTTTTTAAATATTCAAGTAATTTTAAGTGTTGTAGGAAACCGGTATCCGTATTCGATTTAGGGAATATGCGCTTACTTTTCTGTATTCGTATTCGCCAAATTGATTGCCTATACGTGCATATTATTTATATTCTCAAATTTGTTAAATTTAGCCATATTAACTTGAATGAAAATAGCCGATTTATTAACTGGGAAAAATTCATCTAAATTAAATTTGAGTTCAGTGTTCTGGCACTAGACACCCACAGACGCTTTTCGAACTTCAAGGTACTCTTCAGTGTGGTCCCGACCCAGTGCTGAGGAATACTGAACATTTCTGACTATATCAAGCCAATATGTGAAGACTATTAAATGAATTCGATAGCTAACGCTCCAATGCTCCATAGTGGCATCGTCGATGACACGTTGCACAATGTGCATATATAGGTCATTGTTTCGTCCACGGAGCTATACTCTGTTTGTGAAACCAGAAAACAAATATCAAAATTGAATTTGAGTTCAGTATTCCGGCACTAGACACCCACAGACGCGTTTCGGACTTCAAGGTCCTCTTCAGTGTGGTCCCGAACCAGTGCTAAGGAATACTGAACATTTCTGACTATATCAAGCCAATATGTGAACACTATTAATGCTCCATAGTGGCACTTTGTGCACCGTGTCGTTGACGATGCCACTACGGAACAATAGATGGTGTTAGCTATCGCATTCATTTAAAAATTCATCTGTTAGTACCTTTAAGGTTGGTCTTTTATTGTTCTAAAAAGTAAGAGTTTTTTAAACTTCACATTCAATTCGTGTTTTACACGCCTGGCACATGAAGTAAAATTTCATGTTTAGAAAAGCCGGAAAAATTAGATTTGCCAGACGACTTGCGCCAAAAAATTAAAATGTTCAGGCTTCCTGCTTAAACAAGGACTGTAAACACTCGCTGGAATATTATTTAACACTTTAATAATTATGTAAATATGTAAGAAGGAAATCAAACTAAATAAATAGTTTTTTTTAGAAATTCAATATTTACACATAAATTTTATTTCATCCAAAATCAACAAACTTAGCAAGTTTGTAAAAACTGTAAAAAATATGAATATTTATTTAATCGATATGAACATCACGAAATTTACATAAAAAAACGGATCTATATCTTTGTTATGGAACTTGTCCATGAGAATGATATAGAAGAGAAAATGAGGACAAAAATGTTTAAAAATTTGTGCAAATTAAAAAAAATAATTTATTCAATATAGAATTGCCTAAATTTACATACAACTAAATAAACTTTAACAATGTTTTATGAAAAGTTATACATATATATTTAAACCCAACATGCCCTGTAGGCCCTGGCCAATTTTCACCGCTTCTCTCCATGCTTGTCTATTCTGTGCCACTTCTGTCCAATTGGCAATGTTGAGTCTCTTTAAATTATCCTTAACCACCTCTTTCTATCCTCTTCTTCGACTGCACCTTCTTTTGTTTCCTATTGATTCCTGCCTCAGTACCTTCTTTGTTGTTCGGTTTGAGGAGAGTCTTTGCACGTGGCATAGCCATCTATCCTTTGGCTTTTAATGATTGCTCCTAGTTCGACCTCTCCATATAGCTTCTTCAATTCTTAATTCCATCTTCTTGTCCATTCTTCGCCTACTTTCTTTCTCTATATATTTTTCTTATCTGCTTACTTTCCCATCTCTTTAACTTCTGCTGCATTGATTGATTCATAGTCGTTCATAGTTTCACATCCGTATGTTATTGTTGGTCTGATTATTGTTTTTTAAATTTTCAGTTTAGCTCTCCGTTAAATTTTTTTTGACGTCATTATTGTTGTTCGTTGTCATCTTATATTATTAATGTTCTACACTTTCAAAATTGTACTTTGTACAATATGTCCCAGTCTTGATTGTCAATTTTGTATTTATTTAGTATTTTTTTTCCTTTGCCTTCATCACCATATTCTTTATTTTCTTCTCAATCACTGTTAGCCCCCATTATTTCTCCTGCCTTTATTAAATTTCTTACTGTTTATTTTTTCAATTCTTTTTATGCATATATTTTGCTTTTTTGATTAATTCCACTTTCCCTTATTACTTGTTCTCGTGCAATATTGAAATGAATTGTCGATAGCGGATCTCCCTTTCTTAGACCATTCATTACCTTGAACGTTTCGGATGTAGGTTCCATGTACAGTGACTGCATTTCTGTTGTTTGAGGTGTCTTCTTTGTTAATGTTATTCGTTTTTCCGGTATTCCTAATGTTCGAATAGTTATGAACAATACATTTCTGATGATATGGTTATTAGCTTGTTTTGAACTCTATAAACTGCTAAAAATACGAAATGACACTTTATAACAGTGACATTTCGTATTTATAGTAGTTCCTTTGAATTTGTTTTAATGTAAAAATCTGGTCTATACCTGATTCTTTTACGTCTAAAACCTGCTTGGTATTCTCCTAATATATTTTCTGTGTAGTAATTAGGCTTTTCTTGTATGGGTAAAAATAGGATTGCGTAGATACTCTCAAATAAAGCAATTCCTCTGTAATTATAGCACACTGATGGTCTCCTTTGTGAATCGGGCATATTATGGCTTTGGTCCAATCTTTTGGCAACTGTTTTTTTTCCCATATTTATATGATCATGCTTAAAATATTTTTGTGCAGATTTCATCCTCTCACATTTATAATTTCTGGTACCACTTCATTTTCTCTTAGACTATTATTTTTTTTTTTCAATTTTTCGATTATGCTAATTACTTCCTCTCCTCGTGGTTGGTCAGTTTAAAAGTTCTTTAAAGTCTTCCTGTCACCTTCCACTTATTTGTTTTTTATCTTCAAGAAGATCTCCCTCCATATTTTTTAAATACTTGTTCCTGCTTTGAGATCCACACTGAATGACAAAAAATGTAAAAAAAACAAATACTTTTTACAGTTCAAATTTGATGTTTTGAAAGAACTTTTTCACTTTTTGTTTAGGCGTGTAAAATGTTCAGGCTTATCTAAACTCGAAATATTACTTCATGCTTATAAAAATGATGTTTAAACAGAACAAATGCTTGAAAATTTAGTTAATAAGTATACTTAAAAGAAACATTTCCTGCATGTCGTATTAGCTTTAATATGGTTCTAAAACGTTTATGTTATTATTAATTAATTTCTATTGAGTATACAACTTCTAAAAACTTTCTATTGATTAAAACAGACGTATATCTGAGTAATAGCAACGCTAAAAATTAGTTATGCCAGTAATCGATCTAATGATACTTTGGCAAGACCATTCGATTATTTGAATTTATTTTTAAGACATATTGACATAGTTATTTAAGTGGGAATAGAATGCTGCATCTTCGGTGCAATTTTTCAATTTTTATTTTATCGCAAAATTGTGTAGTGCATGTTTATTGAAAAATCAACAAAACTAGAAAGTAGGAATCTTGTAAATCTTATTGTTGTTAAATGTTTGTTTGTTCTGTTACAATAGGTTGATTTGAAATAAAACTTTAGCAAAACTTTCCAACATTTTAACTAGCGTAATAAATACTGTTCACAGAATAATAATATTATAAATAGTTTAATTTAAATTTGCTTTAACAATTTGGACTTATTCTCCAAATGCATTTTGGCATTCAGATCCCTCTTAATTAATTAAACAGTTAAACAGTTTTTCACGAATTTTTTAAACAAAATATTTATAAGCTATTTATTAGTATTAGATTTATACAGAAACCCTTTCAATGATCTCGAAATAACTTTGAAAACAGTTGACTTTATCATTTTTATTATTTTAACCAATTAACGGCCGAGCAATTAAAAAGTTAACTCTTAAAGTTGATTTTAGAAGAATGTCTGCACTTCTTTTTATGATTTCTAAGAATGACTTATTGTATTACATACTGGGATATTGTTTAAATACACATAATGTACATGCTGTAAATTTTCAGGCATTCGTCGATTTTATAAATGCTCCTAGATTAAGCATTACGTAAAATTTCGAGTTTGGGAAAGCCTGCAAATTTAGTTTCGTCGCCAAACCAAATTTTCAGGGTTTTCTGAACTCGAAACTTTACTTCATAAGGTGTAATGTTACAATGTGTCAAATTAACTAATTTAGTAATTTATTAAGCATATTTAACTGACAAATAACTTCTTTAATTTATGTGAAAACAAAAATTGCTAAAATATCATGCAAATACTTAATTCAGAAGAGAAAATATATAACGCACGGAAACACTTTATCAGTAGACGACGACTTAAAACCACGGTTTAGTAATAAGAAATGGCAGGCATCATTTTGTCAGAGTATACGCTATAAATTCCCGCCAGAATAAAACGGAACGGATTCTTACCGAGGCAGTAACTTTGTATCTGTCATTCCCAAGTCTATCTGCTGTAAACATTCAAAAAATAATTCCCGAAAATTTAATCCTAGCAATTCCAGCATGAAATATTTAAAATTATGATAGCGAGGGTGTCGCATTTTTGAGATTTTGATGAGTCCTAATCCGTTTTAAAGTAGTGTTACTCGGGATTTAATATTTGCGACATCTGGGAGAACCGCACAGGCTGAAGCACAGTTTTCATAGTCATTAAGGAGTGAAATTGGAGCTCGAGGATGCGGTGGGAGGGGTAAGTTCCCCCCATCCGCAATATATCTCCTGTTTACTGTTATTTTTAGCTTGTTAACTGGGAGCCTAATTAAAATGCAAACAAGTTACATCTCAGAAGGTTGAATTTACCCGGGGATTAAGTTCTTTAATATATTAATTGTCCTTGTTGTCAAATTAAATGAGTGTATAAATTTGCCGTCAGGATTTTAAAAATATCTCCCTGGCAGTATTAACCAGAAAATCAGAATATAAATTATTAGAAAAGTTATATAACTGAAAAAATACTAGTTTAAAATAAATATATTTTATTATCCCTCAATATTTCATCAGTTCAATGAAACTATCGTTTATCTAGATCAGTGGTTCTCAACCTTTTCTGGATCAAGTATAGTTTTATTGACCATAAAGTTCTCAAATATTAAAATACGTTAACATACAGAGAGTTTTATGTAACATTGAACATGTTCATAACGAGAATACATAAACGAGAATACATAAAGTAATCATAAACATACGTATATTTGCCGACGCTCGGTTTATTGAAAGAATTTAAATTGAAGCTTTAAACGAGTGTTTTCCACTCCCAGACTAAACATGAAGTATGAAGTTCAGGCTTTTCTAAACTCGAAATTTTACTTCATGCGCCACCGGTACAAAACACTGATGCAATGTAAAGTTTAGCGATGTGTTTTAAACTTAGTAATATGTCAATGTTTTATACCGGTGGCGCATGAAGTAAAATTTCGAGTTTAGAAAAGCCTGAAAATTTGGTTTGGCCGCTCCGCGCTTCGCGCTACGCGACCAAACCAAATTTTCAGGCTTTTCTAAACTCGAAATTTTACTTCATGCTTAGTCTGGGAGTGGAACACACTCATTTCAAGTTTCAAATTGAACACATTTAAAGAAAACAATGTTTATCTAAAGATTTACGGCATATACGCTGTAATTGGGACATGTATACTTGAAAGAAAAACTCCCTGTATGTACAAGTTGAGGCACTAATTGCGAGTGATTGGCTAGAATTTTTAATGGTCATATAATTTACACATAACTTAAAAATTATAGGTGTCTAATTGTATTGGATGAAAATGTTCGGTGTTACATAAAACTCTCTGTATATTTTAATTGTTAATGGAAATAAGCGAGATATCATAACCAAATTAGTCAACTAGTAAAAAAACGATTATTATATCGATTATTGTGTATCAGTTATTATATTGATCATTTACATCAGCGGTTTTCAAACTGTAAGTCGCGATCTTGAGTCAATTTTCGGTGGGTCGCTAAGTATATGTATATAAAACGTCAAACATTATAATTATAATGTATAATTTCATAGTTGCCAATCTATAATATTTTCCATAGCACTCTACAGTTTTTTCTAAATTGAGCATGCCATTTTATCCCTAACGAAGACGAAAGATGTGGAAAAAAAGATTATTATTTCGATGAATTAATCGATTTTTACATCGACAAAATATTCGATACTACTAAAATCAATAAAGAAAATATTCAATGCAAAAATCGATTATTGAAATATCTTGGTGCAAAATAATCAATTAATAAAATATTTTCATTATTATTATCACGTATGTTGATCAAAACCTCTTAACGTATTCAAATGAATGAATGTTCTAAAAATATTTCGCCGTCCATATTTTACGTCTTGCAGACTTCCTGTGTTCAGCTGACCACCGGTTAGGAACTACTGATCTAGCACTAATAGTGCTTTAACAATTGTTTTACACACGTCAATAATACATATAATTTAATAATAATAATATAATAATAATAATAAACAACCACATTTCAATAAAAGAAATGTGAGAAGAAATATAAGATCATCAACCTCAAAATAAATAAATATATTATTATTTACAAATGTTATTGACGATGCGTATCGCTGCTTTACTTTAATAGTGGCATAACTACAAAAAAGTGATTTTTATGTTTTGCATTGAATCTATTTAAGTTGTTTTCAAGTTGATACAAGCACAACTACACTCTGGTGGTTATTTAGAGGAAATGAAGAAGTGCTGTTCTTTACAATAAAAGTTCACTGACTTTTGATAACATTCAATGCAAAACATAAAAATCACTTTTTTAGTTGTGCTACTATCAAAGTAAAGCAGCGATATGATATAAAAGCTAAAAATACTGTTTTTATTAAATAAATAAATGAACAATAAAAATGATTGCAGCTTCTATCTTTTAAATCGCATGTATCGCCAGGGATTTAAAAGATAGAAGCTAAAAAGAGTAAAATTTCAAATTAATTGATAATTAATCGAATAATCTTGTCTCTAAAATCTTTATTAAAAGTCACATCTATTTTACAAATCTAACAAATGGCCTTTAGATTTTGATGAAAATAATAGTATGCATCTCACTCATAAGTCAATGTATCTGAACACATATCTCAATGTACTCTAACTCGGTCTAATTAGCACAATATTACCTTTGATCACATTGATTTTCCATCCAATGTTCGACATACATTTACCCATTCAGGATCTTATAAGTCTGATCAAATACATTGAATCGGGCGCACAAACACACGATTAAATGTATTTGTATACAAAATAAGTAAACATATCTGTAAACCACACTAGACAGATTTCGAGGCATATGTAATAAAATTCCTAATTAAATAATATTAACTTTAATAATAGATATAAAACAACAACCGTGATTTATTTTAATAAAAGTACTTTCATTTCATTTGGGATTAACTCATATTTTTTAGTGCCCAATCCTCATAAAATGTTGCTACGAGGATCTATAGACAAGCGTAATTTGTAAAGATTAGTTTATTTTTACAAAATAATAACTAAAAATGTGTACTCATAAAACTTTTAGATTTGAATCAATTATTTAGAATTGAAAAAGTATTACAGATCTTGGATCTATTACAGTAAAGTCATATAATACTGTTTTTTTTTTCTTTTGTTAGGTAATTGTCGTTATTCTCAATTTATACTTTCTTTTAATTACAACACCTACCATACTAAACGAAGAGTGGAACTAACAGAAGAGAACATTTTGTTTAAAATGGAATACAATGACTTCTCTATGAAGCATTTTCTACAGTGTTTTCCAAATGATAAATCATCTTTTATCTGGAAAGGAAAGTCAGAAACATCTAATTTGAAAACTGCTATATAAGACCTTTAATGTTATCTAATTAAAATATATCTCTAAAATATAAATATGATTTGAAAACATGTATCTTTATAGTTTTTAATTGGTAATTTAGTAAATAAAAAATGTCAACATTCACCATTCAACAATCAATTTCATTTTACCAAAATTTAAATTATAACAAGCTTTTGTCGAAACTGCAGTCACAATTATTAAAAAAGTGTTATACAAACAACTAAAAAGTGTTTCGTTGTAAATTTAAATTCATTCACAAAATTTCAACATATTAAATTAAAATGAAATAATTTAATTTATAGAAGTCTCATCTTGTTTTAATAAATAATTTACCTCAACATTAAACAAACCACTATTTTTGTACACTTTAGTAAACAACACACTTAGTTAAGATTTTATAATTTATAGGTTGACACTGCAACGATTGTTGGCTATAGTGGCTTCATCAGGCAGATCAATGTTGATTCTTTTGATGATTATTTTTTTACAATTAAAACACTGAAATATTGTAAAGTTTAGAATATACTGCTAAAGCAGTATACTGAAGCAGTATATTTTGAACTTGAGTGTTTTACTCTCGTGGCCCATAAAGTAAAATTTTGAGCTGAGAAAAGCCGGAAAATTTGATTTGGTGCTGATGCAATGTAAAGTTTAGCGGTGTGTTTTAAACTTCGTAATATGTCGATGTTTTATACCGGTGGCGCATGAAGTAAAATTTCGAGTTTAGAAATGCCTGAAAATTTGGTTTAGCCGCTCCGCGCTTCGCGCTATGCGACCAAACTAAATTTTCAGTCGTTTGTAAACTCGAAATTTTACTTCATGCTTAATCAAGCAGTGGAAACACTCGTTAGAAGTTTCGAGTTGAACACTTTTATAAAAAATCTGCTGTGGCCAATACAGGTACCGACCGCAAATTAAAATAGTATAGCATTATTATATTTATTATTCCAATTAATTATTCAAGTTAATTTGTACAATTAAATGTCCGCTACTGGTAAAATATTTATTTTAACTTTGTCACTTAAAAAGATACTTCCCGTCGGCATAAAAAATTAAAAATTGCATACACACCATAGAAAGAATTTAGAATCTTTTGGTAGCATTAAAAAAATATTTTCTTTTCAAAAATCGAAAGGGGTAAGTCTTAGATCAAAATATAACATTAAAGCCTGCATAAGTGTATCTCTCTCCCACTCACGCGTTTCCCACCCTTAAAAATCGTTAATTTCTGTAAATAAAAAAACCTAAAAAATATTCGTATCTCCCGAGAGCTAACTCAATAAAATTTTTGTTGTTATTGCGCTATAACTAGAAGAGGAATGGGGGATTTTTATTTGGTACCATGACCACCTGTTGGACTCGAAAAAGGGGTTAAACGACGTCTTATTTTCAAGACTACTAAAAGAGCTACGACAAAAAGCATGCACTCGGTAAATGTTTGTTTTTTGATTCTGTGCAAATTTTATTTCAAAGATTTTTTGACTATGTTGATAATTTACAAGGTACGAACGCTAAGAGTAAACATCCACTTCCAGTTTCGTGCCACAGACCGACCGACAAACCGACAGACAGACCAACATCATTGAGATAACACTTGATTCGGGTTCCTGAGACCTCGCAACAGATATTTTCGTAAATAAATGAGGGTCAATTTTTGGCCGATCCCTCACACAGTGGGGCGGTCGGTAAAAACAACGAACGCCTGAACATTTATAGAGTATGCATCGGGATATGTATACTATAAAGAAACAAATCGCTGTATGGAGCTTTACTGATGAGAGATGAATGTTGAAACGCGTCTATTGATAGCCTGAATAAATTGACTTAAATTGTTGCAATTATAGTTAGTTACTCTATATAAGAGCAAATATTTATTCTATAATCCAATGTCCATCGGGGTATAAGCTTACAAAGCTGTGAGTCTTTAAATTGGTTTTTATCTGATGGATTAGATGTAGATTGCTAAAATAATCGCACTTTTAATGTTTTGAAATATGTTATATTCAAGAGATTATAAATCTTACTAATGATTTTGTAATAATAGGTATAAAATTACAAACTGTCCGGTATGACATAAATTTAGTGAAATATCGCTAGTGTAAACAAGGGAAAGCCATACGGAGGAAATCTAACCGAACTTTGTAATCCAATATAAACATCGTACATATTAAATGAGGCTGCAAGCTTGTAACTAACGTGCGCATTGTTCAGTATTCATACGCCTGTCTGGTGTTCCTCTAATTGCGTAAAAGCCACTTTCACATATTTCATGCAATTTTAATTCTGCTAATTCTATCAACATCACATTTCCATTAGATATTATTTTATAATAAATTTAAACATAACACACAATTAATTCATCATTAAGAAACATTTATTAAATAAAAAACATGTTATAGGAATAATAATTTAAACTAAAAACACTTGGCTTGTTTTACTAACTATTTAATTTATTCCGACTAGGTTCGGCTTCTAGCTTTTATTCTATGAATGTACAACGTTTACTTTTATACAGAATGTGCATACAAAATTAGGTAATACGGGCGTTCATTATCGGGGATATCCATAATTCAAATTGTTATTCATCAGAGCTGGGATGAATCCTCGTAAAAAGAATTCGAATCTGAATCACCTAATATGATTCGAATCACGAATACTCGAATAAAGGGTTCGTAAGAGATAAATATGATTCGACTCAAAGATTCGAACCCTGTTTTTCAAATCACTAATACAAATCCTATAAGACCTAACTGTATAATTTTTAGTTTACGTGAAGTCATTATTACATTAAAAAAGACTGCTATTCCTCACTTCACTTTTTGTTTTTATCGTTAAATGTACATTTCAAGACACAAAGTGCTCATTATCAATAACAAACTGGCCTGTAAGACCTATACTAAGGGTCTTATTAAATGAACACCATGTATATGCTACTCCCAGTAGTACTGTCCACTTATTGTGCATATTTATTATTTATTCTGTTACTATTTATTACTTAATATTATTTTGTTTTACTTTTTACATTTATTTTTAAAATTATTAAATTTAAAATTACATTTATTTTTTAATGAAATGTCATATGTTATAAATATGTAACCTCACATGACCAATAAAGATATGAATATGAATATAATAAATTTGATTTTATAATTTTTTTGCAACCATTAACATATGAATCTGTTTTGACATAAATATTCAAAACCTAAATATTTATTAACACTAAACATCGTTAATAACAGTCTAAATATCTGATTCCGCGTTACTCTGAAAAGATGTATTTGTGTGTTTTTGAACTTCACTTCAAATCATTGTTTTGTACGCGTGGCGCATGAAGTAAAATTTCGAGTTTAGAAAAGCCTGAAAATTTGGTTTGGTCGCGTAGCGCTACGCGCTACGCGCCCAAACCAAATTTTCAGGCTTTTCTAAACTCGAAATTTTACTTCATGCTTAACCTGGGAGTGGAATCACTCGTTCAAAACTTCAAATTGAACTCTATTATAAAATCGAAGAATGCCTAAAAATTACGTAAATAAAAAATTCACTAAATATCATTAAATCTGGGAAAGTCAGAGAAGTCATGACATTTTATTTAAATTGACTAAAACACTAACAAAAACGCCATATGATACCATTAAATTTGTAAAAATCAACAGATATCATAAAAATTACAAAACTCGTAAAAATTTATAAAAACAACTTAAATATTGACAAAAACAATGAAAACAATTTAACAAAATGGGGGTTTTCCACAGAAGAAGTTTTAGGGAAAATAATCTTGAATCGGAAATGTCCGAAAAATTCAACATTTCAGATTGTGGATACCATGTCAGTTTTACTTTAAATAATATTAAACAAAATTTTGAAAACTAGATTATTATCTTTAAAAACATTTTCAGTCATTTAAAGATCTTGTCAAAGCATTCAGTTTAAAGTTTCGAACGAGTGTCTTTCACTCCCAGACTAAGCATGAAGTAAAATTTCGAGTTTAGAAAAGCCCAGGTTAGAAAATTTGTCGAGGGTCGCTGCGCGACATATTTATAACATAATTTTCACGGGGCTTTTCTAAACTCGAAATTTTACTTCATGCGCCACGCGTATAAAACAGTGATTCAACGAGAAATTTAAAAACACACAAAACAAATTCTCCATGTTAATCCTCACAATTAATGCGAATTATTTTTAAAGATTCAAATCCTTTTGTAAGTATTCGAATCCTTTTGTAAGTATTCGAATCCTTTTGTAAGTATTCGAATCCTTTTATACATATTCGAATCCTTTTATAAATATTTAAATCCTTTTATAAGTATTCGAATAAGGATTGATTCGAATCCTTATTCGAATATTTATAAAAGGATTCGAATATTTATAAATGGATTCAAATAATTATGAATATGTATTTGGATTCGAATACGGATCTTTTTAAAAAATGTATCGAATCCTGATCACGAATCCAGTTTAACTAAAGTATTCAAATGCCTTTTTTGAATCCTCTAAAAAGATTCGAATCCTGCCCAGGATCTGTTATTTATATATTTTAATCATGTTTCACCAAGTGATTACTGAAAACATGGTGAACGATACAAAATATATTTTTATAAAAAAAAATATTAAATTTATTTGTTTATTCTGTTGCAAACAAAAACTATTTAAATGTATTATTGTCTGGTTTCATCAACTTCTATTAAATCTTATTAGTTGATTAAATTAATTTATCGATTGGAATAAACATTTTCTATGTAATCAACTTTTATATTATGTGAATTGATTGATTTGTTGACATGTATGTAACTATTAATATATTTAAATCGATGATATACTGCACCTTGGTGAAACCCAGCATAAGGATAATAAATTATTCATTTATTATTATATTTAATGTATTGACATTGTTAGGATTATAATAATGGAATCAATCATATAAAAAATAAAAATTTCAATCGATTCATGTTTATTGTTTTAGTATTTATCAAACTAACTGATTTTTAATAATCCCAAAAATTACAAACAATATCACATGGAGACCATTATTCATATAAAACAGCACAAAACTCAGTTTGCTAATGACATTAAGAACAACCATCAATTACGAGTGTCGCCGCTGTAATAATAAATATAAATGATGATGGGCCGCTAGTAATCCGATCAGAAGAGACCCCAAACACGACACATTACGTTGACACGTTCTGAATGATAATAATCCGTGCGAAGTCGGCAACAAGCGTCCAATGATGACTATAATAAGGCAATTTATATTAGCTGTCTCATTATCTGCCACTAACCCGCCAAATTGATCTTCAAATATTAATTTATGACCCCGGGATTACCAATTCAAAACCCACTGTCTCATACAAACAAGTAAATCAATAGAATACATGCATGTAAATGTTAAGGCATTTATTTTTTATAGTTCAATTTGAATTTTAAAACGAGTGTTTTCACTTCCAGGTAAAGTATAAAGTAAAATTTCAAGATTAGAAGAGCCTGAACATTTGGTTTTGTCGCGTAGCGAAGCGAAGTCTGAAAAAAAACAGCATTTGATTTACTCATTAAAAGCATAACAAATCATTCTTGCGGAGTATTATAAGAAGTATGGATAAAGCCCAACTTTCTGATTTACTTATACATATCATTCTTGTGGAGTATTATAGAAAGTATGAATTTATTAGGGCCAAACTTTCAACTTTACTTAAAATCAGTGTTTATTCTCGTGGCGCATGACAAAAAAATAGAAAAGCCTGAAAATTTGGTTTGGTCGCTCCTCTTCGCTACGCGACCAAACCAAAATTTTAGCCTTTTCTAAATTTGTTTTTCATGCGCCACGCGAATAAACACTGATTTATTTTAAGTTCATAACAGCAAATTCATCTTTTATTATTGCCAAAAGAGTAGTTGAATATGAGATATAAAGGATGAAATCGCAATCCAAATTACTAAACAATTTTGATGGGCCTCACTTTTTCTCTGTTAAAATCCATGTGAATTAAAGTAATTGTCTTCACATGTCGAGTGTCATGGGGTGTCGTCTTAGGGGCAATTGAATTTATAAGGTGTAGCAAACTCTGCAGTAGACGTTTATTTAATTGTCAAATTTGTCACAATTAATAAACGTTTTAAAGTAAAGCCCCATATTTTTTGTCAAATGCGGTTTTTCTTTAAATTGGCGACCCCGAAAAATTGTCTACCTACGCGACCCACGATTTAGCTTGCAGTTGCGCACCACTTTTAAAAATTATTGTTAAATAAATTACGAGTAGGTATATTTTTTATGGATCATCATATACCGTTGAATACTGAGGCACTTAATTTTTGAAAATCCATGATTACTTTAATAAATTAATAAATAAAATATTTCTGATTATCAACTTTTTGTATTTATTTTGACTACAATTGTTTCGCTACGCTGTAGCTTCGTTAGATGAAGAATGTTAATGATGTTATTTACAGACAAATTTACATTATATATACACAGTTTTATGACATCGGGGTGGAGCGAGCATATTTTCTCGGCCTGAGCAGTGGAGAGTTGGAGAGCTCGATCTGTTCGTTCAGCAAGAGGCCTGATAAATGTTTTTTTATTTATTTCCAGGTTTTCTATAAGGTTTAATTTCCTTCCATTGCTGGCGATGTGGAGGATTTTTAATTATTTGTTGAACTGGTGTTCTTCTTTTAAATGATTAGCATATCTTGTGGTGTCCTTATCATTTAGGAATACTTTATGATGTTCATTAATTCGTTCCTTAAATGCTCTTCCTGTTTGTCCAATATATACCTTAGGGCAATCACCACAATTGAACTGAATAACTCCACAGCGTTGACCTCTTTCAGTTTCGTCCTTATTGTTTTTTATTATTTTTGAGAAAGTGTTATTTATTTTGAAAACTATTTTATTATCCAATTTTCTAAAATATTTACTAATGTTTTGGCTTAAATTACCATTATATGTTAGTGATCTGTATCGTGTATCTTTGTATATTTCTGAAGGAAATATTAAGTTATTATTTGGTGTTCTTTCTGTCTTATTAATTTATTTGCAATATCTATTGCAAAATTATTTTTAATTGTGATGTATTTAATTATATCTATTTCTTCTCTAAAATTTTCGTCTGTCATTGGGATTGCAATTGATCGATATGCTGCTATTTTTTGTGAAATGGGATGAAATTAATTATTGTTTATTGTTGTATCTGTGTGTGTGGGTTTGTGAAAAATTGAAAATTCATGTTTGTTGTTAGTATTTTTAATTGTCGAATCTTTAAGAAATTAATGCACTTATTTGCTTTTTCTTCTGTTGGGAATTTAATGTTTGTATGTTGTTGATTTATTTCCTTTAGCAAATTACTTAAAATTCTGTCCGTGCCACTGAATAAAACCAATATATCATCGACATATCTCCACCAATAGAGGCGATTTTTAAATTGGGGTAATTTACATATATTATTTTCTATATTGTCCATAAAAAGCTCTGCCATTAAGGGGCTTAGGGGGTTTCCCATTGCCAGTCCATCTGGTTGGGTGTAAATCTGGGTGTAATTTTGCTCAATCTAAATATCTAATAGGGACATTATTTCGTTTATGATGACGGGATTTACATTTTGTGACAACAGTTTTTTTTTGTCATATACTATAAACTGTCACTAGTTTTAACAAAAACCGATTCATATCTAAAACTATGTAGTGTAAATTATTTGTTTCCTAATATATGTCCTGTAATTAAGTATTTCGCAAACTCTCCGTGGGAAAGTGAAACTAAAACAAACACGACAGTTACATTAAAATCCCGAAAATCTCGATTGAATAAGTAACGGGGTATTTACTTTTCTTTGTGAACCTCTCGCAGAGAAAGATCTGAATCATGAATGATGTTTATTCGAACTTTAATCGAGCCGTGCAACTCAGACCTCGACGACTTTCCCCTCTCAAATTTCAAACACATCACGTGCTCCCTCTGAAACGATCCTGATGGATTACACTAAAATTCAGCCTGAAATTATTATGAGAAAACATCAAGTAGATGCTGCTCTCGCCAGGAAGCTTGAAAAGTCGGTAATCTGATTAAATTTAATTTTCATAGATATAAATAGGATTATATGTACGTTTAATTGAATTGAGTTAATTTAATTTCTATTTTGCGAGTTATATTTATTTTACTAAGTGGGCTTATTTAAATCCAATGAGAATAACACATTCGCGTTCAGTACTTTTTGAGTATTCTATCTAAAAGATGTTTTAAAGCGCATTATTTGTGATGTGTATTATTACAAATCATCTGTAATTAATCATCATCATCTATTTTAAGAATTGTTGTTATTAGCTATTTATTCAAAGTACTAATATAGTGCTTTTCAGAGGAAATGTAAGGCTCGGACTAACTTTTTTAAGAAATAATTAGGTCTTCCTTCTCCTATTTACTTTTCATGTGAAATACACATGATTAACTGAATTTTTGGAAACGTTCAGTAATAAATGATGACCGGGCTCTTTTTGAACTTAAGAACAAACCAGTGTTTTATACGCCTAGCGAATGAAGAAAAATGTCGAGTATCTATGCAATTTTGAAGTAAGAATGAACCAACATATACTGCCTTTCAAAAAAATCAGAACACAAAGTATTTATTGGACGATTTTAATGAAATTTACAGAATTTGTATTTAATGATTAAATTGTATTGTAGTATTGGATCAAGAATTCAATTTTACTCCCAAATCCAATACTGCAACGCTTATTGAAATCACCAAAGCTGCCAATTTTTAAATAGATATATTTTAAACTATTTTAGTAATGTTTTTGTACTTTTGTTAGCATACAAATTGTGTCAATGGCTGTTTCTTAGCGATAATTTTTTTCATACTAGTCGAAAATTAATAATTTTGATTACACTCGGTATAGTATGATCAAACTATATCTAATTATGTCTGCTAAGAGCATTAAATAAACTTTTAATATACACTGCCGAGCATAAAACTAGGGTCGCTCCGTAATTTGATTTTTTTTTTAATTTTATAATTTCTAGTTTTTTACGTGTTTTTGGTTGTACCAAAGTTTATTGAAAGTAATGAAAATGAATAATTTCAATTTGATATGCTAAGTAATGAAAATGAACAAGTTTACTTTCATACGCTTTTGTTGAAACAAAAGAAAGTTTAAGGACTATAATAGCTATTATTCCCTTCTCTGGCAGTTATAACAGCTTGCGAACGACGAGGCATGCTCTGGATCAGATTTTGGATCATATTCTGCGGAAGATAGTCCCATTCCTACACCAGTATGTCGCGAAGCTCTCTAGAATTTCTGGATGCCGTCACATGTCTCCGTAGACGTTTTTCCATCTCATCCCAAACATGCTTAATTGGATTTAAATCTAGACTGCGAGCAGGCTAAACAAATCGCGTGATTTGACACTCGTCAAGATACTCAGTAACAATTCGAACAGTGTGGGTCCTTGCGTTATCATTCATAAATGTTGCGCCGTCACCAAGAATAACCATGAACGGTAAAACATGGTTTTCTAGAACCTCTGTCAGGTACATATGTGCAGTCAACGTCCCATTCTCGATAAAGGCTAACTCTGTATGAGTGCCAAAAGATATGCCTCGCCATGCCATAACTGATCCTCCACCAAAGAGAAGTTGCTCGGCAATACATGCTTGAGCACATCTCTCGCCTTGTCATCGTCACACTCTTACACGTCTATCTGAGCCGGTAAGACAGAATTGCGATTCATCGAAAAACAATACGCGACTCCAATCCGCTATTGTCCAAGCCAAAGATTCTCGTGCAAAATTCAACCTCGCTATCCGGTGTTCACGGGAAAGCGGCGGTCCAGTAACTCTAGTTCGAGAAGATAATCCAGCAGCGTGAAGTCGCCTCCTAACTATCCACTTACTTATGTTTACATTTCTCACTTCTTGCATATGATTTTGAAGGAAAACTGCTGTAACCGTTCGGTTTCTCAGAGCATTTGAAACGAGAAAGCGGTCATCTCTAGCTGTTGTAGTCCTGCCTCGCCCTGAACCACGTCTTCGAGTAAGCAGACCAGTCTCTTCGTACCGCCACCATACTCGTTGCACACTCGACAGACTTACATCAACCTCTTTCGCAGTTTCGCGCTGACCGCGGCCGTCTTCTAAAGCCGCCACAATTCGTGGCTCAACAACAGTATTTATGCTCATTGCAAAACACTGAAAACGACAACAATACACAAACAATTTGCAACAGATAGATGTCATCACAGAAACAAAAACTATGCTTGTTTATTTCAACAAAAGCATATGAAAGTAAACTTCTTCATTTTCATTACTTAGCATATCAAATTGAAATTGTTCATTTTCATTATTTTCAATAAACTTTGAACAACAAAAACTTTTTTGTTTATTTAAGCAATTAGTTAGTAACCTGTTACAACCGAAAAAACACGTAAAAAACTAAAAATTTCTAAAAATATTACAAAATAAATCAAGTTACGAATTGACCCTAGTTTTATGCTCGCCAGTGTATAATAAATGTTTCATATTTGCTATTTGAAAATAGTTGGTTCATACAAATACGTATACAGGGGACTTATTCTTCTGAGTATTATGGTTGCTATGTTTAAAACAATTTGTTTTAAAACAGTGTTTTAAACATGTTTTAAAACAGCCGCCGTGTTTTAAACGATTTTGTTTTAAATCTTAAATTTGCTTATACATGTTTTAAACGTTAAATTTGTACAAAACGTTTTTTTTCATTATCTTGAATTTGCTAAATTATATTTTATACTACTTCATTAAAAGTTTTTGTTTTCGTTTTTAAATTTTAGCTAAATTGTTGAAGATATTTCAAATTACATTATTATACACAACATATTATTACAATAAAATATCACAACTGTGTGTGCATAAATTGATTATTAGATAGAAAATGTCCCATTCAGGTATACATATGCATACACTGTACATTTTACTACATTCGTTGTTTTTTTAAAAGATTTCAATTTGAATCTTTAAAGGAGAGTTTTCCACTCCCAGTCTAAGCATGAAGTAAAATTTCGAGTTTAGAAAAGCCTAAAATTTGGATTGGCCGCGTAGCGAAGCGGAGCGGCCAATCCAAATTAGGCTTTTCTAAACTCGAAATTTTACTTGATGCGCCACCCGTATAAAACACTGAAATATCGTAAAGTTTAAAATATACGGCTTTAGCAATCTAATACGTAGATGTGAATAAAATATGAGTCAAATTCTGCGCTGAACAAATTTTTTACAACAGTGATTACAGGCAACCCAATAACTCTAACGTATATTAGATTGCCTATAATCGTTGTTGCATGGGTGTGTTTTTAAAACTTCACAGTACATCAGTGTTTTTAGGCGTGGCGCATGAAGTAAAAAGCCTAATTTGGATTGACCGCTCCGCTTCGCTACGCGGCCAATCCAAATTCTTAGGCTTTTCTAAACTCGAAATTTTACTTCATGCTTAGTCTGGGAGTGGAGAACACTCGTTAAAAGCCTTAAATTAACCGATTTGAAACAACAAAGTCCCGCAAATTTAAAAAAAACGCTGTAATCATCGGGATATGTATACTCAAAAGAAAAATGCCCTGTATGTTGTGTTTTAATCGTGTTTTAAACATATTTTAAACACGTTTTGAACATGTTTTTAATTGTTGATGTTTTAAACGACTTTTCAATGAAAAAAACATGTTTTGTAAAAAAAAACTCTTTGTTTTAATTAAAATAAATAAAACATTTTTTTTAATAATCCTGCTAAGTATGCATACACTGAAACTTTTCTGGCATTCGTTGTTTTTTAAAAGCGTTTATTTTGAAACGTCTAACAAGTGTTTCCACGCCTTGATTAAGCATGAAGTAAAATTTAGGGTTTAAAATATCCTGAAAATTTGGATTTAGGCACGTAGCGAAGTAAAGCGTCCAAATCTAAATTTTCGGGCTTATCTAAACTCAAAATTTTACTTCATGCGCCACGCATATAAAACACTGAATACAAGTGAAGTTCAAAATATATTGTACTGTATGCTAAAGTAAATTTAGAACTTCACAATATTTCAGTGTTTTATACGCGGTGCGCAAGAAGTAAAATTTTGAGTTTAGAAAAGCTTGAAAATTTAGTTTGGTCGTTTAATCAAGGAGTGGAAACACTTGTTTGAAGTATGAAATTGAATGGAATTGAACGAATCCCCTGTATTTTTATAACATAGAATTCGATATTTCTTAACATATGTTTTTATTAATTATCATAATCTATTATTATTATTGCTAATTTTGTCATAATTACAGCCTTCATGAAATGTTAATCAGTTAAAGAGTTTATTTTTTTTATTATTTAGATTTTAATAAATTTTCTTAGTTTTAATTATAAAAAATTAGTAGTTTTTTATATTATTTGATCGATTTTAATGAGTTTGCTTTATTTTAATGGCATTTAATGACTATTCTAATAATTTTAATATTAAAAATGTACTCCCAATAAATCTTACGTCGAAAAAACGTGACTGAAAGACCTCAGTCAACTTGAAAAAAATCTATAATGCAAATATCTTTATGTCGGAGGAAAACTACACTAAGCCACATTTTTTAAATACGTTTTTTATACTGTTGTTATCAGGATATTTTACTTTATCGAGTAGTAAACAGCACCGTACATTTTTGAAAATGTGACTAGGTGTAGTTTACCTCCTACATACAGATATAATGAAGTTAAAAATTATAGATATTTGCAGATTCTTAGCACTCTTTATAAACATTATTGCAGTATTATTTAAAATATTACATCACGCTTTCGTCTAAAATTCTTCTTAATCATTTCGAATGATCCAATGAACTTGAAGCCATTAACTACTTTTGTATGATTAATTGATATTTAACAGACAATAACTTGAACATTAAAAACTCCTTATCATCTAACTTTACGAAAAAATCCTTGGATGATTTCCAACAAATTTTGCGAATTACGCAGAAAAATCCCACCCCTAAGTAGATAACAGCAAATCTCCCCGCAAAAACCAATTAAACGATAATTAATTCCCAGTACGGGGGAGAAGCTGAATTTAATGCTTTATTAATCCGGAACGAATTTACAAAGACTTGTCATTGACAGATATTAATAAACAATCTGCGGCTGAGACGCGGCGCGGCTGAGAAAAAAAAGTAAAAAGATATGCAAATGAGTTTGAAAAGAAGCTGTAAGCTAATAGAGGCGAGCTGCAGGACGCTGCGAGGCGAGGGGTCGGGGGAGGGTAAAGGGCGAGGAACGCCAATTGCTCCGACATTTACCCGATTAATCTTCTTCAGACATCCACGGCACCGTGTTCTCAAATTGAATGATTTATTGACCCGTTATCACATTCAAAAAAGGCTTTATTTTTGCTAGGGCACGAGATCATTTTTTAAACGTCCCTCGGAACGAGTTTAATTTGTTTTGAAGGCGGAAGTGGAATTTTTCCAGTTGTTCGATGTTATTTATTTAATTCCGGCGTTTAGAAGGGATTTTTCTGGACACTAAAGAGGGGTTTAATAAATACGGTATTATATATGACATTGTCCTCTGACAACTAACCTAAATTATAAACGGACGGGTTGCAGAATTTGACTTAAAGTTCATTTTTGCACTTTCTATTGTCCTTTTTTTAGATTAAATTTTGAAAGTATGAGTTAGGAACATGGGCACCGGTTCCATCTAGATATTTACAATATGGAAAGACTCTATTAAGGTATGTGGGATGACAGGATGATGGGGGTTTACATATATTTGGCACTTAGTTAGGGAGAGTTTTTAATATGAAGACGAAAATCACTTTTTACTTTTAAATTGAAAAATAATTATCATTTTATGCTTGTTATGGCTTTTGATTCAGAGTTCTATTTCAAAGTATTTATATTTAAGCTAAAAGAATGTGTCATGTTGAAATAAATATATTTCCAAAAAACCATAATAATATAGTTAAGCTACTTTAATCTGGTTGCTTCTTAATTAGTAAAAACAAATGTAATAAACAAAACTTGTTTTCTGAATTTGTTACACTAGGTAACAAAAATGTGTTATCATCACCTAATCTATATTTCATACGTAATAGTTATGAACATATGTTTTTGTCAAATTGAAAAAAATGTTTATTATTTAAAGCTCTTATGTATTGTCGTAAGAATATTGTATTATGAACAAAAGTTCCCTTTTTCTGTAGACATCTTTTATCTCTGCACATTCCCTTAGTAATCCATATAATCACCGTACTTAGAAGCAATTTTTCCATGCTGCAATGAAAGGCATCCAATTTCATGGCAAATGATATCCTCGACATTCATTTTTGTATTCGTCCAGCACAGGCTCGCGCACACAAACACATACCCACATTTCATGATGGTGTTCTCGTTTAATTATGTCTTCCATTGTTCAGAGGCTCGTTCGTGCCAAACGCTCGTTATCTGTCGACATGTGCCGAAAAGCAGTCGTTGCAACCCGCCGCAGGCACAATGGGCATTGTGTTCTCCAAGTGGCCATTGTCTTCAGCAACTGCTGCTACTGCTACTACTGCTGGTGCTGGCATCGCCGTATGTAAGCTGTTTCCATCCACGGTCAGCACCCTTTCGAGTGCCCTGTGCCTGAGGACCGCTCCATCCGAGCCGAAGGGCTTAATCTACCTTTTTCAAACCCTCGCAAAACTACTCTCCGCTCCTCCCTCCATCCATCCGCCCACCATCCACGTATTCAATTACCACGTCGTTTGATTGATACAGCAGTTCAGCAAACAATGCGCGATTTCTTTCTTTGCTATCGCAATCGCGGGCTGTAATCGAATAATTGATTGATGGTGATTTATGATTTTGCTTCGGAATTGTTCGCTATTTGTTATCAAAATTATACAACAAACTAACAAATATATTACTTCGATCTAGTGGCGGCTCGTACAAATGTTATTGGTATGGCTGCAGACATAAACGTACAGGAAATATTTCGTTCAAGTACACATATTTTGATACGGATGTATTTTGAGGCATTCGTTGTTTTTTTAATGAGTAATTTAAAGTTTCGAGCGAGTGTTTCCACTCCTTAATTCAACATAGAGTAAGTTTTCAGGCTGTTCTAAACTCGAAATTTTACTTCATGTGTCAAGTGTTTAAAAGTATATGAGACGTGTGGCAGCAAGAATTGATTTGAAATTGCTGAATTTCGACCAGAAACAGTGCCGACTGAACATTGCTTTGTAGTTGCTTAATGAAGTCAACGACGATCCAGAATTGCTCAAACAAATCATAACTGGTGATGAAACATTGCTGTACGTTCCAATGGAAATTTCCTGAAGAGCCAAGGCCAAAATAAGCTCGCCAAATTTGATTGAATGTGAAGGTTCTTCTTACGGCATAGTTTATCATGAGTTCTTGCCACCAGGTCGTACGGTCGTACAATAAGAAGAACTTGTGGCAATACAACTCATGACAATTTCATCACGATAATGCGCCCGCTCACAATTCACTGTTTGTTCGTTAATTTTTGGCCATAAAAAACACCGTTATGATGCCTAAGCCTCCGTATTCACAAGGGATGGCTCCCTGCGACTTTTACCTATTTTCGAAATAAAAATAAAAAACATGAAAGGAACCATACCGAAAATTGCGTTTTAGAAATGCTTCGAAGATTGGAAAAAGCACTGTCACAAGTGCATTATATCTAAGATTCAAGATTAAATAAATATTTTTTTTTGAGGAAAACGAAAATTTCGCGTGTTATTTGATAAAACCTCGTATGTAAAATGATTTAAATAGATACTCAAATTTTACACCCTTTTAAAATGGTCAGCAGATTAGTACAGGACTAATCTGTACATATAATGATTTGCATAAACATTATGCCATTTCGATACCACAATTCACTTTTGATAAGTTCTGGTTCTGGTTCTCGTTCTTTGGGGAGTGCGCATTTCTGCACTCCACTTAGGCCTCATTAGGCCCATTGTGCTTCCTCCCGTCGATTACCTAGCCTCAGCTTAGCCAGCCTACCTGGCTTTGGTAGTCTAACAAAGCCGAGGTGGGTAGATCCCTTTTGTAGGCCATTGTAGGCCATCTTTCACCCAGTAAGGAGTCTCTAGTTGATGAGAGTGTCAGGTAATCGCTGAGAATGTGTCCGGCAGTCTCGTCTTAAATGTTACACCCTCTGCAAGATGGAGAGTCAACTATCCCCATCCTGTATAGGTTTGCGTTTAGCCCGCAGTGACCAGTCAGGGCGGCAGTTATGCGCCTAAGGTTTTGATAAGTTATACAAATCGCATTTCTCGTCTAGTTATATGGAACGAGCTATATCTACTATTTGTGAAGTATATGTAAATCTGACTGGAAGCAACATTAGCAAATTAAAAATATAAGACCTTAGGTGAGCCTGACTTAATTAAATAACGATCGGCTCGGCAACTTTCGCATAAATAGGTCGTTTTGAAAGCGACGAGAGCAACATGGTTTTTGAAGATGTTTGAAGACGGTTTTCCGGCGATAGTGGCCGAGTGCATCCGTGTGTGACGTATACAGCGTACACACATGCACATACATATATATTGTGTGCGCATTGCCGATAAAACGATGCAAATGTACTCTGTGGAGCAACTCGTGTCGCACAATAGCGCAATCTGATTCCCGCATCCCTTTCGAACCGACGGAATAGCGCCGCTCCCATCCAATATCTACTTGTGAACACACTTCTGGAATTTCAAATACGATCTCATCCCCACACCACCCTCCACCTATATTGACAGCATAGATTAATATCCAATTTTACTGAAAGCGCTTCTTCTAGCGCGCGAGCTTTTTATAGATCCGCTGTAATTTTCGCGAACAACCGGCTCCAATTTGATACCGACAATACGATATTATTTAGTTAGTAAGGTATTATTTATTCAGTTAAATATATTTATGTTTTACATAGGTCAGTTACAATTAAAAATATAAGTATTAACGTATACTAAACATATACAATGAATAATAAAATATTGGTTAAAACAAATACAAATTGAAGTTAAACTCCAAATATTCCTCCCAGCTGTAAAATATATGCTTATTTAGGAACTTTTTCAAGGTAAATTGGAATTTACGAAGTGGCTGACTTTTTATGTTGTCCGGCAGTACATTGTAAAACCTAATAGCATGGTATCTGATTTCGTTTTGGGCTTTACTTAGTCCGATGGTGCTAGCGTATGTATTTGAATTTTGTCTAGGCTACTTATGTACGTTAGAACAGCTTTTATAGAGATGCAGATGATCTTTAAGATATAACACGCATTCGAGAATAGACACGGAAACGTGAGTATCCTCATCTCTATAAAAGCCGGACGACAGCCTCTGTGCATAACCAGACATGATACGTAAGACTTTACGCTGTAGCCCAAACATGCGATGTCTTATCGCAGAGTGACCTCATGCTATTAACCCGTACAATATAAGACTCTGGCATAGTGAATAGTATGCTACAGTATTTCGTTGGAGATTTAAAGAGGCTGCGAATAAGGAAAATGTTGGAACACAGTTTGCTTGCAAGAGCATCACCGTGTGATGCCCAAGTTATGTGAATATCCAACTGTATTCCAAGAAATGTTGCATTGTCCTTTGGGTTGGTTCCTTTTGAGAGACTGAATATCAGGCATTGAGTTTTATTGTTATTAAGTTAGAACCTATTGTTACGAACCAACCCGAGGCCTTCTTCTGCGCTTCCACGTGTAAGCTACTTACAACATCCACCCGTTTCGATTGGCTTATTATTGTCGTATCATCAGCATAGAAGGCGAGTTTTGTGTCGCAGGCAACCGTGTCAAGTAAATCGTTGATGTAAATTAAAAAAGCAGTGGGCCAAGAATGGAGCCCTGCGGCACCCAGTGTATAACCGGCAAGAAGTCAGATAGGCTCTCACCATCTGAGACACACTGCGTTCTACTCGAGAGATACGACAATAATCTCTGTCAGAACCACAATCGCATCAGTAGTGGAGAGTCACTTTCTAATACTATATTGCACGGTTTTTAGGAGACCTGCATTTTTTAAATACTCAGACAATTGCCGTTTCAGAATTTTCTCAAATATTTTCCCGAATAAGGGTAGCAACGTAATGAGGCGGAAGTCATCATTATTCCCTTTCTTGTAAGTTGAAATGACCATCGCTTTTTTCTAAGCCAATTGATAATGTTGCTATCGCATCAATGGCGATGAATGGGTTAAATGACAGAATTTAGGTTATTCGATTTGGTTAATTCTCGCTTCATTTTATTACGATTGATCTAAAGTAAAGTTCAAAATATCAGGTGTAACTCACAACACTAAATGAGGTGTAGTGTTTTTATTATTTAAGATATAAATTTGATATTTGGTAGGTTTATACTAAACACAAATTGGAGTTTAGTAGTGATCAGAAAACTAGTGTCGCTTCCAGTTTCACCCGAAGTGATATTAATGTTGACATTTTTAATGGATAACTCTATATATATTTTTTTGTTTTCGGATGCAGGATGTCATTTTACATACAAATAAATTGTTTTTTTAAATACATATGACTTTTTTTTCAAAATATAATATTGCGTCAAAATAGCAGTCACCGCCTAATTATACACAAAAAAAACTCACTGGGATTTGGCACGATATTCAATTTTCTGTAATGTAAATAGTAAATAAATAAATGAATAAAATCTCAAATCGTCGCAAAGGAATATTTGAAATCTTCACTAAATTAGTTTTTCTATATGCTTTATAGATATTCCAGAAAAAAAAATTAAGACGTGATTACGCTTATTTACCAATGTTTAATATTTTTTTTATAAAATAACGTCAAAAGTAGAAAACAACAGACAAGTAAAAAGTGTTACTCTCATTGAAGTATACCTACTTTTGAAAAATATTTTATCCCTAAATAAGGATGTAGTAGACAAGATAGCGGCATACTACCTTTTAATAGGTTATAGGCCTAAAAATACCAATTTTTAAACCTAATTGGAAGTTTGTTTTCTAATTAATTGGGAACAACATTTTTTTATAATGTAACTGGAATTTTGTGTAACTCCTGATAAACATAACATATTAATATAATAAGTTTTTGTATATTCGTATAGTAAAATGATTTCGACAATAAAAAATTGCATATACAATAAGAGGATAATTTGCAAAATTTCCTTATGATTTCAGTTTGAAGTGGACGAAACTAAAAACTACACATAAGCAACTTTCTAGTTTAAATTAACAATGTTGTTATCTTATGTTATTGTGGTTGGCTACTTGAGGACCGCAAATATTTATAATAATTTAACATGTATTTAGTATAATAAATACAATTATCAAAGTTAATAATCTAGCGTCTAACAAGTTGCGAAGTAATTTATGAATTGAAAAATCTATTAAATACTGGTAATCTATTAAATAAAAACGGGAAATGAAATATGCAAATTTAAAACTTACTCCCTACTTAGATTACCAGCCAACTCTTTAAATCTCGCAGATTCTGTCGACACTCCGACGTAACAAGCCCTTTGGTGATTACGGCGCAGATTAATAAGGCGCAAATTTTTATAGACGCCATAAATACAAAAAAGAATGTGAAGAGCAAAAAAATTGCGCGACTTATTAACGGCGAGATAAAAAGCTGTAATCAGGACAGAAGACACAACTTTTAATGAGAGTTATAAAAAGCAGTCGGAACGAAATTTAATGCGTCGCGAGTTAGTGATTTAGTCCGTAACAGTTTTTTAATTAACTGGTACAGTATGAAATATCACGGAAAGGGCCTGATTTATTGCTGGGCTTTAGTTTAAAATCTGCTTCGGATGCAAGTTTGATAAAGGATCTACTGCGGCTATTATGTGCCACTAGAAAAATTAGTCGGATAACTTGGCTATTGTTTCAGAGTGAATTACTTTTAAATTCGTCAGTTGGCACGTATACAAAATTCCATTCTCATTTCGAGGATTATTAATGATTTGAATCAATTCACTTGGATATAACACAAAACTTATGGCAATGAATCCAATGTTGATATAAATAATATATTTTAAATTTGCACATCTGTAAACAAAAAAAATATTGTAAGAACAGTTCATTGTAGGTTGTAACGATTCGACCCTAGGTATTATACAAATTTATAATTTGTATTTTATTTACTTTGTGTTGTGTAACCCTTTTATTTGTTCACCAGATTCGTTGTTTGTGTCAATATGCATTATCGATAATACTGTATCTCTTTTCCTTTTCTTATTCTGACCAGGAGGATGTGTAGACAATAAATAAAACAGAATATGAGCTTAACGTATGCATAGTTTATTGACCTCTATTATTACATTTCTAATTAACTTGTATTTCTTAAATTATTTAAATTCACAAAATATATTATCAAACGTATATGCTTAAAAACCATGTGCATTTTAGTAGAACTCAAACATTGTGTGACTCTACTTGTGGGAGCAAAATTAACTAACCCCTGCATTTGCAATACGGGATGGAAAACCCACAAAAACCACCTCGAAGCCAGTATCGTCGCACATTCATACAGGAGACAATTAACTAGTGGGTTCGCATCCGCAGTATTTACTCAGGACGACCCTGCACATTGATTACTTTATGTAAACAGCTAGTGGGCTCGCAACTTTATGTTCCACGCTCAGTAAGATCCTACACGTTAATTGGACAGGTAGATTAACTAGTGGGTTCGCATCCGCAATACTTACTTAGGAGGACTCTGCAAATTGATTACGTTATGTAAACAACTAGTGGGTTCGCACCTTTATGTTCCACGCTCAGTAAGATCCTACACGTTAATTGGACAGGTAGATTAACTAGTGGGTTCGCATCCGCAATACTTACTTAGGAGGACTCTGCAAATTGATTACGTTATGTAAACAACTAGTGGGTTCGCACCTTTGTGTTCCACGCTCAGAAAGATCCTGTAGGTTAATTGGACAGGTAGATTAACTAGTGGGTTCGCATCCGCGGTACTTACTTAGGAGGACCCTGCACATTGATTACGTTATATAAACAACTAGTGGGTTCACACCTTTGTTATCTTTTGATCCTCCTATATACTTTCCCCCATTCTTAATGCCGCGCCTAAATCTTTTATAGTGGAACTAGCCCTTGTCATAGAACTTAAGTAAACTCGGTACAACAATTGCTTTACACAATTAAATAGTGGAAGCAGCCTATATCTTACATTTGTTTGTTAGGTAGGCTCAACACTATAACTGTTTTCTACAATTGAACAGTGGGATCAGCTCTCGTTTTCCTGACTTAGGTAGGCTCGGCACTGCCTTCATTAATTGGTTTGATATAGAATTAATCTTACTCTTACGTGATGGTCCTTTCGACGTTGTTATCCCCAATTTCATTCTTAACACCTCACTAAACTCTTTTATCAACATTAATTTACTAACTTAAATCCCACTGAAAGTTCCCACTCTCAACTGCCCTCGTTTCCATCCAAATGCCGACTGTCTTTGTCTCCGTTCAAAAACTCACAGATTTTTAGAATTGTCTCCTCGTTGGTCTCCAAACTCTACCCTTTCCTGATTTTAGGTGTAAACTTTATGTTGTGCCCATATATGGTCATAAAACAGAGCGTAACTTTAATGTCATTGCAATTCCTACGATTTCGCGACCTGGTTGTACTTGCGCTCTTTAAAGCTTGAACTGAATTTTCTTTGAATGTCAGCATCTCTGTACGCCCTTGAACTTGTTTGTTACTTTAAGGCGATCCTGCATTCGTTATTTATTTCTTTCATGCAAAAAAAAATCTGGTTACTGTCTTATTCTCGTATTTATTCGACGATGATATTTCTTTGTCATTTTTTTTTAAAAATAATATGGTAAATTATTTTCGTCAAAAATATTATTTTTGCTGACATTCAATTCTGTAAACTGAAATATATTTGTAATTTCTACTGTAATTTTTGGCTCCATTTGAAAAATTGAATACAAAAGGTTAGTAAATATAATTAATAACATTTAGCTAACGACTTAATATAACTGGTAATGAAAAAGAAAAATGACTGCACTTCATGTCACATTGTACTAAATAAAGATAGGGCCTCGCCGTAGCCGAGCGGTTGAGCCGCTGGTTTCGCCAATCGTTCACGGCGGTGATCTGGGTTCGATTGCCGGCGGGGGCGAGTAATTTTTCTAACGAAAAATACTCGTCTCCGGTTCCATGGATGTGTGTGAATGTGTTGTGACGTCCAAATATAGTTAAATAACTGGAATAAGTTAGTTAATAAATAAATAAGTTAAAAATTGAATGATGTTGGCTAATAGTCGTGAAACTAAGGCCAGGCAAATGCCAAAAAAAAGATGGGGCCTATTTGACCTTAGAAAAAATTATATAAAGATTAAATGAATGCTTAATATTAGTACAACTTACACCAACTATTATGGAGTGTGGTTCACTTTAATTGCGGTTCTTAAAAAAATATATAAAGTTTGTTGCAGCTCTAATTGTGTGTAATACAAACGAAAAACGGCCAATTAAAAATGAAACTACATCAGCTCAGTGTTGATTGTAATGGTAGACTTTAATAAAATTTACAATAACTATTAAAAATAAAACGAGCTTTTATTTTGTGCAAGAGAAAACCAACGTCGATCAATAGACCAAGATTGAATTTTGTCTGAGATAAAGGAATATCGGCCAACTGAAAATTGAATTACAGCATTCTTAAAGTTTACGACAGTACTGTCTAAATCGACTGAACATTACATTTTAATGTAATAACTATTAAGGATAAAAAAAACTATATTTGTTGAAAACAAAAGAAAAATGATTATTTTATAATAAAAATTAATGTTTTTTTTCTTATATAAAATGTTAACCTTACATTAACATTCTAGGCGAAAAAAAAATCCACTTCAACAATCTATAATTCATTCCTTTCCTTGCGTCAATTTCACCACCAGCCCAGAACTTATATTTAATCCTTACGTCAATGAATTCTAGAAATGTTTAGTATTCACTAATATTCTTATACACCTATTTTGTAACTCTTGGATTTTGAGGTATTTTCTTGTTTATATTTAATCGTCATTTCAATAACGAGACAAGTATTAAAAATACATAACCATTTTTTGTTTCATTTTTTTTGTTCTCTGACTATTTGGAATTAGATATATTTTTTAAATTGATTATTCAAATTTAAATTGTGTAGAATTAATAAATTTGTACTTTACCTAAATTATGTGATCAAATGTGTTTTAAAAATAATAGGCTTTATTGTTTTCAAGCGGGTTTATTTTACCATAAATAATTATTTCAAACATCCCCATTAAAAGATACAAACGAATCGTGCTAAATACATTGAATTTTTACTTTCACAACCCCCGATTATAAAAAACAATCCAGTGAATGAATAATTTGACACGGAAAATATCCGTGCAATGAATACTAAATCCACTATTTGTCTATTTTTTATGAAATAAAAAAAACTCAAATTGAGATTGTGTTGTGGATATTTGCCGGCGTGTACCAATCTCGAAAAGGCAAACGCAATCGTGCAAATGGCTATACGAAACGATTTTCTGATAGATTATCCTCTTTGAGTGATAAATTTAGCTCACGTACCTGAAGGTGCTCGCAAGCCTGTGACTTGAATATAACTCCATTATACAAGTGTTTGTTTACTCGAATATAAACGATTCATTCTGTTTCAGGTATTTATATTTGCGTTCGTACGGCTTGGAAAAAAGGGATCGTCTTTTGTGAGGGAAAACAGCTTTGTCACGGAACATTGAATGGCTATTTGTCAGTGAGTACTTTTAACGATTATTTTTATATTTATTTATAATGGTTTACCATTTTAAACATTGCATGGATTTCCATTAGTTATTCTACAATAAATAATGTTCCATTTGTATTGAGGTAAATACGAGAACAGCATTAATTGAGCTTTCTGATTAATGAATTCGATAGAAATAAATGTTTCCAATTTAAATACAATTCACTTTATTAAATTTCACCTCACTCTTTTACTTAAAGGTGACCGTTTCTTATTGTGATATACAAAAGATCGAAATTAACAGAATTTGTAGCGCGTTTATATTTAAAATATTTAAATCAACATCTTCACTTAATACTAAATTAGAGATATGTAAAATTGATTGAATAATTGTTTTATATATATATATACAGGGTGTCCCGTAAATGTAGGGAAATGGCTTAATTATAGATTCCTGGGATCAAAATATGATAGTTTAACATAACTTATCTATATCCAAAAGTTTACGGTTAAGCGGAATTAGTTTTCAAAGTTAAAAAAATATTATTTATTTTATTTATAACAATTGAACGCTATATTCGATCCGACTAAAATTTATTTTGGTTGATTATCATAATATAACACATCAATTCAGTTATTACGGTCATCATTACATAAAAACTAAAATATGTTTTTATTGGCGCACCTTATAAAAATTTCAAAAATACATCCTGAAAGATTAGTTAATTTAAAAGCTTATTTGTCTGTTGATAATGTTTAATATCTTGTACGGTTTTGCCACAAAAAAATAAAATGCAATTAAATTATTTTTTATTATTTAGTAAAAACGAAATCTAATTTTTCGGATGAATAAAAATACATGTTTTTTCTTTGTCGTCGCCATTGTTTAACAAACGTTATTTGTGTATAATATTAATTAACAAGCGTTTTTTAAAAATTAATTGTTTCTTCATTATGGTTTGTAATTATTTATATTCCTCCGGAGCAAACAGATACAGCGAGTTTTTCTTTTAAGTAAACGTATTCCAAATGCAGCCTGTTTTCGGTAAATCTTTGGAAATTCCTTGTTTTTTTCTAAGTTCACTTTGAAGCTTTAAACGAGTGTTTTCTACTCCCAGACTAAGCATGAAGTAAAATTTCGAGTTTAGAAAAGTCGAGAAAATTTGTCTCGGGTCGCTGTGCGACCCTCGCCAATGTCAGAAAATTTACAGCTTATGCAAATGTTTACCTAAAAGAAAAATTCACTGTATCTTGCTTGTATTAGGATTTTGCCAAGGAAATTGAGGATACCATATTCACATTTTATATTTTTATGGCAAAACCGTACAAGATATCAAAAATTATTAACAGACAAAAACACTTCCAAATAAACTAATCATTGGAGTAATCCATGATGAAACAAATTTTTTATAATTTTTATAAGGTGCACTAGTAAAAACATATCTTAGTATTTATTTTGTGGTACTACTGTTTTTATACTTCTTGTCAATCAATGACGACCATAATAACCAGATTAAATTTCAGTCAAATCGAATTTAGCGCTCAATCGTTACAAATAAAATTAATAATATTTTTTTGAACTTTAAAGACTAATTCTGGCTGAGCCGTAAATTTTTGGATATAGATAAGTTGTGTTAAATCATCATATTTTTATAACAGAAATCTATAGTTAAGCCATTTCCCCACATTAACGGGACACCCTTTATATAGAGTGTCCTGTGGCAAATTTTTGATCTATTAGTGAAATAACTCGAAATTAGATTGCTCGACATTTTTCGGTCCTTCCGAATATTGAAGACCATGCTTTTTAAAATCAGATGGCATGGAACGCTTCACGGCTGATCACCGTGCTCTCTGCAAAAAAAACGTATTGCAAAAATATCAAATCTCCGATTGCCGCGCGAATATTTTTTTCGGCGCATCATGGCTTACGAAACATTAATCGTGTTCCTTCAGAGAAATTGATCAGAAGTTGGGTCGAAAATGAAACGGGTACCACAACGCCAAGGAAAGGAATAATGGACCTCAAATTTAAAGTGTACCAAGAATTTTAATTTAAATTTGAACGAGTTAAAACAAAAAATCATACCGGTCGTTGCAAAATTTTAGGGTCCGTTAAGAAGAGGTCATCCGCTGTGAAGGACTTTATTTGAATGATGTTGTGTTTCACAAATAATTTCCCACAGAATACATTTTGATTTAAAATTTTGCTGAATAAAAAATGTTGAAGAAAAAAAAGTTATTTCACTTAAAAATCGGAAATTTGCCTGTATATAACAATTTAGTTGGAAGGGTTTCATTTTATTGTTGAATACTGCAGCGTGTTTTGTCACACAGTGGCTTCGACAGGCAGGATATTATTTGTCTACCAAATAAAGCCCTTATTTGGCAAAACATGTCGTTGTATTCAACAATAAAATAAAACAACATAGTTGGTAGTTTTATATTATTTGGTATCATGGGATTTTATCATGTAAAACTGATAAACGAGCTTTTTGTTATAAATCAGAAAAATTGGGTTGTGTTTTGCAATTAGTAAAAATAAAAACAATTTAAACACAGTTTTAGATGTAATAATTAACCCATTAACAGCCGAGGAATTATATAGTTAACTCTAAAAGTTAATTTTAGGTAAAATTCGCCACTTCTTTTTATGGTTTTTATGAATGACTTATTGTATTAAATATTGTGAATTTTTCTATTAAATAACCATAATGTATACGCTGTAAATCTTTAGGCAATCGTCGATTTTATATAAAAACGTGCAATATAAAGTTTAGAATGAGTGTTTCCACTCCCAGACTAAGCATGAAGTAAAATTTCGAGTTTAGAAAAGCCCCGCGTAGAAAATTTGTCGCTGCGCGACCCGAGACAAATTTTCACGGGGCTTTAAACTCGAAATTTTACTTCATGCGCCACGCATATAAACCACTGGAATATTGTGAAGTTAGAAATACACCAACATTTTTTGTTTTAAATGAGTAATGATCAAAATATTTAAATAATAAAAAAATTACATTTTTCTTCATACATTTTCAAGTCAGATCAAATAATATAATATATCAACGTAACTTATTTCGTAATTTAATTTAAAACAATTAATAATGTTGCGTGTATGCATCAATGGCGCTTAATGGGTTAACTAATATTCTTAGAAAAGGGTAACTTGATCTATCAATTAGAAAATAAAAATACAGAATCTATAAATTCATAAATGACACAATTTTTACCTTTGTTTATATAACTAAGACTTTTTTAGGTCATTATAGTCTCTAAAACTTCAACTTGTGGTTTTCAAACTGAAAGTTTAAAAAAACAAGTTTAAGTTGCCGAAACTATAGTCACTTAATTAAGTCTCAGTTATACAAAGTTAAAAAGTGTTTCATTTATGTAATAACTAATTATTGAATCAACAAATCGAAACGTCAGATGTAAGAAATATTATCTAAAGTTATTTAGAAATAACTTTCACCACACGTGAAAGGAAGTAATATTATTATCAGTCAGATGTAAGTAATCTTATCTAATCTATTATCTAAAGTTATTTACAAATAACTTTCTCCCTACGTGAAAGAAAAACTCAAAATCTAATTATTGGAAATAATAAATAATTTTAGAAGCTAACATTGTATATTTAACTGTAATTATTGAAACATTCTAGGCTTACTTATTTCCCCTGAAAAATAACTAAAAGTCAGATTTATAATGAAATTACCAAATTGTTGTGAAATGAATTACTTTTCTTTTCATGATGAAAAATCGCACTATTGTAAATAGAATTGCAGTTCAACAATAAAAAATGCAATTTTAGAGTGATTTTATCAGAAATAAACTGTATTTCAGATTTAAATTGCATATATTGAAAGTGATTATTTGAAACCAATTGAAAAAAATTCGTTTATGGAATAAGCTTGGCTATCTTCTCAATGGTAAAATATGTGATTTATTTAAGTTTCATAAAATACACTTTGACTTTTGGCATACTGTTGAGATATAAATTAACTCGACTTTGAGTTAAAAATATAAAAAAATGTCTTAGTAAATAAATATTGCACATCTTAGTAATTTTGATGAAATGAATATAATAAAACAAGTTTTAAGTTTATACTATATGATATTCATTAACCAAAATTTTATATAAAATTCGCTGACATTTTTAAAGGTTGAAAGATATAACCTTAAATAATTGTCTTAAATAATGCACATCTTCCTAATTTTTATGCAATTAAAAAAAGTTTTCAAAAATGTATATAATATAAATTGCTGAAGGGTGGAATAGTTATTTTATGAATTTTAAAAATTGTCTGAGTAAAATAGGTATTACATACACATGATTTAAGTTAACTGGAATTACTAAAAAAATTATCCAGATAATGTGTCTTTTGATGGGTGGGTTGATAATCAACACTCCTAAGAATTAATAATACATGTATTTTGATGTTTCAAAAGAAAATTTTTGGGTCGAATCAAAGTAGGAAGAAATGAACGAACTAAATGTTGAAAATTATACATGGTAAATTTAATATTATCTTAATATCAATAGTTAATCTCAGGTGATAATAGAATTGTTTAAGTATACAGGATGTCTACGCTCAACTGTTCGTTAAAAGTTTATGGGGTTGCCATTGCACTAAAAATTTGAAAAAAATCCTTGTCATATGGTTGAATCAGTCCTCCGTATATGAAATATTTGCAACTTTATGTCACTTCTGGTTCCACCGAAAGTAGCACTAAATTTGTTATTTTAAATAGAACACCCTGTATATTAGTCATTTTTTAGATTCCTCGTTTAAATTGCAACATATTTTATTCGAACATATGTACACTTATCCCTTATAGTTTTCAAGAAAAAAAATATATTTCTAAAATTTTGACCTCTAAAAGGCATCTTGATATCTGTATCTTCTCTTAAGAATAAGATAAAATATGATTTATATCTCTACTTATACCTAGAGGATGCCTCTGTGAGTAAAGTAATTAAAACTGTTAATTTTGACAATAAGTGTTCTTAAAATATCAATATCGAAGTGCCCTCTTCAATATCTCGTATTTCCTTCCTAGAGTAACCATAAATATAGTAAATAATTAAAGTATGAAATATTTAACATTTTTAGTATTATATTTTGTTATTTGTGCACACCATGCACGTTTTTTGATCAGCTCCATGTGAATTTCGCTTATTTGAAGATATAGAGAATTTGCTTTCATTTTTTTTAAATGTATACAAGTATCTCAATAATTAACAAGGTTGTTATGTTCAAAACACTTTGATTTAAAACAGTGTTTTAAATATGTTTAAAAACAGCCGTCATGTTTAAAACGGTTTTGTTTTAAACATGTTTTAAACCTTAAATTTGTTTAAAATATGTTTTAAAGGTTAAATTTGTCTAAACCGTTTTTTTTTATCTTAAATTTACTAAATACTACTTTATAAGGATTTTTTGTTTATGTTTTTAAACTTTAGCTAAATTGTTGAACATATTTCAAATTACATTATTAAACATTACATTTTATTACAATAAAGTATCACAACTGTGTGTGCATAAATGTGATTTTTAAATACAGAAAGATTTTCTTTTAGGTATACATATGCATACACTATAAATTTTACGATATTCGTTGTTTTTTTTTAAAGATTTCAATTTGTATCTTTAAACGAAGGTTTTCCACTCCCAAACTAAGCATGAAGTAAAATTTCGAGTTTAGAAGAGCCTAAAAATTTGGATTGGCCGCGTAGCGAAGCGGAGCGGTCAATCCAAATTAGGCTTTTCTAAACTCGAAATTTTACTTCATGCGCCACACGTATAAAACACTGAAATATCGTAAAGTTTAAAATATACGGCTTCAGCAATCTAATATCTAGATGTGAATAAAACGTGAGTCAAATTCTGCGCTGAACAAATTGTTTAAAACAGTGATTATAGGCCACCCAATAACTCTAACGTATATTAGGTTGCCTTTAATCGTTGTTGTATGCGTGTGTTTTTAAAACTTCACTGTAAATCAGTGTTTTTAAGCGTGGCGCATGAAGTAAAATTTCGAGTTTAGAAAAGCCTAATTTGGAATGACCGCTCCGCTTCGCTACGCGGCCAATCCAAATTCTTAGGCTTTTCTAAACTCGAAATTTTACTTCATGCTTAGTCTGGGAGTGGAAAACACTCGTTAAAAGCCTTAAATTTACCGCTTTGAAACAACAAATTCACGCAAATTAAAAAAAAACGCTGTAATTATCAGGATATGTATACTCAAAAGAAAAATGCCCTGTATGTTCTGTTTTAAACATGTTATAAACACGTTTAAAACATGTTTTAAACACGTTTTAAACATGTTTTTTGTTTTAAACGCTGTTTTAATGAAAAAAACACGTTTTATAAAAAAACTGTTTGTTTTAATTAAAATGAAAAAAAATCGTTTTTTAACAATGCTGATAATTAATAACACTGTTGTATTTTTTTAGTAAACTTTATTTTCTAATGCTAATGAGTGCTTAGCACTCGAAATATGTATCTAACGGTTACAAAATATAGTATAGAGAAATTTGTATTCTTTCTTCATACTTTATTTTGTAACCGTTAATTAATTATTGATTAAACTCTTCACGAAACTTAAAAACATATATTAATTAATACTGTTGGTTGTAACATATGTAATCAACATTGATTACATAATCCATAATCAATAATTGTAAATGTACTTATTTGCTTCTCCAATAGTCAAATGGACTTGAATTGAACTTTACGTAATTACCAGCGAGTATTAGTAGCAACGTTCTAGACTGTAGCCTTTCAGAAAATGAGACGACCCACATTTGCAGCATGAATGGAGGAAACCTCTACCTCTAGACCGAGACCTATTCATTGAGCGGGAAAGTTTTGAAAGTTGTGCGAGCAGCTGAAATAAATATTTATCGTTATGCCGTGCACGGCATCGTGATTCAGTAGAACGTTCCAGAATCGATGTTTTTAAATAATTTTAGACACACCGTACATTACAATCAGCTTTTTTTTATTTTGAATTGAAATTAAAGTTATTATTAAGCTTATTATTACTCAAAAAAATTTATATAATATGTCAATATCCAACACTTTTACAATGATTTAATTTTATATGTTAATCTATGATGCAATTCATGTTCACTGCATCAAAAAGTAAATTAAAAAAATATATCAATGTAAAATATTATTAAGTACGAGTATAATATACGTTCATTTGAATATTTGTTAGAGTATGTGAAATTAGCAGTATATTAATACGGTAACTACCACTTGTGATTAATGCGCAAGCTTTAATTTAAATCAATGTTTTATACCCCTGTCGTATGAAGTAACATTTCGAGTTTAGAGAAGCTTGAAAATTTGGACTGCCGGCGCGCTACGCTTCGCTTCGCTCCGTCATAGTTTATGAACATGCTAGTGAGTGAGAAGCTCGAAAATAGCCTACAGGGGTGCGTCACCGCAATGGAAAATCGTCTTTTTGGTAGTAGTTCACTAGACTAATTTAGAGGGCGCGAGCGTTCTCTAAAATCGTCGGCAATATTCGAGAGGAATTTTTGAATTTAGAGCGTATTCTCCCGGTTTTTTGCATTCTCCTCGGCTGCCTTAACTTACAGCCCGTATTCCATGCAGCCGACCTGGCCAGTTAGTGTTTGCTCCTAGAAAACGTTCCACGGCACATTCTTTCAGTTTTGCATAATTTGTGGATGATAGATTTTCCGTAAGGTATTTTTAATTTCTATAGTTAAATGTACTGCTATTTGATAGACTATTATACGTATTAGGTTAGTTCTATTTTGATTCATTTAGTTGAATTTCGAGAATCCTTTAAATCATCATGCCTATAATATCTTGTAAGGTATCAGGCGGTAAATCCAAAAATAATGCATACTGATGAGACATAAATGTTGAAACACAAATAATTTCCTTGCAACTAAGATTTATTTCCTTCATTTATGTTCAAAGTTATTATTATTAACTATTTTTGTTTATTATATATTTTTGGTTATTTATGTTTCTTATTGATACATTTTTTTATATAATATTTACTTTTCTTGTCTTAATTTTATTTCTACCAGTGTATACTTATATTCAGAAATTAATTGCAAAATTATAAAAATTATGAAGGTAGGTGTTAATTTCTATTAATTAATCAAGTCAATAATAAAAATAATTTATTTATTGAGAATAAGAAATACATGCATTTATACACAAACACACACTGCGTGTATGTGTTAACACACACACGCGGTGGTGTCTATGCGTAAGTGAATTTTACATTATAGATTTCTGTTTTCACTAATCAAACATGCAACTAGACGCACACTAACAGGAATATATGCGTTTGGGTTAGTGATAGTTCAGTCGACTGTAATAGATGGCGCTCCGAACCATTTTAGTGCGGTACATGGGATGTCGCTTCCTTTGTGTTCCGTGCTAGCATAGCAACATAGAAGCGAGCATCGATCATCAAATGCCGCAAGTAAATCATGCGCATACGCGTGCTGGGATCTGGTGTAAGAGCGACAATAATTATTCGGTAGTAGTATTCAATTTGTCGAGCCATGATGGAGTCACGAACAATACGCGTACAAAAAAGTGTTTGCTATTTTAGATTCAGCTTATAAATATTATGCATGCCTTCAATAGGCGAAAGAAGTAAAATGAATAACCAAGAATGTTGAGCATCCGTCTTATCGACAAAACATTTAATATCTCTTTTTCTCTACCGAGTTCGTTTCTAATTTTATAAAATATAAAACTGTGTAACCATCGACGTTCGCAGTATAAGGAAATTTCTGTTTCACCTTATTTCTTTTCGTGCTTATACAGAATTTCAAGTCAATGGTTTCATATTATCGTTTCTTTTAATAATAGTGATTTGTAGTGATTTGTATTAAATGCATATCAGTTGTCATGATTATATAAATTACAATTATATAGCCATTATATTAATTATATATTTTAATGCAAACTCAATTTTTCCCAACTCGATCCATTAACGAAAATCCATTAGTCGTCAATACAAATTATAAGTATTTTCATTGTTTAAAAACAGACTATTTGGAATGCTGGTTATTTTGACACGTACGCATTTACCAGGGACTTTATTGCGGGCTATCCATTAAAGGTACAAACATTTCAATTGTTTATTAGTTTGGTGAAGAAAAACACTTGTTTTGTTCCTGACACGTGTTTCGGTCTTTACAGATCATTCTCTAAGGTTAAACAGTTTTAACTTTTGTTTAATCTTTGAGAATGATTTGTAAAGACCAAAACAAGTGTCCGGAAACTGAAAATAAAATCATGGAACAAAACAAGTGTTTTTCTTCACCAAATTTGTACATCCGGTTCCATCAAGAGTGTAGCGCAATAAGTATTAACTATGTTTATTAAATCATTTACACCTATGCATTATATTGTATTTATATTAACGAATAATTTACGCTGTCTATACAACGGGTGATAGTATTCACCCGTTGAATAGTCCGCATACTTTTTTAATACGAGATGCTTCAAAACAGAACTTTCGAATAGCACAATGTCTTCTACACTGATCGATGACATCTTGAAAACTAATTAGAGATAATATTAGTCGTGCACGTTGGTTATTATGCGCATGAATTACCTGCGGCTTTTGATGATCGATGCTCGCTTCTAAGTTGCGCACGCACATCGATGCATGCAGCTAGCATCGATGCTAGGCTAGCTTCTAGCTTCTTACTCTCCCGCATATTCATAACCATACCCAAATTTTCAGGCTTATCTAAAGTCATTGAGTGGTCTTTAAAACTGCGTTATTTTGTCCGCCAAAATAACTACACTGGAAATGGAGCACTCACGACATGGGCCAGTGTCGCTTTCTTGCCCTCAATCGGCTCGAATGCAAATTTTTCTGTAAAAAGTTTGGAAGCAGAAAACGCTATTACCTTATGCTTAATCTAGGACTGGAAACCTACAGTAATGGACAAATGAATATAGACAATTATATTATCTTTGATATATTTTAATGGTATTCAATCTTAAAACAAATAAACATTAGAATGAAACTATGTTGCAAAATGTTAACAGAACATATTCATATTTTTTAATATTTCCAAAAACCTATTATTATTAAACATATAATTAATTTCTCACTTAACCCGTGGTGAAACATTTTTGAATCTAATTCTGGAAATGTTATTAAAACACTAAATTAGTGAAATAAACCAAGTGTTTTATTTAACCATCCAGAATTAGAATTTATTTATAATTGTTAAAAATGTATAAATTAGTTAGAAATATATAGACATAACTGAAAACATATTTAATATAACAATGATTGTCAAAAATTAGATGATTTCTTTTTAATAATGTGTTCAGCATTTAGTAGTGTATCTCTTATTGTTAATGACTTCTTGGCATCTTCTTGGCATTCAATGAGACAGTTTAATTATGCAGGCACTACCAATACTATTCTATTTTTCTTCTTATCCTTCTTATTCGTGATTTTTTTCTGTTGATCTCTAAGATTTCTGTTCATGTGGTACCCCAAATACTCGACCGGATTTAGTTTGGAAGTGTTGAATAAAGTTTAAACTCATTTTAAAATAGGATTTAACTCCTTCACTAACTTGAACGTATATTTGGAGTCGTTGTCATGTTTAAGCGAAGATCGTAGTGGCATATTATTCTGTTTCAATATATCCCAACACATAAACCTATCCATAATGCCTTGAATTTGACTGTGTGCATGGTTCAAAGCCTGGAAAAGAAACCCCAAACCATGACAGATACACCTAAATATTTTATTGTGGGTTATGTTAACTCAGGGTGTCAAGTTTAATTAACAGGGTATCTAACATAACGTCTGCCATTAGATCCATACGTATTAAACTTGAACTTAACGCTAAAATATATAATTTCCCAATCATTTAAAGTCCACCGCGGATAACAGTGAGACAATTCTAAAAGAGCCTTTTAGTTTTCATTTGAAAACAAAGTTTTCTTAACTTCATGTCTTGCAAATAAATTTAGTGCATTCAATCTTCGTCTAATTGCTTTTGTTGCGATATTAGGTAATTCTTAAGCTAGAAATTGACTTTAAATTTGGATATTGTCTTAAAAGGATCTCTCGATGAAATTATTTTAGCCACTATCACGCTTCTTTTATTGCATTTTTTATGATGACCCCTTCTTATTTTCCTTCACACAGTGAACCTACTTGTATTTTTGTTTGATAATTGCCCAAACTGATTTCACTTAAATAATTTAATAACTTGTTTTTTAATAGAAAAGAGGATTTCAACACCACGCGGCATTTCAGAAGAGCCTAAACTAACATTCTTTGCTCTTATGGTGCACTTTTTCGATTGCATTTAATTAAAATATAAATCATAAATTGTTTGTCTATATATTATTGTCCTAACATAAATTATTTGTCTATCTCTTTCTGCGTAGTTGCTGAATGTCAAACACATATATAATTATTGCCAATCATTAGAGTAAAGTTATTGATAAATCAATGAATAATTAAATAAAATTATAAAAAACTGTAGAGATGTTTAATTGTTTGTCTATATAATTTTGTCCATCACTGTAATATAATGCGTAGATCACATGGCCTGGTCATAGAGAGGTAGTGTTAGGGAAATTATAGAGATCAATATGCCTACTGTGCCAATTGAAATTAAGTCTGCCAGCTGCAGCTCTACCTACCGCATATTTTCCTTTGTGCGAATCTCACCTATTGTACAGTATTCTGGCATGGGGACATTCCGCTACTATAAACCGCATGTTTGGTCCTCAAAGACCCACAGTTAGGGTAATATCGTGATTAGGATACCAAAATGACTGCAAGCCTACATTCATAAATCTTGCTATTTTAATATTCCCCTCGTTGTATGTATTGGAATGCCAGATTCATGTTCGAAAAAACCTATCACCCTACTTCACGCACACTGATATACACCACCACAATACGAAAACAAGTCATAACATTTACTTACAAAATAGGCGCACATGTAAATCACAGAATGGTGCAAACTACTACGGACCCAAAATATTTGATTTCTTACCAGAGCCTGGTAAATCATTTGGAATTAAACAATTTAGGAATGCAATAAAAAAATATCTGTAGGGGAAAGCATTATATAACATAAACAAATGCTTAACTGATAGTTACACACGTCATGCAAGTAACCTGAAAGTGTAGCAGCACTATCTGACAATTCATTCGATTTTACTTTTACTAGTATAACCTAATATTTGTCTTGTTTATGTATTTATTTAATCATATGTTTATTGTAAGAAGTGATTATTTACATGTTTTTCTTGTATTATATTTTATTATAGACACCTGAAGAATGTACGCTGATTATGGCTCAACATGAATAAACTACTATAGTATGTCCACCAAAAAAATACCTCTAGAGTGCCATGATTATATACTTTTTCTAATTTAAGTTGGCTACACGCTTTAGGAATTGACATATAAAACGTCAGGCATAATAATTATAATGTATAATTTTAGAGTTGCCAACTTACAATATTTTCCATGACACTCTAGAGGTTTTATTTTATTGAACATATGATACTAGTACTACTAATAGGGTTATTCCATGTCAAATCAAGACAGTTTCAGTTTTTTTTTAATTTGGTCACTTATCGCTGTTATACACAAAGAAAAAATCCAATTTTGTGATATAATGTCAAGCCGTTTTGAAAATATAGGCATCTAGATTTCAGAAAAATAGAGTCAAAATCGCAAGCCGCTAAATTTTTAAATTACGATTACTGGTCTCCAAATTGAGCTAGAGATGTGAAACAGGTCTTATTTTGTACCATTTTTTTTATGAACTTTGTATTATGTTTTTTTGAGTTAAAAAACTGCTATTTTTCATTTTTTTATTTAAAGTAAAATTTTAATTTTGAATTTCTCAAAAATCGCATATTCAAAAATGTCTAAGATAATATATATAACAATTCATGCAATTGTTAAATAACCATATAAATTGCAAAGTGGGATCAAAATGTTTTTATATTAAAAAAAAAACTTGTTCAATTTATTTTAGAAATATTTAATGTAAAAACTCAACGAATTTTTTTTTTTTCAATATGAACCCATCATGATTCAACTTTGAAATTTGTAGCGATAATTAACAATTGCATGAACTATTATATATATTATTTTAAACATTTTTGAAGATGCGATTTTTGAGAAACTTAAAATCAAAATTTTTATTTTGAATAAAAAATAGAATAAAATAGCGAATAATTGTGTTGTTTATCATATAAAAGATCAAGAAAAATGCTATAAAATGAGACCTGTTTTACATTTCTAGCTCAATTTAGAGAGCAGTAACCGCAATTTAAAAATTTAGCGATTTGCGATTTCAACACATTTTTAAGAAATTTATATCTTCAAAACGGCCTGACATTTGATCCTAAAATTCGGTATTGCTTTTTTCTATATAAAGGCAGTAAGTGAACAAAATTTAAAAAATATAATATCGCAAGTGTGTTGATTTGATATGGCATTGCACAATAGTGAAATTTAATATAAATAGTAAAAAGTAAATAATCAAATCCGATTATAATACATTTTCTAAAAATTGTTAAGGAACATAAATTTTAAATAAAATCGTCAAAAGGAACAAACATAAATAAATCAATAACATTTGTAAATGTTACAATTTCAATAAAAATGAAAATGCAAGTATAATTTTTCAATTAATTTTTTTACAAACCGATCAAATTAAATTTATTAATTTAATTCCGAGATCCATTTACAATATCAAATTATACAATTTTATTGAAAATACTTATTAGAATTTAGAAAATACGTTAAAAAATTAATAAAAACAATATAGAAATGTTGAAATCAATAAAATGAATAGATGAATAAGTTTTTTCGTTATTTTTCGTTGTTTTTCTAAAAACTTCAAATACTGTATAGTTGAGGCTGTTAGTTGTTAAAACTCCATAATACCAATTTAACAAATCACTTAATTTGTTTAGGTTTCAAAATTATATTTATTGTACTACAACAATTGTTTCACCACACTGTGGCTTCATCAGGTAACTGTCAAGTTGAAGCTTCTACCGAGTGTTTACAATCCCAGAAAATTTGGTTTAGTCGCGTAGCAAAGCGAAGCGATCAAACCAAATTTGTAGGCAACATTTGTGTTTCTAATGGCAGCATATTAATATATGCATTTCATCTGTAGTTTTTACACTGAGTTCAACGGTGTGCCACATATGCACGTTTTTACAAATGTATTTGTTTATGGTATGTAACCATGGAAAAAAACATTTTATTTAAACAAAAAGTGCTTGTTGACATAACAACTCATAATCAATCCATAGTAGTATTTTTTTCAAATAAGGTTTTGCATTTATCTTAGCAACTACTTAAAGAATTGCAATCTTTGAAAACAATTGAATAGCTAACAATAAAAAAAGTAAATGTGTGACATATCATCAAAATCAGGGTGAAAAATGCAGTTCAATGATATACATTTCGCCATATGCTTTCATTTTAAAAAACAAAAGTTAATGTTGATAAAACAAAAACGAATCGCTTGAAAATTTAAATCGATCACAAAAAATGCGCCATATCATTTACTTTGACAATATTTATACAGATTTTCAATAAAATTACAAATAATAAAGATAACTGCAAAGGTTTTTAAAATTTTAATGTTTTCGCAACTAAATTTAAGTAAACACATAAAACTGCACAACATTGCCCATTTAACCAAATTTCTTTCATTCAGATTTCGTAAATTCTAATTTAACTATTTAATTTTTGCTATATCTAAGCCTGGCGACATACAGGCATTTTTTTTTGGTATACATATCACGATTTTTAAATGTAAATTTTCATACATTCGTTGTTTTTTATAAAAGCTGTCAATATACACTTTCTAACGAGTGTTTCCAATCCCAGATTAAGCATGAAGTAAAATTTCGAGTTTAGTAAATCCTGAAAGTTTGGTTTGGTCGCTCCGCAAAGCGGGGCGACCAAACCAAACTTTCAGGATTTTCTAAACTCGAAATATTACTTCATGCGCCACGCGTATATAACACTGGCTTAAAGTGGATTTCAAAATACTTTCATTCCTTTGTTTAATCCTCTCATCAATACATTCTACAAATATTTACTATTTATTAATATGCGTATACACTTTTTGTTGTAACTCTCGGATTTTAAGTTATTATCTTTTTCATATTTAATCGTAATTTCAATAACGAGGAGGTACTATAAAAAAAACATTTTTTTGTTTTATTTTTCGTCGTCTAATTATTTAGAAGGGGAAATGTCCCCCACCCCCCGTGGATCCGGGCCTGGAATAGCAACTACCATAAAGCACAAAAAACGTGATTGATTGATAAAATATATATATTGCTATAATCTATAATGCATGAACTTTTACTCATCGAATTTTTTTGTCATGAAAATATTCGATATTTTGTTACAATTAGTACGTGGGTCATGTAGCTTACATTCGTGAAAAACGCAGTCGTCCGTAGTTATGACGGGAATCAGAAAGGTTGCTGTCACAAAACGGAAATTACGAAAGGGCGACGGTGTATATAGATAAAGGGGGGATGAAGGGTTCTTAGTAAGGGGGGCTGGCGGGTGGCGGCTTGGTCTCCTTGGAGATGGGCGCGAAGATTGGCAGCAACGGTGGCGCGGTCTTACACGTCAGACTGATTGCGCCTTTTGTGTCACCAACTCTCTACATCCGGATTTTCAACTACACCCTGTTTACATCCACTTAAATCATGTATACATACCATCCGCCATATCCTAGAGCCAACCCTCCGTCACAATTACATTTTGCGAAAATCCGAAATCTGAATATTTCCCTCGCAAATCGCCTCGGACGTGGAACTAGCTGTAACAGCGTCACGTCCGCAATAAAACAGCCAGAAGATATTGGATTAGATATCCGGACTCATGAATTTTCAACTTGGAACAAACGTGGATCCACTTGTTGCGATTTTGCGAAATGTTTCGCTAGTTTGTGGATGGATTACAGCCATTAACATCCGCACATACATATCGTGGGGCATATTTTTAGCGGATGTTCGTATTGAAAAAGCACGGTTTGTTCATGTCTCGTCTTTTGTGTGCTCATTCAAACAAGATAGAGGATGATGTATTCTTTCATCTTCTCTACGTGTGGGTTGAGTGCATACATGACATCACTGCTCTCTCAATGAACAACGTACTACACAGCTAATTACGTTATTGATTAGCTTTTCTAACTCAACTACGCAGTTTCATATTAATAATAACTAACCCTTGAAAGTATAAACGTACATAAAAGTTGAAAATAAGTAGTTTAAATATACTAAATAATTGTTTTACTATACCGAGTGTTTACCACCAAAAATCTAGTTATAGCAAAATACGTTTATTAAGAATTTATTTAATTTTAATACACTAATGCCCGGTATTATAAACGATTAATAAATCATTAGGTAACTATTTGTGAAGTAAATTCATTTATGCAGTAAACTAATGGTCAAATAAAATTGTGTATTATGAAGCAAACCTACCAAATAAATAGCAATTCTATAAATAAATAATTTAGTTAGTAGAGTATCTACCAAAATTAAACATTTTCATTGTAGCGATAGGTAGAACCATTAATTTTTAAAATTGAATTGTCAATCTTTCAATTTGAACTGTCAAGCAAATTGGAAATCTAGTATAATCACTTATAATTATTCTACTTAATTCTAAGTGATTATACTCAATTTTCAATTCCAACCGTGCGAAATAGGACAGAATTACACAGAACAAGAAAAAAAACTTATTAGAAATTTTAAAAGACTTAAACGAGTGTTTTCCACTCCCAGGTTAAGCATGAAGTAAAATTTCGAGTTTAGAAAAGCCTGAAAATTTGGTTTGGTCGCGTAGCGCGAAGCGCGGAGCGACCAAACCAAATTTTCAGGCTTTTTTAAACTCGAAATTTTACTTCATGCGCCACGCGTATAAAACATCGATTTCAAGAGAAGTTTACTCATTCACAATATTTCAGTGTTTTTAGTGTTGAATACGCGTGGCGCATGAAGTAAAATTTCGAGTTTAGAAAAGCCTGAAAATTTGGTTTGGTCGCTCCGCACTTCGCGCTACGCAACCAAACCAAATTTTCAGGCTTTTCTAAACTCAAAATTTTACTTCATGCTTAATCTGGGAGTGGAAAACACTCGTTTAAAGCTTCAAATTAAACTAATTTAAAAAAGCGTATGCATATTTATACATGCTTCGCGCTACACAACCAAACCAAATTTTCAGGCTTTTCTAAACTCGAAATTTTACTTCATGCTTAATCTGGGAGTGAAAAACACTCGTTTAAACCTTCAAATTAAACTAATTTAAAAAAGCGTATGCATATTTATACATGAAAAAAAATATCTCTGGTTCTGTCAAAGAGTTGCTTCTGACTTGAAAATCTCTAGGTTTTCGACGTCTTAGCATTTCTTGTGGTTTAAATTAATTACTGTCGGGGAAGATATTATAAGCGGACCTACATCTGACACTGATGATCGGGTAGGCATAATAACCCTAATTAATAAATACAAGTAGTAGAATCTAATGTAATTATACTAATGTACTACACTTTTGACTTTTAACTGTCAAATTATTTAGAGAATAAAATGTACTTGGTGGAAAAACATGGAAATACTTTACTGATAGGATTTATTAGACAAATAAAGTTATTTTTGAGTTATAATACCGAAATAATTGGAATAAATTAATTTATTCATAAAGTAAATTTTATTTCAGGAATAAAACCTTTTATAATTCTGGGCATAAGTCGACTGTAAATTATAAACGTACATATCTAAACTGTATATTTTGAACTTAACAATATTTCAGTGTTTTATAGGCCCAGCGCAGGAGTCGGCATACCGCGGATCGCAAGCCTCTTTGAGCTAATGCACGCAGCTCTTCCCTAGATGATTACATATATTTAATGTGATCTAATATTTAATCTAAAATATAATTTGTAAAAAACATAGGATGCCAAAAGTAACGAGTAAAATGTCAAAACTGTCAAATTATCAAAAAATGTCTTCTTGATTAAACATGTAGTAACATTTTGAGTTTAAAAAAAACCTGAAAATTTGGTTTGGTCGCTCTTGGTCGTGGGCCGACTAAACTATATTTTAGGCTTTTCTAAACTCGAAATTTTACTTCAATATAGTAAAGCAATATATTTAGAACTTCATAATATATTAGTATTTTATTTATTTTATTTATTTATTTATATACGGGAAACCCCTTCATAAAAACAAGAACTGAATTGTAATAATGTACAATACCTTAATTTAAATTAAACTAAACAATTTTTTTTTTAATAATATGAAACTTTAAGTGCAAACAAAATTAAAACATATTAAAAAAAATGCAGCAAATTACACAAGATTAAAAAGTAAACAAAGTGAAATTCAATATTATACACAGCACAGTAAACTAAACTAACAGAAATCATTTTGAATACTATAAAATTAACTAAAATAACTTAATATAATATTCATCTATAGATACAAATGCGCTACCCTATTTAAATATGATATATATATATATATATATTTATAGGCGTTTAGAAAGGCCTGAAAGTTTGGAAATGAGCAAACAATGAATGAAATGTTTTATTAAACAAAGAATTTGGCAATTTGCGCTTGGACATCATCTACACTCACTTTGGGTCGCGGATTCGACCCCTTCGCTAAATGATAATATGAAAACAAGTTGAATTTGTAGTTATCATGAGAATTATTCCCCTTTCCATTATTTTAATCCTAAGCTTCTATGTCATAATTAGTAAGTGGGAATGTTTTAGAGAAGTTGCCGCAGTTCATATAATGAATTGTAATGAATGTCTTTCATAAGTTTCATTTAAGTCTTTTAGTGTTATTTGTAATATTCCCATAGAACCCACACACAATGTAGATAGTTTAGTAACTAAAAATAAACTTTTTAGAAAAAAAAATATATCATACAAATTTATACTTTGTGATCAAATAGTGCTTTTCCTGTTAGCATCACTTTCGAAGTTTATTTAAGAGTGTTTTTGTGTAATAAATATTTACAAAAAACGATAAAATAAATTAAGGACGTGTTGATATAAATATAGTATGTTCAATTAAAAAAACCTTAAGAGTGCCATGATTTAATTTTTTTTTAAATTTAAGTAGGCTACACGCTTTAGGAATTGGCAAATAAAACGTCAGGCATAATATTTATGTAAAATATCAGAGTTGCCAACCTACAATATTTTCCAAGGCACTCTAGAGGTTTTTTTTATTTCACATACGATATATGTTAACTTGACGGTCTTATAATCGAATTTACATTTTAAAATTCTGATACTTGATCTTTAGGAAAATCACAAAAGGAAATAGACAAAGTAACAGCGTTACACAGGGCTTGATAAAGTGCCTCATCTTTAACGGATTATTTAAAAAAAATGCTTCATTGTAGCTACCTAATGATCTTATATATAAAATTTATATTATTTAAAATAAATTTGCATATTTGAAGCACATTTTCAAATGTAATAGCCTTACTTACCTACGTTTATCAATAGACAAGAAACCACACTCCTATAAAAGCTATTGGTTTAACTTATCAGTGGTGACATACAGCGGGGCGCTCGTATTATTTTTAGTATTTACAGGTTGTTTGTGTAACTTACGTGACACTGAGATAAAGATGTGACCGCTTTTAAACAAGGTTGTTATTTTTAAAACACTTTGTTTTAAAACAGTGTTTTAAACATGTTTAAAAACAGCCGTCGTGTTATAACGGTTTTGTTTTCAACATGTATTAAATCTTAAAATTGTTTAAAACATGTTTTAAACGTTAAATTTGTCTAAAACGTTTTATTTTATTATCTTAAATTTCGTAAATTATATTTTATACTACTCCATTAAGATTTTGTGTTTCCGTTTTTAATTATTAGCTGAATGGTTGAAGATATTTTAAATTACATTATTAAACATAACATTTTATTACAATAAAATATCACAACAGTGTATGCATAAATGTGATTTTTAAATACAGGGTATTAATCTTTATCTACATATGCATACAATAGGAATATTACGACATTCGTTGTTTTTTTAAAGGATTTCAATTTGAATCTTTAAACGAGGGTTTGTCACTCCCAGACTAAGCATGAAGTAAAATTTCGAGTTGTGAAAAGCCTGAAAATTTGGATTGACCGCGTAGCGAAGCGGAGCGGCCAATATAAATTAGGCTTCTCTAAACTTGAAATTTTACTTCATGCGCCACATGTATAAAACACTGAAATATCATAAAGTTTTATATAAACGGCTTTAGCAATCTAATATGTAGATATGAATAAAACGTGAGTCAAATTCTGCACTAATCAAATTGTTTAAAACAGTGACAATAATTATAACGTATATTAGGTTGCCTGTAATCGTTGTTGTATGTGTGTGTTGTTTTTGAGCTTCACTGTAAATCAGTGTTTTTAAGAGTGGCGCATGAAGTAAAATTTCGAGTTTAGAAAAGCCTAATTTGGATTGGGCGCTCCGCTTCGCTACGTGGCCAATCCAAATTCTTAGGCTTTTCTAAGCTCGAAATTTTACTTCATGCTTAGTCTGGGAGTGGAAAACCCTCGTTTAAAGATTCAAATTGAAATCTTTTAAAAAAACAACGAATGTCGTAAAATTTACAGTATATGCATATTTATACCTGAAAGAAAAATTCCCTGTATTCAAAAATCACATGTATGCACACACAGTTGTGATATTTTATTGTAATAAAATGTTACGTTTAATAACGTAATTTGAAATATCTTCAACAATTTCGCTTAAACCTAATAAAGTAGTATAAAATATTTTTAGCAAATTTAAGATAATAAAAAAAAAAAAATTACTTCATGCGCCACCCGTATAAAACACTGAAATATCGTAAAGTTTAAAATATACGGCCTTAGCAATCTAATATGTAGATGTAAATAAAACATGAGTCAAATGCTGCGCTGAACAAATTGTTTAAAACAGTGATTATAGGCAACCCAATTACTCCAACGTATCTTAGGTTGCCTATAATCGTTGTTGTAGGTGTGTGTTTCTCAACTTCACTGTAAATCAGTGTTTTTAAGCGTGGCGCATGAAGTAAAATTTCGAGTTTAGAAAAGCCAAATTTGGGTTGGCCGCTCCGCTTCGCTACGCGGCCAATTCAAATTCTTAGGCTTTTCTAAACTCGAAATATTATTTTATGCTTAGTCTGGGAGTAGAAAACACTTGTTAAAAGCCTCAAATTGACCGATTTGAAAAAACGAATTCCCGCAAATTTAAAAAACGCTGTAAAATACGTTTTAAACATGTTTTTAATTGTAAATGTTTCAAACGCTGTTTCAATGAAAACAACACGTTTTGTAAGAAAAACTGTTTGTTATAATTAAAATGAAAAAAAAACGCTTTTTTAACAACCCTGAACACAACACAAAAGAAAATTAATAATGAAAAATTATCAAGAATTTAAAAAAAAAAACTAGATAATATTAACTTGGTTCTCTGTAAAGCAGATAAAGGTAACACCGTTTCAATAATGCCTAGAATTGACTACATTAGAAAAACTGAAACTTCATTAGATTCTGATAATTTTTAAATCTTACCCAATCATCCCACTAATAAATTTTAATTAAAGTTTACAAAGTGCAATAAATCTTGCGAAAATATAATACCTGATATGAATAAATATAAATTAATAAAACACTATTTTTGTTTTAAATGAACTAATGTATGTTATATCCCGGCGCATGCACCATAATTAGATGCAGTTTAAATTTTAATGTAGGTATAGTTACATTCAGTTATGTAAGTTTACGACATAGTGTAAATTTTACAAAATAATGTGATGTAAGACTCAGTTGAGAAGAAACTCACATTAAGAAGAAAGAAAGAAAGAAAGAAACTCACATTATAATGTGTTAGATGTGTCGAACAGAAATTATTATAATGCAGTTTTATCAACTCGATTAAAACGAGTAGGCGGATAGAAATACTATACTGAAATTTCTGAAGATGTTTAACTCGTTCTTACTTTTACAGACTTTTATAAATGTATATTGCAAAATATTCTTCAAACAATATATCTAATCCCTGAAAACTTTTACTTCCATCAGAGAAAGTTGTTGAACTCCCGAACATGGAAAGTATTACGACAGTTTTCCTTTCACGTGAATAATATTTATATACGTCACGCGCAAAATCCACACAAAATAAATCATTCCACTATGGAATAAACGTATGATTCTTGTTACGCTTCTCGTGATTTCAACCGGAGGCGGCGAATTTATGGAATTTTCTGGTGCGGGGTTGAAAAATGGAGACGTCCGCTCGCACCAAGCGAAAATATTAATGCCTCGACTAAACTTTCTCGAGATTTCGATCTTTTTATGAATCTATTTATAAAATAAAATATTGAAGGGTTTATTTACAAAACTGTAATACAAGATTATATTTTATTATTATGTTAATAAAATATATATTTAGATAATAAACTGATTAATATTTTTTTTGTATTGTGGAGACTTCCACTTCGTTATACATGTTAATTTAACAATAAAACACTTTAAACTTATTTATTTATTTTTCGTGACTGCAGTTTCGGCAACTTTACTACACGTTTGATAATGGCCGAAACTGCAGTCACGAAAAATAAATAAGCGTTATACAAACAAAGTTTAAAGTGTTTTATTGATTAATATTCTATCTTCAGAATGTGCAATTTCATTGCACATTGCACATTCTGACCGCTCCGACCAACTCAAATTTTCAGGCTATTCTAAACTCGAAATTTTACTTCATGCGCCAAACCTACAAAACACTGAAATATTGTGAAGTTAGAAATACACTTAACATATATTTTTTTAATGAGAAATTATCGAAATATTTAAAAATTAGATTATTTACGTTTTTCTTCACACATTCTTAAGTCAGGTCAAATAATACAATGTATCAAACTAACTTATTTAGTACCTTATTTAATAATTAATTAACAAAAAATGTATAATGTTGCGTTAACACAAAACCAATTATGACAATATGAAATTATAATACAAATATTTTGTGGATTTATAATTACACATTAACACAAACTAACCAAGTCTTACTTTATATAATATTCTAAATTTGTTTTTATATTATTTTGTATGTGATTTCATGTTGCAATTACTAGTATTTAAATAAGAAATATAATCTAATCGCATGTATAATATGGTAAAAGATACTTTATTTTTACTGCATGATGTATGGAATATGCTTGAACGAATATAGAGTTGGTTAGTTAATAAGCACTGTCTGGAGCTTATTTACATACAAGAAACTCATTAAGTCCGCTCGAAAGGCTTAGCGAAAAAACGGTAATTACGCCGCGACATCTAGCAAATTTTGAGACGTTAAGATTAAGTTAATAGATACTCTTAACATCCGACATTATCTTACGGATGAAGCTTATATAAATTTACTTAATACAACTTGGGTGTTTCTGTACAGATTATATTAACTCATTTTAAGAAAATCAGTGTATACATTAAATTAATCAACTACTCTTACTCTATACAAATAAGTGATTTACTAAGTGATAAACATTTCAGTGGATATAATTAAAAGACAATTTCACGAATTAATTAAATATACATGATTACATTTTATAAAAAGTACATACAGAGAGTGTTTCTTTTCAGTATACATAACTCAGCTACAGCGTTTGTGCTGTAATTCTTCAGAAATTCGTTGTTTTTTTTAAAGTTTAATTTAAAGCGTTGAACGAATGTTTTCAACTTTCATATTAAGCATGAAGTAAAATTTCGAGTTTAGAAAATTTTGAGGCTCTTCTAAACTCGTAATTTTACTTAATACGCCACGCGTATAAAACACTGAAATATTGTGAAGTTCACAATATACTACTAAACTATAATGCTAAAGACGTGCATTTTGAACTTCACTTAAAACCAATGTTTTATACGCCTAAGAAACTCCAACCAATTTAATATATATATATATATATATATATATATATATATATATATATATATATATATTGCTTTCATTTATTCAGTTGCGGAACATAGGGCAAAATTTAAGCATTTGTTCAAAAAATAGTAGTGAAACAAACCAAGTGACTTTTATGTATTTATCAATATTGTAAACATGTTTCAAAGTGATTAATGAGAACCAAATTAAAGATATTTCTTCAAATATATATCGGATAGAAATTCATTATGTATGGAAACTTTAAATAAAAGGAAAGTGTAAAGGAGTGTTATGAGTGTTATCCCGTAAAAAGTTGATAGTAAAATAATTCAGGGTACTGATATGTGGTATTTTATTATTTTTTTCATTATGCTACATGTTTGTTTTTGGATTTATTTACAGTGATCTTTCAACTCTCTTAGACAACTTAAATATTTTAATTATTTGTCCAACGTACATATAATTAATTAATTAATTTTGTATTCCAGTTTTTAAATAAACTTTATCTGTAATCATTGTTGTTAATGAAAATTTTATAGCCAAATGAAATAATTCTAGTAAAGGAAGATAACAGTATTACTGCCTTTATCAAAATTACCTCCGCAATCATTCTGTTGTGCCAGAGTGAACTTATTCCCCGAACCTGTAATCTCATTTACCCTACAAGATACCATCAGTTGCAATCATACTTCCTGATCTTATGAGAATAAATCTGGATTAAATATCAATAAAGTTACGGGACTATTTTTACACGTAACATGATTATACTCGTACAGATCGAAATCAACTTTCTGAAAATACAAAACACTCCACATTGAAATAAAATTGTTGTTTAGGATAATATTAAAATATAAATTAAAAATATCACATCTTGTTCATTGGCTATTTGAAGACAACAGGTTAAATAAACACAGGTCCCATTTTCAATATTTACAAAACTACAGCTGATTTAAATTGTACAGAATAAAGTATTATTTTTGTCGACAGTTAAAACATTACTAAATAATCAAATAATATAACACATAAAAAAAGACTAATTTGAACTAAGTTTAGAAAAGACTGAAATGTTATCTTGTGCTTAAACAAGGGGTGAAAAAGTACGTTAAAAAATAAAGTAGAACACTAATAGTTGACATTTCTCAAGATTTAATTAAACGAAGTTTGACATATTTTGTTTGTTATATTCTTTCAAGATAAAAACCTTGTCCGTTTTGGTTTAGGTTCAAGTAGTTCTAGATAAAAACCAAAATATTTTAATCCTTTGAGATGAAAATGACACAACTAACAGAATTGTCTAAGCGTTCCAATTGTTTTCCATTTAAATGTAAAACATCTCAATTTGCATTATTTCATTTATACAGGGAAATATTCCTTATTATCCCGATAATTACAGCGTTTGGTAAAATTGCAATAATTCGTTTTTTTTATTAATGCTTTTTTTTGTTTCTAGTCCTTGATTAAGAATGAAGTAAATTTTGAGTTTAGAAAAGTCTGAAAATTTGACAACAAACAAAAATGAAAGATGAAAAGAGTTTATTTTTGTTTATTGGTTGGCGTAAAAATAATTTGACCTAAATGTTAAAAATCGATAAGATTTTAAACATTGTAATAATAATATTATAGACACAACTTTGTTTTACTACTTTGTTTAGCTTTTACTGTGACTATATTTCGACTACAAGCTAGTCATGAAAAAAATTAGAATAAAAGTAGAACAACTAAGTTGTATATTGTATTGTAGAGTCTTCTACTTCATTATACATGTTAATTTAACAATAAAACACTTTAAACTTTGTTTGTATAACACTTATTTATTTTTCGTGACTGCAGTTTCGGCAACTTTAGCTTGCTATTATCAAATGTGTAGTAAGTAAAACTAGAAATAAAACGGGTATATATACAAAATGCAATTGAATGGATTACAAAAAAGAGCTTTAGAAATGGGGGTATACATTAACTGCAGTCACCAAAAATAAATAAGTGTTATACAAACAAAGTTTACAGTGTTTTATTGTTAAAGTTAAGTATATTTAATATTATTGTTACAAAGATTTACCACAAAGTAAATGCTAGTCGAATCCAAGATTTGATATTTATTGTCTTAGTAGTTTTATTAATTAAGACTTGTTGCTTGCAGTTTATGCGGACATTATCGTAATTTTATATTTTATCTTAAAAATATGTCTGTATATTGTATTTTCAAAGTCGAATTTCATTTAAATTGTATTTTTCTCTTCGAATTTAAGATTCGTGCGATATATTTCAGTCACGTTGCTTGTTACAGATGTTTGTTTCATGCGAAAACGTCATCATCATTTGAACAACATTAGTGTATTATTGCAGCACACGTAGAAGAGCCAGATGTGCAAAATTGCAGATCCAAACGTGCAATATTTTATGTATTTCATAAAATGTCAAAAACTGTGTTTACATATACATACTTTTATCTTAAAGAAAAGAATTCAATTCAAATTAAATACACATACGTTTGCTACAATATCTTTTAAGCTGATAAAAATATATAAATTGGGAACATTTAGGTATTGTCCCACTGAGCAAACACAATTAAGTAATGTTTCATCAACATTAAAACAACGTTTAATGTTTCTACAATGTTGATATAACGTTATTTGTTTGTTTTTTGCTTAGTAGGGTTTTTGTGCAGAAAAAAAAATCACAATTTTCGTAGATAGGTGAAGTGCAAATTTTGTATGCATCTTTAATAAAATTAGTAATGACAGCGAATTATTTTATTGACCTAGAATTTATAAAAATAGTAATAGACCAAAATAGCAATAATTTATGTATCTTAAATTATATCCCTTTTATTTCTTGATGACACATAGGTACATATTATTAAAAAAGTAAAAATATTTATAGTTGGTGTTTTGTTATATTTTATCTTTTATTTATGACTAGTTTCGACTTCTGGTCATCATACATAAAATACATAAAATAATATAGAAAAATAACAAATAAAAATAATAATCCATTTATTGTCCAACAGAAAACATTTCCCAATTACAAGACAAAAACAAAACATAAGCCTGGTACATATGAAAATATAATAATAATTAAATTAATATAAATTCTGTTACATTAAAATTACTTATTAAATGTTGAAGGCGTGTCCTGTGAATATAAAAATAATTTTTTAGTAAGAATAATTAATTCACAGTTGGCTCCAAGTTACAGAGTAACATTTTTAGAGAATCGTGAAAGATGTCACTACAATGCGAAATTGTATTAAAACAGTTACAAATAATACTAACAGGAGATTTTAATCCCACGTTAGTCCGATGCGCAAATACATGAAATGTTGGTTTCTGCCTGCTGGAAAAAGAAGGAATAAGAAGAAATATGGTAATATGGTAAATGGTAATATAGTTAAGTATAATATGTATACAAGGAGATTTTCTTTAAAGTATACATATCGTCGTTTAAGTTTTAACATCGCACATTACACTTTTCCCTACTTTACAGGAGAGCGAAAAAACTGTTTTGAGATATGTAAAGATTTGTGATTTAAGATATGTAAAGATGATAAGAGCCTTGATTGTGGCGCTTTCAAGCATCAGAACGATGAACTATTGCTATCAACACAATGGCAAGGAAATATAAATCCAACAGTATGAATAACTCAATTTCGCATTTTTTTGAGATATGCTATTTTGAAACTTAAACAACGATATCCTAATTATAAAGCTTTTGATATTCGTTGCTTTTGTTAAGTATAAAATAAAATTTCGAGTTTAGTAAAACCAAAGCGTTTGGATTTGAACCAAATCCAAACTTAAGCTTTTCTAAACTCGAAATTTTATTTCATCCGCCACGCGTATAAGACACTGATTTCAAGCGAAGTTCAGTTGGTCACAATATTTCAGTGGTTTCAGTGTTTAATACGCGTGGCTCATGAAGTAAAATTTCAAGTTTAGAAAAGCCTGAGTTTGGACTTGAACGCTTCGCGGCCAAATACAAACGCTTAGGCTTTTATAAACTCAAAATTTTACTTCATGCTTAGCCTGGAAGTAGAACACACTCGTTTAAAGTAATTTGAATTGAACTTTGAAAAAAGTGTATGCATATGTACATGTATACTTTAAAAAAAAATTCCCTGTATATTTATTCGATACAATGTTTCACAAAGAAATTAACCCATTGCTAAGCAATTATAGAGTTAACTCTAAAAGTTGATTTTAGGTAAAATTCTGAACTGCTTTTTATAATTTCAATGAATGACTGTTTATTTTACATACTGGGAATTTTTCATTTAATTATACGTAATGTATAATCTATACATTTTCAGGCATCGATCAATTTTATAAATGTGGTTAACTTGAAGTTTGAAGTGTTTTCACTCCCGAATTAGGCATTAGGTAACATTTCGAGTTTAGAAAAGCCTGAAAATTTGGTTTTCTAAACTCGAAATATTATTTCATGCTTAATCAGGAGGTGGAAACACTTGTAAGAAGTTTCAAATTGAACGCTTTTCAAGAAACAACGACTGCCTGACAATGTTTGAGAGTACTCATAGGGCTATGTATACTTAAAATAAAAAATCTCTCTATGTACAACGATGTTCGTCCTACGTGAACGTAGAGACCTTAATATGTATATAGGAGTAGATAAAATAGTTCAACAAGTAAATGATTTATTAATATGTGCTAGTAGGAAGTTTTAAAACGATAGTTAAGCTTTGGAAAGTTCACTAACTCTACTAGAGTTTTCTACAAAATTCTAATAACTCTACCAGAAGAGTATAACTTTTTGCTAACGTTTATTAATGATATTAAATTAAGGAGGCGTATACTTAAATTAAGTGACAAATTGGAAAATAGAACAATTATTTAAAGAAGGTTTCACTAGTATTGTTTACTCTGCAACATGTTTTGCCATAGTGGCTTCATTAGACCTGGCGGATTTTTATAATAGTAAGTATGAGAATAGTGTTTTCGTGACAAGTCTTCTTAAATAATATTAGACCAGAGCCCTTAATATTAAAAACTGTCCACCTCAGAATTTAAGTTACCTTACCAGAGCTGGGCTGGATTCGAATCATTCAGGATTCGAATCCTGGATTCGAATCCTTTTAGAGGATTCAAAAGAGGCATTCGAATACTTTAGTAAACCTGGATTCGTGATCCGGATTCGTTACATTTTTTTTAAGAGGATTCGTAATCGAATCCAAATGCGGGTGATTCGAATCCTCATAAAAGGATTCGAATATTTATAAAAGAATTCGAATACTTAGAAACGGCTTCGAATACTTACAAAAAGATTTGATTCGTCAAAAATAATTCGAATTAATTCTGAGGATTAACATGACAAATTTGTTTTGTGTGTTTTTAAATTTCTTGTTAAATCACTGTTTTATACACGTGGCGCATGAAGTAAAATTTCGAGTTTAGAAAAGCCCCGTGAAAATTTGTCTCGGGTCGCTACGCGACCCTCGACAAATTTTCTACGCGGGGCTTTTCTAAACTCGAAATTTTACTTCATGCTTAGTCTGGGAGGGGAAACGCTCGTTCGAAAATTTAAACTGATTGCTTTGATAAGAACAATAAATGAATGAAAATTATTTTAAAGATAATAATCTAGTTTTCAAAATTTTGTTCAACATTATTTGAAGTAAAACTGACATGGTAGCCATAAAATGAAATGTTAAAGTTTTCCGACATTTTCCTGATTCAAGATTTTCTTCCCTGACCTATTAATATAACTTTCTTCTATGGGAAACCCCCAGTTTGTTAAATGGTTTTAATTGTTTTTGTCAATATTTAAGTTAGTTTTATAAATGTTTACGTGTTTTGTAATTTTTATGATGCCTGTTGATTTTGACAAATTTAATAATATCATATGGCTTTTTTTGTTAATGTTTTGGTCAATTTGAATATATTTCCATGACTTTTCTCTGACTTTCCCGGTTTAAATGATATTCAGTGAATTTTTTATTTACCTAATTTTCAGGCATTCGCCGATTTTATAATAGAGTTTCATTTGAAGTTTTGAACGAGTGTTTCCACTCCCAGACTAAGCGTGAAGTAAAATTTCGAGTTTAGAAAAGCCCCGCGTAGAAAATTTGTCGAGGGTCGCGCAGCGACCCTCGACAAATTTTCACGGGGCTTTTCTAAACTCGAAATTTTACTTCGTGCGCCACGCGTACAAGACACTGATTTAAAGTGAAGTTTAAAAACACACAAATACATATTAAATGAGAGTAACACAGATATTTAGTCTGTTATCAACGATTTGAGTATTTTTGTTGAAACATCTGATAACGATATTTATATGTTAATGGTTGCAAACAAATAATGAAATGAGATTTATTCTTAAAGTATTTGTATTCGCGATTCGAAAAAACAGGATTTGAATCATATTTATTATTCGTGATTCGAATAATATTAGTTGTGTTATAACGTGGTGGTGAGTGGTAATAAATTGAGTATTTATTTATAACAATTATAACAATTACAATTAAAACGATGCACGTGAATAATAACTGATCTCTTTATTCAATGTTGCCAACCTGTCTTTTTTATAATAGTTATACATCGAAATTACTAACCTGAATACATCACAAGGTGATTCGGATTTGTGATTGGAATCCTTTTCACGAGGATTCGTTCCAGCTCTGGTCTATACATACCGACACTTTTATGAAAAAATTATTAATGTGTAGTTTTTATTGCTTTTTATTTGGGTTCTGCTAGACAGAAGTTGTTAGTTGGCAAAGAAATGTTTCTATGGGAATCATTTGATTGACTGTAATATAATACAAATTCAAAATATAAATATAGTTCTGCAAACTAAAAGCGTGAGCTAATTTTTCCAGTTCAAAAGAATTTTGAATTGAGTTTTGAATTGAAACATACTTTAAATTCATATTTAAGCCCATATTTTCCACACAAATATTATCATTCTCTTGAGGATTTTAATTTTATTATCTTCTTTATTGTTAAAGGGCGAAAATGAATGACAGATAATATACTTGTATACTCATAACACGCACAAAACCGCATCTCTAACCACAAAACGATAAATCCCCATCACGAATGAAACCACCTACTTTCACCACCGTACATTCATTATTTTATTGTAACCGCCGCAAATATGTTACGCACATATCAAAAAGCGTTCTTCTTTTGTTTTAACGGCTCCCAATTGTATATTTTCCGATTAAGCTCGGGCATTATTTGCGGTATTCATTTCTCGGATTCGTTGCGGGGGCGGTTAGTATTTACACGGGAATAGGAATATTCAACCGCGTGGGGCATTGTTATGGAAATTTCGCGGAAAGTTGCTCGAGTGCGTTCGATCGGGCTTTCCAAACTCTTTGTGCTATCTCAAACACACAAAGTTTCGGTCAATATATTTTGACAACGTCTACAGCGATAAACGTAACTTTTGTTAAAATGTTTTTTTTCAGAACTATTTTAATAAAATACATTTTTAACGAAAACAATACTAAATTTATTGAGTACGTTTTCAAAACAATTCGAAATTAGAGCAGATTATGATTGTTATCTGATTCTATTAGTGGTTGGTAGACTGGACACACAATTGTACAAAATGTATGTGCAGACCACATAACTATTGGAAAACGCATCTATATAAATCGTCATTGCTGTGCTTAGTGCCGGATTTACACTGATTGAGTCCCCTAGCATTATCAATAAATGAGACCATGAATTATAAAAGACTCGCAGGAAAACTGTAATATCTTTACATGTGTAAGATTGTAATCAATAAATGTGTTACACGTTAGACGTCTCAATAGAACGTTTTAATAAACACAAATAAACCCCTCAAAAAATAAATTAAACTTAATACTCTATAAATGTCATATGCTTCAAAGAAAATTAATTAGTTTAAAAAAATTACCAGGTTCTACAATTAATACAAAATTCAGAAGAATTACATAGTAATAAATTAATAAAATTCAAACTAACTCTTAAAAAATATTAAGGTATTTAATGTACCGAAATACCGAAAAAATCGGCAAATTACTGGAAAATTTTGAGAGCATTTTTTGCGCTTTACCTATCGGTAAATTAGTAAAACGATTGACTAGTACCCCAAAGACAGTGTGCATGAAAAAAACAGCTTATGATAGCGTTGTTATTAAATATATTTTAGAGAACACAAAGTATAAGTATAGTATAAGTTTATTAATTTCCAATTACAAATGATTACATTCCTGGATGAGTCATAACAAAAACATTAAACTACGTATTATTAGTGCATACTTAAAAACTATGTTAGTGATATGGTAGATTAATATAATATACATGCATTTCAAATAAATTAGTAATAGTAAAAAAAACGAGTTAAAACTTAAAACTAAGGTATATAACATTTTAAAAAGATTTTATATATCGTGTAAATCACAAATGAACACATAAGTAGTACATGTAACACAAAGCATATCAAGCTGAATATAAATTACTATAATTAATTTGCTTCACAAAATTTAATAATTGTAGTGTATGTAAAATACCATAGGTTAATAATAGTAAAAAAGCATGCATTTCAAATTAGTTTGTAATAGTAAAAGAAAAAAAAAACGAGTTAAAACTTAAAACTAAGGTATATAACATTTTAAAATGATTTTGTACGTCGATAAAATTGTGTAAATCACAAATGGACACATAAATAGTACATGTAACACAAAGCAAATCAAGCTGAATATAAACTACTATAATTAATTTGCTTTACAAAATAAAATAATAGAAATGTGTGTAAATTACGGTAGGTTTATTATAGTAAAAAGGAACTAGTTAAAACTTAAAACTAACATTATAAAAAGATTCAATATATCGCTAATATTGTGTAAGTAATAAATAATAAATGGACCCACAAATAGTGAAACACCGAGTGTAAATAAATAGAATTAATTTGGATAAAAATTAATTTGTAAATGGGGACAGTACAGAATTTTTTTTTTTATTATTATTGTTAGTTCTTAAAGAAGTTTGCAATGGTCTTCATATTATTTAATAGTATAGAATGTATTTTCTTCTATAAATCGTTTAACGACTTTTATAAAATTACGTTTCGGCATGTCTTTTATTCTATCAGGGAGTTTATTATAGATGTTGATACATTGCACAATGCATGCAATCTTATAGTAACTATGTTTAAACTTTGGAGGCCTTAGAACTTTTTTCCTAACGTTGTGATTGTGTTTTACTTCATTTTCGTTAAACAGTTGTAGGTTAGACTTAGTAAATTTAAGCGATTCATATATATATATATATAGGCTTATAACAGGCATTAGTTTCAATTCTTTGAATAATTGTCGACAATTAGTATTCGGCTTCTTTCTGCAAATTGCTCGAATAAGTCACTTTTGGACAACAAACACTTTGTGAATATTTGAGGTTGTGGTGCAGGCCCAAAATATTATTCCGTAGGCTAATTGAGATTGGCAGTGTGCAATATATACTGTTCTGGCAGCATCTTTGTGTATGTCCTGTCTTGTGGCATATATCAGATATGAGTATTTGGAAATTGGTTTGCAAATATTTCTTACGTGGTTATCCCACTTTAAATTGTTTTGAATAGTCAGCCCTAGGAATTTTATTTCGTCTGTTTCTGTTATGGGTTCGCCGTTAATATTTAAGTTTATTAGTCCCACTGATTTTCGGAAGTTCATTATTTGCGTTTTGGCGGCATTTGCAACCAGGTTATTCATGTTGAGATAGGTACATAGTTCAATTAGTATTGAGTTTGCAGCACTATTTAGATTATCTAGCCGTTCATCTTCTAAGCATAGTGTTGTGTCATCAGCAAACATTGTTATATGACAATTTAAAGTAAGTGGCATATCGTTTATGAACAGCAGGAACATCAGTGGGCCTAATATACTGCCTTGTGGAAAGCAAAATTAATTCAATTTATTTTTAAAAATATAAATTTACGGGCGAAAAGCAAGTCGGCATTTTAATTTTCTTTAAAGGTTAAAGATTAAGTACTTCAATATAAATTCAATTTATGAAATAATCAATTTTTTATTACAATATTAAGAGCAAAATAAACTTTTAATTTTATTTTGGTTCGATATTTTTAAGAAACAATTAGAGATATTTTTTTAAATAGTGATATAAACTAATAATTTTTGTGCAAATTTAGTCAAATTTAATTAATACACATTTTTATAAATTTACACAAAAATTAATAGTTTTTTTATTATAATATTAAGAGCAAAATAAACTTTTAATTCAAATAGTGAAACAAACCGAGTGTTTTTTAATTTATCCTTTAATATTATTTCAAAATGTTTCACCAAGTGATAAATGAGAAAGTTATTCAAGAAATTTTAATTTTATTTTTGGGTAGATATTTTTAAGAAACAATTAGAGATATTTTTTTAAATTGTTTTTAGAGTGATACAAACTAATAATTTTTGTGCAAATTTACTCAAATTTAATAAACATACATTAGTAAATTTACACAAAAGTTAGCATTTTATTACATTCAAGAAGTTTTACAATGATTCGGCTTTTGGACACAATAATTTAGCTGTACGACTTAGAATATTGAAATTTTCTTTAAAGTAGTTCGAAATTTACTTAATTCCAAGTAAATTCGGTAAATTTTATGTTAGTTCAATAATCGCTTCATATTTACAATTTTCCAAATAAAATTCGTTTAAATTTATGAATTTTGTGAATCTGTTATTTGGTAAATTTGTCAATCAAAATCGGTTTTCTAATGGATTTCTAGTAAATCAAAATATTGTTGTTTTGGAAGTAAAATGTTATGTTTGATTCAAATGTAACATTTGTTGGCCATATTAATCATATTTTGGCTCTTTCACCTTTACGATGCTAGGTTTTATAATGCGCTCTTCGAAGTACTTTCGCGACATTAATTTATTAGAAATTCTACATTTTGATTTTGTTAGCAGTAAGCTTGAAAAAAATGACCTTTATTGGCATAATAATACATTACATCTACACACTAATCGCTATCCCCTGATCCACACCCCGCCATCTTCCTCCTGCTTTCCCTCTCTTCCCCCAACGTCTCTAGCGTCCTTATCCCGGCCTCATTATCTCTCATCCATTCCGTCACTCTTCTATTCCCTCTTACTACCACCCATTCCTCCTTCACCCCCTCGCATTCCTCCGCCCAATGACTTTACGTATCCCTCCCCCGCTCACACTTTACACACTTTCCATACTCTTCTCCCATCCACACCTTCCTTCCTCTCTCCCCTGATCCACACCCCGCCCTCGCCAGCACCACCTTTTCCTCCCTACTCCATCCCCTCTCTACCAGATACCTCAGCATTCTCCCATGCACCTACCACCTGCCGTACCTATCGTTGTATTCACTCCTCTCTATACACCCCTGTCTTTCCTGTGCTTTTACCTCCTTCTCCTTGACCCACGCATCTACCTTCATCCCATTCCCCAGCCATTCCAGCACCTTCGCCTCCAACAAACCCACCCTCTCATACATTCCCCTTCTCTCGCTCCTCCATCTACCCTCTCTCCCATTCACGCACGTCACCTACACCGCCTTCACCAATCTCTCTTCCTACAACTCCCATAACTTCATCTTATACGTAGCTATTCTCACCATTTCCTCACACTATAGTTTCTCTCTATTCGTCTTCTGAAGCACTATGTATCCGCATACGCATCAGGAACCACAACTGCTCTGTCTTCATACACTCATACCCGCTCGTCCCCTACACTTTTACCCCATACATTAGAACTGACTTCACACACGCATCCCATACTTTAAACGCCACTCTTACATTGTTCCCCATCCACTTTTATCACGTTTTCCCACGCTATTCCCCACGTCTTTCTAGCCTTCCCCTGCACCCACCTCACATGTTCCTCATAGCCTCCCATCCCTTTGAACATAAATCCTACATACTTGAATTTTTTAACTCTCTCAATCACCACCCCCTTCCACTTTAATTCCTTCACCGTCCCCTCCCTCCCTCCCTTTATTTCTAAATTTCATCCATTTCGTTTTTCTTACATTCACGCTCAACCTCTTTTTATCCATAAACCTCTCCGCCCATTTCAGCATATCCTTCATCCCTTACCACTCTCTTGCCACCAGCACCACCTTACTTCTACCAATTTAACAATAGAACGTGTGCAAAAAAGGTTTATGAACTATTTAAATTTTAAATCTACTTGTATCTATTCTGATGTAACTGTCAACTATGAGGACTTATAGATCATAGATCATTCAACCAGAGTATTTTTTTATGAAAATTATAAGAAATGATATAAAAATTCTGCAAAATTTGGAGATCGAGAAATATCGTATCACTTTAAAATTTTGAAAAAATACTTGTGTAAATCTTTACCTAAAAACAAAGAGGAACGACTCGATTTTACAATCACTTTTTTAGTTACAATGTGGTTTTCTGATATCGAAATATATGCAAAGTTTTCTACCCAAATTCAAAGTTGATATAAACTGGATAAAATGTAGACACAAACAACCGATACAGATGCAGAATATAACAGATGACAATATCCTTTAAATATTCATATATAGTTGAATTTGGGAGATATGTTCTATGACTCATTGATGTGGAATGTGTGGTTCAAATTTTTTAGAGAGTGTGTCGACAGTTGTATCTGCAACGATTTTTCCCAGTTGTCTCAAATTTTGACGTTACATGTTCTTTCTTATAGCAAAGCTTTAAATAATTTCTAGTGAATATTCAGAGAATGTCTACACGTGCATGCGATAATAGTACACTGTGATTAAAACCAACTTAAAGAGTATGTATTGAGGTAGACAATTTTACACGGATCTTTATTCAGGTAGGAACTAAGCCGCTAAATTGATAGATTGATCTTCTGAGCCTCTTAGCATGTATCTAATTTTTCCTTACGGAATTTAACAATAATATCAATAAATCTGCTTATTTGTCTATATTTATTTAATTTTTATTTCAAAAATCGTCCTGCACACCCTAAGCGGGATGCGAGGCAATCTTAAAACCAATGTTAAATCGGTAATTTTACATGTTATACACGGAGTTTTGCTTTTAAGTATACATATCCCAGTTATGTGTTGTAGATTTTTAAATATTCGTTGTTTTCTTGAAGGAGGTCAACTTAAAGTTTAAACGAGTATTTTCCACTCCCAGGTTAAGCATGAAGTTAAATTTCGAGTTTAGAAAAGCCTAAAAATTTGGTTTGGTCGCGTAGCGCTTCGCGCTACGCGACCAAACCAAATTTTGAGGCTTTTCTAAACTCGAAATTTTACTTCTTGCTTAGTCTGGGAGTGGAAAACACTCGTTTTAAACTTCAAATTGAACTTAAAAAAAAGCGTATGCTTATGTATCCGATGACTATTTCAAATATCTACTGAATGCGCATTCGATTCAATTAACATTTTCGTTTGAGCCTACAGAAAATCAACATAAATGCTTTATTTATTTCTGTAAATACCTAAACTATTTAGTAGATGTGGAAAATGGAATTATACCACTAAAACTCACATTTAAAACGATTGTGCATGATAATTAAAATAATTTGTGGCTAGGTGTTTGCAGATTTATTATTACAGACATTGTCAAAATGTGACGTTTAACCTTAAAATTTTAAAGCTGCATACCGAAACATACGTGTTCGCATGTTCTATCTAAAAACCATAGCAGACATATTATGAAGTTTTCTGTCTCTTTTCACACACGCAATCTGATAACATCAAACTATTTTCGTATTACATGTATTGGTGCAGAGAGCACTACAAATCAAGGAAACTATAGGACATTTCTCGTACCTCGTACAACTTTATTATAATTCAATTTAGTCGCTCGAAATTAATAACCATTGAAAGTTTAGTTAACTAATATGCGCATCTGATCGACAGACTGATAATACCATATGACTAATGATTAATGACTAAATTAGTCAAGACTAAATTATTCCTGATTAAGTTAGTCATTATTTTTAATCATGTCTAAAAATGAAGTAAACTAATGCCTAACTCTGAAATATGAAACCACACATAAAATTAAAAGTCCTAGGAAGCGACTTGTTTAACTTATCGAAGATGTAATTATTTTTATAAAAATTACTTAATTAGTCACATAGATAGAGACATTGAGATATCCAGATATACGAATTCCTTACTTTGTTAAATGGGTTGAGCTCTAAATAAATGCGTTTTTGGTTACTGATTTACAGTTATAGGAGGCAAAGTTATATTATGTGCTTTTTTTATCAATCTAATAAATAAAATTATGTGAAAATAAGCTACAATAAATAACATTTCAAAGCAGTATCCAAAACCTCGCCTCAACGTTATTAGATTCTCTGTCGCCATTATTTACACAGACAGGTGCATAAAACACGCTTATCCCTGGCGATGTAAATAAGACGAAGTTTAAACATTTTTGGAGTACACACAAGAGGGAGGGAGGAGGGCGAGAAGCGATTTTGTAATAGAAGAGGTTCCGTTTCAGAGCCATTGTGCTCTCGAGAGTGTGGATCTGACGCGTCCCGCATTTAAGGAATACGCCAGCCATTAAGGATACACTTACTGACCCATTATGTTACACATATATATATACAGGCCGCATTTTCTGAGAGGGGAAACGAGGGGGATTTACCGCAGCTTGAAATTTACGTTCACGTTTATCTATTCACCCCGAAAAAAATTATGTATAGTATAGGGTAAGTATTGAATATTTACAAGTTGGATTTATTGCCTACTTTCTGGTTAAAACATGTTGGTAATGTTGGACTTAAAATATATTTATTCCCACATTGAATAGAATAACACACATTTTTTCTATTCGTATATTAAATGAAAAAAAATAGCTCGGTGAGTAGAGAACATATTCTGCCTACAACCCCAGGTGTCATGGGTTTAAGTCCTAGCCGGGTGGGGTTACTTCTAATTAAAAAGTGATTCCACGGATGTAGTGTGAAAATCGATTTAGTTAAAAATACATAATTAATATCTAATGGTGATTATAATCAAAGATAAATATTAAAAAAAGAAAATAATATACTGTTTTGTGTTGTAGGCGTTCACTTTGTGGTACATCTTAATTACATTTGTAAATAAAACACTTTTTACTTTGTTTAACCACTGTATTTTGCACTTAATTTGTGACTATAAGTTTAATAATGACTACTAGATAGTCGAAACTATAGTCACAAATTAAGTGCAAAATACAGTGGTTAAACAACGTAAAAAGTGTTTTATTTACATGTGTAAAATAATATACATTTTTTTTTAATCAGCGTTTTGTAAACCACTAAATACCAAGTAAATAAAGAATATAAAGTAATCAATGTATTTTTTTGTATTAAATAACAAACTAGCAGTTACAATTCAGTTAAAAATAATCTTTGTTTTGATAAAGTCGATCACGTGCACCGTTCAAAGCAATAAAGAAAGGAACCTGATTGAATTTATACGGAGCAGAACTAAACTGCTGCGTAATTTCAGACGCGATAAGAAATTCGATTCCATTATCGATGTTAAATGGAGCCCTGATTGGGCCTTCATTCAGGGAGTTTTTCGATCTTACTCTGGGCGGGCAATTAACAGTGTAAATGTTTTGCTTTTCCCGTTTACTCGCAAAAATCCACGAAAGTGTACGTAGAGGAAAACTAGTTATGTGTTAATTTTCGTCATGATTTTCCGGTGGAATCGTGTTAGAGACCGCAGCGAAATTCAATTCCGGTCCCATCTACCATTTCAATTTTCAGGCGAGTGGATTTTTGCTGAAAGTTTTCTCGTTTTTCCAAATATGAGTTTTTATTATTAATCCTGAAAATCAATTGTGTTTTTTGCTTGTCATACATACGTGATATTTCTGTTTATCGTATTCAGGAATATTCTATTTTCATGCATACATATTTTATACAGTTGTATTCAGCCAGTGGCGTAGCCACGAAGGATTTACGGGGGGTTACAACCCACCCCTAGTCGCTGCTATCAATTTTATTTATTCTTTTCGAAATCGCCGCGTGTTTAAAATCATTGAAAAATTGTGCGTTTGTAAGCATCTGCACACTCCCTGATTTAACGCGAAATTATATTATAAATAGTTGTTTTTTATGTAGTTCCTATGGAAATATTTTATGTTTATGCAAATTATATTATTCTGTCTAAACCGTTTTTTCTTTCTGCGCTACGCGGCCAAACCAAATTTTTAGGCTTTTCTAAACTCGAAATTTTACGTCATGCGCCAAGCGTATTAGACACTGATTTCAAGCGAAGTTTACTCGTTCACAATATTTCAGTGCTTTCAGTGTTTAATACGCGTGGCGCATGAAATAAAATTTCGAGTTTAGAAAAGCCTGAAAATTTGGTTTGGCCGCGTAGTGCTTCGCGCTACGCGACCAAACCAAATGTTCAGGCTTTTCTAAACTTGAAATTTTACTTCATGCTTAGTCTGGGAGTGGAAGACACTCGTTTTAAGTTTCAAAGTGAACTATTTAAAAAAAGCGTATGAATATGTTTACCTAATAGAAAATTACCTGTATGTATAATTAAAAGAAAAATTTCCGGTATTAACAGATTAATCCGATGAGTATTTGTCAAACGTACTGAATGCGCATTCGATTGAACCAACATTTTTGTTTGAGCTTACACAAAATCAACATAAATACATTATTTATTTCTGAAATATCTGTATTATTTAGTAGATGTGGAAATTTGAATTATACCATTTAAACTTACATTTAAAAACGATTGTGCATATTAATTAAAATGATTTGTGGCTGGATTTTTGCAATTTAGTTTTACGAAGACATTGTCAAAATGTGACGCTTAACCTTAAAATTTTAAAGCTGCTTACCGGAATATACGTTTTCGCATGTTCCATCTAAAAACCATAGCAGAATTATTATGAAGTTTTCTGTCTCAAAGAAACCATGGGACACCTTTCGTGAATCGTAGCTTAATTATATTATACATGTTTATATCTATGTATTATTTTAAGTTACGCAAAGAGTCGAATATAATTAAACGTAATAAAACAGTAACACTATCTCCATAAAACATTTATTTACGCTAAATGTACAGGGTGCGCCAATAGAATCCGGAAAAAAAATGTTTAATTCTATAAGCTGTCTATCTATGCCAATATAAAAAGATATAAAAAAATGCTATTGTATCTCATTTAAAGGTTCCTTGCGAGAACTTTTATTTTATTTAGCCACCCTGCGCCTTTATCACCTCCTCGATCCTCGCCTAAAGCGCGAAAACGCTGTCTTCAACTGATCGCGGTTCTTGATTGTGAACTCTGCCTCGATAGCTACCCAAAGAGAGTTGACTCTACGGTGCCTAGACTTGTTGGTTTGTCTTTCGAATACTCCATACACGTTGTAGTCCAGAGGGTTTAGGTCGTTGTAGTCTAAAGGGTTCGAGAGTGATGAGATTCTTTCGGCAAGAAGGCGTTTTATAATCGCCGCTCTTCTATCGTACTTCCATACTTGAATTACTGACATATTTAGCTAACTTTAGCACCAACTATCGCCTAACCCTGAATTCAAATGTAGCGGGAACTTGAAATACAATTTTGTCCGGATTTCAAGGGCGCACCCTGTACATTTCGAGCTCATTGTCAATAGCAATAGCATCAAGCTATTGATAATGAGCACGTAGTGCTGGAAATGTACATTTAGTGTAAATGAATTTTTTTAGAGAAGAAAGTGTTTAATTACGTTTATATCTAAATATGTACATATTTTTGTTTATTGTATTCAAGAATATTTTGTGAATATTTCTTACTTATGTAATATTGACATGAATGAGGAGCTTACGGGTTATGCCTGGGGGAAATCTAACGCAATTTCTCTTTTCCGGGAGAAACATAATCCAGAAACAAGACGAACCATGAACCAGGATTTTTATTATAGGTCTCGCAGGACACTGTTTGTTACTATATGTACACCTTATCTTCTACTTTTTTCACCCTTATTCACTTTTATGTCTTCGTATGCTGTCCGTAAATTCTCCGCCGGCCATTCCATGCCTATCTATTATTTTTTATAAGAAACTAATTGTATTATTTTATCTTGCATCAAGAGTTTTAAATCAATATTATTGTAAATTATCTATTCTCTAGAACAGGGGTCGGCAACCTTTTGTATACCTTTTGTTTAAAAGAAGTTTCCCCTAATATATTAACATGAGAATATAACTCATGCGTCACATGGCTACATTCCCTCCAATCAGAACCGCTTATTTTCATAGATACCTGCTATCACAGCGGTGAGCGGTCTATCACCTTGTTGTGGTCGTTGCTACGACAATGATTTGTCAAATGACAGATAAAATTTGGGATTTAGAAAAGCCTAAAAATTTGTTTTATTCGTTATATTCTCTCATCGAATATAACTCGTCGTATGATTAATAACACAGGCCAACACATTTTGACTTTTTGAAAGTTGATTTCGATCTGACATCTGATTTTGTATAATTTTGATCTGCTGAATTCAAATCCGAGTGTCATTTTGCCCTATCACGTAAGGTTTTTTTACCAATTGCAAAAATAAATTAATAAACAATTTGGTCAAAATAAACGCTACTTTTATTGATACAGAGACAAAAACAAATTACAAATAGTAAACTAAATTGATAAAAGTCTCAAACAATCTTTAATTTTCTTTCTTTCCAAAAGATATTTTCCTCTTGGATGAAAAACTTTGTTTAGTGGATTTTCTTTTGTATTCAAGGGCCAGATTGTCGCTTTTTATTGACCAGCAGTAGTCAGCCATCATTGAAACATTCCACCGACCTTGATACCTGCGTTCCTTTTTTTTCATGTCTTGGTGGAACCTCTCACCTTGCTCCTCACTCACATCACGACGATTTTCGGGGAAGTAATCAAGATGCGAGTGTAAAAGGTGAACTTTTATGCTCATATTACATCCCAATTCCATAAATTTCTGTAGCATGTTTTTCACAATTTCCTTAAAGCTAGGATTCTTGTTTCCCAAAAACCTTCAATAACATCAGCAAATAAAATCCATGCATCTTTCTCAGTTTCGGTTAGTTTGTGGACCAACAAGACTTTCGTGCAGAACATTTTTTGATCCGGAAGTTAAATTATCTCCTCTTATCCAGTCCTTTTTCTTCTAATCTTGATGTCTACTTCGACTGTTCCACTCACACAAAAAACATGGATACTTTGTGTAGCCTGACTGCTGTCCTAGTAGAAGGCCCACAATTTTCAAATCCCCACAAATTTTCCAACTATGATCATTGTATTTGATTTTTCCAAGAATTACTTTAAGATTTTCGTACCTTTTCGTCATTTGCACAGAATGGGCAACCGGTACCGATGAAATAACATTCCCATTGAGCAAGAGAACAGCTTTAAGGTTTCTTTTAGAAGGATCAATAAAAAGCCTCCAACCATCGCGATTGTACGTGCCCTCAAGTTTGCTTATCAGACTTTAAATATTGGTGCAATAAACTAGACAACCACTTTATTCAAAATAGCCTGAATACTTGGACTCGCGTTTCCAAAAATACAAGATTTTAACGTCTTCTGCCAGTAAATTTTTACTTTGAAGTCTAGATGCTTATATTTCGGAAAGATCCTTTGGAAGACCTCTCTAACTAAGTCGTTAAGTTCGGTTCGGGCAATTAAATTTTACTTTCGGGAATTCGCCTATACTTTTCTATTGATTTGTACACAATTTAATCTCAATAGCAATTTTTAGAATGTCATTTAATTTTTATTCGCAAATATATAAAAAAACCATAAATATGACACCTAGTTAATTTATAAAAAAATTGTGCGTGATGGAAACAAAAAAATGTTGATTCTTTATTAGATTAGCCACGAAAACTTAAAAAAAAACAAATCCAAATCACAAATTTTTTGTCGGCCTGTGTAATCAGTAATATTCATTCGTGAAACCGGAGCAGAACATTCAATTCGCCCTTCAGGCTCGTTGAATCTGCAGCTCGGTTTCACTCATGAATATTATCGATGATAATCATACCACTTTTTATATTATAGCTGAAAATATTGTTGCAACACAAGATGTATTTATTTTTCAAAATAAATATGTGTATTTTGAATCGCCCAGTTTTAACTGATTAAAAAATAAGGAGGAATATTTTATAAGGAAATTAATATTACAATGTGTATCGTAATACTTTCCCCGTATTTAAGAATACCAAACAAATGTTTCAAATTAAAGTTGTAGATCTGTAGAAAGACTTAAAATCAAATTATAAAAACGAATTAAAATTAATATCGACGTTCGGCAAAAATTTAGTCTCATTGAATACTTTGAGACTTGTCTCCATCAGACTTAGTTTTTGCAGAACGTCGATATACATTTTAATTCGTTTTTATAATTTGTAAATATTCTGCAAACTATTGATAAACTCAATCTTTCTTTATATTCAATTTTCTTCACTTAAAATAGGGTAAAATAAAATTATTAATAAATATATTTACGTTTTCAGACCGGTACCAAACTGGCGAGCATGCAATTTTATGTCAAATATGACCCCGAGGCAAATCATGGGCACTCAGAATGCTGTAATGAGCGCCCAATGTTTTGACTGTTCTGGTATCTTGTCAAATTTAAAAACTATTGAAGCTACTGAAACGTATAATATATTCGTGTATTACCTACAACGTACAACTTTAATTTAAAGCATTTATCGATGCATTGAGAATATGGATAAATGTTTCCTGATATATGCAAAAAAAATCACTCGAAATGTTCACGAAAACGATACTTTTCCTTTATATTTATTACATACTAGGAAAGCAAAAACTGTATAAAAATCTACAGATTAAATCGGTTATGCCCGTGTGACTTTAAAATTGCGAAAAACATCAAAAGTGACGAAACAAATAGAGTTCTCCCTAAATGCAAATCCAGTAATTATTCAAATTAATAAAATAATTAACCCATTGACTTACGAATTAAAATTACATGTAGATACATACTGGGATTTTTTCTTTTGGGTACACTTTTACATATTTTATATAAATATTTGTACAATTAATTAACATGAGATTCAATCTAAGCAATATATTTCGAACTTTAAATCAATGTTTCATAAGTGTGGCGCATGAGGTAAAATTTCGAATTTAAAAATATTTGAAAATTTTGATTCGCTTCGCTTTACCCGGCGAATCCCGATTTCTACGTTTTTCTAAACTTAACATTTTACTTCATGCCTAATTAAGGCGTAGAATACATGTTTTAAAATGATATTAAGGATTTAAATAAAAACAGATTAATTGGTCTATAAAAACGTAATTATTAAGTTAGTATAACGAAAAGTGTCTTAAATAAAAACGTATTCAATTCCATACTCAATTGGCGGAACATGTATACCCTAAAAGAAACATTTCCTCTTAAATGTGTTTCAAAATAATGATAATATTTTATTCGATTTAATATGCATACTTTAAATAGCAGATGGAATACTATTCGGAGAAAATACTAAAATACCAAAATCTGAGGGAAAGCATTTTGGGAAAATTGCCCCATTTCCGTTTCATATTCTCTTAATGTACAGACAGTTTTAAAGTTAACTGCAAAACTTTGAGCGCACTTCTTTGTTGCGAGGCCCCCCCTTAATCAATATTGAAATTGTAAAAGTTTCTCGTAAAATCCGATTGAATAAAAACAGGACGAAAAATTAATATAACGCTTTTATGCCCCCCACAATGCTCTTTTATATTATACATTTATAAATTTGACTCGGAAAAGTTTATAAAAACCAGTTTCAAATGTAATTATGACTGCCAGTTCCAGTAAATTTATTTTTACATTTTTGTTAAATATGTTTTTTTTTATATTTACCTAATATTCATTTAGAAATATTTGATTTCTTCATCAAAACATTGTCTTGTTCTCCTTTCTAGACAAACCTTGCACTATAGAGTTGTATTCAGTTGTAAACATATTTTTTAATATAATATTTTTTCAAATCTACAGTTTTCTTTATAAGTACATGTATTTATAAAGAAAACTGTAGATTTAAAAAATATTCCATAAATGCATTAGTTTTGTTTTCAGTTTGCACACATAAAATACAGGTATGTGAACTTCCTGATACATTCAGGAGTTTTTTTCATTCGTTCCAGAAAACAGCAACACGCAAAAAGCGTAGCTACGCCAATTTGCATCCTCCCCTATGCCATAAAATAATAAACTTGAAATCCTATTTAGATAAACGAAACTCGCTTCGAGATAAATTTCACAAAACGCGACAACGGAATAGAAATACGTGCGTTCCAGGCTTAATGTAATCTAATAAGAACTGAAATAGAATTTAACAATGTGGTGAAGTATAAAATAGATTACGAATCGCTCGAGGTGCAGGGTTATTGATTTTATCACAATATTTTCTAAGTACTTAACAATTAACAATAACAACAACAATTCATCTTTATTGGCAAGATGGTATTGTTACGAAACATAATACATCTATGATTTATAGGAGAAAACACTTGGTTAAATTTCACTGATATTTTGGTTTTTTATTCCAACTAGTTTTGACTTTGATTCATTCTTCTTGAGAATGCCTCACAGTCGAAACTAGTTGGAATAAAAACCAAAATATTAGTGAAATTTCTTTTCTAATTCATAGTTAAATATGTTTCACCACGTGAAAGATGAGAAACTTGTTGAAGATATAATACATCTAATTTAATGAATAAATATTTCTTTTCAAATAGTCAGACGACAAAACTAAAACAAAAAAATGGTGATGTGTCCATCATAGTACTTTCCCCTGTAAATTGCGTATTAAATCACTTTTAAAATATTTGTAGCATTATTATTTTCAAAATGTCTTCAACTTTTTGATAACTACAACTTTTATTTGAAACATTTTTCAATTGGATCAACACATACTGACACAAACCAATGACTAGATAAAAAACACTATTTATTGAATATCTCAAAAACTAAGAGTGCTATGACAAAAAATGAAGATACAAAAAATCTTTATTATTTTATTACCTACAACTTTTATTTGAAAAATTTTCCAATTGTATCAACACACACACTGACACAAATCAATGACTAGATAAAAAACACTATTTATTAAATATCTCAAAAACTAAGAGTGCTATGACAAAAAGTGAGTCCACAAAAAATCTTTAGTTTTTTTATTTCCTACAACTTTTATTTAAAACATTTTTCAATTGTATCGACACATACACTGTCACACATCAATAACTAGATAAGACAAACAACTTTTAAAATATCTCAAAAACTAAGAGTACTATGACAAAAAGTAAATAAACAATATATCTTTATTTTGTTATTATCTACAACTTTTATTTGAAAGAATTTTTTGTTTGATGAACATTTATTGAAAAAATCAGAAAAAACTAAAAAACGCTACGAGTAAAGTACCACTTCCGGTTTTCCGATTTTCACCAAAAGCTTTTCAGTTCTTCCGAGTGTGACAAAAAGCTTAAGTTTTAAGTTTCATCTCGATATCTTTAGCGGTTTTTGCGGAACAGCGCACACAGACACACACACACAGACAGACAGACAGACAGACAGACAGACATTTTTCAAAAATGGTCTTATTCGACTCAGGGGACCTCAAAACGGATATTTCCGCTAAAATTTTTGATTCGAAAATTTTCACGAAATCAATACTTTTCCTTTGTGTTACATACGGGGGAAAGTAAAAATGGTTATGTATTTATAATACTATTTCCTTGTTATTGAAATGACGATTAAATATAAAAGAATAATTTAATAGTTGAGGCTGTTACTTGGTGAAATTCCATATCAACACTTTCAGTAAATACCACACTTGGTTAAGATTTCACTGTTTATTTTTATTGACACTGCAACAATTGTTTCGCCACACAGTGGCTTCATCAGGTAGATGAATAATGATGGATTATTCATCTGCCTGATGAAGCCACTGTGTGGCGAAACTATTGTTGCAGTGTCGATCAATAAACAGTGAAATCTTAACCAAGTGTGTTATTTACTAAAAGTGTTTAAATATATAAGAGATAATATCTCAAAATCCAAGAAATACAACAAGAGATGCATAAGTATATTAGTAAAAAGTAAACATTTATAGAATGTATTGACGTGAGGATCAAACATAAGGGATGAGTGTATTTTGAAATTTACTTTAAATTAGTGCTTTATACGCGGTGCGCATAAAGTAAAATTTCGAGTTTAGAAACCAAACCAAATTTTCATGCTTTTCTAAACTCAAAATTTTACTTTATGCTTAATCAAGGAGTAGAAACACTCGTTCAAAGCTTCAAATTGAACGCTTTTTTAAAACAACGAATGTATGAAAATTAACTATGTATATATCGAGGCACGTATAGTTAAAAGTTCCCTGAATATACCTACAGTGTATATGTTATGAATAATATACCAGTTCTTTACATTAGATACTCGTATTTATATTTAGGCCACTTTGCACCCTGACTAAACTTTAATCATCCACTAACCATTAATTAAACCTCTGACCAAGTCAAGATTCTTGAATATAAAAAAGTTTTAATTTTGTAAGAAAATCTAAACATTTCTCTCGCCAATATGCAAATGTATGCATATACAATTGTTGTGTTTTTAAGACGTACTAATTACTGATTAAGTTAATTGACTTAGGTGCAAACGGGACTTAGTTTTAGATTATTTACGATATATTAAAATTTATATGATGTACATATTTACATTTGGCTTTTGTAAATTGTATGTTTGTAGAGATGTGAATTTCATGTTTGTAGCGGTTCAGTACCCATTCTAACTAACTAAGGTATCAGAGTAAACAGTGTTTATGATAACTATAATCGGTTATATAACAATATCACCGAACAGTTAATAACACTACTAATTGATTCGCTACTCGAGACATGTCCATCCAGTAATTGTAGCCATTAGTTAGGATATTAAGCAAGCTGAAACCGGAAGTTGAGTGATGACGTGCAATGCAATTTCCGGTTCACAAAGGGCGATCGGACATTGGCGGTACATGCCGCAGCTATTGGTTGTCAGGGCGTCGCGTACCGCTCCGAGGAATTTATAGTGCGAAATAGTATTTCGGGAGAAGGCCGTAATTCCGGCACCCCGGTTTCATTGCGATATTTTAACGCCGGCCTGCATGGTATAATATTCGAGTACGAAACTGTAGCACCGCTGGCTTGCATATTAACGTTTAATGCGCGATAAAGGGTTTACTGCCTTATTACTTTGTCCGCAACTGGGATGCCGTGCTCTAAAATTTTAAGCAAAATATTAATGTTTGTATATTTTTATATTCTGCAATATTTTAATTGTATGTGTAATCTACTTAAAAATAGCATAGTTATAATAGTGACACTGTTATACATCAATGGGTATTTTTGTATTCAATATGCAGGGCCATACGAAAAATATAATTTATAATTAGGGTTGCAAAATCTATTGCCCGCGTAACCAGACAACTATCAGCAAACAAAGAATTGAGCACCTTTGTGATAAATAATCAAAAAAACAGACGTGGATATTAGCTTAATGTTGACAATTCCTTCTAATTAATTAGAATCTCTTTAATTATTTTTAGTCAAAAAATGTTGTATCTAACGTTTATGCCTAGAAGCCATGTGCATTTTAGTTAAACCCAAAAATGGTATGACTCTACTTAAGAGAGTTAAAATAGCTAGCTCCTATAAGTTACATTACGCAACTTCCTCAAATATTTAAATTGTGTTTTAAAAAAATATTAAACTTTCTATAAAATAAAGAATATACAGTTAGTTTTTCTTTAAAGTATACGTATTCCAAATTCAGCTTATTTTCTTTACTCCTTTGGATATTTTCAAAAGAATTCAATTTAAAGCTTTAAACGAGTGTTTTCCACTCCCAGACTAAGCATGAAGTAAAATTTCGAGTTTAGAAAAGCTCCGTGATAATTTTCTGGGCTTTTCTAAACTCGAAATTTTACTTCATGCGCCCCCCGTATAAAACACTAAGATATTGTGAAATTTATGTATATTTGAACCTTACTTAAAATCAGTGTTCTATGCGCGTGGCGCATGAAGTAAAATTTCGAGTTTAGAAAAGCCCTGTGAAAATTTGTCGAGGGTCGCGCAGCGACCCGAAACAAATTTTCTGGGCTTTTCTTTATGCGCCACCCGTACAAAACACTAATATGTTGTGAAATTTATGTATATTCGAACTTTACTTGATATCTGTTTTTTATACGCGTGGCGCATGAAGTAAAATTTCGAGTTTAGATAAGCCCAGAAAATTAGTCTCGGGTCGCTGCGCGACCCTCGACTAATTTTCACAGAGCTTTTCTAAACTCGAAATTTTACTTCATGCTTAGTCTAGGAGTGGAAAACACTCGTTTAAAGCATTAAATTGAACTATTTAAAAAAAAACAACGAATTCCTAAAGATTTAAAGAAAATAAATAAAACGTATACTGTAAAGAAAAACTCCTAGTATATATTATATTATTGAAGTCAACTCAATTTCTAAATATAATAAATAAGAAATTGTAAATCCGTTATAATAGACGTCTACATGATATAATAACGTAATATAAACTCACTATTGATACCGGTAAGTGTTGTGGGAGGACTATTGATAAGCTATATGAGAAAAGTAATTGACACACGTCAGGTATCGAGCTTTGGGTAACGTGAGACGCCGCCCCGGGGGAAATCATTCCTGCACGTCTTGCCATCCGCACTCCACACTCCACGAAAAATATGAACCGATGTGTGTATGCAAATTGCATCAAAAAAGGTAATTTATTTTTTCATATTTAATTCGAATCAGCCACATAAATTATGCATAAAGATAAAAATGTATTGGCGCGACGGCGTGGAATATCATTATTATCAGGCGGTGGCGGTTGAAGAGGGGGAACGTTATAGTCAGAAATATTGCCGAAACCCTTATCTCCCAAGCTCTCGAGTACATAAAACCGAAATGACCACACGCTGAAGCGTTATATAAGTCCTGCTTCATATCTATACTGCCAGATCTTTGTTTTATTAGTATCGATATGGCGGGATCATTAAGTGTAATCTCCACTTGTTTTCTAACTGTTTCTTCATTAAAAAAGACACCTCATAACAATTATATCACAGTAATAATATACTTAATCAATAATTCTATTGGTGAGCAAATTATTAGAGCAGGCTGTGATTCAGTAATAGTCTTTACTTTAGATATGTTTTTACTAACAATATATTGAAAATATGGAACATATTGAAAATAAAATTTTGCAGCTCTATAGTTCTACAGGAAATATTTCTTTTAAGTATACACATTCCGATAATTACAGAGCTTTGGTAAATTTGCACGAATTCATTGTTTTTTATAAAATTTGTCAATTTACAGCTTCTATGAGTGTTTTCACTCCTTAAGCATGAAGCAGGACCGGAGTCAGCGGTGGCCAAGGGGGTCGGCCCCAGGTGCATCAAGCGGAGGGGCGCTATCGAAGCCAGACATCAGAAAATACATACATTTAAGTTATAATTTCTTAATTATATTAGTAGTTGATATTCTGAACTTCACTTTAAATCAGTGTTTTATACGCATTCGACTTATCGAATAAGTTATAAATCTGCAGGGCGATTCGTTTTTGTATTTCCAGACACATTTTTTGTTTTTTTTTATGGACGCATATGAAGATATGCATATCAGTGAACAGCATTTTTTACGCTGATTTTACATGCCATATGTTGACTCTTAAAAAATGTATTGTTTTTATGGTATGTTACCATGATTATTTAATTCAAATCTAAATAACGGATTTTGATTGGTTGTCGTTACGGTCTTTCCGGTCTTTCCGTGAAAACATTTACTATCGGAGTGGTCTTTCCGAATTCGTCTTATGGATTTTTTTTTATAACGTATGTAAATCTGTTACCTGTCATATTTAATCTTACATTTTAAAATAAATCACTTCGGAAGTAGCACAGATTAAGAAATTGATAAATTATTAAAGAAAACAATTCCAACAAACACGGTTAAAAATCATAAATATAATATATAAAACTACAAAAATATTATTCGTGAATATGCAAACAATGTCTTAATTAATAAGACAACTTAAGACAATAAATATCCATTGAAACAACTACTTTCCGTGCAAATACACCTCCGAATATTGAATTATACAATGAAGTATTTAAAATCTTATTTGATTTGATTTGTTACCACGCTATATCAAAGTATATGTAACATTTAGGTCAAATTCTTTTCAAACCAACTAACAAATAAAATAAAAAATAAAAGGAGAACTAACAAGAAATTAAAAAAAGGATCGAATGTCTTAGGCCATCTATAGACGCGTTTCGAGATTTATCTCTCTTCAGTATAGCTTTGCTTAATCATAAATATGTTTGGAAACAATTCATATCCTTTTGTAACGTCTACAATTACGAATTGACAGCAAAAACATCACAAGCACATCTGGCAAGTATTTAAAAATTATGAGCATATAAGATGAGAAAACAAAACGGTTCAGATTACAATTAATTTCATTAAATAATCATTCGAATACCACTCGTTATTTAAACATTTCGTTAAGAAAGACTTTGTTCTTATTGACTCAAGTTAAGTTGCCTTAAACAATTCAACTCGATGAAACTGTCAAAAAAGTCATTCGCTCTACGAGCTCGTGGCTTTTTTAGAGACAATTTTATCTCGTTCGATTGCTAGGCAACTGAGCTTTCGTTAAAAAGCAAAGTATTTCCGAAAATTTCAAACAACTAGTGATATTACATGTGAAAACAACCGCGCAATGTTCACAAAAACTATTTATTTGTAAACAAACAAAATAATAACCAATCATTAATAATCTTTCTTTTAAATAACATTTAAACTATTGCACAGTAACTTGATATTGTTTGGTTGCCATCGCAACTTGAACAACAACAATACTTAAACATAAGCTTACGTGTGGCATATCGTTGAAATCAAAATTTAAAATGCGTCACAATGATGTTTATAAATTTGTATGTCTCCATAAGAAAAACGAATTTTGAGTGTATAAAACAAAAACGAATCGCTTTAGATATTTTAAACGTTAACCGTTCGATAAATCATAAAAAGTTCCCATAAGCAAGTTTTTACAGAATATGATATAATTAAAAATAGCGGACAACATTAAAAAATCGAAATTTTCAGTCTTTTTCGAAATACAACGAAGCAATTGAAGATATTGAAATGTGAAAGCAGATTATTAGTAAGCACTAAAATACGCAACTTTGCCCCCATTTAACCAATTCTCTATATCTTCAAATAAGCGAGATTCCCATAGTGCCTCTCAAAAAACGGGCATCCTGTATACTCAATTTATGTCAATATAGTCAATATGTAGTTAGTCTTGTTAATAAAATCAATACCCTAACCATTGACATTTACTCAATTTACGAGTTTTTATAGATTTTGTGTGACAGTGATAATCATTTTGGACACAACTATGAAACATTCACGGTTATGATATTATTGATATTTTTTGTGTCTTTATGACATATTTTGACAATCATAACGTTTCCGATATATTGTCGTTTGTGACAATTATGACATACTTTGACGCTAATAATATTATATTTTTACATTATGACTACTCTTTAAAATACAATACAGGGTGTCCATGTCCCACCAAAACCGCACATTAAAAGTATATCTACTTCTAATTAATGTATTGTAATGAGATTTTTAGAATTCATGTACCAAATTGAGTACGAAAATATTTTAAAGATTATTTGACTTCCGGTTATACCAGAAGTCAATACTAACTTCTTTATTTTAAACAAATTATTGTATTTTTTATTTCGAGTTTGGATTCTACATACAATTTTGTATAAAAATCAAAAGTAACATAACCTAAACATTTAACTGTTTTCGACATATTGACATTTAAAAAAAAAATTGAAGATCAAAGGGATGCAATATTGGCTATAGAAAGCCAATACTCGAAGGCACATAATGGTTAATAATTTTTCGAATAATAATACACACAGTGTTTAAAATTTTGTACCATATTTGGTTAAGTATAAATGAAATTGCCAACTCTTGGTTGCAGAATACTTCAAACATTAAAATTGCGTTTTTATTTTCATCTACAACAAGTTAGACTAACAACTAACTTGTTGTAGATTGCGAAAAGAATCGCACTTTTAATATTTGGTTAACTTTAAAACATTAGATCTCGATTTCTTTTAAATGAAACACCCTGAAGATTTTTACATATTCATACACAGAAATTAATTCTGAATTAATCTATACTAGCATTTGTTGTACCCATCTTCTTTCCTTTTTAAGAAAAAAAAAATGGGTATAGGAAATACTAGTATAAATTAATGCAGAATTTATTTCTTTAGCAAAATATGCAGAGTGGTGTAAAAAATCGAGATATAATAGTTTAAATTTTACCAAATGTTCTATGAAGTTTTGAACATTCTCTATATTATTATTCGAAAAATAATTCACCATTGGGCACCTTTGAGTATTGCTTGTTTATAGCTAACATTACATTCGTTCGATGTTATTTTGCTCAGAGATTTTAAAGTAAAACAAGAAAAAGCAATATATTTTTTCAAAATATCTCGAAGGCTATTTAACTTAGAGGTTATGTTACTACGATTTTTTTCGCAGAATGGTATTTAGAATCTAAATTCGATAAAGAAAACATAGCATTGAGTTAAAAATAAGGAAGTTGATGTTGACTTCCGGTATAACCGGTATAACCGGAAGTCGAATAATCTTACAAATATTTCTATTGAAAAGAGCACACTTGTTTAAACTTATGCTAAAAATCTTATTCCAATACATTTATTAGAAGTTCATATAATTATAATGTGAGATGTCATACACAAATGTCTAGTTATACGGGGTAAAACTAGACATTTATGTATGTACATTTTCAACGAGAATAACAATTATAAACATTGTTTTTCGAAAAAAATTCTAATTAACACAAACATTTCAAGAAACGACACTTTATTTACGTCAAGTCAAAATATGTCAATCTACATAAGATTGTTATTATTGAAGTGAATTGTCTAATGATCAAAAATTTTAAAAAATAACCGAAACAATCTTATGTAGATACACAGTTTTTACATTTATTGACATTTTTTGACTTGACGTAAATAAGGTATCGTTTTTGTAGTACATTATCGATTTGATATAATTTGATATTTTTGTCCTCATAAGTTTATATTTTTAAGATAATTTGAGAATTTTCACACAAATTGTAATTTTTTGGAGAATTGGACATTTTTGACGTACCTTAATTGTCGAATATCAATGTTGATATGTTATGTCAAAAACGACGATTATATTGATATTTTATCAAAAACGACGATTATATTGATATTTTATGTCAAAAACGACGACGAAATTAATATTTTTTTACAATTTCTTGAAACGAACTTATTATAGTATTATTATAATAGGAATTGGTCTATTCTAGACTGAAGTAGCGTAATAATTTATTACGTCACAAGAGTGGTATGCAGCATATTACATATGAGCGGATATGTAGCGCACGAGCCGCCATACCACTTGAGAAACGTACGATACTTTACGTACCCCTACGATACTTTACCTAACAAAATAAACAATGAGCATGAAACAACAACTTATTTATTCAATAATTTTTGATAGTAACAGGACATCGATGAAAACTAAATTACTACTTGATCAATATACATCAAAGAAAAAGAACATCATTTGGTTGTGCGGTAATCAATCAGGTGTTCAGCTGTCAGTATGTAATATACTTGTCAAAGCTACGTGCGTGTGTAGGCAATGTCAATCATACGCGTCAAGATGAGTGTGGTATGATGCGGTTACTAGATAGGGCGTAGGTAAAGTTTGTAATTAGCGTCTGATTAGCGTATCTTTATAAAATTTTAAAAATATCAATTGTTAATGATTTATTTTATTTTTTAACATAGGTTCCAGTCTCAGATTAAGCATGAAGTAAAATTTGGTGTTTAGAAAAGCCCGAAAATTTGGATTTGCTGGGGCGCGCGAGCAAAGCGAGTCGCGCCCCAGCAAATCCAAATTTTCAGGCTATTCTAAACTCTAAATCTTACTTCATGCGCCACGCGTATAAAACACTGATTTAATGTGAAGTTCAAAATATCGATTACTTATACAATTTAAAATTTCTGATCCCTATTTATGTAATTTCTGATATCTGGCTTGGATTGCGCCTCTCCGCTTAATCCGTCTGGGGCCGTCACCCCCTAGGCCCACCTAACTGCCGCCATCCTTCGGATACTTTCTCTTAAAATTTAATGTTAAAGTATTTTACGATAAATGATATACGTTGTAAAACACAGTATCGTTGTTGCATGGAGGTATTCCTTTGAGCCGTAATAATGGCCGCGTGCACTCTTTTAATTATTACTCGTAAAAGTTTTTGTTAGAATGAATGGAGCAGAGTCGTTAGAGACAACTCTTCGCGTCTGAGTACTTTAGAGACGGATCGTAATTCACGTACATCCTGCACAGGTTATATTTACTGGGGTGTACATTTTTGTTCTGGAAAAAGTTCCAAATAATGAACTTTTTACAACTGGAGTTTCGCGAGCGCAATTTATCCCAAGAAATATATACTCTCTACAGACATCAAAATGTATCATTACACGATATTAGATACAATTGTTTGAATTTTAAATGTATCATACTTCTTGATCTATAATTGGACACCCGCATGCGGAGGTAGATCAAATGAAAATATAGCACACTGAGAAGAGCACAGTTTATTACTTTACCTACGCCCTATCTAGTAACCGCATCATACCACACTGTCATCTTGACAAGTATGATTGACATTACGTACATATGCACGACAAGTACATTACGTGCAGACAGCTGATTGCTTACCGTACAACCAAATGACATTTCTTTGGTCTACCGGGAGTTTTTCTTTAAAGTATACGTATTCCAAATTCAGCTTGTTTTCTTTAAATCTTTAGTTATTCGTTGTTTTTTTTTAAGAGTTCAATTTTAAGCTCTAAACGAGTGTGTTCCACTAACAGACTAAGCATGAAGTAAAATTTCGAGTTTAGAAAAGCCCCGTGAAAATTTGTCGAGGGTCGCGCAGCTTCCCGAAACAAATCGGGACACTAACACTAACACTAAAATATTGTAAACTCTTTATAAATTTGAACCTCACTTAAAATCAGTGTTTTATACGCGTGGCGCATGAAGTAAAATTTCGAGTTTAGAAAAGCCCAGAAAATTTGTTTCGGGTCGCTGCGCGACTCTCGACAAATTTTAACGGGGCTTTTCAAAACTCGAAATTTTACTTCATGCTTAGTCTGGGAGTGGAAAACACTCGTTTAAAGCTTCAAATTGAACTCTTTTAAAAAACAACGAATGTCGGAAAATATACAGCTTTATTCTCTGTATATTATTCAAGAAGTAATTCAGTTTCCATCATTAGTTGTTCTTTAACGCTCATTGTTTATTGTAAAGTATCGTACGTTTTTCGAATAGTATGGCAATTATATACTCGCAGAATACTGCACTCGCCGCTACGCGGCTCGTGCGCAACATGTCCGCTCATATGTAATATGCTGCATACCACTCTCGTTACGTAATATACTATTACGCTTCCATTACATTTTAAACCAAAATTAAATGTATCCGAACATATTCTAATCATTAGTAGTAATACTCAGAACTTCATATAACCGACTACATACTAGCGTATTTGCGGACAATTATTCTATATTCGGACAAAAGTACTTTATTCATACATTTGTAGAATCCATGAATATTCGAAGATGCTGGAGGAATGAAAGTAAATATAAATATTACCTAAATATAAAATATATGAAACATATAATTACTACGTTTTTGTTGTATGGTTTGGTAAACTCAGGTTAGTTTTATTCTGCATTAAAACATTGATTACTATACTTAAATATAACATACAAAGTAAATGTTGTTTTATTTCAAGTAGTTTTTCTGCTTTTTATTTGAGAGTATTTTAAGATATTAATCTTTGAAAAACCTAAACAAATACGAAATTTTAAAATAAGTCAAACAATAAATTTGAAGCGCCCTTAATGTACGTTTCAATTACGGAAGCTGAAGCAATTACGCTAAAAGCAATCCCATTTAAAATGTTTAATATGAGCCATTACTGTATAGATGCATTATAATAAATCAAAAACGCAGCCCAAGCGGAATCACCTCTTATTATTATCCAATAAAAAGTATAAAAAGTAATAACTATTTTATATCATGAGGAAATCTTTTAATATTTGTATTGATTTTAGTACTCACACAAATCCTGAACAGAATGAACACTATTTATGTTGCACAATAATAAATAAATGTTAAAGTTTGTGAAATATCGTCTGTTAGAAATGAAAACTTATTCATACATTGATAAAATGAGACGTAACACTATTTATTTTTTAATATATAAAATTACGAAAAACTATTCGTGAAAATGAAAACAATGTCTTAATTAATAAGACAACTTAAGACAATAAATATCCATTGAAACAACTACTTTCCGTGCAAATACACCTCCGGATATTGAATTATACAATGACATAATTAATATCTTATTTAATTTGATTTGCTACAACGCTCTATTAAAGTATAAGTATTTTTCGTAATTTTATATATTATGTTTAAAGTGTGCAAACTATAAGAAGCGTAAGCTTATTTTCTCAAATTCAAATAGTTTTGAATTTGAATTTATCTTTTGAACTATTTATTTATTATTATTTAATTATTAATTTAGTTCACTTAATATTTTTAATGTTTTTAAGAAAATGTAGCATTACTAATACTATTTGATCTGTTTAAATAAGCAATACATCATCTGTAGTTGATTAAAGTTTCGCTGTTAGTTTCCGAGGAGGCGAACACGGAAGTAAATTTCAGTAACTGGAAAATAATACCGTGCAAGCTGTAACTTTTGACAACATTAATAAGCAGCCGGTGGCCATAAATTATACTTATATCAGGTCAACAACAAACTGCCCGCTGGCCAAGTAATGGATTCCTGAATTGCCCCCGCAAAACGCAGAACCGGATATTATGGGATCCGGCAGCCCGGACTGGATAATACTCAAAGACGAAAATTTACCACGGGGATTCTCATGTAAAATAGTCTGTCATACCGAATTTCGCTAGTCGTATGTACTTGAAAGGATGGACTTATTCTATGACATCTCGATTGAGGAGACCATTGTCGTCGGAATTGAGTCGGATTTATCTCTGAATTATTAGTTTTCCATGTTGGTTATAAATATATTTGTAGTAGTATTTATTTTCATTTGAATAAATAATTGCGCTTCATTGCAAATATTCTGAATTTACAAAAAATAACAAAAAGTATATGTTATAGTTGCAAATAAAACTATGAGCAATGAAATTCAAATACTGTTCATAATTCGCAGATAAAATTCAGTAAGTCCTATTCATTTTCAATATTATTATCTTTATCAGATAATAGTCAAATAGTAAACGTGATATGAGTATTTGACTAGGATATTATCTTTATTAGAAAATACTCATATCACGTTGACTATTTGACTATTATCTAATATAGTAAATCAGAAAGCTACAACAAAAATTGTATAGGCATATTAGTATATCTAAAAACAAATGTAACTTGTAAAATTAATTAGCTTCATATAAAAAAAAAATAGTGTAAATTGAACTTTACAATATTTAATTGTTTTATACGCGTGCCGCATGAAGTAAAATTTTGAGTTTAGAAAAGCCTGCAAATTTGGTTTGGCCATTCCGCTTCGCGGTGATTAAAGATAACGTTAAAATTGGTAAACTCAACAAAACCAGCTTATTATAATTTACACAAACCACAAAACTGACAAAAGTTAATAAAATCACCAACATTAATAAATTTTACAAAATAATCGTCGAATTCGATAAATTTAATTCAAAATAATACCAATGTTTAAAATAAAAACAAATCTACTAAAATTCACGTAGAAAACGAGACTAACATTTGTCCGGTTATACTCAGATTGCAATTATAACATTAATTAATAGTGTACATAAATATTGATCGTTATATGTTAACTGTTTATCGATAATAATTGTCCCCTCTGCCAAAATTGCTTCCTGGATCCGCCACTAACGGAGATGAACAATATGTAGAAATTAAAAAAAATACGTGAGAAAAGCATAAAATAGTAGTAGTAGGTAATAATATTTATTTAACAATTTCTTTTGTAATATACAGGGTGTCTGTATTTCAACAGAATGTATGGGGATCTCGGTTATTTAAGAGATAAAGAGTCGGTTAAAAGTCGGGCAAAGTTACGTAATTTATGGCCCAATAATAATCTAAAAACAAATTTGAAATACCTTTTTTCGTTTTTGAGATATTGCCAATAAACGGATTTTTTGAAATTTCGTTTATATTTTTTTATTCAAAAACTATTGAATCCAGACATTTACAACTTTTTATTTTAAGATAACTATAACATTTATCCAGCGACCATAGCCAACTTTTGTTGATCTTATGAGCGCCATTTTGGATTTTTGTATTTTTTGTAAGAATATTTTTTTCTGAACTCAATGATGTATCACACTTATATTGTACATTTTATATGTATAATTTTAATCTTTTGTTTTTTGTAAACAGTGCCTTGGAAACAGTTGAGTAACTCACTTATTTGACAACTCCTAGGACCCATTATTTGCTTACATATCACCCCTGAAGACGGGCATCCGACGATATAGATTTTAACAGTTGTGATGTATTTTAAACTAACGAGTGTTTTCCACTCCCAGACTAAGCATGAAGTAAAATTTCGAGTTTAGAAAAGCCCCGCGTAGAAAATAAACAAATTTTTACGGGGCTTTTATAAACTCGAAATTTTACTTCATGCGCCACGCGTATAAACCACTGATTTACAGTAAAGTTAAAAATATATAATCCTTAGATGTGATGGTGATCAAAATTTACCCAGATGTAGCGAAAAAATGCAAAAATTACTTTTTTTGTGAATAGTTATGGAATAATAATAATAAAAGTAGAATAAATTTACTTATTACTTATTATAATTATTACAAAATACTGACAGTTGTTAATTATTTTGAATGCTAGTGTGATACATCACCAAGTTCAGAAATAAATATTCTTTCAAAAAATATGAAAATCCGAATGGCGCCGATAAGAAAAACAAAAGTTGGCTATATATGGTCCACATTTACCCAATGGTTTAGTTATCTTAAAAAAATATATGCTTCTAGATTCCTCATTAAAAAGTGCCTGTATATTCTCAAAGTTTTAAATGTCCAGATTCATTAAAAAAAACAGCTTTTTGTTTTCAGATTATTGTTAGGCCCTAAAATACGCAACTTGTCCCAATTCAACCGGCTCTCTATCTCTTCAAATAACTGAGATCCCCATACATTCTGTCGAAATATGGGCACCCTGTATACAAGGCATTATTTTAAGTATAGGTACATATCGCGATAATTACAGAGTTTCGTACGTTTTTAGAAACTCATTATTTTTATAAAAGCGTTCAATTCGAAGCTTCTAACGAGTGATTTTACTCCTTGGTTAAGCATAAAGTAAAATTTCGAGCTTAAAAATACCTAACAATTTGGCTTAGTCGTGTCCAAAATTTCAGACTTTTTTAACTTCACGTTAAAATACTGATATTTTATACGCTTGGCGCATAAAGTAAAACTTCAACTACTTTATGCGCCAAGCGTATAAAATATCAGTATTTTAACGTGAAGTTAAAAATATAATGTTTAAGTGTTATCTCATGTTAGTAAATATCACAAATGTTTATTTCGTGTAACCAAATCTTCCAAATTTTTTTTTTTTTTAATAATACCTACACACCCCAAAGCAAATTGCTCGGGTTTTAAAAGCGCAATATTTGGTTAGGCGAAATAAATATTTATAATTTTTTTTTACGTGAAATCAAACTTAAGCAGTATATTTTTACCTTAATTTTAAATCAGTGTTTTATATGAACATTTCGAACATATAACGTATTTTAAGGCTTCTCTAAGCCTTAAAATTTGGATTGGCTGCTCCAGCTTTTTCAGGCTTTTCTAAACTCGAATATATTTCCAATCTTAACCAAGGAGGAAAAACAGTCGGTACAAACTCTAAATTAAACGCTTTTTTAAAAACAGCGAATGCCTGAAAATGTACAGCGAAACCAATTTAAACTAGATTATTTATAGTATTTCTAGCAAATGCAGTATTGGATGAAATTGCACATTTTAAAATTTACTACCCTTTTTGCAGGATATTTCATCCATCAAACATTTTTTTATATTCAAAACAGAAATACGTTCGAATAAATATATTGCAGCGAAAAAAACGGCGTGCATTCTTCGTTTGACTAAACCAATATTTCCAACCCGACAGCCTGTATACTCGAAGCAGCCGGAATTTAACCAACGTCAAAATTATGAATTTATGTGTGCGCTGGCTGTGAATCCGTCCGAATAAAATTTAATACTAGCGCCGCTGTAAAACTGCTATTTTTACGTGTATAGGCGGGTAAATTAATTTCGTTACTTTCTAATTAAAGTTTACCTTCGCGATTTTGATGGCACGATAAATAATAATTAACGTCGGCGAAAGGGAGACGCTTTTCAGGAATACTTCAGTGGATTTCAGTCCTCGCCGAGCAACAACATCGCATCGCATCGCATCGCGGCGCGGAATATATTCCGTTTTTTTTATCATTGCATGCGAGTGCTTTTTTTAAAACCGAGCTTTTCCGTCATTAGATGCAGGAGGTGGAAAATAAATGTGAAGAGGGGTGCTTTAGAAAACTGGTTGGTGTTCCACTTCAATGTTCAAACGACTTTTTTTCAATTTTCTATTAACACAAATTTAAAGTAATGTATATTAATAATGTTTAATGTTTGTTTATTAACTAATTAATTTTAATTACACACACAATTCAAACTTTTTAAATGCATATATAAAATTATGATATAATTAAGTTGTTAAAAAATTAAACAGAGTAAATAAATTTGTATTGCACACGTTATTTTTATAATAGTAATAATAATAAATATAATAATACATGTATTTTTCCATCCAAAAATTATCTAATTACAGAAATAATTTTAATTATGTAAAATATTGATAAATAATACAAACGGGAAAATATATTAAAGAAAAGTCAACTGGTTCCTAATTTGTAAATTACATTAAATTAAATAATAATTTTTATAATATCAATATTTTGAGATTACACTTCTCTATTTAAATTTAAAGAAGCGTCTAAGGTGTTCGCGAACGTTTGCAAACGCGTTTATTTTATGGTTTGGACGGTTACCTCAGTCAAGAACAGGGTTGTTATGCTTAGAACACTTTGTTTTAAACAGTGTTTTAAACATGTTTAAAAACATGTGTTTTAAACGGTTTTGTTTTAAATCTTAAATTTCTTTAAAACATGTTTTAAACGTTAAATTTGTTTAAAACGTTTTTTTTTTATTATCTTAAATTTGCTAAATTATATTTTATACTACTTCATTAGGATTTTTTGTTTACGTTTTTAAATTTTAGCCAAATTGTTGAAGATTTTCCAAATTACATTATTAATCATAACATTTTAATACAATAAAATATCATAACTGTGTGTGCATAGATGTTATTTATAAATACAGAGAATTTTTCTTTTAGGTATACATATGCATACACTGTAAATTGTAGACAATTGTTGTTTTTTTAAAAGACTCCAATTTGAATCTTTAAACGGGAGTTTTCCACTCCCAGACTAAGCATGAAGTAAAATTTCGAGTTTAGAAAAGCCTAAAAATTTGGATTGGCTGCGTAGCGAAGCGGACCGGCCAATCCAAATTAGGATTTTCTAAACTCGAAATTTTACTTCATGCGCCACACGTATAAAACACTGAAATATTGTAAAGTTCAAAATATACGGCTTTAGCAATCTAATATGTAGATGTGAATAAAACATGAGTCAAATTCTGTGCTAAACAAATTGTTTAAAACAGTGATTATAGGCAACTTAATAACTCTAACTTATATAAGGTTGCCTATAATAGTTGTTGTATGTATGTGTTTTTTTAACTTCACTGTAAATCACTGTTTTTAAGCGTGGCGCATGAAGTAAAATTTCGAGTTTAGAAAAGCCTAAAAGCCTCAAATTAACCGCTTTGAAACAACGAATTTCCGCAAATTAAAAAAAACGCTGTAATTATCGGGATTTGTATACTCAAAAGAAAAATTTCCTGTATATTCTGTTTTAAACACGTTTTAAACGTGTTTTAGACATGTTTTAAACACGTTTTAAACATGTTTTTAATTGTCTATGTTTTAAACGCTGTTTAAATGAAAAAAAAAACACGTTTTGTAAGAAAAACTGTGTTTTTATTAAAATGAAAAAAAAACGTTTTTTTTTTAGCAACCCTGATCAAGAACGAAAGTATTTTCATTTTTCCCGCTGTATTACATAAAAACATAATAATCATCTTTGCAAAGATTCGCGATTGGCATATTCTTTTGGTATGGACGCAATTAGATTATTACGTTAACAGTATATTATTATTTGAAATAAAAACAGCACAGTTGGGAGAGTTTCACTTTTATTGTTGAACACTGCAATATGTTTCACCACACAGTGGCCTCATCGGGTACATGAATAATCATTTTACAAATCACAGGTACAGATACTAATGAAACTATTTTATATTACAGGTACAGAAACAAATAAAATTACGGCTCTGGGCAGGAGGTGGTGGAATTATGAAGGTAATTAGGCTGAAACTAATACAAATAATATTTAAGCAAAATTAATAATAATTAAAAGAGGAGTTGGTCACTTTTATTTGATCATTAAATAGCATAGTTTTTTGTTATATTTATTACTTTCTAATTCCTCTACAAAAATCAGTTTACAACTTTTTTTACATGCAAAATTTTAAATTTAGGGTTAGAGTTATGTTGGTATTCGATTAAATGATTGGCATGTGTTAAGAAAGTTTTCTTAAATTTAAAGCATTTTTGATGTTCTGAAATGCGGTCTGGGAAGCTACGTCCAGCTCGTCTAACCTTGAGGCAATCCTCACATTTCAACAAATATACGCTAGAGTTCGTGGTTTTATCAAATTTGTCTTTTAAATTATTGATGAATTTATATGTATTCGTGAGTTATGTGAAGATTGTTATAATATTAATAAAAAGCGGTTAAATTCCTTTCTTCGCTGTTTTAATTTAAGTACTATATGTACATTTCGGACACTAAGTGTCCATTATCAATAGTTAACTAACCGTTAGTTCACTATTGATAATGGACACTTAGTGTCCGAAACGTACATTTAGTACTTAAATAAAAACAGTGAAGAAAGGAATTTATCAGCTTTTTTTACTATTGATGAATTTATTAAGTGAATTGTTCGTTGTAAAGGAAGAATTTAAATTTATTGATTTGAGTTTTCTATAATAATTTTATTATTCTTATATTGACAACTGGTGAGATATACTAATTTTATTAGTAAATGGGTATATATACGATTTTCTTATGAATGGGGGCGCTAGTGATCCACTTCGCATCTGGGCGCCCACTAACCTCAAGTCGGCCCTCGTTGCAGTATCATAGAGATACCACAGTTCATGTATATCCAGTTAGCCATTCTCTATATAAAATTTGGTAACCGCGTTTGGATGCTGCATCCAGAAGCGAGACCGTTGATTGGTGTCCCAGACCACCCGTATCAGACTTTTTTTGAGAAAACGGCTGGTTCTAGAGAGTTTAGACAAAAAAATGTATTACAAAACTCGTATTAAAGAATCGAATGGTGATATTGTTTTTTCGCAAAATAGTTGGCGTCATTTAGAGTTTACTTAAAAATGTCAATAACTCAAGATTTTTCATTGGCACGATAGGTCAAAAGTGGTATCATTGAAAAGGTCTTGAAAAAATAAGCAACTTTTGTAAAAAAACAAATTTTGTTACTGGCATCCATTTTAAGTAATATCTAATCAAAGTTATTAATTTTCAATTTTTTATGGCTAACTTATTTTAAAAGATTGAGCTAGTCTCAGATACATTCTGACCCAAGGCTGTAACTAGGGGGGGGGGAATATGGGGGTTCACCCCCCCCCCCCCGAAATTTTAAAAATGTTAATTTTTATATGTACAAAATTGACTGTGTTGACTGATTTTATTACAATGATGTATCGAATGTTCAATAAAAAAAAACTCTGGAACAGAGTCATTCTAGAGTTTTTTTTTTTTATTGAACATTTATATAATAAATGAATGGTACTCGAAAGGTTTTCTTTTATTAAACATACGATTTAGTAATTACATTTCTTTATCGACTGTATGATTTTGTTATTAAATCGCTCTGTTGACTGTATATTGACATTTGTGACAATTTGATTGTAAGTGAAGTTGGCTGACTTTAGGCTATCATAGGATTTTGTCATATTTTATCTGTATCAACTGTATTTTGAATATTCTGACATTATGACTGCAAATCACTTGATTGACTGTCTTTTGATTATGATTGGATTTTGTCATTGAATCTTTTTATTGACTGCTTTTGTTTCGATTGTGACATTATAACCGTAAGTCACTTGGTTTGTTTTTTTAGCTTATTAGAATTTGGGTGATTTTTGTCTATGCTAGGCTTGTATTGACTACTGTGATATTATAACTGTAACTCGCTTAGTTGTCTGCCTTTTACTATGCTAGGATTTTATCATATCTTTATGTCTCTATCGACTGTATTTCGACTATTGTGATATTATGTCTGTAAGTCACTAGTTTGACAGATTAAAAATAATAAAATGTAGAAATTGACAATTTAGGTGAAAAATATTAACAGAGTAAAAATAATTAAATGTCAAAATTGACGAATTAGGTGAAAAATATTGACAGATAACAGTTGACACAAGTCGACGCTAGCCGACATTTACTCCACGCCGCTAAACCACTGACATCAATTGAAGTTAGACATTTTACATTTCACATTGACATTCACGTCACAGTTGACATATTTTTATGTCACCTATAAATTACCGATATATTGGAAATATTGAAAAAAACCATCGAAATATTAAAAAATCGATGTTTTAAATATTTGCAATTTTTCGGTAATTTATAATAACATAAATATATGTTAACTGTGAATAACATGGAAATCAATAAAATCACAAAATTTTGAAAATCTCATAAAAATTTTTATAAATCGACAAAAATCACAAGTATTGAACATTATATAAATCGACGAAAATCTAAAAATATTGAAAATTTGAAGAATATTTTATAAATTGTTGATAATATCAAAATCTGATAAACATTTTATAATTCGTCAAAAATCACAAAAATATCGAAAATATCAAAAATATCAATATTATCAAAAATTACAAAAATCGCCAATTAATGTTAGAAGCGTAGTCTAATATCAAACATTTTATGAAATGTCAAAAATAATAAAAATGTTAAAAAATATAAAAATACCTAAAACATCCGAAGTGTCGAAAAATACATCTAATGTCAGAATTTCAAAAATGGTAATTTACGTCAAAAACGTTAAAAAATATAAAAATATCTAAAATATCCGAAGTGTCGAAAAATACATCTAATGTCAGAATTGTCAAACTTAAGTCGAAAGTTTTTATATTTTTTTATTTTTGTATGCATTTTTTATTGAAGTTTTTGTTAAATTTTTTTCGTCGAACTTTTCGAGAGTCGTCATTGTTTCCATGAATTGATTTTAATTAATTTTAAATAATTTTTAAAAATTGTTCTCAATCTAAATAAAAATATTGAAATTCTGATAAAAATTTTGATAAATTGACGAAATATTAAACATTCCATGAACATTTTATAAATTAATCAAAATCTAAATACGTTGAAAATCTAACGAAAATTAAACGAGTGTCGTCCACTCCCAGACTGAACTGTGCGACCCTCGACAAATTTTCTACGCGGGGCTTTTCTAAACTCGAAATTTTACTTCATGCGCCACGCGTATAAAACATTGATTTAGTCGGAAGTTCAAAATAAACTGGTTAGATTAGTTTATGATTTATTCAAGATCGCTAAAGATACCACGCTTTTGACGAGACGATCACGACATGAACACGATACGAGCACGACACGAGCAGGAGACGTTCATGGCACAAGTTTGTTGAAAGCCCTGTGCTCGTCTCGTGTCGTGTACGTCGTGTGCTCATCTCGTATCGTGCACGTTTCGTGCTCGTGTCGTACTCGTCTCGTAATTGTCTAAAAAAAGTGAAGTGGAGGGAAGTCTATAAGATATGAGTATCATGTTCAACATTCAAGTAATGTTTAAAAAGTGTTCGTGTTGAGTGGGTAGCTACCAGTTACTTAGATAGTTTATAACATCGTCCAATTTAAGGCTTTAAACAAGTGTCGTCCACTCCCAGACTAAGCATCGAGTAAAATTTTGAGTTTAGAAAGCCCCGCGTGGAAAACTTGTCGTGGGTCGCGCAGCGACCCGAAACAAATTTTCAAGGGGCTTTTCTAAACTCGAAATTTTACTTCATGTGCCACGCGTATAAAACACTGTTTTAATCTAAAGTTTTTAAAGTAAAGTTGAGAATATATACTCCTGAGATGTGATAGATATTTACTAAGATATAGCAAAAAATTGTAAAAAATATTTATTTTGTAAAGGCGATAATAATAATAAAAGTATAACAAATTTAGTTTGAGACACTTTTCCACATTCTTAATATTAAAATCATCATATTTATAACGAGGACAGTGCATGATGGACACATCAAATTTCTTTTTTAATGTGAAATAAAAACATTTGAAAAATTAAAGCTGAACCGAAAACCACAAAAACCGTTATTTCTTCCGGAACGAAAACCGAAACAAAAAAGAAAACGGTTGGAAGCCTTGATTCCCCGAAATTTTTATAACCCCCTCCGATTTTTTTCTGGCTACGGCCTTGTTCTGACCAAGGCTGTAGCCAACTCCGACTGCTGCTTTGAATCATATAAACATTTTAAAAATTAACTTAATAATGCAATTTTATACAAATACAAATTATTGTTTAATGGTTACTACATCTGCAAAAATTTAGATTGCAATTATGCAATCTAAATTTTTTTTTGAAAAAATATCAAAATTTTGGTTTTTTCTCATATGCAATTTACAGAAATTTTCATTGTAATTAAAAACTCTATTTGGGTTCAAATTATAGAATAAAACAAAATATGTTTAGGACATTTATATTTAAATAATTATATTTAAAATCGGAGTCGGAAATATACGAAATTTCCAACTCCACGGCCCCGATTTCACATCACAAAAATACTTAAAAATTCCGACCACAGTACTGTTTTAAACTGTTTTCCATTAACTTCTAAATACTGTTGAACTGTCCTGGTGCTGATACCAGTGGCCCTTTTAAAATAAGGTAGCTATGAGATATTGATATTTGGTAACTTCAATCCAAAATTACTCAAAGCAAACGCCAGTTACAAAAATATTTTTCCTACAAAAGTTGCTTATTTTTCAAAGACCTTTTGAATAATATCACTTTTGACCTATCATGCCATTTGAAAATCTTGAGTTTTTGCCATTTTTAAGCGAAATATCAGTGATGCCAACCTTTTTGGGAAAAAATAATATCACCATTCGATTCTTCAATATGGCTTAAGTAATATTTTTTTTATCTAAACTATTTAAGACTAGCCGTTTTCTCAAAAAATGCTTGATACGGGTGGTCTGGGACACCCGCACAGTCGTCTGTCATACTCTTACCCCACTTCCCGACCATAGTCTCTCCTTTTCTACTCGATTTCTAGTTCTTCCATAAGCATCGGCTTCCCTTGGAGATTCTTTCTTTTGAGATTAAATTATAGATGTGGTAAATTCATATTAGCGACGTTTTCTTAATAATTAATTTAATGTGAAATATTTTTACACCTAGACGTTGTAATAAAGTTTAATTAGGTTAATATTTAATAAGAGGCAGTAAAACTTTTCTAGCGTGGAAATTTGATTACATCTTCACAGCCGAGCCGAGTAGAGTAAAAATTGTTGGCTAATATGCTCGAAGTGATTTATGTACCAAGAGATTCATATAAAATTAAAATTCCGAACCCGCTGGGACGCCTCTCTCTCTATCGCCCTTTCTCCCCTTCTCTCTCTATCTGCAATTTATTTTAATAATAATTCCTTCCTTTTACGGCCAATTTCATTTAATCGCTCGTCGCTTCGTAATCAGCCAATCACTTTTTGCTTCCAAACACAATGCAAAAAAATGCTTTGATTTTCCATGCAGAGCCGAGCGATGTAGAAACGAGAATGGTCAGTCAATTCGACGGCTCAGTGATTGAATACGAGAGAGAAAGAAGAAAAAAAAAAGGAAAATATGTGGATTTGAGAGGGGATTGATTTGATATTTGTTTTGATGTTAACGTCCATTTCAGATAAAAAAGTTCGAAACGTATTTATATCCTCTTCCATTTTTTAGGTAAATAAATTATGTAAAGTTGAAATGTGTTAAAGTAATCGAAAAGTAAGAGATATTGAAAAACTGCAGACAATAAATATTTATATCTACTGTGTTAAATATCACAATTAAAAAGGTTTCACATTAACTATTTTTGATTTCATTTTAAACTAAGCAATATCTTGATGATGGTTGCGACCGTAACTACGTGGTAATTCATAATCACTGAATAAAAAACTTACTATGTTTTTTACCACAAAATATTTATTGTATGTATATATATTATATTACACAAAAATACACATAAATTTACGACTTATGTTTCGACGTTTGACGGTCATTTTTAAGTGAAACAAATTACAAAAAAGGTTACATTTATTCAGTAAGCAATATCTAATATATACTCAAACAATACCTGACACCTTTATGTTTTTTGAATTGAGAATAATTACCTGATTTGATTCAAAAATAAATAAAATAAATATTAGATTATGTAAAGTTATTTCAAATAAAAAACACTTGGTATTGTTTCACAAATGCAAACTTTATTCCGACTAGTTTCGGTTTGTTAGACCATTTTCAAACGAATATGAAAATGGTCTAACAAACCGAAACTAGTTGGAGTAAAGTTTTAATTTGTGAAACAATACCAAGTGTTTTTTTAATTTAAATAACTTTACATATTAACAATAATGTTGTTACTGATCAAATTTAAAATTCAGATCAAGGCGTTGGGTATTATTATTATAATTTGGAGTGTTTAATTTATTCTGTAATTACTTCTGGTATTTGTCAATGTACTATTATAAGTAATCGCGTATTAGTATCTTGACAAATTGGTCATTTGAAAGCTTTCAGATTAAGTGACGGTTTAATATATCTTCTGGTTTTAATCATGTGCAGTGGTAAATATAGCGACTTAAACGAGAACATGGGGCTGCAATTAAATGGGCGGCCACCAACTCCGCCCCCTCACTCTCCACTTACAGGACTTCCGCGCAAACTGCTAATAGAGGAACAAAAGTTGACCATCTCACACACAAAAGGAACTCTTCGCACGAGAAGATACACAAAGTGCTAAGGCAACATTAATGAGTCACTTAAAAATTCAAAAATAGAAGTATTTATTCTATTAAATGTATATTATATTTTTTTCTAGTCCTAACTTAAAAATACAAGAATAGAAGTATTTATTTTATTAAATGTATATTATATTTTTTTCTACTCCTAATATGATTGTCTTACTTATGGGTCATTTTCTGATTAGTAAATTTAATCAGCCCCGCTGTAAAAGAAAGTTGCGCCCGCGTGCAAAGCCGTCACACGCGCCCCTTCAATGGTAAAAATGCGTACTAGTCAATATGTTAGCACTAATTAAAAACTATTTAAATTATTTATTATATTATTATATTTATTTTTTAAATTATAAACTAAACAAATAATATTAAATCTTTACAAACAAAACAAGATAAAAAAATAACTAAAACAATAAAACCTTATTTTGCTCCTTTTGACCCATGGCCGGGCTGTATAAATACAGGGAATTTTCCTATTAAGTATACATATTCCGATTTATACGCTGTAATTTTGCAGGCATTCGTTGTTTTGGAAAGCATTCAATTTGAAGCTTCTAACGAGTGTTTCCACTCCTTGGTTTAGCATGAAGTAAAATTTACCGTTTAGAAATGCCTGAAAATTTGGTTTGGTCGCGTAGCAAAGCGGTATATACACAAGGTTAATAAGTTTATATTAAACTTGTGTATATACCGGGTGCTCGATGAAAAACGCTCGACGCCATAACTCTTATATTTATTGACCGATTTTATTGAACTAAAGTCAAAGGCCGTTTAGATACTTGTTTTCAATAATAACTTCATTCCCAAATAATAGCTAACTTAAGATTTTTAAATGGATGCCTATAATTTTTCAATTTTATTACATAAGGCATTATTTTTCTGAATCCAATAACGCCCAACTTCTTGTTTTTGTTCAATGTCTTGGTCGATTTTTCTTAAATCTTCTATTCAAATTTTTTCTTTAATTATAAATAGTGTGCCTTGTAAAAAAAGTGACAAATGTCATTTATTGTGAGGATATGCGATTAATAATATCGAAACAATAAATAAGTACCTACGTAACAACTTAATGTAGAATAAAAGTAAAGGAAAAATGTAATTATTTTGTTATTTTAATATTTCGGTTATTACTCATTCTTTAGGTGTATTTATAACTTTACAACATTTCAGTGTTTTTACGCATGGCGAATAAAGTAAAATTTCTAGCTCTGAAAAGCCTGAAAATTTGGTTTGATCGCGTAGCGTCTAGCTAACCAAATTTTAAGGCTTTCCTAAACTCGAAATTTTACTTCATGCTTAGTCTAGGAGTGGAAACACTCGTTCGAACTTTAAATTTAACTCTTTTATAAAATCGACGTATGTAATATAATAAATCATTAATCGAAATCGTAAAAAAAGATGCAAAATTTTACCTAATATCAACTTTTAGAATCAACTTTATAATTTGATCGGCTCTTAATAGGTTAATATTTTGTTCCTAGGAAAAACAGTATTTATTGAATATTAAACTTGCATTTATTATAATAACAAATTGTAAATAAATCGACAAAAATCTAGAAATATCGTAAATCTGGACTTGTTGAAAATCTTGACGGTCCACTCCCAGACTAAGCATAAAGTAAAATTTCGAGTTTAGAAATGCCCCGCGTAGAAAATTTATAGAGGGTCGCGTAGCGACCCGAGACAAATTTTCACGGGGCTTTTCTTAACTCGAAAGTTTACTTCATGCGCCACGCGTATAAAACACTGAAATATTGTAAAGTTTAAAACATACTAGCGTTTATTTTGTTCGGTTGGTTGACAAATTGTGTTGAATCTTCTAAGCTGATTATATATACTAATTCTATTTATAAATCTTGATCAGTATTAAAACTCCAATTTTGTTTAAAGGCACACTACATTTATTGCCAAAAAATCATATGAACAAGATTTATTATAGTTTTTTTCTAGCATAAATATTAAATTAAAATCAACATATCGAGAAACATTGGATTCAGAAAAATAATGTCCAATATAATAAAATAAGAAAAGTATATGCAGCCATTTAAAAATTTAAAGTTGACTATTATTTGGCAATGAAGTTAATTTCAAAGAAATATATAATTAGTGTCAATTTATGGTATTGAAACTGCGATTGACTTTGTTTTTTAGTTCAATAAAATCGATCAATAAATAACAGAGTTAAGGCGTTGGGCGTTTTTTATCGAACACCCGGTATACCCGAACGGCCTAATGTTGTGTACCATTTCTTCGTCTAGAGAAGCCACAGTGTAGCGAAACAATTGTAGCGAGATTACATTAGACATTGAAATATGAAATAGTGATATTAAATATAAGTGTTTATTATGCAAGTGATACACTATTAAAACAATTATTCTAAGCGATACATATCAAAATGGCGCCTGTATAGCATTTCTCTGAGGACGGGCGGACCAACAGCTCCTGCAAATTTTAAGTTACGAACCAAACCAATTTTTTTCGATTTATTATGACAATAGCTATCGAACTACGTAGGATTTCTTCATTATATTGCGTAGTTTTTTTATTGTAAATTATTATCTAGTGATTTTTATGGTATTTTAGACTTTTTTTTTCTAAGAAATGCGCACTTTTTAAAAAATCAATATATCAAAAAAACCAGCGTAGTTCAATACGGAACGTGTTTATCTAGATAAACTATTTATGTAATTCATACTATATTATGGTTAATGAAGGAGTTAAAGACACTATTTACGATAATTTAAAAAAAAGGAAAGAAAGCAGAAAAAACGCACCGACAACAACCAACAGAAAAGATCTAATAAAAAAGCTTAGAGAACGTTTCATCGACTCATTCCAGGTCGACACTCACGTCAACTTCTCTGGAAACAAAATGTTTGTGGTCATGTTCGACCTAAAATCGCCTGAAGTAACCTACTACCGGCATTTACACTGGCATCGCTCAAGTTACTAGAAATGGCTAGTATTAATATTATACATACCAACATTAACTCCTTGCCCAAGAAATCCCACCTTGTCTCCCATTTCCTACGTAACAATCCAATCCATGTCAGCATGCTTGTCGAAACCAAAACCAACAATAAAGACATAAACCGTCTTATGCAAGAATATAAAAAGGACCTTTGGATAAAAACTTGTAATGACATCAATGAACAACACGGAAAAACTTTAAAAAGATATTCATACTGCCAGATAGCCATACATATGACAAGACATTCCTAGAAACAGTCAACACATGGTATAATTCCTTTAAACATAATCCCGAGTCCCATATCACCAACGATGAGATAAAAGAAGAAGAGTACTACAAATGACTACATTAAGGCAAAAATACATCGCCTGGTTATGATAGGATAGGAATGGAAGCATGAGTCGTTACCAGGTTTGTGAATGCAAGTGATGATACCATCACTTGCATTCACAAACCTGGTAACGACTCAACGTTGGTATCAAGCTACCGCCCAATCACCCTGCTTCCAGTTTTCGGTAAATTATTTAAATCCATTATCCAGAAAATAACTCATTTCCCACATCCTAGACCTTATCCCACTTTATCAATCTGGTTTTATCGAACACCAGTCAACCTCCCTGCCTTTGTCGATACTCACATCGAATTGCCAGACAGCACACCTCGAGGCCAGAAACCAGCCATATTATTACTAGACATACAAAAACCCTACGTTTCGGTCTGGCATCGAGGTGCGTTGTTTAAGGCAATGCACTAGGCGTCCCTCCATATCTAATAAATATTCTAGACAGTTTTCTATCCAATCGATCCTCCTACTCCCGATTATTCACTCCTCAACAAGGTTTGCCCCAAGGATCCCCACTTACCCCCATATTATATAACTTATTTGTTCACGACCTTTACAACCCCGAGCCGTTATATATAAATCCATCCGCCTATCCTCTGCTTTACGCTGACGACACCACGCTCATAGCTCACGCCCCCACCATTCCAAAGGCTCTAAGCACTCTCCAAGGGCTGATTGATACCATTCAAACTTGGTTTGCGAAATGGAGAATTTCTATCAACCCAAACAAAACACAACTCCTTATTCCCCACACCACATATTGATTAACAATTATCTCATATTCCCATCTCCTAAATGCAAATACCTAGGCATTACACTTGACCCAAAGTTTACCTTCATCACACACTCAAAACCTTAAAGCAAGCATCAAGAGCAGGGCGAGACATTTTAGATCATTGACGTATAAAAATAAAGGGATTTCTACAAAAACAGCAGTAGAAATATATACAATGATATGTCGCCCCCTGCTTGAATATGCTGCTATCCTATTCCATAATCCTCGCCCAAGTGTATTAACCTTGAAATTGCGGAACGTTCAGCCCTGAGAATGCTTACAAAAATCAGGCATCCCAATAATCCCTTGAATAACTCCTGCAATTCACTCCTGTATGAAATGTGCAACATTCCTCCTATCAACCAAAGCCTAGAACACCTCTCCCTAAAGTTTGCCACTAATCCCAATATAACCAATATTCTTAACTACCTTTGTATCCCACGCAACCCAAACATATCCTAAATTTAAATTTCCTACCACAACAATGTTTCAATTCATCTCATTTTATCACCCGGACGCAAACAATGACGTTAGCGATCATGGCGTATAGAACATGAAAAATACAGAGACAGAGACTAGACAAAGACAAGCGGAAAGACCAACTACATTCGATAGCCAATTTCTGAATTTTAAAAATGAAAAATTTAGTGTAGTTTATGTTAATGTACTGTAAAATTAGTGTTATATATATATATATATATATATATATATATATATATATATATATATATCACTGTTTCTTCGGGCTTGGTCCCGCGTATTTTCTTGGCTCTGGTCCATTTTATTTTTAATTCGACGTTTCGATGACGTCGCAGTCATCATCGTCAGGAATAACTATCTAAATTCCATTGCTCTAGCAACCACTTGTTTGACTTTTACGTACTACTTGATGCGTGAATTTCTTGTTTGGCTTCGTATTACTCTTCTGTTTTGTTCTTCTAATGATGTAGTAGTGACAATTTCAATATTATTTTCGGAAGGGGTTTGATTTTGAATTTCTTGGTTGTTGTTCGGAGATAATATATTTTAACCAGAATTTATACAAGTTTTCCAAATTGGTGGTAGTCTTTTAGCATCATCTCTTTGATTTAGACTGTTCGGACTATTCCTGACGATGATATACGTTTTTTGTAATTTATTAAATATTTGATTTTATTAATTCATTAGTTTCTGTAACTAATATTAAACAACAATTTTCTAAACTTAATTTTCTTTAAAGTCCAACTTCTAATTGATCGTTTTCAGATATAAATTCCAAAAATAAATAATTACAAGCAAAAATGTCCCCTCCAATATAAAATCTTAGTTTTATAAATTGTTTACAACTTTATTTATTTGATGTTGATGTTTATAAATCCACAATAGTTATAAAATAGAATGTTTTCTTACTAAAAAAAATCATCGAGAAAGAAAATATTTCGACTACTTTTTTATTTTTTGTCTACTTATAATTATGAAAATATTTAAGTATACGATTATTAGAGCCCTTATCCATCAATTGTTATTTTATTATATTTTATATCACCTTTTCGAAAAAAGCTAAGATTTTTTAAACTAGTGTTTTAACGTCAATAAAATGTATAAACCGGAGAAAAAAATCTTAGCATTTTTTTATACATTTACTGGATATTGGTCTCAGACCATTCCACCATTTCCTTTATATTTTTGTATTTAACTATATTTAGATGCCACACACACATTCACACATCCATGGAACCGGGGACGAGTATTTTAACCGGGGGCTCAACCGCTCGTCCACGGCGGGCCCAAAAAACTTAGCTTTTTTCGAATAGGAATATTAATAGACTTTCACTTTAAGTATGAAAACAACCATAGTTTTTATTACTTGAAAGTCTGTTGTTTTTTTTTTAGTTTCATGAAAATAATACGTTTTTTGGAAAAAGTTATGATTTTTGTTTACTACTATCTAATTTTATTTAATGCTATAGTTTTAAGTTAAAACCTTGTCCGTACAATTAAATTTGAACAATTGAGAATTAAATCGCTTTTTAGATTTTTTTTTAGTGATGATAAAATGTAATAAATTTAATAATTGAACATAAACTATTTTCAGAGTTTTTTCATGTAAACGCATATTTCATAAAAATATACATTGGAATTAAAACTATAGTATTGTTTTTCTTATTCCGATTAACCTAAATGAGTCCTTGCCCACTGAGCAAACACATTTAAGTAATGTTTCTTTAGCATTAAAACAACTTTTAATTTTGCTACAATGTTGACATAACGTTATTTGTTTGTTTTTTGCTCAGTGGGTAGATATACAATGAAATTGAAATTACAGAAACTAATCAAACAAATTAAATATTTAATAAATTGCAAAATTAGATAGAAAATTGTTTGCTTTGTATATTTTTTATTAAAGCACTTTATACTATAATTAATAGTGTTTTTCACTCATTGATTAAGCATGGAGTGAAATTTCAGGCTTTTCTAAACTCGACATTTTATTTCATGCACCACGCGCATTAAACACTGATTTATTCGAAGTTCAAAATCATACACAAAGAATAAGTATGACTGCCACATGAAAAATTAAAATTTCAAATTATAGGTTGTTAATTATTAATTAAAATAGTTATGGCTAAAAGAAAATTCTAACAATTTTTACACTCTTACATTCTGTTCTAAAAACAAATGAGACTAGTTGAAACCTGTTAACGTAAATTTATTTTGTAATAACCTTTTACCTTTCACCTTTTGCCTAATTTTACCCTTTTTGTATCTTTAATAGTTCACAAGAATCCCAATGGTGACCACGATAAAACTAACGAACGGTATAGTACACAAATTATGACTTTTTTATTTATAATATGGTGAACGTGCCGGAAATGTGCATTAATAACTCTAAATTCTATGAACTTAATAATTTTATAAACGATTTCGCACTCAGCAATATTTTAAAATTTTAACGGCCGAAAATTTAAACATGTTTTTGTTTTTCGTTATATTAATAGACAACAAAATTATCTGAAACTATTCAAGTTTACGTAAATAAATGTAATGCGGTTTGCTTGTGTAAAAATAAATTTGAAAGCACTATAATAAAAGTAATCACAATTATGAATAAACATTTATTTATCAAGCAATAATAATAATTGGTATAAGCATAAAATGTGTATTTTGTTAAAGTTTTAGTTCAAACAATTTCAATATTGTATATCCTGAACAATACAATAATAATAATAATAATATTTATTATGCCCAACAGCAAACAGCCAATATAGACATAAAATAAAATTAACTATAAGTAGTAACAGTAGTCACACATCAATATGTATACAAGTTAAGTTAATGATGCATTAATAAAATTGAGTAATGATCTCAAAACTTTAAATGAAGTATCAACATCACATAGTCTCCTGTTACATCCATCACGTATCGGCTGTTTGGGCCAAAATTAAAATTTGCTAAAGTATTACTTAACTTTAATCATTTAATTAATAATTAGTCGATCCCATTCAGCACTAATGGAAAAAAATTGTGATGGATAATACTTTTAGATATCACAGCTCCACATCAAGAATTAATATTAGTTGGTATAAGCATGATATGTGTATTTTATTAAAGTTGGAGCTCAAACAATTTCAATATTGTACGAAATTATAACTTTATAATTCGTTTCCGATATGAGCATTGGCTAACAATATTCCAGAAAATCTGAAACAAAGTCTCGTTGCCGAGTCAGCATCGTTACTTTATAATAAAAGGAGGCGAGTGCTGACGGCGGCTCGTTACTGAAATTTCGTGATGTATTGGATTCGTTATATAATAAGTTTCCCCGCCAGTTTTCCACAACTTCGTACAAACTCAACTGCAATAAAATGTACGTATCTTAAATTGCCAACTATATTGGCAAATTACTATGATTGTTCATTTATGTAAGCATTTTAATTTAAGGGAAAAGTTTTTATACTATAAAAGTTTTGCACGAGAATTTTACGAAAGATTTCGCCTTTTTTACAGGCGCTGATCATAACAGCGCTGAAACGTTTCAAAATCTAAAGAATTGCAATGGGCAAAGTTGCCTTTCAGGAAAAAAAAAAACAAGAAAAGATAAATTGCTGAGATAATAATCTTAGTTTAAACTATAAAGTAACATTTCAAGGAAGAGCATTTTTCGGTATATAATACCATCAAACTAATTAATTTTTAAATTCACCTGTCATAAAATATCAAAATGCATTAAATAACTTACGTCCACTTCATCGTCGTTTTATAATAAATTAAATTCAATTTTCATTTTAAAGTTACTTTCGATAGAGGTTAAACGAAACTTTAATTATTGATTAAATAGTGTTGCAATACAATTATCTAAAAATCGATGATCAAATATTTATTCGACCAGGGTGCAAACGGGCATAAGTGATAAAGACTGTCTGCCTAAAAATTTGGCTCCAAACTTTTAGGCGTTTCTAAACTCAAAATTTTACTTTATACGCTACGCTTATAAAACACTGATTTAAAGTGAAGTTCAAAATACTGGGAATTTTTCTTTTAAATATGCATACATGTATGCATGAGCTGTAACTTTTATTATTTTTAAAATAGTTCAATTTGAAGTCTTAAACGAGTGTTTTTCACTCAGAGATTAAGCATGAAGTAAAATTTCGAGTTTAGAAAAGCCTAAAAATTTGGTTTGGTGTTTGGTGTAGCGCGAAGCGCTACGCGACCAAACCAAATTTTCAGGCTTTTCTAAACTCGAAATTTTACTTCATGCGCCACGCGTACTAAACACTGATCTTAGGTGAAGTTCAAAATATTCTATTAAAACAGTATGCTAAAAACGCATATTCAGAACATCACATCACATCACATCAGTGTTTGATACGCGTGGCGCATGAAGTAAAATTTCGAGTTTAGAAAAGCCTGAAAATTTGGTTTGGTCGCTCCGCTTCGCGGAGCGACCAAACCAAATTTTCAGGCTTTTCTAAACTCGAAATTTTACTTCATGCTTAATCTAGGAGTGGAGACATTCGTTTGAAAGTTGAATTTAAAATATTTGTAAAAATAACGAATATCTGAACATTTACAGCATATACAGTATGTTGTAAAATGTATACTTAAAAGAAAAACTCTCTGTATACTGCTTTCGTTTTGTCTTACAATATACTGCTTTAGTTTTCTCTTACAATATACTGCTTTAGTTTTCTCTTACAAACTTCGCAAATACATTTTTCGTCTAATCAAATCTTACTCTTTAAAAATTCTAAAATTTTTTTTGGGATATGTGGAAATACTCGTTAAAAGCTTTAAATGGAACTACCTGAATGAACATTTGCATGTATAAATAATTATGTAAAATTATTATATAACTAACAATTCACTAAATATCAGTTCAATTTGACAACCAAGGCTATTCATTTGGCACGTCCTCAATAAATCTTATCTCTTGGGAGATAATAATTCGCGGTTAGTGCAAATCTTTCTAATTATAAGGAACAACGTGACCAAACGAGGAGCTCTGTTATTACTACAGATACACGATTCACCTAAGTAGAACGTAATGTCCCTTATCGGTGCGACAGGCCCTTAACAGACAAAGCCTGCTCATCCTTTAGTGAACTATTCAGGACTGTAAATTTTACTATTTGTGGGCCATAACATTCAAACCCTAAAATATTATCAAAAAAACCGAAATTAATCAGATTAAAGTTTTAATTTGTTAAATAATACCAAGTGTTTTTTAATTTAAATAACTTTACCTATCAAAAATTGACATGATGAGGCACATTATTGACAGGATTAATTTATAATGCTAATTTTATTTTACTGGTTTATGGTTAAAACTAAATAAATCTTTATATTATGCATAGTGACGTTTGTGGTAATTTACGTCGGTAATTACAACTGGTAATTTACCATAAATTACCCAACTGTTTTGGTAACATAGGTAAAATTCGTTTGTACGCATGCGCACGAGATAATAAAATTTCAAAACCGAATTTTCTAGAGAGAATAACATTTTTTTGTTGATATAATGAAAACATTTAACATTTTATAAATTTTTTATTTACTTACAAAAGTAAAAATTTATGTTTATTAACTGTTACATAATAATGTAAGTGATAAATTTCAAAATATTTAAAAACAGTATCTTTTGGACTTTACTTCAAATCAGTGTTTTACACGCCTGGCGCACAAGGTAAAATTTATAAGAGAGATAAATCTCGAAACGCGTCTATAGATGGCCTAAGACATTAGTTTTAATCCAAGTCCTTTCACTTCTAATTTGTTGCTATTTCTCCTGTCATTTTAAATTTGTATTGTTAGTTGGTTTGAAGAGAATTTGACCTAAACGTTACATATACTTTAATAGAGCTTTGTAACAAATCAAATTAAATAAGATTTTAAATATTTCATTGTATAATTCAATATCCGGATGTGTATTTGCACGGGAAGTAGTTGTTTCAATGGATATTTATCTTCTTAAGTTGTCTTATTAATTAAGACATTGTTTGCATTTTCACGAATAGTTTTTTCGTAATTTTATATATTATGTAAAATTTAAAGTTTAGAAAAAACATGATAATTTGGTTTGGTCACCAAACTAAATTTTCAGGCTTTTTTTAAACCCAAATTTTACTTCATGCTTAATGTAGGAGTGGAAGACACTCGTTGAAATTAATTTATTGAATGTTATTAATTTTTCATGAATTTAATTCATTTTACTGATAAAACGTCGATATTGTGATTAACCGAGAAATGATCGGTAACCGGTTTGATTCACAAATTTACCGAATCACCCGGGAAATGACTCAAGAAAAACACATTCCCAAAAGGCCTGGACAATATTCTTGACTGCTATTGCAATTTCTGCGGATTTTGAAAATTTGTATAGTTTATATTTGAGTTGACGATTTGTATAATTATCTTCTTTTAAAATTATTTGTTTGTTTCTTAATATAATAGATTTCATTGTTAGGTTTGACTACTTTTATGCATATATTTTGTAAAATGTGCAAATATGGGCTATTATATCATATTATATTATTTTACCTACGCCCTATCTAGTAACCGCATCATACCACACTATCATCTTAACGCGTATGATTGACATTACCTACGCATACACGTAATAGCTTTGACAAGTATATTACATGCTGACAGTTGAACAGCTGATTGATTACCGCACAACCAAATGACATTTCTTTGATGTATATTGATCAAGTAGTCATTTAGTTTTCATCGCGGCCCCTTGCCTACATATCCGCTCATATGTAATATGCTGCATACCACTCTCGTGACGTAATATATTATTACCTACGCCATATCTAGTAACCGCATCATACCACACTGTCATATAGACACGTATGATTGATATTACCTACGCATGCATGTAATAGCTTTGACAAGTATATTACATGCTGACAGTTGAACAGCTGATTGATTTCCGCACAACCAAATGACATTTCTTGATGTATATTGATCAAGTAGTAATTTAGTTTTCATCAATGTCATGTTACTATCAAAAATTATTGAATAAATAAGTTGTTCTTTCATGCTCATTGTTTATTGTGTTAGGGCGTAGGTAAAGTACGTTTCTCGAGTGGTATGGCAATTACATACTCGCGAAATGTTGCACTCGCCGCTGCGCGGTTCGTGCGCTACATATCCGCTCATACGTAATATGCTGCATACCACTCTCGTGACGTAATATTTTATAATATATTACAACATTCCTACGAAAATTGTCTTTTTTGACGTGTTTATCAATTAGTGTTAATTTTAACGGTTTTGAAGATGCTTGTTTATGTTTATGATGTTTGTTGGTTTTCAAAATTTTATATAGTATAATTATTATTATTATTTAAAATTTTAAAATTTTATATTAAAAATTAATTTGAATGATTTTCGTTAATGAGGTATTTGCTTCTTATTTATTAATGCCGACATTTCTTGTCGATTTTAATTATTGTTGACGTTTTATCAAAAAAGTACAGAAATGGAAAACAGTTATAAACAACATGATTTTTGGAAATTGTCAATTTGTATAATTGTTAATAATATTAGGTTAGAAAACAATGACACCGGTTACGTTAGAGAAATGTTATTCCTATTATCTCAGTATTACTTGTTAAATAATAATAAAACGTTTAATCAATTTATTGATTTACTTCTTTCTTTCTATCATCCATTGAAAATTTAATTTTCATGAAATCAACAAATATTGGTTGCGTTCAGGCAACTCTAGAGCTGCAGCGCTTTGTGAAAGCGCAGTTGCTGAACGGTACTGCTTTATGTGTGGTGCTGCAGCGTTTTATCAAAGCATATATTTTCTCTGTTGAATCGCTTTTCAAGCCATGCAGCGGTATAAAATCGCCATTGACATTTTGTTCGTTCAGGGAAGTTGAAGCGCTTTACCGGGAACATTGTTGTGAAACTAGTAAATGTGAATTTAGCGGAGCGACGAGAGAAATGGGAATTCCGCGAATAAGACTTCATTAGTCATCAATCTATGAACTTACCTGAAAAACGATTAATATTTGATATACATTTCATTCGTTCGTTAAGTAAATAAACATCCATTCCCTTACTTGAAAATTATTAATTGATTTATTCGTTGAGTGTGGATCAAATTACACAATGTGAGAACATTTTAATATACGCACATTTGTAACGGATCACAAACATGTTACATACTACGATGAGGAACAAAAATTTCAATTGCTGATATCGTTTTTTAAAACACTGCTCCTTATGTGATAGAATCCGATCATTAATTCATATACACCCTGTATAAGTGTTATGCATTAACATGATAAATGTTTTTGTGAAATCATACTCCTAAACTTTCGCATTAAATGCTATAGGAAAATAATATGCAATTTTTATATGAACATCAAAATTGGTGAGACCTTTACTACATTGTAGTCCATTTTAAATTATAAATAAAAAGGTTACGCTATGTTTTATACCACTATATGTTTATTAAGCACTACTTAAGTTTCGACATTTTAATATCATTTTCAAGTGAATTGACATTCAATGGTTCTACGATTACAGACATTATTAACACTCCTAAGTCGGGAATACAGGATGTTGGATTGTTCATTAAGGAGGTTGACCGATGTATTACGAAAATTTTGGAAGATTTCAATAGCTTCAAGATAATTTAATTTTCTACCTTTCGAACAGTGATGAAAATTTTTAATTTTATTAAGTTTAGAAAAGCGATGTTTAGATTCCAATGCGTGATTCGCGATTGTACTCCAATTTTGATTATTTTTAAATGCGCAGAAATGTTTCAAATATCTTGTTTTAAAGCTACGGCCTGTTTGTCCTACATATACGCTATTACATTCGTAACAGCATAATTGATAAACTCCAGATTTATTTATTGGGTCAATTTTATCTTTTAAATTAAAAAGTAAATTAGATAATTTTCTATTTCTTTTGTATGCAATTTGGTGATTTGTTTTTTTAAAAATGCGAGCAACTTTTATTTTTTGCTTTTTTTGGCCAAAAATGTATTTTTCGATTCATTTGGGGATCTTGGATAGATCTGTAAATTTCTTTTTTTTAATTATTTTTTAATTACTAAACTTTTAATTAATTTAGTAGGGAAGCCATTCATATTACCTATTTCATAATGTTGTTAAGTTCTGTTGTTAAGTGATCTTGAGATAGAGAGATTGAAAATGCTCTATGAATCATGGAATGATATGCTGCTAATTCGTGTAAAGTGTGATGGTTTGAATCAGGGTTGTTAATAAAACAGTTTTTTTTTACAAAACGTTTTTTTTAATAAAACAGTGTCTAAAACATTAACAATTAAAAGCATGTTTAAAACATGTTCCAAACGCGTTTTAAACATAACCAGCCTCATTATTAATCCTTAGCATACAGCTAATGTAACACAGTTCTAAAGATGATATTAACATTTTCGGATTAATAAAACGTTTTAGTAGATTACTATTGTTAGTTTACAACTCATAACTTACCCACTGAGCAAACACAATTAAGTAATGTTTTATCAACATTAAAACGTTTAATGTTGCTACAACGTTGATATAACGTTATTTGTTTGTTTTTTGGTCAGTGGGTAATAACCCTAGTTTAAGTCTTGTACATAACCTCAACTGTCAATACAAAATAAGGTTATTAAGAATTTATTTAATAATAAATAAATAATAAATCATGATTGTATAAACCTTATCAGTATGTTTTGAACTTCACTTCAAATCAGTGTTTTTTTTATACGCGTGGCGCATGAAGTAAAATTTCGAGTTTAGAAAAGCCTGAAAATTTGGTTTGGCCGCGTAGCGCTACGCGCTACGCGACCAAACCAAATTTTCAGGCTTTTCTAAACTCGAAATTTTACTTCATGCTTAGTCTGGGAGTGGAGACACTCATTAGTAGTACATTTCAACTTAACGTATCAGAAGAAATATATTTTCACAAACATAAAAAAAAAACTATGTAACATACCTTCTAAATTACTTGATTACAATGAAGTTAGAACACATAAAAATGTATTGTGGCTACGTTCATTTTTTCAAAACTAACTAACAACATGTAGATTTTGCTGTATTGATACGAAATGTTAGTATCGTGTTTTATTTATTTATTAATTTGCAGTGTACATAACGTGTACATTTGTCAAGAAGAGGTATACAAAAAACTATAGTAAATAATGGTAAAAACATAACAATAAACATACGTTGATAAAATTAAACATCTACATACGTTCAAATGGTAGTATTGTTAAGGAACTCATCAATATTGTAGAACGCATATTGTAGTAATAACTTTTTTACAGTCGATTTAAATCTTTTGAATGGCAGCTCTCTAATCTGTGGTGATAAGTGGTTAAAGAATTTGATGCCGAAATAATTGGTTCCAGTGTGAGATCTGTTGAGGCGAAGTCTATCTTGAAATAAGTCATTTTTGAAACGAGTCCGGTAATTGTGAATATGAAATGAATATTCACTTTGATTTTGTTTAATGTAGCAAATGCATTCGAGGATGTATAGACAAGGAAATGTAAGAATGCTTAATCTAAGAAAAGCATTTCTACAATCTCCCGTGTACGCAACCTCTCCCAACATGCGCACTGCACATCTTTGCAAAGCAAATATGAGATGCCTAGACGTGGAATGGCCCTATATCAGGATACCATAACGCATATGTGTTTCAATAAGCCCAAAATATGCAGTACGCAACACTTCTGAAGAGGCTTTATTTTTTAAGTTTCTCAAACAAATAATATTTTTGGATATGATCTTTGCCACTTCTTCTCTATGATTATTCCAAGCATTTAGATTTAGTCCTAAATATTTGACAGGTGGTTCAATTATAGATTCACGGGTTTTCTATTAAATTTTTGGTCTTACTTTTATTTAACATTAATTTATTATTTAAACACCAAGAAGAGGCACTAACCAGGTAACTTTTGTTTGCTCTAACAGCATCGGTCTCCAAGTTTTCCACACCTAGCACTGTTGTGTTATCTACGAATAATTGTCGATTGATGTGGGCACATCATTAATAAATATTATAAAAAGAACATGGCCCAGAATGGAGCCCTGTGTGACATCGTGTGGTAAGGGTAGAAGTGGAGACTGATTACTATTCATTTCCACTAATTGTGCTCTATTAGACAGATAAGAAGTCATCATGTTTAGGCTATTTGGGAGAAAATTATATCTTGCCAGTTTTTTTATTAGTAGATCGTGTGAGACACAGTCAAAAGCCTTGCTCAAATCCAAAAAAAGATGCTACACAATGGGTTTTATATGCGTCTAGTAGAGATTAATTAGCACCAAACTATAATGATATTAACGGTTATTCTATTTAAATCACATTTATGCACACATAATTGTAATAATTTATTATGATAGCATTTTATTTTTAATTACGTAATTTGAAATATCTTTAACAATTTAACTAACATTTAAAAACGTAAACAAAACATGTTTAATAACGTAGTGTAAAATATAGTAGTAGTTAAACTATATTTTCGAAAACAAAAAAAAACTGTTTAAACAAAATTAAAGTTTAAAACATGTTTTGAGCGAATTTGACATTTAAAACATGTTTAAAACAAAACCATTTGAAACCCGACGTCTGTTTTTAAATATGTATATACAAAGTGTTTCAAACATAACAACCCTAGTTTGAATTAAAAGGAATTATAGAATTTGTATGAGTGGGTTTTCGAAAGATATTAAAATTGATTTTGTTGCTATAGGGGTATAGGGAGAGATCTAAAAGGTTAATTTGGTTATCTATCTCTGTACTTACCGTATATTTTATTTTAGGATGGATATTGTTCATTAAATTTATTTATTTATTTTATAGTCTTGTTGCTTTTTATTTAATTTTGCATTTATTTATTATCGCTTGAAGATGGGGTATATTTTTCTTTTCTTTTATAATTCATGTATTTGAATTTGTCAGTTTGATGTATAATATATAAAATTACGAAAAAACTATTTGTGAAAATGCAAACAATGTCTTAGTTAATAAGACAACTTAAGACGATAAATATCCATTAAAACAACTACTTCCCGTGCAAATACACCTCCGGATATTGAATTATACAATGAAATATTTAAAATCTTATTTAATTTGATTTGTTACAACGCTTTATTAAAGTATATGTAACGTTTAGGTCAAATTCTCTTCAAACCAACTAACAATACAAATTTAAAATGAAAGGAGAGATAGCAACAAATTAGAAGTGAAAGGACTTGGATTAAGCGTTGTAACAAATCAAATTAAATAAGATTTTAAATATTTCATTGTATAATTCAATATACGGAGGTGTATTTGCACGGGAAGTAGTTGTTTCAATGGATATTTATCGTCTTAAGTTGTCTTATTAATTAAGACATTGTTTGCATTTTCACGAATAGTTTTTTCGTAATTTTATATATTATGTTTAAAGTGTGCAAACTATAAGAAGCGTAAGCTTATTTTCTCGAATTCAAATAGTTTTGAATTTGAATTTATCTAGTTTGATGTATTATATTGTTGTGTTTTGTTCTCTCTCTCTGATTTTTATATTTATGTTATATTGATTTATTATTTCTTGAAGATAGGAATGAGCTGGTTGCATATTGCTTTGACTGTGAACTGTTTGGGATTGAGAAATAACCATTTTGACGTGTGTCTTGTGCCATTTTGTTTTTAGTTTTTAGTGTTTGGCACACTTTTCTTGTCTATTTTTAATATGCATTTCTTGTATATTTTCAATATGTATTTATAAATGTATTTTGGAAATGGAGAGTCCGTTAATAAAGTGAAATTGAAATTGAAACCTTCTTAACGAACAAACCGACATCCTGTATACTCCACTCATAAATTGTTTATGGCTATAATCGCAGAACCATTAAATGTCAATTCAATTAAAAATAGCACTAAAATGAGTATTGCTTAGTAAAAATATAGTGGTATAAAACACAGCGTAACCTTTCCATTTATAGTTTAATTTTTATATTGTTTCAATAATTTCTTTTTTTTTATCTAGTGTTTTGATATTTTAACCATTTATAGATTTTTAACATTTTATTATCTTTCAAATATTTTGTTACCTTGTCCTTGTTTTACAGTTTTGAAGTGTTTGTAAAAGTTTTTAATGTGTGTTTGTTTTGACAAATTTATTTAGAATATTAATGATTATTTAACATTTGTGATTTTTGTTAGATATAATTAACCATTTGTAGAATGTATTGACGTGAGGATCAAATATAACTCTTTATTATTAAGATTATTATTATTATTATTAGATATTAAGATGCGGTTTGTGCAGGCTTATTGGTTGGTCATTTGTCTATTTTCTAGTCTAAAAAAAATCAAATCATCGCATTTAAATTTTTTGAGAAAATCCACTATTTTGGTTATAATATCGAATAAAACGCCCTCTATTGGCGACCGTGTAGGTCACAACTGTCGTTATTACGAGAAACCTAAAAGCCCAAGAAATGCTCTTTTCAATGATACCAAATTTATCCAAATCCATTAAGCCGTATCGAAGTTACAGGCATTTATTTAGAACAACATTTAAATACCCTCCACCACATTATTTCGAAAGATAGAGAAAAATTGTTTTTACAAAAAATGTTCCATTTTAAGTTAACATTAAAACGCAAATACTTTTTTGTTATATTCATAGGGGAAAATTGCGAGAAACGTAACTTTATGTAATTCAAGATGGTGGAAACGCCCACTGGCAGCCATCTTGGAAACTTGAAAATAATTTCCAGCATTTTCCCTTGCCCACTTTACCCATAAAAATTTTTACCGTAACTCTCTACGATCGTTAGTTTCTGAGATACAGCCGCTTACCTCGCTTATTTGCCCACCCGGTACATATAGTTTTCTATAGTTAAGAGGGTTTTAACGGTGCTCAAAAACTGAACTTTTTTATTGTTGCTTTAAACATTTTGAAATTTTCTATGTATATTATAGATCACATCAAAAAATCTTTAAAGCATTTATATTTTAAAATTTACTAAAAAATTTCGAGTTAAAATTTTTAGATTCGAAATTAAGTTCTTAATTATTTTGTTTACAGTTTATGACGCGTCTTTTTCTCTATTCTTTCCAACATATATTTATAGAAGTGACTAATACATAATATATACAGAGAGATTTTCTTTAAAGTATACGTTTTCCAAATTCAGCTTATTTTCTTTAAATCTTTAGATATTCGTTGTTTTTTTTAAGAGTTCAATTTGAAGCTTTAAACGAGTGTTTTTCACTCCCAGACTAAGCATGAAGTAAAATTTCGAGTTTAGAAAAGCCCCGTGAAAATTTGTCTCGGGTCGCGCAGTAAAATTTCGAGTTTAGAGAAGCCCCGTGACCCGAGATAAATTTTCTGGGCTTTTCTAAACTCGAAACTTTACTTTATGCGCCACGCGTATATAACAGATTCCAAGTGAGGTTAAAATATACATAAATTTCACAATATTTTAGTGTTTTATACGCATGGCGCATGAAGTAAAATTTTGAGTTTAGAAAAGCCCAAAAAATTTGTCTCGGGTCACGGGGCTTCTCTAAACTCGAAATTTTACTTCATGCTTAGTCTGGGAGTGGAAAACACTCGTTCAAAGCTTCAAATTGAAAAACCCCTTAAACGCGTTTGTTTATATTTTTAAATTAGTATTACCTTATTATAACGTATAAATAATGATTAGTACTACTATATTTAAATAATATTGGTATATTCACTTAAAAATAACTTCAAACCTTTAATACATTCACGTATTTCACCATCACAACTCGCAATATTTAAACGCGAACATATATCGTCGAATACACACTGTTACAAAAAAATCATAATTTGTAAAAGAGCAGTCAGAAGCAGATGATCCTTATAAAATTTTGAAGTATATTAATGTACTAATAAGGGGATGTTAACACCCCAAAACGTTTTAATACGTTTTTTTTAAGTCTCTTTAAAGTTTGTAATCGCATACATTTTATACAAAGTTTAGGAGTTTGTTTAAAAATTAGTTGCGGTGTAAATCGTACACCAAAAGATAAACTTTAAATAATATCTTAAGCTGGGCTACAGAATCCATCATAGATTATTTAAAAACACTTCGTAGCAATTGTAATTTAACGCTTAGAACAATTGATAAAATAGAACTGATATTAAAGACAAGTACTCGCTCGATCATTGCCTCGGTTTGAGAGTACATTGATAAGAAATTAGCGAAACTCAGGTAGCTGTTAAATAGAATTCATGAAATAATGGCTTATCTACTTTACGTTGGTAATATGAAAATCCTTAAAATTAAATGTTCATTTTCTGATTTTTGTCCATTACTCGAAACACTGTGTGCTCATTTTGGAGGTGCCACATATAGAAAACTTTTTCATTTTGAGAGATATTAAAAAACCGTTTTCGCGAGCCATGGTCACTTTTTCGTGTTTAATCAATGGCAAACAGAATATGTATCTATCTCTAACCGTGTCCGCTCTATAACCTAAAGTTACTAAATTGTCGTTTTTATGAAGTTACTGTAACTCTTTGTTTTTAAAGTTATAAGTAAACTGTAAACACTTTCTTATGGCAACTTTTTACGCCTATAAAAATTACGTGCGTATTGTATTTTAAGGACGCTTTGTTTTTGTATAAAAGAAAATACGTCTTGAATTTTTCGTGATTTTTATAAATGTTTGTGTCATTTTAAACTTTGCTTAATTCTGTTGGATCTGTTTTTAATTTTATCTCATTTTTCAATAAAATATTTAAAAACATTTTTACCGTTGTTTAATAATCTACTGCTCGTTTAGTGTATTATGAAATGGGATTTTAAAGAATCCCCTTTTTTGCATGAATATTTAAAAGACGGCGGAAATAAAATGAAGCCGGCATGCAAATGAATGGAACACACAATCGGTTTAAAAATGTACACCTCAAAGGAGTTGAAGTAATAGACATCTGAAATTTTGATGAGAGGATTCTTTGTGAGAGATGGTGTGGATTGCTTCGGCCCGGGTAGCATTGGCCATCCGTAAATATCCGAATAGGATCAAACCGTTTTATGTCCGGAGGAAACGGCGGAAACTCTTTTACTCTTTCATTCAACTTCTGAATATTATATAGAAACCGCTCTCTTTAAACGGATTAAGAACACAACGACAACGGGGCTGTGTTTAATTCACGGCGCGATGTTTCCGAAATTATCTCAAACGCACCAAGCGGAATACCGTTTTTGGTTTAATTGGATTATCGGAAATTCTCAAAGTGTGTTTTCCTGGGAAAGAGAAAAAACGGGGCTGTAAATTGACGTCGACTCTAGTGTGTGACGTTGGATAATTTGCAGCAATCCGATTTGGTGTTTGTCCTTTTCATTTCAAGCTTCAGGAAAATATCTCGTTATATCACAAGCTCTGATTTTGTTTGTTTGATGTGAGTATTTTTTTAGATTAGATAAATTCGCAATTAGAAATTGCGTTGCGCAAGTTTTGGAGCTCTGGTGTATTCAAGTGGGAAGGGAAATAAGGGCTATTATGCAAAATCTGGAGTTATGTCGAAAGTTGTTTCCTTTGTGGCTTATATCTCAAGGCAATCCTAAATTATTATGAGATTAACTGGCGGAGGCAAATTTTTGCAACGTATGCAAAGCTATACTGCTTATTCCGGTAAATTGAAATAAATCCGAATTGAAATAATAACATCATATTTCTTTTATATTTAAACGAAATCTGCCTTATCATGTTTAAGAACGATTAACACTAAATTTTGACTTACGGGCTCCATGAATTGTATTCGTTTTGCACTATGATTTTAGATCTAGGCCGAGTTATTTCTCGTGATTATTATTTGGATGAAATTGATAAATGTAATGGTAATGAAACTGTAAGGCCATGTAAATAGGTATAAATATTTGGCGGGAAAGAATTTCAAATACTTGTATGTATTATTGTAGGAGTAATAGAGAATGTACTGAATATAATTATAACAAAATAAAATTACTACTTTAATTGATATAAATATATTATTTTGATGCTTTTTACAAACAAAAAATATCAAAATTGTTGTAAAATAATGCTGTTTATAACAATGTAGTCAGTTATTACGCTAATTTAGAATAAATGTTTAATATTATATCATGTCCTATGTTAAATGATGTAATACATTTACGTTAATTCGTTTTGTTTGACGTTGTTATTTTATTTTTAATTGTTATGTTATGTTATTTTCATATTATGTGAACATTTGCACAATATGCCATTCTATTTACAGGGGCGGCTCTACCATTAGGCGAATATAGGCGACCGACTAGGTGCGTGTGTTCCAAAGAGCACCAGAACACGAAAGAATTAATAATTCTTGAATCTTTGAGACATTCACTTCGTTGCACATTTTCAATTTTGATATATAGAAAACACTTAACGTTTTTATACCACTTATATTTTATTTTTGTGGCCAGTTTCAATTACACGGTAATAATTATCAAACTTAGTTTGATAACGATTACCGAGTAATTGAAATTAGTCACAAATGTAAAATAAAAGTGGTATAAACACGTTAAGTGTTTCCTAATTAATAATTAATTATTAATTTTTTTCGCAATTCACTGTTTTGATAATTTGAAAAGAAATCAATATTTCTCTGTAAATATTTAATTTTTATTTTTGTATGCAGTGTAAGTACAAATTCACAATGAGCGCAAATTATAAAACATACTTAATTATTATTAATCCACCACAAGATTTAAATAAACTTAAGATACATACATGATCATACTGTGATAATATATAAAATTACGAAAAAACTATTCGTGAAAATGCAAACAGTGTCTTAATTAATAAGACAATTTAAGACGATAAATATCCATTTAAACAACTACTTTCCGTGCAAATACACCTTCGGATATTGAATTATACAATGAAATATTTAAAATCTTATTTTATTTGATTTGTTACAACGCTCTATTAAAGTATATGTAACGTTTAGGTCAAATTCTCTTCAAACCAACAAACAATACAATTTAAAATGAAAGGAGAGATAGCAACAAATTAGACGTTTTTTTTAAACGTCATAAGCAAAGCTATACTGAAGAGAGATAAATCTCGAAACGCGTCTATAGATGGCCTAAGACATTAGTTTTAATCCAAGTCCTTTCACTTCTAATTTGTTGCTATCTCTCCTTTCATTTTAAATTGTATTGTTAGTTGGTTTGAAGAGAATTTGACCTAAACGTTACATATACTTTAATAGAGCGTTGTAACAAATCAAATTAAATAAGATTTTAAATATTTCATTGTATAATTCAATATCCGGAGGTGTATTTGCACGGGAAGTAGTTGTTTCAATGGATATTTATCGTCTTAAATTGTCTTATAAATTAAGACACTGTTTGCATTTTCACGAATAGTTTTTTCGTAATTTTATATATTATGTTTAAAGTGTGCAAACTATAAGAAGCGTAAGCTTATTTTCTCGAATTCAAATAGTTTTGAATTTGAATGTATCTTGTTTCATACTGTGATATTTTAAAATTAAATTGTTCAAATATTCATTCAAAAATACTTGAAATATTTAAACAATTAGAATATTTGAATATGTTTTTGAATATATATACAGGGTGCCCATATTTCAACAGAATGTATGGGAATCTCGGTTATTTGAAGAGATAAAGAGTCGGTTAAATTGGGGCAAAGTCACGTATTTTAGGGCCTGATAATAATCTAAAAACAAATTTGAAATATCTTCTTTCGTTTTTGAGATAATATCAAAAAACGATTTTTTTTAAATTTCGTTTTGATTTTTTTATTCAAAAACTATTGAATTCAGACATTTACAACTTTGACATCGGCACTTTTTAACAAGAAATGTAGTAACATATTTTATTTTAATATAACTATAACATTTACCCAGGGACTATAGCCAACTTTTGTTTTTCTTACGGGCGCCATTTTGGATTTTTATATTTTTTGGAAGAAAATGGATAATTAACTTTAAGTGTGGTACATCATTAAATTTGGGAAAACTTTAAATTCAATGATGTATCACAGTTATAGTTTATTGTACATTTTATATGTAAAATTTTAATCTTTTGTTTTTTATAAGGAGTGCCTTGGAAACAGTTGAGTAACTCACTCATATGACAACTCCTAGGACCCATAATTTGCTTACATATCACCCCTGAAGACGGGCATCCAGCTGATTAATTGCTGTACTGATAGAAAATGTATTTGTTTATTAACGAAATCTTTGTGTGACATTTTGAATCTTAATAAATTGCTTGACTATCTTTGGGTTATCATAGGATTTTGTCATATTATATCTTTATTGACCATGTTTTCACTATTGTAACTGGCTTGATTTACTGTCTTTTGACTATGCTAGGATTTTGTCTGATTATGTCTCTCTATGGACTGTATTTCGGCTATTGTGATGTTATGATTGTAAGTCACTTAAATTACTATATCAAATACAGTCAATGTAGTGATTTAATGACAAAATACTAATACGATACATATGTTAACAGTTGTGACTAACGAGTGTCTTCCACTCCCAGACTAAGCATGAAGTAAAATTTCGAGTTTAGAAAAGCCCCGCGTAAAAAATTTGTCGAGGGTCGCGCAGCGACCCGAGACAAATTTTCACGGGGCTTTTCTAAACTCGAAATTTTACTTTATACGCCACGCGTATAAACCACTGATTTACAGTAATGTTAAAAATATATGTCTAACGCTTAGATGTGATGATAATCAATATTTATTGAGATGTAGCGAAAAATGCAAGAATTCCTTTTTTTGTAAATAGTTTTGGAAATAAGAGTAGAATAAATTTAGTTTGTGCAACTTTTCCATACTGTTGATGATGGATGATGGACACATCATCATTTTTTTACTTAATGTTTTGTGTGATAATTAATACTTATTATTATTATTACAAAAGATTGACAGTTATTAATTAATTTTAACTGCTAAAAATTATTGACTGCTGTCAATATTTTATTGATTAATAGATATGACGTCATTTTTTCCAATGCACTATTTGCAAAAAAGAAAATATTATAATTTAAAATATCAAATCTATAATAAGTTATGAGTGTGATACATCACAAAGTTCAGAAAAAAATATTCTTTCAAAAAATATGAAAATCCAAATTGGCGCCCATAAGAAAAACAAAAGTTGGCTATGGTCCCCAGGTTAATGTTATAGTTATCTTAAAAAAAATATGCTACTAGATTAGGATGACCATACGTCCCGTTTTTAACGAGATTGTCCCTTTTTTAGCTTCGTATCCCGTTGTCCCGAAAAACTCAAAACAGGACGCGAATTGTCCTGTTTTGTTTGATATTACCGTGTCTAGTGCATGTACTCATGCGGAAATTTGAATTGAAGTCGAAACGCTGACCAATTACAAACAACAGTCGTATTTTGTGGGTGCAGTCTGCGGACATAACCTAACACCACGCCTGCAATCAGTTAGTTTAGTCTATGCCGCGGAAGTGTTTGTGAACTATTATTATTTAATAACGCACTACGTCCAACCTGGTAAATACTTGAATTTATTCATGGTGCTTATCAATTCAAATTGATTTTTTCAATTTATTATACGATTTAGTACAAATAATCCAATAAAATACCGAAGAGAAGATGCATTTTCACTTCGGTTTTTTAAAGGTACTTCTAAAATAGAAATAGTGGAATGCGCTGTATGTAAATCGCTATTTTCCATCGAACATGGAGGTCGTGTAGAAATAAAACAGCATTTTCAAAAGAATAGCATTTATTGGCTGCCTCTAGTGCAACTTGCAGGAAAAACGTAACATTTTTTTTGTAAAAAATACACCAGCTAGTTTAACAGAGGAGGGCAAACTCATTGCGGCAGAAGAAGGGTTGTTTAGCTTTCATACAATTAAGCATAACTATTCATTCACATCCATGGATTGGACAGTATTTAATTAAAAAATTTCATGAAACAAATTTCCCTGCTCCTGTACCAAATGTGAATCAACTGTAGTAATTGTATTGGCCCCCTTTGCAATGAAACAGGTAATGGAAGAGATACAATCGATGAGATATATAACAGTTATGGTGGATCCATCAAACCATAAATTATTAAGTTTGTTCCTATTATCATTCGATATTTTACTCCAACTACAGGTATTCAAATAATAGTCCTGGAGATTCAAAGTTTAAAGGAAGAACCAGCTAATATATTAACCAACTATATAATGAATGTGTTGCAAAAATATGAAGTGATTGCGTTTTGTAGTGATAATTGCAACACTAATTTTAGCGGAGCTAAAAGAAAAGGAACCAAAAACGTCTATACTATCTGAATACCAACCTAAAAATGAATGTATGTGTATGTTATAGGATGTGTTGCTTATATTTTACACAATACCATACAAACAAGTGCTGATTTTCTATCTGTAGACGTAGAAACCATTGTAAATAAAATATTTCAATACTTTTACATATATACAGTACGCTTGGAAGAATTAAAAGGCTTTTGTAATTGTATTAAAGGATACATTAAAAACACTTGGTTTGTTTCACGATTTGTTTCTATTTAATTTTAAAATTTTGAAAATTAAATAGAAACAAATAGCGAAACAAACCAAGTGTTTTTAATTTATCCTTTAATATTATTTCAAAATGTTTCACCAAGTGATAAATGAGAAAGTTATTCAAGAAATATTTTGTAATTGTGTTAGCATTGCGTACAAGCAGGTACTTTGGAAGTGTAAATACTCGATTATTATCCTTGCAATCAGCAATCACTAGAATTAATAATATTTTTCTAGGACTGAAATGCTTCTTTTTCTCTCAAGACAAATGCACCACAAGTTTAAGTAATTGTTTTAATAATGCTGTCTCCATGGCATGGTTCTACTTTTTACAAAGCCAGTTAAAAGTTATCTGTGTCACCATAACCAAGATAGAACGAGACACTATTTCAGTATGCGAAGTAGCCGAGGAATTAAAAATGTTGTGTATTAAAATGAAAAACAGGGGAGACCATAATTTTCAAACTACAGAGTTATTATAGCTTTTATCAGATCTAGAGGAAGATGGTTCGTATGGTAAAATACTTTAAAAAAAAAGAGGATCAATTTTATAATACATTTATGTTAAATATTGAGAAATTTCATACCACTTACAGTGTTCAGCTGGTAAATAACACACTGTCCTACTTGGGCTGAAATTAAGAAAACTTTAAAATATTTAATAGAAACTAACAAATATATTGATAATTTGGAGGAAGATGGACTTTTTGATAAATTTAACTACGTGGTAAACGTAATAAATGGGAGATCTGCGGAATGGAATAAGAATCTACAATAGTTGAAAAACCGGTCACATCATTGAAATCGTCAAACAAATGCTGTTTAATGACATGCTATCTCCATATGCGCCCATAACAAAAACAAGAGTTGCGTTTGGAAAAACAAAAACGAATCGCTTTGCAGATTTGAAACTTACTTTGTAAGTTAAGTCGCAAGAATATATACGAGCAATTTTTAAATATCTAATAATTCAGTTTTTTCAAATTATATCGAAACAATTGAAGATATTTAAAATGTAAAAAAATATTATTGGCAAGCAGTAAAATAGGCAACTTTGTCCCCATTTAACCGATTTTCTATCTCTTTAAATAAGCGAGATCCCCATAGTGCAGCTTGAAAAACAGGTATCCTGTATGTTTTCCGCAAAATTTATGAATATTTGAAAATTTTTATATCAATATAAGGCTAATTTAAAGTGATTTCGATGAAATAAAAATCAGGGTTGTAAAAAAAACATTTTTTTTTCATTTTAATTAAATCAAACAGTTTTTTTTACAATAAGTGTTTTTTCAATGAAACAGCGTTTAAAACATTAACAATTCAAAACATGTTTACAACGTGTTTAAGACATATTTAAAACACGTTTAAGACGTGTTTAAAACAGAACATACAGGGCATTTTTTTTAGTATACATATCCCGATAACTAAAGCGTTTTAAAAATTTGCGGGTATTCGTTGTTTCAAAGCGGTTAATTGGAGGCCTTTAACGAGTGTTTTCCACTCCCAGACTAAGCATGAAGTAAAATTTCGAGTTTAGAAAAGCCTAAGAATTTGGATTGGCCGCGTAGCGAAGCGGAGCGGCCAATCCAAATTAGGCTTTTCTAAACTCGAAATTTTACTTCATGCGCCACGCTTAAAAACACTGATTTACACTAAAATTCAAAAAACACACCCATACAACAACGATTATAGGCAACCTAATGTAAGTTAGAGTTATTGGGTTGCCTATAATCACTGATTTAAACAATTTGTTCAGCGCAGAATTTGACTCACGTTTTATTCACATTTGCATATTAGATTCCTAATGCCGTATATTTTAAACTTTGCGATATTTCAGTGTTTTATACGTGTGGCGCATGAAGTAAAATTTCGAGTTTAGAAAAGCCTGAAAATTTGGATTGGCCGCTCCGCTTCGCTACGCGGCCAATCCAAATTTTCAGGCTGTTCTAAACTCGAAATTTTACTTCATGCTTAGTCTGGGAGTGGAAAACCCTCGTTTCAAGATTCAAATTGAAATCTTTAAAAAAAACAACGATTGTCGTAAAATTTACAGTGTATGCATATGTATACCTGAAAAAAAAATTCTCTGTATTTAAAAATCACATTTATTCACACACAGTTGTGATATTCTATTGTTATAAAATGTTATGTTTAATAATGTAATTTGAAATATTTTCAACAATTTAGCTAACATTTTAAAACGTAAACAAATAAATCATAATGAAGTAGTATAATATATAATTTAGCAAATTTAAGATAATAAAAAAAATGTTTTAAACAAATTTAGTGTTTAAAATATGTTTTAAAGAAATTTAAGATTTAAACCATGTTTAAAACACAGCGGCTGTTTTTAAACATGTTTAAAACACTGTTTTTAAATAAAGTGTTTTAAACATAACAACCCTGATAAAAATATATATTTGTCCCAACTCTTAAGGTTATCGACATACCCAATATAATCATTTAATTTGGGCCACCTGGTATTGTTTACTTTTTAAATCTATCATTATTGTAAATGTGTACCTGACATTATACAGCTTATTTAAACTTGAGTTAAGTTTTATTAAGTAAGTAAGCTGCCAACCAAATTTAGTAGGTTTAATAGATTTTAAATAATAATAATTCCAATTCAATAATATTTAAATTCGAGAAAATAAGCGTACGCTTCTTATAGTTTGCACACATTAAATAATACATAAAATTAAGAAAATGTTTTAATTAATAAGACAGCTTAAATTAAGACAATAAATATTCATACACATTGTTTGCATTTTACACGAAAAACATTTTCGTGATTTTATATATTATTTAAATATTAGTTTGAAGTCTTAAGGAAAGAAAAGCAAAATATAAGTAAATGTATTCGATCGATTAGAATATTTTTTAATAATTTATATGAGTAATGTTGAATTTAAATTCCGTTCATGCATCTATAAATAAGTTACGACTAAGAATCCAACAAGTTCCTTTCCATTCGCCCAGCCACTTGCCTTACAAATCCCCTTCCCTTTCAGCTACTTTCACTAAACCCATTTACCCCGCAATCCCTTATTAGTTAAGCAAGACCGTTCCTGCTGTAATTTCCTTGCTATATTAAGCCCCATTTCATTTTTCATACTAAACATAAAACGACAAAACCCAAGTGTCGTGAACAAAGCGTACACTCACACACGATGGCCGTTTTACGTATTTCAGTTTCAGTACGGGACTGAAAGCGAGTTGTGGTATTAAATCAAATGGCTGTGGCCGAGTTTCCATGTATGCCTTTGTTGCTGGGATCTGCTGCGTTGAAATTAAATGAGTTATGGAACGAGATAGATGAATGGACGCTGAGAACATAGATGTATGTGTGTGTGTATAGGAGAGTAGTTTGTCCGAAAGGACTAGGACAATACAAATTCCATGTTCAGTGTTCAGTATTCAGTGTTCAATACGCACAGCGCAATCATCCGATGGCTGTTAATGGGATCAATGCTAGTCCGGGATTGAATCCTGCGCGTTATGCAAAGCACATTGACCTATTTACGAATTGACCAGGAAACTAGGACCACCATCCCTCATCTATCCATCCACTAAATACGAATGCATTCCAATCTAATTTATACATTAATGCACATTATTACGCTGTTACGCGCCGCACCAACGTTTTTATTAATCCGATGGGAAATTATTTGCTGCTATTTAACAATAACATCGAATTTTCCTTTTATCTGGGTCAGATTACATGAAATATATTAACTGCAAACGTGATTATGCATTAAACTCCCTTCATTATTCTATAAAATAAACCGTGGGCGTGAGCGTTAATATTTTGTTTGCGCAGCGTGGAAATCATTTTTACATGCGGCATTTGATTATTATAATAAACACCGCGACCGCAAACTAGCTAGTTTCACATTGTTGTTGCAGAGTTTGAATCAGTTTTAGTTTCGTCGAATGAAAGTTTGTAAATGCCATTTTCAGAACTCTATGCGCACACGTAGGTTAGTAGTGACACGTCTGAATAGAGTTACTTTAAATATACTGGATGCGAATTTGCACTTAATTTATTGTGAAACTTTAGGTAACACAACGTTAAAACTTTTCAGTTATAATGTTAAACTTGTGCAATCAATTACAAACAGACAAGATTCACTAATTAAAAATAAACCTTTCTTCATTCGTACCTATCAAAACATACAGGGAATGTTTCTTTTAAGTATGCATATTAGGGTGGGTCGATTTTGTTTCAAAGAGTGAGTCTCATTTTTTCTGATTCTACGTTCAATTCTAAGAAAAAAAGTCCATAGGACTATGGGTCTACGGTAAATTTCGAGCCGCATTCATTTTAATTGAAGATTTTACTGCTGCTGGCTGTAATATTAATTTGTATTTTAGTTCTGATTTGAAATATTTCCTATTTTTATTAATATTTTTGGGTATGAAGAATTCGATTTTGATGTTTATTTTTGCCTTAGGCACCCCGCAAGGGGGCGCTGCAAACTTTTTTACATATATTTTAACCATTTTTAAGGAATAAGTTCATACAAAGGTTTCAAATACATTAATTAATTATTTTAATTATTATGAAAATCTTATAAAAACGAAGAAGAGCTGCAGTAAAATCTTCAAATAAAATTGTTCACCGTAGACGTATCAACTGTTTTTTCTTAGAATTAAAAGTGGAATCAGAAAAAAATAGACCCACTCTATAAAAAAAAAATCTCACAAATCGACCCGCCCTAAATTGTTTACACTAAATAATCAATGTGTTAACATTATGTTGCATTACAATCAGATCTTCCTGATAGACAATACATTTGTATAGTTTAAGATCGTTAGCAAAAAACAAATATTTACTGTTTTTAAATATATTGCTAAGATCATTAATAAATAGCAGAAGTATTTGAAACATTTATATAAACTTTGTCATTTTTTAGGCATACGACGATTTTATAAAGGCGTCCAATTTAAAGTTTCGAACGAGTGTTTACACTCCCAGACTAAGCATGAAGTAAAATTTCGAGTTTAGAAAAGCCCCGCGTAGAAAAATGCACACATTTTCCGGTTAACGTACATTTAATATAACATACAGGAAGTTTTTCTTTTTGGTATACATATCCCAACTATATGCTGTAAATCTACAGACATTGTTTTTACTTTCCCCCGTATGTAATACAAAGGGAAAGTATTGTTTTCGTGAAAATTTTCGAATCAAAAATTTTAGCGGAAATATCCGTTTTGAAGTCCCCTGAGTCGAATAAGACCATTTTTGAAAAATGTCTGTCTGTCTGTGTGTCTGTGTGCGCTGTACCGCAAAAACCGCTAAAGATATCGAGATGAAATTTGAAACTTAAGCTTGTTGTTACAATCGGAAGAACCGAAAATCGGAAAACCGGAAGTGGTACTTTACTCTTAGTGTTTTTCAGTTTTTTCAGATTTTTTCAATAAATGTTCATCAAACATAAAATTCTTTTAAATAAAAGTTGTAGATAATAACAAAATAAAGATGTATTGTTCACTTACTTTTTGTCATAGCACTCTTAGTTTTTGAGATATTTCAAAAGTTGTGTGTTTTATCTAGTTATTGAGGACCACTTCGTAATATGTTATAAAAAGAAGAACGTTTTTCGGGAACTTTCAAACACAATTTTCTACAGGGTGATTCATTAGCCTAAAAGTAATAAAAAAGTTTAATATTTCTAAGAATATTTTGAACATCACTTAAAATCAGTGGTTTATACGGTTAGCGCATAAAGTAAAATTTCGAGTTTAGAAAAGCCCCGTAAAAAGTTGTCGAGGGTCGCGCAGCGACCCGAAACAAATTTTCTGGGCTTTTCTAAACTCGAAATTTTACTTCGTGCGCTAACCGTATAAACCACTGATTTTAAGTGATGTTCAAAATATTCTTAGAAATACTAAACTTTTTTACCACTTTTATTTAAACTTTTAAATGAAGTGATTTTTAATATTATTTCATATAAAGATTTTGAAAACGGTTTAATTTTAAGTTTTAAACGAGTGTTTTCCCCCTTCGTCATTTGTCTCAAAGTAAAAGATATTAAAAACGTGATTATGCCTTATGAATGTCGTCAATATTTAATAATAAGAATCAAGAATTAATTATAATATTTATAAAAAAAATATTCATATATAAAATTGAATACCGCTTTTTTAAAAATATATTCTCTTGTTATATTATGAACTTTTATCAAAGTCGAACAAATACAAGTTGAATATCAATATTTAATCTTGGCGGTTGTGTAATATCGTCGTCTCCTCTATGTGTATCGTAGGGAATATATTTCATTGGGGATTTTGAGGTAGGAGTTAAAAAGTTAAACAGAGAAAATGAGATAATGGCGCTTTTGCTCCTGTGCTGGAAATTATGAGTAATGGAGGCGGTAACAAATCCTGGCGCGTTTACACTCATAACTTTGCATTTACACGTCTTCTTTCACCCTTGTGCGTTCTTGTCTACCACTAATAAATTGGAATACATATTCTATATGAATAATATATGATGGATTGTACGTTCTAGAATTAAAATTAATTATTTAGTTCATAACTATATCATAACTGGGATTTAAATACAGCATAATAAATGATATATTGGAAATTTCGTACCACATATTTTGAAATTGTCAACAACCTTGATTCTAGATTAGTAGTAGTTATATTCCTTTATCTGTACTATTTTTGAAAACTCTATTTGTACATTTGAAGCAGCATGTGCTCTTTTTCAATAGGTTAACTGATTTGACAAATCGGTTAGTTTACTGAAAAACGGCACATGATGCCTGAAATATACATACCGGGTGTTGACTTGGCGGACGCAACATAGGAAATCGCATGTTAATTTTAAAGTGTTAAAATATTGGCTTCCCTATTTATTTTAGAGACAAAATGTATTTCACTTTTATGTAGAGGGAACTATTCTAAATTTATGAATGTTCATACTTAACACTTTACGTTTCTCTAAGTTAAAATAATAAGAAAAAAGTAATGTGATTTTATAAAAATAATGCCATACCATGGAATTGATACAATTGCGGATATTCCCTGTTTTTTAATTAAATTTAAAAATCTTAAATCTTCATGCGCCACGCGTATAAAACACTATAAAATTGTCAAATTTATGTATATTCGAACTTCACTTAAAATCTGTGTTTTATACGCGTGGCGCATGAAATAAAATTTCGAGTTTAGAAAAGCCCAGAAAATTTGTCTCGGGTCGCTGCGCGACCCTCGACAAATTCCTCGACAAATCTTCTAAACTCGAAATTTTACTTCATGCTTAGTCTGGGAGTGGAAAACACTCGTTTAAAGCTTTAAATTAAACTCTTTTAAAAATCAACTAATGTCAGAAAATTTACAGCTAAAATAATTAAGAAAAAGTAATGTGATTTTATAAAAATAATGACATACCATGGAATTAATACAAAAATTGCGGATGTCAAAATAGCACAAGATATTGCTGTTACTTAATTAACGACAAAAAACATACCGCAAATATCGTGATAACTGTGGTCTGCATAATACCACTTTATTAGGAGGATTTTTTCTTGTATAATGTAAATCATTTCGAAAACATTTTCTTTAATCAAGTGACTGCGATATCTTTTGCCATTTTGATATCCGCAATTGTTATTTCAATTCCATTATTTTTATAAAATCACATTACTTTTTTTTAAATTATTTTAACTTAGAGAAATGTAAAGTGATAAACGTTTCAAAATTTACATGGTATTTCCTATGTTGCGTCCGCCAAGTCAACACCCGGTATAGAATTTATATAAAATAGTGAAGATAAAGAAATATATCTACTACTAATCTATAACTAATACTTTACGTAACTCCAACAAGAATATCTTGGAAACTTGATTCTATACACTTTATTTCATTTAATAAAAAATGTTCATAATATGAAGATAATGTAGATATTTTTAACTAATTTCATTTATGGGTAGACATAATAGGGAAACTAATCACCGCAACATAATTTTACAAATAACTATATAACTATATTTTTTATAGATGAAAGTGTAACAAAAATGTTCTAGATTGGCTGCATGAGCCCTCTATAAGCCCATATGGCGCAAACATTTTTCATACACAATGAATAATTACTAGAACTTAAAATAATACCTTATAAGAAGAACCAAATCTTATTAATCACTTGATAAAACATATTTACAATATTGATAATTAAATACATCGTCATAAGAATGACGATACGTCGAAACTAGTCGGAGATAATAAAAAATAGCAGTGAAAGATACCAAGTGACTTTTATTCAATTATCAATATTATAATAATAAGGTCATTGCAGCCATATGAAATAAGCCATATGGCTGCAATGACCTTATCCTATCACTTATTGCCAAAATAACTTTAGGAGTTACGACAAAAAGTATATATGGTGTTCTAAATTATCGGGCCACCATTGGTAACAAATATCTTTGGAGCTACAAAGTCGGTTAAATTAGCAAACTAGTAGTATTTTTTACGTACATTACGATGGTGTTAACAGAAAAACAAGCCAACCTCAGGTTTTTTATTTATTCCTAAAAAGAATAATTTTTTAAATGGGATGACTATTATAGTTTGACTTATTTCGAAAGAGAAAAAATACACAAAAAAGGCTTAATAAATGATTATCCTAAAATATGACTAGAAAAAAATGTTTTTTTTTTTACAATTTACTAAAATGTAGTGTACGTATATTTAAAATAATTACTTATTTAAAATAAGTATAAGATTTTGAATTACGTAAAAAAATAAACGTAATAAATAATTAACTAATGCATTTTCTGAACATGATAAATAACACTCTAACATGTCACATTTCTCGTTATGACAAAAAGGCATGGCAAAATTACGATAATACAAGAACATTGGCTAAACGTCAATAAGCATGGTGACTTTGACAACATACGACATAGTTTGTTTACCGCCATTTTTATTTTGACTAGGTAATCCTGTTATAAAATATGCGGTATTTCAATGGCCCAGATCTTCTTTATCTTCAACTCTAGGGTAATCATTTATTTAGACTATACAGGGCATCCCTTTAAAAAACATGTTGTTTTTGCGAATAAATCAAAAACCTGAGATTCACTTGTTTTTCTGTTTTCCCCATCGCAATGCACGCAAAAAATACTACTAGTTTGCTTATTTAACCGACTTCGTAGCTCCAAAGATAACAAAGTTACTAATGGTCGGCCGATAATTTAGAACCCTGTATACACATTAGATGAATCTCTACAACTTTTATTTGAAATTTTCTTTAATTATGTCAATAGTTTGCGAGATATTAAGAACACGCTAACAGTATCCACAGTATCCACTTCCGGTTTCCGCATTTTCATCAAAACCTTTTCAGATCCTGCGATAGTAAAAAAATCCTAAGTTGAAAGTCACATTTTAATATTTTGAGCAATTATTGCTATACAGCGCATACAGAAAGATTTTTATTCAGAAATGGTCTTAATGGACTCAGGGGACCCCAAAATGGATATTTCTGCTAAAATTTTTAACTTAAAAATGTTCACGACAACATAACTTTCTCTTATGTAATATATAGAAAATTGAAAATACAACTTTAAATAAAAAGTCTACTTGTTAAACAATATTTGTTTGAGTGATCGGCAAACAAATTCATTAAGTAGAGTGACATTTTATTGTCAAATAGTATATGCCAATGAACTTGATATTCTGAAACTGGTGTTTAGAATAAAAGTTGAATCAAATGCAAAATCATCGCTTTGATTTGCTAACTAAGCTAGAAGTTAATATTAGAAAAACTAAGAATGACAGTAAGGTTTGTTTTACATTTTTTAGTTGCATAAGAAATAGGTTGCCAAAACAAAACAATAAAAATCTGCCATTTACTTATTGAGGTTAATTTGTACAACTAAATGTCTGCTACTGTTAAAATGATTTTTTTTTCAACTTTATCACTTAAAAAAAATACTTCCTGTCGCTTAAAAAAAATAGCATACACACCGTATAATACAATAAAGAATTTAGAAAAAATATTATTTTTTACCAAAAATCGAAAAAGGTAGGTAGGTCTTAGATCAAAATTTAACATTGAAACCTGCATAAGTCTATCTCTCTCCCACTCACGTATTTCCCACCCTTGAAAATCCTACATCGTATCTGTTTAATACTAATTAAATGTGATCGTAGATAAATTATAGTACAAAACTCGAGTTGTAAAGCCTCGTAGAATTACACACTCGCCGCTACGCGGCTCGTGCGTAACTTTTTCCACTCGTACGTAATATGCTATTTACAACTCTTGTTACGTAATATAATGTTATAGATATTGTGAAATCAAAGTCATACTTAAGATCTAGTTACCCTTGACTTTTTCGAAACCTTCGAACCTTGCCCATTTAACCGTTTCTCTATCTCTCATAGATTCCGAGATGCCCATAGAGAACACGAAACAAAAACAAAATACTAACCTGATATTAAAACCCTGCCAAATATCTTAGTTTACACAATTTAACACATTGGCTTTGTGTTAGGCAACGTTTAGAATTACAACAAAACAGCCACTAAAATTGGCTAATTAATACAGTGATTGTTTTATAAGCATACATACTCGTAGCTCAGTTTGTACGCCGAAAATGTTCAGACAGTCATTAATTCTATAAAAGCGTTCAATTTAAAGCTTGTAACGAGTGTTTACACTCCTTGTTTAAGCATGACATAAAATTTCGATTTTAGAATAACCTGCAAATTTGGCTTCGTCACGTAGCGAAGCGGAGCGACCAATCTAAATTTTCAAGCTGTTCTAAATTCGTAATTTTACTTCATGCGCCACGCGTACTGGTTTTGAGTAAAGTTAAAAATATACTGCCTAAGTTTATAAACATTACAAATATTTATTTTCTCTAAGCAAATTTGCGCTATCAAAATTTCAATTTTCGTTAAGGTATATAAATGTAAATAAAATAAAATATTAATGTAAATAAATAAAATATCCAAAAGCAAAGTTCTACAGACACTTAAATTTTGGAAGATTTGGTTACACGAAATAAACATTTTTAATATTTATTAATGTGAGATCAAACTTAAGCAGTATATTTTGAAATTCACTGTAAAATTAGTGTTTTATACGATGAAGTAACATTTAGAATTAGAACAGCCTGAAAATTTAGATTGGACAATTTTTCTGGGCTTTTCTAAACTTGAAATTTTACTTCATGCGCCACGCGTACAAAACACTGACTTCAAGAAAAATCCCCTGTATAATCTGAAGTTAATAAATTTTATAAATATGACTAAAGCAATTTGCTTTGGGATTTACATATATACTAATATAACTAAATACTTTTTGTTGTAGCTCTTGGATCTGGGATACTATTTTTAGTAATAAATCATGATTTTAGTGACGAGTAAATAGTATTATAAATACATAACCATTTTTTTTATATTATCAATGTACCAAAAATTTTTTCATAACATGTGTTGTTGTACTGTGCTTTAAAATAAGCATTTTAACGTTAGAAAAACTTACTGTTAAAATGTTTACTTCGTGCATCCAAGCAACATATATCATGTAACTCGTTTTTGGTACCTTGATGATAAAATCAGTAGAAACGCAAGAATGTACGTAAGTAACCAGAATATATTTTTAAGAAATATTTCAACGATTTTTTTCTGAATGTCAATAACTTTTCTATAAATGGTCATCAAGTCTGCTCATCCCACATCCACTTCACTCAACCGAGTCGGTAGTGAAAAGTACACATTCGCAAAGCAGGGCTTCGTATCTCCGGACCACTAGCTCGGAAAATCACGGTATATCGCAATCTATCAGCGACTCGTCGGGATAATCCCCTTTTTAGCTGGCGGCCACCTCGATATAAATTCGACGAAAAATTGAAATAGAAAAGGCGGCTGTATACAAATCACGGCAACAGAAAACACAAAGACCAACCGACCCACCCTCGGGCCGGGCCCTTATTTTTATTATTAGAGCCCTCTGCATTTTATCCACCCTCCACTGGTTTTCACAATCACACACTCTCGCCTTCCTCTTTTTCTTTTATTATCTCGGGAAAAACATCGACGAACAACAAAATCGCGACAAGAGTTCACAGATGCGCGAATTTTAATATTGAGCAATTTCCAAGAGATGTTTGTTAAAAATATTTACCAGGAACAGAATTTAATCAAATATAAATTAGGTTGCATATAATTAATGAGAGATAAATGCTGTGCATATTAATAAAAAAAGGCAAACACCAAATTGATTTTAAATTAAAATTAATACATTTACCTGTATGCATTCTAAATTTAATTAAAACCAAATTCGCTCAATTAATAATTAATTAGATTCCATGTAAAACGTTTCTATATATATACATTATTTTTATACATATCCATTAAAATAATTAATGTATACACTATATAATTTATTAATGTTTGCTATAAATCTCGTTTTCCAAAATTTCCCCTATCAAAATCATAATGAACTTAATTTAATAATATTAATTACAAATTTGATAAGTACTTAGCTGATAAGTACACTCTCTGAAGTGTGTGTAGTTGATTAAAGGCACCTGAGCTTATGTACATCAATTAGGCTGATAGAAAATAATGCTCGATGGTGCTCAACGGAAATTCCCGTCGCAGTCGAAATCTTAAATATGTATTCCCTGTGCCCGTGCAGTGTGCTTAAAAATTCAATTAAAACTGCTGCTCGTAAAGGCGCTAAATTAAAAAGTAAAGTTTTCCCTCCAATTAACTCGTGTTTAACGCGTTTGGAAAACTGAGCGAACGTGTTAGTTTGCGAAGTTGGTTGTGTTTAGGTTTTTTTGTACACTTAAATCAATTTGTTTCTTTAAGAATTCAGTTAGAAATTCTATACTCATAGTAAAATATAAATTGATTTGATGATTTTTTATACAAGCCCTTTATTTTTTTTTATTTAAATTCCTTTATTAACGGCAATAAACCTTTTTACATCAGAATATAAATATTATAAATAACAATTAATAAATTATACTGCTATTAAAGCAACATAGACTAATTCTAAATATTTTAAAAATATAGTAAGCATAACATTTAATTGTAGAATTTATAACTATAACTCTAAGAGAGATATCGGTAAATGAATATTTTCAGTTATGTAGTTTAAATTGGAAACACTTTTTTCATATTCCTTTAAGAGTTTGTAAATTGGCAACCGTGAAAAGAAATTAGCAATATTATCCAAAGATTTACCGTATTTTACCTCATAAATATAATCTCAATAAGCAAGCCCATCTTTGTAATCGATTTGCGGACATTATTGGTATGTATACCTTGCATTTCTAAAAATATTTTTATTAAAGCATGATGGTCTGTTTTCAAAATGACCTTTTTTCCAGATAAATATTGATGAAACTGTTAAAGTTATCATTACCTTTCGATCATAATGCATTAAAGTTCTTGAAGACGTCAACATTTTTTTAACTTTGCAAAAAAAAACCTTGTTACAATCTTCTGACCAATTAAATTAATCTGTTATATTTAACAAACTATATATAGTGTGGCTTTATTTTTAATAAAACGATTATAATAATTAATTAAACCTAAAAATGCTTCAGACACACGTTTAGGTATTATATTTCTTCCCTTGAAGAAGCTACAGTGCACAGTGGGCCGAAATCCAGAAAACGCGGACATAAATCTGAAAATGACTATAATTGGAACAGAGAGTGGTATAAAGGGGTTTTCGAGGTCGCTGATTACGAATTTGATATTATTTTTTGAAAATTCAAAATGGCGGATCCAAAATGGCGGAGTGTAGTGTAGCGAAACCATTGTAGTTAATTTAATAAAAAATTGAAAATCAAAAAATAAGTGCCTCAACAATCAACGACACTTTTAGGTGTTGGGGCCTTGTCCATTGATTTTGTTTTCTCAATGGTTGTGTGCAAACCATACTTATCAATATCATGTCCTAAATATGTTACTTTTGTTTTAAAAAATTCTCATTTATTGTTATTTAATGTCAAACCACTATTTTCTGATATTTTTAGTACACGCTTAAGATTTTTTATATGTTTACTAATAGTGGTTCCTGTTACCATAATGTCATCTAAGGAACATACTACATGATCAATTCCATTTAATAATTAGTCCATGACTTTTTAATGTTTATATAGTGCATATGTAATTTGGGCCGGCCTGAACAAAAGCGGGGCACGGTGCAAATTTAAGTTGCGGGGCCTTAAACAAGATCGACTGGGAGGGATTTCCTTACCCCCCAAATAGTCAGACCACAGAAAATTTAAAAAATGGTTATATATTTATAATACTATTTCCTCGTTATTAAAATGACGATTAAATATGAAAAAAATAATATCTCTAAATCGAAGAGTTACAATAAATATTAGTAAATAGTAGACATTTGTAGAATGCATTGACATAAGGATCAAACATAAAGGTTGGGTGTATTTTTAAATTTACTGTAAATCAGTGTTTTATACGCGTGGCGCATGAAGTAAAATTTCGAGTTTAGAAAAGTCTGAAATTTTACTTTATGCTTAATCTAGGATTTTAAACACTCGTTAGAAGCTTTAAATTTAAAGTTATTATAAAAACAGCGAATGTCTGAAAATATACATGCAAAAATCGTGATTTGTGCACAAAAAAAAAATACTAGTATTTATGTTTTCATTTTGTCGATTGATAAACACTTTTTTTAACTTTCAATTTAAAGCCTCTAACGAGTGTTTCCAATCCCAGATTAAGCATGAAGTCAAATTTTCAGGCTTTTCTAAACTCGAAATTTTACTTCATGCGCCACGCGTATAAAACACTGATTTAAAGTGAACTTCAAAATATACTTCGACTTGGGTTTGATCACATGTTCATTAATTTTACAAATGTTTATATGGAATATGTGAAAGAATACTGTCAATATTTAACAAAAATTACAAATTCTAAATAATTATTACTATTTTAAATAAAATCGTTAAAACCAACACACAACATAAAATTTTACAAAAACTTCAAAACTGTAAAAATTGGGATAAATTGACAAAAATGTAAAAATATTTACTAAATCAACAAAAATGTAAAATTCTAAAGTAAAATTTAACCTACATTTTAAAACTGTCTTTCAATGGTAAATTTCTTCGTAAGATAAAATCGGTTGATCAGTTTCTTTATCACAAAATTGTTACGTTTTTACACCAGTTCTTTAATTCTTAAATTTAGGTGTAACTTTCAATTCTTTCGCGATTTCTATTGCGATTATTAAAGAAGATTTAAATCCCGATCCAGGATACTTTGAAACGACATTAAAAATATGAGTTTGCAATACTGATATCTATATTCGAATGTTGAATAATCTTTTTAAATTCAGTATGTCATACCAAAATGATAATTGAAGTTAGTTTATATTCTATTGAACTTTGGATTTCGGATTTAGTTTTAATGTAGAGGTATGTTAATAAAAGTTGAAGTATTTGGATTGAAAAGAAAAAGAATACGAAAATAAAAAGATTTTTTAAAACCAGTGGCGCGGGGCCCTCCCTCCAGCCGGCCCTGCATGCAATGCCAAATAGCATCCGTGCATACGTAAAAAGTTCTTTGTGAGTACTCATTTTAGTTAATAGTTGAGATTAGTTGACCTTAATTGTTGATAAGCAGATTTTTTGTTTTGTTAGATGTAAACCTCCTTGTAATTTTACAAATAAATCATCAAAAGAATGTTGATCTATTTCTAAAACCTGATTGATTGTAACTTTATAATATCCACAATGTCTTAAGCTATCATTTTTCTTTAATATAGGTACAATTGGATTTCCCCATTAATTGGTTTTGATACACCTGCGTTTACTAACATATCATCTATTTCCTTTTTAACCCTCTCTTTAATTGCAAATGGTATTGGACATACTTTAAAACATTTTGGTTGACAATCTCTTGTAAAATTTAATTGCATTTTTCTTGTAAATAAACCTAGCTTCTGCCATATCATTCCTAGACATTCAAAAAGCGTTTGATTCCGTTTTTCACCGGGGCTTGCTGTTCAAGTGCAGCTCCCTTAATATACCTAATCAGCCTCTTAGACAGTTTCCTGCACAACAGATCCCTACAAGTTAAAATAAGCCAGACCTTTTCCAGCGCCTTTACTCCTGAGCAAGGCCCCCCGCAAGAATCCCCTCTATCAACATTTCTTTATAACCTCCTTGTCCACGATATATACAGCCCCGATCCTAACTATTTAGATAAATCCACTTACCCTCTCTTGTACGCCGACGATACTGCGTTAATCGCACATGCTCCCACACTCCCAAAAGCACTCAGCACTCTACAGCGCCTTATTGACACCTTTCAAACATAGTTTGCGTATGGCGAGTTTCCACAAACCCCAATAAATTCCTGCTTCTAATCCCTTTTCACCGAGCAAACAACTCCCTATTCTTAATTTCTATAAACAACCAAGTTATCCTACCATCAGCCAATTGCAACGACTTAGGTATCTTTGACCTAAACCTTACCTTCAAAGCTCACTCCACAATCCTCAAAGCAAAAATCAAGGGCGGCTCATTTTAGAAGTCTGACCTTCAAATGACAAGGCATTAACACAAAAACAGCCGTTCATATGTATAAGATGATATGCCGCTCCTTACTTGACTATGCTGCTATCCTCTTCCACAATCCCCATCCTACTACACTAAAAAATTTACAAGTCGCCGAAAGATCGGCCCTGAGAGTGCTGACTGAAATCCGTCATCCCCAAAGCTCACTGCACACCCCTTCCAATCTTCTTCTTTACGAATCCTATTTAGCTGATAAATCTGCCTCAACCCCCACCCTTTACAGTCTCCCACACCCTTTATGCATTCCTCGAAACCATAATATCACTCCCAAACGTAATCGTTTTACCTCCACAATTCATGATTTCATTTCATCATCACATAACTTTAGCGATCATGACGATTAAATTCATTTGACAAGACAATGGACGACATTAGCAATCAAGACATTTTCTACACAATAACTGACAATGACAGAACACAATAGCTCTAGGCGGAAAGACCAACGGTCGATAGCCAATTTGCAGATTATTTAATTTTTATGTTATTTATTCTATTATGTTTTTGTATTATTATTGTTGTTAACAAAATGCCAATGAAGATTTATAAATATATATAAACGTAACTTATAAGAAAAAACTTGTGAAAACTCATTGTCAAAAAATGTCCAGAGACCAAGTTAACATAAAATATAATTAAAGGTCTTGACCATGAGTTTTCACAAGTTTTTTCTAATAAGTTACGTTTATATATATTTATAAATCTTCATTGGCATTTTGTTAACAACAATAATAATACAAAAACATAATTGAATAAATAACATAAAAATTAAATAATCTGCAAATTGGCTATCGACCGTTGATTTAATCCAGAGTAAAATGTAAATTTATCTGACGATTTTTTTCTTGTTATAAGCCCTTTATTTTAAAAATATAGTAAGCATAAAAGGTAATCATACAGGGAATTTTATTTATTTATTTATTTATTAACGGATAACACCTTTTTTACAAAATATTAACATTAGGAATTCACTAACAAACATTAAGTTACATATTTATATTATTATTAGACTAACTTAAACTTAAACCTAAATACATTCTACCAAGTACAATTAATTAGACAGTGTACTGCTCGTGAACTGAATTTTATTTACAATATTCTTAAACATAATATGGGATGAACTAAATAAATCAAATATATCATGACTGTTCATTTGATTAGCCAATCTCATGCAGCGGTATATAGGACTGTGGTATTTATAAATCGAAGATACGGTCTGTAATTTGAAAATTGGTTTTTGTCTAGATTATCTAGTGGGAACGTGAAAGTTTAAACATTGGAGCAAATGAGTTGAAGTATGACCGGAAATAATGTTATGCAACAGAACATTATCAGTGTACATATCCCGATGATTAGAGCATTTAGTATATTTTCAGAAATTCATTGATTTTATAAAAACGTTCAACTTGAAGCTTCTAACGAATGTTTGCACTTCTTAAATAAGCATGAAGTCGAATTTGACTTAATATAAAAGCATGAAAATTTTTCCAAATATCAAACTCAAAATTTAGTTTACGGGCAAGTGAAGTTCAAAATATGCTGCTTTAGTTTGATCTCACATCAACAAGCATTACAAATATTTATTTCATGTGAGTAAATTTTCCAAAATGCATGCATTTTCCGTTCGGATTTTTTTTCTTATATATATACTTACATATCCCAAGGCAAATTGCTCGAAGTTTTAAAGCGTAATAGTTAGTAAGAAGAAATAAACATTCGTAAAATTTATTAACGTGAAATCACACGTAATCAGTATATTTTGTACTCAGTGTTTTATACGCGTGGCGTATGAAGTAAAATTTCGAGTTTAGAAAAGCCTAAAAATATGGATTAATCACGTAGCGAAACGGACTTAATCAGAGAGTAAAAATACTCTTTAATAGCACAAAATAAACACCTTTCGAATAACAAAAAAATACCAGAAAATGTACCTACCTAAAAAAAAATGCCATGTATGTAACTGATAATTTTGAAAATCTTAATATAAAATGAATCCTATGCAGGGTTGTTATGTTTAAAACACTTTGTTTTAAAACAGTGTTTTAAACTTGTTTAGAAGCAACCGCCGTGTTTTAAACGGTTTTGTTTTAAACATGTTTTAAATCTTAAATTTGTTTAAAACATGTTTTAAGCGTTAAATTTGTTAAAAACGTTTTTATTTTTATCTTAAATTTGCTAAATTATATTTTATACTACTTCATTAATTCTTTTTGTTCACGTTCTTAAATTTCAGCTAAATTGTTGAAGATTTTTTAAATTAGATTAGTAATCATAACATTTTATTACAATAAAATATCACAACTGTGTGTGCATAAATGTGATTTTTAAATACAGGGAATTTTTCTTTCAGGTATACATATGCATACACTGTAATTTTTACGGCAGTCGTTTTTTTTTTAAGATTTCAATTTGAATCTATAATCGTGGGTTTTCCACTCCCAAACTAAGCATGAAGTAAAATTTCGAGTTTAAAAAGCCTGAAAATTTGGATTGGCCGCGTAGCGAAGCGGAGCGGCCAATCCAAATTAGGCTTTTCTAAACTCGAAATTTTACTTTATGCGCCACACGTATAAAACACTGAATTATCGTAAAGTTTAAAATATACGGCTTTAGCAATCTAATATGTAGATGTGAATAAAACATGAGACAAATTCTGAGCTGAACAAATTGTAGGCAACCCAATAACTCTAGCTATGCGTTAGGTTGCCTATAATCGTTGTTGTATGTGAGTATTTTTTTAACTTCACTGTAAATCAGTGTTTTAAGCGTGGCGCATGAAGTAAAATTTCGAGTTTAGAAAAGCCTAATTTGGATTGGCCGCTCCGCTTCGCTACGCGGCCAATCCAAATTCTTTGGCTTTTCTAAACTCGAAATTTTACTTCATGCTCAGTCTGGGAGTGGAAAACACTCATTAAAAGCCTCAAGTTTAGCGCTTTGAAACAACGAAAAAAGAAAAATGCCCTGTATATTCTGTTTTAGAGGTGTTTTAAACATGTATTAAACACGTTTTAAACATATTTTTAATTGTTAATGTTTTACACGTTGTTTCAATGAAGAAAACACGTTTTGTAAAAAAACTGTTTGTTTTGATTAAAATGAAAAAAAAAACGTTTTTACAACCTTGATCCTATGTATCCGATTAATTTCGAATTTAACAATTAAAATTAAAAAAAGGGTAATATTTATGTGAACAAATAGACAAAGCAACAGTTGCAAATCGTGTTGATTCGATTAGGATTAATATACAATTTGATATTAGTATGTTATTGATTTTATGAATGTGCTTAGCTTGCAATAAACATTTTGGACTGTTTTTTTTTTTATAAATCACTATACATAAAATAAGAGTTTTACTTGGACGCCAAATATTGAAAGAAATATTGAAATAAAAAGTGTCTGTGATACACACAAGGAATCTTTCTTTTTAGTATACATATCCCGATGTATACGCTACGTACATTTTCAGGCGTTGTTTCTACAAGTGCGTTTAATTTGTATCTTCTAACGAGTGTTTCGCTTTTTGATTAAGCATGAAATTCTAGTTCTGAAAAGACTGCAAATGTAAATTTTCAGGCTTTTCTAAACTCAAAATTATACCTTATGCCCCAGGCATATAAAACACTGAAATATTGTAAAGTTCAAAAGCTGTAATATATTTCCGTTGATAAATTTTGCAAATGTTTATTTTATATAATTAAATGTTTCGAAATTATTTAAAATATAATAACCTGTAATAACATTATGAATGCCCCTGGATTACACATAAAATTAGATGAATAATGCTATTTGCCAATTAGTGATAACATTCTTCTGCTCCAACTTTAAACCTAATTGTTGACCTTGTCGACGTTGAGGAACTAAACAGTTTTTTTTTCGATGTATCTTGATAGTTCGTTAAATATAGATTATATCAAAAAATCAAATAAAAGTTGTTGATAATAAAAAAAATGCATTTATTTTGTGTTCAATGCCATAATATATACTCAATGACATTAGAAGCGTAACACCCAGAAGGAGTTATTATTTTAACTTGATTTTTTGCCAGTATGGTAGTCTTACATCAAGAATAAAATGATTACATTTTCAAGAAATTTTATTAAAAAAAAATCTAAAAAAAATTAATAATGTGTTTGGCAACCCCTTTGCTGTATACACTCCTGTAGACGTCTGGGCATCGACAAAATGAGATGATCGATGTCTTCTTGAGGCATCTCGTTCCAAGCAACTTGAATTTCATCGATCAACTGTGCTAGAGTTTGTGGAGGATGGTGCAAAGAGAATATTCTTCTTCCCATGATATCCCACACATGTTCAATGGGATTTAAATCCGGCGAACGGGGCGGCCACGCCAAAACATTAACACCAGCTTCATTAAGAAAGTTCATAGTTCGACGAGCAATATGGGGACGTGCGTTATCTTGTTGAAAAAGTACGTCTGTGCGGCCCTCTAAATAAGGCAACAAAGTCAGTCGTATGACGTCTTCAACATAACGCGCAGCTGTCATACTGCCTCGAATCAATACAAGAGGTGATCGACTACCATAAGCAATAGCCCCCCAAACCATTACTCCAGCAGTCCTGTGTACATGCCTCTCAATAGCAAACCTAAGATCAGGTCGTTCTCCACGGTAGCGTCGTACCCTTCTACGGCCATCATGCGTGCCTAGACAAAATCGTGATTCATCGCTGAATACGACATCGTGCCATTCTGCCTCCCAATGCTGCCGTTCTCTGCACCAGTCCAACCTTTGGCGACAGTGTCTCGCTGTTAAAGGAAGCACTAATCTTGGACGGTACGAAAGAAGCCCAAAGGATTGAATGCGGCGATATAAGGTTCGCATACTAACGGGCCTACCTTCTTCTCCAATCCATTGATCACCGATTTGACGCGTAGTAGCGAAACGGTCTCGCGAAACGGTCTTCTTCTTGCTCCTCTACCTTCTTCTGTCCATACCTGATACACACGTATTACAGTTGCTGCAGTGGAATCAATACGGCGGGCAATTTCGCGATAGGACATACCGACATCTCGATAAGCAACAACTCGACCCCGGTCAAAATCGCTCAAATGGTGATATTGTGGACGTCTTCGGACTCGAGGCATTTTATTTAAGCTTAACACACTCAACGGAAACACGAAAACTAAAAACATCTGTACTAAACAGCTCATATAAATAGTTTTATCAAAAAAGAAAAAGTGAAATATTTTTTTTTTCACAATAAATATAAAATGCACAAAGTTGAAATTATTATCAATGTATGCTTTAAATATAGTCACTCTGTTACTAAAATATGAATTCAAAAAAATCATTCCGTCTTGGTGTAACGCTTCTAATGTCATTGAGTATATTTTTAGCTGTAACTTAACAAGTGGTATGATTATCATCGATTATATTCATGAGTGAAACCGAGCTGCAGATTCAACGAGCCCCAAGGGCGAGTTGAATGTGCTGCTCCTGTTTCACGAAAAAATATTATCGATTATTAATCATACCACGAGTTATATTCGATAAGAGGATATAACGAATTTCACTCGCCCGGTTGACATTTTTTATTATCGACTGCCAAATATGACAAATAATTTTCGTAGCAACGACCAAAACAAGGTGATAGGATTCTATCACTGCTGTGATGACATGTACCTTTAGAAATAAGCGATTCTGATTGGAGAGAATGTAGTCATGTGACGCTTGAGTTATATTCTCAGTATTATTTTCCATGTTGCAGTTTTTCTTGACCAAAATTATTTTTATTTCGTTCATACCCAGTTAATCGGATTTTTAATATACATGTTCAAATCCTCCTAGAGTCCATTTTAGCAAGAATTAATCTTTGGGAATAAACTATTTAGCTCAAAATGGGTATTCGGATGTATAATCAAGGAAGGTTAATTAAAACTGGGAAGAGGAACTTCATGCGTTGATCAGATTTAGAAACATCCAATTCGGCCTTTTGGGTATTACCTTCGTTAAGTTGTCGACCAGGAAGCGGCCGAATTTTCATTTAATTCACGTCCTCATTTAACTAAATCACGTCACATATCACGTTCTACAATTTACTCTTCAAAATCCAAAATAATTATATTCACACGTTTCAAATTAAATCGATTTATTTTCTTTTATAAATGAACTCTAATTAATACTCTTACATTTAATCCATGCTTAATGAAAGAATAGAAGCTTCAAATTAAACGCTCCTAATTAAACTTCAAATTAAACCTACAACTGTCTAAAAATGTTCAGAGTATACATCGGGGTATGTATACTTAAAAGATAAATTCCCAGTATGTTAATAATTCATTCCTGAAATTACAAGTAATTAAAATAAAAAGAAGATTACTGCAAGTAATTATATCAAAGAAACACCAGCTTATTAAACAACGAAACTTAGTTTGAATAATTTGTTTTAAAAGAAGCTCAAACTAACACACACTAAGATGTTGAATAATTAATCCTAATATCCGCACAAAAAGTGACCCTTCATTAAGAAAACGCTGATGAATTTTCCCCCACTAATCAAAAAACTTTTTTGTATACATATGCGTGTATAAAGTCCCTTCTTGTTGAGCACATCGCCCCGAGCGATTCATTACTCTGAAAGACTGGCAGACTCTTTCCGCCCCGGAAAATCCACACCGAGTTCGCATTGTATTAAAACCGTATATAACTATCGATTATACATAACCCAAAGTCCAAACACAAAAAAAACTGCAGACAATATCTCCCCGCTCAACAAGTGTATTGGGAGATTAATCAAGCAGAGGGCCGAAGGGTGCAGCTTAAATATATGAGCGGAATAAAAACAATAGATTTCTTGCGCGGAGTTAATGGCCGAGTCGCGTACTCGACCAAGTGGAAAAGGAAACAGGATGATGAAAACGGTTTCCTGTTTAGTACTCGTGGGTGCTAAAAAGAGGAATTCTACGGCCAAAAATCTATAGACCTCCGTTTTCCTATAATGAGCGAACTTTCTCTATTTGGTTCAACAGGGGTAATCTAAAGTTTAATCAGAAACAGGAATAGTTTCGTTATTTCTCTACGAAATTAACTTTGGGTAATTTAATTACACACCGTATTACAATTAAGATATTTATTTAAAAATATACAGGGTGTCCGTATTCCAACAGAATGTATGAGGATCTCGGTTATTTTAATAGATAGAAAGTCTGTTAAATTGTTGCGTAATTTATAACATAATAATAATCTGAAAACAAATTTGAAATATCTTCTTTCGTTTTGGAGATATTGTTAAAAAAACGGATTTTTTGAAATTTCGTTTTTATTTTTTTATTCAAAAACTATTGAATCCAGACATTTACAACCTTAACATTATATAGATACTTTTTAACGACAAATCTAGTAACATATTTTTATAGCCAACTTTTGTTTTTCTTATGGGCGCCATTTTGGATTTTCATATTTTTTTCTGAATTTAATGATGTGTCACACTTATAGTTTATTGTACATTTTATATGTAAAATTTCAATCTTTTTTTTGTAAAGAGTGCCTTGGAAACAGTTAGGTAACTCACTTATTTGACAACTCCTAGGACCCATAATTTGCTTACCGACGATACATATTTTAAGAGTTGTGATGTATTTCAAACTAACGAGTGTCTTCCACTCCCAGACTAAGCATGAAATAAATGTTTTCAGATTATTGTTAGGCCTAGAAATACACAACTTTGCCCTAATTTAACCGACTCTCTCTTTTTAAATAATTGGCATTCTGTCAAAATACGGGCACTCTGTATATTCATAAAGTAAAGTATAAATTATTAATGATTGATAAATAATATTTTTTTTACCATAGCAGCACAAATTGTATACTGGAAAATCCTAATATTCTAGAGCCAGAGTTGGGCATTTTTTAGTCGATTGATGACTAAGACATTTGCATTTGTTAGTCATGACTTATGACCCATTTTTTAGTTATTAGTCATAAATTTATTTTGCTGACTCATCAATCAACTAAAGATGGGTCATGACTAATTATTTGACTAAATATGTTGGCCGTGAAAGTGACAAATAAAACAAAGGTATGTAATTAAAAAAAAATACTATTAATTTTAAATGCTCGTCACAGAATTTAAATATTCCAAAACTAAAAAATTCACTCGTTTCAGAAAGGCTTTATAGGCATACGCTGTATATTTTCCGGCATTCTTTGATTATTAGATCAATTTGAAGCTTTTAACGAGTGTTTCCCACTCCCAGATTAAGCATGAATCAAAATTTCGAGATTTTAAAGCCTGTAAATTTGGATTCGTCGCTCCGCTTCGAGCAGCGACTAAACCAAATTTTCAGGATCTTCTAAACTCGAAATTTAATATCATGCACCACACGTGTAAAACACCGGTTGTAAGTATATTTTAAAATATACGTATTTACCATACTGCTGTAGTAACACATTGTTACACAATATTTTAGTGTTTTATACGCGTGGCCAATGAAGTTACATTTCGAGTGGAAAACACTCGTTACAGCTTTAAATTGAACTCTTTAAAAAAAACAAAGAATATCTAACAGGTACGCTGTAATAATATAACCTGACACATTGAAAGCCAACCAAGCCAACAGTTACATATGACCTCGAATATTTTCATAATTTAGCTAATTTTGGGTTATATCAGTGTCTCTTGACCCTTTTTACTTCTGGTCCTCCAAAACTAAATATTTTTACCCATGGCCACTTATAAAAAGAAGATTATAATTTTCTATGTCGATTATAATTAACAAATATAGCGAAAACAAACGTATTATTGCGGTTAACAAAAAAACTAAGAGCTACGGTAAGAAGTCAATAATGAAAAAAATATGGCGGTAATAAATTTACTTAAAAAGATAACTTATATCGTAGTTGTTTTTTCTAGTGTTGCAACTTTCATTTGAATTTTTTTTTAATATTGTTAATAATTATTAGCTAAATATTTAAAAAAAAATAAACTTTTGGAAAAATTCCGAAAACCGGAGGAGAAACCCCTCGGAATTTTTCCAAAAGTTAATACAGATCTATAATTTGTGACGGTATGATTTTTAATTACTTTATTTTTTTTATATGTTTTTATTTGAAAAGGCTGCCTTAGAAAATCTGTCAAAAAAATAAGAATTAAAAAAAACAAAAAGTGTGAGCAGTGAACTTGGTACGATCACGATCACGAGCTGTACTGTTTGTTGGTATTACGACATCATAGACTACAGAAAGGGTTCTTGCTAGACCTAAGTTCAAAGACTACCGTTGAATATAATGTTATTACTGCTGAAACTCTTCAACTCCTCCCTCGTCTTGCCTTCACTGCTGAAACTCTTCAACTCCTCATCTGGCCGTTAGTGCGGTGGTTAGTTTCTGCGTGCTTGAAGAGTATTGTCAAGAGAAAATCAAGATCATGTCCGTGCTTGAAGAAAAAATCAAGAAATTGAACCGTAATTAATTAGTCTTCAACCGCAATCCCAACTGGAAGATACTGCTATAATTACTCTTGTCCAGGATACAGATAAGCCCCAAGAAACGTTTATATTGTGTTTATTTTTCAAATTGAATTATTCATATTTAATCAACCTCTTTAGTTTATAAATAATGTAACCTCCAGTGCACTCGAGAATTAGGTCATGTAGCATTGCAATTGGCTAACTTTTAAAATTAACTCACAATTTGGAAAATAAAAATTAACCCAAAATTCAATTTATAACAAATTCTTATCTTAGTTGTTATTTCGTAATTTAAACAATTAAGATTACTCAGATGTTTCTGTAAATTACGTGGCGCCCAATACATAAATAAAAAAAAAACAGAACCCACCCTTCGTTACTGTTGTTAAGTGACAACAGCAAATTAACAAATTATAGTTTTACCACTTCCAAATAAATGTAAATGTTTCACGATATCATTGTTTTAAAATTAATAAAATATCACTAAGTATTTTTTTATAGTATTTTAAGAACAATTATGTCCATTAACCTCACTGTAATGATATCAAAAATATTTAAAGGGGGCTCAACATGTAATTAAGCCAAGGGCCTCTCGTATGCTAAATTCACCGAACATATTTAGAAGGGGGCTTAAAATGTATTTTATGCCCGGGACGCTAAATCCAGAACTGGATACACGTACATAAGTTCAAAAATGCATACTTCGGACTCAGGCAGGTCTAAAACGTGATCTATCAATTTTTATAATTAATTATTCCGATTAGTTAAATTAGCTGTTACAACATTTGCAAATTTTTAAAACGCAGGTTATGTTCGGGAAAATATAGAGATCATCGTTGTAATTGAAAAAGCTTTTTGTAATTTCTTCAATACTTTTTGTTTACGATCAAATAAAAATAAAGTAGTTTTTTTTTAAATAAAGTAAGTAAAAATACTAATTTATATATTTTCAAAAATGCAATAACTTTATGCAAGCCACTTTAATAGTTTTAAAACACAAACGAATGCATAAAACCTTTTATTTCATGATGTTTATATAACAGATTTTCATGGAAGACCTCAAAGGGGGGCATGAAAATCTGTTACACAAATAGCATAAAATCAGAGGCTTCATGCTTTCGTTTGTGTTCTGAAACACTCGTTAGAAGTTTCAAATTAAACACTTTTAAAATCAACAAATTCCTGAAAATATACGAAGCGCTATAATTATCGGGATATCGTAAAAGAAAAATTGCCTGTATGAAGCATGTTTATTAATTTTATAATAATAAGAATGTTTAACTTACTATAAAAAAGTAGCAGTATGAATATTTAACTTTTATATTTATTCCAAGCTCTTAGCAAACAAGGCAGTTAAAGTTGCAGCAGATCGAAATATTAATTTCGTTTTCGTGTATCTCGCGAAAGGAGAAGAGACGTTAAAAAACAATTAGAACTTTGGATACAAAAGGGAAATGCTCCGAGATTTAAATAACCATTTTTATTAAGAAAAGAAGCGTCAGAAATATTAAGTGACAAAAGTTTACCGCTTGACGTTAACTTTCTCCTTGAAAAAGTTTTACTGAGTCATGCGATTATTAAGTATCTCGAGTCGAGAGGGAATACAAGAAAAAACGAAACTGGCGATGACTTTGACAAGTTTTATTTATAAACTGTTTTTTTATATTAAATTACGTAAGCATATAATAAATAACGTTATATTAAAAATCGGTCTTGAAGAATTCCCGACCGCGTAGGGTCTTTTATGAATAATAATAGATTCTTCCATTCGGGTGTGAGAATGTATTGTGGCACCAAAATATAACATACACATAAATAGGAAAGGTTGCTGGTAGATTGGGTGAAAAATCAATTATTATTTTTTATTTAAATAAAATATTCATTGAATTTGTAATAGTTTTGGAAATTGGAAAGTTTATTATAGAATTTAACAATTTTGAAATAACTTCTTTATTTAAAAATATTTTGACATGCTGTAAAAACTTTCTTAGCACACTTTTTCTATATGCAACACGCTGACCATATTTATGGAAAGCTTGTACAAAAGGCAATTGACTAAAGTCTTAAGCAACTATGACGTGTATTTAGAATTATACAATATTATGTCATAGCTCATAAAGTTTCAACTTAACAGAAACTGTGATATAATCAGCATATTCTACTTATAAAAAATCCCCGAGAAAGTTTGTTCGGTTTTGCCACAAAAATATAAAATCTAAATATGGTATCCTCAATTTCCTTGGCAAAATCCTGATACAAGCAACATACAGTGAATTTTTCTTTCAGGTAAACCTATGCACAAGCTGTAAATTTTGCGACATTCGTTGTTTTTTAAAAGAGTTCAATGTGAAGCTTTAAACAAGTGATTTCCACTCCCAGACTAAGCATGAAGTAAAATTTCGAGTTTAGAAAAGCCCCGTGAACATTTGTCTCGGGTCGGCCAGGGACCCGAGCATAAATTTTCTGGGCTTTTCTAAACTCGAAATTTTACTTTATGAGCCACGCGTTTAAGACACTAAAAGATTGTGAAATGTATGTATATTTGAACCTCACTTAGCCCAGAAAATGTGTCTCGGGTCGCTGCGCGACCCTCGACATATTTTCACGGGGCTTTTCAAAACTCAAAATTTTACTTAAAAACTTAAAAAAAAATCAAAAAATATCCAAACTTTTATAGAAAATAGGCTGAATTTGGAATACGTATACTTAAAAGAAAAACTCCCTGTATCTGTTTGTTTTGGAGGAATATAAATAATTATAAAGCATAATGAAGATAAGAAATAATTCTCAAAAAACACTCGTTAATTAATATTATACACAATTGACGTTTGTTCAACAATGGTGGCGACAAAGAAAAAACATGTACCGGGTGTTTGATTAAGCGTGGCCACCAGCAGTATCTCAGAAACTATGTAGCATAGCATGTTGGGGTTAAAAAATTCCAGAGTGAAAGTGACCAAAAAAACACTGGAAATTAGTTTTAAGTCCCTACCTCCTCCGCTAGGGGGCGTAACATCTAACGCCAAGTACAAAAATAGATTTTTATCAAAAAACTGCTAAATTGAGCTAGGTTAAAAATATGCAAATCGTAATCTACGCTGAATTTAACTCAATTTTAGCTAGTCACTTGTTTTTTTATCTGGCACATATGAAGCAGGGGAGAGCGGGAAAATGTGATCATTAAACTGCGTGTAACTTTTGCTAGGATTAACCGAAATTAATCAAGTTAGTCTCATTCGATAGGTAATTAAAAGCACTTTAAATCACTGTTTACTTTTGTTTGCTTTAGTTCTTATAGAAAGCGCCAGAGGGCGCTTTTTGAACAACCACCATATTTTCTAGATTTTTTTAAAAATTTCAAATTCTAAGCTACATCTTGATATCTTTATCCTAACAAAAGATATAGTAAAAAGTCTGGTAGATTTGCCTATTTTCAACCGCACACCATATAAAAATATAATTTAAAATCTAGTAGGCCTTTAGGCTTGTTCGTTTTATGTTTATGCTTTTTAGTTTAATGAACAACGAAGATCACTTTTCCCTAATAATATGTTTTGGAAAAGAAATATGTAAGTAAATTAATGATTATATGAAATCTTAAAATATAGTAGGCTATGAGCTTAGTAGAATATTTAAAACAGCGTTTATTTGCTACAATTAAAAACACTCATTACAATACTTTATTGGTACGATAACAAACAAAACATAACAAAATAAAACGAAAACAATAATTAAATCTAGCTTCGCTGGTAAAGGGTGCAATCTCTACCGCAAAAGATAAAAACAAGATTTTATTCAAAATTCCAAATTAAGCTGCATTTGTTAAAAATATGTAAATCTTAATCAACTCAAAATTTTGCTCGTTTTCAACTAAGTTCTCGTTTCTTTTGCTTTTACATAAAATGCAGATGAAAATAGAAAAGTCCAATCATTAAAAAAGTTGTAACTTTAGTTAGGTTTAACCGAATTTATTAAACTCTGACTAAATTGATAAATGATTGAATGTACTTTTAAACACTGTGTATTCTGATTTAATTTAGTAACTATAGTAAGGATCAGAGGTCGCTATTAGTACAAAATACCCCGTTCTGCACAATTTTTAATATATCTCCGGTTATAATGAAGATAGCGGGATGCAGTTTTCGTCAGTTTTTACACTATTTCTCATTTTAATTAACTATTATAACATACATATACTTTCCCATTTATAAATTTAAGGAAAATGGAGAATATATGGTGATTGTCTTAATAGCACTCTCTGGCGCTTAATATCGAAACTAAAATAAATCAGAGTAAATTTTGTTTTAAGGTGCATTCAATTATGTATCAAATGAGCTCAAGTAATTAAATTCAATGAAACTTAACAAAAGTTACAGGCATTTAAATAATTAGACATTTTCGTTCTTCCGTGCATCTTATGTGAGACATAAAAAATCGAGAAAATAGTTAAAATTGGATAAAATTTCCCGTAGATCAAGATTTTCATATTTTTCACATAGCTTAATTTGGCATTTATTTGACAAATATTGTTTTAATCTTTTACTATAGTGATACGAACTTAAAAATATTTTCCAGCGATTTCTCTTGGCCACTTTTACAATAAAATTTTATACCGCAACATGCTACGATGTATAGTTTCTGAGATACAGTCGATGGCCACGCTTAATTAAACAACCGGTATTTTTTATCACCCGAAAAAGTAGATTTCGTTTTTACTAAATAATAAAAAATAATGTATTTGCATTTTATTTTTTTGTGCCAAAACGGTACAAGATATCAAATATTGTTAAGAGACAAAAAATGAACTAATCTTTCAAGTTGTATTTTTTAAATTTTTATAACGTGCGCTAATAAAAAACATATTTTAGTTTTTATGTTGTGGTACTATTGATTTTTATACTTCTTGTCAATCAATTATGACCATATTAACTGAAATGATGTGCTATATTATGATAATCAACCATAATAAGTTTAAGTCGGATCGAATATAGTGTTCAATCGTTATAAATAAAATTAATAATTTTTTTTTCAACTTTATGTTTAATCATCATATTTTGATCCCAGGAATGGTTATGGTTAAGCCATTTCCCCACATTAACGGGACACCCTGTATAATGCCCTATTAATGCTATAATATCATATGAATAAATGATTTATTAAATGAATAGGAATTGTCATATTACTTTAAAAACATATTTCAATTGCTAATCTTTAGATCAAAGAGGTACCATAGATTGATTTTTCATAGATTAAGAGGACAAAACATAAATGGATCGTTGCTTTTCAATATTGCCACAATATTTAAATTACAATATTGCATCTGTTTAAAATACGTTTGCATGCATCATAAACATGAACATTTAATATTGGATTTATAAAATCTATAACATTTTGTCTTAAACTATTGATATCATAATTTATCGTTTAATACAATTTGTCCTCTGCATATCCCCAAATAAGAAATCTAACGCAGTCAAGTCATGCAATCATGGTGACCATGTGTTTATTTAATATTCGATATAATTTTACTTTAATTAAAATTAGCCTACTACAGCCATCAAGAAAAGCTAATAAGCTAATTTTAGACAATTTAAATACGTTTTAAACAAAATGAAAATATTTTCTTATCATATGATACATAATTGAAAAGAGAAAAAAATAACTTATTTATTGAGGTCAGAGCCAACTTTCACATCTATTTAAAAAAACAGAACTTTGTATTGTATCTTGCTTATGAATGAACATGTCAATATTCTGTTTATCTCATTAAATTATTCTCAAAAAAAGAATAAAATAATAAATAACTGAGATATTAATAAAAATTGAAAATAATTAGTTTTTGGCTATAACTCAAAAACAAAACACGACAGCAGATTTTAGTTTTCGCGGTAGAGCTTTTCCTAAAAAAAGAGATTGAGGATGCGCCATCCGTTTTTTTTTATCTCTTTTCCTAACCGAGATTTCACTCTTATTTTAATAAAATAATAATAAATAACAAGGAATCAACTCCTAATATCTTAGCCATTTATCAATTAAGAGCTCTAATCCTACTCTTTAAAAACTCTCGGTAAAAAATAAATGTGATTAATAAAAAAGAATATATGAAATATCTTAATTAATGAGAAAATGAAAATGTAAGAACATGGAGTTGTTTCCGTTACTCGGTGTGCAGATGTGGGTGAGTAGTTTTAGCGCTCTTGGTGCTACAGTTCAAGCAGAAAGGGATCCGTCCTGATTAATTATTAAGGTCTCTGGGTTGATGGCGACAGATGTTACCGCCCTTAACGTCTCGCTTCTTTGACCTCCCCGTAATTATTTTTCATTTGGCGCGGAATTGCTTTCTGTCCAGGAAATAATTGAAACTAAAGACGCCGGTTGCGATTTGTTCGAGTATCCGTTAAAGGCGAACGCTTCCCTATTTACACATTCATTACATTCAAAGATTTAATTTATATTTAATGATTATATCAAATAAATACCCATCTATACCTTTACAACTTAAACTTTAGACTAATCAATTTCAAATTGGAAGTTTAAATATAGCTGTCGGTTTAAAAACACTATCAAATTGGAAATAAACAAGATAAAATTGGGAATAAGCAATTTCAAATTGATTAGTCTCAATTTGAAGTTGTAAAGGTATACTAAATGTATATTTCGAACACTATTTGTCAATTTTTTCACTATTGAAAATGAACACATAGTGTTCGAAATGTTCATTTAGTATAATATAAGTAATCAGTGAAGAAAGGAATTACTACAATAATTAATGAAACACTTCACGTAACTAACAAAAGAATATTGTAAAGGTATAGATAAAGAAAATTATAGAAAGCCATGTTTTTAGTTTACTTTAAAGAGAGTCTCACTTTAATTCTATACCTTTGCAACTTCAAATTGAGACCAATCAATATCAGATTAGGAATAAGCAGTTTCAAATAAGGGCTGAAAACATAGCTGTCAGTTTAAACACAATCGAATTCTAATCAAAGAAAATCAAATTGAGAATGATGAATTTTAAATTGGGACTGAAAAAATATAATTCAAGAAATAACCAGAAATAACCTATTACATATCCACATCTTCTAAATTTAGAGTATTAGGAATGCATTTTTGAATATCTTGGACAAGATTGTCATCTTTCACGTGGTGTAACATATTTAACTATCATTTGACAAAGAAAACACTTGGTTAAATTTCACTAATGTTTTGTTTTTTTATTCCAACTAGTTTCGACTTTGAGTCATTCTCAAAGAGTACAAGAAATGACATTTTTCTGTATGTAATGTAATTTTCTGTACTTCTTAAAAATGACTCAAAGTCGAAACTAGTTGGAATAAAAAACCAAAATATTAGTGAAATTCAACCACGAATTTTTGAATGTAAGCAACATTTATCGCAATGTTGAACGTTTAGTGTACGTTATTTTTTAATAATATGTTGCAGGTCAACTACGTCTTAGCTCAGTTTAAAAATATTGGAACTGCCTTTATCACCTACAATTTGTGGTATCTGAACAGACTTATCTTCTTTGATAGCTTTGAAAGTTAACCAACCAAGGTCATATTGTACAAAATACAGCGAATTTAAAGGCTACCTCATATATAACTTGTATAATCATTCAATAGAAGCTGGAAGATTTAAAGGAGAAATTCTTTTTCGATGGGAAATAAATCCTTCTCAGATGATGAAAAGTAAAAGGAATACTCTTGATAGAGAAACTAATGATCCAACTGAAGAAATAACATTTCATGGAGTGTAAGCATCTGGGTAATCAGAGTAACGTCCAGGTATCCCGACTAATTAAAACAAATGTTGTCGGAAAAATGTTAGATTTACTCCGATGAATATTGTGAGGAATTGAATTTTTGAGAATTTCTCGTTTAAGGGGAATCATGTAAAAATGGGAAATCATTGGACAATTTCTGCTATGATAGCAAATACAGCTCCTTGGTAAAAACATAATGAAAATGAGCTACGACGTAGTAAGTGTCATGGAGAATAATGTCGATTGATGAGTTAGCAATAATAACTGTTAAACCTAAAATTGTGAATAAAACCTAAGGTAACCTAAGGTAATTAAAGTAATTGATTTGGGTTCCATGAAGTGTGGCTAGTCAACTAAATATGTTAATTCCGGTTGGTACAGCAATATCAGGAGCTCCGAGTATTAGTGGGACAAATCAGTTTCCGAATTCACCAATTATAATCGGTATTACCATGAAGAAAATTATGATGAAGGCATGAGCAGTGACAATTACATTGTAAATTTGATCGTCACCAATCAAGGATCCTGGGTTTCCAAGCTCTGCTCGAATAATCGAATAGACTGAGGGAAGTTCCTACTATTCCAGCTCATGAACCGAAATCGAAATCTAAGGTTCCAATGTCTTTGTGATTGGTTGAATAAAGTCATTTTTCCAGTAAAATGGCTGATAATAGGCGATAAGCTGTAAATTCATTCATGAATTCTGGATTCTTTCATTAGCCTTGTAGTCAAAAATGATTCTGAATTGCAAATTTTGAGGTAAGAATATTCTCTGGGGCTGAGTTTTAGTAAAGTTTAAGAGAGCCTAAGGCTTAAAGGCTCTCTTTATTCTAAGCTTTTAAAGCAACAAGTTTCTTTTCTTAACTTAAATCCTTAAGCCACATTGAAAAGAGTTGAGCAGAATAATAGACCGATTAGGGATAGAAAATTTCTAATCAAAATTCAAAATTGCTTAATTTTCGATAGGAGGATGAAATTAACTTCATTTATGTTGATTGTTAGGGTTCTGAACATCAATCGAACGTAAAAGTATAGGGTTAGAAGAGTTAGCACAACTATAACAAATGTTGTCAGTGTGAATTATTTTAAATTAAATTTTCAATTGTGAGCCATTTAGGCAAGAGGGAAGGGAACCTCCAAGGGATAGACAATTTAGAATACTTTTACTGTTAAGTTGTTGTTTATGGTAAGGAAGAGCTGCTTTAAATAGAACATGTTTAGTAAGTGGAAAATTAGAATATTATTTACTGTGATAAGGCTATAGATTAGGAAGTAGTCAAATCAGATGGTTTTAAGAGTGAATATGAAAGCAATATAGTTAATTGATGAGTAAGCTAAAATTTTACGTATTTTTGTTTAGTTGCACCCTATAATACCTCTAGTAAGTATTCTAAAAACTATAATGGAATTAAGAAATCATGGGATATCAATTTTGTATATTAGGATAACTATTGGTGCAGTTTTTGCCATAATAGTAGGATTAAGGAATTGAGACAGGAAGACCTTCAATAATTTCAGGGAATCAAAAATGGAAGGGAGCTGCTCCTATCTTGGTTAAAAAGGCAGACTCGAATATAAGAATCCTTATGCAGGTAAATTTTGTATAGTTTAATTTCAAACTTCTAACGGGTGTTTCCGTGGGAGGTTTTCCTAAACTCGGAATTTTACTTCATGCTTAATCAAGGAGTGGAAACACTCGTTAGACTCTTCAAATTGAACGCTTTTTAAAAAAAAAGAATATCTCAAAATTTACAAAGTACACATCAGAAAATGTATACATAAAAGAAAAATTCTCTGTATGTCGCTCATGTTCAAAAAGACTTTCCCAATGCTCAAAGTTTAGAAAATATACGGTTTTTCTTAAATAACATTTGTTTGATCATAATTTGAATTTGTTTATTCTTATTTTTTATTGATTAGTCCCAATTTAAAGTTGAAAAGGTATAGAAGTAAAGAAAATACTGAACTATTGACACCGAAACTGCACATCAAAAATATAGGGAGTTATAATTAATGTATTGCAATGGCATTTTAAGCATTTTTGTAATCGAGTGTGCTCTTTTCAATGAAAATATTTTTAAGCGTATGCGGCTTTCGGTTGTACTGGAAGTCAACTCCAACTTTCGTATTTTAAATGAAGTTCCGTATTTTTTATCGTGAATTTGGATTTAGCGTAAATTCCGTGAAAAAAAAAAACACCGAGTAACAACCTCCAAATTTAATCGTTTTTGGGATATTTGACATTTTTTTATGGATGCAGTGTTTTTTCGTGATTCACTTTAAAAATTTGCATATCAGAACAAAAGAATATCGAAAGGAGGCAATGTTATTTGTGAAAAGCTGATAGCCGAAGCTACCCGATGGTGATTTATTTTTGTGGACAACTTAAAACTATCGAATCTCGATATTCGTAAAGGAACACCCTGTATATTTTTACATATTCCAACTCAGAATTCAATTCTGCATTTATCTATACTGGCAGACCCTGTGCCTATTTTCTTTTGTTTTCGGGTTATTTTTATTTGAATGGCATTAATCAACTTTAAACCTTTAAATCTCGTTTTATTAATAGAACACCCTGTATGTCCTTACATATAATGACGCAGAATTCAATTCTATACCTATATTATTATGTTTTCAAGATATTTTCATATAAAAATGTGTTTATTGAAACATTGATAGAAAAAAAAACAAAATCGAGTTGCTAGAAACAAAATTACAGCATGTCAAATTTGACTGTTTTTTTTTTTCTAAAATTAAAAATTAATTCAAACTCTTGTTAAAAAAGTTTGTTTATTGAATCACATATTTAGGAAACAGGGATCAGACAGCTAACTTCATATATTGCAAGAAAACTGTACGTGATGAAGAAACGTGCATTTTCGGATTCAGCAAACAAAAAAAAAACATAAAATTTACTCAAAAATCCCACGCAGTTATTTTAATGGCAGAGCTGTGTTACCCTTGATTACAGAAAATCTAAATTCACCATTGACATTAATAAATTTGAATTTCAGTCCTAATTTCCATTTGAGCAACAATATCGCAATCAACTGATACTCATAATGTATTTTGATGAAAGTGAAATCATCCCTGCGTAGATAATCCCTACGTACATACTTACGTACGTACATCACAAACACTCGGCTAAATTGGAAACCACCCAAATGTGCACGGAATGATGAAATTAACGTTTATACATATTTTGATATTAAAGTTGGGCTGGCTGGCAATAAATTACTCGTGCGCTTGTAACTTGTAACTCGGAAGAAGAAAATATGTAAATGTACGTAACATGGGTAATCAGGTACGTATTCACACATTACATGAGCGACACACGCTGAATATATTCGCGGTAATTCCGTTCAATTTATTACTGGAATTTGAAGTAAGGGGAGTGCACTAGCACCACTACTGCAGTGTCATTCAAATTAAGCTGACGTCACCTTCTATTCGAAATTAACTGGATTCATTAATTATATTGCAGATGGTAATGAAATATTTATGATTAATTTGGTAAATCGTTATTTGATGGTGATTTTTCAAATTATACTTAGTAATTGATTATAATGCGATGTATGGAGTTGAATAAATGCATTTCTAATTCAGAAATTAAAAATCTCTTGATAATGATTCCTGTTCATTCTTGTAATATTAATTGTTTCCAATGTATATACTGTTATTTTCTTTAAGGCTAGATAGAATTATCCAACGCTATAATATACATTCTTATCACAAGTTATGATATTCATATTAAGTGGTGGCCCAAGGCGCCGAAGATAAAGAGGCGCCAAATCATGTGTTCCTTGCCCAAACTATAAAGGAGTCTTAATACCCTGATATCAGGCCGATATACAGGGTGATTCAGTTTGGTGTTCCACCCCCTTCTAACTTTTTTATTTTAATAGTAAAGTATAACTAACTAAATATACAGGGAGTTTTTCTTTAAAGTATACGTATTCCAAATTCAGCTTATTTTCTTTAAATCTTTAGATATTCGGTATTTTTTAAAATAGTTTAATTTGAAGCTTCTAACGATTATTTTCCACTCCCAAACTAAGCATGAAGTAAAATTTCGAGTATAGAAAAGCCCTTGAAAATTTGGTTTGGCCGCTCCGCGCTTCGCGCTACGTGACCAAACCAAATTTTCAGGCTTTTCTAAACTCGAAATTTTACTTCATGCTTAGTCTGGGAGTGGAAACACTCGTTTGAACTTTAAATTGAACTTTTTTATAAAATCGACGAATGCCTGAAAATTTACAGCGTATACATTATACATATTTAAAACAAAAATGACGTATTTATTAAATATTAAACTTGCATTTAAAATAATAATAAACTGTGAATGTCTAATAGAATACAAATATGGGAAATTATCAAAATATCCACATTTTTATATTCATTTGTGACTATTTTTTTAAAGAATGTTTCAATTTCCTAAATGACGCACTTTCAAGAATTAAACACTTGATAAAATAGTTTGTTTAGCTTTTCATAATTTTTGTAGCCGAATATGATTTTTTTATAAAAAAATGTTGTTAACTAAGTGTATAGTTTCGAAGAATATTCAGATGCAGGAAAGTGCCCTGCATTCGAGGTGAACAAAAAATTGGTATGGTGTCATTTGAAAAAAAAAATGTGTTCCTCGGTACTTCGACATTTATCATCGTATTATCAATTCGGTGACATTATTAAATAGAGAATTCCCTGCCGTTTACAAATATATATGGTTTGTTATACTTTACTCTCAAAATAAAAAAGTTAGAAGGGGGTAGAACACCAAACTGAATCACCCTGTATAGCTGAAAAACAATCCATTTAAAACAACTTGTTCTAAATACGAAAAAGACATGTTATCAAAACAAAATTATAAATAGCAATAACATGTTTAAACTTTCATGGTAAGTAATTAATAAATTATCAGAGTCATAGAAGCAAAAATGATATTGCACTTAATCACAATAATCGATGCCTCCAGATATAGTAACAAATGTACCGAAAGCAAATAATACTTTATTCATGCAGAGTCAAAATCCTCATACAGGGTGTCTACGCTAAACCGTTCGTTAAAAGTTTATGGGGTTGCCGTTGCACTAAAAATTTGATAAAAATCCTTGTCATACAGTTGAATCCGTTCTCCTCATGTGAAATATTTTCAACTTTATATCACTTCCGGTTCCACCGGAAGTAGCACCAAATTTGTTATTTTAAATAGAACACCCTATATATTAGTAATTTTTTGTATTCCCCGCTTAAATTGCAACATATTTTATTCGAACATATGTACACATATCTCTTATAGTTTTCAAGCAAAAAAAATATTTCAAAAATTTTGACCTCTAAAAGGCAAGATGCCTTTTAGAGGTCAAAATTTTTGAAATATTTTTTTCTATCTATCTGTAACTTCTCTCAAGAGTATGATAAAAATACTATTTTTATCTCTACTTGTACCTAGACGATGCCTCTATGAGTGTATTAATTGGAAACTGTCAATTTTGACAATAAGTGTTCTTAAAATGTCAATGTCGAAATGCCCTCTTTAATATCACGTAATTCAATTTTTTTATAAGGAATGACCCATTTTTTATCACGTAGTACGATTGGGGGGAACATTTCCTACAAAAAAGCATCAACAACTATACTCCTAAAGCAAGTGGTTTTCTAATTATTTCGAAGATTCGTTTTTCGTCGCATTTATGCAGGGAATAATGCGCGCATAAGTCGCAACTGAATTTTAGTAGGCAAGTACTAATGCTTTTGTTTTGTCGCGTATGTAATGCGAAATGTCAAATAATAAAAACAATTAGTACAAAGTTATACAGAAATCAACAAAATGAATAAATACACCCATCAACAAACTATCAATGTATTCTTTATACATGGCAACCACGATAGAATTGTTACTCGAACATGTAGAATATTTAATGCAACTTATCCACATTTGCCGCCGATGAATAAAACAAGATTTAAAAGATTGGAATCAAATTTTGTTCAATTGGCAGTTGCCATGTATAAAGAATAAATTGATAATTTGTTGATTTGTGTAATTATTCATTTTGTTGATTTCTGTTAAACTTTGTACTAATTCTTTTTATTATTTGAAATTTTAAACTCAATTGCGACTTATGCGCACATTATACCCTGCATAAATGCGACGAAAAACGAATTTTCGAAATAATTCGAAAACTACTTGCTTTAGGAGTAGAGTTGTATAATACTTTTTTGTAGGAAATTTTCTCCCCCAATAAAAATTGGGTCATTCCATTTAAAAAAATTGAATTACTAGATATTGAACAGGGCGCTTAAATATTGACATTTTAAAACCATTTTTTGTGAAAATTGACAGTTTACAATTAATTTACTCATAGAGGCATCCTCTAGGTGCAAGTAGAGATATAAATTATATTTTTATCTTATTTTTAAGAGAAGTTACAGACAGATTTCAAGACGCCATTTAAAGGTCAGAATTTTAGAAATATTTTTTTTTCTTGAAAATTATAAGAGATAAGTGTACATATGTTCGAATAAAATATGTTGCAATTTAAACGAGGAACCCAAAAAATTACTAATATATAGAGTGTTCTATTTAAAATAACAAATTTGGTGCTACTTCCGGTGGAACCGGAAATGATATAAAGTTGAAAATATTTCACATGAGGAGAACTGATTCAACCATATGACAAGGATTTTTTTTTTAATTTTTAGTGCAACGGCAACCCCATAAACTTTTAACGAACGGATTAGCGTAGACACCCTGTATATAAAAAGGGTGACCACAATAAACTAGAACATTACCGCCCAGTCAGTTTACTACCTACGTTCTCCAAGATATTTGAACATCTAATATATTCCCGTCATACAATTTAATTCATGAAATTTAAATTATTTTCTAAATCCCAACATGGTTTCTTAAAAACTCGAGGTATTGATACAGACAGCATTATTTGATTACATAAAGTGGATTTTAGATGCTCTGGAAGATCATAGTATTATATGCGGGATGTTTCTTGACTTGTCAAGGGCATTTGACTGTATAAACCATTCGAAGTTACTGTTGAAATTTTACCAATACGGTATTACAGGTATTGCACATGACCTCATAAAATCGTATTTATCAAATGGAGATCATTATACTCACCTGGATCCGTCTGGTTTAACTGTGAAATCCAGTAAGCTTAAAATGTGTATGGGTGTCCCTCAGGGAAGCATTTTGGGTCCATTGCTTTTCGTAATCTACGTTAATGATATTCCAAATAGTGCAACGCAAAATAGTAGGTTGCTGAATTACGCTGACGACACAACTGCTATCATACGAGGATCTACGCATCCAGATCTTGTAGAATCAGGAAGTAAAACCATGTTTTCACTTGAGAGTTGGTTTTCAGAAAATAATTCAATTTTCAATTCAGAAATGACCAAGTGCGTCATATTAAAGCTTAATGATAAACTGAAATCATGGGAAACAATTGAATACAATAACACCAACTATGCATTAAGTAATAATGCAAAGTTTCTAAGTATAATTTTAGACAATACCTTAACATATCAGGTTCACATTTTATCGGTATGAGATAAAGTAAGTAGAGCCTGCTATGGCTTGAGAATATTGTCCAAGAGAATACATGTCAACATAGCTAAACTGTTTCACTATGCAAATATTCATTCTTAACTGAGATATGGTTTGATATTTTGGGGGAGTGGTTCGTCAAGTGAAAGAGTATTTCTGCTACAGAAAAGAGCAATCCGAATATTATTCAAGATGGGGACTCGTGTAGAGGAACATTTAAATTGAAAATATTTTAATATTATGCGGAATGTACATATATGAATGCGTCAAGTTATTGTATAAACATAGAGACAAATTTAAAGACTTTGAAATGTCGTCGAATTGTAATACAAGACATGGAAAAGTGTATATATTACCGAAACACAGACTATCTAAATATGAAAAGGGACCATACTACGCTATATTAAAAATTCATAACCATCTACCAACTGCTAAAACAGAAATACACTCTTTCACATCAATTAAATCCAACTACTCAAATAAATTTGTAATATTGTGTACTTTATATTTATATGTATTTTATATAATTACTCTATTATTTCTTATATGTATTAATGTATTGTTGCTGAAAGTTATTTTAGCATATTATTTTTCATTCTTATTGTAACTAAATTATTTTTAGATTTTCTATATATTGTTGACGGCTTTGCATGTACAAATTGCATTATGTAATTTTGTTATTGTAAAATAAATGGAAATTATTATTATTATTATGTTTTATACATCGATGGACAATAATTCTTATAATTGTTATTATCATTTGAATGATCATTATGATAATAATAGATTATTAAATAACCGATTATTTTAATAATCGAATGATTCGATTATTCTCACTCGAGCCAGCCCATCACTAGTATACCGGGTGTTGACTTGGCGGACGCAACATAGGAAATCGCATGTTAGTTTTGAAGTGTTCAAATATTTGCTCCCCTATTTATTTTCGAGACAAAATGTATTTAACTTTTTTGTAGAGGGAAAAATTATGAATTTAATAATGGTCACAGTTAACACTTTACGTTTCAGTTAAAATAAATAATAAAAGGAATGTGATTTTATAAAAATAATGACATGCCATGGAATTGAAACAACAACTGCAGATGTCGAAATGGCATAAGATATTGCTGTCACTTGATTAAAGTGATGTTTGCGATATGTTTTTTTATCCAGTTTCAAGATAGACCGATAGCCGAGGAACCCACTGTATGACGTTAATCAAGAAAACGATTAAGCAAGACAAAATAGAAGTTTAATATTTGCTAGTTATCGAAAAATTATAACAATAATTATGTATTTCAAATTAAGTGTTCAAATAAACCCCCAGTGAGACCCAAACAATATCCTAAGCCATTGTAGAATTCATTTCGGACATTAGCCAATTTTTTTTTAATTCTTGAACGGTCTCAAAATGTGTATTTGTGTAAATTTTTGGTTTTTAATTGCCTTAAAGAGTGCAATGATGTGATCTAAACCAATAACCTTTGAAACGTGTCCACTTGATACTCCTTAACCACGCGTGTGGTTAAGGATCTCCTGGCCTTCACGTGCAACTGCGTATAACTTTTTCCACGAGTAATTCGATAAAAATTTGCCAAGTCATATTAAAATGAAGAAAAAATGGTCCAATAATATCATAAACTAGACGTTGACTTTTTGTGGGTGCTGCGTCATGGTTGTGATACAGCGATGTTTATTTTCGTCACAAAAACAAATATTCTTTAAGAACTCTCTTTTAGCGTTAGCTCTTTCCATTATCTTGGAACAAAATTCAGCCCTGAAGAAAGCATCACTCTCTTTTAATTCTTGATGACACTCGTACTTAAAAGAAATAAATGTGTGCTTCTTTAAAACCTTAAAAGCAGTAGTATGATTTTTAGTCAACTGGACTCGTATTTTTCTCCTACTCATGTCCTTATTTTCTTTGACGGACAGCAAAATATCTAACTCCTTTTGATTTTGTCTTGCTGGATCTCGTTTTTGTATTTCCTCATTTTCACACTTGTAGTTATTCAAAACTGTTTCCCTAGGTTTAAACTTACTAACTAATCGTTGAACAGTGGATTTATTAGGTATCGGTCTGGAAACTGGACAGAAAACATATCGCAAACATCTTGACAACTGTAGTCTGCATAATACCACTAAATTAGAAGGATGTTTTCTTGTCTAGTGTAAATTATTTCGAAAACATTTAGTTTAATCAAGTGACAGCGATATCTTGTGCAATTTTGACATCCGCAACTGTTGTGTCAATTCCATGGCATGACATTATTTTTATAAAATCACATTAATTTTTCTTAATTATTTCAACTTAGAGAAACCTAAAGGGATAAACGTTAACATAAATGAATTCAGAATTGTTAGCTCTACAAAAAAGGTGCATACATTTTGTTTCTAAAATAAATAGGGGAGCTAATATTTGAACATTTCAAAATTTACATGGGATTTCCTATATTGCGTCCGCCAAGTCAACACCCGATTAGTATACCGGATACAAAAAAGCTATCACGCAGAAATACTTATAGTTAATATCGTTAATAGTTGATACGAGTATAACTATTTAAACAGTGATTACATTATATTATTGAACGTATTTGATAAAGCTAGAGTCGCAATTAGTTCCAGAAAATGGAATTATGAAAATTGAGGTAAAGCTAGACCGTAACTGATTTAATCCCCAAGCATATATTTTCCAGTGGAATGCTGTATATATCTCCAGCAGTGTCAGTTCTGCATTCCGTTCCAGACATGCATTATTTATACAGGCTCTATGTACACTCAACGTGCCATTATATCGCGCTTTATTTTTGCAGGGAACGCTTTGCATTGTCCTGCCAGGGCGATGAATTATGCACCTGTACACTAGAATCAAGCGAAACGCTTCAAATTCTTACATACCATTAATGACACCCCAACACTCAGATAGAAATGGAAACGTTACCAAACAAACCCAATTCGAATCAGATTCCGTTTCGGTCCCTTCGATTGGATGTATTCGGCCAAGTGTAACAACTCTTCGATCGTATAATATATGAGAGAAATCGGCCGTTATTGACGTTCCCAGCGCGTTAGTGTCGCTTCTGATCCTCCCACGCTCTTTGTATTCCAAAGCCTGGTGATTGATTGCGTTTCAGACTCCAGAATTCCATTGCCTGCTGCTTCCTCGTGTACATCCTTCCCGGAAAATCGGACATCGCTTCAGATGCTGGCTGTTGATCCCCCATCGATTCTTACACCGTTTATAGCGAAGCCCCAAACAAATTCGCACGCAAATTCAGACTAATTAAGAATTCAAAGGCCTTTGTTCTCGAGTATTACTTCAATTTTCTTCAGTTGTATTTCTGTTGTTTCGATCCCTTAAACTCCATAATTCAGTTTCATTTAGTATAAGAGAAATGCTTCATAATTTTGAAGTATGCCTACCTACTCTTTCAATATTTGAAATATCTTCAGTTCAAAGGATCAAAGATATTTAATACTTGCTATAACAAGTTAGGATATATGACAGTTTGTGTAGGTTAGTTGTTTATACATTTAGGTTAGATGACAATTTATATCTTTAGGTTTATATTATCTTTGGGGAATGACGTTTCAGTTCTAAACACTTGACAGGAAACTACAAATACTAGTATAAACAAAACAAAAGTATTTAAGTTTGTGTAATATTTCTTCATATTGACTGTTAAAGCTATATTACCTATCTTAAAATATCTTAGGGTCGGGTTAACCTCCCCGCAATGGACTATCCAAAAAAATCACCAACAACAATAAATGAGGTTACATAATATTAAATAATCAAATTCACTTAAAAATCAATATTTAAAAAATAATAAGAATAAAACTATTGCAGATAGAGTAACATTTTTGTAATTCAGTTTGTGTATTATTTCAAGTGATTTTGAAATGATTAACATTCTTTCCTCGCTACAATCTATTGAAGTTTACAACATTCGTCAATTATGTAGTATCAGGGTTGTTATGTTAAAAACACTTTGTTTCAAAACAGTGTTTTTAACATGTTGACGGACAGTTGCGTCTATAGCCGTCAAGTTCAAGTTCACTATGTGACATGACGGCAATAGCCGTCCAATACGAAACGGTCGTTTTTAGACACTGCGGCTGTAGCAGCACAAATGTGCATTTACCAGCGTACAAGTAGAAGCCTAGTGTCATGTTTTCGAAAAAAAATTTAGTATGCAAGGTTAACACATTGAGTATGCACGTGGTTGTGAACGGAGTAGTGCGATCTTGTTTTCTCTTCAATTTACAGTTGCTATTGATACATTTAACGATATTTTTTGTTTATACTGGTAAGTATTTGTTTATGATTGATTTTACACTTTAAATAGAAAAAAAAATTAAAATTTAGCATTTTGTGCTACATTTAGCGATATTTATAGTTATACTGTTTACTTTTTGTTTTTTATGATATTACATTTGAAATATAAAAACAATAATGTAAATAATAAATATATAAATAATATACAATAAATAATAATATAAAATAATAAGTAAGTATTTGTTTATGATTGATTTTACACTTTAAATAGAAAAAAAAATTAAAATTTAGCATTTTTTGCTACATTTAGCGATATTTATGGTTATACTGTTTACTTTTTGTTTTTTATGATATTACATTTGAAATATAAAAATTATAATGTAAATAATAAATGTATAAATAATATACAATAAATAATAATATAAAATAAAATTGAATGTTTTATTCAATATTTATAGAAAATGGCCAGTTGGGAAAAAGAACAGGCTAGGCTGCTGAAGCTTTTTGAGCAAACAGGTAGTGGATCAAGCAACAGTGAATCTGAACCTGATGCTGACTGTGCTGAAAATAACAGTTCGGGTAATGAAGAAAATGAATCAACTACAGATGAGGAATATGAAGCACCAGAAGAACCAGAAAATGATGAGACAGGGCATATCAATACAACACCTATAAGAAACTTTTCTTTTGATGCAGATGAAGAAAATGAATCAACTACAGATGAGGAATATGAAGCACCAGAAGAACCAGAAAATTATGAGACATGGCATATCAATACAACACCTATAAGAAACTTTTCTTTTGATGCAGATGCGGCTGGGATTCTTTTGGATATAGACGAAAATGTGTCTCCAATTCAGGTTTTTGAAAAAATTTGGGATGACCAAGTAATGGAAATGATTATAAAATCTACGAATGATTACGGCCTAAAACTTTGCAATCAAACACGGCCACATACAAGGCATAGTAGGAAGGCAAATTTCAAAAATACTGATACGATTGAAATGAGAAAGTTTTTGGGTTTGTGTTTGCTTCAGTCCCAGCTAAAATTCTCCAGTATTAGAAAACTCTTTTCCATTGATGCATTACATTACCACCCAGCTTTTCCTTCACAAATGTCTGGAAGGAGGTTTGAGCAAATATTGAGATGCTTTTGTGTAGAAGAAGAAAATTCAAACGACCGTTTGAGGAAAATAAAAATATTTCTTTATTTGCTCATAAAAAAGTTTGCGAATGCATATGCACCAAATGAGGCATTATCATTAGACGAATCTTTGTTATTATTTCGAGGAAGGCTTTCTTTTCGCACGTACATGAAAGGCAAAAAGGCAAAATACGGAATTAAATTGTACGAACTTTGTTCTGCCCAAGGTTATGTTTTGAACATAGAAATATACAAAGGCCATCGAGAAAAACGAAGAAAACATGACAACTATTGAAAGTCTTGTGATGCGATTGATGCAGTCATATTTAAACAAAGGGCATCATTTGTTCATGGATAACTATTACAACAGTGTACCATTGGCTAACAAATTACTGAGCAAAAAGACACATGTGACAGGAACTCTTCGTGTAAATAGGAAGGGTCTGCCGCAAGAAATAACAGGTCGTAAGCTTAGAAAAGGAGAACATGTATGGCGACGCCAAAATCAGACATACGTGTCCAAATGGAAAGATAAACGGGATGTGCTATGTCTAACAACAGCTTACCACCCAAGTATGATAAACACAGCTAACCGTCGACAACAGGAAAAGAGAAAACCAATTGAAATAGTGAATTATAATCAGAATATGTCAGGTGTCGACAGAGCAGATCAGATGATGTCCTATTATTCCTGTCCACGAAAAACAATTAGATGGTATAAAAAGATAATCTTTCATCTACTGGATGTAGCAGTGTGGAATTCTTACTACATCTTTAAAGAAAAGACAGGTTCTCAAATGAAGTTTATAGAATTCAGGGAAGCAATTATACGATCTCTAACTGGCATAGATTATAAACAGGATGGAAGGTCTTTGGTTCAATTTAAACGTGCACGAATCCAAACCAATGAAATCAACAACAATGGAACACAGCATTTTCCTGAGAAAATTTCTCCTCCTGAAAATTATCAGCGAAAAACATATTTTCAGCGTTGTAAACAATGTTATAAACAGGGAGTAAGGAAGGAAACATCATATTGCTGCAAGAATTGCATATCAAAACCTGCACTGTGTCCTGCACCATGCTTTGAAACATGGCATACCGAAAATAATGTATAATAATTATAAAATTATAATAAATTTATTTGTCATTTATTTATTTTTGTTTGATCATGAACTAACATTTCGTGTAAAACTCCCAAAAATACTTTGTTGCTCACAAAAAATTGCTTATTTCAGTCATTGAACCTGTCATTTACGTTTTTAAATTTTTGCTGTTATAGCCGCCATCGTCCCATTACATAGTGTCTAGAGTCCGCTGGCGCCATGACGGTTGTAGCCGCAACCTAATTAAAGGTGCTGAATTAATCAAAATTAAGTGTATTTAAGCAGAAAGAGTAAAACTATACTTCTAATATTCTAAAAATTACAAAAACATATAGTGTCAATTTTCGAATTTCACTTGCTTCTACTGTCCGTCAACGTGTTAACATGTTTAAAAACAGCCGTCGTGTTTTAAACGGTTTTCTTTTAAACATGTTTTAAATCTAAAATTTGTTTAAATCATGTTTTAAACGTTAAATTTGTTCAAAACGATTTTCTTATTATCTTAAATTTGCTAAGTTATATTTTATACTACTTAATTGAGATTTTTTGTTTACGTTTTTAAATTTTAGCTTCATTGTTGAAGATATTTCAAATTACATTAAGAATAAGAATAAGAATAAGAATAAGCTTTATTCAAGTATAAATAACACATACAGAAATACAAAAATACTCTATTGGTTATTTGACACTAGAACATCGTCAGAATATTGAACAGAATTTATATCAAATGAAAGAAATTCTTCTATCGCATAAGGTTCGATTTGCAGTAGTATTGCATGCAAGTATTTTTTATATTTTACAAAATTTAATTCCGATCTTATAGATAATGGTAATTTATTGTACAAACGCAAACAAGAGTAATGAACACCCTTTTCGGTAATTGCAAACTTATGAATAGGGTATATTAGAGTCCCCTTGTTTCTGGTTGAGTATTTATTTACATTAATGTTTGGTATAAAATAATTCTCGTTTTTCCTAATGAATAACAGACATTCCATTATGTATATAGCAACTGCTGTTAAAAAACCGTTTTTTGTAAAGTGAGTCCTGCAAGAGGCTATGGGGTTAAGATTTAATATTATTCTTAGCGCACGTTTTTGAATAAGCATTATTTTATTGAAATGTGATGAACTGCCCCAATATACTATACCGAAACGCACTATTGACAAGAAATTGGAGTTATATACTACTTTTAACATATTGAAGGATATGTTTGGTTTTAAGATTCGAAGCATGTAACAAGTTTTACTTAGTTTTGATGAAACATAGTCTATGTGTTGGTGCCATTTCAGTTTACTATCTATAAATATTCCTAAGAATTTAGTGTGATCTGTTAAGTCGATACGTGTGTTATTTATAGCAATATGCGATGAGATTTGTGAAACGTCCGATTTTTTGAATACAATATAGTTCGTTTTGCTATCATTTAAGATAAGAAAATTGTTATCGAACCACTCTTTTACCGATTTTAGTAAGACGGTGATGTTGTTTTCTAATGAAGAAATATTTTTTGAACGTACACATATGTTTGTGTCATCTGCATAGTTGACAATATTGTATTCTGGATTGTTTATTATTTGAAATATATCATTTATGTATATATTGAAAAGAAAAGGTCCTAGAACACTACCTTGTGGAACCCCTGCGACTATGTCCAAGGCATCCGACCGGTACACAGTATTACCTGATATCACCTCCACTAATTGCTTTCTCCCTTTAAGATATGTTTTGAACCAGTCATAGGCGGTTCCTCTGATTCCATAGTTATACAGTTTGGATAGTAGCACCTCGTGGTTTATACAGTCAAATGCCTTGGACAAGTCCAAGAATATACCACAAGTGAGATCGCCTGATTCCATTGCGTCTAAAATGAACTGGGTAAAGTCATAAACCGCTGTGTTAATGTTTTTACCTTCGGTAAAACCATGTTGATGATTAGAAAATAAGTTGTGCTTTTTAAAAAAAGATTTGCATTGGTCTAATATAATATACTCAAAAATTTTTGAAAAGGAAGACAGAAGACTGATGGGCCTGAAATTTTCAATTTTCGAGAAATCTCCACTTTTGTGGATTGGTTTGACAATTGCAACCTTTAACCGTTCCGGAAAAATGCCAGAACTGATTGAATTATTCAATAGAAAACTTAATGGCTCACATAAGTTATCTATACATTCCTTAATAACAGACATAGATATTTCATCAATACCATAGCTTTTTTTGTTAGGCATATGTTTGATTACATTTTTGATGTCATAACATGTAATTGGTTTAAGAAACAGAGAATGTTGATGTATATCTATGTCTATATTGTGATCTTCTGTAAGTTTCTTCGATTTAATTAGATCAGATGCAGCATTTACAAAATATTTGTTGATGTTGTTTATGTCAGATTCGATGTCCGAACTTTCGTAATTTGTTACATGCTTTCTACCCGTAATATCTTTTACGATAGACCATGCCGTTTTGTTTATATTGTCAGATTTTATGATTTTATTATCATATTGTTGTTTGCGGTCGTTTTTTAATAGTAAATTATAACGTTGTTTACACAGCTTTAAATTTGGCTTGCATTCCTCAAAATATTGTGATAAAATGTGATACAACTCCAATTCCTTTTTACATGCAATGGTTTCCTTAGACATTTCTATTTTCTTATTCATTTTTCATTATTAATCATAACATTTTAATACAATCAAATATCATAACTGTGTGTGCATAAATGTCATTTTTAAATACAGGGAATTTTTCTTTCGGGTATACATTTATTCGACATATTACGACATTCGTTGTTTTTTTTTTAAAGATGTCAATTTGAATCTTTAAACGGGAGTTTGCCAATCCCAGACTAAGCATGAAGTAAAATTTCGAGTTTAGAAAAGCCTGAACATTTGGATAGCGAAACAGAGCGGCCAATCCAAATTAAGCTTTTCTAATCTCGAAATTTTATTTCATGCGCCACACGTATGAAACACTGAAATATCGTAAAGTTTAAAATATACGGCTTTAGCAATCTAACATGTAGATGTGAATAAAACACGAGTCAAATTCTGTGGTGAACAAATTGTTTAAAACAGTGATTATAGACACAATAACTCTAACTTATATTAGGTTGCCTATAAAAAAAAAAAAAAAAAAAGACCTTTATTGGCATATCTCCACACTTTACATTACATTTACCTTTACATTAGCTTATCTCATTACCCTCCCGTATCCCTCTTACCCTCCCTTCTCTTTTCCCTCTCCCTCCCCAGCTTTTCCAACGTCCTTACCCCGCTCCCATCCTCCCTCATCCACTCCACTACCCTTTTATTCCCTTTCGCTCCCAGCCACTCCTCTTTCACCCCCTCACATTCCTCCGCCAAGTGTCCCCACGTATCCCTCCCCTGTCCACACAACACACACCTTCCATATTCTTCCCCCATCCATACTTTCCTTCCTCTCTCCTCCGATCCACACCTCGCCCTTGCCACAATCATCCTATCGTCTCTACCCCATCCCTTCCTTATCAAATAATTCGGCACCCTCCCATACACCTGCCACCTCCCATACATATCGTTATACTGACTTCTGTCTATACACCCTTGCCTTTCCTGCCCTTCCACCTCCTTCGCTTTCCCCCTCACCCACTCATCCATCTTCACCCCATTTCCTAGCCATTCCATTACCTTCGCCTCCGACAGCCCTACCCTCTCATACATTTTCCTCCTCTCCCCCCTCCATCTACCCTCACCCCTACCCACACTCGTCACCCATACATCCTTCACCAATCTCTCCTCATCTAGTTCCCACAATCTCATCTCGTACCTGACCACCCTCACCATTGCCTCCCACTCTAGCCTCTCTCTGTTGGTCTCCTGAAGCACTATGTAGCTCGGCGTGGACCTTTCCACCCCCAACATGTGCTTTAGGAACCACATCTGCTCCCTCTCTATCACCTCGTACCCTCTCGTCCCCCACACTTCTACTCCATACATTAGCACCGTTCTTACACACGCATCCCATATCTTACACGCCACCGTCACATTGTTCCCCATCCACTTCCCCCACTTGCCCCACGCCATTCCCCACGCCTTCCTCGCCTTACCCTGCACCCATCTCACATGCTCCTCATGCCCTCCCGTTCCTTTAAACCAAAACCCCAAATACTTGAAGCTCTTCACCCTCTCAATAACTACCCCCTTCCACTCCAATTCTTTCCCTATAATCGTTGTTGTATGTGTGCGTTTTTTGAACTTCACTGTAAGTCAGTGTTTTTAAGCGTGGCGCATGAAGTAACATTTCGAGTTTAGAAAAGCCTTATTTGGATTGGCCGCTCCGCTTCGCTGCGCGGCCAATCCAAATTCTTAGGCTTTTCTAAACTCGAAATTTTACTTCATGCTTAGTCTGGGAGTGGAAAACACTCGTTGAAAGCCTCAAATTATCCGCTTTGAAACAACGAATTCCCGCAAATTTAAAAGACGCTGTAATTATTGGGATTTGTATACTCAAAAGAAAAATTCCCTGTATATTCTTTTTTAAACACGTTTGAAACGTGTTTTAAACATGTTTCAAACACGTTTTAAACATGTTTTTAATTGTTAATTGTTTAATTGTTAATGTTTTAAATGAAAAAAAAACTCTTTGTTTTAATTAAAATTTAAAAAAAAAACGTGTTTTTAACAACCCTGTGTAGTGTACTATTAAACTATTAAATAAAGTAAGCACTTTGGAATTTCGTTTTAAATCAGCGATTTTTACGCATGGCGCATAAAGTAAAATTTTGAGTTTAGAAAAGCCTGAAAATTTGGTTTGGTCGTTTAATCAAGGAGTGAAAGACACTCGTTTTTGTGAATTTAATAAGACGTAATAATTAAGTATAATTATAAAGAAAAAAGCCTGTTTATTCGTCAATTCAATGCTCAACTGACGAAAAGAATGAAGCAAACACATTCTTTAAGACACATTTTTCACTGCTTTTGGAATTTTACTTACCAATAAATCTATCGATTTAAAAATGGATTGTCATTAAAATATTTCATAGATATTCAGCAAACATTTCCCTTTCAAAACATGTGAAAATTCAAAAATACGGGATCCATAAATATTTTTAACGTTATATTATAACATTTTCAAAACTCAAACAGGCTTTACTGGATTTTTATGAAATTTTTCAGATATATTAAATAAACTATCTATAGCTTTTGAGTTATTTCCACTAATATACAAAAAATATATATTTTAAACGAAATGATTACATAAAATAATTTTTAATAAACAATTACTCCAAACGTAATTGGTCAGATATTCAGAAAATGTTATGTTGATGTCAAGTAAATTTATCTCTTTTAAAATATTTCAAAATCTAAGAATCTAAAGATATTTGTTTGAAAAGTCAATGCCAATTATGATATTTATTATGTATGATTTTTTTTTCCTATTTTTGTTAATGAATTCCAAATAACCATATACAAAATCTGTATTATAAATAATATCTTTTATATTTTTTTTAATTGAAAAAATGTGTCTTACTATAAAATACTAAATTTAAAAATACCTCATTTCTTGTTATTCTTTTTTCCTAAGGAACGTGCAAATTACAGAATTTTTTTAGGTAAATCATATTTTTGGCATCTCGACACCCTAAAGGGTAAAAGGGATTTTAAATGATTATATATATATATATATATTTTTGGCAAATTAGAATTCAAACATTTTTTTAACAATCTGTAAATTCTCTAAATTTTAGGTATTTATTTCATGAAAGCTAAAATCTTATATAATTTAATTATGTAAAAATAACTCAAAAATACAATCAACTTTTTGTAATTTGTGATAGAGCACTAAATGTAGACTGCCTGTTAGGTCACTTAGAGCTACTAAAAATATCAAAATGAGTACCAGATCAACTAAGAACAAGGCCGTAGCCAGGGGGGGGATATAAGGGTTTAAACTTCCCCCCGAAATTTTAAAATGTTAAATTGTTGTATGTAAAAGCAGCCCTGTAAGACTAAAAAAAATATGTTTACTATTAAACCCCCTGAAGTTTTTATAACGCCCTCCGATTTTATTCTGGCTACGGCTTTGATTAAGAATAAAAGTACATGAAATAATAGGTGATATCCAAGACTTACTTGTTTCTAGATATAAATCTCAGATTAATATCAAGTTTTGCTCAAAAATGTTTTGTATTAGTTTCAGCTTAATTACCTACGTAAATAATATATTTGCCTTTGCCTGTTATTTGTAAAGTCATTATTCATCTGCTTGATGAAGCCACTGTGTCGCGAAACATATTGATTGTTCAACAAAAAAGTAAAGCTTTCCCAACCCTATCGTTTTTATTTCAAAATTATCGAGTTTTAAAACTATTTTTTAATGAAATAATTAGGCCTGTATACGTTTCTGGAAAGCATTGGATATCACTCATTCTAGAAGAGTTTTTATAACTTTTAACTCAAGCGTGCTTTTAAAACTTACGATGCATTTTCACCTCCTTAAACACACTAACAATACATTTCTAGTAGATCATTTTTGAATGATTGATAATAAATTGAATTTCATTACTATTTATTACAAATATTTTCCAATTTATACTTGTATGGCATTCAAGGAATTTAATATAAGTTGTAGACACGCTCTTGTATCAATGTTCAATAGCTGACAACAAAAGGCGTCTGCACAAAAGAAAGTCGACGAGCACATACACATATGAAGTATTGTTTCATTCGGGAGGGGTGTTATCAATCTGTTTCTTTCCGAACAGCAAACTCATTGAGAAAACTCTCGATTCTGCAAAACTTAGTGAATCGGATCGGTATTAGCACACTGTTGCTTCTAGATTTATGTATCCAACTCTTCCCAAATCCCCTTCTTTCTTTATTTCTTTCTCTCGTTCATATCTACTTCTTTTCATTTACACGCTTAACTACACACGCGATATCTAATTTTACGAAAGCTCTCCATGAACGCACTTAAAGGGATATATATTTCGTAGATAAATGTGGAATGATTAAATATCATCTCATGTGTTAAATACTCGTTCAATTCGTGATATGAAGAAGAACAAATAACTTTAATAATATTACAGTTCAAATTCAGCATCAAATAAAATAATCTTGATAACAGGTAGTTAAAGATAACAAATACAGGGATTTTTTTCTTTTAGGCAAACATGCATAAGCTATAAATTTTTTGACATTTGTTGTTTTTTTAAAAAGTTCAATTTGAAGCTTAAAACGAGTGTTTTCCACTCCTAGACTAAGCATAAAGTAAAATTTCGAGTTTAGAAAAGCCCTATGAAAATTTGTCGAGGGTCGCGCAGCGACCCGAGACAAATTTTCTGGGCTTTTCTAAACTCGAAATTTTACTTTATGCGCCACGCGTATAAAACACTAAAATATTGTGAAATGTATGTATATTTGAACCTTACTTGAAATCAGTGTTGTATACGCGTGGCGCATGAAGTAAAATTTCGAGTTAAGAAAAGCCCAGAAAATTTGTCTCGGGTCGCTGCGCGACCCTCTACAAATTTTCACAGGGCTTTTCTAAACTCGAAATTTTATTTATTTACGGAAAATAGGCTGAATTTGAAATACTTATACTTTAAAGAAAAACTCCCTGTTTTAACTTAGTAATAAAACATACTTATGTATATTCCGTACATTTCTCAATATTTATCTATTACATGCAGTGAATTTTTTTTTTAAGTAGACATATCCCGATTATTCCAGAGCTTGATAAATTTGCACGAGTTCGTGGTTTTAAAAAAAAAATTACTTCATGCGCATGAAGTAAATTTTTTTTTTAAAAACCACGAACTCGTGCAAATTTATCAAGCTCTGGAATAATCGGGATATGTGTACTTAAAAGAAAAATTCACTGCATGTAATAGATAAATATTGAGAAATGGACGGAATATACATAAGTATGTTTTATTACTAAGTTAAAACAGGGAGTTTTTTTTTAAAGTATAAGTATTACAAATTCAGCCTATTTTCTGTAAATCTTTAGATATTCCCTGCTTTTTTTAAAAGTTCGGTTTAAAGCTTTTAAAACACTGAAATATTGGGTTAAACATCACAATTTACTGTTGATGATTGATTTAACATTAATAAACTTTACAATTGTTTATTTCTTCTTAACAAATCTTGCTCTTTCAAAATTCAAACACCTGGTGCAACTTGCTTTGAGATATGTGGGTATAATTGTATAATGGAACTTCGCTAACTTTCAATTGGCCACAAGTGTGTTTTTTAATCAAGATAAAATGAACATCTTTACAGAACTTAAACTGCAATATTAGCTTAACATAAAATATTAAATCTGGAAACTTTATGAAACACATAATAATTTCATAAAGCAATTTGAATACAGAAACCTGAAGGCTAACTCCACTACATCCCATCGCAGAATTAACTCATCAACACAATCACCTTCCATGTTTACAAATTTAATTCAGTTGTAGTCGGTGGATAGCCTCCGCACTAAATCATTATGAAACATGTATTAAAGCCGCATTCGGCCTGGAACTAATGCAACAACCATAAAAGTTGCATGAATCATGTTGATCATGTGCACTCGCATCCATATATGAAAGATTTCAATTGTAAACGTATATGGCGTTTCCGCTGCTTCAAAAACTATCTATTTGAGTTGAATGGGTGGAATCGATGGCATATATGAACCCATGTGGCGCGTAAACTTTGTTAATGCTTGAATAATTATGTTATAAAACATAAATCTACATAGAGATTCGATTCACGTCTCACTGGATTTATCCTCAGCGCACCATACTCGTATTTGCTGGCATTTGCGCATTGTTGATCGTGTGCGTTTTTTTATTAATAATTGTAATATTCTCATATTGAAATGGGTTTTAGGTATATACGAGGGACTCGGTGACCGCGTGGCTAGAGATCCTTCCCAGAGACCAAGAGGTCGCGGGTTCGAATCCCGTTCGGTGGAATAATTTATGAATAATAAATTATTCCATCCGCGTCCATGGTTTATTTTATAGGCGCCATTTTAGATTTTCATATTTTTTGAAAGAATATTTTTTTCTGAACTCAGTGATGTGCCACACTCATAATTTCTTTTAGATTTGATATTTAAAATTATAATATTTTCTTTTTTCCAAGAGTGCCTTGGAAACAATGACGTCATATCTATTAATAATAAAATGTTGACAGGTCAATCATTGTTAGTAGTCAAAATTAATTAATAACTGTCAATATTTTGTAATAATAATAATACGTATCGATTATCACACAAACATAAAGTAAATAAATTGTGATGTGTCCATCATAGCACTTCTCCCGTTTAAGATATGATGACTTAAATATCAACAGTATGCACAAACTAAATTTATTATACTTTTATTATTATTATTCCAAAACTATTCACAAAAAAAGTAATTCTTGCATTTTTCGCTACATCTCAATAAATATTGATTGCCATCACATCTAAGCGTTATATATTTTTAACTTTACTGTAAATCAGTGGTTTATACGCGTGACGCATGAAGTAAAATTTCGAGTTTAGAAAAGCCCCGTGAAAATTTGTCTCGGGTCGCTGCGCGACCCTTGACAAATTTTCTACGCGGGGCTTTTCTAAACTCGAAATTTTAACTCATGCTTAGTCTGGGAGTAGAAGACACTCGTTAGTTTAAAATACATCACAACTGTTAAAATATGTATCGCATTAGTATTTTGTCAATAAATCACCATATTGACTGTATTTGATATAGTGATTTAAGTGACTTACAATCATATCATCACAATAGCCGAAATACAGTCCATAGAGAGGTAAAATCAGACAAAATCCTAGCATAGTCAAGAGACAGTCAATCAAGCCACTTACAGTCACAATAGTCAAAACACGGTCAATAAAGATATAATATGACAAAATCCTATGATGGTCCAAAGACAGTCAAGCAATTTATTAGCTTTCAAAATATCACACCAGTATTTTGTTTATAAACAAATACATATTTATCAGTACAGTAATTAATCAGCTGGATGCCCGTCTTCGGGGGTGATATGTAAGCAAATTATGGGTCCTAGGAGTTGTCAAATGAGTGAGTTACTCAACTGTTTCCAAGGCACTCTTTGCAAAAAACAAAAGATTAAAATGTTACATATAATATGTATAATAAACTATAATTGTGAGACATTATTGAAATTAGAAAAAAATATTCTTCCAAAAAATATAAAAATCCAAAATAGCGCCCATAAGAAAAACAAAAGTTGGCTATGGTCCCTGGGTAAATGTTATAGTTATCTTTAAATAAAATATGTTACTAGATTTCTCGTTAAAAGGCGCCTGTATAATGTCAAAGTTGCAAATGTCTGGATTCAATGGTTTTTGAATTAAAAAATTAAAACGAAATTTCAAAAAACCGTTTTTTACAATATCTCATAAACGAAAGAATATATTCGAAATTTGTTTTTGGATTATTATTAGGCCCTAAAATACGCAACTTTGCCTTGATTTAACCGACTCTCCATCTTTTCAAATAACCGAGATCCCCATACATTCTGTTGAAATACGGGCACCCTGTATATACAAAACAAGTTTCTATTAAGTATAGGATTGCTGTTTTCGATTTGTTTAGCAATAGTTTGTTAATCCAATTTTCCACTGTATAAAATAATTTCTTGACTGTATCAGCTTCTGTCTTTTGCTTTACTATAATGCTCGTATCATCTGCCACAAGGTAGTATTCTGGGACCGCTTCTTTTTGTTATTTATATTAATGATCTTCCTGACATTTTGTTTGAAAATATAATAAACTATATTTTCAAACAAAATGTCAGGAAGATCATTAATATAAATAACAAAAAGAAGCGGTCCCAGAATACTACCTTGTGGTATCCCTATGTTAATATCAACTTATTTTGAAAATGTGTTACCTATTTTTACTACTTGTTCTCTACTAGATCATAGGGTCTCAAACTTGAGATTTTTTATTTCTAGTCCTGCAATTTTTTTTACTTACCATCTGTCGCGAATCTGAAACAGCTATTGCCACGATTATATTTATACGTGTAATATTATACGCCCCCTAATTTTCTCTGGGTTTTGTACTGCTCCCTAAAAGTCTCAGACGCCCACAGAGGGGCGTTATCGCTCACGGTGAGAACCTATGTACTAGATAAAAAAGATCCTACAAGATCAAGAGCCACGCCTCTTACTTCATGAAGTTCTAGTTTGCTTTACAATATTGTATGGTCTACAGTATATTAAATGAATTTAGGTAAGAGACTTAAAGATGATAATAACTTAAAATAAAACACTTTTAACCTTTCTTCACAAATTTGTGAAGAAAGGTTAAAAGTGTTTCATTTTAAGTTACAATATATTGTTATGCAGACGTTTACAGTCTTGTTATTTGTTTTTGTTTCAAAGTGAATTTCAAAATACACAAACATCATATGTTTGATCCTCACGTCAATACTTTCTACAATATTTACTATTTTCAATTATACTTATATACCTTTTGCTGTAACTTTTGGATTTTTATGGAATGAATTTCCTCTCGTTATCTTTGACAGGTCATTATTTCAAACTATCGTTACTAAATTTTCATTTGCTAAATCATGACTACCACGTTTTTTCAACTTGAAAAGTTTAAAAGCGCTATAAGTTCTAAACAAAGAAAGATAGTAGGTACCTGCATTTATATGATAATTTATTCATGTAATTAAATCTTTTTTTCATTGCTAAAGTTTGAAAAGAGACTAATGAATCACCCTGTATACATATTTAATTATAACTGCAGTTTTGGTGAATTCAGTTCCATAATTAAATTACTTGGTAATTGGTAATTTATAAACGAACAATACATTTTGACAATTATCTAATTTATTTAAAATAAAACAACGCAGTTGGGAGGGTTTCACTTTTATTGTTGAACACTGCAACATGTTTCACCACACAGTGGCTTCATCAGGCAGATGAAATAATGATTTTACAAAGTGCAGGTAAAAGCTTATATACTAATGCAATTAAATTAATAGAAGGGTGGGGGGGTAATGAGGTAATTAGGCTGAAACTAATACAAACAATTTTGAGCGACTAAATATTGATTAGAGGTGAATTATTTACTTCTATTTGGTCATTTAATAGAATACCTTTTTTGTTATATTTATTAATTTCTAATTCTTCTAATAAGTTTAATTTACGACGTTTGTTACATTCGTGCAAAATTTTGAATTTAGGGTTAAAGTTATGTTGGTATTCGATTTAATGATTGGCGTAGGTTGAGGAGGTTTTCTTAAATTGAAAGCATTTTTGATGTTCTGAAATGCGATCTGGGAAGCTACGTCCAGTTTGTCCAACGTATACCTTAGGGCAATCTCCACACTCTAGCAAATACACACCAGAGTTCGTAGTTTTATCAGATTTGTCTTTAGAATTATTAATGAATTTATTAAGTGAATTGACCGTTCTAAAAGAAGGAGTTAGGTTTAAGGATTTGAGTTTTTTGCTGATGGCAATCGAAGGAGGGCCGTTAAATGTTAATGAGCAATATTTATTATTCTGATTTTGAAAATTGGTGGGATATACTAATTTCAGGGCTTGTTGTCTTTGTTTTTTAAAAAGGATGTCTAAGATGAGCTTTTGACGAAAGCCGTTGTTATTAGCTATTATGAGAATTCTGTTGAGCTCATTATTAAAATTATTAATTGATAGGGGGATAGTGGTTAGCCTATGCAACATGGAATGGTAAGCTGCTAGTTTATGTTGCATAGGATGGAATGATGTGCTATGGATCGTAGTATCTGTATGGGTCGGCTTGTGAAAAATTGAATTCAACACGAATGTAACATAAGTCGTAAATTAAACTTATTAGAAGAATTAGAAATTAATAAATATAACAAAAAAGGTATTCTATTAAATGACCAAATAGAAGTAAATAATTCACCCCTAATCAATATTTAGTCGCTCAAAATTGTTTGTATTAGTTTCAGCCTAATTACCTCATTACCCCCCCTCCCTTCTATTAATTTAATTGCATTAGTATATAAGCTTTTACCTGCACTTTGTAAAATCATTATTTCATCTGCCTGATGAAGCCACTGTGTGGTGAAACATGTTGCAGTGTTCAACAATAAAAGTGAAACCCTCCCAACTGCGTTGTTTTATTTCAAATAGAATTATGGAGTTTCATCATGTATCCGCCTCATCAATTAAATAATTATCTAATTAGTTGATTAGCTTATACAATAAATACAATTAAACTGACACGTATCCGATAATTGAGAAACTGAATTGGGCTTATCGAAAATTCCAGATGTATTCAATTAGACTTTTGTATCAATTGCAATATGTATCATTTGAATTAATAACAGGGTTCACGTGATAAACGTTTATCTCGTAAACTGCATTAACACACAATTAGTATCTCTAATCAATAAGGGCAGAACAATGCACCATGCATATTTTGAATTCCCGTTTGGACCGAATTCAATACGCGAAGTTAAGCTGTGGTATATAATAGCAATAGGTGCCAGCTTAAAAATATTTCATAGATACGACTTCAAATATGTCTCATGAAACATTACTGCAGTAATATTAGTATCTATAATACATTAATTGTTGCAGTTCAGTTCAGAGTTAAAAATGGTCATCAATATACCTCGTTCAATTTATTAATGTACAAGCAATTTACAATTTGTAGAAAATGAAAATGGTGTAAATAAGTGAGTTTGTAAAAGAAAAATTTATAACAATTTTTAAAACTCTAGAATGTGCATTATTGCTTTTCTAATTAGAATCTTCATTTAAGCTTGAACAAAGCTAATATATGTAAAATCAGAATAACGTGCATATAAGTCATTAAGGTATCAACCATCATTAGTAAGTAAGTAAGTTTATTTTTTGCTTATATCAAAGGTTTATAATCATCCATCAATTTAATATATAATAATAAAATGCTGCGAAATTAATAAATAAATATATAAATAAATAATTAAATAAATAAACAGTAGGGCAGGTGGTGGCCGGGCGGCAACATCGCCGGACTGTATATCGCTCGGCGAGCCATAGAGCGGGTTCGATTCCCGTGTACGGGGAGTTGTTATTTAAAATAATATTTCATCGTGTCCCTGGGTGTGGTGTGAATGTGTCGTGAGGGACAAATATATGTTTATTATACATATTCAGATCATCGGATCAAAAAAAGTATATACACACACCGGCAAAATTAAAGGAATGTAGATAAATTCGATATTTTTTTCTCCGTGCAACTTTTTTTTGGGCAATTTCAGCGGCATGTCGTACAACCAAGGTAAACTAACTAATAGCAGTTCCTTTTGCAACGCTATGTGCCATTGTGAAACCTCTTAAAAAAATAAACCAAAAAGTAGCGTTTTTGCTCTAGAAGAATTATACACTTTGACTTTGTTTAAACATGTAATAAATTAGAGAAATTAAACATATTATTTCTTTAATATCGTGTATTGCCTCCACGAGCCCTTATGACTGCAGTCATCCGCCTTCCCATACTTCTGATGACGCCGTCGATCATTTCTTGAGGCAAATTATCCCATTCTTCAATTAAAGCAGCTTTCACTTCTTCTGTGTTTTGGACAGCAGGAATTCTTGACCTAAGTCGTCTACCTAGTATGTCCCAGACATTTTCAATCGGATTCAGGTCCGGAGAATATGCTGGCCAATTTATTTTTGTTATGCCCATTTGGTTTAAATAGGCAATTACACAGCGAGCGACGTGCGGACGAGCATTGTCTTGCATTAAGACAAAATTTTCCCCAATATGTGGAGCGAAAGGTATCACATGGTCTTGCAGGATATCCCTAATGTACCTATCCGCATTTAAAGTGCCGTCCTGAATCACCACCAACTCTGTGCGTGCCCCTAAACATACGCCGCCCCATACCATAACTGAGCCTCCACCAAAAGAGACAACAGGAGTAATATTAAATGGTGCATTTTGTTCTCCTTGACGTCGATACAATCTTTCCCTACCGTCAAACGAATTTACGCAGAAACGGCTCTCATCCGTAAACAAAACATGACCCCATTGGTCATTATTCCAATGCTGGTATTCTCGAGCGAAGTCTAGTCGCGCTACTCGATGTCCTCTCTGAAGTTTTGGGGCTTTTATTGGCACATACGACTTCAAACCAACTTCTTTAAGTCTTCTTCTTACTGAACGTTCACTTATATTGGTTCCACGAACTTCTTCCAGTACGTTTCTTGTTTGAACTGCAGTTTGACGTCTGTTTCGCAGTGTTTGCAACGCTATAAATCGATTATCTATGGCAGTGGTTGAGCGTTTTCTACCCTGACCTCGTCTTCTGACATACAAACCAGTCTGTCTCCAACGGGTAACACTGCGATGGATCGTTGATTTTGATTTTCCAAACATTTGGACAACCTCTCGGAAGGTCCGACCATTTTCGATCATTTCTATTGCCCTAGCGATATCAGTCGGTGCTAAATCACCCATTATTAACTGGTTGATAACCAAATTGACGATTGTAAATAAAAAAAACAAATTCGAACGATAACTTATTAAAAAATACGAACTTTTGTCCAAAGAAAACACGCGTTTTAAATGTAAGGCAACAATTAACACAATACTATACAACTTAAAGAGATGTCAACATGTAATTACAAGTCTCAAGTTTTAACTAATGTTTTAAAAAATGACATATGGTAGTAGGAAATGCGACGCCGTCTAGATCTAGCCAGTAAAAAAAGAAATTTAATGAATTAAATTAAATGTTGTATCCGTTCCTTTAATTTTGCCGGTGTGTGTATATAAACCGTAAGTAAATATAATACATCAAAATTAAAAGTTTAAAATTCGTTACATATACAAAATACAAAAAATAGCTTACACATAATAACACATTAAAAACTCTTAAGCCCTAGACATAGAATTATGGCTCTAAGTCTACAAATCCATTCCTAGTACATTTATCAATGCTCAAAAATGCTTTCAATATTAAATAAGCTTTAACACTTATCTTGAATCTTAGATAGGGAAAAGATTTTGCAAGTTTTGGCAAATTATTAAAAACATAGGTCCGTAAAAGCTCTTACCATTCTGAGACTAAGATAATCTTAGTCAACTATGGTAGACAATTCGGAGTTTCTCAATGTTTTTGCGAACGTGCACTAAACATTCAAGTATGCACAATCCTAGCAAAATAACGATTCCTATATTCCTGAAGCAGTCCTGACAATTGTCTCTGTATCCTGTGCCTGCTATTATTCGAACTGCTCGTCATTGAAAGCCTTTAATAGAACCCTCTTATTAATATCAAAAACAATGAACTGCTCATTTTCTCATAAAAACATATTCAAGGTTTTCCGTTTTTATTTGTTACTAAAACCGTACAAACAATGTGTTTGAATCCGAAAGTAAAAAACACCAGATTTCGTGACAAAATAACTGGTTTGACAATAAAGGGCGGTTCAACTAGTTTTTCAGGCGGGCGCTAGAGAACCTAGCGCCGGCCGTGTGTGCTTTTATTATAAATAATTATTGATAATTTTCGTACGTGACTTAAAAGTAGTCACGAATCAGGTGTAACGTTTTTAGTGAGATAAAGCGGTAATCTTGAGAACACAGGCCACGATTAATACGTATACATCTCGCGTAGACAGGGACGCAGTGTGCAAAATGCGAAGCAATTAATCAGATGAAGTTTCTATGTCAGGTTAATTAAAATTCAAATTCATTATAATACACTTCACTGTTCATTACTGTAATGAATTTCCTCAGGTGCTTAAGCCAGCATGTATATATAAATTGCACTTTCATAAATCATGATTAATGCATTAGCATCGCAGCATTCGCTGTTTTTTTTAATTCTATATCATGAATTATTATAAAGAGAAAAATGGAAAATGCATCAAAAATATAAAAATTTCTGCAATTTATAATAGAGTGTTATTTACTTAAGTGTTGATAAATAATATATTTCAATTTTATAAAAGTGGAGCGATCATTTTCCACGTGCCATAATAATTATGTTTTACTTGTCTTTTATTCTTCGTGAATAAAATATTGAATAAAATTAACATAATAAAATGTATTTTTAGCATAAAACCAAATGTGATTTAAAGTAAAACCGTATTTCAGCCGAAAACAACAAAAAACCAACTCATTGTAAAACTCCCAGTTGATACACAACTTTCAACATCTCGCAAGTGATTTCTCAGCGCTGTCTCCCTTTAAACTTGTGCCATATTTTCTCCCGCAAACACTCCTGGGGAATGGTTTTGTCGGCGACATCCCTCTCACCCCCATAACATTCTGATTCGATAATTTCGCAAAGTTGTCGCTGATGAAGCAAAAGCAAAGGCAACACTGGGGGATATTGCTGCTCGGCTGAATTCAGATAGAGCCGGATGAACGTACTTACGGATGCCATATTAGATTATTAGTGAGCCACCCCTATTGGGGATTTGGCCTCAATAAACCAACAATTAACGGGAATATTCCGTATAATTACCGCCGCATGTGGAATCTGCATTAATATTGAACTTATCCTAACATTCCGGGATGTAATTGTGTTACGATATTAGTCTTTCAATTGCTGGATTGTTGAGGGGACAATGTGTTTATATACAATTACATTTGCTGAAAATTTTCAGATATTCGTTGTTTTTTTAACCAATTACGTAAAAAAAGTGAGGTATGGTACTCACTTTTTTCCGGGAGTTTAGTCCCCTGTAACTCGGTAACTGGGCTGCGCCGAAGAACATATTTTTATCTATACATAGGCCTTATAAAGGTCTAACATACTCAAAAACAAATTAATTCACAAAAGAAAATTATTTTTGACTGTCCGCTTTACGTTTTACGCTCCATGATTTTCAACTAAAATGTTCTGCTCTTTTTAATGGCGTATACATCAATTATAACTGCCACGAGAAAAGTTGATGTTTCATGTCGGATCTACAAAATGGGACACCCTGTATAAGATTTGTTAATTTTGTTGTCTCTCGGATGTTATTTCGGGCAAATTTCAACTAAACATCTTTATAAATAACTAAGTTACTGCAAAATAAGCATTTCGACGATTTTTACTTCTTTCGCCAAATTTAGAAAAAAAATACGCTAGTTGAAATTTGTTACCGGTGTTTTATTTTGCAACAAAAATGTAAACTTTTTTCTAATTTAAATGTCTTCGTATCTTTTTCAGTTTACAAAATCACAATGGTGATTACGGAGAAACACACGAACGGTACATATCTCAATAGTCGTATATTCTTTGTTCCACAAACTGCAGTTAATTACATTATGTTTAAATATATAAAAAAATACAAGTCAACAACATCCCGTTGACTTGTGCGCCTTATTGACTTATTTTCATGATTTATTTACTCAAATGATTAGTCTAAATGTATTTCAAATTGCTCAACCAATTTTATAGCTGGTTCCATTGTAGTAACAGAAATAAATTTTAAAAAATATTTTCTACACCCCGGCGCATGCACCATTCATTCGTCAATAATATTAATAATTGATATAGGAAGAAAATGTAATAATGAAGAAACTGTACAGTTATTTTGACATAAAAATATTTATTACAATAAATTGTAATAAAGTTGTTTAAGTTTTAGGCAAAGAATAAGAGGACAAAAATTAAAATTGTCCCATTTTTTTAGAGATTTTAAGAAAAAAAATGTTGGAAAATTACATTATTTTCAAGTAAGACTTACATTTAGACACTCATGTGTTGTGATACAGTTCAATTTTTTGAGAAAAGAACCAAAGGTACCAAACATTCTAATTTTCCCCATCTTTTGGCGATTTTATAGAATAATGTGAGCAAATGAATTTGTTTATAATTGCAGCTTGACACTTTACGGTAATAAGTGTCCAGATGCAAACTGCATTCTACCTTTGGTAAAATTTAATTATTTGTGCAAAAAATGTAAAAAATTGTCTCCTGAAAATGCAGGGAAATTGAATTGTTTTTAAGTGAAGCTTTCATCTGGACACTCATTGTCGTATTTTGGTAAAGTTCAATTTTTGGAGCAAAGAACCAGACGTACCAAAAAATAATATTATACCATTTTTTCAATTATTAAAAAAACTGTATATATACAAATATATTTTGGTTATGCAGCTTTTTAAACCAAGTAAGTTTGGTGTAGAAACAATTGTTCTATCTTAAACGTGAGCCGAGTAAGCACTAATGAGACACCCTGTATATATACAGTGTGAAAGTTAAGTAGCGGATAAAGTAATTTGTCATATGCGCAGTAATTTAAATCGCTGTACCCCTTTTAAATTTTGTCTCCATCATACATATTAACGGAGTTACCGAATTTATCGGCTACTTAATTTCTACACTGTATACACGGTGCCCGTATTTCAACAGAATGTATGTTTATCTCAATTATTTAAAGAGATAGAAAGTTGGTTGGGGCAAAGTTTCGTAATTTAGGGCCCAATAATAATCTTGAAACAAGTTTGAAATACCTTCGTTTTTGAAATATTGTGAAAAAAGTGGATTTTTTGAAATTTGGTTTTTATTTTTTTATTCAAACCTATCGAATCCAGACCTTTACAACTTGTACATTATACAGGCACTTTTCAACAAGAAATCTACTAACATATTTTATTTTAAGATAACTATAACATTTACCCAGGAACCATAGCCAACTTTTGTTTTTCTTATTGTCGCCATTTTGGATTTTCATATATTTTTGAAGAATATTTTTTACTGAATTTAATGATGAATCACACTTATAGTTTATTGTACATTTTATATGTAAAATTATAAACTCTTGGTTTTTGTAAAAAGTGCCTTCAAGACAGTTGAGTAACTCACTTATTTGATATCTCCTAGGACCCATCATTTGCTTACATATCACCCCTAAACACGGGCATCCGACGATACATATTTTTATAGTTGTGATGTATTTGAAACTAACGAGTGTCTTCCACTCCCAGACTAAGCATGAAGTAAAATTTCGAGTTTAGAAAAGCCCCTCGTAGAAAATTTGTCGAGGGTCGCGCAGCGACCCGAGACAAATTTTCACGGGGCTTTTCTAAACTCGAAATTTTACTTCATGCGTCACGCGTATAAACCACTGATTTACAGTAAAGTTAAAAATATACAATGCTTAGATGTGATGGCGATCAATATTTATTGAGACGTAGTGAAAAAATGCTAGAATTACTTGTTTTGTGAATAGTTTTGGAATTATTATAATAAAAGTAGAATAAACTTAGTTTGTGCAACTTTTATGTGAAAACCGATACTTATTATTATTATTACAAAAGATTAACAGTTATTAATTAATTTTGAGTGCTAACAATGATTGGCTGCTGTCCAGATTTTATTGATTAACAGATATGACGTCATTGTTTTTAAGGCACTCTTTGCAAAAAAGAAAATATCATGATTTTAAATATCAAATCTAAAATAAATTATGAGTGTGGTAAATCACAGAGTTCAGAAAAAAATATTCTTTCAAAATATATGAATATCCAAAATGGCGCCCATAAGAAAAACAAAAGTTGGCTATGATCCCCAGTTAAATGTTATAGTTATCTTAAAAAATAACATGCTACTAAATTCCTCATTAAAAAGTGCCTGTATATTGCAGTGAAAAAACAGATTTATAAAGCGCGATCCCAACCTCAACTTTTCTGTGCCTTGGCGCTGTGGCCGACCCTGAAGTTGGGCTGCGAGCCGTCGCTGGTATATTGTAAAAGTTCTAAATGTCTAGAATAAAAAAATGAAAACGATTTTTAAAAAAATCTGTTTTTTGTTGTTGATGTATCAAAAACAAAAAAAAATATTTAAAATTTGTTTTCCGATTATTGGTAGGCCCTAAAATACGCAACATTGCCCTAATTTAACCGACTCTCTATCTCTTCAAATAACTTAGATCCCATACATTTTCTCGAAATACGGGTATTTCAGTGATATGTCGTCCGGGTTTTGTCACAAAATAAATTAGAATATACCTATTTTAAAGTGAGTGAAAAACGTAGTGCAAATAATACAACTGATGTACAACGTCTATTATCTTCTCTTATTAACAAACACAAAGATATTATTGATAACAAAACTACAAAAGCCGCTAGTATTTTCCAAAATACGATACTTTGAGTATGATTGAATGTGAATTTAACGCAATTGCTGTTCATGTACTCCTCGAGAAACATTGAAGAAGTTAATCGTGCATACATTCTAGACATGTTAGCTAAATTTCTTGCAGTAGTGGATTTAACTGCTTTAATAAAATCTCCCATACTTAAATAATGTTCTCCCATTGCAAACGTTCTCTATTTTATTAATCGATTAAATAGGATTGATAGAATGATTAAAATTCAATAGTTAACTCGTATTACTTAACAAATTATTCTATTTTTACTTATTGTGGAGTATTTACCAGTTGGTTTTCAATTATTTTCAATAAAAACATCACATCTAATTACTGCAGTCGTTATCTTTACCCCGACTTTTTATCGTTCAACTCAACTAATTGGGTCTTACGGATACTACTCGAGGAATCCTCCTTAACCTATTATCAATTATATCTGCGACGTCGGTTATTTACTTCGGATATACAGGGTAGTTCATTTCAGAGGTAACAAGCGACTTTGTTGAGTGACGCGGCATTTTTGAAAAACTCGCCGAGACACGTCGATTTTTGTTTTAAGGGGGACAACTTTCGATGACATTTCCACATGCATAACCTAAACCCCCTAACCTAACCTAACTGCACCCCCTGATTTTAAATAGGGAAAGTGAATCGAGTGATTCTGAATACAAAGGTGTCATTTGTTTTCGTTTTCATTGATTCCTGGGGAAACGGCCTCACTTCGAAAAGGCATTTGAGTAATAAGCTTTATGTATTTATTTCAACCACATCCCAAATACATTTACGATTTCAATGGTAATAAATTTAGAAATTTTTAAATTTCATAAATTATGTAAATAAAATAAGAATTGTAAATATTTCTTGTATCTAAATTAAAGTGTGTCTGAGTATGTAATTCTGTTACACCAAATAAATACACCAGATGCATGCAAGCATAAAAGGGTCGTCCACTAAGAGCGAAACATGCCTTGTGTTAATGCAGTGATGCGCGAAATTTGGTCGAGTGGTTAATCGCCCAGTTTTTTCCTTCCTCCGGTAGGAATTACAGCACTTTGTACTTTGCCTTTATCGCACAACCCGAAATTAGTGTATCCCAGCGACAAGAATATTCGGTTCCATCTCTGAGAAACAAATTAACCGGAATGTGTAAGGGCCACTTTACCTGCATTCATTAGTGCCTTCAATTTGCCGGACTGGCTGCTCGTGATACGGACCGCTGGCTATTATTACTTTAAAAATTTAAAAGGGCTATTTAATATGGCCGCGGTATTAAAGCGGAATCGAGCGTTGTGCCGGAATTTTTAAAGTGCTATCATGAATATTACACTTGGAAAGTCTGGATTAGAACAGGGTGCTTAGAAACTGTAATAGAAAGTTGAATTATTATAACACTTATTGCAACATAATATAGTAGATACGCAATACTAAAATCTTCTATATTCTAAAAGCGTTTTTCAAGATTTCCTTTTTTTAACCTGGTTGTTTACATACTTACAGCCTCATTAATAAAATTGTCTTTAATATTGTTACAGTTTAATGCTACTTTATTTCTACTGAGCCCTTACAAACATAGTACTAATATTTCATGTTAATTGAAAAAAATCTGCATCTTTACTGGAATTCAGGAGAGATGTCCTATGACTCATTGGTGTGGAATGTGTCCTTCAAATTTTTTAGAGAGTATGTCGACAGTTGTATCTGCAACGACTTTTTCCAAGTTGTGTCAAATTTGGACGTTACATGACAATGTCATACTGTTTAGGTCGCCAGTATATTAGTGGTTTTTCTTTTACGAAAGCTTTAAATCATAATTTCTTCTGATTTTGTTTTTTTAGGATACATATCCCAATTACGTGTCGTAGATTTTTAAATATTCGTTGTTTTCTTAGAAGGGGTCAATTTAAGGTTAAACTAATGTTTTCCACTCCCAGGTTAAGCATGAAGTAAAATTTCGAGTTTAGAAAAGCCTGAAAATTTGGTTTGGTCGAGTAGCGCGAAGCGCGGAGCGACCAAACCAAATTTTCAGGCTTTTCTAAACTCGAAATTTTACTTCATGCGCCACGCGTATAAGAAACTGATTTCTAGTGAAGTTTGCTCGTTCACAATATTTCAGTGCTTTCAGTGTTTAATACGCGTGGCGCATGAAGTAAAATTTCGAGTTTAGAATAGCCTGAAAATTTGGTTTAGCCGCTCTGCGCTACGCGACCAAACCAAATTTTCAGGCTTTTCTAAACTCGAAATTTTACTTCATGCTAAGTCTGGGAGCGGGAAACACTTTTAAATATTCGCTGTTTTCTTAAAAGAGGTCAATTTGAAGTTTAAACAAGTGTTTTCCACTCCCAGGTTAAGTATAAAGTAAAATTTCGAGTTTAGAAAAGCCTGAAAATTTGGTTTGGTCGCGTAGCGCGAAGCGCGCAGCGACCAAACCAAATTTTCAGGCTTTTCTAAACTCGAAATTTTACTTCATGCGCCACGCGTATAAGAAACTGATTTCTAGTAAAGTTTACTCGTTCACAATATTTCAGTGCTTTCAGTGTTTAATACGCGTGGCGCATGAAGTAAAATTTCGAGTTTAGAAAAGCCTGAAAATTTGGTTTGGCCGCTCCGCGCTTCGCGCTACGCGACCAAACCAAATTTTCAGGCTTTTCTAAACTCGAAATTTTACTTCATGCTTAGTCTGGGAGTGGGAAACATTTTTAAATATTCGTTGTTTTCTTAAAAAAGGTCAATCTGAAGTTTAAACAAGTGTTTTCCACTCCCAGGTTAAGTATAAAGTAAAATTTCAGGCTTTTCTAAACTCAAAATTTTACTTCATGCGCCACGCGTATAAGACACTGATTTCTAGCGAAGTTTCGTACGCGTGGCGCATAAAGTAAAATTTCAAGTTTAGAAAAGCCTAAAAATTTAGTTTGGCCGCGCTACGCGACCAAACCAAATTTTCAGGCTTTTCTAAACTCGAAATTTTTATGCTTAGTCTTGGAGTGGAAACACTTTAAAATATTCGTTGTTTTCTTAAAAGAGGTCAATTTGAAGTTTAAACGAGTGTTTTCCACTCTCAGGTTAAGCATGAAGCAAAATGTCGACTTTAGAAAAGCCTGAAAATTTGGTTGGTCGCGTAGCGCTAAACGCTGAGCGACCAAACCAATATGTATACAACCAACCAATATGTATACACCAAACCAAGGCTTTTCTAAACTCGAAATTTTACTTCATGCGCCACTCGTATAAAATATTGATTCCAGGTTAAGTTCAAAATATACTAATTAGGTAATGTGGGTAATTCTTAAGCATTCTTATATATATGGCTTTAGATTTTCGACAAAAGGAATTATTTTGGATGTATACATTTTTTTTGCAAGATAAATTCAAATTCAAAACTATTTGAATTCGAGAAAATAAGCTTACGCTTCTTATAGTTTGCAACTTTAAACATAATATATAAAATTACGAAAAAATTATTCGTGAATATGCAAACAATGTCTTAATTAATAAGACAATTTAAGACGATAAATATCCATTGAAACAACTACTTCCCGTGCAAATACACCTCCGGATATTGAATTATACAATGAAATATTTAAAATCTTATTTAATTTGATTTTGATTCACGAATAATTTTTTCGTAATTTTATATATTATTTTTTTTTGTATGAGTAAAAAAATGTATTTTGTTGTTAATAAAAGTGAATAAAATAAATTTCATAATATCATCTATATTTTCAAGGGTCGGTAATAGGATTGTATTGTTAAATGTTGACCCATTAAACTAAAAGCAAACGTTCCATAATTTATCATGTTTATCTTGGTCCGCCTAATACGTTAACGGTTTCAGCGCATATAATGCACACTACATCTACAGCGCAGAAAATGCAATTTACATTTTCACAGCGTTATAAATTAGCACATTTAGAAAAAAAGGCGACAGGATATAAATCCACCATTTTTACCCCCACATAAACCGAGGAGAAAAAGAACGGAAAAAACACATCATTAAGAACCCGTTTTATCACACCCTCTTTCTGATCAGAAATAAATCGATTTAAGAGATGAATATAGTCAGCCTTCTAACTTTACGTTATTTTTTTTAAGCGCATGTATGGTTTCAGTATCAGTATCAGTTTCTTATTAAAAACACTCACCTGTCTGTCTCGGCTTGTCTTTTAATATCGGATTACCTTTCTTTGGAAAAGTGTCGTCGCCTTGGCCGGGAAGTTCTCTCATATTTCTGGTAATTTGCTTTAATTAGATATTTAAGCGTGGTCGTGTCAACTTCGGAGCGAGTCTCTCGAGAAACCGATGGAAAGTTTAATCGGAAAACTTAATCCCGTTTGATCTTTGTTTTCTGCGATTGCACTACAGTCTGGACACTTTATGTGGTTTCAGATGTTGTATAAGTTTTCATTATTGTTCTTAAATGAATTTACCGATAAGTATTTCTTGAAATAAATTTATTATTCCTTCTGTGAAGCAGTTGTTATCAGGATTCGGCGATATATATCATCAGATATCTAACACGATATTTATCATGATCAGGGGCGCTGCCAACAATATGCCAATGCATACTTTGTAAATGTCCAGAAATTTAATGTTTTTACAAAAGTGTTCAATTTGAAGCTTCTAACGAACCGCTAAACGGACCACTTACTTTAAATAACTAACCACTAATTAATAAAATGAAAATATAAAAACGAATTAAAATTAATATCGACTTTCTGCAACATTTTTGTCTCAATGAGACAAGTCTCCAAACATTGATTGAAACAACTTTGGAGACTTGTCTCAATGAGACAAAAATTTTCCAGAAAGTCGATATTAATTCTAATTCGTTTTTATATTTCTAAATATTCTGCAAACTATTGACAAACTTAATTTTTCATTATGTTAAATTGTCTTTATGTTATAATAAAATGCAACACGGATACATGAAAGGTAAATCCACATCAACAGCCATATTCAATTTTATAGACAGTATACTAAAAAATTCAGAGAAAAGAGAAATTACGATGGGAATCTTCATAGACCTGTGAAAAGCATACGATTTAATAGACCATCAACTTTTATTGCTCAAATTAGAAAAGAATGGGATTAGGGGTACGGCACTAAACTGGTTTAAATCCTATCTATCCGGGCGCACGCAACGGGTGGTAGTTCAAAAAAACGGTGTGATTGCAGAATGCCAAACATCTGTTATAACAACCGGAATTCCCCAAGGAAGCCTAACGGCACCCACGCTTTTTCTTCTTTTTATAAATGACCTAATCACCTCTATCCAAAACGATAAAAAAAACATCATAAATTATGTAGATGATACTAACCTCCTAATCTCAGCCTATTATTTCTTAAAATAAAATAGTGGTTCTCAAAAAATAAATTAATTTTATAAAAAATAAAACTAATATTCTCATATTTAGCAAACAAAATGCAGTACTTCCAGAAACAATTCAATTAGATAACGACATAATAAAACCAACTAATGCTACAAAATTCTTAAGGGTTACCATAGATAGTAAAATCAACTGGTCTTATCATATCTATAACACCGAAAATAAATTAAACAGCGTCACTCACTGTCTCAGGCAACTATCAAAACACCTAGACAGTGCAATTATTAAAACGGCATATTTTGATAACTTTAAAAGTATTTTACGTTACGGCATAACCAACGCGCGTGACTAGTCAGTCCAGCTCTCTAATCGACTTAATCATTTTGTCTAACAAAAACTGCTGCACAGACTCCGGTGTAATTAAAGTTCACGACATAGCAGATCATGATTTGATACACTGTAAGCTAGTTTTCAACACCAAGCGGCCTGTGAACTTAGTAAAATACAGAAAACTTAATAATATTGACTTAAATACATTCCAATCTGACCTTGAGCTGATTAATATCGGCAACTTGATTTACATACAAAATATCGATGACAAAATTAAATATCTTAACTACTGCCTCTTACAATTATTTGATTTACACGCACCTCTGGTAACCTCAAGAGTGACAAAAAAGAAAGCTCCCTGGCTAACTGACACCATAAAAGATATGATGAAAGTACGCAATAACAGTTACAATAAATTTAAAACAACGAAAAATCCAAATGACTTCACTTACTATAAACGCTTAAGAAATATTGTAAACTCTGCTGTTACCCATGAAAAAAAAGCTTATTTTACACATATCATTAATACCAACAGGAAAAATATGTGGTCAAGTTTTAAAAGTAATGATGTTGTTGTAAAAAAGCGAACTGCCATTCCAAATAACTTAAAGGACGTTAATGGCTACAACAATTACCTTATTAACTCGGTAAAAAGTCAACCGAATGACTCTCTTATTACTTACTATTGTCAAAATATCCACCCCAACGTCTCAAGTCATTTTTCTTTAAAACTAGTCAATAAGGAGATCATTGAAGATATTATCTGTCATATAAAAACAAAGGCTGTTGGTTCTGATGAAATAGACATCAACATGATTAGATTATGCTGTCCCTATATTATCCCATACATAACACACATAGTTGATTGCTGTCTTGAACAATCAGTCTTTCCGACCATATGGAAGCACGGTAAAATCCTACCCATTCCTAAAACAACCTCTCCTAACAGTTTCAAAGATCTCAGACCAATCTGCATTCTACCGACCTTATCAAAGATTTTAGAACGCATAATAAAAAATCAACTTCTGGATTTTCTTGAGAAGCACCAACTCCTTCCTTCAGCTCAATCCGGTTTTAGGCCAAATTATAGCTGTACAACTGCCTTACTTAATGTTACAGACGACATCATTTCCTCAACGGATAATGGCTTACTCACATCAATCGTACTGCTGGATTATAGTAAGGCTTTTGACACTATCAATCACGATATCCTTATAGCTAAACTTCACTATCTAGGACTTACTAATTCATCAATAAACTTGATTAGTTGTTTTCTAAAAGGTCGTACCCAGTTTGTCCAGATAGACGACGCAATCTCAAATACATGTAGTGTGGAGGCGGGTGTTCCTCAGGGATCCATCTTAGGACCAGTTTTATTTTGTGTTTATACTTCCTCTCTACCGTCAGTATTAAACCATTGCTCCGTAAATGTATACGCTGATGACACACAACTATCATACGCATTCAATATTAATGATATATCCACCGCTAACCTCAACATTAACTCTGACATCAGTAAGCTAGTCGATACATCGCACAGTCATTCACTTATAATAAATCCATCTAAATCATCAGCTATGCTTTTCGGTCCAAAAAAAATAATTCAAATAGCAAAATCAAAATTAAAAATCAAAATAGGTAATGCAATACTCCCTTTTGTTGACTCTGTACGAAACCTAGGTCTAGTAATTGATGATAAGCTACGGTTCAAATTACACATCAATAAATGCATATCTCGTGCATATATTAATTTAAAAATGATTTACTATAACCGTAATGTGTTGACCCTAAAAACTAAGCGACTGCTATGCGACACTTTGGTACTTAGCCACTTCAACTTTGCGGATGCCGTATACAATGCCTGCCTAGACTCTGTAACAACGAAACGCATACAAAAGGTCCAGAATGCCTGTATTAGACTTATTTTTGGCATACGCAAGTTTGACCACATCTCAGGTAAACTTGAAGAGCTGAACTGGCTAGATATGGCGGAGCGCAGATTGTTACATTGCTGTGTGATGTATAAGAAAATTATTGAGACCCGCACACCCCCCTACCTCTACAACAAGATTGTTTATCGGTCTGATGTCCACAATATCAATTTGAGGTTTAGAGGAACCATCTCACCTCCTAAATTCAAAACCACCTTTTTTAAGAGATGTTTTAAATATAATATATACAACATTTTTAATAAAATTCCCTCTAACCTCAAACAACTGTCACCCTTTACTTTTAAAAAAGCCATGTCCCGACAAATTAGATCTAAAATTCTAGGTATCTGATTTGATTCGAGTTTTTTTTGTTTATTTTCTCAGTTAATTAAAGTTGTATCTTTTGTTTGTTCATTTAATTTTTAAGACTTATTATTATAATTATGTACTCATCTATGGATTATCTTTCTTACCGAAGCAGGTTAAGTGGAAGAGCAACTAAAGTCACACAGACTGGTTGAACTTCGCCTGCACTACTGTATGTTATTCTCTTTTGTAATATTCCTGAATTTTTGAATAAAGACAATTTATTATTATTATTATTATTATTATTATTATTATATTTTGGGGAGGCAAAGCTATCGCAAATAAAATGTTCATAATTCAAAAATAAGGCGATTCGCATAACATTCGGACTAAATTATCGGCAGTCATGCCGCGGACATTTCAAAAACAATAATATTCTAACATTCTTTGGAATATATATATACTTGAAACAGTTATGTTCTACCATAAAAATATTAAAGGACAAGACAACAAAGTAAATAAGCATGCAACAAGAACAAACAATTACATGTATCTCAAACACAATCTCAAACGAACTGAAAATGGAGTACATTACCCCGCAATTAAATAATTCAATTCATTACCAGAGGAAATTCAGAATCTGAAAAATAACACGAAAAAGTTGAAAATTGCTCTTTAAAATTATCTTATAATGCGTGAGCCATACTCCATAGCTGAATTTAGCAATGTAGTATAGATATTGGTATATACATGTATGTGTGTATATTTAGTGTGTATATGTATATATTTGTATTATTACGTTATTATTAAGTTTAAGGGCTAGGATTAGCAATTATTGTTAATACCATTGACGCCAATTTTATTTTGTATTTTGTACATTCTGACCATAAAGATATATTATTATTATTATTATTATAAATAGAATAGAATAGAATAGAATATTGTCAAGGCCGCCTACACAGATGCCCAAAATCGTCCTGAAAATAAAGAAATTGTTCCGAAAGTGCAAAAAAATCTACCCGAAAATAGCTACTTTCGGTATTTGTGTAAAGTGGTACTTTTGATTTAATAAATCATACCGAAAGTTTTATTTTCGGGACGGCTGCAGAAAAAATTATTATATTTTAATTCATATACTGTTTTAAAATTTTAGAATAAAATTAAACTACTTCATTTAAAAAAAGTCAATTGTCTATAAACATTATGAACTATCGCAACTGCGCCAGAAATTATAATATCAAAAAAATGTAGTAAATATCTAAAAAGAAAAATTAGAATCGTCAAAAATGTTTTATCGGCTTATTAATTAATGTATTTTTTTACATAAAGTCAAATTTTCATTTAATAAATATATTTTGTTCACGACAATCTTATAATATGCGCATTATTTAATTGTGTGGGCAGCATAAATGGAGTGCATTTAACACTCAAGTACATTTAACACGAGATTTGCGTGATAAATGCAGTATCAGCGCTTTGCTAGTGAAATCAGCTTCTTTTGTCTTATATGCGACTATGGTGGTGATGACGTCGTCGACGCCATTTTGTTAAAGTACGAAGTAACGCGTCAACATCTCTGCCGTTCTCACTAGTTTAATCCGCCTGCGAGTGTTTTTTAAAGCGGAACAAAAAGTTCCTTTTTTGTGCAAAGAGCGTGTTTCTATGTAACTTAGGCGAAAGGGTAGACTGTGCGAGTATTATTTATTGTTGAACGATTGTTTATATTTGTGTTAAAGTGGAACCTTATTACACATTCAAATCACAGTACCGCAATCTGTCATTATTTATCTGTCAAATTATTATAAAACAAAACCGACCATGACGCGTATTTGATAAATAAATGTAATAAATGTTGTGTTTTATATTGTTGTTGTCGTGTATAGTGTATAACTCGCATTTAATGGCTATTAATCACTCGAACGACTTGTTCCACTCGCCCTCGGCTCGTTCTGCAAACCTCGTTCTTATGATTAATAGCTATCATTATATGAGTCGTCTAGTTCCAAAACCGGCCATCTCCATAATTTCATGAAATTACTTTTATTCCACACAAATATACTTCAATAACTTTTACACATTGTGTTCAAGAGATTTCGATTAAAACCAGCTATGTTATTTAAGTGTAAAAAAAATCGATTTGTTTCAAAAGCGGCCACCTCCATAGATTTTCGTTCCAAGATCGGACAGTTTTGCTGGTAGAAGATGGCCGGTTTTGGAACTAGACGACTCATATGCTCGTTGTACAATATACTATTTTATATTTACATAAATGACATAATTATCTTTGCCATTGAATGTTTTTTCATTTATTATTAAATGACTAAATAATAATTAAAGATATTCGGTCTTATGCTCAGTCTACTAGTCGCGATTAACATGTGACTAACTAAGATTTAGTAAGTAACTAAACATTGACTAAATTTTTAATCACCTCCTTGATTTACATGTTATTACACTTACCCTCAAACGTCATTCGCGTGATTGTGAGTGCCCGAGTTGTGCGTTTCCTAGAATAAGGAACTGTGTTTTTGTTCAAATTAATCTTATCAAGTTTGCGCAAGAGTGTAAAAATCGTGCGCTTTGCCTGTACATACTCAGAGAAATCACACTTTTGGATTTCGCTAGAGCGGCGGTTGGATGAAGGCCATATCCGTTTACAACAATGGTAAGCCTAGCAGCAAATGCGACATAATTATTTATCTCCTTCTTACGTACAGAGTATTATCATTGTTTATTCGATTTAAGTGCAGTGCACGCATTTTTAAGGACACAGGCAAAGCGCACGTTTTTGCGGTCATTCGCGAACGTTACAACCCGAGGTGCGACACAGTAGTGTAAATTGCATTTTTTGAGAATAGTCAGAGCTGCCGCAGTTAGATGGCGGTGATCGCGTGCTAATAATAAATTTCCTAGCGATGTTTGCAAGCTTAATGGGCCATTATTCTTATTTTTAAGTGTTTACGATTTTATTACAATAAAAAATATATATTTATTTGTGCATTGACATATACAGGATGTCCGTATTTCGGCAGAATGTATAGGGATCTCAGTAATTTGAAGAGATCTCCGAAGAATCGATTAAATCGGGGCAAGGTTGCTTATTTTAAGGCCTTCCAATAATCTGAAAACAATTTTGAAATTACTTTTTTTGTTTTCGAGATATCAGCAAAAAACTGTTACAAAATTACTTTTTCATTTCTAGCAAAAATATATGATTAAATGTATTAGTAAATTTAAATAATATTTATTTATTTATTTAATTTATTCATTGGTTCAGTGAACTTCATACAAAATTGATTGAACATGTCAATTGGTTTATGTTATGGGATTTGTATACCTAAAAAAAACATTCCTGTATATCATAAAAAAGTATCTATAAATACAAATGTAAACGATTGTTTCTTTTTCAAAAAATCTTAGCGGTCATGGGATTTTATTCTAAACAATTGGTTTCAAGACTATACAAATCCCGAGCGATATTTGTGACGTCTGCAATATATCAAAGTCGACGTTTGCATATTAAAGTAATTGACGACCTTTACACATCATATTATGTGAATGGATTAACAAAAATAATTTTTAACTCATAAGTAATTTATCAATTTTCATAATAACGAAAAATACTGATGTACTCCTCCATCAGTATTTTTCGTTAATATGAAAGTTGATGAATTACTTATGAGTTAACAATTATTTTTCGTAAAAATATTTCAATATGCTAATACATTTTACAATATTTTAACAATTTAAATAGTTTTTCATTTTTTTGTGGCTTATTTAAAACGCAACATGTTTATTTATTTTCCATTTTCTGATGTTTTAATTTTATTAAATCGAAAATTAAGAATTTCATTAGTATTTTGGTCTATTTTGATTAATTCGTAAGAATCTGTCTTAAAGCCGGGAGGCAGCTAAAATTACTAGTACATGTGTATGAGTTTGGATCCGTTAATTTTGTTTATTTATTTTATATTTTTATTCATTTTATATTTATACATTTGTTTGTTTTTAGTTTATTGATTATAAATCTATTTATTTATTTGTTTGTTTTATATTGTCACATTTTTGAACTATTCAGAATTAAAATGTAATATATGGAGTTCAAAATATTTCTGTTGAATTTTGTTTTATATTTTTTTGTCAGTTCATTGTATTTTAAAGTTAATTTCAGTGTTATTTTGGCCAATTTCAATTAATTCGTAAAAATGCCGAAGGTAGCTAATTACTAATAAATATTGATGAGAACCCAATTAAATTTAAAACACTTTAAAAAAGTACATAAATATATTTTTAATTTTACGCTTAGGAAATTAAAAATGTTGGGATTTAAGTAATAAAATTTGGTCTGAAATGTAATTTCGCTTCATGAAAAGGACATTTGTTTCCGGTCGATTTGGATTTTTTAGAGGGGTTCGGAAGTTCTTTTGTTAGCTGCAAGTCTTACCATATTTTACTGCTTTATTCGCCAGGCTATATAAAATTCGTGTAATAGCGGGTTAAATAAAATGTTTAATTAAATTTTTGCGTCTAAACATCGGTCTCTTTTAATAAAATTACGCGTTCATATCTTATTTATTATGATCTGAAATTAATCTCATAAAACTTTATTTAAGTAGGTACATTTTTTATGTAATAAGATATGACGTACGCCATTTCCTTAAATTAGTTAAAAAATTAAGTACTGAATATTATGAAACAATGGTCAACATACATTTTGTTGTTCATTTGTAAATTATTAATATCTTTTTTGCTATAAAGAATTTATAGAAATGTGTTTTTAATTTACGTGGAGAGTTAAATTAAACTTGGAATAATAAGACTAACACTTTCTTATACTGTATAGTTGAGGGTGTTAGTTGTTGAAACTCCATAATATCACTTTAACAAAACACTTAATTTGTTTAGATTCCAAAATTATATTTATTGTACTACAACAATTGTTTCATCAGGTAGATGAATTCATTCATTCATCTACCTGATGAAGCCACGGTGTGGTGAAACAATTGTTGTAGTACAATAAATATAATTTTGAAACCTAAACAAATTAAGTGTTTGATTAAACACTTTCTTCACAATAATTTGTATTTTACATCTACATTTCAAGTACTATTTACCTATTATCAATAGCCTGCAATATGTAAGTTATTGATAATAAAAAATAATGACATTGTGGTACTATAATTTATTTTCGAATTGTTCAACAAATTGCTTTTTAGGAATTTTGATTTTATGTGTTCTGTTTTTTCGCCTAATTAAATGGAACGAACTCTAGCTTTATAAAAACGTTCAACTTGAAACTTATAACGAGCGTTTCCACTCCTTTATTAAGCATGAAGTGAAATTTCAAGTTTAGAAAAGCCTAAGAATTTCGTCTTGTTTGGCAGTATTTTTTTAATCTTGCTTTAGCAGTTAATTTTTTAATACTGATTTAGCAATATATTTTTCAATTTCACAATATTTTAGTGTTTTATATGCGTGGCACATGACGTAAAATTTCGAGCTTAGAAAAGCCTGAAAAATTTTCAGGCTTTTCTTAACTCGAAATTTTACTTCATGCTTCGTCTGGGAATGGAGACACTCATTAGAAGTAAATTTCAATTTAATAATATATCAGAAGAAATACATTTTTACAAACATAAAAAAACAGTGTAACATACTTTCTATATTACTTGATTACACTGAAGTTATAACACATGAAAATGTAATGTTGCTACGTTCATTCTATCATAATTTTAAAACTAACTAATAACACGTAGATTTTGCTCTATTAATACGAAATGTTAGTATCTTGTTTGTATGCGTCTAGTAGAGATTATTAATCCCAACTCATCATCTTAATATATTAAGCCAAAGTTGAAATTATGCAATAAAATCAACGATTTAAGAAGAACTTTTTCTTTGAAAAATTGTAAAAAATCAACAGATCATCAAATCAACATAAAATTTATATAATCTATACAGAAATGTATAAACTTTGATTGGCTGTAATTGAAATTCAAATTTCTTCGCTGTATATTCAAATTAAAGTTAAAATTTAATTTGCTATATTTTTGTTTTATCAGCGAATTGTTTTATTAAATTAAATTCCATTAATTTTGAATAATTTCTGATCAAATAAGTTTCTGATTGATTGTCTAACGAGGGTTTCCACTTCCAGATTAAGCATGAAGTAAAATTTCGAGTTTAGAAAAGCCTGAAAATTTGGATTTGCTAGGGCGCGCGAGCGAAGCGAGTCGCGCCCCGGCAAATCCAAATTTTCAGGCTTTTCTAAACTCGAAATTTTACTTTATGCGCCACGCGTTCAAAACACTGATCTCAAGTGAAGTTTAAAATATATTTAACTTGATTTTATGTTGAATCTCACATCAATATTTTACAAATGTTTATTGTGTCTAAAGAAATCTAACGCTTTCAAAAAATTAGCAATTTGGTTTGAGATATGTAGGTGTACTTAAAATAATAATCCCTGTATAAAATCTAGTGATTATTAAGATATAATTTTACCGCAGACCCTGCAAACATGCATAGTCAGCAAAACATTTGTATTCATTTCATGGAACGAAAGACGTGATGAATTGTACGCTGTAACTGATAAATCCGACAGCCACTGTTCCTAGAAATTTGTTTGTTCTAACTGATGTGTTCGTTGTAAGAAACAGTATTGCTTTTTTGTATACTTTATTCTACGGACCGACTATTTTGTTCGTTATACCTGATTGTATTTTAGCCGATGTCGTTATAAGCTATTTTGACTGTTCTTCAATATTTGACGGAGATATTCGTTAAATGGAATTGAAAGAAGAAACGAGAATTAAATTATTTACGTATTCAGTTTATCATTATTTGGTTATTATTTATTTATATATACATAACATCTTTATTTATAGAATATTCATAATAATTATAAATAAAGCAGATTATAATTTATATACAGAAATTAAAATTAATTCTATAAAATCGCTATCGACCATAGGTCTTTCAGCCTTATTTATTTATTTTCTCACAAATCAACCCTCACTGCGTGCTTTCTTATGTGAATTTTTCTCCAAAATAATAACTAATATAACTTAGTATTATTTGATAAATTTACAAAAGGAATTCTATTCTTTACATGCTGTATATCTCAATTTTTATAACACACATATTTTGTAGTATTTGAAGTATAAAATTTAAGGAAATAAATAAATGGAGGAAACGCCCGATTGGACACTCAGACGTTCCGGAATTATCGAGATGCGCCAGTCCGAAAAATTCCACACATAGAGTGTTGAAAAGCGTAATATGCATGTGTGAAATATATTCGAATTCCGTAGGCGAAACACGTCTCTCTTGATTTTTCACTTGGCTGCATTTAGGCAAACGTAATGTTCCATGTTCGCAATAATAATCGAAGTGACTATTCAGCGAGATTTATCTATGCACATCGACGTCTCTCGCGACTGCTGAATATTCAAAATTTTAATAATTTATTGTAAAATATTAGAATATTTATAAGAATAATTTAGTACTTTAAATTTTCTGAATCTAGGGATGAGATAATCCCCCCGATTCCGTACGCGAAATGTTAAATTAACATATACGTTATTAATTACCCTTACAATCTTAGTATACAAATCAAGTACTAAACGCACTTAGACTATGATTACAATATAACATGTACGTTAAATTTAACATTTCGTGTATGGAATAGCCCTGAATGTTGACATAATGAAATAGAATGACTGGTTAGATTCTTGTATTTATCTCTTTATTTTATCGATTTCAACATTTCTATACTATTTTTATTATTATTTCTTAACGTATTTTAAATTCGAATACTTATTAACAATAAAATTATAGTATTTTATATTGTAACTGGATCTCGGAAATAAATAAATTTAATTTGGTTGATTTGTACTAAAAATTACAGACATCAAAAAGTTGCGAATTTTATTGATTGGTAAATTTTTGTTTGTTGACTGCTGTTTTAACAAATTTAGCTTATCATTATAAAACAAGAAGTAACTTAAACTAGAAGTTTTATATTCATAAGTTTGATATATATACAAATATCTTTATTTAGGGATTATATACATTATTCGATAATATTATAATACGACTTTTTAATTAAAATTGTCTTATAATAGGCTATCGACCCGAGGTCTTTCTGCCTATAGTATATATTTTCTCATAAATAGCATTTCTAATATGTTAACATTCCTGCATATGAAAAAAAATCTTAGCTTTTAATAAACTCTTTATATTTTAATATAAAAGCACTTCCGTCGATTTCAATAATACATAAATGAAAAGCGAGCAAAACTAAAAAAACAAACGTAAACCCCTTTTCATCTGGCCATTCCTGAAACATACATCACAAACTTCAATGCACACCCACTCTTACATGTTCCCTGCAGACTAGCAATACTTAAAAATTCTCCAACTCTGAAAAACACAAACCACTTCCACCCCATCTGCCGCAGTACACCCTTCCACTCAAATCATTTTCAAGTATGAAAATAAGTAGCATTCCGTGAGGGGAGCGAATTTGCTACAATGGCCGAGCTTAATACTCAATTGAAAAACCGTTATTATGGGAACAATGGACTCAGTGTGTGAGGAAATAGATTCGCGAATGCTGTTGGAAAAGTGCTTCGGGAAAAGTGGGAGATATTTGTTGGTAATTAGAAATTGGCTGTGCTGGATTATTTGCGGGTGCAATGTGAATGTTTACACTCGTTAAAACTTGTTGATACATAATTTGCATATTTATCTACATATAATTAACCCATATGCCGTTGCCTAGCAGTTTATGTGTATTCAATTGAAATTAAAATACATACAAATGCGATGACCATTGCTGTTTAATGAACTAATAGAATATACATTTTTGATATAAACATTTTATTTACAAACCTACATTTTATAGATCGTATTTTATGTGTGCAAAAACAAACAATTAATTTTACTACAGAATATGCTATGAGTGATGCGAATTGTGCATCTCATAACATTAAAATAATAAGCACTGGCGCAGCCAGAATTTCGTCTTAGGGGAGGCACAAACAAAGCCACAAATTATAATAAATAATAATAAAATTATAATACGTGCAGAAGTGCACCCAAAGAGCATTTGGGGAGGGGGGTCAATTTTAATTTTTTTTATAATTTCTTGTGATTTTTTTCTTTTGAGCATACATATCCCAATTACGTGTTGTAGGTTTTTAAATATTCGTTGTTTTCTTAAAAGAGGTCAATTTGAAGTTTAAACGAGTGTTTTCCCCTCCCAGGTTAAGCATGAAGTAAAATTTCGAGTTTAGGAAAGCCTGAAAAATTGGTTTGGTCGCGTAGCTCGAAGCGCGGAGTGACCAAACCAAATTTTCAGGCTTTTTTAAACTCGAAATTTTACTTCATGCGCCACGCGTTAAGACACTGATTTCAAGAGAAGTTTACTCGTTCACAATATTTCAGTGCTTTCGGTGTTTAATACGCGTGGCACATGAAGTAGAATTTCGAGTTTAGAAAAGCCTGAAAATTTGGTTTGGCCGCGTAGCGCTTCGCGCTACGCGGCTAAACCAAATTTTCAGGCTTTTCTAAACTCGAAATTTTACTTCATACTTAACCTGGGAGTGGAAAACACTCGTTTAAACTTCAAATTGACCTCTCTTAAGAAAACAACGAATATTACAAAATAATTGTTTAGAAAGTATGTCGACAGTTGTATGTTCAACGATTTTTCCTAGTTGTGTCAAATTTTGACGTAACATAACAATGTCATACTGTTTAGGTTGCGAGTATATTAGTGTTCTTTATTTTAAAAAGCTTTAAATTATAATTTCTTGTGATTTTTTTTTTTTTGAGTATACATATACCAATTACGTGTTGTGGATTTTTAAATATTCGTTGTTTTCTTAAAAGAGGCCAATTTGAAGTTTAAACAAGTGTTTTCCACTCCCAGGTTAAGCATGAAGTAAAATTTTGAGTTTAGAAATGCTTGAAAATTTGGTTTGGTCGCGTAGCGCGAAGCGCGGAGCGCAGAGCGACCAAACCAAATTTCAGGCTTTTCTAAACTCGAAATTTTACTTCATGCGCCACGCGTATAAGACACTGATTCCAAGCGAAGTTTACTCGTTCACAATATTTCAGTGCTTTCAGTGTTTAATACGCGTGGCGCATGAAGTAAAATTTCGAGTTTAGAAAAGCCTGAAAATTTGGTTTGGCCGCTCCGCGCTGCGCGCTACGCGACCAAACCAAATGTTCAGGCTTTTCTAAACTCGAAATTTTACTTCAAGCTTAGTCTGGGAGTGCAAAACACTCGTTTTAAGCTTCAAAGTAAACTCTTTAAAAAAAGCGTATGCATATGTATATACCTAATAGAAAATTCACTGTATGTATACTTAAAAAAATATCCCTGTATTAACAGAATAATCCGATGAATTGCCAAACTTTCTAAATGCACATTCGATTCAACTAACATTTTCGTTTGAGCTTACACAAAATCAACATAAATGCATTATTTATTTCTGTATATCCCTGAACTATTTAGTAGATGAGAAAATTGGAATTATACCACTTAAACTCACATTCAAAACGATTGTGCACATTAATTAAAATGATTTGTGGCTGGGTTTTTGCAGATTTAGTTTTATGAAGACATTGTCAAAATGTTACGTTTAACCTTAAAACTTTAAAGCTTCACACCGGAAGATACGTTTTCGCATGTTCCATCTAAAAACCATAGCGATATATTATGAAGATTTCTGTTTCTTTTCACACACGTAATCTGATGACATCAAACTATTTTCGTATTACATGTATTGGTGCAGAAAGCACTACAAATCAAAGATACCATGGAACACCTTTCGTGAATCGTCGTACCTTAATTGTTTGGAATTAATTATCACAGTTCTAAAGTTTTTGTAAAATTTTATTATGTGTTGGTTTTGACGATTTTACGACGAAAGCTTAAATTGGAACCCCTATTTTTTATTGAAGATTTGGATTCTACACCAAAAATTGTGTAGGTTTCATCCGAGATTTTTTTTTTGAATTCGTGATCGATGGCGCTGTAATATCAAAAATGAAAACTTCACCACTAAACCTAAACAATCTGCTGTGGCCAACACAGGTACCGACCGCAAATTAAAATAATATGGGATTATAAAATTGATTATTCCAATGACTTGTTGAAGTTAATTTGAAAAAAATACCTCCCGCCGGCCTAAAAAAATAAAAAAATAGCATACACACCGTAGAAAAAAAGAAGGACATTTTTCTTAACATGAAAAAAATGTCTTTGTTTTTACCAAAAATCGAATTCGAATTTGAATTTCGAATTATAAAAATATATTCTTCTGAAAAATAAGATAATCTAAAATGATGCTTACAAAAAATACAAAAGTTTGCTATGGTTCCTGGGTAAATTCTAGAGTTATATTTATCTATGTGATTAGGGTAATTCTTAATCCTATTATCGTACCTCTGACCAAACTGATCAACCGGTGTATAAAGGACAGTGTCTTCCCTGACTGTTTAAAGTTAGGATTAGTCATAGCTCTTCATAAAAAAGGAGATAAATCCGACCCTGATATATTACCGGCCCATATCATTGCTACCAGTATTTTCCAAAGTAATCGAAATAATTCTAGAATCGCAACTATCTGACATTTTCGAGACCAACAATTTATTATGCAGCAATCAATATGGGTTCCGATAAAATCGCTCCACAACTAAAGCGATAAGTAATTTTGTGGAAATGATCAATCATTGTTTTGAAGAGAAGAATGTATGTTAAGCATCTTTCCTCGACTTTTCTAAGGCGTTCGACTGTGTCTCCCACACAATCCTATTAAGAAAATTGTATTTCTATAACATCCACCCAAAGAGCTGCGATCAATATTGTCATACTTATCAAATAGAATACAACACGTCTCAGTAAATAATACAAAGTCCACGGCAATGCCAATCCTGCATGGTGTACCACAGGGATCAGTTTTGGGTCTCTGTTAAGTTTGATATACATAAATGATTTACCTGGCACAAATGAAAAAACTAAAGCGGTGTTGTACGCCGATGACACAACTTTGATAAATTCATTAAAATATTCTGAATACTGCACTCTAGAAAACAGGGAGGCACAGTCAAAAGATACAAAATGGTTTGAAAGCAATAACCTGAAAGTGAATCCTAGTAAATGAGTCACATTACCATTCTCACTAAGAACGAATGATATTATTGAGGGAGCAACATTTTTAGGCATAAATATTATGTCGAACTTATCCTGGAAAAACCACGGAGACGTCCTAGCATCAAAGCTATGGCCAAGTGTATTTGGTTTGCGTACTTTATCTAAACAAGTTTCCACGGAAGTACTGAGAACGGTATATTTGTCACTTTTTCAATCCCATACACTATATGGTGTGCTTGTCTAAGGTCACTCCTCAATTAGGCACAGGATCTTTGGACTACAGCGTAAAGCTATACGAGTCATAAACAATCTAGGAGACATAGATGATTGTCGAACCGCTTTAGTAACAATGGAAATGTTAACTCTACCATCTTTATATATTTATGAATGTATTATACACATTAAGAAATACATAAATAGGTACAAAGCACATCCAAGCGTCAACATCTATTGCACCAGACAAAGTGAGCAAATATACCCAAACAGGCTTAGATTAACCAAATCGCAAACCGGAGTAAGTTATTACGGCATCAAATTTTTAAATGTTTTGCCAAAAATTATTAAGGGCTTGCCGCTTAATCAATTTAAACACCGTGTTAGATGTATTTTGATTGAAAATGCATTTTATGACAGGGATGAATACATAAATTTTAATTTTATAACATGAATTTTAATATTTTAACAGTTGTTTTATATTTTTCTAGATATTTTATTACTATTTATTTACATAACTTATTATATTTTACATTTATATTCTGTGTTTGTTACTGTAATTTTATTAGATAAGACTATGTTGCATGATTTAGGTATTTTTTGTTTGTTTGTTTTTTAAACACGTCATTTTATCTTTGGCGTATTCTGGCTATTTTTGTTTTAATATACACGTGCTTTTTAAATTTATTTATTATATATATTTTCTGTAACCATTTCTGTTGCTAATGAGTTTTATTTGATTGTATCTGACAACTTTATGACTTTCTTGCTTCTGTATCTGTTTGACTGTTTTGTTAATATCGACCCATACATACATTTTGTGATATTATTTTTAACGTAGTTATGAATGTTAAATTATATATTACTTATATTTAATCTTCAATTATGTACTGACAAGTGTAAGGCTTAGGCTCATAGCACAATAAACATATATTATTATTATTATTATTATTATTATTATTATTATAAAGCAAAAATGCAAGTTCCAAATTTTTTTCAGATTATTTGTTATCCCTAAAATGTGCAAAATAGAAAATTTTGCCGAAATTAATAAAAACTGACGAAAATCTTACAATTTGATTTGAATCTCAAAACGTTGAAAACAATAGGAATATCATTAAAATTAAGTTACATTTTCTGATTTTACAATTTGTGTCTATAATAATCGATACTTTTTTAAATGTTTCTGGCACATACCTACCTTTTTACCATGTTTTACAAATTTCCTCAAAATTGTTATTAATTACAGTATTATTAAGTCTAAAAATGTTAATTTTGACAAACTTCATAATGCGCAACATTTGACGGATGTTTCGGTGTGTTCTAATAATATATTCATCATTTTGACTTTTTTCATTTTTTAATATTGCATATTTTTTGTATAAAAAATAAATAATAAGCTGTTAATATTATCTAACGAGTGTTTCTACTGTTTGATTGACAAAGAAGTAATAATTCCAATTTTAAAAAAGCCTAAAAATTAGGTTTGGGCTCATAACGAAGCGTAGCATCAAAAATAAAATGTGCAAGCTTTTCTAAACTTGATATTTTACTTCATACGCCACGCGTGTAAATACTGATTTAAAGTAAAGACATTGGCATTTCACATCGAGTGAGGTCACGATTATCAACTGTTGTAATAAAAAATGCGAAAAATGCGTTAAAAAAATGGTGACTCAAAATTTAAATTACCAAAATACCGGTACAAAATCGTTAAACTAGCAGTTCATTTTTGAGAGATTTTTTTACCATTTACAATCTCTCCTTCTATAGTGATACAATTGAAAAGTAATTGTCCAACATTACTTGATATTTAACACCTACAGTTACTACTTGGTATAATTTAAATTAAGTAGTATTAATGCAAGTCAAGTAGCTTGAAATTTAAACAACAAGCAGCCTCTGAATATACCTGAAGCTATAAATAACACAAAAAGAAGAAAATATTTTTAATTATTTTTACCATTTTCAAATATTTGACTAAAGCAGCAAGATTGTTTCCAAACTCAGTAAACTATGTTGAACCCTCGTGTTAAGCGTTCCATCCCAACTTTACATCAGAGTCGGTATTCCTTTGAAATAAACGTTCACTTGATTATACGAATTATAATTATTGCCGAAAAGCTCCCATTTAAAATTAAATAAATATACAAAATAAATAACAAACAACTATAAATAAATACACACCGCTGAAAATATTATTTACACGCGCTCAAAGCAAAAATCGCGTTTAATTCCAGTTTGAATTACGCAACGGCGTAAAAGGGTAAATTGATTCGGGAGTGTTATCGAATGGAATTCGATTGCATAAAGAGGCATCGCTGAAAAATTAAATATACTCGTGCATGACGCAGTATCGGATGCCGTTTTAATTAGGAAATAGACGTAGTTTATTAAATGAGCGCGTTTTAAATATTGCAGTTAAATAATTTATGATATGCACGCACACTGAAACACTACCGAAAATTAGTAGTAAATATTGATGTGTTCGGGTAATAATTGATTATTTCGTTTTATGTATGTTTTATTACCGCGATATAAAATGCATGTGTTGTTAACGGGAATGAACCGTGTTTTTATTTAAAGTACTTTAAATTTAGAATAAATGTATGATCTCTTTTTGTAAGTAGTATACAATTAATTAAAAAATAGCAGCTCGATGTAAAATTCATCAAAAACATTAAATATTATGAATGTTCCGAATATCATTAGGGTTGTTGAGACCTTTACAACGTGGTATAACTACAATAATCAAATAATTAGTCCTTAAATGGTGCTGATGATATATCGACTAATCATTCGAATCATTCGAATGATAATCGATCATACGAACGATCAATATGATTATCATTTATTTGATCACTCAAATGATAATTTTATACCGGGAATTTTTCTTTTAAGTATACATATCCGGATGCATGTAAATATTGTGGTATTTGTTTTTTATAGGTAAATTTGAAACTTCTAGCAAGTGTATCCACTCCCAGGTTATGCATGAAGTAAAATTTCGAGTTTAGAAAAGCCTGAAAATTTAGTTTGGTCGCGTAACGAAGCGAATTATTATTATTAATATTTTATACTTAATACATTGTACTCATATATGTACTTAAGTAATTATTGTTACGTACTTGTACTTTTTATTCGAGTACATTTTGTGTAGAGTAATTGTACTCAGTACTCGAATACATTTTACTTGTACTCGGAACAACTCTGTTCCGTTCAATATTAGAATAAACACAAATTAGTTTGTTGTAGTGTACAGTATTTATGAATTTGACATTAAACTAAATTTTGTTGATTATTAAATGTATTTCAAATTTCAAACTATTTTCTTTAAATGTTGTTGTTTTTCTAAGACTACTTTTACTAAAAACACACACACATTTTTTTTTTGTAAATATCATTAATCATATGTAAAGTTATTTAAATTAATTTAATTAACTTTAAATATTCTAATATGATAGTGCCAGATGAGAAATTAATTCAAGAAATCATTAAACATTAATATTTAAAAATTTCTAGTAAATTGAAGATTGTTTTGCGAGAAATCATTATTTTAAAAAGTAGGAGTTTCTTTGAGCATTTGTAATACATATGTGTTGTCGATATAATATAATTTAAAGACTTAAGAAACTAATAACAAGCTATATTCTGTGTATAAATACAACAAAAAAATCTCAACTGCGATATAAATGACAGGAGCTCAAAGTTGAAGAAAATAGTCAACTAATGTTATTCATATCGTTTATATAAATTACAAAAGCAAAAATAAGCTTTATTTTTCTTTAAAAACAAAATTATTTCACAGGAAACTGACGTTGCATTTAAAAAAATCCTTGAAATTTATTGAAACTTCAGATTTCTTAAAATGTACCTAAATTGTAAAAGAAAAGATTGAGTTAAATTTTTCTATATGCAAAAGCAAACCTACTCAACTCAACAATAATCAGAAGCTTAAAGAACAAAATAATCTTACAGGAAATTCACGTTGCATTCAAAAAAATCCTTAAAAACTTTTGAAACGTCGGATTTCTTGAAATTTACATGAATTGTAAAAGAAAAGATTGAGCGCAATTTTTCTATATGCAAAAGCAAACATACTCAACTCAACAATAATCAGAGGTTCAAAGTTGTTATAGGGAATTTGTAAATACATATTTACAAATTAACTGAAAGAATTATTATTTACTCTAAGCCTTTCTAACGTAACTACCAATTAACAAATATTGTTTTTTTTTCACATAAAAACAAAATCTACTAAAGTTAAATTATAGACTTTAGTACATTTTGTTTTTATGTGGAAAAAAACAATATTTGTTAATTGGTAGTTACGTTAGAAAGGCTTCCAATTGTATGTTTTTTTATTTACAAGTTTAATAATGAACCTGTTTCTGTCAACAGTAATATTTATATTTTAGGTTTTCAAAAAAATGACTTTACTAGATTTTGATAAACTAATATACATACTATATCGAAGTAAATAAGAAAATCGAAGTAAAAAAATACAAGATTAAAATATACCTAATATAGTTTAGGAACCGCTAGGGAATCCGCTAACACTAAAAACAACGCATTTTCTGATGACTTGGCAATACTGATCATTTAGTGTAAGTTAACCAATCTACTTTCCAAACATAAGTAAATAATATAAGTCAATAACATTGTAAACTTATTTCAGTAAATATTTTTTTCTTTGTTTTTTATCTAAAATCTCAAAACTTTGAAAATTACAAACATTGTATAACAAAAATCATAATTATAATAAAAACTGTAAGAGTCAATAGTATGTATTTTAAAAGTTAAGGACAATCATTAAGGTCTTAAAAAATACGACATTTTGAGTTGCAATATTTGCTGGATTAAGTATCAATTACAATAAGTTTTGTAGTAATCGGTAAACATAAATATTTATATAAACATCATTTGATGTTTTTAGATGTTTCTGTTTACTTATAACAATAAGAAAAAGAAGAAGTTTATTCATTCAAATAGTGTGATTTGATAGATTTTAGACGATTTAATAATAATAATAATAATAATAACCAATCTAACCGAAGGCACAACGTCACCCATCTGTTTTACATGGATGACCTAAAACTATACGCCTCCGGTGAAAGAGACTTACAACAATCTTTAAAATGTGTTCAAGAGTACACGAATGCCATCGGTATGGAACTAGGGCTCGACAAATGTGCTTTGATACATCTGAAAAAAGGTCGAATGGATGGATTAGAAGAGGACGTGCAATTGGTGGACGGCAGCATAATGCACCATTTGAATGCCGGAGAGTCTTATGAATATCTAGGTGTACCGCAACATCGTTCCCAAGATACGGGCGCCGTTAAGTCAACTCTCCGGAACAAGTATAAACACCTGGTCAGACAAATATGGAGTTCTGAGCTATCAGGAAATTATAAGGTGCAAGCAACAAACATGCTGGCCGTCCCGATTGTTACGTATTCATTCGGTGTCATCAAGTGGACGAGAGAAGAACTGCACGCTCTCGACATAGACACCCGTAAGCGAATGCACCTCTTCAGAAGCCTGCATCCTAGGTTTTCGGTGGAGCGCTTATACTTACCACGTTCAGTAGGAGGCAGAGGACTCATAAACTTGGAAAGGGCACACGACAGAGTAGTCTTATGTACAGCATGTAAAATATCAAAAAGCTCAGATCCCTTACTGCGTTTGGTGCGAGAGCATGAGAAGGCAGGCACTGGAGCATTTCTATTCAAGGCAGCACAAAAAGTCTCGGAAAACTATGGGTTAGATTTCAGCAATGGTCGCGGGGAGCTCGCCAACCTATCTCCCGCCAAACTAAGAACCCAGCTAAAAGAAGCAGAAAACATGGACCTGCTCCGAAGCCATATGGACAAGTCAATGCACTCTATTTTCTTCAAGAATATTGAAGAACTTGGCTTGTCCAGACAGCTTACTTTTAGTTTTCTACGATCGGCTGGACTAAAATCCGAGACGGAGGGTTTTATCATCGCATGTCAGGACGGTGTAATTAACACGCTAGTATACCGTAGCCGCATAATGGGTGTATAAGTCCCCGATGTAAGCTGTAGAGCCTGCCATTCGGCCTACATCAATCGACACAACGCGGCACTGCGAGTCCTGTACTTCCATCTCAGGTACTCGTATGGCATAGATGACACTGCTGTGCTGCCTTACGCTCCTAGGGAAATGGACTCCGTCGTGGAGAATGAGAGGTGCCGGATATTCTGGAACTTTTCATTCCCCACAGTTAGGCAAATACAAGCAAACAAGCCTGACGTAGTCCTCATGGACCACCAACTCAAGACAATGTTTGTTATCGAATTCTCTGCACCGGCAGACGCAAACATTGTCTTGAAACATGAGGAAAAACGGAGGAAATACCAAGACCTTATATATGAGCTTAGCGCGCTGCACTCAGGCTACTCTGTCAAGCTGGTTGTCCTCATAATTGGTTCGTTAGGTGGTATACACCGGGCGCTAGTCGACAACCTAAAAACCATTCCGGCCTGCCGTGAGGCAACAAACACTCTAGCCGGACATATACAAAAGGCGGTTATCCTAGGCTCTCTTCGTCTACTTAGAGCCCACAGTAGCGGAAACCAATAGTTACCTTACCTCCAGGTTTGGAGGAGGTTGCTATTGGAAAACGCGGCTCCCTCTCTGTACAGTATCAGGGACGTATAGGCAAAGAGGGTAGTCCGGCATTAAAAAAAAAAATAATAATAATAATAATAATAATATCTTTATTTACAGAAACTCCATTATTACAAAATACTACAATTTAAAATTTATATAAGAATAAATAAAATACAATAAAACTTAAATTAAATTAAATAAACTACTAATAAATAAGTCAATTATTACATATTTGTCACTGCATTCATGTCAACAACTTTTAAATAACGCATCAATTCCTGCTGAGACATAGAAAATAAATCAAAGTTAAAATTGCGTGAAAAATTATTAGCATAGCGCATAAATTGACTGAAACAATTGTTGATACCATAATTAGTCCTGTGGAACGGTATTCGGAACAACGGTCTGTAGCGTGTTAATTTGTTATCAGCGCTAATATGGAAGTCAATTTGAGACAGAATATCAGGGCATTCAACATCCCCATTAATAATTTTATGAAACAGCATCATAATCGCAGAAACTCTTCTGCTGCTTAAAGTGTCTAGACCAAAACTAGTCATTAGAGTTTCAAGATTTCTGGTATTCCCATTACCGATCTTATAGGAAAGAGATTTTAAAAATTTGTTTTGAACAATTTCAATTTCATCTTGATAACACTTCCGACTAGGTGACCAGACACATGAAGCATACTCCAGCTGAGAGCGCACAAAAGCAACATAAATGGTTTTATAAGATGTGGGATTTAAATTACGGGAAATTCTTCTAATATAACCTAACATTCTAGCTGCCGAATTGCATATATTACTGATGTGACTAGAAAATGTTAGCTTCGCGTCAAAGAGGATGCAAGATCTTTAATCTTTATAATTTTAGATAATGCAATTTCCTCGATTTTATAAATGAAATCATGGTTCGATCGTTTTCGTGTGAAAGTAATTGAATTGCATTTATCTGCGTTAAAAAATAACTGATTACGGCAACACCAACCGCGAACAGATGACAGATCCTCCTGAAGCAATGCACAATCATTAGATGATTTAATTTCTTTAAACAGCTTCAGGCCATCAGCAAAAAGTAGAAAGTGTGAGTGTTTGATTACTGCTGAAATGTCATTAATAAATAAAAGAAACAACAAAGGTCCGCAATGCGACCCTTGAGGTACCCCTGACGGAACATGCATGATTTCAGAAAGGTGGTTTTATATTTTTACACACTGAGTCCGATCAACTAAAAAATGTTTAATCCATTTACAAACAGATTCATGGAATCCTAATGATTTAAATTTTGATACTAAAATGACATAATGTACTTTATCGAATGCCTTCGAAAAATCTGTATAAATAGCATCCACTACATTTTTATTATCTAAGGCATTGCGTATGAATGATTCATAAATTAATAAATTTATTGATGTTGACCTACCATTTCTGAAACCATGCTGTTCATTTATTAAAACGTTTTTACTCATCCAATACAATTGTTCAGTTAATAATTTATCAAATAACTTAGGTATTGCTGACTGAATATTTTGTACATTTTCAGGTGTCGTTGTTTTTTATAAATGTTAGATTTGAAGCTTCTAGTGTTTCCGCTCCTTAATCAGGGTTATTATGTTTAAAACACTTTGTTTTAAAACAGTGTTTTAAACATGTTTAAAAACAGCCGGTTTTGATTCAAACATGATTTAAATCTTAAATTTGGTTAAAACGTTTTTTTATTATCTTAAATTTGCTAAATTATAGACTTTAGTACATTTTTTTTATTAATCATAACATTTTAATACAACAAAATATCACAACTGTGTGTGCATAAATGTGATATTTAAATACAGCGATTTTTTCTATCAGGTATACATATGCACACACTGTAAATTTTACGACATTCGTTGTTTTTTTTTTAAGATTTCAATTTGAATCTCTAAACGGGAGTTTTCCACTCCCAGACTAAGCATGAAGTAATATTTCGAGTTTAGGAAAGCCTGAAAATTTGGATTGGCCGCGTAGCGAAGCGGAGCGGCCAATCCAAATTAGGCTTTTCTAAACTCGAAATTTTACTTCATGCGCCACACGTATAAAACACTGAAATATCGTAAAGTTTAATATATACGGCTTTAGCAATCTAATATGTAGATGTGAATAAAACATGAGTCAAATTCTGTACTGAGCAAATTGTTTAAAACAGTGATTATAGGCTTATTGGGTTGCCTCTAACTTATTCAAAGTTGCCTATAATCGTTGTTGTGTGTGTGTGTTTTTTGAACTTCAGAGTAAATCAGTGTTTTTAGGCGTGGCGCATGAAGTAAAATTTCGAGTTTAGAAAAGCCTAATTTGGATTGGCCGCTCCGCTTCGCTGCGCGGCCAATCCAAATTCTTAGGCTTTTCTAAACTCGAAATTTTACTTCATGCTTAGTCTGGGAGTGGAAAACACTCATTAAAAGCCTCAAATTAACCGCTTTGAAACAACGAATTCCCGCAAATTCATGAACGCTGTAATTATCGGGATTTGTTTACTCAAAAGAAAAATTACCTGGTTTAAACACGTTTTAGTCGTGTTTTAAAAATGTTTTAAACACGTTTTAAACATTTTTTTATTTGTCAATGTTTTAAACGCTGTTTCAATAAAAAAAAACACGTTTTGTAAAAAAACTGATTGTTTTAATTAAAAGAAAAAAACACGTTTTTTTTAACAGCCCTGTCCCTAATTAAGCACGAAGTAAAATTTCGAGTTTAGAAAAGCCTGAAAATTGGTTTGGTCGTGTAGCGAAGGAAAGTGACCAAACCAAATTTTTAGGCTTTTCTAAACTCGAAATTTTGCTTAATGCGCCACACGTATAAAACAATGATTTCAAATTAGGTTCAAAATGTACCGGTTTTGTTTGCCTATCCGAAATCCCAGTGTATTTTTACATTTAAAAATCTAGTAGAATTATTTCTTTCATTTTCATGCTGAATTAAGCATAAATAAAAATTTGATTTGAAGAAAATATAATCATAGTTTAATAAAACGGTGATTAATTTGCCACTGAATTTAACATGAATAAAAATTTGATTTGAGGAAAATATAATCATAGTTTAATGAAAGGGTGATTAATAATACTTAAATGATGTTTTGATAATGTCATAATATAATTTTAAATGTTATCCTTATCGAAAATCAATAACTAATTGCTCTTCACTATTGTAAATTATGGTAGAAACTAAATTAATTAGACAATTAAAAACATTTCAAAAACGAAAATTTTCTCGGAGTTGGACCGAACAAGGGTATCTTTTTCGGAACGGAATATTGGATCCGAACTAATATGTTTTTGTTTACATGAACCGGAACTAAAACCGAAAGGAACAAAAAAAACAGATCGAAGCCTTGCTTTAAACTGATGATAGTTGCTTGTCTCTAGCATAAAAAATGTGTTTGTAGTGGATGCTAGAAGTTAGTGTTCGTTTTCTTTTGTAACTCTTTCTAGGTAATTTTATATAGACGAAATTATTGTAAAATCAGTTTTGTTAGAGGGAAATAATTATTTTTGTATTGCGAGAGCAAAGTGATCGATTGGCGCTCAACGCGCAGCAGAGAGCGCTAATCTCTTAAGATCGCCAATCACACTTTACGCTCAAATTACACACACTATTTTTCCTACAATCGCCTCAACAATGTGTAACAAACATTTATTTCAAAAGTTTCAAACATATTTTCTGAACGGTATCTATTTTATTGATTACAAGAGTTTTTTTTCTACAATTGCACTAATACAATTTCTTTAACGCTGACTACAGCAGAAGTACCACTTTTAGATTTCTTAAATGCAATTTTGCATGTTGAAACCATTTTATCTAAAGAAAATAATATACAAAAGAGTGTTTAAACGGTCTCATATTTTTAGATAAATTAATGTTTAGAACATTTTTTACCATACCTTGTAACTTATTCACAGGGTGTCCACAAAGGGTACGCGGTTTTTGTAAATTGAATAAAAAAATAAATAAAAGTCATAAAAAATAAAGTTTTATATTAATTTTTAGACAAAGTTTTGAAAAATTAAGTGCCAAAGATTACGTTGTCCAAATGTTGACCCTCACGCCGCTGGCACTCCTCTAACCCAGTGGTCTCCAAACTACGGCCCGCGGGCCAAATCCGGCCCGCGACTTGCATGAATCCGGCCCGCGATTGTTCGTATTTTTTTTTGTAAATGTCATATTTTGAAATATTGTAACAATTGTTCCTTAAATTTTTCATAATTTTATAAAATTAATCGGATCTTGGCCGACTTTATTATGTAGAATTGTATTTGTGGCCCGCGAAGAAGATTTGGAGACCCAGGCTCTAACCGATAACGTAAATTAGCCGCAACGCGTCTACACATTTCTCTTAAAATTGCGGTCATTTTGGTGCGAATGTTCTCCTTCATTTGCAGTACAGTTCGTGGTTTGTTTTAATAAACTTTTGCTTTAAGGTATTTTTTTAAAGACCGGCGAGGGTGAGCACTTACTGTAAACTGTGAACGGTATTGCGATATGTTAAAGAACTGTTTGGTTCCACAACTGCAGGTGTTTGAAGGTTTTAATATGGAAACATGGTTTCAACAGGATGGGGCAATTTGCCATATCTCAAATCAATTACTTGAGGTTCTCAATGAACTTTTCCCGGAATAAGTAATCTCTCGCATCAACTGGCCTCCGAGAAGCCCCGATCTTACACCCGTTGATTATATCCTATGGGGCTACCTTAAAGAGAAAGTTTATAAAAACAAACCACGAACTGTACTGCAATTGAAGGACAACGTCCGCACCGAAATGGCCGCAATTTCCAGAGAGATGTGTAGACGCGTAGTGGCTATTTTCCGTTATCGGCTAGAGGAGTGCCAGCAGCGTGAGGGTCAACATTTGGCACTTAATTTTCCAAAACTTTGTCTAAAAATTAGTATAAAACTTTATTTTTTCTAATTTTTATTTATTTTTTTATTAAATTTTCCCTTTGTGGACACCCGTACTTCTCCACTATTTTTCACGTTGGCTAAATCGTAAGGTGTTCTTGATCATTGACCACCATGCATTATATTATTAAGTTGGGTTATTGTAAGATTTTTTGACAATTCCTCGAAAAACGTCAAACTTAGTGAGCGCAAAATGTTTTTGCCGCTTTGGAGCGGTAAAGTGACATTAAGTTACGTCTCCTCGGGAAACGCCCGCTTTCCGATATCTGTTGCGAGCATAGAAGCCTAGTTTCTATAGAGATTGTAGGAACAAAATAGTTGTGGTATTTCTAGTATCAAGAATATCCACGATTTATATCAGATTAAGAAAAATGTGAGTTAATTTCCCTAATGAGAAAATCTATTTTTCAAATGTTTCTATTTGTTCTTACATTTCAGAAAATCAATAAGCATTACGATCTTTTAAAAATATTAATTTAAATGATGATTAGAATCATCATTTAAATGATGATTCAAATTATCATTTGAATGATCATTCCTATTATCAGTTGAATTTTGGTGGCCGCGCCGGGTTCACACTGAATTTCTATAAATTTATAAAGTGTATCTAGTATCTCTTTGTTTATTTATCCCAATTTCATATTTTGTAACATTTAAACAGTTTCAAACAAGATTGAGATTTCAAACAACTTTCCGTTCCCTTATACAAATTATATGATTGATCGCTATTGGATGATGCGTGTATTTGCGTGGAATAAAGTTATCGGTCCGAAAGTTTTCAGCGAGGGTGAAAGTGTGAATCCGAAAGAATAGGGAAGTTATTAGATGCTGACGGGGCAAGATCTTCGATAGGGAGAGCATTTCAAACAATATTTTCTCCGAGCTTACTCAACAATTTTCTATATACAACGGAAGCACCAACCGCGATTTTTTTGTTAGAATGTAATTCTCCAGGCCACTGCGTCACTTTAATTATCTGCGTCGCCGTCGGTGTAATTAGGGACATTTGTGATTTCTTGGAAGGGCTAAATGGTTTGTTTAAACAGTTTGTAGATGGGATCTTCTGGGGTTGGTTTAATTACATAAATGGCGTTATGTATTGTCCTAAATAAATTTGGATGTTGGAATGGTTCGGATTAATTTAATACTAACACTTGTATTATCTTAAAAATATAATAGGTGTGCACACACATAATTTAACATTAATGATGCACGTGAGGGCAGGTGGTAGCCGAGCGGCAAAGTCGCCGGACAGTATATCGCTACGCGACCAATGCAAGTTTGCAGCCTTTTCTAACCTCAAAATTTTTCTTTATTTTTAATAAAGGAGTGTAAACATTTGTTAGTAGCTTCAAATCAACAAATCAATCGCTTTTAAAAAACAACAACAACAATCGAGATACAAGGAATTTTTCTTTTAGGTAAACATATGCATAAGCTGTAAATTTTCCGACATCCGTTGTATTTTAAAAGAGTTTAATTTGAAGCTTTGAACGAGTGTTTTTCACTCCCTGACTAAGCATGAAGTAAAATTACGAGTTTAGAAAAGTCCAGTAAAAAAATTGTCTGGGCTTTTCTAATCTCGATATTCTACTTCATACCTCGCGTATAAAACACTGATTTCAAGTGAGGTTGAAATATACATAAATTTCACAATATTTTAGTGTTTATACGCGTGGCGCATGAAGTAAAATTTCGAGTTTAGAAAAGCCCAGAAAATTTGTTTCGGGTCGCTGCGCGACCCTCGACAAATTTTCACGGGGCTTTGCTAAACTCGAAATTTTACTTCATGCTTAGTCTGGGAGTGGAAACACTCGTTTAAAGCTTCAAATTGAACTCTTTAAAAAAACAACGAATATCTATAGATTTAAAGAAAATAATTTCTCTTAGGTAAACATATGCATAAGCTGTACATTCCGACATTCGTTGTTTTTTAAATGAGTTCTATTTGAATCTTCAAACGAGTGGTTCCACTCCCAGACTAAGCATGAAGTAAAATTTCGAGTTTAGAAAAGCCCCGTAAAATTTTGTCGAGGGTCACGCAGCGACACGAGACAAATTTGCTGGGCTTTTCTAAAGTCGTAATTTGACTTCATGCGCCACGCGTATAAAACAGTGGTTTCAAGTGAAATTCAAATATACATAAATTTCACAGTATTTTCGTGTTTTATACACGTAGAGCATGAAGTAAAATTTTACTCGAAATTTTACTTCATGCTTAGTTTGGGAGTGGAAAGCACTTGTTTAAAGCTTCAAATTGAACTCTTTTAAAAAACAACGGCTATCGGAAAATGTACAGCTTATGCATATGTTTACCTAAAATAAAAATTCCCTGTATGTTGCTTAGTTAACAATATCAGTGATTTTCCACATGTTACAGTGTGTAAAAAAATAGTAGAAATAAAAGAGTTCAAATTGAACTCTTTTAAAAAACAACGAATATCGAAAAACCAAGGGAATTAATTATTTTTTTTACTTTATGCGCCGCGCGTATAACACATAGATTTCAAATGAGATTCAAATATACATACATTTCACAGAATTTAAGTGTTTTATACGCGTGGCGCATGAAGTAAAATTTCGAGTTTAGAAAAGCCCCGTGAAAATTTGTCTCGGGTCGCTGCGCGACCCGAGACAAATTTTCACGGGGCTTTTCTAAACTCGAAATTTTACTTCATGCTTGGTCTGGGAGTGGAAACACTCGTTTAAAGTTTCAAATTGAACTCTTTAAAAACAACAACGAATATCTAAAGATTTAAAGAAAATAAGCTATATTCGGAATACGTATACTTTAAAGAAAAACTCCCTGTATGTATTCGTATAAGAAAATTCCCTGTGTAGTGCAATACTAAACATTATCCTTATAAAGTACAAGATTTCCTAGAAAATTAATAAATTCTCTTGTACATGAAATATGTTTTCTACCTTTAATAAAGTCAGTCTGAATATTTTCCAATATCATGCAGCAAAATTGAGTAAGAATGTCTAATATCTCCTCACGTGCCCTATCGGGGTGAAATTATGTTGTTTGAATATATGCATTTGGAACGATATGAAAACATATTTCAATTCGCATCAATTTTATTTTTACAATATTGTAAGCGCCGCACGCGCCCGCCTTTTTTAAAGATTAATATTTAGAACGCTCTCACATACATATTGTTGAGTAATGTTTATTGCTGCCTGGAGGATATATATGTTATATATAAAATATCTATAGAGGAGGCCGACCACTTCAACTGAGATGTTTTGGATCGCTTCGGAATAAATTCGCCATTCGGTCATATTTATGTGGCATCGCTGAAATGGAACGCACAAAAATTGTAAGCTATAAATAATGGAGGCAATTGGCATATCGTTTCAATATATAAGTAATCATTGTAAAATGGAAATCAATCTGTTTTTAAATATGGCTTTAAATTAGAATACATTTCTGTACAGTAATTATGATGACATTTTCTAAATTTTTATTTTACTATTTAAAATAATCCCCTATTTTGCTTACTAATTTTATGAAAAATCGTCAATAAATTATTTAAACATTTAAGCAAGCATATACTCACCTTCAACGCAATGTTATTTTAACACAATTTAAATCTAACCTTTACTGTTTTTTGTTGTTTTTAAGTTAAATGCAACATTATTGTAATAACATTTAAGCGTTAAATGTAACTTTTAGAATAGGCTGTAAAGCAACATTGTTTTTTGCTTTAATATAAAATTATTTAGTTTACTTTATTGTCAGTTAATCATGAAGTAAACAATTGTTTACTTTATGATTAACTGACAATAAAGTAAACTAAATAATTTTACAAGATAAATTCAAATTCAAAACTATTTCAATTCGAGAAAATAAGCTTACCCGTCTTATAGTTTGCACACTTTAAATATAATATATAAAATTACAAAAATGTTATTCGTGAAAATGCAAACAATGTCTTAATTAATAAGACATTGTTTGCATTTTCACGATTAACATTTTCGTAATTTTATATATTATAAATAATTTTATATTAAAGCAAAAAACAACATTGCAAGTGCTATTAGTTCAGCTTTACAGCCTATTCTAAAAGTTACATTTAACGCTAAAATGTTATTACAAAAATGTTGCATTTAACTTAAAAACAACAGTAATTATGAAAAATAACTAAATTCCTGTAACTAACAAAATTAACAAATTAAACTTAATAATATTTTATAACCACGGGTCCATACCCGATTAGCAACTAAATATCAACTTTTTATAAATTTATATATAAATATACATGTAATTGCTTGTTGACAATAATGATTGTTTGTTGTTTTTGTTGAAATATTTTATATACAGGGAAATTTTCCCTAAAGTATACATAACTTAATACTCTGTAAAAGTTCAGGCATTCGTTATTTTTTAAAAGTGTTCAATTTGTAACTTTTAATAAGTGATTCCACTCTTTGATTAAGCATGAAGTAAAATTACGAGTTTAGAAAAAGCTGAAAACTTGCTTTGGTCGCGTAGCGAAGCGGAAATGTTCAGGCTTTTCTAAACTCCAAATTTTACTTCATGCGCCACGCGTATAAAACATTAATTTAACGTAAAGTTCAAATTATACTGCTTTAGCATACTATATATATTTTAAATTTCACAATATTTCAGTGTTTAATACGGGTGGCCCATGAAGTAAAATGTCAAGTTTAGAAATACCTAAAAATTTGGTTTGGACGCGAATTTTCAGGCTTCTCCATAATCGAAATTTTACTTCATGTTTAATCAAGGAATGAAAACACTCAGACGTTTCAAATTTAACACTTTTATAATAACAACGAAAGAAATTTACAAAGTAGATGATATGAAGATATGTATACTTAAAAGAAAAATTGTATTGTATGTTGTATCGTTTAAGTAGCTACAACTACTTTATGTTTAAACTATTAATGATTTCGATAGCTAACGCCATCTAATGCTTCATAGTGGCATCGTCAGTGACACGAATGCACAAAGTGCATATACAGGTCACTGTTTCGTCCACGAGCGAGCAGAACTCTGTTTGTGAAACCAGAAAACAAATATCAAAATTGAATTTGTGTTCAGTATTCCGACACCAGGTACCCACAGACGCGTTTCGGACTTCATGGTCCGGCACCAGGTACCCACAGACGTCTGTGGGTACCTGGTGCCGGAATACTGAACACAAATTCAATTTTGATATTTGTTTTCTGGTTTCACAAACAGAGTTCTGCTCGCTCGTTGACGAAACAGTGACCTGTATATGCACTTTGTGCATTCGTGTCACTGACGATGCCACTATGAAGCATTAGATGGCGTTAGCGTTTAGCATTACCTGGTGCCGGAATACTGAACACAAATTCAATTTTACTTTATGTTTTATTATTTTGAAAATTCTTGTGTTGATCATTATAGAGAAAATGTGCAAGAGTTAAAATTGAGGATTTTAATACTGGTAAATTATAAAAATTCTTTTCAAAATGTACCGCAAACAAATACGAGTATTTGATGTTTTTGTTTTGCTCACTACATTACAACCATATCGTGTATCGTGTTTGTAAAATTATAAAAAGGTTATTTTCCGTTAATAAAGATATTATAAATTTTAATTGATTTATTAGAATTAAAAAAAACAGGTTTCTGTGGTTCAATCAATATATGTGAGCTTGAATAAATTCATGTGTATCAAAACTATTCAAACAAGTTATCTCGGTCAAGTCGATTATTCAAAAAATATCTGTACTTGTTGATAATGAAGGTTTAAATTAAATTACACTTGGTTTGTTTCACAATTTTTTACTTTACTATTTACTCGACTAGTTTCGCGTTTTACAGCATTATCAGGAGTGAATTACAAAAGATACCAACAAGCTTATATATGGTCAGGTAATAAGGGATTTTAAGATTGGGGAATTCCAAATATCCTCATTGTCGTTGACGAGGTGTTTTCCGTCTTTTATTGCCCTATTTATTTCTAGGCCTTCCCTGAGGTTTAAATTACGGCCCTTATTACCTGAATATAGAATTTTGAAATTATTAACATCTATAAAGTGGTTGTTAATTATACAATGTTTTGAAATCCCTGTACACTGTTTGTTATTTATAATTGATTTTTTATGTTCTGTTAGTCTTGTCTGAAAAGTTCTTCCTGTTTGTCCTATGTATAATGCATCACATTCACTGCACTTTAGTTCGTACACTCCACACTTTTTTAATTTGTCTATGAGGGGTTTATTGTTTATTAGTAGTTTTCCTAAATTTGTCTGGTTAGTGCATATGATGCGAAATTCATTACCCTTTATATTGTTTATAATTCAAGAAATATCTGTACTTGAATTTATGTGATTAAAACGTCTGCGGATCCTTAAAAAATAGGTCGGATTTATTCAAATGAGATTTAAATGAGTCTCGGCCCTTTTCACGTTATCCCGGTAAACCTGTTAGGTCCTTGTAAATCTATTGCATTAATTAGGTCTTTAGATCTCCAGATGGCTTTCAAATAATCCGTTCATTTAACATTTCCATTATTTTCTTTAGATTGTATTGCATTTTATTTATTTAAATAAGAAAACGTTAAAAGCACATACAGGGTAATAAAACAAAGGTCATTTCATTAACAATGCACAGTTCGGCAACACTACAGACGCGAGGATACTGATTTTTACGTAAGTTATAGTTTAATGCCCGGTTCACATTATTCCAGTCCAGTATTCCAGCGAGTTAATCCAATTCAGTGTTGGACTACATTATTCCAGTCAATCAATGCGTGTTAACAAAAAACAACAATGGTGTTTAACGTTTAATACAGCACTGAATTGGCCACACTACACTACACTATTCCAGTGGCGCTGGAATGGGAGAGCTGGAATGAAAAAGTAGACCAACGATCTAGTCACTGGACTTGACGATCACTGGAATAGGTGCATCCAGTGATGGTTCACATTATTCCACTGGCATTCCAGCGCTGGTTTCAATCGCTGGACTGGGATAATGTGAACTGGGCATAGGGCTTAAGGAAGAAGCCAGTGTTTGTGTTTTAAGGATAGGTTGTTTTATTATTTAATAACGTGAGTTAAAAATGGAGCCCGCGCCGTTCTCGGGTACTATTGAGGATCAAAGATAAAAATATTGAAACGAAGATTTGACGTTGAAGGTTAACCTTTGTTGCATCGAATCATTATTGATGAAATGCGGGTTCGAGGCTTTGAACCAGAGTTAAAATCACAGTCAAATAAGTGAAGGGGTCAGTCATCGCCACGTCCAAACAAATTTCGTCGAGCTCAATCTAAGGTCAATCAAATGATGATCTTTTGCATAGTAATCATATGGAATCTTTATGACAGACAGAGCTCCATGTAAATGAAGTGCCACACAAGCATATTATTGTGATTTCATTAAAAAAATAAACCGAGAAATGCAGAAAACCCGACCTTAGTTAATCGAGGCTGGGCCACGCATCCTCCACAACAACGCACGCCCGCACATGTCGTAAGTGAAAAGCTGTGCGATAACAGTTGGGAAGTGTTACCTCATCCACCCTATGGTGTTGACATAAGTCAACTAGACTTTGACTTATTCCCAAAGTTGAAACACCCTATACAAGGACGTCGTTATTGATCTATAAAAGAGCTTTCTGTCGCCGGTACCCGAGCCATTAGTCAGATGAAGAAAGATGGCGTATTAGATGGTATTGTAAAGCTTCTCCAACGTTGAGACTCGTTCATTGAGAAGCAGGGAGATTATGTTGAAGGATTGTAAAAAGATTATATCAAAAAATAAACATGAGTTATGTGCGCTTTACTGCTCACTTAGACGCGCCCACATGCACCTGCACTTACGCTGACCATATATTTTTATTGTAATAAAACTAATTGTAATGAAACGAATAAAGAGATTCTGTAAGTGACTTGCATCGAGCATTGTTATTTTGCATTTCTCACTTTTCAAAACGCGAACTCAAAATCTAGAAAATAACTCATGTTAGGAAATAAAAAAATATGTGCAATATTTATGGAATGACCCTCGTATAATAAACATAAAAAAACGTTAAGCAAAGCTAAACGTTAAAACTAATAAGTTCCAATCATTGTTAATTGAAAAAAGGATAGCACAATTATTATAAGTGTATTAAAGGGATTATATTGATTATAGATCCCCATGTATACCTAAATAAAAAACATATTGGTACTAAATGCAACCACTAATATACAAGCCTAGATCACATATCTACAGAAACTTCAAATTAATCAATATCAAAATATTAACAATTACCATAAAGAAAATTTAACATAAAGAAAAATTGAGTTTGTCAATAGTTTGCAGAATATTTACAAAATATAATAACGAATTAATACTAATATCGACTTTCTGCAAAAATTTTGTCTCATTGAGACAAGTCTCCAAATATTCATTGAAACAACTACTTCTCGAGCTAATACCCCGACAGATATAAAATTATACAATGAATATTTGAGTTACACGACAGCTTTACTGTTCTATGCATAATTTATATGCAAAATGCAACATCAGGTCAAATTATTTAAAATCATCTAGTTTGGTGAGAGAATAATTTGACCTGATGTTGCATTTTGCATATAAATTATGCATACAACAGTAAATCTGTCGTGTAACTCAAATATTCATTGTATAATTTAATATCTGTCGGGGTATTAGCTCGAGAAGTAGCTGTTTCAATGAATATTTTTAGAATTATCTCAATGAGACTAAATTGTTGCCGAAAGTCGATATTGAGTAACAATTACCTACCAATTAATTACATATAAACATGTTTTCTTACTACCCTGTATTATCCAATCTTACTTACATTTCATTTTGTTTCTTTTTTCTAATACAATTCTATGAGAACACGCAAAGTTTTTCCTTTTTCTATTAATGGTATTCGTCGACAACAAACGCACAAGTGAAATATAGAATGAAAGACCGTTTTCTTTTTTTTTTCGTTCTGTCCTTGCGTTGAAAGCAATTTCCTAGACGAAATGAGAACGTTGTAGTAGGCTCCCCGTATATTTTTTTCGTTTTAATAGTAAGGGTAAATCACCACCTTCCATTTACGAAGTCCTCCACGCCCTCATACTAATCACTCTAGAGCTTTTACACAAAAGCTTTAGTCTTTAAAATACACATGCCGCCATTTCCCTTTGTTTCGCAAAGCTTTCATCCCGTCGTTGCACCACTATGTAGCGATTATTATATATTCTACACTACATATCCCAGTATTTTTCTTTATGTATGAAGATATGAATCGATATTTAGATTATGTTTTACGAAAAATTGATTTATAAATCGTAGCATAAACAAATTATAGCATCATAATTAAATGAATTCTAAATAACCTTATTTTGCTATGGCTATTGGGTTATGTATAACATGGATCTCGTGCCTTAATGCTATTAAATTATTAAACATTCAACATGCGATTATTTACGCAATTAGAGAAAAGAATCGCACTATTAATGTTTTGTTGTATTCTACAACTAAGTATTGGCAATTTCATTCATACTTATGATTAAATTATTAGTTGTAAACTAACAATAGTAATCTACTAAAATATGTTAATATGTTATAGAAAGAACCGTATTAGAGTTAAAGCTGTATGCTAACGTCCAATAATAAGGCTGTAAGTTATTATTCTATGAAAAAAGAAAATAAACTTAAATAAAAATAGGTGATATTGTTTTTATAAATATAATTCTTAACTTGGAGGTCTTAAATATTTGTCCAGTGCTGAGAAATGTTATTTACGCTTACACAAAAAATATAATTTTTCCCAATCAAAGGATATTACTTTTTCTAACACTATTATAAGGATGAATATTTCATTTTATAATTTCTGAAAATATTATGAAGATATACAGAGAGTTTAATGTAACACCGAACATTTTCATGACGAAAATATTTCTTTTAAGTATACATATGCATTTAGTTGTACATTTTCCGACGCACGGTTTATTAAGAGAATTCAATTAGACTTTAAACGAGTGTTTTTCACTCCCAGACTAAGCATGAAGTAAAATTTTGAGTTTAGAAAAGCCTGAAAACTTGGTCTGGTCGCGTAGCGCGAAGCGCGGAGCGGCCAAACCAAATTTTCAGGCTTTTCTAAACTCGAAATTTTACTTCATGCGCCACCGGTACAAAACATTGATTCAATGTAAAGTTTAGCGGTGTGTTTTAAGCTTCGTAATATGTCAGTGTTTTGTACCGATGGCGCATGAAGTAAAATTTCGAGTTTAGAAAAGCCTGAAAATTTGGAAAACACTTGTTTAAAGCTTCAAATTGAATTCTCTTAGTAAACCGAGCGTCGGAAAATGTACAACGTATGCATATGTATACTTAAAAGAAATATTCTCATTATGAAAATGTTCGGTGTTACATAAAACTCTCTGTATATTTTAATTACTTGATATTCAATATTTGTTAAATACAGTATACATTTTATATTTTTAGAATCGTAATTGCATCTGTGTCTTTATTTAATCAACGAAAGAGCGCGCCCACTAAAATTACTGTTATTGGGGGCTAGCTCATTTAAACCTATGTATTTATTTTATATATGTCGAAATACTACAATTTAGTTAGTCTGGTAGAGGGAGCTAAAGCCCGCGAGCCAGCCCATATTTGTGCCCCTGACAACGTAAACCAACAAAAAATGTGTAGAAATGAAATTTGTTTCAACGTTGGAAAAAATCCAATAACTGGAAATAAAATTACTATGTAAAATAATAAAAATGAAAAACGTGACTAATTTTAAGACTCGTAAAAAACAATTTAATCTTAAATATTTAATTGATGAGGCGGATACATGATGAAACTCCATAATACTATTTGAAATAAAACAACGCAGTTGGGAGGGTTTCACTTTTATTGTTGAACACTGCAACATGTTTCACCACACAGTGGCTTCATCAGGCAGGTGTAATAATCATTATTTCATCTGCCTGATGAAGCCACTGTGTGGTGAAACATGTTGCAGTGTTCAACAATAAAAGTGAAACCCTCCCAACTGCGCTGTTTTATTTCAAATAGCAAAATATAATTTAATCTTAGATTTTGATTAAATTGTTTAGGAATACTCGATGCTTGCTGTGCTTGATGGAACAATACATTCATATTAGTAAAACACTTGTTTTGTTCTATGGTTGTATTTAATTTCGTAATATGAAACTTGGAAATTTATAATTTATGAGATTTTTTCTTTTTTCATCCAAATACCATTATTCTACAATATTACGTAATTTACGTAAACAATGATCAGTTCTGACTATTGTTTCCCGAAGTTAATTTTGTCAATAGTTACAGTTCTCTATTCAGAGAATTTTTCTTTCTGGTATACATATACCGATATACACGCTGTCATTTGTAAAATTTTGTGTTTGGAAAAGCCTGAAAATAGCAAAGCGGACCTATCAAACCAAATGTTAAGCCTCTTCTAAACTCTAAATTTTACTTCATGCACCACGCGTATTAAACACTGGTTTTACGTTTTGTTTTAGTTAAAAAACAAACTACACTCACAAATTATAAACGGAAATAGCGGAATTGTAAGATGTATTTAAAAAAAATTAAGTTACGGTAAGAAAATATTTTATTCAATAGACAGCAATCAATCCACAACCAGTTTGAAACCAATTTTAAAATTAGGAAACAAAAACGATCCAAAAATCAATCAACATTTAAATAAAATTTGCAAAAAATACAATTTCATTCCGGCACATTACATTTGAAAACATGACCAGTTACTGAATTCAGGGATTTACTCAGTCTGTTGCAATAAAAGTTGTAAATTGTGTATGGGACAAACAAAAATACACGCACAGATTAGCTTCAAAGAACAACATGGCTTAGCGCACAAATGTGTTAAGTGCAGTTTTTGGCTAAAATGAGTTGAGTGAACTTAATGTATGAGATGGCACACTTATCTCATTTTAGCAAAAAACTGCACTTAACATGGCTAAGCCGTCGATATGTAGGTACTATATTAAAAGTCAAAACCCTGACAAGTCTGCGATTGCTTATCAAACTTTGACAACAGGCCATAAATTCTGCAAAAATGTTAGAAGCTATAGAAATGAAGAAAAACAGGAACAGAATTACTTAATTCCGATTCAAGCTCAATAACTAAATCCGTATTGAATTTATTACCTAATTAGATAATCAAACTAATACTATTGTAAACCCTCCCTAGACCGATGCCCAATAATCCTTAATCCCCCTAGTTCTAAGATACCGCTTGTTCCTCAAATTTTAATTACTTTTTGGTTTCTCCGCCTTACCCGACTAGGTAATATATGTTTAATAAAATAAAACCTCTAGAGTGCCATGGAAAATATTGTAAGTTGGCAACTCGGAAATCATACATTATCATTATTATGTCTGACGTTTTATATGTCAATTCCTAAAGCGTGTAGGCAACTTAAGTTAGAAAAAAGATATAATCATGGCAATCTAGAGGATTTTTTTATTGAACATATGATATATTGTACACACTTTTCGTCTTGTATCCAGTTAGCTATTAATAATGAGTAAATAGTATTCGAAATGTACATCTTGCATTGAAAAATAAAAGTAAAGAGAGAAATATAACTGTGTTTTAATTAAGTGACTTAAATCTTGGATTCATTGCATTTCGATTTACCATGATTTTTGAGATTCTGAAAATGGAATCAGGGTAAAGGTGTATGGGACGCACGAATCTAAAGTTCGTTGGTCAAGGCGACTTACCGTTTGGTCGCAAATCAAATTTTAAGTTCCACTTTCGAGGTTATATATGGTCGTATTTTCGGCTAAATAAGCACATTACAGATACAAATTACACACATGATGAAATTTTCTCCAAAATGAGGACGTAATTCATCCAATTTGTAGTGTTATCTTTATTAATTCAGCCAATGTCACGATATTAGTTTTACCCTAGATTTGACGTCTACTGACGTTTATTTAAAATAATGGATATATAAATCGAGATTGATTATTAAATCATAGGTAATTTAATTTACGATATAAATAATAGATGACAACTAGGATATTTACTGCAATAATAAAATATTAACAAACAAACAATAGATAATAACACATATTACTTTTATATTTAATTCACTGTTTTTACAAAAATTAAATTTGTACGGCATATCCAGTTTGGTTAGTAGACACACAGCTAAATTTAAATACAATTAAAATAATTTAATAGAACCACACATTTTTCTATAAAATAATAAGATGCAGATAAACATTTTATTATGCTTAGGCGATTTTATGTGTTTTTAAGTTAGGTTAGTAGAAAGGTTTGCAATAGAATAAATTGCGAAAGTCTTTCTGCTCAAGTTAAATATTTCACATACTTCTAGGTTAGGTTAGGAGAAAGGCTTGCAATAGAATAAATTGCGTATGTCTCTTTGCAGACGATGACTATTCCACATACTTTTAGATTAGGTTAGGAGAAAGGTGTTCAATAGAATAAACTGCGTAAGTCTCTTTGCGCACGGTGACTATTCCACATACTTGTAGGTTGGGTTATGTTAGGAGAAAGGTTTGCAATAGAATAAATTGCTTAAATCTCTTTGCGCACATTAATTATTCTACATACTGTTAGCTCCTGAATATTTAAATATTAACATTAATATTTTACATCATTCCCAAAGATGTTTTTGTAAACAGTTAATATTTATTACATTACATTTATTACATTTTAATACATCTATTTTTTTATATCGTAAATTAGAGTACCTATGATTCTAATTTACGATATAAAAAATAGATGGCGCTAGATGTATTGAAATGTAATCTTGATTGATGTGAATGAATCTTGATTTATATATCCATTATTTTAAATAAACGTCAGTAGACGTCAATTTTAGTGTAAAATTAATATCGTGATATTGACTGAATTGATGGAGATAACACTACAAATTGGATGAATTACGTCATCATTTTGGAGATAATTTCATCTTGTGTGTAACAGGTATCCTTAATGTGCTTATTTAGCCTAAAATACGACCATATATAACCTCAAAAGTGGAACTTAAAATTTAATTCGTGGCCAAACGGTAAGTCGCCTTAACCAACGAACTTTAGATTCGTGCGTCCCATAGACGTTTACCTTGATTCCGTTTTCAGAATCATCTCAAAAATCAAGGTAAATCGATATACAACAACCCCCAAATCTTCACTTAACTCAAATAACTACACTAACTTATGTGTTATAATTTATGTAAATCTACATAAATAATCTGCTATTTTATTTGTTGGTTTGAATACAACTTGAATTTTAATACTGTTTTATTAGTCATCAATTGAATCGCCTAGAAGCAAAGGGGTGTATGCTTATAGGCGGGTCAATTGATTGATTTTTTTAACATATACTTAACTATTACGAGATTTTATTCGACGAATAACTGTTTGTCAATTTAAATGACGTTGGTGACAACTGACACTAATGTTATATTTTTTTTCTTTTTCAGAAGTAGCAAAAGGTTTTGATTCACACCTTCGAGGGCCCGCATTCGTCATGGAGCCACCGACGAGACTGGAATTCTCGAACTCCAGCGGAGGTTGGTTAGACTGTTCAGCATCGGGAAGTCCACAGCCGTCGATAGACTGGCTGTCGGTTGACGGAACTTCCGTCGGAGACGTTTCCGGTATCCGGAGGGTCCTCAGGAACGGAACTTTAGTGCTACTTCCGTTCGCCGCTGCAGCCTATCGGCAAGACATCCACAGCACTGTTTACCGTTGCGTCGCTTCCAATAACGTCGGCAGAATTATTAGCAGGGATGTGCAAGTTAGGGCTGGTAAGTGTCATGTTTACTGCTCGGGACGGATCTCGTCTTTCCCTTTTATGTTTACGTTCACGTTAAAAAACGGAAAAACAGCTCTCGGTTGTAAAAACTTGCTCATTGTTTTACGGCCGTTATTTCCGCAGGCTGGGCTTTTTAAATGCTTTGTAGATGTAAGCTCCATCTAGACTAAAACTTGTATAAGATTTTATAGATGTAGCCTATTAAAAACTAGATATGTCATGACTTTAATTCAGTATTGATCCGTAGAATTTACATGCCAAAGTGAATATGTGCAATTATTTTCTACGTATAAACGTATCTTTAAGAGTCGAATAATATTTGAAATTGAATATTTCTGGCAATCTGGATAGAAGAATGTTTACTAAATACGAGTATATCTAATTCATAGTAGCCATGATTTTGATTTACACGTATATCTCGATAAATATTAATAATTGAAGTGTTAGAACTGAATTAAATATTTCTGTGTTTGTATAGAAATAGTTAATACAAGATTGGTTTATAAGGAAATCCCATGTGATTCCCAATGATCTAATAACTACTAGATCGAGCGTTCGCAGACCCGTAGATGCTGTGCCGTGGCACCAACATCTGTCTATTCTTTACATATACGAAATCGCTGTTGTTGGAAAAGAATGGCACGAAGATCGGGCAAAACGCGCTCATTTACTGTGCGCTCTTATGAGAGAATATTAATTAATTCAATTCCTCCAGCAGGCCCAATTTGTCCACATGTAATTGAGAATACAATTTCAAAATAACTTAGTAAAAAAAGCAATCATACTGATTAATAAAATGTGTATTTATTTCTTTTTTAGTCGTTAAATGAATTAATTTTGAATACTCTTGTGGAATTTTTTGTTTTACATTAAAGAATTTATTTCTGTAATGTATACTCAATGTAAATTAATTTAAAACTAAATAAACCAATTCAATAAAATAAGTACTCTATGGATCTTGATCTACAATATGAATTTTTAAAGAAATAAATAATTTGTTACTATATAATAAAATAAAACACTTTAACTATGTTTGCATAACACAATATTTTTATTTTTGTGACTGCAGTTTCGGCAACTCAACTTGACATTATCAAAGAGAGTAATTTAAATTACACGAATGGTTATTTACAAAATAGCATAAAAAATGGGGGTATACACTAGATCAACCTGGTCGTTAACTAGGGGAATTTCCGGATTAGCGCCAGCTTTCTGTATTTCCAGGAATTCTAAGCGGTTAATTTTTCGACCCTTTTCGGCATAATGGACAATCTTAAGTACATCCTCGCCATAAGAATGGTTTTCATCGATGAGATGTTTAGCGAAATTTTATTTTTCTGTTTGATTTAATTAAAAATATCGCTGACGTTCTTTGAGCCGAGTTAATATTTAGTTATTTAATTGATTTTATTGCTTTAATTAATTTTAATTTAGTGTGCTTCGTTACTGCGGAATGAATTCGTTTTCTCGCAAAGATCCATTTTTTTAAATCTAAAGCTTTTAATTAAAAATATACTGCATAATCGATAACATGAAGTCATAACCCTATTTACCTGTGAAACCATCGCTGAGAAAAAACATTTTTTTTTCACTATGCTTCATTCATTTTAAGATTAATGTAACTAGAAGCCTGGTTTATACGGCTAAAATGGCGGAATCTGGTGACATTTTTGGGCGCAGAATTTAAAATTTGGGCATGTTGACCTGAAATCGGTTAGACCAAAATTCATTTCTAAAGGATAAGTATTTAAATAAAGCAGTTAAGCAACAGTATTTATAGTTAACTGTTTCTTGGATATCATATGACTCCTCTTGCAATATTTTTTAGTATTAATAAAGAACTTAATTATTTTTAAAATTACACAACTTACAGGGTTTTTCTATTGCATTTCACTATTGATCAAATGAGATTCACTATATCCCAAATATCTTTCACCTTGTTAAATATATGCCAAAAGATTTCCCGATTTACGAAATGAGTTTCACTATATACGAAATACTTTTCCCTTTAATATTTTTGCTGATCATTTTTGCAGTAACAATAACTTTCTTCTGGAAATATTTTATTTGTATTTATACATACAGGAAGTTTTTATTTTAAGTATACGTATTTCAAATTTAGCCTATTTTCTGTAAATCTTTAGATATTCCTTGTTTCTTTTAAGTTCAATTTGAAGCTTTAAACGAGTGTTTTCCACTCCCAGACTAAGCATGAAGTAACACGTATAAAACACTAAAATATTGTAAAATGTATCTATATTCGAACTTCACTAGAAATCTGTGTTTTATACGCGTGTCGCATGAAGTAAAATTTCGAGTTTAGAAAAGCCCAGAAAATTTGTCTCGGGTCGCTGCGCGACCCTCGACAAATTTTCACGGGGCTTTTTTAAACTTGAAATTTGACTTCATGCTCAGTCTGGGAGTGGAAAACACTCGTTTAAAGCTTCAAGTTGAAGTCTTAAAAAACAACGAATGTCGAAAAATTTACAGCTTAAGCATATGTTTACCTAAAAGGCAAATTCACTCTATGTAACACTAGTGTTATCGGGGTGCGGGACGTCGCTTGCTATTGTGCTAATTTTTATAAAGAGCATGAGTTATGCACTAACGACGTTCCTCCGTAACAACTCCGGTGGCTCAGGATTGGTCACACACAAAATAATAATAATAAATTGACTTACCTAAATATCCTTGGTCAAAAGGCACTCATTTTTATTGTATACAAAACAGGTTGTTTGAATTGTATGAATTTAAAATGACTATTGATTTGAAAAAACAACACTTAAAATTTATTAACAAGAAAAAAAAAGTACCAACAAAAAATGTAATGAATGAAACAAATGAACACAGAAATACAATGATTAAGTTAAACAAACAATGATAAAATGAACGATGATAAAAATATATGAAATGAACAAATGAATGAAATTGAACGAACGTGATGTGACGATTCAATGAATAATGACACCGACAACTTATAGGTACGCGACGACTTACAAATGATGAAAACTTCACTTGATAAACTTCGAACTTCACTTCATGTATCCTGAATGCGTTTTTGAACTTGATGTCTGGAGTTCGACTGCCTTGTGATGACCGAATCAAGTTTTCGAACTGTACTGACTTTCCGAACTGTACTGTCTTTCCTCTGTCTTCCGCTGTCTCTTATCTTCCCAACCACCGCTGTCTTCACCCCCGCCATGTATCTTGGGGGTGACGGTGATTGGTCGAGAACGTGGTGGAAGAAGCAGAGGGTGGAGTTTTCATATTTAGTTGAGGCCAAAAGTTTTGGGCCTCTGGTTTCCGACTGCTCCGGCGTGTCGAAGTTTGTGCTGCAGATGTTACGACCATAAACCTTTGTTCTCGCTGTTTTCCCGAAATTTTGAGAAATTCCCAAAGGCTTTGTTTTCATGGTCGTAAACATCTACAGCGCGCCGTGGGTTTTATGGCGCTGGTCCTCGGAGGTGCGGAATTTTATGACCTTCCTCGGGGTTGTAAACATCGGCCGGTGCTGGTCGCGCGGTTAATGATGGGGTGGTTTGCAAGTCGTCATTGTTGGTCACGTTCGGGGGAATTCAATATTGGACTAATTGACATATTTACAAGAAAAAAATATATACAAAAGAACATCGAATGAATGGTTACGAACTTGAGTCATTTGGAATTAAAATGATTATGAAATGAAATGAGCAAAACAAATGGAGTCGGATGTTTTCGCGAATGTGAATAAAATAATCAAGTTACGACGTTTTCGATAAAACGCCGGTAACACTAGTTATGCCAGCATCCATTATCCGGATAAGGATAATGGCAGTGAACTAGCTAAAATGTTTTTTTTGATGAACTGCAGCAATTTTTCTGAGAAGTGAAATGCAATAGACAAACTGTGATAAGGTTTTGACGCATAGGGAAATGTAGTGGTATATAGGGAAATGTATTTGATAAATGGGAAATATATTTGAGATAAAGGGATACATATTCGATATAAAGTGAAATGCAACACAAAAACTCTGTATTGCAAAATTATTCTTTAATACTTCAGAAACGGTGTTTTTTTTGCTCTACAGATAATAATCAATTATATCTTATGATCTAATTGTATCTATATTTGCAGTGAAGAGTTTGTCAACCTTACAATTTTAAAAAGTAGGTAAGTCTAGCCTACTTTTTAAAATTCGGAGATTTTTTGCTGAATAATGGAAGTTTTAACACATTTAGGCTGAGTGCAGAACAAGCAACGCAGTTTTCTATGTAGAATGTGTGCAAAAACTGCGTCCCTGGACTCACGGCTCAATTTGCGTTGTCATACTCAATTATATGCGTTATAGAAAACTACGTGCCTTGACTTACCTGCGTCTTATCTTGCGCTTGGCCTTATAGTAGCAAAATTCAGGCACAATATAGAAACATATAGAGCTAAGGGTGACTTAACAGACGTACATATGATATTCCCTCATATGTACTTATTATGTAACTCTTTCTCTTGAAAAAGGAGTGGACAAATGTCGTAGGGATTTTTATTCACATTCAGGTATCTTTGAATAAGTATCGCGGCGCACTTTCTTCTTCGGCTATGTTTTAACTTCTTATGTTGATTTCATTTCAGCAATCATTTTAAACATGGATGAAATTGATATTCCCTCATCAGCAGCCGCAAGATTTATAGCTTCACTTTTCAGATTACCCACATACTTCTACTTTTAATAAATGCTGAGGGCTATTAGCTTCTGCCCATCTTGAGTTATTTTTCTTTGTTGATTTTTAGAAGAAGAAACAGTCATTAGTTTTTCGTTATTAGACATAATAACCAAACATTTAACAACAAAGTGACAATTGTGACAATTCATTTTCCACTATAAGTGAGAGTGAGTGGGAAATAGAACGAATGGTCTATTTATCGGCTTTGTGAGTTTTCCTCGAATTTCGGCCAATCAGCGATCAAGGTCAAATTAGCCCTATATTTCCCCAATATTAAACTTAACGCGAATGAAGTATACACAAGGTTTGTTCTCAAAATATAAAAAAACAAACACTTGAAAAACGCAGCAAAAACAATAAAATCCTCGTAAACGCACATGCAATAGTCATCGTTTTGCCCGAAGATCGTCCCCTCTCTGTTTAGATATGTTGGTGCCGCGTTTCTCTCTCTACGCTCGATTTATTAGTTGCTAGATCATTGGATTCGACAGCAAAAGAGATCCTAAATAATATTTTATAAATCGCAACCTAATGTACTGCGTCTGGGTCGAACTTTTGCTTTGAAAATTTAGGAGATTAAGTAAATCTACCAGAGGCGTAACCAGAGAGTACAAGGGGGGTGGGCTCCCTATCTAAATGTCGCCTTAAGGTATAAGTATAATAGGCATTAACGAGGAAATTAAAATCTAAAAAAACTCACAGACATTCTTTCAAACATTACAAAGAACTCCCGTTTTTTACTACTTAAAAAAACCGTGGAAAATAAATCGATCTAACAAAATTCAACTTTGTGCACTTATTTTAAGGACAATTTTTAAATAAAATGTACTTTAAGAAAAATTTTACAGTTTTTAAAATACTAAAATTGAGTAGATACATTTAACAAACCAGAGAGATTGTAAAGATAGTAAAAAATTCCCGAAACTACTATTGCTATAAAAAATACTCATATGCTGCATTACATTTTTGTAGATACGCTAAAAGATAAACATTTCCGAATCAACTTTTTTAAAATGATTTCATTAACGTTTAATTAAACATAAATTTGCCGGGATTGAATTTTCCAACACGAAAATTATCTTTAAAATTGGTAAATATATTAATATATTTAAGAAACATTGGAAACTAATAGAAATTGATAAATAAATATAAGAAAAAAATTCTAGTTACGCTATTGAAATCTATTGATCTCGCTTTAACCTTTTTACTTTAATTAATGTCATTTTATGTTTGTGTGTTTTTCGTAAATATTTCGAAAACAACGCATTTTACGCAAAAATGACCTGAGTGAAAAATAATCGTACAAAAGAGGGCCATAATTATGTAATATTGGTTTTCTCAAAGGTGGCGCTGTTGTCGCTAAAACAATATCAACTCTTTTTTTTAACGGCAATCCCTAAAAAATAGGAATAATTTATTTAACTTATTTTTTTGTCAGCCTGATGGATAGCGCTGTAATTGCGAAAAATGATAATGCGTTCGGATGTTCGTATTATTTACAGGTATATTCAATTTGAAATATATTGGCTGAAAAAACTAAGGAAGTGTTTCGAAACAGGCAGAAGCCTCTCTCCAGGTCGATCAAATCGACGTCCGAGCTGGAGGCCATCTTGTAGGAAGCTGGAAGAGGAAGGCTGACTTGTCTGAAGAGTGCGCGCTTGTATTTTACTTACTTGAAATCATCTCTAGAGCAGGTGCTCAAAATGATGGCCATTCACTTCCAGACATTTTGTGAGCCTGTTTTCAAATGATGTCAGAACTTCTCGAAGTGTGTCCATGCTGATGTTCGCACAAGTATCGCGAATACGCTGTTTCATATCTGGCGTTGTTGGTATGTCCGCGTAACACTTGGCCTTCAGCATTCCCCACAGGAAGAAGTCTGGCGAAGTCAAGTCCGGGGAACGTGCGGGCCAAGGCACAGGTCCCCAACGACCAATCCACTTGTTCGGAATTCGGCGATTCAAAATATCCCAGACGAAATGTGCGGGGTATCCATCCTGTTGATACCACATTGTTAAGCGGTTTTGCAGAAAGACTTCTTCGAGTAGAACTGGGAGCTGAGTTGTCAGAAAAACAAGCGATTCATTCTGAGACATCAGAACATCTTTAATGTTTCACCTGTCTCGATTACAGCGCCATCTATGAGGCTGACAAAAAAATAAGTTAAGAAAATTCTTATATTTTACGAGGAATCCGAAACTGCAATCAAAAATAGAAGTTTCTATTTAAAATAATTGAGATGATCTTGTTTTAGCGACAACAGCGCCACCTGTGAGAAAACCAATATTACATAATTATGACCCCCTCCTGTATTTTTCATTCAGGTTATTTCTGCGTAAAATGCTTTGTTTTCGAAATATTTGCGAAAAACACGTTAAATGCCCCACCTTGTATAATAATAATAATAATAAATACATTTATATCTCAGAAACTATTATAAATTATAGGTAAATTCTTAAAAACTTTTACTATTTAGTGTTAAATTACCTAAAACTTTGCTTTTTATATCTATCTCCTTAATTTTTTCAATCTCTTTTAATAATCGAGAAATATCGGTTACAAAAAATTGACACATTTTTCCTAAACATTATCAAAAAATTTAGAAGGACATTCAACCGTTTCTCTATCTCTTATAGTTTCCGAGATCTCTATAGAGAAAATGAAAAAAAAACTCACCCTGTATATATATATTTTTTAAATTTTGTATTAATCATGAAAAATATTATTTTCTGAATTTTTATGTAACAAGAAACAAATGATAAAATTGATTTTGTGCAGTTCAAATTATAATGAACACAGCGTTTTAAACGAATTATACCTTAAAGCTTTTAATTCTGTTTACTTTCATGTATTTTTAATGAGATCCACAAATGCTACAAAGCGCCCTGTTTATATTAAACAATTACGAGTGAAAATTGTGTTCCTTTGACCGCGTTGGATTTTAATAAATCATGATAATATATTTATTGGGGTCTGTGTATACAATAATTTGAACAATTATTAATTAAACATAATTAGAAATTACTATTAAATATTTGGATTCTTGTTTTATGAGCTGAATAAAAAGACCGATATATTTTGAAAAATGTGAAAAGTGCCGATTTTTTCAAATCGATTTTTCTCGGTTATTAAAAGAGATAGAAAAAAATATAAATGGAAAAGTTTTACACTTGTAAATAAAACACTTTTTACTTTGTTTAACTACTAAAGTGTTTTATTTACAAGTGTATTTAAGATGTACCACAAAGTGAACACTTACAACACAAAACAGGAAAAGTTGCAGATATAGACTAAATTAAAATAATTATCAGATTTTTTCTATCGGCATTAGTTTTCGAGATATAACACAAAATTACATTTTCTTAGATGAAAACCATAGTTGGCAATGTCATCATTAGAAAGCGATTTTTTTTTCTCTTTAAGCAGATATATTTCTTAGTTACCCTGAATTATACTATAAACTATACAACAGAAGTTGTTGATTTGAATATTCTGTAAATCTATGACACGAAACAAAACATTTTAGGACGGTCATAGACGCCTAGATGCTATAATGATTTTTGGAAAAAAACTTTACACCTGTAAGTTTCTTTTTAAAAACCAATTGATTTTTATGTAAAATGTCATGCTTTATTAAAAACAAAAAATATATGGTAAATTTTATTTAGGTTTTGAAAACTGATTTTATTTCCGGTGAAACCGGACCTGCAACTAACGAGTTCAGATCAGCACTACACTCCAATTTCTGCTTAATATAAACCTACCAAATTTTAAACTGATATCTCAAAGAATAAAAAAAATAAAGTGGGTGTACCAGTTTTGAGTTACACCCGGTATATATATACAGGGTGCCCGTATTTCGACAGAAGGCATGGGGATCTAAGTTATTTGAAGAGATAGAGAGTCGGTTAAATTGGGGCAAAGTTTCGTATTTTAGGGCCTAACAATAATCTGAAAACAATTTTGAAATATCATCTTTTGTTTTCAAAACATCAACAAAAAACTAATTTTTTGAAAAATCGTTTTTATTTTTTGATCCAAAAACTACTGAATCTAGGCATTTAAAACTTTTTTATGAGGAATCTAGTAGCATATTTTTTTTTAGGATAACTATAACATTTACCCGGAATCCATAGCCAACTTTTGTTTCTCTTATGGGCGCCATTTTGGATTTCCATATTTTTTGAAAGAATATTTTTTTCTGAACTATCTTCTTTTGTTTTCGAGATATCAACAAAAAACTGATTTTTTGAAAAATCGTTTTTATTTTATTCAAAAACTACTGAATCTAGACATTTAAAACTTTTTAATGAGGAATCTAGTAGCATATTTTTTTTTAGGATAACTATAACATTTACCCGCAAACCATAGCCAACTTTTGTTTTTCTTATAGGCGCCATTTTAGATTTTCATATTTTTTTAAAGAATGTATCACACTCCTAATTTATTTCAGATTTGATATTTAAAATTATGATATTTTTTATTTTTTGCAAAGAGTGCCTTGGAAACAACATCATATCTATTAATCAATAAAATCTTGACAGCAGTCAATCATTTTTAGCAGTTAAAATTAATTATTAACTGTCAATCTTTTGTAATGATAATAACAAGTATTGATTAAAAATATATAACGCTTAGATTACAAACAATTTATTCTCACAAAATCAATTTGGTTTTCGCCGTGGAATGTCGACGGTTTCTGCTGTTCTTGCATTTGTGGAATACACAGTCGAATGCTTCGAAACTGGATCTTTTTCTGTAGCTACATTTCTAGATCTCAGTAAAGCATTTGACTGTGTATCTCATAAGATTCTGATTAATAAACTAGCAAAATATAGCTTTTCTGTAAATAGCATCAGCCTACTGCAATCCTATTTACAAAATAGAAAGCAAAAGGTTTTCATTGACGGTGAACAATCCAGCTATCGCCTAATAGAAAACGGTGTACCTCAAGGGTCAGTCTTAGGGCCATTATTATTTTTGATCTTTACAAACGACTTCCCAGACAAAATCGGACAAAATAATTCGGTATTGTTTGCCGACGACACCACTCTTTTAAGTACGGGTAGTAGTTTAGTAGAAGCATCGGAACTAAATGTCGCCACTAAATCAAATGCAGCGAAGTGGTTTGCCTCTAACAAATTGTGTTTAAACAACAGTAAGACGGTTGAAATGCTATTTACGCTCAGAAAAAAAGATGCTGAAAATGACGAATAAGCAGAGACTGTCCGTTTTTTGGGTATCCATCTTGATTCTGAATTAACATGGTTTGCTCATGGCGATTACTTAAGTGGAAAATTAAATAAGTCGGTATTTGGTTTAAGAGTATTATCAAATAAAGTATCCCGCACCGTTCTGAGAACAGCATACTATGGAACTTTCCACTGTCACTTAATATATGGCATCCTTGTTTGAGGCCATCCATCTTGTAGGCATCGGATCTTCAAATTGCAAAGACGAGCAGTAAGAATAGTTGCTGGTGCTAAGTATCAAGAAGAATGTAGAATTTATTTTAAGCAATTGCAAATACCCTACCATGTATCTACATCCTTGAATGTTTGATGCACGTTAAACGTAATATTGCAGCTATGCCAGTACGTAATTACTCATATGAGACCAGAGGAAAATCTGACTTGAATTTGCCACAATCGAGATTACAGAGATCCCTAACTGGAACAAGATATCACGGCATTAAGTTTTTTAATCACCTTAGTCATAGCACACGAAATCTTCCGCTCAATAAATTCCGAGAAGTGCTAGAAGAATTCCTTCTCGAGCATGCTTATTTCAGCACAGATGAGTTTTTTGATAATGACATCTAACACTTTATTTTTGGACCCATACTCTTGCATATTGTCTATTTTAATCTGTATGTACCATTTTTGTTTGTTCGACTACATGTTAATGTATCTTCTGTATTTTATACACTTTTTTTTTGTACATCTATTTATTATTTATCTATTGTAACTTGACTTGTGTAAAACTTTTGTTATAACATCAATAAATTGAAATTGAAAATTGAAATTGAAAAAGATTATCACATAAAAGTTGCACAAACTAAATTTATTCTTGCATTTTTCGCTACATCTCAATAAATATCGATCACCATTACATCTAAGCGTTATATATTTTTAACTTTACTGTAAATCAGTGGTTTATACGCGTGGCGCATGAAGTAAAATTTCGAGTTTAGAAAAGCCCCGTGAAAATTTGTCTTCATGCTTAGTCTGGGAGTGGAAGACACTCGTTAGTTTAAAATACATCACAACTGGTAAAATATGTATCGTAACGGTCACAGAAAAAAAAAACAACATGGCGATCTTATTATAGTTTAATTTAATCTCGTGTTAAGTTGGCTCGATTGGTTAAATGTCGGCTTACGCTGACTTATGTCAACTGTCATTATAGTTTAAATGTTGGCTACCGCCGACTTATGTCAACTGTTATTATAGTCCAATTGTCGGCTGGCGCCGACTTATATGTCACCTGTCATTATAATCCAAATATCGCTAAACTTCAAAGTCAAAAGACGGTCAATAAAGATATAATATGACAAAATCCTATGATAGTCCAAAGACAGTCAAGCAATTAATAAGATTCAAAATGTCACACCAGTATTTTGTTTATAAACAAATACATTTTTTATCAGTACAGTAATTAATCAACTGGATATCCTTCTTCAGGGGTGATATGTAAGCAAATTATGGATACTAGGAGTTGTCAAATAAGTAAGTTACTCAACTGTTTCCAGGGCACTCTTTACAAAAAATAAAAGATTAAAATTTTACGTATAAAATGTACAATAAACTATAAGTGTGATACATCATTGAATTCAGAAAAAAATATGAAAATCCAAAATGACGCCCATAAGAAGAACAAAAGTTGGCAATGATCCCTGGCTAAATGTTATAGTTATCCTAAAATAAAATATGTTACTGGATTTATCGTTAAAAAGTGCCTTATAATGTCAAAGTTGTAAATGTCTGGATTCAACAGTTTTTGAATAAAAAAATAGAAACGAAATTTCAAAAAATCCGTTTTTTAACAATATCTCAAAAACGAAAGAGGATATTCTAACCTTGTTTTTAGATTATTATTTGGCCCTAAAATACGCAACTTTGCCTTAATTTAACCGACTCTCTATCTCTTCAAATAACCGAGATCCCCATACATTCTGTTGAAATACGGGCACCCTGTATATATATATATATATAATGAGATGCCCTGTCTACCCATAGGGTTTTATAAATACGTGTAAGTGGAAAAAATTTCGCGAAACAGTCGTAAATGAATATTTTTGCTCTGCAGAATAACTTAACGTTATTTATTTCTGATTTCATTTTGTAAATTTAACTTTTATTAAACAATCCTCTGCTTTTTTACAGTTTTTTTTTTAGCAAAAATGTACTTTTAATCGATTGTTCTTTAACTTTACTACAAAATTTTAAAATCAAACCAATCAAGATATTGAATAATTTTAAGAATCTACTAAAAGTTTTGCAAAATATTTCCTCGTATAAAAATCTATACAAAAAAACACGGGAATTAAATACAAATAAGCGCCCCAAATTATTAAATTAAATTACCATCGACGACAAAAAAATGTCATTTACTCAATTTTCGTGAATTCCTTTTTTACGAAAATTGTAAAAACTAAACTTGGTAATAAGTTTTTTTCCTTGCTTGAGTGTTTTAAAAATATGAATGCCTAAATGATTGTGTCAGAACAAATGAGCTATTTTCATTTGCCTTGCTACTCGACCAAACCTAATTTTCAGGCTTTTCTAAATCAATAAGTGAAAACACTCGTTTATAGCTTGAAACGCTTTTAAAAGGCAACGAACTCCTGAAATTTTACAAAATATGATTACTTAAAAAAAAGACACTCTATATTCAAGTTAAAATGAAAATTATTGTACGTATGTTATTATTTTCTCTGATTGTTGTTTCTACAACGTGTTTGTTTCAGTTGTTACTCAAGCATTCAAAGTGGATGTAGAAGTGCAAGGTGCTGCGAGGGGATGCACGGCAGTGTTGAAATGCGTGGTGCCTGCGTTTGTCAAGGATTTAGTTAGAATTATTTCCTGGGTTCAAGAGCCTTCGTTCCACATCTATCCATCGCTGCAAGGGGGTGAGTTATTGTGTTAATTGGGTACAGTAAGAATGGAATGTAAATGTTTGCTAATAACAACGCAAATGTTTCCCGTGTCAATATTAACCCTCGTGCTCATTTGTTATATTTACCGTGTTATCCTTGAGGGACGCAGAATGTGCTTCGTGTAAATATGTGAAAATCACAATTTTTAATTATTACAAGTTATACAGGGTGCCTGTTTTTGAGCGGTACTATTGGCATCTTGCTTATTTGAAGAGATAGAGAATCAGTTTAATGGGGGGCAAAGTTGCGTATTTTAGTGCGTATAAATAATCTGCTTTTATATTTAAAATATCTTGAATTGTTTCGATATACTTCGATAAAAACTGAAATTTTGGATTTATAAAAATCTTTCATATTTACGTTAAATTTTATTTTTTCAAATTCTGTAAAAAGTTAATATATACATAGGTTTTATCTTGAAGTATACCAGCATATTTTAAAACGCGAATTTAGAAAGCGTAAGATTTGGTTAGACTACATTACCTAATATATTTTGAACTTCACAATATTTTAGTGTATTATATGCGTGGCGCATGAAGTAAAATTTCGAGTTTAGAAAAGCCTTTACTCGCTTCGCGCTACGTGACCATACCAAATTTTCAGGCTTATCTAAACTCGAATTTTTACTTCATGCTTAATCGAGGACTGGACACACTCGTTAGTAGTCCGATTGAACACATTAAAAAAATATAACAATTGCCTGAATATCTGCAACGTATACATCGATCAACATATACATGTCAAGATGTTAAAAAGTGAAAAATGTACAAAAATTTCACATATTAGAAAGAAACAATGTTTAGACTTTGTGCGTGTTGAAAAGTTAAGATGATCCATAGGAGTCGAAAACCTCGAAATTAATGGAAATAATATACTAATTTTGTGTGAAATTCAGAATATATAGGAATTTTTCTATTTTGACAGTTTAAAAAAGAATATTGACAAAAATTTGAAAAAATAAAATTAATACAGGTACCAATAAACATCTTACATGCGATAATAACAAACATCTTAATATTGACTAAAATAATAATATTGTTTTACCAAAATATAAATCCAATAATAGAAAAATCGCAAAAATTAAGAAAAACAACTAAAATTGATAAATTTACATCAAAGTCAAACTTTGTGTATACCGGGTGTTGACTTGGCGGACGCAACATAGGAAATCGCATGTTGATTTTAAAGTGTTCAAATATTGGCTTCCCTATTTATTTTAGAGACAAAATGTTTGACACTTTTTTGTAGAGGGATAAATTCTAAATTTATGAATGTTCACACTTAACATTTTACGTTTCTCTAAGTTAAAATAATTAAGAAAAAGTAATGTGATTTTATAAAAATATTGACATACCATGGAATTAATACAACAGTTGCGGATATTCCCTGTTTTTTTTAAGTTCAATTTAAAGCTATAAACAAGTGTTTTTTACTCCCAGACTAAGCATGAAGTAAAATTTCGAGTTTAGAAAAGCCCCGTGAAATTTTGTCGAGGGTCGCGCAGCGACCCGAGACAAATTTTCTGGGTTTTTCCAAACTCAAAATTTTACTTCATGCGCCACGCGTGTAAAACACTATATTATTGTCAAATTTTTGTATATTCGAACTTCACTTAAAATCTGTACTTTATACGCGTGGCGCATAAAGTAAAATTTCGAGTTTAGAAAAGCCCAGAAAATTTGTCTCAGGTCGCTGCGCGACCCTCGACAAATTTTCACGGGGTTTTTCTAAACTCGAAATTTTACTTCATGCTTAGTCTAGGAGTGGACAACACTCGTTTTAAGCTTTGAATTAAACTCTTTTAAGAATCAACGAATGTCTGAAAATTTACAGCTAAAATAATTAAGAAAAAGTAATGTGATTTTATAAAAATAATGACATACCATGGAATTGATACAACAATTGCGGATATTCTCTGTTTTTTTTTTTAAGTTCAATTTAAAGCTTTAAACAAGTGTTTTTCACTCCCAGACTAAGCATGAAGTAAAATTTCGAGATTAGAAAAGCCCCGTGAAAATTTGTCGAGGGTCGCGCAGCGACCCGAGACAAATTTTCTGGGCCTTTCTAAACTCAAAATTTTGCTTTATGCGCCACGCGTGTTAAACACTATAATATCAAATTTATGTATATTCGAACTTCACTCAAAATCTGTGCTTTGTACACGTGACGCATGAAGTAAAATTTCGAGTTTAGAAAAGCCCAGAAAATTTGTCTCGGGTCGCTGCGCGACCCGAGACAAATTTTCACGGGGCTTTTCTAAACTCGAAATTTTACTTCATGCTTAGTCTGGGAGTGGAAAACACTCGTTTAAAGCATTAAATTGAGCTAATTTAAAAAAACAACGGCTACCTAAAGATTTAACCAAAAAAACAATTACAAAAAAGAATTTCTAGATGGCCATGAATTGAATGATTATTCTTTTCTTTTATAATAGGTATATTAAAAACCCAGTTAACAAGAATATTGAAACATTGATAAACTAAAACAACAACAACTACAAAAAACAAACAAAAATTTATAATAACTCAACAATTATCTCATATACTTGTAAAGGGAATTTTTCTTTTAAGTATACATATGCATGCGCTGCAAATTTTCAGATATTCGTTGCTTCTTAAAAGAGTTCAATTTGAAGCTGTAAATGAGTGTTATCCACTCCTAGGCTAAGCATGAAGTAAAATTTTGAGTTTAGAAAAGCCCCGTGAAAAACCAAACCAAATTTTCAGGCTTTTCTAAACTCGAAATTTTACTTCATGCGCCACGCGTACTAAACACTGATGTAATGTGATGTTCAGAATACACGTTTTTAGCATACTGATTTAGTAGAATATTTTGAACTTCACCTAAAATCAGTGTTTTATACGCGTGGTGCATGAAGTAAAATTTTGAGTTTAGAAAAGCCTGAAAATTTGGTTTGGTCGCGACCAAACCAAATTTGCAGGCTTTTCTAAACTCCAAATTTTGCTTCATGCTTAGTCTGGGAATGGAAAACAATCGTTTAAGGCTTCAAATTTAACTATTTACAAAAACAAACGACCCGACCCGAGACGAATTTTCTGGGCTTTTCTAAACTCGAAATTTTACTTCATGCGCCACGCGTATGAAACACTGATTTCAAGTGAAGTTTAAATATACATAAATTTCACAATATTTTAATGTTTTGTACGCGTGGCGCATGAAGTAAAATTTCAAGTTTAGAAAAGCCCAGAAAATTCGTCTCGGGTCGCTGGGCGACCCTCGACAAAATTTCACGGTGGCATTTACCACTATTAAAAGTTGGTAAACATACTAGGAATTTTTTTTTAATAAGCATGAGCTGTAACTTTTACGATATTCGTTTGTATTTTTAAATAGTTAAATTTGAAGCCTTAAACGATTGTTTTCCACTCCCAGACTAAGCATGAAGTAAAATTTTGAGTTTAGAAAAGCCTGAAAATTTGGTTTGGTCGCGTAGCGCGTAGCGCTACGCGACCAAACCAAATTTTCAGGCTTTTCTAAACTCGAAATTTTACTTCATGCGCCACGCGTATAAAACACTGATTTTAGGTGAAGTTCAAAATATTCTACTAAATCAGTATGCTAAAAACGTGTATTCTGAACATCACATTACATCAGTGTTTAGTACGCGTGTCGCATGAAGTAAAATTTCGAGTTTAGAAAAGCCTGAAAATTTGGTTTGGTCGCTCCGCGCTTCGCGCTACGCGACCAAAGCAAATTTCCAGGCTTTTCTAAACTCGAAATGTTACTTCATGCTTAGCCTGGGAGTGGAAAACACCCATTTAAAACTTCAAATGGAACTCCTATAACAAACTACGCATATCGGAAGATTTGAGTATATGCGCTGTAATTGGGACCTGTATACTTAAAAGAAAAACTCTCTGTATAACAATAAGCATAGGGGCTTAATCACAAAAAGTGCTGAAATTGTCTTTCATTCTGAACGACTGGCGTTATAGATGTGAATATTTGGCACCTTCCAATGCAATTAATTTGCTCTTCTACAGTATTACTTTGGGTTTTATATATTTCATTTTTGATAAATACTCAAAAATAAAAGTCGAGTGGCTTAAGGTCGGGGGAACGTGGAGGCCCTCTGTTTGGGCCATATGTACCAAGCCAATTTTTGCCATAATTGGCAGTTAGTAAGTGCCTTATCATTAAGTCATAAGAGATTCCCGTGAAAGGTTGGAATTCGTGGTATTACAATGGGAGTTTCAGGCCTAAGTGCGCACCTCCATGAGCGGTGCAGCCACTAAAACCTAACCTAACCTAAGTGCCTAACCATATGGCTAGTATGTGCTAGAGCACCGTCTTGTTGAAAATAAAAATTATTTCTTGTAGCTTATGGCATGTTATTCAACTCGATTTTTACACATTGTTCCAAAATTTGGATGTATCCTTCAGTATTCCAATTTTTGTTAAAAATCCCGTTCTTAAGGACTCTGTTTTGATATAGCGCCACCCATATATGGAACCTAAACCGTCCTTGTTGTACCCTGACGACCGTCTGATGAGGATTTATGTTTGACCAATATCGATTGTCCTGTCGACTAAAAATTCCTTCGCTAGATAGAAAGGCCTCGTCAGTCTATATTATATTTTGAAAAAAAAATTGAAATTGCGATTAATTTGTTGCAAATACCAATGACAAAATTCTTAACGCCGCTCTTTATCTCCAGGATGCAAGTTATGAACCTTTCTTATTTTATAAGGTTTATACTTATGCTTGAGTAACGTTTTTAAAACTTTAAATTTACTTGTAGCAATCTTCTCAATGTTGCGGCTAGATACCGTCAAATCAGCAGCAACAGAATCTAATGAATTTATTTTGTCTCTTTCTCTATTTTCTTTATTGTAAATCTTATCTCTTGGTTTTCAAAAATATTTGGGTACCAACAAAATATCAATACGTAATTGTTTTTGAATTTTATGACATGTAAGCAAACAAAAACAAACGCTTAAAGAATTCAATTCATGACCGTCTAGAAAATCTATTTTTTTGTTTTTTTTTGTATTTTAGCTATTTAGAACAAAGCAAAATATTAAGTGTTATATATTGTTGCATTCACAAATTCTAAAACTTTCGTATTTAATTTTTTTATCTTCATAAATAACCTAGTCATAAGAGATAATAAAAACCGGCAGTTTTTAAAAATCACCCTGTATCTTCTAAACCAATCTAGTTAGCGTAGATCTGATTGCACCATTAAACTAAACACCAAAAAAGAGAACGGGACACATATATTTATTTTTTTGTATCTCTTACCGTTTAGCCTATACCCTATAATATCAACGAAAAAAACCCACTCTGTACATATGAAGGGTTAAGGGGAAAAACCAAATGAGCCTAAAAAGTTTAGAAAATCGTTTTGGAGGCCATTGTTTAGCGTAGAACAAGCATTTTTACGTAGGCAAACCTAACGGTAAACAAATAAATGGTTCACCAGTTATTTACGACGAAAAAAATAAATAACCTATGAAACATACAGAGTTCTGACATTTCGTTTTGTTCCCTTGTAAAATTTGTTTCTGAATGTGTATTCGTTTTCTTTAACCAGTCAAACGGAACTTATTTTATGGATATACCACGTACAATTTATCCGAAGTTTGTACTCGCTCATAAACTAAATTATACATGAATGTAGAAAATATTGGCTGACGCTTACAAGGGGAGCTATGTAAATAATAAAAATTGGTCCTTATTTGCGGGTTTCGAACAATAAACCTCCATTAAATGTCGAACTTGAGTACTAAAAATAAACATCGTTCACTTTAATGCACCCTAATAGAATATCAAATAACTTAGTATCTGAATAGATATCAAGTCCCTTTAAATTACACGATACAAAAGCATATTTTCATTCCAATTAAATTGTAAAAAAGCATTGAAATGTATTCGTCTGTAGATACTATCATAGTTAAAATAAAATTGATTTATTAGCAAACATTTACATCATACAATTTGCATAAATCTATTAGGAAAAATAATAGTGTAAAAATAAAAACACAACATTATTCCAAATAAATATAAACAAGCTTAAAATTGACTCATAGCGTGTTCGGCTTACACGGAATCGGTGCGCAACGAACGCGGGCTGTGTCGTCATTCAGTGGTCTTTGTTTTTAAGCGGCGTTATTTTGTCCGCCAAAATAACTGCACTGGAAATGGAGCACTACTTGGGCCAGTGTCACTTTCTTGCCCTTAATCGGCTCGAACGAACATTTTTCTGTAAACAGTTCGGAAGCAGAAAACGGAAAACCTCGGCGAGTGCAGCACTAGTGCGTACTGGGGCAATAAGCAGAAAACGCTATCACTTAGAAGCATACCCCGTTGCTTCTAAGTGATCGCGCCAATTTTATTTGATACAATTTAAACTACATGCAAGGGGAACCATTTTTATGTTAATTAACAAAAAGATATAGAGCTTTTATTGAAAGGTACTGCTACAGAGTATACTTTCTGTAAATCCACATAACCTGTGCTATTTTGTTTGTTGATTTTACTATAAGTTGAACAGTAAAACCAGGGTTGTTAAAAAAAACTGGATTTATATTTTTATCATTGGTCACTTACCCTCCTTTGCATCTGGGTGATTAAATTTCTGTTGCTAACATGAAATAAACCAGTTCTATATAAAATAGAAAATTTACACTGTACAGGGTGGTGCATTTTAGAGGTGCCATATATGGATTTTGAAAAATCGTTTTTCGTATTTTTATTAATAGCGAAAAGAAAATTGATCTATCTCTAACCGTTTCCGCTCTATAACTGGAACTTAATAAAATGTCGTTTTTATGAAGTTACTGTAACTCATTTGTTTTTAAAGTTATAGCTAAACTGTAAAAACTTTCTTGTGGCATCTGTTTACGCCTTTTTTTGCGTGTTTTATTTCAAGGACATTTTGTTTTTGTTTTCTTACACCAAATTCACGTTTTTCTTATAGGCGCATATGAAGATATGCATATCATTGAACAGCATTTGTTCTGCTGATTTCAACGATGTGCCACTTGTATAGCTTTGTAAAAAAAATGTTTTGTTGTATACAACACTTTATGTCAACCAAGACTGTCTATTTATAAACTGAAATATAGCACATCAATAGTAACCATAACCTAGTAACGAAAATGTTAACTGGTTGTCATGGCAACTTTATGAATGGATTTTTTTTGACAAACGTATGCATGTGACACATCATTGAAATCAGGGTTGAAAATGCTGTTCAATGATATGCAATCTTCATATGCGTGCATAAGAAAAATGTGATTTTGATATCAGAACACAAATAACAAAACGTCCTTGAAATAAAACAGGTACGTCATTTCAATGGACGTAAAATGTTACCATAAGAAAGTTTTTACAGTTTAGTTATAACTTTAGAAACAGATAAGTTAGGTATGGAAAAACGTTTTATCAACTTCCGGTTATACAGCGGAAACGGTTAGATATAGATCAATTTCTTTTCGCCATTGATTAGAACATGAAAAAAATTACTTTGGCTCACGAAAACGGTTTTTTTATATATATTTTCAAATAAAAAAGTTTTCCATGTGTGGCACCTCCAAAAACGGTTACAGATATATCAATTTTCTTTTCGCCATTGATTAAAACATGAAAAAAATAACTCTGGCTCACGAAAACGGTTTTTTATACATATTTTCAAATAAATCCCTATACATTTTAAATTGATTTAATAAAAATACGATCTTTTTTATAAATGTACCATGTTATAATATGTTTCGTTTGAGAAAATCATCATTGAAATAATTTATATAATTCCTTTTGATTCCTTCAAATAAATAATCTCCGCAGAAAATTAATCCGCCTCAATTTTTATTCCACGACAAAAATCCACTGCCAGAAATCCTAATCAAAATTTATAATCCGATTAATTAATCAATAACTAATTCAGCGATTCGTTCCGAGCAATAACCCCTAAGTGGGATCAACTCGAGAACCCAGTAAATCATATTATAAATTTTGAAGCCCAATTAAGCAAACCGGATAATGTGCGATTATTATAAATTATTAATACGACTCTAAACTAGCACTTTAGAAGGTACAAACTATATTAAAATAAGGCTAGCATTTACTAATGTGATTCGTAAATGCGCCTAGAACAAAGGACATATGTTTGTAAATTATTTAACATTAACTAGTTTTAGAGTTATCTAACATTTAGTCAGAGGTAAATTATTTTAATGTTTCATACAACTAATGCTAATTACTTAAATTTGCTATAAATCAGGTTCAGGTTCGGAAATATCGTGATATTTATATAAATATTAAATTATACATATATCGATATTTATCCGATATATATCAACTACTTGATAATTATTCTTTTTTGTGAATATTACTAATATTATTATTTATTAATTATATATCTTCTGTCTGTATATCTTCAGACATTGGTTAATTTTTAAAGCAGTTTCATTTAAAGTTTTTTACGAGTGTTTTCCACTCCCAGATTAAGCATGAAGTAAAAGTTAGATTTTAGGAAAGCCTGAAAATTTGGTTTGGTCTCGTAGCGAAGCAGATGTTCAGGCTTTTTTAAACTCATGCGCCACGCGTCTAAAACACTGAAATATTGTGAAGTTCACACAGTATGCTATAGACGCATATTTTGAACATCACATAAAATCAGTGTTTTATCCGCGTGGCGCATCAAGTAAAATTTTGAGTTTAGAAAAACCTGAAAATTTGCTTTGGTGACTAAACGAAATTTTCAGGCGTTTCTAAACTGGAAATTTTACTTAATTTTTTTGGGCGGGGAGGGGGGGGAATGCATGCGCATACCTTCTATTATCCCGCCCACTTATGGGGAGGATAACAATAGGTTATGTCCGACTTGCACGGACTAAAAACCCCCTCTTGGTCTGAAATTTTACTTAATGCTGAACATTTCTGACTATATCAAGCCAATGTGTGAAAACTATTAAGAAATTCGATAGCTAACGCAATATAATGCTTTATAGTGGCATCGTCAATGACACTAATACATAAAGTGCATATACAGGTCAATATTTTGTCCACGAACGAGCTAAAACAAACAGAGTTTAGCTCGTGTTCTTGTCATTGACGATGCCACTATAGAGCATTAGATGGTGTTAGCTATCAAATTCCTTAATAGTTGTTACCATGTTTTCAGTAATATTACCGAGAATATTAACTAATTTTAAATTACCGGTAATTGTACATCACTATGCGGAACTATTTTTAGATTAGGTTAGGTTAGGCTACTAAATTCCTTTAAAGTTGGACGCAAAATACTTACGTAACCATCAACTATTAGATTTGAGTAACTGGTAGCCAGTCTAATCTAGCGAATGTAAAATTAATCTGTCATATAACCTAACGCTAGCTAGGTTGTAGAATTGGTTTATGTCATATGTAACTGTTCTTAGATTAAGTTGATTCTTATTTTGTTAGGCTCAGTTTATGAATTTGGAACTTCTAACGAGTGTTTTTTACGCCTTGATTAATGAAGCATAAAGTAACATTTCGAGTTTAAAAAATCCTGAAATTTTACATGATGCTTAATCAAAAGTAGGAATACTCGTTATGTATAGGTAAAAATAAATTCGCTGTATGTATAATAATATTAATTGAAGTGAATACGTACAAGCAATCATATTTTAATCAAAATAATACAAAATTGAATATTCTCAATGATGTGTTTAATAAAGTGGGGTGGTTGGTGTAGGGGATGCCGGCAGGAAATTATAGGGTCTATGGAAACGCGATACCCTATTCCATTTTATTTCATCATAACTTTCTTGGAATGCGTGAAAATGTGAATCTGGGGGAATCGCTTTAAAATATCATCGCCAGTGGAGTTTGAAAATAGACTACGTCACCCGAGGGGGTGTTGACAAAGTAGCAAATATCAGAGATAGAAAATGCAATTTATATTTTCCGAACGGAATATTAAGTTTATAATGAAAGTGATTGCATTCATTAATTTTATGTTTTTTGAGAATAATCGAGATTTACGAGATGGCGTTACTGAAAAGGATTTTTATCTCTGCGAGTGTTATTTATATGCGTTTCCTTCGAATGTTGTGTATATCCTTTTATTATGTTGACATATGTATGTGATCCCTTTATTTTCTCCAAGGGTAAATATGCTTTATGTATACATTTTCTATTTTATTTTTGTTTGAGTTTATATCATAAATATTCGGTTTTCTTTGCGAATTTTATTTTATATTTCTAGAGTTTATTTTAAAAATTATGGTATAATACAAATACTAACCTTACAACAAAATCTTCTGCTTTTTATTACAATTTCAATATTTGATTCTCACAGATTACTTTTTAAGTTTCTCAAATAATTTAATAAAATACATGTTACACAGGCGACAAAAAATAAACAAAAAATGGTTACGTAAATATGAAAAAGATAATATCTCAAAATCCAAGAGCTGTAGCAAAAGGTGTATACGTATATTAGTAAGCAGTAAACATTTGTAGAATGTATTAACACGAAGATCAAACATAAGCATGAGTGACCAAACAAAATTTCTGGCTTTTCTAAACTCTAAATTTTACTTCATGCTTAATCAAGGATTGGAAACGCTCGTTAGAAACAAATTGAAAGCTTTTATAGAAACAGCAAATGTCTAAAAAGTTACATAAAATAGGTATTAGACCTAAAAAAATACGTTAAAAATTTTAATAACAATAATATAAAAATGTTTAAATCAATCAAATAAAAAGATAAATTCAGAGAAGTTACTTTTTAGATATACATATCACGATTATTCACTGTCATTTTCAGACATTCGTTGTTTTTTAAAAACTCTAAATTTGAAGCCTCTAAAAAGTGTTTCCAATCCCAGATTAAGCATGAAGTAAAATTTTGAGTTTAGAAAAGCCTGAAAATTTGGATTGGTCGCTCCGCGAAGCGGAGCGACCAAACCAAATTTTCAGGCTTTTCTAAACTCGAAATTTCACTTCATGCGCCATGCGTATAAAACACTAATTTAAAGTGAAGTTCAGAATGCACTGTTTAAGTTGAATAACATGTTTATTAATTTTACAGATGATTATATGGAAAATGTAAAAGCAAACTTAAATGAAAAAATCCATGCATGTCAATATTTAACAAAAATCACAAATTTTAAGTAATTATTCTTATTTTAAAAAAAATTGTCAAAACCAACAGATAATATAAACGTTTAAAAAAACTTTAGAATTGTGAAAACTGGGACAAATAGGCAAACATTTTAAAAATTTCCAAATCAACAAAAAATTTAAAGCTCCAAACGAGTAATTGATTAGTGAAATTTAACGTACATTTTACAACTTTCTTTGAATGATAATTTTTCCTGACCTAGACATAGGCTATGACAGTTTTGTCGATATTCTTTAAAAGCCTTTTGAATTCTTTACGGTTCAATAATAAAACGTTACTCATATCACACACTTGAACTACGTTTGCATAATTGTATTTATTTGATAACGTCCGAATAGGAGGAAACACAATAAAGTACAAAACCGTGTGATACCAACAACCTTGTATTTTTTAACTTCTCTCTGTTTCAATATGTACGAGCAGGGTTGTTAAAAAAACGTATTTTTTTAATTTTAATTAAAACTAACAGTTTTTTTTTTACAAAACGTGTGTTTCTTTCATTGAAACATTAACAATTAAAAACATGTTTAAAACGTGTCTAAAACATTTTTAAAACACGTTTAAAACGTGTTTAAAACAAAATATAGAGGGAATTTTTCTTTTGAGTATACAAATTACGATAATTACAGCGTTTTTTTAAATTTGCTTTAATTCGTTGTTTCAAAGCGGTTAATTTGAGGCTTTTAACGAGTGTTTTCCACTCCCAGACTAAGCATGAAGTAAAATTTCGAGTTTAGAAAAGCCTAAGAATTTGGATTGGCCGCGCAGCGAAGCGGAGCGGCCAATCCAAATTAGGCTTTTCTAAACTCGAAATTTTACTTCATGCGCCACGCGTAAAAACATTGATTTACAGTGAAGTTTAAAAAACACACTCATACAACAACGATTATAGGCAACCTTATATAAGCTAGAGTTATTGGGTTACCTATATTCACTGTTTTATACAATTAGTTCAGCACAGAATTGGACTCATATTTTATTCACATCTACATATTAGATTGCTAAAGCCGTATATTTTAAACTTTACGATATTTCAGTGTTTTATACGTGTGGCGCATGAAGTAAAATTTTGAGTTTAGAAAAGCCTAATTTGCATTAGCCGCTCCGCTTCGCTACGCGGCCAATCCAAATTTTCAGGCTTTTCTAAACTCGAAATGTTACTTCATGCTTAGTCTGGGAGTTGAAAGCCCTCGTTTAAAGATTCAAATTAAAATCTTTTAAAAAACTACGAATGTGGTAAAATTCACAGTGTATGCATATGTATACCCGAAAGAAAAATTCCCTGTATTTAAAAATCACATTTATGCACACACAGTTGTGATATTTTATTGTTAATGTTATGATTAAGAATGTAATTTGAAAAATCTTCAATAGTTTAGCTAAAATTTAAGTAATATAAAATATAATTTAGCAAATTTAAATTAATAAAAAAAAAACGTTTTAAACAAATTTAACGTTTAAAACATGTTTTAAACAAATTTAAGATTCATGCACATGTTTAAAACAAAACCGTTCAAAACACGACGGCTGTTTTTAAGCATGTTTAAAACAATGTTTTAAAACAAAGTGTTTTAAACATAACCCTGATCACGAGTAGTGGCCACAACAATCAATCAATTTATCTCTCAATAACTTTTTAATACATGTATGACTTTTATTTTTTAAATGCATTGCAATTGTTTTTAATTTAGCCTAAATTATACGCAAAGTTTTATTATAATAGTCAATTCCAGTTTAATACTCATACTTGAAAACTATTCATCTAGGACAGCGCTGTGAAAACTTATAGACATAATCTTAGCTCCTATGAAGTCATATTAAACTCCGGTTAAAGTTCATTCCGCGTTTCGGGAAGAAATTCAACTTGATTTATTAAAATTATTTCTCGCTAATTGCCGAAAAGGATTTCTTGATGTTAATTAACTCAACTTGTCAAGTAAAATATTTTTCAATTAAACTTTATACACATTTTACTTTACTTAAAATTAATAAAAGTTTTTATGTTATTAAATATTCATAATAGGGTTTTCCGTTTTATACACAATTTGATAAATTCAATTTAATTTCCATTTTGATGTAATGAGGCAAATACACTAGTACACTTTAATGGCGCAGCATGCTGTTGCGCAGTATTTAAAGAGTAACATTTGTTTACAAACATTAAATTGTCAATTCACAGATCAACCTGAATGATTTCGGTGTTGAATTCATCATAAAAACAACGTTCTTAAAAACGACCTCTACGTGGTGCTTGTATATCTTACAAATCTCGTGGATCAGTTTTGAAGATAAGACATGTTTGCAAGTGCGATTTGCTATTTAAAAATTGCGCAATAATAAGTTGCATCTAAAAATGTACAAATGTAAAAGCACCATAAATCCTGATAAATGGCAGAACTTAATAAGACAATCTCCCCGATAACGTACCCGAAATGTTAAATTTAACGTATACGTTATTAATACACTCACAATCTGAGTATACATATCAAGTACTAAACGCGCTTAGACTGTGATGTTAGATAACATGAACGTTAAATTTAACATTTCGTGTACGAAATCGGGAATACGCAACTTTGCCCCCATTTAACCGATTCTCTACGTCTTCAAATAAGCAAAATCCCCATAGTGCGGCTCGAAAAATGGACACTCTGTATATTCATGTTTAATGTCACGTTAATAAATTTTACGAATGTTTATTTCGTATAAAGAAACCTTGTGCTTTCAAAATTGAACCAATTTGATTTGCAATATGTAAGTATACTTAAAATAAAAATAAAACTATATGACAATTGAAAACATGTTTAAAACGTGTTTAAAACATGTTTAAAACACGTTTAAAATGTGTTTAAAACAGAATATACAGGGAATTTTTCTTTTGAGTATACAAATCCCGATAATTACAGCGTTTTTTTAAATTTGCGGGAATTCGTTGTTTCAAAGCGGTTAATTTGAGGGTTTTAACGAGTGTTTTCCACTCCCAGACTATGCATGAAGTAAAATTTCGAGTTTAGAAAAGCCTAAGAATTTGGATTGGCCGCGCAGCGAAGCGGAGCGGCCAATCCAAATTAGGCTTTTCTAAACTCGAAATTTTACTTCATGCGCCACGCTTAAAAACACTGATTTACAGTGAAGTTTCAAAAATACACACATACAACAACGATTATAGGCAACCTAATATACGTTAGAGTTTTTGGGTTGCCTATAATCATTGTCTTAAACAATTTGTACAGCGCAGAATTTGACTCATGTTTTATTCACATTTACAATATGTAAGTATACTTAAAATAAAAATAAAACTATATATTTATAAAGAATTTGGCAACGTTTACGCGTAATGTATGTACATGTACGAGGTGGGGCTGAGCGTTAACCCCACAAAGACTGCAGTCATCCCGTTCACTAAAAGAAGGAAATGCGTGGGCCTCAAACCCCCAACCTTGTTTAACCAAACTCTAAAATTTACCAGTGAGGTCAAATGTCTGGGTATCTACCTAGATACAACACTCGCATGGAACTGTCAATTAAAACACGCAACCGACAGAGCAAAAACGACGCTAACGACAACAAAGCGAGCTCTGGGAAAAACATGGGGCCTCAATCCAAAAATGACTATGTGGATATATAATAATACAGTAGTAAAACCCATGACCACCTACGGATGCACCATATGGTGGCCGAAAGTAGAACAGGGTACTGCGCAGACAGCTCTCTCTAGAGTACAGCGACTAGCCTGCTTATGCATAACTGGCGCTCTGCGTACAATTCCAACTGCCTCAATGGAGACCCTACTAAACCTCCAACCACTAGATCTAGTGGTTAAAAGTGAGGCCAGGCTAGGGGCATACAGGTTGAGGACAACTGGAAACTGGCATCTCACAGGAAACCACTCCAGAATAGAACAGGTAGTTATCAAACCTCAACTGCAAATGGGAAGTGACTACATGATACCACGCTACTCCCTTAATAGACCCTTCACGATACAATGTGAAGAGGACAATGAGAAGCGCAATTCTCCACCTGGAACCTTGATCTGGTACACCAACTGATCAAGCAACGAAGGTGGAGCTGACGCTGGGATTCACGGCGTGACCCCAACATGTGACATCTTTGTATCTCTGGGGAGGATGGCAACTGCAGATCAAACCGAAATCTTCGCGATTAACCAATGTATTATGGAAAACCTGCGACGGGGATATGGGAGGCAAAAGATCTTGATCCTCACAGACAGCCAAGCTGCTCTAAGAGCACTTGATAGCTACAAGATCCAATCTAAGCTAACATTGGAGTGCATTCAAAACCTAACGAAACTGGCGACCGTAAATAACGTAACTCTACGGTGGACGCCGGGGCACACAGGGGAGGATGGCAACGATAGAGCCGACGAATTGGCAAAGATTGTTTCACGTAGACCCTACATTGGACCAGAACCGATACTACCGATCCCCAAAAAGTCAATAATACCAAGCGTAAGAGAGTGGACTCTGGAAAGACACACCGAGCGCTGGAAAAACCTGACAGGGCACAGACACAGTAAACTATTGATGGAAAAACCTTGCCATGAACTAGAAACTAAGGCCCTCAGACTCAGTAGAAACAACCTTAGAATGGTCACAGGAACGATAACTGGACACTGCACCCTAAGGAAACATCTGCATAACATGAAACTGTTTACAGAAGATCCAATATGCAGACTATGCTAGGAAGAGGATGTAGACGCCTCACATGTACTATTCGAGTGCAGGGCACTTACTACCTGGAGGGAAGCAAACTTTGTCCAAGGGAATCCAACCCACTTCCCGAAAGGAAAGATGATCGAAAAGCTGCTGGAATTAGCTAATGAAACAGAGCTCTTTGATGAACTACGGAAACGGAAGAAGTACAACAAGCCACACGGCTGCGGTGCTAGGGCAGAAATAACCCTAACTTCCGTTCCTTCCACCTAAAAAAAAAAAAATTATGTACAAAATTATTTAAAGTCTTAAATGTTCATATCCCCGATCTGAATCGACAGTCAGTATCTCAAGAATGCGATATTTTGGCATGAAATATAACCACTTTAATATTAAGTGTTTATAATAACACAAATAATAAAGCAAATCAGTTTCAAAACATACACACACACACACATACACACAAATAATACATCAATCAGCGAACAACACCAACATTAAATGATAAATCTTGGAGCCCCTTTCCATTAGCCATTAATTTGTGAGGGTGTTTTGTACCGTCTTAATCGAAACGCGTGCAACGCCGGAATTCCCAAATTTCCGCTTTCTAATTCATACATTATTTACGCGAAACCGTATAGCTTTAATCTAACACGGATTACGATCAAATATTTAAGTGAAAACGCTTTATCCCCGGAAAATATGAGATTGATCTCAATAAAAACCGAACAATGGCGAGCTCTGTGCGGGGTGGAAAAAATAATAAAAAAATGAACGAGTGCGCCGGAATAATAAAAAGGGTTGGAATGGAGAGTTTTTTTTCTTTTTCGCTTTTTGTTTAGCGCGGAGTTTCTTTGTCGAACCGTTTGTAATATGATTTTAAAGTTTATAATTTTCGGATATCCAAATTCGTATTCCGGGAGGGCTTAAAAGAATTGCCGTTAATTATAATTTTAACCGGGATTTTGAATTCGAGTGAGCAAATGGGTTAATGTAATTCAGGTCGTGATAATCGAGTAAAACTCGTTTGTCTCGTTGTTTAACGTTGTTTTACAAAAAAAATCAGTCGGTGTTCGTTAAGAAAATTTTAATCAGGCTTGAATCTTAAAACACTAGTTTAGCATTTAAAATTAGCCTTTGAAAATGTTTAATTACTTTATAAGATTAACAAAGAATATTATAATCAAACAAGTCATTTATTTTGGGCATTCAAATTATTGACAAGTATCTCATATAAAAAATGAACACTGGTATAGTTTCAAATATGTTTTTAAATACATTATTAAGAACAAATATTACCTTGTAAAATCTATACAGATGTCAGCCTTTAAACAATTTTAAAAGTCTCCGCTAATTTCTTTAGCAACATGCATTCTTACTTATAATATAAACTACATTACTATGTCACACAAGAGCGTATCCAGAGAGCAATTTCGGTGTTCAATCAATTATTTTTTAGACAGTTTTGAAATTTAGGTTAAATTCCACAAATCGATTACTCGTTTCACATAAAAAGACTGTTATTATCAATAACAAACTCGTTTGGAATTTTACATTTTTGTTGATTTAGTAAATGTTTACATGTTTGTCAATTTATCCTTATTTACACATTTCTGAAGTTTTTGTAACATTTTATAATGTGTGTTGGTTTTTACGATTTTATTTAAATTAGAAATAATTAAACAAGAATAATACCAATACAAAAATATTTGAATTCGAGAAAATAAGCTTACGCTTCTTATAGTTTGCTCACTTTAAACATAAAATGTAAAATTACGAAAATGTTTTTCGTGTAAAATGCAAACGATGTATTTTAATTAATAGGACAACTTAAGACAATAAATATCCATTGAAACAACTACTTCCCGTCCAAATACACCTTCGGATATTGAATTATACAATAAAATATTTAAAATCTTATTATTTCTCTTTTCATTTTTCATTTTATTTGTTAGTTGGTTTGAAAAGAATTTGACCTAACTGTTATATATACTTTGATAGAGCGTTGTAAAAAATTAAAGAAAATAAGATTTTAAATATTTCATTATATATTTCAATATCCGAAGGTGTGTTAACACGGGTAGTAGTTGTTTCAACGGATATTTATTGTCATAAGTTGTCATATTAATTAAGACACTTCGTTTTTCGGAATTTTATATATTATGTAGAAATAATTATTTTAAATTTGTGGTTTTTCTTAAATATTGACATACAGGGATTCTTTTCTTTTAAGTATAGTTTTACATATTCCATATAAACATTTATAGAATTGACAATGTAATCAATCCTAACCAGAATATTTTTAACTTCACTTTAAATCAGTGATTTATGCGCGTGGCGTATGAAGTAAAATTTCGAGTTTAGAAAGGCCTGCAAATTTGGTTTGGTCGCTGCGCTTCGCTCCGCCTCGCGGAGCGACCAAACCAAATTTTCAGGCTTTACTAAACTTACTTGATGTTAAATTTGGAATTGGAAACACTTGTTAAGGGCTTAAAATTGAAAGTATCTATTAAAACAACGAATGTCTGAAAATTTACAATAAAAAATCGTGAAATGTATACCTAAAGGGTGATTACGATTAAATTGTCGCGTGTTCAAAGATCAATAAAATAAAAACAACGAAGCATTTTAGCACCAAAAGTTTATAACAAGAAGATTTAATATATTTAACATAACTTACTGGAAAATAATCAATGCTTTAATGTTTGTTCGCTAAATTCCCTTACCTAAGACTTTACTGGGCTCATATTTTTATGCATTGAACTGAACTAAATGTTTACAAGTTTGTCAATTTAACCAAATTTACACATTTCTGATGTTTTTTGTAACACATAATGCGTGTTGTTTTTGATTATTTTATTTAAAATAGTAATAATTATTTTAAATTTGTGATTTTTCTTAAATATTGACATACAGGGATTTTTTTCTTTTAAGTATAGTTTCACATATTCCATATAAACGTTTGTAAAAGTAATGAACATGTGATCAATCCTAATCAGTATATTTTGAACTTCACTTTAAATTAGTGTTTTATGCGCGTGGCGCATGAAGTAAAATTTCGAGTTTAGAAAAGCCTGCAAATTTGGTTTGGTCACTCCGCTTCGCGGAGCGACCAAACCAAATTTTCAGGCTTTTCTAAACTCGAAATTTTACGTCATGCTTAATCTGGGATTGGAAACACTTGTTAAACGCTTCAAATTGAAAGTTTCTATTAAAACAACGAATGTCTGAAAATGTACAATAAGAAATTGTGATATGTATACCTGAAGGGGGATTACGATTAAATTGTCTGGTGTGCAAAGATCAATAAAAGAAAAACAAAGAGACATTTTAGAAACAAAAGTTATAAACATGAAAATATAGTACATTTAACATTACTTACTGGAAAATAACTGATGCTTTAATGTTTGTTCGCTAAATTTCCTTAACTAAGACTTTACTAGGCTCATATTTTTTTGCACTTAACTGAACTGCTTGTTTTATTATTTTAAAGATGTAAAAGGCTTACAAGTTCTTCTGAGTTTATTTTTTGTATTGACCCAATATTTTTTAAAAGGACAAGGCTTAGTCTGTTTTGACATATGTTTCAGATGAGTTAATGATGAGGCAAAACTCCCGGTTTTTACTAACAATTTATCTAAGATTTTGGTACGCCTAACAGCTCGAGTAAGTTGTTCATTTGTTATTTTGGGTGTTTTTCTCGTTACATATTATCATGCACACCTATATTTAATTTTTTGACGGTAGATTCGTGAACGAGTAACTTTCTTGTCGCATCTCTAGAAAAACTACAAGAATTTCGTTTGTAAGCTTCACATTCGGCTTTTTCAATTGTTGTTTTAAGATTCGTGTTAGCTTGTGATTTCAGTATTTCCTATTTATAGTTCCGGGTTCTTTTAGTCTTTTAAATACATGTTCGCACAGTTCTTTGTAAAGTTTGGCAACTTTTTGCAAGAGTCGAAGTTCAAATTTAAGGATTTTCAGTCCACTTTTTTCCGAACTATGTAAAGATATTTTTTAATCATAATGATGGTTGCGACCGTAACTACGTGGTAATTCATGATCACTGAATCAAACACTTACTATGTTTTTACCACAAAATATTTATTGTATGTATATATATTATATTACACAAATATACACATAAATTCACGACTTAAGTTTCGACGTTTGACGGTCATTATCAAGTGAAACAAATTACAAAGGGGGGTTACATTTATACAGGTAAAACAATTTAGAGTGAGGGTAGCAAAACAAATTAGGTTAAACAGGTACAAAGATTTACAGATTAAAGGATTTCAAAGAGCGGCGTGTACACTAAATCGGTTTGTTCGTTTAACAGATTAACTAGGGGGTTCTTGGTTCGTTTGAAAATTTCGGCGGATTCGAGCAGGTTAAGCTTTGTGCCTTTGGTACAGTTATGTAAAATTTTAATTTTATTTATTTCTGGAAATGAATGTTTGCACTCTAATACGTGGTTAGAAAAGGAAGTGGAGTCTTGGTTCAATCTAAATGCGCGAAAATGTTCCGAATATCTCTTTTCGAAACTACGACCGGTTTGGCCTACATACACACTATTGCATTCGGAACAAGGGATTTCATAAACACCTGATTTCTTTAAAGGATTAATTTTGTCTTTTGAATTGAATAAAATGTTGGATAATTTGCAACTGGGTCTAAACGCGATTTGCTGGTTTTGTTTTCGAAGAATGTGAGCTATTTTTTCCGTAATTTCGCCAAAGTATGTTAGGGTAATGTATGGATCTTTGTTCACATTTTCCAGTCTCGGATAAATGTGGGTCATTGTATTTTGATAGCGTTTTTTATTAATTATGTTCTGAATAAGGTTGACTGGATAACCATTAGTTTTGGCAATATCTATAATTTTATTTAGTTCTATGACTCGGTTATTGGCTGATAAAGGAATTAAAAAGGCCCGGTGTATCATTGAATGATACGCGGCTAATTTATGCGACAATGGGTGATTGGAATTATATGGGATAGTGGAATTTACGTTGGTTGGTTTTCTAAAGATATCAAATTCTATTTTATTGTTCTTGTGGATTAAGGTCAAGTCTAAAAAGTTAATTTTATTATTTTGTTCGTGTTCTATTGTAAATTTTATTTTGGGGTGTATATTATTAATTAAATTTAAAAATTGATCAATTTGACGTGTGGTGCCACTAAAGCAAGCAATAATGTCATCTACTATATTTATTTATTTATATTTTATATATTTTTATATTTTACAATTAATCAACCTTTGATAGTAGCATAAAAGCCTAGGCTTCATTAAAATATCTCACAATTTATTAGAAACTAGGCATTATTGTTTAATTTATTTCAGTACATATCAGCGACAATTTAATCGTAATCACTTTTTAATAGAAAAATTATTTATCTTTTGATTTTATTGATTTCAACACATATATAGTATACTTCTAAATAAAACAATTTTTACTTTATTTAACCACTGTATTTTGCACTTAATTTGTGACTATAGTTTCAAGTCACTTAAAATCACTTTAAGTTTGATAATGACTACTAGATAGTCGAAACTATAGTTACAAATTAAGTGCAAAATACAGTGGGTAAACAAAGTAAAAAGTATTTTATTTACAAGTGTATTTAAGATGTACCACAAAGTGAACGCCTACAGCACAAAACATCTATATCATTTTTATGAATATGTTTTAACATATTTATTGGTAAATTTTGGAGAGGATTCATCTACCATAATAACTAGGTACATATTACAAATCCTAGATGCAATGAATAATGTAATTTTGAAAATGCAATGAATAAACAAACTCAAACTTTTAAAAAATGAAATTATTTCATTATTAATAAATTAGCCATTTTTTATTGCGTTACAAATGATTTCTATTATTTATTTCAAGTAAACTAATCGCAGTCGTAAACATTTTGAGACTAAATGTTGTACATTATAAGTTTATGTTTCAAACAGTTTTATTTCTTGAATGTTTAATGTATGGTATTTTTACTAAAGCCGATAATCCTCGCTAGTTGCTCAAGGAGCGTAAGAAGTAAATGGTGAATGCGCCGGGGAAACCACTTTCATATTCCTATTTAATTTCCACCTAAATGGCTCTAACGGTTGTAATAAAATTTAATTCTCGTTATAGATTCCGCCTCTGTTATTACCCCTGTGGGAAATTTTTATAATTCGTTTATAATGGAGCGAGTGTCGGAAAAATTTAAATTTCATTGCATTCAATCGTATTTTATGGAACTAATCCTAATGCAACATTAAGATCAAATATCGTGGTTTTAGTGATAAAAGTCATTAAATACAAAGATAATTATTAGCATTAAATGATTCACCTTTAACGAGGGTTTCCACCCCTTGGTTAAGCATAAGGAAAATTTCGAGTTTAAAAAAAATTTAAAATTTGGATTAAGTTTGAAAACACATCATTAACTTTAGTTACAATAATAGTGACTTCAGTGTTGGGTGTAAATTAATTACAAAGGAATGTCCACGTAATCACGTAATTACATTACAATATAATTTAATTTAAATTTTAATTGATACAAACACGCTCTAAAAAAAACCACTCCCAATATAACAAAAAAATTCTTCATCAAAAATATCAAAAATCATCATTCAACAAGATAATTTATTCAATTTATTGAAAAGTAATTATAGTTAAAGTAATGTTATTACTTTTTTAATAATTACGATTTATAATTTAAGTTGCTTCAATAAAGCAAAATTTGGTGCATTTTTTTTGTTGATAAAATAAATTGCTTATTTTATCAACAAAAAAAATGCACCAGATTTTTTAACTTTAATTAATTAATAAATAGATGTTTTTAATTGAATTGCGTTAATCTAACTTTAGGCTTATGTATGATGCACAATTTTTTAATCACAAACACTAAATTTAGTTTAAATTATAGCCTGATTATATATTTTGTGAATCGAAAACTTTCTGAAATTATCAAATCAATAAGAATTTGTATGGAATGCATCTTGTGAGTTGTTTTTAAAGAATGCGGGGTTTTCAGTAAACAAAGTCAAAGTAATAAATAAATTACTACACTGGAGTAATTTTTTCATTATTTTGACTTTGGTTACCGAAAACCCCGCATTCTTTAAAAACAACTCACAAAATGTAGCTATGATAAAATTCAATAAATTAAAAATTATAAAATTAAACGTATAAAAATCTTCGGATAATAATGACATTTTATTTTATTGAAATATATTTTTGAAATGAGAAAACCTATTTTGTTTAAAATTAATTAAAAAAAAATACTATTTTGTCACCCTCTCGGTGATGACACCCGGGGCGGGACGCACCCCCCCTTGCTACACCTCTGTGTACAGATTAGGATTAGATTTCACTTTGTGTAAAAAAAATTGAAACGAATGCAAATATGTACCTACTTGTATAAACAGCATTGATATAAAAATTTAAGAAATTTAATCATACCACCGTAAATCTTTACAATTTTAATTAACATTCCCCGAGCTGAAGCGGAATGCGCCCAACTGGATTTTTTTATTCAGCAAATAATCCTCCCCTCTTTGTTACACAACAAAATTTAATTTGAATTTAACGTGCGTAATCAAATAGCGCGTTCGTATTTACACGCATGCTGGGGGGATACGAAAAAACAACACGAATTTCGCCGGTGAAAGAGATTTCACTCTTCAATTGAAACCCCACAAAAGCACAAGCCGTGTCGTGAGATTTTCTAAATAACACCACCAGAGGAATTCGGGATGAGATTGCCGCCGCCTCCGGGCTCGGATAATAAAAAGGAATCGAATGTGCGAACGCGGACGCACAATGCCCAGATCAATTTGCGCTAATAATAGGCCAAAATAAGCGCTGACCTTAGCCTAATACGAGCAGAGAATTTTCACGGGACGGCGAAATTAACTTCAAAACTATTTGTTGGTCCACGGAGCACGGTTCTAAAGGGTATTCGCACAAAATAAGGGTTGGGCTCGTGTCTGATGTGTTTGACTAAACTTAGGGTTTTGGGAGACATTATATTACTAGTATATAAAAATAGTAAAAGTATATTTACCACAATATTTTATTATACAGGTACGCTTTAGGTATTAAATCTATCCTACGTTTAACTTCTTAAACAATAACTGAAATCTCATTTTGGAGTATTCCTTATTGTATAATAAAATTAGAAGTAGAAACGAATAGAGTGGATGATTGTTTTATATAATCTAAATGTTTCTATTCAATACTAGAACAAATACAAATCAATCTATAGCGTTTACAGTTGAAACAAAGTGTGTTCATTTCTTAGTATTTCTTGTGAATTTCATAGTAAATTGAGTTTAGTTGATTATTATAAATGTTAGTTTACAGAAAACATATTTTACATCTCAATATTTTTTTAAAATATTACGAAAATCAGCACATACTTTTGTAGATTATAAATAAAATTCTTGCGGGTATTTAAAAAAATACTTCTAATATCTGAAAGTTTAGAAACTCATATTTTGGTTAAATTTGAGTGTTTGCAATACAATTTCCAATAAGATATAATTTTAGTCAATACAGGGTGTCCCGTTATTGTGGGGAAATAGCTTAACCATAGATTCCTGGAATAAAAATATGATGATTTAACACAACTTATCTATATCCAAAGATTTACGGCTAAGCCGGAATCAGTCTTTATAGTTCTAAAAATTATTATTAATTTTAGTTGTAACGATTGAGCTCTATATTCGATTTGACTAAAATTTATTATGGTTGATTATTATAATATAACACATCATTTTAGTTATTATGGTCATCATTGAGTGACAAGAATCATAAAAAACAGTAGTACCACAACATAAGAACTAAAATATGTTTTTACTGGCGCACCTTAAAAAAATTTAAAAAAATATTATTGGTTCATTTGAAAGCTTTTTTGACTGTTAATAATGTTTGATATCTTGTACGGTTTTTCCAGAAATAAAATATGAATATGGAATTCTCAGTTTCCTTGGCAAAATCCTAATACAAGCAACATACAGTGAATTTTTCTTTTAGGTAAACATATGCATAAGCTGTAAATTTTCCGACATTCGTTGTTTTTTAAAAGAGTTCAATTTGAAATTTTCAACGAGTGTTTTCCACTCCCAGACTAAGCATGAAGTAAAATTTCAAGTTTAGAAAAGCCCTGTGAAAATTTGTCTCGGGTCGCGCAGCGACCCGAGACAAATTTTCTGGGCTTTTCTAAACTCGAAATTTTACTTCATGCGCCACGCGTATAAAACACTAAAATATTGTGAACATTATGTATATTTGAACCTCACTTGAAATCAGTATTTCATACGCGTGGCGCATGAAGTAAAATTTCGGGTTTAGAAAAGCCCAGAAAATTTGTCTCGGGTCGCTGCGTGACCTTCAACAAATTTTCACGGGGCTTTTCTAAACTCGAAATTTTACTTCATGCTTAGTCTGGGTGAAAAATGAAAAACACTCGTTTTAAGCTCTAAATTGAACTCTTAAAAAAAAACAACGAATATCTAAAGATTTAAAGAAAATAATTTCTTTTAGGTAAACATACGCCTAAGCTGTATATTTTCCGCCATTCGTTGTTTTTCAAATGAGTTCTATTTGAATCTTTAAACGAGTATTTTCACTCCCAGACTAAGCATGAAGTAAATTTTCTGGGCTTTTCTAAACTCGAAATTTTACTTCGTGCGCCACGCGTATAAAACACAGATTTCAAGTGCAGTTCGGATATACATAAATTTCACAATATTTTTGTGTTTTATACGCGTGGCGTATGAAGTAAAATTTCGAATTTAGAAAAGCCCAGAAAATTTGTCTCGGGTCGCTGCGTGACCCTCGACAAATTTTCACGGGGCTTTTCTAAACTCGAAATTTTACTTCATGCTTAGTCTGGGAGTGGAAAACACTCGTTTAAAATCAACTTAAGAAAAACAAGGAATATCTAAAGATTTACAGAAAATAGGCTGAATTTGGAATGCGTATACTTAAAAGAAAAACTCACTGTATTTGTTTGCTCTGGAGGAATATAAATAATTATAAACCATAATGAAGATAACAATTAATTCTCAAAAAGCACTCGTTGATTAATATTATACACAATTGACGTTTGTTAAACAATGACGGCGACAAGAAAAAAATATGTATTTTTAATCACCCGGAAAACTAGATTTCGTTTTTACTAAATAACAAAAAATAATTTATTTGCATTTTATTTTTTTACGGTAAAACCGTACCAGATATCAAACATTATTAACAGACTAAAAAGCTTTTAAATGAGCTAATATTTCAAGATGTATATTTTAAATTTTTGATAAAGTGCGCCAATAAAAACATATTGTAGTTTTTATATTGTGGTACTATTGTTTTTTATACATCTTGTCAATCAATGATAACCATAATAACTGAAATGATGTGTTATATTATGATAACCAACCATAATAAATTTAAGTCGGATCGAATATAGCCTTCAATTGTTATAAACAAAATTAATAATATTTTATTGAACTTTTAACACTAGTTCCGGCTTAACCGTATACTTTTGGATATAGATAAGTTATGTTAAATCATCATATTTTGATCCCAGGAATCTATGGTTAAGTCATTTCCCCACATTAACGGGACATCCTGTATTGCTAAACACAAAACAAGGTAACTACTTCAAACATGTCGAAAAATATTCAATATAGTCAAGATGTAGTCAGTATAGACAATGTTATCAATATGCGTAGTCATTTTGCGATAATTTCGAGAGTGCAAAACGTACAAGCAATGCTAACCGGTTTCGCTTTGCGATGCCTTGTATACCTTCGCCATATTGATATATTTATTTCTAAAACAGTACCGGAAGAGCACTCAAGGCGGCCGGAATTGGCAACCAACCACCTAACCCCCCTCTTAACCGACTTCGTATTGTTAATTTACCTAATCTAATTTCATCGCAAAGAAGAATACGATATACATACAATTTTACTTTTGATCTCATGTTATTGCACAGATTTAATGATGTTATACTTTTATTTTAAACTATCATATTTCTATAAGATTAATGATGCCCTGAAATAAAACGTCTGTGGTAATACAATTAGGAGGAATACAATAATAAATTGGAATGATAATGATTGATATACATAAGTGTGCTATTTTTCAGATTGAATAAAATTCGATTTATACATTTTCCGAAATCCATTTAATGAATCCTTTTCATAACTAAAAAATATACGAGCATAAGTATATTTACCCGGATTTTTCTGGGTGGGAATGATGTGAGCCGTCGTAAAGTGGAAATAACGAGCTGCCCTTCCAATATCCTTATCCTTCACACTTCTGCTGGTTCTCACATCATACAATTTAGATTTCTCTCCCCAGATGTCAAACATAAAAAAATATTGATTGCTCCGAGTATAATATCGTTATAAGGTGGAGAATTTCGCCTCCAAAAAAAAAAGCCCGGAAATAAGCACCGACCTAAAATTTAAATTAAAACACACTTAAACGCAGAAAAAAAAGACAGAAAAGAGAAAACGAATTCGTACTAATTAATTTCTACAACCTATTTAAACTCCCAGCTTCCTCGCAGTGACATCTCGAATATAATTTCCTGTAGACTTTTTCCCTTCCGCAGTTAATTTACTTTTAATTAGCGCTAGTTAAAAAGTTTATTATTGTAGCTTTCAGTCGAGCTTGCTTTTTGTGCGGTGATGGAAAATTGAGGAAGATAGTGGTTATAAATTTTGTTTCAGACGGAAAGTTCCATCAGTTGCCCTCTGGAGAACTGCTCATACACAATCTGGAGTTCAGCGACCAGTTTCCTATGTACCGCTGCAGGACAATGCATCGTCTCAGTCGGCAAGTTGTTGTAAGCAGCAATGCAAACGTGAGAATTACAGGTAATTTTACATTTATTATAAGTATATGATTTTTTAAAAAAAAACCTATCTTAAATATATCAATGATATTTCCTTGTAATTTGAAAACTATTATCTTACACACAAATCTTATTTATTTATAAATATAGTTTTATTTTATTGTTTAATTTTTACATGTTTTTTACTAAATTCCATCGGCTAGGCATCATGTAGAGGTAGAAAGACTTCCGGTCGAAAGCCGAAATTGACGATAAATATTAACTCATTGAATTAGATGTACAGTCAAAATCGTTTATAGCGAACTTCAAGGGGCCGGCAGAATTTGTACATTGTAGCCGGTGTTCTCTTTAAGAAATAGTATCGGTTATACTGAACAGATTGCTCTAAACGATATTATACTATTTTAACTGTATAACATTATAATTTAAAAAATATATACATGTACCGGTTGCTTGATTAAGGATGGCCATTGGCTGAATTTTAGAAACTGTGCATCGTAGAATGTTGCGGTAAAACATTTTTACAGTAAAAGGGGTCAAGAGAAATCGCTGGAAATATTTTTTAAGTTTCTAGCTTTGCCTCTAGAGGCCGCAATCTCTATCATAAAAATGAAAAACACGTATTTGTCAAATAAATTCCAAAATAAGTTATGTTGAAAATATAATAATCTTAATCGACGCTAAATTTTACTCAGTTTCAACTATCTTCTCGTTTCTTTGGCTTGCATATAAGAGCTAGGGGAAAATACACATTAAAATCTAATTTATTGAAACGGATACAGGAATAACATATCCTATTTCGTCATATTCAATAGTGGTTGTTTAAAATCAAATTATTAATAGGTGCATGCGCCGGAAAATCCACACAGTTTATACACAAATTTCATATGCAATATAACAATTCACATACCTTTATTCTGCACTCCGTGTATTTTAATATCGCAGAAATAATGTTGCTTTGTATAGTCTGTGTATTTGTAAACTATGATTGATATATGGATGATGAAACTGTTGACGCTGTGAAGTACATATCAATAATTGAGGGCAGGTAAGCGGCCCTAGGCATATGTCGGCATAATTTGTATCGAGCGTGTGCTCAACGTAATAGATAATTAATATCTATCGTCGAATATTGCTCCGATAACGAAAGTAAACTAACCTAACTTAATCGCGCCATACAACACAATAGCTGCCTTCATTCAATATATCACCCGAAACTACTTTGAGATTATTAATTTGTAATTATTAGGTCATTTATAAGCTACTTAGTTATATGTTAAAATTATTTATCTTTACAATTAGACGGTCGATTTTATTATCAAATTTAAGAGACAATCAATGCCACATTAACCTTAACCCTTTCACTGAAGTATTATTTTATTTGTCCGAAAAAATGTAAATTTAAACAGGGTGTTCTAAAGATAAATATCAGGCCACTATTGGCGACTTTGTTATCTTTGGAGCTACGAAGCTACGAAATTTTACAGTGAGCACGATTGAACAAATAAGCAAAAGAAATACATTGGGTACAGTTGGAAATTTTCAGATTAGAAATTTTACGGAATTAATATAGAAGATGGGATAATTCTACTTACAGTAATCTCTCAGCTACCCCGAAATCGCAAGGCGATCGACACCGCCCGCGCCGTTCCCAGCGGGTCACATGCGATTAAAGTTTGCCGATGTGCTGTACCTCTATTTTTAAAGATACACAAATTGTGTAAGGTTAAATAACTACCTGCTTATATGTATAAAATAAGTACACTTAAAAAGTAAACATACTCACTTTAGTTTTTTTAAAAAATAAAATGTAATATCCCGTTTTAAAGATCCGGTTAACTCATTGTCAATAATTAATTAAAATGATTAATTAATGAGTTAAACAATATGTTTCTAATGCATTTAGTACACACAACATTCAAGATTAATAATACACTTTTAAATTTCAATATCACAATTTGTTTTTCTTTTTGTTCAATAAAAACCCCCAGGGGTCGCACATGAATAAATCCGTTTAACTCATTTTCAATAATTAATTGAAATTATTAATTAATGAGTCAAACAATATGTTTTTAATGCATTTAGTACACACAACATTCAAGATTAATAATTCACTTTTAAATTTTAATATTAGAATTTGTTTTACTTTTTGTACAATAAAAACCCCCAGGTCGCACATGAATTTGATGAAGCAACCCAATTTAATTGTGTTCAAGCTGACAGATATGTTTGAAATCCCAATTTGAAATTGCCTATTCCCAATTTGATATTGATTAGTTTTAATTTGAATATATAGGTTTTTAATTGAATTCAATTTGAAGTTGAAGAGGTAAAGATGAATGTTTGTGAAACAAGCTAATTATTTGATTTACATCTTTAAATTAAATCTATGTATAGTGAATTACTAGCACTTAATGACTTTTGCCTTCAAATTGAGGGTTGTATGTAATAATAGAACAAGTAATCTATACATATTATGTATTAACTCATTTATATATTAACTCGTTATGAAAGCTTTCCGTCATAATGTCTTCGAATAAAACATCCTCACTATGCTCTAAAAAAAGTTTCTATAAAAGCATCCATTACCCTAGTATAAACTATAAATTATGCAGCAGGAAAATGCGGTGTAATTCAATTTAGCCCGTCGTATTTTTGTTTCCCACCTATAAATAATGCAAGCTATAGATGATTTTCCCTCTCCATAAAGCCATTGTAAACTCGCAGAAGAAAAAGAATCTCTAAAAGCTTCCCATTTGTATTCTCTCAAGGGTAACATTTGTTGGAATATTGAACCGCGTTCAACAGATTTTACATTTTATATATATATTTCGTATTTCGGTAAACACGTAATACAGTTTTTTCGCATAGCCGCGCTTAAATAGAGATTGGGAGGGAACAGGGGAGAGGGGGATTCTTTTGCGGAGATTTATAAGGTTTGCGTTATTAAAAGCCGCGGTGAGATGTTAGGGTGGATTTTGTTTTATGTGTAATATATTTTTAAATTGTTAATAATAAAACTTAATGCTGTATTTTTAATACACTGCTCCAAGAAATAAACGTGCCACCTGCAATTTCTCGAACATTTTAGGAATGTGTACTGTTTTTGTGTATTTCACGTTAGTATCTTTGAAATAACGAAGAATGATTTGAATCGTGAAATTTGCCGTAAAGCGTAAAAGATTATTTTTAAACACTTGTAAATGGTGCGTTTATTTCTTGGAACAGTGTAGTGAACCACAGAAATTATTGGTTTTCCTGTGAATTCTTGATGGTTCCTAACTTGTAAAAATATCAAGTATAATAAGTAGTGATGGGCAAGATCGAGTATCTCAAGGATCGATCAAGCAGTGAACGATCAGTTGAAGTATCGACCATATCGATCAAAAGATCGATCTGATCAAAAAGATCGAGCTGCTCGGGAAGATCGAGCCGATTGAAAAGATCGAGCCGATCGAAAATATCGAGCGGCAGGATCATTTGCAAGGATCCAGCGGATCGCGCAGTGGATCTTATTTGATCATCAGCCCCGTGGGCTTTTCTAAACTCAAAAATTTACTTCATGCGCCACGCGTATAAAACACAGATTTCAAGTGAAGTTCGAATATACATACATTTCACAATATTTTAGTGTTTTATACGCGTGGCGCATGAAGTAAAATTTCGAGTTTAGAAAAGCCCCGAAAATTTGTCTCGGGTCACGCAGCGCAATTTTCGCGGGCTTTTCTAAACTCGAAATTTTACTTCATGCTTAGTCTGGGAGTGAAAACAACTCGTTTAAAGCTTCAAATTGAACATATAAAAAACAAGGAATATTTAAAGTTTTACAGAAAATGGGCTGAATTAGGAATATACGTATTCTATTCCTCAATATAAAAACTCCATGTACATTATTTTCTGTTTCTATAAAATAAAAATTATGTACACATACCACAAAATTTTATTTTCTGCGTGTATTATAATTAACAAAATAAAATTCCTAAAATTCCTATCAATCTTTTAGAAAACTAAATTCAAATTATTTAGTAAAAAGAAAGCACCATCACCTACGACTAAAATTTTGTAAAATATTAAAAAAAAATCCTATTTATAAATGGCTATTATTTTTACAATGATTTAATGTCTATTTAGAAAATTAATAAAAACTCCACAGCACAAGCTTAAAAAAACATTTGTCGATGGTTATATAATGAAATGCACAAACATCTTACTCTTTAACGAGTTACTTGTTGAAGCAAGTTACATGTTTTATATTAATCGTAATTAGGAATTAAACCTCTTAAAAATAACATACAATTAAAACTGCTACCTATCGAATTTTCTGTTTTAAAACTCCCAAGCCTATTTGCACCTCGGCTGATTAACTTTAATCTAATGGGTCATGATTGAGCTTTAAATTTAGTTTAGGTGCAGCTGCGGCTGCCCTTCCGACTGTCAATCCCTTATCCTTAATGGATCATGAAAGTTAATCATTTAATAAATCTCTTATTAAGTCAAAATTTGAGAATATAAAAATGTTATAAATGTGTAAGTAATTCTAAACATGTCTCTTTCATAAATATGCAGTTGTAAATAAAATTGAACAATGTTTTAACTGTATCTAATATAGTTAATATTTTAGATATTGGCATGGCTTTCACGAGTTTTGGAAGTCAAACATTAGAAAACGCAAACTATCTCTGTTCGATTGATCAAAATCGGATTTATTTAATTTATACAAAAAAAATTAACATTTCTTTGCATTGAAAAATGTTGGTTAACATAAAAATTGACTTATATTTACATACAATGTCTGCATATTTTATATTATTTTATTTATACATTTTCAAGAAAATAATTTAAAAAACACATATTTATTACAATTTAATTCTTCCCTTAACTAAAAAGACTTTAACAGTAAAACACTTTAAACTTTGTTTGTATAACACTTATTTATTTTTCGTGACTGCAGTTTCGGCAACTTAAGCTTGCCATTATCAAACGTGTAGTGAAAAGACTTTGTGTATAGGTACAAGGACAGCGAAAATTTGACTATGACTAAAGCATTTTTCATCTAAGAATATTATTTTAATAAAAAGTATTATATCTTGTTGAAAGAAATTTAAATTGAATCAAATTTACGTGAATCGCTGCAGGTAAAATTATTTGATGAAGTTTTTTATAAATTTCATTTGTACAAAACAAAGCAAAAAATATCTGTCATCTCTTTGTAGTCTTTGTATATATAACTTTTCAATTACTCTAAAGCGTTATTACACTTGTAGGTTGTTTATAAAAAAAGTCATAAAAATATATTAAAATGTTGTTTTCCGCCCCTGACACAACTCTTCAATATATTTACTGGCTTTATATAAGTTACCGGAGAACGAACAAACCGACCCCACACTTGAACGGGCCGTTTATATCGGATGATTCAAGCAAATTCAATGAGTTTCGTTTTAATTTTCTGAACTTCACAGCAGCGGGCGTATCTGTACAATTTATTTTTTGTCTTATAAACAAAAACTAAAAATTAATCACAGTTCATTCAGTACAAAAATTAATATTGGAAATTTTAAATAACAATAAAATTAAAACATTTGGGAAGAAGCATGACATTTTTATATACAGCATACATTTAAAAAAACCGAATAATGAATTAATTTAATTAAAACATAATTTTAACCAAAATTATGCGTTTTTTATTTATTTTTTTTGTTCTAACCGACTGAGGGCAAGAAATTTTAAATTGACCAATTTCAGGTTCCGGTTACAGTTAGGGTTCTGTTAAAAATTCTGGTTAATATTAGTTTGATTAAATTGTTAGTTCTGTTCGAAGTACCAATTTGAAACAATATTTAATATTAAACAAAATTTAAAAAATTGTGATGCACTTTCCCCGTAATTTGAACAATTGATAATTGACATACTAAATTTATTTTACTCTAACCAATTGGTTGAAGATTTCACTTGAAGTTACTGATTTATACGCGTGGCGCATGGAGTAAAATGTCTAGTTTAGAAAAGCCTGAAAATTTGGATTTGCTGGGGCGCGACTCGCTTTGCTCGCGCGCCCCAGCAAATCCAAATTTTCAGGCTTTTCTAAACTTCAAATTTTACTTTATGCTTAGTCTGGGAATGGAAACCCTCGATAGACGATAATCTCTATATTTGTTATTATTATACACCAAAACGTATACAGTTAAATGATTTCAAAATATCATATGGTTCCATTATTGTGCAAGAAATAGTCCATTAAATTTATACTGTTTTTAAATGAATTAATAACGATCAGTTACTTTAAGGGCAAGATTGAAATTTGTGGCATTATATTGTTTGTGAAGTATGTTTATATTTTCTGTGAAATCGTTTTTGCTATCAGATGAATAAGGTTCAACTTTTTGACTTATAAAATCGTAACACAAATATTTCTTTGCGGATTCGAATTACATTTATTTCATAGCAACATCCACATAAAAGTCAAAAACCCTTCTTATGAAAGAACTTGATGTTCATGAAATATGTGAAGATGAAAAAAATACCGTATTTATGTTTTGCAAATTAAGTTTCTCAAGTTAGAAAGAACATCACAACGAAACAGAATAATTTATTCCCCAATAATTTTGTTTTATTAATGCCCGGTATTATAAACAATTAATAAATCATTGGATAACTATTTGTGGAGTAAATTTATTTACGTAGTAAACTAATAGGCAAACAAAATTGCGTATTGTAAAGCAAACCTACCAAATAAATAGCAATTCTAGAAATAAATAATTTAGTTAGTAGATTACCGACCGAAATTATACATTTTCATTGTGGCGATAGATGGAACCACTTATTTTTAAAACTGAATTGTCAATCTTTTAAATTGAATTGTCAATAAAATTGGAAATTCAGTATAATTCCTTATAATTACAGATAATAACCGTGAAATAGGACAGAATTACACAGAAAAAGAAAAAGAAGGCTTATTAGAAACCATAAAACACTTAAACGAGTGTTTTCCACTCCCAGGCTAAGTATGAAGTAAAATTTTGAGTTTAGAAAAGCCCCGCGTAGAAAATTTGTCGAGGGTCGCGCAGCGACCCGAGACAAATTTTCACGGGGCTTTTCTAAACTCGAAATTTTACTTTATGCGCCACTCGTATAAACCACTGATTTACAGTAAAGTTAAAAATATATAACGCATAGATGTGATGGTAATCAATATTTATTGAAATGTAGCGAAAAATGCAAGAATTTCTTAAATTAACTATTTGTGGAGTAAATTTATTTACGTAGTAAACTAATGGGCAAACAAAATTGCGTATTATAAGGCAAACCTACCAAATAAATAGCAACTCTAGAAATAAATAATTTAATTAGTAGATTACCGACCGAAGTTATACATTTTCATTGCGGCGATAGCTTGAACCACTAATTTTTTGAATTGTCTTTTATATTGAATTGTTAATCGAATTAGAAACTTAGTATAATTCCTTATAATTATGGAGAATAACCGTGAAATAGGACAGAATTACACAGAACAAGAAAAAGAAAGCTTATTAGAAACTATAAAAGACTTAAACGAGTGTTTTCCACTCCCAGGCTAAGCATGAAGTAAAATTTTCAAAGCAAATTTTCAGGCTTTTCTAAACTCGAATAAGACTCGTATAAGACGCTGATTTCAAGTGAAGTTCACTTGCTTACAACATTTCAGTGTTTTCAGTGTTTAACACGCGGGGCGCATGAAGTAAAATTCGCGCTACGCGACCAAACTAAATTTTCTGGCTTTTCTAAACACAAAATTTTACTTCATGTTTAATCTGGAAGTGAAAAGCACTCGTTCAAAGTTTTAAATGGAACTAATTTAAAAAAAAGTATATGTAGTTATGTCGACGGGTTGCTTTTGACTTGAAAAACTCTAGGTCTTCGACGCCTTAGAATTTCTTGTGGTTCAAATAATCACTGTCAGGAAAGATACTATAAGCGAACTTAAATCTGACATAGATTGTTTAGTAGACATGATAACGGTAATGAAATTAATAAATACAAGTAGTATAATCTAATGATATAATACCAAAATCTTTTGAATAAATTAGTTTATTCCTAAAGTAAATTTTATTTAGGGAATAAAACGTTTTATAATACCAGAAATAAGAAGTTTAAATTTAACAATTTCTCGATTTCTCGATGACAAATTGTGGTAATTGTAAGATGTATTGCTTCTGAAATATTTAAAACAATCAACCGTTTAGACAAAACTCATAATTATTGTTGATAAATTCACGAGCTTGTTTAATGTTTCAAAGAGAAACATTGTGAAAATTATAGAGGCTGTAGCTGACAATTTTAATAAAATGTTTGATAATTCATGGGAGAATGAAAGAAAATAAATATTATTTTATTTAAAAAAGCATACATCAAAAGCCTTTCGGAGTTTGGTAAAATTAAATTTAAATTAGAATACATTTATCTAAAACACTTTAAGTGTAATATACGTATTTATATGTGACTAAAGTTTTTTTAAAACACATCAAATTTTCATCTTTATTTTAACATTTTAAAAACTAACTTCTTATTAAACTTAAAGTTTAAAATTACCAACTTGTTACCTCATCTGAAAAAATGTATAAATTATGATAAATCTTTAGGGTGATTCACCATAAATGTCCCCTCCCTCTAACTTGGTTATTTCTGAACCGATTTGAAAATTCAAAAAAACATTTGTAATAGTTTTTTAGCGAGAATTTATATACCATATCTAAATAAACAGCTGTCCAAAAAAAAATGTTACTGTTGAATGGTATAATGTTGTTGTTAAATTTAAAGCCAAGTCAGTCTGAAAATTTTATATAATACATTACAAAATTAATGTTCTATAATGTTGACGTGGGGAATTGAGGCCTCCCTTTAAAAAAAGTACCATAGTGTAATGGTAATATTTAGACCAAATATGCTATTGATAACTTAATGTTTAACTTTGATCAGATGTTCCTTTCTGTCATTATTTTAAATACATCTACATGATTTTGAGAAACAGAGCTTCTCATTGGTCTTCCAATTTCGGCCGCCAGGTATGGAGAGCTCTGACAAAGTCCGGCCCCATTCAAGATTATTTTAGTAACTTAAATTATCATATGTTCAATAAAAAAAACTCTAAAGTGCCATGATTTTATCTTTTTTCAAATTTAGGTTGGCTACACGCTTTAGGAATTGACATATAAAACGTCAGACATAATATTTATAATATATAAATTTTCAGTTGCCAACCTACAATATTTTCTATGGCACTCTAGAGGTTTTTTTTTATTGAACATATGATATTTTCCTATAGAAATGAGTAGATACTTTAGTTTTGAAGTAAAGTACTTCCATAAATTGATTACTCATTTTTGTTTAAACCCCGGTAGCTCTTACAGCCAGTCGGCCAATGGTTGTGGTCATTATTTTTGCAAATCGTGTGCAGTAAAAGTATGTTGTGTGCACAGTTAAGCTGTTGAAATAATGAAATATTGTATTTATATTTAATTTGTTGCATGTGCAGAGCACCGAGGCATCGTAGCGCCAGTAATCGTGGAAAATTCAGGAACAGTGACGGTGGCTCAGGATGAAGGCGCTGCACTCATATGTATTTCACAAGGATGCCCCACGCCGGAGTACAGGTATTTTTTCATCAATATAAAATATTTCATACCGAAATGGAATTTTATATACGACAATTCTCTCTAATTCCCGTCACGTATTACCCGCGCATGGTACCATCACCGACATAAAAATATCCATAATTTATAAGTACAAAGAAAAAATATATTATATCTTATATCTTAACTTATATCACTTCTAGAGTACAATTAATACAGTGGCGGCTCGTGACTACTCTTATTTTGAGGCATTCTTAGTTTTTTTTACGAGTGTTAGTAATTCCTCTCGACATAAAATTTGTTGACGACAATTTGTTGTTCAATATTAACCTCAAGCTAACGCTCTCGGTTAATATTCAGACAACAAATGTTATTGTCTCGTTAAATTACTAAGTAACAAGGTACTCAAAATCTATTTTTTGATAATTAACCTCGATCTTGGTATATTACCTACTACCGATAATGACTCACTTCCAATTATGAAACGTAGATTTCTTGTAAATAAATTTCTAGTCATTTGTTGTTTTTATGAAAGCATATAATTTGAAGCTACTAACTAGTATTTTCAATCCTTGACTAAGCATGAAGTAAAATTTCGTAAGAAAAGCCTAATTCAGGAGTGGAAACACTTGTTAAAAATAAATTTAAAAAAAAGAAATCGAGCAAGAAAACTATAAAAATGTTGAATTCTATCAACGTTTTAGATTTCAATACTTCGTAGAATTTTCTAAATGTTTTGTACAATATGATTATTTTCTTTATTTTCGTTAGTATTAAAAAAACAAATTATATTGTTTTTATATGTCATCAATCTTTACTACTACTAAGATTGTGATGAATTTTTGCGCATTTAGAAAATTTACAAAATCAAAACATGATTTAGGATCATTATTGTCATATTTTATGATTGTTTCAAGTTTATAAAATGTTTATGATTTTCACAAATTTGATTTTATTAATTTAGCATTTCTTTTTCATCACCATTAATTAAAAATTAATAAACAGTTGTGAATATTAATGCTATTTGATGGATTATCAATTAGAGTTCGGATATTGCATTAAATTAAAAACAATTCACTTTCTCTTTCTTAATATATATTTTTTTGATTGAAATTTCATGTTTCCAAACTACTCTTTTACAATTGTTCATAATATTTGTCGATAATAAAAGCTCTTCCAAAATATGTTAAAATCTAAAAAAATTTCATTTATCGCTTTCCTGTTATTTTCACATGATGTAGGAATTGTAGTAATTTACATGAAATTCATTATTTTCAATTCATTATTAAATAAACGCCTTAATCGATTTTCAACAGAATCAAATTTTTGAAAATCATCAAATATTACAACGGATATTTGCAAAATATTTACCCCATCCCTGGTTTTCCCATTATTGTTAGTTCATTTTGAAATAATATATATATATTATTTCAAAATGAACTAATTAAGGTTGATTTTTATAAAAGAAACATCTTAAAAATCCAGGATAATAAGTACCAGAGGTGGACAGGATTCGAATTATTCAGGATTCAAATCCTTTCAGAGGATTCAAAAGAGATATTCGAATACTTCAGTGAACAAGGATTCGTAATCCGGATTCGTTACATTTTTTTAAGAGGATTGGTAGGCAATTCGAATCCTTATAAAATGATTCAAATACTTGCAAAAGGATTCTAAACCTCTAAAGGGATTTGAATCGTCAAAAATAGTTCAAATTCATTGTGAAGATTCGCATGAAAATTTATTTTTTGTGTTTTTGAACTTTACGTTAAAAAAGTGTTTTATACCTCTGGCGTAAGAAATAAAGTTTCGAGTTTAGAAAAGCCTGAACATTTGGATTTACTGGATTCACTCGCGCGCCGGCAAATACAAGTTATCAGGTTTTTTTAAACTCGAAATTTTACTTCATGCTTAATCAAGGTCTGGAAACACTTGTTAGAAACTTTAAATTGAATGTTTTTATAAAAACAAGAAATGACTAGAAATGTATTTACAAAAAATCTACGTTTCATAATTGGAAGTGATTCATTATCGGTAGTAGGTAATATACCAAGATCGAGGTTAATTATCAAAAAATATATTTTGTGTACCTTGTAACTTAGTAATTTAACAAGACAATAACATTCGTTATCTGAATATTAACCGAGAGTAATTTTATAGTTGAGGCTGTTACTTGGTGAAATTCCATATCAACACTTTTAGTAAATAACACAATTGGTGAAGATTTCACTGTTTATTGATTGACACTGCAACAATTGTTTCGCCACACAGTGGCTTCATCAGGCAGATGAATAATTATTCATCTGCCTGATGAAGCCACTGTGTGGCCAAACAAATGTTGCAGTGTCAATCAATAAACAGCGAAATCTTAACCATGTGTGTTATTTACTAAAAGTGTTAACCGAGAGTGTTAGCTTGAGGTTAATAATTAACAACAAATTGTCAACACATTTTATGTCGAGAGGAATAACTAAACGGTAACAGGTACGATTTTTTTGATAATTTATCGAAACTCACGGTATTTTCGGGTAGATTATTTAATTCAAATCTAAATAACGGATTTTGATTGGTTGTCATTACGGTCTTACCGTGATTATTTAATTCAAATCTAAAGAACGGATTGTGATTCGTTGTCATTACGGTCTCTCCGTGAAAACATTCGCTATCGCAGTGGTCTTTCCAAAATCGTCTTTCTAAATTCGTCTTATCGATTTTTTTTATCGCGTATATAAATCTGTCACCTGTCATATTTAATCATTAATTTTATAATGAATCGCTTCGGAAGTAACACAGATCAAAAAAATATATGAATCCCTGAGGAAAACAATTCCAACAAACGCGGTTAAAAACCATAATTATGTTTGGAAACAATTCATATCCTTTGGAACGTCCACAACTACGAATTGACATTAATTGGCAGATCTGGCAAGTATTTTAAAATTAAGGGCGTATAACATGAGCAAACAAGACGGTTTTCGTTATTTAATTTCATTAAATAATCATTCGAATACCACTGAAATGTTTGTCGAGAAAGACTTTGTTTTTATACACTCAAACTTAGTTGTCTTAAGCAATTCAACTCGATGAAACTGTCAGATAAAGTCACTCGCTCTACGAGCTCGTGCCTTTTTTAGAGACAGTTTCATCTCGTTCCATTGTTAGACAACTGAGCTTTCGTTAAAAAACAAAGTCTTTTCGAAAATTTCAAACAACTAGTGGTATTACGTGTGAAAACATTTGCTATCGCAGTGGTCTTTTCAAATTCGTCTTATCAATTTTTTTTATCGCGTATGTAAATCTGTCACCTGTCATATTTATTCATTCATTTTATAATGAATCGTTTCGGAAGTAACACAGATCAAGAAATTGATCAATGAATTGTTTTCAAGCATATTTAGGTTTATAATCGTGTTTGTTGGAATTGTTTTCTTTAATAGTTCATATTAAAGAAAACAATTCCAACAAACACGATTATAAACCAATATGCTTGAAAACAATTCATATCCTTTTGTAACGCCCACAACTACGAATTGACAGCAAAAACGTCACAAGCAGTTACCAGATCTGCTTGTGACGTTTTTGCTGTCAAATAGTAGTTGTAGACGTTACAAAAAGTAATTTAAAATGATGGCCACACATAACATGAGAAAACAAGACGGTGCAGATAAATAATTTAGATATGTGTCATCACGAGAAAATATTAAATACAATGCGAGGATCTTTTTGTTTAAGTGAGACAAAAGTTGTAGATTCTTCCTCGAATATTTAAGAGAAACAAATTGTTTATAATATTACAACATTAAACTGCACTTATTACTGCACTTTATTATGTAAAAGTAAATAAATGATTTTTTGTTATTTAATTTCAATAAATAATACTACTCGTCGTCTAAAATTTTCGTCGAGAAAGACCTCGTTTTTATACACTCAAGCTTAGTTGCCTTAAGCAATTCAAATTGGATGAAACTGTCAGGAAAAGCCTCTCTATGAGCTCGTACCTTTTTCAGAGAAGTTTGATCTCGTTCCATTGCTAGGCAACTGAGCTTTCGTTAAAAACAAAGTCTTTCCGAACATTTCAAACAACTAGTGGTATTACATGTGATAATTTACCAAATGAAATAATAATAACGTGAATGTATTATCAGCTCATCAATATCTTTAAAAGTTTTAGACCCAAACGCCACATTTTTTATTCAAAAACTTAATGGCAGTGTTATTAGGCTACTCGCCTTATTACTAATTATAACATTAAAACAATGCAAAACATTGTTCTAATGCTAAGCTACTCGACTAATTATCGATTTTCTGTTATCGCTCCTATTATTATGTGGTAAATGATCGAATAATCAAGTTTTGCTTGATATTATTTAAAGTAAAAAATGATACTTATAAAATATTGTTAGAAGATGCATTTTGAGGCATTCGTTGTTTTTTTTACGAGTGCAGTTCGCAGCTACAAACGCGTATTTTCAATCCTTGATTAAGCATGAAGTAAAATTTCCAGTTTGGAAAATAATAGTAATTGCAATGAATCCGGATTACGAATCACTTTTCTCTAAAATATTGGAATACCTCCTTCGAATCCTGTAAAAGGATTCAAATCATGAATGATTCTAATCCAATTTTTTGTTCTTAGTTTATTTCTAAAAAAATATATTACTAATGCCTGGTATTATAAAACGTTTTATTCTCTAAATAAAATAATAGAATAAACTAATTTATTCTAAAGATTTCGGTGTTATAAACACAAAATAACTTTATTTGGCTAATAAATCTCCTCAGTAAATTATTTGTTTATTTTTCTACCAAGTAAATTTTATTCTCTAGATAATTTAACAGTTAAAAGTCAAAAGTGTTTTGTATTATTATAATTACTTTAGATTCTACTACTTGTTTTTAATAATTTCATTACGGTTATCATGTCTACCATACCATCCATGTTAGATATAGGTTCGCTTATAGTATCTTTCTTGACAGTGATTAATTTAAACCACAAGAAATTCTAAGGCGTCAAAGCCCTAGAGTTATTCAAGTCAGAAGCAACCCGTTGACATAACCAGGGATTTTTATATATATGCATACGCTTTTTTAAAATTAGTTCCATTTGAAGTTTTAAACGAGTGCTTTCCACTCCCAGATTAAGCATGAAGTAAAATTTCGAGTTTAGAAAAGCCTGAAAATTTGGATTGGTCGCGTAGCGCGAATACGTCTAAAATATTTATCTTTTAATTTATACTGCAACCCCGCAGCTCTTATGGACGAGCCGTCACTGAACTAATATTGTACTTAAACTTTGAAATGTTGCTGAATTTATATTTAATAAAGTTTCATAAAAGTTACTATAGCAACGAATCATTATTTGGTGTTGGTATGCTAGAAATATTCGCAGAGTGTTTTTTTTTCAATCTTCAAAAGTAAAACGTATTTCACTGCAACAAACATGCCTGTAAATTTCAACTTCAAAGTCAGTTTAAGCTTTTAACTGCATTTAACTACCGGATTACAATGACGCAAATACGAAACGGGGACGTTGCCATGGCAACTTTTTTTCATTATTCGAAATTGCTTCCCGAGTGCATACGCTTTGATTTGCTTTTTTCGTGTTCTATTTTATTTAGGTGGTATTCACACTCAGGACTGGAACCTACAATAGTAATTCCTGGACCTAGAACGAGGCAGTTAGGCCCTGTTCTGGCCATCGAAGCCGTAACTGCCGAAGATGGGGGTGTTTACAGATGTACAGCATCAAATGCGGGGGGTGAGGCCAGTGCTGAATTGAGGCTGCTGGTATCAACGAATCTCCACGTGGAAATCTCGCCACCCATTTTGAGCGTCCACATGGGGGGAAGTGCTGAATTCAAATGCGTCGTTTCCGCACAGAATGGGGGTCCTTATCTGGTCACCTGGTACAAAGACGGACGACAATTACCGAACACGGGCCGTGGGACCAGCGAAGCTTTAATAGTTAATAATGTTGGGAGGGAAGATAGGGGGATGTATCAGTGCATTGTGAGGAGGGCGGAAGGAGATACGGCGCAGGCGGCCGCAGAATTACAACTCGGGGGTAAATATCTTGCGAAAAAGTTTGGTTATTAAAAATTTATCCTGCTTGGAAATATTTCATGTCGCCGGTTTATAATGCATTCGGACAAACTTTTCAATTGTTCCGCTGCAAATTTCTTTCTATCCTTTAAACCCATACAAAGTATACATTTACTTTAAGTTATATTCAACCTCATCCTTTTATTGCATTTTAAATAAAAAAATATGCATTCTATAAATTTATGATTTTTAAAACTTTGAACATTATTTCAATTCAATTCAGATCATTAATCAAATGAGTTAGTTTATTTTTAGGAGGGCAAGGGCTACCGTTAGCCTCCCCTGCGTGCAAGATAGATTTTGCCGCCCCTCTAGAACAGGAACTTTTAGATTTTATCAATACGAGTATATGGGTAAAATAAAATCAAGTCAAATCGTTCTCTAGGCATTCTTTTATTTCTTAATCAAAGGTAAAGCCCTTATTTATGTGATTTGCAGACTCTTGCCCACCCGCTTACTACCGCCCTGAGGAGGACAACCCTTTTATGAAGTGTTTGCATTAGTAGAATTAAGGCAGTACGCGAATGCATCTTTACAATGCACATTTCAATTGCAATTAAAATTTGCGATGTACTTAACTAGTTTAAGCTATAATTAAAATATATAAAATGTTAAACATAAGAGATTCACCTCAAAAGATGAATCAGTAAACCTTACACAAATTAATACAATACATCACAATTGTATCAATTCATGGTTTTTATTTGTAAAATGTATTTTTCCTACTCCTACCTTAAATCTCATATCTTATTTGCACACTAAAGTGTAAAGATATAAGCATCATATCCACTCTTGTTAGGATATAAAAATTTGTTAGTTACATTTGTTCACGTACCCGGGTAACAATTCGTACTGAGCCGATTGAAGTTTTGTAAACGACACATGTCAAAAGATTCCGTTATTAGAATTCTTTTAAATTGTCCTTATAATTAATAACATTATGGATAGTGAGTGTGAAAGTGTGAAAGTGATTTGTGTACTTCTCTGGAGTTGAGACATTTTGCTAAATATACAGAGCAAGAATACCTGCCTAAAAAATCGCGCGATAAATATTAAATTTGCATATGAAAACCCTGTAAACCAAAGGATTTACAGGAAATTTTTCTTTTAGGTGAACATGTGCATAGGCTGTACTTTTTCTGACATTCGTTGTTTTTCAAAAGAGTACAATTTGAAGCTTTAAACGAGTGTTTTCCACTCCCAGACTAAGCATGAAGTAAATTTTCGAGTTTAGAAAAGCCCCGTGAAAATTTGTCGAGGGTCGAGCAGCGACCCAAAACAAATTTTCTGGGCTTTTCTAAACTCGAAACTTTTCTAAACTCGAAATTTTACTTCATGCGCCACGCGTATAAAAAAAACACTGATTTCAAGTGAGGTTCAAATAAACATAAAGTTCACAATATTTTTGTGTTTTATACTTGTGGCGCATGAAGTAAAATTTAAACTCGAAAAGCCCAGAAAATTTGTCTCGGGTCGCTGCGCGACCGTCAAAAAAATTTCACGGGGCTTTTCTAAACTCGAAATTTTACTTCATGCTTAGTCTGGGAGTAAAAAACACGCGTTTATAGCTTCAAATTGAACTCTTAAAAAAAACAACTAATATCTAAGGATTTAAAGGAAATAATAAAATAATTTCTTTTAGGTAAACATACGCCTACTCTGTACATTTTCCGACATTCTTTGTTTTTTTAAATGAGTTCTATTTAAATCTTTAAACGAATGTTTTCCACTCCTAGACTAAGCATGAAGTAAAATTTCGAGTTTAGAAAAGCCCCGTGAAAATTTGTCGAGGGTCGCGCAGCGACCCGAGACAAATTTTCTGGGCTTTTCTAAACTCGAAATTTTACTTCATGCGCCATGCGTATAAAACACTGATTTCAAGTGAGGTTCAAATATACATAAAGTACAATATTTTAGTGTTTTATACGCGTGGCGCATGAAGTAAAATTTCGAGTTTAGAAAAGCCCAGAAAATTTGTCTCGGGTCGCTGCGCGACCCTCGACAAATTTTCACGGGGCTTTTCTAAACTCGACATTTTACTTCATGCTTAGTCTGGGAGTGGAAAACACTCGTTTATAGCTTCAAATTGAACTTTAAAAAAAACAACTAATATCTAAAGATTTAAAGAAAATAATAATATAATTTCTTTTAGGTAAACATACGCCTAAGCTGTACATTTTCCGATATTCGTTGTTGTTTTAAATAAGTTCTATTTAAATTTTTAAACGAGTGTTTTCCACTCCCAGACAAAGCATGAAGTAAAATTTCCAGTTTAGAAAAGCCCCGTGAAAATTTGACGAAGGTCACGCAGCGACCCGAGACAAATTTTCTGGGCTTTTCTAAATTCGAAATTTTACTTCATGCGCCACGCGTAGAAAACACTGATTTCAAGTGAGGTTCAAATATACATAAAGTTGACAATATTTTTGTGCCAAACTGAACTCTTTAAAAGAAACAACGAATAACTAAAGATTTAAAGAAATTAGGCTGAATTTGTAATACGTATACTTTAAAGAAAAACTCCCTGTATGTAAATAATTGCAAAATTTATAAAATTAGAGATAGAAATAAGAATCTGGTATTTAGATCAATTCAATTATTCGCTGAAACCGGATATTACTGATACTCGTATTGGTAAACAAGAGGTAATACTTATTTTTTGTAAACTTTAAAAAATATAAAAAACGAATTAAAATTAATATCGACTTTCTGCAAAAATGTTGTCTCATTGAGACGTCTGCAAATATTCATTGAAACAACTACTTCTCGAGCTAATACTCCGACAGATATTGAATTATACAATGAATATTTGAGTTACACGACAGCTTTACTGTTCTATGCATAATTTATATGCAAAATTCAAAATCGGGTCAAATTATTTTCTCACCAAACTAAATGAAACAACAGGAAATTGAAAAAAAATGAAATAAATTGAAATAAATTGAAAAAATTACAGGGATTTCGAGATTTATCCCTTATCGGTATAGCTATGCTTTAGACTTTCCATACAAAAAATATTAAAATAAACAGGAAACTTACAGGAATGTCGAAGTGTGTCGTCGAAACAGGTACACAAAACTGGGGCGAGTGAAAATAAAGGGATGTTATTTATAGGTAAATGGATTAAGTCATTAGTAGGTGCGAACATTGTGATACCTGAGAGAGAGTGACGTACCGCCTTTAACGGTACAGTTTAACATTATGTTAAACTTTAAAATATATTTTCCAAAAATCAAGTTTTACCCCTTTGCTGTGGATATTGCACTACCAAGAACTTAAACCATATTACTAAGAATTATATGATATGTTAAATAATATAAAAGTTATGAAATTAATTTTGAACTTACACATTAGTGTGTGTAAGCACTACATACGTTCACTGTACTTTCTATAATTACATTTTTATGTGCAACAAATTATTATTGTAATAATGTTTAACTATTAATTCCGTTTCTTTTGCTAGTCGTAGGAAAAGTTGATTGTAAAACTCGAGTGGCTATGGCTTATATCTCACTCGGCATTTGGGGCACTCGCCTACGGCGTCGTGCCCCAAATTTGCCATCGTGAGATATAAGCATCATATCCACTCTCGTTGTACAATATACTATTCCCACTTATATGATCGATACATAGGAATATTATTGAACAGATTTTTATCTACATTCTTCAATCTAAGAAATATATAATTGTACTTTTGACAAATTCTTTCAAGTTAGGACTAACACACTTTAAATTAACAGAATCACGATTTGAGTTTACTACAGTTAAACTAATATGCACACTATCAAATCGTAGAATTGTACGTTGAGATATTATACAGTGATTTTTTCTTTTAAGTATGCATATCCTCCCGATGCATATTCTGTAAATGTTCAAGCATTCGTAGTTTTTATAAAAGTGTTCAATTTTAAACTTCTAACGAGTGTTTCCACTTCTTGCTTGAAAATTTGGTTCGGTCGCTTTGCGAAACGAAGAGATAAAACCAAATTTTCATTCTTTTTGAAATTTTACTTTATGCGCCAGGCGTATAAAACATTGATTTAACATATACTACTTTAGCAGTCTATTTTAAACTTCGCAACATTACAATGTTTTATACGCGTGGCGCATAAAGTAAAGTTTAGAATTTAGAAAACCATAAAAATTTGGTTTGGTCGCTCCGCTTCGCAGGCTTTTCTAAACTCGAAATTTTCAATCATGCCTAATCTGGGAGTGGAAAACACTCGTTCAAAGCTTTAAATTGAACTATTTTAAAATTACTGTATGCGAATGCAGAATAGATAAATAGAATGCATGTTTGAAATAAATAACAAATACTAATATTTTATAAAAGCAGTGAATAAAAATAACGCTCGCTTGATTTAATCCCCAGCTAAAACAATAAAGAACATCTCTTATTTCCCAGGGATATAAAATAGTGGTTTTATTACAGATGCACCGCCGGTTCTAATTTACAGCTTCATAGAGCAGACGCTTCAGCCAGGCCCCGCTGTTTCACTCAAATGCAGCGCCACTGGAAACCCCACACCACAAATATCCTGGACCCTGGACGGCTTTCCTCTGCCCAGTCACGGAAGGTCAGTTTTCACTCACCCAATTACCCTCTCTTTCACCTTAATTAATCACAACTTTCAACTTTTCAACTTCTTTATAATTATTCCCTTCGCCCACCAACGTGTTTTCCTTTCAACTATCACCCACATTCACACATACATACATACATACACACACACACACACACCACTCCACTTCCTTCCTTCCTTCCTCCTGAAAAGCCGGCTCGAGTTTTCAAACGGCGGTAATAAGACAGATAAAATAAAATGATAAGAGTTGTAAAGAAAATGAAATTCAAACAACCCTTAAATTTTGAGATGTTTTTTAAATTGGCACAATTTGTTGACTCGCCGTTTCAAAAGCCCCTTTGCAAACATGGAGATGAAAAAGTTTCGGCTGGGCCCGCATGAATGCCTCGATATAAAAAATAGAAAGAAATCTTGCATATCTGCTGGTAAAAAACCGCGGCCCGGGTTCTTGAAGTGATGAATAAACAACGCGGTTCAATGAGACTTGCTGAATTTAAAAGATCTATTCATGCTAATATAAACGCTTCAGGTTATTTCCAATAATTTACATACATTAAATGCTTAATTCTAAACTAATTCTTTTCTTAATTTAAATATTAATGTAGTAAATCAGATAATGGAATATTTATTTAATAATATTGCTCTCAAAACTATATTTGTGAAACCTTATAAGTTATATCACACGGTTTTTTTTTAAGTATACATATGAGGATAATAACACTGTTTGATTAATTCTCAGAAATTCGTTGTTTTAATAAAAACGCTCATTTTTTGGTCGTGTTGTAGTTGACTCAATGAAACTCAAAGCATAGTTTATCAAAAATCGTCTCAATCAAATACCCAAATATCATATCTAGGAGTATAATAATTTTTGTTAATTTATGTAAAAGGTGATTACCGTAAAAACAGCTATTATTATTATAATACTCAAAAATGTAGTTTGATTTTTAAAATTTCATTAATTTTGATATTTTTTCATCGCGAATAATTGAAAAGAGAAAATTAATTAAGGTACGATTCACGAGGGGTGTCCCATGGTTTCCTTGATTTATAGTGCTTTCTGCACCAATACATGTAATACGAAAATAGTTTGATGTCATCAGATTACGTGTGTGAAAAAAAACGTCATAATATGTCTGCTATGGTTTTTAGATGGAACATGCAAAAAGGTATGTTCCGGTATGCAGCTTAAAAATTTATGGTGAAACGTCACATTTTGACAATGTAAATCTAAATCTGCAAAAACAAAAACCCAGCCACAAATCATTTTAATGAATGTGCACAATCGTTTTAAATGTGAGATTAAGTGGTATAATTCCAATTTCCACATCTACTAAATAGTTCAGGTATTTACAGATATAAATAATGCATTTATGTTGATTTTGTGTAAGCTCAAACGAAAATGTAAGTTAAATCGAATGCGCATTCAGTAGATTTGGCAAATAGTCATCGGATTATTTTGTTAATACAGCAATTTTTTCTTTTAAGTATACATACAGGGAATTTTCTATTAGGTATACATATGCACACGCCTTTTTTAAAGAGTTCAATTTGAAGCTTAAAACGAGTGTTTTCCACTCCTAGACTAAGCATGGAGTAAAATTTCGAGTTTAGAAAAGCCTGAAAATTTGGTTTAGTCGCGTAGCGCGAAGCGCTACGCGGCCAAACCAAATTTTCAGGCTTTTATAAACTCGAAATTTTACTTCATGCGCCACGCGTAATAAACACTAAAAGCACTGAAATGTTGTGAACGAGTAAACTTCGCTTGAAATCAGTGTCTTATACGCGTGGCGCATGAAGTAAAATTTCGAGTTTAGAAAAGCCTGAAAATTTGGTTTGGTCCCTCCGCGCTTCGCGCTACGCAACCAAACCAATTTTTCAGGCTTTTCTAAACTCGAAATTTTACTTCATGCTTAACCTAGGAGTGGAATACACTCGTTTAAACTTCAAATTGACCTCTTTTAAGAAAACAACAAATATTTAAAAATCCTCAACAGGTAATTAGGATATGTATACTCCATAGAAAAGAATCACAAGAAATTATGATTTAAAGCTTTTCTAAAAGAAAGAACACTAATATACTCCCTACCTAAACAGTATGACATTGTCATGTAACGTCAAAATTTGACACAACTAGGAAAAATTCGTTGCAGATACATCTGACGACATACCGTCTAAAAAATTTAAACCACACATGCCACATCAATGAGTCATAGGACATCTTTCCCGAATTATGCTATAAGTTGCCTGGAATTCCCTAAAAAATATCATAATATAAATATGTATCTTATAATTTTTATTATTCTTTTTTCATTTTTTATTGATTCTTTAAAATGTTTATACTTTTCATCAATTTTTGTCAGTCTTTATGAGCCTTTATGAAACTAAATATTTCGATGTTTTGTTACCCACTGAGCCAATCCATGTAAGTAATGTTTCAACAACATTAAAACAACGTTTAATGTTGCTATAATGTTGATATAACGTTATTTGTTTGTTTTTTGCTTAGTGGCTATTTTATAACATTCTATAGTTTTAATCATTATTAAAGAAATTTGATTTTTGTTTTGCCTGGAATTCCCTAAAAAATATTATAATATAAATATGTATCTTATAATTTTCAATATATTTTTTTTTTTCAGTTTTCATTGATTGTTTAAAATGTTGGTGATTTTCATTAGTTTCTGTCAGTCTTTATGATCCTTGATGAAACTAAAAATTTCGATGTTTTGTTATTTTATAACCTTTTTTTAGTTCTGATCATTATTAAAGAAATTTGATTGTTTCATAAAAATCTAGATATTGTTTATTTCAAACAAATGTTCGTGGACATTATTTTTATTAATAACTAGGCGTGTTCACTTGAAACCCATCTTTGAATAACTATGCCTTCAAAACAAACGGAATAATTCAAATGACGTTAGATACGCTAGTTAGATAATGTTAGTCTCTGTCGTTTGATTTGATTCTGACTTCTGAAATATTCGATTTTAAGTTTTCTTTTTTTGTGTTGAAAATCCGTCCAAGTTTGATCAGAGCGGTCTTAAAAGTTAATACGCGCGGAGGGTGTTAATTTTGTTTTTTTACTATGAAGGACGCTTGTTGGTAGAGTTTAAGGAACCTGGAGTAAATGTCATTGCAAATCTATATAATGAAACTTTAAACAAGCTGCATCAAAGATAAGACGGAAACGTCCGAGAAAACTTACGCGTGGTTTCATATTTCTTTACGATAATTCTAGACCTTGTGATACTAATGCCGTAAAAGAAAATCTATTAAGAAAATTAAGGTTTCGCAGCATCCACGCTATAGTCCGCATCTATCGCTTTGCGATTTCCATATTTTTGGACCGAAGAAAAGGGCGTTCAAAACTTGGCTTTTTACGTCTGACGCAAAAGTACAGATTACTGTATAAGACTTTTTCAATCAGTAGCTACAAAGCAAGGTATACGTCTGTTAGTAAAACAATGGAATAGTTGTCTTAACTGTGACGGAATTTATTAAATTGTTGGATATTTTTTTTATGAAGCAAAGATGGGTTTCAATTGAACGCGCCTAGTATATTAGCTGTGAATGTTAAATAAACTAAGCTCCATCAAAATGTTTAAAAATCTAAAAAACGCCCGTTTATCGTTTTCCTATTATTTTTACAAGTGGGAATTGTTTAAATTTCAATGACATTTTCAAAATCTATAATTAAAAAGACATCCAGAGTAAAACGTTATTTTTTCTACAGCCGTCCCGAAAATAAAACTTTTGGTATGATTTATTAAATCGAAAGTACCACTTTACACAAATCGTACCGAAAGTACGCGTAGCGGAGCGACCAAACTAAATTTTATAGTGGAATTCGGGAGAGATGTCCTTTGACTCATTGATGTGGAATGTGTGGTTCAAATTTTTTAGAGAGTATGTCGATAGTTGTACCTGCAACGATTTTTCCTAGTTGTGTCAAATTTTGACGTTACATGACAATGTCATACTGTTTAGGTCGCGAGTATATTAGTGTTCTTTTTTTAGAAAAGCTTTAAATCATAATTTCTTGTGATTTTTTTCTTTTGAGTATACATATCCCAATTGAGTATACATATCCCAATTGACATATGTAAGACTTGTAAGAGTTGTTAACATGAATAAATTATATTCTATTCTATTCTATTACGTGTTGTAGATGTTTAAATATTCGTTGTTTTCTTAAAAGAGATCAATTTGAAGTTTTAACGAGTGTTTTCCACTCCCAGGTTAAGCATGAAGTAAAATTTCGAGTTTAGAAAAGCCTGAAAATTTGGTGTGGTCGCGTAGCGCGAAGCGCGGAGCGACCAAACCAAATTTTCAGGCTTTTCTAAACTCGAAATTTTACTTCATGCGCCACGCGTACAAGACACTGATTTTAAGCGAAGTTTACTCGTTCACAATATTTCAGTGCTTTCAGTGTTTAATACGCATGGCGCATGAAGTAAAATTTCGAGTTTAGAAAAGCCTGAAAATTTGGTTTGGCCGCTCCGCGCCTCGCGCTACGCTACCAAACCAAATTTTCAGGCTTTTCTAAACTCGAAATTATACTTCATGCTTAGTCTGGAAGTGAAAAACACTCGTTTTAAGCTTCGGATTGGACTCTTAAAAAAAAGTGTATGCATATATATACTTAAAAGTAAAATTCCCTATATTAACAGATTAATCCGTTGACTAGACAAATCTACTGAATGCGCATTCGACTCAACTAACATTTTCGTTTGAGCTTACACAAAATCAACATAATTGCATTATTTATTTCTGTAAATAAGTATTTACTAAATGTGGAAATTGGAAATATACTACTTAAACCTACATTTAAAACGATTGTGCACATTAATTAAAATGATTTGTGGCTGGGTTTTTGCAGATTTAGTTTTACGAAGACATTGTCAAAATGTGCCGTTTAAAGCTGCATACCGGAACATACGTTTTGGCATGTTCCATCTTAAAACCATAGTAGACATATTATGAAGTTTTCTGTTTTTTTTTTTTTTACACACGTAATCTGATAACATCAAACTATTTTCGTATTACATGTATTGGTGCAGAAAGCACTACAAATCAAGGAAACCATGGGACACATCTCGTAATTCGTACCTAAGCTATATTAAAATGTTAATGGTGGCAAAAAAAATAATAATATAAAATGTATTTGTCAAAAATTGTATTCGTGATTCGCATAAACAGGATTTGAATCTTTCATTCGTATTATATTTTTCTCTTACGAATCATTTATTCGAGTATTTGTGATTTGAATCATATTAGGTGATTCGGATTCGTTATTCGAATCCTTTTTTTGAGGATTCGTCGCAGCTCTGATAACCAATTATACTTTCAAACTGTTCATTTGTAATACCCTACATTAACAACTCTGTTGATTGACGTAGTAGTGAAATTCAATCAATGATTCTAAAACAGATTCGTGATTGGGCAATACGTAACGGTTCATGGAGATGTAATAAGCCACGTCAACATCAGCCACGTGATGGTGGAAGATGGGGGTGAATACACTTGCTCAGCGGAAAATAGAGCCGGGAGGACATCCCATTCAGCCAGATTGAATATTTACGGTATAAAATTTTAATTAAACCCATCCACTCTAGTACTCTACTATATGATCTTCCGATCCTAAGGAATGCCATACATCCGGCTGATCCCCAAGGTGACTGCCGTAGCCGGCGAAACTTTACAACTGAAATGTCCAGTTGCCGGGTATCCAATAGAAGAAATCCACTGGGAGCGGGGAGGCAGAGAGCTCCCGGACGATTTGAGGCAAAAAGTCCTTCCCGATGGGACGCTGCAGATCAATCCTGTCGAGAAGAAGCCGGATACAGGTGTGTACACGTGCTGGGCGAGGAATAAACAAGGACACAGCGCCAGGAGGAGCGGCGAGGTGACAGTTATAGGTACGTACAAATTTTCTTTTTGGTTTTTACGGGTTTGGAAACCACGCTGAACCTTATTTATGATGCTGTGATATCGGTGTGTCTGGCGCAGAATTAAATTTGCAAAGTATACGTGTTTTCATAATTTATTGCTAATTGGTTTTGAATCTAATTATATCACAAAAAGGGAGGCCCAGTGTTCGGGATACAATCCATTTATTTACACATTTGTTCATTTTGTAAAATTACCTCGCGTTAATAGTAAATTAAATTTGCTTGTTGCACTAACGTAAATACGATTTTTGAAAACTAGCAGGTCTGGTAGTGTCTGCGCTTTTTAACTATCATAATCGTAAAGTGTATTTTTTTGCATACTATGTAATGGATCGATGTAATGGAATTAGATTATCTTTGACCAACATAAAAAAATGTTTTTAAAAATATTTTGTCTTTACTTTTTTGGAAAAGCATGTGTAAACAACCTTCTGATTCAGTGGCGGTTAGTAAGAATTTTTATAGGTGGGGCTGCAGTCATAAAATACAGCAAATTTTGCTTTTAAGTCATATCCTGATGCTCGTGCATTTAATTTTGTCCTACTACCGAGTTTTTCTACACCTTGAAAATTTGGATTTGCCGGGACGCGAGGGAAGCGAGTCGCGCCCTGGCAAATCCAAATGTTCAGGCTGTTCTAAACTTGAACTTTTACTTCATGCGCCACGCGCGTACAACACCGATTTGATGTGAAGTTCAAAATAGACTATTATTAAATATTTTTAAGTAAACCACTTCAATAATTATTATCCTTTTGTAATAGTAAATAAAAATAAAATGTTTTTTTTTTTTTTATGAGAAAGGAGTTTATGACCCTTTTCATCTATTACGTATGCGCACAAAAGAATGTCACAAATGTTACCAAAACAGCTGGGTAATATACCGTAATGTACGGTAAATTACCGGTGGTAATTACCAACGTATTTTACCACTAACACCACTACTGGTGACTAATCTGTGATTTATTCGTCCGAGTCCGATAGTAAACAATAATTCACCGCATAAGTAATGCAAAGTGAGCCAAAACCTAGAAAATTGTACTTAAAAAATGTATAAACAAAAATATTTCACATATGTACGAACTTTTATCCACAATATTAGTTAAAAGAATGGAACTGTACAAATATGATGGTTTAAAAACGCGGACACTACTAGAACAACTAGTTTCCAGAAACGTTTCCGATAACCCTCGTATACAAAAATATGATTGGGTGTAAATATCAGTGTTGAATTTAATTCTGTTGCAAATCTGTATTTATTCGTTTTGTATGTACATGTTATTTAAATTAAATGCTATGTTTCAGAGGAAAAGAGTGATTTCACAATTAGTGTCGTCTACTCGATTCAGGCGTGCACCATGGTGTATTGGATGCATTTATCATAACTGTTATTAATGTGTAATTTCAGTACCACCAAAAGTTAGCCCTTTCTACGCCGAAGACACTCTTCATGTTGGGGACAGGGCGAGCCTGACGTGTTCAGTGACGAAGGGCGACTTGCCCTTAACGATATCGTGGCATAAAGACGGACGTAACCTAGACCCGGCCCAGATGGTCTCGATAACACAAGTGGATCAATTTACTAGTATTCTGTTGATAGAGAGTCTTTCGCCAGATCACAACGGGAATTATTCGTGTGTGGTCCGCAACCTGGCAGCCGAGGTGTCGCACACGCAGCATTTGGTAGTTAATGGTAATCAGGCGTGCCGTGTCGCGCCTTTTAGCCTTTCTTTTCTATCTCTGATGTTTGTTTCTCTTCTCTCTCAGTTCCTCCTATTATTGAGCCCTTTTCCTTTCAAGACGGGCTGTCAGAAGGCATGCGAACCCGTACCGTCTGCGGAGTTAGTGCCGGGGACCCGCCTCTGGTGGTCTCTTGGCTTAAGGATGGCCAACCATTGACACCCTCGTTGGGTGCAAACGTTTCGGCCCTTGACCCCTATTCTAGCCTCCTCAGCATTTCTAGCCTTGACTCGAGACATTCTGGAGATTTTACTTGTGTTGCCAGCAACCCGGCATCCGAGGTTAGGTACACCGCCAAGCTGCAGGTTAAAGGTAACAACCCCAGCCTGTCTCCTTTACCACACCAGCCCCCGCCCCCGTTCCACACCATGTAATACCTTCCGTTGCTTTGGCACATGCGTCAACCGGACCGCCCAAGGTCAAGGTACTGTTGCACCATCTTTTGTTCTTTCTCGGTGACTATGATAATGATAATTTTAGATCATTTTTTATACACTTTGCATGCACTTTTGTAGATATTAATAATACCACATACGCTACTACTGATTCAACTAGTTTTTAAAAAATATCCTGTGCACCACTTCACACACCTTTTAATGTAATGTAATCAGTAGCAACGAATGTGTTAAAGATGTTTATTTCATTGGAGGAGCTTAAAATGTTTCACACTGCCGTCGATTATACGAGGAAAATATTATTTCTTGCGATTATTATTGATTACAACCCCCTCACAAGTACTTGCTTACTGCAGCAAATACCAGTAAATTAGCCACCCTCCCAAAAACCGTGTAGAGTGTCGTCAATGTACCCACTCACGGCACCATCACTTGTCACGTTTGTGTTCACGACTGAAATTAATGAAACAATTTTCACTTCCGCCACTAACCGCAAACCTTTCCAGTTCCTCCGCGTTGGCTGGTCGAACCGATGGACGTCAGCGTTGAGAGGAACAGACACATAGCACTGCACTGCCAGGCTCAGGGGGTCCCCACGCCGACCGTGACGTGGAAAAAGGCCACAGGTACCCCATATTACACAAAACAAAACAGGCTTTCATCCGTCATTCACACAGGAAGTAAATCTGGGGATTACGAGGAAGTTAGAGATCACATGTATACCAAATTGCTTGAAAACGGCACGTTACTGCTGCAGCACGTAAAGGAAGACAGAGAGGGGTTTTACCTTTGCCAAGCTGATAACGGGATTGGTACTGGTATTGGAAAAGTTATACAATTACGCGTCAATTGTAAGTTTAATTCTTTCCACCGCTTGCATTAGACTTTGATGGTTTTCTGTTTTATTACACGGACAGCCTCGCCGTACTTTGCCGCCCAGTCCAGGCTGGTCTCGGTGAAAAAGGGTGACACCGCGACGCTGCACTGCGACGTAAACGGCGATAAACCGATTAGTGTAATTTGGTTACGCGGAGGCAAGACTGAGCTAAACCCATCAACAAATTATAGAGTGCACGTGAAACAAGATGTTACTCCCGACGGCGTCGCAGCCGAACTCCAAATTGCCAACGCGGAAGCCACTGACAGCGGGGCCTATTTCTGTCAGGCGAGCAATATGTACGGCAGGGATCAACAGCTAGTGCAATTACTCGTACAAGAGCCGCCTCTCAGCCCTCAGCATCTGGAGGCGGCCATGATAAGTAGCAGATCAGTCAACCTTAAATGGCAGCACAGATCAGGGGACTCGAATGAGGTTAAAAAGTTCATCATCGAGTATAGAGAATCTGATAGTAAGTTTCGCTTGCATATAAAGTTTATTTTAATATTATGTTTACAATTGAACAATTTTCACATCTTTTCCTTTTTTGATAGATAGGTTTTGCCACATTACGTAGCTATTGACATAATATTTAAGCGGGTCGTTGTTTCTTTTTATTATTTTGACAGTTTTTCAGATTAGGCATGAAGTAAAATTTCGAGTTTAGAAAAGCCTGAAAATTTTGTTTGGTCGCTTCGTGAAGCAGACGTACCAAAAAAAATGTTCAGGCTTTTCTAAACTCGAAATTTTATTTTATGCGCCACGCGTATAAATCACTGATTTTCAAAATATAATGGAATAATTGAATATAATGAAGAATACAATTAAAGCCGAAATACATGAAGTCCGGCCACAAACGTTAACTAAAGTTTTACGAGCATTTGATCGACTTGCCTATTATCAAGAAGTTAATGCTCAACATTTAATCTGTTTTATTGTTCTGTTTTTTTAATAAATCGTTCCACAGAAATTTTAACTATTGTGTTCTAAATTTCTCAATAACTGTTGAGTTTAGGTATAGGACATGGTACATGAAACATACCTAAAATTCGATGCAGAATTCAAAAATTAAACCAAAAATGGGTGTTTGCGCAGCCAAAAAAAATCGACGTGTCCGAGCGTTTTTCTAAAAAAAAGAAAACCCCTAAATTTTAAATGAATGTGTTCCAACCGCGTCCTTACTGTATAGTTTGGGCCGAATCCCTATGATTAAACTCTTGACCTTTCTCGTAAAATAGACAAGTAGATTTACGATGAGCAAAATGTACCTAAATACCTATTCGCAATATAATCGAGAATCGACTTTTCGTTGCAATTCAACTTTCGGCGATTGTACAAACAGTAAATAGCTTCACAAATGTTAGGGAAGGCTAATTTTAAATTTGAGGGGGGGGGGGGTTAAGTTCCGTCCTAACTTCGCCACTGTGAAAATCCCTAATTGTAATTTAAAATTAAATTATTAAACAGATATTTTGTAAACATTTAATTAACAGATCTGGAAGACGGATTTATGATAAAACTCTTGAATTGATTTTCTTAAATTTATAAACAATCATTAATCTGTAGGCTTTCAATAAAACAGAATTGACACGATATTTTGTAGGGCCGTGGCAGCAAATAGAATTGAGTGACTTGCCCCTGCAATTTGCCGTACTTATAGAGGATTTAAAGCCGGCGACGAGATATTCGTTTCGTGTGATCGCGGAAGGACCGGCAGGCAAAAGCACTCCTAGCGCCGAACTTCTGCTAAGGACCGAACCCCAGCGTCCCGCGGGACCTCCACTAAATCTGTCCGTGCGACCCGTGTCATCAACAGAACTTTTGGTCACGTGGACTCCGCCGATATCAGAACTCCGCCACGGCGACATCCAAGGCTACAACATCGGCTTTCGAACGGGGACAATCGGATCGTACAACTTTACTTCAATCACTGGGGACGGCGAAGACGGCGGGGGTGAATTGTTATTAGGTGGTTTAGCTAAGTACACTAGGTACACTATAGTCGCTCAAGCGTTTAATGAGGTAGGCGCTGGACCACTGACTGAACCTGCGACTAGTCAAACTATGGAGGACGGTAAGTTTTGAAGTGAATCATATAATTTTTTAATGCTCGGTGAAATTAAATCGTACATTAAATGCTCTAGTGCCGGGCATGCCTCCGGAAGACGTTCGGTGCGCCGCACTAACTTCACAATCTTTGCAAGTTAGTTGGCAGCCACCACCCACCGAACACTGCAATGGATTACTACAGGGTTATAAACTGACATACGAACCCGTCCTCGATGATAATTGGAGGGGTATGTGACATAAGTTATTTATTTGCATGAAATACACATTTAAATGATTAATTGTACCATATAGGAAATACAAGTATTGTAGTAGGATAACTATGAATTAAATCGATTCGGTCCTGGAATCTAAAGATTGTTTGACGTTTTGTGATACAGTATTTCCTCAATGAGACATGTCAACAATTTCTATCTACTCTTTCAATCGAAAACCCACAAAAAAGTCGAATAGGTTTAACATTTCTCAAGTGGCAATCACTTTTTTTTGATTATTTCATTTCCTCCATTTCGTCTCTATTTTTATCATATCCTGTCAATCAAGTATATATTTTCCCTGTTACTTGTGTTAATCGATTGCCACGTCAACCGATATGTTTGAAGTAGAGTTTAAAACTATTGAAATTTTAAATCGGGGCTGGCCAGCCCAAATTGCGTCGAGGGCCAAAATTAACACCAAAAATGTTTCAAAGGCCCATGTATACATTTTGGTTGAAAAATCGATTTTTTTGCAGATCCTAATTTTTATTCGGAAATTGAAAAGACTCTTTTAGAATTTTTTTTTACAAGTTTCCCAAAGTTTAGAAATTCCGTTTTAATTACATTTTTATATATGTTTACAATTACAAGTATTTATTTGAGATGCTCACTATACATATTCTGTTACGTATGCGTTTTGGGGCATTCGTTTTTTTATGAGTTAGATTTGAAGCCACTAACGAGTGTTTCCAATCCTTGATTAAGCATGAAATAAAATTTGGACTTTAGAATAGCCCAAAAATTTGGTTTGGTCGCTCCGCAAAGCGAAGCGGCCAAACCAAATTTTCAGACTTCTCTAAAGTTCTCTAAATTTTACTTCATGCGCCACGCGTATAAAACACTGAAATATTGTGATGTGATATTGGTTTTATTTTGAGGTTGTGTATTATTTGTGGCAACGTCCGCAATAATTGCATTACATGTAAGCACACACTTACATGTATTTATGTACTTTACTTACCACAGAAATAATCCCAACACTTCAAATTATGATCATACAGAATCACTGTTGCACAGAAATAGGCAGAGAAAAAACAGCTCACAACTTTATTATTGATACAATATTGACATATATTGAATCCCTATATTGAATGATACGATTGATCCAATATTGTACAAAAATTGATTATCTATTATTAAGTGATCAATTATATTCATTATTGACACAATGTTGTACAGAAATTGAATATTTATATTGGATAATACTTTTGAAGCAATACTTTACATGTATTGAATATTCATATTGAAGGCTCAATGATATACATTATTGATACAATATTGAAAAATACATTATTTTTATACTGAAGTTAGTAGTAGTATAAAAATAATGCATTTTTCAATATAGTATCAACAATAAAAATGTAATAATAGATATTCCATTTCTGTACAATATTGTATCAATAATAAATATCATTGATCCTACAATTTTAATATTCAATATTCAATATTGTATCTATAATGAATATTAATATTATATCAATAACCACAAATTATACTGTGACAATAATTTGTCCATATTAATTAACAATTTTAAAACATACATATAGTTACAATATTGCTACAATATAAATCCAAGATTAATTTCTACTAGGGTAATGATTATTTCAGGGAATGATGAGATGGAAACCAGAAAAACAACCGCACTGACAACGGTAATCACCGGATTGCGGAAGTTCACAAACTACAGTTTACAAGTATTGGCGTTTACCAAAGTCGGCGACGGAGTTTTCACGACTACTGCATACTGTCAAACGGAGGAGGACGGTAAGTTTGCCCACTTAAAAATGCATCGGGCTAAACCCTTCGGCCGTTCCAGTTCCGGGAGCTCCGGCCGACATAAAGGTCGTGGTTAGTTCGCCACAATCGCTTCTGGTTTCCTGGCTGCCGCCCAATGAACCGAACGGCATTATAACTAAGTATAATCTATATCGGAGGAGTATGGAGGGTAGGAAAGAGATTGATCACGCCAAGCAGACTATATCGAATCAGCATACTAGTTATGAGGTGAAGGGTGTGCAGCCGCATATGGAATACCAGTTTTGGGTGACGGCTTCGACGAGGATTGGGGAAGGACAGAGTTCCAGAGTAGTTACTCAAGTTGCGTCCAATAGAGGTAAGTTTCTAATTTAAACATAATTACTCTTATCATTAACATCACGTAATAAATAAGTTAATATAAAGATGAAAAAGGCTACGCTAAATATGCCCTTATTATAGTTTATACGTGTTGCGCTTAGTTATGTAAAATGACCAGTAATTTATAATTGGGTAATATTTTCGGCAATACTACCAGAAATATGGTAGCTATTAGTAATTTAAAGTTAGACATAAAACGTACTCTAATTATAAAATATAATTTGCAATTGGTTAGATCAATTGGATTAACTGTCAGATTATTCGGATTATTGTAATTAATTAACGGGATCACTCAAACATAACATGCTTATTAGATAATACTGTCGATATGATCGATCGATCGATTTTTTGTTTGTTTGTTTGTTTGGCATAAGTTTGGTTTAATACCATTCACCCACTAACGATGATTTTTGTATATTGACATATATTTGGATGTCACGACATATTGACACCACACCCAGAGACACGACGAGTTATTATTTTTAAATAACAACACCCCGCGCACGTGTATCGAACACAGTCTGTGGCTCGCCGAGCGATATACCATCAGACGACGTTACCGCTCGGCCACCACCTGCCCTAGATCGATCGATTAGGGTTAGTTTTTACCAGAGCTAGGACGAATCCTCGTAAAAAGGTTTCGAACCACGAATCTAAATCACCTAATATGATTCGATTCACGAATACTTGAATAAAAGATTCGTAAGAGATAAATATGATTTGAAGAAAAGATTGGAATCCTGTTTTTTCGAATCACGAATACAAACCATTTAAGAATACATTTCATTTTATTATTTTTTTATGACCACTAATGTATAAATATCGTTACCAGTTGTTTTAACAAAAATATTCAAAACCTAATTATTTATAATTAACACAGAACATTGTTGATAACAAACTAAATATCTGATTCCCTGTTGCTCTGATTAAAGATGTATTTGTGTGTTTTTAAACTTTACTTCAAATCAGTGTTTTGTACGCGTGGCGCATGAAGTAAAATTTCGAGTTTAGAAAAGCCCGAAAATTTGTCTCGGGTCGCTACGCGACCCTCGACAAATTTTCACGGGGCTTTTCTAAACTCGAAATTTTACTTCATGCTTAGCCTGGTAGTGGAAACACCCGTTCAAAACTTCAAATTGAACTCTATTATAAAATCGATGGATGCCTGAAAATTACGTAAATAAAAAATTCACTGAATATCATTAAAACCGGGAAAGTCATGGAACTATATTCAAATTGACCAAAACACTAACAGAATAGCCATATGATATTATTAAATTTGTCAAAATCAGCAATTACAAAACACGTAAAAATTTATAAAATTAACTTAAATATTGACAAAAACAATGAAAACAATTTAACAAAATGGGGGTTTCCCACAGAAGAAAGTTATATTAAAAGGTCAGGGAAAAAAATCTTGAATCAGGGAAATGCCGGAAAAATTTAACATTTCAGATTGTGGCTACCATGTCAGTTTTACTTTAAATAATATTAAACAAAATTATCAAAACTAGATTACTATCTTTAAAAGCATTTTCAGTCATTTAATGTTCTTATCAAAACATTCAGTTTGAAGTTTCGAACGAGCGTCTCCACTCCCAGACTAAGTATGAAGTAAAATTTCGAGTTTAGAAAAGCCCCGTGAAAATTTGTCGAGGGTCGCGCAGCGACCCGAGACAAATTTTCTGGGCTTTTCTAAACTCGAAATTTTACTTCATGCGCCACGCGTATAAAACAGTGATTCAACGAGAAATTTAAAAACACACAAAAGACATTTTTCAAGTTAATCGTCACAATTAATACGAATTATTTTTGACGATTCAAAACCTTTTGTAAGTATTCGAATCCTTTTATAAATATTCGAATCCTTTTATAAGGATTCGAAACACCCACTTTTGGATTCGAATACGAATCCTATTAAAAAAAATGTAACGAATCCGAATCACGAATCCAGTTGAAATAAAGTATTCGAATGCCTCTTTTGAATCCTCTAAAAGAATTCGAATCCTGAATGATTAGAATCTTGAATGATTCGAATCCTGCCCAGCTTTGGTTTTTACCGATCCGATTTAATTTTAAAACGCAATCTTTAGAATCCAATAGATTTCTTGAACAATTATTGTTCAAAGACAGATTTAAAATTTATATAAAATTCTACTAATCATAATCATATCATATTTTTAAATAATTTTAGCTATTTTAAATAAAATCGTCAAAACCAACAGACATCTTAAAATTTTACAAAATTATCAGAACTGTGATAATTAGGACAAATTGACAAAAATGTCAAATCAATAAAAATGTAAAATTCCAAAGGAGTGGAATTTTACATTTTTATTGATTTGAGATTTTTGTCAATTTGTCCTAATTTTCACAGTTCTGATAATTTTGTAAAATTTTATGATGTCTGTTGGTTTTGAAGATTTTATTTAAAATAGTTAAAATTATTTAAAAATTATGATTTTTCTTAAATATTGATATACAGGGATTTTTTTCTTATAATTAGAGTTTTATACGCGTGGCGCATGAAGGAAAATTTCGAGTTTAAAAAAACCTGAAATTTTACTTCATGCCTTAGGCAGGAGCTTTTGTATTAATGACTTTGTGATATTTCAAAATAATAGGTGTACTTATACACCGCTTGTTGTAACTTTTGAATTTTAAGATATTATCTTTTTCATATTTAATTGTAATGTCAGTAACGAGGAACTAGTATTATAAATAACCATTTTTTTCGTTTTATTTTTTGTCGTCTGACTATTTGGGGTAAATGGGGTTAAATTTCTCCTATTTCCCCCCGTAAATCCGTGCCTGAGTTCAAGTGGTAACAATTGTTCTGCATTTTGCGATATAACAAGAATTAGGCACGCGTGGCATTTCATTTATTTCATAATTAAGTACGGTGTTAGAGGGGGTATCTTTTAGCGTAGTCTTAAAGGTAATTGCCGGCGAAAATAAATTAGCCGACGCAGTCAGTAATTATTCCAAAACTCTACAGTCCCGGCACGTATAATTTCATTCGGAGGAGTAATTGTCAGGCCTTGGCGTGGCTCAGTGGCTTTATCGTGCATAGCTGTGGGGGCGCCGAAAAGAGAATGGCTGAGGGGCGAGCAAATATTAAAAGGCGGTGCGAACCACAACATACAGCTCCTAGACACGGGCGAATTAATCCTATCCAATCTACAACTGTCCGATTCCGGTAACTATACATGCCAAGTGGACAACGGACAAGGGTCGGACAAGACAACGTACAATTTAGTGGTGCAGGTACCGCCAGCAGCCCCATTGTTGTATGTTACTAGCGCTACTAGCAGCAGTGTGTTGCTCCATTGGAAGGCAGGAATTAACGGTGGGGCTTCCATAAGTGGCTTTACTTTAAATTATCGGAAGGAGCACGGGAACTTGGATGAGGTTCACCTATCCAGGCACGCCGTCAGTTACGAACTCAAGGTGTGTATAATCCTGTACAAATTACATAAAAAGTTGCTTAATGGTTTATTTGATGCAGGGTCTATTATGTGGGACCACATATCATCTATATTTAGTAGCTCATAATAAAATAGGTAGCTCACCTGCGAGCCATCCATTACAAGCCAGGACCCAGGGACACCCTCCGGGAGTTCCACCGGCTCCCTCGTTCATATCGCCAAATTCTACATCGGTGGTGTTAAGACTTCACGTGTGGCCGGATAATGGCTGTCCTATATTATATTTTATACTACAGTACAGGAAAGCTTCTGAATCACAATGGACTTTAGGTAAATATACCTTATATATAGTTTATTTTAAATAAAACAAAACGTAAAGTAACTAAATTCTAATTGATCTACATAAAATACCGCCTGGATTTACATGCAAATACGAACAAGGAGGTCAACATCCGGTTGAACGGATCCCGATAGAAATGTGCTTCCATTTGCGGGTTTAACTCGATAACTTCAATAATCATCCATATGATTTTATTGCTGCGATTTTATACAAAGGATTCGCGAAATTGCATTTCGCTTCCAAGATTTTGATTAAAATAACAATTGCAGATCAAATTTTTCAATAAGATATGTGGTTGAAATACCGCATAGTAAGAATTTTAAGACTAGCAAGGTGATTGCTTTCAGTTTTCAGAATCACATTCTCTAACTACACGAAATCGAAATTAACTTGTGTTGTCGTTGAACTGAAAATTCGAACCAGAACAAAAATATAACAATGTCTGTAATGTAACCGGAAATATTTAAGGTTAATTTCGTTCTAGTTTACTATTAAATGTAACCAGTGATTTACAGTAATCAAAAAGACATTAAAATCTAGAACGTGACAATAGTTTAAGCACTGTCAAAATATTAATAATTGAGAAACACTATGAAAAAAGTTGATGTGACCATCATGGTACTTTCCCCATTCAACATGCAGTCATAATCAGTAGGGAACTTATGTTAGATACTTGAAATCAATAGCTTTCGCCTACTTTATTTTTCAGCAAATGTTTCTTATTCCTGTTAAACTTTGTTCATAAGCCTCACTTATGTTTTTGTTTTCCAACGTTATTTATAGCAATATCTCACTTATTTAGAGTAATTAATTCAAAAATGCACATTTTTAAAAAAATAATTATTTATTTATTCAATCATTACTAATAAAATAACTAAAATAGCTACGACATAAAATGAATACGCATTAAATGCTATTTTTTCGATTATCTACAACTTTTTTAGCAAGGTTTTTTTTATATGATCAATATTAAAGAAAAATAAAAAGAAATGGTAAGAGTAAACTACCACTTCCGGTTTCCCCATTTTAGTAAAATCAAAATGCAAGTTTTCATCATATGAGTAAAACACATTCCAAATCAGGACAGCTTTAATTTTTTCTTTAAACTCTTATCGCAAGGTTTCTAATGTTTAATGGCAAAACGTTGAAAGACGTTAAATAATCTGTAGCCTGTTGGGCTTTAACTAAACGGATTGCACTTGAGTAGACAACATGTAAGGTTAAGGTTAAGTTAAAGACAATTACAAAAGACATGTTAGCTTAAATAGGCGTAAGTTACTATTAACGTTAGATTAAGTTAGGTTGTATTACAATTACATAAATTGTAACTGCAACCTAACCTGCCCTACATGTTTCCTATCTAACCAAACTCCTATCTAACCAAACTCAACCTAACCTAACTACTTGTTATAAAAGCCTAGGGCGGTTTTACTTAGCGTAAGTAGAATAATAATTCCATAAAGGAAGTTCACTTTTGGCGACCTAATCTAACTTAACTTTTGTATCGATACGTTAACTTAACTTTAGTCCCTGTTATGAAATCTAACTTAATCTAAGTAACTGGTAACCTAACCTAATAAAATGTTATCCATCCTTACCTAAGGTCAAACTGCAAACTGCAGCAGATTTGGGTAATTCCATGTCAGTCCAGCACACTTCCAATTTTAGATTTCTTTTAAATGTTGTGCACATACTGCCTTTACGTAGAAAAAAAAATATAATTTTAAGAATAAATGTCAAGATGTCCGATTAAATTTAAATATCAGAAAAATAGATTAAATTCGCAAATTGCAAAATTACTGCTTTCCAAGTTAAACTAGAAATGTAGAAAAGGTCTCATTGTTTAGTTCATTTCATGAACTTTTCTATGATACGACACAATAGACCGCTATTTTTTAGTATTCAACATAAAAAATTTGAATTTCTCAAAAATTGCATGTTTAAAAATGTTTAAAATAATATACAGAAAATTTGTCTTTTAGGTATACATATTCATACGCTGTAAATTTTACGACATTCGTTGTTTCAAAAGAGTTCAATTTGAATCTTAACACGAGTGTTTTCTACTCCTAGATTAAGCATGAAGTAAAATTTGGTTTGGTCGCTCCGCGAAGCGGGGCTACCAAACCAAATTTTCAGGCTTTTCTAACCTAGAAATTTTACTGCATACGCCCCGCATACAAAACAGTGGTTTGATGTGAAGTTGAGAATGTATATCTTTAGCACACTACTTTATTAGTATATTTCAAACTTTACTTGAAATCAGTGTTTTATACGCTTGGCGCATGAAGTAAAATTTCGAGTTAAGAATAGTCGCTTCGCTTCGCTACGCGACCAAACCAAATTTTAAGGATGTTCTAAACTCGAAATTTTACTTCATGCCTAATCTGGGAGTGAAAAAATCGTTTAAAACTCCAAATTGAACGCTTTTATAGAATCGACGAATCCTTGAAAATTTACAGCGTATACATTATGTATATTTAAATGTAAAACTCCCAGGATTTAATATAATGTCATTCCAAGAAATCATAAAAAAAGTGCATAATTTTACCTGAAATCAACTTTTAGAGTTAACTTTATATTACTTGGCCGGTAATGGGTTAAACTAGCCTAACTAAAAAAATTACTTATTGAAATTTGCAATTTAATCCATGGATTAGAACGTAGAACATGTAGGTATTAATAAAGTTATAATAGTTAATACAGTTATGAATTGTTCAAAATCGCGCAGACTATTTAATGTCAATTAAAGTGCACGGCTTATGGACAATAATTATATTTACAGTCTCGAATGCTTTAAAGCCACAAAGACGCACATCCATAACAGGATTAACCCCGGCGACACAGTACATAGTGAAATTAGAAGCACACAACATAGCGGGCTTTTCGACCGAGGAATTCGCTTTTATGACGCTGACTAAGGAAGGAGGTAAATTAATATTCCTTTCACATTATTTACCCTGTTGGGACAGAAGTTGCTCCTTTCCGATTATTTTTCGTTTGCCCTTGCAGAAGTCCCACCGCCGGATTTAATGCAGCAGGGTACCGACGGTGTTCCTTTCTACGCCGACTTTAAAGTAGTTCTTCCAATTGTTATTGTTGTTGTTTTACTTTTAACTTCCGGCGCCACCGCCGTCGTTTGTTTGAGACACCGTAAGTATTATTGTTTTATAATGTCTTACATCATTTCTAGTTTAGTCATTAAATCTGATTTGGATGTTAACACGCATGGGAAATTGGAAGCAGTTAATATCCATCACGTTTGTGTGGATATTTTCATTTTCGGGTTGATGCCATGAAATTTTCCAATGGGAAAATAATCACTGAATATTAATGGCATCTTCAGAATGGGAATGCTTGAACAACTGTGCATAACAACCTCTTCTATCATGTTCCATATCTTAATTGGGATTGATTATAATAAAAGCAAAGGGGTTGTTTAATTTTAATTAAAATTCCAGGCCAAAATGAAGCTGCCAAAGAACAACTAGATAACCAGCATAACGCGGAAGCGCAAAGAGAGCGCTATTACGCCACCATCCATAAAGTAACCCTTCAAGCGGGAGAAAAGATCCCAGGTATTTTGGAGTCTGTTACCATAAGAGAATGATCGTTTATTGTTAATTTTTAGAAACCTCAGAGGATATATCACCATACGCAACATTTCAACTTTCAGAGCCTAGCACCCTCCCACAGAACACAATGCTGCATAGCTTTATGTATCACGAACATGCAATGACTGAAGGGTGCGCTTCGCCACCGCCAGCATCATCAGTGCAACGCAATTCACCCTATTATAATATAGTATGTCAGAAATTCCACATATTTAATTCGGATTTGACGTTTGTTCATTTGTTCTTTTGTTGTTTAATTACAGCAAAAATTCCAAAGTACAAAAGGTCACGGACGGAGAAGAGCCAACAGGAAGACTGATGTAGACAGTGATGACAGCGAATCGGATCCAGACCAGTTGACTTCCAGTAGAACTGAGTCTTCCAATCATCTTGATATGAAACATAAGCATAGTAAATCAGGTTAGTATAAAAATAAATATTACTTTTCAATATTTGCCATAACCCATACTACAGAGGGGCGCCATCGAAGCCAGACATCCGAAATTTCATAAATTTAAATCAGAAATTTTAAATTATATAAGTAAGCTATATTTTAAACTTCACTTTAAATCGATTTTTTATAAGCGTGACGATAAAGTTTTAATTTAGAGATTTAACTTGATTTAGCGGTATATTTTAAACCTTCAATATTTCAGTGTTTTATACGCGTGGCACATGAAGTTGTATTTCGAGTTTAGAAAAGCATGAAAATTTTGATTTGCCAGGGCGCGACTTGCTTCGCTCGCGCGCACCTCGGCAAATCCTAATTTTCAGGCCTTTCTAAACTCGAAATTTTACTTCATGCTTAATCAAGGACTGGAAACATTCCTTAGAAGTTTCAAATCGAACACATTTATAAAAACAGCGCATTTATAAACATATTGTAAATAGTTAGAAAATGTTACTCTTTAAAGTTGTATTGTATTACAAAATTGGTGAATGCGCCGGAAAAATGAAAGATCTTTGAATGACATCATACAATTGATTAGTTTTTAGATGTAATTTTATGTAAAAGTGGCTCTTTTGTTACAGATTTTATATATCACGGAGCACAATCAAGTACATCATCAGACATATCGCCAATGTCAGAACAAAAATCGCTGCCTCGCCGAGGTAGAGCGAGGTACTCGTTGCCTAAATATAACGTGTATCAAAATGAAAAGCACGTGAATTCTAGGTGGCTTCAGCAAACAAGAGGCTCCACCAGACAAATGCTGCCACATTTATCTGTAGCCGAAACGGCGTTCACTGATCGAACGGGTGGCGGGGGCGTACAGCCGGAACAGAACACTCCAGACCGGCCCGAATTAAGCGAGGCCGAATGCGACATCGACACCCTCAAGAAGCTCAAATTAGGTTTAAGAAGTTCATTGTGGTCGCGTCCGAGTGGCTCACAGGGTCAGGCCTCGGACTACTCCATAGCTGTGTAATGTTTTTCCACTCATTATCATTTCGTTCGAAACTTGACAAACTCATTTTGTAGAGAGAACATATAGAATGAAGACAAAATTCGCTGGACGATTAAAAATATAAATAAAATAAAGATTTTGTCAAGTTTTTTGAGGATAAGTAAAACTACATGCAGAATTGAATTTAAAAGAGCTCTGGATATAGATTTACGTGAATATATTTCTGTTGGCGTATTAAAATAAATGAAAAAATGGAAATCAAAATTGAGTAGTCTCGGAGAATTTTATACAAAAAAAAAACTGAAAATGTATTTAGAGAAAATTTTGTTTATATATTTGTTAAAGGATATTTTATATTTAAACGAGAAAAAAATCTATTTAGAAAAAAAAACTTATCGAATATCATTTTGTATAACCAGTTATATAGTATATACTTCCAATAAGTCTGTGTACCAAAAACAATCAATGTGAAAATAATAAAAGATAAAATCAAAACTAACCCAACTTATCCTTATAACTGTAAACAGTATGTATTATAGATCAATTTTAATTCTAATAAATCAATGGTAAAATCTGGAAACAATTTAATATTTCAATTATTGCTTCCTCGGTTTAAAGGTAAAAATCATCAAATACATTGGAATATAATAGCACTTAATAATGTTGGTGTAGAATTCGAATCTTCGATGAAAAATAGGGGTTCCTATTTAAGATTGCCCCCCTCCCTCTCCCCCGCCCCTGGCGGGTGGGGGTAACGAAAATTCCACAGGATCGGATAACCCCCTTGCAACCATTAAACTTTTGTTCGGAACATTTTTTTGTACTGTGCATATTTGTCGAGATATTCCAGTGGATAAATTAAAATGGGTCACCCGGTATATCTTCATTAACTAAAGATTCGGAACAATGATATACTGATTTTATACAGTATTTATTGGATAGTACTAGATCCAAGATCCAAGAAAAAAGTGTTTAAATTCATACTTGGATTGCAACTGAAGTTGAATTGCTTTAGATCTGCGTAATTAAAAAAGTGTTTAAATAATGTTGACCTACAGTAATTTGCATTATTTATCGGAATTAATCTTCAAACAGTTTGTTGCCATGTTATTTTGGGCATATTAAAATCACCACATATAATTATAGTATCTCCTGGATGCTGGGCTGGTATCTGAGCAACGGAATCAGCAAAATCCTGATGATGTGGCCCTCATCTTTCGGTGAAACAGAGATGACACACACGCGCACTATCCATAATTTAATTGAGACCCAGATTTCTTCAGCAGTTGAGTTCCAGTCTGTACGTCTACGAGTAATAATATTCTTCTTTAGGGCACGCCACCTCCTAGGATTGCAGTCTCTCCGAAAAACGTTAAAGTCTTCACTGAATAATTCGCTATCGTTTATGTTAATGTTAAACCATGTTTCAGTAAGCATTATAATATCTGCACATTAATTTAAAGTATTGAGATAACATTTTTTAATTTTTGTGCGCAGTCCACGCACATTTTAGTACAGTATGTTATACCAAATCTGTAAATATGAAACCGGAATTTGCTTATAGATGGCTCTAGTTGTCAATGTGGACACTGTCAAGCCGCATCATTGGTCCCTTATTCTTGTGTTAACATTTGTCACAAGAACTCAATACAACTACATATGTTTTCATAGCGTTTAACATGACTGCGTTTGAGCCTAAAAACTATGATTTGGGGACAGCATTGATTTTCTGTTACCATTTGAAGAAAACTGCAGCAGAATCGCATCGAATGCTTCTCGAAGTTTACGGTGAGCATGCTCTTAGTAAATCACAGTGCTTTGAGTGATTTAAAAAAATCAAAAATGGAGATTTTGACGTAAGAAACCAAGAACGTGGAAGATCAACTAGAAAGTTTGAAGACGGCGCATTGCAAGCATTTTTGGATGAGGATGGCGCTCAAACACAACAACAACTTGCGGACCAGTTAAAAGTGACACAAGAAACCGTCTCCATACATTTGAAAGCCATGAGAAAGATCCAGAAGGTAGGAAAATGGGTTCCATATGAATGACAGCAAGAAAACCGAAAAACCACCTACGAAATATTGCTCGTCCGGATATTAAAGAAAATGATTTCTTTATCGAATTGTGACTGGCGATGAAATACTTCCGTATGCGGCTTAGTCACCAGACTTGGCTTGATCCGATTACTACTTATTTGGATTGATAGGACACGCACTTGCGGAGCAGTGCTTCACTTCTTACGAAAATGGCTCGATGATTGGTTTTTCTCAAACGATCAACAATTTTTTTGACGTGGTATCCACAAATTGCTAGAGAGATGGGAAAAATGTGTAGTTAGCGATAGGGAATACTTTAAATAAAATATTTTGTAACATTTTCATACAATAAATGTGTATTTTCTATTAAAAAATTCCGGTTTCATATTTACAGACCTGGTACATCTGGACTACTAATTATGTATGGTGTACTTAACATTCCCAAAGTATATTTATAACTTAACGATTTTGCCTTAGTTCTAACATCTCCAAAAAGCTCTTGATAACTAGGATGTAAGTGTTCATTTACAATGAGATATATTCTGGATCTATATTCCAGCCTTTTTATTAGTGATCCAATTATTTTTCTTTGCGACTTTTGATGCTGCAAGAAAATTGTCCCTTACTTCTTTGGACACGAAAGGTATTATGATGTTTTTTGGTTTCTTGTTTGTACTATTCCTAAGAGAAACTCTATTTAGACTTTCTATACCCTCAGCAGAAATTTTGCATTTTATACCAGTGCCTATGTTATCGAGGGTAATACCACGAGTGGTTTAAATTTGGCTAGATAAATTTTATTTTGCACGAGTCATCGATACAAATTTCAAGAATGAATTAGGATGCAAAAATCACAAGCGCTTGTGCGAGTGATTTTTGCCTAATTGCAATTCATTCGAGAAATTTGTAAAGAAATGACGAGTGCTAAAAATATAATTTAACCTGCACACATTCCAACCACGAATGGTATTTGGTGAAATAATTTAATGAATTAAATTAATTCATTATCAGAGCTGGGCAGGATACGAATCCTTCAGGATTCGAATCCTTTTAAAGGATTAAAAAAAAGGCATTCGAATACTTTAGTTCAACTGGATTCTTGATCCGGATTCGTTACATTTTTTTAAGAGGATTCGTATTCGAATCCAAATGTGGGTGATTCGAATTTTTATAAAAGGATTCAGATATTTATAAAAGGATTCAAATATTTATAAAAGGTTTGAATATTTATAAAAGAATTCGAATACTCACAAAAGGTTTTGAATCGTCAAAAATATTTCAAATTAATTGTGAGGATTAACTTGAAAATTTTCTTTTGTGTGTTTTTAAATTTCTCGTTAAATCACTGTTTTATACACGTGGCGCATAAAGTAAAATTTCGAGTTTAGAAAAGCCCAGAAAATTTGTCGAGGGTCGCTGCGCGACCCTCGAAAAATTTTTACGGAGCTTTTCTAAACTCGAAATTTTGCTTCATGCTTAGTTTGGGAGTGGAAACGCTCGTTCGAAACTTTAAACTGAATGCTTTCATAAGAACATTAAATGACTAAAAATGTTTTTAAAGATAATAATCTAGTTTTCGAAATTTTGTTTAATATTATTTGAAGTAAAACTGACATAGTAGCCACAATCTGAAATGTTAAATTTTTCAAGCATTTTCCTGATTAAAGATCTTTTTCCCTGACCTTTTAATATAACTTTCTTCTGTGGGAAACCCACATTTTGTTAAATTGTTTTTGTCAATATTTAAGTTAATTTTATACATTTTTACGTGTTTTGTAATTGCTGATTTTGACAAATTTAATAATATCATATGGCTTTTTTGTTAGTGTTTTGGTCAATTTGAATATAATTCCATGACTTTTCTCTGACTTTCCCGGTTTTAATAATATTCAGTGAATTTTTTATTTACGTAATCCGTCGATTTTATAATAGAGTTCTATTTGCAGTTTTGAACGGGTTTTTCCACTCCCAGGCTAAGCATGAAGTAAAATTTCGAGTTTAGAAAAGCCCCGTGAAAATTTGTCGAGGGTCGCGCAGCGACCCTCGACAAATTTTCAGGCTTTTCTAAACTCGAAATTTTACTTCATGCGCCACGCGTACAAGACACTGATTTGAAATGAAGTTCAAAAACACACAAATATATCTTTAATCAGAGTAACACAGATATTTAGTTTGTTATCAACGATGTTCAGTGTTGATAATAAATAATTAGGTTTTGAATATTTTTTCAAAATAACTGATAACGATATTTCTATGTTAATGGTTGCAAAAAAATAATAAAATCACATTTATTCTTAAAGGATTTGTATTCGTGTTTCGAAAAAAGAGGATTCGAATCTTCGATTCGAATCATATTTATCTCTTACGAATCCTTCATTCAGGTATTCGTGATTCGAATCATATTAGGTGATTCAGATTCGTGATTCGAATCCTTTTTACGAGGATTCGTCCGAGCTCTGTTCTTTATGATATTTTTTTGTATAAGTTTCACTGTTGTATTTCTGTTTGCAACATATTCATTATAATTATGTTCATTTTCTTACTTCGTGTTGAATTCTTCTGCGTGGTGGATCTGCAAATGTCTCCAAAAGCACAAAATTATTATTGTTTTTCCGGCACACTAACATTAGAACTACTTTGAAATCAAAGTTTTAATTGTTCTTGGGGATCATCAAGACTTGTTAAAACAAACATTTAGAATGATTTTATTTGCAGGAGATATTTAAAATGGAAAATAAAACAAGTAAGTAATTAACATTATATTATTTATACACAGACAACAAGCTCCATGATTCTGTACATTAAATTTGCTATAAATATATTTCATATTCAATTTAATAAATACTTATTACATTATTTTTTTCATATTGCTTAACTGTCCTATGTTTCTGCTTGCACGGAACGTAAATACTACAACAGACTAGCTTTTTGTTTAATTTACACTGTTAAATCATTCATAAAATATCATCTTTACAAACACAAGTGAAAACTGAGTAAGTACGGAAACTCAACAATCAACAATCGAATAAAATTCAAATCACACAAATCAACGCTTTTGTTTTGTTTCTTTTGATAATTATTATCGTGTGCACAATACAATTTCTTTTAATTTCATGCTACATTGTAATTTAATTATATAAATACATTGTCTATGACTATTTAAGGAATAATAGAATTTAATCACCTATTGTTTTGCTTTACTAAGGAACAATTGGAATGCTTGATTATCACATTGCCTTTGTTGGAAAACATTAAAATGCAGTTTTTTTTAGGACACTCATAGCTATTTCATTAAGTTTTTTTAACCCTTTCCAGGCAGGCAGTTTTTCTAATTTTAAACATTCAATAGTTGAATAGTCATCAATTTAAAGATAAAACTCATTAAGTCCAATTATTTATAAACCAACAATATCAGTTTATAAATAAAAGTCACCGGCTACGTAGGAAATGAATAGCACCTAATAGTATTTGTCTTTAACTGACGAATATTTCTTCAATAATTTTGAATAAATTATTTATAGTGCAATTTGTTTACTTTGGAACGATGTTAAAGAGCATTCCTAATGTGCAATAAACTATTTAAAATACATATGATTACATGGTTAGAAACATTTTTTTAACATTAAGTATTACACATATTCATTTTACGAAATATAATAAATTTGAAGTTTCACTTTTTGCAATTCGGTCTCGCTGTTTTGCTTCATACTCCACATGTTTTATTCCGTGAAAACTTGAAAAAATCAAGTTTATTATACAGATTTAATACTAGAACAAATAATCCTTTCACACAAAGAAATAACAAATGATAACTTCTTTAAATTAATGTCCAGTTATGAAAAAAATGTTAACTTAGTTCATGCCTAAACTGCAGTTAAAAATGACATTTCTATTATTCTCATGCCATTTTTAACTCAGTTTCAAAATGAACCCAAATAGAATGTGTTGATGGAAATGAATATTTTATACAATTTTAATAGCAAAGTGCTAAATAAAGTTATTATTATTAAACTTAAAAAATGTAGTTTCTTTCTCACCGGAAAGGGTTAAATAAACCACCTGATTGTTGTTTTTTTTGCTTTTTATGATTATACACAGAATTTAAAATTTCTACCATTCCTTACTTATTTGATTAATACATGAGTGATACCCGATCGAATATGTAATATTTATCCGAGCTCAATCCGATAAATATTTAAAAATTATGTATTGACTTTTATTGACCTTAATTTTCATCAACACGCGTTTTTTTATTCTTTTATTTACTTAATCCGATATATTTATTCACTCCCTTTTTAAAAATTATGCACAATCACGTTTATTAACAACATCGACTTGACTTAATTTTCTTTTATTTGGTTTCTAAAAATTGCAACAATTAGAATTGATCGAACTTACTACTTAAATCGATGTAAGTGTTGTTTTTTATTTTGAAATAAAATTATTAAATAAAAGTAAGCGCCACGACTACGGGATTATTTTAGTGAGATCGTTTGTTTGTTTTCAACTTAACATACCCCAGTGTCTAGGCCGCCATCGTCTTCTAGTTTTGTTAGCAGCTTGATAACTTTGTGTTCCTCCGACTGTTTCGCCATGTCGACTAAAGCCAAAAGCTTTTTAACTCCCACGAATAACCTGTAGTAACAGATAGTAATTTGTATGTTATAATTGTTTTTTTTTTATAATATCACGGTTTTTATTCGTGACTATACACTGACATACTGACATGGAATAAGATTAGGTAACAATTTGTTGTTTGAGATTAAGTTATTATTAAATGCCAATTTATTGGCTCAATTTTAATGTCAGATCATGTTATCAGGTAAGGTTAGATACCAATAAATTAGGTTATGTAAACGATTGTAGATTTAAGGTAGGTTAGATGCAAATCACTTCGATTAGTTCAGGGAAGATTACATTTTTTTTGCTCAAAGGTTACTTATTTATGTTTCATTTGACTACCTTACCATAAGTCTAACATACTTTTGTTAGTAAAAATATGAATAGAGGCTGTGATTAGAACACGAATAACTGAAATAGTCAAATATTCAAATATGAATATTTTAATCCCTAAATTAAAATATTTAAATATTCGAGTATATAAATATTAAAATAATTCAAATAGTTGCATATGTTTTTAAATGAATAATTAAATAACTAAATTTGAAAAATTCTCTAAATAGCATATTTTAAACTCAACTTAAATCAGTGTTTTATATGCCTAGCGCAAGAAGTAAAAAAAAACTAAAAAGACCTTTATTGGCATATCTCCACACCTTTACATTTGATTACCTCACTACATTCCCGTATCCCTCTTACCCTCCCTTCTCTTTTCCCTCTCCCTCCCCAGCTTTTCCAACGTCCTTACCCCGCTCCCATCCTCCCTCATCCACTCCACTACCCTTCTATTCCCTTTCGCTCCCAGCCATTCCTCTTTCACCCCCTCACATTCCTCCGCCAAGTGTCCCCACGTATCCTTCCCCTGTCCACACAACACACACCTTCCATATTCTTCCCCCATCCATACTTTCCTTCCTCTCTCCTCCGATCCACACTATCCTCTCTACCCCATCCCTTCTCTATCAAATACTTCGGCACCCTCCCATACACCTGCCACCTCCCATACATATCATTGTACTGACTTCTGTCAATACACCCTTGCCTTTCCTGCCCTTCCACCTCCTTCCCTTTCCCCCTCACCCACTCATCCACCTTCACCCCATTTCCTAGCCATTCCATTACCTTCGCCTCCGACAGCCCTAGCCTCTCATACATTTTCCTCCTCTCCCCCCTCCATCTACCCTCACCCCCACACACACTCGTCACCCATACATCCTTCACCAATCTCCCTTCATCCAGTTCCCACAATCTCATCTCGTACCTCACCACCCTCACCATTGCCTCCCACTCTAGCCTCTCTCTGTTGGTCTCCTGAAGCACTATGTAGCTGGGCGTGGACCTTTCCACCCCCAACATGTGCTTCAGGAACCACATCTGCTCCCTCTCTATTACCTCGTACCCTCTCGCCCCCCACACTTCCACTCCATACATTAGCACCGCTCTTACACACGCATCCCATATCTTACACGCAACCGTCACATTGTTCCCCATCCACTTTCCCCACTTGCCCCACGCCATTCCCCACGCCTTCCTCGCCTTACCCTGCACCCACCTCACATGCTCCTCATACCCTCCCGTTGCTTTAAACCAAAACCCCAAATACTTGAAACTCTTCACCCTCTCAATAACTACCCCCTTCCACTCCAATTCTTTCACCTTCCCCTCCCTCCCTTTATTTCTAAACTTCACCCACTTCGTTTTCCCTACATTCACATTCATGAAGTAAAATTTCGAGTTTAGAAAAGTTTGAAAATTTTACTTCATGATTAATCAAGGAGTGGAAAAAACTTGTTAGACCTGTTAGAACCGTTAATAACAATACTGATCTCTTACAGAAAATGGGAAACAAACACAAATTGTATTGTAATCATGTAAATTTTTTTTTTAAGAAAATGGTGTCATTAAAGGTTTTAATAGTTTTCAAAAAAGGGTTTTCCACTCCCTGTTAAAGCATGAAGTAAATATTTCGAGTTTAGAAAAGCCTGAAAATTTGGATTGGTTTAGGTAGCCAGGGTTGTTAAAAAAAACTTTATTTTTCATTTTCATTACAACAAAGTTTTTTTTTATAAAACGTGTTTTTTTTCATTTAAAACATTAACAATTAAAAACATGTTTAAAACACGTTTAAAACGTGTTTAAAGCAGAACATAGAGGGCATTTTTCTTGTGAGTATACATTAGAGATGGGCGAATTGGCTCTTTTCAGTCAGCTGGTTCACAAGATCTGACTCATTTTAAAGAGCTGGTTCAGTGAGCCAGCTCAAAAGAGACTCAGTTACGAGCTAGCGATCCGCTGAGAGTTTGACTCTTAGAGATCCATCTGATTCGCCAACTCATTGAATTAAGCGACGCGGTGATCATTATTTCGGTTTTGCAATGATTGCAATAATTTATATAAAAACGTAAGAGAGAATATTTAATCAAAATTATGGTAAACGCGTATTCATTTCGTGCCATGACACTTCAAGTGTATTTTAATATATTGAATACGTGTACGCGTCTATAAAAACACATACGTACATTCAGCACGAAAACATCGCGATCCAACTCCGAACCTCAGAGTTGGATCTCGATCAGTGAGCTATAGCTCAGTCGGATTCAAGAGCTTCGTTAAACGAGCTACTTCAGTTGGATTCGAGAGCCGTCGTAAATCATCGCGATCCAACTTCGAATCGCGAAGTTGGATCCCGATGGGTGAGCTAGCTCAGCCGGATTCAACAGCCGTCGTGGCTCTTTTAGACTCGATTCGCCAACTCAATGAATTTATTTAACTCCATTCGCACGCGTCGTAATTCGAATCGATGATGCTGCAATAACATGATAGAAACATAACGATAGCTATTTTCTTACTACAATAACCAAGACTTCCTAATAAATTTACAATTATGGTTACCAAAAGGTGACGAGAGAAAAATTACACTTGTAATGTTTACTAGATAGTAAACAACGGCGTTTGCTTATGATATTTTAAATTGTAGTACCTGTGAACTAAGAAGAGGCGAATCTCAATCTTAGTAAACTAATAACGCAGGTTTAGAAATTGGCGTAAAAAATATTCAGTTTTTAGAAATGAATTCAGTAATGTATAAATGCAAAAAGAAAAAGTGCATGTTTAGCAGGGCTGAGAGAAGCCGGCCTGTGTATTCAGGAGCCGCGTGAAAATCAAGATCTCTTAATACATTGCGAATCTACATTCAATCTAGAAGAGCGGGCGAATCAAAATGAGTCATGGCTCAAAAAGAGCTACATATTTCGAACTGAGTCACTTGGCTAAAAAGCTCACTTCACTGAGCTGACTCTTTGAGTCGATTCGTTCAGGAGTTACTCATCTCTAGTATACATATGCCGATGATTACAGCGTTTTTCAAATTTGCGGGAATTCATTGTTTCGAAGCGGTTAATTTGAGGCATTTAACGAGTGTCTTCCACTCCCAGACTAAGCATGAAGTAAAATTTCGAGTTTAGAAAAGCCTAAGAATTTGGATTGGCCGCGTAGCGAAGCGGAGCGGCCAATCCAAATTAGGCTTTTCTAAACTCGAAATTTTACTTCATGCGCCACGCTTAAAAACCACTGATTTAAAGTGAAGTTCAAAAAACACACACATGCAACAACGATTATAGGCAACCTAATATACGGTAGAGTAATTGGGTTGCCTATAATCACTGTTTTAAACAATTTGTTCAGCGTAGAATTTGACTCACTTTTTATTCACATCTACATATTAGATTGCTAAAGCCGTATATTTTAAAATTTACGACATTTCAGTGTTTTATACGTGTGGCGCATGAAGTAAAATTTCGAGTTTAGAAAAGCCTAAAAATTTGGATTGGCCGCTCCGCTTCGCTACGCGGCCAATCTAAATTTTTAGGCTTTTCTAAACTCGAAATTTTACTTCATGCTTAGTCTGGGAGTGGAAAACCCTTGTTTAAAGATTTAGATTGAAATCTTTAAAAGAAACAACGAATGTCGTGAAATTTACAGTGTATGCGTATGTATACCTGAATGATAAAGATAAATACCCTGTACTTAAAAATCACATTTATGCACACCAGTTGTGATATTTTATTGTAATAAAATGTTATTTTGAATAATATAATTTGAAATATCTTCAACAATTTGGCTAACAATTAAAAACGTAAATACAAAATCTTAGTAAAGTAGTTTAAATATAATTTAACAAATTTTAGATAATAAATTTATCGTTTAAAACATGTTTCAAACAAATTTAAGATTTAAAACATGTTTAAAACAAAACCGTTTAGAACACGACGGCTGTTTTTAAACATGTTTAAAACACTGTTTTAAAACAAAGTGTTTTAAACATAACAACCCTGCACGTGGCAAAGCGGGAGACCAATCCAAATTTAATAACAAGTTTTAAAGATTTAATATGAAGTTCAACAACATACTTAGTTATTCTTAATCCACCACAAGATTAAAATAAAATAATTAGACTTCATGTTTTGATTAATGCTGGAAATTATTAGAACTGAAGTATTCGAATATTCTTCCAAAAACATAATGAATTTCGAATATTTACATATATGGATAATTAGAGTATTCAGATAACTCCAATAATAAAATTTTTTGGATGAATATTGGAATATTTCAGTTTTAAAAGTTCCCAGACAGTATTATTTCCTTGATTTTTATAAGTAAAAATTACGCAAAATATTTAATAAAACACTTACCGTTTTCCATGGATGGCCTTGTTGATCTGTTGCAGTTCCTGTTTATTGAACACTTCGGAATGCTCGAGCACAGCCATGACGTGTTCGGGTTTCGATAAATTAGGAACGTGAAGAATCCCAGTGAAAGCGGACAGCATTTCCATGTCCTCCAGGACTTGCCTGAAAAATAACAATAAAAAAATTAAAACTCTAATTTCAAAATCTTTTCATCATTATATTTACCTTCGGCTGCTAGTGCACAGCACCAACAGCTTCTTACCCGGTGGTGGTTCTTTCTTCAACAACACCAACAGAGCCTGTAAAGTCAAATTGGAATATCTGGGCCCGATCGAACCGTAGTCCAGTAATCTTTCGATGTTGTCCACTAAAATACAACTAACTTTCGAACGATAGGCATCATCAAATACCTAAAAATTGTAATTGAATAGATTATCTTGTTTTAAGAGTTAATATAGTTTTTACTTTTCTGATATGTAAACATTTTGCAGTCTCTGTGTAGCCGACCATCTCTTCTGGAGAGCACACTTTGATGAATGGGAATTCTGAGTTTTTGGCCAGCTGAGCAGCCAATGCAGTTTTGCCTGAATTTGGTGGCCCCTCAAGTAATACAGAAACCAAACCTATAATAAGAGAAGGAAATGCCATAAAATTTGATTTGAGTTAAAAAGTGTAATTCTTGTAAGTTTGCATTCTAAGTGATACTACTTACACTACTGTGTAAGGAATACAATACTTTTCTTATTTCTATACGTTTATAGGTCACCTGAGTACGATTGGTTACTTTTATGATGATGTCTGTGTGTATACAGGGTGCCCGTTTTTGGAGCTCAAGCATGGGGATCTCGGTTATTTGAAGAGATACAAGGTCGGTTAAATTAGGGTAAAGTTGCCCAATCTGGAATATAACATAATGCTGTTTTGAAACATAAAATATTCCGAATACTTCCGAAGATATCCAAAAAAATTATAATTTTCGAAAAACGTTTTTATTTTTTTGCGAGACTATTTGAAGAGATACTTCAAAACAATTTACACTTTATCATTGCCACTTTGTACGCTCTACAACGTAGTGATATATTAAAAATTCGACGTTTTGATTTTCGGCAAACATCAACTTTGTTTTTTCTTATAGGCGCCATCTTGGATTTTTACATTTTCAAATACAGCTTTTTTTTCTGATTACGGTTTTTTTTTAGGCTTTCGACACTACCTGATAAAATACATTCATTTCTTCTGCTATAGCCCTTGTCGAAGTAGAAGAATTAATTTGAATCTAATAGAGAATTAAATTTAAACCCTTTTATTATAATATATAAAATTACGAAAAACTATTCGTGAAAATGCAAACAATGTCTTAATTAATAAGACAAATTAAGACGATAAATATCCATTGAAACAACTACTTCATAAAACGTCATAAGCAAAGCTATACTGAAGAGAGATAAATATTGAAACGCGTCTATAGATGGCCTAAGACATTAGTTTTAATCCAAGTCCTTTTACTTCTAATTTTTTTTGTTATCTCTCCTTTCATTTTAAATTTGTATTTGTTAGTTGGTTTGAAGAGAATTTGACCTAAACGTTACATATACTTTAATAGAGCGTTGTAACAAATTAAATTAAATAAGATTTTAAATATTTCATTGTATAATTCAATATCCGGAGGAGTATTTGCACGGGAAGTAGTTGTTTAAGACATTGTTTGCATTTTCACGAATAGTTTTTCGTAATTTTATATATTATGTTTAAAGTGTGCAAACTATAAGAAGCGTAAGCTTATTTTCTCAAATTCAAATAGTTTTGAATTTGAATTTACCCTTTTATTATTTTTCAGAAGGTTTTTTTACCTTACTGCTTGTAAAATTTTCATTTCATTTCCGTTGGGCCTATGAACACGTTTTCTAGGCTTAGAAAATGCACCAAACTCAGCTAAATTTCTATGTAGAATCAGAAAATAATTTTGAGCAGGTTGTCTTTCTGGATACCGCTGAACACATCCGAAGTAACTTGCACATTTCGATGTGATCCGTAATGAAGTTCTAGCATATCGCGTTTTTCTTCAATTGAAAACGGCATTTTGTTATAAATAAATTTATACTAGTTTTGTAACTGCAGGTCAGGATAAGCGAAATTCAGTCGAAGTGTCAAAAATTACCTTATTAAACAAAAGTGTAGCTGTCATTTCCAAGGCACTCTTTGCAAAAACAGGATTTTTGGCATTTCCATCAAACTGCTAGACCAAACCCCAACACATGACACATCACCGTAATCAGAAAAAAAAAGCTGTATTTGGAAATGTAAAAATCCAAGATGGCGCCCATAAGAAACAACAAAGTTGATGTTTGCCAAAAATTGAAACGTCGAATTTCTATTAAGATATCACCACGCTGTAGAGCGTACAAAGTGGCAATGATAAAGTGTAAATTGTTTTAAGTATCTCTTTAAATAGTCTCGCAAAAAAATAAAAACGCTTTTTGAAAATTTCGATTTTTTTCGGATATCTTCGGAAGTATTCGGAATATTTTATGTTTCAAAACGGCATTGTTATACTCCTAATTTAACCGACCTTGTATCTCTTCAAATAAGTGAGATCCCCATGCTTGCGCTCCAAAAACGGGCACCCTGTATATGTGCTTGTGAATATGATAACTTATACCGTTCAGAAGTTATCATATTCACGTAATCTCAAAATTTTGTAGGTATGTAACTATTATCTGGAAGCCTGTTAGTTATTTTGAGCATAAACTTTAATTTTTCATTAATATAAATAGCGATTCTATTTCATTTATAGAAAGTGAATGTAATTCTGTAAATGGTCATGTTTCTTTAATTAATTTATCTTTATAACTAAGAAATTTTGAAAACGGACACTCTGTACGTCAAAATAAGTACAACATAAATTAAAATTATCAAACATTTCAAAATATTTTATTATCAATAAAATGATAATCAACTCATTATTCCAATGATAATCGATTCATCATTCGAATGATAATTGACTTATCATTTATTGGATTAATCATTCAAATGATCATTCGAATCATTTTATTTAAAACTAATGATGGGACCAGTCGACTTAGAGTAATCAAATTATTTAGTTATTAAAATCAACGAACATTTCAAAATATTTCATTATTTAATGATACTCGACTGATCATTTGAATGATAATCGACTGATCGTTCGAATGATAATATAATTCAATTCATATTTATGTTTTGTTTTTGTTTTTGGATTTTACGTCATCTATTTCCGCTGCTATGGCCTATCATGACGCCGGAGATTAGGTCTACAGCTATCCGGGAATTTTGCCGAACCCGGTGGGAGTTCCAACCCACCGGTAGGGATCTTTAACGTGCACGCAACATCCAGGCAGTACACGGGTCCTACATGCATTTAACGTCATATCCGAGAAGACGGAGTGTTTGGCATTTTTATCCTAACCTATATAAATGCAGACAACTTGTTAGGCCGGTATTTGAACCCCGGCCCGTGGCGTGGCAGTCCAACACTCTAACCACTACACCACTAAGCTGCCCTCATTTTTATGTTATGATAATTTGAATGATCGTTCGTTCAACATTTTAAAATTTGAAGATTTTTGGTGAAGAAATGAACAACTCACATTATTAATTAAAAGTGCGATTCATTTCGCAATCTACAACTAATTAGTCTTACAAAGGCTATATCAAACACTTATTGAAACAACTATGACCGCTGTGCCAAACAGTTTTTTAGATTTGAAGTAAATGTATGATAAATTAAGTTGTATGCTTATAAAACTCATTATGAACTATATTTCTAGTATTAATATTGGCAACTTTTGACTACCTAGCGGCTATAGGCCCATTACCCAGAGGTCCTTAGGGACCGCCCTGGTGCTTAAAGTGTTAAACACAATTCAAATTGCAATAAACAAAAGCAACTCACCGGCTGTATCCGGATCTCTAGCTTGCTGGATGTAAAGTGTACCATCCTCTAAAATACTCGTGACAGGCCTTCCCCAATTGACGATACCACGTGCAAGGCACTGGTTTAGGATTTCTTGAGCCGTTCCAAAAGCCTAATAAAGCATCCATAAAATACTCTACTGCACATCTCAGAGAAAAATAAGCACTCACAGGTTTAATATCATGCTCGAGCGCATGAAGAAAATCACCCCGATTCACCAATAACTTTTCAATAGCTTCAGGATCCACCTCAACTTTACTTGCAGCTTTAATCAAGCGATTCATTGCCGTCGACTGTGCCGCCCTGACTAAACCCTCCAACTCAGCACCAGAGAAGTTCTTTGTGAGAATCGCTAATTCCTTAAAATTAATATTCATTAATAGGCTATCGTGGTTTGCTGTTATAACAAGGAACATACTTTGTTATCAACATCAGGATTAATTTTTTTGAACGACTTCATCCTTGATGTGTGAATGTTCAAAATCTGGAATCGACCTTCCTCATTGGGCAAACTGATTTCCACCTGTACTTCCAATCTACCAGGTCGGAGTAAAGCTTCGTCTATCATGTCTCTTCTATTAGTCATACCTAATTTAATGATTAGGAGTTAAAAAATGTCTTTTTTTCGTTGCAGTAAAATAACCAAACTTACCAATAACTAAAATATTATTCAACTGTTCTACACCATCAATCTTTGATAGCAACTGATTTACAACGGTATCGTGTACGCCAGTATTTCCGGCCACTGAGCCTCTCGATTTGCAAATAGCATCAATTTCGTCAAAGATAATGATATGTAAACCACTATTGGAACCAGCCTGCGGATAAATCAAACATTACTAAAAAAATCCTTCACTTACACTCAAAACAAAAATACCCTCTTTTGTTCCTCCTCGGCATCAGCAAACAGCCTTCGGACATTAGCTTCTGATTCGCCCACATATTTATCCAAAATTTGGGGACCGTTCACAATCTTCGGTTCACGAGCATTTAACATTTTACCAATCTGTCTGGCCATTAGAGTTTTACCAGTACCAGGTGGACCGAAAAGGAGGATACCCTTTACGTGTTTGCACCCTATAAAGATTTTATTTTAGAATAAAATTAAAAGAGAAGTAATTTGTATTCAACCTAATTGCTCTACGATTTCAGGAGGGAATACTCGTGATGCGAATGCTCTCCTGAAGATGGCATTAAATTCATTGTCGAGACCACCAATTCCCATCTTCTGGAAATTCCAGTCCGGGTTGATAATGGATTGGCGTGGTTGAATACTAGAGCATCATTACATTTACAGTATTATTATCATTATAAAAAAACAGCAATAATACTTTATTTATATTTATCTTATTTTTACCATCATCTAAATAATTTTTCAATATCTGAGAATTCATTAAATAAGTGAACAAATACAAAAATAATATAAATTAGTGATGGATAAGATCGATCAACAAAGATCGATTGATCGATCCGTGCAAGTGATCGAGCCGCTCGATCTCTTTGATCGGCTTGATCTTTCTGAGCGGCTCTATCTTTTTGATCGGCTCGAGCTTTTTGATCGGCTCGAGCTTTTCGATCGGCTCGATCTTTTCGAACGGGTCGAGCTAGTCGATTGATCAATCGGCTCGAACAGGTTGATCAAATCGGTCAGCTCGAGACAATTGATCAAGTTGTACGATTCGAGCTACTCTAGCTTAGCGATGTAAATGATGAACACTGCTCTGCTATCGTGGCACAAGGGCATGCACTTGTCACGAAGCAGCTGCCAATAGCAGCGGTTTTGCCGGCGTGGACCAATGTGTAGTTCCCGTAGCCGAATGCCGTCTTATGTTGCTTCTCCTTCACACACCTGATGAGGAAATAAGAGCGTCCTTGTTGCTCGAATCTCACTTTTACCAGCATGCATTATTATGTTAAATTATACGTTGCCTTTGTATATCAGATTTCACTTTTATAAAAAATTACTTACCTTTTGCTTTTGAACTATTTCCACCATAATGTAAATGAATTAATTGATTTTCTGAGGGTTTTGAAGCATTTTCACAATCAATTGAATGTTTAAACTGTCGAATATGATGTTTGCTAAATTGTTTAAAACAATAATTACACACAACTTTATTATTATTTTGGGTATAATGAGTCCAAATATTTGGTTTAGAAGAGGACATTTTAAAAATGCATTCTGCTCACAGACACCCTTGCACTATGACACATAAAAAAGGAATAGTCTAAACGAAGACTTAAAATGTAACATCAACGTTGAATGCTTTCCAGAATTTCTTCAAAATTTAATATATTTTTTTTTATGTAAACTGTTTAAGTGCTTATGACAAATAAACAATAATATAGCGTGACGGTGTTCAGAACCCACAGTGACAAATGCATGCCTCCGTGCCACGATAGCAAAGCAGTGCTCGTTATTTACAACACTATTAAAAACACAAGAATGAAGGATTCGAATTCCCTTTTAACTATTCGAATCATCTACATCTGCATTCGAATACGAATCCTCTTAAAAAAAATGTAACGAATCTGGATCGCAAATCCTTTTTCATTTAGTACTATTTGAGAAATAATGCGATTTGAAGTGATTTTTATGACGCTTTATTTTATTAAGCATATCTAAACATTAGTTGCAATTTAACCTAACCCAACTTAGAAATATGTGGAATCACCAGTGTGTGTAAAAATACTTAACAATATACTCTATCGCACACCTGTCTACTAGCCTAACCTAGAAGTATGTAGAATTGCCAACGTGTACAAAGAGACTTACACAATTTAATCTATTGCTAACCTCTCTCCTAATCCAGCTTAACCTAACCTAGAAGTATGTTGAATATCTAACGTGTGCAAAGAGATGTACTTAATGAGTTTTACCTTTAAACGGTAAGTCTAATCACATTAAAAACACTTTTCCTGCCCTTCTATTAAGGTAAAAAATGTGTAACATACCGTTAAATATCCATAAAACTCGTTTTTGGGTGAAAAACAGCTGCGCAGCTCAACTGAACTTTAGCCGATAACTCTCCAATTAAACTCCATAAAGTCTATAACACGCTCACTGCCACCCCAGAAACTGGCAGAGGCACTATGAGGCCACACTACTTTTTCATGCCTTAGAACCAAATCTACCATGGAATCATATGTACATGCGGGTTGTATTTAACTCGTGCGGCAGTCAACGTGTTAATATTATAAATTTCTTACCCTTTAGCTTTGCCAGTGAGGTTCAACGAAGAATTCTCAGCCTTCTCGAATTGCACAATGGTGTTAGGCAGTAGTCGGCCCATTTTGGTCTTCTTCGGCTTGGATTCAAGCCCTTTTTTAATCGCCTCCATGTCAGCGGCCTCCGCATCTTTCACGATCAAAGACAACAGTTTCTTGTTGTCAAAACTGAACGCTAGTTGTTGACCGACCGTGAAAGCTTGGTTTGCAAATTGAATGACGAACTCTTGAGCCATTTTCTCTGTGTCATACGGTTCTTGTGTTGTACTGTAATACAATTTAATATGAAATAGTCTAAATTCTGTACCGTGTGCAATAATTTTTTTAAAGTAATATGCAAATCTACGAAAGGAAACATAAAAATATATAGGGTGTTTTATTTAAAACTGGCGTCACTTCCGCTGAAACTGAAAGCGCAACTAAAGTTTTTGTGTCTCACTAAAATCTTATTTGTTTTCAATATAAATGTACCAAATTCCAAATTAATATCTTAAATAATAAACAAAACTCAAGGGGGTTAGAATTTTTGGTGCTACACCTGGCATACTTAGAATTTGAGGTCAAAAAATAACATATACGTTAAATTTAACATTTCAAGTACACTTCTGTGCAATAAAATTAAGCACAAGTCTTATGCCTATTTTTCACAATATTCTAGTTGTATAAGTCGGGTCTGTTTTAATTGCGTAGCAGCAGTTTCAATAAATAATAAAACACCATAACACTTCTTTCCTGCTGGCAGCGTTTCTTAACTCTAAAAACAGTGTCTTTACTGATGTTCACCAATTGAGCAATTTGTCTAATAGAAAAACCATCTTCTATTTTGGTTAGAATTCGAATTTTTGAATTGTTGTCTAAATGACGCGACATTTTGACATTAAGGAAATTGACATATTTACGTAACTAGAAAACTCATAATGTCCGGTTTAAAGTATAACATATTTTGTATACTTAATTTTATTGCACAGAAGTGTACATTTAACAAAGATCAATTTTATTTTTAAATATAAATAACAACAGATGGTAAGGCTCCTAATAACAGAACCTATATATTTCTGTCTCTTATAAATATATATAAAAGAAATGATTAGTCAGTGTTTCAAAATATGACACATTTAAATTTGGCAGTTATTAATGACATCATCACATTCTCACCCTAATAATAAATCCTCAATCTTTGGCAACACATAAATTCCCTTTACGATTTTATGTATATTCTGTGTCATAATTCAACTATTGATTTTTAATAAAATTTTCTTGAAAACTGTAGACTCACGTTTTTTTCTGCATGAAATCTGCCTCAAGAATAAGTGCAGACAAACACTCGAGATTCGACACAGGCTTGACATCGATGTCCTGATTAAGGGACAGGACCGCCCATTTCCTCTGAGGCAAACTGAACCCAACATGTCTCTTCGGGATCTCCGGATGACTCTTAATCGAAAACACGTACCTCTGCGTGGGTGCGGTGATCACCTCAATATGCCTTTAATTAAAAAACAATTAATTCAAATAAATATATTGCAACATTATGAAAAATTATATCAACATACTTTGTTTCGGGTGAAAACTCGGTTGGATTAACGATAGCACAGTTGCTGAGCGACAGCTCGTCGGTAGGACACTTTGTAGCTTTGAAAGCCTAAAAATACAAAATAAATGCGTAATTAAATTCGTCGTGTATTTCTTCGAGGAAATAGAGAAAAGGTTTAGCTAACCTACGGTTTTAAAAGAAAAAGTATTAGGCATGCATTTAAGTAAACTAAGGTACCATTTTTTTTCTTCGAGGGAGATGTGCTCTCCGGCAGCTAACTACTATTAGTGTAACAATGGACTGCAATGCAGAATCGCCTTGAAATCGGAAAATCAATACTTTGTGTGACTGTTCAAAACGTTAACCTAAAAGTTGCGAATCTGTGTCAACAAGTCGACGTTGCCAACCCACATACGTTTTCATAGTAGATAAAATATGATATAGGTGGAAAATGTTTAAATCACGGCTACCACCGTGTAGAGTATGTTAATAAGGTGGCCTACTATTCTATCTCGCAATTTTAACTCAAAATTACATCCATCTACGTCACGGGGACTGATCCGTTAGCATGCCATATCGCGCGGTTTTTCCATTTTTTATGGTTTGTACGTTTTGTTTATTTGGATTTGTGATAGGACACTAATAAATTTTATATTAATTAGGTTTTTCTTTGTCAACGTAACTACTTTTAATAAGCCTATTTTATAAAAGATTATGAATTTTTAAAAATACATTGTGTGTAGCCCACAGCAAAAAACAAACAAATAATGTTATATTCACATAACTCGAAACCAATTACTGAATAAGTTATATTGTAGCAACATTAAAGGTTGTTTTAATGTTGATGAAACATTACTTAAACGTATTTGCTCAGTGGGAGGTTTTCTCTTTCGTTAAAAATTAAAGAAAATCGTTAAGGTTGAACGACACTCGTTAAAAAACATGATTTCCTATTCATCAAAGCCTTGGAGAGAGTTGTCAGTTAATTCATTTAAATAATTTTGTAAACAATAGGGATTGTTCTTTAACCCATTCGTTAACTTGACGTTTGTCCAAAGGGTTTTACAATAATTTGAAAGAAAATTAATATAAAAGATCGATAGTCCACCTAAAAATATACCCACACATTAAAAACGGAAAGAATTCAATCTCAAATTTGATTTTAAAAAAATTACAGAGAAGAATTGGTATGCCATTCAATAGAAATTTGAGCACGCATAAAATTCCTTATTGTAATTACTAAAATCTGTTGCACTATTACAAACAAATAAAATATAATAATATATAAACTTACTTCTGTGTTTTATTGGTAGTTCTTTATATATTATGCATATTAATTTTGATTCTATTAAACATTATTTATGAGTGAGTAAAGTTTGCTTTAAACATTAAAGAACATTTACGTATTTTCTAATGTTAATAGGCATCTACATTTTCTAATTGATTATAGATTATATTTTTGATTAATATTTTGAAGTTTCTGTTGCTACCATAAGTCAAAATTTGTGCTAAATATCAATGTAGCAAACACAAAATTGCGATGTTGCCAAACTTTATTCATTAAATAGATTAATTAACTAACGAATCGCTAAAATTGAGGAAAGCATAAGCATCCTTTAAAAAACTCTTAGACAATAAAAAACTAGATTATTCATAAACTTTAATGTGTTGTAACTAGTGATGGCCTTAATCGAATTATATCGATAGTTGATTATGGTGATTCGAATTAAATTAATAATCTTGTAAGTGCTCAAATGTTCGCTCCAGAGATTGTTTGAATGATTACCCTAAAATATTGTTTGGCACGAGTAGTTACTTCATTAATTATCGAATGGTTGCTTGTATGGTCACTTAAACAATAATTTTATTAATAATTTATTACAATAAAATATTATTGAATATACTGTTTAGCAATTTAAATTTAATATAATGTGTATCTATCAATAGATATTAATTAATGTACCTGATGTACAGTCAAAGGGGACACTAAAAAGAATATGTAGTGGGTGGAGCAGTGTTACATGTTGACAGGCCCGGATACAACAGGTGGAACACCAAGACAAGGCAGTGCCTTTGCTACTAATGAAGCGGTAGGAAGGTATTTTTCTTGGGCCATTCTCACCTTGTATCCGGACCGTCATGTTGAGAGGCTAAATTATTCTCACAAGTCTATCTTAAAAGCACATTGCAAACCATTTTACAGGTTCTTCATTGTCAAACCAACTTTAATAAAATTATAGTAAACTAACAAAGCCCCAATCACTGATTTGGGGCTTTGTTAGTTTGAATTTCTGGCTGTTCAGATTATAGAGGCTTTAAGATCCATGCAAATTACTAATTATCTAAAGTAATTTACATTGTTAATAAATATTATTACTAATAGATCTTCGTTTAATACAATCTTCAATCGTAACCTAGAACTTATTTTAAGATTATTTAACACTTGTAAAATTATTATGAATACGACCCTACCTGTTACACTAAGTGCATAATAAATTTTCAAATATATTACTGAGAGTAATTATTATTAATATTTCCAGGCGGCCATATTTTTCACACCCATACGTCACAGTTGGAGCCAGTTGGCGCATGCGAACTTAAATGAGGTAACCTGTGGAAGATATACTCTACCAACGTTGATAGACTACTTAAAGTCACTTTGGATAGTTTAGATCTCATCCGATTGATGTCGCTACAATAATCATTGATAGATAATTGTATAGAGAGAAACGTGGAAATCAGTGCTGCCAATTAAACCCAGAGATAATATAATAAAAGAGTAACAACTATTGAATTCCACAATTCATAGTTTCGATCTCAACCGTTAGATACTCTTATTTAATCTAGCGGGTTATTTGAATTCTCATTTGAGGTTAAACTACTAAAAACGTTCGATTTTACCTATAATAAATCACAATCTTAATAAATTACAGTTATCGCGTCACAAAATTATAAATTAAATCATGAATATGTAGCCGATTTTAATTTTTCATGTTAAATTTTTTTTATCACAAAACTGTACAATGTGAGTATTGATCAGTATATAAATAGCATTATCGTTTTAGCAATCGGAAAGCAAGCAAACTTTACTGTGAACAGTTTTAAGGATATAACACATTTTGTAAGTGCTTATTTCTAGCATGGACATTTTGATGCCTTTCGCACAATAATAATAAACTTCGTTTTTGTCAGGTTGAAATTAAATTGTTTAACAAAATCAAATATCTGAGGTGCTTGGGCCCCCAGCTAGACTACAATTTAAAAATGTTTAGCAGACAATAATTAAAAATATGTATGTGTTTTCTTTTACAAGTTTTGGAATCAATTAATACAATCAATTATTAATTTAATATAAAAATTGAGCTTGGAAGAAAATCTTGTGAATTAATAAAAAAAGCTCAATACATTGAAATTTTATCAAAATGTATACCGGTGACCCGGTTTAAAAAAATGCTCCTAAAAATGTACCAGTAATTTGCCGATATTTTACCGGTATATCTGTGAATTAAATAAAGCAATTTGAGCGGTAATATTTTTTTTACAAACAATAATCAAAATGCCAAAAAAGCATCAGAAACCAGTTTTTTTATAAAAAATATTCAAAACTTATTTATTTTATTTACATTGAAAATTGTCGATATCAGACAAAATGCTCGTGTTATTCTAATTTTAGATGACGTATGTGTTTTTGATCTTAACTTTCGAGTTTAGATCTAAACTAAAAATTTTACTTCATACTTAATCAGAGAGGTGAAAACACTCCTTAGATAAAAATCATACGATTATTTTGGCAGGTTGTTTGTTAGTGCTTTAATTATCAATTAAATAAAACAAATCACAACTTTTATATAAACACTTTTTACGGTAGCTCGTTTGTTTTTTAACGTAACCGCAAAAATAATTTAATTCCCGCGATATTTACGTTATAAATAAATAAAGTCTTGGGGAGAACATATCCCATTTTTGTCAACATTTTTATTTGAATTGAACAATCATATAAAGAAAGAAAAAAATATGTATAATTTATAGTTAATAAATTATATAACTAAGTTTTGTCGAAAATTCAATCTAGTTTTATAATTTATTAGGTACATTTCTATTTGAATTTGAACTATTATAATAATTACCATTGGTCGCATTCAGCTGAAAAGGCCGGTGCGTCCGGACGAGGTAACCGAACATATAAATTCGGCTGAATGCCCAAACACGACGACGGTAACGAGAGAGCGGACGTCAACACAGATACAGTGTTGGGAAATAAAGTAAATTGATGTTCCCCCGGGAGAATGTAAAATATCCCTATTTTACCCAGAAAGTCCCTCCCACTTTTTAATTACTGGTGTATTGGTAGAAAACGAAACACTTGTAATAAAGAAAATTTAACATAAAGAAAAATTGAGTTTGTCAATAGTTTGCAAAATATTTACAAAATATAAAAACGAATTAAAATTAATATCGACTTTCTGCAAAAATTTTGTCTCATTAAGACAAGTCTCCAAATAAACAAAAAATGTTTGCAGTAAGTCGATATTAATTTTCATTCATTTTTATACCTTATCTTGTACTTTCTAAAAGGAAGGTTCATCATCCACGATGTCTTTCTTCTACCTGGAGGTCAGCCTGGTCAGCCTGCTATTTTTCCTGAATGATGTTCTGTAGCAATCTATACTTCTTTTTCCTCATCACATATTTGAAGTGTTCTTTCTTAATTTTGTTATGGTGTTTAGGATCTAAGAGCTCTTGTTTAGGCGTAGAAGTATATCCGAGTTGCGGACCTTATCCATCCAAGAGACTCTCAAGATTCTCCTGTAACTGTCACTTTTGCTAAATGAAAATGGACTGAGATTTGAAAACGTTTATGTTTACTCCAAGTCGCTCTATCAACCGAAATATACATTTTTACAAGAAGTCGTCAGTTCCATGCCCGAGACTGAGTATTTTCCCTACAGAGAGAATGCTGAAATTATATGTCCTGAAGAGGCTAAAGAGCATTCAGCTTTTATATTTGATGATGTTGCGTGTGATAAGCAGGATAAGATTCGGTAATATTTCAGTATGGACAGGCACAATAATATAGATTCTTTCTACCTTTGCCAGACATTTAATACGCGACAATGCCAATGTTATTATATTATTTAAACAGGATGAACTTAATTTAAAACACGTCTATAACAATCACGTGAGTAGTGATATGACATTTGAAAAGTTTAAGTGTTTATGTGCAGAGTGTTGGAAAGAAAAGTACGGCTTTATTACAATCGATAAAGATTTAGATAAGGGCAGGTATCGGAAGGGCCTTAATCAGTATATAATCATAGATTAGGTGGATTTATCACATTACTACATCAGATAGTCAACGTGTCAGAGCTGTTACCTGTTGCCTGTTACCTGTTGCCTGTCACCTGTTACCGGTTTTTGAATATGACCAATGTTAAATGGAGAATACTATCTGCTCAAAAAGCTATTAGAAAAAAGTAATATCACTGAGACTTAATCGCAGTGATGATGATGAGAGGTTAAAAAAATTGTACAAACCAATCACGGAGTCGCTGAATTCAATTATTATGAATACTCCGGCCTCTTGAGTATTCATAATAATTGAATTCAGCGACTCCGTGATTGGTTTGTACATTTTTTTTAACCTCTCATCATCATCACTGCGATTAAGTCTCAGTGATAATACTTTTTTCTCATTCTCTACCAAAACTCAAGTTTTCAAAAAATAAACTGTCAACCTCCACGCCTATCGCGAATGATTCATATTCTAACAAGTCGAAACAAGTACCGACGCGTCTGAACTATTCGTCCAACGGTCAGGTATTTGAAGACAATATACCGAGACACAATTCTATCTTATTTGCAGAAGAACCATCTCCTAGAGTAATAAATAGATCGAAGTCCATGCGAGTGGACTTTTTATCCGGCGGTGAGGTATTTCAAGGTGATTTGTCTGGTCAACAGTCTACCTTACATTCATTAGCACCATCTGTCGAAGAGCCACCTTCTGCAGTAATAAATAAATATTTGGAGCAGTTTGCTCCTTTACCCTGACAATATATAGAAGAATTAATTAGGGATGGTTCTAGAGACAATTTTGATACTGTCTATGGCATCCATTTCAATCCTGAAAATGCTAAGTTTCGTACCGGTAAAACAGACGTTAACGTTGATGGAAATGATTTAATTGTTGAAAATGTGCGGTACACTGGTACGGTAGGTTTGTATGAATTACTCTTCAGACGGAATCCTACGGCGTATCACAATCACGATGATAGAGATTACATTGATATTTTTAAGAGAACAAATACATTGCAACGAGATTGCGATCCTACGAAGCAGAGAAGGCGCATTAACTCCCATAAATATACAATAATCATAATGCCGCTGCTTTTACCTTCATCGCGTACTCCTACGACATCTACTCGTAAGAAATCTACTCGTACAGAATCTACTCGTGGTCAAGAATTCGATTTAAAGATGATCGCTGAAGACAAGCCTTAACAATACACGTATTGGAGCGACCTCAACGAATTAGTAGATCGTTTGTGGTTACATGCTTCACGGCGCGCTGAAAACACTTCCCACGAAAATGAAATTGCCTCAATCGAAGAGGAACTTAAAGAGGCTAAAATTATAATTTAATTTTTTTCATCATGAGTGTTGACAAGTTTGGACGTTTTGCCACAGCGGAGCATCACTCTTTGGGAATTCGTGTAACAAGAGGGCCTCCGGGTAGACTTTCTTTGACTCCCGACGGTCATTTTGACAGAGAGAAAACGATTAAAAAATGTTATGAATCGTGAGAATTATGATAATTGTGCTACTAAACAGTATGTGGATACAACCTTTGTCAATTCAAAGAAACACACAGATAATAACGCCATCGATTACATAATATGATCAGGAGTGAATTTAACAATAAACATAAACAATTACAAATTAAAATTGATTTAATATTAAGTGAACAAATTAAACAATTAGAAATTAAATTTGTCCAATTTGAAAATAAATTAAAAGAACTCAACTTAACTTTCAATAAAAGCGAAAATCTTATAAAAGTAACGCTCAAAAGTTTAAACAAAAATTGGTACAATCTCAAAGTGTAGAGCAAATGGATAGTCGATTTTATCCATTAACACGAATGTTAGAACTTGTTGACGCATTAAAACACCAAAATATAAACGTACTTCGAAACCACATGCGGATACACCATTATCAGTGCATCATTCAATATCACCTAAACTCCCAAAGCTACCAAAGTTAGATTTTAGTTCACTAGGTAGACATTAATAAAGAATTTCAGACAGAGGCGAGGATAAGCAAGATAAAAAATGATATCGTATAACCAACAAGAAAAACATTTCCGCGCAGACGTACTATTATTAAAAGATTAGATGAATTATGGCAAGCTGATTTAGCCGAATTTGGCCTATACGCGAGAGAAAATAAAAGTTATAAATTCATATTGGTAGCAATTGATTGTTCTTAAAAGTATGTGTGGACTGTTCCGTTGAAATAAATAAAACTGGTACCAGTGTAACTAACGGTTTCAAATTAATATTCTCAAAGGATGGGTGGATTCCCAAAAATTTACAAACGGATCAAGGCAAAGAGTTTTATAATACTCATTGTACAGCATTATGGAAAAAAATGATATAAATCATTATTCTACTATTACTACTATGAAAGCTTCAATTGCCGAACGTGTAATTCGAACATTAAGGGAAATGCTTTATCGCACATTCAGTTTGCGTGGGAAATATCGGTGGATAGATGTTCTGGATGAAATAACGGATGAATACAACAAACAGAAACATCATACTATTGGAATGCGTCCTTGTGACGTCACGAAAGATAAATAGTCACAATTATTAAACACCATATACTCTCATATCAAAATCGCAGGAAAGAGGTTATTTAACGTGGGCGATATTGTTCGAATAAGTAAACAGAAGGCAATATTTGATAAAGGTTATACACCTAATTGGTCAACTGAATTGTTCAAAATATAAACGATAAAAATATTAAATTCTACTGTCTACTTGCTAGAAGACGGGAATGGACCACCCATTTCAGGAGCTTTTTATGCTGAAGAACTTCAAAAAGTTAAGCACTCCGATGCCTATTTAGTGGAAAAGGTGTTAAGGCGAAAAGGAAACGAAGTATATGTGAAATGGCTTGGATTGGATAAATCGCACAATAGTTGGACAAATCAAATGTTTTGTAATAAATAAAAATTTACTGTACAGAAACATTTAGTGTTTCATTAACTGTATACCCAACAAGATGGTTATTAAATTCTTCTGTATCTTATCCATCATCATTCCATCTTTACTTTCGACGGATTTTCAATATAACATTAGTGATGTAGTAAAATATATGCATGAATTTGGATATATAAATGAAACTAATTATTTTTTAAAAGTGGAAGACGATGACTTATTGACAAATGCGATTGAAACATTCCAATAAAATTAAAATTTACTAGTAGATGGTGAATTAAATAATGATACCATTAGTTTAATGAAACGTCCAAGATGTAGAGTTAGAGATGTGTTTGGCTTTAAACTTGAAAGACATTAGGAAAAATAACATTTTAAAAACATCACATGGAATTTTCCGAGGGCATCAATAAAGGATATTGAATTGACCACTAAAGTATTTGAAATATGGTCTAAACATACCAAAGAAAATGTTACAACCATCAAAGACATGTACAACTGGTTTATTGTTCGTATCATTAATTTCTTCTTTGCATGATTTTCTTTTCTTAGTTTATACTGTGAAATGCTCATCAATCCTTGACTTTTGTTTTACGATCTGATTCCATTCAATATGGATAAAGGACACGTTTGTGTTTGTGGGTCCAGTTATTCTCAACGATGGAAACAATCCTCTAGCTGAACTTAGACCAACAGCGACATTAACTCGTCCGTTCTTGTTTAGAGGATATTTAATTTCGTTTATAAACCTTCTTTCACTATTTATACCAGTATTAAATTTATTCATCATTTCATCAACATCGAATGTGCCATTGGAATCATTATCATCATCTTCACACAAATCAATTATTTCTTCGTCGGATTTAAGTTTTCTTCTAAAGCCTCTCGCTCTTTTTGTTCATTCAAAATAGTTTGTTGTTTCCACGTATCATAATTGAACTCGTACATTGTTACCCACTCCAAATCATATCTTGCGTTCAATAAATCTACTGCTTGATCATTTGACAAGTAATAATTATGTTCGGGATGAGCATAATAATATACCTCAGGGCTTTCATTTAATCAACACAGTTCCATCTTAGTCTGTACAAAATATTATTATTTACAATATAACACTTCAATTTAGTAATTACAACAAATATTACCTTATTAATAATTTTCTAAATTTCACCAACAATTTTTAATATTCGCTTTTAACTTTTAATTCACGTTTTAATATTCTTAATTCTAATAAGTGTTGGTCTAATACTATCTGAATTTTCACTTTCTTGTTTTGTTATAACTTTCTTCGCAAGTCGGTTATCATCATCACTCAACAAACAACTCGTATTGAATACATAACGTATATCAGCTTAATATATACATCTTACAAACAAATCAACCAATCAGACTCATCGTGTAACCAATCAGCGATCAGATAATTTATGTGTACGTCTGAAAATTCGTAATTTTTCAGTGATTTGTAACATTTTCCTATTTAATAAAATAAAACACTTTAACTTTGTTTGTATAACACAATATTTTTTATTTTTGTGACTGCAGTTTCGGCAACTCAACTCAATTTGCCATTATCAAACGGAGTGATTTAAATTATGGTATGGTACAGGTATATATATATATATATATATATATATATATATATACAAGAATGGTTATTTACAAAATAGCATTAAAAATGGGGGTATATACTAAATCAACCTGGTCGTTAATTAGGGGAATTTCCGGATTAGTGCGGGCTTTCTGTATTTCTAACGATTCTAAAAGGTTCATTTTTCGACCCCTTTCGACATAATGAATGATCTTAAGTACATCCTCGCCAAAAGAATGGTTTTCATCAATGAGGTGTTTAGCGAAATTTGATTTTTCTGATTGATTTAGCCGAAAAGATCGCTGTTCTTTGAGCCGAGTGCTAAAATTACGACCAGATTGACCTATGTATATTCCATCACAATCCGGACAAACAAGGTTATAAATACCGGATTTGCTAAAATTACTTTGTTTTGTTTTGTTATTAAAAATGTGGTTTTCTGTTTTACAAAATGTTTTAAAACCAATGTTAATATTATGTTTCTTAAGGATGTTTTTAATTTGTAGGCTGATATTACCGAAATAAGTAATTGATCGAAAAGGTGCTTTCTGTGTTTAAGGATTTTCTGCATACAATAGTTTTTGAATTTTCCTAAAGTTTTGTTTTTTCCACATGTTATTTATTAAGTTAGAGTTGTAGCCATTATTAGTTGCAATCTTTTTTATGGTGTTCATTTCGTTGTTTAACGAGGTAGCTGATAAAGGGATGCTTAAGGCTCTGGGGATCACTGAGTTGAAAGCGGCTGTTTTGTGTTTAAGGGGATGTCTAGAGTTATTAGGGATGAGGGAGTCTGTAGAACCCACCTTTTCTCTAAAAATATCAAAAGAGAATGTGTTATTGACTCTAGTTATGGAAATATCTAAATATTTAATATTATTGTTAACTTCTGTTTCTGTGGTGAATTTAATTTTAGGGTGAAAATTGTTAATAAAATCTAAAAAGTGTTTTAATTGTCTCTCCGTGCCTACAAAACAAGCTAGGATATCATCGACATAACGGTACCACATTTTGGTTTTTATGAGCTAATGGTGAATTTAAGACTTTTAAGGTTAAAAATTTCATAGACCTAACAAATAAACTAACAAACGTCAAACTTAAATCGAATTACAAGCTGGTTTCATTCGACGTAACAAATATGTTATTATTATCAATGAACACATCCGTCAAATCAAATGCATCGAAAATAATTATTTTACACTATTTAATAGTATCCACCAAAACATTTCACATGTTTGTTCCCTTACTCGATCCACTTGCAGCGCCACTTACTGATAACCGATCACGCCGTTAGAAACTTAATCGGACCAACGCCCATTCAATTGCCGCCAAAAAATGGTTGCCTACCTAATTACAGTGGTGGTGGTGACATCTCCAGAACTTTCGCACAACGACAATGGTAATGTAGAAATTTGTGAAAAGGTGTAGTATCACACATTTCTACATTACCGACATTTTCCCAACAATAAAAGATACTAAGATGATCACACTATCTATCTTGTCATTCTCCATCTCACTCTTTCATCACTACAAAATCTCACTCTAACACATGTTCTCTTATGAACAAAGTGCACACACGTCCGGATGTGACATCGCGCTAACCACAAACTGATAACGATTGTAGCATCCCGAGTACGTTAACCACAAACTGATAACGTCAAAAGTTTGATGTCTGTTAATGTAATTAATTAACGCAAAAATACACTACTAAAATGCGATATTTTGGTGTGTGTGTGTGTGTGTGTGTGTGTGTGTGTGTGTGTGTGTGTGTGTGTGTGTGTGTGTGTGTGTGTGTGTGTGTGTGTGTGTGTGTGTGTGTGTGTGTGTGTGTGTGTGTGTGTGTGTGTGTGTGTGTGTGTGTGTGTGTGTGTGTGTGTGTGTGTGTGTGTGTGTGTGTGTGTGTGTGTGTGTGTGTGTGTGTGTGTGTGTGTGTGTGTGTGTGTGTGTGTGTGTGTGTGTGTGTGTGTGTGTGTGTGTGTGTGTGTGTGTGTGTGTGTGTGTGTGTGTGTGTGTGTGTGTGTGTGTGTGTGTGTGTGTGTGTGTGTGTGTGTGTGTGTGTGTGTGTGTGTGTGTGTGTGTGTGTGTGTGTGTGTGTGTGTGTGTGTGTGTGTGTGTGTGTGTGTGTGTGTGTGTGTGTGTGTGTGTGTGTGTGTGTGTGTGTGTGTGTGTGTGTGTGTGTGTGTGTGTGTGTGTGTGTGTGTGTGTGTGTGTGTGTGTGTGTGTGTGTGTGTGTGTGTGTGTGTGTGTGTGTGTGTGTGTGTGTGTGTGTGTGTGTGTGTGTGTGTGTGTGTGTGTGTGTGTGTGTGTGTGTGTGTGTGTGTGTGTGTGTGTGTGTGTGTGTGTGTGTGTGTGTGTGTGTGTGTGTGTGTGTGTGTGTGTGTGTGTGTGTGTGTGTGTGTGTGTGTGTGTGTGTGTGTGTGTGTGTGTGTGTGTGTGTGTGTGTGTGTGTGTGTGTGTGTGTGTGTGTGTGTGTGTGTGTGTGTGTGTGTGTGTGTGTGTGTGTGTGTGTGTGTGTGTGTGTGTGTGTGTGTGTGTGTGTGTGTGTGTGTGTGTGTGTGTGTGTGTGTGTGTGTGTGTGTGTGTGTGTGTGTGTGTGTGTGTGTGTGTGTGTGTGTGTGTGTGTGTGTGTGTGTGTGTGTGTGTGTGTGTGTGTGTGTGTGTGTGTGTGTGTGTGTGTGTGTGTGTGTGTGTGTGTGTGTGTGTGTGTGTGTGTGTGTGTGTGTGTGTGTGTGTGTGTGTGTGTGTGTGTGTGTGTGTGTGTGTGTGTGTGTGTGTGTGTGTGTGTGTGTGTGTGTGTGTGTGTGTGTGTGTGTGTGTGTGTGTGTGTGTGTGTGTGTGTGTGTGTGTGTGTGTGTGTGTGTGTGTGTGTGTGTGTGTGTGTGTGTGTGTGTGTGTGTGTGTGTGTGTGTGTGTGTGTGTGTGTGTGTGTGTGTGTGTGTGTGTGTGTGTGTGTGTGTGTGTGTGTGTGTGTGTGTGTGTGTGTGTGTGTGTGTGTGTGTGTGTGTGTGTGTGTGTGTGTGTGTGTGTGTGTGTGTGTGTGTGTGTGTGTGTGTGTGTGTGTGTGTGTGTGTGTGTGTGTGTGTGTGTGTGTGTGTGTGTGTGTGTGTGTGTGTGTGTGTGTGTGTGTGTGTGTGTGTGTGTGTGTGTGTGTGTGTGTGTGTGTGTGTGTGTGTGTGTGTGTGTGTGTGTGTGTGTGTGTGTGTGTGTGTGTGTGTGTGTGTGTGTGTGTGTGTGTGTGTGTGTGTGTGTGTGTGTGTGTGTGTGTGTGTGTGTGTGTGTGTGTGTGTGTGTGTGTGTGTGTGTGTGTGTGTGTGTGTGTGTGTGTGTGTGTGTGTGTGTGTGTGTGTGTGTGTGTGTGTGTGTGTGTGTGTGTGTGTGTGTGTGTGTGTGTGTGTGTGTGTGTGTGTGTGTGTGTGTGTGTGTGTGTGTGTGTGTGTGTGTGTGTGTGTGTGTGTGTGTGTGTGTGTGTGTGTGTGTGTGTGTGTGTGTGTGTGTGTGTGTGTGTGTGTGTGTGTGTGTGTGTGTGTGTGTGTGTGTGTGTGTGTGTGTGTGTGTGTGTGTGTGTGTGTGTGTGTGTGTGTGTGTGTGTGTGTGTGTGTGTGTGTGTGTGTGTGTGTGTGTGTGTGTGTGTGTGTGTGTGTGTGTGTGTGTGTGTGTGTGTGTGTGTGTGTGTGTGTGTGTGTGTGTGTGTGTGTGTGTGTGTGTGTGTGTGTGTGTGTGTGTGTGTGTGTGTGTGTGTGTGTGTGTGTGTGTGTGTGTGTGTGTGTGTGTGTGTGTGTGTGTGTGTGTGTGTGTGTGTGTGTGTGTGTGTGTGTGTGTGTGTGTGTGTGTGTGTGTGTGTGTGTGTGTGTGTGTGTGTGTGTGTGTGTGTGTGTGTGTGTGTGTGTGTGTGTGTGTGTGTGTGTGTGTGTGTGTGTGTGTGTGAGAAACATAAATTAATACAAAATAGACACAATACCACAAGAATACAATAATTGCGAATAACAATATAAAATAAACAATAAACAAAAATTTTAACCATATATCATTTTAATAAAACTTCTAATGTTTTAATAAAATGAAACATTTTAATTTCCTTTCCTTTGGATTTACAGCCTGGTACCTTGCAAGTGATTATGGGCATGATGATTTCAGGGATTCTTAAAAATCAACAAAATTAATCAAAATAGAGCTAACCTAATACGTATAAATAATCTATCAAATAACAGTAAATCTAACTATAGAAATTAAAAAATACCTTACAGAAAATCCATTATCGACAAATTATGGAAAACTATCATCCACAAATTATGGAACACCTGAAGACCATGCTTCTCGGAGCAAACACTAACAAAAATCGAGTGGAACACGATTTGTAGGTTAAGGTGGCCGAGGAGAAAGCGAAAAACCGGGAGAAAAACGCGCTAAATTCAAATATTCCTCAATAATCGCCGACGCTGGCGACCTCTAGATTAGTCGCCTAAACTACTGCCAAAAAGACGATTTCCCATTGCGGTGACGCACCCCTGCTGAGGAGGCCCACTAACTACTGTGCAGTCTTGCTCAAAAGGTGACCGAATTTCGTTTTTATTGTGTATCACTGTTGATTTAGCTGAATAGATATTTAATAAAACTAACTTGGTCTAATTCTATACCTTTACCTGATATTTTAGCCGTCAGATTTTGTTGCTTACTTATTACCATGACCTTGGTTATCTTAATATTGAGATCAAGCCCGGATTCTTCACATTTATTAGTGATACTGTCGAGTAAGCACTGCAGGTGTAAGCCCGACATATGATTCAAGAGTTATTTTATGTTGTATTGGTCTGTAATTTTCTGATTGATGTTTTGGCATTTTAAATAAGAAGGAATTCGCGTTTTTCGTTGGTTTTTCTAAGCGTCTGAACTGGCGCCAGCGCCCTTTCAAGAAGTCTCAAACAATCTTAATTGCGGGTGCGTTTTGACGACGCTGTTATTGTTATTCAGGCTTTTCAAAACTCGAAATTTGATTTCATGCTTAATCAAGGAGTGGAAATACTCGCTACCCACTGAACAAAGACATGTAAATAATGTTTGATCAACATTAAAACAACGTTTAGTGTTGCTACAATGTTGATATAACGTTATTTGTTTGTTTTTTGCTTAGTGGGTAGAAGCATTAAATTGGCCATTTTTATAAAAACAACGAACTCTTGCAAATTTACCTACTTAAAATAAATAATCCTTGTATATATTTTAATTTACGCTATATTACATATTTAATTTGTGATTTTGTTTGGGCCCCCTAAGACAAAACCCTGGCTGCGCTACTGCAGAAATGGCTTTGAGCAATAAAAGACGTATTTTTATTTTTAATGATTATTGTACACGAAATATTTCCGACGAACATATATTATAAGTAACGTTTCGTATAAAGATTAGTCATTTTTTTAAATTTAAATTTAATAGAACCCCTGTAAAGTGGTGTTATCTGTGAGAGGTAATGCGAACCATTTAATCGACGTGAAGCAGCCGCAACGGGTGCGTGAAAACAGAAACAAAAGACGGCTAGAGAGCGACTGAGACAGATTCACGTCGATCCAAGATGGCGGAGTAGTCGCACTGGGTCCAGTGGGGTTGGTGTCGTCGTCGCGAATTAGTGTACTGAAAAAAAACTATAAAACCAATCGATAATAAGGATGTTTAGTGCGTCGCGATGCCCCCGACCGCGATCCGGTAGTGTTTCCTTTCTGTGATCGGCATGTCGCCTAGTGCCATGTTTTGGTGTTTCACATAATAATAACACAACAATAATAATAATAACAAAAGTTCCACCCTGTACAGCACGATCCGGCGATTCTCCTGATCACCTGGTCTTGGGTAATGAATGAGTGCAAACCATGGGCGCGCAGAACACCAAGGAAAAGACCTCGATCACCTCCGGAACGCAATCTATAAGGACCACGAGAAATAGACCTAGACCTTCCAAAGATGGACGACAAATTGTATCCAATATCTTCACCGAACATAATGGTAAAGATTAATCACCTCAAACCGATTCGTATTCAAATGTTCCTTGATACACTTATCGCCGTTTGCTCGTCATTTGTTTCTACTCGATTCCGGGTGTTTTGAACAAAAAAACTCATCGACAGTTGCTATCGCCGATCACGTACGGTTGATTAATGAAAATTCCGCGATTAATTCTTTAATAACAACCATTTCTGAACCGCTTTTGTAAATAATAATTGTGAATGGAACATATGTTGTGTGAGTGTGTAATCAATCAAATGCGATAAAGATTAAAATTAATCTTGATCTAGATAAGAATATTGGAATAACGGTTTACTACATGCACAGTTTTTTTTTTATCAACAAATGGAATATATTATGCTTGTGCTTAACTAACAAATCTATCTTACCCTCTGTTTGTAACATGGGAAATTACTTAAAATGTTAAATAGACTTTTTAGACATGGCATATGAATAATAAGTCCCTTTTTCCTTTCTGATCGATCGGAATTATTTGACGCGTTGTGTATTAATCGTTTAACATTTATTTGTGTGTTCGTGTGAGAGAAAGTCATTACTGTTAAATATCAACTTTGTAAATTGTGGTTTTCTTTATTTGTCCACCTGCTGATTATATCCCCATTCTTAATTAATCTTTGATGAAAATGTAATTACAATTCAATTGTTAATTTGCTTCGACTAATTTATGATTATACAAAAATAAATTAAGTTATTAAAATTTTAACTAAAATTTAATTAGATCAAAATCTCCAGAGAAAGGCTTTAAAATGTATCTAAAGTGTAAGTATCATCTAGGTAGTTAGTTTTACTATCAGATATTTGCTTTTACTTGCTAGAATTTTTAAAATATTGATATTTGAGCAAATTGCCATTGTATAAAAAAGCGGCCAAATTAATTGAAAATTCCCCGAACGACATAAATAAAATGATTAGTTGTACAGGGAATTTTCCTTTTAAGTACCTATATGCTGTAACTCATGGGTGGCCAACTCGAGCTAAACTATAGGGGTCTCGCTTATTTGAAATTTGAACTATTAATGTGTTTCCAATCCTTGATTAAGCATGAAGTAAAATTTTGAGTTTAGAAAAGCCTGATAATTTGATTTAGTCGCTTAGCGAAGCGGAACAACCAAAATAAATTTTCAGGCTTTATTAAACTCGATATTTTACTTCATGCGTTAAACGTATAAAACACTGAAATATTGTGAAATTGAAAATATTCTTGTTTAGCAGTATATTTTTATTACTGCTTTAGCAGTTTATTTTTAATACTGATTTAGCAGTACATTTTAAGTTTCACAATATTTTAGTGTTTTATACGCGTGACGCATGTAGTAAAATTTCGAGTTTAGAGAAGTCTGAAAATTTGGTTTGGTCGCTCCGCTTCTATAAATCTTGAGATATATTTTCTAAATTCGATATTTTACTTCATGCGGCGTTACACGTATAAAACACTGAAATATTGTGAAATTGAAAATATTCTTGTTTAGCAGTATATATTTATTCCTGCTTTACCAGTTTATTTTTAATACTGATTTAGCAGTACATTTTAAGTTTCACAATATTTTAGTGTTTTATACGCGTGGCGCATGAAGTAAAATTTCGAGTTTAGAAAAGCCTGAAAATTTAGTTAACTCGAAATTTTACTTCATGCTTAGTCTGGGAGTGGAAACACTCGTTCGAAACTTCAAATTGAGCTCTTTTAAAAAAAATCGATGAATGCCTGAAATTAATAATACACAATTTTTTTTATTTTGACAATAAATAAACTACAATACGTCTAAACTATTTATCTTTCAATTTGTGGAATAATAAAATGCGGAATGTTCGAAATTTCATGCCACATTTGGTCAACTTTAAACCATTAAGGGCCAGTCGCACCAGATACGTTGAACTGGTTCAACTCTGAACTCGAGTTTAAAGTGACATTAGAACAGTAGGAACTGTCATCTTGAACTCAAGTTTAGCTTGAATTCGAGCTCAACGTTTTTGGTGCAACTGAGCCTTGTTCTCGATGTTTTAAAATTAAACGTCCTTTATATTTTAAAATACATATTTCTTTTGTTTTCAAGATATTTTCATTTAACTGAAACTAGTAAAAATAAGCTGTTTCAAAATGTCATATTACTTTTAGTCAACTATAAACCATTAAATCTTGATTTTTTAAGTAGAATACCTTGTATGTGTCTACATATTCTATTTTCTTTAGTTTACGAGATATTTTTATTTAAATGAAATTAAGGAAAATATTAAGAAGTTTCAAAAAAGTTTTTTATTTAATTTTTCTAAATAAAACAAAAGTAATATGATTTTATATGCTTAGCAAATTGACAAAATAAAAATCTTGATAAAAATATAAGTTGTTTTTTTCTAACACTAAATACAATTATTAGTTTTTCAGCAATTTTTTCTAATAAAGAAAAATACATATAATCTCTAACTTGTTAAAATGAAAAATGAAAATATTCTAAAATCACCATAAACTTTACGATATTTGTTGGTTTTCAGGCGTCCCCTTCGCTCCGGGACCCAACCAAATTTTTAGGCTCTTCTAAACCCGAAATTTTACTTCATGCTTGATAAAAAAACAAAATATATGAAAATACTCATTAGAAGTTTCAAATTGAACTCTTTAACAAAAAACAGCTAATGTTAAAATAAACAAAAATCGAAAAAAATCTGAATTTGTAATTATTTATTTATGCGATTGTAAATGTATCAAAATTCTTACTAATTTTTTGTTTTTTTTTTCAACTTTTGTTATAATTTTATAATTATTTCCAATTTTTCCGGTTTCAGTTTCAGATGTTGACAAATTTTGCTGATTTTAGCGTTACCTACATACGAATATTTTTTATTTTGATTTATTTTATAACTTTCAGTTGATTCTGTCATGATTTTTTGTTGATTCAATAGAATAACAAAACTCGAAGTTTGATATTTTTATTAATTGTCTAAACGTTGACAAAGTTTTTCTTTATGGTATGATTTTTGAAATATTACCTGTTTGTCAACATGAAGATAAATTTAATAGGATTTCATTCACAAAAACAGAATAGCATTTAAAACTATCATAAATATCATCAAATAAATTTGACGAATAAAGCACTAATAACCTTTCTTCACAGGGTTCTTTGAATTACCAATTCGGACACAAAGTGACTATTATCAATGGATTAACACTTTAAGTAACTCAATCAGTCAACCAATTAACTCATAAATTAAATATTTAATTCAATGTTGATATTTTCAATCAATCAACCAATTAACGCATAAATTAAATATTTAATTCAATGTTGATATTTTCTAATAATAATCTCTGTTGACGTTTATACAACCTTGCAGCAAAAATATACAGGGTGTACTATTAATAAAAACCTCTTACTATTTAAAAATAAACGAAGATTAACCCAGAAATGAATTCTACATCAAAATATGTAAAAATATACAGAGTGCTTCATTTAATGGTTTAAAGTTGACTGAATCTAAAATTAAATTTTCAAACCTCTTATTATTTTCATTAGTTTCGTTTAAATAACTATGAATTTTAAGAACAATTTTTTTTATTATAATTTAGTAAAATTAATTTGGGTTAGATGACAATCTGCGACGAAAGAAACGTTATTTTTCTAACCTAACCCATCTTTTGGTTATCATAATATTTTGACTTTACGTGACGTTACGTTATTATAGTGACATTATTTTATGCTTTCTACAAATCTACAATTTTCTTTCTATAAAACATAAATAAAAATGGATTAAGAAATCAAAATCAAATCAATATTTTATTTTAAAACACATTATTAAAAATCACATTTTAAAACAATTATAAAAAGTTTAAACGTACTGAAATACTAAAGTGAATAAAAAAAGATACTTTTTCGGGAGAAGTAGGTATTTGAATATTGAAAATATGGTAAGTAAATCGGAATTCTTAAACTAGGGCAATTAATCAATACTTCAAGAATTCCGTGTTTTTATTAAAAGTTTCTATAGTATCCTAACGAGTATGTTTCCATTCCTTGATTAAGCATGAATTAAATTTCGAGTTTAGAAAAGCCTGAAAATTTGGATTTGCCGGGCGCGAAGCGAAGCAAAGCATCTGGTGCGACTGAAATTTCGAACATTCCGCATTTTAGTATTACACAAATTGAAAGATAAATACTTTAGACGTATTGTAGTTTATTTATTGTCAAGATAAAAGTCTGAAAATTTGGATTTGCCAGGCGCGAAGCGAAGCGCCCGGCAAATCCAAATTTTCAGGCTTTTCTAAACTCGAAATTTTACTTCATGCGCCACGCGTATAAAACATTGACGTAAAGTAAAGTTTGAAAACGGATGCATTATTTATTGATAATAATAATACATCACAATGTTAAAGAAATAGGGATTTATTTTGTAGCACGTTTTTTTTTTCGAATCAAAATTATATAATTAACTAAAACTGATGAAAATCCCTGGACTATAGTATTTATAGTATTAGATGCTAAAATAAACTTCAAAACGTAAATTTTACGTGTTCCTGTTTTTTATAACCAATTAATAAAATATCCAGAATTTTAATATTTTTAAAACACATTTTCGTATTTTGTGAATACAATGTAAATGTATTTTTGACTTATTTGGCTAGATGGTATTTTAAAATAATGCAGACGATTTTATAAAAAGTTACATTTTTTCATAAAATTGAAATTAACCTGTCCTGGGAGAATTTGTATATTGCGCTTTATTAAATTTGTCGGAATTGGCATATTTAGACTTGATTGTACTGCCAAAATTGATATTGTAAACGCTAAAAATGCATTCATACTTTATTGTAAATGTTAAAAATGCATTATTCCGGTTTATCAATTTTTAAAATTATTAATTTTACTTGAGAAACCAGATCGAGGAAATTTATTCAAACTGTTTACGTACTTTAAATTTACAAATTTACCGAATTACCGGTAATTGATAAAATACCGCAAACCGTGGGGAACCCGCGAAAATATTATAAGGAGTGTTGACCACCAAACCAGGCTATTGCATTATTTCGATTTTATTTGCAGTTCTAACAAGTGATTAAGCATGAAATAAATTTACGAGTTTAGAAAAGCCTGAAAATTTGGATTTGCCGGAGCGATGCAAAGCGTAAAGTTCAAAATATTTACAAATTCTAAATATATTAAAGACGCGAATTACTTATTTCTATATCGCCATAAATTAATAGATGTATTGCTATAAAATATAAAATAACAGTAAGTCCTAATTAATAAAACTACTAACACAATAAACATCCATTGCACCGGAAGTAGTCAATGGATATTTATTGCCCTAGAGTTCTGATTAATTAAGACTTACTTACTGTTTGCGGTTTATACAAATATTATTGTAATTTTATATTTAAACTTCTGCAAACTAACAGCGTAAGCTAATTTTTTTCGAATTCAGTGAGATCCTGCCCTGGGGGCCCAAGCTAGGATGTGGGGGCCATAGGACATAAATAAGGATTAGCGTTTAAATAGAGACTTAATTTTGACAAAACTAATGTTAAAGTTTAACTAAGACATGCCTATACTAAATCACAGCCAGAGCTGGGACGAATCCTCGTAAAATGGATTCGAATCACGAATCCGAATCACCTAATATGATTTGAATCACGAATACTCGAATAAAGGATTTGTAAACGATAAATATGATTCGAATTCTGTTTTTTTCGAATCACGAATACAAATCCTTTAAGAATAAATTTGATTTTATCATGTTTCTTGCAACCATTAGTATATAAATATCGTTACCAGTTGTTTTAACAAAAATATTCAAAACCTAATTATTTATTATTACCACTGAACATCGTTGATATAAGACTAAATATCTGATTCCCTGTTACTGATTAAAGATGTATTATTTGTGTGTTTTTGAACTTCACTTTAAATCAGTGTTTTGTACGCGTGGCGCATGAAGTAAAATTTCGAGTTTAGAAAAGCCTGAAAATTTGTCTCGGGTCGCTGCGCGACCCTCGACAAATTTTCACGGGGCTTTTCTAAACTCGAAATTTTACTTCATGCTTAGCCTGGGAGTGGAAACACCCGTTCAAAACTTCAAATTGAACTCTATTATAAATTCGACGAATGCCTGTAAATTACGTAAATAAATAATTCACTGAATATCTTTAAAACCGGGAAAGTCAAAGAAAAGTCATGGAACTATAACAAAAAAGCTATATGATATTATTAAATTTGTCAAAATCAGCAGGCAAATTACAAAACACGTACAAATTTATAAAATTAACTTAAATATAGACAAAAACAATTTAACAAAATAGGGGTTTTCCACAAAAGAAAGTTATATTAAAAGGTCAGTGAAAAAAAATCTTGAATCAGGGTAATGCCGGAAAAATTTAACATTTAAGATTGTGGCTACAATGTCAGTTTTACTTCAAATAATATTAAACAAAATTTTAAAAACTAGATTATTATCTTTAAAAACATTTTTAGTCATTTAATGTTCTTATGAAAGCATTCGGTTTGAAGTTTCGAACGAGCGTTTCCACTCCCAGACTAAGCATGAAGTAAAATTTCGAGTTTAGAAAAGCCCCGTGAAAATTTGTCGAGGGTCGCGCAGCGACCCGAGACAAATTTTCTGGGCTTTTCTAAACTCGAAATTTTACTTCATGCGCCACGCGCATAAAACATTGATTTAACGAGAAATTTAAAAACACACAAAAGAAATTTTTCAAGTTAATCCTCACAATTAATTCGAATTATTTTTGATGATTCAAAACTTTTTGTTAGTATTCAAATCCTTTTATAAATTTTCAAATCCTTTTATAAATATTCAAATCCTTTTATAAGGATTCGAATGCTTTTATAAGGATTCGAATCTTTTTATAAGGATTCGAATCACCCAAATTTGGATTCGAAAACGAATCCTCTTAAAAAAATGTACGAATCCAGTTGAACTAAAGTATTCGAATGCCTCTTTTGAATCCTTTGAAAAGATTCGAATCCTGAATGATTCGAATCTTGCCCAGCTCTGATCAGAGCCTACTGCAAACGTGAATGACTTTGAGGATCTGATTTCTAAATATAAAACCTCTACTATTATAAAAAATAATAACGTAGGTGCTGAAGGACTCGATGGCCTTGTGTATGATTTTTGATTGTGCGATGATTAATTATATTAATATTAATATAATAGGTGTTCAGTTAAAAACACGATCTAGTTGGCTGTGAAATTTTTGAAAACATTTTGAAGTAGGTCGTACGTGAATTTGTCATTCGCTCCTGTCAATGTTAATCTAACCCAGTTTTATAAAAGTTTTTGATTTTATTCAATATTTCAATGCGCACTTATCGAAAAAAATTAAGCAGGTAAGTCAGCCTGCACAACAACTATAAGAACAAGGTAAACTAATAAGCTACTGATTAACACAATCCATTTATGTCAGATATGACAAATCGTAAATTAAGCTACGACTTCACTTTTTCGTTCCATTTTCTTCCATCAAAAAAGCAACGCCTTCTCGATCGTGATTTTAAATATATATACAGGGTGTCCCAGATCACCCGTATCAGACTTTTTTTGATTAAACGGCTAGTAATAGAGAGTTGGGACAAAAAAGGTTGTCATCCCTGAGAGTTTGCTCAAAAATGCCAATAATTCAACATTTTTAAATGGCATGGTAGGTCAAAAATCGTATCATTGAAAAGGTCTTTGAAAAATAAGCAACTTATATAGGAAAAATATGTTTCTAACTAGCGTTTGTTTTGAGTAATTTTGAATTTAGGTTACAAAAAATCAATATCTCATGGCTACCTTATTTTAAAAGTAGATACTTAGGGCCACTGGTATTGGGACCAGAACAGTCCAACAGTGTTTAGAAGTAAATGGAAAACAGTTTGAACCAGTGCTGTGAATTCTGAGCCGGACTTATAGCCAAAACTGTGAAGTCGGAATATAAGTATTTGTGATGAGAAAATCGAAGCTTTGGAGTTGGAAATTTTGTATAATATCCAATTTTCAATATAATTATTTTAATATAATTGTGCTAAACAAATTTCGTTTTTTTAATAACATTTGAACCCAAATAGAGTTTTTAATTACAATGGAAATGTATGTAGTTTGCATATAAGAGAAAAATAAAAAAAAAATTCCATTTCCATTAAACCATTAAACATTTATTTGTATTGCAAAAAATTGCATTACTAAGGAAAGTTTTAAAACGTTCACATGATTCGAAACAGCAGTCGAAGTTGGCGTAGAATTTTCGAAAAATAGAGGAGTTGGAGACAGAGTTGGTGTCAAATATTTCTTTAGCGACTCCGCGGACTTGGTTAGAATGTATCTGAGAAGTCTAAATGGCATTTAAAACTCAATATTTTAAAATAATTTAGCCACAAAAAATTGAAATTTAATAACTTTAATCAGATATTACTCAAAATCGATGCCAGTAACAAAATTGAAGTTACTGCAAAAGTTGCTTATTTTTTAAAGACCTTTTTAATGATACAACTTTTGTACCATTTAAAAATCTGGAATTATTGACATTTTTAAGCAAACTTTCAGGGATGTCAACCTTTTTGCGAAAAAACAATATAACCATTCGATTCTTTAATACGGCTCTTGCAATATTTTTTTGTCCAACTCTCTAGCACTAGCCGTTTTCTCAAAAACAGGCTGATACGGGTGGTCTGGGACACCTTGTGTATATATACAGGGTGTCAATTTGAAAACAAGCCAGCCAGAATATCTTTGGACCCGTAACAGTTTGAGAAAATTTTCCAAAACCGTTTCTAGGATATGGAGGGGGAACCATTTTGACCCACATAATAATCTTCTGCAACCAACTGTAGCCTTCTTGCCCATTTTTTTTAAATGGCACTACTCTACTTGTAATATATCATTAGAAAGCTCTTTCAAAATGCTAATCAGTGGTACCAACTAAAATTCTTATTGTTACATAAAAATTGAAAAAAAATCAATTTATTTGATTTTAAATTGTTGTCAAATTAGGTATTATAACAATTTATTTTTACAAATTACAAATGAAAAAGCACAGATAAACACAATAATACCCAATATTTATCAGAGTTATCTATAGTTTTATTAAAATATGGACAAATCTTACAAAAATATTAAAATAATAACAAAACTTGGTTCAATTAAATACATTTATTAACTGAATTACAAATGAAAGAGCACATATAAACACAATAATACCCAATATTTATCAGAGTTATCTATTGTTTTATTATTATATGGACAACTCCAACAACAATATTAAAATAATAACAACACTTGGTTCAATGGAATACATTTATTAACTGAATTATATTGCGGACAGATGCATTTTATTCAGTTAATAAATGTATACCATTAAACCAAGTTTTGTTATTATTTTAATATTTTTTTTTAGAGTTTTCAATTTTTTAATAAAACATAACTCTGATAAATATTGGGTATTATTGTGGTTATTTGTGCTTTTTCATTTGTAATTTGTAAAAATAAATTGTTATAATACCTAATTTGACAAAAAATTTAAAATCAAATAAATTGATTTAATTTTGGTTTTGCATTTTTTATGTAACAATAAAAATTTTAGTTGGTACCACTGACTAGTATTTTGAAAGACCTTTGTAATGATATATCACAAGTGGGGTCATGCCATTTAAAAAAAATGGGCAAGGGTGGCTACAGCCTAAGGGGTTGGTTGCAGAAGATTGTTATGTCGATCAAAATGGTTCCCCCTTCATATCCTAGGTACGGTTTTGGAAAATTTTCTCTAACTGTTACGGTTCCAAAAATATTGTGGCTGGCTTGTTTTCAAATTGACACCCTGTATATAAATAATTATATTAAGAGTATCAATACTCTTAATCGATTTACGTGTGATCCACTGATGTAATTGTGCCGTTAAAAAAACTAAACTAAATCTCCTTTAATGTTATGAACAAAAATTAACATGTGATCTATTGATGTAATAATGTCTTTAAAAAACTAAACTAAATTCCTTTCAACCTAATTTTACTTGAGAAACCAGTTCGTCTCATACATTTATATTAAACTATATCGAAACGTTATTTTGATTCATCAACCAAAATTAACGTTTCGATATAGTTTAATATACATTTATAGGACGAACTGGTTTTTGAAGTAATATTAGGTTAGGTGCAGATTGTACGTTATAAACCAGATTGCAATTAAAGCTAATTGTTAAAAAAATTAGATACAAAACAAAAAACAGCCGGCACAATTGTATTTACTCAAGTTGGGATCATGTAATAATTGGACCTCTGAATTCTAAAAATAGCTCAGTCGAAAAAAATCAGTCTCAGACATGAACTCAGTAGGAGGGAACCGACAAAAACGCTATGAATGGATGAATGCAAACGGTCGTTTGAATGGGATGAAAGGCGTAATCTAAAAACAATGAGTAAACTCCACGAAATCGATAAACGGCCGAATTTGAACTGGGGGACGTAAGCTGGGGTGGGGGTAATTTCCTGTTGGCCCTAGGAATTTTCTTAATTAATGTCTTGATCTGGTAATTAGTGCTTTATGTGGGTGGAAATTACCTCTGTTTGGAAAAACAGACAGGCTATCGACTGGAACGTTTTATATAGATGGTAGTAAACAGTATGAATCATCAACTGGTATTTCAAGGTTGATCAAAATAAATGGATTTTTCTAAATATGTGATTGATTTGCTACCATAATGGAAATCAATCACACTAATGAAAATAATTAAACATTAGTATTGTATTTAAATCAAAGATGTCATTATAAAATGGCTTCGACTCATTATTTTTTTCATTTCGAAATTAACCCATTAACGACCGGGCATTTATAGAGTTAACTCTAAAAGTTGATTCTAAGTCAAATTATGCACTTTTTTATGATTTCTATGAATGAGTTATAAGTCTTATAAGTCATTCATAGAAATCATAAACAAAAGTGCAGAATTTAACTTAGAATCAACTTTTAGAGTTAATATGATGAATTAATTTCTCACTTAACCCGTGGTGAAACATATTTAATTAATACGCTTTGATTAAAACACTTGGTTTGTTTCACTGATTTTTTATTTTTACTCCAACTAGTTTCGACCTTAGGAACATATCTCCTTGAGAATGACCTAAGGTCGAAACTAGTTGGAGTAAAAATAAAAAATCAGTGAAACAAACCAAGTGTTTTAATCAAAGCATATTTTAGAGTTAACTCTATAAATAATAAGTACAAGCCATTTTATAATGACATTTTTGATTTAAATACAATATTAATGTTCAATTATTTTTATTAGTGTGATTGATTACATATTGTGAATTTTTCCTTTAAATATACATAATGTATACGTTGTAAATTTTCAGGCATTCGTCGAATATGAAAAAGGGTCCATTTTGAAGTTTCGAACGAGTGTTGTTCACTCCCAGACTAAGCATGAAGTAAAATTTCGAGTTTAGAAAAGCCTGAAAATTTGGTTTGGTCGCTCCGCGAAGCGGAGCGGCCAAACCAAATTTCCAGGCTTTTCTAAACTCGAAATTTTACTTCATGCGCCACGCGTGTAAAAGACTAAAATATTGTGAAGTTAGAAATACACTTAAAAATACTTTTTTAAAATGAGTATTAATCAAAATATTTAAACAACACAATGTTTACATTATTCTTCACGCATTATCAAGTTATGTCAATTAATACAGGGTGGCGCAAAACTACCGATATGGTTTGAATGTTTAATAACTTTTTTATTTAATGGTTAATTATTATTATTCTTTTTTTGTTATACAGTATATTAATATGGAATATTTTTGGCTTAAGTATGAAAAATTATATCTTGCAAGTGGTGGCCATTTTCGGCTTCGCACATTCGTGCTCTTTCCAGTACATTTTCCATAACTTTTCGTAAAATTTCCGGTGTTATGGCTTAAATTTCATTGCTAATGTTTTGTTTTTCTTTCAAATAACCCAAAAAAAAACAGTCTGGAGCTGTTAAATCCGGTGAACGTGGGGGCCAATTGAAATCGCTTCTGCGCGAAATAATGCGTTCGCCAAAGAGGTCCCGTAACAGAGCCATTGTGTCCCTTGCAATGTGGGCTGTGGCTCCATCTTGTTGGAAACACAACTGTGGATGGTTTTCTACAGCTGGCTTCAAAAAATTGTCCAGCATCGTTCAATACAACAGTACACTTAAGTGGGTGTAATTGTCGCTGATGAACTGTTCTTGGATTCTCCGTAGCCCATATCCTGCAATTTTGCTTGTTTACGAAACCATTTCATTGGAAATGGGCTTCATCGCTCATTATCAAATTGTAATGAAATCGCGATTTTCTTCTGCTTTTTGTCGGAATGAAATGGCATAATCAAGCCGTTGTTGGTAGTCTATCGGCTTCAATTCTTGCACAAGCTGAACCTTATACGGGAACATGTGGCCAAAATCCTCTGAACGGACCTCCGCGATAGCCCCAGTTGTGCCGAACGGCTCCTTGTTGATGTTTCTGGACTGTCCTGCACACTATCCACAACACATTGGATATTTTCTTCCGTGTGGACCGTGCGTGGTCTTCCGGTACATGGAAGGTGTCTTACTGTACCATGTTGTCGAAAATTTGCAACCAGGCGGTTTATTGTTTATGCTGAAGGTCCAGTACGCACATTAAAAAACCGACGATAAGCACGCTGCGTCAAAACAATTGACCGTTGATTTTCAAAATAAAATTCAACAATTTCTGATCGCTGTTCTGTTGTGTACTGTTTCATTTCAAATTCCCCAAGTTTTCTTCACAAAATTCTGAAATAAAAATAAAAAATATAAATAAATTTAAAAAGTTATTAAACATTCAAACCATATCGGTAGTTTTGCGCCACCCTGTACAATGTATTAAATTAACTTACTTAGTAATTTAAATAAGAAAAAAATTAAATGTTGCATTAGTGCATCAATGGCGTTTATTGGGTTAATTAAATTATTGAAAAATTAACAAATTATGACATTTTCAAATAATTTTAACACTATAATAGACATTCATGAATTTTGGATGAAAATCTTGAAACTTGAAAAAAATGTATAGAAAAGGTTAATTAGATCGTTAATTTATATGAAAACCTCAAGATTTATTGACCTGACAAAATTCATGACTGTTGATATTTTTCTTTACTTTGTAAAAAAAATTGATGATTTACGTCAGTCGTTTCTTAATTTCAACCTTCTCATTTTGACGATAAAAGCGGTCAATTTAAAGCTCAGTAAAGACATAAGTTTAGTGAATCACTGACTATTCTAAATATGGAAGTATTTGAATTTTTATTCTATATTAATATAAACTCATTGTGGTAATTATCTATTGTTCTAATCGTGGTTTGTGTGTCTATCATAGTAAATATTGGATGATGTTGATGATGGTCGGCGGTTGGGCAATTGGCGGTTAATTGCTTGTTAAGATTACGGTATTAGGAAACCCTTAATAATGCAGTAAAATTGAGGGTTTCCTGTTTGGGTTGGGTTTACTACCACCATGAAGTTTTATACTACTAGCGGTTCAGGAAGTAATTTATTGAATTGCTTACATTCAGGATTCGGAAATATCATTATATATATATATATATATATATATATATATATATATATATATATATATACAGGGTGACCCATTATATATATATATATATATATATATATACAGGGTGACCCATTATATATATATATATATATATATATATACAGGGTGACCCATTATATATATATATATATATATATATATATATATATATATATATATATATATATATATATATATATATATATATACAGGGTGACCCATTATATATATATATATATATATATATATATATATATATACAGGGTGACCCATTTTAATTTACTCACTGGAATATCTCGAAAAAAAATGTTTCGAACAAAAGTTTAACGTAATAATAGAATTTTAATTAAAACACTTGGTTTGTTTCACTGATTTTTATTTTTACTCCAACTAGTTTCGACCGTAGGTCATTCTCAAAGAGATATGTACAAAATTTAAAAGCGTACCGATATTTATACAAATATTACAGCTAATTTCAGGTAATAAGGGCGGGGAGTGCCAAATGCCTTCAGTGCTATTAAGCGTGGTTTTTCCACTTTTTATAGCTCTGTTTATTACTAATCCCGTTCGGAGATTCGTCACGTCCCTTATTACCTGAATACAAAATATTTAATTATTATTATTGAAAAAATGATTATGTTCAATGCAATGTTGTGAAAGTCCAGTGGAGAAGTTTTACTATTGCTTTTTTATGTTCACTCAATCTAATTTTAAAAGTTCTTCCTGTTTGATATGTGGCTCGTTTTCTTTTTTAGTGTTTAGTTTAATGGCGCGATCAGATCTACACTAACTAGATTGGTTTAGAAGATACTGGATGATTCTCAAAATCTGCCGATTTTTATTATCTCTTATGACTCGGTTATTTATGGAGATACAAACAAAATTTAAATACGAAAGTTTTATGACTTTTTACATAGAATCCAGTGGTGTACTTAATAAAATATAGATGTTTTAATTTTTGAGATATTATTAAAACTACTATTTTCTTAAATGGGACACCCTGTATCTGAGTATCTCAAAACATTGCATTTTTTTGTGATTGCAACAATATGTAACAGTCAATATTTTGTTTTGTCCTAAATAGCTACAATACCAAAAAAACAAAAGAAATATATATTGAATTGAATTCTTTAAGCGTTTGTGTTTGTTTATTTACATGTCATAAAATTCAAGATTAATTACTTATTGGTTAAACATTTTAGGTCTTTATTATCATTATCCTCAATATAGCTGTAAGGAAAATAAAGACGCAGCTTTAGACCTATATTTTGAGCGTTATCCGGACCGACGACAGCCAGAAAAAGAAATATTTCAAAGATTATATCATAATTTAAGTGAGTGTGGATCATTTGGAAAACCAAGAGGTACGATTTACAAAAAGGAAAATAAAGATCCGACGGTATCTAGCTGTAATATTGAGAAATATATTGGCACAAGTAAATTAAACGTTTTCGCCAAAATTTGCAGTTAGTGTCTTACCATATGGCTATTGTGTGCTGGAACACCGTCTTGTTGTAAATAAACATTATTTCTTATAGCCAATGGCATGTTATCCAACTCGATTATTACATATTCTTCTAAAATTTGGATTTATCCTTCAGCATTCAAACTTTCGTTAAAAATCCTAGTTAAGGACTCTGTTTTGATAAAGCCCCACTCATACATGGAACCCAAACCGTCCTTGATGCACCCTGGCGACCGTCTGGTGAGGATTTATGTTTGACCAATATCGATTTTTCGATATAAAATTCTAAACGCCGCTCTTTATCTCCAGGATGCAAGTTATGAACCTTTATTATTTTATACGTATGCTTGCTTAACGTTTTTAAAACGTTAATTATAGTTGTGCCAATATATTTCTTAATATTACGGCTAGATGCCGTAGAATCTTTATTTTCCTTTTTTTTAAATCTTACCTCTTGGTTTTCCAAATGATCTATACTCATTTAAATTGTGATATAAATATATTTGAAATATTTCTCTTTCTGGCTGTCGTCGGTCCGGATAACGCTCAATATAGCACCCAAAAAGTTTAATTTTTCATAGTTTATAAAAATATTCATTTTAGACTCCTTTTTTAAGGAAATCTAATGAAAAATATTTCGTTAACGACAGGAATATCAAAACCAATACGTAATTAATATTGAATTTTATGACATGTATACAAACAAAAACAAAAGCTTACAGAATTCAATTCATGGCCATCTAGAAAATCTTTTTTTCTTGGTATTTTAGCTATTTAGGACAAAACAAAATATGAAGTGTTACATATTGTTGCAATCACAAGATAACATGCATTTTTTGAGATACTCAGATACAGGGTGTCCCATTTAAGAAAATATTAGTTTTGATAATATCTCAAAAATTAAAACAACTATATATTTTTTAAGTACGCCACTGGATTCTACGTAAAAAGTCATAAAACTTTCGTATTTAAATTTTGTTTGTATCTCCATAAATAACCGAGTCATAAGAGATAATAAAAATCGACAGATTTTGAGAATCACCCTGTATCTTCTAAACCAATCTAGTTAGCGTAGATCTGATTGCGCCATTAAACTAAACACTAAAAAAGAGAACGGGACACACATCTTAGTTTTTTTTTTTGTATCTCTTACCGTTTAGCCTATACCCTATAATATCAACGATAAAAAACCACCCTGTACACCATCACAATCTCCACACTTGATTTCGTACATTCCACTTTTTTCAAATTTGTCTATTTTGGATTTATTATGCACTAAAAGTTTATGTAGATTGATTGGATTCGTCATAGTAACATTAAACTCATACCTTTTTAAACAATTTTTTATATTTTTTGATAGGTTGTTAACAAATTCCAGTTTTTACCACTTATTTTTCTCAGTTCTGTTTTGAGCATACACATATTTTTCTAATTGTTTCAATTTTTTCTTTTTAACAAATCTGTCTATTAATTGAGGACTGTAACCATTATTAAGTGCAATTGTTTTGATTGTTTTTAGTTCATCTTTGAAATTATGTTGATTTAGGAGGATATGTATAAGTCTATGAATTAAGTAGTGAAAAGTGCTGTATTTAATTTTATAATGTGTGTTAGAAGAATTAGGTATTATTGTATTGGTAAAGCTAGTTTTTCTATAAATTTTAAAATCTAATTTATTATTAATTTAAATTATTGTTAAATCGAGGAAATTTGAACTATTCTTAACCTCCATTTCTGTAGTAAACTGAATATTATTATTAATGGAATTGAGAAATTGTGTAAAAAGTTCAAGTTGACGCGTTGTTCCTTTCCAAATACAAAAAATATCATCGACGTAGCCCAATAAAATATGTTGGATGTTGTGCTTTCTTTGTTTAAATAAATATTGCTTAAAGTTAGCCATAAATATTTCTGTAAGGAGTGGTGATAATGGAGAACCCATTGGCAGACCGTGAGGAATTAATTCATCATAAAAGTTTGATGGTTTCGAGGGGGCAATCCGATCCTATGAAATTATCGCAACCGCCACCTCCCAGGGGGTGGGGGAGGGGGACAACTTTGAAATCTTAAATAGGAACCCCTATTTTTTATTTAAGATTCGATTCTACACCAAAAATGATAAAGGTTTTATCTGAAAAAAAAAATAAATTCGTGATAGATGGCGCCTTAGTCGCAAAAATGAAAATGTTTCCGGTAAACCTGCTGTGGTCAACACAGGTACCGACCGCAAATTAAAAGAATATAGGACTATAAAATTCATTATAACAATGGCTTATTAAAATTAATTTGTACAATAAAATGTCCGCTATTGGTAAAAAGATTTTTTTCAACTTAGTCGCTCAAATAAAAATACTTCTCGTCAGCCTAAAAAAATAGCATTCACACCGTAGAAAAAAATATAGATTTTTTTGGTAGCGTTAAAAAAATATTTTTTTTTTGACAAAAATCGAATCGTGTGCGCTATTTTGAAAAAAATCTAGTTTTAGCGATTCTACCGCCATCAGTCTGGAGTCAAAAAACCCTGGAAGTAAACTTTACATACTCTTTTTCATATAAGTCTACGTAAAGGCCGTTTATTAGGTTTATGAGAAACTTTTTCATTTTGCGACTACAGCGCCATCTATCACGAATTCAATTTTTTTAGATAAAACCTACATCATGTTTGGTCTAGAATCCGAATCTTAAATAAAAAATAGGGGTTCCTATTTAAGATTTCAAAGTTGACCCCCTCCCCCACCCCCTGGGAGGTAGGGGTTAAGAAAAATTCATTGATACAGGGAATTTTCTACATATGCATACGCTTTTTTTTAAAGTTCAATTTGAAGCTTAAAACGAGTGTTTTCCACTCCCAGACTAAGCATGAAGTAGAAAAGCCTGAAAATTTTGTTTGGTCGCGTAGCGGGTAGCGGCCAAACCAAATTTTCAGGCTTTTCTTAACTCGAAATTTTACTTCATGCGCCACGCGTATTAAACACTGAAAGCACTGAAATATTGTGAACGAGTAAACTTCGCTCGAAATCAATTTCTTATACGCGTGGCGCATGAAGTAAAATTTCGAGTTTAGAAAAGCCTGAAAATTTGGTTTGGCCGCTCCGCGCTTCGCGCTACGCGACCAAACACAATTTTCAGGCTTTTCTAAACTCGAAATTTTACTTCATGCTTAACCTGGGAGTGGAAAACACTCGTTCAAACTTCAAATTGACCCTTTTTAAGAAAACAACGAGTATTTAAAAATCTACAACACGTAATTGGGATATGTATACTCAAAAGATTTTTTTTAAAAGGGTTCAATTTGAAGCTTAAAACAAGTGTTTTCCACTCCTAGACTAAGCATGAAGTAAAAAGCCTGAACATTTGGTTTGGTTGCGTAGCGCGAAGCGGCCAAACCAAATTTTCAGGATTTTCTAAACTCGAAATTTTACTTCATGCGCCACGCGTATAAAAAATTGATTTCAAGCGAAGTTTACTCGTTCAGAATATTTCAGTGCTTTCAGTGTTTAATACTTTTACTTCGTGCTTTATATTGTGAACGAGTAAACTTCGCTTGAAATCAATTTCTTATACGCGTGGCGCATGAAGTAAAATTTCGAGTTTATAAAAGCCTGAAAATTTGGTTTGGCAGCTCCGCGCTTCGCGCTACGCGAACAAACCAAATTTTCAGGCTTTCCTAAACTCGAAATTTTACTTCATGCTTAGCCTGGGAGTGAAAAACACTCGTTTTAAGCTTCAAATTGAACCCTTTAAAAAACATCTTTTGAGTATACATATCCCAATTACGTGTTGTAGATTTTTTAAATATTCGTTCTTTTCTTAAAAGATGTCAATTTGAAGTTTAAACGAGTGTTTTCTACTCCCAGGCTAAGCATGAAGTAAAATTTCGAGTTTAGAAAAGCCTGAAAATTTGGTTTGGCCGCGTAGCGCTACGCGTCCAAACCAAATTTTCAGGCTTTTCTAAACTCGAAATTTTACTTCATGCTTAGTCTGAGAGTGGAAAACACTCGTTTTAAGCTTCAAATTGAACCCTTTAAAAAAAAATCTTTTGGGCATACATATCCCAATTACGTGTTGTGGATTTTTAAATGTTCGTTGTTTTCTTAAAAGAGGTCAATTTGAATTTTAAATGAGTGTTTTCCACTCCCAGGTTAAGCATGAAGTAAAATTTCGAGTTTAGAAAAGCCTGAAAATTGTGTTTGGTCGCGTAGCGCGAAGCGCGGAGCGACCAAACCAAATTTTCAGGCATTTCTAAACTCGAAATTTTACTTCATGCGCCACGCGTATAAGAAATTGATTTCAAGCGAAGTTTACTCGTTCACAATATAAAGCACGAAGTAAAATTTCGAGTTTAGAAAGGCCTGAAAATTTGGTTTGGTCGCTCCGCGCTTCGCGCTACGCGACCAAACCAAATTTTCAAGCTTTTCTAAACTCGAAATTTTACTTCATGCTTAACCTGGGAGTGGAAAACACTCGTTTAATCTTCAAATTGACCTCTTTTAAGAAAACAACGAATATTTAAAAATCTGCAACACGTAATTGAGATATGTATACTCCAAAGAAAAAAGAAAGAACTATAATAAACTCGCGACCTAAACAGTATGACACTGTCATGTAACATCAAAATTTGACTCAATTAGGAAAAATCGTTGCAGTTACAACTGTCGACATACTCTCTAAAATATTTAAACCACACATTCCACATCAATGAGTCTTGATTTCCACTATATATATATATATATATATATATATATATATATATATATATATATATATTTTAGAAGAAAACTAAATAATAATAATTGAGTATAAATTGTGCTTTTTGATTTTCCTTTTATTTAGAGTTTATACAATTTTGAGAGAATATGATTTTTTTGCGCCACAGTAACATCACGATGGTTTTGCTCTACAGTAAGTTTTATACGGGTGTGAAGTTAGCAATAGATCCAGCAATAGATTTTAAAAAAATCATATCTCGGAAAAAACAAAAGCAAATTAAATGAAATTGAAGATATACCCTTCAAATAGCCTAAATTATTACCCCAAGAAATATAAAACCCTTAACTTTTACCCTTCATATTTTTTCACCCCTTCCAAAAATTTGTTATGATTTTTTTTTAATTTGGCAATATTTCATAAAGTTACTTTTTAGCTCAAAACATCTCTATAATACCTTCTTTTGATAAGTGAAATCAAAAAAACGTTTCGACACCCCGTTCGCCACTAAACTATTGTTTTACCCTAAGATTTCAAAAATTAATATCTCAGAGAAAAAAAAAATACAAATCGAATAAAATTTAAAATACACGATAAGAGATGTCTAAGTTATCACCCAAAAAAAAATTGACCCATAATTTTTACCTATAATATTTTTTCACCCCTTCCAAAAACGTAATCAATTTTTTTCTACTTTGGCAATGTTCCATAAAATTCATTTTTATCTCAAAATATCTCTATTCTACCCTCTTTTAATACACCTAATCAAAAAAAACGTTTCGTCACCCTGTTCACCCCTAAAATATTTTCTTATGGAAATCAATATTTCCGAGAAAGCAAAATCAAATCAAACAAAATATTACTAAGGAATACATCTTAATTAATAGCACAAAGAAGATCAACCCCTAAAATTACCATTTCCTTTTTTCTTGTCTTTAAATGTAATATATATATTTATTAAAATTCATAATCATCTTAAATTTTGTTATGTATCATATATTATTTCTTTTTATCAAAAGTAAAAAAAAGTGTCAGGCACTTTACCCCCATATAATAAAATAATAATCTCCTGTTCGTCGTATGGATTTATATGCGTATGGAATTATGTGCAACGATTTAAACATTATTTTTTTCCGAATTCGGCAAAGAGCCATAGATAAATAAAAATTGATATTCTTATCATTAATGTGTGTACTTTCATAATCAAAAGTCAAATAAACGTTTGGAGCACTTTTCCACCCCCGAAATAAAAAAATCTCCCACTCGTCACGTATGGATCTATATGCAATAAATTAAACATTATTTTTTCCGAATTTGGCAAAGAGCCATAGATAAATAAAAATTGTTATTCTTATCATTAATGTGTGTACTTTCATAATCAAAAGTCAAAAAAACGTTTGGAGCACTTTTCCACCCCCGAAAAAAAAAAAAAAAATTCCCGCTCGTCACGTATGGATGTATATGCAATAAATTAAACATTATTTTCTCCATATTTGGCAAAGCGCCATAGATAAATAAAAATTGTTATTCTTATCATTAATGTGTGTACTTTCATAATCAAAAGTCAAAAAAACGTTTGGAGCACTTTTTCACCCCCGAAAAAAAAAATCTCCCGCTCGTCACGTATGGATCTATATGTAATAAATTAAACATTATTTTTTCCATATTTGGCAAAGAGCCATAGATAAATAAAAATTGTTATTCTTATCATTAATGTGTGTACTTTCATAATCAAAAGTCAAAAAAACGTTTGGAGCACTTTTCCACCCCCGAAAAAAAAAAAAAATTCCCGCTCGTCACGTATGGATCTATATGCAATAAATTAAACATTATTTTCTCCATATTTGGCAAAGCGCCATAGATAAATAAAAATTGTTATTCTTATCATTAATGTGTGTACTTTCATAATCAAAAGTCAAAAAAACGTTTGGAGCACTTTTTCACCCCCGAAAAAAAAAATCTCCCGCTCGTCACGTATGGATCTATATGTAATAAATTAAACATTATTTTTTCCATATTTGGCAAAGAGCCATAGATAAATAAAAATTGTTATTCTTATCATTAATGTGTGTACTTTTATAATCAAAAGTCAAAAAAACGTTTGGAGCACTTTTTCACCCCCGAAAAAAAAAATCTCCCGCTCGTCACGTATGGATCTATATGTAATAAATTAAACATTATTTTTTCCATATTTGGCAAAGAGCCATAGATAAATAAAAATTGTTATTCTTATCATTAATGTGTGTACTTTCATAATCAACAGTCAAAAAAACGTTTGGAGCACTTTTTCACCCCCGAAAAAAAAAAATCTCCCGCTCGTCACGTATCGATCTATATGTAATAAATTAAACATTATTTTTTCCATATTTGGCAAAGAGCCATAGATAAATAAAAATTGTTATTTTAATCATTAATGTGTGTAATTAATGATTAAAATAACAATTTTTATTTATCTATGGCCTTTTGCCAAATTCAGAAAAAATAATGTTTAAATCGTTGCACATAATTCCATACGCATATAAATCCATACGACGAGCAGGAGATTATTATTTTATTATTTGGGGGTAATGTGCCTGGCACTTTTTTTTACTTTTGCTTATTAGAGTAAACACACTCATGATAAAAAGAAATAATATATGATACATATCAACATTTAAGAAGATTGTGAATTTATAAAAATATATATATATATTACATTTAAAGACAAGAAAAAATGAAAGGGTAATTTTAGGGGTTTATCTTCTTTGTGCTGTTAATTAAGATGTATTCCTTAGTAATATTTTGTTTGATATGATTTTGCTTTCTCGGAAATATTGATTTCCATATTCACGGGGTAAAGAAAATATTTTAGGGGTGAACAGGGTGACGAAACGTTTTTTTGATTAGGTGTATTAAAAGAGGGTAGAATAGAGATATTTTGAGATAAAAATGAATTTTATGGAACATTGCCAAAGTAGAAAAAAATTGATTATATTTTTGGAAGGGGTGAAAAAATATTATAGGTAAAAATTAAGGGTTAATTTTTTTTGGTGATAACTTAGACATCTCTTATCGTGTATTTTAAATTTTATTCGATTTGTATTTTTTTTTTCTCTGAGATATTAATTTTTGAAATCTTAGGGTAAAACAATAGTTTAGTGGCGAACGGGGTGTCGAAACGTTTTTTTGATTTCACTTATCAAAAGAAGGTATTATAGAGATGTTTTGAGCTAAAAAGTAACTTTATGAAATATTGCCAAATTAAAAAAAAATCATAACAAATTTTTGGAAGGGGTGAAAAAATATGAAGGGTAAAAGTTAAGGGTTTTATATTTCTTGGGGTAATAATTTAGGCTATTTGAAGGGTATATCTTCAATTTCATTTAATTTGCTTTTGTTTTTTCCGAGATATGATTTTTTTTTAAATCTATTGCTGGATCTATTGCTAACTTCACACCCGTAAGTTTTATATATAATTTTAAATTACCAATTGTTACCATGTTTCCGGTAATATTACAAAGGATATTACCCAATTTCAAATTACCGCTAATTTTACATCACTATGTATACTTAAAAGAAAAACTCCCTGTATAATACACATACTTTATTTATTTAATTTTCATTTATTACAAAAAACACAATTCGGTACAAAGTAGTAAATTATATAACATTTAAGCTGCTTTTAAATTGTAAAATTACTTAACATATACAGGGTGTTCATTTGAAAACTTCCCAATGCGGATTTATGGAAAACCACTGATTAAAAGAAAAAACGCCGAGACACGTCCAAAGATTTCCCAAGGGGGGCAACTTTTTAACCAAAAACGACTTCACCCCCTTTTACCCTCTGCCCCCCGGGGTCATCCCCTTAAAAAATTTAAATGACAAGGGGTATCAAGTAATAGCTTGTTTGAAAGATTTTTCAAAGTGCTTTATTTTGACGTTTGAATTTTTAAAATCGGTCGATTTGTTTACGGAAAAATTAGAAAAATCTTTATTTATCTTAATTTGTTCAGATAGAAAAAAAAAGACACGAAAATATCACTTTTTATTTTACTAAGTGTTCAAAATGTTGCCCGTTATTGGCCAAACAATGATATAGGCGATGTTCAAATTCCTGCCGGACATTTTCAAAAACATGTTGTGGGAGATCATGGCAGCTTTCGGTGATGCGTTGACGAAGTTCATCTAAACTTTCAGGTTGGGGAGTGAACACAATAGATTTTAAATGGCCCCATAGATAAAAGTCTAATGGCGACAAGTCAGGAGATCTAGCAGGCCATTCTATAGGCCCTCTTCGCCCAATCCATTTATCTGAAAATTCGTCGTCTAGCCATTGCCGAACCGGAAAAACATAGTGAGGAGGAGCGCCGTCTTGCTGGAAATATATTTCAGCCTCATCAAGTATAGTGTTTCCATCGTCTCCGATTTGGTTTTCAATGGTTTCAGTGATAAGCGGATTGATGGTATTTTCCAACATATCTAAATAAATGCCTCCATTTAAATTCCCATTAATAAACAATGGCCCAATCACTTTGTTTCCTAAAATGCCTGCCCATACATTAATTTTTTGGGGGTACTGAGTATGCCCTTATGCTTATTAACAAATCCATTTAGATAAAATGTGCATTCATCAGTGAAGCAGATATTCTTTACATGAATGGTATTATCATTAATCGCTGCAGTCATTTGTTCACAAAACTCAACTCTCCTATCGAAATCACCCTCGGTTAACTCTTGCAATATTTGCATTTTGAATGGATGAAATTTATGTAATTTAGTAACTGTGTGTACAGAGCCTAATGAAATACCAGTCGCATCACCAATTTTGCTTAATGAAGTATTAGGATTTATGCCAAAATGACCCAAAACTTCAATTTGAGCGGCTTCATTTAAAACTCTACGATGATTACGTTTTTTATTTGCAATAGATCCAGTTTGAGTAAATTTAGTAACAAGGTCCAAAACATACCTATGCGAAGTTATCTTGTCCGGATGTCTGGCGTTAAATGTGACGGCAGTTTGCCGAGCACATTGATTTTGGGCACCATACATTAAAATAATTTCCACTCTTTCGGCTAGTGTGTAAACCATTTTGGAAGTAAAATATGAATCAATAAATTTATTTTCACTATCCCAAGATTGTCACAAAGGTAACTGACAGCAAATGGAATTGTTTCTTTTCCATCGCAACTAACCCAATCAGGTATAAGAATAAATGTTATCTCCGTATTGATGAAAAGAAGGCGAAAAAAATTAGGGTTTTTATTTGGTTGCTGCCAAGTTTTGTTGGTTTTTAAACACTTATTAATAAAATAAAAAGTGATATTTTCGTTTGTTTTTTTTTTCTATCTGAACAAATTAAGATAAATAAAGATTTTTCTAATTTTTCCGTAAACAAATCGACCGATTTTAAAAATTCAAACGTCAAAATAAAGCACTTTGAATAACCTTTCAAACAAGCTATTACTTGATACCCCTTGTCATTTAAAATTTTTAAGGGGATGACCCCGGGGGGCAGAGGGTAAAAGGGGGTGAAGTCGTTTTTGGTTAAAAAGTTGCCCCCCTTGGGAAATCTTTGGACGTGTCTTGGCGTTTTTTCTTTTAATCAGTGGTTTTCCATAAATCCGCGTTGGGAAGTTTTCAAATGAACACCCTGTATATCATGATAAATATCTGATGATACAAATCGTTGAAACCCTGCTTACATTTGCTCTATTTTTATAATGTAAAATACATGATTTTTCGGCCGCAAGGAACAATTTCTATTATTTATTTCTAAGCGGTATTTACTTACGAAGGTCATCAACCGAAATGCATGTTCCGTCTTGTTGAAACCACTACACGAACAAGTTGTAGAATAGTATATTAGTCATGAAGGTCATAAAAGGCCAGATTCAATTACAAGTCAAATAGTACCCGAGATTGTAAGTACACATATTTAATTCATTATCTCCATAGGTAAATAATTACACATTATTTACAATATCAGGTTTCTGTAACTTTCCAAATGTACACGGAGAATCCCGCCAATTGAGATTATTTACAAATGCAACTGAATAATTTCTCAAAAGTTATGAAGGTATTGACTGGTGTGGAAAAGTCATTAACATTTTTGAAATTTTCTAGTAAACAATGTGAACAATATTCAAACACATGTTCGTTAACAATTGGTAAGATCTACACATAAACGCCGAGTACGTGTTTGAAAACAAAAGTATTAGACGGTGTCACGCTAGTTATTTATTCAAATGGTATGTAAGAGATACGGTACATTTTTTTTATGTTCTATTGCATAAGTTTACTTTCTCACCAGTCTATATAATACTGCAATGAGCGCGATCGTTCACGATTATTTCATTATCCGCACGAACTAATTCTCTACTTACCTGTACAATTAGCTTAAATCATCAATAGATCTTAAATGAAACTAACATTTAAAACATGATATGATATAAATTATTAATACTTGATAATAATCAGCCTTATTAATATAATTGCCGTTCATTTTATTGTAGTTTAACGCTAGTCAATTTCTACTAGACCCGTACAAACATGATACTAACATTCAGCATTACTCGTAATAGAACAAAATCTATATTGTTATCAGTTAGTTTTAAACTATTGATAAAATGAACGCGGGAACATCGAATGTTCAAGTATTTCATAAAGGTTATATTAGACTGTTTTTGTTTATGTTTGTGAAAATCTATATCTTCTGCTGACTTATTTGATTGAAATTTACTTCTAACAAGTTTCGAATCCTTGGTTAAGCATGAAGTAACATTTCTATTTACAGCATTATATTCTAAATAACCCTATCTTGCTATGATCATTGAGGTTATGTATAACACGGATCTCGTACCGTAAACTAGGGGTACCTACAGTGACTTAATTAAACACAGAGGCGACAACCCCCTGCCATCCGCCACGATGAGGCTATATTAATCAAGACAATAGGTTATAAAGGTTATAATACAAACATCTGATATTCAATTGTAACAGCGAGTGTTGTCATCTTTTACTTGAAATGTCATCCATGGGCGGAAGTTACTCCCTTAATTTGGAAATAGGAACATATGATGGTTAATAGCTTAAATTAACGTGTTTAGGTTGATTCTATTTACCTTTACGAATTTTTGAGATACGATTTTGGGGTAAGTGAAATAAAGAACAACCTTGAGACGGAATTGCAGTGACCAACTTTAGACCTCATAGCTACGCCGCTGTTTGTCTGCCATTTTGGGTCAGAATTACTAACAAGCAAACAAAAAGAATACCAAAGATGTCGCCACTGTGTTTAATCAAGGCACTGTAGGGGTACCACGTTATTAAATTATTAGTTATAAACTAACAATAGTAATCTACTAAAATGGTTTATTAATACGAGTATGTTAATATCATCCTTAGAACCGTGATAAAGCTGTCTACTAACATCTATTAATAATGCTAAATAATTGTATTTTTCTGATGCAATCTAAATCATTTTAGATACGCTATTGGCCCCGATAGGGCGCTGCGATCAGTAGAAACTAGTGATGGGCAAATCGACTCTCTTAAGGATCCAGTATCGAAGCAATTTATTTTGAACTTCGCAATATTTCAGTGTTTTATACTCCTGGCGCATGAATTAAAATTTCGAGTTTAAAAAGCCTGAACATTTAGATTTGCCGGTGCGCTACGTTTCGGCAAATCCAAATTTTCAGGCTTTTCTAAAATTGAAATTTTACTTCATGCTTAATGAAGGAGTGGAAGAACTAGAATGGGGTTCAAATTAATTTATAAATAAAACTAAGTAACTGGTCACTAACTTATCCTGACAAATTGAGATCCAACTTAACATAAAACAGTTTTGTTTTGTCATGAGGTGAATTCGACTTAGTGTCCCTGCACTACGGTCTTCGTGGTTCTATTGTACCCTTATGAACCTAAACCAGTTACATATATCATAACCTAAGTGCTAGATTAAGCTGGCTCTCAGTTACTTAGTCAATTTAGTTGATAACAGGTTTTCCAGCATAACCTTATCAAGGTTAGGCTGGCTACCAGTTAATCAAGACAAATTAGTTAATGGTTACTTGAGTAACTGGCGTATAACTTAACCTAACCTAATCTTTAAATACTTACGCATAATGGTTAATTTAGTAGATTCAGAAATATCAAATATACTAAGTTAATTGTGGAGGCTTCTACATCATTATTTACACAAATAAAACACTTAAACTTCGTATAACCAAAATTTTTTATTGTGACCATAGTTTCGACAACTTTACCTTGTCATTATTAAACTAAAAGTAATTTAAATCAGGGTTGCTATGCTTAAAACACTTTGTTTTAAAACAGTGTTTAAACATGTTTAAAAACAGCCGTCGTGTTTTAAACGATTTTGTTTTAAATGTTAAATTTGTTGAAAACATGTTTTAAAGGTTAAATTTGTACAAAACGTTTTTTTTATTATCTTAAATTTGCTAAATTTGCTTATACTACTTCATTAAGAGTTTTTGTTTTCGTTTTTAAATTTTAGCTAAATTTTTAAAGATATTTCAAATTACATTATTAAACATAACATTTTATTACAATAAAATATCACAACTGTGTGTGCATAAATGTGATTTTTAGATACATATTTTTTCTTTCAGGTATACGTATGCATACACTGTAAATCTTACGACATAAGTTGTTTTTTTAAAAGATTTCAATTTAAATCTTTAAACGAGGGTTTTTCACTCCCAGACTAAGCATAAAGTAAAATTTCGAGTTTAGAAAAGCCAGAAAATTTGGATTGTCCGCGTAGCGAAGCGGAGCGGACAATCCAAATTAGGCTTTTCTAAACTCGAAATTTTACTTCATGCGCCACCCGTATCAAACACTGAAATATCGTAATGTCTAAAATATGCGGCTTCAGCAATCTAATATGTAGCTGAACAAATTGTTTAAAACAGTGATTATAGGCAACCCAATTACTGTAACGTATATTAGGTTGCCTGAAATCGTTGTTGTATGTGTGTTTTTAAAACTTCACTGTAAATCAGTGTTTTTAAGCGTGGCGCATAAAGTAAAATTTCGAGTTTAGAAAAGCCTAATTTGGATTGGCCGCTCCGCTTCGCTACGCGGCCAATCCAAATTCTTAGGCTTTTCTAAACTCGAAATTTGACTTCATGCTTAGTCTAGGAGTGCGAAACACTCGTTAAAAATTACAGCGCTTTTTAAATTTGCGGGAATTTGTTGTTTCAAAGCGGTTAGAATAAGCCGCTTTGAAACAACAAATTCTCGCAAATTTAAAAAAACGCTGTAATTATCGGGATATGTATACTCAAAAGAGAAATGCCCTGTATGTTCTATTTTAAACGTGTTTTAAACATATTTTAAACACGTTTTAAACATATTTTTAATTGTTAATGTTTCAAACGGTGTTTCAATGAAAACAACACGTTTTGTAAAAAAAAACTGTTTGTTCTTATTAAAATAAAAAAAAACCTTGATTTAAATTAACAAATGTTCAGGTATATACAGGGTAATCTTTTAAGTATAGATTTTTTTAAACATTAAAAGTGCGATTCTTTGCGCAATCTAGGGTGGGGTGGGACAGGCTCGGACAGTTTTTTTAAATTAAACTCCCTAACCTTATTTCTCTAGCCAGAAGCAACAAATTTATATTTAGAAGATAACTTGACATGTCTACTAGCAACTATTTCTTTAGTTTATTTAAAAAAAATACTCAACAGTTTTTCTGTAAAAAACAGATATAAATGAAGTGGTATTTGTCCAAAAGGCGCCCCATGGTGGGGCACATTGGGACATCGATTAAGTACTTTTGAAAGTAGATATGTATATTGAATAAAAGTTATAACCGCTTTTGTTTATTGTCTAAAACTGGTTTTAATATTCAGAGAGGCAAAGTTGTCATTAACCTTAACAAAATTAGCCAAACATGAAGTACTTGCAGTATCCAAGTTGAAACAATATTGATTTAACGCTCATTCCTGAAAATGATAACTAATCATCAACAAAAGATATGTCGACATCTTCTTTTGAGTGCCTGAAAATGCTGACTTTAAAGTGTTCATATTATCCCGAGATAATACCCCGACGGACATTGGATTATACAACAAGTGTTTGGTGTCAAATTGTTTAGAGTGAATGGCAAAGCTATACTGGTGAGAGATAAATCTCGAAACCCGTCTATAGATGGCCTGAATAATTTGACCCGAATTGTAACATTTGCATTAGGTTACTGTATGTAACAGCAAACACTTGTTGTATAATCTGATGTCCGTCGAGGTATAAGTTCGGGAAGTAGTTGTTCCAATGAGTGTTTGATTTAGTCTTTGTAGGACAATTTTGTTCGTAGATTGCTTAACGAATCGCACTTTTAATGTTTTGAAGTATCCTACAACCGAGTATTGGCAATTTTATTCATAATTAAGTAGAATTATTTAATAAGTTCAATTTGAAGCTACTAACGAGTGATTCCAATCCTTGATTAAGCAGAAGTAACATTTCGAGTTTAGATAAGCCTAAATTTGGCTTCGTCGACCAAACCAGGCTTTTCTAAACTCGAAATTTTACCTTATGGGCCAGTCGTGTACAACAATTATTGTGAAATTCAAAATATTCGTCAACAGTATATTTTTAATCCTGCTTCTGCAGTATATTTTTTATAATACTAAATAAGTAGTATATTTTTAATTTTTAATTTCCTAATATTTCAGTGTTTTATACGCGTGGCACTTGGACTAAAATTTCGAGTTTAAAAAAGCCTGTAATTTTACTTCCTGCTTAATCAAGCAGTCGAAGAACTCGTTCGAAACTTCGACTTGAACGCTTTTAAAATAATCCGCTGTATCCAACACAGGTACTGGGCGCAAATTAAAATATTATAGGATTATTAAATTGATTATTTCAATTACCTATTATTAATAATGCTTACTGAGATATATCAATTAAATTAAAAAAATCACTATTTTCAAGAAAACTAAAAGAACTGCGATAAAAAGTATATTCTTGTTTAATGTTTATTTTTTGGTTCTCTACAATTTTTATTCAAAAAACTTTCCGACTATGTTAATAATTTACGAGATACGAAGAAAACGCCACTTTTGGTTTCCGGTTTTCATCCACCTTTGTATCATCGCAGGATATTATAGAATAAAACCCAAATAAACTGACAGATCGACGGACCGACAACAATGAGATAACACTTGATTCGGATTCCTGGGACCCCAAAACGGATATTTCCGTAAAAAAATGGGGGTTAAATTCTGACCGATCACAATAACTCCCTTGCCCCCAGCGCCGCAGTAAGAAAAACTTGCGCCCTGGGCCAAAAACCCAGTTGGCGCCCTCCAACTTGACAGTCATAATAAATGTCATGTGTTATTATAAACTAAATGTCACCTAATGTTAACTGTCATTACTGAATGCTAAGGTCCACTGTCGACGCCGACTTATGCCCAATAAACGTCAATTGTCAAAAGTGTCATCTGTTAAAAATATGTAAAATATATATATATATATATGTATGTGACTAATAAGTATATGGTAAAAAATAAGAAACATGCGTTAAAATGTCAGACGTGTGCGCGCGTCCACATGTCACCTAATGTTAACTGTCATTACTGATGAACGCTAATGTCTACTATCGAGGCCGACTTATGCCCAATAAACGTCAACTGTCAAAAGTGTCAGCTGTTAAAAATATGTAAAATACATATATGTATGTGACTAATAAGTATACGGTACAAAATAAGAAACATGCGTTAAAATGTAAGGCGTGTGTACGCGTCAAAATGCTGAGAAATACAAAGAAAAATTGTCGAAAGTGTAAAAAAAACACAATGACGCTCTTTAATACTTATGTCAAAAGTGACGTAATATGTCAAAACTTGTCTTGAAAAAAAAAACACGCAAAAATTGTTGAACATTGTTTAAACTACAACAATAACAACAAGAAAAATCGAGTTTTTGTGATAATTTTAAAACTTGCTTGTTTTTCTATTTTGACAGTTTTTACAGTTACTCACTCACACAAATCATAATGATAACGTTTAATATAAAAAAATGGTATCTTCTCGATGCTGGTTGATATTTTTTTTTGTACTAAAATTGTCCTTGAAGTGTCAGTTGTTAAGATATAGACAGTCAGTATAGTCAAATGATTGTCAATACCTACATTAGGTTGACATCTCAATTTACGAGTTTTTATAGTTGTTTATGGCAGCTACGATAGTTTTAGAAAGTCTTTGATACTTATAATGTTTTTTTTATGTGACAGTTATGACATATTTTGGGGGTTATAATATAATATTTGTTGACAATTGTAAATATAATAAAACAGTTGTTTTTTTTTTGTAAAAATTATGATATTTTTTCCAACTTTAGGAAGTTGGTTATATTCAAAAAAAATTAAATCAGTTACAATTGTTTTGATATTATGACTATTTTTAAAAACTATGATGTTGTTATACTCGTAAATTTTCGAAGATATTCGACATTTTTTTTTGACTGAAATTAGGAATTATCACAAAATGTGTATTTATGAAGCCGATAATGGCAATTTATTTCAATTAAAATTAAAACCGACACTTGAAAAATAACACATACTTTTAATATTTTAAGCAATACAATTTCTCCTATTTATCAGAAATTGAAATTTTGTTAATAACGTTTTTGTCGAAAATTGTCTATTCGTTGTAAATTGATATTTTTGTCAATAATTTACTCTTGAAATAAATTGACAATTTTAACATAATTGTTAGATTTACAGAAAACGATTTTTTTAAAGTAAATCGTCGATTTTCTCAGAAATTTAAATATTTGTTCTATATTTTTATTATTCACATAAATTAAAATTGTTCTCAGTATATCGCCAATCAATGTGAATAATGACATTCTGTGACTGTATTGGAATGTCATTTTCGACATATAGATTTTCATTTTTTGACAGTATTGTAGTGATTATGATTTTTGTTCTGTATTTTCCTTATTAACAATAATTGACGTTTTTCTTGTATAGGTATCATCAATCCATGTTAATAATGACATTCTGTGACTATAATGGAATGTCATTTTCAGCATATGAATTAGCATTATTTGACAGTGTTGTATGAATTATGATATGTTTCGGCTATTGTGAAATTATGATACATTATATTTTTACAAATATCTAAAATAATTTTTCGACAATTATGATACATTTCCGATATTTTTGGTAGTTAGAAATAAAAGATAATAGAGCGTTGTAATAATAGGAAATAGTGTAATCTTGACGAGGAATACATATAAATTTAAACACGAAAAATTGACATTTTATTTTTTAACATAGGCTTCCACTCCCAGATTAAGCATGAAGTAAAATTTGAGTTTAGAAAAGCCTGAAAATTTGGATTTGTCGGGGCGAGCGACAAATCCAAATTTTCAGGCTTTTCTAAACTCGAAATGTTACTTTATGCGCCACGCGTATAAAACACCGATTTAAAGTGAAGTTTAAAATATAAATTACTTATATAGTTTAAAATTTCTCATTTAAACTTATGAAATTTTAGATCTCTGACTTTGATGGCGCCCCTCTGCTTGATGCGCCTGAGGCGCTCCCTTGGCCTCCTTACTGCGGCCCTGCTTGCCCTTACACAGTAGTGCGGTCGGTAAAAAGCAATTAATGGCTGAAATTTTACAGCGCATGCATCGGAATGTGTATCTCTGTATAGTAAAAGTATAGTAGTTAATTTAAATTACTTTTACTTTGATAATGACAAGTTAAAGTTGTCGAAAATATGGTAACAATAAAAAACCTAAGTTATACAAACAAAGTTTAAGTTTTTTATTTGATAAAATATAGTACTTTATTTTAGTAAAGATTTTTTCAGGCAAAATGTGTCAACTACGTTTAGAGACCAATAGATCAGTAATCGATGTAACTTAATTTCCAGTTTATTTATTTTTAATTCTTTTATTTATATACGAGAAACCCCTTTATAAAAACAAGAACTGAAGTTTAATAATATAGAATACCTTATTTTAATATAAACTAAACAAAATTATTTTAATAGAATAAAACTATTTAAATACATATAAACAATATTAATATATATACAAAAAATATAATATAATTAAATATTTGTGCCTAAAATACTATATGACTAAGTAAACAATAAGACTTAGGTTATCCTGATATTAACTTAGGTTATCCTGATATAAACTATTTTTAATTCGAAAAAAATACGTAAATGATCGTAATTTTATATAAAAATAAGGATGAAATAAACATTGTTTTTTATTGTCTAAAATAATATCACGGTTTTGTGGAATACCATAATCAGTATTTCGGTTTTCGCAGTTGTTTGGAGATGAGTATTTAAAATAATTGCTAATTCGCGGTTAAACTTAACCGCAAACTTATACACCAAATTACACTCACTTTGAATAATAACAAAAATAAAACATTCTGAGCAAGTGTGTTATCAAAGGAAGCATTTACGCCACCGTATGTTATGTGCCGGTTCGTTAAGATTAAGCCGTGTTAAACGTGCTAGCATCGCAAATATTTGCTTTTACATTACCTTTGGAATTCGCATAATGGATCTAAGTAGACATCAGTTACTTATTTACACGGGTATTTCGTTTCTTTTTTCATTTCGTTCGCGCAGGGAAAGAATGTATTAATAATTTTCCTTAGGGAAGATTGGTGTCATTAATAACACTCAGACCATTTATAAACTTTAGACTTTAAGGTGTGGTGGGTATTTTTATTTTTGTTGCTGCAATAAATAAACCACGTATCTATTTTCGTCATTATTTACGACTTCCTCTTACATTGTATTCACATTAATTATGCATTATATTTATATAAATAAGTTCCGAAAGATTATCGATATAAAATTTTAAAATGCTTTGTTGCGTTTTGTATAAATGTTTATTCAAATTTCCACCATTCATAAATACACATACTATATTCCAAATATCTAAACTCTAAATCTTACATATTTGCACAAGAAACACTCGAGGTGAAAAGGTGAAAAATAAACATACAGGGATTTTTTAACCATACCAAAATTCGCAAGATCAAACATATTGGAAGTTTTTCTTGAAGGTATACGTGTCCTAATTATAGCGTATACAGGGAATTTTTCTGTATACACATCCCAATTATGTGCTGTACATTTTTAGATGTTCCTCGTTTTTTTTTTAAGTTCAATTTTAAGCTTTAAACGAGTGTTTTCGACTCCCAGGTTAAGCATGAAGTAAAATTTCGAGTTTAGAAAAGCCTGAAAATTAGGCTTTTCTAAACTCGAAATTTTACTTCATGCGCCACGCGTACTCAACACTGAAAACACAGAATTATTGTGAACGAGTAAACTTCTCTTGAAATCGATGTTTTATACGCGTGGCGCATGAAGTAAAATTTCTAGTTTAAAAAAGCCTGATAATTTGGTTTGGTCGCTCCGCGCTTCGCGCTACGCGACCAAACCAAATTTTCAGGCTTTTCTAAACTCGAAATTTTACTTCATGCTTAGCCTGGGAGTGGAAAACACTCGTTTAAAGCTTCAAATTGAACTTTATAGAAAGCGTATGCAAATGTACAGGGTGATACATTTTGGAGGTGCCACCTATGGAAAACTTTTTTATTTAAAGAGATATTGAAAAACCGTTTTCGCGACCCAGAGTCACTTTTTCGTGTTATATTTAATGACGAAGAAAAAATTGATCTATCTCTAACCGTTTCCGTGCTATAACCGGAAGTTGATTTTGTTTTAAATTTTGGGTGCTGCCTAAACTCCGTTATTAAACAAAATACAAAAATTCTGTTGACACTTCTCTACAGCAACTTTTTACGCTGAGTATGAACATTTTTAGTTATTGAGTTATAACCTCAAACTTTTATTTTCTAATTGTGACTATAGTCAAAAATATGATAGCTTGATATAGTTTATTTCGTAGAATCCAAAAGTATATAATTTCTTTACTTTTTACACTGAGTATGAAAATGTTATTAGTTTTTTTCTACTCTTTTTAGTTTTTGAGTTATAACCTCAAAGTTTTATTTTCTAATTGTAACTGTAGTCAAAAATATGATAGCTTGATATAGTTTATTTCGTAGAATCCAAAAATATATAATTTGTTTACTTTTTATTGGTTTTTTGTAAAGTTATAGACAATTTTGTAAAACTGTCTTAGCTTGCCATGGAAAAATCATTTAAATTGTGACTATAGTCAATAATAATAGAGTTTACTTAGTAGATTCAAATAATTTATACTATGTCTAACTTTTATTGGTTTTTTGTAGAGTTATAAAAAATGTAGATGCTTGCAATTTGTTTGCTTTAATGTAATTACCTGGCCTTTTGTAGTAAAACTTTCCTTCGTTACTAAATTACTTCCAATTTAGCTAACAATGTTCTATTAGGTTGTCTTCATTCCGCATATAAGTTCTCGTAACGTCTTTCTGCTGCATTTGCGTTTTCATTACATAATATGTAACATTTTAGCATGTCGTACTTTTAACTATTTGAATAAATCATATTTAATAAAAAATCAACTACTATCTTTTGACCCTGGCCCAACGACTTTCGATAATTTAATTTTTTTATAGTCTAAATTATAGCACTACTATAGCACCACCAAAAGTTTCTATAGCACCCCTTGCGTTTTCCAGAAAATCGAGGTAGGTCATTCTTGGGCCAGGGTAACGTTACCCTGGCCTAACGACTTTCGAGAAAATTAAATTAAACTAGACCAATCGATAGCATTTCTATAGCACCATCAAAAATTCTTGCGCAAAGCAAATAGTTTTTGAGAAAAAAAAAGAAATCCCTCCAAAACCGCTGAAATCACTAACAAATAAATTCACTACGTCAAAACGAATTGACAGAATTCAACGAACTGCAACTCATATTAAAGCAGAGGTAGCCTTGAATTTATGATGAAAAAATGATATTCTTATCTATTAAAATTTTTGAGTTTTTCTCAAAATATTGGAAATTACACACATTAGACGCGAAACCCAGGCCTTAATTTTTTACTTGCTTTATTTTAAATTTAAAGCAGCCTAACCTATAGCACCCTATAGCACTGTAAAGCGTTTTTCTCTCTGAGCTTTAGTTTTCCAGAAAATCGAGAAAAACCATGGAGACTTCAACAGGCGATACACGCAAAACCTAAATAACTAATTTAAAAATACGTTTTTGTTAGAGCTGGAAATTGATTAGATAAAGTATACCAATCTGTAGCACCCCCATAGGACCCCATAGGAAACAGTTTTTCTCTATGATCTCTAGTTTTCGAGAAAATCGCTAAAGCTCAGGATGAATGACCTTACATCCTGAGCTTTAGCCGGGCCCAACAACTTGCAAGAATTACATTTTGAATTAGGCCAACCTATAGCACCCCTATAGCAATCTATGGCACCGCGATATAAAACCATCCCCGACCTCTGGTTTTCGAAAAAATCGAAAAGAAATGTTTTATTTCGGCTAGGGTAACGTTACCCTGGCCCAACGACTTTCAAGAAATTAATTTCTAAGTAGGCCAATATGTAGCCCTTCTATAGCACCCTATTAATATGGGGTGCTATAGAAGGGCTATATATTGGCCTACTTAGAAATTAATTTCTTGAAAGTCGTTGGGCCAGGGTAATGTTACCCTAGCCGAGAATAAAACATTTCTTTTCGCGGTGCCATAGATTGCTATAGGGATGCTATAGGTTAGCCTAATTCAAATTGTAATTCTTGCAAGTTGTTGGGCCCTGCTAAAGCTCAGGATTTTCTCGAAAACTAGAGGTCATAGAGAAAACTGTTTGCGGTGCTATTGGGTCCTATAGGGGTGCTACAGATTGGTATACTTTATCTAATCAATGTCCAGCTCTAACAAAAACGTATTTTTAAATTAGTTATTTAGGTTTCGCGTGGTCTCCATGTTTTTTCTTGATTTTCTGGAAAACTAAAGCTCAGAGAGAAAAACTTTTTACAGTGCTATTGGGGTGCTATAGGTTAGGCTGCTTTAAATTTAAAATAAAGCAAGTAAAAAAATAAGGCCTGGGTTTTGCGTCTAATGTGTGTAATTTCCAATATTTTGAGAAAAGCTCAAAAATTTTAATAGATAGGAAAATCATGTTTTCATCATAAATTCAAGGCTACCTCTGCTTTAATATGAGTTGCAGTTCGTTGAATTCTCTCAATTCGTTTTGACGTAGTGAATTTATTTGTTAGTGATTTCAACGGTTTTGGAGGGATTTCTTTTTTTTTCGAAAACTATTTGCTTTGCGCAACTATTTTTGGTGGTGCTATAGGAGGGCTATAATTTAGACTATAAAAAATGGAAATTATCGAAAGTCGTTGGGCCAGGGTAATGGAGCCTCTTTTGAACTAGTATATATTATACTAAAAACAACATAACCTTTAAATAAGTAATTGTTTTCCATAGCAATCTGAGACCGTTTTACAAAACTGTCAAAAACTTTACAAATAATCAATAAAAGTTAAACAAAGTATATATTTTTGGATTCTAGGAACCAAACTCTATTAAATTATCATATTTTTTACTATAGTCACAATTTAAAAAATACAAGTTTGAGGTTACAACTCAAAAACTAAAAAGAGTAAAAAAAAACTAACAACATTTTCATACTCTGCGTAAAAAGTTGCTGTAGAGAAGTGTCAACAGAATTTTTGTAAATTAACTTCTGGTCGTGAAAACGGTTTTTCAATGCCTCTTCAAATAAAAAAGTTGTCCATAAGTGGCACCTCCAAAATGCACCACCCTGTACATTTGCATACGCTTTTTTTAAAGTTCAATTTGTAGCTTTAAACGAGTGTTTTCCACTCCCAGGCTAAGCATGAAGTAAATTTTCGAGTTTAGAAAAGCCTGAAAATTTGGTTTGGTCGCGAAGCGCGGAGCGACCAAACCAAATTTTCAGGCTTTACTAAACTCGAAATGTTACTTCATGCGCCACGCGTATAAAACATCGATTTCGAGAGAAGTTTACTTGTTCGCAATATCTCAGTGTTTTCAGTGTTGAGTACGTACCAAATTTTCAGGCTTTTCTAAACTCGAAATTTTACTTCATGCTTAACCTGGGAGTGGAAAACACTCGTTTAAAGCAGTTTTGAATGGTTGCTTAACTTACGGTTAGTTTAAACTGCGCTTCTGTAAATGTAATTTGAACTAAGCTAGGTTTCACATTTGAATATTAAAACACGTATAACACTATATTCAAAAATGTAGTTTTATTATATTCGATTCTCCGTATTAATTAAAATACATTAAAAGACACTTTTGGAACTCCACTAAGCATGTTACATAGTGGTGAGTGGTTCTCTGTGTCCTAAAGCTTGTGTTAGACGACACTATGTTCTTGTACAAGAAAATAGTATACTATTTTCTATCATGGTGTAATACACAAAATGGGACCAAACGCAAATCTTGTACAGTTTTGTATAATGGAAATAGGACATGTTCTATTTGGTACACCATGATAGAAAATAGTGTATTATTTTCTTGTACAAGAAAATAGTGTCGTCAATTATGAAACTTGTTACATTTGCAAACTTCCTCAATTCTTTTTTCAACTTGAATACGTACACTACCTTCTCATTTAAAAAACATAATTTTATTAGCTAATCATTTCATAGAAATATGTTCAAACTCATAAATAAACAAAATTAAAAGAAATATTTTTTTTTATTGGCAACCATTTGTTTATCTTAACCCATATACTTGAGGTGCGATATTATTTTGTAAACCATTAACACTCTCGTTTTCGTTTTTTCAGAAGCTTTTGGATTTCGACCTCAATTCAATAACCTAAGTGAGTATTTTGGTTTTGGAACACAGAATGTTTTAACATGATTTTTAAATATGGTTGCGAGCATTTTGACTGCTTTGGCACGTTTTTACCTCTCTTCTCTTTTCTGATTATACAAAAAAAAACATTCGTCTTTATTTTTCATTTCAATAAGCATTATCTCTTCTGCTTGCTTATAATTTTTGTAATGTTACAAATAAATACATAATATTTTTTAATTTACATAATTTATAACGAGCTTAATAATTAATTCTCATGATGCAAACTTTTGTAAATAAATACATTTGAACTCTAAATTCGGTAATGACAAGTTAATTGTGGAAAGTGCAATTACAAATAAATTTGACCTTTCGCATTCAAATTTTGTGTTTTATGGATATTAAGCGATTAATGGAATAGAAATCGCTGAATAGGATGCATATTCAAAAAAGCACCGTTATTTACCGTTCATCGCAGCTGGAAAACCTTGAAATTTATTTACATTAATAGATTCATAGCGCCAATAAAAATACCTTTATTAAAATGATTCATGCCGTATCAATTGAGGCCGCTTTTTATAATATATGGTTGCTCCGAGAATTTCATCACACCTTAATAGTTATACAATTATTTACTTTGTTTACAAAGTGAATACATAGTAACTGTTAAACTAATCAAAAACATATTGAACATGATTAATTTTAATTTAAAGACGGCTGATAATCGTTTCATCGAAAGACTGTATTCACAAGGGATGACAGTACATATTTAAATACGTGTAATAAGATTTATATTTCTACACAATAAAAAAAAATTAAACAATAATCCCAATCAATAATTCTTAAAGAACAACCATAACTAACTCATTTATTTGGCATTTTGTTACATCCATTTCATTTGCACAGTTTATCATGAAAATAAATGATAACAGAGATTTTTTTATTTAAAGTATACATATCTCAATGTATACCTACGCTATCCACTAGTATCAAATCTTCATTACTTAAGAATGTACATACATTTTTTTTTTATAAAATACAAGAAATTTAAATTAATTGATGTATACATTTATATATTTTCAATGTATGGAGTTCCCAAGTAAGGGCTATCGACCAAAAGTCTTTCTGCCCATTGACTTGATATTTTTAGAATTCCAATTCAAGGTTGGATATTGGGATGTAGAGAGGAAATATATCCAAATAAAGTGATGAGAGGGTTTTTGTATTTCGGAGGTATATTGGGATTTCTCGGGATGCACATTTTTTCAATTAGTTCGAAGTTACTTTCGTTACATGCGAAACGTTCTGCGAGAAATCGAAGTCTATCTTTTATTGGTGTTATGTTTATTGTTTGATAGAGGAGGATATTGAAATACATTTACAGCCATTCGTCGTTTTTTTAAGAGAAATTAATTTAAAGCTTCTAACGAGCCGGTAAATCCAAATTTTCAGACTTTTCTAATTTTATATTATACGCCAGCCGCATAAAACACTGAACTATTGTAAAGTTTATAAGTTTATAATATATTAATGCTAATAATTTATCAAATTTGAGTGTTCGAATATTCATTCCATTTTGAAATTTTAATATTCAAGCATGTGAATAATTTAGTGATAGAAAGAAATATTCACATTGAAAATAATTCGTTTGCGAAGCCTTTATTTTTAACCGTAAGAATTCAGCTTTCCAAAAAAAGCATGGTCACCTGATGTGTAGGGGCCGCACCAAAGCTGAGGATTCGAATCATTCAGAATTCGAATCCTGGATTCAAATCCTTTTAGAGGATTCAAAAGAGGCAATCGAATACTTTGGTTAAACTGGATTCGTGATCCGGATGCGTTACATTTTTTTAAGAGGATTCGTGTTTGAATCCAAATGCGGTTAATTCGAATCCTTATAAAAGGATTCGAATATTTATAAAAGGATTCGAGTATTTATAAAAGGATTCAAATATTTATAAAAGGATTCAAATATTTATAAAAGGATTTGAATATTTATAAAAGGATTCGAAAACTTACAAAAGGATTCGAATCGTCAAAAATAATTCGAATTAATTGTGAGGATTAACATAAAACATTTGTTTTGTGTATTTTTAAATTTCTCGTAAAGTCACTGTTTTATACGCGTGGCGCATGAAGTAAAATTTCGAGTTTAGAAAAGCCCCTTGAAAATTTGACTCGGGTCGCTGCGCGACCCTCGACAAATTTTCTACGCGGGGCTTTTCTAAACTCGAAATTTTACTTCATGCTTAGTCTGTGAGTGGAAACACTCGTTTGAAACATCAAATTCAAAACAGGTATTAGAATAATTTGGTTAAACTGGATTCGTGATCCGGATTCGTTACATTTTTTTAAGAGGATTAATATTAGAATCTAAATGCGGGTGATTCGAATTCTTGTAAAAGGATTCGAATATTTATGAAAGGATTCGAATATTTATAAAAGGATTTGAATACTTACAAAAGAATCCGAATACTTACAAAAGGATTCGAATCGTCAAAAATAATTCGAATTAATTGTAAGGATAAACATGAAAAGTTTGTTTTGTGTGTTTTTAAATTTCTCGTTAAACCACTGTTTTATACGCGTGGCGCATAAAGTAAAATTTCGAGTTTAGAAAAGCCCCGTGAAAATTTGTCGAGGGTGCTGCGCGACCCTCGATTTTCTTTCTTTCTTTCTTTCTACGCGGAGCGTTTCTAAACTCGAAATTTTACTTCATGCTTAGTCTGGGAGTAGAAACGCTCGTTCGAAACTACAAACTGAATGATTTGATGAGGACATTAAATGAGTGAAAATGTTTTTAAAGATAATAACCAAGTTTTTAAAATGTTGTTGTCTGAAATGTTATATTTTTCCGACATTTCCCTGATTAAGATTTTTTTCCCGGACCTTTTAATATGATTTTGTTAAATTGTTTTTATCAATATTGAAGTTGCTTTTATACTTTTTACGTGTTTTTATGATACCTGTTGATATTGACTAATTAAATATATGATATTACATTTGTCAAAATCAACAGGCATCATAAAAATTACAAAAGACGCGAACATTTATAAAACCAACTTCAATATTGATAATGTTAATCAATTTTTTTATGCCATCTATTTTATTACTTTTTGTATTGTTTATTATTGAATTTGTCAATTAAGTTTTTTTTTAACTTTATCCATTATTTATGTGTTTTTATTCTGTATATAAAATTAGAAATTTATCAATTTCATATTTTCATTTGGTAAATATTTGTTTAATGTTAATTGTAACAATTTAATATTTAAAATTGTTACAATTTTTCAATTATTATAACCGTATGTTGCTTTTATAGATTTTATATGAATTAAAAATATGTTTTTAAATCAATAACTTCTAATTTTTGAGATATTGGTTTATAATTTTGATGTTTTCTGGATACGATTATATTTATTAATTTTTTACAAAAAAAAAAATGGAGAAATCGGAAAAAATATAATTATACTTTTTTGTTGATTTTGAAGATTTTGACACGTATTTGCCAATTTATTGATTTATTCATTGAGTCAACGGAGTACATTTAAAAATACATAATATAGTACAACTAAAAATATAAAATACACATTAAAACATAATTAACAAAGTTTGTTTATATTAACAATTCTATTGAAAGTTTATGCTTTTGGTCATTTTTTTTGGAATATTCATGTATATATTATTGATTTTGATTTGTTTAGACTATTTTTTATCAATTTGACGATTTCTTTTGAATCACTTCTATAAGTTTTATCGATTTAGAAAAATTATCAATTAAAAATGTAATAATTTTTTTATTAATAAAAAAAATATTTTCAGTTATTATGTTAAATTATATACATAAACATCTTTATTTACAGACATTTTTATATAGATGTACATATGGAATATTACGATACATGGACATAATGATATATTTAAATCGGTTATCGACCAGTTGTCTTTCAGCCTATTATTATTTAATTATCTGGTTTTAGTTATAAGAACGTCTTGTTTATTAATGTCTGTTATGTTAAATTATTTTCAGTGTTTACGTCTTTTTAATGTAATAATAATATTTATTACCCAGCAGGACAACCTAATTACAGAATAATATTAGAAAAAGATAACTTCTTAGAATAATAAAATAATACATATAAAGAGAACAAAATTACCAAAAATGAAGATTTTGTTAATTTTGGTCCTATTTGATTTTTTTCAATTTTTTTTTTCTTGATTTTGTTTGTTCATTATTATTAATTAATATTTTTGACGTCGTATTATTCTTGAATTTGTCAATATTAACAATTTTTTGCTGATTAAGTTGATTTAAATGATTTTTCCAATTTTAAGGTTTCTTTTATTATATTATTTGTATATTGTTTAATTTAGAAGATTTCTCTTATTTCTAGTTTATTTTATCAATTAAAATGTTTATTATATATATATATATATATATATATATATATATATATATATAAATCTTGCATAAAGGAATGTATAAAGGGTGTAGGAGACTGTAAAGGGTGGGGTTTGGGGCAAGTTTATCAGTTAAATAGGATATGCTGGTTTCGATAGGGGCATTTTGTTAATTCGTAAAGAAGAAGAATGTAGGGGTTGTGCAGTGAGTTTTGGGGATGACGGATTTTAATCAGCACTCTCAGGGCCGATCTTTCGGCGACTTGTAAGTTTTTTAGTGTAGTAGGATGGGGATTGTGAAAAAGGATAGCAGCATAGTCAAGTAAGGGGCGGCATATCATCTTATATATATGAACGGCTGTTTTTGTGATTCTTGATTTTTGTTTTGAGGGTTGGTGGAGCTTTAAAGGTGAGGTTTGGGTCAAACAGGATACCTAAGTATTTGCAATTGGCTGAAGGAAGGATAACTTGGTTGTTTATAGAAATTGAGAATGGGGAGTTGTTTGCTCGGTGAAAATGGATTAGAAGCTGGGATTTATTGTGGTTTTTGGAAATTCTCCATTTCGCAAACCATGTTTGAATGATGTCAATAAGGCCCTTTAGAGTGCTGATGGCTTTTGGGAGTGTGGGAGCATGTGCGATTAACGCAGTATCGTCGGCGTACAGGAGAGGGTAGGCGGATTTATCTAAATAGCTAGGATCGGGGTTGTATATATCGTGGACGAGGAGTTTAAAAAGAAATGGTGATAGAGGGGATCCTTGCGGGAGACCTTGCTCAGGAGTAAAGGCGCTGGAAAAGATCTGGCGTATTTTAACTTGTAGGGATCTGTTGTGCAGGAAACTGTCTAAGAGGTTGATTAGGTGTGGAGGTATATTAAGGGAGTTGCACTTGAACAGCAAGCCCCGGTGTCAAACGGAATCAAACGCTTTTTGAATGTCTAGGAATAATATGGCAGATTTACGACCTTTAAGGCTTGCTGTTTGACAGTTGGACGTGAGAATGGATAAAGGTAGAGTTGTGGAGCGGTGTTCGAGGAAAAACTGGTAGGAAGGGATAAGGTCAGCTATGCAGGACATTAGTTTATTTTTAATGATGGTTTCGAATAATTTTCCGAGGACTGGGAAAAAGGTGATGGGGCGATAATTGCTAGGATCTAGTGTGTCATTTCCGGGTTTGGGTATACAGGTAATTATACCCGGCTTCCACTCTGATAGTAAAACCTGGGAAGAGTATATATGATTAAATATTTTTAGGATATAGGTGTGGATGTTTGTAGGAATTTTGTCATAACCGGGTGCATTGTTTTTGCCCTTTTTGGGGTTTTCAAAATACATATACCAGGAGTTTACATTGTCAAAGAATTTTTATTATTATTTCCATTATAAATTATATTTATAGAATTTGTTATTGTCTAAATTTGTATAATTTATAATTGGAATAATTATGATAAATGTCAACATTTAAAATAAATAATGACAAGAATAAATGTTGTCAACGCTAACAAAACTAATTGATAAAATAAACTAGAAATAAAAATCTTCAAAACTAAACATTACACAACTAATCTTATATTCAAGTTTATTGACTGTAATCATTTTCCAGATTTTTATAAATATTTATATATTTTCATGATTTCTTATTACTCTGCTAATATTGATATTTTTTTAAAAATATCAATTTAAAAAAAAAATATATCAATATTCTTAATAAATGTCAATAATTTTGATATTTATCATAAATTCTGTGTATTTTTTCAGTGTTTTGGTCAATTTGAATGAAATTCGATGATTTTTCTTTGACTTTTCCGGGTTTAATGATATTTAGTGAATTTTTTTACGTAATTTTGAGGCATTCGTCGATTTTATAAGAGTTCAATTTGAAGTTTTGAACGAGTGATTCCACTCCCAGGTTAAGCATGAAGTAAAATTTCGAGTTTAAATAAGCCTGAAAATTTTCTTTGGTCGCTCCGCTTCGCTACGCGACTAAACCAAATTTTCAGGCTTTTCTTAACTCGAAATTTTGCTTCTTGCGCCACGCGTACAAAACACTGATTTGAAGTAAAGTTCAAAAACACACAATTACATCTTTAATCAGAGTAACACGGAATCAAATATTTAGTCTGTTATCAACGATGTTCACTGTTAATAATAAATAATTAGGTTTTAAATATTTTTGTTAAAACAACTGGTAGCAATATTAAAATACACTGGCGAAAGAAATTAACGCATCATTTGTGATTTTTTTGATATCTTGGAATCGAGTTTTCTTTGAACACAAACATATTTTTACAATAAGAAATCTTATCAAGCATGCTGTTTTACATGTTGTGTTTTGTCTTTTGTTCTCATGGTTTTCTGTCAATAAATAAAATGAAGCACTTTTCATTATTCTGACTGTAACAAAGGTTCATATAAAATTTCTTTTTGAGTTTGTTTTCAAGTAATTGTCAAAATTAAGTGCTAAATAGTGAAGAATGAATATGGATAGACGTCCGAATCTTAATTTAAGCAGTGAAGAAGCTGTGATTGTGGTTACACTTGCAGAAGAAGGCAGGAGTCAGCGTTACATCAGTCAGCGTCTTGGTGTTAATCAATCGACCGTATCCCGTGTCTTGAAGAGACATCGGGAAACTCAGGCATACTCAAGAAGGCCAGGACAAGGGAGAAAAAGGGCCACAACTGCTGTTCAAGACCGTTTTTTAATGATGCACACGTTACGCGAACGGTTTATTACGGCTCCTAGGCTACAAAATATGCTCGCAGAGATCCACAATGTTCATGTAAGTTCCGTTACCATCAGAAAAAGGTTACGTGGTTTTAATTTAACTCCGAAAACAGCGGCAAAAGGACCACAATTAACCGCAGACCATCGCAGAGCCAGGTTAACATTTGCGCAAGAACATGTAAACTGGTTACAGGCCGATTGGGCTAATGTTATGTTTAGCGACGAGTCCAGATTTTGTCTTTACGGCAGTGACAGACGAATGCATGTGTACAGACGGCCAGGTGAACGTTATGCGCAGTGTAACATTGTTCCGACTGTTATGTTTGGTGGAGGCTCTGTTATGGTGTGGGGTGGTATCACTTTAGAGGCTCGTACGGCGTTGGTGGTCATACCAAGAGGAAGCATCACGGCAGCGTCTTATATTGCAAACATTTTAGAACCATCCGTAATGCCTTTTGCTCCCTTTGGAGGAAACGATTTCCTGTTTATGCATGACAATGCAAAACCACACAGTGCCCGAATTCTACAACAGTATCTTGACCTAGTGGGTATCAACACAATGCAATGGCCAGCCAGGAGTCCCGATCTTAATCCGATCGAACACCTATGGGACGCGATGGGCAGACGCCTTAGAGCACTTCCTCGGCGTCCAAGCAATCAACAAGAGCTTGGACAAAGATTGCAGGAAATTTGGGAAGATATTAACCAGGATGAAATTGGATCATTAATTAACAGTATGAGCCGTCGCTGTCAGGCAGTTATTCGAGCAAGAGGAGGAAACACTAGATATTAAGTCTTATAATCACATGTTAACTTTTTTGCTCTTTTTATTTATGACATTATTTTAATCATTAATGAAAGAAAATGTGTTGAAAATCATTATTATAGTTCAGTTGGTTTTTTTGTTATTTTTTTTGTTTTTAAACATCAAAACTTTATTTTTAAATTAAAAAAATTAATGTGATGCGTTAATTTCTTTCGCCAGTGTATTAATGGTTGCAAAAAAATAATAAAATCAAATTTATTCTTAAAGGATTTGTATTCGTGATTCGAAAAAAAACAGGATTCGAATCTTCAAATATATCTCTTACGAATCCTTTATTCGTGTATTCGTGATTCGAATCATATTAGGTGATTCGAATCTTTTTTACGAGAATTCGTCCCAGCTTTGATCCGCACATATGCAGGGTCGGTTCCTTCTTTCCCCGGTATGTTTTAGAGAGCCAGTGCGCCCCCGCAGAAAGAGATTTCTTCTTTTACGTTTCTCGATGCATGTAAATGTTCTGCCATTCCTTGTTTTCATAAAAGTGTTCAATTTGAAACTCCTAACGAGTGTTTCCACTCCTTGATTAGGCATGAAGTAAAATTTCGAGTTTAGAAAAGCCTGAAAATTTGGTTTAGTCGCGTAGCGAAGCGGAGCGACGAAACCAAATTTTCAAGCTTTTCTAAACTCGAAATTTTACTTCATGCGCCAGGCGTTTAAAACACTGATTTAACGTGAAGCTCAAGTTATATTGCTTTAGCATACTGCTTTAGCAATATATTTTAGTGTTTTAAACGCCTGGCGCATGAAGTACGCGACCAATCCAAAGTTTCAGTCTTTTCTAAACTCGAAATTTTACTTCAGGCTTAACCAAGGAGTTGACATACTTATTAGAAGCATTAAATTGAACGCTTTTACAAAACATACAGTGATTTTTTCTTTTAGGTAAACATATGCATAAGCTGTAAATTTTGCGACATTTGTTGTTTTTTATAAGAGTTCAATTAGAAGCTTTAAAATTTCAAGTGAAGTTCGAAGATACATACATATCACAATATTTTAGTGTTATATACGCGTGGCGCATAAAGTAAAATTTCGAGTTTAGAAAAGCCCAGAAAATTTGTCTCGGGTCGCTGCGCGACCCGAGACAAATTTTTACGGGCTTTTCTAAACTCGAAATTTTACTTCATGCTCAGTCTGGGAGTGGAAAGCATTCGTTGGGGTTTTCAAACTGAACACTTTTCAAAAATAACAAATATCAGAAAATTTTACAAAGGTCATATCGGGAATGTATGTATGTATACTTCAAAGAAAAACTTCCTGTATACAAATTATATTTGTAAAATGTTATCGACTCATTCAAAATTATAAAAAAAAAACATTATTTAAAACTATTTAAAACACAATACTTGTTTTTAAGCATGATTAAAACATTGTTTTAAAACAAAGTGTTTTAAACATAAAAGCCGTGGTCTCGGTCTCAATTCTTAAATGATTGAAAAGGTTACAAAATGATATGTTATCTTGAAACGCATAATTCACAACGTAACATTCATTTCATTAGAATTACTGTGTTGCAAGATACTGTTTGTTACTATTATTATTACAATGAATTGAATCTGTAGACAATGCCTGCTGTGAGTAATATTTTTCCGTAGTTCCATTTGATAAAGTGGTATTATCTCTCTCTGTGGCAGATAATGATTAAACGGAATGACTACAAAGAGTGAAAGAAGAGGGAAACGGACGAAACTAACGCAATTACGTTTTTTTTTTGTACTGTGCCGAATTAAAGGAAGCAGACCGTTAAATCTAATCGCCAAGGCCCGTCCTTTGAAGTAAAAAAAAAATAATTAACACACCTGGATGGGAATTTATCAGAAAATTAGTTGTATACTTTAACAAAATTGATATTAAATAACAAATAAGGCTTATACAAAAAGTTTTTCTTCTAAGTATACATATCACGATGTATAAACCATACATTTTAAGCCATTCGTTGTTTTTTTAATAGTTCAATTTAAAGGTACTAACCAGTGTATCCAATCCTTGATTAAGCATGAAGTAAAATTTCGAGTTTAGAAAAGCCGAGCGGAGCGACCAAACCAAATTTTCAGGCTTTTCTAAACTCGAAATTATACTTCATGCGCCTCGCGTAAAAAACACTGATTTAAAGTGAAGTTTTAAATACTCTTTTAAGGTATTGTACCGAAGCAGTATACTTTAAACTTTACAATATTTAAGCTTGTATTAGACGACACTATTTTTTTGTACAAGAAAATACTATTCTATTTTCTATCATGGTGTAATACACAAAATATGACCAATCGCAAATCTTTTACAGTTTTGTGTAATGAAAATAGGACATGTTCTATTTGGTACACCATGATACAAACTAGTATGCTATTTTCTTGTACAAGAAAATAGTGTCGTCTAATACAAGCTTTATAATAATAATAATATTCTTTATTTCCATAATTGTCGCTACATGATACATATACAGACATAAACATACAGAAACAAAAAAGAAATCCGTCCAAAAGAAACAAGAGTAATATATTAATATTAAATAACTTAGGTATAATTGAAGAATTCTGTCATAGTATATGGTTCCATTTTACATAATTATGTAAACAGTTTTTTTAAACGATTTACTATGTGGAGCTATATTTATAGGAAGACAATTCAAAATTATCATAGCATTGTACAGGGTATTTTTTTCACTAATTCCTAGTCGATATATTGGCAGTGCCTTATGCGCGTGGCGCATGAAGTAAAATGTCGAGTTCAGAAAACCCTGAACATTTTGTTTGGTCGCTTCGCTACGCGACCAATCCAAATTTTCAGGCTTTTCTAACTTCGAATTTTTACTTTATATTTAGCCAAGGAGTAGAAACACTCATTAGAAACTTCGAATTGAACCTTTTAAAGATCAATTATTTAAATACATAAAATATACTTAATTAGCACATGATGTTCTAGTATAGTTATTTATCCTACATATAGAGGAAGTAGGGATCTTGTGCTATATATATTTATGTAACTTTTTCTTCTTCTAGACAACATTTGTGTAAAATATATAAGGTACAGAAATGTTACATACAAAAAATACCCACATACAAGCAAATGCTTTCTGCAGATTATTTTTATAGCTCTCGCGAGAACGAGAGCACTGGCTTTAATGAAGATCACCTATAAATCTCGATTTTCCAATTTTTATGCCTCATTTTTACAGTAACAAAAATTTGTAGGTATCATGTGGGTTAAATCACGTTATTTTATTTTCTCCGGTGAAACTTGCTGCAAATGATGGCAAAAATGAAAATGATCAATTGAATGCTGTTCCACGTCGTTTGATGCTATCTCTGGCCTACTTTACGTTTGTCATTCCTGCAACCGGAAACGGCATCGGCAGCCGCAGAAGAGATCCTCTCTCTCTCAAACAATACCTCCGCAAATCCGCCTAGCCATCCATTATTTACGAATATATTCATGAGGCGTATGGAATTTCTTTTTTGGATAAAGCTTGTCAGAATACCATTTGTTTCGAACAGTTTAGAGAGAGAATAAAACATAATAAAAGTTTGTTACCTGGAATTTAAAGTGTTAAGGATAAAGTAAAAATTAAAATCACTCGAGGAATAATAGTATATTACACAACAAGTGCATACATGTCCCTGCATTATCTATTTGGTGACTTTGCTTGAGTTTAATTTGCTAAAAACAACAAAATTTGAATGAAATATTCAAAATTATTATTATTAAAAATAAAATTCAAGTGGCGTTGACATGACTATTTTAGGAAAACGCATTCACGGCACATTTGCACTCAATCAGGGCGATTTCGTACACGAAATTTTAAATTTAACATACATGTTATTCGTTAACATCACAGTCTAAGCGCGTTTAGTACTTGATATGGAAACTTAGATTGTGAGGGTATAATGTATACGTTAAATTTAATATTTCGCGTACGGAATCAGGGGGAATATCCTTAAATGGACCGAAGCTATTTTTGAAGTTAATTTAAAATGTTACCTTATTATTTAATTTTTTAAGTGCCATAAGCTCGTATTAATGGGTGTTGCAGAAAACTGTAAACTCGAAAGCTTGAGTGTTTTGTGAGATAGAACATCAACATTTTCTTTAATTTCTCAAAATTCCAAAGCTTGAGTGTTTTGTGGGATAGAACATCAACATTTTCTTTAATTTCTTGATTTCTTCATTCATGTTATTAATGCGAGACATCTTAAATAATTTTATTCGTAAAACGCCGTCAACTTTTGACGTTTTAATTTAATGTTTGTGTAATTTAAATTACTATGATCTACTTTAAAAGGAGAAGGGAGTTATTGTCATTTATTAGAACTTTTAGGATCGTCACGTGGGGACCATTAAGTTTTAATAAATGGAAAAACCCTCTAGACGCAAAGCGATCACATAGTTTTCACATTTATTAAAACATGGTGCAGATTTGGAAAATTTTATTGCTTCTCAATATTGATAATTAAATAAAAGTCACTTGGTTCTCAATACTTTAAGTGAAATAATCTTCTAAATATTTATAATGTAAAAGCTGTACATTTTTAGGCAATTGTCGATTTTATGAAGCTTAATTTGAAATTTAACGAGTGCTTCCACTCCTAGACTAAGCAGAAAGTAAAATTTCGAGTTTAAAAAATCCTGAAAATTTGGTTTGGTCGCTCGTTTTTCATGTTTCTAACGCAAGATTATTGTTTTATTTTTATACGAAAACGCAATACACAACAATTATACTTATTTTAGTCAACTTTGAGCGTGCGCAACTTATTTTTCAGACGCTCGATTTTAATTTTCAAACGTAAATAAAAACTGTTCGATAATAATCTCTGTAAATTTCAACATTTGATTTCTTGAAAGAAAAGAAAACAAATTTCTGCACTTTTAAAAATTATATTACAGGTGTTTTAGAGAAGATGGAAAGTTCTACTCGTATAGCTGTTTTAATATTAAAAATACGTTAACATGTTTAAAATAAAAGTTGCAAAGTCATTTTCTTTGTAACATATAATTATTTTCGCATATACAGGGTATCCCATAATTTCTGGACTTTATACAACTTTGTTATTTTAAATAGTACACCCCAAATACGAGGGTCATTCCATAAATAATTTTGTATTTCCTTACATGTTTATTTTTTTGATATTATCCCTTGAAAATATTTCAATATAATCTTCATGCTTCTCAGTGACCGGGTCCCAACGTCTGGGAAGCTTTGCAACTCCATCTAATACGCGATCTTTGTTCATCTGAAGAGTGGCTCTGGTAACGCCGGCAGAAAGCTCTTCTAGAAATGAATAATGACGTTCCTGCATAGATTGTTTCAATCTAATAAGGCAATAAGTCAAAGTCATTAGGAATAAGTCAAAGTCTTTAGAAATAAGTCACAGTCTAATTGACTCATGTCAGAACTGTAGGGTAGATGAGGTAACACTTTCCAACTGTAATCGCACTGTTTTTCATTTACGACATTGGCAATGTGCCGGATTGCGTTGTCGTAGAACATGAGTGGCCCAGCCAGTGTTGCCAACTCTAATCCATCAAATGTCTAAAAATCTCATTTTAAAAATCATTAGAAATGATCAGATTATGTGTATTTTATGAAATGAATTTCATTAATGTTAAAAACGAAAACCTCTGAAATAATTAAGAACTTTGTGAGACTGAACAATTTTTTTGTATTCTTCTTTTTCTGCATATACCTGTACATACTGATTTCAAACATTTGTCAGTAACATCGTTTGTAATTTTAATAAATACTTATTTCTCATTGTATCACATTATTCTACAGTATTTTTTAATTTAACACTTTAAATGAATTCGAGGGTTTTTATAATAATTACTTTAAAATATACAGTTATTTTAAAGTCATGGGTTAGGTTAAACCCAACTTATGTAATTTTAAATTATGTAAAGTTATTTAAATTAAAAAAACACTTGGTATTGTTTCACAAATTAAGACTTTATTCCGACTAATTTCGGTTTGTTAGACCACTTTCAAAGGAATTTCCTTTAAAAATGGTCTAACAAACCAAAACTAGTCGGAATAAAGTTTTAATTTGTGAAACAATACCAAGTATTTGTTAATTTAAATTACTTTACATATTCTAATATGTTTCACCAAGTGTCCGATAAGAAATAAATTGAAGAAAGTAATTTTAAAGTAGTGTTTTTACTCTCAGATTAAGCATATAGTAAAATGCTTTTCTAAACCTGAAATTTTAGCTTATGCGCCTCGCGTATAAAACACTGATTTCAAGTGAAGTTCAAAATATACTGCTTTAGAAATTGCCTAAACAGTATATTTTGAACTTCATGATATTTCAATGTCTTATACGCGTGGCGCATGAAGTAAAATTTCAGGTTTAGAAAAGCATTTTACTATATGCTTAATCTGAGAGTAAAAACACTACTTTAAAGCTTTCAAAATTACTTTCTTCAATTTATTTCTTATCGGACACTTGGTGAAACATATTAGAATATGTAAAGATTTTATGAAGCTTAATTTGAAATTTAACGAGTGCTTCCACTCCTAGACTAAGCAGAAAGTAAAATTTCGAGTTTAGAAAAGCCTGAAAATTTGGTTTGGTCGCTCCGCGCTCGCGCTACTCCACCAAACCAAATTATCAGGCTTCTCTAAACTCGAAATTTTACTTCATGCTTAATCTGGGAGTGGAAACACTCGAGAGAAGCTTCAAATTGAACCCTTTTTAAAACGACGAATGCCTGAGAATGTGCAAAATATATATCGAGGTATGTATACTTAAAAAAACACTTCAATGTATATCGTATCTAGTAGCTTTAATATGCTTTTAAAACGTTTTAACGTATTAATAATTTATTTCTATTGATTATAACATCTTCTAAATACGGTTCTAAAACAGCGTATTATCTGAGTATTAGCGATGATTCAAATCCTTTTGAGGATTTGAATCCTTTTAGAATTATTCGACTTACCTATATTTGGGTTCGAATTCGTATTCGAATCCAAATACAGGTGATTCGAATAATTCTAAAAGGATCCTTTTAAAAAAAATTACAAATTTCGTATCACAAATCCTTTTTCAAAAAGTTCCCGAATACATCTTTCGAATCCTTTAAATTGATTCGAATCCTGAATGATCTTTCTAAAGCAGTATATCCTGAATGAATTGAATCCTACTCAGCTCTGCTTCTCACTACATTTAATGACGGCTATTTCGAGCAAAAGAATGATCATAAAGGAAAAATTAAGGGGTGCATATATAAACAAAGGGTGTTTACAAAAACTAAAACTTGATTGTACACCCGGTGGCGATGGCAGCCGATGTTGATTTAGTTTGGTCTCCACCCTCAATCTTCCAAAACTTGCCTTGGGGAGCAAGGCTATGAGTAATAAAACCATTTCATGTGAGCGGTAATTAAGAAAAAATCCATCTCCCCTCTGATGTCTCCGTAGTTTATATAAGCTGGGTAATACGCAATTAGGAATATAGTGCTTTGTGGGTGTAGCAAATAGTGCAAATATCACGGAAAGACAATTGGGCCTTTGAAATGCAAATCCGTGATGGGTCATAGCGCCTCTCGAAACCGGTCATTTGATACAAAACATCTGTTAGCATACTTTTATCTCATTAAAATTTAGAGCCACTTGTTGGTAAGGATTTCGGGGAATGTCGTTTCTGTTATGACCACATTAATTTTGTATTCAGCTCTTAAAAGTTTCGTGGTATTACGAGCAAATCACAAAAAATCGTTATGAATGAGTACATAATTATAACAAAAACATTGTTATTACATCAGTTACACAGATTAAAGGTGATTAACTTATTAGTTATGTGCTCGCTTACTGAATCGGTATTTGTTCAAGAATCTTTAAATCGCATTATTGTTGACGAATCATATAGAAGTACAATTTCATGTATTTTTCGCGTTACGGTAAATTCGTAGCGACATCTGTGAGTCCGGCGGTGAACTAACATTTTCAGAATTCGCTAGATCAAGAAAAAAAAAACAGAGCGACATAATCCTGCATAACATTGACATGGATAGTGTAAATTAAAGGTGAGTTACACTTGATTAAAAAAAATTCTAACGCAACAACTGTATAATGTTAATGACAAAAACTGCAACTCTCTATTTCATTTAGTTTCAAACATAAATGTCAAAATTCGTATATCTCAATAATGGTACAACTGTTATATTAATAAACTGGCATTCAATATTAACAAAGAATCCAGAAAAATAAGAATACGAGGGCCATTCTATTAACCCATTAAGCGCAATTGATGCAGTAACGCAACATTATTAATTTTTATCAGTATTCTTAATTTTTAACTTTACTTGAAATTAGTGTTTATGCGCGTGACGCATGAAGTAAAATGTTGAGTTTAGACAAGCCTTGACATTTTCAGGTTTTTCTAAACTCGAAATTTTACTTCATGCTTAATTAAGGAGTGGGAATTCTCGTTAGGAATATTTTAATCGATTTGAAAGAAAATGCAAATGTATGCAGTCCGTATGATGCATCATTGAAAGAAATAACCTTCCCACTGAGCAAATCCATCTAAGTAATGTTTCATCAACATTAAAACAACGTTTAATGTTGCTGCAAAGTTGATATAACGTTATTTGTTTGTTTTTTGCTCAGTGGGTTATTATTGCGATTTAAGTATGAGTTCTATTTAAAAATATACAACTTAGTATTGTATATTGGCTATTAATGAAGATATCAATAATCTCTTTGTCTCATTCAATTCTCCTCAAAAAAAATCCTGAAGAACATGCAACTCTTATTTTAATAAAATACCTTAGATATTAATAAAAATTGAAAATGAAAAATATTGAGGTTTTGGCTATAACTCGAAAACAAAAGGTTATAGTCGATTATTGTTTTCGCCGTTGAGTTTGTCTTGAAAAAAGAGATCAAGGATGCGCCATCCATCTTTTTCTATATCTTCTACTAACCGAGATCTCCTATAGTAACACCCACAGTGTACAGTTTTTTTTGTCGGGTCTAAAATTATCAAAGGAAATGTCAATTTTTAATAAAATCTGTTTTTTTTTTGTCAATGTCTGAATTTCAGTTTCTTTATTAAGAAAAAACTTTAAATAATATATAAAATTACGAAAAAAATTTTCGTGTAAAATGCATTTTACCAGAAAAACATTTTCGTAATATTATATATTCTTTATTAAATTGAATTGTTGATTAAAGTATTTGCCAAAGATATTTTTAAAACAAAATTTTACAGGAGTAATATGTAGGTATATCAGCATAATTTTTGTTATGTAATACAAAAATATTGATACGAAATTATCAATGATTCACGTGCTCTAATAGAGATTTCACATCAACTTCCTTCAGAAGCCCCTGTTTCCGGTATAGAATTAACCAAATTAATTATTTAAATGAGAAATCGATAAATCGATCAAAGTGGCCAGTCATTTCTCAAAGTCGGCGAAAGAAGTGCAGAACCCGCAGCAGACTAGGAATGGGATATCAGATGACATGTAATCCCCGACACCGGAAAAATAAAACGAAAGCGGGGGATGATGTGTCGTCGACGCCGTCTGGCGAGACGGCGAAACTGAAATGAAAATGCGAAAACTGGCTAGCAAACAGATGACTAGGCACTAGGTACCGGAACGGAGGCTATTGAAAGGAAGAGGATGTTAATATTTGTGTTAGGAAAGACTATGGAGTGCAGATAGTGGGATGGGTAGAAGAAAACAACAGGCGGACATTATTCGATCGATGACTCCAACAAATAGGCAGGCGCGTGCAGTTAGATATAGAGTTTAATTTAATAAGGGGGTGAGTTTCAATGAAATATACTGTTTCGGCGATAAGTTTCTACTAATGGAGTTTAGAAACAAGAAATTGGATGTCTTTTCTTATACAGGTTATTTTTCTTTTAAGTATACGTATCGCAATTACACCGTATACAGGGTGAGTCATAATTAGGTTTTAAAAATGAAACCAAAACTTCTTTAAGCCAATACAACGCAATTAACCTAATACAACTTTGTACCAAAATGCGCCTTGAAAGAAAAAAAAAATATATTTTTAATTATAAAGTAACAAAACAATGATTGAAAACTATAACAAATGTTCAAATCTCCCCCTCCAGCCTCAATGCAAGCATGACACCGTCGTATTAAGGTTGCGGTTTATTAGAGTGAGACAGACTCTTTCCAGCCGTTAGCTAGAGTGAGAGAGACCTATATTACTAGCATTAAAAGGTAATCGTTAGATATAAAGATTTTTTTTAAAACAATATTGAGCTAATTGAATGCAGAATTTACGGACACCCTTGAATTTTACGTAGCATAAGTTTTTGTTGCCTAAAAATGAGTAAATAAATGAAGGAAAAAATAGATTTTTTCGGGATTTTTTTTACAAAAAACTAAATATCTTTATCGTTTTAAATTGGTGACATTAAAACCCGACAAGTTTCAGTATTATTTTAATGTCACATGCAATGTTGTCCCGTAATCAGAACATCAATGGTGCTGGAACCAGGGTTATGTTTAAAACACTTTGTTTTAAAACAGTGTTTTAAACATGTTTAAAAACAGCCGTCGTGTTTTAAACGGTTTTATTTTAAACATGTTTTAAATCTTAAATTTGTTTAAAACATGTTTTAAACGTTAACTTTGCTTAAAACGTTTTTTTATTATCTTAAATTTGCTAAATTATATTTTAAACTACTTCATTAAGATTTTTTTGTTTACATTTTTAAATTTCAACTAAATTGTTGAAGATATTTCAAATTACATCATTAAACTTAACATTTTATTACAATAAAATATCACAACTGTGTGTGCATTAATGTGATACGTATACCATACACTGTAAATTGTACGACATTCGTTGCTTTTTTAAAAGATTTTAATTTGAATCTTGAAACGAGGGTTTTCCACTCCCAGACTAAGCATGAAGTAAAATTTCGAGTTTAGAAAAGCCTGAAAATTTGGATTGGCCGCGTAGCGAAGCGGAGCGGCCAATCCAAATTAGGCTTTTCTAAACTCGAAATTTTACTTCATGCGCCACACGTATAAAACACTGAAATATCATAAAGTTTAAAATATACGGCTTTAGCAATCTAATATGTAGATGTCAATAAAACGTAAGTAAAATTATGCGCTGAACAAATTGTTTAAATCAGTGATTATAGCCAACCCAATAACTCTAACGTATATTAGGTTGCCTATAATTGTTGTTGTATGTAGGTGTTTTTGAACTTCACTGTAAATCAGCGTTTTTAATCGTGGCGCATGAAGTAAAATTTCGAGTTTAGAAAAGCCTAATTTGGATTGGCCGCTCCGCTTCGCTACGCGGCCAATCCAAATTTTTAGGCTTTTCTAAACTCGAAATTTTACTTCATGCTTAGTCTGGGAGTGGAAAACACTCGTTAACAGCCCTAAATTAGCCGCTGTGAAACAACGAATTCCCGCAAATTTAAAAAAACGCTGTAATTATCGGGATATGTATACTCAAAAGAAAAATGCCCTGTATGTTCTGTTTTAAACACGTTTTAAACATGTTTTTAATCGTTAATGTTTTAAACGCTGTTTCAATAAAAAACACGTTTTATTAAAAAAAACTGTTTGTTTTAATTAAAATGAAAAAAACTTTTTTTTTAACAACCCTGGCTGGAACTAGTGACTACCCAAAACGTTGGATTTTACCAATAATAAATCACAACCTTAACGATCCATACACCTGATGAATATTGTAGTTTTGACGAATTTGTATTAGCAGCCTCAAAAATTCTTTGCTGTAGTTTAAAGTTCAATGGTTTATAAAGTGTTTTAGAATAAAATATTGATTTTCGGTATTTTCTTTAATGTTAATGAACTTTTTCATGCTTTCCACAAAATTGTTGATTTGTAGAAAGCATCAAAAAGATTATTGAAATTAAAAAAAATATTTAACACAAAATTTTGATTTATTTATTTCTTTTTGTAAAAATCAACCACGCGCCCATATTTGATAAAAAAAAAGCACAATCATCAATGTGACTATTTGAAGAAAAAAGTGCACATGTTAAATGATGACTGCAATTTTTCAACGTACAGAAAATGTCTAATTTCACACTTAATTTTATTAGAACTTTTATTTATGTTTTATTTTCTGAGCATTCTTTAATTAGATTAGTTTTGAGTTTTCTTAAATTAATCTGGTAATTCCACCAGATGAAATAAAATCCATCGTAAAATTCCTAAAAAAAAATCAATAATGCACTAATGCCCGTTTACACCCAAGTCGATTAGCTTAATCACTTCTTAAAAACACAGCAATTGTATTTATAAATTGTTTGCGCAATTGCATATTGATGAAAGAGGCATGTTTAGGACATCTTACAAATTTATTGTGATGATGAGTGGATGATTATAGTTAATCAGTCCGGGTGCAAATAGGCCTATGTTTTGATAAAACATAAAAATTAACATTTGCAATATGTAAGATATCACTAAAAATTAACTAGAATGTTGCAACAACACAAAAATGCAATTATAAATCATGACATTAGTGTACATATAAATTTAACATTTTTCATGATTATTTCGGGTTTCATAATTACAAATAAAAAATAAGCAGTAGGGAACTACGTTTCTTGTTTTCAATTACATAAAACGTGCGCTTGCTTTAATAATAATAATGAAAAATAACAAAAATCAACAATATTGCAGATTTTTATCATATCATCAAAAATTAAGAAACGTATAAACTTGGCTTTAAAGTTGAAAACATGACTAAAAATATATAAAAATAATGACAACTTTATTGAGCACTTTGCTGTATAAATATGCATAAAAACTAATGCAAAAAGTCAACAACATTTTATATGCTGCTGAAAATGTACTAGTGTAAAAGCACCATTTGTGAGGAGCAAAAAAAAGAAACAGAATATTTTTCCGGAAGATTCGAAACGAACGCTTTAAAATTGGGTTAAAAATGAGATGTGGAAAATCGGGAAAGAGAAAACAGGAAATAGAAATACCAATCGAGTAACATCGAAATATATGAATTATATTTGAGATAAAATTAAATTAAGGTTGCGATTTATTATGGGTAAAATCCAACGTTTTTGGTAGTCACTAGTTCCAGCACCATTCCTGTTCTGATTATGGGACAATATTACATAATACATCAAAATAATCCTAAAACTTGGGAGATTTTATTGTCACCAATTTAAAACTATTAAGATATTTAGTTTTTTAGTAAAAAAATCCTGAAAATAGCTATTTTTGACTCATTTATTTACTCTATTTTAGTCAACAAAAACTTGTACTACGTAAAATTCAAGGGTGTCCGTACATTCTGCATTCAGTTAGCTCAACATTCAATAAAAAAAGTCCATGATATATTACGTTTGCCTTTTTATGCTGAAAATAGAAATATAGGTCTATCTCACTCTAGCAAATGGTTGAGCAGAGTCTGTCTCACTCTAGTAAACCACAACCTTAAGGGTGCTCTTATATGGACGTTTTGAACGCGAGGCGGAACGCAAACGCTTGTGCCCGCTCCCGTTCCGCCTCGCGTTTAAAATGTCCATATAAGAGCGCCCTAATGCACAGAATTTTAAATCCATATCACGAAACGATTAAAAAATGTGCACAAGAACGAAAAAAGAGAAGATAATAACCGTTATCTACGATCTCACCAAATAAGCTTAATTTATGTATCAATTAATATGCGCGAAGCTCTACTTTTCAGCACTAGTGTTCAAATAGTCAATGCATTTCAAATGGGAGTTACTTTTTTAAACACTTATCTACGGCCTCACCAAATATCATAGCTTAATTTATGCATCGATTATTGTGCGCGCAGTTCTAATTTTTAGCTCTAGTGTTTAAATGGCCAATGCATTTTAAACGGGACTTAAAAATATGCCAACGTTTTATATTTTTAATAAAATAGATTATTGTTCGTTATAAGTCACTTTAAAGCCATAATGTTTATTTTGAAAATGGTCAACGGTTCTCAAACTTGAAACCATTGCGACCCACTTTTCAGAAAGCAAATTTATAGGGACACACTTCAATGCTAGATTAGATGACTTACTAAAATTAGGTTATTTTCTTGTTACTAGTAACCAATTACTTAAGATAGTATATTAAGTTAAGTTAGTTGGCAATTTCGTAAGTTAAGCTAGTTAGAATGGGTTACTTACTAGTTATAACCTAATGAGCAACTAATCTAAGTAACTGGCAACTAGCCTAACCTTAGGCTCGGCAAACCAAGTATTAAAATTGGGTTAGGTCATAATTGAGTATTTTGAAGTTACATTAATTGTCAATTAATAAAGTAACCAACCTAGCTTAACTCTCTGAGCCTTGGAATTTTTTTGGTGCCCAAAAAAATGTTTTATACACTGCAAATTATTTATTACTATCTCAGATATACAAAGAGTTTTTCTTTTAAGTATACACCACTCAATATACTGTAATCGCTGTAAATATTTTTTAATATTTAAACGAGTGTATACCACTAACAGATTAAGCATGAAGTAAAATTTCGAGTTTAGAAAAGCCTGAAAATTTGGTTTGGTCCCGTAGCGAAGCGGAGCGACCAAACCAAATTTTCAGGCTTTTCTAAACTCGAAATTTTACTTCATGCGCCACGCGTACTAAACACTGATGTGATGTGATGTTCAGAATACACGTTTTTATCATACTGCTTTTGAATTTCACCTAAAATCAGTGTTTTATACGCGTGGCGCATAAAGTAGGCGTATTAATCCATTAAGCGCCATTGATGCATATACGCAACACTAAAATTTTTTTGTTAATTAAATTACTAAATAAGTTAATTAGATATCTTATATTATTTGACCTGACTTGAAAATGTATAAAGAAAAATGTAAATATTTTGTTATTTAAATATTTTGTATAGTACTCATTTAAAAAAAAAATGTTAGTGTATTTCTAACTTCACAATATTTCAGTGTTTTATACGCGTAGCGCATGAAGTAAAATTTCGAGTTTAGAAAAGCCTGAAAACTTGGTTTGGCCGCTCCGCTTCGCGGAGCGACCAAACCAAGTTTTAAGGCTTTTCTAAACTCGAAATTTTACTTCATGCTTAGTCTGGGAGTGGAAACACTCGTTCTAAACTTCATATTGCACGTTTTTATATAAAATCGTCGAATGCCTGAAAATATACAGCGTATACATTACGTATATTTAAAAGATGCATTCATAGTATGTAATACAATAAGTGATTTATAGAAATCACGAAAAGAAGTGCAAAATTTTACCTAAAATCAACTTTTAGAGTTAACTCTATAACTGCTCGGCTATTAATGGGTTTAACACTGATTTAGTGTCGCGTTTTAAAATACTTTATTCTTATTAATAACCCAAAATAATCAAAACCGGATTGATATTTTTTGAATTTAGAAATCTACGATTCCTATTTCAACCTATTTTGGCTATAATACTCGAGTATTCGAACCGGTAAATCGAAATTTAAATAGATTTTTATTAATTGACAAGTTTTTTTGGCATTTTCTAATAAATATTTTCAACTCTATCAATTTTCAAGTAACTATAATAAGTGAAGTGCATAATTTAATTCATTTAGACACATTTTATTAATTTTTCTAATAACTTGAACGTATTTGATTTGTATTGGGCTCCCCTAGGACGAAATCCTGGCTCCGCCACTGCGTGTATTTAAGGTTAAATTACGTCGAATTGTTGCCTGGGAAATGATTCGCAAGAAATCATACAATTATTATACGGTAGCTACCCCATTGTAACAAATTATGCTCAAGCAAATACTTTATCTCGTTTTAATTGAAACTTTGTGGTTCATGATTGGTAGACCAAACAGAAATGAAGCATGCTTGTGACCTTCACAAGGCTTCCACGGTAGCAACCGGCGTCATTCAGTATTCACACTATTCGTAGTTAAAAAAGAAGTTGAAAGACGGCAACGAGCCGCGAATGCATTGACTGCACAACACAAAAGACCACTTGGATGAATCAACACTTCCACAGTAAACGCTCAATTCCGTTCGCATGGATTGCAACAGACTACAGGCAGACGGTTAGATAGAAAAAAAATATTGATTTTCCACGCTTTGATGATAAATCGTAAGGATGGGGCTTCCACATTGCGGGACACGTGTGAAATTACAATACCTCTGCGGACATAAATTATACAAATATTAAGCATAGATATACAGGACTATTCAAAATAAAGGAACAGATTTCAAACATTTGCTTCTTCCAAACTACAAAAGGTAGAACCATAATTCCAACGTTCCTGGACAGACGAAAGTTTAAAATTTGAGCAGTTTAGGCAGAAGTTTCAACCACGGCCGCATTGGCACTGTTGCTTGTCATGTTAATTGTCTGTAGTAAAATGGCTACACAACAAGAAAAAGCAGTTTGTGTGATGCAAGTAGCAAAACTAGAGTCCTTTATTGAAGTTTAAAGGCACGTTTAATAAACAACTCCCTCGTCATAAGCATATTTACCAGTGGCATCGATGGTTGCATCTGTAAACAGAAAAGTACAGGACGTTCACGCACATCAAATGAAAATGTCGAGCGCATTCGTATTTCGAAAGGAGCCCAAAAAAAAATCAAAGAACGTGTAAAACATAGTGCCCATATTGAATGCATAAAAATTTTAACTTTTCTCTTTCCAGGAACGTTGGAATTGTGTTTCTATCTTTTGTAGTTTGGAATCTGTTCCTTTATTTTGAATAGCCCTGTATTTTACTAGCATATCCACAAAATACAGGGAATATTTCTTTTAAATATCCATATACGCTCTTCGTTTTTAGGGGGACTCAACATCCACACAAATTTTGCCACCCTTTAGCTGGGCCTTATTCATTTTTATACATAATAATTTTGATAATTTCTTGTAAATAAAAAAATAGAGCATAACTCTTGTGTAATTACTTTTAGAAATTTAAATATCGGTTAATATTTCGCAGTTTTTCCATTTAAAAATGTAATTTAAATTTAAAATTATTGTGCTTAATGTTATGCAAACTCTAAATATTTTATTTAAAACCAATCGTGTTGATTTTATTTTAAAAACTATGCTAAAACAAAAAATCAATTTAGTGTAAAATATCTCCGCTTTTTAAAATGTCATTCTTTGATATTCTTCTCTGTGGATGTTTTATTTGGGTCCTGTTTTTAAACATGTGATGTTTTCACAAAAGTGTTTCCGCTCGTTGATTAAGCATGAAGTAAAATTTCGAGCTTAAAAAAGGATGAAATTTTGGATTTGTTGGGCGTAGCGAAGCTGACTTAGTGTACAGTTCAAAATGTATGTTCATAGCGAACTCAGTAGGACTTTATATTTGACAGTTCCAGTTGACCAATATATAGCAAAAACTTGAAACGATTGTCAATTTTTTCTGTCATTTTAATGACATCACTTACAAAATAATGGTATTACTTACGTAATTATTGCTCATATGTGAAAGAAAGAATTTTATGAAATTTCTTATGTCCAGATTTGCAAGTGCTCTTACTTGCCACCCCTTGACTACGCCCAGGGTTGAATAAACTTAATTAAATAATATTAGGCTCGTATTACCAAACCCAACTTATCATATAAGTTTTCATATGTGTGACGATTTCACTATATGTATTGGTAATTATGAAAGTGATCTAAGTAACCTGAAAATACTTAGGCATAACCTAACCCAATTTCACAATCTGTCATCTAACCTATCCCTATCTCAAATGCCGACTATGGATTCATTTTCGGAAACTGAGTTTTCCTTAGCCATTATTATCATATCTCACGATTACGACAACTTAAGTAACTAGCAATCAACATACGAAATTATTCTGAAAGCTTCTTAACCCTTTTGGCCCTGACGGTGGCATTTGCCACCACTAACATTTCATAAACACTGGGAATTATTCTTTTAAATATACAGAGAGATTTATGTAACAACAGTGCCAATGCGGTTATGAATATTCATAACGAGAATTTTTCCTTTAAATATCCGTATGCATACGTTGCACATTTTTCTATGCTCGGTTTATTAAAAGAATTTAATTGAAAGCTTTAAGCGAGTGTTTTCCACTCCCAGGCTAAGCATGAAGTAAAATTTCGAGTTTAGAAAAGCCTGAAAATTTGGTTTGGTCGCGTAGCGCGAAGCGCGGAGCGGCCAAACCAAATTTTCAGGCTTTTCTAAACTCGAAATTTTACTTCATGCGCCACCAGTACAAACACTGACATATTACAACGTTTAAAACACACCGCTAAACTTTACATTGAACCAGTGTTTTGTACCGGTGGCGCATGAAGTAAAATTTCGAGTTTAGAAAAGCCTGAAAATTTGGTTTGGCCGCTCCGCGCTACGCGACCAAACCAAATTTTCAGGCTTTTCTAAACTCGAAATTTTACTTCATGCTTAACCTGGGCGTGAAAAACACTCGCTTAGAGCCTCAAATTGTTTTTTTTTTAATAGACCGAGCATCGGAAAATTTGCAACGTATGCATATGGATACTTCAAAGAAAAATTCTCGTTATGAAAATGTTCGGTGTTACATAAAACTCTCTGTATATACATGTATTCGTGAGCTGTAACTTTTCCGATTATCGTTTGTTTTTTAAAATAGTTAATTTGGAGTCTGAAACGAGTGTTTTCCATTCCAAGACTAAGCATGAAGTAAAATTTCGAGTTTATAAAACCCTGAAAATTTGGTTTGGTCGCGTAGCGCTACGCGACCAAACCAAATTTTCAGGCTTTTTTAAACTCGAAATTTTACTTCATGCGCCACGCGTGTAAAACACTGATTTTAGGTGAAGTTCAAAATATTCTAAAAACGTGTATTCTGAACATCACATCACATCAGTGTTTAGTACGCGTGGCGCATGAAGTAAAATTTCGAGTTTAGAAAAGCCTGAAAATTTGATTTGGTCGCTTAGCAAAGCAGAGCGACCAAACTATAGTCAGTTTTATTCAAACGTTTACTTCTAACTGGTCGATTTTAGATTATAATCTAAAAAATAATTAATTCTAAGCCTTCCTCCCAACGTTAATTCTTAGTTTTCAAAATTTAGACTCGAGATTTTCCTTCAACTTTATTCATGTTTTGTTATAAAGTCTCATAATATATTTTATATTATAGTATTCCGCATTGTGAAAAAATAATTTATTATTTTTTTGCGTTTAACTTGCAAAATTGATTGACGAATAATAAAAATATAACATGGTAAATCAAATTAAATTTATTAAAACATAATTTTTTTAGTTACAACTATTTGTTAAATTTTGTTTGTCATTATGATTGTCATTGACGTATTTAATGTTCATAACTCTGACAAACGTACGTGCAAATTGGGTAAAGTTACAATGGATGTTTCATATAAGTTTCACAAACTAATCAAATGAAATATTCAATAAATTGAAAAAAAATGTAGATATTTTTTTTGCCTCTTGTATTTTTTTTGTAAAAGAATTACTCCTAAAGAGTGTTTTTCACTCCTTGTTTACGCATGAAGTAAAATTTCAAGTTTAGAAAAGCCTAACAATTTAGATTGGTCGTGTTGCGAAGCGGAGCAACCAATCCAAATTAGGCTTTTTTAGGCTCGATATTTTACTTCATACGCCACCCGTATAGAACACTGATTATTTCTAATGTTCAAATTTCCTGTTCTTTTTGAAGGTGTAAAAATCAAATATTACTGCCATAAGAAAAACTGATATCTTATCTTGAAAATCAGACATCCTGTATAAAATCCGATAATTTTATTTTGTTCTGCGAATGTTATATGGGGTACATTTCAAATTTCAGCTCGTTGTCGTTCTAATTAACCAAGTTATTTGAAAAAGATAATTGTGTCGATTTTCACTTTTTGACATATTTTAGAAACAAATGAAACTAGTTGAAACTTGTTAACGCAAGTTTATTTAGAAATAACTTTTCAAAATACTGTCTTATTTAAAAGGAAGTCGACCGCTCTCTAAACGTATAAAACTAAGCATAATGCCGTATTAATTAAGGATGTAATTTAGGGATGAAATATTTTGAAAAATAGGTATACTTCATGGAAAGTACAATCTTTAAGCCCGTCTCAATAAAATATTTTATATTTTTACCGTTATTTCATAAAATAATATCAAACATTGGTAAACTAGCGAAATCGCGTTCCTAATTTTATTTTTGTCTGCAGTATCTATAAAAAATATTGACAAACTAATTCAGTCACATTGTAGATAATTCCTTTGCAAAGATATGTGATTTTTTTCATTTATTTATTTGGTTAAATATAGTCACTAGGATGTCGCGCGTAAAACAGTTTTTCAAATTTTCTGAAACTTCAATATCGCGCGACATCCCAGTCGATTTATTGTACGATAGAAATAATTGGAAAAAATTAAAATTCTTCGAAAAGAATTCTTCTACAATGTGACTGATTTAGTTTCCCAATATTTTTTATAAATGTTGCAGAAAAAAATTATATTGAAGATGCGATTACGCTAGTTTAACAATGTTTGATATTTTTTTATAAATGAACGGTCAAAGTGGGAAATATTTTATTAAGACAGGCATTAAGATTTCACTTTTCTTAAAGTATGCCTATTTTTTTAAAATATTTCATCCCTAAACAAGGATGTAATGCTTAGTTTTATACGTTTAGACAGCGGTCGACTTCCTCTTAACCATCTTGGTGAGCACAGTATAACAGACGAACGGTATACTTATACAGGCGCGCACCCCTGGGTGCGCGCCTGTATAAGTATACCGTTCGTTTGTGACTCGCGGGCTTCAGCCCCCCAAGACTAACTAAATTGTAGTATGTCAATGTATATTTTGCGGACAAAACACGAAATACGGACAAAACGCGTTTCGTCTAGACAAAATGCGAAATGTCCAATGTTTTTTCACAATAGCCGAACAAAATTGATATTCGTCTGTCATTTTGCACATTATCTAGACAAAATGCGTTATGTCTAAGGGCTATTAGACAAAATGCGTTGCAAGATTTTACATTGCAAAAAAAAAGTACCGGAAAACATAATTTTCTTTTATAAACAAAGTGACAAATTATTTACAAGGAATATATTTTTAAAACTTGAAATCAATGTTTTACAGGCGTGGCGCATGAAGTAAAATTTCGAGTTTAGAAAAGCCTGAAAATTTGGATTTGCAGGGGCGCGACTCGCTTCGCTCGCGTGCCCCGGCAAATCCAAATTTCAGGCCCTTCTAAACTCGAAATTTTACTTCATGCTTAATCTGGGAGTGGAAACACTCGTTAAAAATTTAAAATTGAACGCTTTTATAACAAAAGCTTGCATACAAAATCTACTTTTTATAACTATTACTTGAAATAATATCAAACCAAACTGGCTTATTTAATAATAAATTATTTTCAATTATTAGAAGTAGATTTTTTATACAAGGTAATTATAAAAGCGTACAATTTAAAACTTCTAATGAGTATTTCCACTCCCAAACTAAGCATGAAGTAAAATTTCGAGTTTAGAAAAGCCTGAAAATTTGGATTTGCCGGGGCGAGCGAGCGAAGCGAGTCGCGCCCGGCAAATCCAAATTTTCAGGCTTTTCTAAACTCGAAATTTTACTTCATGCGCCATGCGTATAAAACACTCATTTAAAGTGAAGTTTAAAATATACTACTTATACATAATTTGTCAATTTGCTTATAAAACAAAGTGATGTTTTCTAGTACTTTTTTTGTTTGTTTTGTTTGATCGATTTATTTTATGATTTCGGAAAAAAGTGGGAGAATTACTCGTATGTTTCAAAATTTAGTCCCAATATTTAGCTCCTCTACCTTTATGAGCCGATAAGTAAGTAAGTAATTTATTGATGCCTGACAATAGTCTTACATACGTCACATATACAGAGAACTATGAATAAGAATACAATTTTTAGAAATGCCACAATAAAAGATTAACAATGTACACAGCATGTATCATATCAGGTGTTCCGCCAGTGGGCACTGAGAATGTTCAAAATTGTCACATTTTAAAAGATCAAAGTAAATAATATGAACAGCAATAATAATATCAGTAAAATTGGCTTCTTAAATAAAAGGTAGAGGAGCTAAATATTGGGACTAAATTTTGAAACACACGAGTAATTCTCTCACTTTTTTCCGAAATCATAAAATAAATTTTGTTATTGTTTTTTCTACATAAATAACAAAGAAATTAATATTTTCTTACAAATTGTTCATTTGTTTTTATTTCTTTATTATTTTGCGAGCGTAAAAATAAAGCATAATGTTCTTATATTTTTAATAATTTCAATTAAGTTTGAGCTTATGTTATTACAAATTTGACATTTGTATGACACTTAGCATATTAGGACTTGTCTAAACTCATGCGCACAAAACGCGATTTGTCTGGACAAAACTCGAAATTATATTTTAATTTGGACTTTGTCGATAAGCAGTGTACATTTCGCGTTTTGTCCAAATTCGTGTTTTGTCTGTAACATATATACATATGTTTAATTGCGTGAGCCGCAAAAAAAACATTTTTTTTACAAAGGTAGACAAGTGGCACATTGTTGAAATCGGTATCAAAAATGCTGTCCAATGATATGTATATCTCCATATGCGCCCATAATAAGAACGTGACTTTAGTGTAGGAAAACAAAAACGAGGCGTCCTTAAAATAAAACACGTACGTCATTTTAATGGGCGTAAAAAGTTGCCATAAGAAAGTGTTTACAGTTTGATTATAACTTGTAAAACAAACGAGTTACAGTAACTTTATAAAAATGACAATTTGTCAACTTCCGGTTATAGGGCGGAAACGATTAGATATAGATCAATTTTCTTTTCGCCATTGATTAAAACACGAAAATGTGACTCGGGTTCGCGAAAACGGTTTTTTAATATCTCTTCTAATAAGAAAGCTTTCCATATGTGGCACCCCCAAAATGCACCACCCTGTACTTATATACCCTATACAAATCCAGATAATTACAGCGTTTGGTATATTTGCAGAAATTCCTTGCTTTTCAAAACCGGTCAGCTTCTGTTTGCACTCCCTGATTAAGCATGAAGTAAAATTTCAAGTTTAGAAAAGCCTAAACGTTTGGATTTAGACCCGAAGCGAATTTCGTCCAAATCCAAATTCAGGTTTTTTTAAACATATTCGAATATTGAAATTATTTATTCGCATTTGAGTATGTTTTTGAATAAATATTTAATTGTCGAATATTTATTCATAAACATACTCAAATGCGAATATTGAAATATTCGAATGTTTAAATAATTTGAATATTTGAATATGTTTAAAAAAGCCTGAATTCAGTGATTTTTATTTCTTACATTTTAGATTTATTTTTTTTAATTATTCTCTTCTCAATAATTGATCAAGTTATATTGTTCTTTCTGTTGTTATAGGTTAAATTATTAAATGTTGGTGGTATTTTTATTTTCTAAATCAAATCCAAGTCTGTCCCGGTACGAAGTTAAACTAGGGTTGAGAACGGTTGAATTTATTGAACAGAGTTTGGGCGAAGAACGAGGGACACAATGTCAAATCGGAAATCGGAATTACGCAGGTTTTTCAACAATAGCCTTTGCCTGGATGTTAACTGTTAGCCGGAACATTGGACTCTTTGTGATAATCCAACAATGGCCACGATCGCGCTAGCAGACATATTCCGATAAGATAATAAAATTTATGCTCAAATTAGAAATAATATCAGGTGCACAGAGCTTACTCAAATTTCAATGCATTAAGATTAATCGAATATCTTTTTTTCTGTGTAGGAAGAAAACTGCACTGGACTCTTTGTATAGAAATGATACTTGTGACTATTTTTGTTTGTATGTAATACAACAACAACAAACAATCTTTATTAACAACAAGCAATTACATAACATGTATATAGATATATAAATTTATAAAAAGTTGATATTTTGTTGCTAATCGGCTATCGACCCGTGGTCTATCTGCCTTATATGTAATATTACTCTGATTTTCGAAATGATGAAATAATTGAAATTAACTCATTGTTTTCAATTATTTCATTATTTCGAAAATCAGAGTAATATTATATACAAGGTAGAAAGACCACAGGTCGATTGCCGATTAGCAACAAAATATCAATTTAACATCATTAATTAAACAAAATTATTAATTATTTTAAAAGGGGTTTTATTTAAAACGTTTTACAATGCAATTTTGTTACTGTCTTTTATGAATACAGCGAATTGCTTTATTATTTATTGTACATCTAAATGAAAAAAATATAATGAGAACAAAACACTTCGCATGTCGTCTCTTTGTACCTTTTATTTTTCTCTGTGTGCGAAATGGCATTGTATTATTTAAAAAAACGGTTGGAATGTATGAATCCGTTATAACAAGATTATGACAACCAATTCACCTTGCATGCCACGGGATCAAGGGTCGTTTGTAAAAAGGGATTAACCGGAGTATTCATTTGGCTGACACAGGTAATCTCATTACGATTCATACAGGCGAATCAGTGAGGTAAATAGATATGTGTGTGGTTGGTGGCCATGTGCTTTCGAATTGGGGCCAAATATATGTAATCATCACACCAAAAATAATAAATCCTATTTATATTTAACTTTCACACTCAGTTAGATTTCTAACATCATGTCCACAAGTACTTCAGTGTACACTAATATACAAGGCCGTAGCCAGAACAAAATTTCGGAGGGGGTTATAAAAATGTCGGGGGGAGGGGTTAATTAGGGATTCGAACCTTTTTTTTTCGCTCCGGAAAAAATAACGATTTTTTACGGTTTTCGGTTCAGCTCCAAGTGATTGTTTTAATTTTTCAAATGTTTTTATTTCATATAAAAAAAAATATAGATATGATGATTTAAATATTAAGAATATGGAAAAGTGTCTCAAACTAAATGTGTTCTACTTTTATTATTATTATCGCCTTTACAAAATACATATTTTTTACATTTACATAAATATCTATCACATATAAGCAGTATATATTTTCAACTTTACTTCAAATTAGTGGTTTATACGCGTGGCGCATGAAGTAAAATTTCGAGTTTAGAAAAGCCCCGTGAAAATTTGTCTCGGGTCGCTGCGCGACCCTCGACAAATTTTCTACGCGGGGCTTTTCTAAACTCGAAATTTTTTACTTCATGCTCAGTCTGGGAGTGGACGACACTCGTTTAATTTTCGTTAGATTCTCAACATATCGAGAATTTCATTAATTTGTAATATTTTCATGAAATGTTTAATATTTCCTCAATTTATGAAATGTCCATCAGATTTTCAATATTTTTATTTAGATATAAAACAATTTTTAAAAATTAATTCTTAATTTATCAAATTCATCAATATATTCGAATATTATTTGAACACACAAATTTGAATTTTTTTTTCATCAAGACATACTTTTGTGGTGTCTAAAAAATCAACTTATATCAAAAGCGACAATTCATGTTAATTATGACGAATCTCGAAAAAATCGATAAAAAAATCTGATAAAAATTTAATAAAAACTTCCATGAAAAGTACATAAAATTTTCATCAGATATCGAGGTTTTCAACAATTTATAAAATATTCTTCAGATTTTTAAAATGTTTAATACTTTGTGATTTTTGTTTATTTATAAAAAACATAAGATTTTCAAAATTTTGTGATCTTTGTCAGCTTTTCAATATTTTCATGTTTTCATCAATTTATAAAATGTTTAACATTTTCAATTTTTCGTTAATTTATAAAAATGTGTCAATTGTGACATGAATGTCTTGCACATTGACATGTCTAATGAACTTCAATTGATGTGGTTTAGCCGTGTGGAGTAAATGACTTGTGTCAACTGTTATCTGTCAATTTTGACATTTTATTATTTTTAATCTGTCAATATTTTTCCCCTAATTTGTCTATTTTGACATTTTATTATTTTTAAATCTGTCTATATTTTTCACCTAATTTGGCAATTTTGAATTTTTATTAATTTTTAATCTGTCAATATTTTTCACCTAATTTGTCAATTTTGACATTTTTGATATAGCTTTAACTTTCGTTGAAATCAGTGTTTTATGCGGGTGGCGCATGAAGTGAAATTTCGAATTTAGAAGGGCCCCGTGAAAATTTGTCTCGGGTCGCTGCGCGACCCTCGTCAAATTGTCTACGCGGGGCTTTTCTAAACTCGAAATTTTACTTCATGCTTAGTCTGGGAGTGGAAGACACTCGTTAGCTTAAAACATGCCACAGCCATCAAAATGTGTGTCGCAAGTTTCATAAAGAAAAACAAAAACATGACCATCTAATAATATATTTCAAATAATAGTTGTCTCAAATTGACAATAAATTGACAAATTGATTTGTGTCAAGTTTGATACATTGGACTAAATGTAATTAGTTGACAGGATAGACTAATGTCTGCTGACGGCGACTCATGTCAAGTTGACACAATGGACTAAACGCCGACTATCGTCATCTAATCTAATCTAATCGTCATCTTAAGTCAGGTTGACACGATAGACTAATGTCAGTCAATCAAGTGACTTACAGTCATAAAGTCACAATAGTGAAAATACAGTCGATATAGTGATTTAATGACAAAATCATATCATAATCAAAAGACAGTAACCCAAGTGACTTACAGTCATAATATCGCAATAATGAATATACAGTAAATTAATGACAAAATCCTTTTTATTCTAAAAAAAAAAAAAACAGAGGAAATTTTAGGTTTCGTTCGGCTTTGAAAAGAAAGTGAGTTTTAGTTCCAAACTCACTTTATTTTCAAAGCCGAACGAAACCTAAAATTTCTAGTTAAAAAAAAATCTGAAATGGTCTCAATCGAGTAAGGGGACCTCGAAACGAATATTTCCGCAAATAGTTTTGCAGTAGTTAATAGTTATCGGTTTTCGGTTTACGATTCAGTTCCGGTTCAAAGCCCTGGTTTTAATGGCAAAAATATTGTGTTTGCTCTTACGCTTTTACATACAAAAATTTAAGATTTATGGCTCTTAAACCCCCATATCCCTCGCCCTGGCTACGGCCTTGCTAATATATATATTTCTATACCGGGTGTTCGATAAAAAACGCCCAACGCCATAACTCTGTTATTTATTGATCAATTTGAATGAAATAAATAACAAAGTCAATCGCAGTTTTAATACCATGAATTGACACTAATTATATATTTTTTCAAAATTAACTTCATTGCCAAATAAAAGTCAACTTTAAATTAAATGGCTGCATATACTTTTCTTATTTTATTATATTGGACATTTTTTTTCTCAACCCAATTATGCTCGATATGTTGATTTTAATTTAATATTTATGCTAAAAAAATATGTATAATAAATCTTGTTCACATGATTTTTGGCAATAAATGAAGTGTGCTTTGAAACAAAATTGGTTTTTTTAATATTGATCAAATTTATAAATAGAATTAGTATGTATAATCAGCTTAGAAGATTCAACACAATTTGTCAACCAACCGAACAAAACAAAAGCTAGTATTTTTTAAACTTTACAATAGTTCAGTGTTTTTTACGCGTGGCGCATAAAGTTAAATTTCGAGTTTAGAAAAGCCCCTCGACAAATTTTCTACGCGGGGCTTTTCTAAACTCGAAATTTTACTTCATGCTTAGTCTGGTAGTGAACCGTCAAGATTTTCAACATGTCGAGATTTTGGATATATCTAGATTTTTGTCGATTTATTTACAGTTTGTTATTATATTAAATGCAACTTTAATATTTAATAAATACTGTTTTTCTTAGTAATAGAATATTCACCCATTAAGAGCCGAGAAAATTATTTTCTATGAATTTAATGAATGCTTTATTACAATACATACGTTGATTTTATAAAAGAATTAAATTTAAAGTTCGAACGAGTGTTTCCACTCCCAGACTAAGCATGAAGTAAAATTTCGAGTTTAGAAAAGCCCCGCGTAGAAAATTTGTCCTACCCTCGACAAATTTTCACGGGGCGTTTCTAAACTCGAAATTTTACTTCATGCGCCACGCGTATAAAACACTGAAATGTTGTAAAGTTATAAAAACACTTAAAAAAATAAGTCTTAATCAAAATATTGAAATAACAAATTTTTTACATTTTTCCTTTACTTTTATTCTACATTAAGTTGTAACGTCGGTACTTACTTGTTGTTTTGTTATCATTAATGGCATAACCTCACAATAAATGACATTTGTCAATTTTTTTAATAAAATAAAAAAATATAGGCAGCTATTTAAAAAAAAAAAATGGCTATTATTTGGGAATGAAGTTATTATTGAAAACTGTGTTCTGCATAATACCACTTAATTAGGAGAATTTTTCTTGTGTAGTGTAAATCATTTCGTAAACATTTACATTAATCAAGTGACAGCGATATCTTTTGCCATTTCGACATCCGCAATTGTTTCAATTCCATGGCATGTCATTATTTTGATAAAATCACATTACTTTTTCTTAATTATTTTCACTTAGAGAAACTTAAAGTGATAAACGTTAACACGAATGAATTCAGAATTGTTCTTTCTACAATCGGGATATGAAGGTATACTTTATAGAAAAAATCCCTTTATAGTTTTTTAAAGACTTACGAAACGAAAAGCGAAAAGCGATCCTTTCTAATTCAACGTATCAAACTTTTATATTTTATTAATCGTATACCATAATATAATATAAAATGCTAAATAAGTTGAAACGGTATTTTTTTTATTGAATTGTTTTCTCAATTTCGTTATTTTGTTAATTGGTTCCGTTCTGCAGGCTGTTCATTTGATGTCTTGCTAAATATCCGGATACATAAGGTTTTTATGTTATGAATGTTTGAGATTGAAATTTCGATAAAAGTGAAATCTTAAATATTGTACAATCCTCCTTTTCTGTCGACAGTTACCAAAGTGAACCGCATTATAATAACAATTAATGAAGTGAGAGTTTCTCAAACTTTGTGCCTGGAAACAATGGCTTTTTTTCAAACGATCATAACATAATAATAGCCTAAAATGTCTCTAATTAAAACACTCCATTTTCCGGTGATATGTATGTTCCAAATTTACGTTAGTGTAATTAAATCTAAAATATGTTTATTATTAAAATGCAATAGATTATGAATATAAAATTACCACAATATTGGTATAAACCGCAAATAGTAAGTCCTGATTAAATAGACTACTAATAAAGTTACTTGTTATTATTAGTATCTACAGGGAATTTTTAATAGCCAGAATTATTTTAACATTACGATTTGTACATTTTCACACATTCGACGTTTTTCATTAGCGTCCAATTTGAAGATTCTAATGAATGTTTCCACTTCTAGGTTAAACATGAAGTAAAATTTAGAGTTTAGAAAAGCTTGAAAATTTGCTTTGGTCGCTCCGCGAAGCGGGGAAACAAAATTTTCTGGCTTTTATAAACTCGAAATTTTACTTCATGTGGTGCCATGCGTATAAAACACTGATTTCAAGAAAAGTTCAACCCATATCGCTTTGGAATACTGCTTGAGTAATGCTTCGCCGAGCGAAAGAAACCAAATTTTCAAGCTTCTCTAAACTCGAAATTTTACTTCATGCGCCACACGTATACACTGATTTCAAGTAAAATTCGAAATATATTAGTAAACAAGTATGGCTAAAGACGTATATTCTACACTTCACTTTAAATCAGTGTTTTGTGCGTGTGGCGTATGAAGCAATATTTTGAGTTTAGAAAAGCCTGAAAATTTGGTTTAGTCGCTTCGCTTCACTACGCGACGAGACCAATTTTCAGGATTTTCGAAACTCTAAATTTTACTTCATGCTTCATCTAGGAGTGGAAACACTCGATAGAAGCTTCAAATTAAAAATAAAAAACGAACCACTGAAAATTTACAAATCGGGGTTAGTATACTTAAAAAAAAATGTAACTGTATGTAATTAACATTTTAATATCCTATAAAATTGTTTTTAATTATCATAGTTATTGTAAATAACACGGTTATAATAATTTACAGAAGCCCTACTCCAGAGTAGACCTCTGCCACACATACCGAGCGTCCCAGAATCTGATCCACCAGGTACACTAAGCGCGGGCGGCGCATGCGCATTGGCCTCAGGTGGTACTTTAGGAAACCTAACCAGCACTCTGGGTTCTACTGGGGCACCCACAACACCTCTGTCATTAGAAACTGCCAACCGATGGACTTCCAAAGAGAATCTCCTCGCCCAAGAAGAGGATGATCCGCAGCTCTTCGTCGCCCTCTATGACTTCCAGGCAGGCGGCGAAAATCAATTAAGTCTGAAAAAAGGTAAGATACAATTTACCATTGCTAGGTTCCAGCTTTAAATTTGTCTATCGATTACTTATAGGTGAACAAGTTAGGATACTAAGTTATAACAAAAGCGGAGAATGGTGCGAAGCACACTCTACATCGAATCAAGTAGGCTGGGTGCCTTCAAACTACGTAACACCAGTAAATTCCCTAGAAAAACATTCTTGGTACCACGGTCCCATATCACGAAACGCCGCGGAATACCTCTTATCATCGGGCATCAATGGCAGTTTTTTAGTCAGGGAATCGGAAAGCAGCCCTGGCCAAAGGAGCATATCCTTAAGATACGAAGGCAGGGTTTACCACTACCGAATAAACGAAGATTCCGAAGGAAAAGTCTACGTGACGGCGGAGAGCAAATTCAATACACTAGCCGAATTAGTGCACCACCATTCGATGCAATCCGATGGGTTAATAACGCAACTGTTATACCCAGCGCCTAAACACAACAAGCCGACAGTGTTCCCTCTAAGTCCCGAACCCGATGAATGGGAAATCGACCGTACTGATATTGTGATGAGGCATAAGTTGGGTGGAGGACAATACGGGGATGTTTACGAGGCCGTGTGGAAGCGGTATAACATGACCGTCGCCGTTAAGACTTTGAAAGAGGACACAATGGCCTTAAAGGATTTCTTGGAGGAGGCTGCTATAATGAAAGAGATGAAGCACCCGAATTTAGTGCAGTTGATGGGCGTTTGCACGAGAGAGCCGCCGTTTTATATAATAACGGAATTTATGAGCAAAGGGAATTTGCTGGATTATTTAAGGCATGGCAATAAGGAACAAATTAACGCGGTGGTGTTGATGTACATGGCGACGCAAATCGCCAGCGGGATGAGCTATTTGGAGAGTAGGTGTTTCATACATAGGGATTTGGCGGCGAGGAATTGTTTGGTCGGAGAAAATCATCTAGTGAAAGTCGCCGATTTCGGCTTGGCGAGGCTGATGAGGGACGATACGTACACTGCCCATGCCGGTGCAAAGTTTCCTATTAAATGGACCGCTCCTGAGGGTCTGGCCTACAATAAGTTTAGTACGAAGTCGGATGTGTGGGCTTTCGGGATCTTGTTGTGGGAGATTGCGACGTATGGGATGTCGCCTTATCCTGGGGTGGATTTGACTGATGTTTATCATATGCTGGAGAAGGGCTATAGGATGGAGTGTCCGCCCGGTTGTCCGCCCAAGATTTACGAGTTGATGAAGCAGTGCTGGCAGTGGAACGCGCACGAGAGGCCTACGTTCAGGGAAATACACCACTCGCTGGAGAATATGTTTCAGGAGTCGAGTATTACTGAAGGTTGGTTATTTTTTAATTTTCCTTTCTCTTATCAGATATGCAAGCCAGATCTGTCAACTTCCAAGTTTTCTTAGAATTCCTTTATTTTCTATACATTAGCAATTTAATTCACCCAAATTCAAACGGTCTTTAATTTAAATGCAAGACACTGTAACACCTTGAGTTATGGCGGATTTAACAAATATAGCACCTGTAATCATATGATATGTTATTTCCAATATTTAGAGGTAGAGAAACAGCTACAAGGAACTGATACTCAGCCAATGACGCCCCACATGTCCTTCAAGAAAACGCATTCTGGAAGCACAGGGAACTTACACGGACTAGTCGGACTTTCGGACCAATCAGGTAAATCGATTCAACAATTTAACCCGCGTGCCATCTTCATCCATTCCCGTTACAGAAAACATGACTGTGACAAAACTGAGCACGTTCACCGGCGGCTCGTCGTCAAAAAACAACGTGCAAATGCGCCGGCCGACGAACCGCAAGGGCAAACAGGCGCCGGCGCCCCCGAAACGGACGAGGTAAGCCTTGAATATCCCGAGGGCGCGCAAAAGTTCCAGTCAATTAATCCGCTTGGTTTCAGCCTTCTGTCTTCTTGCAGTTCCTTCCGAGACAGCACTTTCGACGATCAAGGCCAGGCCGACAATCAGGACGACGGATCCGACTTAAATGGTATTAATAAACGATTTAAAGGTATCTTATGTTTACGATTTCAGGATTGGTGGTTCTAACTAACAGGAATGTCCGAGTAACAAACACCTGCAAGTGTATATATCTAACTGCACATTGGTTTTACTTTACTTGATTAACAATTAATCTTCTCTTATTTTTACTTGAATAAATATAATAGTACAACTGCACAACAAAGCATGTCTCCGAATGTATAATCTGCAATATGAAATAAGTTGAGAATATGTTATGTTGTGCTGTACTGAATTTTATAATTCCCTTAATAATTTATTAAAAAATTCTAACCATAGCTATAAAATAAGTTTTAGAAAAACGCATGACACATATTTTTCAACATACGATGAAAAACTTGATACCAACATCTGACTTAACGTGGCTGTATTTTTACGTTGAAATCACTCATAGCACTTTAAAGGTTGGTTCCACTACAATGCTTTCAGTATATTCAGGGACTTTTTTCTTTTAAGTGTACATATCACATATATGCTGTATTCGTTCAGCTATTTGTTGTGATGGAACAAATCTATATAGCCAGTCTTGATAATTAAAAGCAAAGTTTACATCAAAATCAATTTAATAGGGATCACCAGGGATTTACAAAATCTGACTGCTAGCACTAAAGGAGACAGCGAAAACGAATTACAGGACCAAACCCCGGACACCGATGATTCGGGCGCCCATTCCTACCCAGAAGTTTCCGGCTCGGCCTTCGTCGTTCCCGGCACCGGATCCTTCAAGCGCGCCCCTATTATGGGCAACCGTGGGTTGGAACAAAGGGGAAAAAAATCAAAAACGTACCCGCCCAAAGAATCACAACAACAGGTTGCACCCTCCCCTTACAAATACCTAATCCTTTTTTCTAATCTAAATATTTTCAGGTGCAGGTTGCTGCCTTAGAGGTTCAAAATGTTAAGAAGGCCATTAGTAGGTACGGTACTCTACCGAAAGGGGCTAGAATCGGGGCGTATTTGGAGTCACTGAGGCAGAACGGCATTTCTAATAATCAGGAACAGAGTCTGCATCAGCAGAATGTTCCCGTGGTCGAGCAGAAGGAGAATCAGCGGTCGCTCTCGCCGCGGACTAATATTAGGACGCAACCGCAGATGATTCGGAGTAATTCCTCTAGTGGTGTCACCACTTTTCATGCTCCGCATCCCCCTAGCTCGCCTACTGCTTCAAAGTTTAACAGGAATAGGAATATGACTAGGAATAATACAGCGGATTTAGGAAGTAGTTTAAGGACTTTCAAGGTTAGTCCGCATAAATTTATACCAATGTGTTTATCGAAGTACACACGGCGTATCACACACTGGCGTCACTGCTTCTTGAATTTTAACGGATTCTCAGAACATTTTTATGTAATTAATAATAATATTCCTTACCACATCTCAACCTGTATTTCTACAGGCCTCAGAAGTTCAGAACTTTTGTTGATGTAGGTACATTTCCATCATTCGATGCGAATGTACCTACAACATCTATAATTCTTAAAAGAACATTTTTTGTACTTAAAGGTCGCACAAAATCAAAATAGTTTTCGTGGAGGCAGCCCTTCTAGATCTGTCCAACCAACACTAGCAGATCTAGAATTCCCGCCCCCACCGACGGACCTACCTCCACCTCCTGAAGAATTCGACAGTCCTATCGACATCATAGATGGCTTCATCTCGATGAACACTTCAATGGAGATGAAGAAAAAACGCGTGCCAATCTCTCCTCTCACTTCAAAAAAGTTGGACAATGAAAACGACGAGAATAACGACGTCAGTAATCTCCAACCGTCTGTAGAAGAAGCCAGCTCTAGGTAGATAATGCGTTGTAGTCATGGGCTGACTCGAGTGATAATAATCGAATCATTCGATTACTAAAATCATCAATTATTTAATAATCAATTATTATCATGTAAATGATTATTCAAATGATAATATTAATAATTATTCACATGATAATATAGATGATCGTTTGAATAAAGGTTTAAATGGTAATATGAATGATCTGATCATTCAAATGGTTATAACTTTTCTTTTAGGTATACATATGCCTAGGCTTCTCTAAACTCGAAATTTTACTTCATGCGTCACGCGTATTAAACACTAAAATCACTGAAATATTGTGAACAAGTGAACTTCACTTAAAAATCAGTGTCTTGTGCGCATGTTAATTTAATCATTCGAATGCCGATTCCAATGATCATTTGAATGATCATTCGAATGATCACTCAATTGATCATTCGAATCATCAATTAAATGATCATTCGAATCATCAATTGAATGATCATTCGAATCATCAATTGAATGATCATTCAAGTGATCATTTGAATGATGATTTAAATCATCATTCAAATGCTCAGTCAATTAATTATCAAGATCATTTAAGTACCGATTATTCGATTATTGAAATCATTTGTTAACGCCGATCACTAATGTGCTATAATAATAACATTTCGGGATTTTTATGTTTGTATTTGTAGGTTTGGAGTTAGTCTGAGAAAAAGGGAGCCTTCTTCTGATAGCTGTAGCAGCGTGAATAAGGAGGATAATAAAGATAGAAGTCCGCAAAAAACGAGTCTGAGTTTAACTAGTCCGAGTATTGAAGGGAAAAGCCCGATGAGTATAGATTCTGATGTGCCCACTGTTGGTTCTCCACTTGATTTGCCACCGCCTTCATTTCCTGAATTAGGTAGGAATAAATTCTTTAACTGCACCTACTAACTTTGCTTTATCTCTGCTTCTCCTTCTCTCCCTTTCCATTTTTGTTTATCTGTTCAAAACACTGCCGCAACTATTTGTTCGACATCTATTTTCCATCCACGCTCTATGTTTTAAACTAATTATTAATTTATTTCAGACGAAGATAACGATTCTGAAGACAATAAATCAAAACTCTTGAAAAATAACAAAATCGTCAAGGAAATGGAATTGAAGCTGGTTGCTGAAATTAAAGAGCGCTCCGATCAGAAACACAAAAACCCCCGTGAATCTCCCGACACGCTGGCTGTGAGTAGCATTAGTCATGATCCCGTCTCCCAGTTGGTCTCCGAGTTATCCGAGCAGATGCACCTGGAGAAGAAAGAAACCAAACAGCAAGTCGAAAACAACAGCGGCGCTTTCCTTCCGCAGCTGAAGAAAGTCGAAACCAAAAAAGGCGTTCCTAAAGATAAGAATGATAGTGTGGATTCGGGGATTATTATAGATTTCAAGTCGCGGTTGAGGAAGGTGGATAACGGGAATGAGAAGAATAAGGAGGAGGAGGACAGAGTAGTGGAACAAAATAAGAATGTCATTGAGATTGAGGAGGTGAATAAGCGGGAGAGTACGGCAAGTAGTGATAGTGGAAATTTACGGATCGAGGATGGGGAGGATAAGAGGAAGAGCACTGGGAGTATCAGTAGTTTGAAGAAATTGTGGGAGCCGAAGGAGACAAGTGATGGTACAGGGAATATACAATTGAGTCCTAAATTAGCTGTGAAGAATAATAAAAATGAGGAGGTGATAAGCGAGGTGTCTCCAAGTGATTTATCGGACGAATCTGTTAGGAATAAATCCGAGAAGCGATTATGGCCTCCACCAAATGATGAAAAACCGCTAATACCCACCAAACCCCCAGTCAAGGCTCTGAAGCCCATATTAACAAACAGGCCAGCGGGTTCGGCGATTTACGCAACCCCAATCGCCCCAAGTTCCAACAAACCCCCGATTTCAGCGAAGCCCATCAACTTGGAAACCCGAACACCCGACGAGGATGTCAACGTTAAAACAAACGACAACAAAAGCGGGAAGGACAACATCCTAGAAATATCCCAAGCGCTCCAATCGACCTTGAACAGTATTAAAAGCAACCCGACGGTTTCCTCTACAACGTGGCTACAACTCTCTGATATAATCGGCGTATTACACACATCCTGCATGGATTACGCGGATAACGTAATCCCGGCTCACACCAAGTTTCAATTCCGTGAACTCTTGACTAAACTCGAGTTACAGGCGAGGCAGTTGCGCACCGCCGGTTCGCGTAACTCCACCGAAAACTCAAGGTATCTCAACGAAGTCAACAACACAATAAAGGATATCGTTAACGTGGTTATCCGGTAAGTCTCTCGCTTTGCGCGGAAAACAGGAAAAAGTTGAACACACACACAAAAAAAAAAACAATCGTATACACTATTCCATGTATTTTTGACTGTGTAGGACCACTTATATATAATCATTTTTTATGTAGGTAAGTCATGCATTTTTGGAGTATATTTTAGTATGTGCGTACATATTTTCCCCCTCAATTCAGATTAAACAAAAAAACATTTTTTTTATATACAGGGTGTCTTGGGAGGAATCTGCCAAACTTCAAGGGTGTATTACTTAGGTCATTTTAAGCAAAAAAGGTTATATCAACATGAGTCCGATTCGGAAAGGTTAGTGAATTATGGCTCGTTGAAGAAACCTGTTCAAAATTGTAAGGAGAAGGCTTTGAAAAGCATTTATTTACTGCTTTTCTCTTATAAGTGACATCAAAACGAAGCTTACTCCATAATTCACTAACCTTTCAATTCGGACCTATGTTGATACAAGTTCTTTTGCTTAAAATAACTTAAGTAATACACCCCTGAAGTTTGGCAGATTCCTCCGAGGACACCCTGTATATTTATATATATTTAGAGGCAAATATGAATTTACGAGTATGCAAAAAGTTGTTTAACAAGAAAGTGTTTTTAATACAATGAAACAAATAACTAATTTAAAATCAGAGCTGGGCAGGATTTCAATCTTTATAAAAGGATTTGAATACTTACAAAACGATTTGAATCCTCCAAAAGGATTCGAATCGTCAAAAGTAATTGGAGTTCATTGTTAAGATTCATACAATTTTTTTTGTTTCTGAATTTCATATTAAATCAGTGTTTTATACACCTGGAGTATGAAGTAAAATATCAAGTTTAGAAAAGTTTGACAATACTACATTTCTATTTAGTTTTATAATCTGAACATGTTTCTCATAAAACTTTTATTAATTACATTTAATATTTTGGCATTTCAAAGTTGATTTTGTCATTAAATCTTTTACCGACCCCAAATTTGACAAAAAAAGTCTTTTGTAAATATTGACATTAAATCTTTTGATTTACTATATTTGGTTTAAAATTAAAATACAAAATATACCATACGATTTTAACAATCAGATTATTCCAAATTTCAAACATACTCAGTTCATAAGTTTTGTTAAGTTCAATTGTATTAAAAATACCTTTTGCTTAAGTTACAAATCTCACATTACGTTCCTGAATTTGTATATTCGTTTGTTTCCTCAAATCGAAACTTTTTGATAAATATTTGCTTCAAATCGAGAGTATAGAAAAAAAGTTCTTATTATTTTCACTAAACTGTGATACCAGTAGATTATTTTATGTATTGATATGCTCAATTGTAATTTATTATTATTATTTTTTAAACTTATTTCAAATATTTTAATCGATAATTAAATATCTTTTATTTATAGAATATTTTACGTTTGTTTATAGCCCACCACACATTCAACAATATTTCACAGAAAATTTACATCAATACATTTAAACTGCAAAGCCTCTTTGAATTAAAAATATATAAATACAATTTAAAGCTACTTGAAACTTTTAGGTTTGTTCATTTTTTGCTGCACTACATTGAACTGAGTTCATGTTAGCATAAATAAACTGCACTTGACACTGATAATTGAAGATGGCCCAGTTCATGTAATGAACAGATTCAGTGCAAAAAGTGCTGCACTAGTTTATGTAACAAACTATTAATTGCTATTGCCTAAATTGTAAATCTACTATTTTGTTCATATATTAAAGTCAGTCTAAAATTACTTAACTAATTTTTATTACCAGTACCTTTATTGTTGGTTTAAATTTATTCGTTAATTAAACTTACTTGGAAATTATAAAACATTTCTTCCATCTCATTTATGTCAAAAACTATCAACCATTATTTTTGGGTCAGGTATGTAATAAAAACCAGATATAAACTAACTATTTTTAATGTATAGACAAACAAGTAAGTTATTTAAGAGTAGCACAGTTTTATTCCTTTGTTATAAAAATGAACAAGTTTTTGCACGATTTGAAATAGCATACCACAAGACTGGCAATTACATTTTGTATTAAAATTTCTTGACTAATTTATTTAAAAACCTTCGATAAGAGATTAATTTAATACTAACATAATCAAACATGTATTGATGTAATTTTCTTGTTTAGTTTTAACCGGCCATTTATCAACTGAATTGAAAATAACAAAAAATATTCAAAATGACAATTATGCTAGTCTTCATTTGTAATATATTTAAATATATTTTTCATTTATTAATTATTATTATTATTTGTTTCGGGTATGTGAAAGTGTATGTGTATTTAGTTTTTAAGAATACGAAGAATACTGAAAATAAAAATAAGGAAAAAAATCTTAGACATATAAGAACACTATTTTGTACAATCCAAAGATAAAATTAGAGGTGTAGCGTGACTGTCTTTTTTATTAATTTTCGTGTGCGATCGCCGCTATTTTTTAAAGAAAACAACACTTGTGTATTATTTAAATTTTGTGAAATGTTTTTTTATTTTATATGTACATATTATATATTTTAGCCTCTCATTAGACTGAAACTGATGATAAAAAAATAATGCTAATAATTATGATGGTTACTTTTTATTCTTCCATTGAAATTTTCAACCAAAGTTTTGTGCAAGATTCTAAAGTGATTTTTAAATAATAGATACAAACTAATGTAAAAAATGTTCAGTTTTGGAGGTAAAAGTCATTAAGTGCTATTAATTTTATTTATACTTGGTGATTTTTATCTTTAAACTGAGGAAATATATATTAATCGTATGGCTTCAAGTTGGCCATTAAAAAAATATATATTTCAAAACTATAAATTCTCTCATGTTGGGGAAAGAATAAGTATCGAGAATATATATTTCGTCATTGTTTTACAGTAAAGATTGTTTAAATATTTCTGTAGATTTAGTAAAAATTCAAATTAGGTTTTCAATTACAAATGAACAATAAACATGAAATGTCTCGATTTAGATGTTTATCTTAGTTTACGTGTAATTAATATAAACACACATTAACTGAATTGAAACCGTTAACAAAAGTAGATGTATTTGGACTTTGCAATGATTAAGGACAATGATTGATTGATTAAAAATTAAATTATTTAAAAACCATATGGAAACTTGTACTACTCATCACCCTTGAATACATTTACATATAACAATGAGGTATATAAATTTCATTATACAGAAATTTAAGAATTATTTTTGTATCCAAGGGTAAATTCTTTATTTTGATTATACTTAGAAAAAAAAAACGTATTTAAATTTAAAAAAATAAAGAAAGGATTCATATATTTTCTGGTGTGTGTTATATAAACATATTACAACGATATACTCAAATAATTGTGAGAAAAAATAATAGTTCCGCAAAAGAAGAAACGCTATTACGTGTCCATTTATTAATTAGCGTACATATTGTATCTGTATGATTTTTATTTTTGGATAAGAATTTTGTGGACCATCTTTTTGACTTTTCTGTTCCATTGTGCCATTAGGTATTTCAAATCATCCGAAAAATGCGAAAAATAAAAAAAAACAATGATATTCTAAATATGGATGAGAGTGTAGTTGTTTAAAATGAGAAACAAAATTAAATATCTTGATGCTATCAATAGGAGCGCAGTTTTTTATATCTCTTCTGTTTTATCGTCATTCTTTTGTATTGTATATATTTATATCCATGCTGCATTTTTGTACAGGCTTTTTAGATAGGGGATAACAGACTGTATCTACTTAAAAATAAATTTGCTAATAATTTAATATTACAGATGGTTTTTCATTTACATTTACTGTTTCATTCCATTACTAATTTTTACAAATCCGTACTCATAAAATCAGTAATAAATCAGTTATTAGCACACTAATCATTTTGTCTCAATAATCATGAGTATTAATTATAGTTCGGTATTATTTGAATAAATTTGGAATTATATATTGTACATTCATTGTACAACAACCATATAATGATAGCTATTAATCACGAGAACGATGTTTACAGAACGAGCCGTAGGTGAGTGGAGCAGTTTGTTCTAATGATTAATAGCCATTATATGCGGGTTATACACTATACTTTGTTCGTGACAACAACAATATGTAACACAACATTTTTTGTATAATATATTTATCAAAATGAATGGAGACACAAATTAGCGCGGTTTAATAACCACATTAAAGTGTTTAATGAAATTGAGTGTTTAAATAATGCACATATTATAAGATTGTTGTGAACAAAGATAATTCTTTCATATCAGGAATATAATTTAGGGCCAGTTGCACTAAATACGTTGAACTGGTTCAACTCGGAGCTTGAGTTCAAAGTAACATTAGTATAATGGGAACTGTCATCTTTTTACTTGTTCCATAAAGTAAAATTCAGCTTCAAGTCGAGTTCAACGTTTTTGGTGCAACTGGACCTTAATGTTTTTTCTTAAATTTTGTTTTTACAAATCATAAAATTTTTGTTTTTACAAATCTACAACTTATTTAAAGTAATGTAATTAAGAAATAAATTCAATATAAAAAACTATTAGTTAGTCATATTCCATACTTGTTCTGCTACTTTCTTGATGAAACCAAAATTTTAAATTGGGTAATAACACTTGTTTTGTTTCATATTTTTATTATAACTATTAATCAGTTGTCTCGAATTATACATGCAATATACAATATTATTTTTAAATTAGATTAAAAGAAGTAATGAATAATAGTAATTGTATTACATATTGTAATCCATACAATTTCAATTTAATTAGATACACAATTGAAATTCGCTAAATCTTTGAATCCTCTAAGGCCCAGTTGCACCAGAAATGTTGAACTCAAGTTCAAGCTGAACTTAAGTTCAATTGTTCTAATGTCACTTTGAACTCGAGTTTAGAGTTGAACCAGGTCAACGAGTTTATTTGCAACTGGCCCTAAGTCTACTTTCAAAGAGTACATCACTTTTATGTAGTATCAAATTTATACAATACAAATTATTTCGCACAAATTTATCTATCAAAAGATCTCAAAAGTATGACCAATACAAATTATGTGAAAACTTGCCTTTCACTACTTAATATTTCTATGAAGACATCGAAAGTGTCGCCAACACAAATTTTGTGAACAAAAAATTCCCTGCTGCCCATTTCTTTTTCTATACATACATAACCTTATTAGTCCATTCTCGATTGAATATTTATTTAAAAGAGAATTTCCACAAACACACAAGATGAGCGCGAGCAACAAAGGAACTTTTCAACCGGTAAGCACATAATTATATTAAATTCATCAAGAAATTAGAGCAAAATGTCGGATTTATCTAACTTTAGGACTCAGATGTGCATATAACCTACGATGATCAACAGAAGATTAATAAGTTTGCACGACTTAATGCTAAATTGGAAGACTTGAAAGATGAAGTTAAAGCCAAAGAGGTAATTAATAGGTAATGTGGGGAAAAATTGTTTTTGTTTATAATGCATTTAATTATAGAACGATCTCAAGAATATCGAAGAAGCTTGCGATGAAGTTTCTTTGCTAGACGATGACGAGAAAATTCCATATCTTGTCGGAGAGGTTTTTATTTATCAAGGTAGTGAAAAAACTCAAGTAAGTAAACACAATATTATTTTGGCTGATATGTAGAACATGATACAAACTCCATACGCAGTAGTGTGGCTTCAAGTTTTGGTGCTTTCGTAAAATTTTAAATTGGCCTCTTGCCTGTTGGTTTGATAAGCAAACAAAAAAAATAGGTTTTACATATTTTCACCAGCGATAGATGATGAGCAAAAATACAGAGTCTGAAACATTGACCGATGTAACTTTGGCGACCGTTCGGTATTCCGTCAAGTGTCTAGCTGCCATCGGCCAATATTTTGAACATCTAAAGTACCCATGTGCTTAACTGAAGACAGTATTACATGTATGATCAGTATTTAAATGTATACAAACACACAATAAATAGTTTTCATTCCTTAAAGTATCCATTTTGGATATGTAGAACATGATACAAACTCCATACGCAGTAGTGTGGCTTCAAGTTTTGGTGCTTTCATAAAATTTTAAATTGGCCTCTTGCCTGTTGGTTTGATAAGCAAACAAAAAAATAGGTTTTACATATTTTCACCAGCGATAGATGATGAGCAAAAATACAGAGTCTGAAACATCTAAAGTACCCATGTGCTTAACTGAAGACAGTATTACATGTATGATCAGTATTTAAATGTATACCAACACACAATAAATAGTTTTCGTTCCTTAAAGTATCCATTTTTCTGTGATGTAAAAATTTGATTAAAACATCTTTATTATTCCTTGGGCCCCCATTTCACTTGGGCCCTACCTTACACTACTATTTATGAGCATGCGCAAATTTTTTGAAATTTTGATATTTTGGTGATTTTCCAAAGAAAGTGTGGGTGTAAATGTAACCTAACCTATAATCTTGGAACCACCGATCTTGCTGGAACAATGTGCATGTAGTATATTCCACATATTTACCATTATTTTTACTTACAATTTGTAAATGACTCACTGTTCAGATAAAGTTAGTCATCAGGGAACAACAATAAAATGTAAGCAAAATAGAAAGTAAATGCCTACAACACAATAGGTTTAAAATAAGCAATCTAAAGGCCTTGGCCCGTATTTCTGATATTAGTCGTACAATATCTGTCATTTTAGTAGAGATTTTTAACATGTGAATTTGACAGGCGGGCGAGTGATTGTTCAGTCAATTACAGGAATACCGGCCCTGGTTTAATTTATGTGACTGGGCATTATTTAATTAGTCATGGTTCTGTCAATATGACTGCATTTATAGATAGCTGTATCAGTCACAGTCACTGCAATAAGTGAATGATTTTAAAGAATTAGTAGAACAAATTAGGATGAAACATAAGTGTTAAAACACAATTAAGTCAAACTATTGCGGCTTGTAGTTGTGGCTTGCAGCATGTAGTTGCATCTATATTGAGGGGGAGTGCAGCATAGGCAAACTCTTACAATCTGTGGCTACGGCCAGTTGCACTAGAGTAACTTTTGAAATATTTTATTTAAATATACTTTAATCAAATAATTACACATACATTTTTATTTTAGGAATGTCTTGAAACAGCCAAAAAAGGAATCCAAGACGAGATTGCACAACTAAAAGTGGATTCGAAAAAAGTTAAGGAAATCATGGGTGAACTAAAATCCCATTTATACGGAAAATTCGGCAGTCACATAAACCTTGAATCTGATGAATAAAAATTAAGAGTTCATTGGCATGATAACATTTTTTATGCTTTTACGCACGCCTGTATCTGCAATGAATCAATATTTATTATAAACGTTTATTTAACATTGAACATGTATTACTAGCAATTTGTAACCCAATTATAAAAATCAGGAATTTGATTTATATTGTAAAAATGTATCTTTTTTTCTTTAAAATGATCTTTATTTTCAATGGTATGAATTATTACTTTGTATTATTTTTCCAACAAAAGACAAAGAAACTACATGTTACTAGTGTTTTGATGTGTCCTTTAAGATTCTTAAAGGCGTACAACAGCAAAAATAATTATATATTGGGCCCGTTCCTCAGAGACAACAGTTGGGGAATTCTCTGATGAATGGACTAATAATTGTGAACGTGTTTGGGATTTTTGCAATCGTACAAAATAGATCGATTGGTGTTGGCGGGTTAGTTTTCAAAATGGCCAGAGTACCATTCATAAGATACCAACATACATCACAAAAAAATCCAAACCTTTTAAATGTTGAACATTTTGATCATCTGTATCTGTATTGGTCTATTTCTAGGAGCGTTTTCGAATAATGCGCATGCCGGGATTTACCGCTCTGAGAAATTTAAACTGAGCAGCTGTTATATTACATCTGTACTTTCTTTGTTTAAAACAGGAACTTTTTTTTTTATCTTGATGCCTTTCTACCCTTTCAGGTGTAAGGCTAAAAACAGGAACATACGGTGCCGGAATAGAAAATCAAAACATCAACATATTTTAATAGAAATATTTGAAAACTAAGAGTTATTGTTTTAAACTATACTGCCTTTCAAAAAAATCAGAACACCAAGTATTTATTGCACGATTTTAATAAAATTTACACAATTTGATCATGTAAACGAACTGTATCGATGATCAAAAAATCAACTTGAAAAACAAAAAAACAAATGAATAAAAATTAATAATGTGTTGGGCCTCCACGATTTCCCAAACACTCATTAACACGGGTTTTGCAAGCCATTTACATAGGGCACTAACACTGGCCGTAAAATGTTGTCAATATACCGAATCACGTTAAGACTTGCTTCTAAAAAAACTAGAGGAGACCGACTACCATATGCTATCGCCCCCCAAACCATAACTCCCTGTGTAAGAGCCGTATGTCTTTCAACAGCAAATTGTAAAATTCTGCGTTCACCGCGTCGACGTCTCACTCTTCTGCGACCATCATGAGCCCATAAACAGAACCGAGACTCATCGCTGAAGATAATGTTATTCCATTCATGGGCCCAATGTTGTCTTTCCCTGCACCAATCAAGTCTTGCTCTGCGATGCTGCGGAGTAAGAGGTAGACACAATTGTGGACGGTAGGATCTTATACCAAAACTGCGGATTCTTCTGTAAACAGTAGCCATGGATACTCTTTGGCCATTTAGAGCCAACCAGTCATTTCCCAATGCCCGCGACGTTGTAAATCTGTCCCTTAAAGTTGTAAGACGAAGAGCCCGATCTTTACGCTCAGTGGTGCTTCTTGGACGTCGTGATCCAAGTCTACGTCGATTCTCCCCAGCTTCGGACCATCTAGACCAGCAGCGTACGATCACCGATACACTACGGCCTACCCTTTCAGCAATAGCACGAACCGAAAAACCCGCTTCTCGCATTCCAATAATACGACCCCTTTCAAATTCACTTAGATGATGATATTGTGCACGCCGACGAATACGGGGCATCTTTTTATGTTTTACAAACTGAAACGTCAAACTACTCAGAGGCTACTTGGATATTAGAAGCAATTACATTAAAAAATCAGCAGCTCTTCATAATGGTGAAATCAAGGAAAAATACCATTAAATAGTAACCAAAACAATTGATTTTTTGATCATCGATGCAGTTCATTTACATGATCAAATTCTGTTAATTTCATTAAAATCGTCCAATAAATACTTTGTGTTCTGATTTTTTTGAAAGGCAGTATATTTTATTTTTGATAGGATTGAATTATTATAATTATTTCTTCTTTTAAAATACATTTATAACAGCTGTTAACAAGCATAATTTAGTGTGTCTTAAAAAGTTATTATAAGAAGCAGAGGAGCACTTAACTGGTTAAACTTAACTTTGTTGAAAAATCAAAACAGAATGCAAAAGTGTTCTATTTACAAGTGTATTTACGAGTCTATCGCAAGCATTTTCATTATGAACAATTGTGCAGTGCCTGAGATGAAGTCGAATTTTAAAAAATAGAGGATATTTTATGAACCGACTCTGGCTCTGGTTGGTAGTAAGGAAACAATTTACATTTTGTGATTATAATTTATTCCATTTAAATATTGTTGTTACTTAGGTTCCAACAGATGAAAATGTAAAAATAATAATTTACCCATTTATTAATTTATCTTCATATACAAATTCTTCCTTCCCGCTATGTTTCACATAGAATATTTCATGGAAAATGTGCAAGATGTGTAAGTAAAATAGGTTATCAATATGTATTTTTGTGCGACCGTATGTCTTTTGCACGTTAAAATTATGCGTTGCGAATTTTTATCAAATTTTCATTTGGTTTCTACTCTACAATATCTCGAACTGATCACCTTTTGGGTAAAATGCAGAAACCGGAAGTGAATGTTTAGTCTTATCGTTTATGTTTACTCTTAGCGTTGTCTTCGTATCTCGTAAATGAATAACATAATTGTATTTTTTTAAATAGAAGTAGATAATCTAGAAATAAAGATTAATTGTGTACATACTTTTTAGCATCTCTTTGTATTTATAAGTTATTTATATAAATGTGATTTTTTTAATTTTATTTTTTTATGTTGCTCTATATCTGTAGGCTCTAGAAATAAATGGAAGGAATAATCGATATATCAATTGTATAGAATTTTAATTTGCGGTCGGTACCTGTGTTGGTCATAGCAGATTTTTATTTTAAAGTGTCCCCTTTTCTGTCGGTGGAGCCAATTTCAGTAGGTCGCCAGGATCGTATGAAACGGCCATACGTCATGCGATCAGGGCCGGTATTCCTGAAATTGATCGCACGATCGGTCGTCCGCCAACTGTCAAATTCACATGCAGGGTTGCCAAAATCAGTGATTTTGTCACCAAATCTGGTGGTTTCAACTTTTAGATTCAGACAAATTGTTTGTGATTCAGACGGAACTTTTTTCTAGTGTTTGTTGGATATTTTTAGTGACAATCTAGTGATTTACTGTCATGAGAAAGCGATTAAAGATAAAACAGTCGAACATGCCAAAATACTGTCAAAACTATTAATATTCGGAAATATCTATCTTTACATTCATAAAAATGTCCATGTCCAAATTAATCATACACTTACATTTCTAAGAAGTATATTTTAAACTTTACTAGAAATCAGTGTTTTATGTGCGTGGCGCATAAAGTAAAATTTCGAGTTTAGAAAAGCTTCACGGGGCTTTTCTAAACTCGAAATTTTACTTCATGCTTAGTCTGGGAGTGGAAAACACTTGTTTAAAACTTTAAATTGAAAAAACAACGGATGTCGGAACATTTTCAGGTTTTTTAAACTCGAAATTTTACTTCATGCTTAATTTGAGAGTGGAAACACTCGTTAGAAACTTTATTAAACGCTTTTATAATCTAACCTAAATAACTCTTCACTAACCTAACCCGACAAATTGAGAACTAACATAACCTAAAAACGGATACAGACGACAACGTAACTTACCAATCAAGCTAGTATTAGGTTAGATGAAATTAATAATCATTAATTGACGTCCAACTTAACCTAAGAAATTGATAATCTAACCTAACCTGAAAATAGTTACGCATAACCTAAACTGATTTCACGATGTATCATCTAACCTATCCCTAGCTCAAATGCCAATTACTTTATTCATTTAATTAGAACTGCTATAAAAGTTCAGCCGTAAGTTAACCTAACTTGTATAAATAACCTAACCTAACCTAAACTAATTTCACAATCTATCTTCTAACCTAACCCTAGCTGAAATGCCAACTATGTATATTCATTTAATTAGAATTGCTACAAAAGCTCAGCCGTAAGTTAATCTAACTTTGGTGGTTACATGTTATCAAATCTATCCTGACAAAATGCTACTTAAAATAACCTAAACAACTTTCTCTAAAGTTCGATAAACTGCTAAGAAAGTTATAATAGCTTAGATAGCTATTAGTTAACCCAACTTATATAACTGTTATTCAATCTAACCTAACTTTTGCAACTGTTATTTAATTTAACCTAACTTTTCACCATGTGAAATAGCAAGTTAGATTAGGTTAGATGTGATAACATGCACCATATTATCATATCTAATCTAATTTATCTAACTTAACTGTTATCATTGTCAGATTAGATATTATTAGATAAAGAGTTGGGTTAAATAATTTTTTATTTAACATAACTGTAATCATTATGTTAAATTAGATATTATTAAATTATCACGTTGAGTTATTTATATGCTAAATAATCTAATTTTGTATCTATCTCAATCTGGTTTAAATGAAATCCTACAATCTTGTTGGTATTTCACTTAAACTTAGTACATGTTGTCAAACCTAAGCTAAATTCACAATTGAAATCCTATTTTAACTTTGTTTGTATAACTGAGACTTTATTGACCCTTTAACTACCGGTATTTTTTTTTAATTTCAATTTGGAGAGACTCTAAATTATTTTTTAGCGTGAAAGTTAACGAACGTCCGATAAATCATAGTAAAAAAAAAATATTGCATTGTATGCCGCTTCAAATTTGCTTATTGTAATAAAATAATGAACAGTAACAAGTGACTTATTTATGCTAAATCGCCGGATCGAGCAATTTCTGTCAAGTTGCTTATTGAAGACACCCGTATTTAAAGGTTTACGTGATAGTTTCGACAACTTTAACTTGTCATTTTCAAACTGAAAGTGACAAAATGACAAGTTAAAGTTGTCGAAACTATAGTCACTTAATAAAGTCTCAGTCATACGAACAAAGTTAAAATAGTGTTTCAATTGTGAATTATGATGTATAACGAAGTAGAAGCCTCCACCGTTAACAGTTCTAGACTAAATTGTCATTTAACCTAAGCAAATGCTATCCAACATAATTTCAATACAGATTTGTTAAAGATAACTAAATGTTTATAGCTGTTGAGTCTTAGACATTGAGTTTTACACAGGGTGCCTCATTAGTGCGTTCTTGAAGGATATATCGGCTCACGTTAAAGATAGAAAAAAAGTATTTTCACTAAAGTTGCTTGGTTTTAAGAATTGCATAACCTAACAATATTTTTATGTATACAGGGTGCACCATAAAGACAGTCGGGGATGCAACTTGCTTATTTTAAATGGATCACCCTGTATATTATTTGGTTTTTGAATCCCTATCATATCAATAGTAAAATTATAGTATAATGCATCTTTGGTTATTATACGTTTTTTTATTCATTAACGTTAAATAGTGTTGTTCTGTTAATTTGTATTTGCTTTATTCATGTTATAACAAAACATAAAATCTGGTGATTTCTGGTGATTTTTTAGACAACATTTTCAGACATCTGACAGTCTAGAGTTGGCAACACTATTCACATGTTAAATCGCTATCTATATGACAGATTTCGTGCGACCGAATCGTACGACCAATCTCGGCAATACCGGCCCAGGTCCATGCAGTGAAAAGGGGGTTAACGACCTAGAAAAATAAACACTCTAGAAGGTTCACCCCCATGTATTCATTTTTCAAATATCAAATCAGTAAATTTAAATTATTAATAAACTGAACGTCTGGCAATTTTTTTTCGATTTAGTTGGCGTAATGGCCGTCCAGAGGCGCTCTTTGCAGTATTTTCCAATACATGGGCGGCGTGAACTTTCTAGAGAGTTCATTTTTAGAAGTACCAGAAAAAATTAGGGGGCGTATATTATTACACGTTTAAATATAATCGTGGTAATAGTTGTTTCAAATTCGTTACAGATGATAGTAAAAAAAAATAGGGGGCAAAATAAGGTTGAGATCCTATGGTATAGAGTAATAAGTATGAGATTTTAATGAACGGGACCATTGATTACGTATCGAGATTTATATTATCTATACGTAGCACACAAGTGCTACCAACAACATAAATGATCTCTTGGCAGCACTTTGATCGGGGATATTTTTTATGTTAGTCATTCTTTTGTGTTCCCGAATAGATAGATAATGATAAAGAGAGGTAAAACTGCAAAATTAGTTTTAAAGGTGCTTAGTTTTAAAAGAAATAAAGAATTGTTTTTTTAATATTGCAGAAATATCATTAACATGTTTATTAATTCTGTATTATGATCTGTTTGTTCTGATCATGTTTATCTACTACTATGCTAGATTCCATTACAACTCATAAACTAAGTAAGAGGTTCCTTAACATTTACGCACACGCTCTTGTAATTATTGTCGTTATACCTAATTAGCCGCAGTCACATCAGATTGATAGTTTTAGAAAATGCAACTGTCATTGCCAGATTGATACGTATTGATACAGGTAATTTTTAATAAAATACATTGTTTATCGACTAATTCTTTTGAATTTAAGCATTAAAATAACTTGCGACAGTGAGGAAAAGATGTGTTCGCCACCTGAAATCAGTGAAAAAGCCAAAACTGCCACAAACGATCTCTTACCAGAAAAATCGCGTAAAAGGTACGAACTTGTGAACCGAATCACAAAATGCAAATTAAAATAAATTGTATTTTTCTTAAATTTAAAAAACACGGTTTGATTTCCTTTCTTTACCAATTTTACTTCACATAACGCTAAACAAACAGCGAATATCTTTTTTATCTGTTTAATACTAATTAAATGTGGTCGTAGATAAAGTATAGTACAAAACTCGAGTTGTAAAGCAATTACGCCCTCGTGGAATTACACACTCGCCGCTCCGCGGCGCATGCGTAACTTTTTCCACTCGTGCGTAATATGATATTTACAACTCTTGTTACGTAGTATACTATTACACCCGGCAAATGCAAATTTGCAGGCTTTTCAAAGTCGAAATTTGACTTCATGCGATATAGAAGTAGATTTAAGTGACGGCTGTTTTAAAACTGTAAATAATAACATTCTTCCACAGCATTTTTTACTGCTAAAGCCCCACTTTGACTTAAATGCACACTTTAATCATTCACTATAATGATTAAATGTTTCTTCCTGTCTGTGGATTAATATAGTCGAATTTCCTACTTTATTAGAATATTTTTCTGGTTAATATTGCTGTGTTTTTGAAGAAGTGCTAATCGATGACTAAACTTAATCAGCTGAAATGTTTGAATATTGATAAATTGTAAAAAAAACACATTTTTTATACATAATACATTTATTACAATTTTATTAGGTACACAAAAATTTACAAATAACTTATTTTGACATTAAGATAATAGTCTGACTATTTTCCATAAAACATGGAATTTCATATATTTATATAATATATTTGAATACACTTCCTTTACGTAAGTATTATATATTCAATATAAATATGGAAACTAAATTAACATGCACATCGTCATCACCATCCTCAGCATCTTTAACGTGTAAACAGAAGTCATATAAAAAGAACGGAAATTATTGTTAATATACTTTTTTTTTAAATTATAAACAATATTGCTACGACACGTTTTATAATGGTACTCTCCATCCAAATATATGATATGATATGTTTGAACAACAAACACTAAGTACTCTTTCAAAACTACCATCATTATGTTTATTATTTATTATTGTTAACATTTTAAACACTTAGATTATTATTCTGTTTCTTTTTTTTCTTGTTTTATGGCGTCTAGGAACTAGATAGGTATATATTATTACATGTACTTGTAAGCCTAGATGTATGTTGAAATATATGTTTTGCAATTATTGCCAATTTAATATTATTCAAACGCAACCATGAACATTATAAATAAATAAGTTTAATTGTTTCTTACACCATTTATTGATTTTTTAATAATTGTTATTTTAAAAGGCTCAATCACATGCTAAATTAATTTTTTTATACTTTTTATAGCAACAATTAAAAAAAAATCAACCAATTGTGTTGAAGTCATACTGTCATATTAATCGATGTTAAAAGAGAGTTTTAATAGATCCACTAAGTACTTTTAAGATGCATAGCAGAGTTAAAACTGTCTAATGCCATCTATATTAATAAGGCAGATCATTATTATTTTTATGTTATTTTCGAAAACTTATGTAAATTTTCTTTGAACTATAATACTAAATCATCATTTTGTTCCAAATAAGTTCTGAAAAATATATTTGAACATACTAATTTAATTAATTATTAAAATGGAATATTTATAATGGTAATAGTTAAATATATTAATACTGTACATTTTACGTCACGACGATTTTTCCTCATCGTGGATTATACTCACAACAACAATGTTAAGAAAAAATACAAAAATCGATGTTTTCTTGAAAAAAGCAGCAGAAGTATAAATTATTCATACAGATCGAATCTAACACAACTTTTATTAAACGAGGTTTTAATACTGGGTATCAAAAAGTTCAAATAAATTACATTTTTATCAATGCAACACTTTTTAAAAGATACTATTTAACAATTTTTATTATATTTATTATAATTCGTTTGTTTAAATATAAACCGATGATTTATTTAAATGTATGTATCGTCATAACAAAAATAATGTACAGGACATTTTTCTTTTAAGTCTACATATCCCAATTATGCAATGTAATTTTTCAGAAATTCGTTGTTTTCTCTTAAAAAGTTCAATTTGAAGCTTTAAACGCGACCAAACCAAATGTTCAGGCTTTTCTAAACTCGAAATTTTACTTCATGCGCCACGTGTATAAGGCACTGATTTCAAGTGAAGTCACTTGTACACAATATTTCAGTGTTTTCAGTGTTTTATACGCGTGGCGTGTGAAGTAAAATTTCGAGTTTAGAAAACCCTAGAAATGTTACTTCACGCCTAATCTGGGAGTGGAAAACACTCGATTAAAGCTTTAAATTAAACCCTATTAAAAAAAGCGTACGCATATGTACTTAAAAAAAAAAATCTGTTAAAGTACATTTTTTTTGTAAAATAAAATTTGAATTGTGATTTGTATTAGGTATGTGAAAAGCCCTAGTATTGAATACCTATTTATCAAAATGTGTTATATTTATTCATTTGTCTGTTATACATATTTTCAGAATATTTAATATACTTAATTAAATTGAACCTGTATGAATAACTAACAACAGCGTAAATAATTTGAAAAATCCTACATCTCCCTCTCTATCAATTTATTATCAAAATCCACATTCGCACTCTTATAAAAAAAGCATCCATCCGCACTTAAATAAGAATAAAATAAATAACTTACAAAATAACATCCGAAACTTATACAATACACAAAAAAATAAAAAAAAAACTGTACAAAATATATCAATGTGTGCGTTTGTGTGCGCGACTAAAATTAATAAAAGTTTTTTTTTTTAATAATAATACATATACACAATAATAAATGCTTTTGGTACACGCATTAAGAATTGTATAAAAAAACTTGATTTATTCGAATATATTAATATATTATTTTTTACATAAAAAATAAGAAGACTAAACGTGCGTTCGACCAGCTTTGCCAGAATTTAAAAATACTGCAATTATTATATAATATTATACATATATTTATATTTATATATAGATAAATAAATCACAGTAACACCATCAGTATTTTAAAATTCAGATTTTATATATCTATTATATATGATAATTGGCAAAAGCGAATTTTTATTTGTTTTTCCTTTCAATTAAGACATACAAAATGTTTCAAAAGATAATTGTTTACTGATTCTAAAATTCCTATTAAAAACCGATCCGATTTATAAGTAAACGTTAGTAGACAGTTTCAAATCAGCGTTTATTAAAATACACTGTTATCTGTACTTTCTAAAAATAATAATCTTGTTAAATTCATTCATTTATGAAACGATTTTATAAATAATGGAAAAACGTTTAAAATTTAAATTTGAATTAAATCTTAGACTGCAGAAATATTAAGTTAAACGTAAACAGGCAGAGATTCTGCTGGTCGATTGCCTTGAAAGACTTATGATAATATGAAAAGTAGTTTGTATTATGATTTAACAATAATGTTTACTGATAAATAAAATCATTACTGAACTTGTAATTTGTTATTACAGTTACAAAATTGTTTAAATGGGGTTTATCATTTAAGACTTTAAAATGAAGATATAATTAATTATTCAATACCTATCATTGCGTCAACTGACGAGTGCTATCAGTCAAATATAATTCAATAATGTAAATATATCTCTTCAATATTCCTTATTGATCTTGTTTCAAATAGAATTTTCTTTTGAAAACATTTTGTATGCGACGTCTTATTTTTAATACATTTTAAATTACTAATAGAGGGGGTTTGAGTAGACTTAAGTGGGCTTATTTAATTAATTCATTTACATTTACGTGCTCGGCGACGGAATCTGCGCATGCGCTGGTCCCACTCGTTTTTCCATTCGATGACAATCGAACGCTGCGTTACCCCTAAGTTACCGCTGACTATACCTCCAGGTGAGTCGTCCTTTTCACGGCCCAAAATCAAATAAGACCTGTATAATAATAAAAATCAACAATTATAACATGGTTATGAAAAGTTTGAATGAGTGAGCATTTTTTGTTTTGTACTAAAGTTTTTGCTCATACATCTACTCCAGAATATGGATATTTAAACATACAGATATTTTAGGTTTTAAGTATACATATGCCGATGCAAAGTTTCTAAAGTTTCAGCAAGCGTTTTTTGAATAAAGTTCAATTTGAAATTTCTAACGAGTGTTTCCACTCCTTGATTAAGCATGAAGTAATATTTCGAATTTAGAAAAGTCTGAAAATTTGGTTTGCTTACTTCGCTAGGCTACGCGACCAAACCAAAGTTTCAGGCTTTTCTAAACTCAAAATTTTACTTCATTCTTAATCCAGGAGAAGTTTCAAATTGCATGTATGCATTCGAATGTATATACTTAAAAAAAATTCCCTGCATATACTTAAAAGAAAAAAGAAAAATCACTGTATTTGGCGAAAGAATAAATAAATATGAATCAACTAGAAGGGGTGTAGGTGACTAATAAAAAAAAGAGAAATACAGTTGAAGTTATATCGTATGTTTAATAAAAAAAAACCTTTAGAGTGCCATGATTTTATCTTTTTTTAAATTTAAGTTGGCTACACGCTTTAGGAATTGTCATATTAGACGTCAGACATAATAATTATAATGTATGATTTTAGAGTTGCCAACCTACAATATTTTCCATGGCACTCTAGAGGTTTTATTTTATTAAACATACGATATTATAACTAACAAACATAGAAAAGTGGTTATGTGAATTTACAGAAAATATATTGAATAGCAGAAAATATACAATGAAAGCTCTATATCTTCTTCTTGCTAATTAACATAAAATCTGTTCCCTTTGCATGTAGTCCATTTTTTCAAATTGACACTTACACCCCTCATATGTCTTTAACAATGTAAAGACTTACTTTTAGATTTATAATTTTCTCATGAAATTTGAAGGTGTTACAAAGAATTAACTTACTTGTTTGCTTTGATTTTAGGGCATTTACAGGCCAAATCAGCTATGGGAATGACGAGAGCCATGGTTCCTCTTTTTATCCTGGAATCGATACCTTTCTTGTATATCGACTCTACGGTGACCATGAACCTTGCCCATCCTTTGGTGTGCTCGTCCTCCGGATCTTCTACTTGACTGAGAATTCTCGCCATGATCGCTGCATTGCAAAAGAGATCAATATTTAATACGTATCCGTTCACAGAAATGTACTCTTTTAAAATAAATTAAATAATAAGGGAGAATAAACAAAATAATAAGAATGAATCAAGTTGAAGATATATAAAATTGCTATTGTGATTTGTAAGCAGCGAATTATGATTACTGCAATTTTCTGTCCTCTGCTCTTCTACCAGTTAAATAGCAATTAAGCTTGATGCCGCAATTTATCTTATACGGAGAGTTAAAATCTGCACATTCCACACTACTTCAAAAACGCCAACATGACGCGAATGTAACACGAACACGAACGCAAATACCAATCATACAATTATAATTAACAGTCATGATTCAAGAAATTTATAAACACAATAAGAAATGTATCTCCACACTACACTTTCCTATTACATCTAATAATTTACATCTAAGAAATTAAAAAAAAGAAGTTTGTTAAATGTTTCTTTTATTAAATTTAATTAAGCGTATAATCTAATGATATTGTGTTAGTGTAGTAAATTTGCTCCTTTATATCAAGCAGTTTATGTGTTGAATTCAGTGTGTGTGGGGTGCAACCTTATTATACAGAATAGCCGTAAATGCTGAACTCTAGACCACTTAACAACCTCCAGCAAATTTTACGACCATTATAATCATGTTCTGATGAAGGTTATTTAATTCACTATTTGTGTTTACTATTTTCTCAACATCCACCGTTATTATTAGAATTTAAATAGCAGTGTAAAAAAATCATTTCCAAAAGTTTTATACTTTTGGGAATTATTGATAAATATTATTAAAATCGGGGATCAAAGCACTTTTATTTTTTAATACGTAAAAGATTTATCATAAATAATTTATAAACTATATCAGAGTTGTTATCTTTTAGCTTTAGATTTTATGAGAGTGTAATTTTTTTTTATAAAGTTCAAAAGAAAATGCAAATTGTACGTATTTTAAAAAAATAGCCAAATTTATATCATAGTACTTTAGATCTTTCGAATTTTAACACCAAGATCGAACTCTAATTGATGTTCTATATATTTTTACAGAAAACAATATTTTCTTCCCTTATTCTTTGACGAATTATCAAACATTTTATCAGAATTTGTTTTAGCTTTTATAACTTACCACTACTTCGACTTTGCTCTTAAAAACATTAAAAAACTTATTTGTGTATTAACAATGATGCTTTTTTTATCAAAACCAGTTAATTGTTTTAAATATTTTAGAAAGTATTATTAACAAATATTTCCAAATTGCCTATAATTGTCAAATTTCAAAATCTATAATTTTGTACTGCTTCGATTAAAATCTTTCTAACCTAAAAAAACTTAAAAACAAATTATTCTGTAATGTTATGTTATGTTTATGTTATGTAAAGTTATTTAAATTAAAAAACACTTGGTATTGTTTCACAAATAAAAACTTTATTCCGACTAGTTTCCGTTTGTTACATCATTTTCAAAGGAATGTGCCAGATGAGAAATTAATTCAAGAAACTATTCTTGACATTATTTATTATATGTTTTTATTTTTTTTAAAACGCTGCACAGTATACGATTTAACAAATCTAGCGGGACAAAAGCCATGGACAAGTTTCTATGGTCTATTTTGGTTTAACTGTAATATAAATATAGATAGTTTTCAAAAAAACTATTTAAATGAGTCGATAATAAAATTCAGTAAGAGATTTAAGGTGTATTATCAACAAAACAAATATTTTTTCTTGTAGTTCGTTTTGCATAACTTTAGGATTATGTTTGTCACTTAACTCATGTTGTGAAGTTTTTCGTATTCATAATATGTATCGCTGTGTATACTTTCAGACTAATCACAAGCGATTGACTTTTATAAAACATTTTTTATACAGGGAATTTTAATTTTAAGTATACATATGCCAGAGCTGGGCAGGATTTGAATCATTCAAGATTCGAATCCTGGATTCGAATCCTTTTAGAAAATTCAAAAGAGGAATTAGAATACTTAATTAAATTCAATAACTGTCCAATAACATATGTTAATACAATAAAATACCTAGGAGTTCAATTAGATAAGAAGCTACAATTCAATGAACATATAGATTATACATGTAAAAAAATAGGAAAAAAGTTAGGTGTGCTGAGACGAAGTAGTTATTATATGTCACAAGCTACTAAAAAAGCTATATATAATACCATTATACTGCCACATTTTCACTTTGCAGGAACTATTTTGTATCTCGCAAACAGTGAATCTTTGAAAAGACTTCAGATACTACAAAATAAAGGAATGAGAATAATTTTAAATTGCAATAGCTATACAAATGTTGGAATAATGCTAGAAAGACTGGAGTGGCTTAACATAGAAAAAAATGTTAAATTGAAAGCTTTAATTTTTATTCATAAAGTATGTACTGGGAAAATGCCTAAATATTTTGACAAAAGCGTAATTACCAATGCAGACATCCATACGTACAACACAAGAGGCAGAGGAAATATCTTTCTTGATCATAAGAATACAAGAGTGGGACAAAATACACTCTTCTTTAAAGCTGCTAAAAAGTACAACCATTTATCAGTAGATTTGACAGCACAAACAGATATACATAAGTTTAAAATTAAATTGTTGAAGGGTCTTCCAGAATAATAATATGTAGGGGCTGTGCATTATGTGTTTGTAGTGTTTATATATGTAGTTAAATGCTCCTATATGTATAAGTACAAATTTATATAAGTATTTTTAAATTTAGATATATTTTTATATTAGATTAGATTGTAGTTTAAACATAATAAAATCTTTTATATTTTTATATTTTTAGTATGTGTGGATATGTATGTATATATATATATATATATATATATATATATATATATATATATATATATATATATATGTATGTGTGTATATCTATATGTATATATATAATTGCTGAATTCGTAATGCGAATTTGTTACATTTTTTTAAGAGCATTCGTCTTCGTATCCAAATGCGGGTGATTCGAATCATTATAAAAGGATTTGAATATTTATAAAAGCATTCGAATATTTATAAAAGGATTCAAATACTTACAAAAGGATTCGAATACTTAGAAAAGGATTTGAATCGTCAACAATAATTCGAATTAATTGTGAGGATTAACATGAAACATTTCTATTGTGTGTTTTTAATCTTCTCGTTCAATCACTATTTTATACGCGTGGCGCATGAAGTAAAATTTCGAGTTTAGAAAAGCCTAAAAAATTGGAATGGTAGCGAGGGAATTTTCTATTAGGTATACATTTGCATACGCTTTTTTTAAAGAGTTCAATTTTAAACTTAAAGCGAGCGTTTTCCACTCCCAGACTAAGCATGAATTAAAATTTCGAGTTTAGAAAAGCCTGAAAATTTGGTTTGGTTGCGTAGCGCGAAGCGGCCAAACCAAATTTTCAGGATTTTCTAAACTCGAAATTTTACTTCATGCGCCAGGTGTATTAAACACTGAAAGCACTGAAATATTGTGAATGAGTAAACTTCGCTTGAAATCAGTGTCTTGTACGCGTGGCGCATGAAGTAAAATTTCGAGTTCAGAAAAACCTCAAAATTTGGTTTTGTCGCGTAGCGCTACGCGACCAAACCAAATTTTTAGGCTTTTCTAAACTCGAAATTTTACTTCATGCTTAGTCTGTGAGTGGAAACGCTCGTTCGAAACTTCAAACTGAATGCTTTGATAAGAACATTAAACGACTGAAAATGTTTTTAAAGATAATAATCTAGTTTATAAAATTTTGTTTAATATTATTTAAAGCAAAACTGACATGGTTAGCTATAATCTGAAATGTTACATTTTTCAGGCATTTCCCTGATTCAAGATTTTTTCCCTGACCTTTAAATATAACTTTCTTCGGTGAGAAACCCCCATTTTGTTAAATTGTTTTTATTGTTTTTGTCAATATTTAAGTTGGTTTTATAATTGTTTACGTGTTTTGTCATTTTTATGATGCCTGTTGATTTTGACAAATTTGATAATATCATATGGCTTTTTTGTTATTGTTTGGGTCAATTTGAATATGTGATTTTTTTATTTACCTAATTTTCAGGCATTCGTTGATTTTATAAGAGTTCAATTTGAAGTTTTGAACGAGTGATTCCACTCCCAGGTTAAGTATGAAGTAAAATTTCGAGTTTAGAAAAGCCTGAAAATCAAATTTTCAGAATTTTCTAAACTCGAAATTTTACTTAATGCGCCACGCGTACAAAACACTGATTTGAAGTAAAGTTCAGAAACACACAAATACATCTTTAATCAAAGTAACACGGAATCAGATATTTAGTCTGTTCAGTGTTAATAATAAATAATTAGGTTTTGAATATTTTTGTTAAAGCAACTGGTAACGATATTTATATATTAATGGTTGCAAAAAAATAATAAAATCAAATTTATTTTTAAAGGATTTGTATTCGTGATTCCGAATCCGAATCATATTTATCTCTTACGAATCCTTTATTCGAGTATTCGTGATTCGAATCATATTAGGTGATTCGGATTCCTGATTCGAATCCTGTTCGCGCCTAACGCTGCGCGAATATGAATATATATATATATTTTATTCAAGATGTTTTTATTCAAATTGCAATTTTTTCTATTTCTAAAAATGTGAACCTTTTTTATTGCTTATTTTCGACCGGGCTCACTTTATGACTGTCCGGTACGTGCCGATTCCGTGCGAACAGACCATAAAACATTGTCACAAATTTTTGGCCAGACAATGGCATTTCTCTGGTACGTGTCCGAACACGGGCCATCGAAGATAATCCGGAATTTGAGTTTTATGGATCTGGGTCATAAAGTGCAGCCCTGGGAATCCAAAATTTTATTCTAGAAACTTCCACGCGGCTTTTATCTACCACTTTCTTTCGTATGTTGTTTTCTTCTATCTGTGTTATTTTCATCCCTACTTTCATCTCTACTTTCACCCCCACTTTCTTATTTCAACCCAACTTTCATCCAAAATTTTATTCTAGAAACTTCCACGCGGCTTTTTTCTATCACTTTCTTTCGTATGTTGTTTTCTTCTATCTTCTATTTTCATCCCTACTTTCATCCCTACTTTCACCCCTACTTTCTTATTTTAACCCAACTTTCATCCCTCTAACAAAAAAATGTATCATTCTCTCGAAAGTGTCTGATTGAGTAAGTTGTCTTTAAACTTGCATTTTTAACTTGTATTTTGTCTTGCCATAAATTCTTATTTTTCAATTTGTATTTACTTTCAATTTTCATTCGTTCATTATTAATTTGTCTTGTTTTTATTTGTCTTTTAATCCATTTTATTCATTATTTCATATTAATTTAAATTGTATATATTTGTTATTGTTTATTCACATTTTTATGTGAATAAAGAAATTTGTTCCTAAATATTGTGTTTAAGTAATTTTGAATTAAAATCGCGCAAACCACGTAAACAAATCCTTTTTACGAGGATTCGTCCCAGCTCTGACATATGCATATGCTGTAAATTTCCCGACATTCGTTGATTTTTTAAATAGACCAATTTAAAGTTTTAAACGAGTGTTTCCATTCCCAGATTAAGCATGAAGTAAAATTCCGAGTTTAGAAAAGCCTGAAATTTTGGATTTGCCGCGCCAAAATTTGGTTTGGTCACTCCGCTTTGCGGAGCGACCAAACCAAATTTCATGCTTAATCTGGGAGTAAAAACACTCGTTTAAAGCTTCAAATGGAACCCTTTAAAAAAATGTACTCACTAAGCATATGTATACTTAAAAGAAAAATTCCCCGTATATTTGATATAAAATTAATAAGTTGTAAATAAATTACTATCAAATTTAGAAAACTCAAACTAGGGGCATACAAAAATATATTTGTAGGCTCCGGTAACTTTTTGAGGGCCAGTCCACCCCTGATTATAATACATACAGCAATGCTGTGTAGTTACTTAAACTATGATAGCATATTTCTGCTTCAAAATTCAATTAATTTATCTTATGATTAATTGTTAGTAGAACACGATAATTTTTTCCTCATTTTGATTTATAGCATATTGTTCATATCTATCTGATAGTAGGTCGACGACTGGATATGGAAAGCACAAATCACGTGAAAATACCAAAGTGCGCCTTTCAGATACGCATATTCATAATTCCGATTGAATTTCTGGGCAAGAGGCGATTTCTTATGCAAATGAAGGGGCATTAGATAAACACGCTATTAAAGGTTATGTCGCTGTAAATGCCGTGATTTATCTTCGTTTGCGCCTAATTACGTGACGTGAAATTCCGATTCCGACGAAAATTCGTGAGAATCATATAGTCTTCAGAGAGAATCGGGTTACCTGGCAATAAATAACCAATTTTTATTGCGTTAATTAATTTTTATTTAAAATTAATTGGGAGTAATGGAAACGCTTAAGGTGTGATGATAATTTGTTTTTAGTAATTACTTCTTTTATGTTAATTTTAAGCTGAAAACTTCACTGCGAGTTTAATTAAAGGGCTTAACTTGATTCAAGCTTTGAATGCATTATGAGAATGTTTATTCCAATTTTATTCTACGTAATACGTAAAAATGTGTAGGTAGAAACAGCCATCATTATAAAAACATCATAAGAATTAATTAGTTTCGGTCTTTCAAGTGGAAGGAAAAAAGGATATGAATATTTTAATAAATGCTGTGTTTATTCGCTTCGTAAACATATTAGATTTTTTTCCGCAAAATGCTGGTTTTTTAAAGGTAAGCTACAGTTATATTAAGTTAAGTGAAGTACAAATATTTTGCATCTAGTCCAGGGGCGTAGCTACTAGAAATGTTTGAAATATACAAAATTGAGTATTTGTGAATACGAATGCAAATACATTTTTGCAGAATTCGCGACTAGGAATATGAATTCGAATAATTTTATTTTCTGTTAAAACATAAGGAATCGTCCTTTTAGGCATTGGCTTAGTAAGTTTAGATGAGACCTGATGCGGGAATATTTTTTCACCTCCATACTCACACAATTAAATCATTAAAAGAAGCAAAACATTGTGAGTATTAAAATATTTAGTGTAAACCAAGGAAATTGCAAGAAACAGACAATAGAGTAATTACATAAAAACGAAAAGCAAATAATAAAAAGGTGAAATATGTTAGATGTACTATAAGAAAGAAAGTCAATATTATTATGCGAATTTATTACGTGATTTTGAACTGACAAGATTGTAATTATCGAAATAAATTTTCAAGTTTTCAATTAGTTAATACCAGAGCTGGGCAAAATTCGAATCATTCAGGATTCGAATGCTGGATTCGAATCCTTTTAGAGGATTCAATAGAGGCATTCGAATACTTTAGTTAAACTGGATTCGTGATCCGGATTCGTTAGATTTTTTTAAGAGGATTCGTATTCGATTCCAAATACAGGTGATTCGAATCTTTATAAAAGGATTCGAATATTTATAAAAGGATTCGAATACTTACAAACAGATTCGAATCGTTAAAAATTATTCGAATTAATTGTGAGGATTAACATGAATAGTTTGTTTCGTGTGTTCTTAAATTTCTTGTTAAAGCAGTGTTTTATACGCGTGCCGCATTAAGTAAAATTTCGAGTTTAGAAAAGCCCCGTGAAAATTTGTCTCGGGTCGCTGCGCGACCCTCGACAAATTTTCTACGCGGGGCTTTTCTAAACTCAAAATTTTACTTCATGCTTAGTCTGAGAGTGAACAACACTAATTCTTAGAAGTTTCAAATTGAAGGATCACTCTAGATGACTAAGTTTATTACTCAAAGGACCGTTTTACAAAGGCTACAGCTCGACGGACCAATTGTAGTCTTCGGAGATTGAAGGACTACAGGGAATTGAAGTTTTTTAGAAAAAAACAACGAATATCTGAAGGTTCACAGCGTGGGTTTGAAAGAAAATATCCAATTAAAAAAAAATCGAGGTTGGGTTAGGTTGTTTTCAGTGCTTTTAACTTCATTTTAAATCAGTCTTTTATACGCGTGGCGCATGAAGTAAAATTTCGAGTTTAGAAAAGCCCCGCGAAAATTTGTCTCGGACCCTCGACAAATTTTCTACGCGTGGCTTTTCTAAACTTGAAATTTTACTTCATGCTTAGTCTGGGAGTGGAAACGCTCGTTGAAAACTTCAAATTGGTCTATTAAAAAAATCAACGAATGTCGGGAAATTTACAGCATATGCATATGTCAGAGATGGGACGAATCCTCGTAAAAAGGATTCGAATTACGAATCCGAATCTCCTAAAATGTTTGAAAATGTTTTTAAAGATAATAATCTAGTTTTTAAAATTAATCATTACACAACTAATATTCAAGTTTATTGACTTTAATAATTTTCAAAATTTTTATAATTTTTGATAGTATTTATATATTTTCATGATTTCTTATTACTCTGCTAATATAAATATTTTTGTTATTGTTTCATGATTCTTAATAAATGTCAATAATTTTGATATTTTTCATATTAACAAAATACACAGAATTTTGTTACTTTTCGCGATTTATTTAAACGTTTTTATCAGTGTTTTGGTCAATTTGAATGAAATTCAATGACTTTTCTCCGACTTTCCCGGGTTTAATGATATTTGGTGAATTTTTTTTACGTAATTTTGAGGCATTTCTTGATTTTATAAAAGAGTTCAATTTGAAGTTTTGAACGAGTGATTCCACTCCCAGGTTAAGCATGAACAAAGTTTAATAAGAAACATTTGTTGAAATAGCTCAAGTATTTAAAATGGGGGAAAGTACCAGTTTTCATTCTGACAGTTACGATACACATTTTAACACTTGTGACATATTTTAAAGTAACGAATGTCTTCCACTCCCAAACTAAGCATGAAGTAAAATTTCGAGTTTAGAAAAGCCCCGGGTAAAAAAATTGTCGAGGGTCGCGCCACGCGTACAAAACACTGATTTGAAGTGAAGTTCAAAAACACACAATAACATCTTCAATCAGAGTAAAACGGAATCAGATATTTAGTCTGTTATCAACAATGATTAGTGTTATTAATAAATAATTAGGTTAAAACAACTGCTAGGCAATATTAAAATGTTAATGGTTGCAAAAAAATAATAAAATCAAATTTATTCTTCAAGGATTTCTATTCGTGATTCGGAAAAACATTCGAATCATATTTATTTCTTACGAATCCTTTATTCGAGTATTCGCGATTCGAATCATATTAGGTAATTCGGATTCTTGATTCGAACTCTTTTTACGAGGATTCGTCCCAGCTCTGGTTCATACTATCTAATAAAATAGAAGCATATATTTTGAACTTCACACTAAATCAGTGTTTTATACGCGTGGCGCATGAAGTAAATTTTCGAATTTAGAAATGGCTGAAAATGTGGATTTGCCGGCGAGCCTCGCTTCGCTCGCGCGCCGGCTAATACAAATTTTTAGGCTTTTCTAAACTCGAAATTTTTCTACATGTTTAATCCGGAAGTGGAAGACACTCGTGAGAATAATACTGAGACACCTTAATAAGAAAATGCTAAGAATTTTTTATGTTTATAAAAGTGGAAAAAAATGTGGAAACATTATATTTTTGGATTTTCAGTGAAATTTTTAATAAAAAAGTACTAACTTTTCTATTAACGTTAGAAATAAGCTAAGCTACTTATATTTGTTAGAAAAATATTATTGAGGCGTCCAGCTTAAATTATTATTTACTGAAAATATTGCTTTTACAGAAAGTATCAACTTTGAGCCCTTGTACTAAATACAATTTTCAAGTTGATTACAAATAACATTAGCTTTAATGTTAAGTGTAATAAGTTTTTGTAACTAATAAAAATGGTTTCAACAAAATGTTTACCTTTAATAACAAACAAACATCAATTAATAGGTTTAATAAAATCCAAATTTGAGGGATTTTAATAAATCTTTTGATTGTAGTTTGTTTGTTATTAAAGTTAAACATTTTGTTGAAACCAAACCAGAAAATAATTGCCTGTATAGTTTTAAATGTTGAAAGGAATTCCTGTGCATTTTTTGAAATAAAAAAAAAAGTATAAAATTACAAGTGAAAATCCGCATTTTTGGGTGAATAAATCCTAAATTAATGACGAAAATTTGTATTTTTTTTAAAAATAAAAAAATTCACACAAGTTCTTAGTAAAGTTAAAAACAATGCATGGTTTTTAATTTATCTGGAAAAAAAATCGTACACTCACCAGAAACAATAAATATTTTTGTAACCAGAAAGCTTTAATCATTTTTTTTACTTTGAGCGCGTGTACTGGACGCAATTGTTGAGCTACACAACTGCTCAAGACCTCAAATTAAAGGCCAATCAATTGCTAAAGATGTTGCTTAAATTAAAATTATAATTATTTCGAAAATTTAAATGGTTTTCATTGGAAAGTCCTGAACGATTTAAATAAATTCTTCACAAAAACAAAAAGTTAATAATTTAAGCGCTTGTAATGGGCATCATTTTTAAGTCACTAAAAAAACAAAAGCTCAAATTAAAGCTAATTTAATTCAAAATACGCTGTTTTTAACCATATTGCAATATATACAGGGAATTTTTCTTTTATTTGTAAATTTTCAGACATTGGGGGTATTTTATACGTTTTTAATCCTTAATCGATAACACCATGTAACAAATTTTTGTTTATGGAGATGTTTTGAGGTATTAGTACCAAGGAGGCTTTGCTAATGTCAGATTTACGTCAGTTCGTCGTAAGTGTCAACGGTTCAGAGTTTTCTTGATTTTTCATTTGTGTTTTTGAGTATATATATATAATGACTTCTGTGCGGAATTGCGCTCATCCTGCTGACTCGTTTTGCTATGTGAGCGGCTTGTATATTGGTCCGAAGCAAGTTAAACATAAAATTCAAGCCGGCACAAAAGTCACTCAGGCGTATGAAGCCTACTTTGGTTTTAAAATTGGAAACCAAGACAAACCATGGGCCCCGTACGTGTTGTGTGGATCATGCCGACCAACATTGGAAGCGTGGTATAGAGGCGAACGCAGAGCCATACCCTTTGCAATTCCACGAAGGCAAAGAAGTTTAAAAAATCATGCAATAGACTGCTACTTTTGTTTGGTAAATCGCATTAGCTTTAAAAGATCAAAAAACCGATATATCCCGATGTTGAGTCAAGTAGTGCACCAGTTCTTCACTCTGAAACTCTGCCTGTTCCCAAACTATCTTCTGCAGTAACTGAAAAATCTAACTACCAAAATATTAACGATAGTGTTCACTCGGAGGAATCGGATGTGTTATTTTTAAACGATGAAAGCAAAGAACCTCATTTGCCCAGTCAACAAGAAATGGATGATCTAATCAGAGACCTTGGTCTAACTAAATCAAATGCAGAAATTTTAACATCCAGATTGAAGGAATGGAATCATTTAGACCCCAGTTGCCGAGTTACAACTGCCTGAAAAAGATACCATAGATTTTCCACATATTTTTCTATGGAAAAGGGTTTGTGTTTCTGTAATGATGTGAATAAGTTATTTGAAGAGATTGACATATCATCCCCAGGATTGGCGTCTTTTTATAGACAGCTCCGTTCTCCTTCTTAATGGAAACATGTATCCGTCAATACCCGTTGGTCACTCGGTCCATTTGAAAGAAGATTACGTAAATGTAAAATTTCTTTTGGAGAAACTTCAGTACAAAAAACATGAATGGCAAGTCTGTGGAGATTTTAAAATGATTGCTTTTTTAAAAGGTCTTTAGAGTGGTTACACCAAACATTCCTGTTTCCTGTGTTAATGGAACAGTCGTGCTACAACCAAACACTACACTAGAAAAGATTGGCCTATTAGAACACAGTTTACACTTAGTGTAGAGAACATTAAACATGCGTCATTAGTAAGATCAGAAAAAGTTTTAATGCCGCCGCTTCATATTACACTCGGGTTGGTCAAACAGTTCGTAAAAGCACTCAATAAAGATAAAGAGTCAGTCAAACACTTGTTCGTCTTTTTTCCAAAACTGTCAAAAGCTAAAATAGAAGGTGGAGTTTTTAATGGACCAGATGTTCGCAAGATGTTTAATTCTGAAGAATTTAAACAAAAAAAAAAAAACGTCAATTGCGAGAAATACTTGGAAATCTTGTAGGGAAGTAGTAGATAACTTCCTTGGAAATAAAAAGTCTCCACAGTACAAAGTTATTGTTGAAAAATGTTATAAAAAGGTTGGTTGCCGAATGTCCCTAAAGTTACACTTTATACATACTCACTTAAGTTTCTTTAGTGAAAATATGGATGACATCAGTGAAGAGTACGGTGAGAGATTCCATCAGGACATAGCAACGATGGAAAAACGCTATCAGGGCAAGTGGGATTTTAATATGATGGGTGACTACATATGGTGAATCATTCGTGAGGACTCATCGTCACATAAGCGAAAAAGCAGAAGTGCTATCCACTTTTGAACTTTTTATATTTTTGAGAGAAGTTCAATGTTAATTTGATGTTACTTTAATAAAACTATTTTAAAATAAAACTTTTTTCTGCTTACAAAAAAATTGTAAAAAATTGCTAAATGGGCAAAAGACCGACATTCAAAGTAACATTTTTACGCAAGATCTTTAGAAAAAAGGGTGACATTGCTTTAAAATATAAGTAAAGATCTATCATAAACGCTACTTACATTCACATAAACAGAAACAATGCAAAAATTTGTTACATGGTGTAATTAAACCTTTTCTCATTTGGCAATTGCTTAATCATTTGGCACTTGCTTAATCAAGGAATGGAAACACTCATTATAAACTTAAATTAAACGCTTTTATAAAATAAATAATGCCTTAAAATGTACATCCTACCTACACATCGGGAAATATATACTTAAAAGAAAAATACCCTTTTTATTTAAAATAATATGGAAGTTCACGAGTACTTACCGTAATCCCTTTTGCAGTATTTGTTTAGATTTAGTCTTCTTGTAGCGGCTTTGCACTTTCCACACTGGTCTGAAACAATAAAAATCTTTAAGCGTGAACTGTTCATTAAAATAAAGACAATTTTTAAAGCAAATAAAAAGTAATAATTAAAAAAAAAAAAAATTATCGTTACAATGTGAAAAATCGTGGTTTAAGAAGAAGATTAACAATTTACGATTCGAGCGTTGAATGAGCAAATCCCGAAGGAGTTTATTCAGCAGAGTGTTTTTGGAATAAGAACAGTCATTTATTAGTCGCTTCTTGGACCTCCTTCAACAATTCCCTCAAGAACAGGACGAAAGGGAGGGACTTAATTTTCCACACTTTTTTTTCCTCCGCAGGAAAAACCTTAGGGTTAATTATGTACACGGGTTTTAAAGGATGTGTTCGGATGGATTCGAAACAGTGTTTTCTGCATAACTGGATTATGCTCTGAATAAGGGGGACGAGGGTTGGAACTTTAATTGACTTTACACTTCGGGCACTTACTATAATAAATAACTTTAATTTAATCGGGCAACGTCTGTTTGCTGTTTGGGGTGGAGGGATGCCGGGGATTCATTATGACGGCGCGAATGGGTGGGTTTTCGTCGTGTATAAAATATTTACTTATATAATAGAAAGTGATGTTGTTAAGTTTGAGCTTTGTTGATATTTTTTAAATCAATTTCGAGCTTGTAATCCGTGCAGCTTCGAGGAAAAATAAATATTTCACTTCGTATTCTTCGCAGGTTTTCTTTACTCTAACTGGGATGTTTGTTTATCGATGGCTATTCGAAAATTAATTTAAAAGTTTTATTCTTTATTTCTTACAGGGCCTCAACTTAGAAGCTCAATACAGTACAAACCGTATTTACATTAGTTTGACGTCCGATTTTATTATGATTTTTATTGACATACAGTTTTTACCGTACTACATATTCTCACCAGGGTTGTTATGTTTAAAACACTTTGTTTTAGAACAGTGTTTTAAACATATTTAAAAACAGCCGTCGTGTTTTAAACGGTTTTGTTTTAAACGTTAATTTTGTTTAAAACGTTTTTTATATTATCTTAAATTTGCTAAATTATATTCTATACTACTTCATTAAGATTTTTTGCTTACATTTTAAAATTTTAGCTAAATTGTTGAAGATATTTCAAATTACATTATTAAACCTAACATTTTATTACAATAAAATATCACAATTGTGTGTGTATAAATGTGATTTTTAAATACAGGGAATTTTTCTTTCAGATAAACATATGCATACACTGTAAATTTTACTACATTCGTTGTTTTTTTAAAGGATTTCAATTTGTATCTATAAACGAGGGTTTTCCACTCCCAGACAAAGCATGAAGTAAAATTTCGAGTTTAGAAAAGCCTAAAAATTTGGATTGGCCGCGTAGCGAAGCGGAGGGGCCAATCCAAATTAGGCTTTTCTAAACTCGAAATTTTACTTCGTGGGCCACACGTATAAAACACTGAAATATCGCAAAGTTTGAAATATACGGCTTTAGCAATCTAATATGTAGATGTGAATAAAACGTCAAATTCTGCGCTGAATAAATTGTTTACAACAGTGATTATAGGCAGCCCAATAACTAAGGTATATTAGGTTGCCTATAATTGTTGTTGTATGTGTGTGTTTTTAGACTTCACTGTAAATCAGTGTTTTTAAGCGTGGCGCATGAAGTAAAATTTCGAGTTTAGAAAAGCCTAATTTGGATTGGCCGTTCCGCTTCGCTACGCGGCCAATCCAAATTCTTAGGCTTTTCTAAACTCGAAGTTTTACTTCATGCTGAGTCTGGGAGTGGAAAACACTCGTTAAAAGCCCAAAATTAACCGCTTTGAAACAACGAATTCCCGCAATTTTAAAAAACGCTGTAATTATCGGGATATGTATACTCAAAAGAAAAATGCCCTGTATGTTCTGTTTTACACACGTTTTAAACGTTTTTCAAAGACGTTTTAAACGTGGTTTAAACATGTTTTAAACGTGTTTAAACATGTTTTAAAAACGTTATAAACATGTTTTTAATCATTAATGTATTAAACGCTGTTTTAATGAAAAAACACGTTTTGTTTAAAAAAACTGTTTGTTTTAATTAAAACAAAAAAAAACGTTTTTTTAACAACCCTGATTCTCACAGATCCAACATACATATAACCTAATGTTTAAAGTTTATTAATAAGGTAATTCTATTCTCTATTCTGTTCTAAATTGCAACGGTAAAAAATCAATGTTCTTTATTGAAACATTTGAAAAAAATATGCAACTTTGAAACACCCTAGGTTTTTTTTTTTTGTTGTCTATCATTTATTTTAATGATTTATTAAATAGCATACATCTTACTTATGAGGATAATATCAAAATATTTACTCACAATTAAGATGAAAATGATACAAAACGTTTTACTTAACCTTATCTCCAAATGCAAAATGATGTCTTATACTAGAAAAATTAATACATTTTATAACACTTACACCATTACCAACGTTGTCATAGAGAAATTGCCTCCAATTAAGGATCTTGGTATTATATTTGACTTTAAGATTAAAAATAATCACATATTGAAAATGTATATTCTAGATCAGGGGTGTCTAACCTTTTATACTACGCGAGCTACTTTTGCATACCAAGTTATTTGGCGATCGACCGGTTATAAGTAATACAAAGAAAACAAATAAAAAAGTATATACAAGGTTTTTGGTTTTGAGTAGGTATACCTTAACATTTATTGTAAATTGCTTGAATTAGTAGATAAGTAGTACATTTCAAGCTAGAAAATTGTATACTATAAATTAGATTTCTAAAAGGAATTAATTTAGTTATTTGAGTTACGTGAAGATTTTAAGTCACTTAATTAAAACGCAGTTATATTCCTTTCTTTACTTTTATTTTTCGATGTTAGCATCGAAAAATAAAAGTGAAGAAAGGAATATAACTGCGTTTTAATTAAGTACTAAAAGAAGAAAAATCTAGAATACTTCTAAAATATTTATCTTGCAATTTATACTATGGGGGTTTATGAACAAGCCGCCACTGGACAACACAAATAATCTTCGTGTGTGGGAAAGTATTCCTTCGGTGTTTATAAGATTAATAAGTAAAGAAATGATAACAGGATTACCCACACAGCTTAAATTAAATCAATCCATAATAAATTTAAATCAACATCTTCCATTCCTCGAGCGCTATGGCATAATCCGTATTACTTTCCGAAACGGCCATTTCCAAAATTATCCAAGACCGGAATGCAGTCGTAATTTATTTTCTGGTTTGACGCAATCGATCACTCAACAGAACGGTAGAAAATCTGTCCCAAAGAAGGAGATTCGATCGGATGCTGAAGTTGTAATAAATAAAAAATAAAAAAAAAAACAGATAAGAATGAAAGAAAAAAAAAACAAGCAGGAGGAGAGTGTGTGGGGAAACGGTAACGATGTTATGCAATGGGTCTGATTGCCGCACGCGAAAGGTAATTTATGGTGCTTGTTAATAAATCTTTAAGATTTTTAACGAATGTTAAAGAGGGCTTTTGCATATTCCGCTAATAAATTGTCGCGACGGCGATTTGTATAATTTTGCATGAAAATTGGATTTTTCTAGCACGTACTTAGTTATGTTTGCTTTTCCTGTAGAACTAGTCGTATTTCTTGTTAAATAAGTTAACTAGGTATTTACGTCAACTAAAAAATAATAAAACTAACCAATGCAATAAGTCTTAAAAATATCACGATCTCTTGATATCACTGTCTCTATTATTCAACATAATCCTACAGAAAAAGTATAACCAAACGATATACAAGATTTGAAAATTAGACATTAAATATACACTTACTAGATATACAGATAGCCTCGGATATTATAAATCCCTGGTTGGAAGTAATATTTGAAGCTTGCCTAACTCTATCGTACTTCCCTCAGAGATGGAAAGAGACAAATGTGGTGTTCATACCCAAAGCAGGGAAAACACCCACTTAACACCGAAAGACTATAATCCAATCAGCTTATCGCCCTTCTTATTCAAGACGTTGGAGAGACTAGTTGAAGCGTACATAAAGGAACGCATCAATTCAAACTTTCGGTCAACTACCCAACACGCTTATACTAAGGGCAGATCAGTGGACACGGCGCTGCACGCCCTTATTAGCCAGGTTGAGAAGTCCATGTGCAATAAGGAGTTTGCGTTGGCGGTATTTCTGGGTATCGAAGGAGCCTTCAACTTTGTGCAGCCAATAGCGATTCTGTCTGCCGTCAGAAACCTGCACATGGACAAGTCGAACCTCTTCATAGGAAAGCTGGTGACGGGGAGGCACGTTGTCTCCTCGCTGGGTGGCTCACACTCAAGAAGAGAGGTTAATAGGGGTACCCCTCAAGGGGGGGTCCTCTCTCCGTTACTATGGAACGTAGTGAACGTAAATAACCTACTGAAAGAACTAGAGTCTGTAGGGTGTAGGGCAATTGCCTACGCTGACGATGTGACCCTTACGGTCTCTGGCAAACACTTAAGTATCTTATCCGAACTTATGGAGCAGGCACTCCGCAAGGTAACCCGCTGGTGTGAGAAGTGTGCACTAGGGGTAAACCCCCTCAAAACTGAGCTTGTACTCTTCACTAGAGTGCATAAAGTACCGAACTTCAAAGTTCAAAAGAGTAAGCTAAATATTTGGGCATTCTAATCGACAGGAAGCTTAGTTGGAAGCCCAATATTCAGGAGAGAGCACGGAAAGCGCTCGTCGCGCTGTACTCCTGCAAAAGAGCAGTGGGCAAGGACTGGGGACTGAAACCAACCGTTGTTCACTGGATGTACACGGCCGTGGTAAGGCCTTACCATTATGTTCTACAGAGCCGCAGTCTGGTGGACTGCCCTGGACAAAAGGATCCACCAAACTGCACTGGGCAAGGCTCAGAGAGCCGTCGAATTGCTCATAACGGGGGCGGTCAGGTCCACCTACTCCAAAGCGCTAGATATAATACTAAATCTAGCTCCACTCGACCTCTACCGCAGATATACTGCAGCTACCACAGCGATCAGAATTAACTCAGTTGGGATATGGAGCACTAGCAAACAGGGCCATGGTAGGATCCTGAATGAGCTTGTCGATATCCCCCTGAAGACTGACAGCTGCATTCCAGAACTAAATTTTGAAAATTAGTTCTCCACTTCCAACCCGGACAAAACCAAATGGTTAGAGAGCAAGATAGCAAGGACGTCTGGCTCTTTTCGGATGGTTCCAAGTCTGAAAACAGAGTAGGGGGAGAAATATTCTCACAAGATTTCAACCTCAAAAAGTCTTTTAGACTCCCAAACCACTGTAACATTCTTCAGGCAGAGGTCATGGCCATCCGAGGGGCAGTGGACTGGATCCACAAAAATGACCTTCAGGGGAACCGCATCAGGTTCATTACTGATAGCCAAGCCGCCATTAAGATACTGAGTAGTCCATACTGCACCTCGAAGGTGGTCAGAGAGTGTAAAAAATCGCTAAATAGGCTTGCAAATAATTATGACGTGGGACTCATGTGAGTACCTAGTCACAGTGATATCAGGGGGAATTCAATTACCGACGACCTTGCAAGGAAGGGGGCAAGAATGAAGGACCTGTCTACTGAACTCTCCACCCACATTCCTCTTGTGGACCAAATGATAGCATCGGTCAACCATAGGTGGAGAGAAGAAGATACGTGTCTCATAAAAAGGCAGCTATGGCCTATAGGGGATACTATAAACAGCAACAGATTAATTACACTTAGCAGAATCGACATAAAGAAGGCGGTAGGCATCCTCACGGGCCACTGCCTCCTAGGCAGACATGCACAACAGATGGGTCTTGAGCACAACGACTTTTACCGAGGATGCCTGGATGTAGAGGAGGAAGAGACGGTACTCCACTATCTGGGACAATGCCCTGCTCTTAAAGGGAAAAGAATCACCTTGGTATGCACTACGTGAATGGACTGGCGGACCTCACACCTCGAGATGTGAGAAATCTGATCAGGTTCATTAGGTGCTCGGATTGGTTTGTATAGGTGGGGAGGGAGGAGAGATCTGACTCCTTTTTACCCTTATGGTATCACACGGTGCCCTTTGGGCTTAAGTGAGCGGTCTTACTGCTGCCATTGAAACCTAACCTAACCTACTAGATATATCATTATAACTATATGCAGTGCCTTTCATACAAAATGTCAGACCCTGAGCCCTTCAACATATTATTCAAAAACAGATATTCTCCCAAAAAATAATAAACGCGACCAAACTAAATTTTCATTCTTTTCTAAACTCGAATTTTACTTTATGCTTAATCGAGGAAAAACACTCGTTCAAAACTTCTTATTAAATGGTTTTGAAAAAGCAAGCATTACCTGAAATTGGCCATTCAATCTTCATTATTTAAAAGCATATATTTTTGGAAATAATATCAAATAATATAATATTTTATATTATAGTCGCCGTAAATTGATATTTTGACACTATGTGCGATCGGTGCGACCTACGCTACGTCTATTTTACATTCAATCGATGTATATTCGACATCAAGTTAGTATTTGGCTTGGTAAGCACTCATAGAAACAAGTCAAAAAATAAATTAAACTATAGTGGAAATCGGGAGAGATGTCCCATAAATCATTGATGTGGAATGTGTGGCTCAATTTTTTCAGACAGTATGTCGACAATTGTATCTGCAACGATTTCTCCTAGTTGTGTCAAATTTTGACGTTACATGACAATGTCATGCTGTTTAGGTCGCGAGTATATTAATGTTCCTTCTTTTAGAAAAGCTTTAAATCATATTTTCTGTGATTTTTTTCTTTTGAGTATACATATCCCAATTACGTATTGTAGATTTTTAGATATTTGTTGTTCTCTGAAAAGAGGTCAATTTGAAGTTTAAACGAGTGTTTTCCACTCCCAGGTTAAGCATGAAGTAAAATTTCGAGTTTAGAAAAGCCTGAAAATTTGGTTTGGTCGCGTAGCGCGAAGCGCGGAGCGGCCAAACCAAATTTTCAGGCTTTTCTAAACTCGAAATTTTACTTCATGCGAAACGCGTATAAAACAATAATTTCAAGCGAAGTTTACTCATTCACAATATTTCAGTGCTTTAGTGTTTAATACGCGTGGCGCATGAAGTAAAATTTCGAGTTTAGAAAAGCCTGAAAATTTGGTTTGGCCACTCCGCGCTTCGCGCTACGCGACCAAACTAAATTTTCAGGATTTCTAAACTCGAAATTTTACTTCATGCTTAGTCTGGGAGTGGAAAACACTCGCTATAAGCTTCAAAGTTAAATCGAGTCGAGTTAAATCAAATGTGTTTTTAAATTTTAGATCAGAGATGAACTTACAAATGGCAATAAAACATAAATTTGGTTCTGTTATATAAAATTGTGGACACTTTTTTTTAAAAGAACATAAAACAAATGAGTGAAAATGATATTAAGCCATAATGAAATTCTTGCATAAATGAACAATAAACACGTCCCGCGATTATAATTAGCAGCAGGAATATCTTAATTGCGGTGAATTAATTAAAATCGAATAAATTATGCCGTCGGTGTACGGAATTCGTGTCGCTGCGGAGTCGAGTTAAATCGGAGCAATTGGGTTTTTAGGCGTGTTGAAAACGAGCCGTTGATGCCTTCATTGACTCCATTTAATTGAAGGAAATTTCAACGTTTTAATTAAGAAACACGAATCGCAAATGCGTGGGCAACGGCGAGGAGACAGGCGCGCGCGCCCGCATTTCAACTCTGCTCCTTCTTTTATCCACTTTTATCTCCTTCAAAATGCAAATTAATCCCTATCTTAATTCGCACCTAAATTAAATTAACTAAACACAGTATTCATTAATTCAATGCTTGTCTTTTGCTTAATAACAACAGCTATTAATTTTAATATGCATGTTTACGCGAATGATTTTAATTGATATCTACATCGTATGAGGATCTTACAAAAGTGAAATAATCTAGTTAACGGTTGTAGCTGAAGACCAAATTAGTAATATGCCTAAATATTCTAGTTACGCCACCGTAGTGCACTGCCTAAAAGTTATTTAAACTATATTCACAACTAAAAACAAAAGTAAAATATATTAGTGCATTTTCACACCAATGGTAAAAAATGGGTTAAAGGCTGCAATAATTTATGTTAGAATAAATTAGGTTAAATGTTGTGACATGCTATGCCTTGCGCCACTTGATATTCACGTAGAGAGGGAGGCCGTGGGGACCATACTTCGCCTTCAAGGCAGTGGGATCTATAACAGTAACCGCTGTGGGGAAGTTAGAGGACACCTCTGGAGGAGTGTCTGCAAAGACATACCTCTTTGAGAGGCTGGCACTGACTACTGTAGACCGACAATCATTCGGAATGCACCCTAAACGGTTACCATTCAACCCACTAAACGAATGAGAGAGTCGGCCATAAGGATCTACACAGATGGATCCAAAAGGATGGATACAATGGATACATCAGGGATTGGTGTCTTCTCCAGGACCCTGAAAATCCAAACAAAGGTCCCGATGGGAAAGCATGCCACCGTCACACAATCAGAGTCGATGGGTAATAACACTTGCGGCTGAGAACATTGTAAACCGCAAAGTGTCAAATGAAGCCATACTGATCCTAACGGACAGCAGGCAAACGCTATTGTCTCAGAAGAAATCACATACACCTTCAGAGACAACATGAGAGTGCCACAGAAAACTCAGGCAGGCAGCAATGTATAACAACATTGAAGTCTGCTGGGCGAAGGGGCACGACTTGAACACAGGTAACACAAGAGCTGACGCACTAGCAAGAGCAGCGGCTGGGATGGACATTTTCTCACCGGAGCCGCTAGTGCGCCTTGCGCCTTTGTCTCTGTGCAATATGGTACAAAGCAACGCACTGGAGAAATTCAGGAAGCCTTGGGATGACATCCGAGGGCTGCAAGCTCTCTAAGGAAACACTATTGTATCCCAACGAAAGATCAGCGAAACAGTACCTGCAGCTGACCAGGGGGAACCTTAGGCGCATAACTGCCGTCCTGACTGGTCACTGCGGGCTAAATGCACATCTATACAGGATGGGGATAGTTGACTCTCCATCCTGCAGAGGGTATGCCATGGAAGACGAGACTACCGGACACATTCTAACCGATTGCCCGGCACTCTCGTCAACTAGAGGCTGCTTACTGGGTAAAAGATGGCCTACAATGGCCTACATAAGGGATCTACCCACCTCGGCTTTGCTAGACTACCTAAACCAGGTAGGCTGGCTGAGCTGAGGGTGGGTAATCGACGGGAGGAAGCACAATGGGCCTGAGGCCTAAGTGCAGTGCAGAAATGCGCACTCCCCAAAGAACCAGAACCAGATGTTATGCCATAAGCTAGTTAATTAGGTTAGGTTAGATCTAAATTACATGACGTAGGAAATGTATATTAATTTGTATATTCATTTGTAAATGAGTGTAGAAAAGGTCACTTTTTATTCAAATAAATCAGGATTTTATTATTTATAAACCTACAAAATATTTATTTTCAGTTTAACTAAGAAGGATATTAAGAATATATTAAAGAATAATTTTAAGACAACATATATTCAATAAACAAAAAAAATATTGCCTAGTACAGTTGCAAGAATGATGACTCAACTAAATATAATACATATTGATACAGTTATTTTAAGGGTTCAGTTAACGTAAATTCGAAAATCCTTAAAGCTCCCGTCCCTAATCTTCCATATAATTTCCCTTTTATTCAAATACCCTATAATGATACAACAGGGTAAACAAATAAAAGAAAACGGAGCAGAAACTTCATTAAAACCGTCGCATCGTCTTTGATCGTGCTCGACTGCATCCCGCAATATTAATAATAGCAATAATAAAGTTCCCTTTTAAACCTTTCATGTTGTTCTACACGGGCGACCGCATTATACATGACCAATTAGTCTGATTCGATCAAAAAGAAGTCGCTTCCTTCCTCTTTGCCTCGCATCCTAGCATCCGTCCCTTGCGAAAACTTTTTCAAACTTACATAATAACAGCGCGAGTTCGGGACTAACTTATAATTGAATCAATTTGGATTGTTTACGTGCGTCGACGGTACCCTTGTCTGTGTGTGTTTGTGTGTGCAAGTTGTCCAAATTCAATATTTTCTCATTTAAATGATATTAGATTTAGACTATGTTGATCTTATGATAATGTCTGGTTTATTAAATTCTAGGCGCGTATCTTGAATGGACCGGATGAGATGGGAGAGGATGTCGCATTAAAATGCACTTCGAATGCGCACTAGTCAACTAATATTTCTCAAATAATGCTCGAGTGAGTGGCTATTTGCATCAACTTCACAAAACTTCCAGTTGCGTTATGAATTTTAAATAGTACTAATTTTTACATTTATAGTCATTAATCATTTCGACCATTTTATATACCAATGCAGAATAGGATTTTTAAACATGATTAAGCATGTACATCAAAATAGTCATCATCAAATGTTCACACTTGTTATAGATCCACACATAATATCAATAATTTTTCTTCTGACAGAACAAAATAATAAGATAAATAATAAGATACCTCTTATAGATAAATATTAAAAAAGTATGTTTTCTTTTAGATATTTGAAAGTTTTAAATATGTATATACCAAATATTAAAAACATATTAAAAACTTTCAAATATCTAAGAGAAAACATACTTTTTTAATATTCATCTATAAGAGGTATCTTATTATTTATCTTATTATTTTGTTCTGTCAGAGGAAAAAATATTTATATTGTGTGTGGATCTATAAGAAGTGTGAACATTTGATGTTGACTATTCTATGTTGACTAGATGATAATGGGAGTTTAATTCTATAAATTGCTCTCTATCCTTTAGAAAATGTTAAGTGAATCATTATTGGTCTAAAAGATAATAAGAAAGACTTCACTTCCATCGCCTCCGTAAGTCGAAAACTGTTTTCGGTGCGATAAATTACAATCATTAAATCGGCGTGTCTTAATTGAAATCTTTCCATTAAGCGGGGGGGTTGGTAGCGGCGGTGGCGGCAGTGTTGGCTGCACTGAACCCTCTCGAACAAATTATACGTACCGATGCACACTGATTATGCACTTGATTGAATACCGACTAAATTCACCGAGCGCACATTACACTCGACGAGAGAGTGAGCCGACCATTCAATCAGCAAATGAGCAAGTGTGAGAGTCTGCTAATATTTTAAGAGCACACAACTACATAGTTAAATGTTTACTAACACATGTACAATATTATAAAAAATAAAACATTTGAAGAGTCACTCTAATACGTTTAAAATGTTTGTGTTTGAATAATATCTATATATGCAGGGCATTTTTCTTTAAAGTATACATATGCATACGTTGTACATTTCCGACATGCGTTGTTTTTAAATGAGTTCAATTTAAAGGTTTAAACGAGTGTTTTCCACTCACAGATTAAGCATGAAGTAAAATTTAGAGTTTAGAGAAGCCTCAAAATGTTCAGATTTTTCTAACCTCGAAACTTTACTTCATGCGCCACGCGTATAAAACACTGGTTTTAAGTGAAATTCAAAATATACGTCTTATTTATTAGCATATTGTAAACTTCACAAGATTTCAGTGGTTTATACGCATAGCGTATAAAGTTTGTAATTTAGGAAAGCCTGAAAATTTAGTTTGGTCGCTCCGCTTCGCTATGCGACAAAACCAAATGTATGGGCTTTTCTAAACTCGAAATTTTAGTTCATGCTTAATCTGGGAGTAGAAGACACTTAGTTAAAAATATATCACAACTGTCAAAATATGTGTCATAACTGCATAACATGCATAACAATAGAAGAAAAACAAACAACAGCACGACCGTCATACAATGCTCAATGTTACAAACAAGGTACATTAAGATGTAAACGTCGATCGGTTAGCTCTAATATAGTATATGCAATGTGTATCAGCCAAATGGAATAAATTCGATAATAAATAAATGGGGGCGTTATCGGAAAAACGCTTTGACACGTCGATTGGTATTTTTAGTTGCGTATTTTTTTCAACAAAAACGTTTGATACAGGGTGTGTCATGTAACAGTGGAAAATATTTACTTTCTTAACTTTCTTAATAAAAAACGGTTAATTTTTGTTTGTATAACACAATTTATTTTTATGTGACTGCAGTTTCGGCAAATTTAGCTTGCCATTATCAAACATGTTTGATAATGGCAAGCTAAATTTGCCGAAACTGCAGTCACATAAAAATAAATTGTGTTATACAAACAAAGTTAAACCGTTTTTTATTAATAAATTAACATGTATAACGAAGTAGAAGCCTCCACAATACAAAATTTATTAACTTTCTTATTTTAAATGCAACACCCTGTATATTATTCAATTTTTGATTCTTCAGAAAATTCGAGACATGTACGATGTCCTATACCTATCTTCAATTGTTTCGGAAATTAAGTGATTTCAGATTTATTGCAAAAATTAACATTAAAAAAGAAAATTATTTGATTACAGAAATTTAGGTCTTGATAATGAGAAAGTGTCCACAAATGGGTTGCTCGCTTATTTCATGAAAAATTTCCAAATTTGCCGCCTATATCCCAAGGGACAATTAGTAAACTAAAAACGCAGTTTTGCAAGCTTGGACATGCCAGACAGATAAAAAAGCAGTTGCCAATGCAATAAGTGAATTAGATTTTATGCTTGAGTTTGAGGAAAACCTACACACTTCTAATCGACAAGCAGCCACAATGTTCGATGTTAGCCATTCATTTTTCGAACACTAAGAGAAAATAAAATGCATCCCTATAAAATGATACCAACTCAGGAGCTTATGGAACATGATTTTAATAGAAGAACGTCTTTTTGTGAACAAATTATGGTAATGTTAGATAACAATGTGATCCAATTAGAACATGTTTTGTTTTCTGATGAGTGGACCTTTACATTTCACGGTAATGCTAATCGTCAAAATTGCCACTATTGGTCGGCGGAAACACCTCACTGGATGACAGAAGAACATACGCAATATCCTGTAAAGATTAATGTTTGGGCAGCAATTGTTGTTGAATAGCGATAATTATTTAGCAGTACTCCAAAATAATGCCGTGTTAACGTTGACAAACTTATACCCTGATCCAGCAAGCCCACAAGTTTAAGCAAATATGATAGGGTTTTAGCAAGATGGAGCACCACCCCATTACCAAATCAATGTCCTGCATATCATATGTCCTTTTCTTATTATTGGCAATTTGAATGGCAATAACTATTTAGCAGTACTCCAAAATATTGTCGTGTTAACTTTGACAAACTTATACCCTGATCCAGCAAGCCCACAAGTTTAAGCGAATATGATATGGTTTCAGCAAGATGGAGCACCGTCCTATTACCAAATCAATGTCCAGTAGTACCTTAACCGAATATTTCCAAATCGGTGGATAGGAAGGCGAGGATCTATGGAATGGCCTGCACGATCCCCTGATCTGACGTCATTAGATTTCTTCTTATGGGATATGTCAAATATATTGTATACAAAACGAAACCTAGTTGACTTAAGAAGACGAATACCGCTTGCGATTAGATCGGTCACGCCTAAGATGTTAAGTAACGTTAGAAGAAATTTCTATTTAAGATTAGGATGTTGCCAAGACGTTCGCGGCGAGCATTTTGAACATCTCCTACATTGACATTAATGTTTTTTTTATGTTCGTTAACGTTTAATTTGTTTAAAACGTTTTTTTTATCTTACATTTGCCAAATTATATTTTGTACATTATTAAGATTTGTTGTTTACATTTTTGAATTTTAGCTAAATTGTTGAAGATATTTCAAATTACATTATTAAACACAGCATTTTCTTACAATAAAATATCACAATTGTGAGTGAATTTTTCTTTCAGGTATACATATGCATATACTGTAAATTTTACGACATTCGTTGTTTTTTTAAAAGATTTCAATTTGAATCTTTAAACGAGGGTTTTCCACTCCCAGACTAAGCATAAAGTAAAATTTCGAGCTTAGAAAAGCCTGAAAATTTGGATTGGCCGCGTAGCGAAGCGGAGCGGCCAATCCAAATTAGGCTTTTCTAAACTCGAAATTTTACTTCATGCGCCACACGTATAAAACACTGAAATATCGTAAAGTTTAAAATATACGGCCTTAGCAATTTAATATGTAGATATGAATAAAACGTGAGTCAAATTCTGCGCTGAACAAATTGTTTAAAACAGTGATTATAGGAAACCCAATAACTATAGCGTATATTAGGTTGCCTATAATCGTTGTTGTATGTGTGTATTTTTTTAACTTCACTGTAAATCAGTGTTTTCAAGCGTGGCGCATGAAGTAAAATTTCGAGTTTAGAAAAGCCTAATTTGGATTGGCCGCTCCGCTTCGCTACGCGGCCAATCCAAATTCTTAGGCTTTTCTAAACTCGAAATTTTACTTCATGCTTAGTCTGGGAGTGAAAAACACTCCTTAAAAGCCTCAAATTAACCGCTTTGAAACACCGAATTCCCGCAAATTAAAAAAAACGCTGTAATTATCGGGATATGTATACTCAAAAGAAAAATGCCCTGTATGTTCAGTTTTGAACACATTTTAAACGTGTTTTAAACATGTTTTAAACACGTTTTAAAAACGTTGTTAATGTTTTAAACGCTGTTTCAATGAAAAAACACGTTTTGTAAAAAAACTGTTTGCTTTAATTAAAATGAAAACAAACGTCTTTTTTACCAACCCTGGTAAATTGTATGTCTCATAAGAAAGAAAAGTACAATTTCATTAGGGTTTCAACGTCAATTTCTGGTTTCAAACATGATCTGTATGGTTTTTCCATGTTATTTTACAATTAATGTAGACGCCTAGATACTTTACACAATCTGTTAGTGGGTATTTGAAATTATTTACACTATTTTGAAGTCGTTAAGTAATAGCCGTTTTTTGCTAATATGCATACATACTGTTTTAGATGGATTCAGTAGCAGTTTGTTGAGTGTGGGTAATTCATTAGAATATCACATTTTCAATTTTAATGTTTATATCGCTAGGATTATCCGCACATAGTTTATTGCCGTATTATCTGCAAATAATCTAGTATTATGCGCTCTATAATCCAGGAGGTCGTTTATAAATAACAAGAATAATAGTTTACTGGATGATTTTTATTTATTTATTTCTACGAAAAAGCTTCTATCTGATAAATAATATTGAATCCAGTCAGACATTTGTCTTTTAAAACCAAATAAAGTGAGCCTAAAAAAATGATTTGAATATCAACACAGTCGAAAGCGTTAATTAGATCAATTATGAAATATTCCAAAAATTAATCAAGAGCAGTTTCTACTTATTTGCGATATTTCAGCGTTTATACGTGTGGCGCATGAAGTAAAATTTCGAGTTTAGAAAAGCCTAATTTGTATTGGCCGCTCCGCTTCGCTACGCGGCCAATCCACATTTTCAGGCTTTTTTAAACTCGAAATTTTACTTCATGCTTAGTCTGGGAGTGGAAAACCCTCGTTTGAAGATTCAAATTGAAATCTTTAAAAAAAACAACGAATGTCGTAAAATTTACAGTGTATGCATATGTATACCTGAAAGAAAAATTCCCTGTATTTAAAAAATCACATTTATGCACACACAATTGTGATATTTTATTGTAATAAAATGTTGTGTTTAATAATGTAATTTGAAATACCTTTAACAATTTAGCTAAAATTTAAAAATGTAAACAAAAAATCTTAATAAGGTTGTACAAAATATAATTTAGCAAATTTAAGATAAAAAAAACGTTTTAATCAAATTAAACGTTTAAAACATGTTTTAAACAAATTTAAGATTTAAAACATGCTTAAAACAAAACCGTTTAAAACACGACGGCTGTTTTAAAACATGTTTAAAACACTGTTTTAAAACAAAATGTTTTAAACATAACAACCCTGGTTAATTGTATTATTATTTTGTTTCCACTACATCATTTTATTACCGACCAGCTTCTCGAGTAATTTAGAAAACATTGAGAGCATTTGGATAGGCTTGTAATTGCTTTCAGTTCTGACTTGTGTCAAGTTGACACGACGGACTAAATACACTGGTCTGCAAAAAAAATCTTTTTTTCGAGCCCTGACACCATTCCTGCTGATTCTTATGTAAAATGACCTCCTGAATCCGAATATGGGGGAATGGAAGCTGGAATATGTAGAAAATAAGTGAAAAAACTGCGAAAAAAACGGAAAAATCGATCATTTTTAAGGATTTTTTTACAATTTAAGGGGGCAAATCCCCCCCCCCAAATCTACCTCCTTGCTACAAATGTTCATGTTTTGGAACTTTTCACCTCTCTAGCCCCTCAGAAGAAACGTAAAGGCTAAAATAATCCTTTTCATCCCTCCAAATTATCGAAAAGTGATAAAAATAGGTCGGGGGCCTCCCCCGAAAACGGTGGGTGATGGGGGAAAACGGGGGTCATATTCGGATTCAGGAGGTCATTTTACATAAGAATCAGCAGGAATGGTGTCAGGGCCGATTTTCATGCCGACCAGTGATATCCGCTGACGTTAACTCCGGTCAAAACTATCATAGCATAAATGTCAATGTAGGTAATCGTAAAATATGACGCATAACGTTAAAAAACGAAGAAATTTTGAAAATTGTTGTCTTAAAGTAAATTTTCATGTTTCGCGTATGATGTCATTTTTTTAATTGGTTGGCGTTCACTTTGTCGTACATCTTCATAACAATTTAATTAAAACACTTAACTTTGTTTTACCACTTTTATTTTTACTTTTCAGTGACTATAGTTTCTACTACAAGCTAGTCATTATCAAACTAAGTGACTTAGTTTAATTTAATTTAAACACTTAAATTTGTTTTACCACTTTTATTTAACTTTTCAGTAACTATAGTTTCGACTACAAGCTAGTCATTATCAAACTAAGTGATAAAGTTTGATAATGACTAGCTTGTAGTCGAAACTATAGTCACTTAAAAGTTAAATAAAAGTGGTAAAATAAAGTTAAGTGTTTAATTAAATTGTGATGTCATTTTTATCTTTCTCCAACGAACAAAAAAAAATTATGAAAGACTAATTAATGTAAAAAGTTACTATAGTTAATGTTGTCGAATGGCAGTCAATAAATAGTAGTTAATATAATCGAAATAGTTAATGTTGTAAAAAGTCCATATAGTTTCAGTGTAGTAAAGACAGTCAATATAATTAACATGTAATCTATAAAGTGTAATAACAGTTAAATTGATCAATCACTGTGTCGTTCGTATTTAAAACTTGAAATTACTTGATTAGGTAATTTCAAATGAAAACACTTGTTTAGTTTCATGTTGTTGTATTCAGTTTCCTGACACGTGTTTCGGTCAATGACGAGGAATTACAATTCCTTTGAGAATTCCACGACGACCATTCTCAAAGGAATTACAATTCCTTTGAGAATGGTCGTCATTGACCGAAACACGTGTCAGGAAACTGAATACAACATGAAACTAAACAAGTGTTTTCATTTGAAATTACCTAATAGTATAATTTCGTTTCATCAAGAGTGCAGTGAACAAAGTATTTACCGTATTGAAATTACTTACTTCTAGTAGTACTAGTAGTCGGCTGTCTTTTGCAAAAGATAGTATTTTTTCATTTCATTTCTCTATCACTACATATATTATGAATATAAGTCGCTTAATTGACTGGTTTTTGATTATGATAGTATTTAGTAACTACATTTCTTTCTCGAAAGTATTTTGACTATTGCAATATTGACTATAAGTCTATAAGTATGATAGGATTTTGTCATTAAATCATTTTTCTCGCTGTATTTTGACAATGTGACTGTAATCTTTGGAACTCGTAGCACAGACTAAAAATACAAAAAACTCGTAACATAGACCAAAAATACGAAAAATAACGAGTTAAACTACTGGGATTCTACTTTGAGCCAACCCTAACATGGTTTACTCATTGCGATAAACTTTTTTTTTGGGTTTGGCTTTTGCCTGGCCTTGGGAACTTGCCCATTAGCCAACAACATATATATATGTTTGTATTAATTAATTTTTAACAATTGCAATTTCTAATATGCTACATTCGGACAAACACACACATTCATACCACACCCAGGGTCAGGACGAGACATTTTTTAAATAACATCTTGCCGTGCACAGGAATCGAACCAGAATTTTGGCTCGCCGAGCTGCCCTGCGAAAACTTGCAAAGCAATTATTAATTTATAATTAATTTACTTATTTGGAAATGTTACAACATCCCTTAATGCTTACTATGTACTGTTTTACTCTAAAACGAGTTATGGTATACTCATTTGGGACATTCAGCTTCTTCCGAAAAAATATTTAATCTACTTCATATATATCGGAATTGATATGAGACCGAAGTTGTCGTTTGATTGAAAATGTAAAACGTTTCCTAATCGTCGGATTTCGCTTGAAAAGTCGGCGTCTGCACTCGAAAAAGAATTATAAAGAGAGCAAGGGGGACGAGATTTTATGAATATTAATAAATCGCCGCCGAAGATTGGCGTCAGCGTTTTTTAAACACCCTCTCTTTCCCCTGATTGATTTTTTATAACTTATTCCAAATTGGATTTTTATTGATGGCGTTATATTAGGATCCCGTCCCGTTTTGGCTTTCCCATAAAGAAAGGGAGAAAATTTGATTTTGGCTTAATTGATGGGAGAATGAATACATTTCAAATTTTCATTTTTAAAATCATAATAACTCCGACTTTACAAATGGCAAAAGGAAATAGTTGAAGAAGAAAGTAATCATACTAGGAAAGTGCAAAATAAAGTTACTCGCATTTTTATATTGACCAATTTATACTTTACTATTTAACGGTTTGCATATTCCTATGTACTTAATGGCTTTTACTTTTAATCCAACGAACATATTACAGTCACCATCAGAATAAGCGTCTTACAAGTCGTAACTTCATATCCTCATTTAGAACATGGTAGAAAGTTTATTTCTTTGTTGTACAATCTAAATGATTTTAATATGCAAATTTGGTAATTAAAGGTGGGGAAAATCTTTGCCGTTTCACATTAGGGTGGTCGTTTAATTTGGAGTGCGGCAAACGTGTACATTCGGGAAAGTTTTTCAATCACGTTTCAGCCAGGGTAGTCATCTGCCCCACTGAATGTTTGAATATATATTTCCTCGACTCTGACGGATTTTTCCGGCGATTAAACTTTAGTTCCCCCACATCTTACATCCCGAAATCCCTGCAGTAACCCTCCCAACAAAAGACAACACGAACATTCCTCTCATTTGATTTGTTGAAAACCTCCCTTCGATTTTAATGAAGTCAACAAAATTCCACTTCGAAAAATATCTACGTAGTACTGACGTAATCAAATGATTTAAATAAATGCAGGCAGTTTTCTTAAAAATTGATATCATTATCTGTTCAATTATTATTGGCTTTTGGGAAGCCCTAGTTCATTTACGTGTTCAAATATAGTAGGATTTTACTAATTGACTTGATATTCAAGTTTATATTGTTTGGTACTTATATTCCATAAAAATTACCTGCACTGTTTTAAAAGGTATGTACGTTGGATGTATCCATCTAGTGTGTTAAAATTATATCTTAAATTAATTCAGGAAATGTTTAAAATATATGTAGCAGATTTGCAGATTTTTGCTAATAATAAATAAAAGCAATAATATACATTTTTTATTATTTTTCTCGTATTCCCTGACAGTTTCAACATCAAAATAAATTATTTTGTTAAAATTAAAAAAATCGTGCAGTAAACGGTTAAGTGCATTCAATACAAACATACAAATGCATTTTTGTTTGAGTATTTTACAATTCGAAACTTTCATGTTTCACGTGGAAATAAATAACATTTGTTATTTGATTTATGCTCGCCGGTTAATTGTGCTTGTATTATTTGCAATAAAATCTAAATCCGTTTTCCGTATGTGTTAACTGCTTGTAAAATTGGAAGTAGGTTGTGTTTAACTAGGTTTACGATTTGGGAAATAATGTAATGAATAAATAAGTATGTAATTAGTAGTTTGTATTAAATTGTTTAATTGTTAAAAATAAATTATCAATATTGCAATACAAGGATTTTTTTTAAAGTATGCATATCTCGATGCATACACTGTAAAATTTCTAGCATTCATAGTTTTTGAAAAGCGTTAAATTTAAAACTCCTAACGAGTGTTTTCACTCTTTGATTAAGCATGAAGTAAAATTTCGAGTTTAGAAAAGCTAAAATTTGGTTTGGTCGCTCAGCGAAGCGGAGTGACTAAACAAAATGTTTAGGCTTTTCTAAACTCGAAATTTTATTTCATGCGCCACCCGTATAAGACACTGATTTCAAGCGAGTTTTAAGATACACTGCCAAAACAATATTTTAAAGACGTATATTTTTAACTTCACTTTAAATTAGTGTCTTATACGCGCTCCGCTTGGCTACGCGATCAAACCAAATTTTCAGGCTTTTCTAAACTCGAAATTTTACTTCATGCTTAATCTGGGAGTAGAAACACTCATTAGAAGCTTTAAATTAAACGCTTTTTAAAAATCAACGAATACCTAAAAATGTACAGCGTACGCATCGGTATATGCTCATGTATACTTATAAGAAACATTTCTTGTATGTAAAAAATATATTGTTTGCTGAATTGAAAAACTGAATTATTATGTTATATCTTGAAAAACGGTGCCTCATTATAAAATGCGCACAATTGGTCGATTTTTTCGGGTTTCTGGGAAGTAGTTTAGGTTACATATCACATTTAGCTCGCTATCTTACTTATTAACAAAGTTTTCGAAAGCCCAATGGCAAGCAAATAGTTTGACCTGAATTGTTACATTTTGCAAACATTTCAATGTATAATCCGATATCTGTCGGAATTAGGTCCGGAAAATAGTTGTTTCACTATGTTTGAATTAGTCTTTATAAGATAAATTAGGTGTAGACTGGGAAAATAAACAAACTTTAAGATTTTTAAAATATTGTACAAAAAAGTATTGGCCCTGATTGCAAATTTCATTAATCTTATATCAATAGTATTAATGACTGTTACCATTAAGCCCTTTGAATCCTTTGCTTATTATAAAGTAAATAGATAAATTGTGTTCGACAAAAATTGAGTTTTGTTAAAAATGTGGCTCTTTTTTACAGTTATTAATCAACACACGATTTGTAGGCAGGGTTGTTATGTTTAAAACACTTTGTTTTAAAACAGTGTTTTAAACATGTTTAAAAACAGCCGTCGTGTTTTAAACGGTTTTGTTTTAAACGTTGAATTTGTTTAAAACGTTTTTATATTATCTTAAATTTGCTCAATTATATTCGTTACTACTTCTTTAAGATTTTTTCTTTACATTTTAAAACCTAACTTTTTATTACAATAAAATATCACAACTGTGTGTGTATAAATGTGATTTTTAAATACTGGGAATTTTTCTTTCAGGTATACATATGTATATACTGTAAATTTTACGACATTCGTTGTTTTTTTAAAAGATTTCAATTAGAATCTTTAAACGAGGGTTTTCCACTCCCAGACAAAGCATGAAGTAAAATTTCGAGTTTAGAAAAGCCTAAAAATTTGGATTGGCCGCGTAGCGAAGCGGAGCGGCCAATCCAAATTAGGCTTTTCTAAACTCGAAATTTTACTTCATGCGCCACACGTATAAAACACTGAAATATCGCAAAGTTTAAAATACACGGCTTTAGCAATCTAATATGTAGATGGGAATAAAACGTGAGTCAAATTCTGCGCTGAACAAATTGTTTAAAACAGTGATTATAGGCAACCCAATAACTCTAACGTATATTAGGTTGCCTACAATTTTTGTTGTCTGTGTGTGTTTTTGAACTTTACTGCAAATCAGTGTTTTTAAGCGTGGCGCATGAAGTAAAATTTCGAGTTTAGAAAAGCCTAATTTGGAATGGCCGCTCCGCTTCGCTACGCGGCCAATCCAAATTTTAAGGCTTTTCAAAACTCGAAATTTTACTTCATGCTTAGTCTGGGAGTGGAAAACATTCGTTAAACGCCTCAAATTAACTGCTTTGAAACAACGAATTCCCGCAAAGTTATAAAATGCTGTAATTAACGGGATATGTGTACTAAAAAAAAATGCCCTGTATGTTCCGTTTAAAACACATTTTAAATGTGTTTTAGATATGATTTAAACGTGTTTAAAACATGTTTTTAATCGTTAATGTTTTCAACGCTGTTTCAATGAAAAAACACGTTTTGTTAAAAATACTGTTTGTTTTAATTAAAATGAAAAAAAAACGTTTTCTTTTAATAACCCTGCTTATTATAAAGTAAATTTATAAATTGTGTTTGAAAAAAAATGATTTTTGTTAAAAATGTGGCTCTTTTTTTACAGTTATTAATCAACTCACGATTTGTAGGTACACAAAATGTTTACTATACTTGTTTTATATATCTTAATATAAGAGAAATTCGAAAGATAAATGCTCTATGAAAGAAAAAAAGTTGTTCTGAAAGGATTAAATCAAAGATATACCTACTCATACTTTCGAAATTGTTACTGCTTTAGTAATTTAATTAAGTGCCAAATAGAACATTAAAAATTGTCTTATGTTAGAAGACAACTTTTTTTCTTTCATAGAGCATTTCTCTTTCGAATTTCTCTTATATTAAGTTATAAAAACAAGTATAGTAAACATTTTGTGTACATACAAATCGTTAATTGATTAATAACTGTAAAAAAAGAGCCACAGTAAATACGTATCTTTTAGAGGTCACAAGACCAAGCAGAATCAGATGGGCCATAAGCAGGTTCCAAGCTTATAAGTCCGCTGGGATGGATGGGATCTATCCCATCCTGCTACAGAAGGGCATAGAGGAGCTGGTGCCGCATCTAACAAAGATCTTCAAAGCCTGTCTGGCATTGGGACACGTACCAAGGCGTGGCAAAGTGTAAAGGTAATCTACCTGCCTAAGGTAGGTAGAATAGCAGATCTAACACCGAAGTCTTACAGACCCATAAGCCTCTCTTCATTCCTACTGAAAACAATGGAGAGACTGGTCGACAGATACCTACGAGACGAGATACTGGGGAAAGATCCCCTCAGTAACCGTCAGTACGCTTACCAGCCAGGAAAGTCCACGGACTCGGCGCTGGACGACCTAAACAGGCTCATCACAAAGTCAGTGGGGGACAAAGAGATAGCTATTGTCACATTTCTAGATATAGAAGGGGCGTTCAACAATGTCACAACCAACTCGCTTATAGAGGCACAGGCAGGAAAAGGCGTCCCGCCAAGTCTCTACCAATGGATAAGGGCTAGCCTGGAGAAAAGGACAATTACATCCACTTTAGGAGGGCACACCATTGAAGCCAGAGCCGGCGGAGGCTGCCCGCAGGGAGGGGTTCTATCTCCACTGCAATGGGCAACTCTTGTGGACGACTTACTAAGGAAACTGTCCGAAGAAGGCATCCACTGCCTAGGGTATGCGGATGACTTGGCCATAGTCATCAGAGGCCGGTTCGCAGGAGTTATCTCACAACGAACACAAAGGGCCCTAAACATAGTAGACAACTGGTGTCGAAGGGAACGACTGACGGTCAATCCCGAAAATACACAGATTATCGTGTTCACAAAAAGAACAGCGCTAGAAGGCCTAAGGCCACCGACGCTTGGGGGCACAACAATTGCCTTCGCTAAGGAGGCGAAGTACCTAGGGGTAATCTTCGACAATAAAATGACGTGGAGGACGCACATCACGAAAACCGCCAAAAAAGCCTCAATGGCATTGGGAAGGTGTCGAAGAATGTGCGGGAAAAACTGGGGGCTCAATCCTAAAATGACCCTCTGGTTATATACAAGGGTGATCAGGCCCATGATATCCTACGGGGCAGTAGTGTGGTGGACAAGGACGGAGCAGCAGGGGGCGATAAGGCTCCTTAACAGCACACAAAGACTAGCATGTCTCAGTGTCACAGGAGCCCTAAGCACTACTCCGACAGCAGCCCTAGAAATGATCCTGAACCTACCACCACTGCACATCTTCATACAAGGGGAAGTCAGGGCCGTAATATACAGACTAATGCGAGGACAGGCTCCCGTAAACCGATCACACGGGAAAAAGTACCAAAGACTAGAAGACGAGCTAAAGGCAAACCCTATAACAGGAATGCCAAGCGATGCCATGGTCAAGAAGTATAATTTCAACAGGAAATACAAAGTGATGATCCCGCAGAGGGAAGATTGGGAAAAGGGCTCACCTACCAACGCGGAATCAAACTGGTATACCGACGGCTCGAAGACAGAGGAAGGAGTCGGAGCCGGAATATACAGCACAAAACCGGAGACAAAGATCTCAGTCAGTCTGGCGAGGGACACCACCGTGTTTCAGGCAAAGGCGATCGCGGTCCACCTCTGCATTGGAGAAATAGCAAAGCAAGACAACAAAAGTCGATTAGTAGCTATTTTCTTGGACAGCCAAGCGCTGCTAAGGGCACTAAGCACCACACAGGTCGACTCCAAGCTAGTGTGGGATTGTGTAAGCGCTCTCAACGAAATGGGCGGTCGCAAACAAGTGACAATAGTGTGGGTCCCAGGACACAAGGGTCACCAAGGAAACAAAAAAGCAGACGAACTGGCCAAACAAGGCTCGTCAAGCACATTCATTGGCCCGGAACCCTTCTGCGGTATCGCAAAAACCACAGTCAGACGATCCATAAAAAATGGAGGGAGACACAAACTCAAACCTGGTGGACGAACACACCAGGGCAGAGGCAGGCGAAACAGTTCCTCCACAAACAATCGCCGGCTTTCACGACCGATCTTCTCAACCAAGAGAGAAAAACGGTTAAAGCTATAGTACGTCTACTAACAGGACACTGTAGGCTCAACAAACACATGAGCAAAATAGGCCTGGCAGAGGATACAATATGTAGATTCTGCCAGGAAGAAGAGGAGGATCCTCTCCACATCCTGTGCCAATGTGAGGCCCTAGCGCGGGTTAGATACCTAAAGCTGGGCAACACTAAACCAAGCGCAGAGAGCTACACCCAAGGCTCACTGTCAGGGTTAGTAGGGCTAATCAAAGAGGCGAAGCTCGAGCACGTCGTCTAGGATAATAGGGATCCACAATAGATCTGAAAAGGTCGCGGTGGTACAGGCCAATGTGGCCACCCCTACGAATATCTAAATACGTATTTTAGTAATTATTAAAATTATAATTAAAATCCAATGCATTCCGCCTGGTGTAACCAACTCCAACTAAACTTAAATATTTTTCTCGATTACAATTGACATTTTCCGTGTCATTAACGTCAATAATCTGTATTCACAATCTGTCAGAAATCTATCACTTTCGAATGTCAATAGTTCCCCAGGTTGAAAGTTACTAGTATGACAGAGATTGAATTTGAACCGCGTGCGGTTTAGAAGTTTAAAAACAACTTCAGTTAAATCCTCACACATTATTCTAAATTTTGAAATGGTATTTGTCGCCTTTACCAAATTTTGAATAATGTTGCAGCTTCTAACGAGTGTTTCTACTCGTTGATTAAGCATAAAGTAAAATTTAGAGTTTAGAACCAGCTGTTATTTTTATTACAGGGCATTGGCTGGTCAACAATAATCTTTCAGAAATTAATATTTCTAATTATAATTTAAAATCGATGCTTTGTAGAAAAACTAAAAAGCACGGTGAAGCTGCTATTTACTGTCGATTAGATTTTCAATCATTAAGTAGGGAAGACATAAATTTGCTATTCATAGAATATGAACTAGAATGCTGTGCTATTCAACAGAAAGAATATATTTTTGTAAATTGGTATCGCCCCCCTTGTGTAATAAGCAAGTTTCCTATAATATTATCAAGTATATTCAATAAATTAGATGTTAACAAATATAATGTAATCATTGTAGGATATTTCAATATTAATATTTTAGAACAAGCATGTTCAAAAATGGAATTATTGGATACTGTGCTTTGTTTCAACACGACGTCTACAATCAATGAAACAAGTAGAGTCCATTAAAATAATACTGAAACGTGTGTTGATAATATATTTACAAATTGTAGTGCCAGTATTCTATTTACTACTTGCAAAAATTATCATCTAACAGATCACAGTGCACAAATAATTAAACTAGAAATGTCCATTAGTGTCAGAAAACCTTATATTTATAGGCGTTTTATTAAAGAATCGAATGTTCATTTATTTAGTGAGCACTTGCATGTACAAGATTGGACGACTGTCTTTGAATGTGTGTGTAAACAAATCATTTGCCATGATTTTAAATAATGTAAATAATATCCAAGTATTTTAGTTGTTTTCTATTGAATAAAATTGTTAATCAAATTAGACATAAACGCGAAAGTTGAATGACGGCAGATGTATTAAAGGCTAGGAATAGATATCAAGCGTTTTCAAAGATGGCCAGGATATGTCCAATATTTAGGAAATACAGTAAATATTTACAAGTAGACTTTCAAAATAAAATGAAAGTATCAAGTAAGCAGTTATATGATAATCAGATAAGAAATGTTTAAAATAAATCCAAAGCCATGTAAAGTAAACAATATTGAAATTATAGTCAAAACAATATTGAACTATCAGAGAACGAAGCTGTTCAGGCTTTTAATTCGCACTTTGTAGACATTCCTGTAAAATTAAGCGAAACTTTAGACAGTTTCTTAACTAATTACAATTTCTTTTACAAAAACATAGATTTTAATCATAACTTTCTCTTTATAAACCCTATTACAGAGAATAAAATAACACATTTAACAATAACAAAGACAATTTAACATAAAGAAAAATTGAGTTTGTCAATAGTTTGCAGAATATTTATAAAATATAAAATCGAATTAAAATTAATATCAACATTTAACAATAGTTCTAGTAAAGACATAGATGATTAGACACCTTGTATTATCAAAAAATCAACCAAAGAATTAGTCACACCATTAACATATCTAATAAATAGGTTGTTTGAAACGAGTGTTTTATCATCTTGTTTAAAAGTGGCAAAAGTCAGGCCCATATTCAAAGAGGGGGAGTCTAATAAAATTGAAAATTATAGACCGGTTTGCATCTTGCCGGTATTCTCGAAGATAGTGGAGTGAGCTATCAATATAAGACTAACAGCTTTTTTGACATAAAATAAAACATGAAACATGACATGAAACACGGATTTCAAAAACTGATACAGCCTTAACTGCAGGTCTTAATGCACGATGGCGATTGTTCTATGATTTGTCAAGAGCATTTGACACGGTAAACCATCAACTACTAATAAAGTTGGAAAGATACGGTGTTACAGCAATTTGTCTACAACTATTGAAATCATATTTATATGGTCTAAAGCAGTTGGTCTCATATGGAACTGGTATATATATTTATAAATGACATTGTTAACTGCAGAAATAATAATATTATATTTACTACTATTATTTCCGGGCAAACGTTGAACAAGTTCTTGTTGATTTACAAAATATCTAGATTTGCAGACCATGTGTTCAAATTCTAGTAAAAAATGTTGCATTCTATTTAGTAGTGTAAGGTCTACTATGGACATACCAGCTCAGTATTTATTAGATGGTAGTAGTGTTGAAATATCCAGTGCCATGAAAATGCTCAGACACACAATAAACTAAAAAATAAGTTAGGTAGAGCATATTCAAACAATCGACCCAAACTGTAGTAGAATCTGTGTTTTCATTCATGTCTATAAATAAGAAATGGTGTAATATCTACAATGGATGACCGGAAAGAAGCGCAAAGGAAAAATTCCCACCAGAAAACTCCGCACTGGAAAATACCCCATCGGAAAGAACCGCACAAAAAAAAATACAACGCTAAAAGATCCCTAGGCGGATATACGTTTTTTCTTAAATTATATTAGGTAGATCCCAATTTGATGTTGTTTAATCCAAATTTGATTGTGTTTAAACTGACAGCTATGTTTGAAGTCCCAATTAGAAATGTTCCCATTTCTTCGCCTGAAGAAGTCACAGTGTGACGAAACAATTGTAGCGAGTATACAACCCACTGACAACCCAACAAACAAATAACGTTGTATCAACGTTCTAACAGCATAAAACGTTGTTAAAATGTTGATCAAATATTATTTCAATATTATTGCTCAGCGGGAATATATATTTAAAAGTGGTTTGAATTGTTTTATATATATATATATATATATATATATATATATATATATATATATATATATATATATATATATATATATATATATATATATATGTATCACTGTTTCTTCGGGTTTGGTTCCGCGTATTTTCTTGGCTCTGGTCCATTTTATTTTTAATTCGACGTTTCGATGACGTCGCAGTCATCATCGTCAGGAATAACTATCAAAATTCCATTGCTCTAGCAACCACTTGTTTGACTTTTACGTACTACTTGATGCGTGAATTTCTTGTTTGGCTTCGTGTTACTCTTCTCTTTTGTTCTTCTAATGATGTAGTAGTGACAATTTCAATATTATTTTCGGAAGGGGTTGGATTTTTAATTTCTTGGTTGTTGTTCGGAGATAATATATTTTGACCAGAATTTATACTTGTATAAATTCTGGTTAGGTTAAGGTTAAGGTTTCATACTTAATTTGATATTAATTAGTACCAATTTGAAGTTGAAAAGGTATAGAGCCTACTTCCAACGTAGTTACACATCTTAATAATGGTAGTAAGTAATGTCTTTATTCACTACAATTTAAGTATTTATTACTTTATTTGAGAAGTAGTTAATTTTATAATACTAGATATACATATTATGATTTATAAATTAATACTATAATATACGTACATACATTAAAATGCAAATAATTAGAAATTAATAATAGTAATAAATTAATTGTATGAAATTGAATAATATCCCATTGTGCACACGTGTGTGCATGTGTCTATGAACGTATGATTGATTTTATTGTTCAATTAAAGTTGTGGAATCATTTGTGCATTTAGTATTCAGCAAAGCAGCCGTTTGATGTAATATTCGTTGATGTTATTACTCATAAATGAAATATTTACGCATTCATCCACGATTCGGTTAGTGAATGGTTAATGTTTTAAAACGGTGAAAGCGGACCGTTTTGTTCCATTCCTGTTATCTGTTTTGTTTTTTTTTATTATTATCAACTGCATCCCGAAGGTATTAGGCACACTAAAAACATGCTTATCTGCTAATAAAATGGTGAGTGTGTATATGTCTATTAATTAAAAGGAGATACATTCGTTATTGGAGGAGATGTTAATAATAATAAATTTATTTAGTTTTTATCTGGATGTATAAATGAGGTGATTAATTTTGTTTTTTTAATTAGGATTGATGGGGGGAATTATTTAGTGTCAGATTTACGGTACCGTGGCATATTTTGTTTTAAAACTTAGAAAATTATAATTTAATCTTCTATAATTTGTTAGCCTTTAGATTCTTCTTCTGCGTGCTTTATGTATGACGCCGTGTATAACACATTTTACTTTAAATTTAAAAGTGTAAACCTTTTATAATTACACGAAACGTTTACACGAGACAGTAAATATCATTGCAATCTAATTGTTTAAAGGACATTATATTATTGTTATGTATAAAACACTTTGTTTTAAAACAGTGTTTTAAACATGGTTAAACGGTTTTGTTTTAAACGGTTTTGTTTTAAACGTTTTTTCTATTATCTTAAATTTGCTAAATTATATACTACTTTATTAAGATTTTTTGTTTACATTTTAAAATTTTAGCTAAATTGTTAAAGATATTTCAAATTACATTATTAAACCTAACATTTTATTACAATAAAATAGCACAACTGTGTGTGTATAAATGTGATTTTTGAATACAAGGAATTTTTCTTTCAGGTATACATATGCATACACTGTAAATTTTACCACATTCGTTGTTTTTTTAAAAGATTTCAATTTGAATATTTAAACGAGGGTTTTCCACTCCCAGACAAAGCATGAAGTAAAATTTCAAGTTTAGAAAAGCCTAAAAATTTGGATTCTCCGCGTTGCGAAGCGGAGCGGCCAATCCAAATTAGGCTTTTCTAAACTCGAAACTTTACTTCATGCGCCACACGTATAAAACACTAAATTATCGCGAAGTTTAAAATATACGGCTTTAGCAATCTAATATGTAGATGTGAATAAAACGTGAGTCAAATTCTGCGCTGAACAAATTCTTTAAAACAGTGATTATAGGCAACCCAATAACTCTAACGTATATTAGGTTGCCTATAATTGTTGTTGTATGTGTGTGTTTTTGAACTTCACTGTAAATCAATGTTTTTAGGCGTGGCGCATGAAGTGAAATTTCGAGTTTAGAAAAGCCTAATTTGGGTTGGCCGCTCCGCTTCGCTACGCGGCCAATCAAAATTTTTAGGCTTTTCTAAACTCGAAATTTTACTTCATGCTTAGTCTGGGAGTGGAAAACACTCGTTAAAAGCCCCAAATTAACCGCTTTGAAACAAGGAATTCCCGCAAATTTAAAAAACGCTGTAATTATCGGGATATGTATACTTAAATGAAAAATGCCCTGTATGTTCTGTTTCAAACACGTTTTAAACGTGTTTTAAAAATGTTTTAAACACGTTTTAAACATGTTTTTAATCGTTAATGTTTTAAACGCTGTTTCAATAAAAAAACACGTTTTGTAAAAAAAACTGTTTATTTTAATTAAAATGAAAAAACTTTTTTTAACAACCCTGATACTACAGCAAAAATAAAATCAAAACTGTCTCGTAAAATGTAAATTGCTCAATGTTAGTAATTACGTGATTCACTAAATCTTGTGTTTATTTCATACCTGCCATGAATAAATCTTGTTTTATTATCATTCTAGCAGTTTTTTGTTTTCATTAAAGTGTAAATGTTGGGTTTATGTTAAAAGTAACTGAATTAAAGTTAATGACTTCCACCCCGGTGTTTTCTCAGTGAGGAAGTGAAAATAAAGGGTGACAACCCCCCATTAACATTGTGGATGCGCTCGAACCGTACTTCTCTTATACACGTTAATTATTAACAGGCTGGAGATTACTTGAACGTGGCTAGCAATCAATGTAATACTTATTTACCAAACTTCACTTTTACAACCCCTCATTTGTTTTCTCATTTTTTTAAACCCATATTTTCATCAGAAATTCATCAAAAGATTTATTTAAGAGTGATTAACGTTACTTTATCCAGTTGTTTATACGTGCATACTACATTGATGTCGGATTTCACCAACATTGAATAAATTAAAGAATAATTGATTCACGAAATAAAATGTAGCAATAATTGAATACATCCTAAAACATTATTAAACTAATGAAAAAACGAATTTGGTTAAATTAGAGGGAAGGGCCTTTTTGTATTAAAAATAGTAAATACTGTACATAGCAGAGCTGGGACGAATCCTCGTAGAAAGGATTCGAATCACGAATCCAAATCACCAAATATGATTCGAATCACGAAAACTCGAATAAAGGATTCGTAAGAGATAAATATGATTCGAATCCTGTTTTTTCGAATCACGAATATAAATCCTTTAAGAATAAATTTGATTTTATTATTTTTTTGCCACCATTAACATTTAAATATCTTTACCAGTTATTTTAACAAAATAATTCAAAAACTAATTATTTATTATTAACACTGAACATCGTTGATAACAGAATAAATGTCTGGTTACTGTGATTAAAGATGTATTTGTGTGTTTTTGAACTTCACTTCAAATCAGTGTCTTGTACGCGTGGCGCATGAAGTAAAATTTCGAGTTTAGAAAAGCCCCGTGAAAATTTTTTTCTAAACTCGAAATTTTACTTCATGCTTAACCTGGGAGTGAAATAACTCGATCAAAACTTCAAATTGATCTCTATTATACAATCGACGAATGTCTGAATATTACGTAAATGAAAAATTCACTGAATACCATTAAAACCGGGAAAGTCAGAAAAAAGTCATGGAATTTTATTTAAATTGACCAAAACACTAACAAAAAAGCCATATGATATTATTAAACTTGTCAAAATCAACAGGCTTCATATAAATTACAAAACACGTAAAAATTTATAAAACCATCCTAAATATTGACAAAAACAATGAAAACAATTTAAAAAAATGGGGGTTTCTCACAGAAGAAAGTATACAACTTTCTTCTGTGGGAAACCCCCATTTTTTAAAATTGTTTTCATTGTTTTTGTCAATATTATCCTTACATTTCAGATTGAGGTTACCATGTCAGTTTTACTTCAAATAATATTAAACAAAATGTTGAAAACTAGATTATTATCTTTAAAAACATTTTCAGTCATTAAATGTTCTCAAAAAAATATTATTATTAACATCTCCCAGACTAAGCATGAAGTAAAATTTCGAGTTTAGAAAAGCCCCGCGGAGAAAATTTGTCGAGGGTCGCGCAGCGACCCGAGACAAATTATCACAGGGCTTTTCTAAACTCGAAATTTTACTTCATGCGCCACGCGCGTAACAGTGATTGACCGAAAAATTCAAAAACACACAAAACAAATGTTTCATGTTAATCCTCACAATTAATTCGAATTATTTTTGACTATCTAAATCCTTTTGTAAGTTTTGAATCCTTTTGTAAGTATTCAAATCCTTTTTATAAATATTCGAACGATTTTATAAATATTAGAATCCTTTTATGAGGATTCAGATCACCCGCATTTGGATTCGAATACGAATCCTCTTAAAAAAATGTAACGAATCCGGATCACAAATCCAGTTTAACTTAAGTATTCGAATGACTCTTTTGAATCTTCTAAAAGGATTCGAATCCTAATTGATTCGAATCTTGCCCAGCTCTGGTACATAGGTACCTACAAGAAGGAGAGTGTAAAATCTTGTATCACATATGACATTTGTTTTTAATAATATGTTTTGTTTTATTTATTTTTAATATAAATGAGTGTTAATATGATGAGTGTGGCATCTTAATTGCCAATTGAGGCAACGTAAAACTGTTTATGGACTTTAAAAAATCAATTTGCAATAAAGAACCCGTAAACCAGTGAAACTGCATCTTGGATTAACGCGCCTTAAGTCATATTAAGTAATTTTACTAGAAATAAATTGGACGCTATAAACGCTGCACTTAATTTACCAAGAAAAATTATCCTTACCAGTGAAATATGTGTGAAATGAATTTTATTAACGAGCGAATAAATTTGCTATATTTTTAGGACGATTTTCATTCCAATCTTTTATTTATTTCACATTTACAAAAAAGCTACGCAGGATGTTTATAATTATTTTATAGGGTATGTATTCAAATGAAAATAACTTCCTCAGACATTCAACTAGCTATTTTTAATATTAAAAGATGTAAAAAATTCAGACGGAGCATATTTCATATAAGGAAACACCGCATTTTTGCCAAGAGTGCAATTATAACGACCGCATTTGGACGTCGCCCATTTATTTCCTTTTGTACACCGAAGGAATTCACTCCATCCGCCATTGTTTTCTCATTCCTTCCAGAAAATTAAGTAATGATTTATAACGAAGCGTGTGAATTGCAATTTAAATTCATTACTTTATTTTTCAAAAGGCATGAACTCAAATTGCTACATGTACATTTTTACGTTATTGAATTGGGTAAGTTTTATTTTTATATCTTCCTTGTTTAAATCTTGGGTGTACAGTTCTATCAATAAAATAGCTAATTTCGACAGTATTTCGCTAATGTGATTCAAGCATTTTTTTTTACTGAATAAGCAGGTTATTACATTTAAAACCTTTTACCATAGTAACCACTTATTATAATCCACATTTTCAATGTAAAACTGTAAGTGTACGTATTTATTGAATAGAACTGTACATTTTCAACAAGGCAAATAAATAAAACAATAAACTTTTTTATATGGCTTTTGGTAAGTAACTAAAAAGTTGTCTTGAACAAGTTTCTCATCTTTCACGTGGTGAAACATATTTAACTATAATTTAAAAAGGAAAACACTTGGTTAAATTTCACTAATATTAGTGAAATTTAACCAAGTGTTTTCCTTTTTAAATCATAACTAAAAAGCTCAGCGTTTTTTTTAATCGTAAGTATGTTCTTGTTTTAATATTTTTTTAATAGGTTAGTATAACTGTTAAAATAAAATATGCAAAAAGAAAACAAAAAAAAAACAAAAGCACTTACTTACCGCCTGCCGAGTTCGTCTCGTCGTCACTTCTATCGTAATTATCATCATGTTCTTCAGTTGCCATCATTTGAACGATTGGTATCTCTGAAAATTAATGCAAATTCATTCAATTAGTTTGTTACTATACATAACCAATTATCAACACACAAATGTTTAACAATATATTTATTTACACATCACTTGTTTAATACTGGCTAACTTAAGCTTGATTTGAGTTAATTAGAGTTTAGCATAAACTCAGTTTAATGTTTATTTATTCTACGCTTAAGTCAAGCCACTGTCAAAGGTATCGGGTACATTAGAATATAATAAGAACCAGTTGTTCAATCATAGCTTACCTTAAGTTCAGTAAACAACCGGCAAAATTACAGATAAACTAGTATTAAACTGAAGTTGAAATATTGTAAAACAGACAGATTGTTTAATCAACCTAATAAATCTAGATAAAAATAAATACAGTTGGCAATTTTTAAACAAAAATTGTAGAATATCAAAAGATTGTCTAATAAATAGATTTTAATGAATTTACAAAAATGAATGAAATTTAACATTCTTTACAAAAAATCTAGAGCAAAAAAAATAATATGATTAATGTGCCATTAAAGACAAAACCAAGTTAAATATATTTTGAATTTTACTTGAAATCAGTGTTTTATACGCGTGGCGCATGAAGTAAAATTTCGAGTTTAGAAAAGCCTGAAAATTTGAATTTGCCGGGGCGCGACTCGCTTCGCTCGCGCGCCCCGGCAAATCCAAATTTTAAGGCTTTTCTAAACTCGAAATTTTTCTTCATGCTTAATCTGGGAGTGGAATCCCTCGTTAGACAATCAATCAGAAACATATTTGATCAGAAATTATTGAAAATGAATGGAATTTAATTTAATAAAAAATACGCTGATAAAATAAATATACATCAAATTAAAATTTAACTTTGATTTGATATTTTAGGATATCTAGCAGATATTTAAATTTTAATTATAGCTAATGAAAGGTTATTCATTTTTGTGTAGATTCTATATATTTTATGAAGATTTTTCAGGCCTTTCTAAACTCGAAGTTTTACTTCATGCGCCACGCGTATAAAAGACTGAACTATTGTGAAGTTAGAAATACAATAAAAATCCTTAATTTTTTTTTTAAATCAGTAATAATCGAAATATTTACAATCTTCCTTACACATTCTCAAGTCAGGTTAAATATAATAATGTATCAAATTAACATATTTAGTAATTTAAAACAAACGTATTCAGGTTTGTTGTTGTATGTAACTTGCCACATCCATATATGTATATATATAACATGTATGATCTACATTTTGTAATAGCTTTAAGTATTTTGTATATTTAAATGTATAAAAATGGATATTTTCGTAAATAAATAAATAAAAAATAATAATGTTACGTTACACTAAAAAAGACTGTTATTCCTTACTTCACTTTTTATTTTTATCGTTAGATGTACATTTCGAGACACAAAGTGCTCATTATCAATAACAAACTAATGTTACGTTATTGATTCAATGGTGCTTAATGATTAAACTCAGTCTAATGTAATTTAAACTAAGCTTCAATGAACAACTGGCAAAATTTCAATTAAATTGAAGATGAAAAATTGTCAAACAGACAGATTGTTCAATTCGAACTAAATAAAATAAATGAGGTTGACATTTTTTAAACAAAAGTTTTAGAATTTCAAAAGATTTTCCAATAAATACATTTCAACGAATGAAATGATTTTGAATATTTTTAAAATAAAAATTAGTGAAACTTTACCAAGTCTTTTAAATAATAGTTTATAGTTTAAATTGTTTCAATACGGATTAAATGAAAAATTAATTTAGGATTTACAGAAATGAATGAAGTTTAACATTCTTTACACTTAGTTTAAATACCCAAAGTAAACAAAAAAATAATAATATGAGAAAGTTTAAATTTTAGAAAATAATCCATTACTTTTTAGAAATATTATTTTAGAAGAATTGTTAAAAATTCTACAGATTCTTCAATAAAAATCACATTCTGTAAATATACATGGAAATTAGTGAGCATTGGCCTTCTTTAAAGAAAATGTAAATACTCAAACTCGTTTAAAAACAATAGAACCAAAGCTAAAATCTTATGAGGAAAAATATAATTTTGCAATTCGCATCTAACCCACACATCCATGACATCCTTAATCACCTCTGTTTAGCACGAAACCCCAATATTTCTCAAAATTTCAACAACCCAAAAACCACCATTTATCAATTCATTTCATCTCACATGAATCATAACTGACAAGACAAGGACAAGTACAACTCAGGCTGAAAGACCGATGGTCGATAGCCAAGGATCCAAAAAATAAAATATAGTGTAAAAATAAACAAACTGTAATTTTTTTTTTTTGTACACAATAAAGATGTTTATATATATATATAATTTTGGGAATATTTTGTATATAAACTGTAAGAAAATAACGGAATGTTTAATTAACCTTAAATATATATGATTATTAGATAAATATATTCTTGCAAGTTACAAAGAAAATTAAAATACGGGGAATTTTTTTGCACATTTTCAGGCATTGTTTGATTTTATAAAATAATTATAATAATATGGGAAAGTATAACTTTTAGAAAATAATCTATTACTTTTTTAGAATATTATTTCAGGAAAATTGTAAAAAAATCTGCAAATTCTTTAATAAAAGTAACATTTTGTAAATGATTATGGAAATTAGTAAGCATTGGCTTTCTTTAAAGAAAATTGAAATATTTGGACTCGTGTTTAAAAAAGAAGTTGAACCAAAGCAAAATAAAAAACGTAATTTTAGGCATATTTTGTTTATAAATTGTAAAAAAATAACAGATTATTTAATTAACGTTAAATATAAACGTATTATTTAATAAATATATTCTCGCAAGTTACATATTGAATTCAAATACAGGAAATTTTTCTTTTAGGTGTACATTTTCAGACATTGTTTGATTTTATAATAACGTTAAATTCAAAGCTTCTAACGAGTATTTCCCCTCCTGAAAATTTGGCTTGGTTGTGTAGCAAAATGCACGAAGCACAGATTTAAAGTGAAGTTCAAAATATACTGCTTAAATTTGATCTCACGTTAATATAATCTACAAATATGTATTTCGTTTAACTAAGTCTTGCGCTTTCAAAATTTGAACAATTTGGAATATGCTGTTCAGATCAAACGTAAATAGTATATTTTGAACTTCACTTTAAATCAGTGTTTTATACGTGTGGCGCATGAAGTAAAATTTCGAGTTATAAAAGCCTGAAAATTTGGATTTGCCGGGGCGCGACTCATTTTGCTCGTGCGCTCCTGCAAATCCAAATTTTCCAGCTTTTCTAAACTGGAAATTATACTTCATGCTCAATCAAGGAGTGGAAACTCTTGTTTGAAACTTTAAATTGACCGCTGTTATATAATAAACGGTATTTCTGCAGATTTACCAAATGCTGTAATTATCGGGATATGTATACTTAAATGAAAAAATCACTTTATATATCTGTATATAAAAATGTTGAACCTGAGTAAAAGAAAAACGAATAAATCTGGAGAATACTTTGTTTTGAAGAGTTATAAAAAATAACAGATTTTCTAATCGACGTACAAATTCATGAATTTACATTTATGTGAATGAACTTTAAAATCTTTGAACAAAATTAAAATATCCAAATCAGCGCTTCCCGAAGTAGGGTCTGCGGCCCTGTGCCGGTCCGCAGGAACAATTCTGCCGGTTCGTCGCAAAATTTTAATAAACGGGACTAATTTAAATAAACAAGACAAAAACTATGTGAAATTTAGTTAAAAACCTAAGAAACGTCACTTGCTTTCAGACAAAATTTCGCAAAATGATAAAAACTATGAATAATCTAAATCAAATAGAGTTCTATTTAAGTTTGTTAACATTGATATTCATATATGTTGCTGACGCTGATCAACTTTCATTAATTCTAATAATATTGGTCAATTTTAGTTATTATTATAATTTACAAAAACTATGAACAAATAAATCTTAATTTTTGTTATCTTGTAACGTATAATATTATTATTATTATAGATTATTATATTATGTTTTGAATTCTACTTTGAATCAATGTTTTGTACGCTTGGCGAACGAAATAAGTAAAAATTTCATTTCATGCCTAAGCAGGGAGTGCAAACACGTTGTATAAACTCATTGAATACTTTATAAAAAATACTAAATTGTTAATAAAATGAGATAAATAAACTTACTTTATGTCCAATTTAAATGCATTTATTTTTTAATTGCTTAAATCAATATTTTGTTTTGAAACTCTTACACAAACTTGTAAGATCAAAACGAGTATCAGAAAGTGTAATTTCATAATAAATTCTGAGAATTTAAACACATGTTGATGTCACGAGATTGGTTTAATAATTTTTCGAATCAAATTCTACTCAAAACTCATTCAAGTTATTTTTGTTCTATTTTTTTGCTCATTTTTGAATTTCATAAATTTTGTAAAATGTCTATTAGTAAAGCAAGCCATGAATATTTTTAAAAAATCCGGCGGGGTATTTGCACGTCTTATTAATTAAGACATATTGTTTGCAGTTTATACGAACATTATCGTAACTTTATATATTATGTTTAAAGTTTTGAAAATTAAAAGAAGCGTACGCTTATTTTTTTAGATTCAAAATTGTTTTGAATTCGAAATATTAATTTTGTTTTATCCAAAAAAATGTTTTGTAAATAGGAGTAATTGAATGAAGTTCTTTAAAGCCTTTTAATTTGATTAACGCTTTATTTATATTTCTCCAACTGCACTAACATAATTTATAATAAAACTGAAACTAAAGAAAACCCCAATCTAGAAAATGGATAACGCTCACAGTCCTCTCAAAATATATAAACGCCACAGCATATCCAGATTTTAAATTGCGTAATCCAGAAACTCCATTTACGAATTTATCGAGAACTATCTGAAAGAGTGCGGTGGTAAAGTTTTCTCAATATCTTACACTAAAGATAAATTCCGATCCATAGATAAGTACAGCAAAAATTCCATATTACAATGTATCATATATTCGCAGAGAAGATTTCCTCCAATACTTTTTAACTAAAAAAACTCTTTCAAATATGCGATCAATTTTTATGTGCTTGATATTACACGGTCAGTTTAATTTATTTTTGATTGCTCCTTTTATAGAAAATGTACTTTATATATAGAAAGCTTGTGTAAAGTTATGCGTTTACTGAACATTTATTTATTTATAAGTCGAAATATTGTCGTTTGCTATTACAAAAAAAGTTCTTTGTAAATTAAAATATTGAAAAACACTTTTTTTTATTGATAATTAGTTTTATTAATTGAAGGATTGGAAAAATGAAAAGAATAAAAATTCATAACTAGGAGTATAGGTTTAAAAGGATATTTATCGTCTTAAGTCTTATGAATTAAGACATTGTTTGCATTTTCACCAATAACATTTTCGTAATTTTATATATTATGTTCAAAAGGTTGAAAAAAAGAGAAATGAGATAATTGTTTAAGGAAGACAAACCATTATCTGCTAAATAAAGGGTAAATTGGAAGAGACACTGATGGTTCGTGGGCTGAAGAAATGGATGTTTAATTTAAATCATCATGAAAAGTTAATTGAAAAAGGATAGTCAATTTCCATAATTATGTCAGTTATTATTAGCGTATACAAATAGTAATTACAATCATTTCATGAGTTTCAAAGTAAAATTCTGTTATAAATTGATTGGATGAGTTACGTGAAGACCAAATTTAATTAATAAATAAAGCACTTTGAACTTATCTTTACACTTTTATTTGAACTACCAAATGTACATTTTGGACAAAAAGTGACAATTATCAATGGATTAATACTAAATACAAAACTAAAATTCAATACAATATATACACAACGGATTACAATACAAAGCAGTGGGATTGGAGGTAAGGTTATTATTACTTAGTTTTGAATTAAAATAGTAAGCCGGTGTTAAGTTATAAAAAAAATATAACTTAACACCGGCTTATTATATTAATTCAAAACTAAGTCAATTTGTAGAGAATACGTTTGACAAAACAGAAGATCTAGACCAATTCGTTCAAAAACATATTCACATTATTCAAATTATTGCAATAATTGAATATTTAAATATTTGGAAGTTCGGTGGATTTTTAAATATTTAAAACATTTAAATATTTGAATATTCAATTGTAAGAAGACGATAAATGAAAAGCAGAAAAAAAACGGTTGACATTCTTTTAAATTTTCTTATATTATAGAAAAATGTATTTTTCTTTGAAGTATACGTTTTCTAAATTAAACTTATTTTCTTTAAATCTTTAGATATTCGTTGTTTTTTTAATAAGAGTTCAATTTGAAGCTTCTAACGAGTGTTTTCCACTCCCAGACTAAGCATGAAATAAAATTTCGAGTTTAGAAAAGCCCTGTGAAAATTTGTCGAGGGTCGCGCAGCGACCCGAGACAAATTTTCTGGGCTTTTCTAAACTCGAAATTTTACTTCATGCGCCACGGGTATAAAAGACTGATTAAAAGTGAGGTTCAAATATATATACATTTCACAATATATTCGTGTTTTACACGCGTGGCGCATGAAGTAAAATTTCGAGTTTAGAAAAACCCAGAAAATTTGCCTCGGGTCGCTGCGCGACCCTCGATAAATGTTCACAGGGCTTTTCTAAACTCAAAATTTTATTTCATGCTTAGTCTGGGAATTTTCACACATTGTAAGAAGACGATAATTGAAGAGCAGAAAGAAAACGGTTGGCATTCTTTTAAATTTTCTTGTATTATAGAAAAATGTAATTTTTCTTCGAAGTATAGGTTTTCTAAATTCAATTTCTTTTCTTTAAATCTTTAGATATTCGTTCTTATTTAATAAGAGTTTAATTTATAGCTTCTAATTCGTGTTTTACACTTCCAGACTAAGCATGAAATAAAATTTCGAGTTTAGAAAAGAGCCTTGAAAAATGTCGAGGGTCGCGCAGCGACCAGAGACAAATTTTCTGGGCTTTTCTAAACTCGAAATTTTACTTCATGCGCCACGCGTATAAAACACTGATTTTAAGTCAGGTCCAAATATATATACATTTCACAATATATTAGTGTTTTACACGCGGGGCGCATGAAGTGAAATTTCGAGTTTAGAAAAGCCCAGATAATTTGTCTCGGGTCGCTCACGTGGCTTTTCTAAACTCGAAATTTTACTTCATGCTTAGTCTGGGAGTGGAAAACACTCGTTTAAAGCTCTCTGACTTATCTCAACAATTCTTTATTTTTTAATCAAAAAAATAATGTCTCTGTTTTCGCATTTTGATAAAAAATGATATAAAAAGGCTCTCTTTTACACTTGGTACATTTATAAACTGGAACAATTTAGAGAATTTCCAGCTCCTTACTGTTGGTATTTGTGTAGTTAAAAGAGGATTGTAGCATTGTTGGATATTATCAAGATCTGCTGGTGATAATATGTCGGTGTCGGTGCAACAAGGGCAGAGCTGTAGCCGGCAAACGTTTTTGTTTCAACTCGCAGATTTATATGTAAATTCTAAATGGAGAGAAAATGCTGCAACTATCTTACCCCATAAATCTCGCCCTCAGACTCTACCCGCTAAAATATGCAAATTGCATTTTCAGAAAACAAACAATAAAAAAATTGCATATACACACCTATTAATTTAAGTAGATACAGGTTTTTCCAAGTATACATATCTCGATGTGTTTTAAGTATACATATCGACTATGCACATTTTTTGGCATTCGCTGTTTTTAAAAAACGTTCAATTTGAAACCTCTAACGAGTGTTTCCAATCCCAGATTAGACATGAAGTAAAATTTCGAGTTTAGAAAAGCCTGAAAATTTGGTTTGGTCGCGTAACGAACCGCAGCGACCAAACCAAATTTGTAGACTTTCCTAAACTCGATTTTTACTTCATGCTTAATCTGGGAGTGGAAAACACTCCTTTGAAGTTTCAGATTAAAGTTTCAGATTTAAAGTGAAGTTCAAAATACACTGCTTAGGTTTTATCTCTCTTTAATAGATTTAACAAATATTACATTATACAGTTTTCGTTGACATTATTAATTTTATTTTGATTTTTTGTACATACAAAAAAATTTAAGAAAAAAAAATCTCTGTATTTTTAAAGATGTGACTTAAACAAAATATATTTAAATAATGAAATATAAACCGTTGATTAAATAATACTTAAATCTTCATATTTATTCCGTTTCTTTTTTTAGAAAAATACAATAATAATAAAGACAATTTTATTGAAACCTCTTGTTGTTTTTACTAATTTCATCTAAATAAAAATATTTTGAAAACAAAAAAAAAAGATAATTATAGGGAGTGCCGGTCTAATCTAATAAAAGACTCCACCGGAGGGGATTTGTACTCGCGACAAAAAAATAATTCATACCACATTTCGTCAAGTTTTTTTATTTTAATTAAAACAAACAGTTTTTTTCATTGAAACAGCGTTTAAAACATTAACAATTAAAAACATGTTAAAAACACGTTTAAAACAGAACATACAGGGCGTTTTTCTTTTGAGTATACATATCCCGATAATTAATTTTAATTTTGCCGGAATTCGTTGTTTCAAAGCGGTTAATTTGGGGCTTTTGACGAGTGTTTTCCTCTCCCAGACTAAGCATGAAGTAAAATTTCGAGTTTAGAAAAGTCTAAGAATTTGGATTGACCGCGTAGCGAAGCGGAGCAGCCAATCCAAATCAGGCTTTCCTACACTCGAAATTTTACTTCATGCGCCACGCTTAAAAACACTGATTTACAGTGAAGTTCAAAAACACACAAATACAACAATTATAGGCAACCTAATATACGTTAGAGTTATTGGGTTGCCTATAATCATTGTTTTGAACAATTTGTTCAGCGCAGAATTTGACTCATGTTTTATTCACATCTACATATTAGATTGCTAAAACCGTATATTTTAAACTTTACGACATTTCACTGTTTAATACGTGTGGCGCATGAAGTAAAATTTCGAGTTTAGAAGAACCTAGTTTGGATTGGGCGCTCCGCTTCGCTACGCGGCCAATCCAAATTTTCAGGCTTTTTTAAACTCGAAATTTTACTTCATGCTTAGTCTGAGAGTGGAAAACCCACGTTTAAAGATTCAAATTGAAATCTTTTAAAAAAACAACGAATGTCGTAAAGTTTATAGTGTATGCATATGTATACCTAAAAGAAAAATTCCCTGTATTTAAAAATCACATTTATGCACACATATTTGATCTTTTCTTGTAATAAAATGTTATGTTTAATAATGTAATTTAAAATATCTTCAACATTTTAGCTAAAATTTAAAAATGTAAACAAAAAATCTTAATGAACTAGTATAAAATATAATTTACAAATTTAAAATAATAAAAAAACGTTTTAAACAAATTTAATGTTTAAAACATGTTTTAAAGAAATTTAAGATTTAAAACATGTTTAAAACAAAACTGTTTAAAACACGACGGCTATTTTTAAACAACGTAAAAACACTGTTTTAAAACAAAGTGTTTTAAACATAACAACCCTGGCTAGAATACGTAAAAATATATAGGGTGTTCTATTAAAAAATAATGTGGTTTAATGTTTAAAAGTGGACGAAATGTAGTATGCATTTTTTTTTTGGTCGCGAGTACAAATCCAGTCCGGTGGAGTCTTTTATAAGTAATAAAAGATTCTATCCGGGTCCACGGATGTAGAGTGAGTGTTGTGTTGAGATGTCGCAAGTGTTATTTACAAAATTACAAGTATGTAATTTAATATAATTAAATCTTCAGAAATCCATAATTGATTACTTTGATCTTTGGCCAACCGGACGAGGTATCCTACACAAAAAAGGTGATTTGTTTTTAGAATCATAGAATACAGAGTTTTTATTATTCAAAAAATAAATTACCATTCTATACCAGTGGATAATGACTTTTTATAGCCAACATCGCATCCCTTCGATTTACATTTGTTTGGAGATTCGAATTTTAAAGTAAATTATGAAAAAGCACCGATTGTTTTTAAAATCTCAAGTATCTTGGTTAAATTTGAAGGTTGTATTATAATGCATTTTTTCGCAGAATTTTACTTATAATCCAAAGTCGCATAAAAAATACAACATTCTATTTAAAATACAGAAGTTGGGCGCTGACTTCCGGTATAACCGGAAGTCGTATAACTTTAAAAATATTTTCATCGAAAAGAGCATGATCGATCACATAAGTGCTGAAAATTGCATTAGTTAAAAGTCCGTACACTTTTAATGTGAAGTTTCGGCGGGACAGCTTGTATATACTCACTATTTTGCTTGTGCTGTATGTGCAATTGAAAGTTTTGCAATACAGTATTTTTAAAGTTCAGGATTTGCTAAAATTATTAGGAGTAATTCTAAAAATCGTAAAAGTTCCTTTTCAAAGAATCTATACAAGAAAATACAAATGAAATAATAAGGTTACCATTAGAGATTTCAATTTTTGCATTTCAAGGTTTAACTTTTATTTTTGGATTATAGTATGCTTTCAAAGAGAAGCCGATAGACAGAGAGGTAAAACTAAAATGACATAAGCTCCAAATTAACTGGTGTGATTAAAAGCGGCTTAATAGATCTTCCATCTAGGGTATTCATTCATATAGAAGACATGGGCGTAGCCAGGGGGCCCGAGGAGACCACAAAAAAGCCTTAAAAAAAACAAATTTTCAGGCTTTTCTAAACTCAAAATTTTACTTCATGTGCAATTTTAAGAGGTGGAAACCTATGTTAACAAATAAAATTAAACACTAATAATCAACATTTCTTTAGATTTACACTAAGTTTTGCATATTTTTTTGTCTTTTGCCGCTGATTAACATTCTGGCAACGTCCATGATAGAAGATACAAAACTAAAATCATAAGTGGTATCAACATTATTTTTTTCTTTGCAGCAAAAAAGCTTATGAACATCAAATGAAGTTATTTTCGGTCCGATTTAAATGAATAATTATGTAATTGACAGGTTTACCCCACGTGAAGCCCGAAACAATTAAACGGCAATGCGGTTAATCTTTTGGAAAAGCATTGGTCGTGAGTAATTCCGGATCCATAATCCACAAAGAGATATAATAACTCGTTTGAAGAAGTTGCAACGATTCCCCCGGGCTAATGTTGCGGCTGACAGCTTAAATTCTGTTGCCCATACCTGAACTAATTAATGCCACCACAAAAGCACAATACGGATCGATTCCACTCATCCTAATATACATTGTTTATATAATAAGCATATCATATGAATATATTAATGTACAATATATAGGGTGTCTCATTCGCGTGTTTTTGAAGGATATCTCAGGTCTCGTTAAAGATAGAAAAAAGTATCCTCACAAAAGTTGCTTGTATACAGGGCGCACCAAAATGACAATAGCGAATGCAATTCGTTTATTTTCAGTTGATCATCATATATATTATTTGTTTTTTGAATTACTTATAAAATGTGAGTGTCATTTTATTAAATTACATTTGGTCTAAACCAGTGGTGTGGAAACTTTTTTAAAACGGGCCATTTGTAATAACCAGACAATCGTAGCGGGCCAAAGAATAATGCTTAATCGTAGGTAGGTAGTTTTTATGCGGGTCGTCACATTACGAAATAAGAACGCGTTCAACATTCTCAAGACGGCACTCTTAAACGGGCCGGATTAAACCTTTCCGCGGACCGGACTTGGCCCGCGGGCCGTAGTTTCATAATCACTGGTCTAAACCGTACAGTTTTGTAGTAGGTTTACAAAACAGCTGCAAACGTTACATATTTTTCAAGAATGTCGGATATTCTTGAAAAATATGTGACGTTTGCAGTTGTTTTGTAAACCTAAAATATCTCTGAAACTAAATAAGATAGACAGTTGCTGTTTTCGTTATCATAAGATTAGAGTCTGTACTATAAACTTGCTCGTTCGAGTTAGGTGGCTATGAAATATTAACAGTACCATATTATATTTTTGGTACAATTTGACGAAAAATTTAATTTTCCTTCTATTAAAAAGGTTTTAAAGAAAATTATTTTACATTAACGTATAAAAACTATTAAACTATAAAACAAAACAAGTTCCGCGTGATAAAAAATGTTTAAATTTATAAACTATTTTTATTTCGCAGGCAAACAACTCGAGCACAGTAATCTTATAGTGCAGACTGTAGCGCACTCTGTTCTCAAGTCAATGGCTAAAGCAGCAACTCTCTATTTTATTTAGTTTCAGAGATATACTAGACCTACGAAACAACTACAAATGTATAAAATGTAATATTTTTCAATTATGTCCGATAACTCCAAAACCTAAGATTTAAGCGGAATCTAATTTAATAAAATTTTATTAAATTGGAATGAGGAATTAAAAATCAAATAATATATTGGGCTATCCATCTAAAATATGCAGGTTTGCATCCGCTAGTGTCCTATAATCTGTTTTTTTAATGTGACCAATTAAATTTGACATTTTAAGAATTTAGTGGTGTGATGCAGGTTGTGTGTTGTAGGTTAGGATAAGATTAATCACATGTTATGTGGTAAATCAACTTTTAATTTGTAGGTTATGTTAAGGAAAATATGACAGTAATATGACGATTCAATTAATTTATAAAATAGATAATTCATTTAACAAAGATTACGATTACAAATGTACCTATCAAATTATTTGTATCAAATTATTTGTATCTATTACCAATTTAATAAAATGTCTCTGAGGATCAGATAAATGCTCCTTGCTCAGGAATATCTGTTTTTTTCATTATCTGCACATTTACATGTTCAAATTTTGAAAAAGTTCTAAATACAAGGAATTTTTCTTTTAGGTATACATGTTAGGATTTTTCAATGTACATTTTCACACATTCATGATCTTATTAAAAAATTTCAATTTTCAATTTTCTAGACTAAGCATGAAGTCGCGTAGCGCAGCGGAGCGACCAAGCCAAATTAGACTTTTCTTAACTCGAAATTTTACTTCGTGCGCCACGCGTATAAAACACTGATTTGTGAAGTTCAAAATATACTGCTCAGTTTTGATCACATGGTCATTAGTTTTACAAATGATTAATATGTGAAAGTACGAGTACACTTAAAGGAAAAAATCCCTGTATGTGTTGTAAAGTTGCAAGTTGTAGCGTTCTCTATTTTAAAACTTTCTGCATCGGGACAATTTATTTGACAAATTATGATTTATTTGTCACATTGATAATCATTTACCAACATTTCAAAATTTGATATTTAAAATACCCTATGTTTTTCGTGAAGTAGTTGTTTCAATGGATATTTATTGTCTTAAGTTGTCTTTTTAATTAAGACGCATTATTTGTATTTTACACGAAAAACATTTTCGTAATTTTATATATTATTAAAATTATATATATACAGGGAGTTTTTCTTTCAAGTATACAGGTCCTAATTAGAGCTTGTATGCCGTAAATCATTAGATAATCGTTTTTTCTTAAGAGTTCAATTTAAAACTTGAAATGAGTGTGTTCCACTCCCAGACTAAACATGACGTAAAATTTCGAGTTTAGAAAAGCCTGAAAATTTGGTTTGGTCGCGTAGCGCGAAGCGCGGAGCGGCCAAACCAAATTTTCAGGCTTTTCTAAACTTGAAATTTTACTTCATGCGCCACCGGTACAAAATACTGACATATTACGAAGTTTAAAACAGACCGCTAAACTCTACATTGCATCAGTGTTTTGTACCGGTGGCGCATGAAGTAAAATTTCGAGTTTAGAAAAGCCTAAAAATTTGGTTTGGCCCCTCCGCGCTTCGCTCTACACGACCAAACCAAATTTTCAGGCTTTTCTAAACTCGAAATTTTGCTTCATGCTTAGCCTGGGAGTGGAAAACACTCGTTTAAAACTTCAAATTAAATTCTTTTAATAAACCGAGAGTCGGCAAATGTACAACGTATGCTGACCCTAAGTTTGGTCATATTAAAAAAAAAAACAGAGTTTAGTATACTTTTTAGGTTTTGCCTAAAAAGTATACAAGGTTAAAATCATGCAACATTACTGGACACTTTTTTGTATCTTAAAGAGAGCTGAGGTTATCCCAACAGAACACACTAAGCACTAATTTGACATCTTATATGTAAGATAATATAATTAGATGAAACAAAAATAGAATATTAAATAAATATAATATGGGATTATGGGAAAATTAAGAGTACTCACCAAAACAACTGATATCATAGTAATTAGCTTGATTGAAGTTTAATAAACCGACAATCAGTAAAAACTTGGGTGGCTAAGAGCTATGCTGCTTACTTCAATTGCATATCAACATTTTATTAACATGACGTCTACTAAATACTGCTGATCAAGGCAAAAATATTATCGAAGGATTTCAATTTTTATACAGAATAGTCATAGAACACCTGAGAGGATGAGATTAGTGACACTTTGAAAAAGACTTTTCAAATATCAATGTTACAATGTCAGTAAATACTTTTCGTGGCAATTATAATATTTTGCTCCGTAAAGCCGAGCATTAATTAGTTACTCGCAATTATACAAGTCGTCGCTCTAAAAAAAGTGGCTAAACTGTAATATTTAAGGAGTTATGTCTACATCCCACCGTGAAACGGCTTCAGCAATAGCTGCGGTGCTCAATGCGAAAGTAAAGCTTTCCGAGAACGCTGACAAATATAGCACTCAACAACAGTAATTTGGAAACTGCTGCCGGTCTCCACAATTCCCTCATTAACCACGCATATTGAACACCATAAAGTCCGTAATTTAGAATGCAATTTAAAAATTGCTAACATTCAGATTTCACACTTTGCTCCCGAGTTATAAGTTAAGAAATTACAACGTAAAAATACGAAGGTTCAAATAATACAAGGATGTGCAATTTTACCGATATTTTCCGTTATCGGTAATTCCGTAATTTGTCAATCAAAACAGGTTTTCCGACAAGGGAGGCTTACCGATTCATTAGAGGATTAGGTAATACGTTTCGTCGGCCTATAAAATAAAAATCGATTAATTATCTCAGTTTAAAACATTATTTTGATATAAAATGTCAATCTACGTAAAATATCAATTTCAATGTTAATTTTCGCGTCAACATTTCGGTTATATTTTCTTTAGAAAATGTGAATAATAGTATAATGGATACTAAAAATAAGTTTATTCATTCTACACCTTATTACACCGTTTATTTACAAACGAAACTAATAACAACTGAAACGCTATTTTGTGTCTACACAAAAAAAAAACTATACTTTCCAACTTTCTTTTTTTTTGTAGCAATTAAAGGGCGGCGTTGGAGGTGGGCAGGAAAAGGGTCGTTTCTGCCTCTATACAACTTTCACAACGGAGAGAAAACTCAATCACAAATCAACAACCGCAATCCGGTAATGTAATCATTGCCGCTCAAAGGATTATTGACTAACTTCTTATAATTACCTCCCGACGGCCGACGGTAATAACAACAATTACACAAAGTTTGAACTGTAATCAACAAGAAGTGCATTTCGTCATTCCGCCTAAACACAACTCGATTAAGTGAAGTTGCGAGTTCTAGGAAGTTGCTCTGTGTGAATGCATCAATTTATGGATCTTGAACTTCGTTTCTCGTTCATCACTATGCTGCTGGGTGTATACGTTTGAAAGTTTGATAGGGTTTTGTAATAAAATTTACTTAATTTTGTTATTTCACTTGAAATGATTATAAGTTTATAGTAATTATTTTGAAATAAACCTGACTTTATTAACCATTTTAGCCCTAGAATTTTTCTGGTGTGTTTTGTACACTGCATATTATTTATTACTATCTCAGATATAAAGAGAGTTTTTCTTTTACGTATACATATCTCAATACACTATATACGTTGTAAATCTTCAGATATTCCCACTCCCAGATTAACCATGAAGTAAAATTTTGAGTTTAGAAAAGCCTGAAATTTTACTTCATGCGCCACGCGTACTAAACACTGATGTGAAGTGATGTTCAGAATACACATTTTAGCATACTGCTTTAATAGAATATTTTGAACTTCATCTAAAATTAGTGTTTGATACGTGTGGCGCACGGAGTGGAAAACACTCGTTTAAGTCTCTAAATTAAACTATTTAAAAAAACAAACGATTATCAGAAAAGTTACAGCTCATACATACATGTATGTATATTTAAAAGAAAAATTCCCAGCATGTTTACCAAATTTTAGTGGTGGCAAATGCCACCGTCAGGGCCGAAAGGGTTTATATTATATCAAGAAGTAGAAACGCTTGTAAGTCAGGTAAGTCTTTAAATATTATTAGTTTTTCATTAATTGACTTCTACTCCTAAAACAAGTACAGGGTTTAAGGGCTGCCATAACTAGTGGAAATATCATAGAAAATGTACATTCATATTAAAATTTTAGACGACGCTACCAACCAAGTTATTAGGCTTTTCTAAACTCGAAATTTTACTTCATGCGCCACTCGTATAAACACCGATTTATTGTAAAGTTTAAAATATATATCTTTAGCAAACTGCTTTAGTAATATATTTTAAACTTTACTTGAAATCAGTAGCGCATGAAGTAAAATTTCGAGTTTAGAGAAGCCTGAAAATTTGGTTTGGTCGCTCCGCTTCGCGGTTTTTCTAAATTCGAAATTTTACTTCATGCTTAATCTGGGAATGGAAAACACTCGTTTAAAGGTTCAATTTGAACTCTTTTCATAAACGACGAATATCTGAAAATGTACAGTGTATACAGTATATTGAGGTATGTATACTTAAAAGAAAAACTCTCTGTACGTCAAAAATCTACAAAAAAGTATAAAACTCTATGTTTAGGGCTATTCCGTACATGTTATTTTTTAACATCACAGTCTAAGCGCGTCTACCACTTGATATGTTTGCTTAGATTGTGAAAGTAAATAACGTATACGTTAAATTTAATTTAACAGTCTCTATATATACGAAAGCTTAATTTACAATTTAAAAAAATAAACAAAAATGTAGCAAACATACTGCAAATCACAACTATAGCACGCGTTTTACTAAGAAATATTTATATCCTGCACATAGACTTACCCTGTATGAAAGCTCACCCATGTATGCTACATTGAGGTTGTTTAATAATTTACCAGAAAATATTAAAAGCATAACAACAAAAAACAACTTTTAATATAAACTAAGATCCTCCCACATTTATCATAAATGACGAACAATCGACAACTAGATATCCTCCTATGTACACAAAGAATTCGCCACCTCATTTATTCTGTAAAATTAATTCCTGACCTTTGTTCTGATCATTTAGCCATACAATTCTTTATAAACACTCAACATCAATTAACGCCACAACCCCCATCGTTCTACTTCAATTTCCGCAAATGTAACTTGTATAAAGTGTCTTCAGACATAACGGATCACATCACTAGTCACCCAAATATCGACCCATCCTCTGTCCTACAACTGAATAGCACCCTTTCACAATGTATCCAAAGCAATACTCCAAAATTCCAAAAACGACATTACAAATACCTTCTTCTAAGATTCATTTTACGACTAATAACACATAAATGACAGATATATAGAGACATTCAACAAACTGACACTCCCGGACTCCGTAAAAATTTAACAAACTGAACAAGGACATCAAAATATTAATCAACCAATAGAAAACAGAGAACTGGCTTAAATGCTGTCAAAGCATCAATGCGCAAGGCAAAACTTACTGGTCAGAAATTAAAAAATTGTCAAAAACAAAAAAAAACAGAATAAGAGCCATCAAACACCCAATATCTCAAGAGACCAGTTGTCGTCTCTTGAGTTATTGGGTCTTTGATTGCTGTTATTCTGTCTGTTTTCTTGTATTGTGACAAGTTTGAAATTTCTGACCAGTATGTTCTGTCTTGCGCGTCATTGATGGACAAGGACAAATTTGCAAATTACTTTCACACTACATACAGACTAACAGAAGACCCTGTATTTGACAACAACAATTATGACACTGTAAATGACTGGCACTAGGACTATATCCATCGCCCTTTCACCCTGACAGTGACTAATACATTTACAGAAGAAGACTATTACATAGAGGAAAAAATTCAGCCCTAGGACATGACTGTTCATAGATGTATTATAAAATCCCTCCCTATTCGCATCCACGAATATACCCTCGAAATCCTAAATTATTGCTACCAATCTTAATACTTTCCCCCGGAGTGGAAAATTGGAACCATCATATGTATTCCCAAACAAGACCACAAACCTTGCCTAATCTCCAGCTACAGGCCTTCTCCCCGTATTAGGCAAACTTTACGAATTTCTTATTAAACACAAAATCCTCTCCTACACCTCTTAATGAATACCCAATTACCAATTTAGATTCCTACCAAACAAGTCCACTTCCCACCCGCTTTCTATTGTCGCATCCAACTTGCAAACGGAACACCTCGAAGGTCAAGCATCTGCAGTTCTCTTACTAGACACACAAAAGGCTTTTGACTCTGTATGGCACCGAGGTTTGCTGTTTAAGTATCATCTAAATATTCCTAAACATCTCATCCTACTTCTCAACAATTTCCTATCCAATAGAACATTAAAACTTAAAATTGATACCCATTTCTCCACAACATTTTCCCCTGAACAAGAGGTTCCACAAAGATCACCCCTTTCTCCTAAATTATACAATATATTTAGCTTCGACATATATAACCCTGACCACGAATACTTTAATCCCTCATCATATATCATTCAATACGCCGACGATACCGCTCTCATAACTTACGAACCCTTCCTTTCGAAAGCCCTACAAACCCTGCAGCAACTAATAGATAGACTCGAGACATGGTTTGCAAAATGGCACATAAAAATTAACCCCAAAAAATCCCAACTTGTAATTCCTTTTCATCGACTCCCCCCTAACTGTCCTTATAACCTATTCATCTCACAAACTCCTATATTCCTCTTCCTTTACATTAAATACTTATATCACATTTGACACTAAGTTGACATTTAAAAAACACGCGGCAGCAGTTGAAAACAAAATAATTTGTAAATTAAAATACAAAAATCCCACATCTACCATTTTCGACTTCATTTTATCACTTCACCCACATTAACAGACAAATAAAATAACATAATCATCACCATCAATTCTCGGCGGAAAGACCTCTGGTCGATAGCCAGTTATCAAGAGGAATTTAAGTTTATTTGTTAATTGTATAGAGCCTGGGTCTCCAAACTTTCCAGCCTTAGGGCCATACTGATTACTCCAGTAAGTTCCGAGGGCCAAAACCATATTATCATTGTTGCCGGTGGTAAAAAGTGAAATAGTCCACTGATGAAAAAAAATGTCCGAAAAAGTACGCAACGTTTAAAAAAGGCTGCAAATCGGACTAAAGTCCGCAAAACGGCAACACTGCATATTATTAATTTTCCTGTCATTATCTGTAATTTCTAGATTGGTCGTAGAGTACGAGCCATGAGGAGTAACGTGACACGACATCTGGTGGACACAAGCGGAAATAGGTAGTACCTTCTATCGCTAACAGATGGCGCCAATAGCACGTACAGAATAATCTTGTTGGTTCGAGAAAGTTCTGGTGTCTTCCACTCACTTCTAGATGGCAGTAATTGGAATATATAAGAAGGCTAGTGGCGCAACCACAAGTCAGTTCCTATGACACTGTTGTGAAATAAAATAGTGCGTACCTCCTTAAAACGTGTTTGTGCGTGTTTAAGTTTAAGACATCTTTGTAACAGTATTTTGATTTGAATTGTTGCTTTTGTGTGTGATTTAGTAGTATGGAAAAGAAGCGAAAAATTGATAGTGAATGCAGAAAATTCAAAGGTCAGTGGAACATTCAGTATTTCGTAGTTGAGTCCAGTAACAAGGCGCTATGTTTGATTTGCAATGAAAGCATAGCCGTTCTCAAGGAATATAACATTAAACGTCATTATGAAACAAAACATTTTCAAAATTACTCAAAATATACAGGAAGTTTGCAGACAGAAAAATTCGAAACTATGAAGCGCGGATTGAAATCGCAGCAATCTTCATTTACAAAATTCAAAATTGAACAAGAGGCTGCAACTCGTGCCAGCTTTCGTGTGGCTCTTGAAATTGCAAAACGTGGAAAACCATTCACCGATGGAGAAATGATCAAAGAATGCATAATTGCAGTAGCCGAAGAAATGTGCCCTGAAAAGGTAAATTTATTAAAAACTGTCAGTATGTCAGCAAACACTGTGGCTCGAAGGGTAGAAAACATCGCTGAAAATATATCCTCTCAACTGTTCGACACAAATGGACATGTTGAGTGGTTTTCTTTGGCCTTGGATGAGTCAATGGATGTGTCAGATACTGCTCAGGTGTTGATTTATATTCGAGGAGTAGATAAAAGCTATGAAGTGCATGAAGAACTTCTTGATATGTATAGTATTCATGGCACAACCACTGATACAGATATTTTTAAAGGAGTTGAAATGGCATTAATCAAAAGAACCTTCGATGGAAAAACTTGAAATGTATTACAACTGATGGAGGCAAAAACATGAGTGGGAAAGATAAAGGAGTGGTCGCTCTTGTGTCAAAGGCTGTAGAAAATGACGGTGGTTCAAAACCATTAGTCTTACATTGTATCATTCATCAACAGTCTGTGTGCGGAAAATGTTTGGATATGTCTGAAGTTCTGAAACCAGTTATATCAACTGTAAATTTTATCAGATCTTTTGGGCTGATTGGAGAAAATGACTTACCTTATCATACTGCCGTACGTTGGCTTAGTTGTGGGAAAGTCCTTCAGCGCTTTTTTGAACTTCGAGCAGTGATCGAAATTTTTTTGAATGAAAAGCATCGCCCTCTTACTGAATTACAAAACAACGCATGGCTGTGGAAGTTAGCATTCTATTTTGATTTGACAAAACATGTGAACGAACTGAATTTGAGATTGCAAGGAGAAAACCAGCATCTTCCTGATTTATACACTAATATCAAATCATTCCGGAAGAAATTGATACTGTTTCAATCAAAACTACGAAGTAAATGTTTTTCACATTTTAAAACATGTGAAATATTCAGCCACACCACTGAGACTGAGTTTCCTATCGATTTTGCAATCGAAACTTTGAGTGCTTTGAAAAAAAATTTTGATACTCGTTTCTCGGACTTTGATGCCATTGCGAATCAAATTAAGATTTTTCAGAATCCTTTTGATACTGACATGGAAACCCTAGCCCCGGAACTTCAAATGTAAATGATTGATCTACAGTGCAGTGATATAATTAAGAACAAATATCAAAACTCATCTTTGTTGGAATTTTATAAGGGTCTTCCACTGACACAATTTGATAATTTGCATAAATTTGCTCGTGGGCTGTTTTCTGTTTTTGGTATTACTTATGTGTGTGAGAAGACCTCCAAAATGAAGTACCCAAAAAAATGTTTACAGATCTAAATTAACTGATGAGCATCTTAAATCTCTTTTAATAATTGGTACAAGTAAAATTAGTCCACAACTACAAACTATTGTCAGTGGAAAATCTCAATTATATAAATCTCATTAGTATTTCATATGTCATTATGCTTGTTATAAGTTATGTTTTTATTTAAAATGTATAAAATGTTAGTTGGATTCATTTCAATAATTTTAGTAGTTATTATATACTGAAGTTAAATTTTCTGCATATTATACATGTCTTTACTCATTACAATTCTGTGTTTCTTTATCCAACTTATCACAAAAACAATAACAATAAGCCTACAACAATGTTATGAGTAGTTAGCCCATGACCATATCAATGTAGATGTCATATTAATAATTATTCAACATAAAATTAGAATTTGCTATAAAAAATATGTTCTCTAAAAGGAGTTTTCAAGTATGCTAGTTCTCCGCGGGCCGGACAAAATCTGTCCGCGGGCCGGATGTGGCCCTCGGGCCGTAGTTTGGAGACCCCTGGTATAGAGTAATGTATTTATTTATTTTGTATTCTCTGGTAATAAAGATTTGTTGTTGTATATAAACTAAGAGACTACCTAATAGAAAAAGAATATTACTGATTATCTGAGTATATGTATCAAATTTAGGGCTGCGCTCAACCCGTACTGTCGTTTCAATTTAAAATCGTTTAATAATATGAAGTTGTGGTTTAAAAATATATATTTTGGTACATAATTGTGCATTCTTGCTGGAAAAAAATGTAATTATCCAATAAAATGATCTGTATTGATATTATGAACGATTCTTTTTTCAAAGGAAACGCGGATTTTTTGATAACTATATATTTTATTAAACGGATTACATCACTAGTCACCCAAGAAAATGATATTAGAATTATATAATCACAAAATCATTGTTGAGGGCATGATGAAGTCACATTTTAAAGTTTTTAATTTTTTTATTTTATTTTGTACTATAAAAAAATTAAATCAAACCATCATGCCCCCTGCAATTGAATTTTAGACAGATATATAAAGAAAGAATTAACAAATTTAAAATAATAAAAAATCAGTATTCTTAGTTTCTATTGGATGGAGCGCACTCTTAAACGTGTGTGTATCTGTGTATAACTAACTACATTGACGTGTTCATCTAGTCAATAGGAGTGATGTAATTCTAATTAATTTCATTGTTATTTTTAATTATATCATATACCTGTTAACTAATATGAATACAGTTTATTATTATTATTACAACGTTTCGAGTACGGAATCAAGGGGAATGTGTATGAAAAAGTAAAGTTCCTTAGGAACAAAGAATAGTATCTTTCTTTGTTACGCAGAAAAATTGACGAAAATCATGAACAGTTAAAACATGAAATTTGTTGAAAATAATCAAAATTATATAAAAACTGTATTATTAATTAAAATGACGACATTTCTAATTATTTAGACGAAAGGTATAAAAATGGACTGAATAAGTAGGTGCAGATTATACCTACTTATTCAGTCCATTTTTATAACTTTAGTCTAAATAATTAGATATGTCGGCATTTTAATTAATAATACCGTTTTTATATATATTTTTAATATTACCAATCAAATTTGACATTTCAAGAATTTAGTGGTGTGATGCAGGGTATGTGTTTTAGGTTAGGACAAGATTAATCACATGTTATGTTGTAAATCAACTTTTAATTTGTAGGTTACGTAAAGGGAAATCTGACAATAATATAACAGTTCAATTACACAAAGATTACGATTACAAATGTACTTATCACCGCCTCAAATTTGTTGTATCTACTACCAATTTAAAAAAGTGTCTCTGAGGATCGGTTAAATGCTGCTTGCTTAGGAATATCTGCTTTCTTCATTATCTGGACATTTATAGGTTTAAATTTTGAAAAAATTCTAAATACAAGGAATGTTTCTTTAAGTATACATTTTGCGATCTTGCAATGTAAATTTTTAGACATTCGTAATTTTATTAAAAACTTTCAATTTAAAGATTCTAACAAGTGTTTCCAATCCCAGATTAAGCATGAAGTAAAATTTCGAGTTTAGAAAAGCCTGAACATTTGGCTTGGTTGCGTAGCGCAGCGGAGCGACCAAGCCAAATCAGGCTTTTCTAAACTCGAAATTTTACTTCATGCGCCACGCGTATAAAACACTGATTTAAAGTGAAGTTTAAAATGTCCTTCGACTTACTTTTGATCACATGGTCATTAATTTTACAAATGTTTATATGAAAAATGCAACAGTATACTTAAAAGAAAAAATCCATGTATGTTTTTTAAAGTTGCAAGTTGTAGCGTTTTTTTTTGAAACTCTCTGCATCGTGACAATTTATTTGACAAATTATGATTTATTTGTCACATTGATGATCATTTGCCAACATCTTTGAATTTAATGTTTAAAATACCCTACTGGTAAAGCAGGACTGCAACTGTTCGCAGTACATACACCCTAAGTTTGGTCATATTAAAATAAAACAGAGTATACATGAAATTGATTGAATAAAATGGTTATTAAATGTATCATCAATATGTAAAGTACACAGACGTTTAAATTATCGACTAAACATTTTTGACTGTCGGATACCGAATGACACAGATTACAGTCTTGTCAAAATTAGTATTTGGATTTTAAATGTAAAGAGACATTCAAATAAAAATAGTAAAATATGCACTAAGTATAATAACTGCACATTTTATTCATATGTTAGCACAATTTATCAGTTTAATCGCAGTTAAAATTGTGGTTAAATGATCTGATGGAAGAGTTTAAATGATAAATCGAGTGTTTTGATAAATATCGTGTCGGCAAAGAAGGTTTATTGTGCGGCAATAGGGAACCCCCTGGAGGGCACTAATTAACGTGAAAAACGATTAATAATTGCTCAAAAGAGTGATAAAAATCGGACACAGACGATTAATCAGCAGGATGGAAAGAGAAAGAGAGACAGTGCTAGTCTGTGTGTGTGTGTGTGGGTACTTACTGATGCAGGGGGCGATGTGCGATCTGCTCTGCTGATAACCCCTATCGCAACGATTGCAGGTTATGCCAGTGACACCGTCCTTGCATGGACACTGTCCTGTTCCTTGATGACACGTTTTTCCTGACGCTCCTATTGGATGGCAATCACAAGCTAAAACAAAAAATAATAACGTAAGTAAAAATATGAATAAAATAATCCTTAAAATTAGTTTATTACATCAAATGCAACTTCAAATACTGAATTCATATCTTTCTATTTTTCAATATTTCGTTTTAATTATTACTACAATAGTATAAACCAAAATACTACGATAAAAAACCAAATATAGAGATATGTTGGATTATGGCCGTAATCCAAGATAGCTCACATTTGGGATTTTTTAATTAAATTTGTAATTGTTTTTTCCAAAATCTTGCTTCACGTTTTTCTTTATAGTATACTTTTTTTAAATTATCAGCATATTTGTCATTCATACACGTTTATACAATAAGGATAACTTGTTTTATAATACAGGGAGTTTTAATGATACATTTCACAATAATGTTCTTTAAGTTTTCAGATATTCGTTGTTTTTTTTAAGAGTTCAATTTCAAGCTTTAAACGAGTGTTTTCTACTCCCAGGCTAAGCATGAAGTAGAATTTCGAGTTTAGAAAAGCCTGCGCGACCAAACCAAATTTTCAGGCTTTTCTAAACTCGAAATTTTACTTCATGCGCCACGCATATAAAACACTGATTTCGAGTGAAGTACACTTGTTCACAGTTTCAGTGATTTTAGTGATTAATACGAGTGGCGCATGAAGTAAAATTTTGAGTTTAGAAAAGCTTGAAAATTTAGTTTGGTCGCGTTTCTAAACTCAAAATTTTTCTTCATGTTTTTCTTCATGTTTAATCTTGAACACCTTTCAAGAAGCATATGTATATTGTTACTTAAAAGAAAAATTCCCTGTATATATACTTAAAAGAAAAATTCCCTATATATTGCCAATTTAATTAGGTAAACAAGAATTACCCAGTAAGAATCACAATTTAGTACTATTGTGTTATACTCGTAGTTAGTGATTGTAAATTTACGGAATTCTTTAATTACTTGTAACTCGGCAAATTTGTGAATCAAAACGGTTTACCGATTATTTTCCGGTAAATCACAATAACATTATTTCGGGGGTAAAAGTCATTAAATACATACAAAATTAAGGGCATGCATGTCAAATTCGACAACATTTGCAGGCCAACGAGCTAAGCGTTGCAAATTATATGACGAGGTATCCGACACTAAATCCGCTAAAAATATTTATTTTTATTTTTTTGATATGCGTTTGACATTCAATTCACCTTTAGCAAAGGTTTTTATCCCTTTGATTAAGCATGAAATAACATTTCAAGTTTAGAAAAGTGTGATCATTTGGATTTGCCTGCGTGGAACACAGTTTTTCTAAACTATAAACTTTACTTCATGCGCCGGGCGTGTAAATCACTAATTTAAAGAGAGTTCTTGAAACACTTTATAAGATAAGCAAAAATCGTTACTTTTTGGAGAGAATTTTTTACAATTAACTGGTAGGTCAGTTTACCGGTATTAAAATCCTAATTTTTAGTAGCTCATACACTACAAGCCACGCCCACAATACTATTTCTAATAGTAATATAGTAGGCGTACACCGGTAAATAGGTGAGTTCTAGAAACACTTTATAAGATAAGCAAAAATCGTTAATTTTTTGAGAGATTTTTTTACGATTAACTGGTAAGTCGGTTAACCGGTGTTAAAATCCTAATTTTAAGTAGCTCATACACTACAAGCCACGCCCACAATACTATTTCTAATAGTAGTATAGTAGGTGTACTATAGAAAGAAGATACCATAGTAAGCGTGGCTTACGCACAGTAAGTATAAACCACGCTCACAATACAAACAATTGTGAGTACAATCTCAGTTTTTCTTTTGCTAAAACAAATAAATCCAAAACGATACACCAGATAATCTAGCGACTTTATCAAATTCTCAGCGTGATATAACCCCTCACTGGTTTTACTGTATTGTCGTCCTCTCAAACAAGTTGACACGATAAATTACAATTAACTCGTGAAAGGGAAAGCGCCATAAATACGCGTCGGGACGTGAATATATTACAATTAAAAGGCAATAATCCACGAATTTCAATTGCCCAACTCCATTTTAAATTATTGTGTTTTGATCGTCTATTCGGGGCTTAAATAATTCATGTGCAATAACACGAATTATTTTAATACGCGTCGATCAATCAATTTGTGTATAAACCAGTGGGATGTATAAATATTGCGGTTTTGTTTATTTAATCGTAATTCATTAATTTTCAATAATTACATAATCAAAGTTTTGATTGATGTTATTTATTGATATAGATGACCAAATTAGAATATTCGATATCATTACCTAACTATATTTTTTATTTTGTAGAAAAAGCAGACTGCAAGCTTTCTAGTGAGAAAGTAAAATTATTTATTGAGTTGCATAGGCTTGCCAGATTGTTTGCTTGCAAAGCCGAGACAATGAGCAGCAAACAAATGTGATGTTTCCATCATAAATAGGGATTGTAATACCGGTAAGCTGTTGATTAAGCATGCAGTAAAAGACATTTCCAAATGTTTAGTGTTTACTTCAGGCAACTGATTTTACATTAAATCGGTCGCATTGGTGACTGTCATTTAACTCAATTATAATAATTTAATCTCTAATATAACCTCAATTAACTAATAGCATATGGTATGAGAGTTGGTTAAGTTAGATATATTTTGATCAAGTTAGGCCACAATCATCTAAACTAACCTAACATTAGTGACTGTCGTCTAACCCAATTATGATGTATCTAACCTAAGTGATTTTCATCTAATCTAATCTAAATAAATAATGCTATATCATATGATAGTTTATTTTAGTTAAAGGCAGGGTTGTTAAAAAAAACGTTTTTTTCATTTTAATTAAAACAAATAGTTTTTTTTACAATACGTGTTTTTTTCAATGAAACAGTGTTTAAAACATCAACAATTAAAAACATGTTTAAAACGTGTTTAAAACATGTTTAAAACGTGTTTAAAACATGTTTAAAATGTGTTTGAAATATAACCAGCCTTATTGATAGATCTTAGCATACAGCTTTAACGCAGTTTTAGTCTTATACATAACCTCAACTGTCATAACAAAATAGGGTTATTTAGAATTTATTTAATATTGCAATAAATCATAAATTTATAAACCTTATCAGTAACTTCAATTGAAATCAGTGTTTTATACGCGTGGCGCATGAAGTAAAATTTCGAGTTTAGAAAAGCCTGAAAATTTAGTTTGGCCGCGTAGCGCTACGCGACCAAACCAAATTTTCAGGCTTTTCTAAAATCGAAATTTTACTTCATGATTAGTCTGGGAGTGCAGACACTCATTAGAACTAAATTTTAATCTAATAATGTATCAGAAGAAATACATTTTCACAAACATAAAAAAAAAACAATGTAACATACCTTCTAAATTACATGATTACAATGAAGTTAGAACACATGAAAATGTAATGTTGCTACGTTCATTCTATCATTATTTCAAAACTAACTAATAACATGTAGATTCTGCTCTATTAATACGAAATGTTAGTATCGTGTTTGTATGCGTCTAGTAGAGATTAATTAGCATTAAACTGTAATGATATTAACAGCAATTCTATTAATAACACTAAACATGTTTAAAACACGTTTTAAATCACATTTATGCACACGTAGTTGTGATATTTTATTATGATAACATTTTAGACACAGATTTTCTGTGAAGTTCAACATAAACTGGTTAGGTAAAAATACCCTACTGCTTTAACAGTAGGGTATTTTAAACATCAAACTTTAAAATAAATGATTATCAATGTGACAAATACGTCAAATAAATTGTCACGATGCAGAGAGTTTCAAAAAAGATAACGCTACAACTTGCAACGAAATAACACATATTTAGAACTATTTTAAAATTTGAACAAATTAATCGGCAGATAATGAAAAAGACATTGTAAAAATCTATTAAAATGTTTTATTAACATCAAAATGTTAGTATTATCCTTAGAACTGTGTTACAGCTATATGCTAACGTCTATTAATTTTTTATTGATAATTTGTGTTAAAGAATAACTAGTCTTACAAAGATATCTAGTGGAATCTAAACGTTTATTAATAAAGAGGTGTAACTTAATTGTCGAGGCAGTTAATAGTTGAAAGATCATTTTCACTTTGATTTTAGTTTAAATAAAACACTTATTACTTTCAAACACTATTGTACTCGCGACAATTGTTTCGCCACCCTGTAGCTTCTTCTTCTTATTTTTTGCCTGAATAAGCCACAGTGTGGCGAAACAATTGTCGCGAGTACAATAAAGTATTTGAAAGAATTGAGTGTTTTATTTAAACTAGAATCAAAGTAATAAGGATGTAATTCTTTTAAGTTTATTATTATTACATTCTTCTTATATTAAGAAATATGAAGATGAAATCCTTGAAGATGTTCCTTTATATAAACCTTTTGTTTTTTTTAAGCTTGAAAAATGGTTATTAATTTCAGCATCGTTTTACTTTATTTCTCTCTTCCATTAATGATGAAATTTTAATTATGAAATTTATTCCTGTACGCAAGTTCTCATGATGATGAATGGATGTGGATTTCCTTATGAGGCGGCCCCCTGCCGGGCACATCAAGTACTTATAGGCATTGTACATACACGAGAATTTGGTGTACGCATGTTTTCGGAAATTTATCATTCTTGTAAATCTATCTGATTCCTATACGGGCATAAATTACGTGTCTGTTGTTAACACGATGACACGCACAATGATCTTAGATCTAAACGTTTTGTTCCACGAATTGCAATGATATATGAATGTTATAGGAACTTTTTGATATAATCAGTAATATACAGCTTTTTTGTTGAAATATGTCAATGATGATTTGAATATATTGAATAATCAAGATTGAGTGATTAAGCATCGCAATATCAATTATACATGAAGACTTTGAACTGATTAAATGGCGGAAATTTCCCCCTAAATAGGCAGACGACACAATATGAAAAAAAATGTTATGTATTTATAATAATATTTCCTCGTTATTGAAATGACGATTAAATATTCAAAAGATAATATCTCAAAATCCAAGAATTATAGCAAAAACCGTATAAGTATGTTAGTAAATGGTAAAACTGAAGCTTATATAAAAACCAACGAATGTCTAAACATTGACATTGAAAAATCCTGATATGTATACCTAAAGAAAAATTACCTGTACGTGGCCACGTGGTAACACTTTGTTTTAAAACAGTGTATTAAACATATTTAAAAACAGCCGTCGTGTTTCAAACGGTTTTGTTTTAAACTTTAAATTTGTTAAAGATACAGCAAAAAAAAGCTAAATTAGAATCGTAAAAATTGATAAAATCACTGAATGGGTTTAAAAAATTAAACATTTCATAACTACAAAAATAATATATCGTTAACTTGTTCCTCATTGATCACTTGGTAAAATATTTCTACTTATATATAGGTTTTTAATTTGAATTCACTTGGTGTGTTTTACTAATAAAATAAACCGAGTGAATTTCAATTAAAACCTATATATTTACAAAAATAACAAAATAATTAATGCAATTAGACGTTGATGTGATCCCAACCTTACACATAGCCGTTTCGCTGAACAGCAAAATTTTCCCTTTGGATATCAAACATCTTGTAAAATGACCTTTAATCAAAGCCGTAGCCAGGAGGAGGGATGAATTGAAAGGTAAACTTAGTAATAGATTAACTGAGCTTAAATTTTAAGTTTACGTAGTACTAATATATTATTTCTCTATATTTATTGACGCGCCTTCCTATACTAAGTATGAATACCTGTATGTATGCGTTTTATTTTTATAGGAATAAAGAGATTTATTATTATTACTAATTTACCAGTCTGGTATCCATTGTTATGTTTAAAACACTTTGTTTTAAAACAGTGTTTTAAACATGTTTAAAAACAGCCGTCGTGTTTCAAACGGTTTTGTTTTAAACTTTAAATTTGTTTAAATCGTTTTTTTATTATCTTAAATTTGCTAAATTATATTCGTTACTACTTCATTAAGATTTTTTGTTTACATTTTAAAATGTTAGCTAAATTGCTAAAGATATTTCAAATTATATTATTAAACATAACATTTTATTACAATTAAATATCACAACTGTGTGTATAAATGTGATTTTTAAAAACAGGGACTTTTTCTTTCAGGTATACTTATGTATACACTGTAAATTTTACGACATTCGTTGTTTTTTAAAAAGATTTAAATTTGAATCTTCAAACGAGGGTTTTCCACTCCCAGACAAAGCATGAAGTAAAATTTCGAGTTTAGAAAAGCCTAGAAATTTGGATTGACCGCGTAGCGAAGCGGAACGGTCAATCCAAATTAGGCTTTCCTAAACTCGACATTTTACTTCATGCGCCACACGTATAAAGCACTAAAATATCGTAAAGTTTAAAATATACTGCTTTAGCAATCTAATATGTAAATGTGAATAAAACGTGAGTCAAATTCTGCACTGAACAAATTGTTTAAAACAGTGATTATAGGCAACCCAATAACTCTAACGTATATTAGGTTGCCTATAATTGTTGTATTTGTGTGTTTTTGAACTTCACTGTAAATCAGTGTTTTTAAGCGTGGCGCATGAAGTAAAATTTCGAGTTTAGAAAAGCCTAATTTGGATTGGCCGCTCCGCTTCGCTACGCGGCCAATCCAAATTCTTAGGCTTTTCTAAACTCGAAATTTTACTTCATGCTTAGTCTGGGAGTGGAAAACACTTGTTAAAAGCCCCAAATTAACCGCTTTGAAACAACGAATTCCCGCAAATTTAAAAAACGCTGTAATTATCGGGATATGTATAGTCAAAAGAAAAATGCCCTGTATGTTCTGTTTTAAACACGTTTTAAACGTGTTTTAAACATGTTTTAAACACGTTTTGAACATGTTTTAAACATGTTTTTAATCGTTAATGTTTTAAACGCTGTTTTAATGAAAAAACACGTTTTGTTAAAAATATCTGGTTGTTTTAATTGAAATAAAAAAAAAAGTTTTTATAACAGCACGGTGTAAAAGTGAGCCTGAAATATTGTATTTCTTTTGTGTTTTCTACATTTTCATTAAAAACTCACTGAAAAATTAACTTACGATTAAAATCAATAGAAATTAATCGCATTACCATTTTTTGTGTCATTTGTACAGTGACTCGGATTCTATCTGTAGTGTTGCATCTCGCATCGGTGTGGTTAAGAAATTGTAATGAATGGTGTCTGCACAGGAATGCGGAGATATTATCGAAGATTCAGATAATATATAGTCTAATCGTGACGGTTCCTTTCATTTTTTCAATACGATTCAATCGATGATGTTGGTGCGTTATATCTGATTGTAGATTATGTTAACAATGATACCTCGTTTTGTGATATCACTTTCAATGTGTTTGGTATACCTCTTGCACAACAACACTGGAGATGAAACGGGTCATTCAGCAACTAATGTTCAAGTTTATTTTTGTTGGTCATCAATATCAGAAAGTGAGAGTTGTATACCGTTTATACATCATCGTTTTGTAATGTTTTCCTATAATGGTTGATGAATGTTGTCAAGTTTTTGTACAATAGTTAAATATGTTAAAATAAGAGCTTTGAAGAATTCTAATCATTTAGGGTTCGAATAATCTTAGAGGATTTAAAAGAGGTATTCTAATGCATTAATGAAGGAATCGTGATTCTTATTCAAATCCAAATGTAGGCGATTCAAATACTTACAAAAGAATTCAAGTTACGATACGTGAATCATACGTCACAATAAATAATTTTAAATTGAACTCATACTTGCCAAGTTTAGGTGTACCCTAAGGCTCAATTATGAGTCCCTTACTTTTCAACCTTTTTATAAATGATCTTTATTATTTATTAAAGTGTAAACACCCCTTATACGCGGATGATTTAAAGATTTACTCAACAATTGCTAACCCTGCTGACTGTCAACGCTTACAAAATGAACTTGATGTTATCTCGAATTGGTGTAGTATTAATAATCTTAATTTGAATAGCAATAAGAGCAAATTTATGTCCTTTACCAAAAAATCTAAACCAATCTCATTTAATTATATAGTTAGCAATAATTCTATTGAGCAAGTCACAGTCTTCAAAGATTTAGGGATTTGGTTTGATGACAATTTTACATTTAATCCTCACGTTCAAACACTTGCTAAGAGTTCCTTCAAAGCATTAGGATTTATACATCGTAATTCTGCAAATTTGCAAAATCCGAATGCGTTGAAATCTCTATTTAATGTTTATGTTCGTTCAAAGTTGGAATATGCATCTTTAATTTGGTATCCACAAACTCAACTTCAGATTAACCTAATAGAAAGTGTTCAACGTAAGTTCCTGAAGTTTTTGCACTTTAAAGTTGAGGGATTTTACCCTGACAGAGGCTGTGATCATTTACTATTGCTAGACAAATTTAATGTCGAATCTCTTCAATGCCGACGTCACAGACTAAGCATCACGTTCTTACACAAGCTTCTGCATGATCGAATTGACAGCCGTGATATTTTACAGCTAGTTGGCTTGCATATTCCAACTTTCAATAGTAGATATAAGACCACATTCAATATAAAGTATAATAGAACTAATTTTGGATTAATATCGCCTATTAATGTGATCTGCAATTCGATTTATCAACTTCCACCAACTTGTGACGTATTTTATTAACTATTGACGTCCTTATTAGAATTTTATTAATTACGAAGTAAAATGTTATAATTTTTAGTTTTTAGTTTTCAAACTTTTTTGTATATACTAAATTGTCTTGTAATTGGGAATTTGTTTCCTGTTGGGCAATAAACATTATTATTATTATTATTATTATTATTCATTGTAAATGACAACAAAACACAGTTGTTTCAATTTGTTCGCAGTTTTGTTAGGATTTTGTATTTAATCCGTTTAAAATCTTTATGTTAGAGAATAGAAAACAACTACAAATCGAGTATTATTAAATATAGCCGAAAAAAGTTGAAAAATCATCAAATTATGGAAAATGTTAACTTTATGCTTAATCTAGGAATGGAAAACACTCGTTAGAATATTATTGAACACGTAAATCAATATGAAGATCTGAAAGTAATAATTCATACTAAATACATACCTAAATTTACTTCCATAACTTTTTTCTTAATTTAAAGGAAATTAACTTATTTTCAAAATTATAAACCCACAATTGAATTAAATTCGCAACGAAAATGGTTATTATGGAAAAATTTTTGTTCGAAAAATTCTCGAAAAATCAACATAATCGACATAAAATTTAATTAAATTACACAACATTACTTTATAAAAAATTTCTATTTTGGACCAAATATGTGCAAAATCAACAGATCATAACATTCACTTCATGGAAAAATCATATTTTTATAGACAAAAAATTGTTGTATGAGGATTAAAATAAAAATTAAACCTGCTTCAACCAAGTAAATCGTTTAAGAGTAAAATGTTTGTGCATTTCATTCAATTTTATTAGAAATTATGTCTGTACTAAATTAATGAATTCATTCGGATTTTCGATGAATAGTTTCAGTCGATGTTCAGTATTATTTTTTTTAAATTTTATATTTTATTTTATTTTATTGATACAAAAACCCAACAGACATGAGTCCAATTACAGGGTTTAAAATATAAAAGAAAAATTAGGTACAATTGGTGTAAAGATAATTACATACTTTGCTATAAAATAATACAAAAATAAATCCATCGAAATCTCTACAAAATACAACGTAAATAAATGATCAGTTTCTCAAATGGTTCATAATGCCGCTTTTATAACTACAAAATTGAAAGGAAAATATATCAACAATATGTGCATAAGTATTATATAAACGAAATAATCGTATTGCAGTGTGTTATAAACAAAACTTTTACAACTTCTTGTAGCAAACATTCGTCGGTCATGTAGTGAATCAGTTTATACAAAAAACACAAACTCTACATAATAGATCAGAGTAAGATATATCAAATCTGTAAACACGATGTTTTTTAAAATATAGATAACGCAAAAACTTCTTTTGGATATTTTCCAGCATATTAATGTATTTAGTATACATTGACATCCAAATTGTGTCACCATATGTTTAATATAAATGTTTGAAACAGTACACACAGCACTTTATTATTATTAAATTGACTACAATTACGAACAAGTAAACGATCACCATCACGTGAAATATGTAAAATATGGTTGTTGAAAGTACATTTTGAATCAAAATGAATCCCAAGATTCTTGATCTCTAATAATATCGTTAATAACATATCATTCAACATACAGGGTGATCCATCGCAGAGTTAACAAGCGACTTTGTTGAATTATGCGGCATTTTTGAAAAAATCGCGATGGGACGTCGTTTATTGTTTCGAGGGGGAAGCTTTTGTTAACATTTTTACCTTCATAACCTTACAATACAACAGTGACATTTTGAATACAATGGTGACATTTGTTTTCGTTTTGCTTGATTCCTGAAGGAACGGCAACACTTAGAAATTGCATTTAAGGTAACAAGCTTTGTGCATTTATCTCAACCAAAACTTAAATACAGGGTTATTCAAAATAAAGGAACAGGTTTCAAACGTTTATTTCTTTCAAACTACAAAAGTTAGAACCATAATTCTAACGTTCCTGGACAGACAAAAGTTTAAAATTTGAACAGTCCAGGCAGAAATTTCAACCACGGCCGCATTGGCGCTGATATTTGTCATGTTGATTGTCTGTAGTAAAATGGCGACACAACAAAAAAATCATTTTGTCTGCTGCAATTAGCAAAACTAGAGCCCATTATTGAAGTTCAACGTGCTTTTCGCCGTCAGTTTAATAAACAACCGCCTTGTCATGAGCAGATTTACTAGTGGCATCGAAAATTCGTAGACGATGGTTGCATCTGCAAACAGAAAAGCACGGGATGTCCACGCACATCGAATGAAAATGTCAAGCGTATTCGTACACTTTACGAAAAGGACCCCAAAAACCTTTCTTGAAAATATGCGACATCGAATTGTTGAAGCTGTAAATTCGATAACTAGAGACCAGCTGATTCATGTGTGGCAAGAAATGAGATACCGTTTTGATATTTGTCGTGTAACACATGGTGGTCATATAAATTCATAAAATTTGAACTTTTATCTTTTAAGGAACGTTGGAATTGTGTTTCTATCTTTTATCGTTTGGAAGAAATAGATGTTTGAAATTCGTTCCTTTATTTTGAATAGCCCTGTACATGATTTTAAAATTTGTTTTGTCATGTGAAATTTGATATTTGTCTCTTGCCGAAAATCATGTATCTTTTATGTTAATAAATCACCCATCAATTTTACATTCCTTACTGGATTGTTAACTTCTTTGTGGCATTAAACAGGTGCAATTTCAATTTAAAAACGTTGCTGTTCCCTCAGGAATCAATTAAATCGAAAACAAATGACACCGTTGTATTCAGAATCAAAAGAGCTTTGCAACGCTATATCACGAACTATTATAACTATTCGAACTATTCTTCCTTTTTAAAATCGTGTAGTGAAGATAGGTTAGGATAGGTTAGGGATTTGAAGTTATGAAGGTGGAAATGTCATTAAAAGCTGTCTCTCTCGAAACAAAAATTGACGAGTCTCGGCGATTTTTTGAAAAATGGATGGAAAAGTATATTCGATTATTTTGGAATATGTGACAACTGAGCCCTTCTTAATGTTTAAAGTAAGTTTAGTAACACTGTACCATTCGGTAAAATTGTCAATATCACTTTAAAGCTGGAAATAATCATCAACAGTATTAATTGTTTTATACAATTTTTTGTCGTCCGCATACAACAAAACACTGCACTTAAACAATGAGCAAACATCGTTCACGAATATCACAAACGGTAGAGGGCCTAAATTGGATCATTGTGGTACACCACTGGGAGCAATGTATCTATAAGAATAGTATCCTTGGATTTCCACCTGTTGGAACCGATTTATTAAATATAATTTCAACACGCTAAGTATGTTATCATTAATCTTAAAAGTCTTCAATTTCGATAGTAACAAACGATGATCCAATTTGTCGAAGGCTTTGGACATATCACCGTAAATAACATCTACATGTTTCTCTCCAACGCACCAGATATGTCTGGGGTCATATTAATTAAATTAGTAGACGTAGAGCGGTGTCTAATGAAACAATGTTGTTGAACTGATAAAAATGGACTTACTTGATGATAAATGTATTTACTAAGTATGAATTCAAACACTTTGCTTAAATTACTTTGAACAGACACAGGTTGATAATTATCAATACCTTTCCTATTTCCTGATTACATGCACAAACTTCTTACCATTTAGTAGTAAATTTACCAGTTCTTAAAATTAGACTGTAAATGTAATGTAATATGTTATTTTGATGACACAATATAAACCTGTACAAATTTTATAAATCTAATGAAAACCTGTGTTGTGGAGTTTTTATGAATTTTATAATAGTGATATTAAATTATATCGTTTAAATCAGCCCTTTCCAAACTGTTTTATATGGCGGACCGGTATTTTTAGTCCCAGTTTGTCACGGACCGGACATCAAGAAATTATAAATATGTAAATAATTAATTAAATTATTATTATTATTGATTAGCTTTGAAATGACAACAACATTTTCTGGGAACAAACTTTTCAAGTGTTCATCAATTATTGGTTTAGTTGAAAATTGACAAAAAGGAATAATCAACAATCAACATAATTAATTTTAAAACATTGAAGAAAATTGAAAATTGATAAATCTCAGAAGGTTAAAAACTAATGACTTATGGCATTGACAAAAATCATCAAAATATACAAAAATATTGAAAATCTCAGACCATTAAATTCGACGAAAATCAAGATAAAAGGTGAAAATCACAAAGATTGTAAAAATAGCTATAGTCAAATGACTGTCTTTTATTGATAACAACTGTCATTTTCAGTCAAAATATATCTTAAGTAGCTTTATGTACATTTTTTTTAATAATGTCTAAATAACATACATGCGTATAAAACACTGATTTAATGTGAAGTTAAAAATATACTGCTTAGATGTGTACGTTTATTTTTATAAGAAACTAACGCTTTTAATTAATTAAAAATGCAATTCTTAAATATTTTTTAATCTTTTAAACGTATAAATTAAGGTGAATTTATAGTTTTTGGCTATTTTTATTTCAAGATTGAATTAGAATAATATCGGTACAATATTTAAATTCATCTTATCAAAATTAAACAGTCAGTAAATAGAAAAAACCACTAAATTCAAGAAATGGGATCTAAGCCTTGAGTAATTGCTATATTTGTCAAAATGACAAGTGGAGGTCCAGGTCTTCAACTTGGCTGCGCCCTGTATACTTACATACTGTATGAATAATTTAATATTATGCTCTATTTATTTAAATGAATATATCAAATCACTCGCGTGTTTTCAGGGCATAAATTCACCAACATCTCGAATTCTCTTACTTCACGCAATTGCCATTCTGCACTCGCAACTCTTTCCGGATGTCATTAAAATATGTCTTATAAAAAATGTACGCCTTCATCTTTCACGATGTGTGCATGTAAATAAATAAATACCGCGTATGCGAGATTTGATTTATTAACATCGATTTTTTCTTTTCGTAATTTCATGGCAGCATCGGGTGAAATCGTAAAGTGGCTACGCGATCTAAAAAAGTAGATTACGCCATTAGGGCTTCACTTAAACCAATTTCCTAATATGAATAATGCATCTTCCGATAGTGGCTTCTTAAGATACCCAACATGCACACAACAACCATCTTGATTGATCGTCCAACCCTCTACATAAATTATTTATGTTGAATTAATAGTACTTAATTTAAATTATTTATATTACAAAAAAACGATTTTATACTTATTTCTATATCTCTTAGTATAAACATAAACGAGTTAAATAAGAAATTATTTATATATAAATATAAATTCATCGTACGAATGCAATAATAAGTCAGCATTGGAATTTACTCTAAGACATACAGGGAATGTAACTTTTTAATATACATGTCTCGATGTTAATGCTGTAATTTTTCACGCAATCATTGATTTTAAAAAAGCGTTCAATATAAGATTTAATTAGTTTGACATATTTTGTTTGTAATATCCAAATTAGGCTTTTCTAAACTCGAAATTTTACTTCATGCGCCACGCTTAAAAACACTACTTTATAGTGAAGTTTTATAAACACACACGTTGTATGTATAATTATAGGCAACCTAATATACGTTAGGCAACCCAATATGTCTATAATCACTATTTAATACAATTTATTCAGCGCAGAATTTGACTCACGTTTTATTCACATCTACATATTAGATTGCTAAAACCGTATATTTTAAACTCTTATAATATTTCAGTGTTTAATACGTGTGGCGCATGAATTAAAATTTCGAGTTTAGAAAAGCCTAATTTGGATTGGCCGCTCCGCTTCGCTACGCGGCCAATCCAAATTTTCAGGCTTTTCTAAACTCGAAATTTTACTTCATGCTTAGTCTGGGAGTGGAAAACCCTCGTTTAAAGATTCAAATTTAAATCTTTTAAAAAAACAACGAATGTCGTAAAATTTATAGTATATGCATATGTATACCAGAAAGAAAATTTCCTGTACTTAAAAATCACATTTATGCACACACAGTTGTGATATTTAATTGTAATAAAATGTTATGTTTAATAATGTAATTCGAAATATCTTCAATAATTTAGCTAACATTTAAAACCTTAAACAAATAATTTTAATGAAGTTGTATAAAATATAATTTAGCAAATTTAAGATAATAAAAAAAAACGTTTTAAAAAAATCTTACGTTTAAAACATGTTTCAAACAAATTTAAGATTTAAAACATGTTTAAAACAATACCGTTTAAAACACGACGGCAGTTTTTAAACATGTTTAAAACACTGTTTTAAATCAAAGTATTTTAAACATAACAACCCTGCGTGGCACATAAAGAGAAATTTCAGGTTTAGAAATGCCTGAATTTGGATTTGGACGCCCCGCCCCGTGTCTAAATCCAAACGTTTAGGCTTTTCTAAACTTGAACTTACTTCATGCCTAATCAAGGAGTGCAAACACTCGTTATAAAATTAATTATCAACTTTTGGTTATTAATACAATGTTAATGCTTATTAATGAATGACCATAGAATTGAATTCATAGTACAAAATGTAAAAAGATATTTGCATGATAAAGAACTTATTACAGATACTTTCTTAATTCTACAAAGTTTCTTTTTTAAAACAATGTCTCCTATTAGTGTTTAAAAACCCCATTAGGCTTTAATAAATGGCATAATACTGTATCTGATATAAAAATAAAAATTACATATTGTTTACACACATAGTTAATTTATCCTGATTTTTATATTTTTTGTAATACATTTCCCCAGTTTATAAGAATTGTTCAAAGTTTACTATGTTGTCAATAATATTTTTGTTTCTATCTTTAGTATTGAATTGTTATTTTGTAAAAAAAATTATATTGTGTAAAATGGTACATCCGTGAATAAAGGTTTATTTATTTATTTATAAGTATAGAAAATAAATATATTTCTGAAAATAAAACTACCACCAAACACATCTTGATTAATTAAAAGAACAAAAGAATGCCCAAACAGAATTAAAACCAGATCAAATGGAGAAGATACACTTGTTTTACATATAATGTGTACTTACGTTATTTAAATCTGGGGTAAAACAAATTCCTGATTCTAATCGATCCTACGATAACAGTAATTTGAATAGTGAGGCTATTAAGCCTATGTTTGAGCCAGATATTTCTTAGGAGAGTCTTAACAATGGCTTCTGATTCGGGTCTCTTTTTTGTTGATTACATTTCGTGTACGTAAACGTCACAAACAGACGATTATGGAACAATAGTTGTGTTATTAATATCGAAATAAGGGTTAACGTTTCTAAATAAGCAAGATTCTAGTGTAGTAACTGACGTTTTCGTTTAAAAAAATAATAAAACTTTACACATTTCGTCATTAATAAGGAAAGTTTAGGGTTTGCAAATATTTACAAGCTCTACTTATTAAATTACAAAAAACTATACCCTCTCGCCAGGGGCAGACTGGGTATCTAAAAGTTACCGGGGAAAGTAGGAACCGGCAATAAATGTGAGCGGCCTTCATATACTGGGTGATTTAGAAAAGTTCCCTGGGACTCGTTCCAGTTTTCTAGACTTGACGGAGGAGGCCGTATCTGTATAAAATTTATTTATTTTAAATAAAATACTCTATATTTAAGGGCAAATCTACCGTGGAACAGTTAGAGCAAATGCAATTTTTTAGGCTTTTCTAAGCTCGAAATTTTACTTCATGCTCAATCAAGGATTGGAAACACTTGTTAGAAGATTCAAATTGAACGCTTTTATAAAAACATTTAATACTTGTGGCTATTAGTGAAACTTACCCCGCTAAAAAAATATAAAAATCAAATATCCATTTTTCTGAGGAAATTGTATTGATTCTCTAGCTTCATATTCATGAAATAAAATGTTCAATATTGCATAGTTTAAAAACTTCTCAATGGATTTTCATGACATTTAGGGACCTCTTAGATGGACGTTTTAAACGCGAGGCGGAACGTGAGCGGGCGCAAGCGTTTGCGTTTTAACACATGGGTTTATATGAGAGTCCGTAGACGGACGGGTGCGAGGCGGAGAAAACGCCAGCACTCGCGTTTGTTTAAATTTGAGCGGAGCGGGACGGACGCGTTTTTCAGTTTTAACACATGGTTTCTTATGCGCCTTCTTATACGGGCGGGTGAAACGCGTTTTCAAAGCGGGCGTTTTTTGCAATATTTTTGTAAAAAATCGGCCAAAGCGAGTTAAATTCTTAATATTTTCCTTACAATATTTAGTCGTAACGCAAAAATAAATATTTTTGCGTTTCGATAAGTGTCCACAATTAAAAAATAAATAAACAGAAAATATAAATTTTAAATTTTTAGGTAAACTTGCATCTTTAAGATATGAGTATAATTTTATTTAATATTTAAAAAATCTTTGACATTTTCTAGAAATTGCGAAAAATAAAATAGCTAACAATTTAAAATCGCCCCCACTCTCTTGTAAAAATAGTGTGACGAGAACAAAATAATTAAAAGAATTAATATTCATTTTTTTGAGAGCGGTCTCTGTGCTCGTAAATTTTGTACCGGCAGCAGCTTCTCTTTTCCCTGACTCTCCAATTGGCCAACATACTAGGGAAATTACCCATCAAAGTGTGTGAAATTTTTGACAGAAATTTGTATACCGGTTACGGGTTAAATAAAAGGAAAAAAAGTGATTGTGTATATCCTAGCGCTAAAACATGATTTTATAAGTATGTTTGATACAGAAAGTTTTATCTTAGAAATTCAGGCACCGCCCAAGGAACAAATCAATTTAAGTAATGTTTCATCAACATTAAAACAACGTTTAATGTTGCTGCACTGTTGATATAACGTTATTTGTTTGTTTTTTGCTCAGTGGGCGGAGTGCATGTGGAATTTAGGTAAGTAATATTTATATTTATAAAAATATTAAATACATAAATACAGTAACGTCTATGAATAATAAAGGATAAATAAATAATAATATGACGCAATTAAATCTATTTCGTTTGTGCTTATTACTCAGCGTAACACAATTGAATGATAGACGGCACTGAAGGATCGGCGGAGAACTCGCTCAGTACCCGCTTGCAAATCGCGTTCAATCCGCTCCGTATAAGAGCTAAAAGCGGAGCGGAAAAAACGATCCGTCCCGCTCCGCTATCGCGCTAAAAACGTCCATCTAAGACCGCCCTTAATATAGATGTTTACAAACTTACCGTTTGTTTCTGCTATATTTAGCTAATATTTGAATTGTATTTATTTTAGCTTGATTTTCATGGCAGTAAATTTTTAAAAATTGCGTGATAATTTGATAAATATAACAGTAAACTTAGCTGTTTTAAAATACTTAAAAGCTTAAGAAATAGTCCTTCCATAACATTTCTGTTATAATAAGTTATTATAAGAATTATGTTTATTTTCGCCGGTTTCCTTTGTTGAACAAAAACAGTCATCACATTTTTTTAATGCTAAGAGTGATTTTTTTTTGAAAAAGGTACGCTTTATTTAAAAATTAAATAGAACGGAATCGGCGCATTGTGTACCAAATTATTCTAAAGAAAAACTACAAATTTGCCAGAATTTCAGATTTTAACAACTCGATTCATTCTCAATTATTGCTCATAAATTAATCATTTATATGTTAAAAAAAAACATTAAGGGAAATACTATAAACAAACTTACAGATACCCAAAGTTGTATATATTTCAATTACAAAATGTGAAATTCTGAAGAAATTTAGACTTTCTTAAAAATATACGAATCACAAAGGGGTGTAAGTGCCAATTTGAAAAAATTGAAGTACACGCAAGGGGAACAGTTTTTTTGTTAATAAGTACAGAGATATAGAGCTTTCATACCAACTAGTACATATTCTGTCAATCCACAAAACATTCTGCTATTTTGGTTGCATGTTTTGATATAACTTGAACTTTAAAAATGGATTTTTTAATTTTATTATTTGTCACTTACATGCTTTTGCTTTTAGGTGATTTATATAAAGAAATCAAATTTTCGAAGGCAAAATAAGGTGTTATGAAGATTTTTATGTTTTCTAAAATAATTATAAAAGTCAAACATATGTACAATTTAAAAACTCATAATAACTCCATTCATACCATATTTGCTAATCCGTCGAAGAATAATAGAAGAAAATATTGTTTTCTTTAAATATCCGAGTTTGATAAAACGTGCAGTCATTATTTAGAAACAAGCAAACTTTCTTCTAGGATTATAAAGAAGGTACCAAAACACTCTAGGTAGAATTGCAGTTAAAATAGATTCAATTTGCATCTTCTTCTAAAAATTATGAAAACAATAATCACACATCAAGTTAACAACAATCGTGCACTTTTATATGAAATCAATTATAGTTATTGGGTTTTATTGTACAGAAATATTAAATAAAATTGAAAATGGAAAATAATGAGTTTTTGGCTTTAAGTCAAAAACAAATAACGATAGCCGATTGTTGTTTTCATCATTAAATTTATTTCTAAAAAAGAGATCGAGGATGCGCTATCCGTTTTTAATCTCTTCTACTAACCGATATTCCCTATAGTAACACCCAAATATGACCAGCCTGTACGATTTATTGATTTTATTGTGTAGTCTTTAAAGCGTCAGTCTATCTTTATCTTGACTTGATTTGATAATCTCTATGTTATTAGAGTTTCATAATTGATGTTTAAAATCAAGTCACATTTGACTAGATTTTAAATTTTTCATTAAAATTTGATTTTCTAAAATGTTTATTTTGAGGCTTGAGTTTTCCCTTTATGCCAAAAAATATTAAACAAAAAAACACAGCACCTAAACGAAAACTCCTTATCACCACCATTCATGAGTTTATTTCATCATTTGATGACATTAACGATCACGACAATTGAAGGACAGTACTATTTTGACAAGGCAACCGACGACATTAAAAATCACGACCCTTTTGTACACCATAATCGACAGTAACAGAAACTATAATATTCAGGCGGAAAGACCAATGATTGATAGCCAAATGACAGAAGAATTTATTTTATTTTTATTCAATTTTATAATTGTGCGACTTATACTTTAAAATATCTTGAAAAAAGAGTAAATAATAAAATTCAACTTAGAATTTTGGCTATAAAAGGCGGATGGCTCTTATGACTGCAATATTATGACAAAATTTTATCTATTTGTTATAATTTAGAGTCTATGTGGTTTTTCATTTTTTAAATTAATGTTTTGAATTGATTTAAAAATGATGACTCTAACTAAACTAGGAAATATTTCTAAAGTCGTATTTATACTTCTAACGAGTGATTCCACTGCTTGATTAAGCATGAAGTAAAATTTCGAGTTCAGAAAAGCCTGACAGTTTGGCTTGGTCGCGTAACGAAGCGGAGCGACCAAGCTTTTCTAAACTCGAAATTTTACTTCATGCGCCACGCCTATAAAACACTGATTTAAAGTGAAGTTTAAAATATCATATACCATTATAGCCATTTATAGCCATTATAAACTATTCAAATAACTGTATTTTGCTATGTTCAGGTTTGGTAGTTAATACTCGGCATATTTCCAACAATGGTAGGCGATGAGTAAATTAACATAAACAAGTGTCTCCATCTTTTACTATTTCAAAATTTATAATAATAATAAAATTCCACTTAAAGGACCAGATACACGAATTCTTTTTTATTTTATGCTTAAACAAGGAGTAGAAACCTATGTTAAAAATTAAAATAACTTAAGTCACAGAAAAACAAAGAGAAATATTAAAATGTTTATGATTGATTATTGACATTAATTATTTTTTTACCTAAATCTGGGTATTCCAAAGTTATTCAATAAATAGCTACACATTGAATAATAAGTATTATTCAAAACAATTTTAAATTCTAAAAAAAATTGCTTACACTTTTAGTTAGCAGAAATGTAACCTTTAAATGCATGATTTTTTATAATAAATAATTTTTCAATTGAAATAATTACAAAATGTGTGTAATTAATGAAAATGTTTCTAAAAATAATTTTTAAAATGAAATGAAATTAAGATTAAATTTGACTCAGAGTTTCAGAAACATCATCCTAGATATTTAAAAAATCTTTACTGATTATTATAGTGCATTCAAAAATTTAAACATAACTAAATTGATAAGTGTAATAAAATTCGTAAAAATTATGCAAAATCATGCACAATGCCTACATTCAATATATATAAAGTTTATATTAATTATAAATTCTAAAAAGTTTTGGCAGAAAATAGTAAATACTGAAAGTTATCAAATCTATTACAATATTTAAAATCAGATAAATAATAGGAATTCTTTAAAATGTAAAATAGTTACAAATAATAGTAGGTATATTACAAAATAAATAAAACAGAATTAATGTTTTTATTACCCCTTTCAGCCTTGGAATTTTTCTGGTTCCCAAAAAATGATTTATACATTTGAAGTCTTAAACGAGTGTTTTCTACTCCTAGATTAAGCATGAAGTAAAATTTCGAGTTTAGAAAAGCCTGAAAATTTGGTTTGGTCGCGAAGCGTAAAGCACGGAGCGACCAAACCACATTTTCAGGCTTTTCTAAACTCGAAATTTTACTTTATACGCCACGCATACTAATCACTGGTTCACCTAAAATAAGTGTTTTATACGCGTGGCACATAAGGTAAAATTTCGAGTAGAAAAGCCTGAAACGTGACCAAACCAAATGTTCAGGCTTTTCTAAACTCGTAATTTGTGATGTTACAAGGCTCTATGTATGCACATAGAGCCTTGTAACATCACAAATTGAAAATAAAATCGAAAAAAATGTCACATAGAACCTTGTAATATTAAGCCAGCGAAATTCCACCGGCAGGTCCGAAAGGGTTAAAGTTCTTAATATCGTTCTAAGAAGTGTCTTACAACCCTTTATTAAGCACAAAGTAAATACTCGTATTTTGAGTTTAGAAAAGCCTAGAAATTTGAGCTTTTTTAAACTCGAAATATTTACTTCATGCGCTAGCCGTTTTAAAGCGTTAAAAAAGGGCTATTTCATCTTTTATTGGTGCCAAAAGTGAAATAAAAGATTTAAAATAATAGTACATTATGTTGATAAAAGTAAGACCTATAATAATTTTTTGAAACTATAGTAAATAATGGTCCAAATGTATATAAAATTTAGATGATTCTCAAATTTGCTTTGTTACAATTCATGTGACCTAAACAAGTTATCTTTTCACATGTCGAGTACAAAGAATTATATATATGGTGGTAATAGCGGCAACTGAAATTGTCCCATGGTACATAATGCTTGTATATAAGGTGAGGCATGGTAAAACAAGGTTAAGAAAAGCTGAGTTTGATACTAGATACTAGATACATTTTGGGTTAGGCTCTAATATACAGGGTGCCCCATTAGTGCGTCCTCAGAAGATATCTTGGCTCTTATTGCAGATAGAAAACTATCATCTAAGCTAATTTGGAAATTTAAATGATACATTTAGAAAATTAAAAGAATTATTTAAATGTATTAAAAAACGTAATTATTTTTCTCGTCTTCCATAAAAAAGACCTGGTCAGAATCTTACTGCAAATTTTCATCGTGTTTCGTAATAAAATTAAAAATATCCAAGATTACATTTCTAATAAAAACTGCTATAGCGACGTTAAGCAACAAATTTATCACCCTCTTCTCATGTTTAAATTACCATACGATCGTATAGCTATGCACACATTTATTTATACAAAAAGTCTTGTATTTGTTATGTTGTATTCAGCACTGAATATTTACACGTTATTGATAAAAACTTTAATATAGCTTATGCTTGAAATCCCCTTACACGTTAACACTCTTAAAAACACATTGATAAAGTCAAAGATTGTGTATTCCGTTCAAGACTTGTAATTAAGTTTATCTCTCGCGAAGGTAACCAACTCCTTTATGCTATAATAATAAGATATGTCCGTGGAATACCATTGTGAGAGAAAGCTTAAGTGTAACAACGTACGTATTTATACGTAAATAACATCTATAAAACAGGTATGATGATGTACAGACTTACTGATGCTGAGAAAAAACGAGATGATCGTAAAATGGTGATCTTGCCTTATAGTTTTATAAATCATAATTTATAAGGAAATATAAAGTAGATTAAATTTATTTTTAAATAAAAAAATGACAATTCGTAAAAATACATCTAAATATGCTATTAATTAAATTATTCTTGAACTTTTTAATGTGATATTGATCTTCAATAAATATTGGATTTGAAAAATTGTAATGGAATTCTATTTATGAAATGTTGTAAATATTGATATTTAATACTTGTTTTTGCAAAGAACGTTCGAAAAATTGTAGTTGAATTTTAATTAATAAAACCAAAAAACCACAAAATATTTTTTTCTCGGTTGTTATTAACAACAGAACAACGGCATCAAAAGTTGCCGATGCTCAATATCTACATGCTGTAATAATTTGATTGCTCCAGCTCAATACCGAACGGAAATTTAATTTTTCAAAAAGTAGTCACCATTTTACTTGAATTTCGGGCCCGGTACCAAATAAAAATTCCCTACTCCTCTACTAATCACAGTGAAACAACAGGACTAAAAGATAGACGACAAAAAAAACTCTACAAACTGTTACAATTTTATCGTTCCAGCTCAATACCAAACGGAGATATGATTATTCAAAAAGTAGTTCTACCCTATTTTTGTTCGGCTCTTGGTACCAATTAAAAACTCCCCACTCCGCTCCTAATTATACTGAAACAACAGGACCAGAACCAGATAATAGATAAAAAGCTCTACAAACTGTTAATTATGTTCAATACCGAACAGAGATATGATTTTTCAAAAAGAAGTTTTACCCCATTTTTGCAAAAATTTCTGGTCCTGGTACCAATAAAAAATTCCCCACTCCTCTTCTAATTACAGTGAAACAACAAGACTAAAACCAAATGATAGACGACAAAAAGCTCTACAAACAGTCGAAATTGTATCTATAAACTGTTAATATTTGATCGCTTCAGCTCAATACCAAACCGAGATATGATTTTTTTATAAGTAGTTTTACCCCACTTTTGCAAAAATGTCGGGTCCTGGTACCAATTAAAAACTAGATACTTCTCTCCTAATTTTACTGAAACAATAGGACCAGAACCAAAAGATAGACGACAAAAAGCTCTACAAACTATCAAAATTTCAATACCGAACGGAGATATATTTTTTTCAAAAAAAAGTTTTACCCCATTTTTGTTAAAAACTAAGATATGTGTTCTGTTCTCTTTTTTAGTGTTATACATGTCATAAAATTCAACAACAAATTCGTATTGGTTTTGATATTCCGTTGTTAGCGAAATATTTTTGATTATATTTCTTTGAAAAAGGAGTCTAAAATGAATTTTTTCAAAACTATGAAAAATTAAACATGTTTGAGTGCTATATTGAGCTATAAAAATAAAGGCGCAGCTTTAGACCTATATTTGAGCGTTATCCGGAACGACGACAGCCAGAAAAACAAATATTTCAAAGATTATATCACAATTTAAGTGAGTATGGATCATTTGGAAAACCAAGAGATAAGATTTACAATAAAGAAAATAGAGAAAGAGATGAAATAAATTCATTAGCTTCTGTTGCTGCTGATCCGATGATATCTAGCCGCAATATTGAGAAAGATATTGGCACAAGTAAATTTAAAGTTTTAAAAACGTTACGCAAGCATAAGTATAAACCGTATAAAATAAGAAAGATTCATAACTTGCATCCTTAAATCTTCCGACATGCGTAGTTTGTTAAAAGAGTTCCATTTGAAGCTTTAAATGGGTGTTTTCCACTCCCAGACTAAGCATGAAGTAAAATTTCGAGTTTAGAAAAGCCCCGTGAACATTTGTCGAGGGTTGCGCAGCGACCCGAGACAAATTTTCTGGGCTTTTCTAAACTCGAAATTTTACTTCATGCGCCACGCGTACAAAACATTAAAATTTTGTAAAATTTATGCATATTTAAACTTCACTTGAAATCATTGTTTTATACGCGTGGCGCATGAAGTAAAATTTCGAGTTTAGAAAAGCCCAGTAAAATTTCGAGTTTAGAAAAGCCCACAAATTTTCACGGGGATTTTCTAAACTCGAAATTTTACTTCATGCTTAGTCTGGGAGTGGAAAACACCCATTTAATGCTTCAAATGGACTATATTTCAATCATTTAAGTTTTGTCGCTCTAGAACAAACAAATCGTACACTGTTCCTAAAAAATTGGAGTTGCCAGGACAATTCAAATTTTTAGGCCTTTCTAAACTTGAGTTTAGAAAGGCTTACAAATTTGGCAAATCTTGGCAAATCCTGGCAAATCCAATTCTTTAGGCACAGTATACGATTTGATTGTTCTAGCGGGACAAAATTTAAATTATTGAAATATGAACAGAACATAATAAATGCATCACTACAAATTATTAATATACATTAGAAAAAAATTGCTGTTTAATTAATAATTATTTCAGTTTACTTTCAATTGTTTGTGATATCAAGTAGGAAAATTGAAACAAACAACTACTTCCATTTTTAATTGAATAATTTTATTATTAATTATTTCAAAATTGCATCGTTTCATCAAAGCTGAATTTTATTTTCTCTTTAATGCCTTTTTCTTCAAAATTGTAGCTTACTTGATGCACCAGGCGTATAAAACACTAATTTAAAATGAAGTTCAAAAGCAATAATTATAGGCAACCTTATCTAAATTAACCGTATTAGGTTGACTATAATCATAGTGTTAAACAATTGTTTCACTTATTTGACTTGCGTTGTATTTAGGTACGCGTAGGCGATATGTATAGTTTTCTAATTTATCGAAATGCCAGTAAAAACGGCAAAGTACCGGCAAATCTCGAAGATTTACTGGTAAATCAATAAACCGGCTTACCAGTATTACAATCTCTACTGTGGATAATTATTCTAAATTTCTGACTTTACAGTAAGTAATTTAATTTGTATAATATTCGAATATGTTTTAGATATTCAGTAGCTTTGGTTTAAATGAAAACGCAAATCCCCTTTAATGGTGACATTACACATCTCATATGTAATCTTGAACACCTTCAAAAGCGTTCTAAATTGAAATTTATTCTCTTAATACCCGCAAATTTACGACCACACCAATACATCTATTTTGCGGCGCATAATGCACACGGTTGAAATCGAAAGGAGAAAAAATTTGAAAATAAACAAGACACGTGTCGAATTGATCCTTTACACATGTAGGCTGAAGATTGGTTTCGGTGCATTGGCGATTTACATGAGGTTTTAGATAGGTGCTCTTAAGATGTATATCATGTATGCTTGTGTATGTATATCAGCTCGGCGTGTGCATTACGACCGTAGGTTTCAATGCTGTTGTAGGTGAACATAAACTTGTCATTTGAATTGTTACATTTAATGACGTTGTGTATAAATTTTATTTATCACGCTTGTACGTTGTTGTTTATGTGTACAAGCATTAAATGCACATCTATTTTATCTGGATTTGTATCGATCTTATTAATGATTGATTCAAAAGGTCTACAAAATGTTGCAGAATCATAGTAAAGATATCTGTATTCTGGTAAAATACTATTCTGGAATAGCCAGTGGAATTTCAAGTTCAAAGATAAATAGTGCTTTTGAGTTGTTTTTGTTTGCTTAAAATTTATTTTTTTAATGTTGTTTTTTACATTTTTTATCAGTTTTTTTTACGGAAGGGTGATAGACGGAAATCGGATTGGGGGGATGAGATGAATATTAGGGAATTGACTTAGGCAGTTAGCCAGTCAGTTACGACCAGTTTAGTATTATAATTTTCATATTAATGAAATTGTGGACAACACCATTAACACCCATGGCATCTGGGACGATTTTACGTTAGAAAAATTATTCGCCTCAGGCGAGACTCCAACTCATTATCAGAGTTGTAGTGTTGCTTTTCTGCTTCAGATATTGTGTTTTTATAATTCGGTTCAGAGGATTTTTAAGATGTCTTTATTGTAAGTGTAAAGTATTAAACAGATAACAATAAGGAATAACCTTAATAATCTGTTTAATATTTTATTTATTGATCTATGGGTTGTCTTATCTTCTTTTTATGTATTTGGTTACTTGATTTTTATGTATTATGTTTTCTATTTTATTTGACAGTTGTTAAAAATTATTGATTTCGTCAATGTTTGTGTTTTTAATATAATTTGAGATTTGGTCGTAGTTTACCTTACGACTTTGTTTTTTTTTATATTTAGGTTTTGGTTTAATCGTTTCTGTTCCTTGTATGATTAAAGTTTAGTGGTTAGATTTACTTGTGTCTAGAGGTTCAGTTTTATCTACCAGATGGGCCTTGTTTATTATCACGTGGCGTAGTATACAGTAATTTCTATTTTAATTTAGTCATGTGTGCGATGGATGATTTATCTATCTTATTTTTTATTTTGTTATTGTGTTCAGCTAACATATTTTTATTATCTCTTGTGCTGCTATTATTGTCTAATAAATGACCGTTTAAATCTCCTAAAATAATGTGTTCTATTTTTAAAATATGTAATTTTAAGGGTGTTTTTGTCATCTAATGTTATAATTGTTAAGAATTGTAATCAATTTATAGTTTAATTTCCTATTATTTTATATTCTATATCCTTCCTTATATAGAAGGTAATCCGTCCTCCTCCTGAGTCTCTAGAGTTAAATTCTGCTTTGAAGTTATGTAACTGATATAGGTATTGATTTGTTGAGTTACTATAATTTTAGGATCTTCACATCGGTAACACTTATGGCGATAATACACTCGGCAATAAAAACGCACCACTTAAAAATGCACCAAAGATTTTTCAGAACCCGGTCAAAACATCCACACAGATTTTGCCACCCCGAGAGCGGGCCGTGTACCCACTTCAAAATAAACACTTTACACATAATTTAAATAGATTTATGGGTTTCCTAAATGGCATACAATACATACAATACTGGAAAATAGATTTATTGATTTCTCAAATGGTTGAAAAAGTGGAAACAGTTGACACCGAATATTATAATTGCGATTTAATAAAATTACTTGTAATATATTGCAATGTGATATTATGTTATGTAATTATATTTAAAACAGCAAAGGAAAATATCAACCTAAGTTACGCTCGTAAACATAATCATGTTCAATGTTCTTGATGTCCTCATTAGTGCACTAATCCATAAACAAATGGTTGACGATTACGTACCTTTATATGTTGTGCTATTGAGACAGCAAATTTTTTTTAGATGTCTTTTTTATGTTTAGGTTAGGTTATTTTTGGTTAGGTTACTTTAGGCTAGGATACGTTATTGTGTTGTGTGATAGACTAACTAAACAATAACCGATATGCGATTATAAAATCGCATATCGATTATTGTTAAACAATAACCTAACCTAACCTAAAGTAACCTAACCAAGCCCAACCGAATATAAAATCGCATATCGATTATTGGTAAGTTAGTCTATCACACAACACCTAAACAAACAATAACATAACATAAAGTAACCTAACCTTAAGTAATCTAACCTAACCTAATCAAAAATAACCTAACCTAAACATAAATAGACCCTGTAAAAAAAAATTGCTGTCAAACTCAAGAAACATCATCTTAAAAAAACTGCTTTCTAAATAGAATTATTTCGCCAGAAAATTTGAAAAAAATTTTATATATTTTATTCTTATAGATACTAATTGTGAATAAAATAGCGTGCAAATCCCTAATTCACCTTACCGAGTGCAATGACTCGAATGCATTGCGAGGATTCGAATCTTTTTGTAAGTATTCGAATCCTTTTGGAAGTCTACGATGAACGTAGATTTGAAATCGAATACGAATCCTTTCAAAATAACGTAACAAGTCCGAATCTTGAATCCTTTATGACTAGTATTGAAATACATCGTTTAAATCCTTCATTTCTTTCCCAGCTCTGTTATTTAACCCATTAAAAATAATTATTAATTAAATAATTTTTTGTTAATTAAATTACTAAATAAGTTAATTTGATACATTGTTATATTTGACCTGACTGGTGAATGTGTCTAGAAAAATATATATATTAAAAGTATTTTTAAGTATATTTCTAGCTTCACAATATTTCAGTCTTTATACGCGTGGCGCACGAAGTAAAATTTCGAGTTTAGAAAAACCTGAAAATTTGGTTTGGCCGTTCCGCTTCGCGGAGCGACCAAACCAAATTTTCAGGCTTTTCTAAACTCGAAATTTTACTTCATGCTTAATCTAGGAGTAGAAACACTAGTTCGACATTTCGAATGTCTGAAAATTTACAGCGTATAAATTATGTATATTTGAAAGAAAAATTCCTGGTCTGTAATATAATGAGTCATTCATAGAAATCGTAAAAAGAAGTTCAGGATTTTACCTAAAATAAACTTTTTGAGTTAAGTCTATATTTGCTCGGCCGTTAATGTGTTAAGTGCGGAAATATTCGCAATTATTTAACGAAACAACAAACAAATCATTTAGTTTCCATCAATAAATCCATTCGCTTATCACACGCAAAAAAACGCAGGCGAAAGTCGGAGATAATTGCATTCTTTACGAATTTATTCACCTATTCAACATCAATTTTGGCCGATTGAATACACGGTGCGTATCACGTCTTCACTTTTTAGAAAATACAGTTCGGTTTTCGAGTTTCCAAGTGCTAGTGTTTATTTACATTTACGATAGTAATTGCTGACTGGTCGACAAAGATGCAAAATCAAAACAGTAGCACTTTTTCTTGCGTAATTAATAGCCTTAATTAATTACGCAAGAAAAAGTGCTTTTGTTTTGATTCGTTGTGAAGTTTTGATTAACGGATAATTAAAATTAAAATTCACTACTAGAAATTTGGATATAAATGATTGACTTTCAATACTTAAAAGGTTAGTGCGATGGTTTGCTTTCTTACTATTTGGGCTTTGAAGCCAGGGCCATTCATTTCGTAAAAGAAGAAGAAGAAAAATATGGGGATGTTTTTGTTAAAACTGTTGTTGAATCTGAGAAATAAAGAGTTTCAAAAAAGCTATAGACGCTTAAAATCAGAAAATTATTAAAGCACTTATAAATTCATTACATTTTCTTTGTGTGTTTTGCACTTACAGGAAGATTAACCATCATTCCTTTTAGCCTCATCATTCGGTGACATTTGTTTCCATTATTTTTTTCGACCATTTAGGGAATACATAAATCTATTTGGCCACTTTTTTCTTGGACCATTTAAAAAACAATCTATTTAAATAATGTGTTACGCATTTGTTTTGAAGTGGGTACACGACCCCCTATTAGGATGAAAAAAACTGTGAGGATGTTTTCATGGGGTCTCGATTTTTCGAGCTTTGCTTTTGGTCGAAAATGGATGAATCTTCGAGTTCTGGACGGTTTGAAGTGTTTTCTTTAAGGGCATGTAAGTTAATCCAAGTTTATTGCAACCCTGCCACCCTCCTGAAAAAAAATGTTCCTGATGTAAAAAAATTTCAAACTTTGTCAAGGTGCACCGGGTGAATAAAATCCTGGACTCTTTAATTCAATTTTAAGTAATTTTAAAATTATGTATTTCGTATGTTTTATTTAATGTATGTGTGTGTGTATTTTTTCTGCTTATTTAATTTAAATTTACTCCTAACAAGTGATTCCACTCCTTTGTTAAGCATACAGTAAATTTTCGAGTTTATAAAAGCCTGAAAATTTGGTTTAATCGCGTAGCAAAGCAAAGTGACGAAAGCAAATTTTCAGGCTTTTCTAAACTCGAAATTTTACTTCATGCGCCACGAGTATAAAACTGTGAGTTTAATTTAAGTTTAAAATATAGGTACTGATTAGGTGTGTACATTTATAAATCATAAACAAATGATAGCATAAATAAATATATTTTGCTCTAACTAAATGCATGAAAATCCCATGCTTTTTGTATTCTATTAATTATTTTTTTTATTCTACTGATTTTTAATTGCCCCCTTAAAACTCAAATTGCCCACCTGCCGAGCTACTGTTCTAGACTATGTGAAATCTTAAAATTGTTATATCTGACTTGTATTGTAGTTTATACTGCTTTTCATATCAAAAGCAATACGTTTCTATATTAAGTTGCATTTTAAGACAATAAAGCATAATATTCAGTTCTATGTTGTGTTGCAATTTAAATATTAAATACTATTTTTGATGGAATTATAGCAGAAAAATGTATATACAGTGGAATTTGGGAGAGATGTCTTATGACTCATTGATGTGGAATGTGTGGTTCAATTTCTTTAGAAAGTATGTCGACAATTATATCTACAACGAATTTTCCTAGTTGTGTCCAATTTTGACGTTACATGACAATGTCATACTGTTTCGGTCGCGATTATATTAGTGTTCTCTCCTTTCGAAAAGCATTAAATCGTAATTTCTTGTGAATATTCAGAGAATGTCTACACGTTCTTGTGATAATAGAACACTGTGATACTGCTGAAACCAACTTAAAGAGTATGTATTGAGGTAGACAATTTTACATGAATCTTAATTCAGGTAGGAACTAAGCCGCTAAATTGAGAGATTGATCTTCTGAGCCTCTTAGCATGTACCTAACTTTTCCTTATTAAAATAAAATAATAATAAATCTACTTATTTGTCAATATTTGTCTAATTTTCATTTTAAAAATTATTCTGTACACGTAAGGTGGATGCCGGGCAATCTTGAAACCAATGTTAAATCGGTAATTGTATATGTTATACAGGGAGTTTTTCTTTTGAGTATACATATCCCAATTATGTGTTGTAGATTTTTAAATATTTGTCGTTTTCTTAAAAGAAGTCAATTTGAAGTTTAAACGAGTGTTTTCCACTCCCAGATTAAGCATGAAGTAAAATGACGGGTTTATAAAAGCCTGAAAATTTGGTTTGGTCGCGTAGCGCGGAGCGACTAAACTAAATTTTCAACAATATTAATTATAACATAAAACAACTAAGTAAACTTAAAACTAAATTAAATGAGTAGAGTGGAAAAAACGATAAACAAAATGTAATATGAGCTAGAATTGTAATTACAGTAAACATGATTTTAATGATGCAATGAAGTCTGATTTCGATGCATTAACTATATCGACAGCATACTGTACCTCATGGTATCTACGTAACATATAAACTAGAGGCGAAAATGAATAATGCGTGGTACGAGGGGTTGAAAAATGAAACAATTGATTATTACGACTGGATAGTCGTGGAACCGCAAAATTAAGTTGATGAAGAAACTCACTATTATCGGTGTTATAATGAATTAATTTATACAGTTCATATATTTGCACATATCTATGTCTGTTGTATATTGATAGCATATTGAACTCGAGAAGTAGCATTTCATAAGAGATATTATACTCCGGATACGTATGGTACTTACAAAAATACAAGTACCTCACAAATCGTATTTGAACTTTTTCCAACATATATATGTAATATTTATAACCGGGTATCCAAACACAAATAATTAATTTTGCTTACAATAAACGATTCATAAAGTTTAAAGGCAGCATCACACAATGTGCCAAATCCGAGCGCGAGCGCCAGGGGGGGATTTGGAGGAAAAAAATTAAATTAAAAATTTCGAGAAAAAAACATATCCACTCCATTGTAGATACATGAAACCCTTATAATCTTGCATGTTTATATTTTTTAACCCCCTATATTATTAACAATTAACGCTTAAAGTTGAGCAATTTAGAAAACATCGATTTTACGGCATTTCATTCGCAAGTTTAAATAATTTATTACATGGATAGTAGGCGTACTATAAATATAACATTATACACTACTGTTTATAACATAATACTGTATATTATGGTTGAAAGATCTACTCTCTAAATATTTTAGAAAAAAAGTTAAAAAAATTTGAATATGAAATATATTTTAAATATAAATTTTAACTTTAGAAAGTGTTATAAAAAAAATGCCAACTCGATGAGGTCTGTGACTATCACTAAAAATTAGTTCTATGTTTTCTCTAACTACCCTCAAAATTTCGTATCTCCACCGGTGCGTTTTTGGGGTCTTTTTAATTTTTTTATTCGACGCCACCAATTAAAATTGGGTCTGGCGAGGCCCGTGTGCGGTGGCATCGCGGAGTCGAGCGCGCTATTCTCGAGCAGCACGCAACATTATTTCTACGTTGGCCCCGAACAAAAAAATAATAAAAACGCACTTAAAACGCACATGTAAAAATTCAAAAAAATTAGGGCTGTTACAGAAAATATTGAAAAATGTTTATATAATAGTCATAATCCTCACAATCTACAATTTTTCTAATATACAGGTATATATCATAGGGAAATTATTTCTTCTCTGAGTATTTTTTGCAGCATTTAAATCACATTTACAAAAATAGTTTTATGGGTTTTTTTCTTATTGATATATAAGGGTGTACATCTGTTACTGATAAAGGTCATCTGGTTTGTGTTTACATTTTTATTAGGGGTCCGATTGAAGCTGTCATTTACCGTAACAAATGGCATTCTTGTCACACAGTTTTTACGGTTTAAGTATCTGAAATGGATTATTCTTAATTTTCTTGAAAGAAAAATATGCGTTTAGTGTTGAACGAAGTCTCCAACAGTTCACATATTTTTCTGATCCCTAAGCGAACGATTGAACATTATAAAGTAATTATTTATTAAGTTAGTGTTAAGTGTTATTTAATTTGTTGACTATATACTCTTTCTTTGATGTAGTGTTTTTTTGTGTATAAAATAGTTTACTTTAATTAAACTAGTGTTTAGTGTTAGTGTAATTTAATTAATCCAAAACGCTGAGTGATAATGGAGAAAATTAAAATTACAAACGGTGATTTATATAAGGTATGGTACGAACTAAAACCTAAAAACCTTATTCAGTCAAGCAATACCATTGATTATTTAATAAAATATATTGAAAATGTTTCGACGAAAAACAATAGTGAAAATGATGACATTCTTAAAAAAGTTAAGGGTTTCTGCAGTACTCTTAATAGAAAGTGGAAAATGTGCTCAAGATCTCATATCAATTTCATTAAAAAAAATAGAAATTGGTTACTGCTACCTTTTAAATACAACGAGGGTTCTGTCTTAATTGAAAATACAAACCCCTTTGAAAATATAGAAAATATTTCACCAATACCAAGTACATCAGGTACACAGTTCACAATACAAAGTAATACATCTAAAAGAAGACAAACTAATTTATTGATCACCGAAAATACACCAGAACAAATATTTTCAGCAGCAAAAAAAATTTTACGCGATAAAGGAAATATACCAGCGGCCAAATTAGTGGAAAGTGCTTCCTCGGATTCACAGGAAAAAATAAAAAAAGTCTTAACTTATTTAAAAACAAATGAAGTTGAAACTGTAAAAAAATTTACAGATGAAGAAGCTCTATCAATTTTTATTGATTCAAAAATGACGGCAGCAAGTTATAAAAATTTAAGAAAAAAACTACGTTCTCATGGAGCAAAAGACCTTTTACCATCTTACAATAAAATTAAAATAATGAAGACAATGTGTTACCCAGCTAATATTTCTATTTCTCAAAATGGAGCATCAGTACCTTTGCAGAGCCTTCTTGAGCATACTTTATGTAGATTAATATCAACAATTAAATTTCCTCAAGATACATCATTTAGTAAATTAATTTTGTTGTGTAAATATGGTTGCGATGGCAGCTCAGGGCACTCTACTTATATGCAAAAGCCATCTGATGATAGCAGTACAGATGAAGAAGAAATTACAGAGAAGAGTGTCTTTGTGTTTTCACTGGTTCCACTTAGATTATTTTCTGATGAAAGTGTTATTTGGAAAAACGAAAAACCTTCATCTATTAAATTATGTAGACCGATAAAATTTATTTATGCTAAAGAAACAAAACAGCTTATTCTAGATGAAGTTAAGAGTATGAGGCAAGAGGTAAATTTATTGGAAAAACAACAAATTTATATTAATGGTAACCATGTAGAGGTAAAATTTAATTTGTTGTTTACAATGATCGATGGCAAAGTTATAAATACCTTAACAAATACTCCGAGCTCAAATTGTTTTATATGCAAATGTTCTCCGAAGGAGATGAATGATATTGAAAGAATTAAAAATATTCCTATTATCGAAGATAATTTAAATTATGGTATTTCTTCCCTCCATGCATGGATTAAGTTCATGGAATGTGTTCTTCATATCTCCTATAAATTAGATTTGAAGAAAACAACTACTCACGGATGTACGATAGAAGAGAAAAATAATATATTTAGTCGGAAAACTAGAATACAAAAACTCTTACGTAAAGAGTTAGGGATAAGGGTTGATATTGTTGTGCAAGGAGGAGGTACTTCAAATACTGGCAACGTTGCTCGAATATTTTTTCGAAATTATGAGAAAGTAGCTGTCATCACTGAATTGAATGAAGAATTATTGAACAGATTTTATACAATTCTTATAACAATGTCGAGTTCTCGTAAAATAAATGTATTGATGTTTGATAAATATGCAGAAGATACGGCCCGACTTTACACCTCGTTATATGGATGGTATAGAATGCCTCCTAGTGTCCATAAAATTTTAATTCACGGGAGCAAAATAATTGGACAATGTCTTTTACCAATCGGAGAACTTTCGGAAGAGGCACAGGAAGCAACCAATAAAATATATAAGAGAGTTAGAGAAAACCATACTAGGAAAAACTCTAGGCTTAATACAATTCGAGATTTATTTAATATGCTTCTTGTATGTTCTGATCCAATAATTTCTTCTTTGAGAAGCGATGTAAAAATTCATAAAAAACAACTACCTGCAGACGCTAAAAAATTAGTTATTTGCGAAACGGACACAAGTGACAGCGAAAACGAACAGACTGATGAGGATACTGACAATTTTTCATTTTAAAAAAGTAAGTAAATAAAACAGTATAAAATACATAACTTCGTTGTGCAAAATCAGAAAAATGTAATGTATATTCTGATTAAAAAATCATATTTTAAACAACAGATTAAATTATTTTTAAACTACAGCAGATACTTTTCACATTTGTACGTTTTTTGAGGTGCTTTATTTTTTATTAGGCGCAACCGATAAAAATCGACTCGGTCATTCGCAAAAACCTGACAAAACGCACATGTAGAGTTACGAAGTTTTTAGGGCATTTAAAAACATACCACAGTTTTTGGTGAAAGTCACAACCTATGTAATGATTATAACAATTGTATATAATTTTGCTGCCTTGAATTATTATTATATTATTTTTTTTATCATATAAACATTTGTTAATATTTTCTGTAACTGCCCTAATTTTTTTGAATTTTTACATGTGCGTTTTTATTATTTTTTGTTCGGGGCCAACGTAAAAATCATGTTGCGTGCTGCTCGAGAATAGCGCGCGCTCGACTCCACGATACTCACCGCACACGGGCCTCGCCCGACCCAACTTTAATTGGTGGCGTCAAATAAAAAAATACGAAATTTTGAGGGTAGTTAGAGAAAACATAGAACTAATTTTTAGTGATAGTCCCAGACCTCATCGAGTTGACATTTTTTTTATAACACTTTCTAAAGTTAAAATTTATATTTAAAATATATTTCATATTCAATTTTTTTTAAACTTTTGTTCTAAAATATTTAGAGACTTGATTTTTCAACCATAATATACAGTATTATGTTATAAACAATAGTGTATAATGTTATATTGATAGTACGTCTACTATCCATGTAATAAATTATTTAAACTTGCGAGTGAAATGCCGTAAAATTGATGTTTTTTAAATCGCTCAACTTTAAGCGTTAATTGTTAATAATATAGGGGGTTGAAAAATATAAACATGCAAGATTAGAAGGGTTTTATGAATCTACAATGGAGTGGATATGTTCTTTTCTCGAAATTTTTAATTTAATTTTTTTCCTCAAAATCCCCCCCTGGCGCTCGCGCTCCGATTTGGCACATTGTGCATCAGTACGTTTAAATTCACGACAGTTGCGCATTATAAACCCAAGCAGTTTATATGATTTATTGACGACAGTTTGTACGTGAATGTTGAAAGTCAATTTGGTATCGAAAGTCACACCAAGATCCTTAAATTTACTATCCTTCTGTATAGAGGTGCCATTAAGTTCGTATTGGTAATAAACCATGCTTCGCGACCGCCCATAAGACAAGATCCGGCATTTGGACGGATTTATATTTAAACCGTTTCGTGAACACCATGATGAAATTGAGTCCAAATTATTTTGTAACACTAAACAATCATTCAATGAATCAATAACTCTATACAACTTTACGTCATCTGAATACATCAAAAATTCACAGTCCAAGATACTGGCGACTTCAATTATAAATATTAAAAATAATAAGGGTCCTAAGTTCGACTCTTGAGGGACACCACTTGTGGTTACAAATGATTTAGACCGACAGTTCGTATACTCAATATACAACCAACGTCTAGACAAGTATGAACAAATAATAGATATTACATTGGATAGTATATTATATTTACACAAATATGAATATAATTGATTATGAGGCAAACAATCAAAATCTTTGCTTATATCTGTATAAATAACATCAACCTGTGAACCACGATCAAGTGCTGTAGAAATAAATTGGGTAATACATAATAAGTTTGAGTGTTTCGTTTGCGCATAAAACCATGTTGCCGAGGTGATATTGACTGCTCAATGATTCCGCAAATATAATTGCAAAGTATACTCTCAAATACTTTCGAAAAATTGGAAATAATAGCAATCGGTCTATAGTCCTTAATATCTGATTTAGACCCCGATTTAAAAACCGGACATAAACGTGACAATTTCCAACTCTCGGGAAATACATGGGTATTTAATATTAAATTAAAAATAAATAGAAGAGGGTTCGCGAGTTAAGATGCTCAATCCTTAAGAAGAAAACCAGGAACTTGATCAGGGCTCATTGTGATATTTGGTTTAATTTTCATTAGATGTAAAATAATAGTTTCTTCATCAACTTTGAAGTTTCCCATAACATCAAACATATTATGAAACAATTGCACTTCACTACCATTCGATGGTTGATACACACTGCCAAATAATTCTGCAAATCCTTCCAAAATCTGAGAGGGCGAATCCAATGTTTTTTCTCCATGTATCATTACTCCAGGAATCCTAGATTTCTTTCGTTTCATATTGACATAAGACCAAAATTTCTTAGGTTCTGAAGATATCATATTCTCGGTGTCAGAGATGAAGTTATCAAATGCCTCAGAAGTTGTGTCCCTTACGCGCTTTCTGATATATTTATAATCGTCAATTACAGAAGAATTAGTTGATTTCCTCATTTGTTTATTCAGCCTATTTTTAGATATTATTAAATTTATAATCTCCGAATTAAACCACGGAGGATACATTTTACCACCATTACAATTTCTATAAAATTTAGGAATATATCGCTCAAATATTGAGTACAATATTTCGTAAAATAATTTACAAGCTACATTAACATCATTGGCAGTATATAACATATAATAACTATCATGTCTGAGGTTTTATATGACAAATTCTAAAACGTGTAGCCAACTTTAATTTTAAAAAAGATAAAATTATGGCACTCTAGACGTTTTTTTAATTGAACATAAGATATTATGAAGTATTTTGTCTTTTTTCATACACACGATCTGATGACATCAAACTATTTTCGTATTACATGTATTGATGCAGAAAGCACTACAAATCAAGGAAACCATGAGACACCTTTCGTGAATCGTAACTTATGTAGATATAATATATTACGTTGCATTAGACGGTATTAAATCGTCTGATTAAACATAAAGCCACTAATAGCTGTATTTTATCTTTAAATTGAAGAATGTATAAATTAGCTCTGCGAAGAATCTAATAAAGTATTTCTTTTTATAAGCAAGTAATATAGTGATATATTTTATATATTTGAATGGCTACTGTTGCTGCTAAGTTAACTATATATAATTACGACTATTTATACTACCTGAAAGTATAGATTGCGTTCGAATTACTCATTTAGTCATTTATGGGTTTAATTATAACAGTGGGAAGGAAAATGGACCTGTTTTCTTACGATGTCCGCATAAATGGCCATGGTTGTTGGTGCGTGCATAAATTCACATTTATAGAATAGTTATTGCGTTCGGAACCCATTCCATTTAGTCTTGTTAGTAGCTGTTGTAATAATATTTACTCAGTCTGGTAGCTGGTAGGAATAATTCAACTGCAGGCGCCGGTTTATTGTTTTTTATGCAGATGAAATTGTTCCATACACTTGTTTTTAATCAAATCATTAGGAAAGGAAATACATACTAGTACTAGTATTACGGTAAAAAATCGTTCTTAGTTGATTTCCAAGTTTATCTTGTGAGAAAATAATAATTGAGGGGGCAGAAAGACCTTTGGTCGATAGCCCGGACAGACTAACACTAACATGTATGATAGGTATATACATTTTTGTACCGTATATTGTATTGTCTGCATAAAGATGTTTGTATATAATAATTGAGGATAACGTTCTTGGGTGTTCATTACTTTATCATAAATTATTATCTTCTCACAAATTTAACTTATAAATCAACTTAGAAACATTGTTACTTACTAGTATGCAAATAAAACTTTTGGAAATGCTAGCTAGGGTTGAACTTTGATTATACAAGTATAAATTAAAGGTATGTACAATAAAAGTTGATGTTGAGCATATGTTAATAACTCATAAATTCGTGATCATATTACGTTAGTTTAGCTAACAAAATTTGCGGTAGACATATCTCTCTGCTTGCGAGAGCGTCCACAATAAAGGCCCGATTAATTAGTATAATACTGCTCCCTGCACCAGAAACAAGCACTTTAGGTACTTAGAAGTTGTGCAATTAAATTATCCGCAGAGTGTGCCCTCCCTTACCCCCTTTTCCCTCAACCATCTCTGCAGAAAAGGCCCTTTTAAACAACGCCGAGAGGAGATGCAATTTCGCAATTTTTATCTCCACTGTTGGCGAAAGAAAGTTCGAGACACGCAAAAGACAAAAAGTGGCACAGTTAATCTGGATTCACGACAATAGTAGCGGCAAGCTTATGTTTCGCAAATGTTGGGGGGTTACAAAAAGCCTTTTGTGCGGTTGTCACCGCTATTATCCGAGGCATAATTTCGCGATTTCAGGTACTTTATTACGAGCCGCAACAATTTCAACTGCATGTCGTCGAGGAGACTTGTAAATTTGCGCGCTTTACTGCCCCGCTCGGTTACATTTAGCTTGTAAATTGTAAATATTGATGCGCGTGACCGTTTTCTGTTTGATACAAATATGTAGTTAACACACTTATCACACTATCGCTTTATTATTTATATTGACTCAAATGATGCATTGAATTTATAAATAAATATGTAAAGTCGTTTTTGATAACAGCAAACACATATTATGAGGATTGATAGTAATATATAATAGGGCAATAAATATTTCCGTAATTCAAAGATTAATCAATAAAAACAAGGAAATAATAGGAAATTATCAATAAACTCGATGCATCCTTTAAAAAAATATATATTAATTATAAAGTAAAGTCAATTCCGCAGAAGATTCTGATTAATATTACACGTAATTAAACATACGTGCAATGATAAATGTTAAGTTAATAAATACGAAAAAAAAAAAAATAGAAAAAAAAAAAAGAAAGAAATTGCCAATATTTTCAACATAATTCACAATACAGCGGCTTGGTTTGTTGTTAATTAATTAACAAAGTTAAGTTTTCTAAGTTATCAATAACTTAAAATATTTTAATACTTTTTGCCAAGAAGAAAATAAAAATAAGAGGAATTTTCTTAGAGGTATACATATCCCAATGTGTTAGTAGTTGTTTATTTATGTAAGTGCATATCAGCTCATATACAGAGAGTTTTTCTTTGAAGTATACATGCCACAAAATAAGTTGTACATTTTTAGATATTCGTCGTATTTGAAAAGAGTTCAAATTGAAGCTATAAATGGGTGTTTTCCACTTCCAGATTAAGTATGAAGTAAAATTTCGAGTTTAGAAAGCCTGAAAATTTGGTTTGGTCGCGTAGCGCGTAGCGCTACGCGACCAAACCAAATTTTCAGGCTTTTCTAAACTCGAAATTTTACTTCATGCGCCACGCATATAAAACAATGATCTATTGTAAAGTTTATAATATACTGTTGAAACAGTATGCTAAAACAGTATATTTTAAATTTCACGTTAAATTAGTGTTATATACGCCTGGCGCATGAAGTAAAATTTCGAGTTTAGAAAAGCCTGAAAATTTGGTTTGGTCGCGTAGCGCTACGCGCTACGCGACCAAACCAAATTTTCAGGCTTTTCTAAACTCGAAATTTTACTTCATGCTCAATCTAGGAGTGGCAAACACTCGTTTATAGCTTTAATTTGAACTCTTTTCAAAAACAAAGACTAACTGAAGATTTACAACGATTGTATATGTATAGTTCAAATAAAAATTCCTTATATATTCGTCAGGTGTGTATAATCAAATTAAATACAATTAAATAATGACTTCTTACAATAAATACAGGGTGTCCCCGAATGGTCTGTACAACGCTCTACCACATATTCTCTGAAACAAAATAAGACGAATTAACTAAACTTATCTCTATCCAAAAGTGGTTCCTAAGCCATCTACGAGGCCTCAAAGATATTATTTTTTTTTCATTATTTTTCAAATATTTTTATTTTGGAATTAGGTAAGAAAATCTAACTTGGCACATTTAATTACATTGATACCATGCACTTTTTGCGATATGTTTCTTTATCCTACGTTTAAAGTAAGTGGTCAAACTAGGACCATCGACTTCTTAAGATACCTAAATCTTTTTATTCAACAGGTCAAATCATAAGGAATACTTTTTTTCTGCAAGATCATTCAATTTTACGTATTTTTTGTCTCTTATAAAATTTTGCTATTTTCCCCACAAAAAAATATTTTTATTTGTCAACAAAAAGTAATAAAATTATGAACAATATTTTGCTTCTCAAAACAATTAACAAAGTAGAAATAAAGATAGGTACCTAACAATAAACACAAATTTATTAGTTTCACAACAAATGTTCAAACTGATTGCCATTTTCAGCAATACAACAATTTACACGTCGCAAAAAATTAAAATGGACACGTTGTAAAACACCAACATTGTTTTTAACTGTTTGAAACGCATTCTGTATTCGCGCCCATAATTCGTCGTGCGTATTTATGGGCTTACCATAACAATTGCATGGTATCAATGTAATTAAATGTGCCAAATTAGGTTTTCTTACCTAAGTCCAAAATAAAAATATTTGAAAAATAATGAAAAAAAATAATATCTTTGAGGCCTCGTAGATGGCTTAGGAACCACTTTTGGATAGAGATAAGTTTAGTTAAATCGTCTTATTTTGTTTCAGAGAATATGTGGTAGAGCGTTGTACAGACCATTCGGGGACACCCTGTATATGTGATAAAATAAATACATAGACAAGTCAAATATTAAATTATACAAAGTAAAATTAAATGAATTATTGGATAGAGCTGCTAAACTTCGTGGTTAAGGGGGTAGTACATTCTAAAATGCATGAATTGTGTAACTATCAATTAAGCATTCGTTCATGCTATAGAACCTGGGTCTCCAAACTATCTTCTTCGCGGGCCACAAATACAATTCTACATAATAAAGTCGGCCAAGATCCGCTTAATTTTATAAAATTATGAAAAATTTAAGGAACAATTGTTACAATATTTCAAAATATGACATTTACAAAAAAAATTACAAACAATCGCGGGCCGGATTTGGCCCGCGGGCTGTAGTTTGGAGACCACTGCTATATAAGGCTTTTCCATTGAGATATTTAAGCATTGTAATTTTTAATTGTTCAATACCTAATGTTTTAACCAGGAGCGGATCCAGAAAGCAATTATCTTTCAAAGGCAGTTTTAAAATTTAGGTTAAATTCCACTAATTAACTCATTTGGAAGTTCTGTTGATTTTGTAAATTTGTTTTGTCAATTTGTCCTACTACTATATCATCTCTATTGAAAAAGAAAGAAATATATTATAATAAAATACAATTTATAATATATAAGTATATATACAAATAATTTTTTACTTCCCTCTCTTACAAGGGCTATCGACCATAGGTTTTTCTGCCCTTAAATTTGTTATAATTTTCACAGTTCTAAAGTTTTTGAAAAACTTAATGATGTCTGTTGGTTTTGACGATTTTATTCAAAATAGTAATAATTATTAAACATTTATGATTTTTGTTAAATATTGACATACAAGGATTGTTTCTTTTAGGTATATTCAAAATAATCTTAAATACAAGGAATTTTTGTTTAGGTATGCATATCACGATTTTTATGTACGTTTTTATTAAAAACGTTGTATTTAAATCCTCGAACGTGTGTTTCCAATCTCAGATTAAGCATGAAGTAAAATTTCGAGTTTAGAAAAGAATTAAAATTTGGTATGTATGTATGTATTTAGAACTTCACTTTGAATCAGTGTTTTATACGCGTGGCGCATGAAGTAAAATTTCGAGTTTAGAAAAGCCTGAAAATTTGGTTTGATCGCTCCGCTTCGCGGAGCGACCAAACCAAATTTTCAGGCTTTTCTAAACTCGAAATTTTACTTCATGCTTAATCTGGGATTAAAAACACTCGTTCGAGGATTCAAATAAAACGTTTTTAATAAAATTAGGAATGTCTAAAAATTTACATAAAAAAATCGTGATATAAATACCTAAAAAAAAAATTCTTTACATATTATTGATTTCAAACTAGTTTTATTAATATTTTTTAACGTATCTTTTAAATTCTAATACCTATTTTTAATAAAACTGTAGAATTTTAAATGGTAAATAAATCTTGAAAATAAATAAATACATTTAATTTGATCGATTTATACGAAAAATGAAAGACATATAACTGCATTATCTTTTTGGTTTAAGTTTTTAATATTTATGAAGTTTATTGGTTGGCAAATTTTTATGTTTGTTGCTTTTAACGATTTATTTAAAATTTATGTTTTTTGACATTTTTTAGAAAAGGTATTATGATTGGTTTTGACTAGTTATTACTATTTTCATTAAATTTTATTGTTTGTTTATCAATTCTAAGAGATTTAACGATTTATAAAAATCGACAGGCTGTTTTCGTCTTCAAATTTTGAGGATATTTCCAATCTAATTTTTATTTTGTATCAACTTTAGTCCTTTCTTTGTTGATATTTGTTCAATTAAGTGAGCAAATATCAACAAAGAAGTTATGTCTGGAATTTCTTATGATTTTTATCAATTTTTGTGTCTATTTAAACTTTGCTAAACTTATGTAATTTTAGTCGTTTCTTTGTTGATACTCGTTCAATAAAGTAAACATATCAACACAGAATTCACGTCTTGAATTTGTCATGATTAACATAAAGACAATTTAACATAAAAAAAAATTGAGTTTGTCAATAGTTTGCAGAATATTTACAAAATATAAAAACGAATTAAAATTAATATCGACTTTCTGCAAAAATTTAGTCTCATTGAGACAAGTCTCCAAATATTCATTGAAACAACTACTTCTCGAGCTAATACCCCGACAGATATTGAATTATACAATGAATATTTGAGTTACACGACAGCTCTACTGTTCTATGCATAATTTATATGCAAAATGCAGCATTAGGTTAAATTATTCTCTCACTAAACTAAATGAAACAACACGAAATTGAAATAAATTGAAAAAATTACAGGGAATGAATTTTAATTGTCTTAAGCCATCTATAGACGCGTTTCAATATTTATCCCTCATTAGTATGCTTTAGACTTTCAATACAAAAAAATATTAAAATTATTTTAATATTTTTTTGTACTGAAAGTCTAAAGCATAGCTATACTGATGAAGGATAATTAACAATTAAAATTCATTCCCTGTAATTTTTTGAATTTATTTCAATTTCGTGTTGTTTCATTTAGTTTGGTAAGAGAATAATTTGACCTGATGTTGCATTTTGCATATAAATTATGCATAGAACAGTAGAGCTGTCGTGTAACTCAAATATTCATTGTATAATTCAATATCTGTCGGGGTATTAGCTCGAGAAGTAGTTGTTTCAATGAATATTCGGAGACTTGTCTCAATGAGCCTAAATTTTGGCAGAAAGTCGATATTAATTATAATTCGTTTTTATATTTTGTCATGCTTGTTATCGATTTATGTCTAGTTATAAACTTTGTTCAATTTAATTAAATAAGTTTTAAATCGATTTTATTCCTTTCTAGTTGATTTTTAACCCAAATACTACAATTGTCCTTTGAAAGGTCGCAAATTTGCGTTACAGAAACCTATTTTTCTTAATTATTAATTTGACTACAAATAACAAGATGGCGCCACATTCGTAAAGAATAAGGTACATGTGATACATTTCAGCAAACTTGAACACATTTTAACTGTTTATAGCTTCCATAAAACGATTTGTCGTGCTTCTCTTCTGTATCATTGGTAAGTGGAGGTGAGAATTATTTTACTATAACAAATAAAATAAGTTATTCATTGTTTAAAATGTCATTATTATAGTTATATTAAGTAAGTTATAGATTTGAGAGGTTAATTTTACTTTTTATATCTGTGATATAATCACTAAAATATAAATGTCCTTTATAAACGCCTTTAATTACAATAATTTAATTGATTATTATCATGGAAGTCACTGACTCCCATTAAATATATAGACATGCACTTTTTAATCAAAGCGCTCTAAAATGGACATTTCTACAAAATCCGCGATTTCTAACACCTTTCACAATTACAACTCTTTCTTTCATTTGGCAGATGAAAGTAAAACGGAGTATTTGCAGATTAATCTTTCAACACATCAGAATTGCAGAAACTTTTAAGGAGATTAATATGAAATGCAATTGAGAAAAATCGGCATATCATGGAATATTTGATGACATGTTTGTGTTTCACAAAAACAGAATTACGGTTCGGTGTTAATAATATTTTTCTTTTGTTAAATTAATGATTTTGCTGTATGCATTATAACCAGAGTTGGTAAAAAAAAAGTTTTTCATTTTAATTAAAACAAACAGTTTTTTTTACAAAACGTGTTTTTTTTATTGAAACAGCGTTTAAAACATTAACAATTAAAAACGTTTTTTAAACGTGTTTAAAACATGTTTAAAACACGTTTAAAACGTGTTTAAAACAGAACATGTAGGACATTTTTCTTTTGAGTATGCATATCCCGATAATTACAGCGTTTTTTTTTTAATTTGCGGGAATTCGTTGTTTCAAAGCGGTTAATTTGAGGCTTTTAACGAGTGTTTTCCACTCCCAGACTAAGCATGAAGTAAAATTTCGAGTTTAGAAAAGCCTAAGAATTTGGATTGGCCGCGTAGCGAAGCGGAGTGGGCAATCCAAATTAGGCTTTTCTAAACTCGAAATTTTACTTCATGCGCCACGCTTAAAAACACTGATTTACAGTGAAGTTCAAAAAAACACACAAATACAACAACCATTATAGGCAACCTAATATACGCTATAGTTATTGGGTTGCCTATAATCATTGTTTTAAACAATTTGTTCAGCGCAGAATTTGACTCACGTTTTATTCATATCTACATATTAGATTGCTAAAGCTGTATATTTTAACCTTTACGACATTTCAGTGTTTTATGCGTGTGGCGCATGAAGTAAAATTTCGAGTTTAGAAAAGCCTAATTTGGATTGGCCGCTCCGCTTCGCTACGCGGCCAATCCAAATTTTCAGGCTTTTCTAAACTCGAAATTTTACTTCATGCTTAGTCTGGGAGTGGAAAACTCTCGTTTAAAGAGTCACATTGAAATCTTTTAAAAGAACAACGAATGTCGTAATATTTACAGTGTATACATATGTATACCTGAAAGAAAAATTCCCTGTATTTAAAAATCACATTTATGCACACACAGTTGTGATATTTTATTGTAATAACATTTTATGTTTATTAATTTAATTTGAAATATCTTTAACAATTTAGCTAACATTTAAAAACTCAAACAAAAAATCTTAATGAAGTAGTATAAAATACAATTTAGCAAATATAAGATAATAAAAAAAACGTTTTAAACAAATTTAATGGTTAAAATATATTTTAAACAAATTTAAGATTACAACATGTTTAAAACAAAACCGTTTAAAACACGACGCCTGTTTTTAAAAATGTTTAAAGCACTGTTTTAAAACAAAGTGTTTTAAACATAACAACCGTGATTATAACACTAGTTTATATTAAATAATTGTATTTTAAGTTTTTTGATATACACGGTGTAGATGGATAAAACGGAACATAGGGTTTTCAATGTTAATTTGGATTATTATTGTTCGTAATTATTTTAGAGCAAGCATGTATATTCATTTTTTCTAGAGTAAAAAGTAACATGAACTCATGTTATTATTTATTTGTTTGTAATCATAGATAAGGTGTATGATGAAATTATTGCCTTAAGCCTACGAAAAGAAACTCTACTTTATAATAATAATAATAATTTTTATTTTATAACGGAAGATTCGATAAGGGAAAAATATAATTATATACATAAGGTGGTGTAAAAAACATACAAACAAACGTAGTTAAATTAAATATAAATACAACATAATAAAAGATAAAAAAATATAATAGTATACTAAGTATGAAGATTAGTAAGAATTTTTTACCGGTCGGAGACAAACCAATATTGTCTAAGACCGGTATTCCTTTCTGTCTGGTATGCTTATGGCATTTTTTGCACGATCGGACAACATTTCTTCAGATTTATTTAAAATATGACATTAACAATTTAAAAAAAAATAAATCACTTTAATAAAACACTTAATTTGTTTAGGTTTCAAAATTATATTAATTGTACTACAACAATTGTTTCATCACACTGTGGCTATATCAGGTAGATGAATGATTCATCTACCTGATGAAGCCACAGTGTGGTGAAACAATTGTTGTAGTACAATAAATATAATTTTAAAACTTAAACAAATTAACTGTTTTATTAAAGTGAAATTATGGAGTTTCAACAACTAACAGCCTCAACTATACAGTATTTAAAAAAATTAAAATTAACTATGACCATTTTTATAAATAATTTGTGCAATTTAACCTATCAATTAAAAATTATTTCTCTTAATTTACTTACCGATTAGCGAACAGTAAGTAGGTACCTACTTACCTATTTATTGTTATGTAGCAACTTTGTAAAAACAACTTACCGTCCTGGAAACACGTGGTAAAACGATCAATTGCGCAAAATAAAATTAAACATTATATAGGGTGTCCTACCGAAACCACACATTAAAAGTATATGGACTTCTAATAATAAATGTATTTTAATAAAATGTTAAGCCTATATTTAATCAAGTGTGTTTTTTGCCAATGAAACTGTTTTTAAGGTTATAACTTAAAAAACAACAAATCTGGATGCTGTAACTTTTAATACCTACTATTTTAACCGCAACATGAATTTACTGAAATTTCAGTTTCTATAACGTGTTTTCGCAGTTAGAGAATTTGGTGAAAATAGTTATTATTTCTTCTGTTTATAACTTCTGTAAAGAAAACAGAAACAAAATTATATTTTCTCTTAAGTATACGCTATACATTTTCAAGAATTCGTTGTTTTTTTTTATAAAATCGTTAAATTTGAAGCTTTTAACGAGTGTCAATAATAATAATAACAATAATAATAATAGCGGGACAAAATTCATGGTTTTTCTAGTCCATTTTGGAATAATTTTGATAAAAAAATTCGATAGTTTTCCAAAACATTATATAAATGAGTCAATAATTATATTCAGTAAGAGATTTGAGGTGTGCTACCAACAATACACATGTTTATTATTGTAGTTCATTTTGGATAAATTTAGTATTATGTTTATTAGTAAACTCATGTTGTGGAGTTTTTCTTATTCATAATATGTAGCACTGTGTATACTTTTAGACTAATCACAAACGATTAACTTTTATAAAACGTTTTTTATACAGGGAATTTTTATTTTAAGTATACATACGCATATGCTGTATGTTTCCTGATATATGTTGTTTTTGTAAATAGTTCATTTTGAAGCCTTAAACGAGTGTTTACACTGCCAGATTAAGCATGAAGTAAAATTTCGAGCTTAAAAAAGCAAAAAATTTGGTTTGGTAGCGTAACGCGTAGCGCTACGCGACCAAACCAAATTTTCTGGCTTTTCTAAACTCGAAATTTTACTTCATGCGTCACGCGTTTAAATCATTGAAGAATTGTGAAATTAAAAATACACTATTAAATCAGAATAAAAAAAAATACTGCTAAAGCGGGATTATGAATATACTACTAAACAAGATTATTTTGAATATACGCGTGAAGCATGAAGTAAAATTTCGAGTTTACAAAAGCCTGAATATGGATTTGGACGCTACGCTAACGTCGTCTAAATACAAACGTTCAGGCTTTTCTAAACTCGAAATTTTACTTCATGTTTAACGTGGTAGTGGAAATTAAATTTCTTCTTTCTCTTTAACTTCCTATGTATTTTATATAGGGAGTTCTTCTTTTAAATATACATATCTCAATTACTGCGTATATATTGTAAAACTTCAGGCATTCGCTGTTTTTTTAAGAAGACCTCAGTTTGAAGCTTTGAACGAGTGTAGTTCAAAGCTTCAAACTGAGGTCTTCTTAAAAAAAACAACGAATGCCTGAAGATTTACAATATATACGCATTAATTGAGATATGTATATTTAAAAGAAGAACTCCCTATATAAAATACATAGGAAGTTAAAGAGAAAGAAGAAATTTAATTTTCATTTGATATCATGTTCTCTATTAATTAACGTAAACAAAGAACTATCTCATATTTTACAAACGCAAGTTTGTATACAAAATCTCTATCTATTTTTTTTGTCAAAAAAATATAATCATATAAAATAGGTTTAAAAGGTATGTCCATTTTCAACTGCAGTGTAAACTAGTAAATAATACCTTTTTGTCTGCGTAAATATCTTTCTCCTGGGAATCCCCTTTTTCTTGATATTTCCGGCCGGATCTAATGAGCTACAAACTATCCCATCCCTTCCCAACCCACCTCATCCCCATCCAATACAATCAAATCCCCAAAGGTAGACCCTCAACCAGTACAAGAAATAATACGTGTCTCGAATACCGCACCGATGTAAAACTCACTTAATTGAAAAATATTCAATGCGGAGCGCGGCATCTACAAATATCTATCCTGGAGCCCTCACGTGGCCACACCCAGCTTTATATATATTCAAAGGAGGTTATTATTTATCCGCCTACTGTTGCCCAGCACGGACATGCCATCAGTTTTTTTTACTTCGTCTTATTTTATTTATCGGTCAATTTCGTGTGTGGGGGATTTCGTTAATTTCTACGTTTGGAAACGCTGGAACACCCTGGAATACGAAATTATGGAATTGGTTCAAGTGTAAATCGTGTTAAATTAGTTCCTTCCTGTTGATTTTTTTTCTCGCTGGCGCAGCGGGGAGGGTTTTTATTCGGATTGAGGAATATATTTCGAAAATTCGATTTGTGTAGCTATCAAGGGTTTAACATAGAAATAAATTCACTAATGATTAAAATAGTATTTAAAAACAAAATACGTTATATTTAAATATAACGAGTTGTTTATTGAATAGAACAACAATTGGAGTTCCTCTCAAAATACCATTCTTTAAGCTGAAAGTCCTTGATCAAGTACCATTTGTAACTGTTAGGAGAGCTTTATAATAATATATTACGTCACGAGAGAGGTATGCAGCATATTAGATATGAGCGGATATGTTGCGCACGAGCCGCACAGCGGCGAGTGCAGTATTCCGCGAGTATGTAATTGCCATACCACTCGAGAAACGTACGGCACTTTACCTACGCCCTAAGAAAATGAACAATGAGCATGAAAGAACAACTTATTTATTCAATAATTTTTTATAGTAATATGCCATTGATGCAAACTAAATTATTACTGGATCAATATACATCAAAGAAATGTCATTTGGTTGTGCGGTAATCAATCAGCTGTTCAGCTGTCAGCATGTAATACACTTGTCAAAGCTATTACGTGCATGTGTAGGTAATGTCAGTCATACGCGTGAAGATGACAGTGTGGTATGATGCGGTTACTAGATAGGGCGTAAGTAAAGTATATTATTGTTACTATTGTTCATAAGTTGTGTTAATAGTAAGAAAGTAATACAAATTAATTATATTCAGGGTGTCCCACAGAAGCCGAATATTATAAGTATATGTATTTCCAATTACCGTATAGTCATGAGATTTTTAACATTAGTGTAATCGATGATGTAATCTCCTGTTATCAATAAAAATATTTTCAAAATCATCAATCATTTCCGGTTATATCGAAAGTCAACACCAACTTCCATATTTTAAATAGAATGCAAAATTTTTATTGTGAATTTGGAGTCTACAGAAAATGATGTGAAAAAATCATCATGTAACATAATATCCAAATTTAACCATTTTTGAGATATTTGATTTTTTTTAAATGCAGTGCTTTTCCGTAATTTACTTAAAGAATACGTATCTCCAAACAAGAGGGATGTAATGTTGCCAATTAAAAGCCAATACCCGAAGGTATCCAATGGGGTCTAATTTTTGCAATAATTTAATAGAAAGTGTACAAAATTGCATGGTCAGCTTTAAACCATTAAATTTCGATTTTTTGAAATGGAACAATGTGTATATTTTTAGATATTCTGACGCATAATAAAAACAAGAAATGCCTGAAAATTTACAATGTATGCATATATTGGGATACGTATACTTAAAGAGGGCCAATTTTTGCTGGTAGTGTGTTTCTGGGGTACGAGATAGCGCATAGATAGCAAAATTGCTGAAAGTAGTTTTGACTATATATTGGTTCATAGTGCCTGCCAAATTTTATCACAGCGAGTAATAAAAATTATGAGTGCGAAGCGCGTTGTTTGTTTAGATAACGCCAGGCAAATGAATGGGTTAAATTTCAGTAGACAAGTAAACTGGGTAAATAAATATTCACGATTTTAATTTCAATCGACAAACATTTAACTATTTTTGAATGCCTCATTTCCAATACTTATATTTATTATATGATTATAAATTACAATCATTATAAATATATTATATATAAACAAGAATTAGTGTGTATATATAATAATAATATTAATAGAGTTTAATGTCTTTATCTAGAATTTTATGCTCTGTCCGTGGTGCGAAAACCATGGAAAAGTGATGAAATGTCGTGGTAAAAACTTGCCAGAATTTTGAAAAAAATCGAACTGTCGAAAATCGATAAAATGTTTAAATTTGAGAACAATGTCAAAAAGTAAAGAAATGTCAAGAAATATTGAAATTTGACAACAATTTGAAGTATGCGAAAAGTGGTAATCTATAATAAAACAATGTTTTAAATATTTTAAACTTAACAATCAATCAGTGTTTTATGTGCGTGGCGCATGAAGTAAAATTTCGAGTTGAGAAAAGCCAGAATTTGGATTTGGACGCTACGCGTCCAAATCCAAATTCTTAGGGCTTTTCTCAACTCGAAATTTTACTTCATGCTTAGTCTGGGAGTGGAAAACATTCCTTAAAAAAGAATCAATGGCTCATTACAATATTTTTATTGGTTTACAAAATCTTGAGGGTTTTTAAGTTTTTGTCCAATTTTTAAAATCTTGTCAATTTTTTTGAATTTCTAAGATTTTAATTAATTTTTAAAATTTTGACGACTCATAAATTTTTCAATGCGTTTGTTAATTTTCAAACTTTTTTTTATTTCTAAGATTTATAACAATTTTCAAAATTTTGACAAAAATCATGCATTTTCCGAAATTATTGCTGATTTCCAAATTCTTGGCTCCTTTCGTTACTTTTTAAAACTTTTATGTATTTCCTAGATTTTCGTTAATTTAAAAAAAGCCGGTATTCATGAATTTTCTAGAATTTCGGTAATTTTCGGGCTCGCAAATTTCAAAACATTTATTAATCGTTAACGATTAATGTAACGTCTAAATTAATTAATCGATGCTGAAAAATTCATAAAAATTAACGAAAATCTCGATATGTTGAAAATCTAACGAAAATTAAACGAGTGTTGTCCACTCCCAGACTGAGCATGAAGTAAAATTTCGAGTTTAGAAAAGCCCCGTGTAGAAAATTTGTCGAGGGTCGTGTGAATTTTCACGGGGCTTTTCTAAACTCGAAATTTTACTTCATGCGCCACGCGTTTAAACCACTGATTAGAAGTAATCTTGAAAATATATACTGAATTTTGCTGCCCCCCATTTATTGAAAATATAATCGAAATTTACATTGCTCTTATGGAGGTTTTTAAGCAACGATTAATTTTATTTATCAATTATTTTAGATCAATCCATTTAATACAAGATGTTTATAATAATTACCTTAATAAATTAAATCATTATGAAGAAGAAATAATGTTTCCTATGGAAGTAATACACAACTTATGTAATTATTTGACTGTGTTCTATTATTTAATTTATATTTAACTTATGAAATTTTTTTTTGAAAAAATAAATACTGTCAATTTATTCGCAAAGCTTCAATGTATAATATGTTTCAGGTTTCGTTCTTATGGCCAAATAACATGAACATTTCCGACCTTAAAAAAAATCCTAGTGTGTATACTCAAAAGAATAATTACCTGAATGTACAGTTGTAAGAGAAAAAAACTAATACAGCAGGGAGCTTTAGTCAGTTCGAAAATACCGTATTTTTTTCTTGTAAATGAGACTTGTCAAGTACAGGTTAGCAAAAGGTTTTATATTGGCCAACAAGACGGTGCTTTGGTGACATGCAATGTCTCTAATGCTAATACTGTCTCTAAACGGGTCGTTATTATCGTTGTTTGCGTTTCAGTCAGTTGAGGCATGTCGACGTTAATTAAGCTTCGTTTGACATTTCCGCAGGTTTGTCAATTTAATTGACAATTTGAAAAATCTAAGTGAATGCAGTTCACATAGACAAATATTTTGCTGTATTCGTTTTTTTTTTCTCTTGCAACTGTATATGAAATTAAATGTTGATTTCTATTTGTCTGTGTATATTAAATATTATTACAGCCTGTGCACATCATTTGAGGTCCAATTGAATTAAAGGCAGCATCCATCCACACCCACCTTGGACTAAGATTTTATGCACTGCTCGTATATGCCAGATTCGAATGAACGCCAATACAGAGAAATTCAGTTGCCAATTATTAAAGATTTTATTGAGAGAACAAAGTAAAATAATTTCGAAGTCCTTAAAATATATTATACATTTATTTCTTATTTGGTATTCATATTAACAATTGGCTATTTTTTTGCATGTTTCTCACATCTTCTCACACAATACAAAAATTAAGTAAGTATTTATCGCATTTAATTTACATAAGTATAAATTTGCATATTGTATGGACGGTTTACAATGCGTACGAAAAATTACTTACAAAAATAACAACAGCGTTTGCTCGAAGGCAGCGTCTCAAATAAGTTTTCTTTTTCGAAATCTCCAGAAAAGGCGTGGTGGCGGGTATCATGTTGTCGGTATTATTATGCTAATTGCGAATTCTTCTTGTTTAAAATGAGCCTCTGGCCTGTATTTATTACCGATGATTTTTACCTATTGAAAAAGGACGCAGTATGCTAATTTTATCAATTTAATCGGCGTTTATCGCGAGTCGTAATCTACAATTGAAAACATTGTTGAAGAGGGTGAGGTAATAAAAATTAATCCGGTTCGAGAATATTTATTAAATTAATAAGAATAGTGATCATTTTATTTCAAACACTGTTAGCATTAATATCATTGAGTTGTCAAAAACAGTTTTGTTTGAAAGTGATTCTTTATATTAATTAATGACCTTGATAATCAGTTAAAAGATGTGATACAGTTTAAGAATGCATTATTTATTTGTTTTTTTGGATATTTAGTGAAATAAGTAAATTACATTTCGTTTATTTACTTTTCACTGTTTAACGAAAATATTTTCTTCTATTGAAAATTGTGACGTCTTTGTATCACTTGAGTTCTAAATTAGAAAGTGCATTATTCTCTCCTTCGGAATTCGTTGATTAATTTCGGTGTAAATTTTATTACGTAATTATGCGGCGTGTTTACGATAATAATTAAGATTTTGTGATTTTACGATGAAACTAATGAGTCCTTTAAATTAAGGCGGCCGTTTCGTTTCATTCATTCATTAGGCGGTTTTCGAGTGGGAGTGAAACGAACGCAGGCTCCTTCTGCATACTAAGAGATAATTCTTCGGTCGCGGTTAATTGTTGCGGTATTCCTGATGCGAAATTAAGATACGGTATTCCTGATAAAATAGCGCCCGTGGGTAGGAAGTGCATATAATTAACGCACTTAACGTCACCGCGCCATTAATTGGAGAATTCATAAATTCTCTACATTAATATTGAAATTAAATTTATACTATACGTAGATTTAATCAAGGATGTATAGGTATAAATAATTTTTGAGGAAAATAATTAGGTTTTTCATCATTCATATAAAAAGAGTATAAATAACTAATACTTAATATGCGTATATTAACTATGTAAAGTACGTTTGTAAATTCATCCAAAATCTAAAAGCTTTAGAATCAGTATTGTTATAAATTACCATAATAGGATAAAAAGGATATAAAATAATAATAATAAATATATTTTTGTAAGCTCACAAAAAATACAACTAATACTAAATTCTGCGCACATGAAAAATGCTCATCTACTTTTATGTTAGAGCGTATGACATACTTAAAGATACATACACAGTATGATACGTAATTTAAATGTTCTCTACTTTAATTAATTATACTTGTTTTTATTGATACGAGTCAAGCAAGTTTTGTGTAAAAGCGAAAAAAATCGAGTTATATGAATGTCTCCAAACGTTTTAATTTCAATAATTATTCATTAATTATCTGTTTAACATAACACTGTTTATAATACCTATATTTTATCCATGTTTAAGATTTTCGACAACTTACTCCTTTTTTTATATATTTCTTTACTTACTATATATACAGGTATCTACATATCCCGAAGCAAATTGCAATAGCGCGAATTTTGAAAGATTTGGTTAAAAGAAACCAAATTCTAAGGCTTTTCTAAACTCGAAATTTCACTTCATGCTTAATCTTGAAGTGTGTGCAAATACGTATGCATATACATGTGAAGCCTATACATTTCTGAAAAAAAGTGACATTTTATGTTTCAAAATTTTGATTCTATGACGAGTATTTAAAATGAATAGTGTTTTTTAAATTACACACCTTTATTTTATCTCTCACATTCTCAGATTTAAAACACGGCCAACAAATATAGTCAAATAATTAGTCATGACTAACGATTATTTTAGTCATTAGCAAATTAATGATTAATTAGTCATCAATCAACAAAATTAATTCATCACTAATGACTAATAAAATAATTAATAGTCATGACTAACAAATGCAAAATTATTTTATTAGTCTTATTTATCAATCGACTAAAAAATGCCCAACTCTGAGACAGAATTATCGACTATATTCAATTCTAAAGTAAATAAACCAACAAATTTTGCAAACGTCAGTTAAAACTTTTTCTATGGCTAAATTTATTAGATGCTTATAGCAAAACTGTAATTAGGTTAGTTTTTTTGGAAGAGATCAATCGTAAACTAATAAATTTACCAATCATAAAATCCTGGCATGAGCAGAAAATCATACGTTTTCATCCCGTTTATATTCATTTTTACGAGATGGTTTTTAATAAAAACTCGATTAAATTATGAATGTGGCAGCGATGGGATTATTGTGAGAAAGCAAAGCCGGAGGCCTGAAAGATAGTATGGAAAGATAGGTCCCTGTTCTCTAGTAGGTAGGTAGGTGTTAATATGTGCTGGAAGAAGTGTGACGGTCCCTTGGGCCATACACGTAATGTTCCCCACACACACATACACTGTTTATCTCCGGTTCGGAGTTATCTTCACGCTCTCTGTGTCTCTTATCTTTAACGCAATTAATTGAGAGCATAATTCCCCGCTTCCCTCATTCCATGCCCTATCTAACAGAATTGCTTTTGGAATTAGTATTACGACGTATTATATCATATGAATGGTAATGAAAAGCAAGAGTACAAACAAAATTTGTAAATACTTGAAATGTTATAATTTTATATTATTGTTTAATACAGTGGTTCCCAAACTATTTTGGCTTCTGGCGCCCTTAATGTATCAGAATGTGTCCGCGGCGCCCTAAATCAAAATTTTGGTCCAACTAACGCTCTTCATCGTTGACATTTGTTGATGTAAAGCCAAAATGATTTTTGCGGCGCCTCTGTAGCCCAGCCGCGGCGCAAAGTTTGGGAATCACTGGTTTAATCAATTTTATATTGTTATATTTATTATTAGAACATAGATCACATTTACTTTGGAATTTTATAAACAGAGAATTTATTTTTTAAGTATAGAGTTACTACAAAAGAAATAAACACTTTTTATTAATTATTAATTTCATTAATCCAAATCTAATATTGTTAATATGAATGCGTTAACGCTATTTAAAAAAGTGATTCTTAAAATGTACTTACTTAGGGATCACAAGTGCTCAATACGGGGAATTTTTCTTTCAAGTGTACATTTGCATAGGTTGTAAATTTGACGACATTCGTTGTTTTTTTTAAAAGAAGTTAATTTGAATCTTTAAACGAGTGTTTTTCACTCCCAGATTAAGCATGAAGTAAAATTTCGAGTTTAGAAAAGCCTGAAAATTTGGTTTGGTCGCGTAGCGCGTAACTTTTCATCAAATCTGTGTTCTGTACGCGTGGCGCATGAAGTAAAATTTCGAGTTTAGAAAAGCCTGAAAATTTGGTTTGGTCGCGTAGCGCTACGCTTTTTTACGCTAGGCTTTTCTAAACTCGAAATTTTACTTCATGCGCCACGCGTACAGAACACAGATTTGATGAAAAGTTCAGAAAGTACGTCTTTAGCATATTGCTTTACTAGTATATTTCGATCTTCACTTGAAATCAGTGTTTTTTACGCGTGACGCATGAAGTAAAATTTCGAGTAAACTCAAAATTTTACTTTATGCACATGCATATAAAACACTAAAATATTGTGAAATTAGAAATTCATTGAACTTTTTTTAATGAGAAATACTCGAAATACTGGGCGCGTTCAATTGAAACCCTTCTTTGATTAACTATGCTTTCAAACCAAACGGATTATTTTAAATGACGTTGGATAATGTTAATAATGTTTATTAGGAACATATTAATCATTTTCTGGCGTTTGATATGATTCTGACTTCTGACATATTCGATTTTTAATTTTTTTTTATTATCCGTCTAAATTTGATCAGCGTGCGGTCCAATTTTTATGAGCTGATGGTCTTAATTTTTTTTTCGACTATAAAGGACCTTAGTTGACAGAGTAAATGTCAATGCAAATCTATACAATGAAACTTTGAACAAAGTCTATCAAAGAATGGAACGGAAACGTTTAAGAAATCTTACGCGTGGGGTAATTTTTCTATACGATAATTCTAGGCCTCATGTTGCTAATGTTGTAAAAGAAAATCTTTAATGAAAGTTTTTCGACTATAAAGAACCTTAGTTGACAGAGTCAATGTATGCAAATCTATACAATGAAACTTTGAACAAAGTCTATCAAAGAATGGAACGGAAACGTTTGAGAAAACTTACGCGTGGGGTAATTTTTCTATACGATAATTCTAGGCCTCATGTTGCTAACGTCGTAAAAGAAAATTTTCAATGAAAGAAAATTAAGATTTTAGAGCATCTACCCTATCTATGGCTTTGCGATTTTGATATTTTTGGACCAATAAAAAGAGCATTAAAAAGTTGGCTTTTTGGGTCAGACACAAAAATACAGATAACTATGGAAGACTTTTGTAATCAGCAGCCACAAAAATTCAGTAAAGAAGGTGTACGTCGGTTAGTAAAACAATAGAATACTTGTCTTAGCTGTGACGGTAATGATTTCGAATTGAATTGTTGAGTTTTTTTTATAAAGCAAAGATGAGTTTCAATTGAACACGCCTAGTATTTAAATAACGAAATATTTACATTTTCTCCACACTTTCTCAAGTCAGGTCAAATAACACAATGTATCAAATTAACTTATTTAGTAATTTAATAACATGAAATTAATAATGTTGCCTTATTGCATCAATGGCAATTAATAGGTTAAGCAGTATATTTTGAACTTCGCTTTAAATAAATGTTATGTACTCGTAGTGCACGAGGTGAAATTTCGAGTTTAGAGAAGCCTGAATATTTAAATTGCTTAAGACAAATTTTCAGGCTTTCCGTAACTCGAAAATTTACTTCATGCAATTTTACAGCGTATACATTAAGATATGTATACTTAGAAAAACTCTTTGTATACTTTATAAGAATGTTTAGAACATTCTCTTTACATATGGAGATTTTTTATGGACATGCTAATAAGCTGTACTTTGGTATCCTAAAAGAAATTATAATTCAATTCTAATTTTAATATTTGATTTACCGTTTTTAGCAGGTAATATTAAGAACGAAATAATAACCTTGCCAAACTTACAATTATGGCAAGATTGAACATCGAGCAGTACATCAACCGGTCAAAACACTCCATGTGCAAATTCCTTCCGTATAATTCAGCAATCAATCAAAACCCATTAAATTTACAACAATGATTCTTATAATCAACCTCCGATACACGTAGGCGGCGAAAGTAGTGATGAAGTCAATTATCTCCAAACGAAATTTATGATTAATTAAAAAAACGGCATTAATGCTACTACCAGAATTCGCCACCGGGGGCATGTTTGTTTGCACTCGCAGCAAATTCGGAATGCGGTCTTATAACTCATAACTCATGCAAAACACCCTCGGGCCGAAAAATCGACATCTTCATCGAAAAGCATTAATTAACCAGAGGTCTCAATTAATTTCGAGTATTTTTCTTATTGTTTGGCGGGAGGGGAAAAGGTCAATGTTTGCGTTTCTCATCCAGCGATCAACACCTGGGTTGTTAATCCAGCAAGCCGGTGCTCGGGCACGTCGTCCGAAAATGTGCAGGATGGATGGTGTTGGTTGTGTATTTTTTGTGGATGTTTATAATTGACGAAGGCACAATCGTAAAGTCTCTTCTTATATGCGGGAGCCGTGCTCGCTGAGGATCAGGACGATAAGGTTATTATGTATGGGTGTCGCCTTTGAAATTGGGATGGAATTTTAGCTGAGGTATTAAAAATTATGCTAATTTTATGTTGCTGTTGTACTTTTAGAAACAGCGAAGTTGAAACGTAAAGGGTTTATTTATTAATTCATTGCAAGAAAATCTGCTGTGGCCAACACAGGTACCAACCGCCAATTAAAATGTCATAACATTGGTATATCGATTATTCAGTTCACTTATTTGTCATTGCGTATAAACATAGAGAACTTAATGTTTTAATGACTTAGTTTGGTAATGACTAGCTTGTAGTCAAAACCATAGTCACTGAAAAGTAAAATAAAAGTGGTAAAACAAAGTTAACTGTTCTAATTAAATATAATGTCTTAATGTATGCATATACATTAGACTGTGCCAAAAAAACAATATTTTTTTATTTTGCTCTTTATCAAGTATATTGATCCCTATTTAAATTCATTAGGATTCCCTAAATTTCAATGAAATCGAACAGTATTTGGAGGTCCATTAAGTCCAAAACGTGGTTTTAGATACTTTTTCCCAATTTTTCACATGTTTTAAGTGCAATGCTTGCAATTTTACAGCGTATACATCAGGATATGTATACTTAGAAAAACTCTTTGTATACTTTATAAGAATATTTAGAACATTCTCTTTACATATGGAGATTTGTGGACATGCTAATAAGCTGTACTTTGGTATCCTAAAAGAAATTATTATTCAATTCTAATTTTAATATTTGATTTACCGTTTTTAGCAGGTAACGGATCTGAATATGGGGATGAATTATTTCATTAGAAAACAAAATATTTTGTGTGTTTCATTAGCCACATTCTTTCTTTGAAGGTTATATTGATAAATAGAACCATTTTTGAAGGCTTAAAAACCGTGATTTCCACTTTCCACTTTTATAACTTAATTTTTTTAGTGTCGCGATGTGCCTTATAAAGTTTTAGCTTTGAGTAACATTACATAGCTTTATTTGTAATGATAATTTAGATGCTAATCACTCGCCATTCAAGATTACATAAGGAACAAGTTATTTTTATAACGTGTTTAGAAACTAATCGATTTCTAAACTTCTTTTGTTTGAAAAGTCTATATATCCATTGCAAAGTCAAAACGTCGGCCAGAACATCATCAATGTAAACTATAAAAAAACGGATGTGGCTAATAAAACGCACACAATATTTTGGTTTTTAATGGAATAATTTATCCCCATATTCAGATCCGACATTAACCCAATAACGGCCGAGCAACTATAGAGTTAACTCTAAAATTGGATTTTAGGTAAAATTCTACACTTCTTTATATGATTTCGACAAATGACTTATTGTATTACATTCTGTGAATTTTTCTTTTAAATATAAATAATGTATACGCTGTAAATGTAAGGCATTCGTCGATTTTGTATAAAAACGTGCAATATAAAGTTCAGAACGAGATATTTAAATAACAAAATATTAACGTTTTTCTTCATACATTTTCAAGTCAAGTCAAATAATATAATATGTCAAATTTACTTATTTAGTAATTTAACTAACATAAAATTAATAATGTTGCGTCAATGGCACATGATGGGTTAATGCAGATTGGTGTTATGAAACGTAAAAAATTGGAAAAAAGTATCTAAAACGTTTTAGACTTGACGGACCACTAAATACTGTTCGATGTGATTGAAATTTAGGAAATTGTAATGAATTTGAATAGGGAACAATATACTTACTTACTGAAAAGCAAAATTAAAAAAAATCGTTTTTTTTTGGCACAGTCTAATATACATAAAATGTATATTTCATAATTCTTTACAACTTTTATTTAAAAACTTTTTAAAAGCATTGATAATTTTCTAGATTTAAAGAAAAGGTTAATAGTAAACATTAACTTCCAGTTTATGCAATTTACCCAAAAGTTGATAACTTCAGGATGTTATAATATTATATTATTAATGAAAATCTTACAAGCCGTTTTCGCTAAAATTATTACACAGCAAACCCACGTCATTTTCAAAATTTGTCGTATCTAGGGTTAGATCATGGCGTAGACAAATAAGAAAAACGCCCGTTTTTTTTTGTGGGGCCTGTTTAAACCGCCCATTTTAAATAAATTTCGATCTAGCAACTTATTTCAGCTTTTTGCAGAAATACAATAACATTAGTGTCAAATATGAAAATCCAAATTATACAGAAAGAATTAAAAATTCAAATTATACAGAAAGAATTGAAAATCCAAATTATACAGAAAGAATTGAAAAACGGATAAAAAACGTTGTTTTCTAATGTTATTATTTGAGTTAAGCAATATGCAAGTCAAATTGCATCTTTGTATTCATTTAATATTTTTGTATGATATATAATATTACTTTAATAAAATATATATATATATATAAAAAAATGAATCCATTTACTTTTTTGAAAGAATGATAATTGAGGATGTGAATTACTTGGAAACCGAAATAAGTTTGTGAGCCTTCGAGGGAGGATCCGAGAAAGATAAACAGCAATATATTCAAATGCAGCGAGGAGGGCATTGTTTGTGACATGAAAGAACTTCCGTTATTAAAAAAAGGTATATCTATTTTCTCCGAGTCACGACTTAATATGATAAAAGTAAAACACGGTCAGCGATCCATGAAAATATTAAAACGATTCCAGCCCGAAGCTATGGGAATACGTACATATATTTGTACGTAAACTTCCACGTTATTTGTAAATATTCTGCTTCTTTGAGTTTATTTAAAACAGGTTTTCCAACAAACGCAATTGTATTTGGTGTGATCAATGAAAAATTAAAATTGTAATGATGTTCTTGGAGTATTATTAGATCGGCACTTTTACACAGGGCTTCGATCCGGAACTGAACCGAAAACTGGACACCGGAAAACACCGGTATTTTTGTCAGAACGAAAACAGAAGTTGAACCCAAACAAAAATATCAGATTATTTCGGTTCGGTTGAAATGTGTGTGTTAAAATGTTCGAAATCGGTGATGAGCAACCATTTTTATTGTTGAGCCAAATGAAAAATAAAAAATGGTTTCCCCGTAAATTGCGTATTAAATCACTTTTAAAATATTTGTAGCATTATTATTTTCAAAATGTCTTCAACTTTTTGATAACTACAACTTTTATTTGAAACATTTTTCAATTGTATCAACACATACACTGAGACAAACCAATAACTAGATAAAAGAACATTATTTATTAATTATCTCAAAAACTAAGAGTGCTATGACAAAAAGTGAAGATACAAAAAATCTTTAGTTTTTCATTTCCTACAACTTTTATTTGAAACATTATTCAATTGTATGGACACATACACTGTCACACACCAATAACTAGATAAAACACACAACTTTTGAAATATCTCAAAAACTAAGAGTGCTATGACAAAAAGTAAATGAACAATACATCTTCATTTTGTTATTATCTACAACTTTTATTTGAAAGAATTTTTTGTTTGATGAACATTTATTGAAAAAATCTGAAAAAAACTGAAAAACGCTACGAGTAAAGTACCACTTCCGGTTTTCCGAGTTTTTAAGTTTCAAGTTTCATCTCGATATCTTTAGCGGTTTTTGCGGTACAGCGCACACAGACTCACACACAGACACACAGACACACAGACACACAGACACACAGACACATAGACAGACAGACATTTTTCAAAAATGGTATTATTCGACTCAGGGGACCTCAAAACGGATATTTCCACTAAAATTTTTGATTCGAAAATTTTCACGAAAACAATTCTTTCCCTTTGTATTACATACGGGGGAAAGTAAAAATGTTGTATAGGCTGCAAAAATTATCGCTTGCAACACACAATTCTTATAGAAATTTGTTATTTTTAAACTTTACTTTAAATCAATGCTGTATAAGCCTGTTGAGTACGAATGAAAATTTGGATTGGTCGCTCCGCTTTGCTACGCGACCAATCCAAATTTTCAGGTTTTTCTAAACTCGAAATATTTACTTTATGCTTAATCTAGCAGCGCAAACCATTGTTATGCAATAAACAAAATCTTATTCTGTAATTTTCTTCACGGTGTGAGTTAAAATTTATGAAGTGGATGATTTAAAAAAAAGCGTATTTCCTTTCTGTTCAATATTAGAACAAGCACAAATCAACTTGTTGCAGTGTCTACAATTGTAAAAACCTTAGTTTGATAATAACTTACTTTGTACTCGAAACTATAGTCACTGAAAAGTAAAATAAAAGTGGTAAAACAAAGTTAAGTGTTTTAATTAAATTGTAAAAACAGTTGTCGATTTCTCAATATTTTTGTGAATTTCACAGTAAACTGAATTTTGTTGATTAATATTTCAAATTTAAAACAATTTTGTTTTAATTTTGTTGATTTTATTATGAATAGTTTTACTGAAAATATTTTGTTCTAGTCCTATTCTGAAATGTCTTACTTATGGGTCCATCACTGATTAGTAAATGCAATACAATTTTTTATTATGTGGTCGTTGCCATAGAAACCAATTCAGTTCTAGAGGTACGATATACCTATTCCAACTCTAGAACTGAATTGATTTCTGTGGCAACGTCCACATAATAAAGAAAATCTTAACTGAGTGCGACCTGGAATACGTGAAAATTTCGAGTTTAGAAAAGCCTAATTTGGATTTGGCCGCATAGCGAAGCGGAGCGGCCAATCCAAATTTTTGGGCTTTTCTAAACTCGAAATTTTACTTCATGCTTTGTCTGGGAGTGGAAAACACTCGTTTAAAGATTCAAATTGAAATCTTAAAAAAAAACGAATGTCGTAAAATTAACAGTGTCAAATCCTAAATTTATTATAGAAGGCACTAAAAAATCAGGAAACTCTAAAATTGTCATAAGAGAATTACCTACCTACCTCTAATAATAGTTTTAGAGAAAGATGTTATTACAAAAAGTAATTTGTAATCAAGAGTTATGTTTACATATAAAATATAACCTAAATAGAAACGATTTACTTTTTATTAAATTTATTTATTTTAATAATTATGCATCGATTATTTGTGACGTGCATTCATTCAAAATAATTGTATTTCTAATAAATTATGAATTTTTCATCAAATTTTGTGATTTTTAGCCAATAAAAATTAACATATCGTATCGTAAAAATACATGTATTAAACCAGGGTTGTTGTGTTTAAAACACTTTGTTTTAAAACAGTGTTTTAAACATGTTTAAAAACAGCCGTCGTGTTTTAAACGGTTTTGTTTTAAACGTTAAATTTGTTTAAAACTTTTTTTTTATTATCTTAAATTTGCTAAATTATATTCTTTGCTACTTCATTAAAATTTTTTGTTTACATATTAAAATTTAAGCTAAATTTTTGAACATATTTTAAATTACATTATTAAACCTAATATTTTATTACAATAAAACATCACAACTGTGTGTGTATAAATGTAATTTTTAAATACAGGGAATTTTTCTTTCAGGTATACATATTTAAAAATTACATTTATACACACACAGTTGTGATGTTTTATTGTAATAAAATATTAGGTTTAATAATGTAATTTGAAATATGTTCAAAAATTTAGCTTAAATTTTAATATGTAAACAAAAAATTTTAATGAAGTAGCAAAGAATATAATTTAGCAAATTTAAGATAATAAAAAAAAGTTTTAAACAAATTTAACGTTTAAAACAAAACCGTTTAAAACACGACGGCTGTTTTTAAACATGTTTAAAACACTGTTTTAAAACAAAGTGTTTTAAACACAACAACCCTGGTTTAATACATGTATTTTTACGATACGATATGTTAATTTTTATTGGCTAAAAATCACAAAATTTGATGAAAAATTCATAATTTATTAGAAATACAATTATTTCGAATGAATGCACGTCACAAATAAATAAATTTAATAAAAAGTAAATCGTTTCTATTAAGGTTATATTTTATATGTAAACATAACTCTTGATTACAAATTACTTTTTGTAATAACATCTTTCTCTAAAACTATAATTAGAGGTAGGTAGGTAATTCTCTTATGACAATTTTAGAGTTTCCTGATTTTTTAGTGCCTTCTATAATAAATTTAGGATTTGACAATGAAAATAGTGATTTAAGTTCTCCAAACACTTTTTGTAAAGAAAGACTTTTCGTCGACAAGTGGACAATAAAAAAGTGTTTCTTATCCGGGGACACACGGTATATTAAATTAAAAAAATAAAGTGTAAAATCACACCAATTTTAACAAACTGAAGTAATAATTAGTATGATTAAACTTTAACATTCTGAATTTAGATAATATACATGATACAGTCAAAACTTTTAAAAAGAAATAAAATTAACATGTAAACCCTCGAAATATTCAGATAGGGTGAAGTATTTTGGTTAATTAGTGAAAATCTTGTAATAACAATCGTAATTAAAGCAGATAATCGGAGGCAATATAGCAGTAGTGGCTCCCACCCTACTCGAGGGCCTCGAGGGTGTAGTGATATTACGCGGATGTAGTCGACTCCGCAAGAGGGAAATAGGGAAAGAGCACCATGGAGCACATCAAGCAAGCAACCCCTATCAGTGACCACTCAGCACCCCAGAGCCTCGGGGGGCTCGTCTGCTCACTCCAATGTTTGGTTACGCCTTATTGCCTGGCTTGACCCGCTTCAAATTGCAATACCCCAGCGCACACACATATATACAAAGTCGATAAACGAGATTCCCTCGAAGTGAGTTTGTACTTGTTGGGGGTTTACGGTTTCTCCTATTTTTTTTCTTGTTGCTGTGTTCGTTTCCCGTGGACCCTCTTAATCCCAGACGTGTTGTTGGGATGTTTTTAAATCGGCCGTCTGACTTGCAATTGAGGCGTTTTAAATGTTGTTGCACTTTGAGATTTAAACTTGGATTTGTCGTTGTTGTAATTAATTTTGGAGACGGAAGAAGTCTCATTGATTTTGCTATTGTTGCGAGTGCAGACGCGGCGGCGTAAAGTCTGGAGGATCATAATAGAGCCAGTAAAGATAATAAGGATATAAAGTGCTCCATATTATTGTTTCCCTATCCTGGTTTATGGATTGTCAGGGTTTTCACCTTTTTAAGCCCCTATCGACACAGCTTTATCTTTCTACGATAATGATGAGGGGGTTTTTATATTAGCTCATACGTGGACAATATACGTTGATTCATTTATTTATATTTATATTAGAAATGGGTAGGTACTTCTTTAGTTTAATTTTACTGAACAACCTCGGCAATCAGAAGATAGTTAATGGCAACTAGGAAATGTAACAGAGCTGGCTAAGTTTCGAATCCTGCATTAGAATCTTTTTAGAGCAGTGGTTCCTAAACGGTGGTCCGCGGAACACAGGTGGTCAGAGTTGGGCAATTTATAGTCGATTGATGATTCATAATCAAGTTAAAGCTACTTTAAATATTTAAAGTCGACTTTAATGTAAAATTCAGTTTCATAACGCAAATTTAAAGCAAAAGTCGGCTTTAAAGTTAAAGACGGCTTTTTGACACTTTCAATAGATAAAGCCGACTTTAAAACTAACCTAAAAATATTCTCAAATGTTAAAAAGAACCAATCACGTGCTTGGCATGGCTGCGAAGCCAGGACCATTCATTTCACAGAAAATTGTGTTGATGCATTTAGCGGTACGGATTTTTCCCCCAAAATTTTGATTATCAAACACAAATTAAAGATAAGAGTTTACTTGAATCGACCAGGTTAATTTATTAAGTTTATTTTATTTCGTTAAGTGATACATTCAGCCAATTCAGCAAATAATTGAATGCAAATTGATACAGACGTTCTACCTTTTTCGATTGTGACAATTTATTTGTTATTTAATGCAGTAAATTATGTTGTTTTCACTGTTAACCAGTTGAATTAAATGTAATTCCTATTTGTTTGTACAACTAATTCCTTCAATGATTTTAATTTAATTCATTAGTTTAAAAATCTTAAGTTAAGAAGAAATAGCGCCAGAAAACATAAACGAATTGAAGGAGTTCTCAGTGATGAAGGTATTGTTCTATTTTTGCATAACGTTAGAAATGGATGTTGCTTTTGACGTAAATTTCATTTCAACATAATTTGTTATTCATTTATAATTTATGTTATGTAACTATTTATCACTATTTTAAATAAAATACTTAGAGCAATACGAAACATAGTTTTATCTTAATAAATTGTAAATGATTTGAACTAATTTTAACAACATGTGATTTTTGAAAACAAATTATACTTTAGAGCTCAAAGAATTTTTTAGAAATGATAGATGAATAATCAAATGTTTCAGTTTTCTATAAAACGCCAAAATTAAAGCAGCAAATTTTTGTAATATGTTATTTATACAGGGAGTTTTTCCTTAATGTATATATTCCAAATTCAATTTTTTTTTAAATCTTTAGATATTCGTTATTTTGTAAAAGAGTTCAATTTGAAGCTTCAAACGAGTGTTTTCCACTCCCAGACTAAGCATGAAGTAAAATTTCGAGTTTAGAAAAGCCCCGTGAACATTTTCTGGGCTATTCTAAACTCGAAATTTTACTTCATGCGCCACGCGTATAAAACACTAAAATATTGTGAAATGTATGTATATTTGAACCTCACTTGAAATCAGTGTTTTATACGCGTGGCGCATGAAGTAAAATTTCGAGTTTAGAAAAGCCCAGAAAATTTGTCTCGGGTCGCTGCGCGACCCTCGACAAATTTTCAAGGGGCTTTTCTAAACACGAAATTTTACTTCATGCTTAGTCTGGGAGTGGAAAACACTCGTTTAAAGCTTCAAATTGAACTCTTTTACAAAATAACGAATATCTACAGATTTAAAAAAAAAAATGAATTTGGAATATATACATTAAGAAAAAGCTCCCTGTATAAATAACATATTACAAAAATTTGCTGCTTTAATTTTGGCGTTTTATAGAAAACTGAAACATTTGATTATCCATCTATCATTTCTAAAAAATTCTTTGAGCTCTAAAGTATAATTTGTTTTCAAAAATCACATGTTGTTAAAATTAGTTCAAATCATTACAATTTATTAAGATAAAACTATGTTTCGTATTGCTCTAGAAAAATTTTACGTTTACGACCTGACGATTAAGGTTTTTTAAGTATTTTATTTAAAATAGTGATAAATAGTTACATAACATAAATTCGTAACACACTTTTTATCAAAATATGTTCATAAAATTTAAAAATTAGAACGTGAATGAATTTTTTATGAATTTACAAAATTCCAGTTAATTTTCAAAATTTTGATGATTTCCATGATTTTCTTTAATTTTAAAAACTTGGACAATTTTTATGATTTTTCTAAACTTTTGCAAAACTTGAAAACGTAGACGATCTTCATAAATGCCCACGCTTTCAATATAATTTTTAAATTGTCGACGATTTTTTAGTCAATTTTTGAAAATTTGTCGGTTTGCGTGAATGTTTAACATTTTCGTTAATCTTCAAAATTTCGACATCTTTTGCAAATTACTAAGATGGAACAATTGACGTCTTTAATATTTTTTTGAGAATTTTATAAAAAAATTTAAGCTTGAGGATTTTCGTGAATTTCGTGGATTTTTGTTGATTTTTAAACTCTATGACGTTTTACATACATTTTCAAGATTTCGATTTTTAAAATGTTGACGCTTTTCGTGAATTTACAAGATATTTATAAAAATTGATGTCATTTTTTACTCGAAAAAAATCATAGTTTGTTTGTTTACTGTTAACAAATTTCATAGCTTTTCTTAATATTTGCCATTTTACGATTTTTCTTAATATTGCACATTTTTTTTTAATTAAACATAAAAACACAGAATAAGCTATTGACAATTTTCGAACGAGTGTTTTCCACTCCCAGACTAAGCATGAAGTAAAATTTCGAGTTGAGAAAAGCCCAAAGAATTTGGATTCTGGCTTTTCTCAACTCGAAATTTTACTTCATGCGCCACGCGTATAAAAACATTGATTTATTCTAAAGTTTCTTGTCATTTCACAAAAATGATATAATTATTATTTTATACATATTGTTTGTTGTGACATTTCCAATGGCATAATTGAAGTATAAACAATCAAAATGAGGGTTGTGCACCATTATATTATAAAAATAACTATAAAAAGGCGCTACCAACCTATATTTATTACCTTAAATACTTTAAATATTGATGCGTTTTATAATCAATTTCGGATCCCACTTTAATAAAAGTCGACTTTTTTTATTAAAGTGGGATCCGAAATTGATTATAAAACGCATCAATATTTAAAGTCGACTTTAACTAAAAGTCGACTTTTTTTAAAGTCACTTTAACCCAATTATTATGAAACCGGCCGTAAGACTGATGATTAATTTTGCACTTGTTATTCATAACTAATAACACATTTTTTTTCTAGCTTATAGGCTTCTACTTTGTTATACATCATTATATACACAAATAAGACTCTTAAACTTTGTTTGCACAACTGGGTTTTTTTTGTGACTATGGTTTCAACAACTTCAACTTGTCATTATTAAACTTCTAGTTGGATAATGACGAGTTAAAGTTGTCAAAACTATACTCACAATAAAAACCTCAGTAAAACTTAAGCAGCATATTTTGATCTTTACTTTAAATCAGTGTTTTATACGCGTTACACATGAAGTAAAATTTCGAGTTTAGGAAAGCCTAATAATTTGGCTTGGCCGCTCCGCTACGCGAAATTTTAACTTTATACTTAATCTGGGATTAGAAAACACTCGTTTAAAGATTCAAATTTAAACAACGAATATCAGAAGATTTAAGTATACCGGGTGTTAGATAAAAAAACGCCCAACGCCATAACTCCGTTATTTATTCATCAATTTGACTGATCTAAAGAACAAAGTCAATGGCCATTTAAATACTAAGGAATGATATCAGTATTGTTTTTTCAGGTATAACTTCATTGCCAAATAATTACCAATTCAACATTTTAAATGGCTGCTTATATTTGTTTATTTGTATTACATTAGACATTATTTTTCTGAATCCAATAATACCCATTTTTTTGTTTTTCGATTAAAAGTTTTGTGAAATAGCTGCTTGTACTTTTTTAATTTTATTATATTATACATTATTTTTCTGAATCCAATAATCCCCATTTTTTTGTTTTTTGGTTAAAATTTTTGACAAAAAAAGTTAAAAATTATTCTTTTATGTAAAATTATATTTTCAAAAAATTATAATTAGTGTGCCTTGTAAAAACGTGACAAATGTCCTTTATTGTGAGGTTATGTCAAACAAATAATAACGACCCAACGAATAAGTACCTACGTTACAACTTAATGTAGAATATAATAGATAAGTAGTGCTAGTATTAATTTAATCCTTTATGCAATAACACAAAATTATATTATATTTAATTACTAACTAAATAAGTTAATTTGATACATTGTATTATTTGACCTGATTTGAGAATGTGTGAAGAAAAATGTAAATATTTTGTTATTTAAATATTTATCAATTATTACTAATTTTTAAAGTGTATTTCTAACTTCACAATATTTCAGTGTTTTATACGCGTGGCGCATGAAGTAAAATTTTGAGTTTAGAAAAGCCTGAAAATTTGGTTTGGTCACGTAGCGCGAAGCGCGGAGCGACCAAACCAAATTTTAAGGCTTTTCTAAACTCGAAATTTTACTTCATGCTTAATCTGGGAGTGGACACACTCGTTCGAACTTTGAGTTGAACAATAAATAATTTAAACAGTATTATTCTTTTTTCAAGGTACACTACATTTATTGCCACAAAATCACGCGAACAACATTTATTATAATTTTATTCTGACATAAATATTAAATTAAAATCAACATAGCGGACATAATTGGATTCAAAAAAACAATGTCTAATATAATAAAATAAGAAAAGTATATGCAGCTATTTAAAAATTTAAAGTTGACTATTATTTGTAAATGAAGTTAATTAAAAAATATATATAATTACTATCAATTTATAGTATTAAAACGGCCATTGACTTCGTTTTTTAGTTTATTAAAATCAGTCAATAAATAACAGAGTTATGGCGTTGGGAGTTTTTTTTATCGAATACCTGGTATACGCTGTAATGGAGATAAACTGATATTAATGATCAACATTTGAAGCCCATTGAGATCTCAAGTTGAATTGTCGCAAAAAGCTTTTAGAAATATAATTTAATCAATACACATTTTTGAAAATTTTAAGTAGTTTTTTTATCCTCATTAAAACCCATACATTTCTTAAGATAAGGTAGATTGAATTTTTAAAATATCGAGAAAGGCCAAAATTATCTTTTAAAAATTTCAAACCATCATAATTCAAAAACTAGATAATAACAAAAATGATTTAAGCATAGTTTCTATCATTCAAAGAAAGTATTTTTTATGAAAATTAGAATACATGATATAAAAATTAGGCAAAAGATAGAGGTAAAGAAATATTGCACTGTTATTAATGTAACCAATTTAAAACTAAGAAAAAATACTTGTGTAAATCTTTATCTAAAAACAAAGAGGAACAACTCGATTCGAAGATTTTTTTCAGTTACAATAGGGTTTTTTGATGTCGAAATATAATGCCAATTTTTCTACTGAAATTCGGAGTTGATATAAAATAGATTTACACGCAAACGATCGGCATTTTACTTCATGCATTAGGGATTGAAAAACACTCATTAAAAGCCTAAATTGAACTATTTTTAAAAACAACAAATGTTGCAAAATTCACAGAGTATGTACATAGAGAAAGCCTATACATTTCTAAAAATAGTGAAATTTTTTGTTTTGAAATGTTTAAATTCTGTGACGAGCATTTAAAATTAATTGAATTTTGTTAATTACATTTCTCTTTCTCACATTTAAAACACAGCCAACATATTTAGTCAAATAATTAGTCATGAGTAACGATTATTTTAATCATTAGTTGATTGATATCATATATTTATTTTTTTGATTGAGGGCTAATCACCTTAATCAAAAAAATAAATATATGACTAATGACTTAAATATTATTCATTAGTCATGACTAAAAATGCAAAATTAGTTTTTAGTCATGACTAACAAATGCAAAATTAATCATTAGTCGGAGTCATCAATTTACTAAGTGCCCAACTCTGCCAATCATGGTGCAAATATCATTTATATTTTATATAAAATTACGAAAGTGTTATTCGTGAAAATGCAAACAATGTCTTAATTAATAAGACAATTTAAGGCGATAAATATCCTTTGAAACAACTACTTCCTGTGCAAATACACCTCCGGATATTGAATTATACAATGAAATATTTAAAATCTTATTTAATTTGATTTGTTACAACGCTCTATTAAAGTATATGTAACGTTTAGGTCAAATTCTCTTCAAACCAACTAACAAATACAAGTTTAAATCTTGTTTATTATCATCACTATCAGAATAATGCTGAATAGGTAATAAACATTAGATAAAATCAGTGTTTTATGTAGTTGGCGCATAAAGTAAAATTTCGAGTTTAGAAAAGAATAAAAATTTGGATTTGGAATCTAAATTTTCAGGCTTATCTAAACTCGAAATGTTACTTTATGCTTAATCTGGGAGTGGAAAACACTCGTTTAAAGCTTCAAATTAAACTCGTTTAAAAAAACAACGCATGTATGAAAAATTACAGCGTATGCATATGTATACTAAAAAAAAGTCCCTGTATCTAACACTCGACTGAACAACATCAAAATTGCGTTTGTAAGTGGCGCCTGAATTCCTAAATCTGGTTAACGAGATTGTGCAACTTTACTTAAGTCAACATCGACAGTTACATTCTTCGGCGTATTTTAATAATAAATCAATTAACAATCAGGCTAATCTACGCTTAGACGCATATTTCCCACAGGTTTCACTACTTGCTAATTAATTGTCCGTATAATTAATACAAGCCGATTGGTGTAATTATGAAAACTGAATAATTAATATTCTTAAGACTTTAATTTATTATACATAAAATAGCTGATTACTTCTGTTAACATATAAATAAAAGGAATTCTTAAGAACATTTTTAGTGGAACAAAATGAACTAACTCCTAATAACTGTTGTTTCCTAGAAGCATTGACAAACGATCATTTAATATTTTACTCTACGGGGAATTTTTCTTTTAAAATTTCAGGCATTTATTAATAAAACGATAATTTAATATTTCACTGTTCTATTAAATATTCAGACACTTGTTTTGTTTTTGCAAAAGTTCAATTTGAAGCTTTCAGTGAGTGTTTTCTACTTCCAGATTAAGCATAAAGTAAAATTTCGCGAAGCGGAGCGGCTAAACCAAATGATTAGGCTTTCCTAAACTTGAGATTTTACTTCATGTGGAACGCGTATAAACCACTGATTTAATGTGAAGATTAAAATATACTGCTTAAGTTTTATCTCTTATTAAGGCATTATCCAGACTCTTGATAATGCCTTAAAATGCGAAACTAGTCGAGTAAATAGAAGAAAATATGAAACAAACCAAGTGATACTTTTGATTTGTCGTGTGTTATTATTTGTTCAAAATGATTCACTAAGTGATAAGTGAGAAAGTTATTCAAGAAATATTTTGTATCTTAATTCGTAATGAAATTTTCGAATTATTTTTATAGATATTTACATCACTAATATGATATGATAGATATGATAAATCATAACAAAAAAATAATGATGGCTAAAGCGTTATAGATGTTTCTCACCAACTGTATTGCATTCCTGCCAAGTAACAATAAATAAACATGATACATTACTTTAAATTTTAGTAATATTGAATTAAAAAATTATCCTTTTTCAATCTCTTGAGAGTGACGGTGCCTTTTTAGAAAGCCCTCGCTCTGGCGTGATTTGTAACCGCATAAATCCAAGTGACAATACTTGTAATGAGCACCAACTAATTCCAAATGGTTTTCAACTTTAACCTCGGAAGACTTATTGTAATGGATGATCTTCTCAACATTTACAAGCTCTATTCGTTACAGAACACAGTGCCACACACTGGACAAGCATTACTGTTATTAGCTGGAAATACGGCCACTTTTATCCGAGCGAAAATTGCACGTAATTGAAATAATAATAAATTTTCCTCTTCCGCGTATACAATTAATTTAATATTTGATAAGGATCGATAATTGTGGGCCCCGGCTGATGGGTATCTGCTCAGTTTTATAAATATTCATGTGGTCAGAAGACCTGTTGCGCAATTACGGCCCAAGACAAAGTCTAATGCTGTTGCTAATGCAATATATTATCCCACTTGTGGGCTTATTTGTCTCTTGGTTTTTAACGGCATTGTAAATTTCTCCTTATGTTTCCATAATGGGATGAATTGCTTTTATAATGAACAGCGGCTTTATTATAATTTTAATATTTAACGTGTCTTTTTGTTGGAATGTTTCTCAACTAAAGTATGATGCATACAGGGAATTATTCTTTTAAGTATACATGTCTCTATGTGTTCTCTGTACATTTTCAGGCATTCGATGTTTTTGCAAAAATTCAACCTGAAATTTCTAACGAGTGTTTCCACTTTCTGATTAAGCATGAAGTAAATTTCGTTAAACAGATTTAGGAATTCAGGCGCCACTTACAAAAGCAATTTTGATGTTGTTCACTCGAGTGTTAAAGATGCAGGGAATTTTTGTTACAAGTATACATATGATCTAATTTTTCCAACATTCGTTGTATTTTACACGAATTCAATTTGAAACTTTAAACAAGTGTTCTCCAATCCCAGATTATGCATAAAGTGAAATTTCGAGTTGAGAAAAGCCTAAATATTTGGTTTGGTCGTGTAGCGAAGCGGAGCGATTAAACCAAATTTTCAGGTTTTTCTAATTTCAAAATATTTCTTCATGCGCCACGCGAATAAAACACTGGTTTTAAGAACAGTTTAAAATATACGTCTTCAGCATACTGTTTACTAGCATATTGTGAACTTCAAAATATTTCAGTGTTTTATATGCGTGGCGCATGAGGTAAAATTTATAGTTTAAAAAAGCCTGAAAACTTGGTTTGGTCGCTCCGCTTCGCTAAGCGACCAAACCAAATTTGTAGGCTTTTCTAAACTTGAAATTTTACTTCATGCTTAATCGAGGAATGGAAACATTCGTTGGACGCTTCAAATTGAACTACATATTTTATGAAATTCAATAGGATTGAAAAATCATGATAATTTCAAATAAACTCAAATGATCATGATTTTTAATGACCATTGGATTCGCGAAAAATATATGATTTTGCTAATTATTGAATGATTGTATTAAGTTTTGCGGATATAGTATTTTCAAAAATCCATATTTTAATAAATCTTCAATTGCTTTTCAAGAATGTTCCTGATTTTCATTGAAATTAAATGTTTGAAAATTCTTTTAATAAAATCTTGTAGTGGCATTAAAAAAAATGGATAAACATGTGCTAAGTAAACCACATGAATTATAAAATGTACTTTACCTAATCCACAATTTCTAAAATATCCGAATCAAATTTTTTGAAGTTTCCGGGCGATTCAGTTGTTAAAATATATTGTTATTTACGAAAGTAATTCAAAGGTTTTTCATTCATTCAAAACAAAACTTAAATCTTTTAAAATATTTGAAATTTGGTAAGCTTCATTTAATTTATTTCCCATTTGCATGACATGCAGTTTTAATAAAAAAATAATAACTCAGAAGCTCTTAAATGGATTTTTGTAAACTATTGTGATGATATTAACGAGAATTATGCATACATTTACAAATTCCTGATTTTTACTTTACAATTATTGTTCTGCGTTTTTAAATTTATAGATGAATCTCTCAAGAAGTATTGACTCAAAAAAATAAAATATATAACATGTTACAAGAACAAAAAGTACAAATAAATTTTAAAATAGCATTCTTTTCACTAAACCTAAAAATCTAAAATCTATTTACCTAATTTATTAAAATTTACAAACAAATCTCAATCGATGTTTGTCATTTAAATAAAAAAACACACAAAGAATGTTAGGAAATTCGCTAAACGTTACAATTATTTATGTTTTTTGTTCGTATTTTAAAAAACCCCGCAATAGGTAGAAAAATATCTAACTATTGCGGGGTTTTTAAAAATATAAAAAAAAATCGAAAAAGTTCATTTGCGGCTCTTATAAACACTACATACTGATTATATGGCCCGAGGTAGCTATACAAGAATAAAGATTGTGACATAGAGTACTAACTTTATAAATGGTCTGTTAAAAAAAAAATGTATAAAATTATCATTTCGAAAATGAAGTTAATTAATATTCTGTGTAGCTATATTATGTTTTATTATGATCATTCCTTTCTTTATGTTCAGTGAAATATTTAAGTGAGTTATATAAGACGTTGAAAATGAAACGTGTCATGTCGGAGATTGTAATCTTCTGGATGTGTGTCGAAAAGAAATTAGAGGAGCCGCTTGCCGGGGCGATTTTATCTCAGAAAAATTAAGTCGATGGGGCATTTAAAATTAACGCAGCCGAATCTGTCTCTCGGCTCCCCGGTTAACATACTAATGGACCAAATAATTAATTTACATTAAGATGGAACTCGCTGATTACGAGCTACGAAGATCATTCCGTAAGAAACGCGAAATTAAATTACTTTCCGCATAGCGCACTTGATGCCAGTTGTTTAATTAAAAATAGATTTTCAGTTAATTTCACTTAAACAGCCACTTATTTTTGGAAAGTTAATATTTTTAGACACTTAGGCCCACTTTTACATGTAAATCTTGATAAAAACATAGGTACCGAGACGTTACCAGGGATGTCGCCATTAATAATCGACGTGACAGCACGTCGACGAATATTGACAACAATATTATTTAAAGGTTATATTATTATAATTCCTTTTGATCTTATAAGTTTTCGTAAGATATTTAAAAGTAAAAAATGATTTAAGAATTTTTTTAAATATTATTAAACTTTTTCATTTTGATTTTACTTTGAAAGTGGTGAACATATGTAGCACTAAACAATTTAAAAATTGTTAATTTTCTATTTTTAAAGTATTTGAAAATTGAAAATAATATAAGTTTATATTATTATCTATCTACATCCTGTATATATTGGCGGAGCTGAAGATATAAATATACAGGGAATTTTCCTGTCAAGGATATGTACCGATGCGCATGCATTTTGAGGTATTCGTTGTTTTTTTAAGAGTTTTATTTGAAGCTAGAACGAGTGTGTCCACTGCTAGATTCAGCATGAAGTAAAATTTCGAGTTTAGAATAGCCTTAACATTTGGTTTGGTCGCGTAGCGAACGAACCAAATTTTCAGGCTTTTCTAAACTCGAAATTTTACTTCATGCGCCACGTGTATCAAACACATAAATATTGTGACATTCAAAATATTTTTTTCAGCAGTATATTTTTAATCCGGTTGTAACAGTATATTTTTAATACTAATATAAATAAACTCCCAATTATTTTTCATTTTACAATATTTCAGTGTTTTATACGAGTGGCACATAAGTAAAGTTTGGAGTTTAGAAAAACCTGAAAAGTTGGTTTGGTTTTTAAACCGAATTTTCAGGCTTTTCTAAACTCAAAATTTTACTTCGTGCTTAATTAAGGAGTGGAAACTCTCGTTCAAAACTTCAAATTGAACGCTTTAAAAAAGAATGAAGAAGACGAATACTCAGAATTAAAAGATATAAGGGCAGGTGAGAGGCAAGGTAGTGTCCTAGGGCCTATTTTGTACTTACTCTACACGTGTAATATGCCGCAACCGAAAAATGTAACAGGACCGAACATTCAAGAAACTACAAGCAGACTCCAACAAGTAGCTGACCACTTTGGTAAATAGACGAAGGATTGGAAGATAAAGTTAAATGAATTGAAATCAACGCATATAAACTTTATCAAAAGAAATATAGATCATCTACCAGTAAGACAATGAGAGCAACATTCCTTATGGAAATATCACGAAATACCTGGACATGATCCTGGATGCAAAATTGAGGTAAAAAGAACACAAACAAACAAACAGAATCGAGCTAAGTCTCCAATATAAGCAGTTGTATTGTATTGGCTCCTGGGCAGAAAATTTCGACTGTCAGTACGCAATGAAATTTCTATCCAGATCCTGGAACCAGTCTAGGTTTATGGCATCCAGTTGTAGGGATGTGCCAGTAAAAGTCATATCAAAAACATCCAAACCTTCTATAGTCAAGGCTCCGTGATATGTGCGCAAGATATTCAACCGGACCTTGGTGTACCTAAGGTTAGGTTAGGTTTCAATGGCAGCAGTTAGACCGCTCACTTAGGCCCAAAGGGCCCCTTGTGATACTATAAGGGTGAAAAGGAGTCAGATCTCCCCTCCCTCCTCACCTATACAAACCAATCCAAGCACCTAATGAACCCGATCAGATTTCTCACATCTAGAGGTGTGAGGTCCGCTAGTCCATTCGCGTAGTGCATACCAAAGTACTTGATTCTTTTCCCTTCAAGAGCAGGGCATTGTCCAAGATAGTGGTGTACCGTCTGTTACTCCTCCACATCCAGGCATCCTCTGCAAAAGTCGTTGTGCTCAAGACCCATCTTTTGTGCATGTCTGCCTAGGAGGCAGTGGCCTGTGAGGATGCCTACCGTCTTCTTTATATCGATTCTGCTAAGTGCAATTAATCTGTTGCTGTTTATAGTATCCCATATAGGCCATAGCTGCCTTGTTATGAGATACGTATATTCTTCTCTCCACCTATGGTTGACCTATGCTATCATTTTGGTGTACCTAATGTTGCTAGTAAAACAAGAAGATTCGTAGCTAAACACGAATCAAGCATACATCAACACCCCAACGTGAAAGCAATTCAGCTCCTTAATGATACAAACCTAAGAAGAAGACTAAAAAGGAGAAATCCCCTTGAGCTAGTCGTAGACTAACATAAAAATGGTGAACTCTGGTGGGATGAACGCTATATTAAATAATCGGGTTAAGCTGAAATAGAAATAAATAATGGTTGGTTTGTAAAGACCAGTTTTAATAAAGACTAAATATATAGAGAAAATGCTTAACTAAGAAGCGCAAAGACTTGTCAGAAGCTTAAATAGTTTCATAAAAACAACAAATTCCTGAAAATTTACCAAACGTTAAAATCATCGGGATGTGTATACTTAAAATAAAAATTCCCTGTATAATAAGTATTTGTAGAGTCATGACATCAGTTGGTATTTAGGTAGATAGTAGTAGCAAAACGAAAGTAAATTTATAGAAAATTAATAAATCAGGGTTGATTTTTTTAATTGAATTAATTTTAAATTAAAATGACAGTTTTAACCTATGTTCATCATAGGTAAATAAAAAAAATGAAAGTAAATCATAAATCTTTATAATTCTAAATAAAATCTGGAACCCTTATTTATTTTTCTACTTTCTGCCCCCCGAAAAACACATTTCATTTTTTTTCACAATTCCCATCATATAAAATAATTTATTGGATTTGTATATTTAGCATTAAGACTCTCCTCTTTTTAAATTAAAACAGTGTATGCATATACTGGGGGAGCGAGCAGTCCGTTTACCCTCGTCTTATTGAATTGCTCGTGTTGGATGGGGGGGTGGTGTATCGTATGTAGGATGTTTGTATTGAGTGAGGATTTGGCGGAACGGAGCAATGACGCAGTTTTTTTTTTCGTATTCAAGATCCACTGAATAATTGGGGAGGATTTAATGGCATCCATGTTTACATTCAATACGAGCACAAATTATCATCGTGTATGACGAGACGTAAAGAAGCAAAAACACGGGAACGCTGTCGGGGGTGAAGTACGCATCCTTATTAAAATGAAGGAATGCTTTTTAAAAAAAGAAAAATATACAGATGGGTTTTAATATAATGTAAAACTGATGTGTTATAAAGAATATTTGTTTTCAATTATAATAAAATTTTAAGCTGTTTCAAGAACTAAAAAGTTTCGATTTTAGGCAGTAAAGTTTGTCCGGTATTTCACCATGTTCGCCTATACGTTTAAAGCCCTCGCTTTGGCGTAATATCGTTGTTTTAGGGGTAAAAGTCATTAAGAAGGTGGACAATTAATAGCATTTAAATAATCCAGAAAATTAAAATTTATTTTAAAATAGCAAAAAGTTAGCTAAGGTAACCCATTAAGCGCCATTGGTGCAATAACGCATAATTATTATTTTTTGTCAATTAAATTACCAAATAAGTTAATTTAATACATTGTATTATTTGACCTGACTTATGTGTAATGTGTAAAGAAAAATGTCAATATTTTGTAATTTAAATTTTTCGATTATTACTCTTTTTTTTAATGTTTTCAGTGTGTTTCTTACTTCACAATATATCAGTATTTCATACGCTTGGCACATGAAGTAAATTTAAGAGTGCGCTCTACCCTATGGAAACTAAGAATACTGATTTTTTTGTTATTATTTTAAATTTTTTTAGTTCTTTCTATACACATCTGTTTAAAATTGAATAGCAGAGGGCATGATGATTTGATTAAATTTTTTATTTTAGCAGGTTAAAAAAATTAACAAATTAAGAAACTCTAAAATGGTACTTCAGCATGCCCTCCATATTGATTTTGTGATTATATAATTCTAATACCATTTTGTCATAAAATGTATAGTTATCAAAAAATCCACTTTTTCTTTTAGAAAACGGATCGTTTATAATATCAATTCAAACTATTTTATTGGATAATTACATTTTTTCGAGCAATGAGTGCACTATTATGTACCGAAATATATATTTTTAAACCACAACTTCATGTGCCCTCATATTATTAAACGATTGTAAATTGAAACGACTGTGCGGGTTTAGTGCTGTCTTCAAGCTTCATATTAAACTATTTTAAAAAAAAACGTATGCATATGTATACAGGGAGCTTTTTTTAAGTATACATGTATGCATACGCTGTAAATTTTCCGACATTCGTTCTTTTGTTAAAATTGAAGCTTTAAACGAGTGTTTTCCACTCCCAGACTAAACATGAAGTAACATTTTACTTCATGCGCCACGCGTATAAAACATCGATTTCAAGTGAAGTTTAAAATATACTGAAGAAGCAGTATGTTAAAGTAGTGTATTATGAACTTTACACCAAGTCAATGTTTAATACGCGTGGCGCATGAAGTAAAATCCAAACGTTCATTCTTTTATAAACTCGAAATTTTGCTTCATGCTTAGTCTGGGAGTGGAAAACACTCGTTTAAAGCTTCAATTGGGAAAAGAAAAACTCCCTATACTTCAAATAAAATTCCCTGTATAACCGTTTGAATGATCGTTATTACCGTTTTAGTGATCATTAAAATTATCATTTCAATGATCATTCAAATGATAATAATAGATTATCAAATAATCGATGATTTTAATAATCAAATGATTCGATTATTTCCACTTAAGTCAGCCCATCACTACTTCATATTATAAAACAATTATAAATTTAAACGACAGTGCGGGTTGAGCTTCTTCATTCTAACCAGTGAGGTCTGTTTCAAGTAGAAAACGCTTTTCTTTTCGGACTTTTTTATTCTCATCTACATAGTATATTTTAAATTAAATGCGCATGTAATTATGCATAAATATTATACATCTTTTTTTTAATTTCTTAATTTCAAAATGTCTGTTTATCTTCTTTCGATTTTGATTAATTAATCAAGTGACATAACTTTCATCTATGTAAACATTAACTCATCTCAACCACCTGTCCAAACTACAAATGTTTTACATGTTGATAGGGTGAATAGCTTTATCACGGCGGTGTGGAGGGAAGGAGGAAGTAGTAAAATGAGAACGGTGGCGTCGTTAGAGCCGTAAAATCTCGACCTTATCCAGATCGGAGCGATAGTCCTCGGATTCGGTGCGGGCACAGCCATGGCCAAATAATTTACAGGCGCACAGCAACTCCAACTTTTACGAGATTCTACTGGATTCCTTCGACTTGTTTTGTTTCCAACTATTTCTGGACGGCCGTATCTTATATGGGCCTTCGGATACCTCCAAGTAATCCCTCACCATCAACAAATATTTTATTGGTCTCCTTTTCGTGTTCGTTTTTTTCTTTGTCCAGTTTTGTAACGAAAATATTCTGGATGCTACAAAGCAACACAAAATGTTTGAACATTTTTTTGAATTCTATTATCTTAATTGTAAATTAAATTCAATAAAGCAAAAATAATTCTTTTTTTGTAATTTCCGTACATATAAATTACCAAAAAAGAATTATTCTTGCCAGTGGCGTAGCTAACGTGATACTCGTAGTCAGTGGCGGTGGACGAACCGCCACTGACTACGAGTAAGGGCTGTAAGGATGAAAAACTTGAAAGGTGCGTAATTTTGGTGCCTATTAAAATTATTTATACATACAGGGAATTTTTCTTTAAAATTCATTAATTTTTTTTAAAGCGTTTAATTTGAAGTTTTAAATGAGAGTTTCCACACCTTAATTAAGTATGAAGTAAAGTTTTGAGTTTAGAAAACCCTGAAAATTCGGTTTAAAAACCAAACCAACTTTTCAGGCTTTCTTAAACACGAAACTATACTTTATGCGCCACGCGTATAAAACACTGAAATATTGTGGAATTAAAAATATACTGTTAAATCAGTATTAAAAAAATACATTGCTAATGCGGGATTAAAAATATACTGCTGAATAAGAATATTTTAAACTTTACTTGAAATCAGTGTTTTTATACGCGTGGCGCACGAAGTAAAATTTCGAGTTTAGAGAAGCCCCGTGAAAATTTGTCTCGGGTCGCTGCGCGACCCTAGACAAATTTTCTACACGGGGCTTTTCTAAACTCGAAATTTTACTTCATGCTTAGCCTGGGAGTGGACGACACTCGTATATAGCTTCAAACTGAACTAATAAAAAAAAAACAATGAATATCTGAAAATTTACAGCATATACGCAGTAATTGGCATATATTTCAGTATACTTAAAATAACTCCCCATATAAAATAAATACATAGGATGTTAGGAAATATTATTTGAGTTATTTAAAATAGTATCGAATAAGTTGATTTGAACAAACGTGCATATTTCTATCTTTGAAAAAAAAAACGGCATAAGTTTGCAGTTGGTAGAGCTATATTATGTATAATTTTATAGATTTTTATGAAACCTGCAATTATTATTTAAAGATTTTTTCTAATTAACAGTATTTTAAAAACTATTGACAGTAAACAAGTCGTGTTCACTTACTTTTTACACCTAACAAAAATGTTAAATATCTTAGTAATCGCAAAAAGTCGCACAATTTAACAAAATTAATTGTAAATAAGACATCTTGAGGATTATTAGAGAACAGGTACTAGTTAATGACGATGTATGACACAAAACATATGAATGTTTTTATCAATGTTTATACATTTTTTTTTTATAAATTGATTCACCGATTATATTTTTGTTATATTATATTATATTTACACCAATAATATATGATATGTAGCTACACGTTTGCAGAAAAAGTCACCAAAGCGAAAATATTCTTTTGCTTTGATCAAACGATGCAATTTCAAAATAATTGATAATAAAATGAATCAACAACAAATAAAATTGGTTCTTTACTTTAATTTTGCTACTTGATATCGCAGAGAATTGAAAGTAAACTGAAATAATTCTGTATCAGGAATCTTTTTCTAATATAAAGAAAAATTTAACATAAAGAAACATTGAGTTTGTCAATAGTTTGCAGAATATTTACAAATTATAAAAACGACTTAAAATTAATATCGACGTTCTGCAAAAATGTAGTCTCATTGAGACAAATCTCCAAATATTCAGTATTATTTAGCAACCTTTTCTAATATACATGAATAACTTGTAGTAATGCATTTGTAATTTTCATATTTCAATAATTTTAATTTTGTCCCGTTAGAACGGTCAAATCGTATACTGTGTGTCATTAGGCTTAAACGTTTCTTCCAGGTGTTTGGCGAATGTCTCTGATTTTTGTGTGATTGTTTTTTTATTCTTTTTAAAAAACAAACGTCCCCTGTATATGCTTGTATATTATAAACGTATGCTTTTGAAATAAATATTCTCAAAATCAAGTTTTATGCACTTGTATCCATTGGCTTCTACGGCCCTTAAATAGTGGAGATTTTAAAAGTCTAAGTACCTGTAGTTTTGTTCTGTTGATTTTTTAAACGCTAAAATAAAGACTATTCATTATTTAACAGTTACTCTGATTTTTAACGCAATTGAACGTTTCATTACTTTTTTGGTTTTGTTTTAAACAAGCTCCGAACAATATTTTAATTTTAAATGTCTGCCAATTTGATTGATTTTGTTTTCTGTATGTTGCAAGAAGGTCCATTCAATCAATCAACCAGTTTTCAGACTTGCAATGAAACTTATTTAAGCATTTTTACGTTTTACAGTATTTTGTAGAGGGCGAATTCCTCATATATGGCTATAATTTACTTTCTACTAATACGACTGTTTGATCTCGTTGATTGTTGAGGCACTCATTTTTTGAAAATCCATTATAACTTTAATATATTAATAATAGTAAACTATTTATGCCTTTAAACGTTTTATTAAATTCACTACACTGTAGCTTCTTTAAGATTCAATTTGCACGCTTTTGTAACAACAGCGAATGCATAAACATGCACTTGGAATAAAACATTACAATTGGGAGGGTTTCACTTTATTGTTAAACACTTACATTAAAAAAAAAACATCAAGAGTTATAGGAATTGGAGAATATTAATGCGAGAGTAAAAACTACTGACTAACTAAACCCAATGCTTATTCTTCTTAATTAAGGTTTACTAATATTATACATAGAATTTTTGTGATAATGATTGAAGATTTCGATAAAAGGTGGTAATTAAGATATATGTGGTTGGTAGCAGTAATCGTAATTTAAGAATTAAAAATACATAATTATAAATCACGAGCGGAGGTATTGAAAGCCGAACACACAAGCATCGTAGTAATTTATTCGACGAGCCTTAATGAAATAATAAATTACCGATGTCATCAATGTACAATTACCATTTAGAAGCAATGAATGAATAATAGATGATAATTCCTTTTGGTTGGTACGCCTGGCTGCAGTGATTTATGAGAGCGAGCGCATGTTGGAAATTATTAATTGAAAATTAATCTATTTCATACTAATCACTCAAACAATAATGAACAGAAAAAATATTTAATGGGAATATTCAATTGTGTATTTATTGATGAATTTATAATAATGTGTGCATGCTCTAAATGGGTCATGTCAATTATATATTAGGACAAAATAAAAGTGAATAATGTATGTGTGATTACAAAATAATCCATATATTTTTTAATGTTTTAAAATATGTAAAGTTTATGTTAAATATATATATATATATATATATATATATATATATATATATATATTTATCTATTTACACTATGGGGTTAGTCTCTCTAGGCTATCGACCAGAGGTTTTTCTGCCCTGTCTAGAATTTATTTTATTTGAAACAATGTGATAGAATGTTAGGCTTGTGAACTGTCTTGATAAACGGTACAAATAAATTGATGTATAGTGAGAGTAGGATGTTTCTATTTGGGATGGATATTTAGGTTTCTAGGAATACAGAATTTGTTTAGGAGTTCTAGGTTATAGGTATTGGCAGCGAATTTTTCGCTGAGGGTTAATATGCGTTGGGAGTTTGGTGTGACTTGAGTAGTTTCGTAGAGGATGATGTTTGATGGATTATGGAGAGAATTCGCTGGGTGTCTGAGTTTTGTGAGGATTCGTAGGGGGCTGATCTTTCGGCGACTTGGATATGGTGTGAAATTGAAGGACGGATGTGAAGGAATAAAATTGCACTGTAATCTAACAAGGGCCTGCATATCGATTTGTATATTTTAACTGCTGTTTTTGTGGAAATTCCTTCTTGTTTATACGTTAAAGATCGGAAATGCTTAGCCCTTGTTTTCATTTTGGTTTTAATGGATTTGGTATGTGGGAGGAAGGAAAGTTTGAATCAAATTCAATGCCTAGGTATTTACAGGAATAGGATGAAAGAATAGTGGTGTTGTTGATTATTATTATAGGAGATCGAGGAGTGATTTTATGGTGAGGGATGAATAATTTGGTTTTGGAAGGATTTATTTGTATTCGCCATTTATTGTTGAAGCGTTGAAGCGTGGGAGATAAGGGCCGTATCGTCAGCGAAGGGGAGGGCGTATATCGTTGGATTAAAGTAGGAAGGGTTGGGATTGAATATGTCATAGCAATATATATTGTAAAGGAGTGAGGATAGCGGAGAGCCTTGCGGGACACATTGTATAAGGGGGAATGAGCGAGATATCGTTTGGCGGATTCTTACTTTACCGGATCTATTTGTTAGAAAATGGTAAATAAGGATTATTAGATGCTTTGGGATGTTAAGGATGTAGCATTTGTATAGGGGGCCAATATGCCAAACCGTGTCAAAAGCTTGAGTTATATCGAGAAAAGCGATACTTGTTTTTTGACCATCTAGGTGCATGGTTTGTATATTGGAGGTTAAAATGGAAAGAGGTAGTATGGTTGATTTTTTGGGGAGGAATCCGAATTGGTATTGGGGGATGGAATTTATGGTTAGCTGTAGGAGTTTATGTTTAATAAGGGATATGTTGAATATATTTTCGCATTTTTTTAATAGCAGACGTTTTTTTGATAAAAACACCTTCTTACAACTTCAACTTCAGTCGAAATTTTGATTATTTTTTTACAACTAAGAAAGTATTTTTTACAACTAAGTATAACTTTAATGATATACAGGGTGAGTTTTTTTTTCATGTTCTCTATGGGAATCTCAGAAACTATAAGAGATAGAGAAACGGGTAAATGGGTAAACTATTGCAGTTTTACGAGCTTAATAAAAAAACATTTTTATAATTTTCGAAAAAGTCAAGAGATATTTTAAAAAATGTGAAAAGTGTCGATTTTTTATAATCGATTTTTCTCGGTTTTCAAAAGAGATAGAAAAAAACTATAGATAGCAAAGTTTTGGATAACACTGGTCTACAAATTTTAACTTTTATTAATTGTGATGTATTAATAAATTAAATATGATTTAATGACTCATTGTAGAGTATTAGTTTTTATTTCTTATCGAATTTATATTTCTTTTGTGTAAAAAAGATTCATATTGTAAAATTACCTGCGGTCGAACACGTGCGAAGTAAATGATAATTAAAAGTGTCTTTGTGTGTGTAATTATTTATATTAATAATCAAACCCGAACACTACATTAATCATCAGAATAAAATATACTTTTTGATGTTACTTTTTCATGCTTATTTCCAATTTGCTATTAGTTATTTTTCCAGCACGTAACACTTTTTAGATATAGAATAGTTAGTCCATCCTGTATGCACATGTAAGACTTGGCAGAATTTTTCGATGGTCGAGATTTTTCTTCATAACCTGTCTCCCCGGGGGTACCTAAAGTAAAGCAAAAGACTTGGGTAAATATCTGGCGGCATGAGCCTAAATTTTATATAGGGCGCACTGTTTTTCTATTATGCAGAGCGGTTCTAACAAAGTTCATAATATTATTGTGTGATTTAATGTTTAAGGACCGTTGGGGGGTAATTTAATATTGAGCAATATTTTTAGAATAAATAAGAATTTTTCTTTATTGTTGTCTACATTTGAGTAATCTTTTGTAATGTTTTAAAAAATTATTGGTATTAGAACATTTTAAAAAACAATATTTTCGGACTCGATATACGGCCACATACGAAAAACTTTTACGTGCTAGAGAGACGGACATCACAATCGTCATAAGCATCCCAAAAATAATCTAATACACCCAAAATTGTGTGTGATGATTTTTTCTTGTGGGCCAGTGTAATTTTAATTTTTTAAAGAAATTTTATTTAATTTAAGTAATAAAATTGTATTTTTATTGTAATTGACTTTTTCTATCGACATTAGTTTTCTAGATATAACACAAACTTACATTTTTTAAAATGAAAACCATAGTTGGCTATGCCATAATTAGAAAGGGATTTTTTTCTCATTAATCAGATACAGAGTATTTTTCTTCTAAGTATACATATGTTAACGCTTTTTTTAATGAGTTCAATTTATAGCTTTAAACGAGTGTTTTCCACTCCCAGGTTAAGCATGAAGTAAAATTTCGAGTTTAGAAAAGCCTAAAAATTTGGTTTGGTCGCGTAGCGCGAAGCGCGGAGCGGCCAAACCAAAGTTTCAGGCTTTTATAAACTCGAAATTTTACTTCATGCGCCACGCGTATTAAACACTAAAAACACTGAAATATTGTGAACAAGTGAACTTCAGTTGAAATCAGCGTCTTGTACGCGTGACGCATGAAGTAAAATCTTGAGTTTAGAAAAGCCTGAAAATTTGGTTTGGCCGCTCCGCTTCGCGGAGCGACCAAACCAAATTTTCAGGCTTTTCTAAACTCGAAATTTTACTTCATGCTTAATCTGGGAGTGGAAAACGTTCGTTTAAAGCTTCAAATTAAACTTTTTTAAAAACACAACGAATATCAAAAAATGTACAGCACATAATGGGGATATGTATACTTAAATAAAAAACTCCCTGTGTGTTACTTGACATATTTACAAAAATAAATGAGTTAACCACACTGAAGAGGACCTTGAAGTCCGAAACGCGTCTGTGGGTATATAGTGCCGGAATACTGAACACAAATTCAATTTTGATATTTGTTTTCTGGTTTCACAAACAGAGTTCTGCTCGCTCGTGGACGAAACAGTGACCTGTATATGCACTTTGTGCATTCGTGTCACTGACGATGCCACTATATAGCATTAGATGGCGTTAGCTATCGAAATCATTAATAGTTTTCACATATTGGCTTGAAATAGTCAGAAATGTTCAGTATTCCTCAGCACTGGGTCGGGACCACACTGAAGAGGACCTTGAAGTCCGAAACGCGTCTGGGTACCCAGGTGCAGGAATACTGAACACAAATTCAATTTTGATAGTTAATAACTATTTTCTATTTTATTTGCATCATAAAAATAGTTAGCTACGAAATAATGACTATAATAAAACAATAGCGATTGTTTGTAACAGTTACTTTTATTGTTGTATTTTCGTCAATTAATTTAATGTTAAACACAACTCTTATTTATGGAAATTTTTTCCTGCAAATTTTCATTTCTTTGTACACATAACTTCCAAATAAACTTATTTGATAAAAATTTGACAACCTTCTATATTACACCAAGTCGCAATTGTTTTATAATGGTAATTTTTTCATGGCCATCTATTTTTTCTTGTAAAAAAATAGAAAATTGGTAATAATTCAGTTACTTTTATAAATAAATACGTCAAGTGATACATTAGTTTAAAGAGAAAAAAAAAGCCTTTTAATATTGACATAGCTATGGTTTCCATTTAAAAAAAATGCAAGTTAGTGTTATATCTCGAAAACTAATACCAATATAAAATATCTGATAACATTTTATTATTTAGTGTAAAATTGTCTAAAACTTTACCATTTATAGATTATTTCTATCTCTTTTATTTACAGAGAAAAATCGATTTAAAAAAATCAATACTTTTGACACTTTTTAAAAAATCTAGTTACCCTTAACTTTTTCGAAACATTTTAAAGTGTATTTTTATTTAGCTTGTAAAACTGCACTACTTTGCCCATTTACCCGTTTCTCTATCTCTTAAAGTTTCCGAAATCCCTCTAGGGAATATGAAAAAAAAACTCACCTTGTATATTAGTAATTGTATGATTTTGAGTTTACGTGAAGTGATTATTACACTAAAAAAGACTGTTATTCCTTACTTCACTTTTTATTTGTATCGTTAGATGTACATTTCGAGACACAAGGTGCTCATTATCAATAACAAACTAATGAGCACCTTGTGTCTCGGAATGTACATCTAACGAAACAAATAAAAAGTGAAGTAAGGAATAACAGTCTTTTTTTACTGTATATTAGTAATATGTATCTTATGCAGGAGCAATTTTGAGGGGTAAACAATTAGCTATCTTTCAAAGACAGTTTTTAATGTATGTTAAATTTAAGTAAAATTGCGAATATAAAAAGGCCTGGAACTTTAAAGCGATTTTCATCTTACCTTCTTGTTCTACTATCCCTCTAAAAACGATAGTAGTGTAAAGAAGGGATTTAAAAATAAGAAATAGAAATCATATACATACGTGTATCAAAGATATTAAACTTAATAGTACGAATAAATTCAAGGTTCATTTCATATCAACTTTCTACGATGTGAGAATCATTTCCTGCAACTATAAAGATATCTATTAGTAATTACTATTCAAAAACTGTAATAATTGTTGTTTGAATCTTGTGGTATAACTGCGTTGAAGCAAATTTCGATCATAAATAAGACTTCGGGCCGCGTGAAAGTCTTCGACAGCGAGATTTATTGGAAGCACGCTGTGTTTAAGTGCGAACACCTACCAGAACAAATTACTGACAAGAACGAGAAACCAAAAGAGTTGTGAGCTTTTGCTCAGGCTTTGCTTGAATGTATAATGCGCCGTGTAAATCACCTGCCCATCTTACATCTTCGCGTATATTTTTACTAAGAAACTAAACAATTACCATTTAAATGAAACAAGTAGATAAGTACTTACATAATAATAAGAAGCAAGCAAACAAATAATAAATAATCATCAAAAAATTAACAATGAAAGGGGCGCCATCGAAACCAAAAATTGCATAAATTTAAATTAGACTTCTAAAATTATATAGGTTTTCTAAATTTTGACCTTCACTTTAAATCAGTGTTTGACACGCGTGACGCCTGAAGACTTTTAAAATTATATAAGTTTTCTAAAGTTTGAACTTCACTTTAAATCAGTGTTTTATACGCGTGGCGCATGAAGGAAAATTTCGAGTTTCGCTTCGCTCGCGCGCCCCATAAAATCCAAATTTTCAGGCTTTTCTAAACTCGAAATTTTACTTCATGCTTAATCTAGGAGTGAAAACCCATGTTGAAAAATATTAAAAACACACTGATAATCAACATTTCTTAAAATTCTATAAGAAAACGCTACTGACACACGGGACAAAATTCAAACTTTTGACTAGAATAGATTATTGCAATATTCTAATATATTTTATTTGTAATCATTATCATCGAAAACACATTAAAAACACATTATAACTGTTAAAACATATAATTACTGTCTCAAAAAAACATAATGTAAAAAATTTTAATGGTCAAAAAATGTCTACAAATATCACACTACTGTCAAAAGGGACCCTATCAAAACATCCACATTATTTTTGCCAGCCGTAATGCTGGTAATGCTGTATATACTTGTTTGGCATAATTTTAATAATTTCTTTTAAGTACAAAATTAAAGTACTTATTCCTATACCGGGTGTTGACTTGGCGGACGCAACATAGGAAATCGCATGTTAATTTTAAAGTGTTCAAATATTGGCTTCCCTATTTATTTTAGAGACAAAACACTATAATATTGTCAAATTTATGTATATTCGAACTTCACTTAAAATCTGTGTTTTATACGCGTGGCGCATGAAGTCAAATTTCGAGTTTAGAAAAGTCCAGAAAATTTGTCTCGGGTCGCTGTGCGACCCTCGACAAATTTTCACGGGGCTTTTCTAAACTCGAAATTTTACTTCAGGCTTAGTCTGGGAGTGGAAAACACTTGCTTAAAGCTTCAAATTGAACTCTTTTAAAAATCAACGAATGTCAGAAAATTTACAGCTAAAATAATTAAGAAAAAGTAATGTGATTTTATAAAAATAAAGACATACCATTCAATTGATACAACAATTGCGGATGTCAAAATAGCACAAGATATTGCTGGTACTTAATTAACGACAAAAAACATAACGCAAACATCGTAATAACTATGGTCTGTAAAATACCACTTTATTAGGAGGATTTTTTCTTGTATAGTGTAAATCATTTCGAAAACATTTACTTTCATCAAGTGACTGCGATATCTTTTGCCATTTTGACATCCGCAATTGTTGTTTCAATTCCATGGCATGTCTCTACAAAAAAGGTAAATACATTTTGTTTCTAAAATAGATAGGGAAACCAAAATTTGAAAAATTCAAAATTTACATGGGATTTCCTATGTTGCGTCCGCCAATTCACCACCCGGTAAACTAACTTTTTAAAATTTAAATACCTGTAATATTTTGCAGTTTCTCCATTAAAATATGCAATTTACGTTAAAAATAAAGTGCTTAATGTTTCGCGAATCGTAAATATTTTCTTTAAAACGAATAGTATTGGTTGTGTTTCTAAAGCTCATTTTGCTTAAACAAATGAAGTAATTTTGTTCAAGAAATCTCTGCTCTTTAAAATTTCATTCTTAGGCATTCTTCAGAGGGACTGTGTGGATGTTTTGATCGGGTCCTCTGTCAAAAATGCTAATCTATATGTCGAAAATGACATTCTAATATAGTTCAAGAATGTCATTAACATAAATTGACGACATATTAGAAAAATGCCAATTTATATCAAAAATAAACATACAGAACAAAAATATGTATGACAAAAACGAAAATTCGTATTAATAATGGTCAATCAAATAACTTGAAAATGATTCATGGGGTTTGTCTATTTTTTTTTATTATATGGACTGTTTATTTTGAACGTGGTATAAGTCCATTCATAAAAAAATGAGATAAGCATAAATTAACATTTCGAGTTTAGAGAAGCCTAAGAATTTGGATTTGCCAAAATCACTTCGCTTGCGCGCCCCGGCAAATCCAAATTTTCAGGGTTTTCTAAATTCGAAATTTAACTTCATGCGCCACGCGTTTAAATTACTAACTTTAGGTGAAATCTTCAACGAATTGATTGTAATGAAATAAATTTACTATTTTAATTATCAATTGTTTAAATAATGGGAAAAGTGCTAAGATGACATCACTATTTTTTTTAATTATAACAATTTTCACGATTCCAATTTGGCCAATTTTGACGGTTTTATCCCCCCGTGGATCCGGGTCAGGGCAGCAATTGGATATTTGGCCGTAGGCGCAAGTTTTCCTTATTGCGGCGCTGCCCAGGATAATTTGCAAATTTGAATTTCGACGTTTCACTGTAATTATCTTCAATAATTTACCTCATAATAATAGGAGCGATAACAGAAAATCGATAATTAGTCAAGTAGCTTGACATTACAACAATGTTTTGAATTGTTGTAATTTCAAAATCGATAACACAAAAGCGGCAATTAGGCGAGTATCTTTTAAAATTATAAAAACATGATGGCCATGATATTATGACACTGTTATTGAGTTATTGAATAAAACGTGTCGCGTTTTAGGTCCAAACCTTCCGAAGATATTGATGACCTGATAATACATACACGTTCAAAAAATACGATGTATAGTAGAACGTATGTCACCAAGATGTTTAACGTGTTTTTCCAAGAAAGAAATTATGTTCTCGATGGAAATATTCGCTTGGACAGGTTACTAGTATACTCAAAGATTCCTTATTATTATTTCATTTGGTAAATTATCTACCCAAATATACCGCGAGCTTGGATAAATTATCAAAAAAAAAAATAATTTCGTACCTGCTACCGTTTAGTAATCTTGGTATATTACTACCAGGGTTGGTAAAAAAAACGTTTTTTTTTTTTCATTTTAATTAAAACTAACAGTTTTTTTTTCCAAAACGTGTTATTTTCATTGAAACATCGTTTAAAACATTAACAATTAAAAACGTGTTTAAAACATGTTTAAAACACGTTTAAAACATAACATAGAGGGCATTTTTCTTTTAAGTATACATATCCCGATAATTATAGCGTTTTTTAAATTTGCGGGAATTTGTTGTTTCAAAGCGATTCATTTAAGGCTTTTAACGAGTGTTTTCCACTCCCAGACTAAGCATGAAGTAAAATTTCGAGTTTAGAAAAGCCTAAGAATTTGGATTGGCCGCGTAGCGAAGCGGAGCGGCCAATCCAAATTAGGCTTTTCTAAACTCGAAATTTTACTTCATGCGCCACGCTTAAAAACACTGATTTACACTAAAATTCAAAAAACACACCCATACAACAACGATTATAGGCAACCTAATGTACGTTAGAGTTATTGGGTTGCCTATAATCACTGTTTTAAACAATTTGTTCAGCGCTGAATTTGACTCACGTTTTATTCACATCTGCATATTAGATTCCTAAAGCCGTATATTTTAAACTTTACGATATTTCAGTGTTTTATACGTGTGGCGCATGAAGTAAAATGTCGAGTTTAGAAATGCCTAAGAATTTGGATTGGCCGCGTAGTGAAGCAGAGCGGCCAATCCAAATTATGCTTTTCTAAACTAGAAATTTTACTTCATGCGCCACGCTTAAAAACATTGATTTACAGTGAACTTTTAAAAACACACATATACAACAACGATTATAGGCAACCTAATATACGTTAGTTATTAGGTTGCCTATAATTACTGTTTTAAATAATTTGTTTAGTGCAGAATTTGACTCACGTTTTATTCACATCTACATATTAGATTGCTTGAGCCGTATATTTTAAACTTTAAGATATTTCAGTGTTTTATACGGGTGGCGCATAAAGTAAAATTTCGAGTTTAGAAAAGCCTAATTTGGATTGGCCGCTCCGCTTCGCTACGCGGCCAATCCAAATTTTTAGGCGAAATTTTACTTCATGCTTAGTCTGGGAGTAGAAAACCCTCGTTTAAAGATTCAAATTGAAATCTTTTAAAAAAACAACGAATGTCGTAAAATTTACAGTGTATGCATATACCTGAAAGAAAAATTCTCTATCTAAAAATCACATGTATGCACACACAGTTGTGATATTTTATTGTAATAACATTTTATGTTTAATAATGTAATTTGAAATATCTTCAACAATTTAGCTAAAATTTGAAAACGAAAACAGAAAATATAATTTAGCAAATTTAAGATAATAAAAACAACGTTTTATACAAATTTAACCTTTAACGCATGTTTTAAACAAATTTAAGATTTAAAATATGTTTAAAACAAAATCGTTTAAAACACGACGGTTGTTTTTAAACATGTTTAAAACACTATTTTAAAACAAAGTGTTTTAAACATAAAAACCCTGATTACTATCGAAAACTTCACACTGAAAAGATCAATTGACTTTCTTGTAAAATGCACCTTTCCAAAGATTTGTAATTGTTTCCATATATTTTTATTGTAGAATAAACTTGACTTCCAAAAATTTTAATGAACTGTTTCACGGGCGACATCCCAGTGATATTTTTAAATCCCTTTATCCTTTCTAATCTTCCTATTATTTCATCGTAGTTTTTGGACATAATAATATTATCCAACTGAATCACATTGACGTTTGATATTTTCGTGGAATAAGCTTAATATCACGTGCGATTTTATGAGGGGGGAATGTGAACTCTGTATGGAGCACAAAAGCCCACGTATTTACGGAACGAGGGCGTGCTGCCCAAAAATCCGGAGTAATTGCCGGAATCGTCCAACAGGGATTTTCCCAATAGACACAAAGAAATCCACAGGAAATGGGACAATGGGAACAGATTAATAGGTCCTCTCTTTAGCGTGAAAATATCTCCTCCCTTTGGGATTAGTGGAAGCATACAAATAGTCAACAAAGTTTATTTTGTCACTCTAGAACGAATTCATACAATATATAAGTTTAGTGTTTATAGAAAAAAATATGATCGGAAAATATTTCGATTAACAGAGAAGTTAAGCTTTGGTCAAATGAATTAAAACAACATTTTCTATTTACGAAAAGTAACAATCATAATCCTAGATACACTTGTTGATGATATGAAGCTATAAGACAATCCTTCTCTTCATTCATATGGACCAATATATTCTAAAAGAAATTCCCATTGCTTACTGAACTTGATGCAAATAGAATTGAAGAAATAGTGTATTTGATATAAAGAAAACACTTAACTTATTTATACCACTTTTATTTTACTTTTGTTACGTTTCAATTACACAATAATCATTGTCAAACTTTAGTTTGACAATGATTACCGTATAATTAAAACTAGTCACAAAAGTAAAATAAAAGTGGTATAAAAAAGTTAAGTGTTTTCTTTATATCAAACTTTAGTTTGACAATGACTGCCGTGTAATTGAAACTAGTCACAAAAGTAAAATAAAAGTAGTATAAAAAAGTTAAGTGTTTTCTTTATATCAAATTGAAAATGTACCACGAAGTGAACGTCTCCAAGATTCAAGAAATAGTGTATTGTGTAATGGAAATTACTCCATGGAACTGTCATTGATATAACAGTGATATGAATTATTACTTATTAAAAATCAAACATTTATTTATTATAATGAAAGAATACAAAAAGAGGACATTGCTGAAACTTATGGAAATGTCTAGAGATTATTTAGAAATTAGGATCGCCTTTAACACGTTCGCTACCGACGTCACGTATATGTGACACTAAATTTTTGATGATCATCAAACATTTAGTGGCTCTACAAAGTCATATCGTAAATGAATTTGATGCATTTAAAAAATGAAAAATTTAAATGTTGGGTTCAAACAAAATCACAAACAACAGTCACATCAATTTCAGAAATAATGTTGAATCTGTTTGAGAAGTACGAATATTATTATTGTTTAAATGAACATATATATTCACAAATATCCGACAAACATTACAGATAAAATATATATAATTTTCCGAAGCAAAATATCAAAACACAAAAAAATGATTTCATGAAATCCAATTTAATGGATGGTACAACAAAAAAAAGTTTCCATGAATCCATTTTTTGTACAACTTTCACATTTGTATTTCAAAATTAACTGGAAAGTAAGGTACGATTCACAAGAGGTGTCCTATGGTTACCTTGATTTGTAATGCTTTCTGCACCAATACATGTAATAAGAAAATAGTTTGATGTCATCAGATTACGTGTGTGAAAAGAGACAGAAAACTCCATTATATGTCTGCTATGGTTTAAAATTTCAAAAATATAAAAAACGAATTAAAATTAATATCGACTTTCTGCAAAAAGTTTGTCTCCAAATATTCATTGAAACAACTACTTCTCGAGCTAATACCCCGACAGATATTGAATTATACAATGAATATTTGCGTTACACGACATTGTTTCAATGAATATTTGGAGACAAACTTTTTGCAGAAAGTCGATATTAATTTTAATTCGTTTTTTATATTTTATAAATATTCTGCAACCTATTGACAAACTCAATTTTTCTTTATGATAAATTATCTTTATGTAAAATTTCAAGGTTAAACGTCACATTTTGACAATGTCTTCGTAAAACAAAGTCTGCAAAAACTCAGCCACAAATCATTTTATTTAAAGTGCATAATCGTTTTAAATGTGAGTTTAAGTGGTATATTTCCAATTGTCACATTTACTAAATAGCTCAGGTATTTACATAAACAATTACAAATAACGCATTTATGTTGATTTTGCGTAAGCTCAAACGAAATTGTTAGTTGAATCGAATGCGCATTTAGTAGGTTTGGCAAATAGTCATCGGATTAATCTGTTAATACAGCGAATTTTTCTTTTAAGTATACATACAGGGAATTTTCTATTAGGTATACATATCGGCCATTCCATAAATAAGTGCACACTTTTTAGGAGTACATCAGGGATTTTAGCGAATTTCACATATATTATAAAGGCTATCAAGACATGGTTTTTGGTTGTTACTTGAGGTTAAACAAATGATTGTTTCAAAAATTATAACAATATAAACTTTTAGTACACTTTTATTTTGAACTTAAAAATATCGTAAACCATTATTGATACAAAAAATGTATACTTGACTTTTTTATGCTTAAATGTTCAAAGTTTAAAATAATTTTTTTCCAAAACGAAAAAACTTTATTTAGATAGATTTTTTTTAATAAATAAAACAAATCTCACAAAATAATCAAATACTCATGTTTTAATTTTTTTTGAAAAAAATATATATTATATCCCAATCCTTCCTAAGAATATTTCCGATTTCTAAAAGATGGGCACTTTAAAACTTTTTGAGATATGATTTTTTACCCGAGCGCTGCATTGACCCGAGGCACTCACCGCGATCCGAGCCATTAAACCATTACACCTCATGTCAATATAGCGCTCGGGTAAAAAAATCATATCACAAAAAGTTTTAAAGTGCCCATACTTTTGAAAACGGAAGAATTCTTAGGAAGGATCAGGGTATAACATATATTTTTTTAAGAAAATTAAAACATGAGTATTTGATTATTGTTTGAGATATGTTTTATTTATTAAAAAAAATATATATAAATAAAGTTTTTTCGTTTTAAAAAAAACCTATTTTATAAACTTTGAATAGTTGAGCACAAAAAAGTACAGAATAACTTTTTTTGTGTAGGTAACGGTTTACGATATTTTTGAGTTCAAAATAAAAGTGTACTAAAAGTTTATATTGTTATAACTTTTGACACAATAATTTGTTTAACATCTAGTAACAACCAAACACCATGTCTTGATAGCCTTTATAATTTTTTTATACTTAAATAACAACAATCATTTTTGTAATTATAAGGTAATTATAAGGCTGTTTTTAAAATTAGAAAGTAGTCGGATGAAATTGTTAATTTACTCCAGGATTAACATGCCCTGAATGAATTTAATAATTTTTCTGAGTTTGTAAAGTGTGTTTTTAGTTAAACTTTTTAAAAAACATACTTTTGTTAGATGTAAAATTATTATCACTCCCATGAAACGAAATCCAAGCGTAATTTCATGCATTTATACACCATCAATTGAATCGAGAGGCATTTACATGCGACATCCGACAAAACCGTCGCCCCCTCTCCATTTCCATCCACATCTAAATCGACATCCATCTCCCATAGATATATCCCACTCGGTGAATCAACTCGAGGACCAATTAAATTAAATACTCAAAGAAATTGAACCTTTGTCTGGAGTCGACGGGGTAATCTCCTAATAAAAATAAAAGGTTTCGGGAGTTTCTTACGCCAGATTTCGGCGGAGTCTCGCGGGATTACCGCCTGAAATACACTCTCAATTTCCACGACAAAGACCAAAGTGAAGATGGAGAGTTTCGGCTTTGGCGGGTTTTTAATTTGTTTGAATCTTTATCGGCGGTGGACTAATGGCCGATTTGCAGGTAATAACCATTAGGGTTTATAAATTATTCCTTAATGCTCGCTGGATGGGGCGAGGGAGGGTGGGTTTTACGCGCCGGCGGAAAAAATGTGTTTGCGTTAACGGGGGAGGTATTAGGGTCGTGAAATATGTATACTTACTGGTTAATACTCTTTAAGTCTGTACCAACTTTATGATGATACACATAAATAATCATATATTTCAAGGTTTCTTAGAATACGTTATACTTTCATTAAAACAACAAATCACGTTAAAAATAAAACGCGATGTAATATAAAATATCAAGTCAGGTTGAAACCCATGCCATTTATTAATCTCTTCAAATTCTGAATCGACTATCTTCTTAATCATAAATCGTTTTATAATGAAGCACCAATCCATTTTTTAGGTTTTTCTAAACTCGAAATTTTACCTTATGCGCCACGTGGATAATACTTAAAAGAAGGCCGTAGCCAGGGGAGGATATGGGGGTTCAAACCCCACCCGAAGTTTTCAAAATGTTAAATTTTTCTATGTAAAAGCGGCCCTTAAAGAGCAAAAACAATATTTTTACCAGTAACAACATTTGTTTAAGGTTCATAAACTATTGTGCTTATTTTTACTGAAATAGATAAATAAAAGTGTATTTAAAAACATTCGAACTGTAGCACTGTTTATTACGTCAAAAAGTGAGAAATTACGAAAAAAAAAAACGATTTTAGCTTCATGTAATTTTTAATTTCTCGCGTCATTTTTATATTTCTTCGACTAACAAAAAAACATAGTTTCGGACCTAACGTTTGTTCATTCATGCTTAATCTGGGAGTGGAAGACACTCGTTATTTAAAGTATATCACAACTGTCAAAATGTGTACCATAACTCTAAAAAAAAAAAAAACAATGATATGATTATCTTTATAGTTCAATCAAACTTGTGTTAACTATAAATGTCGTAGGAGAAAAAAACGACTTAGTCCTAAATCAGTCGAGACAGTCTTCAAGTAAATTTTCTTTTTTCGAGTATACCGCCATTTTTATCTACAAGACTTCTAACCTAATCTAACATTTCTAACAATTACTCGGATTTGGAGTCCGTGTCCAGATCCCGAGCAGGTCGGACCGCTGCGCAAAAATTAAAACGCAAAGCCAGCACGTGGTTAGACTCCTATCCTTTTGCATCCTTTCAGTCACATCCTTTTTCATATTCCTATTCCGTACATTCCCTTCTAGGGTACCTCATCCTGCTAACTGCACGTGTATATTCCTTTCCTTTCCCTCGGCAAGGGCGTTAGTCCAAATTTTAAATTCAGTTGATACTCCAAAAATATAATTATCAAAATAACTACAATTATTCCTATAACCTTTCCCTTTAATAACTACCCCTATATTTATTTATTTAAATGGTTAAACAAACATTTGTTCAATTAACACTGTGACTGATCAAGAGGGCTTAGATGCCAATGCCATTAAATACGCGAAAGAAGAAGAAGAATTACTTGGATTATGTTAGTTTGCTAATACTAATAATAATAGTATTTATTTCTTAAAAGATATACAGAATTTACCATTAATAATACATTAAGTACATAAATGAGAAAAGTAAAAAAAAAACAGAAGATATTCTAATATAAGAAAATACAATACATATACTTTAATAGAGCGTTGTAGCTCTATTATAGTATATGTAACGTTTAGGTCAAATTCTCTTCAAACCAACTAACAAATACAATTTAAAATGAAAGGAGAGATAACACAAAAAAATTGAAGTGAAAGGACTTTAATTAAAACTAATGTCTTAGGCCATCTATAGACGTGTTTCGAGATTCATCTCTCTTCAGTATAGCTTTGCTTATGACGTTTTAAAAAAATAGGAATAAAATTAAAATAAACTTACTCGGAAAAAGTGTTGTGTGTGGAATGAACAGGTACACAGAAATGGAATGAGTGAAAAATATGGTCGGTATTTATAGGTAAGAAAAGGGATTATGTCATTAGCAGGTATGCAGAATATGAGACCTTATTATTTACCTTACGGTACAGTTCAAACAAGATAAATTCAAATTCAAAACTATTCTTATTCTCTCCTTTCATTATAAATTGTATTTGTTAGTTGGTTTCAAGAAAATTTGACCTAAACGTTACATATACTTTAATAGAGCGTTGTAACAAATCAAATTAAATAAGATTTTAAATATTTCATTGTATAATTCAATATCCGGAGGTGTATTTGCACGGGAAGTAGTTGTTTCAATGGATATTTATCGTCTTAAGTTGTCTTATTAATTAAGACATTGTTTGCATTTTCACGAATAGTTTTTAGTAATTTTTTATATTATGTTTAAAGTGTGCAAACTATAAGAAGCGTAAGCTTATTTTCTCAAATTCAAATAGTTTTCTTACACTAATTTATTAAAATATTTAAATATCCAAATAGCTAAATTAATTAAATATGTAAAAAGTAAGTGATTTAATAATATGGTATTTGAATATTCGCGAATATTCAAATTCCCAGCCCTTTTTTAAACTTCACATTAAATCGGCGTTTTATACGCTTGGCGCATGAAGTAAAATTTCGAGTTTAGAATAAGTTTGAAAATTTGGATTTGAACTAGAAATGTTACTTCATCCTTAGTCTGGGAGTGGATCAGTCTTTCAGCCTCGTGACATTGATTTATTAGGATTATAAGGAAACGTTACGCACACAGGCATAATAATAAACTAGTTTAAAATATAGATTCCTTATATAGTTTTAAATTTCTGATTAACATTTATGAAATTTCGGATCTCGGGCTTCGATGGCTCCCCTCTGAGTGATGCGCCTGTGGCCGTCAACCCCTTGGCCCCCTCCTTACTGCAGCCCTGGGTTCCAGTTCTATAAAAAATGAAGTGATCATTTTTCATTTCCATTATGCCAATTACCTTCGTGACAATCTTCAAACTTTCCAATAATAAACCGTGTTTGGTGCTTTTTATGCCAATTTTTATATAATCTAACAAATTTTAGTTGCGTTTTGTACTCATGACCACGTGTTGGCGCTCTAGGACTAGTGAGCCTATTGAGAAATAAGAACCTAGCTATAATTCTACATTAAGCAATCTACCACACGAATGTCGATGTAAGTAGTTCAATTGCAAATTTTCATCAATTTAGCTCTTAAGTCATGGAATAATTTTAAGGAGTTACTTTGCGTTACACGTAATGCAGGTTAGCTTGTTAAATATAAGTATGATACATTGTTGAATATTACAGAAGAAGCAGTATCGCATAATAAGACGAATAAATTACAAATTTGCAGAAACCATAAAATCATTTAAGACGATCCTAGAAAACGTTAGGGGCGGACATGATTTGAACCCATTTACATTCACCTTATTTATACCGCTTAATACGGCAGATTTTCTCGATATTCCAGCATAATCTAATAGACACCCTCAAGCCACGCCATTTACATCCGCGGACGATTGCTCGTTTCGCTTCGTCTTGGCTTCTATATATAGCAATACGATCGCCGGAATGTCCGTTCAACCACTGCCCGGCAAGAAACCATTCATAAAACTAACGAAGCAAATTGTTACGAAAAATTTATTACCCAGATAAATCTGGTAGAAGCGGAGAAAGACAATAAGATTGATAACGTGAATCACATGTCAACAGAGTATTTTGACTAATGGATCGTGGACGGTATCAGCTAGGCTTAATATGAATCCCGTGTTGGCGACGGTGTTTATCTCAGATATAAATGGCCCCGAGCCCATATTTAATTTTTTAATTAAGTTAATCCACGCCTTGATATGACAAATATATTTTTAACACGTTTCGACTATAATTTAATAGCATTACTGTGCTGATAAGGACTGAATTCATAATTAACATTAATTAACAATTCCTCTTCAGCTCAACGTTGCGTAACACGGGTATTTCGTTTTTTCTCCTCCTCATTTTCATTCGGGTTGTTGTCATTCTTATCGGCAACAAATTGGGTACCTTTATCTTTTTACTGAAACAAGAAACAAGAAGCGAAGCTTTATGTACGTATCTTAAAATAAAGCATTTAATTTTACCTTAGTATAGCCTTTTTCCGCTTTAGAATGAATACATTTAGTTTAGTTTTAATACAATAAAGCACTAGCGAATCCAGAGACCAACTTTGGGGAAAACAATTATCTTTCAAAGACAGTTTTAAATTTTAGGTTAAATTGATTTTTTGTCAATACTAGTTTGCTGTTTTTATGAAGGCATTCAATTTTAAGCTTTTTATAATTAATCACACATGTTTTAGAATTGTTTATTTAGTCTAATCTGCAAAATGTTAGCCCCTAGAGCAGTTTGTACAACTGCTATCAATTATACAGTGTAGAAATTAAGTAGCGGATAAATTCGGTAACTCCGTTAACATGAATGATGGAGAAAAAATCTAAAAGGAGTATAGCAATTTAAATTACTGCCTATATGAAAAACATTTCTTCAGATTTAAAAAAAATGTTTAAAAAGTTGTGACGTCATCAATTTTTTTTTAAATGATATTTAATTTTTATTTTTGATTTTCGTAAAGTTTTTTAATCTGTGTTCAACCATACAAAATTTTGAATAGGTTACATAAGACAAAATTCAAGAAAAACGGTCTTAAAATTAAAAAAGGAAAGATGAATGAAATTAACAGACTAAGGCCCAGTTGCGCCAAAAAACGTTGAGCTTAAGTTCAAGCTGAGCTCCAATTTAAAATGACATTTCCTATTGTTCTAATGTCAGTTTAAACTCGAGTTCAGAGTTGAACTAGTTTAATGTGTTTGGTGCAACTGGCCCCAATCCTAGTTATCCGGATCTAAAACAAACAAAACAGTTCATCAAAATGTTCAGCATTTAACATGTTTGGATTTGTTTGTGATGTATGTTGGTATCTAATGAACGGTACTCCGGTCGGTCCATTTTGTACGATTGCGAAAATCCTAAACACGTTCACCATTAACAATCCGGTCATCAGAGAATTCCCTAACAGTTGGCAGTAAACACCCAACTGTTGTCTCTGTTGAACGGGTGTTCATTTTGATAAGCGATGTGTTGGGTGCGTTTTTCATTCCTTGTGGATAGTACGAGTATTTATACGTAGTAAGAATCTTGTTTGACCAAAATAGCATCGCTGACAGAGAAACAAAGAATTAAATCTTAAGACCGTTGAATTTTTTCTTATGTAACCTATTCAAAATTTTGAATGGATGAAAACAGATTAAAATACTCTACCGAAATCAATAGCAAAACATATAAGTTGTCATTCAAGAAAAAAATTGACGCCGCAACTTTTAAAACAATTTTTTTAAAAATCTGATTTTTTTTTCATATACGCTGTAATTTAAATCGCTATACCACTTTTAGTTTTTTCTCCATCATACATATTAACGGAGTTACCGAATTTATCCGCTACTTAATTTCCACACTGTATATGCAATTTTTAAATAAAGGATTTTTTATTCAAGATCTTCTAAAGAAGTCATTTACCATAATCTGACAAAAAAAAGGTTCATATTTATTACAATCTTTACCAAAAGCACATTTATGTTCATATACTGTCAACTCTGGTGAATTTACGGGTTGCACACAGTTGCAAGTTGCAAAAAGGGTGGATTCTGATTAACAAGCGTAAAGCGTCCCTCCTTTCTCTTCGTGAGTCAACAGACAAATGACTCTTGAATTACCGTAGGGGCAACGGAACGCGTCGCTTTTGCCATCGACCCTTCCTTCTTCCTCTTCCCGTTCACGTTCACATTTTCTCAATCCCTATTAACTTCATATATTAATAACCGGGAGGAGAGATTTTTGTAGGTGCACGCGAGCCAGACACCGATCCGGGGATTAATTTAAACGCCCCGCTCGTGTGCAAAAGCGCAGATAAATTTTAATCTCGCCTAATGAATTACTAGATGATACAGTGAGGGTGGAGGGGCTAGAGGCCCATGCTCGAGGTGTTTAATAGTTTCAATTATTATATTTACATACTTTGATTAATTATGCTTTAAAAATGTGATAGATTTAACAAGATGGCGCAATTTTTTAAATTTGAATACACTAAATATTTTGGGGTTAATTTCTACTTGATTCACATCTTAAATGAAATATGCTAATATTCTTAAACCTACAACTAATAGATTTAAACATAATATATAAAATTACGAAAATGTTAGTATAAACTGCAAACAATAAGTCTTAATTAATAAAACTACTAAAAAAAAAAAAACTACTAAGACAATAAATATCCATTTAAACAATTACTCCCTTCAATAGATAACCCGCTGGATATTGAATTATACATTGAAATATTTAAAAACATGTTTATTTTCAATAATTAAGAACTTCAATAGATAACCCGTAATATCTATTCAAGTTTTTTTAAGTTTCAATTGCAGATATCGTTTTCTCAAACGCTGCCCCATATATGGTAGAGAGCCTGTTCATTACTTCAATTACACCCTGTATAAAAAAATGGAAGTGTAATTCCAGTGTAGTTAGAGTCAATAATTTTCAAATTCAAACCTCCAAATTTGCATGATTCGACAGTTATTAGATACCTGAAGCAAATTTTGAAGCATATAAATGTTTCATTAGTTTACTCCCAGCATTGGCAAATAGTCTAATTACGATGTTCTTTCTCAGTGTTTAGCAAATAATTACACTCCTGCGCTATTTACCTTTACACATTCGTATGCAATCAAAGCTAATTAAGACATTCCGGTGAACTTGCCGGAGATCACTAATTTGAGTGACTGACGGCTCAGCTCGTGTTGTAGATGCAAATCAATCCGATACAAAATTGATTTCGAAACGCTTATTGGCCTAGCTCTCGGCTTGGCGATGACGGTGAATTGGGCCACGACCGCATCAACGAGATTGCATGTGTTCCATTTTCTTGATGCACATCCTTATGAGGAGATTGATAAATGTTAAAGTTAACAAAAAAAGTTTTGGAAAGGAAACGTTATGGTTTGCATTTAAAAATGCAATCTATAAAATTGCCTTGCCTTAAAAATTAAATAAAAAAATATATTTATGTTTGTTAAATATCTATGCACTTTATCATCTTCTTACAGATCAGGCAAATAATTTAAATCGATCAATGCTATACTACTTAAAACAAAACACCCAAGATATTAATAAATATACTAATGCCCAGTTGCACAAAAGTTCCAATCAACGCCTAGTTGACTAGACGTTGGCAGCTCAACGTCCAGTTGATTAAAAATGAGTTGTATAAAGTCCAGTTTAGTAATAGTTCAGTGCTGACAGCTTAATTTGTATTGGCTATCCTGGGCGTTGACAGACAACCAATCGCAGGAAAACATTCCAAAAAGTGGAAGGACTAAATATTCTGTTAGTTAATATCACAAAACAGTTAACGGGTGAGGTCGAGCTGTTCTTGGAAATCGAAGGAGATTTCCCGCTAGTTAATTGCCTGAAAACAAATAACGCGTGATGTCGTCCCGAGTTAGTACTGCAAAGTTATGTTCCAGCTAGTTAATACTACAAAACATTGACGAGTGAGGTCGAGCTGTGCTTTGAAAACGAAGGAGTGTTTTGGCTAGTTAATTGCATGAGAAAAATTAAGGGGTGAGGTCGTCCCGAGTTAGTACTGCAAAGTTATGTTCCCGCTAGTTAATAGCACAAAACAGTTAACGGATGAGGTCAAGCTGTGCTGGGAAAACGAAGGAGTGTTCCTGCTAGTTAGTTGCCTGAAAACAATTAACGGGTGAGGTCGTCCCGAGTTAGTACTGCAAAGTTGTGGTCCCGCTAGTTGGTTGTATGGTAAGCTCCGGGATGGTTTTTATGGGTTTCCCATCTCGTAATGCAGGTAGGGGTTGTCTAAATTTGCTTCCGCAACTAGAGTCATACATTTTGAGTTTAACTAAAGTGCACATGGTTTCTAAGCACAAAAGAGTGATACATTATTTTGTGAATATCAATAATTTAATAAATACAAATTAATTAGAAATGTCATAATAAGTGGTCAATAAACTTTGCATACGTTAAATTTACATCCTGTTTTATTTATTGTCCACACATCCTCTTGCTCAAATTAAGAAAAGGAAGAAAGACACAAACAACGAATCTGTTAAATAAATTAAAGGGTTACTACATACACAACACAACAAAAATAAAGTACAAATTATAAATTTGTACAATACCTAGGGTCGAATCATTACAAGGACAAAATATAGTCTAGTAGTGGGCAAAAATCTAGTCTTCTTACAGGTTACAATATAACCTTGCCACAGAGCCTTAGCTCAAGTTAAAATATAGCCTTATTGCAGCTCAGAATATTGCCCAGTCTTAGATGAAAATATAGCCATATTGCAGGTCAAAATATATCTATATAAAATATGGCTATATTTTGACCTGTAACAGGCCATATTTTGACCAATGACAAGCCAACATAGAGCCTTGTCTCAAGCCTAAATATAGTCTTATCACAGGTCTAAATATTGCCTTCTCACACGCTAAGTATAGTGTAGGTCAAAATATAACTTAATTAAGGGATATTTTCATAATGTAAATTTGTTTGTAAATTAAAATATAGCCTTTGGTTAACGTTTCAAATATAGCCTTGTTTTAAGTTATTATAGCCCATTGTAACCTTTTGACCCAATATAGGCTGTTTTAGCCTTATTACAGGAAGTCTTATATCAGGTCTAAATGTAGCGTTGTTGCAAGTAAAAAATCGAAACTGTAAACTGTAATTGTGTCGCCATTAATTTTTATTTGCTAGGCGTAGCGAAACAAACCCAAATGTTTAGGCGAAATTTTACGCCAGGCGTATAGTATAATACACTGATTTAATGCGAAGTTGCTAAAAGTGGAGTTAGTAATGTGAAATAAAACTGGAGAATATTGATACAAGAACGAATACCTATTATTTTTTTGTTTTAATATGTTTTCGAATAAAATTTTAAAAGGCCTCGAAAAATATTGGTTGTCCCGGGCAATATTTTCTTTGAGAGGACCTAATTTAAAATAAATTACTAAAATCCTTCTACTTCTATTGTAATAAGTTCATTAACATCAAATTATTAAATCCACATTTTTGCATATATTTCTATCGGTCCAAAAGATAACCAAGCCACCGGCCAACCGAGAAATTTCCCATTTTTCCGTATGGCCCATCCGCGCCTGTAGATGAGCTATATGGGTATTTCACTGTTACTTATGTTAGGATGGTTAGCAATTACTGAAGTTATGTTAGATGACATTACATACTAGATGTTAATAATATTATGATGCAGATATCCGTTTTTACTGTATTTGGTGTTTTCAACACTCTCTGAGATTTTGCGTTTTCTGCTTACAGCAAAAATGTGTATTTGAACCGATAGAGGGCAAGAAAGCGACACTGGCCCATATAGTCAGTTCTCCATTTCCAGTGAAGTTGTTTTGGCGGACAAAATAACGCGGTTTGAAAACAAAGACCACTAAATGACAGCACTGCCACCGATTCCTTGTAAGCCCGAAACGCTATTAATTATGGCAAACACGTAACTTGATCAAAACATGTTAAGTGATAATTTCATTGAATATTAGGTACTCAAAATGAAAGTTGTCTTTTTTTCAGTTTTGTTTCGAATGATACGCTAAAGTTCGTTTTGGAACAACGCGACTGGGTCTTAGTAAATAATAAATGAAGCAAACATCGAATTTTCTATTCCGTTTAAACACTGTTGGCTGTAAAAGCCAAACAACAGGAAGGAATTAACTGGAACGAAAATAATTAGCGAGCTTTTTTTGCTGCTTTTGAAAAGACGGTGCAGCTAACGTAGCGAACGGAATCAGTGGGACAACGCTAACTTTCTTTAATCCATCCATCACGGCCTGTTTGTGCAACTGCCCTGACATTGTTTACACCCGGAGAAAACATAATCACCGTTGAAAAATTAAATTAATGAAAACGGACCCGTTCTTTTTTCACTTTTACAAGAGGCGCAGAAGATTAATTGCTTTCAGGCGTGATTTCGTTATTTAAGGATTTAATTTTTTTTAAACCAACACATTAAGCAATAATCGTGATCAATAAACTTGACACTAAGTTTATAAATTAGAAAACATTTTGTTAAATGTATTTTATTGTTGGTGGATTGTGTAGTTTTTGTTACTGCCAATTTAATAATACACGTAAAGGGTTAATGGAATCGAGGGCCGTGCGGTAGATTCTATCATAGTGATGCAAATCTTCGAAATTCCGCTGCTTAAATATTTTTTTCTTTAAAATAACTTTTGATTACGAAAAAAAAAAAATAACTGCACAAAATATACGAATACTACTTTGATTTTGAAAATGTAAAATACTTTTAAACAATGATCGTGGGCGCCCGCACATATGACAAGGGGGGCACATGCAAAATTAATCAACATGAGATCAAACCTTTGAACTTTACAATATTTCGATTGGTCGCAATAATTTCGATTGGTCGCTCCGCTTCGCTACGCGACCAATCCAAATTTTCAGGATTTTCTAAACTCGAAATTTTACTTCATGCTTAATTTGGGATTGAAAACACTCGTTAGAATCTTTAAATTAGGAGCTTTTACAAAAACAACGAATGTCTGTAAATTTACAGCGAAAAATCGTGATATGTATACCTAAACTAAATATTCAATAAATATTGCATTATTTATCAAATTACTGAGTTATTTAAATTGAAGAAATATGTAAAGTATCAAGGTTGTTATGTTTAAAACACTTTGATTTAAAACAGTGTTTTAAACATGTTTAAAAACAGCCGTGTTTTAAACAGTTTTGTTTTAAACATTAAATTGGTTTAAAACGTTTTTTTTATTATATTAAATTTGCTAAATTATATTCTTTACTACTTCATCAAGATTTTTTGTTGACATTTGAAAATTTTAGCTAAATTGTCAAAGATATTTCAAATTACTACATTATTAAACCTAACATTTTATTACAATAACATATCACAACTGTGTGTGTATAAATTTGGTTTTTAAATACAGGGAATTTTTGTTTCAGGTATACATATGCATACACTGTAAATTTTATGACATTCGTTGTTTTTCTAAAAGATTTCAATTTGAATCTTTAAACGAGGGTTTTCCACTCCCAGACAAAGCATGAAGTAAAATTTCGAGTTTAGAAAAGCCTGAAAATTTGGATTGGCCGCGTAGCGAAGCGGAGCGGCCAATCCAAATTAGGCTTTTCTAAACTCGAAATTTTACTTCATGTGCCACACGTATAAAACACTGAAATGTCGTAAAGTTTAAAATATACGGCTTTAGCAATCTAATATGTAGATGTGAATAAAACGTGAGTCAAATTCTACGCAGAACAAATTGTTTAAAACAGTAATTATAGGCAACCCAATAACTCTGACGTATATTAGGTTGCCTATAATTGTTGTTGTTATTGTATTTTTGAACTTCAGTGTAAATCAATGTTTTCAAGCGTGGCGCATGAAGTAAAATTTCGAGTTTAGAAAAGCCTAATTTGGATTGGCCGCTCTACTTCGCTACGCGGCCAATCCAATTTTTTCATTGAAACAGCGTTTAAAACATTAACTATTTAAAACATGTTTAAAACGTGTTTGAAACATGTTTAAAACACGATTTAAACGTGTTTAAAACAGAACATACAGGGCATTTTTCTTTTGAGTATACATATCCCGATAATTACAGTGTTTTTCTAATTTGCGGGAATTCGTTGTTTCAAAGCGGTTAATTTGGGGCTATTAACGAGTGTTTTCCACTTCCAGATTAACCATGAAGTAAAATTTCGAGTTCAGAAAAGCCTTAAAATTTGATTTAGTTTAGCGGACAACCCAAATTTTCAGGCTTTTCTAAACTCGAAATTTCACTTCAATCACACAAGTGAAACATAACCCCAATTCATGTTATAATGTTTTATACGAACGTCATGCTGCGGTGGTAATGTTGGTATTATAATCGTTTGTCGTTGATATATTGTATCAAGTAATAATAAATTAAGTAAATAGAAATATTAAAATAACATTCAAATTATAGCGGTTATATCGCAATGCTCATGACCTTATTAAACTATAATTCATAAAATGTGTTTTTGGGAGAGGTCAAAATTTGTTTAAAATTGCCACTTTTCAATTTTAACTTACACGTAAAATATTTTTTATTTGATATTTCTTGTTAATGGACTGAAGTTATGTAAGATGACAAAATTTCAGGTTTTCAGGAGTGGCACATTTTAACAACTAAAACTATTATGTAATAGTAATTTTATTCGATTTTAAAATTCATGCAAGAACCACATTGTCGTGAAATACACAAAATATATTGAAAATCATTACTTGTTTTATTCCTTCATTCATTCAGCCATCATGGATTTTTAAAAATTAAGAAATAATGCATTTCTAAAAATATAAATTTCCACAATATTGGCGAGTCCACAATTTTATATTTATTGAAACATACTACAAACCTTGCCTTGGAGCTATTATTGTTTATATTTATTAGCATTATATATTTCCAAGCCTTTTAATTTTCAATATTAAACAAGTAAAACTAGAATAATAATGTTGTTGCATGCGGGAAAATTAAAAGCCTTCCACCCACGCGATTATATATTAAAAATACAAATGCTATCGATTCGACTAAATTTCTAATTGGACTCGACTATAACCAGGTAACAGAGATTTATGTCTCGAGCCGAAGAAATTGCCGATGCTCGTGGCAACTAAAATTTAATTATAGTACCACCATAATTCCTCACCACTTGTAGGTGTTCAATTGATTACACCTCAAAAATATTCCCAATTAGTAATCGTATTCTATTTCACAATCTAGAAAGGCCGCACAGTATACGATTTAACCAATCTAGCGGGACAAAATTCATGGACTAGTTTTTATGGTCCATTTTAGATCATAAATTAATTTTGGATTAATCTAAAAATAGATACTTTTCCAAAAAATGTATTTAAATAAGTCAATAATTAAATTTAGTAACAGATTTAAGGTGTATTACCAACAAAACAAATATTTTTTCTTGTAGTTCATTTTGCATTCAATTAGCGTTTATGTTTGTGGCTGAATTCATGTTGTGCAAGTTTTCTTGTTCATGATGTGTGTCACTGTGTATACTTTTAGACTAATCACGAGCGATTGACTTTTATAAAACATTTTTTGAACACGGAATTTTTATTTTAAGTAATATCCTCGAAATTCGTTGTCTGTTTGAAAGTTTAATTTGAAGCTTTAAACGAGTGTTTCTACTCCCAGATTAAGAATAAAGTAGTAGTATATGCTGTAAATCTTAAGATATTCGTTTTTTTAAGAGTTCAATTTAAAGCTTTATGCGAGTGTCGAACTGCGTATATACTGTAAATCTTCAGATATTCATTGTTTTTTTAAGAGTTCACTTTGAAGCTATAAACAAGTCTCGTCCACTCCCAGACTAAGCATGAAGTAAAATTTCGAGTTCAGAAAAGCCCCGCGAAGGAAATTTGTCTCGGGGCTTTTCTAAACTCGAAATTTTACTTCATGTGCTACGGGTATAAATCATTGAAATATTGTGAAATTAAAAATACACTGTTAAATCGGTATTAAAAAATAATGCTAAAGCAGGAATAATAATATACTGCTAAACAAGAATATTTTAAACTTCACTTGATATCAGTGTTTTATATGCGTGGCGCATGAAGTAAAATTTCGAGTTTAGAAAAGTCCCGTGAAAATTAGTCTCGGATCGCTGCGCGACCCTCGACAAATTTTCTACGCGGGGCTTGTCTAAACTCGAAATTTTACTTCATGATTAATCTGGGAGTAGACGACACTCGTTTATAGCTTCAAGCTGGACTCTTAAAAAAAAGCAATGAATATCTGAAGATTTACAGCATATACACAGTCAATTGACACATAAGAAGTTAGAAAATAGTATTTGAGTTATTTAAAACAGTATCGGATAAGTTGATTTAAACAAACGTAGATATTTCTAACTTAAAAAAAAAACAGCATACGTTTGCAGTTGATAGAACTATATTGTATACATTTTATAGATTTTTATAAAACCTGCAATTTTTATTTAAAGATTTTTTTAATTAACAGTATTTTAAGAAATATTAACAACAAACAAGACGTGTTCACCTAATTTTTATACCTAACAAAAATGTTAAATATCTTAGTAATCGCAAAAAGTCGCACAATTTAACAAGATTGATCGTTAATAAGAAATCTTAAGGATCATTAGAAAACAGGTAGTAGTTTATGACGGTGTATGACACAAAAGAAATGAATGTTTGTAATAAATGTTTATATTTGTTTATTTTATAAATTGAATTATATAAATTGAATGATACGGTATAATACTTACTGTTCGAGATGCTTATGCCGTTGTTTTTCCATGATCGGAGAAGACGGTCAACATTAATCAAGGTATAGAGCACGCTTATCAGAAGCTTTGAATTAACCCATTTCATAAAATTAGAGTATGCTTGAACATTTACAGCGAATACATCGGGATATGAACAGTAAAAAGAAAACATCATTGTGTAATAATATGAGTTGGTATTTTACGTGCATATAAATCCGGACTTTTGTCATAATTATAGATTATAATTTCGTGATGTACAATATTAAGCAAAGAGCATACCAAGTTTGAAGAGGTAATGCTGTTACTATTTGCATATCAAATATCTTCATTAATAATAAAATAAAATGCAAGATGTAGCCTCTCTTTCAGTGTACCTTTTTCTAGAAATATATTTTATTGTATTTGACTTGAATGATTTATAAAATGTCTACATTAAAAGCTTTATTACAATATGAAATTAAGTTTGTTTGTGTGCCGACAAACATAATTACATCTCTTTGTTGATGTCTTCTTGCATGCTGGATATTCGACATTAATGGCACACGAAATTGCACAAATATACAAAATTCTGCAGTGTTTGTTTATGCTCGTGAAGTGAAAGTACGTGAAATGTTTTATTATACACAGACTGTCTAAATTGCAGAAAGATGCTTTGTATATGGCGGATTATGAATGTTTATTTTATAACATTTCTAAACTGAATACTTGTCACGACAGTTCGCACATACCAACCACTTGTAAGTCAAACCACAGAATAAAATGTATATAATAAAAATTAATTAAATTATTAAAAAAAATAATAATATCGACAAAATAATGAAAATGCTATTAAGATAAAGGCTCGACTTTACTTTACACCCCGTGGAATAACATGCATTATAATATAGATTCACACTGTATTGACATATATCACCAATTAAAATCAATAAATTCACTACGGAAATGATAAAATTTCACCTTTTTCAACTTTGAAAATGTAAATAGAAACTTCTATTAAACCTCACTGATTGCTGTTAACCATTACAATCATTACTGGAGACATTGGGGAAGTCGAAAGAAATGTTTGTTAAAGACTTCAATCTAACTTTAACTTAATGTTAGATTTAACCGGATGACGATTATAACACATTTGCACATTATTTATAGAATAACTAACATAAATTAATATACTCTAAAAAATTCATTTGGGCTGAATATTCCACATACTTCTAGGTTAGGTTAGGAGAAAGGTTTGCAATAGAATAAATTGCGTAAAACTCTTTGCGCACGATGATTATTTCACATACTGCTAGGACTCAATATTTTCAAAATTTTTAAACTATTTTTTTTATTTATTTAACATTTCCTGTCGAAATTAATTGCATATCTAGATAGTACCCGTCGAGTACTTTCGAATAATATTTTTATCTATAATACCCACGGGGTGTATAGTAAATTCTTACCAAGATAAATGACGATTTTTCTAATAAATTTGTGAATTGACGATATTAATAAATTTTTGCAATTTTTGAAAATCAGTTGATCTATCTTAATTTTCACAATTTAATTAAAAAAACTACATAATCTCAAACATTTAAGGAGAGTTTAATTTTTAAATGATGCATGATTTAAAAATTAAACTCTCCTTAAATGTTTGAGATTATGTAGTGACGCAATCGGCTTTAAATAAATCAAATCTATGTTACCTACTTGGTTCTAATTTATTTGGAACTCTCTATGTGTTTGTTATAAATGTTGATACATTTTGTTGCTTTATCTGTCTAGGTAAAGTTTTTAGCAACTCACGACATAAGGAAATTTCTCATTCTAATAAACTAATCTTACCAATGGTTTTATGCAGTGGAGGTCCTATATCAATTTTTAGGAGGTGCGAGTCTCATGGTGGCGCCTCTCCACATTACAAAATTTGAGCTCTTTTTCGTTTTTGGCTGTTTTCGGCGCTGCCCCATGATGGCGCCCGGTGCGTTCGCACCGTTCGCACCGCCCAAGGGCCGCCACTGACTTTATGTACAATAATTGCGTAAGAGTATTTTTATTTTACTAGCATACCTAAATTACAACATGAATTAATTTCTTGTTAAATTGGAAAATTTCATCTAGAAGTGTTATAATTGATATATCGGAGGAATGAAAATGATCGGGGCTTAATTACCCCGAGGCGATTTATCACACGCACAAGTTGGCGGTTTGTTATTAACAATGTAAATAAGGCAATTTCGATAATCTCCTTTTTTTAAAGCGACGACAGGTAAAAAGAAGGTGTTCGTCTGTGTGCATGTGTAAAAGCGACGTGTTAAAATTGTTTGCCGCATGATAATAGCGTAATTACTCAATTTACATATATTATATCAATAAGTTATTTATCTTAAATTTAATCGGATTACTTGAATTAAATTTAGAAAGTGGAAATACCTGTTAATGTTTAACCTACGTGCACACACATAACGTTGACTGCTATAATGTGTTAATTCATGTAAAGTGCTAGAAGATTTTTTAAATATAAGAATATGATAGTTTTAAAATTCATTAATTATTTAGCAAGAACAAAAGTTTAATTGAATAACTAGTCCTAATTTATGAGAATAATAAAAATAGCCTTATTATTAGAACTGCCATTACTATAGTTATAGTTTAATACTACTAGATAATGTCTACTTGATCAGTACAAACACGATATTAATATATTGTATTCATAGAACAAAATCTACATGTTATAAGTTATACTATTAATACAATGAAAGTAGCACCATAGCATTTTCTTGGATCTAACCTCACTCTAATTAAACTTAGAGTAATTTACAGGTTATGTTGGTGAACAGATATTAATTCTTCTAAATTAATTAATTGAAATACATCTAACAAGTGTTTTCATTCCTCGATTAAGCAACGAGTAAAATCATTAGGTATGTAGGGTACGATTCACGAGAGGTGTCCCATGGTTTTCTAGATTTGTAGCGCTTTCTGCACCAATACATGTAATACGAAAATAGTTTGATGTCATCAGATTACGTGAGTGAAAAGGGACAGAAAACTTCATAATATGTCTGCTTTGGTTTTTAGATGGAACATGCAAAAACGTATGTTTCGGTATGCAGCTTTAAACTTTTAGGGTTAAATGTCACATTTTGACAATGTCTTCGTAAAATGAAATCTGCAAATACCCAGTCAAAAATTATTTTAATTAATGTGCACAATCGTTTTAAATGGGAGTTTAAGTGGTATAATCCCAATTTCCACATCTACTAAATAGTTCAGGTATTTATAGAAATAAATAATGCATTAAGGTTGATTATGTGTAAGCTTAAACGAAAATGTTAGTTAAATCGAATGCGCATTCGGTAGATTCGGCAAATAGTCATTGGAATAATCTGTTAATACAGGGAATTTTTCTTTTAAGGTAAACAACATACAGGAAACTTTTTATTAGGTTTTTTTTAAGAGTTCACTTTGAAGCAGTTGTATCTGCAACGATTTTTCCTAGTTGTATCAAATTTTGACGTTACATGACAATGTCATACTGTTTAGGTCGCAAGTATATTAGTGTTCTTTCTTTTAGAAAAGCTTTAAATCATAATTTCTTGTGAATTTTTTCTTTTGAGTATACATGTTCCAATTACATGTTGTAAATTTTTAAATATTCGTTGTTCTCTTAAAAGAGGTCAATTTGAAGTTTAAACGAGTGTTTTCCACTTCCAGGCTAAGCATGAAGTAAAATTTCGAGTTTAGAAAAGCCTGAAAATTTGGTTTGGTCGCGCAGCGCGAAGCGCTACGCGGCCAAACCAAATTTTCAGGCTTTTCTAAACTCGAAATTTTACTTCATGCGCCACGCATATTAAACACTGAAAGCACTGAAATATTGGAAACGAGTAAACTTCGCTTGAAATCAGTGTCTTGTACGCGTGGCGCATGAAGTAAAATTTCGAGTTTGGAAAAGCCTGAAAATTTGGTTTGGTCGCTCCGCGCTTCGCGCTACGCGACCAAACCAAATTTTCAGGCTTTTCCAAACTCGAAATTTTACTTCATGCTTAACCTGGGAGTGGAAAACACTTGTTTAAACTTCAAATTGATCTCTTTTAAGAAAAAAAAACGAATGTTTAAAAATCTACAACACGTAATTGGGACATGTATACTCAAAAGAAAAAAATCACAAGAAATTATGATTTAAAGTTAATATACTCGTGACCTAAACAAAATGACATTATCATGTAACGTCAAAATTTGCACAACTAGGAAAAACCGTTGCAGATACAACTGTCGACATACTCTCTACAAAATTTTAACCACACATTCCACATCAATGAGTCATAGGACATCTTTTCCGAATTCCACTATACTATATTTATAATTTATATCATTATAATTTAATACATTCTAAATAACCTTACTTTGCTATGGCTATTGAGGTTATGAATAATAATGATCTCTTGCCTTAAACTAGGGGTACTACGTTATTAAATTATTAGTTACAAATAGTAATCTACTAAAATGTTTTATTAATACAAACAAATTAATATCATCCTTAGGCACAGTGTAAACACTCCTAAAGTTTTCAATTTAACAAGATAATTTACGTGAAAGGTTAACAACTTTTTAATAATAGTTAATAGTCTTCTATCGCAAGTTAAATATATGCAATAAATGTTCATATCAAACACAAACTTACCATAAACTTAGTTTAAATTACAATGTGATTTAAACTGAGCTTAGGTTAAGCCAATCTTGAATAACTGACCCTTAGATTCAGTTGTTCAATACATTCACTTATGTTTAATTTTAATTACATTACAGTTTATACTAGACTTGGTTTAAACTATGACTCACTAACATCCATTTGTTTAATTGTTGTTCAAATCAAGTTTAGCTTATGCTCAGATTTTAATGTAATACAGTACATTTAATGTCATACAGTTTAAACTAAGCTTAACGTAAGCCATGATTCAACAAGTGGCATTAACTGGTGCTAGTAAATCCTAGTAAAGCTTTAAAATGCAGAATTAAATGAAACTATGTTTTTGGCCGCTTTTAATAAAAGTGGTAAAAAATAGAAATAGTTTCATTTAATTTTGATATGAATTACCACGTAGTAACGGTCAATACCATCGTGCTTGTCTTAAGTTGACTTATTAATTAAGACATTGTTTGCATTTTCACGAATAACATTTTCGCAATTTTATATACTACCATCGTGATGTTTAAATTGCAGTATTAGAGTTATTACAAAATAATAGAAACATTGTTGATGTTTGGAAGTCGCAATGAGAGGGTAAAAAATAATTCTGTAGATAAAATAATACTTAACTATTATAAACAAAATTCTTTAATGGTCGTAAGTTTTTTTAAACTATTTTTTCTAATTGGTCGTGGATAAAAATATGGTGATATAATCCTTTGAAGTCACCGGAAGTTTTCACAAATGCAAGCGTAATTTTCTCTCACCTATTTCTCCAGAAATAACCGCGCAATTCATAAGATCTAAAATTAAGTATCACATAAATCCAGAATTTCTACAAAAAGTTATTAAATTAGAGAAAGTCCGGACCAATTTGCTACGAACTTATTACACGTATAACTCACACCACCCAGAATTAACAGATATGAATAACCATTCTGTTTTTAAATAAACGTGTCTAAAATATATGTTTAAGCTATTTATCTGCAGTAAATTATTGTCATAAATCTATGCACTTGCTGCGAAAAATAAGATTAGCAATAAATGAAGGGTTCTAATAATACATCTTTCGATCATAGTAGTACAGATTGTGCGATGGAGATAAACGACTTGATTTGCAATTATCTAGTCATTCTGTTGGAGGATTGAGATATTACATAAATCTAACATACAGGGAACTTTTCTTTTAAGCATACATATCCCGTTGTATACGCTGTAAATTTTCAACCATTCTATGATTTCATAAAAGCGTTCAATTTAAGGCTTCTAACGAGTGTTTCTACTCCTTAATTAAGCATGAAGTAAAATTTCGAGTTTAGCCTGAGAATTTGGCTTAGTTATTAATGTTTAATAAATATTGTACAGGTTGGTTGTGAAACATAGTAAACTATTTTGAACAAAAACCAGTGTTTTATGATTGAAATATTATAATCGTTCATTATGAAATTATAAGTCTAAACTGTAGAGAAAAAAAAAAAAACTAAATCTATTGTGAATTTAATGGCTTTTAATTCAGAATAGATTTCACTTGAAATGCACTTAACAAAGCTATATACAGAGTGATTCAGAATAGGCCTAAAAATAATTCACATTATGTTCAGGAGATCATCTGAAGACAACAGGTTCAATAAACATAGGTATCATTTTCATTATTAACAAAACAATATTTAAATCCAATGAGAAAATCCATCCTAAATAACAAACAAACAACGGGGTTTGTCCTTCATTGCATCACATCCAATCACTTTTTTAATTCAGACGATTTCCTAATTCGATATTCAGGTAATAAGGGGCGAGAATTGAATTTTAAAGAAGGCCTGAAAATTAGCAAGGCAATAAAACAGGGAAAAACACATTGTAAACGGGTACGAAGACATCTGGAACTCCCCAATTCTTAAAGCCCTTGTTACCTGACCCTCAAAAAATATGTATTTATATAAATTGATTATGAGTTATGTGAAGATCAAATTAATTTGACGAATAAAGCACCTTTCTTCGCACTTTTATTTGAATTACCAAATATACATTTCGGACACAAAGTGACCATTATCAATGGATTAACACTGTGTTAATCCATTGATAATGGTCACTTTGTGTCCGAAATGTACATTTGGTAATTGAAATAAAAGTGTGAAGAAAGGTTATTACTGCTTTATTCGTCAAATGTAGTTATATCTTGTAAAACATTTTTCTGTATTACTCCTTGAGAATGACGATAAGTCAAAACTAGTCGGAGAGAATACAAAATAGTAGTGAAACAAACCAAGTGACTTTTATTTAATTATCAATTTTAAATGCAGTAGTAACATCTGTTACATCATTTAAAAATAAAATAGATTCAATACAGTTGAGTGAATTATACATCATTTGTATATAAAATCGGTACATAAAACAAGATTACGCCAACCGCGAGTGTATTTTACGTTTTACTGTGTGATTATGCGTGAGAGTTGTTGATGGAGGTAAAACCAAGAATGAGAAGAGGGAGGTGGAATCAACTGAATAATTACACCATCCTGAAAAGGAAATGTAAAATTGCGAACAGCAGGAATTAAAGATCCTGCTCAGGATATAAATTAGTCCGCTTTTACGCGGATAAACAGGACTTAAACGCTCGCTCTCGAGATGAAAACACAATTTCGAAGTTTATTGCGAATAAAGTAAAGCACAACACAAGCGATATTTTTAATGTAGAATTATTTTAAAAGTGGATTTTTCGGGTTTAATATAGTTCAGCTAAAATTGAACATGAAAGGCTTCTGAAATTCGATTTGCCCAACACAACACAATTGTAAATTAAATTCACTTGGTTTTGTTTAACTTATACAGGGTGCCCGTATTTCGATAGAATGTATGGGGATCTCAGTTATTTGAGAGATAGAGAGTCGGTTAAATTGGGGCAACGTTGCGGATTTTGGGGCCTAACAATAATCTGAAAACAATTTTGAAATATATTTTTTTTATTTAAAAGTTGCACTAACTAGATTTATTCTACTTTTATTATTATTATTCCAAAACTATTCACAAAAAAGTAATTCTTCCATGTTCACTACATCTTAATAAATGTTGATCACTATCACATTTAAGCATTATATATATATTTAACTTTACTGTAAATCAGTGGTTTATACGCGTGGCGCATGAAGTAAAATTTCGAGTTCAGAAAAGCCCCGTGAAAATTTTCTACGCGGGGCTTTTATAAACTCGAAATTTTACTCCATGCTTAGTCTGGGAGTGGAAGACACTCATTAGTTTAAAATACATCACAACTGGTGATGTATATTAACAACAATTATCGGTCCTAGAAGTTGTGAAATTAGTGTGTTACTCAACTGTTTCCAAGGCACTCTTTACAAAAAAAAAAAACATTAAAATTTTTCATATAAAATGTACAATAAACTATTAGTATTATAAATCATTGAAGTCAGAAAAAAATATTCTTTCAAAAAATTTGAAAATCCAAAATGGCTCCCATAAGAAAAATAAAAGTTGGCTATGGTCCCTGGGTAAATGTTATAGTGTGTATGTTACTAGATTTCTCGTTAAAAATTGCCTCTATAATGTCAAAGTTGTAAATGTCTGGAATTAATGGTTTTTAAATAAAAAAATAAAAACGAAATTTCAAAAAATCCGTTTTTTGACAATATCTCCAAAAAGAAAGAAGATATTTAAAATTTGTTTCTAGATTATTATTGGGCCCTAAAATACGCAACTTTTCCCCAATATAACCGACTCTATCTCTTCAAATAACCAAGATGTCTATACATTCTGTTGAAATACGGGCACCCTGTATTTTTTATTTATTATATTTTGTTTTGGCTTAATGCCATTATCAAGAATAAATAAAATATAAATTTATAAATGTAAGAATTCTAAACTGTAATAGTTAATTGAATAATAATTTTCTATAAATGAATAAATCTAAACATACAAGAAATGTTTTTTTAAAGTATACAACATTTACCGATGTATATGTTGTGAATTTTTAGGCACATGTTGTCTTTTAATAGAATTTAATTTAAAGTTACTAACGCGTGTTTTCACTCCTTGATTAGGCATAAAGTGAAGTTTAAAGTTTAGAAAAGGCTGGAAATTTGGATTGGTCGCTTAGCGAAGTGACACGACCAATCATGAAGCGTACGAAATAAAATTTTGAGTTTAGAAAAGCCTACTTCGCGCTTGAAAATCCAAACGTTCAGGCTTTTCTAAACTCTAAATTTTACTTCAAGCGCTTCATGATTTGTCGTACTTTGCTATGCGATCTATCCAAATTTTGAGGCTTTTCTAACCTCTACATTTTACTTTATGCCATGAAGCAGAAACGCTTGTTAGAAGCTTCAAACTGAAAATTTATAGCGTATTGACATTTAAAAATCACATTTCCTGTATAACTCCATTCTATTTCAAAAATGCACATTTTAAAGCTCAAATTGTTGTCCTTGTAAATCATTTAAGAAAAAAACGACTTTGTTATTATTTTTTTTTTTTAGAATCCTTTTATTGATTATAAAACAAGTTATTACATATGAAAGTACACATTTTCGACTATCTCTCGATTTTTTGATTTTGTTTTTTTGTGTTAATATACATATTTCAAGAAGGCGTGAAATCGAATCCTCATTCCGAAAACGCAAATTTGCTGCCATTGTAGCTCTGCTCCTGTTGAAGATATCGACAAAAAACAAAACTCAAATTAAAGTAGACACTGAAACTTAGGCAATGAACCACTATTAAACCGATTGCCCGGAAATTTGTAGAAATTACGCGTTTTATGAAACAATGCTGAAAAAAAGGTTTTTTTGACATTGGAGCTCTCTCTAGAAGCCAATTTTTGCAATTTAAACTTAAATTGTAGTTCAATCCACGAAGAATTTATTTAGTAATAAAGTGCCGAGAGATTCAAACAGATCGGACTTTAGAATTTTTGTCAGCGATGGCAGCAAAGTTTGAAAACGCAGTTTTGAGAAAATGTAATAATAATAATAATCAGGGGCGCAGCCAAATAGTGAAGGGGGGGGCTTTACTTCAAAAATAAAAAAATATCAAGAATAACAAAACAAATACAAATTATTTTTTTTAAATATTGCATTTCTTAAAGTTATAAAAATAAAATGAAATTTTTAAAAAATGTTTCTGCAAAAGTCGATAAATCTAGTAAAACTTAATGATTTTCGTAGACATATTCGCGAAAACAACCCGACACATTTTGACAAAGTTAGAAATCATCGAATAATGTTAATAATTCAGATGATCGAAAACATTGACAAAATTAATTAACATTGAAAATTGATGAATTTCATCAACATTTACAAAATAATCAAATATTCATTTATTGTTTTTAAGGATAGTTTAAATTGAACTTTAAACGAGTGTTTTCCACTCCCAGATTAAGCATGAAGTAAAATTTCGAGTTTAGAAAAGCCTGAAAATTTGGTTTGGTCGCGTAGCGCGAAGCGCGGAGCGGCCAAACCAAATTTTCAGGCTTTTCTAAACTCGAAATTTTACTTCATGCGCCACGCGTATTAAACACTGACAGCACTGAAATATTGTAAGCGAGTAAACTTCGCTTAAAATCAGTGTCTTATACGCGTGGCGCATGAAGTAAAATTTCGAGTTTAGAAAAGCCTGAAAATTTTACTTCATGCTTAACCTGGGAGTGGAAAACACTCGTTTAAACTTCAAATTGACCTCTTTTAAAAAAAACTACGAATATTTAAAATCTACAACATGTAATTGGGATATGTATACTCAAAAGAAAAAAATCACAAGAAATTATAATTCAAAGTTTTTCAAAAAGGAAGAAGACTAATATACTCGCAATCTAAACAATATGACATTGTCATGTAACGTCAAAATTTAATACAACTAGGAAAAATCGTTGCAGATACAACTGTCGACATAGTCTCTAAAAAATTTGAGTGACCAAACCAAATTTTCAGGTTTTTCTAATTTCGAAATTTTACTTCATGCACCACGTGTATATAACACTGATTTAATGCAAAGTTCAAAATATATGTTTTTAGCATGCTGCTTTAGTAGTACATTTTTAACTTCACTTGAAATCAGAGTTTTATTCGCGTGGCGCATGAAGTGAAACTTCGAGTTTAGAAAAGCCTAATTTGAATTGGTCGCTTCGCTTCGCTACGCGACCAATCCAAATTTTCAGGCTTTTCTAAGCTCGAAGTTTTACTTCATACCTAATCTGGGATTTAAATTACTCGTTAGAAACATCAAACTGAAAGCTTTTACAAAAACAACGAATATCTTTAAATTTACAGCGAAAAATCGTGATATGTATACCTAAATGAAAAATTCCCTGAATATTGCATTATTTATCAAATTAATTAATTAATTAAATTGAAGATATTTGTATAATTGTGCGATAATAACTAAAATGCACTAAATAAGTGAAATTGATTGAACATTTTATAAGTTAATGAAATCCTAGAAAATTCACGAAAACTTATAAAAATCAGAGACATTGGTTAAAATAGGATTATTTTTTTTAATTCATGCGCCAAGCGTATAAATACCGAAATATTCAGAATACACTACTTAGGTTTGATCTCATGTTGATTAATTTTGCAAATGTTTATATGGAATATGTAAAAGTATACTTAAATGAAAATAAAAGTCGATAGCCTATGATAGGAGAACTTTAAATACAAGATCGTATTATATTAAAGAATAATGTATTTAAATTCCTTCAATAAAAATATTTGTATATATATATAAAAACAGTATATGGTTCCTAATATTAATAATTATATACATTTAATGAATGTAACCGTTTTTATTTACATTTATGGTTATTTTCAATAAATTGCTTAACAGTTCACAAAAAATGTGTTTGATTTTGACCCCTGTACAAGATTAACAAACATACGATAATTATGAAGTTGACAGAAATTGCTGAGAAATTACGAAACATAACAAAAACCCAAAGTGCCTCTCCTTGCTCATATGTGCACATGATCATGATCATAATTTAGAATTATAATACATTAGTATATTAATCTATTATACAAATATAAATACATAACACAATCCACATTAGACTGTCCTTCTACCTCTTTATTCCAGAGTCTAGACTACCTAAGTAAACAGTTGATATAAATTTTATCAGTTAGTGGAATGGCAATAAATTCCGCAGCATTTTTCCCTCAGACTTAATTTATGAAGGGTAGCGGGAATACAAAGCAAACACGACGTTTCGTACACGTAAGACGGTCGCATGGTTCTCTTTGAGCTTATCGCAACAAACAACAGTTCGTGTTCTGTTTGCAGTTAGTATATGTCATGTAAACAATGTCATCGATGCTTTATTACCTTTTCATAACTTCGTGACTTAAATAATGTTGCATTGTGAATGGACATGTATTTGTTGTCTTTGCTCCTTCGCGCAAAGTGCATCCATGTATGAATTTGTTGATACTACAGAGAGCATTTTGACACGGAAAATCATAACTTGCGTTATTTCTCATAGCGATAAATATTAAATAATTCGTTAATAGTAGCATAAAATAAAGATTTTATTTATTTTCTTAATCGTAAAATAATTTAAAAAAAACTTGGTGCAGGTGCCGGGATGTAGCTAGAAATAATAAATTGTGTACTTTACACAGTATTGCCATATTAAAAGAAATGTCTTCAATATAAAGAATTTTTCCCATAAATAATGACCAATAAAGGAAAGAAGAATATGTTTACATTGTAAATAATGTATTGATTTGGTTTGGTCGCTTCGCTACGATCCAAATTTGCCAGCTTTTTTAAACTTTATATTTACTTCATGCTTAATCAAGAAGTGAAAAACACACCTTCCAATATTATTGCACAATTAAATAATTATGAAGATACGAAAGTATGAAATCAAACTAAATACTTACTTAATTTTATTTAAAATTTAATTTAATAGTAATTTTAGCTTAATTTAATGTAAATTAAAAGTACTTATATCCTTTTTTTCACTTTTATTTTTCGATGCAAGATGTACATTTCGGGTACTATGTACCCATTATCAATAGCTAACTGACTGCGAAATGTACGTCTAGCATCGAAAAATAATATAAGTGAAGAAAGGAATATAACTGCGTTTTATTTATGTGACTTAAAATCTTTACGTAACTCAAATAACTAAATTAATTTGAATTAAAAGTAATTTTTTAAATGTTATAAAGAGGAATTATATTGCATTGTACAAAAATGTACGGATTATTTAATATTTAACCTTTTTATCATAAGGTAAAATTAAGTTATCTAATTATGTGCAAAATATTTACAAAATATAAAAGCGAATTTTTAAATTTTAGAATTATTACATTTATTTTAGTTAATGTTTTAATGAATATTTGCAAAAGTGTCAGCGAGACCAAAAATGCTAGCAGAACGACGATACACTTGTTTTTTCATTTTTACGTTTTTTGTTTATATAGATAATTAAAGCATCTTGAAACTATTTTGTTTAAAAAACTAAAGTTGATATATTTTAGTGAAATAAAAAGAAAACTAGGATAAAATACAAGTAGAAAAAAAATTATAAAATTACAGATTATGTAGTCATTAAATTAATTAAATTTATACAGAATTTAATCAATTTTAGGATTCATTAAAGAAAAAATAAATATCTCAACTAGTTTTTTATCCAGGGATTTTTTCCTCTCAATTTACGCATCGTGGTGAATATATTGTACATTTTCAAATATATTGTTGTTTTTGAAAATGCGTTCAATTTGTAGCTTCTAACGAGTGTTTCCAATCCTTGGTTAAGCATGAAGTAAAATTTCGAGTTTAGAAAAGCTTGAACACTTGGTTTGGTCGTTCCGCGAAGCGGAGCGACCCAACCAAATTTTTAGGCTTTTCTAAACTCGAAATTTTACTTTATGCGCCACGCGAATAATACAGTGAATTTTAAACTAAACCCACCCTTCATGTCTGATACGGACGTCAATACATTCTACAAATGTTTACTATTTACTAATATATCTTTACTATAATATATCTCTTTTAATAACAAAGAAATAGTATTATTAATACATAACCAGTTATCGTTGGTTTTTTTCGTCTGACTATTTGAGGGGGGTATTTAAGGCCTACTTACACCAAAAATGTTGAACTCAAGTTCGAGATGAAAGTTCCTATTGTTTTCATGTCACTTTGAACTCGAGTTCAGAGTTAAATAAGTTCAACGTGTTTGGTGCAACGGGTCCTAAAAAATTCTGAGCGAGTGAAATCTAATGATAAGTTGTCAAATCTCATACTTAACCTTTTCAGCTCTGGAATTTTGCTGGTGTCCAAAAAAAATGTTTTGTACACTGCATCTTATTTATTACTATCTCAGATATACAGAGAGTTTTTCTTTTAAGTATACATATCTCAATATACTGTGTACGCTGTAAATCTTCAGGTATTCGTCGTTTCTACAACTATTTCAAATTGAACTTTCAAACGAGAATTTGCCACTCCCAGATTAAGCATGAAGTAAAATTTTTGAGTTTGGAAAGTCTTAAATTTTTGGTCGCGTAGCGAAGCGGAGCGACCAAACCAAATTTTCCAAACCATCATTTGCAAAAACCTATACAAACATGTCAAAATTGATATTCTACAAAATATTTACACTGTAAGGTCAAAAATCGTTGGCAGTATTGAATTCTGTCTTATGATTTTAATCATATATTCTTTTCATCACTGTTTGTGAACTTGACCCTTTCGGCCCTGACGGTGGCATTTGCCACAACTAAAATTTCATAAACATACTGGAAATTTTTCTTTTAAATATACATACATCTATGCATGAGCTGTAACTTTTCCAACAATCGTTTGTTTTTTTAAATAGTTTAATTTGAAGTCTTAAACGAGTGTTTTCCACTCCCAGATTAAGCATGAAGTAAAATTTCGAGTTTAGAAGAGCCTGAAAATTTGGTTTGGTCGCGTAGCGCGTAGCGCTACTCGACCAAACCAAATGTTCAGGCTTTTCTAAACTCGATATTTTACTTCATGCGCCACGCGTACTAAGCACTGATGTAATGTGATGTTCAGAATTCACGTTTTTAGCATACTGCTTTAGTTGAATATTTTGATCCTCACCTAAAATCACTGTTTTATACGCGTGGCGCATGAAGTAAAATTTCGAGTTTAGAAAAGCCTGAAAATTTGGTTTGGTCGCGTAGCGCTACGCGCTACACGACCAAACCAAATTTTCATGCTTTTCTAAACTCGAAATTTTACTTCATGCTTAATCTGGGAGTGGAAAACACTCGTTTAAGACTTCAAATTAAACTATTTTAAAAAACAAACGATTATCGGAAAAGTTACAGCTCATGCATAGATGTATGTATATTTAAAAAAAAATCCCAGTATGTTTACTAAATGTTGGTGGTAGCAAATGCCACCGTCAGGGCTGAAAGGGTCAAGTTCACAAACAGTGATGAAAAGAATATATGATTAAAATTATAAGACAGAATTCAATACTGCCAACGATTCTTGATCTGACAGTATGTAAATATTTTGTAGAATATAAAGTTTCATATGTTTGTACAAGTTTTGACAAATTATGATGGTATAATAAATGTATCAATTGTGATTCCGTTTGTTGGTGTTATTAAATTAAGTCCCAGCAGACCACTCCGGAGATGACTGGCCGGAATTACTCAAAGATATCCATCCATCCATCCGTTCATCCATCCACACATACACACACGCAAACCACGCCGAATACCATTCATCACTGTCAATTTATTTTCGATGATTCTCACTTTTTACTCGGACGCCTAACGAAGTTGAATAAGGGCATGCACTTTGTGTTATTATTATTGGTATTGCCCTTCTCTCTACTTATTTTCCTTATCATATTTATTCCTACTCTAGAGACCTGGATAGGATTCGAATCATTTCGGGTTTTAATCCTTTGGAGGATTTAAAAGAGGTATTCGAATACTTAAAAATTTCAAAAAAGGATTCGTGATCTGTATTCGTTATAATTATTTGAAAAGATTCGTATTCGTATCCAAATAAGTTATTCAAATCCTTTTAAGATTCTATTTCTCACATGGTATTCGAATCATTAAAAAAGGTTAGAATCATCGCTACTACACAAAGAATACGCTGATTAGTACAGTTTCTTTGATTTATTCATCTTTTTTAAACATGTTTGCACTGTTTTGACATAAAAAACAATATCGACCGAAAGTAACAACACAGACATAAAATGATAAACAGTGTTGACGTACATTGATAATATTAACATAAATTGACGGTTTCAAAATAAAACAACAACATTTATTTAAAAAGAAACGGTAATTTGCAATTACTTAATCGGATCAGTATCACATTAATTCATTATATTCACATAATTTGCTTTTAAATATCTATCTGAGTAATTCGAGCAATAATTTCGTAACATTTATACTATGTCTTAGTTTCTTAAGTCTAGTATAATAAATTTAGAGTATGCACATTAGCACGAAACTTGATTCTTTCCTACAGGTAAGGACTTATTTTACAAAGAATTAATTTATGAAAAAACACCGCGAAGTGCAACAGACGCCGATCACTCATACTGAGTCATTTCTTTTCTTTTAGTTTATGACTTATATGTTGGTACTTTCGAATGCCGAAAATCAATCTCAAACAAGAGTGCTGGATTTATGAATTGTCTTTTTCTTTTAACAAAAATTGAATACAACATCGCATAGACGCATAGCATTGACGTGCAAAAACACAAGTGTATCACACAATATAGTCTTAAGTTTCTGAAATAAACAGCGGCGATTTTAAAATATGAGTCTAAGATTAGCATATGCTCTATTAATGCGCATGGATATGTGGTTATAGAATCGAAGATCAGAATCTATTTGAAGTCCTAAGCTACACATGTTTTTATTACAACACCATTTGGTCTATCATTGTTCACAGATATTGAGATTTGAGGTAGAATTTCCCCACGTATTATTGTCATCAAAAAGTATTGCTTCCGTTTTGGAATTATTAATTAATAGTGCATGTTCCCTGCATTTAGCTAAAATATTGGAAAGATCAAGATTTATTTTGTTACATACTGAAATTACATCCTTCTCCGCAAATGTGTGTAACAGTTGGGTATCATCAGCAAAGAGGTGGAAGGTATTAATATTAATGCTAGAAAATATTTGTGAGGTATACTCGTAAATGAAAAACAAAAGTGGGCCCAAAACTGATCCTTGCGGAACACCCCTATTTACCTCTACTTCCTCGGACATACTATTATTAGATTTTACCAATTGCGATCAATTTTTCAAGTAGTTCTTAAAGAAATTAATATAAATCTGATCAAATAAAAAAAAGGACAATATAGATATTAATGTGTTATAATCTAATGTATCTAACGCCTTCGAAAAATCTAATAGTATTAGCAATGATAAAAGACCTTTGTCGCGAGAAAGAACTATTTTATCGGTAATATCTGTGAGGCTAATGGCACAACTATAGTTTTTACCAAAGCCGGACTGTGTCATAGGTAGGATGGAGTTATCATACAAGTAACGTTTTATTTGTAGTTCAATAGCTTTTTCTATTACGTTGGAAAGGGTGCAAATTAGGCTAATAGGTCGTAGATTACTCGGATCAGAGATATTACTTTTTTTAATGTAATGGTACAATGTATGATTTTTTCCAGGCCGAGGGGAAAAATCCCTGGGCGAGACAATTATTGATAATATGTGTAATGTACGGAGTAATAAACAGACAACACAACTTTAGCATATTTGTACTTAGAACCTGGCAAAGATTCAAATAGATTATCTATAATCCTGGGTATATCTGACTCGCTAACCTCTGTGAATGAGAACTTTTCCAATAAAGGGGTAAGTGAATTTGATTTATAATAGTAATAGTAGTTGACTGTAGAAAATAAGATAAAATTAATGAAATAATTGCTGACTACATTTACATCTAAGACATTACTGACTTTATTATCATATTTGTGAAAACTTTGTATGTTTAATTGTTTCAGCATTTTCCATAACCAGGGTTGTCAAAAAAAAACGTTTTTTTTTCATTTTAATTAAAACAAACAGTTTTTTTTACAAAACGTGCTTTTGTCATTGAAACAGCGTTTTAAACATTAAAAATTAATAACATGTTTAAAACAAAACAGTTTAATACACAACCGCTGTTTTTAAACATGTTTTAAACACCATTTTAAAACAAAGTGTTTTAAACATAACAACCCTGTCCATAACTCTCTTAGGTTATTTGATTTGAGACAAAATTCAAAGTAAGCTTTTTTTCTTTGTTAATACTTGATTTAGTCAGATAAGGTAATTTTTAATAATAATTTTCAATAATTAAACTAAATATTCCCTTAATGATACAAATAACTGAGAAAATATATAGGGAAATAAAAAGTAGCATGCATGAAAATGATAAATTAATTTTAAAATTAACTTTATAATATTTTTTTAAATGGAAATAATTTATAAAACATGCATGAAAATGAATTCTAGATGCGAGTTTCAGAAATCTTCTTAATTAACTCCTCTCCATTGCTGGCTGCATATTTGACAAAGTTGTTATCATGAGCCGACCAAGCACTGTAAAATCCCAAATTATCCTGCGCCAATTTTTATAGTTTATATCGTGATAGCTATAGATCATCGCATAGTAATTAATTTACGCTGATTAATTATTTGTTCAACGCAATCAGCTGACTGCGTTTCCACAATGACGATAGGTGGTTTATTTGGCTTTGTTTTCGATTTTTTCGATCTGTAGCATTTGTTTTGTGGAAATATTATTTATTTTTAAGTTATTCTTTGTTATATCATCATTTGAAATATTTAAGTTTTCATTAGGTTCTTCTATTAAGCCAATTATTCGTACATTATTTTCTGGAGTTTGTTGCTCCAGCTGATCAATACGTTTTTGTAGTGAATGTTTTTTTGCATCTAAAGATGATATCTGGGCATTTAATTGACTTGTGAATTCAATTTTCACCTTAGTTACAATTTTATCTGTTAGCGTAGAAATTAGTTCGTCATCTTGAAATATATCCATGACTGCCTCCTTTATGATAGCGATAATGTCAGTTTTTTGTTCTCTGTGAACGGCATAGTTCTAATTTCAAAAATATGTGTGGGTGAATACTCACAGATTCTGTAGGTAACTTTAATACTTAATTTGTTCGGCAATTTACTCAATAAAGAAGAATATTTTAAGGAGCACTAAAAGCTTGAGTTCACTCACTCACGAACCATCACGGAATGGTGATATATAATATATATATAATAATTTCTCAAACATTTTACATCATGGTGGCGCCACCGTTAATAAACGTTGATGGTTCTACAGATCTATACATTTTTGGTTTAATGGAATCATCGAATTAGTATTAGTATTATCATGATGTTTCACGATTTTGTACTTCTTACTAGCTGAGAATATATCATTTTTCAACACCTTTCCTTACAGCTCCACTCAAATAAACATACATCTTTTCTTCGCCCAATTCCTTCTGATTTAAAATTGGATCCAGCATGATTTAGTTATCTGCGGACACGTCGCACATCGGAAATTCGTTTCGCGTTAGACGAACAAAATAAAAGGCGAACAACTCCTCCTCCGGGTGTCTCCGGCTATCTTGATTAAGGGAAAGGGAAATAAATAAATGGTGTTTTGCGGTGATTACTCACGTTTGCAGGCCCTTCGGTGGGTAATCGCCTTCGTTGGATCCCTGTAGAATCCTTCTCTGCAATAGTGACAGTGTCTTCCGGACGTGTAGTGTCGACACTTGATGCACACTCCTCCCGAAATCCTTCCTGATAGTTTGTAGAGTTCCATGTTGAAGCGACACCGTCTTGCATGTTGATTACACTCACAAGCTAGAAGAAAGAGCAATAATTAATGTTAATTATATTTAAATGTAGAATTTTAAACACAAATAAAAAGTAGTCATGTTTAGGCTATACTCTAAAACGGCTGCGCAAATACCGTGAGATCGAATGAATTTATTATCAAGCAAGCTATGCAGTTTGAATTTAGGGTGGTAGCACTGGGTAGCACCTTATGAAACTTGATGCTAATTCGACAAATTAAATAATTTGAGTTATTTATGTCACAGCTTTTGAAGACTGATAATTGCAAACAAAAAATCAGACCCCACTCAATTATAAATTCATGTGATCGCCTGTTATAAGTACAGAAAGAAAATAATATAATAAATAATAATAATAAATGTTGTATTACAAATTGACAATAATTTATTCCTAAACAATAGTACGTAGTAAATATGACTAAAAATAACTTAAAAAACTTTAGTTTCCTGTAAAAGTAAATGTTTACATCCTACGCAGTATATTTTGAATTTAGCATAACATGCAGTTTGTATACGCCTGGCGCACGAAGTAAAATGTTGATGTTGAAAAGCCTGAAAATTTGAATTTGTTAGCGCGACTCATTTCGCTTGCGCTCCGGCAATTCTCAATTTTCAGGCTATTTTAACTTAAAATTCTACTTCATGCTTATTCAAGGAGTGGACCTACGAGGTGGAAGCTTCATTCGCAGAAAGTATAAATAATATTGGCCCAGAATGGGTTCCTAAGTTACAAAAACTAGTTGTCAAATGATTTAAAAAAAAAGAAAAGTGGTTAAATTTCACTAATATTAAGTGTTTTCTAGTTGTGAAATTAATGTACCCTTTTTCAGGATTTGGAAAATAACTAACAATTAACGAATGAATTTAGATTTATAGAACGTATAAGATTTTTAGTTTGTTAATTTGACAATATGATATAAAATTGGCAATCTTATCAAATCATTTTTTATTTAATTTTTCAATTTTCAATTAATTTTCGACTGGCCTTTAGTAGTTTCATATAATTTAAAAATTATCCTTATCTGACACATTTAGAAAATGTAATGACTGTTGAAATATTGTATTTGACATAGAGATATTTTCATTTGTTTTCCTGTTAAAAAATAATTATTCAAACTTTAGATTTTGATAGAACTTACAAACATTAGTTTTCTTAATACTAATCACTAAATTATAAAATTCGATTCATTTATTTTCTGCCTACATTAATCAATGAAATAAAAGTCTCAACAAATTATCCAATTAATTGTTCACAAAACCAAATAAATAGGTACTAATAAATTAGCAAATTGAAAGCAAACTTGATTGGACTATTGTAAAATGTATTGTAGATACAGTTAAAAAAAATTCTAGAGTGCTATGGAAAATAGTGTAGGTTGGCTACTCTGAAATTTGACAGTTAAACTCAATTTAATATTAAACATTACCTTGACCTTTTGTTTACGTTTTCTCTAAAACTTGCGGAGTGACATAAATGCAAAAAGACGGTTATTTTTGCCTTTATGTTATTTTGCAAGTTTTAGAGATTAGAGTGATAACGTAAACAAAAAGTTGAGGTTATGTCTGTCTCGTTTTATGTGTCGATTACTAAAGCTTGTAGCCAACCTAAATTAAAAAAAAAGATGAAACTAAGATGTTTTATTTTTTATTGAACATACAATATAAAAACAGAGTAATTCATTTTGACGATATAATTTAATATCACTATGAGATTATTATTTATAAAATAACTTTACACCAGCTTTTATAAAAATCATAACAGTTTATATTTTCTCTTAAAAATAACAATAATAATAATAATAATAAGACTGAATATCGACTGAAATTTGTATGTTGTTTTCTCAAAAATATAATTTCTTCAGATATCCGAGAGAATATGGTAATAAATAAAACTAAACAAAAATGTTGCTCTTCGGTGATTTACTAAGTTGAAACAATTTTAATTTTTAGATTAATTCATTTATTTTATAAATAGAGAAATACAAAGAACTTAAATGCTTTCGAGTTTACTTTAAGGTACATGACAAACTAGTTGAGAAATTAAATTCTCTAAATTGTATCATCTGTTGATTTTGCACATATTTTGTCATAATTATTATTTTATTTTAAATCAACTGCATATTTTTTTTTTGGAAAAAAAAAACGTGTAAAAATTACCTATAAAGTGAGCTAAAGGAAATCTGTCAATTTTTATTCATTCTTAAAACGTTCGCTTAATGTAATAGAATTTTCTTTTTATAACATTTTTTATAAAAAAAATAATTACCTATAAGAATGAGCTAGAGATAATATGTCAATTTTTATTTATTATTAAAACTTTCGCTACATGTAATGGTTGAATTTTCTCTTTATAAAATTTAAAGAATAGCATGATTTTTGATAAAATTAATTAAAATATTTTTGTACTATATTCACTTTTGTGTAAACTCATTGCATTTTATATCAATTCTATTGATTTTTCGAGAACTTTTTAAACAAAACATTGTCCATGACAACCGTTTTCTTTGCAAACGAAATTTAATTGTGAAGGCACAATTTTGAAAAACAAGTTGATTTTATTTAAATTAAGTAAACATGTATTAAATTACATTTGATTTACCACTTTAAGACCATCGTATTAATTTAAGTGTTCAATAATATTCAAACGAGAGTTTTCCATTCCTTGAATAAGCATAAAGTAAATATTTTCGGCTTTTCTAAACTCGAAATATTTACTTTATGCGCCAGGCGTATTCAGCGCTATTTGAGTGTGGAGTTTTAAAAACGCTTTATTCATCTTAATAATAACACAAAATAAACAAGAAAGTAGTAAGAAATTAATATTTTGCAAATTTCTAAACTAACGATCAACTTCTTCTATCGGTGTTTAATAAAATTCGAGCAACCGGTAAATCAAATACAAATAAATTTTTATTAATTTTCAAGATTATTGTCAACTTTAGATTCATTTCTTAAACTCTTTCTCAATTTTGTAAAAACTTGATCGTATTTGATTTGTATTAGGCCCCTTAAGACGAAAACCTGGCTACACCACTGTCAATAATAATTAACTATTTATATTGACTACAAGTAATTTTAATTTAGGTTCTGTAATCTTAAATGATTATTCAAAATGTAAATATTGTTTAATCCAAATAGATCAAGTAGCGTCGATGATGAATACAAATAAAGAAAACAAGTTTGTATCCCATCCCCATTAATGATTTAAAATTTATTAAAAATCCCAAGCATTCATCATGTTACAAGCTTTCCAGTAAACCATTGGAAAATAATTATAAACGCGCTTTAAGAAAGATAAACCTTATCGCCTTTTTATCGTTCCTCATCGTCTGTAATCTGCGTTGGGAGCCCATTAAAGCGTCCAAATGAAATCACAGAATCCACTAATCTTAATTTAATTCCGATGGTAATGATTCCGGTAGAATTATAAGAGATAAAGCGTTATCTGTGACGAAACCAGATTATACAATTACGGTCACACGAATGCTTGGGCCTTTGCGTCCGTCCCCGTGTGGGCGGATTTTTATAACTCGTCAAATGCACGGCGCGGCCAGACAAATTACCAGGATTAACGATTGTCTCCTCCTAAAGTGAATCGAGGGAAATAATAATCCTTGAAAGATTAAATAAGACACTTTTATGGTTGGATATCGTTTACACTTTCTTTTGTTACGTTTGTTTAATACGTAGACAGAGGTTTTTTTTATTGTGTTTGTCACAACCTCCACAAGAGCTTAATAAAGTTGTTTATACATAGAATCCCTTTATATTACTGAAGAAAGAATTAGATAACCATTATGAACACATTTATTTAGGCAAACCTTTCACGTAACTCTTATATGTAGAAAAAAAAATGTTTTATATACAAAACATTGTTAATTAAAATTTATCTGCAAATTGAAAAAAAAATTATCACATACAAATTGTAACGCAAGACTAAATGCTAATGTAAACCCTTGAATTAAGGCTAGGATTCAAATACGAATAATTTAAATAGTCGAAAATTTAAATATTAAAATATGAATATTTTCAATCACATATTTGAATATGTTTTTGAACGAATATTTAAATATCCGAATAATTCAAATACTCATTTAAATATATTTTAAATGAATATTCGAATACTTAAGTTTAAAAAATTCCCAGTCTTAATAGTATTAGGGGGACCGGAAAGTAATGTCGTTCATTTTACATTAAATTCAAACACAACATTTTTATCGATATTTTAATTTAATTAATAACATAATCACCCTCATTTTCTACGACCTTTTGCCATCTAGTGTGCAAGTTTTCAATCCCGGATCGATAAAAATCACCAGGTTTCTCATAAAAATATCTGGAGATGGCATTTTCAACTTCTTCAGAATTTTCAAATTTTTTTCCACCTAAAAAGTGCTGTGGCGATCGAAACAAGTGGAAATCAGATGGCGCAATATCAGGTGAATATGGTGGGTGCGGCAATACTTCCCATCCTAGTTCATTAATTTTTGCTAGGGTTCGTCTTGCATTGACGAGTTGCAAAATTACACCTTTTCAGTTAACAAGAGCTGGGTACTTTTCAATTAAAGATTGATGTACTCTATCCAATTGTTCACAATAAAGATCTGCATTAACAGTTTGATCAGGAGTATTCCACCAAACACACAAAAGCGCCTTTTTGGGGTGTAAACCTGGTTTTGCTGCAGCACGTGGCGCATCATTTGGAGAGAGCCTTTTGCGTTTTGGGTTATAGTTAAGGACCCATTTTTCATCCCCGGTAATCAGCCTATCAAAAAACGCTTCTGTGTTATACCGCTGAAGCAATAAGTTGCAGGTATTGGAACGATTAGATTTGTTTTCCTCGGATAGATTGTGCGGGACCCAAACACCTGGTCTGCTTACTTTACCAATCTGCTTCAAATGTTCCTGAATGGTTGACCAAGGTGCGTTAAGATTGTTCGAAAGTTCTTCAATTGTCTGACATGGATTTGCTTCCACTTCCGCCCTTAATGTCATTATCCAGAGTTGTTGGTCTTCCTGATCGATAAGAGTCAGAAACACTGAAATCACCGGATTTAAACTTAGAAAACCACCTTTGGCATTTACAAACATCTAAAGCATTCGGATAAATATCGCAAATGCTTTTGGTAGCAACCGTTGCATTACTACCCTTATGAAATTTAAAAAGCATACGATGCCGAATATGTATCTCTTCTGGTTTTTGGCTGACCATTTCACCAAATATTAGAAAAAAAGCTTTGAAATTTTATAACTTACAAGAAAACAAATCACTCTATCCTTAAAATGCCTTTGACAGTACTTTAAATTACCAAATGAGCTGCTAGGCGACCACAAAGACCAACATGCGCAAAAACGACATTACTTTCCGGTCCCCCTCTAATATATTTCGAACCTCACAATATTACAGTGTTTTATTTAGTGATGGGCAAGATCGATCAACAAAGATCGATCCGTGCAAGTCATCAAGCCGCTCGATCTTTTTGATCTTTTCGATCTTGATTAAGTAATTCTTCAACTTTCAAAGTAAATAAACTACTTGTATTTTGCTTCTATTTTTGCAGGTAAAATGTATTCGGAAAATCAAATAAAAAGTTGATATTCTGTATTAAATAATTCATAAAATAAGTGATAAAAGTAAAATAATAATTAAATATTTATAATTATATAAAACTGTAATCATAACTACTAACAAATGGCCCTAAGAAAACAAAAATTCGTGTTGGAAAATCACTCCCTTAAAATCTACGCTGTGAAAGACCTCTTGTAAAAAGACTCCTGGAAAATCACCCCCGAAAGAAACAACCCCGTCGAAAATTCACCCCCTCAAAAAACCACCCACTGTTAAACCATTCCTGAAAATCTCCCCACAAAAAAACCACCCACCATAAAAATCACATTTCGCAAAAAAACAGCCTCTCGAAAAACCACGCCTTGTAAAATTATTACTGGCGAACCCTGTAAACCATTCCAGAAAATCACCCCTTCAAAAAACCACCCACTGAAAAACCATTCTTTAGAAACACCTCCCCCCCCAAAAAAACAACCCCCTATAAAAACCAGCCCCCATAAAAATGATTCCCTCAAAAAACCACGCCTTGTAAAATTATTACTGGTAAAACACCCCTAAAAATTTTCCTAGAGATTCCAATTTGAACTGGATTTGGAAAGATGCTATTCTTAAATCAATCATTATGGATTTTTTCGACGATGAGCCATTAATTAAACTAATATGCTAAGATAGTTAAGTGTATTTGCAATTAAAAAGCAGATAAAATGTTACATTTTGTAACCAACTATGTTTTTTTGTAATAAATGAAAATAAAATAAATAAAGTATGTGTATTATACAGGGAATTTTTCATTTAAGTATACTCATGCATTTAAAATAAATTTGTCGACATTAGTTGTTATTTAAAAGAATTCAATTTAAAGATTTAAAAGAGTGTTTTCCACTCCCAGACTAAGCAAGAAGTAAAATTTCGAGTTTAGAAAAGCCTGAGAATTTAGTTTGGTCGCTCCGCGAAGCGGAGCGGCCAAACCAAATTCTCAGGCTTTTCTAAACTCGAAATTTCACTTTTTGCGGCACGCGTATTAACACTGATTGAATGTGAAGTTCAGAATAGAGGTGTTTGGCATACTGGTTTAGTAGTATATTTTGAACTTTACTTGAAATCTGAGTTATATACGCGTGGCGTATGAAGTAATATTTCGTGTTTAGTCTGGGAGTGAAAAACTTTAAAGCATCAAATCGAACTTTTAAAAAAAATCAACTAATATCTGAAGAAGTTAATATACCGAATGTTCGATAAAAAACGCCCTACGCCATAACTCTTGAATTTATTGACCGATTTTATTGAACTGAAAACCAAAGTCAATGACCTTTTTGAAATCTTTTATTTAAAATTATAATTAGTGTGCCTTATAAAAAAAGAGGTTATGCCATTAATAATAACGAAACAACAAATAAGTACTCACGTTAGAACTTAATGTAGTACAAAAGTAAAGGAAAAATGTAAATATTTTGTAATTTCAATATTCCATTACAAAAAAAAAACAGTATTTATTAAATATTAAGTTGCATTTAATATAATAACAAACTGTGAAGAAATCTACAAAAATCTAGATATCGAAAATCTCGACATGTTAACGGTCCACTCAAAGACTAAGCAGTACAAAATTTGTCGAGGGTCGCGCAGCGTCCTGAGACAAATTTTCACGGGGCTTTTCTAAACTCGAAATTTTACTTTATGGGCCACGCGTTTAAAACACTGGCATATTGTAAAGTTTAAAAAATACTAGCCTTTATTTTGTTTAATTGATTGACAAATTGTGTTAAATCTTTTGAGCTGATTATACATGCTAATTCTATTTATAAATTTTGATCAGTATTAAAAGTCCAATTTTGTTTCAAGGCACACTAAATTTATTGCCAAAAAATCATGTGAACAAGATTTATTTTTTAATTGTTTCCTAGCATTAATATTACATTAAAATCAACATATCGAGCATAATTGGATTCAGAAAAACAATGTCCAATGTAATAAAATAAGAAAAGTATATGCAGCCATTTAAAATTTAAAGTTGACTGTTATTTGGCAATAAAGTTAATTTTGGAAAAATATAGAACTAGTATCAATTTATGGTATTGAAACTGCGATCGACTTTGTTTTTTAGTTCATTCAAATCCATCAATAAATAAGAGAGTTATGGCGTTGGGCGTTTTTTATCGAACACCCGGTATACCGGATAAATATCTATATATATCCAATATTTTGAATTACATAAATATCATGACATCGTCCCAATCATGCGAAAACCATGAATCTGAAAATTTCAGAAAATTGCATTTGAATGTTGAAACCACTGTGAAAATTAAGAAAACGGTTTGTTTGAATATTTTTGGCGCCAATACCTTCCAAAGGCTTCTAATAATAAACTGGGTTCCCTTTGTTAAATAATTTTCATATTATGGCACGACGTATAAGCAGAAACACATTCAGATCACAAAAAAAACTGAAAAACGTCAAATTTGCAGATTTATGGTTTTGGCATGAGTGGGACAATATATCGAAACCCTAGTGGCAGGTCGGGAGAATTCTAGTCTGCAATTTATTTATTAATACTCACTTTTTCGTATTTGCAAGATTTTAAAATACTAATCAAAATTAATTATAATTACATCAAAAGGCATAATTTAAATTTATTATATGTATTAATTAGTTTAGTCATAAGTAAAGAGTATTTAAATAACAGGTAATTTTTTAGTAATGATCAAATAAGATCGACTGTGTGATCGGCTCGATCGTTTTGATCGGCTCGATCGTCTTGATCAGCTTGATCAGCTTGATCGTTTTGATCGGTTCGGTCGTTTAATCGGCTCGATCGTTTTGATCGGCTCGATCTTTTCGATCGGCTCGATCTTTGGGAGCGACTCGATCTTTGGGAGCGGCTCGATCTTTTCGATCGGCTCGATCTTTACGAGCGGCTCGATCTTTGGGAGCGGCTCGATCTTTTCGATCGGCTCGATCTTTGCGAGCGGCTCGATCTTTTCGAGCGACTCGATCTCTCTGATCTGCTCGATCTTTTTTATTAGCTCAACCATTTCGAGCGGCTCTATCTATTTGATCGACCTGCTCGATACTTCAACTGATCGATCATTGCTTGATCGATCCTTGAGATACACGATCTTGCCCATCACTAGTTTTATTATCAATATTTATTTATTTTATAAGCATGAAGTAAAAAAAAGCGTATACATACCGGGTGAAAGAAAAATTGCCTCTATATATAATCATGGTCAATGGGAAAATAATGAGGTCAATCGCGGAACTTTGTGGCTTCCCAAATCCTAAATAGCATTAATCTATGTATCAATATCATCTCTTATGAAATCTATTTAACTAATAATGAAAAAAAAGTAATCAAACGTATCCACAACGATATTACACGTACATACATAATAAACAATACCCACAAGGAAGGTCGTTCCTCTAACAAGAAATTCCTATCCAATCGAACCTCCAGCTTCAATTAAATTTTAATGTGTCCGTGTAATTAAGTGTAATTAAATATTGTACTACGCATTTTATTACTTAATACCTATAGAATTTCCGAATTGTAATTAGCTTTTTTTTTATAGATATATGGGTCGCCCTCGTCTACACGTCTTTATCTATTCCGTTCTTTCGGTTTACCTCCCAGAAGGCATTATGCTCATAAATCTGTGGAGGATTGATACGATTAATCTAATTCAAATGTAGACTCGTAATGGAAGGTTAATTTCATTGATACCTGGCCCTCAGCCAGAGAAGGAACGAATCAGAAAAGGTAAGTCCGGTTCGGATTTGGGACGGCTAACATTTGAATGGGATTTAAAGGTGATGGCTGCAATGAATTTGTGTTGAGATTTAGATCTTTTGTTGATACAGTAATAATTTGTGAAGACTCATCAGATCAATGATAAGAATATTAAAATATACTATCTACATTTTAGGCTTATTTATTTAATACATTTGAAACGTATTAGTATTAATTATTAATAAGCTAATTATAATTTTTATATCATTTCGTATTTCAAACTTTTGTTTATATATTAAAAATAGTAGATAAAGTATCCCTTTATCTCCGTTGTCAACAACTCTACATGGCTATATTTATAAATTTAAATACAAACGAATCTTAAACATAATAAAATAGATTAAGAATACGAAATGAAATTAAATAATATATGCAATTCGGAGATCAAGCTACATTTAAATTTTCGGAGATCCTATATATAAAATATCTATATATAGATATTTAACAATATCTCCTCATAATTTAAAATACCGCCTGATCTCCGAATTACATAATATATATATATAAGCAGAATTATATTGACATTTTATAACCTGTTTGGGTGATGAGTAAAAACATGTGGTACTGTACGTCTGGTTTATTCAATTGGCAAAAGTCGACTGATTACAAGCATTCTTAAAACTACCTACCACCTTAACCTAAGATGCCCGGGTGGGGGATTAACTACCCGGACGGGCCCACTACCCAGTCAGAGCGGGCTTGGGCGTTAACATAACCATTTAAAAAAGAATACTTAGTTAGAGAACAATATAATTGAAACATGTCAAAAATAGTACAAATTCTCATAATTTATTAAGAAGTGACTATCAATGATATTGCTGTACAGAAAACTAAAATGTCTTGTCTAAATAAGAAGTTAAATAAGTCTTCAAAATAAAGAATACTATAAAAATCATTGGATTTGAGGTAAAATTAGGTTTAAATAAAATGTTAAAAAAACGTTATGAAAATTACTTAATTTATTTTGATTTTTTTAAATAACCACTTATAATATGACTGTAAAGTTGAGTATTGTATGATTTATAATTGTACAATAAATGATGACTAATTATTACTGTACTAGAAACTAGAATATCCCGCATGAAATTAAAATATTGAGCCTTCAAAGCAACAACAGTGATTTTTTCATTTAGGTAAACATATGCATAAGCTGTCAATTTTCCGACTTTCGTTGTTTTTTAAAAGAGTTCAATTTGAAGCTTTAAACGAGTGTTTCCCCCTCACAAACTAAGCATGAAGTAAAATTTGAGTTTAGAAAAGCCCCGTAAAAATTTGTCGAGGGTCGCGCAGCGACCCGAGACAAATTTTCTGGGCTTTTCTAAACTCGAAATTTTACTTCATGCGCCACGCGTATAAAACACTAAAATATTGTGAAATTTATGTATATTCGAATTTCACTTGAAATCTGTATTTTATACGCGTGGCGTATGAAATAAAATTTCGAGTTTAGAAAAGCCCAGAAAATTTGTCTCGGGTCGCTGCACGATCCTCGACAAATTTTCCCGGGGCTTTTCTAATCTCGAAATTTTACTTCATGTTTAGTCTGGGAGTGGAAAACACTCGTTTAAAGGTTTTGAAATTTGAAACTTTAAATTGAAATTAAAATATTGAGCCTTCAAAGCAACAACAGTGATTTTTTCTTTTAGGTAAACATATGCATAAGCTGTTAATTTTCCGACTTTCGTTGTTTTTTTAAAAGAGTTCAATTTGAAGCTTTAAACGAGTGTTTTCTGGGCTTTTCTAAACTCGAAATTTTACTTTATGCGCCACGCGTACAAAATACAGATTTCAAGTGAAGTTCGAATATACATAAATTTCACAATATTTTAGTGTTTTATACGCGTGGCGCATGAAGTAAAATTTGGAGTTTAGAAAAGCCCAGAAAATTTATCTCGGGAAGCTGCGCGACCCTCGACTAATTTTCACAGGGCTTTTCTTAACTCGAAATTGTAATTCATGCTTAATCTGAGAGTGGAAAATAATTGTTTAAAGCGTCAAAATGAACTATTTTAAGAAAACAACGAATATCTGAAGGTATACTATGTTATTGGGATAAGTATACTTAAAAGAAAAACTCACTGGATGTTCGTCGCCCACACGATTTTTTAAATGAAATTTAAAATCTTGGCATTCATATTAGTAGAGCAATAGTATCATTCTGAGATTATAATAAAAAGATTGATAGTTCGGTGTCTTTATGATGCATGAATAATTCCTTCGGGAGGTTATTAATTTAAATCATTAAATTATAGGATTTTTATGAGGGTATTTACATGTAATTTATTTAACTACCTATTTAGAGCGTAATTTATAGTTTTATTATTCTAATCGCTTTCGGTGCTGTAGGAGTCATTTGGGTTACTTACCTATTGTTGTCTCATGAATCCAACATGCATATTTGATCTACATTCAATTGATTGTTTGGCTATTCATGCGAAATTTGCATTCAATACGATGATGATAAAAGAAAGTAAACTTGCAATATTTAGCACAAAAGATACTTAATGTTTCAATATTTTAAATGTTAATCAGAACTGCGACGAATCCTAAAAAAAAAAATATTCGAATCACGACTCCGACTCACCTAATATAATTCATATGACGAATACTAAAATAAAGGATTCGTAAGAGAAAAATATGATTCAAATCAAATTCGAATCACGCATACAAAAATCTTTTAAAAATAAATTTGAATTTATCACTCCTATTTACTTTTACAACCATTAACATTTTTAATATCACTTTCAATTTTTATTAACAAATATGTTAAAAAAATAATATATTATTAATACTAAACATCGTTCATTATAGACTAAATATTATTTGATTCTAATTTAGTGATGGGAATAATCGATATATTTTAATAATCAATTATTTTGAGGCGAGATATTTTATTAATCGATTATATTGTGGCGAGATATTTTAATAATCGATTGAATTAGTAGTTAAAAGTCAATAGTTAAAATTAGTGATGAGAATAATCGATATACTAATTAGTAATTAGTCGATTATTGAAATATATCGATATAATCGATTAATACGCGGAAATTAGTATATACTAATTTAAGTGATTATTTGATCGGGTAAATTAGTAATTACTAATTTAAGCGATTATTTGATCGGGTAACATAATAATACGAATTTAAGTGATTACTTGATCGGGTAAAATACTCCCTGAAATAAACACCCCTCAAAATACCACCCCCTCAAAATACCAACCCTTCGAAATACCACCCCCCGAAACAACTACCCATATAAAAACATTGCTTGTAATATCACCGACCCCCAAAAATACCCCCCTTAAAAAACATTCTTGCAAAACCAGTTCCAGAAAAAAACACACCCAGTTTTGTTTTATAAGTTCATTTTATACCGCTTAATGTTTTTTTAAATTATAACCGCCCCCTCCTCCCGCTCATCATATTTTTGAACTGAAAGGTTAACTACTAATTTTCAACTACTAATTTAAACGATTATTAAAATATCTCGTTTCAAAATAATCGATTATTAAAATATATCGATTATTCCCATCACTACTTAAAATTTTGTTATAGATTTAATCGAGATACCTACTTTTAATGATCGATATTTGAATCCACCTTCGACAGGGCCAGCCCGCACATTTTTGATTCACACCTTTGAATCAAGAACACAATGAAAATTTGGCATAAGTCCTAAGGACTTTAATTACACTTTAGAAACAGGAGGAATAAAAAAGGGCCGACCCGAGGTTACCTAGCGCTCTTAGGCAAAACAAAATCAATATCTTTTTGAATTGTGGAGGCTTCTACTTCGTTATACATGTTAATTTAACACAATAAAACACTTTTAACTTTGTTTGTATAACACAATTTATTTTTATGTGACTGCAGTTTCCGCAAATTCAGCTTGCCATTATCAAACATGAAGTTTCATGTTTGATAATGGCAAGCTGAATTTGCCGAAACTGCAGTCACATAAAAATAAATTGTGTTATACAAACAAAGTTAAAAGTGTTTTTATTGTGTTAAAATCAATATCATTATCTTTTAAAAACAGTTTTAAAATTTAAAGGCAATTTCAATAATCAATTACTCTTTTGGAATGGTGTAGCTAAAACACTAAAAAAGTTTCCCATATGTTGCATACTTAACTAGACACGTTGTAATTTTGTAATTGTCTCCTGATTTTATAAAATCAGAAAATAAATGTAACATCAATACATTGATTTTGTCTTGTCTCAATTATTTTTATTTATCTGTTTGTTTCTAGTATTTTCAATTCAATTGTAGTTATATTATATTGTAAATGAATCTCGTAAATAAATAAATAAATTGAATTTTAGCGAATTGTACAAACAATTACAGACGAAAAAAGTTTAATTGTATTTAGTTTTTGATTGTAATATTTATTATTTACAAATGTTATCGATTCATAATACTATGCTATTTATCGCTTTTCCCAATTTTATTTAAAACTGCATTGTGTCAATTTAAAAAAAACTATAGATTTTATTTTGTATAATTTTTATGAATGCTTTAAATATGAATCACAAGTTTTACCGATTTCAAAAAATCTACACATTTGTTTTTCAACTTTCACGATTTTTCCATACTTGACACGTTTTGTAAATTAGTCTTATCCTTGTTGATTTTTATCCATTTAAATATTACATAATATTGTACAACTTTAATGATACAAATATAACTCATTAAAACTAAAAATATAAAATACAATTAAAAACCACAGCACATGCATGACGAATTGTGTGTTTTAACTGTGTTTAATTTTATTTAATGTGTTAATTTAGACGATTTTTTAAACATTTCTAGTTGATTTTTCGATTGTTTCTTGCTTTTTACGAGTTCGTAAGCTTTCAGAAATCTTTTTGTTTTATCAGTATCTATTCAATTGTCTTTCTTTATATTTGTATGTTTTTTCTAGGTATACATTTAGATAATCTTTATAGTTTTTAATAAATTTGTAACTTTTTGTTTATTATTGTTTTGCTCTGTTATTAGGCAGTATATAACCTAATTTGGTGAAGAAAAAAACACTTGTTTGTTCCATCTTAAAATCATAGAACAAAACAAGTGTTTTTGTTCACCAAATTTGTACAATCGGTTCCATCAAAAGTGTAGCGCAACAAGCATTAACTATATGTATATAATCTGTTGGGAAATAAGCCATTATTATTATTATTATTAATATTTGACATTTCCAACGAATTAAATTTTGTCAAGTTATTTAAAAATCGTGAAATTTTTATTAATATTAATAATTTTTACAGTATTAGTAATTTGTTCATGATCTTCGATAATTTTTATCTACTTTGACAAATATAAATAATTCTTATCATGTTTCGATATTTTACATGATTTCTATATACAGGGTGTCCTTATTTTGACAGAATGTATGAGGATCTTAGTTATTAAAAGAGATGGAGAGTCGGTTGAATTAGGGCAAAGTTGCGTATTTTAGGGCCTAACAATAATCTGAAAACAGTTTTAAAATATATTTTTTTGTTTTCGAGATATTAACCAAAAACTGATTTTCTGACAAACGGTTTTTATTTTTTTATTCAAAAACTACTGAATCTGGACATTTGGAGCTTTGACAAAACACTTTTTAATGAGAAATCTAGTAACATATATTTTTCTAAGATAACTATAACATTCTTTAAAAAAATATGAAAATCCAAAATGGCGCCCATAAGAAAAGCAAAAGATGGCTATGGTCCCCGGGTAACCATAGCCATCTTTTGTTTCTCTTATGGGCGCTGTTTTGGATTTTCATATTTTTTTAAAGAATATTTTTTCTGAACTCACACTTATCACACTTATGATTTATTTTAGATTTGAGATATAAAATTATAAAATATTCTGTTTTTGCAAAGAGTGCCTTAAAAACTATGACGTCATGTCTATTTATCAATAAAATATTGACAGCAGTCAATCATTGTTAGCAGTCAAAATTAATTAATAACTGTCAATATATTGTAATTATAATAATAAGTATCGATTATCACACAAAACATAAACTGCAAAAATGGTGATGTGTCCATTATAGAACTTTCCCTGTTAAAGATATGATGACATAAATATCAACAGTATGGAAAAGTTGCACAAAGTAATCTCCATCACATCTAAGCGTTATATATTTTTAACTGTACTGTAAATCAGTGATTTATACGCGTGGCGCATGAAGTAAAATTTCGAGTTTAGAAAAGCCCCGTGAACATTTGTCTCGGGTCGCTGCGCGACCCGAGACAAATTTTCTACACGGGGCTTTTCTAAACTCGAAAGTTTACTTTATGCTTAGTCTGGGAGTGGAAGGCACTCGTTAGTTTAAAATACATCACAACTGTTAAAATATGTATCGTATTAGTATTTTGTCATTAAATCACTACATTGACTGTATTTGATATGGTGATTTAAGTGACTTACAATCATAACATCACAATAGCCAAAATACAGTCCATAGAGAGACATAATCAGACTAAATCCTAGCATAGTCAAAAGACAGTCAATCAAGCCACTTACATTCACAAGAGTGAAAACACGCCAATAAAGATATAATATGAAAAAATCATATCATAGTCCAAATATTTTAGGAATACTAACACTCATTATCGTTTTTTTTAAATTTGGAAATGTTTCAAAAAAAATGTATTGCATAAAATAGTTCCTTTTATTTGACGTTGATTAAACTGGATATAAAGCATTACATATTATAGAAATAAATAATTTGAATACTCTCTCTTCTAAATATTTAACCCCAGTCAAAACGAGAAATATCGACTGATTCTAAATAAAATACCTTTTATTTATTGCTCCTTAATCCCAAACTTGTCAGAAATCGTCTGGCTCTGAGAAAAATGTCAATTTCGTATGATCCCTGCACGATTAATCATGCTACACATACATTTGTAACGTAACAGAAAAAACACACTTCTCTGAATCAAGATTTTTGGCTTCGATAACACATCATCCGGAGCAGGGCTTAAAAGCACAATAAGAAAATAATCGCATTTTACAAATTGGACGTCTGAGAGAGGGAGAAAACTCAGCGGATTGATTTATCGGCAGAAACCGTCTCCTCCTCATTTCCGACTTACGATAGAGGATACCTACGGAATGTAAGAGTAATTGTGATTAATGTATATTTTAAGCGTCGATTCTGATTGGATTTTGATTTTTAATAGAAAATTGATGAGCTACATAAATACCATTATTTAATTTTTTTAGAATTTTATTTAAAAATATTGGAAGTTTTAACATGCAGCTTTATTGAATGGCAACTACAGATAGTAACGGTAATGAAAATTATTAATTTATACAAAATTAAACATAATAAAACAAATGCAATATACCGGGTGATTCATTTAACCTGGAATAGCGTAAATTTCAAAAAATACGCATCGTACAGAAAAAAAGCAAAATCTAAAGTTTAATATTGTCGTGTGAGGAATCCCTTAAAACTTAAATTGGAAATCCTCCGCTCCTCCTGTAGGCGGGGCGTGGTGCAACTTTGAAATCTTAAACAGGAATTCCCATTTTTTATCTCATATTCGGATACTACGTCAAAAACTATTTACTTTTTATCCTAAACCTTTTTTCGATTCACGACAGATGGCGCTGTAATCATGTTTGATTTTTTTTTAAATGACAGCTTTTTCTTCATGGGCCACGCGCACAAGACACTGTTTCAGCGTGAAGTCCGAAAACAGACACGAACAAACCTGGTGCTTGTTCGTGTATGGTCGGGTATGATCGTGTGTGGTCGTGTATGGTTAAACACTTTACGTTACACTGTTTTTATTTATGTTTGTGAAGATGTTGAATTTTCTATTGAAATTCACTTCTAACGAGTGTCTTTCACTCCCAGACTAAGCATGAAGTAAAATTTCGAGTTTAGAAAAGCCTGAGCGAAACTCAGGCTTTTCTAAACTCGAAATTTTACTTCATGCGCCACGCGTATAAAACACTGATTTTAATTGAAATTCAAAATATACTGCTTAACCCATTAACCGCCAAACAATTATAGAGTTAACTCTAAAAGTTGATGTTAAGCAAAATTCTGCACTTATTTTTATGATTGCTATGAATGACTTATCGTATAACATACTGTGAATTTTTCTTTTAAATATACATAATGCATACGTTGTTTATTTTCAGGCATTAGTCAATTACATATAAAAACGTGCAATATGAAGTTTAGAACGAGTGTTTCCACTCCCAGACTAAGCATGAAGTAAAATTTCGAGTTTAGAAAAGCCTGAAAATTTGGTTTGGTGGCTCCGCGAAGCGGAGCGGCCAAACCAAATTTTCAGGCTTTTCTAAACTCGAAATTTTACTTCATGCGCCACGCGTATAAAACATTGAAATATTGTGAAGTTAGAAATACCCTGATATATATTTTTTTAAATGAGCAATAATCGAAATATTTAAATAACAAAATATTTACATTTTTCTTCATACATTTTCAAGTCAGGTCAAATACAGCGTGTAAACGAACTACTGTACAGGCTCTCTACCACATAAGGGGCAGCGTTTAAATAACCAATACCTGCATTTGAAATTACCATACCTTTAGTAGATAGGTCACAAATAATTATTAAAAATAATTAATAATAATAGGCCACATGTTTGTGGTATCTGGTATACGCGCACATTGCGTATTTTAAGAGAGATTCCACATAGACTGGTAGTTTTTAAACGATTTAGATATCGAATTACACCATCCAGAGAAAAGTGGGTCAGATTGTGAAGAATTATGTCTATGTTATCGTTTTCATAAGTACCCATTGCTGACTAAATTCCGAAAACGTGTTAATGAAATTCAATATATTTCCTTATTAGGTTCACACTTCACTTTATCTCCACTCTTATTGAAATGTTTAGATAAGAGCGGCGAGGGTGGATGATTTTTAAACATAAAAATAGTTTGCTGTTTAGTCTATGGTGAAACTTATTCCATGAAACATCTACATTTTGTAACATGGCGCGATACGTTTATTCAAACATTGAATTGGCAGACATGTTTCTTATTTACGGTGAAACTCGGTGTAATTCCGCGGAAGCTGTAAGAATTTATCAAGAGCGATTTCCTGAACGACACTTACCACCGCCAAACCGATTTAGAAATTTATTACAAAGAGCACGCGACACTGGAAGTTAGCAGCCCGTCGCCGGAGCCTTCGGAGGTGGTGACCGTCCAATGCGATATTTGCGAGCGGAAGATGAAATTTTGAATCTGTTGGAAGCGGATCCTGGTTTAAGTACCGGTATTATCGCCGCTCAGCTAAATGTATCGCACACATTTGTCAGCAGTGTTATACGAGACAATAATTTTTATCCGTATCACTACCAGCGTGTACAACATCTTCAAGCCCATGATTTTCCCAAAAGAATTGCATTTGGTCAATGGATTTTGGCACAAAATGTTCAAAATCCTAACTTTACCAAAGACATTTTAGTGACCGACGAATCGTGCTTTACGCGTAATAGAAGTTTTAATTTCCATAATATGCATGTTTATGCAATAGAAAATCCTCTTGTTACGCGTAGAACTCATTTCCAGCATCGCTTCTCCCTTAATATCTGGGCAGGTATTTTAAATGATAAATTAATTGGGCCATTTATGTTCCCATTTAATTTGAATGAAGAACGATATTTACGATTTTTGCAAGATGACCTTTTAGATCTTCTAGAAAATGTACCCTTAGCGGTTCTTAGAAGAATGTTGTATTTGCAAGATGGTGCGCCAGCTCACTATGAAAGGCGCGTTAGAAGATATTTGGATGATGAGTTTCCAGGACGTTGGGTTGGTCGTGGAGGCCCTGTACCATGGCCTCCAAGAAGTCCGGATTTAAACCCCTTAGATTTTTTTCTTTGGGGATACTTTAAAAGTGAAGTCTACACTACGGAAATTGACAATGCTGAAATGCTGATACAACGAGTAAACGCCGCGGCTAATACCATTCGTGAAAAACCTCGTGAAATGTTTGCTACTGTTCGTGCAAATTGGATACGTAGAGCCCAAATGTGCATTGAGTGCGGCGGACGTCAATTTTAACACTTATTGTGATTTTTTTATACGTGACCCAGTTTCATCTAGTAATTCTAGACAGTGTGTGTGTAGTGCGTGCTAAGTGGTTTATACGTCTCGCAGTAGTAACAGTAAATAAACAATACCACAAATGAGTGACCTAGTTTCATCTAGTCATTCGAGACAGCGTGCGTGTTTAGTGCGTGCGAAGTGATTTATGCGCCTCGCAGTAGTAAAAGTAAATAAAAAATACAACAACTTACGCATCCACGGAAAAATATCATGAACACAGGTAACCAGAAGTTCTCAAAAAGTAAAAAATGCATGAAAAATTATGAAAAATCCAATATTTTTTTCCGATTTTATTTTTGCTGCAATTGGTGTCAAAATATTTTGTGTATACGCCCTTAAGAGGATATACATTAGTTCGATTACACGTTGTATAATATATTAAATTAACTTGTTTAGTAATTTAATTAAAAACAAATTAATAATGTTGCGTGTATGCATCAATGGAGCTTAATGGGTTAAAAAATTAAAAAAAATATATAAAATGGTTGCAACGTTATCTGTCATGAATCAAAAAAAAAAAGTTTCAGATAAAAAGTACATAGTTTTTGACGTAGTATCCGAATATGCCAAACACTCTTTCGAAGTGGTCACACGATTTCGTTTGTTGTCCATAGTCAGCAAACGCGGCACCCATCGCGCCGACAGCTTCCTCATCATCGTGTTCGTGCACGATATTTTGCACACGTTCATATGAGATGCCCGTGGTCTCTACTATTTCGCGCAACTTCACTCGTCGATTGGCTAACACGAGATCATGGACTTTGTCGACCATTTCTTCATTTGTGGCCGTTTTTGGACGTCCACTGCGTGGTTCATCCTTGGTGCTCGTACGGCCACGTTTGAACTCGCTCACCCAGAAACTAATAGTCGAAAATGAAGGTGTGCATGTGCCATGAACTTCCTGCAAAATATCTCGTATCTCCGTCGCCTTTTTCCTATCCATCCAGAAATGTTTGGTGACTGCACGAAATTCGTTTATATCCATTATTCCAAAGGTGCCTGACTTGCTTCACAAGATATCCTAGTAAACAAAAACGGAACGACGCACGTGTCTGAAAATTTGACAGCTTACCTAAAATAGGTTATCCTTGACAATCATCATTACAATCTCACGATACGCACGCCATCTCTTGCCCATTCCGGAAACTTTTCACTCTACCCTCGTAGTTAACCTCAAGTTCATCCCTTGAACTAGTTCAACATAAATTTTCAGTTCCACCATTCAGTTGAACTGGTTTAAGTCACTTAAAAGTTAACTGGACGATAGCGACAGGTTAACTGTTTAGTCCTCATATTTTTATATGTAATAATAATAATAATCCGCTCCCAAAGAAGTTATATGTTCACAATAAACAGGATGTATACGCCCTTAAGAGGATGTACATTAGTTCGATTACACGTTGTATAATATATTAAATTAACTTGTTTAGTAATTTAATTAAAAACAAATTAATAATGTTGCGTGTATGCATCAATGGAGCTTAATGGGTTAAAAAATTTAAAAAAATATATAAAATGGTTGCAACGTTATCTGTCATGAATCGAAAAAAAAAGTTTCAGATAAAAAGTACATAGTTTTTGACGTAGTATCCGAATATGAAATAAAAACGGAGGTTCCTATTTATAACGAGTGTCTTCCACTCCCAGACTAAGCATGAAGTAAAATTTCGAGTTTAGAAAAGCCTGAGCGGTTGGATTTGGACGCGAAGGGTCCAAATCCAAACACAGACTTTTCTAAACTCGAAATTTTACTTCATGCGCCACGCTTATTAAACACTAACTTTAATTGAAATTCAAAATATACTGCTTAAAAAATTAAAAAAAAAATCCAAAATGGTTGCAACGCCGTCTGTCGTGAATCGAAAAAAAAGTTTCTGATAAAGAGTACATAGTTTTTGTTCTAACGGATTCTTCACACGAAAATATTAAACTTTGGATCCTGCAATTTGTTCTGTACGAGATATACGTTATTTCAGGTTAAATGAATCACCCGGAATAATAAACTTAATCAAAAATTAGATGTTTTAAGAAGACGAAGACAATATTAGAAGATTGAAAAGATTTACATTTTTCTCAACTTTTCTTAACTTCAAAAAAGTGCAGAATTTTACATAAAATTAACTTTTAGTGTTAGCTCTATAATTGCTCGGCCGTTAATGGGTTTATTAATATAAATACTGTATGTTGATATTTATTTAAATCTGTGTATCACAAATGATACACACGATTAAAATATGATCTTTAGAAATAACTCAAAGTAAAATTTCATTAAGTGGACGTATTAGTGTTTGTTTTGAATCGATAAATACCGTTTTATAGACTTAATTACTTTTGGGACTACGTTTGTTTTAACAAACGCAATTACTCACATTCCCCTCAGCTATATATCAATATATGAAACAATTACAACACGCGTTGTAGCTTTAATACAACTCGAAGGGTGCAACTGCTGCAGAGCTAACCTCTCTCACAGGCACACACAAAAAAAATAACATAACGCAGAAGAAGAAGAATAGGAAAATGTTGTTGTCGGAATGAAGGAGTGGTTAATACCTGATTTATACTCCGACTTACAACTGTTCTTTGTCCAATATCGGCTTTATTATTGGACTTTTATGGTTTTGTGATTGATTGATCCTCGTGGGTTAGTTAATTTGTGACGTGTATATCTCTCTTTTCCCATTTGCCAAACAAATTGATCCGCGGCACAATCGGAATATTATTCATCATTAAATGCCAATCTCTGCACTCTCCGGATACACGAGGATGTATGGCTTTTAAGACAATGTGCAATTTATCGTGGGCTCTCGAAAGCGAGGCGAGTGGAGTGCACTTCACCTGGATAACATTACTGTTATAATGATATGTTAATGGTGTAATACTTTTTAAGAGAATTAGAAAAACATAGAAGAAAATAGTTTGCAACATATAACAAAAGTCTATAAAGGCAAAAATGTATAATAATCTATCTCGAAACGCGTCTATAGATGGACTAAATAATTTGACCTAATTTGTATAAATATCCGTTGGGGTGTTAGCTTGGGAAGAAGTTGTTTCAATTTATGTTTAAATTCGTTTTTGTAGGCTAATTAGTTGTAGATTGCGAAAATAATCGCATTTTCAATATTTTTGAAATATTTCTGAAACAAGCTTGGCAATTTATTTCATGTTTCTATATGATCGTTTTTTTGCAAAAAATATATCGTATTCAACTGGCTCAACCAAACAACTTTATTTATTATATACCGGTCAATTTTGAAGAGCGATTCTTACGATTTTCTGATAAATCTGTAAACTGTTTTTACAATCTCTAGTTAGTATGAGTTTATTTGAGTCGCCCAGATGCAAAGCCAACCATACGTGTATTGACAAACTTGTGGCAAAATGACAAAAACTAATTTTGCGGCGCCTTTTAAATGAATTAAAATAGTGTCTAATATACATTGTATCGAATGTGGACAATAAAAAATATGTAAAACTAAGTCAAAAGTTGGCAGGTTTTGCAACTGTAAAATATATATAATATGTTAGCTTTTGTAACCGAGAAATGTAGCACTCTTTGCATTTTACAGGATTTTTCAAACTTAACTTTATAGGGTTTAGAATTGGTTTTGAAGGTCAATTTATTTTTATAATTGTAGCCTGAGACGAGTAGAATCCAAGGATACCAAAATCTCTAAATAAAAAAAAGGTGTATGCCTGGTTTTGCATCTCGGCGACTCATTTCATAGTTTTCGAGTGTAAATAAATAAACAATTTCAAAATGTATACCCAATTATTGCAATTGTTCTTTATAAGAGCGAAGATCTCCGACTCTTTACAACGGATACAAGGAAATAGCCGAAGAAGAAAAAGAAGAGGAAAGATAAATTTAATTAGAGTATATATCATGAGAAACAGACACTTTGCATATTTTCATGATAATTAGGGATCAACTCAAATACCAACCTTTTAAAGACGCTCACCATTCCAATAAGGAACACGTTATTACACGCTTCGATCGCGATTGTGTAATAATATGTCTGATTTTAATAACGGAAGTTGCGTTTTCTGGTTTTGCGGACGCATATGGCGCCGCGTTAATTCCATCGTGGAAGTTTATCTAAATCTATGGAAGGAGATGGAAAAATCGCGGATCGCTCGCCGTATAAAGACAATACGAGCGTATGCAGATCGGATGGAAAGTTATGTCTTCGGCTGCCAATATCTGCCGTATGTGTCAGCTTTGATGGCGCGGTCTCGCCTCCTAGGGAGATACTAATTAACCCCCGTGGGGTCAAATCTATCTGATTCGAGTTTCTCTCTGTAGACATAAAGACAAAAAGAATTGTAGGTTTTTTTATGTTTTACAAGTGTGTATCGTATAATGGTAAAAGTCATTAGGTGCTAGTCACCGAAGGTGTGTAGAGGAACAAGAGATTGGTCTTTAATCATCCAGTGGCATGTTTAGATTAACACAATCCGCATTGTGTGTGTGGGAAAACAGCGCAACTTTTCGTATTGGTCATAATGTATTTTTTGTGCATTGCATAAGTAATATTTGCAAAAAAAAAAACCCATGGTTAGTTTTGAAAATATTGAATTTTATTTAGGTCCGGCTGCACCATATTACGAGGGTAGATTGAAAAGTTTCCGGAATGGGCAAGAAAACGCAGTAATTGAACAGGTTTTTTTTTTATTTTTCAACATAGTACCCTTGCAGGGCGATACACTTTTCCCAGCTGTGCTCCAACTTTTTTAAGCCTTCAGAAAAATATGATTTTGGGAAGTCTGCAAAATAAGCTTTAGTGGCGGTGATGACCTCCTCATTTGACGTAAAGCGCTTGCCTCCGAGCCAAGTCTTCATGTTTGTGAACAAAAAGAAGTCGCACGGGGCCAGGTCTGGAAAGTACGGGAGATGCGGCACCACCTCGTAGCCCAATTCAACCAATTTAGCATTGGTGATTCGGGATGAATGGGCCGGCGCGTTGTCATGGTGGAAGAGCACTTTTTTCCGCTGCAAATGAGGCCGTTTCTCCTTCAATATGCCGTTAAATTGATCCAATAAATCGCTGTAGTATTGTCCCGTGATAGTTCTTTCCCTCTGCAAAAAGTCGATGTGTATCACACCTTGCGAATCCCAAAAAAACGGTGGCCATGACCTTTCCAGCCGATGGGACAGTCTTTGCCTTCTTCGGAGCAGATTCGCCTGGAGAAATCCACTGTTTCGACTGATGCTTGGTTTCTGGTGTGTAGTGGTGGATCCATGTTTCGTCCACGGTCACGAATCGGCGAAAAAAATCCGTTGGATTACGGTTTAACAAGGCCAAACACTCTTTCGAAGTGGTCACACGATTTCGCTTGTTGTCCATAGTCAGCAAACGCGGCACCCATCGCGCCGACAGCTTCCTCATCATCGTGTTCGTGCACGATATTTTGCACACGTTCATATGAGATGCCCGTGGTCTCTACTATTTCGCGCAACTTCACTCGTCGATTGGCTAACACGAGATCATGGACTTTGTCGACCATTTCTTCATTTGTGGCCGTTTTTGGACGTCCACTGCGTGGTTCATCCTTGGTGCTCGTACGGCCACGTTTGAACTCGCTCACCCAGAAACTAATAGTCGAAAATGAAGGTGTGCATGTGCCATGAACTTCCTGCAAAATATCTCGTATCTCCGTCGCCTTTTTCCCATCCATCCAGAAATGTTTGGTGACTGCACGAAATTCGTTTATATCCATTATTCCAAAGGTGCCTGACTTGCTTCACAAGATATCCTAGTAAACAAAAACGGAACGACGCACGTATCTGAAAATTTGACAGCTTACCTAAAATAGGTTATCCTTGACAATCATCATTACAATTTCACGATACGCACGCCATCTCTTGCCCATTCCGGAAACTTTTCAATCTACCCTGGTATAATATATTCCATTTGTTTCTGGATCTCGCCTAGCCATGCTTTCGTGTTGTTATGTTGCAGTATCAACATTTACATTTTTTATTAGTTGCCACTCCTGATTCTTTATTTTAACAGTGTTGCAATAATTTATGATATCATAAGTAATCCTCTTTTTAATTTTTTTTTATTTATACCTTTTCGATCAAATGACAAAATTTACGTAGTTGATGACATTTTGAGAAAGAACGGGCACGAAGTTCTTAGATTACCGCCATACCATTGTCAATACAATCCAATTGAAATGGCATGGGGGTTTTGTAAGACTTACTACAATAAGCACATAAATTCTAAGCAACCATCTAAGGATCGTGTTCAGAATTTATGGCTTGAGTCTCTCTCAAAATGTACATCCGATATGTGGCAAAATTTCACATGGGGAACCTTTCTTTTGAAACCATTCCTCCTTTTATTATTTCGCTTGGGGAATCTGGCTCAGAACAAACATCAGAAGATTCAGATGCAGGTTCTCTTGACTAAATAATAAAAGTGGAATGAGGGCTTAAAAATTGTTTGACATGAAAATTATCAGTATCACAAGAGGGTGGGAATAAATTTGCAATTCTACAAAAAAATACTGAGGGCCAACAGAAGAGAGAATGACCAAAATTAAGGTGGATGGATGGAGTTGATCAAAATGTGTTAACGGGAAGACCCAAGCGAGAAATACAAATGGATGACGAAATAAGTTTGCAGAGCCGAATTCATTATATTTGTTATATTTGTTGCTGTGTTTGTATGTACAAAAACCAAGTAGTAAATTTTGTTAATCTTAAAACTGCATATTATTATCCTTTTATATCTGAAAATTTGTAAAACAGGCAACAGTGTAAGATCACAATAGTCAGAAATTATAACCTTAAAATCGAACATCTGACAGTGACATTTAAAAACCCTGATTTAAAACACAACCAGCCCCATTTACAATACTTAAACTGTCACTTTTCCATAGCTAGGCGAGATCCAGAAACAAATGGAATCGTGTATAGTTAACCTCAAGTTCATCCCTTGAACTAGTTCAACATAAATTTTCAGTTCCACCATTCAGTTGAACTGGTTCAAGTCACTTAAAAGTTAACTGGACGATAGCGACAGGTTAACTGTTTAGTCCTCATATTTTTATATGTAATAATAATAATAATCCCCTCCCAAAGAAGTTATTTGTTTACAATAAACAGGATTATTGAAGATTTCTAGGTACTTTATTTAATTTATTTAATACATTACATTACTTTTATTTAATACATTTTTTCTGCTATAGGTACATTTTACTATCGCTTTTAATACATATTAGCATTAGCAATATTGTAGTTCGATTTTGCCAAACAAAACTAAAATTAAAAATTATTTATATAAAGTAATGTTATATAACACATAAACCAAAATTATACATTTGATGTTAATAATTAGCCATAAATGTATTTAATTCAATTTACAGTTTATAATACAGAATGTTACGTCCTTGTCAGCCCGATTATATTAAAATTAGTTAATTTAAATTTACTTTACGTTTCCTTATGATTATCACAACATATTTCTTTTAATTAACTTCAATTCGAATTTTTGGGTAATAAGAACAGTCCGTTTTTTCATCATAAAAAACACTTGTTTTATTCACAAATAACAAGAAAACATTTGTTTACAAACAAATTTGCCATCACATGTGATTTAAACTAAAACTTCCCTAGATTTATTACTGCCAACTTGAGAAAACATAAAAATGAACTGGTTTAACTGAACGCCTCTCGGTGCAACCCGCGCATCGTTGAACTTCACTGATCAAGATGATCTTGAGTTCAACTGAACTTAAGTTCAGCTCATACTGGTGCAACCGGCCCTTAATAACAGCACATTAATTGAGACGCCATTGGAAAAACATCTTATTGGCAAAAATGCATTTCTTACACATTGTTAAAATAATTTTTGTCACTAGATCCAAATTATTACTACCTTGATATATGAATGGTGGAAACTTGAAAGTTTGTCTCGAGAATAAAATGTTTGTCATTTCAAAATCACATAGTACATATAATAATCTAGCTTGATAAAGTAGAAAAAAATGGTTAAATATACTCTGTCCTTATGGTGTTATACCTTATAGAATAATCTTTAAACGACTGCTATTCCTCTTGAAAATTAAACATTATGCATTCCATGCCTTCCTTTCTCTCTTATTCCTTTTTTTTTCTTCACAAATTATTTGAATCAAACTCACGCCTTTGCTTTGGGACCACATGTCGGTGTGGGCCTCCATTAAAAAAACATAATTATAAAACACAATGCCCTGTTTTCTCCGAGGCCTTAATTTAATTTTTGTATCGATTTGATTGCCGCGCGCCATTTTGGAACGGGATTTCTCCCTTTTGTCCGATTCGTTCCAGAGGTTTCGCAACGCTCGCATTCCACGTGTGGTCGCAAATTGACGGATTGTCTTTTGGTGGCCGACCTTTAATATCATTAATCATAGGTCCGTATGCAAAAATTCCGACGAATTTGATGGTTCAATTGTTGTAAAATATATGCTTTATTTTGGAGGTGAACTTCAGGCAACAGTCAAAATGTTACTAGTGATGATTCTATCTCTTGTTGCAGGAGATTTTCTTAGAGAAGAATTATGCTCCAAAACATAGATCTTTTTCCGTTAAAATTCTGCCAAAATATTATAAAAACTTCCATTTTAAACATTTTGAATTTATTAGTTTTTATTTTGAAATGTAAAAGATCATCTTTCTGATATTTTTATATTTTCTTTACCAATGACGTTTGCAGGTTAGCTAATTGTAATCAAATCTATCTAATTCACATGCGTTTAATATTTATTTAACCTAAGCTACGTAATTATACCTAACCCTAACTTAGGGTTTTAGATGGTATTATCTAATCTACCCTATTTGTTTTTTTTACGTAAGCGATGCAAGTGCTAAAAAACTGTCATATAAATTAACCTGTATATATCTAACATAACCTTCAGCTAAATAAATTAGGGTTATTATGAAACCTTAGTATTTTTTATTCACCAACCAAAGCTATGTAACGTTTATAGTAAGCAATCAAAAACTTCTGAAGTCATTGTGAAATATTTGGCTTCCAATATTTTAAGTGTAAGTAAAGATTTAACCAGCGCCTACTTCAAACGCACAAGTTAGTGAATTTTATCACAATTTGAATTTAGAATCCCACTGATCTAGCGTTTTCTTTGCGTATTTGGCAACACTGGCAGGCAACCAAATGTATATACTAGCGACACATTGCACTCGTTTCTAATAGAGGTATTATTACTTATTATTTCTATGAGAAATATAAATCCCCTGCATACTGGTTATTAATTAAAGCACATTCAACAATCTGCTTTAAAATTAATAATAATACTACTAAAGCTTTGAGAGCTTTCAAAAAAACTTAAAATCGATAGTCTAATTCTAAATGTGTTTAAAAGGAATAATTCTGCGGTAAATAATAATGAGTGAACTTACATTCATACAAAGAGGTTAGGCCATTAATTTTGTTTCTATTTTTTTGTTAATTTCAATGTTGATATATTCAGTGTAACATTTAGAACGTAAGTCCATAAAAGCAAGAAAATGCCATACGTGCTTATACGGAAAAACACACTGACTTGAACGAGTACAATATACTATATGAAAGCATATAAAACAACAACTTTTATTATCTTTCCAAATAAGTCTGCGGACAACGCTAACGCCGAAAAAAGGCAATAAAAGGCCCAAGGTGACGACACCATAAAAAACAAATTATTTCCTACATACTTCCAACGAACAATTTTTATTATATGGAACAAAAAATTTGATAATATGAAAATATGAATGTAACAAACATTAATGTTTGCTTTAGCTTCGAGGCTTTCTCGTACAATATATTTTAATAAAAATAACATTTACTCAGAATATTTCTACTTTACAAAATAATTTAAAAACTGAAACTTGAAGAAAAAACTTGATTTTTGTTTGTTTGGCTTTTGCCCAGCCTTAGTAACTTTGACTATTAGCCAACATCAATTTCTATTTATATTAATATTTATTTAGCTTGTACTAAGTTATACGTATAACATGTATATTTGGACGTTACAATACATTCACACATTCACATTAAATAACACCTCCCCGTGCACGGAAATCGAACCCGACGTTGCCGCTCGGCCAAACATAAACATGTTTTATTCACTAATTGTATATTTGAATTATGTGGAGTATTTAATCACAATAAAAACACTTTTTGTGCATTAGTTATTGATAATGAGTGCTTAGCACTCAAAATGTACATCTAAGGAATAAAAATAAAAGTGAAGTAAGGAACAAAAAGTGTTTTCATTGTGATGTTTTGTTCCATGAAAAAAATAAATTATTTAATAATATGTTGGCAAACAATAGAAATAGAACAATTTCTATGATATTTTTTTGATTTTTTGTGATTGTTCTATTTCGATTACTTGCTAACATATTATTAAATAATTTCATTTGTTTATGGAATAAAACATGTTTAAGTTATTCTAATTAAGGGGGCCAATTTTTGCTGGTTGTGTACTTCTGAGATACGAGATGGCAAAGATAGCAAAATTGCTAAAAGTAGTTTTGACTATGTATTGGTTTATAGTGCCTGCCGAATTTTATCACACCGAATAATAAAAATAATGAGTGCAGAGCGCGTTGTTTGTTTCTTTACATAGCGCCGTGCGAATGAATGAATGATGACACAAGTAAACTGGATAAATATTCACGATTTTAATTTCTACCGACATACATACAATTGTATAACGAAACAAATGCCTTCACCATTAATGATGATAGTTTCATATTCCATATGAGTATATACAGGTAGTTTTTCTTTAAAGTATACGTATTCCAAATTCAGATTATTTTCTTTAAATATTTAGATATTCGTTGATTTTTAAAAGAGTTCCATTTGAAACTTTAAACAAGTGTTTTCCACTCCCAGACTAAGAATGAAGTAAAATTTCGAGTTTAGAAAAGCCCCGTGGAAATTTGTCGAGGGTCGCGCGGCGACCCGAGACAAATTTTCGCAATTCAAGGTCGCGCACCGGGAATCCGTGTCGCAACAAATGCCGTACACGAATTCTACATATCAAACCTAATTTCTTTTCACATGTTTTTGGAAATTACAGTATAATTTTAAGATATTACTAAAATAGCACGATGCTGCCCCCTATTTATTGAAAGCGTAACCAAAGTTTACATTGCTGTTATGGAGATTTCTAAGCAACGATTAATTGTATTTATCATGTATTTCAGATTACTCTATTTAATACAACATGTTTATAATAATAATTTCAATAAATTAAAGCTATATGAAGAAGAAATTATGTTTCCTGTGGTAGTATTGAACGGATTTATGTGTTCATTTTAGAGTGTTCCATTATTTGGTTTATATATAATTTAAGAAATAATATTTTTAAAAAATAATAGTGTCAATTTATTCACAAAGCTTTAATGTGCAATATGTATAAGTTTCAAGATATATTTTCATCATTGTGGAAGAATAATCGTTATTCGTTCTTATAGCCAAATAACATGTGAATTTCCGACCTTAATTAAGCGCATCATATAGAAAAATAATTAATGAATTACTAACAATAAAAATTTGCCTCAAAATATTATGATAAAATACATTAACACAAGGTATAATTTTTAGCATGTTAAATCCTATGGCCTACGATAAAAAATAACATACGGTATAATTAAGTGTATTACATTTTGTAGGAGTTCGTTTGCATGTCACTTCTCGGTGTGTGAAAACGCATAGCAGACCGCATCAGCATTATATAAATTATATCAAACGTATCAAAGTGCACGGCTCGTAAAGTATATAATAAAATAGGAATAATTGCGTTTAATTCTTGTATAATACGTGTTTACATGGCGAGCAATTAGCATAAATATCACCAGTTTATTTCCACTCAAATAAATTATCCGGGCACAATAAGAGCGTTTCGCGTGTCACATGTATGCCGGATGAATAAAACCAAATTGCCACAACGATAAATTTAAAAGGCATATAAAATTCTGTAAGATATCAAGAGACAGGTATTTAGCAAAAGAATTTTAACGATTTTTATAGTCCAATTAGAAAAAAACTTAATAGTACTAGTAGAAAGAGCCCTTTAAGCAAATAACTTCTTAGTACAGTATTAAAACAGTCTACTGATGTTTTATAGTTTAGCAGTCATTAACATCAAACTTCCCAGTAATTTTAGAAATGTAGATTCTAAAGTAACGTAAACATTGAATTTTCAACAAAATAAAACTGTAAAAAATAACAAACGTCAAATGTGAAAAGAGTGTGAGCAGCCAGTATCAACTATGTGCGAAGATTATTATTAAAACATCATCTCAATTGTCTGAAACTACATTAAAAATGATTATTTTGCTCAAAATATTGAGAACCAATAAAATTGACCGATTTTGCACCACGTAATATGTTTTAATATATGCAAAAACTATGTGATTCGCGTAGCGTCTAAAGGCTTTTTCCATTTATTTAAACTACATGGTCCCCACGTGTAGACCGTGAAAGTTTTAATATATAGAAAAACCCCCCTCTCTCCTCCATTTACAGTTGATCATAGTAACTCAACTTATACAAACATCAATTCAAAACGTCAAAAGCTGACAGACAGAGTTCCTTTTGCGAAACAAATTAATTACGATGTCTCGCTTTGATAACAAGAATGACGAAAACTAGAAGAAATTAAAGAAAATGTTAATATTCTGTACGTCAAAACACTCAGGGTTTGGAACTTTAATACGAACTGATGGCAAATAAACTATTAAATAAAAAAGTAGTATTTTAATTTAACTTCAAAATTAGTTTCGGTTCATTTAAGGATATTGAGTGCAAATGTGCCAGAAATGCGTTTTCGTAAAATAATCATGACGAAAACTACTCGCGTTTTAGTTTTAATACAGTCAAAATTTAAATATTTTAGTCAAACTTTGTTGGTTTTAGCAAATTTAACTAGAGCAAAGTCACCAAATCGCTCAACCTACTGTCTCGCGATGTGAGACATGACTTTGCTCTCGTTAAATTATTAAACAACACAGTTTTCGTGAAATCTTTCTTAAGTTGTTGCTTGAAAAAAAAACCTCTAATTGTTATAATAGATTTGTTTTATTTTTCGGAGGCAACTGTACTTTTTGCCGATTTATTGACTGTTTTTAGAAAATCTATAATTCTGAACATCTTTCCGTTAGGTTTGTGTTAAAACTTGTCTATTGACCTGTGGTGTTTAGGTCCTAATTAGGTAATACCATTTAAGCACACTTTTAAATAAATCATGCGCCTACGCGTTCAACATATCACCGTCGCCGCTGTATATTTTACGGCTTAAGTAAATGCGTAATGCTTATTAAATTATAAAAGCATTTGCATTCTTGGCACAGAAGCGAAACTCTATTTTCCTTTGTAGAAATTCTTAAGCCCAATTTACGTTCGACTTAAAATAACAAAGCTTCCAGTAAATCATAACACAGTTTCGCTAATTTGTACACAATATACGAAACGGCTTAGATTTTTAATTTAAAAAGAATTATAAAATCAAAAAAGTATAAACAAATTAAAAACTCAATATATTCTATAGAACTTGGCTATCGATACCACCTACTTTTAAAAGTTACGCTGCAAAAATACACCTTCTATAAACGAAATAAAAAAGGGTTCCAGCCCCCCCAGCTTACATATTTAAGGTTTTTCTGCACTAAAACGAAGCTTAAAAGTTGCGCTCATTTGCGTTATCGAATTTTTTCCAATATTAGTTCACACAGAAAAGTTATAGTATATTTTATATAATACTCGAATCCAGTGAACGTATTACGGTAATGTCCATACAATTATAGACAAATAATATAAGAAACTTACTCAACTTACAACCACTATGTTACTTTGTGCAAAAATACCAATATTAAAACCAAACATTTCTTTCTCTATAATAGTTGCATATTTAATCTAGTGCCGTATTAGTTTATACTATTAATTACACTAAGCATACAATGTTCAGGCTTAGTAGGGTTAATTTCAATGCTTAATCAAGAAGTGTAAACCAATGGTAGAAACAATCGTTAGAAGCCTTAAATTGAAGACTTTTATAAAATCAATTTACATTGTATAATTTACAATAATTTATAAGTATTGTTTACAAGTATTGTATACCTCAAAGAAAATAGTCCTGTATCCACTCTGAAAATTAAAATTTTAAGTACATTTCTATACAAGAAAAAAATACTTCGAACATCTCCAACATTCATGATTTTTATACTAAACACCCATAAAACGCTTCCATATGGTGCTCCAAGCATATGAATTATCCCCTTTATATAACCGTACTTTAATATTTCATAAACGCTAATTCAAAATTCATTCACATTAATTACATTTTACGACAACAAATATGTAGTTAACTGTTGTAAACGCGTATGTAAAACAGTTTATCACAAGTAATCGTAAATCAAATAGACGGGGAGGGGGGAAATGGCGTTGAATTAGCAATCAGTGTTTGTTTATCCACGACTGTCCGACCGATGAATATAATTGGAGCGGTTATTGAATTAATTTTAAGTCACAATACGTGACTGGCCATTAAGATTAATGAGGTTTTTATAAGTTTCATTATTCCTACTTAGCCTATAGCCTACCACAATGCGATTACACTTGTAGCAGGCGTTAAATTAATAATATGCGTCCGTTAAAGGTTTGATTATTATTAATTTATGCATTAGACGGGGTTTTCTTTCATTCAGTTTTATGCTCCATTGTAATACGTGTTTAAAATCTTTGATTGGCAAAAAAATCCTATTTGAATGTTGCTAAAAAACAAACCTAACCTGACAATCGTTTGCATTCTTGTGTATTTTTTTTAGGAAGGCATATTTTTATAAACTACAGTCAGTTTTTCGTATCATATCTAATAGTTCTGAGCATCCTTGAAAAGCTATTTGTCACAAAGAATTATATTGTAGTTCTTTTGAATACAAAAATTGATTAGGTGATTGCACCAAAAAAAAAAAAAACTAAGTTCATCCCGGACCACAGTTTAAAATTACTTTTTCTTATAAGAAACGTGAATAACTTGTAAAATTATAAATATTAAGTAAAAAAACTGTAAATTTAAGTCCAAAAATGTCACTTAAGACATATACACTATTTGATGCATGTTTATTTAATATTCATATTAAGTTTATCGAAAGTAGCATTCTTGAACGTGTACTATTTACTAATATTTCTATGATTTTTATAAACTTTCTATTAAATAAATACATATTTAAATTAAATTATAAACAATATTTTAGGCTTTATGTAGCTTTTTGCAAATTTGCAAAATAGTTTGTTATTGATAATGAGCACTTTGTGTCTCGAAATGTACATCTAACGATAAAAATAAAAAGTAAAGTAAGGAATAACAGTCTTTTTTAGTGTAAATTCTTCAAACATAAAAAAGTATTATCTTCATTTTTTTAGACATTGTTCAATACTTATGATATGTTATGGGGTCGGTGGCCTCTAGACCTTCCAAAATTATCTAGACCTGAAAGATCTTTTTAATTATCCCTGACCTACTTGAGTCCCTCAATGTTTAGACCTCTTGCGTAGTCTAAAATAACTTGAGGGTTAATGTGTACCACGTGTGTGTTTCTCAGGTGAGCACTTTTGGCAGCATCTTCCCACTTCTGAATCATTCCCTTAATGCGGACTTTAGTCATTCCACTATAGGGTTCTGGTCCAACAAATGGAGTTTTGGAACCTTCTTTGGCAAGGCTGTCGGCAATTTCATTACCTTCGATCCCTGCATGACCTGCAACCCAGAGCAGTTTAACTCTGTTGTTCCTGGTCAGCTGCTTTAGGGGTAGTTTGCACTCTCAGACAGATTTGGAGTTACATATAGTTGATTGTATTGCCTTTAATGCAGCCTGACTGCCTAAGCATATTTTTTGTTGTAGCCCCTTTCTAAGCATACTTGGGCGCATGTGTTCAAGACCTCGATTTCAACCTGGAATATCGATGGGGACCTTCCAAAGGCCCTTGATGACTCGAATCGAGGGCCAGTGATACCGGTTCCGACTCAGTTTTCAGTTTTAGATCCGTCAGCGAACCAAACTATCGATCCGTCGGCGAACCAAACAATCGCCTTGTAACTGCTTCAATTTCGCTGCAAAATATTGGCGGGCTTGGATAACCACTTCAACTTTTGTATCGAAGTCGTAGACATGTAGTCTTTGGGAATGTATACCGCTCTTTCGCACACAGTGCTGATGGATTTTTAGGTGCCCATTAAAATGTCCATATTTTAGAGTATCTGTTTGGATTATTCTTAAGGCGTCTAAAGCAGCTTTATTTTTTAAGTGCAGATGCAGAGGTGTGAGGTTTAGCATAGCCTCCATTGCTCCAGTAGGGCAAGTGCTCATAGCCCCTGTGATGCCCAAACATGCCAGCCGTTGAACCTTGCCGAGATTTGTTTGGGTTGTACTCTCCATTGTCTTTGTCCATCAGACAACGGAACCATAAGTGATTATTGGTCTTATCACCGTTATGAAAAGCCAATATATTATCTTGGGGTGTAAACCCCATCTTCTGCCAAATAGTCTACGGCAAGCCCATGTTGCCTTTACTGCTTTGGAGGTGATGTCTACATGGGTTTTACAGTTTAGCCTCTAGTCAAAAGTGAGGGCAATTGTTCAATACTTTCTTAAACAGGAAACCTTTCTTATAAGTAACTCATCCCTACGTATACCCTGTACATTTTCAGACAGGCGTTGATTTTATAAAAGCACTACTTCCACTTTCCATTTGATTAGGCATGAAGTAACATTTGAGTTTAGAATAGCCAGAAAATTGTGCTTGGCCGCGTAGCTTAATTAAGGAGTGGAAACATTCGTTAAAAACTTGAAATTGAATTATTTTCAATTTGAATCATACCATACATTTTTATGAACAACGTTGAAGTTTTAATGGACGAAATATAAATATGTTTGACATATACGGAATTAATTCTTTAAAGCTGTGTTTTAAAAATACAGGATTAGTGGGGAAGAAACCCTATTTTTTTTTGTAATGAAAATATCAAAATTGATAAATCTTTTATAAGTCAATGTTAAAGTTATTGATATCTAAAAACTTGCTAATATTATTCATAATTATATTTGTAAATTATGTGCCAATAAAAGATCTAATGAAATTTAATAATGTACACTTTAGTAAAATCAGTAAAACAATTATTCTAACATCTGAGTGAAGAACATTAACATCCACAGAACGACAATTCCGCGCCCACAATCTATGCAGGGACAACATTAACACGACGATTCCGCGCTTAATTTAAATCCATTTCGTAAATGTTTAGACGTGTTTATTGGCGGGGTTTAGGAGATTTCTGTTCTTAAATCGCCGGCGTTCAACTTAACTCGGAGCTTTAGCGTTCAAACGTTAAACTTTCACGCTTGTAACACGACCACTCCAAACTCGAATTAATTCCCAAGATATCCTCCTCGGCGAGTTTAATTCCAACTGGGCAACAAGATCTCATGCATGCACAACACAGACATGTTCTTGTTTATGTATGTAAGACTAATGTTCTCTTGTAAATTGTATTTTGATATCAAGTTTGGACATTTTAATCTATAAAAGGGATTAAACAGGAATGTTTTTTTTAAGTATACATATGCCGATATACAGGAATTTTTTTTTTTTTTAGGTAAACCTATACATAAGCTATACATTTTCCGACATCCGTTGTTTTTTAAAAAGAGTTCGATCTGAAGCTTTGTCTGGGAGTGTTTTCCACTCCCAGACTAAGCATGAAGTAAAATTTCGAGTTTAGAAAAGCCCCGTGAAAATTTGTCGAGGGTCGCGCAGCGACCCGAGACAAATTTTCTGGGCTTTTCTAAACTCGAAGTTTTACTTCATGCGCCACGCGTATAAAACACTGATTTCAAGTGAGTTTCAAATATACATAAATTTCACAATATTTTAGTGTTTATTACGCGTGGCGCATGAAGTAAAATTTCTAGTTTAGAAAATTTTAAATATCTTATAACATTTTATATAGTTTTTTTCTATCTCTTTTAATAACTGTGAAAATTCGATTTGAAAAAATCGACACTTTTCACATTTTCTAAAATGCCTAGTTACCCTTGAAATTTTAGAATTTTTTTAATGTATTTTTATTTAGCTCATAAAACTGCATTACTTCGCCCATTTAGCCGTTTCTCTATCTTTTATAATTTTCGAAATCCCCGTAGAGAACATGAAAAAAAATCACCCTGTATATTAGTCATAATTTGGAAAATGCTGTTTTTTTCAAATTTCTATGATAAATAACATACATGGGTATATTTTTATTTTTGTGATATGATTCATTGTTTTTGAAATGATAAGCCTAATATTTTTATTTAATTTCTTTCGATCTAAATGTGCAGTTACAAAAAAGCGCCTGTTGCAAAAAAAACACGCTGCATATTTATAGTTAAGTCATAGCTTATATTCGATGTATAAAGTTTAGTACGTACTAATACATAAACAATTTTATGTAATATCACATATACGATAAAATATTGATATTTTGATACTATAAATCACTTTTAATTTTATTTATAATACTGGCAGCATGTGTTTTTGAATAGATAATGCGTGATATAAATAATACAGGTCCGTGTATGTGTACGTGTGTGTGCAGTCGTAATTGTATTTTATAGATCAATATAATCTTGAATATAACATGAAGTGTTAAAGTAAACGGCTCACTGTAATAGTAGTCAAGTTCTCTGAACTATAACGCCTGTATAAATATGTAATCGAGTGAATTGTGGTAATTGCGACGACCTTATGTACTATTGATAGATTATCCGATCAATTTACTTACTTTCCTTTGCTGATATCGGAATGTTTCTACGCGTGTTTAGAATGTGATATGACTAAAAAGGAATAAATGGTCAGTTTTCTTTCTATGATTTTAGTATTGAATTGTAAGATAATTTTATAAATAATATATTATAGGTTTTACAACCCCCAAAATATCGAAATAGAACATTCAAGTTTACTTATTTAATGAAGAGTATTATAAATACATAACCATTTTTTTGTTTAATTTGTTGTAGGCAGACAGTTGGATCAAAAATAAGCGCTCGCCCTTTTTCATCCTTCAATAAAATAGTACAAAATCGATTTAAATAACTATTCGTTTCGATTCTAAATACAAAATTGAAACCTTTTGCATTCATTTAGTTTTCGTTTCTAGCTTTGAACTTTTCCGAGCATACAACCAACATGCAAATAATGGGCAAAGCCGAGGTCGTAATTATTTCCCCTTTTGCCGGCAATAAAACTTTTCAACGTATGTGTGGTCCACTCTGTGTCTCCTCAATAAAAACTTTAAAGCGCCGTGTCGCGTTATTATGGAGACATTCCCCATCGTTCTCGTGGAATTAAAAGCGATTTATTATTACGGAACGTACGCAATGGATTTCTCATATTAGCGCGCGCCGTTCATAAATCTTCCTTACACTCTTTTCGCGGCCGCACATTAGCGACCATATAAATTAAACACCCACCCATCCAACAATCCGACCATAGATGTAATGGTAAGACCCATTGTGGTGGGTTCGTCCCGTCTCGGCTCGTCATTGTGTACATTTTGTATATGGGAGCAGCCCATCTATTTAAATACGTTTTTAATTACCTGTGGCTTTAATAATTATAAACTTTATGATGTTCATTCTACATCAAAATATATACATTTTAATTATGGCATGGAATATGAAAATAGACTGATCCAGAACAGAGCCTTTCAGAAAAAAAAATATGAGGCCTAGTGGTACTAATATTTACCTTCAAATAGAAGTTTTTAAAAAGTATTTTAGTCTTCTTTCTCTAATTAACATCCTATAATTTTATTTCACATCTTTAACTCTACATTTGGTAACTTTAGGTATTTAATTACGAAATATCTAAAAAGTAACAAAGTTGACAAGTACTCATAGTTAAAACCCCCAATTGTGTCAAAATTAAGTAATTTTAATTTTTGGGTTCTGTGATAAAAATTTGAAAAGAAAATTGCATTTATATTGGGTTTATAGAAGTCTGCTAACCGTTATTTTGCTAAATGAGCTATTAAATGCATCAGAACGTGCCTCAAAGCTGATTATCAATAATGTGTAATTTCGCGCTGGTTTATTGCTTCTCGTTGTACTTTAAAGTCTGAGCTTTTTTTAACTTTTGACATTGGTCATTGAACAAGTCGCTACTGCTGTCTGTATACACCGATATTACATTTCAAGGATACGAAATCATAAAAGTTGTATGTTGAAATCCTTTTTCCGTATTTTTAAACAGCTTAATATAATTCACGGACCGTTTAAAAAATCGGCGACTGACATTTATTTTCTATTACCTACTTAGTATCTTCAATCTTAAAACTCAAGGCATAAATATTGTCACCTGAATACATAAACTTACATATGTAAGGAAAACTCGTATTTTGATTTATCAATTGTATCTATTTGTTAAAAGCATCAACGTAAATAATTTCTGTTATTTTAATCAAATATCACATGACTTTTTGGATCAATTTTGAACGTCAGACATTTTGTTTATAAATGTTGGATTTTGTATTTTCTATCACAATATGACATTAAGTAGATTATTTTTTTGTATAAAACACAAGCACATACCTTTTATTTAACAATACTTTAATAATTATTGAAAATACCAAAACATTCATCAAATAAAAGTTGTTGAAAATTAAATTCTACGTATCTTTTTGCTCGCTTGGTTTTAGAGATATTTAAAAAAAGAAAATATTGGTGCAACATATAGTTCATTTGATTTTAATAGTAATTGTCAATATCAAAATCACCCTTATAAGTTACTAAACTCTGACATATTAATGTGAGGTCATTTTTTTGCGGCCACGACTATTGTGAACATTAACTCCACCGCTTCCAAAAAAAAATCCAAAAACTGTAATAGTTAATTTCTGCAAATTAATTTAAATCAATATTGAAAATGATGGTTTGAAAATAAATACATAAAACTTACATCAAAAATTCGAGAAGCTTTTTCACAAAGCTCTTTCTTGTTAAAATTCTTGTTTTGAGTTCTTCAAAGTATCTGTTTTTTTTTCCCGAAGAGAAAAATCACTTTAGGTTTTCGATTTTTTGCTAAGATTTCCTTCTTTTTAGACGTTTTGATGAGAATGAATAGCGTCGATTTTACAATCAAAATTGAAATGACAATGTCACTATGGCATTTAGGACTAACTACCAAAATTCACTAAAATCCCTATTCTAAAATATTGTACAAATTATTGCATGAACGAACTAAAAAAAATTCAAAGGCCTTTTCGGTACTATACATTGACAGTAATTATATATTATTTCAGAATTAACTTCATTGCCAAATAATAGTTACCTTTAAATTTTTAAATGGCTGCATATATATTTCTTATTTTATTATATTAGATATTGGTTTTGTAAATCCAATTTTGCCCGATATGTTGATTTTAATTTAATATTTATGCTAGAAAAAAATTATCACAAATCTTGCTCACATGATTTTTTCTCAATAAATGTAGTGTGCCTTGAAAAAAAAACTGTTTAAATTGTTTATTGGTTTATATTCAATTAGTGTGTTCCATTAACTAATTTATTACACATTGAATTATTATATTACATACTGGGTTGTTTTCTTTTAGATATACATACATAATGTATACGCTGTGAATTTTCAAGTATTCGTCGATTTTATAAAAAAAATCAATTGGAAGTTCGAACGAGTGTTTCCACTCCCAGGTTAAGCATGAAGTAAAATTTCGAGTTTAGAAAAGCCTGAAAATTTGGTTTGGTCGCTACGCGACCAAACCAAATTTTCAGGTTTTTCTTAACTCGAAATTTTACTTCATGCGCCATGCGTATAAAACACTAAAATATTATGAAGTTAGAAATACACTTTAAAAATAAGTAATAATTGAAATATTTAAATAACAAAATATTTACATTTTTCATTCTACATTCTCAAGTCAGGTCAAATAATACAATATATCAAATTAACTTATTTAGTTAGTTAAAAAATAATATAATAATGTTGCGCATAATGGGTTAAATAATACTAGCACTACTTATTTATTCTCTTCTACATTAAGTTGTAACATAGCTACTTATTTGTTGGGTCGTTATTATTCATGTTTCGATATAACCTCACACTAAGTGACATTTTCCACTTTTTTTACAAGGCACACTAATTATAATTTTTAAAAAAATATAATTTTAAATAAAAGATTTATTTTAGTTTTTTTTTAGACAAATATATTGAACAAAAAACAGGAGATTAGGCATTATTGTATTAAAAAATTGTATGTCTTATATAATAAAATTAAAACATTATAGGCAGCCATTTAAAAATGTCAAGTTAGCTATTATTTAGCAACGAAGTTATTATTGAAAAAAATCAATATTAATGTCATTTATTAGTATTTAAACGGCCTTCGACTTTGGTAGTTAGTTCAAAAAAATCGGTCAATAAATAACAGAATTATGGCGTTGGGTGTTTTTTTATCGAACACCCTGTATATAATTGGATATCACCTTTTCTATAATAATAATCACATTTGATCATCTGTAATTTTGTTGGTATTCATAAGATTTTGCGTTTTCTAATATATCAACATTAATTTCTTTGCTATCTCTATAACCTGATATTAATAAAAATCATATTATGTTATTTTATTTAAAAATAGGATTCTAGTGATAGGGAGAAATTAAAATTTTGAAAATCAGTCAAAATCTTTACACAATTAAAACAGTCGATAAAACATAATATTCTTTAGAACTTGTTTTAATATTTAGTGTAAATAATTGCTAATAATAATCAAGCAAACATTTTAAATGATTTTACACAAAATATTTACAAAAATATTACTATTTATAGTCACATAGTTAGAGTTTTATTCAGGGTTCGGACGATATCTATCATAAGATATCTATCACGATATTTATCATAATATATATCACTACGAGAGTAGATAGTTCAAGTTTTCAATCTACTTGCGTTTAAATGTTTGTTTAAAAATTCTAGTAAATGTAATTTTATCAAAATCATAAACATTTTAAAAGGTTTGACTGCCTATGGACCATTATTAAATAAACATCTAGGTTGTGTTAAGCCGCTACTGCTGTCTGTATACACCGAAACCAGCTTAATGAAGGATTAGAAAAAGTCAGTACTCGGATATTAATCTAAGTAGTTGGTATCTAAGCTAGTGTTAGGTTAGATGACAGATTGTAAAGTTGGGTTAGGTTAGGTGTAACTGTTTGAAAGTTAAGTTAGACGGCAGTTACATACCTATCAACAATTTGACTTGAGTAACTGGTAGCCAGAGTAATCTAGCTATGCTTAGGCTGGTCTTTCATATAACTTAATACTAACTAGATTGTAAAATTAGGTTATGTCATACATGTATGTAACTATTTTTAAATAAGATTGATTTTCAATTTTTTAGGTTAAGCTGGACAATTTGAAACATCTAACGAGTGTTTTCCACTTTTTGCTTAAGCATGAAGTAAAATGCTCAGTGGTTTCTGAACTCGAAATTGTACATTATGCGCCAGGCGTATAAAACACTGATTTGAAGTAAAGTTCAAAATATACTGTTTATGTTAAATTAGGTTAGTTTATGATTCATGGAAGATCGGACAAAAATATAGTCTACGCGATTCTTACAAACCGCTTCAACCGCTCGATTATCGCTTTCTAGATCATTGAGATACTCGATCTTGCCTATCACTAATCAATATACATTCAAGATCTTGTGTCGCGACTAGATGAGCGAAATGGCTTTTTTCAGTGAGCTGGTTCAAAAGATATGACTCATTTTAAGGAGCTGGTTCAGTGAGCCAGCTCAAAAGAGTTACATGACTCAGTTACGAGCTAGCAATCCGCCGAGAGTTGTGACACTTAGAGATCTATCTGATTCGCTAACTCATTGAATTGAGCGAGGTGGTGATTCATTATTTCGGTAATATAATGCAATTGCGATAATTTAATCATAATTTATATAAAAACGTTAGAGTGAATATAAAATTATATTTATAGTAAACGCGTATTCATTTCGTGCGATTACACTTCAAGTGTGTTTAAATATGTTGAATACGTGTGCCCGCCTATGAAAACACACATACATACATTCAGCACATCGCGATCCAATTCCGAACCTCGGAGTTGGATCCCGATGAGTGAGCTATAGCTCAGTCCGATTCAAGAGCTCCGTAATACGAGCTAGTTCAGTCGGATTTAAGAGCTTCGTAATACAAGCTGGCTCAGTTGGATTCGAAAGCCATCGTGAATCATCGCGATACAACTCCAAACCGCGGAGTTGGATCCAGATGAGTGTGCTAGCTAGGATCTTTTAGAGTCGATTCGCCAACTCAATGGACTTAATATAGGTGTTTAATTAAATTCACTTGGTTTGTTTTACTAAAAATATTTTATATCAACTAGTTTCGGTATAATGCCATTTTCAAGTATGATGTACAAAAGAAACAAATTGGTGATATATGCTATATGTCGGCGTTTCAGGTAATAAGCGCTTTAATTATCGGGAAATTTTAAAGCTCCTCGTTGTCGTTGACCACGTTTTGCCCGCCTTTATGGCTTTACTTATTTCCAGTCCTTCCCGATAATTTAAAACTAATCCCTTGTTACCTGTATGGAACATTATATAATCGTATGAACTGAAAAAGTGATTAGATGCGATGCAATGTTTCGCGAAACCCGTGGTCTGTTTATTATTTAAAATATCCTTTCTATGTTCTTTTAATCAGGTTTCAGAGGACCTGCCCGTTTGTCCTATGTATATTGCGTCACAGTCATCACATTTTAGTTCATACACTCCACTTCTCTTATTATGGCTATTGTCTGTTTTAATTTTATTATTAACTAACATTTTACCTAAATTAACTGAGTTAGTCAAAATTATGTTATTTTCCTTTCCCTTAATTGTTTTTTAATTTTTTTGTGAGAGATCATTTATGTATTCTAATCTACTCCAGTAGGTTTTCTCTGTTTTTGTCGCACTATAAAAATATTTCCTTAATTGTTTCAATGGGCTTATATAACTCCATTCGCACGCGTCGTAATTCGAATCGATAATGCTGCAATAACATGGTAGAAATATAACGATAGCTGTGAGAATCAAGATGTGTTAATGCATTGCGAATCTACATTCACTCTAGAAGACCGGGCGAATCAAAATGAGTCATGGCTCAAAAAGAGCTACATATTTCGAACTGAGTCACTTGGCTCACCAGCTCACTTCACCGAGCTGACTCTTTGAGTTGATTCGGTCAGGAGTTACCCTTCTCTAGTTGCGACTCACCAAAAATTGACTTGCGTCAGTGGGTCGCAATCCACAGTTTGGAAAACGCTGATCTAATGCATGCAGATTTAGCTAATACATTCAGCAATTCCATATTTACTGCTATTCATGGTCTACAAAGGACTAAGGAAATAGCTGAACAAGAAGATAGTCTTCAGCTATTTCTTTTTCCATTTGTAGAGCATGGGAGGAATCTCCATATATAAATTCAAGATTCAAGAAAGTTGTTGACCGAATATGTTAATCGATGTAATATTCCAGTAACCTAATATACAATATGAGATCATTTCTGCAAATCTAGCAACATCGTTCAAATTCAACAAATTTGAAAGCTTGAAATAACCACTACCAAAATAGATAGAATTTTATAGAAACGCTTTTGATTTACAGAAGACTAATTAGATTATTGGATCATACTTTTCTACAAAATTGTATAATACCGTAAATACTCTGTTCACTGCACTCTTGGTGAAACGAAATTATAATATTAGGTAATTTCAAATTAAAACAATTTTTTAGTTTTATGTTGTATTCAGTTTCCTGACACGTGTTTCGGTCAAAGACGACCATTCTCAAAGGAATTACAAAAGTAACTATTTTTGTAATTCCTTTGAGAATGGTCCTCATTGACTAAAACACGTGTCAGGAAACTGAATACAACAACATGAAACTAAACTAGTGTTTTAATTTGAAATTACGTAATATTAAAATTATATAAGATTAAACAACAAAATCAAAACGGAATAATTATGACTCTTAACAAATGACATCCAAGTATTTGTCATTTTTCTCTAAATTAATATAATATTGTGGTGCCCTTAAAATATTCAGGGTGTGTGGCAGTTCTTGCGCCTATTTAGTAATCCAGCATAGGCCACTTCAGTTAAAAAATTATAGATTTAAAATCGTCACAGTGTAATAAGATTAATAAAGATGTATTTGTATTTAATACTCTTAAGCTAGAGCATAAGAAGAATTTATAACAGCACAACAATAAACACCTTGATATATTTCACAAATTTGTTAACGGCAAATAAATCCTGGATTCTTTGTATTTACATCCCATTCTGCCCACTTACCTCTTAGACATATACGGAAACTCCTTTAACATTTGGAATTTTCAACTTTTAATTTCAACTCCTCGCAGTTTCTAATGTTCCATAAACGGAGTTCCTTTATGTTTTGTTGTTGCAATACTAGCAATTTTCTTAGCCTTGCATTTATTCGAATTAGCAAACGAATTAATTTATAGGTTATGTTTTAATCAGGAGTAATGGAAATTAGCGTGATATACATATGAAATTATTTATTAAACACTCTCAATTAGGAACATGCGCTTGTCGCGAGGACGTTAAGCGTTAAGCTCCATTAAACACGTTTTTACGCAGCTCGGGCGTAAATTATGGAATTTATGGTGGGATTAAGACGTTTTCTTCGAGACCCGGCGCGAGCGGGAAAGAAAGCTTTGCTTTTATTCGAGTTTCGTATTACAGACCTGAAGTATTTTCAAGAATACATTACAAAGTAAATTTATCAAATTGAATCACCTTTAATAAAATTCTTCAGGTAATAAAACTAGATTTGTTATTTTTATTTAAAATATAAAATATTATTAACCTGAAAAAACACTCTATTTGAAAATAAAAACACTTATGACATATGTTGTTAGAGTTGAGTACAAAATATCAATGTTTATGACATATTCTTGTTCTTATAAATGTATTACCCAAATTAGGCACTTGCGCGGTAGAGCAGCATTTCCCGAACGTAGGCACGACAGTCCTGAAAACGTTGGGCCGTAAATGTACGATTCGGCGCTGGCTCTCGCAGAGATAACACCATTGAAATCCCGAAGGGTCCTCATCCGATACACCACCTGGCATGTGCACGCGAGTTCCTTTCTTTCAAATAAACGTGCGCCCAACGTAGTTAGGTTCCACTTTCTCATTTTTTGGGCAGCGGAAATACACGAACGGCGCTCGTTCTGCGCATGAGAGTGCCTAATTTGAAAATTTTCACTATACGTGATATTTGTGTGCGAACATTCGTTATTCAGGTAATTTGTCGCGTTTCTAGATAAGAAAATTATGTTGATTGGCAAATATTTACTGTAAGAGCTGGCTATAGAGGGCCCAGTACAGAGCGCCCGGTACCCCTCTTGGCTATTAATTGCACAGATTTTTTTTTTAAGTAGAATCGTAAAAGAAAGCTTTTCTAGGGGAGTTAAAATAAATTGTAATTTATTTTACGTTTCGCTTGAAAACAATTGACATTTCATACGTTTTTAACTAAATTTACCTTTGGTTTTTATTCTTGTCGAGTGTGACGACAAAATAGGATAAAATTAACAAAATCGCCAGAATAGGATAAAACTAAACCGTCAAAATTTGCAAAATTGTGATCATAAATAACAATTGACCACCAACATCAATAAAATCGTGAAAAATAACCAAATTTACAGAAATTATGTACAATATCAAAATTAATGACAATAAAATTTATAGAAATCATAAAAATGATTGAAATTAATAAAATATTTATAAAATTAAGTTTGTTAAAAAATTTCCAAGTTGTTGAAAATTCAGAAAATTTATATAAATAATATAATATTGTCATAATTCTAAATTACACTGATAGCAAAGCAAGATTTGTTTATCATACGTGACAACTAACCAAAAATTAACTTCCATTAGTTGATAAAATCAACCAGAAATCACAAAAATCGTAAAAATTTGAATGTGTCAATTTTTACGATTTTTGTGATTTCTGGTTAATTTTAATGTGAGAATTTTTCGGGCCTAGTTTTTTTTAATTTGCCACAAGTGTCTCCTATTTAAGATTCAAGAAACTTGTTGAGGTCTTTTTAATAACAAAAGAATTGATTTGTAGACTTCGAGGCAAAATTCAATGTGCAGGACTTAAGAATTTTTAATTAGTAATTATGTGTATGCTATTATTGTATTTTGTATAGTAACGAATTTTAAATCTTAATATATTATATTTACTTATTACTTATTTATATATTTATTTATTAATTTTGCGGCATTTTTATTACTATATATTGTATTGATAGGCGATTGTAAATATTAAGTATGAGCAAGAAATAAATTTACTTACTTACTAACATTTAACAAAGTCAATAAAATATGCCAAAATTACAGCAAGTACATTACAATCAATAAAAGTAACTAAACCTGACCAAAAATTGGATAAATCGTCAACATTGACAAAAATACATAAAAGTTTTAGATTTTAATAAATTGATGCAACTAAAAAATAAGACATAAATCTTTAAAATAATAATAACGACAAGAAAATCAAAATCAATAATATAAATAATTATTCTGAAAATCATAAATATTAAACAAAATCGTTAAAATCAACAAATGTTTATGATAATTCCATTCCAACCTAAAATCATGCATATTTGCTAACAAACAAAATCGCAGAAGTAAAAATGCAAGTGGATATTTTAAAATTATCTTATTTACGTTCTCCATGCCAACGACTGTACGATCGCGCTGAATTAGTGACGTTAAGTTCAATCCGTCAAATCACTACGTAATGCATAATTGTCACACAAATCGTTTCGGAACAATTTCCAAGGAGGAAATTATAAGTAATATAAATTTAACAGTGCCGCTAAATAGAATAACAATACACCTTTGTCATGGAATTATCTTATCAAATACCACTCGAGGTTTGGTTTTGGGAGGATATTTTTTCATTTAATAACTCGTGCGTGGTTTTCCAATTTTACTCGAGAAAACTTGTATAGACAAAAACACTCGAGCTTCGCTCTCGTGTTTTTGTCATCCAAGTTTTCTCTCGTTAAAATTGCTAGGCAACCACGCACTCGTCTAAATAAAAAAATATCCGGCCAAAACCAACCTCTTGTGGTATTACATACGATCATTTACCAAATCAACAAATGTCTATGATCATTTGACAAATCAACAAATTTTGTAAAAAAATATTTATAATTAAAAATATAATTCACTCGTTTGAAGCTTCAAATTGAACGTTTTTCGAAAACAACGTATGTCTGAAAACTTACAAATCAGGATATGTATACTAAAAAGTTAAATCCTCTGTATAATTAACAGATGTAAGGTGATTACTAATATTTAAAGTTTTTGGAAAATGCAAGTAGTAGATTTGTATTCTTATATTTACGGGACCAAACAAATCAAGTAGTTTAAAAATCAAATACTTAAAACTCTAGTCGATACTTGCAAATACATCTGAATTTGGTCAACTAAACTAGCCAGTTTTTCTCCTACGGTACATCTATATTGTAGTCATAAATTAAATCAATATTTTGTAATTTTATTAGGCAAATTACATTAAAAAATATTTAAGGTGATATTTACGTGTACAAGCTAAATTATTGCCTCTATATTCGTAATTGATCTAAAAAATACTAATTACCACACTGTGAAAATGACGCAATACATCGTCAGGTATGCTACTGACGGTGGAGACTACAATTATGTAGAATTATTACGATTTCTTTCGGACGTGTTAATTTATGAAGCAATTTCGGGTAATAAATTTTGTAACCAATAGGTTTCAGAGTAGCCGGTCCAGGCCGGAACGTATTAATATTAGCTAATTATAAAACGGCCGATATTTCAATTTCGGTGTTTAATTTTTAATGGCCTGAGAAATTTATAGCCGGCAATTTTATTAATTGAAAAAATTCTCAGCTGTAGCTTATACCGCGTTTTTTATTTTAATAAATTAATTACAACATTCCAAATATTTATGTATTAGCTTAACTCGGAAATATAATGAGTATTTGCATTGAGGATTAATTTGTCAATGTCAACAGTAAACAAATAGTAGAGAGAATTTTTCTTTTAAATATACATATTCCGATGATTACAGCGTTTGGTATATTTTCAGGAATTCATTATATTTATGAAAGCGTTTAATTTAAAACTTGTAACAATTATCTAAAAACAATTATGAAATATCTTTTTTTGTTTTTGAGATATCAACGAAAAACTGATTTTTTGAAAAATCGTTTTCATTTTTTATTCAAAAACTACTGAATCTGGACATTTAGAACTTTGACAATACAAGGCACTTTTTAATGAGGAATCTAATAGCATATTTTTTTAAGATAACTATAACATTTACTCGGGGACCATAGCCAACTTTTGTTTTTCTTATGATTTTTTTTTCTGAACTCATTGATGTATCACACTCATAATTTATCTAAGATTTGATATTTAAAATTATGATATTTTCTTTTTTGCAAAGAGTGCCTTGAAAACAATGATAACGTGATAATAATATTATTTTAATGAAAACCGCTCTCACAAAAAATCAAGCATAACTTTATTTTAAAACCCAATATTTTCATCAAGGCTTTCAATAAACGTAAAGCTTTTTGTTTTCAAGCTCAAAACAAGCCTCAAATTTCGAACGAGAACCACTGTTTTTTCACTTTGCACATTGGCTGTAATAAAAACTGCTTGCTCAAATAATTTACCACAACCTTTTTTACAAACTTAATATTTTTATTAAAGAAAAAGCAAATAAGAGCCAAAGAATGTACCTTTGAAATTATGTAAAGATCAATTGTTCTTATGCTTAACCCGTCCTATCTCAGATATACAGAGAGTTTTTCTTTTAAGTATACATATCTCAATATACTGTGTAAGCTGTAAATCTTCAGATATTCGTTGTCTCTACAAATATTTCAAATTGAACTTTCAAACGAGTGTTTTCCACTCCCAGATTAAACGACCTTAATATTGGAAATAAAGATCCTAAATTTGTATATACAAATCTTGATTCACCATCATCAGTATGAACAATCTCCCAAACCAATTTTCTCTTCCTATTTTTTTTATTACAATTTATTACTATCAAAACTCGTAGTGTTACATTACGCTGTGAATGTAGCAATATTAATTTTATTGTAATCTCTCCGATCGACAAGTATAATTCATCCAGTTTACACTCGAGGTGTGACAGTCCATATCCTCACGGATTCAGCGTCCATTCGGCGTTTGATAATAAATTAATGAGAGGATGTATCTCGGCCTCCTGCTTGCTTAGTAACGGGACTACCATCACAATCGTGGATGCGTAATAAATAAGACTTTAAATTGCTCACACAAAAGATCTTACCATAAAAACAGCTTATTTATAATATGTTAAAAAAGTACACAATTGTCTTTGGAAGGTGATATTTTTTATTGCTGTTGTGTTAGAAATAACTTTATTAAAGAATGTATAATGGATATATTTGTAGTTAATAATATATTACGTCAAGACCATATTACATATGAGCGGATATGTTGCGTACGAGCCGCGCAGCGGCGAGTGCAGTATTCTGCGAGTATGTAATTGCCATACCACTCGAGAAACGTACGATACTTCACCTACGCCCTAACAAAATAAACAATGCTCAAAGATCAACTTATTTATTCAATAATTTTTGATAGTAACATGACATTCATGAAAACTAAATGACTACTTGATCAATATACATCAAAGAAATGTCATTTGGTTGTGCGGTAATCAATCAGCTGTTCAGCTGTCAGCATGTAATCTACTTGTCAACGCCATTACGTGCATATGTAGGTAATGTCAATCATACACGTCAAGATGACAGTGTGGTATGATGCGGTTACTAGATAGGGCGTTGGTAAATTTATTTACTGCTATTAATGTACCTGAGTATTCAACTTTTATAACATTATAAGGAATACAGGGATGTAGTTAAAAGCATAAACCAGAGTTGTCATTACTTTTTGAGTTAAGGGAAGAATAATCACCATATAATAATAAGCGTTATTACATGTATTAATACAAACCTATATACAAGGAGTTTTTCTTTTAAGTATACATATGCACACGCTCTGTTTTTGACATTTGTGCTTTTAAGAGCTCAATTTAAAGTTTTAAACGATTATTTTCCACTCCCAGATTAAGCTTAGCGACCAAACCATATTTTCAGGCTTTTCTAAACTCGAGATTTTACTTCATGCGCCACACACATAAAACACTGATTTTAAGCAAAAAATATACGTCTTTAGCATACTGCTTTAGTAGCGTATTCTGAACTTTACAATTTATCAGTGTTTTATATGAAGTAAAATTTCGAGTTTAGAAAAGCCTGAAACCAAACCAAATTTTCAGGGTTTTCTAAACTCGAAATTTTACTTCCTGCTTAACCTGGGAGTGGAAAATATTAGTTTATATCTTCAAATTGAACTCTTAAAAACAACAAATGTATGGAGATTTATAAAATAAACGCTGTAATTGGAATATGTATACCTGAAAGAAAAACTCCCTGTATAAAAATAACATACGGACATTTTTTTGTAAGTATATATGTACACTTCTGTGCAATAAAATTAAGCACGTCTTATGCCTATTTTTCACAATATTCTAGTTGTATAATTCGGGTCTGTGTTTTAATTGCCTAGCAGCAGTTTCAATAAATAGTAAAACACCATAACACTTCTCTCCTACTCCCATCGTTTCTTAACTCTGAAAACAGTGTCTTTACTGATGTTCACCAATCGAACAATTTGTCTAATAGAAAAACCAACGTCTATTTTAGTTAGAATTCGAATTTTCGAATTATTGTCTAAATGACTCGGCATTTTGACATTAAGAAAATTGACATATTGACGTAACTAGGAAACTCATCAAGTCCGCTTTAAAATATAACATATTTCGTGTACTTAATTTTATTGCACAGAAGTGTACATACCGGTGATTACAGTGTTTGGTAAATTTTCATGAATTCGTCGTTTTTATAAAAGCGTTCAATATGAAGCTCTTAAAGAGTGTTTCCACTCCTTGGTTAAGCATGAGTTTAAAAAGCCTAACAATTACGCTGGATCAATCCAAGTTTTCAAGCATTGAAATAACTAAAAATATTACTGTTTGACTAAACATGGTGTTATGCTTCACTAAAAAAAAAACGTGTAAAGATTCCACTTATACCATAAATACAATTATCCAAGACAGTGTAAAAAATGTTGAGCGTAATCAAATAGCCGGAAATACGATAATAAAATTATTTTTACAGGCTGTGATAGAGGATAGTTTGAGCAATTTTTTGGTGGTCCGCCTTACCCTCCGCGGTTCGATAAAATGTATATAATCTACTTTAAAGTTTAAATACTATAAAATAAAAGTGTATCGTTTAAATAATTAATTTCTAAATTGTCGATTAATTTATATTTAACGGGATATTATAGACAAATGTGTATTTGTATTTAATAAACACTACAAAAATTGTATTGATATAATATTAGCTTACTATCCTTTTCAAAAAGCGACGCATGTCACTTTCGGATGCTGTATTTTCACAAGAAAAAATCTTGGAAAATATATAAATACGTATCTACATTCCTTGGAATGTTCCTCATTTATTTTGAGAAAATCAAATTTTTATCACATTTATTTACTGAGATATTAATAAAAATGTTTAAAAAGGTACCTACATTTTTGTGGATTTTTACTAAGATCAACTTTAACATTTTATATAAATTGATTGGCTACATATAAGAAATTGAAAAAAATACATGTAATAGATCAGACTTATATTTATATAACGACGCAAATAAAAATTAAATGTGTCCACCCTTTATTCCCCGATTTGAAAAAAAGTCGACACCTACGTTCTCGGTTATTTTACAATCAATTTACATACAAATAACAGATATTATATATTGCACAATTATATTGCAAAATGTATAAAACAAATTATAAATATATCAAATATTCGATTTTTAGTGGATTAAAAATTGTTCGAAGAGATATAAAATAATGACGGTGAAAGGCGTGGGGAATAGAGGGGGTCCCGCTCGGTTCATCGTCGTTACGATGCGGACGATGATGAAAGGTTTATAACGAAAGGGAAGACAGCAGTTATTTACAATTGGATTTATTTTATAATATTTATATTTACAACCACGATAATGGGATGGTGGATTAAAGAAATACTTAATTAAAATAAACGTGTATTATCTTCATAATATTTTTTCAAAATAAACATTAAAGAGACGGTTTCAAAGTTGAAATAAATAAGACAAATTATTATGTAAATTTTTAAATTTTACAGTTGTAGTGGTTTATTGAAAAATTCGCTATAATGTATTTTTTGAAGATAACAGACAGACAGAATTTTGTTACACATCTTAAAACAAGTTTGAGAACCCCCCCCCCTAGGCAAATTTCTGGGTGCGCGCCTGTGTATATTCATATTTAATATCCCACCAACAGAACACATTAATAAACTAATTTTAAAATAAATGAATTAAATATTTCATATGCGTTTCAATACTTATTGAGAATCGTATATAGAAGGAATTATATAAAAATGTTCGTGTCAGTGCGGTTTGCCGCTTAGCATTAACGGCAAGCGTATGGTCGCCGTACGAACGCTGAGTTAGCATACTCGCATCTCTCTCTACGGCCTGAAAACTGATTCCGATATAAAAACACCTCGATTTTAATGATACACCTGTACTTCTTTTGAGGATAGTATTCAATTATTCATCACATAAAATGTACACATACGTTATGCCAAGTCCCATTTTAATCCGATTTTTAAGAACCGAGATTGTAGATTTTCATTTTTTACGCTATAATTGTGGTAATAAAAATATTTAACATATTTTGTTTAATCCATCACATTCGAAATAGATTCTAGTAACCACCTTATTTTTTTCATTGATCTTAAATATTTTATAACGGAGATACACGCAATGAAACTCGACCGTATGAAAAGTTCATGAAAAAACACTACCTTTTTTTGGTAAACATACGCCGAATATATATTATCTTTGACATTAAAATTCTAAAAAAAAAAATCATCACATGTACAAATGATGTATCTTTATGTGGTTTAAATTTCAAAATAATCGACCCCATCGACTTCAAAATATTTAACTTCAAAGTGACATGCTTCGCTTTTTGAAAAGGATAGTAGTGAGATGCTTGAAGTATCTACAATATAATAGTATTTTTTGTTCTTCAATTTTTACTTTTATTTTTCCTTCCCCTACCACCGTTGGTGCGTTAGCTTGGATTGGCCACAGTGTGGCGGCGTGTTTGGGCTTTCAAGTCGACAGTTTTCAATTGATGATGCGCTTTCTCTGTATAGCATTATTAATTAGTAATAAGAATAATCGATTAGTATAATTTCATAACATTTTAAATGGCAGTCGGTATCTGTGTTAGATGCAGCAGATTTTTAATTTATTCTTAAATGTAGGTTTAACATAGAAATATAACAGATTCTATTTGTGTAAACCATATAAATGTGATTTAATTTTTAAAATATCTAATAGATTAATCAACTTAAAAAAGCAATTACTTAACCGATGTGCCTCTAAATTAAAATAAAAATATTGCAAACACAAATGATTTTAGCACCCGCGTAATAAAACACTGTATTTAACGTTTTTATCGCCCTAAATCGTCTAAATAATAAATATATTTAGACTCCCTTACTATTTTATTTTTTTATTTAAGAATTTACACAAATCGACAATATTATCTGAATTTTGCAGGTTGAATAATACAAAAGCTATGCATCTTGGATGATCATTTTAGATTAAAAATACAAAAGAGAACAATTTAAATGTACAGTAGATGAAATAATATGCGCATTCATTGTGAACATTTGATACAATATATTTGCAATAAAAAACCTATATAAAATTTCAGGCTTTTCTTAACTCGAAATTTTACTTCATGCTTATTCAAGGAGTGGAAAAAATTAATAGAAGCTTCAAGTTGAACGCTTTTCGATAACAGTAAATGCCTGAAAATGTACAACGTATGCATCGGGATATGTATACTTAAAAGATTATTTCCAGCATATTAAATGTGCAAATTGTTTAAACAAATGAATATTTAAAACTGTTTGAATTCGAATTTACCTGTTCATACCACACACAACACTTTTTTCAAGTAAGTGTGTTTCAATTTTATTCCTAAATATCTATATTAAAAAGTCACAAGCAAAGCTATACTGAAGAGAGATACAACTCAATACGCGTTTATAGATGGTCTATGACTGGTTTTAATCTGTCCCTCTCAATTTTATTTTTCTAATAATTACACCTTTTATTTTTCATTTTTATTTGTTAGTTGGTAAAACATACTTACTTATTTATTTAACGGAGAATCCATTTTACAAAATACATTTTGACAAAATTTTATAACTACCAGAAAAATACAGTAATACTTATAAATAAAATAAACATACAATACAAAGACAAATAGCAAACATTTATATGCTTAAGTTTTCTGATAAATTTTGAGGGTGAGAAGCAATTAAAAATATAAAAATTTGGATGCACTAATAGTTTGTTTGCTTTACGCCTTAACCTTGTAAGTAGACTATTATTCCCATAATTTGTCTTATGGAACTGGATACGAAATAAGGGTAAATGTCGAATTGAGCGATTAGATTGAGTAATAGAGAAAGTAATTTGCGACAGAAGATATGGGCATTCAACAATGTGACAAATTAATTTATGAAAAAATAACAAATCAGCATACACCCTGCGGATACTTAGTTTATCAATACATTGGATAGACAAAATTTTATCTAAATTTGTGCTGGTATCAAAGCCTAACTTGTATGCAAGTACTTTTAAAAATTTGTTTTGAACGTTTTCCAAAGAATGCTGCTGGTGACAAGGCTCTACCCATTCATTTTATATAACCTAACATCTTTCTAGCACAATTACAAATTGCTTTAATATGGCTGGCAAAACACAATTTTCTATCAAAGATTATACCCAAATTTTTAGTCACACTTAATTGTTCAAGGTAGTGACCAGCAATTGTATAATTAAATTGTATATCACTTGTTTTTTTGGAAAATTTCATAGTTTTGCATTTTTGTACATTAAAAAAAACAAATGATTATTTTGACACCAATTATAAACAGATAATAAATCTTGAATGGTATTCAATAAAAAGTTCTTGATTTTAACACACTGCACACGGTTACTTAAAAAGCTATGTACCCACTTGACAACATCCACATGGAATCCCAATGCAGATAATTTAGCAACTAAAATATCGTGGTTAACACGATCAAATGGTTTGAAAAAAAATTAACTTAAATGTTACATACAGGATGTTTCACCTAAAACTTCCCAGATTAATTAACAAGAAACTAAAAATGTTGTTACGGTTTTGTTTGTTTAATCAATAGATGTTATTCAAGGCTTGAAACTAAGACGAAGTTGGTATAACTCATAACGACAGTTTCATTTTCAGAGGAATGAGCAAATTTCATTCGATGATTAAAACTTTAGAAGTGACTTTTTCTAAAAGAATGGAATATTTTAAGACATTTTTATCATATGCATATTTTAAATTGCATTGGCTATTTTTAAGTTATAACCAATTTTTATATTTTCATGAACTTTTAATTCACCTGTTTTAAGTAGTACAAGTTTTCAAAATTAGCATACATAACTTAAATACATTGAAAATTATAAAACACTAATACTAACAAGAATATAACTTATTATTGTTTTCTGCAATAAAACAAGGTTTGCTCATTCTCTATAACTTTTATCATAAAACATATTTTAAAATTTTGTACGCTAAGTTTACTAAAACACAAATAATACACACAAATTTGTGTTGGTTCTAAGTTTGAACAACAAAATAATACAACATCAACTCTATTTATTTTATGTCATAAGTTTTACTACAAAATAAATTTTTGTTTAGTCGTCTAACGAGGGATTCCACTCCCAGACTAAGCATGAAGTAAAATTTCGAGTTTAAAAAAGCCGTAAATTTGGATTTGCAGGGGCGCGCGAGCGAAGCGAGTCGCGCCCCTGCAAATGCAAATTTTCAGGCTTTTCTAAACTTAAAATTTTACTTCATGCGCCACGCGTATAAATCACGAACTTCAAGTGAAATCTTCAACCAATTGTTAAGAGTAAAATAAATTTAGTATGTCAATTATCAATTGTTTAAATTATGGAAAAAGTGATCCATTTTTTTTAACTGAAATAATTTCAATATACAATCAAGGTCCTCACACTTTTCTTTATGATAGTGGAAGATGTGTCATAAATGAAATATTTGCTATTTCTTCTGTAAATATATCATATACAGGGTGTTTCATCTAAAACTCCCCAGAGTAATTAACTAGAAACTAAAAATATTATTAAAGTTTTGTTTGCTGTAATCAATTAATGTTATTCAAGGCTATTTTCTGAAAATATTGACAATTTTTGTCATATGTGTCAATTTTTCTAAGAACTGTAGGCTATAATTTAGTTATATTATTGTTATTATTATATTTATGTAATTTTCTATGTATTTTAATTATTTTTATTGTGAATAGGCAAATTTTGAGAAATTGCACAACTTTAAATGTTTGTATTAACAGTTCTTGAAAATATAAAAATAGGTTATAACTTAAAAATGGCCAATCCAAATATGCATATAATAAAAATGTCTTAAAATATTCCATTCTTTTGAAAAAAGTCACTTTCAAAGTTCTTATAATCAAATGACATATTCTCACGCCTCTGACAGCTACATAGTTACTGTTTAGCTGTCAGAGGTGTGAGAAAATGTCATTCGATGATATGAACTTTAAAAGTGACTTTTTTTCAATTCTATCTTAATTTGAAGCCTTGAATAACATCTATTGATTACAACAAACAAAATTTTAATAACATTTTTAGTTTCTTGTTAATTTATCTGGGGAGCTTTAGCTGAAACACTCTGTATACTACCAGCGTTGTAATAAATCAAATAAGATTTTAATTATGTTATTGTATAATTCAATATCCGGTGGTGTATTTGCACGGTAAGTAGTTGTTTCAATGGATATTAATTGTCTTAGTAGTCTTGATAATCAAGACTTATTGTTTGCAGTTTATATGAACATTATTGTAATTGTGTGTATTATGTGCAAAACGTTATTCTTTAATGATCAAAAAGTCGTTTAAGTGCACACTACAAATACCATATTGCACTGTATAATAATTGTTTTAATGGTAACTATTTATTATAAGAATGCGCAAATTATTCGAGTTAATGCCCAATCCAAAATTATAACCTCGAATTCAATGTACGAGGAGATCCTGCCAGTAGGAGAAATAATGACTATCATCACCATTCCTTTTTATGGAATTAGATTAACATCATTCTCGTAATGTAGCTCATAATTGTATGAATAAACATATTTTTGGAAAAATGTAGCAAATAATGCTCGATGTCGTTTATTCCACAACATGAAGCCGGTAATGGTCTTCACGTGGATGGGAATGAGGCATCCCTTATTACTATGATCGGTGTGCATGCACGTTATCGTTATAAAACGCTGGCTGGTAAAATAAATATGGAATAGAAAGACATGTGGGGCTGACAGGGCCCCAGGGCTCCAACCCAGCTCTCGTTACAGGCGGGCGGGCGCCCTGCGCACCGTCGACGTTGCCCCCGGGCGCAAAGTTCAAACATCCCATCCTGTCTCTGACATCGCATTATAACCCATACCTTCTATCTCATTTCACATTATCCGCAAACCGATATTCAAGAAAGCGACCAAATAAAAAAAAAAACGCTCGGATTTATTGCGTCCTCTTCGGGATTTGCATCTTATCTGATCACCTGCATCGGCCTATAGATTGTAATTATCTATTTGCCAAGGCGCGATTCTACAATTATTAACATAAATCTGCATCAGGCTGCGATTGCTGAGGATGGAGAAACAAATAACGATCGCTATCTACACGAGTACACGGTTTCTTTGATGCGTATCTCTGCTACAAGCTAATGATTAATTTTTACACGACGCCGTTTAACTAACGTAATTTAACACTACTCAAACCATGTGTTTAGGATTGTCATTAAAAAAAAAAACACTAGTAAAATATATAGCATGTAGGAGTTATTATTCTTTCAACGGTTTTTAATTTATTAAGCTACCATTCTTAGCACGTGTGTTATGAACATCTTTAAACTGTAAAATATTTATATACACTAATGTTTTTAACTAAAGTCATCTATCTTGAAGATTCTTTAAAATTTATCGAATCGTAATATCCCTCGTTCTGTTAATTTCAGTTTAATAGTTTAGTTTTTTTCGCGGTTGCGATTCGGTTACGGTGTGAGTCTTTGATTTTAGCAGAATTTCCATAATGTTTATATTTTTTATAGTTTAAAACATCGTTTTCCAACAGGGTCGGTACCAACTCCCTAGGGGTTGATAAAGTTTCACAAGGGGTCGATGATAGGCAAAAGTTCGATTAGGGGTCGATTCTAGTTGATTGGGGGTCGAATGGGGGTCAATTGAGGGTCGATTGGGGGTCGATTGAGGGTTGATTGGGGGTCGATTAGGGGTCGATTGGGGGTCGATTGGGGGTCGATTAGAGGTCGATTGGGGGTCGATTAGAGGTCGATTGGGGGTCGATGATGGTCAAGGAGTCGACAACCAAATAAACCGACATTATCGAAAATAATAAATGCAACTAAAATATCGATTATTAGTATTAAATACTAGCATAATCGAGTATTCTGAGCAATTTTAATCTCAAAAATTGTCTGGACTACGAATGATATTGAGTAATTCTTAGTATTATATTTCTTTAATATTATCTAAGCAACCTTCTCATTAGCAAATTTAATTTTTCTTATGTCAAGTGTCGTTGTAGTTCAAATGTTAGCTGGTGCCGATTAGTGTCAATTGTCATTGTTATTTAAAATGTCGGCTAGCGCCGACTTGTATCGGCTGTCCCGATAAACTCATGCCTCAATCGATAAATGTAAAAAATTCCATATCAAATGTTAAAATTATTAAAAATGTCGAAATTGTCAAAAATTTCTAAAACCGACCAAATATCAACAATCCCATGAAAATGCTACAGTTGTTAAAAAAACGTGTTTACAAATTTCAATAATTTCAATTTTAATTGATGTGCATATTATATTATTTTTTAAGAAATGAGAAGGATATTTTAAACTTTAGAATAAATCAGTGTTTTTATTTTTATACGCGTGGCGCATGAAGTAAAATTTCGAGTTGAGAAAAGCCAGAATTTGGATTTGGACGCTGCGCGTGTCGTTGTTGTTCAAAAGTTAGCTGGTGCCGATTAGCCTCAATTGTCATTATTGGTTAAAATATCGGCTGGCGCCGACTTATGTCAAGTGTCATTATTGCTAAAATGTCGGCTGGCGCCTACTCATATCGGCTGTCTCGATAGACTCATGCCCGAGTCGATAAATGTCAAAAATTCCATATCAAATGTTAAAATGATTGAAAATGTCGAAATTGTCTAAAAATTCTAAAAGCGTTCAAATGTTAACGATCCTTCGAAAATGCGACAATTGTTAAAAAACGTGTTTACAAATTTTAATAGTTTCAATTTTAATTGATGCGCATATTATATTATTTTTTATGAAATGAGAAGAATATTTTAAACTGTACAATAAATCAGTGTTTTTATACGCGTGGCGCATGAAGTAAAATTTCGAGTTGAGAAAAGCCCGAATTTGGATTTGGACGCTGCGCGTCCAAATCCAAATTCTTAGGGCTTTTCTCAACTCGAAATTTTACTTCATGCTTAGTCTGGGAGTGGAAGACACTCGTTCGACAATAGTAAATAGCTTATTTTGTGTTTTTCTGTTTTATACAAGAAAATGCGTTATTAAGAAAAGTCGTGAAATTTAAATATTAAGAAAAGCTATGAAACTTGTTAGCAATGAAAAAACAAACTATGATTTTTTCTATTAAAAATTAAAATTATCAATTCTTATAAAAACCGATAAAAATCTTGTAAATTCACGAAAAGCGTCAATATTTTAAAAAATGAAATTTTGAAAATTCATGTAAAACGTCCTAGAATTTGAAAACCAACAAAAATCTACGAAATTCACGAAAACCGTCAAGAATAAATATTTTATAAAAATCTAAAAAAACATTCGAAGATTTACGAAAATCTTAAAAATTTGCGTGAAACCGACAAATTTGTAAAAATTGACTAAAAAATCGTCGACAATTTAAAAATTAACTAAGAGCGTGGACATTTAGATCGTCTACATTTTTAAATTTTACAAAAGTTTAGGAAATGCACAAAAAATGCCGAGATTTAAAAAAATTATGAAAAGTCACATAAAGTGTCACAATTTTTAAAATTTAGAAAATCTTGAAAATCATCAGAATTTTGAAGATTAATTGAAATCTTCTAAATTCATTAAATAGTATATTGCACAACGAGCATAAAATGATAGCTATTAATCACGAGAACTATGTTTGCGGAACGAGCTGAAGGCGAGTGGAGCAACTCGTTCGAGTGATTAATAGCCATTATATGCGAGTTATACACTATACTTTGTTCACGACAACAACAACAAAATACAACACAACATTTATCTATTTAATTATTTCGAAAACGAAAAATCTCCAATTTTATACAAAGATTACAAAATATAAAATATATAATAATATATTGTATAATATATTTATCAAAATGAATGCTAACAATTATATATACAGTATTATTATACTGACTTTACTGATTCATTTTTAATTTTTAATTGTTTTTGTTTTTGCTGATTTATACACTAAAAAAGACTGTTATACCTTACTTCACTTTTTATTTGTATCAGATAACGGATAGATTACCAATTATGTTGAAAGTTTCACATTTTCATTCAAATGTTATTTTCATTTTTATTTAATAACATAAAAATTATTTGCAGCTTTAATTTTGGAATTTTGTGGAGAACTTAAATATTTGATGTATCCATAAAATCTATAAATTCATTGAATTTTAAGGTATAATTTATTTTCAAAAGTCACATACTGTCAAAATTAGTTCAAAGAATTAGAATTTATTAAAACAAAACTATTTTTCATATTGCTGTACAGAAACGTAAAATATCAAAAATCATTAGATTTTGTGGTGGAATTATGTTTCAAAAATCACACGCTGTCAAAATTACTTTAGATATCTATTTGATATAGAACTGTACAGAAAACTAAAATAACTTGCCTGAAATTGCAGTCGAGTCTTTAAAGTCATAAAATTACTTGAAATCCTCAGTAAACTTTAAGAGATGTAAAACACTGATTTCAAGTGAGGTTTAAATATACATAAATTTCACAGTATTTTAGTGTTTAATACGCGTGGCGTATGAAGTAAAATTTCGAGTTTAGAAAAGCCCAGAAAATTTACTTCATGCTTAGTCTGGGAGTGGAAAACACTCGTTTAAAGTTTCAAATTGAACTCTTTTAAAAAACAACAAATATCTAAATATTTAAAAAAATATATCTGAATGTAGAATACGTATACTTTGAAGAAAAACTCCCTGTACATACTCATATGGAATATCAAACTAAAATCATTAATGGTGAAGGCATCTGTTTCGTTAAACAGTTGTATGTATGTCGATAGAAATTAAAATCGTGAATATTTATCCAGTTTACTTCTGTCTTCTGTAATTCAATACCCATTAATTGATTCGCACGGCCCTATGTAAACAAACAAAGAACGCGCTCCGCACTCATCATTTTTATTATTCGTTGTGATAAAATTCGGCAGGCACTATGAACCAATACATAGTCAAAACTACTTTCAGTAATTTTGCTATCTCTGCGCCATCTCATACCCCAGAAACACACAACCAGCAAAAATTGGCCCTTTTAACACGTTGGCTGTCGTATGAGTACAATTCAAACAAAATTTGATTAATGACTACAACTAGTGGCTAGAGGCACTGCTTACAAAACATGTCGCCTTCTTTTAAGTAGAAATTTGTTGTTTTATAAAAGCCTTCAATTTGAAGCTACTAACGAGTGTTTCCACGCTTTGATTGAGAATTAAGTAATATTTAAAATTTTGAAAATCCTGAAAATTTGGATTTGTCGGGTGTGGCAAAGTAAAATGCACAGCAAATTTAAATTTTCAGACTTTTCTAAACTCGAAATTTTACTTTATGCGCCACTCGTATAAAACACTTATCATACACTGTGAAGTGTATACTGATTTGATTAGGTATGCAAATTTATGATCCATAGCATTATAATATAATACACTCTAAATAACATAATTTTGCAATTTCCATTGAGGTTATACATACATATTTAACACGGATTACGTGCCTTAAACTAGAGGTATCACGCTATCAAATGATTAGTTGTAAACTAGCAATAGTAATCTAATAAAATGTGTTATTAATATGAAATGTTAATATTATCCTTAGAGCTTTATGCTAACGTCTATTAATTAGGCTATGTGTCTGATACTGAGCGAATTCCAAATCGTTCCAAAACTGGCATTCTCTGCATGCGTTTTTGCAGAGAACAAAATTGGCGCTACACCAAATTATCATTTGTTTTTCGAATGGATTCTTGTTTTTAAGATTCTAAAACTTTCTCAAGGTTTTGCCTTGCCTCATTATTGCTAAAAGCTCCTCAATTATTGTCCAAAAATAATCATTTTATTATTGTATAATCATTCCTGAGATTTTTGTAAAAGACCTTCAATAAACACACCAGAATTAAAACATTCCATGGGAAATATTAAATATTTACAAATACCGATCCGAGACGAATTTAGACCGATGAAATGAATTTGGCTCTTAAACAACAATCGCGCCTCAACGCGTCCCAATTAGCAAGCCGTTATAATTACAACAATTCGCCTCTATAAATACATCCAGGGAACGCATGTGAGTGTGACAGGCGGGGTATGTATTTATTTTTTAATCAATCAGCAAGTGTGCACCCCAACCCCGCGAAACAATCAAGTGCGGCTCCCCGCAGACCCATAAATCCGGCGGTATGGCTTGGGAATTTTTAAATCAGCACGCAGAAATTGGTTGGCTTTTACGACTGATTCCAGGATTAGAAACTATAAAAATTTAGAAAAGGATGAAAAGAAGAGTGTGTAAAAGGGGATCGCAGCGAATTTCCGAGGGGATGGGTTTTTCTATTTACAAGGAAACGATAAAGTTCGGAAACTATTACGGCTTTGTGTTCACGGAATCTTTTAAATTGTGGAATTTAAAGGCATTTTGGAATTAGTTTATAGATGCAGTGATTTTATTGCAATGAATACAAAAAGGGTATTTTCTTATATTCACTGTTACCAATTTAAAAATAAAATAGGTGCTGCCTAAGTGTAATTTAAATGTTTGTATACCATGAATGTCAAACTCAAGAACTTAAAGAAACAATATTATGTAATGCAAAGAAACTTTAAAAAAAAACATTATGTAATGCAGCGTTTTCCTTAATATCACAGAACAATTATTTCTGCTATTAAGCGATACGCAAAACATAATGAAAAGTAGATTCTTCGTTTAACTGAAGGAAGAAGCCCAAGATATATAAGTATCATATTATAATCGTCATAAAATACATGACAGCGACAAGAAATCAATTTTATCATTTTACGTCGCACATTTTTTACTCGATCTACATGACATTTATGATACGGTGACCATATAATTGCACAGTAATCTAAAATAGGTCTTACAAAAGGTGTCTTAAGTATCTTGTGTCTCAATTCTCTCCCAAAACTCCCTTAAGTGTCTCTTGTTTCAGAAGTCTCTGATTAGCAAATATCTCCCTCTTAAGTGTCTTAAGTCTTTCTTGAGTATCATCTGTCTCAATTAGCCCCTAAAACTCTCTGAAGTATTTCTTGCGTATTTCAGAAGCAAAACCATCATTTTACGTGTCTTTAAACTTTCCTAAGTATTTGTTTCTCAGTTTTCTTCCGAAAACTCTTTCAAGTGCCTAGTAAAACATTTTCAAACCTTTATCAAAACCCTCTTAAGTCTCTCGTTTCACGTTTTTTTTTTTAAATTAAACTCCCCCAAATGTATTTAAGCCTTCTCTAAGTCTCCCATTAAAAAAATGCGTCCTTCTTAAGTGTTTTAAGACCTTGTTTCTCAAGTCTCTCCGAAAACTCTGTTAGATGCCTCTTAAGTCGTTCTCAACAATCTATCGATTCACTCGTTTCTCAAATTTAATTATGTCTTACGCAGGCCTCTCAGTGCTCAATCGCATTATTTATAAGCCTTTTAAGACTTTTTTCAAGTTTCTTGTTTCACAAATCTCTCCCAAAATGCTCTCAGTTGTTCGTTGAGTCATTCTCAGGTCAGTATTAGATCCCCAAGTCCTCTGAAGCATTTCTTACTACTCTTTTGCTGAAATATATAATGTAAACAATATTCAAGTGTCTCTTACATTCTACTCAAATATGTAAGTTAAAAGTTAGAACATTAATAAACTTTTTTATTAATGTGCAGATTTGTGGGAAATCGATGTTTTCCGTTTTTTACTCCCTACGGGGGGTGGATTTCGGAGGAAGCCCGGAGTTAGGAGTGGTAAACTTTTTTTTATTTTATTAGGAGTCCAGTACTTGACATGCACACGAATTTTCAACTAATTCGGGCGATTTTTAGAGGTCAGATCTCTGACGACTGGACTAGATGGAAATATATATGACTCCTTAATTTTAGCTACAACTTATAAATACGGTCAAAAAATAGTATTCCCTTAAAAGACAAAAATCCCTGTATACGAAAGTTACCAATGGTACCGGAACTGTCAGGTAATAAATAATGGAAAAATACCAGAGATAATTACCGCTTTAAATTACCACTTACACATGACATTTAGATAATTATGACAGTTAGCAATCGTGATATTACTCAATGTGAAATGCTAACGTCTTCACTGTACATCAGTGTTTTACACGCCTTGTTGGAAAATTTGCGCGTAGCGCTACGCGACCAAACCAAATTTTCAGGCTTTTTAAACTCGAAATTTTACTTCATGCACCACGCGACCAAACCAAACTGGGAGGGGAAAACGATCGTTTGAAATTTTAATTTAAAATATTTGTAAAAACAACGAATATCTGAAGATATACAGCGTATACAGTATATTGAGATATGTATACTTAAAAGAAAAACTGTCAGTATATTTGAGATAGTATTAAATAATATGCAGTGTACAAAAATTTTTTTTGGGCACCACAAGAAATGCAGGGCTGAAAGGGTTAAATTAAATCCTATTAACATTTTATACAACCAAAAGACTGCAAAATGCAGATATTGATTTCCACATTAAAGTACTCATAAATTTCTGAAATTTCATATAGCTAAAAGTGTAAAATAAGATGATTCCCATAATCAGGTGTAGTTAAAACAAAAGGAATATTTCGAATTCAAAACTATTATGAATTCGAACTATACATTTTTCAGTTTTAGTAGAATCTTTTTTCTTAATTTTCCAAGTTTGATGATGAAAATTAATAGTGTTGGACATACATTTTGATTTTTTTATCAAGTCAATCAAGAGGTGATCTGTGTGGGACAATACAGTGGTATTTAATAAGGATGACGGTGCAGAAGTGTTGTCGTACACAGGCTGATGACTGTCGAAATTTATCAATCTAATGTAGCCGGATTCCCATACAGACACACCGAAAATGTATAGCCACAGGGCCGACATTCGGTTTACAGATGTATCCTAGATTAGAATCGTCCAACAAGTTATCGCGTGTTTTGGGACAATTTGGAATACGCGTGGGCAGTGATATAGATATTCCAGAACGAATTTCACAATTTGTCATAGGTTTTTTTAGTTCGATCAATTTTAGATTATTCTTGTAATTTATAAATTTAAATAATAATGTTGTAATTTATTACAAAACTTTTTAATTTTTAAAAGCAGAATCGAAAGATATTTCGAAGTCGTGACATATTGTAATTCCAGTTTTGACCTGGCGTTTCAAAATATTTAAAGCTTGGCTATTTAACGTACTTATTTTTTAAAGTAGAATAAAACAAATAGTTAACATTTTAAAAAGTTTAAAGCTAAGAGGACGTTTGATGTCGACTCGAAACGATTTAACGTTTAATGAGGAATCCAAAAAGTTCAAAATCACAAAAAATTACCTACTTAATAGACACGTTTTAAAGTTAAGGCGTTAGACCGAATTTTGAGAATATGACAAAATAGGATAAAATGAACAAAATAGCCATTAAATAAACAAATTTATAAAACAAATTGATTCAATTACTAAGAAGTTTTACTAACAGTTACTAACATCGTGAAATATAACAACATTTATAAAAATCTTAGAAATTAAAGACAACAAAAACATAACGAGTTTTATAGAAATTATAAATATTTTCTAAATATATTTAATTTGTTGAAAATGTCAATTTTTATGTTATTGTTAAGTCGAATAAAGTGAGTTTAACACTCCACAACAAATCAGTGTTTATTACTCGTGGCACATGAAGTAAAATTTCGAGTTTAGAAAAGCCTGTCAAATCTGGTTTGGTCGCTCTGCTTCAAATTCATTCAAGTTGGCAATAACTTGTACCTGTACACGTATAATATTTTGGAAGAATTCATCCTTTTACAGAATATCCTCATACCATTTTAAATTTGCTTTTTGTATTCGAATTTACTTTCAACTGTATTTTAAAGACTTAACCAATAATGGAATATTCAAATGGGTTTTTGATGCAACCACCTTTATATGGTCGCATCAATTTCGAGGCAAAGGAAATGGAAACGTGTAAGTGGAGAAAATCGCCATAACGGAATCCAATGGGCGGCTTTGCTGTAAGTCTATAATGTTATGTTAAGCCTGCCATAATTTTGGTTACGTAAAGTTTTTAAGCGCGGCTACAAAAAGCGGAAAACAGCATTATGGTTATTTCAGTTGGTTGCATTTTGTAATCCATTTTGGCTTGTAATAAATTTGAAGAGGCAAGTGAATGAAGAATTCTGTAATCTATTTTGTATTAATAATTTAGTTGGCAAATGTTTATAAATTCCCATCTTATCGCTATAAAATAAAGTCACTGTCCAGTGGTGTAGCCAGAAAATTAATCAATTTCAACCAATATTGTCATAATTTTCGAATCTCTCGAATGTGACCTAATAAATCACTTTATCTAATGTTTCAATTTTTATATGAATCCTGTTGCCAGTTTTCTTCATAATACATATTTTTTTTTTTTTAAAAAAAGAAATAACAAAATAAGGTACTGATTATTGTCTCATGAGTGTGTTCCATTCCATTTTAGGCTTTTCTAAACTCGAAATTTGACTTCATGCTTAACCGGGGAGTGGAAAACACTCGTTTAAAATTTCAAATTAAACTATTTTAAAAAACAAACGTTTATCGGTAAAGTTACAGCTCATGCATACACAGTGCCGTAGCGTAGGTTTCAGCAGCGCGGGGCGGAGGCTAAATTTTCCGCCCCCTCATTTAGGTATTATTAATAAACTTTAAGATTTTTTTTCCGTCTTTTTAATACAAAAAACCCATTTTGTCAACTGCTGTCAATATAAATTGAATTTTCCAAGTTTTATATAAACAAATTCTTCAGGCTTTTCTCAACTCGAAATTTTACTTCATGTTTAGTCTGGGAGTGGAAGACACTCGTTTAGTTTGTTGAAAATTTTGATGAATTTCCAAAATTTTAGAATTTTCAAAGTTTTACTTAATTTTTAACGCTTTTCGTACATTTCTAAGATTTCCTTTAATTTTCAAAACTCTGATGGTTTTCCTGAAGTTCCTGAATTTTCGATAGTTTGAAAAATTTCAATACTTTTCATAACTTTGAAATTATTGGCAATTTTCATGAATTTACTAAATATTCTTCAACTTAAATAATGTTTGTAATGAAATTCCTAGGATTTCAAAAAATCTAACGATTTTCCTGAATTTCTTAATGTGTACAAATAGAACAAAGAAATGTAATTTGTAACGTCAGATTTATTTTATAATGTCACATGGCATTTAAGTTATTATGACAGTTGGCATTTGGAATATTTCTCAGTTTAAAATGCCAATATCTTCACTTTAAATCAGTGTTTTTATGAGCGTTGCGCATGAAGTAAAAATTTCGAGTTGAGAAAAGCCCGAATTTGGATTTGGCTGCGCGTCCAAATCCAAATTCTTCAGGCTTTTCTCAACTCGAAATTTTACTTCATGCATAGTCTGGAAGTGGAAGACACTCGTTTAGTTTTTTGAAAATTTTGATGAATTTTCAAGATTTTAGAATTGTTGAAGTTTTAGTTAATGTTTAACAGTTTTCGTAAATTTTTAAGATTTCCTTTAATTTTCAAAATTCTGATGGTTTTCCTGAAATTTTTGTTAATTTGAAAAATTTCGATACTTTTCATAGGTTTCAAATTCTTGGCAATTTTCATGAATTTACTAAATTTTCTTTAACTTTGAAAATGTTTTTAATAACATTCCTAGGATTTTCAAAAATCTAACGGTTTTCCTGATTTTTTTAAATTTTCGGTAATTGTCAAATATATATTATATATATTATATATATTATATATATTATATATATTATATATATTATATATATTATATATATTATATATATTATATATATTATATATATTATATATATTATATATATTATATATATATTATATACAAAATGGCCAGAAAAGGTGTGATAATCTTCAGGTAGAGTGGTTCATTGATTAATTTCAAGCAGAAAATTTAAGTAAAAAAATATTGTATTGTGGCTTATAACTCCTCACGAGCCAAATTAAAGAAATGTAAATTTGGCAACAATGGATCAAACAAGTGTTTAATTTAATAATAATCATAAATTTAACAAATCTACAAAAATTAATATTTGAAGTATACATCAAAAATGAAAGATTAAAGTAAATGTTCAAATTGATAACCATCCGTTTCTAAGCAGATCTGGAGCCGTCGTGGGATAGAATTAATTACTCAGAGCAACATCTCTTCAGTAATTAATTCCACTGCAACACGAATTCTATTCATGACGTCCACATTGTCCACTGGAGGTGTTGCATACACCTTTTCTTTTAAAAATCCCCAAACGAAAAAATCAAGTGGATTCATATTCGGCGACCTTGCTAGCCATAGTATGGGTCAATTGCGCCCAATCCATCTATTTGGAAAATGTTCGTCCAACCATTCTCTTTAAATTCTTGCTGTATGAGGTGGTGCACCATCATGCATGTACAGCATGTTGTTTACTAAATTTAGTGGAACATTCTCCAAAACTTCTTCTAAAATATTTACATAATTTAAGGCATTTAATCTTTGATTAATAAAAAAAGGCCCAATTACACGTAAATTTAGAATACCAAGCCGGACGTTAACTGAAAATTTCCTTTGATGTCCCATTTCTCTAACCGCCCGAGGATTTTCTTCTGCCCAAAAGTGATAATTATGACAATTAAATACCCCATCTCTAGTGAATGTACATTCATCACTCCAAAGAATTTTAAATAAAAAATTTGGTTCTTCCCGAATTTGATCTAAAATCCTGTCACAAAACATACGTCTACGCTCGTTATCATTTTCATACAGTGGTTGAACTTTTCTTGCATGAAATGGACGCATTCGATTTTCTTTCAATACTGCATGGACTGTTGTTTTACTGGGGACATTTAACTGTTGAGCTATTTGTCTCGTACTAATATTGGGATCTTCTTGAACTGCATTCAATATCTGTTCTTCTAGGTGAACAATGCGACGTTCCCTAGGTCTCCCTCCATCTATGTTATTATAAACGAACGACCCAAAAGTACGTAGCCTTTGGTCTAATTTTCTAAACGTATTTACGCAGGGCTGTTGGCTCTTAAGTCGTTCTCAACTTTGGTACTCATCTTTGGCACTAGTTGCATTACCAATGCAGAATCCAAATATCATGTACATATCTGCATACTCGTTGAATGTGTACATCTTCAAAAAGTATATAGAACTTATACAAACTTACACAAATAAATTATGACAAGTATATGTCAAAGTCAAGTGAAATTTAATAAGGTTACATATGAAAATACATAGTTTCCAGGTCTATTTTTATTAAAAAAATGCTTCTGAAGAAGTTATTAATTTGTCAATTTTACAAATGTGTAATTGATTGTAAGTTCTATTGATTTTTTCCAAAATAATAGAAAATAACACTAACTTTCAGAGATACGTTTAATATTTTAACGACCTTGTGAGATGTTACGAGGAAGAATACAATATTTTTTTATTTAGATTTTTTATCCAAAATTAATCAACGAATCACACTACCTGAAGATTATTACACCTTTTCTGGCCACCTTGTATATTATATATATTTTATATATTATATATATATATATATATTATATTTATTATTACACTTTTAATGAATTGAGTTAATTGGTTAAGCTCAAAGTACTTACTGTTGATCTTCAATTTAAAAAAAGTAAGGTTACAAAATGTGCACGTTTCGTATAAAAAAATATGAAATGAAATGAAATTAGAAATAAAACTTCTGAATTTACCTAGTAAAAATCCCTGTATGTGCACAATAAATTAATATTACATGAAATATTAAGAACATACAACGACACAAATCAACTTCCAGTTAAACCTAGAACGATACTATTACTACTTCTATTAAAAATTATAAATAAATATATATAAAATTATAAATAAAACTTCTGTTTTTAACTGAAACTTTATTCGTCTACTTTTTCTAAGAGCAGTCATTTATTGCAACATCAATGTCTATCGCATTACATACTTTTTGCTCTATAGACAAGATATTAATTAGTTATGTGTGTGAAGCTGGCAATATTTACAGCAATAACCCGGCGCATCCACCATCCACCCAAAAAATATTAATAAATCAAAAATAATTATTTTAACATATTTCTCGACTATAATCTTGAATTTGTTTTTTTACGTATCGTTTCTAATATCGTTGCTGTAAATAATACACAAATAAAATTTCAAATTCATTGAAATTATTAGGAACAATTGGTCATCCGTGTCAGGAAATTAATTATTTAAACATATTTCCAGATATCCGACATGCATTTTTTTTGTAGTTTTAAGTAACTAATAGTGCTATTGTTAGAATACAATAACAATTTTTACTATAGGGAATGTATCTTCCGATGATTTTTGAACATTAGTGAATGCATTGGAAAGTCAGTCATTCCGCGATGAGTAATTAATTGTTTAAACATATTTCAAGGTGGCCGACATACGTTTTGTTTATTGTTTTGAGTAACTAATAGTGTTATTGTTAAAATATATTAACAATTTTGAATATAGGGAATGTATCTTTCGTCGATTTTTGAACATTAGTGAATGCATTGGGAAGTCAGAAATACGCTATGAAAAATAAATTGTTTAAATATATTTAAAGTCGGCCGACATAAATTTTGTTTATTGTTTTAAGTAACTAATAGTGTTATTGTTAAAATACAATAACAATTTTTAGTATGAGGAATGTATCTTTTGTCGATTTTTCAACATTAGTGAATGCATTAGGAAGGCAGTCATTCGCGATGCGAAATAAATTGTTTAAACATATTTCAAGGTGACCGACATAAATTTTGTTTATTATTTTGAGTAACTAGTAGTGTAATTGTTAAAATACAATAACAGTTTTCAATATGGGGAATGTATCTTTCGTCGATTTTTGAACATTAGTGAATGCATTGGGAAGTCAGAAATACGCTATGAGAAATAAATTGTTTAAATATATTTAAAGTCGGCCGACATAAATTTTGTTTGTTGTTTTGAGTAACTGATAGTGTTATTGGTAAAATACAATTACAATTTTCAATATGGGGAATGTATCTTTCGTCGATTTTTGAACATTAGTGACTGATTGAGAAATCAATCATTCGCGATTACAAATTAATTGTTTAAACATTTTTCAAGGTGGCCGACATAAATTGTGTTTATTGTTTTAAGTAACTAAAAGTGTTATTGTTAAAATACAATAACAATTTTTAGTATGGGGAATGTATCTTTCGTCGATTTTTAAAGATTAGTGAATGCATTGGGAATTCAGTCATTCGCGATGAGAAATTAATTGTTTAAACATATTTTAAGTCGGCCGACATTAATTTTGTTTATTTTTTTAAGTAACTAATAGTGTTATTGTTAAAATACAATAACAATTTTCAATATGGGGAATGTATCTTTCGTCGATTTTTGAACATTAGTGAATGCATTGGGAAGTCAGAAATACGCTATGAGAAATAAATTGTTTAAACATATTTCAAGGCGGCGGACATAAATTTTGTTTATTGTTTTAAGTAACTAATAGTGTTATTGTTAAACTGCAATAACAATTTTCAATATGGGGAATGTATCTTTCGTCGATTTTTGAACATTAGTGAATGCATTGGGAAGTCAGAAATACGTTATGAGAAATAAATTGTTTAAACAAATTTCAAGGCGGCGGACATAAATTTTGTTTATTGTTTTTAGTTACTTATAGTGTTATTGTTAAAATACAAAATTAATTTTTAATATGGGGAATGTATCTTTCGTCGATTTTTAAAGATTAGTGAATGCATTAGGAATTGAATCATTCGCGATGAGAAATTAATTGTTTAAACATATTTTAAGGTGGCCGACATTAATTTTGTTTATTGTTTTAAGTAACTAATAGTGTTATTGTTAAAATACAATAACAATTTTCAATATGGGGAATGTATCTTTCGTCGATTTTTGAACATTAGTGAATGCATTGGGAAGTCAGAAATACGCTATGAGAAATAAATTGTTTAAACATATTTCAAGGCGGTGGACATAAATTTTGTTTATTGTTTTTAGTTACTAATAATGTTATTGTTAAAACACAAAATTAATTTTCAATATGGGGAATGTATCTTTCGTCGATTTTTGAACATTAGTAAATGCATTGGGAAGTCAGAAATACGCTATGAGAAATAAATTGTTTAAACATATTTCAAGGCGGCGGACATACATTTTGTTTATTGTTAACTAGTAGTGTTATTGTTAAAATGCAATAACAATTTTCAATATGGGGAATGTATCTTTTGTCGATTTTTGAACATTAGTGAATGCATTGGGAAGTCAGAAATACGCTATGAGAAATAAATTGTTTAAACAAATTTCAAGGCGGCGGACATAAACTTTGTTTATTGTTTTTAGTTACTTATAGTGTTATTGTTAAAATACAAAATTAATTTTCAATATGGGGAATGTATCTTTCGTCGATTTTTAAAGATTAGTGAATGCATTAGGAATTCAGTCATTCGCGATGAGAAATTAATTGTTTAAACATATTTTAAGGTGGTACACATAAATTTTGTTTATTGTTTTAAGTAACTAATAGTGTTATTGTTAAAATACAATAACAATTTTCAATATGGGGAATGTATCTTTCGTCGATTTTTGAACATTAGTGAATCCATTGGGAAGTCAGAAATACGCTATGAGAAATAAATTGTTTAAACATATTTCAAGGCGGCGGACATAAATTTTGTTTATTGTTTTAAGTAACTAGTAGTGTTATTGTTAAAATGCAATAACAATTTTCAATATGGGGAATGTATCTTTTGTCGATTTTTGAACATTAGTGAATGCATTGGGAAGTCAGAAATACGCTATGAGAAATAAATTGTTTAAACAAATTTCAAGGCGGCGGACATAAATTTTGTTTATTGTTTTTAGTTACTTATAGTGTTATTGTTAAAATACAAAATTAATTTTCAATATGGGGAATGTATCTTTCGTCGACTTTTAAAGATTAGTGAATGCATTAGGAATTCAGTCATTCGCGATGAGAAATTAATTGTTTAAACATATTTTAAGGTGGCCGACATAAATTTTGTTTATTGTTTTAAGTAACTAATAGTGTTATTGTTAAAATACAATAACAATTTTCAATATGGGGAATGTATCTTTCGTCGATTTTTAAAGATTAGTGAATGCATTAGGAATTCAGTCATTCGCGATGAGAAATTAATTGTTTAAACATATTTTAAGGTGGTAGACATAAATTTTGTTTATTGTTTTAAGTAACTAATAGTGTTATTGTTAAAATACAATAACAATTTTCAATATGGGGAATGTATCTTTCGTCGATTTTTGAACATTAGTGAATGCATTGGGAAGTCAGAAATACGCTATGAGAAATAAATTGTTTAAACATATTTCAAGGCGGCGGACATAAATTTTGTTTATTGTTTTAAGTAACTAGTAGTGTTATTGTTAAAATACAATAACAATTTTCAATATGGGGAATGTATCTTTTGTCGATTTTTGAACATTAGTGAATGCATTGGGAAGTCAGAAATACGCTATGAGAAATAAATTGTTTAAACAAATTTCAAGGCGGCGGACATAAATTTTGTTTATTGTTTTTAGTTACTTATAGTGTTATTGTTAAAATACAAAATTAATTTTCAATATGGGGAATGTATCTTTCGTCGATTTTTAAAGATTAGTGAATGCATTAGGAATTCAGTCATTCGCGATGAGAAATTAATTGTTTAAACATATTTTAAGGTGGCCGACATAAATTTTGTTTATTGTTTTAAGTAACTAATAGTGTTATTGTTAAAATACAATAACAATTTTCAATATGGGGAATGTATCTTTCGTCGATTTTTAAAGATTAGGGAATGCATTAGGAATTCAGTCATTCGCGATGACAAATTAATTGTTTCAACATATTTTAAGGTGGCCGACATAAATTTTGTTTATTGTTTTAAGTAACTAATAGTGTTATTGTTAAAATACAATAACAATTTTCAATATGGGGAATGTATCTTTCGTCGATTTTTGAACATTAGTGAATGCATTGGGAAGTCAAAAATACGCTATGAGAAATAAATTGTTTAAACATATTTCAAGGCGGCGGACATAAATTTTGTTTATTGTTTTAAGTAACTAGTAGTGTTATTGTTAAAATGCAATAACAATTTTCAATATGGGGAATGTATCTTTTGTCGATTTTTGAACATTAGTGAATGCATTGGGAAGTCAGAAATACGCTATGAGAAATAAATTGTTTAAACAAATTTCAAGGCGGCGAACATAAATTTTGTTTATTGTTTTTAGTTACTAATAGTGTTATTGTTGAAATACAAAATTAATTTTCAATATGGGGAATGTATCTTTCGTCGATTTTTTGGGATTATTGAATGCATTGGGAATTCAGTCATTCGCGATGAGAAATTAATTGTTTAAACATATTTTAAGGTGGCCGACATAAGTTTAGTTTATTAATTTAAGTAATTTATAGTGTTATTGTTAAAATAAAAAAACAATTTTCAGTATGGGGAATGTATCTATCGTCGATTTTTAAAGATTAGTGAATACATTGGGAATTCAGTCATTCGCGATGAGAAATTATTTGTTTAAACATATTTGAAAGTGGCCGACATAAATTTTGTTTATTGTTTTAAGTAACTAATAGTGTTATTGTTAAAATACAATAATAATGTTTGATATGGGGAATGTATCTTTCGTCGATTTTTAAAGATTAGTGAATGCATTGGGAATTCAGTCATTCGCGATAAGAAATTAATTGTTTAAACATATTTCAAGGTGGCCGACATACATTTTTTTTATTGTTTTAAGTAACTAATAGTGTTATTGTTAAAATACAATAACAATTTTCAATATGGGGAATGTATCTTTCGTCGATTTTTGAACATGAGTGAATGCATTGGGAAGTCAGTCATTCGCGATGAGAAATTAATTGTTTAAACATATTTCAAGGCGGCAGACATAAGTTTGGTTTATTATTTTGTGTAATTTATAGTGTTATTGTTAAAATACAAAAACAATTTTCAGTATGGGGAATGTATCTATCGTCGATTTTTAAAGATTAGTGAATACATTGGGAATTCAGTCATTCGCGATGAGAAATTAATTGTTTAAACATATTTTAAGGTGGCCGACATAAATTTTGTTTATTGTTTTAAGTATCTAAAAGTGTTATTGTTAAAATGCAATAACAATTTTCAATATGGATAATGTATCTTTCGTTGATTTTTGAACATTAGTGAATGCATTGGGAAGTCAGAAATACGCTATGAGAAATAAATTGTTTAAACAAATTTCAAGGCGACGGACATACATTTTGTTTATTGTATTTAGTTACTAATAGTGTTATTGTTAAAATACAAAATTAATTTTCAATATGGGGAATGTATCTTTCGTCGATTTTTTGGGATTAGTGAATGCTTTGGGAATTCAGTCATTCGCGATGAGAAATTAATTGTTTAAACATATTTTAAGGTCTCCGACATAAATTTTGTTTATTGTTTTAAGTAACTAATAGTGTTATAGTTAAAATACAATAACAATTTTCAATATGGGGAATGTATCTTTCGTTCATTTTTAAAGATTAGTGAATACATTGGGAATTCAGTCATTCGCGATGAGAAATTAATTGTTTAAACATATTTTAAGGTGGCCGACATAAATTTCGTTTATTGTTTTAAGTAACTAATAGTGTTATTGTTAAAATACAATAACAATTTTCAATATGGGGAATGTATCTTTCGTCGATTTTTGAACATTAGTGAATGCATTGGGAAGTCAGAAATACGCTATGAGAAATAAATTGTTTAAACATATTTCAAGGTAGCGGACATAAATTTAATTTATTGTTTTAAGTAACTAATCGTGTTGTTGTTAAAATTCAATAACAATTTTTAATATGACGAATGTATCTTTCGTTGATTTTTGAACATTAGTGAATGCATTGGGAAGTCAGTCATTCGTGATGAGAAATTAATTGTTTAAACATATTTCAAGGCAGCAGACATAAATTTTGTTTATTGTTTTAAGTATCTAAAAGTGTTATTGTTAAAATACAATAACAATTTTTAGTATGGGGAATGTATCTTTCGTCGATTTTTGAACATTAGTGAATGCATGGGGAAGTCAGTCATTCGCAATGAGAAATTGAGAAATTAAAAATCGACGAAAGATACATTCCCCATATCAAAAATTGTTATTGTATTTTAACAATAACACTATTAGTTACTTAAAACAATAAACAAAATTTATGTCGGCCACCTTAAAATATGTTCAAACAATTAATTTCTCATCGCGAATGACTGAATTCCTTATGCATTCACTAATCTTTAAAAATCGACGAAAGATACATTCCCCATATTGAAAATTAATTTTGTATTTTAACAATAACACTATAAGTAACTAAAAGCAATAAACAAAATTTATGTCCGCCGCTTTGAAATTTGTTTAAACAATTTATTTCTCATAGCGTATTTCTGACTTCCCAATGCATTCACTAATGTTCAAAAATCGACGAAAGATACATTCCCCATATTAAAAATTGTTATTGTATTTTAACAATAACACTATTGGTTACTTAAAACGATAAACAAAATTTATGTCGGCCACCTTAAAATATGTTTAAACAATTAATTTCTTATCGCGAATGACTGAATTCCCAATGCATTCACTAATCTTTAAAAATCGACGAAAGATACAATCCCCATATTGAAAATTGTTATTGTATTTTAACAATAACACTATAAGTTACTTAAAACAATAAACAAAATGTATGTCGGCCACCTTGAAATATGTTTAAACAATTAATTTCTCATTGCGAATGACTGACTTCCCAATGCATTCACTAATGTTCAAAAATCGACGAAAGATACATTCCCCATATCAAAAATTGTTATTGTATTTTAACAATAACACTATTAGTTACTTAAAACAATAAACAAAATTTATGTCGGCCACCTTAAAATATGTTTAAACAATTAATTTCTCATCGCGAATGACTGAATTCCTAATGCATTCACTAATCTTTAAAAATCGACGAAAGATACATTCCCTATATTGAAAATTAATTTTGTATTTTAACAATAACACTATAAGTAACTAAAAACAATAAACAAAATTTATGTCCGCCGCCTTGAAATTTGTTTAAACAATTTATTTCTCATAGCGTATTTCTGACTTCCCAATGCATTCACTAATGTTCAAAAATCGAGGAAAGATACATTCCCCATATTAAAAATTGTTATTGTATTTTAACAATAACACTATTAGTTACTTAAAACAATAAACAAAATTTATGTCGGCCACCTTAAAATATGTTTAAACAATTAATTTCTTATCGCGAATGACTGAATTCCCAATGCATTCACTAATCTTTAAAAATCGACGAAAGATACATTCCCCATATTGAAAATTGTTATTGTATTTTAACAATAACACTATTAGTTACTTAAAAAAATAAACAAAATTATTGTCGGCTGACTTGAAATATGTTTAAACAATTTATTTCTCATCGCGAATGACTGAATTCCCAATGTATTCACTAATCTTTAAAAATCGACGAAAGATACATTTCCCATATTAAAAATTGTTATTGTATTTTAACAATAACACTTTTAGTTACTTAAAACAATAAACAAAATTTATGTCTGCCGCCTTGAAATATGTTTAAACAATTAATTTCTCATCGCGAATGACTGACTTCCCAATGCATTCACTAATGTTCAAAAATCGATGAAAGATACATTCCCCATATTGAAAATTGTTATTGTATTTTAACAATAATACTATTAGTTACTTAAAACAATAAACAAAATTTATGTCGGCCACCTTAAAATATATTTAAACAATTATTTCTTATCGCGAATGACTGAATTCCCAATGCATTCACTAATCTTTCAAAATCGACGAAAGATACATTCCCCATATTGAAAATTGTTATTGTATTTTAACAATAACACTATAAGTTACTTAAAACAATAAACAAAATGTATGTCGGCCACCTTGAGATATGTTTAAACAATTAATTTCTTATCGCGAATGACTGAATTCCCAATGCATTCACTAATCTTTAAAAATCGACGAAAGATACATTCCCCATATTAAAAATTGTTATTGTATTTTAACAATAACACTTTTAGTTACTTAAAACAATAAACAAAATTTATGTCTGCCGCCTTGAAATATGTTTAAACAATTAATTTCTCATTGCGAATGACTGACTTCCCAATGCATTCACTAATGTTCAAAAATCGACGAAAGATACATTCCCCATATTGAAAATTGTTATTGTATTTTAACAATAATACTATTAGTTACTTAAAACAATAAACAAAATTTATGTCGGCTACCTTAAAATATATTTAAACAATTATTTCTTATCGCGAATGACTGAATTCCCAATGCATTCACTAATCTTTAAAAATCGACGAAAGATACATTCCCCATATTGAAAATTGTTATTGTATTTTAACAATAACACTATTAGTTACTTAAAACAATAAACAAAATTTATGTCGGCCACCTTAAAATATGTTCAAACAATTAATTTCTCATCGCGAATGACTGAATTCCTTATGCATTCACTAATCTTTAAAAATCGACGAAAGATACATTCCCCATATTGAAAATTAATTTTGTATTTTAACAATAACACTATAAGTAACTAAAAGCAATAAACAAAATTTATGTCCGCCGCTTTGAAATTTGTTTAAACAATTTATTTCTCATAGCGTATTTCTGACTTCCCAATGCATTCACTAATGTTCAAAAATCGACGAAAGATACATTCCCCATATTAAAAATTGTTATTGTATTTTAACAATAACACTATTGGTTACTTAAAACGATAAACAAAATTTATGTCGGCCACCTTAAAATATGTTTAAACAATTAATTTCTTATCGCGAATGACTGAATTCCCAATGCATTCACTAATCTTTAAAAATCGACGAAAGATACAATCCCCATATTGAAAATTGTTATTGTATTTTAACAATAACACTATAAGTTACTTAAAACAATAAACAAAATGTATGTCGGCCACCTTGAAATATGTTTAAACAATTAATTTCTCATTGCGAATGACTGACTTCCCAATGCATTCACTAATGTTCAAAAATCGACGAAAGATACATTCCCCATATCAAAAATTGTTATTGTATTTTAACAATAACACTATTAGTTACTTAAAACAATAAACAAAATTTATGTCAGCCACCTTAAAATATGTTTAAACAATTAATTTCTCATCGCGAATGACTGAATTCCTAATGCATTCACTAATCTTTAAAAATCGACGAAAGATACATTCCCTATATTGAAAATTAATTTTGTATTTTAACAATAACACTATAAGTAACTAAAAACAATAAACAAAATTTATGTCCGTCGCCTTGAAATTTGTTTAAACAATTTATTTCTCATAGCGTATTTCTGACTTCCCAATGCATTCACTAATGTTCAAAAATCGAGGAAAGATACATTCCCCATATTAAAAATTGTTATTGTATTTTAACAATAACACTATTAGTTACTTAAAACAATAAACAAAATTTATGTCGGCCACCTTAAAATATGTTTAAACAATTATTTTCTTATCGCGAATGACTGAATTCCCAATGCATTCACTAATCTTTAAAAATCGACGAAAGATACATTCCCCATATTGAAAATTGTTATTGTATTTTAACAATAACACTATTAGTTACTTAAAAAAATAAACAAAATTATTGTCGGCTGACTTGAAATATGTTTAAACAATTTATTTCTCATCGCGAATGACTGAATTCCCAATGTATTCACTAATCTTTAAAAATCGACGAAAGATACATTTCCCATATTAAAAATTGTTATTGTATTTTAACAATAACACTTTTAGTTACTTAAAACAATAAACAAAATTTATGTCTGCCGCCTTGAAATATGTTTAAACAATTAATTTCTCATCGCGAATGACTGACTTCCCAATGCATTCACTAATGTTCAAAAATCGATGAAAGATACATTCCCCATATTGAAAATTGTTATTGTATTTTAACAATAATACTATTAGTTACTTAAAACAATAAACAAAATTTATGTCGGCCACCTTAAAATATATTTAAACAATTATTTCTTATCGCGAATGACTGAATTCCCAATGCATTCACTAATCTTTCAAAATCGACGAAAGATACATTCCCCATATTGGAAATTGTTATTGTATTTTAACAATAACACTATAAGTTACTTAAAACAATAAACAAAATGTATGTCGGCCACCTTGAGATATGTTTAAACAATTAATTTCTTATCGCGAATGACTGAATTCCCAATGCATTCACTAATCTTTAAAAATCGACGAAAGATACATTCCCCATATTAAAAATTGTTATTGTATTTTAACAATAACACTTTTAGTTACTTAAAACAATAAACAAAATTTATGTCTGCCGCCTTGAAATATGTTTAAACAATTAATTTCTCATTGCGAATGACTGACTTCCCAATGCATTCACTAATGTTCAAAAATCGACGAAAGATACATTCCCCATATTGAAAATTGTTATTGTATTTTAACAATAATACTATTAGTTACTTAAAACAATAAACAAAATTTATGTCGGCCACCTTAAAATATATTTAAACAATTATTTCTTATCGCGAATGACTGAATTCCCAATGCATTCACTAATCTTTAAAAATCGACGAAAGATACATTCCCCATATTGAAAATTGTTATTGTATTTTAACAATAACACTATTAGTTACTTAAAACAATAAAAAAAATGTATGTCGGCCACCTTGAAATATGTTTAAACAATTAATTTCTTATCGCGAATGACTGAATTCCCAATGCATTCACTAATCTTTAAAAATCGACGAAAGATACATTCCTCATATCAAACATTGTTATTGTATTTTAACAATAACACTATTTGTTACTTAAAACAATAAACAAAATTTATGTCGGCCACTTTCAAATATGTTTAAACAAATAATTTCTCATCGCGAATGACTGAATTTTCAATGTATTCACTAATCTTTAAAAATCGACGAAAGATACATTCCCCATATTGAAAATTGTTTTTGTATTTTAACAATAACACTATAAATTACTTAAAATAATAAACTAAACTTATGTCGGCCACCTTAAAATTTGTTTAAACAATTAATTTCTCATCGCGAATGACTGAATTCCCAATGCATTCAATAATCCCAAAAAATCGACGAAAGATACATTCCCCATATTGAAAATTAATTTTGTATTTCAACAATAACACTATTAGTAACTAAAAACAATAAACAAAATTTATGTTCGCCGCCTTGAAATTTGTTTAAACAATTTATTTCTCATAGCGTATTTCTGACTTCCCAATGCATTCACTAATGTTCAAAAATCGACAAAAGATACATTCCCCATATTGAAAATTGTTATTGCATTTTAACAATAACACTACTAGTTACTTAAAACAATAAACAAAATTTATGTCCGCCGCCTTGAAATATGTTTAAACAATTTATTTCTCATAGCGTATTTCTGACTTCCCAATGCATTCACTAATGTTCAAAAATCGACGAAAGATACATTCCCCATACTAAAAATTGTTATTGTATTTTAACAATAACACTTTTAGTTACTTAAAACAATAAACACAATTTATGTCGGCCACCTTGAAAAATGTTTAAACAATTAATTTGTAATCGCGAATGATTGATTTCTCAATCAGTCACTAATGTTCAAAAATCGACGAAAGATACATTCCCCATATTGAAAATTGTAATTGTATTTTACCAATAACACTATCAGTTACTTAAAACAACAAACAAAATTTATGTCGGCCGACTTTAAATATATTTAAACAATTTATTTCTCATAGCGTATTTCTGACTTCCCAATGCATTCACTAATGTTCAAAAATCGACGAAAGATACATTCTTCATATTGAAAACTGTTATTGTATTTTAACAATTACACTACTAGTTACTCAAAATAATAAACAAAATTTATGTCGGTCTTCTTGAAATATGTTTAAACAATTTATTTCGCATCGCGAATGACTGCCTTCCTAATGCATTCACTAATGTTGAAAAATCGACAAAAGATACATTCCCCATACTAAAAATTGTTATTGTATTTTAACAATAACACTATTAGTTACTTAAAACAATAAACAAAATTTATGTCGGCCGACTTTAAATATATTTAAACAATTTATTTTTCATAGCGTATTTCTGACTTCCCAATGCATTCACTAATGTTCAAAAATCGACGAAAGATACATTCCCTATATTCAAAATTATTAATATATTTTAACAATAACACTATTTGTTACTCAAAACAATAAACAAAACGTATGTCGGCCACCTTGAAATATGTTTAAACAATTAATTACTCATCGCGGAATGACTGACTTTCCAATGCATTCACTAATGTTCAAAAATCATCGGAAGATACATTCCCTATAGTAAAAATTGTTATTGTATTCTAACAATAGCACTATTAGTTACTTAAAACTACAAAAAAAATGCATGTCGGATATCTGGAAATATGTTTAAATAATTAATTTCCTGACACGGATGACCAATTGTTCCTAATAATTTCAATTAATTTGAAATTTTATTTGTGTATTATTTACAGCAACGATATTACAAACGATACGTAAAAAAACAAATTCAAGATTATAGTCGAGAAATATGTTAAAATAATTATTTTTGATTTATTAATATTTTTTGGGTGGATGGTGGATGCGCCGGGTTATTGCTGTAAATATTGCCAGCTTCACACACATTAATTAGTTAACCTTAAAGTACTTACTGTTCTTCTTTCTTCTTCTTTCGCGTATTTAATGGCCTTGGCATTAAAGTCCTGTTGACCAGTCACAGTATTAATTCAACAAATGTTTGTTTAACCATTTGAATAAATAAATAAATATAGAGGTAGTTATCAAAGGAAAAGATTATGGGAATAATTGTAGTTATTTTGATAATAAGATTATTGGAGTGTCGACAGAATTTAAAATTTAGACTAACGCCCTTCCCGAGGGTTAGGAAAAGGAAAATACAAGTGCAGTTAACAGGATAAGGTACACTAGAAGGGAATGCAAGGAATAGGAATATGAAAATGGATGTGACTGAAAGGATGCAAAAGGATAGGAGTCTAACCACGTGCTGGCTTTGCGTTTTAATTTTTGCGCAGCGGTCCGACCTGCTCGGGATCTGGACACGGACTCTCAAAAGTAGTTACTGTTGATCTTCAATTTAAAAAAAGTAAGGTTACAAAATGTACACGTTTCATTGCGGGCTTTGTAATCTTACTTTCTTATCACCCCTCGTATATAAAAATATGAAATGAAATGGTTAACATTTTCAGTTCAGTTATTAATATTATTTATTGTGAAATTTTGCCGCCCCTCGCCCACACTACGCTACGCCTCTGTACATACATACATGTATATTTAAGAGAAAAATCCCTAGTATGTTTACCAAATTTTAGTGGTGGCAAATGCCACCGTTAGAGCCGAAAGGGTTAAGAAGAAGGAAGTATTTCGATAATCTCAATACTTATCAAGATGAAGCAAAAAGTAACTTCTTTAAAATCTGAATAATAAGAGAACTAAGAGTTCTATGACAATTTTTATGTGATTTTTCGATTTTATCATTATTTAAGAAAATATCAAAAAAACGCGAGAAGTAAACTACCACTTCCAGCTTCCACATTTTCACGAAAAGCTTTTCTGATCCTAGGATTGTAATAAAAAAGCTTAATTTGAAAGTTTCGTCTCAATCTCTTTAGTGGTTTTTGCTGTAAAGCGCATACAGACAGTTATTTAAAAAAATTGTCTTAATGGACTCAGGATATTTTCCTGTATTTTCCTGTACGGGGAAAGTAAAAATATAATAAAATGTAATATATAAAATTACGAAAATATTCGTGTTATGTTAAAATTATTCAATAATTTAAAGTTAGCAACATTTCTCTTACTGCATAGGTAATTAACATATTTCTGCGTATTTATTATTTTGTTAATTGTGCAATTACAGTTGTTGTTAGAGTTTGCTTAACAGAATTTATTTTCGATTTATTTTAAGCGTAAACGGTATTTTTACAAGAAATTGAATTCGATGGGATTTTGAATGTATTAAAGCTGATTGTCTTGACGGAGCGTATTTGTAATTCAAGGCGACGCATGCACTTAATTTGGAAGGGTGCCTCACCTACATAACAAAGTAACACTCCCGTGTGCAGTCTACAGGGAAATTACCCATTGAAACAACGCTTCACTGGCTCGACTTTCTTCCGCTTCTGTCTCGGTATTAATCAAAACCTCTCTACCTTTTTCGGTAACATTAAATTACATTTGATATTATCTCAACACATCCACACATGTACAGAAAGTGTTCACCAAAAACACACATTCAATTTTGTTACATGTGAAATAGTTCAGATAACGAAATGAAATAACTAACATATTTCCACTGATATTTTTGATTCGAAATTTATTTATTTAACAAAAATAATAATTATTTTTGTAATTTAGTTGGGCTGGATATTTCCACTCCAATAATTAAATATAAACAGGCAGAGGCGTGGTAGGAGTTGTAATATAAATTACCGGTAATTTAAAATTGGGTATAATGCTCGGTTATATTACTGGAAGCATGGTAACAATTGGTAATTTAAAGTTAGACATAAAACTTACTGTACAGCAAAAAAAATCATGTAATCACAACAATTAGAAAATAAATGCCCCAATTTCTTACCTCTACTTAAAATAATAATAATATAATATATTTATTAACTGAAATCCATTTTTACAATTTTTTTTTGGCAAGAATAATAACAAAAATTTGAAATAAAATAAATTCAAGCAAAAATTGTTAGTAAAAAAACAATTATTTAATATTAATATAAAAAAAATAATAGAAGTAAAGTAAAATACTTGGAGAACAAATCCAATAACATAAATAAATATAATTTAACGAAATAACTCAAGACTAATTTAACAACATTCACTTTGGACAATCAACATTTCCATTAATTATTTTATATAACATCAATCAACAAAAACTCTTCTGTTACCTAAACCATCAAGGCTAAAGTTAGTCATCAGTGTTTCCAGATTAGAATTGTCTCTATTTCCTAATTTGCACGACAGAGATTTAAAAAATTGATGTTGTATATTTTCAATATCTTATTGGTAACACTTATGATTAGGACACCAAATACATGAAGCATACTCCAATTTTGAACGCACAAATGCAACATAAATAATTTTGTATTGAACTGGATTCAGATTCCGAGAGATTCTCTTTATATAGACCAACATTATCGCTGCTGAATTGCATATATTGTTAATATGACTTGAAAATGCTAATTTTCTGTCAAAAACAATGCCGAGATCTTTAATTTCTGAAACTTAAGCTAATTCAATATCACCGATTTTATAAACAAAATCGTGGATTGATCTTTTTCTTGAGAAAGTAATTGACTTACATTTACCTAAATTAAAAAATAATTGATTTTGGCAGCACCAATCATAAACAGATGACAAATCCTCCTGAAGCAATGTACAATCATTAGGAGAATTAATTTCTTTAAAAAGTTTTAGGTCGTCAGCGAAAAATAAAAAATGTGAATTTTTAATTACTGTTGAGATGTTATTTTAGGGGTAAAACTCATCAAATACATAAAAAATTAATACTATGTAGAAACCCTTGTTCAAGGTAACGGGGGTTTCTACCCCTTGATTAAGCATGAAGTAAACTTTCGAATTTAAAACAGCTAAAAATTTATATAAGTATATCATACTCAACCAAAACTCGTTTATATTAATGGAAAAAACTATAAGTACTAGAAACTAGGATTAATTTCATCATTAATTTGATGCTAACAGCAAAATAAATCGAGAGTAGTTGTCCATTAACTTGTAAGCTTGTAATCTACATGAATCAATTTTTAAATTATGTTTTGTTCTGAACTTTTGTATGCAAAACAAATTCAAAAATTCAATCTTAAAACGTCTAAACCAGGGGTTCTCAAATCTCAAACAGTTTCTTTTAGATCCCCCCCCCATGACTTATAACAATTTTACTATGATGAACTTATCACCACTTATTTTCTATAATCGAATGGTTACTGCAATTTTTACAATTTCCTATAAGAATACAAAAATCATACCAACTCTTATCTAAACATATAATTTCGCTTTAATATACTTTCATCATTTCATATTCAGGAGTAGCTGACCGATAAGATCTAGACAAGTACGTGCTTTTTGCAAATGTGTACAACAATTGAAACGGGAACGTGCACTTGAAAACCATAAATAATTCCGAGAAGGAAAAAAAATGTAGATGTGTGTGTGTACGTTAGTATGCAATGAAATTTTGAGATGATAATCTCGCAGTAAGTGCATCATCGAGATCGTTACTGCACGAGCACGAGGTCGCTTTCTGCGCTGCACCTTATTACCATTAACGTGCATAATGATATCATCGAAATGGTACACCAGTATTTCATAAAATTATTATCTTTATTGTACTTTCATGGAAGAAGTAACAGTGAATGGATGTTAAACTAAAAGTAGGAATATTTTTGGTTCATTCTGTTTATGAACGAAAAATATTACAATTTTTATTTTTCTCTTTTTCTTACTAGTATCAAATCTTTATTACTTAAGAATGTACATACATTTTTTTTATAAAATACATGAAATTTAAATTAATTGATACATACATTTATATATTGTCTATGTATGAAGTTCCCAAGTAAGGGCTATCGACCAAAAGTCTTTCTGCCCATTGACTTGATATTTTTGAAATTCTAATTCAAGGTTGGATATTGGGATGTAAAGAGAAAATGCATTCAAATAAAGTGATGGGAGGGTTTTTGTATTTCGGAGGTATATCGGGATTTCTTGGGATGCACATTTTTTCAATTAGTTCGAAGTTACGAAACGTTCTGCGAGAAATCGAAGTCTATCTTTTATTTGTGTTATGTTTGTTGTTTGATAGAGGAGGATATTGGAAGGGTTATAGAGAGGATTTTGGGGGTGGCGAAGCTTAGTCAGGGTGCGGAGAGAAGATCTCTCTGCTACCTCGAGGTTATTAAGGGTGGACTTACAGGGGTTTATGTATAGGATTGAGCTGTAGTCAATGATGAGGCGGCATATCATTTTATATATTTTGGTACAGGTCTTTGTACTGATTCCTTGATTTTTGTAGGTGAAGTAGACTTGGTGTGCTCAGATTTTTATCTTTCGGTGTATATCTTTCGAGCGTCCATCTAAGGACCGGTGGATCACCGCCATATCTGCGAACCACTGCCCGTCGGAGACCAACCCACGTGTGCCCCCTGGGCTTTTCAAGGCCCACTCCCGATTCCTCATTTAGCGGCGACAAGCACGAGTGCTGAGTCAACCCCGCCGTATGTAAGTTAGCCCTATCCAATATATCCATATCCATAGCACCTTAACAGGAGGCGTCTGGGGCAGACCTGAGTCTTCGGCCGATGGATGTTTAAGGAGGACGATTGTCCAAGTCGGAGCTGTAGACCTTCCTGAGGTAACCTCTGTGTCCCTGCATTAGGTCATGATGTAAAAGTTATTTTTTTATCAAGTGAGTGTGCAAGGAGGACAGAAGACGACGACGATCGTTTCGCTCTTTTTATAAGCTCCTCAGGCCGGCACATCCATCATCCCATACACACTCACTTGATATGTAGAAGTTGTATATATACTGACTTCGCTAACCATAAGCCGGTATTGACGTCAGTATTTATAAATGCTACTGCATTGATACGGGCAATGATCTCATTTTGCTTCTACAGTTAGTGTCGGTTTTTAGTTTAAACCTTCGACTTGCATCGGAGCGGCGAGAAACCCGAACCAATGCGATGATAATATTCAGAACGCCGAATTAAATTAAATAAATTAGAATTAACGACCTGCCTATAAGTACCAAATAAGAAATAACAGCGCATTAGGTCATGGTGTAAAAGTTATTTTTTATCAAGTGAGTGTGCAAGGAGGACAGAAGACGACGACGATCGTTTCGCTAACCATAAGCCGGTTAGCGAAGTCAGTATATATACAACTTCTATATATCAAGTGAGTGTGTATGGGATGATGGATGTGGCGGCCTGAGGAGCTCATAAAAAGAGCGAAACGAGCGTCGTCGTCTTCTGTCCTCCTTGCACACTCACTTGATAAAAAATAACTTTTACATCATGCCCTAATGCGTTGTTATTTCTTATTTGGTACTTATAGGCAGGTCGTTAATTCTAATTTATTTAATTTAATTCGGCGTTCTGAATATTATCATCGCATTGTTCGGGTTTCTCGCCGCTCCGATGCTAGTCGAAGGTTTAAACTAAAAACCGACACTAACTGTAGAAGCAAAATGAGATCAATGCCCTTATCAATGCAGTAGCATTTATAAATACTGACGTCAATACCGGCTTATGGTTAGCGAAGTCAGTATATATACAACTTTTACATATCAAGTGAGTGTGTATGGGATGATGGATGTGGCGTCCTGAGAAGCTCATAAAAAGAGCGAAACGATCGTCGACGTCTTCTGTCCTCCTTGGACACTCACTTGATAAAAAAATAACTTTTACATCATGACCTAATGCGCTGTTATTTCTTATTTGGTACTTATAGGCAGATCAACAAACAATAAATGTGTTAAAATAAACTGCAATAAACGTGACTTTCTAATTTATATCGTATTTTTTTATCATTATTATTGAAAAGATAAATTTAAAGAACTGGAATTTTATTCACATATTATTAGCAATTAATAAATAATTAGAAAAATAATGCAGAAATAGATATATATAAAAAAAAACAATAAGTGTGTTAAACTAAACTGCAATACACGAGATTTTCTAATTTATTTCTTAATTTTATTTATCATTATTATTCAATAAATAAATTTAAAGAACAGGAATTTTATTCACATATTATTTGACGTGGCGTCCTGAGAAGCTCATAAAAAGAGCGAAACGATCGTCGACGTCTTCTGTCCTCCTTGGACACTCACTTGATAAAAAAATAACTTTTACATCATGACCTAATGCGCTGTTATTTCTTATTTGGTACTTATAGGCAGATCAACAAACAATAAATGTGTTAAAATAAACTGCAATAAACGTGACTTTCTAATTTATATCGTATTTTTTTATCATTATTATTGAAAAGATAAATTTAAAGAACTGGAATTTTATTCACATATTATTAGCAATTAATAAATAATTAGAAAAATAATGCAGAAATAGATATATATAAAAAAAAACAATAAGTGTGTTAAACTAAACTGCAATACACGAGATTTTCTAATTTATTTCTTAATTTTATTTATCATTATTATTCAATAAATAAATTTAAAGAACAGGAATTTTATTCACATATTATTTGAAATTAATAAACAATTAGAAACATAAAGCAGAAACAAACAATAAGTGTTATTAAATAAACTGAAATGAACATTATATTCTAATTAATTTCTTAATTGTTTTATCATTATTATTGAATAAATAATTAATAAAATTAGATTAAAAATTACATGTTATTGTCTGTAAAAATTAGGCATAATTATAAGAGAAAACAGACAGCAAGTATTACCAGTATTTAATAAAATCATGATAAATAAAAAAACATACAGAACATTTTTCTTTCAAGTATACATATCCTGATTAGTAAAATTCGTTCAATTTGAAGCTTTAAACGAGTGTTTCCACTCCCAGACTAAGCATGAAGTAAAATTTCGAGTTTAGAAAATCCTGAGAAATTGGATTGGTCGCGACCAAACCAATTTCTCAGGATTTTCTAAACTCGAAATTTTACTTCATGCGCCACGCGTGTAAAACACTGATTTCAATTGAAGTTCAAAATATGCTACTTTTAAATACTGCTTAAGCAGTATATTTTAAACTTCACGATATTTTGTTGTTTTATACGCGTGGCGCATGAAGTAAAATTTCGAGTTTAGAAAAACCTGAAAATTTGGTTTGGTCGCGTAGCGCTACGCGCTACGCGACTAAACCAAATTTTCAGGCTTTTCTAAACTCGAAATTGTACTTCATGCTTAATCTGGGAGTGGAAACACTTGTCACAAGCTTCAAATTGACGCTTTTCAAAAACAACCAATGCCTAAAAATATACAATGCATACATCGAGGTTTGTATACTCAAAAGAAAAATTCAGTGTAGAGCGATTAGCTTTTGTATGATATTTATTATTATTTAAATGATATTTAATTAATTATAACAAAGGATTTATTTATATTATAAATAAAGTGTGAAGAAAGGATACAACCCTTTTAATTATTTATTCCACCATTCAATTTGCATTCTAGGCAACCGCACAAAAAAAACTCCGCCTACTCTAAACCATAATTTAAACGATCGCACGATACAACACAAAGGGTGTATATTACTAATATCGAATAAGTAGCAACATAGAGCCAATATTTCGACTTGAAGATGAAGAGCAAGTTTCCAGCACAAGTACAAAGATAGAGCAATAAAAAAAATCACATCTTTCGGAATAACATTTAAACTAAAAGTGCCAACACAAAAAGTATATAATACACATTAATGCCCGTTTGCACCCAAGTCGATTAAGTAAATCAGTGATTACTACTCTTTAAAAACACAGCAATTTTGTGTATAAATTATTTACAAAATTGCATAATGATACAAAGAGACATGCTCAGGATATCTTATAAATTTAAAACATTCGTATTTTCCAGAATTATGACTTAATCAGAGGTTGAATCAATGATTAGTGGTTGAATCAATGATTAGTGGTTGATTAATCAGTCGGGGTGCAAATGGGCCTAAATCGTTTTGTTTGACCGCGCCAATAGCATTTGTCATGTGGACACATAACAATTTTTCATTTTTTGACTTATACTTCTGTTCTATACACTTAAATTGCTCTTATAAGCAAAACACAGTTATTTAATTATGAATTGTTGATTTGACTGTTTTGTTAGAAACTGCTCGTATGTGAAAAAATTGACTAATGATGATGAGCTCATAACTATTTTATCCATCTGCTTTTAAATGCTACTTAAGATTTAATAACTCAGTTTTTTATAAAGAGAACCAAGATTTATGTTGAGTTATATGAATGTAAATGATTTGTTTAGATAATACCAACATAATTATTCCATCCTTAACTAAGCAATCCCAAAAAAAAAACCTATTGTTATCGAACGCAGGTAGGCAATAAAAATCGAAACCTTTGCACCTGCCCACTCTATTATAAAAAAACGAAACTGAAAGGGTGCGAGGGTGCGATCTATTTCTTCACACCTTTCTTCCTCACCATTCCAGCATTATACAACAAAGATCATTTCACGATCGCTTACAATTTCATCGTTGTGGGCGTATCGGTTCTGGCTAATTTGGGTTGGCATCGTTTTCGAAAGGGAATAGGATTACAGGAATAACAGAGGGGGCGACACCCCTCTCATTTTAATTCCCTGTTTATAATTGGTCTTATAGAGTTTCGTGTTTTTTCTTTTGCGTAGAGTGGAGGATGACAATGAATTTGTTACGCCATGTGTCATGTGTCATTTGGTGAAAGGTCGCCGGGGGTGTGCGTGGAGAGGAAGGACCCCCTGTTTTAATTGGATTTATCGTCGGCGTGAAATTTCCATTTCGGATAATTAGATTGGAAAAAGTTGGTCGCGTGTAATTGTTGATTTTTTCCAGATTTAATTTTGGGTACAGAATAGGGGGTAACTATTTTAATACGAGTGTATTGAATTAAAAGACTTGTACGATCCGAACCGTAGCAAATAATTGACAACAAGATGAGTAACTGCAAAAGGTGAATAAAGGCTAGCGAAGGCCTTTATTTCTTTAAGGTAGTTTAAAAGCAAAAAAAAAACATTGGTAGAGTTATAAAGCAAAAGGAATAATAATAATCCTACCTAGTGATGTTAGTGGTAATTTATGTCGGTAATTACCACTGGTAATTTACCGTACATTTCGGTATATTCCTGTTGTGGTAACATTAATAACATTCTTTTGTGCGCATTTGCAAGAGAATATTATAGGTAAAAAATACTTTCCTGGAGGAGATACAATTTGATGTGAAAATGTCACGAGTCATGAGCGGTCGCTATCTGAAAAAGTTTGAGAACCCCTGGTCTAGACAGTTTTGCATACAAAAGTCCAGAACAAAACATAATTTAAGAATTGATCCATGCAGTTTACAGGCTTACAAGTTAATGGACAACTACTCTTTATTTAGTGTGCTGTTCGCATCAAATTAATGATTAAATGAATCCCAAGGTTTAATACTTTATTTTTTCCACTAACATAACCGAATTTTGATTAAGTATATCAATTTTAAGCTTTTTAAAATTCGAAATTTCAATCAAGGGGTAAAAACCCTCGTTATACTTAATAATAGTATCATGCTATTAATTTTTCATATATTTAATGAGTTTTTCCCCTAAAATAAGAATACTGGTTAAATTTACAATCCCTATTTATTTACGGGCATCTAAATTCTACCCAAAACGGTCATATACTGTTTGATATCAGTATTATGATTGTTTTTTTTATAGTGAGCTTGCTCATTAAACTTTAAGATAAACTGCATTATCAGTTCCTTTTGTCAGTAATAAGTAAATCTGAAGGCGTCACCTTTTTCACTTAAGATATCAACTGGCCAATCTTATAAATTACGTGCTAAGATACATTTTAGGTAGAGGGTAAAAATCAAGGATTTTGTTAAACAATTTATTTATACTATTCACGCACTCGTTAAAACTGCACCTCTGTTTCAATTTAAAAATCCATCAGTGATCTTCATTCTATTAGTTGTATTATAGCCAGAGTTGTTAAAAAACCTTTTTTTTCATTTTAATTAAAACAAACAGTTGTTTTTACAGAACGTATTTCTTTCATTGAAACGGTGTTTAAAACATTAACAATTAAAAACATGTTTAAAACGTGTTTAAAACATCTTTTAAACGTGTTTAAAATATACTTAAAACATGTTTAAAACACGTTTTAAGCCAGTTATTAAATTTATTTTCCAAAACATTAATTACCAAACTACAGGTAAATTAATTATTATTGATACAATTTAACAATTTAAGCATAACTAAGTAATAACAACACAACACAAACAGAGAAGTAACAAATTTAAACTTCACATTAAATTAGTGTTTTATACGCCTGGCGCATGAAGTAAAATTTCGAGTTTAGAAAAGCCTGAAAATTTGGATTTGGGCGCTCGCTTCGTGCGAAACTTCTCACGAGTGTTTCCACTCCTTGATTAAGCATGAAGTAAAATTTCAAGTTTAGAAAAGTCTGAAAATTATTTTTTGTTTTGTTTGAATTGTATATAATAATCATTCTATGTCACAAACTTTAAAACCAGCAGTAGTTTTTTAAATAATGAAAATCGGATCCAACGTTATAAACAAGATGTGCATTTTTTACAATTGTTCTGAATCACCCTGTATAATTGAACACACAGTTGCGATAAAAGTGTATGTTTAATAATGTAATTTAAAATATCTTTAACAATTTAGCTAAAATTTGAAAACAATCACAAAAATCATAATAAAGTAGTATAAAATATATTTTAGATAATTTAATATAAAAAAACGTTTTAAACATATTTTAAACAAATTTAACGTTTAAAACATGTTTAAAACACGACGCTTGTTTTTAAACATGTTTAAAACACTGCTGTAACAAAGTGTTTTAAACATAACAACCCCGATTATAGCTGCAAAATATCTTGCGAAATTTTTTTATGGAAAAATTGTTATCCCCTAAAAATTAGAATTTCAAGAACTACTAAAGTTTTCGCTGTGAATTTTTTAACAAAATCTGTTTGCATCGTTTGTGATAAAAATTTTGAAACTAGAAGTTAGTGTGGCGGTCAGTGATGTTTGGGTCTCATTAAAGTATTACCGATTATATGATCAACTTGATATCATATAATCGGTAATACTTTAACGAGACCCAAACATCATTGAACGCCAAGATAAAACTGGGATCTTACCAGTGACAAGTTTTATATTTGTGGTAGTCATTAAGGGGTCTTTTAAAAAACAGTATTTGTGTTTTATTGACAATCTGACATTGAAACATTATTGAATTGAATACAGCAATAATAAAAATCATCAATATATTATAAAATTTCGGAAAGTGTATTGTTTCTACAACTGTCAATTTGTATATAGAGTGTAATTGGAAGCAAACTTTCAAATCAAGTGGTGTCAATGAATGGTTTCCCAAAATATTTAGCTTGGGTGCAAGCGAATAATTTGATATCGTAGAACTTTTTTTTAAAAATAAGTTATACTTGTTTCTTTATAAACTCGATTAGTACGGCTATTTTTAAGTTTTTATACCATACTGTTGTGTTACATGTACAACACAATAGTACGGTGTGAAAATACTAATCGAGTTTATATGCAGGGTTATTCAAAAAGAAGGAGCATATTTTAAACATTTATTTCTTTCAAACTACAAAAGGTAGAACCACAATTCCAACGTTCCTGGACAGACAAAAGTTTAAAATTTAAACAGTCCAGGCAGAAGTTCCAATCACGACCGCATTAGCGTTGTTGCTTGTCATGTTGATTGTCTTTAATAAATTTGCGAAACAACAAGAAAAAGCATTTTGTGTGCTGCAATTAGCAAAACTAGAGTCTATTATTAAAGTTATCATAAGCAGTTTTACCGTGTTTTATCCCCCCTATACCTGACACTCTTGAAAATCTGCGACATTGAATTTTTGAAGCTGTGAATTCGATAACTACAAAAGATAGAAACATAATTCGAACGTTCCTGAAAAGAGAAAAGTTCAATTTTTTTTATGCATTCAATATAAGCCCCATGTGTTACACGCCATACATGAATCAGCTAGTGACCAGCTGATTCATGTATGGCGTGTAACACATGGGGCTTATATTGAATGCATAAAAAAAATTGAACTTTTCTCTTTTCAGGAACGTTCGAATTATGTTTCTATCTTTTGTAGTTTGGAAGAAATAAATGTTTGAAATCTGTTCCTTCATTTTGAATAACCCTGTATATATTTTCAGGCTTTTCTAAGCTCAAAATTTTACTTCATGCTCAATCAATGAATGAAAACACTAGTTACACACTTTAAATTTTACAAAACGTATTCATCGGAATATGTATACTTAAATGAGAAATTTCCTATAAACTCGATTAGTACGGCTATTTTTCAAGTTTTTATACCATACTGATGTGTTACATGTACAAAATAATAGTATGGTGTGAAAACAAAAAATAGCCGTACTAATCGAGTTTATAGAGAATTTTTCAGTTAAGTATACATATCCCGATGCATACGCTGTACATTTTCAAACATTCCTTGTTTTTGAAAAATTTTAAGTGTGTAACTAGTGTTTCCATTCATCGATTGAGCATGAAGTAATAGAAACATAATTCAAACGTTCCTGAAAAGAGAAAAGTTCAATTTTTTTTTGCATTCAATATAAGCCGAAACATTTCTTGTTTTTGTAAAAGTTTAATTTGAAGTGCGTAACTAGTGTTTCCATTTAATGATTAAGCATGAAGTAAAATTTTCAGCCTTTTCTAAACTTGAAATTTTACGTCACACGCTACGCGTATAAAATACTGATTTCAAGTGGAGTTCAAAATATACTGCTCTGCCATTATGATTTAGAAGTATATTTTTAACTTTAGAATATTTCAGTGTTTTATATGCGTCGCGCATAAAGTAAAATTTCGAGTTTAAAAAAGCCTGAAAATTTTGTAGGCTTTTCTAAACTCGAAATTTTACTTTATCCTTAATCGAGCTGTTGAAACACTTGTTGGACGCTACAAACTAAACGGTATTTAAAACGATAAATACAAATATTAGGATATGGATATTTAAAATGAAAATTCCCTATATGTTCTTTATAGCTTCTAAAAAACGTTTCCTAATGTTCTCGGTAAGTAGTTATATTTTCTTCCGTAAATTGAGCAGTAAACGGGCTTTAATTTATGTACAATTTCAAAGTGAAACAAACTGCTGCGCATAACATTATACAATACAATAAGTTGTTAAGGAAATAGAAAGACGTTGAAAAATATATGATCACCGTCGGTTTGCATAGATTAAATGCAAATTCTATTTAAATTGTAAAAGGTGCGCACAAGTTGAGAAATGTTCATTTGCCGATTGTAAATTACACCTCGGCCTGTCATTTATGCGAGACGTTCAAGTTTTAGTTCCACCATATATAAACTAAAACCAGTCTCAATAATAATAGTAATACTATAACTAATAAATAGAGGAAGCGTGAAGTTACTAAAAATAATAGTATGTCAAATTCATTAGGCACTTCTAACTTGATTTAAGTATTATTAAAATTAGCGAGCCTGACTATTTGAATTCTTTGGGTACCTAAAACCTAAATCCCTAGCATAATTCTTATTTAACTCAATCATGAATTTAACCTAAATTTGAAAACTGTATTTGAAAACTGTATGTTTTTGAGTTTACGTGAAGTGATTATTATAAAATAAAAAAGACTGTTATTCATTACTTTACTTTTTATTTGTATCGTTAGATGTACATTTCGAGACACAAGGTGCTCATTATCAATAACAAACTTTGTTTGAGTTTCTTATTGATAATGAGCACCTTATGTCTCGAAATGTACATCTAACGATACAAATAAAAAGTGAAGTAAGAAATAACAATCTTTTTTATATGTATTTGAAAGATAATTGACCTTCCTTTACGCGATTTTGTGAAGGAGGGTCAATTATCTTTCAGACAGTTTTGAAATTTGGGTTAAGTTCCAATAATCAATTGCTCGTTTAGAATTTTACATTTCTGTTGATTTGGTAAATTTTAAATTTTTGTCAAATTGTCCTAATTTTCAGTTCTAAAGTTACTGTAAAATTTTATGATGTGTGTTGGTTTTGACGATTTTATTTAAAATAATAATACAATTTGTGATTTTTGTTAAATATTGACAGGGGTTTCTTCTTTTAAGTTTCACATATTCCAAATAAACATTTGCAAAATTAATGAGCATGTGATCAAACCTAAGCAGTATAAATTTGGTGAAAAAAAAACACTTGTTGTGTTCCATGATTTTCCATGAAAATCATAGAACAAATAAAGTGTTTTTTTCACCAAATTTGTACATGCGGTTCCATCAAACAAGTGTTTTTTTTTTCACAAAATTTATACTGCTTAGGTTTGATCACATAGTTATTAATTTTACAAATGTTCATTTGGAATATGTAGAACTTAAAAGAAGAAACCCCTGTTAATATTTAACAAAAATAACTAAATTTATTACTATTTTAAATAAAATTGTCAAAGCCAACACACAACATAAAATTTTACAAAAACTTCGGAACTGAAAACTAGAACAATTTGAGAAAAATGTAAAAATTTACCAAATCAACAGAAATGTAAAATTCTAAATGAGCAATTGATTATTAGAACTTACCCCACATTTTAAAACTGTCTGAAAGATAATTCACCCTCCTTCACAAAATCGCGGATCCAGAGAGCAATTTTGTGATTTTCCATGAAAATCATAAAACAAATCAAGTGTTTTTCTGTACCAAATTTGTACATCCGGTTCCATTAAGAGTGTAGCGCAACAAGCATTAACTATAAGCAGTATATTTTAAACTTCACTTTAAATTAGTGTTTTATACGCGTGGCGCAACAAGTAAACTTTCAAGTTTAGAAAAGCCGTAAAATTTGGTTTGGTCGCTCCGCTTCGCTCCGCTTCGCTCCGCTTCGCTATGCCACCAAACCAAATTTACAGGCTTTTACTAAGCTCGAACTTTTACTTAAAGCTTAATCTGGGATTGAAGACACTCGTTAGAGGCTTTAAATTAAAAGTGTTTAATAAAACAGAGAATATGTAAAGTTATTTAAATTAAAAACACTTGGTGTTGATTCACGAATTAAAACTTTATTCCGACTAGTTTCAGTTTGTTAGACCATACTACTATGTTTTTTCCCATTTTTATGGCCCTGTTAATCTCCAGACCTTTTTTTAGATTTAGATTTAGCCAAGTGCCAGATGAGAAATTAATTCAAGAAAAAAAAAACAGAGAATGTCTGAAAAATTATATCGAAAAACCGTGATAAAAAGAAAAATTCCCTGTGTTTATCTTTTCATTTTTATTGATTTTAACATTTAATTTTAAAATTCTCTTTATATTTGTAAGCTATACTTAAAAATTTAGACAGTTTTCAAGATTTTCAATAACTTTAACATTTTCAATAAATTCTTTAATTTTTGTAGTTGGAATCGTGAAAATTGATCAAATCACTGAATGAGTTTATTAGAATTTGTGAGAGTTGTGAAAGGTGAAAAATGTCACATTTTTCACCTTTCACAACTCTCACAAATTCTAATAAACTCATTCAGTGATTTGATCAATTTTCACGATTCCAATTTAGCAACTTTTTTGTTGTGGTATCTGGGCTTGTCCACTTACAGGGAATGTTTCTTTTAGGTATACATATCACGATTTTTCGATGAACATTTTCAGACATTCGTTGTTTTATTAAAAACTTTTAATTAATTTTTAATTTAATTGAAGCCTCTAACGAGTGTTTCCAATCCCAGATTAGGCACGAAGTAAAATTTCGAGTTTAGAATAGCCTGAAAATATGGTTTTGAACAACTGAAGTTTAGATTGTATAAAAGCCTTGTTCTTTATCTGTTGTTTTCCTTTTGCTCCATGAACATATTTTGTTTATGGATTAAGTTATGATGCATACTTTCCACGATCAAATTTGATCAATAAAAATATTTAAAAAAATTCAGCTTAGATTATTATTGCAAACAATTAAAACATAAATTACACAACAGTTTTATTGTTTAGCAATTGCTTACTTTTTGTTTGATAAAGTTTTGATGTTTTGGAAAAAAGTTATGACGGATTCTTCGAACAATAACATTTTATGTATTTCCAGTGCAAATTCAAAATAGTCAGAAGTTTCTTTTAATTAAAAGTAAGACGTTATATATTATTTTTATTTTCACGTATTGGAAATTTTAAAAATATTTCAAAGTTGGGCATTTTTTAGATGATTGATGACTAAGGCCTATTTGCACCTCGACTGATTAACTATAACCATCCACTAATAATTGATTAAACCTCTGATTAACCCATTAACGGCCAAGCAATTATAGAGGTAACTCTAAAGTTGATTTTAAGTAAAATTCTGCACTTTTTTTATTTCTATGAATGACTTATTGTATTACATACTGTGAATTTTTCTTTTTAAATATACACAAAGTTTTATGTAACACCGAACATTATCATAACGAGAATTTTTTTAAGTATCCATATGCATACGTGCACATTTTTCGATGCTCGGTTTATTAAAAGAATTTAATTTGAAGCTTTAAGCGAGTGTTTTCCACTCCCAGGCTAAGCATGAAGTAAAATTTTGAGTTTAGAAAAGCCTGAAAATTTGGTTTGGTCGCGTAGCGCGAAGCGCGGAGCGGCCAAACCAAATTTTCAGGCTTTTCTAAACTCGAAATTTTACTTCATGCGCCACGCGTATAAAACACTGAAATATTATGAAGTTAGAAATACACGGACATTATTTTTTTTAAACGAGTAATAATCGAAAAAATTAAATAACAAAATATTTACCTTTACGCATCAATGGCGCCTAATGGGTTAAGTCAATATTCTAGAATAGACGAATGTTATAAATATTTCTAACTTCATAATATTTCAGTGTTTTATACGCGTGGCGCATGAAGTAAAATTTCGAGTTTAGAAAAGCCTGAAAATTTGGTTTGGCCGCGACCAAACCAAATTTCCAGGCTTTTCTAAACTCGAAATTTTACTTCATGCTTAGACTGGGAGTGAAAAACACTCGCTTAAAGCTTCAAATTGAATTCTTTTAATAAACCGAGCATCAGAAAATGTGCAACGTATGCATATGGATACTTCAAAGAAAAATTCTCGTTATGAAAATGTTCGGTGTTCATAAAACTCTCTGTACATAATTTATACGCTGTACATTTTCAGTCATTCGAGAAATTTATATAAAAACGTGCAATACGAAGTTTATAATGAGTTTTCACTCCCAGACTAAGCATGAAGTAAAATTTCGAGTTTAGGAAAGCCTGAAAATTTGGTTTGGTCGCGTAGCGCGAAGCTTTTCTAAACTCGAAATTTTACTTCATGCGCCACGCGTATAAAACACTGAAATATTATGAAGTTAGAAATACACGGACATTATTTTTTTTAAACGAGTAATAAGCGAAATAATTAAATAACAAAATATTTACCTTTTTCTTCATACATTTTTAAGTCAGTTCAAACAATATAATATATCAAATTAACTTATATAGTAATTTACTAAACAAAAAATTAATAATGTTGCGTGTACGCATCAATGGCGCTTAATGGGTTAACTCAAAATTCTAGAATAGACGAATGTTATAAATTTGTAAGATAACCTAAACATCTCTCTTTTACCAATATGCGATTATGTAAACAATTTGTAAATACCATACTTGTGTTTTTAACAAGTACTAATTACTGATTAAGTTAATCGACTTGGGTGCAAACGGGCATAAGACTAATGACTAATTATTTGACTAAATATATTGGCAGTCTTTTAAATCTAAGAAAGTGAAAGTAATAATTATGTTTTTAGTTAAATAATGTATATATTATATAAAAACCTATAACAAAAAAACGTAATAATTAAACCTCAATTCATTTAAACCGAATGCGAAAGAATGCGGTTTTCTGATAACCAATAAAATCCGGCGCGCGGTTTCGAATGATGAGGGGCGAGGATCTAATTTGTTATAATAATATTTGCTCGCCGGTATAAAAGTCATTACCTTAAATCTAAAATAATGATAGGCTTAAAGCCGCGATCCTGTCGCACATCAGCGCCTCGCTCGATAATAAACATTGCGATTATGAAGAAAACTGGTTTCGCAGTGCATAAATCTTCAAAGGCCCGAACGGATCGTTATTTTCCTTTCGGTGGGCCTTTCAGCGTACTTAATTAAAACAATAACCCCCCGGATTGAGGGGACAGAGCCGCGCGTTACCTGCCGGGATCGGAGTTTAAAAATTTCGACTTTATTACCATCGGAGTTTATTATGTGCCGTTTTGTAATTGGCCAATGGTGAGGATTTTTGAATATATTTCAATGAAATTAAGATTGAAATTAAAATTCTTTCAATGGAATAAAAACAAAAACTTTATTGCATCTACTTAAAGTTCCTTGGGATGGACCAGTAAACATATTTTATTTTATTTTATCATAATATAATAAAAAAATCGATTCACCCAATATTTTAGAGCTCACAAAAGTACAGGGAAAATCTCATAAAAATTTTATAAATCGACAAAAATCTAAAAATATCGAAAATCTCGACATGTTTAACCCATTGACGGAAGAGTAATTATATAGATAACTCTAAAAGTTGAGTTAGGTAAAATTCTGCACTTCTTTTTATGATATCTATGAATGACGTATTGTATTAAATACTGTAAATGTTTCTTTTAAATACACATAGTGTATATGCTGTAAAATTTCAGGCATTCGTCGATTTTATATAAAAACGTGCAGTATGAAGTTTAGAAGGAGTGATTCCACTCCCAGACTAAGCATGAAGTAAAATTTCGAGTTTAGAAAAGCCTGAAAATTTGGTTTGGTCGCTCCAAATTGTTTGGCCAAACCAAATTTTCAGGCTTTTCTAAACTCGAAATTTTACTTCATGCGCCACGCGCATAAAACGCTGAAATATTGTGAAGTTATAAATACATTCACATTATTTTTTTTTTAAATGAGTAACAATCGAAATATTTAAATAACAAAATATTTACATTATTCTTCATACGGTTTCAAGTCAGGTCAAATAATATAATATATCAAATTAATTTATTTAGTAATTTAATAACCAAAAATTAATAATGTTGCATCAATGGCGCTTAATGGGTTAAAAAATGTTCACGGGGCATTTCTAAACTTAAAATTTTACTTTATGCGCCCCGCGTATAAAACACTGAAATATTGTAAAGTTTAAAAAATACTAGCTTTTATTTTGTTCGGTTGGTTGAAGAATTGTGTCAAACATGAAAATACTCAAACTACACTACAAGGTACAATCACTTTTGTTATTATCAAAATGGGGATCCGCCAAAAAAAGTATGATCAATCAGGGTTCCGTGGCCAAAAGAAATTGTGAGCCTCTGCCTTAAGGAACCCGTTCTAGGCCAATATTATTTATCCTTTTTGTGGATTCAACTTCTAACAAGTGTTTCCACTCCTCCATTAAGCGTGAAGTAAAATTTCGAGTTTAAAAAGGCCTGACATTTTGGATTTGCATTCGCGCGAGCGAAGCGAGTCACGCCGGAAAACCCAAATGTTCAGGCTTTTTAAAACTCGAAATTTAACTTCATTGGTCACGCGTATAAAACACTGATTTAATGCAAAATTTTAAATATACTACTTAGGATGTGTACCTTAACTTTTATAGGAAGATAAGAATGTTAAGGTTAGTTTTATTGTGTATTGTGTACTTACTATTATTTAGGAATTAATTATTTTCTATTTGTAATAAAATATTATCTATTTGTAAAAAAAATATTTTTTTCCTTTACGTTGTTTTATGCAGCTAGGGTAAATAGTGAAAAAAACTCAAGTTATTTTTTGGCTGCGCCTCTTATCTCATAAGATATTTTAATTAAATGCAGTTTTTTAATTTGTCTCAGTGTTTCAATTAAAATGACATATCAGTATTAACATTGTATCTTCAGTGTTAAATAAAAGTAACTAAAACTCGATTGATTATTCATTATAAGGCTGTGATCGTAAAAAGCGTTGTGCTTAAAATAGAGCCTTGAGGAACGTCGTTCGACAGCGAGAGGGATATTGGCTATCAATAAATCACGGTTTTTAGCTGTTTAAACGCATGGGAATAAACCGACATTCGGACCTAAATCATGCGGATCGATAAAATTCTACGTGTGATGTTTCTATTTGCCTCAAGATAAGTCATTAAAAATTTTCAACATTCCAGTGCGTTTACCTCTGGTATCTAACAGCATACGTGACTCTCCGTAAAATAAATAAGGAAAACAATTTACGTGCCTCGTCTGATGTAAATAAACAAATAAAGTAGCTAATAGTCATCCATTGTAATTAAAATCCCAAAAATAAGCTGTAGAAATATTTATAGTTTTACTCTTGACTTAATTTTTAAGCTACTTGACGGTATGCTTTCAGTGCATACCATGTGAATTCTTCAAGTACCGAAAAATTAATTACGAGACGTTTGATGTTTAATTAACTTTAATACTACTACCTCGTTAATGAAATGATGAATAAATATGGAAATGATAGTTCAAAATCCATGAGTTACAACAAAAGGTGTTTATTATATTATTAAATAGTAAGCATTTGTAGAATGTGTTAACGGATGAATCAAATATAAGGGTGGGTGTATTTTAAAACTTACTTTAAATCAGTGTTTTATACGCGTGGCGCATGAAGTAAGATTTTGAGTTTCGAAAAGCCTGAAAATTTGGTTTGGTCGCGTAGCGAACCGGAGCGCCCAAACCAAATTTTCAGGCTTTTCTGAACTCGAAATTTTACTTCATGCGCCAAGCGTATACAGAGTGCCCGTACTTTAACAGAATGTATGGGGATCCCGGTTATTTAAGGAGGCAGAGAGTCGGTCAATTGGGGCTAAGTTGCGTATTTTAGGGCCCAATAATAATCTAAAAACAAAATAGAAATATCTTCTTTCGTTTTTTGAGATAGAGTCAAAAACGGATTTTTAGAAATTTCGTTTTAATTTTTTATTCAAAAACTTTTGAATCCAGACATTTACAACTTTGACATTATAGAGGTACTTTTTAACGAGAAATCTAGTAACATATTTTATTTTAAGATAACTATAACATTTACCGAATATTCTTCCGAAAAATATAAATATCCAAAATGGCGCCCGTAAGAAAAACAAAAGTTGGATATAAACCCAACTTTTGTTTTTCTTACGGGCGCCATTTTGGATATTTATATTTTTCGGAAGAATATTTTTTTTCTGAATTCAATGATGTACCACACTTATAGTTGTACAATTAACTATTTTATATGTACAGTTCTAATCTTTTGTTTTTTGTAAAGAGTGCCTTGGAAACAGTTGAGTAACTCACTCATTTGACAACTCATTTGATCTAAACTAGTATATAATCTTCATAGATTTAGATTAATAATCCTTCAAAATGGTCTCATTCATAGACTATAAATTACTAAAACTTTTAAACTGTCTGGTCTGAAATACTCGAGAATTGTTATTAGTTCAGACTATTGGTGCTTAAAAAGAGCTAGACTATAGTCAAGAATTTGACAATTTCCAGAAGTTTCAAAATTTTCAAGACCAAGGGTTAAGATGGTATTAAGATCGCTTAAGAGTCAATGGCGTGTGTATTTGGGTCAGAATGCCGGAATTTCTTAACGCAAGAAACTCCAGAGGGAAACAATTTAAATGTTTTCAATGAATCTAACGCAAATAATATCGTAGAGCATCGTGAAAGAAGAAACAAAACACTGACAATCATTGTTACACGTCATTTAATTTTGCTAAGAATTAAATTTAAAATAAAACAGAAATATCAACTTTAGTAATTTTAAATTAAATAGCAATTGCAATGGTGAGATACAGGGAACTTTTTTTTAAGATGCATATTCTGTGAATTTTCAGGTCTCTGGTCTCATTCATAGACTATAAATTACTGAAACTTTTAAACTGTCTGGTCTGAAAACTCGAGAATTGTTAATAGTTCAGACTATTGGTGCTTAAAAAGAGCTAGACTATAGTCTAGAATTGGACTATTTCCAGAAGTTTCAAAATTTTTAAGACCAAGGGTCTCGAAACTACGGCCCGCGACTTTAATAAATCTAACTCGCGTCTAACAGTAAAATGTTTGCAATTTTTTATTACAGTTTTTGAATATGCTTATACAATTATTTGGATCTTGGCCCACTTGATTATAGTAGCGCGCGAAGTAGAAAGTTTGGAAACCACTGTTTTAGAAACTTGAACAATTCTAGTTTGTTAATTATACCATTTTGAAAAGTCTCATCTACTTTTTTCAAAGAAACGTTTTAAAACCATTTTTTTATAAATAGGAAGCCTTTAACAGTTTTTAAATGTCAACCAGTGGTACTCACTTAAAGGAAAAATAATGGAAAATGTTGAACTATTACAAACAATGAAGTCAAAATTATGCATTATTCAGTACCTATATTATTAAAATAATTAGCTTCTGTTGATTAAAGTGCTATTCAAACCGATATTGTTGTAAAATAACAATGTATTATAATTTTGTAATATAATAGAATAACAGATTTATGTAGTGATGGTATCGATTTATAGGAGTGTAAATAAGCGGGAAACAATAACAATAGATAAGATTTTTCCTTATAAAGGTTAACTACCAGGTGGAATGTTTGAATATTGTCGTGTGGAAACTAGAGCACATTTCTGCCACAGTGTACAATGTTCGAGCACATACAAAACACCCACATTTTCTATTTTCTTCGGCATCATCATCATATATCCTCATAGATATGTTGAGTATATTGAATTTATAACTATTACTCAAGCATTGACTTATAAGTAAGACGTTTTAGAATAGGAGTAGATAACATTAATTAACGCTAATTACAGCGCTTTCTGTCACGATTTTTTCGGACAAAAGTTATCTATCATATTTTCTGATATACAATCAAAATCGAAAATAAAAAGTATATAATTCCATTTGAAATTCGGAGGGCAGCTACTATTATAACAGGTTAAATTGACGTATAGATAACAAATACTATTTATGGGATTAATTGAGATATTTTAAGAATGGATTATCGATTATTTTTGATAGGCAAAGAACAACAAAAATTACCACCCATCGTAGGCGAAGGGCAAACATCTATACATCGGTATAATTATCGATAAAAAAGTCAATCTAAAATAATCGATGTAACAATCAATGCAAAATAATCGAGAATATCGAAATATTTCCATAATCAACCAATACGATGATTGTATCCCGATTATTGCAGTTAATAATGAATACTAAATCCAGTTAGAAGGTAAAGTTGCCGAATAACATACGCGTTAAATTTAACATTTCGTTTACAGAATCGGTCTGATTAGGGTCTAGTTGCAGAATCATTTTGAACCGAGTTTATCTTTAAACCGCAGTTTGAATTGATATTAAAAGAATATAATGTTTAATTTTGAATTATTTTTCGGAGATAAACGCAATTCAAAATGTTTATGCGACAGCCCTTAAATAATATTAATCCATTAACGGCCGAGCAATTATAGAGTTAACTCTAAAGGTTGATTTTAGGTAAAATTCTGCACTTCTTTTTATGATTTCTATGAATCACTTATTATATTACATAATGAGAATTTTTCTTTTAAATATACACAACGTATACGCTATAAATTTTCAGGCATGCATCGATTTTATAACAGCATTCAATTTTAAGTTTCGAACGAGTGTTTGCACTCCCAGATTAAGCATGAAGAAATATTTCGAGTTTAGAAAAGCCTAAGAATTTGCTTTGGTCGCTCTGCGTAATGAAGCGGTCAAACCAAATTTGTAGGATTTTTTAATTTCGAAATATTACTTCATGCGCCACGCGTATAAAACACTGACATATTGTGAAGTTAGAAATACACTGAAATATACTTTTTTAAAATTAGTAATAATCAAAATATTAAAATAACAAAATATTTACATTTTTCTATAAAACAATGTATCAAATTAACTTATTTGATTATTTAATAAGCACTTAATGGCATAATTATACAACAATTTATGAGTGATTCTTTTTGTATTGTGGAGACTTCGTTATACATGTTTATTTAACAATAAAACACTTTAAACTTTGTTTGTATAACACTTATTTATTTTTCGTGACTGCAGTTTCGGCAACTTTAGCTTGATAATGTTTGATAATGGCAAGCTAAAGTTGCCGGAATCGCAGTCACGAAAAATAAATAAGTGTTATACAAACAAAGTTTAAAGTGTTTTATTGTTATATTACTGAATTATTCGAATAAAAGATATTTGTCATTATTTTACATGCAAAATGCTTAAAGAATATTTATGACTATTTGTAACTCTGAAAATGTTTAAAATACTTTTAAATGCATATCACAATCTCATCATTTCTACTCTAACCATTATTTATTGAATAATCAGGAAAACAGCTTGCTGTTATACTGAATTCTAAAATGCAATTTATGTCGGTCTTTCTGTTCTACTATTCACTATAATTTCACTTGAATTCTCACGTTTATTCGAAATAGTTGGTTTTATTTTCCAGGAATGCCTTTCGGTGGAATTAGTGTAAATGTGTTAAGATGGTATTAAGATCGCTCGCAAACTTAAGAGTCAATGGCGTGTGTATTTGGGTCAGAATGTCGGAATTTCTTAACTTAAGAAACTCCAGAGGGAAACAATTTAAATGTTTTCAATGAATCCGACGCAAATAATATCGTAGAGCATCGTGAAAGAAGAAACAAAACACTGACAATCATTGTTACACGTCATTTAATTTTGCTAAGAATTAAATTTAAACTAAAACAGAAATATCAACATTAGTAATTTTAAATTAAATAGTAATTGTAATGATGAGATACAGCCAAGTTTTTTTGTAAATGCATACTCTGTAAATGCTTAGATATTCGTTGTTTTAATTAAATTCAATTTGAAACTTTTAACGAGTGTTTCCACTCCTTGATTAAGCATGAAGTAAAATTTCGATTGGTCGCGTAGCGCGAAGCGCGGAGCGACCAAACCAAATTTTCAGGCTTTTCTAAACTCGAAATTTTACTTCATGCGCCACGCGTATAAAATACTGAAATATTATGAAAGCGTTAAATCAGTGTTTTATACGCCTGGCGCAAGAAGTAAAATTTCGAATTTAGAAAAGGCTGAAAATTTGATTGGTCGCTCCGCGAAGCCTACCAAACCAAATGTACAGGCTTTTCTAAACTCAAAATTTTACTTTATGCCTAATCAGACACTTGTTAGAAGTTTTAAACTAAATGCTATTTAAAAACAATGACTGAAAATGTACAGAGTACACAAGGAGATATGTATACTTAAGAGAAAAATTCCCTGTATGTATGTAAAATTCTGATTTAAATAACAAATACTTTACCTAATGCTGATTGCAATTTTTCTTATAATTAAAGCTCTAATAAATATTTTAGATTATCTGAGCTATGTCGTACACGAAATGTTAAATTTAACGTACATGTTATTAACGTCACACTCTAAGCGAGTTTGGTAATTAATATGTATCAACATTGAATTTGTGTTTAGTATTCCGGCACCAGATACCCACAGACGCGTTTCGAACTTCAAGGTCCTCTTCAGTGTTGTCCCGACCCAGTGCTGAGGAATACTGAACATTTTAGACTATTTCAAGCCAATATGTATCCATAGATTGTGAGGTTATCTAACGCATACGTTAGTATTAACATTTCTCGTACGGAATAGCTGTATATATGTGTGAAAGAATATCATGTATGCCGTCACTAATTATCAAAAAATGTTAAACTGTAACCTTCAGCATGAATGCTTTAGTCATTTCTAAAAGGCTGTAAAGTAAAATCAATTGACTGTATTGTGTTGTAGGCGTTCACTTTGTGGTACATCTTAAATACACTTGTAAATAAAACAGGTTTTACTTTGTTTAACCACTGTATTTTGCACTTGATTTGTGACTATAGTTTCGACTATCTAGTAGTCATTATCAAACTTAAAATTTGATGATGACTACTAGATAGTCGAAACTATAGTCACAAATTAAGTGGAAAATACAGTGGTTAAACAAAGTAAAAAGTGTTTTATTTACAAGTAAAATCAATTGATTTACACTCCCATTAATAATCGTTAAAATCAAACATTTGGAATGTGCTACTATCTATCAATATAACTTAGTACTGTCTTTAAAACTGTCTACTATTTAATATTTAAATTCCAGAGTTAATAAACTGGTAAATAAATAAACTACGGTATTCAATGTATTTCTTATGGAAAAGTCATAAAACGGTAAAATATCAGTGAAACGTAACGTTAAGTCTGAATTATGTAAATCCAATCAATAGTATATAGATTTTATGTCTGTGACGCACAAACAAACAAACTTGAAGCCTTCACCATCAGAGTGTATGTCTGTGGTTATGGTTCATTTCCATTTTAAACAAAATATAGGATTAGGATTTGAACATGTTGACACGAATACCACAGACTTAAATGCAACAATCCTAGCACTTAATTCAATGGTATTAGCATCAACTTTCTTTACTTCGGCTTAGCTGAGTTTTTTGCATAATTCATTTATTTATGTTAACACTTTGGAGATATTTATATAAACTATAATTTTCATCAGCGTCAGAGTACTAAATAAACAGAAAGGCTCTTTGTTCAAAATTATATTTACTTAATTTAGAAAAGTAATAACAACCAACGTTATCAACGGTTTTTTGAAGATTATCTTTGTTATAAAACTAAAATGTATTTTTTCTTTTAGAAACACTTATTGTAGAAAATTGAATCTGCTTGAACAATTGGAAAGAAATAAATTTAATAAACGCGGCATTCTATTAAATGATCAAGCAGACGTAAATAATTCACCACTACTTAATCTGTAATTCTGCAAATTTCAGTGTAATTTTTTATGTTTGTACTGTATAATGTTTCTTAATTTGGTCTTGTTGTATATATGTATATGGCATATGTTAATGTTTTGATATGTTTTTGTGTACGTATATGTATACTGCCTTTCAAAAAAATCAGAACACAAAGTATTTATTGGACGATTTTAATGAAATTTACAGAATTTGATCATGTAAATGAACTGCATCGATGATCAAAAAATCAATTGTTTTGGTTACTATTTAATGGTATTTTTCCTTGATTTCACCATTATGAAGAGCTGCTAATTTTTTAATGTAATTGCTTCTAATATCCAAGTAGCCTCTGAGTAGTTTGACGTTTCAGTTTGTAAAACATAAAAAGATGCCCCGTGTTCGCCGGCGTGCACAATATCATCATCTAAGTGAATTTGAAAGGGGTCGCATTATTGGAATGCGAGAAGCGGGTTTTTCGGTTCGTGCTATTGCTGAAAGGGTAGGCCGTAGTGTATCGGTGATCGTACGCTGCTGGTCTAGATGGTCCGAAGCTGGGGAGAATCGACGTAGACTTGGCTCAGGACGTCCAAGAAGCACCACTGAGCGTGAAGATCGAGCTCTTCGTCTTACAACTTTAAGGGACAGATTTACAACGTCGCGGGCATTGGGAAATGACTGGTTGGCTCTAAATGGCCAAAGAGTATCCATGGCTACTGTTTACAGAAGAATCCGCAGTTTTGGTATAAAATCCTACCGTTCACAATTGTGTCTACCTCTTACTCCGCAGCATCGCAGAGCAAGACTTGATTGGTGCAGGGAAAGACAACATTGGACCCATGAATGGAATAACATTATCTTCAGCGATGAGTCTCGGTTCTATTTATGGGCTCATGATGGTCGCAGAAGAGTGAGACGTCGACGCGGTGAACGCAGAATTTTACAATTTGCTGTTGAAAGACATACGGCTCTTACACAGGGAGTTATGGTTTGGGGGGCGATAGCATATGGTAGTCGGTCTCCTCTAGTTTTTTTAGAAGCAAGTCTTAACGCGATTCGGTATATTGACAACATTTTACGGCCAGTGTTAGTGTCGTATGTAAATGGCTTGCAGAACCCCATTTTTCAGCAAGATAATGCTCGACCTCACACAGCGGCCATTACAAGACAGTTTTTTGATAGTGCCGAAATCAATTTGTTACCTTGGCCATCTCGTTCTCCAGATCTATCGCCAATAGAACATGTTTGGAATATGATAGGTGTTACAATAAGTAACTTACAGCGCCCCGCTAACACTGTAATGGAACTTAGAGGTCAAATTATCGAAGTTTGGAATGAAATACCCCAAGTCGATATTGACAGCCTGATTTCTAGCATGCCTCGACGTGTTAATGAGTGTTTGGGAAATCGTGGAGGCCCAACACATTATTAATTTTTATTCATTTGTTTTTTTGTTTTTCAAGTTGATTTGATTGATCATCGATACAGTTCGTTTACATGATCAAATTGTGTAAATTTTATTATAATCGTGCAATAAATACTTGGTGTTCTGATTTTTTTGAAAGGCAGTATATGTATATATACTTGTGAATTTGAATGTTATACTTATCTTTATTTAATTAATTTAAGTTTTCCGGACATTTATATATATTTCCACAAGTTTCACTACCACCCCCACCCCATTTCCTAAACAGTACCACCTCCTCTACGTCATTAGTATTTAAGCGTTAGTTTAAGTTTGTATTCCATTATTCATCTGCCTGATGAAGCCACTGTGTGGCGAAACAATTGTTGCAGTGTCAATCAATAAACAGTGAAATCTTAACTATGTGTGTTATTTACTAAAAGTGTTGATATGGAATTTCACCAAGTAATAGTCTCAACTATTAAATTACTTATTGTATTCTCCAATAGGGTCAATCCATTTGAAGTGGTCCAGAAAAAAATAATTTGGTTGCTTGACCATTTTAGAAAAATTTGATATTTTTACCATCAATTACATATGGAATAACTAGTTCAAAACAATTTTTAAATTTTTTTTAGAGTCAACAGTTTGAAAATGGCAGCTATCTTTCTTTCACCACTCATGCTGATTTTCGAGTTTGTAAGTTCTTACGGAAAACTCATTTTCTCAGGACTGGTAAGTCATTCAAACACCATTGCTTTCCTTACAGTCTGCTCTATCTTTTATGTCCTTTTTACGATTTAAATATTTTGAAGTTCAATACTTGAAAACTGCTATTGAAAACAACTGTTTTCATTTCTCAAGAAGCCGCTTTTGAGGGTAATTTTTGAGTATAAGGAGATGTATATCAAAGTTGATTTTTGGCATGATAATAAACCTAACGAAGTAGCTTGTATTAAAAGTACTCTTAAGCCTGATATTTGTTACCTTTTTTTGATAAATGTTTAAACTTCAAATTTTTAAAATATTTATTTAACTTTAGGCTTTAATATCTTTGGTGGGGGACTTGACAAAAATCTGATTATTTTGTTTTTATATATTATGCTTAGATGCAACATAAAACTACAGTAAAAAATCAACCTGTATATTTGAGTACTTTGGTAGCTAATAATTTTTAAAAATGGTCCTTTTCTCGCCTATTTAACAATTTACGCATTTAAACATTAAGAGTGCGATTCTTTTCGCAATCTACAACAAGTTAGTCTTAGAAAGACTATATCAAACACTCATTGGAACAACTACTTCCCGAGCTAATACCCCGACGGACATTGAATTATACAACAAGTGTTTGCTGTTACGTACAGTAACCTACTGCAAATGTAACAATTTGGGTCAAATTATTCAGGCCATCTATATACGCGTTTCGAGATTTATTTTTGTCATTCCCTCTAAACAATTTGACACCTTAGACTGGCAGTCACGTTACCGTTCAAACATAAGTATAAATAAAAGTGGCAATTCTTGGTTGCAAAATACTTCAAACATTAAAAGTGCGATTCTTTTCGCAATCTACAACAAGTTAGTCTTACAAAGACTATATCAAACACTCATTGAAACAACTACTTTCCGAGCTAATAGCCCGGCGGGGTACGCATTGTTAAATAGGCAATTGTTACGCATTGTTAAATAGGCGCGAAAAGGACCATTTTCAAAAATTCTTAGCTACCAAAGTACTCAAATATACAGGTTAATTTTTTTTACTGTAGTTTTATGTTGTAACTAAACATAATATATAAAAAAGAGATTTTTCAGATTTTTATCAAGTCCCCCCACCAGAGATATTAAAGCCTAAAGTTTTTTTTTTAAAATTTGAAGTTTATAAATGTAATTGAATTATTCATTAAAAATTTATTATTTGTAAACATTTTCTTTTTAATAACCGTTTTTAAGTTTTTTTTAAACATTTTATTTATGTCCAATACAACATAAAATATTGTAATTCAATTTATAATTAGAATCTACTCTATTAAATTTCTCTTATTGAAAAAATACTTAAAAGTATAAAGACAAACAAAAATGCATGGTATGATAAAGAGTTTTAAGTCAAGTACTTAGAAAGCCCAGAAATCAACAAGTTAGCAACTGTAGCTTTCATGTTGTGATAAGTTGTAAGCGCGAATTCTTGATATTGATCAGATGTTAATATTGATCAGATGTTTAACTTCTGCTAAGCAACTGCTAGCAACTTCTGCTGAAATCACATCAAGAATATTTATTTTCTCATCAAACAAACAGATATCAGTCTATACGAAGCAAAGTTAAGAGACAGTGCAGACGAATAGTTGGCACAAGACAGTTTCACAAATTTCAAACTATATCTGAAACTCACTTGAGATAATACTTCACATCAGAATCAGTTAAGTTTGAAGATCATGTAACAACATCTATTATTAATATTGCACTAGAAATTCACGATACGATTGCCTGTATTTATGAAGGCCAATGGTGGATTAGAGAGGTTATGAAGATAAGTTTAGAGCAATAATGATGTTAATGTGCTTTTCTACCACCCAACTGTACCTAGGGGGACCTAGAACTTCTTTCAAAAAGTCATCCAGTAATAAGATTTGGGTGCCTCTTCGAAATGTTGTAAGAAAATTAGGTGTTTTGGAGCTTACAACATCCACTGGTCGATTACACAATATCTCTCCGAAGCTTTGTGAAGAAATCAGTGAATTGCTCAATGTACGGAAATAAAAGACAAAGTGCAAGACATTCTCAAAAAACAAAGGATTTAATATGTTGATAATTAGTCTAAAATTCAACCTAAACAGTCTTTTATTAAAAAAAAACAGTAATAAGGACAATATGTGAAAGTTTGAATTTTTAACTAATTGAATTTAATGATTAATAATTGTGTTTCTCAATCATGGACTTCGTATGATGTAAGTATATAGTTTCAATATTATAAAAACTTGCTATTTTATATATACTTTCGATTATAAATATATGTAGTTATACAGGGAATTTTGTATAAAAGAGTGCAATTTGAAGCTTTAAACGAGTGTTTTCCACTCACAGATTAGGCATGAAGTAAAATTTTTAGCTTAGAAAAGCCCCAGGAAATTTGTCGAGGGTCAAAATAGTTCAATTTAAACCTTTAAACGAGTGTTTTCCACTCCCAGACTAAGCATGAAGTAAAATTTCGAGTTTAGAAAAGCCCCGTGAAAATTTTCGAGGGTCGCGTAGCGGCCCGAGACAAATTTTCTGGGCTTTTCTAAACTCGAAATTTTACTTCATCCGCCACGCATATAAAACACTAAAATATTGTGAAATTTATGTATATTTGAACTTCATATAAAATCAGTGTTTTAGACGCGTGGCGTATCAAGTAAAATTTAGAGTTTAGAAAAGCGCAGAAAATTTGTCTCGATTCCACTAATCAATTACTAGTTTGAAATATTACATTTTTATTGATTTGGTAAATGTTTATTTTTTTGTCAATTTGTCCTAATTTTCACAGTTCTGAAGTTGTTGGAATATTTTAAGCTGTGTATTGGTTTTAACTATTTACGAAATCTATTACAATATTTAAAATGGGACAGAATGCGACAAGCGTATAAACCAATGATTTCAAGTGAAGTTCAAATATACATAAATTTTACAATATTTTAGTGTTTTATACGCGTGGCGCATGAAGTAAAATTTCGAGTTTAGAAAAGCCCAGAAAATTTTCACGGGGCTTTTCTAAACTCGAAATTTTACTTCATGCTTAGTCTGGGAGTGGAAAACACTCGTTTAAAGGTTTAAATTGAACTATTTTGAAAACCAACGAATGACGGAAAATTTACAGCTAAAAGCAAAATGCCCTGTATAGTCTTATAATGTTACAAAAAATGTGTTGATACTTCAACCTATATTGAAGATACAAAATAGATATTCGTCGTTTTTGAAAAGAGTTCAATTTGAAGCTTTAAACGAGGGTTTTCCACTCCCAAACTAAGCATGAAGTAAAATTTGGCGATTTCTGTTTGTTCCGTTTTAAATATTGTAATAGATTTAATAAATAGTTAAAACCAATACACAGCATAAAATATTCCAGCAACTTCAGAACTGTGAAAATTAGGACAAATTGACAAAAAAATAAACATTTACCAAATCAATAAAAATGTAATATTTCAAACGAGTAATTGATTAGTGGAATTTAACTTAAATTTTTGAACCAAGATATAGATTCGTTTTTGCAAATATTTAAATGAAAACAGAGAAAATAAAGTATGCAATAATAATAATAATCCGTTAACACCCAAGTAAAATTATCCAATTACAAGATGTTTAAAAACCACATAATCCAGTAATGACTCAGTGCTAGACGCTTTCTTGTCGTAATTTTCTCGAAGACCGCCCGCTTTGAAGATTAACGTCCGAACGGCAATCCGTTAATCTTTAATTCAATAGCAATTCCGAGTAATTTATTCAAATGATTTGTTTACAATTGCCAAGAGAGGAAAGTCGACTTCCTACGTTTAGTGAGACCCTGTCGTGGATGACAATAATTTCCTGCGTACCAGGTGTCGCTGATGTTGACGGTACGATGACGGCTTTTAATATAATAATAATCTATTTTCCACTCTGATCCCTCTTTCGCTCGGCTTTGATCTAATTGACTGAATTACCGGCTTTCTATCAATTAGCACGCCTTTCAGTGAAAGATTACTAATGGTAATTCTTCGTCTATGAGAAGTCGATGGATTTTAAGATGATATCTATTGAAATGCATTAGGATTGAATTTTAATAAAAATCAACACTATTACTCAAACATCAACACTAATCATTCATTTTAATGAATTTATTATTGAAATTTGAATTCTGAATTGTGTCCACTGTTTTAACATCAACAATTTGTCAATTTATGTTTTAAGTATAGTTATCCCGATATTTCGCTGAAAATTTTCAGACGTTCGTTGTTTTTACAAATATGTTAAATTTTAAGCTTTTGACGTGTGTTTCTGATGCTTGATTAAGCATGAAGTAACATTTCGAGTTTAGAAAAATATTACCAACGTTACCGAAAAAGCTGGGTAACAAACCGTAATTTATGGTAAATTACCAGTGATAATTACCGATGTAAGTTACCACTAACATCACTAACTGTACATATTACGAACATTTTTGTTGAAGTTTTACAAGGTTATACCTAATGTAAACTAAAAATTTCTAAATTAATTGATTGAATTCTATAAAAACTCGTTCTCTTAATTCTATACATTATTGCAACGTTTTAATTGTATTATAATTTATCGTAATCAGATAATGTAAATATTGTATATTTCCTGCTTGTAAGGAATGTACTCGTATATAAATGTGTAGATTCGTGCATGTGAGTTATTCTAAAAAAATGTGATTTATATCGGACACACACAGCCAACAACAATGAAGATGTTCTGGAAAGCAGGGAACAGTAATTGCTTCGTGTCTGCTGGATTTGATCTTCCTACATGCCGAAATGTATAAGAAAACAAAGTAACAATAGTCATGTGCCCACATAACCCTAGCTTTTTTTATTACATCGCTTCCTTCATCTTGTTAAATTCCATTCCCATTTTAATTTCCTAAAATGTAAACATTATACAGGGAATTTTTCAATTAAGTATACGAGGCCTGTTCAGATAACAACCGAACAATTTGAATTACGCGCCAACGGAGATATTTCATGATATGCTGTTGGCAGCACTGCCTTGCGCATAACCTCCTTTGTAAGCGAATGGTCTTGGATTGTTGATATCTCGTATAATTTTCTTAATATTCTTATTTGAGTGCAACGTGTTTAAGTGGTACTGGCCATTTTTGAAATGTGCGAGTTTCTGGAGCAACGATGCAATGTAAAGTTGTGCGTGAAACTGGCGAAAACGTTCACAGAAACGTTTAATCTTTCAAAACAAGCTTACGGAGATGATGCTTTGGGTCGTACGCAATGCTACGAATGGTTTTCACGGTTTAAAAGTGGTCGTCAGTCAATTCAAGATGATCCTCGACCAGGAAGGCCTTCCACTACTCCCACGTTCAGAAAATCAACGATCTGGTGCCTGCAAGTCGCCAATTCACTGTTAGAGAACTTGCAGAAGAGGTTAGAATCTTAACTGGGTCATGCCATCCAATTTTGACTGAAAAATTAACATGCGTAGATTTGCAACAAAATTTGTTCCTCGTTTAATGACCGAACAACAGAAAGAAGATCGAGTGGATATTTTTGTCAGCTACTTGAACAAGCTAATGATGATGAAACATTCATTCAAATAATCATTCATTCAAATAATCATAACGGGAGACGAAAGCTGGGTTTACGGCTACAACATGGAGACTAAAGTTGAATCATCACAATGGACTGGCAAAGGATCCCCATGTCCCAAGAGAGCACGTCAGTGTCGATCCAATGTCAAAGTGATGCTCACCGTTTTTTTTCGACTCTCATAGAATTGTACATTTTGAATTCTTGCCTCAAGGTGAAACAGTGAACCGTGTGTACTATTTAGGCGTTTTGCAAAGGTTGCGTGGAAAAATCCGCAAAAGGAATCCAAACTTGTGGCAAGACAACTCATGGTTCTTGCAACACGATAATGCCTGCACACTCAGCTTTGGTAATTCGTCAGTTTTGTGCCAAGAATTAGATGACTGTCCTCCCGCACTCTCCTTATTCGCCAGGCCTAGCTCCTTGCGATTTCTTTCTATTTCCGAAATTAAAATCAGTGCTGAAAGAACGCCGTTTTTAGAGTATTGAGGACTTCAAAGCAAATTTGTCACAGACCTTACAGGCCATCTCAAATGAAGCTATCCAGGACTGCTTCACGAAATGGAAACACTGTTTAGAAAAGCGTGTGAATAGGGGAGGGGACTACTTTGAAAGGGACAAAGACTAATAACCTGTAAAATTAATAATAAAGTTTAAAAAAATAAAGTTCGGTTATTATCTGAACAGACCTCGTACATATGCATACGCGTTTTTAAAATAGTTCAATTTGAAGCTTCAAACGAGTGTCTTTGACTTCCAGGTCAAGCATGAAGTTAAATTTCGAGTTTAGAAAAGTCTATAAATTTGGTTTGGTCGCGTAGCGAAGCAACCAAACCAAATTTTTAGGCTTTTCTAAACTCGAAATTTTACTTCATGCGCCACGCGTATAAGACACTAATTTAAAGTGACGTTCTCTTGCTTACAATATTTGAGTGTTTTCAGTGTTTAATACGCGTGGCGCATGAAGTAAAATTTTGAGTTTAGGAAAGCCTGAAAATTTGGTTTGGTCGTTCCGTTTCGCGGACGCGATGCCCAACTCTGGTACGATTCTGGTACGGGTACAAAAATTCATGCATGAACGTAGACATTAGTAGGTTTCCTCTTTCTTCTTTTATTATTATCTGGTATCTGGTATTCTTGTTATTTTGGCATAGTTTTTTATAAATTTAAAAGGTTTCCTAAGAAATACTCTTCAGAATTTTTTGTGAATAAAATGTATGCAATTTTTTCTCTAGAATTTGAAAAAACTGAATAAAAACGAAGCTCTGAATTAATTTTACTATGTCTTTACAAACACTCAAAGAATATCCCTCTATTCGAGAGATATTTTGTCTGAGCAAGTGAACTAGAATGAATAGTGTTAATATTTCTATTAGACCGGAAACTGAAAACGATTTTCAGGTAAAAGTTCCATGATCACATACAAAACAAGGTGTCTAAACCTCCCTGGGACACCTGGGCGATCGTTTAACAGTTGATTTGCAAAGACACCCCCTCCAGCGCAACCCTGTTCGGGGGATTTCCTTTGAAACCCCAGTCCAGTCGACTGAACTGCCCCGTGTGCAAATCGCAAATCTCCAATTCCCGAACGGACAATGTGCACGCAAGCTGCAATTCGCATCCCCAAACGCGGATTATCGCAGAATTTACCGCATGTCCATTACGGGGCAATATTGTGTGTTTCAATAACACATCAAGCTTTTCCATTTCCATAAATCACGCGGTGAGCGAGGTTGCTTAAACCGTACACGTGTTAGAGTTTAGTCAGTCATTTCCTAGGACGTTTACGGCGTGTTAATTTTATGTTCAGGCGACATCTAATTAGTTTTGTGGCCATGTTACATGGGAATTTCTGAAATACCGCTTGCTTTTCCTACAGATAGCGTCGTTTACTATCAGGTGAAATATTTATGTTTGTGCTTCTTACAGTTTTACAAACATACACATTCTTGGAAACTAGAATGACGTGCCAAACATACTTGCACAAAATAATATTTCTACAAAAAAACCTCATTAAATTAAAGAAATAACAAATAAATAACCAGGGTATTTGATTTAAATAGTACAAACAGGTATACTTATTAAGGAGCCAATCAATGTGATTATTATTTTCAGACTACTTTAACGAATTGTATGTAAAAAATCCAGTGGCGGCTCGTTCATACGGGCTCCGGGGCTGCAGCATCATTGAAAGATACATATTTTAGACGTATTCTAGTTTATTTGCTTTTAGTAATTTATTTTCTTTTTGTAGAAATGGACGAAGAGACAAATTCCGTATAATATCCACATAGTCAAAAAACGGATTTGTAGCAAGAAGCGCCGTAGGGCCAAAGAAAATTAGACGCCCTCCAACTTAACATACAACAAAGCATCAATATTAAAGCCAAAATCGGCATTGACATCGACAAATGTCACGATTATTAACTATCATAATAATAGTTTAAATATTAGCGGCGGCTAGCGTCAAGTGTTACTATTTACAAATGTCAATGTTGGCTGTTGACGCGGATGTGTGTCCAAGTAAATTGAATTTTCACAACTAGTTTTGAAAGTAAAGCCGTTTGAGGAAGTTAGTGTCATAGTAGATTGTATGACAAGTTTTGAAAGCTTAGTATTGCATGCGAATACCAAATTGCATTTACGAGCCCGCAGGGCGAGTAAATGCGAGGTATGAGCATGCAATGTAGCTTTCAGCACGTCTTTACCACTCTGCTTTTCCTACGACCAAACAGCGCCGGCGTTAATTGTTGTTCGTCACTACTCGTTTTATTTTAATAATTTTGATACTGACGTTTGAGGATTTTACTTTCAAAACTAGTTTTGAAAATTCAATTTTCAAGTAAGACATTGCTTGTCAAAATACAATTATACAATTGACACCTTTCAATCCAAAGGTATAGCGACGAAATGTCTGTTTTCGGAAGCGGTCGTAGGAAAAAATTATTAAAATAAAATTAGTAGTGACGAAGAACAATTAACGCCGCCGCTATTTCTTCGTAGGAAAAGCAGAGTGTTAAACACGTTTTAAAAGCTGCATTGGATGTTCATACCTTGCAATTACTCGCCCTGCGATTTGCAATTGGGTGTTCGCATGCAATACGAAGCTTTCAAAACTTGTCAAACAATCTACTACAACTATTGACAAACGTTCACTTAGTGAAAGAAATGTACAACTAGTGATTAAAATAAATCAGTAGAGAAATATGATTACTTGTTTTATTTAATATTAAATTCATCTTCACGTAACTCATACAGAATCATTTGTGTATCTGTGTATCTATTAACTTATTATTATCTGTTAGTTTAATACGCGTTTACCTGTATTGGCCACAGCAGATTTCGTCACATTTTTCAAGACTAAAATGATTACATATTATGGGTTAATACTATACTAATACTAATACTAATCTATACACTTCGCAGCTTTTACTCTGAAGCTAATTATGTCCAGGAATCAACAGTATATTTATTAAAATTAATTTAAAGAAGTCTGAGGCCGTCGTCATTCCATCTAAATTCTATATACTCGATGGCCAGTTAAGTACAGACGTCAATAAATGTATCAATGTTACATTTGGAATTGGAATACGAGCATAACACGTCTGTAAATTCTCGGCGTTTTACAAAAGGGTGGCGAGATAAGAAGGGTGATCCGAGTTGTACAAATTGTTTTATCGCGCCCTCATCTTACCAGCGACCAAAGCCGGACTGAACGATCTTGATAAATGTTGGGCTGGAATCAAATTTTCTTTGATATTTTATAGATCGAATCGGTTCTAACACAATTGTCGGAGCGAGGCCTTTTTACGACCGCAATTTTAAGCTCGATTACTCAACGCACGGCCACCAATTGATGGCTTTGGCGATTGTATTTATCAAACCGAATCTGACTAAGATCTCGATTACGTAATTTTTCACAAGTAAAAACATCCGTTTTAATATACGTTAAAAGACTGTATTAAATCTATGCATACAAGGAGTTTTTCATTTAAGTATACATATCCCAATTATACCGGGTGTTCGATAAAAAACGCCCAACGCCATAACTCTGTTATTTATTGACCGATTTTATTAAAGTAAAAGTCAATGACATGAATATTATTTTTTTCAATAATAACTTCAATGACAAATAATAGCCAAACTTAACATTTTTGAATGGCTGCCTATAATTTTTAAATTTTATTACATTAGACAACATTTTTCTTAATTCAATAATGCCCAATTTCTTGGTTTTTGTTCAATATTTTGGTCGAAAAAATATTTAAATAAATCTTCTATTTAAAATTATATATTTCAAAAATTATAATTAATGTGCCTTGTAAAAAAAGTGGTAAATGTCATTTATTGTGAGGTTATGTCAAATGTGAATAATAACGACCCAACAAATAAGTACTTACGTTACAACTCAAGGTAGAATAAAATAATTAATTAATTATATAATTATAACGCACCATGTTCATGTTATTTTTTAATTACTAACTAAATAAGTTAATTTGATACATTGTATTACTTGACCTGCTACGCGCTACGCGACCAAACCAAATTTTAAAGCTTTTCTAAACTCGAAATTTTACTTCATGCATAATCTGGGAGTAGAAACACTCGTTCGTACTTTAAATTGAATTCTTTTATAAAATCGACGAATGTCTAAAAATTTCCAACGTATACATTATGTATATTTAAAACAAAAAATGGTGATGTGTCCATCATAGTACTTTCCCCCGTAAATTGCGTATTAAATCACTTTTAAAATATTTGTAGCATTATTATTTTCAAAATTTCTTCAACTTTTTGATAACTACAACTTTTATTTGAAACATTTTTCAATTGGATCAACACATACTGACATACACCAATGACTAGATAAAAAAACACTATTTATTGAATATCTCAAAAACTAAGAGTGCTATGACAAAAAGTGAATCTACAATTTTCATTTCCTATAACTTTTATTTGAAACATTTTTCAATTGTATCGACACATACACTGACACACCAATAACTAGATAAAACACACAACTTTTGAAATATCTCAAAAACTAAGAGTGCTATGACAAAAAGTAAGTGAACAATACATCTTCATTTTGTTATTATCTACAACTTTTATTTGAAAGAATTTTTTGTTTGATGAACATTTATTGAAAAAATCTGAAAAAACTGAAAAACGCTAAGAGTAAAGTACCACTTCCGGTTTTCCGATTTTCACCAAAAGCTTTTCAGTTCTTCCGATTGCAACAAAAAGCTTAAGTTTCAAGTTTCATCTCGATATCTTTAGCGGTTTTTGCGGTACAGCGCACATAGCCACACACACACAGACAGACAGACAGTCAGACATTTTTCAAAAATGGTCTTATTCGACTCAGGGGACATCAAAACGGATATTTCCCTTTGTATTACATACGGGGGAAAGTAAAAAGAAGTATTTATTAAATATTAAAGTTGCATTTAAAATAATAACAAACTGTGAATACATAATAAATTAGTTAACGAAACACACGAAATAATAATTCAAGGCACACTACAATTATTGCAAAAAAATCATAAAAACAAGATTTATTATTTATTTTTTCTGGCATAATTATTGAATTAAAATCAACATATCGGGCATGGTTGGATTCAGAAAAATAATGTCTAATATAATAAAATGAAAAAAGTATGTGCAGAATTAAAAAGTTTAAAGTTGACTACTATTTGGCAATGAAATTGACTTTGAAAAAATATACAGGGTCGCTAAAAAGTAGGGATACAGCTAAATATTTTCAGAACGGTTTTACGGAGCTTGTTGAAATTTAGGATACAGTTAGAAGAGTTTAAATTCTATCATCTCAGATTTTTTTCAATTTTCTAAAATCATTTATTTTGAAAATACAAGGCTAACATGATTTTTTTAAATGGCGCGGTTGGTCAAGTTTGTTATTTTTAAAAAGAGCATTTTTTTCTGAATTCAGTAATGTAACACATGCCAGCATTTTTATTAAAAGGTACAAAAAAAATAAAATTCAAACATGTATTTCGTGTTTAAGTTTTTTTCTTTTATTAAAATCTGTTGTTTTAGTTAAATGTCTTATTTTTACATTTATTATTAACTTTTATTTATTTTTTGGTCAAAGTTCAGGAGGCAAAGAACTAACGATAGATTAAAACAACATTTCCAAAGCTAACAAAATCTTAAATTTTTCAAAATTTTGTTAGTTTGATAATTTTTTTTAATGTTTTGAATAAAATAAGATATGCATGTGTTACATCACTGAACTCAGAAGAAAATTTTCTTTTCAAAAATAATAAATTTGACCACCGGTGCCGTTTAAAAAAAATCAAGTGAGCCTTGTATTTTCAAAATAAATGATGGTAGAAAATTGAAAAAAATCTGAGATGATAGAATTTAAACACTTCTAACTATATCCAAAACTTCAATGAGCTCTGCTAAACCATTCTGAAAATATTTAGCTGTATCCATACTTTCTAGCGACCCTGTATAATTACTGCCAATTTATAGTATTGGAATAGCCATTGACTTTGTTTTTGGGTTCATTTAAATCATTCAATAACTAACAGAGTTATGATGTTGGACGTTTTTTATCGAACACCCGGTATGCTGTAAATCTTCAGATATTGTTTCTTTTTTAAGAGTTTAATTTGAAGCTTTTAACGAGTGTTTTTTACTCTACCTAATTTCTATACCTTTTCAACTTCAAATTGAGACTAATCAATATTAAATTGAGAATAAGCAATCAAATTGGGATTTAACAATATTAAATTGAGAATAACTAATTTAAAATTGAGACTGAACAAATATAATTTAAGAAATAATTAGATTAAATAAATTAGCAAAAATATAACAGAAACAATATTAGCGAAACGGAGCGACCAACACAATTTTTTAGGCTTTTCTAAACGTGTTCTACGTTGAAAAATTGGCAAAAAAAATCCAAAGAAGCAATTGAATGGCTAAAAGTGGTAGGCAGCTGTCATTTTTGCAAATCCACACATAAAAAGCAAAGGAAAACACAAACAGGATGTGTAGAACGTTAGAAACCAATTTACATGCGGAAAAAATACAAAAAGCCTCTTTTGCAGGGATTGGGCCTCGACGTCTCGACTTTAATAGTCAACGTGACAGCACATCGACAATGTCGACAACGCCAACAACATCGATAATGTCAACAACACTATTAACGGGTTATGTAAATATGCTGTATATGTTGTGATGATGGATATTGTTGGTAGTTTCGGATTACTCTATAAACTTTAAAACATTCTGCCAAAACCGCATCTCACTTTGTCAAGTAATTCGAATGTTATACTAATAGAAACAATTGTCGACATTGTTGACGTCAGTAATGTTTTACAAAGAGTCGACGTCGACGTGATATTCTTGTATATAAATTTATTATATATATAAACATCTTTATTGTGCACTAATAAATTACAGTTTGTTTAGTTTTACAATTGTATTTTATTATAAGATCCTTGGCTACCGACCGCCAGTCTTTCAGCCTGAGTTGTGGTTGTCATTGTCTTGTCAGTTAGTTATAATTCATGTGAGATGAGATGAATTGATGAATGGTGGTTTCTGGGTTGTTGAATTTGGGAGAAATATTGGGGTTTCGTACTAGACGGAGGTGATTGGGATGTGTGGGTTAGATGCGAATTTTCGAGACAGTTGGGTAAGTCATTGTTAAATAGGGATTATTTCTGTTTATTAATACAATAAAGGTTAATAAATATACAGGGTGTCCCATAAGTGTGTTCTCGGAAGATATTTGAGCTCTCGTTAAAAATAGAAAAAAGTTTCTTCTAAAAAATTGATTGATTTTAAGAGCTACATAACCTAAAACTATTTTACATATACAGGGCGTGCCATAAAGACTGTAGCGGATGCCTGTATATTAATTGGTTTTTCTATCCCTCATAAAATGGATTGATATATTATGGATATGAAATAAAAAATGTTGAAATTGGACATTTTTATTCAAGGATAACATGATTTCTTTTAAATGGAAGCATATAGTTTTTCTGATACAATTTGAGTAAAGATTTAATTCCCTTTTAATTAAGTCAATAGTTTTTATACGTAGATGTTAAATATTTTGTTTTAAAGATACAATAAAATATATTATACAAACATAATCGAAAGAAAATTAAATATTGAATCGAATGGTGTTAAAACAATATATGGTTACATTTAAAAAAATCATGTTTAACAGTCACCTAAATCGATCGAAACAACTTTATAATGAAACTGATGGCGTCCTCTATGCTGAAGAGAATGGCGAACACCGCACCAACTATCTTATTCACTTTCGGAAATATTTTACGTTCACGAAATCATTGCAAACGTAATTTGTATCCATTAATGTCAAACAACTCCAACACTGTACGACTTGATCGAATGCTTCTAAGAAAATAATACGCAATTTTTATGAAGATTACAGAAACCAAACTGTCTGTAGGGTGAACCATTTAAAATAATCAAGTTGCACCCGATACTGTCTTTCTTGCGCATCCTGTATATATACAAAATTTATTTATTCTTTATTTATTTATTTATTTCCTCAACAGACCTAAGCCTAATTACAAAGGAAAATTAAAGCAAAAACAAAAAATAGTACACAATAAATCAACTTAAACCTATAACCTATAACAAATATAAATTAAGCCTAACTACAAAGGAAAATATAGTAATGCAAAAACAAAAAAATAGTATGCAATAAATCAACTTAAACCTATAACCTATAACAAACATAAATTAAGATTACGTAAAAATTCTGGCTTACTATTATTAAAGATATCTTTATAATATAATATATATAAATTTTAAGTTATGCAGCTCTTGAAACCAGCAACTTCGGTGAAGAAATCTTTTTTCTTTATCTTTAGCATGAACTGACAAATTTCCCGAAAACGTACTAATGCAACATCCTGAATTTAATTTTTGTTTTGTTTTGATTATATAAAAAAAAAAATAGGAAGTATCCACCGAGCAACACATGCAACACATGTAGGTACCCAGGTGTCTATGCCGTGGGGATTAAGGACAAACATTTTTGACAACAAATAAATTAAGTGTTAGAATACATTTTTGGTTATCTTAAACATAATTAGACTCTTTCTAAAGAGTTTTATAAAGTCACGAAGAACTAGAAACAATTTTAATACTAATCGTAGTAAAACATTCATTTGAAAATCGTAAAGGAACCGGGTACCTTGCCATGGAGACCAGGGTTAAATAACAATAACAAATCCCTCGAATTTGTAAAGTTTATAAAACAGAAAAAGGTAGATATAGATATAATAATTTGATGGTATAGACTAATTCATGAATTGTTTTTTCATTTTTCTTTATTACTCCTTGAGAATGACAATAAGTCGAAACTAGTCGGAGAGAATAAAAAATAGTAGGAAAACAAACCAAGTGACTATTATTTAATTATCAAATATTTACTTTAAATCATCGTTTATAATTAATTTATGTTCAGGGCGGGGGCAGGGATCTCCCTGCCCCCCCTTGGTACCGCTCATACTGAATATTATTCCATTTAATAAAGAGTATAATTTAGTTAAATCTACCTGCTCAAAAAATAAGCAGCGATATCCATCACATACTTCCTTCCCCCTCTTTTAATTTACATGAAATATGTACTGTAAAAAAGCGTGTTGCACCGGTTGAGCAAACGAGCCGTATTCCTAATTGTTATTTAACGAAATCCCCATTTAATTAGCCCGTTGCATGGTGGAACACCCAAAGAAATTTATACAGGGATTAATTTTTAATTATCGCACACGCCAGAACTAGAAAAATATAACCCCTCCTCGGCGCATTAAAAAATAATTAACAAGTCCGGAGCACCGGGGCGTTTTGTTTATTTTTTAATGCTCGCGGCTGCTCCCAAAATTTACGGCCATCATTAAGTCCTTTATTGGACAACCGATGTGTTCGGTACTACACCACGGACCCGTAATCAAAAGGAAACGAACGCATTAACACCCGACGACGTTTCCATCTTTTTCATCATTTCATCTCGTTTCCACTCATGTGAATTTCACAAGTGCCGTAATTGAAATTGAGATTTAATTGTTCCCAGCGAATATCTGTTTGCTTTAAGTGGACGAGGTGGGTGTGTGCAATATTAATTACCTGTTTGTGTTTCCTGATCGGTTTGTAGCTACATGTAATTGTAAATGCTTTCGATAAATAAACCATCTGTTGGGCTGTGCTTGAGGCTGTTGGGAAGTCGCCAAGATTATGTGTATGCACCGAGTCACGAATTGTCTGTCCGTCTCTGCCACTTGCTGCTAATGAATGGATGACTCATTGCACTTACCTGAAAAGTAGGAAATACTTAGCGTTAATTAATCTCTTTCATAATTCAACATGCTAAGAAACAAATAAAACTACACATTCTTGTTGATTATCAATTTTGAAAGGTGTATTATATTCATACGAGTGTGAATATCAAAATTCAAATTCCTAAAAATATGCTAGTTGGTGAACAACTAGTCCTTAGAATCCCAAGGCCTACTTTGACAATATGTTGGTAAAGTGTGTAAATTCGGCCATGTATATACAGGTGGCCAGAAAAGATGTGATAATCTTCAGGTAGAGTGGTTCATTGATTAATTTAAAGCAGAAAATTTAAGTAAACAAATATTGTATTGTGGCTTATAACTCCTCACAAGCCAATTTAAAGAAATGTAAATTTGGCAACAATGGATCAAACAAGTGTTTAATTTAATAATAATCATAAATCTACAAAAATTAATATTTGAAGTATACATCAAAAATGAAAGATTAAAGTAAATGTTCAAATTGATAACCATCCGTTTCTAAGCAGATCTGGAGCCGTCGTGGGATAGAATTAATTACTCGGAGCAACATCTCTTCAGTAATTAATTCCACTGCAACACGAATTCTATTCATGACGTCCACATTGTCCACTGGAGGTGTTGCATACACCTTTTCTTTTAAAAATCCCCAAACGAAAAAATCAAGTGGATTCATATCCGGCGACCTTGCTGGCCATAGTATGGGTCAATTGCGCCCAATCCATCTATTTGGAAAATGTTCGTCCAACCATTCTCTTGAAATTCTTGCTGTATGAGGTGGTGCACCATCATGCATGTACAGCATGTTGTTTACAAAATTTAGTGGAACATTCTCCAAAACTTCTTCTAAAATATTTACATAATTTAAGGCATTTAATCTTTGATTAATAAAAAAAAGGCCCAATTACACGTAAATTTAGAATACCAAGCCGGACGTTAACTGAAAATTTCCTTTGATGTCCCATTTCTCTAACCGCCCGAGGATTTTCTTCTGCCCAAAAGTGATAATTATGACAATTAAATACCCCATCTCTAGTGAATGTACATTCATCACTCCAAAGAATTTTAAATAAAAAATTTGGTTCTTCCCGAATTTGATCTAAAATCATGTCACAAAACATACGTCTACGCTCGTTATCATTTTCATACAGTGGTTGAACTTTTCTTGCATGAAATGGACGCATTCGATTTTCTTTCAATACTGCATGGACTGTTGTTTTACTGGGGACATTTAACTGTTGAGCTATTTGTGTCGTACTAATATTGGGATCTTCTTGAACTGCATTCAATATCTGTTCTTCTGGGTGAACAGTGCGACGTTCCCTAGGTCTCCCTCCATCTATGTTATTATAAACGAACGACCCAAAAGTACGTAGCCTTTGGTCTAATTTTCTAAACGTATTTACGCAGGGCTGTTGGCGATTTGGATATCTTCTTTGGTACTCATCTTTGGCACTAGTTGCATTACCATTGCAGAATCCAAATATCATGTACATATCTGCATACTCGTTGAATGTGTACATCTTCAAAAAGTATGATGAACTTATACAAATTTACACAAATAAATTATGACAAGTATATGTCAAAGTCAAGTGAAATGTAATAAGGTTACTATGAAAATACATAGTTGCCAGGTCTATTTTTATTAAGAAAATGCTTCTGAAGAAGAAATTAATATTTGTTAAAGTTTCCAATTTATTTATCACCTATGTCATTTAAATTTTACAAATGTGTAATTGATTGTAAGTTCTATTGATTCTTTCCAAAATAATAGAAAATAACACTAATTTCCAGAGGTACGTTTAATATTTTAACGACCTCGTGAGATGTTACGAGGAAGAATACAATATTTTTTTATTTAGATTTTTTATCCAAAATTAATCAACGAATCACACTACCTGAAGATTATCACACCTTTTCTGGCCACCTTGTATATGTAATGAGTTTTTTTCTTGTAACTATACCAACACATTCCAAAGCAAGTTACAAAAGAGCAAGAGATTCGTTTAGAAGAAATTAACAATTTTTAGTTTATTAAAGTGTTGATCAAAAACATGAGCGATATATTGTAAAGATCACAATATTTCAGTGTTTTATACGCGTGTATTTCTGGTTTAGAAAAGTCTAAAAAATTGGTTTGGTCACTTCACTTCGCTACGCAACCAAACCAAATTTTCAGGCTCTTCTAATTTCAAAATTTTACTTTATGTTTAATCAAGGAGTGGAAACTCTCGTTTGAAGCTTCAAACTGAATATTGTTATGAAAACAAATCATCATCAAATTAGTGGATTATTCAAATATTTCGATATAATTTTTTAATTTTTTTTTCAGTTATAATTCTTATCAAAATCAATAAAATAAGCCATATATTATTTTATTAATTATAATAACGATTATTCTATAAATGATAATACGTTATGATTTTTTAAATAATATATTTTTAAATAATATAATAATGTCTACGCCACAGCACATTTTTCAATTGTTTTAACTGAAATAATACGTATGCATTTTTCATACTGTGAATTTCGAAATTTACTATTTATATATTTCCGTGTTTTTATAGACGTAACCAGGATTTTTATAAAAGATGGGCACGAGACAAAATAACAATAATTTTCACATGAAACATAAAATATGTCTTGAAATACTAAATATCATGAATACTCAAAACTGTACAGTCAAGTATAAGAATTCTAGTTTAGGCAAGAAAAATATTTGCTGTAAGTTTATTAAATATCATTAAGTTTATATTTAAAGTAATAATCTTGATTTTTTGAGTCTAAAAACTTGATTGTACAAATTCTATGATTCTTATCGATTTTTTTAACACTTTCAGCCCTGGAATTTTTCTGATATGTTTTGTACACTGCATATTATTTATTACAATATCGATATACAGAGAGTTTTTCTTTGAAGTATACATATCTCAATATACTGTATACGCTGTAAATCTTTAGATATTCGTTGTTTTTACAGATATTTTAAAATTAACTTTGAAACGAGTGTTTTCCACTCCCAGATTAAGCATGAAGTAAAATTTCGAGTTTAGAAAAGCCTGAAAATTTGGTTTGGTCGCGTAGCGCGAAGCGCGGAGCGACCAAACCAAATTTTCAGGCTTTTCTAAACTCGAAATTTTACTTCATGCGCCACGCGTACTAAACGCTGATGTGATGTGATATTCACTATACACGTTTTTAGCATACAGCTTTAGTAGAATATTTTGAACTTCACCCAAAATCAGTGTTTTATACGCGTGGCGCATGAAGTAAAATTTCGAGTTTAGAAAAGCCTGAAAATTTGGTTTGGTCTCGTAGCGCTGCGCGCTACGAGACCAAACCAAATTTTCAGGCTTTTCTAAACTCGAAATTTTACTTCATGCTTAATCTGGGAGTGGAAAACACTCATTTAGGACTTCAAATTAAAATATTTTGAAAAACAAACGATTATCAGAAAAATTGCAGCTCATACATACGTGTATATATATTTTAAAAAAAATTCCCAGTATGTTTGCCAAATTTTAGGCCCAGTTGCACCAAAGATGTTGAACTTGAGTTCAAGCTGACAGTTCCTATTATTCTAATGTCACTTTAAACTCGAGTTCAGAGTTGAACCAGCACAACGTGTTTGGTGCAACTGGGCCTTAGTGGTGGCAAATGCCACCGTCAGGGCCGAAAGGGTTAATGATGATAATTTTACTTCTTATAAATCTAGTCTCTCGTATGAGAAACTTGACCATATGATTCTTCGCAATTTTTAAGATTTTCGACCAATTTCTTATGTATTTTGAAGATTTCGTTTTTCTTATTTTATTTTTCTAGTTTCCATGTACAAAATATTAGAGACACCATAATTATACTTATTCATCAATTCCTACGATTTCTATTAGTTTTTTAAATATGTAATTATCCTATGATGACCGTTAGTTTTGCAAATATATAATTATTTTTAAAAATGTTCAAGAACTTTTCAATGCTGTTACACCTCAATATTTCTATGATTGTTACTAATTTCTAATTTAATTACCTCTTACCTGCAGTATTGTGCGAATTAATGTTAACACAAGGATTGTTTTTGTAAATATTGTTTATTCGAAGTAAAACCATTGTTAGACATATAAACAAGGTTTAAATACTATTATTTAATATGAAATATGTCCTCCCTTTGCTGTAATCACGGCTTCAACTCGCCTCGGCGTAGAGTCAACTAGATTTTTACAATTATTCTTGATTGCCTGTTCTCGATACCACACCTACTGCCTCCACCATCTTGGTTTTCGTCGTACATTCCATCTTTTGTAATTTGGCCTTGCAGATCGCCCATAAATTCTCAATAGGATTGAGATCTGGCGAATTTCCAGGCCAGTCCAAAATGCTAATCTTCTTGTCCGTGAAATATTTTACCATAGTCTTCGAAGTATGGCATGGAGCTGAGTCTTGTTGGCTTAAATTTTCTCCAGTTACTCAGCCAAACACTGATCTAGCATTGCTTTATATTTTTCACTATTTATTATTCCCTCTACTGGAATAAGTTTGCTAGGTCCCGAGTACAAAAAACAGCCCAAGAACAACTTCTTAACTGGTTGATTGACTGATTAAACAATATAGGTTGCAGTAAGTTTTTAATCCACCCTCTTACGAACGAATTTTGATCGCTGGCCCTGCACTAGAAAGTGTGTTTCGTCTGAGAACATGAGCTTCCTCCGGTCAGTTTCGGTCCAATTGGCATATTTTTGGCCCAATATAGTCTCTTTTTCATCATAGAGGCAGTCAAAAGTTGTTTTTCCTGTGGCCTCGTGGCTTTTCTTCCACCTTCCAAGAGTCTTCTGCGCACTGAAGAGTCATGGATTTTCAACCAAACCCGTTCTGCTGAAGATCGTGGCTTGTTTTTCTTAGATGCAATTTGCTGTTTCGCAGAAGGCTGACTTCATCTCGAGGATTGGTCTTCTATTTTCTTCCACATTTTCCTTTTCGTTGCACTTCAAGAGATTCCGTCTATCTCTTCTGCTTTAATAGTTTATTTACACGCCCAAACTCACACCACATTCCATTGCAATGCTTCTCTGTGTCATTGAGGTATGCTCACTAAGCGTGATGATATTTTTTTTTCCTTGGAGTAACATCCATAATGACAAACAATCGTAAAAAAAAATTGGAAATTATCGAATATTATTGCAAAATATCAAAAACTCTCAAACATAACCTAAAAATAATGGCGATCAAAGTTAAATGATATACCATCAACTGACAACTATCAGAATGGGCATAACAGTGTTGCCATAACCAAAATACTAATTTGTTGGTCGTGTTCATATAAATTCGCACAATACTGTACAAACTTTAATTAAATTATACACACTTCAAAGGATTCTTTCATAAAAAGGGTTATCTTCAACTGTTATTTAAAACATTATTCAATTTTCATCTTTTATTGTAGTGTTTTATTTGATTTTTTTAACATAGGTATCCACTCCTAGATTAGGCATGAAGTAAAATTTCAAGTTTGGAAAAGCCTGAAAACTTGGATTTGCCAGGGCGCGCGAGCAAAGCGAGTCGTATAAAAGCTTTATCTTCGGATGAAGTGTTGTTTACCTATTCTATATATGACGGGTCCAATGCAATAATCAGCCAAGTTCATTTTTATGACAAAATTTGTTAAGTATTCAATATTCTTATAAAGTTTAAAATTCTGTGTTGAAGCATGCAACAATGTGGTTTAAATTTGCAGTGCATTGGTGTATTGTTAGTTACATGCATAATAATCATTATGTTTTTTTTTTCTTGCATGTAAACAGTTTTTTGTCTTTCCTCAACATTTTATAAAACTGAACTTGGCTATTTATTGCATTGAACCCCTCATATGTACTAATTGAAAGTTTTAGTAAATTCTTATAAATTTCTCACTATTTGAGTGTGAATCATATTAGGTGATTCACGGATCCATGATTCAAATCCTTTTTTTTGTGTGGGGGGGGGGGGGGGGAGAATCGTCCTAGTTCTGCCAAATATATATATGAAACTATTATCTCATGAAAATAATGAGCAATGTTATTGATCACACTTTTATTTTTCTATTTTACATTTCTTCTTCCTTTATGAAACATGTACTAATATAAATTTGAATAAACATCTTTAATCTAGCTTATAGTAAATAAAAAAAAACAAGACCTCAATACATTTCAATTACAAAAGACTAAATTTCACACTTGACTGGATACCTTAACCCCCATTAATCACCACATTTGTGTACGCGCACACATATGTATGTGTTTATAAACAGTTTCCAGTTACATAAGCGCATACATAATGTAATGACGTTATTGATTGAACCGTTTTAAATGGATTGCGACCTGCGAGAGGGACACCGGATAGATGGGGGACACATAAACAGCTGTCCGCGTGGCGGCAGGTTTCTACGCCAATGGCTCGTGTAAATCGGGATAATGAGGATAACAATCGTGCCAAACCGTTCGCCTTGTTTAGGTCAAGACCGCCAATCACCGATAATCCGGCCCACGTGCGCCAACATTTAGATCCAATTAGATACATCCATACATTTCTCATAATGTCTCTAACAGTACTATTTGCATACCTACACTTCCTCATGTCCTATCAGGTGAATACAGAGCGACCAGCTTTGCTAATAATATGTAGATGATAAAAGCGCTGCATTGTTTGTTTCTAGCTATGTTCTCCATATTATGGAGATAGGAATCTCAATTATTTAATACATTTAATGTGGTGCTGATAATGGTAATTTACTTCCGTGTAATCTCGGTTGGTTCATCTCGAGTTTCTACCTGAGTTAAATTTTTAAGGTGTTATGAGGATTAATTATTCACAAGAAAGCCCTCATTTCCGCCAGTATGTGGAAAGTTGGGTAAAAGGGTGCTTGTGATTCGGGGATTTTCCGGGATTAGAGTAGCGGCTGACACTTGTTGATTTTTCGCAACATTACATAATGATACTTTGCTAAAAATGGGTTTCACAGGTTTAATTAAAACTATTGTAAATTACTTTTTATTTTGTTTTTAATAACTTCACCGAAGATTTTTTTTGTTTTACTCCTGCCCTCTAAATTGGTTTATTTAGTCCACTTCAGGTTTTGTGAATCAGACGAGCACCCTGGGAGTGGCTCGCGGGCTTAAGCCCCCCCAAGACAAACTAAATTGTAGTATATCGATGTATATGTTGCAGACAAAACACGAAATACGGACAAATCGCGTTTTGTCTAGAGCAGTGGTCTCCAAACTACGGCTCGCGGGCCAAATCCGGCCCGCGACTTGCATGAATCCGGCCCGCGATTATTCGTAATTTTTTTTGTAAATGTCATATTTTGAAATATTGTAACAACTGTTCCTTAAATTTTTCATAATTTTATAAAATTAATCGGATCTTGGCCGACTTTATTATGTGGAATTGTATTTGTGGCCCGCGAAGAAGATAGTTTGGAGACCCAGGGTCTAAAGAAATGCGAATTGCCAATGTTTTTAGACAATAGCGGAATAAAATTGCATTCGTCTGTCATTTCGCACATTGTCTAGACAAAATGCGTTGTGTTTAGGGGCTGTTAGACAAAATGCGTTGCAAGATTTTACATTGAAAAAATAGTACTGGAAAACCTAATTTTGAACAAAGTCAAAAATGAAATAATTTTTTAATAAGGAATATATTTTAAACTTCACTTAAAATCAGTGTTTTATAGGCATGTCGCGCCCGTTACTCTAAAGCGTTGTAAATAAAAAAGAAATAATTATGTTGCGTTATTGCATCAGTGTATGCTAAATTTCAAAAACAAATTTGAGCATTTGGAAATATGTTAATTCGAAATAAAATCATGTACAGTTGCGAGAGAAAAAAACTAGTACAACAAAATATTTGGCTATGTAAACTAGACTCACTTTGACTTTTCAAATTGTTATTCAAATTGACAAGTCTGTGGAAATGTCAAACAAAATTTAATTAACGTCGACATGCCTCAACTGACTGAAACGCAAAAAGCAATAATAATTTAATTTAGAGACGGTAGCATTAGAGACATTAGCATTAGAGACGTTGCTAATGAAGTGCATGTCAACAAAAGCTCCGTCTTGTTGGTCAATAAAAAAAATGGTGTTAACCTGTACATGAAAGGTTTGTTTTCAAGAAAAAAATACGATATTTTATAAGTGGCTAAAGCTCCCTGCTGTACTAGTTTTCTTTTCTCGCAACTGTACATGTACATTTGAGAAATATAGATTTATCGTTAAATATATTTGTTTATATATATATATATATATATATATTATTACAGCTTAAACCCACAATTTTGAGTTTGAAGGATAATAATAAGTAATATTTTACACTAATTGTTTAGAAATAAAATAAAAGAAATAGATTTTCTGAAAATAATTATATAAGAGTATTTACTTAATCAATAATAATATTTTCATCCAATTTGTAATGAAAACTAAGTACATACAACAAGAATCCCATGAGATATAAAGATACTAGTCGGGCTAGACACTGTCGGCCACAAGGGATTCACGTGAATACGAAGATATTGAATGACACAACGATACATTAATTTTCTACAAATTAAAATAAATGTAAGAAAACTTTAGATATCGTATCTTGTTACTTCAGTACAGCAGAATTAAAGGGAACACTGCAAAAATATAAAATATACAATAGGGATACATTAATTAAAATGTATTTATAACAGATATGATAAATTCACAACGATAGCTGCCAATTAGTTTAGTTCTTCATGAATTTATTATACAGGGAATGTTTCTTTTAGGTGTACATATCAAGATTTTTCAAAATATTAGTTTTCAGACATTCGTGGTTTTATTAAATACGTTTAATATAAAGCCTCTAACGAGTGTTTCAAATCGCAGATTAAGCATGAAGTAAAATGTCGAGTTTAGAAAAGCCTGAAAATTTGGTTTGGTCGCGACCAAACCAAATTTTTAGGCTTTTCTAAACTCGAAATTTTACTTCATGCGCCATGCGTATAAGACACTGATTTAAAGTGAAGTTCAAAATATACTGCTTAATTTTGATTACATGTTCGTTAATTTTACAATTGCGTATATGCAATATTCTCCTTGCACCTAACGGTAGAAAGGAAAAAGATTTAAAAAAAATATGCAATATGTGAAACATGAAAATCATGATATTTTCACAAAATCCCTAAATTTAGATTTACAGGCGCGAAGTGAAGTGGAGCGCATCGATAAATCAAAATTTACAGGCTTGTCTAAACTCTAAATTTTACTTCATGCGTCAGACGTATAAAACACTAATTTATGTTCAAAAATACATCATCATCATACATCATCTTTATTTAGAACAAGACGAAATCAGATATTTAGTCTTAAATCAACGATTTTTAGTTTTAATAATAAATAATTAGGGTTTGAATATTTTTATTTAAACTTGTCGCTATGGGTTTTTCAGAATTTTCAGTTTTCTAACTAAACGATTTAAACATGTAGTCAAAAATCACAACTTCAAATGTATTTAAGTTTGAAAGATTAGCCAAATATGATTATATAATTGGTCTGTTTGGTTTTTTATATATAGAATAGACTTGATAAATTTCTAACGTAGTTAATAATACCATTAATTTCATTAAAATGTATGGTTGAATTAAGGATTCAAAACATACTAATTCAGTTTTATGATGTATTTCCTTAAAGCATCCGTCAATTGCTTCGAGTTTTATCTGGCGAAATGACAAATGTGCGTTCGAGTAATTTAATTAGGATGAATATCCGCTTAATTTAAGATTACACGCTCCTTTTCCGCTTGACAGGGAGTAAATGGTCCAGCACGAAAATATCCCATTTCAATTATTACCTCGTGTCCTGGCATTAAAAAAATAAAAACCACATCAGAAAGAAAAGCCCGCATATAACATTAATCGTTTTAAAAAATAACTTTCAACTAAATATTTGCTGAAATATTTTAATTACGACAAAATATTCTATAAAAATAAATACAAAATGTTAGCTTTTACAAATTCAAAACTATTCGAATTTGAGAGAACAAGCTTAGGCTTCTTTTAGTTTACAAAACTTTAAATATAATATATCAAAATGACGAACATTATCGTAATTTTATGTATTATGTTAACTTATATATTTTAATAATTTTTGACGAAATTAGTTCTTTTTTTTGTTCCAGGAGCGGATCCAGAGAGCGATTTTATCTTTCTAAAACAGTTTTAAAACTTATGTTTAATTCCACCAATTAAGTAATTCTTTGGAAATTTACATTTTTGTTGATTAGGTATTTTTACAAGTTTATAAATTTGTCTTGGTTTTCACAATTCCTAAGTTTTTGTAATATTTTATAGTGTGGGTTGGATTTGACAATTTTATTTTATCTAAAACATGTGATTTATGCTAAATATTGACATAGAGGGATTATTTTTCACATATTCCATATAAACATTTGTAAAACTAATGAACATGTGATCAAACCTAGGCAGTATATTTTGAATTTCACTTTATATCAGTGTTTTATACGCGTGGCGCATGAAGTAAAATTTCGAGTTTAGAAATGCCTGAAAATTTGGTTTGGTCGCGTAGCGCGAAGCGCGGAGCGGCCAAACCAAATTTTCAGGCTTTTCTAAACTCGAAATTTTACTTCATGCTTAATCTGGGGTTGGAAACACTCGTCAGAGGCTTTAAATTGAAAGTTTTCTACGAGTTTTATCGATTTATAAAACACCACAAATTTTTATTTTTCAATAAATTTTGACTAATTTTCTAATCAAATAAAAGTAAACAAATATCAACAAAGAATTGAAGTCTTGAAATTGTCATGAGTTTTATCGATTTTTATTATATCTAGTTGATTTTCAAATTAATGTTTATTATTTTTTACAACTTTTACAAATCGTGTTATTATTAGTATTTTTTGTCATTTTTTAAATTCTCTTTATATTTGTAAGCCTCATTTATGTGTTTAGATACTTTTCATGGTTTTTAACAACTTTCATATTTTCTGTAATTTTTGTAGTTAAAAAAAAACGTTAAATTTGAAATTTTTTACAAATTTTGTAAATTCTAATAAACCAATTTAGTGATTTGATCAATTTAGCTGTTTTCGTTGTATCTGGGATGGGTCACATACAGTGAATGTTTTTTTTATGTATACAGATCACAATTTTTCGATGTAAATTGTTCGTTGTTTTTATAAACGCTTACAATTTGAAACTTATAACAAAAGTTTCGAATCCCAGGTTAAGCATGAAGTAAAATTTCGAGTTTAGAACAGCCTAAAAGTTTGGTTTGGTCGCTCCGCGAAGCGGAGAGACCAAACCAAACCAAATTATGCAACCAATATATTTATACACCTTTCGTTGTTACTCTAGGATTTTGAGTTATTATCTTTTTCATATTTAATCGTTTATTGAATAACGAGGAAATAGTATTATAAAAAAATTACCATTTTTTCGTTTTATTTATGAGATTTATAGAATAATTGGATACATTACATTGCATTTGAACAAATATAGTACCGTGTGATCGTTGAAATTATGATTTAGAGTAGGCGGCATTTTTTTTTGTGCGGTTGCCCAGAATGCTAATTGAATGATGGAATAAATTTGAGGTTATGGTAAACTATGTGTTATCAGTCAGTAGTGCCAATCTAATTTAAAACTCAAAGCCTACTCTAAATCATGTTTAAAATGATCGCACGGTATTACCGTATTATATATATATATATATATATATATATATATATATATATATATATATATATATATATATATATATATATATATATATATGTACGAGCAAACTTGTATATTTTTAATAAAGTTCTATTTTATTTTTTATTAACGTGGTGTTGTTTACTTTGCGAAAGTCATGCACGATTGAATTAACTGAAAAAAAGAGGAAAAACAAGGCCTCTGTTTACCGGCGACGCAAATACACGTTCATATCCACAAAGCGTAACTTTAGCACAGTTTTCAACATGAGATCTTGAGCGTTGAAATAAAACTCCAATAAATCCCAATGTTTGTCATTGGAAATATGAACGAGGAAAGTTCCGCAACTGGAAAACAAATAAATTCTATGTGAATGCATGATATTGACATTACCTATTTTTGTTTTATACTTATGCAGAACGATGAGACACTGTAATCTTGATTTATTATTTTTAAACGAAAATTTTTACAAGGATATAAGAATAAAAATAGTCGGTTTAGAGATAAAGCCATTAAAGGATGTCAATTCTATAGTGTTTAGTGGCATATAACTACATGGTACGTTTGCACAGTTTGCAATTTAAAGAATCTTTAAATTTGGCCAGCCTCTAAATAATAGACATTAATACCCATGTCAAGAAACGATGGTAAAATACACTATTTACTTTTATTTAAAATTTCGAGTTTAGAAAAGCCTCTAAATTTGGTTTGGTCGCTCTTCTTCGCTACGCGATTAAACAGGCATTTCTAAACTCGAAATTTACTTTATGCTTAATCTGGGATTCGAAACATTCGTTAGAAGCTTTAAATTCCTAAGAAAATAAATTATCTTAACGCATATTCTTAAAATATTAGGCTCACGTTGAAATTATGTAGTAAAATCAGCGAGTTTAGGATAACGTTTTCTTTGAAACAATTGAATAGCTCATTGTAATAACATGATTTGCCACAAGTAAACAAATGTGTTGTAAATGAGTTATTGGAGTTTGAAATTAAAAAAAAAAAATAAAATGTAATACTATAAAATTTAAAATTAAAGGATTTTTAATAAGTTTATTAGGTATCTTTGTGACAAATAAGCTTAGAAACGGGATACAAAAATGTAATTGTCTTCGAATTTTATTTTAAAATATTGTGGTTTATCATGTTATTGCCTACAAAAATAAGTGTAAATGTTTTTAGAAGAAAATATGTAATTCGAAATTGATAATTCTTGCCACCACACAAATCTGCATTAACTCTTAAAAAATGGAAAGCACTGGTTTTAAATTAAAGTTCAAAATATACGTCTTTAGCATACTGCTTTAGTAGCATATTGTGAGTTTCAGAATATTTCAGTGTTTTATACGCGTGGCGCATGAAGTTAAATTTCGAGTTTAGAAAAGTCCCGTGAAATTTTTTTTTTTCTCCGCGGGGCTTTTCTAAACTCGAAATTTTACTTCATGCTTCGCTTGGGAGTGGAAAACACTCGTTTAAAGCTTTAAATTGAACTCTTAAAAAAAAGAAACAACCAATATCTCAAGATATACAGCATACACGCTGTAATAGGAAAATGCATATTTAAAAGAAAAACTCTCTATATATTGCTCACGTTAAAAAATACTCTAAATTTTGAAGACTAATACAAAACATGTCAAATTAATATAGTTTCGGTCATTTTTGCTAAATTATTTAAACTGGTTATTTCTTGAATAATATTAGTTCAATCCCAATTTGAAATTGCTAATTCCCAATTTGATGTTGTTTATTCCCAATTTGATTGTGATTAAACTAGCAGATATGCTTGAAGTCCCAATTTAATATTGTTTATTCCCAATTTGATATTGATTAGTCTCAATTTGTAGAAATTAATTCATAGGTATTACTAATGAATAAAGAGAATATTGTAAGTTATTCAATGGTATTACTGAGTTTCCCTCTGCATTTGTTCGTGCGTCTGCATGGTGAACCCAACTCACGAGGTTTAATACTTTTCTTGCTTTTTGCTAGTTAATATTTGTTTGTTTTTTTAATATTTGCTCTTTCTTTTTCATATGACTTGTTTATCTTTGTCTCCAAAGAAATAGCGTTTTTTTTTCAGGTGTTGTTTCTGTTACTCTGGTTAATGTTATCATGTTATTACTGCAATAACATGGGAAGTCATGTCAAAAAGTTTTAATGTTTTTTTGGTAAAACATGATATGCCACAAATAAGAAATAAAATACATAGCTTACTTGTATCCGAAGGCCCACCATCGTTTGGTAGCACAAAGTCTTAATCAAGAACACTCTCGTCAATTGTGCCATGCAATTTATCACTTGAACTCAAACTCTCATACGAAATCGATTTTTTTCGGAAGGTGTAATAATACCTGTTGCCATTTTGATGTGGCTTATCATGTTTTAAAGTGATATTTATATAAAACCCCTAAAACGTAATAACTTGATTTTAGGTATAGTGACGATATGTGTTGGACGATGACCACAATTCATATACTGTGGCTTATTATATAACAGCTTAATCGAATCCAAGAATAAAACAGATTTTATTGTTTGTGTGGCTTATCATGTTATTACAATAAGTCCATCAATTGTAAAAAAATCCACAGATTATCAAATTAACACAAATCTCATAGAATCTACACAGAAATGAATAAGCTTTGAAAAAAATGTAAATATATTTTGTAGATATTTCAAAATATTTAATCAAAGTTAAATTTTGATTTGATACGTATTTATTTTATAATCGTATTTTTTTATTAAATTAAATTTGATTCATTTTGAATAATTTCTAATCAAATTCGTTTTTGATTGATTGTTTGACAATGGTTTCCACTCCTAGATTAAGCATGAAGTAACATTTCGAGTTTAAAAAAGCTTAAACGATTTAGACGCGAAGCGTCCAAATGCAAATTCAGACTTTTCTAAACTCTAAATTTTACTTCATGCGCCACGCGTATAAAACACTAATTTTAAGTGAAGTTAATATTCGATTAGATTTACTGTTTAATCTTACAATAATTAATTTTTTTTTTTTTAAATTGTTAATTGTGACTAACCAAATCTTACCCTTTCAAAATGTGAGCAATTTGGTTTTGGGATAATCGATATACATATAAACTCTGGTGATATTTCAAATTTTATTTTACCGCTGACTCTGCAAATATGCATAGTTCATAAATTCATTTCATAGAACGAAAGACGTAATGAATTGTACGCTGTAGCTGATAATTTCAACAACCACTATTCCTAGAAATTAGTTTGTTCTAACCGATGTTTTCGTTGTAAGCAACAGCAATGTATTTTTGTATACGTTATTCTAGGTACCCACTATTTTGTTGGTTATATCCGATTGTACATTATAGCCGGTATCTTTATCAACGATTTGGGCCGTAGCTTTAGTAGTATCGATTTTTATATTGGTATAGAATAATCGAATATGTCCAGATATGGGACCCCATCAAAACATCCACACTATATTTGCCACCCGTAATGCTGGTCATCTATCTACTTTTTAACACGGTTTTGATCATTTCTTTTAAATAAAAAAATAAAGTACCGACTCGTATGTACTAACTTTTAGAAATTTAAATACCTGTAATATTTTGCAATTTCTCCATTAAAATATGTAATTTACATTTAAAATAGTGAGCCTAATGATACGCGAATTGCATATTTTCTTTAAAACCAATTGTGTTAGTTTTGTTTCCATTTTGTGCCCATTTTGCTAAAACAAAAAAAAACAATTTTGTACAAGAAATCTCGTCCTTTCAGAGAGACTGTGTGGATGTTTTGATCGGGTCCTCCAGATTTTTTAATAATCTACTAATTCGATAATCGTATCTGAATTATTTCTATCACTAATTAAAACCAAGATAATTTTGTGAAAGAATGGAAGTCTGGAAATTAGTTGCACTTTTATTCATTAATTTTGCAAAGCGCGATGAAACATTTTTGAATCTAATTATAGTATATTTAATCAAAATTTGTTTCACTCTCCTCCTTGAAGATGAATAAATATTAAAACTAGTCAGAGTAGTTAATTTTAATTTAATATACCATAATTCGATTTAAAAAATGTTTTACCAATGGTTAAGCGGAAGATTAAATAAATATAACTGCAACTGATTTCCACTTATTCAGAATTATCAGAGAAACAAACCAATGTTTTAATTAAATTTACCATAATTCGAATTAAAAAATGTTTTAGCAACCAATGTTTCAATTAAATATACCATAATTCGATTTAAAAAAAAATGTTTTACCATCAGTTAAGCGGGAGATTAAATAAATGTAACTGCAACTCATTTTCACACACATTCTTTTACAGAATTATCTTGGTTTATAGTGCTTCTAAATTTAGCTTTTAATTATTCTATTTAAAAAACAATTGTTACTAAGTATGAATTATTATAAAAATGTAATGAATGAATAAATCAATGCCGTTCACCTTTTAATATAATCTCTATTTATTTTAATGAATGACCAGAGTTTAATCACTCCCAACTAAATATTTACTAAAACGTCTCAAGTAGATAAATCCCATGCACATTTACTTCTGAATCAACAAATACATAATTATATCTCCCGGAGAGGATCTTTCCCAGCCGGTTTTCTCCTCTTCTACTTCTCCGCAGACAACACGGCGACAAGCAGTCTAAGCCAGGTAAAAATCGAGCAAAAAAATCGAACGGCAAAACTGGTTGCGAAACAGATTCCGCTTATTGTAAGTCGCTTAAGAATAGTAGCCGCTAGTGATGGATTTCGAGTCGTCCATTGTGGCTTCGAACGGCTGAAAAACGGAACGGAATTGGCCGTGAAATAAATAAATGCGTTATTGTAGTCGCATGCGAAGATTTATCTTTTATCTTCGAAAGGTGAATGGGTATTGACAGGCGGTGGGTGGGCCAATTTGGCCCATCCTGACCTGACCTAACGTAAGTGTCATTTACCTCGGGATCAATCAAGTTGATTAACATCTTTCCTTATAAAGGAATATATCGATGAGGATGCATGATTTATATCGTACGTATTACTTAAATAGCTGATTAGTTTCTGGTATCAAGATGTAAACATGCTAATATTGATGTTATTGCTGCATTCATTGAATCTTTATGAATGAATAAAGATTTCTTAGCCTCATAAAATGCTAAATATATTTTTGCGTTCAGTATTCCAGCATAGTTAGATTACCCACAGACACATTTCAGACTATCGGGTCTTCATCAGTGTGGTGTAATCCAGAGCAATTACATGAAATACAACACTATTAAGCCTACGCACATAATTTTAGAAAAAATCATTTCTTTATCAAGTTATTATGATTAGCACCTGTTTTTTGATATACATAATAATATAAGATAATCTTGGGTTGTTTTTAAATTTAATTCATGAGTGGCCAACATTGTTATCAGCTGGGACAAACTTTTAAACTAAGAATTCGCGTCAAGCCACACTCCCAAATTAATTGTGTTAATCAAAGCAAACAAGAAATACAGTTTTTCGAGCTGCACTATAAGGTTCTCGCTTATTTAAAATTTGAAGCTACTAACGAGTGTTTCCAATCCCAGATTAAGCATGAAGTAAAATTTCGAGTTTAGAAAAGCCTGAAAATTTGGTTTGGTCGCGTAGCGAAGCGGAGCGACCAAACCAAATTTTCAGGCTATTCTAAACTCGAAATTTTACTTCATGCGCCACGCGTACAAACAGTGATTTGAAGTGAAGTTCGAAATATACTTCTTAGTTTTGATTGCCACTCAACTAAAATGTTGTGAAATTCTTGTTTATCAGTACCATTTGTACCCTGCCTTAATAGTTTATTTATAATAATAATAATAATAATAACCGTTATTACCCAACATTCAAAACATCTAAATACAGAATAACAATTTAATACTAAATTAAATCGCAGTTATATTCCTTTATTCACGTAACTCGAATAACTGCATTAACAATTTAGTACATTTTAATACTGATTTAGCAGTATATTTTTATTTCACAATATGTTAGTGTTTTATACGCTTGCCGCATGAAGTCAAATTTCGAGTTTAGAAAAGCCTGAAAATTTGGATAAGTCGCGATCGATTTTAAGGACACATGGTATATTTTAATATTTATATAAATATCATTTCCGAACCCTGCTTCAAAACATACTATTAAAGCTGGGAATGGTTGAAATTTAAGTATTCGAATATTCATTTAAAAACATATGTAAATATTTAAATTATTCGAATATTTAAATATTTGGATATTCGAATATTGAAATATATGAATAGTTTAGTGATTAAAATATTGATATTTGAATATTCGACTGTTAGAATTATTTATATTTGAATCCTAGCATTATTATAAAACAACTAACAATTTCTTATAACTTTTGTTTTAAATTAAGTTTTTCAGATAAATTCTATACTAAACAACCTAGCCAAAAGTTTTAAAATTTTAAAAATTTAACGTATAATACGTTAGTTAAAAATCATGAAATGATAAGAAGTTGACATTAATTTGCAGTTCAGTAGTGAAAAAGAGCTCAAGGTGTTTATGCAACTGTCCAAAAGTAATGTTTGTGACTGTCTAAACGCCGCGTAATCTATAGAGTATTTTGATTTTATTATATGGTTAAATCACACAAGTGAGGTTATGTTAAAACATAACCTCACTTGTGTGATTTAACCACGTAATAAAATCAAAATACTCTATAGATTACGAGGTTATGTTAAAACATAACATCACTTGTGTGATTTAACCATATAATAAAAAATACTCTATAGATTACGCGGCGTTTAGACAGTCACGAACATTACTTCGGGACAGTTGCATAAACACCTTGAACTCTTTTTCACCTATGAACTGCAAATTAATGTCAACTTCTTATCATTTCAACAGAGACGAACTTCAGTTCCAATATTTGTGTATTTAATATTTGGGTTAATAATAGTAAACGCAATGTTAAATTTAACTCTGTTGTTTTTTCAATATGACCAAACTTAGGGTGTATTTGCTGAGAACAGTTGCAGTCCTGCTTTAACAATAGGGTATTTTAAACATTAAATTTTGAGATGTTGGTAAATGATTATCAATGACAAATACAGTGACAAATAATAATTTGTCAAATAAATTGTCACAATGCAGATAATTTCAAAAAAGAGAACGTTACAACCTGCAACTTTAAAACACATACAGGGATTTTTTCTTTTAAATATACATATATATATATATACATATATAAACATTTGTAAAATTAATAAAAACTAAGTCGAAGTACATTTTGAACTTAACTTTAAATCAGTGTTTTAAACGCGTGGCGCATGAAGTAAAATTTCGAGTTTAGAAAAGCCTGATTTGGCTTGGTCGCTCCGCTGCGCTACACGACCAAGCCAAATTTTCAGGCTTTTCTAAACTCGAAATTTTACTTCATGCTTATCCTGGGATTAAAAACACTTGTTAGAATCTTCAAATTGAACGTTTTTAATAAGATCACGAATGCCTGAACATTTACATTATCAAATCGTAACATGTATACCTAAAAGAAAAATTCCTTGTATTTAGAACTTATTCAAAATTTAAATACCTAAATAGGCAGATAATGAAGAAGACAGATATTCCCGAGCAAGGAGCATTTACCTGATCCTCAGAGACACTTTATTGATTTGGTAGTAGACACAAATAATTTAAGGTGGTGATAGGTAGATTTGTAATCGTAATCTTTGTTAAATGAATTATATATTTCATGAGCCAATTGAATTGTCATATTACTGTCAGATTTACCTTCACATAACCTAAAAATTAGAAATAGATTTACAGCACAGCATGTGAATAATCCTGTCCTAACCTAAAATACACAACCTGCATCACACCACTAAACTCTTGAAACGTCAAATTTTATTGGTCATATTAAAAAAAAACAGATTGTATATATTACTCCTATCATCACCTTCTAAGTGGATTTTGTTATGTATACGTCGAATGTAAATTATTTTATTAAATTATTTGTACAAAAAATATTTTGTGAGAGCATATTGTCAGTTAAATGAAAAATCATTAATTAAATGAATACTTCTTTATTGTTAAACCAACGATATAGTATTTCTATGAGATATTACTTCATAAAGTAAACGATTTCACACGTTTCAATTGAATTAATTAACTCGGCCTTTATTATGATACACTCGGTGTGTTTGCATAATATAAATATAATTAAATAACAGGACTAATAAACATGGAAATTGATGAAATTTATGAATGTTGTATGTGTTAATAATTGCCTCGTAAATTGATGTTAATGAACTTTAGTGGTAATAAAGCATTAAGTTCCTTTATGGACTTACACTGTAAGCCAAACGTATACCCATCGGAATTCCTCTCAAATACTAACTTTATTGCGTCCTGCTTGGATATTATAAACCAAACATGTATGCATTACTAATGAAAACATTATTTAATTACTATATACACAAATATTATTATCCAGAAACGATTCAATTTCTCTTCAAGTTAAATTATATTAATTATACTTTAAGAGGTTGTTAAATACACATAATTCAATATCTCATAAATAATTACTAGAAAATTATTTGAGTCTTTTTAAAAAATATTGATTTGTGGTGAGATTTTAACATGATGATATTGTTTATAATAAATTATTTATGCAATACAACTATATTGAATATCTATGTTTAATATAATTAGTCAGTGATGATCTCCAATAATGCTAAGTTTTTCTAGAATTTTAATTGCACTGTATTTGTGGAAAGATAATCAATTGCTTTAATTTCACCCGGTAAAACAATCTAACAAACTAGGTTCTCATTTTTCTTTATTTACTAAAATAGATAACAAATGATTTTTTACAAAAACAAATTGCCATATTAGATTGGCTCAAACGAAAAAATAGTTGTATTTAATTTACCGAAATACCGGTAATAATCTGCGAAAATATGAATTATTCTGGGGAGTTTTAGGTAAAACACCCTGTATAACTAGAATTAGTCTTAGTTCTAGTTATACAGGGTGTTTCACCTAAAACTCCCCAGAATAATTAACAAGAAACTAAAAATGTTGTTAAAGTTTTATTTGTTGTAATCAATAGAAGTTATTCAAGGCTTTCAATTACGATAGAATTAACAGAATTAAAAATTGGTTATAACTTGAAAATGGCCAATGCAATTTAAAACACACAAAATTCTGATCATCGAATGACATTTTCTCACGCCACTGACATGAAAATGTCATTCGATAATCAGAACTTTGTAAGTGACTTTTTCCAAAAGAATGAAATATTTTAAGACATTGTTATCATTTGCATGTTTTAAATTGCTTTGGCCATTTGCAAGTTATAACCAATTTTTAATTCTGGATATTTAAAACACTTGGTTTGTTTCACTAGTTTATATTTTCTCCGACTAGTTTCGATTATTGGTCATCTTCAAGGAGGAATTTTTATATTTTTAAGAACTTTTATTAATACACAAATTTAAAGCGGTGCAACTTCTCAAATGTTTGCTTATCTAACAATGAAAATAATTAAAATACATTCGAAATTACATAACAATAATAATAACAATAATATAAATTAATTATAGCCGAAAGTTCTTATAAAAATTGACACATACTTCAAAAATGGTCAATATTTTCAAGATATAGCCTTGAATAACATCTATTGGTTACAACAAACAACACTTTAATAATATTTTTAGATTCTTGTTAATTACTTTGGGGAGTTTTGGATGAAACACACTGTACATGATATATTTACAGAACATATAGAAAATATTTCATGTATGACAGATCTTGCACTATGATTAAGAAATGTGTGAGGACCTTGATTGTAAATTAAAATAATTTTTTTTTTATTTTTTTTAATTTCAGTTTGAAAAAATGGTTTACTTTTCCCACAATTTAAACAATTGATAATTGACATACTAAATTTATTTCACTTTTAACAATTGGTTGAAGATTTCACTTGAAGTTAGTGGTTTTTACGCGTGGCGCATGAAGTAAAATTTCGAGTTTAGAAAAGCCCAGAAAATTTGTCTCGGGTCGCTGCGCGACCCTCGACAAATTTTCACGGGGCTTTTCTAAACTCGAAATTTTACTTCATGCTTAGTCTGGGAGTGGAATCCCTCGCTAGACGATCAATCAGAAACTTATTTTGTAGTAAAACTTATGACATAAAATAAATAGAATTGATGATGTTTTATTTTGTTGTTCAAATTTAGAACCAACACAAATTCTTGTGCATTATTTGTGTTTTAGTAAACTTAGCGTCTATAATTTTAAAATATGAATCATGATAAAAGTTGTAGAGAATGAACAAACCGTTTTTTATTGCACGAAATTGCTAAAGCTTTAATTATACCTAAATTATGTAAAATAATGCTTAATAAATAAACTACTAAAGCAACAATTTTAATACTAATATCACAAAGATTATCTAATTATAAATTTAACAATTTTAATTGTAACGTTGGAAAAAAATTTAATCGATCAATTTTTAACAAAATTGCAAAAGGTTAAATAAAGTGATCAGAAATTATTCAAATGAATGGAATTCATTTAATTAAAAAATTAACTAATATAACAAATATATATTACAAATAAAACAAGTTTAGTGTAAAAATGAGAACTTGACGTTAAAACTATAATCACTTAATAAAGTCTCAGTTATACAAACAAATAAAGAAGTTGAAGCCTTTATCGTTAACCAATATAAATTGTGTTTCGCCTAAAACTCCCCAGACTAATTAACTAAAAAATATTTTTTTTTATTAAAGTAAAGTTTTTTTCGAATCTGCTAGAAAGTTTGGGCGTTTTTTATAACTTTTTTTCAAAAATTATATAAATAAATGTTAACCAGAATTAAGTTATATTCTTGTTAATATTAGTGTTTTATAATTTTTAATGTATTTTTAGTTATGTATGCTAATTTTGACAACTTGTACTACTTAAAATACGTGTATTAAAAGCTCTTGAAAATATTCAAATTAATTATAACTTAAAAATAGCTAATGCAATTTAAAATATGCATATGATAAAAATGTCTTAAAATATTCCATTCTTTTGGAAAAAGTCACTTACAACGTTCTGATCATCGAATGAAATTTTCTCACGCCTCTGACAGCTAAACCGTAATTATGGTGATACCAATTCAATCTTAATTTAAGCCTTGAATAACTTTTATTGACTACAACAAATAAAACTTTATTAACATTTTTAGTTTCTTCTTAATTATTGTGGGGAGTTTTAGATGAAACACCCTGTATAACTAGAATTCACTTCTGAAGTTTTGATCATCGAATCACATTTTCTCACGCCTCTGACAGCGAAACTGTAATTACGAGTTATACCAATTCCATCTTAATTAGAAGCCTTGAATAACATCTATTGATTAAAACAAACAAAACCTTAACAACATTTTTAGTTTCTTGTTAATTAGTCTGGGGAGTTTTAGGTGAAACACCCTGTATAGGTTTTTAATGGAAAGTAACTAGGTTTGTTTCAGTAATAAACAATTTGATATTCGATTAGTTTTTAGCCTAATGCCATTTCCAAGATTCATTCTCTTATAAACATTTTCAAACATTCTGTAAACCCAACATTTTTATTGAATAAAATTGAAACCAAATTGTTAACTGTTGAGGCTTCTACTTCGTTATACATCATTATTAACATAAATAAGACACTTAAACTTTGTTTGTATAACTGAGGTTTTTTTTTATTGTGACTATAGTTTCGAAAATTTTAACTTGTCATTATCAGACTACAAGTAATTTACTTGTAGTCTGATAATGAAAAGTTAAAGTTGTCGAAACTATAGTCACAATAAAAAAAAAAACCTCAGTTATACAAACAAAGTTTAAGTGTCTTATTTATGTGAAACCAAATTATTTGTTATTAACAGACAAAATCGTCGATAACAGACTAAATATCTGATTCCGTGTTATTATAATTATTGATAAAATCACATGCGTTATTGAACTTCCCCTTAATATAAGCCAGGCACATGAAATAATATTTCAAGTTTGGAACTTTGCCATGCAAATCCAAGCTTTCAGAATTTTCTAAACTCGAAATTTTACTTTATGCTTAATCAAGGGCATTCAATAGTCAAAGGTAAATCATTAATTGGAGCAATCCATGTTTTTAATTACGGTACCGCATGAACAACAATTGTCATATACCGGTAAATTATCGGTAAACCGGTTTTGATTTAACTATTCGAACTACCATTATTTGCTAAAATTGGGAAATTTAAGGTGACAAGCTGCATGACAAAATCAACAAAGTTATTATTTTTAAAGTAAGTTTAAAAGTATATAGAACAGTTTCTGATTTTCCACTTTTTGTATTTATTTTCACTACAATTGTTTTGCTACGCTGTAGCTTCTTCATGTGAAGAATGTTAAGCATAAACATTCTTCACCTGAAGAAGCTACAGCGTAGCGAAACAATTGTATTAAAAAAAAAATACAAAAAGTTAAAAATCAGAAATATTTTATTTATTAATTTATTAAAGTAATCATGGATTTTCAAAAATTACGTGCCTTAGTAATCAACGATATAGAACAGTTATATCAAACTAAATTGTAACTGTATAAAAAGGTAACAGAGATATGAAATAGACTTTTCTCAAAATTACAATAGAACATTTACAATATTATATTCAATTGTTATTTAGAGATAAAGATAACAATGGTAAGTTTAGTAAAAAAATGTATGAATGGTGTACATGAGAGTATATAAAAAAACGAATTTGAGAACGTGTGGCTTCTATAAATACCTACCCAACAAGTACATGAAGTAAAGCTGACCAATTGAAAATAGATTAGGTTCTTGAGTTTATGGCCTTTTAATGCCTCTCGTATAATAACCAAACTGAAATTGAACGCCCTGTACCAGTTTTGAACTTGTTTCTCTTTTACTTTTCTAAACTATTTCAGCACAGTAAAATGTGTGTCTATGTAAAAACATTTATTTCAACACGAATAGTTCAATTTAAATCAATAATTTTATGAAGTATAACAAGTGTGCGATTTTTTAAAACATGGATTTCAATGCGGAAGTTCCAAAATCTAATATCATTATTTCATACAGAATACGGGCTAATTAACCTAAAAAAATGTATCTCTATTTCATTTTCTCGCCTTAGGAAAAATATTAAGTTTGAGTATTCAATTAATGATAATAAATTTCCCCTGGTTGAAACAGTGCGCGATTTGGGTATATTATTCGATTCGCGCTTGAATTTTGTTACCCATTTAAATAATATTTCTAGTAAGGCTCTTTCTATGCTCGGTTTCATTAATAGATTTTCAAAACAATTTAGCTTGGATACGTTCAAAACCCTTTACATTAGTTTAGTGAGGCCACATTTGGAATATTGTTCTGTTATCAGGTCTCCTTACCACAACTGTAATATTGAAATCGTTGAAAAAAATTCAGAATAGGTTTATGTTACTTGTTTCATTTCAAATGGGGATCGCACGCATTGACTATAGTCGGTCACACATATTAGATTGTCTGAATTTAGAATCTTTACAATATAGAAGAATATCACTAGACTTGTTCTATGGGTTTAAACTGATTAATGGGCATATCAATTGCAGTTTTTCATTATCGTTGTTGAACTTTAATTTTTTTTGTATAACTCTAGTTCGTTGTAGGCCCTTATTCCGTTTAAACTTCCATCGAATATTGTATGGTTCTCATAATCCTGTATACACGTATAATGCGGTACTGTAATGTCCTTATGTTAAATCCTAATTTTTATATTTTTAGGAATTCTTATAGTTTATGCAAATGTCGTTTACGTTTAATTAATCTTGATATTGTTAATTAGTATAGTTGCTTTTGTTATATTTTTCACACTATTTTATGTTTTATTAAATTTATATTAAGTTTATCTTAAATTATTGTTGTTAAAATGTATTATGTACAAAGGAGATTTCCGTAAATAAATAAATAAATAATTACAATAAATTGCACATTAATTGGAATTTAATAAAACATTTACATTATACATCAAAACTTCCACAGGATGTCCAAGAATGAACTTTTAAAGAGCCGAGATTTTTGTAAAACAAGAGAAATCAACACAATTGGTTTCAAATAAAATACTTACAGTTCGCATAACATTAAATACAATATTTTATTTTGATTAACCACTGTATTTTGCACTTAATTAGTGACTATAGTTTTGACTATCTAGTTGTCATTATCAAACTTAAAGTAAATAAAAATTACATGTTAAAACCATTTATACGGCCTCGAAAAGAGGGGTGTACATTAGGTCAACACAAAACAATATTTTATATTTAAAATTGCATTCCTAAAAGTTAGTAGATACGATGACTTTAATTTAGTATTTAAAAAAATTATCGTAATTTTGTATTCTAATGAAGTACTATGATTATATTTGTTATAAAATAATTAGAACCTGAAATTAAAATCAAAACTTTAAATGTCTATAAAACTCATAGTGAATATAAACTTTGATAAACAAATACACATTTCTTTATAACATAAATGAAAGTAAAACGATTTTAATAGGGATCAAAGGAATTAAGTGGAATTTTACTAATATAGATGTATTTCTTAATAGCAATTAAATCTACGTGTAAACGTTGGAAATAGGAAATACTCTGAATTTCGGATCCTTTTGAAGTGCAATAAAATAATCAAGATTACGGCTGATTAATACAAATTGGTGAAATTTGGGTTTATGGCCACCCAACAAAGAGGGCCTAATGACGATGGTGGAATGGAGGCTCAAAACTGTTCCAATTCATTTAAGAGCAATAACACACTCTAATGAACCGAGCCGTACCCGTTCTTTAATAGTCTTCTTCCTTTTTTTTTTCTTTTACAGAATGGAATTACAATGTAATTAAGTCGGATCAAAATGTGTACCACCAGGATAGTCTAATTTTATGATTTCATTTTAATCAACAGTGATACAACTTAAATTAACCAAGCCAGAGATCCGAAATTTTAAATCATATAAATAATCTATATTTTAAAGTTCACTTTAACCCCTAGCGGTCACACTTCACTCCTGTAACGTTGGGGGTACTTCAATACCCCACGCGAAAAAACTGATCTTATTTTTTTTATGCTACATGATGTTGCGAGAAAATTCATGGACCATCATTAACATGTTCTTTTACAATATTTGCAGTTTGGAATGAGCTATATGTTCATTTCAGTCTCAAAAAAGTATATAGGGAAATACGAGACAAATGACATAACTCTTTTAATTTTAAAAATAAAGAGGTAAAATTTTTGATTCTTGCAGAAAATATATTTAACTTTTATGGAAATGATGCTGTAGATGTTTTTTTACTAGGGTACTGAGAGACCCCACTCTTAGAAATTTGTCACGTGTGGTGCTGCTGAAGCTAAATTATTTCTAGTATGTATCGCATGAGAAAGTTAATTTGGTCTACTGTACGTAAATGTTGCGATTAGTATCTTTTTCAAAGATTTTGAATGTTTAAATTACAATTTTTTTCGTTTGGGGTACTAAAATACTCCAGGTAGCCGCTAAGGGTTAATTCAGCATTTTATAAACGTGGCGCATGACGTAAAATTTCGGGTTTAGGAAGGTCTGAAGCCAATTGGATTTTTGGCTTCGGGCGTAAGTTCTTCTTACTGCAGCGCTGACTGTCTAATAACACCTGCAAATTAGAATACGGTGGAAGTCCGTCTATGAGTATTGCTTTGAAAATTAAAATACAGTTTTATTCATTGCTTAATCATCAGTCGCCCGTCTAATTTAAATTGACTCATTTACCTGCTACAATTCATGATTTTTTTTAAGTGCGTGTTTGGATTTGTGATTGTAAAATTATTGAACTTTCTCGAAAAATTTTATGTAAACCATGGTTGTATGTTTAAAAGACTTTGTTTTAAAACAGTGTTTTAAACATGTTTAAAAACAGCCGTCGTTTTTTAAATGGATTTGTTTTAAACATGTTTTAAATCTTAAATTTGTTTAAAACATGTTTAAAACATTTTTTTTATTATTTTAAATTTGCTAAATTATATTTTATACTACTTCATTAAGATTTTTTGTTTACGTTTTAAAATGTAAGCTAAATTGTTGAAGACATTACAAATTACATTATTAAACATGACATTTTATTACAATAAAATATCACAACTGTGTGTGCATAAATGTGATTTTTAAATACATCCACTGTAAATATTACGACATTAGTCGTTTTTTTTAAAAGATTTCAATTTGAATCTTTAAACGAGGGTTTTCCACTCCCAGACTAAGCATGAAGTAAAATTTCGAGTTTAGAAAAGCCAGAAAATTTGGATTGGCCGCGTAGCGAAGCGGAGCGGCCAATCCAAATTAGGCTTTTCTAAACTCGAAATTTTACTTCATGCGCCACACGTATAAAACACTGCAATATCGTAAAGTTTAAAATATACGGCTTTAGCAATCTAATATGTAGATGTGAATAAAATGTGAGTCAAATTCTGCGCTGAACAATTGGTTTAAACCAGCGATTATAGGCAACCCAATAACTATAACGTATATAGGTTGCCTATAATCGTTGTTGTATGTGTGTGTTTTTTAACTTCACTGTAAATCAGTGTTTTTTTAGCGTGGCGCATGAAGTAAAATTTCGAGTTTAGAAAAGCCTAATTTGGATCGGCCGCTCCGCTTCGCTACGCGGCCAATCCAAATTCTTAGGCTTTTCTAAACTCGAAATTTTACATCATGCTTAGTCTGGGAGTGGTAAACACTCGTTAAAAGCCTCAAATTAACCGCTTTGAAACAACGAATTCCCACAAATTTAAAAAAACGCAGTAATTATCGGGATATGTATGCTCAAAAGAAAAATGCCCTGTATATTCTGTTTTAAACACGTTTTAAACGTGTTTTAAACATGTTTTAAATATGTTTTAAACATGTTTTAAATATGTTTTAAACATGTTTTAAATATGTTTTTAATTGTTAATGCTTTAATCGCTGTTTCAATGAAAAAAACACGTTTTGTAGAAAAAACTGTTGGTTTTAATTAAAATGAAAAAAAAAAACGTTGGTTTTAATTAAAAACAACCCTGATATAAACTGTAATTCAGGAGTTCTTTACAATTCCTATAAATTTGGAGTCTTTTCGATTTAAATACCTAAATATGGGGGCGGCACAATTGGCCTAAGCCCGGAGCGGCTGGAACCCATGCTACGCCACTGATTTTTAGTGAAGCCCGCCCTTATTCAGTCTGAACTGAACAATGAACATGAATCTCGTTTATGTTTCACAAATTTGTTTAACAAAAGCAATGAAATGTTGCAATTTGTCCCGTTTATTTTTATTTGTGATACTTTCCATTTTTGGGAAGGCTGAGCAATGAAGATTACACGCTGAAATCGTCGAAAAAATAACAACAGGCTATAATTACATTCGTATTCATTGCACGCTATAAATGTTTACCTAATGGGGCCATTCCACTAATTCTGGTCACCGTAATTGTCCGACCGAAAGCCAAAACGGTACTCAAACTTTGAGCTGGCAACCGCACAAAATCCTCACCGTGATTCCGTAAATTATGCACTTCCTATTCTGAATTTGTAATTTGAATAATACTAGTAATTTTATACCCACATGCAAAGTTCAAATCTTCAAAAATGATGATTACGATTGTGACAAATAAGAGATTATAAACATCAACATTTTTGTCAAGCAAAAATGTCTGTATACATATGCATACGCTGCTTTTTTAAAGAATTCAATTTAAAGCTTTAAACGAGTGTTTCTACTCTTAAATTATTCATGAACTAAAATTTCGAGTTTTAAAAAGCCTGAAAATTTGGTTTACTTTATGCGCCACGCGTATTAAGACACTGAAAGCACTGAAATATTGTAAACAAGTTAACTTCACTTAAAATCAGTGTCTTATACGCGTGGCGCTTAAAGTAAAATTTCAGGCTTTTCTAAACTCGAAATTTTACTTCATGCTTAACCTGGGAGTGGAAAACTCTTGTTTGAAGCTTCAAATTAACCTTTAAAAAAAAACAAATATCTAAAAATTTACAGCACATAATTGGCATATGTATAGTTAAAAGAAAAATTCCGTTTATTTGAATTTTTGGGCTATATGAAAAAACATTGTTAAAATATTGAATAATCAATTCATGATCCTGCATTAAAAGTATTTTGAATTAAATGTTATATGTTTAAAATAATGGGACGATAAAATTATTTAAAAAAATAGAATGGAAAGAAGTTAATTTTGCTTTGTACAGGGTGCAGCATTTTCGATGGTTTATTCAAGTAAAGTACCATAATTATAAATGACAGACAAAAACTAATATATACTTTCAGAGCTCTTTTTTAGAGCATATCAAAATGTGTCTATCTTTAATTGTTTTCGAGTTATACTTGAGTTTTCACGTATAACTCGAAATTTAGCCAATTTGAAATATTGAAATAATTTCTTTATTTAACAAGATATTGACATGCGGTAAAAACGTTCCTGGGACACATTTTTTAGTAAAATATGCTGATCATATCAGATATTGCGTTTATGTTTTACCTTTATAAGATATGAGATAGGTTAGGTTAGGTTTCAATGGCAGCAGTTAGACCGCTCTATGACATAAGGTTGTGTTATTTTAAATACAAATCATAGTTTGCCTTCACTTCAGTCGATTGCATTTTTTTGTAAGCTTTCTAAAAATATCGTCAGCGTATTCTAGTTAATAAAGTGCATACGAAAGTATGCTGTAAAAACTTTCGTATGCACTTTTTTAACTAGAATACGTTGACGGTATTTTCGGAAAGCTCAATATCAATATCTTTTTAAATAAAGAAGTTATTTCATTTATAAAAATGGTACTTTACTTGAAAATACTATCGAAAATGCTGCACCCTGTACATTATTGACTGTTGGTGAGGATTAACAAGTCTTAAATATCAGATACTCGCTTGTCTCTGTTCTAGTGAAAATATACAGGATTATTTAAAAAGATAGATTCAATTTAATTAATTTGTATTTAATAAAGTATAAATTAGACATAAACAATTTACATACTAATGAAAGGAGGAAGTTTTAAAGTTTTTGAATACAGATAATAAATCTTCAATGTGTCCCCCGTTTGTTGTTTACTTGGACTTCAAACAAAACTGTCTTCTATTTGTCTGATGTCATGGCCCGCCCTTTTTTGCAGAGACATCCAGTTTGTTGAAATTGCCTAAACCAACGGCTTATGCTTTTCCTAGTTGGTAGTTCAATGTCGAATCTTAGACTTTATGCTGCATAGAAACCATCTTACTCACAATTGACGGTGACACAAAATCCGTGCCGATTGGCGAGTACCCTAGCGGCAGATTACGCAACCCTAGCAGTTGTAAACAAAACTTTGGAACTTCCTCTTTCCTTCTGTATGTAGAGTAGGGTGGGTCGATTTTTTTTTTCAAAGAGTGAGTCTATTTTTTTCTCATTCTACGTTCAGTTCTAAGAAAAACGTCCATGGGAACATAGGTCTACGGTAAATTTCAAGCCGCATTAATTTTAATTGAAGATATTACTGCTGCTGTTTGTAATATTCATTTGTAATTCAGTTCTAATTTGAAATATTTCTTAATTTAATTTATACCGGGTGTTCGATAAAAAACGCCCAACGCTATTGACCGATTTTATTGAAATAAAAACCAAAGTCAATGGCCGTTTAGATACTCAAAAATGACATGAATATTGATTTTTTTAAATAATAACTTCATATTTGGTGAAGAAAAACACTTGTTATGTTCCATTATTTTATTTTCAGTTTCCTGACACGTGTTTCGATCTTTACAGATCATTATCAAAGCTTATACTGGATTAATGGAACATAACAAGTGTTTTTCTTCACCAAATTTGAATATCCGGTTCCATCAAGAGTGTAGCGCAACAAGCATTAACTTTAATAACTTCATTCCCAAATAATAGCCAACTTAAGATTTGTAAGTGGCTACCTATAATTTTTTAATTTTATTACATTAGACATTATTTTTTCAAATCCAATAACGCTCAGTTTCTTGTTTTTGTTCAATTTTTTGTTCGAGTTTTTTAAATCTTCTATTTAAAATTATTTTTTAAAAATTATAATTAGGTGCCCTGTAAAAAAAGTGACAAATGTCATTTATTGTAAGGTTATGCCATTAATAATAACGAAACAATAAGTAAGTACCTACGATACAACTTAATGTAGAATAAAAGTAAAGGAAAAATGTAAATATTTTGTTATTTCAATATTTCGATTATGACTTATTATTTAAGTGTATTTATAACTTCACAACATTTCAGTGTTTTGTACGCGTGGCGCATTAAGTAAAATTTCGAGTTTAGAAAAGCCCCGTTCTACGCGGGGCTTTTCTAAACTCGAAATTTTACTTCATGCTTAGTCTGGGAGTGGAAACACTTGTTCAAACTTTAAATTTAAGTCTTTTATAAAATCGACTTATGTAATATAATAAATCATTCATTGAAATCATGGAAAAAGATGCAAAATTTTACATAAAATCAACTTTTAGAGTTAACTTAATAATTTGCTTGGTTAATATTCTATTCCTAAGAAAAACAGTAATTAATAAATATTGAAGTTGCATCTAATATAATAACAAACTGTAAATAAATCAACAAAAATCTAGAAATATCGAAAATTTCGATATGTTGAAAATCTTGACGGGGCACTCCCAGACTAAGCATGAAGTAAAATTTCGAGTTTGGAAAAGCCCCGTGTAGAAAATTTGTCGAGGGTCGCGCACGGGGCTTTTCTAAACTCGAAATTTTACTTCATGCTCCACGCGTATAAAACACTGAAATATTGTAAAGTTTAAAAAATACTAGCCTTTATTTTGTTCGGTTGGTTGACAAATTGTGTTGCATCTTCTAATTTTGATCAGTATTATAAGTAAAATTTTGTTTCAAGGCACACTACATTTATTGCCAAAAAATCATGTGAACAAGATCTATTATACATCTTTTCTAGCATAAATATTAAATTAAAATCAACATATCGAGCATTATTGGAGTCAGAAAAACAATGTCCAATATAATAAAATAATAAAAGAATATGCAGCCATTTAAAAATTCAAAGCTGACTTTTATTTGGCAATGAAGTTAATTTTGAAAAAATATATAACTAGTGTCAGTTTATGGTATTGAAACTGCGATTGACTTTGTTTTTTAGTTCATTCAAATCGATCAATAAATAACAGAGTTATAACGTTTTTTATCGAACACCCGGTATGTTGGGTTTTTGGGTATGGAAAATTTGATATGAATGTTTATTTTTGCCTTAGGCATCCCGCAAGGGGGCCTTTTTCCATATATTTTGATCATTTTTAAAGAATCAGTTTATACAAACGTTTCAAATACAATAAATTATTATTTTAATTATCATCAAAATCTTATAAAAACGAAGAAGAAAAGCTACAGTAAAATCTTCAATTAAAATTGTTTTGGCTCGAAATACACCGTAGACCTATGATCCCATAGACTGTTTTTCTTAAAATTGAACGTAGAATCACAAAAAATTAGATTCATCTTTGAAAAACAAAATTTCCACAAATTGGCCCGCCCAAAATTGTTTAAACTAAGCAATCAATGTGTTAACATTATGTTGCATTACAATCTGATCTTCCTGACAGACAATACGTTTGTATAGTTTAAGATCGTCGGCAAAAAACAAATATTTACAGTTTTTAAACATGTTGCTAAAATCATTAATAAATAGCAGCAGTATTTGAAACATTTATATAAACTTGTTTGGTGTTGTAGGCGTTCACTTTGTGGTACATCTTAAATACACTTGTAAGTAAAACACTTTTTACTTACAAGTGCATTTATATAAACGTTTTATTTAAAAAATGGCGGACAAAAGTCTGCAGCGGATACCTAAGACAAAAATAAATATCAACATTGAATTCGTCACACTCAAAGCCCCCATGAACCCTAACATAAATAAAAATAGGAAATATTATAAATCAAAACTAAAACCCAAATAAATATAACAACCGGCTGCAGTAAAATCTACAATTAAAATTAATACGGCTTAAAATTCACCGCAGACCTATAATCCCATGGACTTATTTCTTAGAATTGAACGTAGAATCACAAAAAAATAGACTCACTTTAAGAAAATAAAATTCTTTACAATGCGGTCTGCCCTAATGTAGAGTGCTCATATCCAATTTATATTTCGTGAAATAAAATTTCAATAAATTTGAATAACCCTGTACTTTGTACTATATTGTGAAAATTAAATTTTTATGACACTATCGTGGATGACCTTTGGCCATTTATTAAGCTTTTAATCAATAAATATGCCTGATTAAAAGTAAGATTCATTAGCATCGATAAGGAGGATACTTTTGAAAGTAACAATAAAAAACGTCTTTATCGTTTAAATGATTAGTGGGTTATTACATAACTATTCAAAAATAACATTCACTAAACTTATAAAGAAATATGTTGTAAAATAATCAATAGTTTTTTTTAGGTGTTGACACAATCAACTAAGAATTAGTTACCTTTATAACACACAAATATCCGTACGTGATTACATAAAAGAGATGATTTATAATAACTTTTCTTCCTTTTTTGAGAATCGCGTGAGAATCCATCATTTGGCTTCATTGAAAAGTGACACAAATTGTCATTTTTGTTTGGCCCAAGAAGAGGGTTTCATGCTGGACGTGACCTTTGGAGGTTTTACTTTCTTTCTTATTCTATTGTGCCAAAACGTTTTTTCTTCTTTTAACGCGTATAAATTACAAATGGGTGACACGTAAAAGTAAAGAAGGTGTTTGTGCATTGAAGAAGCGAAAACTACCTGCTAGTAGCCAATTCATTTTGGCCGTTCATATATAAAATATTTGTTTGGGGATAATGTACTTATGTTTGTATAATAAATATTGCATTGTCAATTTGCAAATGTCGTGTTTATTTATGTATAAATATTGGTATTTTATTTTAGGTGTTTCGTTAAGAAAAATAAAATAAATATTTGATTTTATTTATACTTTAAAAATGTTAATTTTCTTAATGTCATACAAATGTGACGTTTAATTGTTTTCTGATTTTATTATGAACTGCTCCAGAGACAAAGTTATTTTTTTTTCTGAGCTCGCAAAAATAAAATAATTAACTTTACTTAATCTCAAAAATGGAATAATTTCATAGAAATTAATTCAAGTAGGTAGTTATACAACATAAACGAAAGTTGTTATGTTTTTTTATACAGAGAGTTTTATGTAACACCGAACATTTTGATAACGAGAATTTTTCTTTTAAGTATACATAAGCATACGTTGTACATTTGCCGACGCTAGGCTTATTAAAAGAATTTAATTTGAAGCTTTAAACGAGTGTTTTCCACTCCCAGGCTAAGCATGAAGTAAAATTTCGAGTTTAGAAAAGCCTGAAAATTTGGTTTGGTCGCGTAGCGCGAAGCGCGGAGCGGCCAAATCAAATTTTCAGGCTTTTGTAAACTCGAAATTTTACTTCATGCGCCACCGGTACAAAACACTGATGCAATGTAAAGTTTAGCGGTGTGTTTTAAACTTCGTAATATGTCAGTGCTTTGTACCGGTGGCGCATGAAGTAAAATTTCGAGTTTAGAAAAGCCTGAAAATTTGGTTTGGCCGTTCCGCGCTTCGCGCTACGCGACCAAACCAAATTTTCAGGCTTTTCTAAACTCGAAATTTTACTTCATGCTTAGTCTGGGAATGGAACACACTCATTTCAAATTTTAAATGATTTTTAACAACGAGTATCTAAGATTTACGACATATATGATGTAATTGGGACATATATACTTGAAAGAAACACTCCCTTTGTTGAGGCATTAATTGCGATTGATTGGCTACAATTTTTAATAGTCATATAGGCAACGCAATTTACACATAACTTTAAAAATAAAATTGTCAAATTGTATTGGATGAACATGTTCAGTGTTACATAAAACTCTCTGTATGTTATTTGTTTAGCGGACTTTTATGGCCCACTTAGAGGTCTCTGTGGCCCCCCAATAATATAATTTTTTCCGTGGCTCCTAAGAAATCCGCTGTGGCAACCTGGTGGGCCATATGGCCCATGTTTAGAATTGCTGCTTTAAATCACCGATTCAATTATACATACAAATTACTTTGACAAACCTGAAACTTTTCACCCTGAAATAAACTATTATTGAATACCTGAATTAAATAAAAACGAGGAAACAAAACAATGTGGATATTACGTTTATATTTATTTCTGAACAAAGCGAAAACAAATATCCAATACGTGATGGTAATTTCGAATTCAGCGTGGACTGTGCGTCTGCAGCGCGTTACAGGTGACAGCAATAAAATATATGGCTTCAGATATAATTTTGTAAATAATGGTACGGCAAAGAGCCCGAGAACGGGAATGAATTATGCAAGTGCGGACACCGTTTTACGTGGTTTGAAATTACAACAAACGCCTCACTTTTTTTATAATGTCCCGAAGTAGCCGTTCCGATAAAACGCGCCACGTGACTCGGATGCAAATATATCGTTTCGCTACCGATTTAATTAATTTATAACTACTGCGGTTAGCCGTATGATTTATTGGTGGCATAATTTAGTTGTTTGATCTTTGTAATGGTATTGTTACTGGTTATTTAATTTTAATTGAACAAGCAGTTCGTGTCAAGAATTGTTATTAATCATTTTCTTAACAAATATTTCCTAATAGGATCAGTCTTCTGTAAATTATAGACTCAGCAGTAGCGGCTCTTCGGTTTTTCGTGTGGCGAGGCAGTGGTTCTTAACGCTTTCAGAATCACGGAATGCTTACAAAACTATAAAATGTTCGAGGCCGAGAGTGGTTTTTAATATAAAATGTAATACCGGTAAACCTATTAACATATTTATCGGTAAATTGTATAAAATTCTCTCTAAAATGTACCGATAATTTACTGTTTTTACCTACCGCTAAAATAGGAGGTTTGGCAGCACTGATGACAAGTAAAATGAGGTATTTTTTATTTCAATATCTCTAATTTTAATAGGCATTTTGTGTATCAATACCAATTTTTAAAATAAATACAACGATGTGTTACTTTGTACACACTACTTAAGGCAAATTGTTGCTTATTACTTAAAGATAAATGAAGTGTAAAAAATGCTGTTGGGAACAAGGTACTTGCTACTGATAGCGTTTAATGATTCGAGGAGTCGATTTCGCCGGTGAATTTAATGCGCTTTTAATAAGGTACCAGGATTCGAAATGGTTGTTTGGGTCACAACCCATTCCCATTAAAAGATCTGATACGAGATTCAACACGCAATTTTCACCTCGTCTATACTGTTAATTCAAGGCGATTACTTAAAAATCCACGGTACTCCACAACAGGAATTTTAAGGTGAGAAAATGAACAGAGGTTTTACAGTTAACTTAAAAATGAGAAAGTTTTCTTCTAATATTACCTGCGTGTAGTAAAAAAATGATGTTCGGAATGATTGATTAGTTTCTATCGGTAGTACAGTTTTAAATGATAGTTATGTATATTTAGAAGCGTAATCAGATATTTATGAGCGTGGCATTTATAGAATACCATTATTTAAATAATTAATACAAAATGTTTAATAAAACTGCTTTGAATCTATGTTATAGTCAACACATTACCTTTCTACCCTGATGTCATGAACTTTTTTCTTTGTTTACTTAATGAAGGATCGTTCAAACAGAAAACATGCAATTGTTTGGCATGTCGATATTTAAAGGAAAGCTTGCATAATTATTTTGATAAGTGTCATGTAAGTACCTACACTTGTAAAAATAATTGAATATGCCACCATATAACGAACGCGCTCAAACACCTATTTTTAATGTTTTAAAGTTCTTTGAACAAGAAAAGAATCGAGTTTTTCAAGGGCAAGAGTGTGTTATTTCGTAAAATGTATTATTAAAGTCATCATATGTTTATATTATTAGATATTATTAGATATTTCTTTAGATATTTGTTGTTTTTATAAAAGAGTTCAATTTGAAGCTTTAAACGAATATTTTCCACTCCCAAGTTAAGCAAGAAGTAAAATTCCGAGTTTAGAAAAGCCTGAAAATTTTACTTCATGCTTGATCTAGGAGTGGAAAACACTCCTTTAAAATTTCAAATTGAACTCTTTTATAAAACAACGAATGTCGGAAAATCTACAGCGTATGTATACTTAAAAGAAAAATTCCCAGTAATATATACTGGACATTTTTCTATTTTTCTAATTATATGTTATTCTCTTCAAAACGTTATAAAAATGTAAGTTCTCACTGACAGATTTAGGAAAATATGGGCACAGACATTCGCTTTCGTCGCTTTATTTTGTTTTTTGTGACGTCACGGTAAAAGGGAAATATGATGACTACACCATTTCGCAAATATCTTTCTAGTTTACTGGGGGGAGATCCTTCCCAAATAGACAGACGACAAAAAGTTAAAGAAAAAAATGGTTATGTATTTATAATACTATTTCGACGTTATTAAAATGATTAAATATGAAAAAGATAATATCTCAAAATCCAAGAGTTCTAACAAAAAGTGTTAGGTATATTAGTAAATAGTAAACATTTGTAGAATGTATAGACGTGAGGATTGGACACAAGGGGTAGGTGTATTTTGAAATTCACTTTAAATGAGTGTTTTATACGCGTGGCGCATGAAATAAAATTTCGCTATTATTATTATTACCTCTAAAATTTTATTTATTTTTTTCAATGGCAAAATAAGTTATGTCAATTTTATAAAATAATTATAAAATTGTCCAAGCCGAAGTTGTTGCTGAAAATGTAGACATTAAACCTATATTTTTAGAAATGTTTCGTATTCGTTGATAGTTAAAACATTTTCATTATAAGGATCCTGATGAAGTAATTCTAGGTCCACAACACAATTTTAAGAATTATTAACAGATTTCAAGAATTAACTAATTCTAACTACTTTCGGATTGTTTTGCAGATTTTAATAGATTTTTTAGTGATAAAAAAAATAAATAAGAAACTTATTTAAGATATGTTACAGTGAATCAGATTTTTCAAATTGAACTTAAATCTAAAGTTATAGATAATGTCAGAAATGAAACTGACAATGATTGTTCGCAACTATACAAAACATTTTCTTTTTATTTTCTAATGCATCTCTCTCAACTATTACAGAGTTCAGTTTTGGAGAATATATTTGAATTTACCAGTATCTGTAGCATCTGTAGAGAGATCCTTTTAAAAACTGATAATTATTAAAAAAGGCGATTACTTAACAATCCTCTGTGCTCCACAATTATATTATATTATACAAGAATTTTTCTAAGTATACTCGTACTTATCAGGCATTCGTTGTTTTAAAAAGTATTTAAATTGAAGCTACTAACGAGTGGTTAAGAATGAAGTAAAATTACGAGTTTAGAAAAGCCCGATAATTTGAATTGGTCGCGTAGCTAAGCGCTAAGCAAAGCATTGCAATTTTATTTAAATTCATCAATTCAGATATTAAACACTTCGGTAATTTTTTCACTATTCAACAAAAGAGGGCACACATTCTTATACCCTCGCCACTTGTTCAACTCGTCCAGGCGTAAATACGAGTCTGCACAAAGAGCTCTTGAAAGTGTATTCCTTATTCCCAGCCCGTCTACAGTTACATTTCTGTTTGTCCGCCCCCGCGACTACCATTCTTTATTTCAATTGTCGATTCTATTATAAATTTAAGAATACACGTTCAAGAGGACACCGTCGTAAAACTACGTAATAGAGTGCATGCCACACACGGATTTATTCAGATCTCTCTCTCAGGTTTTTATTCGTTACTCTCTTTTCATAAAAGCGCACACATGGATGGGTTTTTGTCTTAATTAGGGCGATTTTAATTATTTGTTGTAATTTGTGTAAGTGGTGTTGTAATTGGTGGTAGTACCAGCATGTTTGGTTAGAAATAATTTGTTGGTAAGCATTAGTTTTGGCTATAAAAATTGAGTTTACATGAAAATAATGAGACTAATACATAATTATACAAGATACAAGAATTTCAAAACAAGTACAGGGTTACTCAAAGAGAAGGAACTGATTTCAAACATTTATTTCTTCCAAACAACAAAAGATAGAACCATAATTCTAACGTTTCTGGACAGACAAGAGTTTAAAATTTGAACAGTCTAGACAGAAGATCTAACCACGGCTGCATTGGTGCTGTTATTTTTCATGTTGATTGCCCAGACATCACTCCTTGTGATTATTATCTGTGGGGTAACGTAAAAGATCGCGTTTTTATCCCCCCCCCCCCCCCCACACAAAACAAAAACCCATCCATGTGTGCGCTTTTTTGAAAAGAGAGTAACAAATAAAAACCTGAGAAAGAGATCTGAATAAATCCGTGTGTGGCATGCACTGTATTCAAAAACCTGCAGAAGTTTAAAATTTGAACATTCCAGGCAGAAGTTCTAACCACGGCTGCATTGGTGCTGTTATATTGATTGCCTAGACCTTAATCCTTGTGATTTTTATCTGTGGGGTAACGTAAAAGACAGTGTTTTTATCCCCCTATACCTGACACTTAAAAATCTGCAACATCGAATTGTTAAAGCTGTGAATACTAAATTTGATAACTAAAGACCAGCTGATTCGTGTGTGGCAAGAAATGAGCCATTGTTTTGATATTTGTCGTGTAACACATGGTGCTTATATTAAATGCATAAAAAAATGAGCTTTTCTCTTTCCAGGAACGTTGGAATTGTGGTTCTATCTTTTGTAATTTGGAAAAATACATGTTTGAAATTTGTTCCTTCATTTTGAATAACCCTGTATAATATTTATTTTGTTTTTAATTGTGTATTAGTTTTGTAAAGATTTGTTCGTTAAATAAAAATAAATAGTTAATAGAACGAATCAGGAGCGAATTTAAAGTAATTTTGGGAGGGGGACAATTATCTTTCAGACAGTATTAAAATGTAGGTTAAATTCCACTTATTAATTACTCCTTTAGAATTTTAAATTTTTGTTAATTTAGTTAATTTTTACATTTTTGTCAATTTGTCCTAATTTTCACAGTTCAGCTTGAACTCGAGTTCAACGTTTCTGGTGCAATTGGGCCTTAGAATGACACTAATCGAGAAACAATTTATGGTAATCATTTACAGTTTCTAAGGTTATCAATGCTTCTTTTTTTAATTAAGTGCATTTTTTAAAACAAATGGTTTTGCCTGGCCTTCGTTTTGCAACCATCAGCCAACATCATACATTTTTGCCAAATTAATCATTCATACAATTTAACATACAAAAAGATGTACTGTAGACATTCGCCGTTTTTATTCAGGAGAGATATCTTTTAGATACGAATTTTTTTTGTAAAATTTTATGATGTAGTTGGTTCTAAGGATTTTATTTAAAATGGTATTAATTATTTAAAATGTGTGATTTTTGGTCATTGGAGCAATTTTTTTTTCAAGTATGCTTTTACATATTCCATACAAACATTTGTAAAATTAATGAACATGTGAACAAACCTACGCTGTATATTTTGAACTAAACTTTAAATCAGTTATATACGCGTGGCGCATGAAGTAAAATTTCGAGTTTAAAAAAGCCTGAAAATTTGGTTTAGCCGCGACCAAACCAAATTTTCAGTTGTTTAAAAAAAACGTCATAAACAAAGCTATACTGAAGAGAGATAAATCTCGAAACGCGTCTATAGATGGCCTAAGACATTCGTTTTAATCCAAGTCCTTTCACTTCTAATTTGTTGCTATCTCTCCTTTCATTTTAAATTGTATTGTTAGTTGGTTTGAAGAGAATTTGACCTAAACGTTACATATACTTTAATAGAGCGTTGTAACAAATCAAATTAAATAAGATTTTAAATATTTCATTGTATAATTCAATATCCGGAGGTGTATTTGCACGGGAAGTAGTTGTTTCAATGGATATTTATCGTCTTAAATTGTCTTATTAATTAAGACACTGTTTGCATTATCACGAATAGTTTTTTCGTAATTTTATATATTAATATTCTAGTATTTTATATAGTGGATGTCGAAAATAAATAAATAAATTTAATTTGATCGATTTGTACGAAAAATTCAAAAGTAGTTTCTTTGTTACTATTTGTTCAATAAAGTGAAGAAAAAAAATCATGAAAGAAATAACGTCTTGAATTTGTCATGATTTTTATAATGTTTGTGTCAATTTTATAATTTCAGTCGTTTCTTTGTTAATATTTGTTCAATAAAGTAAACAAATATCAACAAAGAAATTACTTCTTGAATTTGTCATGATTTTTATCAATTATTGTGTCATTTTAAACGTTGCTTAATTTAATTAAATCTGATTTTTTATCGATTTTTATCATTTCTAATTAATTTTTAAATTAATGGTAATCGTTTTTTTACAACTTTCACAGATCTTGTTAATTTATCAGTAGGGTAGAGTAGGGCAAAATTAAGTAGTAGTTTCTTTGTTACTATTTGTTAAATAAAGTGAAAAAAAAAATCATGAAAGAAATTACGTCTTGAATTTGTCATGATTTTTGTAATTTTTGCGTCAATTTTATAATTTCAGTCGTTTCTTTGTTAATATTTGTCCAATAAAGTGAATAAATATCAACAAAGAAATGGCGTCTTGAATTTGTCATGATGTTTATCAATTATTGAGTCATTTTAAACGTTGGTTAATTTAATTAAATCTGATCTTTTATCGATTTTTATTGTTTCTAGTTGATTTTTAAATGAATGTTTATCGTTTTTTACAACTTTCACAGATCTTGTTAATTTATCAGTAGGGTAGAGTGGGGCAGGTTAGGACAGATTTTCATCTTTATGAAAGGTCCACACATTCGGTATTTTCAGGATTGATAGCAATGACAGTTTAACCCTTAGCTGCACCACTTCAATTTTGTAACATAACTGCACATGGGGTCTTCCAGGACCTCAAGTTGAAAAATTGCTTAAAAAATTCTTCTATCCTCTATATATAGGACTACAGAACTGTACAAAAGTGTTAATTGGTACATTATGGACTAGAAAAATCAGCCATAATAGAGAGTTAACTCTTTTCCCTCAAGGATTGAGAAAATAAGTTAAGAACATTTTTAAAATGCATTTTTTCCTTTAAAATTCGTAAAACTCTTATTTAGTTATATGAAGACTTGAAATTCTAGGTAATGGTGTATTTTATACAATATTTCAAAAAAATAAATACAGTACAAGGGCTTCTTTCGAAAAATATATTTATTCTTGCAAAAAAACTACAGTCAAATATATAAAAAGATATTTCCATATAAAAAATGCATATTTTTTAATAAAAATAATTAAATGCCACAGCAATGAAGACATAAATAGAAACGATGTTTTTCGCATATTGGTCGCTTGCATAAGCAACATCCATATTTTGTTTTTTTATCAATCTTTCTGGTACACATCATACATCGTTGCTTCCGGTCAAACTCTACCATTTGAAATTCTTCCTGATTAAAAATTGTATCTCTTTGTTCCAGTAATGAGTTGATGTTTATCTTCAACTCTTTATGAAGCAGTTCATTTTGTAATCTTCTCTTCAACATTGGAGTGATTAGATAAAGAATAACTTTCTTCATAGCAATAATGGCAGTGGTACTTGTCCTGTCGCAATCCTCGCCTAATTTCAATTTCCATAATATTCTTGTATTTACCATAGCTTGATCTACAATTCCATAGAAAATACGCATAAGCCATTTATTGGTTCTTCGGGTGACCGTATATGTGTTACACAATTGATCAAAGGTGTCTGTTCCACCATTAGTGTCATTATAGTGCAATATTATATTTGCCTTGCCATTTATAATTTCTGTTGTATGCATGAATGTCGAAGCAACCAATACTATTTTATTCCTTCTCGGTGTATAAGATAAGAGAGTAATATCCGGAGAAAAACAAAACTTTGTTTCAGGTGGTGAAGAGCTGGCAATTTACATTTCAAGAGGGATTTCTTTTTTATTTTTCCTGATTGTCCCAGTAATAATTATATCAAAAGGTTCTTTTGTCATCCTCTGCAACAATGGAACTGAAGTGAACCAATTATCACACGTAACTGTTCTATTCGTTCCATGAATTGGTTCACTTATTTTCTCAAAGAAGTATTCTGAGACTGGTAATTTATTGGTGTTTTCTGTTGGTGCTGTTTTTCCCAGGTATGGTATGGCAAATATCAAGTATGCTGTGGTGGCATCATTTAACGTTAATAGTTTTAGTCCATATTTGTCAGGTTTCGACTTCATATACAGTCTGAAGATGCATCGCCCACGAAAACTCAACAATTGCTCGTCTACTGTACATTTTGAACTAGGCTGATAGTACTTCCCACAGTTGTTCATGAAAATGGTCCAGATTTCCCTAATTGCAGAAAATCGATCATTTACATCCCTTTCTTCTTTATTATCAAAGCGTAAACAAGATTGCAGGAAGACAAATCTGTTTCTGGATAAGACGCAACGGTAAAAATGCATGCCATTAGTTTGACTCCATAATTCGTTGACATCAACATGGTTTGACTTCCATAAACCGGAATATAACAGAACACCTATGTAAGCCCCGACTTCAACGTCATCGGTGTGATGATGATAAGAAGCATCTGCGTCTTTTGCTATAATTTCAACAGTACTTTGCTCTATTTTATTATTGGTATACTCAACTATTAGGTTGATCATATCTTTGCTAAACAGTAAATCCCAGAATTCTTCAATTGAATCATTATTCTCAGCTCCACCAATTATCTCAGCTTTCTTGAAAGAGAATGCTCTCAGATCTCCGTGTAACATACCTCGTACTCGATGAAAACCCGTTTTTTCCTAGCAATGTAGTTTTCGGTCGACCTCTAGTTTTGGTTCTAGATGAATTTTGAGCAGATACTTTTGGATTATTTCGTTCTCTATATCTCGAAGCACGATTAGTGTTGACTGCAGTCTCGACTTCATCATTCAAATCATGGTCCGAAAAATTATTTTCAGAGTTATCTGAGTTTGAAACCGACTGCTTGGTATCTGAATCACTCTCGATAGACCATTCGCCATCACTAGATGAAGAGAATTCTCGATCAAACAGTAACTCTTCACGCTGTTGTCTTACCCTCAGATTGCGAGCCATCTGATAAAAATCATAAAATAAATATCTACAAATGTTTTCAGGAAAGAAAAATAAAACATTTTTTTACTTAAGCGTCAAATCATACATTCACTAATATATACATGTATTATTATTTTTATTATACACGAAAAATAAATATAATATAAATATAATACTGATACGAGTTCGTTTTATTTTTATGAAATATAAAAAATTTTGAAATTGGAAATATATCGAAAATATATATTATATCATTATCCTAATAATTATTTTACAGATTTTAGATAAAAACCTACCTTTAAATTATGAAAAAACAACGAAAACGAACAAATTAACGTCGTACTCAATTAAACGGGTATGCACTACTGGGGTCTTTGAGGACCCCACGTGTTTATAAACGTGGATAGACGTAAACTGTATGCGCGCGCAGTGACCGGAACCCCATCACTACTTACTTTAAGCGCTCTACTTCTAAATCAGGGCATTAGTTTTATGATATTTCAAAATGTTAAATAATTAAAAGTACTTTTAAGAAAGGATGGGGTCCCTCAGGACCCCCAGATGCAGCTACGGGTTAATTGACGAAATCACAAGATTTAAGTCTATCAGAAACATCATAAAGTGCTGCCTAAAGTAAGTTTTGTGCTTGTTAATGGGCCCATTCAGCAGAGACAACAGTGGAGTTTACTGCCAACTGTTGAGGAATTCTCTGATGACCGGATTGTTAATCGTGACTGTGTTTGGGATTTTTGCAATCGTACAAAATAGACTGACCGGAGTACCGTTCATTAGATACCAACATACATCACAAATACATTCAAACATGTTGAGTGTTGAACACTTTGATGAACGGGCACTTCAAATTGTTGACGAAGTATGTTAGAGAATAGATATTTGTGCACTACATAAACCATATTTCATTCCACTTGAACATTAGGAAATATACAGGGAATTTTTCTTTTGAGTATACATATTCAAACGCTTTTTTTAAAATGGTTCAATTTAAAGCTTTAAACGAGTGTTTTCCACTCCCAGGTTAAGCATGAAGTAAAATTTCGTGTTTCACGCTTTTCTAAACTCGAAATTTTACTTCATGCGCCACGCGTATAAAACATTGATTTCAAGTGAGGTTCAAAACATTCTACTTAAATTTGATTTCAAGTTAATAACTTTTACAAATATTTATTTACTCTAAGCAAATTTCGCACTTTCAAAATTCGAGCAAATTCTTTCGGATATGAAAGTAAATTTAAAACCAAATTTTCAGGCTTTTCTAAACTCGAAACACTGAAATATTGTTAAGAAGTGAACTTCACTTGAAATCAGTGCTTTATACGCGTGGCGTATGAAGTAAAATTTCGAGTTTAGATAAACCTGAAAATTTGGTTTGGTCGCTCCGCTTCACTTCGAACTCTGGGATTAACTCAAGTTTTTGTCGAATTGATCCCCGTACATTGTCTTTATATGTTCTGTTATGTAAATTAATATATTATAATTTACTCTAAAATTAAAATTAATTATAATTTCATGCGAAACATTACCATAAAAAAAATTAAACAAACGTAATTAAAATAATGTACGTACACATAAGAAGAAAAAAAACGTATTCGAAGTGAAACACACATAACTCCCTAAGGATATGTGTACCTTTCCGTGTAAAATTACACGCTAAGCCCAATGTTAGCGTATCATTTATAAAACTCTTTCGCCGCGGCTAAAGTTAATTAAATTCCGTCCTGCATTTTTTATACAAATTACACTTGCGTGCGTCCGCTCTTTTCCAATATAACTGTTAATAACCTCATACAAAAAAGCGTATTAATAAATTTGCACGTTCGTTCTGTGTGGGTTTTGAATTTGATTAAATAAATGATCCTAATATCCTTAGGTTAAACGTTAAAGTCATTAAGTATATGGGAAATAAAAATAAATGACGAGTTTTACTTTTAAATCAAAGGCATCGTATTGATTTCGATGATATCATTTCTTTAAAAGTAAAATCCAGTAAGTACATAAATAATTAATATCGTCTTGGTTCTGATGATATACAGTGGGTGGCTAATTTATTAGTTACACTCAGGGTTGTTAAAATTTTTATTTTTCATTTTAATTAAACCAAACAGTTTTTTTAACAAAACGTGTTTTTTTTTAATTGAAACAGCGTTTAAAACATTAACGATTAAAAACATGTTTAAAACGTGTTTAAAACATGGTTAAAACACGTTTAAAACGTGTTTAAAACAGAACATACAGGTCATTTTTCTTTTGAGTATACATATTCCGATAATTACAACGTTTTTTAAATTTGCGGAAATTCGTTGTTTAAAGGCGGTTAATTTGGGGCTTTTAACGAGTGTTTTCCACTCCCAGACTAAGTATAAAGTAAAATTTCGAGTTTAGAAAAGCCTAGGAATTTGGATTGGCCGCGTAGCGAAGCGGAGCGGCCAATCCAAATTAGGCTTTTCTAAACTCGAAATTTTACTTCATGCGCCACGCCTAAAAACACTGATTTACAGTGAAGTTCAAAAACACACACATACAACAACAATTATAGACAACCTAATATACGTTACAGTTATTGGGTTGCCTATAATCACTGTTTTAAACAATTTGTTCAGCGCAGAATTTCACTCACGTTTTATTCACATCTACTTATTAGATTGCTAAAGCCGTATATTTTAAACTTTGAGATATTTCAGTGTTTTATACGTGTGGCGCATGAAGTAAAATTTCGAGTTTAGAAAAGCCTAATTTGGATTGGCCGCTCCGCTTCGCTACGCGGCCAATCCAAATTTTTAGGCTTTTCTAAACTCGAAATTTTACTTCATGCTTTGTCTGGGAGTGGAAAACACTCGTTTAAAGATTCAAATTAAAATCTTAAAAAAAAAAACAACGAATATCGTAAAATTTACAGTGTATGCATTTCCTGAAAGAAAAATTCCCTGTATTTAAAAATAACATTTATACACACATAGTTGTGATATTTTATTGTAATAAAATATTAGGTTTAATAATGTAATTTGAAATATCTTTAACAATTTAACTAACATTTTAAAATGTATACAAAAAATCTTAATGAAGTAGTAAAGAATATAATTTAGCAAATTTAAGATAATAAAAAAACGTTTTAAACAAATTTAACGTTTAAAACAAAACCGTTTAAAACACGACGGCTGTTTTTAAACATGTTTAAAACACTGTTTTAAAACAAAGTGTTTTAAACATAACAACCCTTGTTACACTATAATTTTTAGTATTATTTAAGATTCATCCGCTCTTAATTTATATTTTTTTAATATTTTTATTCTGGCAATACTGTTATTTTGCAGTCACAGTACTGTTTGTCTAATATAACGACAAACATCAGAAATAAACAATTTAATTCAAACCTTCATCCAGAAATAAACAAAATCTTACAGAGAATTAAAAGAAAATATTGAAAATGCATTCAAAGTATGCAAAAAGGGTGCAAGCTGTAATTGACGCCATGGGAAGTTCTACTAAATATTATGAGATTTATCAAAAACATTTGTATTGTGCGCTTTCTCAAATATGCATTTTTTTAAAAGATTATATTTTTAATTGTATTAGCAATTCCTAATTTACCTAAAAATAAAAAAGTATAAATTCGCACTGTTTTAAAATGTTATGCGGCTTCAGGGTGATCTCAATCAAGTGTAAGTAATAATTTGGCCACCCACTTGGTTAAAAGTAAATTAACCCAGGAATCGAATTCTGAATGATTGAAATCCAGCTCTGGTAAGTACATAAGAAACTAATAGCACTTGATGATTTTCACTGTTAAACTGATGATATATGTAAGAAGTTTTCATTAAATAGAATTGAATAAATTTTAACTTTTACTTTTAAACCGATGATAAGTAAAGGAATGTCGATAGAATGGAATTGAATTAATCTTTAAAATAGATTAATTTAGATTTCGGTGTAATTTGTGTGTGTGGTAATGGAATTTTCTGCGTTCTAAGTTGTAAGGCGAGGAGTGAAGATTGGTAATGAAATATTAATGGGTTTAATTTTTCTTTAGGTCACGGTTGTTTTATTTTTTATTAATTACCATCAAGGCGTGTGTAGGTAATTTATTTTGAATTAACTTACTCATTACTTACTCAGCAGCGTCTATGAGATACAAAGTAACACTGAATTTGTAATAAGTAATGACATGTATTTTTAAGTATACATATCCCGATGTATACGCTGTCAATTTTCAGGCATTCATCGATTTTATAAAAGAGTTCATTTTGAAGTTTCTAACGAGTATTTCTTTTCTTTGATTAAGCATTAAGTAAAATTTCGAGTTTAGGAAAGCCTGAAAATATCGTTTTAAAGTGCAGTTGAAAATATACTACTTAAGTTTAATGTCTCGTAAATAAAAGTCCTACGCTTAATGCTTAAATAAGAAGTGGAAACACTCGCTAGAACCTTTAAATTGATAACTTTTTTAAACACAACGAATTCCTGCAAATTTAATGTTACGTCACCGTAACAAGAAAGTAATGCATTTATTTACATTGCAAATCGCAGATATTTTCATTTAAAGGCGAGTTGTATGATCGATCGAACACCCGGTATATGTATACCTAAAAGAAATATTCCTGTATCATTATTTCTGATATTTGCGCTTCGTTTTTGTTAATTGAGTTTAGACCAATATTAAATAAGTCTACAAAAAGAACTGAAACTGCCTTTTTCATCTCAGCTAGAAAATAATTTAATGGATATGCCTTCATTAGAAGTAATAAATAAGAAGTCAATATCGAGTGGGTAATTATTTTGTAATAATATTGTATGAGCAGTGTACCAAAACGTATTTTTGTCAACATTTATTTAACAATCTGATTCACTGAATGAGTTTGTAAATATAACAAATTTATTTCGTGCAATCTATTGTTGATTAAGCACGCGGCCTAGTCAGTAAATTCGATTTGAGCAATAAACAACTCGCGAAGGAAAAAGCCCATAAAGAACCTCCTCCATCCAACAATGGTATAATTACATATTTTCCTACGTACGCCCATAAATCCCGCCAGGAACCACGATTCCACAGCAATAATACATTCCATCCTAAATCAAAACCAAACAATACTCTATTACATAATAATTCCGATTTTTTCTCTCTTCAATAAAGCCCGTTTAAATCAAATAAGTTTGAATACCTCCTCGCAATAGTAAATAAATACTTTATATCAGTGGTGCGCAAACCGTGGGCCCCAGAGGGGTCGCGAGAACTTTTCTCGGAGACGTCAATTTTAAAGAAATTTATTTGACTAAAAATATAATGGCTTTTCTTCCAAACGTTTATTAATCGTAACTAAATTGACAAATGGCGCATCGAGCTCATCAGTAAGTTGACTTTTTTTATCAAACTTTACAAATTGATACTTTTAATCGTTTAATACACTTCTGTAGACATTGTTTAAACAATCACGAACGAAAATAACTCAAAATAATGCGGCCAAAAATTGGTTTGATTGTATTAATTTTTGCTTTTTTGTTAAACTTTACAAATCCCTACTTTTAATTGCTTAATACTCATTTTTAGACATTGTTTAATCAATTACTAAAGAAATTAACTTAAAATTAAGCCGGCAAAAAGTGGTTATGATTTTTTAAATTATTTGTCACATTCGAAACGCATCGAGCCCAGCAATAAATTGATTTTTTTGTTAAACTTTACAAATCCATACTTTTAATTATTTAATATTTTTTTTTAGATATTGTTTAAGCAATCACCAATTAAATTAACTTAAAATAACGCCGGTAAAATGTAGTTATGATTTTTATAATATTCGTCACATTCGAGGTGCATCGAACCTAGCAATAATTTGATTTTATTTGTTTAACTTTACAAATCCCTATTTTTAATTGTTTAATGCCTTTTTTTTAGACATTTTTTAAACAATTACTAAACAAAATTAACTCCAAATAACCCGGGAAATGTGTACTGTGGGAAATAACTTAAAACTAGTTATCAAATAAAATCTGTCATATATGAAAAGCGGTAATCACAATGGACTAATGTTGTATTATTTATTTCATTTAACTTATTTTATTTTTGGCGATTGCGAAATGAATGAATTTCTCCTTATTTGCCACTAAAAATAACAGGTAAATTAAAATTGCTAGAGGGCCATGGTGGATGCGCCGGGACATTGCCAACTTTACAGACAATTTATAAAATTCTTATTTATTTTATTTTTACACTAAAATTTAAGATATTTTCTGACTTGGTATGTATATAAAACAGTCCTGATCATTTATTGAGAGACCAAATTGCAGATTGGAAATAATTGGAGTAGAGGGATGATATTAGCAATTACAGAGGTATTGCAATTCAGTCCTCAATTCCAAAAGTCCTAGACAAGCTAATATCGATTAAATTGGCATGCTCAACAAAACATATTTTAATAAATGAGCAGCATGGATCTACCACTACTAACTTAATTATGTTCCAGGATTATATAGTGAGATCGTTTGATGCTATTTATTTAGATATGTCAAAGGCATTTGATAAAGTTTTCCATGCGGTTCTATTATTTAAATTGAAATCTATGGGCTTTAACCACTCTACTATATCTTGACTACAAAGTTTTCTATCTAATCGTAGTCAATGCGTTAAAATTAGAAATTATTTCTCTAATGCTTTCTTGGTCCCATCTAGTGTTCCACAGAGATATCACTGCGGCCCCTTATTGTTTCTTCTATTTATAAATAACATTTCTCAATCAATTCATCACTCAAGAATTTTGTTGTTTGCAGACGATCTCAAAATATTAGCTGGTAGCTGACTGGTGTCACTCTAATGGTCTTAATTTCAATCTGAATAAATGTAATTGCATTACATTTTCTCGTAAGCAAACCCTGACCAACTTCAATTATATGATAAAAGAGAAGACTATAGCAAGAACAGAGTTAATTAAAGACTTAGGTGTTTGGTTCTGTCATAAATTTAACTTCTAGCGATCTGTCGGCCTTTTCTCTAAACTTCGCATATGTTTGCTCCCATCTTCAATATGCATCTTGTATATGGTCACCTTATCAACAAACATTTAGCAAGAAAATTGAGACTGTTCAAAATAAGTTCATTAAAAATTTAAGATTTAAACCAGACTTTAATCACAATTTAATTTTTTTTAAACATTAATAATCTGTGCTGCAGGCGTCATTTCGCAGATATGTCGTTACTATTTGGTATTGTTAATGGAAGTATCGATTGTCCCCCATTACTTCTCAAAATAAATGTTGCATTTAAGTCTGATGGTCGCACAAGCCGTAAATCAGTAGAAAAGGAGATACTGCGGTCAGTAAGTGGGGTAAGACAGACAATACAGCGTGTCCGTTTTCTGAGCGGCGCTAGAGGATCTCGCTTATTTGAAGAGATAGAGAATCGGTTAAATGGGGGTAAAGTTACGTGTTGCGAAACTAGTCGGAATAAAGATTTTAATTTGTGAAAAAATAGCAAGTGCTTTTCCCTTCAATAACTCTACATACAATGTTGTTTCATACTTGACCACATAAAGGCCAAAATCGAACATTTATTTTCTTATTAAATTGTGTTTGTGGCAGCAGCCTAGCAATTTCGTTCTTCCATTATGCTTGTTTATATTCCATAAACTATAATTTATTAATCGAAGAATGACTTCCCAAACAAATTGACATTATTTTCGGTTTCCCATCAAGCACAAAGGCGAAAAAAAATCAACCATCATCCAAACTCCTTGTAGCAGCGATCTGTTTGTTCTTGCCACACAGCAATCACATAAAAATCGCATCTTGTGATTTGAATGCGTAACTAGACATTCTCATTCTCATTAGGCACTTAACGCGGCCCCGTTTTTACCTAATTTATGTCCTTGCACGTCCGTAAATATAATAATGACAAGACCTCTGGTACTTTTTTCGTCGCGGGTTTTCATGGAAACGAATCGCGTGTTTTCGGGATGATGGAGGTGCCCAATAATTACACGATGCTGATGCTGATTGTAAATATTAAACTCACGAATTATTGCCTTTTTTTCGATGGACCCGAAACCCGACAGTCAGGTTTGTTATTGAGGATGAGATGAAAGGAGCTGCGCGGTAGATTTTAGGATTTGTTTGCGTTACAAATTAGCTTCATTAAGAATGATTTTGTAAGATAAATACTTAATTTACAACTGCGTGTTAAGTGTTTTATATAACAATCTATAAAAACATTGTTTATCAAGATATAACCACTATCTATAACTGCAATTGCTCTCTAAGAAAGAGTCAAAATATTTGTTAAAACTTATATGAATCTCAATTATTTTCAAGTGAAACATCCAAAATATACGTTTTCTTGATGTCCAGGGGAAGGCGAGCAATTTCAAGGGCAATGCTGAAAAATTATGATCAATTTTAAAAATTATTGAAAATTCATGATAACCCGTCAGAATGTTTAAATTAACGAAAATCATGGAATTTCTTGTGACGCGTCAAAATTTTAAAAATCAATGAAAATCTTGGAAAGAACTGGAAAATTGACGAAAAGTATCAACATTTTTAAAATGAACGAAATACTAAAAAAATCAGGAATTTTAACAATTAAAGAAAATCTTGGGAAAGTTACGAAAAGGCAAAAAATTCTGACGGTTTTACGAATTTAGAAGATTTTAGTTCAATATCAAAATTCTCAATTTTTTTATAAGTTTCCACAAACTTATAAAAAATTCTCAAATTTTGAAATTGAACTAAATAAAATCTTCTAAATTCGTAAAACCGTCAACATTTTTGTTAAAGGAAATCACGAAAAATAATATAATAATAATAAAAATAATATATAATTGTGAATTAAATTCAAAACAACTAATTGAACTTTGTTTCATCAATCTTTTATTAAATAAAATCATAAAAATATTTATTGAAAATTAAAAAAAGTCCTTATTTACACATCCATTGAAAAATTGTCGATAGTGTACAAATTTTTAAAAATGTCGAAAAGTAATAAAATGTACACAATTGGGAGCATTCTGAAAAAGTGTGAAGAATTTATTGATGCACACATTAGATTTTTTTTATTAAATGGACAGTATATTTTTAACTTTGTTATAAAAGTGTTTTATATGCGTGACGCATGAAGTAAAATTTTGAGTTGAGAAAAGCCAGAATTTGGATTTGAACTCTGTGCGTATAAGTCCAAATTCTTCAGGCTTCTCTCAACTCGAAATTTTACTTCATGCTTAATCTGAGATTGAAAAACACTCGTTAGACAATTATTAATAGTTTTTTCAAGAATTTCTTTCTTTTATAAAATTTTGTCCGGACCTCGAAGTGCAGGATAACTCAATTTTGATTAGAATATTGGATTCATCATTTCATTTTTTTGATAAATTAATATCACTACAACATTACAGAAAAAATATATGAGGTATTTGAATATTCATTGAGAACGTCCTTTTTCGTGTATGGTCAACATATGCAAGTGTAAAATATTAGGTCTTATACAAAAAAAAGGTTGTGCGGACGGTTTAAATATTTTTCAATTTATACATGAACATTTTATTAAAATTAAAAGGTAAATTAATAAATAAGGTACATATTCATGTTTGAGGTGCGTATAATTGATTTCAAATCATAGTTAAATATGTTTCACCACTTGAAAGATGAGAAACTTGTTCAAGATAGTGCGTATAATGTTTACTTACCAAGTATGCGATTCTCGTCAAGATAATTCTTACCTGAAAATTGAAAAAAAATGTGTAGGATTTCTGTATTCTTTATCTTCATAAATTGAGCGATTTTTCAACATTTCAATTTGTTTTTTGTATTTCCTTAATTTTGTGTTGAAATTAGATGAATAAAAAAATAATCGAGATATTTCTATTTTTTTTACTAATTATTTATTAGACTGGATTCAATTTTAAACTAATTCTTTCTTAAAATAGTACATAAACGCATTTTTTTTTAACTTAAACAAAGGTATATCTCTTCAAATCGAGTATTATCAATAAAATAAAATAAAATTAAGATTAAATTTAGCTCAAAGTTCAGAACTATTAGCCCAGTTATTTGAAAAATCAATATTGATTATTATGAAGCATTCAATTTTTTTAACATCAATAAATTGATAAGTTTCATAAATTAGATTGTTTTGCTGATTCTATTTATACAGGGAGTTTTTCTTTTAAGTATACATACCCCAATTACAGTGTAAATGCTCTAAATGTTCAGATATTCGTTTTTTTTTTAACTTGAAACATTAAGCGAGGGTTTTCCACTCCCAGGTTAAGCATGAAGTAAAATTTCGAGTTTAGAAAAGCCTGAAAATTTGGATTGGTCGCGTAGCGCGAAGCGCGGAGCGGCCAAACCAAATTTTCAGGCTTTTCTAAACTCGAAATTTTACTTCATGCGCCATGCCTATAAGCCACTGATTTCAATTGAAGTTCGCTAGTTCACAATATTTCAGCGTTTTCAGTGTTTAATACGCCTAGCGCATGATGTAAAATTTTCAGTTTACTTCAAATTTAGGACAAACTAAGCGGAATATTTTCATTATTGATTTTTAAACTGGGCGTATTTTCAAGTTAAGTTGGTAATTATTTAAATGAAATAAAATTAAGATTAAATTTGGCTTATAGTTACAGAACCATTAACCTAGTTATTTGAAAAATCATTATTGATTATTATAAAGCATTCAATATTTTTAACATCAATAAATTAATAAGATTCCTAAATTAGATTGTTTTGCTGATTCTATTTATACAGGCAGTTTTTCTTTTAAGTATACATATCCCAATCACAGTGTATATGCTCTAAATGTTGAGATTTCGTTGTTTTTTTTTAACTTGAAACTTTAAGCGAGGGTTTTCCACTCCCAGGTTAAGCATGAAGTAAAATTTTGAGTTTAGAAAAGCCTGAAAATTTGGTTTGGTCGCGTAGCGCGATGCGCGGAGCGGCCATACCAAATTTTCAGGCTTTTCTAAACTCGAAATTTTACTTCATGCGCCAAGCGTATAAGACACTGATTTCAAGTGAAGTTCGCTTGTTCACAATATTTCAGCGTTTTAAGTGTTTAATACGCCTGGCGCATGAAGTAAAATTTCGAGTTTAGAAAAGCCTGAAAATTTGGTTTGGTTTGGTCGCGTAGCGCGAAGCGCTGCGCGCTTCGTGCTACGCGACCAAACCAAATTTTCAGGCTTTTCTAAACTCGAAGTTTTACTTCATGCTTAATCCGGGAGTGGAAACACTCGTTTAAAGCTTCAAATTTAAATCATTTAGAAAAAGCATATGCATATGCATGTACGTATCTTTGATCGTAATTTGCTGCATACTAATTTAGGAAGTGCTTACTTTAAGTAATATACATTTAAAATTATGTTCACGTATAAGTTATGTTTTGCAATAATAAATCTGTAAAAAATTGGAGATTTGCTGTTTTCCCAAATTAATGAGATAAAATTTGTAAAAATTATGCAAAATCCTGTAAAAAGCTATGATTGGCAGAAAATCATAAATATTGAAAACTATTACAATATTTAAAATGGGACGAATAGTAGGAATTTGTGGAAATGAGTGGAAAAAATTATTCCTTAATAAAATCAATTAAACAGAACTAATGTTTGTATCAAAGTCCTTAATGTTGCGGTTTACTAGAGTGAGACAGACTCTGCTCATCTATTTGCTAGAATGAGATAGACCTATATTTCTATTTCCAGCATAAAAAGGTAAACGTATTATATCATGGACATTTTTTTCCAATGAATTTTGAGCTTATTGAATGCAGAATGTACGGACACCCTTGAATTTTACGTGTACGAAACTTGTTTTCGTTGACTAAGAAGGAGAATATAAATGACTTCAAAAATAGCTATTTTCAGGTATCTTAATCGTTTCAAATTGGTGACATTAAAACCCCCAAGTTTTAGGATTATTTTGATGTATTATGTAATATTGTCCCATAATCAGAACATGAATTGTGCTGAAACTAGTGACTACCAAAAACGTTGGATTTTAGCCATAATAAATCGCAACCCAAATACTATTTTAACAAATGTTTTCCACTCCTTGATTAAGCATTAAGTAAAATTTAGAGCTTAGAAAACCTGAAAATTTAGAATTGCCGGCGCAAAGATGACATAATTATGTTAGCTTATTAGAACGTCGGATTGGACCTCTCAGCCAATGACAGCATTTCTACGTATCTGTTAAAGTAACTCTTAGACAAGGAAAGAAATGTGCCTCTTACAACTCTCAATACTCGATATAATATTTTTAACCCTCTTAGATTAAAACTCAATCTTTCCTTGATAAATAATTTCACAATTTTCTAACCACATGTCGTTATCAAAATGTGTCGAGGCGTTGACGGATTCCATTAAATTACACGTTACCACCCAACTACCGTTTCCTTTGTAGTAGAAGTTGGTAGCGTTGGGCGTCAGCCCGATTTGTATATTTTAATTAAATTTGTATATAATTATAAGTGAGGGAACTCGAGAAATCATATACAATCAAACACTTAACACTAAACTCAGGGGGTAAAATATGTATCTTTCAACATGCTTTTTTTTAATTCGAGAAATTAATAAGACTGTTGAAGTGTTTTTATATTTCAAACATCCGCATACACTGATGTTAAAATGTTTTATTTCATGAAAATTGTGCTTTATGTAGATAACTAACATCTGGTAGAAATGAATTTAGTTTCAATACATTACATTCTATGTACATTCATATATTACATTCTTGTTACTCTTGAAAGCTTAACATAAAATTTTGAATTGGATTTCTTGCGAATTTTTAATAAATTAACTAATTCGCATATATCAGGAAAAAAATATTCTTTCGATTGGTGTCATTATAAACCCGCTAAGTTAAAATGAAGAGCAGCAATCTGCGAAAAACCTTTTTCCCATATTTATTGCTTATGTTCGGTTTTGGAATATTTACCACGTATATACAGGGTGTCCGTATTTTGACAGAATGTATGGAAATCTCAGTTATTTAAGGAGATTGAGAGTCAGGTAAATTGGGGAAATGTTGCGTATTTTAAGGCCTAAAAATAATGTAAAAATATTTTTGAAATATTTCTTTTTGTTTTCGAGATATAAACAAAATACAATTTTTTTGAAAAATCGTTTAATTTTTGTATTCAAAAACTACTGAAACTGGACATTTCGAACTTTAACAATATACAGGGACTATTCAATGAGGAATCTTGGTAAATATTGATCACCATCACATCTAAGCGTTATATATGTTTAACTTTACTGTAAATCAGTGGTTTATACGCGTGGCGCATGAAGTAATTTCGAGTTCAGAAAAGCCCCGTGAAAATTTTCTGCGCGGGGCTTTTCTAAACTGGAAATTTTAATTCATGCTTAGTCTGGGAGTGAAAAACACTTGTTAGTTTAAAATACATCACAACTGTTAAAATATGTATCGTAACTGTTACAAAGAAATACAACAACATGGCGATCTCATTATAGTTTAATTCAAACTCGTGTCAAGTTGGCACGATTGGTTAAATGTCGGCGAATACTGACTCATGCCAATTGTCATTATAGTTCAAATGTTGGCTACCGCCGACTTATGTCAACTGTTATTATAGTCTAAAAGTTGACTGGCGCCGACGTATGTCAACTATCATTATAGTCCAAATGTAGGCTGACGCCGATTTATGTCAAGTTGAGACGATGGACTTGTATGTCAAATGTCAATATAGTCTAAATGTCGGCTTGCGCCAACTTATGTCAAGTTGGCAAAATGGACTTAATAAATGGACTATTTCGACTATTCTAGTATTATGACTGTAAGTCACTTGGTTAGCTGTCTTTTAACTTATTAGTATTTTGTTATTAAATCACTACATTGACTGTATTTGATTTAGTGATTTAAGTGACTTACAACCATAACATCACAATAGCCGAATACAGTCCATAGAAAGACATAATCAGACAAACTCCTAACATAGTCAAAAGACAGTCAATTAAGCCACTTACAGTCACAATACTCAAAATATGGTCAATAAAGATATAATATATAATATAAAATCCTATGACAGTCCAAAGACAATCAAGCAATTTATTAAGATGTAAAATGTCAGACCAGTATTTCGTTGATAAACAAATACATCTTCTATCAGTACAATAATTAATTAGCTGGTTGCCCATCTTCAGGGGTGATATGTGAGCAAATTATGGGTCCTAGGAGTTGTCAAATGAGTAAGTTACTCAACTGTTTCCAAGGTACTCTTTACAATAAAACGAAAGATTAAAATTTTACATATAAAATGTACAATAAACTAGTAGTGTGGTACATCATTGAATTCAGAAAAAAATATTCTTCCAAAAGATATGAAAATTAAAAATGGCGCCTATAAGAAAAACTAAAGTTGACTATAGTCCCTGGGCAAATGTTATAGTTATCTTGAAATAAAATATGTTACTAGATTTCTCGTTAAAAAGTGCCTTTATAATGTCAAAGTTGTAAATGTCTAGATTCAATAGTTTTTGAATAAAAAAATAAAAACGAAAATTCAAAAAATCCGTTTTTTGACAATATCTCAAAAACTAAAGAAGATATTTCAAATTTGTTTTTAGATTATTATTAGGCTCTAAAATACGCAATTTTGCAATTTAACCGACTCTCTATCTCTTCAAATAACCGAGATCCCCATACATTCTGTTGAAATACGGACACCCTGTATAATTGCATAATTTCACTAATTTGGACACATTTTAGTTAATCTAAAAACTTGATTGTATTGAAGTTTGATTTATATTGCCAATATATATTTAAATTCAGATATACTCAATGACATTAGAAGCGTAACACCAAGAAGGAATGATTTTTTTGAATTCATATTTTAGCAACAGAGTGACTATATTTAAAGCATACATTAATAACAATTTCAACCTTGTGCCTTTTATATTTATTGTGAAAAAAAAAAAAATTCACTTTTTCTTTTTTGATAAAACTATTTATATGAGCTGTTTAGTACAGATGTTTTTAGTTTACGTGTTTCCGTTGAGTGTGTTAAGCTTAAATAAAATGCCTCGAGTCCGAAGACGTCCACAATATCACCATTTGAGCGATTTTGACCGGGGTCGAGTTGTTGCTTATCGAGATGTCGGTATGTCCTATCGCGAAATTGCCCGCCGTATTGATTCCACTGCAGCAACTGTAATACGTGTGTATCAGGTATGAACAGAAGAAGGTAGAGGAGCAAGAAGAAGACCAATTGGTCAACCAAGGCGTACCATAGAACGTCAAGATCGGCGCTTAAGACAAATAGCCCTGCGAGACCGTTTCGCTACTACGCGTCAAATCGGTGATCAATGGATTGGAGAAGAAGGTAGGCCCGTTAGTATGCGAAACTTATATCGCCGCATTCAATCCTTTGGGCTTCTTTCGTACCGTTCAAGATTAGTGCTTCCTTTAACAGCGAGACACTGTCGCCAAAGGTTGGACTGGTGCAGAGAACGGCAGCATTGAGAGGCAGAATGGCACGATGTCGTATTCAGCGATGAATCACGATTTTGTCTAGGCACGCATGATGGCCGTAGAAGGGTACGACGCTACCGTGGAGAACGACCTGATCTTAGGTTTGCTATTGAGAGGCATGTACACAGGACTGCTGGAGTATTGGTTTGGGGCTATTGCTTATGGTAGTCGATCACCTCTTGTATTCATTCGAGGCAGTATGACAGCTGCGCGTTATGTTGAAGACCTCATACGACCGACTTTGTTGCCTTATTTAGATGGCCGCCCAGACGTACTTTTTCAACAAGATAACGCACGTCCCCATATTGCTCGTCGAACTATGAACTTTCTTAATGAAGCTGGCGTTAATGTTTTGGCGTGGCCGCCCCGTTCGCCGAATTTAAATCCCATTGAACATGTGTGGGATATCACGGGAAGAAGAATATTCTCTTTGCACCATCCTCCACAGACTCTAGCACAGTTGATCGATGAAATTCAAGTTGCTTGGAACGAGATGCCTCAAGAAGACATCGACCATCTCATTTTGTCGATGCCCAGACGTCTACAGGAGTGTATACAGCAAAGGGGTCGCCAAGCACATTATCAATTTTTTTTAGATTGTTGTTTAATAAAATTTCTTAAAAATGTTATCATTTTATTCTTGATGTAAGACTACCATACTGGCAAAAAATCAAGTTAAAATAATAACTCCTTCTGGGTGTTACGCTTCTAATTCATTGAGTATATTTAAATATTCATTTAGAGTCTAGTAGAATACCAATATATCATATTCAATGACGATAAAAACTGTTAATACTAAATTTGACTAAGATCTATTTAATTTATGCATTTAACTTCTGTTATTTTTTTTAACTTAGACGAGGGGGCCTTATTGTTTGCTAGTTCTAAAGTAGTCAACCTGTTAATAAAAAGTCCATGTTATTTTTTGATAAATACATATTGCACACATCAAAACAGAATCCTTGCGAAGTTGTATAAAATTTCCTAAACTGGACAGTCGGTGAATGGTCTTCATAGGTGCTGCACATTCAAGTATCCGATTACCGACTATAAATTCAATATTATAAAGTCGCTAATTAGACCATAGCGGTCGTGTGTAAAGTGTAAGATTACACGACGGATAGCGAACGTCTACCCCGATAATCTGGCCGCATTTTCGAAAGCCTCTTCTGCGCACCGACTTGACTTGCCGGCACACAAACAACAGCCAATGTTCGTAATCTCTTCTCGTTTGTTTGATGTTGTAATTATCGTCTGCCTTAGCGCACCCCGAACGAAGCTTAGCTTTGATTAGTTATTCACCTAACGGACTTTACAAACTAATTGTATTATTATATTTATTCGATATAATTAAGGTAGCGCTAACTTTATTTTAAGTTTATCTAACATGCTATTAAAAGTCAACTTCTCGAAATTAAGAAGTAGATTTACAATTAATTCGCATATTTTTATTGATCTTCACACATTTAGCTAAAATTTTACGTATTCTTGTTTGGTTGCATCCTATAATACCTCTAGTAAGTATTCTAAATACTACAATGGAAGTAAGGAATCATAGGAAAATTTACAAAAAAAAGTTTGTCAAAGGGACTTATAACCAATTATAAGCTGTTAGGAATTCCCTGATCAGTTCTAAAATCATTATTTGTTTATTTAATTGAATCACTTGGAATGTTTACGCAACTTGTTTTCTACAAATTAATTTGTGCAACTAAATTTAAGTGTTAACGAAAATCGATGTAATTTCAACTGTATAAAATTTAGTGGCGTATGGACGTGACCGCGGGCCTGGGGGGTTTATTTGAAATTATTCGTGCACGCAATTATGCACTTGCGAATGACTTTAATAATAAGTTTATTTGAAAAGATTCGAACACGCAAACTTCAATTCGTATGCGCAAATTCAACTGTTTTTTGCGATTACCCAAACACCACTCACAAATTAGCAGCGACTGCAGATTCTCATTTAACTTGTGCGTTTTGAGAATGATATTCCGAAATCTTGTCCAGATAAAAGCAGTTGTAAGCAGAACTAACAGAAGAGCAAATTTAATGATTAAAAACACGCTAATTAATTATAATTTTAAAATGTTTACAAAATGTTAAATAGTTGAAAATGTCGGGTTAAGTACTAGTTGTAGAGGGATCATCAGTTTGTAAAATTACGAAGGCAATATGTGATTTTACATACAGAGAGTTTTATGTAACACCGAACATTGTCAAAACGAAAATAATTCTTTTAAGTACACATAAGCATACGTAGTACATTTTCCGACGCTCAGTTTGTTAAACGAATTTAATTTGAAGCTTTAAACGAGTGTTTTCCACTCCCAGGCTAAGCATGAAGTAAAATTTCGAGTTTAGAAAAGCCTGAAAATTTGGTTTGGTCGCGTAGCGCGGAGCGGCCAAACCAAATTTTCAGGCTTTTCTAAACTCGAAATTTTACTTAATGCGCCACCGGTACAAAACAGTGATGCAATTTAAAGTTTAGCGGTGTGTTTTAAACTTCGTAATAAGTCAGTGTTTTGTACCGGTGGCGCATGAAGTAAAATTTTTAGTTTAGAAAAGTCTGAAAATTTGGTTTGGCCGCTCCGCGCTTCGCGCTGCGCGACTAAACCAAATTTTCAGGCTTTTCTAAACTCGAAATTTTACTTCATGCTTAGTCTGGGAGTGGAGCACACTCTTTTTAAATTTCAAATTAAACTCTTTAAAAAAACAACGATTATCTAAAGATTTTTTTTTGTAATTGGGAGTATGTACAAGTTGAGGTATTAATTGCGATTGATTAGCTACAATTTATAATGGTCATATAGGCAACCCGATTTACACATAACTTAAAAATTAAAGATGTAAAATTGTATTGGATGGAAATGTTCGGTGTTACATAAAACTCTCTGTATGTTTCCTTTGAGTATACTTATCCTAATATATACGCTGTAAATAATTTTATTATTTGAAGCTTCTAACGAGTGTTTCTAATCCTTAATTAGGCATGAAGTAACATTTCTAGTTCAGAAAAGCCAGAAAATGTGGATTAATATATTACGTAAGATCAAACATAAAATCAAGCAGTCTAATATTCAGAATTTCACTTGAAATCAATGTTTTCTACGCGTGGCGCATGAAGTAAAATTTCGAGTTTAGAAAAGCCTGCAAATTTGATTGGGTCTTCAAAATTCGAGCGCCTAGAGCAGTTTGTCCCAATATATGATAATGTGTAGATTTTTATCTTACTTTGTATAAAAGGTCACGATTTATAAAGTACCCTAATTAATACGATTGGTAAATATAATTATGGTTTATTTAATCTATAATTAATTCAATTAACATGACTGTGAACCTTTAGCCTCACAATTAAGAACATTTCATAAATCTGTTCATTTGTGCTCTCATTCCCAAATCCATCATTACTTTTTTCCGCGCCTATTAAAAATCAATCAAAATTAATCAAACAAAAATCCGAATTCAAACTATTGTCTATTGTGCCGTGGGTTAACATTAATCAATCCGACCAGCTTCTTGTCAGCTCGGATTTGCTCTGACGTTAATTGGAGGTGATTATAAAAAACACACACACACACACCGAAACGGCAATAAAGCGAGATTTCAAAGAGAACATTATGTAACTATTAATTAATGTCAGTGTGTGTAATTTGGACATGCTGAATAATTATGATTTAATTTTTGTGCCTCGTAAAAAAAGAAAATAAACGCAGGAAATAACATGCGCTTGAGCTTTTTTTACAACTATCGAGGACGTAAAACGTGTCGTTTTGAATTAATTGGTGTTGATTTAAAAGATTTTATCTGAGGGATTTAAGTTATAAATTATAATTATTATTATAGTCTTTTGACTTAAATGATGTTATATTATTAATTATTTAATTTCCTTTTCCTTTAAATTAATAAAAATTAATGACATTTGTTTACTTGCCTAGAATTTCTAAGAAATATATTAAACAGCATGGCTTATAAAATATTGGATGTAAGGCATTTGGGACAATGTAATGCAGATTTCTGGAAGTATTCTTACAAATATTATATTATTTTCACTTTATGATCATTTTCTCAACTCGTTTTGATCAAACGATTGGTTTTCCCTACTGTATTTGTAATTTGACACATAACTTGATCTTGGATTATAGTAGAGCCCTGTCGACCATAAAGCCATTAACCCATTAACGGCCGAGCAATTATAGAGTTAATTTTAAAAGTTGATTTTAGGTAAAATTCTGCTCGACTTTTTATAATTTCGACGAATGACTTATTATATTAGATACTAGTAGTTTTTTTTAAAAAGACAATTTATGCGCTGTAAATTTTCAAGTCGATTTTATAATAGAGTTCAATTTGAAGTTTCGAAAAAGTGTTTCCACTCCCAGATTAAGCACGAAGTAAAATTTCGAGTTTAGAATAGCATGAACGTTTTTTTTGAAATTTTAGCAACTGTAAGTTCGTTTAGAGTCCACAACTGTTGTGTTTTTTTAACGTTAGAATAATAATTAGCAAATATTATAATTTTTGTATATATGTTTTTACTTTGATATGTTTTTAAATTATTTATTAATGACGTATCATTTTATTTATATTTATTGAAAAATTTTAGCAACTATAAGTTCGTTTAGAGTCAGCAATTTTTGTGTTTTTTTTTTTAACGTTAAAATAATAATTGGCAAATATTATAGCGATTGTATATATTGTTTTACTTCCTAATGTTTTTAAATTAATTATTAATGACGTACCATTTTATTTATATTTATATTTATTGATTTATCCATTCCCAACAGACACACATCATAAACTTTAACCCTTTCGGCCCTGACGGTTGCATTTGCCACCACTAAAATTTGGTAAACATACTCTGAATTTTTCTTTTAAGTATACTTACATAAATGCATAAGCTGTAACTTTTCCGTTAATCGTATGTTTTTTAAAATAGTTTAATTTGAAGACTTAAACGAGTGTTTTCCACTCCCAGATTAAGCATGAACTAAAATTTTGTGTTTTGAAAAGCCTGAAAATTTGGTTTGGTTGCGTAGCGCGAAGCGCGGAGCGACCAAACCAAATTTTCAGGCTTTTCTAAACTCGAAAATATACTTCACGCGCCACGCGTATAAAACACTGATTTTAGGTGAAGTTAAAAATATTCTACTAAAGCAGCATGCTAAAAGCGTGTATTCTGAATATCACATTACATCAGTGTTTAGTACGCGTGGCGCATAAAGTAAAATTTCAAGTTTTTCGAGCTTCGCGTTACGCAACCAAACCAAATTTTCAGGCTTTTCTAAACTCGAAATTTTACTTCATGCCTAATCTGGGAGTGAAAAACACTCGTTTAAGACTTCAAATTAAATTAATCAGAGAGTTTTTCTATTAAGTATACATATCTCAATATACTTTATACGCTGTAAATCTTCAGATATTCGTTGTTTTTGCAAATATTTCAAATTAAAATTTTACTTCATGCTTAATCTGGGAGTGGAAAACACTCGTTTGAAAGTTCGATTTGAAATATTTGTAAAATCAACGAATATCTGAAGATTTACAGTGTATAAAGTATATTGAGATATGTATACTTAAAAGAAAAACTCTGTTTAATTTAATTTGAAGTCTTAAACGAGTGTTTTCCAGTCCCAGATTAAGCATGAAGTAAAATTTCGAGTTTAGAAAAGCCTGAAAATTTCGTTTGATCGCTCCGCGCTTCGCGCTACGCGACCAAACCAAATTTTCTGGCTTTTCTAAACTCGAAATTTTACTTCATGCGCCACGCGTATAAAACACTGATTTTAGGTGAAGTTAAAAATATTCTACTAAAGCAGCATGCTAAAAACGTGTATTCTGAATATCACATTACAGAAAAGCCTGAAAATTTTCGCGCTACGCAACCAAACCAAATTTTCAGGCTTTTCTAAACTAGAAATTTTACTTCATGCTTAATCTGGGAGTGGAAAACACTCGTTTGAAAGTTCAATTTAAAATATTTGTAAAAACAACGAATATCTGAAGATTTACAGCGTATAAAGTATATTGAAATATGTATACTTAAAAGAAAAACTCTGTTTAATTTAATTTGAAGTCTTAAACGAGTGTTTTCCACTCACAGATTAAGCATGAAGTAAAATTTCGAGTTTAGAAAAGCCTGAAAGTTTGGTTTGGTCGCGTAGCGCGAAGCGCGGAGCGACCAAACCAAATTTTCAGGCTTTTCTAAACTCGAAATTTTACTTTATGGGCCACGCGTATAAAACACTGATTTTAGGTGAAGTTAAAAATATTCTACTAAAGCAGCATGCTAAAAACGTGTATTCTGAATATCACATCACATCAGTGTTTAGTACGCGTGGCTCATGAAGTAAAATTTCGAGTTTAAAAAAGCCTGAAAATTTGGTATGGTCGCTTCGCGCTACGCAACCAAACCAAATTTTCAGTCTTTTCAAAACTCGAAATTTTACTTCATGCTTAATCTGGGAGTGGAAAACACTCGTTTGAAAGTTCGATTTGAAATATTTGTAAAAACAAGGAATATCTGAAGATTTACAGCGTATACAGTATATTAAGATATGTATATTTAAAAGAAAAACTGTCTGTATATCTGAAATAGTAATAAATAATATGCAGTGTACAAAACATTTTTTTGGGTACCAGAAAAATTCCAGAACTAAAAGGGTTAAATAAAATCAATAGGCATCAAATTTATACAATCAAGTATAAGAATGTTAATGTAGACCAACTCAATAAAACGAAATATTCGCAACATTACAAGACAATCAAAGTTCAAATGTTAGTACAATTATCGGAAAGTTTTGAAAATATTTTAGGAACTCAGTGTTTTTATTTCATGCTATAATTGTTTTCTAGTAAGTGTTTTTCACTCCTTGATTAAGCCTGAAATAATTATTTAGAGTTTAGAAAAGCCTGAAAATTTGGACAAATCCAATTTTTTTCTGAACTCATGCGCCAGGCGTATAAAACACTGACTTACTCTAAATTTCAAAAAGATACGTCATGTATCATCTATCAGAAGACTAAAATTCAAATAAGATTTGTTATTCTTTGTGCAAATAACTAAATTAACTTAAACTGTAAACATTAAAAAGAAGTGATGAGAATCATCATAATTAATGTTATTCTTGACAAATTTTACTATGTGTGTAGATATGTTATCCAAGAGTTCATTTCTGTGAAAGTTGTTAGTGCATCCTTATATCCAAGATGGTTTAATCGCGAATTAATTAATTTAATTAAGTTAAAAAAGCAAGCTCATTACATTACAAAAAAGTGGCAGACTTTCAGATTATAAACAGTTTAATTCGTATCGGTCGGTGTGCAAAACTCCTAGTGCACAGCTTTATTCAAACTATGTAAATAAATTAGAAACTGATTTAGGTTCTAATTGACGATCATTTTGGAGCTTTGTTAACGAAAAGAGGAAAACTACTGGCTCTCTAAGGTGCATGCAGTTGAATGATAACTATTCCGATTGTGGAGAAACATGTGTTGATTTATTTGCCGATTATTTTTCAAGTGAATATGTAAATGATTCTAACTTAACACCAAATGTAACTACCGATACTTATATTGATACGATGAATGTGTGTAATTTTAAGATAAGTACAGCTGATATTTTTAGTGCAATTGCCAGTCTGCCAGATATATGCAACAATGGGCCCGATGGCATTCCTAGCTTTTTTATAAAGAAATGCATTTATTCTTTTTGTACACCGTTAAATAAAATATTTAATAAGTCTCTAGATTCTTGCATGTTTCCTTCACTCTAGAAGAACAGTTTCATAAAACCTATACATAAGAGTGGTAACAGGAACAACATCGAGAACTACAGAGGGGTTTCGATACAGTCCGTTTTTCCTAAGATTTTTGATAAATTGATTTCAGACCAATTATTGTTCTCTTGCAAAACTATAATTTGCAATCAACAACATGGGTTTTGCGATGGCAGATCTACTATTATTAATTATTAACTATTATTATTATACCAATCTTTATTATTGAGGCCTTCAAAAAACACTCTCAAGTAGATGCAATATATACAGATTTCTCTAAAGCCTTTGATGGTGTTTCAAAGTCAATTTTAGTGCATTAATTGCAACGTATGGGCTTTGGAGTTTCTGTTATCAAGTGGCTGTACAGTTTCTTGGCCGATAGGATTCAATTTGTCAAAATTAATAAATAAAAGGAAAAGTATTGGTCTACAGTGCAACCCTTGAGGTACACCTGAGAGAATATTAATGGGTTTTGATATGCCAATTAATGTTCTCTCAGGTGTACCTCAAGGATCGCACTGTGGACCAATACTTTTCCTTTTATTTATTAACAATTTTACTTGTATGAAGAAATTTTTTATTATTTGCTGATGACTTAAAAATATTTAGAGCAATTCATACTGTTTCGGATGCTACTTATTTACAAAATGACTTAAATAATATCTATCGATGGTGTTCTGATAACAATTTTTTTTTTAATTACAATAAGTGCCTATCGATTTCCCTTGGAAGAGGTCGAATGGTGGAAAATAGCTACACAATTAATGGTAATAGACTTCCAGTGGTTCAATATATCAAAAATCTTGGTGTGATGCTTCAACGAAACTTGTCTTTTTCAATGAATATTGATTATATATGTACAAACCGTTTTGGTAGGAATTTTTCAATAAATAAACAAAAAATCTATTTACATCATTAGTAAGACCGCATTTAAAGTACGGATCATGTGTTTGGTCACCTTCTTGAGGTGTAAAATTTGACCAAATTGAAAGAGTGCAGAATAAATTCTTGCTGTATACAGGGTGTCTACGCTAAACCGTTCGTTAAAAGTTTATGGGGTTACCGTTGCGCTAAAAATTTAAAAACAATCCTTGTCATATGGTTGAATCCGTTCTCCTCATGTGAAATATTTTTTACTTTATATCACTTCCGGTTCCACTGGAAGAAGCACCAAATTTGTTATTTTAAATGGAACACCCTGTATATTAGTAATTTTTTGAGTTCCTCGTGTAAATTGCAACATATTTTATTCGAACATATGTATACTTATCTCTTATAGTTTTCAAGAAAAAAAAATATTTCTAAAATTCTGACCTCTAAAAGGCATCTTGAAATTTGTCTGTAACAGATGCCTCTATGAGTGAATTAATTGGAAACGGTAAATTTTCACAATAAGTGTTCTTAAAATGTCAATACCTAAGTGCCCTCTTCAATATCTAGTAATTATTTTTTTTTAAATGAAATGACCCAATTTATATGTATATATATATATATATATATATATATATATATATATATCTATATATATATATATATATATATATATATATATATATATATATATATATATATATATATATATATATATATACTGCCAATTGAACAAAATTTAATTCCAATCTTCTAAATCTTGTTTTATTCATCGGCGGCAAATTTGGATAAGTTTCATTAGATTTTCTACATGTTCAAGTAACAATTCTATCGCAGTTGCCATCTATAAAGAATAAATTGATAATTTGTTGATCGGTGTATTTATTCATTTTGTTAATTTCTGTATAACTTTGTACTAATTGTTTTTATTATTTGACATTTCGTATTACATACGTGACAAAACAAAAGCATTACTTCTTGCGTACTAAAATTCAGTTGCGACTAATGCGCGCATTATTCCCTGCATAAATGCGACAAAAAACGAATCTTTGAAATATTTCGAAACCCACTTGCTCTAGGAGTATAGTTGTTAATATTTTTTTGTATGAAATCTTACCCCCAATCGTACCACGTGATAAAAAATGGGTCATTCCATTAAAAAAAAATGAATTACGAGACACTGAAGAGGGCACTTCGATATTGACATTTTAAGAACACTTTTTGTCAAAATTGACAGTTTCCAATTAATACACTCATAGAGGCATCCACTAGGTACAAGTAGAGCTATAAATCATATTTTTATCTTAGTCTTAAGAGAAGTTACAGATAGATTTCAAGATGTCTTTTAGAGGTCAAAATTTTAGAAATATTTTTTTTGCTTGAAAACAATAAGAGATAAGTATACATATGTTTCAATAAAATATGTTGCAATTCAAACGAGGAATCCAAAAAGTGACTAATATATAGGGTGTTCTATTTAAAATAACAAATTGTGTGCCACTTCCGGGGGAACCGGAAGTGATATAAAGTTGAAAATATTTCACATGAGGAGAACTGATTAAGCCGTATGACAAGGATTTTTTTCAAATTTTTAGTGCAACGGCAACCCCATAAACTTTTAACGAACGGTTTAGCGTAGACACCCTGTATTTCCTACCAAATCGGAATAAATAGACGAGATTATAGTCGAAGTAGTATGCTATCCTAGCGATGTAAAATACGAGCATGCGGAGGAAACTGTTCGGTGGAGCATGCGGGGTTTGCGTGCGCGAAGTGCGATCGCAACCAAAGTCAGCGTATTTCGCTAAATTCGCGGTAGAATGACCGCATCCGCGATTCCCTTCGAACGAACGAACCAGACCGTCATTCTACCGCGAATTTGGCGAAATACGCTGACTCAGGATGCGATCGCACTTCGCGCACGCAGACCCCGTATGCCCCACCGAACAGTTTTCCCCGCATGCCCGCATTTTACATGGCTAATCCATGCAGATCTGTGTGCACTGTTTAAACTAGTTAACAGCTTATTTAATTGTTGCGAACTTTTGTCAAGTCTAAATTTTAATATACCATCTAAAACAAGAGCTACAGTAATCTTGCGCGAAACAATTCACGGGACGAATTACGGTAGGAATAATTCATTGTGCCGCATGGTCAGATTAGCCAATTTATTGAGTTGCTCGCCACATTTTCCGTTGTTCGGGACAAAATTTAATGTGTTTAAAAGAAATTTAAAGTTCATTCACTTAGCGGATGATCTCATAAACGCTTGATTTAGTTAACTTGAATTTTGAATTAACTTTTTGCTTGCGGAATTTTGTTTATTTGTCTGTTTATGTTATTATGAGTTTATACTTAACTAATTTTTAATTTAAGAACTATTATTTTGTTAATTTATGTAAAAGATGATTACCGTAAAATACATTATTATTATTATTATTATTTTACAATTGGGTCTAAAATTTTTATTTTGGATAAACCTAAAAAAGCAGAATATTTTATACACGTTTGGATATTTTTAACATCAATTTCCTGATTTTATCTATTCTGAAGATCTACTAAATTTCGCATATTTTTATGTCAAAACCCCTCTGTTGAAAATTCTTGTTACGCCTATGATTCACATTACTTTTATTGAAACTCTACTAATAGAACAAAATGTACACCTTTAATATTACGTTTCGCGTAAAATTCCTAACATTAACACATACAAATATTATTATATTTGTGAGAATGAATGATATTGCACATATACCTATTACTCATAAAAAAAAAAAAAAAACGTTGAACTACGCGTTTATTCATTAAACACAGGTAAACTATATTTTGTGGAGCAATGAAATTCTAAATATAATGCTGGTGGCATTAAAACCGAGGGTCGAGTCCTATTTTTATCCGATGTAGGTAAGGAGATCCTCGAGCCGGCAAGAGGGCAATCATAATCATAATCTAATTTGAAAAATCTTTTCTAAAAAGAGTCCCTACCGTAACTTTCCCAACTTAACTTTGATACTAAACCGCCTTGGCCATAAAGTGCACGAGTTCAAAAGATAGTTAAAGCTCGTAAACTTATTTCAAGAAGTGCGCGCACTTATTATTTCTCCCAGGGAACACTTTATCTTTAATAATCATATTTTACATGCTATAAAACAGGAATTATACATATTCTCACTTTATGAACATTAAGGATTATATCATTTGCTAAGTATTAGTTAGACTCGAATATGTAAGGTAACAATACAGGAATTTTTTCTTTTGAGTATACATATCCCGATGTATTCGTTGTTTTAGTTCGGGCATTCGTATTTTTAATAATCGTTCATTTTGAAGCTTCCAACGAGTGTTTCCACTCCTTGATTAAGCATAAATGTAAAATAAATAGAAAGATAATTTGTTAAGTAGAGAAAATCACTTGGTAACAAATTTCTACTACTATAGAGGTTTTTAATTTAAATTCACTTGTATCTTAAGTAGAGAAAATCACTTGGTAAAAAATTTCTGCTAATATAGAGGTTTTTATTTTAAATTTACTTGTATCTTAAGTAGAGAAAATCACTTTGTAAAATTGTCTACTAATATAGAGGTTTTTAATTTAAATTCACTTGTATCTTGAACAAGTTTTTCATCTTTCACGTGGTGAAACATATTTAACTATGATTTAAAAAAGAAAACATTTTGTTAAATTTCACTAATATTTTGGTTTCTTATTCCAACTAGTTTCGACTTTGAGTCATTCTCAAGGAGTACAGGAAATTACATTTTTACAAACATTATATATAATACAAGAGAGAGGTTAATTTAAATTTTATGGTTAGGTAATAAGGGCTGTCATGATGGGTGAGCTCCAAATATCTTCGATGTCATTAGCTTTCTGGATTTTCAGCCCTTAGCGATAGTTCAGATGACATCCTTTATTGCCTGTGCATAAAATATTTAGCGTTTGGTTATTAGAGAAGTGATTATTGTCAATAAAGTGTTTAGCTAACCCAGTACAATATTGTTTATTTAGGATTGAAGCTTTGTATTCTTTGATATTCCTCCCGGTTTGGCCAATGTATATTATTATGATTTCATACACTCCGCACTTTTTAAACTTATCAGTTTTGAATTTGCTATTCACTAGGAGTTTGCCTAAATTTATTGGGTTAGTCATGATTATGTTAAATTCTTGCCCTTTAATACATTGTTTTTGGAATAAAAAATCAAAATATTAGTGAAATTCAACCAAGTGTTTTCTTTTTTAAATCATAAATTTACTTAGTTTGTTTTACTAATACATTTATTTTCGACTAGGTTCGGCTTGATGACATTATGATTTCTAGAAAAATTATTTAAAAACTAAAGAAAGTAATTTAATACATAAGGAAAATCAAAAGGAAAACCTTGGAATAATTAAGCATAAACATGTTTTTAGCAAGAAATTGTATAGAAAAATCCTAAATATTTTAGAAAACTAAACATAAATCTAATCTAATTATTATTTAGCAGGTAACTAGACATTGATATATTAATTTAAACCTATAATGTATGTGAAATTTATACAAATAAATTCTATTCCAATACCAGGAAAGTTAAATTTTTCACCTCACGCTGAATCGATAAAAGTTGCGAAAAGATTAATAGAGCCAAGAATGCGCTTATTAAATATTACACCGGCCGCACCTTGGCGCAGATAAAGCTGCCTTTTTAAGTAAACACTGAATGTGTATAATATAGTTATTAAACAAGATTAATATCGACGTAAGACAGCATAACTAAGTGCAAAGAAATTAGACTAATTACATGCACGTCCAGCGATTATCACGATTTATTTTTATCCACTACCGCTCGCGCTCGGTTTGATTAATAATTTTGAAACGTTATGTAATTTAATTTCCAACACTTGTGCTTTTATATTACACAGGTTTTAAGGAAGTGTTCGTTATGTTTGATCACTTTTTGGTTGTTTATGCGAGAGCAATTTAATTAAACGTGTGGTGAGATGTGCTTCGATTGAAAAGTTTCGTTTCGCCTTATATGGGGGTAGAAAGTCGTCAGGTGTAATTGTGTCAATACTTATAATTCACACCATAAGGTATAATCTGATAAGATGTACTAAATGAACATTGCATATTTTTTAAGTACCATAAGGATTACTTATAATTGTAGCAAGCATTTTTTTCCAATTTACCAAGTCGTTGAGTTACAGCCAAACCAGCCAGTTACATTGTATTAAAGTAACAACTATTGTATTTTATTTCTGATTTTATAACTGATCATAAAAGCATAGGCGTGTGATGTTGAATTTGTGGACATTTTGATACTTATGTAGAAACATTAAGGTTAATGATGAATCTGTCAATTTCATTAAGAGAGGTGAGTAGAAACCTTATTAATAAAACTAGACTAGTTTTAGGTATTCGATTGATTAAGCGATTGAGTAATGATTATTATAGAGTAATTCCTACTTTCCTATATTTAAAACACATTAATAATAGGTATATATAGTAGAATTCGGAAGAGATGTCCTTTGATTCATTGATGTGGAATGTGTGGAATAAAATTTTTAGAGAGTGTGTCGACAATTGTATCTGCAACGATTTTTCCAAGTTGTGTCAAATTTTTACGTTAAATGACAATCTCATACTGTTTAGGTCGCGTGTTATTTCTTTTAGAAAAGCTTCAAATCATAATTTCTTGTGATTTTTTTTTTTCAAGTATACATATCTCAATTACGTGTTGTAGATTTTTAAATATACGTTGTTTTCTTAAAAGAGGTTAATTTGAAGTTTAAATGAGTGTTTTCCACTCCCAGACTAAGCATGAAGTAAAATTTCGAGTTTAGAAAAGCCTGAAAATTTGGTTTGGTTGCGTAGCGCGAAGCGCGGAGCGACCAAACCAAATTTTCAGGCTTTTCTAAACTCGAAATTTTACTTCATGCGCCACGCGTATAAGACACCGATTTCAAGCGAAGTTTACTCGTTCGCAATATTTTAGTGCTTTCAGAGTTTAATACGCGTGGCGCATGAAGTAAAATTTCGAGTTTCAGGCTACTCTAAACTTTTACTTCATGCTTAGTCTGGGAGTGGAAAACACTCGTTTTAAGCTTCAAATTGAACTCTTTAAAAAAAGCCTATGCATATGTATACCTAATAGAAAATTCCCTGCATGTATACTTACAAGAAACATTCCCTGTATTAACAGATTATTTGCTAAATCTACTGAATCGATTCAACTAACATTTTCGTTTGAGCTTACACAAAATCAGCATAAATGCATTATTTATTTCTGTAAATACCCGAACTATTTAGTAGATGTGAAAATTGGAATTATACCACTTAAACTCACATTTAAAACGATTGTGCACATTAATTAAAATGATTTGTAGCTGGGTTTTTGCAGATTTATTTTTACGAAGACATTGTTTTCGCATATTCTATCTAAAAACCATAGCAGACATATTATGAAGTTTTCTGTCTTGTTCACACACGTAATCTGATGACATCAAACTATTTTCGTATTACATATATTGGTGCAGAAAGCACTACAAACCAAGGAAACTATAGGACACTTCTCGTGAATCATTCCTTATATATTATTTAATACGAGCAGAAAAATAATTATATAAATGTTAAATGGATAGTAAATTAATAATAATAGAAAAAAGTACTCCACACCAGATTGTTCTTTTTGAGGATTAGTGTGTATTTAAAAGTGTGGTGACTGCAATGGTGTAAATTGGGGCGATTAATGTAAAGAGTAAACTCGGAATGGAGTGAGAAATGTGTGGGCCAGACTGATTCAAAACGGCTTCAGACAGGATTCATTGCGGCGCGACTCGCCGAAACCGCCGAAGAGAGCATTTTCGGGCAGTCCGCCAACATAACTGTTGTCATCATATGTCAGCTTAATCGGCGGATGGGTGGACGCGTGTACTTTTAAATGTTTGAATACATCAAACTGGGGTTAAAAGGTGATATATTCAGGACTAAAAATAACAGATTAAATCGACAAACAAACACTAAACACTAGATTCTCCTTTTTTTAATTACAATTTAAATTAACTTTAACAGAGGCAGGTTACTTCTCCGTCAAAGTTAATTTTAATTAAACATTTTACTGCGTTTATGCTGAATTATGATTAAATTGTCTGTCACATACAGGGATTTCTTCTTTTAAGTATACATATCCCCCGATGTATGCGCTGTACTTTTCAGACATTAGTCGATTTTATAAAAGGGTTCAATTTAAAGCTTCTAACGAGTGTTTGCCAACCAAATTTTCAGGCATTTCTAAACTCGAAATTCTACTCCATGGGCCACCCGTATAAAACACTGAACAATTGATAAATTATTATATATATATATATAATCATATTTCCTTACACTACCTATTGTGGTGTCGCATGTACTTAAATTTAACTTTAACTTTTGATGAACTTCTTCCATGTTGTTCTGTCTTTGGCTAAGAGAAATTATTAATATACCTATTGCTAAATAAGTATTAAAAATAAACTGCTAAGGCAGGATTAAAGATACCGAGGGTCCGCATTTTCGAGAGAATTGAGTATTTAACCATTACTGCGCGGAGTAGCATATTTGATAGACTTCATAAAAAACGTCATAGTAAATACAATTTTATATTTCCGGGGATGTGTTGCATATTAACTACGCAAGTATTAGAGACGTATGGACATATTTTTTAACTTACAAAATTGTTTGGCATCTGTGTTATGGCCGTTTATTCGAGCAGATTCGAGTCTAGCCTTCAGATTAGGTTGCATTCAGTGGCCGCTCGCAGCCTAACTTCAGGGTAGGCCAGAGACCCAAGGTATATGTATCCGTTATTGAAAGGTGACGCTGTTTCTTGTATGTATAAAGCGCGATCCTAACCTCAAATGTTGTGTACCTTGGCGCTGTGGCCTACCCTGAGGTTAGGGTGCGAACCGCCACTGGTTGCATTCTCCGATATACTGCTTTTAGAAAAGTACTTATACTATAATACATATAAATTATACTTTACTGTCTAAAAAGGTATGTACGTTGATTTTATCCATCTGCTGTGGTCAAATTATCTTATAAATTAAATCAAAAAACGTTTAAAATATACAGAGAGTTTTATGTAACACCGAACATTTTCATAACAAGAATTTTTCTTTTAAGTATACATAAGCATACGTTGTACATTTGCCGACGCTCGGTCTACTAAAAGAATTTAATTTGAAGCTTTAAACGAGTGTTTTCCACTCCCAGACTAAGCATGAAGTAAAATTTCGAGTTTAGAAAAGCCTGAAAATTTGGTTTGGTCGCATAGCGCGAAGCGCGGAGTGGCCAAACCAAATTTTTAGGCTTTTCTAAACTCGAAATTTTACTTCATGCGCCACCGGTGCGAAACACTGACGAAATGTACAGTCTAGCGGTGTGTTTCAAACTTCGCAATGTCAGTGTTTTGTACCGGTGGCGCATGAAGTAAAATTTCGAGTTTAGAAAAGCCTGAAAATTTGGTTTGGTCGCATAGCGCGAAGCGCGGAGTGGCCAAACCAAATTTTTAGGCTTTTCTAAACTCGAAATTTTACTTCATGCGCCACCGGTGCGAAACACTGACGAAATGTACAGTCTAGCGGTGTGTTTCAAACTTCGCAATGTCAGTGTTTTGTACCGGTGGCGCATGAAGTAAAATTTCGAGTTTAGAAAAGCCTGAAAATTTGGTTTGGCCGCTCCGCGCTTCGCGCTACGCGACCAAACCAAATTTTCAGGCTTTTCTAAACTCGAAATTTTACTTCATGTTAGTCTGGGAGTGGAACACACATTTCAAGTTTCAAATTGAACTCTTATAAAAACAACTATTATCTAAAGATTTACGGCATATACGCTGTAATTGGGACATGTATACTTGAAAGAAAAACTCCCTGTATGTACAAGTTGAGGCATTAATTGCGATTAATTGGCTACAATGTGTAATGGTCATATAGGCAACCCAATTTACACATAACTTGAAAATTTAAGATGGCAGACTGTATTGGATGAAAATGTTCGGTGTTACATAAAACTCTCTGTATGTAGCATTTATGCAGATTTTTATTAATAATATATAAAAAAAATTATATACATTTTTTGCATTATTTTTCCCATATTTTCTGACAGTTTTAACATCAAAAAAACATCTGTTTTGTTAAAATTAAAAAAAAGTACAGTAAAGGGTTTTTTAATAAAAATCTGCAAAAATCTGCATATATGATTTTCTGTTTTCTTATTTAATTTAGAGGATAATTTTAACGCAGCAGATGGATAAAATCAACGTACAGTCGGCGCAACCTAAATCTGAACGCCAAAATTTAATGGTGTAATTGACACTTTACATCATAGTCGTTCGTCGCAATTAAATTTAACAGGTTTCGAAAATTATTATCAAAAATTGCCGATGGCGCCTTTATTTGTAATACCACTGGCCAAAGCCAGAATTACAGGAATGAATTTCATTAACAAATACCATGACAACCAAAGAGCGTTCACATTTGTGTTGCGTCGACTGCACATAAATAATAAAAAATAAAACAACAAAAAATTAACCTAAAACTGAAAGAAATCTGTAAATTTTCACGATATTTATTTTTTTTACTATATTTTATTAATAAAGCAATAGAAAATTGTGTTTTTTTCCAGATTGTGTGGCTTTCTCCTATTGCTAGAAATCAATTGAATATTTGTTAGATAAGAGGGAATTGATTAATGTGCCAAAAGGCAAATAAATCAATCGTGTTTATCTAAAGGAAATTTATTATCTGCGACGGCTCGTTCCGACGCACTAAAATATATATTATGATGTGTTCAGATACCGGCAATTTATCTTTATTATGTCTTTCACATCACTATCATCCTCGATTATTTCAGTTAATTGAATAACTAAATAAAGGATTGCTGTCTGCCTAAATATTTGTAAAATATCGAAGTGATTTATTGTTTGTGGGCATCACAGTCTACCGACTGCGACAAGTTTAATCTAAAAATGACGAGTAGTTATTTTCATAAAAATAATTAAATAAATAAGTTCAGGCCTTTTTTTCATAAAAAATCTACGTTGAATTGAGAAAATTAACATGGCAACATCACATTTTTATGTGTACCAACTTCACTTTAAATGATGCATAAAAAGAAGCTTTTTTTGGTCGTAGATAAATAACTATTATATGTCAATTCCAGTTGCCCCATTTTCACTAAAAGCTTTTTAAATCTTAAGATTCTAATAAAAACCTTAAGTTTAAAGTTTAATCTAAAAAATCGCTAGATAAAAAAAACATTTGAAGTCCTTTGTGTGAAATTATAGATGCTCAAAGCTTGTTGAAAAATAGATAACCTATCAAAACATCCAAACTACTTTTTTACATAATATCTACCTTTTTAAGGTAAGGTTAATAATTTTGATAATTTCTAACTTTTAGAAATTTGAATACCTGTAATATTTTGCATTTTCTCTACTAACATATGCAATATTCATTAAAAACACCGTGTTTAATGTTACGTAAATTGTAAATATTTTTATTAGACTAATCGTGTTGGTTTTGTTTTAAAAGCCCACTTTGCTAAAATAAAAATATCAATTTTGTACAAGTAATTTCCGGTCTTTAAAAGTTCATTACTGGGCAATCTTTAGAGAGACTGTATGGATGTTTTGATCGGGTTCTGAAAAATATAGTAGTATAGAAAATTTCTTTTTTTTAAATTTAAAATAACACTTAAAAATAAATAACAGAACGTCGGATTTTCATAAACTTCTTAAAGATTGTTGTGAACTGAATATATTCCATTCTATTGATGCATAATTAATACATGTAAGCGAAATGATTAAAGGCTGATTAAAATTAATGTACAAAAGATTATTATGCAAAACACATTTTGGTAAAACATGCAGTAATTTAAAAAAAAATATTAAAGTTTGTTATCTTGTGCAAAACACAACTTTCAAAAAAGCCAAGGAAACTCAAAGTTGGTTTAAATTATTCAAATCAAATTATAAAAAATGCACGTTCTTATAAAAAAAATCACACCGATTTCTATGTATTTTTAAATAAAATACAAGTCTTCTTAAAACTTTACTAAAATCCGTTCTAATATGTTGTTCCGAGAAAAGAGTGTGAAATCGGTTCGATTTAATTTTTACCAATAATAAAACAAACCTGATTTCACACTTTTTCTCGGAATAAAATCTTAGAATGGATTTTAGTAAAGTTTTAAGAAGACTTGTGTTTTATTTAAAAATATATAGAAAGGCAAAACAAGTCAGTGTATGAATTTAATTAATTTAACAGCTTTTGTTGAAGTATTAACAAACTTTATTGTAATGAAAAAAAAATCCAAGGAATATATTCTATTCTATTGATGCACAATTGACACATGTAAGCGAAATGATTAAAAAATGATTAAAAAATTATTAAAATGAATGTGCATCTTTTAAGTGAACAAAAGATTATTATGGAAAACAAAATTTGCTAAAACATGCAGTAGTTTTAAGAAATTATTAAAGTTTGTTAACTTGCAAAATACACTTTCAAGAAAGTCAAGGAAGCTCAAAGTTGGCTTAAATTATTTAAATCAAATTATAAAAAATGCACGTTTTTATAAAAAAAATCATCTAAAATGAAGTTATAAATATATTTTGATAAAAATCACACCGATTTCCATGTATTTTTAAATAAAACACAAGTCTTCTTAAAACTTTACCAAAATCCGTTCTCATATTTTGTTCCGAGAAAAGAGTGTGAAATCGGTTCGATTTTATTTTTATCAATAATAAAACACACTCTTTTCTCGGAATAAAATCTTAGAATGGATTTTAGTACAGTTTTAAGAAGACTTTTGTTTTATTTAAAAATACATAGAAATCGATGTGATTTTTATCAAAATATATTGATAACTTGATTTTAGATTATTTTTTTTATAAGAACGTGCATTTTTTATAAGGTTTATTAAATAATATATAGAAAGGTAAAACAAGTCAGTGTTTGAATTTAATTAATTTAACAGCGCACAATGTGCCAAATCCGAGCGCGAGCGCCAGGGGGGGATTTGGAGGAAAAAAATTAAATTAAAAATTTCGAGAAAAAAACATATCCACTCCATTGTAGATACATGAAACCCTTATAATCTTGCATGTTTATATTTTTTAACCCCCTATATTATTAACAATTAACGCCTAAAGTTGAGCAATTTAGAAAACATCGATTTTACGGCATTTCATTCGCAAGTTTAAATAATTTATTACATGGATAGTAGGCGTACTATAAAAATAACGTTATACACTATTGTTTATAACATAATACTGTATATTATGGTTGAAAGATCAACTCTTTAAATATTTTAGAAAAAAAGTTAAAAAAATTTGAATATGAAATATATTTTAAATATAAATTTTAACTTTAGAAAGTGTTATAAAAAAAATGCCAACTCGATGAGGTCTGTGACTATCACTAAAAATTAGTTCTATGTTTTCTCTAACTACCCTCAAAATTTCGTATCTCCACCGGTGCGTTTTTGGGGTCTTTTTAATTTTTTTATTCGACGCCACCAATTAAAATTGGGTCGGGCGAGGCCCGTGTGCGGTGGCATCGCGGAGTCGAGCGCGCTATTCTCGAGCAGCACGCAACATGATTTCTACGTTGGCCCCGAACAAAAAAATAATAAAAACGCACTTAAAACGCACATGTAAAAATTCAAAAAAATTAGGGCTGTTACAGAAAATATTGACAAATGTTTATATAATAGTCATAATCCTCACAATCTACAATTTTTCTAATATACAGGTATATATCATAGGGAAATTATTTCTTCTCTGAGTATTTTTTGCACCATTTAAATCACATTTACAAAAATAGTTTTATGGGTTTTTTTCTTATTGATATATAAGGGTGTACATCTGTTACTGATAAAGGTCATCTGGTTTGTGTTTACATTTTTATTAGGGGTCCGATTGGAGCTGTCATTTACCGTAACAAATGGCATTCTTGTCACACAGTTTTTACGGTTTAAGTATCTGAAATGGATTATTCTTAATTTTCTTGAAAGCAAAATATGCGTTTAGTGTTGAACGAAGTCTCCAACAGTTCACATATTTTTCTGATCCCTAAGCGAACGATTGAACATTATAAAGTAATTATTAATTAAGTTAGTGTTAAGTGTTATTTAATTTGTTGACTATATACTCTTTCTTTGATTTAGTGTTTTTTTGTGTATAAAATAGTTTACTTTAATTAAACTAGTGTTTAGTGTTAGTGTAATTTAATTAATCCAAAACGCTGAGTGATAATGGAGAAAATTAAAATTACAAACGGTGATTTATATAAGGTATGGTACGAACTAAAACCTAAAAACCTTATTCAGTCAAGCAATACCATTGATTATTTAATAAAATATATTGAAAATGTTTCGACGAAAAACAATAGTGAAAATGATGACATTCATAAAAAAGTTAAGGGTTTCTGCAGTACTCTTAATAGAAAGTGGAAAATGTGCTCAAGATCTCATATCAATTTCATAAAAAAAAAAAAATAGAAATTGGTTACTGCTGCCTTTTAAATACAACGAGGGTTCTGTCTTAATTGAAAATACAAACCTCTTTGAAAATATAGAAAATATTTCACCAATACCAAGTACATCAGGTACACAGTTCACAATACAAAGTAATACATCTAAAAGAAGACAAACTAATTTATTGATCACCGAAAATACACCAGAACAAATATTTTCAGCAGCAAAAAAAATTTTACGCGATAAAGGAATTATACCAGCGGCCAAATTAGTGGAAAGTGCTTCCTCGGATTCACAGGAAAAAATAAAAAAAGTCTTAACTTATTTAAAAACAAATGAAGTTGAAACTGTAAAAAAATTTACAGATGAAGAAGCTCTATCAATTTTTATTGATTCAAAAATGACGACAGCAAGTTATAAAAATTTAAGAAAAAAACTACGTTCTCATGGAGCAAAAGACCTTTTACCATCTTACAATAAAATTAAAATAATGAAGACAATGTGTTACCCAGCTATTTCTATTTCTCAAAATGGAGCATCAGTACCTTTGCAGAGCCTTCTTGAGCATACTTTATGTAGATTAATATCAACAATTAAATTTCCTCAAGATACATCATTTAGTAAATTAATTTTGTTGTGTAAATATGGTTGCGATGGCAGCTCAGGGCACTCTACTTATATGCAAAAGCCATCTGATGATAGCAGTACAAATGAAGAAGAAATTACAGAGAAGAGTGTCTTTGTGTTTTCACTGGTTCCACTTAGATTATTTTCTGATGAAAGTGTTATTTGGAAAAACGGAAAACCTTCATCTATTAAATTATGTAGACCGATAAAATGTATTTATGCTAAAGAAACAAAACAGCTTATTCTAGATGAAGTTAAGAGTATGAGGCAAGAGGTAAATTTATTGGAAAAACAACAAATTTATATTAATGGTAACCATGTATAGGTAAAATTTAATTTGTTGTTTACAATGATCGACGGCAAAGTTATAAATACCTTAACAAATACTCCGAGCTCAAATTGTTTTATATGCAAATGTTCTCCGAAGGGGATGAATGATATTGAAAGAATTAAAAATATTCCTATTATCGAAGATAATTTAAATTATGGTATTTCTTCCCTCCATGCATGGATTAAGTTCATGGAATGTGTTCTTCATATCTCCTATAAATTAGATTTGAAGAAAACAACTACTCACGGATGTACGATAGAAGAGAAAAATAATATATTTAGTCGGAAAACTAGAATACAAAAACTCTTACGTAAAGAGTTAGGGATAAGGGTTGATATTGTTGTGCAAGGAGGAGGTACTTCAAATACTGGCAACGATGCTCGAATATTTTTTCGAAATTATGAGAATGTAGCTGTCATCACTGAATTGAATGAAGAATTATTGAACAGATTTTATACAATTCTTATAACAATGTCGAGTTCTCGTAAAATAAATGTATTGATGTTTGATAAATATGCAGAAGATACGGCCCGACTTTACACCTCGTTATATGGATGGTATAGAATGCCTCCTAGTGTCCATAAAATTTTAATTCACGGGAGCAAAATAATTGGACAATGTCTTTTACCAATCGGAGAACTTTCGGAAGAGGCACAGGAAGCAACCAATAAAATATATAAGAGAGTTAGAGAAAACCATACTAGGAAAAACTCTAGGCTTAATACAATTCGAGATTTATTTAATATGCTTCTTGTATGTTCTGATCCAATAATTTCTTCTTTGAGAAGCGATGTAAAAATTCATAAAAACAACTACATGCAGACGCTAAAAAATTAGTTATTTGTCAAACGGACACAAGTGACAACGAAGACGAACAGACTGATGAGGATACTGACAATTTTTCATTTTAAAAAAGTAAGTAAATAAAACAGTATAAAATACATAACTTCGTTGTGCAAAATCAGGAAAATGTAATGTATATTCTGATTAAAAATTCATATTTTAAACAACAGATTAAATTATTTTTAAACTACAGCAGATACTTTTCACATTTGTACGTTTTTTTGAGGTGCTTTATTTTTTATTAGGCGCAACCGATAAAAATCGACTCGGTCATTCGTAAAAACCTGACACAAAACGCACATGTAGAGTTACGAAGTTTTTAGGGCATTTAAAAACATACCACAGTTTTTGGTGAAAGTCACAACCTATGTAATGATTATAACAATTGTATATAATTTTGCTGCCTTGAATTATTATTATATTATTTTTTTATCATATAAACATTTGTTAATATTTTCTGTAACTGCCCTAATTTTTTTGGATTTTTACATGTGCGTTTTAAGTGCGTTTTTATTATTTTTTGTTCGGGGCCAACGTAAAAATCATGTTGCGTGCTGCTCGAGAATAGCGCGCGCTCGACTCCACGATACTCACCGCACACTGGCCTCGCCCGACCCAATTTTAATTGGTGGCGTCAAATAAAAAAATTAAAAAGAACCCAAAAACGCACCGGTGGAGATACGAAATTTTGAGGGTAGTTAGAGAAAACATAGAACTAATTTTTAGTGATAGTCCCAGACCTCATCGAGTTGACATTTTTTTTATAACACTTTCTAAAGTTAAAATTTATATTTAAAATATATTTCATATTCAATTTTTTTTTAACTTTTGTTCTAAAATATTTAGAGACTTGATTTTTCAACCATAATATACAGTATTATGTTATAAACAATAGTGTATAATGTTATATTGATAGTACGTCTACTATCCATGTAATAAATTATTTAAACTTGCGAGTGAAATGCCGTAAAATTGATGTTTTCTAAATCGCTCAACTTTAAGCGTTAATTGTTAATAATATAGGGGGTTGAAAAATATAAACATGCAAGATTAGAAGGGTTTCATGTATCTACAATGGAGTGGATATGTTTTTTTCTCGAAATTTTTAATTTAATTTTTTTCCTCAAAATCCCCCCCTGGCGCTCGCGCTCCGATTTGGCACATTGTGCAGCGTTTGTTAAAGTATTAAAAAACTTTATTGTAATGTAAAAAAAATCCAAGTACAGAAGTTGAAAATCTAAGAAAATTATTACATATACACATTCGTTTTGTTTTCTTGAAAAAATTATCCATTACTGGAAGCACTAGAAGTACACAAGGCCCGAATTAATCCCGGAATTTTCCTTCTTAACGACCAGGTTGACCTAATGTACACCCCTCTCCTCGAAGCCGTATAAATAGTTTGTAACATGTAATCTTTATTTACTTTTAGTTTGATATTGACTACTAGATAGTCGAAACTATAGTCACAAATTAAGTGCAAAATATAGTGGTTAACCCTTTTTAATAAGACGAATGTCTGAAAATTTACATTGAAAAATCGTAACATGTATGCCTATAATCTGTTTTTTTAATTTTTTTTTTAATATGAATAATCGGGCAGCTTGGTGGTGTAGTGGTTAGAGTGTTGGACTGCTACCCCACGGGCCGGGGTTTAAATACCGGCCTAACAAGTTGTCTGCATTTATATAGGTTAGGATAAAAATGCCAAACGGAGTGTTAGGCATTTTTATCCTAACCTATATAAATGCAGACAACTCGGATATGACGTTAAATGCATGTAGGACCCGTGTACTGCCTGGATGTTGCGTGCACGTTAAAGATCCCTACCGGTGGGTTGGAACTCCCACCGGGTTCGGCAAAATTCCCGGATAGCTGTAGACCTAATCTCTGGCGTCATGATAGGCCATAGCAGCGGAAATAGATGACGTAAACCCAAAACAAAACAAAAAAAACAAAAAGATATGAACAATCAAATTTGACGTTTCAAGAATTTGGTGTGATGCAGGTTGTGAGTTTCAGATTAGGACATATTAAGTTGTAAATCAACTTTTAATTTGTAGGTTATGTGAAGGGATATCTGACATTAATATAACAATTGAATTAACTCACAAAGATTACGATTTACCTATCACGCCTCAAATTATTTGTATCTACTACCAATTTAATAAAGTGTCTCTGAGGATCAGGTAATATTCCTTGCTCAAGAATACCTGTCTTCTTTATTATCTGCCCATTTAAAGTTCTAAATACAAGGAATTTTTCTTTTAGGTATATATGTTACGATTTTTCAATGTAAATTTTTAGACATTCGTGATCTTATTACAAACTTTCAATTCAAAAACTCTAACGAGTGTTTCCACTCCCAGACTAAGCATGAAGTAAAATTTCGAGTTTAGAAAAGCCAAATCAGGTTTTTCTAAACTCTAAATTTTACTTCATGCGCCACGCGTATAAAACACTAATAAAGTGAAGTTCAAAATATACTGCTTAGTTGTGATCGCAAGTTCAATAATTTTATAAATGTTTATATGGAATGAATGAAAGTATACTTAAAAGAAAAAATCAACACATACATGTAAAGTTGCAAGTTTTAACGTTCTCTTTTTTGAAACTGTCTGCATCGTGACAATTTATTTGACAGATTATAATTTCTTTGTCACATTGATAATAATTTACCAACATCTCAAAATTTGGTGTAAAATATCCTACTGTTAAAGCAGGACTGCAACTGTTGGCAGTAAATATACCCTAAGTTTGGTCATCTTAAAAAAAACAGAGTTTAAAAGAAAAAATTCTTGCATTAAAAATTCTTATTAAAAACTTTCAATGTAAAAACTCTAACGAGTGTTTTCCACTCCCAGACTAAGCATGAAGTAAAATTTCGAGTTTAGAAAAGCCTGAAAATTTGGCTTGGTCGCGTAGCGCAGCGGAGCGACCAAGCCAAATCAGGCTTTTCTAAACTCGAAATTTTACTTCATGCTTAGTCTGGGAGTGGAAAACACTCGTTAGAGTTTTTGAATTGAAAGTTTTTAATAAGAATTTTTAATGCAAGAATTTTTTCTTTTAAACTCTGTTTTTTGCGCCACGCGTATAAAACACTGATTAAACGTAAAGTTCAAAATATACTGCTTAGTTCTGATCACATGTTCATTAATTTTTTAAATGGAATATGTGAAAGTATACTTAAAAGAAAAATTCCCTGTATGTGTTGTAAAGTTGCAAGTTGTAGCGTTCTCTTTTTTGTAACTCTGCATCGTGACAATTTATTTGACAAATTATAATTTATTTGCCACATTAATAATAATTTACCAACATCTCAAAATTCTCTGCATCGTGACAATTTATTTGACAGATTATAATTTATTTGTCGCATTGATAATAATTTACCAACATCTCAAAATTTGATGTGTAAAATATCCTACTGTTAAAGCAGGACTGCAACTGTTGGCAGTAAATATACCCTAAGTTTGGTCATATTAAAAAAAACAGAGTTTAAAAGATAATATTCTTGTATTAGGAACTGTTTTTAAATTCGAACATATAAATGGGCAGATAATAAAGAAGAGAGATATTCCTGAGCAAAGAATATTACCTGATTTTCCTATCCTACCTAATCCTCAGACATTTTATTAAATTGGTAGTAGGTACAAATAGTTTGATAGGTCACATAACCTAAAAATTAAAAGTTGATTTACAATAAAACAAGTGATTAATCTTTTCCTAACCTAAAACACACAACCTGCATCACACCACTAAATTCTTGAAATGTCAAATTTGATTGGTCATATTAAAAAAAACAGATTATACATACATACAAGTGTCAAATGTTGATGAAATTAACTGTTTATTTTTGAAATAATATTGAAGGATAAATTAAAAACACTTGGTTTGTTTCACTATTTGTTTCTATTTACTCGACTAGCTTCGCTTTTTACGGCATTATCAAGAGTGGATTACAGAGGAAACCGACCGGCTTATATATAATCAGGTAATAAGGGATTTTGCTTCATGCGCCACGTTGTTTCCTCTGTATTCCACTCTTGATAATGCCGTAAAAAGCGAAACTAGTCGAGTAAATAGAAACAAATAGTGAAATAAACCAAGTGTTTTTAATTTATCATTCAATATTATTTCAAAATGTTTCACCAAGTGATAAATGAGAAAGTTATTCAAGAAAAAAAAAATGTTTTTTTTTGGAAGATTTTGTATAAATTGAGAATTTTATACTTTTATGAGTTTTACAAGAATGCATTTGTAGATTGTAATAGAATTTCGTGGTTGACAAGAATTTATAACAGTGTAAAACGTAAGTTTTGGATACTTGCTAATAGAATTTAATATTTAGAACGACTCTCTCATTATATATACTTTTATGAGTTTTCCAAGAATACATTTGTAGATTGTAATAGAATTTCATGATTTACGAGGATTTTAACAGTGTAAAACGTAAGTTTTGAATTCTTGCTATTAGAATTTAATACTTAGAACGACTCTCTCATGTTTAGTTTATGATCCTGTATATTCAATACACATTGTTGATTACTTTGATTATGTATAGCAACAGAACTTGGAGGAATTGAGTCGTTAATTCATGGAGTCAAGGGATGATGGATTGGATCCTAGCATAGCGCAGCAGAACAGTACATCAGCAGAAGAGCACCGACCCGACCTGTAACGCGACATGTCTCAACAGCCCATCACGAATCCCCCCATTTCCCATCTGCTCTTCGAAATTAAAATTATCCATCAAATATTTAATAAAATCCCCACAATTGAATCACATACATTTCCCGTAATTCGAGAACAATCGATCAAATCACTGCAACAACAGCACCGAACAGCTAAATTTCTGATAATTCTGATTAATCAAACTGCATTGTGCCACCTAATCATATCTAAAGCATTATCTCGTGTGAGGGGAAAAGGTGTTGATTGTTAACGAACAATAAGAGCATGTGATGATATATGTGGTTTGGCTGATAAGAGCTGTGTGTGGAGAGATATCCATTTCGCGGAGATTAACGATTAATAATGGTAAATATTTAAACGTCGGACAATTAATTTCCGACTGGACGGGAAAAGTGTGTGAAATCGGTGGCTTGAATTTTAATGGGCTTCTTGTGTATGGTAGCGGAATTTGAACCCACGCGTACGGCCGCCTCGTAAACTGTCTGTTGTTTGATTTCGTTTGTTATTCTGCTAATATTTGAAGATTTCACAGACCCACCGTGTTTCTGTTTACTTAAAAACAAATCGTTTAATTGTCGCATCGATACATTTCACATTCCCGACAAATGATATTGCTTTCATCACTTTAAACTTTTCAAAAAGCTTTCCATAAAAATTAAATCAAAAATATTTATGTAAATTTAAGCGGAATATTGAAATAATATGACATAAACACAAATTATTTATTTTATTTATGCCCTGTATTATCAACGATTAATAAATCATTAGATAACTATTTGTGGAGTAAACTAATAGGCAAATAAATTTGCGTATTATAAAGCAAACCTACCAAATAAATAGCAATTCTAGAAATAAATAATTTAATTAGTAGATTACAGACAGAAATTATACATTTTCATTGTGGCCATAGCTGGAACCACCAATTTGTTAAATTGAATTATCAATATTTCAAATTAAATTGTCAATCAAATTGGAAATTTTGTTAAATTCCTTAAAATTATGGAGAATAACCGTGGAATAGGACAGAATTACACAGAACAAGAAAAAAAAGCATATTAGAAATTATAAAAGACTTAAACAAGTGTTTTCCACTCCCAGGCTAAGCATGAAGTAAAATTTCGAGTTTAGAAAAGCCTGAAAATTTGGTTTGGTCGCGTAGCACTTGTTCACGATATTTCAGTGTTTTCAGTGTTTTATACGCGTGGCGCATGAAGTAAAATTTCGAGTTTAGATAAGCCTGAAAATTTGGTTTGGTCGCTCCGCGCTTTGCGCTACGCAACCAAACCAAATTTTCAGGCTTTTCTAAACTCGAAATTTTACTTCATGCTTAGTCTGGGAGTGGAAAACACTCGTTTAAAACCTTAAATGGAACTAATTTTAAAAAGCGTATGCATTAGTATAAAAATCCCTGGTTATGTCTGATTTAAAAAACTCTAGGTCTTCAACTCCTTAGAATATCTTGTGGTTCGAATTAATCACTGTCAGGGAAGATACTATGAGCGAACTTAAATCTAACACGGATGATATGGTAGACATGATAACCGTAATGAAATTAATAAATACAAGTAGTAGAATCTAAAGTAATTATAATAATATAATACACTTTTGACTATTAACTGTCAAATTATTTAGAGAATAAAATTTACTCGGCAGAAAAACAAACAAATAATTTACTGGGGAGATTTATTAGCCAAATAAAGTTATTTTGTGTTTATAATACCGAAATCTTTGGTATAAATTAATTTATTCCTAAACTAAATTTTATTTAGGGAATAAAACGTTTTATAATACCATGCATTAGTGTATATTAAACTTTTTATTAAATTCTTGTTGTACTCTTCTTAGTCTTCTTTCAACTGTAGGCTACGGAATAGGAATAATTAATATATTTTAATAATCGATGTAATAATCGATTTTTGCATCAATTATTTTTACTTCTATTTCTGGTAGTAGGTATCGAATTTATAATTCGAATGAAAATAATCGATTTCGAATTTAATAATAATCGAATATCTCGAGATGCTCGAATGATAATTTCATATCATTTTATTATTCACAGTAGAGATGGGCAAAACGTTTGCTTATGAAATTTTAAATTGTAGTATCGGTGAACTAAGAAGAGGCTCATCTTAATCCAAATAAATTGGCGTGAAAAATATTCAGTTTTTAGAAATGAATTCAGTAGTGTACAAATGCAAATAGTAAAAGCTGCATGTTCAGCAAGGCTAAGAGAAGCCGACCGATGAGAAGATAGCCACGGACTTTCCAGCCACGGATTTTGGCGCCTCCACCATCACACGAATTGTGAAACAGATTCCCCAGAATTTGAAAACTCCCAAGCCACATATTTTATTTTCAAAATGTCTTCTCTAATTGATTAAACAATATATATAGAGCGAGTATAAATAACCAGAATGTTGTAACACTTAATTGTTCTTTATTTAAACAATATATTGCTGTCCCGCGTATGTCACCTTTCATACCAAATATTAAAAATATCATATCTCTAAAAATTCCTATTTTATTTTACAAATTTCTTTACTAATTGTTTAAACGATATATCTAGAACGAGCATAAATGGTCAAAATGTTGTAACTCTCATTTGTTAATTATTTAAATAATAAATTGCTGCCCTGCGTATAGCACCATTCAGACCAAATATTAAAAAAATCATATCTCTGAAACCTCCTATTTTATTTTAGAAATTTCTTTACTAATTGTTTAAACAATATATCTAAAACGAGCATAAATGGTCAAAATATCGTAACTCTTATTTGTTAATTATTTAAATAATATATTGCTGTCCCGCGTATAGCACCGTTCATACCAAATATTAAAAAAATCATATCTCTAAAAACATCTATTTTATTTTACAAAATTCTTTACTAATTGTTTAAACAATGAGAGTTTTTAGAGATATGAGTTTTTTAATATTTAGTATGAAAGGTGCTATCTTTCATACTAAATTTAAAAAAAAATCATATCTCTAAAAACTCTCATTTCATTTTATAAATTTCTTTACTACTTGTTTAAACAATATATTTAGAACGAGTATAAATGGTCAAAATGTTCTAACTCTCATTTGTTAATTATTTAAATAATAAATTGCTGCCCCGCGTATAGCACCGTTCATACCAAATATTAAAAAAATCATATCTCTAAAAACTTCTATTTTATTTTTATCGTATAGCGGTATGAACGGTGTTATACGCGGGACAGCAATATATTATTTAAATAATTAACAAATGAGAGTAACAACATTTTGACCATCATGCTCGTTCTAGATATATTGTTTAAACAATTAGTAAAGAATTTTGTAAAATAAAATGGGAGTTTTTAGAGATATGATTTTTTTAATATTTGGTATGAAAGGTGACATACGCAGGACAGCAATATATTGTTTAAATAAAGAACAATTAAGAGTTACAACATTCTGGTTATTTATACTCGCTTTATATATATTGTTTAATCAATTAGAGAAGACATTTTGAAAATAAAATATGTGGTTTGGGAGTTATGAAGTTTTGAAATTCTGGGGGATCTGTTTCATAATTCGTGTGATGGTGGAGGCGCCAAAATCCGTGGCTGGAAAATCCGTAGCTATCGTCACGTGGTGAGAAGCCGGCCTGTCGATCCACGTGCCGCGTGAAAATCAAGATCTGTTAATACGTTGCGAATTTACAATTGCGAATATATATTTACTCTATAAGAGCGGGCGAATCAAAATAAGTAATGGTTCGAAAAGAGCTACATATTTCGAACTGAGGCACTTGGCTCACAAGCTTACTTCACTGAGCTGACTCTTTGAGTTGATTCGCTCAGGAGTTATCTATCTCTAAAATATACTCTCTATGTTGTATGTTGATCGGTACGTTAATTGATTTAATAAATATAAATTTTATCAATTTGCTTTGAGATACGTAGGTATAGTTAAAAGAAAAAATTCTGTATAATTACAAAGATGTAGACAGGCCCCGTTAATCGTTTGATTTTAGCGATCTTAGCCACTAAATTAAGTATGAGTGAATATTTGAAAAAAATACATTTAAATAACATATGAAACATTAAAGTTGATTAAAAAATGTTTTTTTTTTTGTTCTGTGGACTGTCATGAATTTTACAACGCTTATTCATATTATTTTCATTATATTTAATTTTAAACCGTAAAAAAAAAATAAATAATAACTTTGCATGCCGTGTGTTATTCCTACTGGTTTATATAATCATTTATTAAAATTTTAGTTGTTGAAAAATTATATTGAAATTATTACTAATTCAATTGCCGTTTAGCCCATTACCTGGTAATTTATTTATTGTGCATTTCAAAATATGATAAGAAAAATGTGTGTCTGAAGAAGGATAATTGTTTTAGGAAGTTTTAAAATTCACAAGTTTTATTTTATGCAAGAATCGCCGAGAGAATTTTGATACACTGTTCGCATCAAATGAAAGGATCGACTTATTTTTATTACGAAATCTATAAAAACAAGCTTCACTGGTTAATCTGAGCTGAATAATTAATATATGCTAATTTCTGGAAAAAATCCTTAATGCGTCTTCACGTGCAAAATACATATGTATTAATACATAAATATACATAAACAAAGTAAAGTAAGATCAAACGTAACATCAAGCTGAGTTGGTTATAGATTCTTAAGTCTTAACAGCGTATTTAACAGCAATGGTTGAAGCTCGGATATCTCTAAACTAAGATCAAAATTACATTGAAGATATAGGAAATTTAATCTTTATTATTGACGGTTCAGAAATGAACTCGTTTTTTTTTTTCATTAACAACATATCGATGAACTTCTGAAACCTTGTAAGTCCAAAATGTCAAATTTAGAGGAGACACTAAATACTAGTTAATTATTATATGAACAACGTAATCCTGATTTTTTTATAGTACGTATAATTTCATTGTAGGCGATTTTTAATAAGTACAGGGCTAATAAACTAAAGGAACAAATTTCAAACATTAATTTCTTCCAAACTACAAAAGATAGAACACAATTCCAACGTTCCTGGAAAGAAAAAAGTTCAAATTTGTATGCATTTAATATGAGCACTATGTATTACACGTTGTTTGTTTTTTTTGGGCTCCTTTCGAAATAAGAATACGCTCGACGTTTTCATTTGATGTGCGTGAACGTCCCGTGCTTTTCTGTTTACAGATGCAACCATCGATGCTACTGATGAATCTGCTTATGACGAGGGGGTTGTTTATTAAACGTGCCTTTAAACTTAATTAATGGACTCTAGTTTTGCTAATTGCATCACACAAAATGCTTTTTCTTGTTGTGTAGCCATTTTACTACAGACAATTAACATGACAAGCAACAGCGCCAATGCGACCGTGGTTGGAACTTCTGTCTAAACTGCTCAAATTTTAAACTTTCGTCTGTCCAGGAACGTTGGAATTATGGTTCTACCTTTTGTAGTTTGGAAGAAATAAATGTTTGAAATCTGTTCCTTTATTTTGAATAACCCTGTATTTTCAGTAGATAGTTTATACTTATATTATTAAACTAATAGTAACTGACTTACAGGGATTTTTTTACGAGGCTTTGGAAACAGTTAATCGATATATTTTTTATTTATAGTAAAAAAATGTTACTTTAAATAGTTTACAAAATTAAGTTCAAATGGAGATACTAAAACTGATTCTAAATAAACATATAAGTGTTTCTTTCAGTGATAAAAAAACACATTTGATGTGCATATTTGCAAAATTGTATCTTTAAAGTGTTTATCATGTTTTGATAACATTTGGGACAAAAAGTTCTCGCTTTTCTCGCTTTTCTCGCTTTTCTCGCTTTTCTACAAATTTGTCAATTTATAGAATTTTCCATAATTTCTAAAACCAAGTCAGTTTTTACGAAATTACGACAAAGTAGATACACTGAAACTGCAAATTTTGCTTTCCTACACAGCTTAATTTATAGAATTATGATTAGTCGCCTTGATTTTTTGTGATTTTAATAAAAAGAAAAACACTATTAATGAGAAAAGTTTTGGATCTTAAATACTCGAATAATTAGGGCAGTTCTTACTAAAAACAAACGTTTGAAAATACGGAATAACAACAAACCTAGATTTTTGAAGAAAGGTAATTTTCAATGTTGTAGAAAAATAATTAAATTTTTAAATTATTGCTTTTCTGGTGCATTTATGCAAAATATAAATATTTTTTTTATTCACATATTAACATCAAATTTGTGAGAAAGCATTCTTCGGTTTTAAAGCTTAAGGTTGCGGTTTACTAAAGTGAGATAGACTCTGCTCAACCATTTGCTAGAGTGAGATAGACCTATATTTCTATTTCCAGCATAAAAAGGTAAACGTATTATATCATGGACATTTTTTTAATGAATGTTGAGCTAATTGAATGCAGAATGTGCGGATACCCTTGAATTTTACATCGTACAAGTTTTTGTTGACTAAAAAAGAGTAAATAAATGACTCAAAAATACCTATTTTCAGGATTTTTTTGCAAAAAAACTTAATATCTTAATCGTTTTAAATTGGTGACATTAAAATCCCCCAAGTTTTGGGATTATTTTGATGTATTATGTAATATTGTTGCATAATCAGAACATGAATGGTGCTGGAACTAGTGACTACCAAAAACGTTGGATTTTACCCATAATAAATCGCAACCTTAATCCAATGTTTACAGAAACTCGCTTATAGAAGTTTCTTATCTTATTAATGCAAGTGTTTATCTTTTTGTGATTTATTCTGAAAGAAGAAATTATTTATCTAGTTGTTACAATTTAATATTGAAATTTAATTTTTGACGATTGAAAACAGTTTCTTTATGAATATTATTCTAAATACAACAATCTAATAATATCGAACAAATTATGAATTGTAAATAAGGTTGTAACAAATACACAAGTTAATTAGTCTAATTTGTTACATTTTATGAACTGTTATAATAAATTAAAAATTAACAACAGATCATCTTTCTGTAAAGGATAAACTGCAATTGAAGTAAAATTCATTACAGTTTTTCAAAAAAAGGAGTAAAACAAACAGACCGGTTTCCGCCTACTTGTCCTCATCTGTGCAGACACGCTATAAGCATGATTTACGACGTACATGAAACTGTTTTCATTTCCAATGATAAGACGCCAATTGAAAATAAATAGGAATATAAATGTCAATTGATTGGCAACGTAGAGATAAAACTAATACATTTTAATGCATTATTCTTCGTGGAAATCATGCATAAGATAGATTATTATATCCAGACATAAATTTTACCTTCGCATATTTATATAATCATATTTACAGACATCTGTATCTCATATTAGGTATAAATAAACTTAAACTGATTAGAAGATATAAATAATATGCAGGATAAATGCATTTAATATGTACTAGGATCTTAAAATTGCTTTAGAACTTAGAGTTTTTCAGTAACAATAAAAATCTTTTTGAAGGAAAGATATAAGGCAAATTTTTCTTTTAACTATACAAGAGTTCAATTTGAAGCTATAAACGAGTGTTTTCCACTCCCAGACTAAGTATGAAGTAAAATTTCGAGTTTAGAAAAGCCTGAAAATTTGGTTTAGTCGCGTAGCGCGAAGCGCTACGCGACCAAACCAAATTTTCAGGCTTTTCTAAACTCGAAATTTTACTTCATGCGCCACGCGTATAAAACACCAGTATTAAGTGAATTTCAAAATATACATCTTTATCATACTGCTTGCGTAACATATTTTGAACTTCACAATATGTCCGTGATTTATACGGGTGGCGCATGAAGTAAAATTTCGAGTTTAGAAAAGCCTGAAAATTTGGTTTGGTCGCTCCGCGCTTCGCGCTACGCGACCAAACCAAATTTTCAGGCTTTTCTAAACTCGAAATTTTACTTCATGCTTAATCTGGGAGTGGAAGACACTCGTTATGTATAAATAGACTTAAACTGATTAGAGGATATATAGATAATATGCAGGATAAATGCAATTAAATGTACTAGGATCTTAAACTTGCTTTAGAACTCAGAGTGTTTCAGTAACAATAAAAATCGTTTTGAAGGAAAGATATAGAGCGAATTTTTCTTTTAACTATACAAATGTATATTCTGTAAATTTTCCCGCATTCGTTGTTATTTACAAGAGTTCAATTTGAAGCTATAAACGAGAAAACACTCGTTTATAGCTCCCAGATTAAGCATGATATTAAGTGAAGTTCACAATATACATCTTTATCATACTGCTTGCGTAACATATTTTAACTTCACAATATTTTCGTGATTAATACGCGTGGTGCATGAAGTAAAATTTCGAGTTTAAGAAAGCCTGAAAATTTGGTTTGGTCGCTCCGCGTTTCGCGCTACGCGACCAAACCAAATTTTCAGCCTTATCTAAACTCGAAATTTTACTTCATGCTTAATCTGGTAGTGGAAAACACTCGTTTATAGCTTCAAATTAAACTCATTTAAAAAAACAGAGAAATTCTGCAGATTTACAGCATATACGCTGTAATTGGGATATGTATACTTAAAAGTATACTCCCTGTATATTTAACTTTAAGCAACTGTAATTTTGTTAATCGCAACTTGATTTTGTTGATTTTTTTCGGTTTCGTTGCAAGTGTAATCTTTTTTTTTTTCTCTATCGATTTTATGAAATTCATACCCAGGTGTTTTATTTAAAAAAAAAAACAATTTTTTAATAACTTAATTATAAAAAAATCCAATTTAAGCGAATGTCATATCATTCATATGAATAGCTATGAACAAAATGACATTCGCTTTTCTTACATTTGTTAGTGAGATAAACTTTATTAACTTCTGAATAATTAATATCCATGTTATTGAAATCAGAGTTTAATTCTTTGTTTATGATTTTTTTTAGAGAAACACATTTTTTTTGTAAGCAATAGAAAATGATTTGTCAACTTATCTGTTTTCTAGGTTCTTTCAATCTTTTTAAAAAACTCATTTTCTATAATAATAAAAAAATAATAATAATATTGTAGTTGATTTTAAGCGACTTTAATAACATCCATAGTTTGCTTTTTGTAGTGTTGGAACAAAGTTTAATAATTTCTAAATATTTGATATCAATTTAGTTGGAATCGTGGAGTTCAGTTCAATTTTTCTAATATGTTTAAAGGAAGCACAATTTCTCTAAAAATAATGTTTCGATTTTAAACGACTGCAATTTCACTCACACGAACTCCATTTTGTTTTGTCCGGTGTTCGGTGTTTTATAATAAATTAATAATTTCTCTCTTATACCTTAATTTTTTGAGTTTTAAAGTGAACATCTCTAGAATCACATAACTTTATTTTTAAAGAAACTATTATTGAATGAAGTGATGAGATTTCGGTGGCTAAGCTGAGGCTGGGTAATCGACGGATTACCCCTTGTGCTTCCTGGGCCTAATGAGGCCTAAGTGCCCTGCAGAAATGCGCACTCCCCACAGAACCAGAACCAGAGAACCAGCGATGAGATTTTAAAGTGACCATATTCAGAATCTCATAACTTTATTTTTAGTAAAGCTGCTGAAGTTATTATTGAGTTATGAGATTTTAAAGTGACCATCTTTGGAATCCAATAACTCCATATTTAGTAAAATTTGTTTAGTTCTTGTGTTTTGAATTATTAGGAATTGATATTTCTCCAGGAATTCTGATGATTTTAACCAATTTTAATCACATGTAATTTTTAAAAATTTGGATTGGTCGCTCCGCTTCGCCACGCGATTCAAATTTTTAGGCTTTTGTAAACTCAACATTTTACTCCATGCTTAATCAAGGAGTAGAAACAATCGTTAGAAGTTTCAAGTTAAAGGCTTCTCAAAAACGACTGTCCGAACATTTACAGCGCATGCATCAAGTAATTAAATTTCAAAAAAAAAAAATCTCTGTATGTATATTGTTTCTGAATTCGATATTAATAAATAATTACCAACAATTTTCATAATTCTAATTCATCACTCTAATTTCATTAGATTACTGTAACTAATAAATACCTTAACACATAACTATCCCCTAACTTAATTTACTTACAACCATTATAACTACTCGAACAAATCGTCTCATTCAGGATAACGTTTAAATAAATTACACTGGATGAATATAATCCCCTATAAGGATTAGGAAGAATTTATGAGAAAGAGGGGGAGGTCCGGTTCTTCCAGGACTTTCTTTGTCTGGGCCCCCACTATTCTATTCCACACCACTTTTCGAATGTTTCGAATGGCTGTAAATCACTTTCTACCGAACGCGGATTTGAGATTATTACCATGAAATTAACGAGGTGCACTGTTTTAATAGTTTACTCGAGTCCGGAGCTCTTAAGCCTTGAATTGATTTGAACTTAAATTTGAATTTCCGATTCGGGTACATTATCGCCCCACACCGGAATCATCTGCATATTTCAAATGAATGCGTCTATCTAGTTTTGATTATTAGCTATGTTTATTTATACGTTATGCGTTGCTTTTATATCGTGAGAGCAATCGTAAAGTCATGCTGTGTAGGTAGAAAAAAAACGTGTGGTTTTGATTATTTATTCAGATATTCTATTCGAAACTGTCAAACTGTTATTATGTTGCAAACTTTTTGACAATAATGGTTAATTTATATTGTATATTTTAATAGTTTAGTAGTTAGTCTAGTAGTTAGTAATATGCAAGTCAATTAGCTGTAAAATATCAGGGCTGTCAATACGATCATGCAGATGCTTGTGTAAGAATGTGATGCCTAGTCTGTGACGTCGGTATTCAAGAGATTCGACATTAAATTTGTCTAGCAATAGTCATTATTTATACGTTATGCGTTGCTTTTATATCGTGAGAGCAATCGTAAAGTCATGCTGTGTAGGTTGAGGTAGGAAAAAAAAGTGTGGCCTCTATGCCTTTATGAGGGTCGAGTCCCTTAACTTCACAGTGCAGAAACGTCAGGAACTTACGTTGAACACACTCTACTAGGTTAATCTAAAGTTAAGTTTGTGGATACCAAATTAAAGATGCATATCCAACTTTGGACATAAAAATTAAATACAGATTTCAAAGCATTAGGATTTCGCAAATTTGCAGAATTACGATAAATCCTAATGCTTTGAAGGAGTTCTTAGCACGTGTCTGAACGTGAGGATTAAATGTAAACTTGTCATTAAACCAAATACCCAAATCTTTGAAGACTCTGACTTGCTCAATAGAATTATTGCTAACTGTATAATCAAATCAAATCGGTTTAGATTTTTTGATAAAGAATATAAATTTGCTCTTTTTGCTATTCAAGATTCAAGAAGATAAGATTATTAATACTACACCAATTCGAGATAATATCAACTCAACAATTGCTAACTCTGCTGACTGTCAACGCTTACAAAATCGGCGTCGACAGTCAGCAGAGTTAGCAATTGTTGAGTAAATCTTTAAGTCATCCGCGTATAGGAGGTGTATACACTTTGATAAATAAGAAAGATCATTTATTAAAAGGTTGAAAAGTAACGGACTTATAATGGAACCTTGGGGTACACCTGAACTTGGAAAGTATACGATTCACAATCTGTAAGATAAGATGCAATAAGCGAGGTTAAATTATCACAAAAAATAAAGTAGCTTAGTTTATCTATTAACAATTGATAGTCCACCCTGTCAAACGCTTTTGACATATCAGTATATATTACATTAACTTGCCCCGATGAATCTAATGATTTGGCTATATCATGCGTAATATTGGTCAAATGAGTTATTGTAGAACGTTTTGGAATAAAGCCATGCTGTTGAGAAGATAGGTATGGAGAAAAATGGAAATATATTTGCTCATAGAGAGTTTTCTCGAATATTTTAGCGATGTGAAATAGTATTGCTGTAGGACGGTAGTTTGTTATATTTCGTTGATTGAGTGACGTTTTTGGGGTGGGACAAATCGATGCAATTTTTAATTTATTAGGAAATACATATGTTTTTATAGGTAGGTTAAATATTATTGAGAGCGGCTAACATAGAATAGAAGCACAATCTTTTAATATAAAGGCTGGTAAACTGTCATTACGTGATGACAATCTATTTGGTAGTTGCTTTAAAAATTTAAAGACAGTTTTATCGGATATTTGCGCAAAGGAAAATAAATGGATATTGCTAACATTCGGAACCGTGGTTCCGAAAGATCGCATTATGAAAACTGATTAAAAGTATTTTCAAAATATTAACAAAAAATATCACATTAGGATGAATGAAATTTTAATTTATTTTAATTTAATCCTGTAAACTAACAGGCGTAAACTACATCAAAATATTAAATCAGAGGGTCGAGGAATTATGGAATAATGCTCTTTCGATTTGAGAAAGTATTTCTAAATTTATTTTCTGTTTCCTGGTTGTAAAGAAAAGTTTCTTTTTGGAAAGGAAAATACGTTTTTCTTATCTTCTGAAGGTGAAATCCTTAGTTATTGTAGATGCTGAAAATCAGCATTCATGAGACACAAATGTTTTTCTAGAAATAAAAATCAATGTATAGGATGTATTTTCTGCCTGGATGTTGCTTTACATACTAGGTACTGAGTTTGTTTCTAAAAATAAATTATTGGAGAACATGAACATTCAGATTTTTTCAATAGTTTCCTTTTAGAAGCAAACGTTTTATTTACATCAGAAAGAAAAGACATTCAAAAAAAGCGATAACTTTATAGAAAAGTTTTATTGATCAGTTTTAGCATCTTCAGTACTGCCAAAAATAAAATTTAAAAAAGCGCAAAAAAAATCAAGAACCTTTTCGTGTTTTGCCAAGTATTAGATAAGTGCATAATTCAGAAAATACAAATTATTATTATCACTAAGGCTTAGAATTTAGAAATAGATTCCTTAAATTAAAAGTTTATTCCAAAATTGTAGAAGATTCTTTCATTGGAATTTTGTATAGCTTTTTCAACTTTTTTTTTCAAAAAGCTAATTGTTTACATGCATTTTAACGTAATAATAATAATTATTATTATTATAATATTTATTTGCCCAACGAAAGACCAATACAGGGACAAAAATATAAATAAAAATCAAATATTAATACAAAAATAACATAAATAGATAAAACTTAGGTATAGTATAAGTGCGAGATAATTTGTAAACTTATAAGTTTGGCGTAACAAGAGATACATAAAGTGTTATACATGGTCACCAACGAAAATATCATTGAATAAATTATTTGCATTGACAGACGTATGAATGATGGGTGACTTACTTAAAATATTTGTTCTTGAGTGTGGAATATAAAATGTGCCGCAATGTCTTGACAATATGAGTGGAAGATGAAAATTAATCATAGAGAGTAGTTGCGGACAGTCAACTTTGTTTTCAATTAATTTATGCATAAACGTCGCACTGTATTCTTCTCTCCGTGATGACAATGAGACGAACTGAAATTAATTTAATAAGCTCACAATTAAATTACCAAGTAGGTAAAAAAAGGTATTTTTTCTAGTAGAAAAATGACAACAAATAATGAATGTCTAAGAATTTGTGAAAAGATTCTAAACATCAAGAACTAAGTAGGTGCATCCCATTGTAGTACTACTAATTAAAGTACTAAAATTAAAAGGAAATATCAGAGTAATTAATAAACTATTCTATGATTAAAAAGAGTATCAAATATTGAAGTTAATTTCTAAATTCGCAATTAAAAAATCTGTTAACTTGGACTCTTCAAGTATTTTTATTGAAAATAAAAAGTTATAACTGCTTAAGTATTAAACATTCACAAAAAAAATAATATTGATATAAATTAATTCATCATCTATTAAATATTTTAAAAAAATACTATGAAAATTAGCATACACAACGTGATATACAAAATGAAATAAACCATTCTTTTCCATAGCTTATCGATTTCCAGAAAAACATCAAAATTTTTGTTTTACCCTGCATATTTTTTAAGAATCACATTCTTAATCAACTTCTCCATGCCACGCAAAATAATTTTGTATATCACCTTTTGTATACTAAGTTTCATACAGATCTGGGCAGGATTCGAATCATTCAGGATTCGAATCCTGGATTCGAAACATTTAGGATTCGAATCCTGGATTCTACTTTTAGAGGATTCAAAAGAGGCATTCGAATACTTTAGTTAAACTGGATTCGTGATCCGTATTCGTTAGATGTTTTTAAGAGGATTCGTATTCGAATCCAAATGCGGGTGATTCGAATCCTCTAAAAAGGATTCGAATATTTATAAAAGGATTCGAATACTTACAAAAGGATTCGAATACTTACAAAAGGATTTGAAAGGAATGAATTAGTCTGTGAGTGGAAACGCTCGTTCGAAACTTCAAACTGATTGCTTTGATAAGAACATTAAATGACTGAAAATGTATTTAAAGATAATAATCTAGTTTTCAAAATTTTGTTTAACATTATTTGAAGTAAAACTGACATGGTATCCAAAATCTGAAGTATTAAAGTTTTCCAACATTTCCTGATTCAATATTTGTTTCCCTGACCTTTAAATATAATTTTCTTCTGTGAGAAACCCACATTTTGTTAAATTGTTTTCATTGTTTTTGTATATAAGTTGGTTTTATGAATTGTTACGTGTATTGTATTTTTTATACCTGTTGATTTTGACAAATTTAATAATAAAAAAGCCATATTTGTTAGTGTTTTGGTCAATTTTAATAAAATACCATGAAATTTCTCTGAGTTTCCCGGTTTTAATGATATTGAAGGAATTTTTTATTTACGTAATTATTAGGCATTTGCCGATTTTATAATAGAGTTTAATTTGAAGTTTTGAACGAGTGTTTCCACTCCCAGACTAAGCATGAAGTAAAATTTCGAGTTTAGAAAAGCCCCGCGTAGAAAATTTGTCGAGGGTCGCGCATCGACCCGAGACAAATTTTCACGGGGCTTTTCTAAACTCGAAATTTTACTTCATGCGCCACGCGTATACTACACTGATTTAGAGTGAAGTTCAGAAACACACAAATACATCTTTAATCAGAGTTACACAGATATTTAGTCTGTTATCAACGATGTTCAGTGCTAATAATAAATAATTAGGTTTTGAATATTTTTGTTAAAACAACTGATAACAATATTTAAATGTTAATGGTTGCAAAAAAATAATGAAACCAAATTTATTCTTAAAGGATTTGTATTCGTGATTCGAAAAAGCAGGAATTGATTCGAATCATATTTATCTCATACGAATCCTTTATTCGAGTATTTGTGATGCGAATCATATTAGGTGATTCGGATTCGCGATTAGAATCCTTTTTACGAGGATTCATATTACCAATTTTATATGTTCAATACAGATATACGCTGAAAAATAAGAAATCAGCCACCCTGCATATTAAAACACTTTGAACTATTCTCGATGAAACCAGTTGGCACCAGCAATGGGGCCGACTGGTAGCTGCAGGCAGAGGCTACCGAGCGCGTCTCCAGGTGGTGGATAGGAGCATGACCGAGCATTCGGCCAGTAGCTGGCATAGGGTCGGGCAGGTGGGACACCCCCGCATGACCGGCCTAAACCAGTTGCCGCGAACCAACTCCCCCAAGCTACGGTGTACAGATATCGTGCCAATAGCTGTATGGCACAGGGTTAAGTGTCGCGAACGATTCCGTTGGGATACCGGGCGACCTCCCAACGTAGTGAGCCTTCTGTGCGTATCGGGGCACTACGCACAGCGACCGGTTATTTCCTCCGTACTCGTGGGACCAAAATGGAACCAAAAATTAAAACAAAAAAAACAACAACAACCATAGGGGGCTCTTCGGAGAACCCTACCTCCACTGGTGCCGCCGCAGCCGAACCCGAACGCCCTAAACAGCCATCGGGGGCGACCAAGCGACGCCAGAGGAGAGAAAAGCTCGCCCTGAGGGCAGGGACGCCTAGGCGAAACCTACCTCAGGGAAAGCCGACGCTAGGGAGGGGGGGGGACGCATCCGCGATACCCTGGACCAACGTCAGCACCCGGCTCGTCAGGGACGCCAAAGCGAAACCTGTCGAGCGACTGCACACCTCCGGGACTCCTCAAGAGACCGGCGAAAACCCCAAGGGAGGAGAAAGGGCCTCCGCCAAAGAGGACCTTCAGCGATATCCTTACGGGCATAGCACTCGCTATTATACCGAAGGGATATCCCGAGAATAGCATCAGTGCAGAGGAGGCCGAGGTTATTAAAACCTCGATCATCCAATGCATTGATGCCACGGCGAAAGGCGAAGCATCGCCGAGATTTCAGGAATGCACCCACAAAGGGGGATTCCTGAAAGTAATATGCTCCGACATGCAAACCAGAGCATGGCTCGAGAGCATCTCTAAGGAGAAAAACCTCCTGGGGAACGGGAAGAAACTTCAGATCATTGATCTGAAGGACTTACCGGAACCCAGGAGAGTGCTAACCTGGGCTCCAGGACCACCCATAGAGGCGACCACCTTCCTCAACAGAATATCGGTGCAGAACAACCTGAGCACCGATACCTGGAGAGTGGTTAAAGAGAGGCCGGACCCCAAGGGAACTCAGTACATCTTACTGATGGACAAGTTCTCTTGGGGGAAGGTCAGCGAGAGGAAGAAGCTGCATTTCGGCCTCTCAACGATCACCCTCAGGGCCCTGGCGGCAAAGACCGGCGCCAAACCTGAGGAGACCACAGAGGAAACAATGGAAGACATTCCATTGCCCGGAGAGGGAGCAATGGACAGCAGTCCGTTGCCCAAATCACCGAAGAGTAAGTAATGTTCAAATTACTTCAAATTAATATACACCACTGTAGGGCGGCATCCGCTGCCCTCAATGCATATATCCTTAATGAGAATATTGACATTGCACTTGTACAAGAGCCATGGCTCTACAAGGGAATTGTAAAGGGGTTAAACATACAGGGCAGGCGACTGATAGTGGCCGAACCTATGTGTAACCCACGTACATGTATAATCGTAAAACATGAACTGAATCTAATGCCCCTATGGGACCTATGCTGCAGAGACCTAGTGGCAGCTCGGCTGGAAGTAGTGGAAAGGGGAACGCGGAGGGAGTTTATACTCGGATCCGGTTACCTTCCCTACGACCAACCAGGACCACCGCCGCCAGACATCGTCCAGCGGCTGATAAATCGCGGGAGCCACGATGGCATACCGCTGATCCTTGGATGCGATGCCAACGCACACCACATCATATGGGGGAGCACGGACATCAATCCAAGAGGTGAGAAACTATTAGATTTTATCTTAGAGAATGACATTGAAATAGCAAATATTGGAAATGTACCCACGTTCGTAAACGCGGTGCGAAGGGAAGTGATTGACATCACACTTGCCTCTCGCAAGGCAAGTGAACTGATAAAACGTTGGCATGTGTCTGATGAACCATCATTATCAGACCATAGATATATACGATTCGATATCGAATCAGAAAAACCAACGGAAACCCAAAACAGAAACCCGAGGAGAACTGACTGGGACCTGTACAATGAGGTACTAGCCAGCCGAATCGGGGACTGTCCAACAGGAGCGAGAACAACGCATGAGCTGGAGTTCATGGTGCAAAGCATCACGGACTCCATCAATACGGCGTTTGAAGCAAGCTGCCCAAGAACTACCAAACCCACTTCCACCAGGGTCACCTGGTGGAACAGGGATCTTGATAGGGCAAAGGCATGCACCAGAAGGCTATTCAACATAGCCAAGAGAAACGGTGAATGGGCGCAGTACAAAACGGCCCTCACGGCATATAACAATGCCATCAAAAAAGCCAAGAGAGACTCTTGGCAAAAATTCTGTGGGGACATAGAAAGTGAACCCACAAGCTCCCGTCTACTTAAGACGCTCAGCAAAGATCATGCTGGGAACATCGGCTCACTGCTGACCAAAGATGGAGAGTACACAGACTCGGTAGAAGGGACCCTGCAAGTATTACTGCAGACGCACTTCCCGGGTTCTGTAATACTTGAAAATCCTGTATCCGGGGACCTAAGCGAGCCCAACACATGGGCTCCAAAACAGGACTGGGACACAGCGAAAACAATTATCAAACCTGGTGACATTGAGTGGGGAATTAACACGTTCAAACCATTCAAATCACCAGGTCCTGACGGGATATATCCTGTCATGCTACAAAAGGGGATAGCAGCGCTGAGGGGACCACTATGTGATATCCTCAGAGCTAGCCTTGCCCTTTCATACATTCCAAGCAGCTGGCGGACTGTAAGGGTGGTATTTATACCCAAACCAGGGCGTGCTTCGTATGCCCTGGCCAAATCTTACAGACCGATCAGCTTGTCATCATTCATTTTAAAACTACTAGAAAAACTAGTAGACAGGCACATACGGGAAGGAGTCCTAAAGGACTCACCACTACACCGTCAACAATATGCCTACCAAGCGGGAAAGTCATGCGAACTGGCAATCCACCAGCTAGTGAGCAGATGCGAAAGGACCATACAATGCAAAGACATTGCGCTGGGGGCCTTTCTGGACATTGAAGGGGCGTTTGACAACACAACCTTCAACTCCATAGCAACAGCAATGGAGAAAAGAGGGATTTACCCGCAGGTCCGACACTGGGTGAACAAGATGCTCAGGAGCCGGACTGTAACAACTACCCTATACGGAAAGACAGCAGAAGCGGTGGTCGCTGGCGGGTGCCCCCAGGGAGGGGTTCTCTCGCCGCTCCTGTGGTGCCTCGTCATGGACGACCTTCTGCTGCTACTTGAAAACCAGGGCATTTATGCCCTGGGGTACGCAGATGATCTGACCATTCTAGTTAGCGGGAAGTTTGGGACCACTGTATCAAGCCTGATGCAGAGGGCACTAACTACCGTGGAAAGATGGTGCAAGAACGAAGGGTTAGCTGTAAACCCGGCCAAAACGGCGATAGTCCCCTTTACCAGGAGACGAAAAACCGATGACATAACATCGCTACGCATGTATGAAATGGAAGTCCCAATCAAAAATGAAGTAAAATATCTAGGGGTCATACTTGATACCAGATTGAACTTCAACTTCCACCTGGAGAACATCAGCAAAAGGGCCATGAGAGGACTTTTTGCGACCAGGAAAATGGTAGGACGCACATGGGGACTGAGACCCAGTATGACCAAATGGCTATACACCGTGGTCATAAGACCCATAGTGACATACGCGACGCTCGCTTGGGGAGAAAAAAACCAAACCAAGAGCGCAGCCGTAAAACTCGAAAGAGTGCAACGACTCGGGAAGCCCGTGCTTCCTGAAGAACAGCTCAAGAACATCCCCTGGCCCAAACTCCTGGACTTCTTAGAAGACACAGGAATATACAGGGAGTAAAATAACCAGAGGAGCACAAAAGGACCACGGAGACCGCAGTACAGGGACGCTAAGCGATACCACCTCATGTGGAAAAAAAAAATTCTGGTTTTATATTACCAATTTTATATGTTGAGTACAGATATACGCTGGAATATAAGAAATTAGCCACCCTGCATATTAAAACACTTTGAACTAATATATAAAATTACGAAATTCGTAATTTTATATATTATGTTTAAAGGGTGCAAACTATAAGAAGCGTAAGCTTATTTTCTCGAATTCAAATAGTTTTGAATTTGAATTTAACCACTTTGAACTATTTTCTAGTGTAGAATATATCCATCTATAAGCGAATTAATCTCAAATTTATGACACTTCAAAAGAATGCTTTTACGATCATAAAAGCTCCAGTAATAAAACTGGTAATTGCATCTATAAATTGATCACACTTTATGTTATGCATCCTCCACAAGGTTAAAACAGAAATTATTTGAAAGTAACTTCTTGCAGGGCAAGTGTTCACAATGATATTTAAGACCATCACCTTAATTAAGGAGAACGCCACTAACCTCAATAATTTCCTAATCAACAAAAATTCTATAAAATTGGAAGTTAATTGTTAAATTGCCCATAATATTATTATTTACTTACAATATTTAAATAGAGTCTTTTTTAGCTGGAATCAACTTTAAACTAAAATAAAACACATCAAATTTGACCTAACGAACAGAACTGTTCTATGTTTATTAATGTATCTTTTAAAATACTTAACTTATTTTAAGTTTCTAGTATTAAAGTTCCGAATACTGGTATTCGAATCCATTTGGCAAATATTCGCTAACTTTTCTGTATTCTTATTCGGAATTATTTTGCGAATACGCGAATACTACTTGCATTATCAATTTTATTAAATTTATCAATAATAAGTTCAAAGAAAAATAGCCAATTTAGAATTAAACTTGCATTTGATAATATTTATAATCGTTTATTTTTTTTTATAAAAACAGTATTACAGTAAAACTTCGTTATGATTCTCTGGGGACCAGAAAAAAAAACTGGGAAAATAGCAATCCTTTTAATACTTTACTGGCGCATGAAGTGAAATTCCAAGCTTAGAAAAGCCTGAAATTTTAGATTTGCCGGAAAGCGCCTCGCTTCGCTCGCGCGCCGGGAAATCCAAATTTTTAGGCTTTTCTAAACTCGAAATTTTACTTCATGCTTAAACAAGGTTGCAATTAATGATTAATGAGTAATAATCGAAATATTTAAATAAACAAAAATCCCTAGTTTTGAATAAAGGCTCAGTTTGTATGCATAAAAGTGACACGTTTTAACAGATTCTAAAGAAACTATAAATTAATCAAATTCATACAATTCAAAGCATGCGATAATTGTTCACCAGTCAGTAGATAAATCTGTACTCCGATTATATCTTTATTAGAAAGATATAAATCTTGTAAATAACGAGGCAAAACACAATTATCCATTAAGCACTCGGTAATTTCACTTCGGTCCGCACGTTCATCGGGAAAATATAATTAGCAGCTACCGAAAATCGTGCAGATGAGAGCGAGAAAACGCGGATTGAATACACGAGAAACCCTCGGAAATAGTGTGTGTGCTCCTGCTTTGTGAAACGTGTGAGCGAAATCACAATCAGATAATGTCTCCATTTGTATGGACGCCGTCGTGCAGGCTATGTTTTTTAATTCATCCACATTAACTCGTTATCCTCAATTTGTATTTACCGTACACCATAAAGAAAACGGCTGACAATTATTTTATGGCGTTCAGGTAATTTAATTAAAAGTTATGAGATAGAGTTTAGATTCACACCTGGATTTTATGAGCTAGATGAGTTAAAGGTTAAAGTCATGAATGAGCAGATTTTTCTCACACATATATTTTTGAAATATGTAAATTTTTAAACAACTGCTATATAAATCAAGAATTAAATTTGCATTTGATAATATTTATAATCGTTAATTTTTGTTTTTATAAAAACAGGATTACAGTAAAACTTCGTTATGATTCTTTGGGGACCATAAAAAAAGATTGTTATAATCGGAAAATCGCTAAAGTCGGGAAATTTTTCTTTTAAGTATACATGTCCCAATTTACAGTATATATGCAGTAAATCTTCAGATATTGGTTAGTATTGTAAAAGGGTTCAATTTGAAGTTTTAAACGAGTGTTTTCCACTCCCAGGCTACGCATGAAGTAAAATTTCGCCACGCGTATAAAACAGAGATTTCAAGTGAAGTTCGAATATACATAAGTTTCACAATATTTTAGTGTTTTATACGCGTGGCGCATGAAGTAAAATTTAGAGTTTAGAAAAGCTCAGAAAATTTGTCTCGGGTCGCGCAATTTTGGGAGTGGAGTGGAAAACACTCGTTTATAGCTTCAAATTGAACTTAAAAAAAACAAGGAATATCTAAAGATTTACGAAAAATGGGCTGAATTTGAAATACGTATACTTAAATGAAAAACTCCCTGTATATTGACTGTCTATATCTTGACAGCTGTCACTGTCGTCTCAACAATAAGGAAAATTTGACATACTACAAAAAAAAGATACTAATTTTTATATCAGGTCATCCTGATGAGTGTGTGTGTAACTGTAACAACTGTCAAAATAGAAAAACAAACAAGTGTTAAAATCGTATTTTTCTGTAAAATATGTCAATTGTCGATAGTGACAACGAACAACTCGATTTTTGTTGTTGTCATTATCATGAGTTTTGACATGGTATTTAATATTTGTATTTTTCTGATACTAATAAATTAGCTGCAGTTTATGTGAGAAAGGTAATTTTTGTTTACAAAGTTTAGCAAATTGTTTTTCTTTCAGGTAAACATATGCATAAACTGTAAATTTTCCGACATTCGTCGTTTTTTAAAAGAGTTCAATTTGAAGCTATAAACGAGTGTTTTCAACTCCCAGACTAAGCATGAAGTAAAATTTCGAGTTTAGAAAAGCCCCGTGAACATTTTCCGAGGGTCGCGCCACGTATACGCGTGGCGCATGAAGTAAAATTTCGAAACACAGATTTCAAGTGGAGTTCAAATACATAAATTTCACAATATTTTAGTGTTTTATACGCGTGGCGCATGAAGTAAAATTGATTTATTACACTAACAATTTGAATTGAATTACAAAATATTCCGTTAGTCTCAATTTGAACAATTACGTTAAATTATCTTTATAAAGCTGTCACATTTCATAGATTAAATCAATAAAAACGGTAATAGTCCCTTCTCCAACTTTCTACAGAAAGTGTGGTAAGATCCGAAGAATATCTCCACAATATATCTGATGCCTGTTTACGTGCTGTCATTTGCTTGGGACGATATTAAAATGTAAGAGATACGGATCGAACGTATTATTTATCCGGTCGTGATTTTCCATTTTTAATGTTTCCAATATTTCATCGCGGGATCGGCCGACCGAGGAGAGAAGCATCTGGGCGCGAAACGTCCACGTTCTCTCCTCTCCTTGGATGCTCAGAGCGCACAATTCCGGCCACTTCGACATCAAAAACGGGAATATTAATGAGCCGATACGAGCATTCCGTTAATCAAACGCTTTATTAAAACCATGCGTCTTATCAACAGCCAGAGCCCTATCGCCGTAAATAACGGCAGGGATCACTTTGTCTTCGCAGTCACACAAGGCGAGTGTTAATTAGAATCTTCCGTGGTGCATAATCTAATAAATTATACGATTTATGGAAGCTGATGTATTTTCTTTATTTGGATATACTCAGTATAAAGAAATATAATAATAATTGACATAGCAATTAAAATAAATCTACAGTCATTTAATGTAACTCAAACTAAGCAGCTGGTATCTAAACAAATCGAACTTGAACTTTAAGCGCTTGTTAATAAAACAAAATGTTTAACCATCAAAATGTACATTTACGCAATCAATACAGGAGACCGTTATAGTGTCCAATTTCGAATACATTAATTTAACTCATAAATACACGGGCGACGGAAAAAGTACTTCAACAAAAAATTATACACTTCAAAATATTAAAATTGAGTGGACATTTTAGAAACCAAAGAAATTGTGAAGATAGTGAAAACATCCCACAACGACTATTAGGTAAATAAAAATACTCATACCGGGTGTTGACTTGGCGGACGCAACATAGGAAATCCCTTGTAAATTTTGAAATGTTCAAATATTGGCTCCCCTATTCATTTTAGAAACAAAATGTATTCATCTTTTTTTGTAGAGCTAACAATTCTGAATTCATTCGTGTTTACGTTTATCACTGTAAGTTTCTCTAAGTTAAAATAATTAAGGGAAAGTCATGTGATTTTATAATAATAATGATATGTCATGGAATTAAAACAACAGTTGTGGATGCCGAAATTGCACAAGATATCGCTGTCACTTGATTAAACAATTTTTTTTCGAAATGATTTACACTAGACAAGAAAAAAAAAATCCTTCTAATTTAGTGGTATTATGCAGACCACAGTTATCAAGATATTTGTGTTATATTTTCTGTGCAGTTTCCAGACCGATACCTAATAAATCTACTGTTCGACGATTGGTAACCAAGTTTAGACCTAGGGAAACAGTTTTGAATAACTGCAAGTGTGAAAATGAGGACATACAAAAAGAAGATCTAGCAATACAAAATCAAAAGGAGTTACATATTTTGCTGTCCGTCGAAGAAAATAAGGACATGAGTACAAGAAAAATAGTAGTCCAGTTGAATATAAACTATACTACTGCTTTTAAGGCTTTAAAGAAACACAAATTTATGTCTTTTAAGTACGAGTGTCATCAAGAATTAAAAGAGAGTGATGCTCTCTTCAGGGCTGAATTTTGTTTCGAGATAATGGAAAGAGCTAACGCTGAAAGAGAGTTCTTAAAGAATTGTTGATTTAGTGACGAGTGTACAATAACAATAAATACAATGTGCAGAATTGTAGATACTGGAGCAGGGAAAATAAACATCGCTTTATCACAACCATGACGCAGTAACCACACTGGCTAGCCTGGAGAAAAGGACAATTACAACCACTCTAGGAGGGCACACCATTGAAGCTAGAGCCAGCGGAGGCTGCCCGCAGCGAGGGGTTCTATCTCCACTGCTATGGGCAACTCTTGTGGACGACTTACTAAGGAAACTGTCCGAAGAAGGCATCCACTACCTAGGGTACGCGGATGACTTGGCCATATTCATCAGAGGCCGGTTCGCAGAAGTTATCTCACAATGAACACAAAGGGCCCTAAACATAGTAGACAACTGGTGTCGAAGGGAACGACTGACGGCCAATCCCGAAAAAACAGATTTTCGTCTTCACAAAAAGAAGAGCGCTAGAAGGTCTAAGGCCACCGACACTCGGGGGCACAAAAATTCTCTTCGCTAAGGAGGCGAAATACCTAGGGGTAATCTTCAACGATAAAATAACGTGGAGGACGCACATCACGAAAACAGCCAAAAAAGCCTCAATGGCATTGGGAAGGTGTCGAAGAATGTGCGGTAAAAACTGGGGGCCCAATCCTAAAATGACTCTCTGGTTATATACAAGGGCGATTAGGCCCATGATATCCTACGGGGCAGTAGTGTGGTGGACAAGGACGGAGCAGCAGGGGCGATAAGGCTCCTGAACAGCACATAAAACCTAGCATATCTCAGTGTCACAGGAGCCCTAAGCACTACCCCGACAGCAGCCTGAACCTACCACCACTACACATCTTCATACAAGGGGAAGCCAGGGCCGTAACATACAGACTAATGCGAGGACAGGCTCCCATAAACCGATCACACGGGTAAAAGTACCAAAGGCTAGAAGACGAGCTAAAGGCAAACCCTACAACCAAGAGATGCCATGGTCAAGAAATATAATTTCGACAGGAAATACAAAGTGATGATCCCGCAGAGGGAAGATTGGGAGAAGGGCCCACCTACCAACGCGGAATCAAACTGGTATACTGACGGCTCGAAGACAGATAAAGGAATCGGAGCCGGAATATACAGCACAAAACCTGAGACAAAGATTTCAGTCAGTCTGGCGAGGGACACCACCGTGTTCCAGGCAGAGGCGATTGCGGTCCATCTCTGCATTGGAGAAATAGCAAAGCAAGACAACAAAAGCCGATTAGTAGCTATTTTCTCGGACAGCCAAGCGCTGCTAAGGGCACTAAGCACCACACAGGTCGATTCCAAGCTAGTGTGGGACTGTGTAAGCGCTCTCAACGAAATGGGCGGTCGCAAAAAAGTGACAATGGTATGGGTCCCAGGACACAAGGGTCATCAAGGGAACAAAAAAGCAGACGAACTGGCCAAACAAGGCCCCTCAAGCGCATTCATTGGCCCGGAACCCTCCTGCGGTACCGCAAAAACCACAGTCAGATAATCCATAAAAAAATGGACGGAGATACAAACTCAAACCTGGTGGACGAACACACCAGGGCAGAGGCAGGCGAAACAGTTCCTCAAAAAACAATCCCCGGCTTTTACGACCGATCTTCTCAACCAAGAGAGAAAAACGGTTAAAGCTATAGTACGTGTACTGACAGGACACTGTAGGCTCAACAAACACATAAGCAAAATAGGTCTGGCAGAGGATACAATATGTAGATTCTGCCAGGAAGAAGAGGAGGATCCTCTCCACATCCTGCGCCAATGTGAGGCTCTAGCACGGGTTAGATACCTAAAGCTGGGCAACACTAAACCAAGCGCAGAGAGCTACACCCAAGGCTGACTGTCAGGGTTAATAGGGCTAATCAAAGAGGTGACGCTCGAGCACGTCGTCTAGGATAATAGGGATCCACAATAGATCTGCAAAGGTCGCGGTGGTACAGGCCAATGAGGCCACCCCTACGAATATCTATCTATCTATCTACTGGTACTGGTAACAATATTGTTTTTGCTTTTTCATTAACATTTTAAAAATCTCGTTAGGGGGGGGGGGGGGTTCTGATAGTTGTCAATTATTTATACTTCCACCCCTTTGCGTCATGACATCATCGCCATTTTCTTTTTAAATGGAAATCGTTTTTTTTTTTATACGACAACTTTTGTACAGCTTTGAATTTTTCTTGTAATGATATATTTTTTATCTTTAAAAAAAAATTGAAGAAAAAATATGTACGATTGCCATTGAAAAACACGATGTCGAAGATTAAAAACAAATGCAATTATAATTTGTAATTAATTTAATTTTTCATTATTGTTACAAAAATCGATTAATTGCAGATTTTAACTTTAAAATAAATAAAAAATTAAAACACGTTTTTTTTTTCAAATTTTTCTTATAAGTTTCAATTGTTTTCAACCATCAGAAAAAAATTCGAGTTCAAAAATTAAGATTGACGTGATCGGGGAATGTTTATTTGGAGCGTTCCACAGCTAACGCACTCTATAATTCCTAATCGCCCTGTACACCAATCATGCTAATGAGGTCGGGTTGCAGCGTATTATGTGACGCCGTAACACCTACCACATTTTAAATTAAAATCTCAAATAATAAAAAACTGAGGTGAGCCTGGCTTATGTTACACCCGGTGAAATTCAACCTATCTTTGATAATTGGCGGTAAATTATATAGATTAGTTGACAAATTGTAGAATTAGGGTAGATGATACATTATTGTGTTGGGCAATGTTAGATAAAAAATAGGTTAGTTCAGATCAGGCTTGTTATGTTTAAAACACTTTGTTTTAAAACAGTGTTTTAAACATGTTTAAAAACATCCGTCGTGTTTTTAATGGTTTTGTTTTAAACATGTTTCAAACCTTAAATTTGTTTAAAACGTTTTGTTTATTATCTTAAATTTACTAAATTATATTTTATACTACTTTATTAAGATTTTTTATACAGTTTTAAATTTTAGCTAAAATGCTAAAGATATTTCAAATTACATTATTAAACCTAACATTTTATTACAATAAAATATCACAACTGTGTGTGCACAAATGTGATTTTTAAATACAGGGAATTTTTCTTTCAGGTATACATATGCATAACAGTGTAAATTTTACGACATTCGTTGTTTTTTTAAAAGATTTCAATTTGAATCTTTAAACAAGGGTTTTCCACTCCCAGACTAAGCATGAAATAAAATTTCGAGTTTAGAAAAGCCTGAAAATTTGGATTGGCCGCGTAGCGAAGCGGAGCGGCCAATCCAAATTAGGCTTTTCTAAACTCGAAATTTTACTTCATGCGCCACTCGTATAAAACACTGAAATATCGCAAAGTTTAAAATATACAGCTTTAGCAATCTAATATGTAGATGTGAATAAAACGTGAGTCAAGTTCTGCACTGAACAAATTGTTTAAAAGAGTGATTGTAGGCAACCCAATAACTCTAACGTATATTAGTTTGACTATAATCGTTCTTGTATGTGTGTGTTATTTGAACTTCACTGTAAATCAGTGTTTTTAGGCGTGGCGCATGAAGTAAAATTTCGAGTTTAGAAAAGCCTAATTTGGATTGGCCGCTCCGCTTCGCTACGCAGCCAATCCAAATTCTTAGGCTTTTCTAAACTCGAAATCTTACTTCATGCTTAGTCTGTAACTGGAAAGCACTCGTTAAAGCCCCAAATTAACCGCTTTAAAACAACAAATTCCCGGAAATTTAAAAAACGCTGTAATTATCGGAATATGTATACTCAAAAGAAAAATGCCCTGTATGTTCTGTTTTAAACACGTTTTAAACGTGTTTTATACATGTTTTATACATGTTAATGTTTTAAACGCTGATTCAATGAAAAGAACACGTTTTGTTAAAAAAAACTGTTTGTTTTAATTAAAATGAAAAAAAAACGTTCTTTTTACAACCCTGGTTCAGATTAAGTAAGATTTCACATTATGGAGTTAAATTAGGTGACACGTTTTTAAGTTTGGTTAACTTCAATCATAAATAACAGATTTTGAAGTTAAGTTAGTTCAGGTTAGGTATGAGTTTAAATAAATACATTTTACTGAAAAAGTGAACTAAAGTACAATAAACATGGATTTATTTTACCGCATTTTTTATGTTTCTAAAAACGCAATGTTTTACTAAATTATTTCTTAACATTTCTGCTGTCTTAGCATCATGTGAACAACGTTCATTTGAAAAAATGTATCCATTTTATATCCTCTTTATTCTCCACTTCCTCCTTCCCAGATCGTTCTGCAATTCCCCCTATTTACTTTTTTTGTAGTTCGCTGGTGAATATTATTTACGCGCTGGATAATCCAGGCGCTTTTTAAGAATCATCGCGTATTTCTTGCTTTAAGTGGATCCAGAAATAATCCCACCCTCCTGCAAAAATTAATTGGAAATGGATGTTGAAATATGCACGAATTCCTACGCGTCTGTATCAGTGTAAACATTTTATACTCGGTTTTCAATTTAGAGAAATAATGAAAGAAACTACTCTAAGAAAAGTTCAAAGATATTTATTTATTTGTATGGAATGTAATTTAATGCAGGAAATATTATATTCAGTCTTTACCTGAATTTACGCAGACATTGTATTGGATTGTGTAGAATATTGTATATCGGGGTCCCCAAAATTTAAACATTCATCATTTTTAGAAATCCAGCTAATAACGATCTACTTAAATGCAACTTAGGCATATAAACTAGTTTTATTTCATATTGGGTAAAGTTCAACACTTGTATTGGTCCATGTTTTTATTTTCAGTTGCCTGACACGTGTTTCGATCCGTTACGATCATTTTCAAAGTTAAACTTTGAAAATGATCGTAACGGATTGAAACACGTGTCAGGCAACTGAAAATACAAACATGGAACAATACAAGTGTTTAACTTTACCCAATGTGAAAATCTGGTTCCATCAAGAAAATAGTAGAACAAGTATCGAATATATATAGTTTTATCTCATTGCCGGTAGATTTAGAAACAGTACGTTATCTTTTTGATAAGAGTTTAGATTACTTTCCTGATACTGAATTTTTCTCAGTCTTATTTAGGTTAGTTGCTGATTGCTTTAATATCTGGCGAACCTAAGTAACTAGTAATTAACATACGAAATGAACCTGAAAGTTTCTTAGGCTAGTAATTGTTTTGATGCTGGAACATTAACTGACTTCAAGTTAAGTTCACTTGTTTACAATATTTCATTGTTTACAGTGTTTAATACGCGTGGTACATGATTAATTTCGAGTAAACTTTGAAAATTTGGTTTGGTCGCTTCGCGGAGCTAACCCAACTTTAGAATCTGCCATTTAATCTAACCCTATTATAAATGCCAACTATTTGGTTTACTTTCCTGATACTGAATTTTTCTCAGCTTTATTTAGGTTAGTTGTTGATTGCTTTAATATCTGGTGAACCTAAGTAACTAGTTATTACCATACGAAATGAACCTGAAAGTTTCTTAGGTTAGATTAATTACTTTAGTAACTAGCAAATAATGTAACTTAAAAATTGTTAATTATGATCTAACATACTTTTTATCATCGTTACTTAAGCTTGTATTAGACGACACTATTTTCTTGTACAAGAAAATAGCATACTATTTTCTATCATGGTGTAATACACAAAAGATGACCAAACCAAATAGAAAGCTATTTTCATTGTACAAAATTGTACAAGATTCGCGTTGGGTCATATTTTGTATATTACACCATGATAGAAAATAGTATAGTATTTTCTTGTACAAAAAAAATAGTGTCGTCTAATACAAGCTTTAGGTTGGTTGTGGATTGCTTTAATATCTGGTGAACCTAAGTAACTAGTAATTAACATACGAAATTGACCTGAAAGTTACTTAGGTTCGATTAGTTACTTTAGTAACTGGCAATGAATGTAACTTAAAAATTGTTAATCATGATCTAATTTAATTTCACGGCATCTCTCCAGCTTAACTGACAGTTAGTTAAATTAGTAGCTTAATACTTGGTTTTCTGAACAAAAGGTTAGAATGGTTGTTGCCAGTTAGTTACGGTAGTTGTCTTTAGGGTATAACTGGCAGTAACCCATTCTAAATAGCTTCTTAACCTATGAACCGACCGACTTATCTTAATAAAAAATATATATAGATTTTTGAAAAGTTGGTAGTAATGTTTAAACGTTTCAGAACCGCTGATTTACACTATAAATTGACGCATCGAATGATCTCTAGATCAATTATTGTGATTTAAATGATGGTGATAGAATAATCGATGATATTAAATCATTTATTGGGAGACAATTCGAGACATTATTTGAGTTAAATCTGAGATATTTGGATTTTATTGTAACCACCGAAAAGAATCCAGTGATATCTGAGCTTTCTCGATGTATATACAGAGAGTTCTATTTAGCACCAAACATTTTCTTAACGAGAATATTTTTTTTTAAGTATACATATGCATTTCGTTGTACATTTTCCGACGCTCGTTTTATTAAAAGAATTCAATTAGAGCTTTAAACGAGTGTTTTCCACTCCCAGGCTAAGCATGAAGTAAAATTTTCAGGCTTTTCTAAACTCGAAATTTTACTTCATGCGCCACCGGTACAAGACACTGACATATTACGAAGTTTAAAACACACCGCTAAACTTTACATTGAATCAGTGTTTTGTAGCGGTGGCGCTTCGCGCTACGCGACCAAACCAAATTTTCAGGCTTTTCTAAACTCGAAATTTTACTTCATGCTTAGCCTGGGAGTGTAAAACACTCGCTTAAAGCTTCAAAATAAATTCTTTTAATAAACCGAGCATAAGAAAATGTGCAACGTATGTATATGGATACTTCAAAGAAAAATTCTCGTTATGAAAATGTTCGGTGTTACATAAAACTCTCTGTATATAGAATATCTTTATTCAGACAATTACAATAATAAAAATACATATATATTTATTTTTTTATTTATTTATATACAATGTAGGGTTAGTCTGTCTGGGCTATCGACCAGAGGTCTTTCTGGCCTGTCTTGAATTTAATTTATTTGAAAAAATGTAATTAAATGCTAGGCTTGTGAACTGTTTTGATGAACGGAACAAATAAATTGATGTATAGTGAGAGGAGGATGTTTATATTTGGGATGGATATGTAGGTTTCTAGGAATGCAGCATTTGTTTAGGAGTTCTAGGTTATAGGTGCCTGCAGCGAATTTTTCGCTGAGAGTTATTATGCATTGGGAAATTGGAGTTACTTGGTTAGTTTCGTAGAGGAAGTTGTTTGAATGATTACGAAAAGGATTCGTTTAGTGTCTAAGTTTTGTGAGGACTCGTAGGACTGATTGTCCGGTGACTTGAATATAGTATGAAATTGAAGGACGGATATGAAGGAATAAAATTGCACCGTAATCTATCAAGGGCCAGCATATCGTTTTGTATATTTGAACTGCTGTTTTTGTGGAAATGCCTTCTTGCTCATACGACAGAGATCGAAAATGCCTAGCCCTTGCTTTGATTTTGATAGATTTGGAATGTGGGAGAAAGGAAAGTTTTGAATCAAATTCGATGCCTAAATATTTACAGGAATAAGATGGAAGAATGGTGATGTTGTTGATTGCTCTTGTAGGAGATTGTGAAGTGATTTTATAGGATGAATAACTGGGTTTTGGAAGGATTTAATTGTATTCGCCATTTTTGCTCCATTTTTGTATGGAATTAAGAGACTTTTAAAGGAGATTTTAGGATTGTTGAAGCGTTGAGGCGTGGGAGACAAGGGCAGTGTCATCAGCAAAGAGGAGGGCGTAATTCGTTGGTTTGAAGTAGGAAGGGCTTTCTCGATATTATTGCGATAATTGGAAGAAAGGATTATTTGAATTCGAATTTTCCAATCACTTAAAAAGTTGAAACAAAGTTAGTTCATTTCATTAAAATACCCGAAAGTTTTCAAATTTGTCTAAGATTCAAATAAAATACTAGTTTTCTGCACTTGAAAAAATATATTTCTTAAAGGATTTTATCGACAATTTGACATTTCCTTATTTTTTTTAAGACTAATTTACGGATAATTTTATTTAACTTCCAGTAGTAGTTTTCTTGAAATATGCAATAAAATGTTATTCCTTCCTTAAAAACCATTGTGTTTTTTTTTTTGTATCTAAAGTGCGGTTGTTATATAATTTTCTATAGAAAAGCTGCTAATATTAAGCGATTTAAACAGCTTTTGTCAACTTTGAGTTTAATTAGCTTTTACTTGTATTCAATATAATTTTATGCAACTTTCAAATAAAGTTTGGTTGAATTTTAATAATAATTGTAAATTTTTTAAAAATCTCTTTGTCTAATTAAATATTAGCATGTTTTATTAGCAAATTTTTTGTTTCGAAATAAAACTTAGATGTTAATATAGAATTTCATTAGTAATTTTCAAGAAAAATGTACAGTAGAACCTCGCTATACCGGGCCTCGAGATACCGTGATCCGGATATATCAGGGTCATTTTTCAGGTTATATGTATATGTATATACAGCGTGTAAACGAACTACTGTACAGGGTCTCTACCACATAAGGGGCAGCGTTCAAATAAACAATACCTGCATTTGAAATTACCATACCTTTAGTAGATAGCTCACAAATAATTATTAAAAATAATTAATAATAATAGGCCACATGTTTGTGGTATCTGGTGCACATTGCGTATTTTAAGAGAGATTCCACATAGACTGGTAGTTTTTAAACGATTTGGATATCGAATTACACCATCCAGAGAAAAGTGGGTCAGATTGTGAAGAATTATGTCTATGTTATCGTTTTCATAAGTACCCATTGCTGACTAAATTCCGAATATTTTCTAAACGTGTTAATGAAATTCAATACTTTTCCTTATTAGGTTCACACTTCACTTTATCTCCACTCTTATTGAAATGTTTAGATAAGAGCGGCGAGGGTGGATGATTTTTAAACATAAAAATAGTTTGCTGTTTAGTCTATGGTGAAACTTATTCCATGAAACATCTACATTTTGTAACATGGCGCGATACGTTTATTCAAACATTGAATTGGCAGACATGTTTCTTATTTACGGTGAAACTCGGTGTAATTCCGCGGAAGCTGTAAGAATTTATAAAGAGCGATTTCCTGAACCACACTTACCACCGCCAAACCGATTTAGAAATTTATTACAAAAAGCACGCGACACTGGAAGTTTGCAGCCCGTCGCCGGAGCCGCCGGAGGTGGTGACCGTCCAATGCGATATTTGCGAGCGGAAGATGAAATTTTGAATCTGTTGGATGCAGATCCTGGTTTAAGTACCCGTATTATCGCCGCTCAGCTAAATGTATCGCACACATTTGTCAGCAGTGTTATACGAGACAATAATTTTTATCCGTATCACTACCAGCGTGTACAACATCTTCAACCCCATGATTATCCCAAAAGAATTGCATTTTGTCAATGGATTTTTTCACAACATGTTCAAAATCCTAACTTTACCAAAGACATTTTAGTGACCGACGAATCGTGCTTTACGCGTAATGGAAGTTTTAATTTCCATAATATGCATGTTTATGCAATAGAAAATCCTCGTGTTACGCGTAGAACTCATTTCCAGCATCGCTTCTCCCTTAATATCTGGGCAGGTATTTTAAATGATAAATTAATTGGGCCATTTATGTTCCCATTTAATTTGAATGGAGAACGATATTTACGATTTTTGCAAGATGACCTTTTAGATCTTCTAGAAAATGTACCCTTAGCGGTTCTTAGAAGAATGTGGTATTTGCAAGATGGTGCGCCAGCTCACTATGAAAGGCGCGTTAGAAGATATTTGGATGATGAGTTTCCAGGACGTTGGGTTGGTCGTGGAGGCCCTGTACCATGGCCTCCAAGAAATCCGGATTTAAACCCCTTAGATTTTTTTCTTTGGGGATACTTTTAAAAGTGAAGTCTACACTACGGAAATTGACAATGCTGAAATGCTGATACAACGAGTAAACGCCGCGACTAATACCATTCGTGAAAAACCTCGTGAAATGTTTGCTACTGTTCGTGCAAATTGGATACGTAGAGCCCAAATGTGCATTGAGTGCGGCGGACGTCAATTTGAACACTTATTGTGATTTTTTTTATACGTGACCCAGTTTCATCTAATAATTCTAGACAGTGTGTGTGTGTAGTGCGTGCTAAGTGATTTATACGTCTCGCAGTAGTAACAGTAAATAAACAATACCACAAATGAGTGACCTAGTTTCATCTAGTCATTCGAGACAGCGTGCGTGTTTAGTGCGTGCGAAGTGATTTATGCGCCTCGCAGTAGTAAAAGTAAATAAAAAATACAACAACTTACGCATCCACGAAAAATATCATGAACACAGGTAACCAGAAGTTCTCAAAAAGTAAAAAATGCATGAAAAATTATGAAAAATTCAATATTTTTTTCCGATTTTATTTTTGCTGCAATTGGTGTCAAAATATTTTGTGTATACGCCCTTAAGAGGATGTACATTAGTTCGATTACACGCTGTATATATATATATATATATATATATATATATATATAGGTATAGCCAAAAGCCATACCGGTATAACGAGGTTCTACTGTATATATTTTAATGCTATTTAATTATGTGTAAATTCAGTTATTTTCGAGTTTAGCTACGAAATTGCTAACATTTTATTTTACCAGAATTAGTTTTTCAGATTTTTCACTACTAATAATGATTTAATTATTCGACAAAATAAAGTAGTTTCTAGACATTCAGTATTTTTATCAAAGCATTGATATTTGTTAAACGATTGTTTTTCACTCCCTAATTAAGCACGAAGTAAATATTTCGAGTTTAGAAAAGCCTAAAATGACTGAAAACTCCGCTTCGCTACACGATCAATCCAAATTTTCAAGGTTTTCTAAATTCGAAATATTTACTTGATGCGCTAACTGCAAAAAACACTGATTTATATTGAAGTTAATTGCTGATTTAGCATTAATCTGATAGTGACAATAACGTATGACATGTAGGTCAAAATGCTAACATTAGGTGCGGTCACTGACTTTTTCAAAACTCTAATAATAGTAATATTTTCTTATTGCGCCGGTGCATAAAGCACCCGAATATTTTGTTGTTCAAACATGTGCACCTTATACATATACTTATGTTTTACAGCCAACTAAGCTTTATCGCGTAACAATAAAATTCTGGTTTAATTTGATTAATTTAAGTTTAAATCGTACTTATAGTAGTAAACAATATAAAAAATTATTATTATGTCGATCTAATACCCCGTCGATTATACAAAGACAAATGTGTTGTAGATCGTGAAGAGAATCGTACATTTAATCAGGGTTGTTGTGTTTAAAACCAGGGTTGTTAAAAAAACGTTCATTTGCAATAGCAATACAATTGACAAATATATTTTATTAAATATTTGTCAATTGTATTGTTATTGAAAATGAACACCTAGTGTTTGAAATGTACATTTAGCATAATAGAAATAAAGTGAAGAAAGGAATTACTACAATAATTAATAGAAAAACACTTCATGTAAGTAAAACAAGAATATTGAACCCTGCTTTTAATATTTTTTAAACATGCTGTAATCAAGTATCGGCAATTTCATTCATACATTTTATAATTTAATCTTAGTTCACTCAAAAAGCTTCAATGAATAATATTCTTATTTATTCTTATTTCTAAATAGCGTGTATTTAAGTTTATCAACTTATTTGTAACAAGTATTATATTTTTTTATTAAAATAATGTATATTTTATATTCACACATTCTCGTCCAATTCTAGATAAGAAACATTTTCGTTATCGATTTAACAATCTCCTTAAAATATTTAGTACAAGTATTGGGCCGATGTGGAATCCCATCAAGCCAGCAGTCGGAATGATAGATATGTATGTAATTGTGCATGAATATGCATGGATCAACTTGGGTGTAAAATATTTCGGAATATTTAATTTCATATCCGATAATTATACGGTGACTCGGTGGAAATTATACGTAACATAATATCGACAAATTCAATCGACGCTCAGAAAAAAAAAAGTTTGTGTATTCATAATGAATTACGGGAATTTCATTAATATCTGGTTATGAGGAAATTACAGGAAATAAAAAAAGAGAGATATTAAACAAAAAATATGTTGAATACATTTGTACTTAATTTATATTTTAAATAATGTCAACAAATATTTACTTGATTGGGCGGATACCGGATGAAAGTCAATGATAACACTAGAAATAAAACACAGTTGGGAGGGTTTCACTTTATTGTTGAACACTGCAACATAATTTGCTACGCAATAGTTGGTTTTATCAGGCAGAATAATAAAAAGTATAGATCGGGACTTCTATGAATTCACATATTTTCCAAGAGCATTGTTTACTTAAAATCCATAACACATCCTTTATAAATAAACCTCAAATAACTACAATTTATGATTGTGTTTTCTTTAAAATACAAACCATCAGCCCGATTTCGTACACGAAATGTTAAATTTAACGTTCATGTTATTAACATCACAGTCTAAGCGCGTTTAGTACTTGATATTTAGAGATGAGCAATCCGCTGCTTCTGAACCACTCAATTGAACCGGTTCACTAAAAGAACACTCCTGAACCGGTTCGCAAAAAAAGGAATTGTTCAGGAGCGGATCCGCTCCTGAACCGGTTCACGAAACGGTTCGAGAGTGAGTTGGGATCCGCTCCTGAACCGGATAGCGAAATTAGTGGTTTAGATGTGATACACTCACGAAACGGTTCGTGAGCGAGTTAGGATCCGCTCCTGAACCGGTTCGCGAAATAAGTGGTTTGGGAGTGAAACACTGACGAAACGGGTCACAAGCGAGTGAGTTAGGATCCGCCTTTACGGGAATGTGCATTTCGTAAGCGCAGTGGCGATGACGGTGCATATATTTTTATTGATGCGGTTGTTTGTTTTCCAATCGATTTCGGTATTATTTTAATGCGATATGAAATTTATTATCAGATGCGCTAAATATTAAAAATCTAATTTCAGATTTTTGAAATATTAATGTACTTATAATACTTTGTCTAATTTATTATACATTTTCTATTTTATTAAAAAAATATATAAAATAGTTTGCCATGAAATAATGACGACAATATAAAATCAATTTCAATTGTTTATAACAGTTGGTTTTATTGTTGTAATGATTTCATTTTTATTGTTCAATAGACTTCACTAAAATATAAATATTACAAGAGATGTCAAAAAGTTAACCATTAACATTATAGCATAAATTATATCTTTATTAAATGCTTCAACCACAGATTGTCTACGACCATCTTCGAATGCATATGATATATTTTATTTGTCACATAACCCCGCAAAAACTCATAAACATGGAATAAGGGTCATTTGACAAAAATTAAACAAATTTTATAGTATAAGACAAAGATTTGTACTTGTTTAAAAATGTTTATTGTTTTATAGCTAACAATTGTTTTTAATAAAATATAAAATTGTAAATAACTTTTGTTTTACATTCCTTGATAATGGCTGAAACTAGTTGGAATAAATTCAAAAGTTAGTGAAACAAACCAAGTGTTTTTATTTTAATCTTTACTTTAGTTTCCATTTAAAAATGTAAGTTTGTGTTATATCTCGAAAACTAATGTTTATAAATAAATGGTGATGTGTCCATCATAGCACTTTCCCGTCATTTAAATAATTGATGATGATTGACATACTAAACTTATTTTACTTGTCAATTGGTTAAAGACTATTTACATTAAATCAGTGTTGTGTACGCGTGGCGCATGAAGTAAAATTTCGAGTTTAGAAAAGCCTAATTTGGCTCGGTCGCTTCGCTTCGCTACGCGCCCGAGCCAAATTTTCAGGCTTTTCAAAACTTGAAATTTTACTTCATGCTTAGTCTGGGAGTGGAAAATACTCGTTTCACATTAAAAGAATTAATAATTGATTATAGTTGTTTAATTATCAAAGTTTAAAGAAAACAAGAGAAAACTTATAAAAAAAATATCGAGTTCAATCAAAATTCGAGATTTCAATAATTCGTACATTTTCTAAACATTTTTCACAAATTTGATTTTACAAAATTTTACAAATTCCCAAAAATTGATCATGATTTCAAAGAAGTAATAAAGACTGATAGTACAAAATTTCGGTGAAATTTCGGTGATTTTCGTCAATTATGTTAAAATTTCAAAGTTATATCGTAATTTATGTACTATCAGTCTTTACTACTTCTTCGAAATCACAATAAATTTTTGGGCATTTGTTAAATTTTATAAAATAGTTTTGATTATTATCGTCATGTTTCATGATTTGTAATTTATTGGATTCCGTCAATAAGGTAAAGTTTTGAAGTTTTTCTTAGATATTATAAAATGTCGATGATTTTAAGAAATTTGATTTTATTTAAATGTTTCATCAATTTTCCATTTTTTATTTTTCATCACCATGGCAAAGTGTGTGCCTCAAAATGTTCCAAGTGTGTCGCGAAATCTTTTTATTTTAACATTATTGTCGGAATAAACGTGGAAAATGTAAAGCTAGTATTTTTAAAATTTTATATAACTTTGGATTACGACTTTAAAATAAGTTTTCGAAAATCAGTTAAGTCTCCTTTCCCTTATCAATGTCCTGTATATTTCACACCTTTAATTCTACTTTCAGTAGGTTTAGGTGATGAAATATGTATCTGTTTCTGAACTTGAGAATAAATCAGTGTTGTATACGCGTGGCGCATGAAGTAAAATTTCGAGTTTAGAAAAGCCTAATTTGGCTCGGTCGCTTCGCTTCGCTACGCGCCCGAGCCAAATTTTCAGGCTTTTCTAAACTCGAAATTTTACTTCATGCGCCACGCGTATACAACACTTTTTTTATTTTAATCTTTACTTTAGTTTCAATTTAAAAATGTAAGTTTGTGTTATATCTCGAAAACTAATGTTTATAAATAAATGGTGATGTGTCCATCATAGCACTTTCCCGTCATTTAAATAATTGATGATGATTGACATACTAAACTTATTTTACTTGTCAATTGGTTAAAGACTATTTACATTAAATCAGTGTTGTGTACGCGTGGCGCATGAAGTAAAATTTCGAGTTTAGAAAAGCCTAATTTGGCTCGGTCGCTTCGCTTCGCTACGCGCCCGAGCCAATTTTTCAGGCTTTTCTAAACTCGAAATTTTACTTTATGCTTAGTCTGGGAGTGAAAAACACTCGTTTCACATTAAAAGAATTGATAATTGATTATTGTTGTTTTATTATCAAAGCTTAAAGAAAACTAGAGAAAACTTATAATAAAAATATCGAGTTCTATCAAAGTTCCAGATTTCAATAATTCGCACAATGTTTTAAACATTTTTCACAAATTTGATTTTATGAATATTCTTATATATTTGCTAATTTTAGTGATTTTTGTCAATTATGGTAAAATTTCAAAGTTATATCGTAATTTTTGTGCCATCAGTCTTTTCTACTTTTTCGAAATCATGATAAATGTTTGGGCATTTATAAAATGTTGTAAAATATGTTTTGATTATTATCGTCATGTCTCATGATTTGTAAGCTTTTCTTCAATGTTATAAAATTTCGAAGATTTTGACAAATTTGATTCAATTTTCCATTTTTTTTTTATTTTTCATCACTATAGCAAAGTGTATGCCTCAAAATGTTCCAACTGTGTCGGGAAATGTTTTATTTTAACATTATTGTCGGAATAAACGTGGAAAATGCCAAGCAAATATTTTTGAAATTTTATAGAAATATGGATTACGAAATAAGCTTTCGAAAACTGGTCTCCCATCCCTTATCTTCGCTTCGCGTCCAAATCCAAACGTTCAGGCTTTTCTTAACTCGAAATTTTACTTCATGCTTAACCTGGGAGTGGAAAACATTCGTTTTATCATAAAAACAATTGACAACGGATTATCGTTGTTTTATTATCAATTAAGTTTCGAGATTTTAATATTCGTACAATTTTCTAAACGTTTCGAAAAAATATGATTATTCTTCTTATTTTTTTGCTAATTTCGGTGATTATCGTCAATTATGTTTTAAAATTTCCAAGTTATATCGTATTTTGTGCATCATTGAGAAAAAAACATTGAATAATTGGAAAATATTTGTTTTAAAAAAATGTAAATGCGCTTTGAATCCTTTTAAATCTCACAGATTTTATTTGGAATTAAAAGCACTTATAAAATCAAAATATCACTTTCAATTTTGTGTATTCACAGTCAAAGTAACAACCCTTTCCACTGCACAGATGGAATGCCGTCTCATTTAGATATTTTGTGTTTATACAACAACAACAAATCTTTTTTACCAGAGGATACAAAATAAATAAATATTATTATTTATTGTATAAAATATAAAATTATTTTATACAATAAACAAAAAAACTTAAATTCCTCTTGATAACTGGCTATCGACCAGAGGTCTTTCCACAGATTGTGATTATGTTTATGTGTTTTTGTAAATCGCTTCCGTTGACTTGACAAATAAAATAAAATATTATGAAAAAAAAACATTGTGTTTTGTTTTTGAGTAAGCATGAAATTATTCAGAAGAAAAGAAAATACTGAAGGATTTTCATGATTATATTGGCAAATTTTATGATCACAGCATTCCTGTTTTTGCGATAAAACTCATAAAATACATGGACGATTAATAAGCATGTGAAGACGGTAACTTTAACGGGTGTTTTCCACTCCCAGACTAAGCATGAAGTAAAATTTCGAGTTTAGAAAAGCCTGAGCGTTTGGATTTGGACGCGAAGCGTCCAAATCCAAACTCAGGCTTTTCTAAACTCGAAATTTTACTTCATGCGCCACGCGTACAAAACACTAATCAAAGTGAAGTTCAAAAAACACATCAAAATATTATCTTTAAATAAAATAACACAGAATCAGATATTTTATTTGTTATCAACGACTTTTAGTGTTACTAATTAATAACTGGGTGCTTATAGAAACTGGTTTGCTATCCAGAACTTTTGAGAATATTTATGATCTATAAAATGAAGAGATTATTTGTATAACATAATCCTACCTTATTTTTTAACAAATGTTTTTTATTCCTGTTAAACTTTGTTCGTAAGCCTCACTTATATTTTTATTTTTCCACAAAATATTAATTATGACAAAGTCAAACTAACTTATAGCAATAGCCTACTCAATTAAAGTACCGATGAGAAGTTGGCCACGACTTTGCAGCTACGGATTTTTGCGCCTCCACCATCACCCGAATTTCAATGTTTAATAAATTAATATCATTCATCAGCAGCCACACGTTATTGTTTGCAACAATTATATTCCAGAATAATAAGTATTTGCAGTTTTCGTTAAAAATATCCGTGAAAATTAGTATTTGAAGTCAGTTCATGTATCCAAACGTTTTTAAAAAATTCATAACTTCAATTAGCAAAGAAAAACACATAATTTCTCATCGGATATGAACTAAGCATACTCAAATTAACATTATTAAGTAAATTGTTTAAAGATGCACGTTTAAATTAAGACTTGGTGCAACTTTAAAACTGACATATATTTCTAGCCACAGATCAAACGCACAGTCTTAAAAAATGCATAACTTCAATTGGCAAAGAAAAACATATAATTTCTCATCGGATATGAACTAAGCATACTGTAATTAACAATAATAAGGAATTTGTTTAGAGATGCACGCTTAAATTAAGACTTGGTGCAACTTTAAAACTGACATATATTTCTAGCCACAGATCTAACGCACAGTCTTAACAAAATGCATAACTTCAATTGGCAAAGAAAAACATATAATTTCTCATCGGATATAAACTAAGCATATTCTAATTAACAATATAAGGCAATTTGTTTAGAGATGCACGCTTAAATTGAGACTTGGTGCGACTTTAAAACTGACATATATTCCCAGCCACAGATCGGATGCACTGTTTTAAAAAATTCACAATTTTAATTTGCGAAAAAAAAAACTAAGCACACTCTAATTAACAATATTGAGTAATTTGTTTAGAGATGCTCAATTTAAGCGTGCATCTCTTAACAAATTGCTTAATATTGTTAATTAGAGTATGCTTAGTTCATATCCGATGAGAAATTATATGTTTTTTTTGCCAATTGAAGTTATGAATTTTTTTAAACAGTGCGTCCGATCCGTGGCTGGTAATATATGTCAGATCTAAAGTCGCACCAAGTCTCAATGTAAGCGTGCATCTTTAAACAAATTGCTTAATATTGTTAATTATTAGAGTATGCTTAGGTCATATCCGATCAGAAATTATATGTTTTTTTTGCCAATTAAAGTTATGATTTTTTTTAAAACAGTGCGTCCGATCCGTGGCTGGGAATATATGTCAGTTTTAAAGTCGCACCAAGTCTCAATTTAAGCGTGCATCTCTGAAAAAATTGCTTAATATTGTTAATTAGAGTATGCTTTGTTTATATCCAATGAGAAATTATATGTTTTTTCTTGCCAAGTTTTTTTCTTGGCGTTGCAATGAAAATAACGAGTGAAGCATTTCTAGATTGGTAAAACTTTTAGATTCCTTTAGTTTACTTTATATTCATACATACAGGGAGCTTTTTATATCTACATATCTTAATATATCTACATATCTTAATACCAGTAAATTTTCAGGTATTTTTTAAAGAGTTCTAATTAAGACTTTAATCGAGTGTTTTCCACTTCCAGATTAAGCATGATGTAAAATTTCGAATTTAGAAAAGCCTTAACATTTGGATTGGTCGCTCCGCGTATAAAATACTGAAATATTGTGAAGTTAAAAATACACTTAAAAATACTTTTTTAAAATAAGTAACAATCGAAATATTTAATAACATTATATTTACATTTTTCTTCACACGTTCTCAAGTAAGGTCAAATAATACAATATATCAAATTAACTTATTTAGTAACTTAATAAGCAAAAAATTAATAATGCAATAATAATAAATCAACCCATTAAAATTTTGAACATTCCATAAAAATTTAGTTGTTACTTACAATGTTAATTATTGTTCAATGTAATAACACTAAATTCCTTGCACCAAAAACAATGAGGACCAAAACAAACTAATAAAGAATACATTATTATCCCTCCTGCGGTTGAAGATTCAAATAATGTCCCTTCATCAACGATAAAAAAAAACCTAAAGTGTGCTCAGATAAACCAGTCAAAACCATTTCGAAAACCTTCATGAAGCGCCTTATCTAAAAATATCAAGTGTTGTTTACGTTTACCAAAAAATCTAAATCTCGATAACGATCATAAGTGTAACCACTTCATAAGTCAACTTGCGCACTTCAACACACTCGAGGGATGGTTTCCAGATGCCGTGAGCTGGATTTTTTTCCTTCTATCATACACAAACGTAACTCATCCGTACTTAACCGAATTTCTCAGGATTATTAAGCCTACCGTAAACAAATGAGCTTCTGAATATTTTTCCAAGATCAAAGTTGTTTTGCTTTTGCACGGCTGCTTGGATAACATACCTACTTATAGTGTCAAGGTTAAATAAGCCGGGGTATATTTATAAGATTAATTTTCTTGAAATATTAGCTTTTTACACGAACACTTGCGCTTGTTTTAATTCGAGAAATTATTCAAAGGAATACACAAATTATGTTGAGTTGGTTAATTTTAAAAATGTAAATTTAGACAGAAAATATGAATGTATTTGACTTTTTTGGTCAAAGTACATCAGCAGCATAAATTTAAAGGAATCAATTTTAATGCCATTGTAACGTACAAAGGTGTTGTTTGTCGTTAGGGTTCTTTTATTTATTTTAAATTTCCTGGATTTGTTGTTAAAGACGCAATTTAGTCAACTTAGGTCCAAACACAGAGATTCGAAGTTTAAAGTTCTACTTGATATGAGTCGTCTAGTTCCAATACCGGCCATCTCCATAATTTCATAAAATTACTTTTATTCCACACAAATATTCTTCAATCACTTTTACACATTGTGTTCAAGAGATTTTGATTCTAAGTACATTTATTTCTGTGTAATCTTAGATTTATTTGTTCAACAGCCTTGTGTTAAACATTTTTCAGCTTGGTTTTGGAACTAGACAACTCATATTTAGAGAAAGATACATTACACCATAATTGAATAAGTATCTAAATATTATCACTCGAAATTTATTTTTAGAAATAATCTTTAAATATTGCACATTTCTTGGATTATTATACAGGGAATTTTTCTTTTACATATTTCGATGCTATACATTACATAGTTAAAAACTATTTTAATTTAAATACTTCACAATTTTCTAAAAATTAGCAACCAATCGACAAAAAACAAGCATTATGAAATGAGTCAAAATGATTTAAATGAACATTTCTTAAAATATATAATTTCAACAAAACAATATATCACATGTTCAATAAAATAAAACCTCTAGAGTGCCATGTAATGTAATATATTGTAGGTTGGCAAGTCTGAAATTATACATATATATATATATATTATAATTATTATGTCTGACGATTTATATGACAATTTCTAAAGCGTGTAGCCAACTTAAATTTAAAAAAAAATCATGGCACTCTAGAGTTTTTTTTTATTAAACATACGAAAATAGATTTTGAAAATGTTGCCAATGTTTATAATAAACATGTTTTTTTTTTTTGTTAAATTGGTTGTTTTGTTTTTATGCAATTGAATTTGACTAATTATTTTTTTACAAAAATATAGATAAATCGGAATAAATATAATTATAATATATATTCCGAATTATCTACATTTTTTGTTAAAACATAATTAGTCAAATTCAATTGCATCCAAACAAAACGACGAATTTAACAAACAAAAAAAAACATGTCTATCATAAACATTGCCAAAATCTTCAAAATTAATTTTCATATTAGGAAGTAATTTAATCATGATGATGGTTGCAACCGCAACTACGTGGTAATTCATAATCACTGACTAAAACACTTACTATGTTTTTTACTATTTGAAATAAAACAACACAGTTGGGAGGGTTTCACTTTAATTGTTGAACACTGCAACATGTTTCACCACACAGTGGCTTCATCAGGCAGATGAAATAATGATTTTACAAAGTACAGGTAAGAGCTTATATAAGGTAATTAGGCTGAAACTTATATAAGGTAATTAGGCTGAAACTAATACAAACAATTTTGAGCGACTAAATATTGATTAGGGGTGAGTTGTTTACTTCTATTTGGTCATTTAATAGAATACCTTTTTTATTATATTTATTAATTTCTAATTCTTCTAATAAGTTTAATTTACGACTTTTGTTACATTCGTGCAAAATTTTGAATTTAGGGTTAAAGTTATGTTGGTATTCGATTAAATGATTGGCGTAGGTTGAAGAGGTTTTCTTAAATTGAAAGCATTTTTGATGTTCTGAAATGCGATCTGGGAAGCTACGTCCAGTTTGTCCAACGTATACCTTAGGGCAATCTCCACACTCTAGCAAATACACGCCAGAGTTCGTAGTTTTATCAGATTTGTCTTTAGAATTATTGATGAATTTATTAAGTGAGTTGACCGTTCTAAAAGAAGGAGTTAGGTTTAAGGATCTGAGTTTTTTGCTGATGGCAATCGAAGGGGGACCGTTAAATGTTAATGAACAATATTTATTACTCTGATTTTGAAAATTGGTGGGATATACTAATTTCAGGGCCTTATTAACCCCCCCCCCCTTCTATTAACTTAATTGCATTAGTATATAAGCTCTTACCTGTACTTTGTAAAATCATTATTTCATCTGCCTGATGAAGCCACTGTGTGGTGAAACATGTTGCAGTGTTCAACAATTAAAGTGAAACCCTCCCAACTGTGTTGTTTTATTTCAAATAGTATTATGGAGTTTCATCATGTATCCGCCTCATCAATTAAATAAATAAATGTTTTTTACCACAAAATATTTATTGTATGTATATATATTATATTACACAAATATAGACATAAATTCACGACCTAAGTTTCGACGTTTGACGGTCATTTTCAAGTGTAATATATTTTATAATGTAATATATATATACATACAATAAATATTTTGTGGTTAAAAACATAGTAAGTGTTTTATTCAGTAGAAAGTAATTCCTTATCGAACAATCAAGTCATTTTATATATTTGAAGTAAAAGTGATGTATAGGCATCACTTTTACTTCAAATATATAAAATGACTTGAACGTTCGATAAGGAATCATTTGCTAATATGAAAATAAATTTTGAAGATTTTGGCAATGTTTACGATTGACTTGTTTTTTTTTAATCATTAAATCAGTGTTTCCACTTCCTATATAACAATCATTTTCAAGATTATTTACGATACTGCTGTAAAAAATGTTTAAGAAGTTTAAAGAATGAGCAAGGAGAATCATAATATGCAATAGGGGTATTAATCTGTATAATTTAATTTTGAAAGTTTTTATCTAAATTCTAATTACGAAATAAAATTTGCGTCATTTCATCCCCTGCGGCAAGAAGCATTAATTGCATTTCCATTATCGTATTTAATTGAACGTAGCCTGGCATTAATTCACTCTAAATGCGAATAACATAAAAGAGCATTGAAATTTCAAATTTAATATGCATCTATAAAATAAAATTATAGTAGTACCATAACGGAAAGTAAACTGTTTATATTTAAAGAGTAAATAAAGATAAGTAAACATATAAATAATAATTTATGTTTACACTTTCGGTAGAGTTTTAAAATTCATTATTTTAAAATTAATAACAGTACAAAGAAAACCGAATTTTGTAAAAATTCCCACAACATTTATTTGTTTGTGGATCATGAATAATAAATTTCCAGATTCTGGAAAAATACGTAATGTAAATCAATCAGATAGTCCCTATAATGAACAATAACTCAACAAAAGCACTACTGTATATTATTATGTAAAAACCGGATGCACAATTTAAATGTAAATTAGAAGGATATGTACTATTTTCAAATTTATTAATCAATTTCCAACTTTCATTGACCAGATAGTCGTATCTGTTTGTTGTGATGAACGTATAAAGCAGAGCTTATTCAAAAGAGAAATACAATTTTAATCGCATTCATTAAAGCAACAAATTTGATGAAAAATTTAATGTTTCAATAAAACATGGCTATCATTTGACGTTAATATAAATGAAATAGACGACACATTCAGCGATATAAAAAAATAGTAGATGGTTTGACAAGTTTTGAAAGCTTCGTATTGCATGCGAATACCAAATTGCATTTACGAGCCTGCAGGGCGAGTAAATGCAAGGTATGAGCATGCAATGCAGCTTTCATAACGTGTTTAACACTCTGTTTTTATTACGATCAAACAGCGGCGACTTAGATTGTGCTTCGTCACTACTAATTTGATTTTAATAATTTTGACAGACGTTTGAGTATTTCACATTCAAAACTAGTTTTGAAAATTTAATTTTCAAGGGTGACATTACTTGTCAAAATACAAATATACAATTGACACCCTTCAATGCACAGGTATAGTGACGACCTGTCTGTTTTCGGGAGTGGTCGTAGAAAAAAACATGTTAATTCTTATTATTAATGATTAAAGATTTAATACATTGAAGCTTAAATTGGGAAACGACTGAACAACTAGTTTCTTAATTTAAGCTTAGTTTAAATTACATAAGAGTAGATTTTATCTAAAGTGGTCTTAAATGAAACGTGGATTAAGCCATAAATCAGTTTACACATATCGGTATAATGCCAGTGTAACTTAAATCAAGTTTCAATTATTTCTAAAAACTGAATCAATAATTAATTGATCTGATGTACCCAATCTAACAAATTTTAAATATGTTGCAAATTCACCGATTATTTCAATTATTGATAATTTGGTAAATTTGTGAATCAAAACCGGATTACCGATCATTTCCCGGTAAATCACAATATCGTTGTTATATCGGCAAAAGTCGTTAAATACTTCGAAAATGCATAGTATTTAACGACTTACCTTTAACGAGGATTTCCAATCATTGATTAAAGTAAAATTTCGAGCTTAGTAAATCTTAGATTGGATTTACCGGCCAAAACTTTTCTAAACTCGAAATGTTACTTCATGCGCCAAGCGTATAAAACAGTGAATTGTGGTGAAATGCAAACACAATTTAATTAAGAATTAGATATTTAGTCTGTTATTAACAATGTAAATAATAAAAAATTCAATTTTGATTTTTTATAAAAATTATTGACTGTTTTTCAGAAATTTTGTTTTTTTTGTGCATGATCGTTTTTATTATTATACAGTAGATATAGTTTACACTGGTCCATAGAAATTAAACATAAAATCGTACAAGAATTACATGCTTGTTCTGATTGGAGGAAATTTGTTAATATTTATACATGATAATTGATAGCAATAAACCACTATATAGATAACTTTAGAATTGAGCAAATATAATAAAAAAAGTAGGTATCATTTAACTTAAACTAATAAAACGCCTTAAGATATAAATAAATAAATATAAATAAACAAAATAATGAAACACATATAAGTAAAAGATTTAAATTACAATACAAAGTTAAAGTGCATCACCAATAAGGTGGACAGACAGTTAAAACTAGTAGGATAACAGAATAAAATTTGATATAAATATAAAAATGTGTATGATTAAGCTTAACGCATGATTTTTCTTAAAATACTAATAAATAACTTATAGTGTTAATTGTTTATAAGCAGTAGCGGATCTGAGAAACCAAAATGAATAAAGTAAAAAATAAACAAAAAACATGACAAATTACAAACACTTATGTTCTGCTGCCTGTCCTAGTGCGCACTAGAGTTGCACTCGCCGAGGTTTTACGTTTTCTGCTTTCAAACTTTTTGCATAAAAATGTGCATTCGAGCCGACTGAGGGCAAGAAAGCGACACTGGCCCATGTATTGAGTGCTCAATTTCCAGTGCAGTTATTTTGTGGACAAAATAACGCAGTTTGAAAACAAAGACAGTGGAATGACGGCACTGCCCGCGATCAAAATCAATGAAGAAATGTAATCGAACCTTTTGTCCCAAGTAACACCTTTAATTCGAAAAAAGGATACGACCATAAGAGAAGTTGTGACACCACACGAAAGATTAGCAGTAACACTACGATTTTTCAAGATTGGAAGGAGTTATGAAGATCTAAAATGTTCAACCATTATTTCACCACAGGCACTAGGCTATATTATTCCTGAAACCTGCCAAGCTATTTACGCCTCTCGCCTCCCATTTAGATTTATTTTGGCAATCTTTCGATTCGACATGGGTGATTTTTGTACATTTGAATGAAACCCTCAAGTAACACCCGGTATTGTTTTTCTCAAATACCTTTGCATGTAAAAACTTGTACAATCGCACACACGCTTAGTTTTGAAAATGCGGGCTGTTCAAGCATGCATCATGAAATTTCCATCAAGCCTCAAGCCGCTTGTACAATCAATATGCTTGCGCAAAATTTTCACACACACGCTCAAGCATACATGTACAAACAGTTTGTACATGCATGCTTCTCAAGCTCGCAGTTGCGTGTGTGGCTACCTTAAGAGTCAATTCATATTTTTTAATCTTTTAAAACATATGAAAATCTGACGCACAGAAGATTTTTCGTGGTATATTCAATAAGGGCGCTCTTATATGGACGTTTTGAACGCGAGGCGGAACGGGAGCGGGCGCAAGCTTTTGCGTTTTAACACATAAGTTTATATGAGAGTTCCTAGATGGACGGGTGTGAGGCGGAGAAAACGCCAGCACCCGTGGTCTAGGAACTCTCATATAAACCCATGTGTTAAAACACAAACGCTTGCGCCCGCTCCCGTTCCGCCTCGCGTTCAAAACGTCCATATAAGAGCGCCCTAAATGTCTGCACTTTTTTTAGATTCGATTATTTATACATTACTTTTTGTAAGACTGTTAAGCTTTTTTCTAGTTTTAAAGCATGTTTTCTGTCTTCCTGAAAACATATATCAACTATAAAATTTCAATTTCCGTTAACGGTTTCTACTAAACACAGTTTAAAAAATACAAAAGTGAGCTATGACTTAAATTTAAACTATTGTTCTTCTAATTGGGCTACTTAGAGAAGCCTTGAATATTTAATAATTTATAAAAAAAATTATAGATACAGACGCTTTGATGATTTCTCATTTTCTTCCTTTAAAACGTGTCCTAAAACTCGCACTTGATTGAGATTTTTCAAATAAATATCAATTCGTAATAAAATAGCGTTTAATTTGAGCTAGTTATAACTATTTTTTATAACTTAAATATTAATCTTCTTATAATATACAAATTTCAATCTTCGAGCGAACATTTATTTTTTAATATAAATACGTTCACAGATCTTTCTAACGATATACGCAATAATTTAGTGTATATCGTAATCGTAATTTTTTTCTTGCTTTTTTTGTAAAATCATGGAAGTTTAAAAAAAAACATTATAAAAAACATCTCAGTTTTACACGCTTCCGTAGTTTTATATTTAGAAAACTTCTGCAATTTCAAGCTATTTTTACTTGAAGTCTAAATATGTTTTTTTCTACCCTGATCTTTGTAGAAGTTAGATTTTAAAAAAATCATAACTCAAAAAACTAACCCTGGACTTTTATGAAACTAAAATCTTCTTAACGACCACAGTTGAGTAAAAACTGTGCTCTTTTGGAGAGCTAATTTGTAGTAGTTAGTAAATACCCCTCCCTTAGTAGCGCCGGTAAACCCACATTTTCAGGCATACTAATTTAGTGTACCGGGTGGTCACATTTAGGTGTTACTACAGGGAATCTCGGTTAGTAGAAGAAATAAAAGAAAGTGGATGGCGCATCCTCGATCTCTTGTTTCAAGATAAACTCAACGAATAAAACAAAAATCAGTTATCGTTTGTTGTTTTCGAGTTATAGCCAAAAACTCATTATTTTCCATTTTTGATTTTTACTAATATCACCGTTATTATTTTATTAAAATAAGAGTTGCATGTTTTTTACGCACTTTTACAATTTTTACAACGGAAATATTCCATTAAAAATAATTTACACTGTTGAATAATTATAAATATTAAATCTAAAATATATCGATTCTTTTCACTACGATGTTCTACCGTATCGATACTTTGGCTATACGATATATTCGATACGCAATATCGACTGTATGGTATCGATACAAGGGATATATCGAAAAATAAAATATCGCTACAAATATCGATTATTTTGCATGAAAATATCGATTTATATAAAACATTACTAATTAGTGGTCTTTTTAATTAAAAAGACTTATTGTTTGCAGCTTATACGAACATTATCGTAATTTTATATTTTATAATTTTAAATTTGATGTGTTTTCCCCATATTTTGAAATAACAAAAAATAGAAATATTTCAACTACAGACATATGAGTGTATAATAGTTGGTCTGTAACAACCATGTTTTGCGTTTCATATTTGTGACCTGGCAGTGATTATGTATACAATCCACTATTTATAACTATGTTAAAATTGAACGCTTAAAAATGTAAATAAATTTAAATAACAAATGAAGCAGTATAGTAACAATTCATCAGCAATAAATTTATTGCAATAAAAGGTGTTTGCGTTACGAGTTTTCGTTTCATTCTTACCTTTGCATTCATTGGCGTCTCTCGCGGTGGCTCTCCCCCAGGGCCTGTCGAAGTGAAAGGGCTTGCAGCGCTCGCAGTCGCGACCGGCCGTGTTGTGTTTACAATCGCACGCTAATTGTCCATCGCGGCTCTTGTTGCAATGGCTCGCATGTCCATTGCACTTGCATCGCCCACCGACGGCGAAATCCGCCACGGCGTACTGGTGTGTCACCTGGTGGTAACCACTCATCAAACCGTTGTTACCGATCTCCACAGTGGCGGGTTTGGTCTCCTCCACGTCCAAACTCTGCATTTCGTTTACTAGTTGCACGGAGGGGCCTTTCGTCTGGTTGTCTTCTTCGAGTTGTTTGTTGTATAAGTTTTCGTCGACTAGGATGTCCAGGTTGTCGGAGAGGTCTTCCGTGGGCATGTGTAGGCGGTTGAAGACGACTTTTATGTCGGTGGCTGTGACCCAATCTTGGAGGACCGCGGAGTTGTCAAAGTCGTGGGCGCTAGGGCGGCCTTCCAGGGTGCTGAAGGCGATGCGGGAAACGTGGCCTAGGCTAAGACCATCTCCGCCGGTGTAGCGGTGTGCGTCAGTGCACCTAGCTTCTTGCTCATTAGTTTTCGTGATTGTGGCTCTGTTGGGTCTTCCGTAGACCCTACGGCACTGGCTGGAGTAGAACTGGAAGGGCTGCCATGTCTTTCCGTAATCCATGCTCTTGTAAATCGCGATGGAATCTGGTTTGGGGGTATGGGGGCAGAATTGTAGGCTCACGTATGTCAGCTCGTATTTTTTCCCTAGACTAAGCACCAAAGTGACGTTATCTGGAGGAGCGTTAATTGACGTCGCCGCTGCCAAGGGCTCGGATCTCCAACAAGTGACGTTATTTGGATTGTTCAAATCAGTCAAATGCGAAGAGGGGAATCTGTACCTAGGCTCGCGATCGTTGCAAATATGGCAAATTGGATTAGCACCCGGTTCGGGCGGCTCGCAGTAATGAGTTTGCGAATGCTGGCCGCATGTCGAAGAAGCCTTCACGGGAACACCGAAAGCCGCGTTAACGAAGTCCGGGATGCACCGCCGAGGCCGGTCTTCGTCGTAACAAGGATCAACCGGTGCTTGCCCAGCGAACATCTTCAAGAAGGCATCAGACACCGCCAGCGCGGAAACAGCACCAAACAATAACAACAACAAGAAACTCGCATGTATTTTCATCTCGAGAAAAATACCGAAAAAAACAAACGCAATCACTCTTCAAAACATCACCCGGCGCGGAATGCGAGTTGTAAAAATCTTCGGAGCGTATTTGTATCGAGAGCGAGCGCGCGGTCTGGATGGAAGCTGCGAACGTAACCTCTCGACGGACGCAGTTTGACTGGCGGTCCGCAGTCTGGTCGGGCCGACGACGGCTAGCACCAGCACCGCCCTCCTGAACCCTCCTGAAAAGGGCGCACATCCATCCACAATCCACACCGATCCATCCGGTAGTACGAGTACTTGTAATACTAGGTAAAAGCTAAGATGACTGCCTAATTGATGATTAAGTCAATTATAGCGAATTAGTACGTTGTCTACCATTAGCCTAGAGTGAAGTGAAACTGATAGGGATTATTATCTTGCGCTCTCAGCCATACATATCTTACCATTAACGGAATTTGCATCCCGGCTACATTTACACACACACATTTAACAATGGCCCTTAAATCATGCGCTTGAAAGCTCTATATACACTCCAAGCTATTTTATAAATATATTTTTAATATACACACTTACCTTTGCAATTTCAGAAAGTTACGTTCTGGATATCATTTTTAAGGGGGATTTACCTGTGCTCAAAAATGAACTTTTTTATAATAGGGGATTTACCGCTCATAAGTGTCCATAACGTTTTTATTTTATACAAGGCTAAATTACTAACCAGGAATTCAAAATAGTTTTAAATTCGAATTAGAAACCGGGACTCGCGAAAATAAATACACTCAAAATCGTTTATAACGACACAGGCTATAACATATAATCGAATATAACGAAAAAAATTGTCGGTCCGAAGAATTACTTATACAAAAAATGCACTGTGTTGCTTACAACTAACACATCGGTTAGAACAAATTTTTAAGAACGGTAGCTGTTCAAATTATCACTTACAGCATACAATTCACGTTTTTCGTTCTATGAAATAAAAGCAAATGATTTGTTGACTAGGCATATTTGCATAGTTAGCGGTGAAGTAACACCTTAAAAATTACCAAAGTTTATACAGTGCTTTTATTTTAAGTATACCTGCATATCCCAAAACAATTTGCTCAAATTTTGAAAGCTTAAAATTTCGTTAGACGCAAGAAACATTTGTAAAATTAATAAATAGGAGATTAAACATAAAATCAAGTTGATTATATTTTAAACTTAACATGAAATCAGTTTTTTATTTACGTGGCGCATGAAGTAAAATTTCGAGTTTATAAAAGCCTGAAAATTTGGTTTGGTTGGAGAGACTAAACCAAATTTTTAGGCTTTTTTAAACTCGAATTTTGCTCAAATTTTGAAAGCGGAAGGTTTCGTGAGACGCAAGACACATTTGTAAAATTAAATCATATGAGATTAAACATAAAATAAAGTTGATTACATTTTAAACTTCACATGAAATCACTGTTTTATTTACGTGGCGCATGAAGTAAAATTTCGAGCTTAGAAAGGCCTAATCATTTGGTTTGGTTGGAGAGACTAAACCAAATTTTTAGGCTTTTCCAAACTCGTCTGTTCAAATTATCACTTACAGCGTACAATTTACATCTTTAGTTTTATAAAATAAAAGCAAATGATTTGTTGACGAGGCATATTTGTAGGATCGGCGGTGAAATTACGCCTTAAAAATTACCAAATTTTATACAATGCTTTTATTTTAAGTATACCTGCATACCCCAAAACAATTTGCTCCAATTTTGAAAGCGTAAAATTTCGCTAGACGCAAGAAACATTTGTAAAATTAATAAATAGGAGATTAAACATAAAATCAAGTTGATTATATTTTAAACTTAACATGAAATCAGTTTTTTTATTTACGTGGCGCATAAAGTAAAATTTCGAGTTTATAAAAGCTTGAAAATTTGGTTTGGTTGGAGAGACTAAAACAAATTTTTAGGCTTTTCTAAACTCGAAATTTTACTTCATGCTTAATCTGGTAGTGAAGGACACTCGTTTAATGCTTCAATTTGAATTCTTTTCAGAAACAACGAATATCTGAAGATTTACAGCGTATACAAGGCTCACCTTGTATACGCTGTAAATCTTCAGATATTCGTTAATTTGAGTAGAACACTAAGTAACTTTCTTATTATTAGTGATAGAGTTTTGGATAAAAGGATAAAGTTGTGCTGTTTTATGTGCTACTTCAGATTCCACTACGAAAATTGTAAAAATTAAATGTTTTTTAAGTTTTATGAAAAAACTGAAAATCGTGATTTTTGAACATCGTCCATATCTACCATACTAGTGAGTATTTTTGAAATCTGTAAAAACGTCGCCAAAGTAAATGCTATGAAGCACCAGATAGTGATAAATTTTAATTTATTTGGGGATTAGTTTATGTTGTACAAATATCAACGTTTGTTTTTCAAATGGGAATATATGGTGATATGTATATCATTAAATTGTATTTTCAATGCTGATTTCAACGGTGTGCCACATAAGGTACGATTCTCGAGAGGTGTCCCATGGTTTCCTTGATTTGTAGTGCTTTCTGCACTAATACATGTAATACCAAGGTTGTTAAAAAAAAATTTTTTTTCATTTTAATTGAAACTAACAGTTTTTTTAATAAAGCCTGTTTTTTCATTGAAACAGCGTATAAAACATTGACAATTAAAAACATGTTTAAATCGTGTTTAAATCATGTTTAAAACACGTTAAAACGTGTTTAAAACAGAACATACAGGGCATTTTTCTTTTGAGTATACATATTCCGATAATTACAGCGTTGTTTAAATATGCGGCAATTCGTTGTTTAAAAGCGGTTAATTTGAGGCTTTTAAAGAGTGTTTTCCACTCCCAGACTAAGCATGAAGTAAAATTTCGAGTTTAGAAAAGCCTAAAAATGTGGATTGGCCGCGTAGCGGAAAATCTAAATTAGGCTAAACTCGAAATTTTACTTCATGCGCCACGCTTAAAAACACTGATTTACAGTGAAGTTCAAAAAACACACACATACAACAACGATTATAGGCAACCTAATATACGTTAGAGTTATTGGGTTGCCTATAATCACTGTTTTAAACAATTTCTTCAGAGCAGAATTTGACTCACGTTTGATACACATCTACATATTGGATTGCTTAAGCCATATATTTTAAACTTTGCAATATTTCAGTGTTTTATACGTGTGGCGCATGAAGTAACATTTCGAGTTTAGAAAAGCCTAATTTGGATTGGCCGCTTCGCTTCGCTACGCGGCCAATCCAAATTTTTAGGCTTTTTTAAACTCGAAATTTTACTTCATGCTTAGTCTGGGAGTGGAAAACCCTCGTCTAAAAACTCAAATTAAAATCTTTTTAAAAAACAACGAATGTCGTAAAATATATAGTGTATGCATATGTATACCTGAAAAAAAAATCCCTGTATTTAAAAATCACATTTATGCACACATATTTGATATTTTTTGTTATATTTAACAATGTAGTTTAAAATATCTTCAAGAATTCAGCTAAAATTTAAAAATGTAAACAAAGCATGTTAATGTAGTAGTATAAAATATAATTTCGCAAATTTAAAATAATAAAAATAACGTTTTAAACAAATATAACGTTTAAAGCATGTTTTAAACAAATTTAATATTTAAAACATTTTTAAAACAAAATCGTTTAAAACACGACGGCTGTTTATAAACATGTCTAAAACACTGTTTTAAAACAAAGTGTTTTAAACATAACAACCCTGTGTAATACGAAAATAGTTTGATGTCATCAGATTACGTGTGTGAAAAGAGAGAGAAAACTTCATAATATATCTGCTATGGTTTTTAGATGGAACGTGCAAAAACGTATGTTCTGGTACGCAGCTTTAAAATTTGAAGGTAAAACGTCACATTTTAACAATGTCTTCGTAAAACTAAATCTGAAAAAACCCAGCCATAAATCATTTTAATTAATGTGCACAATCGTTTTAAATGTGAGTTTAAGTAGTATAATTCCAATTACCACATCTACTAAACAGTTCAGGTATTTACAGATATAAATAATGCATTTATGTTGATTTTGTGTAAGCTCAAACGAAAATGTTAGTTGATTCGAATGCGCCTTCAGTAGATTTGGAAAATAGTCATCGGATTAATCTGTTAATATAGGGAATTTTTGTTTTAAGTATACATACAGGGAATTTTGTATTAGGTATGCATACAGAGAGTTTTGTGTAACACCGAACATTTTCATTCAATACAATTTGACACCTTTAATTTTTAGGTTATGTGTAGATTGGATTGCCTATATGACCATTACAAATCGTAGCCAATCAATCGCAATTCATGCCTCAACTTGTACATACAGGGTGTTTTTAAGTATACGTCTCAATTACAGCATATATGCCGTAAATCTTTAGATAATCGTTGTTTTTTTAAAAGAGTTTAATTTGAATCTTAAAATAAGTGTGTTTCGCTCCCAGACTAAGCATGGAGTAAAATTTCGAGTTTAGAAAAGACAGAAAATTTGGTTTGGTCGCGTAGCGCGAAGCGCGGAGCGCCCAAACCAAATTTTCAGGCTTTTCTTAACTCAAAATTTTACACCATGCGCCACCGGTACAAAACACTGACTTATTACGAAGTTTAAAACACACAAAACTTTACATTGAATCAGTGTTTTGTACCGGTGGCGCATGAAGTAAAATTTCGAGTTTAGAAAAGCCTGAAAATTTAGTTTGGCCGCTACGCGCTTCGCGCTACGCGACCAAACCAAATTTTCAGGCTATTCTAAACTCGAAATTTTACTTCATGCTTAGCCTGGGAGTGGAAAACACTCGTTTAAAGCTTCAAATTGAATTCTTTTAATAAACCAAGCGTCGGAAAATGTACAACGTATGCATATGTATACTTAAAAGAAAAGTTCTTGTTATGAAAATGTTAGGTGTTACATAAAACTCTCTGTATGCATACGTTCTTTTTTTAAGAGTTCACTTTGAAGCTTAGAACGAGTATTTTCCACTCCCAGACTAAGCATGAAGTAAAATTTCGAGTTTAGAAAAGCCTGAAAATTTGGTTTGGCCGCGTAGCGCAAGGCGCAACCCGGCCAAACCAAATTTTTAGGCTTTTCTAAACTTGAAATTTTATTTCATGCACCACGCGTATTAAACACTGATAGCACTGAAATATTCTGAACGAGTAAACTTCGCTTAAAATCAGTGTTTTATACGCGTGGCGCATGAAGTAAAATTTCATGTTTAGAAAAGTCTGAAAACTTGGTTTGGTCGCTTCACGCTTCGCGCTACGCGACCAAACCAAGTTTTCGGACTTTTCTAAACTCGAAATTTTACTTCATGCTTAATCTGGGAGTGGAAAATACTCGTTAAAACTTCAAATTGACCTCTTTTAAAAAAACAACGAATTTTTAAAAATCTACAACACGTATTGGGATATGCATACTCAAAAAAAATATATATACAAGAAATTATGATTTGAAGCTTTTCTAAAAGAAATAACACTAATATACTCGCGACCTAAACAGTATAACATTTTCATGTAACGTGTAAAATTTGACATATATTCTCTGAAAAATGTAAACCACAGATTCCACATCAATGAGTCATAGAACATCTCTCCCGAATTCCACTATATGTAGTTTTTCATATGTTTGTTTGTTAATGGTATGTAACCATAGCAACAAACACTTTATCTAATCAAAAAGAACATTTGACAAAACAAATTACAACCAATGTATAGTCATATTTCTTTCAAATAAGATTTCATACGTATCTTAGCAACTACTGTAACAATTGAATTGTTTGAAAACAATTAAAAAACAAAATAAAAAAAATGTACAGGTGATACACATCATTGAAATGACGGAAAAAAATCAGTTAAATGATATGTATATTACCGTATGTTGCCTTTGAAAAACAAAAATTGATATTAATAAAACAAAAACGAATCTAAAATTAATTTATAATCGATCACCATCTGTTACGCTATAGCATTTATATTGTCAATGTTCTTACAGATTTTAAATAAAATTACAAATAAGAGAGATATGGGGTATTTTCGGAAATCGACTATTTCAGTTTTGTATTAAGTACTTCGAAGGTTTACAAAATCTCTATTGTTTCCTAATAGAATCTAAATAAGCACATAAAACTACACAACTTTACCCGTTTAACCGAATCTGTATCGTTAATAATAACAAAGTTCACCATACTGTCCTACTTAAAATGGGACACCCTGTATTTAAGGATTAGTTGTCGGAAGGGCAGCCGCAGCCGCGCCCACTTAGGCCAAGTTTTAGGCCCATTGTAGTGCCTCCCTGTATAGTATATTAAGATATTTATACTTACAAGAAAATTTACTGTATAAAAAACTACTTAATATGTTTAATATTCCTCTACAATATTAAAATGTATTCAATTCTGGGTAAATTCAATGAATTTCATCTTTAATAATTTATTTTTCAGAAATGATCATTATACAAAATAAAACATAACATAGATTTCAGAAAAACAAAAATTAAGGGAATAAAAATAATGTTAACTCAATCATTTGTTAATTTTATACTATATTTTAAACATATTTTGACGCATTTTTTTTTTAATTTCGACTTCAGTTGTTTCTTTTGAAAGTACAAAATAAATCATAACATAGATTTCAGAAGAACAAAAATTAAGAGAATAAAAATAATATTAACTCAATAATTTGTTAATTTTATACTATATTTTAAACATATTTTGTCGTATTTTTTTAGTTTCTACTTCGGTTGTTTCTATTAAAAGTATCGAGATTTTGTATTTATTAAAGTTAATGTAAATTTCGTTATAATTTTTTCTTTTTTCTATTATTTTTGTTTTTTTATTTCTCCTAATTTTAACATTATCAACTTTAAGGTTGCGGTTTACTAGAGTGGACAGACTCGGCCCAGCCGTTTGCTAGAGTGAGATAGACCTATATTTCTCTTCCCGCATAAAAAGGTAAACGTAATATATCATGGACATTTTTGTAATGAATGTTGAGCTAATTGAATGCAGAATGTTCGGACACCATTGAATTTTACGTAGTACACGTTTTTGTTGACTAAAAAGGAGTAAACAAATGACTCAAATAATAGCTATTTTCAGGACTTTTTTAATAAAAAATTAAATATCCTAATCGTTTTACATTCGTGACATTAAAATCCCCCAAGTTTTAGGATTATTTTTATGTATTATATAATATTGTCCCATAATTGTCCCATGCATAATGTTGGAACTAGTGACTACCAAAAACGTTGGATTTTACCCATTAATAACATAACCTAACCAAACTTAACCTAACCTAACCTAACAACCTAACCTAACTTAACTTAACCTAACCTAACCTCACCTTAACAGGTTGAGGTTTATTTATTTCTTTGTAAATTCAGCAAATTTAACGTTGTTTGAACAATCCAATAAATTTTAAGGGCATTTTAAACATAAGATACATTTTTTATTAAAATTTAAACTTTAGTCATTTTTTTAAACAGTAACAATATTATTTAATTATCTTACGAAACAGGTTGAAGTTCAATTATATCTGAGTAAATTTAGTAACTTTTATGTTGATTAAATTATTAGTTATTACTTACTATCCGACACAACTGTGTAAGGAAAGTATTGTAATCATGCCAAAAATCCGACCATCCAATTTTGGTATTTCTTTACGTTTTCAGGTCCACTGAGTACGATTATCATATTTTTACGATGATGGCTGTGTGTTGGTAAGTGTGTGTGTATGTGCGTGCGCTTGTGAACACGATAAGGGCAAAACGATCTAGCTTAAATTTTGCAGGTACGTTTTAGACTTGACCGGAGGATCGCTAGTGTTTTTCAGCGAAATCGCACTACCGGTATAGCCGAAAGTGACACCAACTTTCATTTTTCCTAAATATATATAGCAATTTTGTTTGATTTACAGAAAGTACATGCAACTTTGCGAATAGTCACCTTTGTTTCATAAATGTATCTATATTGTTAACAGAGTAATTAAAACATTTACTTTGAGAATAGAGATCCTATATATCTAACGATAACGTATATATGCAATCAGAGTGGAGGAAAGTCGAGTGATTTTTTTTTAAATTTTGCAAACAAATATACTGCCTTTCAAAAAAATCAGAACACCAAGTATTTATTGCACGATTTTAATAAAATTTACACAATTTGATCATGTAAACGAACTGTATCGATGATCAAAAAATCAACTTGAAAAACAAAAAAACAAATGAATAAAAATTAATAATGTGTTGGGCCTCCACGATTTCCCAAACACTCATTAATACGTCGAGGCATGCTAGAAATCAGGCTGTCAATATCGACTTGGGGTATTTCATTCCAAACTTCGATAATTTGACCTCTAAGTTCCATTACAGTGTTAGCGGGGCGCTGTAAGTTACTTATTCTAACACCTATCATATCCCAAACATGTTCTATTGGCGATAGATCTGGAGAACGAGATGGCCAAGGTAACAAATTGATTTCGGCACTATCAAAAAACTGTCTTGTAATGGTCGCTGTGTGAGGTCGAGCATTATCTTGCTGAAAAATGGGGTTCTGCAAGCCATTTACATAGGGCACTAACACTGGCCGTAAAATGTTGTCAATATACCGAATGGCGTTAAGACTTGCTTCTAAAAAAACTAGAGGAGACCGACTACCATATGCTATCGCCCCCCAAACCATAACTCCCTGTGTAAGAGCCGTATGTCTTTCAACAGCAAATTGTAAAATTCTGCGTTCACCGCGTCGACGTCTCACTCTTCTGCGACCATCATGAGCCCATAAACAGAACCGAGACTCATCGCTGAAGATAATGTTATTCCATTCATGGGTCCAATGTTGTCTTTCCCTGCACCAATCAAGTCTTGCTCTGCGATGCTGCGGAGTAAGAGGTAGACACAATTGTGGACGGTAGGATCTTATACCAAAACTGCGGATTCTTCTGTAAACAGTAGCCATGGATACTCTTTGGCCATTTAGAGCCAACCAGTCATTTCCCAATGCCCGCGACGTTGTAAATCTGTCCCTTAAAGTTGTAAGACGAAGAGCTCGATCTTCACGCTCAGTGGTGCTTCTTGGACGTCCTGATCCAAGTCTACGTCGATTCTCCCCCGCTTCGGACCATCTAGACCAGCAGCGTACGATCACCGATACACTACGGCCTACCCTTTCAGCAATAGCACGAACCGAAAAACCCGCTTCTCGCATTCCAATAATGCGACCCCTTTCAAATTCACTTAGATGATGATATTGTGCACGCCGACGAACATGAGGCATCTTTTTATGTTTTACAAACTGAAACGTCAAACTACTCAGAGGCTACTTGGATATTAGAAGCAATTACATTAAAAAATCAGCAGCTCTTCATAATGGTGAAATCAAGGAAAAATACCATTAAATAGTAACCAAATCAATTGATTTTTTGATCATCGATGCAGTTCATTTACACGATCAAATTCTGTAAATTTCATTAAAATCGTCCAATAAATACTTTGTGTTCTGATTTTTTTGAAAGGCAGTATATGTTGTATTTTAATAGAAACTTTTCTAGCCAATTTAAAATAAAATAGATTTCGTTAGATTTACTTCTTTCAGCATTTCATATCTATAAAACTTTTCAATATTTTTTTAACAAGTGTTTTCCACCCCTTGATTAAGCATGAAGTAAATATTTCGAGTTTAGGGAAGCCTGAAAATTGTGATTTGCAGGCGCCGCGAAGCAGTAAGCGCCGGCAAACCCAAATTTTTAACGGGTGTGAAGTTACCAATAGATTCGGCCAATAGATCACTATATGCTCCTCAAAATTTGAAAAATGTCTGTCTGTCTGTCTCTGTTTGCGCTGTACAGCAAAAACCGCTATATTGAGCCGTTCCCTTACGTTAAAGTTAAAAAGACAGTCGTTAAGTTTGTTTGTCCCTGTTATATGTGTCAATTTTGACATGTTTTCACTCACTCTAATCATTTATTTAGTTAACGAAAGCCTTAACTAAGGAAAAATCATTCGACCCATTGAGATAAAACTTTAAACTTAAGCTTTTTATTACAATACAAGAATCCGAAAAATGCGGAAACCGGAAGTAGAGCCCTGCACGGGCCGATTTTTTTCGGCACGGCCCAACCCGGCCCGCTATCAAATTTTGCAAGCACGGCCCGACCGGTCCCAGTCACGAAATGATTGACTTGAACCCGGCCCGGCCCGACCCAGGTAAATAATAGAACGGGCCCGACACGGCCCGGCCCGGTCAATATTTTAATATGAATAATTTAAAATTTGGACAGAGTTTTAAAACACTAGTTTATTAAGGTTAATCACACTTGTAAATATATATTTACTTGTTTATAGATATAGTTTGCAAATAAAAATAAAAACAAACTTTAAAATAATCAATCAGGTCCGGCCCGTTCTCATATTTTGGATTGGAGGCCCGGCCTGGCCCGCTTGGAAATGTTCGAGGCCCGGGCCCGGATCGAGCCAAAGCCTGGCCCGTGCAGTGCTTTAACCGGAAGTAGTTTACTATTAGCGATTCTTCGATTTTTCTTGATATTTTCCTAAATATTGATCATATCGACAAATGTTTAAATTGAAAGTTGTAGATAATTATTGTATTTATTTACCTATATGTTTAAATTTCACAATTGCAGATTTGTCGTTTTTTATTATTGCTATTCAGACATCTATCATACTGCTGCTTCGGCAGTTTTTTTTCCTTTAGTTAATATAAATAACGGAATTTTCGTTTTGTACTATTTTGACACATTGAAAATAAAGATTTCATTATTATTATTATCATTGTTAAAATAGAAATAAAAACGTACGCGTTATATTTTTAACTTTACTAGAAGTAAGTGTTTTATACGCAAATTTCAAGTTTAGAAAAGCCTTTACAGGCTTTTATAAACTCGAAATTTTACTGCATGCTTAAGCTGGGAGTGAAGGAGGCTCGTTAGTTTAAAATATGTCACTACTGTCAAAATGAGTGTCATAACGGTCACCAAGAAAAACAATAAAATGGTAATCTCCAATTTTTTTATTGTCTTGAAATTCACAGAAATTATTTAATAATAACTGAGCTTTATAATCTTAAAGAAAAACAAAAATACAATTTTTTTTTTTATTGAAGCCAAAGTCGATATTTTGTTTGAAATTCTTTGATTAAAGCGACCATTTCATTTGACAATTTGTATATAAATTTATCAGTTCTCTCCAAATTAATAAGATATAATCAAAAAATAAGTGAAGCTTATTATTCTGAAGAGAAAACAAAACAATTGCAATTGCGTAGCCCAGATGCAAAACCAGTTATACGTGTTTTGACAAACTTGTGGCCAAATGACAAAATTGATTTGGCAGCGTCTTTTAAATAAATTAAAATAGTGGTAATGGAGCATTGTATCCAATGGGGACAAGAAAAATTAGTAAAACTAAGTAAAACTTAGCAGATTTTGCAAACTGAAAAAATATGTTAGCTTTTGCAACCGAGAAATGTAGCAGGTTTTGCATTTGACGGGATTTTTCAAACTTAATTTTAAATGGTTATTTATCGCTTACGAAAGTAAATTTGTTTTTAAAACTGTAGCCTAAGACGAGTAGAATCCAGCGATACTAAAACCTCAAAATCAAAAAAAATGGTATGGTTCTGCATGTGCGTTTTATTGCATATACAGAGAGTTTTATGTAACACCGAACATTTTCATCCAATACAGTTTGACAACTTTAATTTTTATGTTATGTGTAAATTGGGTTGCCTATATGATCATTACAAATTGTAGCCAATCAATTGCAATTAATGCCTCAACTTTTACATATAGGGAGTTTTTCTTTCAAGTATGCATGTCCCAGTTACATCGTATATGCCGTAAATCTTTAGATAATCGTTGTTGTTTTTAAAAGAGTTCATTTGAAACTTGAAATGAGTGTTCCGCTCCCAGACTAAGCCTGAAGTAAAATTTCGAGTTTAGAAAAGCCTGAAAAGGTTTGGTCGCGTAGCGCGAAGCCGAACCAAATTTTCAGGCTTTTCTAAACTCGAAATTTTACTTAATGCGCCACCGGTACAAAACACTGACATTACGAAGTTTGAAACACACCGCTAGACTGTACATTGCCTCAGTGTTTCGTACCGGTGGCGCATGAAGTAAAATTTCGAGTTTAGAAAAGCCTGAAAATTTGGTTTGGCCGCTCCGCGCTGCGCGCTACGCGACCAAACCAAATTTTCAGGCTTTTCTAAACTCGAAATTTTACTTCATGCTTAGTCTGGGAGTAGAAAACACTCGTTTAAAGCTTCAAATTAAATTCTTTCAGTAGACCGAGCGTCGGCAAATGTACAACGTATGCTTATGTATACTTAAAAGAAAAATTCTTGTTATAAAAATGTTCGTTGTTACATAAAACTCTCTGTATATTCATCATCTTTATTCAGACATAATTTATATACTGTACATAGAAATAAACATAATAAATGAATTTGTTATTACGTCCTTGTCTGGGCTATCGACTATAAGTCTTTCTGCCCTTCTATTGCATATTTTGTTTCAAATCGTTGGACTTAAACGAAGATAATATTTGAAAATTTGTATAATATGAATGAATTTACAATTATCTTAAAATGCACAGATTTGTTTGAAAAATAAGTGAAGTTGATTGCGCTGAAGACAAAACAATAGTTTATCTGTAAAATAAGGCTTGAGCAAATTTCACAGATTTAGTTGAAGTAAAACTTCGAGTTTAGAGAAACCTGAAAATTTGGTTGAGGCTGTTTTATATTTTAAAATTTACTTCATGCTTAATCAATAATTGGAAACACTTGGTATCAGCTTCAAATTTAACTCATTAAAAATCAACGAATGCCTCAAAATGCATACGCCCAATGCGTATGGTATACTTGAAAGACAAATTCTCTGTATGTTTATGGCTGCAGCCCCACCAATAAAATTCTTCACGAGCCGCCACTGCTCACCATTGATGTAAACAATTCTTTATTAATATGTAGGCTATCTTCAAATTATTGGACTGGTATCATTGTAGAAATGTCGAACTCGACCATTTAAAATTTACAGATATGTTTTTTTTAATAACTTTCTCAAAACAATTTCCTACTATTTTTCTCGTTAATGTTTATCATCGACTTTCACTCGAGCATCTCAAAGACGTTATCTCTGTGTAACACTGCCGCGATTCTTGAAAAAATCCATTATTTACAGCGGCGAAAAAAAAAACGAAATAAGCGCAGCAAACTAGAATCCTCCGTAAAAATACGAGTGGAATCACCGAAATTTCAATGCAATAAATAGTGGGATTTGGTGTCGCGTGTGACTCTAAAGCCCACGCCACCCCCAATAAAACGGCGAGATTCGGTGTGTGTGTGTGTGCCGCACGGGAAACGATCCAGCGATTCCAGTGTGTCGGTTGTATACTGTATGAAACGCAGACATAATCCGATCTAAAGTGAGTTAGTGCTTGTCCGGTCACGACTCCGACTTGGCAATCATTTTACGTGCTTTATATGGTATGATTATGCTTTTCGATGGGTTTACTTAGCTCCTATTATGACTACCGATACCGTATCGTGCATAATCATCGTTTTATGGGGGAACCGTCCCATACATGCTGATTGCCTCCAGGGGTGCTCACTAAATATCAATAACAATCATAGTGCTTAACTTCTCGTTATAACGGTGATTTATTCGAAATTCTTCGTCATTATAGCTTTTTCTTGCGAGATTACTATTGATTTTATACAAATTTATTTTTAATTTAAAGTTGCAATCGCAATTTTATAAAAATCATTACACATGATTATCTAATGGAATAAAATATAATTTTGAATAATTTTCAGATAAGAAATTATTTTGTTTAAGAATTTATTAACTTTCACAAATCAATGCCCATCATAAATAATAATTCTTAGTAAGAATATATGATATTGTTTGAACTTCACACCTTCTGCTGATTTTACCACAACAACACTGGACACAATTTAATTTTTCTAAAAATGTATCGTACCTGATTTGTTGCGATTGATAGAAAAAAAAAATTAAAATTTGAGAGAATTACACTAAAGACAAATTTTAGTACAGTCGTAATAGTGTATTTTGAAGTAATAATCTATAGAACTAAAGATCTGTAGAATTAACTCTAGGATATTTTGATGCAATGAACCGTAAAACTAACTGTTCTACTGCAGACTGGAAAAGTTACAACCACATGAACTATGGAATAGATACTGTGTAACTGCAGAATTGATGAAGTGTAGAAGTGGCGGCTCCTGAAGTTGTATTTAGAGGTGCAGGGCCGGCCCAAACAAAAGCGGGGCCCGTGCAAATTTAAGTTGCGGGGCCTTGAACAAGATCCACTGGGAGGGTTTTCCTCACGCCCCAAATAGTCAGACGACAAAAAATTTAAACAAATGGGTATATATTTATAATACTATGACGATTAAATATGAAAAAAATAATATCTCAAAATCCAAGAGTCACAATAAAAGGTGTATAAGTATATTAGTAAATAGTAAGCATTTTTAGGATGTATTGACAACGCTCAAACATAAGGGGTGGGTGTATTTTTAAATTTACTGTAAATCAGTGTTTTATACGCGTAACGCATGAAGTAAAATTTCGAGTTTAGAAAAAGCCTTAAAATTTACTTCATGCTTTATCTGGGATTTGAAACACTCGTTAGAAGCTTTAAATTGGAAGTTATTATAAAAACAACGAATGTCTGAAAATTTACATTCAAAAATCGTGATATGTGTACATTCCCAATATTTATCTTTTCATTTTGTTGATTGAGAAACACTTTTTTTAAACTTTCAATTCAAAGCCTCTAACGAGTGTTTCCAATCCCAGATTAAGCATGAAGTAAAATTTCGAGTTTAGAAAAGCCTGAAAATTTGGTTTGGTTGCGTAGCGCTACGCAACCAAACCAAATTTTCAGGCTTTTCTAAACTCGAAATTTTACTTCATGCGCCACGCGTATAAACACTGATTTAAAGTGAAGTTCAAAATATACTTCGACTTAGGTTTGATCACATGTTCATTAATTTTACAAATGTTTATATGGAATATGTGAAAGTTTACTGTCAATATTTAACAAAAATTTCAAATTTTAAATAATTATTACTATTTTAAATAAAATCGTTAAAGCCAACACATAATACAAAAACTTCAGAACTGTAAAAATTGGGATAACTTGACAAAAATGTAAAAATATTTACCAAATCAACAAAAATGTAAAATTCTAAAGTGAAATTTAACCTAAATTTTAAAGTATAAATGAAATTGCCAATTCTTGGTTGCAGAATACTTCAAACATTAAAACTGTCTTTGAATGGTAAATTTCTTCGCAAGATAAAATCGGTTGATCGGTTCCTTCATAGCAAAATTGTTACGTTTTTTACACCAGTTCTTCAATTTTTAAATTTAGGTGTAACTTTCAATTCTTTTGCCATTTCCATTGCGATTATTAAATAAGATTTGAATCCCGATTCACGATATTTTGAAAAGACGATAAAAATATGAGTTTGAAAAACTGATATCTATATTCGAATGTTAAACTATGTTGCTCACAATATTTTTAAATTCAGTATGTCACACCAAAAATGATAAATAAAGTTACTTTATTTTCTATTGATCATTGGATTTCGGATTTCGTTTTTATGCTACAGGTATGTTCATAAAAGTTGAAATATTCGGATTAAAAATAAAAAGAAAACGAAAATGAAACGATTTTTCAAAAACAGTGACGCGGGGCCTTTAGAAGCGGGGGGCCCTGTGCGTTCGTACCGTTCGCACCGTCCTCCAGCCGGCCCTGCAGAGGAGGCTGTGTATATGCATACCCGTACATATAATGAAATATTGACCAAATCCACACCACCGAAGAACATGATTTATGCTTTAATCTCTATGGTGTTTATTCCCGTCGACACTAATAATGGCATTAGTGGTGTTAGTGTACTTTTAGTTTCAATCAGTGACGGCTCGCAGCCTAACTTCAGGGTAGGCCACAGCGCCAAGGCACACAAAATTTGAGGTTGTTATCGCACTTTATAAATACAAGGTATTGCACAACAAAGTCACCTTTCAATAACGGATACATATTACCTTGGGCCTCTGGCCTACCCTGAAGTTAGGCTGCGAGCCGCCGCTAGTTTCAATATTTATTTTTTTATCGAAATTCGGAGGACTAAATGATACTTTCATAACCAGTCAACAATATGCTCACTCAAGCAAACATTATCCATTTCTGCATTTATTAAAATTAAAACAAATAATTCAATGAAAATGAAAACATGCATAGTAAACAGTCCGTCCCTAGACGCATTAGAAATAGCACTAAATTCTATAAACTCAGATAGTGTATTATTTGGAAGTTGAAGTGAGACAAAGAGGTTAAATTGCTGCGCAGAGTACGTTGGCAAATGATGGAGGCCAGGGTCGGTCCACTCATTCGAAGTTGTTTATATTATAAAATTAGTTGGAGAATAGACTAAGAGATGGCCAGTACTAGATTTGAATGTCCCGCCACATTCCTTATAGAAAACGTAATATCTAGATATTCCCTCTTATTCGTTCTTATTGTGAGAGATTGTTTTCAGGTAATAGTTACTGGAATAGCATTATTTTGCGATTATTAGCGAGATGTTCGATTATTAGCAAGATATTCGATTGAAAGTATTTTGAAACGGTTATAGTGTGCTTTCTTTACCATTTCCTGGAAATAAGCTGTGGCGAAAGTCAATAAACGTTAGTAATTTTTTCATTTTCTTTAGAAGTTGAGGACTAATCGAAGAGGCGAAGCTTGAGCAGGTCATCTAAGATAACAGGGATCCGCAATAGATCTGCAAAGGCCGCGGTGGTACAGGCCAAGAGGCCACCCCAACAATTATCTATCAAAGTTGAGGTTTGTTTGTAATCTTATTTTATATTATTAATACATAGTTTTTAGTCATAAGTGTTACTATTAACCCTTAAATAAGCGCGTGGGGGAATTTATAAAAATTACTAACTAGATATCATACTTGTCTAGTAATATGAAAACATGAAAATATGAAAAATATGAAAATAAATAACCTGACGTTGGCAAAACCAGAAATAAGTGTTTTTGTCTACTATAGACACACATGTGGATTAGATCTACTGGGGATACTACATATAATAAATGAACCAAAATGATCTACCTTCTATATGGTTTGAAAAGTGGTTAATATATATTTTAATTTAATGTAGTTCTTATTTTTTTGTAGTAATACATTATATCTTTCTATCAAATGGTTCAAGAATCATCACATATATTACAAATTATAAATTGTTAAATTATTAATAAATGTATAAAACTAAACTTTATTGTTAATATTTGTTTTTCTATTTTTAACCATGTTTTTTTCTCGTGCAGGGTATACAGGGTGGACCAAAAGTTTATTTACATTTCAAATGATGATTTAAAAGAAACTAGTTATATGACATAAAAACTTTCTATCTAATAAATTTCACAAATAGGGATTTTATTTTTTATAAATTACATCATCCATATGTTATCCTTGACTATTTTGACACTGCTGCAACCTGGAGCGGAAATTTTCAATGACGGCCTCACAAGTGTTTCGTGAAATGTTTTGCATTTCCTCTCGAATATTTTCCATTTATTTCTCTAGGGACACTGGGTTGCTGTTGGAAACTTTACTTTTAAGGTATCTCCAAAGAAAGAAGTCCAGTGAGGATAAGTCCGGGCTACGAGGTGGCCAGTTAATGGCACCTCTTTTGGATATCACTTTTTGTCCAAACATTTGGCGAATAGCACTTAATGAGTCCTTGGAAGTGTGGCATGTTGCCCCATCTTGCTGAAACCACGGATTTAAATGTAAATCTTTGTGAAGAATACGAATAAAAGATGTTCTGGGCACACCTACGGCGTTAGACCGCTTCCAAGTAGAGAGTCCATGATTTTCACAAATAGACGCTCTTACACGCTCGACGTTTTCGGGATCTCTTGATGTTCTAGGTCGGCCGAATCGTGGTTGATTCATTGTTGAACCTGTTTCCTCCAACTTCTGTACCCATTTTCGAATCAATTGAATCGAATAAAGTAACTTCATGGTACTGAATTCCCATTGGCCGCTCTTGCGCATTGTAACCCCTCCGCCCCACCCCGTCGTCGCTGCTCGTCGCAGCTACCGATTCAAATTTAAACGGACTTTTGGTCCACTCTGTACTAAGGTAAGTATAATATTATTGTTATCTTTATTTTTATACATAAAAGACTGTAGTAACATATTAAAAAACAAATCTATTTCACTATAAAAAAAAATACTGAAAAATTAACTTAAAAAGTACTTTTATATCATTTTAGTTTTTTTATAGTGACTATATTAATTATTCAATTTTTATTTTCAATTTGCAAATAATTATTGTATAATTTAAAACATCGTCATAATCAAAAAAACAAAATGTTATGAAATGCACAGTTTATTTTAAAGATGCGAGATTCCCGCCTGGCGCGCTGGCACTGAATTTAGTTGGAGAAAGGACCACCAATGGCGCTGAACGCAGTCTCCGCGAACATATGGGAGTGGGTCTTCTATAGACATTAGTTTTCTATTATGGAGACCCGGATATTTAGACTTTGAAAGCTACATACACGTACTACGTACGAACATTCGTTGTTTATTTAAAAGAGTTCAATTTGAAGCTTTAAACGAGTGTTTTCCACTTCCAGACTAAGCATGAAGTAAAATTTTGAGTTTAGAAAAGCTCCGTGAAAATTTGTATCGGGTCGCGCAGCGACCCGAGACAAATTTTCTGAACTTTTCTAAACTCGAAATTTTACTTCATGCGCCACGCGTATAAAACACAGATTTTAAGTAGAGTTCGAATATACATAAATTTCACAATATTTTAGTGTAGTTATCAGGATATGTATACTTAGAAACATTCCCTATATACATAAGAGTAAAAATTATTGAAATTGTTAGCATTTAATGAGTTATTACCTTTAAATAAATGCTCCATGTATAAAATGCATATTATCATTAATAACAATTTTTACTATGTGTCAATTTTATACAGGGTGTACAAAAAGTAATGTAACGGCTTGATATCTCGCTTTGTGATAAGTTTAGAAAAAATGATTTAAATAAAACTTGTAGCTACTAATTTAAGCTACTAATAAATAATAATTGTTAATATAAAGGGTGATTCATTTTCAAGATACCAAACAAACTTACCTTTTTTTAAAAAAACGCCCTATATATTTCGTTGGTATTCGATAACTTGTTAAAATTGAAAAAAAATAGTGAAAACCGCATGTTTTTAAGTTTCTTGGATCAACAGTTACAAGAAAAAATACAAACTTAAATAAAATATTTATTATAATCAAGTGTGGGTGTCTCAAAACAATTGTTATTGACATTAGTTGAAACAATTGTTATTGACATAAGTTATTATTAAGTTATCTGCCCAATTCGAAAAAATAACAATTTTTATGATAAGAGGTTATGACGATCGCATAAGAATCTACGGGACTACATTTAAATTTGAATTATAGAAGAAACTGAAAAATATCAATCGGACAGTGGCATAACTGTATAATACCCTAGGATAGAGTCAAATCAAAGGGAGGGAGGTAGAAATAGTTGAATATTTTGATATTAATATTATAGTTGTTATCAATAAAGTATGTTTTAATAACTTTTAAACGAATCATATATTTTTATATATATATATATATATATATATATATATATATATATATCTTTATTCAGACAGTAATTACATTTAGTTTTATAACATTTTTGTATACATATAAAAAATTTGTTAGTCTGTCTGGGCTATCGACCAACGGTCTTTCTGCCTTGTCTGAATGTACTATTTTTTATTTAAAAATTAATAATCAGTACGTTGCTTAACTGTCTGGATGAAACGAGCTAATGAATTGGGGAAGTGTTTCTGTTGGAAATTTGTATTTAGACGTGATGTAAGGATTTCGGGGAATAAAGAATTTGTTCAAAATTTCAAAATTGTTGGGGTTGATGGAGAATTTGGTACTTAGGGTAAGTATACGCTGTTCTATTGGGGGTAGTTTTGTGGTTTTGTAGAGGAGTTTGTTCGAAGGGTTATGAGGAGGATTGTTAGGATGCCTTAGTTTGGTGATGGTTCTGAGTGCTGATCTTTCGGCTACTTGGATATGATATAGAATGAAGGGATGGATCTGGTTAAAGAGGATGCACCCATAGTCCAACAAGGAGCGACAAATTGATGTATAAATATGGACTTCAGTTTTAATAGAAAATTATTAATCATTATTCCTAAATTTATGGTTTACAAAACAAACTAAATGATAGATATAAAGAAACGATTTTTTATACGAAAATTGAATTCAATGATACTAGATACAAAGAGCATATAGTTAATGAACTGTTATCGAAAATTACCACTATTTTAATACATTAAAAATAATATGTAATTTATTTTATAATTTTAGCATGCGAATGAATACAACAAATACAATTATGAATAACCCATAATACTCCTAATTTTTAATCAATTTGAAAACATATCATTAATGAGCAATCGTTCATTAATGATATATATAATTAATTACTGGTGATTATATTTGTTTTAATCGACAATAATTACGTCCCGATGTTAATTTCGGATGCAGAACGCGTCATTTAGATTCATGGGAATGAATGAAAACTGCGAAGCGTCATTCCACACTCAATTTCATTATATGCCGTGTCGAATAAGTTAATCAGCAATAAATAACGGTTTTATTGTTTAACTGCCCGCACCAATATTGCACTTTACTTACCGCCCGGCGGCTGCATTTTGTATGCAAATCAGTTACGTGTCGCTCGTTTTTAATTGAGAATTTAATTTGGAAAATGGCCGTTTTGCATAACTGATATTTTCATAACATATAATTCATTCGTTTTGCTCCGTTGCAAATTATCTTGTGTACATAATAGTAAAGTTAATGTTTATTAATATTGTATTTACAATCGAAGGTAAACATATGAAGACCAGGGTTGTTAAAAAAAAAACGTTTTTTTCCGTTTTGATTAAAGCAAACAGTTTTTTTTTCAAAACGTGTTTTTTTCATTGAAACAGCGATTAAAACATTAACAATTAAAATCATGTTTAAAACATGTTTAAAACACGTTTAAAACGTGTTTAAAACAGAATATACAGGGCATTTTTCTTTTGAGTATACATATCCCGATAATTACAGCGTTTTTTTAAATTTGCGGGATTTCGTTGTTTCAAAGTGGTTAATTTGAGGCTTTTAACGAGTGTTTTCCACTCCCAGACTAAGCACGAAGTAAAATTTCGAGTTTAGAAAAGCTTAAGAATTTGGATTGGCCGCGTAGCGAAGCGGAGCGGTCAATCCAAATTAGGCTTTTCTAAACTCGAAATTTTACTTCATGCGCCACGCTTAAAAACACTGATTTACAGTGAAGTTAAAAAAAACACACACATACAACAACGATTATAGGCAACCTAATGTACGTTATAGTTATTGGATTGCCTATAATCACTGGTTTAAACCAATTGTTTAGCGCAGAATTTGACTCACGTTCTATTCACATCTACATATAAGATTGCTAAAGCCGTATGTTTTAAACTTTGCGATATTTCAGTGTTTTATACGTGTGGCGCATGAAGTAAAATTTCGAGTTTAGAAAAGCCTAATTTGGATTGGCCGCTTCGCTTCGCTACGCGGCCAATCCAAATTTTCAGGCTTTTCTAAACTCGAAATTTTACTTCATGCTTAGTCTGGGAGTGGAAAACACTCGTTTAAAGATTCAAATTGAAATCGTTTAAAAAAACAACTAATGGCGTAATATTTACAGTGTATGTATTTAAAAATCACATTTATGCACACACAGTTGTGATATTGTATTGTAATGTTTAATAATGTAATTTGAAATAGATTATTCAAGACATTTCAAATTACATTATTAAACATGACATTTTATTACAATAAAATATCACAACTATGTGTGCATAAATGAGCTAACATTTAAAAACGTAAACAAATAATCTTAATGGAGTAGTATAAAATATAATTTAGCAAATTTAAGGTAATAAAGAACGTTTTAATAATGTTTTAAACAAGTTTAAGATTTAAAACATGTTTACACCAAAACCGTTCAAAGAACGACAGCTGTTTTTAAACATGTTTAAAACACTGTTTTAAAACAAAGTGTTTTAATCATAACAACCCTGACGAAGAATTATACAGGGTGTTTCACACGTAGCGAACATTTTTTAGGAAATTCAATTAATTTCGAATGTTAAATTGTTCACTAATTTAACAATTAACGAAACATATTTTAAACCAACAAATTTTCTGAACATAAAAAACGCATATATTTTAGTGAACTTTGAGCAATTGTAATTAGTCGGGGATTTTTTTTAAATATACAAAAGGTTGGTTCTCTCGCGGATAATTTATGCTTCGCTTGGTACTATTGAAAGGATAAAATTAAATATTTTGAAATAGGTTGAAATTTTGGACACAGCCAAAAATATGTCTATATCTCTATTTTTGTGTGTATACAACCAAATCAAATGATATTTTCTTTAAAAATCGATTTTTAAGTTAAGCACTCACAGTGCGATATAATCAATCATCCAGACGTGTTTTTACATCTGGATCGACTTTACTTATACGAATCGAACATTTTGTGAATAATGCTGTCAAAACGATTGGCGTTTTAAGGGTAGGTCTAGCAGTAATAAATTATGCGTGACGCCAGAGAAAATTTGTGAGTGGCTTGTTTGTGATGGTTTTGGGTGCCCAGACTGAAATTAAATAAGCGACTGAACAAATGCTCCTTTTGTCATTTGTGCCATTCCTTAGTCTCTGGTTGCACACAAAAATAGAAATAAATTTATAAATCGCACTACATATGCTATATTATCATAACATAGTTTAGGATAAATTAGTTTAACATAAAGTAAAATTGAATTTTCCAATTGTTTGCAAAATATTTGGAAAATGCAAAAACGAATTAATATTGACTTTCTGCAAAAATGCTGTCTCGAGTAGTTGTTTCGATGAATATTTGAAAAATTATTAATTCGTTTTTATATTTTTTAATTTTTTTAAAATTATCTACAGATCATTTTTAATACTTTGCACCTTTTATTAAAATGTGGAATTATTGAGTCATTTATTCTGCTCTTAACTAAAATTTACAGAGCTGACAATCATTGTTTTACAACTTAAAAAATACTCCTATTACTAGTAATGCATTGAATTTTAACAGTTATAAAAAAATGGTGATGTGTCCATCATAGCACTTTTCCCATCATTTAAATAATTTACAATTGACATACTTAACATATTTTGCTTATCAATTTGTTAAAGACCATTTCACTTTAAATCACAGTCGTGGAAAGGAAATTAGAGTTTTAAAAATATTTGCGTCTTTTAATAAATGTAAGTTGATAAGGAAATATTTAGTAATGCAAGAATAAATATTTTTAATGGAATGAATTAAGAGATATCATGATGATTAGAAGTTGAATAAGAGTGATTACGTGATTTCTCATCGAATATCTTTGTAATTTAGGACTTATACATAACAAAAGTTTTAAAGATTTTCACATTCTTCGCCATATTGTAAAAAAATGACACTAGTTGAAATTTGTTAATGTAATTTTATTTTCTATTTAAAATATGATACTGACTGTATCGGTTATGTTGACTATGTTAGCTATACTTACTATTTAACAAAATTATCGACTGTTTTTGACTGCATTGACTATTATAACTAAATTACCTGTCACTCGATAACTTTGACTATTTCAACATTTTACAATAGGTACATTTTTTAACAGTTCTTACAATTTTTCATTTCTCACGTTTTTTAAAAGTAAGAAATGCAGACACATTGCTAAATGTAAAAATAAAATCTGCGGACCAACTATTCTCATTTAATGTTAAAATAGTCAAGAGATAGTTGACTTGGCGATATTGTGACAACAAATAACAGTAGACTTGAGTCATTCAAAACAATAATAATTCCTAAAGCAGAAAACACGAGATAATTCGAAAGCTATTCGAACTACAAGAAAGTATGATAATTTATAACATTTTTCGATATGGTCAGTATTTAACAAAATATCAAGGAAGATAGAAAAAAACGCTAAAACTAAAGTACCACTTTCAGCTTTCGCATTTTCAACAAATCCTAAGATTGTAATAAAAAGCTGTAGTTAAAAGTTTCATCTCAATATCTTTAGCGAATTTTCCTGTAGAGAGCACGACTGCCTGTGCTCTGTACAGCAAAATTCGCTAAAGATATTGAGATGAAACTTTAAACTACAGACAGATAAACAGACAAACAGACGGATATTTTTGAAAAATGGTCTTAATAGACTCAAGGGACCTAAAAACGAATATTTCCGCCAAACATTTTTATTTGAAAATTTGAAATGATTTACGAAAACAATACTTTCTGTTTGTATTATATATGATGAAGGTAAAACAAAATTGATTTTTTTATAAATTTACAAATTAAACAATAAAATATGATCCTTAAGTTGAAACACTTAAAATGTACATCTCAATGTAGTTTTACAACTTAATAGCTGATAAATTATTACAATCGAAAGATGTTTATCTTTCATATGAATTCATTAACTCTATCTTAAATCAAGAATAAGTGATTAATTTGTGATGTATTAATCTAATAGTAAACAAAAAGTTTGTGGACGTATGAACAATGTTTCCTTAGCGTGTAACATTGCCAATGGTTTCAATAAACAAATTTTAAATATTTATCTGACGAACTTCAAAATTAATTTAGAAGAATTTGCAAATAGTATTGCCACACTGTTTTAAAGAATTATTATTTTTGGACATTTTTATTTTATATTTATTATCTAGTTTTAGGTGTTTATGAGCATAATCTGAATTTATTAATATGATAAATAAAGCTGACAATTCAATTTAAAGTTTTCTAACATGAAATGTTTTAAACATTTGAATATATTAATTATTTAGCATCAGAAAATGTCTTGTTTGAATATTTGGTATATATATTTTTACAAAATATTGTAAACACTCTTTTGATGCTTCAACTTTAACGCTTTATAAAAACGAGTGCCTGAAAATTTACAGCTCATGCATCCCGATAAAGCATAATTAAAAAAATCCTGTATGTATTACCTTTACATTTATTAAACTTTTAATGCATAATCTATCAATCAATCAACTGTTTTATACGAATATCAGAAAAACCGAACAGCGAACAAAAATTACCACATTTTAGTATTTATTAAATAAATCAAACGTACTAGGAAACCAACCGGTAAACTGACATATTGCTGGATGTTTGTTTTGCTGTCAGGCACCGAAAACATCTGTGTTGGCTTTAATAGCTGAAAAGGCATTTTTTAATGGTTGATAAATCTCTTGTATTAATAGACCCCATTCGGGTGCATAATAGTGGTGATAATTCACATCGTGTAACTGTCAGCGTGCATAGCGTTACCCTATTTCTGGTGTGATTAGTGTATAAAGTTTCAATTTTCAACATAATTGAGTTAAATTAAATTTTACTTCATTTATTATTTGCATAGTTGAACTGAATATGACAGCGATATTTTGTTATTTTCAACATATCATATGAGATTTCTGTGAAAGAGTGCATTTTCTATAAATTGTATAAATATAGTTTGCAATTAATAATTTGCAGGAGAAAATTAAAACTATTCTTAAGGATATAGTGATTTTACACTTTATTAAACTCAGAAATGCTCAATTTAGTTGAATTAACCTTTTTAGATTCTCATTTAGTGAAAAAAAAAAAACGTTTTTACTAATTCACAAAGTCTTATTCGTAATTCAACGACTTAATTATAAAAAAGGTTTTTTACTAAGTGGGAATTTAAAAATGTTAATACAACTAAAACACTTGAACTTAATTTCTATAACTGATAATGACAAGTTATACATAGTTGCCGAACCAAATTTTCAGGCTTTTCTAAACTCGAAATGTTACTTCATACCTAACCTGGGAGTGAAAAACACTCGTTTAAAGCTTCAAATTGAACTATTAAATAAACAACGAATATTTGAAAATTTACTGCACATAGTTGGGATATGTAGACAACATTGGAAACTCCCTGATACTGTTATAACAAATGAAATACGATTTTAAATATTTCATTCTATAACTCAATATCCGGCGGTGTATTTGCATGGGAAGTAGTTGTTTGAATGGATATTTATTGTCTTAGTAGTCTTATTAATTAAGACTTATTGTTTGCAGTTTATGCGAACATTATCGTAACTTTATATATTATGTTTAATGTTAAACTGTTTACATTATTGCTAGTTTATAGAGAATTTTCTTAAGTAGAATTTTGTGACGGTGTCTGTGCATATGTACTTTATTTTTTGTCTTGTTTCAAATATGCAATTAAAAATTTCCCATCGTTTTTTTTTTAAATGTTAATAATTCTAAATAGTTTTCAATATTGAATTCTCATAAAAAAACCGATTAAATCAGTACTGAAATTGATTGAATTTAATTTATTATGAAATAATCGTTTAGCGAAATCGATTCATGCGTAAAGATACATGGACAGATAAGAGTGTAATACGTGTGTAGAGAAGTAAAAAAACTAGCATTTACATAATAAGGTAAACGCTTGCCAAATTCGGAATGGTGTTTGTTGCGATCGCACAATCAATTCCGGGGGAGAAGAAATAAATAAGGTAAAGTAGATCAATCATTCACCGGAACGGATGCGCCTGAAGTTTAGACTGATGGTCTAGTTTACCGTTTTTACCTACCCCCTTGTGCAATGGCCTGTACGCGTGGAATAAAACTATCGAGTAGGCGAGATTTATTGTTAATTCTAAAATTGGATATACCGATTCATCTCAATTTCATCAGTAAAAAATTACTTTTCTGTAATTTTACCAAAATTATTGAGTAGTTCTACTATACTTGTAATTAAAATATAGTTGAGATTCTTCATTTTATAGAATAAATAATCAATGTATACTAAAAGTGAAAATATCTAAAAAAAACTTACGTAACGAGTCCATCATATAAGGCCGAAATGTAAACCAAGGTTTAAGGAATTTTGGAGTAATACAGCGGCTTAACTAGAGGGTGCAAGACCTCGCAATCAAGAGGGAGGGGAGGGGGCGGAGGCTAAGGGGCCCCCACTAATGTCGCCTTAAGGTATAGGTATAATGGAAATTAACGAAAAATTAATAATCTAAAAAAATTCACACAAACTCTTTTAAACATTACAAAGAAATCCCAATAGAAAAAAAAAATTATTATCCACGATTTTTAAAAGTCGTAAACAAAGCGGGAGACGCTTTGTTTACGACTTTTAAAAATCGTGTATAAAAAATTGATCCAACAAAATTCAACTTTGAGCGCTTATATTAAACGCAATTTTGAAATATTTGGAAAAATTGTACACTTTTTGAATTACTAAAATTAACTGGATATTTTATAAACCAGAGAGATTGTGAAGATAGTGAAAAATTCCCGATACGACTATTTATATGAAAACACTCATACAGTACATTAAATTTTTGTCTACGTCATTACTTTAAGTTAGCGGATTTGGAATTAAATGAGCTTTAATTTAAGCTAAACCACATTTCTGTAATTTAAACATTACGTTCTGTAAATACACTCAAAGATGAACATTTTAGAATCAACTTTTTTTAAATTGTTTAATTTAACAAAAATGTCACTACTAATTTACGCGTCAAGGCAATTTTATTTTAATTTTACTGAATGTAAGCCATTGGACTTCAATTGAAATCAATGACTTATACGCGTAGCGCATAAAGTAAAATTTCGAGTTTAGAAAAGCCTGAAAATTTAGATTTGCTGGGGCGCAACTCGCTTCGCTCGCGCGCCCTGGCAATTCCAAATTTTCAAACTAAACTTGAAATTTGACGTCATGCTTAATCTAGGAGTGGAAACTTTCTTTAAAAATCAAATAAAACGCTACAATAAAAGTTTAATATTGAACAATGTTTTAAATAAAAGTTAAAGATAATACTTTTGGTATGGAAGAGTCCTCTGAAATGCGTATAATTTAATCAAAGTGTGTAGGTACACGTTATGTGTATTTATCTATGTAAGTTATTTTATAAATCTATATAAGTCCAAATGTAATGAGCTAATGTGTAATAATCGTCATCCGGTTAAATCTAACTTCAATTTGAAGTTTGATTGAAGTCTTCAACAAGCATTTCTTTCGACTTCCCCAATGTCTCAAGCGAAGATTGCAATGGTTAACAGCAATTAAGAGCGCCTTCAACACCATTATTAGAATAAATAGATTCGTAAGAGTTTGTGCGAAATTTTCACAAGTACATCGTTCAAAAATTATTTACAAAAGAAAATAAATTGTAATGCAGTCCCAATAATATCTTCCAATGTATTGATTCTTATTTACAATGTAATAAACAATGTGTATAATTTTGATAATATGATTTTATTTATAACTCCTTTATATACTGCCTTTCAAAAAAATCAGAACACAAAGTATTTATTGGAAGATTTTAATGAAATTTACAGAATTTGATCAGGTAAATGAACTGCATCGATGATCAAAAAATCAATTGTTTTGGTTACTATTTAATGGTATTTTTCCTTGATTTCACCATTATGAAGAGCTGCTGATTGTTTAATGTAATTGCTTCTAATATCCAAGTAGCTTCTGAGTAGTTTGACGTTTCAGTTTGTAAAACATAAAAAGATGCCCCGTGTTCGTCGGCGTGCACAATATCATCATCTAAGTGAATTTGAAAGGGGTCGCATTATTGGAATGCGAGAAGCGGGTTTTTCAGTTCGTGCTATTGCTGAAAGGGTAGGCCGTAGTGTATCGGTGATCGTACGCTGCTGGTCTAGTTGGTCCGAAGCTGGGGAGAATCGACGTAGACTTGGATCAGGACGTCCAAGAAGCACCACTGAGCGTGAAGATCGAGCTCTTCGTCTTACAACTTTAAGGGACAGATTTACAACGTCGCGGGCATTGGGAAATGACTGGTTGGCTCTAAATGGCCAAAGAGTATCCATGGCTACTGTTTACAGAAGAATCCGCAGTTTTGGTATAAGATCCTACCGTCCACAATTGTGTCTACCTCTTACTCCGCAGCATTGCAGAGCAAGACTTGATTGGTGCAGGGAAAGACAACATTGGACCCATGAATGGAATAACATTATCTTCAGCGATGAGTCTCGGTTCTGTTTATGGGCTCATGATGGTCGCAGAAGAGTGAGACGTCGACGCGGTTAACGCAGAATTTTACAATTTGCTGTTAAAAGACATACGGCTCTTACACAGGGAGTTATGGTTTGGGGGGCGATAGCATATGGTAGTCGGTCTCCTCTAGTTTTTTTAGAAGCAAGTCTTAATGCGATTCGGTATATTGACAACATTTTCCGGCCAGTGTTAGTGCCCTATGTAAATGGCTTGCAGAACCCCATTTTTCAGCAAGATAATGCTCGCCCTCACACAGCGGCCATTACAAGACAGTTTTTTGAGAGTGCCGAAATCAATTTGTTACCTTGGCCATCTCGTTCTCCAGATCTATCGCCAATAGAACATGTTTGGGATATGATAGGTGTTAGAATAAGTAACTTACAGCGCCCCGCTAACACTGTAATGGAACTTAGAGGTCAAATTATCGAAGTTTGGAATGAAATACCCCAAGTTGATATTGACAGCCTGATTTCTAGCACGCCTCGACGTGTTAATGAGTGTTTGGGAAATCGTGGAGGCCCAACACATTATTAATTTTTATTCATTTGTTTTTTTGTTTTTCGAGTTGATTTTTTGATCATCGATACAGTTTACATGATCAAATTGTGTAAATTTTATTAAAATCGTGCAATAAATACTTGGTGTTCTGATTTTTTTGAAAGGCAGTATATTTTATACAACTAATTTGTAATAATAATAATAACAATAAGAATTTCAAACTCCCGCCATTAGCGTGGATTGAAACCTCACTTTAAAGTTTTTTCCGGTTGTGTTCCGTGCTATTAGTTCATCCACTGGCCACTGGGAGCGCTAGTGGGCGTTTCCATAGATTACTATAGGATCCGACCCTCTTATAAATTTAATTTCTCTATGCCTACGCCTGTCTTTTCCGGTAGTAAATTATGCTTGTCTTTTTATATCTTGTATTAAAAGCAAGTGTCTGTACTTTATTGCTATTATCTGCCCTGCAACCCTAGTGGGATGAGACCGTATTGAAGATCATAACAGGGCGGTTACACAATCAGATCCTTTCATTGTGCCGAAGATTTATAACTTAAGTGGTTTACAGCTTACCAAAACGATTTCTTTGGATGCAATGTAGCACATAAGTAGCATTAACGTTAACATGATATTAACATAGACAACCCGTTATACGGATACAACGTGCTATTGAATTACAATGGAAATGGAAATTTAATGTATGCAATTTAACATACACGAAATAATATAGAACGAGTCAAGAATAAGTGTAGTTCTTGACCTCGTCCGCCAGGGTCGCCATTTAAAAAATTAGGTAGAAATTAGCAAGCATATAATTTGTACTTGGGATAAGTTAAGTATTGTTTGCAATGTTGTGAGATAGTTATATCATTTTGTTGCTAATAGAAGGGATCATTTCCCGCTGGATTTACACTATTGCCTACTTGCAGCGCAGGTACTTAATCGTGGTTAAGAATTTAACCACAAATAACCATCTGATTAAGTCAAAATTCGTAATAAAAGATCAAATTTTTAAAAATTCCAAACATGTCTCTTTCAGCAAAATGCAAATGTGTGAATAAAATATTTGTGTTTTTAAGAAGTATTAATCACTGATTACAGATAAAATGATTTATATTTATTATATATACTTAGGTGTGGTACAAGTGGGCATGTGTATAGTGTTTATAAAAATAAAGGAACAAGAAACATTAGACAGTAAAACAAGACAAATGTTAAAAGTATTAAAAAAATAAAGAAATTAATGAAATCTTAATTGTACAATATCAATGATATTAACGCTCACTTGCTTTAGAACTGATTATCTTTTTTGATTAACTAATTATAATTAACTTTATTCGGAGGTTTTCGTTTGCACCTTAAAGTAATAACAAAGATATCACGCTTTTTCTAAGGAATTTAATTTATGCAAAAATTTAACATTTTAAAAAATTCGGGGAGGGTTTGAGCCCCCCCATACCCCCTCTCTAACTAAATACTAAGAAGTACTCAGGAGACATTTTAATCCATTTTCTAAAAATTTTCGAAAAACATAAGTTTTGAATGAAATTGCCAAAAGCAACAAACATACAAATTAACCAATGAATAAACTTCGTTAATATTGACAATTTCAACCGAAATAAAAATGCATTTATAATTTTTTCGGTGTCTGTAAAATACTAAAAAGTAATCAAAAGCAATTATAATACATTTTCTGAAAATTGTCAAAAAACACAATAAAATCGTCGAAAACAACAAACATACAAATATACTAATGAATAAACTTTAAATAAAATTAAATGTATTTATTTATTTTCGAGATCCATTTACAACATAAAATGAAACAATGTATGTCTACTGTTAAACATCTAAAGTTACTTATTGGTAGAAATATGGTTCTCCTAATGCTCCCGTCTCGTGTTATGATGATCATGCTAGTTTGGTTGAGGAGCTCACTGACTGAACGTCACTTGTGCATTATGGGTGATTATAATCTTCCAATTGTCTTAGAAATTTTACAATAATGTGACAACAATAAACTCCTCCTAGGGCTCTGCACAAGTATTGCTATTGCTAATTTAACATTCAGTTCATTGAATTTTCAACAAGTGAATAATGTAAAACATTTAAGTTCTGTTACTTTAGATTTAATATTCTTAGACTCCTTCCTTGCTAGTCATAATTTTTTCTCACGGTCCGTGATTAACTTAGTAAATTGCGATTATCACTATCCGGCCATTACTTTAGTAATTGATTATTTAAAAATATCTGAGCCTGATAGCAATTGGAATTTAAAGTTTGTCTATAATTTTGAGACAAACAAATTACCTAAGTATTTAAATTTTACTTAAATATTCATCAAAATATCGCCAGTTACAGTTGATTGTCATAGAGTATATAATAACCAATAGTACTTTATGACTTTTACCTTCGATATATTACTGATAAAGGTAAACACTGAAATAAACATCAAATTGAACCGAACCAAGTTACAGTTAAAACAAAATACTATTTTGATCAACACAATATGCAACTGATAATAAAAAAAAACGTGTTTAAATAACTTGACTTATATTTCAATAAATGTTTATTTCAATTTCTAGTACATTTGGATACATAATTTTAAAAATAAATAAATAGTTAATATAATTTATTTAAGCTACGACTTCATTCCTCCAGTTCCATGATGGCCAAGTTGGCCTTGTTGGCCATGTTGGTCTTGATGGTTTGGTGGGCCAAGTTGGCCTTGTTGGCCATGTTGGTCTTGATGGTTTGGTGGGCCAAGTTGGCCTTGATGGCTTAGTGGGCCTAGTTAGCCAGGAAGGCCATGTTGGCCTAGATGGTTTAGCAGTTGTCGTGGATGTCACTTCTTTAGTTGTAGTTGATTCAGTAGTAGGCTTTGTTGGCCGTGTTGGAAAACTTGGCCATGTTGGTCTTGAAGGCTTAGTGGGCCGTGTTGGTCTTGAAGGCTTAGTAGGCCATGTTGGTCTTAATGGCTTAGTAGGCCATGTTTCAGTGTTTTCCTCCGAATCAGCTGGAGATTCGGTAATTAGTTCTTCAGACCCGCCATTATTTTCAGTTGTTCCATTTCCATTTTTAGTTGTTCCCTCGGTTATTTCAGGCTCTTGAGTGACTTCACTGGTTGGTACGTCGGTGGATTCTTCAGAAGCAGCAGTTGTTTGTTCGGGAACTTCCTCGGATAATTCCGTTGAGTTGCTTTCGTGGGATTCCTCGGAAGATTCTGGTTTGGATTCCTCCGATGATTCTGATTTGGATTCTTCGGAAGATTCTGGTTTAGACTCTTCAGACGATTCAGGTTTGCTTTCTTCAGAGGATTGTGGTTTAGATTCGTCTGAAGATTCCTCAGATGATTGAGGTTGTGATTCTTCGGATGATTCGGGTTTGGTTTCTTCAGAAGATTTGGATTCTTCGGAAGATTCTGGTTTGGACTCTTCAGACGATTCAGGTTTGCTTTCTTCAGAGGATTGTGGTTTAGATTCTTCTGAAGAATCCTCAGATGATTGCGATTGTGATTCTTCGGATGATTCGGGTTTGGCTTCTTCAGAAGATTTGGATTCTTCGGACGATTCAGGTTCGGATTCTTCAGAGGAATGTGGTTTGGGCTCTTCTGATGATTCTCCATTATTTTCAGTAGTTTCACCGCCTGGTTGTTTAGTTGTTCCTTCGGATGATTCACTGGGTTGAGTTGTTTCTTCAGAAAGATCATTGTCCGTAGTTTGCTCAGGAGACTCATTGGCTTCTGTAGTTAGCTCGTTGTTATGTTCAGTTGTTTGGCTATTATTTTTTGTAGTTTCTTGGCTAGGCTCAGTCGTAACTTCAGCCTGTTCGGTTGGGCCTTCAGTTTCATGATCACCTTTAGTTGTTTCTTGATTGGATTCAGTAGAACTTTCAGAGGATTCACCATTATTTCCTTCAGTTGGTTGTTCTGACTCATGACTTTCTTCAGTTGTTTCCTCAGCTGGCTCTGATGTTACCTCAGTTGATTCGGTATTACCTTCAGTGGGATCAGTAGCCTCCTTACTAACTGCAGTGGTCACCTCAGTGAAAGCGTTGGTTGATTGTTCCGGAGCTTCCGTTACCTCAGGCGTTGAGTTCACATTGCAATTCGCCAAATAAGGCCAGTCGCAAATTTTGCTCCTATCATTCCAATGCAAACCAGCAGGGCAATTCATTAATACCATCTTAGAATTATCACACAAGTAAAAGGTGTTGCAATTCTCTGGGTTTGAATACAGAGCGTTGTGTTCACACGTTTGCCCATTTTCGGAATTTCCGCTTCCTCCATTACAATTAGCGCTGCTGGGCCAATCGCAAACTTTCAATTTGTCGTTCCAGTGGAGGTTGGCTGGACATTGCATCAAAACCGGATGGTGATTATCGCAGATGTAAAAGGAGCTACAGTCCTCTGGGTTTGGAATTAAGGAGTTGAGCGCACATTCTTGGTCGGTAAATGGTTTCGCATTGACACTTAGCGCAAAGCAGAAAGCAAGTACTGAAAAAATAAAGTTTTATTTTAGCAAAACTGGTATAAAACTATACAAGGTGGCCAAAAAAATTAGTGAAAAGCTTTATGTAGCGCGATTTATTTAATTTTGAGTACATTAAAAATAAAAATAAATTAAAAAATGAAAAACTAAAAAAAAGTATTGTATGATTATTCAGTAAGTCTCACGAGGCCAATAATATTTATTTTTAACATTTTGTATAAATTTTTTGCCGTTACCAATCAACTAAACATTACATAAACATTTGTAATGTAAAGCTGGTTGTTGATAGATATGGTTTTAATCAAAATATTTCAAAAATATTGCTGATTTCTTGTGACATATTTAGAATTTAATGGCGTCGTGGGCGTTAATGAACCATCGAATTTTTTTTATTTGGAATCATAGGTAACTTCATTCCAAATAATTTTTTTTCTAAGATTTTCTAATTTTGTTGTATATGTTGGTTTTGATTTATTTGAGACATTTAGATGAATATTATACGATATACACATTATATTTTCTCAGTCTCGTACTGTTATTGAAGAAACGCAAAATTATTAAAAAAAAGCAAACGTTGATTGGCCGAACTATAGTAAATAAAAAATTATTACTAACTACCTACAATGTTATAGTAATATTATAATCCTAAAATAAAAATGAAAACTGCAAATCTATTTTCCAGAATACTTTAATATTTTCTCAATTAATTGCGCATTCAACATTTTTTTATTACACGGTATTTTGTATATTATGTATATTAATGAATATGTATTTTACTCACCGATTTGTTTGTATATCATATTGCTTCGGATAAAGCAAGTGATTGATGCCCATCGTAGACGAATCTGGGCTTTTATACAAAATTTTAAATCTTTGTTTTATCTCGATGAATTAAGTTTGCTGTAGGCTTTGCTGATATTTTGTTTCAATTTAATCTATCTCGAGTGGATTTATGTATTATTCACAAATATTCCACTAAGTCTAGGGGTATTAGGAGTATTTGCAAAAAACATGATAATATTTAAGATAATAATTGTAGCAAAAAATTTTATAATAATGTTATTAACATGTCTATAAAAATGCCGAAAAGTAAATAAGAATTTTACCTGTAAAAATGTACTTTATAAATTCAGTTGAAAAATCTCTCCGTGAATCATTTATTTTTGTTTTAATGATACGAGTAACTGTACAATTTCTGAAGAAAGTGTTTGTCAGAGTATTAATCAATCATACTTCAAATTTATAGCTACTTTGTAATATTAAATTAGGAGAACTAATAGAATGTATCACACGTTTATCGTCCTCCTAATTGTTTGTGTATTTAATGATGTATTTTAAGCGAAAAATTTAACATTTATAAAGATTGTATTCAATTTAATCTATCTCGAGTGGATAGAAATTCTGAATGAAACAGCACTGACACCAGTCATATGTTAAAGTTTAGATATTATTTTTATTTCGTAGTTTTTGCCATTTCATTATGGATAAATTTACATGAAAAAAACGATTGTAAATTCAGAAAAATTAGTTTTGAAAATCATGGATATGTTTTGGAAAAATCAGGCAACAATAGCTATAAAAATTGATAGAAAATCATATGCCCGAAATAATATGATTTTCTATCAAATAATATTTAAACACTAAATGGCATAAAATGTTCCAATAAATAAAGCGAAAATTTAGTTAATTTGATCAATGCTATGCTTTATTTTAATTTAAAGTTCTGACATGCATAAGATTTTGAGCAGGGGGTTACATGAAATAATAATTGTATGCTATTCTTAGAAAAACGTCAAAAAAACGGTAAATAATAAATATCAAGAAATTGTTTAACATTGAAAATACATTCATATATTTTGTTAATTTTCGAAGTTAACGAAAATTCTGATAATTCTCATCAACTTTTTTAATTCAATTTAAAGTGATTTTAGCTGTTTTCATCCGGACTTTTTGGCAATTGTCAATAAATAAAACATCTGAACCAAAGTTTCACATAGGACAAGTCTAATTTCATGTACACATTTCGGTGTACAGCACGAATATCCTAACATCTTCGGCGTAACTCACTTTTTTTTTACATATCAAGCATTACCTTTTTTTACTACCTACTACCACTTCGCAATTTAGCATTCCTGAAAGCTCCGAATGTCTTGAATCTATATCTTAGAGTGTATCTGCTCTTTTTTGCGCTTTTTTCTTTTATCGACAATTTTCTGCGGCAGTCTGTAACCGGCCTGCTACGCGATCTTTGTTTATCGTAGTGTATCTAATATTTAAAAGTGATATTCTAATAAATCATGAAAGTTCGGATTTATTATATTCTTGGGTGTATTTTCAGTTAGTTAGTCTCGTAAGGATTTGTTTAAATTCCCCCAAGGGTGTTTGGGCACTAGATCTACACAGCCAGGTTGTAGCGGTGCAAGCACAATTAAATGCCAAAGCTGTAGGCCATTTCAGGTCAGCACTGCGGATAAATCCTTATGTTAAAATCCTCAAAGTGACGATTTCAACATTTCATTCGAAGTGGAAGCAGTGCTTTCAAACAAGTTATCGATTTTATCGCAATAATGCCAGTTGGCGTGATGAAAATGTGTAAGCGGACGAGAGGTGGTCCTTGTGGAACCCCTTGCTCAGGGGAGAATGTTGTAGAGAAATGATGATCAATTTTAAGATTCTATGGGATAGGAAATTGTTGAGGAGTAGAATGAGATGTTTAGGAATATTTAGAAGATGAACAGCAAACCTCGGTGCCATACAGAGTAGAAAGCTTTATGTATATCTAGAAAGAGAGCTGCAGGTTCGAGGTGTGCCGTTTGCTAGTAGGATGCGACAATAGAAAGCGAGAGGATAGTGGAGTTTTTGGTAGGAATCAAAATTGGTAATTAAGTATTTAGTGACAGGTGTAGGAGACGATTTTATGTTTAATAAGGGATTCGTAACGTTTGCCTAATATGTACGGGAAGAAGGGTGATGGGCGCGTAGCTGGAGATCAGGGACGGTTTGGGTCTTATTTGCGGATACATATAATAGTTCCAGTCTTTTACTCAGGAAGAAAATATTGGGGTTGGTAGCTATAATCGAGGATTTCTAGGATGTATTCGTGGATGTCTATAGGAAGGGATTTTATAATAAGTTTATTATAAAATCCCTGACGCTGAATTTTTTTCCTCTATGGAGAATCTCGTGGTAGTCTTCTTCTGTATATTTATCAGTCACTGTTAGAGGGATAAGACAATGGATGCAGTCGTTGTAGTAGTCATTTAAAGTGTCAAAAAATTGTTAAATGAAGGTTTTTGTGTTAGTCTGCATGTAGTGTCAACGTAATTTTCAAATTTGTTCGCAATTATGTCCTTTTCAGTTATCGTCTCTCGAGAGGTCGTTGATTTATGTTATACTGTCTGTTTTTTTTTTAATTTTGCCAATTTTTTTATTTCTAACTAGTATGTTTTGATGATGCTTTGACAGCATTTAAGCCAGCTTTCTGTTTTGTGTTGATTGATTAATATTTTAAGGTCCTTGTTCACTTAGTTGCATTTTTAGTGTCGGGAGTATCAGTTTGTTGTTGTTTGTGTTATTAGATGTAAAACGAATTTTGGGATTTGGGAAGCCCTGAGTCGATTAAGATAATTTTTTAAAAATATATTTCTGTGTCAGTATCGGATTTATGAGGGTTCAATTGTCTTTCAAAAAAAGTTTTGAAATGTAGTTACGGGAAGTGAAGTTAAGTGAAATGCAGGTTTAGTTCCACTTTGAGTTTTTACAACTTCGCTGATTTGGTTAATTTTTACATTATGTCAATTTGTCCCAATTTTCTGAGTTCTGAAATTTATGAAAAATTTTATAATGTGTTAGGGTGTGACGATTTTAATTAAAATAGTAATAATTATATAAAATTTCTGATTGTTGGTAAATATTGAAATATAGGGATTTTTGCTATAAAGTAAAATTAAAAACCAGTATATTTTGAACTTCACTTTCAATCAGTGTTATATACGCGTAAAATTTCGAGTTTAAAGAAGCGAAGCGACCAAACGAAATTTTCAGGCTTTTCTAAACTCGAAATTTGACTTCATGTTTAATCAGGTGTTTCCAATCACTCCTTAGATGCTTGAAACTGATTTAGATGGATAATATATCTTTGAATAGATCTATTAGTATGTAATGGATAAAACAACGAATGTCTAAAAATTTACATAGAAAAATCGTGATATGTATACCTAAAAGTAAAATTTCCTGTAGTTGTAATTTCATTTAATTGATTTTAACATTTCTATAGTATTTTTAATAATATTTTTTAACGAATTTTTTAAATTCTAATACTTATTTTTAATAAAATTGTGGTATTTTATATTGTAACTGAATCCCGAAAAAAAAGAAATACGTTTAATTTGCATTTTTTTTTTTTTGGTTTGAATTGTCAATATTTACAATTTTTATTAATAAGTAAATGATTATGTTTGCTGTTGACGATTTCATTTAAAATTTGTGTTTTTTAAGATTATTTTTTAATTGAATTTCGACGATTTTTCCAATCTTGAATTATTTTATCAATTTCAGTCGTTTCTCTGTTGATATTTGTTCAATAAAGTAAACAAATATCAACAAATAAGTAACGTCTTGAGTTTGTCATGATTTTTATCAATTTTTGTGTCATTTTAAACTTTACTTAATTTAATTTAATCTGTTTTTCTCGAGTTTTATCATTTCTAGTTAATTTAAATTCATGTTTATTATTTATTACAACTTTTACAAATATTGTTATTTTATCAGTTTTTTTGTATTTTTTAATATTTTAAAGGTTACACTGGTTTTGGTAAATCAGATCGCTCCGAATAAATTAAATATTAAGATTAGACAATAGATTAACATTTTTAAGCTTTTATCACAACTGGTTTCGATGTTAAGTTATTCTCAAGGACCAAACAGAAATTAAAGTTAAAACTAAATATTACAAAAGTAACTTATCACAGAATTGCTAATACTTTAAATTTAAATATAACATACAATGCAGAGCTTTAATTCTTTTCATCATGTTTTAGTATAAAAATTCCTTTACAATCCAATCTTTCTGTTTTGTATTATTGTTGTTAATTCCTAAAAGGTGGGGATGCCCTAAATAGAGCCGTTTGTATACACCTTATACCAGTATATCTTTGCAATTATTATAGTAAATGCTAACGAGCATATAGATTTGCTGGCTTTTGAATATGCAACACAGAACATGATTTATATTATAAAATAATGATATAGAAAAAATGTTTTTAAAATTACTATTTAAAAACAGTCATTTGCATTACGTTACGCACAAGAATTAACTACGAGTAGTACAATTTTTACCAAATTGATGAGTCTATCTGTAACAGATAGACCTTTCGAAATACGTGAGCTACTTTTGAATACCAAGTTATTTAGCGATCGACAGGTTGTAGGTAATAAAACAACTATATAAAGAGATTTTTTCTTTTAAGTACATATTTCAAATTTAAATCGCTCCAATTTTAATAGCGCGAGATTTGGTTAAGATTAATTAAACATAAATAGTATATTTCCAACATCACAATATGTTCAGTGTTTTATAAGCGTGGCGCATGAAGTAAAATTTCGAGTTTAGAAAAGCCTGAAAATTTGGTTTGGCCGCTCCGCTTCGCGGAGCGACCAAACCAAATTTTCAGGCTCTTCTAAACTCGAAATTTTACTTCATGCTTAACCTGGGAGTGGAAACACTCGTTAGAAACTTTAAATTGAACACTAATCAGAAACGATAGATGCCTACAAAATTAAATCGTGTTATGATACGAATAGTCATTAGATTTTGAAGTAATCTTGTTTGGGAAATTATCAGAAAATTATAAATGATTAAATCAGGGTCAAAAACTTCAACTTTGCTTAGAAAATATCCCAACTAGTTTTTCTGAAAAATCGTGTCAACGTTGAAATTAAGTGAAAATAACGTTAGATGTGGAGGTAATCTTGCTTAAAAAATTATAAAACAATAATGAATTATTGAATCAACTTTGAAAGTACTAATTTTTACTTGAAAATAAACGAGCTTTAGTAGCCTGAAGTGGGGGTTACATATCTGAACTTGTTTTTGTGTCTGATGATTTTTCTTGTTCAGAAAATTATTTAAAGAAACATTAATTATTTAGTTAAAAATAAACAAGCTTGAGATCCTGAAGTCCACGTTGAACTAACTCAACTGTTTTTTTTTTCACCTGAAAATTCATATCAGAGTAAAGATTTAGTAAAAACATCCTTATATTTTAAAGTAATCTTGTTTGGAAAATTATAAATAAATCATGAATTGAGTCGCCCAGATGCAAAACCAGCCATACAACATTTTTTGTTTTGAGATTTTAGTATCCTTAGATTCTACTCGTCTTAGGCTACCCATCCAAAACCCTATAAAATTAAGTTTGAAAAATCCGGTAGAATATAAAGCCTGCTACATTTCTCGGTTACAAAAGCTAACATATTTTTTCTTTTGCAAAACCTGCCAAATTTGTACTTAATTTACATAATTTTTTTGTCTCCATTCGATACATTGCATATTAGACACTATTTTCATTTTATTTTTAGTTTTTGTCATGTTGCCTCAAGTTTGTCAAAACACGTTTGGCTGAATTTGCATCTGGGCGACTCAATTATTCAATGAACTTCGAAAAAGCGAATTTTGCTCAGATATCACCACGTTTTAAGTTCCTAAAGTTGGAATCAAAACATCTTAAATGGTTTTTCTGAAAAAAAATCTGTAAGAATCAGTGATGTAAAATTAATAATTTAAAATTGGGTATTATTCTCGATATTATTACTGGAAACATGATAACACTAGGTAATTTAAAGTTAAACATAAAACTTACTGTACAGCAGAAAACATGTAATTACAAGAATTACAAAGATTCTAAATAAAAAGGAAATGGAAAAGTGAAATTCATAGTACGTTCTAGAAATTAAGAAATCAATTAAATTGAAAAACAAACATCTTAAAAATTGACAGAAATATCTTATTTTTATGTATATTAAAATTTTCATCTAACAAATCAGGTAGGTTAGATTAGAAAACATTTGATGTTCTGAATTGTTTTCTAAGCTAATTCAATATTTTCAAAAAATAAGTATTTTAAAGAAAAAATGTATTCTAATTGCATGAAGTTCAGTTTATTTTTTATATCTTTATTATTTAAATATTTTTTGTTGCAATAAATACAATAAATATATCAAAAAAATCTAGAAGAAACGCCAAATTTAATAAATAGTAGTAAAAGTATTACGAAATCAATCAAATTTAAACACAAACATCTTAAAAATTCACACATAAAACACTTTTTAACACAGACTTTATTAAGTGATTAAAGTTTCGATAACTTCAATTTGTCATTTAAAAAAATTGACGAAAATCTCTCATTTTAAATTATAATAATATTTTATTTTAAAATTTTAAATAGTAATAATTATTAGGATTTCAAATAAAATCGTCACAATCAACAAACATCATAAAAATGTATAAATATCTTTAAAATTGTCCAAATTGACAAAAACAACAGAAATATTGGACAAAAAAAATTATAAAACAGCCAAACTTAGCTAAACAAAAAAATCCTTTAAAAACGTATTATTACACAATTCGTAGAAATTGATTAAATTAACAAATAAACGTAAAAAATTCGTAAATTTAACAAAGTTGGCTACTAACAAAAATCGCCGACTTCTTTAATATTAACCAAATTTATTGACATTGGTAAACACATTATAAAATGATAAAAATCTACATAATTAAAACATGCAAACTTAATGACGTTTAATTTCATGACTTGCCTTTAACGACTGTTTTTCACTCCTAGATTAAGCATGAAGTAAAATTTCGAGTTTAGAAAAGCCTTAAAATTTTCAGGTTTTTCTAAACCCGAAATTTTACTTCATGCGCCACGCGTATACATCTCTAATTTAAAGTGAAGTTCAAAATGTACTTTTATTAATAATTTTTAAACAAATCACTTCAATATACAGTGTGGACATTAAGTAGCGGATAAATTCGGTAACTCCGTTAATGTGTATGATATAGATAAAATCTAAAAGGGGTATAGCGATTTAAACAACTGCGGATATGAAAAACACGTTTTCAGATTTTTCAAAAATTTGTTTTAAGAGTTGTGACGTAATCAATATTTTTGTTAAATGACAACCTATATTTTTGATTATTGATTTCGGTAGAGTTTTTTAATCTATTTTCAACAATACACTATTTTGAATAGGTTCCATAAGAAAAAATTCAAGAAAAACGGTCCTAAAGTTAAAAAAAGTAAAGATGAATGGAATTAACAGACTAAGGCCAGTTCCACCAAAATCGTTGAACTTGAGTTTAAGGTGAACTCCAGTTTAAGATGACAGTTCCTATTGTTCTAATGTCACTTTAAACTGGAGTTTGGAGTTGAACTAGTATAACGTGTTTGGTGCAACTAGCCCTAATCCTAGTTATCGAAATTTAAAACAAACAAAACAGTGCGTTTTTCATTCCTTGTGGATGGTATGAGTATTTATACGTAGCAGAGCTGAGCTGGATTCGAATCATTTAGGATTCGAATCCTGGATTAGAATCCTTTTAGAGGATTCAAAACAGGCATTCGAATACTTTAGTTTAATTGGATTCGTGATTCGGATTGGAAAAGCCCAGAAAATTTGTCTCGGGTCGCTGCGCGACCCTCGACAAATTTTCACGGGGCTTTTCTAAGCTCGAAATTTTACTTCATGCTTAGTCTGGGAGTGGAAAACACTCGTTTAAATGAAGAGAACCTTATACAAGACTGTCTCAGTTTAAACCGAGTTGACCTTATACAGTAATGACTTTGAATTTGACGTCATGTGAGGATTTCCGCGCGTGATAAGGTCGGCTCTTTTTAAATCGAGACAACCTTGCACAGTAATGATCTTGGTTTTGACGTTATGTACGGAGTTCCACACGTGACGACATCAACCAAGGTGTGTAAGTAAGTTTGTCTTGATTTAAACCGAGCCTATATTTTACTTCGTGCGTAAACAAGGATAGTAAATCTGTGCTAAAAAACAAAAATTAACATTTCTTAAGATATAAACTTTTTGTCTCGTGTAATATAAGGCAAAAGTAATGTCATATTATGAATTGGCTGCCATTTTATTAGAAATAAAAAAAAATAGGCAATGTTTTGACTAAAAGTTAATTCAAAGGTGTAAAATTAATAATATAAAGTTAAAAAAATGATATCGGTGAAATGACCATCTCCTGAGTTGATGTTGATTGTGCTCGTTTAACAGCATTTTCAATTGTTGTTCGTAAAACATCTGGCTCCAAATTGGTAATTTGTTCTTCAATGTTGGCTTTTTAAGACTTGCAAGGTTTGTGGTTTGTTGTGGTAAATGCGAAATTTCAAAGAGACCCACAGGGAGTGGAAACGCTCGTTCGAAACTTCAAACTGAATGCTCTGATAAGAACATTAAATGGCTAAAAATGTTTTTAAAGATAATAATGTAGATTTCAAAATTATGTTTGAAGTAAAACTGACATGGTAGCCACAATCTGAAATATTACATTTTTCCGACATTTCCCTGATTACAGACTTTTTCTCTGGCCTTTTAATATAACTTTCTTTTGTGGGAAACCTCCATTTTGTTGAATTGTTTTCATTGTTTTTGTCAATATTTAAGTTAATTTTATAAATTTTTACATGTTTTGTTATTTGCCTGTTGATTTTGACAACTTTAATAATGTCATATGGCTCTTTTGTTAGTGTTTTGGTCAATTTGATTATATTTTCATGACTTTTCGCTGACTTTCCCGGTTCCAACGATATTCAGTGAATTTTTTATTTACGTAATTTTCAGGCATTCGTAGATTTTATAATAGAGTTCAATTTGAAGCTTTAAACGAGTGTTTTCCACCCCCAGACTAATGAGTAAAATTTCGAGTTTAGAAAAGCCCCGTGAAAATTTGTCGAGGGTCGCGCAGCGACTCGAGACAAATTTTCGGGCTTTTCTAAACTCGAAATTTTACTTCATGCGCCACGCGTACAAAACACTGATTTGAAGTGAAGTTCAGAAACACACAAATACATTTTTAATCAAAGTAACAGGGAATCAGATGTTTAGTCTGTTATCAACAATGTTTAGTGTTAATAATAAATAATTAGGTTTTAAATATTTTTGTTAAAACAACTGGTAATGATATTTTTATATAAATGGTTAAAAAAAATATAAAATCAAATTTATTCTTGAAGGATTTGTATTCGTGATTCGAAAAAACAGGATTCGAATCTTTGATTCGAATCATATTTACCTCTTACGAATTCTTTATTCGAGTATTCGTGATTGGAATCATATTAGGTGATTCGGATTCGTGATTCGATTCTTTTCTACGAGGGTTCGTCCCAGCTCTGATACGTAGTAAGAATCTTGTCCGACAAAAATGGCATCGCTAAGACCGTTTTTCTTGATTTTTTTTCTTTTGTGACCTATTTAAAATTTTGCATAGTTAAAAACAGATTAAAAATCTTTACTGAAATCAAAACCGATAAACCGCTATACCCTTTTTTGATTTCTCTATCATATATATTAACGGAGTTACAGAATTTATCCGCTACTTAATTTCCACACTGTATAAATCGGCCATTCCATAAATAAGTGCACACTTTTTGGGGTTACATCAGGGATTTTTTGCGAATTTCACATATATTATAAAGGCTATCAAATCATGGTGTTTGGTTGTTACTAGATGTTAAACAAATTATTGTGTCAAAAGTTATAACAATATAAACTTTTAGTACACGTTTATTTTGAACACAAAAATATCGTAAACCGTTACCTATACAAAAAAAGTTATTCTGTACTTTTTTGTGCTTAAATGTTCATAGTTTAAAATACATTCTTTTCCAAAACGAAAAAACTTTAATTATATATATTTTTTTCAATAAATAAAATATATCTCAAACAATAATCAAATACTCATGTTTTAATTTAAAAAAAAAAAATTATGTTATACCCTGATCCTTCCTAAGAATTTTTCCGTTTTCAAAAGTATGGGCACTTTAAAACTTTTTGAGATATGATTTTTTTACCCGAGCGCTACATTGACATGAGGCGCTCCCGCCAATGGTGTAATGGCCCGGATCGCGGTGAGTGCCTCGCGTCAATGCAGCGCTCGGGTAAAAAAATCATATCTCAAAAAGTTTTACAGTGCCCGTCTTTTTGAAAACGGAAATATTCTTAGGAAGGTTTGGGGTATAACATATATTTCTTTCAAGAAAATGAAAACATGAGTATTTGATTATTTTGTGAGATTTGGTTGGGTAAAAAAATCATATCTCAAAAAGTTTTAAAGTGCCCATATTTTTGAAAACGGAAATATTCTTAGGAAGGATTTGGGTATAATATATATTTTTTTCAAAAAAAATAAAATATGAGTATTTGATTATTTTGTGAGATTTATTTATTAAAAAAAATCTATCTAAATAAAGTTTTTTCGGTTTGGAAAAATAAATATTTTAAACTTTGAACATTTAAGCATAAAACAGTCAAGTATAACTTTTTTGTATCAGTTACCGTTTTACGATATTTTTGAGTTCAAAATAAAAGTGTACTAAAAGTTTATATTGTTATAATTTTTGAAACAATCATTTGTTTAACCTCTAGTAACAACCAAAAACCATGTCTTGATAGCCGTTATAATATATGTGAAATTCGCTAAAATCCCTGATGTACCCCCAAAAAGTGTACACTTATTTATGGAATGGCCGAAATGTATTGTACATATGTCATTAGATAACAGTAAATTAATTTAAATTGTATTTTCTTCATTGCATTTTCTTGTTTTCCAATAATCTCTCTTGCAAAATACGCACAAAAAAATGTTACCTATGTTACCGAAACAGTAATATACAGGTAAATTACGACTAACATCACTAGTAAGAATTAATGAAGCAATAACGACTGATATTGGTTTGTTAGGCAGAAATTCCTTTCTCTAATTATCTTCAATTTTAGTATCTCGGATTTTTTGGAAAATCCACGTCATATTGTCAATGTTGCCTTTTTTATAATTGCAATAGACTAGTTGCAGATTAAGCAACAATATTTTTTACCAATTCTACTGAAAAATAAATTATTTTTTACAAAATCTTACCGCTGGTTGAAACCGGTAGGTTATCCACCAAAAATGGTCCAGCAATGGACCGGTCGATCGCGATCGACGGGTTATAGATCACATTTTAACTGAATAAACATGTTAGCTATTGTGCAGTAATAAAGACATTGCAATGTCTAAATCAAACGAACAAATCGTGATATCAGGAATATCAGGGCGCCTTCCAGAGAGTAGCAACATAGATGAATTCAGAAAACACCTCTACGATGGAACTGACTTAATCACTGATGATGATAGAAGATGGCCTTCTGGATTACACGGCCTCCCAAACAGAACAGGAAAACTTAAAAACTTAATCCATTTCGACGCTTCCATTTTCGGCATCCCTGCAAAACACGCCCACCAAATGGATCCACAACTCAGAATTCTGTTCGAAGGAACATTTGAAGCTATAATAGATGCAGGATTAAGCCCAAATGATTTAAAAGGATCAAACGCAGGCGTCTACATAGGCTGTTCATTTTCTGACGCGTTTGATTACTGGAATTCAGATCTAGATAGAATCAACGGTTATGGGATGATTGGGAGTAGTAGAACAATGTTTGCTAACAGGATTTCGTTCACTTTTAATTTCTCCGGGCCGAGTTTGACAATACATACAGCTTGTTCTAGTGGAATGGTTGCGTTTTACGAAGCAGTCGACGCGATTAAAACAGGCAAATGCGATTCCGCGTTTGTAGGTGGGGTTAATTTACTTCTAAATCCCAACTATTCCCTCGCTTTCAATAGATTAGGAATGTTGAGCTCTGATGGTAAATGCAAAGCTTTCGACGCTTCTGGAAAGGGCTACGTAAGATCTGAAGCTATTGTAGTAATTTACCTTCAGAAATCAAGTGAAGCGAATCGTTTGTATGCTAGTATTTTGGGAGTGGGAAGTAATACAGATGGTAATAAGGAAACTGGAATCACGTATCCTTCTTGTGATATGCAGGTGAACCTAAGTAACCAGGTTTATGGGAAAGCTGGGGTGGATCCAAGAAAGGTTGTTTATGTGGAAGCTCATGGGACCGGGACACAAGCTGGCGATCCACAGGAAGTGAACGCGATTATTGATGTTTTTTGTGGAGATGATAGGAAGGGGCTAATGATCGGTTCTGTGAAGAGTAATATGGGACATGGTGAAGCGGCTTCTGGATTGTGTTCGTTGGTTAAAGTTGTTTTGGCGATGGAGAATAAGAAAATTCCTGGGAATTTGCATTATGAAAATCCGAATGATAATATTCCCGGATTGATAGATGGAAGATTAAAGGTATGTATTGTTTGTTATTGTTAATTGGACGACATTTTTGTTCTGGAATACAGTAAAAATCGTTTATAACGGCTATAATGTACAATCGGATATATCGAACAAAATAGTAGGTCCGTAGAATAAAGCTTGTATTAGACGACACTATTTTCTTGTACAAGAAAATAATATACTATTTTCTATCATGGTGTAATACACAAAATATGACCAAACGCGAATCTTGTATAGTTCTGTATAATGAAAATAGGATATGTTCTATTTAGTACACTATGATAGAAAATAGTATGCTATTTTCTTGTACAAAAAATAGTGTCGTCTAATACAAGCTTAACCTATACAAATAAGCTTTGATGTTGCTTACAACGAACACATCTGTTAAAACAAACAAATTTCTAGTTATCAGTAACAGCGTACAATTCACGTCTTTCGTTTTATTAAATACGAGGGTCATTCCATAAATAATGCACATCATTTTTTATTTCCTTGCATATTTTTTATATAATTTTTTAACAATTCTTTAACATAATATCCCTGCTTCTTAATGACTGAGTCTTAACGTCTGGGAAGCCTTACAATACCATCTAATACGCCATCTTTCTTCAACTGCAATCGGACAGCTTTTCATTGGGAATGTGTGGGCGTGCGCTATTGTGAAGAGCTTTGAGCAACGGAGGTCGGGTTTTCTGCATTTTTTAGTTTAAATTTTGAATTAAATCACAATGATATACTCCTGTGACACTGCATCCACATGGACCTCTGTCATGATGCTGAAATATTTCGAAGTTAGAAATACACTGAAATGCTGTTTTTTTTAAATAGTAATAATCGAAATATTTAAATAACAAAATACTTACATTTTTCTCCACACATTCTCAAGTCATGTCAAATAGTACAATGTATCAAATTAAATTACTAAGTAATTTATTAACAAAAAATGTATATTGTTGCGGTATTGCATCAATGGCGCTTAATAGGTAAATTAAATGCTTGGTTCAATTCTTTTTCAAAAATTCTGTAGCGATATTCAGTGCTTGAGTTTTTTGAAGTATTGATTTTTAATCATGTTTATAACAATATATTACATTTAGGTTATATCAAAAAATCAATAATGGAATGGTGGAATAGTTGGAGTGAACTGTTTCGGCTTTGGCGGCACAAACGTCTACGTTATTCTAAGCTCAAACGAAAAAAAAACCACCTTTTTTAAAAAACGAAACAACAATCCCATATCGTGTAACAATATCAGGCCGCACTGAAGAATGTATTGAATATTTCCTTGAAAAAATCAATGATTACACTTACGATCAAGAATTGTACGCGTTACAAAACAAATCCTATAGATATCACATCAACGGCCACGAGCACAGAGGGTTTTCTGTGACTGGAAACAAACAAAATAAAGACTATTGCAAAACAAGTGACTTCAAAGATTCGCAAATTTGGTATGTTTTTACTGGAATGGGCTCACAATGGCCGGGAATGCGAAAACAATTAATGGATTTTTAACCGTTCAGAAAATTAATTCAACAATGCGCTGAAATTTTAAGACCGCACGGTGTTGATCTAATCAATATTCTTACTAACGAAAATGAAAAAATATTTGAAAACGTATTGAATACCTCAGTTGCAACTACCTCAATTCAAGTGGCTTTAGTGGACATCCTGAATTTAATCGGATTAAAACACGATGGTATAATTGGGCATTCAGCTGGGGAAATAGCGTGTGGTTACGCTGACAACACAATAACCTTAGAACAAACAGTTTTGATTGCTTATTACAGGGCAATTTTGCTACTAAAAGCTGATATACCAAAAGGAGCAATGGCTGCTGTAGGACTATCCTGGCAAGAATGCCATAAACGTCTTTCTGATAATATCGAGCTTGCTTGTAATAACGGCCCAAAAAGCCTAACAGTTTCAGGTTTACCAGAAGCTATAGACAACTTCATCCATAAACTAGCTGCAGAAGGAATATTTGCGAAAGCTGTTGAAACCTCTGGTTACGCGTTTCATTATAAAGTCGGACCTATACTAAATGACGTTTTGGACAAAGTTGTTCCTAATCCTAAAAGGAGGTCTTCAAAATGGGTGTCTTCATCAATTGCAGAAGCTCAACGGAATACAGCGGTTGATTTATATTGTTCTGGTGCCTATTATGCGAATAATTCTATTTCGCCTGTTTTTTTTTATGAAGCAATACAATCTATACCTGACGGTGCTCTGGTTTTGGAATTGGGACCACACTGCTTGTTGCAAGCTATCTTGAAAAGGTCACTAAGGAGCACTGTTACGATTATTGGTTTTATGAAGAAGGATGATTCAAGTATTGAATGTTTGTTGGCTAATATTGGAAAGTATGTTTATTTTTAATTATTGTATTAGTATATAGCATGTCTAGCTAACATTTTTAGCAGCCGGACCAAATATTTAAAGTCAAAATTTGCGCCGAGTCGCACTACTAAATTTATTTTCTTAATCAAAGCAAGTAAGAAATACAGGGTGTTCGTTTTTCGAGCTGCTATCCTTGATTAAGCAAAAAGTAAAATTTAGAGTTTAGAAAAGCCTGAAATGTTGGTTGATCCAGTGGTAACACTATTAAAACAATTGAGGCACTTAGAAGCAGAGAGGTGTAAGTGCCAATCTGAATAAAATGGAGTGCATACAAACGGAACAGTATTTTTTGTCAATTAGAAAAGAAATACAGAGTTTTTATTGATAGATACTGCTACCCAGTATATTTTCTATAAAACCACATATCCAATATACTATTTTATTTATTGGTTATAATACAACTTAATTTTAATACGGGATTTCTCGATTTTCTTATTAGTTACTTGCACCTCTTTGCTTCTAGGTGATTCAATTCATTTCTCGACTGCTCTACAAAACGATATTTAATTTTATTTTAATGTCCAATGAAGTATTTACACATACAGAGAGTTTTATGTAACACCGAACATGCCAGAAAATGTTGAATGTAAATTTTCCTATGTTCGATGTGTTCTGGGACGCATCAAAGCATTGAGTGCGATTTCATTGGCTAAGATTTTAGTAGTTCTAACGCAACTTACATTTAACGTCATAATGTAATGTGTCATTCATTAATGGCCTACATCACCAATAGAATGTTAATATTACACAGCAAAAAATAATAAGAAAGAGGAGAACAGATTTTGCTTAAATCCAACAATAATAGAATAACAGATTACTGTTACTTTCGTTTGCTAATATTTTAAGATAAGATTTACTTGAGATTATTAAGAATTTCAATTGAACGTATTGTTGCTTCGCTTGTACCAGCAAAAATGCCGTCCCAAAACCGCGGCGAGGGAGGTTAAAATGTTTGCAAGTATCGTCCCTAGGTCTGCTGCCAGCACAAAAACACTGGGTTGTTACGTGTGCTGCTTCATTTGGCAAACATTTCAATTTTCTTTTATTTGTTTACATAATACTTAATAAAGATAATGTAGGTGTATTCATTACTTTATTTACTGTACAACTTACAACGAATGAAAGATATGTTTCACGACAGTATTAATCTTGATTGTCTTGAAATGCCGATGTCTTGCTTTGGGAAAAAAAGTATGTTCCATATTCTCACACACTGCACTTACCATAAAAGATTTAATAACTGACATATTTTATTTTGACGTTACATGTATCCTATTTACATTAGTCCTAATTTGCATTAGAACTACTTAAAATCGTAACCAATGAAATGGCATTCAGAAGAGTGTAAATTGGGTTGACTATATTACAATTGGAAATCGTAGCCAATCACATCACACTCAATGCTTTGATGCGTCCCAGAACAAATCAAACATAGGAAAATTTACACTGAAAATGTTCCGGCATGTTCGGTGTTACATAAAACTCACTGTATAATAAAATAGTTTGACCAACGGTTCGAGAGTAAACAGAAATGAACTTAGTTCATATATTTCGAAAACTTGTTTTTATTGTTTCCAATTTTAATTATCTATATATTATTATTCAATGTATTATTAGACAAAAAAATCCATTTAAAGGTAAAAGTTATTAATTGCATAAGAAGTATACCATTTATTGTGTTTTACCTTTGAATTAATGTAATATATGTTCCTTGTTGTAGGATTTACAACTTTGGCAAGGATATAGATGTAGCAGCACTAAATCCAAAAATAGAATTTCCGGTTTCTAGAGGAACGCCAATGCTTTCTAGTATGATCAAATGGGATCATTTGGCTGAATGGGCGGTGCCAGATTTTTCTGACACAAGATCAAAATCAAGCGAATTCATCGTGGAAGTTGATTTGAGCAAGGATGACTATAAATTCTTGACAGGTCACATAATCGATGGGAGAGTTTTGTTTCCCGCATCAGGATATATTGTAAGCTTTTTTTGTTACTCGTTATGGTTTCAAAAATGTTTCGATGTAACCATCATTAATCAAATGTCAAGAGAGTTGAAATGATAGATTTTTTGTATTTTTAACTTTTATTTTTATTAGTACCAAAATTTGTAGTAAACACAAATCATTATGCACTCTGCAATTGCATCTCAGACAGACATCTACATAGATATCTAAGATTTAAAACAAATTCAAAATAACAACAAAGAAACAGTGTCTCATTATGGTTGCGATGTTATATTATTTTGTAGCTAGTGACATAGTAAGGGGCGGGGGGCAGGGGGATGACGGCCCCAAGCGCATGAAGCGAAGGGGCGCCATCGAAGCCAGACATCAGAAATATCATTGTTTACCAAACACTGTAATCATGTATGTAGGTATACTTTAAAGAAAAATTGCTTGCATACATGTAAGTACTTTGATGTTTGAGTGTTATCTGATCTATCTTTGGCATTACTGATGAATGTTTGTAATGAAATGTTAATATTCAGATGTTTACTTACATGAGCAAAGGCTCTAAACATCACCTCTTCAACTTTACTAAACTTGTGATCCTAATCATTTATTTATTGTGTTATTATTTTTTAGGTATTAATTTGGAAAGTATTTGCAAACATAAAAAGCCAAGATTTCGAACAACTCCCGGTTGTGTTCGAAGACATTAAATTCTTAAGAGCTACAATTATGCCAACCAACGGCCCAATAAAGTTCATGATCAACATTTTCAAAGGCACTGGTGAATTTGAAATATGCGAAAATAGCGACTATGAATTTTTCAAATCCATCACACAAAAAATGCCGCCTTCTCTATCCTTAACTAAACCTGATATTTACAAAGAACTCCGCTTGAAAGGATACGAACAAATTGGCGATTTTCAGAGAATTAAAAGTGCTGATAGTGATGGAAATGCAGGGGTTATAGAGTGGGAGAATAACTGGATCACTTTTATAGACACATTTGCGATTACCTACTAGTATTAGAAAAATGGCGATTGATCCTAAGAAGTATTTCAGTTTAAACTAGAAGGAAATGCCTATTAGTTTAAACCGGAATATTAGGCTTCTGCAAGCTGGTGGGGTAGAGATAAGAGGGTTAAAGGGTAGCTTCGTTTCCAAGAAGAGCAAAGCGCAAAATAATTTGAGGTTAGAGAAATATGAAATATTTGAATGCAGTTCACCTTTAGCGAGGCGTGATGTGATTTGTGTTTTATCACAATTGGTAGTAGAACATTATCCAGGAGTTTCGAAATTGAAGATAGCTGATATTGGAAATGAAGTTGATGGGATTTTTTTAAACGAGATGAAGAACGCAATGGAAAATGAGCCTTTTATAAAAGTTGATCAATTTATTATTAAACCCGACAAAATAGCAGAAATTAAGGATAAACATTTAGTAATTATTAGAAATGCACTTGAGATTAAAACGGGTGATTTACTTTTAAAGACTGCATCTTTAACAGCTGAAGGAGGATTTTGTTTATTTGAAGAATCCACACGGATTAACATACATTTAGATTTCGTCGAAAATATTTCTTTAGAACTTGTTTCTAAAATGATTTCTGAAGATAAAATCTATATTTTAAGCAGAAAACTAAAAACTCTTACAATTGAGGAAATAGAGATTGAAATAACAAAAGATTATTTTGATTGGGTTGATCCGCTAAAAAATGCCTTGCTTTTAAGTGAATCAAAGACGATACAAATCAATATCTACTCATATGACGTAAACTCCGGCCTGTTAGGATTACTAAAATGCATCTTGAGGGAACCAGGTGGTGAGAGTGTTAGATCCTTTTTAATCCAAGACAATAAAGCCAAACCTTTTCATCTAAAAGACAACTCAAAGATCATACGAAAGGATTTAGTACAGAACGTTTTTAAAAATAAAATTTGGGGAACATACAAACACTTACCTGTAAATGAAAACAACGAGAAACATCTCACAGAGTATGCTTATGTAAATGCTATAACGAGAGGTGGTTTATCAAGCTTGAGTTGGGTTGAAGGGAATTTGAAATTTTGGAATGGAGATCCAAATATGTGCAGAGTTTACTATGCAGCTTTGAATTTTAGGGATGTCATGTTGGCATCTGGAAAACTAAATCCCGATGCTCTTCCCGGGGATTTAACGGAAGAAGAATGTTTGTTGGGATTGGAGTTTTCTGGGAAGGATACTAGAGGAAAGCGTGTTATGGGAATTGTTCCTGCAAAAGCACTGGCGACCACAGTTTTGACTGATCCAAATTTCCTTTGGAAGGTGCCAACATGTTGGAGTTTGGAAGAACCAGCTACTATACCTCTTGTATATGCAACTGTAAGTGTTTATGGACACAAATGTTAAAAATTATGAGTTTATTTATTTAATGTTTCATAAATAACTACAATATTATTATATTTTCAGAGTTACTATTCAATAATTATCAGAGAAAAAATGAAACCAGGAGAATCAATTCTAATCCATGCTGGAAGCGGTGGTGTTGGGCAAGCTTCCATTTCCATATCTCTCCACATGGGCTGCAAAGTGCTTACCACAGTAAGCACAAATAAAAAGCGGGAATTCCTGAAACAAAGATTCCCACAATTAATGGATGAAAACATTGGATATTCACGAGACACAACATTCGAAGAATGGATTTTAGATCGAACAAACGGAGAAGGTGTTGACCTAGTTTTAAACTCCTTGTCTGGCGAGCAATTACAAGCTTCGGTAAGGTGTTTAGCCACAAACGGGAGATTTTTAGAAATTGGAAAAGTCGATTTATCAAAAGATACAGCATTGGGAATATCTGTGTTTTTAAAAAATATTACATTCAGCGGGATTTTATTAGACACATTATTCAGTATGAATTGTAAGGAAAAATTAGAGGTAAAAAGATTGATTCAAGAAGGGATTTTAAACGGAACGGTTCAGCCTTTGAAAAACACTATTTTCAAACGAGATGAAGTTGAACAGGAGTTTAGATTCTTGGCGTCAGGAAAGCATATCGGAAAGGTTTCTTTAAAAATACGCAACGAAGAATTAATTGAGGATTCAATACCAACACCTTTGAAAATTAACGTGGCGAAAAGGACGTATTTTAATCCGGAAAAAGTTTATATTATAGTTGGTGGTCTTGATGGATTTGGATTAGAATTAACCAATTGGATGATTTCTAGAGGAGCTAGAAAGGTCATTCTAACTTCTCGTAGTGGAGTCAAAACTGGCTATCAATCACTCTGCTTGAGAAAATGTTACAACATGTGATGGTGTGAAAGATTTATTGCAAAAATCAAAAGAATTGGGTGAAATCGCAGGCATTTTCAACCTAGCAGGTGTTTTAAAAGACGCCTTCATGATCAATCAAACCCGGGAACAATTTGAAATAGTTTCAAAACCAAAAATCAGTGCCACAAAACATTAAGACTCAATATCAAGAGTCTACGCCCCAAATTTGGAATACTTCGTAGTTTTCTCCTCAATAGCTTCTGGAAGAGGAAATCCAGGACAAGCAAATTATGCTTTTGCCAACTCGACGATGGAAAGAATTTGCGAGGAACAGACTGCCGAAAAACTTCCAGCGCTTGCCATCCAATGGGGACCAATAGGAGATGTTGGTATGTTAGGAGAGGAAAATTCACAAGTAAAGGATCTTTTAGGCGCATCTTTACAAAACATAATTTCATGTTTAAATACTTTGGATATCCTTCTTCAACAACCCAATCCTGTTGTTGCAAGCACTGTATTAGCAGAGAAGAAGGAATCAGATGGAAAACGCGAGAGGAATTTGGTTAATAGCATAGCTCACATTTTGGGTATTACTGATGTAAAAAAAGTGAATCCTAATTACACACTTGTTGATATTGGTATTGATTCTTTGATGAGGACTGAGATCAAGCAAAGTTTGGAAATCAATTTTGATTTAAAGTTTAGTGTACAGGAAATTAGATCACTCACATTTGGAACGTTAAAGAAGTTGGAGGATGAACAGTTTACAATTAATACCGAAAACCTAGAAGATTCTATTGGAATTAACATATAAATGAAAGATGAATCTCAAGAAGAAAATCGTCATGATAAATTGAATAATTACATTCAAACTGGAGATGGTTCAACAAATTCTTAATTAAATACCATAAAAATGATTCAATAAATGCGAATCTGAACAATAACATGAACAGTGGAGACGATTTAAACAATGCAATAACGTTTATTAAAATAAGCACGCAATCAAACACACTTAATAACAATATTTTCATGATCCCACCCGTTCAAGGTGTCGTCGATTTGCTTCACAATCTAGCAGAAAACGTTTATGCAAACGTTTACGGTGGTGAATACCAGTTGCTTGATTATTCGTCGATTCCTAAATTAGTAGACTCTTGCCACAAAGAATTAAAAATAGTTAGACATAATGGCCCATACAGAATTATTGGATATTCGTTGGGAGCTTGTGTGGCGTTTGAATTAGCTGTAGTTTTGGAGAAAAGTGGAGATAAGGTGGAACTTATTTTGATTGATGGTTCACCGCATTATGTGATCTTGCACACTGACATGATTATGAACAAAAATACTGAGACTAAGGAAATCGCCGCCGAACAAATCAAATTAGTTTTGTATTACCTGAAGCAATTTATTGATACAGATTTTCAGAAGGTATGTCTGTATTATATTTGTTATATATTAATCAGTCCTACTATTAATATATTTTTTGTTTAATAACCGATTACATTTCTGTTGGAATAATGAAAACTATTTTTTCTATACCGTTCGTTTGTTTCATCGTGCTCACCATTAGGATTGCATAAACTTGTAGAGATACAATTTCTATCTGCTATATTTGTTAATTAGAAAGATTACAAGTTAAAATTTGAAATCCGTCAAAAATGATAACCGAGAAACACTCTGAAATGGACAAAATGTATACAGGGTGTCTCATTTTAAAGATACGATATTAAAGTTTTTAATTTTTCTTATGGCAGCTATATTTTATTTTTATACCATTGAAAAACATTTGGGTTAGAAATCGTGTAACATATATCACAGAACAGCCATGTCTAAAAAATAATAAGATACCTGTATAGAATCTGTCAAATCCGTTGTTTTTCTAAGGACTAATTTCATTACCATTACTATTCAATACAAACATTATGTGTTGTTGATTTTGAATATTGTAAAGTAAATAAATAAAAGTACCATTTTAAAAAATTGAGGACAATACAAATTTGAAACAAAAAAGATACTATTATACAAATTAACAAAATAAAAATTGCAACATATAACGAAATGAACAAAAATCGCGAAAATGATAAAACTTATTATTAAATAAACTTATTTTATATGTAATTTTTTTGTAAAGAGTGCTTTGGAAACATTTGAGTAACTCACTTATTTGACAACTCCTAGGACCTATAATTTGCTTACCCATCACCCCTGAAGACTTTCATCGGACGATAAATATTTTAACAGTTGTGATGTATTTTAAATGTACGAGTGTATTCCACTCCCAGACTAAGCATGAAGTAAAATTTTGAGTTTAGAAAAGCCCCGCGTAGAAAATTTGTCGAGGGTCGCGCAGCGACCCGAGACAAATTTTCACGGGGCTTTTCTAAACTCGAAATTTTACTTCATGCGCCATGGGTATAAACCACCAATTTTTAGTAAAATTAAAAATATATAACGCTTAGATGTGATGGTGATCAATATTTACTGAGATGTAGCGAAAAAATGCAAGAATTACTTGTTTTGTGAATAGTTTTGGAATAATAATAATAAAAGTAGAATAAATTTAGTTTATGCAACTTTTATGTGATAATCGATACTTATTATTATTATTACAAAAGATTGACAGTTATTAATTAATTTTGAGTGCTTACAATGATTGACTGCTGCCAAGATTTTATTGATTAACAGATATGACGCCATTGTTTCCAAGGCACTCTTAGCAAAAAAGAAAATATCATAATTTTAAATATCAAATCTAAAATAAGTTATGAGTGTGATACAATACTGACTTCAGAAAAAAATACTCTTTTAAAAAATATGAAAATCCAAAATGGCGCTAATAAGAAAAATTTAAGTTGGCAATGGTCCCCGGGTAAATGTTATAGTTATCTTTAAAAAAACATGCTATTAGATTCCTTATTAAAAAGCGCCTGTACATTGTCAAAGTCCTAAATGTCCAGGTTCAGTAGTTTTTGAATATATCTCGAATATTTCAAAATTGTTTGCAGATTATTGTTATTCCTCAAAATACGCAACTTTGTCCTAATTTAACCGATTCTCTATCTCTTCAAATAACTGAGATCCCCATAGATTCTGTCGAAATACGGGCACCCTGTATGTCTGCTGAATTGTTGCCGTTTTAATGATTTTATTATTTTAACAGATAGCTGCTGAATTCTTACCAATAAAAACATGGGACGAACGAGTAAATCGAGTAGCCACAATCTTATCCTCAAATGCCAATGAATGTCCTGAAAAAACTAAGCTCGCTTTGAAGATGATATACAGATCTTTAAAAGCGGCTGTTTCTTACAAAGCTCGATCTGTGTTCAAAGGGGATATCCTGCTGGTCAAAGCTAGTGAAAATTTTGTACAAGTAGGAGAAGATTATGGGCTTAACGCAGTAAGTTTTATTTATCAGGGCTATAAGTGTGTTTGTTTATTTAAGAGTTAGCGAACCTTGTGAATATGTATAATGAGCTGAAAAAACAAAATTAAATAGAATGTATCGTTCTCTCTAACTTTAACAGTTAAATATCAATAGAAAAAAGCCTTGTGTTTAACCAAAAAATAAAATTAAATATACAACACTAAGAATTAATTGTACCAGTAAATACCGAAAATAAAACTTCCTGTATGCACACGCTGTACATTTTTCGACATTTGTTCTTTACTAAAAGGATTAAATTTGAAGCTGTAGACGATTGTTTTCTCTCCTAGACTAAGCATGAAGTAAAATTTCGAGTTTAGAAGAGCCCTGCGTAAAAAAATTGTATCGGGTATGCGACAAAACCAAATTTTCAGTGGTTTGGTCGCATACCCAAATTTTCAGGCTTTCAGGCTTTTCTAAACTCGAAATTTTACTTCATGCGCCACGCGTATGAAACGCTGGTTTTATGTGAAGTTCATAATATGCATTTTTAACATACTGCTTTAGTAGCACATTCTGAACTTCGTAATATTTTAGTATTTTATACACGTCTCGCGTGAAGTAAAATTTTGAGTTTAAAAAGCCTGAAAATTTGGTTTATTGGCGTAGCGCTACGTGCTACGCAACCAAACTAAATGTTCATGCTTTTTTAAACTCGAAATTTTACTTCATGCTTAATCTGGGAGTTTAAAACACTCGTTTAAAGCTTCAAATTAAACTCTCAAACAAACAAATATCTGAAGATTTACAGCATATACACTGTAATTAAGATATGTATACCTAATAGAAATACTTCCTGTATAAGAAATCAAGTATTTGCGAGATTTTGCACTTATATTTCTCATAATAGATTTCTGTATTTTTCTCATATATTCTACATATTTACAGATTTGCACAGGGAGAATCACCATAAATACTTTAAATGGCACGCATCGTACAATTATTGATAATCCTCTCCTTGTCAATTTAGTCAACGAATATTTTAAGTTAAATGAGTAATAATAATTTTATTTATTTATTGATGTAAATTGTTATGTATAATTTAATAAAATTAAATTTATAATACACGTGTACTGATTTCATATGCAAAAATATTGTATGGACTTTAACCCATTTTTTGCCAATATTGCGTTAACGCAATACAACATAAACTTTTTTTTTCAGGTTAATTGCATTTATTTTTAATTAAACCCCTCATATGATACATCAAATTAGAGAGAAATAAAAAATGCACAAAATAAACTCATTGCTAAGGTTGATGTCTATATGAAAAATGAAGTTAGAATGCAAATTTTAGAAATAGCATAGCATAGCACAAGGTCGTGGTGATATCCGTCAGAGCCAGGGTTGTTAAAATAAAGGTTTTTTTTTCATTTTAATGAAAACAATTTTTTTTTAAAACGTGTTGTTTTCAATGAAACAGTGTTTGAAACATTAACAATTAAAAATATGTTTTAAACGTGATTAAAACATGTTTAAGACGTGTTTTAAACATAACTAGCTTTATCAATAGACCGTAGCATACAGCTTTAACACAGTTCTAAGTATGATATTGACATTTTTGGATTAATAAAACGTTCTAGTAGATTAATATTGGTAGTTTACAACTAATAATTTAATAGCCCTAGCTTAGGTCTTATACATAACCTGAACTGCCGTAACAAAATAGAGTTATTTAGAATTCATTTAATAATGCAGTAAATGATAAATGTATAAACCTTCTCACTATATTTTGAACTTCACTTGAAATCAGTGTTTTATACGCGTGGCGAGTGAAGTAAAATTTCGAGTTTAGAAAAGCCTGAACATATGGTTTGGCCGCGCAGCGCTACGCTCTACGCGACCAATCCAAATTTTCAGACTTTTCTAAACTCGAAATTTTACTTCATGCTTAGTCTGGGAGTGGAGACACTCTTTAGAAGTAAGTTTCAATATAGTAATATATCATAAGAAATACATTTTCACAAACAAAAAAAACAGTCTAACATACCTTCTAAATTACTTGATTACAATGAAGTTAGAACACATGAAAATGTAATGTTGCTATGTTCATTCTATCATTATCAAACCTAACTAATAACATGTAGATTTTGTTCTAATAATACGAAATGTTAGTATCGTGTTTCCATGCGTCTGGTAGAGATTAATTAGCATCAAACTATAATGATATTAACGGCAATTCAATTGATAAGGCTGAACATGTTTAAAACACGTTTTAAATCACATTTATGCACACATAATTGTGATATTTTATTATGATAACATTTTATTTTTAATAATGTAATTTGAAATATCTTCAACAATTTAACTAACATTTGAAAACGTAAACAAAAAATGTTGACTAAAGTAGTATAAAATATAATTTAAGACAATGAAAAAAACGTTTTTTAACAAAATTTAGGTTTAAAATATGTTTTAAACGAATTTAACATTTAAAACATGTTTTAAACAAATTTAACATTTAAGACATGTTTAAAACAAAACTATTTAAAACACGACGGCTGTTTTTAAACATGTTTAAAACACTGTTTTTAAAAAAAAGTGTTTTAAACATAACAACTCTGGTCATAGCTGGGCGATGCTCGGGTGCAAGTACTCAAAAATTGTACTCTGACTACTTTTTATGTACTCGGTACTCAGTCCACGAGTACTTTTATTTTCTTAGTACTCGTACTTGTTTTTGTACTTGACGTCTTTTTAACCGCAAATGTACTTTGTAAATACTTTTGTAATTGAATACATTTCAATGTACTCGAGTACATTTCAATTTAGATTGAGAACTTTTTAACACGTTTATGACGAGATTGAAGGAGTTATATAAAAATTATGCTACTTTTGTCTATAATATAGACTATCTTTTACCAGTGGTTCTCAACTTTTCTTACCTTGGGACACCCAAACACAAAATATGAATATTTTAAGGCGCCCTGATATTTAGTCTCTATACAAATAAGCAACTGTTTCGCGTATTCTCTGGCCTTATTAAAAGTGCCCTAAAATATTGAAAATGTATTGTCATTTTAATTGATAATCTATATATTAAACCCCAAAGAGTTACAAAAGGCCATCAACCGAGGTCTTTCGGCCGCTTTATAATATAAACAATTTTACAAAAAACCTATAACGTAAATATATTATATATCTAATTTGAAGAATAAAGCACTAATAGCCTTTCTTCGCACTTTTATTTGAATTACCAAATGTACATTTCGAACACAAAGTGGCCATTATAAATGGATTAACACTCATATTATATATCATTTTACATTATAATTACTATATTTTTATAAAATTTTATTATATATTACAACGTATAACATTTTAGTGTATATAAAGAATTAAATCATTTACCCCTCTTAGATTATCCAAACCTATCCAAATTCTGCAGGCTCTTCTAAACTCTAAATTTTAATTCATGCCTAATCTAGAAGTGGAAGGCACTCGATACAATTATACTTAAATGAAAACAGATTCATTCCATTTTTCTAGTATCTTACTTTAATTCACCAACATATTCAACTTAGTGAAAAACTATGATGCGTTAAATTATAATTGCTGAAAACTGCTATAACTGGCACAACACTCAATAATTATCAGAATATTGAAGAAATATCAAAAAAAGGCTAGGTCAGTTGTGTAAAAATCTCTTTATCTCAATAGGTAATAACGTCCACAAAAGATATAATCAAAAAATTATTATCGAAAGCTCTTATAACTGTGACAAAAATCATATAAAATATAAATGTTTCTAAAATGTTAATATTGATAATTACCCGCGGTGCTTTTGGTTTAAATTTAAATTGTTTGCGATTTAATCTATATAACTTTGCTCATCACTGTATTCGTATTTTTTAACCCATTTAAAACCAGAAATAAATATTGCAGATTACCACAGAAACATTTCTATACTCCATTCATTTCAAGACTATAATGGCGGAATCCGGTGACATTTTTGGGAGCGGAATTTAAAATTTGGGGGAAACGTATGTTGACTTGAAATCGGTTAGACCAAAATTCATTTTTAGAGGATATCTATTCAAATAAAGCTGTTAAGCAACCGTATTTATAGTTAATTGTTTCTTTGGATATCATATGACTCCTTTTTACAATATTTTTCAGTATTATTAAAGAACTTTATTATTTTTAAAATTACATAACTTACAGGGTTTTTCTATTGCATTTCACTATTGATCAAATGAGATTCACTATATCCCAAATATTTTTCAGCTTGTCAAATATATGACCAAAGATTTCCTGATTTACGAAATGAGTTTCACTATTTACGAAATACTTTTCCATTTAATATTTTTGCTGAACATTTTTGCAGTAACAATAACTTTCTTCTGGAAATATTTTATTTGTATTTATACATACAGGGAGTTTTTTTTTAAAGTATACGTATTTTAAATCCAGCCTATTTTCTGTAAATCTTTAGATATTCCTTGTTTTTTATTAGGTTCAATTTGAAGCTTTAAACGAGTGTTTTTCACTCCCAGGCAAAGTATGAAGTACAATTTTGAGTTGAGAAAAGCAGCGACCCGAGACAAATTTTCTGGGCTTTTCTAAACTAGAAATTTTACTTCATGCTTAGTCTGGGAGTGGAAAACACTCGTTTAAAGCTTAAAATTGAACTCTTTTAAATAATAACGAATGTCGGAAAATTTACACCTTATGCACATGTTTACTTAATTGCTTTTGCTGAGAAGTGAAATGTAATAGACAAACTGTGATAAGGTTTTGACATTTAGGGAAATGTAGTGGTATACAGGGAAATGTATTTGATAAATGGGAATAATATTTAAGATAAAAGGATACATATTCGATATAAAGTGAAATGCAATAGAAAAACTCTGTACTATAAAATGATTCTTTAATAATTCAGAAACGGTGTTTTCTTTGCTATAAAAATAAAAATCAATTATTTCTTATGATCTGATTTTATTTATATGAAATAAAAATAGGTTCCTAACAATCCAATTCGGTTCGGGCGTATTCGGGTGTACCCCAGGGCTCGCACTGTGGGCCCATTTTGTTTTTGTTGCTATTATATTAGCTCTCTGATAAAATCGAGTAAGTTACTCCTTTACGCCGATGACTTGAAAATGTTTAAAACTATAGGTACAGCTGTTGATCAGTTTGCGTTACAGCAGGATTTGCTTTGTGTTTATATCTCTTTCTGAAGGCGAAATTATAGGAATTTTGATTACTGGATTGGTGACCATCAGCTCGAACGTGTTACTGAAATAAGAGATCTTGGTGTACTTTTTTCATTTAACCTTAGTTTCGCGAAAGACATAACTTTGTGTTGTAATAAGAGCTCGAAAATATTGGGTTTCATTAGAAGATTTGCTAGTAACTTTAGTTCAAGTACAGTGACGAGACTGTACCTCGCACTTGCATGTCCCTATTTACCCATTTAGAATATGGCTCGTCAGTATGAGCTGCACATACCGGTACTGCAATTAAACAGATTGAAATGGTACAAAGCGCATTTCTAAAACTAATGCAATTCAGACTGGATGGTCCTAATGCAGTATTTAGCCATAACCAAATGTTGCTAAGATTAAATCTTCAGTCGTTGGGAGAAAGTTTCTAGACATTTTATTTTTATTTAAAATAGTTAATGGGTTTTTAAATTGCATTGGGCTGGTGGAGATAAGTTTGTTTAAAAAAAATGATTTTGTAAATTATTGGGTATGATAACTTATGTATAAATAACTGAAAACTGCGTGTCTTGACTCACCTGCGTCTTATCTTGCACTTGGCCTTATAGTAGTAAAGCGCAGGGACAATATAGAAACATATAGAGCTAAGGGTGACTTAACAGACGTACAGTTGCGAGAGAAAAAAACTAGTACAGCAAAATATTTAGCTATGTGAACTGGACTCACTTTTCTTTTTCAAATTGTCAATCAAATTGACAAATCTGCAGAAATGTCAAACGAAATTTAATTAACGTCGATATGCCTCAACTGATTGAAACGCAAAAAGCGATAATAACGACCCGTTTAGAAACGATAATAGCATTAGAGACATTGCTAATAAAGTGCATGTCAACAAAAGCATCGTTTTGTTGGCGGAGAAAAAAGTTGTAACCTGTACATGACAAGTTTGTTTTACAACAAAAAAAAATACAATAACTCCCTGCTGTACTAGTATTTTTCTCTTATGATGTACTTATCATGTTAACCCTTTCTCTTGAAAAAAGAGTGGACAAATGTCGTAGAGATTTTTCTTCACATTTAGTCATCTTTGAATAAGTATCACGACAGACTTTTTTCTTCGGCTCATGTTAATTCCATTTCAGCAATCATTTCAAACATGAATGAAATTGATATTCCCTGATCAGCAGCCTCTAGATTTTTCCGTTTTTTTCAGTTTTCCCACACAGTTTTACTTTTAATAAATGCTAAGGGCCATTAGCTTCTACCCATCTTAAGTTTTTTGCCTTGTTGATTTTTAGGAGAAGAAGCAGTCATTAAGCCTTATGTTTCCCTAATATTAAAGTATACAGAGAGTTTTATGTAACACCGAACATTTTCATAACGAGAATTTTTCTTTTAAGTATATATATATGCAGACGTGTACATTTTACCACGCTCAGTTTATTAAAAGAATACAATTTGAAGTTTTAAACAAGTGTTTTCCACTCCCAGGCTAAGCATGAAGTAAAATTTCGAGTTTAGAAAAGCCTGAAAATTTGGTTTGGTCGCGTAGCGCGAAGTGCGGAGCGGCCAAACCAAATTTTCAGGCTTTTCTAAACTCGAAATTTTACTTCATGCGCCACCGGTACAAAACACTAATTCAATGTAAAGTTCAGCGGTGTGTTTTAAACTTCGTAATATGTCAGTGTTTTGTACCGGTGGCGCATGAAGTAAAATGTCGAGTTTAGAAAAGCCTAAAAATTTGGTTTGGCCGCTCCGTGCTTCGCGCTACGCGACCAAACCAAATTTTCAGGCTTTTTTAAACTCGAAATTTTACTTCATGCTTAGTCTGGGAGTGAAACACACTCATTTTAAGTTTCAAATTGAACTCCTTTTAAGAAAACAACGATTATCTAAAGATTTACGGCATATACGCTGTAATTGTGACATGTATACTTGAAAAAAAAACTCCCTGTATATACAAGGCATTAATTGCAATTGATTAGCTACAATTTGTAATGGTCCTATAGGCAACCCAATTTACACATAACCTAAAAATTAAAGGTGTCAAATCGTATTTTATTATTATGTTCGGTGTTATTATAATAATAATAATAATAGTAATGCTTTATTTCTCAACAGAATTACTTCCAATTACAGAGAAATGTATAATGATATCTAAAATATAGTGTAACTATTACTAATAATAATACATATAAAGAAAACATGGAAAATTTGGAGTGTATAAATCTTGAAGTATGGATAAAAATGCATTCCTGATTAGCTGAGGCGTTACATTGAATATATCAATATTTGGGTTGTTATTGCAATTTCGAATGATTCGAACTAAAGGGGAGTAATAAAGAGCATTTGTTCTAGATGTAGGATACGTTATATAAAACTCTCGGTATAACGTTCAATTAATTGCTGTACATCGGGTTGCATACAATAAATTTGTACGTTAATCTTTCGTGTTGTATGGGCGTTGCGCTGTCAACATTGTAGCAACATTTTTGTTCGAACGTTAACATGTAACGTTTCTGCAGTGACGCGGTAACATTAATGCAACGTATCATGCAACGTTTCTTTGCTCAGTGGATAGCTTACATTTTTAGGATAGTCATGCAATTGGGTGTAAACTTATTATATATATATATATATATATATATATATATATATATATATATAATATTTTATACATAATATTTTTTGTGTAAATCCCTAACCTACCACAAATCAACTCAATTTTCGCGGTCCTGCACAACCCTAACATATTCCAACGAAATCCGGAGTCACCGTGCTGCCGCACATAGACGACAACCGGCACCTTAAAATCAATAATAGCCCGCTCCAATTCCGTGTGAATACCGTGCCGAATTAAAAATGTCGTAGGCAGTGCAAAAGTGGGTTTTAAAATAAACAAAAGTAATGGATGACAACGGCACTTGTAGTTACGCAAAACTTAAAAAGACTAAAAAGCAGAGAGGCGACGACGCCTTCCCCGCCGAGATCAACATCAGTGTCTCCAATTTGAATATATCACCACCGAAGGATCCCTATAACATAATATATTTATCGTTTATATTAGGAGGTGCCGGATTTTTGTTTCCCTATAATAGGTATTTTGTGCTTTTTTACTGTTTTTGTTTACAAACAATCCGTTGTGGGGTTATTTATAAACGCCGGTTACATGACGTAATAATCTTGATCTGATTTAATTAAGATTTTTCTCTTGAGTGCATATTATAATGCGTGCTTTAATAATAAAAGAATGTGGTATACCATTCAACAATGCAAGTACTAAATAATAATAAATTATATTAATACATATATACACAAACCTACTATTTACAATTGTTGATGCGACATTTATGTTTGATCATTGAACTACGAATATATGAATGAACCAACTTTCAAAAGATTAAAGTTTTAATATTTATAAATTGCATTCTATAAGGATTGACTAGAGGTGAAAATAGGTTTAAGAGCTTAATTTCCTTTTTAGATGATTGCGGCACATTACTATAGAAAAAAAATCAATAAATCTCTCAAATAAAAACAAATTTCAATTAATTTCTGTTATAATGATCAAGTTATTTAAAAAAATTAATGTAAGTAAAATATCAGGATTCAATAATAAAAACATCCGATACCGCCAACATTGTAAATCAATTAGAAAAATAAAATTAAAATCATGAAGTATTAAACGTTTCCTAGCGATTAAATACAGAAACATTGTGTTGCAAACATGGAAATATTTACAGTAAATTGTAGTGATTTGTGAGTAAAACAGCTTCAAAATTGTAAATTTTGCTAAAAAATAACAAACTAAGTGTCATCGATGCATTTTATGTGAAATTTTGATAAAAGTATTAGCGGGTTTGAAATATTGTAAAGAATCAAAGTGTAATACGTTTTTTAGTAGTTTCATATCTAACAGTGGCGTAACTAAAATGTTGCCATTTCTTGATATTTGGATTTAAAATTTTAAAAACTTAAAATAAATAAATAAAGTTAAATCAAAATATGACAATTGATATAAAGTCATGGCCAACTATGATTTATGTTTAAAATAATAAAACTTTATGTCATATCTCTTAAAGGATTAACTTAAAACAAAATCTAATATGGTCAGCGTATTCTACTTAAAAAAAAGCGTCTTAAGAAAGTTTTTACCGCATGTCAATACCTTTTTAAATAAGGAAGGTATTTCAATATTTCAAAATGGCCAAGTTTTGACGTACAACTCGAAAACAATTAAAGATAGACAAGTTTTTATTAGGCACATGAAATATGCTCTTAAAAAGAGCTCTTCAAGTATATATTAATTTTTGTCTATCATTAATATTTATGGTATTACAGTTAAAGGCAAACTTTTAGATGGAATTTACTGATTTCATCAAACTTGCTCTAACTTTCAAAACAAATAATTTGTCACTCTTTTGTTTTACGTATTGGATATAATGCATTATACATTTAATACTAAAATGGTAATTAAAAAAACATACGTTAGAATTGATGAGTTGATGTAGTGAACTTATTGTGAAGTATATAAGGCGCGTTTTCCTGCGGTAAACAAGTTAGAAGTAAGTAAAAAAACATTTGTGACACTTAAAAATAACCTAGAGATAGTCTGTTGTTTTTTTTTTAAATAACACTAGGCGACAAATTAAGAAAAAAAGTTTGTTTATTTAGTTGTTTGACTAACTTTCTTTAAATAACACTAGGCGACAAATTAAGAAAAAAAGTTTGATTATTTAGTTCTTTGACTAACTTTGAATCAACTCGATTAGAAAAGGATAATTATGAAGTATAAGGACTGCACCCATTTGATTTTAAAAATTATGTATTTTTAAAAAATACATTTATTTTAATATAATGCAATATTTTAGTTAAAATATAACAATTTAAAAAAGAACCTCTGAACTAATAATTATCCAAAATACAATCCTAAGCAGTAACAAGCTTAAAACGATAATTTTGTTACAATTTAAGAGTAAATAAGAGTTTTTTTCTTCATATAATGGACACTATTACTTTCTCTAACTAAATGCCAAATATATATATATATATATATATATATATATATATATAATTCTCATCCACCTGTCTTAATAGCGTCTTTGCATATTGTAAATATCTAGATGAAACCTCTGCCCATGTACCTTAATCATATATTCTAAATTTAATCAAAAAATGCCTAAATGAAAGTGCTAATAATGCAAAAATTAAATCACATTTTGCAACCTCTCCTTTCATATATAAAAATTTATAAATTGTCAGTGAGTACAAAGAAAATAATTGCTATTTCTGAAAGCATACCAGGTATTTCTTTCAGTTGTTTCCATTTTTTACTCCATTTCTTCACCTTTCATTTTTTTAAAATTTGCACAGCTGTGAAAATACCGGCTTTTATTTTAGCAATAGTCACACTAGAGAATATTCTTCTAATAAACTGGCAGACTCTTGAAGTTATTTCTAAGGCCTTAACGATCTGTTTGACAAGTCTAAGTTTAATATGATGCGGCAAAAAAGGATTTTAATTTTTGAACTTAAAGACTTATGAATAAAGTTCTTTTGACTAGGAATTTATTGTTTCTAAGATGCTACTCGCGTGTAAGATATTGTTCCTTGTTTGCTCTACTATCCCTAAGGTATAAAACCATGAATATTGCAATATACAACCCATATACGTAATAATAATTTTCAGTTGATTGTTTACAAACTCCCCATGTCGACATTTTCACTGAACAATATGTTAACAGTTCAACAAAACAAATATTTTGGAAACAAACAATGTCATAGCCTGCTCCATTTTAGAAGAAAAACATTGTCATAAACAAATTTGTTGTTGCCTAGTGTAATCAGTCAAAAATATAAACTGCTGCAAACCTATCACCTACAAAAGGAACACATCGAAACCGGTTTTAGGAAAAACTCATGCAACAATTTCCGTACAGGGCATGTTTCTTTTAAGTATACATATGAATACTTTTTTCAGGCATTCCTTAATTTCTTTTTTTGTAATTTGAAGCCTCTAACTTTTGCTTCCAATACCAGATTAGGCATGAAGTAAAATTCGAGTTTAGAAAAGCATGAAAAACCCAATTTTCAGGCCTCTCTAAACTCGAAATTTTACTTCATGCGCTACGCGTATAAAACACTAATTTGAAATGGAGTTCAAAATATACTGCTCAAATTTGATCACATGTTCATTAATTTTAAAAATGTTTATATGAAATATGTCAAAGTATGCTCAAAAGAAAAAATCCCTGTATAATTAATTAAACTTTTTGAATGTTCAAATAATTGATTTATGAGTGCTACAAAATGACTAAAATTAAATAATTTAAAAAAATCACCGTTTTGAATATGTTTTATGTTTGAATATTGGAATATTGGAATATCTAAATAAGTAGAAAAAATATCTACAAACAAACTTTATATAAAACTTTCCGATGGCGTCATAACTCGAAAATAATTGAGTCAAAAATCCGAGGAAAACAATTGTTTATTTTATAACAAGTTTATTCTATAGTTTTGCCGATTAGTGTTTATTAAAAATTCCCTTAAACATATTTACACTAATAGATAAATTCTTAAATGCATTTAAAATGTATTGTATTCTAGCAAGTTATTTCTTAATGATTATACAATTTTAATATTTTTGTCTGATTTAGCTTCATAATGGCTACCGATTATTTCAAAGTGAGATATCCAGGGACACCTGTAGTATTTGACATGTCCTTAGTGTACATAGTGACTGCTTTCATCACCGTCTTAGGAAATAATTTATTGGTGGAAACTTTTAGTCTTACTGCTAGAATTAATTTTGGTAAGTATATTATAGGAGTATTTAATATAATATTTATTGTTCAATAAGATGAGATCTTAATATCTCTAGCACACATAGCACCGCATTGGAGATATCTTAGCACTACGTTACCATGTATTTTTTGTCGTGCATTTGATCTGTGAATCCCTCTTAATAATTAATTTTTAAAACACCAACTTCGTTTGGTTTAAAATAAAATGTATAATCTAAATAACATCGGGTGTTCTATACTTTTCAGCTCTAAGTACATACATAGTTTCTATATTTAAAAGATTGTTTATTAATTTCAGGTTATGTAATGTCCATCCTGACATTAATATTCGTAGTTACATGTGAAATATCATGGGAAGTATTTAGGACGGCGACGTCGTACACAATCAATTTGGGGGCGATTGCTGTTGTTGCCATCGGCTGTACAGGTAAGCTCATTATCCAATGAATTATTAATCACTAATATTTCATTTGCCATTATTACCCCTTTATAATGCATGCACTCATAATTCTCCAGTTACATAAAATCATTAAATTGTTAAGGATCACCATGGTCTCATTTATGTGAACGAGTACATGGCTTAGTCATTGTAAATGCATTAGTTTTTAAGTGCAATCAATAATGTTGTTCAAAACCAACATACCACAACTGTTGCAGCTATTTACGTGTATACCGGGAATTTTTCTTTTAATTATGCATATCCCGATACGTGTGCATTTTGAAGGATTTTTTTTGTAATTAGTTTAATTTGAAGCTAATAACGAGTGTTGGCACTCCTTGGTTAAGCATGAAGTAAAATTTCGAGTTTAGAAAAGCCTGAAAGTTTGGTTTACTCGCGTAGCGAAGCGTCAAACCAAACTTTTAAGCTCTTCTAAATTCGAAATTTGACTTCATGCGCCACGCTTATAAAACACTGAAATATTGTGAAAGTGAAACAAGAATCAGTAGTATATTTTGAATCCTTTAGCAGTATATTTTTAATACTGATTTAGCTGTAAATTTTTAATTTTACAATATTCCAGTGTTTTATATGCGTGGCACATAAAGTAAAATTTCGAGATTAGAAAAGCCTGAAAATTTTGTGTGGGAAAGATCTTGCCCATCACTAAGAAATATACATTCAGGATCTTGTGTCGTTACCCACCAACAATTTACTGACGACCCACCAGTGGGTCACGACCCACAGTTTCAGAAATGCTGCATTATCGTATTAAATTTGCCTGATGAAACATTAATTATATTGTATTTTACCAAAAGGTCGACAAAAAACGGAAAACTGTCAGTACAGTTATTTATTGGAAACCAGTGTACGGGTACTACAATGGCATTCAAATTGAAACACTATATTTTGATGAAAATGAGAAATATTATTGACACTTTTTTAAAAACAATTACGACCTATAATTCAAATATTTATTTATTATAAATTAATAAAGGAACCTCTTTTTTTGAAAAAACAATTACGACCTATAGTTTAAATATTTATTTATTATAAATTAATAGAGGAACCTCCATTTGTTATGTTTTCTAAAACTTATTAATATCTTCTTACAAAAGACATTTTTATATAATAATTTATAAAGTTACGATAGTCCCATAAAAATATAATCATTGACTAACGTTATGATAGAAATAAAATCTTTTAACGCGCCTTTTCTAAAAATACACCTTGATTTATTGATTGGTATTATGATACAATGTACACCTGCAACCAATTAAACTACTGTATTTGGGGATTGTTCGTTGCTAGATAAATAATTCGAGGGCGTATCGTTGATTCCATTTATACCTTATGTGGGTACATGATTTTATTCTTTTTATCTAACAAAATTATGCATTAATCCTTTTCCTTATCCCATTTTATTGATTTATAAGAATGATAATAATCAGCAGTGTCTTTATCTGCTGATTATTATCATTCTTATAAATCAATAAAATGGGATAAGGAAAAGGATTAATGCATAATTTTGTTAGATAAAAAGAATAAAATCATGTACCCACATAAGGTATAAATGGAATCAACGATACACCCTCGAATTATTTATTTAGCAACGAACAAGCCGTTAAAAACTTGTAAAAAGATGTAACAAAATGAATGTATGAAATTATTATTTTTTTGAATGTGAAATTCATCTGTTATAATTAGTAATTGGATGTTAAAACAAATTTTCAGCTTTTAAAAATAAAGTAATACGAGTAATACACGTATATTGAACTATTAATTATATATTTCGTAAATTGTAAATGTAAATATAAAAATGTCAAAAATCTAAACTTAAATCAATATATTGTGAAATTTGCTATTTTTATCCAATGCAAAAGCTACATTTATAAAGAACAGCCACAAAATTGACAGATTTAGTTACTTCAATTAAATAAATGTATAGTTGTCGCAAAGACTTCGGGTCGATTGCTCACTAAAGACCAAAATAAATGTAACTAATTTTGGTGAAATGACAAAATACCATAAAAACAATATTTCTTTTAAAAGTCAATCACATCATTAAAATCAGCGCAAAAACCTCTGTTTGATGATATGCATATCTCCATATGTGCCCATAACAAAAACAAATGCTGTGTTCAAAGAAATAAAAACGAATCGTTTTGCAGATTTAAAACTTACTGCCTAAGTAGATTTTTAAAAAGTTGCTATACGAATGTTTTTACAAATTTAAAAAAAAATCCACAATAAAGGAGATATGCCCAATTATTAAGTATCAACAATTTAATTTTAGCAAATTACATCGAAATAATCGAAAACAAAAAAACCAATAATCTATTGGTAAGCAGTAAAATACGCAACTTTGCTCTCATTTGCCCCCATTTGCAGTTAAAAAAATGGACACTGCTTATTCTATAAGTTTTAATACATATGGTATAATTTTTATGGGTTCCCGCATATTTTTTAAAATTAGAACAATGTGACTGATCAAAACTAATGACACAAGCACCAATGCATTTGTGTATTATTATATTATTTAATGAAAATCAAGCAATAAAAATATGCTATTAAAATCTAAAACATAAATTGGCATCAAAATTAGCAAGAACCTTCCCATCTTAAACTTATTTATCTCTATGTTTTCCTGATTAACGGCCTCCGCAACTGGGCCCTAAAAAAATATTTATTTTTGACTAGCATGTATTTTTCGATTTAAAGAAAACTGAAAACAGATTTTCTTTTACTTTTAGTACATTACTGCAATGTAATTATTTACATATTGATTCCAAATTGACGTCAATTACTATGTCAACACGCATTTTGCGGAATTACTAATTAAAAACACGTATCGTGTTTTAATTTTATCGATATCATTAGGCTAATAACATTATTTTACTTGAATTTTACTTGTTAATGCGAGATATATTCACGTGTTTTATATGGAAAATAAGATTACTCACAATACGTACCTTCTTAAGATAGTTTTAAAATTTAGAATAAAATCTACTCATCGATTATTTGTTTGGAATTTTACATTACATAAAAACGGAAAAGATCGATTTGCCACAAATCTGCACATAAAAAAAAATGCAAACAAAAAATGCAGCTGAGAGGATTTTGAATGAAAAGTTCCTTTGCAAGCGAGCGCCTGGATCAATATGTTTTATATTATTACATATCCCAAAATAAATTGCTCGAATTTTAAATAAAAACATAATATTTGGCTAGATAAAATAAATAAATGCTAAAGTTGTAGAGTATCGAGTAATATAATGACGGCAGCAATTTATCAATGTAATTTATTTTTTAATTTTATAATGATGATGATTGCAAATTTATTTAATAATAAAATAATTATAATATAATGTTAAATTATAATATCATACATACCTACCATACAGAGAATTTGTCTTATATGTATACATTTCTCAATGTATACGCTAAAAAGCTTCAGGCATTAATTAATTTTTATAAACGCGTTCAATTTAATTAAAGCTTCTAACAATTTTTTCTGTCTTTGATTAAGTATATAGTAAAATTTCCAGTTTAGAAAAGCCTTCATTCATTTTATAGATCCTAAGATTCTTTCAATTACTATTAATTCCCTGTCCGCTTTTTTCAATTTCCTGTTTGTGCGTTTAGTTTTGTGAGAGAATAAATTAAGCCGATGTTGCATTTTGCATGTAAATTATGCACAGAATCAGTAAAGCTATCGTCTAAATCAAATATTTATCGTATAATTAAATATCCGTTAGGATATTAGCTCGAGAACTAGTTGTTTAAATGAATATTTGGAAAAGTCTCAATGAAACAAAATGATTGCTGAAAGTCGGTAAATTATATTTTATACTTTGTGAATTTTAATAATTAGCAAATTCAATTTTACTTTAAAATGTTCTGTCGTTTCTTTAGTTCGGTTTGAAAATAACTTAACCTGAATTGTTACATTTTGCAGTAGGCAACAAAACAATCATTAATATAAACATGAGTAGTAAATGAAAATTGAATTTGAGTTCAGTATTCCGCACTATGGTCTGTTTAAAAACTAGGAATAAGTGCCAAAGCCCAATTTACACTATAAAAAGTTACCAGAAATATTACTAGATAAATTTGGCGGCAATTTTAAATAATTTCATAATTACTCTTTAAATAAAATCAAATATCCATTATGTACTTCTTAATTGTGGTTAAGTATTTTCTTTTCCATCGTACGATATCGTCAGTTCAATTAAAATGCTTATACGGCATCTCGCCATATATCTGTGAAATAAAACATATTTACATTATGTTCATAATATATTATGAAATTTATATAATAATGTGTCTTTATCAGAGCTGGGACGAATCCTCGTAAAAAGGATTCGAATCACGAATCCGAATCATCTAATAAGATTCGAATCACGAATACTCGAATAAAGGATTCGTAAGAGATAAATATGATTTGAATCGAAGATTCGAATCCTGTTTATTCGAATCACGAATACACATCCTTTAAGAATACATTTGATTTTATTATTTTTTTGCAAGCATTAATACATAAATATCGTTATCAGTTGTTTTAACAAAAATATTCAAAATCTAATTATTTATTATTACCACTGAACATCGTTGATAACAGACTAAAAATCTGACTCCCTGTTACTCTGGTTAAAGATGAATTTGTATGTTTCTGAAATCTACTTCAAATCAGTGTTTTGTACGCGTGGCGCATGAAGTAAAATTTCGAGTTTAGAAAAGCCCGAAAATTTGTCTCGGGTCGCTGCGCGACCCTCGAAAAATTTTCACGAGGCTTTTCTAAACTCGAAATTTTACTTCATGCTTAGTCTGGGAGTGGAAACACTCGTTCAAAACTTCAAATTGAACTCTATTATAAAATTGACTAATGCCTAAAAATTTACGTAAATAAAAAATTCACTGAATATCATTAATACCGGAAAAGTCAGAGAAAAGTCATGGAATTATATTCAAATTGACCAAAACACTTACAAAAAAGCCATATGATATTATTAAATTTGTCAACATCAGCAGGAAAACTACAAAACACGTAAAAATTTATAAAATTAACTTAAATATTGACAAAAACAATGAAAACTATTAAACAGAATGGGGGATTCCCACAGAAAAAAGTTATATTAAAAGGCCAGGAAAAATATCTTTAGTCAGGGGAATCTCGGAAAAATTAAACATTTCAGATTGTGGCTACCATGTCAGTTTTACTTCGAACAATATAAAACAAAATTTTTAAAACTAGATTATTATCTTTAAAAACATTTTCAATCATTTAATGTTCTTATCAAAGCATTCACTTTGAAGTTTCGAACGAGCGTTTCCACTCCCAGACTAAGCATGAAGTAAAATTTCGAGTTTAGAAAAGCCCCGTGAAAATTTTCTGGGCTTTTCTAAACTCGAAATTTTACGTCATGCGCCACGCGCATAAAACAGTGATTTAACGTGAAATTTAAAAACACAAAAAAAAACATTTTTCATGTTATTCCTCACAATTCGAATTATGTTTGACGATTCAAATCCTTTTGTAAGTATTCGAATCCTTTTACAAGGATTCGAATCCTTTTATAAGGATTCGAATCACCCACATTTAGACTCGAATACGAATCCTCTTAAAAAAATGTAACGAATCCGGATCACGAATCCAGTTGAACTAAAGTATTCGAACGCCTCTTTTGAATCCTCTAAAAGGATTCGAATCCTGAATGATTCGATTCCTGCCCAGCTCTGGTCTCTATCGTAAAATTGATTTGTTTCATACAACTATACAAGGTAGAACGACTCATCTTTGGCATGCCTGCATGATCGTTTACTTCTTTTAAAACTTTATTTAAAGTTTCCAATTCACTTTATAGAAGAAACTATGCACGGATCTCTTTACTACGTCACCAAAACTTGTAAATATGTCCTCCAAGCTGTTTAGGGCTACGATAGACAGTGGAATTTACAACTCATAAAAAATAAACATTTTATTATTTGATGCATATTCTTATGCTATTTGATATCTCACCTATTGCACCAACAATGTCTGATACAACAGCAGTCATTTTCATATGTGAATCATCTGTTATCATCTGCTTATACATATTTATTATGCACTGTTTTTCAGACAGATATAAATGACCCAAATCCAACTTCTTACGCTTTTTTGGAGGTGAAGGTGATATTATCACCGAGCTTGTACTGGGTCCATAATCCATCACAACAATATAAACAAAACTAACTTTTAACTCTGCTAAAGAAACACCGCACAAAAGGTTATTACGAAAAAGACAAAGTTGCAACTCGGTAACGCTTCGAATTAAGGTTATGTCAGCTGTTGCGTCTTATAATGACATAATTAGCATAGTGTAAAATGGGCGCGCTCTCGGCCAATCAGAGTTGTAGGTTTTGGCGCGTGACATTTAAAACGCTCCCCCTAGTTATTAAACAGATTATAGATACCCACAGACGCGTTTCGGACTTCAAGGTCCTCTTCAGTGTGGTCCCGATCCAGTTCTGAGAATTCTGAACATTTCTGACTATATCAAGCCAATATGTGAACACTGTTAAATGAATTCGATAGCTAACGCCATCTGCTGCCCCATAGTGGCATCGTCAATGACACGGTGCACAAAGTGCATATACAGGTCACTGTTTCGTCCACGGAACTATACTCTGTTTGTGAAACCAGAAAATAAATATCAAAATTGAATTTGAGTTCAGTATTAGTATTAGTAAATGGCGTAAATAATCAATCATATCTCATCTAATGAAAATTGTAATTTGAATGTAATTTATATTCCTTTTTTTTTATTCCAGTGCAGCAGTCCAGTTTTTATGGATACACAAGTATGTTGCCAGCACGATATACACAAGCAGTTATGGTGGGAGAAAGTAATTATTACCCTTTACATTTTGAAATCATCATCACACCTTATCAACATAATAAGCTATTTATTAATCCAGCAGAATTATTTATTTTGAATTATTTGATGCATAAAATATAACAATAGAGATGAATAATGGTTGCAAACCTGCGTTATCTTTTTATGTTGTGTTTGTATTTATGCGTTAATAAGATCGGAAAGTGATGACGTCAAAAATGAGTGGAAAATTTGAACTTGTGTCGTACTTTGGAAACATTGTCGAAATATTGGCTTTAATAGCGACGTGCACAAGGGCGAGAATAAAATTGTTCATTTTTAGAGGCTCACTGTACCGTTATTTTACGTATTTAAGAACGAAATTGGTCTTGTTTGCTAAATATAATGTATTGTTCAATGTTTGGAATGAACACATTGAATGTAAATGACGGACATGTGATTTAAATTAAAAATGAAAAATATGCTGCACTTCGGCGGATTTCAGGCACAGTTGGCTAGCCTGAGGACGGATAGCGTATGTATGTATGAAGTATGGCACACTAAATCTTTTATAAACTTTTGGGGAACATCGGCAGAATTCAAAAAATTATAGTTCTATTTTTTAGCCAGAACTTTATTTTAATTAGCCAATATTTTGCTATACTTTTGTCAGCTTCTTCAGGGCAAAGTTTAAACTAAAATAAATAAATACAATGATATTTTATAAAGAGATACACAAAGTTAAAAAGAGAAAAAGAAAGAAAACATTATACCTAAACATAATGAAAAATACTTAGATATGTATAGCGAAATATTGGCTAATTAAAATTAAGTTCTGGCTAAAAAATAGTACTATAATTTTTTTAATTCTGCCGCTTTTCCCCAAAAGTTTATAGAAGTTTTTAATAACTTGACGGCAAAAAAACTACTAAATCACATTTAAATCTTCCACTCATTTTTGACGTCATCACTTCCAGTCCTATTAAATATTATACTTTCATGCTGAGTGGTATATTGATATTGATAACGATACAACTCAAATATACAGAGACTAATTAAATTACAAATATCAGGTACGATTCACGAGAGGTGTCCTATGGTTTCCTTGATTTGTAGTGATTTCTGCACCAATACATGTAATATGAAAATAGTTTGATGTCATCAGATTGCATGTGTGAAAAGAGACAGAAAACTTTATAATGTGTCTGCTATAGTTTTTAAATGGAACATGCGAAAACGTATGTTTCGGTATGCAGCTTTAAAATTTTAAGGTTAACGTCACATTTTGACAATGTCTTCCTAAAAATAAATCTGCAAAAACCCAGCCACAAATCATTTTAATTAGTGTGCACAATCGTTTTAAATGTGAGTTTAAGTGGTATAATTCCAATTTCCACATCTACTAACTAAATAGTTCAGGTATTTACAGAAATAAATAATGCATTTATGTTGATTTTGTGTAAGCTTAAACGAAAATGTTAGTTGAATCGAATGCGCATTCAGTAGATTTGGAAAATAGTCAACGGATTAATCTGAATACAGGGAATTTTTCTTTTAAGTATACATACAGGAACATTTTCTATTAGGTATACATATGCATACGCTTTTCTTTAAGGAGTTCAATTTGAAACTCAAAACGAGTGTGTTCCACTCCCAGACTAAGCATGAAGTAAAATTTCGAGTTTAGAAAAGCCTGAAAATTTGGTTTGGCCGCGTAGCGCGAAGCGCTACGCGGCCAAACCAAATTTTCAGGCTATTCTAAACTCGAAATTTTACTTCATGCGCCACGCGTATTAAACTCTGAAAGCACTGGAATATTGTGAACGAGTAAACTTCGCTTGAAATCAGTGTTTAATACGCGTGGCGCATGAAGTAAAATTTCGAGTTTAGAAAAGCCTGAGAATTTGGTTTGGTCGCTCCGCGCTTCGCGCTACGCAACCAAACCAAATTTTCGGGCTTTTCTAAACTCGAAATTTTACTTCATGCTTAACCTGGGAGTGGAAAACACTTGTTAAAACTTCAAACTGACCTATTTTTCAAAAACAACGAATATTTAAAAATTTACAACATATAATTGTGTTGTAGACAAATTGTGTACAGGACAATTTTTAAAATGAAAATTAGACAAATATAGAGAATTAAGCAGATTGATCAATATTATTATTAAACTCCGTATTATAATAAGGAAAAATTAGGCACATGCTAAGAGGCTCAGATCAATCAATCTTTGAATTTAGGGGGCTTAGTTCCTGCCTGAAGAAGATCCATGTACAATTGTCTACCTCAATACATACTCTTTAAGTTGGTTTCAGTCACAGTGTACTATTATCGCAAGTACGTTTTGACTGTTTCTGAATATTCACAAGAAATTATGATTTAAAGCTTTTCTAAAAGAACACTATTATACTCGCGACCTAAACAGTATGACATTGTCATGTAACGTCAAATTTGACACAACTAGGAAAACTCGTTGCAGATACAACTGTCGACATACTCTCTAAAAAATTTGTACCACACATTCCATATCAATGAGTCATAGGATATCTCTCCCGAATTCCCTATAATTAATTAACCATTGATAAAATCTATTAATGGTTAATTAATAATGATTACTAAATCAGACAGATGACAAAAACTTAAACGACAAAATGTTATGTATTTATAAAACTGCTTCCTCGTTACTGAAATGATGATTTAATATGAAAAAGATAATATCTGAAAATCCAAGAGTTACAGCAAAAGGTGTATAAATATATTAGTAAAAAGTAAACATTTTTAGAATGTATTACGTCAGGATCAAACATAAGGGGTGGGTGTATTTTAAAATTCACTTTAAATCAGTGCTATATAACCGTGGCCCACGAAGAAGTAAAATTTCGAGTTTAAAAAAGCTTGAATCAAATTTCCAGGCTTTTCTAATCTCCAAATTTTACTTCATGCTTAATCTAGGATTGGAACCACTGGGTAAAATCTCAAAAATTATAAAAACAACGAATGTATAAAAATGTACATCAAAAATCATGATATGTATCCCTAAATAAAAAATATCGTGTGTGAGAAGGCCCAGATACAGCAAAAAATAGCTAAACTGGAAGCGTGAAATTTGACCAATCCAGTTAATGGGTTTATTAGAATTTACGAACATTGTGAAAAAATTAAAATGTAACGATTTTTATATACCTATATAATATACAAAATTCGTTGAAATTGTCAAAGTTATTGAAAACCATAGAAAGATAAAATCTAAAACAGATTTAATACACTCAAAAAATTATCGCTATCGTAACATGCATTTTTGTAAAATAAAAATTGCGTTTATAGTGGACTCTCGAAGTTGAAATTTCTTCTTTTCGGCAGTGTTTAGATTAAAAGTAAATGGAAAGGTAATAGATTTAAAACAATAAACAAATTTGTTGACTAACTCAGTCACTTTTCATAAAAAAATGTAGGTATTATTTAAAAAATCTCAAAAAATCACAGATAAACTTACTAATACTAAAAACGGTTTTACTTACACATTTGCTCCTCTTATATTTTATCATCGACGTTAAAAACGTTTGACGAATAAAGCACTAATAACCTTTCTTCACACTTTTATGAAGTGTGAAGAAAGGTTATTAGTGATTTATTCATCAAATTAATTTGATCTTCACGTAACTCAAAATCAATTTATTAAAAACGTAAATAAAATATTAATGCCCGGTATTATAAAACGTTTTATTGCCTAAATAAAATTTACGTTAGTAATAAATTAATTTATTCCAAAGATTTCGGTAATATAAACACAAAATAACTTTATTTGGCTAATAAATCTCCTCAGTAAATTATTTGTTTGTTTTTCTACGAAGTAAATTTTATTCTCTAAATAATATGACAGTTAAAAGTCAAAAGTGTATTATATTATTATAACTACTTTAGATTCTACTACTTGTACTTATTAATTTCATTAAAGTTATCATGTCTATCATATCATCCGTGTCAGATTTAAGTTCGCTCATAGTATCTTCCCTGACAGTGAATAATTCGAACCACAAGACATTCTTAGGAGTCGAAGATCTAGAGTTTTTCAAGTCAGACATAACCAAAGATTTTTATACTTATGCATACGCTTTTTTAAATTAGTTTCATTTAAAGTTTTAAACGAGTGTTTTCCACTCCCAGACTAAGCATGAAGTAAAATTTCGAGTTTAGAAAAGCCTGAAAATTTGGTTTTGTCGCGTAGCGCGAAGCGCGGAGCGACCAAACCAAATTTTCCGGCTTCTCTAAACTCGAAATTTTACTTCATGCGCCACGCGTATTTAACACTGAAAGCACTGAAATATTGTGAACAAGTGAACTTCACTTGAAATCAGTGTCTTGTACGCGTGGCGCATGAAGTAAAATTTCGAGTTTAGAAAAGCCTGAAAATTTGGTTTGGCCGCTCCGCGCTTCGCGCTACGCGACCAAACCAAATTTTCAGGCTTTTCTAAACTCAAAATTTTACTTCATGCTTAACCTGGGAGTGGAAAACACTCGTTAAGGTCTTTTATAACTTCTAATAAGCTTTCTTTTTCTTGTTTTGTATAATTCTGTCCTATTCCACGGTAATTCTCCATAATTATAAGGAATTATACTAAATTTCCAATTTGATTGACAATTTAATTTGAAATATTGACAATTCAATTTAAAAAATGGGTGGTTCCAGCTATGGCCACAATAAAAATATATATTTTCGGTCTTTAATCTACTAAATAAATTATTTATTTCTAGAATTGCCATTTATTTGGTAGGTTTGCTTTATAATACGCAATTTTATTTGCCCATTAGTTTACTAGGTAAATAAATGTACTCCACTAATAGTTTTCTAATGATTTATTAATCGTTTATAATACCGGGCATAAAACGCATAACATCAACGTTGAGCACTTGTCTTGAGCACAATGTTTATTTGGCTTCAATAACAATTTACAACTCAAAAATCAAAACTTATTCAATCCTCACTTGATCACTTTTCCAATAAATAATATTTGATGTGATTTTTTTAAATCAGAGGTTTAAATGAAGTAAGTAAAAAATAACTGCCTAACAGTAAATTTAAGTATATTAAAAATTGCTAGACATCAACTTAATGAGAATTAAATATGCTTAATTTAAAATGTTTCGCGTATGTGCACTTTAAAAAATATTTCTGCTATAAACTTGACTGTTTATAGCACCGGTGAACTGGGTGCTTTACATTTTTTTGCGGAAAATAAATAGCTCGGATTATTTTTAACACAGATCCTTTCAATCACAGTCTGTAATTATTTTGAGAATTAAAAAGTGATTTTTGTTAGAGATAATCACGATTATTATATGAACATTTTTATTTATCTAAGAAAATTGACATACATTATGACAAACATAAATATCAATGTAATCTAGCAAGAAAAAATATTTCACCAACTTCGTCGTATTTGATTGTCACAAGAAAATCAATTCTTTAAAGAAAATCCAACTTGGAGCGCTTTTACTAGACGCAAGTTTCAGATATTGAAATCGTATTATACCTGAAATTGAAGCTTATTTAATTCCAAATTGAAAAATTAAAATCAGTTGATATATTTTTTTAAATTTTAGATGTTAAATGCGCGAGTACAAAAATCATAAAATTGACTATTATTAGATGGTCTTAAACAAAATCTATGTTTTGAAGAAAATAAGAAATTACTCTTAAGTCACTTACATAAAGTAGATTTTTTGTTTCAAATCAATTTAAAAAAGGCAACTTGTACCATAAATTATGAAATTATGAAAATATAACTACCTACTGTTGGTAAATACTCCAGTATTAAACAACAATGTTTATATTTTTTTTACATAAAAGTGGACATTTTTCTACAATTTTATTTATTTAAAAAATTAAATACGAAAATGTTCGCTTTTATGTAAAAAAATATAAACATTATGTTTTAATACTGGAGTATTTACCAACAGTAGGTAGTTTTATTTTCATAATTTATGGCATTCAAATCTTTTATTGCGGTGTTATATTTGATATTTTAAACGTGTTTTTCCACTGCTTTGTTAAGTATGAAGTAAATATTTGAACATTTCAACTTCCTATTTTAGTGTGAAATTCAAAATATACGCTGACGTCTGTGCTTCATAAGGAACTCAGCTTTATTTAATGATTGATTGATATACGGGGTGATTCAGAACAAGTGAAAAAAATATATTCGGGTGTTTATTTCAAACCAATAGATTTTTTAGTTATGATTTGATTATTTACAAAACTACAGTTGATTTAAAGTTTGTGAATTTATTTGTGTTAATTATTATTAAATACCATGTAACAATATTAAAAGATACATTTATCCTTTAATATTATTTCAAAATGTTTCACCAAGTGATAAATGAAAAGTTATTCAGGAAATACCATACAACAGTTTAAACAAAAAAATGTGCATTTTTAGGTTCAGTTTGTGATTCTTAAAATAATTCAAAAACTTATTTTATTAAATCAAGGTAACTTAATATTAAATTTGGCTTAAAATTACAGACAGGTGTTTGAAAAATGTTTGCTAACTATTATCCAAAACATTATCCAAAATTCTGCAGAAAAACAAAACAAAGTTAAACTGTTACAATATTTAAAGTGGGATAAATAAGTTAAAACAATTAAAAAACATCACGAGTGTCTTCTACTCCTTGATTAATCATGAAGTAAATTTCAAGTTTAGAAATTCAGGCAACTTGGATTTTGGCGCGGAGCGAAGCGTAGCGCCCAAATCCAAATTTTAAGGCTTTTCTAAACTCGAAGATTTATTTCATGCGCCAGACGCATAAAACACTGATTTATTCTAAAGTTCAAAAACAACTAATTCATATTCTATTATTGCTACAGTGTAGCTACAGTCTATCTAGTTCAAGATGAAAAATAAATATTAAGTGCAACATTTTGATGTGCCTCACATTTTCTCTGTTACAATTCACATGAGCTAGAGTAATTGTCTTTACATGTCGAGTAAAAAGAAATATGTACATAATGTAATGTAGTAATAGGGGCATTAGAATTTATAATATGAAAAAGGGTTGGGTACATGTTTTATTAATCTTCAATTTAGTTAAACAAAAATTGGTTGGATTTGCGCCTTATATTCTTTGTCAATTAAATTTCTTTAATTTTGGCGACATTTTTCTCGCGACCTTCTATGGCAGGGGTTCTCAACCTTTTTCAGGTCGCGCCCCCTTCTCATAACTCCACGCCCCTCTCGCTGATTTTATTTGAGTTTTTTAGTTAGATTGAAACACTATTATAGCCTTATTTCACTTCACCTACTCTTTAGGAAATCTGTCGTACCCCCCCTGATATCTTGCCGCGCCACCCTAAGGGGGCGTGCCCCCCGGTTGAGGAACCCTGCCCTAGGGGGTCGCGAGCCATGGTTTGCACACCACTGTTATAGATGATGCATAAATTGTATGCATTTAAACGATCAAATTTTAAATAGGTACATTTTCTGCCATGATTAACGCAACGAACATGCAAAGCAATCACTTTTTATACGTGTATAAAGCAAGACAGCGATAATAAACGTTTGATAACAACTCCTATTGCACAGCACAGTTTAGATAACAATGGATAACAATTATTATGTAAGAGTATACCGAGATGTTATTCACTCCTGCGAAATAGCCTTGTTTGCAGTTTAATCAAATTAACCAAATTTGTTTACCGCGTTCCGCATGACATGTCCAGATAAAAGTGGCGCACGGACGGATTTCTTTCATTTCACATTTTTTTGTTTTGTTTAGAAGTGATCATTTTGAAACAGTAATTGGGAGAAAATACCAAAAACCTATATGGTAATCACGCTTGGTTTAATTGCAACATTTATTTCGCGTTAATACTCTATTGCTTATTAAATGATAATAAAATTAGGATTGCTGGTTTATTTCGTCGATTTAAGAAAATTAAATTGAGATACTTTGAATTTGCGTCATAAAATTGAGATCGCGCACTAATTTTTACTAGCTAGTAATTATAGATTTATTTACAAAGTAATTTAAAACTCGTATTTTATTTCTGTAAATTATTTTATTTTTACTACCTACTACAAAAGTTATAAAACTACATCATAAACAATGTATATTAGGTGGAGCCGTGGTTTGACGTATAAACATATAATAGGTACTAAATACAGGGAATTTTTCTTTTAAGTATTGATACATAACATAATCCGATCTCGATGTGTACTCTGTAAATGTTCAGACCTTCGTTGTATTTGAACAGCGTTTAGTTTGAAACTTTAAATAGTGTTTCCAGTCAGTATTAACCCATTCAGCGCCATTGGTGCATATACGCAACTTTGTACATTTTTTGTTAATTAAATTAGAAACAAAATATTTGCATTTTTCTCCATTCATTTATAAGTCTGGTAAAATAATATAATATATAAAATTACCTCATTTATAATGTATGAAGAAAAATGTAAATAATTGTTATTTAATTTTTTCGATTATTACTCATAAAAAAATACATCCGTGTATTTATAACTTCACAATATTTCAGTGTTTTATACGCGTGGCGCATGAAGTAAAATTTCGAGTTTAGAAAAGCCCCGTGAAAATTTGTCGAGGGTCGCGCAGCAAAAAACCTCGACAAATTTTCTACGCGGGGCTTTTCTAAACTCGAAATTTTACTTCATGCTTAGTCTGGGAGTGGAAACGCTCGTTCTAAACTTTATATCGCACGTTTTTATAAAAAATCGATTAATGCGCGAAAATTTACAGCGTATACATTTTGCATATTTAAAAGAAAAATTCTACATACTGTGAATTTTTCTTTTAAATATGCAAAATGTATACACTCTAAATTTTCAGTCATTAATCGATTTTTTATAAAAAAAAACGTTCAATATGAAGTTTACAACGAGTGTTTCCACTCCCAGACTAAGCATGAAGTAAAATTTCTAGTTTAGAAAAGCCCCGCGTAGAAAATTTGTCGAGGGTCGCGCAGCGACCCGAGACAAATTTTCACGGGGCTTTTCTAAACTCGAAATTTTACTTCATGCGCCACGCGTATAATACACTGAAATATCGTGAAGTTAGAAACACACGGATGTATTTTTTTTTAATGAGTAATAATCGAAAAAATGAATAATAAGTTATTCATAGAAATCATAAGGAGAAGTGCAGAGTTGATTAATGCCTGGAAATTTACAGTGTATACATTTTGCATATTTAAAAGAAAAATTCTACATACTGTTATTTTTCTTTTAAATATGCACACTGTACATTTATAGTCATTAATCGAGTGTTTCCACTCCCAGACTAAACATGAAGTAAAATTTCGAGTTTAGAAAAGCCCCGCGTAGAAAATTTGTCGAGGGTCGCTGCGCGACCCGAGACAAATTTTCACGCATAAAACACTGAAATATTGTGAAGTTAAAAACACACTGCGGTATTTTTTTAATAAGTAATAATAAAAAAAATTAATAAGAAGTTATTCATAGAAATCATAAAGAAAAGTGCAAAATTTTACCAAAAATCAACTTTTGAAGTTAACTCTATAATTACTCGGCCGTTATTGGGTTAAGCATGAAGTAAAATTTTGAGTTTAGAAAAGCCTGAAATTTTACTTCATGCGCCACGCGTATTGAACATTGAAATATTGCGAAGTTCAAAATATACCGCACAAGCAGTATGCTGAAGTAGTATGCTTTTAACTTTACATTTATTTAATGGTTTATACACCTAGTACATGAATAAAATTTCGAGTATTGAAAAGCATGATTTTCCTTTATGCTTAACCCTTTCAGCCCTGGAAATTTTCAGGTGTCCAAAAAAATGTTTTGTACACTGCATATTATTTATTACTGTCTCAGATACACAGAGAATATTATTTTAAGTATACATACCTCAATATACGGTATACGCTGAAAATCTTCAGATATTCGTTGTTTTTACAAATATTTCAAACTGAACTTTCAAGCGCGTGTTTTCCTCTCCCAGATTAAGCATGAAGTAAAATTTCGGGTTTAGAAAAGCCTGAAAATTTGGTTTGGTCGCGTAGCGAAGCGAAGCGACCAAACCAAATTTTCGAAATTTTACATCATGCGCCACGCGTACTAAATACTGATGTGATTTGATGTTTAGAATACACGTTTTTAGCATACTGTTTTAGTAGAATATTATGAACTTCACCTAAAATCAGTGTTTTATACGCGTGGAGCATGAAGTAAAATTTCGAGTTTAGAAAAGCCTGAAAATCCAAATCTAAAACCAAATTTTCAGGCTTTTCTGAACTCGAAATTTTACTTCATGCTTAATCTGCGAGTGGAAAACACTCGTTTAAGACTTCAAAGTAACTATTTTAAAAACAAACGATTATCAGAAAGGTTACAGCTCATGCATAGATGTATGCATATTTAAAAGAAAAATTACCAGTATGTTTATCAAATTTTAGTGGTGGCAAATGCCACCGTCAGGGCCGAAAGGGTTAATCAAGGAGTGGAAACACTTCGTAGAAGTTTCAAATTGAACACAATTATAAAAACAACGAATGCTTAAACATTTGCAAAGTATGCATCGGGAAATATATACTTAGCAGTACAATTCTTTGTTAACTTGGTTACTAAAAGAAAGTTATAAAATCATCTGGATGCTTTCAAAATACAAATGTAACCAAATTTGGAAAATCTTTAATCGTAGAAATGCATAGGGATCTCGGTTATTTGAAGAGAAATAATCGTTTACATTTGGAAAATGTTGCGTATTTTAGGACTTAATAATGATCTTAAAATAAATTTAAAATATCTGTATTGGTTTTTAGGATATTGTCAAAAAAAAATAATTTTTCCCCAATTTACCCGAGGTCCCCATGCATTTTGACGAAATACAGATAACTTGGGGGTGTTATGATATTATTTATACCAAAAAATGTCATTTTGGTCGTAAACTTTATGCCTAATTTAACTGTGAAAACAAAAAAACAAATAAACATCGAAATTTACAATATTAGATTTAAAAATTAGTAAACAACCACTAATATTCATTATAATTTCAAGAAATAAGTTCATATGTCATTATTTTTAATGTAGAGTTTTATACTAAAATAAAACTTAAATATTGTCATAGGAAAACTGACCACAAGATAGGCCACATACAGGAAATTTTTCTTTTAAGTATACATATCCCGATGTATACGCTGTCAATTTTCAGGCATTCACTGATTTTATAAAAGTGTTCAATTTAAAGCTTGTAACGAGTGTTTCCACTCCCAGATTAACCCTTTCATCCCTGGAATGTTTCTGGTGCCCAAAAAATGTTTTGTATACTGCATATTATTTATTACTATCTCAGTTATACAGAGAGTTCTTCTTTTAAGTATACATATCTCAATACACTGTATACGCTGTAAATCTTCATATATTCGTTGTTTATACACATATTTAAAATTGAACTTTCAAACTCCAATCCCAGATCGTTTGTTTTTTAAAATTGTTTAATTTGAAGTCTTAAACGAGTATTTTCCACTCCCAGATTAAGCATAAAGTAAAATTACAAGTTTGGAAAAGCCTGAAAATTTGGTATAAACTAGAAATTTTACTTCATGCTTAATCTGAGAGTGGAAAACAATTTTAAAAAACAAACGATAATCGGAAATGGTACAGCTCATGCACACATGTATGACCGATGTGAAGATAGCCACGGATTTTGGCGCCTCCACCATCACACGAATTATGGAACAGATTCCCCAGATTTTCAAAATTTCATAACTCCCAAACCACATATTTTATTTTCAAAATTTCTTCAATAATTGATTAAACAATATACATAGAGCGAGTATAAATAACCAGAATGTTGTAACTCTTAAGTGTTCTTTATTTAAACAATATATTACTGTCCCGCGTATGTCACCTTTCATACAAAATATTAAAAAAATCATATCTCTAAAAACTCCTATTTTATTTTCCAAATTTATTCACTAATTGTTTAAACAATATATCTAGATCGAGCATAGATGGTCAAAATGTTGTCACTCTTATTTGTTAATTATTTATATAATATATTGCTGTCCCGCGTATAGCACCGTTCATACCAAATATTAAAAAAATCATATCTCTTAAAAATCTTATTTTATTTTCCAAATTTCTTCACTAATTGTTTAAACAATATATCTAGACCGAGCATAGATGGTCAAAATATTGTCACTCTTATTTGTTAATTATTTATATAATATATTGCTGTCCCGCGTATAGCACCGTTCATACGGTGCTATACGCGGGACAGCAATATATTATTTAAATAATTAACAAATAAGAGTGACAACATTTTGACCATCTATGCTCGGTCTAGATATATTGTTTAAACAATTAGTGAAGAAATTTGGAAAATAAAATAGGATTTTTAAGAGATATGATTTTTTTAATATTTGGTATGAACGGTGCTATACGCGGGACAGCAATATATTATTTAAATAATTAACAAATGAGAGTGACAATATTTTGACCATCTATGCTTAGTCTAGATATATTGTTTGAATAATTAGTGAAGAAATTTGTAAAATAAAATAGGATTTTTAAGAGATATGATTTTTTTAATATTTGGTATGAACGGTGCTATACGCGGGACAGCAATATATTATATAAATAATTAACAAATAAGAATGACAACATTTTGACCATCTATGATCGGTCTAGATATATTGTTTAAACAATTAGTGAAGAAATTTGGAAAGTAAAATAGGAGTTTTTAGAGATATGATTATTTTAATATTTGGTATGAAAGGTGACATACGCGGGACAGCAATATATTGTTTAAATAAAGAACAATTAAGAGTTACAACATTCTGGTTATTTATACTCGCTCTATGTATATTGTTTAATCAATTATTGAAGAAATTTTGAAAATAAAATATGTGGTTTGGGAGTTATGAAATTTTGAAAATCTGGGGAATCTGTTCCATAATTCGTGTGATGGTGGAGGCGCCAAAATCCGTGGCTGGAAAATCCGTGGCTATCTTCACATCGGTACATGTATGTATATTAAAAACAAATTCCAGTATGTTTACCAAATTTTAGTGCTGGTAAATGCCAGCATCTGGGCCGAAAGGGTTAAGCATAAGGTTCAATTTCGAGTTTAAAAATCCTAGAAATTTGGTTTGGTCGTGTAGCAAAGTGAAGCAACCAAACTAAATTTTCAGGCTTCCCAAACTCGAAATTTTACCTCATGCGACATGCTTATAAAACACAGATGCCAAGTGAAGTACAAAATAAACTGCTTTATAATACTGGTCAAGCAGTATATTTTATCAGGGTTTTATACGCGTGCACCACAAAGTAATATTTAGAGTTTAGAAAAGCCTGAAAATTTAGTTTGGTCGCTACGCGACCAAACCAAATTTTCAGACTTTTCTAAACACGAAATTTTTATGCTTAATCTTGGAGTGGAAACACTCGTTTGAAGTTTCAAATTAAACGCTTTTCAAAAACAACGAATGCCTGAAAATCTACAATGCATATATGTAGATATATATATTTTAAAGAAAAAATCCCTGTACGTACAAAATTTACAAAATATTGCATGCGTTTTATTAAAAAGCAGTGTTATTTTTAATACTTGAAACAAAACAATGCCGACTAAACTTCGAGTAGGCTTTGACACGTTGCTTGCATTTTAGTCGGATCGGACAACATTTTTTCGGATTTTCTTGCAACTTTCACATCAACGGTAATTAAAATGCTGTGCGGTAAAAGTCTCATCTAAATGAACACCTAGGGAACCGAACAGTGAATTTATAGCTCTTACAAAAAAATTTATTGCCTTGCAATAGGTATTATTGCTTTCGTAGTTAAAAACATAGTGTCAGACTTTAAGTGTAATTCTCAATTCACAATTAATTGACGGTTCATAGAGAAAGCTCCGAATTAATCCAAGTCGTATGCATCTACTTCATAACCTACTCAGCTTCATTTTATCATTGATATCACGATATATTTTGTTTGTAAATATAAAATTCTGAATTTTTTGCAGGTGTTTCCGGTGTTTTTACATCCGGAATGAGGGTACTGACCAAATTTGCCATTCCTGAGATTAAAGGAAGTACCGTCTACTTCTTTATGACTTCCATCGTTTCAGTTGGCGGATGTTTTATCATGTATCATATTATTAGGAAAAGTGATTTCATTCAATTTTATTTAGCTATTTATGAGCGTGCTAAGACTAAGATAACACTCGAACCGACTGAGGATGTAGGTTTGGTAAGTGATTTTATACATGACCTTTTTAAGTTCAAGTTTGTACTAAAAAACACAAATTGGCACGAATCGAAATCAAGTCTCTTTTTATTCAATTCAGGTTTAGTACCATGTTAACTTTTGTTGTCGTACAAATTTGAAACAATTTTTTGGTTTTATTAATAAATCAATATTTTTTCTACGAAATGTACAGGGTGAGCGAAACTCGATGTCTCAGCTCTATTATGAGAAAAGGAAAAACGATAGAAGAAATCTGAAAAGAGGATCATAAATAGGATTGAGTAAGGTCCATTTTAAGCCAAAATTGCATATTTTTCTAAATTTGGAATCTAAGATAATGACGTCATCGAATATTTTTCCCCAGAAACAAACCTATATTTTTGGATATTTCAAAAGAGCTGATTTTTCAAAATAAACTTTGTAGAGAAGAAAATTTGCTATCTTCTTCTGTTAAAGAATTACAAACAAACTTTAAAAAAAGTATTATCAAAAATTCACAATTGTCACGACTTAAACAAGTAGCCAGTCAAGGCAAATAACAAAGTCGCATCAAAATCAAATGACAACAAAACAATATTTGTCAACCATTAGTTTAATTATTGACATTAAACTAATGGTTGACAAATATTGTTTTGTTGTCATTTGATTTTGAAAAATGTTTACGCACAATGAAAATGTCGACATGTTATTAGTTTATGGAGAATCTTAAAGGATCCTAGAAGAGCAGTTCAGTTATACGCCCAGAGATACCTTGGAAGTGTTATTCCAACCTAAAAAATATTTGCAAGATTGAAACGCAATTTACGTGCAAACAACGAGGCATTTTCTGTTCGAAAGGGAAGATAAAATGCTAAAAGGATCAATTCTGACAATATTGTTGTCACTGTTTTGCAGTATTTTCAAGACCCTCCAAGGAACTCGATTCGGCAAGCCTGTCGTGAGTTGAATTTAAAATATTGTTCGGTACGACAAATTTTGAAAGGAAATGGTTACCACGATTATAAACTTCACAACTTGGAACACTTGTCAGATCAACATCAACGAAGAATAATTAATTGTGTCGAAGTGATGGTAAACTTGGAGATCAATGACAATAGATTTTTTCAGCATGTGTTGTGGACGGATGAAAGCCGTTTTGTTAGTAACGGTAAGCCCAATAAAAAATTAACACTTTTGGGCTACTGAAAATCCACATTTTGTCAATCCGATTGAAAACCAAGGACACTTCGCTATTAACGTTTGGTGTGGTATTATTTATGGGCATTTGATTGGTCCATATTTTTACGAAGGAGTTTTACGCAGTGAGCAATATTTGCAATTTCTTCAAGAACAACTTCCTGTGCTTCTCGAAAATGTGCCATTACAGCTGCGAGCAAACATGTGTTTTCAGCATGACGGAGCTCTACCTCATAAGCACGAGTTGTCTAACAATATTTAAATAAAACTTATGGAGAAAATTGGATGGATATAAATAAACCGATATAAATCACCGGACTTGACCCCACTAGACTTCTCCTTGTGGAAAACTTTGAAAAACAAAGTTTACAAAACACCATCCGTTAACTTGAAACATTTAAAAGCATAAATCAGACATGCTTGCGATGAACTATCTATAGAAATGTTACGTAAGGCTTTAGTAATAGAAGTAAGACGGAGATTAGATTTATTTAGTTTAAAACAATTTGATTTAAAACAGTGTTTTAAACATGTTAAAAAACAGTTGTCGTGTTTTAAACGGTTTTGTTTTAAACATATTTTAAATCTTAAATTTGTTTAAAACATGTTTTAAACGTTAACTTTGTCTAAAACGTGTTTTTTTTGTCTTAAATTTGCTAAATTTTTGTTTTTTAAAGATTTTTTGTTTACATTTTTACATTTTAACTAAACTGTTGAAGATATTTCAAACTACAATAATAAACTTAAAATTTTATTACAATAAAATATTACAACTATGTGTGCAGTATTGTGATATCTAAATACAGGGAATTTTTCTTTCAGGTATACGTATGCATACACTGTAAATTTCACGGCATTCGTTGCTAGTTTAAAAGATTTCAATTTGAATCTTTAAACGAGGGTTTTCCACTCCCAGACTAAGCATGAAGTAAAATTTCGAGTTTAGAAAAGCCTGAAAATTTGGATTGGCCAATCCAAATCAGGCTTTTCTAAACTCGAAATTTTACTTCATGCGCCACACGTATAAAACACTGAAATATCGTAAAGTTTAAAATATACAGCTTTAGCAATCTAATATGTAGATGTGAATAAAACATGAGTCAGATTCTGCGCTGAACAAATTGTTTAAATGAGTGATTATAGGCAACATAATAACACTAACGTATATTAGGTTGCCTATAATCGATGTTGTATTTGTATGTTTTTAAAACTTCACTGTAATTCAGTGTTTTTAAGCGTGGCGCATGAAGTAAAATTTCGAGTTTAGAAAAGCCTAATTTGGATTGGCCGCTCCGCTTCGCTACGCGGCCAATCCAAATTCTTGGGCTTTTCTAAACTCGAAATTTTACTTCATGCTTGGTCTGGGAGTGGAAAACACTCGTTAAAAGCCCCAAATTAACCGCTTTAAAACAACGAATTCCCGCAAATTTAAAAAACGCTGTAATTATCGGGATATGTATTCTCAAAAGAAAAATGCCCTGTTGTTCTGTTTTAAACACGTTTTAAACATGTTTTTAATCGTTAATGTTTTAAACGCTGTTTTTATGAAAAAAACACGTTTTGTTAAAGAAACTGTTTGTTTTAATTAAAATTAAAAAAAAAAAAACGTTTTTTCTTAACAACGCTATTTAGAAGTAGGAGGTGGTTACATTGCAATTTTGTTGTAGTGATTTCCTACATACTTTGTTTCTTTCTGTATTAATTTGTTTAGTGTTTTTTATTTAGTGTTAAGCGCGTATTATTATTTTGTTTTTATCTATTTTTTGTAATGTTGTAAAAAGGAGAAATCTGTAGATTATTAAAAAAATAATAGTAATATAGCAACATATTACGTGTTTTAATGTTTAATTAATGATAATTAATAATACTTATTAAAAATGTTTCATTAGTGACAGATGCGACTTTGATATTTGCTTCCAAAGGCTACTTGTTTAAATCGTGACAATTGTGAATTTTTGATAATACTTGCTTATAATTTTTTAACGGAAGAAGATAGCAATTATTTTCTCTGCTAAGTTTATTCAGAAAAATCAGTTCTTTTTACATATCCAAAAATATAGGTATATTTCTGGGGAAAAAATATTCGACGGCATCATTACTTCAGTTTCCAAATTTAGAAAAATATGTAATTTTGGCTTAAAGTGGACCTTACTCAATCCCATTTATAAGCCGCTTTTCAGATTGTTTCTATCGTTTTTCCTTTTCTTATAATAAAGCTGAGACATCGAGTTTTGCTCACTTTGTACAATGCTAGAAGGACATAAACATGTTATATTTATTTATTTTAGCTTTCAAAGTTGAAATTAATAATACAAATAATTAAGCCACAAAATGAACTTGGCGAAAATGTCATAATGTAAGTATTTGTTTTGCTAAACTTGAAAGCCAAAATAAAGAATTCTAACATATTTATGTCCTTCTAACCATGAACATGTTGTAGAAAAGTGATTGATTTATTATTAAAAACAACAAAAAATTTCGAATTTGGACAACAACAAAAGTTAACATGGGGTACAATTATCACCATGTAAATCTCTATAACCATATTTAAACAAAACGCACGATATATTGTGGTTATATTATAAATGTAATAATAAATATGCGAATCGATTTAATTAGAAGGATTAAAATATTAATATTAACTTTATACGAATCAACATATAAGACAAAATTAAGTTTTGAAGAAAAGTATGCATTCTGACAACTTGATTTTGTGCTGCATAGGGATTGTAAATTTACTGACTTTTTAAATGTTAGAGTTACCAGTAATTCTGTAAATTTGTTAATTAAAAACGGGTTATCAATAAATCACAATATCATTGTTTTGGGGGCAGTAGTGTTGTTAAGGGTAAAAGTCTAAAGTAAATATGTTGTCAAATCATACCAGCGGGGCTTTACTAAACATACAAATATAAATATTGCAGTATGTGAGTTTACCCATCTCATCCGTTTCGTCTTTGAAAGGGGTCAGCAAGGCCGGCGCTAGGGGCCGCCTGCAAAACTAGTTAAACCGCCCTTTATTGCCCGGTCCGGCGCACACTGGTCGAAACGCACATTCTAGATGAACATTTCGCTATAAAGCGTTTTAGTCTACTTTAAATTGTTCAAAGTCGAAGAAAATATTTGATTAAAAATATTAAAGACTTAATATTAAATAATTCTTTCCTTCTACACTTTACCACCTCCATTTTCATTATTTTTTTTACGAAATATTGTTAAAATAAAATTTGAAGGTAATTTCACTATTCGCATTTTTGTTATACAATTTTTATCTAAAAATAGTAATTATTTTACAACCCCTTACCCTCAAATTATTATAAAATTTACATTTCAAATTTTATAATCATGTTATATTTAATTATAAAATTATTTAAATAGAAACAACAAATTCAAAATTGCACACATATCTATAAATAAGAATATACAATATATGCTAGCAGTATAAAGAATCTAGGTATATCATAAAAACAGTTTACACCAAAGCCAGAAATTATTCGGAGTCAGAATCCTCTGGTAAAGATGCTTGTTCTTGTTTTAGTAATAACTTTAACACTTCTGTGTTCGATTTTTCAATAGTAAGAGGTCGTGAAACCTCTAGAACATCCAGGTTAGGGTCTATTTGGTAAACCTTCAGTAGAGAACACATCCATTTCGTTTAGCCACTTAAAATATTTATTTTAAAAATTTAAAATTGTTCTATGAGAGGTTTGCCATTTGATTGTCAATTGTGCCGTAAAATTATTTATTTTATGTATCAATAAATGTTAATTTTCAATGTGCGATACAATATAAATATTCATAATGTCAATCACAAAGAGATAGACTGCTTTATTTTTTTGTTCTAGCGTTTTTTGAGCGCACCAAACATCGAATAATGTTCGCAGAGAAATGGTTACGCTACCTAAAAAAAATCACTACTTGTAAACGGGCAAAAACGGGCAGCTATATATTAATTATATATTAAACTAATTAGTTATTATGTATAAAAAAACAAAGATTCATTACTAAGAACGGCTAAGAATGTATACTTTACCCCTTTTCAAGTTTAACGTTGTAAAATTTTACTGTAGAATTCTTTACTTAATTTAAGTTAGTGTATCTATATGTTGACTAAAGTTATATAAAAAATATTTAAAACTATGTTGTATACATGCCAGTAGAATATATATTCATCTTTAAATTATATTTTGCACGAAACACAAATGTAAAAAAAAGCGATTCAACTTTGGCGGTTGGAGCGCGTAAAATCCACAACTGAACGACGTAAACGATGTGTGCACTTTGGGTACTGATAACCACTGGACCAAAGGTCGGAGGGGTTTATGACTTTACCTGCGCACCCTCTGGACATTGAACAACCCATATTCCAAGAAAAAATCTGTTTTCTAAACAGTTGATTTTCGGCGAAATGTTCAGCTAGAATAAGTATTTCGACCAGTGTGCGGCGCCCAGGGCTGACAAATTAGTGATTTTTTCAACAAATCTGGTTTTTAACTTTCGGATTGAGACAAATTGTTTGAGATTCAGACATGGCTAAAGGAGCCAGTTGCTGTACTTGTTGTAGGGTTTTAGTGGTAAATCAAGTAAAAGAAATGAGTACATTTTATTTGAATGGGAGTTTAGAAAAACCTGAAAATTTACTGAAACTGAAAAAACCCTTAAAATCACTAGAAATCACCGGATTTGATACAGGGATTTTGATTTTAAGTTACCTATTTGTACATATCCCAAAGCAAAATGCTGACATTTTAAATGAGCAAGATTTAATAATTAAAATAAACATTATTTGTAACATGTATTAACGTGAAATAAAACATAAGCAGTATACTTTTAACTTTACAAAATTTTGAGTGTTGTATACGCGTGGCGCATGAGGTAACATTTCGAGTTTATAAAAGCCTGAAAATTTGGATTGGTCGCTACGCTTCCCTACGCGATAAATCCAAACTTTCAGGCTTTTCTAAACTCGAAATGTTATTTCATGTTTAATCAAGGAGTGAAAACACTCGTTATAAGCTTCATTTATCACTTTTATAAAATGAAAGCTCGTTACATTTAAGTAGACAATAAATTACAACACATTTGTGTACATAAATTATTATTATTATTATTATTATAAATGAATTATTATAAAACCAAATGTTCTAAATAGCGACTTGTTTAACTTGAATTGAAAGTAAATTATGGTGTCGCAATGTCAATATTTGAAGGAAAATGACTTAACTAGTCACACAGATAAATATTACAGATGTCGACTTAAAAAAGTTTACTTCGTCTAATGATGTTTATAATAATAGTGTGGTTTTCAAATGTTAGCAAATATCAAAAAATACGTTCGTTTAAATAGTAAATACAAGTAAATAAACAACAGCAAATAACACTTTACGTTTCCTGAAGAAAAAGATGTTAATAAGTCGTTTATACAACTATTTAAATATAATAGGACTTGAGATAACATTCAGAATAGTTTGCAAAATTTTTCATAAATTCAAATTCATTGAATTTTTTTTTTCACTTAGGTCTGGATAGGATCATTACAATATTCTTATTTATTATTATTTAAAAAACTAACATACAGAGAGTTTTATGTAACACCGAACATTTTCATAACGAGAAGTTATCTTTTAAGCATCCATATGCATACGTTGCACATTTTCCGATGCTCGGTTTATTAAATAAATTCAATTTGAAGCTTTAAGCGAGTGTTTCCCACTCCCAGGCTAAACATGAAGTAAAATTTCGAGTTTAGAAAAGCCTGAAAATTTGGTTTGGTCGCGTAGCGCGAAGCGCTACGCGGCCAAACCAAATTTTCAGGCTTTTCTAAACTCGAAATTTTACTTCATGCGCCACCGGTACAAAACACTAATTCAATATAAAGTTTAGCGGTGTGTTTAAAACTTCGTAATATGTCGGTGTTCTGTATCGGTGGCGCATGAAGTAAAATTTGGAGTTTAGAAAAGCATGAAAATTTGGTTTGGCCGCTCCGCGCTTCGCGCTACGCGACCAAACCAAATTTTCAGGCTTTTCTAAACTCCAAATTTTACTTCATGCTCAGTCTGGGAGTGGAACATACTCTTTTTAAGTTTCGAATTAAACTCTTTAAAAAAAACAACGATTATCTAAAGATTTATGGCATATACGCTGTAATTGGGACATGTATACTTGAAAGAAAAACTCCCTGTATACAAGTTGAGGCATTAATTGCGATTGGTTGGCTACAATTTGTAATGGTCATGTAGGCAACTCAGTTTACATATAACCTAAAAATTAAAGGTGTCAAATCGTATTGGCTGCTTTGGTTAGAACATACGAGAATGAACATTACAAATGTTCGGTGTTACATAAAACTCTCTGTATGTTCAAAAGCGTAAACGCCCATTTACTTAGGTAGCGTCGTCAACAGGTGGCAAACTAAACGTTTGTATACAGCAATTGTTCGTCCACAGCCCAATATTTATATTATGAATATCTAACAATGACAGTTTTTGCGTGGACTTTTTATAAAAATCTGACCTGAACTTTATTTATGCTCAAAATTACTTTATGTTTTTATAAATTACTTGATAAAAACTATTTTGGATTATCCAATCCACAAATCCGAAAGAATCTATGCGGAATAGAAATTGTGAGCATTTAAAATAAAATATTTCATAATATAATCTTCGAAAAGTCACCCGACATTTATTATTAGTAAATAATTATTTAATTAAAAATAATAAAGATAGCAAATAAAAACACATTGTTTTGTTTCAGAAATCTACTAATTATTTTTGTAATGCAGTAAAAAGCGAGACTAGTCGTCTATTTAAATTATGGAGCACACCATGTCTTTTTGTTTGTTACCCTTATTATTTTCAAAATGTTTCACCAAATGATAAGTGAGAAAGTTATTTAAAAAAAATAAATACAACTACCTAAACAAATATAATCAAAGTAGAAGCCTTCACAATACAAAATATAATCTGCCTACAAATCGTGTGAGCATGAAAATACCTAAAAAATGCCTTTGTAATAATAATAATAAGGATAAAAAACTTCGAAAAAATTTCATAATTTTAGTAATCATTTAGAAAATATAAACATTGTAAATTAAAAAATATTTAAGGAAGACGCATTTTTTCCAAAAATATTTATCAAAACTAATTAAATATGCAAGTCGGAAATCAATAGAAAAGCAGTTATTAAAACCGTTCAATATGTAACTACTAACGAGTATCCTTGATTAAGCAGCAAGTAAAATTTCAAGTTTAGAAAAGCCTGAAAATTTGGTTTAGTCGCGCGACCGAATCAAATTTTCGCGTATAAAACACTGATTTAAAGTGAAGTTCCGAATATACCGCTAAGTTTGATCACACGTTAATAAATTTTACAAATGTTTATTTTGTTTAAGCAAATCTTGCGTTTTCTAAATTTAAACAATTTTATTTAGGAATATACAGGGTGTATACGCTAAACTGTTCGTTAAAAGTTTATGGGGTTGCCGTTGCACCAAAAGTTTGAAAAAAATCCTTGTCATATGGTTGAATCAGTTCTCCTCATCTGAAATATTTTCAACTTTACTTCACTTCCGGTTCCACCGGAAGTAGCACCAAATTTGTTATTTTAAATAGAACACCCTATATATTAGTAATTTTTTGGGTTCCTCGTTTAAATTGCAACATATTTTATTGGAACATATGTACACTTACCTCTTATAGTTTTCAAGAAAAAAAAATATTTCCAAAATTCTGGCCTCTAAAAGGCATCTTGAAATCTGTCTGTAACTTCTCTTAAGAATAAGATAAAAATATGATTTATATCTCTACTTGTATCTAGAGAATGCCTCTATGAGTGAATTAGTTGGAAACTGTCAATTTTCACAATAGGTGTTCTTAAAATGTCAATATCTAAGTGCCCTCTTCAACATCTAGTAATTCAATTTTTTTAAATGGAATGACCCAATTTTTATCACGTGGTACGATTGTTGGGAAAATTTCCTACAAAAAAGTATAATACAGCTCTACTCCTAAAGCAAGTAGTTTTCGATTTTTTTCAAAAATTCGTTTTTCGTCGCATTTATGCAGGGTATAATGCGCGCATAAGTCGCAATTGAATTTTAGTAGGCCAGTAGTATGCTTTGTATGCGCGATTGTATTGCGAAATGTCAAATAATAAAAAGAATTAGTACAAAGTTTTACAGAAATCAATAAAATGAATAATTACACAAATCAACAAATTATCAATTTATTCTTTATACGTGGCAACTGCCAATTGAACAGAATTTGATTCCAATCTTCTAAATCTTGTTTTATTCATCAATGTGGATAAGTTTCATTAAATATTCTACATGTTCGAGTAACAATTCTATCGCAGTTGCCATGTATAAAGAATAAATTGATAATTTGTGGATGTGTGTATTTATTCATTTTATTGATTTCTGTGTAACTTGGTACTAATTGTTTTTATTATTTGACATTTCGCATTACATATGGGACAACACAAAAGCATTACTACTTGCCTACTAAAATTCAGTTGCGACTTATGCGCGCATTATTCCCTGCATAAATGCGACGAAAAACGAATCTTCGAAATAATTCGAAAACCACTTGCTTTAGGAGTAGAGCTGTATAATACTTTTTTTTTTAGGAAATCTTCCCCCCAATCGTACCACGTGATAAAAAAATGGGTCATTCCATTTAAAAAATTTAATTACGAGATATTGAAGAGGGCACTTCGATATTGACATATTAAGAACACTTATTGTCAAAATTGACAGTTTACAATTAATACAATCATAGAGGCATCCTCTAGGTACAAGTAGAGATATAAATCATATTTTTATCTTACTCTTAAGAGAAGTTACAGATAGATTTCAAGATGCCTTTAAGAGGTTAAAATTTTAGAAATATTTTTTTTGCTTGAAAACTATAAGAGATAAGTGTACATATGTTCGAATAAAATATGTTACAATTGAAACGATGAATCAAAAAAATTACTAATATATAGGGTGTTCTATTTAAAATAACAAATTTGGTGCTACTTCCGGTAGAACCGGAAGTGATATAAAGTTGAAAATATTTCACATGAGGAGAACTGATTCAACCGTATGACAAGGATTTTTTTCAAATTTTTAGTGCAACGGCAACCCTATTAACTTTTAACGAACGGTTTAGCGTAGACACCCTGTATACATACCGGGTGATCAATCTTAAGTGTCCGTGGTTGGCAACAAAATAATCCCTACATTCAGAGAGTTTTATGTAACACCGAACATGCTTATTCAATACAATTTGACACCTTTATTTTTTTAAGTTATGTGTAAATTAGGTTGCCTATATGACCATTAAAAATTGTAGCCAATCGCAATTAATGCCTCAACTTGTACACAAAGGGAGATTTTCTTTCAAGTATACATGTCTCAATTATACCGTATATCTCGTAAGTCTTTAGATACTCGTTGTTAAAAAAATCAAAATCAATTTGAAACTTGAAATGAGTGTGTTCCACTCACAGACTAAGCATGAAGTAAAATTTCGAGTTTAGAAAAGCCTGAAAATTTGGTTTGGTCGCGTAGCGCGAAGCGCGGAGCGGCCAAACCAAATTTTCAGGCTTTTCTAAACTCGAAATTTTACTTCATGCTCCACCGATACAAAACACTGACATATTACGAAGTTGAAAACACACCTCTAAACTTTAAATTGCATCAGTGTTTCGTACCGGTGGCGCATGATGTAAAATTTCGAGGTTAGAAAAGCCTGAAAATTTGGTTTGGCCGCTCCGCGCTTCGCGCTACGCGACCAAACCAAACTTTCAGGATTTTCTAAACTCGAAATTTTACTTCATGCTTAGCCTGGGAGTGGAAAACACTCGTTTAAAGCTTCAAATTAAATACTTTTAACAAACCGAGCATCGGCAAACGTACAACGTATGCATATGTGTACTTAAAAGAAAAATTCTCGTTATGAAAATGTTCGGTGTTACATAAAACTCTGTGTTAGTACATTTTTATGTTTGAAAGTTTACAAACATGATTCAGTCATTTATTATTTCCGCCAAAATGTTAGTTGTGTTTATTGTTTTCACTGAATTTATTAAGAGAGGACACCGGCCGGGAATTGTCCCGGTGTTCCGTCGGCTGTATCCGAGCCTACCTAGACCCTTGTTTAGAGTGTAAAAGTGGTCATTTTGATCATTTGCTCTAGTCAGTATGGGTATTTATACATTTATTTTTGTTTGTTACACCTCAAATGAAGTTTTCGTTAAGAAGATTGTTTCTCCCGCATCTCTGATTAAGCGATTTTGACTGAGATTTGGATAATCACAAGTTCAATATGATCACGTTGAATTGAATATAAGGCATTTAACCAAACAAAATACCTGTTCATTTTGTTGATTACCTAATCTTTGACTCATGATTTATTTAAATTAAAGCAACTACGATTACAAGGATTAATAAGCCTTTTTAAAGAAAATTGTTTATTTCTTGCTATTGTTTAACATTTTATATCTCGTAGAACCTTGTGAAACATGAAAATAACGAATACAAATACCAGCCAGGCCCGGTATTCCTGAAATTGATCGCATGATCGGTCGCCCGCCAACTGTCAAATTCACATGTTAAATCCCTATCTAAATGACAGATTTCGTACGACCAATCTCGGAAATATGGGCCCAGTTTATAACATAACCAAAACATAACTTTCGTTTGCCAGAATAAAACCGGATATGGAATAAATCATGATAGCCAACTATACAATCATGCCACTAAATTTAGTATTGCCAACTCAGGACAGTTAACATTGGTACATACTTAACATGAATTAGTTTTTTCATTATAACACTGATATAGTCTGTTTAAAAACTAAAAGGAGAAAGTACCAAAGCCCAATTTACACTATAAAAAGTTACCAGAAATATCACTAGATAAATTTGGCGGCAATTGTAAATAATTTCATAATTACTCTTTAAATAAAATCAAATATCCATTTTGCACTTCTTAATTGTGGTTAAGTATTTTCATTGCCATCGTACGATATCGTCAGTTCAATCAAAATGCTTATACGGAATCTCGCCATATATCTGTGATATAAAACATATTTACGTTATGTTCATAATATAATATGGAATTTATATAATAATGTGTCTATCAGAGCTGGGACGAATCCTCGTAAAATGGATTCGAATCACGAATCCGAATCACCTAATATGATTCGAATAAAGGATTCGCAAGAGATAAATATGATGATCGAAGATTCGAATCCTGTTTTTTCGAATCACGAATACAAATCCTTTAAGAATAAATTTGATTTAATTATTTTTTGCACCCATTAATATATGAATATTAAAAACCTAATTATTTATTATTACCATTGAACATCGTTGATAACTCTGGTTAAAGATGTATTTGAGTGTTTCTGAACTCCACTTCAAATCAGTGTTTTGTACGCGTGGCGCATGAAGTAAAATTTCGAGTTTAGAAAAGCCTGAAAATTTGGTTTGGCCGCTCCGCGCTTCGCGCTACGCGAAATTTTACTTCATGCTTAGCCTGGGAGTGGAAACACTCGTTCAAAACTTCAAATTGAACTCTATTATAAAATCGACTAATGCCTGAAATTTACGTAAATAAAAAATTCACTGAATATCATTTAAACCGGGAAAGTCAGAGAAAAGTCATGGAATTAAATTCAAATTTACCAAATCACTAACAAAAAAGCCATATGATATTATTAAATTTGTCAAAATCAGCAGGCAAATTACAAAACACGTACAAAATTATAAAATTAACTTAAATATTGGCAAAAACAATGAAAACTATTAAACAGAATGGAGGTTTCCAACAAAAGAAAGTTATATTAAAAGGCCAGGGAAAAAATCTTTATTCAGGGAAATGTCGGAAAAATGTAACATTTCAGATTGTGGCTACCATTTCAGTTTTACTTTAAATAATATTAAACAAAATTTTGAAAACTAGATTATTATCTTTAAAAACATTTTCAATCATTTAATGTTCTTATCAATGCATTCTGTTTGAAGTTTCGAACGAGCGTTTCCACTCCCAGACTAAGCATGAAGTAAAATTTCGAGTTTAGAAAAGCCCCGTGAAAATTTGTAGAGGATCGCGCAGCGACTCTGGGCTTTTCTAAACTCGAAATTTTACGTCATGCGCCACGCGCATAAAACAGTGATTTAAAGTGACATTTAAAAACACACAAAAAAACATATTTCATGTTATTCCTCACAATTAATTCGAATTATTTTTGACGATTCAAATCCTTTTGTAAGTATTCGAATCCTTTTACAAGGATTTAATCCTTTTATAAGGATTCAAATCACCCACATTTAGACTCAAATACGAATCCTCTTAAAAAAATTTAACGAATCCGGATCACGAATCCAGTTGAACTAAAGTATTCGAATGCCTCTTTTGAATCCTCTAAAAGGATTCGAGTCCAGGATTCGAATCCTGCCCAGCTCTGGTCTCTATCTTACTTACAATTGATTTGTTTGATAAAACCATACAAGGTAAAACGACTTATCTTCAGCATGCCTGCATGATCGTTTCCTTCTTTTAAAACTTTATTCAAAGTTTGCAGTTCATTTTTATAAAAGACACTATGCACATGTCCTCCAAGCTGTTTAGAGCTACAAATCTCTCCGGATTTCTTATTTTCGCTAATGGTACGATAGACAGTAGAATTTACAACTCCTAAAAATTAAACATGTTATTATTTGATGCATATTCTTATGCTATTTGATATCTCACCTACTGCACCAACAATGTTTGATACAACAACAGTCATTTTCATATGTGGATCATCTGTTATCATCTGCTTATACATATTTATTATGCACTGTTTTTCAGACAGATATAAATGACCCAAATCCAACTTCTTACGCTTTTTTGGAGGTGAAGGTGATATTATCACCGAGCTTGTACTGGGTCCATAATCCATCACAACAATATAAACAAAACTAACTTTTAACTCTGCTAAAGAAACACCGCACAAAAGGTTATTACGAAAAAGACAAAGTTACAACTCGGTACCGCTTCGAATTAAGGTTATGTCAGCTGTTGTCTAATAATGATGTAATTAGCATAGTGTAAAATGGGCGCGCTCTCGGCCAATAAGAGTTGTAGGTTTTTGGCGCTCCTCCTAGTTATTAAACAGATTATAGTTGTTGGTTGTTTAATATTCTTGAAAATATTATTATATGCTTGGTTTTAGGTATATGATTTTGTACAAAACACATATCGTTTAAATTGGCTCAACAAAACAACTTTGTTAAATTTAGCGAAATACCAGTAAACATCGCCAAATTACTTTTACATTTTAGAGAACATTTTTGCGATTTACCGGTAAACCAGTATTACAAGCTCTAGTGCTGCCAGCGGTATCAATACTTTTAGATAACATTATGTACAGTTGTCAATTGAAAACAAATAATATTATTATGACATTTCTAGATGGATAGTAATGATTTGCAATACGGAATGCTGAAAATCCAGAATAGTCCACCAGCTAACGCGTGCTTGAGTTTTAACAATCCAGCATACGAACCGACTGGACAAGCTCCAACTTTTAAAGTTGAAGACATTGTCATCAAAGGAAGATCTGCGAGCACTAGCGTCGGAGGATTGTCTGATATAAAACGTAAGTTAATAATGTGTAATACTTAATATGCAGTCAATTAAAATCATAAGAAATAATAATTCATCACATTTTGTAATGATGGTACACTATTTTTATCAAGACTTTAAATTTAAATAATCTATGTCATAATTTCAAAATAATGCAGGTGGTATAAATGCAAGATTAACAGTAACCAAGGCAATCTACCCATATATGATCTCCATATGCTTAGTGTACTTCGCAACCTTATGCCTGTACCCAGGAATCGCGTCAGAAATTATAAGCTGCAGATTGGGTACATGGATGCCCATAATAATGATGTCCATATTTAATGGGGCTGATCTGCTAGGAAAAATCCTGGCTGCATCCTCGTGGAACTGGAATGGAAGAAGATTAGTCAGATGGTCGGTAATAAGACTTATACTAATTCCGATGCTGTTGATGTGCACAATCCCAAGGGGTGATCCGATATGGTCGACTGAAGTCTTCGCTTTTATTTTGTCTTTAATTTTGGGCATCAGCAATGGTATTTTAGGCAGTGTCCCCATGATTCAAGCTCCGAGCCAAGTTGAAGATTGTAATAAGGAATTATGTGGTTTGTATTAAAAATAAATATATTGTCGTTATCATAATTTACACATGTGTTAAGTGGTACAAAAAGTGGAGTCGGGTGATAAAATGTAATCTTATAAAACAATTTACCGTTGGAAAATTAGGTGGAAAATCCCACGCTATATATTTCAGAAAGATCTCTCACTGATTGCACTGAAACATTGCAACGTTGCAGAGAGATTAGGAACTGTTTCTAAAAGATGTGTCCATAAAGATGCACACATTTTATATAGAGCTAAAATTCACTAAGTATATTGAATCTGTGTTAGCAAGTTGATAGATATCCGTTAGATCTCGTATATTTTAAACCTAAATTATTTTATAGCTGTTCAAAATATAATATTAGGTTGGTGCATAATTATCCGGAGTATTGAATATTTAAAAAAAATTGCCAAAACGCTTCAAAAACTTCATCGAGGGGGACAGCTTTTTCAATAAAATTTGACTTACCCCCTTTTACCCCCTGTCCAGTGTTGCCAACTCTAAGAATCCACTTCCCCTAAATTTTATCTAAAAACCTCCCAAATTTGACAAAATACCCCTAACATTTTGTTTTTATTCTAACGGATTAGGAGAAATAGTGTTGGTTTTCAGTTAATTTGCACAAATAATATTTTCTAAAAATGCAAAAAAGATACGATGACAAAAATAAAATACAAAAATATATCTCAAAAAAATAACATCTTAAAATTTCATAAATGTAAAATGTTTTAACAATCTTCTTCTTCTTCTGAGAAAAATATTTTATCGTATAACACAAAGGGCCGTATGATTTCCCTTTCGTTAAAATTTAAAGGCAGTTGTTAAAAAATTCTTATGATTTCCTATTCATTAAAGCCGTAGAGACTGTCGTTAACGAATTTATTTAAATATTTTTTTAATAATGGAGATCGTTCTTTAATCCATTCTTTAATTTGAGATTTGTCAAAAGTGAGTTTTACAATAATTTGGAAGAAAAACATGAAAAACGGAAACAATGCAATCTCAAATTCCACTTAGAATAATCTTAAGAGGAATTGGTATGTCATGAACTTAATACAGAATTCACGAGTGGATAGAACTCCTCTAACTACAATTACTCAGACTGGTACATTTTATTACAAACAAATGTAATATAATTAGATATAAACTACATTCTGTGTTTTATTAATAGTTCTTTATATTTGTATTCATATTAATTGTAATTCAAAGGGAACTTTTCTTTCATAAACTTTTCGTGAACATATCACGACTTTTAAATGAACATTTTTAAACATTCGTTGTTTTGTTAAAATCTTTCAATTTGAAGTTTCTAACGAGTGTTTCCAATCCCAGATTAAGCATGAAGTAAAATTTCGAGTTTAGAAAAGCCTGAAAATTTGGTTTGGTCATGAAGCGCGAAGCGCGGAGCGACCAAACCAAATTTTCAGGCTTTTCTAAACTCGAAATTTTACTTCATGCGCCACGCGTATAAAACACTGGATTTAAGCGAAGTTCAAAACATACGTCTATAGCAAACTGCTTTAGTGGCATATTATAAACTTCACGATATTTGAGTGTTTTATACGTGTGGCGCATGAAGTAAACTTTCAGGCTTTTCTTAACTCGAAGTTTTACTTCATGCTTAATCTGGGATTGGAAACACTAGTTACAAACTTTAAATTGAAAGATTTTAATAAAACAACGAATGCTTAAAAAAATTCATTTAAAAATCGTGATGTGTTTACCTAAATGAAAAATTCTCTGGGAATTACAATTAGTATGAATACAAATATAAAGAACTATAAATATAACACAGAATGTATTACTCGAAATTTTACTTTATGCTTAATCTGGAGGTGGAGAACACTCGTTTATAGCTTCAAAATTTTCTCTTTTAAAAAACAACGAATATCTAAAGGTTTACAGCATATATTATGTGGTTGGGATATGTATACTTAAAAGAAAAACTCTCTGTGTAAAGTTCATTGTTCTAGGAGATACAATGCTCAATACATAAGCTCAAAGGAATATGTTTCTTAGCGTTCGCGCCTTGCACTTTGCTCATACAAAGCTGCCAACAACAGAAAAAGACACTAAAAGATACCAACAGTTTAAGAAAGTGTTTTGTAACATGTAAATTTAACCACACATAATTTACAATAAGAAACGCCATGCTTAATGTATGAAAAAATACATATAAAAACTCGAGAAATTATTGTTAAAAGTATGTAACCCCTAAATATACCCCTAAAATGTTGTCTTCCCTAAATGTCCCCCTAAACAAAAATAAAAACCCTTAGTTTAAGGGGTAACCCCCTAAGTTGGCAACACTGCCCCTGCCCCCGGGGATATAGCTTTAAACATTTCAAATTGGGGAGTCGAGTAATATATTTTAATTAACTATTCTAAGTCTTTTCAATGGCTACATGTTGGACTTTTATATTTTTTTTTTCATTCGGTTTGTAATATTTGGGATGAACCTTCTTCTATACTTTAAACGCTCTACCGCTAAATAGTTAAACGCTTTATCTATTTAATATTTTATTTAAACGAGTGCTTTCCAATCCAAGATTAAGCATGAAATAAAATTTCGAGTTTAGAAAAGCCTGAAAATTTGGATTGGATTTTCAGGCTTTTCTAAACTCGAAATTTTATTTCATGCGCCACGCGTATTAAACACTGATTCCAAGTGAAGTTCAAACTCTACTACTAAAGCAGAATGCTAAATATGTATATATTAAACTTTACAATATTTCAATGCTTGCAAATTTAAACATTATTTAAAACAAGAAACACAAGTAGTAGTATATTTTTTGAAAACATTTTACTACGGTAATGGTAATTTCATTTATATATTATGTACTAATTTACTTTATTTTTTTAGGTAATATGATGACTCTATTATACAATTTAGGTTTAATATCAGGATCTCTAATGGCATATATGATAGAATCCCTTCTCCCACCCCTTGACCCACACCCTTGCGATTACCTCCACATAACATCTTCAACAACCGTCCTTCCAATCAATATATCATACATCCCCCGCTACGAGAATCAAACAACGTACTACCCTACAGAAAGCACTACCCCCCAGAACTACACCTTCTAGCTTAAACCGTGTATCATAATAAGAAAATTATATTTTTTAAAGTATGTAGATCTGTTATTAATAAAAATATTTATTTGATTTTTTTTCCTGAGGGATTTTTCTTCGCCTTGACCCTGACATTGTCGAAGCATGAGGAAAACACGACTGGGTCAGGAGTGTTACGCAAAACGTGAATCAATTGCGTGATAACAGCCTTGACTTAGCGTGTACACTTGAAAATAAGATAATGAACCCGCACTTGCACTTTTACTGATGCGTTCATCTTGTGTTGTGAAATTGGATGGGATAATCGTGTTTTTTATTTGTCATTGGTTCACTTCCCGTGCTTAATTAATTGGATTGATAATTAAATAATATGTACTATATTGTTCGACTTGAGTTAATTTAATCTATCAAATAATAGAAAATTAATTCGTTTTATATTTTGATATATTCTATTAAAATATCGTCGTAATAAGTGCAATAGGTCGTGTGCCAAACAAATCTCAATTCTCAAATTTAAAACAACATAAGACCTATTGGAGGTAGGCCACTGTGGCACAATAAACCATTGTACCATAGTGACCTACCTCCAATAGGTCTTATGTTGTTTGACCAATAAGAAATCGACTATCCTCACTCTTTAAAAAAAATGGGCTAAAGATAGGGTAGTTTTTGTTCGTTTATAAAAAAATTGGTATTTTTGACATACGACCTGTTGCATTTACCACGACGATATAAAGGGATGTGCAGGCCGGGTGCAACTAATATTTCCGAACCCCTTTAAAATTTGATTCTTTTATCAAAATCCTCTACTTTTCGTTTATATCTGTAACTCCTCCTTTGTCAACCTTAAGTAATAAAATAGTAAATAGTAATTTTTAATTTTACCCTATTTTGTCACATTCAATCGTTTATCTTTGCTTTAAACGTTCTAAAGCATTACCTATTTGTTTTATTCTACTTAAAAAAAAAATAGGTGAGTTAAATAGCCAAGGATTTAGTATCTGTCGGATTATATATTAGCGTATTCGTAGTGTTAAGAGAACCAATTTTTGCTAGTAGTGTGTTTCTGGGATACGAGATAGCGCAGAAATAGCAAAATTGCAGAAATTAGTTTTGACTATGTATTGGTTTATAGTGCCAGCCGAATTTTATCACAAAGAATAATAAAAATGATGAGTGCGGAGCGCATTGTTTGTTTGTTTACATAGCGCCGTGCGAACGAATGAATGGGTATTGAATTACAGAAGACACAAGTAAACTGGATAAATATTCACGATTTTAATTTCTATCGACATACATACAACTGTTTAACAAAACAGATGCCTTTTTAGTTTGATATTCGATATGAGTATATACAAGGAGTTTTTTTAAAGTACACGTATTCTAAATTCAGATTATTAACAGATTTCAAACATTTATTTCTTCCGAACTACAAAAAGTAGAACTATAATTCCAACGTTCCTAGACAGACAAAAGTTTAAAATTTAAACAGTTCAGGCAGAAGTTCCAACCACGGCCGCATTGGCGCTGTTGCTTGCATTTTGATTGTCTTTAAAAAAATGGCGATACAACAAGAAAAACCACTTTGTGTTTTGCAATTAGCAAAACTAGAGTCCATTATTGAAGTTCAACGTGCTTTTTACCGCCTTGTCATAAGCAGATTTACCAGTGGCATCGAAAATTCGAAGACGATGGTTGCATCTACAAACAGAAAATCACGGGACGTCCACGCATATCGAATGAAAATGTCGAGCGTATTCGTGCAGTTTACAAAAGGAGCTCACAAAAATCCACAGCACGAGAAACACATGACGCTCATATTGAATGCATAAAAAACTTTTCTCTTTCCAGAAACGTTGGAATTGTGTTTCTATCTTTTGTAGTTTGGAAGAAATAAATGTTTTAAATCTGTTCCTTTATTTTGAATAACTCTGTATTAGGTATTCGTTGTTTCTTAAAAGAGTTCAATGTGAAATTTTAAACAAGTGTTTTCCGCTCCCAGACTAAGCATGAAGTAAAATTTCGATTTTAGAAAAGCCCCGTGACAAATTTTCTGGCCTTTTCTATACTCGAAATTTTACTTCATGCGCCACGCGTATAAAACACTAAAATACTGTGAAATGTATGTATATTTGAACCTCACTTGAAATCAGTGTTTTATTTGCGTGGCGCATGAAGTAAAGTTTCACGGGGCTTTTCTAAACTCGAAATTATACTTCATGCTTAGTCTGATAGTGAAAAACACTCGTTTAAAGCTTCAATTGAACTCTTTAAAAAAACAACGCATGTCGGAAAATGTACATCTTATGCACATGTTTACCTAAAAGAAAAAATCCCTGTATTTATATTGTAGACAAATAGTTAAATTCTGGCAACAAAAAATATATATTCATGTTATTTGCAACTACATAACTGGTTTAAATGATTATTATCAAAAATCAAATATCGTACATGACTGTCGCGTGCTGCGCTCCTTAATTTGGTAAATTGCAATGAAGCACACAAAAGAAATAGATGCGAACACGAGAGGAGGTCTACCCTCTAAGCTGGGTATGCGACACTTCAAGCTGAGTAGGCAAAGCCGTACAAAAAATGAAAAATTACAATAACCGAATTTGAACTCTAGACGCTAAGCTGACTAAGTGCCTCGGTAATCAAATCGTCGAGTGTCGCACATTCAATTTGGTAAATAAATGAAAAAGGCATTTTTCCGACTCATGAACATATACCGGCATTCCACATTCCTATTCAAAACATGAATCCAGAAATTCACTTATATTTGAAGAATGTATTGGGAAATATTTTAATAATGTCTTTCTTTGTTGTGCATCAACAACGTAATCAGTCCGCGGCAGAAAAATTACATTCGCAATTTAAGGCCGCGCACCGGGAACCCGTGTCGCGACAAATGCCGTACACGAATTCTACATATCAAACCCAATTTCTTTTCACATGTTTTTGGAAATTACAGTATAATTTTAAGATATTACTAAAATAGCACGATGCTGCCCCCTATTTATTAAAAGCATAATCAAAATTTACATTGCTCTTATGGAGATTTCTAAGCAACAATTAATTTTATTTATCATTTATTTTAGATTAATATATTTAATACAATATGTTTATAATATTTACTTCAATAAATTCAAGCAATATGAAGAAGAAATAATGTTTTCTATGGAAGTATTGCACGGATTTATGTGATCATTTTAGAGTGTTCCATTAGTTGATTTATATATAATTTAAGAAACAGTTTTTTAAAAAAGGAATAATGTCAATTTATTCGCATAGCTTCAATGTGCAATATGTATAAGTTTCAAAGATCTATTTTCATTATTGTGGAAGATTAATCATTCTTCGTTCTTATGGCCAAATAACATGTAAATTTCTGAACTTAAAGTTAATTACGTGAATCAAATGAAATTATGTCTATGTAAATTAAATGCCTTCAAGACCAAATATCTAGATCGCTATCTAGATCTTTGGTCTTAAACGTATTTAATTTATGTAAACATTATTTCATTTGATTTTCGTAATTAACCGTAATCGTACACAACAAATACCCTAATACACGAAACACGAAAAATCATTTAATTTGCATGCGTGATAATAACTAAAAAAATTATTCAGTGCACGATGTTATCACATTAGCGTTAGTAAACATGAGAATGCTGTCAGCACACTTTGGAAGATGGAATTTTGTTGATTTTACGACGCAACCTGTTCAGCCATTACGCCGTTTGTGTAATCCTGAAAAAAAGCAATAACATTCGCAAATTTTTACATAATTGCATTTAATTAGTTGTTTACGTACATAAATAAACATTTGCCTTTTAGAGAATTAGGCTAACTTAAATGAAGTACGTCATATATTTATGAAAAAAAACAAATTCCACTTTTCACAAAAAATGTTTAAAAAAAAAATGAATAATACAAGTAGAGACAATAAAATTTGATAAAAATAGGAGAAATGACTCCATTGAATATTACAATTTTATTCAAAAGAGGTATATAAATTAAAAAAATACGTTAAATAATATTAATATTAATTAATTAAAAAATCGTGATGTGTATACTGAAATGCACATTTCCCTGTATTTATCTTTTCATTTTATTGATTTCAACATTTGTATACTATATGTTGAAATCAATAAAATGAAGAGATAAATTCAGGGGATAAGTATACATATCACGATTTTTGAGGTAGATTTTCTGAAATTCGTTTGGTTAAAAAATGTCAATAAAGCCTCTAACGAGTGTTCCCAATCCAAAATTAAGCAAAATTTCGAGTTTAGAAAAACCTAAAAATTTGGTTTGGTCACTCTGTAAAGCGGAGCGATCAAACCCAATATTCTGGCTTTTCAAAATTCGAAATTTTACTTCATGCGCCACGCGTATAAAACACTGATTTAAAGTGAAGATCACATATTCAATAATTTTACAAATGTTTATATGTATGTAATATGTGAAAGCATACTTATAAGAAAAAAATCCTGTATTCCAATACTATACAAAAATTACAAATTTTAAATAATTAATACTATTTTAAATAAAATCGTCAAAACCAACACACATCATTAAATTTTACAAAAACTCCAGAACTGTAAAATTTAGGACAGATTAACGAAAATTTAAAAATTTACCAAATCAACAAAAATAAAAAATTCCAAAGAAATAATGAATACAGACATTTTAAAACTGTCTTTGAAAGCTAAACAAAACCAAATCACTTAACAAAGTTAAATGAATTACCATCTGAAGCACAATTAACTTTACTTTGACAATATGTTTACAGTTTTGCAAGAAACATCACAAATAATGAAGATATCGACAAACAAATTTTTAGGATTTTTTAAACTTAATATGTTACTTCATGCTTAATCTGGGAGTGGAAACACTCGTTAGAAGCTTTAAATTGAACGTCTTTCAAAATAAAATCATGCCTCAAAATATACACTGTATATATTGAGATATGTATACTTAAAAAAAATCTCTATATTCATATTTTATTATATTTAAATAATAAAAATATAAATTCAAACAAATAAATTACAGTTTGAAGACTCTACGAGTCTTCAAACTGAACATACGCATATAAAAAACAACTACGTCCAGGAAAAGTTGCCGTAACGTGGCTCCGTTGTGTTCTTATATAAAAATCACTAAATAAAAGCATTGTCAATCTTAGACTAGATAAAGGAATAACAAATTACAGAATAAAACCTTCATTTTTCAACTCAACGTACATTAAAAGTGAAATTTCGTTGAAGTAATAAAATGTTTATTATTTACTTTGGAAGCGAACATAAAAATGGTAAAGAAAGGTAATTGTATGTTTATTTAATTATGCAATATATCATTGAAAATAATCAGCGCTTACATGAATTAAAATGTTATTTTATTTACATTTAAACCACGATAAGTAGTACTTATAAATTGTTTAGTGTCTATTACTTAATTTTTATTGTGAAATATTATACATATTATTGAATTTGACACACGTTTTAAATGTTTGACTTAATTAATGTACAAAATATGTAATGATTTATAAATAAATGTATATACCGGGTGGTGCATTTTGGTGGTGCCACATGGAAAACATTTTTATTTGAAGGAATATTACCTTATTAATAAATCATTTGCGAATAGATAAATCAATTTTCTCTTCTTCTCTTAATCAATCTTCTCATCAATTAAAAGACGAAATAGTAACTCTGTCTCGCCAAAAAGGTTCATCCCGAAAACGGTTCATCAATAATTAGTTTTAATCTCTAGCTACTTTCTTCTGCCCTATATACGCCGTCGAAGAGTGGTTTTTGACTAATTATGCATACATATTTTGATATCTTCCTATTATCCATTGTTATCTGTTTTATCTCGTTCCACGTCTGCCTAAATCTACAATATATTTGTTCTATCAATGTCGTCCTCGGTCTAGCGATGTTCTTAAGCATAGCTATACTGATGAGAGAAAAATCTCGAAACGCATCTATAGATAGCTAAAGACTCTTTCTCTGTGATAACCTAAGATTATTTCAGTTAATATTCATTCTCCATCATTTTTTCAATTTATTTAAATTTCCTGTTTGTTCATTTAGTTTGGTAAGAGAATAATTTGATCTGATGTTACATTTTGCATGCACGTTGTCCCCTGATATTTTGAATATGAGTAATGTAATGTGTTTGAAGGCACTGTGATTTTGTTCTTCTCGATTACTATAACAGGTTGCCATGATTGTTATAGCACAATGCATGTTAATTTGACTTAGCTAACTTCAAAGTTGATACACTTAAGTGAAGTTATTTTTTTTTCGAAATGTTAGCAACGGAACAGAAAACTCAAATTGTTAAATGGTTTTATGGTGGACATTTCATGAATTGAATCGCAAATAATTTATTTGTTTTAGCATTCGATGTGACAGTAAACAGAAGTTTGGCCTAATATTAAAGAATAAATTAAAAACACTTAGCTTGTTGCACTATTTGTTTGGTCTTTCATGTTATACATTTGTTTGAGGAAACTGGTTTCGTAGATCCACCATGTAAGTGCTCAAAAGAACGGAGGCCTCAAAGTGAAGAAGCTAAAATGCGGGAAATTATGGTTCACAATATGATAACAGAAAATGACACTTTATCAACAAGAGCCCTTGCAAAAAATACAAAAATGAATGCTGGAACATCAGAAGTGCGTAGACTACTTAAAAGGAATGGTTTTAAGTCTTTTAAAGTTAAAACGACACAAGAAGTTTTCGCGGCTGGAATTTTGTGAAGATGTGATGGATTGGTTCCCCATTTTATTACAAATTAGAAATGTCTACTTATTTCCCATTATTTAGTGCAATAAAATATTTTACCACGAGCGTGGTAACTTAGCACCAACTAATGCATTCAAATGGCAGTATTCAATATTTCAGGAGACAAGACATTAGATTACTCATATTCAAAATTTCAGGGGACAACGTGTACACATTATGCATAGAATAGTAAATCTGTTGTGTACCTCAAATATTCATTGTTTATTTTATTTATTTATTTATTTAGAAAACGGAAAATCTAGAATTTTATACAATGATTACAAAATATATATAACTTATATCTAATTCCGAAATTCTATTTACCTAAAAATAGGTACATTATGCACAATAATGAGGAATGTTTAATTCAATACCTGTCGAGTCATTAGCTCGAGAAGTATTAGTTTCTATAAATATTTGTAAAAGTCTCAAGGAGACTACATTTTTGCAGAAAGTCGATATTAATTTTAATTAGTTTTTATATTTTGTTAGGTTAATACATTTAGTTAATGTACTGACTTTTCATAGCAACTACTATTTTGAGGATTTATTTGCTAATATTTCTTTATCCTTTTAAAGCTATAACTTAATTAAAACTGAATGCAAAACGAAACAAGTGCTTCTGAAATCTTATTATTAAGTAAGAGAATGACTTTCATCAATTAAGTCGAACAATAGAGATAAAAACTAACGTTCAAATTATCATATGGGATTTCTCTATGATGCAATTTGAAACTCGACACAGGGTATGTTATAACATTAAACATGTTCCAAGGGTTCTCTAGGTTCCAATTCACCTTTGTATTCCATAATTTTTATGTCCATGTCTGTTTCCTCTTGGTATTTTTTTCTTATTGTGTTTTTTTCATTTTATATATTCTGTAGTATTCCTATACTTAATTTCGCGTTAACAAGCCCATGTTTTGTATTTAGTTCTGCCGTGTTTTCTGTGAATATGTTTTTTATCTTTTGTCACATTTCTAGTACAAGGCTAGGTAGTCTATAAGGGTTTTTCATATCTCTCCTCATTTTGATGCTAAACTGTCTAGAAATTATCAAGTCATGTATTTATTTGTCAGTCTGTTACAAATTCTGTTTAGTGTGTCTTCTCCATGTCTCCCATGCATTAATCTCCGTTGTTTTGTTTATTTCCTACTCTGGCTACGTCCAGCTGTTCCTTGATAAATCTTCTTAAAAGCCCACTTCGGTAAAACAAACATAAATCATAACATTTTACAAAAACTTCAGAACTGTGAAAATTAGGACAAATTAATATATGTAAAAATTTACCAAATCAACAAAAATGCAAAATTCGAAACGAGTAATTGATTAGTAAAAATGTATTTGAAAGGTAAGAACTGCTGTGACAATAAATTTAATATAATAAGAGTAAAAAAGTGTTCCACTTGTGACCATCTTTGAGCAAATACGAAAAGTAGACTTTACATTTTAAAAATCATAATTTCAACTTTTTTTGGCCGCTTCCATATCCAATCAGTTTTAAAACTTCTCTCGCATGTTACATAGTAGAGTATTATAACACTATTTTCAAGTTTATTACTCAGTTAAAAATGTATCCTTTCATTTAACGTCCATTTAGTTATTATAGAATAATACCAAATAGATTAGTTACCTATTATCGTAATATCGATTATATTTTAAATTGTTTATAGAAAAATAATCGATAATCGTTGTCGTATTATCATATTAATAAATACTTAATCTAAAAATAACTGAACACGGAATACACACTTGTTTGGCCAATATTGATTATTTCCACCCACTTCGTATAGCTAATTCTGTCCTATTTAAATTGTAGATGATTGTGCAATTAACAAAGCAAACTTCGATCTAAATGTTCCCGGACCAATAAATTTCCGCACTGATAATTTTATTTTGTTTATCTGTACTGCACTAAGTTGAAATGAGTTTAAGTTTGTGATGTCACAATTTGGGTTAGCCTAACTTCATATTTACAATTGCAGGTGTCCAGTTCCAGATTCCGTGTAAAATGTGCTACACTAGTTCATGTAACGAACAGACCTATTGACTTGTTTTTGAGCGAGAACCGTCCAATCGCTTTGCTTTCTTTATTTTACAAAATAATTGTAACATACTGAATATTATTGGAAAAATAAATTTTACTAAATAATGTACATCACACTAAATCAATGATTCACACGTATTGCGCATGAATTAAATATTTCGAGTTTAGAAAAGCCTATAATATTAACTTTATTATTTTTAAACATTTTTGATGTTTCATGTCAATGCAATTGACATTGCTTTATCTTTTAACTAAGCGTACTTAGCTATAGCATATGTTCTGTTCCTCCTGATCAAAATTTGAGCTATGCTTATGCCTGTATTAATATAATATATACTGCCAAAATACGATCGGTTTTGTAAAATTTAAAATTTTCTAAGATATGTTTACTTCACAGTCCATGCATCAAATCTTTCGTTTTCATTTGTCTTATAGGGGTACTTTACATATATCGTATATTCAATTAATAATATTCATAATAAATATAATATATAATTTCAGAGTGCCAACCTACAATATTTTCTATGGCACTCTATAATCTGTTTTTATTTAATATGACCAATCAAATTTGACATTTCAAGAATTTAGTGGTGTGATGCTGGTTGTGTGTTTTAAGTTAGGACAAGATTAATCACATGTTTTGTGTAAATCAACATTTAATTTGTAGGTTATGTAAAGGGAATCTGACATTAATATGACAATTCAATTTACTTACAAAGATTATCATTACAAATGTATTTACCTATCATCGCCTCAAATTATTTGTATCCACTACCAATTTAATAAAGTGTCTCCGAGGATCAGGTAAGATAGAAGGATCAGGTAATAATCCTTGCTCAGGAAGAAGAAAAAAAAAGTTATAAATACAAAGAATTTTTCTTTTAGGTATACGTGTTTCAATTTATCAATGGACATTTTCAGACATTCGTGATCTAATTAAAAACTTACAATTTGAAAACTCTAACGAGTGTTTTCCACTCCCAGACTAAGCATGAAGTAAAATTTCGAGTTTAGAAAAGCCTGAAAATTTGGCTTGGTCGCGTAGCGCAGCGGAGCGACCAAGCCAAACACTGATTTAAACAAAACAAAACACTGATTTAAAGTGAAGTTCAAAATATACTTCGACTCAGTTCTGATCACGTGTTTATTAATTTTACAAATGTTTATATAGAATATGTGAATGTATACTTAAAAGAAAAATCCCTGTATGTGTTGTAAAGTTGCAAGTTGTAGCGTTCTCTTTTTTGAAAATCTCTGCATCGTGGCACTTTGTTTGACAAATTATGATTTATTTGTCACATTAATAATCATGTACCAACACCTCAAAACTTGATGTTTAAAATACCCTACTGTTAAAGCAGGACTGCAACTGTTCGCAGTAAATACACCCTAAGTTTGGTCATATTAAAAAAAACAAAGTATAGGTGTTATTTGAACATACGACACATGTGTCTATACAGAAGATTCAATTTATTGACTTTTTAATGGCTTCCATCACATTTAAATTTCCATTGCGTAAGATTACAGACAACCCAAGTAATTACACCCAAAAAAACGTTTTTAATATTAATTTATTAAAAACATTCATGCCATATTAAGTTTCCAATTACTTTACTTATTTCCATATTTATAATTGTTGAATAAGGTTTTTATAAGTTGCACTTCTGTGAATAATTTTCTTTTTTTGGGTAGTGCAAACCGTAAATTAAATAACACGATTAATTATTCAATAATGGTACACATTTCACATGGTAACACATAGCAGATAAGATGTTATCACGCTGTGTTGTAATGTTCATATTACTCAAATGAGGCGCAGTTGCATCATGTGATAAAGGCTTTTTAATCCGATCGAAATTTCAAAGTAGTAAACAAATTATGTTTTTTTATTGTGCCTAAACAAAGCATATTAATTTCTTAAATAGAGTGTCCAGTCCTGAGACGTTTGCGAGATTAAAATTTGAAATTCTCGATCTGAGATCATAATTATCCTAAAATGTACCTACATTGTATAGTAGACAAGTTGTTAAACAGAACATCACAAAATGTCACGAAACGCGATTCGTGCGGCCAATATCACACGATGTCACGAAATGCGATTCGAGCACCCATTCAGTATAAGGGAAAACCAAAGAAAACCACAAAATTCGGACATTCTGTTTATACTACCATATTCTACAACAAGGCCGTAGCCAGGGGGGGATATGGGGGTTCAACCGCCCCCTCTCACCCCGAAATTATAAAATTATCAAAATGTTAAATGTTTATATGTAAAAGCGGCCCTGTAATAGGAAAACAATATTTTTACCATTAAAACCCCCTCCGAAATTGTTTAACCCCCTCCGATTTTGTTTGGCTATAGCCTTGTTCTACAACCGCTAGCAATGCAAAATTTCAATTAATTCAAATAAACCAATACCCCGCAAATAATTTAACGATCTAGAGTTTATTCTGTAAAAAACATAAATATTACACTTTAAAATTCTGCTAAGATTTAATAAAATCATGTTTATTTTTGTAAATGCTAAAAGTTCAAATTTATTTACATTACATCATAGACATAATAATCTGCGTTTATAAGCCAAAATACACGTGTGTCGTGAATGTCAAAGTCAGCACAAATAGTGTCCAATGTTTTTTCCGATTTCAAGCTGTAATAAAAAAGTGTCTCAAAATTATCATATATTACGTCACAAGAGTGGTATGCAGCATATTATATATGAGCGGATATGTTGCGTACGAGCCGCGCAGCGGCGAGTGAAGTATTCCGCGAGTATGCCAGTATAATTGCCATACTACTCGAGAAACGTACGATACTTTACCTACGCCCTAGCAAAATTAACAATAAGCATAAAGGAATAACTTATTTATTCAATAATTTTTGACAGTAACATGATATTGATGAAAACTAAATTACTACTGTGTGCGGTAATCAATCAGCTGTTCAGCTGTCAGCATGTAATATATTTGTCAAAGCTATTACGTGCATGTGTAGGTAATGTAAATCATACGCGTCAAGATAACAGTGTGGTATGATGCAGTTACTAGATAGGGCGTAGATAATAGTATATTACGTAACGAGAGTGGTATGCAGCATATTACATATGAGCGGACATGTTGCGCACGAGCCGCGCAGCGGCGAGTGCAGTATTCCGCGAGTATGTAATTGTCATACCACTCGAGAAACGTACGATACTGTACCTACGCCTCAACAAAATAAACAATGAGCATGAAAGAACAACTTATTTATTGTAATAATTTTTAATAGTACCATGACAATGATGAAAACTAAATTACTACTTGATCAATATACAGAGAATACAGCTGTACATTTTCCGACATATGTTGTTTTTAAAAGAGTTCAATTTGAAGCTGTAAACGAGTGTTTTTCACTCCCAGACTAAGCTTGAAGTAAAATTTCGAGTTTAGAAAAGCCCCGTGAAAATTTGTCAGGGTCGCGCAGCGACCCGAGGCAATTTTTCTGGGCTTTTCTAAACTGGAAATTTTACTTCATGCGCCACGCGTATAAAACACTGATTTCAAGTGAGGCTCAAATATACCTAATGTTCACAATATTTTAGTGTTTTATACGCGTGGCGCATGAAGTAAAATTTGGAGTTTAGAAAAGCCCAGAAAATTTGTCTCGGATCGCTGCGCGACCCTCGACAAATTTTCACGGGGCTTTTCTAAACTCGAAATTTTACTTCATGCTTAGTCTGAGAGTCGAAAACACTCGTTTAAAGCTTTAAATTGAACTCATAAAAAAAACAACAAATAAATAAAGATTTAAAGAAAATAAGCTGAATTTGGAAAACGTATACTTCAAAGAAAAACTCCGTGTACATCAAACAAATGTCATCTGGTTGTACGGTAAGTTCAGCTGTCAGCACGTAGTTTACTTGTCAAAGCTATTACGTGTACGTAATGTCAATCATACTTGTCAAGATGACAGTTTGGTATGATGCGGTTACTAGATAGGGCGTAGGTAAAACGTATTTACTTCAAAATGTTTAGAAAATATGCGATAGAGACAACGCTGTCAATATGTCTGACTGCATGTCCCAAACAATCTCAAATAAATTGTTTATTACGGTTACCAATAGGCAAAACATTCTGGGACGCCCTGTATTTTATTTCAAAAGTAATGATATTTGAAGGTTATTACATTGATTGTTTCTACCATTAAATTTTGGCCACCCCAAAATTTTGGCCGCCCCAACATTTTGGCCGCCCCAAAATGTTGTCCACTCCAAAATTTTGTCCACTCCAAAATTTTGACCACCTCAAAATGTTGGCCACCCGTGTTTTTCGCACATAGAAACACGACGTTGGAGGTGGCCTGAGGACTGTTGTTCAGAAGAGGGTAACATATTTTACAACAGTAGCTTAGGTTAGAACAATATTTTACGATTGTTGACTTTGAGGAACGTTTACAACAGAATTAAGTCGACTATATTGATGCTAAAACTAGTTTTGAAATTGTTTATAAAATATTAGATGATAATATAAGAATTTCAAAGATACTTGCCAGATTGACTGTAATCTGTAATTTTAAGGTGAAACAAACACCAAACATTTGTTAAGACCATCTAAATTACAGGAGTTGAGCTGCCAAAGAAATCACTATCCACTACAACGAGGCAGAGGAGGACGCTGCCCCAAAGAGATTCTCTTTAGCCCAAAAAATTTGATTAATAGATTTTACAGAAACATAGGAGGGAAATGTAGGTTACGTCCCTATGCCTTTTTTTTCTACATACAGGGTTATTCAAAATAAGGGAACAGAAGGAACCACTCTTTGGTTTGATTTGATGTATGTAGTCTTGCTCTATCGGGCAAAAGTTTAACTCCCTTTCAACCTGACTAGATATACATATGACGGCAATATTTCGCTGGCGGTATTTGTTTCACAGACACCTGTTTATTTAATATCGGACCCCCCTCGTATCTATCAAGTACAGGGTTATTTAAAAAGAAGGAACAGATTTCAAACATTTATTTTTTCCAAACTACAAAAGATAGAAACACAATTCGAACGTGCCTAGTAAGAGAAACGTTTAATTTTTATGCATTCAATATGAGCACCATGTGTTACATGACAAATATCAAAACGGTGGCTCATTTCTTGCCAAACACGAATCAGCTGGTCTCTAGTTATCGAATTCACAGCTTCAACAATTCGATGTCGCAGATTTTCAATCAGGCATAGGGGGAATAAAAACACTGTAAATCTGCTTATGACGAAGCGATTATTTATTAAACTGACGGCGAAAAGCACATTGAACTTCAATAATATACTCTAGTTATGCTAATTGCAGCATGCAAAATGCTGTTTCTTGTTGTGTCGCCATTTTATTATATTTACGATAGCGCAAGACCACACACGTCAAATCAAACCAAGGAGTGGTTGACATAGTGGCACTGGGAGGTCCTCCAACACCCGCCATATAGTCTTGATCTGCCCCCTTCAATTTTTATTTATTCAGGTCCCTGTAGAAATTTTTGCCGGGAAAGCGCTTTGCAAATCAATAGGAATTGCAAGACACAGTTGTGGACTACTTTAATGGACTTGATACGCAACACTACCATGAAGGGATGTTCAAACTACTGTCGCGCTGGGATAAATGTCAATCATTATCTTTATGGAGTTATAGTTTTTTGTAGAATGTAATAATTATTTTCTTTAAAAACATATGTTAGTAAATTTTGGCCTGTACCTTTAATTTCGGACCCCTTCGTGCAATTTGGATTTACGAACGCTTCGCTCTGCCTGGCGAATACAAATCTTAAGGCTTCTCTAAAATTTTTCTTTATATTTAACCCAGAAGTGAAATTACAAGTTTTTGTGACTTTTGTGCAGGTCAAAATATATGCTTGTGGTAGGTGAAAATCCAGCCCTTGTAGGTTAAGACATAGCCTTGTTACAGGCCAAACCTTGTCTCAGCTTAAAATATTGCCTTATCGTAGGTAAAAATGTTGTCCTATCGTAGGTTAAAATATAGCCTTATTTCAGGTCAAAGTATTGCCCAGTCATAGGTCAAAATATAGTCTTGTTACAGGTCAAAATCGGACCTTATTGCAAGTTACAATATAGGCGTAAAATTGGTCAAAATACAGCCCTGCTCATAGAGAAAGTATTATGCCCTGCTGCAGATAAAAATATTGACTTATTACGGGTAGAAATATAGCCTTGTCGCAGGCAAAAACACAATATCACAGATCGAAATATAATAAATATGAAAAGAGATTAATTTGAAGTTTAAACGAGTGTTTTCCACTCCCAGGTTAAGCATGAAGTAACATGTCAAGTTTAGAGAAGCCTGAAAATTTGGTTTGGTCGCGTAACGCGCAGCGCGGAGCGACCAAACCAAATTTTCAGGCTTTTCTAAACTCGAAATTTTACTTCATGTACCACGCGTATAATACACTGATTTCACTCGTTCACAATATTTCAGAGCTTTTAGTGTTTAATACGCGTGGCGCATGAGGTAAAATTTCAAGTTTAGAAATGCCTGAAAATTTTCAGGCTTTTCTAAACTCGAAACTTTACTTCATGCTTAGTCTGGGAGTGGAAAACACTGCTTTTAAGCTTCAAATTGAACTTTAAAAAAAGCGTATGCATATGTATACCTAATAGAAAATGTCCCTGTATGTATACTTAGGAGGTCCAGCATAGCACCTAAATAGGAGGCGTCTGGGGCAGACCTGAGTCTTCGGACGATGTATGTTTGAAGGGGACGATTGTCCAAGTCGAAGCTGTAGACCTTCTTGAGGTAACCTCTGTGTCCCTATCTTGGATAGGAATAAGTTACACACGGCGGGGTTGACTCAGCCCTGGTGCTTGTCGCAGTTAAATGAGGAATCGGGGGTGGGCCTTGAAAAGCCCAGTGGTGCCTACTCGCCCCTCCGGTCCACACGTGGGTTGGTCTCCGGCGGGCAGTGGTTCGCAGATATGGCGGTGATCCACCGGTCCTTAGACGGACGCTCGAAAGGTATACATCGCAAGGTAAAAACCTGAGCACACCAAGTCTGTATCTATACTTAAAAGAAAAATTCACTGTTTTAACAGATTAATCCGATGACTATTTGCCAAATCTACTGAATGCGCATTCGATTCAACTAACATTCTTGTTTCAGGTTACACAATATCAATGTAAGTGCATTATTTATTTTTGTAAAAATTGGAATTATACCACTACGTTTTCGCATGTTCCATTTAAAAACCAGACATATTATAAAGTTTTCTGTCTCTCTTCACACACGCAATCTGATGATATCAAACTATTTTCGTATTACATGTATTGGTGCAGAAAGCACTACAAAACCATGGGACACCTCTCGTAAATCGTACCTTACGTTGTTTTTCTGACGTACCACTTTTTGGTGTTTTTTGAAGTACGATTTTTCAACTTATTATTTTTGAACGTACCTACTACGTTTTTTAATACGCTGTTAATTGCTAACATTGTTTTAGCATTAAAATAATTTTCATTATCAGAACTTAATAAAGGCATTTTAAAGAAGAACAAGAGGCATTTCATCAAGAAGCAAAGGAAGTATAGAGTTTTGATGTTATGAGAGCAATACACAAGAGCATCCGTAGTTAGAAGTTAGCTCGTCATCATTGTGTCATAGGGTAAGGTCAGTACTTCTGAGATGTACTGACCTTACCCTAGGATACAATGATGACGAACTAACTTCTAACCACGGATGCTCTTGTGTATTGCTCTCACAACAACAAAACTCTATACTTCCTTTGCTTCTTGATGGCATGCCCCTTGATCTTCTGAGTCTGCGCCTGCCAATTACTGCACTTCCTCTGGTTCTTGATAAAATGCCTCTTGTTCTTCTGTGTCTGCGCCTGCTAATGACTGCCCTTTCTCTGCTGATGATTGAATTTCCTGGAATTTCCCTTGCAATATTCACCCTTGATGATTGGTTATTTCTCAGAAAGAAATATATCCGGTCCAAATTATTTGTGTAAAATGTACATAATTACGTTTAAACCGATTTTTTGAATATTACAAGAGGGATCTGTCCTTGATTACATTTAGAAATTGTATATTATATTTTCTGTTATAACATATCTATGGATATGTCCATTGAGCGCTTTTATAATATAAAAATTATTAAATAGCGAATATCGAGCACGCTGTTAATTGTTAACATTGTTTTAGCATTAAAATAATTTTCTTTATCATAACTTAATAAAGGCATTTTAAAATTGAAAAAAAGTTGTTGAAATAAAGTAAGGTTTCAAAGTTCGAAATTCGGGACGCTGGAGGTTTAGGTTAAAACATTGGGCCCGTTTATCATAGACAACAGTTGAGAGTTTACTGCCAACTGTTGGGGAATTCTCTGATGACCGGATTGTTAATCGTGAACGTGTTTGAGATTTTTGCAACCGTACAAAATAGACCGACCGAAGTACCGTTCATTAGAGACCAACATACATCACAAACAAATCCAAACATGTTGAATGTTGAACATTTTGATGAACGGGCCCATTATTACAGTAAAGGACTGCTCGCAGCCTAACTTCAGGGTAGACCACAGCACCAAGTTACACAAAATTATAAATACAAGGGATTGCACAACAAAGTCACCTTTTAGTAACGGATGCATATTACCTTGGGTCTCTGGCCTACCCTGAAGTTAGGCTGCTAGCCGCCGCTGACGGTAACGTATGCATAACTAATATTATCTATCATCAGCACAGAAAGGGCAGTCATTAGCAGACGTAGACACAGAAGAACCAGAGGCATTTCATCGAGAACCAGAGAAAGTGCAGTAATTGGCAGGCGCAGACTCAGAAAAACAAGAGGCATTCCATCAAGAAGCAAAGGAAGTATAGAGTTTTGTTATTGTGAGAGCAATACACAAGTTCAAAATGTTCAACATTTAACATGTTTGCATTTGTTTGTGATGGATGTTGGCACCTAATGAACGGTACTCCGGTCGGTCTATTTTGTACGATTGCAAAAATCCCAAACACGTTCACGATTAATAATCCGGTCATCACAGAATTCCCAAACAGTTGGCAGTAAACTCCCAACTGTTGTCTCTGCTGAACCCATGAACACCCGATTTTACAAAACTTTTTTGTCGAAACATAGGTATGTATTTTGACGATAAAATTACGAAAACAATTAAAAAGAAATTCATGTTGCGTATCCATTTTATACTGGAAACAAGCATGAAATCGCAAAAATAGGATAAATCTACAAAAAAATTAATTGACAATACGAATTGTGGCTAAACGGTAAGTTTTCAACAAAAACGGAATTGATATTCATAATTTTCACCTACAAAAGCAGATAGTCCCCCCTAAAAAAAAAAACAAGAAATCCGGTGTACACAATATTCAGTTTAGCCATATAAATCAAATAATTCTCGAAATGATTTTTGTTTACTTTCCCCCATATGCAAAACAAAGGGAAAGTATTGTTTTCTCGAAAATCTTCAAATCAAAAATGAATGAAAATGTTGATTGAACAATTTTTTAAAATGTTTGTTTGTCCTTCTGTAATTTTGTCTTTCTGTCGCCATGACAAAATCTAAACCGATTGAGCTGTTTTACTCAATTTTATTTTTTCTATTAACAGCAAATGAATTTGAGTCAAAATAAACAGATATGTTTTAGAAATGATAAAATGATCAAATTAGACCAACAGAACATAAGATTGCAGACCCTTTGAGAGAATTAATGTTGACACTTGTTACAAGCGATCAACGCCATACTTTTATAAAATCCATAGATATTTTTAAGTGATGCACACATTTTATTTTAATGTGAAACAAAAATAAAATTCAGAAATTAAATTTAAAAAGTTTCTGTTGTATTCCGGTTATCTTCTGTAGGCACCTAGATATAGGCACCAGGAAATTCATAAATTGCGGTTTGCTCTTATCAGTTTGTATAGATATCTATGGAGATTTGATGTAAATTCAACAGCGGTTAGTTTAGAGAGAGAAAAAAACATCAAGGACCAGGAATAAAAATTAAAGCTAATTATTTTGACCAAAATGCTTCAAAATAATGATTGTACTAAATGTAACATTTGCGAATCCTATAACAATTGTTAAAAGTTTCTGATAAATTATCAAACAAGGGTGTGCCAACCCGTGGGTACACCGCAACCAGACGGCAGCATTCCACCTGATTTTCTAAGTTCTATAAAGAACGAGGGCGGCAAGTAATATTTCGCACCCGGCCGGCAAATTCTCTCAACGCTCCCACAATTAAAAGCTCTTTCTAAAATCATCATAATCATTGGTTAAGTTCAGATTTAATCCGTACACATCCTTTTTTCTGGTCATACTTGGATTCCCACCTGTAATTAGAGTAGAGTTTACCTGAGGAAGACCACAATTCGGATTGTTTTGTTGAGGAGCGCGGCGTGCAGACTATCGACCGTTTTCTCTGCAGCACTCGCGAGTCATGAGCACACCACGCCGTCACCCCATTGGTCCGCGCGCGTGGTCTGACATAGGGCCACATCCCGCATCAAATAAATACTAAGAATCAAAACATCGTGCTTCAGTCCGTGGATTCACTTTTCGCGCGAATCTACATGATTCGAGTTCGACTGTGCCCAAAACACATCATTGCTCTCTTGTGAGTTTGTTTACGTTGGATTTAACACTAAATTCGGTAAGTTTCAGTGATTTCTTCAGAAATCCTGCCGAAATTTTATTCAAAAATCGAAAAAAAGTTTATCGATTTATTGATTTTCTTTGGATCACATGAAATTACAATCCAATTTGTTTTAAATTATACAGGGAGTTTTTTATTTAAATTTTATTCAAAAAATCCTACTTACAGCTGTAAATCATCAGATATTCGTTTTTTTTTTATAAAGAGTTCAAATTAGGCTATAAGCCAGTGTTGTCCACTCCCAGGTTAAGCATGAAGTAAAATTTCGAGTTTAGAAAAGCCTGAAAATTTGGTTTGGTTTGAGCGACCAAACCAAATTTTTAGGCTTTTCTAAACTCGAAATTTTACTTCATGCGCCACGCGTATAAACACTGGTTTTAACTGAAGTTTAAAATATACACTTTAGCATACTGAGTTAGTAGCAAATTGTGATCTTCACTTTTGATCACTGTTTTATACGCGTGGTGCATGAAGTAAAATTTCGAGTTTAGAATAGCCAAACCAAACCAAATTTTCAGACTTTTCTAAACTTGAAATTTAACTTCATGCTTAACCTGGGAGTGGAAAACACTGGTTTATAGCTTAATTTGAACTTTTTATAAAAAAAAACGAATATATATAAATAAACTCGAAATGTTACTTCATGCTTAATCTGGGAGTAGAAAACACTCGTTTAAAGCTTCAAATTGCAATGTGTTAAAAAAACAACGAATATCGGAAAATTTACAGAATAAATGTTATTAAGTGAAGAAGAATTTTAATAATTTGAGAATGATAGGACACATTTTTATCATTATTTTTAAAAATTAATAAAACTAGTTTTCTAAATTATGCGAAATTTACTACTTACTTTAAAAATACTTAAGTTGTACGAATTTTCTACAATAATTAATATTGAACTTGTTGAACATTTTGTGAAGAAGCGCTTAGTTGTCAAAACAAGAAACACTTCCAAGAGAATATTCAGAGCATTTTTTTGTTAAGTATGAGTGCTTATGCGCTATAAATTAAATGTTCAGACATTACAGTTCAATTTATTGCTTCTAACGAGTATTTCCAATCCTTGATTAACCATAAAGTAAAATTTTGTTTTTAAAAAACCTAAAAATTTGGATCGGTCTCTCCGCGAAGCGACCAATCCAAATTTTCAGGCTTTTCTAACGCATATAAAACACTGATTTAAAGTGAAGTTTAAAATATACTTCTTAAATTTAATATTACGTCAATAAATTTTACAAATATTTATTTTGTCTAACCAAATATTGTACTTTCAAAATTCCAGCAATTTTCTTTGGTATATTTGATTAAAATCAAACAAAAGCAGTATATATTGAACTTCATTGTAAATTAGTATTTTATACGCGTAGCGCATGATGTAAAATTTTAAGTTTAAAAAAGCCTGAAAATTTGGATTGATCGATTGATCATAATATTACTACATGCTCAATCATTCAATGTAAACACTCATTAGAAGCGTTAAATTGAAGGCTTTTATACGATAAATGAATGCCTAAAAAACAGCGTATACATCGGGATATGTAAACTTAAAAGCAGGGATAAAATGCTTCTAAAGAGTGCAATTTAAACTGGATTTTAGAAGAGTATTTATGAGTCAAACTTCATGAATTTTTCTTCAAGAAGTTGATATATATATATATATATATATATATATATATATATATATATATATCGGATAAATATCGATATATATCCAAAATTTTGATAAATATCATGAAATTTCCGAACCATGCTTAAATGTATTATACTAGTATTTGATAAACATTATGATATTTTGATAAATATCTTGAAATTTCCGAACTCTGCTTAAATGTATCGTATGTTCAATTTAAAAAAACCTCTAGAGTGCTATGGAACATATTGTAGGTTGGCAACTCTGAAATTATATATTATAATTATTATGTCGGACGTTTTATATGTCAATTCCTAAAGCATGTAGCCAACTGAAATTTTAAAAAAGATTAAATCATAGCACTCTTGAGTTTTTTTTTTATTGAACATATCATATTATACTAGTAATTATTATATTATGATATTTTGATAAATATCATGAAGTGTCCGAACCCTGCTTAAATGTATTATACTAGTATTTCATAATTACATATAATTTAAAAAATATATATTAGCTTTGAGTAAACATTTCTATGTTTTCAACATTTGATTAATATTTCTTCAAAAAACAAGCTGTAATTGGAATCTGGTTAAAAGGACACTAAAGTTTAAGCGGACTGCAAATGGACGCTATGTCAATTATGCTCACGACAATAAACCGCACTTGTTGGTCATAATTGAGAGAAAAATGTGTTTTGCATCGTTTACAATGTTAGTAATTCAATTATTGTTATAGTTTCCACTTATTATTCTAAAGAATGAAGCATTTTGGGGTTATATGTGTGAAATTGATCTAGGGCAAGGCTGACCAACCTCAATTGATCCATTATCCTTTTTTTAGAACTCTTGTGTATTATTAAACAGAAAAGTTATATTTAACCATAAACATGCCGAAAAAAATTATAATTATAGTAAAAAAAAAACATTCTGATATTATTTAAAAAGAAACCAAAGGGGTTAAAAACGCTAAGTTTTTAAATGCTGATATACTAAATTATGTTATTGCAGAATTCCATTAGTACCATGCGATGTTGTACAAACAAAGTTAAAACGTTTTTTATTGATAAATGTTCATTTGTTTATTTAAACTTGTTATTAATACAATACCGTGCGATCATTTAAAATATAAATTAGAGTAAGCTTTGAATTTTAAATTAGATTGGCACTACTAACTGTTAACACATAGTTTACCATAACCTCAAATTTATTCCATCATTCAATTAGCATTCTGGACAACCGCACAAAAAAATGCCGCCTAGTCTAATTACAATTTTTTGTGTAATTAGACTAGGCGGCATTTTTTTTTGTGCGGTTGTCCAGAATGCTAATTGAATGATGGAATAAATTTGAGGTTATGGTAAACTATGTGTTAACAGTTAGTAGTGCCAATCTAATTTGAAATTCAAAGCTTACTCTAATTTATATTTTAAATGATCGCACGGTATTATATTAATAACAAGTTTAAATAAACAAATGAACATTTATCAATAAAAAAACGTTTTAACTTTGTTTGTATAACACTATTTATTTTTATGTGACTGCAGTTTTGGCAAATTTAGCTTGCAAATTTAGCTTGCCATTATGAAACTGCATTCACATAAAAATAAATTGTGTTATGTATGTATAACGAAGTAAAAGCCTCCACAATACAAAAAATGGTGATGTGTCCATCATAGTACTTTCCCCCGTAAATTGCGTATTAAATCACTTTTAAAATATTTGTAGCATTTTTATTTTCAAAATGTCTTCAACTACAACTTTTATTTGAAACATTTTTCAATTGTATCAACACATACTGACACAAACCAATGACTAGATAAAAAACACTATTTATTGAATATCTCAAAAACTAAGAGTGCTATGACAAAATGTGAATCTACAAAAAATCTTTAGTTTTTCATTTCCTACAACTTTTATTTGAAACATTTTTCAATTGTATCGACACATACACTGTCATACACCAATAACTAGATAAAACACACAACTTTTGAAATATCTCAAAAACTAAGAGTGCTATGACAAAAAATAAATGAACAATACATCTTTATTTTGTTATTAGCTACAACTTTTATTTAAAAGAATTTTTTGTTTGATGAACATTTATTGAAAAAATCTGAAAAAACTGAAAAACGCTAAGAGTAAAGTACCACTTCCGGTTTTCCGATTTTTACTAAAAGCTTTTCAGTTCTTCCGATTGTATCAAAAAGCTTAAGTTTCAAGTTTCATCTCGATATCTTTAGCGGTTTTTGCGGTACAGCGCACACAGACACACAGACAGACAGACAGACATTTTTCAAAAATGGTCTTATTCGACTCAGGGGACCTCAAAACGGATATTTCCGCTAAAATTTTTGATTCGAAAATTTTCACGAAAACAATACTTTCCCTTTGTATTACATACGGGGAAAGTAAAAAACACTATTTATTAAATATCTCAAAAACTAAGAGTGCTATGACAAAAAGTAAGTAAACAATACATCTTCATTTTGTTATTATCTACAACTTTTATTTGAAAGAATTTTTTGTTTGATGAACATTTATTGAAAAAATCTGAAAAAACTGAAAAACGCTAAGAGTAAAGTACCACTTCCGGTTTTCCGATTTTCACAAAAAGCTTTTCAGTTCTTCCGATTGTAACAAAAAGCTTAACTTTCAAGTTTCATCTCGATATCTTTAGCGGTTTTTGCGGTACAGCGCACACAGACTCACAGACAGACAGACAGACAGACAGACAGACAGACAGACAGACAGACAGACATTTTTCAAAAATGGTCTAATTCGACTCAGGGGACCTCAAAACAGATATTTCCGCTAAAATTTTTGATTCGAAAATTTTCACGAAAACAATACTTTCCCTTTGTATTACATACGGGGGAAAGTAAAAATGAACATTTCTTGGTATGACTGTGACTCTATTTTTTTTTTAATTATAGAATTTTCTCACTTAGGGCGCTCTTATATAGATGTGTTGAACGCGAGGCGGAACGGGAGCAGGCGCAAGCGTTTGCGTTTTAACACATGGATTTATATGAGAGTTCCTAGGCGGACGGGTGCGAGGCGGAGAAAACGTCAGCACCCGTTCGTCTAGGAACCCTCATATAAACCCATGTGTTAAAACGCAAACGCTTGCGCCCGCTCCCGTTCCGCCTCGCGTTCAAATCGTCCATATAAGAGCACCCTTAAACTTCCGCAAATAAAATATTATTAATAAATTAATTGTAATAAAAAATAAGTATCGAATCGAAAATTTAAACACTATTTCATTGATTCTCATTTTAACCTCTTACACTGGGTGATTCAGAATAAGTGTAAAAAATTAACATAATGTTAAGAGGCTCATTTGAACGCACCATTAAATAAACATAGATCCGATTTTCATTATTTACAAAACTATAGCTGAATAAAATTTTCAAAATAAAAAATTATTATTGATACAATTCATCAATTTAAACATAATGAGTAATAAAATAATATTATATAATGGCTAATAAAATAACATTACATTATGGCTAATAAAATAAGAAAACAAATAAAAAAAACATTAATACATTTGTAAAATTAATGAAAATGTGATCAAACCTAAGCAGTATATTTTAAACTTCATATTAAATCAGTGTTTTATACGCCTAGCGATGTTTCAAACCGAGTTGTCAGGCTTTTCTAAACTAGAAATTTTATCTAATGCGCCAACCGTATAAAACACTGATTTAAACTAAAATTCTACAACTACTGCTTCAGTTCTCACGTTAATAATTATTAGAAAAGTTTATCTCGTGTTATGTTTAAATTGTTGAACTCAATTTATTAATAATTATTTGTTTCATTTTAAATCAGCTGTAGTTCTGTAAATAATGAAAATCAGGCCTATATTTATGTAATCTGTTGCCTTTAATTGGGTCCTTAGACAAGATGTGATTTTTTTTCTGATCCACTCTGTATATTGTAATAGTATAACTTAATTGTCGAGGCAGTTAATAGTTGAAAGTTCATTTTCACTTTGATTTTAGTTTAAATAAAACAGTATTACTTTCGAACACTTTATTGTACTCGTGACAATTGTTTCGCCACACTGTGGCTTCTTCAGGCGAAGAATAGTCAATAATTATTCTTCGCCTGAAGAAGCTACACTGTGGCGAAACAATTGTCGCGAGTACAGTAAAGTGTTTGAAAGTAATAAGTGTTTTATTTAAACTAAAATCAAAGTTATAATAGTAATCCTATTTTGCACTAAATTAATTTGACTTAATTGGCAGCAACTTATTTATTTGCTTCGAAAACTAAGAAGCCTTCTATTTGAATTTTAGTATGTATACCGTTCGTTTTCTTTTATCGTGCTCACCATTGGGATCTCGTAAGCCAATGATGGTACGAAGTTGGTCAAATTAGACAAAAGTTGCAATATCTGATACTAAGTAAGAATATGTCAACAAATTTCAGCTAACATAATTTATTTTAAAAATATGGCAAAAAATATAAAAATGGTTGATAATTTATTATTATTAACTTTGTTGAAACTTTTGTCTAATTTGACCAACGTTGTATCATCATTTGTCTAAGAGATTCCAATGGTGAGCACGATAAAAAAACGAACGGTATACTTGAAAAAAAAAACAATATTTAGCTTGATATTAAATTATTTTCATTACATACTTAAGTGAACATAAAATAGTTTGATAAAACTACTAGAAATACAAACATTCAAAACTTGAAATTGTTTTCTTGGGCAAGCTTCGAGTAGTTTAGAAAAAAAAACTTTGAATACGCGATCATTGTTTTGTTTAAAAAATTTGGGAGTTTTTAGGGCGCTCTTATATGGACGTTTTGAACGCGAGGCAGAACGGGAACGGGCGCAAGCGATTGCGTTTTAACACATGGGTTTATATGAGAGTTCCTAGACGGACGGGTGCTGGCGTTTTCTCCGCCTCGCAAATATAAACCCATGTGTTAAAATGCAAACGCTGGCGCCCGCTCCCGTTCCGCCTTGCGTTCAAAACGTCCATATAAGAGCACCCTTAGTTTTCAAGAACATTTAACTAGTTTTTATTACTTGATTTTAAATTTTAACAAGTAGATTACAAATAAATCACCTGGAAGCAAAGGGACGTAAGTAACTAATAAAAATAGGAGGAATCCAGTTTTCGAGTTCAAGTTAAATTAAAACCAACAAACAAAATAGCAAAGTGGTTATGTGGATTTTCAGAAAATATACTTGATAGCAGTACCTAATAACGAAAGCTCTATATCTATTTGCTAATTAACAAATAAACTGTTTACCTTGCATGTAGTCCAATTACTTCTATTTTCAATGAAAAAAAAAAAAAATAAGTATTGTAAAAAAACGGTTTGTTTTAATTAAAATGAAAAAAACGCTTTTTAACAGCCCTGCTCTTGATATGATTTGAGGCACTTAGAAGCAAAGGGGTGTATTGCTTCTAAGCGCCTCAAATCATATCAAGAGCAGGGTTGTTAAAAAAAAAGTTTTTTTTTTCATTTTAATTAAATCAAACAGTTTCTTTTACAATAATTGTTTATTTCATTGAAACAGCATTTAAAACATTACCAATTAAACACGTGTTTAAAACATGTTTAAAACACATTTAGAACGTGTTTAAAACAGAACATACAGGGCATTTTTATTTTGAACTTACATATCCTGATAATTACAGCGTTTTTTAATTTGCGGGAATTCGTTGTTTCAAAGCTGTTAATCTGAGGCTTTTAACGAGTGTTTTCCACTCCCAGACTAAGCATGAAGTAAAATTTCGAGTTTAGAAAAGCCTAAGAATTTGGATTGGCCGCGTAGCGAAGCGGAGCGGCCAATCCAAATTAGGCTTTTCTAAACTCGAAATATTACTTCATGCGCCACGCTTAAAAAACTGATTTACAGTAAAGTTCAAAAAACACACACATACAAGAGCGATTATAGGCAACCTAATATACGTTACAGTTATTGGGTTGCCTATAATCACTCTCGTAAACAATTTGTTTAGCGCAGAATTTGACTCACGTTTTATTCACATCTACATATTAGATGGCTAAAGCCGTATATTTCAAACTTTACGATATTTTAGTGTTTTATACGTGTGGCGCATGAAGTAAAATTTCGAGTTTAGAAAAGCCTAATTTGGATTGGCCGCTCCGCTTCGCTACGCGGGCAATCCAAATTTTCAGGCTTTTCTAAACTCAAAATTTTACTTCATGCTTAGTCTGGGAGTGAAAAACCCTCGTTTAAAGATTCAAATTAAAATCATTTAAAAAAAACAACGAATGTCGTAAAACAAACAGTTTGTTTTTACAATATTTGCTTATTTCATTGAAACAGCATTTAAAATATTAACAATTAAAAACGTGTTTAAAACATGTTTAATACACGTTTAAAACGTGTTTAAAACGTAACGTACAGGGTTTTTTTCTTTTGAATTTACATATCTTGATAATTACAGCGTTTTTTTTTTAATTTGCGGGAATTCGTTGATTCAAAGCGGTTAATCTGAGGCTTTTAACGAGTGTTTTCCACTCCCAGACTAAGCATGAAGTAAAATTTCGAGTTTAGAAAAGCCTGAGAATTTGGATTGGCCGCGTAGCGAAGCGGAGCAGCCAATCCAAATTAGGCTTTTCTAAACTCGAAATTTTACTTCATGCGCCACGCTTAAAAACACTGATTTACAGTGCAGTTCAAAAAACACACACATACAAGAACGATGATAGGCAACCTAATATACGTTAGAGTTATTGGGTTGCCTATTATCACTGTTTTAAACAGTGAGTTTGACTAACGGTTTATTCACATCTACATATTAGATGGCTAAAGCCGTATATTTTAAACTTTACGATATTTCAGTATTTTATAGGTGTGGCGCATGAAGTAAAATTTCGAGTTTAGAAAAACCTAATTTGGATTGGCCGCTCCGCTTCGCTACGCGGCCAATCCAAATTTTCAGGCTTTTCTAAACTCGAAATTTTACTTCGTGCTTAGTCTGGGAGTGGAAAACCCTCGTTTAAAGATTCAAATTAAGATCTTTTGAAAAAAACAACGAATGTAAAATTTACAGTGGATGAAAGAAAAATTCGCTGTATTTAAAAATCACATTTATGCACACACAGTTGTGATATTTTATTGTAATAAGATGTTGTGTTTAATGATGTAATTTGAAATATCTTTAACAATTTAGCTAACATTTTAAAACAAAATCTTAATGAAGTAGTATAAAATATAATATATCAAATTTAAGAAACCTTTCAAACAAATTTTACGTTTAAAACATGTTTTAAACAAATTTAAGATTTAAAACACGACGGCTGTTTTGAAACATGTTTAAAACACTGTTTTAAAACGAAGTGTTTTAAACATAACAACCCTGATCAAGAGTGAAACCTACAAAAAATGCAATCAAACAAAACGTTTGCAAAATCACGAATATTGAATAAGACGACGAGATATTTGTTTTGTTTCAAAAACTAAGTAGCTTTAATTTTTTTCAAGTACCTACTTGAAAAATAATTTCTCCACTTGATATTTAACTTTACTTTAATAAAACACTTGATTTGTTTAGGTTTTAAAATTATGTTTATTGTACAACAATTGTTTCATCAGGTTTCATCGGGTAGATGGATGATATCATTCATCTACCTGATGAAGCCACTGTGTGGTGAAACAATTGTTGTAGTACAATAAAGATAATTTTGAAACCTATACAATTTTTTTGTTTTATTAAAGTGATGGGGTTTCGACCACTAATAACCTCAGCTATACAATTAATAAAAAAACTAGCGCTGATTGAAATACAAAGTTGTTTTTAAAATAATGAGCATCGCAATGTTGAATGAAAGATAAGATTTGGCTGATATTGTTCCACTTAGTCAAAATTAGTATATAATTATCGCCATACCACCTTTTGCGTAATTATATATTGTATGTTAATTGTAATATTTTAAACAGCCTTGTACATCCATTCATGTAATGGCGTAGTATGAATAAAGATTATTGTTATTATTATTATTATTATGGTGTCAGATGTCGCTAAGTTAAATTAGTTAATTCGGATTTATATATAGGAATTTGTGTTTTATTCATATAATTTGTGTTTTATTGATATTCATTTCATTGGATTAAACGCCCGATTTGACTAGTAAGTCTATGTTTGTATTTTTCTTACTATCCATAAACCAAAAAATTGAGATTTTAAAGTATACTAAATACATTTTTTCTCGTATTAATTCTGTCTATAACATAAACTACTAATTTTACTCATTAAACGTATACTTACACCATTTTATATTTCTAAGTGATGGGCTGATTATTCAAATGATAATTATATCACTTTTTGGAAAAGTAAAATTGTTTTAAAATCAAGTAAGAAATTATACTTATTGTATTAATTTACAAATAATTTCATAATCAGATCTTTCATATAGGAAATGTCGGACATTTTTCGTTTTATAGTTTTAATCAAGCAACTTGGAATAACCATATCAAATTATCTTGGGTAAGATTAGTTACTTATAAGCTGACACACATTATTCTAGTTCATTTCATTTGGCCTCAAAACTTATCGATGGGGACAATAGAAACAGCTAATAGTAAACGAGTACTACGATTATCTGTTATGTCGTTTTGTTTTACATTTCCGCACAATTTAACGTTTTTATCTTCACACATATTATTTACATTTTTATGTCATTATTGTTCGTGCTATAGTAAATTAAAGATTTAGATGTAACAAATATACTCGTTTAGTTCAGTACTGATTTATTCCACTAGGGTGCGTGTAACTCATAGCGTTTTCGGCTTACACGGAATCGGTGCGCATCGAACGCGGGCAGTGCCGCCATTCCACTGTCTTCGTTTTCAAACCGCGTTATTTTGTCCGCCAAAATAACTGCACTGGAAATGAAGCACTCACTACATGGGCCAGTGTCGCTTTCTTGCCCTCAGTCGGCTCAAATGTACATTTTTCCGTAAACAGTTCGGAAGCAGAAAACGCAAAACCTCGGCGAGTGCAGCACTAGGGCAGTAAGCAGAAAACGCTATCAGTGTTGCCAGAAGTGGCAATTTGATGAGCGCTTATTTTTTTTTAAATGTTCAGGCTTTTCTAAACTCGAAATATTTACATCGTGCACCAGACGTATTTAAACATTGATTTAGTGTAAAGTTGTAAAAACACTTTATTCGTCTTTAAATAACACAAAATCAACAGAAAAAATATTAGGATTGTTATTTTCCATTGACGATTTCTATTTCCACATATTCTGCTTGAATTTAATAAAGTTAACAGTAGGAGTAATACTTGCGTATTCGGAGTAAATTTGGAGGAAATAAAAGAGTAAACGAATATTCGCCAAATCTAATACGATTGCATATGTACTTAATGCCTTTTACTTTTAAACTAACGATATATACGATCTGTTTCTGTTAAAAAAAGAATTTATATTTTTTCATGTGAATTGAATTTAAATAATACTTTTTTCCTTGTTGTTTTACTATGGTCATTAAATCTAAATTACGTATACAATTTTTGGCGACATCTGCCGCTTTTGTGGCGACGACTTGTTTAAACATCTAGCAACACTGGTGCAACTCTTTCGAGGCCAATTAGACGCATCAAGAAATTTCCAGAATAATTGTGCTTACATCTTTAAAGACGTTAAATAATAAACTAACAGTATTACAACTAATTAATTAATGACTGAATGAATACATTATTAACTACGTTATAGATAAGGTAGCTATTATACAGGGTGATTCACGACGTTTTCCCGCCACTTAAGGAGTGTGTTCTAGGGGTCATTTTAAGCAAAAAAGTTTTTATAAACACTTGTCCGATTCTCAAAAATGAGCGAGTTATGGAAAACTTTATATGTTGGTTTATTCGCATCGTGCATGGCTCTATCTTTGATAATGCTAGCAGCGTTCAATCAAGGCGGCGCCTGTTATTACATCACTTTTCACGTATCGATTGCTGAGATCTGTTTAAGCGTAGGATAAAGTGCCTTCAAAATTGAATTTGTGTTCAGTATTCCGGCACCAGATACCCATAGACGTGTTTCGGACTTCAAGGTCCTCTTCAGTGTAGTCCCGACCCAGTGCCGGAATACTAAACACAAATTCAATTTTGATATTTGTTTTCTGGTTTCACAAACAAAGTTTAGCTCGTTCGTGGACGAAACAGTGACCTGTATATGCACTTTGTGCATTCGTTTCATTGACGATGCCACTATGGAGCATTAGATGGCGTTAGCTATCGAATCCATAAAGTGCCATGTTTGCATTTTCTGTAATGCCTTTTACATTTACCACGGAGAAGTACGCTGATATAGTGCTTGTTTTTGGTTTTGCGAAATGGAAATTCGACTGCTGCCGTACCGTAAACGTTTCCTAAAAAACGTCCTGTGTCGGCAAAAACATTTTTGACAACTTTTAATTTTTTTTCGGACAATTGGATCGCTTAAAAATTAGGTTGAGTGTAAATATTTAAAAATAAAAATTGTAAAGTTTTTCTCATAACTCGCTTATTTTTAAGAATCGGATTCGTAGTAACAGGAACTTTTTTGCTTAAAATAACTTCTAGAATACACCCCTTAAGTGGAGGGAAAACGTCGTGAATCACCCTGTATAATAGCCAGCTCATCTATAACGTAGTTAATAATGTATTCATTCACCACTGAAATTATACTAATAAGTATTAGCGAAGTTTGAAAATAAGCTATTAACATATCCATAAATAATAAATATCTATAAACATACGCTTATAACAAACAGTTTAAAATTGCCAAGGTTTCAACTAAATATCCAACAATTTAGTAGTCAGTTAAATTATAAGAAGTGAAAGGACATTATTAACATTAATTCATTTTTGGATTAAACAGTAAGCTTATATTCGAAATGTATGCAAAAACAGTTTTTGTTCAGGAAAAGAATGATTTTTTTTAAATTTTATTGGTTCAACTGTCCACGCAAACGTAAATATCTATATCATTTAAGTCAAGGCCGTAGGCAGGGGGGAGGAGTATGCCCCCCCCCTGACATTAAATATTAAATTTGTCTATGTATAAGCGGCCTCGTAAGAGCAAAAACAATATTTTTGCCATTAAAACCCTCTCCGAATTTTTTTAACACCCTTCGAAATATTTTTCTGGCTACGGCCTTGTTTCAAGTACTTAAAGACAAAATAACACTTATAGATAATATATAGGCATTAATACGGTTAATACTTTGTTCACTGCACTCTTGATGAAACGGCATTATAATATTAGGTAATTTCAAATTAAAACACTTGTTTAGTTTCATGTTATATTCAGTTTCCTGACACGTGTTGCGGTCAATGACGACTAGTTATTTTTGTAATTCCTTTGAGAATGGTCGTCATTGACCGAAACCCGTGTCAGGAAACTGAATACAACAACATGAAACTAAACAAGTATTTTAATTTGAAATTACCTAATATTATAGGCATTAAAGACTAAATAATCTTTATGTCAATACACTTTATTTAGTTTAACATGAAAGTAAACAAGTGTTTTAATTTGAAATTACCTAATATTATAGGCATTAAAGTCTAAATAATCTTTATGTGAATACACTTTATTTATTTACTGCAGTTTCGGAAAATTAGCTCGCCATATTGTAAAACACAATTTTAAACACTTACGATTTTATACAAAGTATATTAGTGTTGTCATTTTTAGCTAGATCTTTGAACTGTTGACTTGTATTTTATTCCTCATATCAGGGGCTCTCAACCTTTACAGGTCGCGCCCCCTTCATAACTCATGAACATTAAGCCAAGAGTGAACGCTTGGTATATTGAATTGTATATTTTTCTTCCTGCATACTTTTATTAACGAAAAACCGACATAGGTGGCAGTTTCGTGTAATCAAAACAGAGCCACGCCATTGAATCAATAACGGTTTGAGAACGGTAACTCTTTCACGCGATCACAATGGATAATTACACGAAACATTTAAACACACTTTTATACTCTTCCATCGGACTGTGAAGGAAAAATAAAAACAAAATTATTAATTGTAATGTAATAAATAATGGCAATAAAACGATTTCTGTGAATACGAAATTATGGTCACCAACACAAAAGTCATCGACACTAGAAAATTATGATTATGTTGTAATATTTAATTAACGGAAGTTCATTAACTAACTGTGTGTGAATGAAATTACCAATACTTTGTTGTACCGTGCGATTGTTTAAATTATGATTTAGAGTAGGCGGTATTTTTATTATGCGGTTGCCCAGAATGCTATTTAAATGAAGAAATAAATTTGAGGTTATAGTAAACTATGTGTTAACAGTCAGTAGTGCTAATCTAATTTAAAATTCAAAGCGTACTCTAAATCATGTTTTAAACGATCGCACGGTAAAATATTTAAAAAATGAATTAAATTAAATATGTGTAAAAATATGTATATGTTCAACGAAAAAAACCTCTAGAGTGCCATGATTTAATCTTTTTTCAAATTTAAGTTGGCTACACACTTCAGGAATTGACATATAAAACGTTAGACATATTAATTATAATGTATATTTTCAGAGTTGCCAACCTAGAATATTTTCCATGGCACTCTAGAGATTTTTTTTAATTGAACATACGCTATTTTACATTGGAAAATATAACTTAAAATTAATTAAAAAAAAAAACAAATATGACTATTCATATGATGTAAATTTAAAATCACTGTTCCAAAAATATTTGTATACTAAAAGCAGAGGGAAATGTTTACAAAAGAAAACACTAGAATCAATGTTATTAAAAAATGTTATTAATGCCGCAATAACATCAATATTTTTGAAGCCAAGAAAATAATTCTCCAAGAAACAATTAAGTAAATCGTCTGCATAAAATATAGACTAATAATAATAATATAGGCTAATAATAATAATATAATCTAATAATAATAATATAGGCTAATAATAGTCTGATTTTAAAATCACTTCGATTAAATAATAATATCTTCGTGATTCAATATTATTACCATATACAGAGAATGCTTCTTTTAAATATACATATTCCTTCGTATACATTGTAAATTTTCAGGCATTCGATGTTTTTTCAAAGCCCTTTCAGCCCTGGAACTTTTCTGGTGCCCAAATAAAGGCATATAATAATATGCATTTTTGGGCACGAGAAAAATTATTATAATCACTGTCTCAAATATGCAGAGAGTTTTTCTTTTTAGTATACATATATCAATATACTATATACGCTGTAAATCTTCAGATATTCGTTATTTTTACAAATATTACAAATTCAACTTTCAAACGAGTGTTTTCCACTCCCAGATTAAGCATGAAGTAAAATTTCGAGTTTAGAAAAGCCTGAAAATTTGGTTTGGTCGCGTAGCGCGAAGCGCGGAGCGACCAAACCAAATTTTCAGGCTTTTCTAAACTCGAAATTTTACTTCATGCGCCACGCGTACTAAACACTGATGTAATGTGATGTTCAGAATACACGTTTTTAGCATGCTGCTTTAGTAGAATATTTTGAACTTCACCTAAAATCAGTGTTTTATACGCGTGGCGCATGAAGTAAAATTTCGAGTTTAGAAAAGCCTGAAAATTTGGTTTGGTCGCGTAGCGCTACGCGCTACACGACCAAACCAAATTTGCAGGCTTTTCTAAACTCGAAATTTTACTTCATGCTTAATCTGGGAGTGGAAAACACTCGTTTAAGACTTCAAATTATACTGTTTTAAAAAACGAAAGATAATCGGAAAAGTTACAGCTCATGGATACATGTATGCATATTTAAATGAAAAATTCCTAATATATTTATCAAATTTTAATGGTTTCAAATGCCACCGTCAGGGCCGAAAGAGTTAATTAAGCGTGAAGTAAAATTTCGAGTTTAGAAAAGCCAGAAAATTTAGATTTGCCGGGGGGCAGCAAATTTTCAGGCTTTTCTAAGCTCGAATTTTACTTCATGCGCCACGCGTATAAAATACTGATTTTAGGTGGAATTCAAAATGTTCTATTAAAGCAGTATGCTAAAAACGTGTATTCTGAACATCACATCACATCAGTGATTAGTACGCGTGGCGCATGAAGTAAAATTTCGAGTTTAGAAAAGCCTGAAAATTTGGTTTGGTCGCTCCGCGCTTCGCGCTACGCGACTAAACCAAATTTTCAGGCTTTTCTAAACTCGAAATTTTACTTCATGCTTAATCTGGGAGTGGAAAACACTTGTTTGAAAGTTCAGTTTGAAATATTGAAAAGTTTAAAATATACTATCTAGTAACAGGTATAAAATAAATATCTAATATGAAATTAATTAATTATTAATTATAAAACAAATCTCTAATTTTAAATTTATCAAAATATTCTATTTAGTAACAATTATAAAATAAATATCTTATAAATACATGTATTAATCTTCATTAAAAATCAAAACTATTTAGTAATAGTTATTAAATAACGATAAAAATAACTAATTATTTCTTAGTAACAGTAACGTAAACGTTATTGAAAAGTAATTGTTTATCTCATCTCTTTATAAATGGAATAATGTACTAATTTTAAATTGTCTTTCCTAAACAATATTTGTTGGAAGAATTGTAAATATGAGCATTTTTAGACGAAGAATGTCTAACAGTAAATCGTAGCAAATTGGAAGTAAAAAAGAGGTTCCGCTAGCAAGCGTCTCATAATTACAATTACGTTCACTCTTAAGTTCATCAACTTATTTTAAGACTAAATTACCAGTAAAATATGATACTCACATAAATTTATTTTTAAACTCAATAAAAAAAGAGTATAATCAAAACATTCAGATTCCGATGACTGTTAAATTAATATAGGAGTAAGGCTGACCTACTTCGATAGCCATTTGCAATTGTCTGCGTTCAATACAGTGCATTATTATTTATAATAATAATATAGTAGCAGGGTTAATCAATAATAATATAGCAGCAGGGTAAAGGGGGCAAATGTCCTGGGCCTTAGAGTATTAGGGACCTCAATATGTTAGCTGTCTAAATTACGAGCAAAAAAAAGTGGCAATATTTTTTTAGAAATGTTAAGGGAAAAGGATGTGTGTGTAGTGTTTAAATAATATTGAAAATTAATAGAATCCTATAAGTCATTAAAACAAACCAAACGTACAATATTGGATCAATTTTTTAAAAAAGTTAGTTTTCATTAATGATAATCATGAAATCTGTAAATAATTGTCAAATAATAAGAACAGTTATCGTTTACAAACTTTATTTAAATCTTATTCGTTGATTAAATTTATTTGCCGATTGGAATTAAACAATTTCCATGCCATGAACATCAATGTGTAAATTGATTGATATTTTGACCTTAGAATATATTTTATCTTCAATTTGGTTCTCATTAATCACTTGATGAAACATGTTTGCAATATTGATAATTAAATAAAATCCACTTGGCAATATTTTTTCTAGAAATGTGTAGTGTTTAAACAATATTGAAAATTAATAGAATCCCATAAGTTATTAAAACAGACCACGTGTGCAAAATTGGATCAATTATTTAAAAAAGTAAATTTTCATTTATGATAATCATGCAATCTGTAAATAATTGTCAAATAATAAAAACAGTTATGTCGGGTTTACAAACTTTAATTAAATCTTATTCGTTGACTAATTTTTTTTGCTGATTGGAATTTCCATGCCATAAACATCAATGTAAATTGATTGATATTTTGACCTTAGAATATTAGGGACCTCAATATGTTAGCTGTCTAAATTACGACAAAAAAGAAAAAAGTGGCAATACTTTTTTTTTTAAATGTTAAGGGAGAGGGATGTGTGTGTAGTGTTTAAATAATATTTAAAATTAATAGAATCCTATAAGTCATTAAAACAAACCAAATGTACAAAATTGCATCAATTATTTAAAAAAGTAAATTTTCATTAATGATAATCATGAAATCTCTAAATAACTGTCAAATTATATGAACAGTTATGTCGGGTTTTACAAACTTCAATTAAATCTTATTCGTTGATTAAATTTATTTGCCGATTGGATTTAGACAATTTCGTAATGCCATAATCAATGTGTGAATTGATTGATTTTTTGACATGTATGTAACTATTACTAGATTTGAATCAATGAATCGATTTAATTGAAGTTGGTTAAACGTGCATTAGGATTAATAATTAAATGTGTTATAAGGAAACACTTTCCAGAAGTTATATTTATTAATATTCACTTCATTCCCACACTAACATGTTGTGAAATTCAATAAACACATTAATATGAAATTATCTTTCACCTAAAGTTATCAGAAAAGAAGTTAAATATTAATAGTGACGGATTTTTTTATTACTAATATTTAGCTTTGTATTTGGCAGCTATAGCGTGTACTGTATGTTGATATGCAAAAGATGGCCTAATTCTTGTTTTATCAGTATTTAAAATCGTAGCCAACATTTATTAAAAATGTTGATGCCCTTCAAAGTGGCATATAAAATTATTTTTATTCTGTATTTATTTATTTAGTTTATTTATAATGGAAATCATCATTTCTTTTTTAAAATTGTAATAGTAACATTATTAATTTAATAAATAAAATATTTCTGATTTTCAACTTTTTTTGTATTTATTTTCACTAAAATTGTTTCGCTACGCTGAAGCTTCTTCAGGTGAAGAATGTTAATCATTAATCTTCTTCGCCCGAAGAAGCTACAGCGTAGCGAAACAATTGTACTGAAAATAAATTTAAAAAAGTAGAAAATCGGAAATATTTTATTTCATAATTTATTAATGTAATCATGGATTTTCAAAAATTAAGTGCCTCAGTAATCAACAACATTATTATCATTACTCAAACTTCTTACTTTGACTTTTAATGATCGAAAATTAATGAATTAATACAATTCCCGTCGGTTAATGGAATCGGATGTTTTTAAGTGATCAATCAGTACTTAAATATTCAGTTTTCAATTTTACTTCGAAAACCGTCAGTGGACCTCGCGAGCTCCCGCTGTCACACTGTGCTCCGTGGACACCATGTCTCTGACATTATCATACAATTATAGTATGGATTTTAAATAGCTTGTAACTACAAAGATGTATGTATAATAAAAATGGTTTTTCACTAAAAAAACAAATAAGTATTGACGATTTCAAAAACGTCCGGTTGCTGTGGGTCACCCTGAATTATATACTGTAGGTAATATTTTTTAAAAAGAAAATACAATAGAAAACATGTGTTTTGCATTAAAGTAAATTGCGTTTTATAATTACTCGAGTATTCAAGCAATTTTATAAAATGATTTTTTTATTGCGAAAAACGTAAATAGCTTGATTATCAACAAAAAATAAATAATAACCATATCGCTGAAATTAATTAAATAAATAATTCATAAATATATGTATATACATATTTTAATATTCATATTTTATTAATAGTGACATGCTTGCATATAAGATGACTTAAAAAAGTATGGAATTTATAGAGGTTTCAATAATATTTTCACATAAACCTTTATTTTTATTATTATATTTTTATTAAAAAATATTGTTATATTATAACGTTTTTGCCATATTATGCTGGAATTGTAATGTTTGTTTCCATTTAAATTCTATAAATAAATTCTTTTTATAATTATTGCATAAACTGAAACTTCTCAAGAATTTAAAGTACAATCTTAACTTAATTCGGTATTCGATTGATGGTAATTTTTAGTGTTTAAAAGTATTATTTGAATTTATAATATTCTTCTTGTTGTTAAGAAACAAACGCTAATATAAAATAGATAGGTATAGGTAATACTCATTGTCCTGCATATTTTCTCCTATTTAATCGATTCTCTATCTCTTGCCGTTTAGAACATACCCATGCACGGACTGCTCAATCGGGACTTCCTGTATAATACTCGAATATGCAAGTTATTCTAATATTCAAATATTTCAATATTCGAATAATTTTAATATTTTGAATAATTTTAATATTTGAATATTTCGAATAATTTTAATATTTGAATATTTGGAATAATTTTAATATTTGAATATTTCGAATAATTTTAAAATAAAAATAAACACTTAGGCTGAGAATTGTTCAAATTTAAGTATTTTGATATTTCGAATATTTAAATATGTTTTTGATATATTCAAAAACATATTTAGTTTTTGAATATATCAAAAACATATTTAAATATTCGAAATATCAAATACTTAAATTTGAACTATTCTCAGCCTCAGTGTTTATTTTAAAAAATATGGTCATACCCAAATTATTTATTCGCTTCGCTTCCAATTCAAATTTTCAGGCATTTATAAACTTGAAATTTTACTTTATTCTTAATCAAGTTAATTGATAAAGGCTACTCATTAAATTTCAGCGATATAACGATAGAAAATTTACGGTAAACCGGGTTTTATTTATAATCAGTACAATCAAAATCGCTATACAATATCTTAATGCAATTAACTTATCGTAATAAACTCAATTTATTATAATAAATGGTATTTCACCATTAAGTGTTTTGCTTAATAATAAATTTAGAAAAATTATTATGATACAAAAACTTTTGTAACTTTTATTATAAAAATATTTATCGAAATAAGTGTTTCTTCCGGTATGTAATGAGGAGTCATAAAACTAAATATCTATCCTTACAACTCGATCCTAATCTATATAAAATTATGTTTGTATCGTGTGTCTATGGTGACAATTAACACCCAAGTCACCTGATCGCAACAGAAACGCGAAACCGTATTATTAATTTTTAAATCATTGTCAAGATATGAAGTGAGTTAATTCAACACAATAACACTGATATCGCATTACGTCCATTATGATATGACTCTTTTGTGTTTCGTTTAATTTTTTTTCAACCACGCACAAAGCCCTTGAAAACAATTGTTCTCGTAACACGGAGTATTCATTAAACTACGTTGTTATCACAGGTCATATTTGACTATTTAATTAATTAATCAGTGCATGGGCGTAGCCAGGAATTAATCAGGGAGGGTCATGAGACAAATTGTATGCAACACTTAATTTAATTGTTATTCCTTGAGAATAATCCAATATCGAAACTAGTTGGAGTAAAAAATCAAAATATTAGTGAAATTTAATCAAGTATTTTCTTTTTAGAAATAATAGTTAAATATATTTATCCACGTGAAAGATAAGAAACTTATTCAAGATAAATATTTAACCAATTTATCTTGAATAAGTTTCTCATTTTTCACGTGGTTAAATATATTTAACTATTATTTTTAAAAAGAAAATACTTGATTTACTTTCACTAATATTTTGACATGAAACGTCAAAAATATCAGAAAATGAGGAATACCATGCAAAGAGGCGGTGTTTTATTATATTTATTTCGGGGTTGTATACGCCTGGCGAATGAAATTAATCTTAAACTCGGCTGAAACTAAATCCATAATATTTCAAACCAAAAATTCCAATATTGACCTACCCGTACTTGAGTTGAATGCTATAAATATAGACATATGTACATCTGTCAACCTGCTAGGTGTAACTATAGACAGCAAGCTAGACTGGAAAAATCACTGTGGAAGTCTTTATACTAAATTAAATTCCATCTGTTTCGCTTTGCGAATATTAAAACCTATTGTTACCACACAAACTTTAATTACAGTGTATAAAGCAAATTTCGAATCGATATTGCGGTACGGAATTATATTCTTTGGAAATAGCACCATTACCAATAAAATTTTTCAAATACAAAAAAGAGCAATAAGAATAATATACAACCTAAAATATGCTGAATCATGTAGAGGACATTTCCAAAATGCGAAAATTCTCACATTTTACGGTTTATACATTCACGAAGTTCTTATTTTCAATTTTAAACACAAACATAAATTTGCTCTGTATCAACAAAATCACAATTACAATACTCGACATAATTCATTATATGCCTACCCAATACATCGCCTCAGTGTCTTTGAAAAGTCACCAATATACAGCGGGCTGAAACTATATAATAAATTGCCGGATAGTTTGAGTAAAATAACCGATCTAAAACAATTTAGATCTAATTTATTAAAATGGCTAATAGATAAAGAATATTACAACATAGATGATTACTATAAATAGGTGGATATTCCTCGGAACTCTTTACTGTTACTCACTGAAATGTCTCATTTATTTGTATTAGTTAATTTACAACTAGGAAATATTTAGTTAGAGTTTGCGTTTTTTGTCTATATACCTATATTTATATTTGTGACAATATTCACCATAATGTATATATCTCGTCTGTAAGTGTATCATTATTGTTTGAATAAATATACTTGAATTTGAATTTGAATTTGAAATTAATGTTGCCAACTCCAAATGTCTGAAAAAGTCATCATAACAATCACCAGATTGAATACCCACATATCCCAAAGCAAATTGCTCTACTTTTAAAAACGCAAGATTCAGTTAGACGAAATTAACGTTTAAAATATATTTACGTGAGTTCAAACATAAGCGGTATATTTTGAACTTCACTTTAAATTAGTGTTTTACGTGGGTGGCGCATGAAGTAAAATTTCGAGTTTAGAAAAGACTGAAAATTTGGATTTTCCGGGGCGCCTCGCTTCGCTCGCGCGCCGGCAAATCCAAATTTTCAGGCTCTTCTAAACTCGAAATTTTACTTCATGCTTAATCAAGGAGCGGAAACAGTCGTTATGAATTTCAAACTGAAATTAGAACACATTTGCTTTCAGTGATTTTTCTCTTTAGTTTGAGATTTTTATAAAAGCAGTCTACACAAATTGAAGTATTGTAAGTGTATGTAAGTATTGTTTTCTTAAAAATGTATGTCTATCTCTTGTTTGCGATGTACAGCAAATCCGTAAAGATATTGCGATAACTTAAAATTTAAGTTTTTTATTACAATCTTGGGATCCGAAATTTTTTTCTGGAAAATGCGAAAACTGGAAGTGGTAGATTACTCTTAGGAGTGTTTTTCCATTTTTTTTCTTAAATATTGATAATATCGAAAAATGTTTAAATTAAAAGTTGTAGATAATCAATAAAACGAACATTTACTGTTTTTACAATTTTTGTTATAGAACCTTTAGTTTTGATTCAGTTTTGAAAAAGTAAATTTTCGCTGCATCTCGTTTTTTTTTTTAATAATATAAATTACAAAATTAACTAAATCTGACCAAAACAGTCAACATCAAAGAATAAATTTGGACAAACATACACAGAAATTACTAAACTTTGACTGGTTGCAATCGAATAGTAAATATCGTCACCGGCTTTTCCAAAATATAATATCAAAGTTCAAATTTTGTAAAAAAAAAGTGATTGGGAGATTTATTTTGTTGAAGAAATTGTAAAGAAAGAAAGTTTGTTAAGATTAACTTGAAACTTATAGAATTTTCTTAAAATTGATTGTACTTGCATCTGCTTTAAAGAAGATTAAATTATCCCAACGCATTTTCATAAAATATTAAGCCATTAAGCCATTAATATGCGATAAATTCCACGATTTTAGGAGCATGTTTGTTTAAAAAAATAATTGTAAAAAAATCAAAGGATTAGTAAATCAACATAATGTATAGAATCTACACAAAAATAAATAAAATTTGATTGGCTACAGCTGAAATTTAAATATCTCCCCTGGATTTTGTGAAATATCAAATCAAAGTCGAAATTTCACAAAAAAAAGTGATTAACGGATTTATTTCTTTTCAATTACTTTTTAAAGATTTTATAGAGAAGGCTGATTAAGATTAAGCATAAAGTAAAATTTCGAGTGTAGCAAAGCCAAATTAAGCTTTTAATTAATATTATGGAAATGGAAAATTTATCATTTGTATACTTTTCGTGCATTTGTATACTTTTGGTGCATTATAAAGCCGTCATACAATTATTTAACACCATCTATATTTCTGCATACGTAAATAAAATCCGATAACCTCATGAGAAACATTTTAAAGGCGATAAGCAAATTTACTTTCATGACGTAATAATTGTGTTATCGTATAATTATTTTTTTCATAATTATTCCACAGCTGTAAGATAACATTTTATAAAAACGATTTAACTTTTTATTATTGCTATATCGCTGGATTAAAATAATATGGTATGTTACAAAAGCTGAAAATGAAGAAAAATATATTTAAAGGTGTAGTTATTTTAAAACACTAAAAAAAGACTGTTATTCCTTACTTCACTTTTTATTTGTATCGTTAGATGTACATTTCGAGACACACGGTGCTCATTATCAATAACAAACTGATGTTATTGATAATAAGCACCTTGTGTCTCGAAATGTACATCTAACGATACAAATAAAAAGTGAAGTAAGAAATAACAGTCTTTTTTATGTGAAATAATCACTTCACGTAAACTCAAAAACATACAGTTATTTAAAAACACCATTTATTTTTGGCAATTTGATTTTTTATGTTACATGCAATATGTTATACAAATTAAGAAGGTTGCGATTATTTTTATTTATATTTTGTTAAAATATTTAATTGATGAGGCGGATACATGATGAAACTCCTAATACTATTTGAAATAAACAACACAGTTGGGAGGGTTTCACTTTTATTGTTGAACACTGAAGTGTTCAACAATAAAAGTGAAACCCTCCCAACTGTGTTGTTTTATTTCAAATATTTTGTTTAATGTTTCAAAAATACATAAAACCCTCTTTTTCAATATAAATTTTTAAACAAAAAATAATTCACATACAACCTATAATACCCAAAAGCATTAAAACATAGGCTTACTATCAACGTATATAGGTAGGTTCTACAGAATTTTAGAAGTGTCAACATTCCTCTTATAATATAAAAGAAAACCAACAGATTTAGAAAGATTTATAAGTTTATTAAAATTGGTCAAAATTAACAAAAATTGTTTCAATTAATACGATACTGAATTATTTACTAAATCTATATTAACACAAAATAATAAGAATATTAATAGAAATGAGTTAATAATAAATTAGGGAAACAGCTCACTGACATAAATGTAGTATATGAATTTATATTTACAATACAAAAAGTGTATTCTTGAAAATATTTAACAAAATATATGAAAAAATTATTAAATGTTTAGAAATAATAATAGTAAGGCTGTAAGACCCCCGGTCGATAGCCATTTTGTAAATTTTGTTAATTGTTTTTTTAAATATATTCTATTATTTGTTTGCAATATTTAATTATAATAATATTATGTACATAATTCATAAATAAAGATGTTTAGTTAGTTAATAATAGTAACACTTGAAATTTGATCAAGAAATAACAGTAATCCAAGCAGCCATTTGTTGTTATTAATATCAAGTAACAAAAATTACGTCACCTAAATCCAAGTTAAAAATATGCATTGTAATAAACAAACAACAACAAAAAATATGAAACCTTAAAACTAAAGCGACCAAAGATAACACAAATAATAATAAAAAATCGTTGGAATCAAAGGAAATACTGAGAGGATTAGTATTGATTAATAAATACAGTGATTGATAAATATTCTCGACATTCATCATCCATCTTGAAAATTTTATGAGATATCTTTATGAAATGTGAAAATGTCGCTGTGCTTTAATAATAAATACTGTTACTTTGCGAAACAAATAGCGATGTAATAGCAATACAATGATAATTCTATTTAATAAAAACTTAAATACAACCACGGTTGTTAAACGTTTTTTTTTTTATTTTAATTAAAACAAATAGTTTTTACAAAACGTGTTTTTTTCATTGAAAAGCGTTTAAAATATTAACAATTAATAACATGTTTAAAACACGGTTAAAACGTGTTTAAAACAGAACATACAGGGCATTTTTCTTTTGAGTATACATATCCAGATAATTACAGCGTTTTTAAATTTGCAGGAATTCGTTGTTTTAAAGTGGTTAATTTGAGGCTTTTAACGAGTGTTTTCCACTCCCAGACTAAGCATGAAGTAAAATTTCGAGTTTAGAAAAGCCTAAGAATTTGGATTGGCCGCGTAGCGAAGCGGAGCGGCCAATCCAAATTAGGCTTTTCTAAACTCGAAATTTTACTTCATGCGCCACGCTTAAAAACACCGATTTACAGTGAAGTTCAAAAAACACACACATCCAACAACGATTATAGGCAACCTAATATAAGTAATAGTTATTGGGTTGCCTATAATCACTGGTTTAAACCAATTGTTCAACGCATAATTTGACTCACGTTTTATTCACATCTACATATTAGATTGCTTAAGCCGTATATTTTAAACTTTACGATATTTCAGTGTTTTATACGTGTGGCGCATGAAGTAAAATTTCGAGTTTAGAAAAGCCTAATTTGGATTGGACGCTCCGCTTCGCTACGCGGCCAATCCAAATTTTCAGGCTTTACTAAACTCAAAATTTTACTTCATGCTTAGTCTGGGAGTGGAAAACCCTCGTTTAAAGAATCAAATTGAAATCTTTTAAAAAAACAACTAATGTCGTAAAATTTACAGTGTATGCATATGTATACCTAAAAGAAAAATTCCCTGTATTTAAAAATCACATTTATGCACAAACAGTTGTGATATTTTATTGTAATAAAATGTTATGTTTAATAATGTAATTAGACATATCTTCAAAAAATTAGCTTACATTTAAAAACGTAAAGAAAACATCTTAATGAAGTAGTATAAAATGTAATTTAGCAAATTTAAGATAATAAAAAAACGTTTTAAACATGTTTTAAACAAATTTAAGATTTAAAACATGTTTAAACCAAAATCGTTTAAAACACGACGGCTGTTTTTAAACATGTTTAAAACACTGTTTTAAAATAAAGTGTTTTAAACACAACAACCCTGAACACAACGAAATATAAAATATTAATAGATGGTAAAGTATCAATAGTTTACCGCGTGGAATCGGTTGGTTCAGTTGTATACTGATAGCACTATTAGATGGCAGCAACGTCGGGGTCTTGCATCATAAACGTTTAGTTACAATAACCAGTTGCTGCACAAATGGCAGTTTAAATAATTATGTAATGCTTTTAGAACCAAGGAATTAAACGCTTTGTAAACATAAACGACAAGAAATTAGATTTATAATTCTGCCGCTAAGGTTATTTCTGTATACAAACTCACTGAATCAAAGTGCGCATGCCTTCATGCTAAAATGTGATAAAAATAGTATTACACGGTGTTAAAAAATTGGATCCATTCTTTTTATCTCAAGAATTAGTATCGTATCATATAGGTTTTAGATATGAAAATGACATAATTCGACAGAATTGTCAAAGTATTTGAATTGTTTACCAACAAAATGTCAACAATCGTCAAAAATGGTGTAATTTTAGTTATACAGGCAATTAGTTACATATCACGATAATTGCAGCGTTTCGTAAATTTGTGCTATCCAAGGCATTTCTTCGCTAAACAACATTTCGCAGTTCGATTTTTATCATACTTTTGAAAAGTCACTTAAAACATTTGTAAACTAATGTTTTGATAAATCAACAAAACATGTTTACTCTAAAGCTATCAATACGTGTGAAATGTTGCGTTTAGTTCAATTGATTCATTTATAATTTTAAGAGGAGGATTCGGTTGTTTAATATTTCAAAAACAACAACAATACATCTTTATTAATAAGAGAATACAACTCATAGTCTACTACAGGGGTCTCCAAACTACGGCCCGAGGGCCACATCCGTGGACAGATTTTGTCCGGCCCGCGGAGAGCTAGCATACTTGAAAACTCCTTTTAGAGAACATATTTTTTATAGCAAATAAAATTTAGTTTACTGAAGTATTGTAATTTTATGTTGAATAATTATTAATATGACATCTACATTGATATGGTCATGGGCCAACTACTCATAACATTGTTGTAGGCTTATTGTTATTGTTTTTGTGATAAGTTGGATAAAGAAACACAGAATTGTAATGAGTACAGACGTATAATATGCAGAAAATGTAACTTCAGTATATAATAACTAACAAATTATTGAAATGAATCCAACTAACATTTTATACATTTTAAATAAAAACATAACTTATAACAAGCATAATGACATATGAAATACTAATGAGATTTATGTAATTGAGATTTTCCACTGACAATAGTTTGTAATTGTGGACTAAGTTTACTTGCACCAATTATTAAAAGAGATGTAAGATGCTCATCAGTTAATTTAGATCTGTAAACATTTTTTGTGTACTTCATTTTGGAGAAGGTCTTCTCACACAAATAAGTAGTACCAATAACAGAAAACAGCCCACGAGCAAATTTATGCAAATTTTCAAATTGTGTCAGTGGAAGACCCTTATAAAATTCCAACAAAGATGAGTTTTGATATTTGTTCTTAATTATATCACTGCACTGTAGATCAATCATTTCCATTTGAAGTTCCGGAGCTAGGGTTTCCATGTCAGTATCAAAAGGATTCTGAAAAATCTTAATTTGATTCGCTATGGCATCAAAGTCCGAGAAACGAGTATCAACATTTTTTTTCAAAGCACTCAAAGTTTCGATTGCAAAATCGATAGGAAACTCAGTCTCAGTGGTGTGACTGAATATTTCACATGTTTTAAAATGTGAAAAACATTTACTTCGTAGTTGTGATTGAAACAGTATCAATTTCTTCCGGAATGATTTGATATTAGTGTATAAATCAGGAAGATGCTGGTTTTCTCCTTGCAATCTCAAATTCAGTTCGTTCACATGTTTTGTCAAATCAACATAGAATGCTAACTTCCACAGCCATGCGTTGTTTTGTAATTCAGTAAGAGGGCGATGCTTTTCATTCAAAAAAATTTCGATCACTGCTCGAAGTTCAAAAAAGCGCTGAAGGACTTTCCCACAACTAAGCCAACGTACGGCAGTATGATAAGGTAAGTCATTTTCTCCAATCTCTTCAATAAATTGTCGGAATTGTCGGTGATTCAGCCCAAAAGATCTTATAAAATTATCAGTTGATATGACTGGTTTCAGAACTTCAGACATATCCAAACATTTTCCGCACAAAGACTGTTGATGAATGATACAATGTAAGACACAAGAGCGACCACTCCTTTATCTTTCCCACTCATGTTTTTGCCTCCATCAGTTGTAATACATTTCAAGTTTTTCCATCGAAGGTTTTTTTGATTAATGGCCATTTCAACTCCTTTAAAAAGATCTGTACCAGTGGTTGTGCCATGAATACTATACATATCAAGAAGTTCTTCATGCACTTCATAGCTTTTATCTACTCCTCGAATATAAATCAACACCTGAGCAGTATCTGACACATCCGTTGACTCATCCAAGGCCAAAGAAAACCACTCAACATGTCCATTTGTGCCGAACAGTTGAGAGGATATATTTTCAGCGATGTTTTCTACCCTTCGAGCCAGTGTTTGCTGACATACTGACAGTTTTTAATAAATTTACGTTTTCAGGGCACATTTCTTCGGCTACTGCAATTATGCATTCTTTGATCATTTCTCCATCGGTGAATGGTTTTCCACATTTTGCAATTTCAAGAGCCACACGAAAGCTGGCACGAGTTGCAGCCTCTTGTTCAGTTTTGAGTTTTGTAAATGAAGATTGCTGCGATTTCAATCCGCGCTTCATAGCTTCGAATTTTTCTGTCCGCAAACTTCCTGTATATTTTGAGTAATTTTGAAAATGTTTTGTTTCATAATGACGTTTAGTGTTATATTCCTTGAGAACGGCTATGCTTTCATTGCAAATCAAACATAGCGCCTTGTTGCTGGACTCAATTACGAAATACTGAATGTTCCACTGATCTTTGAATTTTCTGCATTCACTATTAATTTTTCGCTTCTTTTCCATACTACTAAATCACACACAAAAGCAACAATTCAAATCAAAATACTGTTACAAAGATGTCTTAAACTTAAACACGCACAAACACGTTTTAAGGAGGTACGCACTATTTTATTTCACAACAGTGTCATAGGAACTGACTTGTGGTTGCGCCACTAGCCTTCTTATATATTCCAATTACTGCCATCAAGAAGTGAGTGGAAGGCACCAGAACTTTCTCGAACCAACGAGATTATTCTGTACGTGCTATTGGCGCCATCTGTTAGCGATAGAAGGTACTACCTATTTCCGCTTGTGTCCACCAGATGTCGTGTCACGTTACTCCTCATGGCTCGTACTCTACGACCAATCTAGAAATTACAGATAATGACAGAAAAATTATAATATGCAGTGTCGCCGTTTTGCGGACTTTAGTCCGATTTGCAGCCCTTTTTAAACGTTGCGTACTTTTTCGGACATTTTTTTTCATCAGTGGACTATTTCACTTTTTACCACTGGCAACAATGATAATATGGTTTTGGCCCTCGGAACTTACTGGAGTAATCTGTATGGCCCTAAGGCTGGAAAGTTTGGAGACCCAGGGTCTACTAGAACGAATTTTAAACCAATGAGATGCAAGGAAAGCCGTAGGTACATGTCTATGACCGCGATGATAAAAAGCAAAAGAAGCGGTGGGTGATAAGTTGTCCTGTCATTCGAAACGTCAAAATAGGTAACGTTTCGTGCAGTGATATTAATAGAAACGCCAAAAAACACCGTCATGAATAAAGAATCACAGTGGCTGCAGTTTACGAACTTTTGTGCGGTTAAACAATTCTCAATCAATAAGGAAACAACAATATCTCAGCTGTCGATAATGTTAAGAGACACATTATTTTATTCGTTATATTCTCTCACTAAATATAACTCGTGATATGATTAATTATCGATAATATTTTGTCGTTGAAACCGAAGCAGCACATTCAACTCGCCCTTCGGGCTCGTTGAATCTGCAGCTCGGTTTCAACTCCAAAATATCATCGATAATAATCATACCACTCGTTATATTACGGCTGATAATAATATTATTGTAATGCATAATACATCTAATTAATAATTGAATATTTATTGTCAAGTTGGGCTATCGACCGGAGGTCTTTCTACCCTAATATTTCAATTGACTCATAATTTATAAAATATGCAAAAATCTTTTTTTTTCAACCATTGACGAAGTTAATGCTAGTCCATTAAATTGCAAACACAGATTAAAATTCTGCCTTTTAATGTAATAAGTGTAATAGAAAATTATAATTAAATTAATTGTTTTATCAACGTCATAATTTGAAAAAAAGATTTTATCATTTCCATAATGCACGCATTCTATACATGTACTCGCAGATGATCATTCGGAATAAACTGCAAACAGTTCTCAACCTTCATAGACCTGTGTAAATTTTTGATATAATTGATATTGACATTGACGCATAACCTGTTTGCAAACTGCAAACAGTTTTACTAATGTCTATTGGTTACATTATACAATATTTTACGTGATATATTTAATATAGCTTATTTAAATTCAAGATTTGTATACCTATACATGTAAGTAATGCTTTCCTATAATTATTTGTACATTTTTTTAGAATTGATGCACTTAGAACCAAAAGAGTGTAAGTGACAATTTAAAAAATCAATTTGGAGTTCATGCAAGGGGGACAGTTTTTTTGTTTATTAGCTAAGAGATATAGAGCTTTCATTGAAAGGTATTGTTACGCAAAATATATTCTGTAATTCCTCATAACGAATCCTGTTTTGTTTGCTGGTTTGAATATAACTGAAACTTTAAAACTGGATTTCTCAATTTTTTTATTAGTCACTTACACCCTTTTGCTTGTAGGCGATTCAATTTACCAGATTTTACTTGTACTTAAACTTCTCTGCAAGAACTTGTTAGTGCTGCATGAAAACTGAATATGTAAAAAAATGCATAAACTAAGAGTAATTTTTATCAGGTTACACGATAAATATAGAAAATTATATTATTTTATTATATAAACATGCAGGGAGTTTTTATTATAAGTATACATATCCCAATTATATGCTATAAGTCTTCTTTTTTTCAAAGAGTTCAATTTGAACCTTTAAACGAGTGTTTTCCACTCCCAGACTAAGCATGAAGTAAAATTTCGAGTTTAGAAAAGCCCCGTGAAAATTTGTCGAGGGTCGCGCAGCGACCCGAGACAAATTTTCTGGGTTTTTCTAAACTCGAAATTTTACTTCATGCGCCACGCGTATAAAACACTTAAATTTGTCTCGGGTCGCTGCGCGACCCGAGACAAATTTTCACGGGGCTTTTCTAAACTCGAAATTTTACTTCATGCACCACGTGTATAAAACACTTAAATATTGTGAAATGTATGTATATTTGAACCTCACTTGAAATCACTCCCAGGTTAAGCATGAAGTCAAATTTTCAAGCTTTTCTAAACTCGAAATATTTATTACATGGTTAAACACGAAGTGCAAACCCTCGTTAATTAATGTTAATGTTTTCTTCAAAAATTCAATTTTAAACATATTTTTTTTTTTCAATATTAGTATTGAACATGGTAATCCATATTAATTAGCGATTAAGGAGTAAAAGTACATTTTTTCCACATAAATGTGCTAAAATCTGCTCAATTATACGTTTTTCCATAAAGAGAAAATCAACTAATTTGACAAACCTTCATAAACATGTAAAAAAATTAACAGTTTATTTATTGAATCAACATAAAAATCAGTGAATTTACGTAAAAACAATTTACTTAATGAACTATTTTTATTATTAAATATTTTATTTTTGACTAGTCTTGAAAGTGGATATTAAGTTTCTATCAACTTATCCATTATCTATAAATTAAAATATCTGGATAAGTTGTTCTAAGAGAATGATGACAAGTTAAAATAAACTTATTGTCATTTTTAAGATTAAAACTATTCGAAAATAAAATAGTTTATTTGTAAAACAAACAATTAAAATAAAAACCTATATATTATGATAGTACATATATTATGATAGTGATTAATGACATACAAATAAATGATTTTTACCAACTTCGAACAAATTATACGTATTTGCGTCTCTCATTTTTAATGAAAATAAAAACCAAATTTAAAGAGGTTGAATTTTTAATTACGATTAATATAAAAATGTGACTTGCTTCAACCAAGTAAATCGTTGAACAGTAAGATGTTTGCGCATTTCATTATTTTTTTTTTTTAAATTAAAATGAAGAAAGCCAAGGGCTAATTAATAACAATTTAAAGACTTTATTAAGTATGATCTTTGTAGTTAAGAACACGTTTCAAACTCTCTACTAACTTCTATTAATAAAGCAAATAGTGTTTATGCTAATTTAAATAATTAACCAGTAATAAACGCTGCCCTATATATGGTAGAGAGCCTGTTCATTAGATCAATTACACCCTGTATAATAATGAACCGTGGACTGTATTCATTCCAAATATTATGTCTATTTTGTCCATAAAAATATACACAGTACTTGGATACCTTAATACTTACCACATATTTATAAGTTATAATATTCCTTTTTCCACATCATTACTTGTATTTTTACAGGTCCTATAAGTTCAAGAACTGAAATAAACTTAGTGTTTTAGTTATCAATATTACGAAAATAATTTGATATATATTTTTTCCTTGTTTCAGATTATAAATTAAAAATGCCAGCAAGAGTACCAGAAACACAAAACGGCCACATGGCTGAAATAAAAGACAACATCGTAATAACAGGAATATCAGGTCGTTTCCCAGAAAGCAACACCATCGAAGAGTTCAAGCAACAGCTCCTTGATGGTATCGACATGATCTCCGATGACAGCAGGAGGTATACTGCAGGCATCTACGGTTTACCAAAACGCACAGGAAAACTGAAAGACCTGTCTAGCTTCGACGCTACATTCTTCGGAGTGCATGCCAAACAGGCGCACACCATGGACCCACAGCTTAGATTGCTCTTGGAAGTCACACACGAAGCACTTATCGACGCCGGAGTGAACCCCACGGAAATCAGAGGGTCGAACACGGGTGTGTTTATAGGAGTGTCGGAGAGTGAATCCAACGAATACTGGACTAGTGATCCGGATAAGGTCAACGGATACGGTCTTACTGGTTGCTGCAAAGCTATGTTTGCAAACAGGATCTCTTATTGTTTTGACTTCAATGGACCCAGCTTAACGATAGACACAGCCTGTTCTAGCAGTATGTTGGCGTTCCAACAAGCCATTGCTGCAATTCAATCAGGACAAATCGATTCGGCGATTGTTGGAGGTTCGAATTTGCTGCTCAAGCCAACAGGTTCGCTTCAGTTCCATAGGCTAGGTATGATGAGTCCTGAAGGTATGTGCAAGACCTTCGATGCATCTGGAAGTGGTTATGTAAGATCAGAAGCGGTGGCTGTTGTTTTCTTGCAAAAGGCTAGTCAGGCTCGCAGAGTATATGCATCAGTTTTGGGTGCTAAGAGTAACACTGATGGTGCTAAAGATCTGGGTATTACGTACCCATCTGGGCTTATGCAGAAAAAGTTGATTATGGAAGTTTATGCAGAAGCTGGAATTGATCCAGCTGATGTGGCTTATATCGAAGCTCATGGTACTGGCACGAAAGTCGGTGATCCTCAGGAAGTTAACTCAATTGTTGATGTGTTCTGCAAGAATAACAGGAAAGCACCATTGATGATTGGTTCTGTTAAAAGTAATATGGGACATTCGGAATCCGCGTCTGGCGTCTGCCAATTGGCTAAACTTGCGATCGCCATGAATTGTGGAGTAATTCCTGGAAACTTACACTTTAAGACCCCTAATACAGATATTCCTGGATTAAATGACGGAAGACTTAAGGTAAATATTCCCTTGCTTCATGATGCTGTGTTTAAGATCGCCTTATGCGTTGATTTGTATTCTAAGGCATTCAAATTGAAATACTTGTTTCGATAATATAGTCCTGCACTACCATTTTGCCTATGAATTATTTTATTTTTTTGTGATCAAACTAACCATTTTAAAAGAAAATACCAAGAGACGAAAAAGTTGCAAATTGAATCCCTCCATTTAAATCAAATTTTAAATAGAATAATTTAGACGTATTAAAAAGTTCTGGTGCAAACTATTATTAGGGTTGATTTTTTTCACCCCTTTGTAACATTTTAGGGTTACAAAAATCGTCCAAATGTGCCATTTTATTGAAACAGTTATCTGCCAAATTTTATTTTTCTAAATTCTTCCATAGTGGATATATAAAATAAAAACAATTTTTTCCTTAAATTTAGAGGGCTGTGACTTGTAGAAGAAGGGGTTTTGATAAAAAAAATTATATAAAAGACCTCCCTTAATTTCTGAAATTCCCTTTATATATCCCTGTATATCTTGTTCATCTAGAATATTTTACAAGAAATTCTTGTTTTCTTAAAGGTAATTTCGAAAAATGAAAAATGGAACGGCGGAATCGTCGGAGTGAACTCTTTCGGTTTCGGAGGAGCCAACGTCCACGCCATCCTCTCCTCAAATCCAAAACCGAAAACATCATGGCCAGCCGGACCGATTCCACGCCTTATCTCAGTTTCGGGAAGAACAGAAGATGCAGTTAACTATTTCCTCGACAAGATCACAGAAAACGGCTACGATGAAGAACTTTACGCGCTTCTCGATCAAATCCACCGACACAACATCCCAGGGCACAGTTTTAGAGGTTACACATTGTTGGGCCAAGAGGGCGCCAGGGAAATCGGAAACTTAGTCTCAGAAAAACAACAAGTATGGTTCGTGTTTAGTGGTATGGGTTCGCAATGGCCTGGTATGGGTAAAGCGCTGATGAATTTTGAGCCTTTCAAAAACTCCATCAAGCGCTCGGCTGATACATTAAAACCTTACGGAATTGACTTAATTGACATCATTGTTAATGGAGATGATGAGACACTTGGAATCGTTAGAAATTCATTCGTTTCAATCGCCTCGATTCAAATCGCTTTGGTTGACCTCATGGGGATTCTCAAAATTGAACCTGATGGCATCATTGGGCATTCAATTGGTGAAGTTGGTTGCGCTTACGCTGACAAAACCATAACTGCTGAACAAGCTATTATGTTAGCTTATGCCAGAGGAACAGCCATTTTGGAATCTCAGCTACCCCCTGGATCCATGGCTGCTGTGGGATTAACATGGGAAGAATGCAGAAGGCGCGCTCCTTCAGATGTATTCCCAGTTTGTCACAACAGCGAGGACAGCGTCACCATTTCAGGCCCACCAGAATCCATAAAGAAATTCGTTGAAAGTTTAACAAAGGAAGATATTTTCGCTAAAGGCGTAAAGAGCTCCGGTTTCGCCTTTCACAGCAAATACATCGCTGATGCTGGACCTAAACTAAAAAAGGCATTGGATGCGTTGATTACATCTCCTAAAGCTAGATCGCCAAAATGGATTTCTACGTCCATTCCGGAATCGGCTTGGAATACCCCATTGGCGCAAACAAGCTCGCCTAGCTACCACGTTAACAATTTGCTATCACCTGTTTACTTCCATGAAGCGACAAAGCACATCCCTGAAAATGCTATTGTTTTGGAGTTTGGACCACACGGTTTACTACAAGCTATTTTAAAAAGATCACTTCCTAAGAGCTGTGTAAACATTGGTTTGCTTAAGCGCGGACATCCTGATAATGTTCAAAACCTTTTAGCAAATATTGGAAAGTAAGTTGTGCTTTATTTGCATTTCTTAAAAGAAGGTGTTAATAAACATGTTTACAGGTTTTACAACGCAGGAGGACAACCTGATATCTCAGCTCTCTACCCACCAGTTTCCTTCCCTGTTGGCAAAGGAACGCCTATGCTAGCTAGTATGATCCAATGGGATCACTCATCGGAGTGGACAGTTCCCAGTTTCGCAGGGAAAGGCTCTCGTTCTGGAGAATTAGTCGTCGACATCGATTTAAGCAAAGAAGAATTCAAATACCTGAGCGGACACACAATTGATGGAAGGATTTTATTCCCAGCCACTGGATACATGGTAAATTATATAAATCAAAATCACCCTTCCAGTTAATCAACAAAACCATTTATTTACAGACCTTAGTTTGGAAAACTTTCGCTAAATTGAGGAACGTAGATTTCGAACAACTCCCAGTCATATTAGAAAACGTGAAATTCCACAGGGCTACAATTATGCCGAAAGAAGGTTCAGTTAAATTCCTGATCAACATCTTCGAAGGAAACGGTGAATTCGAAATTTGCGAAAGCGGATCTGTGGCAGTTTCGGGAAAAATCTACGCACCTGATGATATTGACAAGGAATTTCTCAATGTCCCTCCCCAAAAACCCAACCATGATAAATCCGTCTTGCCGCTTGAAAAAAATGACATTTACAAAGAGCTCCGTTTGAGAGGTTACGATTACGATGGCACCTTCAAAGGAATCGCGAAATCCGATAGTTTCGGTTTGGCCGGAAGTTTAGTTTGGGAGAAGAATTGGATTAGCTTCATAGACACCATGCTACAATTCTCCATTTTGGGACAAAACACACGCGAATTGTGCTTGCCGACTAGGTTGCAGAAAATGGTCATCAATCCAAAAAAACACACTGAAATCAACTTGAATGAAATCCCTGTTTACATGTACCGCAACATAGGAGTTATTAAATCAGGAGGAATTGAATTAAGAGGAATGAAAGCTAGTTTAGCTCCAAGGCGCCAACAAGCTCAAGCAGCACCAAAGATGGAAAAATACCAATTTGTTCCATTGGAAAACAACACAACTCTCACAGAAGATCCAGAAAAATCAGCCTACAACGCTCTCACTGTAGCTTCACAATTAGTTTTTGAAAACAGCTTAGGCGCACTAAAACTAAAGATCGTAGAAGCTGTAACTGGTGAGCACACCTATATTTTACCTAAAGTCCAAGAAATCATGGAGGCTGAACCCATGCTTTATGTTGAGGGAACTATTGTCACTAGCACCGCGATTGATGCAACAACTCTTGAAGAAAAAGCTATTAAAGTCGTCCAAAAAGACATTACAGCGGGGGCTTTTGAACAAAACGTTCACTTGGTTATTCTTTCTGATGCGTTAACAAATGGCCAAGATGTGTTAATTGCTAACGCTATGGCCTCAGTGAAATCAGGAGGATTTGTTTTATTCGAGGAACCTAAAAACTTCACTCGATCCCAATTAATCACAAAACACGCGTTAGAAATTATTTACAAACAAGCAGCTTCCACCAAAACCTACATCTTAGCAAGACAATCAGTTCAAATCGCTAACAGCCCGATTATCATCAAAGTCACTGATAAAAATTACAGTTGGGTTGAGCCGCTTAAAGAAGCCATGAAACTCAGCGAAACCTCCGGACAGAAAATTTACTTATTATGCCAAGGCGAGAATCTCACGGGAATGGTTGGAATGATTAACTGCGTTAGGCAAGAAGCCGGAGGGTTAAACGCCAGATGTATTTACATCCAAGATAAAAACGCCGAGCCTTTCTCGACTTCATCAAACTTCTACATCAACCAACTTCACAAAGATTTGGTGCAAAACGTCTTGAAGAACGGAGTTTGGGGAACGTTCAGGCATCTTTTGCTCGATCAAGGAGTGGACAGCAGCAAGCTCCAAGTTGAGCACGCTTACATCAACACGCTGACGAGGGGAGATCTTTCCAGTTTGAAGTGGATTGAGGGGCCTTTGAGGTTCTACAAAGAAGATAGTAAAGATGGCCGGGAATTGTGCACTGTTTACTATGCACCGTTGAACTTCAGAGATATCATGTTAGCTACTGGAAAACTTCCTCCGGATGCGCTTCCTGGTGACTTGGCTGGACAGGATTGTATTCTTGGATTAGAATTTTCTGGAAGGGATAGCAAGGGAAGGCGTGTTATGGGTATGGTTGACGCCAGGAGTTTGGCTACTACTGTTTTAGGTGATCCTGGTTTTCTCTGGGAAGTTCCAGAACAGTGGAGTTTGGAGGAAGCAGCCACTGTACCTGTAGTTTATGGAACTGTAAGTATCAGTATTGTCTTATCAAACAGTAACTTGCAGTAACATTCAAGTAACAATCGATTTAAAAGTATGTCCATTAACGTAGATAGTTGGTCCTAAATACTTTCAAGTAAAACCGTATTTGAAGAAGGCTGTGAGCGTGTTTTATGGACCTGGCTGCACAGCTCTATTTACTTGATCATACAGGGAATTTTTATTTTAAGTATACATATTTCAATGTTTACTTTGTTAAATTTGAGGCTTCTAACGAGTGTTTTTACTCCTTGATTCAGTAAAATTTCGAGTTTATAAAAGCATTAATATTTTCAGGCTTTTCTAAACTCGAAATTGGACTTGGCAGTGGAAAACACTCGCTTAAAGCTTCAAACACTTTAAAAGAAACAACGAATATCTCTCGATTTACATGATATAATTGGGATATGTATACTCAAAAGGAGAACTCCTTCTATATTATTGCTTGAATATAAACGAACATTAACATTAAAATATAGAATTTATTTTTCCTGAATCAGAATTTCGAAGTAATAAAAGACATACTTCTACTGAATCTCAGCCTACTTCATTGTCAGAGTATTCAGAGTCCATTTTCTATAATAAACATTTGAACTTCGGTGATAATTCCTGCTAATAGGCACAGTCATACAAGCATAATTATAAACATCTTTTCTAAAAATAACACATAATATTTTCAGAGTTACTACGCTTTAGTCGTAAGAGGAAGAATGCAAAAAGGTGAAAGCATCTTAATTCACGCAGGAACTGGTGGTGTTGGCCAAGCTTCAATTTCAATTGCCTTGCACATGGGCTGCAAAGTATTCACAACCGTTGGAAGTCAAGCGAAGAGAGACTTCTTGAAAAAACGCTTCCCGCAATTAACAGATGACTGCATTGGAAATTCACGTGACACCACCTTCGAGCAAATGATCTTAACCCATACCAACGGCCGTGGTGTTGACTTAGTCTTGAACTCCTTGGCTGGAGAACAACTTCAAGCATCCGTCAGATGTTTGGCTCTAGGAGGAAGGTTCTTGGAAATCGGCAAGGTTGATCTTTCAAGCAACTCCCCACTGGGAATGTCCCTGTTTTTAAAGAACACTGCGTTCCATGGAATTCTTTTGGATGCGCTCTTCACTATTGATCATGTTGATAAGAAGGAGGTCAAGCGTTTGGTAACAGAAGGTATTGCTAGCGGGGCCGTTCGCCCGCTACCTAATACAATTTTCACAGAAAGCCAAGTGGAACAAGCGTTTAGATTCATGGCTTCAGGAAAACACATTGGTAAAGTCTCCCTTAAAATTAGGGAAGAGGATGGACGCAAGGTTATGAAGCCAGCACATAAAACAGTATCAGCTATTCCAAAATCTTACATGGACCCTGAAAAGGTTTACGTCTTGGTTGGTGGATTGGGCGGATTCGGAATGGAACTGACCAACTGGCTTATAAACAGGGGTGCTACTAAAATCGTGCTGTCGTCGAGGAGCGGAGTTAAAAATGGGTATCAGTCCTTATGCGTGAGGAGGTGGAAGAGTCAGAATGTAACTATTCACATCTGCACTGCTGATGTTACAACAGCTGATGGCGCGAAGAAGCTTCTCGCTGAAGCCAACGCGTTGGGCCCAGTTGGCGGTATCTTTAACTTAGCTGCTGTTTTAAGAGATGCAATGATGGACAGCCAAACTGAAGAGGACTTCAAGATCGTGTGCAGACCTAAAATAGACGCCACCAAGCATTTGGACGCAGCTTCACGTGTGCTCACCCCGCATTTGGATTACTTCGTAATATTCTCCTCTGTATCTTGCGGCAGAGGAAACGCTGGCCAAGTTAACTATGGTTACGCTAATTCCGCCATGGAAAGGATTTGCGAAGATAGGCAGGCGGCCGGGCTTCCAGCTGTGGCCATTCAATGGGGCGCTATTGGAGACGTCGGTTTGGTGTTGGAAACCATGAGTGGAATTACGGAAGTCGGCGGAACTTTATTACAAAACATATCCTCTTGCCTAGCTACAATGGACATCTTCTTACAACAGCCGAACCCAGTGGTATCAAGCATAGTATTAGCTGAGAAAGGAAAATCTTCGAAGGACGCGAATCAAGTCAAGCTTACCGACGCGGTGGCCAACATCCTAGGCCTTAAAGATTCCAAATCGGTTTCCGCCATTGCTTCTTTAGCTGATCTCGGTATGGATTCCCTTATGGGAGCAGAGATTAAGCAAACGCTTGAAAGGAATTACGATTTAGTACTTAACGCTCAGGAAATCAGGGCGCTGACATTCGGGCGTTTGGTCGAGCTCGAGAGCGGATCCGGCAGCCTCCCATCACCAGCTAAAACAGCTGAAGCGCAGGATAACAAGGATTTAGTAAAATTCGAGAACAACTTAATGCCAACAACTGCTTGTATGAAAATGCCCAGCAAGGATACTACCAACAACAAGAACCCTGTATTCATTTTGCATCCCATTGAAGGTGTGGTTGATGTGCTTAAGGTTGTAGCTAAACATATTCAAGCGCCGGTTTATGGATTGCAATGTACAAGTTCGGCGCCGCTTACTTCAATAGCTGATTTGGCTAAGCATTATATCGGGATCATGAAAAAAGTGCAGCCTAAAGGGCCGTATACGCTAATTGGGTATTCGTTCGGAGCTTGTGTGGCATTTGAAATTGGTGTGCAATTGGAGACTACTAATGAAAAGGTTAAATTATTCTGCATTGATGGTTCACCTGAATACATTGCTACTCATACTGGAAAGGCTAAAACTTCAAGAAAAACAAGTGGTGATATTGCTGCTGAACAGACTGAAGTTGCTCTCTTCTTCATTCATCAATTTAAGGAAATTGATTTCCAAAAGGTAACTAATTAACAATGTATTTACTCTTGAAAATGTTATCTGCATCCAAATTCATATTTATAATTTTCTCTTATAATTAAGGACAAAAGTTAAATAGGCTTTTGAACAAAATATGATTTCTTACACCTATTCTGAACATACAGAGTGGTCATACGTTTAGAGACAGACAATGTTAACACATTTCTTTTCATTTCAAGATGGCTGCTGAATTTACACCAATGAAATCCTGGGACGAGAAAGTGAAAAAAGTTACGGAAATCGTAAGCTCAGTAACATCATATCCAGCAGAACAAATTGCGGAATCGGTGAATAGTTTCTACAAAAAACTTGTAGCTGGCGACAGCTACAAACCCTCAGGAACATTCGCAGGGGACATTATGCTTGTGAAAGCAAGTGATAACTATGTACAACTAGGAGAAGATTATGGACTTAAAGCTGTAAGTATTCATTATAGTATTATATTAAAGAACACTATTGTAACGTACACTGGGAGGAGTAAATCGATGGCCATGTGTTTGCCAGTTACATAAAAACTTTTAACTGTAGTTCATCTTTGAATTGCAAATCAATGTTTCAATAAAATAGTAATTTCGCATTGATTTGATGTTTAGAAATGAACTAGAGTTTAAATATTTTGTAACTGGCTCTAATTAATAATAGTCACATTTGTTTTGTAATATGATACGACGACTTGCTTTTTCTAACAAAAGTTGATAGCTTATATCACTTTTTATTTTAATATAACAAAACTAATTAAATGTATTTTATTTTACAGTTATGTAAACAGAAAATCAAAATTAAATCATTAGAGGGCACCCACCGGACGATCCTTAACAACTCGGCTCTCTACGAATTGGCGAACCAATACCTAGAATCTTAAACCTATTTAACGTCTACAAAAAAAAATATACCAACGACTATGTATTTAATTTTGTTCGACAATATCGTTTTTGTGATTATTATTTGTATAAAGTAGCTTTAGTTGTCTTTTTCTTGTGAATGAGGGTTTATTTTATTACATATAACCAAAGATGTTGCGGTTTTGATAATACTCATAGTTTGTAAATATAGAAATTTCTTCAATGGTACATCCTTGTCGGGACATTTGTTGCTTAGTGTCGTGATGACGATGTAGTTGGATATAATGTATACAATAAAATACATTTGGAATTTGTTTTAATTTTTTCAAAGGAAATTTATTTATAATAAGTGTATATAAATATCATATTGTGTGAGGGACTGAAGATTACAAAAAATCTGTGTAAGACTAGAATCTTAATAAAAAATATAATATATGTGATAAATTTGTCTATAAATGATAAACCTTACCTGAGTTTTTTTTTTACTAAATTGCGTTTAAAAAAAATAGAATCTGCTTGAGACAAAATTAAATTAGAAAGGATGGTTAAAAAACAAGAGAGGATGGTTAGAAAATCATTGAACACCGCCAAATAGGGTATATGTCATCAATTCTAAGTCTACAATTAATTCAAAGCACCTGAATTTGTTATTGAACGTAATTTCTAACAAAATTGACAATATTAGTTCATTAGAAAATTGATCCTCTACATCAGAGGTGTTCATCCCGTCGATCGCTGGACAATGTTTGGTCAATCGCCAACTGGTCTCAACTGCTGATGAGATTTTGTGAAAAAAATATTTGTTTTAGTAAATTTGTTGAAAAATGTTGTTTAAATTGCAATTCGTCTGTTGCTATTCAGAAAAAAAAACAACATTAAGCAAAATTTTCGATTATTGCGAGTACGAAAATAAATAATAAGTTTAAAGATAGGAATTTCTGCACAACAAAACACGTTTACAAAATTAGTTAACAAACCAGTATCAGTCGCTATTGCTCCGTTATTCTCTTGACTCACAATTTAAAATTACTTATAAGAAACATACAGCGATTCTTTTTTTTACGTATACTTTTACATGTTCCAAAATAAATTGCTTCAGACAGTCGAATTAATCAAAATGCACATTTATAAAATTAATTAACATGGGATCAAACATAAGTCGAGGTATATTTTGAACTTCACTTTAAATCAGTGTTTAATACGCATGGCGCATGAAGTAAAATTTCGAGTAGAAAAGCGTGACAATTTGGTTTGGTCGCTCCGTTTTGCTACGCGACCAAACCAAATTTTTAGGCTTTTCTAAACTATGTTTCAAACCATATTTTGAATTTTACTTGAAATCATTATTTCATACGCCTGGCGCATGAAGTAAAATTTCGAGTTTAGAAAAGCCTGGAAATTCTAGCCTTTTCTAAACTCGAAATTTTACTTTATGCTTAACCTGGGAGTGGCGAGTGTCTTCCACTCTTCGACAATTATCTATGGCTTATTGTTTCTTTTTCTATTTTATATAAAATAAAATATGCTATGATAACACTAGCCGAAATCAATTTACTAACATGAAAGCCATCATGATATAAATATACAAGGCTATTCAAATAGAAGGAACAGATTTCAAACATTTATTTCTTCCAAACTACAAAAGGTAGAACTATAATTCCAACATTCTTGGACAGACAAAAGTTTAAAATTTGAACAGTCCAGGCAGAAGTTCCAACCACGGCCGCATTATCGCTGTTGCTTGTAATTTTTATTGCCTGTAGTAAAATGGCGATACAACAAGAAAAAGCACCTTGTGTGCTGCAATTAGAAAAACTAGAGTCCATTATTGAAGTTCAACGTGCTTTTTACCGACTCGTCATAAGCAGGTTTACCAGTGGTATCGAAAATTCGTAGGCGATGGTTGCATCTACAAACAGAAAATCACGGGACGTCCACGCACACCGAATGAAAATGTCGAGCGTATTCGTACAGTTTACGAAAGGAGCCAAAAAAAATCCACAGCACGGGAAACACAAAGTTCCCATATTGAATGCATAAAAATTGAACTTTTCTCTTTACAGGAACGTTGGAATTGTGTTTCTATATTTTGTATTTTGAAAGAAATAAATGTTTAAAACCTGTTCCTTCATTTTGAATAACCCTGTACATATGGGTCATTCATTTATAAATATAAGCTTAAAAACTTCACTACACATCAGAATATTAAAATATAAGTAATATTTGTTTTAACGGATTTTTTAGCATTTCACCTATTATTGCTATAAATATCTATAAGACCTGACTCGCTGGCTGGAATATTGCAATGTCCACTTTTATGCAACTTAGTTATCTAAAGATTATTAGTGTGCTGTGAAACTTTTGTTTCATTTTGTTTATTTGCAGTATTTAACGTAAATAAATTAGAGATTAGAAGAGTTTTTATTGTAAAGATGAATTTTCGTAATTGTATTAACACGCCTAACAGTGTTTATTACATATGCGGACAATTTTGTTTAGTATCTCAGCAAAGGGCTATCACAAATAATATAAAACTAGCGTACCATAAATATATTGGTTATAAAGTGGAAACTCAAGATAAAAGTTGGGCTTGTCACTTATGCTGCATATCCTGTTACGTAAATTTAACACAGTGGTTCAAAGGTAAACATATTTTTATGCCATTTAATTCAACGATGGTATGGCATGAACCTAAAGATCGTGTAAGTGACTGCTACGTTTGCCTAACAGACATTTCTGGATTTACTAAAAGGAGTAGAAGCAAAATAAAGTATCCCAATGTATTGTCAGCTAGAAAACCAATACGTCACAGTAAAACCGTTCCATTACCCGATTTATTAAGATTGCAACGATTTTTTACAAGAACTAGATTCTCACTCTGAAGAAGAATGGCATGATCCTCCTGAATCGGAATTTATTTCAATGTCATTTTCAAGTGTGACAAATGTACAATGCTTCTAAATCACAAATGAAGTGGTTAACAACATGGAAATGCTCCTCGGTCATTAATTAATATGGATTACTGCGTAGTAACGCTTGTAACATTACTAATATTTATACTACTTATGTTTAATAGCTCTTTATATGCGAAAATCCCAAAACACCCCATCAATAGTTCTTCTATTCTCTACTTTTCTCGTAACAAATATGCATACTTAAAATACAAAATAAAATGATTAATACAGCTTAGTGAAATATAAAAAACTCTGTTCTAAAATCAATGAATACGGCATGAAATATTTAGTACGTATCGATCTTTTTGAACATGCTACAAATCAAATTGCAATATCAATAAATCTTATAATATTTATTTAAAAAATTATAATTTTAATGAGCTAGAAGAATAACAAAGTAATGTTGTTTTAATTGGAGTTTGCTGGGGACAATTTACGGATGAACGATGGCCTCGGAAGTGTGTTGCTACACCCGAATGGAATTGTGATTGCAATACCTTTTACTGGAATAATTATTTTAATTTACGTTTTACTTGTTTCTAAATCTAATATTGTCCAATTTAATCATTTGTTAAACATTTATTTAAATGTTAATAATCATTACAAATGTGTATAGGGATCTGTACCTACATTAGTATGTTTGGTTGTCTATAATAAATTTAGTTGGATACACAAAAAACATAATAACATAGTTTGCAATTGTAAATTATTACTTTGAATTCGTAATGCCATAAACATCTTTGTACACAAATTTTATTTCTGATTCACAGTTCAAAATAGAAGTTCAATATTTGAATGATAATGGAAAGATGTACTGCAGTTTCAAAGATGAATTAAACATGAGAGAATAATAATAATAATATACATAAAAATAAAATAAAATAACAATACATTAGTAAGTAATTTAACCCATTAAGCGCCATTGATGCAATAACGCAAAATATTAATATTTTTTTTTAATTAAATTACTAAATAAGTTAATTTAATACATTGTATTATTATTATTGGACCTGATTTCAAAGTGTATGAGGAAAAATATATATATTTTGTTATTTATACATAAATTATACTTATTTAAAAAAAATCCATGTGTTTTTAATTTCAAAATTGTTCAGTGTTTTATACGCGTGGCGCATGAAGTAAAATTTCGAGTTTAGAAAAGCCTGCAAATTTGGTTTCAACCATTTAAACAATATTGGCCTTGGAATTAAATAATCTTATAATTGGTTTAACTCACATAATTTTGAGTTGAAAATTGTGTTCTTAGTGGACGCTCAAAGTAAATGAAAAGTTATAAAAATTCACTTTTATACAAGAAAAGAATTAGATGTTTCTAACGTTATGAGAAATTCTGTGTCTAAATTAAACTGATATCTCAACGAAAATCAAATTTCGCCAAACATCTCATCGATGAAAACCATTCTTTTGGCGAGGATGTACTTAAGATTATCCATTATGCCGAAAAGTGTCGAAGAATGAAACTCTTCATTTTTAGACCCTTTTCGGCATAATGGATAATCCCTGGAAATACTGAAAGCCTGTGAATCCGTAAATTCCTCTGCCGTAATTTAAATTACTCTTTTTGATAATGGCAAGTCGAGTTGCCGAAACTGCATAAAAATATTGTATTATACAAACAAAGTTGAAGTGTTTTATTTAATTGAACATAGATCTATTTCTATCCTCGGGCCGAACAACTTGTGAAAAGAAAAATTGATATTTGTAATTTTCTAAAGAGTGTATTAAGTCTATTTATTGCATTTCTTTTTTCAATAAAAATGTTATACTAGTAGTAAAAATACAATTAAAAAATTATTTGTCATAAGCTTTTTTCATTTTTATAAAGATTAAAAAAGATATGAATCCGACAAACATCAACTTTGATTGCTTCAAACACATTAAGCTTCAAAACAATTTACAACTCGAATTAAAGCTTATTTAATCCTCAATCGATCACTTTTTCAATTAATAATATAGGATAAAAATTTTATCAATCAGAGCGGTTTAAATGTGAGTATTTTAAGAACCAAACATTCTTACAAGAAAATAAAAACTAGTAAAGATTGGCTTATTTATAAATAATTTAAAAAAAGAATATTGTAAAGTTCTTAAAATATACTGCTTTGGAATGCTTCATATACTAAATTCGAGGGATTTATTTTGTTAGAAAATTTATAAAAAATCAAAGTATTGCACCCTCAACATAAAATTCACAGAATGTTCTTAGAATTGATTGCACTTTGATCATCTTTAAAGAATATAAATTATCTCGACGCATTTTCTTAAAATATTAAGCCAAAGTTAAAATTATGCATGAAATTAAACAATTGTAAATTGTCGAGCGCCCTGGAAAATCCAAATTTTCAGGCTTTTCTAAACTCGAAATTTTACTTCATGCGCCCCGCGTATAAATCACTAACTTCATATGAAATTTTCAATCAATTGGTTATAGTAAAATAAATTTAGTATGTCAATTATCAATTGTTTGAAGGACAGGGAAGTGCTATGATAGACACATCACAATTTTTTAATAAATGTTTTGAATGGCTTTTAGTTACTGTTAACATACTAACTAGTATACGAATCCATTTTTGAGATAGGGGCGCATGTGACTGTTTTGCGCATACACTGAAATAATGCAAATTGTCGATTTTTTACTATTTGTTCGGAAACAATTGAAATACTTTGATAATACTGTAAACTTGTGTTATTTAAAAACTAAATAAAACTATTACTATGTTTTTATTCACTTTTATTAATTTATATATATACAGGTGTTACATATAAATATTTTTACGACTTAAGTTTCGACAGTGTGAGTGTCATTATCAAGTAATACTCAATAATGGCACTTACACTGTCGAATCTTAAGTCATAAAAATATTGATATGTAACACTTGTATACAGTCTGTTTGATTTATTGTGACACAGCACATATGTCCGTTATTAGTACAGATAGAAAAAAAAGTTAAAGACAAAAGTTTTAGTATTTTTTATGATCTATTCAATCGTAATGTCAGAAAAACAGTTGAAATCAAATAAACACGTGAAAGCTATTAGTTTCATTTTCTTTAATGGAACACCCTGTATATTTTGTTTATTTCAAATAGGCATTAATATTAGCCTTATAATGATACCACATAAGTACCCCTTTATTATAGAAATAACACGACAATTGCCAATAAATGAAATTTATCAGTTGACATGAATAACTATTTAAAGTGTCTGTTCAAAGTGACGTCCGTTGTTTGCAATACATTCTTCACATCTCTTCATTAAATTTCGTCGTGCTTTTTGCAACATCCGTGGTGTTATTTGGCCACATGCCATACGAATACGATTTTTCAGATCGTCTAGATTTTCTGAACGAGTAACATAAACTTTTTGCTTTAAAAATCCCCAAATAAAAAAATCTAAAATAGACAGATCTGGCGATCTTGCTGGCCAGTTTATGGGGCCACCATTTGCAATCAATTTCAAACCAAACTTTCTTTCCAAAATATCTTTTACATTTCTTGCGTTATGGGGAGGAGCTCCATCTTGTTGGAACCACATATCTCGACGTATTTCTAGGGGAATATCATCTAAATAATCTTTAAATTCTATCGTAAGAAAGTTAGCATATCGCTCCGCATTCAACGTTCCTTGATAAAAAAATGGTCCTATTATGGTATCACCTAACACACCAAGTCACACATTAACTGCAAATCTTTGTTGGAATCTGCATTCTCGAATTTGACGTGGATTCTCAGTATCCCAGTAATGGTCGTTTTTTCGGTTGGAGATTCCGTTGTTGTTGAAATTTGATTCATCACTTCAAAGAATTAAATTTAATAAATGTTGATTGTTGCTAAGCCAATTACAGAATACTATCCTCCTGTCAGAATCACCATCTCATTCTACTACTTCATTATTATCTTCTCTTTCTTGTCTTCTCCTTCGTAATTTATTATTAAAACACCCATTTCTCCGTAAATTTTGTTCAAGTCTTGCAAAAGTGCAATAATGTGGTTGTCTTCTTTCTGGATACATGTTTCCATAAGTGATACTAGCTTCTCTAGAATTATCGTTGCATCTAACGAAGACCTTTAGCGTATCCATTTTTTCATCATTAGAATAGTAATTATCACCCATCTCTAAAGATTTGAATCAACAACACGCAAGACGGGAAGTTACTACACCACTTTGACATTAAAGCGTTAACAAATTGTTTTATGTCAATTGTTATCCATGGCAACTGATAAATTTCATTTATTTGCAATTGTCGCGTTATTTGTATAATGAAGGGGTACTTATGTGATATCATTATAAAGCTAAGGTTATTACCTATTTGAAATAAACAAAATATACAGGGTATTCCATTAAAGAAAATGAAGCTAATAGCTTTCACGTGTTTATTTGATTTTCAATTGTTTTTCTGACAATGCTACTGAATAGATCATGAAAAATACTAAAACTATTGTCTTTAACTTTTTTTTCTATCTGTACTAATAACGAACATATGTGCTGTGTCACAATAAATAAAACAGACTGTATATATAAATTAATAAAAGTGGTAAAAAACATAGTAAGAGTTTCATTTAATTTTGACATTGATTACCACGTAGTAACGGTCAAAACCATCGTGATGTGTTATTTCATCTGAAAGGATTAAACTGTTCTGATTTTTATGTACTATAGATCTACGTGTATGTGGAACTACTTAATATCAAACCAAAACGCCATGATAACGTTTTTTATTTTTAAAGTGTATTACAAACAAAATATGCTAAATTTGATTTAATTAAGTCTTGAAAAATCTCAATTACTAGTGTTATACTTTATTTTTTAACATAGGTTTCCACCACTTGATTAAGCATTAGGTAAAATTTCGAGTTTAGAAAAGCCTCCAAATTTTCAGGATTTCTAAACTTGAAATATTACTGCGCCACGGGTATAAAACACTGATTTGATGTGAACTAAATATACTGCTTAGACTAGGTTAGCTTACGATCCATGCAAAATCGATCGAAAAACATCGTTTACTTGAATCTTATAAATTAATTCAACCTCTGAATTGAGATATTCGACCCTACCCATCACTAATAAATATACATTTAAGGCTGTAGCCAGGGGGGTTAGGGGTTTAAACCCGGGGGGGGGGGGGGGGTTAAACCCGAAATTTTTCTGGGGCTAGGGCCTTGTATACAATCAAGATCTTGTGTCGGATTCACTAAAAAATGACACATAACCCCCCGACGGTGGCGACCAGCAAAGAAAGCATGACGTTAATTCAGTCTAAATGTATTACTTAAATATTTACATATTTTGCGTTGCATAAATGTGATTTGAAAATCAGCATCAACTGATTGCGTAATCGTATTTAACATCAACATACGAAACCCAAGTATTAGTTTTCGCATTTCCGTCACGCGATCAAACGACATGTAATTTGATTTTGTTTTGTTTCGAAACTAAAAATGTATGTTTAATGAAATGTGAATGGATAGTCTAATAATTTTCCGGTTATACAAAACGGTAATTTTAAAATATTGCTTAATGCCCGCAACATTAAATTTATTGCAAGTTAATTTTTTAAACCGGTTTATAACATGAAATATTTAAGTATTATACAGTGCGGAACATCCAAATGGAATAAATTTTGTACCTATCTCAATGATTATGCATATTTATAAAAAAAATCTCGGGTCAAGTCCGTTTTAGATTATATAATAAAATCGTGCATCATAAAAATTTCATCCCTAAATTCAACCTCCTGCGAGTAACAGCTGCAACCTCAATTTTTAAAATTTCAAGTAGAGGCTTGTGATAGCCCAATTGAAAGGTCTTTGCATTTTCTATTAAAAAATGCAATGGTTTTAAAATGTATTACATAAATTAATAGACAAAAACATAAATTCATATGAGTGACGAATGTACACACAAATAACTGAATAACTAATTGAGTATCGTTCTTAATAATGTAATACAATAAAGAACACATACATTATTAATGTAGATGTTCAAAATGCATGCCTCGATCGCCTTTGAACGTTTTTGACGGACAATGCTATGTTGAAGCGAATTTCGTCACTCAAGTGAATTTATGTTTTTGTCTATTAATTTATGTAATACATTTTAAAACCATTGCATTTTTAGAATACATTTTAAAACCATAGCAATTTTGAATAGAGAATGGAAAGACCTTTACGAGCTTGTGATACGTCAAGCTCCCCTACTCTTAATTTAAAAAAATGGGGTTGTTACTCGCACGATAGCATTCATAATCTAAAACTGACTAGTCTCGAGATATTTTACAAATACGCACAATCATTAAGATACTGAAACTTTTCCATTTGCTGATCGACGCTGAATATTTTGGATACTTTTATTCCAATACATTGATTGTATTCATAATTTGCTATAACTTCATATTCACTTTCGTCAAAACATTGAAGATATTCCTTCATATTATTTTTGTCGTAATATAAATGTTTTGTTGACAAGTCGAATTTAATTAGGTCTTTAATCGAGGCGTTTTTCAAAACTAGCTTTTTCAACTTTTTTTTTTCAAGGGTATTCTTATCCTCCCTGGGCGATCAAAAGTCTGATGAGCCTAGAACAAGGGTGCCGCATGCGGCCCAAGGCGAGTGTGAATCCAGCCCAAGCGCAAATTGTCATATTCCTTGTTAAAGAAAATATGTTATCCGTTTCCTTAAACGCCTATAAAATACTAAAAAGTCCAACTTTTCAGGCTTTTCCAAACTCGAAATTTTATTTCATACTCAATGAAGGGCTGGAAACACTCGCTAGAAGTTTTAAATTGAATGTTTTTAAAAAACAATGAATGCCCGATAAGTTACAGTATTACATAGGAATATGTATACTTAAATTGAAAATATTATTTATTACAAATAAGAGTTTATCTAAGAATTTTGTAATAAATCTCTTCATCGTTTTATTAAATTCACTTCACACACAAAAAATAATTATTGATATGTATTGGTAAAGATTTTTTTCAATTATCAACAATTGTTATTAATTATGCGAACATTATTTAGTTGTTTGATTAGATTTATAAAGAATACATAACTGTTCCATAATTAAAATATGTTTTATCAACTTTGAGCTTTTTTAAGTTCAGCTCTAGTATTAATCACCACTAATTTTATTTTTCTTAAATTAAAACAAAGATAAAAAATCTTAACTATTCCTGTTGATATTTCGTATCATCAAGTAAAATATTGATTTTCTGCATTTAGTCAACTCGGAGCGTTTGTAATGTTATTATCCAATCGATCGATTTTTTTAATTAAATTAAAATAATATTGATTTATTTCTATTTCTATTACATACAGGGTGTCTATTTAAAAACGAGCAATGCTCTATAAGTAAGGATCTACAAAAGATATTAAAAAGTTCTCAAAACCGTTTCTAGGGTATGGGGGCCTAAGGCTCTCCTTTTAAACCAGAATCAGTATGACCACAAAAATTACCTTTACTAAGCAATCCATGGAGCTGTAGCCACCCCAACTCGATTTTTTTAAACGGCAACACCCCCTTTGCTATACCTCCTTGGAGAGCTATTGAAAATTGCTTTTTAACAGTACTAAACAAAATACTTCTTATTAGTCTAATTTTTGAGAAAAACGCAAAATAATGTTTATAATTCATTATTCCAATTTTTCGTTATAAATATCAAATTAAACAATTTTGTTGCAAATCAGGTCGTAAAAACATTGGTAAAAAACTAGAGAACACATAAACATAATAATTTTCAACTCGAAACTTTACTTTATGCGCTAGGCGTACTAAACATTTATTTAAAGTTAAAATCAAAAATACTTGATGCGTTGGATTAGAACTGATTTTTTATAATAAATATAATACCTTCAGATACAGAAAACAAAACATACAGATACAGAAATCAAAAATTAAAACGTATTTTTCCATATTTTTTTATAGATCAAAATTAATTTTAGTTAATAAAACTGACAAAAATCATTAACATTATGATTTGTGATGTGATCGTGATCGTTTTAAAACTTGGTTAGTATATTAACCCATTAAGCGCCATTGATGCATACACGCAACATTATTAATTTTTTGTTAATTAAATTACTGAATAAGTTAATTTGGTATATTATATTATTTGACCTGACTTAAAAATGTATGAAGGAAAATGTAAATATTTTGTTTAAATATTGCGATTCTTACTCATTAAAAAAAAATGTCAGTGTATTTCTAACTTCATAATATTTTAGCGTTTTATACGCGTGGCACATAAAGTAAAATTTCGAGTTTAGAAAAGCCTGAAAACTTGGTTTGGCCAAACCAAATTTTAAGGCTTTTCTAAACTCGAAATTTTACTTCATGCTTAATCTGGGATTGGAAGACACTCGTTTAGTTTTTTAAAAGAGTCGATGAATTTCCTAGATTTTAGGTAGTTTACAACGCTTTTCGTAAATTTTCAAGATTCCCATAAATTTTTAAAATTCTGACTGTTTTCCTGAATTTCTTAATTTTTTGTTAATTTAGAACGCTTTTCGTAAATTTTCAAGATTGTTTTATAATTTTAAAATGTTTACGGTTTTCCTGAATTTCTTAAATTTTCGTTAATCCTAAAAATGTTCATACTTTTTATAAAAATTTTGAAACTTAACGGATATTTTGTAGTTTTATCAAAAAATTCAACGTTTTTTTAAGTTAATGAATATTTAAGAAATTCATGAAAAATACCAAGAATTTGAAAATTGAAGGAAATTTAAAAAATTTATAACTATCGAAATTTTTGAAATTAACGGAAATTTAGGAAATTCAGAAAAACTGTCGGAATTTTGAAAACTAACTGAATTCTTGGAATTTCATGAAAAATCAACATTTTTAGAATTAACGATTATTTGCGAACGTAGTGAAAATTATCAATAGTTTAAAAATTGAAGAAAATTTTAAAAATGTACGAAAAGCATTGAAACTTTATAAATCAACGGAAATTCAGGAAATACGTCAGAATTCGTAAATTTGCAAGATTTCTTTTAATTTTCGTTAAGGGAAATTTTATAAATTTACGAAAAGCTTAAAAAATTGAGTCAAATTAAGGAAATTCACTAAAAATCGTCAAAATTTTGATAATTAACTAAAATCTTGAAAATTCATCAACAATTTTAAAATATTAAACGAGTATCTTCCACTCCTACACTAACCATGACGTAAAATTTCGAGTTGAGTAAAATCCGAAGAATTTGAATTTGGACGCGCAGCGTCTAAATCCAAATTCTGGCTTTTCTCAACTCGAAATTTTACAATTAACTTATTACGTCAATTTTCAATTATTTCAATGATGAAACAAACAAGTGTCTTCCACTCCCAGACTAAGCATGAAGTAAAATTTCGAGTTTAGAAAAGCCTAAAAATTTGGCTCGGGCGCGTAGCGAAGCGGAGCGACCGAGCCAAATTAGGTTTTTCTAAACTCGAAATTTAACTTCATGCGCCACGCGTATATAACAATGATTTAATGTGAAATGGTCTTTAACCAATTTATAAGTGAAATAAGTTTACTATGTCAATTATCAATTGTTTAGGTTATGGGGAAAGTGCTGTGATGAACACATCACTATTTTTTAAATAATCGTAATATTACGAATTGGTGGATTTAACCCAATAGGCACCATTGATGCATATACGCAACATTATTAATTTTATGTTCATTAAATTACTAAATAAGTTAATTTGATATATAACCCACTTGGTTAAGATTTCACTGTTTATTGATTGACATTGCAACAATTGTTTCGCCACACAGTGGCTTCATCAGGCAGATGAATAATATTCATTATTCATCTGCCTGATGAAGCCACTGTGTGGCGAAACAATTGTTGCAGTGTCAATCAATAAACAGTGAAATCTTAACCAAGTGTGTTATTTACTAAAAGTGTTGATATGGAATTTCACCAAGTAACAGCCTCAACTATTAAATTATTAATTTGATATATTATATTATTTGACTTGACTTGAAAATGTATGAAGGGAAACGTAAATATATTGTTATTTAAATATCTCGATTATTACTCATGTTTTTAGTGTATTTCTAACTTCACCATATTTCAGTGTTTTATACGCGTGGCGCATGAAGTAAAATTTTGAGTTTAGAAAAGCCCTGTGACAATTTGTTTCGGGTCGTTTCGCGGAGCGACCAAACAAAATTTTAAGGCTTTTCTAAACTCGAAATTTTACTTCAGGCTTAGTATGGGAGTGGAAACACTCGTTCTAAACACATTATGTATACTTAAAAGAAAATTTCACAGTATGTAATACAATAAGTCATTCATAGAAACCATAAAAAGAAGTGCAGAATTTCACCTAAAATCAACTTTTAGAGTTAACTCTATAATTGCTCGGCCGTTAATGGGTTAAGAAAATGCTTTTTTAAAATATGTCAAATTATAAATATATCTTACCGATAGTTATCAAGTATTTTGAATCGAACGTCAAAACGTGTGTTTTTAATCAAATGTTATGGATTTTATGAAATTTTATGAAAAACAACAAAGCAAATCTATACTAATGAGAGATCAATCTCGAACGCGTCTATAGATGACCTAAGGCTCTCCCTTTCAACCTGAATTGTTACATTTTACAGTAGGTTTCTGTATATAACAACAAACATTTCTCTGCATAATCCAATAAGTAGTTTTTTTGTTTTAATGAATGGATTATTCGTTTTAAGACCAATTAGTTGTAGATTACAACAATAATAAATATTAGGAATGTCACCAATATCTTATGTTTTAAATGCACACAATCTTCGTATTAACAACATTTTCGGCGAATGACTTCAATTTTTTATTTATTTCATCAAGATGTTGCATTAATTTAGACACATTTTTTTTTGAAAACTTGATCGTATCTGATTTGAAAACTAATAAAAATCAAATCATACATTTATCCTAACATAAGCATACACTTATGTTGGCATAAATGTATGATTTCTTAGTTCTTCCTAAAAGCACCAAAGACATTCAGCCAAATTCATGTGGTTGGATCGGGTTGGTTTTGATTCTAAGTGTCTTAATCAATCGTAATTATTAATTATTGTTAAATTAAGATCATTTGATATTAATTTAGAGTTTTGTAAAATTAATAATTAAATAATTTTGCTTTAAAGTCACAATATTGATGACACATTTATGCAACTACTGTTTTCTGCATTACTCGTACAAAACGTTATAATAAAACTAGGTTAGGTGAGGTTAGGTTTTAATGGCAGCAGTTAGACCGCTCACTTAGGCCTAAAGGGCCCCTTGTGATACCATAAGGGTAAAAAGGAGTCAGATCTCCCCTCCCTCCCCACCTATACAAAGATTTCTCACATTTAGAGGTGTAAGGTCTGCTAGTCCATTCGCGTTATATTATAATTAAACTAACATTAATTAAAAATCAATAGAACCTCCATTAATTTTTTGTTATACCATTGATAATATCAATTCAAGAAGAAATCTCTAAAAATAGGTTAGAGTGATGCTCCTTGAGGTACACCTTATTCTAAAATTTGAATATTCTTACAAAATCCACCATCTCAAGCAATTAACAAAAATCGAGAATTACCAAATAAGCCTAATTACGACGCATTAACAAATTACAATTCCTTTGTTACTGATACACGTGCAATTGTGCAAAAAAAACTCTTCTCTTTATTCTCCTTTTCATTTGAATTCCCAAGATTCCCATCTCTGTGCTGTGAGACTGAGAACATTCATTTTTTACAAGTACACCGAAATGGGAGAGTTCGTGCGGTCTCAACTTTCCGGCGACGATCGGAAGAGCTGTTGCAGCTGGCGGCGGCGCGGGGGTGTCTCGCGGAGAAGAGAAAGTCGCGCAATCATTGTAATAAACGGTGTAGAGAAACTAAGTGCGATTAACACATATCACGTGATCATCCCAGCACATCTCCTATTATTACTTAAATGCGCCGCTCTTTTTTTTATAAGACCACGCATGCAATTGCGAGCGCGCGCACACTCGCCACTCTCCTTTTATGCATACATTTTTTATTCACAAACGCGCAGTCGTTTGTTGCAACAATTAGAAAATTACTGGTTCATGCAGAGAAAAATACTTTCGCGTAATTATGGAAAATAGTTGATATTAATGTTGCCATTTTTTTTATGCACATCATTAACGCGTCTATATTACTTTGTTTCGTTTTATTAAAGAATTTCTGAATACAGGCGAGAGTGGTATACCGGGTGATTCATTTAATCTAGAATAGCGTATATCTCAAAAAGTACACATTGTACAGAAAAAATAGTAGGATCCAAAGTTTAATATTTTCGTGTAAGAAATCCGTTAAAAGTACAAGTAAAATTGGAACTCCAATTACCAAACTACTTTTAGCAAATTCGCTGTGTCAGCGCCATCTCGTACACCTGAAGCACACTACCACCACATGTGGTTTTTAAAAATATAGCGATATAGCCCGGCGCATTCACAATTACATAACTCAATGTGTGTTGAAATAGTATTACGTAAAGTACGATTCACGAGAGATGTCTCGTGGTTTCCTGGATTTGTAGTATTTTCTGCACTAATACATGTAATACGAAAATAGTTTGATGTCATCAGATTACTTGAGTGAAAAGAGACAGAAAACTTCATAATATGTCTGTTATGGTTTTTAGAAGGAACATGCCAAAAAGTATGTTTCGGTATGCAGCTTTAAAATTTTTAGGTTAAACGTCACATTTTAACAAATGTCTTTGTAAAACTAAAGCTGCAAAGACCCAGCCACAAATCATTTTAATTAATGTGCACAATTGTTTTAAATGTGAGTTTAAGTGGTATTATTCCAATTTCCACATTTACTAAATAGTTGAGGTATTTACAGAAATAAATAATGCATTTATGTTGATTTTGTGTAAGCTAAAACGACAATGTTAGTTGAATCGAATGCGCATTCAGTAGATTTGGTAAATAGTCATCGGATTAATCTGTTAATAATGGGAATTTTTGCTTTAAGTATACATACAGGGAATTTTCTATTAGGTATACATATGCATAGGCATTTTTTTAAGAGTTCAATTTGAAGCTAAAACGAGTGTTTTCCACTCCCAGACTAAGCATGAAGTAAAATTTAGAGTTTAGAGAAGCCTGAAAATTTGGTTTGGTCGTGTAGCGCGATGCGCGGAGCGACCAAACCAAATTTTCTGGCTTTTCAAATCTCGAAATTTTACTTCATGCGCTACGCGTATCAAACACTAAAAGCACTGAAATATTGTGAACGAGTAAACTTCGCTTGAAATCAGTGTCTTAAACGTGTGGCGCATGAAGTAAAATTTCGAGTTTAGAAAAGCCTGAAAATTTGGTTTGGTCGCTACGCGCTTCGTGCTACGCGACCAAACCAAATTTTCAGGCTTTTCTAAACACGAAATTGTACTTAACCTGGGAGTGGAAAACACTCGTTTATAGTTCAAATTGACGTCTTTTAAGAAAACAACGAATATTTAAAAATCTACAACACGAAATTGGAATATGTATACTCAAAATAAAAAAATCACAAGAAATTATGATTTAAAGCTTATCTTAAAGAAAGAACACTAATATACTCGCGACCTAAACAGTATGACATTGTAATGTAACGTCAAAATTTGACACAACTAGGAAAATTCGTTGCAGATGCAACTGTCGACATACTCTCTAAAAAATTTGAACCATACATTTAGCATGTCATAGGACATCTCTCCCAAATTCCTCTATATGTAGATTTTCTGTTCAAATTGCAGGACTAATAAATTGGTAAATCCAAAACAAAGCGTTTCTTATTAAATGTACCTTTGTTGAATTAACAAATAAGTGATTATAACTCTAATTTGGGCTAAAAATGAAAATAATTTTGTTCAAAAGTGGACGATTCTAGAAAATTATAAACGTGCAAAATGTAGAACTGGCTAGAACTGCCCTACTTAGATAGATATTAACTCTTCAGATTTTCAAATTGCGAACGTTAAAATAATAATAGTAGACAATCTTGCCACAATTCCAATCTGGATTTAGAGTAGGCTACAGTTGTGAAACTGCTTTACTAAAAATCACTAATGATACCTTATCCGTAACTGACAATGGACTTTTAACTATATTGGTACTTTTGGACTACAGTAAGGCCTTCGACACTGTTAAGTATGATACTTTTAAGCTAATATTAGAATACATAGGTCTAGGAAAACCTGCTGTCTCACTACTAACTAGCTACGTAAGTGAACGGAAACAATGTGTGTAACTTAACAAAACCACATCAAGCTTCTTAGACATTAATCAAGAGGTACCGCAAGGTCCTGTACTTGGTCCTCTGTTATTTTCCATCTATACATCACATCACACATCACTCTCTCAATTAAAATTTTGCCATGGGCATATGTATGCAGATGACAGCCAACTGTACCTTTCTTTTACACCGGAATCATTTCGTCAGGCTGAAATATGTGTGAATTGCGACTTACAACGAATTTACGAACATTCGTGCATGCTAGACTTAACGCTAAACCCTACTAAATCTTAATTTTTTCTTTTTGGAAAACATAAGTCGTGTAACCTGATCCATAGTCAAATTAGATTAACAATAAATGGTGCTGATATTCCATACGTTACAGAAGCCAAAAATCCAGGTGTAGTTATCGATAATTCTTTTAGTTATAAAAAAAACATGTCAGTAAATATATTAGTGCAGCCTATATTAACTTGAAAAGGATTGTATCCTCATCGTTCATTCCTATCTATCGAAATAGAGATCATGTTATGCAATGCGTTTGTCTTGACTCAGTTCACATATAGTTCACCAATTTACAATTTTTCCATTGACAAAATAACTTCTAACCTTATACAAAAAGTCCAAAATTCGTGCCTACGTTTTATATTTGGAATCAGAAGGATTTCACATAAATGTATTGATACAGGGTGGCTAAATATGGCTGCTAAACGGAAAGATCAGATGTTGTGTTTAATTTATAAATTTATAACTAACAAATCACCACCTTACCTTTATAACAAAATAATATTTCGTGATGATGTGCATACCTTAAATACCCGATTTAAAGGTCATCTATCACCTCCTACACACCGTACTTCTCTATATGATATATAATTTTCTTTTCAGATATACATACAAGTTATATAATTCAATTCGGAATGAACTATAAAAACTTAATTTAAGCAAGTTTAAGTTGGCAGTTAAAAAATATTTAGAACAGCACTACTACTAATGATGATAGCTAGAGCATGAATGATCATGATATGTAAATTGTACGTTACATAGAATAACTTAATGTTTGTATTTTTTTTATTACTTTGTAATTATTAGATTTATTATTATATTATATTTTCCAAACACATATAATTTCCATTATTCCAACACTGAATCCGGCCTTATGATGTGTGTTTACTAACAATCAAGCGTTTTTCAATTTTTAATTTTTTTTATATGTAAATTTTTGAGATTGTTATTCTTATGTAAATAGAGGATTATTATTATTATTAAATACAGGGTGCGAGTAAAGTATAGAATATTAAAAAATGAACTAAACCGGTTTTCTTAAAAACGCTGAAACAAGTCGATTTTTCTTCAGTAATGCGCTCTCTTTTGCGCGTTCAAAAATATTGTGACGTCACTAGTATTTAACATGTGACGTCACTATACCGGGTGTTGACTTGGCGGACGCTACATAGGAAATCGCATGTTACTTTTAAAGTGTTCAAATATTGGCTTCCCTATTTATTCTAGAGACAAGATGTATTTTACTTTTTTGTAGAGGGAAAATTTTGAAATTTATTACTGTTCACACCTAACATTTTACGCGTCTCTAAGTTAAAATAATTAAGAAAAAGTTATGTTATTCAATAAAAATAATGACATACCATGGAATTAATACAACAATTGCGGATATTCCCTGTTTTTTTTTAAAGTTCAATTATAAGCTTTAAACAAGTGTTTTCCACTCCCAGACTAAGCATGAGGTAAAATTTCGAGTTTAGAAAAGCCCCGTGAAAATTTGTCGAGGGTCTAAACCCGAAATATTACTTCATGCGCCACGCGTATAACACACTATAATATTGTCAAATTTATGTATATTCGAACACTTAAAATCTATGTTTTATACGCGTGGCGCATGAAGTAAAATTTCGAGTTTAGAAAAGCCCGAAAATTTGTCTCGGGTCGCTGCACGACCCTCGACGAATTTTCACGGGGCTTTTCTAAACTCGAAATTTTACTTCATGCTTCGTCTGGGAGTGGAAAACACTCCTTTAAAACTTCAAATTGAACTCTTTTAAAAATCAACGAATGTCAGAAAATTAACAGCTAAAATAATTAAGAAAAAGTACTGTGATTTTATAAAAAAATGACATTTTTCTTGTATAGTGTAAATCATTTCTGATTTTATAAAAATAATGACATACCATGGAATTGATACAACAATTGCGGATATTCCCTGTTTTTTTTTTAAGTTCAATTTAAAGCTTTAAACAAGTGTTTTCCACTCCCAGACTAAGCATGAGGTAAAATTTCGAGTTAAGAAAAGTCCCGTGAACATTTGTCGAGGGTCGCGCAGCGACCCGAGAAAAATTTTCTGGGCTCTAAACTCGAAATTTTACTTCATGCGCCACGCGTATAAAACACTATAATATTGTCAAATTTATGTATATTTGAACTTCACTTAAAATCTATGTTTTATACGCGTGGCGCATGAAGTAAAATTTCGAGTTTAGAAAAGCCCGAAAATTTGTCTCGGGTCGCTGCGCGACCCTCGACAAATTTTCACGGGGCTTTTTATACTCGAAATTTTACTTCATGCTTAGTCTGGGAGTGGAAAACACTCGTTTAAAGCTTCATATTGAACTCATTTAAAAATCAACGAATGTCAGAAAATTAACAGTTAAAATAATTAAGAAAAAGTAATGTGATTTTATAAAAAAATGACATTTTTTTGTATAGTGTAAATCATTTCTAAAACATTTACTTTAATTAAGTGACTACGATATCTTTTGCCATTTTTACATCCGCAGTTGTTGTTTCAATTCCATGGCATGTCATTATTTTTATAAAATCACATTATTTTTTCTTAATTATTTTAACTTAAAGAAACCTGAAGTGGTAAACGTTAACACGAATGAATTCAGAATTTTGCCCTCTACAAAAAAGGTACATACATTTTGTTTCTAAAATAAATAGGGGGGCCAAAATTTGAACATTTCAAAATTTACATGGGATTTCCTATGTTGCGTCCGCCAAGTCAACACTCGGTATAATGTTTCAATTAATTTCTAGTAGGGTTTTAAATAATGTATAATATGTAGAGACCCTAATTTTAAACATGGAATGATTTTACTGCATTAGTTTAATTATTTGTAAATCATTTTCATTTAAAAAGGATCAATGCAAAATAATACATTTTAAGGAAACATATCTTTTTACTTAAATTAACAATTAACACAACAATATACAAAATTATAACAATATCTCGTTTCGCTCGACTGTACTTTACATTGTAAAAGAGAGCGTTCTCTATTCTAAAAAGTTTTGGACATATTTTAGGCTTACGAAACCATTGCAAATGTTATTTTTCCAAAAATATTATTTAATTACAAAAATCCGGTTTAGACGGAATGTTATTTATTAAAATGACACTCAATTTTTATAAGGAAACATGATTTTGTGTTGTGTAGAAAATGATACCATGCAACTTTTGTAAAACATTTTTTCGTATTTTTAATATTATATAAGCTATAGAACTTTCCTTCTTCGCCGAAACACGATGCATATGAGATAACTATTTTTTAACACTCATTGTTTTTTAATATAATAACATTGAGAAGCAAATAATTTTTGGTTTTATCATCAAATCTACTTAATTCGCAGTTGTCTTTGTTTTTTCTGTTTATACTGGTATGACACTTCATATGGCAGATTATCAAGAGGAATTTAAGTATATTTATATTGATTTATTATAAAGAATGATGTATTTATTATGTATCCTCTGATAAAAAAAATTGTTGTTGATACTTCATAATACTAATTATAAGTAATAAGTTAAGTGAAACTATGACGAAATAATTATTTTAAATTATTTCAATTACAATGGGATAAAATCGTTTATTTAAAAGTAAAATTCCTTATTCACCATTAATTTATCATGTAATTAATTACTGTAAATCGATTAAATATGCTTGATATTTATCATCTAATTAATTGCCTTTATAATTAAAATAATTGTGTTAATTTTTAAATACTGTTGTAGATTGTTCAGAAATTAATTAGCTTTCTATAAAAACGTGAATCCGGATAAACAACGTGCAACGTATTTTACAGGCAAGAGGATGAATGTGAACCGTTCCACGTGAAATACTAACCCACTTTACTCCCACACAAAACAATTTTTACACCATAAAACACTAAACAAATAATCCGTTCAAAATGTCGAATGGTGTCAGAATAATATGTGAATGCATTTTTCATCGCTGTTAAGTTAAATCCGCAAATCTGCAAAACAAAGATACATTTTTGGGAAATGCAAAAAAGTGGATATTATTATCAAGTCTAAATGATTCATATAAACTTGTTAATAACTCTAAAACTAGTATATTACACATAGATTTGAATATGAAACCTATATTTTAAAATACCACGATTAAAATTGCAAATGTGGTATTTTAATTTAAAAGCGATAATTTTTCTCAAAGTATTGAGAACCAATCAAATTGGCCGAATTTGCACCACGTGACATGTTTTAATAAATGCGAGAACGTGCTTTGCGTGGCGTCTAAAGAGTTTTTCCGTTTATTAAAACTTCATGGTCCCTACGTGTAGACCATGAATGTTTTTAAAAATGTAAAAACACTCTTCTCCTTTTACAGTAGATTCTAGTAACTCAACTTAGACAAACATATTATCAGTTTCATTTATGCTTATGTTTAATGCACTAGCCACCAGATAATGAGCAACTATTATTCTATAACAATAATTAAAAAAAGAGTATTTTCTAATTTTTTTAAATTTTCGCCAGTCTCAGATGTACAAGTTCTGAAGATAATTAAGTCGATTAAATCGAAGGCAGTTGGCATTGACGGTATCAATAGTAAGTTAATAAATTTGTGTTGTCCTGCCATAGTGGAGTACATTACACACATAATTAATGCCTGCATTTATAATTCTCATTTTCTAGATTTGTGGAAAGAATCACTTGTGAATAAACGACTTAAGACTAATCAATATCCTTCCAACACTTTCAAAGACATTAGAGGGTCATTGAAAAACAATTGCGTACTTATTTTAATGAATATAATATTTTGCCTGATAACCAATCTGGATTCAGGCACGGCTATAGTTGCTGCAGCGCCCTTACTCTAATTATTGATGATGTTGTGATTGCCACCGATAACGGAGAAGTAACTGCACTATAATCTGTTTAATAACTAGGAGGAGCGTTTTAAATTTTGTGTGTTTTTTGTGTGTTTTGAAATTTCACGTTAAATCACTGTTTTATGAGCGTGGCGCATGACGTAAAATTTCGAGTTTAGAAAAGCCCAGAAAATTTGCCTCGGGTCGCTGCGCGACCCTCGACAAATTTTCTCGGGGTTTTCTAAACTAAAAATTTTACTTCATGCTTAGCCTGGGAGTGGAAAGGCTCGTTCGAAACTTCAAAGTGAATGCTTTGATAAGAACATTAAATAATTGAAAATGTTTTTAAAGATAATAATCTAGTTTTCAAAATTTTATTTAATATTGTTTGAAGTAAAACTGACATGGTAGCCACAATCTGAAATGTTACATTTTTCCGACATTTCCCTGACTAAAGATTTTTTCCTTGGCTTTTTAATTTAACTTTCTTCTGTGAGAAACCCCCATTTCGGTTAATAGTTTTTATTAGTTTTTATTATATTATTAAAGTATTACGTAAATTTCAGGCATTAGTCGATTTTATAATAGAGTTCAATTTGAAGTTTTGAACGAGTGTTTCCACTCCCAGGCTAAGCATGAAGTAAAATTTCGAGTTTAGAAAAGCCCCGTGAAAATTTGTCGAGCGTCGCGCAGCGACCCGAGACAAATTTTCGGGCTTTTATAAACTAGAAATTTTACTTCATGCGCCACGCGTACAAAATACTGATTTGAAGTGGAGTTCAGAAACACACAAATACATATTTAACCGGAGTAACAGGGAGTCAGATATTCAGTCTGTTATCAACGATGTTCAGTGGTAATAAGAAATTATTAGGTTTTGAATATTTTTGTTAAAACAACTGGTAACGATATTTATATATTAATGGTTGCAAAAAAATAATAAAATTAAATTTATTCTTAAAGGATTTGTATTCGTGATTCGAAAAAACAGGATTCGAATCTTCGATTCGAATCATATTTATCTCTTACGAATCCTTTATTCGAGTATTCGTGATTCGAATCATATTAGCTGATTCGGATTCGTGATTCAAATCCTTTTTACGAGGATTTGTCCCAGCTCTGATAGAGACATATTATTATATAAATTCCATATTATATTATGAACATAATGTAAATATGTTTTATTTCACAGATATATGGCGAGATGCCGTATAAGCATTTTAATTAAACTGACGATATCGTACGATGGAAAAGAAAATACTTAACCACAATTAAGAAGTACAAAGTGGATATTTGATTTTATTTAAAGAGTAATTATGAAATTATTTGAAATTGCCGCCAAATTTATTTAGTGATATTTCTGGTAACTTTTTATAGTGTAAATTGGGCTTTGGCACTTACTCCATATAGTTTTTAAACATGCTATAGTACTGTTAGACTGCAGTAAAGTATTTGACATGTTCAACCACAAAACATTAACAGCAATACTCAATTGTATGGATCTAAGCATGGAAGCAGTTACATTCATCGATAGTTTCATGAATCGAAGAATACAAAGAGTTGCGACTGACGATAGTGTTTCGTCTCCTCTTCAAATAACGTCTGGTGTAGGACAAGGTACCATTCTGGGACCATTAATATATTCAATTTATACATCATCAATAAGTGAGGTTATAATTCATTCATATTACTATCTATACGCTGATGACGCTCAACTATACCTATCATTTAAAACTGAAGGTAACACACTCGTCGGCACACTCACTGAGCATTAACGAAAACAAAACCAAGACTATCTTGTTTGGACCTACAAAAAGCCGTACTTACGCAAAACAAAACTTGAAGGTAGTAGTTAATGGCCAATCAATAACTATAGATGAGACAGTTAAAAACCTTGACTCAAAACTTAAATTCAAAGATAATACCAGTCATCTTATACGAAAATCATACCTCGCACTGAAGAATGTATTCCTAAACAGACATATTTTAAATAAAGGAACCAAAATTATATTATGTAATTCCTTGGTGCTTTCAAACTTTAACTTTTGTGACACACTTTATCATGAATTCATCGGCAAAATAGATACTAGGCGAATTCAGAGAATTCAGAACTCATGCTTGCGTCTTATATTTAGTGGTAATAAGAGAACTAGTGTATCTCACAGATTGCCCGAGTGTGGGTGGTTGAACATGTACAACAGACGAAAATTGCATACCGCTTGTTTTTATTTTAAAATAATTTCGAAGAAAATACCTCCATATCTCCTCAACAAAATAAGTCATAGAAGTGATGTGCATAACATAAATATTCGAAATAGAGGGCTCCTATCCATCCCAAAACATAGGTTGCAATTATTAAAAAAGTGCTTCAAATATACAATTACAAGTTGAATGAACTCGGTACAGTTTCGATTTGGCTCGTACAAGGGTTTTAAGCGTAAATATATTGAAGTGTTTAGTGCATTATAGTTCACTATTATGTTATATGTATTGTTATTATTTTACGGCCTGGTGGAAGATCAAGTTCAGTGTTTGGTTACAAACCTTAGACTAAAACTGATTCAGAACCTTTTGACCAACATCTATGTATTTCGTTTTTTTATTTTTTGTTTTAATTATGTTGCCAATAAATGATTTATTATTATTATACTTTATTTTTATTATATTGAAACAACTATGTATGATTTTGTTTTAAGAAGTTCTTAGATTTATATTTTAGGCATTAAAAAAAATTGTCATGTACCTGAATATATTCAATAACCTCATTTAACAAATCTACGAATCGCACCAATTTACTTACGCTCAATAGCAAATCAATTTATTGATGGTAATGAATCTCGCATCGGTGATTTACGAAGACTAATCGATTCGCGATCTTCGCGGAAATCGGCGTTAGAAAGTTGAAATAGAAACCATAAAACATAATGTTTCCTTCACGAAATTTTTGTGGACCGAGCTCGGCACGCTTGATTTCGTGACGTCTGCCTCGGAAACAGTTTCTAGGCCATTACTCTTGCACAGATTCGATTTCCCCACGCGTACACAAACACAAAATCTGCATAGTTTTGTGTGCAAAACAAAGAGATGTAGTCAAGTGCGAAATTTTCGTATTTGAGAAATCGGATACATCAAATTTTATCGAGTGTTAAATTTGTACAAGAATTTAAGGAACTTTTTAAGTTTACAATAGAAAAGTAGAGTTATTTTTATTTTTCAGGAAAATTTTGGGTGTTTTTTTATAATATCTGTTTATTAGTTTGTAGATTGATTGGTTGATTGATTGATTAAATATAAAGACAATTTAACATAAAGGAAAATTGAGTTTGTCAATAGTTTGCAGAATATTGTTGTTTTAATGAATATTTGGAGACTTGTCTCAAAGAGACAAACATTTTGCAGAAAGTCGATATTTATTTTAATTCGTTTTTATAGATTGATTAAATATTGATTGATTAAGTAATTAATTTATTTACTTAGTGTGTTAAAGGTAAAAATAAGCATGTTTCATATTGTCACGTTTTCAACTATTTGGGATTGAAATCAAATATAATTGGAAATATTTCTGTAGTGTTATGAGTTTCAATTTTGTTATGCATTTTTTTGTCAATTTATTGTATTATAAAATGTAGATGTATTATTGTATTATTAAACTGGAGATTCCGTTAAAAAACCCAGGTTGGATTTACGGAGTGTAGCTCTTTAACCAAAACTTTTGGTTTGAGAATAACTATTAAATAGACCAAACTATAGTCACAGAATAAAGTGCACTAATCAGTGGTTAAACAAAGTAGAAAGTGTTTTATTTAGAAGTATATTTAGGATGTACCACAAACGCCTACAACACAAAACAGATATTTATATAATTGTACGATAATTGTTATAATGCACTGAATAAGTGAAATTGATTGAACATTTTATAAGTTAATAAAATCCTAGAAAACTGATAAAAACTTAAAAAACTGATGATAAACTTAGAATAAGTAATTCTACGAAAACGATCAAAATCATGAGTCACAGAAAAATTAAACTTCACATGATTATTGGAAAATTATTGAAAATTGAAGAAATCAACAAAATAGACAAAAAAATCGAATATTTTTAAAATATAATATCGTATGTTCAATAAAAGAAATCTCTAGAGTGCCATGATTTAATTTATTTTTAAATTTAAGTTGGCTATACGCCTTTGGAATTGACATATCAAACGTCAAACATGATAATTATAACAAGGACGGTCGAGTATACTGGGCTTTTCTAAACTCGAAATTTTACTTCATGCGCCACGCGTATAAAAGAGATTTTAAGCGAAGTTTAAATATACATAAATTTCACAATATTTTTGTGTTTTATACGCGTGGCGCATGAAGTAAAATTTCGAGTTTAGAAAAGCCCAGAAAATTTGTCTCGGGTCGACAAATTTTCACGGGGCTTTTCTAAACTCGAAATTTTACTTCATGCTTAGTCTGGGAGTGGAAAACACTTGTTTAAAGCTTAATATTGAATTTAAAAAAAAACATGGAATATCTAAAGATTTACAGAAAATAGGTTGGATTTGGAATACGTATATTTTAAAGAAAAACTTCCTGTATAATTGAAATACATATTTAAGGAAGGTGCGAAAAGAGAAAATGAATATATAAAACATGTTAATAATTTTATTTATTTACAATTTATTAAATTTTCTCCTCTGTGCATTTATTGGAAAATTATTTAAAATTAAAGAAAATTGAAGAAATCAACAAAGAGACCTATATAGTGCCATGATTTAATTTATTTTTAAATTTAAGTTGGCTACACGGCTTAGAAATTGACATATCAAACATGATAATTATAACAAGGACGGTCGAGTATACGGTAAGAAGGATCGACAGAATCGAAGATTTTAAGCGAAGTTCGAATATACATAAATTTCACAATATTTTTGTGTTTTATACGCGTGGCGCATAAAGTAAAATTTCGAGTTTAGAAAAGCCCAGAAAATTTGTCTCGGGTCGCTGCGCGACCCTTGACAAACTTTCACGGGGCTTTTTTAAACCTAGTCTGGGAGTGAAAAACACTTATTTAAATTTTAAAATTGAACTTAAAAAAACAAGGAATATCTAAAAATTTACAGAAAATAGGCTGATTTAGAATACGTATATTTTAAAGAAAAACTTCCTGTATAATGTAAATACATATTTAAGGAAGGTGCGAAAAGGGGAAATGAATAGTTAAAACATGTTAATAATTTTATTTATTTACAATTTATTAGATTTTCTCCTCTGTGCATTTTATTTTATTTAAGAGATTTTGCTCTTAAAATCCTTGTTATTTTTAAAAACCTAATATTAGTAATTTATTGTTATTTTTATTAAACGTCAACATATTTTTTTATTTTAATTACAAGTAACACAAACTATTATTTTGATTATACTTCACACTAACATAAAGTTATATTTTATTAACACTAGTTTTTAACACTAAATATTAAAAAAAATCTATCTATGAAAGTACAGCGAAACCGGAAAGAGAGGTTATGATAGACTCAAAAACCTAACCAAATATAACGTTATTGTTCTTTCTCTCTCAGGAGCTAGGGCCCGCGGGGAAAGGGGTAGGGGAAAACATGGAAAGATCCAATTCTGTCATACCTTGAATTATAATATATAATTTCAAAGTTGCTAACTTACAATATTTTCTATGGCACTCTAAAGGCTTTTTTATTAAACATACGATATTTGTTTGTTGCATTTTTATGATTCTGACTATTCACTATTTTTTGTTATACTTATGAAAATCACCATCATTTATATTATTCCTATAAAAATTGATGGAAATCCAAAACATTGGTAAAAATAAAACATGTAACTTCAGCAGGATTTCATTTATTATTACAAGAAGTATTTTTTTAAAGTATACGTTTTCCAATTGTAGCGTATATGCTGTACATTTTCAGATATTGTCAAAATATGACGCGACTAGGAAAAATCGTTGCTGATACCGACATACTCTCTAAAAAATATGAACCACACATTCCACATCAATGAGTCATGGGATATCTTTCCCGAATTCCACTATATATTTGAATTCATTTATTTTCATTACATTTTTACTTGATTACAAATGTACTAAAAATGTTAGGTAAATTTGTAATCAAGTACATTCCTAATCAAATACTTCTCGGCCATTCCATAAATAAGTGCACACTTTTTGGGAGTACATCAGGGATTTTAGCGAATTTCACATATATTATAAAAGCTATCAAGATATGGTGTTTGGTTGTAACTAGAGGTTAAACAAATTATTGTGTCAAAAGTTATAACAATATAAACTTTTAGTACACTTTTATTTTGAACTCAATAATATCGTAAAATCGTATCGTAAAAAGTTATTCTGTACTTTTTTGTGCTAAAATGTTCAAACTTTAAAATAATTTTTTTTCCAAAACGAAAAAACTTTTTTTATATAGATTTTTTTAATAAATAAAGCATATCTCCAACAATAATCAAATACTCATGTTTTAATTTTCTTAAAAAAAATATATGTTATACCCTGATCCTTTCTTACTTTTCCGTTTTAAAAAGTATGGGCACTTTAAAACTTTTTGAGATATGATTTTTTTACCCGAGCGCTACATTGACATAAGGCGCTCCCGCCAATGGTGTAATGGCCCGGATCGCGGTGAGCGCCTCGCGTCAATGCAGGGCTCGGGTAAAAAAATCATATCTCAAAAAGTTTTGAAGTGCCCATCTATTTGAAAACGGAAATATTCTTAGGAAAGATTGGGGTATAACATATATTTGTTTCAAGAAAATTTAAACATGAGTATTTGATTATTTTGTGAGATTTGCTCGGGTAAAAAAATCATATCTCAAAAAGTTTTAAAGTGCCCATCTTTTTGAAAACGGAAATATTCTTAGGAAGGATTGGGGTACAATATATATATTTTTTTCAAGAAAATTAAAACATGAGTATTTTATTATTTTGTGAGATTTCTTTTATTTATTAAAAAAAATCTATCTAAATAAAGTTTTTTCGTTTAAAAAAAAAAATGTTTTTAAACTTTGAACATTTAAGCATAAAAAAGTAAAGTATAACTTTTTTTGTATCAGTAACGGTTTACGATAGTTCAAATTAAAAGTGTACTAAAAGTTTATATTGTTATAATTTTTAAAACAATCATATGTTTAACATCTAGTAACAACCAAACACCATGTCTTGATAGCCTTTATAATATATGTGAAATTCGCTAAAATCCCTGATGTACCCCCAAAAAGTGTGCTCTTATTTATGGAATGACCGTTCTGTACTTTTTACTCAAAATACAAAAATACTCGAATACTGCCCTACTCTGGGATGAAGTAAACAGCTATTTTAAAAACATAGCGACAGAGGAAGTAAGCAAAATTCCGGATGTTGCATGTATAAGCACTGTGGAAAGGCACGTAAATTATATGTTTTATAAACCGGCCACACCTACAGAAATCTTGAATATAATCAATTCATTAAAAAAATTTTGCTGCGGCTAACACAGGTACCGACAGCAAATTAAAATAATATAGGGTTATTAAATTCATTATTCCAATTACTTATTAGAGTTAATTTGTACAATAAAATGTTCGCTACTGGTAAAATGATTTTTTTCAACTTTGTTGCTTAAAAAAATACTTTTCGACGGCCTAAAAAATAAAAAAATAGCATACACACCGTATAAATAAGGATTTTTTTTGTAGCAATAAAAATATTTTTTTTAAAATCGATAGGCGTAGGCCTTAAAACCAAATTTAACATTGAATCCTGCATAAGTCTAACTCTCTTCCACTCACGTATTTCCCACCCTTGAAAATCGTATATTTCTAAAAATGGGAAAAATTAAAAAATATTTATATTTCCCGTCAAAATTCAGCTAGCTCAATTGATGACTACTTTAAATATTCGTTATGTGTGTGCATCACATCACATCAGAAAATCAACAATATCTCCTTAATCGTTTGACATAACCTTATCAAACCCGAATTTCCTAGTTAAAATCTCTAATCAATTGTTAATTGAAATGCAGGGGTTTCCATTTAAAAGAATTAAGTACTACCTAATAATTAAATTATTTTGGACACCCTGTATATTTGGATATGGTGTATAAAATCTCGCTAAAAACTATTTCAAATGTTTTTTTAAATTTTCAAATTGGTTCAGAAATAACCAAGTTAGAGAAAGGAGACATTTATGGGTGGTGCATTTTGGAGGTGCCACATATGGAAAACTTTTTTATTTGAGGAGATATTTCAAAACCGTTTCTTCGAGCCAGAGTCACTTTTTTGTGTTTTAATCAATGGTGAAAAGAAAATTGATCTATCTCTAACCGTTTCCGGTCTATAACCGGAAGTTGATAAAATGTCATTATTATGAAGTTACTGTAACTCATTTGTTTTAAAAATTATACCCAAACTGTAAACACTTTCTTGTGGCAACTTTTTACGCCCATTAAAATGACGTACATGTTTTGTTTCAAGGACGTTTCGTTTTTGTTTTCCTATACCAAATACACTTTTTTCTCATGGGCGCATATGGAGATATTGACATCATTGAACAGCATTTTTAATGCCGATTTCAAGGATGTGTGTACCTTTGTAAAAAAATATTTTATATACGATATTTTATATACGACAAGCAAAGTAGCAGTTTGTGTCAATCAAGAGTGCTTATTTATAAAACAAAATATGCCACATCGATCATAGTCATTTTTAAACGAATTGCAAGCATCACCTAGTAACGAAATTGTTTAACGGTTGCAATGGCAACTTAGTCAATGACTTTTTTTTTGACAAAAGTAGGCATGTGGCATATCATTGAAATCAAGGTTAAAAAAGCTGTTAATAATATGCATCTCTCTATATGCGCCCATAAGAAAAATGTGATTTTGATATAAGAAAACAGAAACGAAACGTCCGTGAAATAAAACAGGTACGTCATTTTAATGGGCGCAAAAAGTTGCCATAAGAAAGTGTTTACAGTTTGGTTATAACTTTAAAAACAACTGAGTTACAGTAACTTCATAAAAACGACATTTTATCAACTTTCGGTTATAAAGCAGAAACGGTTAGAGATAGATTAATTTTCTTTTCACCATTAAGTAAAACATGAAAAAGTGAATCTAGCTGGCGGAAACGATATTTCAATATCTCTTCAAATAAAAAAGTTTTCTATATGTGGTACCTCCAAAATGCACCACCCTGTACATAAATTTCAGCAATTAACACTCGTCTTGCAAATATTTACAACGTTCAAACCAGTAGTTAAAAATACGTGCTAATAAAATTTCGTAGTTTCTAAATGAATAAATTAATGAGCACAAAAATACATAATTTCGAAATTGAGGAACAATGAGTCTAAAGAAGAATAGTCTCAAAATAAAACCTTGAAGAACACTACTTTCTTGTATTTTAATCTTAAGGTGTTCTAATGAAGAATATTTCGTAATAGAATCCTAAATTAAAGCCTTGAGGAACACCTTTAATTATTTTAATCTTGTCATGGTCATTAATTAGAATATAACAATATATACCGTTCTCTTTGTAATAATAAAAACTATCTCGGTTCGAAATAAAATATATGATAATTTCTAATGATTGATAGTGTAATTATCATAACTTAAAAAGGCAATTTCTAAACACGATAAGATTTTATTTGTTAGACATTTCCATTAAGAAAAGAGGAAGTCATGGGCGTTGGAAATAAATACTCGTAAATAAATTCCAATAATGAAATCCTTGAAACACTGCAGTAAAAGAATGGCTCTGAATGGGAGAAGAGTGCATTTCCTGTTTGTGAAACTTTCACTCGTCAACAGAAAGAAGCCAGAGATGCGATCCGACGACAATTCCTGCGCCGTTACATAAATGCCACTTCCGGAAAATCAACAAACTAATGATTTTAATTCCTGTTGGTGTCCAGCAAAAACCAACACGATTTTAATCGCTGCGACCTTTTCTAATCCGCTAATGCTATGATGAATCAATCCACCTTGATGTTTTTTGTGTGTGAAATTGTTGATAACGGTAAAATTTGATTTTTGCTTTAGGTTTTTTATGGCAGAGGGAATTAGTTGGTGTATTTATTAAATTTTAATTATTTATTGCAAACAGGAGAAAGAGAGGGGATAGCAATTAGTTGTAGCTAGTAAATATGTAACACATTATGCCAATATAGGTATTTTTTTATTTATTGCAAAAAACTTTCCGTTGCTCGTAAAAATGACAATGGTTATAGAATAATTACTCTTTTTGGTGATGGACTCTGCTAAGTGTATTTTTACTTATATTGTATTATCAAATAGTGAGCCATTAAAAGTGAAAACATATTCAACAGATTTTGCATTAAAAACAGATTTAACTATTTAAGAATCCTTAGCACTCAAGCTAAGGAATTTTGGCTTGTTTTGTTCTTCATTTAGTAGCCCTAGCAATAAATGTAAAGTGCGCCTGTCTCTTTTGAAATTGTGAAATTTGAACAATTTTAGATTAAAAATGTATTCGTTTGAGCTAAAACGAAGGAGAAAAATAATATAGGGATTCTTCAATGCCTAGATTCAATTTCTTAACCTTGACTTTAGATTTAAAATTGTATTTAAATACATACACGGATTTTTTCGTTTAAGTATACTTTTACATATTCCATATAAGCATTTGTAAAATTAATGAATATGAGATCAAACTTAAACAATATATTTGAACTTCACTTTAAATCAGTGTTTAATACGCATGGCGCATGAAGTAAAATTTCGAGTTTAGAAAAGCCTGAAAATTTGGTTTGGTCGCGTAGCGCTACGCGCTACGCGACCAAACCAAATTTTCCGGCTTTTCTAAACTCGAAATTTTACTTCATGCTTAATCTGGGAGTGGAAAACACTCATTTAAAGCATTAAATTGAACTTATTTAAAAAAAAGGCGTATGCATATGTATACTTAAAAAAAAGTTCAATGTAACTGATACATGTAAATATCGAGGGTTTTGTTATTTATTGGTTAATTCAAAACTACTAACAAGTGTTTTCAGTCCTAGGTTAGGCATGAAGTAAAATTTCCAGTTTAGAAAAGCCTGATAATTTGTAACTTTAAATTAATAATTTTTTTATAGCAGCTGAAAATATATACAGGGTGTCCGTATTTCGTGGAAATGCATGGGGATCTCGGTTATTTGAAGAGATAGAGAGTCGGTTAAATTTGCGTATTTTAGGACCAATTAATAACCTGAAAACGAATTTGAAATTTCTCATTTTGTTTTAAAGTTATTGCTAAAAAAGTGATTTTTTGAAATTTCGATTTTGTTTTTTAATTCAATAACTATTGAATCTAGAGATTTGCAACTTTGACATTGCACAGGCACATTTTAATGGGGAATATAGTAGCGTACTTCATTTTAAGGTAACTCTAAAATGTAGCCAGGAACCATAGCCAACTTTTGTTTTTCTTATGGGTGCCATTTTGGATTATTATATATTCAGAAAGAACATTTTTTTCTGAATTCAGTTATGTATCACACTTATAATATATTTAAGAATTTATATCTAAAATTGTAACCTTTTCTTTTTCGTAAAAAGTGCCTTAGAAACAATTGAATTACTTGGATATTTGATAGCTCCTAGGGCCAACAACTTCTTACACATCTCCCTTCAGGACGGACCTCAAGCAGATTCGTTACTGTACTCAATGATATATTGATAATAATTACGCGTTAGTGTTGTTCGTAAATATAAAAATACTATTTTTCAATGACGTAACAAGGTATGAAAAAAATTTGATACAAAAATGTATGTATTACATAAAAACGTATTTACAGCAGTATTCACATATTTGTCAACAACGTAAAAAATATTCACAGAATATTTTCAAAATTATGTCGTTTAAAATATGTAACTAAATTAAAAAAGTAACAATATACACTAAAAATATCACTAGAAATTATAGTGAGTGTTCAAACAAATCGCCATCCACCTCCAAACATAATTCTGCTCATTTCCTTAGATTTTTCACTGCTCCTTCTTAATTGTTGTATGGAAACCATAATGTTTGTTCGCATATCGTCTATGTCCTCTGGAATATTTTTGTCTACTGTTTTTTAGAGATAAGAATTGAAAATTAAATTACATGTCAATATTTCATTTATAAATGGATATGTCGCCGTTGTTTTCATGGCAATCTTTACAAATAACTAAAAGATATCATTTTACATGTCAAATGTAAATTAAATTATAAGTATGATACATCAATGAATTCAGAAAAAAATAATCTTTCAAAAAATACAAAAATCAAAAATGGCGTTCATAAGAAAAACAAAAGTTGGCTATGGTTTCCGGGCAAATGTTAGAGATATCTTAAAAGAAAATATCCTACTAGATTCCTTATTTAAAAGTACCTGTATGATGTCAAAGTTTAAAATCTCTAGATTTAACAGTTTTTTTTTTGTCAATATCTCGAAAACAAAATAAGATATTTCAAATGTAATTTCAGATTATAAGTGGGCCCTAAAATTAGCTTTAAGGACCCTTGCCCCAATTTAACCGACTCTCTATCTTTTCAAATAACCGAGATCCTCATGCATTTCCACTCTGTACATATTTAAGACGTTTTGTTTGCATTTTATACGAACATTGTCGTAATTTTATATATTATGTTAAAAGTGTGCAAACTATAAAAAGCGTAAGTTTATTCGCTCGAATTCAAATAGTTTTGAAGTTGAAATATTCTTGTTTGAAAATATTTTCTAGTAGATTCATTGAATATACAATTTTTTATTTAGTTTGATTTTCTTCTTTGGGGGCATTATATTTATTAAAGTGTTCATTGTTATCCTAACAAGTGTTTTTTGAATCTTCGATTAAGCAAAGCAAATATTTCGAGTTTAGAAAAGCCTGAAAATTTAGATTTGTCGCAGCGACCGACAAATCTAAATGTTTATGTTTTTCTAAACTCGAAATAAATACTTCATACGCCAGGGGTATAAAACACTTATTTAGTGTAAAGTTCTAAAAACACTCCATCGAAGGGTTGGTTGAAATGTTTTTAGAACTTTACATTAACCATTTCAGCCCAGCAATTTTTGTAGTGACCAAAAAATGTTTTGTACACGGCATGTTATTTTTTACTACTTCAGATAAACAGATTGTTTTTCTTTTAAGTAAACATATCTCAATATACTGTATGAGCTGTAAATTTTCAGACATTCGTTGTTTTTACAAATATTTCAAATTGAACTTTCAAACAGTATTTTCCACTCCCAGATTAAGCATGAAGTAAAATTTCGAGTTTAGAAAAGCCTGAAATTTAACTTCATGCGCCACGCGTACTAAACGCTGATGTGATGTGATGTTCAGAGTACACGTTTTTAGCATACTGCTTTAGTAGAATATTTTGAACATCACCTAAAATCAGTGTTTTATACGCGTGGCGCATGAAGTAAAATTTCGAGTTTAGAAAAGCCTGAAAATTTGGTTTGGCCGCGTAGCGCTACGCGCTACGCGACCAAACCAAATTTTCAGGCTTCTCTAAACTCGAAATTTTACTTCATGCTTAATCTGGGAGTGGAAAACACTCGTTTAAAACGTCAAATTAAACTTTTTTAAAAAACAAACGATTATCGGAGAAGTTACAGCTCATGAATACATGTATGTATATTTAAACAAAAAATTCCTAGTATGATTACCAAATTTTAGTGGTGGCAAATGCCACCGTTAGGGCCGAAAGTGTTAAATTAGTGTTTTACACGCCTGGAGCATGAAGTAAATATTTCTAGTTTAAAAAAGCCTAAACATTTGGAGTTTAGAGTTTAGTTTTTGGAGTTGCGCGACCGAAAAATCCACACCCCATCCACACTCGTTAGGATAACAATGAACACTAATAAATATGATGCCTCTAAATAACCCAAAAGAGAGATTGATATTTTGTGAATTGATAAACCGTTGATTTTTTAATATCGTTGCATGTAATTTGCAAAAATATAAATTTACAGTTCAATATATATGTATTCGTGAATTATGTAAAGATTGATATAATATTAATAAAATGCGGTTAAATTCCTTTTTTCACTGTTTTTATTTAAGTATTTTAAGTATTTTTAATTACTTTTACAGTTGAACCTTACATCTGACTTGTTAACCGCATGAAATTCACATGTATTTCCAGAAAATGCGGACACCCTGTATATAGAGGGGCCGCATAAATCGTTTGCTGGGGGCGCCTATAATCTAGTAACGCCACTGTGTAAAAACAGTTTGTGAAATCTGAATTCGTATAAAATGGATATATATCAAAAATCATTAACAGTGAACGAACACGAACTGAAGTGAAAATTGAGCATCCACATTAAATTCTGATTAAAGTGATAACTCATTATGCGTACACGTACTTAACCAATAACACTATAAAAACCCACCAATATTCTTCGTGCAGGTGAGAGAGTGAATACTGTCAGTAGTGGTAAATAGTAGAAGTGGCAGGCCCCACTACAACACAGTTGGTTACAAGGCTGTAACTTAAACAATCCTGTCGTCAGTCGGTCACTTGGACCGGTAAAAACACCAACTAGACACATCGATTAGTAAAGTAAGAAGAGGTTTGCGAATTTTTGAGTGTTACCTTTATTTTCTCGAGAAAAACCCTGGAGCGATACATCAACGCAGGCATGGAAAAGGAATTACCGCCACCGGAGTCCATGACTTCCGTCAACATTAAGCCGGAATATGCTCCTTCGGAGGTGTACTCCTCTGAACCACCACCAGTAAGTAAAAATTATAATTTTGTTTACTCGTAAAAAAATATTATTTCTAAAAATCAAAAAAAAAATATTGTTGATTTATGTAGACTTTGCTTTCGTTTCAAGTTTTTACGAATGACCTTTGTATAAAAAGGTTTTTAAATCGACAATTCTGTTTCTGATCTTTTTAATAGTATTCCTTAGTTTGCATTTTTTATTCTACAAATTGATGTTTATATAAACATAGCTCAAAAGTTCGTAGATTATTTCCCAGCAAGAACAGGAAGTGTAATACCAAGAGATGTAGCTAAACTCTACTTCTCTCGGTATTAATACACTTCCCTTTCTTGCTGGGAAATCATTTGCGAACTTTTAAGCTATTAAACATCAATTTGTAGAATATAATCATAAAATATCATAGAATAATAAAATATAATCATGGAAAATTTTAAACTTCTTTCTATGGGTGCTCGCAGAATTTTTTTCAGGGAGGGACAAAATATAATAATAATGACCAGTATACTAATTAATAAAAAACTAAATTTTATTTCTTGAGTTTAGTTATTTTCTCAAGGATCAGATAGAATAGGAGTAGGGTTCTTCAAAAAGTAGCCTAGTTGTAAAATTAACCAAATGTCGTGTTTTATTAAAACGTACTATAGTAGCACGTTAACAAAATAAAAACAAAGTCCGCCACTGTGGATTCTGGATTTTCAGTATTTTTCAAACACCCATGTAAACGTTACGTTGATTGGCTGTAGCAAAGATGAACTCCTCTAGTTCATACCTACTAAACAAACTCATGCAAGTAATGTTTCATCAAAATTAATACAACGTTTAATGTTGCTAAAATGTTGATATAACGTTATTTGTTGGTGTTTTGCTCAGTGGGTAAATTATAAAAAAAATTCACAGAAATATTTTTTTTCTAAAATTATAAAAATCAACAAATTGCTTAACAAAATGTGCCGGGTTGCTTTTGCGAACATGTTTACAAAAATCATCAAATTTTACTACATTTATCGACTCTTGTGAAGTTTTTATCACATTTAATAAATTTTAAAAATTTCTTTTTATTTTTATAATTTTAAGAATTGCAATTATTAAACAAATACATTTCTATTTATTTCGTTATTTTTTGATTATTTTGAATTTTCTAAGTTTTATTTTTTTTTAATTTCTACTCATGCAGTAAATTTTATCATAAATTTAGAAATGTATTTATTTATTAATTGCAATTCTAACAATTATAAAAATAAAGTGGAATTTTAAAATTTTATTAAAAGTGATAAAAATGTCACAAGAGTTGATAAATGTAGTTAAATTTGATGATGATAAACACGTTAGTAAAAGCAACCCGGCACATTTTGTCACATTGTTAAAAGTCATAGAAAATTGTTAATATTTGAGATGATCGAAAACATTGACAAAATTGTCATGAATTTCGTCAACATTTACAAAATAATTACATTAACAAATGCTGATATACAGAAAATATTTTTGTTTACGTATACATACGCTGTATATTTTAAGCTTCAAACGAGTGTTTTCCACTTCCAGATAAAGCATGAAGTAAAATTTCGAGTTTTGAAAAGCCTTAAAATTTTGTTCGGTCGCTCCCCGACTTTTCTGGCTTTAGTAGCATATTATAAACTTCACAATATGTCAGTGTTGAATACGCGTGGCGCATGGAATAAAATTTCGAGTTTAGAAAATCCTGAAAATTTGGTTTGGTCGCTTCGCTTCGCAGTGAAAGTGAAAACTTTTTATTTTTATTTATTAGTAGGTTTGAAGAGAATTTGACTTAAATGTTACATATACTATCATATAGCAGTGTAAGAAATTAAATAAGATTTTATATATTTCATTGTTTAATTTAACATCCGGCCATGTATTTGCACGGGACGTAGTTGTTTCAATGGATATTTATTTATTGTCTTAGTAGTTTTATTAATTTAGACTTATTGTATACAGTATAAACGAACAATTACTTAATTTTTATATATTACATTACTCGTTAGAAATTTCAGATTGAACTCGTTTGTAAACATAAATGAATTCCTGAACATTTACCAAACGCTCTAACCATCGGAATATATATACTTAAAAGAAAAATTCCCTGTATATTTATATCAAAGGTAAATATTAGACACACTCGCGCTGTTATTTGTTATTAAACAAAGAAGAGATATCAACATTGCGATAACTCGTGTTTATTAAGGACACCAGTCGAGTCGTACGTTCTCTTTTGTGGCTTTGCTGGTTTTCAAGGAGTCGAGAGTGTTGTATATCCATCACAACTATTAAAAACGAATCAAAACGCTTTCACTTTTATATAAGGAGACTTCAAACTGAACCAGTTGAGCGCAAGTTTGTAAATTTCTATTTATACAGTACAGTAGCTAATGTTTACACAAATAAATGCAATGTTTTTTTTTCTACGACTTGGGTAATGCGATTCGATGACATAATCTGTGGTTTTATTGAAATTAGTAAAAAAGTTTAAGACGTTATATAAATAGAAGGTCTATGAGAAATCATTTTGAATATTGAATTGTTGATTATGTTTACAAAGAAAGATCAAAGCATACGCGCCCGCACATATGGGCAAGATTTAATGTTTAGACTTGAGGAAAATTATCAACTGTTAAAAATGACCAAAATTAAATAGTTTTGAATGTGGATTTTCATCTTCTAGCGAGTGTTTGCATTCCTTGGTTAAGCATAAAGTTAAATTTCGAGTTTAGAAAAGCCTGAAAATTCGGATTGGTCGAGTAGCAAAGCGGAGCGACCAATCCAAATGTTTAGGCTTTTCTAAACTCGAAATTTAACTTCATGCGCCACGCGTACAAAACACGGATTTAAAGTAAAGTTTAAAATATACTACTTAAGTTTAATCCTGTGTTAATAAATATTATGAATATTTATTTCGTGTAACCAAATCTTGCAATATTCAATATGTAAAGTTATTTAAATTAAAAAACACTTTACATATTTTAATATGTTTCACCAAGTGCCTGATAAGAAATTAATTCAAGAAATTGCAACATTCAATTTGCTATCTGATTTTTTCCTTCAACCGATTAAGCGCTACACAATAACGCAAAATTATCAAATTATTGTTAATTAAATTACTAATAAAAAATTTAAATATTTAAATAACAAAATATTTACATTTTTCTACACACAATCTCAAGTCAGGTCAAATCAACGTAATTTGATACATTGTATTATTTGACCTGACTTGAGATTGTGCGTAGTAAAATGTAAATATTTAGTTATTTTTATTATTACTCATTTTAAAAAATAAATTTTAAGTGCATTTCTACCGTCACATTATTTCAGTGTTTTATACGCATGACACATGAAGTAAAATTTCGAGTTTAGAATAGCCTGAAAATTTACTTCGTCCATCATAAAGGAGTAGAAACGCACTTTAAAAGGTTTAAATTGAACGCTTTTATAAAATCAACGAATGCCTGAAAATGTACAGCGTATACATCGAAGTATATAAAACAAAAACCCCTGTTGTAGAAAATCGTTGTACTTATACGATTAAATATGGAAAGAGATTCTACAAAAATCTTATTCAAATGAGGAAATAATACTTAACTGTATGTTTTTGAATTCACGTGAAATGATTATTTGCGCATAAAAAAGGCTGTTATTCCTTACTTCACTTTTTATTTGGATCGTTAGATGTACATTTTTGAGACACACACAAATAAAAAGTGAAATAAGGAATAACAGTCTTTTTTTATGTAAAATAATACTTTTTAATAATTGATAAGTTCATATAAACAATTGGCCGTTATTTTTTTTGTTTCGGTTCAGTTAAACAAAAATATATTGAGAATATGAATTTGTGATCAGTACTCAGTCATTCACCGGATAACTATATACACGTTTCAGGCTTCAACGCCATCATCAGTATAGTCCCGAACCAGTGCAATGGGCATTAGATGGCTTTACGCTTTCGAACATATGTAAAAATATATCGGTTTGGTTCCGGTTTTCGTTCCAGTCGAAATAAGGGGTTTTTCAGTTAAAATAATGTTTTTTTTCCGGTTATGGTTTTCGGTTTTCGGTTAAGTTCCAGTTCGAAGCGCTGCAATTAACATTATTGATTCATGAAATGGTAAAAGTTTATCGTTATAAATAAATAATTTCAAAATAAGCATGGCTCAAATGGCTTGAGAAAATAACGCCAAGTCAAGTCGTTGAGTATTTCTTGCATATTGCACCGCATCATATCACGCTGATGAAGACGTGAAAGTCCGAAACGCGTGACTTTTCGTCCGTGGTGGAACACATTGGGTTCATTATTTCATTACAAACGCAAACTCACTTGAATCATGAACAATAATGGTTTTTAAAACGTAACATTTCATGTTTTAAGGTGCGTTTGGACTCCACAATAATTCGCGCAAATTAGCTTGCGCAAACCAATTTGCGCAAATTATTATTAGTGTAAACGCGCCTTTGAAATAGACAGCATTTGCGCAAATTGCACTTTAAACTATTGCAGCAATAAGTTTTATTAAAGTAAAAGTTGGCTCATTCATCCACTCGATTTAAAGTAATCTTTTTTTTACTATTTCTGATGAATAAATGTATCCTAAACACAAATTGGAGTTTAGTAGTGATCCAGAAATTTGAGTGCAACTTCCCGTTTGACAAGAAATACATCATTTATAAAATTTCAAATAGAACCCCCTATATTTTTTTTGTATTTAGATTCAGGAAGTCATTTTACATACCGAGTGTTAACCACTAAACCACCCACTGAACAAACTCATCTAAGTAATGTTTTATAAACATCAATACAACGTTTAACGTTGCTAAAATGTTGATATAAGGTTATTTGTTGGTGTATTGCTCAGTGGGCAGGCAGGCAAAATTGTTTCATTTAGAATCATAATGAATTGTAATACCCATTTATTTAAATTTGCAGCAAATAAATGTCATACTCTTCTTAAAATATTACCAGAGTAAAAGAGTTAACCATGAACACTTCTTTCTTCTTTAACCACCAAACCTGGCCATAGGGAAATGTCATGATTAGAAGTTTTACTAAAAGAAGAATAATTATAATATTATTCATCTTTAATAAAAACTCCTAATAATGATATTTCTCTATGGCCAGGTTTGGTAGTTAACACTCGGTATAAGTCTTGGTTTCAATGAATCAATTTCATATATTTTTCAAAAATGAATAGAACATCTACGTGGCTGTGATCGCTTTGATATGTTTTGTTTCTTATTACTTATAGAAAACAAAATTACTTTTGTTTCATGGTTGAACTCACATCTTAAATATATTTTTTAGCATAGTAATCCATTCGGCCACATGTTTAAATAATTCATTACTGATTTGTATAATTACATAAAAGTATTTCTTTAAATTACACTTAATACATACTCAGGGCAGAAACACCAATGGTCGATAGCCCAGACAGGGACGTACTAACACGTTAATGGAATTGTAAATATTTGTATAAATAAATAATGTTACTTTAAATAAATAATGTATGCCTAAATAAAGATGATGCCAGGTAGTTATATATATATACAGGGAGTTTTTTAAATTAACCTCTTTTAGAAAAACAACGAATATCTAAAGATTTACAGAAAATAGGCTGAACTTGGAATGCGTAAGTTCAGCCTATTTTCTGTAAATCTTTAGATATTCGTTGTTTTTTTAAAAGAGGTTAATTTGAAGCGTTAAACGAGTGTTTTCAACTCCCAGACTAAGCATTAAGTAAAATTTCAAGTTTTAAAAAGCCATGTGAAAATAGCTAAACATATGCACCATAAGTTTTCCGACATTCGTTGTTTTCTAAAAGAGTTCAATTTAAAGCTTTAAACGAGTGTTTTCCACTCCCAGACTAAGCATGAAGTAAAATTTCGAGTTTAGAAAAGCCCCGTGAAAATTTGTCTCGGGTCGCGGAGCGACCCGAGACAAATTTTCTGGGCTTTTCTAAACTCGAAATTTTACTTCATGCGCCACGCGTATAAAACACAACATATTGTGAAATGTTTGTATATTTTAACTTCACTTGAAATCAGTGTTTTATACGTGGGGCGCATGAAGTAAAATTTCGAGTCTAGAAAAGCCCAGAAAATTTGTCTCGGGTCGCTGCGCGACCCTCGACAAATTTTTACAGGGTTTTTCTAAACTCGAAATTTTATTTCATGCTAAGTCTGGGAGTGGAAAATACTCGTTTAAAGTTTCAAATTGAACTCTTAAAAAAAACAACGAATAACTAAAGATTTAAAGAAAATAAGCTGAATTTGGAATACGTCAACTTTAATGAAAAACTCCCTGTATGTATAAATAATTCAAATAGGTACCAAAATTACATACTCGTGAAGTTTAATTTGAAGCTTTAAGCGAGTGTTTTCCACTCCCAGACTAAGCATGAAGTAAAATTTCGAGTTTAGAAAAGCCCTGTGAAAATTTGTCTCGGGTCGCGCAGCGACCCGAGACAAATTTTCTGGGCTTTTCTAAGCTCGAAATTTTACTTCATGCGCCACGCATATAAAACACTGATTCCAAGTGAGGTTCAAATATACATAAAGTTCACAATATTTGAAGTAAAATTTCGAGTTTAGAAAAGCCCAGAAAATTTGTCTCGGGTCGCGGCGCGACCCGAGACAAATTTTCACGGGGCTTTTCTAAACTCGAAATTTTACTTCATGCTTAGTCTGGGAGTGGAAAACACTCGTTTAAAGCTTCAAATTGAACTTGTTTTAAAAAGCAACGAATTTCGGAAAACTTATGGTGCATATGTTTACCTAAAAGAAAAATTCTCTGTATACACACTTATATATCATCCATGGACCTGGATGAAATTATTTATTACACATAAATGATTCCACCTGACGGGATTCAAACCCGTGACCTCCGGGCTTGTGCGCACGGTCTTTATGTTAACAGTTATTGTACTATCTTGCCAAACGAGAAAAAAAATATAAATGTACTTGCACCTTGCACTTAGTCGTGGTTAAGAAGTTATTCACCATTAACCCTCTAATTTAGTCAAATTTGGAAAATATAAAAATGTTTTAAATTTCTAAGATATCCCAAACATGCTTCTTATATTAAAAAATGTCGATTGATAAAAAGGAAAAAATATAATATTATTTTTTCATCATAATCACGTCCTTGATACTCTTAAAAATTAATTACAAAAACCACAACATGCATATTTTGTTTCAATAACCAAAAACAATGAGGACATGCGTCGGATACGGTTACTTCCTCCTATTCAATTTGAGCACGACAATTATAATTTTCGAGTTTTTTTAGCACATCTTTGATTGTTGCCCACAATGGACCTCTTAAGAAACGGCATCCTTGTTCTGTCTGTTTATGTGTGGTTGTGCAAGAGGACCATCAAAAGTGCTAATTGGAATCTTGTGCATGCGACGTAATAAGTTATTTATTTTTGTTGTCGGTCAATCTTCAAGGCTGGCCTGAGTTTTACGAATGCCTTAAGTGAAAATGTAAATGTTTACCGGATTCAGAGAAAGTTTTATTTGCGATATCGAGATGATGGTTTATGTGTATGTTTATTCAGTTTTATTTTTTATTAAATGTTAAATGAAATTAACGCTCTTAATTAAAACAAGTTAAACTAATATTAGTTAAATACCATGGGGTGACACAGTTAGCAATATTCAAATTATTCTGATTGTTTCGAATCCTACCCAGCTCTAAAATCTACTTTATAGTAAAATTTCGAACAAGATTTTAATATTATTAACCAATAGTTAGAAAATTAGTTTCACTTTAATAAAACACTTAATTTGTTTAGGTTTCAGAATTATATTTATTGTACTACATCAATTGTTTCACCACACCCACTGAGCAAAAAAACAAACAAATAACGTTATATCAACATTGTAGCAACATTAAACGTTGTTTTAATGTTGATGAAACATTACTTTAATGTGTTTGCTCATTGGGCACTGTGGCTTCATCAGGTAGTTAAATGAATTGAAAAGCTGGAAAAACAGAATATCGAACCATTCATCTGCCTGATGAAGCCACAGTGTGGTGAAACAATTGTTGTAGCACAATAAATATAATTTTAAACCCAAACCAATTAAGTGTTTTATTAAAGTGATATAATAGAGTTTAAACAATTAACAGCCTCAACTATACAGTATTGGAAAATTAGTTGATAATCTTCAAATCTTGCTCAAGAAAAGATATTTTCTTTCTACAAACTGATTAATTAAAATGTATGAGAGTAATTAAACACAATCGCAGACCAATTAAACACAAATTAATGAATAATTACACGGACAATTTTTCGAAAAACTTAATAATTGGTGGTGTGTATCAGGTCATGGACGTTTCCATTGCATGTTTACCAACGGAAAATAGAAAGTTGGATGTTAAAGTTCGTTAACACCAAAACAGAGCCCAACAGCCAATTGCTGTGCATTGTGGCCGGATTACACTTTTTAATATCCTTTCACACTCCATTGTCTAAAACGCTTTTCCACTTCGTAATCAATTTCTATCGGCTAATTGCTTTCTTAACATTCCTACAAAACGACAAGAAAAGCTTAGTGAATTGAAAAGCTGGAAAAAAAGGATATCGAAATTATTGGTTACGTGATGATAATTATTTGTTGCTAGTTAGTGCTTGGAGTAAATGAGGGAAATTGCTTTGGATTTCTTTGCTAGTAACATTTCTTGAAAGTACTAGTGTAATTAAATTAATGATTTGTCTTTTATAGATATTAGAAAATTAATTAACAATTTGACTGGTGCATACAAAAATAATTATACAGGGCACCGTAAGTGTGACTTACAATTTCGAATTTAGAAAAGCCTGAACCAGTGAATATAAAATGGATATATATATATAAATCGTTGTTTGTCATTGTAAATATTATTTATTTGATAAATACATATACAGGGTGTCCCGGTAATGTGGGCACATGACAACCATAGATTCCTGGGATCAAAATATGATAATTTAACATAACTTATTTATATCTAAAAGTTTACGGTCAAGCCGGAATTAGTCTTCAAAGTTCAAAAAAATATTATTAACTTTTTTTTATAACAATTTAAAGTTATTTTCGATCCGACTAAAATTTATTATGGTTGATTATCATAATATAACACACCATTTCAGTTATTATGGTCATTATTAATTGACAAGAAGTATAAAAAGCAATAGTACCACAACATAATAACTAGAATATGTTTTTATTGGCGCACCTTGTAAAAAATTAAAAAAATCGTCTTGAAAGATTAGTTAATTTAAAAGCTTTTTGTCTCTTAATAATGTTTGCTATCTTGTACGGTTTTGCTACAAAAAAAACGAAATCTAGTTTTTCTGGTGATCAAAAATACATGTTTTTTTCTTTGTCGCCGCCATTGTTTAACACACGTCAATTGTGTATAATATTAATCAACGAGTATTTTTTGAGAATTAATTGTTATCTTCATTATGGTTTATAATTATTCATATTTCTCTGGAGCAAACCTATTTTCTGTAAATCTTTAGATATTCTTTGTTTTTTTTTAAGTTCAATTTAAAGCTTTAAACGAGTGTTTTCCACTCCCAGACTAAGCATGAAGTAAAATTTCGAGTTTAGAAAAGCCCCGTGAAAATTTGTCTCGGGTCGCGCAGCGACCCGAGACAAATTTTCTGGGCTTTTCTAAACTCGAAATTTTACTTCATGCGCTACGCGTATAAAACACTAGAATATTGTGAAATGTATGTATATTCGAACTTCACTTAAAATCTGTGTTTTATACGCGTGGCGCATGAACTAAAATTTCGAGTTTAGAAAAGCCCAGAAAATTTGTCTCGGGTCGCTTCGCGACCCTCGACAAATTTTTACGGGGCTTTTCTAAACTCGAAATTTTACTTCATGCTTAGTCTGGTAGTGGAAAACACTCGTTTAAAGCTTCAAATTGAACTCTTTTAAAAAACAACGAATGTCGGAAAATTTACAGCTTATGCATGTTTACCTAAAAGAAAAATTCACTGTATATTGCTAGTATTAGGATTTTGCCAAGGAAATTGAGGATTCATATTTTATATTTTTGTGGTAAAACCGTACAAGATATCAAACATTATTAAGAGACAAAAAAGCTTTCAAATGAACCAATCTTTGTAATAATATATTTTTTATTTTTATAAGGTACCCCAGTAAAACATGTTTTAGTTTATATGTTGTGGTACTACTGTTTTTCATACTTTTTATCAATCAATGATGATCATAATAACTTAAATGATGTGTTATATTATAATAATAAATTTTAGCAAATCGAATATAACGCTCGATCGTTACAAATAAAATGAATAATATTTTGTTTAACTTTAAAGACTAATTCCGGCTTAACCGTCAAGTTTTGGATATGGATAAGTTCATTTGGTTTTGCCAGGGCTTGAAGCGAAGCGCCTGGCAAATATAAATTTTCAGGCTTAACTTAACTCGATATTTTACTTCATGCGGCACGCGTATAAAACACTGATTTAAAGTGAAGTTTCTCTAATAATCTATAATAATTTTATAAAAATCTATCATTTTGTCATTATAAAATATAAATCTAATGTATTTCTTCAAATTTATTTCGTAAATGTCTACAATATACGTATTGCAATGTTGGTGGGCCGCGAAAATATTTGAGAATATTTAGGAGGCTCTCATAAAATCGGATATTTTGGAATTATAAAAAATGTGTTTTACAAATATTCAAAGGGACAAATTAATAAAACGATAATATTTTGAGAAACATAAAAGTTTCTCTTTATTGAACATTTCTATAAAATTTTCGATAGTTTTATTTTGAAAAACGTTTCGTTTTTGTGCTCTCATATTTAATATTAAATATTCTTCTTTCAAGTAAAACAAACCAAATTTTGCAATGTTATTTCTTTCTTCCTCACATGATGAATTATTAATCTGAACGCACAAAAGAAATAGCATCCATTCGTCTCCATTTACATCCAAGGATATAGATTGTGATCGACATCACAACGTGAATTTATGAATATGAATGCTTTTTGCAAATCTCGATCTCAATTATGGGTGTGTTCGTGTACCGAACATGCATCACTTCCTGAATGAGTATTTTCCGCCCATGCAACGGCCATCATCCATTGTGTATTTTTCTTCGATTTATCCTCGCAAAAAAAAGGCAAGAGAAAGAGGATGTTCTTGTGTAAAAGCTTTCATATAACACTTCTTTTTGTCTGTTGTTCGTGCATGAATTTATATTACTGAGAACAATCAACAATTTACTTTAATTGCATGAATACGAATATGAATAACAATCAATCTTTTAGTTTAATAAAAACATAACAACTTTCTAGTGACTACTTAATAAATATTACACCTCAACTAATATTGTTTTTATAATAACAAAAAATTGAACAACTTTTCGGATTTTCTCTTATCTACATAATAATTAGCAAAATGAATTAGGAATGTTTACTGTATCAAATTAGAACAATCAATCATTTAGTTTAATGAAATTATAATAACTTTCTAGTGAATATTTAATAAATATTACACCTCAACTAATATTGTTTTTATAATATTAAAAAATGGAATAACTATACGGATTTTCTCTTATTTACATAAAAATTAGCAGAATGAATCAAGAATGTTTACTGTATCAAATTAAACTATTTATTATAAGATATCGGCAATTTAGTTCCATTTAAGTTATTTAACTTAAAAAGGAATGAAATAGGTTGGTTGGACATGGATGAGAGGAGAAAGTTACACCAAGCGGTATTATTTAATAAAATAGTTACGAATAAGTGCCCAAAATACCTACATGACAAAATTTCATACAGAGGGGACGTGCATAATATTAATATTAGATTTAAGGGTACTCTATCACCACCTGCACATAAGACGGCTTTATTCTTGCGATCTTTTACGTACCAAATAGCGAAAGTTTTAAATCATTGCCCACGGAATATTTTAGGTTTGGCGAAAAATACATTCAAAAAAGCATATAAAGTAATTATTATGAAAAAAACTAATAAATAATTGTATTTGATTACTAAATTGTGTTAACAAAATTGTAAAACAAAATTTTCTTTTCTTTATTTTTATTTTTAGGATGTTATTTTTATGTTAATTTCTTTTTTTTATGTAATTCTATGGTCAAGTTGAAAAACAGCAAACATATTATGTTATGCTGAACTTCGCCATATTCAATAATGATGTGATTGTAAAATAGATGTAATTTATTGATGTTTGTTTGATTATTGAATAAAAGACGTTTATTATTATTATTATTATTATTATTATTTTCTCATCTACTTAGCTTGATCTGACCTTAAGAGTTGAGTTACATAAAATGCTCTTTAAACTCAACCGGTATTTTGCCATTTTTTACCGATATTTCGAAAAATGAATTAAAACCGAACCGTACATGCGCTTCCTGTACTTTGTTAATTAATATAATGCGATAATATTGTTTTATAACAAAATAAAATGGATTTTTGGAGTACAAGGAAACACTTAGTTTCGTAAAATAACAGTTTATTGTTCTTCGAGAACGAATGCAAGATAGTTATTATGATCACATGAGCTTTCTCCGCAGCTGGTTTATTTTTTACAAAAATTAGGTCGCAATTTGTAGTCGAAACTTTAGATCAGGGCCGGCTCAACCGTCGCACAATATACGATTTAGCCATTCTAGCGGGACAAAATTCATGGACATGATTCTATGGCTTATTTTGGATTACACTTTATATAAAACTAACTAGTTTTACAAGTAATGATGTAAATGTGTTAATAATTAAATTAAGTAAGCGATTTGAAATGTATTATCAACAAAAAAAAGTTTTTCTTGTAGTTACATTTGTATAAATTTAACATTATCAATGTCACTTAACTCATGTTATTGGATTTTTCTTATCCATGACATTTATAAAACATTTATTTGTATACAAAAGTCATAGAAGTAAAGAAAATATTTTTTGAGTTATTCACTATACTATCGGATAAGTTGATATGAACAAACGTACATATTTCTAACTTTTGAAAACGGCACATATTTGTAATTATTAGATCTACAGAAAAGTATAATATAAACATTTTGTGTATTTTTATGAGATCTACAGTTTTTGTTTACAGATTTTTTGAATATTTACAGTATTTTAAGAAATATTGACAGTAAGTAAGAGGTTTTCACCTAATTTTTTATCTAGTAAAAATGTTAAATATCTTAGAAATCGCAAAAAATCGCACGATTTAACAGGGTTTATGGTCAATAAGACATCTTAAGGGGTATTCAAAAACAAGTAGTAAATTATAACGATGTATGACACAAAACATATAAATGTTTATATGACATGTTTATTTTTTTTTTAAATTTTATAACCTATTATATTTTTGTTATAAAATATTATATTTATTCAAATTATATACGATATTGTAGCTACACTTGTGCACAAAATAACACCATAGATAAAAAAATTTCCAGCTTTGATCAAACAATGTACTTTTGAAATAATTGACAACAAAATTAACTAACAGAAAATGCAATGAGTTGTTTATTACAATTTTGCTAGTAGAAATCGTAGAGAATTAATAGTAAACTGAAATAATTCTGTACCAAGAATCATTTTCTCATGTATATGAACAATTAATTGCAATTCATTTGTAATTTTCATAATTCAATAATTTGAATTTTGTCCCGCTAGATCGGTTAAATTGTATACTGTGCGCCGCTTCGCTTCGCTACGCGACCAGATCCAAATTTTCAGGCTTCTCTAAACTCGAAATTTTACTTCATGCCTAACCCAGGAGTAAAAACCCTCGTTAAAGGAAATTCATTAGAGGGTTATCATTTTCTAGTTATTTAATTACTTTTACCGCTAACATTTTAACATCTACAGAAAACTGAAAATGAAAAAATCAAACTAAAATTACACAATTTTCAAATAAGTAAAGCAGCATTTCACTTTTTTGCCTAGCTGTCTCAATACATACAGAGAGTTTTATAAAAATCCACGCTTCGACAAAAATCAGGGTATAGAAACACAACTCAAATGAGGATTTTCAGATGCTTGCATATTTTGAAAACGTGCAGTTAGCTGTGTATTTGTGTAATTTTTAGAAAAAATCAATTTAATTCAGCAGTTTTTTAGAGTTATTTAATCTGCATAAATAATTGCTAATTTCGTTAAAAAGATTTGTGATTTTTGTTTGAAATTAAAAAAAAATATTGAAAATTGACATGGAAACAAATTAATATTTTGAAAAACCTCAACATATTTTTAAAATTTCTCTTATACAGGGAGTTTTTCCTTTAGGTAAAGATATACATAAACTGTACATTTTCCGGCAACCGTCGTTTTTTAAAAGAGTTCAATTTGAAGATTAAACGAGTGTTTTCCACTCCCAGACTAAGCATGTAGTAAAATTTCGAGTTTAGAAAAGCCCCGTGAAAATTTGTCGAGGGTCGCGCAGCGACCCGAGACAAATTTTCTGAGCTTTTCTAAACTCGAAATTTTACTTTATGCGCCACGCGTATAGAACACTGATTTCAAGTGAGGTTTAAATATACATAAATTTCACAATATTTTTTATTTTAAGTGAACATACATAACTTAAATTGGTATTTTCAGATGTTTGCATATTTTGAAAACGTACAGTTTGCTGAACATACTAGCTAAATTTTATAAAAATTCAGGAGTAATTATTTGTGTAATTCTCAAAGTTTTTAGAAAAAACCAATTCAATTTAGCAGTTTTTTTAGAGTTGTGTAATCTGCATAAATAATTGCTAATTTCGTTCGAAAGATTTGTGATTTTTGTTTGAAATTAAAAAAAATTGACATGGAAACAAAATAATATTTTAAAAAAACCTCAAAATATTTTTGAAATTTCTCTTATACGTGGAATTTTTCTTTTAGGTGAAGATATGCATAAGCTGTAAATTTACCGGCAACCGTTGTTTTTAAAAGAGTTTAATTTGAAGGTTTAAACGAGTGTTTTCCACTCCCAGACTAAGCATGAAGTAAAATTTCGAGTTTAGAAAAGCCCCGTGAAAATTTGTCTCGGGTCGCGCAGCGACCCGAGACAAATTTTCTGGGCTTTTCTAAACTCGAAATTTTACTTCATGCGCCACGCGTATAAAACACTGATCTCAAATGAGGTGTAAATTTACATAAATTTCACAATATTTTAGTATTTTATACGCATGGCGCATGAAGTAGAATTTCGAGTTTAGAATAGCCTAGAAAATTTGTCTCGTGGCTTTTTTAAACTCGAAATTTTACTTCATGCTTAGTCTGGGAATCGAAAACACTCGTTTAAATGACATTAATCATTAATCTAAATATGACATAAATAATTTAAAATGACACTTCGTCGACCGCCATATGATCGCGATGACGGCTTCAATATACTGTGAAAATTACTGCGATTTTTATAATATATCTTTCGAGAAAATTATTAAAGCTAGAATTATAAACGATACATACGACTTCTAAAATGGCACTTAAAAATAGGTGTCATTTTTGTAACTTTAGCTTGACTAGGAGGGTTGAAATTAAAATTTCGAACTGTTTGACATTCGAACAGTTTTTTAAAATGACTGCCATGCAATCGCGATGACAGCTGCGCACCAAAGCTGCGCGAGGTTCACTTATTTTACAATAAATCGCGAAGTGAGACTACTGCGTAGGATATATACTGTGACCAGAGTATTCAGCCAAATATCCAAGTTTATAAAATACTCACCAGATCTAGTAAGATTGCTAAGTATTTTTACAATTTAAAACCAGTATAAATTGTCTGTTTTATACTATTTTGTTAACCAATTGTGTTTTCTTGCAATAAATTAAAGTAAAATAAATAAAATATGTGTATTAAATAGCTAATAAATAATATAAATGGTAATATTTATGAACAAATATATGTACCAAAAAGTTGATATATATCGGATAAATATCGATATATATCCGATATTTTGATATTTATATAAATATTATGATATTTTCGAACCCTAATTATTATAAAAATGAAGTGTTTTTAACCTCACATTAAGTTCATTGTTTTACACGCCTGGCGCATAAAGAAAAATTTCCAGTTTAGAAAAGTCTAAAAATGTGTATTTGCCAGGCGCTTCGCTGCACCCAGCAAATCTAAATTTGTTAGCCTTTCTTAAACTCAAAATTTTACTTTATGCTGGAACAAGGAGTGCAAACATTCGTTAGAATCTTATTGAACACAAGGCCGTAGCTGGAAAATCACTTCGGGAGGGGATATAAAAATTTCAGGGGAGGGTTTTACTGGTAAAAATATAGTTTTTGCTTTTTCAGGGCCGCTTTTACATACAAAAATTAAATATTTTGAAAATTTCAATAAATATGAAGACCTGAAAGAAGGAAATCAAAATAAATATTACCAGTTTATTCAAACGTTCCATTTTAAAACATTCATAAAGAAAATCCACTAAATTTGATAAAAGTTTTTGTAAAAATATAAAAAAAATGTTCAATCAACATGAAAGTCACTGAATTTTCATTAAAATAATAGACTTATAACTTTGTTTCAAACAACAAAACCGAGTAAATTTAATTTACAAAAAAATATAAAATAAATGAAGACTAAAATGAACTCATAATAATAAAACTTTATTTTTTACTAGTTTCGGCTTAATGCCAAATAAAATACATTTAAGTAAAACAAAACCAAGTAAATTTAATTTACAAAACCAATATATTTCTAAAAATGTTATACCAAGTTATTAACGAGGAAAAGGTATCCGATATTCATTTATTTTACTGCATTTAACTTTAACTTTATTTACTTAATATTCCTTTACAATCAATTTACAATTGATTTACAATAATTTACATATATGTATATAACAATCATGGAAATATTTAAATTTGAACTTAGAAGTCAATTTTAGTATTTTAGTATTCTTCAATCAAGTAATACTAAAATACTAAAATTGAGTTACATTCATTTTATTGAACTTCTAAACTACAGATAAACTCAATTCAAATTATGTGTGCAACTGATACTTAGACTTATAAGATTACTAATATTAATTATATATGTAAATAAGACCTTTAGCCATGTTAGATGTTCTTACATGCATGATCTTATTAGAGCAAGACGCCCATACCCGACCAATTATTATGAAGAATTCCAAGGCGAAATAGCAATTTTTTAATTAAAAACACCTCCGGATATAAGCGTACAATTTAATTATTGTTGAGCATTGTGTCAACAGAGCAAGACAACTTTCAAGTCATGAGTTGTGCATCCTTATTAGATGCTAGACCTACACGATTATTTATGTGACTAGTGAAAGGCCATTCGAAAGCTTTTTATAAACTTGGTTGGATACAAACTACTAACCTAGATAGGCTAAACCAAAAATCAACAGTATTATTATTTATAATATTTGATATATTGCTAACGGAACTAAAATAATAAATACTACTTGCAAATAAAAATGTACCATAGATTATACAAAATAGTTATATTAAACGAAAAGAAAAGAAAATCTGTTGTACACAGGTACAGACCACAAATTAAAATGATATAGGATTTGTATATTGATTATTCCTATCATTTATTATTATTGCTTACTAAGATAGAGTATTTAAAGTACCAAAAGCAAATTCGAAAATTCACCATTTTTAAAATAAGTTTAAAACTAAAAGAGCTACGACAAAAAGTATATACACAATAAATGCTTATTTTTAATTCTCTACAACTATTATTTAAAAGATTTTTCCATTATATTATTAATTAACGAAATACGAAAATAACGCTAAGAATAAGTCCACTTTCAGTTTCCGCATTTGACCCAAAAGTAAATCATTATAAATGAGTTTAAAATGACATTCGAACTATGCAGGGATTTTTTCTTTTACGAGCATTAATGAGCATGTGATCAATCCTAAGCAGTATATTTTGAACTTCACTTTAAGTTAGTGTCGTTAATGAAAATATTACGTAATAAGTAAATAAATTAGTCTTGAGTTATTTTATTAAATTATATTTATTTATGTTATCGGATTTGTTCGCCAACTATTTTACTTTACTAACAATTTTTGCTTAGATTTATTATATCTCAAATGTTTGTTATTATACTTGTAAAAATGGATTTCCGTTAATAAATGTATTATTATTATTATTATTATCAGTGTTTAATATGCGTGGCGTATGAAGTAAAATTTCGAGTTTAGAAATGCCTGCAAATTTGATTTGGTCCCTTCGCTTCGCTACGCGACCAAACCAAATTTTCAGGCTTTTCTAAACTCGAAATTTTACTTCATGCTTAATCTAGGATTGGAAATACTCGTTAGAGGCTTCAAATTTAAAGTTTTTAATAATACAACTAATATCTGGAAATTTAAATCAAAAAATCGTGATATGTATACCTAAAAGCAAAATTCTTTGCACAAATTGTCATTTTAAGCTGCAGTTAAGAATTGAGCCTAATTAAAAATCTGTATCCATTTTGCCTTTAGAAGTTGTATATATATTAAAATTAATGTTATTTTTAGATTACTTATAATACAGTTAATCAAACATAGAAAAGGCAAATGAAAGATTAAAGCAATATCAAAAGTCATTTTTAAACTGCAGAGCCCAGTTTAAAATTTGTATCCAACTGTTCAGAGCGGTTCATGTATTCGTTTTAAGGTTTGTCATTTGAACTAACAGAAAAAATAAATTAAATCACTTTCCTAGTACCACACACCCACATTGTGTGCTAGTTTAACTAGACTACACAAATATCAAATTATAAATCCATTAGGCTTAAATGACAATAACACTCTATTTTTTACTAATTATAGCTTACTGCCAAATAAAATGCATATAAGTGAAACAAAACCAAGTGAATTTAATAATTTATAATCAATTTACAATTGAATTACAATAATTACTACTAAATGCAGTTAGCAAAAGTAAAATAATAATATTATTTTCATAAAAATCTAAAAAGATCTATATTGTTTCAAGATTGAATTACAACTTGAAAATCAAAATTAAAACATTATTGTATCAACTTGATTCAAGCTTGAACTACAAGTAAAAATTCAAGATTGAGGCAATCTTAAAAAATTCATCATTGAGTCAAGATTGTATCAACATGACACAATATTGTATCAACTTGACACAATCATGTGTCAATCTTGTATCAATATTTATTTTCAAGTTGTATTTCAATATTGTTTTAACCTAATGTCCTGTTAACATCCTTTAAGCTTATAGAATTGAAATTCAATAATGTTCCAAGATATTTATTATTATCATTCAGAAAATACTCACAAATAAAGTAATTTTTACACTTTTTCACTATATCTCGGTAAATATTGATCCATCACATTTAACCTGTATACAGTTTCAATTTTACTTTAAATCAAGTGTTTGTGCGCGTGGCGCATCAAGTAACATTTTGCAGGCTTTTCTAAACTTAAAATTTTACTTTATGCTTAATCTGTAGAGTAGAAGACACTCGTTAGTTTAAAATATATATAACAACTGTCAAAATGTGTGTCATAACTGTCACAAAGAAAAAAACAATAATATGGCTATCATTATATTTCAATTCAAACTCGTGTCAAGTTGGCATGATGGACTCATGTCTACTGTCATTATTGTGCAAATTTCGATGAATGCCGACATATATCAACTGTCATTATGGTACAAATGTCGGCTGGTGCCAAGTTATGTCAAGTTGACACGACGGACTCAATGTCGACTGGCACTGACTCGTGTCAAAACTATCATGGTATAAATGTAAATGTCGATAACCATTAAAAATGACGCATTATGTAAATAAAGTGAAACATTTTAAAAATCATGAGAGAAATATACGACTTTGTCTTAGATCGGTCGCAGACGGTCATGACGTACATTTCAATTTTTCGCGTACAATGTTGTTTTTATCTATAAAGTCTAATGAAAGTTAAATTTACTATCACGACATTTTTACTGTATAAATATTTGAAATTCAAAAGGATTTGAATTATTGTAATTTTATATATTACTTTTACTATAAATCAATGTGTCGTTTATTTATTTTACCGCTATAAAATAAAAACTCGTCGACTTTAATAAATCTGGGAGTGGAAGACACTCGTTAGTTTAAAATATATATAACAACTGTCAAAATGTTTGTCATAACTGTCACAAAGAAAAAAAAAACAATAATATGACTATCATTATATTTCAATTCTAACTCGTGTCAAGTTGGCATATGGACTAATGTCTATTGTCATTATAGTGCAAATGTCGTCTGGTGCCGACTTGACAGCACGTCGACAATGTCGAGAATGTCAACAGTGTCGACAATGTCAACAATACTATTTAAAGGTTATGTTATTATTATATATTGTGGTTTTGGATGATTTTGCGAGTTTTGGATACTCTGTTCTTCCAAGCTTTCAAGCTCTGTTCTTCCAAGCCATCTGCCAAAATCGCAGTGCGCATTACGCTGAAAAGTTCGAATGTTATACTAATTGAAACCATTGTCAACATTATTGACGTCAGGACCGTTGTACAAACAGTAGACGTCGACGTGAAATTCGACACGTCGACAATAACATTGTCGACATGACATTGTTAACGCCGCCCATCCCTGATAAAAATGTATAATATATGGATTTCAATTATTTTGAGGAGATCTACAACTTATTGTTCGCAACATTTTTCGATATTCTCAATACTATTAAAATGGAGCGAAAATTCCTTTTTTTCAAAATTAAGTGAAAACTAAGTGTTCTACTACAAAAAATGTAGAAACAATAAATGTTCGCGTTTTGTTTGCCTACAAATTATATATTACATATTTTTCAATGTGATCAATATTTAAGAAAATGTCAAGAAAAATAAAAAAAACGCTTAGAGTAAGTTCCCACTTCCGGTTTCTGCATTTTTACTAAACGCTTTTCGGGTCCTAAGATTGTAATAAAAAGCTTAAGTTTAAAGTTTAGTCACAATACCTTTATCCGTTATTGCTGCACAGCGCTGACAGAGCGACGAACACCCATATACACAGAAACACCAACACACAGAAACACAGAAATTTTTAAAAATGATCTAAATAAATTACTTATTTTATTAATACTACAATGTTTTGATAGTATTGATATAAGTATCGAATTATTTATTCATATGTCTTCCATTCGAATAAAGATTACTCGACGCAAGGGGCCTCAAAACGGATTTGATTTGAACGCAAACATTTTTGATTTGAAAATCTTTACGAAAATATTACTTTCCCTTTGAATTACGTACGGGGAAAGTAAAAAGTAAAAGAGCTATTCAAAGAGTTGCAATAAATTTAAAAAAAAATCAAATACAATAAATATTTCATTATAAAAAACATCCTAAAATTAACGCAATTTAGTACTTTAACAAGAAATTTCCGCACTGAGAAAAAAACAAACAAATAACGTTATATAAACATTGTAGCAACATTAAACGTTGTTTTAATGTTGATAAGCATTACTTAAATGGATTTGCTCAATGGGATTCGGTGCAAGCCAATTTCTGACTTGATCGTGAATAACTTTTTAGTCATGATTAAGTACCTGCGGTGCAAGTAGGGATTATGGTTGTCGGTTATGATAGACTGAGGAGCGTGATTTTCAAATTTGAAGTATCATTATAATTCCAGTAATTCAAATGTTTAACCTTCTTTGACTCTTCGTTGTAAAAACACGTTCGTATTTTTAGTTTTAATTGCATATATTTATTCGTAATATCCACATTTTATTTTAATTAGCATCTAAAATTATCTTCCTTTCTAGAAAAAAAAAAGTATGAGTAGCTATGTTTAATGGTCTTGTTTGTTATTGTGCAATTCACCAATGCGATGTCGCGATGCCAACAATTTTAATAATAATACTAATTCCTGTCATGCCTGGTACGAAGGTTACATATTACCACGTAACATGTTTTTTCTTTAGAACGTATATGGCAAATATTTAATTATATTTACTTTTCTTCTTAGCACGTAACACATACGGAGATTTTTTCTTTTAAGTATACATATGCCGATATTTACGCTGTATTTGTTTTAAATTCGTTGTTTTTGAAAATCGATCAATTTGAAGGTTCTAACGAGTGATTCCACTCCCAGACTAAGCATGAAATAAAATTTCGAGTTTAGAAAAGCTTGAAAATTTGGTTTGGTCGCGTAGCGAAGCGACCAAACCAAATTTTCAGGCTTTTCTAAACTCGAAATTTTATTTCATGCGCCACCGGTACAAAACACTGACATATTGTGAAATTTTAAATATACTTCTAAATCAGTGCACTAAAAAGCAGTTTATTTTAAACTTCACTTTAAATCACGCGCCCAATCCAAATGTTTAAGCTTTTTTTTGGTCGCTTTGCTACGCAACCAAAAAAAAAATTCAGGCTATTCTAAACTCGAAATTTTACTTCATGCTTAATCAAGGAATGGAAACACTCGTTAGAAGTTTCAAAATGAACGCAAAAATATGTAATGGCGTTTTCGGTTTACACAGAATCGGTGCTCACCGAACGCGGGCAGTACCGTCTTTGTTTTTTTTTGTTTTCAAACCGCGTTATTTTGTCTGCCAAAATAACTGCACTGGAAATGGAGCACTCACTACATAGGCCAGTGTCGGTCGCTTTCTTGCCCTCAGTTGGCTCGAATGTACATTTTTATGCAAACAGTTCGGAAGCAGAAAATGCGAGTGCAGCACTAGTGCGCACTAGGGCAGTAAGCAGAAAACGTGTCAAGTGCTTTTACAAGTTTTTAAATCAAAGACGAGCAAGTTTTGCACAAAAATCAGAATCAATGAAACAACGTACTTACCATATTTACTTTAAAATTGAGGAAAAGTTAACAAAATTCATAAAAAAATTGACAACATTAATAAAAATCTTGTAATTGCAAAAACAGACAAAAATCATAACAATTGATGAAAGCGAAGTCATCAGATTTTAAACATTTATGAAAATCTTAAAACTTCGAAGAAAATTAGGGATTTTTTTTTTTTTTTCTTGAATTATTTTCTCCATTGGAGCTTGGTGAAACATATTAGAATATGTAAAGTTATTTTAATTAAAAAACACTTGGTTTTGTTTCACAAATTAAAACTTTATTCGGTTTGTTAGACCATTTTCAAAGGAATTTACAGAAAAAAATATTGTCTAGGTATATACAGAGAGTTTTATTTAACACCGAACATTTTCATAACGAGAATTTTTCTTTTAAGTATATATATGCAGACGTTGTACATTTTACCACGCTCGGTTTATTAAAAGAATACAATTTGAAGCTTTAAACGAGTGTTTTCCACTCCCAGGCTAAGCATGAAGTAAAATTTCGAGTTTAGAAAAGCCTGAAAATTTGGTTTGGTCGCGTGATTCAATGTAAAGTTCAGCGGTCTGTTTTAAACTTCGTAATATGTCAGTATTTTGTACCGGTGGCGCATTAACTAAAATTTCGAGTTTAGAAGAGCCTGAAAATTTGGTTTGGCCGCTCCGCGCTTTACGCTACGCGACCAAACCAAATTTTCAGGCTTTTCTAAACACGAAATTTTACTTCATGCTAAGTCTGGGAGTGGAACACACTCATTTTAAGTTTCAAATTGAACTCATTTTAAAAAAAACAACGATTATCTAAAGATTTACGGCATATACGCTGTAATTGGGACATGTATACTTGAAAAAAAATGTATGTACAAGTTGAGGGATTAATTGCAATTCATTAGCTACAATTTGAAATGGTCATATAGGCAACCCAATTTACATTTTATAAAAATGTTCGGTGTTAAATAAAACTCTCTGTATATATATTTCTTAAAATTTTCAATCATATTATATTTCACTACTTTACATTGTTTGCAGTTTAAATTGCCTCTAACTAGGAATAAAATGCATTGTATTATTTATATTTTTAATCCAAGTGTTTTACTTGGCTCTAATTATTATTAGTGTCACATACTAAGACTAAATTGAATAAGATGATGTAGGAAGATAAGTTGACTCACATCCTTGCTTTCGAAATACATTCGGTGTTTACATGCGAACCGTGCATACATTTGAATTTCAAATATGGAAACACCGCGATTTGTCACAAAAACAATTACGTTTACATAAAACAGGTATTGTTCGAGATGGATCCTTTACATTTATATAAACTGTTGATAACATTACATCACACAAGAAATTAAGAACCTGGAAAAATTTCGTAACACATTTATGTATTATTGTTAGCTCATATGGTTGTTGAAATATGCAGTACAGGCTAGAGATGGGCGAATTGGCTCTTTTCAGTGAACTGGTTCACAAGATCTGACTCACTTTAAAGAGCTGGTTCAGTGAGCCAGCTCAAAAGAGACTCAGTTACGAGCTAGCGATCCGCTGAGAGTTTGACTCTTAGAGCTCCATCTGATTCGCCAACTCATTGAATTAAGCGACGCGCATATTATTTCGGTTTTGCAATGATTGCAATAATTTATATAAAAACGTAAGAGAGAATATTTAATCAAAATTATGGTAAACGCGTATTCATTTCGTGCCATGACACTTCAAGTGTATTTTAATATATTGAATACGTGTACGCGTCTATAAAAACACATACATACATTCAGCACGAAAACATCACGATCCAACTCCGAACCTCAGAGTTGGATCTCGATGAGTGAGCTATAGCTCAGTCGGATTCAAGAGCTTCGTTAAACGAGCTAGTTCAGTTGGATTCGAGAGCCGTCGTGAACGTTGGATCCCGATGGGTGAGCTAGCTCAGTCGGATTCAACAGCCGTCGTGGCTCTTTTAGACTCGATTCGCCAACTCAATGGATTTACTTAACTCCATTCGCACGCGTCGTAATTCGAATCGATGATGCTGCAATAACATGATAGAAACATAACGATAGCTATTTTCTTACTACAATAACCAAGACTTCCTAATAAATTTACAATTATGGTTACCAAAAGGTGACGAGAGAAAAATTACACTTGTAATGTTTACTAGATAGTAAACAACGACGTTTGCTTATGATATTTTAAATTGTAGTACCTGTGAACTAAGAAGAGGCGAATCTCAATCTTAGTAAACGAATAACGCAGGTTTAGAAATTGGCGTAAAAAATATTTAGTTTTTAGAAATTAATTGAGTAGTGTATAAATACAAAAAGAAAAAGTGCATGTTTAGCAGGGCTGAGAGAGGCCGGCCTGTGGATTCAGGAGCCGCGTGAAAATCAAGATCTCTTAATACATTGCGAATCTACATTCAATCTAGAAGAGCGGGCGAATCAAAATGAGTCATGGCTCAAAAAGAGCTACATATTTCGAACTGAGTCACTTGGCTCAAAAGCTCACTTCACTGAGCTGACTCTTTGAGTCGATTCGTTCAGGAGTTACTCATCTCTAGTACAGGCCAAAAGTTTGGATACATTTAGTAGTTTCTTCAGAGTAAATGTCCAGATTATAAAAATCGATATTAAACAAATAGGCAGTTTAATCCTAGACATAAAATAAACTCATTGTGATTAGAATACACTTAAATAAAATCAATTTAGTAAATATTAATGCCTTTAAGTTTGGAGATGAATTGAGAAAATAAAATTAAGTTAATTACTGTAAAATAATTCTGTTATTTCAAGCTATTTTTAAACTAAACCAAATCCAAACATCCAACTAGCAAACTTTTCTACAATTAAAGAATCAAAAATTTGTACCTCTCAAAGCTGATTTGATAATACCTAGTTTTAAGATTTCTATTGATTTATAAAATATTTAATTGATGAGGCGGATACATGATGAAACTCCATAATACTATGTGAAATAAAACAACACAGTTGGGAGGGTTTCACTTTTATTGTTGAACACTGCAACATCATCTGCCTGATGAAGCCACTGTGTGGTGAAACATGTTGCAGTGTTCAACAATAAAAGTGAAACCCTCCCAACTGTGTTGTTTTATTTCAAATAGATTTATAAAATGTTTAAACAAAAGTTCATTGATATTATTACTGCTGACATAACGCTGTTTTTAAAAATTATCATGCAACTGCTAAAGTAAACCAAATCCAAACAGCCAATCCCCCAACAATCCCAACTGGCAAACATCCCAAGCATCGAATTTATATTCAATCCGGTTACGTTGAATTGACAAACATGCAAATTGTGTACGTACATCTTCGTTATATGCAAATTTGTACATTACCGAGTGTGCATTGTACATGAAGCACGTTTACCACTTTCACTTTTGACAAGTCTTCTTCCTTATTCCCCCGGCCTAATGGACGATAATACTCCGTAAATCAATTACGCTTAATGTCACAACGAGGAATATATAGAAACTGTGCGAGTTGAAAAAATGAGTGATATTCCGCGTGTATTTCATTTCCTATATTCTCCAACTTTCACAAACGATTTGTGTGCATTATGTTTTAAACGAGTGAGGTTAATTGAGTCATTTTATAATATTATTGCTGGTTCTTCAAAAGAAATGACTATTGTATTCTATATTTTCTATTATAATAATCTCAGATGCAATTAAGATTATATTATTTTTATATTGATGAAGCATACAATCGTTTAAAATGCTATTTTACATTTTCTAATTGATTCCACTCCTTGGTTAAGCCTGAACATTTCAGTTTTAGTTTAGAAAAGCCTGAAAATTTGAATTTGCCGGGGCGCGCGAACGAAGCGAGTCGCGCCCCGGCAAATCCAAATTTTCAGGCTTTTCTAAACTCGAAATTTTACTTCATGCACCTTGCATATAAAACGCTTGTTTTAAGTGAAGTTTGAAATATACATTTTTAGCATATTACTTTAGTAGCATTTTGATAACTTTACAATATTTCAGTGTTTTATACGCGTGGCGCATGCAGTAAAATTTCGAGTTTAGAAAAGCCTGAAAATTTGGATTTGCCGGAGCGCGACTCGCTTCGCTCGCGCGCCCCGGCAAATCCACATTTTCCACACCCAGACTAAGCATGAAGTAAAATTTCGAGTTTAGAAAAGCTTGAAAATGTATCTTGGTCGCGTAGCGCAGCGGAGCGACCAAGCCAAATCAGGCTTTTCTAAACTCGAAATTTTACCTCATGCGCCACACGTATAAAACACTGATTTAAAGTGAAGTTCAAAATATACTTCAACTAAGTTCTGTTCACCTGTTTATTAATGTTACAAAAGTTTATATGGAATATCTGAAAGTATTCTTAAAAAAAATCCCTGTATGTGTTGTAAAGTTGCAAGTTGTTGCGTTCTCTTTTTGAAACTCTCTGCATCGTGACAATTTATTTGACAAATTATGATTTATTTGTCACATTGATAATCATTTACCAACATCTTCAAATTTAATGTTTAAAATACTCTACTGTTAAAGCAGGACTTGAACTGTTCGCAGTAAATACCCCCTAAGTTTCTTCATGTTAAAGAAAACAGAGTATATGTAAATCATTTCTTCGCCTGAAGAAGCCACAGTGTCGCGAAACAATTGTAGCGAATGCACAATATATATCTTAAAGTGTTTAAATTGTTTTATTTATATAAAAGTGAGAGTATGTATGTTTTTTATGCTATTATATCTATTTGTCCAAAAATCTGTTTACCATTGTTATTTTTATTTGATATTAAGATGTAATGGCTCACCGTTACAATAAATAAATACATAAATAATGCATTCCGAAATTACAATAATTTTATTTTATATTGAATTTATGTATCAGAGATGTGGGTTTCTTTATCTCATTGAAACTGGCTTTTGTACTTACAATTAAATATACTTCAACTCTAAAAAGATAAGGAGATTCATAAATTGTCATGAAACACAAACATTTTGAGAACGTCAATTACAGGAACAAGTCGGTTTTAAGATTATTTTGTTAGTTACGATATGGTTTTCTGATGCCGAAATATAATGCCAATTTTTCTATCGGTGTTGATATAAAATGGATAACTATTTACACGCAAACGATCAGCACAGATGCAGAATATGACAGATGACAATATCCTTCAAATATTCATGTACAGCTTTATTATTATTTAATTTAGTTACTTCAAGTTAATCATAATTGAAAATGTAGTTGACCAATATTCGTATCTGATTGACAGACTAATAATAACATAATTAATGACTAAATTAGTCATGATTTAATTATTCATAACTAATTGTCATTAGTTTTAATCATGACTAAACATTTAGTCAACTAATGCAGAAGTCGGTCTGTCTATTCGATACAGTTATTATTTCCAGGCATTTTACTATATCCCAATACTCAATACTACAATTAAAATTAAAGACAACCTAAACAAAGATCAGTGCTTTCTGAATAAAACCTACAAATTTCGTAAAAGTTCAATGATTGTTTAATGGCTTATTAATGTTATTATAAAGATGCATTTTATGCAATTATACAAAAAAGTCAATAATCAAAGGCAATTAAGAGAAAACAATGATAACCAGTATTATTCCATATGTTTTTTGTTTTTCTGACTTTAGCGCTATACAGAGTGTTCTAAATTATCGGGCCACCATTGGTAACTTTGTTATCTTTTTAGCTACGAAGTCGATTAAATTACCAAACTAGTAGTAGTTTTTACATACATTACGATGGTGTAAACAGAAAAACAAATGAACCTCAGATTTTTGATTTATTTGCGAAAACAACATTTGTTTAAAGGGATGCCCTGTATATTATGACATATTTAGAAAGAGAAAAAATACATAAACAAAAAAGTCTAAATAATTGATTATCTTAAAGTTGAAGACAAAGAAGGCCTGGGCCATTCAAATTTTGCATATTTTACAACAGGATTACCTACTCGAATTAAAAAATGGCGATAAACAAACTTTCTTGTATTATCGTCATTTTTGCCATGCCTTTTTGTCATAACGAGAAATAAGTAATTACTTTAAATACACGCACAATTACAAATTTGAGTGAATTGTAGAAAAAAACATTGTTTCAGTCACATTTTAGGATAATTATTTATACTGCCTTTTTTATTTGTGTATTTTTTCTCTTTCTAAATATGTGAAAATATACAGGGCATCCCGTTTAAAAAAAATGTTGCTTTTGCAAATAAATCAAAAACCTGAGGTTTACTTCTTTTTCCGCTTACACCGCCGTAATGTACGTTAAAAATACTACTAATTTGCTAATTTAACCGACTTCACTGCTCCAAAGATAACAAAGTTACCAATGGTGGCCAGATAATTTAGAACACCCTGTATTGTAGCCCCCGGCCCTTTATTTTGCTTGAAGAATTTTGATTGCTGTAATATAAAAAATGTTGATGCTGTAATATAAAAGCACTGTACACATAATTTTAGGGACTTAGTTTGATAATGACTAGCTTGTAGTCGAAACTATAGTCACTGAAAAGTAAAATAAAAGTGGTAAAACAAAGTTAAGTGTTTTAACTAAATTGTTATAAAGATAAACCACAAAGTGAACGCTAACCAAATTAAAGTTTTGATTTTATTTTTTGTATCACCCAGTAAAAGATTAATATTTATTTAATATAACTAATTCTGTCAATTTCGTAGAAAGTCAATTGTGGTCAATGTTTCATGCTCAAGCATGAATTATATTTTGGCAAAATAAATGTTTAATAAATTTCGGCAAAAACAAAATACCATTAACATTACCTTTTACGTGCAATGCAAATGTAAGTTCAAGCTAATTCAATTTATAAATACAGTGGAATCTAACGACAACTTCTACTCTTTGATTAGGTATGAAAAAAATGAGTTTAGAAAGGCCTAAAAATTTGGATTTGAACTTTCAAATCCAAATTTCCAGGCTTTTCTAAAACTCGGTAATTGCTTCCAATTACGTGCTTATAAGAGCAACGAATGCCTGAAAATGTACAAGGGTGTGCTGAATAGTATTTTTTAATTTTTTGTTCAAACTAAAATACAGTTTTGATAAATTAGAGGACACTTTATTAGACAAATATTAAAATAAAGATGAATTGAATAAAAACTTGAACACTTGCAGTTTATCTCTGAACTATTGATCAGTGTCAACTTCTCGGAATTTCAAAAGAATACAAATTTGACACTGATCAAAAGTTTAAAAATGGACTTCAGTTATACAACTGGCCCTGAATTAAGCTTTTTAACTAAATTATAGATGAATAAAGTGAGTTTATTTAATGAGTACTTGTTATAGTTAATTTAATTTATTGCGAATTTTTATAAGGTAAAAATTGCATTTCATGCATTTGTTTAAAGTCGAACATTTAGGGCCAGTTGCACCAGACATATTGAACTGGTTAAACTCTGAACTCCAGTTCAAAGCAGGGTTGTTTAAAAAAAACGTTCTTGTTTCATTTTAATTAAAACAAACAGTTATTTTTACTTAACGTTTTTTTTTTTTCATTGAAACAGCGTTTAAAACATTAACAGTTCAAAACATGTTTAAAACGTGTTTAAAACAGGTTTAAAACGTGTTTAAAACAGAACATACAAGGCATTTTTCTTTTGAGTACACATATCCCGATAATTAGAGCGCTTTTAAATTTGCGGGAATTCGTTGCTTCAAAGCGTTTAATTTGAGGCTTTTAACGAGTGTTTTCCACTCCCAGACTAAGCATGAAGTAAAATTTCGAGTTTAGAAGAATTTGGATTGGCCGCGTAGCAAAGCGGAGCGGCCAATCCAAATTAGGCTTTTCTAAACTCGAAATTTTACTTCATGCGCCACGCTTAAAAACACTGATTCACAAGTTCAAAAAACACACACATACAACAACGATTATAGCCAACCTAATATACGTTAGAGTTATTGGGTTGCCTATAATTACTGTTTTAAACAATTTATTTAGCTCAGAATTTGACTCACGTTTTATTTACATCTACATATTAGATTACTAAAGCCGTATATTTTAAACTTTCCAATATTCAGTGTTTTATACGTGTGGCGCATGAAGTAAAATTTCGAGTTTAGAAAAGCCTAATTTGGATTGGCCGCTCCGCTTCGCTACGCGGCCAATCCAAATTTTCAGGCTTTTCTAAACTCGAAATTTTACTTCATGCTTAGTCTGGGAGTGGAAAACCCTCGTTTAAAGATTTGAATTGAAATCTTTTAAAAAAACAACGAATGTCGTAAAATTTACAGTGTATGCATATGTATACCTGAAAGAAAAATTCCCTGTATTTAAAAATCAAATTTATGCACACACAGCTGTGATATTTTATAGTATTATAATGTTGTGTTTAATAATGTAAGTTGGAATATCTTCAACAATTTAACAATCTAAAGTTTAAAAATGTAAACAAAAAATCTCAATGAAGTAGTATAAAATATAATTTAATAAATTTAAGATAATAAAAAAAACATTTTAAGCAAATTTAACGTTTAAAACATGTTTTAAACAAATTCAAGATTTAAAACATGTTTAAAACAAAACCGTTTAAAACACGACGGCTGTTTTTAAACATGTTTAAAACACTGTTTTGAAACAAAGTGTTTTAAACATAACAACCCTGGTTCAAAGTGACATTAGAACAATAGGAACTGTCATCTTGAACTAAAGCTCAGCTTGAACTTGAGTTCGACGTTTTTGGTGCAACTGGACCTTATTGTGTTTTAATTTTTTCCAAAAATAAGCTAAAAATTGCCTATGTGCGAGTATTTCAATTTCAACATTGTATAAAAGTATTATAATATTGTAATATTAATTCCATTTTACGCATTTATGTGCATTATTAAAATGTTTGTATTTTTCTTTTACAGGCTTATCAGCGCCCAAAAAGTGCTTCAGTGCAGGTGGCTAAAATCATAGCCGTAACTGTGGTTTTGGTATCAGTTGTATTGGGGGGATGCATTTTGTCATCAGCCTACATTACAGCTAATGCTTCCTGTAGGCATTTGGAACAAGAACTACAACTCATCACCGAGTCTATGGACCGTTTCCAACCATTACAACCAGAAGCATTGATCCAGGTTAGTGAGTCAAAATCGAAAACATTACACATTTTAAAAAAATTCTACGCGATATTAAATATCATGTTAATTAATATCCTCTTTGTTATTAGACATTAAAGAACACATTTAAGTAGCAGACTTTAAAATGATACTTTAAAGCAGGCGTACTCAACTTGCGGCCCGTTAAGTTTCAGCTGAAATTTAAAAAATGGTCCATAATAGTACTTAAACTCCTTTTTTATATGTTATGTTTTAAATATAAGATTACAAATGACAAGGACCAAAATTAAAATCGTTGATTTGTCAATTCAGAAAATATCAATGTCTTAATAATGGTTTAGTGTTATTATTGGAAAAGGTATTTATTTTAAACGTCACTCTAAATAAATGCGCCTAGCGCATGGAGTAAATATTTTAGGCTTCTGAAAACTCGAAATATTTACTTCGTGCTTAATCAAGGGATGAAAAGCACTTGTTAGAAAAATAATGAACACTCTAATACAAATGAAGGGCTGAGAGAAGAAAATGTAACTAATTATTTTATTTTAGGGCAGAAAGACTTTTGGTCGATAGCCCTCACTTGGAAAATTCATACATTGACAATATATAAATGTATATATCAATTAATTTAAATTTTATATATTTTATAAAAAAAAAAATATGTACATTCTTAAGTAATAAACATTTGATAGTAGTATTTTATTTTAAATTTACTTGAATAACTCAATAAAGTTTCTAATGAAATAAAGCATATTTTGTTAATGTTAAACATCAAAGTTATCATATAAAAATAAATCCAAGATCTTTAATACGTTTTGAATTAAAAATAACTAAATCAAATTAGAACTAATGTTTCGTAAATTGTCAACGGCCTCCAAATTTTGAACGTCTATAGACCCAATAGAATTATTGCGGCACACGTATTTTTACATTTTTTTATTAAATATACGATTTTTGTTTTGTTTTAAATGTTCGATTTGCTAGACTATTTTGTCTAGAAGATCCATTATAGAGAAACTAAATATTTTAGAAAAGCAATCGGAAAAATGGCGTGCAAATTATTTAATTAATCAAGTCATCATTTATTTATTTAATAATAATAATAATAACTTTATTGTGCTCAACAGAAAACCATCTACAGGACATATTACATATAAAATACAATTTCAAAGTTTATAAAATTAAAACAATGTGCATTGAACTGAGATATCTATAACAATTCTTTATTTACAGAATCTCAGTCTTAAATTTACTTACCATATAAATAATATAAATATAAACATATTGAAAAATAATAAAATAAAATAAAATAATGAAAAAAATATTATAAATTTACATATCTCAAGTGGTGAAATTTTCCAGGTATTTATATTTTATATGGTGCATCTTACAATTAAAACAAGAGACAAGAACCTGACTAGAATTTAATTAAAATTCATCAATAAAAAACGTTTTCACTTTGTTGTACAACACTATTTATTTTTACGTGACTCCAGTTTCGGCTAATTTAGCTTGCCATTATTTTTTTTCAGTCTTAACAATACAAAACAAATTACAAATAATACGTGGATTTACAAATGAATATACAAGGTGTCCCGTTAATGTGGAGAAATGGCTGAACCATAGATTCCTGGGATAAAAATATGATGATTTAACACAACATATTTATATCCAAAATTTTACGGCTAAAGCGGAATTAGTCTTTAAAGTTCAAAAATATGTTATTAATTTTATTTGTAACGATTAAGCGTTATATTCGATTTGACTGAAATTTATTATGGTTGATTATTAAAATATAACACATCCTTTAAGTTATTATAGTCATTATTGATTGACAAGAAGTATAAAAAACAGTAGTACCACAACTCAAAAACTAAAATATGTTTTTACTGGCGCACCTTATAAAAATTAAAACAATATTAGTTCATTTAAAAGCTATTTTGTCTCTTAATAATGTTTGATATCTTGTACGGTTTTGCCACATACATATTTTAGTTTTTACGTTGTGGTACTATTGTTTTTAATACTTCTTATCAATTAATGATGACCATAATAACTGAAATGATGTATTATGACAAACAACCATAGTAAATTTTAGTCGGATCGAATATAGCATTCCATTGTTATAAATAAAATTAATAATATTTTTTTGAACTTTAAAGACTAATTTCGGCTTAACCGTAAACTTTTGGATATAGATAAGTTATGTTAAATCATCATATTTTGATTCCATGAATCTATGGTTAAACCATTTCCCCACATTAACGGGACACCCTCTACATGTATTTATCAAATGAATAATATTTACAATGACAAACAACATTTTAATGTCTATTAATAAGTCAGTGATTAAGTTTAGACTTAATCACTCATATTTTACAAGATTATATTTAGAGAAATGATAAGTTATTTCTTTAAAAAGAAGCTATTTTGATATTAGTAACAAAACAAATTCTTTTTGAAGAAATAATTTACCATTTCTCTAAATATAATCTTGTAAAATTATTAATTAAATTTCTAATCGCATAAATTCGTGAAATCGTGAAATTTAATCTGAGTGCTGCTTTCACCCAACACAAAAATATCATATTTAAAATCTAGAAGATGCATCTCGGCCTTTCCCAATGGCTGAATCTTACAACCGGCAATTAATTGCGAATTAACGTTGAATATGGAATAGTCCCTGACATTTTATTCAGCGAGGCTATCGACTCGCTAACAAAGATGAGAAGTTTTGTAAACAATTGTTTAATTCACACAATAATACATAAAAAAATAGAAATCTAATAATGGATCGCATTAACATGAAAGTGTGACTTTCAGGCAATTTAAAATTTGTTAATAATGACAAACGTATTGTATGTTCAATTTAAACAACCTCTAGAGTGCCATGATTTAATCTTTTTTTTAAATTTAAGTTGGCTACACGCTTTAAGAATTTACATATAAAACGTAAAACATAATAATTATAATACATAATTTCATAGTTGCCAACCTACAATATTTTCAATGGCACTCTAGAGGATTTTTTTTTTAATTGAACATATGATAGAAAAGATTGCCATTAAGAATTTGTATAGAATAAGTGGTATTTTAAAGAATATGCTAATAACCTAACTGCATACTTAAATTATTACATAGATATCCTTTAAAAAAAAAATGTGTTTGGATGTACTAGAACACAACTAAGAATAGAAACAAATAAATTTATAATAGAACTAGGTCTTATCAATAGTCTTCAAATAATCATGGGATATTTTGTAAACAATCATCTAATTTATACAATAATATAAACAAAAAGTAGATAGTTAATTATTGTTTCCAACTATTAAGAGAGGCCACAACACAAGTAGTGATGGGCAGTGGCGTAGCAAGGTCTGGTAATATCCGGTGCAAAAATATTTTCCCTACAGCTATTAAAACCATTAAAAATACAAGCAAAATAAAAATGCAAAATAGAATAATTTCGTAAAAACTAAAAGCAAAGACTGGGAAGGTGGAATATGTTAGATATACAACAAGAAGGGAAGACAATTTTCTTACGATATTCTGAAATGACAAGATCGAAATACATTTTCAACCTTTCACAATGTGTTAATTAATTTTACTATCTAATATAATAGGTAGTATATATTTTAAACTTCACAATAAATCTGTGTTATATACGTAATGAAGTAATATTTCGAGTTTTGGCGCACCTTTTAAAAACTTAAAATACACATCTTGAAAGATTAGTTCATTGAAAGCTTTTTAGTCTCTTAATAATGTTTAACATCCTGTACGGTTTTGCCACAAAAAAATAAAATCCAAATAAATAACTTTTTATTATTTAGTAAAAACAAAATCTAGTTTTTCGGGTGATTAAAAATCCATGTTTTTTCTTTGTCGCCGCCATTGTTTAACAAACGTCAATTGTGTATAATATAAATTAACGAGTATTTTTTGAAAATTAATTGCTATCTTTATTATGATTTATAATTATTCATATTCCTCCGAAGCAATCAGATGCAGCGAGTTTTTTTTTAATTATACGTATTCCAAATTCAGTTTATTTTTTGTAAATCTTTAGATATTCCTTGTTTCAAATTCAATTTAAAGCTTTAAACGAGTGTTTTCCACTCCCAGACTAAGCATGAAGTAAAATTTCGAGTTTAGAAAAGCCCCGTGAAAATTTGTCGAGGGTCGCGCAGCGACCCAAGACAAATTTTCTGGGCTTTTCTAAACTCGAAATTTTACTTTATGCGCCACGCGTATAAAACACTTAAATATTGTAAAATATATATTCGAACTTCACTTGGAATCTGTGTTTTATACGCGTGGCGCATGAAGTAAAATTTCGAGTTTAGAAAAGCCCAGAAAATTTTCACGGGGCTTTTCTAAACTCGAAATTTTACGTCATGCTTAGTCTGGGAGTAAAAAACACTCGTTTAAAGCTTCAAATTTAACTCTTAAAAAAACAACGAATGCCGGAAAATTTACAGCTTATGCATATGTTTACCTAAAAGAAAAATTCACTATATGTTGCTTGTATTAGGACCCTTGACAAATTTTCACGGGGCTTTGCTAAACTCGAAATTTTACTTCATGCTTAACCAGGGAGTGGAAGACACTCATCAGGATAATACTTAGACACCACAATAACAAAATGGTCAGAAATTGTAATTATTATGAAAGTTGAAACAGTTGTGTAAACATTTGTCTAGGTAAAATAAATAGCCCAGATTATTTCTTCTATTGTGAATGTATGTGATTTTTCGTAATTTTGCATAAAATATTAAATTTAACACTGCGCCTGGTTACGACAACATTCCTCATACTCATACATAGTCAAAATGTTTAACCACATATACTCCACCCAAATCATCCCGATGGAGTGGAAGAGGGGTATAATTACCTGCATTCATAATCCAGAAAACTCACTCTTCTCCCTGACCTAGGAAAATTATTCGAAACAATAGTCAAACATAAGCTTATGGCCTGTATATCCAAAATTATCCCACCCTACCAATTTGGATTCCTTGAACACTGTTCCACAACTATACCTCTATCTATCCTTACATCAAATTGCCAAACAGCAGGCCTCGAAGGCCGCAGATTCGCAATATTATTTTTAGACATCAAAACAGCCTTTGACTCTGTCTGGCATCGAGGCCTGCTGTACAAGTGCAACTCCCTTAACGTACCCCCACATCTAATTAACCTCCTAGATAGTTTCCTTAACAATAGATCACTTCAAGTAAAAATCCGTCACTCTATTTCCAGCTCCTACATCTATAATCCCAATCCCAACTATATAAATAAGTATGCTTATCCTCTTCTCTACGCCGATGACACTGCATTAATCACACATGCCTCTACACTCCCCAAAGCCCTTAGCACTCTACAGGGCTTAATCGACACAATACAAACGTGGTTCGCGAAATGGCGAATATCAATAAACCCTAATAAATCCCAGCTCTTGATTCCTTTTCACCACTCAAACAACTCCCCTATTTCAATTTCCATAAACAATCACATCATATATCCCTCAGCCACATGTAAATACCTAGGTATCCATTTCGATCCAAAATTCACATTCAAGAACCACTCCATAATCCTAAAAGCAAAAGTCAAGAATTAGGCGGGGCGGCACACTCCAGAAGTCTTACCTTCAAACAACAAGGTATAAGTATAAAAACTGCTGTACACATATATAAAATGATTTGCCGCCCCTTACTTGATTATGCTGCCATCCTTTCCCATAACCCCTACCTAGTCACCCTTAAAAATATACAAGTAGCAGAAAAATCAGCCCTGAGAGTGCTTACTAAAATTCGACACCCCCAAAATCCACTCCACAATCCCTCAAATACACTACTGTATGAATCAACCGAAGTCGTTCCCATACAAACTCGCCTCTCCCACCTTGCAGAAAATATTTGCCTCAAATCCTACTTACCATAATCTACTAGACCCCCTATGTATCCACCGAAATAAAAGTATAATTCCCAAACGCAAACATCCCTCCTCAACCATTTATGATTTCATCTCATCATTTCATGACATTAGCGATCATGACGATTGAAGAACAGCTCCACATTGACACTACGGACGACAATAACAATCATGACCCTTGTTTACACCAAAATAACAGTGACAGATCATAACAAATTCAGGCGGAAAGACCATTGGTCGATAGCCAATTGGCAGAAATATTTTTTTAAATAATTTATATATATTTGTATACAACCTTTTTTTATATTTCTCGTTTACAATCTGCCAATAAAGATGTTTATATATATTAAATTTAAAACTAAATTGCAACTTTTCTATTAACTTTAGAAATAAGATAAGCTATTTATTTTCGTAAGAAATAAATTATTGAGGCATCTAGCTTAAATTATTATATACTGAAAACATTGCTTTTAAAGAAAGTCTTAACTTTGAGGGATTGTACAAGACACAATTTTCAAGTTTCGAAAATCTACGTCAGCTCAAAATAAAGCACTTTAATTTATAAATACGTTTTCTTAAGAATTTCAAATATCTGAAAAATGTTATGTTTTTTTTTTAATGTTGTCAAGAAATAAAGAGTGAAATATTAGGCACTGACTTTTGCTTACATTTCTTAACAAACTGGATTAATTGAATTTGGGTGAGTTACGTGAAGATTATAATAACTTTACTTTTAACCTTTCTTCACAATTTTTATTATATACCAGATGTACATTTCGGTCACAAGGTGACCATTATCAATGGATTGATAATGGTCACCTTGTGACCGAAATGTACATCTGGTATATAATACAAATAGTGAAGAAAGGTTAAAAGTGTTTTAATTAAAATTGGATTAACTCAAGTTTTTTGATTTTATATCGTTACTCAAGATTGCGAAAAATTGATGTAAATATTTTTCTATAGGGAATATAAGCTGCTTACATTGTTTCATGTGCATTCTAATCACGTTGATACCGTGGTACGTTTATTTTTTCTGGAAAAAGCTCAAATTAAAATTATTTTAAAATAATAATAATAAATACATAAGATATATGGCTGTAGCGAGAGTCTATGCCAGGATCATCGATCCAAATTAAAAAAATATATATATATATTATAAAAAGTTAAACTGAATTAATCTTGTGACTTTGAGTACTTATGCTAACCATAGTTGAAATGAAACTTCATTCAAATCAATCTAAATTAATGAATAATAATAAAGGATAAATTAAGAATAACACCTGGTTTATTTCACTATTTGTAAATACAAATTTTACAAATAGTAAAACAAACCAAGTGTTATTTTTTATTTATCCTTTTTTATTATTAGTTCAAAATATTTCACGAAGTGATAAGTGAGAAAGTTATTAAAGAAAATAAATATTTAATTTCTATTCCATTTCTTAATCTGCACATTTTTTTTTGAACCGAAAACCGGAAGAAAACCCCGTTGTTTTTGTCAGTTATAATAAAATTAGAAACATTTCGAAAACTTAAAAATTAATGAATCGAATCGTAAATCGTTGCAGAATTGTTTCGAAATCGAACCAATATTTTTGTTCAATTGTAGCGAAAAAGCAAAACGAAATAATTACAGCTCGAAGTTAGATTTAGAATTTACTTAGTATTTAACTCTCAGACGAATTTATTAAATTTTTTGTTTATTATTTTCAGTCCACCATGCTGATTGTTATTTCGTCTTTTTATTTTTAGCCGAATTCAGTATTATTTTCCGAAATATTTTCAAGTTTATTTATGATTCTTTTCAGTTCTGTTTTTTAAACTAAAATGATTAAAGAAATAAATTAAATACACGATGAGTCAACTTTGGCTTAGCCATTCTGGGTAAATATTTTGTTGAGTTGTGAATGTTAAATAACTCTCAGACGAACTTGTTAAACTCATTTTAAATTATGTTATTTTTTAAGTTCCATAAATAAATGTTTACCATTTTGAAATTTCAGTTACATTTTGTAAAAGTAAAATACATTATTCTAAAAAAAATCATCTAAACTTCAAATTTACTTGAATAAAATTCACACAAATTACTATTTCTATTCTTTCAACGTATCAAATTGAAAATTGGTCAAACTACAAGGAAAATCGCAAAGGCCACAAGTTGACTAAAATATCAACTCTATTTATTTTAGTTATATATTTAACAATCAAAAAAAACTGCAAATTAACTTTATAATTGATCGTCTAATTAGTGTTTCCAATCCCAGATTAAGCATGAAGTAAAATTTCGAGTTTAGAAAAGCCTAGAAATTTGGCTCGGTCGCGTAGCGAAGCGGAGCGACCGAGCCAAATTAGGCTTTTCTAAACTCGAAATTTTACTTCATGCGCCACGCGTCTAAAAAAACACTGATTTAATGTGAACTGGTCTTTAAGCAATTAAGAAGTGAAATACGTTTAGTATGTCAGTCATCAATTGTTTAAATGACGGGCAAAGTACTATAATGGACACATCATTATTTTTTGTACTTGTTTTTGTATAACTTTAGAAAAATAAATTTATGAAACAAAATACTAACTCAAATTCCCCTATCACAAAAAGCTATCTAGGAGCTGGAATCATGCTCACAGTTTTCTCAATATAATTGTTATTCATGTTTATAATACAACTAAAAAATACCATTTGTCATGGCAATGCATTAAATTAATCAAAATTCTAAATAACACTAGTTTCCTATGGTCAGGTTTGGTGGTTAACACTCGGTATATATACATATCACATGGAAACAAAACAAAAAATGAAGGTTAATTTGAAACAGGTTTTAACAGTTAGCGAATCAATTCAGTGTAAATCCTTGATGATCTATTAACAACCAATTTGAGTAAAAATAAACGAACAAACCAGTTCTGCTACATTTGTTTAAATGTACCTACATGCTAAATAAATATCTAGTTATGGAATTACATAATTTATTTACAGTATGAAACTAATATGAATCATGTATTGTGATTAGGTCATTTAACAAAGAATATATTTGTAAATAGCTTAGATAAGGAAATTCCATATGTAATATCATTTCAAAATATTCAATATTGTTTTTGATAAACAATCGATAGAGTAACGGTTCCCAACCAGTTGTTCACGAACCCCCAGGAGTTCGCAATTGTATAAAAGGGATTCGCAAAAATAATATTACAAAGACGGCATTTTAAAATCCTAACGTTACAAGGATAACAAAAGTTTAAATTTAAGTGCGAATTTCGTGAAACCATACCTCTGACTAGTATCCACGAGGGTAGCCAGGATTGATATCCGGGTGAGTGGACAAAAATCAAAATGTCACAATAGATGCCAAATTTAGTTAAACACTTATGATATGTCAATTATTTTTACTCGAAACGTCAAAAATATACGATTTCTAGGTGTCCAGATTATCTTCGTCTGTCTCAATATTTTTTGTTTTTCCTGTATATTTTTACTCGAAACGTCAAAAATATAAGATTTCTAGGTGTCTAGATTATCTTCGTCTGTCTCAATATTTTTGTTTTTCTTTATATTTTTACTCGAAACGTCAAAAATATAAGATTTCTAGGTGTCTAGATTAACTTCGTCTGTCTCAATATTTTTGTTTTTCCTTTATATTTTTACTCGAAACGTCAAAAATATACCATTTCTGGGTGTCCAAATTATCTTCGTCTGTCTCAATATATTTGTTTTTCCTGTATAAAAGTTTATTAAATATTCATTCTACCTTTCCATTACACAGAGAGTTTTATGTAACACCGAACATGTTCATCCAATACAATTTGACACTTTTATTTTTTAAGTTATGTGTAAATTAGGTTGCCTATATGACCATTAAAAATTGTAGCCAATCAATAGCAATTAATCCCTCAACGTGTACACACAGGGAGTTTTTCTTTCAAGTATACATGTCCCAATTACACTGTATATGTTGTAAATCTGTAGATATTCGTTGTTAAAAAAAATCAATTTGAAACTTGAAATGAGTGTGTTCCAGTCCCAGACTAAGCATGAAGTAAAATTTCGAGTTTAGAAAAGCCTGATAATTTGGTTTGGTCGCGTAGCGCGAAGCGCGGAGCGGCCAAACCAAATTTTCAGGCTTTTCTAAACTCGAAATTTTACTTCATGCGCCACCGGTACAAAACACTGACATATTACGAAGTTTAAAACACACCACTAAACTTCACATTGCATCAGGGTTCTGTACCGGTGGCGCATGAAGTAAAATTTCGAGTTTAGAAAAGCCTGAAAATTTGGTTTGGCCGCTCCGCGCTTCGCGCTGCGCGACCAAACCAAATTTTCAGGCTTTTCTAAACTCGAAATTTTACTTCATGCTTAGCCTGGGAGTGGAAAACACTCGTTTAAAGCTTCAAGTTTAATTCTTTTAAAATCAGAGCGTCTGCAAATGTACAACGCATGCTTATGTATACTTAAAAGAGAAATTCTCGTTATGAAAATGTTCGGTGTTACATAAAACTCTCTGTATGTTTTTCATATTTAAGAATATTCCGTCTGTCTCAATTTATGTTTAATTTCTAATGATTTTAATTGCTTTCTGTTTATTTTACTTGCTAATTCAAGTTTTTGTCCAAAGTCAATCTACGTTTTCTTCTTTCTATGCGTTTCCCTTTTTCTCAATTTTTTGTGTTAAATATTCTTGCCATGTTTCTTTATTAAATTTGTACTTTATTATTTTCAGTCCACAGTGCTGATTGTTATTATGTCTTTTTATTTTTAGCCGAATTCAGTATTATTTTTCGAAATATTTTCAAGTTTATTCCTGATTCTTTTCAGTTCAGTTTTTCAAAATTAAAATGATTAAAGAGTTAAATTAAATACACGATGAGTCAACTTTGGCACTCTTGCTTAGCCATTCTGGCAATCGCAAACAAATTAGCGAAAGGAATTGATTTTGGTAATATGACTTCAAAATTTGCAGATTTGTAAATAAAACAGATTTTAAGTCCTTGTGCTCACAATGTCAAGTAAAAAAATAACTTTTCAAATGTTAGTGTTTTCTTTTTGTAATGAATTAATGTATGTGTGAGAGGGCGACAAAATAATGCCGCATCGGGCACCACCTAACCTTTTATAATAATAATAATAATAATAATATTTATTGATGTCCACTGGTACATACGTCGATAATAATTACAGAAATTAATAAATAAATGTGTATATTTACCTAAATCTAAGAAAGTAATTCATCTATTGAATAGAACGCATTAATAACATAGTTTTTATTACATTCTTAAAATTAGGAGATTTTAGTTGTTTATATCGAAAAGGGAGGGCATTGTATAATTTTATACCGAAGAACCGAGTTCTATTTTGGATACGTTTCAATCTGTTATATGGTTAGATTTCATTTGCATTTCTTGTCTCGATATAATTTGAGTCACTATTGGTATTATAATGTTTGATATTTTCGTGGGTATGCATAAGAAATGGAAGCGTGAACATTTCATTTTTTCTCATTTTTTTACTGTATATATGTATACTTAAAAAAAATCACTGTATATGATTTAGTTATTTGAATATTACCCATTATTCGATTTATTTCACGCTTGCTAAAACCAGACGTCAATAGATTAAATTCCCCCTAAAATTACCTACTCATTAAACATATTTACAATTTTAAATTAATTCACCTTCACTCTATTCAACATTACTAATGAGTAAATAAAATTTAAATATTCAAAAAAACACCAGTGTGGTTAGTTAATATTTAATTAGAAGAGAGAAGGTGGGTTTGTTCGTTCTGCCTTAGTTGGCCTAGTGAGGTGTGGAAAAATAACAGAAATTAACAGAAAATTGCATAACGCTTTCGCAAAAATCGCTGAACCAATTACTTCCTCTCTTAGACGCGAGAGTTCAACAAACCCAGGCACCTGAGTTTATTAGAATTTCTTGAATGGTTGCGTAATGAGGTTTAATGATGTTCCGATTGCGGAGTAAAACGGTTACGAGGTTACCACGAAGGCAAAATGAGCATTTTTCTCTCTCCGGTTCAAGAATGTTCGTTAAATGAAACATACAGTTTTGATTAACTAGGTAAAGATGATATTCTGAAGAAATATTTAAAAATATCAAATTATATGAATTAATAAAAATCAAATATTTCTTTCCAATGGTAAACTGTAAAGAAATTATTTTATTTTTCAGACTTGCTAACAATTTTGTTTTTCTAAATTCAAATTACTTGAATGTTTGCTTGTACATACAGTTCGACACAAAAAGATTTTCTTTAAGTTACATTTGGAATTTTTGACTGCTAATTTTTTTCACTGTGCTATACTCTTGAATTAACTAGTTCTGTCAAAAATGTCATCAATTAATCAAATTGAACATTATTACAATTTATGTAAGTTTTAAGGTAAGATAGTGAATTCCCTTTATTGTAGAGCGGTACTTTTTATCTTAACACAGATAATGCAAAGACGACTAGACGAAAATCATTTCGTTCCACGTTGTATATACTTCACTTATTTGCTGCCCCACTGCGCAAATCAGATATTAAAAAAGTTTGTTCAACATTATTAAGGATTAAGGATTGTTTGGCGGGAGGGCAGCGTCAGCCGCACCCACTTAGGCCATAGTCGGGCCCATTGTAGTTCCCCCCCCCCCTGATGGGGGGTCGGCAATTGCCAGAATTTGTGCGGGTGACCATTGCCAACCGGGTCCTTCACGATTTGGGGTTTTTTCTCTTAGTACCTTCCTTATCTTTGACAGCGTTGGACACTCATGAAGTATGTGTCTTGCTGTTTCTTCTTCTTCATTGCATCCTCGACATGGTCTCGGTGGCGATTCCCTTTTTGGGGAGATGATGATGTAGCCGGTTAAAGTACGAAGATTCTGTTTTGTGAGTTTTAGAAACTTCTTTGTTTTTTGACAGTCTGGTGATGACAAGTATGTCTTTGTTTGACTTTGACTTTTCCCTGTGTTTCGCAGTGTTAAACTCTAGCATGTGATTGGCTAAGGACCGAGGGGATAGCCCTATCTTCGCGTGATCTGTAGTAATTTTGGATGCTTCACGTGCTAGTTCGTCTGCTTTGTTGTTTCCCTCGCGTTTCAACGCATTTATGTGTAAGTTTAGATGGCATTTTGAACTTTTCTAATGCTGCTAATGCCGCTTTGCTGTCAGTGACGATGGTTATGTTTCGTTCACTGATTTTTCTATCTATTATTACTTTGGCGCTTTCTAAAATCGCGCAGATTCGGTTTGTGTTGCAGTGGCGTGTGCTACTATCGGGATGTGTTTCGGGATAGCCAGGTCTTCGGAGTATATACCCGCCCTACAGCTCGTCTTTATCTGTGATCTATATGTGAACACTACACAGTCTTCCGATAATGTCTGCTGGTTTGGGTTCACAATGAATTTCTTTTCGAAGATGTACTGGGGAATCTTCTGATCTGTCTTGTTTCTCAGTAGGGAAGGTCCCCATTTGAGTATGTTTCCGTGTCCTCCGGTTGAAATTTATGGCCCTCAACCTTTCTGCTATTAGTCTTGCTACATACACTCTTGATGTGAATATCAAGGGGTGGAAGACATAGTATTGTTTCCATAGCGGCAGTGGGTGTTGTTCTGAAGGCTCCTGTTGTGCATGAGCAGGCCAGCTTCTGTATGTGGTTTAGTTTTTGTATTGCTCCTTGTTGATTAGTCGGCGTCCGCCAGACTAGGGCTCCATATTCGAGTGCCGGTCTAATAATACCTGTGTATATCCACAGCGCTATCTTTGGGGATAGTCCCCAGGTATTACCTATGGCTCTTCTGCATTGCCAGAAAGTAATTTTGCTTTGCCTGCTTTCTCAGTTTTATGTTCTAGGTGCTTTGACCAGTTTAGTTTGGAATCTAGATAAATTCCTAAGTATTTAACTTCTTTTGATAGTTTTAGTTCGGTCCCGAATAGTTTTAGTAGCGTGTGTTTTTCTACTTTGTGTTTCTTGGTGAACATCACTACTTCTGTCTTTGTGGGGTTTACTGATAACGAGTTGGTTATGCACCAGTCCTACACAAGTTTAAGTGCTTCTTGCATTCTGTTGCAGAGGAATTGTTCATATTTTCCATTCAGGAGTATTGCTATATCATCCGCATATCCTATTGTATAGAATCCCTGGACGTTAAGTTTTGTGATCAGTTTGTTCACCAGGAGTGTCCACAGGAGTGGGTAGCTCCTGGTGACAGAGGCCGTTATTTTGACGTCTGCTAGAGATGCTATTACTTGTCTGCAGCGAAGCATTTTCCCTATCCATCCGCAGAGCATGTTGTTAACACCCGGTTTGTTGAGTGCCTCCCCAATATTTTGGAAGGATACTTTATCAAGGGCTCCTTCTATATCGATAAGTGTACCTAGTGTGGTCATTTTGTTCGCTATCGCCCGCTTTATACTTGAGACTACAAGATGCAGTGCAGATTCGGTGCTTTTGCCTGGTCTTGATCAACATTACAACAAGCAACGGCAAATTAACTGTCTGACATGAAGTAACAAAAGCAATTATTAAAACATTCTATTTTCTAGAGAATTAACTTGTCAATCGTCACTGACAGTATAGTAACGATTGACAAGTTAATTCTCTAAAGAAAGTTATGAAAGATCGTCCTACTGAACACAAAAGATTTAAATTATTATTGATCAATATTACAATAACATAAACCATTGCAGTAATGTTGGTCATACATTATTACTGTGGCACTTTTGAAGTGCATATTCGAATGTAAATTACTTGTTTTTTTTGTCTCTTTTGTACGTATAATTTTGAAATGTCAAATGCAATAAAAAAAATTAAAAAACACCAGGGATAGACACAATTATATATGAAATGGTAATAAAATATGAAAGATAGTGTAACTCAAGCACTTTTGAGGTAATTCTAGGGTTGCCAGATGTTCCGATTGATCGGGATCGTCCCGATTTTCAATGTTAAGTCGCTGTGTCCTAAGAAAATCATTCGGTTCTTTGGGTCATTGAAATGCGCCGATTTATTTGGTGAGAAACTTATGTCATCTTGTGTATGTTATGTATCATAATTATTGACAGAGTTATAAAAACATTTATTTTGAGAATAGACAATCTACATTTCTAACGATAACGTATATACAGGGAGCTTTTCTTTTAAGTATATGTATTCCAAATTCAGCCTATTTTCAGTGAATCTTTAGATATTCCTTGTTTTTTTTAAAGTTCAATTTAAAGCTTTAAAAGAGTGTTTTCCACTCCCAGACTAAGCATGAAGTAAAATTTCGAGTTTAGAAAAGTCTCGTGAAAATTTGTCTGGGCTTTTCTAAAGTCGAAATTTTACTTCATGCGCCACGCGTATAAAACACTAAAATATTGTTAAATTTATGTATATTCGAACTTCACTTGAAATCTGTGTTTTATACGCGTGGCGCATGAAGTAAAATTTCGAGTTTAGAAAAGCCCAGAAAATTTTTCTCAGGTCGCTGCGCGACCTGAGACAAATTTTCACGGGGCTTTTATAAACTCGAAATTTTACTTTATGCTTAGTCTGGGCGTGAAAAACACTCGTTTAAAGATTCAAATTGAACTTTTAAACAACGAATATCGGAAAATCTACAGCTTATGCATATATTTACCTAAAAGAAAAATTCACTGTATGCAATCAGAGTAGAGGAACCTCGAGTAGGGGCCATTTCAGATTTTTTTAGTTTATATAGTAATTTTAAAACTAAATCTAATTTCAGTTATAATTAATTATAGTTTTTCATATTAAAAAAAAGCACTTTTATCATCCTCTTGATTTTATCAACATTTCTTCATTAGCTTTTGCGTAAGTGTGATCTTTGAGCTTAAATACATTTACATTTATTCTTATTTCATTATTAAATTTACCGACTTTATTAGTTACCGGAAATTCTGTAAATTTAAAAAGTCATTAAATACACAGAAATTTAATAGAGCTTGGTGAATTGATAAAATTTCGAGTTATGCCATCACTAGAGTCAATGGAAGATGCAGAAAGAAACGTTTATTATATCGATGAAATAATCGATTCTTATAAATAAATTTAATCGTACAATAAATATTAGCCAAAATTGGTAAAACATATGTTACCAAGAATTAAATCAAATCATTTACCACGAGAGCTATTATGGTATTAACTGTGCGCTCTAATAAAAGTCAAAGGAATTACTCATCTATTTATCTATCCATCCAACCATCCATCAGAGATCATCTAACCAACCGAGCATCCAACCATCGAACCACTCTCCTCTCAGTGGAACACAGGTGAAAGCGAGAGGTCTTTACTCTTTTCCATAAATCAGGTCACAGCTGTTTCACACTAAATATTAACAGTCACGCTAACAATATTTTATTCCGCTGAAAAGTGTTCGCAAAATTAAAATTTACTTATGCAGAAGTTTCTTAATAATGTTGGATAACAGAATTAAAATCAAAATAATTTTGAAATCAATGATTGCACATCAATTTTCATAGGTACAAACAAATTATACAGTGTGCATAATTGCCTCAAGAATAACATATAAAAATTCAAGTTACACTATTTTGTCGACTTGTGGTGTGCATACACGCCAATATGTAAAAACATTTAAACAAATATAGTTTAGATTTATTATAAACATTCACATATTTCAAAAGTATAATGTGTTAATTAAGTCTGAAGCGTGAAACATTTAGAAAACATATTTGCTAACATGTTTATGAACCGTTTTGCAAAACATGTTGACAATGTAAACGCCTTTAAAGATAACAAATTAAGTGCTATGTATAGTACTTAATAATGATTACCATTACATTAACTTTTTGTTTCAAGTATTTCGATAAATCTTCTGTGAATGTTACAATAATAAGTCAACTAATCAAATTAAACTTTCTTGTTTAATTAGGAAGAACCTCAAAAGCAACAAACTGTCGAACCTTTGGAAGCCCAAGAAACCAAAGCTGCTGTTAACGATGTCCAAGACAACGGCATCACCCAGGACAGCAGCAGCGCCTCCTCTTCGCAGGACTCTCAATCATCGGAAGATTCCTCTGATAGCAACTCATCTGAGGATTCCGAAGAAGACGAACGCGTCCCTGTTCACATCAAGTTGCCTCTGCAAATCGACTTCGACGACATCGCAGGTGCCATGATGGAGAAGAACCAGCGCTCCAAGATGAACTGCATTGTTGAGAAGAAGAAGGCCGAAGAAGTCATCGATCACCAGGCTAAGACTGTCAACCTGCCTTTCGGTGTGAACCTTACGACCGATCCAAGATACGAACGCGTCAGTGGGGAGAGAATCGCTATTTTCTGTGAAAGTGGTAATATTCAAAGGTAGGAAGGTTTTACTAAAGCTTCTTTTTAATTGCCTCAAATTAAAACATGATCAATTTAAACCACCCTAGTAGAAATTGCATCTTGTAACCATCTTGAAACATAATTGTATTTCAATTCTACAATCTTATAGCTATATTGAAATGTAAACACGACACTACGTTGAAACAATATCGAAATACAACTTGAAAATAAATATTGATACAAGATTGACACATGATTGTGTCAAGTTGATACAATATTGTGTCAAGTTGATAAAATATTGTGTCAAGTTGATACAATATTGTGCCATGTTGATACAGGGTAACTGACGGGAACCGGACACGTTTTAAATGATCAGTACTCGCTTGTTTTTGAATGAAAAATTAATTATAATTTTTCACTGGCAAAGTAGACTATACAGCATGTTTCATTTGTGGGTGTCAATATTTTTACATCCTAGATGGGTTATCAATTTTACACATCAATACATGATTTATCCTAAATTATAAAGGAAATTTTAATACACGAAAATCAATTCATTTTCACTTATCGGTACATCGTGATTTTCGTATATTAAAATTTCTTTATAATTTAGGATAAATCATGTATCGATGTGTAAAATTGATAACCCTCCTAGGAAGTAAAAATATTTACACCCACAAATGAAACATGCTGTATAGTCTACTTTGCCAGTGAAAAATTATAATTAATTTTTTATTCAAAAACAGTAAGTAGCAAAGTAGACTGCTATTGAAAAACTGTTGTTATCTCATGTTATTTCAATCAGATTCCAATAACTTAATAATTTCTTAATTATCTTTCTAGGCAAGCTGACCCTCAAGATCAAGAAGAAACCATCATGATCCAACCAGTGATGATCCCACTCCCGCCACCACAGTTCCACACTCACATGCCTATGCAAGTGCAACCACAAGTGCAACAACAGCAGCAACAACCCCAGCAACTCCACCCAATGGAAACCATGCGCCCACCAATGCCCAACCCAATGATCCAAATCCAAGCCGCCCAAAGCCAACTCCCCCCCAGCCAAATCCTCCACCACATCGCCCAACAGATCATCGCCCAGAAACTTCAACAAGAAGCCCAGAGGGCCGCTCAAGAAGAAGTCCAAACCAACGAGCTGAAACAAGAATCCGATGAGCAACCACAAATCAGCAGGATTAACGTGCAGCATATTCAGCCAGGCATGGCCAGGATTCCGATTCCTGAGGAGATTTTGACCCAAATCAACAGGTTGCCAAACAGGGATGTTATTGTGGCTGTTTCCCACCATGAGCCACCGCAAGAAGTCGCGCAACAACAGCCAGAAATGAGGATTGTGCAACAGCAAAGACAATCAGCTCATGGAATGAATGGAAGACAGTCTTATTCTAGGGGATTACCGGTTAATATTCCAGTTCCAATGATGCAACAAGAACAAGAAGCGTCGGCTTCTGATGAGGATAGTGTACACTGTAAGTTTATTACTTTCTTGTACACTAAACATAAACAATTTAGGTATATCAAATAAAAAGCACATCGAAATTTTGCTTCGTTCCGCGCCAAATTGTCAGGCTTTTCCAAACTCGAAATACTATACTTCATGCCTAATAAAGGAGTAGAAAACACTCGATAGGCGTTTTAAATTCACTAACCTAACCTAAACACAGTTATTTCACCATTTAGCTAGTGTTGCTGACCTAACCCTAGGTTAGGCTGGTTACTAATTACTTAAGACAAACCTGTTGAAGGTTACTTAAGCAACTGGCGTCACCCTCGACCTAAGAAATTGGTAACATAACCTGAAAATAGTTACAAATAACAACCAACCTGTCATCTAACCTAACAGTAACTAAGATGTCAACTACTTGGACAAATTTCTGGATACTAAGTTTATCTAACCCTACATTAAACCAATTTCCTAAGTATTGTTGGTTGTTGATTTCTTTAATATCTGGCAATCAATACAACATAAGTGGCTAGCAATGACATTAACATACGAAATTGACTGAAACGGTTGCATATGACTTAACCTAACTTTACAATATTTTTTTACAATACAAAGAATATTGTCATAAACAAATGTGTCTCATCGAATGAACATGCATTTATACATACCGGGTGTTGATTCGATCAGGTATACATAGGGATTTAGCATGTAAAACCACATTTATGCATTATTCTGCTTGCCGTAATTTTAGAAGAAAAATACAAGAGTAAACAAAAACTAAGAAAATAACCATACGTACTTAGGTCGCTAATTGATTAAAATCCGACGTCGTTTTCTATTTTTTATCCAATTTTGAAAATCACGAAAATTTAAAATAAATAGCCTTGTGAACACCCGTCTTCATTCATTATTTTTGATATGAAGGCGCTAGAATCGTGGAAGGGGCGTTAAATGAAAGCAGCGGATGCGGCGTTGATGATTTTAGGCATAAAAGTCAAGTGTTAGACCTCTAAATAGTCGTAATCACGTGCTGTGAATACCCATAACATTTTCTTATACCCGGCTTGAGGGTAATTTATTAAATTTTCGTACATTTCAAAAATTGGTTAAAAATAGTAAACGACATCGGATTTTAATCAAACAGGGATAAAAATGAATGGGTTTTTTCTTATTTTTTCTTTACTCTTGTACTTTTTCCCTTAAATAATCCAGGAAGCAGGAAAGTACATAAATGTGATTTTACATATTAAATCCCTATGTATACCTGATCGAATCAACACCCTGTATAACCTAAAAATTATTATTTCACACTAAAGATTACATTATTATCTTGTATGTTAGACATACAGTGCTGTCACTGTCTTTATTTTTAAACCGCGTTATTTTGTCTGCACTGGAAATTAAGCACTCACTACATGGGCCAGTGTCGCTTTCTTGTCCTCAGTCGGCTCGAATGCACATTTTTATGCAAAACGTTCGGAAGCAGAAAACGCAAAATTCGCTTTATAGACAGTAATGAGTTTTTTGGTGTCAACAGGTAAAACCCCCTGTTGGCAGCAAAACACTTATTATTCGAATAACAAAATAAATTAAGTTCAATTTTGTATACAAATTATCACAATGACTTTTCCAATCAAGTTTCATGTCGATGATGACACCTACAAATTTAGCAGAATTGTATATGTCTATATTTAGTGTCGGCTTAAGGAATTCTAGCTTGGAAAATCATTGACTTAGTTATTGAGGAGTTTAGGATAACCTTATTTTCGTGCATCCGAGTTTGTACTATACGGTAGATGTGATTTGATTTGCTTTTTACAACACTTTGATTTTGTCCTATTATTAAGAGATTAGTATCATCCGCATATGACTTAATAGTTGCTTATTATTCATCGATAATGTTTGAACGGTCATTTACATAAATAATCAAGAGTAGTGAGCCAGTGGGCCCAGCATTCTATTCTGAGGAACGCCGATGTTAGTTGTCCCTTTTTCAGAATTTGTATTATTTATACATGTTCTTTGGACCCGATCATTTAAGAATGCTTGAATTAATTAAATATGTACCACTTTAATAAAACACTTAATTTGTTTATGTTACAAAATTATATTTATTGTACTACAATAATTGTTTCACCACACTGTGGCTTCATCATATATTTACCCCCACGAACGCCGTATCTTTCCAGTTTGTTGAATAGAATAGAATGATCCATAGTATCGAATGCTTTGGAATATCGTGATAGGGATATCCCCGTTCTCTAAAGCAGCAGAAACACATTTAAGATATTCAAAAATTGCTGTTTGTGTAGATTTAGTTTTTAAGAACCAATGTTGGTCTTTATGAAACAATTTATGTGAATCGAAGAAAATAATGATTCTCGTTGCTATTATTTTTTTAGGTATTTTAGAGAATGTACTAAGCAAAGTAACCGGTCGGTAGCTTGATGGTTCTGTTAGATCACCTTTTTATAAATCGGAATTACAGTTCCATTTTTGAGACAATCTGGAAAGATACTCTCTCGTAGCGATTGATGTATTAGATACGTTAGTGAAGTTATTAATTAATTAATTGAATTCTTTAAAATCTTTACATTTGCTAGGTGGATCAAAAAGTTTGGAATAAGTGAAACAAGAAAATATTTTTTTGTCAAATTCGGTTTTATTTTTCAACATACACTCCTTTTAAGTCGTTACAGTGAGTCCAACGATTTTCTAACATTTTTATCCCGTCCGAAAATTAGTCCTTCGGAAGCTCTCCAAAATAGTCCTCAGTTTCAGTTATGAGTTCCTCATTGGAGTAAAATCGCTTACCGGTGAGTCATCTCTTCAGGTTTGGAAATAGGTAAAAATCGCTGAGGGCCAGGTCTGGTGAATACGGTGGCTGAGGAACCAGTTTAAACCCGCTTTCGTGCAGTTTTGCTTGCGCAATTAACGATGAATGAACATGCGCATTGTCATGATGATAGACGATTTTTTTCTTCTTCAAATACGGCCGTTTTTCTGCGATTTCAGTTTTCAAACGATCCAATGATGATGAATAATATGCGCCAGTTATGCTTTTACCTTTTTAAAAATAGTCGATGAATATTATTTCATGCGTATCCCAAAATACGGAGCCCATAACCTTTCCGGTCCATTGTTGCGTTTTTGGACGCTTCGGAGCATTTTCATCCGGATAAACCGATTGTTTTGACTGTTGCAAGGACTCTGGTGTGTAGAAATGGATCCATGTTTCATCCATGGTTATTAATCGGTGCAAAAACTTCGTTGGATTTCGCGTAAACATTGCTAAATTCGTTTGGGAAGTCATAACACGGATTGGTTTTTAGTCCACTATGAACCAACGCGGCACCCATCGCGCGCAGAGCTTCTTCATACCTAAAATATCATGTATGATATTGGACACACTACCATACAACATCTTTGAGGTCTCAGCTAGCTCCCTCAGTTTCACTTTCGGGTTGTTCAACATAATATCATGGATTTTTTCCTCGTTTTCTGGTGTTCTGGCGTCTTTTAGGCGTCCAGATCGTTTAGCGTCATTGGTGCTTGTACGACCACAACAAAAGTCAGAAAACCACTTTTCAATCATCTTCATCGACGGTGCAGGGTCCGGACAATACTTATCTAGCTTGGCTTTGGTCTTGGTTATCATTTTCCTGCGTAAATAATAGTGTTAAATCAGTACACGAAACTCAGATTTTTTTAGAAAACACGGAGGTTGGTTGCTTCTCACTGCTGTAACTTGTAAATACTTAAACATAAATAGCTGAAATTTTGACAGACGTCTAAATGAAGGATGAAGCTTATTGTGTATGGTTCACATAAGTGCCATCTCCCATCTGGGAGTGTCCCAAACTTTTTGATCCACCTAGTATTTCGTCATATCCAGTCCTATTTTTGTTTTTCAATTCTAGTATTATAGAGATTTATTTATTTTGTCGTAATTTGGAAAATGATCTATTTTACTTACTAAATCCTTCGCCACATTTAGAAAGTATTTATTTATTTCATCTACATCATTGCTCTAATACATTAAAGTGTTTAACAACTAGCAAGTAATCGAGGATTGATTATTTTCAGGGATTTCACAGAGGTATTTTTTTAAGGACTGATCTTTGAGATTTTATTGGACAGCTTATATTTAAATTATTCGCATAATATTTATACAAAGATCCCAACTAAAAATTATTTAAATTATATATACCATCCCATAAACTCTCACAGTCAAGTAATTTTACAAATCGAGATACATTGGCATTGTTAAATATTCTCATTTATTGTTTTGTTAAAAGCCCAAAAGACCAAATCAATTTCTGGGCAAGATTGTCGGACATGTGCGTTTTAAAGACACAAGTTATAAATACCTGAACATTAAAAGACGATAATATGCCTAAGAACTGTTTTGATACTTTAGTTTCTTTATTTAGATTTATATTAAAATCTCCGATTATAAAATAACATACATTTTCGCGTATAAGAATATTTAATAGTAAATCTAATTTTATAAACAAATTCTTCATGATCAGTATTTGGTGATCTGTTTATTAAAACGAACGTATTTATTATAATTTGGTGTTAACCATTCTATGGCCACGCATTTCAAATGTTCACATTTCGCAAGCTTTATTATGTCATTTCTCACTATAAAGGGTACAGACTCGTGCGAATAAATTACTGCTCCACCATATGCAGTTTCTCGAGTACGATGAGGAGGCTTACAGTAGAAAGCTGCCAATCGGAAGTTCTTGACGTTGTGTAATTTTAGGTTTTGTTTATTTTGCCAATGCTCTGTAAAGCCAATCAAAATACGATCTTGGTTCTTTAGCATTTCTTCTATTTTGAGTGTGTTATTGTAATTAGATCTTATATTGAGATTTATTATTAAACTGGAGGGATGCTCAAGTGATGAAGATTTGTTTCTTTGTTTAGTTTCACAAATTTTAGAAAAAAAAAAACGCGATACTCTTGCACCCATCGGCCAAATTTCTGGTGTTTTCATGCTTGCCAAGTATTCTATGGGTACAGATACTGTAAACCTAGAATCTTTTTTAGGAGTCTTTGATTGTACCTTTTTACAGGTAACTTTGTCAACACTTTCCTTTTGCAGAAATGTTGTTAATTGTTCTTCCGTAGCATTGGGGTTAAGATTACAAACATGGAATGATGCCATCCTATTCATTTCTAATCCGCTCCTGGTAGCGCTACCAAGTATGGAGTTGTTGAAAGGCGTCTCTTTGGTTTGTTTTCAATTAAATCAATTTAATTATTTATTTTTAACGGTGGGTCATTGACCTCTTCCATACATTATTGTGTTCTGGAATTATCATATAATTTTTTGTTCGATTTATTCCTTTGTTCATAAGTGCCAGTTGGTTTTTCTACGTTACTTACAGATGAAGATCTGAATTTATATCTGGGATTTGGTTTTGACTCTCCTTCACAGATATCTTAGTGTCCACAAATACAGGTACATTTTTAACGGACCTGAAGTTGTTTTGTTCTGATAGTAATGTTGATCATTTTTCGTTTAATAATTCAATATTTATATCTTGTAATAGGTCTTTATCGTCTTTTTATTAGACTATTTTATTCAATAATTCAATCTCTTTTTCATACCTTCCTTTTCTTTAACCCTTCGGCCCTCACGGTGGCATTTGCCACCACTAAAATTTAGTAAAGATGCTAGGAATTTTTCTTTTAAATATACATACATGTAAGCATGAGCTGTAACTTTTCCAATAATCGTTTGTTTTATAAAATAGTTTAATTTGAATCCTTAAACGAGTGTTTTCCACTCCCAGATTAAGCATGAAGTAAAATTTCGAGTTTAGAAAAGCCTGAAAATTTGGGTTGGTCGCGTAGCGCTACGCGCTACGCGACCAAACCAAATTTTCAGGCTTTTCTAAACTCGAAATTTTACTTCATGCGCCACGCGTATACAACACTGATTTTAGGTGAAGTTCAAAATATTTTACTAAAGCATTATGCTAAAAACGTGTATTCTGAACATCACATCACATCAGTGTTTAGTACGCGTGGCGCATGAAGTAAAATTTCGAGTTTAGAAAAGCTACGCGCTACGCGACCAAACCAAATTTTCAGGCTTTTCTAAACTCGAAATTTTACTTCATGCTTAATCTGGGAGTGGAAAACACTCGTTTAAAAGTTTAATTTAAAATATTTGTAAAAACAACTAATTTCTGAAGACTTACAGCGTATACAGCATATTGAGATATGTATACTATAAAGAAAAACTCTATGTATATCTGAGATAGTAATAAATAATAAGCAGTGTACAAAGCATTTTTTTTGGGCACCGGAAAAATTCCAGGGCTAAATGGATTAAGAAGAGTTTCATAGTTTCGTCTTTGATCGGTGTTTTTTAGGTTACAGCAAATAATACGGTTTTCATCGACCATTCGTAGTTTATTATAGCGTTTTGTGCATGTTTGGTAATAGAAACCTAAGCACTCAACACAGGTTACACTTCTGCATTGTTTATAACTGCAACACTTAAAATAAAAATCCATGTTATCAAACGAGTTAACTCGCTTTCCGTCATTCTTGCTTAGATGGTGGATAGTTAGATAAGTTGTTGAATACCAAATTTGCAACTCTAAATCTAAATCTAACTGGTTATCAGCTTCTTATTAGTTACCTTAGTAACTGGCAGTAACCTAATTATTTGGCAATTATGTAACTTGAACATAGTTATTTATGACAGATCCTTTAGCTCAAGTGCCAGCTAGTTAAGTTAGTACAGTGTGATCAACAATGATTGTAGACAGGTTAAATTTCCCGCCAAAAAATGTTGGTACAACTGATTATATGAAAATAAAATCCCCTAGATTGCTTTTCCATTGGCGTAGCAAACATTGTTTCCCAAAATAAATTAAATATTTAATCATAACTATATATAAAATTTTTACAATTTTAATCAAATATACAAAGTAAATTGAAGTAAGTTAAGGTTTTGTGTACTTTTAATAAACGTAGAGTTAGCATCCCTAATTTTATAATAAATGTTGAAAATGATGGCGTTCATTTTCTACTCAAATGTTAACTCTACGTTTTTTATTTTGAAATACTCATTGAAGCTCCTCCGGATTTATGTTCCTTATCTCTTCTTCAATTGCTGCTTTAAGCTCCTTTAGGGTATGCATTCGATTTTTAAAAACCTTATTTTTTAAATGCCCGAATAAATAAAAATCGCACGGAGTGAGGTCTGGCGAACGTGGTGGCCATAATCCGTCGCTTACCAAGCGATCATCGTAAAATTCCCTCAAGTAATTTAATGTCGCCAACGCAGTATGAGGAGTGGCTCCATCTTGCTGAAAATAACCCATTATCTGTTCGTCATCATGCAATTGATTCAAAAATTCATCTAGAATGAGTGTTCGGTAGCGCTCCGCATTGATTATTTCGTTGAAAAATATTGGGCCAATTATCCGACGTCTCGAAATTGCTACCCAAACACCAATTTTTTGTGGATGTAAATCCGTTTCAATAAAAGTATGAGGATTTTCTGTAGCCCACGTACGATAGTTTTGGCTGTTCACATATTCTGACAAGTGAAACCACGCCTCGTCAGTAAAAAGGGTCTTTTCCAACATACCATTATCATTTATATTCTGATTAAACCAATTGCAATAATCAATTCTTTTTTGGAAATCAATTGGCTGAAGTTGTTGAACTACCGATACCTTATACGGGTGGAAATGCAGAATTTTTTTTGCGGCTTTTATGCAACTCCCATACGATACTCCTGTAAAAGGATTAAACATTTAAATTTGTGCGCACCTTAAAATTAAGAACATACCCGTTTGAGCTGAAAGTTTTCTTAAAGATTTTGTTGGGCTTTGTTCAAGTCGTTGTTGAATGTCGCCAACAACCTCTTCTGTTAAGATAGGCAGTTTTATGCGAGGAAAATGTTTTGTAAGGAATGTGGACATCGGGGAAGGCTTGAATAAATTGATTCAGACAGGATTGTAATGAGTAAGTCCATGTGCCATCTTCATTCATAGTTCCACTTCGATAATGAGCCTTCAGGATGAAAGCATCATGCTGTGGTGCAAACATCACGGTAAACACAAGCGAATTCTCTTAAAATCCGTAAATTTAGGATTAAACTTACATTTTTTAATTTTCTAACCTTAACAACAGCAAATCACTTACCACAAAACAAAGACTTATACAAAGTAGTCCTGATAAGAACTGATGTCTATGAAACAGAATGAAAAATAACTTAATTCGAAGAATGAATTAACACACTGGCAAAATACGACGCACGACGCTGCTAATGTCAAATCGAGTTACTGTTTATTAATTTTTCCTTGGCATGAACTTGGAGCGATCAAATTCTCCAGATTTTTCGGCGGGAAATTTAACTTGTCTACAATCATTGTTGATCACCCTTTACCTGAATACTTGGTGAACTCAAAGTTATGCTGGTTGTCAATTACTCAGGTTATAACTGGCAACAAATTCTAAATAACTCAACCTTTTATTTCTTTCCCCAATTTCCTCCATCACTTCTGTGCAAATATTCGCGCACTAACCCAACCATTGCCAACTAACCTAATCTAATAAAGAAAACCTTTATTAGCATCAAAACTAAACCACTTCTCTAAATAAATACAATACAATACAAAATGAATATATGTCAACTACCCCATTTCTTACATCATTCTTCTCCTCTCCCTCTCCCACCCGAATCTCATCACAATTTTTACGCCTGCCCCGTCCTCTCGCATCCACTCCTCTATCCTTTTACTACCTCTCGTCTATTCCTCACTTATCTCCTTACACTCATCCGCTAAATGTTTCCACGTATCCCTTCCACTCCCGCACAACACGCACCTACCATACTCTTCACCCATCCATACCTTTTTTCCTCTCTCCTCCGACCCATTCATGAGGTATCCTTGCAGTTTCCCGTATACCTGCCACCTTTTATATAGAGATTATAGAGTATTGTACCTACTCCTCTCAATAAACCCTTGACGCTCCTGCCTATCCACTTCCTCCCATTTTTTCTTCATCCACGACGCCACATTCAACCCTTTTTCCAACAACTCATTTACCAAACTTTCAGACCCCCCTGCTCTTTTATACATTTTTCTCCTCTCCATTTTCGACTCGCCCTCTCCTACTCCGATCCAATCAATTTCATCTGATATCTTGCCACTATTTCCAATGTCTCTCCATGCATACATGCTCTGTTCGTTTCCTGAAGCAGAATGTAGCTTTAATATACTTTTTCATTTAGGTAGTTGGTATCTCTAGTAGCTAGTAACTAACTAAAGTGGGTCGCTATAGATTGAGATTCTAAAATGTTAGTCGCTATGTTTGGAAGTTTGGGAATTGCTCATCTACGAAATTAAAAGTTTCCAAATGAAAGGATAACACTATTTTGTTGGGGTGACTTTTCAAAACAATCATAAATACCTGTTTTATAAAATTAATATTTATTTTTGTTTCAGATGTACATCCACGTTCCATCAGGTCCGTAGAAGACTTCGTCCCGAAAAGTCAAAAGCGCGTCAAGAGATGCAACTGCGATTGCGCTTGTTAAGCAACCGCTGGAATCGCAGCAAAACCAATCCACCACATAAACAACTAAGAAAAATTGGTAAACGCCGTGTGTGTATATTATAAATCTTGTAAATAAGATTACCAGGATTAAAAAAAAAATCTTCGCTTATTTAAGGATCAAAAACCTACTATACTATAATTTCTTTTGAAAAAAAAATCACATAACATATACTTTCTTCCTCTTTTGTTTTGATTCTAACATGTAAATAGATGTGCAGAAAATAAATAAGTTGGGTTGTTTTCTTCTCGTATTTCCCCTTCGATTTGTAATTGTGATAGATGGTGTAGCGATTTTATTTTTTGTAATTAAATTTGTAATTTGAGAAAAATGTCTATCTCTACTCATCATTTATGTATCTTTTATCTAAGTATATAAATTAATTCGAGATGTTTTTATAATTAATTATATTTTTATGATTTAATATGTCTGAAATAAATTGTTATAAAATTTATAGCCATCACCTTTTTGTCTTGTATATGCTTTTTGGTACACCGTTTATTAAATAAATGTTTGTCATTCGGTTTGAAACGTTTATTTTTAATTCAATACTAAAAAATAATTCGTTATAATTCACAGCCAGTTCCATTCAATATTTTATCAGTTTAAAAATAATATAGTATGTTCAATTAAGAAAAAACCTCTAGAGTGCCATGGAAAAAATTGTAAGTTGGCAACTCTGAAATGATATATTAAAATTATTATGTCTGACGTTTTATGTGACAATTCCCAAAGCGTGTAGCCAACTTAAATTTAAAAAAAGATGAAATCATGGCACTCTAAAGGTTTTTTTTTTATTGAACATACGATATCATAATATTTATATATATATTAAGATACATGAGCCGTTTATTTTTAAAGTGGCTAAGTCCAGCGACGGCTCGCAGCCTAACTTCAGGGTAGGCCACAGGGCCAAAGCACACAAAATTTTAAGTTTGGATCGCGCTTTATAAGTACAAGGAATTGCACAACAAAGTCACCTTTCAATAACGAATACATATTACCTTGGGTCTCTGGCCTACCCTGAAGTTATCCTGCGAGCCGCCGCTGGCTAAGTCTATTTTTGCATTTTTTGTTGTTAAATGAAAAAACCTTTATAATTTGTTATTTTTAAAAGATATAATAATTTTAACCACATAACTTTAGGTTCCCCCCCATAAGGTCGAATACTATAAGATCGAATCCCATTAGGTCGAAGCGAAAAGGTAGAAGTCTCATAAGATCGAATTTGTATTGCAAAAAAACAACTTTTTCTGTGAAATAACTTGTATTTAATTAGTTTGAACGACATTAGTGTCAATCGCAACTGTTTCGAAAAAAGTAATCATATCTTCGTCTATTTAATATGAGGCCAACAAATTTGTATACATTTCGTTCGTTAGTTGTATAAGTACCACGTCCACGTGGAACAGGCATCGGGCGCACAATGACTTGCGCAATTTATTCTATTGCAAACCTTTCTACTAACCTAACCTAACCAAACCTAGAAGTATGTAAAATCGTTAGCGTGTGCAAAGATACTTAAGCAATGTATTTAATATGAAACCTTCCACATCAAGCCTTTGTGCTTTATTAGATAGGCCTCATACTTAATAGACTAATATATCAGTACTTTTTTCGAAACAGTTGCGATTGACACTAATATCGTTCAAACTAATTAAATAAAAGTTATTTTACAGAAAAAGTTGTTTTTTTTGCAATACAAATTCGACCTTATGGGACTTTTAACTTTTCGCTTTGACCTAATGGGATTCGATCTTATGGTATTCGACCTTATGCGAAAGTACCTAAGTTTACATACTCGATTCAATAATTAAAAAAATATTTTGAAAGTGGTCTAACTCTACTTCATTATTAATAATGTCCAAAAGTGCGGATCTTGAATATTAGAATATTTGTTTTCTATATTATAGAAAAATAATTTGCTTGTTGTCCCCCAATCTTATTGTAAAATTGAGCCTTTTATTTTAAAAGTGGCCTGTCATTTGTCATTTTTTTTGTTGTTGATAGTGGTGACTTTTATCATTGAAGGTTAGCTGTCATAAAAAATAATGTATGGTTGAATATATTAAAAATATAGAATAATTTGGAACAAATACATTTACATACTTAGTCCAATAATCAAAAATAGTATTTTGAAAGTGGCCCAAGTCAATGTTATTATTAATATGTTCGAAATTGCGGATTTTTAAATTTCCAACGGCAGTGACGAAGGTAATAGCAGTTTATAACACAAACAATGCAAGATAGGTGTTACTCGCGACTTGAATGATTGTGGGCACGAGCAAAGCGAGTGCTGCAACTCGTTGAGCAAGTAATGCCACTTCCATCATCCATTTTCACGGCAAATAATGATTAATTAAGTAATATTCAAAAGGTTGACCTCACTTTTTTAAAACTTGCTTTAGTTAAGTAATTATTACGTTTAATTATTACACTGGAAAAACTGGTAAAAGGGTCACCATATACACACGATCAATAGTATTTAAAATATTAAATGATTGCATTCATGGGAATTAATGGATGGACAAGACTGTTTAATTCAGAAAGTAAAGACGAATCTCTAATATGATGATCAATAATCGAAAGAGAACGTGAATTTTAGAACATGATGACGAAAAAGGTTGAGGATACAGGTGGTCTTCACACGACAAGAGCTGTAGAGACAAGAATAGTTCGTAAGGACCTACTTACTTAGTTTATGCATTGTACGTAATCTAGCATTTACTATAGTGGTTGTAGATAATAGTATATTACGTAACAAGAGTTGTAAATACTATATTACGCACGAGTGTGCGTAACTACATTTATTAGTACGACGACTACATTTTATTAGTATTAACCAGGTAAAACAGAGATGAAAAAAATATTTTAATTTACATGTTGATCTGGTATACAAATTTGTACCTTTCATGCGATTTTTCTGACAAGAGATGGTCAATTTTGGCTTTTTCACTATTTTCAGGTGGCATATCTCTTTCTCACTGTCGCTAGCTATTTTAATGCTTACATTTAAAAGAATTAGTCGATAAATGATATATTTTACTAAAAATTACCTTTATCAATACGCATATTGTGTCAATATGGCTCCCAAATCGACGTCTGAAGAAAATATTATTTGTAATACGTGTTCAGTAATAGTTAAAAAATTCGTAATATGCAGTGTATGTGGCAATAATTATCATCCGAGGTGCATCATTAAAATTATTGGAATGCGTGTAACTGATAATGGGAAACTCGAATGCTGCAGAGGACTAACCTCCAAAGAAGAGGACGTAAACACGGAAACCATTGCCGATGTTGGCTCCAATCAAGAGGACGTCTTTTTATCTGAAGCGGAGTTTAAAATGGATGCGTACGTATACTTAAAACAATTAGTTGGTCATTTTACAAAGGCGAATAAACAATTGGAACAAAAAGTTGATACATTAGAAGGAAAAGTAAATTCAATGCAAGCGAAAAAAACAAATGTAATTAAAACTCCCGCTGCAGAATCTGCAAGTTCAGATTATACTGCCGATACACAGGTCACAAATAAGAAGCCGATATCAAGTGAATGCCTACACAAATGCTGTCAAAAAGTCTACACAACTTTTTAAAAATGTTAATAATATGAAAAGGAAAAGTAATAATACTTAAAAAAATAAGGATACTATTAGTATATCTGTTGAAGACACCAAATCGGAGGATCCAAAAACACCCGAAAACAAAACAAGGGAGTGGAAAACCATAATAAGAAAGAGAAGACAATTTAGGAAGAGGATTATAGAACAAAATTCCCAGTCACAGCTTAAGGGAGTGGGGAGACGTGCTCATTTGCAAATGTAATTGTTTGTGAACAACTTAATTCTAGGCAACCCAATGAGTATTCCTCATTTAAAGTTTCAATCCCATTCGAGCATCTGGAATCCATGGAAAATCCTGAATTGTGGCCAGAGGGAGTTGAAATTCGCCCTTTTTTATTTAAAAATCGGCCACGGTTAAACAACGAGGCGACGTAAAAATAATTCCAAAAAAGAATATGCTGTTCTACATCAACATTTAACGTCTAAGAAATAAACTAGAAGAACTGGAGGCGTATGTTATTGGTAAAGGTGATAGCACTAAGTGAACATTGGCTTTCAACAAGTGAATCACTTAGTTATACGATAAATAATTTTCGAATAGCTGCGTGTTTTAGTAGACAGATCTCAAAACATGGCGGTTCATTAGTTATGGTTAAAGACCGTATTGATTGCACAGTTCTGGATTTTTTAAATGAGATATCCATTGAACTTGTGTGCGAAATGTCGGGTATTGTATTGAATATATCTAATACTATAATTATTTCATTATATAGATCCCCAAATGGTGATTTCTCAAGCTTCCTTCAGGTTATTGAAAATATGCTGGAACGATTAAAATTAACTTCAAATGTGATATATGCATGTGGCGATTTCAATGTTTATTTTGAAAAAGCGGAGACCAAATCATCTCAACTATGCAATCTATTTGCATGTTACGGGTTATATAAGCTTAATTCAAAGGCAACAAGACGAGAAGCTTGTATAGATAATATCTTCTCGAATATAATTTATTATAATAACCTAGTTAGTATCAATCCAATCAATATTGGTGTGTCAGATCACCTGGGATTTTGCATTGAAATCGAATACACTAAAAAAATATAAAAAAGAACTGTTAGGCCAATTACACAGATAGGAAGATTTGAGTTTTATCATTTGCTTGATAACTATGATTGGTCAGACTTGATGGATGATTTGCTGGATGTTGATCAGGCATGGAATATGCTTATCAATAGGCTGGGTGAATCGTTTATCAACGCTTTCCCAGAAAAACAAATAACATTAAAAAATAATAATATAATAATAACAATTTGACCCAAATTGTTACATTTGCAGTAGGTTACTGTATGTAGCAGCAAACACTTGTTGTATAATTCAATGTCCGTCGGGGTATTAGCCCGGGAAGTAGTTGTTTCAATGAGTGTTTGATATAGTCTTTGTAAGACTAACTTGTTGTAGATTGCGAAAAGAATCGCACTTTTAATGTTTGAAGTAATCTGCAACCAAGAATTGGCAATTTCATTTATACTTCTTTATTAAATATTTTTATTAATTTTATTAGCTGTCTACTAAGTTGCATCACTTTGGTATCCGTTTTTATTATTAGAATGTCTTGAAACATTATACCCCATCTTTTGACCTGTGTAAAACAACTGTTACTAGCACCAATGAAGTATTATTATTATTATAATGACAGTTGCAATTTCTAAAACTGTCAATCTGGTGTAATCGCGGCTATTAGATCTAACGACAATAATTACGAGAGCATGTGCGTAATATTAAGTGCAACGACAGTTCATAAGGACCCGCATACTCAGTTTATGCGTTGTACGTAATCTAGCATTTACTATAATGGTCGTAGATAAAAGGAAATTACGGCTATATGAAATTTGTGAATGTAGTTTTATTTTGTATTAAAAATGAAAACTTTCAATTTAACCGTCTTCGTATCTCTATTAGTTAACGAAATCCCAATGGTAAGCACGATAAAACAAACGAACGGTATATCATGATAAATATCGTGATAGATATCTAATGATAAACAGGGTGACCCATTTTAATTTATTCACTGGAATATCTTGATAAATATGCATCGTACAAAAAAATGTTGTAAACAAAAGTTTAATGGTATCGAGGGGGCCATCCCATCCAATAAATATTTCTTCACCCCCACCCCCTAGGGGGTGGGGGTGAAAGAAAAAGGGAGGCAACTTTGAAATTTTAAAAAGAAAACCTTATTTTTTATTTCAGATTCGGATTATACACCAAAAATTATGTAGGTTTTATCGGAAAAAAAAAATTAATTCGTGATAGATGACGCTATAGTCGCAACATGAAAACGTTCCGCATATACCTAAAAAACGACCTTTGCGTGGACTTAAATAAAAAAGAGTATGTAAAGTTTACCTCCAGGGTTTTTCTAACTCCTGACAGATGGCGCTAGAATCGACGAAATTAGATTTTTTCCAAAACAGCGCATACGATTCGATTTTTAGTAAAAACAAAATATTTTTTGAATGCTACCAAAAAAAATCCTTATTTATTTATACGGTGTGAATGGTATTTTTTATTGTTTTAGGCCGACTGGAAGTATTTTTATTTGAGCGACAAAGTTGAAAAAAATCATTTTACCAGTAGCGAACATTTTATTGTACAAATTAACTTCAATAAGTCATTAGAATAATGAATTTTATAGTCCTATATTATTTTAATTTGCGGTCGGTACCTGTGTTGACCACAGCAGATTTCTTTAGGTTTACCGGGAACGTTATTATTTTTGCGACTACAGCGCCATCTATCACGAATTTAAAAAAAATCGGATAAAACCTACATCATTTTTGGTGTAGAATCCGAATCTTCAATAAAAAATAGGGGTTTCTATTTAAGATTTCAAAGTTGCCCCCTTCCCCCACTCCCTAGGAGGTGAGGGTTAAGAAAATTTCATAGAATCGAATGGCCCCCTTGAAACCGTTAAACTTTTGTTTGAATAATTTTTTTGTACCATGCATATTTGTCGAAATATTTTATTGGATAAATTAAAATGCGTCACCCTGTATATCCTCCGAACCCTGTTAAGAAAATCAGCAATTAACAGTGTTTCATGGATTTGACCTTTAAACCGACGAAGTGAACTTCTACAGATCAAAACTAATATTAGAACTGCTGTCAAAAATTCTATTGATATAATATACACTATTCCATTTGTTTCTGGATCTCGCCTAGCCATGCTTTCGTGTTGTTATGTTGCAGTATCAACATTTACATTTTTTATTAATTGCCACTCCTGATTCCTTATTTTAACAGTGTTGCAATAATTTATGATATCATAAGTAATCCTCTTTTTAATTTTCAAGAGGTTTATTGTTAATCTTGCAACAATTATTTCGCCACGCGGTCGCTTCTTCGAGCATTTTATTATTAAATCAAATTAATCTAGTGTTGCAATGCTGTGTCAATGTCAAAGTGAAAAATAATTTCAGGCACATATTAAATATTAACATACCAAAGATTATCTCTGAATCAAAAAGGTTACAAATTCTGAAATCCTACAAACATTTTAGGCAAAGTAATCCAAATCTACAACATCACAATATTATTACGATTTTAATAGATATTTTTGGGGTATGTCTAGTATTTTAATTATCATATATATTTAATTAAAGATAATTACGTTTCATTACAATTAATTTTACGACAATGACCTGACGAATTGAAATCCACTACTTCTGGCAAACGATCTAAAAACAGCCATTTTTGGAATCACCTAGCTAGAAAAGATCTGCAACAACTAATTTGGCAATATAACTCTAGAAATCAGTATTTTACTTTGAGAGATCTTTTGAATGATATGAAAGAAAATTATGAGTTCCATGGGAGTAGAACAACACTTTATAGGGTTGTTAAAAGTATGGGGTATAAATTCAAATTAATTAATGGGCGCAAAATTCTCTGTGAACAAAAACATGTTGTTGCAGCTAAAATTATTTTCCTTAGAAAATTTTTACAGTATCAAAATTCCAGTGAAGATATCCAATTCGTATACCTGGATGAAACATGGATATATCAGAATGGATCCGTGGTTCGACGCTGGGTACATGAAACGGATATAAAAAGTAATCCAACTAAATTCAAAAATGAAGGCAAACGCTTCACCATTCTACATGCTGGGTATAGGGGTGGGTTTTTGGAAGGGTGCGATTTTTTATTACATTCGAAAAACAATGACCGAGATTACCATGCCACAATGGATGGTAATACTTTTCAAAATTGGGTGGATAATCAACTTATTCCTGCTTTGGCTAAGCTTTCAGGGAAATGTGTAGTTATTATGGATAATGCTGCATACCATTCTGTGCAATTAGACAAAACTCCTCCATTTTCTTGTAAGAAATGCGAAATGCAGGAGTGGTTGGTTAAACACAATGTAAAATTCAATCCAAAATTAACCAAAAAGGAACTATGGGCTTTATGTATACCTTTTCGATCAAATGACAAAATTTACGTAGTTGATGACATTTTGAGAAAGAACGGGCACGAAGTTCTTAGATTACCGCCATACCATTGTCAATACAATCTAATTGAAATGGCATGGGGGTTTTGTAAGACTTACTACAATAAGCACATAAATTCTAAGCAACCATCTAAGGATCGTGTTCAGAATTTATGGCTTGAGTCTCTCTCAAAATGTACATCCGATATGTGGCAAAATTTCTGTGATCATTGTGAAAAACTTATTTCGGATGACTGGACAAAACACATGGGGAACCTTTCTTTTGAAACCATTCCTCCTTTTATTATTTCGCTTGGGGAATCTGGCTCAGAACAAACATCAGAAGATTCAGATGCAGGTTCTCTTGACTAAATAATAAAAGTGGAATGAGGGCTTAAAAATTGTTTGACATGAAAATTATCAGTATCACAAGAGGGTGGGAATAAATTTGCAATTCTACAAAAAAATACTGAGGGCCAACAGAAGAGAGAATGACCAAAATTAAGGTGGATGGATGGAGTTGATCAAAATGTGTTAACGGGAAGACCCAAGCGAGAAATACAAATGGATGACGAAATAAGTTTTCATTATATTTGTTATATACAATATTATTGCTGTGTTTGTATGTACAAAAACCAAGTAGTAAATTTTGTTAATCTTAAAACTGCATATTATTATCCTTTTATATCTGAAAATTTGTAAAACAGGCAACAGTGTAAGATCACAATAGTCAGAAATTATAACCTTAAAATCGAACATCTGACAGTGACATTTAAAAACCCTGATTTAAAACACAACCAGCCCCATTTACAATACTTAAACTGTCACTTTTCCATAGCTAGGCGAGATCCAGAAACAAATGGAATATATTATACACATTTCAACTTGGTTCAAAGATCAACTGATTTTTTTATTTTTAAGAAATTTAAACGAAGCTCTTTTTTAACGTTTGTAATTTCCTGAAAAAATATTTCACTAAATCTTTATTATATTTTATAGCAAGAAATACACGTATTCTCATCAATCTCTTTAATTAATCCCGTTTGTTGGTTTCAAACAATAATATACTTCATAACTATTTTTTTTTTTCAAATTATTTCGTAGCTGTCATCAGATATGCGATCAAATCCGACCTCTCGTTAGCCTTCTTCAAACCGGCGAAGACCATCTTGGTGCCAGGAATGTACTTCTTGGGGTCTGTGAGGTATTCGTCCATAGTCTCCTTAGACCATGTAATGCCCTTGCCCTTGTTTGCATCAGAATACGCGAACCCGGCGGCTTGGCCCGTTTTCTTGCCAAAAATCCCGTGAAGATTGGGCCCGACCTTGTGCTTACCGCCAGATTCGAGCGTGTGACACTGCGCACAAGATCGCGTGAAGATTTTCTTCCCGTTATCTGCGTCCCCCATTGCGATAAATTTTGACACGTGATGTTACACACTGGCGTTAGACGGATTTTAACGTAACGACGGAAACAAATGGAAAATAAGATTCTTTTGTTATTTATAATTCACATATCACTAAAATCCTTAAAATTTTATTCAGCTAGTCTTTTGCCTAAATTTGGTGCAATTTTTACGCTATTTAAGAAAACTTTTTGGATTTACAATGCATAAGACTGCGTCGTTGACATCATAACCCTAGTATACAGGGTGTCCCGATTAAGCAGTCGATGCATGAGTATCTTCTAAACGGTAAGAGATAGAGAATCGGTTAAATGGGAGAAAATATGAAGCACAATGAGTACTATCTATGCCCGGTGTAAAACTAACAACAAAATTGAACGTTCAGAGCACACTGCGAAAAAACTGATTTTGGCGATTTTTTATTTTCCTTTATAACTTGGTTGTTATTGATGATAGAAGGATGATCTTTTGACATTATTAAGGAGCTTTTTTATGTTATTTAATAATATGTTGTTAGTTTTACTATGAAGCAAATAGTTTACAAGATACGCATTCCCACATTATTTTTTCATATGGACGTCAAAGTTGACTATAAGCTCATTTTGTAGAGTTTTTATTTCCCTTATAAAATAATAGTGTTAAATAAGCATTGTATCGAATCGGGAGAAGAAAAATTATGTAAAACTGGGTAAAAAGTTTAAAGGTCTTGCAACTGCAAAAAATATGTCAGCTTTTGCAACCGAGAAATGTAGCAGGACAGGATTTTTCGAACTTTATTTTAAAAGACTTAGGAGAAGGTTTGAAGATCAATTTATTTTTAAAATTGCAGCCTAAGACGAGTAGAATCTAGGGATACCAAAAACCTCAAAATCAAAAAAAAGTGTATGGCTGGTTTTGCATCTGGGTGACTCACATGAAACAAAAACAGTGTATAGTGGAATTCGGGAGAGATGTCCTATGACTCATTGATGTGGAATGTGCGGTTCATGACAATGTCATACTGTTTAGATCGCGAGTATATTAGTGTTCTTTTATTTAGAAAAGAACATACATATTCTAATTACGTGTTATAGATTTTTAAATATTCGTTGTTTTCTTAAAAGAGGTCAATTTGAAGTCTAAACGAGTGGGTCCACTCCCAGGTTAAGCATGAAGTAAAATTTCGAGTTTAGAAAAGCCTGAAAATTTGGTTTGGTTGCGTAGCGCGAAGCGCGGAGCGACCAAACCAAATTTTCAGGCTTTTCTAAACTCGAAATTTTACTTCATGCGCCACGTGTATAAGACACTGATTTTAAGCGAAGTTTACTCGTTCACAATATTTCAGTGCTTTCAGTGTTAAATACGCGTGGCGCATGAAGTAAAATTTCGAGTTTAGAAAAGCCTGAAAATTTGGTTTGGCCGCTCCGCGCTTCGCGATACGCGACCAAACCAAATTTTCAGGCTTTTCTAAACTCGAAATTTTACTTCATGCTTAGTCTGGGAGTGGAAAACACTCGTTTTAAGTTTCAAAGTGAACTCTTTAAAAGAGTATGCATATATATACCTAATAGAAAATTCAGTGTATGTATACTTAAAAGAAAAATTCCCTGTATTAACAGATTAATCCGATGACTATTTGCCAAATCTACTGAATGCGCATTCGATTCAACTAACATTTTCGTTTGAGCTTACACAAAATCAGCATAAATTCATTATTTATTTCACAAAAGCCTGTTCCATAATATGCCTAGATCTGCCTCAGTAGGAGAAAAATCAAATACCCATAACAACCTAACTAACCACGATCCACAACAACACCGAAGAAAATAAAGAGGATGAAGACCAATGGACAGACATGCTACTCAAGACTGTCCCTTCTTGGGTAGCATGTCTGTCCAGCCCTCTCGCCCCAAGAACGGCGAAGCAGACAAAACTCAATACTTACTGGCTAAGCAACCCATTACTACAGATAACAGATTCGCACCACTTACAAAGGAATACCACAATACAAACCTTCTCAGCAAACACAAAAAATTGCTAAACTGCCTAGAATCTACGTAAATAAGGTTGAAAACATTCAACCCCTCCTTGCATTACTGGAAGAACATGCCTCAGACTATGACCTAAAGGTACTCCATAACAATCAGATAAAAATTCAATCTAAATCACCCGAAACCTATAGGAAAATTGTGAAAAAGCTAGACGAAAAAGAAACCGAATATTACACATATAAACTAAAGCAAGAACGCAACTTCAAAGTTGTTTTTAAGAATATGCACCACTCAACTAATATTGAGGAAATTAAACAGAACCTTTGCGAACTAGGGCACACTGCTACCAACATTTGGAATATCAAACAGAGCAATACAAAAAAACCACTACCGTTGTTCATCATAGAACTTAGACAAAACTCAAACAACAAGCAAATCTATGAGATCGACAACCTTCTCCATTGTAAAGTAGTGTTCGAACCTCCTCGCCCAAAAAAGGAATTACCTCACTGCGCCAGGTGCCAACAATATGGTCACACTAAAACATTTGTCATCTCAGTCCAAGGTGCATTAAATGTGCTGGAAACCACATCTCATCTGAATTTAAGAGAAAAACTAGATCTGAAGAAGTCAAATGTGTGCTCTGTGAGGGAAACCATTCGGCAAACTACAAGGGCTGCAAAGTCTACCGAGATCTCCGAACGCTCAAATTCCCCAAGCCCAACACTAATAGACGATCATCCAACCAAACAAATACAATTCCTAGTAATTCAGCGATACCTAATGTCAAACCTAACATAGCCTACTCTGAAGCCCTCCAAAATAATCCAAATGAAATATCCGAAGCTCCAATAGAAATAAACAACCATAATGAAACAAAAGACTTCCCACAATTGTTGGAGATGCTGAGACAAATGATGCAAGAAATGACAGCAATATCCAATCTCTTGCTAACCCTAACGTCTGTTATCGGGGCGCGGGACGTCGCTTGATGTTTATGCTAAATTTAATAGATAATTTGAGAGAGCATGAGTTTTCCATAAAAAACAACGTCCCTCCGTAACAACTCCGATTAGCTCAGTACTTTAACACACACACAATAATAACAAAAGAAACTTACCGAAATCCTAGTTCAAAAGACACTCACTTTTATTATGTTTAATTAAAAATGATTTGTAAATTAACCTCTGACTTCCAAAAACAAGGATAAAATATTTATTCACGACACACAAAGCAAAATAACACAAGAATGATACTGAATGAAATAAATGACACAAACAAAAGAAAATAGAATAACAATAATGAACGAACGCAACGACTTACGAACTGACTAATTCGCGACACTTAATGATTTCATAGAAACTTGGTGAAACTTTGTTGATGATAACTCTGATGATGATAACTCTGATGATGATAACTCCGATCTTGATAGCTCCGAACTGTACTGTCCTTCCTCTGTCTTCCGCTGTCTCTTATCTTCCCAACCACCGCTGTCTTCACCCCCGCCATGTATCTTGGGGGTGACGGTGATTGGTCGAGAACGTGGTGGAAGAAGCAGAGGGTGGAGTTTTCATATTTAGCTGAGGCCAAAAAGTTTTGGGCCTCTGGTTTCCGACTGCTCCGGCGTGTCGAAGTTTGTGCTGCAGATGTTACGACCATAAACCTTTGTTCTCGCTGTTTTCCCGAAATTTTGAGAAATTCCCAAAGGCTTTGTTTTCATGGTCGTAAACATCTACAGCGCGCCGTGGGTTTTATGGCGCTGGTCCTCGGAGGTGCGGAAGTTTATGACCTTCCTCGGGGTTGTAAACATCGGCCGGTGCTGGTCGCGCGGTTAATGATGGGGTGGTTTGCAAGTCGTCATTGTTGGTCACGTTCGGGGGAATTCAATGTTGGACTAATTTACATATTTACAAGAAAAAATTATATACAAAAGAACATCGAATGAATGGTTACGAACTTGAGTCATTTGGAATTAAAATGATTATGAAATGAAATGAGCAAAACAATGGAGTCGGATGTTTTCGCGAATGTGAATAAAATAATCAAGTTACGACGTTTTCGATAAAACGCCGGTAACAATTCGGCCCCGTAAATGAGTAAAGTTCGTTTACATGAATGATTCTGAATGAAAATGCTTAAAACTAACATATACAAAAATATACAAAAGATCTTCATCCATTAATTTCGATGTGGAAGGCGCAGAATGATGAACAATTAATGAGCAAGCTCAAAAATGATCAGGCATCTGCCTATGTTCTTCCTGCTGGAATCGTGCGAATCAATCCCGCACAGGAAAACTACGACCTTCTGTTTGACGAGTACCTGGTGGAGGTGCCGGCTAACGTCTGGGTTCAGCGTCTGACTAACACCTGTATGAGGATGATGTCCAGGCCTCGATGACTTTCATCTGGTGGAGGTGCCGGGCTGACGTCTGCGTTTGGCGTCGGGCCAACACCTGTTTCGGTGGATGCGCCTGGCATACCCGATCCGAAGATGATCCAGATGATGATGATGATGATGTGGAGTGCTGGTATGATGCGAAAAGACGCGTTCTGAGGTGAACATTACACAGCAACATCCATGAAGTTCCAGCGTCCGAATTACGCCTAGTTGGGACGTAATCTATTTGATGATGAACGGCTGGATGTAACGTCCTGGTTAGCAATGATGCGGATGCGGAGATGAGCCAGGGACGTGGGCGCCACAATGGGGATAACTGCCCATTGACAGTTTGCTGGCGGCAGGCGAATATGCGTCTCGACGCCTTAATTTTTGAGACGTTTTCTGCGAAGATGAGCCAGCGTGAGGGAAAATGAGTGATGTAAATTTTCCCTGAGACGGTGATGATAAAATGGTTACCGTCCGGCGTCACAGGATGTTTCTAGATGAAACCCTCATCCTGTAGGGTTATTTACTTCGTTGTCTGATTCGGGGGTGTTATTCTGTACAGTTGTCGTCTTATTTAAAAGTTCGTATTGTCTTTCACTGCACTTATAATGTATAATTGATTTTACACTATGAAAAATGTTCGATAAATTCCAAGCACACTAAAGCGTCTATAGAAAAAAAAAAAAAAAAAAAAAAACCTGAACTGGATGAATTACACACTTAAGCGTTCGTAAATGAATCACAGCATGTGTGACTCACAGGAATTTTCGCGCACAAAACGTCTATGGAGTTTTATTCCTGTGAATCTGGCTCGGGACTGGTTGGTGGTGCTGTGACGGGATCGTCGATGTCCTCTTCCTCTTCTTCCTGTCGGTCCGGTGGGCGTCTTCTGCGGCGACGTGCGGGAATCGGTTGTGGGATAGCGTGGCACGGTGCAGGTCGGATGTCGTCTGCATGCACTGTGACAATTTGCCTGCCTTTTTGAATACGAAAAACGCGTCCGTCGATCGCTTCGTCGATGATAAAAGGTCCCAACCATTTTGCAGCGAATCCAGCAGGATTGTTGGGCTGATATGACGGGTGATTTTTGATATAAACCGGCTGACCTCGTTGAAACCGTGCTTCTTCTTCTGGGCGGTCGTAACGTCTTACATACCGGCGTTGTTGATTTCGTATAGCCGCTAGGCGTTCATCTCTCTGATGAATCGCTGGTGCTTCTGCAGGCTGTTCGATGTCAATTTCTCTTTCGCCTGGACGTGGAGGTTCGTATCCAAGAAGAGCTTTTCCGGGAGTAAATCCAGTCGCTGCGTTTCCTCGTGTTCGTAGTTGAAACAGAATGGGTTGAATGAATTTCGCCCACCCATTCCCAGGCTGCTCCTGCATTTTAATGCGTAAACACTTCTTTAGCTCCTGATTGCGACGTTCAGTAGGATTTGCTCTAGGATGATATACCGGTGTATAGAACGGGGTAGCACCCCAACGGCGGCATTGTTGTTTCCACTTAGCGGAAATGAATTGTCGGCCGTTGTCGGAAATAATTGCCTGCGGATACCCAAATCTGTGGAACACTTGTTCTTCCAACAGGCGCGTAATTATTCCTGCTCGTGCCTGTCCGATCGCGAATGCCTCTACCCATTTCGTGAATAAATCAGTGACGACTAAAACGTGGCGTTTATGTGTTGTAGTCTCCGGAAGTGGTCCGATTAAGTCTACGGCCACTGTGTGAAAGGGTGCGATCGGAATTCGCGCTTTAAGGGGGGCAGCTCTTTGTGGTTTTCCTCTCTTCGTCGCTATGCATATCAAGCAATTCTTGACGTAACGCCTTACATCTGATGGGATTGTCGGCCAGTTGTATTTTGAACGAATACAACGAATAGTTTCGTCTCTGCCTGGATGTATTGATTCGTCATGCATGCAGTGAAGTACGCGTTCACGAGCTGCTTCCGGAACGTATAGTGTGCGGTCCTTGTTTTCAGTCGCTTTATGGTACAGAAAACCTGCTATATTTTCCGATGACGAATGTTTTTCCCAGTCGTTGTGGTTTGGATCGGCTAAGATACGCAGGATTTCTTGAGTGCGAATGTCGTCTTTCTGGACATCTTTAATGTATTGCACTAGAGTTGGCTCTATTACGTTAATGACCGGGCGATGGTCGGTTTCGATTTCCGGAATGTTTCCTACGGATTGTTCGTCGGGGTCGCGGCTTAGTAAATCCGGGAGCTGGTTATCCTTTCCGGGGCAGTGTTCAATAGAAAAATCGAACGTCTGGAGAGTTAGAGCCCATTTTGTGAGTTTCGAGCGTTGGTCCTTAAAGTTAGCTAACCACGTAAGCGCTTTCGAGTCAGTCCTAACTTTAAAGTGTCGTCCCTCAAGCAACGGTCTATACCTCTTTAATGCCCACACAAGCGCTAGGCATTCTTGTTCGTTGATATGATAACGACGCTGTGTGGCATTAAGTTTGGCTGAATCGAAGCTGATAATTCGTTTCGTACCGTCGGGATCGGTTTGGTATAGCACTGCCGAGATACCTAGCTGGGATGCATCCGTTTGCACTGTGAAAGGGAGGTCCGGCATCGGGCGATGAAGGCGGAGGGGCTTGCTAATTGCTTCCTGGAGTTCTTCAATGGCGAGCGTAGCTTCCGGTGTCCACCGAAATGGTCGCGTTGTGGCTGTTAATTCGTTCAGTGGCGCGATTATTTCAGCAAAACCGTGTATATACTGACGAATCCAGTTGCACAGGCCGATGTACTTCCTTAATTGTTTTCTGGTTTTTGGAACGGGATGATTTTTAATCTGTGATAAGTGCTTTTCTAGTGGGCGGGTTACGTCAATTTCTACGTTGTGGCCAAGATATTCCAACGAGGATTTTCCGAAAATGCACTTATCTCTTCCCAAATGTAAATTAAATTGATCCAAGCGCTCCAGAACCAAGGCGAGGTGTCGTATGTGTTCTTCTTCCGTACGTGAGTACACGATAATATCGTCCAGGTATACCATCGTGAACTCGTGAAGCATTCCTGCGAGAACTTCCTGGCTCATCATACGCTGAAATGTTGCAGGAGCGTTTTTGAGCCCGAAAGTCATTACTCTAAATTGATAATGCCCTCCGTCGGGTGTACCGAAAGCTGTATATTCTTTTGAAGTTTGCTCCATTGGTATCTGCCAGTAACCCTGTTTTAGATCGAGAGTAGAAAATACACGCGCGTCGCCTAAATCGCGCAGTGCTTCTTGAATGACTGGCATTTGCGTTGACTCAGAAATTGTCACTTCGTTGATTCTTCTATAGTCAACGCAAAATCGACTTTTTCCATCCTTTTTGGGGACTAAAACGATGGGTGAAGTGTATGGACTCGTGGAGGATTCAATTATACCATCTTCGAGTAGTTCTTGAACCAAGTTGTCTATTTCTTGCTTCTTATTCGGCGAGTAACGATAAATTCGAGTGCGGACAGGGTTTGAATGTGTTAATCGGATTTTATGTTCGGTGCTGTGAGGCTGACGTGTGAATTGATCTTTTGATGAAAACAGTCGTGAAAATCGATGAATAAGTTCATGAAAGTTTGTTGCGATTTCTCCAGTAAATCCATGATCAAATGTTGGTGGTTCGAATTGAATTTGCGGCTGTTTTTCGGGCCAAAAAATTGTTTGACGAAGTCCGGTTCCGATGTGCAGACAGTGACGATGGCAATCGATAACTGCTTCGTGTTTTCTAAAGAATTCAATCCCTAGAATGGCATCATACCTCAATTCTGGCATTATCATAAAAGTTTCCGAATAATGCATGTTTCCCAGGCAGAAATTGATCTTTGAGTATCCTGTTATGTCGACTGTCATGTTTTCACCTGCTAAATTCGCTTTTACGCGAACGGGAATTACGTTGTTAACGAGATGTGGCCGAATGTAGTTTCCTCCGGCTCCGAGGTCGAGCAGGCACGCACTTGTTTGCTGATTAATACTGATGGGAAGCAGAATCAATCGACTGGGATGATTGAACGGTGAAACTGTAGAGTGTTGTAATGAACCTTTTTTTTTCGAGAGGGGGAGGTACACTATAGTTTACATTTTCACTGTTCGGAGCACTTTTTAGCGTCTGAGTTTTCTCACTGGGCACTAGATGCGGTGATGCTTGTTCGTTTGTCGATGTATTGTCCTTATTCGCTGTCCTTTGTCGGCGTGAAGGTCGTTTTTGTCGGGCGGTGGGAAGTCGAGAATTTAATTCCGGTGATTTGATGACTGGCCGCCCGCTGTCCCGTTTCCCGACACATTTCTGCATTGGTTGTGCCAGTGATAACCCTTTTTGCATTTCAAACAAAAAGGAGGAGGTGGTGAATTTGGTCGCTTATCCTGTGACGATAAGTGTTGAGCCGACGGTGATTGGCTAATAGAATTATTTTCTCCTCGACGTGGTGGTGTAACTGGCCGCTTATTCTGCATGTTTTGACGTGGAGGCGTGCGTGGGCGGTTCTCCTGGGTTTGAACATTGTTTACGGCTCGATTATCCCGATTTCTGGGTGGAAGTTGAGGATGACGGTTGGTTTGTGGGGAAGACGGACGATTAATTTGTGTGTGTGTTGGTTGATGTTTTGTGTGTGAGGAAGACGTGTTATTTATTTGAGGGTGGCGGGTGGGATACGAGGAATTGTGATTTTGGTTTGAGGAATGTTGGTTTTGATTAGAGGAATGCTGATTTTGGTTCCAGGAATGATCATTGCGGCGTTGTGTATACGGGGATTTCCTGGGGGATTGTCTATGATGATGCTGGGGCAGCTCCTTCGGGATTTCGCTTTTGTGCGAAAAGTTGTGAAATTGTCTCGCTAAACTCACAGCTTTCCTAACGAATTCTTCCATCGTCGCTGGGCGGAAAACGAGGTCCTGACGCAACCTCTCTGACGATAACCTCCAGGTTACTTTCGTCATGTAGGTTTCCGAAAGATTAGCACCGTGGTTTTTAAATAGCACCTGCTTTCTCAACACGAACGGCCCCGGTGCTGTGTTGTTTTGCTTCTTCGTCAACATTTCCACAGATTCCTCATATTGAATGGTGTCCGGGTCGATGGCGTCGCACAAGAGGGATGCTGCACGTTCCCACGAAATTCCCTCTTGGAAGAAACTCCCGTACTCTTCTTGCTGGGATGACGTCATTCGTGCAAGCGTGCGGCGATGTTTCTCTCTTTCCGAGAGATTTAACCCTGCGAACTCGCGTTCTATTCCGTCCAGGAATGGCACGGGATTTCTGCCGTCGAAGAAGTCGATGTGGGAGGGCTCCTGGCGCTTGAACTCCCTGATGAGCTCAAAGCACTCGCGCTGAGTTTGGCGGCGAATCTCCTCGTACTCTTTCTGTCGGCGATGGTGGTCCCTGAACTCCAGGAATTCGCGGTACAGGTTGTTGCTCGGGGATTCCGGTGGCTGTACGGCATCCTGAAGCGAGTTTCGCGATTCTGCACGTGTACTCGTACCTAGCAGCTCGCCGTTTAGCGGCACGTTTTGGTGTTCCTGCTGGCGCTGAGTGTCTGTGGCAGGTACCAAAACCTGCTGGTAAATGAATCCTGGGGGCGGTGGGAGTCGGTTATTCACCTGAACCTCGAGATGTGAATGCCTGGATTCAGTACGATTAATTTCTGTACGGTTCTGGGGAACGTCGATGAATTCGTCCGCAAACATAATTTCGTCGAAATGCTGCCTCCGGTTGATAAAATCTGAGGGCGGTGGGATGACTTGGCGGTCGGTTTGGTGCATTAAAGACGGGTTTTGGCTGGCGTTAGGCAAATCGGTGTATCTCGATGTAGGCATCATTGATTTGATTTAAATTTATTGGTTAAATCTGAATTTAATTTCCCCCGTGAAATTAGTGTAAATGAATTAAAATGAATATGTAAAAAATTAATAAAATGATAAATTAACTAATTTAACAACACGAAATTAAATTATAACTAATTTAGATTATTAAAATGCAATTAATCAAAATGAAAATAATTTTGAATTAGTTTTGATTAACTAAACGTAAAAAAAATGCTGAAAATGTTGTTATGATTAACTACTGTTAAAACTTAATTAATGTAATAAAATTTGACAACGGCCCCGTCGTGATTAAATATGTATATATATTTACAAATAGCCAAATGAATGAAATATCACAACAATTGTTGACCACGGCCCCGTCGTGATTAAAATTAAGTCTATGATTGAATGAATATATAACCAAAATTTATGAAATAGCTATAAAATGAATAATAATTATTACAAAAAATATTATAGACTTAAAATGAAAAAAACTAAATTTAAAATGAATTTAAGAAGCATAAAGTAAAAAGAAATAATTACTTCTTGTATACGGCCCCGTTGTAATTTTAAATTAAACTAATAATTAAAATAATATGAATAATTTTTGAATATCAATACACTAAAATTTAAAATGTTGATTAAAGAAAATCCAATAAAATGATCAATTACTTGAACTGATTGAGTGCATTGAATTGATTATGTAAAATTAATGAAATTTTCTGGGGTACACGGCCCCGTCGTGATTTAAAATGATTTAAAAATAATGATTGTAAAAATAATTAAATATGAGTATAGCGTAGATAATAATGATCACCTATAACAGAATAAACCAAAACACACAAATGGTTATGTACATGAAAATATGCATAAAAATGTATATACATGTGATGATATTAATAAGAAAAAAATATTTAAAAAATGCTTATTAATATGATGTTGGGAAGTTAACTTGTAATTGGGATGTACGTCAATAATTAAAATATAAAATAATAGCTGTTAGTAGGTATGAGAATACTTGGTGAGCTAAATTAATGAATTTTAAATTGAAATATGATTAAAATTAATAAAATATATGAATGAGTACCAAGTTATGCACCAAAGTGTTAAGACTTGATGGATTTGAATTAAATTTAAATCATGAAATTTGACTTTCACATTAAAATGTGTTCAGACCAATTTAAAAAAAAATGTATTAAGTAACAAAAAAAATTTTGGTAGACGATGAATTGCTATTTAGCTAAATGATTTTATGTCTGAATGATTTAAATTTAAAAAAAAACATACAAATGAATTCGGTGCCAAAATGTTAATTGGAAATCAGTTTGTTTCAAAATGGTGAGTTTACAATTTAAAAAATTTAATGAAGGCTGAGAGTCAAAATATTCTTTAGAAAAACGAACGTTTGTCAGCTCGAGTGGTTTCGGAATTTCTATGAATTTTAAAATAAATTTACTCAGTAGAATATGTAAAAGAATGAATGAGACTGTAAATGTTTTTATGATTTAAATTAAATTTAAATAATGAATGTTGTGCTACTAACAGGTATGAGACGAAAATCACGTCGAAATATTACAAGCCAGATGAATTGTAAAAAAAAATTACAAGATTATACTTAAGTCCCAAGTTAAGTTAATACTAACTAAAATAAATTGTTGTGGTCTAAAATGTTATTTTAAAGTAATATGCTAAAATGATTTCAGACGAAGTGAAATACTTAAATAAGTAAATGAATAAAATGCGTTAGGTGATGAAATGTTTAATGCCTCACTGATGAATTTAAGATAAATGACAAAAATGAGTTGTGCGTCAAAATGTTATTTGTAAAAAGAAAATCAAATGTTTGCCAGTTGAAAATGAAAGTTGCTTTTGTAAATGATAAATTATTAACGGCAATTTTAGAGTCGTGGGCTAAAATTTGAAAAATATTGTATGATGGACGCCAAAATGTTATTTTGAAAAATGTAGGGTCAAGGATTAAGATTGAGCGTTGGGCGTTAAAATGTTATCACTAAATGCAGGGTCGTAGATTCAAATTTGTAAAAATTTTCCACGATGGGAGTCAAAATTATATCGCTAAATGCAGAAAATTTGTCAAAATTTTGCTCGATGGGAGCTAAAATGTTATTTGGTGCATGCAGGGTCGTGGGTTAAAAATTTATAAAAATTTGTACACGTTAGGCGACAAATTGTTATCGGGAATTGAGTTTAAATTTATAACAAATTTGTCGTAGGGTTTAATTTAGAATTAAATTTTGAACGTTGGCGTCAATTGTTAATGCTAAATGCGGGTTGAAAATTTGTACAAATTTTGAACGTTGGGCGCCAAATTGTTATCGGGGCGCGGGACGTCGCTTGCTGTTTATGCTAAATTTAATAGATAATTTGAGAGAGCATGAGTTTTCCATAAAAAACAACGTCCCTCCGTAACAACTCCGATTAGCTCAGTACTGTAACACACACACAATAATAACAAAAGAAACTTACCGAAATCCTAGTTCAAAAGACACTCACTTTTATTATGTTTAATTAAAAATGATTTGTAAATTAACCTCTGACTTCCAAAAACAAGGATAAAATATTTATTCACGACACACAAAGCAAAATAACACAAGAATGATACTGAATGAAATAAATGACACAAACAAAAGAAAATAGAATAACAATAATGAACGAACGCAACGACTTACGAACTGACTAATTCGCGACACTTAATGATTTCATAGAAACTTGGTGAAACTTTGTTGATGATAACTCTGATGATGATAACTCTGATGATGATAACTCCGATCTTGATAGCTTCGAACTGTACTGTCCTTCCTCTGTCTTCCGCTGTCTCTTATCTTCCCAACCACCGCTGTCTTCACCCCCGCCATGTATCTTGGGGGTGACGGTGATTGGTCGAGAACGTGGTGGAAGAAGCAGAGGGTGGAGTTTTCATATTTAGCTGAGGCCAAAAAGTTTTGGGCCTCTGGTTTCCGACTGCTCCGGCGTGTCGAAGTTTGTGCTGCAGATGTTACGACCATAAACCTTTGTTCTCGCTGTTTTCCCGAAATTTTGAGAAATTCCCAAAGGCTTTGTTTTCATGGTCGTAAACATCTACAGCGCGCCGTGGGTTTTATGGCGCTGGTCCTCGGAGGTGCGGAAGTTTATGACCTTCCTCGGGGTTGTAAACATCGGCCGGTGCTGGTCGCGCGGTTAATGATGGGGTGGTTTGCAAGTCGTCATTGTTGGTCACGTTCGGGGGAATTCAATGTTGGACTAATTTACATATTTACAAGAAAAAATTATATACAAAAGAACATCGAATGAATGGTTACGAACTTGAGTCATTTGGAATTAAAATGATTATGAAATGAAATGAGCAAAACAATGGAGTCGGATGTTTTCGCGAATGTGAATAAAATAATCAAGTTACGACGTTTTCGATAAAACGCCGGTAACACGTCTAAACTTGCATTAAATTCGACAGCTTAAATATTGTTCTATGAAATGCCAACGGGCTATTCAACCCCTCCCTGGAAGTGAACAAATATTTGGAATCCAACCATGAGGATATTCTCTAATAACAGAGACTCACTTCACTACAAAAAGCTACTTTAAGGTCCAAAATATAATTTCTACCATACAATGCACCCAGATGGGACAGCCCATGGAGGAACAGCAATAATAATAAGGAGTAATATTAAACATCACTTAATTAGTTCATACTCCACAAATGAAATCCAATCGACAAACATAGTATTAGATGACTGGCCAGGCCCGCTCACGATCTCTGCAGTTTACAGCCCTCCTAAACACCATATCAAGAAAAGTAAATATAAGGAATTCCTGACAACACTGGGCCATAAATTCTTAGCTGGAGGCGCCTACAACGCTAAGCATTCTGCATGGGGCTGCAGAATTATAAATCCTAAGGGTAGACAATTACTCTCAGCTATAGAAAAACTCTACCTCAAAACATTCTCTACCAGCGAGCCCACTTATTGGCCAACAGACATTAAGAAAAAAACTGACTTACTCGACTTCTTCATCACTAGCAACATTTCAATCCCTAATGTCATTTGTAAATCCAGCTTTGACCTCTCTTCGGATCACTCACCAGTTGAGCTAACACTAAACAGGCAGTTTTCAAAAACAGCTGAAAAATGCAGTATACACAACCACAGAACCGGCTGGACTCATTTTAAAATCCTGATAACCTCTTCACTGAATAGGAACCTGCCGGTAAAAACCAACAATGATATTGAAGAAGCAGTAGAACACTTCAATGAGTGAGTGCGCCAAGCTGCTTGGAAATCGACGCCCAAAACTGTATCATCACCCAGCTCCTACTGCTCGGTACCAATAAGAGAAGTAATTGCGAAGAAACGTCGTGCCAGAAAAAGGACGCAACTCACTAGATTCCCCAGTGACAAATCCTACCTAAACCGCCTGACAGCTTAACTAAAATCCCTCCTGCTAAAAGACAAAAATACAAAAACCCAACAATACTTAAAACATCTTGACACCTCTAAAACAACAGACTATTTTCTATGGAAAGCGGCAAAAAAAATTAAACACGAAACTCTGTTCAAACCACCCCTTCGGACAAGCATCAACGAATGGGCAAACAGCGATGCAGAAAAAGCAGAAACATTCGCGGCACATCTTACCGGAGTATTTAAACCCAACCCTAGAGGTAAATCCACCAAAATAACAGAGGTTTCAAACCTGTTAAGTTCACTATATCAACTCGACCTGCCGATACCCAAAGTCAACAAAATTAAAGTCACCTCGATTATTGGGAAACTTAAACTAAAAAAATCCCCAGGGTACGACCTAATAACATCACGGATACTACGTGAATTACCACCTGAAAGTATCGCCTTTCTTACTCAACTGTTCAATGCAATTCTACGCCTAAACTCAGTACCACGTCAATGGAAACTTGCCCAAGTGTTAATAATTCCTAACAAAAATACTGAAAATGTAAAATCTTACCACCCCATCAGTATACTACCAACTTGTTCAAAAGTGATGGAGATCCTGTTTCTCAATAGATTGGAACCTATTATCAAAGAAAACCAACTCATTTCAGCATACCAATTTGGGTTCAGGAAAAAGCCCAGTACCATTGAACAAGTACACAGGCTTGTGCAACAAATTAATACATCCTTCGAAAAGAAACAATATTTTACAGCAGCATTCCTAGACATTACACAAGCTTGCGGCCGAGTCTTACTAGCTAAACTAAAAACAAGAATACCAACACATTATTTTATCTTCATCCAATCTTACCTAAGCGACAGACACTTCTTTGTGAAAGGTGAAGATATGACCAACCTTTACAAAATAAGCTAGTGTCCCCCAAGGCAGCGTAATTGGCCCAACATTATATTTACCATACACAGCTGATCTACCAGCACTGGAGGGAGTAGTCACAGCAACCTTCGCAGACGATACGGCAGCTCTAGCAGCTGATGAAGACCTGGTGATTGCCACAAAAAAACTCCAAGCGTGCCTTGAGAAAATCTCTAAATGGTTAAATGACTGGCGTATACAGGCCAAAATATCCAAATCTGTCCAAGTAACCTTCACCACGAGAAGCGCAACATGCCCGTCTGCCCTATTGAATGGAAAAACACTCACTCAAGCTTCAAAAACTAAATATCTTGGAATATACTTGGATCGAAAACTTACATGGCGAAAACACATCTGTAATAAACGATTAGCCCTTGGTCTCCAATACCGTAAGATGCACTGGATGATTAACAGAAACACACAACTATCGCTTGAAAATAAATTACTTCTTTATAATAATATCCTGAAGCCTATATGGTCCTATGGCCTTCAACTTTGGAGCTCAGCAGCAAATTCTAACATCAATATTATACAAAGATTCCAGTCCAAGGTTCTGCGAACAATTACAAAAGCTCCATGGTATGTGACCAACAAAATTCTACACCGAGACCTTAGTATTCCCACAGTCCAAGAGGAAATAATAACTACAGCCAAAACCTACTGCTATCGTCTGAAATCCCATCCAAACATGCTCGCTACCAAACTCCTGGAAAGCTCACTGTCAAGAAGAAGACTGAAGAGGAAAGCCCCTGCAGATCTGATGTAGTTACAAATTTAAAAATAAACAAGAATTCGGATGGATCACTAGGTTTACACCGAGCAAGACTACTATTACTTATTAATTTAATACTTAATGTCTTTGGATAGATTGTATTGCTAATTATAATACCAACTTACTTGGCACACGCATGGCCAGGAAACCGCTACGAAAATTTGCAGAAATATATATTTACTGCGCCAACTAAGTACCTGCTTACCAAAAAAGGCATTACTTGTTGCATATTTTTCTCTGTGTGGCTCCCACTTATCCTATGGCATTACAGCCTGGGGCCACTCAACAATTATGCACAGACTATTTGGTCTCCAAAGACGAGCAGTTAGGATCTTAGATGGCTTGGGATACAGAGATGACTGTAGGGAGGCATTAGCCAAGCTCGGCGTGCTCATGCTACCTTCACTTTATGCACTCCATAGTAGCATTCACATGTACGACACTAGAAACAAACAAAATATGCACATGTATCGGTCTCGCCTTACGAAGACACAAGACGGAATACATTTTTATGGTTCCAAAATGTATAACATGCTGCCCGAAAAGATAAGGTCATTGGGGTGTAGAGTTTAAAAAAAATATAAAAACGTACCTCATTAAGAAAGTATTTTATAGCATGGAGAAATTATTGGCAGACAAATTTGAATTGTAAAATCCTCATCTAATTATATGTATTTCATCTAAATGTATCTCGTTTTATTATGTCATGTATTTGCATTTTATACTTATTTTTATATTTTATACTTTTTGTATTGTTCTCACCTGTGTAAACTGATGTATATTGCACCAATAAATTATTATTATTATCATTATTATAAAAAAAATAAAATAAAAGAAAAAATTGAAAATACCTGAACTATTTAGTAGATGTGAAAATTGGAATTATACCACTTAAACTCATATTTAAAACGATTGTGCACATTAATTAAAATGATTTGTGGCTGGGTTTTTGCAGATTTACTTTTACGAAGACATTGTCAAAATGTGACGTTTAACCTTAACATTTTAAAGCTGCATACCGGAACATACATTTTCGCATGTTCCATCTAAAAACCATAGCAGACATGTTATAAAGTTTTCTGTCTCTTTTCACACACGTAATCTGATGACAATAAACTATTTTCGTATTACATGTATTAGTGCAAAAAGCACTACAAATCAAGGAACATGGGACACCTCTCGTGAATCGTACCTGATGCAACTCACTCAGCTGTACTGTTCCGAGAGTCGAATCTTACAAAACACATGTTTCGATACGTGTGACATAGTGCCAGGAGTCGACCCACGGTTTCGAAACATAAACTCTCTGACTAACTCTAGTAGATACTCTACAATTTTATAAATCCCAATAATTTTCTGAGTATAAAATTAAAAAATAATGCAAATTATTCTGAATTAAATGAAAGCACGAAAGATCTATTGGTATATTTTATGTGAAAAAAAGGTAGCATGGACAGGACGTGTATTTCTCATTATAAAAATGTCTCACCCTTGCAAACACGCAGTAAACAGGTGAGTACTGCATCAATAGATTGAGGTTATTTTACCAATCCACGCATTTATTATATCATACATGCATTACTTACCATTAAGAGACCTAGACACAGATTTAATTTATAAAAATACATCTGTCGGAGCATTGATGGATGAGAGTTCATTAGCCATAGAAGTATGAATGGTCAAAATCGAATTCATTGCTGTAATAGGTGTAAGCGCAAGCATGAAAGTAGGCACAAAATAAGTACATAGGAAACCAATAATATTTCGTGACTTTTATATTGACACTTTACGTCAGGTATGGGCAACCTTTGACATGTTGAGGGCCAAACTTTAGCGTGCAAATACGTTCGCGGGCCGCGTTTAAAAGTACTTAGTGCATTTTAAAGTAGTGATAATATTTTTTGCGATAGATATTAGACATGAAATAATACGACAATGTTATTATAGTACAATTTATTAAAACAACAAAATGAAATTTAAAAAAATGGTACATTATAATTAAATCGTTAAATTTGCAATTGTTACAAACTACGAAAGTTAAATACACCGAAATCAATGAGACACTTGAGCTTGAATTTGGGAAACTAATCCATCGATATTTGGATTAATTCCACTGACACAAAGACGTAAAGAATTTTCCAAATTATCGTCAGTCAGTCTTGTACGATGTGTTGATTTATTAACTTTCATCAATGAAAAGAACTGTTCGCATTTATAAGTACTGCCAAACGGACAAATCAATCTTCTTGCGAATTTTCTAAGCTGCGGAAAATTGTCTTCTTCTAGGTATTTTTTGTAGAAATCGCACAACTCTACCTCTTCAAATTTGGATTTTAGGAGTGAGTTTTCTTGAATCTCGATCAACTCCATTTGTAAGTGTATTGGAGCATTTTGTACAATATATGTTGTAGGAGTAGCAAATAAACTGAAACAGTCTTCCATGTTTTTGAAGTCGCAAAATCTGTTCGAAAATTGTTCCGACAGTAACTTGAGTTCTTCAGCATATTGAGCATAAGCAATATTTTCATATGCAGAGTGCGCGTTGAAATGGTAATTGTTACCAGACAGCATCTGTGACTCCCACAAGCGTAGTTTGATCTGAAACGCTTTTAAATGGCTGTACAAATCATTTACTAACTGTCCTTGTTTTTGAAGTTTCAAATTTAAATCATTCAAATAGCCTGTAAGATCGACCAGAAATGCTAAGTCACATATCCATTTTGGGTCACTTAATTCAGATAGTGGTTTATCTTTTATTTTCATAAAGTCTGCTATCTCATTTCTAAGCTCGTAAAACCGTTTCAACATTTTTCCTTTGCTCAGCCATCTGACTTCACAATAATATGTTACGTCGTTATATTCAGCTGATATTTCATCCAAAAACGCCTTGAACTGACGATGGTTAAGCCCTCGGGATCGAATAAAGTTGATGGTTTCTACGACCACATTCATAACATTCTGGAGTTGAATGGACTTAGAACACAAGTTCTGTTGGTGGATAATGCAATGAAGGACTATCAAATCATCTTTTTGCACATTTAATTCTGTTGCTTTTTCATTCAAAATTCCGATGAAACCTTTACATAAGCCGACCATAGAAGGTGCACCATCAGTGCATACTCCAATTAATTTTGACCATGGCAAGCCAAAACTTGTGAACTTCAATAAAAATATCCTCTCCTGTAGTGGTTCCTTTTAGCGGCTGTAAAGCAAGCAATTCCTCAGTAACATTGAACTCCTTATCAACACCTCGAATAAATATAGCCAGTTGAGCTGTGTCAGACAAATCGGTGCTCTCGTCTAATGCTATGGAAAATGATTCAAAACCAGCCATACGGTCAATGTCAATGTTGTTTTTATATCACTAGCCATAATTTCTATACATCGAACAACAGTTCGTCTTGACAAACTAATTTTTTCAAATTCTTTTTTCTTTTCAGGACACATAATACCGCAAACTTCTAACATACACTCCTAGATAAATTCTCCTTCGGCAAATGGTTTTAATGCCTTTGCCAATTTTGAGCTAACTATAAAACTAGCTTTCACAACATTATCAAGTTGTGTTCTTTGTTTATGAAACATTTGTTGCTGTTTTTCCAAATTTGCGGTAAGCTTCTGGATTATGTCTGTTCTTAATTGTCCTGTCAGTGAGTGCAGCGTAGCATGCTTAGTTGAGTAATGCCTCTTTATATTGAATTCTTTCATTACTGAAATGGATTCATTACACAGCAAACAAATAGGCTTACCATTGTGCAAGATAAAAAAGAATTCTTCAGTCCATTTTTCTTGAAAATGGCGACCCTCTGTATCTACTTTTCGTTTCTTTCCACCAGACATCATTTTTGTTTACTTTTCGTTCAATAAACTTAATAACAAACTATAGTTAGTAACCACTCAAGATGCACACAAAGTCACAAAGCAAGTTGACGGCTCGAGCAGTTCGCTAGGATATCGCTTGTCCAAGTTATCACCTCGGTAGCTCAAATAGAACTGAACTAACGTTCGGGCCATCCACCCGCTTATATAGGCAAAATGAACGAATAATCTGGAATAAACTAGTTAAGAATAATTGAGAAGCAATAAATCTTTTGATGTGTCCCCGTGAGGCGGCAAACCTCAAAGAATTTGATCGGGCAAGTCAAGTGGCGGCGATTATCAAAGAGTAAGAATTTGATGTTTGCCGCCTCACTGTCACTCTCGTGAGTATAAGTACCTAATGTAATATTTTTTTAATTGGGTTTTTTCAAAATGTCTCGCGGGCCGGATCCGGCCCGCGGGCTGGGGGTTGCCCATATGTGCTTTACGTGATACTAACATGAAGTAGTTTCTAGCTAGGTATGCCAGTCAGTAGTTCCAGTCTTCTGTAGTGGTCATAGATAAAATCAGTTTATGTCACGATATTTAGTTTCATCCCTGCATTAAACTATTTAAAAGCTATTAGCTTTAAAAAAGTGCAAAATATTGATTTCAATCTTTATTCAAATAATGACTATAAAAATATTACAGAACTTAATTAAACCTACTTTCTAGAGCGTAATAAATATCACTTCAATAAAGGCATCAATTACATAAAAAATCTACCTTACTTTAGTAGCGTAAAAATCACAACATTTTAAAACGCCGACATGGACCTGCTGCTCAATAAAGCTTTTGTACTTTTTCTCGGCGTCGATCGAGTGCTCACAATCGACGGAGGCCTACGCTTTTTCTGCCTGTCCAACGCAATAATGGACATTTGCTCAGAAGTGGGAATATTGAAAAATACATCGTGAAAAGCGTAACAGGCTGCAGAAACCTGTAAATTGAATCACAAGTAAAAAAAATCAGAAATGATTTTTGCAACATTTAATATTCACCTGTTGAATTAATCTTCGGTGCAGTTCGACGTCGTATTCGTCAATGTTGTCAACATTTTCAGAGTGTAGTTGCACGGCGCAGACTAAGGCTTCTTTAATTACATTTATTAGGTTTTGAACTTTTTCAGTGTTTAAAAGTCTTCTGGTTAAGTAGCCTTTTACAACGGCGCCAATTTTAGAAGCTGCTCTCTAAAATTTAATTCATCTTGAGGTAACAGGTTTGGAAACAGCAACTTTTTACAGTAGCATAAACAATATTTATTTGAACGGAACTTTAATTATGTTCTTATACCGGGTGTTGACTTGGCGGACGCAACATAGGAAATCGCATGTAAATTTTGAAGTGTTCAAATATTGGCTTCCCTATTTATTTTAGAGACAAAATGTATTTAACTTTTTTTGTAGAGGGAAAATTTCTGAATATATTGATGTTCACGTTTAACACTTTACGTTTTTCTAAGTTAAAATAATTAAGAAAAAGTAATGTGATTTTATAAAAATAATGACATACCATGGAATTGAAACAATTGCAAATGCCAAAATAGCACAAGATAGGGACCCAATCAAAACATCCACACTATATTTGCCACCCGTAATGCTGGTCTTCTACAGGGAGTTTTTCTTTAAAGTATACGTTTTCCAAATTCAGCTTATTTTCTTAAAATCTCTAGATATTTGTTGTTTTTTTTTTAAAGAGTTTAATTTGAAGCTTTAAACGAGTGTTTTCCACTCCCAGACTAAGCATGAAGTAAAATTTCGAGTTTAGAAAAGCCCCGTGAAAATTTGTCGAGGGTCGCACAGCGACCCGAGACAAATTTTCTGGGCTTTTCTAAACTCGAAATTTTACTTCATGAGCCACGCGTATAAAACACTGATTTCAAGTGAGGTTCAAATATACAGAAATTTTACAATATTTTAGTGTTTTATGCATGTGGCGCATAAAGTAAAATTTCAAGTTTAGAAAAGCCCAGAAAATTTGTCTCGGGTCGCTGCACGACCCTCGACATATTTTCACGGCACTTTTTTAAACTCAAAATTTTACTTCATGCTTAGTCGGGGAGAGGAAAACACTCGTTTAAAGCTTCAAATTAAACTCCTTTAAAAACACATAAATATCTAAAGATTTAAAGAAAATAAGTTAAATTTGGAATACGTATACTTTAAATAAAAACTCCCTGTATCTACTTTTTCGGCATAGTTTTGATAATTCCATTTAAACCAAAAATTAAAGTACATACTCGTATGTACTAACTCTCAGAAATTTAAATACCTGTAATATTTTGCAGTTTCTTTATTAAAATGTGCAATTTACATTAAAACCAATTATGTTAGTTTTGATTCTAAAGCCCATTTTACTAAAACAAAAAAACAACAATTTTGTACAAATAATCTCCGCTTTTTAAACTTTCTTTCAGAGAGACTGTATGGATGTTTTGAACGGGTCCTACAAGACATTGCTGTCACTTGATTAAAGACAGAAATATCTTAAACATCCTGATAACTGTGGTCTGCATAAATACCACTTAATTAGGAGGATGTTTTCTTGTGTAGTGTAAATCATTTCGAACTGCATTTACTTTAATCAAGTGACAGCGATATCTTTTGCCATTTTGACATCCGCAATTGTTGTTTCAATTCCATGGCATGTCATTATTTTTATAAAATCACATTACTTTTTCTTAACTATTTTAACTTAGAGAAACTTCAAGTCATACACGTTAACATGAATGAATTCAGAATTTTGCCCTCTACAAAAAAGGCAAATACATTTTGTTTCTAAAATAAATAGGGGAGCCAATATTTGAACATTTCAAAATTTACATGGGATTTCCTATGTTGCGTCCGCCAAGTCAACACCTGGTATAATTTATGTATTTAAACACTTCCTTACCTGGTATCGCTCGTAATCGTCATCAACAGACCTTTCCTTCATCTCCTTTTTATTACTTTTATTGTTACTGAAAACCCTTTCATTAGTCTCATAAACAACCATACTACTATATTCTCTGAAACTCAACTCTTTCGACAAATCCAATTCTTTCGAAGCCGCATTCAAATAATCCCCAATTTTGCTATCATCACCCACACTGTAATAAATAGTCTGATTGTGAGTATTATGCAAAACTTCTGCATTTGGAGTAGAAAAACTCTGAGGCGCACCGAAATCCTCACAATTATTTTCTTTTTCATGTTCCTTATGCTTCTCCAAGTACTCCAAAATCTTCTTACTGTATTCCTCGGGGATTTTCTTTAAAATCTCTTTAAGGCTATCACACTTATCACTCTCATTGTTAATAATAACAGTCTCATTTTCATCCTCAGTATTTTTCGGAACGTTATTGTCGATAAACTCCCTTAATTTATTTTCGCTGTCCGATATGCAAGAGTTGCTCTCGTTGTCAGACATATTTTTCAGCTCGGTATCCGTGCACGATGTGTCGAAATTAAGAACACTCCCTTCGCCTCGGGTTGAATTTAAGTCAGGATTTTTAGGAAAACTGTCTTCACATTTTGTTGTGTTCAAATTGGAAAACTTTTTGTCTGTGAATATGTTGTCTGAGGAAGACCAACAACGCTGGATTGCATTCGCGTCCTTGTTTTTTTTAAGGTGCTCGAGCAGAACTGGGCTCGGAGTTTCCAAAATGTAAGAATTACTCCTGATTAGTTGGGGCTTTTCAAAAGATTTGATTTCATCGATTCTGCTTTTGTCTGTTTGGCGATTTTCATTTATGTCACTTTGCATAGTTCGATTGTAATTTTCATTATTTCCCGTTTGATTTTCAACACCAGGAAATTTACTTAAATTTGCTTTATCAATTTGATTTTGATTTGCTTGTTCTCTAACTTTATCAATATAACTTTGATTCACTTGTTTAACAATTTGACTTTGAGTTAGATGTTGATTTTTAACTTCACCAATTTTACCTTCATTACTTCTAACTTTGTAAACTTGGCTTTGATTTACTTGTTGATTTTTAATTTCATCATTTTGCTCATTAAGATTTGGAAGCTCATAATTATTTACATTTATCTTTACATCAAGATTATTTTTATCAAAAGAATCTACTTTAACTTCTTCAATTCCTTTACTTAAAACACGATTTACTCCCCTGTTTACAACTTCATGAATTTTTCTATCGTTTAAACTTTGAAGATCATATTGCTTTGTACTCTCACTTAAATCAACTAAAGTCCTTTTAAAAGACTCGCTAAAACTCGAATTTGCAGTATGCAGCTTATTAACTTCATCAAGCCAAGGTTTTTGAAAATCCCCATCAAGCCTAGATCTAGATAAACTTTTGCTCAAGCTCAAAGAATCATCATTATAATGGTTATAACTCGCTGGCTTCACCTCATCAACATTTTTAGTCAAACTCGAACTCTCATGAACAATTTGTTTATTCAAAATATTATAGCCTACTTTCTTATTCAAACAAAAATTGTCATTGCCAACTTTTTTAGTTAAACTCAAATTGTCTTGGGGTACTCGACTATTCAAACTGAAATTCTCATCACACCTCTGGTACTTATCAATATCAACATTTTGACAATCCTCCCTTTTCGAATTAAACAAAACCAATTCGTTGTTTAAGTATTGTGAAGCTTGGATATCAAATGTCAATATTGGCGCTTGCTTTTGGGCTTCTACTTGTGTGCTGTCGATATCGAAAGTGGTGGATAAGTAAGTTTCAATATTTCTACAACAATCTAGGATAGTTTCTGTGAAATCTGTGTTTTCTACTGTGTGTACTTTTTGTACTGGAGCGATGTAGTTTTGTTGTTGTTCTATGAAAAGTGCTTTTTTACGTTCTAGTATTTGTTTCTCGACTTTCATCGCTTGTTTTCTGTAATATTTTATAGCTGCACATTTTTCTGGTGTTATCTAGAATTCAATAAAAATCATACAGTGGAATTACTATTTATTTCTAGACTAAATCTGATAATATACTCTTAATAAAATAATTATGTGTTTAAACCAGCGGATCCAGAGAGCAATTTTGGGGGGAACATTTACTTATAGAAACTGTTATAGAAATGTATTTATTATATATAAATACATATTTTATTCTCTAATTTGTTAACGTTATTATAAACTAGGTGCTATTAATTTACATCTAAATATTTTAAACTTACCAACAAACTCAATATTTTTTAATTGTCGATTGACCATTTAGGGGAGGAAATTTCCCCCCACCCCTGGTTTAAATCAGGGCTGTTAAAAAACGTTTTTTTTCAATTTAATTACAACAAATAGTTTTTCTTACAAAACGTGTTTTAACCATTAAGAATTAAAAACATGTTTAAAACGTGTTTAAAACATGTTTAAAACACGTTTAAAATCTGTTTCAAACAGAACATACAGGGCATTTTTCATTTGAGTATACATATCCAGATAATTACAGCGTTTTTTAAATTTGCGGGAATTCGTTAATTCAAAGGGGTTAATTAGGGGCTTTTAACGAGTGTTTTCCACTCCCAGACTAAGCATGAAGTAAAATTTCGAGTTTAGAAAAGCCCAAGAATTTGGATTGGCCGCGTAGCGAAGCGGAGCGGCCAATCCAAATTAGGCTTTTCTAAACTCGAAATTTTACTTCATGCGCCACGCTTAAAAACACTGATTTACAGTGAAGTTCAAAAAACACATACAACAATAATTATAGGCAACCTAATATACGTTAGAGTCATTGGGTTGCCTATAATCACTGTTTTAAACAATTTGTTCAGCGCTGAATTTGACTTACGTTTTATTCACATCTACATATTAGATTGCTAAAGTCGTATATTTTAAACTTTACAATATTTCAGTGTTTTATACGTGTGGCGCATGAAGTAAAATTTCGAGTTTAGAAAAGCCTAATTTGAATTGGCTGCTCCGCTTCGCTACGCGGCCAATCCAAATTTTCAGGCTTTTCTAAACTCGAAATTTTACTTCATGCTTAGTCTGGGAGTGGAAAACCGTCGTTTAGAGATTCAAATTAAAATGAAACGTTTTTTTCATTTTAATTACAACAAACAGTTTTTTTTTAACAAAACATGTTTTTTTCATTGAAACCGCGTTTAAACCATTAAGAATTAAAAACATGTTCAAGACATGTTTAAAACACGTTTAAAATCTGTTTCAAACAGAACATACAGGGCATTTTTCTTTTGAGTATACATATCCAGATAATTACAGCGTTTTTTAAATTTGCGGGAATTCGTTGTTTCAAAGCGGTTAATCAGGGGCTTTCAAAAAGGTGTCTTCTACTCCCAGACTAAGCATGAAGTAAAATTTCGAGTTTAGAAAAGCCTAAGAATTTGGATTGGCCGCGAAGCGAAGCGGAGCGGCCAATCCAAATTAGGCTTTTCTAAACTCGAAAGTTTACTTCATGCGCCACGCTTAAAAACACTGACTTACAGTGAAGTTCAAAAACGCAAACATACAACAACAATTATAGCCAACCTAATATACGTTAGAGTTGTTGGGTTGCCTATAATCACTGTTTTAAACAATTTGTTCAGCGCTGAATTTGACTTACGTTTTATTCACGTCTACATATTAGAATGCTAAAGTCGTATATTTTAAACTTTACGATATTTCAATGTTTTATACGTGTGGCGCATGAAGTAAAATTTCGAGTTTAGAAAAGCCTAATTTGAATTGGCCGCTCCGCTTCGCTACGCGGCCAATCCAAATTTTCAGGCTTTTCTAAACTCGAAATTTTACTTCATGCTTAGTCTGGGAGTGAAAAACCCTCGTTTAAAGATTCAAATTGAAATCTTTTAAAAAAGCAACGAATGTCGTAAAATTTACAGTGGATGCATACGTATACCTGAAAGAAAAATTTCCTGTATTTAAAAATCACACTAAGGCACACACAGTTGTGATATTTTATTGTAATAAAATGTTAAGTTTAATAATGTAATTTTAAATATCTTCAACCATTTAGTTAAACTTTAAAAATGTACACAAAAAATCTTATTGAAGTAGTATAAAATATAATTTAGCAAATTTAAGATAATAAAAAAACGTTTTAAACAAATTTAACATTTAAACATGTTTTAAACAAATTTAAGATTTAAAACATGTCTAAAACAAAACTGTTTAAAACACGACGGCTGTTTTTAAACATGTTTAAAACACTGTTTTAAAACAACGTGTTTTAAACATAACAACCCTGGTTTAAAGTTGGGCAGTATCCGAATAACCGGTATTAACACGTTGGCTAAATTTGATCAATAAACTACGTGAATTAAGTGTGCTTAGCACCTTTATTTAACTTACATACAAAAACATACAATTCGTTAACATGGCGTCAGCCAAAATGCATATATCCGTTTTTTTATTGGCTAACAGCATATTTAAATACATTTTATTTTAATTAAATTTGAATTTTTGTGACAGAAATAAAACAATATTAGTGAATGTATTAAAAATAAAATATGACCACAAAGGGTTAGACTTTGATTATACTAAAGAATATATATTGGATAGGACGGTTCGGTGGTGAAGAGGAGTTCACAGGATAAATGTATAAATGGGGAGGGCAGAATGATGAAGGAATGGGTGATGGAGGAGGGATGGGAGATTTTGAAAGAATGCACGGAGGGCGATTGGGAGGGGAGAAAAACGTACATTGGACTAAGAGGGGCATCAATAATTGATTATGTAGTGGTCAAGGGAATAGAAAGAGGAGATATAAGAGGCACGGAGGCATGTGGATTGCGAAGGGAAGAGAAGAGGAAAGGGGGCAAGAAAACGAATACCTTGAGTGTGGGGTAAAGGCGATGAAGGATATGAGGAAGAGGCTAGCGAGGATTCAATGGGAAGAAGTCAATACAATGGAGGAGATGATAGTGGGATGTGGAAGGAAAAGAAGGGAGAGAAAAGAGGGATTCGATGAGGAGTGTAGGCAGGCGAAGAGGGAGTTGAGGAAGGCAGTGGGAGAATGCGTAAGAAATGGAGGAGAAGAGGGAAAAGTGGTGGCGGCAAGGAAAAGATATGATGGTATATGTGAGAGGAAGAAGCTGCAGGCAGTGGAAAGAGTGAGCGAGGAATTGAGGGAATGCAGGAATGAGGCGGAAATGTGGAAGGTGCTGAGGAGAGGGGAAAGGAAGAGGCAGTTAAGGATATCGTTGAAGGAATGGACAAGGAAGTGCAGAGAAGGTAGTGGAGTGCCAGTGGGGATGGGAGAAGACAGGCAAGGGGATGGAGAGGAAGAGTTCACGGAGAAGGAGGTCAAAAGAGCGTTCAAGGAGGTGAAGGGAGGAAAGGCAGCAGGAAGGGATGGGCTGAAGGCAGCGATGTGGAAGGAGATTCGGGAAGGGGGGAAGAAGAAATTCAGGGAGTTGCTAATACTGAACCAGATGTGGAGGGGAAGAGTGAACAGCAGCATGGAGGGTGGGGAGGATGTGCCCAATACATAAAGGAGGGGATCAGAAGGATACGGATTGCTATAGGAGGATAACAGTGATGAGCACGGGATACAAGATAGCTATGATGGTGGTAAAAAATAGGCTAGAGGAGGAGGTGGAAGAGAAGGGGCTGCTGCCGGAGACGCAGGAGGGCTTTAGGAGTGGTAGTGGGACGAGGGAGCAGGTCTTTACTCTGGCAGTGTATGTATGTGTATTTATGTATGCGGGGTATGCGGTGTTTGTGGATCTGAAGGTGGGGTACGACGCGGTACAAAGGGTAGGAGTGTCTGAGGAGAAGAGGGGTGAGTGAGGGAATAGTAGAGTGGGTGAAAGGAGTTTTTGAGGAAACATGAGCAGTGGCAAAAGTGTGAATGGAAGAGTCGGAGAAGTTTAGGACGTGGGAGGGGCTTAGGCGAGGTGGCCATTAAGCCCGGTGTTGTTTAAACTCTATACGAGTGAATTAGAGGAGGTGATGAGGAAAGGGCAGGCGGGGGGGGTGGTGATTGATAGAAGTAAGGTGTGGATGTTGGCATATGCGGATGATATGGTGCTGGTGGCAAGAGAGTGGGAAGGGATGAAATGAATGTTAGAAAAACGAAATGGATGAGATTCAGAAATAAAGGGAGGGAGGGGAGGGTGAAGGAATTAGAGTGAAAGGGGGAGGTGATTGAGAGGGTTACAAAAGTCAAGTATTTATGGTTTATGTTCAAAGGGACGGGAGGGTATGAGGAGCATATGAGGTGGATGCAGGGGAAGGCTGGAAAGGCGTGGGGGATAGCGTGGGAAAAGTGGGGAAAGTGGATGGGGAACAATGTAAGAGTGGCGTGTAAAGTATGGGATGCGTGTGTGAGGTCAGTGTTAATGTATGGGGTGGAAGTGTGGGGGACGAGAGAGTATGAGTGTATGGAGAGGGGGCAGTTGTTGTTCTTGAAGCTGGGGCTGGAAACGTCGACACCCGGATACATAATGCTGCAGGAAATGAATAGAGAGAAACTAGAGTGTAAGGAAATGGTGAGAATGGCTAGGTATGAGATGAAGTTATGGGATCTGGAGGAAGAGAGATTGGTAAAGTCGGTGTGAATGGCGTGCGTAAATGGGAGAGAGGGTAGATGGAGGAGCGAGAGAAGGAGAATGTATAAGAGGGTGGGTTTGTCGGAGACGAAGGTGATGGAATGGCTGGGGAATAGGGTAAAGGTGGATGCGTGGGTGAAAGAGAAGGAGAAGGAGGTGGAAGCACAGGAAAAACAGGGGTGTATAGAGAGGAGTAATTACAACGATAGGTACGGGAGGTGGCAGGTGCATAGGAGAATGCCGAGGTATTTGGTGGAGGGGGGATGGAGTAGGGAGGAAGGGGTGGTTCTGGCGAGGGCGAGGTATGGGTCAGGGGAGAAAGGAAAGAAGGTGTGGATGGGGGAAGAGTATGGGAAGTGTGTAATGTGTGAGCAGGGGAGGGATACGTGGAGTCATTTAGCGGAGGAGTGCGAGGGGGTGAAGGAGGAATGGGTGGGAATAAGAGGGAATAGAAGAGTGACAGAATGGATGAGAGAGGATGGGGCTGGGGTAAGGACGCTGGAGAAGTTGGGGGAAGAGAGGGAAAGCAGGAGGAAGAGAGGGAGCAGCGATTAGTGTAGATGTAATGTAGTAGTATGCCAATAAAGGTCTTTTCTTTTTTTTATTTTTTACTAAAGAATATACAACTTTCTTCTGCACAATGAATCTATAACATTACGTCCAGCAAGGATATGTCAACATGTATCTGCATAAAAATATACGATAACATATTTATGTGAAATTTTAAAGCAATTTGATTTTACCATTAGAATTGTATATAAAAATAAGGGTGTGAGGTCTTGATATGAGCTACGGTATGTATAAACAATCATACAGTGGGGTCTGCCTGGACCCCCCAACACAGTTTGCAGTTAAAAAAACATCCCTAGATATACGGCATGATTTAAAGTACCTAATTTTTTCATGAAACATCTATTATCAGAATTTGTTTTTTACAGACTTGAGTTCAATAAAGTATGCAATTTTACTTTTTTAAAAATAACGCCGTTCAAGTAAGAGCCATTTTAGTGTAAACATTTTTTGAATCTTGACCAAAAATCTTCTATCACTCGACAAAGCAGATCATGTAGAATTTGCAATTTCTTGTCTGATATTTGTTTTTAATTCCTGTATGGTTTGCGGCTTATCAATGTCCATTCCCCTCTTCAGAAACCCCGAAACAGTTTAACTTGTGGCCCCATTCTACTGGAAAAAACCGATCAGCAGGAACAGTGTTTTTTCCTCTATCGCCTTGGAAAAAAAACGGCCAAATAGTGCCAAATAATGTAGTGGCTTTTCATGCAACTCACCTGGGTTTTCATCATTCCAATATCAGACAAGGACAAGAAATTGCAAATTCAAAGTGACCTGCTAGGTCGAATGATGGAAAAAATTCGGTCAAGATTAGAAAAATGTTTACACGGAAATGGGTCTTACTTGAGCGGCATTATCTTTAAAAAGTAAAATGATACACTTTACTAAACTCAAATCTGTAAAAAAAAATTTGATAATAAATGTTTTATGAAATAAATTGGGTACTTTAAATTATCCCGTTTCACTGGCGGAACCTATGTAATACAATTGATTATGCATCATTTGTTTAAAAACAAATTAATCAAACAACAATCGATTAATTGCCATTAATGATTATTTATAATGTGAGTTATTTTTTAACAAACTAACTGGGTGAGTTAATAACATAATGTACATACCAAAGGTGGTAAAATAGGCACCCCATTAATCCTAATACAAGAAGCATACTTTTCCTTCAAACATTTTTCATCCACCGGCTTCCTCATGATCTTGAAAAAAAAACAAAAAACCAAAATCAACACGAGTTTTACAACTTTAATTATTATTTATACCATCTTTACATCTAAAAACTAATTAACTAAAGCACTTTTCTGGAAAACGTCGATAAACAACTGTCAGTGCGGAATATTGTTTGTAGAGGTTATGTTCGCGCATAATATTCACCTGTTCGGTTTCCATGGCGGTTGTTTATCAGGTGGAACGAAAACGAAGAGGATTTCTGCTTGGATTATTTCGAAGTAATAGAGTTGTAATTGGTAAATTTACATCTGTGATAATAGTAGTAGGTGTGCGTAAATTGGTAAATGGGGACCGTGAACGTAAATTAAAGAGCCATTGGTTTTGATTGTTTTGAGATGATCTCATCACTCAAACGTAAATATCATTCCTTTTCTGCAGATTATTTCATAACGCTCGATATATATAAAAAGAAGCGTATTTGTTAGTAAATTCAAGAATAGAGTGATAATAATCATGGTTATTTATGATAATTTCTGAAAAAAGCGGGAATTCATGGAATTTCATATTTGTAAATGTAGGCAACTAAATATACTACTTTGTATTTATTTTAAACTATAGTGCGCATTTACTAGAGCAATAATTACAGTATTTTTTACATGTTTTAATCAATGGTTCTAATTTTATATTGTGTTTTTTAAGCTGAAAGGCATTCATTTGGTTCGTATCGTATTCTATTAGATGCTACTAAACTTTGACGAATCCACCTTCGAAGTGATTTTTTTTAATATTTCAATAAAATCCGTTAAATTTGACAAAGTTCTACATTCTACAGTCGTTTTTGTTAAAGTAATTAATAGAACATAATTACTTTAACAAAAACGACCGTAGATTGATTAATTTTAAGGCGGCGCAAATTCTATTTTCCAGAATTCAACGCTGATTAATCAACAATGTTCAAACCTCAAGTGAAAGCTGTTTTTCTTTACGGAGATCAACTGGTATATCATTTATTTAAGGTAATTTTAAAATTATTTATTTATGCATCATTTTCAGAGCCGTAATTAGAGCGAATTTTTCTTTGAAGCATACATATCCCGATGGATACGCTGTACATTTTCAGGCATTCGTTTATTTTATAGAAGTGTTCAATTTAAAGCTATTAAGGAGTAGAGACACCTTGATTAAGCATGAAGTAAAATTTCTAGTTTAGAAAAGCCAAAATTTCTTATAGTAGCTTCTTTTTATGCTGTTTTTGTAAGAAATATGCTAAAATATTTGCGAGACGTAGCATATATTTGCCCGACCTAGGCTTATGGGCATTTAGTGTTCTTGCTGTATACAATTTTACTGTTTCAGATTGCAATAAACTTCGCAGAATCCGGTTTAAATGTCTGGGTTATTTCGCCCAATCAATTCAACAAATTGCCGGAAAATATTCAATGTCCGGAAAAAGAAATTCTAAAATTGATTACATTTTTGTAAGTATGATTTTAATCATTTATACCGAATGGGTAATTAAAATTAATTCAATATACTAAAAGGTATTTATAAAAAAATCCAACAGCTTTGATTTCAGATAAGTTTGAAGAGCTTTGTATTGCCAGATTTTGAAAGTGTGAAAAACCGCTGTAATGTTGATTAAACTTTGTTAAAACACAATGTGTTACAAACTCATTTTGATTATTTATTTCCATTGAAAATTTTAAGATTACTATCTGGCTTTTGCTGTAAGGTAATAACCATCACCATTAAACATGTTATACTCGTATATTGCTTAGCATGGCTTTAAAACTCCCTTTTAAACTATGTTAATATAGCTGTATTTTTACTTCCATTTCGTTCTCACTTTCTTTAGATATATTCAAGATTCAACAGATTTACTAAAACAAACCAATAACATACACAGCTGGCACAAAATTCCAAATGTCATCATCTGCAATGAATACAACACGTACGTGAATTTTTCGGAAAATCCATCAAAAACTGCGTTCATAACAAGCAGTTTAATTGATGCAGTGAACACTTGCGCCGAAAAACACAAAACCAATACGCATTTGATCGTCTCTTGCAACGACTTAACTCAAACGCATTTGATTCCAGTACAAAACATAATTAACTTGTATTTTGATGTTGTTATTGAAACTAAAGATGAAGATATTGATTTTAATGAAATTTTATGAATTTGTTAAGGATTTGTGTAAAATTATGAACTATAACTTGTAATAAGATTGTATTATTTACAAAATATATTTTTTCAGAAGTGAATAAAAATAAAGGTTTTATAACAGCATCTCTTCATTTTTTAATTTTACCAATTTTTCACTTTCTTTCCACACTTGCAGGCAAAATTCTTTATTGTAGGCGATTGGCGGTTCCCAAAAGACGCGTCCATTCCAAAAATATTTCCCAGAAAGATGCTCGATATCTTTAGTCAAAGCACAATGGAGTGTGGTTTGAGCGCCTTCTCTAGCAGTCTGTAAAAGAAAACAATGAAAACATTTCAGGGCCGGTATTCCTGAAATTGATTGCACGACCGGTCGCCCATCAACTGTCAAATTTACATGTTAAATCCCCATCTAAATGGCGGATTTCGTACGACCGAAACGTACCACCAATCTCGGAAATATAGGCCCAGAACATGAAATTGTTTTGGAATGTACAGTTGCGAGAGAAAACAACTAGTACAGCAGGGAGTTCAAACCACGTATTTTTTTCTTGTAAAACAAACTTGTCATGTACAGCTCAACAACAATTTTTTTCTTAGCCAACAAGACGATACTTTTGTTGGCATGCCTTTCATTAGCAATGGGCCAGTTCATCAAAATGTTCAACACTCAACATATTTGGATCTGTTTTTAGTGCATGTTGGTATCTAATGAACGGTACTCCGGCCATTTTATAAACTTTAACCCGCCAACACCAATCGGTCTCTTTTGTAGGATTCCAAAAATCCCAAGCACGTTCACGATTAACAATCCGGTCATCAGAGAATTCCCTAACAGTTGGCAGTAAACTCCCAACTGCTGTCTCTGATGATCGCGCCGATTGTCTCTAATGCTAATACCCTCTCTAAACGGGCCGTTATTATCGCTTTTTGCGTTTCAGTCAGTTGAGGCATGTCGACGTTAAATTAATATCGTTTGACATTTCCGCAGATTTGTCAATGATTGACAATTAAAAAATAAAAGTGAGTCCAGTTCACATAGCCAAATATTTTGCTGTACTGGTTTTTTTCTCTCGCAATTGTATGTATTTATTGAAATTTGATAAGAAAATAAATCATTAATGGGTGATGAATATGATACAAGTTCAGCCAGTGGCGTAGATAGGGGAGGGGATTTATTGAATCAATCCACCTCCATGAGTCTTCAAAAATAAGAGAATGAAATAAAATTCCCTTTTTCTGTTAGCGATTTATTTAGTTATAATTGTTGTTTTATTTTTACGTTTTCGTCATTTGTGAAAAACCTGACGTGATACGGAATTTTGAAGGGCATTTTAAAGCAATAGAAAAAAGTTAAAAGATTGCAGATCAGTGTTATTTATGCGTGAGTGTGTAACAAAAACAAATTACAGTTATTATTCAAACGTTAATTTTTGATATGAAATGTCAGTTATAGTCAACACATTACTCTTTTACCGTGACGTCACAAAAAACAAAATAAAGCGACAAAAGCGCATGTCTGTTCCCATTTTTTTACAAATCTGTCAGTGAGAAATCACATTTTTATAAAGCTTTGCAGCTTGAAGCTTGAAGCTTTGAAGTAACACATAATTAGAAAAGTTATCGACATTCTGTGTTTTATAAAAGAGTTCAATTTAAAGCTTTAAACGAGTGTTTTACACTCCCAGATTAAGCATGAAGTAAAATTTCGAGTTTAGAAAAGCCTGAAAATTTGGTTTGGTTTGGCTTTTCTAAACTCGAAATTTAACTTCATGCGCCAAGCGTATAAAACACTGGTTTTAAGCGAAGTTCCAAATATACGTCTTTAGCATACTGTTTTAGTAGCATATTGTAAACTTCGCAATATTTCAGTGTGTTATACACGTGGCGCATGAAGTAAAATTTCGAGTTTAGAAATGCCTGAAAATTTGGTTTGGCCGCGTAGCGCTTCGCGCTACGCGACCAAACCAAATTATCAGGCTTTTCTAAACTCGAAATGTTACTTCATGCCTAATCTGGGAGTGGAAAACACTGGTTTAAGGCTTCAAATTAAACTCTTTTATAAAAACAACGAATATCTAAAGAGCACATATGGTGACTTTAATAAACATTTTACGAACCAACACACTCTTGCCCCTGTGAAACTCGTTTCTTTTCTTTTTCAAAGAACTTTGAAACATTGAAAACAAGTGTTTGAGCTTGTTCGTTATATCGTGGCATATTTAATTCCGCTTCGCTACGCGACCAAACAAAATTTTCAGGCTTTTCTAAACTCGAAATTTTACTTCATGCTTAACCTAGGAGTGGAAACACTCGTTCGAAATTTTAAATTGAACTCTTATAAACAAAGTGCATGCATATGTATACTTATAAGAAAAATTCCCTGTATTTAATTTTAACACGTTATCTTTTTATGTCAGTGGCGTAACCAGGATTTTTACATGGGGGGGTTCTAACTGAAGCGCAGAAAGAATAAAGAGTTTAGACAGAATAATATAGTTTGCATAAACAAAATATTTCTATAAACTGCATAAAAAACAACTATTTATAATATAATTTCGCATTAAATCAGGGCGTGTGCAGATGCTTACTAACGCATAATTTCCAATGATTACAAACACCCGGCGATTTCGAAAAGACAAAATAAAATTGATAGCGGCGACTGGGACGGGTTCTAACCCCATGTAACCCCTTCCTGGCTACGCCACTGGTCTATGTTTTTAATGTATGGTGTTCAATTGGAGATTCTGTAATAAATAAACAAATGCAATTACAAGAAATATCTAAAAGAAAATCTATAATTTTCAAAAATGCTAATATACTTTAGAGTTTCATAACTTTAAGACATGAAACAATTATATATTTTTTTTGTCGAATAATAAAATATGCTTACTTCTTAGTGGATCTTGAGAATTTTAAATAAATTCGACTATCGATACGTTTTTGGTAAGTCTTTGAGTTAAAGTGTTCAATTTGGGGGTCTCACAACTTTAATTTATGATACAATATTATTGTTTTCTGTTTTACCGGATAATCAAAAATTGTAATTTTTGAAAAAATTACAATTTTCAGTTACATTATGTAAAAGTAAAATACCTTATTCTGAAAACAATCGATTAAACTTCAGATTTAATTGTATGATTCACAAAAATTGCTATTACTATTCTTCCAACGTTATCAAATTAAAATTTGGTCAAACGAAGGAAAATCGTATACACCAAAAGTTGACTAAAACTTCAACTTTATTTATTTTAGTCATACATTTTACAATAAAAAAACTAAAAAAAGTTTATGATTAAACGTCTAACGAGTGTTTCCAATCCCAGATTAAGCATGAAGTAAAATTTCGAGTTTGGAAAAGCCTGAAAATTTGGCTCGGTCGCGTAGCGAAGCGGAGCGACCGATCCAAATTAGGCTTTTCCAAACTCGAAATTTTACTTCATGCGCCACGCGTATAAAAGTTGATTTAATGTGAAATGGTCTTTAACCAATTGAAAAGTGAAATAAGTTTAATACGTTAATCATCAATTGTTTAAACGACAGGGAAAGTGCGATGATGGACACATCATAATTTTTTGTACTTGTTTTTATCCACTGAGCAAAAAACAAACAAATAACATTTTATCAACGTTGTAATAACATTAAACGTTGTTTTATTGTTGATGAAACGTTACTTGAATGTGTTTGCTCAGTGGCTATATAACTTTAGAAAAATACATTTATGAAGCATATTACTAACTCAAATCCCACTCCATTACAAAAAGCTATCTACGCCACTGAGTTCAGCCTAATTTCAACAAAACATAAATTTGGTGTTGAAATATTTGGCTTTTAGTTTAATAAGTATTTGACATATACTTTTTCGTGTGTAAAAACTTGTAATTTATTTAAGACAATAATATTTTGTTAAATAAGTGCAATGCGTACTTTTCCAACGAAGAAAAACAACATTATAGTTAAACACTTGTAAAACGCTTCTTCGAGTCTTTCCATTTTCATGTTTTCCACAGAGGAATCAATCAATGGCGTGTGTATGGCACCAGGATGGACTGAGTAACAGCAGATTCCGTGTTTAGATAATTTTTCTGCCATTAATTTCATAGCGATCAAAACGCAAAGTTTGCTGTTTCCGTATTGGAACCATGGGCTTAAATATTTAATGGAGATGTTGGGCTGTTGGTTGATTGTGTCCGCACTTTTTATACTATGCATAAATGCCATCACTGAACTCACGCTGATTATTCGTGGTTTTTGAGATTTTTTTAGTAGATCTAAAAATAAATAAATAGTATATCAATGGATTCGATAGCTAACGCCATCTAATGCTCCATAGCGGCATCGTCAACATTGACGATGCCACTATGGAGCATTTGATGGCGTTAGCTATTGAATCCATTTAAAGTTTTCACATATTGGCTTGAAATGTTCAGTATTCCTCAGCACTGGGTCGGGACTACACTGAAGAGGACCTTGAAGTCCGAAACTCGTCTGTGGGTATCTGGTGTCGAAATACTGAACACAAATTTAATTTTAAATAGTATATTGTATAACGAGAATGGATATGATGTTTATTTATATCTCACGACGGCAAGTCACTTCTTGCGGCATTTCAACTTGTCATCTTGAGATCCATATTGGTTTGGTGCCCTGGTTTTCTTTTTGCGGAGACTCATATTTTTTAATGCATTTTATTTCAATTGCAAAAAAGTGTACAGATTTATGGTTTTGCTTCTGCGGAGACTCATTTTTTTAATGCGATTTCTTTCAATTGCAAAAAAGTGTACAGATTTATGAACAACACAATCGTAATTAACATATAATTAAAAAAAAGAATTATTCGATTGCAGATTTATAATTATCTATTAACGGAAGTCTTTCAACATAACTATTATTGTAATTGGCAATTCCAATTTAATTGTGTTTTACAATTCTTGATCGAGTGAAAACAACTTGGGAAAACCATCGCCTGCTACATCAACATCATGTTTCTCACCTATTAGTAAATGTGTGAGAAGAAAATGTCCAAAATAATTTATCTGCATATTTTCCTGTAAACCATCTTTGGTGTAACCCGGTGTTCCACCACACCCAGCATTGTTAATTAACAAATTTAATTTGGTTTCACTTTTGAAAATCCCAGCTGCAAATTCGCGCACCGACTCCAAACTAGCCAAATCAACGTATCTCCAAAATATATTTGGATTTCCCGATTCTTCTTTTACCTTCGCCACAATTTTGTCACCATTTGTTACATCTGCTATGATCACTTTGCATCCTCTGGATGCTAAATCTAAGACAGTCTGAAGGCCCAAACCTGCAAGAAAAATTTATTAGATAATGGTCCAGCATTTATACTATACCAAGCGGCCTAAACGCAAAATATCAAATTCTTTGTAGGGAAAAATATGTCAACTCAATTTTTTGTAAATCCTATATAAGGATTTTTGTAATCAATCTCTTCATCGTTCCATTAATTTTACTGTACAGACAAAAATAGTTATAGATATGTTCTAGAATTTGATTTTTTTGTCAATTAAGGGGCTCAGTGAAAAGGTGGTGTGTGCTATTTTCTTAAAAATTGGTATTTGTAGAGATATCTAGAAATGAGATTTATATTTAGTGATGGAAAAAATGGTATAATTAAATATGTGTATCTCTCAATATAATAGGGGAAGGGCGTGTACCTTGGGACGGTTTTGCCTTGGGACAAACGCTATTACGATTTTTGTACTGTACTGGCAAATCTAGGAACTACATCATATGCTGGCAGCAGTGTTTGTAAGTAAACGAGCACACCTGATTGCTTGTAAGAATTCATTTATGATGAAAAATGGTGGTAGTGTGTTTTCGATACCGTGAAGTAAAATTTGCGAACGTTTTGAAGAAGTGCAGAATTCCGCAGTAAATACTATTACTCAAATATTTTCACACCGCTTCATTCCTAGGATTGCTGTACACAATATGAAGCATTTTTATGAAAATCTCTGCAGTTGTCATTTCGAGGTTTTGGTTGCACCATTGCAATCCGTCTCACTGGTAATGACATAATTGCAGATGGAGAGGAGTGCTACAGGAAAGAAACGATTAAAACCAAATGCAGAAGCGTTGGAGGCCGCTGCTAACGAACTTCTTCTAAACAAAGGAACGTTACGACAAGTTGCCAGCACCCACGGAGTTTTAAAAAGCACGCTCGCTAGACACATTCAAAAACAAAAATAATCTGGAGAAGCTAACTTCAAGTATTCTGCAAACAATGCGACACATAAAGTATTCACCACTAAGCAAGAGGAGGAACTGGTCTAATATATTATAAAAGCAGCACAATGGAACTATGGTGTTACCGTCGAAGAAATGAAAAAGTTAGCTTTTCAATATGCGAAAGGTAACAACATAAAGATGCCCGACTCGTGGAATGTTAATGAAGCTGCTGGTTGACAGTGGTACAGGGACTTCAGAAAAGCCCACAACAGAAGAATATCTTTCCGGAAACCTAGAGAGCCACCAGCTTAGGAAGAATGGCCTGTTTCAACAGGGCAAACGTGACAGTTTTTTTCGATAATCTGAAGGATATCTGTTCAAGATTTAAACTTACACCTCAGAATGTGTGGAATCTTGATGAGACCGGTTGTTCCACTGTTCACTAGCCCGTTCGTGTGCTGAGCAACATTAAGGCGAAGCAAATAGGAGCGGCCACTTCTAATGAAAAGAGATTAAACGTAACCATGATAGCCTGCGTTAATGCTGCAGGAACATTCATCCCAAAAGGCATAATTTTTCCGCGCGTCCACTTTAAGGACTACATGATCAATAATGCACCACCTGGAACCATTGGCATGGCGACTTCAAGTGGATGGTGTAACGGTATAAAATTGATTTAAGGTTTTGTAAATTTATATTATAGGGTTTTGTTATATGCAATTTTATTAGCATACGCTAATTTAATTCTATTTTTGAATTAATCGTGCATTGGATGAGCGCGCGCCTTTTTCTTGCACACCTGACCGCGCATCTGTGATTTCGGGGTTCGCGCAGATCGTCCTCAACGGACTGATTAGATTTTCAATTCTAATAGTGAACGTGAATGATATATTTTTTTTTACAAATTTAAATAGAGCGAGTTTTGCTATTTAAATATCGATTTTTATATCGGATTTAAAGTAAAAATTAGATTCATAACTTCTGCGTTATTTGTGGTGTGATACAAATACGCATATCACTTCGGTGGATTACTTGTGGCACCTTAGATGTTAATCGATTCCAACACCATCGAGGGATCCGACATTTTGTTAAATCTTGGTGGAAATCTTTTATCAACACCCAATCCAAGTATTCTTATAGAACCGCCCACTATCGCAGGTTCTCTATTTTAGTTCTGAATTTTCAATAATTTATTGATTTCGGAGTATCTATGTTTCCTTTCCATCCATATTGGATTGCTTAATTGGAAAATTGAGATTAGAAGGAAGAGATCGATGAGAGGTCGAGTTTCTGGATTTTCTGGATTCCAATTGGAGGAAGACGTGTTTATTGTGGGTTGATGTTCTTCTTGGATTCGTGTGCTGAAAGTCGTTTTAGAGAGTGGAGGAGTTCTTGGAGTAGTCAGGGAGTGCATCAAACACAGATAAGCCCAAATACAAATTGTTTTTTTTTGTGTGTGTGTTGAACGTATAATTGAAATGCGTAGTTGTTTTTTTTTATTTTTTTTTTCTATTTAATATTAAATATGATGAATTTTATGCAGTGGCGTAACCAGTAATTGTACGACTGCGTGCTTATAGAGTGGTAATTAAGAAAGAAAAAAAAAACAGTAACTGAATTAATTCTCTAGGCGATTAAACCAAACTCAAACTAACATCCCTTAGCGCTAACGGACGGTTATTTGTATTTTTTTTACAGTCACGTACATTTACGAATTAGACAAAATATTCTAGTGAACTCTATAGTACAAGTCTTAATCTTTTTTTTTGATGTTGAAATTAATTAACTTTCGTTTTTTTAAATTTACTAGCAATTTTAATTTGCTTGTTATTATGTTAATATGATTTGGGGAAAATAAATTATATTATTATTTTTTTGGGAAAAATAAGTATTTTCTTGAGTGGTCTTTCCATTGTTGGTTAATTAATAATTTTCGTGATTTTCATTTGTTCTGTTGATAATCATCGTAATAAAATCACGTGGCGCCCAAAAATAAAATAAAATAAAATCCGAACCACCCCATCTTCATTGAGCAGGTCGGCCGGCGATTATTAAATGACATCGGGCAGAACTGGTAAGTGCGTCAACGTTACAATGGTTTAATGCGGAGTTGTTCGCGCAATATCTTCAACATTTTATTTCCATAGTGAAACCTTCTGTGGACAACAAACTGTTGCTTATAATAGATAATTATGAGAGCCATCTTTCAATAGCTGCCATTAATGTAGCAAGGGAAAATGGAATAATATTCTTGACTTTTCCCCCACACACCAGTCACAAGCTGCAGCCGTTTGATAGATAAGCCTTTGGACCGTTCAAAAGCTACTACAATAGGGCCAGCAAAGCCTGGATGCTCAACCATCCTGGTAAGCCCATTTCAATTTATGATGTATCGACATTGATAGGACAAGCATATCCATTGGCTTTCATACCGAACAACATCTCAGCGGGATTCAAAGTTTCTGGTATATGGCCATTCAATGCAGATGTGTTTGAAGACCATGAGTTCTTGCCAGCTGAAGTGACAAACAGACCGTACGAACCTCATGAAGAAAGCATAATTCAAGAGAAGGAGTCGAACGTACCACCAACAAGCAGTGCACCTATCACAGCCAAGACTCCTGAGGAACTTTATCCATTTCCAAAAGCACCACCTTGCAAGCGTGGTGTACGGGGCCGATAACCTGGAAAATGCATGATTGCGACCGACTCACCAGAAGAACTCAGGCTGCAGAAAATGAAAAATAACAAAACAGATTGTTAAGAGAGTTTTAGTTCGATCGTCATCTAAAGATAAAGACGAACGCGAACTACAAGACAGATCCGACGAAAGTCGTTTTGCTGACAGTTCTGATAATGAAGAACACGAGTCGGATTTCTACGACGCAACTATTCCAAGGACAGTTATGTGTTAGTCAAGTTCGATGTCTCTGGGAAACATTCGTCGAACAGTGTCCATTATGCCGGTATAGTCGAAGATGTTACAGAATTGGAGGCTACTGTGCAATTTCTGCGAGTGCGGACAGCATTCCTTCAACATCAAGTTTCCTGCGAATATTAACCTTAAATAATGTATGGATTTCATTATAAACATTTTTGTACCCTATTTTTTTATAATTAAAATGAATTCAATGCGCGTATTCATTTATACAATATAATTCTATCCCTGTCTCAATGTACAAGACCTGTTTGTACCTTGGGACAAATTACACTGTATTGTTATATGGTGAATTCCGACTTCATTATTGATCTATTCGCAAATGGGTACTGACCATTTACTGGGCAAAAATATATTCTTTCGCGGGATTCATTGCAATTCAATTTTATTTAAAAACCAAAAATTAAAATAAAATTCTGTCCCAAGGTACACGCCTTTCTCCTATACAACGTTATTGATTAGACGTACACAGATTTTTGTATAAAAGTTAAACTTAATCTCCAATTTACACAAATCAATCTTGTGTGGCTTGTACTACTTTTCCACTGAACCTCTCAGTTATTTGTTAATTAATTGAAAAATATATTTTTTTTATATTAGATTTATAAAGAATACACAAGTTTTCTCTAATTTAAAAATGTTTAATCAGCTTTGGGCTTATTTAAGTTCAATTTTTATATATCCATTTTGTTATTTTTTTTTTTCAGCAAAACTTGAACGCTCTTTTGTTTTAATTTTATAAAGGTAATATTTATTTTTTTTAAATTAAATATTGATATTGTGTTTTCTTGAATTTAACAAAGAAAATTCATCTTTAACTACTTAGTTTTGACATGGACTGTAAAATGTGCTATTTTACATTATTCATCATTTTAGTAATTTTATTTCCAATCGATCGTGTTTTTTCTTAAATTAAATCAATGTTGATTCATTTCTATTACTATTAATTACAGTTAAGTCTAAATTTGATTGTTGTTTTATTTTTTAGTAAGGAAAATAAATATTTCTTTATTTTGTATAATTTTAGTCATCCTTAAATTATATAAACATATAAATCAAAAATTTGTAAAAAAGAAAGTTGTATTGTGAAAACATTTAATATGCCATTTTCCGTATATGTATCACTTTTATTTTTTCATTTTCATTACTTCCTACAAATATTCACGATCACATCCATTGTTTATGTACTTATAATTTATTATATTTAATTTTATTTATATGTAATATATATGTAAAATGGCTAACGAAGTGAATAAATAAATAAAAAAATCATTCATTTTTCAACCAACTATGTGTATCAAAATTAGAAATTTTGTAACTTCATGTCCAATTGATTAATTAATCTGTAACTTACGATTTGCAATTACATTTTGAATATATAGATATTTTTTTTCTTTTAAGTATACTTTTACATAATCGACATAAACGTTAATAAATCAGTGTTTTATACAAGTGGAGCATGAAGTAAAATTTCGAGTTGAAAGAAAAAGAAAAGATGGCTCCCAAAGAAAATGTGGCTTCCAAAACAAAAGTTTGTTTCAGTTGCAGTTAAAAAGTGTGTATTCTGTCTACCATATTCAAACACTGGGACAATTTTCGAACAAGGTTGTTAAAAAAAACGTTTTTTTTAAATTTTATTTAAAACAAACAGTATTTTTTACATAACGTGTTATTTTCATTGAAACAGCGTTTAAAACATTAACAATTAAAAACATGTTTAAAACACGTTTAAAACGTGTTAAAAACAGAACATACAAGGCTTTTTACTTTTGAGTATACATATCCCGATAATTACAGCGTTTTTGAAATTTGCGGGAATTCGTAGTTTCAAAGCGGTTAATTTGAGGCTTTTAACGAGTGTTTTCCACTCCCAGACAAAGCATGAAGTAAAATTTCGAGTTTAGAAAAGCCTAAGAATTTGGATTGGCCGCGTAGCAAAGCGGAGTAAGCGAAGTAAAATTTCGAGTTTAGAAAAGCCTAATTTGGATTGGCCGCTCCGCTTCGCTACGCGGCCAATCCAAATTTTTAGGCTTTTCTAAACTCGAAATTTTACTTCATGCTTGGTCTGGGAGTAGAAAACCCTTGTTTAATGATTCAAATTGAAATATTAAAAAAAACAACGAATGTTGTGATATTTTCAGTGTATGCATATGCATACCTGAAGGAAAAATTCCCTGTATTTAAAAATCACATTTATGCACACACAGTTGTGATATTTTATTGTAATAAAATGTTGTATTTAATAATGTAATTTGAAATATCTTCAACAATTTAGCTAACATTTAAAAATGTAAACAAAAAATCTTAATACAGTAGTGTAAAATATAATTTAGCAAATTCAAGATAATGAAAAAAAAAACGTTTTGAACAAATTTAACTTTTAAACTATGTTTTGATCAAATTTAAAATTTAAAACATGTTTAAAACAAAACCGTTTAAAACACGATGGCTGTTTTTAAACATGTTTAAAACACTGTTTTAAAACAAAGTGTTTTAAACATAACAGCCCTGGCCTCGAAGATGAACCATCCATAAATGATGTAAGTTGTTTTAAGTAATTGATTGAGCGTAAAGATGAGATGATATGCGAACTGAAAGATAAAATAAACATTTTAAAATATAATGTTAAACTACTCCAAATAACAAATAGACCGCCATTTTTTAGGCTTTTCTTAACTCGAAATTTTACTTCATGTGTCACGCGTATAATACACTGATTTATAGTGAAGTTTAAAAACACGTGTACCATTTTTAATTAGAAGAAGTTTCAGTGTTAATAATACATTTTTGTTTATTTCTGTTCTTCACGTACTTATTGTGGGTGCTTATTGTATATATCTGTATTTTTTTTTTGGTTTTTTATTTATGTTGCCCAAGACAACTCGTCTTTGTCGAAATGCAACTAACATCATTTGTTTTCAAAATATAGTAAAAAAAATAAATAGAGATCAATTAACAAATATTATTAATAATAGAAGGGTTTAGTGGAAAAGTAGTACAAGCGACATGAAATTGATTTGTGTAAATTGGAGATAAAGTTTAACTTTTATAGAAAAATCTGTGTACGTCTAATCAATAACATTGTATATTATATTGAGATAATTTTAATTTTGTCATAAAACTTTGTTATTTATAAAGATAACAAGTTAAAATTTGCAATACAGTCCAAATAATATCTCTGAAACCCGTTATCAAGATATGACATAAAAGTGAGATTTTTTCTTGTGGCTGCCATATTCAGTTTCCAAAAAAATAGAATTTTTACGTCGGCACAATGTTATTTAGGCCACATACCAAATGTTAGACAATTATCTTCATAGTTATAAAAGTTATGACACTAAGAAAATGTTGACTGTTCTCACTATTTTGAAAAAAAATTAAGTTCGTTGAAAATTGCAAAGGTAGTTTTATTTTGCATAAAAAAAACGTTTTCCTAATTTAACCATCTTCGTATCTTGAATAGTTTACGAAATCCCAAGGGTGAGCACGATAAAACAAAACGCATGGTATATTATTTTTAGATTATATAAGTGCTGCATTATAAACATCTATTTATCACATTTTTGTGTGAATAAATGTTTAACAACACAAAATACCTACACACCAATTAAATTTGACCTTGAGTATTGAAACGTGAAATAGTTTCAATTAAGTATTAACCTCATAGGTAATTACTTTACATGGTTACATTTAAATTAGACATTTCCTTATTGTGATTTAACACAATTTTTTTGTGTGTGATTTTTAAATAGCAAGTTGTCTAGCAATAAATATAAATAGAAAAGTGGTATTTTCTATTTATAAACGAATCTTGATAATCATAATAGCAAGATCCAACTTAAAGTGTATTTGCTCCATAATAGTTCTAGAAAAATATGTCACATGTTGTGCAATAGCAAGTGTATTTGCTCCATTAGAGTTCTGAAAAAAAATGTCACATGTTTTTCCAACGTATTTCAACATAATAAAAAAATACAATGAATTGTGTTCAAAAATAATTAATATTTTTAACCAGGGTTGTTAAAAAAACGTGTTTTTCATTTTAATTAAAACAAACAGTTTTTTTTCAGAACGGGTTTTTTTTCACTGAAACAGCGTTTTAAAACAATGGCGTCGTTCAGCAGAGACAACAGTTGGGGGTTTACTGTCAACTGTTGGGGAATTCCCTGATGACCGGATTGTTAATCGTGAACGTGTTTGGGATTTTTGCAATCGTATGGAATAGACCAACCGAAGTACCGTTCATTAGGTACCAACATACATCACAAACAAATCCAAACATGTTGAATGTTGAACATTTTGCTGAACGGGCCTATTAACAATTTGTAATGTTCGAGCGGGGAGCGGATTATTTATATTTTTATAGATTAAAGTTTAACATTTGAATTTATGTTTATTTAGTGCTCTAATATGATAGTTACGAATATTGATACAGATAAACGTTCTTCAGATATATTAATATTTTAGATTAATAAATAGAATTGCCCGAACTTAACACAAATCAATTATTAATTAACTTATAAGGATTTGACAATAAGTTATAGTACCTGATAAATAATTTTAAGTATATATAAGATTGCAATGTTAGTTTTAAGTAGTTAGTTTGAGAATGACTCGCTGTTGAGTCGAAACTAGTCACAGTACAAAATAAAAAGTGAATACAAAAAAGTAATCAGTGTTAATTATTTAAATATTTACAATGTATCACAAAGTAACCGCCTCCACCACAAGATAGTTATAGTAGGGATGATTCTGATCGTAGACTGAATTGAGACTGTTATAAGACTGACCCGAGAGTAGGAATAAGACTGACTTTTGAGATGTACAAATGTTGTTCTCAACGCTTCTTCACAGAAGAATCCCTACTACTTTTAGATAGCAATAACCAATAAGATTAGAACATGCATAACATGGGAGAACAAAGTCTACTTTCGGAACTGCAAAATATTTACTTATAATCACGCGGAACCAAATAGGCCTGGGCGATATTTACAAAATGATACAAGAAGAATAATAGAATTTGAACTAATGGACTATTTGTTGTTTCCGATGTTATCTGTACTGAGCAAGTCAATAATCAATTTTGAGAAATACAATACAATTTGATAAGAGTAGAAATTAATACGTAGAAATATAATATACAGTGTGTTACAAATATAATAATAATAATAATGGTTGTTATTATATTTTCGGTACATTACAATCGTATGGAATAGACCGACCGAAGTACCGTTCATTAGGTACCAACATACATCACAAACAAATCCAAACATGTTGAACATTTTGCTGAACGGGCCTATTAACAATTTTACGTTGTTACGTGCTTAAAACAGAACATACAGGGCATTTTTCTTTTGAGTATACATATCCCGATACCCACTGAGCGAATTTATTTAAGTAATGTTTTATCAACAATAAAACAACGTTTAATGTTGCTACCATGTTGATATAACGTTATTTGTTTGTTTTTTGCTCAGTGGGTAATTACAGCGTTTTTTTTAAATTTGAGTTAATTCGTTGTTTAAAAGCGGTTAATTTGAGGCTTTTACCGAGTGTTTTCACTCCCAGACTAAGCATAAAGTAAAATTTCGAGTTTAGAACAGCCTAAGAATTTGGATTGGACGCGTAGCGAAGCGGAGCGGCCAATCCAAATTAGGCTTTTCTAAACTCGAAATTTTACTTCATGCGCCACGCTTAAAAACACTGATTTACAGTGAAGTTTAAATAACCCACACATACAACAACGATTATAGGCAACCTAATATACGTTAGAATTATTAGGTTGCCGATAATCACTGCTTTAAACAATTTGCTCAGCACAGAATTTGACTCACGTTTTATTCACATCTACATATTGGATTGCTAAAGCCGTATATTTTAAACTTTGCAATATTTCAGTGTTGTATACGTGTGGCGCATAAAGTAAAATTTCGAGTTTAAAAAAGCCTAATTTGGATTGGCCGCTCCGTTTCGCTGCGCGCCCAATCCAAATTTTCAGGCTCTTCTAAACTCGAAATTTTACTTCATGCTTAGTCTGGGAGTGGAAACACTCGTTTAAAAATTCAAATTGAAATCGTTTAAAGAAACAACGAATGTCGTAAAATTTACAGTGTATGCATATGCATACCTGAAAGAAAAATTCCCTGTATTTAAAAATCACATTTATGCATTTTATTGTAATTAAATGTTATATTTAATAATGTAATTTGAAATATCTACAACAATTTAGCTAAAATTTAAAAATGTAAACAAAAAATCTTAATGAAGTAGCATAAAATATAATTTACCAAATTTAAAACAATAAAAGACGTTTTAAACAAATTTAACATTTAAAACATGTTTTAAACAAATTTAAAATTTAAAACATGTTTAAAACAAAACCTTTTAAAACACGACGGCTGTTTTTAAACATGTTTAAAACACTGTTTTAAAACAATGTGATCTAAACATAACAACCCTGGTTTTAACACAACTCTTTTTAAATTGCCTTAATTAAGGTGACCAACTGTACATCTTTTGCGAGCACTCTACTCATTTTTCAAGTAGTGTACTCCCTATAAGATGGTACTCCTTTTAATTCGCGTGTACTCTCTTTATATTCTCTTCACCTTTCGACGAGCCAAATTTCTAAAGCTGTTTTTATGCTCTTCAGTTTTCTACAGGATAAGTATGTAAAGCTGTTTTTTTTCTCTTCATATTAACTTATTAATATAGTCACCTTAATTAAAGTGACCAACAGTACTTCTTTTGAGAGTACTCCTTTCAGCAACAGTAAGTAAAACTTGCGGCTGGGGCCAAATGTCAAATTTGCGCCCTCAACTCGACAGTCATAATAATCATATATTATTAGCTCTAACTATTGTTAGTTGTCAATGTCAGCTGCCAAAGCCGATTTATGTCGAAGTGATTCGATAAACGTCAACTGTCAAAAGTGACGTCAAACATGTAAAAAATACAAAAAATGCTTTATAAGGTCGGGCTTGTGCTTCTCAAATATTTGTGAAATACTGTCGAGATTTGTCGATGATAATGGCAATTTAATCCTCAATTGGATACAATAACTGATACTTAAGAAAAATGAAGAAAGCAGATGGACATGCTTAACATAAATTAATTGGTTTTTTACTTGGAAGTTCATTATTTGCATGAATTATCGTTTTTGTTAAAAATATAAGTTAGCCACTTGACACTTTTGAAGTAAAGTAAATTTAACTTGTCATTTATATAGAAAACTAAGTTGTTTACGTAAATCATCGATTATGATGTAAAGTATCGTATGTTCAATAAAAAAAAAAACTCTAGAGTGAAATGATTTTATATTTTTTTTTAATTTAAGTTTGCTGCACGCTATAGGAATTGACATATAAACCGCCAGACATAATATTTATAATATACACCATTCCATCTATTTCTGGATCTCGCCTAGCCATGCTTTCGTGTTGTTATGTTGCAGTATCAACATTTACATTTTTTATTAATTGCCACTCCTGATTCCTTATTTTAACAGTGTTGCAATAATTTATGATATCATAAGTAATCCTCTTTTTAATTTTCAAGAGGTTTATTGTTAATCTTGCAACAATTATTTCGCCACGCGGTCGCTTCTTCGAGCATTTTATTATTAAATCAAATTAATCTAGTGTTGCAATGCTGTGTCAATGTCAAAGTGAAAAATAATTTCAGGCACATATTAGATATTAACATGCCAAAGACTATCTCTGAATCAAAAAGGTTACAAATTCTGAAATCCTACAAACATTTTAGGCAAAGTAATCCAAATCTACAGCATCACAATATTATTACGATTTTAATAGATATTTTTGGGGTATGTCTAGTATTTTAATTATCATATATATTTAATTAAAGATAATTACGTTTCAGGTAGGGAGATCTTCATTACAATTAATTTTACGACAAAGACCTGACGAATTGAAATCTACTACTTCTGGCAAACGATCTAAAAAGAGCCATTTTTGGAATCACCTAGCTAGAAAAGATCTGCAACAACTAATTTGGCAATATAACTCTAGAAATCAGTATTTTACTTTGAGAGATCTTTTGAATGATATGAAAGAAAATTATGAGTTCCATGGGTGTAGAACAACACTTTATAGGGTTGTTAAAAGTATGGGGTATAAATTCAAATTAATTAATGGGCGCAAAATTCTCTGTGAACAAAAACATGTTGTTGCAGCTAAAATTATTTTCCTTTTTACAGTATCAAAATTCCAGTGAAGATATCCAATTCGTATACCTGGATGAAACATGGATATATCAGAATGGATCCGTGGTTCGACGCTGGGTACATGAAACGGATATAAAAAGTAATCCAACTAAATTGAAAAATGAAGGCAAACGCTTCACCATTCTACATGCTGGGTATAGGGGTGGGTTTTTGGATGGGTGCGATTTTTTATTACATTCAAAAAACAATGACCGAGATTACCATGCCACAATGGATGGTAATACTTTTCAAAATTGGGTGGTTAATCAACTTATTCCTGCTTTGGCTAAGCTTTCAGGGAAATGTGTAGTTATTATGGATAATGCTGCATACCATTCTGTGCAATTAGACAAAACTCCTTCATTTTCTTGTAAGAAATGCGAAATGCAGGAGTGGTTGGTTAAACACAATGTAAAATTCAATCCAAAATTAACCAAAAAGGAACTATGGGCTTTATTTATACCTTTTCGATTAAATGACAAAATTTACGTAGTTGATGACATTTTGAGAAAGAACGGGCACGAAGTTCTTAGATTACCGCCATACCATTGTCAATATAATCCAATTGAAATGGCATGGGGGTTTTGTAAGACTTACTACAATAAGCACATAAATTCTAAGCAACCATCTAAGGATCGTGTTCAGAATTTATGGCTTGAGTCTCTCTCAAAATGTACATCCGATATGTGGCAAAATTTCTGTGATCATTGTGAAAAACTTATTTCGGATGACTGGACAAAACACATGGGGAACCTTTCTTTTGAAACCATTCCTCCTTTTATTATTTCGCTTGGGGAAGGGTTCTCTTGATTAAATAATAAAAGTGGAATGAGGGCTTAAAAATTGTTTGACATGAAAATTATCAGTATCACAAGAGGGTGGGAATAAATTTGCAATTCTACAAAAAAATACTGAGGGCCAACAGAAGAGAGAATGACCAAAATTAAGGTGGATGGATGGAGTTGATTAAAATGTGTTAACGGGAAGACCCAAGCGAGAAATACAAATGGATGACGAAATAAGTTTTCATTATATTTGTTATATACAATATTATTGCTGTGTTTGTATGTACAAAAACCAAGTAGTAAATTTTGTTAATCTTAAAACTGCATATTATTATCCTTTTATATCTGAAAATTTGTAAAACAGGCAACAGTGTAAGATCACAATAGTCAGAAATTATAACCTTAAAATCGAACATCTGACAGTGACATTTAAAAACCCTGATTTAAAACACAACCAGCCCCATTTACAATACTTAAACTGTCACTTTTCCATAGCTAGGCGAGATCCAGAAACAAATGGAATCGTGTATATATAATTTTAGAGTTGCCAACCAACAATATTCTCCATGGCACTCTAGAGGTATTTTCTTTATTGAACATATGATATAATTATTGATCGAGAAAAGCTCACTGGGTTTGAAAAAACACTTTTTTTAAGAAAATAGTGGTAGTTATTTTGTTAATCTTGATGATATTTTGTGTGGGTGTTAAGCAAAACTTGAATGATTGTGTTTCCTTTTCATGAAAATGTAATATTTTTTGGTAAATATCGCGCACAATAAATATTATAATTATTAATATTATGTTAAAATTAGAAATACCCTATTGATAGTTTTTGAGTCATTTGCAATGGTACGTCGGAAAGTCTTATTTTACCTCATTCAGCGCTTTCGACCGTGGCATTTGCCACTACTAAAAATTGGTAAACATATATCTGAGATAGTAATAAATAATATGCACTGTATAAAAATGTTTCAGACAACAGAAAAATTCAGAGTTAGAGAGAAATTAAAATTTAAAAAATTATAAGTTGGACAATTTTTGAAATATTTTTATAAAATATATTAGTTATAAATCACCCTATTAATCTTAGTCTAACATTTCCTAAATTCGAGATTTATTAAAATTTGAAAATCATAAGCAATTTTTAAAATATCGCTAAGAAACTTGATGTGGATGTTAAACTAATATTGTTTTCACGGAACAATAATATAATAAGAAATATAATAATAATCAATAATATAATAAGAAAAATAAACATCAATATTTTTTGAGTTATTTTATTGATCAGTATTACTATTAATTGTCGTTTTTTTTTTCTATATTTTCATTATTCACATAAATTAGCATTTCCCTCATATATCGTCAATTTATCTTGTAGGTGTCATTCTCTGACTATAATAGAATGCCATTTTCGACAGTATTCTAACAGTATTGATGACAGTATTGTAATATTTTTTTAGATGTTTTTGGCTTTTACAACTTTTTTTACATTATGTTTTTGTAAAAGTAATCCTATATTTTGACAATTGTGGGGTTTTTGGATTTTTTTTTTGACAATTGATATTTTTTCGTTTTGACAGAATGAAAATAATTCAGAGTATTTTAATAATTCATTCTAGACAATAATGGCCTAAAGTTTTAATCTGCCCGTGTGAGTTTTCCTTGTAAAATCAAAAATGTCAATTATTTGCGTTTTATTTTAATATGTAACATAGGCTTATCTTCCTTGATTAAACATGAAGTAAAATTTCGAGTTTAGATAAGCCTGAAAATTTTGATTTTCCGGAGCACGCGAGCAAAATTCAAAATATAGATTACTTATATAATTTAAAATGTATCATGTCTGATCGATGGCGCCCCTCCGCTTGATGTGCAAAATGCCGTCGCCCCCTTTTTGAAAATCGTTCAATTTAAAGTGTCTAGCGAGTGGTTGCATTCCGTGATTAAGCATAAAGTAAAATTTCGAGCTTAAAAAAGCCTGAAAATTAGGATTTGCCAGTACGAAGCTTTTAATAATAATTTTACTTCATGCGCCAAGCGTATGAAACCCTGTTTAAAATATACCGCTAAAGCAGTTTAATTTGAACTCTGTGTCTGATACGTCTGGCGCATGAAGTAAATTTTCAGGCTTTTCTAAATTCGAAATTTTACTTCTTGCTTAATCAAGGAATGCAAACACTCGTTAGAAACAAGAAACTGAACAATTTTCAAAGAGCTCCATGCCTGAAAATTGACAACGTATATATCAGGATACTTTAAAATACTTTAAAAAAAAATCCCTAAATACGTTACCGTCGATAGTAATGCGAAATACTATAACTTTAAAATTTCGAAACAAAAAACCTAGCAGATGACATCGATTCCAATATTAATTTAATATTATTAAAACGAATGAATAAAAAACTGTATCTAAAGTTACCTATTTTTTACATTCAGGTAACGAGCTATACATATATTGACTTAAATTTACAAACCAGAATTTCCTCCAGTTACAATTGCAACGTTTCCAACTAGACACTTGTGTGCAGTGCATTCAAAATTCGTCAAATGCGTAAATACTTTTATTAGGACTAAAACTAACACTATCACATATATCACAAACATGATTAAATACGAATGTGGCAAGTAACGTGTACACTTTAATGAAACGATATTTTATTGCGATTTCCCTCTGCATCATATTTCCTTAACTTGTTCATGACTTGCTGTAATCTACGTTAATTATAGTTTATGAAAATTAATTGCAGTTCATCTTTAATTTTTAATTATATAAGTAGTTTATGATTTTTTGTAATTATAAATTGCAGAACAGGAAGATATCGTCTATTTACTACGAAACGTTTAAAAAGCAACTGACAATCATGGGTTTTTCAAATTTGCTTGTTATATTATTTAAAAAATCACTATCTTATCAATCAATCAAAGTCTCGATCGCCAAGCTTATTCAATCAATCAACATAAAATGCAGTGTATTATCTATAGAGACATATTGACCACATACATTTCTTATCATTGGAGCTCAATACAAATTTGAAAATTCTGAAAGTGCGAATATAACCATTGAGTACTATAAAAGAAATATTTCTTTAAAGCACATATGGGCAACCCCCGGCCCGCGGGCCGGATCCGGCCCGCGAGACATTTTGAAAAAACCCAATTAAAAATTATTACATTAGGTACTTATACTCACGGGGGTGACAGTGAGGCGGCAAACATCAAAGAATTTGATGTTTGCCGCCTCACTCTTTGATAATCGCCGCCACTCGACTTGCTCGATCAAATTCTTTGAGGTTTGCCGCCTCACGGGCGACACATCAAAAGATTTATTGCTTCTCAATTATTCTAAACTAGTTTATTCCAGATTATTCGTTCATTTTGCCTATATAAGCGGGTGGATGGCCAGAACGTTAGTTCAGTTCTATTTGAGCTACCGAGGTGATAACTTGGACAAGCGATATCCTAGCGAACTGCTCGAGCCGTCAACTTGCTTTGTGACTTTGTGTGCATCTTGAGTGGTTACTAACTATAGTTTGTTATTAAGTTTATTGAACGAAAAGTAAACAAAAATGATGTCTGGTGGAAAGAAACGAAGAGGAGATACAGAGGGTCGCCATTTTCAAGAAAAATGGACTGAAGAATTCTTTTTTATCTTGCATAACGGTAAGCCTATTTGTTTGCTGTGTAATGAATCCATTTCAGTAATGAAAGAATTCAATATAAAGAGGCATTACTCAACTAAGCATGCTACACTGCACTCACTGACAGGACAATTAAGAACAGACAAAATCCAGAAGCTTGCCGCAAATTTGGAAAAACAGCAACAAATGTTTCATAAACAAAGAACACAACTTGATAATGTTGTGAAAGCTAGTATTATAGTTAGCTCAAAATTGGCAAAGGCATTAAAACCATTTGCCGAAGGAGAATTTATCAAGGAGTGTATGTTAGAAGTTGCGGTAATATGTGTCCTGAAAAGAAAAAAGAATTTGAAAAAATTAGTAAAAATGATATAAAAACAACATTGACTGACCGTATGGCTGGTTTTGAATCATTTTCCATAGCATTAGACGAGAGCACCGATTTGTCTGACACAGCTCAACTGGCTATAGTTATTCGAGGTGTTGATAAGAAGTTCACTGTTACTGAGGAATTGCTTGCTTTACAGCCGCTAAAAAGAACCACTACAGGAGAGGATATTTTTATTGAAGATCAAAAGGTATACACAAGTTTTGGCTTGCCATGGTCAAAATTAATTGGAGTATGCACTGATGGTGCACCTTCTATGGTCGGCTTACGTAAAGGTTTCATCGGAATTTTGAATGAAAAAACAACAGAATTAAATGTGCAAAAAGATGATTTGATAGTCCTTCATTGCATTATCCACCAACAGAACTTGATATGAATGTTATGAATGTGGTAGTAAAAACCATCAACTTTATTCGATCCCGAGGGCTTAACCATCGTCAGTTCAAGGCGTTTTTGGATGAAATATCAGCTGAATATAACGACGTAACATATTATTGTGAAGTCAGATGGCTGAGCAAAGGAAAAATGTTGAAACGGTTTTACGAGCTTAGAAATGAGATAGCAGACTTTATGAAAATAAAAGACAAACCACTATCTGAATTAAGTGACCCAAAATGGATATGTGACTTAGCATTTCTGGTCGATCTTACAGGCTATTTGAATGATTTAAATTTGAAACTTCAAAAACAAGGACAGTTAGTAAATGATTTGTACAGCCATTTAAAAGCGTTTCAGATCAAACTACGCTTGTGGGAGTCACAGATGCTGTCTGGTAACAGTTACCGTTTCAACACGCTCTCTGCGTATGAAAATATTGCTTATGCTCAATATGCTGAAGAACTCAAGTTACTGTCGGAACAATTTTCGAACAGATTTTGCGACTTCAAAAACATGGAAGACTGTTTCAGTTTATTTGCTACTCCTACAACATATATTGTACAAAATGCTCCAATACACTTACAAATGGAGTTGATCGAGATTCAAGAAAACTCACTCCTAAAATCCAAATTTTAAGACGTAAAGTTGTGCGATTTCTACAAAAAATACCTAGAAGAAGACAATTTTCGCAAGAAGATTGATTTGTGCGTTTGGCAGTACTTATAAATGCGAACAGTTCTTTTCATTGATGAAAGTTAATAAATCAACACATCGTACAAGACTGACTGACGATAATTTGGAAAATTCTTTATGTCTTTGTGTTAGTGGAATTAATCCAAATATCGATGGATTAGTTTCCCAAATTCAAGCTCAAGTGTTTCATTGATTTCGGTGTATTTAACTTTTGTAGTTTGTAACAATTGCAAATTTAACGATTTAATTATAATGTACCATTTTTTTAAATTGTTTTAATAAATTGTACTATAATAACATTGTCGTATTATTTCATGTCTAATATCTATCGCAAAAAATATTATCACTACTTTAAAATGCACTAAGTACTTTTAAACGCGGCCTGCGAACGTATTTGCACGCTAAAGTTTGGCCCTCAACATGTCAAAGGTTGCCCATACCTGCTTTAAAGTATACACACCCCGATAAAGTACAACGTTTAGTAAATTTGCAGGAATTCGTTGTTTTATAAAAGCGGTGAATTTAAAGCTTCGCGAGTGGTATTTGTTTACAAAAGCGTTAAATTTGAAACTTCTAACGAGTGTTTCCACTGCTTGGTTAAGGTCAGAAATGCACATGCTATTTGGCCATAAGAACGAACAACGATTAATCTTCCACAATAATGAAAATAAATCTATGAAACTTATATATATTGCACATTGAAGCTTTGCGAATGAATTGACACTTTTCTTTTTTTTTAATGTTCCTTAAATTATATATAAATCAACTAAAGGAACATTCTTAAATGATCACATAAATCCGTGCAATACTTCTATAGAAAACATTATTTCTTCTTCATATTGCTTTAATTTATTGAACTTATTATTATAAACATGTTGTATTACATAGATTAATCTAAAATTAATAATAAATAAAATGAATCGTTGCTTAGAAATCACCATAAGAGCAATGTTAATTTTGATTACGCTTTTAATAAATAGGGGGCAGCATCGTACTATTTTAGTACTGTCTTAAAATTATACTGTAATTTCCCAAACATGTGAAAAGAAATTGGGTTTGATTGTACGTGTACGGCATTTGTCGCGACACGGGTTCGCGGGTGCGCGGCCTTGAATTGCGAATGTAATTTTTCTGCCGCGGACTGTTTATTGATTTGATTATGATTATGTTGCTGACACACAACAAAGAAAGACATTATTAAAATATTTCCCAATACATTCTTTAAATATAGGTGCATTTCTGGATTCATGTTTTGCATAGGAATGTGGAATGCCGGTATATGTTGATTCAAGTGATGAGTCGGAAAATTGCCTTTTTCATTTATTTACCAAATTGAATGTGCGGCACTCGGCGATTTGATTACCGAGGCACTTAGTCAGATTAGCGTCTAGAGTTCGAATTGGGTTATTGTAATTTCTTATTTTTTGTACGGCTTAGCCTACTCAGCTTGAAGTGTCGCCTACCCAACTTAAAGGGTAGACTTCCTCTCGTGTTCGCATCTATTCCTTTTGTGTGCTTCATTGCAATTTACCAAATTAAGGAGTGCAGCACGCGACAGTCATGTACGTTATTTGATTTTTGATAGTAATCATTTAAATCACTTATGTAGTTGCAAATAACATAAATATATATTGTATGTTGCCAGAATGTAACTGTTTGTCTACAATATAAATACAGGGAATTTTTCTTTTAGGTAAACATGTGCATAAGCTGTAAATTTTCCGACATGCTTCGTTTTTTAAAAGAGTTCAATTTGAAACTATAAACGTGTGTTTTCCACTCCCAGACTAAGCATGAAGTAAAATTTCGAGTTTAGAAAAGCCACGTGAAAATTTGTCGAGGGTCGCGCAGCGACCCGAGACAAATTTTCTGGGCTTTTCTAAACTCGAAATTTTACTTCATGCGCCAAGCGTATAAAACACTAATTTCAAGTGAATTTCAAATATACATAAATTTCACAGTGTTTTAGTGTTTTATACGCGTGGCGCATGAAGTAAAATTTCGAGTTTAGAAAAGCCCAGAAAAATTTGTCGAGGGTCGCTGCGCGACCCTCGACAAATTTTCACGGGGCTTTTCTAAACTCGAAATTTTACTTCATGCTTAGTCTGGGAGTGGAAAACACTCGCTTAAAATTTCAAATTGAACTCATTTAAAAAACAACGAATATCTAAATATTAAAAAAAAAATATGAATTTAGAATACGTATACTTTAAAGAAAAACTTCCTGTATATACTCATATGGAATATCAAACTAAAAAGGCATCTGTTTTGTTATACAGTTGTATGTATGTCGATTGAAATTAAATTAGTGAATATTTATCCAGTTTATTTGTGTCTTCTGTTGGTTTATAGTGCTTGCCGAATTTTAACACAACGAATAATAATAATGATGAGTGCGGAGCAGGTTGTATGTTTGTTTACATAGTGCCGTGCGAATAAATGAAGGGGTATTGATACATTTATTCGCACGGCGCTATGTAAACAAACAAACAACCCGCTCCGCACTCATCATTTTTATTATTCGTTGTGATAAAATTCGGCAGGCACTATAAACCAATAAGTAGGCAAAACTACTTTCTGCAATTTTGCTATTTATGCGCCATCTCGTATCCCAGAAACACACAACCAGCAAAAATTGGCCCTCTTAAGCATGAAATTTAACTTTATGCGCCACGCGTATAAAACATTGTTTTAAAGTAAATTTCAAATAATATTCGAAAATCGCGATTTTCAGTTTTTTCTCAATAACTTCAAAGTTTTTTAATTTTGTATTTTTGTTTAGAGTAATCTGAATAAATATTCATTCATAATATATATTCATATTCATTCATTTAACCTGAAATAGCGTATATCTCGAAAAATATGCATCGTACAGAAAATATAGTAGCGTCCAAAGTTTAATATTTTTAAGTGCGGAATCGGTTAGAAAATTGAAACTCTTCCACCCCCCCTGGCGTGGTGCAACTTTGAAATCTTAGACAGGAAACCCCATATTTTATCTCATATTCGGAAACTACTTCAAAAGCTATGTACTTTTTATGCGAAACTTTGTTTTCAATTCACGACAGATGACGCTGTATTCATGTGTGATTTCATTAAAAAATTTTAAGAGTATATTTTGAGTTTCAATTGAAATCAATGTTTTATACGCGTGGCGCATGAAGTAAAATTTAAAGTTTAGAAAAGCCGAGTTTGGATTTGGCGTCCAAATCCAAACGCTCAGGCTTTTCTAAACTCGAAATTTTACTTCATGCTTAGTCTGGGAGTGAAAGACACTCGTTGGAAGTGAATTTCAATTGAAAATTTAACATTTTCACAAACATTAACAAAAACAGTGTAACGCAAAGTGTTTAACCATACACGACCATACACGATCATACTCGACCATACACGATCATACCCGACCATACACGAACAAGCACCAGGTTTGTTCGTATCTGTTTTCGGACTTTACGCTTTACAGTGTTTACAGTGTCTTGGCGCATGAAGAAAAAGTTGTTTAATTATTTAAAAAAATTCAAACATGATTACAGCGCCATCTGTCGTGAATCGAAATAATAGTTTCGGATAAAACGTGCATAGTTTTTGACGTAGTATCCGAATATGAAGATTCCTATTAAAGATTTTAAAGTTGCACCACGCCCCGCCTACAGGGGGGGCTGAGGCGTTTCTCACACAAGCATACTTAATTTTGGATTTGCAATTTTTTTTGTACGATGCGTATTTTTTTATGATATACACTATTCCAGGTCAAATTTAACCATTTAACGAAATCCCTATCATTAGTAATAAGAAAGTTACCCATACTGTCCTACTCAAAGCGGGACACTCTGTATACATGTATGTTTTAAATATAAGTTGGCTCTTTATATCGCAATAAACAAGTACACTACAATTCATATTTTATTTTATTTCATTCAAATATACAGGTTACACCATTTACAAAAGAGGTGATTGCTCACCGAGCTTAAATTAAACTTTATGTCGTTATGAAAAAAGTCAAACCTGCAAGCATAGCAATTGGCCGCTATTCTACATATACCGAAGTTCCTGACCTAATCCTTCCGTATTAAAGGTATATATATAAAAGGTACTTCTGCTGCCAACTACTCTACTCGGAACATGAATGCCAAACGAATTAACAAGGGTGGGACCATTGATGATTGGTAACCGAGTAATGCGCAGTGACGGATCGTCAGGGACGGCAGAGTCGGCCGGGCCGTACTGTTAAATTTGATTGAACAAAATTTATAAATTTTCATTTTCTTTGAATAAAAAATTGTGCACTTTTTATAATAAACACATGTAACAGGCTAATTGGTAGTAATATTAATAAGCACTCAGTATAAGGCCGATAAATGCGGGAATTTATTTTCATTTAATATATATTTACTAAGCAACTTCGTATCCGCAAAATCGGCCAGCCGTAGATTTTCAGATTATGAAGATTAATACAAGCGCTACGTCGTCACGAGTGTCAGTGCAGTTTCTGTCGTTACATTTCTCCTGCAGCGTGAACGTACGTCCGCAAATGGTTTACTCGAGTACGGCAAATTTGCCAGGGCCGTACTCGCCGTTCTTCCACACAATACACCGATGTCTAGTGTCGATGCACACTTTAAATTCGGTTATGTTACAGATCACAGATTTTTATTCTAGAACTAGTGGATTTATTTATCAATGTATATCTAATTATTTTCATATTATTCAATTTTTAAAGTAAAATAGGTATTTACTGTAATACAAATTGGTCATTAAGGCCAACAATTGGCCGGTATTAAAAAAACAGTTAAAATATACTTGTCTAATATTTATTTTCAGATATCAGAACATATCTCGCATTTTTAAATATCGTTAAACAACAAATGTAATTTAAAAATGCGAATAATAATTAAATAGTTACCTAATTGTAATTTGAAAAATATTACCTAGGTATTTTAGGTGAATTATGTGAAATATATCAGTGTAAAATGTTATTGTAACTCCGAGAGCATTCTCTCTCTATTTTTGAAAGTCGGGCGAAATGATTTAATTAAAAGTATCGTTTTAGCGAAGTTATTTGGTTCGGTACGGTAGGCCGTTTAGTCTCAGTGCACCGGCGCCAAAACACATTCGGTCGACCCACTTCCTTAGATTACGAGCCGTCACTGGTAATACGTCACTATTTCTTTGTCGTTTTTCGAGATGTTGCACACCGACAGTTTGTAATATAACATCGTAGGCTCCTAAAATATTAAATTTATAAGAGATATAATTAAGAAACTTTCGCTGAATTCTCTTTAAGACCGAGATATCTTTTGCTGCAAAAGGGCACCATATAACAGAGCAATACTCCAGCTGTGGCCTAACCAATGTCTTATAAAGATATAATACTGTTTCGATGTTACTGACATGTTTCTTTTAATAAATCCAAGCTTCCGGTTTACTTTATATGATATAATGAAAATATCAACTAAAAAAGACCAATTACTGGTTAGAACAACCCCCAGATATTTAATTTGGTATACCCGATTTAGTGGAATACCACCGAGATTATAAGCACTTCGCATTGCAGTTTGTTTTCGCGAAAAAGATATAGTGAAACATTTGGCGATATTTATTCCCAGTCTATTCGAGATACACCATTGGCTCAATCTATTTATATCCTCCTGCATATTCTGCGATTCAGTGTAATTTTTAATACTAAGAAATACCTTCATGTCGGCGGCATACAGGGTGTCCCCGAATGGTCTGTACAACGCTCTACCACATATTCTCTGAAACAAAATAAGACGATTTAACTAAACTTATCTCTATCCAAAAGTGATTCCTAAGCCATCTACGAGGCCTCAAAGATATTATTTTTTTTTTTCATTATTTTTCAAATATTTTTATTTTGGACTTAGGTAAGAAAACCTAATTTGGCACATTTAATTACATTGATACCATGCACTTTTTGCGATATGTTTCTTTATCCTACGTTTAAAGTAAGTGGTCAAACTAGGACCATCGACTTCTTAAAATACCTATATCTTTTTATTCAACAGGTCAAATCATAAGGAATACTTTTTTTCTGCAAGATCATTCAATTTTACGTTATAAAATTTTGCTATTTTCCCCACAAAAAAAATATTTTTATTTGTCAAAACAACAAAGAAATAAAATTCTAAAAAAAAACTGATTCTTTATTTACAAAAATAGAAATTGAGACACCTGTGAAATTCAGTTATCGGTGATTTTGTGACAACGTCAGTCATGTACTCAATTAATGAATTAACTGATATTGTTTTAGGTTTTGGGTTTTGTGAAGGTAATGGCCGCAAATGTGTAAGAGTGTACAGTGAAAGATTTCCAAATCGCCGAATACCAAACCATCAAACATTTGCTTCCATAGAAAGGCGACTTCGAGAAACTGGCCGCTTAGAATACTCTGCGAGGGATTGTGGTAGAAGACGCACTGTACGAACTGTGGATGTTGAAGAAGAGATTTTAGAACGGATAGATGAAGATCCATCTAAAAGTACCCGGCGTTTAGGTGCTGAACTAGGCGTATCTAAAAATGTTGTGCATAAGGTGTAGTAGTAAGACCAACTGCTATACCCATATCACATTCAAAAAGTTCAAGAGCTAATGCCTCAGGATCACGATAAGCGACTTCAGTTTTGCTAATTTATTGTTAATAACCAAATTGATAATTTGAATTTCGCCAAGACAATTTTGTTTACAGATGAAGCGTGTTTTACCCGAAGAGGTATAACAAATCTTAAAAATGAGCATGTTTATTCCGAAGATAATCCACATGCAACTAAAACCATGCATTTCCAACGGCAATTTAAAATAAATGTTTGGGCCGGTATAGTAAATGATATTATTGTAGGACCAGTAATTTTACCACAAAATTTAAACGGAGAACAGTACTTACAACATCTTCAGGAATTGCCAGTCTTACTGGAGGATGTGCCGCTTTTACTTAGGCGTGATATGTGGTTTATGCATGATGGGGCTCCACCTCATTTCACTTTACCAGTGCGTACTTTTTTAAACCAAAAGTATCCCGGTAAATGGATTGGGAGAGGCAATGACGCACCAGTGCCTTGGCCTCTACGTTCCCCGGATATCACCCCAATGGACTTTTTTTGTGGGGAACTATTAAATCTATTGTTTATGGTAAGCCCATAAATACGCACGACGAATTATGGGCGCGAATACAGAATGTGTTTCAAACAGTTAAAAACAATGTTGGTGTTTTACAACGTGTCCATTTTAATTTTTTGCGACGTGTAAATTGTTGTATTGCTGAAAATGGCAATCAGTTTGAACATTTGTTGTGAAACTAATAAATTTGTGTTTATTGTTAGGTACCTATCTTTATTTCTACTTTGTTAATTGTTTTGAGAAGCAAAATATTGTTCATAATTTTATTACTTTTTTTTGACAAATAAAAATATTTTTTTGTGGGGAAAAAACCAAAATTTTATAAGAGACCAAAAATACGTAAAATTGAATGATCTTGCAGAAAAAAAGTATTCCTTATGATTTGACCTGTTGAATAAAAATATTTAGGTATCTTAAGAAGTCGATGGTCCTAGTTTGACCACTTACTTTAAACGTAGGATAAAGAAACATATCGCAAAAAGTGCATGGTATCAATGTAATTAAATGTGCCAAATTAGGTTTTCTTACCTAAGTCCAAAATAAAAATATTTGAAAAATAATGAAAAAAAAAAATAATATCTTTGAGGCCTCGTAGATGGCTTAGGGACCACTTTTGGATAGAGATAAGTTTAGTTAAATCGTCTTATTTTGTTTCAGAGAATATGTGGTAGAGCGTTGTACAGACCATTCGGGGACACCCTGTATAGTAGGCACTACCCTGGGAAACGTCGTTTATAAATATATTGAATAATAAAGGCCCTAGGTGGGACCCTTGAGGCACACCTGAGGTAACTTTAATAGGGATTGATATTAGATAACCAATACGAACAGATTGCGTTCTGACTGTTAGATACGACTCAATCCAACTTAATAAACCACCACCAATACCAATATGGTGAAGCTTCCGGTTATATGGCTATAACGAATTACAAAAGTTATTTATAAATTCTTAAGTGTTATAACATGTATGTGCGTTTTAATTCCTTTACAGTTTTTTAATGAGTAATAATGACTTGACAAAATTTCCACTTCTAGCATAAACTTAATTTAACAATCGCCTTTTATAATGTTTATTCATGATTTCTAAATTCATCGTATGAAATATGCACATTTCCAATAGTGTGGTTTAATTAATTAACCATGTATCTTCGCTTAAAATAAATGTTACAAAAGAATAAATAAACGTGTTGGTAACGAAAAAATTTAAAAGTAAAAATGATTGAAAATTTGGCCATCGATATGATAATTCAGTGGACCTGGTTCGAATAAGTGCGAACAGTTTAGCTTACCGGTGGACATGTATTGTTTTAGTCGGAACTCGGCAGACGACTAACAACAAATATTTGTGATTGAACATAACACTAGGTTTTTAAACGAGGATGGTTTGTAAGTGACGATATAATTAAATAATACAGCATGATGAAGTGTGCAACTGTGATTTTGTTTTTGTATTGTTATATTGATCGGACTTATACTAATAGAATTGGTAAGTAATTTTCTCTGAAATTGCATTCAATTTTCAATGTAATGATTTACAAGAACTGCACAGATTAATTATATTACATATGTAAATTGTGTTCAAAGAAAATCAATCAAAAATATGTGTTGTCTAGTAATTATGAGACACCCTGCATATGCAAAAATAATAATATAAAAAAAAATATTCGTTGCAACTTATATTTAAAATTGTTTTTCGCATTGTTAATATTAAGTGAGTTATACAACTTTCCGTCCTCGGTGAAACACCCTGTATATATATTTTTTAAGTTCACTTAGATTGTTTCACTAATAATTTATTTAATTTTCAACTACTTTACAGCAGGGTTGTTATGTTTAAAACACTTTGATTTAAAACAGTGTTTTAAACATGTTTAAAAACAGCCGTCGTGTTTTAAACGGTTTTGTTTTAAACAATCTTAAATTTGTTTAAAAGATGTTTTAAACGTTAAATATGTTTAAAACGTTTTTTTAAATTTTATTTTAAATTTGACAAATCATATATTATACTACTTCATTAACATTTTTTGTTTACATTTTAAAATTTTAGCTAAATTATTGAAGATATATCAAATTACATTATTAAACATTACATTTTATTACAAGAAAATATCAAATATATGTGCATAAATGTGATTTTTAAATGCTAGGAATTCTTATTTCAGGTCTACATATGCGTACACTGTAAGTTTTACGACATTCGTTGTTTTTTTTTAAGATTTTAATTTGAATTTTTAGACGAGGGTTTCCACTCCCAGACTAAGCATGAAGTAAAATTTCGAGTTTAAAAAAGCCTAAGAATTTGGATTGGCCGCGTAGCGAAGCGGAGCGGCCAATCCAAATTAGGCTTTTCTAAACTCGAAATTTTACTTCATGCGCCACACGTATAAATCACTTAAATATCGCAAAGTTTAAAATATACGGCTTTAGCAATCCAATATACAGATGTGAATAAAACGTGAGTCAAATTCTGCGCTGAACAAATTGTTTAAAACAGTGATTATAGGCAACCCAATAACTCTATCGTATATTAGGTTGCCTATAATGGTTGTGGTATGTTTGTGTTTTTGAACTTCACTGTAAATCAGTGTTTTTAAGCGTGGCGCATGACGTAAAATTTCGAGTTTAGAAAAGCCTAATTTGGATTGGCCGCTCCGCTTCGCTACGCGGCCAATCCAAATTCTTAGGCTTTTCTAAACTCGAAATTTTACTTCATGCTTTGTCTGGGAGTGGAAAACACTCGTTAAAAGCCTCAAATTAACCGCGATTAAACAACGAATTCAGGCAAATTTAAAAAAACGCTGTAATTATCGAGATATGTATACTTAAAAGAAAAATGCCCTGTATGTTTTGTTTTAAATACGTTTTAAACATGATTTAAACATGTTTTTAATTGTTAAAGTTTTAAACGCTGTTTCAATAAAAAAAAACACGTTTTATTAAAAAAAACTGTTTGTTTTAACTAAAATGAAAAAAAACGTTTTTTTAACAACCCTGTTTTACAGTGAAGACGCGAAGGTTGGAACAAATTCATTTGAAAATTGGGGGTTTGTTTTTTTGAAACATGCTGGAATACGTCGATTTTTATTTCTGGCTGCGGTTTTTTTGATTGTAAATTCATAGGTACAGGGTGAACCAAAAATAAGTTACGACCATTAACTTAATTTTTTCAAATGCAAACACCTACTTTTTATTTCGATTTTGAATCCTACGTCAAATTCTAAGTATGTTTCATGATATTGAAGTTATTGAATAATTTACGATTGATAATAACTAAGACCTATTTCTGAGGGTTTTTTGTAAATCGAGCAAAATGTTAAAACGTGTGTTTATTTTGCTTTTTTTAACGAATGGCCAGCTAGGCCTCCAGACCTAACCCCATTAGATTTTTATCTATGGTGTTATCTGAAATTAAAGTCTACTACAATCTACCGGAAAGTATTCGAGAATAGAATTAGAGCCCAAAAATAGAAGAAAACCGGCCACAAACGTTAACTGAAGTTTTACAAACATTTAAAGATCGACTTGCCTATTGTTAGGAAGTTAACCCTTTTGGCACTGACGGTGGCATTTGCCACCAATAAAATTTGGTAAACATACTGTGAATTATTCTTTTAAATATACGTACATGTATGTATGAGCTGTAAGTTTTCCGAGAATCGTTTGTTTTTTTTAAATAGTGTAATTTGAAGTCTTAAACGAGTGTTTTCCACTCCCAGATTAAGCATGAAGTAAAATTCGAGTTTAGAAAAGCCTGAAAATTTGGTTTGGCCGCTTCGCTTCGGGACCAAACCAAAGTTTTCTAAACTCGAAATTTTACTTCATGCTTAATCTGGGAGTGTAAAACACTCGTTTGAAAGTTTAATTTGAAATATTTGTAAAAACAACGAATATCTGAAGATTTACAGCGTATACAGTATATAGAGATATGTATACTTAAAAGAAAAACTCTCTGTATATCTGAGGTAGTAATAAATAATATGCAGTGTACAAAACATTTTTTTGGGCACCAGAAAAATTCCAGGGCTGAAATGGTTGATGGTCAACAATTTGATTAATTGGGTTTATTGTTTTGTTTTTTAATAAATACTTCCACAGAAATGTTTGTGTTGTAAATTTCTTAGAATTCGATGCAGGATTCAGAAATTAAATCAAAAATAGGTGTTTGCATTTGAAAAAATGAAGTTGATGGGCGTAACTTATTCTTGGTCCGCCCTGTATACCAGCGAACTCGCAGCCTAACTTCAGGGTCGGCCAGAGACCCAAGGTAATATGTATCCGTTATTGAAAGGTGACTCTGTTGTGCAATTTCTTGTATTTATAAAGCGCAATCCCAACCTCAAATTTTGTGTGCCTTGGCGCTTTGGCCGACCCTGAAGTTATCCTGCGAGCCGTCGCTGCTGTATACATGAATTTACCATCAATAAAACCGCAGCCAAAAATAAAAATCGACGTCCAAGCGTTTTTCCAAAAACACGCCTCTGAATTTTAAATTAATTTGTTCCAACCTAAACGTCCTTCACTAGGTGTCAGTAGATCAGGTTGAAAATTAAATAATGTAACATTAAAAAGTTAGACATCTACGCACTTTTAATGTTACATTATTTAATTTTCAACCTGATCTACTGACACCTAGTGAAGGACGTTTAGGTTGGAACAAATTAATTTAAAATTCAGGGGCTTGTCTACAAAAAATTTGTCTTACAAAGACTAAATCAAACTAATTAAAACAACTACTTCCCGAGCTAATGCCCCGACGGCCATTGCATTATACAACAAGTGTTTGCTGTTACATACAGTAACATATGTATATTTGCAGTAGGTTTTAGGTTAGGTTAGGTTAGCAGAAAGGTTTGCAATAGAAAATAGTCTGGGGCGAATTGTGGAAAACTAAATGTGACGTGGACGAGATGTAATGGTGGTGAAATGCGTGGGGCGAAATCAGGGGCAAATTTACCATAAATCTCCAAATGTAGTTACGCATGTCCTAGCCCAACTTCAGAATCTACCATCTAATCTAACTTAATCTCTAGCTAGGGTTGGGTTAGCCAGTCACATAACCTAACACTATCCAGATTTGTAAATGATGTTATGTCATATGTTACTGTTTTTCGATTATATTGATTCTTAATTTGTTTGGTAAAGTTTTTCAATTTGAAGCTTGTAACGAGTATTGTCCACTCCTTGATTAAGCATGATGTAAAATTTCGAGTTTATAGAAGCCTGAAAATTTATGTTTGGGCGTGGAGGCCTTTCTAATTTGTGACTATAGTTTCAACTATCTAGTGGTCAATATCACTTTTAGTTTGATAATGACTACTAGATAGTCGAAACTATAGTCACAAATTATGTGCAAAATACAGTGGTTAAACAAACTAAATAGTGTTTGTTCACGACAATCTTATAATATATCCCTTATTTAATTGTGTGGGCAGCATAAATGGGGTATATTTAACACTCAAGTACATTAAACACGGGATTTGCGTGTTTACTGTGCTTTTTTAACACGAATATAAATAAGTGCCTTGTTCGATTATTTGCCGCTATGCAGTAACAGCGCTGTGCTAGTCAAATCAGCTTCTATCCGTCGCGAGTGTTTTTTAAAGCGGAACAAACGTTAACACCCTGAAAACTCCATTCAAACCGAAGAGTTCGTTTTTTGTGCAAAGAGCGTGTTTGTATGTAACTTAGGCAAAAAGGTAGACTGTGAGAGTATTATTTTATTGTTGAACGATTGTTCATATTTGCGTTAAAGTGGAATTAACCCTATTACACATTCAAATCATAATACCACAATCTGTCATCATTTATCTGTCAAATTATTTGAAAACAAAACCGACAATTAAAACTGACGCGTATTCGATAAATATATATAATAAATGCTGTGTTATATATTATTATTTTCATGAACAAATTATAATGTATAACTCGCATATAATGGCTATTAATCACTTAAACGACTTGCTAGACTCGCCTTCGGCTCGTTCCGCAAACATCGTTAAAGATCGTATACTTGATTCTTACAAATTACTTGAATTGCTGGATTCTAGCTTACTCGATTATTAAGCTACTCGATTAATGAGATTTTTCAAGTATGCGCCTCATCAATAAACTATTTAAATTAGTAATACATTTGTAAACACTTCCTAGACCTTTGGAAAGGATGAATACTAACAATGTTCATCATAAAATCCGTATAATTCTAATCCAGCGACGATTCTATATTATAAACAAAACAAATATTTACAATATTCATAAACATTTTGTCTGCATTTCTAGTAATCCGGACCAATGACCAGCAGGGAAGAACAGAATATCAATTCTTTCCACTAAAGACGAACGTCCTCCAATTCTCCGTAAAGGCCACAAACGACATCCACGTTTGCCTGACCAACACGAACAACTTAGACGGTGCCTTCTACGAGATAGTTATCGGAGGATGGTGGAACTCGAAATCCGTAATCAGGAAGGACAATGGCGATCATCAAGTGGAATATCTGGACAGAGTCATAAAACTAAACAAATTCCAAACGTTCACTGTAACACTTGATCACGTAGAGGGGAGCATTGAGGTGGCGAAGCGACCTAATGATCCTTTCATGTACTTTAAAGATCCCGACTACGTGAAGATGTCGTATTTCGGGATTTCCACCGGTTTCGGCTCCAAGGGAGAATGGAATTTTGACTTTGATATGTTTTATTGTAATTGTAGCAGGTGTTCGTGATGTTTATGTAAAGGAAAAAAGGTGTTATTAATAAATATTTCTTTTATTCAAATATTATATCCAATACCGCACAGACAAACTAAATTTTCAGGCTTATCTAAACTCGAAATTTTACTTCATGCTTAATCTGGGAGTGGAAAATACAAGTTTAAGAAAAGAAAAAGAACATTTCCCTGTATATGTTATGGTTTATAATTATTCATATTCATCCGAAGCAATCAGATACAGGGAGCTTCTTTTACGTATGCGTATTCCAAATTCAGTCTATTTTCTGTAAATCTTTAGATATTCCTTGTTTTTTTTTTAATTCAATTTGAAGCTTTAAACGAGTATTTTCCACTCCCAGACTAAGCATGAAGTAAAATTTCGAGTTTAGAAAAGCCCCGTGAAAATTTGTCGAGGGTCGCGCAGCGACCCTCGACAAATTTTGACGGGGCTTTTCTAAACTCGAAATTTTACTTCATGCGCCATGCGTATAAAACACTAAAATATTGTGAAACTTATGTATATTCGAACTTCACTTTAAATCTGTGTTTTATAAGCGTGGCGCATGAAGTAAAATTTCGAGTTTAGAAAAGCCCAGAAAATTTGTCTCAGGTCGCTGAGCGACCCTCGACAAATTTTCACGGGGCTTTTCTAAACTCGAAATTTTACTTCATGCTTAATCTGGCAGTGGAAACACATGTTTAAGAAAAGTAAAAGAAAATTTTCCTGTATATGTTTTATATGCGTTTACTATCCCACTGAGCAAACACATTCAAATAATATTTTATCAACAATAATACAACGTTAAATGTTGCTACAATGTTGATAAAATGTTATTTGTTTGTTTTTTGCTCAGTGGGTTGATGCTAGGTTAGGTTAGAGTTTAAGGAATAATAACATTAGTAAATTAATTAAAATTCAGTAGTCAAAAACAATATAAATAATTTATATACAGATTAATTTAGAAAACCTATAACTTTTTTATAAATTGATCACTGAGCAAATAACATTTAAAAATTGAAAATGTATAGTTCACTTTAAAAACAATATTATGTTGTTCTTCTGCAGATAAATTTAAAAAAATAAGTTTCGTAACTAAATATTGTTTTTAACATTAAAACACTTTTCTATTATAAACTTGTCTTCCAAACATATATTTTAAAAATTTACCGGCGAAAAACACTGCATAGTGAAGGAAAATCATAGCTCCCAAGCTCATAAGGACTCCATAAACTATCACCAGGATTATCACTAAACTCACTAGCCTGAAGTAAATTCCATTGTTATCACTCGAGCAGATTATAAAGATGGCCCCGGAACACATCAGCAGGAAAGCCCAGAAACCGAAATACACCTTTTTTGGGAAAATCCTCACGGACTTGGCTATTTCTACTCCGGCTAAAAGTAATTCCAAACACGCACGGATTATTGTGGATGCCATGTTTAATAATTTATTCGTGTTTTGTGTATCTGTGTACGGAATATAAAGGTTACGCTTTTTGCATGTATCAAACATTTAATATAAACTCATCGACGAAAAAAAAAGATTATTCGCGCTCTAATTTTAAATAGTTAATTGATAAATTATTTAAGCATTTAGTTAGGTATTTTATTTCAATAGCTAATCTAACTACGATTTGTCTGATATTTACACATGTACGTCAGTGGCGGCTCGTCCATAAGGGCTGCGGGCCTTATGGTAATATTTTTTTGTAGAAATGAACGAAAAGACAAACTTCGTAAAATATCTACATAGTGTACAATATTCTAGCTTGACACTGCATGAAAAAAGTTATTAAAACTTTTAATTGATTATTGTTCGCAGAAAATTATTTAGTCAAGTTTTAGAAGTAATTGATTGGTGTAAGTAATGTCTGTAAGTTGTATAAAAATCTGAAGTTTATTTTTTTGTCTTGAAAGCAGATAAAATAGTTTGACACTGCATGAAAAAAGTTATTCAAACTTTTCATTGAGTATTGTTCGCAGAAAATTGTCTGTAAGTTATCAAGAAAGCAGATAAAAATGATTGGTGAAATTAAAATATTGTATTTAGCATTGATTATAAAATTTTCTAAATGGTCATATTTTATATTTAATTTCGAAACCAATCTCGATTTGCTCGCGCGCCCCGGTAAATCCAAATTTTTAGGCTTTTCTAAACTGGAAATTTAACTTCATGCTTAATCTGGTATTGTAAAACACTCGTTAGAATTTCTTAAGGACTTGAATTAAATTGTCTAGCGTTAATAATAAATAAATGGCTGAATAATAGGCGAGTTTACGGGTGTAATCATAATCTTAATTATAATTATACTAAACCATTGATTATATAATAATATTCTCTTTATTCAATGACTAAACTGAAAACTGTTTCATTTCATCATTATCATCAAAAACCGCTAAGAACTTGAAAATTACCGAAAACCGTAAAGAATTTATGAAAAGTGAATTTTTTAAATGTAACGAAAATTTTGAAATTCACAAAGATAGTCCAGATTTTAAGAATTTATGAAAGCAATCAACATTTTTCAAAAATTAAGGAAAACCTATAAGATTTACGAAAACCGTCCAAATTTTTAAAAATTAACGGAAATCTTGGAGATTTTAGAAATGAACCTAAATCTCGGGAATGCACAAAAAGATGCTAAGTATTTAAAAATCAATCAAAATCGTAAAATTTTATGGAAACCGAAAAACATTTTAAATTTAACAAAAATTGAGATATTCACGAAAACTACCAGGATTTTGTCAACTGGCGAAAAGTCAAGTGTCGACATTTTTAAAATTAATAAAAATCTATGAAATTTATGATAATCGTCAGAATATTGAAAATCAAGAGAAAATCTTTTCGGGTTCCTTTTGTTTTTCGACTTACGGCAAAACCATTTTACAAATAAAACGACATAAATATTACAAATAACAACCAAAATCCTTGAATTTCATAAAAAAATTCGGCATTTTAAAATTAACGATTACTTAGGAAACACATGAACATCTTGAAAATTCATGAAAAGTATTAAGTTTTTTTTATTAAATTAACGGAAATCTTGGAAATTCAGGAAAATTGTCCACGTTTCTAATTTTAGTAAAAATTAAGGAAATTTACGAAAAGCGTCATGATTTTAAAAATGAACTAAAAACTTCGTTTTTCTTGAGTTTCTGAAATTTCCGGTATTTTTTTAAATTCTGACGTTTTTTTTGTGAATTTCCTAGATTTTCGTTAATTTTAAATATTCTAACACTTTTCATGACATTTCGTTAATTCTTAAAACCCTGGCAGGTTTTGTAAATTTTCGGTATTTTCAGGATTTTTATTGATTTTTTCTGCTGCCGTCCCGAAAATAAAATTTTCGGTATGATGTATTAAATCGAAAGTACCACTTTACAAAAATCGTACGTATTTTCAAGACGTTTTTCTTCACTTTCGGAACGATTTCTTTACTTTAGGGACGATTTTAGGTATCTATGTAAGGTACGATTCACGAGAGGTGTCCTTGATTTATAGTGCTTTCTGCACCAATACATGTAATACGAAAATAGTTTGATGTCATCAGATTACGAGTGTGAAAAGAGATAGAAAACTTCATAATATGTCGGCTATGGTTTTTAGATGGAACATGCGAAAACGTATGTTCCGGTATGCAGCTCTAAAATTTTAGGGTTAAACGTCACATTTTGACAATGTCTTTGTAAAACTAAATCAGCAAAAACCCAGCTACAAATCATTTTAATTAATGTGCACAATCGTTTTTAATGTGAGTTTAAGTGGTATCATTCCAATTTCCACATCTACTTAATAGCTCAGGTATTTACAGAAATAAATAATGCATTTATGTTGATTTTGTGTAAGCTCAAAAGAAAATGTTAGTTGAATCGAATGCGCATTCAGTAGATTTGGCAAATAGTCATCGGATTAATCCATTAATACAGGGATTTTTTCTTTTAAGTATACATACAGGGAATTTACTATTAGGTATACATATGCATACGCTTTTTTCTTGAGAGTTCAGTTTGAAGCTTAAAACGAGTGTTTTCCACTCCCAGACTAAGCATGAAGTAAAATTTCGAGTTTAGAAAAGCCTGAAAATTTGGTTTGGTCGCGTAGCGCAAAGCGCGGAGCGGCCAAGCCAAATTTTCAGGCTTTTCTAAACTCGAAATTTTACATCATGCGCCAAGCGTATTAAACACTGAAAGCATTGAAATATTGTGAACGAGTAAACTTCGCTTGAAATTAGTGTCTTATCCGCGTGGCGCATGAAGTAAAATTTCGAGTTTAGAAAAGCCTGAAAATTTGGTTTGGTCGCTCCGCGCTACGCAACAAAACCAAATTTTCCGGCTTTTCTAAACTCGAAATTTTACTTCATGCTTAACCTGGGAGTGGAAAACACACGTTTAAACTTCAAATTGACTTTTTTTTAAGAAAACAACTAATATTTAAAAATCTACAACAAGTAATTGGGATATGTATACTCAGAAGAAAAAATTCACAAGAAATTGTGGTTTAAAGCTTTTCTAAAAGAAAAAACACTAATATACTCGCGACTTAGACAGTATGTTGCAGATACAACTGACGACATACTCTCTAAAAAATTTGAACCACACATTCCACATCAATGAGTCATAGGAAATCTCTCCCGAATTCCATCATAAGCGGCCTTGACAATAACGTCAACTTTGTATTTAATTATGGCAGCGCTTGTCATATAACATTGGGCCCGTTTATCAGAGACAACAGTTTGGAGTTTACTGCCAACTGTTGGAAAATCCTCTGATGAGATAAATGTTAGTCGTGAACGTGTTTGGGATTTTTGCAATAGTATTATATGTTCAATTAGAAAAAAACCTCTAGAGTGCCACGATTTAATCTTTTTTCAAATTTAAGTTGGCTACACACTTCAGGAATTGACATATAAAACGTTAGACACAATAAATATAATGTATATTTTCAGAGTTGCCAACCTAAAATATTTTCCATAGCACTCTAGAGATTTTTTTAAATTGAACATACGATACAAAATAGACCGACTGTAGTACCGTTCATTAGACACCAACATAGATTACAAACAAATTCAAACATGTTGAATGTTGAACATTTTGATGAGCGGGCCCATTCGTGTGTGTTTTCGCTTTTCCATTCCAAAAAAATGGATAGTAGTGGTGAAAGTGAGGCTGCAGAAAAACTATTGTACGTAACACGATACAAAAGTGATTATACGGGATTAGCAGGATCTTTAATATTTAGACGCCTTTCATGAATTTTTTTATATTTTGACAGCCTTTCTTGAATGGTTTCCAAAATGTCTGATAATTTTTTGTGATCTGTTAACTTTCTGACAATTTACGTTTATTATATATTTTTTTATTTTCGTGAAATTACAAGATTTCCTTCAATTTTTGAACGTTGACGCTTTTAATAAATTTTTAAGACCTTAGACGATTTTAAAACGTTGACACTTTTGGCGAATTTCTAGGATATTCATAAAAATCCATGATTTGAATTATTAATAAAATTCATTTCTTTTCTTAGTATTCATAATTTTATTACTTTTTTCATTAATATCGCATATTTTATTTTATATAAAACAGAAGAAGACAAAATAAGCCACAGACCATTGTCGAACGATTATCTTCCACTCCCAGGATAAGCATTTTAAAATTATATGGCGTCTAGCAATTTTCATATTCTCCTTAAAAACATAACCCTGCGTACACGTAGATTTTCACTTTATGTAAGATGTGTTTGACTTCTTTCTTAATCTAATACAATAGATGGCGTCTAATAAATAACGAGTATCGCATGTAACGACATCGACCATATGGTATCGTTACTAGCGATATATTGGAACAAGAAATAATCGATATAAATATCGATTTTGCATAACAATATCGATATTCCAAGATATCGATATACAGGGTGTCCCATTTTAATCTTAACAGGGGAATAAAAAAGTTTTGTGGTTCGGAGAGGGACATCCGATTCTTCCATGAATTTCACCCCCCGACCCTCAAGGGGGTGGATAATAGTGGTAACTTTGAAATCTTAAACGGGAACCCCCAATTTTTATTGCTAATTCAGAAAGAGCATACAAAATTAGGTAGGTTTTACCTTACAACTTTTTTGTTATTTGAATTAGGTGGCGCTGTAATCGACAAAATTTGAACATTTGGATGTTTCCGATAAAACATTAAATTAGTGTTTGGCTAACAATTTATGATTAAAAAAATCCCAAGCCATTTAAAATAAATACAACTTTAATGTAGTCTCACAAAAAAAAACATCTGGCGACGTCAAATCCGGTGATCTGGGTGGCTGTTTAAAAACAATTAAAGTTTTGTCAGTCAGTCGTTTTTGAGCGTTTTCGAAATACCGTACCCTATTTTTTCGCAATGTCGGATTATTTACCGATCAGAGTTATCGATATTATGATGTGTATCGGTCACACAGTATCCATCCACCATCCAATCACTTCAACGACGTGCTCGTGAAGTTGACCTCGGCCGCAAGAGACAAAAGACGGTTTTTGATAACGACAATGTTCCTGATTTGATACTGCTTACCGTGCTCGCGTTGGTTCACCCAAATTCACACCCAGATCACCGGATTTAACAGCGCCAGACTTTTTTTTGTGGGGTTACATCAAAGGTGTTGTATATCGTGAACCGCCAACAACACGTGAAAACATGAAAGACCGCATAAGGGAAGTGTGCAGGGCTATAACCCCTCCTACGTTGGAAGCGACTGTGCTAAGCTTTGAAAAAAGAATAAATATCTGTATTGGGAACAATGGCGGTCACTTCCAACACCTAATAAAACATTGAAAACAGAAAACTTTTGATTCAACAACTGCAAGATTTCCATCTATTAGGAATTTTCTACTAACACAATTTTTTCGGTGAACAATTATTCAAAAATGGTTAAGAGATATTTAAATTTGGGCTGAAAATGTCCATCTCTAATTTCAAAGATTCTCTCTCTGTCTCTCTCTCTCATCTCTCACTTTTCTCACTCATTCACAAGATGTAAAGGTTAGTACATGAAGGTGAATACGTATTTTTCAAACATAGCCCTTGCCCTAACTTTACTTTGACATTTTGATTTTCAATGGAAAAAATTAGGGGTTTCTTTGGAGTCAAAAAACTTTGCACCCTTCCCCACTTAGATGGGCATTCATTTTAAGTGACTTGAGAATTTTGTAAGAATTAATTGTCTTCCAAACACTAGTTTTATGTTTTATCAAAGAAAATGAAGTTAATCAAATTTTTTCGATTACAGCGCCACCTGTTGCAAATATCAAACAAGTTTTCAGGTAAAACCTACCTAGTTTTTATGCTTTCTCTAAATCTGTCATAGAAATTGGGGGTTCCTATTTAAGATTTTAAAGTCACCCCTATTATCCACCCCTTGGGGGTCGGGGGGTGAAATTTATGGAAGAATCGGACGTCCCCCTCCGAACTACAAAACTTTTCATTCGGCAACTTTCTCGATTGGATGCACTCATTTTGAGATATTCCCCTGTTAAGATTAAAATGGGACACCCTGTATATTGAACATCCCTAGCTTAGATGTGTAAAAATGTAAATAATGTTTTTATTGCAAGTATAAAATAATTTATTCTAAAATAATAGTAGTATACAATAAAAATAACTTACGCCCGGTTTCTCCAAAGCATCTTAACTAAATAAAATCGGTCTTATAAATAAGTCGTTCTTAAAGTGTTGCACCAACCATAAATCAGATCTTAAAGTCATAAAAAAGTCCTACATTATAAGACGCCAGAATTGGCGTCTTAACAAGAGGATTTCAACCTAAAAGTTAAAGTGACTTCTAATGTTCCTAACGAATTTGTAAAATAGAAAATAAATTATTTTAAGAGTTGGCTATAAGTGGATATAATATAGATTTCGTAGATATGGTAGAGATTGCAGAAGAAAATAAAATAACTTGCCGGCAATACCTAGTCATATTTATCAACGGGATCACTTTTTCCAAAAGTATGATAGCAAGCAGGTTTTTCTAGATTTAGGGTTACAAAAGAAAAAGTATTGAATATTTTCCAACAAGTTTTAAAAATGTTTTCTTCTTTTCAGCAGAAATCTTTCTCATTGCGTGTTACTTCTTTTTCACGGCTGGTTGCCGCATTTGTTGTTTTATTTCCACTATATTATGGATCCACACAAGATAGAGTAGACGAGTCTTTTGTAAAATTCATCCGTGTCCTTTGGCTTTTCTAGATTTTCAATGACACTAAACAATCGGCTACGGCGGATAACGGTTAAAAATAAATTTGAGATTAGATTACATGTCAAATTACATAAAAACGCGACGTTGCCAAGCGTAACTAATTCTTTACTAAGATATGTGTAATTTTTTTTTTTGATGCAACACAATACAAAATTAAGAAGTACTTAAAAAAAACGTATTTTAAGATTCGTTAGAGAAACCGGGCGTTAAAAATTAGTTTAAGTTATAATTTTCGTAATTTTATATATTATGTTTAAAGTGTGCAAACTATAAGAAGCGTAAGCTTATTTTCTCGAATTCAAATAGTTTTGAATTTATCTAGTTTAAGTTATTTTTATTATATATTTACTACTATTATTTTAGAATAAATTATTTTACAGAGGTTTTTCTATTGTATTTCACTTTATATCTATTGTATTTCACTTTATATCGAATATGTTATCTCAAATATATTTCCCATTTATCAAATACATTTCCGTATATACCACTACATTTCCCTATATGTCAAAACCTTATCACAGATTGTCAATTACATTTGACTTCTTAGCAAAATGGCTGCAGTTCCTCAAAAAATGCATTTTAGCAATGAACTAAGAGGACTCGTTATTCGCAGAATGGATGCTGGCGTAAGTAGTGTTACATACAGTGAATTTTCCTTTTAGGTAAACATATGCACAAGCTATAAATTTGTCGACATTCGTTGTTTTTCAAAAGAGTTCAATTGGAAGCTTTAAACGAGTGTTTTCCACTCCCAGACTAAGCATGAAGTAAAATTTCGAGTTTAGAAAAGCCCCGTGAAAATTTGTCGAGGGTCGCGCAGCGACCTGAGGCAAATTTTCTGGGCTTTCTTAAACTCGAAACTTTACTTCATGCGCCACGCGTATAAAACACAGATTTCAAGTGAAGTTCGAATCTACATAAATTTCACAATATTTTAGTGTTTTATGCGCGTGGCGCATGAAGTAAAATTTCGAGTTTAGAAAAGCCCAGAAAATTTTCACGGGGCTTTTCTAAACTCGAAATTTTACTTCATGCTTAGCCTGGGAGTGGAAAACACTTGTTTAAAGCTTCAAATTGAAAAAAACAAAAAATATCTAATGATTTACAGAAAATAGGCTGAGTTTGGAATACGTATACTAAAGAGAAAAATCCCTGTATGTATACATAAATACAAATAAAATATTTCAAGAAGAAAGTTATTGTTACTGCAAAGATGTTTAGCAAAAATATTGAAGGGAAAAGTATTTAGTATATAGTGAAACTCATTTCGTAAATCGGGAAATCTTTCGGCATATATTTGACAAGATGAGAGATATTTGTGATATAGTGAATCTCATTTGATCCATATTGAAATGCAATAGAAAAACCCTGTATATTTGCAATAAAAAAATATCTACTTTTTTATTATTAGATGGTACAAAAACCAAAGAATGGCCCTGAAAAATTATATTATTCAAACAAATCTCTTAAATGATTTTGGCACCTTCCTATTGGTGAGTTAACATTTCCACTCCCAGCATTTTATGGTTTTACTCGTATGAAATATTCACATTTCCAATAGAAAGGTCAAATTAATTAACCGTGTATCTTCGGTTAAAATAAATATTACAATAGAACTAAATCACGCGGATTATTCGACTAATATTGCTAGAAATTTCCACGAATAAATAAAAGTGTTATTAACGAAAGAAGTAAAAAGTAAAAAAAGATTGGAAATTTGGCAATCGATATGATAATCCTCGTAAATTCCATTGCCAGTGAAACTGGTTGGAATAACCAAGTTCGACCAGTTTTGCTTTATGGTGGGTATGTATTGTTTTAGTCGGAAATCGGCAGACGACTAACAACAACAAATATTTGTGATTGAGCATAAGACTAGGTGTTTAGACGAGGATGGTTTATAAGTGACGATATAAATAAATAATACAGCATGATGAAGTGTGCAACTGTGATTTTGTTTTTGTATTGTTTTATTGGTCGGACTTGTACTAATAGAATTGGTAAGTAGATTTCTCTGAAATTAATTTGCATTGTAATGATTTACAAGTATTGCGCAGAATAATTATATCACACCAATAAATTGTGTGTTTGCTCGGTGGGAATATTTCAAACTCTATTATAATCTTATAGTATTTGTTTTGTTGAAAATATTAGCTATTCGTAGAGATACAATTTATAAGAATTTATTGTATATAAATGCAAACAAAAACATTGTCTTAATAAATTGATAAATATTAAAAAGACAGTTCTAAAATTCCACTAATCATGCTATTCACTGCAGCCCTTAAAATTATCTTAATATTCTATATAAATAAGGCAAATGAAATAACGCAACATTATTAATTTTTTTAAACTTACTAACTAAATCCCACTGAGCAAACACATTTAAGAAACGTTTCATCAACATTAAAACAAAGTTTAATGTTATTACAATGTTGATAAGATGTTATTTGTTTGTTTTTTGCTAAGTGGGAAATAAGCTAATTTTTTACATTGTATTATTTGATCTGGTTTGACAATGTATAAAGAAAAAGGTAAAATTTTGTTAGTTCAATATTTCGATTATTTCTCGTTTTAAAAAGAGTGTTCAAGTTTTTTTTCAGTGTGTTTTTAAATTCACAAATGTCAGTGTTTTATATTCGTAGCGCATGAAGTAAAATTTCGAGTTTAGAAAAGCCTGAAAATTTGGTTTGGTCGCGTAGCGCGTAGCGCTACGCGACCAAAACAAATTTTCAGGCTTATCTAAACTCGACATTTTACTTCATGCTTAGTTTGGGAGTGGAAACACTCGTTCGAAACTTTAAATTGAACGCTTTTATAAAATCGACGAATGCCTGAAAATTTACAACGTATACATTATGTATATTTAAAAGAATCATTCCCAGTATATAAAATAATAAGTCATTTATTTTATAGAAATCATAAAAAGAATTAAAGAATTTTACCTAAAATCAACTTTTTGAGTTAACTCTATAATTGCTCGGTTGTTATTGGGTTAAAGTGTTATAAAAATGAGTTATTAAAACTTACACTTTCTGCAGTTTTACTTATATTGACAAGCCTATTTTTATTAATATACCTAAAACACACTTTTAAAACTCTTCGAACCGTATTATACGTTGCTTAGTGGAATCCTAAAATTGTTTTTTAATGCCTGGTCTTTATAGTACTTGGATTCTTCTGAATATCAACTCTTTACTAAATTCCCACTGAGCAAATCCATTTAAATAATGTTTTATCAACATTAAAACAACGTTTAATGTTGCTACAATGTTAATATAACATTATTTGTTTGTTTTTTGCTCAGTGGGTTATTACAGATCAATGGAATTATAAATTAATTGAATATTAACTATTATTAAAGTTCAACGGGATTACTAATTACTTCAAATAATAGTAGTGCTAGTTTCTAAGTTCAATGAACAGACCTCAAGGATAGTAGACAGATTTGAAAGTAATGACTCCAGTCATTAAATTATGTTTTGTCTACTACATAGACATGCTTTATAGAAAATTATGCAATTATATTTTGCAGTGTAACCCATTAACGGCTGAGCAGTTATAGAGTTGACTCTAAAAGTTGATTTAAGATCAAATTCTGCACTTCTTTTTATGATTTCTATGAATTGATTATACGTGCGTTGTTTAATAAGTTTGGTAAATTTCTATGAAATGATTAAAAAATCCATTTTGTGACGTGACACCTAGAAAGATCTACTCTCCAGACTAAATTTTAGCCAGAAGCCAGTATATTTTGGTAATCGTTTGAAACGAGTGGCTGAGCGGTTTCTACAAAACCTGTAAAAAACGAATTCCATGCAGCAGCGACGGCCCGCAGCCTAACTTCAGGGTAGGTCACACAAAATTTGAAGTTGGAATCGCGCTCTATAAATACAAGGAATTGCACAACAAAGTCACCTTTCAATAACGGATACATATTACCTTGGGTCTCTGGCCTACCCTGAAGTTAGGCTGCGAGCCGCCGCTGCCATGCAGTGAGTAAACAATTTTATTTAAAGAAAGCACTGCAGATCAATGCTGAGTTAAGAAGGAGAATTTTCGCTGGTAGTGTGTTTTTAAGGTATGAGACAGCGCTAAGAGAGCAAATTTGCTGAAAGTAATATTAGAACATTGATTAAAACACTTGGTTTGTTTCACTGAAATCAGTGAAACAAACCAAGTGTTTTAATCAATGTTCTAATATTAATTAAATATGTTTCACCACAAGTTAAGTGAGAAATTAATTGATCATATTACTGAAAATACTTTTAATTACACTAGTTTACAGCCAAAATGTACATTCAATGCCACTTTATTTTTGTTTATGTATTTTGGGCTGCTTAACTGGAAAATCACATTATTTTTTTTATGAACAGGTTTTCGAGATATGAATTTTTAAACGTTTCATTTGTTTTTAGGAGGTAGCTTTACATGTTAAGCTTGTATTAGACGACACTATTTTCTTGTTCAAGAATATAGTATACTATTTTCTCTCATGGTGTAATACACAAAATATGATCAAACGCGAATCTTGTACAGTTTTGCATAATGGAAATAGGACATGTTCTATTTGGTACACCATATTAGAAAAATAGTATACTATTTTCTTGTACAAGAAAATAGTGTCGTCTAATACAAGCGTAAGGCCAAGAAGAACATTATTCAACACATTCAATTAATCGATTGCTTCTTTTTGACACACACAATTGAACAACAAACAAAGCGCAATAGTCAAAACTAGAATGATAACAAATGACAAGAAAATATAAGCAACGAACATGAAACCTCATGAAATTTGGTTTCGAGGAAACCTATCTTTTTGATTGCGTGAAACAAGTTTCATGAAACCAAATGAAATTACAAATTTAAGAAACCTGTTTCTTATTGTTTACATATAGATCACACTTTAACGAAGAAATCTAGGTATTGATGAAGAAAATCTATGGATAAATACCGGAGTTATAAGCAATTACAAACATTAAAATTTTACTTAATATAATAGCAGACTATTTATGATTTTCAACTTTTTATTTAACTCACTACAATTGTTTCGCTACACTGTAGCTTCTTCAGGTGAAGAAATATAATATTATATTTCTTCACCTGAAGAAGCTACAGTGTAGTGAAACAATTGTAGTGAGTTAAATAAAAAGTTGAAAATCATAAATAGTCTGCTATTATATTAAGTGATAATGGATTTTCAAAAAATAAGTGCCTTAACAATCAACGAGATTAAAATTTTACTCTGTTTTGTATTTTTTCTAATCAATTTTTTGACAATATCTCAAAAACGGAAGAAGATATTTTAAATTTGTTTTCAGATTATTATTGGGCCCTAAAATACGCAACTTTTGTCTAATTTAACCTACTCTCTATATCTTCAAACAACGAAGATCCTCATCCATTCTGTCGAAAACACCCTATATATGGTTTCTTATCAGAGAAACCGACCCAGAGAAGAACACAAGACAAAGAACGGGCCAAAATCATTTCGAAACTACTAATATAATATTAAAATTCAATAATAAAAATGAACGAAATAAATTGAATAAATAATTCTATAAAAATAGGGAAGAAAATACAAAAATAGTAAAATTTGAATTTTTGTACCTTTTAACTCAATTGCTCATAACTCCGGTAGTTATTCATAGATTTTCATCATCAATACATTGGGCTCGTTCATCAGAGACAACTGTTGGGAGTTTACTGCCAACTGTTGGGGAATTCCTTGATGACCGGACTGTTAATCGTGAACGTCCTTGGGATTTTTGCAATCCTACGAAATAGGCCGACCGGAGTACCGTTCATTAGATACCAACGTACATCACAAACAAATCCCAACATGTTAAATGTTGAACATTTTGATGAACAGGCCCATTGTTTTGTCGTAAAACTGCGATCTATACGTGAACAATAAGAAACTGGCCACAATTTGACATTTACTATTACTTTCCCCCGTATGTAATACAAAGGGAAAGAAAGTATTGTTTTCGTGAAAATTTTCGAATCAAAAATTTTAGCGGAAATATCCGTTTTGAGCTCCCCTGAGTCGAATAAGACCATTTTTGAAAAATGTCTGTCTGGCTGTGTGTGTGTGTCTGTGTGCGCTGTACCGCAAAAACCGCTAAAGATATCGAGATGAAACTTGAAACTTAAGCTTTTTGTTACAATCGGAAGAACTGAAAAGCTTTTGGTGAAAATCGGAAAACCGGAAGTGGTACTTTACTCTTAGCGTTTTTCAGTTTTTTCAGATTTTTTCAATGAATGTTCATCAAACAAAAAATTCTTTCAAATAAAAGTTGTAGATAATAACAAAATGAAGATGTATTGTTCACTTACTTTTTGTCATAGCACTCTTAGTTTTTGAGATATTTCAAAAGTTGTGTGTTTTATATAGTTATTGATGTGTGACAGTGTATGTGTCAATACAATTGAAAAATGTTTCAAATAAAAGTTGTAGTTATCAAAAAGTTGAAGACATTTTGAAAATAATAATGCTACAAATATTTTAAAAGTGATTTAATACGCAATTTACGGGGGAAAGTACACATCACCATTTTTTGTATGGCGATAGAGTAAATTTTTTTTTGAAAATTTCAAATGGCACCCCCCTAAAAAATTACGGCGTTGTACAGCCAAAACTCTAAATTTTTCATTGGTACAAAAAAAATTACACATTCGCAAATGTCGGGAAACGTTTTCCGTTCCCAAGAGTGCCATGAGAAAACAAAAACACAAATACGGTCAACATAATAGTATGTACCTATTTATTCAACATGATATGAAAAATGCAGATAAAGAAAATTTAACAACTTAAACTAAATGTTCGAAATGACGACCTTCCTGCTGGAGGCATAACCGCAACTTAGACTCACAGGTTCTAGACACTGCCCTAAGGACTTCTGGTGATATACCGCGGAAAGCCGCGCGGATTCTCTCCCTCATATCCTCGACAGTAGTTGCTACCGTCCTGTAAACCTCGTCTTTGATATGGCCCCAAAGGAAGAAGTCAAGGGGAGTGAGGTCTGGTGATCTTGGCGGCCACCTAACAGGACCCCCACGACCAATCCAGGAGTCCGGAAACGTTTCATCGAGAAATTCCCGAACGACACGGCTATTATGTGCAGGAGCTCCATCGTGCTGGAAAACTATCTGTCGTAGAGCGGCTAGAGGGACATTTTCCAAGAGATCATCCAAGTCGTCGCGAAGGAACCTCAAATAACTGTTGCCGTTCAGGTGCCCCTCGATGAAACAAGGACCCAAAAGGTGTTCTCCAAGTATGCCTCCCCAAACATTCAGCGACCATCTTTGCTGGTGGTTTATCATTCGCATGGCTTGTGGGTTTTCATCGGCGTAATAATGGTAGTTGTGGCGATTGACATGCCCATTTCTATGGAACGTCGCTTCATCAGAAAATAATACGCGCATAAGAAATGATTCCTCCTGCTCAATTTTGTTGATAGCCCACAAGCAGAAATCTTGCCTCGCATGAAAATCTTGAGGTTGCAATTCTTGGTGCAGTTGAATCTTAAATGGAAGGAATTTGTACTTTTGAAGAACACGATGTACGGATCGCGTTGAAATATCGTGATTCCTACTAATATCACGGATACTGGTATGAGGGTCTTCAATAACTGCCTCCAGAACCTGCAGTTCATTATTTTCGGTAAAAACTGTCTTCTTTCTAACTCTCCTTGGCCGTTTCACACTTCCCGTAGTAGTAAATCTCTCCAACACTTTTTGAAACGCACGTTCATTTGGATGTGCCCTGTGCGGATACTCGCAGCGTACACTCGTGACGCCAACAAACAATTCTTGTTACATTCTCCAAGAATAAATATGTCAACCATTTCCTCTTGAGTTCGGAACATTTTTAGAACGTTTATCAAAAATGACTTATGGCTGCTACTGGCGTCTAATAATTTACTTTGACAATTACCAATCTTTTGTTTTCTCATGGCACTCTTGAGAACGGAAAACGTTTCCCGACATTTGCGATGAAATTCCTTTTTTCCCTGAAATTTTGTTATGCAATGTGTAATTTTTTTTGTACCAATGAAAAATTTAGAGTTTTGGCTGTACAACGCCGTAATTTTTTTAGGGGGGTGCCATTTGAAATTTTCGAAAAAAATGACAACATGCGAAGTTCAATCAAAAATTATTTTTTTTCCATAAATTACCGGAAAAAAAATTATGTGAAGGTATACGAGGTCTTAACCTGTACCTCAATTTAAAATTTAGGCGCCGGCGTCAATTAGTTTCTCTACAAAACAATCTCAAAAATAGGGCGCAATTTTGAAAGAAGGGGTTATAACAGCGAAACCGCTAAAGTGAAGGGTATAACATGTTAGATAAAAAAATAAGTACTCTTCGAGCACTTTCCAAATCTGCAATAAAAAATAGGGCATTCTATTTAAAAAACATAAGTTTGGTACGCCACTGGAGTACGGCACGCCACTGATGATTAGAAATATTTTTGAGACATAGCGACGGTAATTATGCACCACTTTGCTCTTAGATTTTTTTCGATAGCTTTTATCGTAAAGGAGCTATGGTCCGAGGCGTCTTAAGTGCCACACCCGGTATATTTTTACATTTTTGGATTGCTCGTTAAAAATAAACACAAGTTTATTCACACAACATTGGGTCTCAGTTGAACCGTTTTTTGTCGAGGGTCGACAAATTTTCTGGGCTTTTCTAAACTCGAAATTTTACTTCATGCGCCACGCGTATAAACCACTGATTTTAAGTGATGTTCAAAATATTCTTAGAAAGTTAAGTACAACTTTCTATTACCACTTTTATTTAAACTTTTAAATGAAGTGATAAAACAAAGTTAAGTGTTAATTATTTAATTATTATTTCGTGTATAGATGTACCACAAAGTGAGTGCTAACCAAGTCAAAGATTTCAAAATATTAGTGTTTAGCAGTATATTTATAATCCTGGTTTAGCAGTTTATTTTTAATTCTGATTTAGAAGTATATTTTGAACTTTACTAGAAATCAGTGTTTCAAGTAAAATTTCGTGTTTAGAAAAGCCCAGAAAATTTGTCGACCCTCGACAAAAAAAAAATGTCTGACCCTCGAAAAAAATTTGTGCGACCCTCGACAAATTTTCACAGGGCTTTTCTAAACTCGAAATTTTACTTCATGCTTAGTCTGGGAGCGGACAACACTCGTTTAAATCTTCACATTGATCTCTTTAAAAAAAAAAGCAACGAATATCTGAAGATTTACAGCATATAATTGGGATATGTATACTTAAAAGAAAAACTCCCTGTACAAATAAGTACTAGAAAACAAAAAAAACAAATCTTGTTTTTGGATTACGTTTTTTATTGCATTTAGTACTCACACATAACGTACTAAATGCAATAAAAAACGTAATCCAAAAACAAGATTTGTTTTTAAAGTACACATTTTGCTAGCTCAGAATTACAAGATGCTGTATGTAGTCCCTGTGAGTTATATTATAACTTTATCTATAGTTGTTGTATTTTTAACAGACTTTAATAAGTCAGCAACATGATACTTTTTATATTTAAAAAAAAACTATTGTCTTGTTTTATTAATGAGTTTCTGTAAACATGCGCCTCTTTAATTATATATTTAAAACATTTGATGTTAAATTAGTAATACATTTGCAAACACTTCCTAGTACTTAGGAAAGTATTAATGCCAAAATCTTTCACATTATACCCGTATAATAGAATATATCTACTATTAACATAACAATTATTTACAATATTCATAAAAAAATCTACATTCTAGTAATCCGAACACACGACCAACATGGAACACAATATCAGTTCTTTCCACTGAAGACGAACGTCCTCCAATTCTCTGTAAAAGCTACAAACGACATCCACGTTTGCCTGACCAACACAAACAACCTAGACGGTGCTTTCTACGAGATAGTCATCGGAGGATGGTCCAACACGAAATCAGCAATCAGGAAGGACAGTGGCGACCATCAAGTGGAATACGTGGACAACATCATAAAACTAAACAAATTCCAAACGTTTACTGTGACACTTGATCATGTAGAGGGGAGCATTGAGGTGGCAAAGCGAGCTAATGATCCTTTCATGTACTTCAAAGATCCTGATTACGTGAAGATGTCGTATTTCGGGATTTCCACTGGGTACGGCTCCAAAGGAGAATGGAATTTCGACTTTGATATGTTTTATTGTAATTGCACCAGGTGTTCGTGATGTTCACGTGGTGGAACTATTTTTTTAATAAACATTTTTTATATTTAGAATAAGTTTTTTTAATAAATATCTTTTAAAGCATTCGTGAATGAACATTTTTTTTATGGATTATTTCTATTTTCTCAAATGTTTTATTAGTTTTAACAAAGGATATAAAATGTTAATTTTGAACAAATGATTATTGACGCAAAATGTTGACATTATACAGGCTCTACCATATGAGGGGCAGTATTTAAATAAACAATACCTACAATTGAAATTACTGTCCCTTTTGTAGATATCGCATGTTCAATAAAAAAAAAACCTCTAGAGTGCCATGATTTTATCTTTTTAAAAATGTATTAGCTAACATACATTTTTACACACTATAGGAATTGACATATAAAACGTCAGACATATTAATTATAATGTATAATTTCAGAGTTGCCAACCTACAATATTTTCCATGGCACACTAGAGGTTTTATTTAATTGAACATACGATAGCTTATAATTAATTAATAATAATAGGCTACACGTTTGTTGTCTCTGGCATTTGCGCACATTGCGTGTTTTCATCGAGATTCCACATAGACTGGTAGTTTTTAAACGATCTCAGTTTAAGTGCCCCTCAGAAACTTCGATAATTGTATGAATCCTTCTTAAATTTGATTACTGAAATTTGACTCCTTTTAATTCTAATTGAGTTGTTTTTATCAGTCGTTATGAATGGTAAGTTTCATTTACCATTCACTCAATAGTAAGTAAAACTCAAGTTCTACTTAGCGATTTGTTATTCATTGCAACTTGGTAAACACAACCTGGTGTCCTGAAAACAGATGTGGTAAGTATTAAATAATGGTCAATCGTGCAAAAAGCATTATAGATGAACATCATGGAATAATTTTTTTGTACCAATTCCAAAAGTAGATTGTTAAGAACAGTATGTAAAGTAAACCAAACGAATATAAAAACAAAAAAATATATTTAATAACAATAATTACAAGTTCTCAAAAATTGATATATTAAATCATACATATACATATATTTATCGTTATAAAAGAGGCACATGCATAATCCGAGTTGACGAACTTTGAGAAAAAACATATTGCACAAACAAAACACAAACTGGCTTCAGTTATATTAAAAAACCGTACAAAAATACACAAAAAAAAACGCTCAGCGCCTTTCCATATTTTCCTGTTTCTTACACTCGATACTCAATTGTTTAACAGCCGTCGCATACTTCCTTTGCAGGTCAATGAGCCCTTGCAATTTATAACTGAGTTGATCACGTTTGTGCTTTTCTTCAGATAAACGCCTGTCGACTTTGTTTTTCGACTGGCGCACGCTTTCCACTATCGATTCGAATTGTTTTAAGAACTCTTCTTTACCGCTATTTGATTGCATCGCCCTGTAGAATAATTACAGAAATTACATAGTTATTCTTTTATTTTTAAAGCCCATTTTAGATGGTTTCTGGATATCTCCTACGCATCCTTACGCAAAGAACAAACAAACATAATTTCTATCTACTTTTTGTTGGTTTATTTGTTTGAATAAATGCAATCATACAAAATAGGCTTTATTTGTGTAATATTTTGGTTATAATAAGTGGTATTACTACTGTTTTTTTTTTAAATCTTTCATCTAGTAAGCATTGGATCTGTTCATCAGCAACAGTTGGGAGTTTACTGCCAACTTTTGGGGAATTCTCTGATGACCGGACTGTTAATCGTAAACGTGTTTGGGATTTTTGCAATGGTACAAAATAGACCGACCGGAGTACCGTTCATTAGATACCAACATACATCACAAACAAATCCAAACATGTTGAATAACTGTATTGTTTCGAGTTTACGTGAAGTGATTAATCACAAATAGAAAGACTGTTATTCCTTACTTCACTTGTTATTTTTATGTTATTTTTATGATACAGTAAAATATCGTAAAGTATCGATATTCAAAATATCGATACTTTTTGATACCAGATATTTTAGATTTAATATTTATTATTATTTAATACTGCAAATAAATTTTTAAAAGACAAATAATTTTATCAGGAATAGTTTAATGACGGTTATGAAATTTTCAAAATTCACCTTACAAAAGAAAAAATATAATAAGTCAATGTTTTATATGCGTGGCGGATGAAGTAAAATTTCGAGTTTGGAAAAGCCTGAATGTACAGGCTTTTCTAAACTCGAAATTTTACTTCATGCTTAGTCTGGGATTGTAAAACACTCGTTAGAATTTCTTAAGAACTCGAAATTGAATTGTCTAGCGTTAGTCACAAATAAATGACTGAATAATAAGCGAGTTTAATATGGGTGTAATTAAAATCATAATGATACTAAACTCAAAAATTACCGAAAATCATAAAGAATTAATGAAAAGTGTTGATATTTTTACGTGTAACAAAAATTAAGAAATTCACCAAAAACCATTTCACAAACAAAATATGATAAATAAATAAACGACCAAAATCTTTGAATTTTATGAACAATTTCGGTATTTTTAAAATTAACGATTATTTAGGAAATTCACGAAAATCTTGAAAATTCATGGAAAGTATCAAGTTTCTTTTCAAATTAATGATAATATTGGAAATTCATAGAAATCATCTACATTTTTAATTTTAAAGGCAATGGCCGATATGAGGAAGAGGCTGGCGAGGATTCAATGGGAAGAGGTCAATACAATGGAGGAGATGATAGTGGGATGTGGAAGAAAAAAGAAGAAAGAGAGAAGAGGAGGGAATATGTGGTTCGATGAGGAGTGTAGGCAGGCGAAGAGGGAGTTGAAGAAGGCAGTGGGAGAATGCGTAAGAAATGGAGAAGAAGAGGGGAAAGTGGTGGCGGCAAGGAAAAGATATGATGGTATATGTGAGAGGAAGAAGCTGCAGAAACGAGGCAGAAATGTGGAAGGTGCTGAGGAGAGGGGAAAGGAAGAGGCAGTTAGGGATATCGTTGAAAGAATGGACAAGGAAGTGCAGAGAAGGTAGTGGAGTGCCAGTGGGGATGGAAGAAGGCAAGCGAGGGGATGGAGGAAGAGTTCACGGAGGAGGAGGTCGAATGGGATGGGCTGAAGGCAGAGATGTGGAAGGAGATTGGGGAAGTAGGAAAGAAGGAATTCAGGGAGGGAGCTACTGAACCAGATGTGGAGGGGAAGAGTGAACATACCGGTAGCATGGAGGGTGGGGAGGATGTGCCCGATACACAAAGGAGGGGATCAGAAGGATGCGGATTGCTATAGGGGGATAACAGTGATAAGCACGGAATATAAGATAGCTATGCTGGTGGTAAAAAAAAAGCTAGAGAAGGAGGTGGAAGGGAAGGGGCTGCTGCCGAAGACGCAGGGCGGTTTATGGAGTGGTAGGGCGACGAGGGAGCAGGCCTTTACCCGGGCAAGAATGGTAGAGAAGGTGATGGAAGAGGAAGGGAGCGTGTATGTGGTGTTTGTGGACCTGAAGGCGGCATACGACGTGGTACCGATGGTAGGATTGCTAGAGTGTTTGAGGAGAAGAGGGGTGAGTGAGGGAATGGTAGAGTGGGTAAGAGAAGTGTGTGAGGAAACATGGGCAGTGGCAAAAGTGGGAATGGAAGAGTCAGAGAAGTTTAGGACGTGGGAGGGGATATGCTGAAAGGGGCGGAGAGGTTTATGGATAAGAGGGGGTTGAGCGTGAATGTTAGAAAAACAAAATGGATGAGATTCAGAAATAAAGGGAGGGAAGGGAGGGTGAAGGAATTAGAGTGGAAGGGGGAGGTGATTGAGAGGGTTAAAAAATTCAAGTATTTAGGGTTTATGTTCAAAGGGACGGGAGGGTATGAGGAGCAGTGAGGTGGGTGCAGGGAAAGGCTAGAACGGTGTGAGGGATAGCGTTGGAAAAGTGGGGGAAGTGGATGGGGAACAATGTAAGAGTGGCGTGTAAAGTATAGGATGCATGTGTGAGGTCAGTGTTAATGTATGGGGTGGAAGTGTGGGGGACAAGAGGGTATGAGTGTATGGAGAGGGAGCAGTTTTGGTTCCTGAAGCGAAGAGTGACGGAATGGATGGAAGAAGATGGGGCCAGGGTAAGGACGCTGGAAAAGTTGGGGGAAGGGAAGGAAAGCAGGAGGAAGAGAGGAGGTAGCGATTAGTGTAGATGTAATGTATTATTATGCCAATAAAGGTATTTTTTTTTAAATTTTAACTTAAGAATCAATAAAGATTAAGTTATCCCTTTCACTGTGGAAGATGCACATATGAATAAGAAAGTAAAACTTAGATCTGCCAATGTTCCACAGTAAAAGTGTTCGAACCTTTTTAACTTAAAATTAAAAACAGTACTTACTCTGGATAACTATCCGATATCGAATTTAATAACGACATCTCCCTATTCATATACTGTCTGGTATCTTCAAGTGTATTGTATAATGTGTAGTACTGTTTTGTTTCTTTGTGCTTTGCCGCAACTAAAACCACATTTTAAACAAACAAATATTATTATCAAATAAGCATTGCTTTGAAAATCATGTACCTTGATTATATAATTCCAAAAATCTACGCTGATACTGTGCTAATTCCGGCCTGCTAGGAACATCGTCGAGTTGACGCTGCAATGCGGCTATTGATCGGTTCTTTTTGGCCAGTTGCAGCCTGAGTATTTTTAATTTATCACTGGCTACGGTTAAGTCTTTATTGTACTCGTCACTGGATATTACTGGTGATTTTACATTTTTCGTTTCTCTAAATAACAAATAAATATTTTCTGTATTTAAATACACAAATAGAATAATTGTAAAATACAAAAACGAAAAATTGCTGCTCAACTTTAGCTGGACCTCTAACAATTATTTTCAATAGATCAATGAGAAAGGGAATCTTTCCAACATGCTGGAAAATAGTAAATGTCATCCCTATTTTTAAGTCTGGGGATAAAAGTGCGGTGACCTATTATCGACCTGTGTCAATTCTGTCTTGCATTCATTAAGTCTTTGAGTCTATAATGCACAAAACTATATTTTATAACGTAAAAAATAACATAATTGCAGAACTGCGTGGGTTCTTTTCAGGAAGTTCAGTTGATTCCAACTTAGCAGCTTATCATGAATTAATATCGAAATCAATGGACTGTAGAACGCAATTTGATTCAATTTAGCGGACTTTAGCAAGGCATTCGACAGAAATGATCACACCATCTTAATTGAGAAACTTGTATTGGCGGGAATAGATGGGGACCTTTTGCGCTGGGTATCATCTTATATTTTTAGTAGATCGCAAATTGTTATTGTCAGTGGACATTACTCATCTAAAGTAATCCTGACATTAGAGGTCCCACAGGGCAGTTACCTTGGTCCACTCTTGTTTATTATATATAAACTCTGTTTTTTTTTTAATATGATCAAACTTAGGGTGTTTTTACTGTGAACAGTTGCAACAATAGGGTATTTTCAACATCAAGTTTTGAGACGTTGGTAAATGATAATCAATGTGACAAATAATTCTGAATTTGTCAAATAAATTGTCACGATGCAGAAATTTTCAAAAAAGAGAACACTTCAACTAGCAACTTTACAATACATACAGGTATTTTTTCTTTTAGATATACATTCACATATGCCATATAAACATTTGTAAAATTAATGAACATGTGATCAGAACTAAGCAGTATATTTTGAACTTCACTTTAAATCAGTGTTCTACGCGTGGCGCATGAAGTAAAATTTCGAGTTTAGAAAAGCCTGATTTGGCTTGGTCGCTCCGCTGCGCTACGCGGCCAAGCCAAATTTACAGGCTTTTCTAAACTTGAAATTTTACTTCATGCTTAGTCTGGGAGTGGAAAACACTTGTTAGAGTTTTTGAATTGAAAGTTTTTAATAAGATCACAAATGTCTGAAAATTTACATTTAAAAATCGTAACATGTATACCTAAAGAAAAATTTCTTGTATTTAAAACTTTTTTAAAATTTGATAAAATATAATAAGGAAGACAGATATTCCTGAGCAAAGAATATTACCTGATCCTATCATCAGAGACACTTTATTAAATTGGTAGTAGATACAAATAATTTGAGGCGGTGATAGGTAAATACATTTGTAATCGTAATCTTTGTAAGTTAATTGAATTGTCATATTAATGTCAGATTTCCCTTCACATAACTTACAAATTAAAAGTTGATTTACAACATAACATGTGATTAACCTAAAAACACAACCTGCATCACACCACTAAATTCTTGAAATATCAAATTTGATTGGTCATATTAAAAAAAACAGATTATATAAATGATATTAGCGCTTGTTTCAGATATAGCAATTTTTTATTATATGCTGATGATCTTAGAGTTTTCGCAGAAATAAACTCCATCAATGACTGTCAAAATATGCAAGAGGATCTGTTAAGTTTAGAATGATACTGCTCTGAAAATAAGCTTAGTTTGAATCCAAATAAATGCTGCAAAATTACATTTTCCAGAAACAAAAACAATCTTAGTTATAACTATGCATTGTCTTCTGGCACTTTGCCGATATAAAAGATCTTGGAGCTGTATTCGATAACAAACTATTATTTGGCAAACATATTGATGTAGTTTGCACTAAAAGCTTTAAAATGCTTGGGTTTCTGATGAGAACATTACAAGATTTCAGAAACGTTGATTCTATAAAATGTGTTTATAATGATTTCGTGGACAGCATCATAAATTATTGCACTGTTATATGGAATCCTCAATACGCTGTCTATATTAACTGAGTGGAATCTGTTCAAAAAAGATTCGTTAGATTTGTAAACTGGAAGTTATCTCGGCGGTTGACAATTATTTGGATTTATTTTAAACAATAAATATTATACCACTCATTAATCGCCGTCAAATGTCTGATGTAATACACCATCATAAAATATCACATTCAGATATCGATTCGCCAAATCTTTTATCCCAAATTAAGTTATATATTCCAGGTTACAATTCTCATTCCATGGTTACTTTTCTTGAAAATAAATCTAATCTAGGTCTAGGTCTAATTCGCCAATACGCATGGTTAAGACATACAACACTGCTTAGAACCAAATCTACCGCGGAATCATATATAACTCGCACGGTGCGGTAGCCTAGAATACATGCGAGTTGTATTTAACTCGCACGGCAGCAGGGTTAAAAATGCAGTTTTAAAAAATCTGAATGGTGACGAATGTGTTAGGAACAAATAGTCATTTTTGAAGAGCACTTAATAATATTGTTCAATAAAAAAAAATTGAAAAAAAAAACTCACTCTATTAACGTATGTAGATGATTCAATTCCTGTTTACAGTGCTCACGAAATTGAAGCTCCTGCGTTCTAAGGCTATCGTTTAACTTCACCAGTTCTTCAACTTCCTTCACACTTCTACAAAAAAAACTTAAATTTATTTAACACACTTCAATTGCACAGATTCAAACATAATTTACTCGGGATCATTCTGTGCAGCATTTTCCAAATCCTGCAACGACTTCTCCACCTCCTGCTTCTTGGTTCGGACCGATTTTAAATTCTCTGCCTCGTCATCCAACTGCCCCCTCAATTTACTTATCTCCTCCTCAATACTGTTACAATGATCGGAAATAAGTTTATGCTGGTCTTCCAGTAAATATAATTTACTTTCTTTCCTACTTTTTAACCCACCATCCTAATAAAAGTTAATTACATTGAAAAATATTCAACTAAATTTTACACAGTCAAAACTTACTTCAATTTCAGATTTTAGAGAGGCATAATGTTTAGCCAGTTTTTGCCTATCATCAGTATCTAAATTATGATATTGGAAGTAATCCTGTAAATATAATCCAATTAATGCTAAAAATTTACTTCATACTACTTTATAAACCTAGCATAAATTAAGGTTACACAGAAATACAGGGAATATTTCTTTCAATTATACATACACTCATCTATAAATTTTCAGGCATTCTTTGTTTTTTGAAAAGTGTTCAGTTTGAAACTAAGAAGTGTTTCCACTCCCTGACTAAGCATGAAGTAAAATTTCGATTTTAGAAAAGCCTGAAATTTTACTTCATGCTTAACCAAGGAGTGGAAACACTTATTAAAAGTTTCAAATTGAATATTTTTATAAAACCATAATTCCCTGCTTGTGGCTCTCGGCTTGTCTGCAATACAGAAGTTGCCTAACTTTGCTATTGCTTGTACATTTAATGGATTTTTATAATTCCTGCCTTAAGATTTTAGGTACTAAAGGGTAAATGACCGAGACATATCAACCTAAAGATGTTACAGAACTAATACAACAATAAGCACATCTCAAAATAATAATTGTACAAAAAGCAAATCGAAAAAAAAATCACTTACATCTCTAGAATCGCTAGCACTACTCAAAAATTGCTCAAACCGCTACAACGAAAACAAAAGCAAAACAATAAAAATAAATCAACAGCTATTCATCGACATAATTCATTAACGAACCTCGAGAGCTCCGTCTTCGACCTCCTCATTTTCGCTACTTTTCGTACTGTGCGTGACTGGTTTGGCACCGTACTCTAATAAAGTCACTTGTACTCTCGATTCGAGATCTTCGGGAGGATTTGTTTTCCTCTTGTAATACCTACGCGGACGGTACACTTCGCTAACTTTATTCACTACTCTCAGTAAATTCGTTTCCCTATCTACATTTTTGTTTGTCACCTTGAAATCTTTTTTGAATTGGTTGATGGCATAAGTGCGTACAAAAGATGACATTTCGTGCCGATATTCCATGGATCTCTTTACTAACCACTAAAATAATTATAGGTCATTTTAGTGATAGATAAACTGAAGATACAAAAGTGCCGTTCACACAATGTTTGAGTATTAAGATTGTGTTGGTTGAGAACTAATTACTAAAATAATTATAGGTAATTTTAGTGATTGAGTTCGATAACCGTTCGATAATAAATTGTCTTAGATCCACTTTTAAAAATATAAGGCCGTTAATCCTAGCTACGGGTTAAATGATCAGTTGTGGTTTTACAATCTGAGAGTAGAACGTCCTTAGGTGAATCACGGAGTTACTTCGAGTCTACGCTACGTCTACGTGGCTGAAGCAGGAGATACCTCGCCATCAACAAGCAATCTCACCAATGTCTCTCTCTCTCTTCACTGCTCTATCAGATATGTTTGATTGTGGGTGCACTAGCAATAAAGTGAAGATGGCATAGATAATTAAGACAGCAATTGTAAAATTCAACACCGCTTAGTGAAAGTTTAAACTTGGTTGGAAAATAATGATGGTCTACTAGTGATGTAAAATGCGGTGAAAACTGTTCGGTGGGGCATGGGGGGTTGCGCGCCCAGGTTGCGATCACACATCGCGCACGCAGACCCTGCATGCCCCACCGAACAGTTTCCCACGCATGCCTGCATTTTACATCACTATAGCACAGTATATCGGCGGGATACCTTATGTTTGTAAAAGTGGACCTTAGTTGCCTTTAAATAATACAAAAAGATGTTAATCAGCTGCTGAATTCCTGAGCTTCTATGGAATTCAGTTGAACATTTAGTTAAACATAAATAAAACTTACTTGTATTGCGGGAAAAATATGTATAAAATCTAAACCCTGTATTTGATGCGGCTCTATCAAATGCGGACATTTTAACTTCGGCAAAACTGCAACAATTTTCTCTGTAAGGGCACTAAAACACAGAAACCTTTACCAAACAAAAAAAAACTTAATATCACAAAACCATACATTTTCTGTCCGATTGTTGAGTTCTCCTGAAACAACAAATCCACATCTACATCGACACTACACGATTCGATACACCAAGTCATCCCGCCGACCACTTTATCGAATGGAGATAAACCCTTGATACGCGCCCTAAAATAACCTGCAGCCACCAGCAAGTCGATAATTTCTTGTAATTTAACTCCTTGCTCTTCATCCTCGCGTACTTCCACCTGAATAAGCGTTAACAGTTAACTTTACACAAGGAAATTTACGTTTTGCTTACTTCCGTGCCGTCGGCCTCTTGTCGCGTGGAAAGCTGCTTGAACTTCCTGAACATCTCTTGGTTTACCGAGGACATTTTCGTCAGTGCGGTGCTTATCACATTACACTGTAAATTGTTGATTAATTTAAAGGGTTTATCTGAAGCGGTGTCATTATGATTTTGATATAAATTTAACCTCTTGACAACTAAACACAAGTGAAGTTAGCCGCAACTGAATTTACAACGTTGCCGGAATTACTGTTTTTAAAGGATTCATACTCTGTGGGTGTATATTGGGTTGCATATGTTATTTGTCTGTTTTCTTAAATTATTTATAACGTCCTTGCTATAGCCATTATTTTCAGCAATTTTGTTAAAAATACTAATAAATTAGAATTTAAAATATATAGAAAAGAAACATATACGGACACAATCATTCCAGCCAATTCAAACAACACAAATAAAATAAAATTAAGTACTTTTCACTCTTTTATCAATAGATTAATTAACATCCCTTTAAGTGAATCTGATTTTAGACAAGAATTAAGTATTATTCACAAAATTGCTGAAAATAATGGCTATAGCAAGGACGTTATAAATAATTTATTAAAAAAACAGAAACAAAAACATTTAATTAAATACTCTTACGCACCTGAGCAAAAAATAGATAGTCAATGGTATAAAATAAATTTTGTTAATGACCTGTCATACAATATAATTAATTAATTTAGGAGGAAAAACTTTAATATTATATGTTCAAACTCACTAAATTTAGGCAAATTATTTATAAATAACAAGACGAAAACAGAGAATTCGAAGAAATGTGGAATTTATGAAATTCAATGTGATGAATGCGATGCAATTTATATTGGGAAAACCGGCAGATCATTCGAAACCAGAATGAAAGAACATAAAAAATATGTTTTAGATAATAGACCAACAACTGGCTTTTCCAAACATTGCATCGCATACAATCATTTCTTTAATCCGCATAATTTTAAGATTTTGCATTTAGTTAATAAGGGATACACACTAAATCTAAAAGAAGGCCTGGAGATTAACAGGGCCATAAAAATGGGAAAAAACATAGTTAACGACAAAAAATACCTTTATTGGCATCCACAACTAATATACATTTCCATAAACACAATACAAAACTAAACACGTGAAACCAAATTCCCAGCTAATCAGTTCTTCTCCTCTCCCTCTCCCACCCTAATCTTATCACAATCTTTACGCTCGCCCCATCCTCTCCTCTATCCTTTTAACACCTCTCGTCCATTCCTCACTTATCTCCTTACACTCATCCGCTATATGTCTCCATGTATCCCTTCCACTTCCGCACAACACACACCTACCATACTCTTCACCCATCCATACCTTTCTTCCTCTCCTCCGACCCACACCTAGCCCTCGCCAATGCTACCTTCTCCCCTATTTTTAGTAAATTTTGGAAGAGTGCCGAAGTATTTGATAGAGAAGGGATGGGGTAGAGAGGATAGGGTGATTGTGGCAAGGGTGAGGTGTGGATCGGAGGAGAGAGGAAGGAAAGTATGGATGGGGGAAGAATATGGAAGGTGTGTGTTGTGTGGACAGGGGAAGGATACGTGGGGACACTTGGCGGAGGAATGTGAGGGGGTGAAAGAGGAATGGCTGGGAGCGAAAGGGAATAGAAGGGTAGTGGAGTGGATGAGAGAAGATGGGATCGGGGTAAGGACGTTGGAAAAGCTGGGGAGGGAGAGGGAAAAGAGAAGGGAGGGTAAGAGGGATACGGAAATGGAGTAATAACGAATGAATTGTAAATAGTCTGTAAGATATGCCAATAAAGGTCTTTTTTTTTAGTAAATTCCTGCTGAGGTACCCTGGCAGTTTCCCGTGTACCTGCCACCTTTTATATAGAGGATTATAGGCACTTCTCTCAATATACCCTTGACGCTCCTGTTTTTCCACTTCCTCCCATTTTTCCTTCATCCACATTCACTCCTTTTTCCAACCACTCATTTACCAAACTTTCAGACACCCCTGCTCTTTCATACATTTTTCTCCTCTCCATTCTCCAATCACTCTCTCCTACTCCCACACATGTTCTCCACACATCTTTTACCAGCCTTTCACTACCCAATCCAATCAATTTCATCTCATATCTTGCCACTCTTTCCATTGCCTCTCCATGCATACATGCTCTGTTCATTTTCTGAAGCAGAATATAACTGGGTGTTGATCTTTCCACCGCCAGTAGCTGCTTCAGGAACGTCACCTGCTCTCTCTCAATACATTCATACGCTCTCATTCCCCATGCCTCCACCCCATACATTAAAAGTGGTTTAACACACGAATCCCACAGTTTGCACACCATCTGAACATTTCCCTCCAGCCACTTTCCCCACTTGTTCTTTACCACGCTTTCCTTGCCTTCAGTTGGACCCATCTGGTGTGCTCTTTGTACCCCCCACCACATCTAAACACAAAACCCAAATATAAACTCTTTCGATCACTTCACCCTTCCATGCCAATTCTTTCACTCTGCCTTCTCTTCCTAAATCTCATCCACTTCGTTTTCTCTACATTTACACACAATCCTCGCTTATCCATATACCTCTCAACCCTTTGTAACATTTCATTCATTTCTCCCCATTCCTTCGTCAGCAACACCACATCATCCGCATACGCCAACATCCAACACCTTCATTTTCCCTATCAAAACCCCGCCCGCTTGCCCGTTTCTCAGGACCTCTTCGAGTTCACTCAGATATAAGTTAAATAGTAACGGGCTAAGCGGACATCCCTGTCTCACCCCCGTCCATACTCTAAACTTTTCCGATACCTTTCCGTCCACCTTTGCTCTCCCCCATGTTTCCTCATATACTCCTCTCACCCATTCCACTGTTACCTTGCTCACACCTCTCCTCTTCAAACACTCCATCAACCTTTCTCTCGGAACAAAAGGATACAAATTTTGTATCCAAAAGGAAATATCTATATTACAAATTTAAGTAAAAATAACGCAATTTTACCAATTTCCTTTTTTAAATCATGAAAATATTATTGTAAAAAAGAGAAAAAAAAACATTTTTAAATATTAATAATATTATGTATAGTACTTTATTATTTTAAATGCAACATGAATATCACATTTCATTAATCTTAATTTAGTTTAATCTTCATAGACCCATGATTTGGAGGCAGAGGTCCATTCGACCTGTTCCTTTTCTGAGAACCAGAGGTCGATTTCTTTCTTGGCAGATTCGACGGCATCCGAGCCATGGATGATGTTGCGGCCTACTTGAACGCAGAGGTCTCCACGGATGGTTCCAGGGGCACTGTCAGCTGGGTTGGTTGCACCTAACAAGACACGTCCAGTTTTGACGGAGTTGAGACCTTCCCAAACCATGGGTACAACTGGTCCACTGCTCATGTACTTGATGAGACCAGCGAAGAAAGGTTTGCTTGACAAGTCAGCGTAGTGCTTTTGCAAGAGTTCTTCACCGGGCTATAAAAAATATTTAAGAATAATAATCTTAATCATAATAGATTTAAATTATACAGGGAGTTATTCTTTTAAATATACATACCCCAATCACACCGTATTCGTATATGCTGTAAACCTTCAGATACTTGTTCTTTTTATTTTTTTTAAAGAGTTCAATTTGAAGCTTTAAACGAGTGATTTCCACTCCCAGATTAAACATACAGTAAAATTTCAGGCTGTTCTAAACTCGAAATTTTACTTCATGCTTATAGAACACTGAAATATTATGGAGTTCACAATATGCTACTAAAGCAATATGCTAAAGATTTATATTTTGACTTCGCTTAAAATCAGCGTTTTATACACGTAGCGCATGAAGAATTATTTTGAGTTTAAAAAGGCCTGAAACCAAAACTGAATTTTCAGCCAGCGGGTAAAATTTGTTAAGGGGATTATTGCAGTGTAACACGCCGATCGTGTTGGAAAGACCCACATAGTTTAGAGTAGCTCATCCGATGCCAAATTTACAGCACAAGTGGGGCGAATACAGTCAGAGAGAAAGGCGGCAGTTCGCTGTGCATTTGTGCATTGCTCCTTGGCATGAACGGATGGGGTCTCGCGTCGCGTGGAATAGACGAAAAAAAAAAGCGTATAAAAAATACGGATCGAAGGAAAGTGTCGATTCGTATTATTTAAACACGCTGATAATACATACAAGCTATGTATTGTTTTCAATTCGTTAGAAAGCGTTATCAGATCCTGTGTTATTTTTCGGTATTTACAAAACTGATGATTCTTATTCTTCTCATTATAATACATTATTTTTACTTTTAAGACTCCAGTTTCGACAGCCGAACAAACTATGTGTTTTATTTTATTAAATTATAGATTATTTCTTAAAAATATAATAATAAAATAATTCATGTTCATAAGCTCATTGTGAATATTTATATGCCGGACATATATGAAAAAAAAACGGAACATAGGATTTTCAATGATATTTTTTAAATGGGAATATTATCTTCCCTAACTGCTGTTGCCATGAAAATAATGTATATTAAGGGGAATATAACAGTGGTCTGAAATTTAATGTTAGGTTTATTTAAAAACTAAAGGTCCTAGAAAGTTGAAATTTTTACAGCGTATATTAAGCCCAATTATCTAGTAAAATATCGAAGTACTTTTTTTTTAAACAATTTGCTTTCAGAGGTATGAAAAAAATAATGCTAAATTTTTCAAAATTATAAAAAATATTCCCATATCTTACTAGTTTATACTATAAGGAATATAATGTGAACATTTCATAAGGATGCGATAGCTCATGCCCGAGTCAGGTTAAAATAAAAATCTTGAAAAATAAGACCGTAAAATACCGCCGCCTTGCGGATCTTCTCTTAGTTGAACGCGTTGTACACTCATCTGCACAATTAGTGGAGGGGCGAGCAGCATGCGGCCAGCGTTTATCTCTGGGCCGGTGAACGCTGTGCGGCTTCGCGTTTGTTTTTCTTTTCTTTTTTCAATCATAGTTAACAAAAACGGCTTGCGTCGTTAGCATTTATTCTCGTAAAATTAATATTTCGCAATTATAATCGATATTTTATTGTACTAGTGTTTTATTTTCATGCTTTCTGACTACTAATGGAATAAGTATTTTTTTATACTGCATGTTCACTAATATAGAAAACACGAAATGTTTCACTAATTTAAATAAAGATGTGTAATATACCTTTAATATTGGCTTTCCTTATTATTTGACAGTGTCGGTATTATTAAATTATTTTTAAAGTTTTTTAAGCTGATTAATAAGCCAGAAGCAATCGAATAACAATCAGTCTTGTTCAAATCATTATTTCGTCTTAAATCTTTCGTTATTAAAGCAGTTGTTAAATGCCATTAAACTTCTCGCAATAAAACTATTAAAGTAAATTGTAAAGTTTCTAGCAATCGGACCTATTTGAACCAACTGCGACTTCATCAACGAATCAATGAATCAAAACTATAAGAATAGTGAGAATAACGTCACAAATATGACGTTGTCGTAGATTAATGTTACAAATCAACTATTTTTTACTGAGCACAGGTAATATTTGTTTGACGAATGTTTAAAAAAATGTAGGGTTTAACTGCGTGCATATTCATTGTTAATTATTTTAGAAAAAATAGAACTATAATAATAATAAGGTAGTTATTATAATGCATTTCAAATAATAAGCTTCTTGCTCAACATTGCACCGAGCCCAATATATTTTTTTCAAATTTGGCTGATTTATGATGAGTCATATTTTGATAGTAAGTAAATAAGGAATAAATGAATTGAAATTGAATGTTATTGCAATCCTCTATTTATACGGCTCAGTCAACTTAGCCCCCCGAAGTTCGACTTTTTAAAAAATAACTGTTGCGCTAGACGGGCCTTAGCTAGCGCTAGCTAGCGCCACAAAAATTAGAGCTAGCGCCGTTTAGACAAGAAAGTTACGGGGGTTTGAACTTTCGGGGGGCTAGGTTGATGCTGGATGTTTCAAGTTTTCTTACAGTATTCGGATTCCTCAGAGCTAGCGCTACCAATTTAAAAGCTAGCGCCACCCCCACAACCCCAAAAGATTATACAACATTTTAAACCCTAGCTCCCCGAAATGAGATTTTTTTAATCAAATTGGGTGCAAAAGTTCAATTCAAGGCTTTAAACGAGTGTTCTCCACTCCCAGACTAAGCATGAAGTAAAATTTCGAGTTTAGAAAAGCCCCGTGAAAATTTGTCGAGGGTCGCGCAGCGACCCGAAACAAATTTTCTGGGCTTTTCTAAACTCGAAATTTTACTTCATGCGCCACACGTATAAAACGCTGATTTCAAGTAAGGTTCAAATATACACAAATTTCACAAAATTTTAGTGTTCTATACGCGTGGCGCATGAAGTAAAATTTCGAGTTTAGAAAAGCCCAGAAAATTTTCACGGGGCTTTTCTAAACTCGAAATTTTACTTCATGCTTAGTCTGGGAGTGGAAAACACTCGCTTAAAGCTTAAAATTGAATTCCTGTAAAAACAACATATATCTAAAGATTTAAACAAAATAAAGTGAATCTGGAATACGTCTACTTTAAAGAAAAACAGAATGAAAGAAAGAAAGAATGAAAATAAAGTCAATTGAATAGCAACGAAAGGAGCTTAATCACAATTTTGTAGCATCGAAAAGATACCCATGTTTTGATTAGGTACATACATAACCCGATGTGTACTAGGTAAATTTTCAGGCATTCATTGTTTTTGAAAAGCGTTCAGTTTGAAACTCCCAACGAGTGTTTTCCACCGAGTAATAATGATTTAAGTTATCATAAAAAAAACAACCGTGAGGTACGCCACTGTCTTGCTAGCACTAGCTATCTCTTGAATAACTTTCTCATTTATCACTTGGTGAAACATTTTGAAATAATAATAAAGGATAAATTAAAAACACTTGGTTTGTTTCACTATTTGTTTCTATTTACTTGACTAGTTTCGCTTTTTACGGCATTATCAAGAGTGAATCAAGAGTGAATCAAGAGTGAACTTTGATAATGCCGTAAAAAGCGAAACTAGTCGAGTAAATAGAAACAAATAGTGAAACAAAGCAAGTGATTTTAATTTATCCTTTAATATCACTAGCTATGTCGTTGTTAGTGTTTATAGACTTCAGTATAGCAATTACAATGCCAAAAAAAAATTTGAAATCGTACGGTCAGTTTCCGAGTTATAACGATTTCAATTATCAAAAACAATCGTCAGTTACGCCACTGTCTTACTAGTGCAAGCTATCTCGTTGCCAGTGTTTATAAATATTAGTATAGTAATTACAATGCCAAAAGAGTTTCTTAAATCGTACGGTAAGTTCTTGCGTAATAACGATTTAAATTAGCTAGGAGTGAAAACACAATTGTCAGTTACGCTACTGTCTACTAGGCATCATGTTTCTAATAGCCAGTGTCTATGAACATAAATAAAGTAATTACAACGCCGAACTATTTGTTGAAAGCGGTATATTATATGCCAAACATCATTTTTTATTAAAATTCAGGAAGTAAATGGTAATACGCATACAGGAGCTGAAAGCTCTTGCATCAAAATTTGGACGTGAACTTTTTTTTACCTGATATTTTTGAGAGAATATTTTTGTCATATTCTGTTGGCGCTAGCTCTAAGTTATATTTTCCACCCAATTTGATTAAAAACATCTCATTTTAGGGGGCCAGGGTTAAAAATGTTTTATCATTTTTTGGGGCTGTGGGAGTGGCGTTGGCTTTTAAATTGGTAGCGCTAGCTCTGAGGAATCCGAATAGTGTAAAAAAACTTAAAAAATCCAAAGTCGGGGGGCTAGCATCAACCTAGCCCCCGAAAGTTCAAATCCCCGTAGTTTTCTTGTCTAAATGGCGCTAGCTCTAATTTTTGTGGCGCTAGCTAAGGCCGGTCTAGCGCAATCGCTTTTTTCAAAAAAGTCGAATTTCGGGGGGCTAAGTTGACTGAGCCTATTTATACCCACCATCATTTTGTAAACCCTGTACTAAACATAAAAAAAAACAGGGCAGCTTTCCGTTTAATTTTTTTCAATCTATTATTTATTTGTTGCATTCATAAAAACTAGAATATTTGACCGAATATAAATTGAAATTCTCCCCAAAATTGGGGGTATTTACCCAATTGGGCAGAGGCCAAATTAATACACATTATTTTCATGGCAATAGCAGTTAGGGAAGATAATATTCCCATTTAAAAAATATGATTGAAAATCCTATGTTTTTTTTCATATATGTGCGGCATATAAATATTCACAATGAGCTTATGAACATGAATTATTTTATTATTATATTTTTAAGAAATAATCTATAATTTAATAAAATAAAACACATAGTTTGTTTGGCTGTCGAAACTGGAGTCTTAAAAGTAAAAATAATGTGTTATAATGACAAGAATAAGAATCATCAGTTTTGTAAATACCGAAAAATAACACAGGATCCGATAACGCTTTCTAACGAATTGAAAACAATACATAGCTTGTATGTATTATCAGCGTGTTTAAATAATACGAATCGACACTTTCGTTCGATCCGTCTTTTTTATACGCTTTGTTTTTTTCGTCTATTCCACGCGACGCGAGACCCCATCCGTTCATGCCAAGGAGCAATGCACAAATGCACAGCGAACTGCCGCTTTTCTCTCTGACTGTATTCTCCCCACTTGTGCTGTAAATTTGGCATCGGATGAGCTACTCTAAACTATGTGGGTCTTTCCAACACGATCGGCGTGGTACACTGCAATAATCCCCTTAATTTGGCCTCTGCCAAATTGGCTAAATACCCCAAATTTTGGGGAGAATTTCAATTTATATTTGGTCAAATATTCTAGTTTTTATGAATGCAACAAATAAATAATAGATTGAAAAAAATTAAACAGAAAGCTGCCCTGTTTTTTTATGTTTAGTACAGGGTTTACAAAATGATGATGTGTATAAATAGGCTCAGTCAACTTAGCCCCCCGAAGTTCGACAGACCGGCCTTAGCTAGCGCCACAAAAATTAGAGCTAGCACCATTTAAACAAGAAAACTACGGGGATTTGAACTTTTGGGGGGCTAGGTTGATGTTAGCCCCCCGAGTTTGGATTTATTAAGTTTTTTTACACTATTCGGATTAATCAGAGCTAGCGCCAGCTAGCGCTACCAATTTAAAAGCCAACGCCAATCCCACAAACCCAAAAAATGATAAAACATTTTTAACCCTGGCCCCCTAAAATGAGATGTTTTTAATCAAATTGGGTGGAAAATATAACTTAGAGCTAGCGCCAACAGAATATGACAAAAATATTCTCTCAAAAATATCAGGTAAAAAAAAGTTCACATCCAAATTTTGATGTGAGAGCTTTCAGATCCTGTATGCGTATTACCATTTACTTCCTGAATTTTAATACAAAATGATGTTTGGCATATAATTTACCGCTTCCAACAAATATTTCGGCGTTGTAATTACTTTATTTATGTTCATAGACACTGGCTATTAGAAACATGATGCCTAGAAGACAGTAGCGTAACTGACAATTGTGTTTTCACTCCTAGCTAATTTAAATCGTTGTAACTCAAGAACTTACCGTACGATTTAAAAAACTCTTTTGGCATTGTAATTACTATACTAATGTTTATAAACACTGGCAACGAGATAGCTTGCGCTAGTAAGACAGTGGCGTAACTGATGATTGTTTTTGATAATTGAAATCGTTATAACTCGGAAACTAACCGTACGATTTCAAAATTTTTTTGGCACTGTAATTGCTATACTGAAGTCTATAAACACTAACAACGACATAGCTAGTAACATTAAAGGATAAATTAAAATCACTTGGTTTGTTTAACTATTTGTTTCTATTTACTCGACTAGTTTCGCTTTTTACGGCATTATCAAAGTTCACTCTTGATAATGCCGTAAAAAGTGAAACTAGTCAAGTAAATAGAAACAAATAGTGAAACAAACCAAGTGTTTTTAATTTATCCTTTATTATTATTTCAAAATGTTTCACCAAGTGATAAATGAGAAAGTTATTCAAGAGATAGCTAGTGCTAGCAAGACAGTGGCGTACCTCACGGTTGTTTTTTTTTTACTACGTGATAACTTAAATCGTTATTACTCGGTGGAAAACACTCGTTGGGAGTTTCAAACTTAACGCTTTTCAAAAACAATGAATGCCTGAAAATTTACCTAGTACACATTGGGTTATGTATGTACCTAATCAAAACATGGGTATCTTTTCGATGCTACAAAATTGTGATTAAGCTCCTTTCGTTGCTATTCAATTGACTTTATTTTCATTCTAACACAATCTATCTCAATATCCTAATTATACAATATACAGGGAGTTTTTCTTTAAAGTATACGTATTCCAGATTCACTTTATTTTCTTTTAATCTTTAGATATATGTTGTTTTTACAGGAATTCAATTTGAAGCTTTAAGCGAGTGTTTTCCACTCCCAGGCTAAGCAGGAAGTAAAATTTCGAGTTTAGAAAAGCCCCGTGGGCTTTTCTAAACTCGAAATTTTATTTCATGCGCCACGCGTATAGAACACTAAAATTTTGTGAAATTTATGTATATTTGAACCTTACTTGAAATCAGCGTTTTATACGCGTGGCCCATGAAGTAAAATTTCGAGTTTAGAAAAGCCCAGAAAATTTGTCTCGGGTCGCTGCGCGACCCTTGACAAATTTTCACGGGGCTTTTCTAAACTCGAAATTTTACTTCATGCTTAGTCTGGGAGTGGAAAACACTCGTTTAAAGCCTTGAATTGAACTTTTTTTAAAAAAATAAGGAATATCTAAAGATTTAAAGAAAATAAGCTAAATTTGGAAAACTTATACTTTAAAGAAAAACTCCCTGTATGTTATTATGTTGTATTCAACTTAAATATTATTAGGTTATTACTCATATTAAGTTTAAGATTCATTTCTTGCCTGATGAAGGAGCAACTCTCTAAGCAAACCTAAATATCTAATCCATGTTACATATCAAATATTTAGCCCCCCGAAGTACGACTTTGTTGAAAAAAACTTGTCAGTTAGGCTACTGTTTTCTAGGCATCATCTTTGTAATAGCCAGTGTCTTTGAACATACATAAAGTAATTACAACGCCAACATATTTCTTGGAAGCGGTATTTTATATGCCAATCATGATTTTGTATTGAAATTCAGCAAGTAAATGGTAATACGCATACAGGAGCTGAAAGCTCTCACATCAAAGTTTGGATGTAAACTTTTTTTACCTGATATTTTTGAGAGAATATTTTTTTCATATTCTGCAGGCGCTAGCTCTAAGCAATCTTTTGCACCCAATTTGATTAAAAAAATCTCATTTCGGGGGGCTAGGGTTTAAAATGTTTTATAATCTTTTGGGGTTGTCGGGGTGGCGCTAGCTTTTAAATTGGTAGCGCTAGCTCTGAGGAATCCGAATACTGTAAGAAAACTTGAAAAATCCAAACTCGGGGGGCTAGCAACAACCTAGCCCCCCGAAAGTTCAAACCCCCGTAACTTTCATGTCTAAACGGCGCTAGCTCTAATTTTTGTGGCTCTAGCTAAGGCCCGTCTAGTGCAACAGTTATTTTTTAAAAGTCGAACTTCGGGGGGCTAAGTCGACTGAGCCGTATAAATAGAGGATTGCAATAACATTCAATTACAATTCATTTATTCCTTATTTACTTACTATCAAAATATGACTCATCATAAATCAGCCAAATTTAAAAAAAATATATTGGGCTCGGTGCAATGTTGAGCAAGAAGCTTGTTATTTGAAATGCATTATAATAACTACCTTATTATTATAGTTCTACTTTTTCTAAAATAATTAACAATGAGTTGCGTGCATACTCATTGTTAATTATTTTAGAAAAAACCCTACATTTTTTTAAACATTTGTCAAACAAATATTACCTGTGCTCAGTAAAAAATAGTTGATTTGTAACATTAATCTACAACAACGTCATATTGGTGTTATTCTTACTATTCTTATAGTTTTCATATCATTGATTTGTTGTTGATGAACTCGCAGTTGGTTCAAATAGGTCCGATTGCTAGAAACTTTACAATTTACTCTAATAGTTTTATTGCGAGAAGTTTAATGGCATTTAACAACTGTTTTAACAACGAAAGATTTAAGACGAAATAATGATTTGAACAAGACTGATTGTTATTCGATTGCTTCTGGCTTATTAATCAGCTTAAAAAACTTTAAAAATAATTTAATAATGACTGTCAAATAATAAGAAAAGCCTTTAATATTGGTATATTACACATCTTTATTTAAATTAGTGAAACATTTCGTGTTTTCTATATTAGTCAACATGCAGTATAAAAAAATACTTATTCCATTAGTAGTCAGAAAGCATGAAAATAAAACACTAGAACAATAAAATATCGATTATAATTGCGAAATATTAATTTTACGAGAATAAATGCTAACGACGCGAGCCGATTTTGTTAACTATGATTGAAAAAAGAAAAGAAAAACAAACACGGAGCCGCGCAGCGTTCACCGGCCCATGGATAAACGCTGGCCACATGTTGCTCGCCCCTCCAATAATTGTGCAGATGAGTGTACAACGTGTTCAACTAAGAGAAGATCCGCAAGGCGGCGGTATTTTACGGTCTTATTTTTCAAGATTTTTATTTTAACCTGACTCGGGAATGAGCTATCGCATCCTTATGAAATGTTCACATTATATTCCTTATAGTATAAACTAGTAAGATATGGGAATATTTTTTTTAATTTTGAAAAATTTAACATTATTTTTTGTATACCTCTGAAAGCAAATTGTTTAAAAAAAAAGTACTTCGATATTTTACTAGATAATTGGGCTTAATATACGCTGTCAAAATTTCAACTTTCTAGGACCTTTAGTTTTTAAATAAGCCTAACATTAAATTTCAGACCACTGTTATATTCCCCTTAAGATATAACGGCAACCGCGACAGACACGAGTGTGTGTAAAATTGCCAGTAAGCAGCGCCCGTGACAGACACGAGCATTTGCATGAATTGGTTAATGCTTCAAATTAAACTCTTTAAAAAAAACGAATTTCAGAAAATGTACAGCATATGCGTATGCATACTTACAAGAAAAATTCATAAATATATACATTAATATGTAGTTTACAATTAATTGTCTTATTTTAAAACTTGATACTTGCCTTTTATATGTATACTTAAAAATAAATCCCCTGTGTTCTAATTTTATTGGCATGATATCTAAATTTAATAAATAGACAGGAGAACAAACAGGAAAAGTAATTATTTCATTAATTATAGCGTGATTTTATTCAATTTCAACTGATTTTCTTATGCATTAATGCTTAACTGTATCTTTAAACTTAGATTTAGAATAATGTAGCATTATCTCGGGCATCTAAAAAAACCGGCTTTTTACAGTTACGTCAAAAATAGTCGCGATTTATTTTATAATAAACCAAAAATGGTAAAATATAATTTTATTTTAATTGAATAATTACCTAATCCTAATTACCTTTAAATGATACCCTTCTTTATGTAATTATCCATGATTAAACATATTGTAGGATTTCGCCGGTGCGAGGTCATATGTTCACTTACCCACATAAATTTCATCGCGATGAGTTTGAAGCCTTTCTGTTCGAACCTTTTAATGATTTCCCCGACGAGTCCTCTTTGGACGCCATCGGGTTTGACCATGATGAAAGTTCTTTCGCGGTTAGCAGACATTGTACTTGAAAATAAGGAGAAGAAAGCCAAAATCGAAGCTATCATACAACTGCTTGCCGGCTAGAAGTGAAATGGAAGATTTCAGGAAACTCGTTTTCCTACCACACAATCGTAGTGGGGAACCGGATAATAATGGCCGCTTTGCACTGTTGCCAATTCTCGCATATTTACCCTAAAACACTGTTTAGTGATTTCGTGATAAGGACTTAAGTTTCTATTTCTAGCTTATAGCTGCGTTAAATTAAGGCATTGAAATGTTAGTAATGTTACATAATGTAGTAGTTATAAAAAAATCCATTGACGGATCTATGAGGCGGTAATGATAGCAAATGATATTTGTTAATTATATTCATTTTGATTGAGTATTATTGATTTTTAAATTACACGGAATTTGTTTATGTTTATTATTTACTAATATTTCTTTTTATTTTAATTATTAACTTTTGTTCAATTACATTCCTTTTAAATGTCGCCTCCTTGAAAAACCCTTTGGATCCGCCACTGAATTTATTCATTATTTGAATTCTTCCCGCCTTTTATTTGTTTTTTCATAAGTAATTTTTATTAATTTCATTTCTTGATCATCTCGTAAACATGAGACAATGCGTTTAATTGAATTATTCATTACTGCAAATTAATACAAGATAAAGAATTGTTTTATTAATAAATTCTAACCGGTTTTAAGTCATCTTGTAATTAAATAAATGTTTGTTGTTATAATTGAAATATAATAATTAGTATTTTAATTGTTTGTTTTTTACAATTTGGCAACATTACATTCAGAGCAAAGATTAATTTTAGCGCATCCGCCGCCACGTATGACGTCACACACAAGTAAAACTGCAGCGCGTCGAGGGGAAAGGGGAGCCATTATCAAAATTAGAGCTGCAACATCAGCGACTTCGTAATCAACCCAAGGTAAGCTAAGTAACCCTCGCAGCCCATTCATTTCAATCGCACACCAAAAACTCGGGGAAAATTTAATGGAAAATTCCATTATAAAACATCTGTTAGTTTCGACCAATCAGGTGCGAGAACACTCTCTTCCGGCGAACCTGGGGGGAAGTTTGTCAACCCTGTACAAACACGCCATTGAATCGATTCGTAAAAGGTGGTCGGCTGTGGCGGACGCACTTTTATTTCATTGATTTTTGTGCACTGTAATCACGCGTTCACATTTTGTCTTGTCCGGCTATGCAGGCGCAGAACGTTAATCAAAATACGGTAGGAGTCAACAATACAGTGATACTCAAGATGAACGATATACCCCAGTTATCCTCAGTAGGTGAGTACCTTTAAAATTACAATTCTTCAATGTCGGGAATAAACAAAATGGATGTCATTGTTTTAATTGCGTTGTACAATTCTGTGCAGGATTATTAGAATTGGCTCATAGGGAATACCAAGCGGGAGATTATGAGAATGGTGAAAGGCATTGTATGCAGTTATGGAGGCAGGATTCAACAAATACAGGTGTACTACTTCTGCTGTCCAGCATCCATTTTCAATGCCGGCGTTTGGAGAGATCAGCACACTTCAGTACTCTCGCTATTAAACAAAATCCGCTACTCGCAGAGGCTTATAGGTGAGTGTTTTAATTTGGATTTTCTCATGTTTGTTTTCTCTTTATACCTGTGCTCCTGGCATTCGTCTTTGTTATGGACGTCCATTGTTATTTCAATGGTGGACTTGATAAATTGGTTTGGTATTTACAAAATAGCTTTATGTAATATTTTGCAAGCTTGTTTTAAATGATAAACCAAGGAAACAACATTTCATTATGAAAATAAGTTCATAATTCAATAAATAGAGTTAATAATTTGTTAAATAAAAATATATTTTAGAATGGGTATTTGTGACATCTGGCAACACTGGAGAGCCATGTGTACATGACTAAAATAATCATTGATTAAAGGGCTTTTACATTTATGCATTTTAAGCGAGTCGGTTCTTTACAAAGTTTTATGAATCATCACAATCCAGCTAGGTTATTTAACCTGAACGGTGTAATGATGCATTTCCTAAACAATATTTTGCTAAGCTCTAGCATCATTGTTCTTGACCGAAGTGCTAATGCATGCTTATGAGCAGACTTAAAACAAAATACTTCAATAAATCTAAAGCAGACCTTATTTTTCTCATGTCCAACCAAATTATTATATATATTTGGGCTGATTCTATAAGTGAAATCCTTAATTTAACGTATATGGTATTCTTTGGCCTCACATTCTAAGTGAGCATCTGAAGATGAAGTTAAAATGTAGCATACGTGAATCTAACATTTTGCTTGCAGAACCGGCCCAATTATATAATTTTTGCAATTTTGTTATTGTTTTCAGTTCTAATTTTATAATATGAAACCTCAAATAAAAAATATGTTATCTAATAAACATTTATCATAAATATGAATTATGTTTCAGTTTTCATTCATTTATCAGTTAACTATGTGTATTTTTTTATAACCATTTAATTTATTTTAAGTAACTAATACAAGGAGCACACCACACTCTCCCTTTAACCACCCTTTACAGGAGAAGCCATTTTGTGAAACATGATTACATTGACCTAAATGGAACAATCAAACTTTGTTCATCATCTAGAAGACTATTCACTTTTTAAATGAATCTTTTACTGTCAGTAGATAGATTTACTTAGGGTTGCGGTTTATTATGGGTAAAATCTAACGTTTTTGGTAGTCACTAGTACCAGCACGATTCATGTTCTGATTATCGGACAATATTACAAGATACATCAAAATAATCCTAAAACTTTGGGGATTTTAATGTCATTAATTTAAAACGATTAAGATATTTAGTTTGTTTTGTAAAAAATCCTGAAAATAGCTATTTTTTGAGTCATTTATTTACTTCTTTTTAGTCAACAAAAACTTGTACTACGTAAAATTCAAAGGTGTCCGTACATTCTGCATTCAGTTAACTCAACGTTCATTAAAAAAATGCCATGATATATTATGTTTACCTTTTTATGCTTGAAATATAAATATAGATCTATTTCACTCTAGCAAATCGCAGAGTCTGTCTCACTCTAGTAAACCGCAACCTTAATTTGTTTAACAATATTGACACATTTATGCCAGGTTTATAAGACGTTAAATGTTTACAGCCTCATGCATAGTCCACTAATCGTGACTAATTTGTGACTAAGGTTTAATAAGTAAATAAATTATGTCGTATGCATAGTCTAATTTTAGATGCGATTAGCGCTAGTCACTGACTGAATTTTTAATCAGACCATATCCATAGTTTTACATGTGATTATACTTAATCTCAAATGTCATTCGCGTGATTGTGTTGTGTGTTCTGTGTTTCCTAGAATGAACTGTGTTTTTTTCAAACAAGTGTTGTAAAGTTTGCGAACGAGCGCAAAGATTGTCTGCTATGCCTGTGCTCACAGAATTGCGCACACTGTGGGAAGAATGAATTTCGGTAGAGTGGTGGTTGAACAAGGTCCACATTCGATAGTCCGTTTACAATCGTAAGCCTAGCAAATGCTGCCTAATCATTTATCTCCATAGTACGTATACAGTATTGTCTTTGCTCTTTCGATTTAAGTGCAGTGTGCGCATTTTTGTCGGCACAAACAGAGCACATGCATTTGCGCCTGTTCAAGAACTTAACAGCAGTAGTTCAAATACTATGAGGTCTATGATGGATAGTAACTTATAAAGACTAAAAAGTTCATTAAGATCCAATATTGCTCATTTTACTCTTAAAAAAAATGTTGTCCGAATGGTAATACCCTCTATTACCATTCGGACAACATTTTTTTTCCCGGTTTTTCAGAATTTTTGGTGTATATTTAATACATGCGATCTTCTTGCAACTTGTTTATAGATTCATGAACTAAAAAAAAAAAATGATTTTTTATTCTTTTCAAACGTCCGGCTTGACCTTTAAATCTGGCCTCAAATAAGGCCATGTTTTTCTCATGGCCGGAAAGATTTTTTCGGTTCTGTGATCTGAAACATAAAATGAAGTAGCAGTCATTAATGTGTATTAAATTATCTGGAGTTTGAACCATCGACAATGAAAAATCTCGATAATTAACAAAATGGAGGCCATTTGAAAAAAATGCTCACGTTTTGCGCCCCCTTTTTCTGACTTTAAGGCTCTCTAAAAAATATCAAATATTAATATATTTAAATGACGGTGGTTCAAACTCCAGAGAAAAATGTGGAGAACCGGATACAAAAAGCTCATGTCTATCCGTTTCATAGTTTCAAAAAGAAGTTTTCAGTCACCGAAAAAAAGTGGTTTCGAGAAAAATGTGTTTTAAGTTTTGGCACAAGTTTTAACCACTTTTGGAGTAAAAGGTAAAAACCTTTAGTCAGTTATGCTAGCTCCGTACAGTAGGCCCTCCTCTTCCTCTAAATACTAGGTTTGAATGATTTGCTCGTGGATGACTTGCAGAGCTGGTGGAGTGAGGCGAAGTACGGTCAGATACAAATTCCCAATGTCTCCATCGTCTTAAAAATTGCTGAACATCCGTCGTTGAAAATGCTTGTGGCTAGAAAGGATGCGATAGCGACGGTTTCAAACAACAGTTGAGGTGCTTCGGAGTCAGCTTCCAGACACAAGCATTCAAACTTTCATTTGAGTTCTGCATATTTCCACCCAGGCACCTACTCAGCATTGTTTATTCAACAGGCAAAAAACTAACTAACGAATTCGCGTATCATAAAACGGTTTTGGGACATGAAACAAGATACTATAAAGTATCAATAAATGCAAAAAAAAAATCGATTTTTTAAAACTTCCGAATGGTAATACCCCCTCAAATAATGTGTTAAGGTGTACATTAGTTGGCGACATTGTCACAAAGCAACCCTCGTTACATAGATAAATACCATAAATACATTTATATAATATTTTTGTATGATTCCATTTGACATGGAAATGACGGAACAAGCAATGTTGCCGATAGTAGCGACCAATGATAGTCGCTACTAACAAGCGTGTATTAAAAATGACTATGTATACGGCGTACTTAGTAACACCTTAATCGTGATTAGTTAATTACACGTTAGTAACAGTTTAATCACAGGACTATGCATAAGGACGTTAGGGTTTAGTGATTATCATTTAGTGTGTTTAAGGAAATAATGCCGTTCATACGAGAATTAAGGTTTAAGAATTTTAGGTTATGATTTGTGGGTCGACGTTGCCAACTATTTCATAACAAATTTCTGAAAATATTGTTTTACAAGTAATTCTCATAATTAACAGAGAAGAAAGTTTAAATTATTGTTTATATTTTCCAATACATTTTTTTTAGTGTTAACAATAATTATAAAAATAACTTTACTAGCAAGTTGGAACAGATGATTCAGAAAATCACTGAAATTCAACCGTTCATACAAGTGTCGACAAAAAACGTGCACAAAACCATTTATGTTTAACACGTTGATCGCCGCGTGGCGTTTAGGTTCCGCGGCATTTACTTTGTGCCGAATCCAGAAACAACTTTTAAAGCATCGTGACATGCTGCCCGTGCCGCGGAACTAGTATAACTATCGTATGTTCAATTAAAAAAAATCTCTAGAGATTATACATTAAAATTATAATATCTGACATTTTATGTGTCAGCTCTTAAAGCGTGTAGCTAACCAAAATTTCAAAAAAGATTAAATCATGGCACTCTAGAGGTTTTATTTTATTGAACATACAATATATAGACATATAAACAAAGTTGCCATGACGTTTAAAAACATTTATGTTCCTTCAAATTTTTGTTTTATTATTCTGTTATAAATAATAATACTTGTATAATTGGAACAAAAACTTAAGCAGCGGCATGAGGTAATATTTGTATTTTTATAAAGGTGGCCATCCACGTGTTAAGGATGTTTAAGGAAAGTAAAAAGTTCGCTACTTTCTCTTAAACTCTAAAAGTTACCGCGTACGTTTTACTTTGCTTAAATGCTAAAGCTTAGACACGCTTAATCATCTTATAAACCCAGCATAAGCTTTTTTTAGTAAAAGAAGAGATTGTGCTTATGCATTATGTACACATTCTTTTAACCTAACCTAAAAATTAAATTGAATCAATTTTAATTAGAGATTTGTTTTTCTCATTGCAGTAATTTAGGAAATGTTTATAAGGAACAAGGCCAGCTTCAAGAGGCGCTGGCGAATTACCGACATGCAGTCCGATTAAAGCCCGATTTTATCGATGGTTACATCAACCTTGCGGCGGCTCTGGTAGCCGCTGGTGACATGGAACAAGCCGTTCAAGCATACATTACGGCACTTCAGTATAATCCGGTATGCATTATTCTATTTTGAGTGACATACATAGACAGTAATAATGTATAATTGGCAATTCTATAGCCGAGCAAATTTAACAATAACCAAACAATTTTCAGTCAAATCAGTGAGAATTATGTTCACTATAAAATAGAAATAAGTTACTTAAAATAAATCACAATTTTATTTGAAGAGAGATAATCGGCCTTGTTAGTAGATTTGCTGTTAATTTGATATTTAGGACCCTTTACACGTATACACTTTCGTCGATGATTGAACTGTGCTCTTGCCTGCGTTTCTGCGTCGAGGAAAGCGTGGTGCGCCGGCTAAAAGATGTACTTTTTGAACCCCATTCTTACGTCGAGGATTGACGCCGTTCAGGAGTGTCGTTCAATCCTCGACGAAAGAGTGAAACGAAATTAAGCGCACCGGTTTTGCGTCGACGCAATCGACGACTCTTGCGTGGTGTTTCCATCATGTTACCGTTCATTCGTCCATGCAAAACCGTGATGTGAAATTAAATGCACTCCACTCTTGCCTCAACTTTTTCGACTCTTTCCTCAACGTAGTGGCTTTTACACATGCAGTTTTTACTCCACTCTTTTCTCTTTTGTGGACTCTTTCCTCGACGCAAAATTTACATTGACACGTACATTTTGCCTCGACTCCCGGCGTGTGCCGTTCAATCGTCAATGAAACAGTGTACGTGGAAAGGGCCCTAATGATTACCGTGTAATTGAAACTAGTCACAAAACTAAAATAAAAGTGGTATAAAAAAGTTGGGTGTTTTCTTTATATCAAATTAAAAATGTACCACGAAGTGAACACCTTCAAGGTTCAGGAACATTATTAGTTAGTTTAGAACTATGGATAAAATAAATGAGCAACAACGTATTTTCATGTGTTCCAACTTCAATCTAGTAATTTAAAAATTATGTTTGTAAAAATGTGTTTCTTATTTAATTGAAATTTACCTGTAACAAGTATTTCCGCTCCTTGATTAAGCATGAAGTAAAATTTCAGACTTTTCTAAACTCGAAATTTTACTTCATGCCCCATGCGTACAAACCACTAAAATATTGTGAAGTTCAGAATGTACTGATAGATAGGTATGTACATTTATGATTAATTGCATTATGATTGAATACATTGTAAATAACCCAATTTTCTTTGGTCATTGAGATTACTTATAACACTGATCTCGTGCCTTAAAGTAAGGATGCGTACCATGCCATTCAATTGTTGGTTGTAAAACAACAATACACAAACACACAAATGTTTATATCATCCTTAGAACCGTGTTAAAGCCGTAAACTAATGTCTATTAATAAGGCTGATTGTGCTTTAGACTTCACGGACCACATCCCACATCGTATAGTCAGATTAAATAGAAATAGCCTTATTAATAGATGTTAGCGTACAGTTTCAACACAGTTCAAAGGATGAAATTAACACTTTTATATTAATAAAACATTTTAGTAGATTACCATTGTTAGTTTACAACAAATAATTTAATCGCGTATTTTATTGGGTTATTTAGAATTAATTCAATTATATTCAGTTACAGCATATTTTGGACTTCCATTGATATCATTGTTTTTTATGCGGGGCGCATAAAGTAAAATTTCGAGTTTAGAAAAGCCTGAAAATTTGGTTTGGTCGCCCCGCTTCGCGGAGCGACCATACCAAATTTTCCGGCTTTTCTAAACTCGAAATTTTACTTCATGCTTAATCTGGGAGTGAAAACACTCGGTAGAAGTAAATTTTAATTCAATAATTCAGCAGCAAAAATTCATTTTTACTAATATAAACAAAAACAGTGTAACATGATCTCTGAATTATGAAACGCGATGTCGCCACATTAATTTTTATCAATAGTTCAAAACTAACTAATAGCATGTAGATTTTGTTCTATTAATACGATATGTTAGTATCGTGTTTGTACGGGTCTAGTAGAAATAAACTAGTATTAAACTATAACAATATTAACGGCAATTCGATTAATAAGGCAGAAAGTGTTTAACAGAATACTGAAGAATATGACTTTCATAGCTTATTGTGGGTTATGTATCTTACACTGGTTTTGAAACATTTTCAGTTAATTTCGCCTTGTTATAAGTATAATGTTAAAATGTAGGTATATTTATTAATAATATTGAAATCATTTTATATTGAAGTGCGTTTATATAATTTTCCTTTACAGGATTTATACTGCGTTCGCAGTGATTTGGGTAACCTACTTAAAGCTTTAGGTCGATTAGATGAGGCCAAGGTAGGTGTTAAAACGTCGATATTTAACCCCGTTCCTTGTCCTTCCAATCACTGTCACCATTACATTTAATTTAAAACAAAAACTTTATTTATTCATGTAAATTAATTTCAATAACAGATTTTTGTAAAGCAAAATGTAATGGTGGTATTTAAACATCATGCAAGTGAATTTGCTACACACAAAAAGATACACGTATACATTTTTTTTAATTATTGATTTAAGTCAAAAATGAAGATATTCGATCCTGTTTAAATTGTTGACTGATAGTTTCATGTCGCCGCTTATGCGTAAGCCGCTAAAATTGCGAACTGAAAATGCAGATTTAATAATTGATTTTATAATTGTTCAGTTTTAAAAAAGTTAAATCTGCATTGTCACTATTATATTTAAGGTAGTTTGGATTTGCTGCGTTTGCGATCAAGAAGGTGTCCTTTTGTATAAGAAGCGATATGCGTAATTATATATTCATATATCATTTATTTATGTAAAACTGAATAGCTACCATATAAGAGAACTATGCATGTCTGTTGGTTTAAAGGTAAAAGTCATTACATGCAAGTGGATTCATAATAACTTTTATTTATAAACTGATATTTTTATTTGATACGAACGAGTGCTTAGAGCTAGGGATGTGTATTTTGGAGTTTAATATTTTAAAGCAAAATAATTGATATTTCTTTTGATATTTGCTTGTCCAATATATTATTAATATTGTCACCGATTATATTAGAATTTGTAATACATGTTTACATAAAATACAGGGAGGTTTTCTTTTTTAAGTATACACATCCCCAATATACTCTATATGCTGTAAATCTTCAGATATTTGTTGCTTTTTTAAGAGTTGAAACTGAAGCTATAAACAAGTGTTTTCTACTCCCAGACTAAGAAAAAAAAAATTGATTGATAAGGCTGATAAATGTTGAAAGTTCATATTCACTTTTATATAAATAAAACAATTTAAACACTTTCAAATATATATTGTATTAACGCTACAATGGTTTCGCCACACTGTGGCTTCTTCAGGCGAAGAAATTTCTTCGCCTTAAGAAGCCACAGTGTGGCGAAACAATTGTAGCGTTAATACAATATATATTTGAAAGTGTTTAAATTGTTTTATTTATATAAAAGTCCCAGACTAAGCATGAAGTAAAATTTCGAGTTTAAAAACGCCTGAACATTTGGATTGGTCTCTTAGCGAAACAGAGTGACCAATCCAAATTTTTAGGTTATTCTAAACTCGAAATTCTACTTCATGCGCCACTCGTATAAAACACTGATTTCAAGTGAAGTTAAAAATATACTACTAAAACATTATGCTTTTAAACTTTACAATAATTCAGTGTTTTATATGGGTGGCGCATGAGGTAAAATTTCGAGTGGTCGCTCCGTTTCGCAACGTGACCAATCCAAATTTTAAGGCTTTTCTAAACTCGAAATTTTACCTTATGTTTAGTCGGTTTAAAGCACCAATTTAAACTCTTGAAAAATACTCACTCAAAGCTTCAATTTGTTGTTTGCAAAAACAGCAAATAGCGTAAAATTTACAATGTATGGATATGTATACTTAAAAGAAAACTTCCTTCACGGTGAGCTTCGATCGAGTTTAATTGAAAGGTTCTTTATCTGAACATATTCCGATTGAAAGTTGTAAAGAGACATTTTCTGAACTCAAAAAACTCAGAATCGAAAAATTCAATAAGCCGTTTCTTTAAAGTCATTTTTTCGTTTTTTAAACCATAATTTTTATTTATCCTAAATCTGTTAACTATTTTGCATTTTTATGACAAAAATAAATACATATAATTAACTTAAATAATACATAAAATATAAATAAACAATCAAATTGTAACATAATATATTTTCTTCTTTAGATAAAAAACGAAAATTGCAGCTTTTTGTATAAATTAATAGTTTTCGATTACAATTAGCAAATATTAGTACTAAGAACCTAATCACTCAGTTTATTCAATGTTTAAATAGTTAACTAGTATAAATGTATCTCAAATTGTGCGTAAATTAAACATGACGAGTTATATTTGCAAATTGCTCGTAATAGTCGGTTTGCATAAATGATATTTTTGTTATCAATTTTGTATTTTTTCCAAGCCTTGGTAAAATCAGAATGAGCTGATTCTACTGCTTGTTCTCCTTATTGGTTTTTATTGTTTCATATTTGTACAAAATTGTTCGACATAAAAAAAATACAACATGTATATGGGTAAATTGCATATAAGGGGAAATTTGCTTGTCTGAGCCTCATAACTAAAAGATGGGCCAATCAATGCTGTCCATTTTTTTCTTGTTCTATAGAACCTATAATTAGTCATATTAAATAAAATCTAAGAGTTTGGCGAAGAGAGACAGCTGTCCCATTGTGTACTTTTTCAGATTTGTACCACCTTTTAAACAAAAATGACCAATCTTATTTCTGGAAAATAAGTAGTCAATTATTCGAGAAAAGTTGTAAATATAAATACTTATTTTAATTAAGTGATTTCTTAATTTTTATTTTGTTCGAAAAAACGAGCAATATTTCTATTGCAACGTTTAGTGGTTAATTTTGAAATTCCTATCTGATTTATGAGATATGTAACTTGTGTTTCAAAGCAACCGAGATGCCGACAGTTTATAGACACTCGTTATATACTTTTGTTTATTTTTCGACATATTCTCCATAAAGATTGAGACATTTATCCCAGCGTGACAGTAGTTTAAACATCCCTTCATGGTAGTGTTGCCTGTCAAGTCGATTAAAGTAGTTCACAATATGTCTTGCAATTCCTGTTAATTTGCAAAGCGTTTCCCTGCCAAAAACTTCTTTAAGGGTCCGAATAAATAGAAATCGAAGGGGGCCAGGTCGGGACTATATGGCGGATGTTGGAGGACCTCCCGGTTCCGCTGGGTGAACCACTCCTTGGTTTGATTTGACGTGTGCGATCTTGCACCATCGTGCAAAAGTTTAATCGTCCCGGCCTTTTTCTTCTAATGGCTGTACGCAATTTCTGAAGAATTTCACAGTATCTGTCACTGTTAATGGTTGTGCGCGGTTTAAGAAATTCGCAGAGCAATAGGCCTTCACTATCCCAGAACACTGTGACCATGGTTTTGCGGGCAGATGGTTGAACTTTGAATTTTTTGTGAACTGGGGAATCTGGATGTTTCCACATCATGGATTCTTGTTTCAGCTCTGGGGTGAACTCATAAACCCAGGTTTCATCTCCGGTAATGATGCTTTCAATGAAAGAAATCCTCTTCCTGTTGGTATCGGATGAGATAATGAAGTGACGCATTGATTCGATTGGTTTTGTGGTTCTCGGAGAGCATTTTCGGTACCCAGCGAGATGAAACTTTGTGAAAGTTTAGGTCGCTAATGATTTCATGGACGCAACTCTTAAGAATGCCAGTCATTTCCGCAATTTCACGATCTTTAATGCGACGATCTTACCTAACCAAACCTTTAACAATTAAGCAGTTTTGATCCGTGTGTGAGGTCCTTGGCCTGCCTCTGTTTTTCTCCGGATTATCAGTCAAGTCCGTTTGTCCATCTTTAAATTTAGTGCACCAAATGCTGACTTCTTTTCGGCTTAAAACCTTTGGGTCATAAACGCCCTCTAATCTGCGATGAATTTCGCTCGAGTTAACTCCTTCGGCTTGCAAAAATCAGATAACCGCCCGCACTTCACACTTGGAATACTCTGCAATTACGCATGCTATGTTTGTTTGCTTCTCATACGCTACTACTCGTAAATTCAGTCGTACACACAACAACGCTCCACACTCTACTACCACGCGTCAACCTGACTAGACATACATATAACGGCAAAATTTCAATTGCTGTTGTTTCACAGGCACCTGTACCTTTAATATCGGACCCCCCTCGTAGTTTCTCTTTATATGCAAATTACCCATTTACTTTTGGAGTGCTGAAATATTTAAATCTAAATAACTACTTCTAAATGCACGTATATATTTTACAAAGTTTAGGTCGAACTTTGATGTAAAACAAGCTTTAACAACCTTAAAGTTTTGGAAAGTTGCAACATACGTAATAAAAAACTGTTAATTTATTTTTTAAAAAGCTGCAAACTTGGTTTATTATTTAAAGAAACAAATATATTATGATATAATTTAATTCTATATTTATATTTTGTGTATTATTTGAGTTTATTTTATGTATTAGTTAATGGATTTAAAGAAACTAAAAATTATGGTCTAAAAACCAGGGTTGTTAAAACAAACTTTTTTTCATTTTAATTAAAACAAACAGTTTTTTTTTAACAAAACGTGTTTTAATTAATTAAAACAAACAGTTTTTTTTAACAAAAAAGGGTTTGTTCGGTAAAACAGCGTTTAAAACATTAACAATGTTTAAAACATGCTTTAAACAGAACATACAGGGCATTTTTCTTTTGAGTGTACATATCCCAATAATTACAGCGTATTTTAAATTTGCGGGAATTCGTTGTTTCAAAGCGTTTAATTTGAGGCTTTTCACGAGTATTTTCCACTCCCAGACTAAGCATGAAGTAAAATTTCGAGTTTAGAAAAGCCTAAGAATTTGGATTGGCCGCGTAGCGAAGCGGAGCGGCCAATCCAAATTAGGCTTTTCTAAACTCGAAATTTTACTTCATGCGCCACGCTTAAAAACACTGATTCACAGTGATGTTAAAAAAACACACACATACAATGACGATTATAGGCAACCTAATATACGTTAGAGCTATTGGGTTGCCTATAATCACTGATTTAAACAATTTGTTTAGCTCAGAATTTGACTCATGTTTTATTCACATCTACATATTAGATTGCTAAGGCCGTATATTTTAAACTTACCGATATTTCATTTTACTTCACGCGCCATACGTATAAAACACGTATGGCGCGTGAAGTAAAATTTCAAGTTTAGAAAAGCCTAATTTGGATTGGCCGCTCTGCTTCGCTATGCAGCCAATCCAAATTTTCAGGCTTTTATAAATTTGAAATTTTACTTCATGCTTAGCCTGGGAGTGCAAAACCCTCGTTTAAAGATTCAAATTTTAATCCTTTAAAGAAACAATGAACAAATGTAAAATGTACAGTGTATGCATAAAAATCACATTTATGCACTCACAGTTGTGATACTTTATTGTAATAAAATGTTATGTTTAATAATGTAATTTGAAATATCTTCAATAATTTAGCAAACATTTAAAAATGTTATAACAAAATCTTAATAAAGTAGTATAAAATATAATTTAGTTAATTTAAGATAATAACAAAACGTTTTTAACAAATTTAACGTTTAAAACATGTTTTAAACAAGTTTAAGATTTAAAACATGTTTAAAACAAAACCGTTTAAAACACGGCGGCTGTTTTTAAACATGTTTAAAACACTGTTTTAGAAAAAAGTGTTTTAAACATAACAACCCTGCTAAAAACAAAAAAATTACTTTTTTAACAAAAGTCACATTGAAATATTTCGATTTTGAGTTCAGAAAATGTCCCTTTACAGCATCCAATCGGAACGTATTCAGATAAAACTCAATCGAAGCCGTACCCCGTATAACCACACTATTTTTCACTAGAAATGTAAGTTTTATCGCTATACTGTGGTCAATTTAATTTTTTAAATGGAATTTTGACTTGATAGGTTTATAAACAAAATTCAATTTTCTTGTGTCGTAACATCCCTTGCTACTACTTTGAAAATTGTTCCATTTTAATTATTAACTGAATTTAGCAAGTTTGTTTTCATGTTGGTAGCTGTTCACGTGCTGCTGCGTATAATATACCCGCCCTGCCCCTCTCGTATAATTTTATTAATATGAAATGAAATTATCAGGCATTGTTTGAATCTCTTGCATAATGTGCGACTTCCTCTGGAAATTGTAGTTTAAACTGATTGATTTAATAAAAAACTAAACATTTCAGTGATCGTACACATTTCCACAGGTAAAAAATGACAAATGTTATGTCGTATTATCCTCGATTCCCACAAATGTTTAACTGCATCTCAAAAAGGATTATCACCTGTTGTAAAAAAAAAAATGAATAAATCGAGATTTAATTTCGAATTTTAATTTTTTCAGATCTATTAATTGATTGATTAGACTCAGTGTGTAGATTCTTTTGTTTTGTGCGTGATGCAAGCGAGCGCTGCCTTTGTCGTTGGTGATAAATCTATTTGATTTCATAGATCTCACGAATGTGTTCAGACCGAAACTGTTAAACTAATGGTTATTACTATTGCTGTATAATAATACAGGTATGTGAACAACGGTGTGACGCCCGGCAAATTGCTACACCGTTACTGCGGGCTGGTAAACTATTCACTTTTCCCAGGTAAAGTACGCAAGCGACGGTGGTATTATTTTTTTTATTAGCTCTGGAGACGTGTCTCTTTGTTTTTAGGTATTGGAGTGGGGGGCCCTCTCTCTGTGTATACGAAGGCGCTTGCGTAAATTTTCGATAATTAATTGAATTAATTCGCTCGAAATTTTGCGTTGAGATGTTTTGGCGTACTTTTGGAAGAGTTTGTCGATTTATAAATAGCTGCTGGCGTAATTTTTTTATCATTAAGGGTTATCCAGTTGAACTCATGCGAAACCATTATGTATATAAGCTGCTTATCATCACTGGACACAACCCTTATAAGTATGTGTAACGAAATGTACAATCATTTATATGGAATGATTCGTTTTGTACTTTCCTCCATATGTAAAATAAAGGGAAAGTATTGTTCTTTTTTCATTTATAAAAAAGTAAATATAACACCTTAAGTATTTTTTATTAAGGGTTTGATTTAACATTTTTTTTAACGGCAAGGAAAATGACCTCCAGTTACACATACTTCGATATATTAGCTCTTAGCGTAAATAAAATGCGTAACTTAACACCAACACACCGTTAATAATAATAATTTTTGGCGAGCTATGCGATTGGTTGGAGAAGGCCCCGGGTGGATGCTTGCGAAATCTGCTCCCTGTCCATCTAGTACTTGCTAACGTTCTCGTTTTTTTCTCTCTTCCCCCCGTTGTTTCCCGATCTAGGCTTGCTACTTGAAAGCGATTGAGACGAGGAATGACTTTGCCGTCGCCTGGAGCAACCTGGGGTGCGTTTTCAATGCGCAGGGTGAGATCTGGCTGGCCATCCACCATTTCGAGAAGGCTGTCGGCCTGGACCCGAACTTTTTGGACGCCTACATCAACCTCGGCAACGTTCTCAAAGAGGCGAGAATATTCGATCGGTGAGTGTTGTTACATTGTTTATTTATGTATGTGTGTGTGTGTCTGTGATTGCATTGGAGCGTCGAGTCATGTCTTGAATTAGGAATGAGAATCTTCAAGGTTTGTAGGTTATTCAGTGTGAGTGTGTGTAATTGTTTGATCGTTTTATGTTTAATAATTTGAAATCATTTTTTGGGTGAGTTTTATTAAAAAGAATAAGTTTATTTCTATTATAATTAATACATTTACAGCTGATTGCATTTTTTATTTACTTAAAATTTAAACTACTCTTACATTTTTAGGTTACAAGTACAAATAAAATGAAATTACAGCATAAATGTTTAGATATTTGTTGTTTTTAAAAATAGTTAAATTTGAAGCTTTAAACTAGTGTTTTCTATTCCCACATTAAGCATCAAATAAAATTTTGAGTTCAGAAAAGCCTGAACATTTTCAGGCTTTGCTAAACTTAAAAATTTATTTCATGCGCCACGCTTATAAAACAGTGAAATGTTGTGAAGTTTACATTATTTTCATTTTCCTACATCAAAAATATAAAATATCTTTGAAAATAATTTATTTATCAATTTGTGTGTTGCTTTTAAATTAATTTGCTATTATTTACCACGGTGTGATCTTTTAATTTATAAATATTTATATTTCAACACCTTTGTATTCATTTCTTTAATTTTAAAATTTTATACATCTTTCCGTTATCTCTTGCACTCACTTCTTAGTCACTTCTTAACATCATATAACTACAGTGACTTAATTAAACACAGTTATGACAACTCCCTGTCATCTGCCATGATAAGGCAATATCAACCAAGAGAATAGGTTACAATACAAACATCTGATATTTAATTGTGACAGCGAGTGTTGTTATCTTTCACTTGAAGCGTTATCCATGGGCGGGACCTATTCCCTTAATTTTGAAATAGGAACATATGATGGTTTTAATACCTCAAATTAACATGTTTAGGTTGATTCTATTTAACTTTGCGAATTTTTGAGGGTAAGTGAAATAAATTACCACCTTTAGATGGAATTACTGTGACCAACTTTAGACCACCTACGCTGCTATTTTTTCCGCCATTTTGGGTCAATTACTTACAACCAATCAAAAATAATACCAAAGTTGTCGCCACTATGTTTAATCAGGGCACTGTACATACAGAGAGTTTTATGTAACACCGAACATTTTCATGCAATACAATTAGACACGTTTCATTTTTAAGCTATGTGTAAATTGGATTGCCTATATGACCATTACAAATTGTAGCCAATCAATCGCAATTAATGCCTTGTACATACAGGGAGTTTTTCTTTCAAGTATACATGTCCCAATTACAGCGTATATGCCGTAAATCTTTAGCTAACCGTTGTTTTTTTTTTAAATGAGTTCAATTTTAAACTTGAAATGAGTGTTCCACTCCGAGACTAAGCATGAAGTAAAATTTAAAGTTTAAAAGTATACATAAACATACGTTGTACATTTGCCGACGCTCGGTTTATTGAAAGTCAGTGTTTTGTACCGGTGGCGCATGAAGTAAAATTTCGAGTTTAGAAAAGCCTGAAAATTTGGTTTGGCCGCTCCGCGCTACGCAACCAAACCAAATTTTCAGGCTTTTCTAAACTCGAAATTTTACTTCATGCTTAGCCTGGGAGTGGAAAACACTCGTTTAAAGCTTCAAATTAAATTCTATCAATAAACCGAGCGTCGGCAAATGTACAACGTATGTTTATGTATACTTAAAAGAAAAATTCTCCTTAATAACATGTTCGGTGTTACATAAAACTCTCTGTATAACATAGCAGAACATTTAAATTGACATATGGAAGCAAATCTATTTCAACTCCAAAAAGGTTACGTTTTTGATTTATTTCTTTTTGTTTCATACACATCAATAGTAACCATTATGTCATAAAATGGTTGAATAGCATCTTTGTGTGAACTTGCATTTCTAAATTAATACTATATTATTATATTTTTAAATAGATCTTCAAACAAAAATGTATCCATCGTTAAACATTTTCTTTTCAAATCTGTTTGCAGCATTCCGTTATAATGGTTCAACACATATTTTTGTAAAAGAAAATTTGAAAATATATTATAATAATGCTAAAATTGAAATCTGAACATAAAAAAATGTACATGATCAAACCCCCCATTTAACTGTTAATCATAATAATAATAAAAGTTAAATGGCATTATTAAACAAATTGAACTGATATTTAATACTTAAATCCCATTTATAATGCATGTGAAATAAATACCTAGTGGACAAAAAATTAGCTTTAGGTTATAGGATTCGTTAATTAATTTTGAGTAAAAAATCCAATCTAATGATTCTTCATTAAGTTTGTGATTTATTATAAGCAAAATAAAATGTTTTTGGTAGTAACTAATTCTAGCACTGTAGATGTTTTGATTGAGACAACATTGTATGATACATCAAAATAATCTTGAAATTTGGTAAATTTTGCTGTCACCAATTTAAATCGATTTATTTATTTAGTTTTTTTTTGTAAAAAAATTCCAAAAATAGCTATTTTTGTGTCATTTATTTACTCATTTTTTGACAACAAAATTGTCTGCAACGAAAAATTCTAAGGGTGTCCGTACATTCAGCATTCAATTAGCTCAACAAATATTACCAATTCTTTCCATTACACAGGGTGTTTCATTCAACTCTGGACTGCTCAATATTTGAAAAAGTACGCATTACATCAAAAATGTTTCAAATAAACCTCCAATTTAATTCTCAATTTGGATTGTCAGAAAATAAATAACCTTTGCATTAAAAACTTTTATCGATTCACGACAGATGGTGTTGTAATAGGCGATAATTAATTTTGTCCTTGGTCCCCAAAAATAAGCATTATGCTGTTATATAATAATTTTTAAGGCATTCGTCACTCTTAGGAAACTCAAGCGCTGCATCGTTTTATGAAAGCGGGGATGCTCAATGTGTGGCGCTGCAACGCTTTATTACGTTGCAATGCATATATTTTTTCCGCTAGATCGCTTTTCAAGCCACCCAGCAGTATAAAATGGCCATTGATATTTTGTTCGTTCCGACAATTTGAAGCGCTTTACGCTATAGCGCTGTAGTCAAAATATTCTCTGAACGCGACCAACATCAACTGTCTTAACATGGTTTTCGCACATCGGTAAATGGCTGTGCATTCGCCAAAATGTACAACTGTTTGCCGCAAGTCAAACAAGATTAAAAGTCAACCAAGATTAAAATCGCCTACTAATGTGATCTGCAATTTGTTTAATCAACTTCTGCCAACTTGTGACGTATTTTTTAACCATTGACATCTTTATTAGAATTTTGTTGATTACGAAATAAAATGTTATTATTTTCTAGTTTATAGTTTTAAAACTTTTTTGTTAATACTAAATTGTCTTGTAATTGGGAATTTGTTTCCTGTTGGGCAATAAACATTATTATTAAATTATTAGTTGTAAAGTATCAAAAGTAGTAATCTACTAAAATATTTCATTAATACAAAAATGTTAATATCATCTTTAGAACCACCATAAAGCTGTATGTTAACGTCTCTTAACCCATTAAGCGCCATTGATGCACATACGCAACATTATTTTTTTTTTTTGATAATCAATGAAGTTACTATATAAATAAATTTAAAGTATTATATTATTTGACCTGACTTAAAAATGTACGAAGAAAAATGTAAATATTTTGTTATTTAAATATTTTGACTATTACTCATTTAAAAAAAAATGTAAGTGTATTAGAAATACTTAACAATATTTCAATGTTTTATATGCGTGGCGCATGAAGTAAAATTTCAAGTTTAGAAAAGCCTGAAAATTTGGTTTGGCCGCTCCGCTTCGCGGAGCGACCAAACCAAATTTTCAGGCTTTTCTAAACTCGAAATTTTACTTCAAGCTTAGTCTGGGAGTGGATACACTCGTTCTTAACTTCATATTGCACGTTTTTATATAATATCGACGAATGCCTGAACATTGACAGCGTATACATTATGTATATTTAAAGAAAAAAAATCACAGTATGTAATGCAATAAGTCATTCATAGAAATCATAAAAATAAGTACAGAATTTTACCTAAAATTAACTTTTACAGTTAATTCTAAAATTGCTCGGCCGTTAATGGGTTAATGAGGCCGTTTGTTTTTAATTGGCTTCCTAAAAGTTAGCAAAGTGCTGGTATTTTTTATTGGGTAAAGTAAAGCACTTGTTTTGTTCCATATTTTTAGGTTATCAAAGTGCTGTTATTTTTACACACACAAGAATTCTCCCAGAAACTCAAAATATATTTAAAAAGGAAAAAATATTACAAGTTTATACAAGAAAAATCTTGCAAAAATTGCTGTATTACAGCAATTTTTACAAGATTTTTCTCGGAGAATTCTCTCGAGAAAAATATTTAGCATGTTCAAAATAATTTATAAAATATTTTTTGACAGATGCAGCTTACGCGCTTATTTATAACCTAAAAATTAGTTACTAGTTATTATGACAAACGGTAGTGAAGTATTTTCATTAATACCAGTTTGTGCAAGTAAATATGTGCTTTGCCGTTTTGTAATATATATGCCACAGCGGTCGCAGCAAGAAATGGAGAACAGCTGATGTTGAGCCCATGTGATATTTTCGGTAATGCGCCTGCGTATGGTCGTAATTCTTTAGAAAATAATTGAGGGGTCCAATGCAATAACCAGCCAAGTCTAGTTTTATAAGATGTTGAGGAGAGACAAAAACTGTTTACATGCAAAAAAAAACATAATGATTATTATGCATGCAACTAACAATACACCAATGCACTGCAAAAATTGAAACCAGATCGTTGCATGCTATAACACAGAATTTTAAACTTTATAAGAATATTGAATACTTAATCCATTTTCTCATAAAAATGGACTTTGCTGATTATTGCATGGGACCCCTTAATTCTTTATACAGGGACGAATATAAATTAAAATTTATCTATTAAATTATAGCAAAACTTTTATATAACATTCCGAAACAAATTCTTGCCAGAATTCTTGTGTGTGTAAAGTGGCTCTAATCACACGGTTTTCTAATAAACCGTTTAATCAGAAAGGAACACGAGAGAACTTCGTAACTTTTAACATTTTTACTGTTTTTTTTTAACAAAATCGTTTTCATTAATGTCATCTTGAACACGAAATTCAAACGTCAATATCCAATTTGCGGGTCCCATAATTGAATCTCGCAAACGTAAATTTGCACCCTTTTATTCTGCACGGTAAACGGCGCTTAATTGCCGTCGCAAACACTTCCTGAAAAATCCGCTTTGCGCTCTCGCCTTCTAATTAAAACCAGTAAATCGTTTTTGATATATTCACGCTAGGCTGACTGCGACGGTCTGTGCAATAATTTAATCGCGAAATCGCTTGGCGCTCCTCCCGAATCCTAAATCTGCACTTTTTGCGATAGGTATTCTCTCGTACTTCTAAAAATAGGCAATAACTCTGCCACTTACGGATATTAAAAGTACATCATAATTCATGTATTATGATCGATATACGCTGCTGTTTTTTTGTGTGTAGGCGATGATTGTTTGTCCTTGCAGTAATTATGATTTATGATCCTTCATCAATGTTTGTTTATAAATCTGCTTCTGTGTTTTTTGCCGCTCGATAATTACAAGGAGACGCTCAAGTGATGATTACTGTGGAGATTAAAAATAGGAGCTTGATGTGCAATTATAATAACGATATCTTGCCATTATATGCGTTCGCAATTACTGGTAGTCCACTTTTGGAAAGGAAAGTCAAAGAGGTCATAATAAACAAGTCGATTTCTTATAAAGTGGATAAAATAAACAAGTTACGTTTCTTATAATCGAAAGAAGGCCATCATGACGTAGGAATACAGGGAATTTTTCCATATTAGTATATATAGGGAGTTTTTCTTTGAAGTATACGTATTCTAAATTCAGATTATTTTCTTTAAATATTTAGATATTCGTTGTTTTTTTTTAAGAGTTCAATTTGAAACTTTAAACGAGTGTTTTCCCCTCCCAGACTAAGCATGAAGTAAAATTTTGAGTTTAGAAAAGCCCCTTGAAAATTTGTCGAGGGTCAGTTCAAAGTAAAACACTTGTTTTGTTCCATATTTTTATTATCGATCACTTTCAAACTTAAAACTTTTAACTTTGAAAGGGACTATCGTTTGTCACATTTTGACATTGCGAGATTTTTTTGATATACCGTAGAACGAAGTGAATAGAAATCGCGGGGTAAACAATTACCGAATATGAACTTTAAAAATCTGTAACTTGTTGAAAAACGCGTTAATTTAAAAAACGAAACATTTTCCGAGTAGGGAATTCATATAGATAGGTTTACATTGACCACACTGGCGTGGTTGGCTAAACAAAATTGCAATGAGCAGTTAACTTCTTGTGAAATATATGTGTTTATTCTACAAAAACATGTTTATTTTTATTTTGCTGAAATAAGGTACCTATAAAGCAGGTATATCTTTGCCATATAGGGGTGTTTTTTCATCTATTTTTCTTTATTTACCCTAGAATCTTCTAAATAGCAAAACTAAGCAAAATAGGCTTACGTTTCTATTGACCACTTGCGGGTAACTTGCGTTTCTATTGACTGCTTGCGGGTAAATAGAAGAATGGGGGCAGAAAGACCGTTGGTTGATAGGCCAGATAGACTAACAAATTATTTATATGTATATAAAAATGTTATAAAACTAATTGTAATTATTGTCTAAATAAAGATGTACTATTGGTGCAGAAAGCACTACAAATCAAGGAAACCATGGGACACCTCTCGTGAATCGTACCTTAACTGGATCGAACAATGTCTAGCTTGACTTAACATTATTAGATTTAGACGATTAACATATTTTTTGTACGTTGCTGTTTTTTCTACTGTTTATCCTGTATGCCCATCGTCTTCACTGTCGCTTTTTGTCTTCAGATATTGACATATTAAGTCAAAAGTAACATATGATAATTTTAACAAATCATCACATAAATAAAATTCAAAAACGATAGAATAGTCAAATATTGACAAAAGACAGTCGACAAAAAGATTGTATACTAGGCAGTTTGTTGCTTTTTGACATTCGCATAACGCACTGTTATTAGGGCCGTGCTGGCCCACCGAGACACCGGGATGCGTCCCGATGCGCCCTCTTGTAAAATTTTACAGAAGTTAATGAATTTAAGAAAATAATAAAGCGTAAATATTACTAAATTATCTTTGGAATTGCTTAAGTATTTAAAAGTCAATTATGTGAATTATATGAATTAACCCATTAAGCGTCATAGATGCAACAGCGCAACATTATTATATTGTTTTTTTATTACTAACTAAATGCGTTAATTTGATACCCTGTATTATTTGATCTTACTTCAGAATGTGTGAAGAAAAATGTAAATATTTTGTTATTTCAATATTTCGATTATTACTAATTTAAAAAAAATATATTTTTCAGTGTGTTTCTAGCTTCACAATATTTTAGTGTTTTATACGTGTGGCGCATGAAGTAAAATTTTGTGTTTAGAAAAGCCAGAAAATTTGATTTGGTCGCGTAGCGCTACGCGACCAAACCAAATTTTAAGGCTTTTCTAAACTCGAACTTTCACTTCATGCTTAATCTGGGAGCGGAAACACTCGTTCGAACTTTAAATTGAACTCTTTTATAAAATCGACGAATGTCTGAAAATGTACAGTGTATACATTATACTTTTTGTTATTTGTCCTTTTATGGTGTATCTGTTGGACAATAAAGATTGTTATTATTATTATTATTATATATATTTAAAAGAAAAAATCCCAGTACCTAATATAATAAGTCATTCATTTAAATCATAAAATGAAGTGCAGAATTTCACCTAAAATCAATTTTATGAGTTAACTCTTTAATTTGCTCGGCCGTTAATGGGTTAATGTGTTACCGATCCGATTAATTCGATGCAGAAGACGGTATGGGCGTCTACTAGATTTTGTGCTGCGAATATGGCAACTTTAAATAGCAGCCGCCCTTTGCATGATTTGAAAAAGCAATGAGCTTAGCAGATTCAAAAAGTTCCTAAACGAAAGGTCTTAAGCCAAATGTTCAGGCTTTTCTAAACTCGAAATTTTACTTCATGCGCCACGCGTTGTAAAACACTGAAATATTGTGAATTTAGAAATTGACTAAAAAACTTCTTTTTAAAATGAGTAAACAAAATATTTGAATAACAAAATATTTACATTTTTCTTTACACATACTCAAGTCAGATCAATTATTACAATTGATCAAATTAAGTTATTTAGTCATTTAAATAAAATAATAATAACGTTGCGTTATTGCATCAATGGCGCTTAATAGGTTAAAATAATAATTCTCTGTATAATTTGAAAGACTTACCTTAACAGCGATAAATTAGGCCAAATTGAACAGACCCAGTCACTGTCGCTTTTATAATAATAATAATCTATTATCCAACAGGAAACATTTCCCAATTACAAAATAAAAACTAAGAAAATAAGCCTGGTACATATAAAAATATAACAATAATTAAATTACAGTAATTTATTTTATTGGTATGATTCATTCAGTAATAAAATACCTATATTTTTACTGACCCCAAAATGTTTGGCAGTAATGGTTTGTTTTGATTTTTTTATATATCTGCAATTTATTTTTAAAGCCTTCAATTTATGGATTGCTCGAACGAGTTTATTAATAATTCCTGCATTCCTTCGCTCGCTGTTTTTTTTCTCTCGTATTTATTCTTCGGCATTCCTCAACAGTTAAGATACGCGCACCTAACTGGAACGGTCAATAGGTCTAAAAGTGTGTCATGCACTGCCGTTTTCCGTTTGGTATGTGAGGGGGCTCGGATGGATGCAGGTTTTATTCGAAATGATCCTGCGCAGCCTCGCGTCCCTATGGAAACAACCCTAGCCCCGGCCAATACCACAACCAACCACTCATTCAGTTTCAGTTTAGCCGCCACTTTACACACGCAACACTTCCCTCCAATCTCTCTATCACTCTTCTATTGCTATCGTAGTTGTAGTATAGAATAGTGCTTTTTCTTCTTTCTTATAACTTGAAACTAGTAAACATTTTGAAAAATGAATCCGTCTTTAATACAGTAGCACGCACAAAAAATGAGAGTTAAAGTTAGTCTTAGTATACGTTTCGACAATAATTCCTGGGAACACGCTTCGTCGGGATTGCGGTGTGAAAAATTTCAATCACCAGCACGTCCGCACTTCAATCCAGATATTCACTCGCCTTTACCATTAATTGATGTGCGTCATACCTAAGAATATATATATATTCCTAAAGGCCGCCGAGCTCAGGATTTTCTCAATCAAAATAAACTAACTGCGGGGAGAGCGCCGGATTCCCGTTTGTTCCGTGTGAAAAGTTTTTAGTCCGTCCGCAATGCTGGAGTGTAAGTGATTTTTGTTTGTGGGGGCGAATGTTGAGCTAGTGTTCTTAAAACGCTCTCTTTGGCGATGTTTGCGACGACATGGAGTTGCAATGCGTCGTGGTGTACACCATTATCGACATCCAGGATGTTAAACCGCCTAAAGACGACACTCTTGCCAAACCACCTGAAGGATGTGTCGCTTGGATTCGTAGTCAATTTAAAAGGTTTTCTTTTTTTGATGGTGTCTTTTTGCATTTTTTTAATCGCAAATTTTTATGCTACCGCTATTTATTAGATTAGTCTTACAAATTACAAAAGCTTTTTATCTTAGTTTCTTCCGCAACATTTGATGTTTGGTTTTGTAATGTTTGTAAGATTAATTATACACCAGTTAAGACACGAATTTTCAATTTTCTTTAATAAAGAATGATACATCCATGATCTACTTCATTGAGTGGACACTTGAAAAAACATTTGGCAAACATATCGTCCTCATTTTCACTTTCAAACGCATATTCATATAAATGTACCGGGATTATTTTTATGAAATAAATAAAAAGTGTTAATAGATTTTACCCATGTTAACGGTTATTTTTACGGAAATATTGAAATAATAATTGAATTCGTGTATTTGTAAGCTCAAATGAAATACAAAATAGTAAGCTGACAGACCAGGGCTGGCCAACCCACGGCCCGCAGGCCGCTGCGGCCCTCAAAGGCCTTCTGTGCGGCCAGAAACTCCGTTGGTTATTGCGAATATTGGAGAGATTTTTTGCGAATATTAGAGATAACTGATTTAATAACTGGGAAAATATCAACGTGTTAATAAATACTTTTTGCAATGGTTTATTTAATGTTAATTAACAAAAAAAGTAATTTACATACAGTGATTTTTTTCTTTTAAGTATACATATGTACATATATAATTTGAAGCTTTAAACAAGTGCTTTCCACTTCCAGAATAAAAATTAAGTAAAGTTTAGAGTTCAGAAATCCCTCAAGTATTCAAGTAAATTTAGAGTTTAGAAAAGCCTAAAATGCCAAATTTTTAGACTTTTCTAAATTCAAAATTTACTTCATGCGCCATGCGTATTAAACACTTAAACACTGAAATATTGTGAACAAGTGAAAATCACGTGAATTCAGTGTCTTATAGGCGTGGCGCATGAAGTAAAATTTCGAGTTTAAAAAAGCCCCGTGAAAATTAAGAAATTCTAAATTATGTTTTCATTGTTTTTTTTACCAGACAATTTTTTTGTGTAGATATCACTGTATATATGCTAAAATATGTTCAAACTTCATTCACATACGTAATAAGTATTAAATCTTGAACTTCGCATTAATTTAGTTTTATACGCCTGGCGCATGAAGTAAAATTTCGAGTTTAGAAAAGCCCCTTGAAAATTTGTCTGGGGTCGCTGTGCGACCCTCGACAAATTTTCTACGCGGGGCTTTTCTAAACTCGAAATTTTAATTCATGCTTAGTCTGGGAGTGGAAAACACTCGTTTAAAGCTTCAAATTGAACTCTTTACAAAAAAACAACGAATATCTGAAAATTTGCAGCATACAATTGGGTTATACTTAAAAAAACTCCCTTTAGAAATAATCGACCTATAACTTGTTTTATAGACAATTAATAAAAATGTTTCGAAGAATATTGAGAGAAAATATGTTTAAAATTGTGTATTTTGCACACAGTTTTAAACAAATGTTCTCTCAGTTTTCTGTTAATTTCATTTTTTTGTAAATTTCTTTGAAAAAATCTTTTAACTGTCTATAAAACAAGTTATAGGTCGATTATTTTTACAGGGAGTTTTTTTAAAGTATACATATCCTAATTTTATGCTGAAAATGTTCAGATATTCGTTGTTTTTTTGTGATGAGTTCAATTTGAAGCTTTAAACGAGTGTTTTCCACTCCCAGACTAAGCATGAAGTAAAATTTCGAGTTTAGAAAAGCCCCGCGTAGATAATTTGTCGAGGGTCGCGAGACAAATTTTCACGGGGCTTTTCTAAACTCGAAATTTTATTTCATGCGCCACACGTATAAAACTGAATTAATGCGAAGTTCAAGATTTAATACTTATTACGTATGTGACTGATATTTGAACATATTTTAGCATATATACAGTGATATCTACACAAAACAAAAATGTCTGTTTAAAAAAAAACAATTAAAACATAATTTAGAATTTCTTAACTTTTAAAAATGTCTAAGATGCTAAAAGTACTCTTTTAAACTTCTGGATAAAATCAAAATATTCAAAAAACTTGATTTTGAAAAAAAAAATACTGTTTTGAAACATTTTAAGTACAAATTTTGGCCCTCGAAGCCCTTTGGCCCTCGGGTCGCAGCGCGACCCTCGACAAATTTTCTATGCGGGGCTTTTCTAAACTCGAAATTTTACTTCATACGCCACACGTATAAAACTGAATTAATGTGAAGTTCAAGATTTAATACTTATTACGTGTGTGAATGATATTTGAACATATTTTAGCATATATACAGTGATATCTACATAAAACAAAAATGTCTGTTTAAAAAATAAAACAATTAAAACATAATTTAGAATTTCTTAACTTTTAAAAATGTCTAAGATGCTAAAAGAACTCTTTTAAACTTCTGGATAAAAACAAAATATTCAAAAAACTTGATTTTGAAAAAAAAAATACTGTTTTGAAACATTTTAAGTACTAATTTTGGCCCTCGAAGCAATTTGGGTTGGCCAGCCGTGTGATAGACTATGGTCGCTGGCTATTTTGTAACATTTTTAATGTACAATAAATGTTATTAATTAATATTACAAAATATCTATAAAAATTGTGTTTTACAGAGCTGCGCGCTTTAGAGCATTCAGAAGAGGTATTAAAATACTTAAGTGGAACTGGATTCGTCGTTATTTCAAGTAAAAGTGATATCACACATTTTTATTATTATTAAACGATGATAGCCTGCCATTGATGAGGCATGAAGTAAAATTTCGAAATTTAAAAGCCAGAAAATTTGGATTTGGGAGCAGAGCGAAGCGTAGCACAGTGAACGATTTGACCGTTCTAGCGGGACAAAATTCAAATTATTGAAATATGAACATTACAAATGCATCGCTACAAATTATTCATATACATCAGAAACAAATTCCTGATACAGAATTATTTTAGTTTACTTTCAATTCTCTGCGATATCTAGTAAGAAAGTTGAACTAAACAACTAATATCATTTTTTTTTGATTAATTTTATTATCAATTATTTCAAAATTGCATCGTTTGATTAAAGCTGAATATTATTTTCTCTTTGGTGCTTATTATCAATTATTTCTAAATTGCATCGTTTGATTAAAGCTGTATATTATTTTCTCTTTGGTGCCTTTTCCTGCAAAAGTGTAGTTATACAGTATCATACATTATTTGTGTATTCCATTTATAAAAAAATAAATATAAACATCTGATTAAAACATTCATATGTTTTGTGCCATACATCGTCATAAATTGCTACCTGTTTTCTAATGATTCTTAAGATGTCTTATTTACGATAAAACCTGTTAAGTTGTACGACTTTTTGCGATTACTAAGATATTTAACATTTTTGTTGGGCGTTGTTGTCAATATTTCTTAAAATACTCTTAATATTAAAAAATTCTTCATATAAAAATTGCAGGTCTGATAACATTCTAAGAAATGTATACAGGGTGTCCGTTTTTTGAGCGCACTATAGGGATCTCGCTTCTTTGAAGAGACAGAGAATCGGTTAAATGGCGGCCAAGTTGCGAATGTTAGTGCTTATTATTAATCTGCTTTCACGTTTGAAATACCTTCAATTCTTTCGTTGTATTTCGAAAAAAAAATGAAAATTTCGAATTTTTAATGTTGTCTATATCTCCGCTATTTTTTTTTTCATATTCTGTAAAAACTTTCTTATGGCAACTTTTTATGACTTATCGAATCGAATATCGTTTTATACACTCAACTTTTTTTTTCTTGTGGAAACATACAAATTTATGCACATCATTGAAATGCATTTTTAATTATAATTTCAACGATATGCCACACATAAGCTTTTGTTTAATTATTGTTGTTCAAATTGCCATAGCAACCAAACAATATCAAGTTTATGAAATACTTATAATATAATATAATGGCTGGTTACCTTTTTTTACGCAAATAAGTAGTTTTTGGGCAGTTGTTTCCATAGCAATATACCATAACAACAATACATTTTTTTAAAAGTCAGCATGTGGCACTTCATTGAAATCAGCGTAATTTAGTGATATGCAGATTTTCATAAGCGCCCGCAAGAAAAACCAAATCTGTGTCTAGAAAAACAAAAACAAATCGCTTTGCAGTTTTATAACTTATTCCATAGGTCGAGTCATAAAAAGTTGCTCTAAGAATGTTTTTATAAATTTGGAATAAGATCAAAAATAACAGATAGACAAATTTTAAATATCGATTTTTTTTTGTTCAAATTATATCGAAACAATTGAAGATATTTAAAATGTGGAAGCAGATTATTAGTAAGCACTAAAATACGCAACTTTGCCCCTATTCTCTATCTCTTCAAATAAGCCAGATCCTCATAGTGCCGCTCGAAAAACGGGCACCCTGTATAATATACTTGTTTATAGCTCTATTGACTACAAACTTATTCATTTTTTTGAACTTAGAAATATGAACGTTTGTTCAAATTAACTTATCTGATACTACTTGGGCAGAAGTATGGGAACACTTCGTTTCTGGCTAAACTATACGTGCGAGGAAAAAATACTCTTAACAAACATGTTTATAGTCTTTTTCGTCTATTTAAGAATGGAATGTTATTTCCAACAGCTATCCTACTTCTCAAGGTATGAAGTCATCGGTGTTTTTTTTTAATGAAACACCCTGTATATTTTAAATTTTCCCCTCTTTCCCCCCGTGGATTATTCACCTGTTCAAGGCCCCGCAACTTAAGTTTCCACCGGGCCCCGCTTTTGTTTGGGCCGGCCCTGGTCATTCATATAAATCGTAAAAAGAAGTGCAGAATTTTATCTAAAATCAACTTTTGGAGTTAACTCTATAATTGCTCGGAATAATAGATTATAAAAAAATAAGTTTAAGATTCATTTTAGTACAACACATGCTTAGTAGTCTTACTTTTATTAATAAACACTTGATTGATTAATTAGGAGATTCATTGTGATCAACTGGTTATAAATGTATTAAGCGGATTGAGTTGTAAATATCGGTTATACTCCAAACTCATCCGTGTTGTAGTCATGTGTATTTTTAAAATATAATTGACACTTTTTAGTTGGTGTTACTAACTAAAATTCACTATAATTAACATTGTATTTTATTATTAAAAAATTTTGCCATCTAATGCTCTATAGTGGCATCGTTAATGACAAGAAAAAGAGTAGACATCACTTGTCAAGTTCACGTTTCTAATTTAATTTAAGGCCAGCGCATTATTTATAGCGACCTGTTGCTTTTGGCAAGCTTCAAATAACTCACGCCAAGAGAATCAAGTTTAATCACCGCCTTATTATTTTTCCACTTTTCTTACAGAGCGGTAGCGGCGTACTTGCGGGCCCTCAATCTATCACCCAGCAATGCAGTCGTGCACGGAAATCTCGCGTGCGTTTATTACGAACAGGGCCTCATCGATTTGGCCATCGACACATATCGCAGGGCTATCGAATTACAGCCCAATTTCCCAGACGCCTATTGTAATCTGGCAAACGCGCTTAAAGAGAAGGGACAGGTAGCAGAGGCCGAAGAGTGTTATAACACCGCCCTCAGATTATGCCCATCACACGCTGATTCCTTGAATAACCTCGCTAATATTAAAAGAGAACAGGGTTACATTGAGGAAGCCACGAGATTGTATCTCAAGGCGCTTGAAGTGTTTCCAGAATTCGCTGCGGCTCATAGTAATTTAGCGTCGGTGTTGCAACAGCAAGGGAAGCTAAATGAAGCCCTTATGCATTACAAAGAGGCGATCCGCATCCAGCCAACATTCGCGGATGCTTATTCAAATATGGGAAATACATTAAAGGAAATGCAGGATGTATCCGGGGCTCTACAATGCTACTCCAGGGCAATTCAAATAAATCCAGCCTTCGCGGATGCACACAGTAATCTGGCGAGTATTCATAAGGATTCTGGAAACATTCCCGAGGCTATACAATCGTACAGAACCGCATTGAAATTAAAGCCAGATTTTCCGGACGCCTACTGCAATTTGGCGCACTGTCTGCAGATTGTATGCGATTGGACTGATTATGATGCCAGAATGAAGAAGTTGGTCAACATCGTGGCTGATCAATTGGAGAAAAATAGACTGCCTTCGGTGCATCCGCATCATTCCATGTTGTACCCACTGTCACATGAGTTTAGGAAGGCGATTGCTGCGCGTCACGCGAATTTGTGCCTGGAGAAGATACACGTCTTACACAAGCCGCCTTACAAATTTACGATTGAAGTTAAGGGGCGGTTGAAGATTGGGTACGTGAGCAGCGACTTCGGGAACCACCCGACTTCACATTTGATGCAGTCAGTGCCTGGTAAGTGTTTTTATTGATGATATATTACACTGTTGTTTATTCCTTCTTGTGATTAATGGACATTTTGTATCCTGTTTACACCGTATAAAATATTACCAAACATAACTCTTTACGATATGCGCAGGGGTGTGCTGGTTGTTAAGATTTTGGAAAATAAAAATTGAAATAAAATCGATAAGTTTCCCAGTAAAATGTACAAATTTTAAATTTTTGTTATCAAAATATTACTTATTTGCATGTTCATTATGATTTCTTTTATTCTTTTCATTTTGACTCTACCCTTACTTTCCCCTTGTTTGTTTTTCTTAGCAAGCCGCTTGTTAAATTTTGGCAGCACACCCCTAGATATGCGTCAATATTGGATAGTATTAACTTTAGTGAAAACACATACATACTAAACACTTTCTTTATGCCACTGTTTAGCTATATTTTGTATTGATCTGAGAGTAGTTAAAACCAGAGAGAAATCGAAATGTACCTAATCAAAGAAATAGGTGTAAGTTACCTAGTCAACCTATGTAAATTGCATCTAAACTAGCCTAATCTAAGTAATTTTAATCCCACTGATCCCAACTTGAGAACTTATATGAACACTTAGGTAGCGATTGCATAGGTTAGGCTAGATTACTATTACATATCAAACTCACCTAGTGTTATGTATTAGTAATCTAGCCTAACCTATGCAATCGCTACCTAAAGAAATTACATGTACATATATAGTCAACACATTACCTTTCTACCCTGACGTTATCATATGTGCTATAAATCGTTAGATATTCGTTGTTTTTATAAAAGAGTTCAGTTTGATGCTTCAAACGAGTGTTATCCACTGTTAAGCATGAAGTAAAATTTCGAGTTTAGAAAAGCCTGAAGCGTAGCGCGGAGCGACCAAACCAAATTTTCAGGCTTTTCTAAACTCGAAATTTTACTTCATGCGCCACGCGTTTAAAACAGAAATATAGCGAAGTTCGCACTATACTACTAAAACAGTATGCTAAAGACGTATATTTGGAACTTCACTTAAAATCAGTGTTTAGTACGCGTGGCGCATGAAGTAAAATTTCGAGTTTAGAAAAGCCTGAAAATTTGGTTTGGTCGCTTCGCTTCGCTACGCGACCAAACCAAATTTTCAGGCTTTTCTAAACTCGAAATTTTACTTCATGCTTAATCTGGGAGTGGAAAACACTCGTTTAAAGCTTCAAACTAAACTTTTATAAAACAACGAATGTCGATAACTTTCTATTTTTTTTAATTATGTTACTTTCTTTAAAACTTTAAAATAATTTGACTTCCCACTGACAGATTAAAAAAAATGGGCACAGACATGCGCTTTTGTCGCTTTATATTGTTTTTTGTCACGTCACGGTAAAAGGGTGATGTGTTGACTATACCGTTCGTTTTTTATCGTGCTCATAATTGGGATCTCGTAAACTATTAGCCATACGAAGACGGTTACCTTAAATAAGACTTTCCATTTTTCATACAAAATAAAACTGCGTTTCATATTAAATGCAATGCGAGGATCTTCTGGTTCTAGTGAGACAAAAGTTGTAGACTCTTCCTCGAATATTTCCGAGAAACAAATTTTTCATAATATTGCAACATAAACTGCACTTATTTTAATTGCTCTAATGTAATCGTTGACAATAAATGATTTTTTGATATTTAATTTCATTAAATAATCATTCGAATACTACTAGTTGGTTGAAATTTTCGCCGAGAAAGACTTTGTTTTTATACACTCAAGCTTAGTTGCCTTAAGCAATTCAACTCGATGAAACCTTCAGGAAAAGTCACTCGCTCTACGAACTCGTGTCTTTTTTTAGAGACAGTTTCAACTCGTTCCATTGCTAGGCAACTGAGCTTTCCTTAAAAACAAAGTCTTTCCAAAAATTTCAAACAACTAGTTGTGTTACATGTGATAATTGTCATCTTATAAAATGGAACACTTTTTGGATTTTTTTTCGCCATATATCTAAAGCAAATGACGCTAGTTGAAATTTGCTAACGTAATGTTAAATTGATCAGTTTTATATCAAAAATAAAAACTTTTATCCAATTAACCATCTTTGTATCTGATATAGTGTACGAGACCCCAATGATGAGCACGATAAAAACCGAACGGTATAGGAATTTTTTCGTTGTGTCTGGCACCTAATCTAACCAAAATAATAGCCTTTTATTCCACATCTATTTGGCACATTTTCGTATTAAATAGAATTTTGAGCTTGAATTAGAGTATTTGAAGATACGTTACGTTAGTGAGTGAATTTGAAGTTAGCTTACAGGGAGTTTTTCTTTTAAGTATACATATCTGTTGTTTTTTTAAAAGAATTCAATTTGAACCTTTACAGACTTTTCCACTCCCAGGTTAAGCATGAAGTAAAATTTCGTGTTTAGAAAAGCCTAAAAATGTCAGGCTTTTCTAAACTCGAAATTTAACTTCATGCGCCACGCGTTTAAAAACTGATAGACTGTGAAGTGTACAATATGCTACTAAAGCAGTAAAGACGTATATTTTGAATTTTACTTAAAACCAGTGTGTTATACGCGTGGCGCATGAAGTAAAATTTCGAGTTTAGAAGGCTTTTTTAAACTCCAAATTTTACTTCATGCTTAACGAAGGAGTGGAAACACTCGTTAGAAACTTCAAATTGAACGGTTTTCAAAAATAATGAATGCGTAAAAATTACAGCGCATAGATCGATATGTATACCTGAAATAAAAATTCCCTGTATATATACCTACTTAAAAAAATCCTGTATGACACTTTATAAGGGTTCAACGCTGTAAATTATTAAATGAATTCAATGTGAACTTATAATTTGTAATAGCCTACTCGGTATTAATTTCATGATTGCTTTCGCGATACTTTGAATTCTTGTAAACATGAAAAGATAGTTCCTATTAGAGCCCTGCACGGGCCGATTTTTTTCGGCCAGGCCCGGCACAGCCCGCTATCAGATTTTGCAAGCCCGGCGCGTTAAATAATAGTACAGGCCCGGGCAAAAATTCAAAAATTTTACAGTTTCAAAACACTACTAATATTTATCACACTTGTAAATACACCGTTCGTTTGCTTTATCGTGCTCATCATTGGGATTTTCTAAACTATTAAAAATACAAAGACGATTAAATGAAACAAAAGAACGGTATATTTACTTCTTTATAGATATACTTTGCAAATAAAAATAAAAACAAACTCTAAAAAAATCAGTCAGTCCCGGCCCGGCTCGCTTGAGAATTTTTGAGGCCCGGTACCGGGCTAAAGCCCGGCCCGTGCAGTGCTCTAGCTCCTATTTATTTTATATTTTAATTTCCATTCGTATTCACGTTTTATTGTTCGCGATTCATTTTACTTCAGTGTTTAACAAAAGCGTTCTCTTTTTCTTTAAAATTCAGGACTGCATGAGAGGTTAAACGTCGAAGTCTTTTGTTACGCTTTAAGTCCAGATGACGGAACGACATTCCGCACAAAAATAGCCCGCGAAGCCGAGCATTTTATCGACTTATCGCAAATACCGTGCAACGGGAAGGCGGCGGATAGGATCCATCAAGACGGCATCCACGTTTTGGTAAATATGAACGGTTACACCAAAGGCGCCAGAAACGAAATATTCGCGCTGCGACCGGCACCGGTTCAGGTGATGTGGTTGGGCTATCCGGGCACGAGCGGTGCCAGTTTCATGGATTACTTAGTCACAGACGCCGTGACTTCACCACTCGAATTGCAAATGCAGTACAGCGAGAAGTTGGCTTACATGCCGTACACGTACTTCGTGGGAGATCACAAGCAAATGTTCCCACATTTGAAGGAGCGTTTGATTGTGTCTGATAAAGGGGCAAATGGGGTGGCTGATAATGTTGCGATTATAAACGCTACTGATTTATCTCCTCTAGTTGAAAATACGCAGGTTAAGGAGATTAAAGAGATTGTGCAGTCGCATAAACCAGTTGAAATTAGTTTGAAAGTAGCTGAATTACCGACGACCACACCGATTGAAACGATGATTGCATCTGGGCAGATTGAAACAAGCCTTAACGGAGTTTTAGTGCAGAATGGTCTAGCCACTACACAAACTAATAACAAAGCAGCGACCGGGGAGGAAGTTCCACAAAACATCGTGGTGACAACAAGACAACAGTATGGGCTTCCTGATGACGCTATTGTCTACTGCAACTTCAACCAGCTTTACAAAATCGACCCCATGACTTTGCACATGTGGGTGAATATACTCAAAGCCGTCCCGAATGCCGTTTTGTGGCTGTTGCGTTTCCCGGCGGTGGGCGAGCCGAATCTCCAGAATACCGCTCAACAATTGGGATTGCCCGCGGGGAAGATTTTGTTTAGTAACGTTGCCGCCAAAGAGGAGCATGTTAGGAGGGGTCAGTTGGCCGATGTCTGTTTGGATACACCGTTGTGTAATGGACACACGACCAGTATGGACGTTTTGTGGACGGGAACGCCGGTTGTTACTTTACCGGGTGAAACTCTCGCGTCAAGAGTTGCAGCTTCTCAGTTAGCCACGCTGGGGTGCCCGGAGCTGATCGCGAGGTCGAGGCAGGAGTATCAAGATATTGCTATTAAATTGGGAACGGATAAAGAATAGTAAGTGCTTTTTTTATGTTTTTGAATAGAATATAGTTTATTTATCAAAGCAAGCATCCAGACCATATGGGATTTAAATCAGCAGTTACAAGCACTACAACTGAGAGTGTTTGTTGTTCAAATAATTATTAGGTATTTTAACGGCAGATTGCTTCGCGGGCAGCGCGTTGCCAACCTCTGAACTAGTTGAATAACTTTTTTCTTCCATATATTTAGTTTGGTTATATGAAGTTATTTTAAGGGATCAGGGAAAAAAATATGGAATCAGGGAAGAGTCAGGAAAATTTAACATTTCAAATTGGTCGCCACCATGGTTAATAATGACGTTAACATTAAGTGCTATTGATTTTCAATGTTTTAACTTTTAATCCCGGCGATGTTTAACACCAACATTCTTCTTTACAGTTTAAAAGCAATGAGACACAAGGTATGGTCAGCGCGAACGACATCACCACTATTCGACTGTAAGCAATACGCCATGGGCTTAGAATTATTATACAAGAAAATGTGGGAGCGATTCTCAAAAGGCCTTAAGCCGGATCACATTGATGCCAATCAGAAGTGAGCAGTCGGTCAAAACTGACCGGTAAAATATTTTTGACATTAAAAAAAATTATTTTTTTCAAGTCATACATTTTTTTTTACTATAATACGATATCTAGGTGATACGCAGTTGACGAATTTCTTCTCGAAGGGAATATTTATTGTTTTTTTTTCTTTCTTGAACAGGCATTAAATGTATAGATTAGATTTAAGAATGTCTCCGTTCAATTGCTGTGCTGTAATTTATATATGAATATAATATATATCTTCAAATAATAATCTTAAATGTTTATGTTGTCTTGGCGACTTTTTCTTTGCACCTTTTTACATGCATTTTTGGTGTGTGCGCGCGTGCGAGGAGTTACGTAAGTACAAAGGAAGTATATTTCAATAGAGTTATTCTCGTGATACTATTCTTAATATAATCAGTTATATATTGTAAGATGACTATAATTTTTTGAAGCGAAAATATATTTGTTATAAGACTTATCTCTTTTACTGTTTTATTTCCACTTCGTTTAAACCTTGCGCAAATTATTTCTAGTTAATTTAAACATAGTGTAAACGCTCATTCTAAATTGGAATGATTGTTTTTTTTAAACGCTTTATTTTTCTGTTGAAAAGTAAAAGTTATTATTTGCATATGCAACTAATGACTTTTACCTTTAAACGGTGATTTCATTTGGTTATTTATTGAGGTGCAGGTTTTGCCGAACGTCGAGTATTTGTGCTGATGCAGAAAAGGTAAGTGGGATGCTTTAAATCACTTATTTTTTTATATATAGGAGTATGTTAAAATATAAATTGCTTTTGGCGGTGCATAAATCACGAAATTGGGTGACTACTGTTGGCTCTAATGTGTGTAGCCTTCATGAAATAGCTTCGGAAAGTACACAAGGGCACACGCACGTTTCGATAATTCACCTTTCCCAGCCAATTATTGCCGGCTGGCGTGCACACGACTTAATGTATTCGGGATTTACTTATCACGGTGTTCAATCTAACAAAAGCGTGCCTTTTCACTTTCAGAGAATAAGGGTGGGTAGCTGATTATTAAACCTTAAGTGCGTAAAATGTACGTTGATAAATCGTTTTTGTCGGCGGGTTGAAATTTCTATAGAATTCAGAGATTTGTTTGAGATAATTTTCCGAATTAATTAATTAATTCCCAAAATTTGATTTTCAACTAGTGTCCAATTATGATTATTTATACTGTATATAAGACATAATAGGCTGGCACATACAAATTATTAAACTTACTTTTTCTACAAAATAATTTCGAAATATGGTTTCATTTTCGCCGCGTTAGGAAAAACTGTTATTCTTCAAAAAAGTTCATATTTTTATATTTGTGTAATTTCAAATACATTTTATTTAATTTATTTTTATCATACCCTCTAGGGTATTAAAAAGCGAAAATAAATAAAATCTATTTGAAATTACACAAATTTAAACATTGTTTTTTTTTTAATATGATCAAAGTTAGGTTGTATTTACTACGAACAGTTGCAACAAACATCATCATCTGACACAATTATTCTGACAACTACTCGTATTATCTCAGTTATCCATCTTTAGCTTGTTTGCATATTTTGTGATTTTAGTTATTAAAATAATTAAGATAACAATTATATTATTGAGTCTCGACTGAATTAAATTATGATATGACTTAGGTAGAATTGCTGCATCATTACATTACACTAAAAAGCAACAAAGCCGTTATAAGAAAAATGAATAATAAAATAAATGTGACCAAAGGGATTCGAAAGTATAGGAACATCCTAATCAATTCGAGGAGATAATAACTTTATTGCTGCATCATTCGTCCTTTTTGAGGGTTATAAAAAGGAAAAGAAACATACAGTAGGATCAGGTAGGTACACTAGACAGCAATGTAGGGCTTTAATCTAAAAATGATGTGACCGAAAGGATGCAAAAGAATACAGAAATCTAGCGCCTACGTCAACGATCCGAACGTCTCAGGAATGATCTTTCGACATCCATTCAACTATAGAAATACCTAATATCCACTTTATTGTCCATACAACATTAAAACGTCAACTATTTTTGAGGTTATGACTTCGAGTTTAGCGCTTTAAGCGGTGGTGGTCGGCCGCTTACGAAAACTCCAGTTTAAACTGTAGCTTAGCGATAAGTCATGATTTTAAAACACTGAAATGTATTTAAACCTACTTTAAATCTAAACTGAGCTTAAGCTACAATTCAACAACTGTGCCTTAAAGTATTAAGAACCAATAAAACTGGCCGAATTTCTACCTCTTGACATGTTTTTAATAAAAGCGAAAGATACGTGATTCGCTAGGCGTCTTAAATTGTTTTTCCATTTATTTAAACTTCGTGGTTCCCACGTGTATACCGTGAAAGTTTTAATAAATTGAAAAACACTTAAACATAGTATACATATCTCAATATACTGTATATGCTGTAAATGTTCAGATATTCGTTGTTTTTACTAATATTTCAAATTAAACTTTCAAACGAGTTTTCCACTCCCAGATTAAGCATGAAGTAAAATTGCGACCAAACCAAATTTTCTGAACTCTAAACTCGAAATTTTACTTCATGCGCCACGCTTACTAAACACTGATGTGATGTGATGTTCAGGATACACGTTTTTAGCTTACTGCTATCTACTTAAAATTTGCTACGCGCTACTCGACCAAACCAAATTTTCAGGCTTTTCTAAACTCGAAATTTTACTTCATGCTTAATCAGGGAGTGGAAAACACTCGTTTAATAATTTAAATTAAACTATTTTAAAAAACAAACGATTATCGGAAAAGTTACAGCTCAGGTATGTATATTTAAAAAAAAATCCTAGTATTTTTTATTTTAGTGGTGGTAAATGCCACCGTCAGCTCCATAAGGGTTAACATATTGAGTGCAAATGTGTTAGGAATGCGTTTTCGTAAAATAATCATGATAATAATCACTCGAGTTTTATTTTTAATACAGACAAAATGTGAATATTTTACTCAAACTTTGTTGTTTTTAGCAAATTGAACTCGAGCAAAGTCATCAAATCGCTCGAGTTACGGTCTCTCGATTTAAGCCGACTTTGCTCTCGTTTCTATTTTAAGTAAAATTCTTGCCTATTGACTAGTTTTTCCTGTACAGTGTTATGTATTGTATGTATACTTATATGTAATATCTGTCCAGAGAAAAATAAAGAGATTATTATTATTTTATTATTAAGTCAGTTAATAAACAACAGAGTTTTCGTGAAATAGTTTTCCAATTTTTAACTGAAAAAAATAAACCTCTAGCGGTTTTATTTGTGAATATTAAAATAAATAAATTACATTTGTTGCTTAAAAGCGAAAGTGGTGAATGCGCCGGGCGGACATTTGAGTCGCCTATTTCCAAAAACCCCTAAATCCATTTTTTTTAAATGGATTTAGGTTAGGGGTTTTTGGAAATAGGCGACTCATTTATTTCTGTCTAATAGAAGATTGAGGTACCATTGTGTAGTACTTATATTAAATCAATGAACATTGTATAAATGGGTGAACATTTTAAAATTTTAATAAGAATGAATCTCCAAGCAAAAAGCAACCGTCATTCTTTTTTGTGAGTTCAAAATGTTTTACGTTTTTTGTATAATATCAAATCGGGCCTTCTTGGCGAGGCGTAGCAAGGGGGGTGCGGATCGCCTCAGGTGCCATCACTGACAGAGTGACAAAATGTGTTTGTTTTAAAATTTAAAAAATAGGCTCTCCTTTTCTTTTCGAAACACTCATCTACAATAAGATTAACAACTTCTTCAGCTTTTCCATTTTTGTAGTAGGGTACATTTCTCTTCGTTTTCATGTGTAAATGTACGTTGTGATGAGCGTTAACGAATGATTTCAATAATCGAATGAACGGTACTTACATGATGTTGATAATCGAAACATTTGAATGACCATTCGAATAATCATGATCATTCGAATGAACAGTTCAATGATCATTCGAATGATTATACAAATTATCATTCAAATGATCATTTGTATAATCATTCAAATGGTGATTCGAATTGTCTATCTATCCTTAATTTTTTTCGAATTTTGAAATATTCTTACATTTTTTCGAATTGTAGCACATTGTTACATTTCCCGTGTTTGAATAAAAGTTTTTTTTTTTTTGAAACAAATATTTTATTAGTACACCAAATCTGAAACTAGTATCAGAACAATTTAATGAAAACACTTAACTTTGTTTTACCATTTTTACTTAACTTTTCAGTGACTATAGTTTCGACTAAAAGCTAGTCATTATCAAACTAAGTGTTTTAGTTAAATTGTATAATTTTATTACAATGCATTTCGTATTTTCAATGCGGTGTATTGGTAATAATGTAATTTCTTCTTATTTTATTTCTTTTGTAAAGCTTAACACTTGAAATCATGCACGTAATCCATTAAGCAAAAACGCTATTAATTTCATGTAATAAGTGGATTTGATATTTGTTATGTTTATAAAATGTTAACACTTAAATGTATTTACACGTGTATTGCTAATAAATTGTTTATCAGTAGGTTTACATTCGATTATGCTCATCACTAATTTATCTAGCCATTTTAATCATCATTCGAATGATCATTCATATAACCATTTGTATGATCATGATCAACATCTATACGTTAGAAATATGCAGTGTTTAATATTTTCCAAAATGAAAGTTAAAGAGTGAAATTAACGAAGCGTTTCGAATTAACGAGCAACAAATGTCTCGAGCCAGCTTATGAATCCTCTTTTAGATTTATGACGCGAGAAATTCCCAACAACATCCACATAAATATATCGATTTAATCATTCGGCCTTAAATTTATAGACCCGTTTAAGCCCCGAAAACTTTTATTTAGCACACACACACACTAAATTTCAGCAGAAAACAGGAAATTGGTTTTCTTTAACATCGCCCGACCTTGAAGACGACACAATAATTTATCAAGAGACCACTTTTACAAATTATAGACTTCGAAAATTGTCTACATGCAGGTTTTATTTGATTTTCTCGATTTATCAAATGGGTTTCTTGTAATTTCAATTTCAAATAGGAACACCCATTTTTTTTTTTATTTCAGAATCGGATTCTACGAAAAATAATACATACGTTTTTATTGAAACATTATTTTCATTCGTAACAAAATTTAGATTAACCTTTAATTTATCTAATTATTCTAACTAATAAAACTAATTATATACAAGCACGCCCTTATAAGTACTCACCATAGAAATAAGCAAACTATCCAATTGATCACACATAATTACACTTGCGAACGAAAATTAGTCGTTTGTTAGACTTGGCGCCCGTGTAGAGTGTTATTCAGGCCATAAACAATATTGTGTCTATATTTATTATAAATGATGTGTCAATATTTTCAATATATATATTGTGTCTATATTGTACGCAGCTTGAATATTCATTTTTATTCTGGATATCGACATTATTGTGTCTAGATTGAATATTATTGCAACATTATTCAAATTCAATATTCTGTCTATATTGTATGCACTTTGAATAACAGTTTCAATGTATATACAAGATATAAATATTGACATAATATTGCTACAAGATACATTTCTACTAGGGTTCCCAGACGTTGAGACTTTGTCATTGAGAAGCAGGGAGATTATGTTGAAGGATTTAAGGATTGAAGAGTTTATCAAAATAATAAACATGTAGGAAATACAAAATAAAGTGCATCATTTATGGAATGGCTCTCCTAGTTACTTCATGCTTAATTTACTAGTTTTAAACAATCGTTAGATTGAAAATCTGGTAGCAATAAATAAAATTAAATACATATTTATACATTGACTTTAAAAACTGTTTATTTAATTCAAAGAAAGCTTCCCTGTTTTTTATTAAGTCACAATTAAATTTGATTTGCGAAAAAAATGGTTAAAATTCAAGTTATTGTTTACATTTTATAAAAAAATGAATGAGATTGAAAGACAAAATTATTTGAAAACCTTGTCAATTTATGTCATATTGTCAAATTAACAAATAAAAAATTCTATACGTTGTATAAATCTAAATTCATTTGTTGATTATTAAGAAGAGACATTGATCTTTGAGAATATTTTCAAAAACAAAAAATTCGCTGTTGACAGAATTTTATAAAAATATTGACACCCTGTCAAAACAGCTGCATCATTTTTTCGGGCTATTATGCTGAAAAAAGTAGATAGTAACTTACATAATTCTAATAATTTCTTATAAATAAAAAAATTAAAGTACGTACTCATACCTCTTTATGTACAGTCGGCGCAAGTCAAATCTGAACGTCAATATTGAATGGTGTAATTTTCACTTAGCATCTTAATGTTATGCAAACTGTAAATTATTTATTTAAAACCAATCGTGTTGATTGCACTATGCTAAAACATATAATCTATTTAATTAAGAATTATCTGGTCTTTAAAATTTCATTCTTGGGCAATCTTCAGAGATCTGTGGATGTTTTGATCGGGTCCTAAAATATTTATCGAAATTAAAGTTTAAAACGTTCACGACATAGAAATTCTTTGTAAAATCTTCATGGAATTTCTTTTTGATGCTCAGAAAACATTGCTCTTTCAGAATATGCCAAAAACAGAAAACACGCCGTCGACAGTTTTTAGGGTTTTTTGAATTGAAACTCAAAAAAGTAGAGTTTTATGGAAATATTTAGGTAAATTAAAGTTTAAAACAGTTACAGCATGGACATTCTTTGTGAAATGTTTATTGAATTTCGTGTGGATGCTCTTTCAGAATATGCCAAATATAAAATTCGCCATCGAAAGTTTTCGAGTTTTTTTTTTATCCGACTCTGATTCTCCATAATCCTTCACTAACAGAACGTTCTCCATATTTCGCCATTTCGGTCACAGAGAACGTCCTCGAGAATTTTCACACAACACTAGACTTCTGATACTCACAGTCCTATTAAGCATTATAATAAAATGCTATTCTAATTAAAACGCAAGTTAGATTTAGAAAAATGAAACCTTGTTAGATGAGTCTGAATGCACAAATAAAATGTTATTTAATCAGAAATTTAGTAAGATTCTATTTTTCGTTATTTATCACAGTTTTAATATGAAAAATAGACTATCTTACTACTATGGATTACATTGGAAATGAAGAAATGGTACAGACAACGAAACATCCTATCAGAACTAAGGAAATTAATTCACACACGGCTCATAATGTATCTACATCCAATTGAATTCGACCTTATTGATACTACATTTAGAGGGGAAGCCAAGATTTCATCATATGAACATTCCATAAAACAGAAAGCTAAAGTGTCTAAATTACGCAGTGAAAAATTCAACAATACAAAAAACAATAGTGATAAAATTAGTATCAAAGGTTGTGGTAAGCAAAATAATGTTAAATTCTTTCCTATAATCACCAATCTTACTAACACCCAATTTAATAATGTAGAGACAGAACTGCTTAAAAAGGGATTGAAATACAACCCACACATTTATAACAAATCAAGTCTAGAAACAGTGGGAATTAATGCAGAAACTATTTGTAGCAAAATATCCAGAGACGAAGAACGGTTAATTTTAAAAAATAAAACTTCAAAATTAATAAAAAAGTATAAATCCCACTGTAAAAGTAAAGCTCGCAATTATGACAACAAAACAATAACCAGCATAAGAAATAAACTAAAAAACCATAATTTGATACTATTTAAAGCTGACAAAGCTGATGGTGTTACCTCCATAACAGTCATGAATAAAAAAGATTACATCCAAAAAACAGAGGAGTTATTAGAATCAGATACATTTTGCATTAAAAAAATTGATCGAACTAACAAATTTCAAATAGAACTCAAAAAAGTATTAAAAAATAGTAATTATTTAATTTCAGACGGAGATAGATTTAAATTAACATTGATGAATCAAAAAGCCTCAATTCTCTATGGATTACCAAAAATTCATAAAGAAAATATTCCAATGCGTCCGGTGGTGTCGTACTTATATGCTCCGACATATAAATTGTGTAAATTTTTAAATAATTTAATTCCAACATTCATAGGCTTTAAACCAAAATATTCAATAAAAAATACATTAGAACTAATTAATAACTTAAAAAACTTATCAATTCCCCACAACGCAAAACTAATTTCATTCGACGTCAAAAGCTTGTTTACATCAGTTCCGATAAATGAATTAAAAATTATATTAGAAAGTGAAATGAATAAGTCGAATGAATCTAATTCAAAAAAATTTGAACTTAAATCATTAATAGAAATTTGCATAGACCAATGTTACTTCGAATTTAATAATAAATTTTATACACAATCAGACGGCCTACCTATGGGATCACCTTTGTCTCCTTTATTATCTGACATATATATGGATCACTTTGAAAATAATTTATTACCGAAAACAGAAAGCAAACACATTTATTTCTGGGCAAGATATGTAGACGATGTATTTTGTATATGGACAGGTACAAATAGACAACTGGAAACATTCACAAATTTCATTAATAAAATTAACAAAAACATTCAGTTTACAGTTGAAAAAGAAATAAATAACAGCCTCAATTTTCTTGACATTACATTCACGAAAACAGTAAACAATAAATTGTCATACAAGAAACTTGCACAGATGTCATCATACCAGAATGTTCAAATACACATAGTCAGATTAAATACAGTACATTCCACGCCCTTTTACACAGACTTATCAATATCCCTCTAAATAAAATAGACTTTGAAAAGGAACTAGACACAATAAAAACAATAGCAGTTAACAATGGCTACACTGAAGATTTAATTAATAAAATGTTAAAAAAGAAACAACACAAACAATTGCGAAATTACTTTTATAGTGGGACAAATTCAGACACAATAACATGGAATAGATTAGAATACATTAAGCCACTGTCTTTACAAATCAAAAATAATTTAAAAGGAAAGAATAATAACATAATTTTGACAAACAAAAATAATTTAGGAAAATTAATAGTTAACAATAAAATCAAAACTAAAAATTGTAAATTGAAGAAAAGTGGTATTTATGAATTAAAATGTGATGATTGTGATGCAGTCTATATAGGACAGATAAATCAGATATCAGGTTAAAAGAGCATAAAAAGTCATAGAGAATAAAAAGCAAACCACCGGTTTTTCTAAGCACTGTATCACATCTAATCACCATTTTTCTTCAAACGATTTAAAAATTCTGCGTACAGGTAATAAGGGATTAACGCTTAACTACCGAGAGGGTTTAGAAATTTCAAAAGCCATAAAGGCAAGTAAAAATGTGGCCAACGACAACGAAGACCTTTGGAATTCCCCGATATTAAATGCCCCTATTACCCGATAAAACCTAAAACTCGAATCTGTATATATTCCCAAATAAATCCATTTGTACATCATTCTTGATAATGGCATTAAGCCGAAACTAGTAGAAAATAAAATAGATAAAATATACAAGTAGGTGAACGATCAGCTCTTAGAATACTAAAAATTAAGCATCCAGATAATCCACTCCATAACCCTTCTAATGCCCTCCTATATCAACGTACCCAGTTAATACCAATTGAAGAACGCATCACACATCTAATTACAAAATTCGCCACCAACCCACACATCGTAGACACCCTAAATCACCTATGCCTTTCCCGCAATCCCAATCAAAATCCTAAATTTAAGCATCCAGCAAATACCATCTATCAGTACATCTCATCTCATCATAAACTAAAACATCAATGTCAGCAGACTACGGGCTGAAAGACCTCTGGTCGATAGCCCTTCACAGATCAAGATCAAATTTTAAGATGTATACATTTCATTCCATATTGTAAACAATTATTTTGTACTGGTCTTTAATAAAGATTATTATATATATATATATATATATATATATATATATATATATATATATATATATATATATATATATATATATATATATACATATATATATATATATATATATATATATATATATATATATATATATATATATATATATATATATATATATATATATATATATATATATATATATATATATATATATATATATATATATATATATATATATATATATATATATATATATATATATATATATATATATATATATATATATATATATATATATATATATATATATATATATATATATATATATATATATATATATATATATATATATATATATATATATATATATATATATATATATATATATATATATATATATATATATATATATATATATATATATATATATATATATATATATATAAAATACATATGTGAAACAAAACCAAGTGAATTTAATTTACAAACCATTATATCTTACTAGGTTTAATATCTGTGTTAGTTTGCATTATGATAATAGTTAAGAATTTGTTTGTTTTTCTGTCTAATTACCATAATCGATAAGTGGGTTAGTGTACCGTCATCGCACGCATTCTTTTAATAAACACGTCAAACACGCGTTTTTTTTATTGAACGCATAAAGTTAAATACATAAAGGGAGTTTTTCTTTAAAGTATACGTTTTCTAAACTCAGCTTCTTTCCTTTACATCTTAAGATATTTGTTGTTTTTTAAAAAGAGTTCAATTTGAAGCTTCTACCGAGTGTTTTCCACTCCCATACTAACCATGAAGTCAAATTTCGAGTTTAGAAAAGTCCCGTGAACCCATAGCCACGCGTGTAAAACAGTAAAATATTGTGAAATTTATGTATATTTAAACCTCACTTGAAATTAGTATTTTATACGCGTGGCGCATGAAGTAAAATTTCGAGTTTAGAAAAGCCCAAAAATTTGTTCACAAATGTTCACAGGGCTTTTCTAAACTCGAAATTTTACTTCATGCTTAGTCTGGAAGTGGAAAACACTCGTTTAAAGTTTCAAACTGAACTCTTTTAAAAACACAACGTTTTATACGCGTGGCGCATGCAGTAAAATTTCGAGTTTAGAAAAGCCCAGAAAATTTGTCTCGGGTCGCTGCGCGACCCTCGACAAATTTTCACGGGGCTTTTCTAAACTCGAAATTTTACTTCATGCTTAGTCTGGGAGTGGAAAACACTCTTTTAAATCTTCAAATTGAACTCTTTCAAAAACACAACGAATATCTAAAGATTTAAAGAAAATAAGATGAATTTCGAATACGTATACTTTAAAGAAAAACTCCCTGTATATAGGTAACATGCACATTTTATAAATACATTCACATTCTCATTAAATTTATTATTTATCTCGCTCGAGATATAAAAATGTGCACACGTACACGTACCTTATCATTAATAAATAGCACATATTATATTACATAATGATAATTATATAAAAATAGTATTCTTGTTTGTAGAAATAATCGTCATAAAAGTATTGTGTTGGATGTGCGTACCCTGCGAATATTATAGTGCATAAAAAAATTAGAATTGACTACGCGACAATTTATCTTTCAAAGATAGTTTTAAAATTTAGGTCTAATTCCACTAATCAATTACTCGTTTGAAATTTTACATTTTTTACATTTTTGTCCTAATTTTCACAGTTTTTGTAAAATCACTTAATTAAAACGCAGTTATATTCCTTTCTTCACTTTTATTTTTCGATGCTAGATGTACATTTTGGGTAATATGTACCCATTATCAATAGCTAACTATTTATGAAGAATTTATGACCTGTTGTTTAAGTGTGATAAGCAGTTGCTGACTTGTCAGGGTTTTGGCTTTATTATGATCCATATGTTCTTTAAATCTAATGTGTACCTTTCTTTTTGTTTGTTCAATATACAATTTACTACAATTATTGCAATTGACTGAGTAAATCTCTGAATTCAGCAACTGGTCATGTGTTTCAAATGTATTATTTAATAACATTTTAAGTTTGGTATTAGTGTAATGTGCTGAAATGAAATTGTATTTTTTTGAATATTTTATTTGAATGTTGAATTTTTGGCTCATAAGTTATTATTATGTATTTTTTATTGTTATCTGATTCTGAAATTGGTTTCAAACTGGTTGTGGACTTGATGTTATGTTATCTAATGTGTTTATTGATTCATTTTTGAATGGTCCCCTTATTGTAATTTAAAGATTCTGCAATTTTAAATATGAATTTGGATTTTTTTTTTCTACTTTCTTTTGAAATTAGAAGTTTTACTGCTCTGCGAATCATGCTGTTAGAGGAAGCTAATTTATGTTTAAATGGGCTGTGTGAACTTAAGTGGATATAGTTACGGGTGTGTGTAGGTTTTCGGAAAATATTAAAACGTAATTTATTATTATTTCTAATTACTATTAAATTTAAAAAGGGGAGTTGGTTGTTTGTTACCAAATTCATATGTAAAATTATTATTTAAAATAGTAACAATTATTTAAAATTTGAGATTTTGTTTAAATATTGACATAGGGATTTTTTCTTTTAAGTATACTTCACATACTTTATATAAACATTTGTAAAATTAATGAACATGTTATTAAGCCTAAGTATGTATATTTTGAAATCACTTTACATCAATGTTTTATACGCGTGGCGCATGAAGTAAAATTTCGAGTTTAAAAAAGCCTGAAAATTTGGTTTGATCGCTTCGCTTCATGCGCCACTCGTATAAAATACTAATTTAAAGTGAATTTCAAAATACACCCATCCCGGATGTTTGATCCTGACATCTATACATTCTACAAATGTTTACAATTTACTAATATACTTACTACTTACTAATATACACCTTTTGTTGTATCTTTTACATATTAAATCGCCATTTCAATAACGAGGAAATAGTATTATAAATCCATAATCATTTTTTCGTTTAATTTTTCATCGTTTGACTATTTATATATATATAAATCTTTATTGGCAGATTGTACAATAAATAATTAACATAAAAGTAATTCTGATGGCTAAAATAACAAATAAATTCTTCTGCCAATTGGCTATCGACCATTGGTCTTTCCGCCTGAATTTTAATTGTTTGTCCTTGTCCGTTCTTGTGTAAAAAACCTCTTGTTTGTTAGTGTCGTCCAATGTCTGTCAGATGATTACTGTTCATTTGACTATTTCAAAACTCGATATTTTAGTTTAAGCGCTACGCGTATAAAATACTGAAATATTGAGAAGTTTTAAATAAATACTGGGAAGGTATTTGATGGTATGAATTTATTGACAAAAAAATGAAAACTAAAAAAGTTTATTTTTATAAACATATTATTGTGATGTTAACTTCAAAAATTGACGAAACGCATAAATATATATTTAATGTTAAATGTATTATTTTACATTTCTGGCTTTTAACTAAAAATGACAATTTTTTTCTTGGCCCCCACCTAGTGAAAATCCTGGCTACGGCCATGTGTTATTTTATAGAAAAATATCATGAATGATAATCAACATTAAACTATGCCCAGTTTAATGTGGATTATCATTCATGATATTTTTCTATAAAATAACACATGGCCGTAGCCAGGATTTTCACTAGGTGGGGGCCAAGAAAAAAATTGTCATTTTTAGTTAAAAGCCAGAAATGTAAAATAATACATTTAACATTAAATATATATTTATGCGTTTTGTCAATTTTTGAAGTTAACATCACAATAATATGTTTATCAAGATAAACTTTTTTAGTTTTAATTTTTTTTTTTGTCAATAAATTCATACCATCAAATACCTTCCTAGTATTTATTTTAAACTTCTCAATATTTCAGTATTTTATACGCGTAGCGCTTAAACTAAAATTTCGAGTTTTGAAAATTTGGTTAGATTCCGTAGCGCAACGCGATCAAACCAAATTTTTAGGCCTTTCTAAACTCGAAATTTTACTTCATGCTTAATCTAGGAGTGGAAAACACTCATGAGGTTTGTTTGTTCTCTCGCGTTGAAAAAGGTGCTCATGTTGATAATTATATCTGTAAGAGTGTCTGCGAATTTCTTTACATCATTTTTAAAATAACAACGTTCATCTAACTAATAATCGCGATTTCTCCTACAAAACTTGCAAATGTTAAAAATGTTTGTTTTTGTTGTTAACCTTGTTCCTTGCTATCGTTAGGTGTAAGGAGTTTTTTTTTAATGTTTGTTTCTATATTGTTAATTTGTGTTTTAATTCCTATAAAAACCACAGACTTATAAACTATCCGAGCTATTTATTTTTTTCCGAGAAAGTAATTCTCGGAGACCACAGCTTGAATTAAAGTTTTATATTGGAAAGACTTTCAATTTAAATTTAAACTTATTTAACTATTAGTTTTTTTTATTTTAACATGAGCAACTTTTTCAACGCGAGAGAATAAACAATCCTCACGAGTGTTTTTCACTCCCAGATTAAGCATGAAGTAAAATTTCGAGTTTAGAAAAGCCTGAAAATTTGGTTTGGTCGCTCCGCGAAGCGGAGCGACCAAACCAAATTATCAGGCTTTTCTAAACTCGAAATTTTACTTCATGCGCCACGCTTATAAAACGCTGAAATATTGTCAAGTTACAAACACATTAAACATTTTTTTTAAGAGTAATAATCGAAATATTCAAATAACAAAATATTAACAATGTATCAAATTAACTTATTTGGTAATTTAATAACAAAAAATTGTAATATTGCGCTATTGCATTAATGGCGCTTAATGGGTTAATTAAAATATGAAGATTTCATATAAATCTAACACGATTTTTTGATTCTTCTGAAAACTTGTAAAAACATTATTGTTCAGATCTGCCCGCATGATTTTTTAAAGTTTATATATAATATCAAAATTTAATTCTGCATATAACCTCGGCGTCTGATGTCCAATTTTCAGAAAGCCTTGTTCCTAGATATAACATCTTTCTCAATATCCTGGTCCCGGGAGATGACCATACGCTGTACTTTTAAGGCCCAGTTGCACTAAAAACGTTTAACCCGAGTTCAAGCTGAACTTGAGTTCAAGATGACAGTTCCTATTGTTCTAATGTTACTTTGAACAGAAGTTCAGAGTTGAACCAGTTCAATTTGTTTGGTGCAAGTGGCCCTAAGACATTCGTCGTATTTGACAAGAGTTCAAATGAAGCTTAAAATTAGTGTTTTGAGTTCTACTAGTACAATATTAATATTAAGTCCTATAAGTTTGCTGTACGTCCCTACTCTGTTGACCAGTTTTTGAAGATCTTCAATACTTTCGGCAATTAGTGCATATTGTGTCGTCTGCATATCGGATGTTGTTTATCCATACGCCATTGACATGTATGTCCATCTCTAGGTCTGTAAGTGCCTAGGTCTGAGTTGGTAGCCAACCTAATCTAGGATTAGGTTAGTCTGTCATGTAACCTGATACTATCCAGATTGGTAAAATATATTATGTTATACGTAACTGTTTTTAGATTGATTCTCAATTTGTTAAGTTAAGTTTGGTTTACTTCATGCTCAATAAAGGAACGGAAAACACTCGTTAGAAGTTTCATAACGAGTGTTTTCCGTTCCTTTATTGAGCATGAAGTAAAATTTCGAGTTTAGAAAATCTATATCTTCAGACTTTTCTAAATTCAAAATTTTACTTTATACACCAGGCGTATAAAACACTGGTTTGATGTGAAGTTGAAAATTAGGTTAGTTCACAATTCATGAGAGATCAAAATAGATCAACACGATTCCTCATTTGAAAGGTCTCTATTCAAAAATGCTATTGTTTCAAAATGTAATGCAAAAATGAATAGACAAAAGAATAAATTCATCTAAGTAACGAAATTCACTACAATAAACTAATAATGTAATTAATGTAGGAGATGTTCAAAATGCATGCCTCGAATTTTCTTCCAGTAACTTCAATTATTATCTGAGACCTTATAGCGAATTTCGTCTCTCAGGTGAAACAATTTTTAGAATACATTTAAAACCATCGTATAGAGAATGCAAAGACCTTTAAAACGAGATATCACAAGCTCCTACTTCCAATTAAAAAAAATGGGAGTTGTATCTGTGACTTGCAGAGGGTTGAATTTAGAGATAATATGTTCACATTGCACGACGTCATTTCATAATTTATAACTGACATATCTCGGGATTTTTCTACAAACACGTACACTTCTGTGCAATAAAATTAAGCACACAAAATAGTTTAAAACGGACATGAGTTTCCTAGTTACGAAAATATGTCAATTTCCTTAATGTCGAAATGCTGCGTCATTTAGACAACAATTCAAAAATTCGAATTTTAACTATTACTTATGGTTTCTCTATTTCAGCTTTGCTGTATTTATTACGAGCGTTTTTTTCAAAAGGTCTTAGTTTTGATTTTTGTATAAAGGTGTTATTTTCAAGTGTATTTATTTATTTATCAAGAGATACAAAGATCCGTTTACAGAGAAACTTAAATTAAAACAATAATTGTAAAGATTTAACGTAAACATAACTTAGTAAAAAAAAGAAAAATTATAATAGTAATAATAATAATAACAGTGGTTTGGTAAACAGCTTAACATTAACAGAAATGAATCAAAATGAAAATGAATTACACACCGAAAATTATAATAAATAATTATAATAACGCGGTATCGATGAAAATATCCACAGCGTTATGTTGTTTTATCATTTATTGAAACTGCTGCTAGGCAATTAACACAGACCCGAATTATACAACTAGAATATTGTGAAAAATAGTTATGAGACTTGTGCTTAATTTTATTGCACAGAAGTGTACAATAATTGAGATACTGAATTTAATCCATTTGGCTGTTCCACGCTGTATACTAACTTTCTAATTGTTACTATCTAAACCCCTCGGGTGCCAGGTTATGCGGAACCCCCTATTAATGCGCCACTGTCAACTAGATACATTGTAATTCACGAGACCGGGGAGAAAGTATACGCTTTATATATGATGGTTGTATGCATTAAATAAACATTTCACGAATCTACAAAAATCTACTTTTATATAAAATATTAAATCTCATAACACCAGACAAGATGAAAGAGAAAAAAAGCGGTATTTTAATACCCCGCTCGGGTAAGTTTCAAGATTAAAATATTCTTTGTGGAATGTCTGCGTTATCGAATTACACAACTACAACACTTTCGGGCGATTTTTCTTCAGTGCGAGATAAATGTAATCACAAAAGTAAAAAAAAAGTTTTCAAAATTTCAAGCTTTGATTCGAGGAGATTCGGTTTCGTAGTGGAATCACGAAATCCGTTACGCACGCACGGATAGAGTTTACAGTTTTCAATATTTGCAATAAAGAACGCTCAGACCTATTGATTTTCTATATATCTGCATTATGATAAAAGGTAGGCGCGTATAATAATGTAGAATAAATGCATAAAAGCTAAATTAATATTTCGATATTCGGAAATTTTGTAAAGAAATATTTATTAGTAATCAAAGTCAAAGCCTTATTTATACTTATATATATTATTTAAATTATCGTTTGGTCTGTTTGCGAAAGGGAGACATTTTTAATTTTGCTAAGAACAGCGGGACAGATTTAAAACATGTTTAAAACAAAACCATTTAAACGACGGCTGTTTTTAAACATGTTTAAAACACTGTTTTAAAACAGAGTGTTTTAAATATAACAACCCTGCTATTTATTCACAGTGCAAAACGATGTCTTTTAAGTTCCAAGGGCCATATTCTGAGTTTGGTTGCGCCACTGGTAGAGCAGTAAAGGTAACTTATGTGAACTATCAATGAGATAGAAAATCACCAACATTTTTATTTAAAATCTTGGTAAGAACCTGAAACCTCTCTTTGTGAGAGCTCACTGTTTTCACATCCTTCATTGATTCGGAAACTCCTCCAATTTCCATATCTCGGATGAAACCCTTTACTTCTGCAACACATCAAAAATACAATAAACAGAACCCATTCATAGGAAAACCCGTAATTGAATACATCCGATGCACGCCGGCCGGACAAAACGGTCCGTGTTTGTTGTGTTCATTCTCATCAGCATGAAGGTTTGAAAATAAGCGCACTCGAGAGCACACACGAAAATGCCTTTGCGTATCCTCTGATACAGTGTAAATCAGTCTCTTCGTCTCCGTGAACTCGTTCAGCGGGCCTGCGGACCTAAGTAACGTAACTCAGTCTGCTGCTACACCGGCGCGTCTAGTTTAACCTATGCGAGCGAGTGAGTGTCTGGCGCTAACGAGTGTGCACATGGTCTCCACGCAAAAATCGTTTTATTAGTGATTTATGGATTATTGCGGATTAAACACAACCATCCTTTTACCCACCACACCAGCAGCTAACTGAGTTACCTCCGGTTCGGAGGTAGAAAGTCGTTGAGGATTCCCACCTGCGTCGTGTCCAAATATCCACAGGTAGGCTCATCTCGGACTCCCGCACGTCATCCGACAATCAATTTCACATTTTTGTTTTGTTTATTGTGGCCGATGTGTGATTTGACCGAGTAAACACGCTGTACGCTGCGAAAGCCTTGAGGTGTTGTTGTCGTTATGCGAAAAAGTGTGAGAAAAATTCTTACTGTTGCCGTGATAACGCGATACTTCCATGTTTTTTTATGAAGATAAGAGATTTGCGCTTTAGCAGAGGGGAATTTGCTTGTGGTGTTAAAACGCAATCGTTTTTGATAAGTTGGAAAAAATGTGCTCGGATTTTTATCGGTCGTGTTACAAAATCAAATGTTTTGCATTTTCAATTGGATTGATTGGAATGATATGTAAATTAGAAACATTGCTGTTTCTGAGAAGTGTTTAATTAAGTTGTATTTATTATAATTTATTAAAATGATCACTACTTAAATAATTAGCATTCATTCACAGCAGTGGCGTAGGTAGCTATTTGCGAAATATTGCAGCGGAAAAGAATATTTTTGAGCATTTAAATAGCCGATAATTTTTGCTGTATGTTTTGCCATTGTAGTGCAATTTTGTGCGGTTCTGCTAACTTTACGGTTAAGCCAGCAGAACCTTATATTAAAAAAAAACATATTGCAGCGGAAACAAACCTTTTTGGGCATTTAAATAGCCGATAAAACGCCGATAATTTTGGTAGTTGTGCCATCAAGTGCCTGCCAGCTTTAACGACGTACCATTTTAGTACTTGTTTTTGCAGAACTTTAGAATAAATTTATAAAACAAAATACTAAGTCAAATACCCCCTTTTACTTAGTATTTTGTTTTATAAATTTATTCTCAAGTTCTTCAAAAACAAGTACCAAAATGGCACGTCGGTAAAGCTGGCAGGCACTGGATGGCAGAACTACATGAAACATGTACCAAAATTATCGGCGTTTTATCGGCTATTTAAATGCCCAAAAAGATTTTTTTCCACTGCAATATGTTTTTTTTATTATAAGGTTTTGCTGGCTTAACCGTAAAGTTAGCAGAACCGCACAACCGCAAAACATGACAGCAAAAATGATCGGCTATTTAAATGCCTAAAAATATTTTCTTTCCGCTGCAATATTTTTTCTTTTAACTTACTTAACTGACTTAACCGTAAAGTTAGCAGAATCGCGCAATAAAATTACTAAATTCAGGTCTAGGATGTTATCAAAAATTATCGGCTATTTAATATAGGTATATTACCTGATTTATATTATAAACCTAATATTGTGCTACCTTTGCTGTAAACTGCGATATTTTCCCCGTCCACTTTCAAGGTCTGCCAAATTCTGTTAATTGGTATTATCGTCAGGGTTGTTATGTTTTAAACACTTTAATTTTTAAAAACAGCCGTCGTGTTTTAGACGGTTTTGTTTTAAACATGTTTTAGATCTTAAATTTGTTTAAAACATGCTTTAAAGGTTAAATTTGTTAAAACGATTTTTAAGATTTTTTGTTTACGTTTTTAAATTTTAGCTAAATTGTTGAAGATAAAAATACATTATTAAACAACATTTTATTACAATAAAATATTACAACTGTGTGTGCATACATGTGATTGCATACACTGTCAATTTTACGATATTCGTTGTTTTTTAAAAGATTTCAATTTGAATCTTTCTTTAATCGATGGTTTTCCACTCCCAGACTAAGCATGAAGTAAAATTTCGAGTTTAGAAAAGCCTGAAAATTTGGATTGGCCGCGTAGCGAAGCGGAGCGGCCAATCCAAATTAGGCTTTTCTAAACTCGAAATTTTACTTCATGCGCCACACGTATAAAACACTGAAATATCGTAAAGTTTAAAATATACGGCTTTAGCAATCTAATATGCAGATGTGAATAAAACGTGAGTCAAATTCTGCGCGAAACAAATTGTTTAAAACAGTGATTATAGGCAACCCAAGCTCGCGCGCCTCTGCAAATCCAAATTTTCAGGCTTTTCTAAACTCGAAATTTTACTTCATGCTTAACCTGGGAGTGGAAAACACTCGTTACGAATTTCAAAATGAACTCTTTCATAAAATCAACGAATTATTGTAAAATTACACAGTACATGTACTTAAAAGACAAATTCCTTGATTGTCATGTTTGAAAAAAGTAGAAAACATGAACATTTTTAGAGAATCTATTATACTTTTTGTGTGTTGAATTGTTAAATTCTTGTCGTTTTCTAAATGTTTTTGATTTTCATCACTTAACAAGACCTTACACCATATTTCAATATTTATGCCAATTTTCTCAATTATTAACATTTTGATAGTTTTTGACAATGTCACTTTCTGCAACATATGTACACTTCTGTGCAATAAAATTAAGTACACAAAATATGTTATAGTTTAAACAGGACTTGTCAATATGTCAATTTCCTTAACGTCATTTGAACAACAATTCAAAAATTCGAATTCTAACTAGAAGATCGTTTTTCTATTTCGGCTTTGTTGTATTTGTTATGAGCATTTTTCAAAATAGGTCTCAGTTTTAGTTTTTAATAAAGGTGTCGTTTTCAAGTTAAGATGTTTTATCATTTATTTAAACTGCTGCTAGGCAATTAACACAGACCCAAATTATACAACTAGAATATTGTGCAAAATAGTTATGAGACTTGTGCTTAATTTTATAGCACAGAAGTGTACATATTTATAAACATCATTAAAATATAAAAGTTTTAATTTTATTAATTTGAATAATTACTTGATTTGCAATAAATGTTTGTTTTGCAGGTATTTTTTCTCTGAATTTTAAAGTTTCATGATTATCATCAATTTTTGCGAACATTGTAAGTTTATGTTAATTCAACAATCTGTTGATTTTTATACAATTGTTACTTTCCCTACATAACATATTATGTATCTCGAGAAGTATTAAGAATATAAATATTTAAATAAAAAGTTGGAAGAAATGCTTGAAACTGGTTGTTATTATTTTTTAAATTGACGAACTTTAGTTTTGTTCTATTTGGGAAAATTATACATTATTAATATTTTGGTAAATTTTATCAATTTTGACTATGGTGTTGTTCTTTTTCTAAAATAATACAGAAAACAAAAATGAATTTTTTTGTTAAAATTATACATTTTAACTTATTTGCCAATGTTTGTTAATTTCGACTATTTTATCTAAAGTTTATAGAAATGTCTATATGTCTGTATGTATTTTCTTAAATATTGTTCACATGAGGAAAAAAAATGAAAAGTTGTAGATAATCAAAAAAATGAACATGTATTGTTAATACACTTTTTGTCGTAGAACTCACAATTTCCACTCAGTTTAAAAAAATCGTTTTTTATTTAAGAATTAAAATTACATAATAAATTAAATCTGACAAAAATAGTCAACATCAAAGAATAATTAGGATTAACATACACATAACTTAATAAACGTTGATTAGTTGCAATCGAAATTTAAATATCTGGACTGGATTTTTCAAAATGTCAAATCAGCTTAAATTTCGTAAGAAAATTTGATTTAGGGATTTATTTTGTTAGAAATTAAAGAAAAAAATCGAACACAAATTCAATTTTGATATTTGTTTTCTGGTTTCACAGACAAAGTTTAGTTCATTCGTGGACGAAACAGTGACCTGTATATGCACTTGTGCATTCGTGTCATTGACTATGCCACTATGGAGCAATAGATGGCGTTAGCTATCGAATCCATTAACAGTTTTCACATATTGGCTTGAAATAGTCAGAAATGTTCAGTATTCGTCAGCACTGGGTCGAGACCACACTAAAGAGGACCTTGAAGTCTGAAACGCGTCTGTGAGTATCTGGTACCGAAATACTGAACACAAATTCAATTTTGTTACTTAGAACTAATTGCACTTAAATCTGCTTTAAAGGAAATAAATTATTAGGCGAAAGTTGAAATTACGCAATAAATTTGACGATTTTAGGAGCACGAGTAAAAAATCAAGGGATTGTCAAATCAACATTAAAATTCATTGAATCTATACAGAAATAAATAAAAATTGAATTACTGTAATTAAAAGTTAAATACTCTATTGGATTTATTAACCGTATTTAGTTTAAAAAATTGTAAAAAATCAAATTTTTATGTAATGAATATGAAATTCCCAGAATTTACTTGGAATTCATTGCACTTATATATCTTTCAAAGACAATGAAATTATCTCAACGTATCGTCTTAAAATATTAAGCTAACGCTAAAATTACGCAATAAAATCAACGGAGAAAGTTTTCTTTGAAACAATTGTAAAAGTATTATTAAATCAAAATAAAAGTTATAGAATTTACACAGAAATGAATTGATTGGCTATAATTGAAATTTAAATATCGTCACAGGATATTTCAAAATGTCAAATCAAAGTTAAATTTTGATTTAAAATATTTATATTTATTTCATGAGTATTTTGTTTTAATTAAATAAATTCTATTTATTATGAATCATTTTTGATGATTTTGAACTTTTTCAATTTCGTTAAAAAATAATGTTTTCCAACGTTACAATAAAAGTTGTTAAATGAAAAATGTATTAATCTGTGATTTTGAAGTAGATTAACATAGTTAACATAATTGTAATTTTTATATAAAACGACATTTTTAAAGGAAATCGTTGATTTTCTCATCAATAAACATTTGTTTAATTTTTTTATTATTTAGAAATAAAAAATTACCATTTTTGAACCAATTGTAAAAGTATTATTAAATCAAAATATAAGTTATAGAATTTACACAGAAATGAATAAACTTTGATTGGCTTTAATTGAAATTTAAATATCGTCACAGGATATTTCAAAATGTCAAACCAAAGTTAATTTTTTATTTAAAATATTTATATTTATTTCCTGAGTATTTAGTTTTAATTAAATAAATTCTATTTATTATGAATAATTTTTGATGATTTTGAACTTTTGCAATGTTGTTAAAAAATAATGTTTTAATTATTGTACATATTTTTGGTATAATTTAAGCTTTTCCAATTTGTTCGTCAAAGTTTAGTAACAAATACGTAAATAATGCCCACGAATTTGTTGACCGATCGTCATTTAATTTAAAGAATGCATTTTTTAATTATTTAAAAAAAAAACACTTTTGAGTGTAACCGATTTTGCATCTACACGACTCACATGCATATTAATTATCAGTAATGAAAATTTCGTGTCAGTGTTAAAATATTTATATTTATTTGCTGAGTATTTAGTTTTAATTAAATAAATTCTATTTATTATGAATAATTTTTGATGATTTTGAACTTTTGCAATTTTGTTAAAAAATAATGTTTTAATTATTTTACATATTTTTGTTATAATTTAAGCTTTTCCAATTTGTTCGTCTAAGTTTAGTAACAAATACGTAAATAATGCCCACGAATTTGTTTTTGTTCTAAATTTTAACTAAGAAAATAACATCAACTCTATTTATTTCATGTCATAAATTTGACAATAAAGGAAACTTCAAAATAAGCTTCTGATTGATCGTCTAACGAGGGTTTCCACTCCCAGATTAAGCATGAAGAAAAATTTCGAGTTTAGAAAAGCCTGAAAATTTGAATTTGCTGGGGCGCGCGAGCGGAGCGCCACGCGTATAAATCACTAACTTCAAGTGAAATCTTTAACTAACCGGTTAGAGTAAAATAAATTTAGTAGCGTCCAAAATACCATCTCCCGGCCCTTTATTCCTCAACAAGGTGTTCCCCAAGGCTCTCCATTATCTCCGCTCCTATACAATATCTATGTTCATGACATATACAACCCCAACCCACAGTACCTTAATCCCTCGGCATATTTTCTGCTCTTTGCCGATGACACTGCCCTTATAACACACCAACCCACCCTTCCTAAAGCTCTCTCTACTCTCCAAGGGCTAATAGATTCGCTATCTCTTTGGTTTGCCAAATGGAGAATATCCATTAATCCCAATAAATCCTATCTATTCATACCCTTCCACAGACCGCTCAATTCTCCATTTAGCATAACCATATCAAACACCGTAATTAGCCCATCCCCTGCGTGTAAATACCTTGGCATCACTTTCGACCCCAAACTATCCTTCAAACTCCATTCCCAAACCATGAAAACAAAAATTCAAAATAGGGCGCGGCATTTCAGATCGTTAACCTTCCAAAATAAAGGGATCACGACAAAAACAGCTGTCCACATTTATAAAATGATCTGCCGCCCCCTATTAGAATATGCTTCAATCCTCTTTCTTAACCCTCGTCCCTCAACATTAAATAATATCGAAGTCGCAGAACGATCAGCCCTTAGAATCCTCACAAAAATCCGACACCCCAATAACCCACTCCACAACCCCTCCAATACCTTATTGTATGAAAAAACAGAAATAATCCCTATCCAACAACGACTTACCCAACTATCCCAAAAATTCGCATCTAACCCACACATCCATGACATCCTTAATCACCTCTGTTTAGCACGAAACCCCAATATTTCTCAAAATTTCAACAACCCAAAAACCACCATTTATCAATTCATTTCATCTCACATGAATCATAACTGACAAGACAAGGACAAGTACAACTCAGGCTGAAAGACCGATGGTCGATAGCCAAGGATCCAAAAAATAAAATATAGTGTAAAAATAAACAAACTGTAATTTTTTTTGTACACAATAAAGATGTTTATATATATAAATTTAGTATGTCAAATATCAATTGTTCAAATTACGGGAAAAGTGCTATAATTTATTTATATTTTTGTCCCTGTATTGGTCTTCCGTTGGGCAAATAAATATTATTATTATTATTATTATCGACACAGTACCATTTTTTGAATTTATTTTTTTATATTATTTTATGTGCCAAATTTGTGCTCCGAACAAAACTAACAATTTGGCAATTCTTTATTCGCATTATTTTCAAATTTATTAGTATTATTACTTTAAAAATTCCCCGACTTTTAGTTTAAAAAGTTGAATTTCCCTGACTTTTCTCCGACATCAAAATGGTTCCATTTTTTACTTAGATGGAAATAAAAAAGAAATATAAATAATAATAAATAATAAGTGTTTTAAACATATTAAAACACTTTGTTGTTTTAAATATGTTTAAAAACAAGTGTGTTTTAAACAGGTCTGTTTTAAACGTTTAATATGTTTAAAACTTAACTTGATCTAAAGCCCATGAAAATGTAATTATATTTTATTATCCTGCATGTTTATTTGACTTCTTTAACTCCACTTCGGGCAACAGTAAGAGATGAATGAGCTGCTTTTAAACTTTAGGATAAATCAGTGTTTTATACACGTGGCGCATGAAGTAAAATTTCGAATTTAAATAAGCCTGAATTTGGATTTGGACGCCAAATCTAAACGTTCAGGCTTTTCTAAACTCGAAATTTTAGTTCGTGTTTAATCTGGGACTAGAAAACACTCGTGATGTTATTGACTTCAATAAAAACGTATTAGTTTAGCTTTAGTGATTTTTTTAAATTCACGATTATTTTAGCTATTTTTATAATTTCCACAAATTTTCAATATTTATTCTATTCTAAATATTCTAATCGATTTAATAATTTTCAATATTTTTGATTTTCTACTTTTATAAGAGAAATTAAGGAAATCTTGAAAGTAACTAAAATTTGATAAGCATGTTTAAATCCAAACTATAATTAGCAGAATATCACACAAATTAAAAAAGAAGATGAAATTCAAACGAATACAAATAATATTTTAAATATTTACCAAATTATTTAATGATTTGGTCAATTGTTTTGCTCTTTATTGTACATAAATGTTATATGATTGTATGAAAACTATCTAATTTGATATAAACAGATGTTTATTCATATTATAAATCAGCAATTTTTGATTTTACTAATTTTGTTCTACCAATGTTACGCAATGCCGAGATATTGTACTAGTAATATTTTGGTTCTATGTGAAACTTTTGATGTTGACAATTTTAAAAGTATTTTAATAATCAGCAAACATTGTTTAAATACCTAGGTTGATTTTTCTGTAATTTTGAGCCAAATTTTCATTTTTTGACCGATCCACATTTAATTTAAAGAATGCATTATTGATTTATTTTTAAAATCACAAACAACTTTAAAATCAATCATGATAATTATGTTTGACGTTTTATATGTCAATTCCTAAGGCGTGTAGCCAACTTAAATTTAAAAATAAATTAAATCATGGCACTCTAGAGTTTTCATTTTATTGAAGATACAATACATCAGTCGTCTAGATGAAAAATCAGTTACATCCAGTCTTTTGAAAAAAACTAAACTGAACTAAAATGCTGATTATCTTCAAAACAACGATAACTTGGCAAAATTAGTTTTGGGGCTTTAGCTTGTGTCCTTATAGCTATAGAATGCACCCAAGTCAAATATATATTATATCAAGGCTCAACGAATGAAACTTTTTTTGCTCTCCTGAAAAAAAAAAACACTTTTGGGTGTAACCGATTTTGCATCTACACGACTCACATGTAGATTAATTATCTGTAATAAAAATTTCGTGGCAGTGTTGAAATTTTGTTAAAATAAAATCACCCAATTTATAAAAATATTTTGCGAAAATTCAATTTGTTATTGACTTACTTAAAAAATCTAAGGTTTTGTTGTAAAATAAAATCATTTCTTAACATTGAATTATTAATTAAAATATCACTCGTTAATTACAACATTAACCTGTTAACGACAGAGCAATTATAGAGTTAACTCTAATAGTTAATTTTAGGTAAAATTCTGCACTTCTTTTTACGAAAGGCGATACTCGTTGAGATTTATTTTGTTGTAAAATTAAGCCAGAAATTTCCGCGAAAATCCTAAAGGGCAAGGACAATGTGCTCCGGGTTTACAAATGTTTTCGCACTAAAGCTGCTGTAACCGTTATCCAAGCTTTACAAAATGGCATATTTTTCCACATAAATAAAAAACAAAATGAATACGTGTATGTACATTTATTCAGGGGAAACTCACAAAAAAAATATATAGGGTGAGTTTTTTTTCATGTTCTCTATGGGGATGTCGGAAACTATAAGAGATAGAGAAACGGTTAAGTGGGCAAAGTAGTGCAGTTTTGTGAGCTAATTAAAAAGACATGTGTAAAATTTTCGAAAAAGTCAAGAGTAACTAGATATTTTGAAAAGTATCGATTTTATTAAATCGATTTTTCTCAGTTATTAAAAGAGATAGAAAGAAAACTGTAAATGGCAAAGCTAATTTAATTAATTTAATTTTACACTGAATAATAACATATTTTTATCAGTTATTTTATATTGACATTAGTTTTCGAGATATAACACAAACTTGCATTTTTTAAATGGAAACTATAGTTAGCTATGTCATCACAAGAAAGGTATTTTTTCTCTTTAATCTGACATACTTATTTGTACAAATAACTGAGTAATTAACAATTTTCTATTTTTTTTACAACAAAAATACAATTAAATGACAATTATAAAACAAAATGACAATTATAAAACAATTACAGCTTTTTTTATTATAGGAGTTTGTTAATTTTTTGTCAAATAACTTTATTTGAAAGTTATGTGTATTAAGAAATGGAAATTAGTAGGAAATGATGTCCATAAAATAACAGTTGTTTTCAACACTAAATTAATTGACAAAAATATAACAATAAAACTAACTGTTACAAACAATCGCAATTGTTTTATTAGAGTCATTATTTTATGGCTAACTATTTTTTTGTGTAAATAAAATAGAAAATAGGTAAAAACTAATTTATTCTTGTAAATAAGTATATCAAGTGATATATCTGAGAAAAGAGAAAAAAATGCCTTCCTAATAATGTCTTAGCCAACTATGGTTTCCATTTAAGAAAATGCAAATTTGTGTTATATCTCAAAAACTAATATCAATAAAAAAAATCTGATAAAATTTTATTACTTATTACTTTTTTGAAAATTTTACAAATGTCTTTTTATTCAGCTGGTAGAACTGCACAACTCTGCCCATTTAAACGTTTCTCTATCTCTTATAGCTTCCAAGATCCCTATAGAGAACATGAAAAAAACTCACCCTGTATAACGCCTGTTTCTACATAAGGGGAGTTTTTCTTTTAAGTATACATATTACGATGTTTAAGCTATACATTTTAATGCATCCCTTGTATTTGAAAAGCTTTCAATTCTTCAGCTTCTAACGCGTGTTTCCACTCCTTGATTAAGCATGAAGTAAAATTTAGTTTGGAAAAGCCTGAAAATTTGGTTTGGTTGCGTAGCGAAGCGGAGCGACCAAAGCAATTTTTCAGGCTTTTCTAAACTGGAAATTTTACCTCATGCGGCACGTGTATAAAACACTGATTTAAAGTGAAGTTCAAAATGTACCGCTTATTTTACAATATTATAGTGTTTTATACGCGTGGCGCAAGAAGTAAAATTTCGAGTTTAGAAAAGCCTGAAAATTTGGATTAGTCGTTTCGCTTTTCTACGCCATCAATCCAAATGTTCAGGGTTTCCTAAACTCGAAATTTTACTTCATACTTAACCAAGCAGTGGAGACAATCGGTAGAAGCTACAAATTTAACGGATTTTTAAGTCAACGAATAGCTATTTTATTTTAATTACATGCTATTAACGTTAAATTCTGAAAATCCACACTTAAATATACACACTAAACTGTCGTTGGAGATTCAAACGACTATAAAAATAATAACAAACGAATAAACTTAGACCTATTAACGTTCAATCAATCCATCACCGATTGTGAAAGCGAACTCGTAAATATTATCATTTCTTTTTCTAGCCTGCGAATATTTATTTATGGTTCTATAAATAATAGGAAACGTCGTATTCTTCTTCGAGAACGGCTCGATATTTGTGGTGAATTCGCGTGAAATTAAACAAAAAAAAAAACGTTCGAGAATTATTGTTTGCGCATACTTTGTATTCATAAACCTGCCGCTTTATAACGTCGCCCTTTCGGACACGGTGTCTCGCGTTATCACAATCCCTTGATGCTGTTATACATAAAGCATGAGGGTTTATAAAGGGTGCGCGAAGGTATTTTCAGGGGCTAAGAATGTCAAAAGAATTTTATGTAGATAAAATAAGATAATATTTGTATGAAAGGATGAAAAATATGTAGCGATATTAAATTTTATTGTAAATTACTTTAAAATATTATTTAAAAAAAAGAAACTGTTCCTTGTGCTGATAAGTACTAGGCGTGTTCAGTTGAAACTCATTTTTAATAATAATAATAATATTTATTCCCAACAGATAATTACATCTTACAAGGAAATATTACAAGTTTATAATATTTGTGACTTACTAAAATATAAAAAAAATAAGGCAACAATTAATAGAGATACGTATAATTGAAATCACACTTACATGTTAATAAACATACATTCTTGAGGCTTAATTTTGAATTCAGAAAAAAACTGCAAATATATCCACATCATACTGTATTTGGCGATACTTGTGGATCATTTTTGTAATAGGGGAATAGTTATGGTGGTTAGAATAGGGTGTAGAGAAGGAAAAGGTTGGGCAGTTTCTAGCATTCGATCAAGGTACGACAATTTTTCCAGTAAATGGATGTCATCTATTTGATTATGTAGGATTCTATACAAAGTGAAAACAATAATAAGATTATGACTATCAGCAACGGATACCATATTAAATTCTGAGAGCAAATTGTCATAAGGGTAACCGTGAACAGGATAGACGCCATGTCTTTTTAAGAATAAATATTTCAGAAACCTTCGCTGCACAGATTCAACATGCTGGATGTAGAGCTGTTTGAAGAGGCTCCACAAGGGTGCACAATAATTGAGTCTACTTTTAACTAAAAAATTAAATAATAAGGTCAAAGTTTGTAGATCCTTAAAGTCTCTAGTTGTTCGGATAATGAAACCAATCTGTCTGTTGCATTTTTTTGTTATGTTCAGAATGTGTGCAATAAATGTTAACTTGTTATCAAAAAGTACTCCCAGGTCGACAACTTCATTGACACGACTAATTATAGCATTATCAACAGTATAATCGTGTAGAACGGAGTGTACGTTACGTGTACAAGACAATATTGAGCACTTGGTGGTATTTAAACAAAGTCTATTGTCCTTATTAGCCTGTTAAGGTTATGCTGTAATATATTACAATCCGCTGGGCAAGTCACAGTTTTATACAGTTTTATATCATCAGCATAGATAAGCACATCACAATTAAGTACATTAACCACATTGTTAATGAACAAACAGAACAACAGAGGACCCAAGTTAGATCCTTGAGGAACACCGCTTTTAGCAAGGTAGTTACGTGATTTGTGTCCTCTCACCTCAACAAACTGGGATCAGTTAACGGGGTATTACGTTAATGATACATTCCGGCAAATCAAACAAGTGCAGTTTGGTAATCAATATTTCATGAGGCATACTATCAAATGCTTTTAATAGGTCTGTGTATATTATATCAGTTTGTAGCCTTTGGTCCATATTACAGGAGATATCCTGAGTGACATTAATTAAGTTGGTCATGGTTGATCTTTTCGGTACAAACCCATGCTGTTTAGGAGAGAGGTCAGACTTAACCGAATTATAGATGTAATCTGTTAATATACGTTCAAATACTTTGGAAAAGTTACATAATAAGGAAATTGGTCTATAATTCGTTACATCTATACATCTGGTCTATAATTCGTTACATCACCCTTTTTAAATACAGGAATTACTTTTACTGATTTCCAGAATACTGGAAAGATGCCGGTATTCAAAATATTATTAAAGATATGAGTTAATGGTTTCGCCAATATGACCGCAGTATCCTTTGCAAAAAATGATGGGATGTTGTCTATGCCCATGGTTAATCTTTGATTAACTATGCCGTCAAAACAAACCGAATAATTCAAATGACGATAGATAATGTTAGCAGTGGTAGTAGGGAACACATAAATCAATTTCTGGCGTTTGATTTGATTCTGATTTTTGAAGTATTCGATTTTGAATTTTGTTTTTTTGTTGAAAATCTGTCCAAGTTTGATCAGAGCATTCCTACAATTTTTATGTGCTTAGGGAGTTAAACATTTTATGAAGGACTTTTGTTGATAGAGTTTAAGGAACTTGAAGTAAATGTCAAAGCAAATCTCTACAATGAAACTTTGAACAAGATGCATCAAAGAATAAGACGAAAACGTCCGAGAAAACTTACGCGTGGATTTCTACCAGGGTTGTTATGTTTAAAACACTTTGTTTTAAAACTGTGTTTTAAACATGTTTAAAAACATCCGTCGTGGTTTAAACGGTTTTGTTTTAAACATGTTTTATATCTTAAATTTGTTTAAAACATGTTTTAAACGTTAAATTTGTTTAAAACGTTTTTTTATTATTTTTAATTTTCTAAATTATATTTTATACTACTTCGTTAGGATTTTTTGTTTACATTTTCAAATTTTAGCTAAATTGTTGAAGATATTTCAAATTACGTTATTAAACATAACATTTTATTACAAGAAAATATCAAATATGTGTGCATAAATGTGATTTTTAAATACAGGGAATTCTTCTTTCAGGTAAACATATGCATACACTGTAAATTTTACGACATTCGTTGTTTTTTAAAAACATTTTAATTTGAATTTTTAGACGAGGGTTTTCCACTCCCAGACTAAGCATGAAGTAAAATTTCGAGTTTAGAAAAGCCTAAGAATTTGGATTGGCCGCGTAGCGAAGCGGAGCGGCCAATCCAAATTAGGCTTTTCTAAACTCGAAATTTTACTTCATGCGCCACACGTATAAAACACTAAATAAAATATCGTAAAGTTTAAAATATTCGGCTTTAGCAATCCAAAATGTAGATGTGAATAAAACGCTAGTCAAATTTTGCGCTGAACAGATTGTTTAAAACAGTGATTATAGGCAACCCAATAGCTCTAACGTATATTATGTTGCCTATAATCGTTGTTGTATATGTGTGTTTTTGAACTTCACTGTAAATCAGTGTTTTTAAGCGTGGCGCATGAAGTAAAATTTTGAGTTTAGAAAAGCCTAATTTGGATTGGCCGCTCCGCTTCGCTACGCGGCCAATCCAAATTCTTAGGCTTTTCTAAACTCGAAATTTTACTTCATGCTTAGTATGGGAGTGGAAAACACTCGTTAAAAGCCTCAAATTAACCGCTTTTAAATAACGAATTCCCGCAAATTTAAAAAACGCTGTAATTATCGAGATATATATATTCTCTCTTCTCTAAGTGCCCTCTCCGCTGCGAAGTTTGGCAATCATCAATGCTCTTATCTTTGAAATAGCTGTTCTGAATAATTCGGTAGATGAGCAAGGGAACCATTCTCTCAGATTTCGGAGCCAAGATGTACGTCGGCGTCCAATACTTCTCCCTCCTTGGATCTTTCCTTGCATGATCAGCTGCAGCAGTTGGTATTTCGATCCTCTCATTACGTGGCCCAAGTATTCAAGCTTTCGTCTTTTGGTGGTTATTAGAATTTCTCGTTGTTTATCCATTCTTCTGAGAATCTCGACATTGGTAACTTTGTCGGTCCATGATACCAGCATCCTGCGATAAACCCACATCTCGAAGGCTTCTAGTTTATTGGTGTCTTTCTTATTTAGTGTCCATGACTCCATACCATAGAGCAATATGGAGAAAACATAGCACCTAACTAATCGCATTTTAAGGTTTAAATTGATGTCATGGGTACAGAATACACGTTTCATGCTCACGAACGCTGCGCGAGCTTTTTCGAGTATATATATATATATATATATATATACATATATACATATTTTCAATTTATGCATATTTTTCATTGTTGTTTCTTCGAGTACAAACAAAGTACATCCTACAGTGATCATTAAAACCTCAGTTCGCAATTGAATAACAACAACCAATCGACCCCAATAACATAATCAACTATTATGCACTTGCCGGACAATTCCCTTGAACTCACGATTCAACAACCTTGAATCTAACACCTCTGCGCGCATATTAATAGAAAAACAGAGTTAGTTATAAATTTCTCTCTTAATTAGACATAAAAATAGCCGAAAGTATTTCTGTGTTAGCTTACAAATATTTCATTGTGTAATCCAAAGCTGAGACCGTAAAACATCCGACATCGAAAAGTCATCACGGACTTACGGTCTTCTGTAAACAATTAAGTTTAATTATGCAAATAAATAGTGAAATTGAATAGGTTTTGGGGAAACAATGGATTAATAGGCGTGGTGTGTCGAGTTTACCACATAAAACAATCTAAATTTATACGTGCTTAGGATGTTTTAAGTGGTAGTTATTTTAGACAAAACATCCTAAAGATTTTATTTTCTTCTAGAAAAAAATAGGTCATACTCGTACTACTTATTCCTCTTACATTACATACGAAAAAGGTATTGTTCGCGTAAACAAAATGTTTTGTTTGCGCAAACAAATCAAAAATGTTCGTTTTTCGTCGCGAGACAAACGCCCGACAATTGACGAAGGCAAGACGTAAATAGGAGCATTCATACGCACCACGAAAAAAGTTAGGCCACAAACTGTTTTAGCAATTCCTTTCGCCACAAGTTTCGACCACAAAAAGCGGAGCAACAGCTCACGAAGCAGGGTTGTTATGTTTAAAACACTTTGTTTTAAAACAGTGTTTTAAACATGCTTACAAACAGCCGTCGTGTTTTAAACGGTTTTGTTTAAAACATGTTTTAAACGTTTTTTTTTTTTAATTTTGGGTTTTACGTCATCTATTTCCGCTGCTAAGGCCAATCATGACGCCGGAGATTAGGTCTACAGCTATCCGGGAATTTTGCCGAACCCGGTGGGAGGTCCAACCCACCGGTAGGGATCTTTAACGTGCACGCAACATCCAGGCAGTACACGGGTCCTACATGCATTTAACGTCATATCCGAGAAGACGGAGTGTTTGGCATTTTTATCCTAACCTATATAAATGCAGACAACTTTTTAGGCCGGTATTTGAACCCCGGTCCGTGGCGTGGCAGTACAACACTCTAACCACTACACCACCAAGCTGTCCGTTTTAAACGTTAAATTTGTTTAAAACGTTTTTTTTTTATCATCTTGAATTTGCTAAATTAGATTTTATACTATTACATTAATGTTAGCTAAATTGTTGACGATATTTCAAATTACATTATTAAACATAACATTTTATTACAATAAAATGTCACAACTGTGTGTGCACAAATGTGATTTTTAAATACAGGGAATTTTTCTTTCAGGTATACATATGCATACACGGTAAATTTTACGAAATTCGCTGTTTTTTTTTAAATTTCAATTTGAATCTTCAAACGAGGGTTTTCCACTCCCAGACTAAGCATGAAGTAAAATTTCGAGTTTAGAAAAGCCTAAAAATTTGGATTGGCCGCGTAGGGAAGCGGACCGGCCAATCCAAATTAGGCTTTTCTAAACTCGAAATTTTACTTCATGCGCCACACGTATAAAACACAGAAATATCGTAAAGTTTAAAATATACCGCTTTAGCAATCTAATGTGTACATGTGAATAAAACGTGAGTCAAATTCTCTGCTGAACAAATTGTTTAAAACAATAATTATAGGCAACCCAATAACTCTAACGTATATTAGGTTGTCTATAATCGTTATTGTATGTGTGTGTTTTTTTAACTTCACTGTAAATCAGTGTTTTTAAGCGTGGCGCATGAAGTAAAATTTCGAGTTACGAGCTACGCGGCCAATCTAAACTCTTAAGCTTTTCTAAACTCGAAATTTTACTTCATTCTTAGTCTGGGAGTGGAAAACCCTCGTTTAAAGATTCAAATTTAAATCTTAAAAACCTGTCTGGGATTGAAACAAGGAATTCCCGCAAATTTAAAAAACGCTGTAGTTATCGGGATACGTATACACAAAAACAAACAACAAAATGCCCTGTATGTTCTGTTTTAAACACGTTTTAAATGTTTTTTAAACATGTTTTAAACGCGTTTTTATTTCCTTAAATACTTTTTTCACTGCACTCTTGATGAAACGAAATTATAATATTAGGTAATTTTAAATTAAAACACTTGTTTAGTTTCATGTTGTTGACACGTGTTTCGGTCGACCATTCTCAAAGGAATTACAAAAATAACTAATTAAAAAGAAGAGTTTACAATGTGTTTATATTATGTAGTTGATTGCGGGAAAGTCCAGAGATTAAGAGATTCGAACTCGTTATTAGTTCATTCTGGTTGTTTAGGAGATTATCACCATTCCTAATAGCACTCTTATTCTCCAGGCCCTCGAGGAGATTTAATTTTCGACCTTTTTCTGCCAAGCGGATTGGTTCGATGTCGGCTAATTGATGTCCCTCTGTGACGCAATGCTCAGATAGTCCGTTCCTTATACCTGATCTTGAAATTTCTTCCTGTTTGTTCTATATATTTTTCATCGCAATTCCTACATTCAACTTGATAAATACCGGATTTTTCTAGCGGATCTATTGTCTCTACCTTATTGTTGACTAAATGTTTCTTTAAATTTTCGCTGTTGACTTCTATTACTTGGACGTTGTGTTTGGTTATTTCTTTTGCAATCTTTTGACTTACATATGGAATATATGGAATGGCCGCGAACTTCTAATCTTCTTTGGCTCCTTTTCCGCTGAATAGTAGTTTTTAAACTGACTTCCTTCTTTTTCGTTTGAGGATCCTGTCTGCCTTATTTTTCTTGTTTGCGTTGTGGCTATTTGGTATATTGTATGCAGTTCTCGGTTGAAATCTTTTTCGCTGAGTAGGATGTTGATCATACGATGAATGTATGTATTAAATGCAGAGGATTTGATTTGTTCTGATTGTAATAATGTTGATGGGATGATTGTATCTGTGGCTGTGGGTTTCCTATATGTGGCATATTTTAGTTAATTTTTTTCTATTGAAATACTGAAGTCTAAAAAGTTGAGTACACCATCAGGTTGTTTTTCAATGGTGAATTGAATTTTTCTATTAATTGAATTTAGGGTTGTTAAAAATGTATCCAACTGTCTATCTGTGCCATTCCATATGCAGAAAATATCATCAACGTATCTGCACTGGTATTGTGTTTCTTGTTAACGTGTTGTTTTTGAATACTTGGTCTTCAAAATCACTCATGAATATTTCCGCGAAGAGTGGTGAAACAGGCGATCCCACGGGCAGTCCTTCATTTTGAATGTAAAAGGTGTCGTTAAAACCGAAGTAATTTTGGTCAAGACAAGCATTTATCAAACTGGTGATTTCTGTCGTGTTATAAGTCGATGTTTGTGTTTGGCACTTTTTATGTAAAATGTCTTTCAGCTCAGGAACTGGAATTGACGTGAAGAGGCTCTTGGCATCAAAGAAGACCAGAATTGCGTTGTTGTTGACGACTAGGTTCTTGGTTTTCTTCACGAAATCGATGGAGTTTTTTATTCCGTATTTGGATGTGCAGGGGATTATTTCTGGAAGGATTTTGTTGACCAACGAACACACTTTATATGAGGGAGCATTAATGTAGGAAACGATTGGTCTTATTGGGATGTTTGGGGTGTGTACTTTGGGCAGGCCGTATAATATGGGTGCCCTCAGATTCATGATTCTATATTTGTAAATTTCGTTATCTGGGATTATGGATTTTGCTGTTTTAATTGCTTTAACATTCTGCTTTTGGAACTTAATTGTCGGATATTTACTGATGTTTTGAAAGTTGTTTTCATCGATGAAGGTGTTAACTTTTTCAATATATGTACTCTTTTCCAGAATCGTAATAGTATTACCCTTGTCTGCAAATTATTAAGTCGTTATTCTTGCATTTCGTTTGTTTTCTTCTTATGGTGTTTGTTTCTCGATGGGTATTGCTCGAATGTTTAGCAGATTTTTTAACTCCTTTCCTGATAATGTTGGTAAATGGAATTTTATCCAGATCTGTTTTGAGTCCCTTATTCAGGAGTTCCATTTCGGTGTTGTTAAAGTGGGTCTTAGATAAGTTCTTAACTCGTGGATAGAAACTATGTGCCGAATATGAAGTTTTTTCTACTCTTGTTCCTTGGTGTACGTCTGATGTTTACCTTTGTTTCAGTTTATTTAGTTTTTTGAGCTGGTTGATGTAATGCTCGTGTGTTCGATTGTTTGCGATCTCGTTGGCTTCTACAAGATAAATATCCAATGATATATTGTCTAGACGTTTGGTCAATTCCATATGTATAATCTTTTGGTGTTCTCCTAAGTTGAATCTTCTTGTGTACCATTTTCTGTTTTCTAGCTCGAGCCACGTGTTTGTTGCTTTTTCTATAGTTCTTGTTGCTTCTATGGATTAATTGCTGCATCTGATATTCATATAGGACGGGCTACGTTTGTACTTTAAACACTGTGTTTTTATTTGTTAATGTTTTAAACGCTGTTTTAATGAAAAAAAACACGTATTGTACAAAAACTGTTTGTTTTAATTAAAATGAAAAAAATAACGTTCTTTTAACAACCCTGTCACGAAGTATAGAATCAGATTGACGTATTCACACACACGCGCGTTTTTTTGTGGTCAGTGCTGTCCCGCGAAGTGGCGCGTAGTCGCGCGACGTGAGGCGACTGCATCCTAGCAGTTAACAATTGTAAGTGGAGTATGTAATATAGAACAATATTGCATCAGAAGAGAAAATTAACATCGAAGACTTGATAAATAGGGTGCAGTGACTTCCAGCTATATGGAATTTACGATCTGCAGAACAATTATTGTCAAAAGTGTATCTCTTTCAATATCCATTATTTCGAGAATACTAAAGTCAAACTAGTGAAAGCTTGCAATGGGCCCTGTGTGAATACGCTCTAAGACAGATTATTATTGACATAAGGGGTGTTTTTTTTTAAGTATTATGTGCTGTAAATATTCAGCTCCTCTTGTTTATTATGGAAGTATATTTAACGTTAACTTAGAACTATCTTCCTCAGTCCCATTCATGCATGCTAGAGTTCAATACTACAAAACAAACAAAAAATTAGGAGACCACAACATTCAGTCAAACCAAGCCATACCTACTGGCACCTGACTGTAAAAAAAAACAAAGACGTTTCTAAAACTCACCACCAGAAACTTCGAACCATATCCGGCTACATTACTGGTCACTATAGCTTCCAAACCCTGCTGGGTGAAGGGGCACGACTTGAACACAGGTAACACGAGAGCTGGCGCACTGGTAAGAGCAGCGACTGGGATGGACATTCTCTCACCGGAGCCGCTAGTGCGCCTTGCGCCTCTGCCCCTGTGCAATATGGTACAAAGCAACGCACTCTCTAAGGAAACACTATTATATCCCAACTAGAGATCAGCGAAACAGTACCTGCAACTGACCAGGGGGAACCTTAGGTACATAACTGCCGCCCTGACTAGTCACTGCGGGCTAAACGCTCTCCATCCTGTAGAGGGTGTAACATGGAAGACGAGACTGCCAGACACATTATCAGCGATTGCCCGGCACTCTTGTCAACTAGAGGCTCCTTACTGGGTGAAAAATGGCCTACATAAGGGATCTACCCACCTCGGCTTTGCTAAACCAGGTAGGCTGGCTGAGCTGAGGCTGGGTAATCGACGGGAGGAAGCACAATGGGCCTAATGAGGCCTAAGTGCAGTGCAGAAATGCGCACTCCCTAAAGAACCAGAACCAGCTTCCAACCCAATTGGATGGCAATGGTCACCCGCACAAATCCTAGTCGACAATACGGGATAAGTCTAACCATCAAAGGAGGAAGAACTAAAACTGTGGCCTAAGTGGGTGCGGCTGTTGCTACTCTCCCGTCAAAAAATCCTTAATTATTAATGTTAAGATGTAATTAACTCAAACGGACCATCAATCACTTAATTGAAATTTAAATTCAAATTCCATGTAGAAAATGTTTCGATAAAACTATTTAATTTTAGAGTAAATAGTTAAAATTACTAAAATAAAATAATCGAACTTAAGTATAAGCTACATTAGACATTAATCAAAATTAAGAAGAAGTTTTTCGTGTAAAATGCAAACAATGTGTCTTAATTAATAAGACAACTTAAGACAATAAATATCCATTGAAACAACTACTCCCCGTGAGCTTTTCGGAATCTGTGGGGAGATGCTTCAATGGATCGGTTCATATCTAACCGAGAGGACTCAGGCATTACGAATAGGTTGTGTTGTATTGAGATAGCAGTAGCTTCTGGGGTTCCTCAGGGGTCACACCTAAGACCTCTCCTGTTTAACATTTTCATAAACGATGTTACTCACTGATTCCATGATATAGAATGCTTGTTATTTGCTGATGATATCAAAATATTCACTAAAATATTAGATGATTCAACACCTTTATTGCAGGACGATTTGAATTGATCCGAGACTTGGTGTGTAATCAATGACATGAAATTCAACTTGAGAAAATGTAATTCTTTTTTTAAGAGAAGAGCAACTGCTGTAAAGATTTATTACCTTAATAATGCACAGTTGTTGAGTGTCTCGTCGGTCAAGGACGTAGGCGTTACATTGACTCAACAATTTAATTTCAACTCGCATCTAATTAATATATCGTCTAAAGCTCATCGTATCCTATGTTTCACAAGACGAAACACTAAAGAGTTCACTAGTATCAGTACTCCGCTTACATTATATTCTTCTCTTGTGAGACCGCATTTGAAGTACTGTTGCTTGATATGGAATCCCCATAGCAGGTCTGAGATAGATTTACTTGAAAGGGTCCAGGTACTTGATCTGCTTTATTGCGTATATGTTTCAGATTTCTGGTTCCTACCAAGACATTCTGAGAGACTTGAGAAAAATACGTTGGAGCAGAGTCGAAGGAATGCGGATTTAATGCTAGGCTTCAATCTGTTGGTTGGTTGGATCGACTGGCCATACCTTGTGGGACAGTTTAAAATCCACGTGCCTAGCAAAGATTTGCGCTCCTTTGTGATCTTCAACGTACTTTAGAATAGCTAGAGTTGCCACGCATTGCTACTTAACAAATATAGAGACAAATTAACTAGTTTGTGTTTTATTTGTTCTATATATATATATATATATATATATATATATATATATATATAATATTATTATTTATAGACTTTTAACAACTTCATTTTTACAACTCGAATAAATAATTTGATTAAATACGTCTATAAACGGGCTATCGACGATCAGTCATTGAGCCTGTTTTGTATAAATAATAGAATAAAAAATACGTTGTTTGTTTCAGTAAATTAGTCTGTCACAGTCTTGTCGGGTTATTGTCCATCAGTGTTGTTCAGTGTTGTCAAGGAGGTCAATGTGGAATGATGTGATGAAATTATAAATGGTGTCAGGGGAAAATTTAATTTTTGGGGTTATATTGAGGTTAAGAGGAATGCACAGGAAGTTAATCGGTTCTAGGGTATTTGGGTTGGAGGAACATTTTTGAGTTAGTTGTATCAATCTTTCTTCGATGGGAATAATATTAGTTTTTTGATAAAGGAGTGCATTGGAGGGATTATAAAGTGGATTTAGGGCGTGTCTGATTTTAGTGAGTATTCTTAGTGCTGCTCGTTCTGCTACTTGTATGTTTTTTAGGGAGGTAGGATGGGGATTGTGAAAGAGGAATGCTGCATATTCTAACAGAGGTCTACAAATCATTTTATGGCTTAATACGAATTGATAAACACACTACTACTCCATATAATAAATCATTTATAAACGAAGGTATAAAAGTTTACAACACATTAGATAACGACATTAAAAATCTTGGTTTTCCACAATTTAAAAAGGTCATAAAAAATATGCTACTAAATAGAGTTGTATACACAATTAATGACTTCAAGTTTTAACCTCGATCGGTAGCAAAAGTGTACCTGTACATACTATACAAAATTTGTTTTGATATTGTTTTGACGCTTCACATCTATCATATACAATGTATTGTATCATTGCATTATGTAGCTTACGTGAATAAAGCTATTATTATTATTATTATATGCACAGCGGTATGAGTTGAAATGTCTTGCTGTTTGTATGTAAGAGTTCTAAAATGTCTCGCTCTGTTTTTTCTTTTTTGTTTTGGGTATGGGCTTTAAAGGTGAATCTGGGATCAAGGGTTATGCCAAGGTATTTGCAGGTGCCATGAGGGGAAATTATTTGATTGTTAATGTGGATTCTAAAAGGAGAGTTGGTATGTCAATGAAATGGGATTAGGAATTGAGATTTGTAGGGGTTAATTGATTTCGCCACTTTGCAAACCAAAGTTCGATGCGATCTATTAACTCTTAAAGAGTGCCTAAGTGCTTTCTGAAGTATGGGACCGTGGGAAATAAGGGCTGTGTCATCTGCATACAGGAGCGGATATAAAGATTTGTTTAGCCTTGGTGCCAGACGGAATCAAACGCTTTCTGTATATCTAAGTATTTGTTCTATTTGTATATTTTTTGTAATTTTATAGTTTAACTTATTTATTACTTTTAATTAATTGTTAGTATTAAGCATTATGTACTTTTAAATTTAATTGCCGTCAATGAGCATTAAACAATCCTATCTTTTCTTTTATTTACAACTTGTTAATTTCCAAAGTTCCTTCGTATTAAAGAGACCAACAAAAAATAGCTTGCCATAATTGTCTAACATTTATTGTCGTCGGTATTCAGATCAAATTTTCATCGAGAGAAAAAAAAACCTAATTGCAACTCGTCCCCACGTATTTTTTGCACCGTCTACGTTTGGAATTTATCTGTTAACCTCTCGGGCCAACCTTGCGACCCTGAAAGGGCCATTACCATAAAACAGTTTTAAATTAAGCCGGTCTCTTTGAATGGGTTTTAAAAGGCGAGAATGAAAATTATTCATTGAAAATGTTGTAATACCTTTTTTTTTCTACGTGGGCCATTAACACAGTTGGAATTTAATCTTTATGTCATAATTAGTTACAATAATTGCGGTTGTAAACAAATGCACACGAACGGGAACAACACGTTCTCATTGTTCTGTGATTAAGCACGTTTTGTTTTATCAACATTTTTTTTTAACTTAAAAATAGATTTGTATTTTTTCTTACAGTTTAAAGTTCTAATGCTCACAGTTTATCAATGAAAATACAAATTTTACTTCATGAAATGAGTGGATAAACTTGTTAGAGGCTTTAAATAAATTCCTGCAAATTTACCAATGTAATTATCTGGATATGTATACTTACAAGAAAAATTCCTCATGTAACAATAACATAAACGTTCATTCAACCGTTTCAAGTTTTTAAGTCAGTTATTAAAAGTCTTTGAATGATTTTAAAAATTGCATATATGTGTACATTTCAAACATGAACTGCATTGGCTCGTTTGCAGTTTATTACGCTTATATGGGCGACTTGTGTATAATTTAGTCACGTAGCATAATTCACTGTTTTATATTTTTGAGTTGAAAAAGGAATGAGGTATATGAGTTATAGCCTTGCGTATTGATTCATTGCTGAAGTTAGTGGATTTGTGTTCAGGATGGAAAATTAATTTCCTACTTCCAGGCGGATTTCATATATAATATGATTTATCAAATGATATATCTTTGTGGAAAAAGAGCGGAGGATTAAGGGGAATATAACAGTGGTCTGAAATTTAATGTTAGGTTTATTTAAAAACTAAAGGTCCTAGAAAGTTGAAATTTTGACAGCGTATATTAAGCCCAATTATCTAGTAAAATATCGAAGTACTTTTTTTTTAAACAATTTGCTTTCAGAGGTATGAAAAATATAATGTAAAATTTTTCAAAATTAAAAAAAATATTCCCATATCTTACTAGTTTATACTATAAGGCATATAATGTGAACATTTCATAAGGATGCGATAGCTCATGCCCGAGTCAGGTTAAAATAAAAATCTTGAAAAATAAGACCGTAAAATACCGCCGCCTTGCGGATCTTCTCTTAGTTGAACGCGTTGTACACTCATCTGCACAATTAGTGGAGGGGCGAGCAGCATGCGGCCAGCGTTTATCCCTGGGCCGGCGAACGCTGCGCGGCTTCGCGTTTGTTTTTCTTTTCTTTTTTCAATAATAGTTAACAAAAACGGCTCGCGTCGTTAGCATTTATTCTCGTAAAATGAATATTTCGCAATTATAATCGATATTTTATTGTACTAGTGTTTTATTTTCATGCTTTCTGACTACTAATGGAATAAGTATTTTTTTATACTGCATGTTCACTAATATAGAAAACACGAAATTATTTTTAAAGTTTTTTAAGCTGATTAATAAGCCAGAAGCAATCGAATAACAATCAGTCTTGTTCAAATCATTATTTCGTCTTAAATCTTTCGTTGTTAAAGCAGTTGTTAAATGCCATTAAACTTCTCGCAATAAAGCTATTAAAGTAAATTGTAAAGTTTCTAGCAATCGGATCTATTTGAACCAACTGCGACTTCATCAACGAATCAATGATATCAAAACTATAAGAATAGTAAGAATAACACCAATATGACGTTGTTGTAGATTTATGTTACAAATCAACTATTTTTTACTGAGCACAGGTAATATTTGTTTGACGAATGTTTAAAAACATGTAGGGTTTAACTGCGTGCATATTCATTGTTAATTATTTTCGAAAAAATAGAACTATAATAATAATAAGGTAGTTATTATAATGCATTTCAAATAACAAGCTTCTTGCTCAACATTGCACCTAGCCCAATATATTTTTTTCAAATTTGGCTGATTTATGACTCATATTTTGATAGTAAGTAAATAAGGAATAAATGAATTGTAATTGAATGTTATTGCAATCCTCTATTTATACGGCTCAGTCAACTTAGCCCCCCGAAGTTCGATTTTTTAAAAAATAACTGTTGCGCTAGACGAAGCCTTAGCTAGCGCCACAAAAATTAGAGCTAGCGCCGTTTAGACAAGAAAGTTACGGGGGTTTGAACTTTCGGGGGGCTACGTTGATGCTAGCCCCCTGAGTTTGGATTTTTCAAGTTTTCTTACAGTATTCGGATTCCTCAGAGCTAGCGCCAGCTAGCGCTACCAATTTAAAAGCTAGCGCCACCCCCACAACCCCAAAAGATTATAAAACATTTTAAACCCTAGACCCCCGAAATGAGATTTTTTTTATCAAATTGGGTACAGAATATGAAAAAAATATTCTTTCAAAAATATCAGGTAAAAAAAAGTTCACATCCAAACTTTGATGTGAGAGCTTTCAGCTCCTGTATGCGTATTACCATTTACTTGCTGAATTTCAATACAAAATCATGATTGGCATATAAAATACCGCTTCCAAGAAATATGTTGGCGTTGTAATTACTTTATGTATGTTCAAAGACACTGGCTATTACAAAGATGATGCCTAGAAAACAGTAGCCTAACTGACAAGTTTTTTTCAACAAAGTCGTACTTCGGGGGGCTAAGTTGACTGAGCCGTATAATGTAAGCAACAACTATCAAAACATTTAAGCTAAATATTTGATATGTAACATGGATTAGATATTTAGGTTTGCTTAGAGAGTTGCTCCTTCATCAGGCAAGAAATTAATCTTAAACTTAATATGAGTAATAACTTAATAATATTTAAGTTGAATACAACATAATAACATACAGGGAGTTTTTCTTTAAAGTATACGTTTTCAAAATTTAGCTTATTTTCTTTAAATCTTTAGATATTCCTTAAAAAAAGTTCAATTCAAGGCTTTAAACGAGTGTTTTCCACTCCCAGACTAAGCATGAAGTAAAATTTCGAGTTTAGAAAAGCCACGTGAAAATTTGTTGAGGGTCGCGCAGCGACCCGAGACAAATTTTCTGGGCTTTTCTAAACTCGAAATTTTACTTCATGCGCCACGCGTATAAAACGCTGATTTCAAGTAAGGTTCAAAAATACATAAATTTCACAAAATTTTAATGTTCTATACGCGTGGCGCATGAAGTAAAATTTCGAGTTTAGAAAAGCCCCGTGAAAATTTGTCGAGGGTCGCGCAGCGACCCGAGACAAATTTTCTGGGCTCATGCTTAGTCTGGGAGTGGAAAACACTCGTTTAAAACCTTGAATTGAACTTTTTTTAAAAAACAAGGAATATCTAAAGATTTAAAGAAAATAAGCTAAATTTGGAAAACGTATACTTTAAAGAAAAACTCCCTGTATATTGTAGAATTAGGATATTGAGATAGATTGTGTTAGAATGAAAATAAAGTCAATTGAATAGCAACGAAAGGAGCTTAATCACAATTTTGTAGCATCGAAAAGATACCCATGTTTTGATTAGGTACATACATAACCCGATGTGTACTAGGTAAATTTTCAGGCATTCATTGTTTTTGAAAAGCGTTCAGTTTGAAACTCCCAACGAGTGTTTGCCACCGAGTAATAACGATTTAAGTTATCAGGTAGTAAAAAAAAACAACCGTAAGGTACGCCACTGTCTTGCTAGCACTAGCTATCTCTTGAATAACTTTCTCATTTATCACTTGGTGAAACATTTTGAAATAATAATAAAGGATAAATTAAAAACACTTGGTTTGTTTCACTATTTGTTTCTATTTACTTGACTAGTTTCGCTTTTTATGGTATTATCAGGAGTGAACTTTGAACTAGTCGAGTAAATAGAAACAAATAGTGAAACAAACCAAGTGATTTTAATTTATCCTTTAATATTACTAGCTATGTCGTTGTTAGTGTTTATAGACTTCAGTATAGCAATTACAATGCCAAAATAAATTTTGACGGTTAGTTTCCGAGTTATAACGATTTCAATTATCAAAAACAATCGTCAGTTACGCCACTGTCTTACTAGCGCAAGCTATCTCGTTGCCAGTGTTTATAAACATTAGTATAGTAATTACAATGCCAAAAGAGTTTTTTAAATCGTACGGTAAGTTCTTGAGTTACAACGATTTAAATTAGCTAGGAGTGAAAACACAATTGTCAGTTACGCTACTGTCGTCTAGGCATCATGTTTCTAATAGCCAGTGTCTATCAGAGCTGGGATGAATCCTCAAAAACAGGATTCGAATCACGAATCCGAATCACCTAATATGATTCGAACCACGAATACTCGAATAAAGGGTTCCTAAGTGAAAAATATGATTCGAATCAAAGATTCGAATCCTCATTTTTGAATCACGAATACAAATCCTTTAAAAATAAATTTGAATCTATCATTTGCAACCAGTAACACTTTATTCCATCAGTTTCTATTAAGAAATATGTTCATTTACCGACTAAATATCTGATTAAATAATGATTTTAATTAATTATGATATATGTGTTATTGAACTTTATTCTAAATCAGTGTTTTATATGCGTGGCGCATGAAGTAAAATTTCGAGTTTAGAAAAGCCCCGTGAAAATTTGTCTCGGGTCGCTGCGCGACCCTCGACAAATTTTCTACGCGGGGCTTTTCTAAACTCGAAATTTTACTTCATGCTTAGTCTGGGAGTGGACAACACTCGTTCTTAGAAGTTTCAAATTGAGTGATCACTCTAGATTACTAAGTTTATTACCATTTTACAAAGGATGCAGCTCGAAGGACCAATCATGGTCTTCGGGGACCGAAGGACTACAGGGAATCGAAGTTTCTTTACAAGAAAACAACGAATAACTGAAGGTTTAGGGCATGGATAGGAAAAAAAACATCCAATTTTGAAAAAATTATCAAAGTTGAGTTGGTTTTCAGTGCGTTTTTAACTTCACTTTAAGTCAGTGTTTTATACGCGTGGCGCACGAAGTAAAATTTCGAGTTTAGAAAAGGCCCGTAAAAATTTGTCTCGGGTCGCTGCGCGACCCTCGACAAATTTTCTACGCGGGGCTTTTCTAGACTCGAAATTTTACTTCATGCTTAGTTTGGGAGTGGACCGTCAAGATTTTCTACATGTCGAGATTTTCAATATTTCTAGATTATTGTCGATTTATTCACAGTTTGTTATTATATTAAACGCAACTTTAATATTAAATAAATATCGTTTTTCTTAGGAATAGAATATTTACCCATTAAGAGCAGAGCAAATTATAAAGTTAACTCTAAAAGTTCTTTTTAGGTAAAATTTTGCATCTTTTTCTATGATTTCAATGAATGATTTATTATATTACATACGTAGATTTTAATAAACAATTAAATTTAAAGTTAAAACGAGTGTTGTCCACTCCCAGACTAAGCATGAAGTAAAATTTCTAGTTTAGAAAAGCCCCGCGTAGAAAATTTGTCGAGGGTCGCGCAGCGACCCGAGACAAATTTTCCCGGGGCTTTTCTAAACTCGAAATTTTACTTCATGCGCCACGCGTATAAAACACTGATTTAAAGTGAAGTTAAAAATGCACTTAAAACCAACTCAACTTCGATAATTTTTTCAAAATTGGATGTTTTCTTTCCTATCCATGCCCTAAACCTTCAGATATTCATTGTTTTCTTGTAAAAAAAACTTCAATTATTTTATTACGCCACGCATATAAACACTGATTTAAAGTTAAGAACGCACTGAAAATCAACCCAATTTCGATATTTTTTCAAAATTGGATGTTTTCTTTCCTATCCATGCTATAAACCTTCAGATATTCGTTGTTTTCTTGTAAAAAACTTCGATTCCCTGTAGTCCTTCGGTCTCCGAAGACCATGATTGGTCCTTCGAGCTGTAGCCTTTGTAAAATGGTAATAAACTTAGTAATCTTGAGTGATCACTTAATTTGAAACTTCTAAGAACGAGTGTTGTCCACTCCCAGACTAAGCATGAAGTAAAATTTCGAGTTTAGAAAAGCCCCGCGTAGAAAATTTATCGAAGGTCGCGCAGCGACCCGAGACTAATTTTCACGGGGCTTTTCTAAACTCGAAATTTTACTTCATGCGCCACGCGTATAAAACACTGATTTCAAGTGAAGTTAAAAATATACTATTAAGGTTGGAAATTTTATATGATTAAATAACCAAATATGCATTTACAAATATTTTAATTATTGAAAATGTAAATATTTATATTCAAATATGAATAATTTAGTGATTTAAATATTCATATTAGAATATTTAACTATTTGAATTAATCGAATTCGAATCCCAGCCTTAATAGCGATGATTCGAATTATTTGGGAGGATTTGAATCCGTGTATGAGGATTCGAATCCTTTTATAAGGATTCGAATCCTATTATAAGGATTCGAATCATCTACGTCTGGATTCGAATACGAATCCTTTTAAAAAAATGTAACGAATCCGGATCACGAATCCGTTTTCACTAAAGTATTCGAATACCTCTTTTGAATCCTCTAAAAGGATTCGAATCCAGGAATCGAATCCTGAATGATTCGAATCCTGCCCAGCTCTGGTGATTATGAACATAAATAAAGTAATTACAACGCCGAAATATTTGTTGGAAGCGGTATATTATATGCCAAACATAATTTTGTATTAAAATTCAGGATCTGAAAGCTCTCGCATCAAAATTTGGATGTGAACTTTTTTTTACCTGATATTTTTGAGAGAATATTTTTGTCATATTCTTTTGGCGCTAGCTCTAAGTTATATTTTCCACCCAATTTGATTAAAACATCTCATTTTAGGGGGCCAGGGTTAAAAATGTTTTATCATTTTTTGGGGTTGTGTAGCTCTGAGGAATCCGAATAGTGTAAAAAAACTTAAAAAATCCAAACTCGGGGGGCTAGCATCAACCTAGCCCCCCGAACGTTCAAATCCCCGTAGTTTTCTTGTCTAAATGGCGCTAGCTCTAATTTTTGTGGCGCTAACTAAGGCCGGTCTAGCGCAATCGCTTTATTCAAAAAAGTCGAACTTCGGGGGGCTAAGTTGACTGAGCCTATTTATACACATCCTCATTTTGTAAACCCTGTACTAAACATAAAAAAACAGGGCAGCTTTCCGTTTAATTTTTTCTCAATCTATTATTTATTTGTTGCATTCATAAAAACTAAAATATTTGACCGAATATAAATTGAAATTCTCCCCAAAATTTGGGGCATTTACCCAATTTGGCAGAGGCCAAATTAATACACATTATTTTCATGGCAATAGCAGTTAGGGAAGATAATATTCCCAATTAAAAAATATCATTGAAAATCCTATCTTCCGTTTTTTTCATATATGTATGTCCGGCATATAAATATTCACAATGAGCTTATGAACATGAATTACTTTATTATTATATTTTTAAGAAATAATCTATAATTTAATAAAATAAAACACATAAAAATAATGTGTTATAATGACAAGAATAAAAATCATCAGTTTTGTAAATACCGAAAAATAACACAGGATTGCTTTCTAACGAATTGAAAACAATACATAGCTTGTATGTATTATCAGCATGTTTAAATAATACGAATCGACACTTTCTTTCGGTCCGTCTTTTTTATACGCTTTTTTTTTCGTCTATTCCGCGACGCGAGACCCCACCCGTTCATGCCAAGGAGCAATGCACAAATGCACAGCGAACTGCCGCTTTTCTTTCTGCCTGTATTCGCCCCACTTATGCTGTAAATTTGGCATCGGATGAGCTACTCTAAACTATGTGGGTCTTGCCAACACGATCGACGTGTTACACTGCAATAATCCCCTTAATAAAATTTATTAGACATTGTATTATAAGCGAAGGCAGCACATTAGGTAAATGTGTTTTTTAATAGAGAAAAGTAACCTTTACTGACACAATAAAATTATACACAAATTCAAGAATATTTCTCACTCGTATACAAAATTAAAATTATAGAAACAATCTTTTAATATATACATGGTGTATCTAGAAAGTAAGTTCCGTTTGCGCCGCAGCGCTGCGATCAGAATTTCGCGCACGCGCGGTACTTACCATAACTTATTGAAAAGAAGTTGACGTTAAGAGTGCCAATTTTTTCTGGGATACGAGATGGCGCAGAAATAGCAAAATTTGCAGAAAGTAGTTTTGACTATGTATTGGTTTATACTAACTGTCGAATTTTATCACAACGAATAATAAAAATGATGAGTGGATATTGAATTACAGAAGACACAAGTAAACTGGATAAATATTTACGATTTTAATTTCTATCGACATACATACAACTGTGTAACGAAACAGATGCCTTTTTAGTTTGATATTCCATATTGGTATATACAGGGAGTTTTTCTTTAAAGTATACGTATTCTAAATTTAGATTATTTTCTTTAAATATTTAGATATTCGTTCTATTTAAAAAGAGTTTAATTTGAAATTTTAAACGAGTGTTTTCCACTCCTAGACTAAGCATAAAGCCTGGGCTTTTCTAAACTCGAAATTTTACTTCATGCGCCACGCGTATAAAACACTGATTTCAAGTGAGGTTCAAATATACATACATTTCACAGTATTTTAGTGTTTTATACGCGTGGCGCATGAAGTAAAATTTCGAGTTTAGAAAAGCCCAGATAATGTGTCTCGGGTCGCTGCGCGACCCTCGACAAATTTTCACGGGGCTTTTCTAAACTCGAAATTTTACTTCATGCTTAGTCTGGGAGTGGAAAACACTCGTTTATAGCTTTAAATTGAAGTTTAGAGTTTAAAGCTTCAAATTGAATTGAACTCTCTTCAAAACATGAATCCAGAAATGCACTTATATTTAAAGAATGTATTGGGAAATACTTTAACAATGTCTTTCTTTGTTGTGTATCAACAACATAATCAATGAAAAGTCCGCGGCAGAAAAATTACATTCGCAATTCAAGGCCGCGCACCGGGAACTCGTGTCGCGACAAATGCAGTACACGAATTCTACATATCAAAATTGGGTTTGATATGTAGAATTCGTGTACGGCATTTTTCTAATGTTATTGGAAATTACAGCATAATTTTAAGATATTACTAAAATAGCACTATGCTGCCCCCTATTTATTAAAAGCATAATCAAAATTTACAGTGCTTTTATGGAGATTTCTAAGCAACGATTAATTTTATTTATCATTTATTTTAGATTAATCTATTTAATATCGACTCCATTCAACAAAATACTCCAAAAATTACCAAAACATTCTACAAAACCCCCCCCCCCCCTAATTTTATCCTAAGACTCCTAAAACACAAACGACAATTATATCGCGACATTAGACTTATGGACACACCGGAACTTAGACAGACATTTAATAAACTGAACAAAGACATTCATTTTTCAATATAAGATGGACGTATGGCTAAATACTCGCAAAGACATAAACGACTTTAACAGCAAGACATTCTGGACACAAATAAAAAAACTATCAAAATATAAAAAAACTGACCAACTTCAACAAATAACGGACCCTGACACTAACGAGACAATTACGGACGCAGACATAATCGTAGAATAATTTGCTGACTACTTCAACGAAACATACAAGATGACAGGAGACACGACCTTTGACAAGAATTTTCTCAAACATGTCGAGGAATGGCACAAAGAATTCTTAAAAAACACTAACCCTACAAAACCAAACGACTTCTTTGCTGAATTCGAATACAACATCATGAAAAAGGGAAAACATACTGCACCCGGCCATGACTACGTACATAGACGCATCCTTAAATCGTTACCACCTCACATCCACCACCACATTCTGAACATCCTCAACTACAACTACCAAAACAACTATTTCCCACCTGAATGGAAGACAGGCATCATCATATGCACGACCTAAACACGTCTCTCATTCCTAGTTACCTTCCTATAACTCTCCTTCCGGTCCTTGGCAAACTATATAAATCCCTCCTCAAAACAAAATCCTTTCACTAATCTCTGACCGTATTCCCAATTGCCAATTTGGATTTCTCCCCAAGCGTTCCACCAGTCTACCACTGTCTATCCTTACTTACAACCTACAAACATCTCACCTCGAAGGCAAATCCTCTGCAACCCTCTTCCTCGACATCCATAAAGCTTTCGATTCAGTTTGGCATAAAGGCCTCCTTTTTAAATGTCACTCCATTTATATCCCTGCACATATTATCCGCATACTACATTCATTCCTCTTCAACAGATCCCTCATAGTAAAAATCAAGAATCGTTTCTCCTCTACCTTTTCCACAGAACAAGGTGTTTCCCGGGGGGAACCTTGGGGATCACCTTGTTCTGGGGAAAAGGTACTACCTATACAATATATTCTGTTCCGACATATACCATCCTGACCCAAAATACTTCAATCCCTCAAAATATATCCTACAGTTCGCCGACGACACTGCTCCCACCCTGCCTAAAGCTCTCCAAAATCTCCAAGAACTCATCGGTACCCTTGAACCATGGTTCGCAAAATGGAGAATAAAAATTAATCTCTGTAAATCACAACTCCTTATTCCTTACCGCAAAATCAATAACTATCCATTTATTATCTCCATTTCACAAAACCAAATCCACCCCTCCTCCCATGTAAAATATCTTGGATTTACTTTCGACCAAAAACTTAACTTCAAAAAACATGCATGTAACATAAAAAGTAAAATAACAACTCGGGCAAAATTGTTCAGAAACTTAACCTACAAACAATCTGGAATAAACACTAAAACTGCTGTAATCATCTATAAAATGATATGTCGTCCCTTGATTGATTACGGTTCCATCCTATTTTCCACATCCCAAAATCCCACCCTACACCACATCCAAGTTAGTGAGCGAGCATCCCTAAGAACCCTTACCAAAATCCGTCACCTCATAAATCCGCTACATAACCCATCTAACCAACTCCTCTATGACTCAACTGAGATAACCCCCATAGAAGAACGTCTCCAATTCCTTTCCGAAAACTTCCCTAAAAATCATTTTGATTACCGCACCATAAAAAACCACTAACAACCATATTTGAATTCATTTCATCATTTCACCCATACACTTATTAAGGACTGACGTATGACACTAATCATCAATCTAGGCAGAACAACCTCAGGTCGATAGCCATTTGACAGTGACAGTTCGTATCACTCATCCATTTTAAATAATAAAATTTAATTGTTTTGTAAATATACTGTAATCACTTTACTGCCAATAAAGATATTATTATTATTATCTATTTAATACAACATGTTTATAATATTTACTTCAATAAATTAAAACAATATGAAAAAGAAATAATGTTTTCTATGGAAGTATTTCACGGATTTATGTGATCATTTAAGAGTGTTCCGTTAGTTGATTTATATAGAATTTAAGAAACATTTAAAAAAAAGAATAGTATCAATTTCTTCGCAAAGCTTCATGTGCAATATGTATAAGTTTCAGAGATCTATTTTCATTATTGTGGAAGATTAATCGTTGTTCGTTCTTATGGCCAAATAACATGTGAATTTCCGACCTTAATATGAATTAGCTTAGTGTTGTGTACGCTTGGTAGTGCTTGTTTGAAATGGCAAATAAAATTAAAAATCCCGCCGCTTGTGAGATAAGGTCTGCAATTCCTTTCCTCAATGCGAAGAACATTAAACCAGTCCATATTCATCAACAGATCTATGAGGTGTATGGAGAAAATGTGATAAGTGATTCAATAACAAGGAAATGTTTACTTATCTTCTTTGAAGCACTTATCACATTTTCAAGGAAGGATGTGAAGGACGTGATAATGTGCTTGATGTCCATATTTGACTAGTAATAAACGGTTAAAAAAATGATTCACGAAAACCGAATGTGTCTGCTCTCTATGAGCCTTGGTGGCACAACAATCTCTATGAGTCTTGGTGGTTCAACAATGAAGATGAGATCAAAGAACATGTTACTTGGTTGACATTACAGGCGGCACCTTCTTATAATGAGGGAATACAAAAGTTTGCGCCTAGCTATTACAAGTGCCTACAAAATGGTGGGAGTTATATCGAAAAACAGTTTAGGGTTCAAAGATTCTTGAACAAGTTTCTCATCTTTCACGTGGTGAAACATATTTTACTATGACTTAAAAAAGGCAACACTTGGTTAAATTTCACTAATATTTTGCTTTTTTATTCCAACTAGTTTCTACTTTGAGTCATACTCCTGGTACTTCTTGAGAATGACTCAAAGTCGAAATTAGTTGGAACAAAAAACCAAAATATTAGTGAAATTTAACCAAGTGTTTCCTTTTTAATTCAAAGATTCTTTCAATATATATTTTTTTTCTGAATATGTTTTCGTTCTCTTTAACCAGTCAAATGGAACTTACTTTGTCTATATACAACGTATTTTGCTAAAAAGAGTTCTGTGTTTTCTTTACTGCCATTTTATATTTTTGACTGTTTAGTAGGACGAAGAAAACAATCTAATTAAATTAATATGTACATATTTTGTTTTAAATTTATATTCTAATTTTCAATTAAACACTGAAACTGCTTTACATAGAACATTAAATAATTTAAAGGGAGAATGTTTCCTAAAGCGATTAACTGGGATCGGATTTTCAGCGTGAACATTCTCCAGTTTAATGATTCCCGAGGCAAATGTAATGTAATAGAAACCCCTGAGAAGACAGGGAAAGTTTGAATCAAAGGGAACTTCTAAATTAAAAACTTTAAATGCACCCAACGAGAGATGAAACTTGGTAATGCATCAACGCTGCGCATTTAATAATTGCATTAAGTTTTATAGAACAAAGGCATGTTAAAATGTTAGTATTTTGTATTGATATTTGTCTAAAGAATTTTAGGCTTGTAAAATACCTTTTATTTACAGTATACAGGGTGTCCCACCGAAACTGCACGTTGAAAGTATGTGGACTTAATTAATAATTAATATATTGTTATGAGAGGGTGTTTGACCAAATACGGTATAAAATTTTGAACGCTGTATACTATTATTCGAAAATTCACCATTGGTACGTTCGGGTATTGACTTTCTATACCCAACATTAGGTCCCCTCGATTTTCTTTTGTTCTAAGATAATAATTTTAAAATGAATCATGACAAAGCACTTTCACAGAATTATATGTAGAATTGAAATTCGAAACAAAAAATATAGCTTTCCGTTTAAAATAAAGAAGTTGGTATTGACTTCTGGTATAAACGGAAGTCGAATAATCTTGAGAATATTTTTATTGAGAAGAGCACACTTGATTACGTAAAAGCTGAAAATCTTATTACAATACATTAGTTAGAAGTCCACATATTTTTATTGTGCGGTTTCGGTGAGGCACCCTGTATAGCAGGGGTATTCAACCATTTGTAATACGCGAGCTACTTTTGCATACCAAGTTATTTAACGATGGAAGGGTTATGGTAATACAAACAAATACAATAAAGTATATACTACAGCTACTTAGGATTCAATTTTTAGAATTAACTCTGTAATTGCTCAGACGTTAATGGGTTAATTTTTCAATCTGTAAGTATTGTTTTCATGATTTAAATGTGTAAATGTGAGGGGGGCGGGTGACAAAATATTTCTGCACCTAAATCTTTAGAACCACTGAAAGAAACAATTGAACCATTAATGCATGTACAGTTTTTGGAAATTGATTAAAAATATGACATTTTTTAAAAGTGGTTATTATACAGGGTGTCCACAAAGGGTAGGGGGTATTTGTAAATTGAATTAAAAAAAGATAAAAGTCAGAACAATTAAAGTTTTATATTAATTTTTAGACAAAGTTTTGAAATATTACGTTGTCCAAATGTTGACCCTCGCGTTGCTGGCACTCCTCTAACCGAAAACGGAAATTAGCCGCTACGCATCTTTCTGGAAATTGCGGCCATTTCGGTGCGGATATTGTCCTTCAATTGCAGTACAGTTTGTGGTTTGTTTTTATAAACTTTCTCTTTAAGGTATCCCCATAGGAAATAATCAAGGGTATAAGATCGGGGTTTCTCGGAGGCCAGTTAATGGTGCCTCGATGAGAGATCGCTTTTTCCGGGAAAAGTTCATTGACAACCTCAGGTGATTGGTTTGAGGTGTGGCAAGTTGCCCTATCTTGTTGAAACCATGTTTCTATATTAAAACCTTCAAACACCTGCAGTTGTGGAACCAAAAAGTTCCATAACGTGTCGCAATACCGTTCACAGTTTACAGTAAGTGGTCGCCCTCGCCGGTTTTCAAAAAAATACCTTAAAAAGAAAGTTAAAAAAAAAGTTTATAAAAACAAACCACGAACTGTACTGCAATTGAAGGAGAACATCCGCACCGAAATGGTCGTAGTTTCCAGAGAGATGTGTAGATGCGTAGCGGCAAATTTCTGTTTTCGGTTAGAGGAGTGCCAGCAGCGTGAGGGTCAACATTTGGACAACATAATTTAAATTTTCCAAAACTTTGTCTAAAAATTTAAATAAAACTTTATTTTTTCTGACCTTTTTTTTAATTCAATTCAAAACCCTTTGGAGGAATGCCAGCAGCGTGAGGGTCAACATTTGGACAACGTAATCTTTGGCACTTAATTTTCCAAAGCTTCGTCTAAAAATTAATGTAAAACTTTTTTTTTTCTGACTTTTCTTTTATTTTTTATTCAATTTACAAATACCGCCTACCCTTTGTAGACACCCTGTATAAAATTTTTAATAACTACTTATCCAATCCAAAATAAAATATGTATCAATAATTTTTATGAGTCTTGTTTATTTAAACTGAATTATATCATATGTTCAATAGAAAAAAACCTCTAGAGTGCCATAGTTTAATCTTTTTTCAAATTTAAGTTGGCTACACACTTCAGCAATTGACATATGAAACGTCACACATAATAATTATAATGTATATTTTCAGAGTTGCCAACCTAGAATATTTTCCATGGCAGTCTAGAGATTTTTTTTAATTGAACATACGATACGATCCTCATACTAATTGTTTCATAATAACATTAGTTGATTAGGAATCAACAACCAGGAAACGCTTGCAATGAACTTGATGTCAAAAGTGTGGAACTAGATTCAATTACAAACAAATTATAATTTTTGTAAACATGAGTGCAACATGTGTACATTATGTGTACTGTAATAAAAACACGCACATGTAATTATACTGGCTCGTTTAGGTCGCATAATTACGAATTGTATCATATTTAAAATTATGCGTGTTGTTAATTTGATGGACGAATAATTTAATTAATTATAAAAAAGGAAGTTGTTAAAAAAAATATTATTTTGCTGGAAGTTATTCAGCCAATATTTTATTCCAGAAAGGACAATTATTTTCCATTCTCAGTATTTTTTGTTCTCATCGAAGTTTTATAATTAATTTCCGTAATTTGGGTATTTACAGATATATTTATTTTTTAGATTTATATTTCCTCTGTTTACATGGAAATCTTAATAACTGTAGGTATAACAATAACATTTATGCCGGGCTTCACTAATTTTAATTAAATCGACCAATAGTTATTTATCGTTTAAAATCTAGTAATAGTTACATACATGTCAAAACATCAATCAATTTATAAGACATACGTTTATAACATGAAAAGTGTCTATTCCAACCGACAAATAAATTTAATCAACGATTAAGATTTAATTGAAGTTGCTAAAACCGGAAATTAATGATTTTTATTTTTAAACATGCGTTATGAATAAAACAAATACCTACTTTAGCTTCACATTTTTTCCAAGATTTTTTTTCTGTTTGTGTCTATCTCCTGTAAAATCTAGTTTTTTCCGAACTTCGTCTACGTAATTTACGACAGAAACTATCCGTATATTTCACAGTCGCTGACGTTAACAGCACCGACAACATTTTAGTCTGGAATACTGGAAATCCAATTTTATTCCGAATCCGAATACAGGGAATTTCTCTTTTAAGTATACATACATTTTCCGACATTCGTTGTTTTTTTAAGGAGTATAATAAAAGGTTTAAACGAGTGTTTTCCACTCCCAGACTAAGCATGAAATAAAATTTCGAGTTTAGAAAAGCCCCGTGAAAATTTGTCGAAGGTCGCGCAGCGACCCGAGACAAATTTTCTGGGCTTTTCTAAACTCGAAATTTTACTTCATGCGCCATACCTTTAAAACACTGAAATATTGTTAAATTTATGTATATTTGAACTTCACATGAATACCTAAACCTTCGGATATTCGTAGTTTATTAAAAGAGTTCAATTTGAAGATTTAAATCAGTGTTTTCCACCCCCAGATTAAGCATGAAGTAAATTTTTAAGCTTCTCTAAACTCGAAATAGTACTTCATGCGCCACGCGTACTAAACACTGAAATGCTATTAAATTTATATATTTTAAACTTCGCTTAAAATCAGTGTTTTGTACGCGTGGCGCATGAAGTAAAATTTCGAGTTTGGAAAAGCCTGAAAAGCGAAGCGCTACGCGACCAAACCAAATTTTCAGGCTTTTCTAAACTCGAAATTTGACTTCATGCTTTGTCTGGGAGTGGAAAACACTCGTTTATGGCATCAAATTGAATTCTTTTCAAAAATCAATTAATATCTAAAGATTTACAGCATATACACTGTAATTGGGCCATGTATACTTAAAAGAAAAACTGCCTGTATGTTGGAAATTTGATCATCAGACAAATTTGTATTATAAATAAAACTTAAGCAGGAGCGTTTCTTGTTTTAGTCGTATGCGAGATATTTGTTAGGAGTAAATATTTTTAACAATGCTGGGAATTTTACAAATTTAAGCCTTCGAATATTTATTCAAAAATATATTAATTATTCAAATATTCAAATCAAACATTTCAAATGTTTGGATACAAGAATAACTTGAATATTCGAATATTAAATATGGTTTTGAAAATGAATATTCGAAAAACTAAATTTGCGAAATTCACAGCCTTAATAAAAATGTTTACTTCTAACAAAATATCTTACATACGAATAAAAGAATAAATTTTCCAGTTGATGTCTTATTTATTATAACAATTTGTCAAATATTTGCTAATCAAGTAGTGGAAATCACTTGTCAGTAAACTATTAAAACTTTCAACAAGTGAATAAATAAAAAAAAACAGGAAACAAAGACAAACTGTAGCTATTTTTAATATTTATAAGATGTTAGACAATTTTTATGATATCGTAAACTAACGATATATAACGAGATTAATTTTGAAATGTTGATCTATCTACTAAATATTGATGACACGTCACTGTTCATCAATTTCACAAATTTTTAAAATAGTTTAACTTGAAGTCTTAAGAGAGTATTTTACACTCCCAGATTAAGCATGAAGTAAAATGTCGAGTTTAGAAAAGCCTGAAAATTTGGTTTGGTTTTTTTACTTCATGCGCCAGACGTACAAGACACTGATTTTAAGGGAAATTTAAAATATATAATTTTCACAGCATATCAGTGTTTAGTACACGTGGCGCATGAAGTAAAATTTCGAGTTTAGAAAAGCCTGAAAATTTGGTTCGTTCGCTCCGCGCTACGCGATGAAACCAAATTATCAGGCTTTTCTAAACTCGAAATTTTACTTCATGCGCCACGCGTACAAAACACTGATTTTAAGTGAAATTTAAAATATATAAATTTTTTTTAGTACGCGTGGCGCATGAAGGAAAATTTCGAGTTTAGAAAAGCCCGAAAATTTGGTTTGGTCGCTCCGCACTTCGCGCTACGCGACTAAACCAAATTTTCAGGCTTTTCTAAACTCGAAATTTTACTTCATACTTAATCTAGGAGTGAAAAACATTCGTTTGAAAGTTCAATTTGAAATATTTGTAAAAACAACGAATATCTGGAGATTTACAGCGTATACAGCACATTATGTATACTTAAGAGAAAAACTCTTTGTATAGAGATTATTTCATTACTTAAAATACAACAACTATGTTGGGAGGGTTTTACTTTATATTGATTTTATAAATTTTCTTCAATCTCTAACGAGTGTGTCCACTTCTTGTTTAAGCATGAAGTAAAATTGACTTCATGAGCCACGCATCTAAAATACTGATTTAAAGTAAAGCTCAAAATATACTGCTTAGGTTTGATCACATGTTCATTCATTTTACAAATGTTTATATGAAATATGCAACAGTATACTTAAAAGAAAAAATCACTGTATGAGGAAACAATACGTTGAAAATTAAGGAATAAGTATAAAAATAAAATTGAATTAAAGGCCCATTTGTCGATGGTTATTGAATCATTTTTACATATATGCTTACACAAAATAGGTTTTTTGAAAATAAATAAAATACAAATGGAAAATATTTGTTTGGTGATATTTTGAAAGTCTGGAAACATTTTGCACCATGAGTTCAATACTAGCATAATTTACACAATGTTCATTCTCAATGGGTTCCTAAAATGTCGAAAAACAAAACTTCTATTTAATTGAAATACAATTAATGCATTCTAATATGATTCACAAAATTTATATATATTAGTGAATTTTAAAGTTATGATTTTTAGAAACTTCCCTCTAATTGAATAAAACTTATTGGTGCTGTATTTTGTTATTATAATTGGAAATTCTAACGAATTTTGAATTTTAATATGATTCATCATTTAAAAAACATCAAAGAATATCATAGTGTTTTACAAATGTCAAATGTAAATAATGAAAAGAATTAAAGGTATTGGTTTATTGATTCAATAATTGACCTATTATTTTTAACATACGTAAATGAAGAGGACTTCTGAATTAATGAAAACTGCGTTGGCGCCATTTCCTATTGATTTATCGATTCTTGACAATAGCGATATTAATAAAGAAATCAGTGATTTAAATATTTATAAAAATGAATTGAGAATCCGCAAAGTATGGTTAATACTTCTGATTATTTGGATTTGGGTGCTACGCTTCGCTACCCGCCCAAATCCAAATTTTCAGGCATTTCTTAAGTCGAAATTTTACTTCATGCTTAATCAAAGATTCGAACAACTCTTTTAAATATTAGATATAAAAAGTCTAAATTCCTAAAAATTCTTATTTTAAATTGTAGGTATAAATATTTGAAGTTCAGTTGGTTTTTTAAGTGTTTTAAAATTAAATATAAAACAGGGAAAACACATCGTAAACAAGTACGAAGACATCTGGAACTCCTCAATTCCTAAAGCCCTTATTACCTGACTTTCAAAAAATATGTATATATATCTTGTAAAACATTTTTCTGTATTACTCCTTGAGAATGACGATAAGTCGAAACTAGTCGAAGAGAATAAAAAATAGTACTGAAACAAACCAAGTTACTTTTATTTAATTATCAATATTGTAAACATGTTTCATCAAGTGATTAATGAGAACCAAATTGAAGATATTAAATATTGATTTTCTGTATATTTTTTAAAAGTTAATCAAGTTTTTCATGCTTTCCACTAAATTGTATAGCTTACAAAGATGATTAAAATTAAAAAAAAAACTTAATTTTAGACCACAACCATTGATTTATCCATATTTCTTAAAAACCATAAGTATTTATTTATTTATTTGTTTTTTATTTCCTTAGTTGGGTATTCTGTAATAATACCAATTAAACGGGTACTTGTTTTTCAGAACGGTCAATATAAAATAGAGGAAACGAATCAAAATATGTTATCTAGCATTGATTGCAGATTTCACCAAACTTCTTTTATTACCTCAGAATTTTAAAATTTGACTTAATTTAAGTTTTGCTTAAATAATTGTTCTACAATGAAATAAATTTTATCCTAAATTTCTTAAAATAAATCAATAATGCACTAGGTTTTGATAAATATATTGATAAAAATTGACTTAAATGTTGTAACAAAATAAAAATGCATTCAAAAATTATAACATTAGCATTTATCTAAGTTTTATGATTATTTAGCTAATTATTTAGAGTTGCGTAACATATTACAGGTTTAAACACTTGAAATAAAACAAACAAAATATATAGAAATACCGGGTGTTTGATAAAAAAACACCCAACGCCATAACTCTATTATTTATTGACCGATTTTAATGAACTAAAAAACAAAATCAATGGCCGTTTCAATACTATAAATTGACCGTAATTGTATATTTTTTTTTTCAAAATTAATTGCCAAATAATAGTCAACTTTAAATTTTTAAATGGCTGCATATTCTTTTCTTATTTTATTATATTAGACATTGTTTTTCTGAATCCAAATATTGATTTTAATCTAAGATTTATGCCAGAAAAAAATTATAATAATTAATGTACACAAGATTTTTGGCAATACACACTACGCCTTGAAAAAAAATGTTTATTGGTTTATATTTAATCCGTGTGTTCCTAAAAGTTGCTTTAGATAAAATCTGCACTTCTTTTTATGATTTCAATAGATTTCTTATTATATTACATGTTGGTATTTTTTCTTTTAACTATTTTAAAAAAGAGTTCAATTTGAATTTCAAACGAGTCTTTCCACTCCCAGATTAACCATAAGGTAAAATTTCGAGTTTAGAAAAGCCTTAAAATTTGGTTTGGTCTCGTTTTTTGACCTATCGTATCATTAAAAAATTGACATTTTTAGGTAAACTTTCGGGATTGCCAACTTTTTTGCGAAAAAACAATATCGCCATTCGATTCTTTAATACGGCTTTTGTAATAAATGTTTTTGTTCCAACACTCTACGACTAGCCGTTTTCTCAAAAAGGCCGATACGGGTGGTCTGGGACACCCTGTATATTGCTTTGTTTGATCCCATGTTAATTAATTAATTCAAATGTTTGAATATTCAAAGAATTAAATGTTTTTTAATTTTAAAAATTCCCTGCGTAAATTAAAAAATGTATCCTTATTTTATTTGAAACATTCATATTTAAATATTCGAATATTCGACTGTTTGAATTATTCTTATTCTAATCTCAGTCTAGTAATAATTTTTAAACACAAATAATATATTTTTCAACATTACTGAATTCTTTTGTTGGATACAATGAGAAATTTATTATTTAATTTAATATTTTAAGTATAATACGTGACGATATATATGTTATTTAATACAAATAGAACTCATGCCTAGACCAATATCGGTTTTCCCCTAGTCTATATGAGTGAATGGTGTTGATTTCCAGAAATACATTTTAAATTCCTTTCTTAAAAAAAGAATCTAATTTGATGCCTGAACGTAATGTATATAATAATAATAATAATAAGTTTTTTTTAAAATATACTAACTAAAAATAAACATTAATACTAAAAATAAACATTAATACTAAAAATAAACATTAATACTAAAAATAAACATTAATACAAAATGGTAGAAATTATCATTATTATTATTATTAGTATTGATGTGAAAACATTACGTTCAGGCATCGAATTAGATTCTTAATTAATTTCAATTCAATCGTCTAATAAAATTCCGCTGCCAGACTAATTGGGTGACAAACCCTCCATTCACATCTGATTAAATGTAATTAAGTGTAGGAAAATTCGCCCTTTGATCGGCACGGATAAATTTACGTAATTTTCTTGTTTACTCCAACTTTTTTTATAAGATCAAATTTAATCAAAGTTTTAGCAAACAACAGGCGGCCCCCGGCCCGCATGTTTTCAAAGCTCCGTTGCAATTTCAGAATGCAGCATAAAATATTAATGAATTATAAAAAAAACTTGTATCAACATTGGAAACAGATCTACTTCAAAAGTAAATTACTTAAAAAAATCTAGTAAAAAATAGACTATTCTAATAATTTTTGTAAGCGCAAATAGATTTATAAAGGAAACTCTTCTTTCCTTAATATTGGCATTTGATTTTTTATCCAAGTTAAGTAACGATTCTAAATTCGTTATTGATAATTCTTTATAATAATATAATAAGAATAATGTTTCTTTATCTTAAAGTTTACAATACAAGTAGTATACATACAGGGAGTTGTTCTTTAAAGTATACATACCCCAGTTATATGTTGTAAATCTTCAAATATTCGTTTTTTTTTGTAAAGTTCAATTTAAAGCTTTTAAACGAGTGTTGTTCAATCCCAGGCTAAGCTTGAAGTAAAATTCCGAGTTTAGGAAAGCCTGAAAATTTGGTTTGTACAGTATATGGTTCTATCTCACATAAATATTCAGATGCCTTAATGAATTTACATATTTAGTTCAAATTTTGATGGAAGCGTAGATTACACTTTCGCAAGCCACTATCGCAAGCCTGTGTTCAGGGATTACATATATATTGTGTTGTCTTGTGTTGTAATTATTTTTCATCTTATAGTCTCTGAAATAATTATTGTGTTTTAAAAGAAACATGACACATTTATGAATATACAGTGCAGGGACCCTTAGTAGTAGTTGGCATTTAAAAACGTTTCTGCACGGTTCGTTGAAATTTATCTTTTTTATTATTCTTATGGCACGCTTTTGCATTATAAGAACTTTTTGTAGGTTTGCCTGAATCCATCCCCAAGAAATTATACCACATTGCAGTAGTGTACATATATTGCTGTAGTAAAATATTCTACTAATTATAGTTTATACATTTACGTAAAATTCGTAATCAATATAATAAATAATACCGGTCCTAATATGCTTCCCTGAGGAACGACAACATTCAGTACAGATTTCGTTGACAGATATTTTTGTCCGTTCTCTCCTACTACTTTTGTCGAGTGAGTTCTATTGCATAGGTGGGATTTAAATAAATGGAGTACTTGAAATCAATAGCAGTAATGATTGCATAATCCGTGAATTAACATTGTAAATCTTATTGTAATATCTACCTTTAGGAGTAACAATTCAAGGTTAATGATTAAATAATTACACTTTGCATATTGTGATCGTAATATTTTTAACAATTTTGAACATAGTCACAGTTTAAGAATACATTTTTATTCCAACTGTGCAGTAGCCTAGCCGGGATTTCGTCTTTGGGGGGGTCACACAAAGTCACAAATTAAATATGTAATATACCGCAAATTAAAATATATAGAAGGATTTATTGTAAGTAGGTATACATATCCCGAAATTTAATATGTAATATACCGTAAATTAAAATATATAGAAGGATTTTTTGCAAGTAGGTATACATAATATAATTTACAGCCAGTGGCATATCTACAGGGGTTTCCCGGGCTCCCTGGAACCCAATCCCGGTGGCCTTAGGGGATCGTGGAACCCAAATATGCAACAAATATAAAAATAAATTGAAAGTTAATATTTAAAACGAAAAAAGTACGTTCGTGCAAAAATTTAAAGCATACGCTATTACATGAATAAAAAGAGTAATACAAATTGTGTACATTGTTATGCGTACATAACAAAAAACCTAATAATAATTTCCAGGTAACAAAGTGACTAAATAATGTCGAAGATAGATCAAAAAGGTCATTGACAAAAAAAATAACTTCTTAGTACGTCTTTTACGCCATATTTCTAACTGGATATTTTATAATAATTTATATGAACCTTAAAGTTGATGTGTGTGTGTCAAACCTTCACACTAAATCAGTGTTTGAACGCGGTTGTGTCATGGAGTAAATATTTCGACTTTAGAAAAGAATTAAAATTTGGATTTTCAAGGTTAATGATTTAAATAATAAGAATATAGAAAAGTGTCCAAACTAAATTTGTTCTACTTTTATTCTTATTATTACATTTACAAAATATTCACAAAATAATTATTTTTTGCATTTTTTCGCTATACTTAGTGAATATCTATCACATCTCAGCAGTATATATTTTCAACTGTAAATCAGTGATTTATACGCGTGGCGCATGAAGTAAAATTTCGAGTTTAGAAAAGCCCGAAAATTTGTCTCGGGCCGCTGCGCGACCCTCGACAAATTTTCACGGGGCTTTTCTAAACTCGAAATTTTACTTCATGCTTAGTCTGGGAGTGGAAGACACTCGTTAGTTTAAAATATGTAATAACTATCAAAATGTGTTTCACAAGTGTCATAAAAAAACTATAACATGACCATCTAATAATATATTTCAAATAATTGTTGTCTCAAATTGACAATAGTCCTAATAGTTGGCTGACGCCGATTTGTGTCAAGTTTGATACATTGGACTAAATGTCAATTCAAGTTCACAAGCTAGACTAATGTCGGCTAACGGCGACTCGTGTCAAGTTGACACAGTGGACTAAACGCCGACTATCGTCGCCTCAAGTCAAGTTGACACGATAGACTAATGTCAGTCAATATAGTGACTTACAGTCATAAAAAATCTCGCTAGAAAAAATCGAATACTTCTATAAAAACACTGAATCGCCCTTTATTTTCTGGAAATATCAGATTTTTTTTATATTCTAAATATATTATTTTTATTTATATTCTAACTAAGTAGTTCCTTTTTTTTTCTTATAATGTATTTAAAGCAGGACAATTTTTGTTTGTTCCAAAAGGAGTTGAATTGGAATGAAATAATCTTTAAATTGATGTTAATTGCTTGCCTCTAGTATGAAAATTGTGTTTGTGGTAGATGCTAGAGGTAATACACTTGACAAAAGAGGAAAGCCAAAACAAAAATATTGCAATAAAAAATAATCCACAAAATTGATAAATCCAAGAAAATTGTGCCGAAATTGATAAATTGAACATTTAATGAGAAATATCTTCGAAATTATCGACTAAACATTGTATTATTAGTTAATTGTTAGTGGCCTAATTGTTATTTGCTAGAATTTTTAGTCAATATTAATTAGCGAATTACGTTTTTGTTTTTTACTCATTTTTGTCCACCCTATATATCACATATTTAATTTAAGTATTCGATAGATTTGCAGGCTGGCGCCAGTGACCCTTGCGCCTGCCCTGCAACTAAAGAAACATTAATGAAGGCACTGATAACAAAATTCAGAACATTGAAAATATAATTCCAGGGATTATGTAACTACTTTTAAAATCCTGTCCTCAAAGGATAGACAGGATTTTATTTGATTTTTATCTAACGGGATACATTTTCTAAAAAACAATATTTATTTTAAGTACATACGCCCACACAAGTTTGACTAATCATACGTGAGATTATGTTTTAAAAATACTTTTTCATGATTCTATACTTTTCGTTATTTAATCCGACCATCTGATTAACTCGCACATTTATCAGGTGGAAAATTACACCAACGAACGGAGAATGTTTTATTCCTTCTCGTGTAAATAACACGCCCGTTGAATTGAAACTGAATCCGTTGCAGTGTGAACCGGAATTTTACAAAATGAAACAAACAAAAAACTACACGTTCCTGTAATCCCACGCAATAATTCCAGGCTTGTCGCGCCGGATATTGGACAGCTTCGAATGAACACGGTCTGCTGGTCTATAAACTACCGAATTAATTAAATTGCGTGTTGACGGTTTTTGTTACGTGGTATATTCTCTTTAGTTCCTGTCATTGTTGTAGAACGATATTCGAATTTTCTAATATGAGTTAGAATAATCATATCAACGTTGGTTTTAAGGAAAAATTCATTAAGTGCTATTGATTTCTAATGACTTTGATATTTATACAAACGATTTGTACCGAACGCACACTAAAGCGTAAGGTCGGGGACATACTTGCTGAAAAACCGCGCGGCCAGGCCGGGGACATACTTCCAGCGAAATCAAAGCGGCGGCGAGTTGCGGCACGATCGCAAGTATGTCTTCTCGCATAAAAATGTGTAACACTCGCGGCGGAGCCACCGCGGCTTAGCCGCGCGGTTTTTCCACAAGCATGTCCCCGGCCTAAGAGAGGTACAAAAATATATTATAAAAACTATATTTCTATCAAAAAATGTTCCCCATATTTGACAAGAATATTGTCGTTTGATTCGGTCTGTGCAGGGCCGGCTCTTGCATTAGGAAAATTTAGGCGACCGCCTAGGGACGCGTGATCTAAGGGGCGCAAGAGCAAACATAATCAATAATTAATTATTTCCTTCTTTTGTTTAATTTACTGTTTTAATTTTTAAAAAATAATCAACATTTCTTTAGAAACATTTGATATTTATTTTTGTATTCTAAAATATATATACAAATTCACAAATAGCACTAACCCAAAAATATTCTTAGTTATTGTTAATCCACCACAAGATTAAAATAAAGTAAGGATAAATGTCTTGATTAATACTGCGAGTTTTTAAAATTGAATGTATTCGAATAATAATTCAAAAACATATTTAAGTGCGAATATTGAAATATTTAAATGTTTGAATAATAAGATTATTCTAATAATTCGAATATGTTTTTAAATGAATATTTGAACACATCAATTTGAAAAGTTCTCGGCCCTATTTTATACTTCACTTTGCACCGGTGTTTTATACGCGTGGCGATGAAGACAAATTTCGAGTTTAGAAAAACCTGAATTTGGATTTGGTCCAAATTCAAACGTTCGGGCTTTTTTAAACTTGAAATATTACTTGCTTTTCTTCATACCTCGTAAATTATTAATATGATTGAAAAATCTTTCAAATAAACGTTGTAAAGAATCAAGAAATAAACATTTAATATGTATATACTTTGCGTCTTTAAGTTTTAAAGTTATTCTGTAAAATTGTGTAAATTGTTGAATTTTATTTTTCTGCACAGTTTTAGACTGTACTAGTTCATAAAAGAGTAACTATTTAATGTATTAACATTAAATTTATATTTATATTTGCGAAACATGAGTTTGATTTTAACTGACTGTTTATAAAATACACAATTATTTAGTAGTAATGAATTAATTCTGTCTGCGTTAAAACAGTATCGTGCTGTAATTAAATAAATATAATTATTTTATTGGGCTTTAAAACCGCAATTCCGTCAACTGTAAACATTTAAATAGGGTAATAACCAACTTTATAAACCTTGTTTTATATTCAACGAAACGAAGCTTTCGTCATCGCGTTCAAAGAACTGAATCGATTCTGCTGTTTGCATATGTATAAAAGGAATGAATAAAAATAAAATCATAAGGAAACAAATATTTGAAAGAACACGTTGATGAAGGAGTTGCGTAAAATGTTCACCAATATAAGAAAAAAAAAGGCGTTTGAAGCTTTTGACAAAATATATTTTTGGCTTAGTTAAATAGATTAGTGGTACGCAAACTTTTTCAATTTGCGGCCCCTTATTTGGTGCAATTGAAAATTAATAGTATCGAACCAAACCAAATTGTAAGGTTTTTCTAAACTCGAAATTTTACTTCATGCTTAATCAGAGAGTGGGAACACTTGCTAGGAATAAATTTCAATTAAATAATGCAGCAGGCTAAATCAGGCGCGCGTCAAGGGGCGTGGCCCCCGGGCTTGAACGGACATAATGACTTTCCTAGTTACGAAAATATGTAAATATTTCAATTTCCCTAACGTCAAAATGCTGCATCATTTAGACAACAATTCAAAAATTCGAATTCTAACTGAATTTTGTATTTATTACGAGCGTTTTTTTTTTAACTTAGTTTTTTTTGTAAAGGTGTTATTTTCAAGTTATGGTGTTTTATCATTTGTTGAAACTGCTGCTAGGCAATTAACACAGACCCGAATTATACAACTAGAATTTTGTGAAAAATAGTTATGAGGCTTGTGCTTAATTTTATTGCACAGAAGTGTACATAAAGGGCCATGGGGGCAAACGTTTGGAAGAAGAGATTCATATTATTTGTCAAATAAATTTCTTTGAAATTGGCATATAGTAACGATAAAATAGATAAATGGTTTCCGATTTTAGTAAAAGATTAGGATTATTTTTAACTTCAATCAATTTTGCCAATTCAGAAGAAAATTCGTTAAATCATTTATATTTTAAATTTACTAGTTCAGTTTACTCTTGTTCGACAAAACTGATTTTTTGTTCTAAAATTAGAAACCATATTTTTATTATGTTAATTTATTTAATATATTGTTTTTTCACCAAGTTATTTTATTTTATACTTTTTTGGGTGCGACTGAACAGTTTCAATATGAATAATTCCAATTCAAAAATATTTGAATTCAAGAAAATAAGCTTACCCTTCTTATAATTTGCTTATAGTTTTTTATATATTTTTTAAACAAAATATATAAAATTACGAAAATGTTTTTCGTGTAAAATGCAAACAATGTGTCTTAATTAATAAGACAATTTAAGATAATAAATATCCATTGAAACAACTACTTTCCGTGCAAATACACCTCCGGATATTGAATTATACAATGAACCAACCCGGGTTCAGTTCAGGTGTAGAGACCTTTTTAAGCAGCAACGAATTATGCCAATAATTACCCTCTATATTTATGAGTCCCTTAAATTCGTAAAGTGTAACATGCATCTTTTCAACGTTCATCAAACAAACCATAATTATAACACACGTACAAAAGAATTAAAACTTCCCAAACATCACCACAGTTTCTACCATAATTCGTGTCTTGTCCAAACTATTTAATAAATTGCCAGAATGTATTCGCGATTTGCCTCGGAAGCAATTCCTACAGACAATAAAAAAACAACTAGAAGAACACGGATTCTACACTGTAGAAGAATATAACCACTTCTGTGATAATTTCGTGTGATATTTTATGATATTTATGTTGTGCATGCAGTGGATTGTTGTCCAAACATTATATATTTCATCCCTACGTTTTTAAAGTGTTCATATTGTTTGTCTTATTTTATTTATGTAGATCGTTTTATATACACTACTAATTTATATATTTTTTTTAATTATACACCTAGTGAGTAAGTTTTATATATATACAACCTAGTCAGTAAGCTTTTGTTATATCCATACGGTGCAACTATTTTAAATTGACCAACCCATGAATGTAATTGTTCTTCCTGGAAATAAATAAGTTGAATTTGAATTTGAAATATTTAAAATATTATATTATAAAAAAAAAAACACTAACGCTTTCTTTACTAAAATTAAGCGGTTAGTATTTTTATTACATTTAAATCTTAATCATAACCAAACACCTATAAGTTTTAACACGAAAAAATGTTTATAATTTTTGTCATAATAAAAAATAAATAAAAAAAACTGCTGTATAACAATAAAACTATCTCTAGCATTTATTTGAGAAAGGTTATGCCTGTATTGCAGAAAATTCGCAACGTAAGTGAAAACAACTATTTTTATATATATATATATATCTATTTATCTTGTTTTCGTTCCGAATTATATTCCTTGCGAAACAAATTTAATTTTCCCCTATTTTCCGAGCACAAAGTAAAATTATTTTCCTGTAAAAGCTTCGTTGTCATATCAACCGTTCTCACAGGAGACAGTTTTTTCGCGGTAATCCAATTTTAGTGTCATCCAGAGTGTTTCTAGACAATATACTTTAATTAAATGTTTTACGAAGAGATTTTTTGTTGAAATATATAAAATATTACAATTATTACTGGTATACCACATATGAGTTTTGTTATTATTTATAAGAAAATATTACAAACGCCAATGTAATTGGCTTTATCTTTCACTATGTTCTCATGAATCACTTGGTGAAACATGATTAAATATATAAGTATGAATAATATTTAAATAAAAATCACTTGGTTCGTTTCACAAAATATTTTGTGAAACGAACCAAGTGATTTTTATTTAAATAATATTCATACTTATATATTTAATTGTCTTTGTCATTGTATTGGTTATAACATTAACCTAGCCCTGGAATTTTTCTGGTGCCCAAAAAAGTGTTTTGTACACTGCATATTATTTATTACTATCTCAGACATACAGAGAGTTTATCTTTTAAGTATACTGTATACGCTCTAAATCTTCAGATATTCGTTTTTTTTACAAATATTTCAAATTTGACTTTCAAACGAGTGTTTTCCACTCCCTAAGAATTTGGATTGGCCGCGTAGCGGCTAATCCAAATTATTCTTTTCTAAACTAGAAATTTTACTTCATGCGCCACGCTTAAAAACACTTATTTACAGCGAAGTTAAAAAATACACACATACAACAACAATTATAGGCAACCTAATATACGTTACAGTTATTGGTCTGCCTATAATCATTGTTTTGAACTATTTGTTCAGCGCAGAATTGGACTTACGTTTTATTCACATCTACATATTAGATTGCTAAAGCCGTATATTTTAATGAAGTTCGAAACTTGTTTGCTGGTTACTATCCCAATCGGCCGATACCCGCTATTTCCACGATTCAGAACGTGATTTCAAACCAAGCAAAATATGGATCGGTTTTTAAACCCTGTCAGCCCTGTTTAAAGCATACTTTAAATATAGCCGAGGAAGAAGAAATTGTGCAAGATAATGTAAACGAAACAAACGTCATTGCTGCGGCCGTTGCAAATCCCCGCATTAGTATTCGGCACATTGGTGACGATTTAAATTTGCACAATACAACCGCTCTTAAAATTTTTAAAAAGAACAAGTTTAAATCGTACAAGTTTTCGAACCACCAGGAGATTTTTGAGCCAGACAGGTATTCTAGAATGGTTTTCTGTGAAACACTAATAGAAATGGCCAATGTGGATAGATATTTCATTAACAACATTTCTTTTTCTGACGAATCGACCTTCACCATAAATGGAGAGCCAAATGTGCAAATTTATCGCTATTGGGATACGGATAACCCGCATTTGGTGATCGATAACCAATATCCGCAGTCAGTCAACGTATGGTTAGGAATATACAGATCTAATGTTATAGGCCCCTTCTTCATTGATGGGTACTTAAACGGGGGAAAATACCTTGAGCTGCTTCAATCGGAGATTGGCCCCGCTATAGATGCTGTCGCAGGAGAAAATGTGGTATTGTTTCAACAGGATGGATGTCCTGCGCATTTAACAAGAGATGTCACTAAGTATTTAAATATTTGCTATCCAAATACCTGGATTGGACGAGGCGGACCGGTGAATTGGCCAGCTCGTTCACCAGACTTATCACCAAACGACTTCTTTATATGGGGCCACTTAAAATTAAAAATATACGGTGCTAGACATGCTAACATCGAGGTTCTGAAAAACAAAATTACGGAAGAATGCAACAAAATAACGAACCGGCAACTTGCAAATGTTCGCAGAAATTTTTATGATAGACTTGGTCAATGTTTAGCCGCTAATGGAGGTCTCTTTGAACATTTAATTTGATTTTATTAAAAACAACTGATGGTTGTTGATGACGCAAAATTTTGTTATAAAATCATAACTATTGTTATTTTTTTAAAATTATTACTAATTTATATCTTCGTTTTCTTGTACTATTAGTCCTATTTTGAAAATAAATACAGACCTATCATATAGCATTTTAAATTTTGAACAACTTTGATCTCTTATGCTTTTGCTCTAAAATAATTAGGGGAGCAGGAAACTGCAGAAGTGTGATTTTACATGTAAATTGCTATTACCGAGCGGTCGGATCAGCACCCGGTATATAATAGAGTTAAAATTTCCTTTGATGATTATGTAACAGAGAATTTTAAATGGGCAAAATTTAATAAAGATTCGATGAGAAATAGGTTGAATCATCCACGGTGATTACGAGCGCTTGAAAATGCCGATTAATGAATTACAACGTCGTTATCATGTCACGAAAAAAAAGTAATTTATAAAAGGTCGGCACTAATTGCCTAGGTCATTATTATAATTAAATTAAGCTTATACCGAAACTCATTTATTACGAGACCCATTTTCATCCCGCCACTTGCGCAATTTCCCCAACACATTTTTATATTTCATTTAGATTAAAGTGGAGCAGGGATAAATAACATTTTATGAATTTTATATTTCATAATAGAAAAAATATGCAAGTAAAGCAAGTTAACTTGATTTTGTTTTTATTTAAAATTGCAACGATCTATTTTATCGATTGTTCAAGTCAAGTGTATCTGATACCTTGCGAAGCGGAGCGATCAAACCAAATTTTCAGGTTTTTAATTATTTTAAACATTTTAAAATTTTAATTTCATTTTAATTCAAAATCAAAATTTTGACTTTAAATGAAAAAAAAGATTTTTTTTAAGTTATACAGGGTGCCCGTTTTTCAACAGAATGTATAGGGATCTCAGTCTGTATATTGTCAAAGTTGTAAATGTCCAGATTCAGTAGTTTTTAAATAAAAAAATAAAAACGATTTTTCAAAAAATCCGTTTTTTGTTGATATCTCGTAAACAAAAAAGGTTATTTCAAAATTGTTTTCTGATTATTGTTAGGCCCTAAAATACGCAACTTTGCCCTAATTAACCGACTCTCTATCTCTTCAAATAAACGAGATCCCTATACATTCTTTTGAAATACGGACACCCTGTATATCATTGAAAAGGTCATGAAAAATGCTACAAAATGAGATCTATTTCACATCTCTAGTTCAACTTGAAGTAATCGTAATTTAAACATTTAGCGAATTGCGATTTTTCTGAAATTTAGATGCGTATATCTTTAAAGCGGCTTGACATTTTATCCTAAACTTAGATATTTTTCTTCTTTTTAAAGGCAATACGTGAACAAAATTTTTAAAAAGTCTGAGATGGTAAGTTGAAAGCAGGGTTGTTAAAAAAAACGTTTTTTCACTTAAATTAAAACAAACTGTATTTTTTTACAAAACGTGTTTTTTTCATTGAAACAGCGTTTAAAACATTAACAATTAAAAACGTGTTTAAAACACGTTTAAAACGTGTTTAAAACATAACATGTTTAAAACACGGTTAAAATCCTATTTATGATGTGTTTTAAAAAAATGTGAAAAATTACTAAAACGTCGGATTTTTTTAAAGAAAACATTCTTCAAAAATTGTCAATTTTATTGCATAATTTCAACTTTTGCTGAATGTTTTAAAAAACGTGGCAAGATAATTTAATTTTCTTTTTATAATATATTAGTGCAATGAATTCCAAGTAAATTCTGTGAATTTCACGTTGATGGAATAAAATAATCATTTTTCACAATTTTTTCAAAGAAAACTGCCCCAAAATTGTTAGTTTTATTGCATAATTTCAACATTGGCTGAATATTTTCCTAAAATACGTCAAGAAAATTATATTTTCTTTCTATAAGATGTCAATTCTAAATAAATTGTGTGAATTTTACGTTGATGGTATAACATTTTAATTTTTTTAAATTCATTCTCCAAAAATTGTCAATTTTATCGCAACATTTCAACTTTAGCTTGATATTTTAGAAAATCCAGTAGAAATATTTAAATTTCCATTACAACCAATCAAAGTTTAATCATTTCTGTGCAGATTCTATGAATTTTAGGTTAATTTGATAATACGTTGAATTTTTACAATTCTCTCGAAATAAACGTTCTCTTAAAATCGTTAAATTGTGGCATTCGTTATTTTTTTTAAAGTTTAAATTGAAGCTTTAAACGAGTGTTTTCCACTCCCAGGTTAAGCATGAAGTAAAATTTCGAGTTTAGAAAAGCCAGAAATGTTGGTTTGGTTGCGTAGCGCGTAGCGCTACGCAACCAAACCAAATTTTCAGGCTTTTCTAAACTCGACATTTTACTTCATGCGCCACGCGTGTAAAACACTGAAATAATCTGAAGTTTAAAGTACACTTTTTCAGCATACTGATTTAGAAGTATATTTTAGAAATACAATAAAGTAGAATGGTATGGAAATATTTAGGTAAACTAAAGTCGAGTATTTTAATATAATTTTTATTTTTCGCATATTCTGAAAGAACAATGTCTTCTTAACATTCACACGAAATTTCATGAACATTTCTTAAAGAATTTCCATGTTTTAAATGTTGAAAACTTTTATTTACCTAAATATTTCTATAAAGTTCTACGTTTTTGACTTTCAATTGAAAATAACTCGAAAATTTAGAAACGAAAGTAGTATCAAATATAGTTTAGATAATTTAAGACAACCAAATAAACGTTTCAATCATATTTAAAGTTTAAAAGACGTTTTAAACGAATTTACCATTTAAAACATGTTTAAAACAAAACCGTTTAAAACACAACGGCTGTTTTTAAACATTTTTAAAACACTGTTTTAAAACAAAGTGTTTCAAACATAACAACCCTGGTCGAAAGACTGTGTTGATCTGACATGGAATTACCTGTATTTATTATTCTTCAACTTAACCTTCTAAGTGAATTAGGTACATTCGTGTTTCATTTTCCAATCTTTGAATTTTCACAATATTTATTGTTTTTTTCTTCTTTTTTTCTAAACGAGTCAATTTCTCTATCAACTCCGATTGTCTGGGCTGGCGGAAACGATTTTCTGGATTGAGGGAATTTTCTCCTACTCGTTAAGAGAGAATTCAACGGAATTTGCATTTCGGGCTCAAATAGAGGCTGGAAGTGGATGTTGCTTTGCTCAATCTGTTCCGCTACAATTTATGGCATACATTTGTTAAAGAAATGGACTATATTATGGAAATGCCTCGAGAATACAGCGAAGGCGAGGCTCTTTATTGCGGCGATAATCGTAATTTAAGCCTCTCACGAATTACGAGATCCACATTAGACACATCGTAAAATAAATTAAGTATTTAGTTTATAGAACGAAATACAATTTGATGGATATGAATAAAATTTGATAAATTGATAAGGACACTAATTTAACTGTCAATTGTTTCTAGTAGAGGTACACAGAAGAAAAAGATAAAAATAATTTAAGAACTTTGATTCATGTTGCTTATGGGCATCATGGTAAATAGAAGAGTTAGAAAAAACCGATGGCGCAGTCGCGATATCTTTTTTTGAGACGAGGATAATGCGTACAACAAAAATGCACCATCTTGTTTTTTTCAGAGGTGATAGGGCAAAATCGGGTTTTCTTGATTTTTAACTTTAATTAATATCTTGCGTAATTTTTAAGATAGACAATAACTATAAATACCTTAAATGTAAATCATCCTTGGCTTTGATACAGTTAAAAAGAGTGTTGTCGCTGATTTCAAAAATATTTACTTTTGTGAATTCATCTTAAAAAACTGTGCTACTATAGAGTAGAAACTAACTTTTAATCTGCTAAATAATATAATGCGGAAGACAATAGCCATTTTTGATCTCAGTTTTAATTATGATAAACATTATAAACTGAAGGTTTCTAAATAATAATGATTCTTTTTTCAGTAATAAATATTTTATCAATCAGAACATAAATTTATTTTTAATATTTATTAAATTTTTTATTTTTTAAGAAAAAAAACGTATTTTTAATGTTCAAACTGATGGCCATCTTTTTTATGCATCTTTGGCATCTACCTCTTACAGCTCGAATGGCGTTATAAATTTGAATGTTGGGACCATTTCCTATGGCATCATGAACATTTTGCTCCAATTCGTCTAAATTAATTATGGGCTGCTTGTAAATTTTGTCCTTCAGGTATCCCCATAAAAAAATCTAACGGTGTCAGATCTGGAGATCTAGCAGGCCACCTAACCGGTCTAAATGGTCCCAACTAATTGCCCATAAAATATGTATTCAAAAGCAATCTGCTTCATCTTGTTGGAAAAACAGAACTCTTTGCTGTTGCAATGGAATAATTAATTAAAATTGAGCACGTAAATGATCAAAAATGGCTATTGGCTTCAGTATATATTATTTACCCGATTAAAAGCTAGTTTATACTCAATAGTATCAGTGTTTTTACGATAAATTCCTAAAAGTATATATTTTTGAAATCAGTGAAAAACACTCTTTTCAACTGTGCCAAAGCCAACTATGATTTACTATAAAAAAATGACTATAACTCGAAAATGTGTGAATAAATAAAAAAATGCCTACGCTACTGGATTCTACTTAAAAAAAGTGTGTTAAGGAGGTATTTATAGTTTTTGTCTATCTTACTAATTACGCAAGATATTAGTTAAAGTTAAAAATCAAGAAAACCCGATTTTGCCCCATTATTTCTGAAAAAACAAGATGGTGAATTTTTTTTTTCGGAATTATCCTAGTCTCAAAAAAAGACATCGCGATTGCGCTATCAGTTTTTTTTCTAACGCTTATATTTACCGATATGCCCATAAGCAACATCGAAATTAGACCACCCTGTACAATAAAATTCTATCCCTCCCATCTCTTTTCAGTTTTCACTGAAACCTTTAAGAGCATGAGTAAAATATAAACGGTTTAAGACAAACTACGGCCCGCGAGTCTTTGTTTGGTTTTTCGTAAATGTCAAATGTTATAATGATTTTTTGATAAAGTTTCTGAAAATGGGTATACACGGATTTTTGTATACATATCTCGAATCTTCAGGTATTCGTTGTTTTTATAAACGTTCAATTTGAACTTCTAAGTGTTTCCACTTCTTAATTAAGCATGAAGTAAAATTTCTAGTTTAGAAAAGCCTGCACATTTGGTTTGGTCGCTCTGCTTCGCTAAGAGACCAAACCAAATTTTCAGGCTATTCTAAACCAAAAATTTTACTTCACGCGCCTCGCGTATAAAACACTAAAATATCGTAAAGTACAAAATAAAGTGCGGTTATGATGAAAGGAAAAAATTCGTTTTAAAATTCGGGTGATTAATTTCTGGAAAAACGCTCAGACCCGTCGATTAGTATTTTCAACTGCGCATTTTTAGCACTAAAAATATAATTTACAGGGTGTCCCATAAAGAAATGCCAAAACAAGGTCACCTTTTTTTGAATGGTACAGTCCGTATATTATCGAATACTTGGATTCGTCGGAAAATGTATTTTTAGATATTAAGATACAAATAATATGTTAAGGTAAATATATTTCATCGGAGACGGTTCTGTGGCAATTATACGTGTACTTTACTTATACTAATCTGGATACCTAAATATAGCATCAAACTTTATTTCTTCAATTAATTTCTCATCTGGCACTTGGTGAAACATATTAGAATATGTAAAGTTATTGAAATTAAAAAACACTTGGTATTGTTTTACAAATTAATTTGTAAAACAATAACAAGTGTTTTTTTAATTTAAATAACTTTACGCATCAAACTTTAATTATAGTTCTCGAGTTTTTTGTGTACTTCTAATAATTGAAGTGACAAACGTATAAAATACTAGTAGAATTTTACGTCGATTAAATACATAGGACATTTCTGTGGAAATGAAACGAATCGAGTTGAATTCCCTCAGGGCAAGCCCTTTCAATTCAGCAATATTCCCAACATAAAAGGGGACGTAATCTTCGACAAACCATTTCCACATGTTTCTCGGAATAAAAACGTGACGCTGAAGTAATAGTGCTTGTTACACCGAGACGGTTGATAAAAATAAAAATAAAGAAAAAATTGACTGAAAATATTTGTGTCTAACAGTGTTGCCAAGTGGATTTAGAATACCTACGAATTGAGGCGAAAATATAATTCTAGCAGTGTGATTTTATAGCGGTTTCGCATTTCTGAAGTAATTAGTTTGCCTTATCTTTATTGACAAATAACGTTACATTTTACAATATGTACTTACTTGTATTTACAATATTTGTGGGTGGATATGTAACTGTCACTGTCAAATGGCTATCGACCAGAGGTCTTTCCGCCTGGATTAGTTATTCAGTCGTACGTCAGTCATTAATGGGTGAATGGGTGAAATTATGATATAATTTTGAATGTTGTCATTGGTGGTTTTTTATATTTGGGATGTATGGAGGGATTTCTGTGGAAACAGTATAGGGATAGGATTTGGTAGTTGTAGTGGTGTTTAGAAATTTTTTTGGATAGGAATTGAAGGCGTTCATCTATAGGGATTATAAGAGTGGTGTCAGAGAAATTGGTTAGAGGGATTATGTAGTGAGTTTAAGGGGTGACGGAGTTTGGTGAGGATTCTTAGAGAAGCTCGCTCGCTAACCTTTATATGGTGTAGTGTGGGGTTCTGGGATGAGGAAAATAGGATGGATCCATAATCTATTAGGGGACGGCATATCATTTTATAAATTAAAACTGCTGTTTTAATATTTATACCAGCTTGTTTATATGTCATACCTCTAAAGAATTTTGGCCGTGTAGTTACTTTATTTTTCAGGTTACATGCATGCTTTTTAAAGGTGAGCTTGTGGTCGAAAGTAAGCCCAAGGTATTTTATGTGGGGAAAAGGATGTATAGGATTTTGAGATACGGAGATAATGAATGGGTAGTTATTGATTTTACGTTAGGGGATAAGGAGTTGTGACTTTCGGGGATTAATTTTGATTCTCCATTTTGCGAACTAGTGTTCGAGAGTGTCAATCAGGTCTTGAAGAGTTTGGAGAGCTTTGGGTAGGGTAGGAGCATAGGAAATAAGGGCGGTATCATCGGCGAATTGTAGGATATATTTAGTAGAATTGAAGTATTTTGGATCGGGATGATAAATATCGGAACAGAAGATATTGTTGATAAGTGGTGATAATAGTTAACCTTGTGGAACCCCTTGCTCTGGTGTGAATGAAGAAGAGAAAAGGTTTTTAATTCTTACTTTGAGGAATCTGTTGGAGAGGAATGAGTGTAATATATACATATATATATATATATATATATAGTATAACGGTTCAATTTTATCCGAGTAAAAATTAATCATTTTGAATTTATATGGTGTATTAGGCTGCCTATAGTTAATGTCCGCGCAAGGCATTCATCGTTCGCACGCCAAATTTTTTTTTGGTCTGGTCACGCTCGGTTCGGAAAAAAAAATGGGAATACAAGAGATTAATTGGAGAACTGTGTGCGGGGACGAATGTTAAACCGGACGGAGTTTGAATTGTGTTCGAAAAGTTACCCCGTGCAAAAGTTATTTGAGTTCGCCCCGCGAGTTCTCATTACACCTGAGATTGCGGATATTTTATTTTCGCCAGAATCGAAAGGTTTATCTGGCGATCTAGCTAGGGCGAGATTCAACTAAGGCTAAACCGCCTGTTAAGGGCGTATGAGAAGGCTGAGTGGGTTGCGGAAGGGCACCCGTTGAATTGGGAGCGAAAGAGATAACGAGACCCTTCCAAATTTGGTTGCGAGGCATCAGGCGACTTGGCAGGCGTCTAATATCCGAGTGTGACCCCCCCCCCCCCCTGTGATTCAGCCAAAGGGCGAGCAAATGCAGTTTTCCGCGAAGTCCAGTTTGATGTTATTTTTTATTATTATTTCGTAATTTGCGTTAAATTAGTGGTTGTTTTAAAATTCCATATTTTTTTGTTGTAAATTGCACTTACGCGGCCGTGCCGAAAGAAAGTTTAAGCCAATTTGCTTTAATTAATACTAATTTGTAAAATAGTAAAATTCCCCATAATAGCGGGAGAAAATATCAATAAACTAATATATAGCCCTGTTTGTTCGTACCCAAAATATTAGTTTTTATCACTAGCGTAGTGAATGGACTGGGGGCAGCGCTGCTTTCATCATCCAGGAAAATTGTGGTGAGTGATTTATATTTTTTTTATATTTTTGTGTTGGATAGACAGGCTGGTTATTAAGTTTAACTAGTTATTCAAGTAGGTAAATTAATTTGCGTAAGAGAACTTTTTACTTATTTTTTTTTTGCACGGCCCTGTGGTCACTGTGATGCACTATGTGATTTAAATATTGCTATTGTTCGATTAATATTTGTGAATATTATTTATTTCACTTGTCAATTAAATTTATTTAAACCGCCCTCAATTTTTTTTATTTTATTAAGTAATTTTCTCACTTGTTTCCACCGGTTACGCCCTCTCAAGTTTCTCGATTTTTTTGGGAGAACATTCATTGGCTACCCCCAAATCGAGTGGTGCCCAACGATTTGTCTTACTTAGTTTGAATTATCACCTAAAAAGAGTTTATTTTCTTTGCTTACCCATGCCCTAGCCTACCGACGCGTACAGTTGCCTCTTGTAACAGGTAATCAGGATTTTTTTGTAAATTACTTAAATTTTAGAAGGAAAATCCGTTACAAAATTGGCGCCCAACGTGGGGCCCGAAGGAAAATAAAATATCTTTGCAATTGTTTAATATTCTTACATAATTGCAATCGCTTATACTCTCGAATTAATTAAGACCAAAATAATATATTTTTTCTGCTTATTATTATTAGTTACTTTTAACATCTTGAGGACGGTTTGATTATAGTTTTTGTAGATACTCGCAGTAAAAAAAAAATAAATAAAATAAGCGAAACAAAAGAAACTGAATTTGTTTGTGCAATTGACTGAATCACATTGTTGGAAATTTACTCGTTTCGATATTTAATTTATTAAGGAATAAAATAGGTTAAATAATTACGCTGATATACAGGGTGATTTTTGTAATTGCTTAAATTTTCGAAAATTTATTACGCTGATATACAGGGCTATTTTCTAAATTATTTAATTTTGTTGTTGAATAATTATGCTGATATACAGGGTGTCTTTTTTTATATTGTTTAATTTTGTGGTTGACTTTGTACTCGGATATACAGGGTGATTTTCTCTATTATTTTATTTTGATGAATTATTAAGGCTATTATACAGGGTGGTTTCAAGAAATATTTATTGTTGATTTGCTAGTCTTATAGATTTTAGCTTAGCCTAAGATTATTAGGTGTTTTTGTAGTTGGTTGTTGGTTACTTGGTCATTTTAAAAGAATTTAATAAGCAATCATGAACCAGGAATTCGACGCGAACGATCTTCTTACGCATGAATTGAATTACGAAGTAAGGCTAAGGGGTTTGTCTGAAAATTGTCATGAGTCTGTAAAGCGAAAGGCACTTAATAAACGTTTAGCTCAGGATTATGTAAGGGGAATTATTTATAGGTTGGATGATTTTGACTTGGAGGCAGAAAGAGAGGGAATTAATCGAAGTTTAAACCATATCGATGATCAACTGGCAAGTGGGAATCCTTTGGGTGACGACGTAAGAGCGAAGTTGGTTAGTCGTCTTGCTCACCTAAGGGGACGTGTCAAGCGTTGGCCAAAAGGTGCCGTCGACCGTTTCCGGGCAAATGTGATGGTTCGTATTTTAGCAGTAGAAAAAGAAGTGGAACAAGATAAAGAACAACAAGCAGTTCAAGTCCCAACTCAACAGGTACCAGTAAAACCACCACTAGCACGTGTAAAACCACCACTAGCACCTGTAAAACCACCACTGGCTATTAAAACCACATCGGTTTACAAGTGGGAAGTAACCTTTGACGGGAAGGGTGATGTTTTGTTAGATTTCTTGGAGAGAGTGCAGGAGCTACAAGTGTCTCGAAACGTACCAGACGAATTATTGTTTGCTTCTGCCACCGACTTGTTTACCGGAGCAGCCTTGACTTGGTTTAGGAGTTTTGGTAAATCGTATGGCAATTGGAGTGAACTAGCGGCGGCCCTTAAGACTACCTTCCTTCCATATGATGCTGAAGATGTCCTTTGGGAAGAAATCAGATCTAGAAAACAGGAACCCACAGAGAAGGTGATTATTTTCGTTGCACAAATGGAAGGACTTTTTAGGAGACTCGAGACAGCTCCCTCTGTCACTGAGAAATTAAAGATTATTCGAAAGAACTTGTTGCCTTTCTACAAACCTCACTTGGCACTATTAGAAATCTCATCGGTAGAAAGATTGTGTGAAGTTTGTCGCCGTCTTGAGACAACGATGCCGAAGCCGCGGACCGAAGTTGCTGCAGTTCAAGATATTAGGGACCCGAACACATTACAAGAGACCAGCAGGGGCGAAGCGAATTGTTTTAATTGCCGTAAATTAGGGCATTTTGCTGCAAACTGTCCGCAGCGCAAAAGATTTTGTTTTGGTTGCGGAGCACCAAACGTCATTCGAATAAATTGTCCCAACTGTTCGGGAAACGGAGGAGGAGAGAGGCGAAGGGTCGCACCTCCCTCCGCCAATCCAGGCCCACAATAAATTCTCAAGACTGGAAGTTATGGTTGAGTAAGGTGTCGGAGTTTTATACTGATCCAGAAGTACCTTCTCAACAAGAAGTTTCACCAATTTGGACTAATGAGGGCAGTGATCGAAGGCCCTTCATTAATATTAGTATTTACGATATTTCTTGCACCGCTCTGGTGGATTCTGGTGCATGCGTCTCAGTTATTGGTGGCCCAGGAAGCAAATTACTAGAACTTATTTCTCCGCAGGTGCATAAATGTACGTTGCAAGGCTTGCATACCGCGGATGGCACCCAGCAATCGGTTCAAGGTTACGTCTATTTGCTTATTTGCCTAGATGGAGTTGTGAAGTCACAGAAGTTGCTGATAGTTCCCTCGGTTTCGCGATTTTTGATTCTTGGTGTAGATTTCTGCCGGTTGTTTGGCTTGAGTCTGGACTTTGCCTCGGAATCTTATGTTGCAAAAAATGATCATACTTCTCTAGGAATTTGTGAATTAGTGGATCCAAAAATCAAAGGAAGAGAGGATCTAACAAAAGCCCAGTTGGTCGTATTAAATGAGATAATAAAGAAATTTGAAGAGTTGTCATGGCAATGTGGAGCAAAATTGGGAAGGACAACAAAAATTACTCATGTTATTGATACCGGTGATAGCCAACCTGTAAAGCAGAGACAGTACGCTTTATCACCACATATGTTACAATGTCTCTACAGGGAGATCGAGGAGATGGAAGCGTTAGGTGTTATTAGAAAGTCCAACAGTCCTTGGTGCTCGCCAGTGCTATTTGTGAAAAAATCTAATGGCACACTACGGTTCTGCTTCGACGGCAGAAAACTTAACTCTCTTACAAAGCGTGACGCATATCCTTTACCGCTGGTAGATCATATTTTGACCAGCCTAAACGGAGCCCAATACCTTTCCAGCATTGATCTGAAGTCTGCATTTTGGCAGATTCCTCTAGAGGACAAATCATGCGAAAAGACGGCATTTGCGGTACCCGGTAAGGGATTGTTTGAATTTGTAGTCATGCCTTTTGGCCTTAATAATGCTCCGCAGACGCAACAGCGTCTTATGGACCGTATTTTAGGGCCAGAGTTGGAACCCTTTTGTTTCGTCTACTTGGACGATGTGATTATCGCTACTCCCACTTTCGAGGAGCACGTGCGCGTTTTGAAGGAAGTATGCACTAGGCTTAAGGGTGCGAATCTCACGGTGAATCTAGAGAAATGTGAATTCTTCAAGGCATCCTTGAAATATTTGGGTTTTGTCGTTGATCGATTAGGTCTACGGACTGATCCAGATAAAGTGAGCGCGATGGTGGAGTATCCGCAACCGGAAACCGCAACACAGGTGCGGAGATTTATAGGGCTCGTTTCATGGTACCGACGATTTGTACCAAATTTTTCCACTCTGACTGCCCCAATCACCGCCTTAACTAAAAAACGGAAAAAGACACAAAAAATTGTTTGGAATACGGAAGCTGACCAAGCATTTAATAACATTAAACAAGCCTTAATATCAGCCCCTGTACTTGCCAGCCCAGATTTCAGTCGCCCTTTTACCATTCAATGTGACGCGTCCAATGTTGGCCTTGGTTGTGTTCTTACGCAAGTCGGAGAAGAGGGCCAAGAATCACCTATCGCCTATGCCAGCCGCACGTTGACTGACGCGGAAAGGAAATACACGGTCACTGAACGAGAGTGTCTGGCGGTGCTGTTCGGTTTGGAAAAATTTCGTCCTTACGTCGAAGGGACTCGTTTTAGGGTACTTACTGACCACCACTCATTGTTGTGGCTCCAGAACCTCAAGGACCCTGTAGGCAGGTTAGCACGATGGGCCGTAAAAATACAACAATATGATATGGATCTCGAGCATAGAAAAGGCTCCATTAATGTTGTTCCTGATGCCCTGTCACGAGCGCCTCTAGAGCTTTTTAATCTCGAATTTTCCGACGACACTGTTCTCAATGACCCCTGGTATCAGAGAATAATGACGGGGGTGGCAGAGACACCAGACTTATTTTCTGGGTGGGCTGTTATTAATGAGCGACTGTATAAGCACGTATCGGATCCACATGGATTTCATTTAAATTTCCCTGCATGGAAAGTTGTTGTACCAAAACAAGATAGGACGGAGGTGCTCCGGTCTTGTCACGATGATCCTGCTGCAGGTCACTTTGGGGTTTATAAAACGTTGAATCGAGTGCGAGATTTGTATTATTGGCCTCGTATGCGTGGTGATGTTCAGAGATATGTGAGATCGTGCGAAGTATGTGGGGCACAGAAGATAGCTACTTCGGGAAGACCAGGCTTCATGGGGAAGCCCAAGAAGATATCTTTTCCGTGGCAGCTTATCGCCTGTGATATCATTGGTCCTCTTCCTCGATCGAGTAAGGGATTCGCTTATCTTTTAGTTGTTACAGACTGGTTTAGCAAATTCACCTTGCTCAAGCCCCTTCGCCAAGCTGCGGGGCCCAAAATAGTGGAATATTTAGAAAATGAGGTCTTCCTTTTGTTTGGTGCCCCCCAAATAATGATGTGTGATAACGGAACGGAATTTGCATCCGAGAAAGTCAAATCGTTAGCGAGAGAATACCGAGTTAAGTTATGGTATAATGCGAAGTATCACCCTCAAGTGAACTTCGTTGAGAGGTACAATCGCACAATTGGTGCGACCATTAGATCCTTTGTGAACAATGCCGATCACCGTACATGGGATAAGGAGATATACCACATTGGATATGCGTTGCGTACCGCCGTTCATGAAGTAACTAGGATCACTCCTGCTGCACTAAATTTCGGCCGTTACGTCCCTCTTCGGGGTGAATATTACGGTAGGGTTAAGGAATTAGAGACTCTTAGCTTGGACGCCCAAGTAGAACAATATACGAGCGACCTAGAAAATCTACCAGCGCTATACCAGGAGGTCAAGGTACGCCCGAGGCAGGCATATGAGAAAAACGCTAAGACTTATGATCGAGACAAGCGTCCAATCCAGGCATTTGAGATTGGGGACAAGGTTTGGTGCAGAAATAAGGTTTTGTCTTCCGGTACGAGACATTTCGCTGCCAAGCTTGCCCCAAAATTTCGAGTTTGCCGGATTACAGCTAAGATTGGCAACTTAGTATATCAATTGGAAGATCTAGAGAAGCAAAATATCGGTAATTGGCATGCAAAGGATTTAAAGCCTTGGTTCGGTTCCGATTCTGACATTTCTGAATAGCCAATTTCCAACAACATGCCGAAAGCTGTGTAGGTTTTTTTTTGTTATTGGGTCGTTGTGGAAAAATACTGCTTGTTGCAATTTGTGTTGTCTTTTGGTACTAAAAAAAAAACAGAAAAACACGTTTTTCTTTTTTTTGTGAGGAACGAGGGGAGTATAACGGTTCAATTTTATCCGAGTAAAAATTAATCATTTTGAATTTATATGGTGTATTAGGCTGCCTATAGTTAATGTCCGCGCGAGGCATTCATCGTTCGCACGCCAAATTTTTTTTTGGTCTGGTCACGCTCGGTTCGGAAAAAAAAATGGGAATACAAGAGATTAATTGGAGAACTGTGTGCGGGGACGAATGTTAAACCGGACGGAGTTTGAATTGTGTTCGAAAAGTTACCCCGTGCAAAAGTTATTTGAGTTCGCCCCGCGAGTTCTCATTACACCTGAGATTGCGGATATTTTATTTTCGCCAGAATCGAAAGGTTTATCTGGCGATCTAGCTAGGGCGAGATTCAACTAAGGCTAAACCGCCTGTTAAGGGCGTATGAGAAGGCTGAGTGGGTTGCGGAAGGGCACCCGTTGAATTGGGAGCGAAAGAGATAACGAGACCCTTCCAAATTTGGTTGCGAGGCATCAGGCGACTTGGCAGGCGTCTAATATCCGAGTGTGACCCCCCCCCCCCCCCCTGTGATTCAGCCAAAGGGCGAGCAAATGCAGTTTTCCGCGAAGTCCAGTTTGATGTTATTTTTTATTATTATTTCGTAATTTGCGTTAAATTAGTGGTTGTTTTAAAATTCCATATTTTTTTGTTGTAAATTGCACTTACGCGGCCGTGCCGAAAGAAAGTTTAAGCCAATTTGCTTTAATTAATACTAATTTGTAAAATAGTAAAATTCCCCATAATAGCGGGAGAAAATATCAATAAACTAATATATAGCCCTGTTTGTTCGTACCCAAAATATTAGTTTTTATCACTAGCGTAGTGAATGGACTGGGGGCAGCGCTGCTTTCATCATCCAGGAAAATTGTGGTGAGTGATTTATATTTTTTTTATATTTTTGTGTTGGATAGACAGGCTGGTTATTAAGTTTAACTAGTTATTCAAGTAGGTAAATTAATTTGCGTAAGAGAACTTTTTACTTATTTTTTTTTTGCACGGCCCTGTGGTCACTGTGATGCACTATGTGATTTAAATATTGCTATTGTTCGATTAATATTTGTGAATATTATTTATTTCACTTGTCAATTAAATTTATTTAAACCGCCCTCAATTTTTTTATTTTATTAAGTAATTTTCTCACTTGTTTCCACCGGTTACGCCCTCTCAAGTTTCTCGATTTTTTTGGGAGAACATTCATTGGCTACCCCCAAATCGAGTGGTGCCCAACGATTTGTCTTACTTAGTTTGAATTATCACCTAAAAAGAGTTTATTTTCTTTGCTTACCCATGCCCTAGCCTACCGACGCGTACAGTTGCCTCTTGTAACAGGTAATCAGGATTTTTTTGTAAATTACTTAAATTTTAGAAGGAAAATCCGTTACAATATATATATATATATATATATATATATATATATATATATATATATATATATATATATATATATATATATATATATATATATATATATATGAGGTATTTAGGGATATTTAGAAGGTGACATTTAAAAAGGAGGCCTTTGTGCCATACAGAATCAAAGGCTTTCTGGATATCGAGGAATAGAGCGAGTTGGTGAGTTGTTTGTAGGTTGGACGTAAGGATGGCGAGTGGTAGGCTGCTTTAACGTTTGGGAAGGAATCCAAATTGATAATTGGGAATGTGGTCTGCAATTAGGGGAAAGATTTTATTTTTAAGGAGGGTTCATATAATTTTCCAAGGACTGATAGGAGTGTTATTGGGTGGTAGCTAGGGATAAGTGATCGGTTTTGGTCACGTTTTGGTATACAGATTATAATACCTGTTTTCTATTCTGGCGGAAAGTAGTTATTTTGATAATTATAGTTGAGAATATTGAGGATATGGCCATAAATATGAGATGGTAAGGATTTAAGGATACGTCTGTGGATGTAGTGCCCTTTTTTTAAAGTTCTATTGTAGTTGTCTTCAGTAAATAGGTTATTTGGTTTTGTCAAGTCAATTGTTTTGAAAAAGTCCTCATGCCAGTTTTCAACATGTTTTAGAAAGTTGTGATCAAAGTCCGTGTCTTGTGTCATTTTATACGTTTTATTGAAGTGGTTAGCGAACTTTTCAGCAATTCTGTGCAAGTCAGTGATTATTTCATGCGTGTCGGGGTCTGTTATCTATTGGAGTTTGTCATTTTTTTTATATTTTGATAATATATTAATTTGAGTCCAGAATGTCTTGCCTTTAAGGTCATTCATGTTTTTGCAGGTGTTAAGCCATACGTCAGTCTTGTATTCGAAAATGTGTCTTTTAATGTCTTTGTACAGTTTGTTAAATTTGTATCTAATTTCTGGTATGTCCGTAAGTCTGATATCTCTATATAATTGTCGTTTGTATTTTAACAGACTAAGGATATATTTAGGGAGGGGGTATTTTTAGAATGATTTAGTCATTTTTGGGGTATTTTGTTGTATGGAGGTGGATAGTATTTTGTCAAATTGTTTAATAGAATTGGGGTTTATGTCAGAGTTAGAGGATATAAATTCGGTAATGTCCCGTGAAACGTTGTCTATGTCACAGTTTTTAAAGTCGTATATAAAGTCAGGGAACGGCTGAGAAACAGGTTGGTTGGATTTTATTCGGAAATTAATAGATAGGTGGTCGGAACAGAGGTCAGGAGTGAGGATTACAGAGTGGATAAGGTGTTTGATATTTTGCGTGCAGAGGAAGATGTCGGAAGTCGTGGATTGGTGTTGGTTCATTATAAATGTTGGGGGAGTATGGATGCGCACAAAGTTTGAACTGGAGATAAAAGATGACAGATAGCGGGATTTGTTTTTGTTTATATTAAAATCTCCTATGATTATAGCGTTTGTATAGAGTGACGCTTTAGTAAATATGGTGTCATCGATAGGCGAATGAGGATGAATGTAAACAACGAATATGTTGATTTGAAGAGATTGGTGGGTTAAGGTGAAGTGTAGGCATTCGTTAAGAGGGTGATTAATTCTAGGAGGATTGCTTTTGCCAATCTTTAAACTGGGGTAGACTGTTACATTATACCTCCTCTGTGGTTTTTTTTTTATGGAAGGTGGATGGAATTTGTAGGTGATTCCAGTTGTGGAAAGAAAAGGGTTTCTTGAGTTTAGTTTTGACCGTGTATGTTTAACATGTACCGGATTCGCATTTAGATAGTTAAATAGAATGTGGGATTTGTTGTTGAGTGAGTTTATGTTAGTATAAATGAAAGATAGATCTGCCATTTTGTACAACACAGTGAGCTGTATGAACGCCTTCTGAGGGAACGGTTGGAACAGGACTATCGGGGTATTTTAGATCAAACATTACTAAGAACATTCGATTCCCTGTAAATGCGGCATGCGTGTCTATTTGGTATGAATCGATAAAACGTTCTCTCAGTCTTTTGGTTAGTGCTAGGCGGTCAGTGTTTGTGAGATTATTTATTTCGGTTGCAAAGGTATCTATAATATGATCGTGTAGGGTGATGGATTGATGCACGCTTGTTTGTTTAATATGAATGTTGTCGATGTCAGATGATTTTTTATTTGTACAATAAATCCTTATGTTAGGTATTCCCTGGATTGGCTGCGTTAGGTATTCCCTGGGGCACTTGATAGACCAAGCCCCATGGTCGGCTTTTCCACACGATGTGCATTTTGGTGGCAGTTCCGTTGTACACGTGGTTGTAAAGTGCTCGCCGTTGCATTTGGCACAGGTGATTTTTTTCGCATTTCCTCTAATATAGGGGAATTTAGAACCTATCTGTTAAACATATCGGCGAAACCAAATTTTCAGGCTTTTCTAAACTCGAAATTTTACTTCATGCGCCACGCGTATTAAACACTGAAAGCATTGAAATATTGTGAACGAGTAAACTTCGCTTGAAATCAGTGTCTTATACGCGTGGCGCATGAAGTAAAATTTCGAGTTTAGAAAAGCCTGAAAATTTACGCGACCAATCCAAATTTTCAGGCTTTTCTAAACTCGAAATTTTACTTCATGCTTAACCCGGGAGTGGAAAACTCTCGTTTAATCTTCAAATTGACCTTTTTTAAGAAAACAACGAATATTTAAAAATCTACAACACGTAATTGAGATATGTATACTCAAAAGAAAAACTTCACAACAAATTATGATTTAAAGCTTTTCTAAAAGAAAGAACACTAATATACTCGCGACCTAAACAGTATAACATTGTCATGTAACGTCAACATTTGACACAACTGGGAAAAATCGTTGCATACAACTGTCGACATACATATGCATACGCTTTTTTTTAAAGAGTTCAATTTGAAGCTTAAAATGAGTGTTTTCCACTCCCAGACTAAGCATGAAGTAAAATTTCGAATTTAGAAAAGCCTGAAAATTTGGTTTGGTCGCGTAGCGCGAATTAAACACTGAAAGCACTGTAATATTGTGAATGAGTAAACTTCGCTTTAAATCAGTGTCTTATACGCGTGGCGCATGAAGTAAAATTTCGAGTTTAGAAAAGCCTGAAAATTTGGTTTGGTTGCTCCGCGCTTCGCGCTACGCGACCAAACCAAATTTTCAGGCTTTTCTAAACTCGAAATTTTACTTCATGCTTAACTCGGGAGTGAAAACACTCGTTCAATCTTCAAATTGACCTCTTTTAAGAAACAAATATTTAAAAGTCTACAACACGTAATTGGGATATGTATACTCAAAAAAAATCACAAGAAATTATGATTTAAAGGTTTTCTAAAAGAAAAAACACTAATACACTCGCGACCTAAACAGTATGATATTGTCATGTAACGTCAACATTTGACACAACTAGGAAAAATCGTTGCATACAACTGCCGATATACTCTCTAAAAAAATTGAACCACACATTCCACATCAATGAGTCATAGGACATCTCTCCCGAATTCCACTTTAAGTGTGTAACATGCTGACAAACTAAAAACGCACAGTCAAAATCATCAGCATGACACAAGATCTGCCAACCTCATATACCCTGCATTCCTTCGTTTGGGTAAATCGCAAAATGCGATTAAATTTCATGGACCAAAATTATTCAATATTTTACCAAATCGATTAAGGCACTGCCGCTGACAACCTTTCCCCAAGTTTTGAAGAGATATCTGGAAAAGCAGGCTTTTTTTTAGTATATCGGAATGTCTATCTAGTAATTTTTCCAGCCTAGTTGTATAATAAGTTTTAATCTGTATGTGATTGTAATCTAATTTATTATTTCTATGCAATTATAATTCTTGACCTGTGTAAGCATTTCTGTAGTAGCACAAAATTGATTAAATAAAAAAAAATATGTGTTTAAAATTATTATATATTTTGAATATACTTAACAACAAATTGTTGTTTATTACGGAAAACCACAAATTATAAAGGTTATTACATTCAACAACAACAAAATTTAAAAAATGCACTTGGACCACTTTCAAAATAAATCGCTTTTATTTAAACTCGCAAAATGTGTCAAAATGACATATGTACGAGTATATACTTGTCACACATTTAATTCAACTTATCATACATACATTTTGCCGAGTGTAGTTATATTGCATACATATAAATCAGTACGCTAACAGTGGTTACCAATTAATTAAAAAAAAAAACGAGTTTAATCAGCATTTACGTAACGACAACGAAATATTCAAATTTATTCGCATAGCCCGAATCAAATCTACTCTACTTTCACGTTGTTTAATGACACGCACGTTCCACCAAATATCCAACCAAAATTTGTAACAGTACGATAAATTGTACTTTTATAAATTCACACCGCGTTTACAATTTAAAAAATGTCACCGTGTAAACACTATCAGCCGGTTGACAAAGGTATGCAGCTTGAGAACGCGAGTTGAATGTTAACAACCGCTTCATAGCGGTACTTTTAAACTTGGAGATGGTTCGTGATTCGTGCTTTATTTACTGTAAGAAATGCAATACTAATCCGGAACAAATCTTGTGTAAATTTTTATTTTTCTGTTGCAGATTGTAAAACAAACGAAATACGTAACGGTATTATGACCGTCGGACCGGAATCGGGCTGAACTGTTGAAGTGCATGCGGGTGTCACCGAACACGGGAACGCTTTTAAACAAACCGGACAATTAGTGTGTGGTGATCGGCAAAACAGCGCACGAGGAATTTAAATTAAATAAAATGAGCTGCGGTGAAGTGTTTTTGTGTAACGATTGATTGAATTATAATAACACGTGTGTGATTTAATTCATTTGTGCATTAATCTGTTAAAAAATGACCGCCGAAACGAAAGAGGCGGTCAAGGATAATCAGAACGGTGTGGATGGGGTGTGTAAAAGTGGGGATCCTTCGGAATGCGACCCCTGTATTGAAGAGAAGGGGAGAGGTGGGAAGTTTTGGGGAAGAACTGAAGAGAAGCTGAGGGAGAAGAGTGGGTTGTCGCAAAAGGGGTTGTATTACGTGGGCGGGTTAGTTTTAGCATTGTTGTTGTTTTTTGTGATTATTGTTATTTTGGGGGCGCTGTGGCCGAAAACGCCCCACCATTTGGATTTTCCGGTGTGCAACGATGCTGCCTGTCTTCGGGCATCTGCTCAGGTGAGTTTTTGGTGTATGCAACTTATTTTACTTTACAGGTGTGAATGTGGTGTTGTAGGCAACACATTACTTAAAAATTGCCATTCTTCGTACTAAAACCATTTTGCAAAAGGATTTCTGTGGTCCCCCAACATACAAAATGCTCATATTTGGAAAATGTATAGAGATCTCTGTTATTTGTAGAGAAAGAGGATTAGAGCAAATAGGACCCGATAAAAACATCCACAGAGTTTTTCTGAAAAATGCCCAAGAATAACATTTTAAAGAGCAGAGATTTATTGTTTTAGCATAGTGGGTTTTCTAAAATAAAATCAATACGATTGGTTTTAAATAAAATATTCACAGTTCAAAAACATATGGAAATAATTGAGTTAATCGAATATTTAAATGTTCACTCAAAAACATATTCGAATTGTTCGAATATTTGAATATTCAAATATGTGAATAATTTAGTGATTGAAATATTTATATTTAAATATTCGACTATTTGAATTATTTGTATTCGTATTCCAACCTTAATATGTATACTTACAAAAAAAATCCTTCTATATATCACACTTAGTAATAGTAAATTTCCGGAAATTAAACAATAGGTAATATTCTGAGTAATACTATTGGTAGAGTTTCTGTCGAGTGCCACTGTTGTTTGCAATAATTGTTAGCAATTAATAAATTAACTAAAAAAATTGCAACTGGGGATATTCGAGAAACGGGAGAATACACGACGGCGTGCATTTTTTTTTACTTTATTAACGGCAAAATAATCTGATAATAATATAATAATAATATACTAATAATATAATAATAATATAATAATAATATAATAATAATATAATAATAATATAATAATAATATAATAATAATATGTTAATAATATAATAATAATATAATAATAATATAATAATAATATAATAATAAACTACAATACTACAATCATTACATTAATTAATTAATGCTTTTGTGTATTAGATAGATAACCATGATATACATCGTAGTTTATAAATATTGATATACAGGGTGCCCGTATTTCAACAGAATGTACAGGAATCTTGGTTATTTGAAGAAATAGAGAGTCGGTTAAATTGGGGACAAAGTTGCATGTTTTAGGGCCCAATAATAATCTAAAAACAAATTCGAAATATTTTCTTTCGTTTTTGAGATATTGTCAAAAACGGATTTTTTGAATTGTCTTTTTTATTTCTTTATTCAAAAACTATTGAATCCAAACATTTACAACTTTGACATTATACAGGCACTTTTTAACGAGAAATCTAATAACATATTTTATTTTAAGATAACTACAACATTTACCCAGGGACCATAGCCAACTTTTGTTTTTATTATGGGCGCCATTTTGGATTTTCATATTTTTTACAAGAATATTTTTTTTCTGAATTCAATGATGTATCACACCTAGAGTTTATTGTACATTTTATATGTACAATTTTAATCATTTGTTTTTTGTAAAGAGTGCTTAGGAAACAGTTGAGTAACTCACTCATTTGACAACTCTTAGGACCCATAATTTGCTTACATATCACCCCTGAATACGGGCATCCAGCTGATTAATTACTGTACTGATAGAAAATGTATTTGTTCATAAACGAAATACTGGTGTGACAATTTGAATCTTAATAAATTGCTTGACTGTCTTTGGACTATCATAGGATTTTGTCATATTATATCTTTATTGACCGTGTTTTGACTATTGCGACTGTAATGATTGATTTTGTCTGATTATATCTCTCTATGGACTGTATTTTGGCTATTGTGATGTTATGATTGTTAGTCACTTAAATCACTATATCAAATACAGTCATTATAGTGATTTAATGACAAAACACTAATACGAAACATATTTTAACAGTTGTGATGTATTTTAAACTAACGCATAAAGCATAAAGTAAAATTTCGAGTTTAGAAAAGCCCCGCGTAGAAAATGTATCGAGGGTCGCGCAGCGACCCTCGACAAATTTTCACGGGTCTTCTCTAAACTCGAAATTTTACTTCATGCGCCACGCGTATAAACCACTGATTTACAGTAAACTTAAAAATATATAACGCTAAGATGTGATAGTAATCAGATGTAGCGAAAAATGAAAAATTACTTTTTTTGTGAATAGTTTTGGAATAATAATAATAAAAGTAGAATACATAAAGATAATTTATCATAAAGATAAATTGAGTTTGTCAATAGGTTGCAGAATATTTATAAAATATAAAAACGAATTAAAATTAATATCGACTTTCTGCAAAAAGTTTGTCTCCAAATATTCATTGAAACAACTACTTCTCGAGCTAATACCCCGACAGATATTGAATTATACAATGAATATTTGCGTTACACGACAGCACTGCTGTTCTATGCATAATTTATATGCAAAATGCAACATCAGGTCAAACTATTCTCTAACCAAACTAAATGAAACAAAAGGAAATTGAAATAAATTGAAAAAAAAAAAAAAAAAAAATTGAAAAAGTAGAATAAATTTAGTTTGTGCAACGTTTCTATACTGTTGATATTTAGGTCATCATATCTTAAACTAGGAAAGTGCTATGATGGACTCATTACCATTTTTTTACTTCATGTTTTGTGTGATAATCGATACTTGTTATTATTATTACAAATGATTGACAGTTATTAATTAATTTTGACTGCTAACAATAATTGACTGCTGTCAATATTTTATTGATTAATAGATATGACGTCATTGTTTTTAAGGCACTCTTTGCAAAAAAGAAAATATTAAAATTTTAAATATCAAATCTAAAATAGACTATAAGTGTGATACATCACTGAGTTCAGAAAAAGAAAAACAAAAGTTAGCTACGGTCCCCGGGTAAATGTTATAGTTATCTTAGCAAATAATATGCTACATTAAAAAGTGCCTGTATAATGTCAAAGTCCTAAATGTCCAGATTCACTAGTTTTTGAATAAAAAAATAAAAACGATTTTCAAAAAAGCAGTTTTTTTGTTGATATCTTAAAAACAAAAAAAGATATTTCAAAATTGTTTTCAGATTATTGTTAGGCCCTAAAATACGCAACTTTCCCCCAGTTAACCGACTCTCTATCTTTTCAAATAACCGAGATCCTCATACATTCTGTCGAAATACGGACACCCTGTATACCATGATAAGTACCGTGATAGATATCTGATGATGTATATCGTCCGAACCCTGGTGTAAAATGTAATTGTTTCTTTAACACTTATTAAAAATTACCAATCGTTCCAAAATTAATTTCATATTAATTTTTATTAAATTTTTGGAATGTTGTTTTCAGTTGCTTGATTATGTTATTGGTTAAATTTAAGTTGAGTACTTTTTTTTAACAATTTCTGGTAATTTTATTAAAATATAATAGAAATATATCCCTTAACCTATTCAACCCTGACGGTGGCATTTGGCACCACTATATTTATTTCTTTTAAATATATCGGGTGTTTGATTACCGTTGGAAATCGGCTGAATCTCAAAAACGATGCATCGTAGCATATTGCGGTTACAAAATTCTTAGTAAAAGTGGCCAAGACAAATCGCTGGAAATATTTTTAAAGTTTCTAGCCTTGCCGCTAGAGGGCGCAATGTCTTTCGTACTAGATAAAAACAATTTTTTATCAAATAAATACCACTTTAAGCTACGTCAAAAATATAAAAATCTTAATCTACGTAAAATTTTCCATGGTATCAACTATCTTCTCGTTTCTTTTGGTTTCACATAAAATGCAGGGAAGAAAAAAAGCCTACTGATTTAAATAGCTGTAACCTTAGTTAGGTTTAACCGAATTTAATAAAATTTGTCTTATTTAATTGATAATTGAATGCACTTTAAAATGTTATTGACATCGTATTTTCTAGATTTTCTTAAACTTTTCAAATTAAAAAGTACACTTTAGTTACGTTAGTTAATTAAAGTGAAAATAACTAAATAAACTACTGATAGAGTGAAAATTTGACAGAATAGGGTCATTTTATTTAAACAACTGTTCAATCCAGACGGAGTATTTTCTCTCTGGAGGTGCAATTATCTTGATTTTTATTGTTGACGGAGCTAAGGCCATGATTTTTTTCTGCATTCGGTCAGCAATACCTAAAATAAAAATAAATACATTAAATTGTAATTATTGTAAAATTGTAAACTGCGATGATAAATATTTATTTATTTCAACGGCTTGCCATTTACATTGACAAATGTTAGGCTATATAAAGGGTGTCAATTTGAAAACAAGCCAGCCAGAATATCTTTGGAACATTTTTTATGTAACAATAACAATTTTAGTTGGTACCACTGATTATAATTTTGAAAGACCTTTGTAATGATATATCACAAGTGGGGTCATGCCATTTAAAAAAATGGGCAAGGGTGGCTACAGCCTAAGGGGTTGGTTGCAGAAGATTGTTATGTGAATCAAAATGGTTCCCCCTTCATATCCTAGGAACGGTTTTGGAAAATTGTCTCTAACTGTTACGGTTCCAAAGATATTGTGGCTGGCTTTATTTTCAAATTGACACCCTGTAGATATGGTCTTAAGAGTCTGGAGCAGAGACGCATTGACGCTGATATACTTTTAGTTTTTAAACTTTTGCATGGGCATATGGACTGTCCTGATTTACTATCAAAAATTGGCATTCGCGTTCCAGCTAGAATGCTGCGCAACGATGACACTCTTTATGTACCATTTAAAAGTACATATTATGCATTCTACTCTAAGAGCCCATTTGCGTAGCCAATAAAATGTTATGTTTTATTGTGATCCTTTCTATTGCTATTTTGTCTATTTATCCTTAAGGTGATTATATCATATTTTTACATTTACTTTTTATTTATTATTTATTTTAAGTACTGTAATATTTATTTATTATATGATATTACGGATGTGAAGTTAGCCATAGATTTCAGCCATAGATTTATTATTTCATAATTTCTAAAAGTATTCAAAATAAATAGAATATATTTACTTTAGGGTGTCAATAAAACATTAATTTAACAGAATGTGGTACAAGAGCCCCAATTTTGAACCCTTAATTTATTTTTCACACCCTTAAATGATAAGATAAAAAAATCTTTAAATATTTCAAAGTGCGCCATATCCCATAAAAAAGTTAGCAACAAATATGGCTTCAGCACACATTAAACTATTATTTAAACAAATAAAATTCATTCCACCCTACTTTCGTCTTAGGGAAAAAAAATCAAAATCATCTCTCTATCTCGGATCGGCGTCGAATAAATCTTCAAATATTTCAAAGTGCGCCGACTCCCATAAAAAAGTTAGCAACAAATATGGCTTCAGCACACATTAAACTATTATTTAAACATAATAAAATTCATTCCACCCAACTTTGGTCTTAGGAAAAAAAAATATCAAAATCATCTCTCAATCTCGGATCGGCGTCGAATAAATCTTCAAATATTTCAAAGTGCGTTGTCTCCCATAAAAAAAGTTAGCAACAAATATGGCATCTGCACACATTAAACTATTATTTAAACAAATAAAATGCATTCCACCCAACTTTGGTCTTAGGGAAAAAAATATCAAAATCATCTCTCTATCTCGGATCGGCGTCGAATAAATCTTCAAATATTTCAAAGTGCGCCGACTCCCATAAAAAAGTTAGCAACAAATATGGCTTCAGCACACATTAAACTATTATTTAAACAAATAAAATTCATTCCACCCAACTTTGGTCTTAGAGAAAAAAAATATCAATATCATCTCTCTATCTCGGATCGGCGTCGAATAAATCTTCAAATATTTCAAAGTGCGCCGACTCCCATAAAAAAGTTAGCAACAAATATGGCTCAGCACACATTAAACTGTTATTTAAATAAATAAAATTCATTCCACCCAACTTTGGTCTTAAGGAAAAAAATATCAAAATCATCTCTCTATCTCGGATCGGCGTCGAATAAATCTTCAAATATTTCAAAGTGCGCCGCCTCCTATAAAAAAGTTAGCAACAAATATGGCTTCAGCACACATTAAACTATTATTTAAACAAATAAAATTCATTCCACCCAACTTTGGTCTTAGGGAAAAAAAAATCAAAATCATCTCTCTATCTCGGATCGGCGTCGAATAAATCTTCAAATATTTCAAAGTGCGCCGTCTCCCATTAAAAAGTTAGCAACAAATTTGGCTTCAGCACACATTAAACTATTATTTAAACAAATAAAATTTATTCCACCCAACTTTGGTCTTAGGGAAAAAAAATATCAAAATCATCTCTCTATCTCGGATCGGCGTCGAATAAATCTTCAAATATTTCAAAGTGCGCCGTCTCCCATTAAAAAGTTGGAAACAAATTTGTCTTCAGCACACATTAAACTATTATTTAAACAAATAAAATTCATTCCACCCAACTTTAGTCTTAGGGAAAAAAAATATAAAAATCATCTCTCTATCTCGGATCGGCGTCGAATAAATCTTCAAATATTTCAAAGTGCGCCGTCTCCCATTAAAAAGTTGGAAACAAATATGTCTTCAGCACACATTAAACTATTATTTAAACAAATAAAATTAATTCCACCCAACTTTGGTCTTAGGGAAAAAAAATATCAAAATCATCTCTCTATCTCGGATCGGCGTCGAATAAATCTTCAAATATTTCAAAGTGCGCCGTCTCCCATTAAAAAGTTGGAAACAAATATGGCTTCAGCACACATTAAACTATTATTTAAACAAATAAAATTCATTCCACCCAACTTTGGTCTTAGGGAAAAAAAATTACAAAATCATCTCTCTATCTCGGATCGGCGTCGAATAAATCTTCAAATATTTCAAAGTGCGCCGTCTCCCATTAAAAAGTTAGCAACAAATTTGGCTTCAGCACACATTAAACTATTATTTAAACAAATAAAATTCATTCCACCCAACTTTGGTCTTAGGGAAAAAAAATATAAAAATCATCTCTCTATCTCGGATCGGCGTCGAATAAATCTTCAAATATTTCAAAGTGCGCCGTCTCCCATTAAAAAGTTGGAAACAAATATGTCTTCAGCACACATTAAACTATTATTTAAACAAATAAAATTTATTCCACCCAACTTTGGTCTTAGGGAAAAAAAATATCAAAATCATCTCTCTATCTCGGATCGGCGTCGAATAAATCTTCAAATATTTCAAAGTGCGCCGTCTCCCATTAAAAAGTTGGAAACAAATATGGCTTCAGCACACATTAAACTATTATTTAAACAAATAAAATTCATTCCACCCAACTTTGGTCTTAGGGAAAAAAAATATCAAAATCATCTCTCTATCTCGGATCGGCGTCGAATAAATCTTCAAATATTTCAAAGTGCGCCGTCTCCCATTAAAAAGTTGGAAACAAATATGGCTTCAGCACACATTAAACTATTATTTAAACAAATAAAATTCATTCCACCCAACTTTGGTCTTAGGGAAAAAAAATATCAAAATCATCTCTCTATCTCGGATCGGCGTCGAATAAATCTTCAAATATTTCAAAGTGCGCCGTCTCCCATAAAAAAGTTAGCAACAAATATGGCATCTGCACACATTAAACTATTATTTAAACAAATAAAATTCATTCCACCCATTTTTTGTCTTAGGGAAAAAAAAACAAAATCATCTCTCTATCTCGGATCGGCGTCGAATAAATCTTCAAATATTTCAAAGTGCGCCGTCTCCCATAAAAAAAGTTAGCAACAAATATAGATTCACTACTACTATTTAATCAAAATTAATTCGGAACCAAACTTTGGTCTTAGAACAATATCCCTAATTAACTCGATGTGATTTTACCTGGCTTGTGCATAGTTCACATTTATGAATAAAAGTATCATTTGTTACACACAGTTGGCAGCAAAATCGGTGGCATTGTTGACATTCGATTTCTCGATTCATTTCTCCGCAATACAGACACATAAGTGAAATATCGTCAGATTGATCAATTATTAATTTTTTTAATGTCGTTCGGTAGGCCATTGGGTCGAAATGATCATCCCAGTTAAAATTATTTATTAATATTTGGCTCTAATATAATATGTACGGTCCACAGTTGAAATTATCTCTTTGAATAGGATATATGTGCGCATTTTCATTCAATTGTTTAACCGACGTGGATAATCCCAATTTATATAAGTAGGGAGCAAGTTTTCTAAACATTGATTTAGCTGTACGGCTGTCCCTCGAAAGTGGATCGAAAAACAAGACTTTGTTACTTCTAACATCTACATGTAACAATGTCCAATGGCAACCTTTCAAAATGGGCAATAGAAAAATGTGTTCCTTGTAGACTGTGCTTTTAACCTGGAATCTATTGTTAAGCATATTCGTAACTTCGCGAATTTTATTTGTTTAAATAATAGTTTAATGTGTGCTGAATCCATATTTGTTGCTAACTTTTTTATGGGAGACGGCGCACTTTTAAATATTTAAAGATTTATTCGACGCCGATCCGAGATGGAGAGATGATTTTGATATTTTTTTCCCCTAAGACCAAAGTTGGGTGGAATGAATTTTATTTGTTTAAATAATAGTTTAATGTGTGCTGAAGCCATATTTGTTGCTAACTTTTTTATGGGAGACGGCGCACTTTGAAATATTTGAAGATTTATTCGACGCCGATCTGAGATAGAGAGATGATTTTGATATTTTTTTTCCCTAAGACCAAAGTTGGGTGGAATAAATTTTATTTCTTTAAATAATAGTTTAATGTGTGCTGAAGCCATATTTGTTGCTAACTTTTATATGTGAGACGGCGCACTTTGAAATATTTGAATATTTATTCGACGCCGATCCGGGATAGAGAGATGATTTTGATTTTTTTTCCCTAAGACCAAAGTTGGGTGAAATGAATTTTATTTGTTTAAATAATTGTTTAATGTGTGCTGAAGCCATATTTGTTACTAACTTTTTTATGGGAGACGGCGCACTTTGAAATATTTGAAGATTTATTAGACGCCGATCCGAGATAGAGAGATGATTTTGATATTTTTTTTTTCCTAAAACCAAAGTAGGGTGGAATGAATTTTATTTGTATAAATAATAGTTTAATGTGTCCTGAAGCCATATTTGTTGCTAACTTTTTTATGGGAGGCGGCGCACTTTGAAATATTAGAAGATATATTCCACGCCGATCCGAGATAGAGAGATGATTTTGATTTTTTTTTCCCTAAGACCAAAGTTGGGTGGAATGAATTTTATTTGTTTAAATAATAGTTTAATGTGTGCTGAATACATATTTGTTGCTAACTTTTTTATGGGAGTCGGCGCACTTTGAAATATTTGAAGATTTATTCGACGCCGATCCGAGATGGAGAGATGATTTTGATATTTTTTTTTCCCTAAGACCAAAGTTGGGTGGAATGGGTGGAATATTTGTTTAAATAACAGTTTAATGTGTGCTGAAGCCATATTTGTTGCTAACTTTTTTATGGGAGACGGTGCACTTTGAAATATTTAAATATTTATTCGACGCCGATCCGAGATAGAGAGATGATTTCGATATTTTTTTTCCCTAAGACCAATGTTGGGTGGAATGAATTTTATTTGTTTAATTAATAGTTTAATGTGTGCTGAATCCATATTTGTTGCTAACTTTTTTATGGGAGATGGCGCACTTTGAAATATTTAAAGATTTTTTTATCTTATCTTATAAGGGTGTGAAAAAATATATTAAGGGTTCAAAATTGGGGCTCTTGTACTACATTCTGTTAAATTAATGTTTTATTGACACCCTAAAGTAAATATATTCTATTTATTTTGAATACTTTTAGAATTTATGAAATTATAAATCTATGGCTGAAATCTATGGCTAACTTCACATCCGTTATGATATTACTATTGTAAATTACTGTTTTTGTAAATGGTCCGCCGTATATATTAATAAACTCAACTAAAATAGATAATAATAGTAATAATGTGTAAACAAATTAACGTTCAGCGTCTACAATTGAAAGAAATGTAACTGCTTCCACTAAAAGTGTTGTCAAAAAATAGCAAATAAGCACAGTTAGAAAGAGCACACTCTGAATTTTAGTCGAACGGCAGTCAATATTAGTCATAGTTTTAACAAAATTGGTAAAAACCATAATGATTAAAATTGTGTATTATTTTAAAAATTCGCAGAGAATTGTCAAAATTGAAGAAATTAATAAAAATCGTGATAAATTACAAAACAATTTAAACCAAAGCTAAATTAATTAGCTATTCAACCAATTCACGAAAATATTTTTTTGTACGCAGTCTTGTATAAATAATAATTTAAAAACAGTATCAAAAATTCTAAAAACCAACAGCTTCGATTTTAAAGACTTAATTATTCATTATTAATACTGAACATAGACTAAATATCAAACTTCGTGTTATTTTAATTGATTGAAGATGATGTTTTCATGTGTTTTTAAACTTTATTTGAGATCAGTGTTTTATACGCGTGGCGCATGAAGTACACTTTCGTGTTTAGAAAATCCTGAAAATTTTAAGGCTTTTATAAACTCGAAATTTTACTTCATGCTTAACCTGGGAGGGGAAGACACCCGTTGAAATATTATTGAATACTCCAATATATATGAAGTACTGAAAGAAGTAAATTTAATTAATTACTTAATTTTGTTATAAATGCACTTAAATAAATTAATTAATGTTCACATGATTTAAAGAAAATCAAGGTGAATATTTAAAATTCTCTCGAAAGCTCAAAAAATAAAATTTAATAAGTTAACTTAAAAGTGAATGGATTGTATCTAACTTTTATACAGAATTTATTTGATATTATATTTATCTTTACTAGTTTCTTCTTCAAAAATTCAATTGTAAACATCCAATTTTTATTAAAGAGAAACTCCACTAAATTTGGAAAACGTTTATAAAAATATAAAAAAATCAGCAGTTTATTTAATCAACATAAAAATCTTATAAAAAATTAAAAAATATTATTTCAAATATTGGTTCATTTGAAAGCTTTTTGTCTGTTAATAATGTTTGATATCTTGTACAGTTTTGCCACAAAAATATAAAATATGAATATGTTATTCTCAATTTCCTTGGCAAAATCCTAATACAAGCAACATACAGTGAATTTTTCTTTTAGGTAAACAAACATATGCATAAGCTGTAAATTTTACGACATTGTTTTTTCAAAGAGTTGTATTTGAATTTTAAACGAGTGTTTTCCACTTCCAGACTAAACATGAAGTAAAATTTCGAATTTAGAAAACCCAAAAAATTACTGCTCCATACTAGTGTTATTAATTAAAGTGTAGCTGCTCTGCCCTGCGCTTGCACCAAAGCTGCACGCTTTTATAAAGTTCTACTTCTTTATTAACCCATTGACAGCCGAACAATTATGGAATTAACTTTAGGAGTTGGTGTTAGGTACAATTCTGCATTTATTTTATGGTTTTTAAGAATGACTTATTATATCACATACTAGGCATTTTTATTTTAAATATACATAATGTGTACGCTGTAAATTTTCAGGCATTCGTCGATTTTATAAATGCGTTCAATTTGAAGTTTCGAACAAGTGTTTCTACTCCCTGATTAAGTATGAAGTAAAATTTTACTTCATACGCCACGCATATAAAACATATATTGTAAAGTTTTAAAAAATACAACAATTTTGATTAAAAACGAGTTATAATTAAAGTATTTAATTTACATTTTTCTTCGCACATTCTCAGGTCAGGTCAAATAATACAATATATCAAATTAACCCCTTAACGTGCAGCCCCGTGTCTAGCACGGGCAAAGACTATTAGCAAATGCTCGCATATTTTAATCGGGAATTTTTATTTATGCGTGGAGGAGGCATGAAAATAATATTAAATGAATACTTAATAGTTTTAGAGTATACTAGGTCCATGGTCAAACCCCTTAACGCGCAGCCCCGTGTCTAGCACGGGCAAAGACTATTAGCAAATGCTCGCATATTTTTATCGGGAATTTTTATTTATGCGTGGAGGAGGCATAAAAATAATATTAAATGAATACTTAATAGTTTTAGAGTATACTAGGTCCATAGTGTATCATGCTATTCAAAATAACTACTTAAAAAAAGAAAAATGATTTTTCTTTCACCAAAAAATCTCAAATTACTTGAACCTTATTTACTTATTTAGTTATTAAATTAAAAAAGTCATCTTACAATTTTAACATGATAGAAGCGATTAAAGTGAAAAAGACCACTATAATCTGCTAAATTTCGATATGAGCCCGTTGAGTAATCCCCTACTTGACTTGATCCAACACAGGTGTTAACTCTAATAAAACTGTGGCGTTCCCGACAAGCGGCTAGTTTTAAGAAATAGGGTCTATCATTGTAATAATTACTTTTAGGTTTTTCCACTAATCCGCTTCACAAATCCGTCTTATGATATAAATACACCGACACCTTTGTAATTTTTGTTAGTTAACTATTGATAATGGACACTTAGTGTCCGAAATGTACATATAGTACTTAAATAAAAACAATGAAGAAAGGAATTTAACCGCTTTTTTTTTAGTATTAAAAAAAAGTTACATTATTGCATCAATGACATTTAATGGGTTAATATATATTAGTTGATAATTTTAATAAAAACATACAATAATGTACCTAAGTCTTCCAATTTTATCATAAAGTTTGTTAATAATGTTTGTTATGCATTTTTTATACTACAGCGCTGTACTTTCAATAAACCGTTGCAGCGCTACAGTTTTATAATATTTGACGTATTAGTTTGATTACTTGATTACATTTTCAAGCCATGGGATCTTGTTTTAAATTCAAATTGGGTGAAGTAAAACACTTGTTTTGTTCCATATTTTTATTTTCAGTTGCCCGACACGTGTTTCGATCCGGTATGATCATTTTCAAAGTTAAAACTGATCGTAACGGATCGAAACACGTATCAGGCAACCGAAAATAAAAATATGAAACAATACAAGTGTTTTACTTTACCCAATTTAAAAATTTGGCTTCATAAAAAAAGTAGCAGAGCAAGTATCGAATTATTTTAAATTACGTCAAGTTCGAATAAAGTAGTTTATTATTCAAGTGCGTAATTTATTTTCAAGTTGATTGAAAACCGTGTGAACTAATTAAATGTATTTAACTAAAAACCTTCAACCATTTTAAATACGCCATCATCATAAAATATGTTGCAATATATTAGATAAAAATCCCGTTTTACATAAAATTTCTAGATAAAAATGTGGACAAGTATTAATTTCACTATGATGAACATTCGATAACGAAGAATTTATTATTATTATTACTTTATATCACACACAGCTAGAGGATAGGAGTTGTAATAAAATGAAAAGTTTCGATTTCACCGAAGGATTTTTATTAAAATGCTGCAGGCTTTGATTCCCAGAAACTCATTGGGACAAACTTGTTTGCTAAACACGCATTGGCATTGTTCACCGCTTAATTATAAGGTGTGAGGATACTTTCAAATCTTGAATGAAATAAATAAACACTATAAATGAATGTTTATGATAAGTATGTATACATTGTAAACTATGAAAAAGAAGTAATTATATTTTATAGTACTATTTTTATATTTCCACAAAATATTACTTTCTTAAGAAACTATTCCTCGAATACAATCTTATTATCAGTATTTATATTTTGCATTTTTATCAAGAAACTATTCTTCTTAGGATAAATATGCAAAATACCTAATATAAAAATTGTTCACCGAGAAAAGGAATGTGCAAAACTCGAGTTTGCACTTCATTCATACCTACGAATATCGATTTGACCCATTTCTGCCTTCCTCCCTGGAAAACGGGGTGCTGATTTGATAATAACCTAATAAAGTTCCATTCATTTTCAAAGGCATGAAATCTAATTTGCCTACCGAGATGAGAATTTTATGAAGTTAAATCGTCCATTTAGTTTTTTTATTGCGATAGTGCTTCACTGATTAAATTCAATTATAGATATTTTTTAAAGTCCATAAAAGATGATTAAACTTGTAATAGTTAATTACAAGTTTTCCGAAGAAAATAAAGAGAGATTTGAAATGGTTTATATTATTATATTTTTCTAATAATATAAAACACTTTAAACATAATATATAAAATTACGAAAAAACTATTCGTGAAAATGCAAACAATGTCTTAATTAATAAGACAACTTAAGACGATAAATATCCATTGAGACAACTATCGTCTTAAATTGTCTTATTAATTAAGACATTGTTTGCATTTTCACGAATTATTTTTTCGTAATTTTATATACACTGCCTTTCAAAAAAATCAGAACACTAAGTATTTATTGGACGATTTTAATGAAATTTACAGAATTTGATCATGTAAATGAACTGCATCGATGATCAAAAAATTAATTGTTTTGGTTACTATTTAATGGTATTTTTCCTTGATTTCACCATTATGAAGAGCTGCTGATTTTTTAATGTAATTGCTTCTAATATCCAAGTAGCCTCTGAGTAGTTTGACGTTTCAGTTTGTAAAACATAAAAAGATGCCCCGTGTTCGTCGGCGTGCACAATATCATCATCTAAGTGAATTTGAAAGGGGTCGCATTATTGGAATGCGAGAAGCGGGTTTTTCGGTTCGTGCTATTGCTGAAAGGGTAGGCCGTAGTGTATCGGTGATCGTACGCTGCTGGTCTATATGGTCCGAAGCTGGGGAGAATCGACGTAGACTTGGATCAGGACGTCCAAGAAGCACCACTGAGCGTGAAGATCGAGCTCTTCGTCTTACAACTTTAAGGGACAGATTTACAACGTCGCGGGCATTGGGAAATGACTGGTTGGCTCTAAATGGCCAAAGAGTATCCATGGCTACTGTTTACAGAAGAATCCGCAGTTTTGGTATAAGATCCTACCGTCCACAATTGTGTCTACCTCTTACTCCGCAGCATCGCAGAGCAAGACTTGATTGGTGCAGGGAAAGACAACATTGGACCCATGAATGGAATAACATTATCTTCAGCGATGAGTCTCGGTTCTGTTTATGGGCTCATGATGGTCGCAGAAGAGTGAGACGTCGACGCGGTGAACGCAGAATTTTACAATTTGCTGTTGAAAGACATACGGCTCTTACACAGGGAGTTATGGTTTGGGGGGCGATAGCATATGGTAGTCGGTCTCCTATAGTTTTTTTAGAAGCAAGTCTTAACGCGATTCGGTATATTGACAACATTTTACGGCCAGTGTTAGTGCCCTATGTAAATGGCTTGCAGAACCCCATTTTTCAGCAAGATAATGCTCGACCCCACACAGCGGCCATTACAAGACAGTTTTTTGATAGTGCCGAAATCAATTTGTTACCTTGGCCATCTCGTTCTCCAGATCTATCGCCAATAGAACATGTTTGGGATATGATAGGTGTTAGAATAAGTAACTTACAGCGCCCCGCTAACACTGTAATGGAACTTAGAGGTCAAATTATCGAAGTTTGGAATGAAATACCCCAAGTCGATATTGACAGCCTGATTTCTAGCATGCCTCGACGTGTTAATGAGTGTTTGGGAAATCGTGGAGGCCCAACACATTATAAATTTTTATTCATTTGTTTTTTTGTTTTTCAAGTTGATTTTTTGATCATCGATACAGTTCGTTTACATGATCAAATTGTGTAAATTTTATTAAAATCGTGCAATAAATACTTGGTGTTCTGATTTTTTTGAAAGGCAGTATATTATGTTTAAAGTGTGCAAACTAGAAGAAGCGTAAGGTAATTTTCTCTAATTCAAATAGTTTTGAATTTGAATTTATCTCGTTAAAACACTTTAATTCTGTTTGTATAACTCAATATATTGTGTTATACAAACAAAGTTTAAGTGTTTTATTTTATTAAATTAAAATATATAATGAAGTAGAAACCTTTACTGTTTATAATTTAATTGTTTTTCTTACTAAAGTCTGGATTATTAAAAAAAATTCTTAATTTTTTCTTACTTTTTCTCTGAAATTATCGGGGATCAGATAAATGCAAAAATATGATTTGTCAGTTAAATTCCTATGTAAATACCTAATCGATTCAACACCTGGTATAATATATTTCAAGTGCGTAGCATTGAAAGTGTAATATTTGAATATTTCCTTTACTACGTTGTCTAGAATGTTTCTTATTTGTCGATATCAATAATTCATTGCATAACATGTTATTATTTTTGTGGAATAAATGCTTGAACTCATCACTAAATGTGTTTTTTTTTTGATTTAATACACTTTTGTTGAAAGTGAATTGAAGTGCTATTTTCCTCACAATAGGGTAAATGTTTACACACGGGATATGAATTATTGCGCACGTACATCCTCATATCGTTCCGAAAATAACTTCAAGAAACACATTATTCCTACCCTGTTTATTAAAAAACGATACTTGCGGAAGTTAAGACTTAAATATTTGGAAATCCTAATGGGAATGCAAATATTTATGAGAAATCACAAACGTATCCATTCCACAATAGTCTCTTCTTTTGCCAATTTTATACCGAAGCACATTCTAAATTGATAATTAAAATGTTACTTTGTAATCTAAACAAGTTCTGCTGGAAAATGTAAAATATAATGATTTCAAAAATGTTGCTATATTCGTGTAAGTATAAAAGTAATTACATAGATCATATTTCTAGAATGCAATATAGCTGACATTTTCTTTGATGTTTAATATTTCTATTTAATTAATCAATTATCATGAGTTGTTTTGAATTTTTCATGTTTTTACAGGAATTTTATGTTTTAAGTACACAAATCTAGATAAACTGGGTGTCCCAGAACCAGGGTTGTTATGTTTAAAACACTTTGTTTTAAAACAGTGTTTTAAACATGTTTAAAAACAGCCGTCGTGTTTTAAACAGTTTTGTTTTATACATGTTTTAAATCTTAAATTTGTTTAAAACGTTAGAACGTTAAATTTGTTGAAAACGTTATTACAATGAAATATCACAACTGTGTGTGCATAATTGTGATTTTTAAATACAGAGAAATTTTCTTTGCATACGTATAGCATACACTGTAAATTTTACGACAATCGTTGCTTTTTTAAAAGATTTCAATTTGAATCTTTAAACGAGGGCTTTCCACTCCCAGGCTAAGAATGAAGTAAAATTTCGAGTTTAGAAAAGCCTGAAAATTTGGATTGGCCGCGAAGCGAAGCGGCCAATCCAAATTAGGCTTTTCTAAACTCGAAATTTTACTTCATGCGTCACACGTATTAAACACTGAAATATCGTAAAGTTTAAAATATACGGCTGTAGCAATCTGATAGGTAGATGTGAATAAAACGTGAGTCATATTCCGCGCTAACCAAATTGTCCAAAACAGTGATTATAGGCAACCCAATAACTCCAACGTATATTAGGTTGCCAATAATTGTTGTTGTAGGTGTGTTTTTTGAAGATCACTGTAAATCAGTGTTTTTAAGCGTGGCGCATGAAGTAAAATTTCGAGTTTAGATAAGCCTAATTTGGATTGGCCGCTCCGTTTCGCTACGCGGCCAATTCAAATTCTTAGGCTTTTCTAAACTCGAAATTTTACTTCATGCTTAGTCTGGGAATGGAAAACACTCTTTAAAAGCCCTAAATTAACCGCTTTGAAACAACAAATTCCCGCAAATTTAAAAAAAACGCTGTAATTATCGGGATAGGGATACTCAAAATCAAATGCCCTGTATGTTCTGTTTTAAACACGTTTGAGACGTATTTTAAACACGTTTTAGACATGTTTTTAATTGTTAATGTTTTAAACACTGTTTCAATGAAAAAACACGTTTTGTTAAAAAAACTGTTTGTTTTAATTAAAATGAAAACCCCATTTTTTTAACAACCCTGCCCAGAACTCGCTCCCCAGAGAGAGAAAGAGAAATTCCCAAAAAAAGAACAAATAAGTAATCACAAACAACAAATTTCTAGCTTGAACGATATTCAAGAAAAAAACATTTTAATTCGACCAAACAGAGCGTTTTAAGTGATCCAGGTGTATATCTCGTAATTGTAAATTTTAACAAATAAATTGATTGTGAGTTACGTGAAGATCAAATTAATTTGACGAATAAAGCACTAATAACCTTTCTTCACACTTTTATTTGAATTTCCAAATGTACATTTCGGACACAAAGTGACCATTATCAATGGCTTAACACTGGATTTAACGGTGTTAGTCCATTGATAATGGTCACTTTGTGTCCGAAATGTACGTTTATTAATTGAAATAAATGTGCGAAGAAAGGTTATTAGTGCTTTATTCGCCAAAGTTAATTTTGACACTGACGTGTTTCAAAAGTTACAATTACAAGAAATACGACTGGATGGCTTAAAATGCTCTGATTGGGCGAATTAAAATGTTCAGGCTAGAACATTTTTGTTTGTGATTACTTATTTGTTCTTTTTTTGGAGATTTCTCTTTCTTTCTCTGGGGAGCGAGTTCTATGACACCCTGTATACACTATACATTTTCGGGCATTCGTTGTTTTTAAAAAGCATTCAATTTGAAACATTGTCCACTCGTTGATTAAGCATTAAGTAAAATTTTAAGTTTAGAAAAGCCTAAACATTTGGACGAGGAGCGTAGCGTAGGATTTGCAGGACACATAAAACACTGTAATATATAATAATATTCTAGAGCAATATTCTAAAGCCATTTTAAATTTCGCAATATTTCTCTCTTTTATACGCCTGGCGTTTTCTGTTAGATTTAAACTCAATTTCTGTTCGCATTTCACAATTTTTTAAACATACTTCAAATCAATTTTGATACAATACAATAACAACCAAAATATCGAAATAAAATAATTTCCTGTTTAACAACTGTCCATTACAGTAACAAAATTAATATGCATAAATGAAAGTCAATTTGTCTGAATGTAATAAAAAATAAGACAATGTACAATGCAGATTTTAATATTGACATTTTTACACGCTTGACTGTGCTCTAGATTAAAACAATAGTTGGGCACAGTTTATGTTCATTTGTATTCATACATTTTAATGATTTGCAATTATGACGTTGAAGATGATTCCATAAAATAATCATTTGAAATCAACATGACATAATTGATTGAATTTACGAGTAAATGTAATGTAATAATTGCATTGTAATGATGATTAATAATTTTGGCAGGCTTTCACAGCTAAATTGATTACATAAATAATTTGAAATATTGATAGATACATCTATTATATTTTTTAAGGTGAGCATTGTTGATTGGAAGCAAATGTTTTGTAGGATGTTTTTATAGAATTATTTAATTGCTGTTATTTATATTAATTTATGACTTAAAATCAATCTCACGAACATACAAATTTAAGAAATGTATGCCGTTCACTATTTCTCATATATATATATATATATATATATATATATATATATATATATATATATAAATAAATAATCTTTATTGCCAGTATAATATACAAAATTCATATAAAAAAATAGATTTAAAAAAATACAATGAGAAGAATAAAAAATATTAATGGCAATCGGCTATCGGCTATCGGCCAGCAGCCTTTCTGCCGAGGTTTTTTTTTGGGGGGGGGGATATGTTGGGGGAATGATGTAAATGAAATTATGATATCAATGTTGGTTATGGTATGTGATGAATTGAAAGACTGTTTGTGAGGAATTTTTGAATTTAGGGAAAATGTTCTCATTTCTGGGAGTGCAAAGTCGTGAAAGGATTTGAAAATTGGATTGTTTTTTGGAGAATTTTTTGGATAAATCAAGGAGACGTTAGGTAATTGGGATAACTTTTGTTCGGTTGTAAAGGAGAATATTAGATGGGTTATAAAGAGGATTGAGTGGATGACGAATTTTTGTAAGGGATCTCAGGGACGAACGTTCGCTGACTAGGATGTTGTGAAGTGTGGGATTGGGAGAAGTGAATAATAGGATGGATCCGTAGTCTAGCATAGGCCTGCATATCATTTTGTAGTTTTTTGTGGCGTTTGTTGTTGTGATACCAAGATTTTTGTATGTTAGACTACGGAAGTGTCTTGCTCTAGCAGTAATTTTATTTTTAATTATGGCTGTGTGTTTTTTAAAATTAAGTTTTGAGTCAAGGGTGATTCCAAGGTATTTTTTATGGAGAGCTGAGGAGATGGGCTTATGACAAATGGAGATGTTGACAGGAATATTGTTGCGGCGGTAAGGAATAAGGAGTTGGGATTTGTTGGGATTTATTTTTATTCTCCATTTAGCAAACCAAAGCTCGAGGGAATCTATAAGCTGCTGCAGTGTTTGTAGTGCTTTGGGTAGGTTCTTTTCATGGGTTATTAGGGCTGTGTCATCGGCGTATTGCAGGACATAGGAAGCGGGATTAAAATACATGGGATTAGAGTTGTATAGATCAATACAGAAAATGTTGTATATGGATGGGGAGAGAGGTGATCCTTGCGGAACACCTTGTTCAGGAGTGAAGGTTTGGGATGTGGTATCTTGAATTTTTACTTTTAGTGATCTATTTATTAGAAAGGTATTTAGGATAACAATTAGGTGTTTAGGTATGTTAAGGGAGTGACATTTATACAGCAGACCTCGGTGCCATACCGAGTCAAAAGCCTTTTAGGTATCTAGAAAGACATCGGCGGATGAACGTCCTTCGAGGTGTGCAGTTTGTATGTTGGAAGTTAGGATAGAAAGTGGAAGAGTGGTGGATCTGTGGGGAAGAAATCCAAATTGGTAGTTTGATGTGATATATGGGAAATTATTTTTTCTCTGGGTGATTGGTCGGTAGCTAGATACGAGGGATGGGTTTTGTTCTCTTTTGGGAATGCAAATAATTATACCAGTTTTCCAGTCAGGAGGAAAGTATTGGGAATGGTAGCAAAAGTTCAGGATTTTAAGGATATATTGGTGAATATTTTTATTGGATATTTTAAGGATATATTGGAGAGATTTTAGGATATTTCGTCGTATATGGTCGTGTCCTGGAGCAGTGTTTTTTTCCGGCATGTAATACTTGAAAATAATTGTCTTCTGTCATTTCGTCAGTAGCGGTAAGTGGGGTGTTTGAATTGAAAAAGTCTTTGTACCAGTCGTCGACGTGATTAAAGAAGTTATTGTCAAATGAAGTGTCTGTTGTGTGTCTGTAAATGTCTTTAAAATATTGTGCAAATTTGTCCGCTATTTCCTGTTAATCAGTTATTGTCTCCTTGGTCGTTGGGTCAGTAATTTCCCAATTTATCAGCAGCAACACACCGAAGATTAAAAAAAATCCTATAAATATCCCCTTCCTAACTATATACTGAAATTAATAAAATACAAAAGACAAATATACAGAGACATTCGACAGACAGACACTACAGACTTCGAACATTATTTAACAAACTCAGCAAAGACATTAAACAGTTAATAAAACAGTACAAGACGGATACCTGGTTGACAGCCTGTCAGATAATCAACAACAGCAAAGGCAAAACATACTGGACAGAAATAAATTAGTAAATACAGAAATACAAACACAATAACACTATTTCTCATTAAGCAATATATTGGTGAAATATGAATAAACTATGTGAATCTTGATGTCTTGCAGAGGATTATAGCGAATAATCTATTGACATTATATGGTATCCATGTTAATGAAGTCTCAATAAAAAATCTAAACTTTCAAATAAACACCACAAAACATCAGCACACATACAATATTAGACATTTTATAAACTATGCCTTGCCGATTCACTAAATCTGAATAATCTGCCCATCTCTGTATTTATTTATTTATTTAACGGATTCACCTTTTTTACTATTGCTTACAAAAAAAAAAACAAAAAAAAAATATATATATATATATACATATATATACAAACTTTCCAAAAATAGAATAAACGAAATGATCTAATCTAGAAATACATTTAATATTTTACATAAACGGTATGCAATCTTTGTAATTTAAATAATACTATATAATTGTTTGGTGTTGTAGGCGTTCACTTTGTGGTACATCTTAAATACACTTGTAAATAAAACACTTTTTACTTTGTTTAACCACTGGATCTTACATTTAATTGTGTGACTAGTTTCGACTATCTAGTAGTCATTCTCATACTAAAGTAAATACAAATTACACGTTAAAAACTATTTATACGGCTTCGAAGAGAGGGGTGTACATTAGGTCAACCTGGTCATTAAGAAGGGAAATTCCGGGATTAATTCGGGCCTTGTGATCAATACAATAAAGGAAATAGCATTGAATAATGGCTACACAACTTCACTAATAGACAATTTAATTCATAATTATGAAATGAAAGAGGTGCAGAAATTCTTCTACCCTAGAATTAGGTCAATAGATAATCAACATTTTAAAACAATAAGCTACTATGGTACAATAAGTTGTAAAATTAAAAACATCCTTAAAAGATGTAACATTAATGTAATATTAAAAACGCCCCATAAACTTAATAATATAATTTTCAACCCAAAAACAAAACTTAATCCCCTAGTTAGATCAGGCATTTATAAATTGAACTGCGAAAATTTATTCATGTCTAAAGGTGTGTACATTGGACAATCTGGTCGTAGAACCGAAATAAGGTTGAAAGAACACGAGCGAGCCTTTAGATTAAAACATAATAGTTCTACCTATGCTAACCATCTTTTAGAAGAGAATCACACTTTTGGCGAGGATGTGCTTTCAGTAATCCATTTTGCCGAAAAAGGTCGTAAAATGGATTTACTGGAAGCACTAGAAACACACAAGGCCCGAATTAATCCCGGAATTTCCCTTCTTAATGACCAGGTTGACCTAATGTACACCCCTCTCTTCGAAGCCGTATAAATAGTTTTTAACGTGTAATTTGTATTTACTTTAGTTTGAGAATGACTACTAGATAGTCGCAACTAGTCACACAATTAAATGTAAGATCCAGTGGTTAAACAAAGTAAAAAGTGTTTTATTTACAAGTAATACTATATATATACAAGGCAAAACATACTGGACAGACTGCTGTTGACTTGGCGGACGCAACATAGGAAATCCCATGTAAATTTTGAAATGTTCAAATTTTGGCTCCCCTATCCTTTTTAGAAACCAAATGTATTTACCTTTTTTGTAGAGGGAAAAATTCTGAATTCATTCGCGTTAACGTTTATCACATTAATAATTAAGAAAAAGTAATGTGATTTTATAAAAATAATAACATGCCATGGAAACAACAATTGCGGATGTCAAAATGGCAAAAGATATCGCTTTTTACTTTATTAAAGTAAATGTTTTCGAAATGATTTACGCTATACAAGAAAAAATCCTCCTAATAAAGGGGTATTATGCAGACCACAGTTATCACGATGTTTGCGTTATGTTTTTTGTCGTTAATTAAGTAACAGCAATATCTTGTGCTATTTTGACATCCGCAATTGTTTTATCAATTTCATGGTATGTCATTATTTTTATAAAATCACATTACTTTTTCTTGATTATTTTAGCTGTACATTTTCTGACATTCGTTGATTTTTAAAAGAGTTCAATTTGAAGCTTTAAACGAGTGTTTACCACTCCCAGACTAAGCATGAAGTAAAATTTCGAGTTTAGAAAAGCCCCGTGAAAATTTGTCGAGGGTCGCGCAGCGACCTGAGACAAATTTCTGGGCTTTTCTAAACTCGAAATTTTACTTCATGCGCCACGCGTATAAAACACAGATTTTAAGTAAAGTTAGAATATACATAAATTTGACAATATTATAGTGTTTTATACGCGTGGCGCATGAAGTAAAAATTCGAGTTTAGAAAAGCCCCGTAAAAATTTGCCTCGACAAATTTTCACGGGGCTTTTCTAAACTCGAATTTTTACTTCATGCTTAGTCTGGGAGTGGAAGACACTTGTTTAAAACTTTAAATTAAACTTAAAAAAAACAATATTTTTATAAAATCACATTACTTTTTCTTAATTATTTTAGTTGTAAATTTACTGACATTCGTTGATTTTTAAAAGAGTTCAATTTGCAGCTTTAAATGAGTGTTTTCCACTCCCAGGCTAAGCATAAAGTAAAATTTCGAGTTTAGAAAAGCCCCATGAAAATTTGTCGTGGGTCGCGCAGCGACCCGAGACAAATTTTCTGGGCTTTTCAAAACTCGAAATTTTACTTTATGCGCCACGGGTATAAAACACAGATTGTAAGTGAAGTTCGAATATACATAAATTTCACAATATTATAGTGTTTTGTACGCGTGGCGCATGAAGTATAATTTCAAGTTTAGAAAAGCCCAGAAAATTTGTCTCGGGTCGCTGCGCGACCCTCGACAAATTTTCACGGGGCTTTTCTAAACTCGAAATTTTACTTCATGCTTAGTCTGGGGGTGAAAAACACTTGTTTAAAACTTTAAATTGAACTTAAAAAAAAACATGGAATATCCGCAATTGTTGTATCAATTCCATGGTATGTCATTATTTTTATAAAATCACATTACTTTTTCTTAATTATTTTAACTTAGTAAAGTGTTAAGTGTGAACATTCATAAATTCAGAATTTTTCCCTCTACAGAAAAGCGAAATACATTTTGTGTAAAATAAATAGGAAAGCCAATTTTTGAATACTTTAAAATTAACATGCAATTTCCTATGTTGCGTCCGCCAAGTCAACACCCGGTATATATACTATATGAGAAATTACAAATTGAACGTTAAATTAATAGAATTGAACAATCGTTTTAAAAATTCTTAAAATAGGCACCTATTAATGAAGTTTTGAACTAATTAGCTGTTTACATGAACGTAAGGGCATATAAAATAAGTCAAAATCGGGATCACAATATAAAGTATTTAAGTTTCTAATAATTATTTCAAGTGGTGAAAATTATTCATAATTAGTCCGATGAAAATTGACTCGAAATATAGGAACGTTCCTAAGGTTTATATCATGCGGATACACGTTGAAATTCACTAAAGTTACGAGGCCCGGAGCATCAACATAGCTATTCAAAAGTTTTTGAGTAAAGCAGATTAATGTTATTGTATGGCGCCCCCGAATTGACTTTAGATTGATGTTCTCATTAAATCTATACGATAGATATCTAAAAAAACCTTTCTGTATCCTTTCCAATTTTAGAATGTGCACATCATAATATGGAAACCACACCGAAGATCCATACTCAAGAGTAGATCGTACAAATGAGTTGTGAAGAACCAGCAAAGTTTTCATATTAAAATGTTTACCATTTCGCATGATATAACCTAAAGAACGCATTGCCTTTCCACATACGGCCTTTATCTGCACAGAAAAATGTTCTGCACTGTCAAAATGGACACCTAGGTCATTAGTGGTATCCACTTTTTCAAGAATCACAGTATCGATCATATAATCATAATTTATATGTCTTCTGCGCGTGTTAAAATTTATTAATTTACATTCACTGATATGGAGACTTAAATCATTGTTAATACACCACTTAGACACATTGTTAAGATCCACTTGTAGTTCCTCGCAGTCCTTAATAGATTTCACTTGTAGAATTTTCATCAGCATACAGGTAACATTTGGAGAATTTTAAATAATCAGTGATGTCGTTAGCCAAAATAAGAAATAGAATCGGGCCACAGTGGCTACCCTACGGCACACCAGACGTAACCTGTATGTCATCAGACATGAAACTTCCGAGTTTGACATTTTGTATACGAGTTGTAAGGTAGGACCAAAACCAATTTAAAACACTTGCACAAAAACCATAAGCACTCATTTTTAAAAGTAAAATTGAATATTTCACTTTATCGAACGCTTTGGAGAAGTCCGTATAAATGACGTCCAATTGACCTTTTTTCTCCAATATCAGATTGAAAGCCTAATAGGTTTGTACTGGTTGATCTACCTCCATGGAGGCTGTTCCTTTACAATAATGCTGTTTGCTATCCAGAATAATTGCCGTGATATGAGTTTATCTAAAATCTTTGGAATATGTGATTGGATTGCGACTCCTCGATAATTCGAAATAACATCTTTACTGCCAGCTTTATGAATTGGAATCAAAAAACTTCTTTTCTAAATGTGTGGAAACGATTCGTGGTGAAGCGAATTAGCGAAATCTTTCATATGTAGCAATGAAGTATTTTAATAGTATTTCAAATCAAATTAAGATTCATAGCCCAAATATTTTCAAAACACGGCTTTTTGACTATTTGTTCGAGATAAAATCGATAATTAAAGGTTGCCGCTTTTACTTTTATTTTTATTCTTAGTTATATTTTATTTAATTATATTAAATATCTTGTGGTGAAGGCGGTTACTTTGTGAAACATTGTAAATATTTAAATAATTAACACTGATTTCTTTTTTGTATTCACTTTTTATTTTAAACTGTGACTACTAAGTAATTAGTGTTAATTATTTAAATAACTAATTATATTAGTTAATTTGTATTTTGTAGGATACTATTTCACTAATATACAGGGTGCCCGTATTTCAACAGAATGTATGGGAATCTCGGTTATTTGAAGAGATAGAGAGTCGGTTGAATTGGGGCAAAGTTGCGTATTTTAGGGCAGAATAATAAACAAATTTGAAATATCTTCTTTCGTTTTTGAGATATTGTCAAAAAACGGATTTTTTAAATTTCGTTTTTATTTTTTTATTCAAAAACTTTTGAATCCAGACATTTATAACTTTGACATTATAGAGTCACTTTTTAACGAGAAATCTATTAACGTATTTTATTTTAAGATAACTATAACATTTACCCAGAGACCATAGCCAACTTTTGTTTTTCTTATGGTCGTCATTTTGGATTTTTATATTTTTTGGGAGAATATTTTTTTCTAAATTCAATGATGTATCACACGTATAGTTCATTGTACATTTTATGTGTAAAATTTGGACCCATAAGTTGCTAACATATCACCCCTGAAGAAAATCTTTACTGTACTGATGATAGAAAATGTATTTGTTTATAAACGAAATACTGGTGTGACATTTTGAATCTTAATAAATTGCTTGACTGTCTTTGGACTATCATAGGATTTTGTCATATTATATCTTTATTGGCCGTGTTTCGACTATTGTGACTGTAAGTGGCTTAATTGACTGTCTTTTGACTATGCTAGAATTTTGTCTGATTATATCTCTCTATGGACTGTATTTCGGCTATTGTGATGTAATGATTGTAAGTCACTTAAATCACTATATCAAATACAGTCAATATAGTGATTTAATGACAAAATACTACTACGATACATATTTTAACAGTTGTCTGGGGTCGCGCAAACTCGAAATTTTACTTCATGCGCCACGCGTATAAACCACTGATTTACAGTAAACTTAAAAATATATAACGCTTAGATGTGATGGTAATCAATATTTATTGAGATGTAGCGAAAAATGCAAGAAATACTTTTTTTTGTGAATAGTTTTGGAATAATAATATTGAAAGTAGAATAAATTTTGTTTGTGCAACTTTTCCATACTGTTGATATTTAAGTCATCATACCTTTGTGTGATAATCGATACTTATTATTATTATTACAAAAGATTAACAGTTATTAATTAATTTTGATTGCTAACAATGATTGGCTGCTGTCGATATTTGATTGATTAATAGATATGACTTCATTGTGTTCAAGGCACTCTTTGCAAAGAAGAAAATATTATAATTTTAAATATCAAATCTTATATAAATTATGAGTGTAATATATCACTGAGTTCAGAAAAAATATTCTTTCAAAAAATATGAAAATCCAAAATGGCGCCCATAAGAAAAACAAAAATTGCCTATGGTCCCCGATTAAATGTTATAGTTATCTTAAAAAAAATATGATACTAGATTCCTCATTATATTGTCAATGTTCTAAATATCCAGATTCAGTATTTTTTGTAATAAACTAATAAAAACGTTTTTTCAAAAAAAACAGTGTTTGTTGATAACTCGAAAACAAAAAAGGTATTTCGCAACTTTGCTCCAAATTTGCTCTCTATCTCTTAAAAAAACTGAGATCCCCATGCATTCTGTCGAAATACGGTATGTGGTGCTACTTGTTATTTATTTTTGAAAATAAAGAGTTTAACAAATTATATCTATTCAAATTGAAATTTCGATAGCGTTAAAATAATTGCCAATAAAATTAATTGCATCATAAATAATCTCGTTGATATTTACGTCAACGAAATTAATCTTTAATGTAGCGTTCATAACTTGTAAAACGCATGTCGTCTCAAAGCAATTTGTTAGGTGACACTTGATTGATGCAGAGCATGTTGATGCGTTCAAACATCCATAACGCAACAAGCTTTATCGCTCTGCAACAATACACAATTTCATGTTACGTCTAACTTGAATTTAATTACAAGCATATTCTGCGGGTAATTATTAATTTCCCTTCCTCTCAGCACACTGACATTTGTAACAATAGAAGATCGATATCAATTTATAACTGATTGTCTTGATTGTATTTGCAGCAAGTGTTAAAAGACATGTTGGAATGTGATCATTTATTAATTGCAGTTGTGTTAACTTTTATTTAAAGTATAAAAATTAAGCACACAAAATATGTTATAGTTTCAAACAGACATGATGAGTTTTCTAGTTACCAAAGTACAGGGACATTTTCTATTAAGTATACATACCACGATTTTTCAATGTAAATTTTCAGACAATCGTTGTTTTTAAAAATCTTTTAATTCGAAGCTTTTAACGAGTGTTTTCGATCCCAAATTAAGCATAAAGTAAAATTTCGCTACGCGACCAAACCAAATTTTCAGGCTTTTATAAACTCGAAATTGTACTTCATGCGCCACACTCAGTCATTTAACTATTTTAGGAATTTAAAAGCATCTGGATATTTCGGGAATAAATTCTTAAAAAATTCAATTTTCGTAATCTACCTCCTATGAAAATTCCATTTTTCTAAAATACTGAATGTTAGAATTTTATTTTTAAAATTATTAAAACTGTTGTAATTAATTCAACTCTTAATCAATTTCAAAATTTTGCGTAAACTGCAGGAGCAAAATTACTTTTTTGACAATGTACTATTTACCGACGAATGTACATTTCATAAGAACGGCTTCGTGGGAAGACACAACTGCCATTACTACCATACTGAAAATCCTCATTGGATAAGACCTTTAGACCATCAGCACAGGTAGTCTTTGAATGTATGGGGTGGTATCATTGGAAGATACGTTATCGGACTACACTTCTTCCATGAAACTTTGAATGGAGATAATTATCTGCATTTTCTACAAAATGATTTGCCTGAAATGATTGACAATTTACCACTTGCTATAATTCGACAGATGTGGTACCAACATGATGGAGCACCCGCTCATTACGGGAGGGACGTAAGGGAGTACCTCGATGGCAAATTTCCAAACAAGTGGATTGGAAGAGGAGGTCCAGTACCATGGCCCGCTCGATCACCGGAATTAACAAAGCCTGACTTCTTCTTGAGGGGTCATGTTAAGCAGCTTGTTTACCAGGAACCCCCAACTACTCGGGAAGATATGATGTACAGAGTGCTTGATGCTTTTCAAAGCATCAACGAAAACGTGTTGACCAATGTGAACAGTTCTTTGCTAGAGCGATTGCGCGTTTGTCATCGTGAGGCTGGTGGTTATACATATAGAACACCTAATTTAATGATATTTTCATTATCCACTTTTCTTGATAGTATTTGTTATTACTTGTTGTTTATTATTAATTGTTTAATTAGTTTGTTTCGTTCCATACTGAAATCCAATGAGGATTTTCAGTATCGTAGTGTATCGTTTCTTCCTACGAAGCCGTTCTCATCAAATGTACATTTGTCGGTAAATAGTGCATTTCAATAGTCACTTTGTTCCTGCAGTTTACGTAACGCCTATTCATAAAAATGTATCTGATTGTTGGAGTCAGCTTCATTTAGTTCCTGGACTAGCTGAACATGATACGGATTAAACTTGTTTTTACGCAACATTCTCGAAACCGAAGTTTGGCTTATTTGCAATTCGAGAATTATTCTTGTGGTACTTAAATGGGGATCTTGGACAACAGCAGCAGCTACTAATACTTGGTTTTCTTCTCCCAGTTCGCTAACAGTTCTCAAACTGATGAATGCTGTTGGGCACACATGTAACTAACTTTAATAAAGCTGTTTTATTGTTATTGTATGTATTTTATTGAATTTGGCTCTTAAGAGATAATCTAGTTAACTTTAACCAGTTACGTAGTTTGAATATGTAATTTTCTTTTAAAACCTTAAAATCCATAGAAGACGTAAAATAAAATTTTTGAGTCAAGAATGTTACTATCATAATCATTACCCAAGGTGCAAACCATCAACCCATTCTTATTAGAAAAACATTTTCTGACATTTGTCGGACTAGCGAGTCAAAACAAAATCACCAAACGTCATCAGTATCCAGGGCTAACGCGATAATACGAAATGTATTAAAATTTTTACAAAATCGCAAATTTGTCAATAACTGTTGGAAGGATATGGCAAACCGGTATCAATAAAAAGGAAATTTAATTTCGCATCAGATAAAGTGTCACAAGATAAGATGGTTCCATTTAAAAACATGAAGTTATGCATGTTTGAAGTACTGAAGAAATCGTCGACGGACTCGGTTCAATTTAGAAAATCTGACAAAAACTTAAACAAATACTACATTTCTTCCCGAATTCAAAACCGTAAGCCGCACAACACTGACTTATTTCGTTTTGAAGATATTGTTAATGGCGTCGAGCTCTGAAATCGTCAAATTTATCAAAAAAAAAAAAATGAAATAACTTGAAAACGGTTCAACTAAAACCCAATGTTGTGCGAATAAACTCATGTTTATTTTTAACGAGCAATCCAAAAATGTAAAAACATATAGGGTGTTCTATTTATAATAAGGAAGTTGGTGTTTACTTCCGGTATAACCGCAAGGCCGCCATATTTAGCAATGATTTTGGATTATGAAAAACTTGATTCTGAACAACTTTTATTTGAAACTTTTTTTGCTATTTTCAACGATACGTCCACTATAGACCGATTTCCGCTTAGTGACTCACCCTGTTTGTAACATCAGGTGGTTTGTATATTAAAGATATTATGTATTTGTTGCTTTTTATTAGGGACGTAATTATTTGAATGTTATATTTTGTGATGTTAGTTAATGTTTCGTATGCTATACCCTAAACTTGGCCGCTCCTTATAGCGGCCCCCCACTAAGGTTATACTGGTGCAATTAAATCTATTAATGTTTACATGTTTTCTTTATTTCATCTCACTGTGCCCGCCGAATTTCAGAAGTTGCCCAAGTAACAGAGAACCACATGTACACCTTGTTGTTATTATAATTTAATTCTGCTTTTTAGAATAATAGAGAAATTCTAATACTAAAGAGGATATTTATTTTATCTTTATATCTTTGATTAATCATCGCCGAGTGGATGCTAAACAATAAACGTGATTACGCTTTGAATATCTAATTAGGCTCAACATTAAATAAATTATTCACGGCCCGGTGAACTGATTGCGACTTGGATAATTAATTTTGGTCGAGAACACGCCTACCAACTTTACCGCTCGATACATAATAAAGTTTGTTATTCATGCTGCTATAATAATCGGCGGAAAGATTAATTATGTCATACATAGTATTAATGATGTTTATTAAATTATTTTATACGCGCATCATATGATTATTATATTACATATAATATAACTCATACGAGACGAGTTATGAATAATCATTTTATAGTTAGCATAAGTTAATCAAAATAATTTAAATAAATCGCTTATAATTATATCCTCTAAGTATGTATGAATATAATTAATTATTATTTTGCACCAACTGTTATTTAAGTAAAGAGTGCTCAAATACTCTTACGTTTAGAGTAAGCTGTAATTCACAAAACGTATGTCTTTATTGAGACGCTAAGAGATATTAAGAGGGCCAATTTTTGCTGGTTGTGTGTTTTTGGGATACGAGATGGCGCAGAAATAGCAAAATTGCAAAAAGTTGTTTTGACTATGTATTGGTTTATAGTGCCTGCCGAATTTTATCACAACGAATAATAAAAATGATGAGTGCGGAGCGCGTTCTTTGTTTGTTTACATAGCGCCGTGCGAATGAAAGAATGAATGGGTATTGAATTACAGAAGATACAAGTAAACTGGATAAATATTCACGATTTTAATTTCTATCAACATACATACAACTGTATAACGAAACAGATGCCGTTTTAGTTTGATATTTCATATAAGTATATACAGGGAGTTTTTCTTTAAAGTATACGTATTTTAAATTCAGATTATTTTCTTTAAATATTTAGATATTCGTTGTTTTTTTTTTTTAAAGAGTTCAATTTGAAATTTTAAACGAGTGTTTTCCACTCCCAGATTAAGCATGAAGTAAAATTTCGAGTTTAGAAAAGCCCCGTGAAAATTTATCTCGGGCTTTTATAAACTCGAAGTGTTACTTTATGCGCCACCGGTACAAAACACTGATGCAATGTACAGTTTAGCGGTGTGTTTTGAACTTCGTAATGTCAGTGTTTTGTACCGGTGGCGCATGAAGTAAAATTTCGAGTTGAGAAAAGCCTGAAAACTAAATTTTTAGGCTTTTCTAAACTCGAAATGTTACTTCATGCTCCACGCCTATAAAACACTGATTTATTGTGAAGTCAAAATAGCTATTTCTTTTTTTATTACCTGAAGTTGCTCGTTTATATAAAGAATAAATATTTGCTTAAATTAAAAGCTAAAAATATGGTTGAGAACCTTTCCCTGGTAAGAAATAGTTTATTTTAGACAAAAATGGCGGAAAGTTTATAATTTTGCCCATACAAGCAACTTTGTGTTATAAAACCGTGCAAGGGTATTCAGAGCCCAGGCCTAGTGGGAAATCCTCCTCGGGTTACACAACAAACTATATTATAGTGATTAACTGTTGTAGACGATAAATAATCATAAAAAAGTTGATAAATTTCATTGCTAACTATTGTTGGTGTTTGCATTGTGAATTAAAGTTGAAAGATTATTAAAGTCCAGCAACAATTTCCCACAGAATTATTTATACCGAGAAATGGCTTTTTAATTGTATATTTTTTTGAACTTATGTAACGCAATCTTCACCGAATCAAAAGAAGAAAGTACCAGTTTAATTAATATTTAAAGTAAGAGCGAAAATTATCACTTATCAAAACAATGAATTAATTATTGAAAGTCTCGTCACTTTTTATTCTATATTTTATTGTAAAAAAATATAACTTATGCGAATGTAGCCATTCCCTCCAATCAGAATTGCTTATTTCCAGGGTTGTTAAATAAACATTTTTTTTTTTCATTTTAATTAAAACAACAAGTTTTTATTACAAAACGTGTTTTTTTTATTGAAACAGCGTTTAAAACATTAACAATTAAAAATATGTTTAAAAGATGTTTAAAACACGTTTAAAACGTGTTTAAAACAGAACATACAGGGCATTTTTCTTTTGAGTACACATATTCCGATAATTAGAGCGTTTTTTTTTTAATTTGCGGGAATTCGTTGTTTCAAAGCGGTTAATTTAAGACTTTTAACGAGTGTTTTCCACTCCCAGACTAAGCATGAAGTAAAATTTCGAGTTTAGAAAAGCCCCGTGAAAATTGGTCGAGGGACCCGAGACAAATTTTCTAGGCTTTCCTAAACTCGAAATTTTACTTCATGCGCCACGCATAAAAATACTGATTTACAGTAAAGTTTGAAACACACACACATACAACAACGATTATAGGAAACCTCATATGCGTTAGAGTTATTGGGTTGCCTATAATCATTGTTTTAAACAATTTGTTCAGCGCAGAATTTGACTCACGTTTTATTTACATCTACATATTAGATTTCTAATGCCGTATATTTTAAACTTTACGACATTTTAGTGTTTTATACGTGTGGCGCATGAAGTAAAATTTCGAGTTTAGAAAAGCCTAATTTGGATTGGCCGCTCCGCTTCGCTACGCGGCCAATACAAATTTTCAGGCTTCTATAAACTCGAAATTTTACTTCATGCTTAGTCTGGGAGTGGAAAACCCTCGTTTAAAGATTCAAATTGAAATCTTTTAAGAAAGCAACGAATGTCGTATAATTTACAGTGTATACATATGTATACCTGAAAGAAAAATTCCCTGTATTTAAATATCACATTTATGCACAGACAGTTGTGATATTTTATATATATGTTATTACCCTCACAATTTAAGTATACAAATTAAGTTCTAAACGCGCTTAGACTGTGATGTTGAAACATGTACTTTAAATTGAACGGAATCGGGGGGAATAACACTTTATACTTGTTTGATTGAACTTTGGTTACTAGTGGAACTCATGTATTTACCAAAGAAATTAGTAGCGCATTGTTTTTGCAAACACACATTTATATTTACTTTATAAGAAGATTTGCTCTAATTATAATTGATTCAAGACAGAAAAAAGTGTAAACCGTTATGTTTTCAAAATTCACTTCTCACACTATATTGTAATTGATTACATTATTTGAACAGGATATACTTTCGGTAATGAAACCAAAAAAAACAACTTGGTAAATAATAGATATTCTAATGGTGTTCAATATAAATGCGGAATGAGGAAGAAGCCATTAGCCAATAAAACAATAAACCAATTTCTTGCGCCTGGGAATTCTTTTATATTCCATTGTGACAGGCCGTGGCGGCGAATTTTTTTATTCTAAAGCTTGGTATGCAAATTAGACGGCGATTATTCCAACAATGCCGTCGTTGAAAATTTCACCACGCATGTTTAACGATTTCCTAGGAGACAGACGGAAAGATCATCAATTTCTCTTGTGTCAATTCTTAACAATACACACACAAATCACATACAATAAAGTCGGTCAACGACGTATTAAATTTTTACCGCGATGTCATTGAATGAAATATACGTGCGCAGATTGAGTTGTTGACACTAGTGCGCAGATATAATGAATGAACATTTACAGCTTTGCTAATACATCGTAGTAAAGAGTTTTATAACCTATACAAAAATTAAAACACGCTTAGTGGAGTTTAGCAACAACGTATTTTTTTGGTCTTATTTTCTAATCCATATTTTACCAATAAAGTTATAATAAAAGTAATTGTTGTCCCATCAAATTTAGAAAATAGTTCTATTTAAAACTTTCTGAGGAGAAATAATATGTCCCCCCTCATGTAACAAATATATAGTGGATTTTTCTTTTAAGTATACATATCCCCAGTTGCGAATCGACGCCACCGCGAGCCTGGGTTCGAAATATTTTTGCGGTCGTCACAATATTTGTGGTGTTGTATCAATTGCCTTTAATTCTGTAAATCTGGTATCTGGTACCATTGCTGCACTGCACTATCCTCAGATCAACCATCGCACCTTTTCTAGGTAGTCCAGTATTACTGAGGTGGGCAAATATCTGATGATGTCTATCGTCGGCCCTCTTTCACTCAGTATGGATCCTCTCGTAGACGAGAGTGCCGGGCATTCGCTGAGGATGTGCCTGGCAGTCTTGTCTTTCATTTCACACCCTCTACAAGATGAGGAGTCAACTATCTCCATCTTGTATAAGTGTCCATTGAGCCCGCAGTGACCGGTTAGAGCAGCGGTTATCCGTCTGAGGTTCCTTCTGATCATCTGCAGGTACTGTTTAGCTGAACTCTCGTTGGGGTACAGTAATGTCTCTTTCGAGAGTTTGCAGCTTTCCGTATCATCCTAACGCTTCCTCAATTTACTAAGTGTGTTGGAATGTAACATGTTACATAGTGACAGGGGTGTCAGTTGCACTAGCGGCTCCGGTGAGATGACGTTCATCCCAGTCGCTGCTCTGGCCATTGCATCAGCCCTCCTGTTACCTATGTTCATATCGTGCCCCTTCACCCAGCAGATTTCAATGTTATTATGCATTGCTGCCTGCCGTAGTTTTTTATGGCACTCAAGTGTTGTCTCTGAAGTAGTGTATTAGGATCAGTATGGCTTCATTTAACAATAACAACAAGTGGCGGAAGGCATAGCATGACCTCCATCGCCTTTGTCGGAGTTGTGTGCATGGCGCCTGTTACACTTAAACAGACTGTCCGCTGCACTAGTGCTAGTCTCTTTATCGTCGTTACTTGTTTGGTCCTGGGCTACCAAATTAAAGCTCCATGTATTAGCATAGGCCTTATGACAACTGTGAACAGCCACATCGCCGTGCGCGGTTTCAGCCCCAAGGTTTTCCCCACTGCCAAAAGGCTCTTATAGCTTTTTCAGTTTTGATTTCGATGTGCGTTTTCCAGCTCAGTTTCCTGTCGAATGTAATGCCCAGGTATTTTACCTCGTCGCTGTACTGCAATATCGTATTCAATAGCTTTTTTGCTCTTTTCATCACCTTCCTTTTCTTGGTGAACATGATCATCTCCGTTTTAGCCGGATTTACCGACAAGGAGTGATCATTGCACCACCGCGAAACTGTATTTAGAACTCCCTGCATTTGATTAAAGAAAGAGTCTTCGAATTTGCCGCGTACTATAATGGCTAAGTCGTCAGCATAGGCTGTCACAAAGAAACCTAATTGCTGAAGTTGTTCTAGGAGGCTGTCCAGCACCAACTTCCATAGTAAAGGAGATAGGACACCTCCCTGTGGACAGCCTCTGTCAATCTTGCAGGTGATGACCAATCAGTTGGCAAGTGCATTACCAATCCAGTCACACATTTTTTTGGTACTCCGCGCTTGTTTAGCGCGTTTCTTATCTTCGGTATGGTCGTTTTATCAAACGCACCTTCGATGTCAACAAAAACACCCAGGGCGGATTCTTTATAATCCACTGATCTCTGGATTCTACTCACTACGTTATGTAGGGCTGACTCGGTGAATCTTCCCCGTGTGTAAGCGTGTCGCGACGGCATCAGCGGTTGACTTATAAGTGCTGACGTCCTTATATATCTCTCACATATTCTTTCCAGCGTTTTCAAGAGAAAGGCAGAGAGTGAGATTGGTCTGTATGCCTTGGGTGCAGTATAGTCTGCTCTACCAGGCTTTGGTATGAATACAACCCTTACTTATTTCCAGACCTCTAGGACATGTCCTAGCACTAGACTGGAACGGAACAGTATCACTATGTGCTCAAGTAGTGCATCCTGTCCCCACTATAGTAGGGCGGGGAATATGCCGTCCGGTCCAGGTGCTTATAGGCGGAGAGCTGTTTATTGCCATTAGAGTGTTTTCCTCGTTAACCACCTTCTGGACTAGTTGCCAGTCTTCCAATCTTATAGAGGTGATTTTAGGTTCTTCCCCGACGTTCCTATTTAGTATAGTGCAGCCCGGGAAGTGTGTGTTGAGCAGTAGTTGGAGACTCTCGTGGAGGTCGTCGGTCCTCCTTTTTCAGGATTCCCACAGATTGTTTATGGTCCTGTGAATGAGCCTTCTTGAGTCTGCTAACTATACCTTCACAGAAAGCACGCCTTGATGCTCGTTGACATTGCCTTATGAGTTTTTTTGTACTCTCTAAGGCGGGCCTTATAAACGGCCCAGTTGGAGCACAGTTTGGAGCGTTGAGCTCTATTAAATGCTTTCCTAATCTCATCTTTTAGGGAGCCGAGATCGGGGCACCACCATGGAGTGGCTCTCCCTGTCTCTGTTCTCCTTGTAAGTGGGCAGGTCAATTTATATGCCTTCAGGATCTTTGTCTGCACTTCCCACGCGAGGAGGTCAAGGCTCTCATAGTCCTTCGGGCATTGTGTTCTGATGTCCTGCAGGCCCTTGCCGAGACGCACGATTCGGTAAATTTGTAAATAAAAATTAAGTTTGTTTCAGAGGCAAAAGTCATTAAGTACGTATATGGGCAGTTTTTACAAATTTCCTAAAAATTGTTAGTAACACTGGGCAACAAGACATTTGTTTATAACAATTGTTTCTTCTGAAATGAAGCAGGCTATGACATTGATTGTTGCCAATATTTTATTTGTTCAACTGTCAACATTTTGTTGAGTAAATATTTTTTCAATAAATCAGTGAAAATGTCGACATGGGAAGTTTGTAAACAATCTAGTAAAAATTATTATTACGTGTGTACCGGCCCCTCTGAAAATATTTAGGTGAACGTGGGAGGTGGGTTTCAAAACAATTTATTTATGATTAAAAACTTAAAATTGATTTTAATAAAATAAATATTGATAATAATAACAAAAATAAATGTTAATTGGTGTTTACCATACAAACGTAATATTTCCCTTTCTTTTTGTTTAATTAAAGATAATTCCGAAATAAAAAAATTAAATACCTAAGAACAAAATAAATACTTAATTCTAAGTAAAACGTTGAGCGCCACCCAAGGGCACTGCCTTCAGACGGAATCAAAATTAGATGTTTCAAAAAATAATGAATGTATAATAAAATAATATAATCAAAAAAATTCCTCCCTAGACGATCGTGACGAGTGTTAAATTATTTGATGCAATCAAATTTGCAAGATAACCGCACATCCTACATAAAACTTTTCAATGCGCTATCGCAATTCAAAAAAAATGTCAACAATATTCCTGACCTTATCTTTAGCCTTGTGAAGTGTTGGTGACACATACATATGCCGGAATGCGACGGTACAGGATGCGCCTGCGTAGATCGACGGATGGCCTCCGATTGGTAGCGGCGGTAGCGGCGGTCGGTAGCGAAGGCTAACGAACGGCAAGTTCGGCAAGGTATGCGGTATTTGCGGCAGCAGCCGTCGGTAGGTGCGTGCTGTAGGGCGGTGATTGGTGTAGTTTCCAAAGCTCTAGTATTCAGATGTACTACTACCAGAGAGCGGTCGCCATTTGCCAATCGACAACACGATACGTCCCTATCAACAAACTCACGGCCGGCAACGGTAAAGCAGGCCCGAAAGTACCCGCCTGTTGATCTGATTTAATCACGAAATTAGCACACTTACGTTAAAGAAATATTAAGCTTACCTTAGCGATAAATTCCGCCACAAATATTAATAAATTCGCAGTCCTTTTGAGGATTCGCCACCATCTTTCTTCGCTACGGCAAAAGACCGAATTTTCTGCGCGCGCAAATTGGTCTTAAACCACCTTCGCGGATTTATCACCCGTACAATACTAAAACGTAGGCAACCCGATCAGCGTCTCAATTTAAAACCGTTACACGTGTATGGATTATAGATTGTAACATTCATGTTTTTATACCTTTAGGATAGTAGAGCAAACAAAAAACAATACCTTACACGCGACTGGCATCTTAGAAACAATTAATTCCTAGTCAAGAGAACGTTATTCCTACGCCTTTAATTTCCATAAACGAAAAAGAATAAACTTTGCAAACATACAAATGAATTTGTTGTGATTCCATTGGTGGATATCAAAACTGTAAATAATTTCTATTTTTAAACTTATTAATTTATTTATACCAATACGCTATCTTCCTGAATATTCATGTAATCATGTTTTTATTACAACAGTACGTTGATTATAAAGAATTACGACAAAATAGACGAATTTTTGTTTTAAGTATACATCTTCGTTAATTTTCAAAAGTTTAATTCGAAGCTTTTAACGACTGTTTTCCACTTCCAGACTAATCATGAAGTAAAATTTCGAGTTTAGAAAAGCTCCGTGAAAATTTGGCGAGGGTCGCGCAGCGACCCGAGGCAAATTTTCTGTTCTTTTCTAAACTTGAAATTTTACTTCATGCACAACGCGTATAAAACACTGATTTCAAGTAATGTTCAAAATATTCTTAGAAGTACTTTACTTTCTTTTACCGCTTTTATTTAAACTTTTAAATGAAGTGATAAAACAAAGTTAAGTGTTTTATTATTATTTCATACAAAGATGAACCACAAAGTGAATGCTAACCAAATCAAAGATTTTAAAATATTATTGTTTAGCAGTATATTTATAATCCTGCTTTAGCAGTTTATTTTTAATTCTGATTTAGAAGTATATTTAGAACTTCACTAGAAATCAGTGTTTCATACGCGTGGCGCATGAAGTAAAATTTCGAGTTTAGAAAAGCCCAGAAAATTTGTCGAGGGTCGCTGCGCGACCCTCGTCAAATTTTCACGGGCTTTTCTAAACTCGAAATTTTACTTCATGCTTAGTCTGGGAGTGGAAAACACTCGTTAAAAGCTTCGAATTAAACTCTTCAAAATTTACGAATATGTATACTGAAAAGAAAAATTCCTTGTACATTACATATGAACAAACTGGATTGCTTTTTACGCTTATTTTAAAATAATTATTATTGAAGAAATACTTTTTGTTTTATTGGCATTCAAACACAGGGGCTATAACTTTTGAAACGGACATTAGGTTAATTAATGGGCCCGTTCATCAAAATGTTCAACATTCAACATCTTTGGATTTGTTTGTGATTTATGTTGGTATCTAATGAACGCTACTACGGTCGGTTTGTACGATTGCAAATATCCCAACTACGTTCACGATTAACAATCCGATCATCAGAGAATTCCCCAACAGTTGTCAGTAAATTTCCAACAGTTGTCTCTGATGAACCAATGGCTCATTGTCGGAAGAATCCATGATGTTTAATTTAGGAATAGAAGCATCTTCTCAAATCCAGTTTAAATTGCAATCTTTGGAAATATTTTCACAATTTAAATATTTAAATAAAAACACAAATATAACAGCTTTCTAATTTCCCAATATATTTCTTAATTTTGATTGCACCAAGCCAAATGATGAAACATTTCTATAAAATGCCACTGTTTTTGCATTAACTGTTAGCAATTATTCAATTAATAAAAAAAAACTGCAATTGGGAATATTTCGAAAAACTATGGAATACCCGACGACGTGCAATTTAATTGCTTCATGCTTAACCAACGAGCGAAAACATCCGTTAGCAGCTTAAAAAACCTGTATGTGACTTTTAAACCTACAATATATATACAAGAAAAATAAATACCCTGTAAAAATCATCACATATTAACCCTTTCGGCCCTGACGGTTGCATTTGCCACCACTAAAATTTGGTAAACATACTTTATCTTTTAAATATACATACATGTATGCATGAACTGTAACTTTTCCCATAATCGTTTGTTTTTTAAAATAGTTTAATTGAAAGTCTTAAACAAGTGTTTTCCACTCCCAGAATAAGCATAAAGTAAATTTTCGAGTTTAGAAAAGCCTGAAAATTTGATTTGGTCGCGTAGCGTAACCAAATTTTCAGACTTTTCTAAACTCGAAATTTTACTTCATGCGCCACGCGTATAAAACACTGATTTTACGTGAAGATCAAAATATTCTACTACAGCAGTGGTCTAAAAATGTGTATTCTAAAGATCACATCACAATCGGTGTTCAGTACGCGTGGCGCATGAAGTAAAATTTCGATTTTAGAAAAGCCTGAAAATTTGGTCGCGTAGCGCGTAGCGGTCGGTCGACCCAAACCAAATTTTCAGACTTTTCCTAAACTCGAAATTTTACTTCATTCTTAATCTGGGAGTGGAAAACACTCGTTTGAACGGTTAATTTGAAATATTTGTAAAAACAACGAATATCTGATGATTTACAGCGTATACAGTATATTGAAATATGTATACCTTAAAGATAAACCCTCTATATATATCTAAGATACTAATAAATAATATGCAGTATACAAAACATTTTTTGGGCACTAGGGCTAAAAGGGTTAAAAATAAAACATTATTAAATTATAACATTCTATTACACAATCTCTCTAATGATCAACTTTATTGTAATTAACGTTCAACTTCTTAATTTATTTCTCAAAGATTTACCCGTCCAATTATTTACTGGCGGATTTAATTAAAAACTCTTTGGGGCCCGTAAAGTAGCGATAATTTATTGAAACATTCTCGCATAAACTTGAGGCCCTCTAACTGATGAAGCGCGTCCGAAAGTTCTCGTACTCGCCGAAGAGAGCAAACACAAATTTATGCCGAACAAATACCGAATTTCCAAAGTTGGACACGTAGGATCGTCTTGCGAAATTTTATCGGGTCTTAAAAGTCGAAAGCAACGACAGTAAGAAGAGCTCAAGTGAAGGGTATGTCAATATTTATCAGGTTATTGTAGGTAAAATCAATATGAAAGTGATTTTGTGAATAAATAAGGTAGTGTTTATATAATACACAAATTCTAATAATGTAAATCAAGAAAATTCCCACTAGATTTAAAAAAAAATCTTTTTAAACTGAATTTTTTTTTGTTAAAAATATCATAACATAACATAATAATAAAGTCCAATATTTTATCGTTTTAATAATAAGAGTAGTTAATTTTATAGCATTAACGACTTATCCTTTAAACTAATAGTTACATTTTTAATATAAAGATTTATAATAAAAATGTAATTATTCAGGGCGCCAATTGGATATTTGGGTCCAGGCGCAAGTTTTCCTTACTGCGGCGCTGATTCGGATTTAAAAAATAATTTAAGATAAACTGTAATTCTTAAATACTTAATTTAAATAAAAATGTCTTCTTTATAATCTCACTTAACAAGCAGGATTATAAATTAATTACACCGAATTCAACACTGTCTGAAAATTGCGTAAAGTCTAACGAGGGTAACACTTCACTCCTATCCTTTGCGTCTTGATTTATGTTATAAAATTTCCCGTCTCTGTAATTTAAGATGTTAGAATGGTATCATTTGCGAACGCGGGAATAATTCGTTACAGATTGCCCGGATTCATTCCGGTTCACAGATACTGCCTGGATAATTTTGAATAATAGCTTCTATCCGATAAAATGCTGCACTGCACTAAATTTCTCGCATATTGCAAGGGAGTGCGCATTTTTCAACCAAGCAAAAAGTGTGTATTATGTAGGTGTGTGTATATGTATGCCTGCCTACGTGCCTGGAATGGGAGTTCGTGTGTGCGAATACATTGCGGTTTTAATAAATCATCGTTTCATCAGTGGAAAGTTGGGAACTGTCATCAAAAATGTAATGAAGTGTTTAAGTTTTAGAAGAAGGATTGTATTTTTTGTATAATTTCAAAAGAAATACGGAAAATATAAGACAGCAGAATTATGGATTAGAAATGTACGGACTTTTTTCGGTAATTCCGTAAATTTAGGAATCAAGACCGGTTAACCGATCATTTTCCGGAAATTTACAATATCGTAGTTTTAGTGATAAGTTATAAAATGCATGGAAAATTAATAGCTTTAATACAGGGGTGTCTAACCTTTTACCTTCGACGAGTTGTATTGGGTCGCAATAAGTGAAAAGCAAAAGAAAAACAGTTCACTTTTTTGCACTTACAATAAGTAAAGAGGAAAAAACAAACATTTATTATTAACACTAATAATTAGATTATTATCTTAAGGCTAACCATAAAATGAAATATAAATATGATAAATATAAGTACACAAAAGAGTAAAAACAAACAACACATTTAAGTACAAACAAAAGATTAAAATATGCTGACTATACACCGTACATATACTTCTTAATATCACGTTATTAGTAGTGCTCTGATTTCTAAGCAAACAGCTTTAACTGACCCAGTAAAATTCCAACTATTTTTTCCCTACCACAAAATCACTCCCAGATCACCATATGTATCCCTTAATAACACTCCAATTCTCCCAGTATATTCCTGTAAATACCTTGGTGTCCTATTTGACTCAAAATTATCCTTCAAACCACTCATACTCTCCAAAAAATCCAAAATAAGGGCGCGGCACTTCACTAACATATAACAATTAAGGCATTAGAAAAGCCTGAAAATTTGGTTTGGTCGTGTAGCGAAAAATGTTTTGCACACTGCATGTTATTTATTACTATCACAGAGTTTTTCTTTTAAGTATACATATCTCAATACAGTATATTAAATCAAAAACTCTGTGATAGTAATAAATAATATGCAGTGTGCAAACCATTTTTCGCTACACGACCAAACCAAATTTTCAGGCTTTTCTAATGCCTTGATTGTTATATGTTAGTCCTTTGAAGTGCCGCTGTATATTTTCAGATATTCGTTGTTTTTACAATTATTTTAAATTGAACTTTAAAACGAATGTTTCCACTAACAGATTAAGCATGAAGTAAAATTTCGAGTTTAAAAAAGCCTGAAAATTTTATTTGGTCCAAATTTTCAGGCTTTCCTTAACTCGAAATTTTACTTCATGCGCCACGCGTACTTAGCGCTGATGTGATGTGATGTTCAGAATACACGTTTTTTAGCATACTGCTTTAGTAGAATATTTTAAACTTCAACTAAAATCAGTGCTTTATGCGCATGGCGCATGAAGTCATATTTCGAGTTTAAAAAAGCCTGAAAGTTTGGATTTGGTCGCTACCGTGACCAAATCAAAATTTTTACCTTGTGCTTAACTAAGGAGTGGAAAACAGTATTTTGTATAATATTGAAAACTTTGATAAACACTCGCCCTTTTAGTTTAGAAAAAAACAATTGACATTTTCTTTTAGATACTTTATGGATCACCATGTATAAAAGCAAACAGGTCCATCTTGTTGATCTATCTCGTCGAAATAGCCGAAATGCATGTATTATCCTATTCTGTAGCTCGAATAGTTTTTGAGTTATAACGTTTTTTGTCAAAATTGAAAAATGTCGAGAATTTACACGAGTGCGCTCGTTTTTTTTGTATTTCGCAAAAGTTGCGAATAACTCAATAACTAATGGAAATACAAAAAAATCGTTAGAATGAAAATTTAAGATAATACAATTTTTGACAATTTTTCTATCTTTAAGTTTTTTCGTAGTTTACTTTTTTCTTGATGAAAACGATTGTTTTTGAAAGATTCGTAAAAACTTATAATTTTTATAAAATCATGGAATAACTTCTTAGAACTGTTTATTGGAATTTGTGTATGTTTTTTTAACTTCGGGATAAATTAGCGTTTTACGCGCGTGGCGCATGAAGTAAAATTTCGAGTTTAGAAAAGCCTGAAAATTTGGTTACGCGACCAAAGGCTTTTCTAAACTCGAAATTTTACTTCATGCTTAGTCTGGGAGTGGAAAACACTCTTATACATAATATTGATAACTTTGATAAACACTCCCTTCTTGATTTAGAAAAAGAACAATTGACATTTTCTTTTAGATACTTTATAGAATACTCTGTATAAAAACGCCCATCTTGTAGATATCGCCGAAATAGCCGAAATGCATGTATTATACTTTTCTGCAGCTCGAATAGTTTTTGAGTTATAAATTGTTTATGAGTTAAAATTGAAAAATGTCGAGCATTTGTGCGAGTGCGCTCGGTTTTTTTGTATTTCGCAAAAGTTGCAAATAGCTCACTAACTAATAGGAATACAGAAAAATGGTTTAAACAAAAGTTTTAGATAACAAAATTTTAAACAATTTTTCTATCTTCAAGTTTTTCGTAACTATCTTCTTTCTTAGAGAACAATGACAGTTTGTTGAAAGATTCTTAAAAACTTGTAATAGGTCAGTAGGGGTCATGTGCAAATATTATTTTTGACGAAATTAAATTAAAATATTAATACAAAAATCACCCAAGAAAATAATAAAGAAAAATCAACATCCAGTAAATACGAGAATAACATTAGTCGATCAAAATTTTTTATCTGAAAGAAATAACAAATGCAGCATCGCCTTAAAATAATAAACAAGTACCGGCGCGTGGAGAAATGTTAAGACATACAGAAAGATTCAGTTCAGGGTTTAACGAACGCAAACACAACAAGTGTGCAAAGTCAGGGAAATTAAGTTGACGTCAGAGAGGGAAGGGTTTTATGACCATATATGGTAGTAGATAAAATTTAAGCAACAAAATTTGGGGAGGGGAGAACTTTGAGAGCAGCAAAGAAACGATTCTAAAAATCAGTTAGTTTTTGGGACCGGGACGAGGACAGTGAGTATCTGAATGTAAATGGGGACAGTTGAGAATGGGAAGTTTCAGTGGGATGTGAGTTAGTGAAGTAATGTTGATGAAAAGAGTTAAGTATTGAGAGTTAGAGAATGGAGAATGGAGTTAGGGATAACAACGTTGGAGAGACTATCACGTAAGAGTAAAATTAATTCTACATCAAACCTAACTAAGTTAAAATCAAACAAACAAAACCAGCGAAATAATTTAAACATCTGAGAAAGGGGGAAGATGGGGGGGGGGATGAGAATGAGGGATGTATGGTGGTTGATGTGTAAGGCCGAATTGAGCGAGAAAACGAGGTATGTCCTACTAACTAATCGAAACAGTCGATTGATTTGTTAGGCCAATCCGAGTTAGTATTGCACTAAGTGTCCTACTAACTAACCACACGAATAAGGGATGTATGGTGGTTGATGTGTAAGGCCGAATTGAGCGAGAAAACGAGGTATGTCCTACTAACTAATCGACCCAGTCGATTCATGTGTAAGGCCAATCCGAGTTACTATTGCGCTAAGTGTCCTACTAACTAACCACACGAATGAGGGATGTATGGTGGTTGATGTGTAAGGCCGAATTGAGCGAGAAAACGAGGTATGTCCTACTAACTAATCGAAACAGTCGATTGATGTGTTAGGCCAATCCGAGTTAGTATTGCACTAAGTGTCCTACTAACTAACCACACGAATAAGGGATGTATGGTGGTTAATGTGTAAGGCCGAATTGAGCGAGAAAACGAGGTATGTCCTACTAACTAATCGACCCAGTCGATTCATGTGTAAGGCCAATCCGAGTTACTATTGCGCTAAGTGTCCTACTAACTAACCACACGAATAAGGGATGTATGGTGGTTGATGTGTAAGGCCGAATTGAGCGAGAAAATGAGGTATGTTCTACTAACTAATCGAAACAGTCGATTGATGTGTTAGGCCAATCCGAGTTAGTATTGCGCTAAGTGTCCTACTAACTAACCATAAGAAAAAAATAACTCGATTATGAGTGGAACGAGGTGAAAGGTCGTTCCGCTCATTAATCGAAAATGAATGGCGATTGATGTGTAGGGCCGATGTGAGAGATTGTCCCACTAACTAATCGCAAGTGTGTCGAGTGTGTGATGCTAACTCCGAGATGGTTTTTGTGGGTTTCCCATCTCGTAATGCGAATGCAGGGGTTAGTTAATTTTGCTCCCACAAGTAGAGTCATACATTTTTTTGAGTTTAACCAAATGCACATGACTTCTAAGCATAAACGTTGGGTAATATATTTTGTGAATATAAATAATATAAGACATATCAATTCATTAGAAATGTCATGAAAGGTCAATAAACTTTGCATACGTTAAGCTCATATCCTGTTTTATTTATTTTCCACACATCCTCCTAGTCAAATTAAAAGGGAATAAAGACACAGTATTTACGATAATGCATATTGACACAAACAACTAACCTGGTAAATAAATTAAAGGGTAAATAAATTAAAGGGTTACCCCCTAGGTATTGTACAAATTTATAATTTGTATTATTGTTTACGTTGTGTTGTGTATGTAACAACACAACGTAAACAATAATACAAATTATAAATTTGTACAATACCTAGGGGCGAATCATTACAAACTTATAATTTTTACACAATCATAGATTTACTTAGAATTATTTATTGGAATTTTTCTGTTTTATGTTTAACTTTAAATTACCAATTATTACTATGTTTCGAGTAATATTACCGAAAATATTACCCAATTTTTAATTAACACTAAATCGTTATAAAATATTTCATTCACGCAAAATGTATCTCTGGTCGCGGGCCAGAATCATAATGACGCGGGCCGTAGTTTGGAGACCCCTGGGCTAGGGTAGTGTTTGGCGCAAAATGGAGGGTTATTTCAATTTTTTCTATTATTTTCAAGAGATGTTCAATTTGTTTGTTTTTAATCTTTAGGTTGGAATTAAAATTCAGTTAAATTTAATATTTTTTTTGTGAATTGTTACGTTCTAGATTGAAAATGCTCACCTTTAATTATATTATATGGTCCGGATTGAAAATGCTCACCCGGTATAGAATCATATTTGAATTATTGTTTCGAAAGAAACGAAATTTTTTTCATAGTAATAATAATAATCTTTATTAATCTATTTTAATCTACGTATATTGGACAGGTCAAAGTAAAAGATAATAAAAATTTAAATAGAAATATAAAATACCATCATTGTAAAAAATAATCTATGCTATAGTTTAAATTCTTCATTAGGTATATTTTTAGTTTATTGTGGTAATTTTTTTTTATAAATTTTAACACAACTATGATTTGGCCCTCGTTGATATTGTGCGCTGTTGTGGCTTGTAACCGCAAGACTGTTGTGATGACGTGTATTGTAACTGTGAAAATTATAGTTTCTTTCGAAATAATATAGATGTTTCTTTACAAATAAACTACATCTTAGAATAAATATACAAGAGAATGCAAGTATATTATATTTAGAAAACATTGATTTATATGATTCTGTAGGTGCTAAATTATCTATCAATCTTAATAATCTTTTTTGTAATGCAAATATTCTACAGATATTTACATCTGTCATATAATATCGTCATTTGGGGAAAATCAGCTCTGCGAAGTAGAATATTTGCATTACAAAAAAGCAAGCGCATAATAAATTTTCAATAAATTAGGCAAATTCTTCTGAGGCATAAAATTGCATTATTAATGTTTAATTTCGTTTGCTGTTGTATTCTTAGTTATTCAGTAACATACAGTTTTATTTGTTTATTGTTTGATTTTTATAAATAAAATGGGAAAATCATTTTATAAAAGAATAAAGTCATTTGAGAAATAATAAAATATGTTGATATAAAACAGCCACGTGGGAAAGTTATTTTATAGAAAAAGAAATTTCATTTTATACAATTTATACAATAAATTTTAATGAATATTTAGAAATTACAATATTTTTTGTATGTTATGTAGGTATATTTTTTTAATACATAAATTTATTTATGATTCACAAATGTTCTTTATGCCCATACATAAAGTTCTATCTTTCTCTCAATAGTTCCTGTGGATTACATAAACATCAGATTATGAATTATTTTTTACTGAATGTTTATGTTACTGTAAATTTTGCCCAATTTAATTTTTTATTTTGTTTATGGGAATATTCGAGAACCGGTTCTTCCTTCATTCACGTACCTAAAATATAAACGTTAAATATAAGAAATGCACAAAATTCGGAAAATGTAAAACTCACTTTTGTTCAACTAAATCAGGGATGACTGGAATCCATTTTCTGTCCATTTTTGGTGGAGGGTTATCTTTGACTTGCAATACGTGCGGCATCTTGGGTGTAGTAAAACCAGATTTTCTCATAGCTATAAGTGAATGCTTAGGAACTGAAAAAGATACAAATGGATGTCAAACAATTGAGCAGCAAGCAAAAAATGGTGATGTGTCAATAATAGTGCTTTTCCCATATACAGGGATTTTTTCTTTTAAATATTTTAAGATTTGTAAATTTTTAGATATTCGATGATTTTGGAAAGTGTTCAATTTCCAGCATCTAACGAGTGTTTCCGCTCCCAGATTAAGTATAAAGTAAAATTTCAAATTTCGAAAAGCCTGAGAATTTGGTTGGGTCTTCTAATAAAAATTTTAAGAAAAATGGACTATTTCTGTTTACAAATTAAAAATGTTAATGACTTCGTGAGGCCAAGCAGAGATTATATACAACTAATTCACTTGTAAATTAAACACTTTTTACTTTGTTTAATAATGATTAGAATAAACTTTGAAGTAAAGTATTAATTGTAACTGTTTTGTGTTGTAGGCGTTACTAGATAGTCGAAACTGTAGTCACAAATTAAGTGCAAAGTTTATTTTAAACTTCATTCTGTGTTTTATTGGTAGATATTTGTATTTTATTAATATGAATTCGTAGACTAATAAATCATTTGTATAAACATTATCTTTTGTAAACGTATCAAAGAACCCCATTTACTTTTCATCCTGAATATCTATTTATTAAACATTTTCCAAAATAATTAGGATATATTTATTTTTTTCTCTATAAATCAAAAAAGATAATTTACTTCTCAGATAATTTATAATTATGATTCTGCAAGTTTTTGCGATTAACGAATGGTGCATGTGAATACTCCCACAATAGTTTCTAATTCGTTTAAATTAAAAGAGCGTATTCACGTTTTACTTAACATTACAAATACCATTTGATATTCACCAGAACAATTAAATTATTCTATATGTTTAAAACTGTTTTTAACATAAAATTCTGTATACAAAACTAAATTGTAATCAAATTGTATGGTTTTTTGTCAAATTAATACCAATTAAGGTACTTAAAAGCAAAGCGGTGTAAGTAACAATTTAAAAAAATAAAAATACCCTGCTAGGTAAAGAGGTATTTAGTAATTTAGCAAAGAAAATTATTTAGATCATTTAAAAACGTGTGTTGAGATTTATCTCTCATCTCTTTCCGATGAGAGATAAATCTTATAACACGTTTTTAAATGGTCTAAATTATTTTGACCCGAATTGTTACATTTACAGTAGGGTATTATTATATAATAGCAATTGTAAGACAAATTAGTTGTAGATTGCGAAAATTATCATACTTTCAATGTTTCAAATATTTGGTTTTTCGAATATTTAAATATGCGAATAATTTAGTGATTGAAATAATTATATTTGAATTATTAACATTCTCATTGGAATTTCAGCCTTAGTTATTAGGCACTTACACCCTTTTGCATCTAGGTGATTCATTTCATGATTTATCATGTACAATTAATAAATAATTGCTCATTACACTGAAGCCAAAGAGTCAAAATGTTTGTTAAAAACGTATGATATGTCAATTATTTGTAAGTGAAACGTCAAAAGTATACAAAGACAATTTACACATGCGCTGTAAATCGGGGTATGTATACTTAAATGAAAAATTCCCTGTATAATTAGAAGAATTGATTCAATAATCACTTTCTAAAGTTATGCTTTGAATCAAATGACCATAAAATAATTATAGTATATAAAATTACGAAAATGTTATTCGTGAAAATGCAAACAATGTCTTAATTAATAAGACAACTTAAGATGATAAATATCCATTGAAACAACTACTTCCCGTGCAAATACACCTTTATCATATTTATCATCTTATGTTGTCTTATTAATTGCCCGGTATTGTAAACTAGTAATAAATCATTAGATATCTATTTCTGGAGTAAATTTATTTACGTAATAAACTAATAGGCAAATAAAATTGCGTATTATAAAGTAGGTTTGCTTTAAATAATTTAGCAATTCTATAAATAAATAATTTAGTTAGTAGATTACCGACATAAATTATACATCGCATGAAGTAAAATTTCGAGTTTAGAAAAGCCTAAAAATTTGGTTTGGTCGCTTCGCGCCACGCGACTAAACCAAATTTCCAGGCTGTTCTAAACTCGAAATTTTACTTCATGCTTAATCTGGGAGTGGAAAGCACTCGTATAAGCTTTAAATGGAACTAATTTAAAAAAAGCGTATGCAGATGTATAAAAATCCCTGGTTATGTCAACGGGTTGCTTCTGACTTGAAAAACTCTAGGTCTTCGACGCCATAGAATTTCTTGTTGTTTAAATTAATGACTGTCAGGGAACATACTATAAGCGAACTTACATCTGACACGGATAATATGATACACATGATAACCGTAACGAAATTAACAAATACAAGTAGTAGAATCTAAAATAATTATAATAATATAATACACTTTTGACTTTTAACTTTCAAATAATTTAGAGAAAAAAATTTACTTGGTAGAAAAACAAACAAATAATTTAGTGAGATTTATTAACCAAATAAAGTTATTTTGTGTTTAGGATACCTAAATCTTTGGAATAAATTAATTTGTTCCTAAGATCTGTAAACTTTATTTAGGGAATAAAACGTTTTATAATACCGGGCATTAGTATTCATAATATTCGACGAGTAGAATGTACTTTTTAAATCTGCGTCATGCAAAAAACATTGATTTTAACAGATACAAAAATATTTTAAACATATACACAAATGCGACATGAATGTAAATCATCCTAAATTGAACATTAATAGCTAATTTATATTCATCTATTAATTTAAAATACGTCGCCAATGCTGTTGTAATACTTATATAAAAATCTAAGAAAAGTTACGCAAAACTAGGATGTTTCGTAATTTTCCAGACACAAAAAATACTAAATGCATTTAAATAAATTGCAAAACCTAGTATGGTAATGATTTTTTTAGAGATTATTTATAACAAACCTTTCCTCCTGGGTAATTCCGGTAACATCGTTCCTAGGGTGAAAAATTTGAGGTTTTTTAAGCAGTTAGCATATTCTTCACAACGGCACATTTCCATGTTTTAATAATTTGTAGGAAGAATTTTATTCAAGCGAATTTAATGACTTTTAAAGTTTGAATTTGTTTATATTTGTCAGTTTTGATATACATATGTAGCTAGATAAAATTAAAGTGACACTATACATTTTGATTATGCTGGGACCATATTAACGTCTAATGGCGTTAATTTTCACTATTACAAACAACATAAAATAACGCAATAATTAACGTATAATGTCGTTAATTATCGCGTTGTTTTCCATAAAGACAATCATAAGCGTAACCAGGATTTTCACCAGGGAGGGGCACGAGCCACACAAATACAGGGAATTTTTCTTTCAAGTATACATATGCATACGCTTTTTTTAAAAGAGTTCTATTTGAAGCTTTAAACGAGTGTTTTCTACTGCCAGATTAAGCATAAAGTAAAATTTCGAGTTTCGAAAAGCCTTAATACTTGGTTTGGTCGTTCAGATATTAGTTGCTTTTTTTTAAAAGGGTTTAATTTGAGGCTTTAAACGAGTGTTTCCACTCCCAGACTAAGCATGAAAGTTCGAGTTTAGATAAACCAAATTTTTAAGTCTTTTCTAAACTCAAAATTTTACTTCATGCGCCACGCGTATTAAACACTGAAAATAATGAAATATTGTGAACGAATCAACATCACTTGAAATCAGTGTCTAATAAGCGTGGCGCATGAAGTATAATTTCGAGTTTAGAAAAGCCTGAAAATTTGGTTTGGTCGCTCCGCGCTTCGTGCTACGCGATCAAACCAAATTTTCAGGCTTTTCTAAACTCGAAATTTTACTTGGTAGAAAAACAAACAAATGATTTAGTAAGATTTATTAGCCAAATAAAGTTATTTTGTGTTTAGGATACCTAAATCTTTGGAATAAATTAATTTGTTCCTAAGATTTGTAAACTTTATTTCGGGAATAAAACGTTTTCTAATACCGGGCATAAGTATTAATAATATACGACGAGTAGAATGCACTTTTTAAATCTGCGTTATGCAAAAAACATTGATTTGACTGATACAAAAATATTTTAAATATATACACAAATGCGACATGAATGTAAATCATCCTAAATTGAACATTAATAGCAAATTTATATTCATCTATTAATTCAAAATACGTCGCCAATGCTGTTGTAATACTTAAATAAAAATCTAAGGAAAGTTACGCAAAACTAGGATGTTTCGTAATTTTTCAGACACAAAAAATACTAAATGCATTTAAATAAATTGCAAATCCTAGTATGGTAATGATTTTTTTAGAGATTATTTATAACAAACCTTTCCTCCTGGGTAGTTCCGGTAACATCGTTCCTAGGGTGAAAAATTTGAGGTTTTTTAAGCAGTTAGCATATTCTTCACAACGGCACATTTCCATGTTTTAATAATTTGTAGGAAGAATTCTATTCAAGCGAATTTACTGACTTTTAAAGTTTGAATTTGTTTATATTTGTCAGTTTTGATATACATATGTAGCTAGATAAAATCAAATTGACACTATACATTTTGCTTATGCTGGGGCCATATTAACGTTTAATGGCGTTAATTTTTGCTTTGTTTGCTATTACAAACAACATAAAATATCGCAATAATTAACGTATAACGTTGTTGTTTTCTATAGAGACAATCATAAGCGTAACCAAGATTTTTACCAGGTGCCCCTCGCTGACACACAAATACAGGGAATTTTTCTTTCAAGTATGCATATGCATACGCTTTTTTTAAGAGTTCTATTTGAAGCTTTAAACGAGTGTTTTCCACTCCCAAATTAAGCATGAAGTAAAATTTCGAGTTTAGAAAAGCCTTAAAATGTGGTTTGGTCGCTCAGATATTAGTTGTTTCTTTTTAAAAGAGTTTTATTTACAATTGCGTATTATAAAGCAAACCTACCAAATAAATAGCAATTCTAGAAACATATAATTTAGTTAATAGATTACCGACAGAAATTACACATTTTCATTGTGGCGATAGATGGACCACTAATTTTTAAAATTAAATTGTCAACCTTTTAAATTGAATTGTCAATCAAATTGGAAATGTAATATAATTCCTGATAATTATGGAGAAAAACCGGTAAATAGGACAGAATTACACAAAACAAGAAAAATAAAGCTTATTAGAAATTATAAAAAACTTAAGCGAGTGTTTTCCACTCCCAGACTAAGCATGAAGTAAAATTTCGAGTTTAGAAAAGCCTGAAAATTTAGTTTGGTCGCGTAGCGCGAAGCGCGGAGCGACCAAACCAAATTTTCAGGCTTTTCTAAACTCGAAATTTTACTTCATGCTTAATCTGGGAGTGGAAAGCACTCGTTTAAAGCTTTAAATGGAACTAATTTAAAAAAAGCGTATGCCGATGTATAATAATCCCCGGTTATGTCAACGGGTTGCTTCTGACTTAAAAAACTCTAGGTCTTCGATGCCTTAGAATTTCTTGTTGTTTAAATGAATGACTGTCAGGGAAGATACTATAAGCGAACTTACATCTGACACGGATAATATGATAGACATGATAACCGTAATGAAATTAATAAATACAAGTAGTAGAATCTAAAATAATTATAATAATATAATACACGTTTGCCTTTTAACTTTCAAATAATTTAGAGAAAAAAATTAACTTGGTAGAAAAACAAACAAATAATTTAGTGAGATTTATTAGCTAAATAAAGTTATTTTGTGTTTAGGATACCCAAATCTTTGGAATAAATTAATTTGTTCCTAAGATCTGTAAACTTTATTTAGGGAATAAAACGTTTTATAATACCGGGCATTAGTATTCATAATATTCGACGAGTAGAATGCACTTTTTAAATCTGCGTCATGCAAAAAACATTGATTTAACTGATACAAAAATATTTTAAATATATACACAAATGCGACATGAATGTAAATCATCCTATATTGAACATTAATAGCCAGTTTATGGTCATCTATTAATTCAAAATACGTCGCCAATGCTGTTGTAATACTTGAATAAAAATCTAAGGAAAGTTACGCAAAACTAGGATGTTTCGTAATTTTCCAGACACAAAAAATACTAAATGCATTTAAATAAATTGCAAAACCTAGTATGGTAATGATTTTTTTAGAGAATATTTATAACAAACCTTTCCTCCTGGGTAATTCCGGTAACATCATTCCTAGGGTGAAAAATTTGAGTTTTTTTTTAAGCGGTTAGCATATTTTTCACAACGGCACATTTCCATGTTTTAATAATTTGTAAGAAGAATTTTATTCCAGCGAATTTAATGACTTCTAAAGTTTGAATTTGTTATTATTTATCAGTTTTGATATACATATGTAGCTAGATAAAATCGAGACCCTATCAAAACATTCAGACATTTTTTTCTGACCGTTTTGCTGGTAATCTATTTACTTTGAAATACACCGATATTACATAATTTCGATCATTTATTTTAAATTAAAAAATAAATTACATCTATGTATTAGTTCTTAGAAATTTCAATAGTTGTAATATTTCGCAGTTACTTCATTGATTTTATTGCCAAAGCCTACTATGCTAATACGAACGATGTATTTTTTACAAGAAATGTAAAATTTTATTCTTGGGCATTCTCTGTGATAGTAATAAATAATGTGCAGTGTGCAATACATTTTTCGCTACACGACCAAACCAAATTTTCAGGCTTTTCTAATGCCTTGATTGTTAGTCCTTTGAAGTGCCGCTGTATATTTTCAGATATTCGTTGTTTTTACAATTATTTTAAAGTGAACTTTAAAACGAATGTTTTCCACTAACAGTTTAAGCATGAAGTAAAATTTCGAGTTTAGAAAAGCCTGAAAATTTTATTTGGTCCAAATTTTCAGGCTTTCCTTAACTCGAAACTTTACTTCATGCGCCACGCGTACTTAGCGCTAATGTGATGTGATGTTCAGAATACACGTTTTTTAGCATACTGCTTTAGTAGAATATTTTAAACTTCTATTAAAGCGCATGGCGCATGAAGACATATTTCGAGTTTAAAAAAGCCTGAAAGTTTGGATTTGGTCGCTACCGTGACCAAATCCAAATCTTTACCTTGTGCTTAACTAAGGAGTGGAAAACAGTATTTTGTATAATATTGAAAACTTTGATAAACACTCGCCCTTTTAGTTTAGAAAAAATCAATTGACATTTTCTTTTAGATACTTTATGGATCACCATGTATAAAAGCAAACAGGTCCATCTTGTTGATCTATCTCGTCGAAATAGCCGAAATGCATGTATTATCCTATTCTGTAGCTCGAATAGTTTTTGAGTTATAACGTTTTTTGTCAAAATTGAAAAATATCGAGAATTTACACGAGTGCGCTCGCTTTTTTTGTATTTCGCAAAAGTTGCGAATAACTCAATAACTAATGGAAATACAAAAAAAATCGTTAGAATGAAAATTTAAGATAATAAAATTGTTGACAATTTTTCTATCTTTAAGTTTTTTCGTAGTTAACTTTTTTCTTGGTGAAAACCGATTGTTTTTGAAAGATTCGTAAAAACTTATAATTTTTACAAAATCATGGAATAACTTCTTAGAACTGTTTATTGGAATTTGTGTATGTTTTTTTAACTTCGGGATAAATTAGCGTTTTACGCGCGTGGCGCATGAAGTAAAATTTCGAGTTTAGAAAAGCCTGAAAATTTGGTTTGGTCGTGTAGCGCGTAGCGCTACGCGACCAAAGGCTTTTCTAAACTCGAAATTTTACTTCATGCTTAGCCTGGGAGTGGAAAACACTCTTATACATAATATTGATAACTTTGATAAACACTCCCTTCTTGATTTAGAAAAAGAACAATTGACATTATCTTTTAGATACTTTATAGAACACTCTGTATAAAACCGCCCATCTTGTAGATATCGTCGAAATAGCCGAAATGCATGTATTATAGTTTTCTGCAGCTCGAATAGTTTTTGAGTTATAACGTTTTTTGTTAAAATTGAAAAATGGCGAGCATTTGTGCGAGTGCGCTCGGTTTTTTTGTATTTCGCAATAGTTGCAAATAGCTCACTAACTAACGGGAATACAGAAAAATCTATCTTCTTTCTTAGAGAACAATAACAGTTTGTTGAAAGATTCTTAAAAACTTATAATTTTTACACAATCATAGATTTACTTAGAATTATTTATTGGAATTTTTCTGTTTTATGTCTAACTTTAAATTACCAATTGTTACTATGTTTCGAGTAATATTACCGAAAATATTACCCAATTTTAAATTACCGGTAATTTTACATCATTAATTGTATATTCATTTTAAAGAATGTTAACACTAAATCGTTATAAAATATTTCATTCACGCAAAATGTATCTCTGGTCGCGGGCCAGAATCATAATGACGCGGGCCGTAGTTTGGCGACCCCTGGGCTAGGGTAGTGTTTGGCGCAAAATGGAGGGTTATTTCAATTTTTTCTATTATTTTCAAGAGATGTTCAATTTGTTTGTTTTTAATCTTTAGGTTGGAATTAAAATTCAGTTAAATTTAATATTTTTTTTGTGAATTGTTACGTTCTAGATTAGAAATGCTCACCTTTAATTATAATATATGGTCCGGATTGAAAATGCTCACCCGGTATAGAATCATATTTGAATTATTGTTTCGAGAGAAAAGAAATATTTCATAGTAATAATAATAATCTTTATTAATCTATTTTAATCTACGTATATTGGACAGGTCAATGTAAAAGATAATAAAAATTTCTATAGAAATATAAAATAACATCATTGTAAAAAATAATCTATGCCATAGTTTAAATTCTTCATTAGGTATATTTTTAGTTTATTCTGTGGTAATTTTTTTTTATAATTTTTAACACAACTATGATTTGGCCCTCGTTGATATTGTGCGCTGTTGTGGCTTGTAACCGCAAGACTGTTGTGATGACGTGTATTGTAACTGTGAAAATTATAGTTTCTTTCGAAATAATATAGATGTTTCTTTACAAATAAACTACATCTTAGAATAAATATACAAGAGAATGCAAGTATATTATATTTAGAAAACATTGATTTATATGATTCTGTAGGTGCTAAATTATCTATCAATCTTAATAATCTTTTTTGTAATGCAAATATTCTACAGATATTTACATCTGTCATATAATATCGTCATTTGGGGAAAATCAGCTCTGCGAAGTAGAATATTTGCATTACAAAAAAGCAAGCGCATAATAAATTTTCAATAAATTAGGCAAATTCTTCTGAGGCATAAAATTGCATTATTAATGTTTAATTTCGTTTGCTGTTGTATTCTTAGTTATTCAGTAACATACAGTTTTATTTGTTTATTGTTTGATTTTTATAAATAAAATGGGAAAATCATTTTATAAAAGAATAAAGTCATTTGAGAAATAATAAAATATGTTGATATAAAACAGCCACGTGGGAAAGTTATTTTATAGAAAAAGAAATTTCATTTTATACAATTTATACAATAAATTTTAATGAATATTTAGAAATTACAATATTTTTTGTATGTTATGTAGGTATATTTTTTTAATACATAAATTTATTTATGATTCACAAATGTTCTTTATGCCCATACATAAAGTTCTATCTTTCTCTCAATAGTTCCTGTGGATTACATAAACATCAGATTATGAATTATTTTTTACTGAATGTTTATGTTACTGTAAATTTTGCCCAATTTAATTTTTTATTTTGTTTATGGGAATATTCGAGAACCGGTTCTTCCTTCATTCACGTACCTAAAATATAAACGTTAAATATAAGAAATGCACAAAATTCGGAAAATGTAAAACTCACTTTTGTTCAACTAAATCAGGGATGACTGGAATCCATTTTCTGTCCATTTTTGGTGGAGGGTTATCTTTGACTTGCAATACGTGCGGCATCTTGGGTGTAGTAAAACCAGATTTTCTCATAGCTATAAGTGAATGCTTAGGAACTGAAAAAGATACAAATGGATGTCAAACAATTGAGCAGCAAGCAAAAAATGATGATGTGTCAATAATAGTGCTTTTCCCATATACAGAGATTTTTTCTTTTAAATATTTTAAGATTTGTAAATTTTTAGATATTCGATGATTTTGGAAAGTGTTCAATTTCCAGCATCTAACGAGTGTTTCCGCTCCCAGATTAAGTATAAAGTAAAATTTCAAATTTAGAAAAGCCTGAGAATTTGGTCGAGTCTCATAGCGAAGCGGATTCACTATATTATAAACTGCAATGATTTATTCATAAAAATTTTAAGAAAAATGGACTATTTCTGTTTACAAATTAAAAATGTTAATGACTTCGTGAGGCCAAGCAGAGATTATATACAACTAATTCACTTATAAATTAAACACTTTTTACTGTGTTTAATAAAGTTTAGAATAAACTTTGAAGTAAAGTTTTAATTGTAAATGTTTTGTGTTGTACACAAATAAACTACAGTCACAAATTAAGTGCAAAATACATATAAATTTTAAGAAAAATTTGCTATTTATGTTTACAAATTAAACATTTTAATGACTTCGTGAGGCTAAGCAGAGATTATATACAACTAATACACTTGTAAATTAAACACTTTTTACTTTGTTTAATAATGATTAGAATAAACTTTGAAGTAAAGTATTAATTGTAACTGTTTTGTGTTGTAGGCGTTACTAGATAGTCGAAACTGTAGTCACAAATTAAGTGCAAAGTTTATTCTAAACTTTATTCTGTGTTTTATTGGTAGATATTTGTATTTTATTAATATGAATTCGTAGACTAATAAATCATTTGTATAAACATTATCTTTTGTAAACGTATCAAAGAACCCCATTTACTTTTCATCCTGAACATCTATTTAATAAACATTTTCCAAAATAATTATGATATATTTATTTTTTTCTCTATAACTCAAAAAAGATAATTTACTTCTCAGATAATTTATAATTATAATTCTGCAAGTTTTTGCGATTAACGAATGGTGCATGTGAATACTCCCACAATAGTTTCTAAGTCGTTTAAATTAAAATGTATGTCATACCGCGAAATTTATTGCTCTCCGGCGAAGGGGCAATTAGATTTTTTTTGTATTACACTTTATGTACAACCAGGAATAATATATACAAGTTTTTGCAACGCAGAAATCCCTGGCGCTTTTTGTGGTTTTGTTGTTTATTCAAAGAGCGTATTCACGTTTTACTTAACATTACAAATACCATTTGATATTCACCAGAACAATTAAATTATTCTATAAGTTTAAAACTGTTTTTAACATAAAATTCTGTATACAAAACTTTAAATTGTAATCAAATTGTATGTTTTTTTGTCAAATTAATACCAATTAAGGTACTTAAAAGCAAAGCGGTGTAAGTAACAATTTAAGAAAATAAAAATACCCTGCTAGGTAAAGAAGTATTTAGTAATTTAGCAAAGAAAATTATTTAGATCATTTAAAAACGTGTGTTGAGATTTATCTCTGATCTCTTTCCGATGAGAGATAAATCTTAAAACACGTTTTTAAATGGTCTAAATTATTTTGACCCGAACTGTTACATTTACAGTAGGGTATTATTATATAATAGCAATTGTTAGACAAATTAGTTGTAGATTGCGAAAATTATCACCCTTTCAATGTTTCAAATATTTGGTTTTTCGAATATTTAAATATGCGAATAATTTAGTGATGAAATAATTATATTTGAATTATTAACATTCTCATTGGAATTTCAGCCTTAGTTATTAGGCACTTACACCCTTTTGCTTCTAGGTGATTCATTTAATGATTTATCATGTACAATTAATAAATATTTTCTCATTACACTGAAGCCAAAGAGTCAAAATGTTTGTTAAAAACGTATGATATGTCAATTATTTGTAAGTGAGACGTCAAAAGTATACAAAGACAATTTACACATGCGCTGTAAATCGGGGTATGTATACTTAAAAGAAAAATTCCCTGTATAATTAGAAGAATTGATTCAATAATCTCTTTCTAAAGTTATGCTTTGAATCAAATGACCATAAAATAATTATAGTATATAAAATTACGAAAATGTTATTCGTGAAAATGCAACCAATGTCTTTATTAATAAGACAACTTAAGATGATAAATATCCATTGAAACAACTACTTCCCGTGCAAATACACCTTTATCATATTTATCATCTTATGTTGTCTTATTAATTGCCCGGTATTGTAAACTAGTAATAAATCATTAGATATCTATTTCTGGAGTAAATTTATTTACGTAATAAACTAATAGGCAAATAAAATTGCGTATTATAAAGTAGGTTTGCTTTAAATAATTTAGCAATTCTAGAAATAAATAATTTAGTTAGTAGATTACTGACATAAATTATACATTTTCATTGTGGCGATAGGTGGAACCACTAATTTTTAAAATTGAATTGTCAATTGAAAGATTGAATTGTCAATCAAATTAGAAATTTAGTATATTACCTTATAATTATGGAGAAAAACCGTGAAATAAGACAGAATTACACAGAACAAGAAAAATATAGCTTATTAGAAATTAAAAAAAACTTAGACAAGTGTTTTCCACTCCCAGGTTAAGCATGAAGTAAAATTTCGAGTTTAGAAAAGCCTGAAAATTTGGTTTGGTCGCGTAGCGCGAAGCGCGGAGCGACCAAACGAAATTTTCAGGCTTTTCTAACCTCGAAATTTTACTTCATGCGCCACGCGTATAAGACACTGATTTCAATTGAAGTTCACTTATTCACAATATTTTAGTGTTTTCACTGTTTAATATGCGTGGCGCATGAAGTAAAATTTCGAGTTTAGAAAAGCCTAAAAATTTTGTTTGGTCGATCCGCGCTTCGCGCTACGCGACTAAACCAAATTTCCAGGCTGTTCTAAACTCGAAATTTTACTTCATGCTTAATCTGGGAGTGGAAAGCACTCGTATAAAGTTTTAAATGGAACTAATTTAAAAAAGCGTATGCAGATGTATAAAAATCCCTGGTTATGTCAACGGGTTGCTTATGACTTGAAAAACTCTAGGTCTTCGACGCCTTAGAATTTCTTGTTGTTTAAATTAATGACTGTCAAGGAACATACTATAAGCGAACTTACATCTGACACGGATAATATGATAGACATGATAACGATAACGAAATTAACAAATACAAGTAGTAGAATCTAAAATAATTATAATAATATAATACACTTTTGACTTTTAACTTTCAAATAATTTAGAGAAAAAAATGTACTTGGTAGAAAAACAAACAAATAATTTAGTGAGATTTATTAGCCAAATAAAGTTATATTGTGTTTAGGATACCTAAATCTTTGGAATAAATTAATTTGTTCCTAAGATCTGTAAACTTTAGTTAGGGAATAAAACGTTTTATAATACCGGGCATTAGTATTCATAATATTCGACGAGTAGAATGCACTTTTTAAATCTGCGTCATGCAAAAAACATTGATTTTAACAGATACAAAAATATTTTAAATATATACACAAATGCGACATGAATGTAAATCATCCTAAATTGAACATTAATAGCTAATTTATATTCCTCTATTAATTCAAAATACGTCGCCAATGCTGTTGTAATACTTAAATGAAAATCCAAGAAAAGTTACGCAAAACTAGGATGTTTCGTAATTTTCCAGACACAAAAAATACTAAATGCATTTAAATAAATTGCAAAACCTAGTATGGTAATGATTTTTTTTAGAGATTATTTATAACAAACCTTTCCTCCTGGGTAATTCCGGTAACATCGTTCCTAGGGTGAAAAATTTGAGGTTTTTTAAGCAGTTAGCATATTCTTCACAACGGCACATTTCCATGTTTTAATAATTTGTAGGAAGAATTTTATTCAAGCGAATTTAATGACTTTTAAAGTTTGAATTTGTTTATATTTGTCAGTTTTGATATACATATGTAGCTCGATAAAATCAAAGTGACACTATACATTTTGCTTATGCTGGGGCCATATTAACGTTTAATGGCGTTAATTTTTGCTTTGTTTGCTATTACAAACAACATAAAATATCGCAATGATTAACGTATAACGTCGTTGTTTTCTATAGAGACAATCATAAGCGTAACCAGGATTTTTACCAGGTGCCCCTTGCTGACACACAAATACAGGGAATTTTTCTTTCAAGTATGCATATGCATACGCTTTTTTTTAAGAGTTCTATTTGAAACTTTTAACGAGTGTTTTCCACTGCCAAATCAAGCATGAAGTAAAATTTCGAGTTTAGAAAAGCCTTAAAATGTGGTTTGGTCGCTCAGATATTAGTTGTTTCTTTTTAAAAGAGTTTTATTTACAATTGCGTATTATAAAGCAAACCTACCAAATAAATAGCAATTCTAGAAATAAATAATTTAGTTAATAGATTACTGACAGAAATTACACATTTTCATTGTGGCGATAGATGGACCACTAATTTTTAAAATTAAATTGTCAACCTTTTAAATTGAATTGTCAATCAAATTGGAAATGTAATATAATTCCCGATAATTATGGAGAAAAACCGGTAAATAGGACAGAATTACACAAAACAAGAAAAATAAAGCTTATTAGAAATTATAAAAAACTTAGGCGAGTGTTTTCCACTCCCAGACTAAGCATGAAGTAAAATTTCGAGTTTAGAAAAGCCTGAAAATTTGGTTTGGTCGCGTAGCGCGGAGCGACCAAACCAAATTTTCAGGCTTTTCTAAACTCGAAATTTTACTTCATGCTTAATCTGGGAGTGGAAAGCACTCGTTTAAAGCTTTAAATGGAATGTATAAAAATCCCCGGTTATGTCAACGGGTTGCTTCTGACTTGAAAAACTCTAGGTCTTCGACGCCTTAGAATTTCTTGTTGTTTAAATTAATGACTGTCAGGGAAGATACTATAAGCGAACTTACATCTGACAGGGATAATATGATAGACATGATAACCGTAATGAAATTAACAAATACAAGTAGTAGAATCTAAAATAATTATAATAATATAATACACTTTTGACTTTTAACTTTCAAATAATTTAGAGAAAAATATTAACTTGGTAGAAAAGCAAACAAATATACTGCCTTTCAAAAAAATCAGAACACAAAGTATTTATTGGACGATTTTAATGAAATCTACAGAATTTGATCATGTAAATGAACTGCATCGATGATCAAAAAATCAATTGTTTTGGTTACTATTTAATGGTATTTTTCCTTGATTTCACCATTATGAAGAGCTGCTGATTTTTTATGTAATTGCTTCTAATATCCAAGTAGCCTCTGAGTAGTTTGACGTTTCAGTTTGTAAAACATAAAAAGATGCCCCGTATTCGTCGGCGTGCACAATATCATCATCTAAGTGAATTTGAAAGGGGTCGCATTATTGGAATGCGAGAAGCGGGTTTTTCGGTTCGTGCTATATGCCGAGAGGATAGGCCGTAGTGTATCGGTGATCGTACGCTGCTGGTCTAGATGGTCCGAAGCTGGGGAGAATCGACGTAGACTTGGATCACCACTGAGCGTGAAGATCGAGCTCTTCGTCTTACAACTTTAAGGGACAGATTTACAACGTCGCGGGCACTGGGAAATGACTGGTTGGCTCTAAATGGCCAAAGAGTATCCATGGCTACTGTTTACAGAAGAATCCGCAGTTTTGGTATAAGATCCTACCGTCCACAATTGTGTCTACCTCATACTCCGCAGCATCGCAGAGCAAGACTTGATTGGTGCAGGGAAAGACAACATTGGACCCATGAATGGAATAACATTATCTTCAGCGATGAGTCTCGGTTCTGTTTATGGGCTCATGATGGTCGCAGAAGAGTGAGACGTCGACGCGGTGAACGCAGAATTTTACAATTTGCTGTTGAAAGACATACGGCTCTTACACAGGGAGTTATGGTTTGGGGGGCGATAGCATATGGTAGTCGGTCTCCTCTAGTTTTTTTAGAAGCAAGTCTTAACGCCATTCGGTATATTGACAACATTTTACGGCCAGTGTTAGTGCCCTATGTAAATGGCTTGCAGAACCCCATTTTTCAGCAAGATAATGCTCGACCTCACACAGCGGCCATTACAAGACAGTTTTTTGATAGTACCGAAATCAATTTGTTACCTTGGCCATCTCGTTCTCCAGATCTATCGCCAATACATGTTTGGGATATGATAGGTGTTAGAATAAGTAACTTACAGCGCCCCGCTAACACTGTAATGGAACTTAGAGGTCAAATTATCGAAGTTTGGAATGAAATACCCCAAGTCGATATTGACAGCCTGATTTCTAGCATGCCTCGACGTGTTAATGAGTGTTTGGGAAATCGTGGAGGCCCAACACATTATTAATTTTTATTCATTTGTTTTTTTGTTTTTCAAGTTGATTTTTTGATCATCGATACAGTTCGTTTACATGATCAAATTGTGTAAATTTTATTAAAATCGTTCAATAAATACTTGGTGTTCTGATTTTTTTGAAAGGCAGTATAATTTAGTGAGATTTATTAGCCAAATAAAGTTATTTTGTGTTTAGGATACCCAAATCTTTGGAATAAATTAATTTGTTCCTAAGATCTGTAAACTTTATTTAGGGAATAAAACGTTTTATAATACCGGGCATTAGTATTCATAATATTCGACGAGTAGAATGTACTTTTTAAATCTGCGTCATGCAAAAAACATTGATTTTAACAGATACAAAAATATTTTAAACATATACACAAATGCGACATGAATGTAAATCATCCTATATTGAACATTAATAGCCAGTTTATGGTCATCTATTAAATCAAAATACGTCGCCAATGCTGTTGTAATACTTGAATAAAAATCTAAGGAAAGTTACGCAAAACTAGGATGTTTCGTAATTTTCCAGACACAAAAAATACTAAATGCTTTTAAATAAATTGCAAAACCTAGTATGGGAATGATTTTTTTAGAGAATATTTATAACAAACCTTTCCTCCTGGGTAATTCCGGTAACATCGTTCCTAGGGTGAAAAATTTGAGTTTTTTTAAGCGGTTAGCATATTTTTCACAACGGCACATTTCCATGTTTTAATAATTTGTAGGAAGAATTTTATTCCAGCGAATTTAATGACTTCTAAAGTTTGAATTTGTTATTATTTATCAGTTTTGATATACATATGTAGCTAGATAAAATCGAGACCCTATCAAAACATTCACACATTTTTTTCTGACCGTTTTGCTGGTAATCTATTTACTTTGAAATACACCGATATTACATAATTTCGATCATTTATTTTAAATTAAAAAATAAATTACATCTATGTATTAGTTCTTAGAAATTTCAATAGTTGTAATATTTCGCAGTTACTTCATTGATTTTATTGCCAAAGCCTACTATGCTAATGTATTTTTTATTTTTTACAAGAAATGTAAAATTTTATTCTTGGGCATTCTCTGTGATAGTAATAAATAATATGCAGTGTGCAATACATTTTTCGCTACACGACCAAACCAAATTATCAGGCTTTTCTAATGCCTTGATTGTTATATGTTAGTCCTTTGAAGTGCCGCTGTATATTTTCAGATATTCCTTGTTTTTACAATTATTTTAAATTGAACTTTAAAACGAATGTTTTCCACTAACAGATTAAGCATGAAGTAAAATTTCGAGTTTAGAAAAGCCTGAAAATTTTATTTGGTCCAAATTTTCAGGCTTTCCTTAACTCGAAATTTTACTTCATGTGCCACGCGTACTTAGCGTTGATGTGATGTGATGTTCAGAATACACGTTTTTTAGCATACTGCTAAATATTTTAAACTTCAACTAAAATCATCGCTTTATGCGCATGGCGCATGAAGTCATATTTCGAGTTTAAAAAAGCCTGAAAGTTTGGATTTGGTCGCTACCGTGACCAAATCCAAATTTTTACCTTGTGCATAACTAAGGAGTGGAAAACAGTATTTTGTATAATATTGAAAACTTTGATAAACACTCGCCCTTTTAGTTTAGAAAAAATCAATTGACATTTTCTTTTAGATACTTTATGGATCACCATGTATAAAAGCAAACAGGTCCATCTTGTTGATCTATCTCGTCGAAATAGCCGAAATGCATGTATTATCCTATTCTGTAGCTCGAATAGTTTTTGAGTTATACGTTTTTTGTCAAAATTGAAAAATGTCGAGAATTTACACGAGTGCGCTCGCTTTTTTTGTATTTCGCAAAAGTTGCGAATAACTCAATAACTAATGCAAATACAAAAATAATCGTTAGAATGAAAATTTAAGATAATAAAATTTTTGACAATTTTTCTGTCTTTAAGTTTTTTCGTAGTTAACTTTTTTCTTGGTGAAAAACGATTGTTTTTGAAAGATTCGTAAAAATATAATATATACAATTTTTATAAAATCATGGAATAACTTCTTAGAACTGTTTATTGGAATTTGTGTTTGTTTTTTTAACTTCGGGATAAATTAGCGTTTTACGCGCTTGACGCATGAAGTAAAATTTCGAGTTTAGAAACGCCTGAAAATTTGGTTTGGTCGTATAGCGCGTAGCGCTACGCGACCAAAGGCTTTTCTAAACTCGAAATTTTACTTCATGCTTAGTCTGGGAGTGGAAAACACTCTTATACATAATATTGATAACTTTGATAAACACTCCCTTCTTGGTTTAGAAAAAGAACAATTGACATTTTGTTTTAGATACTTTATAGAATACTCTGTATAAAAACGTCCATGTTGTAGATATCGTCGAAATAGCCGAAATGCATGTATTATAGTTTTCTGCAGCTCGAATAGTTTTTGAGTTATAACGTTTTTTGTTAAAATTGAAAAATGGCGAGCATTTGTGCGAGTGCGCTCGGTTTTTTTGTATTTCGCAATAGTTGCAAATAGCTCACTAACTAACGGGAATACAGAAAAATCTATCTTCTTTCTTAGAGAACAATAACAGTTTGTTGAAAGATTCTTAAAAACTTATAATTTTTACACAATCATAGATTTACTTAGAATTATTTATTGGAATTTTTCACGGGTGTGAAGTTACCAATAGATTCCGCTAATAGATCATAAAAAAATAAAAAAATAAATATATTTGATATTTTTCTCCACAGGCCTACTCATTGTACTCCATTCTAGATGATAACATTGATAAACCCGGTATACTACCCCTTTCTACCCCTATACCTCCCCTAATTCCGTTTGATTATCAATTTTCATTATGTGCTCCTCAAAATTTTCAAGTTATTTTTATATACACATGTTCCCCATACTTCTATTAATCAATTAGAAAAGAAAAAAAATTTACACCGCACCCCCGTAACCCCCAAAAAAAAAACACTTTCTGTACACACGTATTGCTTGCCTATGTTTCAACAAATATAAAATAAAAAACAAACTACCCCCACCCCCATTTGATCTTTTTTTTTTTCGAAAAATTATTTATTTGCGGTAATTGCTCCTCTCACTATTGAAAATATTTACTTACAGGCGTTTTCTTCATACTTCAATTGTTCATTTATGATAAAAATATTTTTCACACCGTAGCTCCCCCACCCCAAAAATATGCGAATTTGAAAAATGACTGGATTTTTCATGACAAATAATTAGATTTCAGCGATTACTCCTCCAAATTATAAAAATATTTTTACACAGGCGTGTTCCCCATACTTTCTGTATTCAGATTCTACAGTCAAATTATTCACACCGAACTTCCCCCGCCCTCAAATAATTGCGAATATAACACGTGATCATCTCTCGATGTTTATGATAAATAATTAGTTTTCAGTAATTGCTCTTCTGAGTTTTGCAAATATTATTACACAGGCGTGTTCGCCATACTTCATTTATTCAGATTTTACAATCAAATTTTTCACACCGAACTTCCCCCACCCCTAAATAATTGCGAATATAATACATGATATGTTTTAGATTTTTTATGATAAATAATTAGTTTTTAGTAATTGCTCCTCCGAAATTTGAAAATATTTTTGCACAGGCGTGTTCCCCATACTTCATTTATTCAGATTCAACAATCAAATTTTTCACACCGAACTTCCCCCACCACCAAATAATTGCGAATATAACACATGATATGTTTTCAATTATTTATGATAAATAATTAGTTTTCAGTAATTGCTCCTCCGAAATTTGAAAATATTTTTGCACAGGCGTGTTCCCCATACTTCATTTATTCAGATTCAACAATCAAATTTTTCACACCGAACTTCCCCCACCCCCAAATAATTGCGAATATAACACATGATCTGTTTTTGATTATTTATGATAAATAATTAGTTTTCAGTAATTGCTCCTCCGAAATTTTAAAATATTTTTGCACAGGCGTGTTCCCCATACTTCATTTATTCAGATTCAACAATAAAATTTTCCACACCGAACTTCCCCCACCCCCAAATAATTGCGAATTTAACACATGATATGTTTTCGATTATTTATGATAAATAATTAGTTTTCAGTAATTGCTCCTTCGAAATTTTAAAATATTTTTGCACAGGCGTGTTCCCCATACTTCATTTATTCAGATTCAACAATCAAATTTTTCACACCGAACTTCCCCCACCACTAAATAATTGCGAATATAACACATGATATGTTTTCAATTATTTATGATAAATAATTAGTTTTGAGTAATTGCTCCTCCGAAATTTTAAAATATTTTTGCACAGGCGTGTTCCCCATACTTCATTTATTCAGATTCAACAATCAAATTTTTCACACCGAACTTCCCCCACCCCCAAATAATTGCGAATATAACACATGATATGTTTTCGATTATTTATGATAAATAATTAGTTTTCAGTAATTGCTCCTCCGAAATTTTAAAATATTTTTGCACAGGCGTGTTCCCCATACTTCATTTATTCAGATTCAACAATCAAATTTTTCACACCGAACTTCCCCCACCCCCAAATAATTGCGAATTTAACACATGATATGTTTTCGATTATTTATGATAAATAATTAGTTTTCAGTAATTGCTCCTTTGAAATTTTAAAATATTTTTGCACAGGCGTGTTCCCCATACTTCATTTATTCAGATTCAACAATCAAATTTTTCACACCGAACTTTCCCCACCCCTAAATAATTGCGAATATAACAAATGATCATCTTTCGATTTTTTATGATAAATAATTACTTTTGAGTAATTGCTCCTCCGAATTTTGAAAATATTTTTGCACAGGCGTGTTCCTCATATTTTATTTATTTAGATTTTACAATCAAATTTACTTCACCGAGCTTCTATCACCCCTAAATAATTGTTAATATAACACATCATCATCTATCGATTTTTTATGATTAATCATTAGTTTTTAGTAATTGCTCGTCCAAATTTTGAAAATATAAGAGGCGTATTACCTATACTTGATTTGTTCATTTTGATAAACACAATATTTAAACTAAAGTTTTCGTACTTCTAAATAATTGCGAATGATCAACTTATTAAATAGAATTTATTCTGCTGAGAAATAAATGATTATTATTATTATTATTATTATTATTTTTCTTGATAAATAATGAGTTTCATTTAATTGTTCCTTAATATTTTGAAAATATTTTTAAACAGAGGTACTTTAAATGCTTAAGTTTTTTTTATTTAATGATTATTTTTTACAACAAACGTAAAAAATGTAATAGCTCTTGTTTTTTCTTGACAAAGTGCCGAATTAAATTGTGATAATTTAGAAAAAGTGAAAAAAAAGATAAAAATCATGTGGCAGACAATTTCAAATATTGCAGTATTTTAACGACAAAGAAGTTGATTTATTATGTTTTTTGTAAGACAGCCCATGAATAGAGTCAGCGTTTTTGGTTTACAAATAAGTCATAAATGAAATGTATTATCAAAAAATAAATAAAATGAAAACTGTATTAATTGCAAAGTGTTATTATAAATATTTGGATATTAATTTTTATAATTTTTAAATACTAGATGTGTATTGGACCAATTGGACGGCATCAGGGCAAATGGGAACAAGTCAAAATGATTAACTTTATAGGGTAAACAAATAACTTTGTTTTTCTTTAAACACCGTTCGCACCAAACTTCCTACATTGCGATTATGAAAAAAAAATGAAAAACGCCTACCGTAGATATATTCATTTATAGACCGTGTGCCGCTAAAGAGGAGGTCTTGAAAAAACAAACTCAATGAAGTCCTTTGCTTATTGAATATTCGAAACCAATAGATTTTTATATATAGGGGTAGGGGAAGTTCGGTGTGAAAAATTTAATTGTAGAATCTGAATAAAAAAAGTATGGGGAACATGCCTGTGCAACAATATTTATATATTTCGGTGGAGCAACTATTGAAACCTAATTATTTATCATAAAATATCGAAAGATGATCATTTGTTATATTCGCAATTATTTAGGGGTGGGAGAAGTTCGGTGTGAAAAATTTTATTGTTGAATCTGAATAAATGAAGTATGGGGAACACGCCTGTGCAAAAATATTTTCAAATTTCAGAGGAGCAATTACTGAAAACTAATTATTTATCATAAAAAATCGAAAACATATCATGTGTTATATTCGCAATTATTTAGGGGTGGGGAAAGTTCGGTGTCAAAAATTTTATTGTTTAATCAGAATAAATGAAGTATGGGGAACACGCCTGTGCAAAAATATTTTCAAATTTCGGAGGAGCAATTACTAAAAACTAATTATTTATCATAAATAATCGAAAACATATCATGTGTTATATTCGCAATTATTTAGGGGTGGGGGAAGTTCGGTGTGAAAAATTTGATTGTTTAATCTGAATAAATGAAGTATGGGGAACACGCCCGTGCAAAAATATTTTAAAATTTCGGAGGAGCAATTACTCAAAACTAATTATTTATCATAAAAAATCGAAAACATATCATGTGTTATATTCGCAATTATTTGGGGGTGGGGGAAGTTCGGTGTGAAAAATTTGATTGTTGAATCTGAATAAATGAAGTATGGGGAACACGCCTGTGCAAAAATATTTTCAAATTTCGGAGGAGCAATTACTAAAAACTAATTATTTATCATAAATAATCGAAAACATATCATGTGTTATATTCGCAATTATTTAGGGGTGGGGGAAGTTCGGTGTGAAAAATTTGATTATTTAATCTGAATAAATGAAGTATGGGGAACACGCCTGTGCAAAAATATTTTAAAATTTCGGAGGAGCAATTACTCAAAACTAATTATTTATCATAAAAAATCGAAAACATATCATGTGTTATATTCGCAATTATTTGGGGGTGGGGGAAGTTCGGTATGAAAAATTTGGTTATTAAATCTGAATAAATGAAGTATGGGGAACACGCCTGTGCAAAAATATTTTCAAATTTCGGAGGAGCAATTACTAAAAACTAATTATTTATCATAAATAATCGAAAACATATCATGTGTTATATTCGCAATTATTTAGGGGTGGGGGAAGTTCGGTGTGAAAAATTTGATTGTTTAATCTGAATAAATGAAGTATGGGGAACACGCCCGTGCAAAAATATTTTAAAATTTCGGAGGAGCAATTACTCAAAACTAATTATTTATCATAAAAAATCGAAAACATATCATGTGTTATATTCGCAATTATTTGGGGGTGGGGGAAGTTCGGTGTGAAAAATTTGATTGTTGAATCTGAATAAATGAAGTATGGGAAACACGCCTGTGCAAAAATATTTTCAAATTTCGGAGGAGCAATTACTAAAAACTAATTATTTATCATAAAAAATCTAAAACATATCATGTGTTATATTCGCAATTATTTAGGGGTGGGGGAAGTTCGGTGTGAAAAATTTGATTGTAAAATCTGAATAAATGAAGTATGGCGAACACGCCTGTGTAGAAATATTTGCAAAACTCAGAGGAGCAATTACTGAAAACTAATTATTTATCATAAACATCGAGAGATGATCACGTGGTATATTCGCAATTATTTAGGGCGGGGGAAGTTCGGTGTGAATAATTTGACTGTAGAATCTGAATAAAGAAAGTATGGGGAACACGCCTGTGTAAAAATATTTTTATAATTTGGAGGAGCAATTACTGAAATCTATTTATTTGTCATGAAAAATCCAGTCATTTTTCAAATTCGCATATTTTAGGGGTGGGGGAGCTACGGTGTGAAAAATATTTTTATCATAAATGAACAATTGAAGTATGAAGAAAACGCCTGTTAGTAAATATTTTCAATAGTGAGAGGAGCAATTACCGCAAATAAATAATTTTTCGAAAAAAAGAAGATCATATGGGGGTGGGGGTAGTTTGTTTTTTATTTTATATTTGTTGAAACATAGGCAAGCAATACGTGTGTACATAAACAGTTTTAATATTTGGAAAATTTAATGGCGAAAAATAGTTATTAATCCAGTATGCATTTTTATTTTTTTAGGGGTTACGGGGGTGCGGTATGAAAATTTTTTCTTTTCTAATTGATTAATAGAAGTATGGGGAACATGTGTATATAAAAATAACTTGAAAATTTTGAGGAGCACATAATGAAAATTGATAATCAAACAGAATTAGAGGGGGTATAGGGGTAGAAAGGGGTAGTAAACCGGATTTAGCAATGTTATCATCTAGAATGGAGTACAATGAGTAGACCTGTGGAGAAAAATATCAAATATATTGTTTTTTTATTATTTTATGATCTATTGGCGGAATCTATTGGTAACTTCACACCCGTGAATTTTTCTGTTTTATGTCTAACTTTAAATTACCAATTGTTACTATGTTTCGAGTAATATTACCGAAAATAGTACCCAATTTTAAATTACCAGTAATTTTACATCACTAATTGTATATTCATTTTAAAGAATGTTAACACTAAATCGTTATAAAATATTTCATTCACGCAAAATGTATCTCTGGTCGCGGGCCAGAATCATAATGACGCGGGCCGTAGTTTGGAGACCCCTGGGCTAGGGTAGTGTTTGGCGCAAAATGGAGGGTTATTTCAATTTTTTCTATTATTTTCAAGAGATGTTTGTTTTTAATCTTTAGGTTGGAATTAAAATGCAGTTAAATTTAATATTTTTTTTGTGAATTGTTACGTTCTAGATTGAAAATGCTCACCTTTAATTATATTATATGGTCCGGATTGAAAATGCTCACCCGGTATAGAATCATATTTGAATTATTGTTTCGAAAGAAAAGAAATTTTTTTCATAGTAATAATAATAATCTTTATTAATCTATTTTAATCTACGTATATTGGACAGGTCAAAGTAAAAGATAATAAAAATTTAAATAGAAATATAAAATACCATCATTGAAAAAAATAATCTATGCTATAGTTTAAATTCTTTATTAGGTATATTTTTAGTTTATTCTGTGGTAATTTTTTTTTATAAATTTTAACACAACTATGATTTGGCCCTCGTTGATATTGTGCGCTGTTGTGGCTTGTAACCGCAAGATTGTTGTGATGACGTGTATTTTAACTGTGACAATTAGAATTCGAAATAATATAGATGTTTCTTTACAAATAAACTACATCTTAGAATAAATATACAAGAGAATGCAAGTATATTATATTTAGAAAATATTGATTTATATGATTCTGTAGGTGCTAAATTATCTATCAATCTTAATAATCTTTTTTGTAATGCAAATATTCTACAGATATTTACATCTGTCATATAATATCGTCATTTGGGGAAAATCAGCTCTGCGAAGTAGAATATTTGCATTACAAAAAAGCAAGCGCATAATAAATTTTCAATAAATTAGGCAAATTCTTCTGAGGCATAAAATTGCATTATTAATGTTTAATTTCGTTTGCTGTTGTATTCTTAGTTATTCAGTAACATACAGTTTTATTTGTTCTTTCATATTGTTTGATTTTTATAAATAAAATGGGAAAATCATTTTATAAAAGAATAAAGTCATTTGAGAAATAATAAAATATGTTGCTATAAAACAGCCGCGTGGGAAAGTTATTTTATAAAAAAAGAAATTTCATTTTATACAATTTATACAATAAATTTTAATGAATATTTAGAAATTACAATATTTTTTTACAATATTGTATGTTATGTAGGTATATTTTTTTAATACATAAATTTATTTATGATTCACAAATGTTCTTTATGCCCATACATAAAGTTCTATCTTTCTCTCAATAATTCCTGTGGATTACATAAACATCAGATTATGAATTATTTTTTACTGAATGTTTATGTTACTGTAAATTTTGCCCAATTTAAGTTTTTATTTTGTTTATGGGAATATTCGAGAACCGGTTCTTCCTTCATTCACGTACCTAAAATATAAACGTTAAATATAAAAATGCACAAAATTCGGAAAATGTAAAACTCACTTTTGTTCAACTAAATCAGGGATGACTGGAATCCATTTTCTGTCCATTTTTGGTGGAGGGTTATCTTTGACTTGCAATACGTGCGGCATCTTGGGTGTAGTAAAACCAGATTTTCTCATAGCTATAAGTGAATGCTTAGGAACTGAAAAAGATACAAATGGATGTCAAACAATTGAGCAGCAAGCAAAAAAATGGTGATGTGTCAATAATAGTGCTTTTCCCATATACAGGGATTTTTTCTCTTAAGTATTTTAAGATTTGTAAATTTTTAGATATTCGATGATTTTGGAAAGTGTTCAATTTCCAGCATCTAACGAGTGTTTCCGCTCCCAGATTAAGTATAAAGTAAAATTTCAAATTTAGAAAAGCCTGAGAATTTGGTCGGGTCTCATACCGAAGCGGATTCACTATATTATAAACAGCAATGATTTATTCATAAAAATTTTTTAGAAAAATGGACTATTTCTGTTTACAAATTAAAAATGTTAATAATTTCGTGAGGCCAAGCAGAAATTATATACAACTAATACACTTGTAAATTGAACACGTTTTACTTTGTTTAATAAAGTTTAGAATAAACTTTGAAGTAAAGTATTCATTGTAACTGTTTTGTGTTCTAGGCGTTACTAGATAGTCGAAACTGTAGTCACAAATTAAGTGCAAGGTTTATTCTAAACTTTATTCTGTGTTTTATTGGTAGATATTTGTATTTTATTATTATGAATTCTTAGACTAATAAATCATATGTATAAACATTATCTTTTATAAACGTATCAAAGAACCCTATTTACTTTTCATCCTGAACATCTATTTATTAAACATTTTCCAAAATAATTATGATATATTTTTTTTTCTCTATAAATCAAAAAAGATAATTTACTTCTCAGATAATTTATAATTATGATTCTGCAAGTTTTTGCGATTAACGAATGGTGCATGTGAATACTCCCACAATAGTTTCTAATTCGTTTAAATTAAAATGTATGTCCCACCGCGAAATTTATTGCTCTCCGGCGAAGGGGCAATTAGATTTTTTTTGTATTACACTTTATGTACAACCGGGAATAATATCGCAAGTTTTTGCATCGCAGAAATCCCTGGCGCTTTTTGTAGTTTTGTTGTTTATTCAAAGAGCGTATTCACGTTTTACTTAACATTACAAATACCATTTGATATTCACCAGAACAATTAAATTATTCTATATGTTTAAAACTGTTTTTACCATAAAATTCTCTATACAAAACTTTAAATTGTAATCAAATTGTATGGTTTTTTGTCAAATTAATACCAATTAAGGTACTTAAAAGCAAAGCGGTGTAAGTAACAATTTAAAAAGTAACAAAATAAAAATACCCTGCTAGGTAAAGAGGTATTTAGTAATTTAGCAAAGAAAATTATTTAGATCATTTAAAAACGTGTGTTGAGATTTATCTATCATCTCCTTCCGATGAGAGATAAATCTTAAAACACGTTTTTAAATGGTCTAAATTATTTTGACCCGAACTGTTACATTTACAGTAGGGTATTATTATATAATAGCAATTGCTAGACAAATTAGTTGTAGATTGCGAAAATTATCACCCTTTCAATGTTTAAAATATTTGGTTTTTCGAATATTTAAATATGCGAATAATTTAGTGATAAAATAATTATATTTGAATTATTAACATTCTCATTGGAATTTCAGCCTTAGTTATTAGGCACTTACACCCTTTTGCTTCTAGGTGATTCATTTCATGATTTATCATGTACAATTAATAAATAATTGCTCATTACACTGAAGCCAAAGAGTCAAAATGTTTGTTAAAAACGTATGATATGTCAATTATTTGTAAGTGAAACGTCAAAAGTATACAAAGACAATTTACACATGCGCTGTAAATCGGGGTATGTATACTTAAATGAAAAATTCCCTGTATAATTAGAAGAATTGATTCAATAATCACTTTCTAAAGTTATGCTTTCAATCAAATGACCATAAAATAATTATAGTATATAAAATTACGAAAATGTTATTCGTGAAAATGCAAACAATGTCTTTATTAATAAGACAACTTAAGATGATAAATATCCATTGAAACAACTACTTCCCGTGCAAATACACCTTTATCATATTTATCATCTTATGTTGTCTTATTAATTGCCCGGTATTGTAAACTAGTAATAAATCATTAGATATCTATTTCTGGAGTAAATTTATTTACGTAATAAACTAATAGGCAAATAAAATTGCGTATTATAAAGTAGGTTTGCTTTAAATAATTTAGTTAGTAGATTACCGACATAAATTATACATTTTCATTGTGGCGATAGGTGGAACCACTAATTTTTAAAATTGAATTTTCAATTGAAAGATTGAATTGTCAATCAAATTAGAAATTTAGTATATTTCCTTATAATTATGGAGAAAAGCCGTGAAATAAGACAGAATTACACAGAACAAGAAAAATATAGCTTATTAGAAATTAAAAAAAACTTGGACGAGTGTTTTCCACGCCCAGGTTAAGCATGAAGTAAAATTTCGAGTTTAGAAAAGCCTGAAAATTTGGTTTGGTCGCGTAGCGCGAAGCGCGGAGCGACCAAACGAAATTTTACTTCATGCGCCACGCGTATAAGACACTGATTTCAATTGAAGTATACTTATTCACAATATTTTAGTGTTTTCACTGTTTAATATGCGTGGCGCATGAAGTAAAATTTCGAGTTTAGAAAAGCCTAAAAATTTGGTTTGGTCGCTCCGCGCTTCGCGCTACGCGACCAAACCAAATTTCCAGGCTGTTCTAAACTCGAAATTTTACTTCATGCTTAATCTGGAAGTGGAAAGCACTCGTATAAAGCTTTAAATGGAACTAATTTAAAAAAGCGTATGCAGATGTATAAAAATTCCTGGTTATGTCAACGGGTTGCTTCTGACTTGAAAAACTCTAGGTCTTCGACGCCTGAGAATTTCTTGTTGTTTAAATTAATGACTGTCAGGGAACATACTATAAGCGAACTTACATCTGATACGGATAATATGATAGACATGATAACCGTAACGAAATTAACAAATACAAGTAGTAGAATCTAAAATAATTATAATAATATAATACACTTTTGACTTTTAACTTTCAAATAATTTAGAGAAAAAAATTTACTTGGTAGAAAAACACACAAATAATTTAGTGAGATTTATTAACCAAATAAAGTTATTTTGTGTTTAGGATACCCAAATCTTTGGAATAAATTAATTTGTTCCTAAGATCTGTAAACTTTATTTAGGGAATAAAACGTTTTATAATACCGGGCATTAGTATTCATAATATTCGACGAGTAGAATGCACTTTTTAAGTCTGCGTCATGCAAAAAACATTGATTTTAACAGATACAAAAATATTTTAAATCTATACACAAATTCGACATGAATGTAAATCATCCTAAATTGAACATTAATAGCTAATTTATATTCATCTATTAATTCAAAATACGTCGCCAATGCTGTTGTAATACTTAAATAAAAATCTAAGAAAAGTTACGCAAAACTAGGATGTTTCGTAATTTTCCAGACACAAAAAATACTAAATGCATTTAAATAAATTGCAAAACCTAGTATGGTAATGATTTTTTTAGAGATTATTTATAACAAACCTTTCCTCCTGGGTAATTCCGGTAACATCGTTCCTAGGGTGAAAAATTTGAGGTTTTTTAAGCAGTTAGCATATTCTTCACAACGGCACACTTCCATGTTTTAATTAATTGTAGGAAGAATTTTATTCGAGCGAATTTGATGACTTCTAAAGTTTGAATTGGTTATTATTTGTCAGTTTTGATATACATATGTAGCTAGATAAAATTAAAGTGACACTATACATTTTGATTATGCTGGGACCATATTAACGTCTAATGGCGTTAATTTTTCGCCATTACAAACAACATAAAATAACGCAATAATTAACGTATAACGTCGTTAATTATCGCGTTGTTTTCCATAAAGACAATCATAACCGTAACCAGGATTTTCACCAGGGAGAGGCACGAGACACACAAATACAGGGAATTTTTCTTTCAAGTATACATATGCATACGCTTTTTTTTAAAAATGTTCTATTTGAAGCTTTAAACGAGTGTTTTCTACTGCTAGATTAAGCATAAAGTAAAATTTCGAGTTTCGAAAAGCCTTAAAACTTGGTTTGGTCGTTCAGATATTAGTTGCTTTTTTTAAAAGAATTTAATTTGAAGCTTTAAACGAGTGTTTTCTACTCCCAGACTAAGCATGTTATTATTTATAACAAACCTTTCCTCCTGGGTAATTCCGGTAACATCGTTCCTAGGGTGAAAAATTTGAGGTTTTTTAAGCAGTTAGCATATTCTTCACAACGGCACATTTCCATGTTTTAATAATTTGTAGGAAGAATTCTATTCAAGCGAATTTACTGACTTTTAAAGTTTGAATTTGTTTATATTTGTCAGTTTTGATATACATATGTAGCTCGATAAAATCAAAGTGACACTATACATTTTGCTTAATCTGGGGCCATATTAACGTTTAATGGCGTTAATTTCTGCTTTGTTTGCTATTATAAAGAACATGAAATATCGCAATAATTAACGTATAACGTCGTTGTTTTCTATAGAGACAATCATAAGCGTAACCAGGATTTTTACCAGGTGCCCCTCGCTGACACACAAATACAGGGAATTTTTCTTTCAAGTATGCATATGCATACGCTTTTTTTTAAGAGTTCTATTTGAAGCTTTAAACGAGTGTTTTCCACTCCCAAATTAAGCATGAAGTAAAATTTCGAGTTTAGAAAAGCCTTAAAATGTGGTTTGGTCGCTCAGATATTAGTTGTTTCTTTTTAAAAGAGTTTTATTTACAATTGCGTATTATAAAGCAAACCTACCAAATAAATAGCAATTCTAGAAATAAATAATTTAGTTAATAGATTACCGACAGAAATTACACATTTTCATTGTGGCGATAGATGGACCACTAATTTTTAAAATTTAATTGTCAACCTTTTAAATTTAAATAGAAAAGCTTGAAAATTTGGTTTGGTCGCGTAGCGCGAAGCGCGGAGCGACCAAACCAAATTTTCAGGCTTTTCTAAACTCGAAATTTTACTTCATGCTTAATCTGGGAGTGGAAAGCACTCGTTTAAAGCTTTAAATGGAACTAATTTAAAAAAAGCGTATGCCGATGTATAAAAATCCCCGGTTATGTCAACGGGTTGCTTCTGACTTGAAAAACTCTAGGTCTTCGACGCCTTAGAATTTCTTGTTGTTAAAATTAATGACTGTCAGGAAAGATACTATAAGCGAACTTATCACGGATAATATGATAGACATGATAACCGTAATGAAATTAACAAATACAAATAGTAGAATCTAAAATAATTACAATAATATAATACACTTTTGACTTTTAACTTTCAAATAATTTAGAGAAAAAAATTAACTTGCTAGAAAAACAAACAAATAATTTAGTGAGATTTATTAGCCAAATAAAGTTATTTTGTGTTTAGGATACCCAAATCTTTGGAATAAATTAATTTGTTCCTAAGATCTGTAAACTTTAGTTAGGGAATAAAACGTTTTATAATACCGGGCATTAGTATTCATAATATTCGACGAGTAGAATGCACTTTTTAAATCTGCGTCATGCAAAAAACATTGATTTAAGGAAAGTTACGCAAAACTAGGATGTTTCGTAATTTTCTAGACACAAAAAATACTAAATGCATTTAAATAAATTGCAAAACCTAGTATGGTAATGATTTTTTTAGAGAATATTTAACAAACCTTTGCTCCTGGGCAATTCCGGTAACATCGTTCCTAGGGTGAAAAATTTGAGGTTTTTTAAGCAGTTAGCATATTTTTCACAACGGCACATTTCCATGGTTAAATAATTTGTAGGAAGAATTTTATTCCAGCGAATTTAATGACTTCTAAAGTTTGAATTTGTTATTATTTATCAGTTTTGATATACATATGTAGCTAGATAAAATCGAGACCCTATCAATACATTCACACATTTTTTTCTGACCGTTTTGCTGGTAATCTATTTACTTTGAAATACACCGATATTACATAATTTCGATCATTTATTTTAAATTAAAAAATAAATTACATCTATGTATTAGTTCTTAGAAATTTCAATAGTTGTAATATTTCGCAGTTACTTCATTGATTTTATTGCCAAAGCCTACTATGCTAATACGAACGATGTATTTTTTACAAGAAATGTAAAATTTTATTCTTGGGCATTCTCTGTGATAGTAATAAATAATATGCAGTGTGCAATACATTTTTCGCTACACGACCAAACCAAATTTTCAGGCTTTTCTAATGCCTTGATTGTTATATGTTAGTCCTTTGAAGTGCCGCTGTATATTTTCAGATATTCGTTGTTTTTACAATTATTTTAAATTGAACTTTAAAACGAATGTTTTCCACTAACAGATTAAGCATGAAGTAAAATTTCGAGTTTAGAAAAGCCTGAAAATTTTATTTGGTCCAAATTTTCAGGCTTTCCTTAACTCGAAATTTTACTTCATGCGCCACGCGTACTTAGCGCTGATGTGATGTGATGTTCAGAATACACGTTTTTTAGCATACTGCTAAATATTTTAAACTTCAACTAAAATCATCGCTTTATGCGCATGGCGCATGAAGTCATATTTCGAGTTTAAAAAAGCCTGAAAGTTTGGATTTGGTCGCTACCGTGACCAAATCCAAATCTTTACCTTGTGCTTAACTAAGGAGTGGAAAACAGTATTTTGTATAATATTGAAAACTTTGATAAACACTCGCCCTTTTAGTTTAGAAAAAATCAATTGACATTTTCTTTTAGATACTTTATGGATCACCATGTATAAAAGCAAACAGGTCCATCTTGTTGATCTATCTCGTCGAAATAGCCGAAATGCATGTATTATCCTATTCTGTAGCTCGAATAGTTTTTGAGTTATAACGTTTTTTGTCAAAATTGAAAAATATCGAGAATTTACACGAGTGCGCTCGCTTTTTTTGTATTTCGCAAAAGTTGCGAATAACTCAATAACTAATGGAAATACAAAAAAAATCGTTAGAATGACAATTTTTCTATCTTTAAGTTTTTTCGTAGTTAACTTTTTTCTTGGTGAAAAACGATTGTTTTTGAAAGATTCGTAAAAATATAATATATATAATTTTTATAAAATCATGGAATAACTTCTTAGAACTGTTTATTGGAATTTGTGTATGTTTTTTTTAACTTCGGGATAAATTAGCGTTTTACGCGCTTGGCGCATGAAGTAAAATTTCGAGTTTAGAAACGCCTGAAAATTTGGTTTGGTCGTGTAGCGCGTAGCGCTACGCGACCAAAGGCTTTTCTAAACTCGAAATTTTACTTCATGCTTAGTCTGGGAGTGGAAAACACTCTTATACATAATATTGATAACTTTGATAAACACTCCCTTCTTGATTTAGAAAAAGAACAATTGACATTTTGTTTTAGATACTTTATAGAATACTCTGTATAAAAACGCCCATCTTGTAGATATCGTCGAAATAGCCGAAATGCATGTATTATAGTTTTCTGCAGCTCGAATAGTTTTTGAGTTATAACGTTTTTTGTTAAAATTGAAAAATGTCGAGCATTTGTGCGAGTGCGCTCGGTTTTTTTGTATTTCGCAATAGTTGCAAATAGCTCACTAACTAACGGGAATACAGAAAAATCTATCTTCTTTCTTAGAGAACAATAACAGTTTGTTGAAAGATTCTTAAAAACTTATAATTTTTACACAATCATAGATTTACTTAGAATTATTTATTGGAATTTTTCACGGGTGTGAAGTTACCAATAGATTCCGCCAATAGATCATAAAAAAATAAAAAAACAATATATTTGATATTTTTCTCCACAGGCCTACTCATTGTACTCCATTCTAGATGATAACATTGATAAACCCGGTTTACTACCCCTTTCTACCCCTATACCTCCCCTAATTCCGTTTGATTATCAATTTTCATTATGTGCTCCTCAAAATGTTCAAGTTATTTTTATATACACATGTTCCCCATACTTCTATTAATCAATTAGAAAAGAAAAAAATTTCACACCGCACCCCCGTAACCCCCAAAAAAAAAACACTTTCTGTACACACGTATTGCTTGCCTATGTTTTAACAAATATAAAATAAAAAACAAACTACCCCCACCCCCATATGATCTTTTTTTTTTCGAAAAATTATTTATTTGCGGTAATTGCTCCTCTCACTATTGAAAATATTTACTAACAGGCGTTTTCTTCATACTTCAATTGTTCATTTATGATAAAAATATTTTTCACACCGTAGCTCCCCCACCCCAAAAATATGCGAATTTGAAAAATGACTGGATTTTTCATGACAAATAATTAGATTTCAGCGATTACTCCTCCAAATTATAAAAATATTTTTACACAGGCGTGTTCCCCATACTTTCTGTATTCAGATTCTACAGTCAAATTATTCACACCGAACTTCCCCCGCCCTCAAATAATTGCGAATATAACACGTGATCATCTCTCGATGTTTATGATAAATAATTAGTTTTCAGTAATTGCTCTTCTGAGTTTTGCAAATATTATTACACAGGCGTGTTCGCCATACTTCATTTATTCAGATTTTACAATCAAATTTTTCACACCGAACTTCCCCCACCCCTAAATAATTGCGAATATAATACATGATATGTTTTAGATTTTTTATGATAAATAATTAGTTTTTAGTAATTGCTCCTCCGAAATTTCAAAATATTTTTGCACAGGCGTGTTCCCCATACTTCATTTATTCAGATTCAACAATCAAATTTTTCACACCGAACTTCCCCCACCCCCAAATAATTGCGAATTTAACACATGATATGTTTTCGATTATTTATGATAAATAATTAGTTTTTAGTAATTGCTCCTCCAAAATTTCTAAATATTTTTGCACAGGCGTGTTCCCCATACTTCATTTATTCAGATTCAACAATCAAATTTTTCACACCGAACTTCCCCCACCCCCAAATAATTGCGAATTTAACACATGATATGTTTTCGATTATTTATGATAAATAATTAGTTTTTAGTAATTGCTCCTCCAAAATTTCAAAATATTTTTGCACAGGCGTGTTCCCCATACTTCATTTATTCAGATTCAACAATCAAATTTTTCACACCGAACTTCCCCCACCCCCAAATGATTGCGAATTTAACACATGATATGTTTTCGATTATTTATGATAAATAATTAGTTTTTAGTAATTGCTCCTCCAAAATTTCAAAACATTTTTGCACAGGCGTGTTCCCCATACTTCATTTATTCAGATTCAACAATCAAATTTTTCACACCGAACTTCCCCCACCCCCAAATAATTGCGAATTTAACACATGATATGTTTTCGATTATTTATGATAAATAATTAGATTTTAGTAATTGCTCCTCCGAAATTTCAAAATATTTTTGCACAGGCGTGTTCCCCATACTTCATTTATTCAGATTCAACAATCAAATTTTTCACACCGAACTTCCCCCACCCCCAAATAATTGCGAATATAACACATGATATGTTTTCGATTATTTATGATAAATAATTAGTTTTCAGTAATTGCTCCTCCGAAATTTCAAAATATTTTTGCACAGGCGTGTTCCCCATACTTCATTTATTCAGATTCAACAATCAAATTTTTCACACCGAACTTCCCCCACCCCCAAATAATTGCGAATTTAACACATGATATGTTTTCGATTATTTATGATAAATAATTAGTTTTTAGTAATTGCTCCTCCGAAATTTCAAAATATTTTTGCACAGGCGTGTTCCCCATACTTCATTTATTCAGATTCAACATTTGTAATTGCGAATATAACACATGATATGTTTTCAATTATTTATGACAAATAATTAGTTTTCAGTAATTGCTCCTCCGAAATTTGAAAATATTTTTGCACAGGCGTGTTCCCCATACTTCATTTATTCAGATTCAACAATCAAATTTTTCACACCGAACTTCCCCCACCCCCAAATAATTGCGAATTTAACACATGATATGTTTTCGATTATTTATGATAAATAATTAGTTTTCAGTAATTGCTCCTCCGAAATTTCAAAATATTTTTGCACAGACGTGTTCCCCATACTTCATTTATCCAGATTCAACAATCAAATTTTTTACACCGAACTTCCCCCACCACTAAATAATTGCGAATATAACACATGATATGTTTTCAATTATTTATGATAAATAATTAGTTTTCAGTAATTGCTCCTCCGAAATTTTAAAATATTTTTGCACAGGCGTGTTCCCCATACTTCATTTATTCAGATTCAACAATCAAATTTTTCACACCGAACTTCCCCCACCCCCAAATAATTGCGAATTTAACACATGATATGTTTTCGATTATTTATGATAAATAATTAGTTTTCAGTAATTGCTCCTCCGAAATTTCAAAATATTTTTGCACAGACGTGTTCCCCATACTTCATTTATCCAGATTCAACAATCAAATTTTTTACACCGAACTTCCCCCACCACTAAATAATTGCGAATATAACACATGATATGTTTTCAATTATTTATGATAAATAATTAGTTTTCAGTAATTGCTCCTCCGAAATTTTAAAATATTTTTGCACAGGCGTATTCCCCATACTTCATTTATTCAGATTCAACAATCAAATTTTTCAGACCGAACTTCCCCCACCACCAAATAATTGCGAATATAACACATGATATGTTTTCAATTATTTATGATAAATAATTAGTTTTCAGTAATTGCTCCTCCAAAATTTTAAAATATTTTTGCACAGGAGTGTTCCCCATACTTCATTTATTCAGATTCAACAATCAAATTTTTCACACCGAACTTCCCCCACCCCCAAATAATTGCGAATATAACACATGATATGTTTTCGATTATTTATGATAAATAATTAGTTTTCAGTAATTTCTCCTCCGAAATTTTAAAATATTTTTGTACAGTCGTGTTCCCCATACTTCATTTATTCAGATTCAACAATCAAATTTTTCACACTGAACTTCCCCCACCCCCAAATAATTAGTTTTCAGTAATTGCTCCTTTGAAATTTTAAAATATTTTTGCACAGGCGTGTTCCCCATACTTCATTTATCCAGATTCAACAATCAAATTTTTCACACCGAACTTTCCCCACTCCTAAATAATTGCGAATATAACAAATGATCATCTTTCGATTTTTTATGATAAATAATTACTTTTGAGTAATTGCTCCTCCGAATTTTGAAAATATTTTTGCACAGGCGTGTTCCTCATATTTTATTTATTTAGATTTTACAATCAAATTTACTTCACCGAGCTTCTATCGCCCCTAAATAATTGTTAATATAACACATCATCATCTATCGAATTTTTTATGATTAATAATTAGTTTTTAGTAAGTGCTTCTTCGAATTTTGAAAAGAAATTTATCAAGGCGTGTTCCCCATACTTTATTTGTTCAGATTTTACAAACAAAATGTTCACACCAAACTTCCTTCGCCCGTAAATAATTGCGAATAACACATGATCATTTCTCGATTTTTTATGATAAATAATTAGTTTTTAGTAATTGCTCGTCCAAATGTTAATTTTGATAAACACAATATTTAAACTAAAGTTTTCCTACTTCTAAATAATTGCGAATGATCAACTTATTAAATAGAATTTATTCTGCTGAGAAATAAATGATTATTATTATTATTATTATTTTTCTTGATAAATAATGAGTTTCATTGAATTGTTCCTTAATATTTTGAAAATATTTTTAAACAGAGGTACTTTAAATGCTTAAGTTTTTTTTATTTAATGATTATTTTTTACAACAAACGTAAAAAATGTAATAGCTCTTGTTTTTTCTTGACAAAGTGCCGAATTAAATTGTGATAATTTAGAAAAAGTGAAAAAAAAGATAAAAATCATGTGGCAGACAATTTCAAATATTGCAGTATTTTAACGACAAAGAAGTTGATTTATTATGTTTTTTGTAAGACAGCCCATGAATAGAGTCAGCGTTTTTGGTTTACAAATAAGTCATAAATGAAATGTATTATCAAAAAATAAATAAAATGAAAACTGTATTAATTGCAAAGTGTTATTATAAATATTTGGATATTAATTTTTATAATTTTTAAATACTAGATGTGTATTGGACCAATTGGACGGCATCAGGGCAAATGGGAACAAGTCAAAATGATTAACTTTATAGGGTAAACAAATAACTTTGTTTTTCTTTAAACACCGTTCGCACCAAACTTCCTACATTGCGATTATGAAAAAAAAATGAAAAACGCCTACCATAGATATATTCATTTATAGACCGTGTGCCGCTAAAGAGGAGGTCTTGAAAAAACAAACTCAATGAAGTCCTTTGTTTATTGAATATTCGAAACCAATAGATTTTTATATATAGGGGTAGGGGAAGTTCGGTGTGAAAAATTTAATTGTAGAATCTGAATAAAAAAAGTATGGGGAACATGCCTGTGCAAAAATATTTATATATTTCGGTGGAGCAACTATTGAAACCTAATTATTTATCATAAAAAATCGAAAGATGATCATTTGTTGTATTCGCAATTATTTAGGGGTGGGAGAAGTTCGGTGTGAAAAATTTTATTGTTGAATCTGAATAAATGAAGTATGGGGAACACGCCTGTGCAAAAATAGTTTCAAATTTCGGAGGAGCAATTACTGAAAACTAATTATTTATCATAAAAAATCGAAAACATATCATGTGTTATATTCGCAATTATTTAGGGGTGGGGGAAGTTCGGTGTCAAAAATTTTATTGTTTAATTCAAATAAATGAAGTATGGGGAACACGCCTGTGCAAAAATATTTTCAAATTTCAGAGGAGCAATTACTGAAAACTAATTATTTATCATTAATAATCGAAAACATATCATGTGTTATATTCGCAATTATTTGGGGGTGGGGGAAGTTCGGTGTGAAAAATTTGATTGTTGAATCTGAATAAATAAAGTATGGGGAACACGCCTGTGCAAAAATATTTTCAAATTTCGGAGGAGCAATTACTGAAAACTAATTATTTATCATAAATAATCGAAAACATATCATGTGTTATATTCGCAATTATTTGGGGGTGGGGCAAGTTCGGTGTGAAAAATTTGATTGTTGAATCTGAATAAATGAAGTATGGGGAACACGCCTGTGCAAAAATATTTTCAAATTTCGGAGGAGCAATTACTCAAAACTAATTATTTATCATAAAAAATCGAAAACATATCATGTGTTATATTCGCAATTATTTGGGGGTGGGGGAAGTTCGGTGTGAAAAATTTGATTGTTGAATCTGAATAAATGAAGTATGGGGAACACGCCTGTGCAAAAATATTTTCAAATTTCGGAGGAGCAATTACTGAAAACTAATTATTTATCATAAATAATCGAAAACATATCATGTGTTATATTCGCAATTATTTGGGGGTGGGGCAAGTTCGGTGTGAAAAATTTGATTGTTGAATCTGAATAAATGAAGTATGGGGAACACGCCTGTGCAAAAATATTTTCAAATTTCGGAGGAGCAATTACTGAAAACTAATTATTTATCATAAAAAATCGAAAACATATCATGTGTTATATTCGCAATTATTTGGGGGTGGGGGAAGTTCGGTGTGAAAAATTTGATTGTTGAATCTGAATAAATGAAGTATGGGGAACACGCCTGTGCAAAAATATTTTCAAATTTCGGAGGAGCAATTACTGAAAACTAATTATTTATCATAAATAATCGAAAACATATCATGTGTTATATTCGCAATTATTTGGGGGTGGGGGAAGTTCGGTGTGAAAAATTTGATTGTTGAATCTGAATAAATGAAGTATGGGGAACACGCCTGTGCAAAAATATTTTCAAATTTCGGAGGAGCAATTACTCAAAACTAATTATTTATCATAAAAAATCGAAAACATATCATGTGTTGTATTCGCAATTATTTGGGGGTGGGGGAAGTTCGGTGTGAAAAATTTGATTGTTGAATCTGAATAAATGAAGTATGGGGAACACGCCTGTGCAAAAATATTTTCAAATTTCGGAGGAGCAATTACTGAAAACTAATTATTTATCATAAATAATCGAAAACATATCATGTGTTATATTCGCAATTATTTGGGGGTGGGGGAAGTTCGGTGTGAAAAATTTGATTGTTGAATCTGAATAAATGAAGTATAGGGAACACGCCTGTGCAAAAATATTTTCAAATTTCGGAGGAGCAATTACTGAAAACTAATTATTTATCATAAATAATCGAAAACATATCATGTGTTATATTCGCAATTATTTAGGGGTGGGGGAAGTTCGGTGTGAAAAATTTGATTGTAAAATCTGAATAAATGAAGTATGGCGAACACGCCTGTGTAGAAATATTTGCAAAACTCAGAGGAGCAATTACTGAAAACTAATTATTTATCATAAACATTGAGAGATGATCACGTGGTATATTCGCAATTATTTAGGGCGGGGGAAATTCGGTGTGAATAATTTGACTGTAGAATCTGAATAAAGAAAGTATGGGGAACACGCCTGTGTAAAAATATTTTTATAATTTGGAGGAGCAATTACTGAAATCTATTTATTTGTCATGAAAAATCCAGTCATTTTTCAAATTCGCATATTTTAGGGGTGGGGGAGCTACGGTGTGAAAAATATTTTTATCATAAATGAACAATTGAAGTATGAAGAAAACGCCTGTTAGTAAATATTTTCAATAGTGAGAGGAGCAATTACCGCAAATAAATAATTTTTCGAAAAAAAAAGATCATATGGGGGGGGGGGGGTAGTTTGTTTTTTATTTTATATTTGTTGAAACATAGGCAAGCAATACGTGTGTACATAAACAGTTTTAATATTTGGAAAATTTAATGGCGAAAAATAGTTATTAATCCAGTATGCATTTTTATTTTTTGGGGGGTTACGGGGGTGCGGTATGAATTTTTTTTCTTTTCTAATTGATTAATAGAAGTATGGGGAACATGTGTATATAAAAATAACTTGAAAATTTTGAGGAGCACATAATGAAAATTGATAATCAAACAGAATTAGAGGGGGTATAGGGGTAGAAAGGGGTAGTAAACCGGATTTAGCAATGTTATCATCTAGAATGGAGTACAATGAGTAGACCTGTGGAGAAAAATATCAAATATATTGTTTTTTTATTATTTTATGATCTATTGGCGGAATCTATTGGTAACTTCACACCCGTGAATTTTTCTGTTTTATGTCTAACTTTAAATTACCAATTGTTACTATGTTTCGAGTAATATTACCGAAAATAGTACCCAATTTTAAATTACCAGTAATTTTACATCACTAATTGTATATTCATTTTAAAGAATGTTAACACTAAATCGTTATAAAATATTTCATTCACGCAAAATGTATCTCTGGTCGCGGGCCAGAATCATAATGACGCGGGCCGTAGTTTGGAGACCCCTGGGCTAGGGTAGTGTTTGGCGCAAAATGGAGGGTTATTTCAATTTTTTCTATTATTTTCAAGAGATGTTTGTTTTTAATCTTTAGGTTGGAATTAAAATGCAGTTAAATTTAATATTTTTTTTGTGAATTGTTACGTTCTAGATTGAAAATGCTCACCTTTAATTATATTATATGGTCCGGATTGAAAATGCTCACCCGGTATAGAATCATATTTGAATTATTGTTTCGAAAGAAAAGAAATTTTTTTCATAGTAATAATAATAATCTTTATTAATCTATTTTAATCTACGTATATTGGACAGGTCAAAGTAAAAGATAATAAAAATTTAAATAGAAATATAAAATACCATCATTGAAAAAAATAATCTATGCTATAGTTTAAATTCTTTATTAGGTATATTTTTAGTTTATTCTGTGGTAATTTTTTTTTATAAATTTTAACACAACTATGATTTGGCCCTCGTTGATATTGTGCGCTGTTGTGGCTTGTAACCGCAAGATTGTTGTGATGACGTGTATTTTAACTGTGACAATTTGAATTCGAAATAATATAGATGTTTCTTTACAAATAAACTACATCTTAGAATAAATATACAAGAGAATGCAAGTATATTATATTTAGAAAATATTGATTTATATGATTCTGTAGGTGCTAAATTATCTATCAATCTTAATAATCTTTTTTGTAATGCAAATATTCTACAGATATTTACATCTGTCATATAATATCGTCATTTGGGGAAAATCAGCTCTGCGAAGTAGAATATTTGCATTACAAAAAAGCAAGCGCATAATAAATTTTCAATAAATTAGGCAAATTCTTCTGAGGCATAAAATTGCATTATTAATGTTTAATTTCGTTTGCTGTTGTATTCTTAGTTATTCAGTAACATACAGTTTTATTTGTTCTTTCATATTGTTTGATTTTTATAAATAAAATGGGAAAATCATTTTATAAAAGAATAAAGTCATTTGAGAAATAATAAAATATGTTGCTATAAAACAGCCGCGTGGGAAAGTTATTTTATAAAAAAAGAAATTTCATTTTATACAATTTATACAATAAATTTTAATGAATATTTAGAAATTACAATATTTTTTTACAATATTGTATGTTATGTAGGTATATTTTTTTAATACATAAATTTATTTATGATTCACAAATGTTCTTTATGCCCATACATAAAGTTCTATCTTTCTCTCAATAGTTCCTGTGGATTACATAAACATCAGATTGTGAATTATTTTTTACTGAATGTTTATGTTACTGCAAATTTTGCCCAATTTAATTTTTCATTTTGTTTATGGGAATATTCGAGAACCGGTTCTTCCTTCATTCACGTACCTAAATTATAAACGTTAAAAATAAAAAATGCACAAAATTCGGAAAATGTAAAACTCACTTTTGTTCAACTAAATCAGGGATGACTGGAATCCATTTTCTGTCCATTTTTGGTGGAGGGTTATCTTTGACTTGCAATACGTGCGGCATCTTGGGTGTAGTAAAACCAGATTTTCTCATAGCTATAAGTGAATGCTTAGGAACTGAAAAAGATACAAATGGATGTCAAACAATTGAGCAGCAAGCAAAAAAATGGTGATGTGTCAATAATAGTGCTTTTCCCATATACAGGGATTTTTTCTCTTAAGTATTTTAAGATTTGTAAATTTTTAGATATTCGATGATTTTGGAAAGTGTTCAATTTCCAGCATCTAACGAGTGTTTCCGCTCCCAGATTAAGTATAAAGTAAAATTTCAAATTTAGAAAAGCCTGAGAATTTGGTCGGGTCTCATACCGAAGCGGATTCACTATATTATAAACAGCAATGATTTATTCATAAAAATTTTAAGAAAAATGGACTATTTCTGTTTACAAATTAAAAATGTTAATGATTTCGTGAGGCCAAGCAGAAATTATATACAACTAATACACTTGTAAATTGAACACGTTTTACTTTGTTTAATAAAGTTTAGAATAAACTTTGAAGTAAAGTATTCATTGTAAATGTTTTGTGTTCTAGGCGTTACTAGATAGTCGAAACTGTAGTCACAAATTAAGTGCAAGGTTTATTCTAAACTTTATTCTGTGTTTTATTGGTAGATATTTGTATTTTATTAATATGAATTCTTAGACTAATAAATCATTTGTATAAACATTATCTTTTATAAACGTATCAAAGAACCCTATTTACTTTTCATCCTGAACATCTATTTATTAAACATTTTCCAAAATAATTATGATATATTTATTTTTTCTCTATAAATCAAAAAAGATAATTTACTTCTCAGATAATTTATAATTATGATTCTGCAAGTTTTTGCGATTAACGAATGGTGCATGTGAATACTCCCACAATAGTTTCTAATTCGTTTAAATTAAAATGTATGTCACACCGCGAAATTTATTGCTCTCCGGCGAAGGGGCAATTAGATTTTTTTTGTATTACACTTTATGTACAACCGGGAATAATATCACAAGTTTTTGCATCGCAGAAATCCCTGGCGCTTTTTGTAGTTTTGTTGTTTATTCAAAGAGCGTATTCACGTTTTACTTAACATTACAAATACCATTTGATATTCACCAGAACAATTAAATTATTCTATATGTTTAAAACTGTTTTTAACATAAAATTCTCTATACAAAACTTTAAATTGTAATCAAATTGTATGTTTTTTTGTCAAATTAATACCAATTAAGGTACTTAAAAGCAAAGCGGTGTAAGTAACAATTTAAAAAAATAAAAATACCCTGCTAGGTAAAGAGGTATTTAGTAATTTAGCAAAGAAAATTATTTAGATCATTTAAAAACGTGTGTTGAGATTTATCTATCATCTCTTTCCGATGAGAGATAAATCTTAAAACACGTTTTTAAATGGTCTAAATTATTTTGACCCGAACTGTTATATTTACAGTAGGGTATTATTATATAATAGCAATTGTTAGACAAATTAGTTGTAGATTGCGAAAATTATCACACTTTCAATGTTTAAAATATTTGGTTTTTCGAATATTTAAATATGCGAATAATTTAGTGATGAAATAATTATATTTGAATTATTAACATTCTCATTGGAATTTCAGCCTTAGTTATTAGGCACTTACACCCTTTTGCTTCTAGGTGATTCATTTCATGATTTATCATGTACAATTAATAAATAATTGCTCATTACACTGAAGCCAAAGAGTCAAAATGTTTGTTAAAAACGTATGATATGTCAATTATTTGTAAGTGAAACGTCAAAAGTATACAAAGACAATTTACACATGCACTGTAAATCGGGGTATGTATACTTAAATGAAAAATTCCCTGTATAATTAGAAGAATTGATTCAATAATCACTTTCTAAAGTTATGCTTTGAATCAAATGACCATAAAATAATTATAGTATATAAAATTACGAAAATGTTATTCGTGAAAATGCAAACAATGTCTTAATTAATAAGACAACTTAAGATGATAAATATCCATTGAAACAACTACTTCCCGTGCAAATACACCTTTATCATATTTATCATCTTATGTTGTCTTATTAATTGCCCGGTATTGTAAACTAGTAATAAATCATTAGATATCTATTTCTGGAGTAAATTTATTTACGTAATAAACTAATAGGCAAATAAAATTGCGTATTATAAATTGCTTTAAATAATTTAGTTAGTAGATTACCGACATAAATTATACATTTTCATTGTGACGATAGGTGGAACCACTAATTTTTAAAATTGAATTGTCAATTGAAAGATTGAATTGTCAATCAAATTAGAAATTTAGTATATTACCTTATAATTATGGAAAAAACCGTGAAATTAGACAGAATTACACAGAACAAGAAAAAAATAGCTTATTAGAAATTAAAAAAAACTTAGACGAGTGTTTTCCACGCCCAGGTTAAGCATGAAGTAAAATTTCGAGTTTAGAAAAGCCTGAAAATTTGGTTTGGTCGCGAAGCGCGGAGCGACCAAACGAAATTTTACTTCATGCGCCACGCGTATAAGACACTGATTTCAATTGAAGTTCACTTATTCACAATATTTTAGTGTTTTCACTGTTTAATATGCGTGGCGCATGAAGTAAAATTTCGAGTTTAGAAAAGCCTAAAAATTTGGTTTGGTCGCTCCGCGCTTCGCGCTACGCGACCAAACCAAATTTCCAGGCTGTTCTAAACTCGAAATTTTACTTCATGCTTAATCTGGAAGTGGAAAGCACTCGTATAAAGCTTTAAATGGAACTAATTTAAAAAAAGCGTATGCAGATGTATAAAAATTCCTGGTTATGTCAACGGGTTGCTTCTGACTTGAAAAACTCTAGGTCTTCGACGCCTGAGAATTTCTTGTTGTTTAAATTAATGACTGTCAGGGAACATACTATAAGCGAACTTACATCTGATACGGATAATATGATAGACATGATAACCGTAACGAAATTAACAAATACAAGTAGTAGAATCTAAAATAATTATAATAATATAATACACTTTTGACTTTTAACTTTCAAATAATTTAGAGAAAAAAATTTACTTGGTAGAAAAACAAACAAATAATTTAGTGAGATTTATTAACCAAATAAAGTTATTTTGTGTTTAGGATACCCAAATCTTTGGAATAAATTAATTTGTTCCTAAGATCTGTAAACTTTATTTAGGGAATAAAACGTTTTCTAATACCGGGCATTAGTATTCATAATATTCGACGAGTAGAATGCACTTTTTAAATCTGCGTCATGCAAAAAACATTGATTTTAACAGATACAAAAATATTTTAAATCTATACACAAATTCGACATGAATGTAAATCATCCTAAATTGAACATTAATAGCTAATTTATATTCATCTATTAATTCAAAATACGTCGCCAATGCTGTTGTAATACTTAAATAAAAATCTAAGAAAAGTTACGCAAAACTAGGATGTTTCGTAATTTTCTAGACACAAAAAATACTAAATGCATTTAAATAAATTGCAAAACCTAGTATGGTAATGATTTTTTTAGAGATTATTTATAACAAACCTTTCCTCCTGGGTAATTCCGGTAACATCGTTCCTAGGGTGAAAAATTTGAGGTTTTTTAAGCAGTTAGCATATTCTTCACAACGGCACACTTCCATGTTTTAATTAATTGTAGGAAGAATTTTATTCGAGCGAATTTAATGACTTCTAAAGTTTGAATTTGTTATTATTTGTCAGTTTTGATATACATATGTAGCTAGATAAAATTAAAGTGACACTATACATTTTGATTATGCTGGGACCATATTAACGTCTAATGGCGTTAATTTACGCTATTACAAACAACATAAAATAACGCAATAATTAACGTATAACGTCGTTAATTATCGCGTTGTTTTCTATAAAGACAATCATAACCGTAACCAGGATTTTCACCAGGGAGGGGCACGAGACACACAAATACAGGGAATTTTTCTTTCAAGTATACATATGCATACGCTTTTTTTTAAGAGTTCTATTTGAAGCTTTAAACGAGTGTTTTCTACTCCCAGACTAAGCATGAAAGTTCGAGTTTAGATAAGCCAAAAAAAATTGGTTTGGTCGCGTAGCGCGAAGCGCGGAGCGACGAAACCAAATTTTTAAGTCTTTTCTAAACTCAAAATTTTACTTCATGCGCCACGCGTATTAAACACTGAAAATAATGAAATATTGTGAACGAGTCAACATCACTTGAAATCAGTGTCTAATACGCGTGGCGCATGAAGTATAATTTCGAGTTTAGAAAAGCCTGCAAATTTGGTTTAGTCGCGTAGCGCGAAGCGCGGAGCGACCAAACCAAACTTTCAGGCTTTTCTAAACTCGAAATTTTACTTGGTAGAAAAACAAACAAATGATTTAGTGAGATTTATTAGCCAAATAAAGTTATTTTGTGTTTAGGATACCTAAATCTTTGGAATAAATTAATTTGTTCCTAAGATTTGTAAACTTTATTTAGGGAATAAAACGTTTTATAATACCGGGCATTAGTATTAATAATATACGACGAGTAGAATGCACTTTTTAAATCTGCGGTATGCAAAAAACATTGATTTAACTGATACAAATATATTTTAAATATATACACAAATGCGACATGAATGTAAATCATCCTAAATTGAACATTAATAGCCAATTTATATTCATCTAATAATTCAAAATACGTCGCCAATGCTGTTGTAATACTTAAATAAAAATCTAAGGAAAGTTACGCAAAACTAGAATGTTTCGTAATTTTCCAGGCACAAAAAATACTAAATGCATTTAAATAAATTGCAAAACCTAGTATGGTAATGATTTTTTTAGAGATTATTTATAACAAACCTTTCCTCCTGGGTAATTCCGGTAACATCGTTCCTAGGGTGAAAAATTTGAGGTTTTTTAAGCAGTTAGCATATTCTTCACAACGGCACATTTCCATGTTTTAATAATTTGTAGGAAGAATTTTATTCAAGCGAATTTACTGACTTTTAAAGTTTGAATTTGTTTATATTTGTCAGTTTTGATATACATATGTAGCTAGATAAAATCAAAGTGACACTATACATTTTGCTTAATCTGGGGCCATATTAACGTTTAATGGCGTTAATTTTTGCTTTGTTTGCTATTACAAACAACATAAAATATCGCAATAATTAACGTATAACGTCGTTGTTTTCTATAGAGATAATCATAAGCGTAACCAGGATTTTTACCAGGTGCCCCTCGCTGACACACAAATACAGGGAATTTTTCTTTCAAGTATGCATATGCATACGCTTTTTTTTAAGAGTTCTATTTGAAGCTTTAAACGAGTGTTTTCCACTCCCAAATTAAGCATGAAGTAAAATTTCGAGTTTAGAAAAGCCTTAAAATGTGGTTTGGTCGCTCAGATATTAGTTGTTTCTTTTTAAAAGAGTTTTATTTACAATTGCGTATTATAAAGCAAACCTACCAAATAAATAGCAATTCTAGAAATAAATAATTTAGTTAATAGATTACCGACAGAAATTACACATTTTCATTGTGGCGATAGATGGACCACTAATTTTTAAAATTTAATTGTCAACCTTTTAAATTTAAATAGAAAAGCCTGAAAATTTGGTTTGGTCGCGTAGCGCGAAGCGCGGAGCGACCAAACCAAATTTTCAGGCTTTTCTAAACTCGAAATTTTACTTCATGCTTAATCTGGGAGTGGAAAGCACTCGTTTAAAGCTTTAAGTGGAACTAATTTAAAAAAAAGCGTATGCCGATGTATAAAAATGCCCGGTTATGTCAACGGGTTGCTTCTGACTTGAAAAACTCTAGGTCTTCGACGCCTTGGAATTTCTTGTTGTTTAAATTAATGACTGTCAGGGAAGATACTATAAGCGAACTTACATCTGACACGAATAATATGATAGACATGATAACCGTAATGAAATTAACAAATACAAGTAGTAGAATCTAAAATAATTATAATGATATAATACACTTTTGACTTTTAACTTTCAAATAATTTAGAGAAAAAAATTAACTTGGTAGAAAAACAAACAAATAATTTAGTGAGATTTATTAACCAAATAAAGTTATTTTGTGTTTAGGATACCCAAATCTTTGGAATAAATTAATTTGTTCCTAAGATCTGTAAACTTTATTTAGGGAATAAAACGTTTTCTAATACCGGGCATTAGTATTCATAATATTCGACGAGTAGAATGCACTTTTTAAATCTGCGTCATGCAAAAAACATTGATTTAAGGAAAGTTACGCAAAACTAGGATGTTTCGTAATTTTCTAGACACAAAAAATACTAAATGCATTTAAATAAATTGCAAAACCTAGTATGGTAATGATTTTTTTAGAGAATATTTATAACAAACCTTTGCTCCTGGGTAATTCCGGTAACATCGTTCCTAGGGTGAAAAATTTGAGGTTTTTTTAAGCAGTTAGCATATTTTTCACAACGGCACATTTCTATGTTTAAATAATTTGTAGGAAGAATTTTATTCCAGCGAATTTAATGACTTCTAAAGTTTGAATTTGTTATTATTTATCAGTTTTGATATACATATGTAGCTAGATAAAATCGAGACCCTATCAAAACATTCAGACATTTTTTTCTGACCGTTTTGCTGGTAATCTATTTACTTTAAAATACACCGATATTACATAATTTCGATCATTTATTTTAAATTAAAAAATAAATTACATCTATGTATTAGTTCTTAGAAATTTCAATAGTTGTAATATTTCGCAGTTACTTCATTGATTTTATTGCCAAAGCCTACTATGCTAATACGAACGATGTATTTTTTACAAGAAATGCAAAATTTTATTCTTGGGCATTCTCTGTGATAGTAATAAATAATATGCAGTGTGCAATACATTTTTCGCTACACGATCAAACCAAATTTTCAGGCTTTTCTAATGCCTTGATTGTTTTATGTTAGTCCTTTGAAGTGCCGCTGTATATTTTCAGATATTCGTTGTTTTTACAATTATTTTAAATTGAACTTTAAAACGAATGTTTTCCACTAACAGATTAAGCATGAAGTAAAATTTCGAGTTTAGAAAAGCCTGAAAATTTTATTTGGTCCAAATTTTCAGGCTTTCCTTAACTCGAAATTTTACTTCATGCGCCACGCGTACTTAGCGCTGACGTGATGTGATGTTCAGAATACACGTTTTTTAGCATACTGCTAAATATTTTAAACTTCAACTAAAATCATCGCTTTATGCGCATGGCGCATGAAGTCATATTTCGAGTTTAAAAAAGCCTGAAAGTTTGGATTTGGTCGCTACCGTGACCAAATCCAAATTTTTACCTTGTGCTTAACTAAGGAGTGAAAAACAGTATTTTGTATAATATTGAAAACTTTGATAAACACTCGCCCTTTTAGTTTAGAAAAAAACAATTTACATTTTCTTTTAGATACTTTATGGATCACCATGTATAAAAGCAAACAGGTCCATCTTGTTGATCTATCTCGTCGAAATAGCCGAAATAAATGTATTATCCTATTCTGTAGCTCGAATAGTTTTTGAGTTATAACATTTTTTGTTAAAATTGAAAAATGTCGAGCATTTATGCTAGTGCGCTCGGTTTTTTTGTATTTCGCAAAAGTTGCAAATAGCTCACTAACTAATGGGAATACAGAAAAATGGTTTTAACAAAAGTTTTAGATAACAGAATTTTGGACAATTTTTTTATCTTCAAGTTTTTCCTAACTATCTTCTTTCTTAGAGAACAATAACAGTTTGTTGAAAGATTCTTCAAAACTTATAATTTTTACACAATCATAGATTTACTTAGAATTATTTATTGGAATTTTTCTGTTTTATGTCTAACTTTAAATTACCAATAGTTACTATGTTTCGAGTAATATTACCGAAAATATTACCCAATTTTAAATTACCGGTAATTTTACATCACTAATTGTATATTCATTTTAAAGAATGTTAACACTAAATCGTTATAAAATATTTCATTCACGCAAAATGTATCTCTGGTCGCGGGCCAGAATCATAATGACGCGGGCCGTAGTTTGGAGACCCCTAGGCTAGGGTAGTGTTTGGCGCAAAATGGAGGGTTATTTCAATTTTTTCTATTATTTTCAAGAGATGTTCAATTTGTTTGTTTTTATTCTTTAGGTTGGAGTTAAAATGCAGTTAAATTTAATATTTTTTTTGTGAATTGTTACTTTCTAGATTGAAAATGCTCACCTTTAATTATATTATATGGTCCGGATTGAAAGTGCTCACCCGGTATAGAATCATATTTGAATTATTGTTTCGAGAGAATAGAAATATTTCATAGTAATAATAATAATCTTTATTATTCTATTTTAATCTACGTTTATTGGACAGGTCAAAGTAAAAGATAATAAAAGTTTAAATGGAAATATAAAATAACATCATTGTAAAAAATAATCTATGCTATAGTTTAAATTCTTCATTAGGTATATTTTTAGTTTATTCTGTGGTAATTTTTTTTAATAAATTTTAACACAACTATGATTTGGCCCTCGTTGAAATTGTGCACTGTTGTGGCTTGTAACCGCAAGACTGTTGTGATGACGTGTATTGTAACTGTGAAAATTATAGTTTCTTTCGAAATAATATAGATGTTTCTTTACAAATAAACTACATCTTAGAATAAATATACAAGAGAATGCAAGTATATTATATTTAGAAAATATTGATTTATATGATTCTGTAGGTGCTAAATTATCTATCAATCTTAATAATTTTTTTTGTAATGCAAATATTCTACAGATATTTACATCTGTCATATAATATCGTCATTTGGGAAAAAATCAGCTCTGCGAAGTAGAATATTTGCATTACAAAAAAGCAAGCGCATAATAAATTTTCAATAAATTAGGCAAATTCTTCTGAGGCATAAAATTGCATTATTAATGTTTAATTTCGTTTGCTGTTGTATTCTTAGTTATTCAGTAACATACAGTTTTATTTGTTCTTTCATATTGTTTGATTTTTATAAATAAAATGGGAAAATCATTTTATAAAAGAATAAAGTCATTTGAGAAATAATAAAATATGTTGATATAAAACAGCCGCGTGGGAAAGTTATTTTATAAAAAAAGAAATTTCATTTTATACAATTTATACAATAAATTTTAATGAATATTTAGAAATTACAATATTTTTTGTATGTTATGTAGGTATATTTTTTTAATACATAAATTTATTTATGATTCACAAATATTCTTTATGCCCATACATAAAGTTCTATCTTTCTCTCAATAGTTCCTGTGGATTACATAAACATCAGATTATGAATTATTTTTTACTGAATGTTTATGTTACTGTAAATTTTGCCCAATTTAATTTTTTATTTTGTTTATGGGAATATTCGAGAACCGGTTCTTCCTTCATTCACGTACCTAAAATATAAACGTTAAATATAAGAAATGCACAAAATTCGGAAAATGTAAAACTCACTTTTGTTCAACTAAATCAGGGATGACTGGAACCCATTTTCTGTCCATTTTTGGTGGAGGGTTATCTTTGACTTGCAATACGTGCGGCATCTTGGGTGTAGTAAAACCAGATTTTCTCATAGCTATAAGTGAAAGCTTAGGAACTGAAAAAGATACAAATGGATGTCAAACAATTGAGCAGCAAGCAAAAAATGGTGATGTGTCAATAATAGTGCTTTTCCCATATACAGGGATTTTTTCTCTTAAGTATTTTATTAAGATTTGTAAATTTTTAGATATTCGATGATTTTGGAAAGTGTTCAATTTCCAGCATCTAACGAGTTTTTCCGCTCGCAGATTAAGTAAAAAGTAAAATTTCAAATTTAGAAAAGCCTGAGAATTTGGTCGGGTCTCATAGCGAAGCGGATTCACTATATTATAAACAGTAATGATTTATTCATAAAAATTTTAAGAAAAATGGACTATTTCTGTTTACAAATTAAAAATGTTAATGATTTCGTGAGGCCAAGCAGAGATTATATACAACTAATCCACTTGTAAATTGAACACGTTTTACTTTGTTTAATAAAGTTTAGAATAAACTTTGAAGTAAAGTATTCATTGTAACTGTTTTGTGTTGTAGGCGTTACTAGATAGTCGAAACTGTAGTCACAAATTAAGTGCAAGGTTTATTCTAAACTTTATTCTGTGTTTTATTGGTAGATATTTGTATTTTATTAATATGAATTCTTAGACTAATAAATCATTTGTATAAAAATTATCTTTTGTAAACGTATCATAGAACCCCATTTACTTTTCATCCTGAACATCTATTTATTAAACATTTTCCAAAATAATTATGATATATTTATTTTTTCTCTATAAATCAAAAAAGATAATTTACTTCTCAGATAATTTATAATTATGATTCTGCAAGTGTTTGCGATTAACGAATGGTGCATGTGAATACTCCCACAATAGTTTCTAATTCCTTTAAATTAAAATGTATGTCCCACCGCGAAATTTATTGCTCTCCGGCGAAGGGGCAATTAGATTTTTTTTGTACTACACTTTATGTACAACCGGGAATAATATATACAAGTTTTTGCAACGCAGAAATCCCTGGCGCTTTTTGTGGTTTTGTTGTTTATTCAAAGAGCGTATTCACGTTTTACTTAACATTACAAATATCATTTGATATTCACCAGAACAATTAAATTATTCTATATGTTTGAAACTGTTTTTAACATAAAATTCTGTATACAAAACTTAAAATTGTAATCAAATTGTATGGTTTTTTGTCAAATTAATACCAATTAAGGTACTTATAAGCAAAGCGGTGTAAGTAACAATTTAAAAAAATAAAAATACCCTGCTAGGTAAAGAGGTATTTAGTAATTTAGCAAAGACAATTATTTAGATCATTTAGATTAGAGATAAATCTTAAAACACGTTTTTAAATGGTCTAAATTATTTTGACCCGAACTGTTATATTTACAGTAGGGTATTATTATATAATAGCAATTGTTAGACAAATTAGTTGTAGATTGCGAAAATTATCACACTTTCAATGTTTAAAATATTTGGTTTTTCGAATATTTAAATATGCGAATAATTTAGTGATGAAATAATTATATTTGAATTATTAACATTCTCATTGGAATTTCAGCCTTAGTTATTAGGCACTTACACCCTTTTGCTTCTAGGTGATTCATTTCATGATTTATCATGTACAATTAATAAATAATTGCTCATTACACTGAAGCCAAAGAGTCAAAATGTTTGTTAAAAACGTATGATATGTCAATTATTTGTAAGTGAAACGTCAAAAGTATACAAAGACAATTTACACATGCGCTGTAAATCGGGGTATGTATACTTAAATGAAAAATTCCCTGTATAATTAGAAGAATTGATTCAATAATCACTTTCTAAAGTTATGCTTTGAATCAAATGACCATAAAATAATTATAGTATATAAAATTACGAAAATGTTATTCGTGAAAATGCAAACAATGTCTTAATTAATAAGACAACTTAAGATGATAAATATCCATTGAAACAACTACTTCCCGTGCAAATACACCTTTATCATATTTATCATCTTATGTTGTCTTATTAATTGCCCGGTATTGTAAACTAGTAATAAATCATTAGATATCTATTTCTGGAGTAAATTTATTTACGTAATAAACTAATAGCCAAATAAAATTGCGTATTATAAAGTAGGTTTACTTTAAGTAATTTAGTTAGTAGATTACCAACATAAATTATACATTTTCATTGTGGCGATAGGTGGAACCACTAATTTTTAAAATTGAATTGTCAATTGAAAGATTGAATTGTCAATCAAATTAGAAATTTAGTATATTTCCTTATAATTATGGAGAAAAACCGTGAAATAAGACAGAATTACACAGAACAAGAAAAATATAGCTTATTAGAAATTAAAAAAAACTTAGACGAGTGTTTTCCACGCCCAGGTTAAGCATGAAGTAAAATTTCGAGTTTAGAAAAGCCTGAAAATTTGGTTTGGTCGCTCCGCGCTACGCGACCAAACCAAGTTTCCAGGCTGTTCTAAACTCGAAATTTTACTTCATGCTTAATCTGGGAGTGGAAAGCACTCGTATAAAGCTTTAAATGGAACTAATTTAAAAAAAGCGTATGCAGATGTATAAAAATCCCTGGTTATGTCAACGGGTTGCTCCTGACTTGAAAAACTCTTCGACGCCTTAGAATTTCTTGTTGTTTAAATTAATGACTGTCAGGGAACATACTATAAGCGAACTTACATCTGACACGGATAATATAATAGACATGATAACCGTAACGAAATTAACAAATACAAGTAGTAGAATCTAAAATAATTATAATAGTATAATACACTTTTGACTTTTAACTTTCAAATAATTTAGAAAAAAAAAATTAACTTGGTAGAAAAACAAACAAATAATTTAGTGAGATTTATTAACCAAATAAAGTTATTTTGTGTTTAGGATACCCAAATCTTTGGAATAAATTAATTTGTTCCTAAGATCTGTAAACTTTATTTAGGGAATAAAACGTTTTCTAATACCGGGCATTAGTATTCATAATATTCGACGAGTAGAATGCACTTTTTAAATCTGCGTCATGCAAAAAACATTGATTTTAACAGATACAAAAATATTTTAAATCTATACACAAATTCGACATGAATGTAAATCATCCTAAATTGAACATTAATAGCTAATTTATATTCATCTATTAATTCAAAATACGTCGCCAATGCTGTTGTAATACTTAAATAAAAATCTAAGAAAAGTTACGCAAAACTAGGATGTTTCGTAATTTTCCAGACACAAAAAATACTAAATGCATTTAAATAAATTGCAAAACCTAGTATGGTAATGATTTTTTTTAGAGATTATTTATAACAAACCTTTCCTTCTGGGTAATTCCGGTAACATCGTTCCTAGGGTGAATTTGAGGTTTTTTAAGCAGTTAGCATATTCTTCACAACGGCACACTTCCATGTTTTAATTAATTGTAGGAAGAATTTTATTCGAGCGAATTTAATGACTTCTAAAGTTTGAATTTGTTATTATTTGTCAGTTTTGATATACATATGTAGCTAGATAAAATTGAAGTGACACTATACATTTTGATTATGCTGGGACCATATTAACGTCTAATGGCGTTAATTTTCGCTATTACAAACAACATAAAATAACGCAATAATTAACGTATAACGTCGTTAACTATCGCGTTGTTTTCCATAAAGACAATCATAAGCGTAACCAGGATTTTCACCAGGGATGGGCACGAGACACACAAATACAGGGAATTTTTCTTTCAAGTATACATATGCATACGTTTTTTTTTTTAAAGAGTTCTATTTGAAGCTTTAAACGAGTGTTTTCTACTGCTAGATTAAGCATAAAGTAAAATTTCGAGTTTTGAAAAGCCTTAAAACTTGGTTTAGTCGTTCAGATATTAGTTGCTTTTTTTAAAAGAGTTTAATTTGAAGCTTTAAACGAGTGTTTTCCACTCCCAGACTAAGCATGAAAGTTCGAGTTTAGATAAGCCAAAAAATTTGGTTTGGTTTTTTAAGTCTTTTCTAAACTCAAAATTTTACTTCATGCGCCACGCGTATTAAACACTGAAAATAATGAAATATTGTGAACGAGTCAACATCACTTAAAATCAGTGTCTAATACGCGTGGCGCATGAAGTATAATTTCGAGTTTAGAAAAGCCTGAAAATTTGGTTTGGTCGCGTAGCGCGAAGCGCGGAGCGACCAAACCAAATTTTCAGGCTTTTCTAAACTCGAAATTTTACTTGGTAGAAAAACAAACAAATGATTTAGTGAGATTTATTAGCCAAATAAAGTTATTTTGTGTTTAGGATACCTAAATCTTTGGAATAAATTAATTTGTTCCTAAGATTTGTAAACTTTATTTAGGGAATAAAACGTTTTATAATACCGGGCATTAGTATTCATAATATACGACGAGTAGAATGCACTTTTTAAATCTGCGGTATGCAAAAAACATTGATTTAACTGATAAAAAAATATTTTAAATATATACACAAATGCGACATGAATGTAAATCATCCTAAATTGAACATTAATAGCCAATTTATATTCATCTATTAATTCAAAATACGTTGCCAATGCTGTTGTAATACTTAAATAAAAATCTAAGGAAAGTTACGCAAAACTAGGATGTTTCGTAATTTTTCAGACACATAAAATACTAAATGCATTTAAATAATTTGCAAAACCTAGTATGGTAATTATTTTTTTAGAGATTATTTATAACAAACCTTTCCTCCTGGGTAATTCCGGTAACATCGTTCCTAGGGTGAAAAATTTGAGGTTTTTTAAGCAGTTAGCATATTCTTGACAACGGCACATTTCCATGTGTTAATAATTTGTAGGAAGAATTTTATTCAAGCGAATTTAATGACTTTTAAAGTTTGAATTTGTTTATATTTGTCAGTTTTGATATACATATGTAGCTCGATAAAATCAAAGTGACACTATACATTTTGCTTATGCTGGGGCCATATTAACGTTTAATGGCGTCAATTTTTGCTTTGTTTGCTATTACAAACAACATAAAATATCACAATAATTAACGTATAACGTCGTTGTTTTCTATAGAGATAATCATAAGCGTAACCAGGATTTTTACCAGGTGCCCCTCGCTGACACACAAATACAGGGAATTTTTCTTTCAAGTATGCATATGCATACGCTTTTTTTTAAGAGTTCTATTTGAAGCTTTAAACGAGTGTTTTCCACTCCCAAATTAAGCATGAAGTAAAATTTCGAGTTTAGAAAAGCCTTAAAATGTGGTTTGGTCGCTCAGATATTAGTTGTTTCTTTTTAAAAGAGTTTTATTTACAATTGCGTATTATAAAGCAAACCTACCAAATAAATAGCAATTCTAGAAATAAATAATTTAGTTAATAGATTACCGACAGAAATTACACATTTTCATTGTGGCGATAGATGGACCACTAATTTTTAAAATTAAATTGTCAACCTTTTAAATTGAATTGTCAATCAAATTGGAAATGTAATATAATTCCCGATAATTATGGAGAAAAACCGGTAAATAGGACAGAATTACACAAAACAAGAAAAATAAAGCTTATTAGAAATTATAAAAAAGGCGAGTGTTTTCCACTCCCAGACTAAGCATGAAGTAAAATTTCGAGTTTAGAAAAGCCTGAAAATTTGGTTTGATCGCGTAGCGCGAAGCGCGGAGCGACCAAACCAAATTTTCAGGCATTTCTAAACTCGAAATCTTACTTCATGCTTAATCTGGGAGTGTAAAGCACTCGTTTAAAGCTTTAAATGGAACTAATTTAAAAAAAGCGTATGCCGATGTATAAAAATCCCCGGTTATGTCAACGGGTTGCTTCTGACTTGAAAAACTCTAGGTCTTCGACGCCTTAGAATTTCTTGTTGTTTAAATGAATGACTGTCAGGGAAGATACTATAAGCGAACTTACATCTGACACGAATAATATGATAGACATGATAACCGTAATGAAATTAACAAATACAAGTAGTAGAATCTAAAATAATTATAATAATATAATACACTTTTGACTTTTTACTTTTAAATAATTTAGAGAAAAAAATTAACTTGGTAGAGAAACAAACAAATAATTTAGTGAGATTTATTAGCCAAATAAAGTTATTTTGTGTTTAGGATACCCAAATCTTTGGAATAAATTAATTTGTTCCTAAGATCTGTAAACTTTATTTAGGGAATAAAACGTTTTATAATACCGGGCATTAGTATTCATAATATTCGACGAGTAGAATGCACTTTTTAAATCTCCGTCATGCAAAAAGCATTGATTTAACTGATACAAAAATATTTTAAATACATACACAAATGCGACATGAATGTGAATCATCCTATATTGAACATTAATAGCCAATTTATATTCATCTATTAATTCAAAATAGGTTTTTTAAGCAGTTAGCATATTTTTCACAACGGCACATTTCCATGTTTTAATATTTTGTAGGAAGAATTTTATTCCAGCGAATTTAAGTTTTGATATACATATGTAGCTAGATAAAATCGAGACCCTATCAAAACATTCAGACATTTTTTTCTGACCGTTTTGCTGGTAATCTATTTACTTTGAAATACACCGATATTACATAATTTCGATCATTTATTTTAAATAAAAAAATAAATTACATCTATATATTATGTAACGTTTAGGTCAAATTCTCTTCAAACCAACTAACAATACAATTGACCTAAACGTTACATATACTTTAATAGAGCGTTGTAACAAATCCAATTTAATAAGATTTTAAATATTTCATTGTATAATTCAATATCCGGAGGTGTATTTGCACGGGAAGTAGTTGTTTCAATGGATATTTATCGTCTTAAATTGTCTTATTAATTAAGACATTTTCACGAATAGTTTTTTCGTAATTTTATATATTATGTTTAAAGTGTGCAAACTATAAGAAGCGTAAGCTTATTTTCTCGAATTCAAATAGTTTTGAATTTGAATTTATCTTCCTTAAAATTTGGTTTGGTCGCTCAAATATTAGTTGTTTTTTTTAAGAGTTTAATTTGAAGCTTTTCAACGAGTGTTTTCCAGTCCCAGACACTTGTTTTTCCACTCCCAGACTAAGCATGAAGTAGAATTTCGAGTTTAGAAAAGCCTGATAATTTACGCGACCAAACTAAGTTTTTCTAAACTCGAAACTCGAATTTTTACTTCATGCGCCACGCGTATAAAACACTGAAAATAATGAAATATTGTGAACGAGTCAACATCACTTGAAATCAGTGTCTAATACGCGTGGCGCATAAAGTAGAATTTCGAGTTTAGAAAAGCCTGCCAATCTGGTTTGGTCGGTCCGCGCTACGCGACGAAACTAAATTTTCAGTCTTTTCTGAACTCGAAATTTTACTTCATGCTTAGTCTGGGAGTGGAAAACACTCGTTTAAAGCTTTAAATTAAATTTAAAAAAACAACTAATATCTGAAATTGTATAGCACATAAGTGATTTTGTTTTATTATTTTACTATGTGATTTTGAAACAATAAAATAAAACACTAATAATTGATATTTCTTAAAATTTAAACTTCCTGTATATCAAGTTTAGTTTAAAGTTTAAGAAATTTTAATTATTAGTGTTTTATTTTCTTGTTTCAAAATCACATAGTAAAATAATAAAACAAAATCACTTATATTATTTTCCGTATTTTTTCACATATTTCATATAAACATTTGCAAAATAAATGAACATGCAGTATATTTTGAACTTCACTTTAAATCAGTGTTTTAAACGCGTGGCGCATGAAGTAAAATTTCGAGCTAAGAAAAGCCTGAAAAATTGGTTTGGTCGCTCCGCTTTGGAGTATTTACTATTTCTCGTGAAGGTGAAACAGAAATTTAGACCCCGTTGTTCAATAGTGACTTAAACTATCTTGAATTTAAAATAAGTTTACTAATGAAATTTAGACGAAGTTTAATGTAAGCTATAAGTATTATTATTATTGTTTTTTTTTTCAATTTCATATGTATTTGAATGCAATACCAATTTTCTTTTGATGGGCTGGTATTGTTCAGTCTGATCTGACCCAGTTTTCTTAATGGAGACATTAGCATAAAAATCATCTGGCCTGATCAGAAGTAAATTCCGATCAATGCCATGAATGCTAATGCACCAATTAAATCTTTAATATAATCCGAGTTAAATGTTATATGATTTCCATGTTGTGACATTCCTTCTGTCCAAATTAATTTTGTAAACATTTCCTTTGAAATATCTTTTAACACATCAACTTTTTATATACTAAAACAAGACATATTTGTTTAATAGTAAATTAGAAAAATATCAATCAATATTTGATTCATTTTTACAAGATAATGCATTTCAATACTTTAATAAAATGTATTGATTTTTCGAACAACACTTCTGTGATAATTGAGAATGACTTAATGCCAAAACTAGTTGGAATAAGAAAGTAATAAAATAAGATAAAAGTAATAAATAAGATTTCAATTTCTATTAACTAATTGTTTGTCAGAAAATGCATTTTGTACTTCTCGATATAATTTTATTTATACTGTTTTATTAGACAAATAATATAATATAATAATATGTAATAATTATTTCTTTCGGCTATTTAGTGATCGTCAGTTTCTAGCTAAATTGTTGAAGATATTTCAAATTACATTTTTTAAACATAAAATGTTATAACAGTAAAATATCACAATTGAGGGATCCAATGCAATAATCAGTCAAGTCCATTTTTATGAGAGAATGGGTTAAGTATCCATTATTCTTATAAAGTTTAAAATTCTGTGTTATAGCATGCAACAATCTGGTTTAAATTTGCAGTGCATTCATTGGTGTATTGTTAGTTGCATGCATAATAATCATTATATTTTTTTTCTTGCATGGAAACAGTTATTTGTCTCTCCTCAACATTTTATAAAACTGGACTTGGCTGGTTATTGCATTGGACCTCTCAATTGTGTGTGCCTAAATGTAGTTTAAAACGTGTTTTAAATATGTTCTGTTTTAAACACGTTTTAAACGTTTCAAATCTATTTTACTCTCTTGTTCATTTTTAAATTTTATTTCTGAAGACGGATTTATACTCACAAAACGAATTAAAAAAACTTTTTGTCGGATACTTGTTTCGATAAACTATTTTGTTCCCTAAATATTTTTAGAACTTGAAATTTTTAAGGGAATTCAAAAAATAAATCAGACAAAGATTTTGTGATGTGATCTAGTGTTTACATACAAAATTTCAAAAATGTTAAAGCAACAATAAGTTCATTTTTTAACCACCGGTAAAACCCCCTTAATTAACAAGTGAACACACTCGTTAGAAGCTTGAAATTACCGTTTTATTGAAACAACGAATTCCTGAAAATTTAACAAGCGCTGTAGTTATCGGGATATGTATACTTACGAGAAAAATTCCCTGTATGAATAATTTGTTAATAATTGCAAATATCTAAATGTTAATTAAAGATCATAATGTGTTTTACCAAATCTCACTATTGTATAATATATAAAATAACGAAAATGTCATTCGTGAATATGCAAACAATGTCTTAATTAATAAGACAACTTAAGACAATAAATATCCATTGAAACAACTACTTCCCGTGCAAATACACCTCCGGAGATTGAATTATACAATGAAATATTTAGAATCTTATTTGATTTGATTTGTTACAACGCTCTATCAAAGTATATGTAACATTTAGGTCAAATTCTCTTCAAACCAACTAACAAATAAAAATCAAAAATGAAAGGAGAAATAACAGGAAATTAGAAATGAAAGGACTTGGATTAAAACTAATGTCTTAGGCCATCTATAGACGCGTTTCGAGATTTATCTCTCTTCAGTATAGCTTTGCTTATGACGTTTTAAAAAAATTTAGGAATGTTTAAAATGTGCAAACTATAAGAAGCATAAGCTTATTTTCTCGAATTCAAATAGTTTTGAATTTGAATTATTCTCACTATTGTAATTCATGTTTTCAACAAATAAAATTTTATTTAAAAATGTACAAATGTATAATATAACAATAAAACATATTTAATTTGAAATGAGCAAATAGTTCTTTTTAATAACGTACATTAAATTTCTTACATCCACGTTTCACCATGTACGAAGCGTTCAGTTAAAAACACATAAAACTCGAAACAATAAACCGAAAAAGCGCTTTTATTAAGCTTTAATCATCTTCATGATTGCAAAATTTTGATTGCGACAGTTGGCATAAAAGAAAAGAACGCAGAGAAAGTAATGAGGAACACGAAAACCACAGCTAATTGATTCAATTCGTCTTCTGTATGAAATAAGTAATTAACATGTCCTTTCTGCGTGAAAAGTTAATTGAAAATGGATACTTTTGAAATTAGCATGATCGTGATTTCTGGTTAATAGTTAAATTAATTTATTATTCTATGCGCTAACAATGACTACATACAGTTAATTAATTTATTATTATATCTCCTAATAAATACAGGGTTTTTCGTTTGGTTGTCTCGATGTATCACAATAGTTTTTTTCTTAAATTTATCGAATGAATTTCTCACAACGTCAAATTCCGAAACAGGAAATCGACGTAATTTCACGTCAAATGCACGTAAATTTCACTTTGACTTGAAACAGACGTGTCTTGTTGCTTTGATTCATATCATGTGTTTTTCTGTTTGTCAGATAAATTTCCTCTTGTAGCTTAATCCGGATATAATGACATTGCATTTTAATGCTTGTGATAATTTGGTTGTAATTTACGAATTCAGTCGTTTGTAAAAAATAATTTGGATTTACCCGCACTCAAGTTTATAAAATGCAATTTTGGATATGGTTGAGGCTCTTAATTCTTAAAAATCCATCATCATTTAAATAAAAATATATTAAGCAGTGACGTAGCAGAATCGTGCACAAAAATATTATTTTACACACTACTAGTTAGATAGCAATTATTTAGTAACTCTTGTCAACAAAAATGTCTTGTATAAGTGCAACGTTACTTTTACACATTAATGATTAAATCAACCATTTGATTTTATGATTACTTACAATTATTCCTGTCATAGATGCAATGCTCTATCCGACTGTGCTGCAGGTTTGTTACAAAAAAATGTTTTATTTTATTTTAATTAAAACAAACAGTTTTTTTTATAAAACGTGTTGTTTTCATTAAAACAGCGTTTAAAACATTAACAATTAAAAACATGTTTAAAACGCGTTTAAAACGTGTTTAAAACAGAACATACAGGGCATTTTGAGTATACATATTCCAAAAATTACAGCGTTTTTTAAATATTTTTATTTGTTGTTTCAAAGCAGTTAATTTAAGGCTTTTAACGAGTGTTTTCCACTCCCAGACTAAGCATGAAGTAAAATTTCGAGTTTAGAAAAGCCTAAGAATTTGGATTGGCCGCGTAGCGAAGCGGAGCGGCCAATCCAAATTAGGCTTTTCTAAACTCGAAATTTTACTTCATGCGCCACGCTTAAAAACACTGATTTACAGTGAAGTTCAAGAAACACGCACATACAACAACGATTATAGGCAACCTAATATACGATATAGTTATAGATATAGCGAGCTTGGGTTGCCTATAATCACTGTTTCAAACAATTTGTTCAGCGCAGAATTTGACTCACGTTTTATTCACATCTACATATTAGATTGCCAAAGCCGTATATTTTAAACTTTACGATATTTTAGTGTTTTATACGTGTGGCGCATGAAGTAAAATTTCGAGTTTAGAAAAGCCTAATTTGGATTGGCCGCTCCGCTTCGCTACGCGGCCAATCCAAATTTTCAGGCTTTTCTAAACTCGAAATTTTACTTCATGCTCAGTCTGGGAGTGGAAAACCCTCGTTTAAAAATTCAAACTATAATCTCTAAAAGAAAAAATCCCTATATATAAAAATTACATTATTGCACACACAGTTGTGATATTTTATTGTAATAAAATGTTACGTTTAATAATGTAATTTGAAATAAAGTATTTATTTTCAGATTCAACAATACATGAATCAATCAGCACCAAAATGCACAGAGATCACCAATTGGGCGTGCGGAAAATGGTTATCACAAAACACCCTCCCACCAGATCGAAGTAAATGGAATCAAGATGAAGTGCTTGCTCAACAAGGTAAACGCAATTTTATTATTCCTTTTTTTTACAATTAATTCTAGGTAATTAACTCATTGTGTTGAAATAAAATGCACGGAGAATTTAATTTATTCAATTGCACCGTTTTTTATTCAATTCATGAAAATAATAAAACGCATGATGTAATTTGCCTTTCCTAGAAGAGTTATTGCTATTGTTCGGATTGATAAAACCTTTCTTGTGTATGCAATGTCAGGCTTCTGTTCGGTTTTAGCGAAAGTTTGTCCGCGCTGTCAGGAATATTAATTAATTTCGGTGGGCTCTGGCTGTTCGGTTTGTAAGATGAATGGGTTGTTTTTATCGGAAAGATGTAGGGTTTGATGGGCATTTATCAAGGGCGATAACAAAACGTAATGCCCTTATTTTGTAAGGATTGATTCATTTTTATTGCTCTTTTCGCTGTAGATATACAGGGTGAGGCAGAAATAATATTTTGCAGATTTTATTAATTATAAATACTTGTCAAACTCAAATTTTAAATGCGTGACTTTAATTTAGATATAGACTTAGGTAGATAAAAATAATAAGTGAGGCCGATTTAAAATACCGCTCACTTAAAAATTCTAATTTTGAATAATGTTTTATCAATAATTAGTGTTACAGGATCACTAACATCTCAAAATGTTCGTCGGTAGACGCATTTCTTCGAGGATTATCTATAATTCTAGCAACTAAAAATAATATGTCTACTGGTCCTGATAATATCTGATGGTAAACAAGTATTAAATTTGATCGATATTTTTTTTAATATTGGGTAATATTAATATTTGTTTTTCTGTCATTTAAATATTGTAATAGTTCCAATTCAATTTTAAGTGTTTTCGATTTAATGTTATTTCGATAATAAACCTGAACCTCTCTATCTTGAAAGTAAAAAAAAAACTCGTCAAAGATTTTTCCATCGCTTGAATCTTATTCAAGATCATCAGATGATTCGATGAAATTTTTCGCAGCTTGAATTATAATTCATTTGATATTATCTATTCATACTGATGGATTTTTTTATTACGTTATACAACCTTAACTTAATTTTCGGAAGCAAAACCGCTGAAATAACAGCTTCCTTTCAATTCAATAATAAAATATCGTTAAATCTTCTTTTTTAATTATCAATTTGCGCTCAGCTAATTTTGTGTAAGGATTCGAATACTTGCATAAGGATTCAAATTGTTTTATACGGAATTAAATCCTTTTATAAGGATTGAATCAAATCCTTCCCTGAGGATTTGAATCCTCATAAAAGGATTCGAATCCTTATGAAAGGATTCGAAACATCAAATGTGTGATTTAAGAATTTTACAGTGTATCCTGGATTCGAATCCTCAGAAAAGTTGTAGATAATCAAAAAAACAGCATTTAATATACACAGGGTGTTTCACCTAAAACTCCCTAGACTAATTAACAAGAAACTAAAAATCTTATTAAAGTTTCATTTGTTGTAATCAATAGATGTCATTCAAGGCTTCAAATTAAGATAGAATTAGTATCACTAATAATTACGGTTTCGCTGTCAGAGGCGTAAAAAAATGTCATTCGATGATCAGAACTTTGGCAGTGACTTTTTCTAAAAGAATAGAATATTTTAAGACATTTTTATCGTATGCAAATTTTAAGTTAAATTAGCTGTTTTTAAGTTATAACCAATTTTTATATTTTCAAGAACATTTAATATACACATTTAAAGTAGTACAAATTTTCCAAATTAGCATATCTAACAATAAAAATTATTAAAATACATTGGAAATTAAAAAAAAATAATAACAATAATATAATTTATTTCTGTTAATATTTTTTTCTTAATTGTTGAACAAAAGTTATAAAAGATACTCAAACGTTTTACTGGATTGAAAAATACACTTTTCAAATCGTTTTTGAAGAGAAACATCGCCAGAATCTAAAAGAGGTCTTTGTCTAATTGCTACACAACTTGCGTAAATCTTATTAATCAAGTCTGCGATGTCATCTCATAATTCAACGTAAACCATGTCTTTTAAAGTGCCCCATAAAAAAAATCAAGCGGTGCCAAGTCGGGTGACCTAGCTGACCATTTTAATGTGCTATTAGTTCCTAACCACTTCCGAGGAAAATGTGTATTTAAATAATTGGTCACTATTGCAGCATTATGTAGATGAGCTCCGTCTTGTTGTAACCACATGCTTTCGAACTGTATCCAATGGTACATTTTGAATAGCTCTGGAAGTTCGTTTCTTAAGAAATCCAAATATGGCTGACCTGTTACTGTTCCTTCCTAAAAATAAGGATCTCTATTTAAGCCATTTATTATGCCACACCAAACATTGATTCCAAATTTGGTTTGATTGTTTGTAACTTTTGTTCACTTTGGATTATTTTGTGCCCAATAGTGAAATTTGTATTTTTCAATCAATTAAGAACATTTTTTAACAAAAATAAAATGATATTATTGTTGTTATTATTGTTTTGTGATTTTTAAATTATTTTTATTGTTAGATATGCTCATTTTGAGAAGTTGTAGCACTTTGAATGTGTATATTAAAAGTTCTTGAAATTATAAATATTTATTATAACTTAAAAATGGACAATTTAATTTAAAATATGTATATGATAAAAATGTCTTGTATTATATTCTTTTAGAAAAAGTAACTTCCAAAGCTCTGATCATCGAATGACATTCTCTCACGCTTCTAACAGCGAAGCCGTAATTATGAGTGATACCAATTCTATCTTCATTTGAAGTCTTGAATGACATCTATTGAATACAACAAACGAAACTTTAATAACATTTTTAGTTTCTTGGTAATTAGTCTAGGGAGTTTTAGGTGAATACACTTTTTGTCATACATCTTTGTGTATTTTTTTCAAATACGAATTTTTGAATGAATTGCTTTGAATTAGTTATTAGTATCAGTAGTTTGACTTTGACATGATAATATGTTGTGCATAAGGGACCACCTAAGTGGGGCTTACGAATGAAGTTTAACAAGAATTAGAAAAATAAATAAACTATTTTAAGTATCTAATCAAATTTCATTAGACCCTGATTATGACTGGACTTTTAATGGGAAAAGTACTATGATAGACACATCACCATATTTTTTGTTAACAATTATCTATATATGGATAGATAATAATTAATTATGATTTTTTAAACATATATTTTTTCTAACAAAAGTGTTTATCGCCGTAAATATAATTTATGATTTACAAATTACATTCTTTTTTATTCCTAAAAATCCTTGTTGTTTTAAATTGATTCGCACTTTTTTATGGATTGTGATTGATTTATTCATTAGGTGTTGTATAATATATCAATTGAACCTATAGATTGCACAAAAAGTTGTGGAATTAATGTATATATTATGTAAAATTCGTTGAATATAAATTAGATATTATCTTGTAATTTGACGTAGATGTCTTTTTTTCTAAGGAATTAATTGATTTTACTAGGATCCTACAAATGTGCGCCTGATTATGATTGTGATTTATTTAATGATTATGAAATACTGATAGTACGAGGTCAGGTTAAAATGAAATGTACCTAACTGGAAGAGAAACGATTTAGAAAAAAAAAAATTCTACTTTTTAACACATGACCGTTTAACAGTTACATACTTAGACCCAGTTGCACCAAAAACGTTAAACTCAAATTCAGGCTAAACTTGAATTCAAGATGACAGTTTCTATTGTTCTAATGTCACTTTGAACTCGAGTTTACAGTTGAACCAGTTTAACGTGTCTGGTGCAACTAGCCCTTGGTTCAGCGCTTATCCAATAATGTGATATCAAAAAGACGGTTTTGGTGATTTATTTGATGATTATGAAATACTGATAGTACGAGGGCAGGTTAAAATGAAATGTACCTAACCCGAAGAGAATCGATTTAGAGAAAAAACAAAATTATACTTTTTAATATATGACCATTTAACAGTTACATAGTTAGACCCAGTTGCACCAAAAACGTTGAATTCAAATTTAAGCTGAACTTGAATTCAAGATGACAGTTCCTATTTTTCTAATGTCACTTTGAATTCGAGTTTAGAGTTGAACCAGTTTAACGTGTCTGGTGCAACTAGCCCTTGGTTCAACGCTTCTCCAATAATGTGATATCAAAAAAATGGTTCTGGTAAGTGTTCAAAAAACTTGGAAATGTCGTCTTTTAGTTCTTCGTCGGAAGAAAATCGACGTCCTCGCTAGTGGTTTTTAGCTTTGAGAAAAGGCAATAGTCAAACGGAGCTAGATCAGGACTAGTCGCAACTGAATAAAACGGCAGTTGTGATAATATGATATCAAAAAAATGGTTTTGGTAAGTGTTCAAAAAACTTGATAAATAACGTTTTTTGGGAAAAATTATCGGGCCTCGTATTGCGTACAGAAACATTTATATTTTTATTGTTTTTTGTAGACATCTACAGTAATTGTAGTCCCTTTCTTCATATACTTAATTAATCCAAAGAATGTCCTCATTATCCCAAAAAATTGTCGTCATCAGCTTTCCTGCAGATGCGTGTATCCTTACCTTTTTTGATGGTGGAGATCCTTTGTGTATCCATTGCATTAATTAGAGTTTTGTTGAGGCATCTTAGTAGATCACCTACGCTTCATCACCTGTTACATTTTTTTAAAACATCTCGGTCATGAGCCAAAGCCGCAATGTTTTCTACAAAAATGCCTGTGCAAGTCAAAAGTCCTGGAATCCAGCGCGGTAACACTTTATTCATTACCAAATCTTCATGCAAAATTGTCAAAACCGATGCTTCGCATACTCCTATTTCCTTTGAGATAACTAAAACTTTGATTGATCGATACACTTCTTCAACTTTCTTGATGTTTTATTCAGTTTTTGCTTCCACAGGACGTCCACTTTCGAACAGATTATCTGCCACGTTTGAACTCTTTTGACCAGAATTTTATTTGTAAATATAATAGAGAATTGCCACCATAAACAGCAGTTATACGTTCAGGTATATTTTTTAACTGATTATCTTCTTTTGTCAACACCTTTATTACACTTGTATGTTTTAGTTTTAAAATACTGATTTTCACGTGTTTAGAACTTAACAGATGCTCGTTAAAAAGTTGCAGCAACTTAACAGTAAATAATTATCCTGATAATGATTTTTTTATGTGGCTAGGTAGATTTCTTTTTAATATCCCCTCGTACTAATACTCGTATTTCAATAACTGAAAATATATTTTTTTTAAATATGATAATTATACATTTTTGGTTACTTATATATTTAATGTGATGTTAAATGTTAATTCCGAGTTATTTCAATAAATATAACAAATTGGCAGACGCGGTAATTTATTCATAAACACGAAAATTAAATTAGGTGTGATTTTTATTTTCGTCCAACGATCTCTTCTGACCTTGAAATTCCACTTAGAATCAGAAAATGTATATTTTAATAGTTCCATACATCTATTTAGCAAAGCTGGGATGAATTCTATAAAATAGATTTGAATTACCTAATACAGACCTAACCCGCGGCCTAAAGTGAGCGACCTAAGCGTAAATTTAAAATTCTTTGTTGAGCAGAACGAATGGTACACGTTTTTTTCCCTTCACTTCTTTTGAGTGCAACCCGTTTTTTTTTGATATGCACTTATATTTTCGATACAAAAAACTCGAATTGTATTTCAATTTGAATCTTTACACGAGGGTTTTCCATTCCCAGACTAAGCATGAAGTAAAATTTCGAGTTTAGAGAAGCCTGAAAATTTGGATTGGCCGCGTAGCGAAGCGGAGCGGCCAATCCAAATTAGGCTTTTCTAAACTCGAAATTTTACTTCATGCGCCACACGTATAAAACACCGAAATATCGTAAAGTTTAAAATATACGGCTTTAGCAATCTGATATGTAAATGTGAATAAAACGTGAGTCAAATTCTGCGTTGAACAAATTGTTTAAAAATGTGATTATAGGCAACCCAATAACTCTAACGTATATTAGGTTGCCTATAATTGTTGTTGTATGTGTGTGTTTTTTTAAACTTTACTGTGAATCGGTGTTTTTAAGCGTGGCGCATGAAGTAAAATTTCGAGTTTAGAAAAGCCTAATTTGGATTGGCCGCTCCGCTTCGCTACGCGGCCAATCCAAATTCTTAGGCTTTTCTAAACTCGAAATTTTACTTCATGCTTAGTCTGGGAGTGGAAAACACTCGTTAAAGGCCCCAAATTAACCGCTTTGAAACAACGAATTCAAGCAAATTTTAACAAACGCTGTAATTATCGGGATATGTATACTCAAAATAAAATGCTCTGTATGTTCTGTTTTAAACACGTTTTAAACGTATTTTAAACACGTTTTAAACGTATTTTAAACACGTTTTAAACATGTTTTTAATTGTTAATGTTTCAAACACTGTTTCAATGAAAAACACACGTTTTGTTAAAAAAAACTGTTTGTTTTAATTATAATAAAAAAACGGTTGTTTTTACAACCCGGAATGAAATAACAGCTCCATTTCTTTAAGTATCGAAAACGCTGCTTTAATATGTAGTAAAGTTAGTTATGTATATAACGAAATATGATAATTTAACAATATTTGGTAAATTCTTTGTTTTTTTTTACAGACGCTGTGAAAATTCGAGAACTAATAACGACATTGCCATTACCTTTAAATAGAGGTACAGTTGAATGGAAATTGAAGCACTTCTACGAAGCCTGTGTGGACGTGGATAATGTCAATACTGACAGAGATAGACCTTTGTTGACCATCATCTCAGAATTAGGTAAGTCATTTTAAAACCACATATTTATTTCAACTTAATTAATCTTGAATATTTGATGTGTTCATTTCGAGATAAATGTTCACCTCGAGAAATAATTACGCAGTTAGGTTTGGTTTTACCAACTTCGGTTAACATTTATTATTTAACTGAAATTCAGGTTTTTCGTATCATTCACATTAAAACGTTCATTTATTGTTTTTTTTTGCTAGTATAACATCAACAAAAAATGTAAGCTATTGAATGGATTTTATGTTTGTTTAACGAATAATTAACATTGTTGTAGTCTTTCTTTATAAAGCGTAAAGAAAGACTACAACAATGTTCATTATTCTTTTTAATCGTTAGAAACATATTTCGAGTGATAAGCACGCATCATCATCATTCGGAAATTCACATGTTATTTGGCCATAAGAGCGAACAACGATTAATCTTCCATACTAATGAAAATAGATCTTTGAAACTTGTACATATTACACATAGAAGCTTTGCGAATAAATTGACACTATTCTCTCTTTAAAAAAATGTTTCTGAAATTATATATAAATCAAAACACTCTTAAATGATCACATACATCCGTGTAATAAAAACATTATTTTTTCTTTATATTGCTTTAATTTATTGAAGTAATTACTATGAACATGTTGTATTAAATAGATTAATTTAAAATAAGTGATAAATATAATTAATCGTTGCTTGGAAATCTCCATAAGAGATTTCGTGTACGGCATTTGTCGTGACACGGGTTCCCGGTGCGCGGCCTTGAATTGCGAATGTAATTTTTCTGCCGCGGACTGTTCATTGATTATGTTTGTTGAAACACAACAAAGAAAGACATTATTAAAATTTTTCCCAATACATTCTTTAAATATAAGTGCATTTCTAGATTCTTGTTTTGAATAGGAATGTGGAATGCCGGTATATGTTGATTTAAGTAATGAGTCGGAAAATTCCTTTTTCATTTATTTACCAAATTGAATGTGCGACACTCGGCGATTTGATTACCGAGGCACTTAGTCAGCTTAGCGTCTAGAGTTCGAATTGGGTTATTGTAATTTCTCATTTTTTGTACGGCTTAGCCTACTCAGCTTGAAGTGTCGCCTACCCAGTTTAGAGGGTAGACCTCCTCTCGTGTTCGCATCTATTCCTTTTGTGTGCTTCATTGCAATTTACCAAATTAAGGAGTGCAGCACGCGACAGTCATGTACGATATTTGATTTTTGATAATAATTATTTAAACCAGTTATGTAGTTGCAAATAACATGAATATATATTTTTTGTTGCCAGAATTTAACTATTTGTCTACAATATAAATACAGGGATTTTTTCTTTTAGGTAAACATGTGCATAAGATGTACATTTTCCGACATGCGTTGTTTTCTGAAAGAGTTCAATTTGAAGCTTTAAACGAGTGTTTTTCACTCTCAGACTAAGCATGAAGTAAAATTTCGAGTTTAGAAAAGCCCCGCGAAATTTTACTTCATGCGCCACGCGAATAAAACACTGATTTCAAGTGAGGTTCAAATATACATACATTTCACAGTATTTTAGTGTTTTATACGCGTGGCGCATGAAGTAAAATTTCGAGTATAGAAAAGCCCAGAAAATTTGTCACGGGGCTTTTCTAAACTCGAAATTTTACTTCATGCTTAGTCTGGGACTGGAAAACACTTGTTTAAAGTTTCAAACATCAACCTTTACACCACCGAGTAACTACCGACTAGCAGACATTAAAAATGATGATTTAGAACTGAGCACTGAATGAAGTTAATTAGGACTGTTGTTCCGAATATTAAATCAAAATAACGCCCGTAGTTATGTTGCAGCTGAAATGTTGCTGAATGAACAAGTTGACTGCGCTTACGGAAAAGCGCCGGTAACATCTTTGCTCCGCTGGTTTATTTTAACACTACATATAAACCAGTGTAATAAACGGATTACTAGTTTCATTTAATATCAATAACTATAGTGTTGATTGATAATGAGTGTTTAGCACTCGAAATATGTATCTAACGATTAGAAAATAAAGTGCGAAGAAAAGATACAACAGTGTTAATTATTCCTTAATTATACTTTTCACGAAACTCAAATACATACATTTATGTTTGATATTAAGGATATAAGAAAAAAATAATTGAATTTATCAATTATTTTTTCTTTCTCAATATCAAACATGAAATCCATTCAATAGCTAACATTTTTTGTTGATTTTTATAATATCCGTCCTACCTACCAAATAGAAGTAGTAGAAGTAGAAGTATTACATCCAAAACGATTGCGATTGCGATGAGCGTGTGAAATTTAAAAATGCCAACTTGTTAATCCATTACATGTGTTCTTTTTTCTTCTTCGATTGCTCAACATCAATTTTCGACCACAGCAGCAGTCTGTAATTATTGCGTAAATTATAAATATGTACCTTCAATTGTAAATGTCTAAACGTGTTATATTATAATACTTGCCACAACACTTCAATAAATAAATAAAGTAAAGGTTAATATCTATATTTCGAAAGAAAAACCAGAGTGCAATTAAAATGTACTCTGGTAAACGGTATTAATTAACTTATGAACGGTGGAGACTTCTACTTCGTTATACATGTTAATTCAATAAAATAAAACACTTTAACTTTGTTTGTATAACACAATATTTTTATTTTCATGACTGCAGTTTTGGCAACTCAACTTGCCATTATCAAACAGAGTCATTAACGTTAAACTGTTCAAAGGTAAAAGTTAAGTACTTAGGAAGTACATTTCCTACTTATTGATTTTTTTCCTAGAAGGTCAAAAATTCAAATGTTATTTGGCCATAAGAACGAACAACGATTAATCTTCCACAGTCAAGAAAATAGAGCTTTGAAACTATTTTTTTTAATGTTCTCTAAATTAAATATAAATCAAATAATGGAACACTGTCAAATAATCACATACATCCGTAAAATACTTCCGTGGGAAATATTATTTCTCTTTCATATTGATTTAATTTATTAAAGTAATTATTATAAACATGTTGTATTAAGTAGATTGATCTAAAATAAATCATAAATAAAAGCTATCGTTGCTTAGAAATCTCCATAAAAGCAATGTAAATTTTGATTGTGCTTTTAATAAATAGGAGGCACCAGCATGTCATTTTAGTAATATCTTGGAAATATACTGTTATTTCCAAAAACATGTGAAAAGAAATTGGGTTTGATAAGAATTAGTATACGGCATTAGTCGCGACATAGGCTCCCGGCCTTGAATTGCGAATGTAATTTTTCTGCCGCGGACCGTTCGTTTATTCATTTTGTAAATATCATTGAATTTCTGGATACAAGTGATAAATCAGAAAAGATCCTATTTTATTCATTTTACAAATTAGGTACTGCTGTACTCAGCGATTTGATTACCGAGGCACTTAGTCAGCTTAGCGTCCAGAGTTTGAATTGGGTATTTAAATTAGTGAATTAAAACCTATCGGTAAGTCACAATATCGTTGTTTTAGGGGTAAAAATCATTAAGTACATGAACAATTCAGAGCATTTAATGATCCCAAAAAAATAATAATTACTTGAAAGATGACAAAAACATTGAAAACCAAATAAAAATCATAAAAATTAAGTGCAATTTTATGATTTTTGCATTTTCTATAATAATTGCCAAATAATACTACCGAATTATTCAAAATAAAGGAACACATTTCAAACATTTATTTCTTCCAAATTACAAAAGATAGAAACACGTTTTCAACGTTCCTGGAAAGAGAAAAGTTCAATTTGTTATGCATTTAATATGAGCACCATACATGCGTGTTACACGACAAATATCAAAACTGTGGCTCATTTCTTGCTACACGAATCAGTTGGTCTCTAGTTATCGAATTAACAGCTTCAACAATTCGATGTCGCAGATTTTCAAGAGTGTCAAGCATAGGGGGGATAAAAGCACGTTGAACTTCAATAATGGACTCTAGCTTTGCTAATTGCAGCACACAAAATGCTTTTTCTTGTTGTGTCGCCATTTTACTACAGACGATTGTCATGATTAACATGACAAGCGACAGCGCCAATGCGGAGGTGGTTGAAACTTCTGCCTGGACTGTTCAAATTTTAAACTTTTGTCTGTCCAGGAACGTTGGAATTATGGTTCTTTCTACCTTTTGTAGTTTGGAAGAAATAAATGTTTGAAATCTGTTCCTTCTTTTTGAACAGCCCTGTATTTATCTAAATACAGGGAATTTTATTTAAGTGCATATATTCCGATGTATAGACTGTAAAATTTCAGGCTTTCATTGTTTTTTTAAATGCTTTCAATTTGAAGTTTGGAACGAATGTTTCCACTCCTTGGTTAAGCATGAAGTAAAATTATTGAAAAAATTTGGTTTGCTTCACGTGTATAAAACACTGAAATGTTGTGAAACTAAAAATATACTGCTAAAACGGTATTAAAAATAAACCGCTGACGCAGGATTAAACATATACTCTGCCAAATAAGAATATTTTGAATTTTATAATATTTAAGTGTTTTATACGCCTGGTGCATGAAATAAAATTTCGAGTTTAGAAAAGCCTGAAATTTTACTTCACGCTCAATCAAGGGTTGGAAACACTCCTTAGTAGCTTCAAATCGAACTCAATAAAAAAAAACAAAAAATGCTTCAAAATGCACCGGGATAAGTATTCTTCAAAGAAAAATGCCCTGTATTTCTTTCAATAAGAAAGTGTCATATTTTGTACAACGTTACAAATGTAGAATGATGAATGTCAAGAAATTATTTGACGTTAATATTAAATTCACACATTTTGTAAATATTCGAAGTTAACGTTAACTTTAATCAACTTTCTTAAATTTTAACAAGTCAGAACTTCCCCCAAGGTCCAGTTTTTTGCAAAAAAATGTGATAAAAAATTCCAAACATGTTATTAGTTTCATATAGATATGATTTAAAACATACCCTAAAATCACGCCAAGATACTCATAATTATTATGTACGTAATAAAGAAGATCTTCATTTGCCCAATATCAGGTTAAGTATAAATAAAGAAAATCCCGCAATTGTCGGCATTAAATGCTATAATAAATTATTAAATACATATGAACAATTCACAGATTTGCCAAATAAAAGAGTGTTTAAAAATCAACTAAAAATATTATTAAAAGAAACATTATTTTATTCCTTATCTGAATTCTTTTGTGCGCAATGATTTCTACGTATTTTCTTTTTAATATGTAAAAACTATGTTTTATTGTACCGATTACCCTTTATTATTAATGTTTTTATCTAATAATTGTATTTAATAGTTGACGAACCCACAATATGTATTAACGTTCTGTGGTAATAAATTTGATTTGATTTGATTTATTATTTGAAAAATTGGTTCTTATTAAAACAATACGCGGTGGTCGAAATAAGAAAAATATAGTTTAATTTTTATTTTTTAATTTAATATTATTTGTTTACTTTATAATTTAAAAAAAATACATATTTTTTAATTAATATTTTAATGCTAACACTAATTATAACACTTTTAGTTAGTGTTAGCATTAAAATATTAATTAAATAATATGTATTTTTATATGTATTAACTAGTATTAAAATTAATTTTTACTAATTAAGGGGCGCCTGTGCCCTCCTACCACGCCGGCGCAACTTACCCTTGCGGCGGGCCTGCTTGTAATTGATATGCGGAAGTGCATTTTCGAAAAACAACGTGTTTAAGTTCATGCGGAATGCGAATACAAATGTATTCATCTTCAAGCCTGAAGCTCACATTAGCGTCATCTTGACCTATGTTATAATTTATTGCTTTGAATTACATGAAAACTAAAAATAATAAACGTACCTATGTAATAACTGATTATGATTGAACATTACTTGTTTAAATTACTCAATTATTCTAAGATGAAAGATAATGATATTTTTATAAATAGCAACTACATATTTAAAATGTGAATTATGCTATAAATTGTTATAAAATACGCTGTAATTATGGGGAAATGTTTACATAAGAGAAAAATTCCCTGTATAACTGAAATAATGCAAACTGATGTTTGTTGAAATATTGTTGACAATTCTGTCAATTTGTCTCATTTTTAAAGTATTGAAATACTTCGGTTTTTATCTTGTATATGTTTTTATTTTACAAATAATATTAGAAACAAAATTTGTCAAACTTGATTTAATTAAATCTCAAGAAATGGCGATTATTAACCTATTAATGACCGAGCAATTATACAGTTAACTCAAAAGTTGATTTCAGGTAAAATTCTGCACTTCTTTTTATAATTTACATAAATGAATTATTATACTGCATCCTGGGCATTTTTCTTTCAAATAAATTTCCAGACATTCGTCGATTTTATTAAAATGTTTAATTTGAAGTTTCGAATGAGTTTAGAAAAGCCTGAAAATCTGGTCTGGTCGCTCCGCGAAGCATCTTTCTGGCATTCTGTTACTAATGGCTTTTTTTCTATAGATATTTTTTTCAAATCGCGGTAATTAAATGACTTGACAATTTTCTACGAAGTTTAGGAAGCTATCATTATTTTAAATCAAAAACATTAATAGAAAAGACTCCTGTCAGCACGAACAGTTTATATATGAACACGCATCTTTTGCACCGAGTTTACTTTCATAGGGAACTTTCCCTTTCAAAATGCCGTATCTCTTCAGAACACTTGATATATAATTTTTTTAGATAATCTATAATTTTTTAATTATAAAAATAATTAAATTATGTGCGAAATGTGACGGTACATTTTGATACTAAAATTTAACAGAATAGAATGAGCAAAAAAGGTATCTTATTTTATAAATGATACAATATATTTCAGATACAATAAATATTATTTTGATATGCAGTATTGTAGTCAAAAGAAACATTAAGAACACTGAATTAATTTTACATTTAAACGATTATTGAAATTTCGATACGATGATGATGAACATGTAAGATTTTATAAATCAACTGCATTGAATGATTTCATCTTTAAAATGACGATGTGGCGATGAGAAAATAATCATGTGCATGAACAGTATTTATTGAATTTTAATATTAAAATGACGACATGATAAATATTATAGAATTAATAATATACAGGGTGTCCCGTTAATGTGGGGAAATGGCTTGGCCATAGATTCCTGGGATCAAAATATGATGATTTAACATAATTTATCTATATCCAAAAGTTAACGGTTAAGCCGGAATTAGCCTTAAAGTTAAAAAAAATATTATTAATTATATTTATAACAGTTCAATTGTTATAAATAAAATTAATAATATTTTTTGAACTTTGAAGACTAATTCCGGCTTAACCGTTAACTTTTGGATATATTCGATCAGACTAAAATTATTATGGTTGATTATTATAATATAACACACCATTTCAGTTATTATGGTCATCATTGATTGACAAGAAGTATAAAAAACAATAGTACCACAACAAAAAAACTAAAATATGTTTTTATTGGCGCACCTTATAAAAATTTAAAAAAGACATCTTGAAAGAATTGTTCATTTCAAACCTTTTTTGTCTCTTAATAATGTTTGATATCTTGTACAGTTTTGCCACAAAAAAATTAAATGAAAATAAATTATTTTTTATTATTTAGTAAAAAGGAAATCCAGTTTTTCGGGCGATTAAAAATACATGTTTTTTCTTTGTCGCCGCCATTGTTTAACAAACGTCATTGTGTATAATATTAATTAACGAGTGTTTTTTGAGAATTAATTGTTATCTTCATTATGGTTTATGATTATTCATATTTCTCCGGAGCAAACAGATACAGGGAGTTTTTCTTTTAAGTATACGTGTTCCAAATTCAGCCTATTTTCTGTAAGTATTTAGATATTCCTTGTTTTTTTTAAGTTCAATTTGCAGCTTTAAACGAGGGTTTTCCATTCCCAGACTAAGCATGAAGTAAAATTTCGAGTTTAGAAAAGCCCCGCGAAAATTTGTCTCCGACATTCGTTGTTTTTTAAAAGAGTTCAATTTGAAGTATTAAATGAGTGTTTTCCACTCCCAGACTAAGCATGAAGTAAAATTTACAGTTTAGAAAAGCCCCGTGAAAATTTGTCGAAGGTCGCGCAGCGACCCGAGACAAATTTTCTGGGCTTTTCTAAACTCGAAATTTTACTTCATGCGCCACGCGTTTAAAACACAGATTTCAAGTGAAGTTTGAATATACATAAATTTCACAATATTTTAGTGTTTTATACGCGTGGTGCATGAAGTAAAATTTCGAGTTTAGAAAAGCCCAGAAAATTTGTCTCGGGTCGCTGCGCGACCTTCGACAAATTTTCACGGGGCTTTTCTAAACTGTAAATTTTACTTCATGCTTAGTCTGGGAGTGGAAAACACTCATTTAATACTTCAAATTGAACTCTTTTAAAAAACAACGAATGTCGGAAAATGTACAGCTTATGCATATTTTTACCTAAAATAATTTATAAGGTGCGCCAGTATAAACATATTTTAATTTTTATGTTGTGGTACTACTGTTTTCATACTTCTTGTCAATCAATGGTGACTATAATAACTTAAATGATGTGTTATATTATTATAATGAATCATAATAAATTTCAGTCAAATCGAATATAGCGCTCAATCGTTACAAATAAAATTAAAAATATTTTTTTTAACTTTAAAGACTAAATCCGGCTTAACAGTAAAGTTTTGGATATAGATAAGTTGTGATCAAAATCCTTTGGGCGGTTTTCGCTGAAATCGCTCAAAAGATTGAGAGACAGATCGACGTTATTGATTCGGGTTCCTGAGAACTTAAAACGTATATTTCCGTGAAAAAAGGGGCATACATTTTTGACCAATCACAAAATCCTCCTTGCACGTTAGTGTGCGGTAGGTACAAAAATTCAGCATGTAAATTTTCTAAATAACCTGTTTTTCAAGTCAACATGACTTTTTACTAAAAACTCACTGCATTTACGATGAAAAAAGAAACATTCAAGATTTTGATTGATTTAGTTGGCCGATAATGACCTAAAATCTAAATATCACTAGTGCGATTGCAAATCGATCTTATACAGTTATAAAACGAGATGCAGATCACTTTGATTGATAATTAAAATTACGCAAAGCGAACCGTTCGCTATTTATTTATCTGCACCTCCGCGAAATTTCTTGAATGAGCTTGATGCGTTTGACTCATCCAGGTTATTAGAACTAAACACGTCCTCGCCTTTAACCAAACAGTATTTTCTAAAAAGAGAAATTTCACAATTTGTTCTGAATTATGCAAATATTTGACTTACAATTAATTATATTTTTCTAGTTGATTATTACTGCTAGCCACAAATATTGAATAATGATGAAATGTACACTAATATTGCACTAATATTCCATATCTATATGGTTCCAATTTAATCAAACGATTCACTTACTATACCATCTTTATTAAAAAAGAAAGAAATACATTATTATAAAATACAATTTATAATATATAAATATATTTACAAATAATTTTTTACTTCCCTCTCTTACAAGGGCTATGGACCACAGATCTTTCTGCCCTGCCTGTTCACTTATTTAACCATCATAATAATAATAAAACACATTTTTTGAAGCAAATAAATTGTACAAAGACAACCCTCTCAGATTTCAAGGTAAATTTGTTTGCTTCAAATTCATATATACATAAATAAATAGAAAATATTATTTTTAGATTTTTCCGCCCCACGGGATTTTAGTTATAGCGTCTTAAAAAAAATCGAAAATATTTATTATTTGCTTGTAATTTCAGTTTTATTGAAGTTAGAATGGTGGGACCGGTTGCATTTTCAAGCTCTTAGAATAAGCTTTAATTTAATGTACAACACAATAAAATTAAAAGCAAAAATCAAAGCCAGGCAAAATCCCAATATAAATTTACAAAACAGATTAACCCAGTGTTTTTTTTCTAACTTCCTGGTATTTTATACCAATTTATAGTATAATTTACATTTTAAATATGTACATAGTTACCATTTATAAATTTTTCGATTATCTTTGATCTTAGAATAGGTAGGTGAGTAATTTAGATAGGTTATGTTAAAATAATCATAATCAGTTATTACATAGATACGTTTTCGTGTAATTCAAAGCATTAAATTATATCATAGGTCATGATGACATTAATGTAAGCTTGAGGCCTGGAGATAAATAAACTTGTCGCATTCTGTATGAAATTATACTGTAAAACACTTTGTTTTTAGAAAATGCAGTTCCGTACATAAATTACAAGACAAACATATTATTAAACACTAGTAATCATAGCGGTATTTCAAGATTCACTAATTTCGCATATTTAATCTTGCATTAACTATTAAATCTTCAATGTTTAACAAAACAAATCTTTATGTATTAATCCATTGATAATGGTCACTTCGTGTCCGAAATGTACATTTAGTAATTCAAATAAAAGTGTGAAGAAAGGTTATTCGTCAAATTAAGTCTTTATGAACAGAAATACAGGGAATTTATCTTTTAACTTTACAGCTACATGTATACGCTGTAAATTCATAAATTTCAGGCAATTATTCATTTTATAAAAGCGTTCAATTTGAAGCTTCTAACAAGTGTTTTCGCTCCTTAATTAAGCATGAAGTAAAATGTCGAGTTTAGAATAGCCTGAACATTTGGCTTAGTCGCGTAGCGAAGCAGAGCGACTAATCCAAATTTTTAGATTTTTCTAAACTCGAAATTTTACTTCATACGCCATGCGAATAAAACACTGACGTATTGTGAAGTTTAAAGCAGAATAATTTGAACTTTAAATTAAATCAGTGTTTTGTACACCTGGTGCATAAAGTAAAATTTCGAGTTTAGAAAAGCCTGAAAATTTTCCAAACTTTTCTAAATTTTCAGACTTTTCTAAACTCGAAATTTTACTTCATGCTTAATCAAGGAGTGGAAATACTCGTTAGAAATTTTAAATGAAACACTTTTATAAAAACAACGAATGCCTAACATACTTAAAAAATATCCTCTGTATGTACGAGTATAATAAATTATTAATTAATTAGAATTAATTGGTTACATAAATGTATTTATTTAATAATTTGAAATAAAAAAATCTACAGGGATCGAACCTTCAATCTGAAAAATGACATGTAAGTAACCAAATAATGTCAGGTACCTAACCAATATATTACTCTTATAAATCTTATAAATAGGTAGAACTGTTAATAGATAGTTGAAATAATATATAGTATTAAAACTCTTTTCTCGCGTCTATTAAGAAGGCAGAGAATATTTAAAATAAATGATCTATTTTACTTGGAACAAGTCATGTTAGTATTTAGACTTATGTTTAGAACACCTCCAATTTTATAAATAAATTATTACCTCTATGAGAACGGTACAGCTATTTTTACATTTCATTGCAACAAATTGTAAAATTGCTCTTACCTAACATAATTTCGCAAGACAATTTGGAATATTTTAAGCATAACGATGCGTAACATAAGTGTGCCGCAATTTATTTGATGTTACCGCTACGATAAATAATTCCTCTAGGACAACAAAGAATTTAACGTTATGAAAAGATAATTCAAGTAAAACGAAATGGACATATTCACTTATTAAACACAAAGGTGACATTAAACAAGAAAGTTAATTAGAATTCCAAATGTTCAATCGAATAAAAAAAAATAAAAAAAATTTTCTTTTGGTGTTAAATAGTCGCAATTATATGGAAACAAACGTCGCACAGTGTGGCCGATTGAAGGCAGCGCGGCCACAGGTGTGCGCAGGGAGGTAATTCTCAACATTAAATGTTTAAAAAGCTAGGTACTGCATCATGTTCCTCATACTTCAGAACCCCGAAGTATAGATTTTTAACAAAATAGTGTTTATAATTACCGAGTAATTCATTCATAAACATCGTCAATTATCAGATGTGAATTTATAACGAAAATCGATGCGCGGTTAAGTAGATATATTTTCGTAATCGCTCGAAATTTTGGTTTATTATTTTTTTATGTAAAAACAAATGGCCTGTGCTTCAGACACATGAAAACCCAAATTAATATCTTGATTAGTTAATGAATTAGCATTTTTTCAATTTCCATAATTTTTAAACATAAATTTAAACTTTGCGAGACCCGCAGAAACGCAATTCAAATGTGTCCAACCTATAATGACTGCCAAATCATAGCCCCAAGTTTCCTCTACAACAAGAATTTTTCATTTTAAAAATATGGAACCAACTTTTTGAGAAACATTTTTTTTATGTCGCGAGTCACCTCAAAACGTATATTGCACGCAGGCATAAGCTAGTTCGGCTGGAAGATGTCGCGCGGCTGCGCGTTCTTTTAGAAATATTCAATGTCACCTATAAAAGCAGTCTTTTTCAAATACTAATCCATTAATTATAATAGTTTACTAGATAAACATGAATTCATAAGTATTCATTTTTTATTATTGATTCTAACTAATAAAAGTTATTTTCCGAAACTTATTTATATTACAAGTTTAAATGCTAAATTCAAGTTTTCAAGAAAACTTGACTCTATTTTAATTCATACTATCATTTTTCGGCTATATCTTTTTATTATTACAAATAACAAGTTTATTTAAATTTCACCAACTTTAATAAAAATAAAATCATTTTTGTAAGACGAGACTTGACCGACCGAACCATTAGATACACATATTTATAATATATGTATGAATTAAAACAAGGTTTTTATTCATTTTCGCTGTCATTATCTCTTGCCATTATTTTTGTAAATAAATTTTATAAGAGGAGTTTCCTAAAAATAAATATAAATAAAAATATTGACCAATTTTAATTCATACACATATTATAAATATGTGTATCTAATGGTTCGGTCTTACAAAAATGATTTTATTTTTATTAAAGTTAGTGAAATTTAAATAAACTTGTTATTTGTAATAATAAAAAAACATAGTCGAAAACTGACAGTGTTAATTAAAATACGGACAAGTTTTGTTGAAAACTTGAATTTGGCGTTTAAACTTGTAATATAAATAATTTTCGAAAAATAACTTTAGTTTGAATTGACAGCATACGAAAACGCATCAAAATCGGCCTGAAAATGGATTTTTGGCAATTTTTTAAAGATTTCGAAAAACGAAAGAATACATCACACAGGAAATCAAGAAAATCGTAAAACTTGATGAAAATCGTAAAACTTGATGAAAATCGATGGTCTTTTTTCCAAGTCTGAGATAAAAATGTTAATTTACAGCAATTTCTGCTAATTAAAATAACAAATTCAGAGTTGATTTCTCACCTGAGTTCAAAACAAATATTCTAAAAGTGCGCAAGATGCAATTGCTTAAATTGAAAATTATACAATGAATCGTAAAAACGAAAACTTCACTTTCAATCAGTGTTTTGTGCGCGTGGCGCATGAAGTAAAATTTCGAGTTGAGAAAAGACCGAATTTGGATTTGGACGCTGCGCGTCCAAATCCAAATTCTTAGGGCTTTTCTCAACTCGAAATTTTACTTCATGCTTAGTCTGGGAGTAGAAGACACTCGTTTAGTTTGCTGAAAGTAAAGTAAATTTTCAAGATTTTAGTGAACCATCGCCAAAATCAACAAAAGCCATAAAAAATTACCAAATCAACAAAATGTGCAAACATCATCCAACAAACAATCACAATTATCATTTTTCGACTTCTAATTTTTCGTGCAATTCGATAAACTTCAATTCATTCCAAACAAAACGTCACATCTACAAAAAAGAATGTCGAAACAGAATGTTTAGTTTGAAGCTTTTAACAATTGCTTTTTACGCCAAGATTAGGAAAAATGAATAATTAGTTCAGATAATCTGTACTCAAAATCGTATTCGAGAAAAAAAGAACAAAGAATTATTTGACTGGCTAACTCCAGTTGATACATTCCGAGAATGAAAAGCATATAGGAGAACTCACCCCGTTCTACTCTTTCTGAGACCACCAGGCACGTCGTATCTCCCTTATTTTACAACCTAACTCTAAAAAATTCAACAAATTCCCAGAATAAAAAGCATAGAAGGGAACTCACCCTATTTTACTCTTACTGTTGTCACCAGGGCCGTCGTATCTCCCTTAATATACAACCTAACTCTAAAAAATTCAAGAAACTCCTAGAATAAAAAGTATAGAGGGAAACTCATCCTGTTCTACCCTTTCTTATATATACAATCTAACTCTAAAAAATTTAACAAATTCCCAGAATAAAAAGCATAGAAGGTAACTCACCCTACTTTACTCTTTCTGTTGTTATCAGTGCCGTCGTATTTCCCTTAATATGCAACCTCGCTCTAAAAACTTCAACAAACTCCGAGAATGAAAAGCATAAAGGGAAACTCACCCTATTCTACTTTTTCTGAAATCATCAGGAACGTCGTATCTACCTTCTATTACAACCTGGCTCTAGCAAATTCTCACAAATATCGCAATCTATTCGAAATGTTATCAATTTTTTACAATTATCTGTGGTTGTAGCGCTCACTTTTCAAGCTTTTAACGAGTGCGACCACCCCCAGACTAAACATGAAGTAAAATTTCGAGTTTAGAAAAGCCTGAGACTGTGGTTGTAGCGTTCAGTTTTCAAGCTTTTAACGAGTGCTGTCCACTCCTAGACTAAGCATGAAGTATAATTTCGAGTTTAGAAAAGCCTGAGCGTTTGGATTTGGACGCGAAGCGTCCAAATCCAAACTCAGGGTTTTCTAAACTCGAAATTTTACTTTATGCGCCACGCCTATAAAACACTGATTTAAAGTGAAGTTCAAAATATACTGCTGCAGTTTGATCTCACGTTAATAAATATTAAAAATATAAATTTCGTTTATGCACACTTGAAAGAAAAATTTTAAATATATATTCTGATTCACGTTACATCACATATTTGTAACTTTGTTTGTTGCCCCTATGTGATTTTTTTTAAATAGGGTTTTATTATCAAGGGACTCGACGTTATCGGCCCGATGAGTTTATGAAACCTCCTATGTAGTAAAGTTATCTCCTAAATCTTATACAATGATTCGTTAAAAAAATATTTAAAAATAACTATTTATCATTTTTTTTTTAAACAGGTTTTGTGTTTCCCGAAAATTTTTGTTTAACTCATATAGGAGGTTTCAACAAAATAACGACAAAATACAATTTTCATTGTGGCTGACGGAATCTGACAAACGTCAGAAAATTTTAAATTTTCGAATGCTCGCCTTGCGTTCCCCGCGGCTCATGCTCGGTGTCGGGTCAATTTCGAGGCAAATCACCTCCGCTGATACAGTGTGACCACTCCGAACCCCCAAATCGACCGAATAAAAAAGTTGCCAACAAGTGTTATTTTTACGTGCCCCTTTTTGAGTGGGGCGCCGGCCGCGTACCGTTGTTTAGTTTATTGTGTCTAAACCAGGCATCGGGTAGTTGGTGGAGCGGCAGAATTGCGAGCGGGGTACTTTGGGCTACGTATTGCAGAAAATCCCAACAAAATCCGGGCAGAATTTTTTGTGAGCGTTTAAAACATCCAACGCTCAAATTCTAACCCTCAATAACGAAACTTTGTACACTGGGGTTGCTCACCAGAGGCCGAATGGGGCCTTTTGATGGGTCAATTCCGACGTTCCGAGACACGGCCGACACAACGGGACCTTTCCCGATGCTCATTTTTAAACTGGGAAAATAGATTTGCTTAAAAGTACGCCTAATTGGTGCGGAATTCAGTTCAAAGAATTACCCATCTATCATGTCCTAATTATGTTCTCTCTTCTCAGGTTCTCAGGCACACTTCCCTACGTAAATACCTTAGGGCAAATATTCTTCCTATCTGTTACAGTTGTCTCTGTATCGTAGCTTACACCTTACGACAAACTCAACTAACAACTTTTTTCCGAAACTTCTTCAAATACATTATTTTTTGTCATTCTTTAAAATCCACCGTCTACATTCCATAAATGATAATTCAACTGAAATGACAGTTCAGCTGTCAAATTTTGTGTACGTGATTTTAACTTTGCTGAACTCGTGCCGAAAGTGAAATACCGGAAATGCGACTTTCGAGTTGTCAAAGCGGTGTTCGAAACCTCACTTTCGTGGCGGCGAGTTCATAAAATATTTTATAGCAGATACATTCCTACTTATCTTTTTTTTTAAGTAATTCTATTCATGTTGAAGGCTATTATTAGTAATTGCACATCCTAATATATTTTGATGTGTAATTACCAATAATAGCCTTCAACATATATATAAATGCCAAAAAATAAGATTCTGAATGTATTTCTAGGATCGTTATTAATTGCATTGCACTTCAGATTCTCCGAACAATATTGAGAACCACATCCATTAAGATAATGTACTGCATTAATGCCATGAAGCAGCTCTCCAGATTACAAATTGATGTATTTATAACTGGGCAAATATAGTTTTATATCGATTCAATTTATCGGGATATAAATATACTAGTTACAGATTATTGGTGCCAGTACAAAAATACATTTTAAAATAGAAATTGGATATAAAATTGATTTAATATAAATACTTTGAGTAGCATTTTTTTACGATTTACCGGTAAACCGAATTATGATTACTACAATTCCTTCTAAAAGCGATATAATTAGAAGAGTCAATTAAAAAAGAAAACATCAAGAATATGAATTTGTGTTTAGTATTCATTCATACACCGGATAACTATATACGCGTTTCCGGCTTCAACGCCATCATCAGTATTTCCGAACCAGTGCTTAAAGAATACTGACCATCTTTGACCATTTATTATGGCCTGTCCAAAAAAGAACATATTTTTGATACTTGGAATAACAGTTCTGTCATTAAAGCAACACACTCAAGACTGTTTTTCACTATTTTTTCTTTTTTAAAATGGCAACAATTATTTCAAATCGCTGTGGTGCCTGAAGAAAAGTTTTTATTATAAGTTATTTTAAGTAATTATTCTTTACCGCAGCTTCGATTTACTTAGTTATATGTCTGTACTAAAAAAAATATATTCTGTTAAACATGTGTTACTAATTCTGAACAATAAATTGTCGTTACAAAGTAGCCTTAAAGAAAATTACGTGTTGATTTATCGTCGATAATTTAAAAATTATCTGTAGCAAACTAGCGAAGGGGTAATCTTGTCAGCTTGTACAGTTATGGCAGGAGGTAAATAATTGGCATATTCTGTGGTCGTAACTACCTTGAATGTTTGATACATGCCTTCTGGGCGTTATGTCTCGATGGTAATTAAGGTTGTTTATTACATAAACATAAGAGCGGTGCCTGTATGTGCTAATTTATGTCCACAAATTGCTTATGCGGATAATTGTATGAGAATAAGATAAAAACGTTATAAATATTTATGGAATTTAAGATATAAAAGTTTCTTTAAAGAATTCAATACTAATTGTACCGGGCATTTTTCTTTTAAGTATACATATCCCGTTGTTAGAACTTCTAACGAGTGTTCCACTCCTTGATTTACTTTATGCTTAATCAAGGAGTGGAAAACACTTGTTTTATAAAATAAATTATAAATAATCACCAACTGTGGTTATTTTCATAATATTTATAAGTTTTAATTATTATCTGGGTTTATGTCCACTTTCTATGCTCGAGATTTGTAAGAATTTCGCCAATTTTTATAAAATTGTTAACTGTTGCCAATTTTCGTATTTTAATTTTCACCAATCTAATAAATATTGATGACACCGTCAGTTTTCATCTATTTCACTTGTTTTTCATTATTTCTTGGTTTTTATTATTTAGAGATAATTTAATTATTTAAAATGAAACAACTAAGTTAGAATGTAATATTAAAACACTTAACTTTGTTTTACCACTTTAACAAAGTTAAGTGTTTTTATATTATTGTATAAAGATGTACCACAAAGTGAACGCCAACCAAATCAAAGATTAAGTTAGAATGGTTTCATTTTATAATTTTTTGAAAATAAAAATTTAGAAGTTATAAACAAAGAAAATGTACACAATAAAAATTAGACTAAACTTTTACACTTATAAAAGACTGTTAAATTTTATTGAAACAAACATTAAAAGAATGGGAAAGTTAGTGAGCAATTAAGATTATTTTGTCAATAAATATAGACATTAAAAAACGAATATATATTTAACATGCATGGAATTTTTATTTAAAGTTTAAATATCCCGATGTGAACACTATAATTTCAGACATTCATTGTTTAAAAAAAACGTCAGTTTAGAAATTCTAACAAGTGTTTCTACTCGCTGATTAAGCATGAAGTAAAATTTTGAGTTTAGAAAAGCCTGATTATTTGGTTTAGTCGTGTAGCGAAGGGAAGCGACCAAAATAAATGTTTAGGCTTTTCTAAATTCGAAATTTTACTTCATGCGCTACGCGTAAAAAACACTGAAATATTGTGAAGTTTGAAATATACCGCTAAAGCAGTATAATTTTAACTTAACGTTAAAATTAAAAGAACATTTCCTGTATATATTTTTTATGTAAAATAAAAGTGAAGAGCAAAAAAACGAATGACATATTCAAATATTTGAATATTCATATATGTGAATAATTTAGTGAATGAAATATTCTTATGTGAATATTCGACTATTTGAATTATTCGTATTCGAATCCCAGCCTTAAAAATCTTTCAAATATATTTTTTTAATTTAAAATATGTATTTATTTTTTCTTAAATAAGGCCATATTAATATATTTTTTTAATTTTCTAAAACGCAAGTTCATACTTTTCATCTAAAATTAAAAATAGTATGAAATTTATTAATTGAGCTACAAATTTTAAAATTCACTATTATTGCGTCAGGTTAGTAACATCAAAAGAAGATTTTTAAACAAAAATTAACCAAATGTACTTTCTATAACTGTTAAAAAAATTAAAATCGCGCGTACACTTGAGGAATTTTACCCCATATAACGATCAAATAACTTTAATTAAACAATCGGTAATATCGGTAATAAACTCTCCGAAATGTATTTGACGATTAAAAAATCGTCAAATTGCCGATACATTTTGGAGATTTTTTTTTTACGTTTACCTGTAAATCGCTGGTAAACCGATTTACAGGTAAACGTAAAAAAAAAATCTACTAAAATTCCACAGACATGATGGACACCGTGATAAATATTGCTTAGTGGAACATTAAAATATTAAAAATTAAAATGTTGGATTATATTATGCACTCTTTTTATTTTGATTTTTACGTTAGACTATTATTGAGTTTAACATTTATGTTGGCACTGTTCATCATTAACTTTAATTTCAAATCACTTGTAACATTTTGTTGTGAAATTTTAGGGCCAAGTGACTGCCAATGATTGTTTTTATTTTATTTTATATGATTAGAAATGAATGTTAAATTGTTTGTTGTCATTATTGTACCTGTCTAAGAATAATTTGTGTGGGTAGATTCAAATGGTGAAAGAAATAGAAACAAATTAAATTAAATCATCGGTTCTTATACAACATTTGCTTTTAATTTTATTGTAAGCGTTGATATTTCTTAACGTTTTAAACTCTCTACGAACTCTGAGATGATTTGCAAAAAGCCTACATTTTTTCTTTCATACCAAATTAATCCATTCTACGATTCATTATTCTCTTATACAACCGGTGCATTGGATTCGGGCGAATCGCTCACGTAATTTTTCGATTCGCATTCTCGTAATTAAAACGGAACCGATAACGCTTCCTGTGGGAATCGAAACCGTTTTCGTTTTCGCCGGTTAATTGGCAGCCCTGCCCTGGGCACTGATTGCTTTCTCTCTCGTTTGGATTGTTGTTTATTTTGTCAGGTTTTTTGTCTTCTGCAACACATCAGTTTTTTGCGCGGATTGATCTTAATGACAGTTGCTTGCGCAATCGGAAATTACAGTAGACGGACTTGTTGTACAATACTCGAGAAGTTTTTTTTTTGATGTTGCGGTTATTAAATTTGTTTTTTATTTGATTAAAAGAAGGGTGTAGATAATTAAAATTAATTATTGTTTCTAAAAAAAAATAAGACTAATTTTGCGAAGTATCTGCATAATTGTTAGAGAGGTATGTTAGAAAATATCAGCGCTTCAGGGCCGTACCCATAAGTCTAAGGCAAAACATATACTAGGTTTGGCGAATATATAGGGTTTTAGCATACAGGGTGTTTTTCTTTTAGGTATACATATCCCAATTATATGCTGTAAACCTTCAGATATTCGTTGTGTTTTTTGTAAGCTTAAGCATAAAGTAAATATTCAGGATTTTCTAAACTCCTGAAGTAAAATTTCGAGTTTAGAAAAACCTGAAAATTTCGCTTGGAGCGACCAAACCAAATTTTCAGGATTTCCTAAACTCGAAATTTTACTTTATGCCTAATCGGATAGTGGAAAACACTCGTATAAAGCTTTAAATTGAGCAATTTTAAAAAAACATATACATATTAGGGCGGGCCGAGTTGTAAGGAATTTTTTTTTTCAAAGAGTGCGTCTAATTTTTTGTGATTATACGTTCAATTCTAACGCTAAATTTCAAGCCGCATTAATTTTAATTGAAGATTTTACTGGATCTACAATTACTACAATATTTCAGTGTTTTATACGCGTGGTGCATGAAGTAAAATTTCGAGTTTAGAAAAGCCCTTTGAAAATTTGTTTGAAAATTTTCTACACGGGGCTTTTTCAAAATTTTACTTCATGCTTAGTCTGGGAGTAAACCGTCAAGATTTTCAACATGTCGAAATTTTCGATATTTCAAAATTTTTGTCGATTTGTTCACAGTTTATTATATTAGATACAACTTTAATATTTATTAAATACTGTTTTTCTTATGAACAGAATATTAACCCATTAAGAGTCGAGCAAATTATGAAGTTAACTCTAAAAGTTGATTTTAGGTAAAATTTTGCATCTTTTTCCATGATTCCATTGAATGATTTATTATATTTCATACGTCGATTTCTAAAAGAGTTAAATTTATAGTTCGAACGAGTGTTTCTATTCCCAGACTAAGCATGAAGTAAAATTTCGAGTTTAGAAAAGCCCCGCGTAGAAAACAAATTTGTTAAGTCTGCCTCTACAAATCAATCTGTTTCGAAAAATATTACGGAAAATATTTCCAATGCACCAGTTTTTTATTTCAGTAATTGTACCAACACTATAAATATAAATATTAATGCAATGTATTACAAATGTTTCAATAAATAACTTGTTTTGTTTCGATTTATTTAATTGTTATTGATTCATACTTTCTGGTCGTGGAGAAAATATAGTCTGTTACTCGGTTAGACTGAAAATTTGATACTCGTGGTTCCTCACGCTCACTAACATTCGCGTTGGAATCTTCCACTCGTATCAATTTTTCCATTCTAACCTTGTTACAGAATATACTATTAGTAGATTTCTAATAGAATGTGCTCTTCGTTGTAGCAAAATGAACATTTCTAGAGTTGATAGCACTAAATTGAAGACCCTATTGTTAATCCACAGACATCATCTCCCTTTTCATCTCCCTGGTCTTCATCAGTATGGTCTTCTGAACCAATACAACATTCATTGCTTACGTTGTGCCTAACAACTTAATGGTTCATTATAATTCCTTTATGATAACTGTCGCCACCTATTGCTTATTAGATAGTGGAATTATTACTTTTAAATGAGCTATAGACAGAGCTGGGCTGTACTCAAGTACAAGTACTCAGTCCACAAGTACTTTATTTTCCAGGTACTTGCACGTGTACTCCAATACAATATTCATTGCTAACTTTCTGCCTAAAAACTTAATGGTTCATTATATTTACTTTATGATAAGTGTCGCTACCTGTTGTTTATTAGATAGTGGAATTGTTACTTTTAAATGAGCTATAGACAGAGCTGGACTGTACTCAAGTACAAGTACTTAGTCCACGAGTACTTTATTTTCCAAGTACTTGTACTTGTACTCCAATACAATATTCATTGCTTAGTTTCTGCCTAACAACTTAATGGTTCATTATATTTACTTTATGATAAGTGTCGCCACCTATTGCTTATTAGATAGTGGAATTGTTATTATTAAATAAGCTATAGATAGAGCTGGGCTGTACTCAAGTACAAGTACTCAGTCCACGAGTACTTTATTTTCCAAGTTCTTGTACTTGTACTCTAGATTGTTTTTAGATCGTAAAATGAACTCTTGTACATCTGAATGCACCTACTTTAGTTAATTTTACTGTAAATGTCAAAACAAGCAAGTCGTGGCACTTGAAATCTTGAAAACAATTTGTGACTAACCTTTACCTTCAACCTGACATTGTTGGCATTTCTCGATCAATTTTTACGTTTAACCTCAATTTTGTTAATAAACGTCGCCCACGCAATACAAACTGACAAAAAGTGGCATTATCAACATCATAATTGACATTTAACTAATACCGTCAACTGTCATAATTTTAATTAAATCAGTAGCGGCTGGTGGCCAATTTCGTGTAAAACTAAAATGCAAAGGAAATGCATCCAGTATATTTTCAAGTTAAAGTGTTAACTGTGGCATAAAATATCAACATCGATCAAAAATACCGACATTTATATAAAATGCAACACTGACCTAAAATGTCAATATCGACTCAAAATTTCATTAAATATTAACTGATAAATAAGGCACTTATAACCTTCCTACATACTTTTATTTTTCTTCCATATGATCATTTTGGACACAAAATGACCATTATCAATGGACTAATCCATTGATAACACTTTGTGTCCGAAATGTACATATGGAAGTAAAATAAAAGTGTGAGGAAAGGTTATTAGTGCTTTATTTATCAATTAAATTTGGTCTTCACGTAACTCACTCAATCAATTTCATATAATGTTGGTAATATAAAATAACTATATGGACCGAAAATAACACCGTTGACTTAAAATGACAATAATATCCTCGTCGGCTTGAAAAGAACATCCACTTCGTGATTTTTACCCGTTAAACAACGTGATATTGTAATTTACCTGTACATTACCAGTAAACAATTTTGTACTGATACATTCGGTGCTTTTTTGCCAAAAAAAACGTTCAATTTTAAACTTCGAAAAATATTTTCCACTCCTCTATTTAGCATGGTAAGTTAGATATTATTTTATCAAGTCAGGTTAATTTAGAATTCAATTTGTGGAGTTGGACTTGCCCTATTTAAAATGGGGTTGTGAAGTTAGGTTAGGTTAGGGGCTTGAGCTTATGAAGGTGGAAATGTCGTCAAAAGTTGTCCTACTCGAAACAAAAATTGACGTGTCTCGGCGATTTTTTAAAAAATGCCGCGTAACTCAACAAAGTCGCTTGTTACCTCTGAGATGGACCACCCTGTGTATTAAAAAGGAATAAACAGGGAGTTTTTGTTTTAAATATACATATCCCAATTGTGTGCTGCACATTTTCAAATATTTGTTGTTATTTTTGTTAGTGTTCAATTTGAAGCTTTAACCGAGTGTTTTCTACTTCCAGGTTAAGCATGAAGTATAAGACACTGATTTCAAGTGAAGTTCACTTGTTTACAATGTTTCAGTGTTTTCAGTGTCTAATACGCGTGGCGCATAAAATAAAATTTTGAGTTTAGAATAGTCTGAAAATGTGAAGGAAGAAGGAAAAAAGAAACATTTAGTTTTTCGGGACAAACTAACAATAGTAACAAACAAGATACATTCAAATTCAAAACTATTTGAATTCGAGAAAATAAGCTTACGCTTCTTACAGTTTGCACACTTTAAACATAATATATAAAAAAATAACATTTTCGTAATTTTAAATATAACAATAGTGATCTACTAACATGTTTTATTCGTATGAAAATGTTAATATCCTTAGAATTGTGTTAAAGCTCTATGCTAATCTCTATTAATAAGGATGTTGATATTATTAAGTATGTATTTAAATGATTACAACAGTAATAATATTTAAAATGTTCAAATTTCGCTTCCTAATCTGCCAAAAATGACTATAGGAAACGAAAAAAGTTACAATGTTACCACTTTTAAAGAAATTTCAATACTGCCAATTATTCAACCAATCTTGTTTACGCTATACAATATTTACTAATTCAGAGAATTGGTCGTTAATCTAAATATTTTAGACTGGATTTCAAATATTCAGCTAAAGTTATTGAATATTCCTCGGGTTTTTTTTTTGTAGAATTTGCGGTCGATGACCTGTTATAATTCCTTGAGTTTAATAAATCTATTAATTGATGTTCTACTTGCTTTCCTTCCTTCCTCTCTATAATCGGTTTCAATTTCCTCAATATGTATTACGAAAATAGTGCAGAAAATCTTCTCAAGTAAACCATAAAATCGTGATTAAAATGTAAAGTGAGATCAAACGGAAAATCTTAGATTAATTATGGATTTAGAAAATCTGTTTATTTGCATTGGCGTCTAGATTTTTTCCAGCGCAAAATAATACATTGTTTTAAGGTTGCGGTTTACTAGAGTGAGACAAACTCTTTCCAGCCGTTAGCTAGAGTGAGAGAGACCTATATTACCATTTTCAGCATAAAAAGGTAAACGTAAGATATAAAGAATGAATGTTAAGCTAATTGAATACAGAATTTAAGGACACCCTTGAATTTTACCTAGCACAAGTTTTTGTGGCCCATCAATGAGTAAATCAATGACGCAAAAAGTAGCTATTTTCAAGATATTTTCACAAACAAAGTAAATATCGTAATCGTTTTAAATTGGTGACATTAGATGTTGTCCTATAATCAAAACATCAATGGTGCTGGAACTAGTGACTAGCCAATATGTTGGATTTCACCAATCATAAATCGCAACCTTAATAAAAAAAAACTTAATAAAGTATTTTTCGTTCTATTTTAATTTTTTAACGATATTTAAATTAGTAAAAATTATTAATGTCAACATAAAATCTGAAAACCGTAATATAAAAATTAATCAAATCATTAAACAATTATTATTACAGGGAATTTTCTTTTAATATAACATAACATATCCAAATTGTTTCAGCGAACTTTGAATGAGCAACATTTGGTTATTTGAATATTTTGAATTTCAGAATAGTTCAGTGTTTTATACGTGTGAAGTAAAATTTCGAGTTTACAAAAGCCTAAAAGTTTGTTCATCCGGACATGTATACCTAAATTTACAGTATATACTTAATACTTACTTATTAGAAATTTACAGATTATAGCAAGAAAAAAATAATATTTTATTTTATACTTATGCATTCGCTTTTTTTTAAATTTAATTTGAAAATTTAAACGAGTGTTTTCTACTCCCAGGTTAAACATTAAGTAAATTATAATATTGGATTTGCCGGGGCGCACGAGCGAAGCGAGTCGTGCCCCTGCAAATCCAACTTTTTAGGCTTTTCAATAATAAACATTTTACTTTATGCGCCATGCGTATAAAGCACTGAAATATTGTGTACTTCTACAACTCATACATCATTATCTTAGTAATAGTAATACATAACAAGATTGACGAATAAAACTGACGTGTAGCATCAACATTAAAGAAAGTTGGTTACAACTTAGTCTAAGAATGTTAATTTGGGTAAAAAAAAAAATTAAATCTATCTAAGCAGTTTAACTAAAATATTCGAATGCCTCTTTTGAATCCTCTAAAAGGATTCGAATCCAGGATTCGAATCCTAAATGATTCGAATCCTGCCCAGCTCCGGTTCTAACTAACTTTCTTTAAAGTGATTCGAATCCTGCCCAGCTCTGGTTCTAACTAACTTTCTTTAAAATAAGTTAGAACCAGAGCTGGGCAGGATTCGAATCATTTAGGATTCGAATCCTTTTAAAGGATTCAATGCAATACTTTAGTTAAACTGGATTCGTGATCCGGATTCGTTACATTTTTTCAAGAGGATTTATATTCGAATCTAAATGCGGGTGATTCGAATCCTTATAAAAGCATTCAAATATTTATAAAAAGATTCGAATACTTATAAAAGGATTCGAATACTTACAAAAGGATACGAATACTTACAAAAGGGTCCGAATACTTACAAAAGGAGATAAATTCAAATTCAAAACTATTTGAATTCGAGAAAATAAGCTTACGCTTCTTACAGTTTGCACACTTTAAACATAATATATAAAATTACGAAAATAGATGGCCTAAGACATTAGTTTTAATCCAAGTCCTTTCTTTTCTAATTTGTTGCTATCTCTCCTTTCATTTTAAATTGTATTGTTAGTTGGTTTGAAGAGAATTTGACCTAAACGTTACATATACTTTAATAGAGCGTTGTAACAAATCAAATTAAATAAGATTTTAAATATTTCATTGTATAATTCAATATCCGGAGGTGTATTTGCACGGGAAGTAGTTGTTTCAATGAATATTTATCGTCTTAAATTGTCTTATTAATTAAGACACTGTTTGCATTTTCACGAATAGTTTTTTCGTAATTTTATATATTATACTTACAAAAGGATTCGAATCGTCAAAAATAATTCGAATTGATTGTGAAGATTAACATGCAAAAATTGTTTCGTGTATTTTTAATGTTCTCCTTAAATCACTGTTTTATACGCGTGGCGCATGAAGTAAAATGTCGAGTTTAGAAAAGCCCCGTGAAAATTTGTCTTGGGTCGCTACGCGACCCTCGACAAATTTTCTACGCGGGGCTTTTCTAAACTCGACATTTTACTTGATGCTTAGTCTGGGATTGGAAACACTCGTTCGAAACTTCAAACTGAATGTTTTGATAAGAACATCAAATGACTGAAAATATTTTTAAAGATATAATCTAGTTTTCAAAATGTTGTTTAATATTATTTGTAGTAAAACTGACATGGTAGCCACAATCTGAAATGTTTAATTTTTCCGACATTTCCCTGATTCAAGATTTTTTCCCTGACCTTTTAATATAACTTTCTTCTGTAGGAAACCCCAATTTTGTTAAATTGTTTTCATTGTTTTTGTCAATATTTAAGTTGTTTTAATAAATTTTTACGTGTTTTGTAATTTTTATGATGCCTGTTGATTTTGACAAATTTAATAATATATAGATGTTTTGTTAGTGTTTTAGTCAATTGGAATAAAATTCCATGACTTTTCTCTGACTCCCGGTTTTAACGATATTCAATGAATTTTTTATTTACATAATTTTCAGGCATTTGTCGATTTTAGAATAGAGTTCAATTTAAAGTTTTGAACGAGTGATTTCACTCCCAGGTTAAGCATGAAGTAAAATTTCGAGTTTAGAAAAGCCTGAAAATTTGGTGTGGTCGCGTAGCGCGTAGCGCTACGCGACCAAACCAAATTTTTTGGCTTTTCTAAACTCGAAATTTTACTTCATGCGCCACGCGTACAAAACATTTTAATTTAAACATTTTGATTTAAAGTGAAGTTCAAAAAGACACAAATATATCTTTAATCAGAGTAACACGGTTAATAATAAGTAATTAGATTTTGAATATTGTTGATAAAACAACTGGTAAAAATATTTATATGTTAATGGTTGCAAAAAAATAATGAAAGGAAATTCATTCTTAAAGGATTTGTATTCGTGATTCGAAAAAACAGGATTCAAATCATATTTTTCTCTTACGAATCCTTTATTCGAGTATTCGTGATTCGAATCATATTAGGTGATTCGGATTCGTGATTCGATTTTTTTTTACGAGGATTCGTCTCAGCTCTGGTTTGAACTAAGTCCAATAATGTTAATTTAGATGAACTTTGTTTTAAAATTCATCCAAGCGGACTAATCGTTAATTTAGTAACTCATTTTTACTAGACAATTTTCTATGAATTCGTGTAAGAAAGAAAACCGTAGGGAATTACGTTAAGCCGTGATCATAGTCAAAGTTTAAAATCACCGATATTAAAAAGTAGCAATCAAAAGTAGCAACATGATTCAAAAGTAGCAATTATGTCCATTTCTAGTGTTAAATACGCGTGGCGCATGAAATAAAATTTCGAGTTCATGCCTAACCAAGGATTGTGAACAGTCGGTAAAAGTAGATCTTAGTCAAATAATTTAGCAGAACGAAATACATGTGCACAAACATTACCAAAACACAATGTAATTACTTCAAATTTAATTAGAGTGAAGTTTGAACACATGAAAATGCATATCATCATTGTATCATCAAAGTAAACCCGTAAAATCAATTGGTGCATTTTTTATTTTCCGGAACAATCCGGAAATACCCGGGACCGGAAGTTACTTTGAATTTTTAAATGGCAACTTGGATCGAGTGTGGTATTGTTTGATAGGTGTTTTAGAAACAAACAACTTTTATAAAAATATGTTTTAAATATTTAGCGTAATTTGATTTTCAGGTATTTATAAACTCAAAATTTTACTGCAGCGCCACGCGTATAAAACACATGAAAATGCGATGTTGCCACGATCATTTTATCAAAAGCTCAAAAGTAATTAACAGCATGTGGATTTCATTCTATTAATACTAAATACTTAGTACCGTGTTTGTACAGGTCTACTAGAAATTAACTAGCATTAAACTGAAATCATATTAACTTAAAATAAATAAGTTTGTATGTTCGCCAACTATAAAACAAACAAAACACGTTGAATATGCTGCTATGTTCATGTTTATTTTTGTTACTAATTTCTGTATAAATATAGATTTTTATACAAAAATTACATTAGTTATTTAATTATTCACATAAACTACTAAATTACACAACATAAATAATACCTCGTAAATAAATTTCAAAACCCACACACCTTGATCTCAAACAGAACCAAATTAATAGCGCACATCACCTTCGCAATTAAACCCTGCTGAGCGTCTTCAAATTTAAATACACCAATGAAACAAATACGCACCCACTCGGTATTATCCAATCGAAGTGATAATTACGAGGAAAGATTACTGTCTTTCTTATGATAGGTAATCTTCCTCGTGTGTCGTAACGCCGACTGTTTGCCGGCTACGTCGAAATGCCACGCGCAACTTGATTTTACTATCACAAAACGCAGTATTTTATCGAAAATCGAATGCAAAGCGCGGACAATGCGAATTTCTCCGAAAAAATAAACGGGCGGATTTTTATATGAAGTAATATTTTATCAGAGAAAGCAGCCGGTTTTGCGGCCTTTGTAAAAGGAAACGTGAGGTCGTATCGAAATACTAAATGAGAATGGATATGCTCTTTAAGGATGTCATAAATAACTATTTTTTGTTTCCTTGTTAATTCAGTGATTTTTTTAACAAAAATTGAAAGGATTCCTAATTAAATTATATTGTTAATAAACGTAATAGAAACGAAATTTGTTGATGATGGCACATTTTATTAGTACTATTTTTCATTGATACTTCATCGATTAAAAGATGTAAGAGAATGTATACAAAAAATGAAAGGTTTGTGTTAAATTATTATTGTTTTAATAGTCCACAATTTCCAAAAAATCTAAATAAAATGTTCACTAATCCAGTCAACTCTAAGTCTAAGTTTGTCGACATTTTGGGAAAACAATACCTTTGCAGTAGTTTTGGAAACCTAAACTATATCCGAAACTAAATTGGATAGAGAGTTGAAGTTTTTGTTATTATCTTAAGCAGAGAGGGCGTTACTATAAAATACCCTTCACGCTCAAGCTAGGTCGCTATGGAATATTGGTAGTTCAAATCAGGCGCGGATCCACCCAAATATTCTGACGGCAAAAAAGTTAAACAAAAAAATGGTTATGTATTTATAATAATACAGGGTTATTCGAAATAAAGGAACAGATTTTAAACTTTTATTTATTCTACTACTACAAAAAATAGAAACACAATTCCAACGTTCCTGCAAAGCGAAAAGTTCCATTTTTTATGCAGTCAATGTGGTTCACGACAAATATCAAAACGGTGGCTCATTTCTTTCCACACACGAATCAACTGATTTCTAGTTATCGAATTCAAAGCGTCAACAATTCGATGTCGCAGATGTTCAAGAGTGTCAGGCATAGGAGGGATAAAAATACGCTCTTTTACGTAACCCCACAGATAAAAATCACAAGAAAATGCTTCTTTTGTTGTGTCGCCATTTAACTACAGACAATCAACATGACAAGCAACAGCGCCAATGCGGCAGAGGTTGGAACTTCTGCCTGGGCTGTTCAAATTTTAAACTTTTGTCTGTCCAGGAACGTTGGAGTTATGGTTCTACCTTTTGTAGTTTGGAACAAATAAATGTTTGAAATCTGTTCCTTATTTTTAATTAACCCCGTATTTCCTCGTTATGATTAAATAGGAAAAAATCCAAAAGATACAAAAAATAGTATATATTAGTTAATAGTAAATATTTGTAAAATGTATTGAGTGAGGATCAACCATAAGGGGTGGGTATATTTTTAAATTCACTGTAAATTAGTGTTTTATACGCGTGGCGCATAAAGTAAAATTTCGAGTTTAGAAAAGCCTGAAAATTTGGTTTGGTCGCGTAGCGCTACGCGCTACGCGCTACGCGACCAAACCAAATTTTCGGGCTTTTCTAAACTCGAAATTTTACTTCATGCTTAATCTGGGATTGGAAACACTTGTTAGAATGTTCAGTTAAAAGCTTTTATAAAAACAACGAAAAAATCACTTTTTATGGCCAGGCCCAGATACAGCAAAAAAAAATACTTAAATTGGTTTATTAGAATTTACGAAAATTGTGAAAAATTTAAAACGAGGTTTAATAACTATAAAATGTACACAATTTGTTGAAAATGTGGAAGTTGTCGAAAACCATGAAAATTGTCTAAATTTATAAATAAAGCTTATAAATATATATAGAAAATTTAAAAAATTACAAAAAATACTGATAACGTAACTTTGATTTGTGATTTGTGAAATAATAAACATTAATTTAAAAATTAACTAGAAATGATACAAATCAATGAAAAACAGATTTAATTAAATAAGCAAAGTTTAAAATGTCAACAAAAAAATTTGTATCATTTCTAGTTAATTTTAATTTTTTTTTTTGGATTTGCCGACGGCAAATCCAAATTTTCAGGCAACGTCATGATTTTTATAATTTTTTTATTGTTGGTATTTGATCACTTTATTAAACAAAAATTAACAAAGTAACGACTGCAATTATATAAATTAAGCAAATTTTTAATGTGTAATTGTCTTTGTTGATATTTGTTTACTCTATTTATTTTTTTAATTTTATTTATTTTGTGTTATTACATGATGTTTGAACAGGTCAATACAAAATAATCATCATCACAGATGAAACGTTAAAAATATATTAAAATTATCATTCTCATACACAATGTGGTAATTGAAAAGTATAAAATCAGTCTATACAGGGTGATTTAGACCACCCGTGCCACCCCTGTATTTTAAAAGCCCTTTGTCGGACATGGATCGGACAAAAAATTGTATCATCAAAGTGAACCCGTAGAATCAATTGGTGCACTTTTTATTTTCCGGAACAATCCGGAAGTGCCCGGAACCGGAAGTAACTTTGAATTTTTAAATGGCAACATGGATCGAGTGTGGTATTGTTTGACAGGTCTTTTAAAAACAACTTTTATAAAAATATTTTTTTAATATTTTGCCTAATGTGATTTTCATGCGTTTCTAAACTCAAAATTTTACTTCAGCGCCACGCGTATAAAACACTGATTTAAAGTTAGGTTCGAAACATACTACTTAGGCTTCAATACATGTTTATTATATATATATATTCAAAAAACACATATATACCCTTCACAGGGTGTGTGTTACATAAAAAATATACTACAATAAATTATAAATTGGCGAACTATTTCTCTTCTCTATAAACTTGTGTCTCTGATTAGGAGACATTAAAATAAAATATTCATTGAAGCAATATTACAAAAATACATTTTTCTAGAGATAATTAACTAAATAAAGATATTGTAAAAAAAAAATAGACAATTAAAAAAACATTCTGTATATATAACTAAAATCAAATTATGTTGTGTTTATTTTCCATGGACTACCCTAATCCACTCCTTTTTGTTTTGTGCCATTATTTTTGCTTCATTGAAGGTCAGTCCTATTTCTTCTAGTATTTTGTTAATACTGTTATTCCATGTCTGGCGCGGTCTTCCTCTTCGTCCTTTCTTTATAATTCCTGCACTCCATACTTGTTTCGTTGGTCTCGTTTCGTGCATTCTTTGAAGATGTCCCCACCAACTCAGTTGTCTTTTGTTGATAAATGTTAATGTTGACTCTACTGCTAAATCTTCTCTTATTTTTGTATTTTTTATCCGGTCCATTCTTGTTACTCCTCTAGTTGCTCTGAGATATTTCATTTCTATCGCCTGTATTCTGTTTTTTTGTGCGATGTTAAGTGTCCATGTTTCACATCCATACGTGAGCACTGGTCTGTATATCGATTTAAATATTTTTACTTTCGTTTCTTTTGTTATTTCTCTGTTGTTGATAAACTTCTTTCTCATCGCATGATATAATTTCAGTGTGTTTTCGATTCGTGTCTCTATTTCCAGTTCTTGTTTTCCATTTTGGTGAATTTTAACTCCCAGATATTTAAATGTTTGTGCTTGTTCTATTATTTCTCCGTCAAGTTTAATGTTGATTTCATGTTCTTCTTCGCTAATGCTCATAACCTTTGTTTTTTTGTTGTTTATTTTCAGTCCATATTTTTCTAAATTTCGTTTCCATATCGTCAAATTATGTTCCAAATCTCTTTCATTGCTGGCGTATAGCACAATATCATCTGCGAACAGCCCCTCGGATAATAATACGGGTTTCAGTTTGTTATAGCCAACATGTAGCTTTTTTGTTTCTGAGTTACAATCTTTTATTATTTCGTTCATAAAAGTTATGAATAACAATGGACTAAGTCCTCCACCTTGCCTTAAACCTTCTTCTGTTTTAAATGGTTCTGATGTTTTGTTGTTATATATAATGTAGTTATTGGTGTCTGCATAAAGTGTCTTTATAATGTTAATTATTTTATAATCAATTTTGTTTTTTTCGTAGTATCTTCCAAACAGTGTTTCTATTTACTGTATCGAAAGCTTTTTCGATATCTATGAAAGCTAATAATAATGTTTTCTTTTGTTGGCGCATTTTTTCTGTAATTTGTCTTATTGAGAAAATATGATCTTGTATACTCCTACCTTTTCTAAATCCGCATTGTGACTCTTCTAGTTTATGTTCGATTTGTTTTCTTATTCTGGTGGCTATGATTTGTTCCAGTATCTTTGTTATTGTATTTAATAAATTTATCCCTCTATAGTTTTTACAATCTTGTTTATCTCCGGATTTGTATATAGGAACTATTAAAGTTTCGCCCCAACTTTTAGGTATTTTTTCAGTTTTCCATACTTTATTTAATATATTTAGCAGTATATTTGTTCCTCTTTCGCCTATGTTTTTATACATTTCTGGTGTTAATCTGTCCTTGCCTGGTGATTTTCCATTTTTTAACTTTTTTATAGTTTCTAATAATTCTTCCATCGTGATATCGTTCTCTGTATTTTTCTTTCTTGTCTCCTCTTTGTTTCTTTCATTTGCGTTGCTTTGTGTTTTTGTTTTGTTTAATAATTCGTAAAAATATTCTTTCCATCGGTTTATAATATCCTCTGGCTTTGTTAGTATTTCATTATTTGAGTTTTTTATTCGTCGTAATTCGTGTTTGTCATTATTTGTTCGTAGTCTTTTTAGTGTGCCATAAAATAACTTTTGGTTTTCCTTTGAGGTTGTTTCCATTGTATTTCCAAATCTTTCCCACATTTTAGCTTTCTCTCTTCTAATAGTAACTTTTACATCTTTCCTACTATTTGTGTATAATAAGTAGTTTTCATTGGTCCTGTTGTTTATATATCTTTTCCATAAATGTTTCTTCGTTTTTATCTTCTCTTTTACTGTATCATTCCACCAGCCTGTATGTTTCCTTTGGGTATTTTTTATGTATTTGCCGCATACTTCCCTTGCTGTACTTATCATTTTTTCTTGAAATTGTTCCCATACTCTTTCTATACTTGTGTTCTCTTCTATGTCATTCCATTTTTCCTCGATCACGTCTCGGAATTTTTTTGCGATTTCTCTATCTTGTAGTCTATATGTTTTTATTAATTCATATGATGTGTCTCTCTCTTTAGCAATCTTTCTTATTTTCAATACATGTTTATTACTTTTATAAATGTTTATATGAAACAGAGCTGGGACGAATCCTCGTAAAAAAGATTCGAATCACAAATCCGAATCACCTAATATGATTCGAATCACGAATACTCGAATAAAGGATTTGTAAGAGATAAATATGATTCGAATAATGTTTTTTCGAATCACTAATACACATCCTTTAAGCATAAATTTGATTTTATTATTTTTTTGCAACCATTAACATATAAATATCGTTACCAGTTGTTTTATTAAAAGTATTCAAAATCTAATTATTTATTATTAACACTGAACATCGTTGATAACAGACTAAATATCTGATTCCGTGTTACTCTGATTAAAGATGTATTTGTGTGTTTTTGAACATCACTTCAAATTAGTGTTTTGTACGCGTGGCGCATGAAGTAAAATTTCGAGTTTAGAAAAGCCTGAAAATTTGGTTTGGTCGCGTAGCGCTACGCCAAATTTTCAGGCTTTTCTAAACTCGAAATTTTACTTCATGCTTAACCTGGGAGTGGAATCACTCGTTCAAAACTTCAAATTGAACTCTATTATAAAATCGACGAATGCCTGAAAATGACAACTAAAAAATTCATTGAATATCATTAAAACTGGGAATGGCAGAGAAAAATCATGAAATTTTATTTAAATTGACCAAAACACTAACAAAAAAAGCCATACGATATTGTTAAATTTGTCAAAATCAACAGGCATCATAAAAATTACAAAACACGTAAAAATATGTAAAACCAACTTAAATATTGACAAAAACAATGAAAACAATTTAACAAATCCCACAGAAGAAAGTTATAATAAAAGATTAGGAAAAAGAATCTTGAATCATGGAAATGTCGGAAAAATTTAACATTTCACATTGTGGCTACCATGTCAGTTTTACTTCAAATAATATTAAACAAAATTTTGAAAACTAGATTATTATCTTTAAAAACATTTTCAGTAATTTAATGTTCTTATCAAAGCATTCAGTTTGAAGTTTCGAACGAGCGTTTTCACTCCCAGACTAAGCATGAAGTAAAATGTCGAGTTTAGAATAGCCGCGCGTAGAAAATTTGTCGAGGGTCGCGCAGCTACCCGAGACAAATTTTCACGGGGCTTTTCTAAACTCGACATTTTACTTCATGCGCCACGCGTATAAAACAGTGATTTAAGGATAAATTTAAAAATACACAAAACAAATTTTTCATGTTAATCCTCACAATTTATTGAATTATTTTTGACGATTCGAATCCTCTTGTAAGTATTCGAATCCTTTTGTATGTATTCGAATCCTTGTATAAGGATTCGAATTACCCGCATTTGAATTCGAATACGAATCCTCTTAAAAAAATGTAACGAATCCGGATCACGAATCCAGTTTAACTAAAGTATTCAAATGCCTCTTTTGAATCCTCTACACGGATTCGAATCCTGAATGATTCGAATCCTGCCCAGCTCTGATATGGAATATGTGAAATTATACTTAAAAGATAAAATTCCAGTATGTCAATATTTAATAAAAATCACAAATTTTAAATAATAATTACTGTTTTAAATAAAACTGTTTTTGAGAAATACTGATAAAATAACAAACAACATGATGAACTAAAGAAGAATGGCAAAAATATTCAACACAAAAAATTAAAAGAAAATGCAAAAAAACTAGTATGAGACGCAAAGGGGAAAGCATAGACCGACTTTTTGGCAAAACTATTAATTATCTAATAACGGAAACGAACAAGTTGAAGGGTTCTTAGGTGTCCCGGTTAATCAGGATTATTCCGTTTTTTAATGTCAAGTCCTTTTATACCGGGTAGATCCTTTGATCCTTTGGAACATTCTAATATTTCGATGTATCCTTTTTAATGCACTTTGTCGTATGACAAAATTATGTAATTTGGTTTGTATATCACCACATTTTGAGCTGTACGGTATATCTTTTAAATCATTTATGAAACGATTAAAGCTGATTGATCCATCTTTATATAACCATATTTAATTGTTTTTGTCTACAGGGCAGGGTGTTTATTGTAATCAATTATATTGAATATGTATGTTTATATATTAATTGTTAAATATATATTATAAGTGTGTGAAATTATAATTAAAATAATGTAAAAAGGTTTATTCCGTATATAAAGTATTATTATTATTTCAATTCGAACCAGTGTTTATGAAGAAATGTGTCGGAGAAAATGTCTATTTTAAAATGTAGTAAAAATAACACAGAAACCAGCTAATGGATTTTTATGCAATTTGGTATAAAACTCAAGTCATCTTGTCAGCTTGCGAATATTTAAAATGTTCATTGATGTAATATTCCCACTTTAATGAAGTAAATGAAATATGCCAAGTCTAGGCACTAGACACAAAGACATTTTTTACGTGTCCCGTAAATTCACATTTTTAGGGTTTTTTACTAAGTTTTGTCTCTTGCAAAAATTAAATGTTGGATAAACTAAAAAGTTTCAATATAATATTGACATGTTGACGTTAACCAATTGTTATGCGTAGTTATTAAACTCATTTCAAATGATATTTAAAAATAAATTAAAAAAATATATATACACCCGTATCAGCCCTCTTTTCAGAAAACGGGTAGTTCTAGAGAGTTGGGACAAAAAAATTATATCAAAAGCCGTATAAAAAAATCGAATGGTGATATTGTTTTTTTTTTGCTAAAAGTTTGGCATCTCTGAGAGCTTGCTTAAAAATGTCAATAACTCAAGATTTTTAAATGGCACGATAGGTCAAAAGTGGTACCACTGAAAAGGTCTTTAAAAAATAAGCAACTTTTGTAAGAAACATAATTTTGTTACTGGCATCGATTTTGAGTAATATCTTATCAAAGTTATTAAATTATAAGTTATTTTAGATTGAGTTTCAAATGTCAACTAGACCTCTCAGATACATTCTGACCAAGGCCGCGGAGTCGCTAGTCGACTCCAATTCCGTCTCTGGCTCCTCTATTTTACGATAATCCTACGCCAGCTCCGACTGCTGCTTCGAATCATGTTAAAATTTTAAAACTTTACTTAATAATGCAATTTTTTACAATACAAATTAATGTTTAATGGTTACTACATCTGTATAGTTGCAATTTAATAGTTTTAAAAAAAATCGAAATTTTGGTTTTCTCTCACAAGCAAATTACATAAATTTCCATTGTAATTAAAAACTCTATTTGGGTTCAAATTTTAGAAAAAAAACGAAATTGGTTTAGCACATTTATATTTAAATAATTATATTGAAAATCGAAGTCGAAATTATACGAAATTTCCAACTCCGCGGCTCCGATTTCCTGATCACAAAAATACTTAAATTCAGACCCCACAGTTTTGACTCTAACTCCAACTCAGAGTTCACAGCACTGGTTCAAACTATTTTCCATTTACTTCTGAACACTGTTGAATTATTCTGTTCCAAATACCACTGGCCCTAAGTATTTACTTTTAAAATAAGGTAGCCATGAGATATTGATATTTGGTAACTTCAATCCAAAATTACTCCAAACAAACGCCAGTTACAAAAATATTTTTTTTACAAAAGTTACTCATTTTTTAAGGATACTTTGAATGATACCACTTTTGACTTATTATGCCATTTAAAAATCTTGAGTTTTTGAAATTTTTGTGGATTTTTGGAAAAAAAAATATCACTATTCGATTCTTTAATATGGCTTTGGTAATAATTTTTGTTATCCCAACTCTCTAAGACTAGCCGTTTTCTCAAAAAATGCCTGATACGGGTGGTCTGGGACACTCTGTATATCACACCAGTATTTTTTTACAAAATAAACAACTATGAACCGAACTCAAAATTATCAGAAATCTAAAATGCCATTTTAAATTTCGATTCAGATACGAACTAAGCATTAAATTTAAAGCTTCTAACAAGTGTTTTCACTCATTGATAAAGCATGAAGTAAAATTTTGAGCTGAGAAAAGCCTGAAAATTTGTGCCACCCGTATAAAACGCTGAATATTGTAAAGTTCTTTGGGATAATTTTCTTTGGGACATGTAAATACATATAATTATAAGAAAAAATCCGAAAGTTAGATTTGGTTGCAAGAAATAAACAGTTATAATATTTATTGACGTGGGATTAAACTTGAGCAGTATAATTTTGAACTTCACTTTAAATCAATGTTTTATACGCTTAGCGTATGAAGCAAAATTTTGAGTTTAGAAAACCCTGACAATTTGGATTGGTCGCTCCGCTTCGCTACGCGACCAATCCATTAAGGAGTAGAAATACTCGTTATAATCTATAATTTGAACGCTTTTATAAAATCGACGAATGCCTGAAATTTTACCAAAACTCAGTAATTACCGAGATATGTATATTTAAATTAAACAAATCCAGTATTCTATTTATATGTATAAAAATAAAAAAATCTCATTAAATCAAATCAAATTAACACATCCAATGACTCGACAGCAACAACACAATAATAACACCAATTATAAAACAAATCATCGATGCATATCGAAGAATTCCAATGCTTCTTCCGAAGATGCATCTCTCTCGAGATGTCGTAACGTAATCGATAAAGCAATTAAATTAATTTCATTATTTTTTCACATTTCTTGTAAAAGCGTGACTCGGGGATATCTTTTAAACATCAAAATTACCGACTTTTTCCACGATTACCGTGAATATACACTCTCCTGCCGAGGTGCGTTTAATAAAATTGCGATAATGACAATCTTGTCGATTTTGCTATTCAAATTGCTTACGGAAAGAAATGCTGGTTGTGCTGATTTGAAGTTATTTTCGGTGTTTGAATAGTTTTGAGGTTTAATTATATTCACGCCCGAGGTGCAAAAAGGAATGGGAGGAGAAGAAGAATGGATAATTTACGAACACAATTACATTTTTTATGTATAAATGATTATGAATGCAAAAAATGAAAATTCCCGTCGATTTGTTATTCAAATTGTTAACAATAAGAAATGCGGATTATGTTTTATTTACGAGCTATTCAAGTTATTTTCGTTGTTTGGATATTTCGAGTTTAATTATATTCATGCTTCAGGTGAAATATTTTGTTTAGAATGAGAATTAAAAGGATGATTAACGCAACAAGATAATTACAAATTTGTGTAAATAAATGTAGAAATAAATAAAATTATGTAGATATTATAATTTCCGAATTAAATAAACAAATACAGGGTGTCCCATTAGAGCGTTTTCGGAGGATATCTCAGCTCACGTTAATAATAGAAAGAAAAATTCTTCACCAAAGTTGATTTTAAAAGCTAAGATTTTAAGAACTGCATAACCTAAACATTTGTATGTATATAGGGTGCGCTATAAAGGCAGTAGAGGATGCAACTTGCTTATTTTAAATGGATCACCCTTTATATTACAATAATTTTTAATTTTTAAGCTACAACGTTGCTTGACTTTAAGAGATGCATAATAACCTAAACATTTGTATGTATATAGGGTGCGCTATAAAGGCAGTAGAGGATACAACTTGCTTATTTTAAATGGATCACCCTTTCTATTATAATTATTTTTAATTTTTAAACCCCAAAGTTGCTTGACTTTAAGAGATGCATAACCTAAACATCTGTATGTATATAGATAGTAGAGGATGCAACTTGCTTGTTTTAAATGGATCCACCTTTATATTATAATTACTTTTAATTTTTAATCACCAATGAACCAAGCAGAGACATCTGTCCATTAATAGAAGAATTGAAAATACAAACAATAAATATTTCGAGCTAGGAGGATACAAAGAATACGCATCGATATCGACCAATTCAAATGATAACGACAGCGACCTCAGCTTCACCACGGTCATCAATTTCTTGAATTAATTTCTCATCTGGCACTTGGTGAAACATATTACAATATGTAAAGTTATTTAAATTAAAAACACTTGGTATTGTTTCACAAATTAAAACTTTATTCCGACTAGTTTCGGTTTGGTAGACCATTTTAAAGGAATGCACAGAAAAAAATATTATCTAGCTATACCGGGTGTTCGATAAAAAATGGCCAACGCGATAACTCTGTTATTTATTGACCGATTTTATTGTTTAAATCCCACGAAATGACATTAGTAAAACAACATATTGCGCATTATTGGGTTCAGAAAAATAATGCCTAACGATGAAACGAGTGTTTTCCACTCCCAGACTAAGTATGAAGTAAAATTTCGAGTTTAGAAAAGCCCCGCGTAGAAAATTTGTCTCGGGTTGCTGCGCGACCCTCGTCAAATTTTCACGGGGCTTTTCTAAACTCGAAATTTTACTTCAGGCGCCACGGGCATAGAACATTGGTTGAAAGAGAAGTCTGAACTTTTAAAATTGATGTATTCGAATATTTTATTCAAGGGTCATTAATTTTATTTTTTAAACATAATTCAAAATAGAAGATTTATTTTAATTTATTTTGGACGACAATATTTAAAAAAACACAACATATTGGGCATTATTGCATTCAGAAAAATAATGTCCAATGTAATAAAAATAAATAATGACAGGCAGCCGTTTAAAATTTTTAAGTTGGTTATTATTTGGCAATGAAGTTATTATTGAAAAAATCGATATTAATCTCATTTCTTACGATTTAAACAGCCATTGCCTTTGATTTTTGTTTCAATAAAATCGGTCAATAAATAACAGAGCTATCGCGTTAGGCGTTTTTTTTTATCGAACACCCGGTATATACAAATATTTTTGTTTCAGGTAATAAAGAAAGTCGAAATTTGTTGAATATCAAATCTCTTCTTTGTCGTTTACTATATTTTTTCTCATTTTTATGGCCCTGTTAATCTCCAGGCCTTCTTTAAGATTTAGTGTGTATCCCTTAAGCAAAATCTTAAAATTGAGCGGATTAACGAAGTGTTCGAATGCGACACAATGTTTCGAAAAGTCAGTTGTTGGTTTATTATCTAAAACAGATTTTTAATGCTATTTCATTCTGGTTTCGAATGATCTGCCGGTTTGCCCAATATAAATTGCATCCCATTCATTACACTGTATTTCATAAACTCCACATTTCTTCAAATTATCTGTTTTTGTCTTATTATTTATTAATAATTTGCCTAAATTTAGCGGGTTTGAACATATAATATTAATGTTTTTCCCCTTAAACTGATTGATTATATTATATGACAGGTCATTAACAAAATTTATTTTATACCATTTACTATCTATTGTTTGCTCAGGTTTTTGATAAAAATGTAACATTTTCGCTGGAAATCTTTCTATCTGAATATATAACAAATCTCTTCACTTGGAAACATTGTTTGTTACATGTATTTTGTAATCTATTTGTTTTATATGTTAATTACTCCAATCATATGGATCTTTCATAAAATTGTTTCCACATTTCAAATAAATATTTCCCAATTTTAGAAAATTCATAACTCATACGTTTCCAAAGCCCACGTGTTCTTCTCCAAAAGAGAAACCGGTTACAGGTGAAGACCCGCACAGAAAAATCTTTACGATTAACATTACAACGCCAATAAACGGATTTATGTGAATTCGTGATCGGGGCCATATTTCGAGCGAATTCTTATTTATTGAGTCAACTTTCAAAACGGAAACGCCAAACTCCACAGCGATGAAAACTGCATCAATGATAAAATTACTGGATTTAGTGGCGGCTCATGAGATTGCTTATTGGTGGGGTTGCAAACATAAACATACAGGGAATTTTCTTTTAAGCATAAATATCTTGATGTGTATGCATTTTAGGCATTCGCTGTTTTTTATGACTTTATTTGAAGCTACTAACGAGTGTTTCAAATCCTTGATTAAGCATGAAGTAAAATTTGGAGTTTAGAAAAAAAAAAAAATTTATGCGCCACGCGTATAATACACTAAAATATTGTGAATTTAAACTATTCTTGTTTAGCAGTATATTCTTAAAACTGAATTAGCAGTATGTTTATATTTTATTTTCACAATACAGTGTAAATGCTGTTTGTTAACAAAACTAAACGTTTCAATGTTCTAAACTTGCTCACTGCTTTGTTGTTTTGAAAACGTTCCAAAAGCAATCCTAATTGCATTGTAATTTTGTTGAAAAATAAAAATAACAAACAATCTTTATTAACAACAAGCAATTACAGAACATGTATATTTATATATAAATTTATAAAAAATTGATATTTAGCTGCTAATCGGTTATCGACCCGTGGTCTTTCTGCCAAAATTGCAAATTGTCATGGTAATGTCATTCAGTACGTCAATTAGTGTTAGTTGATGAAATGATGAAATAAATTGATATATGGTAGTGTTTAGGTTTTTGAATTTAGGATAGATGTTAGGGTTGCGTGTGAGGCACAGGTAGGATAAGGTGTCTAGGTTAAGGGGGTTGATTGCAAACTTTTCGGATAGGTGTTTAAGTCTTTGGTTAACAGGGATTATTTTTTTGTACAGGAGAGTATTTGAAGGATTGTGTAAGGGATTATTGGGGTGTCTGATTTTGGTGAGTGTGCTAAGGGCTGAACGTTGAGCAACTTGGATTTGTTGTAGGACTGCGGGGCAAGGATTGTGCAAAATGATAGCTGCATAGTCAAGAAGAGGGCGACAGATCATCTTGTAAATGTGGACTGCAGTGTTGGTCGAAATTCCTTGATTTCTATATGTTATGTCTTTAAGTTTTAGGGCATGGGATTTAAATGTAAATTTAGGGTCGAATATCATACCGATATATTTACAGGATGAGGATGGTGGGATTCGATTGTTATGAATAGTGATTGAAAATGGAGAATTGCTGAGGCAGTGAAAAGGGATCAGGAGTTTGGATTTATTGGGGTTAATTGAGATTCTCCATTTTGCGGCGAATCTTGTTTGAATAGTGTTGATGAGTTCTTGAAGGGTATTGAACGCTTTTTCAAACGTGGACGCATGTGTCAGTAGGGCAGTGTCATCTGCGTATAGCAGGGGATAGGCACAGGGGTTAAGGAATTTAGGGTCGGGATTATAAATATCTAGGACAAATAGATTGTAAAGAAGAGGTGAAAGAGGTGATCCTTGGGGAACCCCCTGTTCAGGGAAAGAGGATCGTTAAATGGTGTTACGGATTCTGATGTTAATGCATCTGTGTGAGAGGAAGCTATCGATAATATTTAGGAGGTAGGGCAGGATATTTAATAAATTACATTTAAACAGCACACCTCGGTGCCATACTGAATCAAATGCTTTCTTAATATCTAAAAAGAGGACGGCGGATTTTTTTCCTTCAAGGTGTGCTGTCTGGCAGTTTGAAGTAAGGATGGAAAGGGGAAGTGTGGTAGCTCGGTGTTTTACAAAACCAAATTAGTATGAGGGAATAAGGTTTGAAACACATTCAAGGATTTTATCTTTAATTATGTCCTCAAACATCTTGCCAAGGACTGGAAGCAGGGTAACGGGACGATAGCTAGAAGGTGAAAGAGGATCATTATAGGTTTTAGGGATGCAGATAGTAGTGCCCCGCTTCCATTCCTGTGGCAATTCTTGTGTCTGAAAGACATACATAAAGATTTTTAGAATATGATCATATATATTTGCTTCGAGGAATTTTAGGACTACACGGGAAATGTTATAACCGGGGGCCGTATTTTTACCTATATGTAGCGTATTATAGTATTTTTCCTCTTTTATTTCATCAGGAAAATAAAAATATAGTTAAAGTTATGATAATTTTTTACGACACGTCACGATGCGCTTGGTATTTGTTTTTTCTTTAATTCATTTTTTAGTGGGTACATATAAAAATATACTCATAAATGGGTAGGATATTGATTAGGATAGGAGACGATTAAAATATGTCATAATTAGTTTATAAAATGTCTTTTATCTATGACCTAACCAAAAAAGCTTCATTTTTGCATCGATTAATAGGCGTGAAGCTCTACTTTACAGCACTAGCGCTTACATTTTAAACAATTTTATTTATGATCTCACCAAAAAACTGTATTTATCGCATGGATTAATATGCGCGCAGCTCTACTTTTTAGCACTGGTGTTAAAATAGCCAATGCATTTTAAATGGAACTATCTTTTTTAAACAGTATTTATTATCTGTCATATGAGTCATAAATTATAACAGTACATGATCCAACGAAAAAACATATTCGGGCATCTATCCAAAATGTAAAGTGGAATAATTATACATATTTTGTACTAATTTATATATATTTTTATATCAACTGCAATTTATTGTAACATTTCATTGTATGGTTCAATGTTCGGCGGTATATTTGTGCGGTAGGTGGTTGTTTCAATGGATATTTATTGTCTCTTTTTTATTAATTGGGACTCATTGTTTGCAGATTAAACGAAAATAATTTGGTCATTTGTTCATCTTTGAAATGTATTTTTTTTTTTTAGAATATAGATTTAATTAATTTTATTTGCTTAGGAATTTGTTTTATTTTAAATATTGTTAAAAATGGTTTGTACCGTAAATAAATAAATAAATAAAACTACAATGTTTTTAATTTTAACCGGAACTTAACCAAAACCGAATCAAAACTGAACCGGATTTTTTAGACTAACCGAAACCGAAGCTGGATCGAAAAACAATTACTGTTGAAAATGGGTCATAAAAGAATAATAGAATATTTTAATGAAAACGTATACGACAATCGAGCCATTCAAAAATATTAATTGATGCAATTATTTTTATTATATTTACGGGTATGAGTATAATCAGCCTCTTTTGAATAAAAATTCACGAGCCGCCACTGCTAAATAATCATCTAAATGAATTCATATGACAAATACTGAATCTGGGCATTTGAACTGTTGTTTTTGTAATTTTTTAAATGTGAGATTACATTTTTAGAAGTCATGCACCGACTTTTCAGAGCAACTACTATTTTGAGAATTTTTTGATGTTCATTTAATTAAAACTGAATAAAAAACGAAATAACTGCGGGTGAAATCTTGTTACTGAATAAGTGAATAATTTCAATCTGATTTTGACCATTTGAGTCCAATAATAGAGATAAAAACTAAAATTTAAATGTTTATGTAATTCCCTATAATGCGTCTTGAAACGGGACGCACGGTATACAGAACTTACAAGAAATTCAAAATTATTCTCCAGCATTTTAGGAAGTCGTGATATTTTAAAGATAATTTTAAAAATTAATTGTAGAATCAAACTCAAGACCCAATATTGTTCGATAACCGTGCCGATACTTTCTCTGTCACATTTAAACTTTGACATTGCTAGAGAACTTTCTCTACGCGTGGCAACAACAACGTCGTCTCCTGTCCTCCGGCCTAAAGAGAGAGAAAAAATCGGATCCAAACGACCGAGCGGTTGCGGCGGCGGTGGATTGCGTGGCTTATCTGAGTTTTTGAGAGAAAACCACAATAAATCCACACGTAAAATTGGAAGTTGCTCGAAGGTTGTTTCACAATACCAGTCCGTCCGTAAGCACATCCTTGCTCGTCCTCGAGCTCTTGGGTATGTCCACTTTCACTTGATTCGCGTTTTTACACTTGTCTCGTTGGAGGATTCCCCGTGGGCGTGGCAGAACAGGAAGTTTTGGTTTCGTTTCTGGTTGTTATTGAAATCTCGATTTGGGTATGATTGTGGTGGGTGTTTGTAATTGAACTTTGCACAATGAATTAATGTAAAAGCATTTATTTGTCACCGTATTTTGCTACTTAAATTAATCCTAATAATATACAATAATGATATACACATTGATTATGCAAGATGATCGGATATACACATGTTGATAATTTAATTAAGGAGTAATCCAGCTGTATGACCTGGTGGGCCATAGCTGCTTCCAATATTTCCTGTTGAGCCGCTTGTGATTGAACTTGAGTGTTCAAACGTGTTGCCTCCAATTGATCCTTGCGAGCTTGTATGTTCATAACCATTGTATCCACCAGGTCCAATTGCTGATCCTGTAGATCCAGTGGAAATTCCAATTGATCCAATTGCTGATCCTGTAGATCCAGTAATACCAGTAGATGTGCTTCCTCCAGTAACTTCTTTCTGAGTCTTGTACCTGATGAAGTAAACCTCAGGTTTGCTAGGTTGAATTGGTGCTGAAGTTTGGATATTGATATCAGCTTGTTCGTCGGGTTTCTTCACCAAAACGTAAACGAGGGTCTTTTCTTGGTTTTGGGCAGACAACGCGATGCTCGGCGGAGGTGGGGTTGGTGGAGATGGAGCCTTGATGAAAATGATCTTGTAGTGCTTCTGGGCTTGGTGTTGATGAAGAACTTGCTGGCGGAATTCTTCTGGTTCTGGTGGAGCTACGTGGACGTAGATGTGTTTTTGAACGGTTACTCCAGATGTACCGGTGTTAATGATTCCGGCGGTTTGATGTGAGCTTCCACCAACTTGGAATCCAGAGGATGAACCAGAGGAAAATCCTCCACTGCTTGAACCTCCAGAGGAGAATCCACCAGAGGAAAATCCTCCACTGCCTGAACTTCCAGAGGAGAATCCACCAGAGGAGAATCCACTATGTTGACTTCCAGAGGAGAATCCTCCAATACCGATTCCGTGACTTCCAGAGGAAAAGCCTCCAACGTTTTGGCTTCCAGAGGAGAATCCTCCGATACCAACTCCATGGCTTTCAGAAGAGTATCCTCCAACATTTTGGCTTCCTGAAGAGAATCCTCCAATACCAATACCATGGCCTCCAGGACGAGGATACGAATATCCTGCCTCGGGACGAGCATTAACTAGAGCGACTAGGGCAGTTGCGAACTGAAATTCAAAAAAAAATCAATCACAATTTAATTCTACACTTAGTAACAGTAACTGTGATACTTTTTACAAATAAGTATTAGTAACTGTGATACTTTTTACAAATACGTATAAGTAATTATATTTTACAAAAAAAATATATAATTTACTGATAATTATTATTACTTATAATTATTATTACTTACCAGGAAAGGCTTCATTTTGCACTTGGTATAAGTAACTATGAGTTACTCAAAAAACGATGTGATCAAATTGATGCTCGATCAGTGCCAGATCGGCATTATATAGTATTCCTTCTTGGTCCCCACTTTGTCACATTGATATGTATAAATATGTAAATTTTCAACAATAGATATGGTGAAAAAAAGCAGGACAAATCGTTTCTCTTCAATATGCTGAAGATTCTTTCGGCCCTGCCTCTTTTAGTGGCCGCCTTTGACACCGGCACAAGTTTCCCAAGAGAGCTCATCTTTTCCTAGTTTCTAAATTCGGACTCAGTTACATCACGAGACATTAATTGTTGAACACGCTTTTTTGGAAATGTAAGGTAAGATTGTCCTTAAATTTTTGGCGAAGCGTCACCTGAAATATATTTCAGATATGCGAATTAAATAATAGTTCAAGTGCATGTTTTATTACACTTAAAATCATCCCAGTGCTGTTAGTAGGGGGCCCCTACCAATGTCGCCTTAAGGTGTGGGTATGATGGGCATTAACCAGCAATTCAAAATTGAAAAAATTCACGAACACTTTTTTAAACATTACAAAGAGCTTCCGTTTTTTTAACTACTATTAAAATCTGTACGAAATTAATCGATCCAATAAAGTTTAACTTTCAAGAAAAATTATTTTTGACACCAGAGAGATTGTGAAGATAGTAAATAATTCCCGAAACGACTATTTAAAGTCCACTGCGGATAACAGTGAGCCAACCCTAAATGGGCCTTTTAGTTTTCATTTGAAACAACTTTTTTTTTTAACTTCATATCTTGCAAATAAATTCAGTGCATTCAATCTTCGTTTTGTTGAGATATTAAGTAATCCTTAAGCTTGTAATTCACTTTTGATTTGGATATTGTCTTTTCAAGCTTCGAATTTAGAAAAGCCTGCAAATCCAGATGTCCAGGCTTCTCTAAACTCGAAATTTTACTTCATGCGCCACGCGTGATTGACACTTTAATAAACTATTAAATTGTTCATTTCATCTACATAAACGAATCTCTTGCTCTTTTCTAACACCTGGAAAACTTGCTTTGGAATTTGTAAGTATAATTAAAAACAAAAATAACTCGCTACTGTACTCAGAATTTTCTGTTTAATAAGTTAAGAACGTGTTAAACGGGCTTTAGACGAACGATAAGTTTTAACAAAATAAATGTATAATAAATAATTCTGTCGCAACATCGAAGCTTCTCTATTAGTTATTTTTGCTTTCACCAAGATCACGACTTTTGATATTTTATTGCCGCTTAAATGTCGATACAACGTTTTACAAATTAAATGATTAAACGGCCAGTGTCCCAAATTTTATAAATTAATACTTCTTTAACCTAATACACACATTATCTATTTCTTTATTTAATGTATGAATACCATTAAAGAAGCTAGACAACAAGTTGTTGTATTTTCTATTTCAGTCGTCCAGATGTAAAACCAGCCATACGTGTTTTGACAAACTTGTGGCAAAATGATAAAGGTGATTTTGCAGCGTCTTTTAAATAAATGAAAATAGTGTTAAATAAGCGTTCTATCGAATAGGGACAAGAAAAATTGTTTAAAACTAAGCAAAAAATTGACAGGCTTTGCAACTGAAAAAAATATGTCAGCTTTTGCAACCGAGAAATGTAGCAGGATTCTTTAAACTTAATTTTAAAAGGTTTATGAAGGGTTTTGAAGTTGAATTTATTTTTAAATTGTAATTTAATTATGTACCCGATGCCCTAAAGGGTAACAAGGGATAGCAGAAGAAGAATTTAATTGTAGCATGAGACGAGTAGAATCCAGGGATACCAAAAACTCAAAATAAAAAAAAGGTGTATGGCTGGTTTTGCATCTGGGCGACTAATTTAATTATTTAATGTATCGCAAATTAAAATAATTTACACAATAAATTGAAATATTTTTCATGTTTTTCTTTATTAATGTATCGCAAATTAAAGAGCCTACGTAATAAGGTTGATAAGGACATAAATCTCTGGAAAGGAAAAGAAGTTGTTTGGTGCGCGATCTTTATTAAAATCTCGTAATATATTTTTATTGTATGAATATGTTAATGAATTTTTTTCCGATTCCAAAAACGGAACGTGAAAGCTAACAGCTACGAAATTATGTTTTGAAAATTGATATGCCATTTAACAAAACGCCAAAGTTATCGAATGATTAATGGAGATAATTACATTACGTGTTAACACAATGCAATTTTCGATTAAGAATTACCTTCGTGTCATGATTTTCTCAATCACCATCAAGATTTTGCAATAAATTAATAATGTAAAAAAAAACTTGGTTCTCTCTGTTGTTATGTTTAGATGAGTATAATATATTATACCTAGTGACTATAAATGATTGACAAAAAAGTAATGGGTTGAGAATTGGAAAGCTGTTATTTAAAAAAAAATCACCACTTTGTTAATTTTTTTATTAAGATTTGGCTATATGATATATACAGGAACATTTTCTTTTAAGTATAGGTCCATATCCTGATGCATACGCTGTAAATTATCAGGCATTTAATGCTTTTACTTAACACTTCTAGCTCCTTGATAAACTTGAAATTTTACTTTATGCGCCACGCGTATGAAACATTGATGTAAAGTGAAGTATAATACACTGCTCCAAGAAATTAACGCACCATCTTTCAATTCCTTAAAAATGTTAACTTTTTAAGTTTAGCATAGTGTTTATTCTATTTATAAACACAATATGCAAAGCATTCTTCGTTATTTCAAAGACGCCAACGTAAAGTAGACAAAAATAGTACACATTTCTAAAATGTTCAAGAAATTGCAGGTGGTGGTTTAAATTGACACATATTTTCTTACAAGCTAATTTTGCATAAACTTAAGTTTGATGTCACGTTAATAAATTTTACAAATATTTATTTCGTCTAACCAAATGTTGCGCTTTCAAAATTCAACCAATCATCTTTGGGATATGGAAGCATAATTAAAAGAAAAAATCCGAATGCAAATTGCTTCAGGCCCTTGAATTTCGGAAGATTTAGTTACACGAAATAAACATTTGTAATATTTATTAACGTGACATCAAACTTAAGTTTATGCAAAATTAGCTTGTAAGAAAATATTTGTAAATGTTTTCATAAAATTAGGCAAATTACAACAGATTTTTGGTTATTCCACTTTCATTGTTATGTAAATTAAAAATTGACGATGAGTCTTAACGTTCGTAACACTCGGCGTTTAAATAGATTTTTCTAATAAATAAACCATAAATTAAATGTAATCAATAGATTTAAAATTAATCTTACTCGATTCTATGATTGAATAATGCATTATGTTCTAATACTCAAAGGTGGAAGGTCAGCCAAATGATGAAGATTGTTCAAGGTTTCCTCTTTGATTGACATATTATTAGCGATGATATAAGTTGATTAGTAACAATTTTATTGTATATTGAAATGGAAAGCGGGCCATAGGAATTTACATGTACATTTTTAAATGTGTTAATATTGGCTCCCCTAATTATTTTACAGTATCGGTCCTATTACATTATTTTTTAAGCTTATAAAGCTGAATAATTTGGTACCTTACTCAATCATTTCTGTAAAGTATTTACCAAGAAAACAGCGAAAAACTTTACAATTACTTCGAATTAAAATTAAAATCATCGGTTTGCCATGATGTCATAATGACCGATGTTCCATTTTTTTCCAAAAACTAACAATTATCTCTAGCATTTCAATTTATTTTATGGTTTTACTCAGGTAGTAGGTAATTTAAAAAGTGCACGTGATTTGTTTCGTGTAGATTTTCCGAAAAAGGTACTATTCAAAGAATTATGAAAAAAATTAAAAATTAAAATGCAGTTTTAAACTATTGCAGATGTATCGAAGATCACGAAATTAACTTAGGTAATCAAATAAATTGACATATTAGATACATGTTTTAACGTTTTGGCCGAAGTTACAAGAAAATCACAGACTAACGTAAGAAAACTATTAAGAAATTTGATAGCTAACGCCATCTAATGCTCTATAGTGGAATCGTCAATGACACAAATGCACTAAGTGCATATACAGGTCACTGTTTTCGTCGGAAATGTTCAGTATTCCTCAGCACTGGGTCGGGTCCATACTAATGAGGACATTGAAGTCTGAAACGCGTCTATAAGTATCCGGTGCCGGAATACTGAACGCAAATTCAATTTTAACGTAAGAAAACTGTTACTCAAGTAAATTTCCATCATACTACTAGCATTCAAATGTGTGAAGAGGAATAACTATGTATAAATAATTCTTATAAATACAAACAGCAACAAGTATTTAAATTTTTATTATGGACCTGAGTTTTTAAAGCACATATATTTTGAAGATGAAAACGCATTTGCACATAATATTGTCTCTTACGGAAATTGAGTACGAAAAAAGAAACCGTACAGTTCCTAAACTACTACCCGAATGATAATTTTGTTATAAATACTCCTTTAGTCGAGTACAATGCTGGTTGTAATTAGGGAAGCCAATATTGCTCAACACATTTCCAAATTTACATGTAAATTCAATTCAACACTCTGTATAAAATTATCCATATCGTGTTAATTGTGCATATACTAGTTTTCTTCAAATCATTCATTTTACTATAAATTCTAAACTACCGGCTACTTTGTAAAAATTCCGAAGTTTCCATTTGTAGTGAAAAACTAAAAACTACTATTTTGTGGAACAGTCAGATCCAAGAATCCATGAAGTTAAGGAAAGCCTGAAAATTTGGTTTGGCCAAATCAGAGCATGTGCGTAATGTTGAATGCAAATGTCCTCGCTGTGCGATTTTGTCATTTTACGCGCGACAGTTCGTAAGGACCCGCTTACTTAGTTTATGCGTTGTATATAACCTAGCATTTACTATAGTGGTCGTGGATAAAGTATTATTTCATTTTGAAAAAAGGAATTACCACTCCCCACCCTGTATGTTTTTTTCAAGTACATACAAATTATACAGGGCTTTTGAATTTCTTGAAAATGCATCTCACTGAACACGGTAACATTTTAAATATTGCACGAGTATTGAACATAATAATAAAATAAAATATTGTATTCAAAATGTTACAACAAAGTTTTAGCAACGTTACAAACACTGTATAAACGTTTTCTATGCAATATTGTTTTATATACATTACCGAAATAGTAAACATGATACTAAAATTCAACATTGTTTTATAACGTTTCAAAAATATTGCGGCAAAGTAACACAACGTTATATAATCATGACTTTTATGCAACATTGTATTGTAAACATTGGATATATATTGAAAATGGTAATATTGCATTTTTAACATTGTATAATTGTTGAAACTGTTGCTGTAATGCAGCATCGTGGTTTACACATTTCATGGACATTGATCATACAGAGAGTTTTTCATTCAAGTAAACATATCTCAATTATATGCTGTAAATTTTCAGATATTCGTTGTTTTTTTTTTAATAATTTAACTGAAAGCTTTAAACGAGTGTTTTCCACTCCCAGGCTAAGCATGAAGTAAAATTTCGAGTTTAGAAAAGCCCCGTGAAAATTTGTCGAGGGTCGCGCAGCGACCCGAGACAAATTTTCTGGGCTTTTCTAAACTCGAAATTTTACTTCATGCGCCACGCGTATAAGCTGCAGATTTCAATTGAAGTTCATGCACTTCCCACTGAGCAAAAAACAAACAAATAACGTTCTTTCTACATTGTAATAACATTAAACGTTGTTTTAATGTTCATGAAACGTTATTTAAATGTGTTTGCTCAGTGGGTTGTTAACAATATTTTATTGTTTTCAGAGTTTAAGGATACTAGGTACTTAGGTTCCGGGGTACTATCTCCTCTAGACTATACATTACTTTTTGTAAGACAGTTTTTTTATTGTTTTCTTACCAATATATATTTGTATTTTTTGACCCACTTAAACCCAAATAAATGTTACATTGAGATTACGAGAGAAACCTTCCTATAACGTTTACTTAATTGCTCCACATCGGGTTGTATACAATACGGATTCTATGCATTCATCGTATGCAATTTAACATATATACATACATTCGTATGTTGGGTTGCATACAAATAAAAGTAATCGCTCGTGTTGCATAGGCGTTATTTGTCAACGGTGCAGCAACATTTTTCTTTGAACGTTAGCATGCAACGTTCCTGCAGGCGGGCATTCAGCGTTTACTCAACTTTTTTTAACATTCATGCAGCTTAAAACGCAACGTTTCGTGTTGCGCGGTAACATTGATCTAACGTGTCATGCAACGTTTCTTTGCTCAGTGGGATGGGAGTCTCGTTTAACTGAAGAGATAGAGAGTTGGGACAAAGTTGCATATTTTAGGGCCAAATAAAATTCTCAACAAAAATATGCATTTTTTTTGTTCTCGAGATATTGTCAAATAACCGATTTGTTGAAGTTTATTTTCAATTTTGGCATTATGTTTAGTTTTTTTTTTCTGAATTCAGTGATGTATCACACTCATCTTTATTTTTATATTTGATAAATATTCTAGCTATTAATTTTAATTTGTAGTTTATTATTTTCAATCCACTATGATGTTTTCTTATTTGTTATTTTGCCATATTTATTTATTTATAAAACAATTTTGATAATATGATTTCGGAATGTTTATATACATAAAGAAAAAAGGTTGTCAAATTTTCATACACATAAAGAAAAAAGGTTCTAAGTGCTTATATTAGCTGAGAATTTGAAGTAAATAAACCAATAACTAACACTTGCAACTGTGAGCATTCCTTTTTAATTATATAAATGTGTGTGTGTATGAGGGATGGGGTGACAAAATATTTCCACGCTGGGTACTACTCGACCTTACTACGCCACTGCAATATTATTACAGATTATAATTAAAGATAAGACAAAAATATGAACTTTATTGTTGTAGAGAATAAGAAAACAAGAACACATCAAAATTCTAATTGTGCATAAAATGATGAAAAAGGTGTTTTGAAATGTGCTCTATTATATTTACTGATTGGATGCTATTGGATGTGTGATGTTTTAATAACTCCGTATAAAATACTTTCACGGTTATTGATTCGGATTAGAAAGGGATAATTCACAGACTTTCAAATGTGTATTGTATAATTGATTAAATACACAGATAGGTTAATAATCCAATAAGAAATATATGTAAAAATACTCGTTTTAGATATAAATATTATTAACAAAAAGTCTTCTTATCTGCTCACAGATTTATTTTAAGAAATTTACCTAAAATGCTAAAATCAACAGTGCCCACTGAGCAAACACATTTAAATAACGTTTCATAAACATTAAAACAACGGTTAATGTTGTTTCAATGATAAAACGTTATTTGTTTGTTTTTTTGCTCAGTGGGTGTATAAGCAAAAAATATTCACTACAACATTATTTATTCAATAAAATTAAAATTAAAATCAAGTGTTGTGTTTCACTAAAAAAAAATTATATAAATCAAATGCGATCAAGTTTTTTGAAAAATTTAAATGTTTCTAAATTAGTGAAATTATGCAATTATGTGTATAAATATAACATTTTTATTTACATACTTTTTAACAAAATAATTCTAAATATAATACAGTACCTTAAAATCAATAAAATATGTCTACAAACGTGCTATAGACAATAATTCTTTCAGCCTGTTGTTATGCACCCATTTACTTGAAAACTGACAAAGGGTTGAAGGCATTTATCAAAACTTTACAAAAATCTTATGAATTGATAAAAATCTATTATTATTCGATTTACTTTTCTATATTCGTACTTACCAAATTTACTACGAATTCTCGAATATTATTAGATATAGCCAGAAGAAGTTGAAATCGAAATAAACGTGGAAAATGTCAATCTCTTAATACTTTTTTTGTTTATTTTGTATTATTTGTAAGTTGAATAAAGTATTTTGAAAATTGCACACACACACTTTTTTTTGTTTATTTTGGATTATTTGTAAGTTGAATAAAGTGTTTTGAAAATTGCACACTAAATCAGTGTTTAATACGCCTGGCGCATGAAGTAAGTATTTCGAGTTTAGAAAAGCCGGAACATTTAGACCATTCCAAATTTTTCGGCTTTTCTAAACTCGAAATATTTACTGTATACTTAATCAAGAAATGGAAAACACTCATTACAATATTATTAAACACTTAAATCAATATAATAATCTAAAAGTAATAAATTAAATTAAATGCATACTTATATATTTACTGTCAAAACTATTTAATTGATTTAAAAAAAAACTAATTCATTTTTCAAAATAATTAAACCACAATTAAATTTTATTTGCAAAGAAAATGTTTAAATTCATATTATTGCTTAAATTTTATAGATAGGATGAATGAGAATGACGGACAAAATTATTCGAAAACTTTGCCAATTTTTTTTCATATTGTCAAATTAAGAAACCAAAAATTCTATACGTTGTCTAAATATAAATAATTTTCCAATTGTTATGATGCTAAGAATACATTTTGTTGAATGGGCCATCAAAATGTTCAACATTCAACATGTTTGGATTTGTTTGTGATGTATGTTGGAATCTAATGAACGGTACTCCGGTCGGCCTATTTCCACGATTGCAAAAATCTCAAACACTTTTAAGATTAACAATCCGGTCATGAGAGAATTCCCCAACAGTTGGCAGTAAACTCCTAACTGTTGTCTCTGATGAACGGGCCCATAGAAACAAAAATACGCTGTCGACAGAATTTTATGGAAATATTTATGTAAATTTAAGTTTAAAACATTCACAACATGGATATTCTTTGAGAAGTCTTCATGGAATTTTGTGTAGATGTTAAGAAGACACTGTTTTCTTCAAAATATTGGAAAAACAAAAAATACGCCCTGTCGAAGTTCAAGTTATTTCCAATTGAAAGTAAAAAACTAGGATTTTTTAGAAATATTTATGTAAATTTAAGTTTAACACGTTCACAACATGAGAATTCTTTAAGAAATCTTCATGAAATTTCGTGTAGATATTAAGAATCGAATCTTTCAGGATATGCCAAAAACAATAAATACATCCTGAATTTCATGTGATTGCCTTTCAAAATATGCCAAATACAAAAAACGCCGTCGACAATTTTCGAATTATTTTCAATTAAAAGTCGAAATTAAATTTTATAACATCGCCTTCATTTCAAAACCGGTGTCTGTAGCTTCTGGGCTTCTTAAAAGAACCCACTTCGGGCCAATATTATTTGCACTTTTTGTGAATCAAACTTCTAACACGTGTTTCCACTACTTGATTAAGCATGAAGTAAAATTTCGAGTTTAGAAAAGCCTAAAAATTTGGATTTGCCGGCGCGCAAGCGAAGCGATTCAATGCAATTTTCAGAATACACTGCGCGATGTGTGACTTTATTTTTGTAGGAACATAAAATTGTTTAAGTTATTTTTGTTGTATACATTTACTTGTAATTGTAGTAAATACAATATATTTACACATTTAGAAATAAATCATTTTCTATTTGTAATACAAACATAATTTTCTTTCTTTACTTTTTTTTTGTGCAGCCAAAATTTTACTTCATGCTCAATCAAGGAGTGGAAACACTCGCTAAAAGCTTTAAATCGAACGCTTTTATAAACACAACGAATTTCTGTAAGTTTACCAAATGTTGTAATTATCGGGATATATATACTTAAAATAAAGATTCCTTGTATACTTGATTCGATGTTATTGTGATTTGAAATCAGACTAAGTTGTTTACAAATTAAGCTATATAGCAAAAATCTAGTATCAGTTGGTGTACAGAGCTCTTAAATTAAAAGTGAACTCATTTTAAAACTTATTTTTTTTGCAAATTACAAAACAAACATTTAATACCGAAATGAGAATGTGTAATTATATAAAGTCACATCGGATATAATCTAAACACTTGCTCGTTCTAAAATAAGCAACTTTCGAGTATCGGACACCGTCTTATATCCACACCGCGATTTTGAAAAGTGAATGTCCTTTGATGTCACAAGTTAAAGGTCAAGTGGATACAATTTTTGATAGGTATTTTTAGAAGAGGAGGACACCGATAAATTCGGATAGTTTCACTATTTCTTGTGGTTAATTATGTTTATTAGTGGATAAATGCGAATATTGTTTGCAATTAACGAATGTTCCTCTCTGTCCCAATATATTTCTATTTGGAGGTGTTTAGAAAGGGTACAGTTGGTAATTATTGCGACACTAGGTGTGCGATCATAAACAACGTTTATCGTCTTCTTATTGATAGGTAGTCTAATGAAATTAATTTTGTTTCTTGGGTAATTGTGAAGTCTTTAATGATGTTTTAAAATTATACACCTTAATTACTTTTAACAACATTCACACGGACAAATAATGGTGGATTCAAAGAGAATATACTTTTTACTTGGAAAAACACATAATCTTTGATTTGGTTGGCATTCACTTTCTGGTTCATCTTTATAAAAATCATACTAAAAACATTTAACTTTGTTTTGCCACTTTTATTTTAACTTTTACAGTGACTATACTTTCGGCTACAAGCTAGTCATTATCAAACTAAGTAACACATAATATTTCTTGAATAACTATCTCACTTATTACTTGGTGAAACATTTCCAACTAATAATATATCAAAAATAACACTTGGTTTGTATCCCTATTTCACAAATTGTGAAACAAACCAAGTGTTATTATTGATTTATTATAAGAAAAACATAGTTTTTATATTAACCCATTAAGCGCCATTGATTCAATAACAATATTTTTTTTTTAATTTCCAAATAAGTTAATTTGATACATTGTACTATTTGACCTAACTTGAGAATGTGTATAAAAAATGTAAATATTTTGTTATTTTAATATTTCGATTATTATGGTTTTGGTGTATTTCTAACTTCACAATATTTCAGTGTTTTATATGCGAAAATTTGGTTTGGTCGCGTAACCAAATTTTGTGGCTTTCCTAACTCTAAATTTGACTTCATGCTTAATCTGAGAATGGAAACATTTGTTCGAGACTTCAAATTGCACGCTTTAGAAAATCGATGAATATTAAATGAAAAATTGATTTTTTGTAGCGTAGTGTTGATCCGTTGGCCTTTGTCAAATCAGTTAATTGCAAATACTGCAAAATATATAAAATTACAATATTGTTCATATAAACTTGGTTTAAAGAAAATGTTACATGTACAGCGAGTTTTTCTTTTAAGTATACATGTCCCAATTACGGCGCATATGCTGTAAATCTTCAGATATTGATTGTTTTTAAAAGAGTTCAATTTGAAAGTTTAAACAAGCGTTTTCCACTCCTAGATTAAGCATGACCCGAAATTTTACTTCCTGCGCCACGCGTCTAAAACTTTGAAATATTTTGAAGTTCACAATATGCTACTGAAAAAGTGTGCTAATGACGTATATTTTGAACTTCACTTAAAACCAGTGTTTTATACGCGTGGTGCGTGAATTTGGCCTTTCTAAACTCTACATTTTACTTTATGCTTAATCTGCTAGTGGATATTTATTGTCTGAGTAGGTTTATTAATTAAGACTTATTGTTTGCAATTTATACGAACATTGTTGTGGTTTTATATATTATGCACTTTGCGTGCTATTTATTACCTAAACCATTTAATTCATCCAAAAACCTACACAAATCTTTAAACACTCCAATTTGGAGTAAAATTGGTCACTCTCAGAGAATTTAATGTTCAAAAAGATTTAATCATAATACGTCTGTTTGAGGTGAAACTAACCACTTCTGTATTTTCTTATTATTCATACATTAATTTTATGTTGTAATAAAACACGACAAATCCTTTTTTTTATATCTTGGTTGTAATTTTTTATATGATGGCTTAATTTAAGTATGTAACACTTTAATAACTTTTAATAATAGCAAATTTGTTAATAATTTGTAGACATTCTTATTTCTAAGATAAGTGAAGCAGTTTTTATATAGAGATATATAGGGACTTTTTCATTAAAATACCCTAATTATGCAGAAAATCTCCCGATATTTGTTGTTTAAAAAGAAACTAAATTTCAACCTTTAAACAAGTGTTTTCCACTCCAGGATTAAGTATGAAGTTAAATTTTGAGCTTAGAAAAGCCTGAAAAATTGGCTTTTCTAAACTCAAAATTTTACTTTATGTATAATTTGGGAGTAAAAAACACTCGTTTAAAGCCTTAAATATAACTTTAAAAAAAACAATGAATATCTGAAGATTTACAGCATATACGTTGTAATCGGGATTTAAATAGTTTTTATTAATGGTTAACTAATCTCATAAAATAAAGGTGAAAATATGTAAAAAATTAGGATGCTTCAAATAATATTGTACCGAAAACATGTACAAATATTTAAATCGACACTACACTGCTGGCACGAAAAACAGGTTATAGACCGAGAAATTCGCCGTGAAATCCGACAGTGATTTATCTCCCAAACAAACATTTGAATACGCGAGGAAATAAAAAATTTGGGTTGGAGGAAATATGAAAGAAATTTCACTTGACGAAAGAGGAAATTTGTAGTTCCAGTTTGAAATAGAAACTCACTAAAAATTTGTATTCATGGAGCTAAGCAAGCGCGCGTAGGCGTTGTCACATGTAAACTAAACTCTAGTTGTCGATTCTGGTAATTGCGAATAATTGTTATTAAATGAAAGTTTTTTTGAACGCGGTCAAGAGAGCCAGGTCCGGCCGAGTGCTGCTGACTGATACAGATTCGTAATACGCCGGTCTTTACTTTTCGGTGAGAGGATGTGACCTGGTTTTTCACCACCAAATGTTAAATTTTACTTATGCATACATATCGGGTTCAAGTGGGGACGAAGATGAGCTATAAATTGCTGATGTGGAACCACCGAAGTATCAAACAGTTCACTTCCTTCTTGGGTAACACACAGTTACCTACACATATACAAGATGAAGCCCTTCCTGGTAAGTAAAGAAGGATTTACCCGGAGAAAGTGATTAGTTAAAGTGGTGTTTTTGTTTATTCATAGATTGCCGCTACTTTGGTAGCTCTTGTCAGTGCCCGTCCTGAAGCTGGATATTCCTATCCGCGTCCAGGAGGCGGCCATGATATTGGAATCGGAGGTGGTAGTTTCGGAGGCGGCTCCTCTATCCATAACAGTTTTTCAAGCTCTGGGGTTAGTTTCGGTGGATCGCATGGTGGATTCGGTGGAGGACACTCTAGCGGTGGATTAATCGGAGGAGGACACTCCAGTGGTGGTTTTATCGGAGGAGGATCCGGTGGTGGATTTATCGGTGGAGGACACTCCGATGCCGGATTCAGTGGTGGATTCACCAGCGGTGGTTCATCAGGTGGATTCGGAGGTTCCTCAGGCGGATTTGGAGGTTCTTCGGGAGGATTCGTTAGCGGAGGTTCATCCGGTGGTGTAACCGTGCAGAAGCACATCTATGTCCACGTACCCCCACCAGAGCCAGAAGAGTTCCGTCCACAAAGGCCAATCCCTGTAGCTCAAGCCCAGAAACACTACAAAATCATCTTCATCAAGGCCCCAACCCCACCAACCCCAACCGTCCCGACCATCCCAATCCAAGCTCAAAACGAAGAAAAGACCCTCGTATACGTTTTGGTCAAGAAACCAGAAGAACAGCCAGAAATTACGATCCCAACTGCCGCCCCAACCCAACCCAGCAAACCAGAAGTATACTTCATCAGGTACAAGACACAAAAGGAAGCTACTGGTGGAGCTATCAGCGGAGGTGGTATTGGAGGTGGAATCGGCGGTGGTATCGGTGGTGGAATCGGCGGAGGATCCATCGGAGGAGGAATCGGCGATCATGGAATTAGCGGAGGATCCATCGGAGGTGGAATTGGCGATCACGGAAGCATTGGAAGCATCAGCGGCGGATCAATCAGCAGCCATGGATCAATCAGCCATTCAAGCTCTTCTTCTTCCATCTCTGGCATTAGTGGTGGCTCTTCTGTTTCTACCAACTATGGCCCACCAGGACATACTGGAGGACCATATTAAATGACTCCTTCGGTCATTTATCAAACGGGTAACGAGTCATCTTTTAGCTCGTCTTTTCGCTAAGGATATGTGATAAAGTCCTTCATTTGTATATATTGATTCATGTACGTAGTTATAATTTAATTTTATTTTAAAGCAAGCACACGGTGACAAATAAATGTATTTTTTTTAAACAATTTTCTTTTATTTTAACATAATGCATAATCCTTTCTATTAACCGATAATCTTTTTATTAATTAACCTATTAACGGCCGAGCAATTATAGAGTTAAATCTAGAAGTTGATTTTAAGTAAAAATCTGCACTTCTTTTTATGATTTCTAAGAATGATTTATTATATTACATACTGAGGATTTTTCTCTTAAATATACATAATGTATACGCTGTAAATGTTCAGGCATTCGTTTAGTTTGAAGTTTCCACTCCCAGATTAAACATAAGGTAAAATTTCGAGTTTAGAAAAGCCTGAACGTTTGGATTTGGAGCGTCCGAATCCAAACTCATTCTTTTCTAAACTCGAAATTTTACTTCATACGCCACGTGTATAAACACTGAAATATTGTGAAGTTAAAAATACACTGAAAAATACTTAATCATATTTAAAAAAAAATGTATTACTCATTTTTTTAATTAATATTATATTATATATTATTATAATATAAAAATAACAAAATATTTACATTTTTCTTCATACATTTTCAAGACAAGCCAAATAATACAATGTATCAAATTAACTTATTCAGTTAGTAAATTATTTTTGAAGCTTGAAAATTATGTCTGAGACAAGCATTCAAAGTTTTTTACGTTTTTAAAAATGGAAAAAGCTGATGACAAAATTTAGATAATGAGAAAATGAGTAGCTAGCAATCAGGAATTCAGGTCAAATAATACAATGTTTGATACATTGTATTATTTGACCTATTATTTAACTTATATAGTTAGTAAATTTGATTTGTAAATTGTTTTTGAATCTTGAAAACTATATCTGAGACAAGCATTCAAATTTATTTTTCATGTTTTTAAAAATGAAAAAACCTGAAGACAAAATATAGATTAGGAGAAAATGAGTAGTTAGCATTTTCAAGTCAGGTCAAATAATACAATGTATCAAATTAACTTATTTAGTTAGTAATTTTAAAAAAATAACAATGTCGCATTATTGCATCAATTGCCCTTAGTGGGTTAAAATGTAAATAATCCTAATTACATCTCCAAAAATGTCATAAAGCTTAACATACATTTTTATTTTAAATCATTTGAACTTAAAATTAATATCTAACATATTCTTTAACAAAACTGCATACATATTTGTGTATTTATGTATTTATGCATTTATGCACTTATTTTTTTTAAGTAAAAAAAGGGAATAATTAATATTTAAAAATTACAAAAAAAAATAGTCATGAAATCAAAAAATGTCAACAGGTACAAAAATAGGACAGTAAAAATTGATAAAATCACTTATATGTTTTACTAACATTTACTAACACCATGAAATATGACAACATTTATATAAATCTAAATATATATAGAAATTGATGACAGCAAAACATGACACGTTTTATAGAAATAAATATTTACAAAATGTACATCATTTCTTGAAAATGTTTTCTGTTATTGTTAAGATGAATAAAGTGTTTTTAACATCCCATACTAAATCAGTATTTAATACGCGTGGCGCATGAAGTAACATTTCGAGTTTAGAGTTGGTCGCCTCGCTTCGCGTATAAAACACTGATTCAAAGTGAAGTTCAAAACGTACTGCTAAACGTTGTTTGAAATCAACGTTGACTTAATAATTTTTAATACTAAAGTTAATTTACTTTAGGAGGGATCCATGCCAAGATAATTAATTTTTGTTTGAAGAAATGTTTAGAAACGATCGTTGCAGTGAATTTTGCCTAGCTGCTTGCATAACTTGGCAATTTAATTTTTGAGTTTTATTGGTGACTATTTAGAATACTTGATAAATACATTTTTTCATAAATATTATTCTGAATATAATCATGCAATATAATGGTTTCTAAACTCAAAATTTTACTTTATGCTTAATCTATCCAAGCACAAAAAAGTAACACTCTGTCGCTAATATTTGATTTTCAGTAGTTATTAAAATAAGGAAGTTTTCAATATGCGGTCGCTCTAAAGTGCACATTACTAATAACCAATTTTTCTGTAAATGATAGGATTATAATTGAAAAAATGACTTCTATAAAAGAAATTGGTAAAAACTGTCTATTGTCTTAATTCTTACAAAGAAATTAAATCACTTTGAATTGCGTGTGTAATTCTATGTGCAAAGTAATGTCTTGCAAATACCACAGAATGTATTAAGCTACTTTTCTGTGGGAAAATCACGTGATTAAGTTGTCACTTCTATAAAAAGATAAAAAAACATAAAATGGTTATACGAACATTATCGTAATTTTATGAGGAGAGTCCGATATTAATTGTTATGAGGAGGGTCCGATATTAAAGGTGCCTGTGAAACAAACACCGCAAACGAAATATTGCCGTCATATGTATGTCTAGTCAGGTTGAGAAGGAGTTAAACTTTTGCACGATGGCGCAAGACCGCACACGTCAAATTAAACCAAGGAGTGGTTGACACAGCGGAACTGGGAGGTCCTCTAACGTCCGCCATATAGTCCCGATCTGCCCCCCTCCGATTTTCATTTATTCGGACCCCTCAAGAAATGTTTGGCGGGGAAACGCTTTGCAAACCAACAGAAATTGCAAGGCACAGTTGTGGACTACTTTAATCGATTTGACAGGCAACACTACCATGAAGGGATGTTCAAACTACTGTCAAGCTGGGATAAATGTCTCAATCATATATGAAGAATATGTCAAGAAATAAACAAAAGTATATAATTTTTTTGTAAAATCTATTAAATATATATACCATCTTTATTTATAGAATATTCATAATATTTATAATTTCAAACAGATTATAAATTATATACAGAAATTAAAATTGATTTTATAAAATGGCTATCGACCATAGGTCCTTCAGCCTGTATTAAATATTTTCTTTAAAAATATATGTTAGTAAATTTTGGCCTGTACCTTTAATATCGGACACCCCTCGTACATAGAATGTTTAAAATGTTTATAATCATGACTATAATACTTCCTAGTTTATTTTAGTTATTTTAATTATTATCGTTTATTTTTGAGTTATTCTGATTATTTCTTAAATTTATTTCACACCTAACTCTTAGTGAATCATCCAATTTATGTTCACACTCTAAAAAGTGTGGGTCGAATGTGATTGTGAAGAGTGTCATTACGTAACTTGCAATCAAATAGAAAGGGGACACTATATTTTAAGACTTTAATTACAATACCAGATATTTAAAGTGTGTGTAAAATTGATCAAATTGATTTGAAATATGAGAAATGTACACATGTATTTTTTTTTTAAATTATCCCAATTAATTATTTAGAATACCATAACCAACTATATACCTAGTACACTCTAAAACTACTGTGTTTCCATTTAAAATTATTTTCATGCCTTCTTCGCGCATGAAAAAATATTATCGATTAAAATATGCGAACATTTGCCATTAGCCCTTGCCCGTGCTAGACACGCGTTATGAGGTTAAAGGCAAACAGCTGGTAAGCATGGGCTAAAAAGATAATTAAACATTGGGGACTTCTTTTATATATTTCTCAGGGCCAATTGTTCGGTAGTCGCTTAAACCAAGTTTATCTTGAACTAAATTTAATTTACATTTATTCTAATGTAATTTTAACCAAGGTCAACCTGAGCCACCAAATCATAAACACTTAAAATGTCTTTGAGTTTAGTTCAAGGTATATGAAAAACTAGTAGAGATACAGAGACATTTTCTTTTAAGTATACAAACCTCATATCAGAGCTGGGCAGGATTGGATTTGAATCCTTCTAGAAGATTCAAAAGAGGCATTCGAATATTTTAGTTAAACTGGATTCGTGATCCGTATTTTTTTCGGAGGATTCGTGTTCGAATCCAAATGCGGGTGATTCGTATCCTCATAAAAGGATTCGAATATTTATAAAATAATTCGAATATTTATAAAATGATTCGAATATTTATAAAAGGATTCGAATACTTACAAAAGGATTCGAATACTTACAAATAGATTTAAATCGTAAAAAATAATTCGAATTAATTGTGAGGATTAACATGAAAAATTTGTTTTTTGTGTCTTTAAATTTCTCGTCAAATCACTGTTTTATACGCGTGGCGCATGAAGTAAAATTTCGAGTTTAGAAAAGCCTGAAAATTTGGTTTGGTCGCGTAGCGCTACGCGCTACGCGACCAAACCAAATTTTTAGGCTTTTCTAAACTCGAAATTTTACTTCATGCTTAGTCTGGGAGTGGAAACGCTCGTTCGAAACTTCAAACTGAATGCTCTGATAAGAACATTTAATAATTGAAAATGTTTCTAAAGATAATAATCTAGTTTTCAAAATATTGTTTATTATTATTTGAAGTAAAACTGACATGGTAGCAACAATCTGAAATGTTAAATTTTTCTGACATTTCCTTGATTCAAGATTTTTTTCCCTGACCTTTGAATATAACTTTCTTCTGTGGGAAACCTCATTTTTGTTAAATTGTTTACATTGTTTTTGTCAATATTTAAGTTGGTTTTATAAATGTTTACGTGTTTTGTAATTTTTATGATGTTGATTTTGACAAATTTAATAATATCATATGGCTTTTTTGTTAGTATTTTGGTCAATTTGAATAAAATACCATGACTTTTCTCTGACTTTCCTAGTTTTAATGAAATTCAGTGAATTTTTTATTTACGTAATTTTCAGGCATTCGTCAATTTTAAAATAGAGTTTAATTTGAAGTTTTGAGCAAGTGATTCCACTCCCAGACAAAGCATGAAGTAAAATTTCGAATTTAGAAAAGCCTGAAAATTTGGTTTGGTCGCGTAGCGCGTAGCGCTACGCGACCAAACCAAATTTTCAGGCTTTTCTAAATTCGAAATTTTACTTCATGCGCCCCGCGTACAAGACACTGATTTGAGGTGAAGTTAAAAAACACACAAATACATCTTTAATCAGAGTAACACAGATATTTATTCTGTTATCAACGATTTTCAGTGTTAATAATAAATAATTAGGTTTTGCATATTTTTGTTAAAACAACTGGTAACGATATTTATATGTTAATGGTTGGAAAAAAATAATAAAATCGAATCACGAATACAAATCCTTTAAGATTAAATTTTATTCTTAAAGAATTTGTATTCGTGATTCGAAAAAACAGGATTCAAATCTTTGATTCAGATCATATTTATCCCTTACAAATCCTTCATTCGAGTATTCGTGATTCGAATCATATTAGGTGATTCAGATTCGTGATTGGAATCTTTTTTACGAGGATTCGTCCCAGCTCTGCCTCATATATACCTTGTACATTTCCAGGCATTCGTTGTTTTTGAAAAGCTTCTTACGAGTGTTTCCACTTATTGGTTAAGTATGAAGTAAAATTTTGAGTTTAGAAAAGCCTGCAAACTTGGTTTGTTCGCGTAGCAAAGCAAGCTTTTCTAAACTCGAAATGTTACCTCATGCGCCAAGCGTATGAAACACTAAATTATCGAAAAGTTCAAAATATATTGCGTAAGCAGTATTCTAAAACACTATATCTTAAACATCACTTTAAATCAGTGTTGTATACACGTGGCGTATGAAGTAAAATTTCGATTTTAGAAAAACCTGTACATTTGGTTTGGTCGCTCCGCGAAGCCGAACTACCAAACCAAATATTCAGGATTTTTTAAACTCGAAAATTTCCTTTATGCGCCAGGCGCATTAAACACTGATTTAGTGTAGAGTTTTAAAAACACCTTATTGATCTTATAAATAACAAGAACTAAACAAACAAACAAAAGTATTAGAGAATGATATCTTTCGAGTTTATAAATTGACGATTTCTATTCCAACTTCTTCTGGCTATATTTAATAATATTGGAGTATTCGCAGTAAATTCGGTAAATACGAATATAGAAAAGTAAATCGAAAGCTATAGATTTTTATTAATTTACAAGATTTTTGTCAATGTTGGATACATTTCTGTAACTCTGTCAATTTCTAAGTAAATAATTCTGTTAATCCATTAATAATGGTCACTTGTATCCGAAATGTACATTCAGTAAAATTCAAATAAAAGTGCGAAAAAAGGTTATTAGTGCTTTCTTTATCCGTCAATTTAAGTTGATCTTTACACAACTTAATCCATCAATTTAAGTAAGTATATAATTTCTGAAGTTTAGAGACATTTTACTTTTCTGAAATCTTGATCGTATTTGATTTGTATTGCGTCACTGCGTATAAGTAATTAGCATTGAATTAAAATTATACTGACTTGATCTTGAAAGTATTCTGCAATTCAGCTAATAGGTATTTTTTGAGGGGCCTTCCAAACAGCTTGCACTTTTCTGGATTGTTTTTATTGGCTACTGAATTTATTGACAATTTGCGAACCGTAGATTGGTTTTGATGATATAACCAGTTTTAAATGTCAATATATAGACATTAATCATAAAAAATGTTTAAATAAATCAATGTTTCACACCGTCACAATTTTTTTCTTAATACAATATAATATTTAAAGAAAGTTAATTTCCTGTCTGGTTCGCGTTTACTTCCAACTACTTTACCCACATTACCCACGGCAATTTAAGATAATTTCTCCTTTTCCGTGCGATGATTCCATAATTTTCTCGCACATTATAACGTAATCTCCATATAGACCATTTTCCTCCCTGATTCGACCTTGAATATTTATCAATCCAAATATTACTGTCCGCGAGTACTTTTATAATTGCGGACGGAACACGCGGATCTTGAGAGTTCGACAATAACGGTGAGAGGTTGTGACCCGAATTTCACTTATCTAAATGTTAAAGCACACTCTAAGAAAAAGAAGAGTGTGTTGAGGAAGATGTCTCCGCGGGCTGGAAGGAAGGGGTTCGATTGCACAGAGGATGATTTCTGCTATAAATACGGTACGAAGAGTCCTCTTTGCACCAGACACTTTCATTGATTGTGCTCAAGATGAAAGCATTTGTCGTGGTAAGTTTGTGTGTTGGATTAATATAAATTTAGTGTAGGTTAATATATTTTTGTGTTTTTTGGGTTGTTTTTAGGTAGTTTCGGCCCTTTTAGCGGTGAGCAATGCCCGTCCGCAGTACAATTATGCCCCTCCATCAACACCCAGCGGTAGCTACGGTGCGCCAGGGGGTGGATCTGGTGGATTAATTGGCGGCGGCGGCGGCGGAGGCGGGGGAGGAGGAGGCGGCGGATTCGGAGGAGGCGGTGGAATTAGTGGAGGCGGTAGTTTTGGAGGAAGTGGTGGATTCGGCGGTGGATCAGGAGGATTTGGTGGTGGATCAGGAGGTGGATTTGGCGGTGGATCAGGCGGAGGATTCGGCGGTGGATCTGGAGGTGGATTCGGCGGTGGAGCCGGAGGCGGAGGTGGTGGTGGATTCGGCGGTGGAGGCGGAGGCGGAGGTGGTGGTGGATTTGGAGGCGGCGGTGGAGTTACCGTGCAAAAACACATCTACGTCCATGTTGCACCACCAGAACCTGAAGAATTCCGCCCACAGAGACCTATTTCTGTAGGACAATCAACCAAGCACTACAAGATCATCTTCATCAAGGCTCCATCAGCACCAGCTGCAACCGCACCAACTATTCCAGTGCAAGCCCAAAACGAAGAAAAGACCCTCGTTTACGTGTTGGTCAAGAAACCTGACGAAGCTCCAGAAATTAACATCCCAACAATCGCACCTACGCAACCAAGCAAACCGGAAGTATACTTCATCAGATACAAGACTCAGAAGGAAGTCAGTGGAGGCGGCGGAGGCGGAGGCGGTGGTGGCGGCATCGGCGGCGGAATCGGCGGTGGTGGTGGAATCGGCGGCGGAATTGGCGGTGGAATTGGCGGTGGTTCAGGAATTGGAGGTGGCATCGGAGGTGGTACTGGAGGTGGAATTGGCGGTGGTATCGGAGGTGGAATCGGTGGATCTATCAGTACGGGCTCTTCCTCAACTTCCATTGGAGGCGGAGGAAGACCGTCCGGCAACTACGGACCTCCTGGTCAAAGCGGCCCTTATTAACATCAGCGAAGGGATTGTGATTTTTGTTACACCAAGAATAAGAAAAAAAAAGTTTAATCATGTTGTAAATCTACTGTGTAGTTGCACATTCATTGTATATAATCGCGCCAACACCTTAAAGGTGTTCGTACACAAGGTATTTTTGTACATATATAAATAAATAAGTTAGCAAATACGGTGACAATAAATGTATTTTTAAGAAAAATCTTCTGTTTTACTTCTATTTATTTAAGAATATTCCACATCTATTTTTTAACGATGAATCTACGTTATAACGTTATAACATATTCCATATAAACATTTGTAAAATCAATAAACATGTTATGAAACATAAGCAGTATATTTTGAACTTTACTTCAAATCAGTGTTTTATACGCGTGGCGCATGAAGTAAAATTTCGAGTTTAGAAAAGCCCAGAAAATTTGTCTCGGGTCGCTGCGCGACCCCAGACAAATTTTCACGGGGCTTTTCTAAACTCGAAATTTTACTTCATGCTTAGTCTGGGAGTGGAAAACACTCGTTTAAAGCTTCAAATTGAAAAAAAGTTTGGATTTGCCTGCCTGCCTCGCTTCGTTTGCGTTCCGGCTATCTGTTGGGCAATAATGTATATTAATATTATTATTATTGATATTATCTCTCATAATTGATATAAAACGTCAATTCAATTTGGAATTTACTCGGGATTATGAATGTCGGGTTTTCTTTAAAAAATAAACATTTATCAGGCAGGTTTTTGGCACATCTTTTTTCAGAGTTAACACAATTCACAGAAAGAACTTATTAAAATGAAATTTGACGCGAAGAACGATATTCACGATAACATTGATATTTTTTGTAGAGATTGTAAACAAAATTGACAGTTTCTGTCCAAACGTATAATAATATGTCGCCCGTACGACCCTGATAAGAATCCTCTTAAAAAAATGTAACCAATCCGAATCATAAATCAATTTTGATTGAAGTATTCAAATACTTCTTTTGGCCCCTTTAAAAGAATTTGAATCATAGATGATTCGAATCTTACCCAGCTCTAAAGGGCTATTCACAACACCGATGCATTTTGTAAATAATTGATAAAACCGTGTAGAGTAAAACGACGTAATTTCGGTGCGACTTCTCACAATGATGACAAATTGCATCCGTGTTGTGAATAGCCCCCCTGATATTTAGTATGTACGGAGAAGTGGAATCAAAACCTCCAAGGCCTCCAATTTTTATTCGGCTAAATACTTCTTTTAAGTAATTGCAACTGTACGAATTAAAGTTATTCTAGGCGCTAACAACAGTTCTTTATTATGTATCAAGAATGTGTACACTACAAGGGCTAATATCAGGGTTTTTATGTTTAAAACACTTTGTTTTAAAACAGTTTTTTAAACATGTTTAAAAACAGCCGTCGTGTTTGTTTTAAACATGTTTTCAGTCTTAAATTTGTTTAAAACATGTTTTAAACGTTAAATTTGTTTAAAACGGTTTTTTTGTCATCTTAAATTTGCTAAATTATATTTTATACTACTTCATTAAGATGTTTTGTTTGCATTTTTAAATTTTAACTAAATTGTTGAAGATATTTTAAATTATATTATTAAACTTAACATTTTATTACAATAAAATATCACAACTGTGTGTGCATTAATGTGATTTTTAAATACAGCGACTTTTTATTTCAGGTATACGCATGCATACAGTGTACATTTTACGACATTCTTTGCTTTTTAAAATATTTCAATTTGAATCTTCAAACGAGGGTTTTCCACTCCCAGACTAAGCATGAAGTAAAATTTCGAGTTTAGAAAAGCCTGAAAATTTGGATTGGCCGCTTAGCGAAGCGGAGCGGCCAATCCAAATCAGGCTTTTCTAAACTCGAAATTTTACTTCATGCGCCACACGTATAAAACACTGAAATATCGTAAAGTTTAAAATATACGGCTTAAGCAATCTAATATGTAGATGTGAATAAAACGTAAGTCAAATTCTGCGTTAAAAAATTGTTTAAAACAGTGATTATAGGCAATCTAATAACTCTAACATAAATTAGGTTGCCTATAGTTGTTGTTGTATGTGTGTGTTTTCGAACTTCACTGTAAATCAGTGTTATTAAGCGTGGCGCATGAAGTAAAATTTCGAGTTTAGAAAAGCCTAGTTTGGATTGGCCCTCCGCTTCGCTACGCGGCCCATCCAAATTCTTAGGCTTTTCTAAACTCGAAATTTTACTTCATGCTTAGTCGGGGAGTGGAAAACACTCGTTAAAAGCCCAAAATTAACCGCTTTGAAACAACGAATTCCCGCAAATTTAAAAAACACTGTATTTATCGGGATATGTATTCTCAAAAGAAAAATGCCTGTATGTTCGGTTTTAAACACGTTTTAAACGTGTTTTGAACATGTTTTAAACATGTTTTAAACATGTTTTTAATCGTTAATGTTTCAAACGCTGTTTCAATGAAAAGAAACACGTTTTGTTAAAAAAAAAACTGTTTGTTTTAATTAAAATGAAAAAAAAACGGTATTTTTGACAACCCTGGCTAATATTGATTTATTTATTTATATGTCAAATCCACAGAAGCCATTTGCAGAAACATATAAATATACACAGTAATTACAATAGTTAAGGTATAAAACTTGAAACTAGTTTAAATCTAATAACTAAGGGTTAAAAAGGATAGAAGGAATTTTACATTTCCATTGAAAAAATCAAAGTCAATTTTATTACAAGGTGCGCATAACCTACTTAAACCGAAGTGAGTGCAGTAGTTCATTCTGTTCATTTCGTAGTATTCCGCAGGGGACGGTTTGGTACATGAATATTAATTAGCTTTAACAATTTTGGGCAGATCGTCAAAACATTTATTAGTTCGAATACAAAAAGTATGTCCGTATTGAATCAACGTTGCTCGAATGATTACAAACGTACAGTAATTTTTTCTTTTAAGTATAGGTATATCCCGATGTGTACACTGTAAAAGCTCAGACATTCGTTGTTTTCATAACAAGTGTTTCCAGTTCTTGATTAAGCATGAAATAAAATTTCGAATATGTAATGTTATTTAAATTAAAAACACTTGGTATTGTTTCACAAATTACAACCGAAACTAGTCGGAATAAAGTTTTAATTTGTGAAACAAATGTTTTTAATTTAAATAACTTTACATATTCTAATATGTTTTACCTAGTGCCAGATGAGAAATTAATTCAAGAAATTAAAATTTCAATTTTAGAAAAGCCTGAAAATTTGGTTTGATCGCGTAGGATTTGTTCAGTTGCACCAATAATAGTTTCATTCAATTTACCGAACAAGTTACATTGTAAATAATTATTTGTGTGTACAATGAAACAGGTTTTAGAATAGTACTCGTAAAGTTCCCTGCAGAAAAATGACCATCGATTAAAATAACAACCTTCAACTCTGTGCATACCCATTATTAACATTTTTTCATTAATTTCCTGCTAATAATTAACTGTTTTTTAATAACATACTACATTCTCGACTTAAAATTAGCTTCAGAAAGTTTTTCATATTTTCCATAACCCTAAAAAATAATAAAATAAAGCTATAAATATTTTAGCATCATGCAGATTCGAACCCCGGTTAGCTGCGTAACACGCGAAACTGTTAACCAGCAAGCTATCGCGTCTAAGACGAAGAATTCATATGACGAACAAACATTTTTGTTTATTGAATATAAATGAAAGTTTACAAAATAATCCAAATTTTACTTTTATATTTATATTCTTTTTAATGTTACTATTACGTTTGTAGGGCCGGCATGAGTCAAAAAGCGTAATTTTGTAAACATGTTTATAAATGGGTGCGCTAATTAACCATCTCGCATCCGCCCACTAACCTTAAGCCGCCACTGTAAGTTTGTATTATTTTGTACATATTTACCAAAACCAAGTTATCTATATATCCACTGCCCTGTATTTTTTATAAATAGTTCATTTTCTATACACTGAGTATACATTCTAACCTTGGTAATATTGTCAATTTTGTTATCCAGAATGATCAATTATTACATAATAAACTCTCAAAATAAAAATTATCAAAGCTATTGATAAACACTGAAACTGAATGAATGTGGTTTGTATTAAAAAAATATACTGGGACTTTTTGTTTTAAGTATACGTTTCAAGGTGCATGCACTGTACATTCTCAGGCCTTTTGCTTTGAAAAAGTTAAATTATAAATTTCTAACGAATGGCGCATAAAAGAAAATTTCTAGTTTAGAAAAGCCTGAAAATTTGGATTTGGAGACGCACTACGCTTTGCTTCGCGCCGGTAAAACCAAATTTTCAGGCTTTTATAAACTAGAAATTTTACATCGTGCTTAATTAAATGGTTTAACCAGTCGTTAGAAGTTTCAAATTGAACGATTTGAAAAAAACGAATGCCTAAACAGTTACAGCGTATATATCCGAATACGTATACTCAAAAGAAAAATTCCCTGTATGGTAATATAAAATGTTTTAATATTCATTTATTATAAATTGTCAAAGTAATAAAAAACATATCAAGAAATCATTAAAATTTGCATATGCATTTTATAAAAACTAGATAATATTAACAGAAAGTCCACTATTAGAATTTAATAGATTTTTTCCAAAGTTATCAATCAAATATCGATAATTTAACAATCATTTTAATAATTCTTAACAAATATTAATATGTATTTTAGAATAATTACCTTTGGCCATAGTACATATTTGTGAATATTTATTATTGTTCATATTTTCCGAACATATTAGGCAAAGTAAATGTGTGTGGTGGACAGAAAGTGTGTGATAAATTGTGTGACTTATTAATTTATTACAAGTAAAAAATCCTAATTAAATAATCAAAATATTATTTAGAAATAATAGATTAATGGTATATTTTTTTATTATTTTGTGTAAAAAAATTTTTATGCGACCAAACCAAATTTTCAGGCTTCTCTAAACTCGAAATTTTACTTCATGCTTAATCTGGGATTAAAAACACTCGTTAGAAACTTCAAATTGAAAGCTTTTATAAAGACAACGAATGTACATCGAAAAATCGTGATTTGTATACCTAAAAAAAAAAATCCTCTGGCCACATAGATACAGCAAAAAAATAGCTAGATTGCAACCGTGAAAATCGACCAAATCACTGAATTTAATAAAGTTTATTAAAGCTTAGAAAAATTATGAAAAATCAACAATTTCACGACTTTTATGTAACTACGAAAATTACAGAATTTGTTGAAAACATGAAAGTTGTTGAAAACCATGAAAATTATTGCTTTAAACAGACATTTTGTGTTTATAGGACTAATTTATCGTAGGATTGCGTAAAGAATCGCAGTTTTAATGTTTTAAAGTAATCGCACTTTTAATGTTTTAAAGTATTATTCTACAACAAAGTATTGGCAATTTTATTCACACCTAAAACATTTTGTTGTTTGTAAAAACACCATTAGTAATACAATTTTCAGCACCTTTTAATACAAACGTCCTTAGCTATGCCCTTGTATACATATATTATACTTTAATTTTAATATGCAGTCAACTATGAAATATTGCTATAATAAAACCTCATGAAAGTTGATAATTTCCAACTACAATATATACTCAGAATTAACACATATCAACAATGTCAATCTTCACTAATTAAAACTGTCAACAACAAATACATAAATAAATAACATCATCAGGTTTGTATAATTACGTAACACCTCGAAATTGTAAACAAATTAAAATAAAATATCGTTTGGTTATTTTGCATAAATTAAAACGAAATGACATTTATGTGAAAATTGTTTCTAAAACTGCAAAGTTTGAATTGTTGCAGTTAAAAATTAAATTTTTGATATAATACTTATTGTGATTCTCAATAAACAACGTATTGAATTTGTTTTATTTACACCCACGCCGACGTAATAACTAATATGAAACAGAAAGCAAGTTTTCTTGACCTTTACAATGCATCCGTCGCCTTGTTTATGTGTGTATAGTAATGATTTTCATAGTTGAACGTCCTCAAAATTTCTTCCGAATCTCATCGAAATTAAAGTCAGCCTTTGGTCCGGTATGAGCAAGGTTAAGAATGTGGAATTTTTAGTATATCACCGGTTTTTTTGTTGTTTATTTTTATAAATGTTAACCTGTAAGAAAATTTGTCCTTGCAAAAAGGATGTCTCAGCTTGGGATTAGTGGGGAGTTAGTATAAATACTTACTCATAATTTTGAGCGCATCACACTTTGTGTTTAAGCAAGATGAATGGATATTTGGTAAGTAATTTTTTTTGCAATCATTTTGGTGCGTGTTTAATTAGTTTTTTTGTTATCGTAGATTTTCGCGGCGTTTGTGGGTGTTTGTGTGGCTAGGCCTGATATCGGTTTGAAGTTGAGGCAGCAGGGACTTGTGCCACCTGCAACTAATTATGGTGTACCTGTGGGATACCTTCCACCAACCGGCGGAGATCATTCTGGTACCAATCAGCATAATTACTTCCAAACCCAGACTTCATCTGGAGGATCAGGTCAGCAAAGCCATGGCGGATCAAGTCATTCTGGATTTACAGGCTCTGGACAATCTTTATTTGGAGGTTCAATTACTTCTGGATTCACCGGCTCTGGACAATCTTCTTCCGGTGGCTTTAGCCAATCTGGATTTAGCAATGAAAGATACGATGGTAGCTCATCAGGCTCTACTCTTGTAAACAAGCACATCTACTTCTTCGACTCACCTGAAGATATTCCAGCACCTAAAATTCGCATCCATCAACAACAAGCTCAAAGCAAGAAGGACTACAACATCATCTTCATCAAAGCCCCGAATTACCAAGCCCCACAAGTTCAAGTACCGGCTGTCCAACAGCAAAATAGCGAAAAGACGCTAGTCTACGTTTTGGTCAAAAAACCCGAAGATGTTAAGGATATTGAAATCCCAAGCATCGCACCGAGCAAACCCAGCAAACCGGAAGTGTTCTTCATTAAATACAAAAACCAGAAAGAGGCTCAAGAAAAAATTCAGCACATCCAAAACGGCGGCTCCGCTGATGAGATTGTAAGCACTGATTTGGGTAACGATGCTAGTTTCGTAAATACCATTCGTGATGATGCTTCCTCAAATAATGTTATCGTCACCGGTTCCGGAGGTTATGATTCGTCGTCTGGAGGTGGTTCCGGACATATTTCGTCCAGTGGAGGTAGTACCACCTTCACCGGTACTAGTAGTCATCATTCTGGTGGTCATGATTCTGGTTTTGATTCGATTGAAGGTATTAGGGATAATCATGGATTCGAGCATGGCACCTCTGGATCATCAGGAAGTGGAATTACTCATCAAGGAAGCGTTAGTGGACCATATAAAAAATAAGTGATAATAGTTTTAAAACAAATTAAAATCAACGATTTCTGGAGTGCTATAAAAAAATACTGCCATAATTTTTGTGTACAAACATGTAAATACTCATTACAACATTCGCAATAAACAAAACTATTTTCAAAATATTTTGTTTTATTAAACTAAATCCATAACATTTATACATTCCATAAGAGAACTAAATTCTTTCTGTAGATAGCTTAAGACAATTAATATGCATTCCCTGTAATTTTTTCAGTTTTTTTAATTTCCTGTTGGTTCATTTAGTTTGGTGAGAGAATAATTTGACCTGATGTTGCATTTTGCATATAAATTATACATAGAACAGTAAATCTGTCGTGTAACTCAAATATTTATTGTGTAATTCAATATTTGTCGAATCATTAGCTCGAGAAGTAGTTGTTCAATGAATATTTGGAAACTTGTCTCACTGAGACTAAATTTTTGCAGAAAGTCAAGATTAATTTTAATTCGTTCTTATATTTTGTAAACCCTGAAATGCATATTTTTTTCCTAAATTATTGTCTGCTTGAATTGAGTACAAAATATCCATAAAAATTGAATGTGACAAAAAAATATTTAATACAAATTTGGATTGACTGCAAAAATTGTTGGATTATGTGTTTTTGGTAATACCGGAAATTTTTCTTTGAAGTATACATACGCTGTAAATTTTCAATTTAAAACTTCTAACGAGTGTTTCCACTCCTAGGTTTCAGGCTTTTCTAAAATCGAAATTTTACTTCATGCTTAACCTAGGAGTGGAAACACTCTTAAAATTGAACGTTTGTACAAAAGCCACAAATGCCAGAATATGTACCTAAAAAAAATATTCCTTGTATAAAAAATCTACTTATTATAACTAGAAGTATTCATTATCAAATAATCAAGTTTGATTTGATATTATTTGAAGTATCACTTATCTATAATTATTATTTAGTCAATTAATCAAAAAAAACACATATAATCGCAAAAAGGACAATGATGCTATTTATTTAAAAAGAAACATCGTTTTAAACATTTTATACATTTTATACGTTATAATTTTTGGTTCAAATGATTTTATTTTAGTTTAGATATTTTTTCAAATTAAAATACTTCATTTAATTAAATCACTTGTCTAATAATTTTTTATGTACTAACTAATTATATATATATATATATATATATATATATATATATATAACTGGTTGGAGTTTTTTGGGCTGCTTTCTCGCGTTGATTTGTCTATTTGCGCTCTACGTTTCTGCCATCCTCAGGAGCTTTTTTATATATTGATTATATTGATTTATTTTTGGCATTTAATAAGAAACCGACATATTTGATGTAAAATTACTTTAAATGGATACTTTTATAAAATGCATTGAATTACAATAACTAATAAATTCACAAATTAACAAAATAAATTCAATAAAATTATATTTCAAAAATCATACATTTACAAAATTTGTTCGAAATCTCAGTATAATGTGTTGATAAAATAATACTATTTTTAATATTACTGTATAGAAAACTGACATTATTGGAAAATCATAAAAACATCGTGTGATATTTAAGTTCAAATTATTTGATTTATTGTGAAAATTATTACTTTGTGATATATGTTGCTTTTATTGCAATAATATACTTCTAGTATCACTACATTGCCGAATTTTGCGTTAAATTACAAATGTCGTAACAAAACCTCTGAAAGTGTGCCCCATACTGAAACTACTTGAAACTTTAGAAATTCATAAATTAAGACTGATCTAACTTATTCTCAAATGTTTAACGCAATTCTGTAACTTCTATACGTTTTGTAAAATTAAAAAATGTATGACTTTTGTAGTCACTATCCAATAAGTATCAAATTCGTGATGCAAGCAATTATTTTATTTGAATAAAAGCAAAATCAAATTCTCATATTTTTTCTAAAGAAATAACGATTCATTTTAATTCGATACAATACACTTTTTAAATTTCAATTATAAATATTCAATTTTTTATAAAGGATAAAACATTTTATTAACGTTCAAATAATCAATACTTTAATTCAAAACTCTAACAAAAAAGATTGAACTTTTCGTGATTTTCTTAAAGTATTCAATGCGATTAAGCTTGAAGTAAAATTTCGAGTTTAGAAAAGCCTGAAAATTCGGATTTGAACGTGATTAAGCTTGAAGTAAAATTTCGAGTTTAGAAAAAGCCTGAAACCTAGGAGTGGAAACACTCGTTAGAAGTTTTAAATTGAAAATTCACAGCGTATGTATACTTTAAAGGAAAATTCCCGGTATTTCCAAAAGACATAATCCAGCAATTTTTGCAGTCAATCCAAATTTGTAATAAATATTTTTTTGTCACGTTCATTTTTTATGGATATTTTGTACTCAATTCAAGCAGAAAATAATTTAGGGAAAAAAATATGCATTTAAGGGTTTACAAAATATAAGAACGAATTAAAATTAATCTTGACTTTCTGCAAAAATTTAGTCTCAGTGAGACAAGTCTCCAAACATTCATTGAAACAACTACTTCTCGAGCTAATACTTCGACAAATATTGAATTACACAATAAATATTTGAGTTACACGACAGATTTACTGTTCTATGCATAATTTATATGCAAAATGCAACATCAGGTCAAATTATTGTCTCACCAATCTAAATGAACCAACAGGAAATTAAAAAAACGGATTTGCCGGCGCGCGAGCGAAGCGAGACGCGCAATTCAAAATTTTCGGGCTTTTCTAAACTCGAAATTAAAACGTGTTGTAGCTAGAAGTAAAATTTTGAGTTTAGAAAAGCCTGAAAATTCGGATTTGCCGTCGCGCGAGCGAAACGAGACGCGCATTCCAAATTTTCGGGCTTTTCTAGTCTCGAAATTTTACTTCAAGCGTCACGCGTATAAAGCATTGATTCAAAATTAAGTTCAAAAATATACTTCATCTACAATGTATTATTACATTATAAGATAACAAAGATTTTTTTGTTTGTGTTTTTCTGTGATTCAAATTTGCAAAGTTAACTAAAACTGAAAAGTAATCAATATTAAAAAACATTGATTAGAATGATTAAATCTTTCGACTCTGACGATGGCATTTCCTACCACTAACATTTGGTAAACATACTGGGAATTTTTCTTTTAAATATACATACATGTATGCATGAGCTGTAACTGCGGAGCGACCAAACCAAATTTTCAGCCTTTTCTAAACTCGAAATTTTACTTCATGCGCCACGCGTATAAAATACTGACTTTAGGTGAAGTTTAAAATACTTTACTAAAGCAGTATGCTAAAAACGTGTATTCTAAACATCACATCACATCTGTGTTTAGTAGGCGTGGCGCATGAAGTAAAATTTCGAGTTTAGAAAAGCCTGAAAATTTGGTTTGGTGGTTCAAATGTTCAGGCTTTTCTAAACTCGAAATTTTACTTAATTCTTAATCTGGGAGTGGAAAACACTTGTTTGAATATTCAATTTGAAATATTTGTAAAATCAACGAATATCTGAAAATGTACAGCGTATAATGTATATTGAGATATGTATACTTAGAAGAAAAACTCTCTGTATATCTGAGATAGCATTAAATAATATGCAGTGAACAAAACATTTTTGTGGGCACCAGAAAAATCCAGGGCTGAAGGGGTTAATATGTACGTACAAATAAGTCTAAGAATGCCAATTTTGACAAACCTAATTTGCGCAATATTTGATTTTTCATGATTTTCATCATTCTGCGATATTTGCGAAGCAATTGAGGTTTCTTGAGTTTTGAACTAAATTTAGCAGAATATTTGTCTCTTGACCCACCCTGCTCAACATCCCGGCGTTCCATAGATTTAGAGTTATATTTTGTATGCTAATGAAAACAGAGAATATTCAGATAAAAATATATTTTTAAATTGATATAAATTATCAATAAAATACGTTTTAACTTGGTTTGTATAACACAATTTATTTTTATGTATTTTTATGTGCAGTTTCTGCAAATTTAGCTTGCCATTATCGAACATGAAGTGACTAAAACTACGTACAAAACTGCAGTCACATAAAAATAAATTGTGTTATACAAATAAAGTTAAAACGGTTTTTATTGATAAATTAACATGTATAACGAAGTAGAAGCCTTCACAATACAAAATTATATAAATTAGACATATAATTTTCCGACTGACCGGCAGAATTATCTACGGACCGGCATCGGTCCACCACTCTTTGGGAAGCGCTGGAATAAACTACGTATCTCTTTGAACGCGCACATTTTTTTTGGGAGCGCTTTTATTGTAGGCGTTTTTGCCGTGAGCGCTTTTGTCGGCGCTTTTGTATCAGGGCGCATTCACCATGGGCGCTATTGTCGGGCCACCATTGCGAACACACTAAATTATAGATTAGTTTACTACTTGTCTAAACTTGTTCGAACAAAACGTAACTTGTGTGTTTTATTTCGGACTATGTCTGAAAATACACCAAACACTATAATCATCGAGATATGTATACTTAAGAGAAACTTTCCTTGTATATGACAACTTAGAAAGAAACACCCTAGGAAATAAATGATATAAATCTCGCGTAAATACATTTCGTGAACTCCTAAAATAGCATTGTGTGCATGTATATGTTTTAGCTTCCCATCACGTCTGCAACTTTCTATAAATTAGTCATTTATATAAGGTGTCTACGCTGTGGGTTCTTACAAACTTTTTTTTCTGCGAAACACGCCCGCAATATAAGATAATATCTTCCTTCCGCACGAAAGCCTAAATACCTTACCATTATTTTAAATATACTTTGTTGTTATTATTCCATTAGCAAAATTACGATTCATTTTGTATTCAACGCTGGATGTGTATTATTAAAACATAAAACGATGCTCATCGATAATTGCGAAATAATTACGAGAAAAATTAATTGATGAATTATCTTGCTTTTTTGTTTCAAATTAATTTGCAATTATAAATCTGATAGACAATGAACGTGTTCATTACATTTATTATTCATACAATTCTCTTAGAAAAATCTCACGTTATATTCAATAATCTACAACAATTATTGGAAAAATTGTTTATTGTTTAAAGTTAAAATATTATTATATATGTATATTGATCCCCTTCACACTTAAAAACATGTGAACCTGCCATGGGACCTTATAAATTTCACAGGCAAAGGCCTAAAATTAAACGCTACGCTGCTACTGGCTAATTTATTTAAATCTTATAAAAATATGAAATAATTAACTTTATATTAATTTTATTACAGGTGGATGGTATATTTTAAGGGATTGGAATATAGCTGATTTTGACTACAAAATAATTCTCAATCAACTGCACGTGAAATTCGGAGCCACACCTTATTTCAAGATTTCAGTGATACCAAACCCAAGATCTCCTGGTAACAGCAGCATAGCCATACTGCCATCAGGTTTGGGACTGCCGGATAGAAGTTACTACTATATGTCGCAAAATGATAGTGTAAGTATAATATAAGTTAATAGTCGTTAGAGATCTGACCTCTAAAAATCGCCCGAATTAGCTGAATATTTGTGTGCATGTCAAGTACTGGACTTCTAATAAGATAAAAACAAGTTTACCTACCACCGAGCTTCCCCCGAAAACCATCCCCCAATTTGGATGATTTTTATAAAATATAAAAAAAACCAGGGTCTTCAGATAAACGGACTAAAATTTCAGTTCTAATATTCATTTTAAGTAAAGTCGATGATTTTGAAATACTTTTTATACTCTGAGGATAGGTTATTCAAAAAACATACTTTATCTACGACCACTATTGTAAATGCTAGATTACGTACAACGCATACATTAAGCAAGCGGGTCCTTACGAACTGTCGTGCGTAAAGTGCTGGGTTGTTATGTTTAAAACACTTTTTGTGCAACGGTACGCGAAGATGTTCCATTGTGAACTCCTGAACGCCTGCAAAATCAAATTTCGCAGGCCGAGTTACTTCGCGGACGCGGTGCCTAGCGACCAGTCCGCCAATATATGCAAATAGTACCCGCCGCCATACCAACAATTGTTTATTATTTACGGTCACTTCAATTTCAATTTACAAAAATGTCTGATTCTGATAGTGATTACGCTATAAGTTGTACTCCACCAGAAATAAAATTAATTGCGAATGCTGCAACACAAAATTATGAATTAAATATGAAGAATTTAAAGCGCGGTGTCGTGGAAGAAAGGTAACTAAATATTCGGAAAACTTGAAAGAGAAATCAAAAATTTTAAAATCATCAAGTTTATGAAGTATTTATTCCATGCTTAAATGTACAGTAAACACAAAATATGGTATTGATATTTCGAAATTTTCTAAATTGGTGCTCAAATCTTGTTAATTTTTTTTTATTATCAATTGTACCAGTTGCACAAAAAGCTTTGTGTACACCTTGCCCGCGAAATACTTTAGTATCCTCGAGGTTATATTGCCTCGGCCGCAAGCGGCCTCGGCTATAATTTTCCTCTCGGACCACTAAAGTTATATTTCGCAGCCTTGGCATACAAATAAACATTGTTTTAAAACAGTGTTTTAAACATGTTTAAAAACAGCCGTCGTGTTTTAAACGGTTTTGTTTTAAACATGTTTTTAACGTTAAATTTGTTTTAATGGTTTTATTTATTATCTTAAATTTGCTTAATTATATTCTATACTTCTTCATTAAGATTTTTTGTTTACATTTTTTTAATTTTAGCTGTTAATAAAGTTGTTGTCAAAGATATTTCAAATTACATTAATAAACCTAACATTTTGTAACAATAAAATATCACAACTGTGTGTGTATAAATGTGATTTTTAAATACAAGGAATTTTTCTTTCGGGTATACATATGCATACACTATAATTTTACGACATTCGTTGTTTTTTAAAAAGATTTCAATTTGAATCTTTAAACGAGGGTTTTCTACTCCCAGACTAAGCATAAAGTAAAATTTCGAGTTTAGAAAAGCCTAAAAATTTGGATTGGCCTAATCCAAATTAGGCTTTTCTAAACTCTAAATTTTACTTCATGCGCCACGCATATAAAACACTGAAATATCGCATAGTTTGAAATATACGGCTTTAACAATCTAATATGTAGATGTGAACAAAACGTGAGTCAAATTCTGCGCTGAACAAATTGTTTAAAACAGTGATTATAGGCAACCCAATAACTCTAACGTGTATTAGGTTGCCTATAATCGTTGTTGTATGGGTGTGTTTTTTTTAGCTTCACTGTAAATCAGTGTTTTTAAGCGTGGCGGATGAAGTAACATTTCGAGTTTAGAAAAGTCTAATTTGGATTGGCCGCTCCGCTTCGCTACGCGACCAATCCAAATTCTTAGGCTTTTCTAAACTCTAAATTTTACTTTATGCTTAGTCTGGGAGTGGAAAACACTCGTTAAAAGCCCCAAATTAACCGCTTTAAAACATGGAATTCCCGCAAATTTAAAAAACGCTGAAATTATCGGGACATGTATATTCAAAAGAAAAAAGCCCTGTATGTTCTGATTTAAATGTATATTAAATATGTTTCAAACATGTTAATGTTTTAAACGCTGTTTTAATGAAAAAATCACGTTTTGTTAAAAAACTGTTAGTTTTAATTAAATGAAAAAAAAAACGTGTTTTTAACAGCCCTGGTAAAGTGGCAAAATCGCACAGCGAGGGCATTTGCACATAAAAATACGCACATGCTCTCGTAATCATTGTCGTTAGATCTAATTAGCTTCGTTCACATCAGATTGACACTGCTAGAAACTGCAACTGTCATTGCCACATACGTATTCACAAAGGCAATTTTTAGTAAAACATATCATTTATCGACTAATATTTTTCAATTTAAGCATTTAAATAGCTAGCGATAGTGAGGAAGAGATGTGTTACCGACGATCTTTTACCAGAAAAGTGGCGTGAAATGTACCAACTTATAAACCAGACCACAAAATGTAAATCAAAATATTTTTTTTATCTCTTTTTATCTGTTTAATACTAATTAAATGTGGTAGTAGAAAAAGTGTAGTACAAAACTCGAGTTGTAAACCAATTACGCCCTCGTGGAAGTACACACACCCCGCTAAGCGGCTTGTGACTTTGAACTTTATACCTTTTTCCACTCGTGCGTAATATGCTATTTACAGCTCCCGTTACGTAATATGCTATTATTATATAACGGACATGTTGCTTATAACAGATAGATGTGTCCGTTACATCTATAAATTATATTGTATTTAAGTATTCAAAGCATTCAAAGTTTTACTCAATCTATTTTGTTTTTCACGAAAATATGTTTGGCCTTAAATAAAATTACTCCTAATAAGAGCCAAATTCATTAACAACAATTAAAAATTTGTTGAAATTCGAAGCTACGCTATTTGTTTAGCCGACATTACACAATAGTGCATAATTTAAGCACCTAGTGAAAATCGATTGAGAAAGTTATTTTCTTTATCACTTAGCACTTAACAGTTCGTACTTCAGGATCTACGAGCAATTAAGGAAATTCGATTGCCGCTTATTTGAGCCATTAAACGGGTGCCTTGAAAAAAAAAATGTGTTTGTTTACATAAATTGTTTCCTGCTTCATCATCATTACATTAACACATGCGTGACCGCTTTTATTGCATCAAAAACATCATGTTCCTGCAATTAACAGAATTTTAACAGCTACTTAATAAACAATTTTGTAAATTACATACAACAATAATAAACATATATACTATTTCTTTATACGGTAGACACGCTCCTCATAAAAACCGTGTAAAATACGTAATTTAGTATGCAGCATCCTGGCTGGCTATTCACAACACCGATGCAATTTGTCACCAATCACAATTGACGTCATTTTGGGAAGAATTGGCCAAACCGTATAGAGTAAAATGACGTCATTTCAGTGCGACTTTTCATCGATACCAAATTGCATCATGGTTGTGAATAGCCCCCCTGGAACAAATAAAATCACTTCCCTTATTTTTTATTGACCGACTGTGTAAGAGAGGTATTGTGATAGATCAAAAATTAACCCCCCATTTTTTACCCCGTTTTAAGGTCCCATGAATCCAAATCAAGTGTAATCTCAATGATGTCGGTCTGTCGGTGTGTCGGTCTGTCGGTCGGTCGGTCGGTCGGTCGGTCGGTCGGTCGGTCTGTGGCACGATTTCAGAGAAAATGGCTTAAAGGATTGTCAGGGATTGTCAATTTTGTATTTGGGTTCTATTCCATAATATCTTGTGCTGAGTTAAAAATGGGTGAAGACCGGAAACCGGAAGTGGATGTTTACTCTTAGCGTTTTCTTCGTATCTCTTATATTATTAAAATAGTCCAAAAACTAGAGATGGGTAACTCCTGAGCGAACCGACTCAAAGAGTCAGCTCAGCTCAGTGAGCTGGTGAGCCAAGTGACTCAGTTCGAAATATGTAGCTCTTTTTGAGCCATGACTCATTTTGATTCGCCCGCTCTTCTAGAGTGAATCTAGGTTCGCAATGCATTTACAAATCTCTCAGCCTTACTGAACATGCACTTTTTACTTTTTCCATTTGTACACTACTCAATTCATTTCTAAAAACTGAATAATTTTCACGTCAATTTCTAAACCTGCGTTATTCGTTTATTTAAATTGAGGTTTGCCTCTTCTTAGTTCACAGATACTACAATTTAAAATATCACAAGCAAACGCCGTTGTTTACTATCTAGTAAACATTACAAGTGCAATTATTCTTTCGTCACCTTTTTTGTAATCAAAATTGTAAATTTAATAAGAAGTGTTTGTTATTTTAGTAAGAAAATAGCTATCGTTATATTTCTATCATGTTATTGCAGAATCATCGATTCGAATTACGACGCGTGCGAATGGAGTTAAATAAACCCATTTGGTTGGCGAATCGACTCTAAAAGATCTGGATCTAACTCCGCGGTTCGGAGTTGGATCGCGATAATTCATGACGGCTTTCGAATCCAACTGAACTAGCTCGTTTTACGGAGCTCTTGAATCCGACTGAGCTATAGCTCACCCATCGGGATCCAATTCCGAGGTTCGGAGTTGGATCGCGATATGCTGAATGTATGTATGTGTGTTTTTATAGGTGCGCACACGGATTCAATATATTTAAACACAATTTAATATTCACTCTAACGTTTTTATATAAACTATGATTAAATTATTGCAATCATTCCAAACCGAAATAATCAATCACCACCTCGCAATTCAATGAGTTGGCGAATCAGATGGATCTCTAAGAGTCAGAACTTTCGGCGGATCGCTAGCTCGTAACTGAGTCATGTAACTCTTTTGAGCTGGCTCACTGAACCAGCTCTTTAAAGTGAGTCAGATCTTTTGAACCAGCTCACTGAAAAGAGCCATTTCACCCATCTCTATTCACAACACCGATGCAATTTGTCACCGATCACAATTGACGTAATTTTGGGAAGAATTGGCCAAACCGTATAGAGTAAAGTTACGTCATTTCAGTGCGACTTTTGTAAGAGAAGTATTGTGATCGGTCGAAAAATTAACCCCCCCCCCTTTTTTTAACCCGTTTTGGGGTACCTTAAATCCAAATCAAGTGTAATCTTAATGATGTCGGTCCGTCGGTCTGTGGCACGATTTCAGAGAAAATGGCTTAAGGGATTGTCATCAAATTTTGTATTTGAGTTCTATTCCACAATATCTTGTGCCGAGTTAAAAATGGATGAAGACCGGAAATCGGAAGTGGATGTTTACTCTCAGCGTTTTCTTCATATCTCTTAAATTATCAAAATAGTCCAAAAATCTTTTAAATAAAAGTTGTAGAGAATCAAAAAATTTAATGAGTACATGCTTTTGTCCTAGCTCTTTTAGTATTCTTAAAAATGGTAAATATAATTTTTTTAAACATCGTTCAACCCCCTTTTTGAGCCAAAAAAGGAATCATGGTACCAATTAAAAATTCTCCACTCCTCTCCTAATTATAGCGAAACAACAACAAACATTTCATTAAGCTAGCAAAATTTTGACGTGAGATATAAATATGTATTTTTGAGTTTTTCCTATTTTCAGATATTTACTATTTTCAAGGGTGGAAAATACGTGAGTGGAAAAGAGATAGACCTATGCAGGTTTCAATGCTAAATTTTGTATTAATGCTACTAAAAAAATCCTTATCTATATCTACGGTGTGTATGCTGTTTTTTAATTTTTGTAGGCCCATGGAAAGTATTTTTACCGACTGCACTACTGTGCAAGGGAGGTATTGTGATCGGCCAAAAATTGACGAATCAAGTGTTATCTCAATGATGTCGGTCTGTGGCACGATTTCAGGGAAAATGGCTCATGGGACTGTCATCAAATTTTGTATTTAGGTTCTATTCCATAATATCTCGTTCCCAATTAAAAATAGGTGAAGACCGGAAACCGGAAGTGGATGGCTACTCTTAGCGTTTTCTTCGTATCTCGTAAATTATTAACATAGTAAAAAAATCTTTCAAATAAAAGTTATAGAGAATCAAAAAATTAACATTTAATGAGTATATGCTTGTTGTCGTAGCTATTTTAGCTTCTTTGCGCTAAAAAGGTGGTCATGGTACCAAATAAAAATTATCCACTCCTCTCCTAATTATAGCGAAACAATAACAAAAATTTCATTGAGCTAGCTCAATTTTTGATGGGAGAATATTTTTTAGTTTTTTTTATATTTTCAGAAATTTACGATTTAAGTGTAAACAAACACACAATAAGTAGTTTTCGTTCCTTAAAGTGTGTATACATTTTTCTGGCGAACTCTGTATAATAATTCGAATAAAAATTTGAATTATCATTCGAATGACTATTTGATGATTCGAATCATCAGTCGATTATCATACAAATGGTCAGTCAATTACTATTTGAATGATAAGTCGATTATCAGCATCATTGAAGTACCAGTCATTAGATTACTAAAATCATTCATTTGCTCCCATCATTATCAGAATAAACCAGGGTTTTTAAAAAAAAACGTTTTTTTTTTATTTTAATTAAAACAGTTTTTTTAACGAAACGTGTTTTTTTCATTGAAACATTGTTTAAAACATTAACGATTAAAAACTTATTTAAAACATGTTTAAAACACGTTTTAAACGTGTTTAAAACAGAACATACAGGGCATTATTCTTTTGAGTATACATATCCCGATAATTACAGCTTTTTTTAAATTTGCGGGAATTCGTTGTTTTAAAGCGGTTAATTTGGGGCTTTTAACGAGTGTTTTTCACTCCCAGACTAAGCATGAAGTAAAATTTCGAGTTTAGAAAAGCCTAAGAATTTGGATTGGCCGCGTAGCGAAGCGGAGCGACCAATCCAAATTAGGCTTTTCTAAACTCGAAATTTTACTTCATGCGCCACGCTTAAAAACACTGATTTACAGTGAAGTTCAAAAAACACACACATACAACAACGATTATAGGCAACATAATATACGTTATAGTTATTGGGTTTTTAAACAATTTGTTCGGCGCAGAATTTGACTTAGGTTTTACTCACATCTACATATTAGATTGCGAAAGCCGTATATTTTAAACTTTACGATATTTCAGTGTTTTATACGTGTGGCGTATGAAGTAAAATTTCGAGTTTAGAAAAGCCTAATTTGGATTGGCCGCTCCGCTTCGCTACGCGGCCAATCCAAATGTTCAGGCTTTCCCAAACTCGAAATTTTACTTCATGCTTAGTCTGGGAGTGGAAAGCCGTCGTTTAAAGATTCAAATTGAAATCTTCTGAAAAGGCAACGAATGTCGTAAAACTTACAATGTATGCATACGTATACCTGAAAGGAAAATTCCCTGTATTTAAAAATCACATCAATGCACACACTGCTGTGATATTTTATTGTAATAAAAAGATGTTTAATAATGTAATTTTAAATATCTTTAACAATTTAGTTTAAATTTAAAAATGTAAACAAAAAATTTTAATGAAGTAGTATAAAATATAATTTAGCAAATTTAAGATCATAAAAAAACGTTCGGACTTCAAGGTCCTCTTCAGTGTGGTCCCGACCCAGTGCTGAGGAATACTAAACATTTCTGACTATTTCAGGCCAATATGTGAAAACTATTAATAGATTCGATGGCGTTAGCTATCGAATCCATTAATAGTTTTAAACAAAATTAACGTTTAAAACATGTTTTAAACAAATTTAAGATTAAAAACATGTTGAAAACAAAACCGTTTAAAACGCGACGGCTGTTTAAAACACTGTTTTAAAACAAAGTGTTTTAAACATAACAACCCTGAAATATACCATGCAAAAAGAAGAAAATCGATTTATATCTTTGACTGCGTTGTTTCCAAATGAACAGCAGATTAATATAACCTATTTATTATTTTTATTTTAGGTAATTAAAGCATATAAACAATTAATAAGAGATGTAGTGATAAACTTAAGCTCATTCAAGACTGAAGCTGAAAAATTCGGTAATGATATATTCTATTACGAACAAAGGATAGCTGAAATCACTCCGGAAAAACACGACATGATTGATCCGACGAAAACGTATAACCCCATCAAAATATCAGAACTTAAATTCACGACGTCAACGGTAAGCCTTGAAGTTTAATAAATTTTAAAATTGCAATTACATTTATTGATTTTTTAGCTACCACTTTTAGATATTTTGACAGCAATGTTTCCTTCCGCGAACATTGATGGCGATACAGAAGTGATTGTCGCTCATCAGGATTATTTACTGAAAGTATCACAAATCATTGCTTCGACAGATCGCACTACAAAGAATAGTTACATGATTTGGAGCTTGGTTAGGGAATATCTGCCGTATTTGTCAACTCAATTCACTGCCACTGTTGATGCTTTTAATACTGAGTTATACGGTAATTAATTAAATGTACTTTCCTGAAATTGAATCACCTAGAAGCAAAGGGGTGTAAGTGACTAATGATAAAATTGAGGAATCCAGTTTTGAAGTTCAAGTTATATCGTATGTTCAATAAAAAAAAAACCTCTAGAGTGCCATGATTTAATTTATTTTTAAATGTAAGTTGGCTACACGCCTTAGGAATTGACATAAAATATCAAACATGATAATTATAATGTATAATTTCAGAGTTGCCAACTTACAATATTTTCCATGGCACTCTAGAGGTTTTTTTTTATTGAACATACGATATATAAACAAGCAAACAAATTAGCATAGTGGTTATGTGGATTTACAGAAAATATACTGGGTAGCATTACCTACCAATGAAAGCTCAGAATCTCTTTGCTAATTACGGCCCCTGCAGCGTGTATATTTTCATGTTATTGGAATAACTCAAACTAATCACTTTTATAAATTACTTAACACAACTCTCTAAAATAAATATGTCGAGACTTTTTTTTATTTTGGATTTTTACGTCATCTATTTCCGCTGCTAAGGCCAATCATGACGCCGGAGATTAGGTCTACAGCTATCCGGGAATTTTGCCAAACCCGGTGGGAGTTCCAACCCACCGGTAGGGATCTTTAATGTGCACGCAACATCCAGGCAGTACACGGGTCCTACATGCATTTAACGTCATATCCGAGAAGACGGAGTGTTTGGCATTTTTATCCTAACCTATATAAATGCAGACTTGTTAGGCCGGTTTTTGAACCCCGGTCCGTGGCATGGCAGTACAACACTCTAACCACTACACCACCAAGCTGCCCAAGCTGTCGAGACTTGATAGATCTTTTTCTGTTTATAATAATTGTTAAAAACAAATTAAAAACAAACAAAAAATCAAAATCGAAAAAAAAACATCTACCCGGCCTCAACATAAATTTACTAAATATATTTTCTTCATAACTTTTTACATATTTTTACATTTTACAACGCACAATCCCTTTAATAATATTCTGAAAATAATCGACAAGATGCGCTACAAAAAATGAAATTACGAAGTTTGTGCTTAAAATAGGAACGGGTTAACTCGATTCACGATCACGGATCTCTTGTTTTTTTTACATTGGCTTATGGTTGGTTAATTTTTGGCGTTATAATTTCATTACGGCGGTCTAATGCCCTTTTAACAAAAAAAACTATTCCTCTTGCATGTACTCCAGTTTCTTTGAATTGGCACTTACACCCCTTTGCTCATTTCGTGAAAATGTCCGATTCAAGAATGGTACGGAAAATATCAATTTTGTTTTAACAAATTTCAATATGATTGTGTTTCATAAATTATTTGTTTGTAGGCATCAAGAAACCTTTGCAAAGGTGGGAATTCTGCGCGAATTTGGTGCAGCGATTCATGCGTATACCAATTGAAGCCATGAGAGAAAAGCAGAATCCTATTCAGATATCCACACAAATCTTAATTGAAACTGTTTTTGATTCAATAATAGACACTGTAAAGTTGCATATCAATAAATATGTAAACAAACCTGAACTCTACTCGCATTTAAATAGGAAGGTAAGCTAATTCAGAAATGTTAGATCAACTAACCCGGTATTAGTCCGTATTTCTACAGAATGTATGGGGATCTCGGTTATTTGAAGAAATAGAGAGTCAGTAATTTGGGGCCCAATAATAATCTAAAAACAAATTTGAAATATCTTTTTTTATTTTTGAAATATTGTCAAAAAACGGATTTTTTTAAATTTCGTTTTTAGTTTTTTATGCAGAAACTACTGAATCTAGACATTTACACTTTTTAACGATTATTCTAGTAACATTTTATTTCAACATAACTATGATATTTACCCAGGGACCGTAGCCAACTTTGGTTTTTCTTATGGGGCTTCATTTCGGATTTTCATATTTTTTGGAAGAATATTTTTTTCTAAATTCAATGATGTATCACACTTATAGTTTATTGTAGATTTTATATGTCAAATTTTAATCTTTTGTTTTTTGTAAAGAGTGCCTTGGAAATAGTTGAGTAACTCACTTATTTGACAACTCCTAGGGACGCATAATTTGCTTACATATCACCCCTGAAGACGGGCATCCGACGATACATATTTTAACAGTTGTGATGTATTTTAAACTAGCAAATGTCTTCCACTCCCAGACTAAGCATGAAGTAAAATTTCGAGTTTAGAAAAGCCCCGCGTAACAAATTTTCACGGGGCTTTTCTGAACTCGAAATTTTACTTCATGCGCCACGCGTATAAACCACTGATTTACAGTATAGTTAAAAATGTATAACGCTTAGGTGATCAATATTTACCGAGATGTAGCGAAAATATGCAAGAATTACTTTTTTGTGAGTAGTTTTGGAATAATAATATTAAAAGTACAATACATTTTGTTTGTGCAACTTTTATGTGATAATCGATACTTATTATTATTACAAAAGATTGACAGATATTAATTAATGTTAAGTAATAACAATGATTGACTGTTGTCAAGATTTTATTGATTAACAGATATGACGTCATTGTTTCCAGGTCACTCTTTGTAAAAAACAAAATATTGTAATTTTAAAATCAAATCTAAAATAAATTATGAGTGTGATACATCACTGAGTTCAGAAAAAAATATTTTTTAAAAAATATGAAAATCCAAAATAGCGCTCGTAGGAAAAACAAAATTTGGCTATGGTCCCTAGGTAAATGTTATAGTTATCTAAGAAAAAAATATACTACTAGATTCCTCATTAAAAAGTGCCTGTATATTGTCAAAGTTCTAAATGTCTAGATTCAGAAGTTTTTGAATAAAATAATAAAAACGATTTCTCAAAAAATCCGTCTTTTGTTGATATCTCGAAGACAAAAAAAGATATTTCAAAATTATTTTCCGATTATTGTTAGGCCCGCAACTTTGCCCCAATTTAACCGGCTCTCTATCTCTTCAAATAACTGAGATCCCTATACATTCTGTCGAAATACGGGCACCCTGTATATCCCTGTTGAAAGATAAACGTCATTAAAGTTAATTGATGTCTTATGCATTTAACGACTTTTACTTTAAAACAGGTGTTTTGTGTTTTAACTATGGGATCGTGCTCTAACCTTTGCTTAATAACATTTGTTAACTATTATAGAACTTTCTTATAATTTCCAATTATTTAATCACATAATTAAGTTGTTAAATCATAATTTTTTTAGATTTCTTTATTGAAACTTCAAGTTGGACTTCCGAATAGCGCCATGAACGAAACTTATATTAAGGGTTTGTACAACAAACTTGTAATTTTAAAGGCTAATCTCTTTGAGAGTTACAAAAACGGGATTAGTTTTTTGAAGAAAATTGAGGAACAGAGACTAGTACAAACTGAGACTGATGATTACTTAATCAACTTTAGCCTTAAGAAACCTCTCCAAGTGCAATATGTACCTACTAGTAATACTATTATAGTTCCGAGAGCTTTGATCACAGCGCCTTATATTGAGAACCGATATCCAAAGTAAGTTATATAATATTATATTGTATTTGACTTGATTTGCAAAAACTATGCATGCATTAGTTATTATTTCAACTTTCGAATTTGAGCACCTGAAGCAGATGTTCCAACCCAGCGGTTCCCAACGTGGGGCCTACGCCTCACAGAGGGATAATTCAGTACATATAAATTACATTAAAAGCGATTGAAAATGTATACTCAATGACATTAGAAGCGTAACACCCAGAAGGAGTTATTATTTTAACTTGATTTTTTGCCAGTATGGTAGTCTTACATCAAGAATAAAATGATTACATTTTCAAGAAATTTTATTAAAAAACAATCTAAAAAAAATTAATAATGTGTTTGGCGACCCCTTTGCTGTATACACTCCTGTAGACGTCTGGGCATTGACAAAATGAGATGGTCGATGTCTTCTTGAGGCATCTCGTTCCAAGCAACTTGAATTTCATCGATCAACTGTGCTAGAGTCTGTGGAGGATGGTGCAAAGAGAATATTCTTCTTCCCATGATATCCCACACATGTTCAATGGGATTTAAATCCGGCGAACGGGGCGGCCACGCCAAAACATTAACACCAGCTTCATTAAGAAAGTTCATAGTTCGACGAGCAATATGGGGACGTGCGTTATCTTGTTGAAAAAGTACGTCTGGGCGGCCATCTAAATAAGGCAACAAAGTCGGTCTTCAACATAACGCGCAGCTGTCATACTGCCTCGAATGAATACAAGAGGTGATCGACTACCATAAGCAATAGCCCCCCAAACCATTACTCCAGCAGTCCTGTGTACATGCCTCTCAATAGCAAACCTAAGATCAGGTCGTTCTCCACGGTAGCGTCGTACCCTTCTACGGCCATCATGCGTGCCTAGACAAAATCGTGATTCATCGCTGAATACGACATCGTGCCAATGCTGCCGTTCTCTGCACCAGTCCAACCTTTGGCGACAGTGTCTCGCTGTTAAAGGAAGCACTAATTTTGGACGGTACGAAAGAAGCCTAAAAGATTGAATGCGGCGATATAAGGTTCGCATACTAACGGGCCTACCTTCTTCTCCAATCCATTGATCACCGATTTGACGCGTAGTAGCGAAACGGTCTCGCAGGGCTATTTGTCTTAAGCGCCGATCTTGACGTTCTGTGGTACGCCTTGGTTGACCAATTGGTCTTCTTCTTGCTCCTCTACCTTCTTCTGTCCATACCTGATACACACGTATTACAGTTGCTGCAGTGGAATCAATACGGCGGGCAATTTCGCGATAGGACATACCGACATCTCGATAAGCAACAACTCGACCCCGGTCAAAATCGCTCAAATGGTGATATTGTGGACGTTTTCGGACTCGAGGCATTTTAATTAAGCTTAACACACTCAACGGAAACACGAAAACTAAAAACATCTGTACTAAACAGCTCATATAAATTGTTTTATCAAAAAAGAAAAAGTCAAATATTTTTTTTCACAATAAATATAAAAGGCACAAGGTTGAAATTGTTATCAATGTATGCTTTAAATATAGTCACTCTGTTGCTAAAATATGAATTCAAAAAAATCATTCCTTCTTGGTGTTACGCTTCTAATGTCATTGAGTATATTTATTGCAATTTATATGTAGCTACATATTATTATTTTGTTTTAAACATTTCTTGTAGTGTTGTAAAAACGAAAATTCCGTAAATAATTGAATAGTATGGCTATAACCAAATGCATAAAAATCGACCAAATATATCGTATGTTCAATAAAATAAAACCTCTAGAGTGTTATGGAATATATTGTAGGTTGGCAACTCTGAAATTTTACATTATAATTATTATGTCTGACGTTTTATACGACAATTCCTAAAGCCTGTAGCCAACATAAATTTAAAAAAAGATAAACTCATAGCACTCTAGAGGTTTTTTTTTATTGAACATATGATATTTATTTATGCTATGATTAATTTATGATTTATAAATGCACATACCCCGTCAATATATTTTAAATTTGAAATCAGTGTTTCATACGCGTGGCGCATGAAGTAAAATTTTGGGTTTAGAAAAGCCTAAAAATTTGGCTTTGCCGGCACGATTCGTTTAGCTCGCTTATAATTACCACGAAATCATCATGACAGACAAAGTTCCATGTGGATACAGTGTCACAGGATAGGGCCTCTCCAAAATATCTAAACCAGCAAATTTTGAAGAGAGACACCCTCTTCAAGCGCGGAAGTATAATGGAAGAAAAGAAACCACAATTTATGGGGTGTTGATGTTACAAATTATGACCTTATGTGTTAGAATAACAGGTAGTTTCCTTTTTTTCCCTTTTAAAGCATATTGAACGGTCGTTCATGTTTATTTGATGACTCCAACAATTTAACACATTAATCAATTTAATAAAGCACGCTAATCTAGCAATAAAAAAACTGCAAAATAAAATTATGATCAGGGTTTAAAACGTGTTTAAAACATGATTAAAACACGTTTAAAATGTGTTTAAAACAGAACATACAGGGTATTTTTCTTTTGAGTATACTTATCCCGATAATTTAGAGTTACGGGAAATCGTTGTTTCAATGCGGTTAATTTGAGGCTTTTAACGAGTGTTTTCCACTCCCAGACTAAGCATGAAGTAAAATTTCGAGTTTAGAAAAGCCTAAGAATTTCGATTGGCCGCGTCGCGATTTACAGTGTTTTTTGAACACACACACTTACTACAACGATTACAGGCAACCTAATATACGTTAGAGTTATTGGGTTGCCCATAATTACTGTCTTAAACAATTTTTTCAGCGCAGAATTTGACTCACGTTTTATACACATTTACATATTAGATTGCTCTGCTTTTAAATTTTACGATATTTCAGTGTTTTATACGCGTGGCGCATAAAGTAAAATTTCGAGTTTAGAAAAGCCTAATTTGGATTGGCCGCTCCGCTTCGCTACGCGACCAATCCAAATTCTTAGGCTTTTCTAAGCTCGAAATTTTACTTCATGCTTAGTCTGGGAGTGGAAAACCTTCGTTTATAGATTCAAATTGAAATCTTGAACAAAAAAACAACGAATGTCAAAATATTTACGGTGTATGCTTATGTACAGAGCTGGGCAGGATTCGAATCATTCAGGATTCGATTCCCGGATTCGGATCCTTTTAGAGGATTCAAAAGAGGTATTCGAATACTTTAGTGAAAACAGATTCGTGATCCGGATTCGTTACATTTTTTTTAAAAGGATTCGTATTCGAATCCAGACCTAGATGAGTCGAATCCTTATAAAAGGATTCGAATTCTTATAAAAGGATTCGAATCCTTATAAAAGGAATCGAATCCTCATACACGGATTCAAATCTTCCTAAATAATTCGAATCATCGCTATTAAGGCTGGGATTCGAATTCGATTAATTCAAATAGTTAAATATTCTAATATGAATATTTAAATTACTAAATTATTCATATTTGAATATAAATATTTAAATTTTCGAATAATTAAAATATTTGTGAATGCATATTTGGTTACTTAACCATGAAAAATATCCAACGTTAATAGTATATTTTTAACTTCACTTGAAATCAGTGTTTTATACGCGTGGCGCATGAAGTAAAATTTCGAGTTTAGAAAAGCCCCGTGAAAATTTTACTCGGGTCGCTGCGCGACCCTCGACAAATTTTCTACGCGGGGCTTTTCTAAACTCGAAATTTTACTTCATGCTTAGTCTGGGAGTGGAAATACTCGTTCTTAAAAGTTTCAAATTGAAGGATCACTCTAGATTACTAAGTTAATTACCATTTTACAAAGGCTACAGCTCGAAGGACCAACCATGGTCTTCGGAGACCAAAGGACTACAGGGAATCGAAGTTTTTTTACAAGAAAACAACGAATATCTGAAGGTTTACAGCATGGATAGGAAAGAAAACATCTAATTTTGAAAAAATATCGAAGTTCGGTTGGTTTTCAGTGTGTTTTTAACTTTACTTTAAATCAGTGTTTTATACGCGTAGCGCATGAAGTAAAATTTCGAGTTTAGAAAAGCCCCGTGAATTATTGTCGAGGGTCGCTGCGCGACCCCGACAAATTTTCTACGCGGGGCTTTTCTAAACTCGAAATATTACTTTATGCTTAGTCTGGGAGTGGACAACACTCGTTTGAATTTTAAATTTAACTCTTTTCAAAAATCGACGTATGTGATATAATAAATCATTCATTGAAATCATAGAAAAAGATGCAAAATTTTACCTAAAATTAACTTTTAGAGTTAACTTTATAATTTGCTCGGCTATTAATAGGTGAATATACTATTCCTAAAAAAAAAACCGTTTTTACTTAATATTAAAGTTGCATTTAATACAATAATAAATTGTGAATAAATCGACATAAATCTAGAAATATCAAAAATCTCGACATGTGGAAAATCTTGACGGTCCACTCCCAGACTAAGCATGAAGTAAAATTTCGAGTTTAGAAAAGCCCCGCGTAGAAACGGGGCTTTTCTAAACTCGAAATTTTACTTCACGCGCCACGCGTATAAAACACTGATTTAAAGTGAAATTAAAAACGCACTGAAAACCAACCCAACTTCGATATTTTTTCAAAATTGGATGTTTTCTTTCCTATCCATGTTGTAAACCTTCAGATATTCGTTGTTTTCTTGTGAATAAACTTCGATTCGCTGTAGTCCTTCGGTCTCCGAAGACCATGATTGGTCCTTCGAGCTGTAGCCTTTGTAAAATGGTAATAAACTTAGTAATCTAGAGTGATCCTTTAATTTGAAACTTCTAAGAACGAGTGTTGTCCACTCCCAGACTAAGCATGAAGTAAAATTTCGAGTTTAGAAAAGCCCCGCGTAGAAAATTTGTCGAGGGTCGCTGCGCGACCCGAGACAAATTTTCACGGGGCTTTTCTAAACTCGAAATTTTACTTCATGCGCCACGCGTATAAAACAGATTTAAAATGAAGTTCAATAACACATATATTATCATTAATTATAATCATTATATAATCAGATATTAAGTCGGTAAATGAACATTTTTGTTAATAGAAACTGATGGAATAAAATATTACTGGTTGCAAATAATAGATTCAAATTTATTTTTAAAGGATTTGTATCCGTGATTCAAAAATGAGGATTCGAATCTTTGATTCGAATCATATTTTTCACTTACGAATCCTTAATTCGAGTATTCGTGATTCGAATCATATTAGGTGATTCGGATTCGTGATTTGAATCCTGTTTTTGAGGATTTATCCCAGCTCTGCTTATGTATACCTGAAAGAAAAAATTCCTGTATTTAAAAACCACATTTATGCACACAGTTTTATTGTAATAAAATGTTATGTTTAATAATGTAATTTGAAATATCTTCAACAATTTAGCTAAAATTTAAAAACAAACAAAAAATTTTAATCAAGTAATATAAAATATAATTTAGCAAATATTTATTTTTAGCAGTTAAAATAATAAAAAAAACGGTTTTAAACAAATTTAACGTGTAAAACATGTTTTAAACAAATATTTTTAATTTATTTGCTGTGTTATCCCATTTTAGGAAGCTATCTGTGACTCAAGAAATTTTGTGGATTGTTTGAAGTCAATCTCATGTCTATTTAATGTGAATAACATGGTTACTGTTTTTGCTTTGTTAAGAGACAGCAAGTTACTTGCAAACCAATCGGATGCCTTCTTTTCTGTTAATTTGTGAAATGACATGGCTTCATTAAAACTACCGGAGTAATTGATATATGTAGTGTCATCCGCAACTAACACGGTTTGGCAAGGTTCTAGATGTCGTGGAAGATCGTTAATAAAAAGCAAAAACAGTAATGGGCCGAGGATGGAACCTTTGGGAACACCATACCGAATAGGCACAAAACTTGACTCACACTCATGCATACAAACTTTTTGCTTTCTGTTACTTAGATATGATTGAATAAGATTACAGCTAGGTTAGCTGAAATTGTATTTTGCGAGTTTAGCTATCAATAGATGACTAGGAACACAATCGAATGCTTTACTAAGATCTATGAATGTGGCTAAAGCGAACTGACCACCTTCAAAGCCTTCAACAGTTTTATTTACAAACGTTTAAATGGCAGAGGTTGTTGAAAGATTCGTTCTAAAACCAAATTGACTAGATTGAACATATTGTGGATATTTAGGTATTCAGTGATTTGATTTTTTATAATTATTTATAATAATTTTGGAAAGGATAGGTAAGATGGAAATTGGTCTGTAATTGTTCATTGAACAATGATCGCCCTTTTTAAAGATTGGAATGACTCGTGCCATTTTCATTTTGTCAGGGAAAATTCCTTGCGAAAGTACATCATTTATAAGACGCGTTAAAGGTGTCAGTATAACATCTTTTATGTAATTTAATAGGTCATTCGTGAATCCAAAAACGTATCTACTTTTTGATTTTTTAAAACTATTTATGGCATCTCTAACTATTACCACCGAAACCTGTTTAAAGCGGAAATGTTTCGAAGGCAAGTTTATTGGTTCAAAATTGATTGGATCCCTTTCAGAGGGTAAAATATTGACTAGCAGTTTTCAGCTACACTTGTAAAATGCTCGTTGAAATTATCACAGCAAATATCACATTTTTTATCATCAATAAACACTTTTCTAGCAGAGTTTATTAGGTTCCAGCTAGCTCGCACAGGATTGTTAAAATTCTGTAGATATCTGTTATTCGATTCAATTTTCTCACGTTTAATGGCTAATTTATACCTATACACAAAATTCTTTCTGATTTCCTTATTTACAATAGATGGGTGTTTATCACAGATTTCATTTAGGAACTATAGTGTGCTACGCATATTTCGCAATTCAGTGTTAAACTATAAATTCGTCCTTGGTTCAGACGTCTTTTGTTTTCTGGTATATTAATAGTGAGGGCGATCCCAATGTGATCCGAGATATTTGATGGAAAAGGTTCGCATTTAGAGGAAAGCTCATTAAAATTAAGGAAAACATTATCAATACAGTTTTCACCTCTAGTATTAAAATTTACAACATTGTTCAAACCATGACACTGAAATAAATCCTTCAATTCAATAACTTTGGCATCGTTAGCTTTATTAAAGTTTATATTGAAACCACCTAAAATAATAAGATTACTCAGTAAGTCAATATCTTCCAACAGAGAAGACAGGGTACCAATAAAATCATTCCAGTTTCCCGAAAGGGACCTATATACACAAAAGACATATAATTTTAAATTAGATAAATATACTTCGGCCATTTCACAACTCAACTTTTGTTTTTCTTATGGGCGCCATTTTGGATTTTCATATTTTATAAAAGAATTTTTTTCTGAATTCAATGATGTATCACACTTATAGTTTTTAGTGCAATTTAAAGTCCAGAAGAAAACTAACCATCTTAATCTATTTTAATAGTTTCATATGTAATTTACATTTAAATTAACGACGTGAACACCATCTACTTTCAATAGCTGTAACAACACTACTACATTCACATCGTCAATTTATATGAAAATTACATATGACTACTAAAATGGTTATAGAAGTTAAGTTTTCTTCTGGATTTCAAAACGCACAATCAATTGACATTTATAATAGTCATTCTGTGAGTACAATAGACAAGACTATTGACAGAAGATGGCGTTCACGTCGTCAACCTAAATGAAAATTACACATGACTATTAAAATTGTCAATTTATAGTGCAATTTGAGATCCAGAAGAATACTAACCATCTTTATTCATTTTAATAGTCTCATATGTAATTTACATTTAAATTAACGACGTGAATGCCATCTACTGTCAATAGCTGTTACGATACTACTCAAAAATTGGCAGCAGATGGCGTTCACATCGTCAATTTATATGAAAATTACATATGACTACTAAAAGGGTTATAGAAGTTCAGTTTTCTTCTGGATTTCAAAATGCACAATCAATTGACATTTATAATAGTTATTCTGTGAGTATACAATGCTATTGGAAGTAGATGGCGTTCACGTTTTCTTATGGGAGCCATTTTGGATTTTCATATTTTTTGGAAGAATATTTTTTTCTGAATTCAATGATGTATCACACTTAAAGTTTATTGTGCAGGGTGAGCAAAACTCGATGTCTCAGCTCTATTATATGAAAAGGAAAAACAATAGAAAAAATCTGAAATCTAAAATCAAATGACAACAAAACAATTAGTTTAATTATTCACAGATGCGGCTTTGTTATTTGCTTCCAAAGGCTACTCGTTTAAGTCGTGACAATTGGGAATTTTTGATAATACTTTTTTTAAGTTTGCTTTTATTTTTTTTTCTATACAAAGTTTATTCAGAAAAATTAGCTCTTTTAAAATATCTAAAAATATAGGTATGTTTCTGGGAAAAAAAATTCGATGACGTCATTACTTCAGTTTCAAAATTTAGAAAAATTAGCAATTTTGGATTAAAATGGACCTTATTCAATCCCATTTATAAACCTCTTTTCAGATTTTTTTTATCGTTTTTCCTTTTCTTATAATAGAGCTGAGACATCAAGTTTCGTTCACCCTGCACATTTTATATGTAAAATGTTAATCTTTTGTTTTTATAAAGAGTGCCTTAGAAACATAATTTGCTTACATATCACCCCTGAAGACGGGCATCCAACGATATATATTTTACCAATTGTGATTTATTTTAAACTAACTAGTGTCTTCCATTCCCAGACTAAAGCATGAAGTAAAATTTCGAGTTTAGAAAAGCCCCGCGTAGAAAATTTTCACGGGGTTTTTCTAAACTCGAAATTTTACTTCATGTGCCACGCGTATAAAACACTGATTTAAAGTGAAGTTAAAAATATATAACGCTTAGATGTGATGATTATCAATATTTAACAAGATGTAAACGTCAGATACGTTTTAACAAAATTTATTGACCTAAAATTGTATACGTAAACATAATTCTCAACTTTATTTTACAAATGTCGTATTATTTATAATTACATTTTGAATAATTTCGTAAATATCAAATAAATCTTCCTATCAAAACCACCCCAAACCGGACAAAAGATAACGCCACGCGCCGGCTGAAAGCAGATGGACTTCTTACTACCTGCTAATATCGGGTTGACATTGACACCCAAAATATGCGGTTGGTGTTCATAATGCATAATGATTACTCCTTGAGTGCTCGGTCTCTTTCCCCTTACCCTCCAACATTTTAGGAAAGAGATAGAACTCGGAAGATTTTAGAGTTTTTTAGTCTGGTTGCCACAGGATTTGCCGGCGCACGAGCGAAGCAAGCGCCAGGCTTTTCTCAACTCGAAATTTTGGGGCATGAACCCAGGCGTATACAACACTGATTTATTATAAGTTCAAAAACAGCTAATACATCTTCGTATTGCCAAAAGAGTAGTTAAAGATGTGAAATAAATAAACCACACACAGTATACGATTTGGCCGTTCTAGCGGGACAAAATTCAAATTATTGAAATATGAAAATTACAAATGCATTACTACAAATTATTCATATACAGAGAGTTTTATGTAACACCGAACATTTTCATAGCGAGATTTTTTTTTAAGTATCCATATGCATACGTTGCACATTTTTCGATGCTCGGTTTATTAAAAGAATTTAATTTGAAGCTTTAAGCGAGTGTTCCACTCCCAGGCTAAGCATGAAGTAAAATTTCGAGTTTAGAAAAGCCTGAAAATTTGGTTTGGTCGCGTAGCACGAAGCGGCCAAACCAAATTTTCAGGCTTTTCTAAACTCGAAATTTTACTTCATGCGCCACCGGTACAAAACACTGACATATTACGAAGTTTAAAACACACCGCTAAACTTTACATTGAATCAGTGTTTTGTACCCGTGGCGCATGAAGTAAAATTTCGAGTTTAGAAAAGCCTGAAAATTTGGTTTGGCCGCTCCGCGCTTCTCGCTACGCGACTAAACCAAATTTTCAGGCTTTTCTAAACTCGAAATTTTACTTTATGCTTAGCCTGGGAGTGGAAAACACTCGTTTAAAGATTCATATTGAATTCTTTTAATAAACCGAGCATCAGAAAATGTGCAACGTATGCATATGGATACTTCAAAGAAAAATTCTCGTTATGAAAATGTTCGGTGTACATAAAACTCTCTGTATATCAGAAAAAGATTCCTGATACAGAATTATTTCTGTTTACTTTTAATTCTCTGCGATATTAAGTAGCAAAATTGAAGTAAACAACTAATTTCATTTGTAGTTGATTAATCTTATTATCAGTTATTATAAAATTGCATCGTTTGATCTAAGCTGAAGAATATTTTCTCTTTGGCGTCTTTTTTTGCAAATGTGTAGCTACAATATCTAATATTATTTGTGTAAATATAATATAATATAACAAAAACATAATAGGTTATTCAATTTATAAAAAAACAAATATAATCATCTGATAAAAACAATTATATGTTTTGTGTCATACATCGTCATAAAGTACTACCTGTTTTCTAATGATCCTCAAGATGTCTTATTTACAATAAATCTTTTAAAATTGTGCGACTCTTTGCGATTACTAAGATATTTAACATTTTTGTTTTGTGAATATTTAGTGAATACGCCTTGTTTATTGTCAATATTTCTTAAAATACTGTTGATTAAAAAAATCTTTTAAATTGCAGGTTTCATAAGAATATATAAAATGTATATTATAGCTCTATAAACTGCAAACTTATGCCGTTTTTTTTAGTTAAAAATATGTACGTTTGTTCAAATCAACTTATCCGATACTATTTTAAACGACTCAAATAATATTTTCAAATAATATTTTCTAACTTCCTATGTATTTATTTTTAAGATTTCAGTTTGAAGCTATAAACGAGTGTCGTCCACTCCCAGACTGAGCATGAAGTAAAATTTCGAGTTTAGAAAAGCCCAGAAAATTTGTCTCGGGTCGCTGCGCGACCCTCGACAAATTTTCACGGGGCTTTTCTAAACTCGAAATTTTACTTCATGCGCCACGCGTATAAAACACTGATTTCAAGTGAAGTACAAAAGATTCTTATTTAGCAGTATATTTTTAATCCTGCTTTAGCAATTTTTTTTCAATACTGATTCAATAGTCTATTTTTAATTTCACAATATTTCAGTGATTTATACTCGTGGCGCATTAAGTAAAATTTAAGTTTAGAAAAGCCTAAGTTTGGTCCAAATCCAAAATGCTCAGGCTGTTCAAAAACAGCTAATACATAATATCTTCTTTTTACCAAGAGTGTACTTAAAGGTGTGAAATAAATAAAAGATAAAGTAGCAGTCCAAATTTAAACAAAATTTCAAAGAGCTTCACATTTTCTTTGTAACAATTTACATGACCTAAAGGGCATTCGAATTTATAAGGCCAAAAAAGGTTAAAGGGGAAGATTTGTAATATACGTTGAAAAAATGTTTATTTTGTAGAATAAGCTAAATCCATTTTTCTAGGTCGATAATTTATGGAAGATTAGGTGTAGCAATAGCAGAAGCTGTAGTAACTAGTCTAACTCCTTATGACAGCTCTTGGTCTGGCGATAAAAAATTATTAACAATCTTCCATGTATCAGTGAACGATTCCCAAAAATTAATCGAGAGTAGTACAAAATGTTTATCAAATTTTATCAAAAAGAAGGGACTTTTGAAGAGCGGTAAAGCTGATTTGACTGCATTAAAAACATATCATTATTTATCAGCTTTGAACGTTGCACATGAGGTATTTATTATTAACGACTAAATATTTCTTGGATATAAAAATGTACAATTTAATGATGCAATCATTCATTTATTTGCAGTCTCTTGTGTCTTCGTTGAAAAATGACCCACACATACATCAACCATCTTTGGAGATTTATGAGGATTCAGCACTTTTTTATTTGAGTCAAGCGCAGGTAAATGTTTATTTCATTTCAATGTAAAAGAACGCTTTCCTATCTACTTTAATACTGTTAGGGCGTTCTTATATAGACGTTTTGAGCGCGGAAGCGGAGCGGCATGGATCGTTTTTTCCGCTCCGCTTTTAGCTCTTATACGGAGCGGATTGAACGCGTTTTGCGAGCGGGTGCTAGGCGAGTCGCCGCCGAGCCTTCGGTGCCGTCTATCATTCAGTTGGGTTACTCTGAATAATAAGCATGAACGAAATAGATTTAATTGCGTCAAATTATTGTTTAATTATCCTTTATTATACATAGACATTACTGTATTTATGTATTTAATGTTTTTATAAATATAAATATTACTTACCTAAATTCCACATGCACTCCGCCCACTGAGCAAAAAACAAACAAATAACGTTATATCAACAGTGCAGCAATATTAAACGCTGTTTTAAGGTTGATGAAACATTACTTAAATGGATTTGTTCAGTGGGCGGTGCCTGAATTTCTAAGATAAATCTGTCTGTATCAAACATACTTATAAAATCAGGTTTTAGCGCTAGGATATAGACTTTCACTTTTTTTTCCTTTTATTTAACCCGTAACCGGTACACAAATTTCTGTCAAAAATTTCACACACTTTAATGGGTAATAACCTGTATATTAAAAATAGACTATGAAATGGGCATTTACCTAGTCTGTTGGGAAATTGGAGAGTAAGGGAAAAGAGAAGCTGCTGGCAGTACAAAATTTACGAGCACAGAGGCCGCTCTCAAAAAAAAATTATTAATTCTTTTAATTGTTTTGTTCTTATCACACTATTTTTACAAGAGATTGGGGGTGATTTTAAATTGTTAGTTGTTATTTCATTTATCACAATTTCTAGAAAATGTCATAGATTTTTTAAATATTAAATAAAATTATACTCATATCTTAGAGGTGGAAGTTTACCTACAAATTTATAATTTATATTTTTTTGTATTTTATTTTAATTTTGGACACTTATCTAAACGCAAAAATATTTATTTCGCTCAAAAATATTTATTTTTGCGTTAGGACTAAATATGCTAAGGAAAATATTACGAATTTAAATTGCTTTGGCCGATTTTTTACAAAAATATTGAGGAAAACGCCCGCTTTGAAAACGCGTTTCACCCGCCCGTATAAGAACGCGCATAAGAAACCATATGTTAAAACTGAAAAACGCGTCCGTTCCGCTCCGCTCAAATTTGAACAGGCGCGAGTGCTGGCGTTTTCTCCGCCTCGCACCCGTCCGTCTACGGACTCTCATACAGTGTGATCAACAATGATTGTAGACAGGTTAAATTTCCCGCCAAAAAATGTTGGTACAACTGATTATATGAAAAGAAAATCCCCTAGATTGCTTTTCCATTGGCGTAGCAAAATTTTTTTCCCAAAATAAATTAAATATTTAATCATAACTATATATAAAATTTTTACAATTTTAATTAAATATACAAAGTAAATTGAAGTAAGTTAAGGTTTTGTGTATTTTTAATAAACGTAGAGTTAGCATCCCTAATTTTATAATAAATGTTGAAAATGATGGCCTTCATTTTCTAGGCAAATGTTAACTCTACGTTTTTTATTTTGAAATACTCGTTGAAGCTACTCCGGATTTATGTTCCTTATCTCTTCTTCAATTGCTGCTTTAAGCTCGTTTAGGGTATGCATTCGATTTTTAAAAACCTTATTTTTTAAATGCCCGAATAAATAAAAATCGCACGGAGTGAGGTCTGGCGAACATGGTGGCCATAATCCGTCGCTTACCAAGCGATCATCGTAAAATTCCCTCAAGTAATTTAATGTCGCCAACGCAGTATGAGGAGTGGCTCCATCTTGCTGAAAATAACCCATTATCTGTTCGTCATCATGCAATTGATTCAAAAATTCATCTAGAATGAGTGTTCGGTAGCACTCCGCATTGATTATTTCGTTGAAAAATATTGGGCCAATTATCCGACGTCTCGAAATTGCTACCCAAACACCAATTTTTTGTGGATGTAAATCCGTTTCAATAAAAGTATGAGGATTTTCTGTAGCCCACGTACGATAGTTTTATCTGTTCACATATCCTGACAAGTGAAACCACGCCTCGTCAGTAAAAAAGGTCTTGTCCAACATACCATTATCATTTAAATTCTGATTAAACCAATTGCAATAATCAATTCTTTTTTGGAAATTAAGTAGCTGAAGTTGTTGAACTACCGATACCTTATACGGGTGCAAATGCAGAATTTTTTTGCGGTTTTTATGCAACTCCCATACGATACTCCTGTAAAAGGATTAAACATTAAAATTTGTGCGCACCTTAAAATCAAGAACATACCCGTTTGAGCTGAAAGTTTTCTTAAAGATTTTGTTGGGCCTTGTTCAAGTCGTTGTTGAATGTCGCCAACAACCTCTTCTGTTAAGATAGGCAGTCTTCCAGCTGACTTGCCCTTACAGATACAATTCTTTCCCTCAAAACGGTCAACAATGCGGGTTTTATGCGAGGAAAATGTTTTGTAAGGAATGTGGACATCGGGGAAGGCTTGAATACATTGATTCAGACAGGATTGTAATGAGTAAGTCCATATGCCATCTTCATTCATAGTTCCACTTCGATAATGAGCCTTCAGGATGAAAGCATCATGCTGTGGTGCAAACATCACGGTAAACACAAGCGAATTCTCTTAAAATCTGTAAATTTAGGATTAAACTTAAATTTTTTAATTTTCTAATTTTCTAACCTTAAAAACAGCAAATCACTTACCACAAAACAAAGACTTATACAAAGTAGTCCTGATAAGAACTGATGTCTATGAAACAGAATGAAAAATAACTTAATTCGAAGAATGAATTAACACAATGGCAAAATACGACGCACGACGCTGCTAAAGTAAAATCGAGTTACTGTTTATTAATTTTTCCTTGGCATGAACTTGGAGCGATCAAATTTCCCAGATTTTTCGGCGGGAAATTTAACTTGTCTACAATCATTGTTGATCACCCTTTATAAACCTATGTGTTAAAACGCAAACGCTTGCGCCCGCTTCCGTTCCGCCTCGCGTTCAAAACGTCTATCTAAGAGCTCCCTTAACGATGATTTATTGTAGATTTCTTAATTGTTTTTTCTTCTTTTTAGAGCTTATGTACAATTAGCACAAGTCAACAAGAAGTTTTTGATAATATAGTTCAACTTAAACTCTCCAAAATGTCACTGTAAGTATTGATAATTACAAGAAACTGCATTTATTTATTTAATGATATTTTTATAATTTTTACAGATTGCAGACTGTGTGGTATCAAGACGGTTCTTTTTCATACTCTCTTGAATGTGATTCGCCCACCGAAAATCGATGTCGAGATATTTTCTAAAATTTTAGTCACCCGTGTATTTATACAATCCAAAATAAGTTTAGAATCTCTTAATGTTACTTTTATATTCACACAAAACAATGTTTTTAAAAGTCCAGACTAGTGTAAGACTTTTTTTATAGAGATTGCCATAAAACTGAGAATATAGTGACAAATTATATGTTTTGCTAAAAAAAACATTCATGTTTTGCAGTTTTACAAAAAAAGTTGTTAAATAACCTTCTTTTTTAACAATATTTTGAACATTATTATTCAGAAACACTTTTATCAAAAATTTTATTCCCCCGAATATTTATATCGTATGTTCAATTTAAAAAAACCTCTAGAGTGCTATGATTTTATCTTTTTTTAAATTTAAGTTGGCTACACGCTTTAATTATTGACATATAAAACGTCAGCAATAATATTTATAACGTGTAATTTCAGAGTCGCCAACCTACAATATTTTCCATGGCGCTCTAGAGGTTTTTTTTATTGAACATACTATACGTAAGTTTAGAATCTCTTAACATTATTTTGTTATTCGCATAAAACAAACCTTTTATACTTTCTGACAATACTGACAGTTGTTTTTTTTTTTATAGAATGCTACTATCCAATAAAATTGAAAACTTCATGGCATCAAATTGTAAGCCAATTTATTCAAAATTAACTTTGCAATTTTATAACTTTTTGCTTAATAAAAATGAAAATAGTGCACCAAATTGATGCAATTTTTTTACAAATTAAATTTTTTACAACTTAAAAAATACAAATATGTTGTCGATTGAATTATTTTAATGATGCAAAGTATATTGGAAGGGATTTTAATCGATAAATAACAACGCCAATACACACAGTATTTTTATATATTTTGTTTATTTGAATTTTATTCTATTTTAAAGTTAACTCCGTTTAGGAATCTGTTTTCACTTGTTTATTAGTTATTGTAAATGTATAAGAAAATACACAGATTCGTTATTATCCAACTATTTAATTTAGTTATAAACTAAATTATTTTGATGTTATTTACTATGATGTATAGTACATTATTTTTTTATAAGTAAAGATTTTTAATTAATCCGTTTGTGAATTTCATTTAAACCACCTAATTACTAAAGCAACTTCATTCAGCAGCTGATCATCGAATAAAAATTTATAAATATAAATAAATATGTAATGTAATGAAAAATTTTATGTCATGAAAATTTAATAATATATTACGTCACGAGAGTGGTATGCAGCATATTACATATGAGCGGATACTTTACCTACGCCCTAACAAAATAAACAATGAGGAAAGAACAACTTATTTATTCAATCATTTTTGATAGTAACATGACACTGGTGAAAACTAAATTACTACTTGGTCAATATACATTAAAGAAATGTTATTTGGTTGTGCGGTAATCAATCAACTGTTCAGCTGTCAACATTTAATATACTTATCAAAGCTATCGTATGTTCAATAAAATAAAACCTCTAGAGTGCCATGGAATAACTTGTAGGTTGGTAATTCTGAAAGTATTCATTATAATTATCAAGGTACGTCGATGGGCGTAAGATATATGAACACATATGTGTTACAAGGTATGACAGAATTGTATCTTTCAATGTTTTCCCCTACCCCCTTCCCCGCAGACCCTAGGTCCTGTGAAAGAGAACAATGACGTTGTATTTGGTTACGTTTTTGAGTCTATCATAACCTCTCTTAAAATTTAATGAATTGTAAATAAATAAAATTATTAACATGTTTAAAAATAATAATTTCCCCTTTTCGTTCCTTCCTTAAAAGTTCAATTTGAAGCTTTAAACAAGTGTTTTGCACTTCCAGACTAAGCATGAAGTAAAATTTTGAGTTAAGAAAAGCCCTGTGAAAATTTGTCGAGGGTCACGCAGCGACCCGAGACAAATTTTCTGGGCTTTTCTAAACTCGAAATGTTACTTCATGCGCCACGCGTATAAAACACTAAAATATTGTAAAATTTATGTATATTCGAACTTCGCTTAAAATCTGTTTTATACGCGTGGCGCATGAAGTAAAATTTCGAGTTTAGAAAAGCCTAGAAAATTTGTCTCGGGTCGCTACGCGACCCTCGACAAATTTTCACGGGGCTTTTCTAAACTCGAAATTTTACTTCATGCTTAGTCTGGGAGTTTATAGCTTCAAATTAAAATTTTAAGAATTAATATTAAGTTACTGTAATTACTTGTAATTATCTAAATCATGAAGTAACCACATTTAAATTCAGCGCGCATTTGTGACGTAAGCGATCTCTACCACCACTCCAAAATCTTCGATTCTGTCGATCAATCTTACCGTATACTCGACCGTCCTTGATAATTATTATATTTGACGTTTTATATGACAATTCCTAAAGCGTGTAGCCAACTTAAATTTAGAAAACGATTAAATCATGGCATTCTAGAGGTTTTTTTTTATTGAACATACGATATTACGTGCATGTGTAGGTAATGTCAATCATACGTGTCAAAATGACAGTGTGGTATGATGCAATTACTAGGGCGAAGGTAAAAAAATGTATATGGGTAGGAGCTTTCACTAATAGGTACAGATATCTAGCGTATTTTGTAAGCTCCACTTAGCCACACTACTATTTTGTTTGCTTGGCCTGTAACTTCAACTTTAGAGCTGGAATTAACATATTTTGTGAACTCCACTTAGCCACAATACCATTTTGTCTATTTGGCCTATAACTTAAACTTTCGAGCCAGAATTTTATACAAAGTTATTGGTCCTTAGATCCCTTTGCTTCTCTAAAAATAGTTGATTAAGATCGCACGGACCCGCGACCCGCCGCGATACGCGGTTGCGGTTGCGCGGAGCATGTCGCGGTTCTTGTCAAACTTTGAAGTATTGGTCAGTGGATTGTCAATGTTTGTAAAACTTATTAAAATATGATTCAAAGAATTTGCTAATTTAAATAAAGGGCGAAATAATACTCTTATTCATAATAAGAAATCGTCAGCGTCAACAGGTAGAAGCAGTTTTCTCTTCCAGGTTGCCCAACAGTGTAGCAAGATGTTGCAAGATTATTCAAGCTTATATTGGTAGGTGGGTTTAAATTAAATAAAAGTAAAAAGTTAAAAATATTACTTTATATCTTTTAAAACTACCGACCAATTTACGTAACCCTCTAGTTTCTTCCCGATTTTGGTTTCTTCGTCATGTAATTTACTAGTTTAAATTGAGGTTTGTACAAAAATATGGTGTGACATTGACTTGTTCAATATGTAGAAGATGCATATCTACTATTGTCTATAGACGGGCACGGACTTATAGCTGAAACTGTGGTTCATACAATTTTTAATACCCTCCTTTTGGGGTTAACATTTCATCAATCAACATTTTCTAGATGAAATAATTTGCTCTTACTTCCGAAAACTGCTTCAATTTGGACAATACTTTAGAATATTATGTATGTTACAGACAAAACACGAAATTTGAAAAAACGCGAAATGTCTACTGCTTGCATAAAAAGTAGATTTTTATGCAAGGTTTCTTATAAAAGCGTTCAATTTTGAACTTTTAACGAGTATTTTCACTCCCAGATTAAGCATGAAGTAAAATTTCGAGTTTAGAAAAGCCTGAAAATTTGAATTTGACGCGCGAGCGAAGCGAGTCGCGCCCCTGCAAATCCAAATTTTCAGGCTTTTCTAAACTCGAAATTTTACTTCATGCGCCACGCGTATAAAACACTGATTTCAAGTGAAGTTCAAAATATATTCCTTATAAATAATTTGTCACTTTGTTGATGATTATGTTTTCCAGTACTTTTTTTCAGTGTAAAATCCTGCAACGCATTTTGTCTAATAATAATAATAATAATCTTTATTGTGAGAAATAGCACTACAGCTTTACACTCGTCATGTTACTAGATAATATAATATTACACAAATAGTTAATACACACTAGCTTAAAATAATTTTAAAGTTTGTAGTAAACGAGATAAAAAAGTAATAGTTTATACTTAATAAACACAATACACAATAATAAATTAAACATAATAAAAGTATAATAAAGGTTCGTGCTGGACAATACATTACAACTACTGTATATTATTAAACGCCTGTGCCACACATTCATTTACAGTATAAAACGGATTATTTAGCAGATACGATTTAATTCGAAGCTTAAACTGCTTTATGGTTAGTATTTTAAATGTATCAGGGAGTAAATTAAACAATTTTGTTATGAACGGTGGAGGCTTCTACTTCATTATACATGTTAATTCAATAAAATAAAACACTTTAACTTTGTTTGTATAACACGATATATCGTGTTATACAAACAAAGTTAAAGTGTTAAAGTGTGGCTCAAGCCCGCGAGCCACCCCCCTGGGTGCGCGCCTGTATACGTTAGATTCAGCGACGGCTCGCAGCCTAACTTCAGGATAGGCCACAGCACCAAAGCACACAAAATTTGAGGTTGGGATCGCGCTTTATAAATACAAGGAATTGCAGAACAAAGTCACCTTTCAATAACGAATACATATTGCCTTGGGTCTCTGGCCTACCCTGAAGTTAGGCTCCGAGCCGCCGCTAGTAAGATTTTCTATTCCACCATGGGTCATTCATCAAAATGTTCCAACATTCAACATGTTTGGATTTGTTTGTGATGTATGTTGGTATTTAATGAACGGTACTTCGGCCATTTTGAAAACTCTAACCCGTCTACAGCAATCGCCAACACCAATCGGTCTATTTTGTACGATTGCAAAAAGCCCAAACACGTTTACGATTAACATTCCGGTCATCAGAGAATTCTCCAACAGTTGGCAGTAAACTCCCAACTGTTGTCTCTGATGAACGGGCCCAATGATGGACTAGAAATAGATAAAATAGAAATATAGATATATAGAAATCTATAATAAATTTAATAGAAATTATAGATTTCTGTTTTTACAGTTTTCTTTAAAACATAGGAATCTGCAATAATTACAGACTACTCGGAAATAAAGAAATCTGTAACTACATAGTTTTAATCTTTTTTTAATAAATGTCACTACATAATTTTATTTAATACACGCGTGAATACAAAAACATAACCTCTAAATAATTTAACCTCGAATTTTTCAACAGTTTCAAATTTAAAACTTATTTCAGTATCAATTATTCGAAATGGCATACAAATAAATCATTTAACGTTAACACGTATACGATTATTATTTTATTTCTTATTAAAAATAAGTAAAATTAATAGTGTAAAATGGAGGTGGAAAGTGTAGAAACGAAAGAATTCGATTCTTCCTTAGGAGGAAAATACTCCTTACCAGTTGCTTTGAACGTGCTAAAATTCACAGCAGCAAGATGTACGGAAATCGAGGAAATCAGACAATCCCTGAAAACCAAGAGGAGTGTCAAGCAAGCTTTTCAAAAACTCCCGAAGCACATGAGGCGAAGAGTTATGTCACACAACGCAAAACGCTTGCCAAGCCGGTTAAGGGAGATCCACATGAGCCAACTTATGAAATCCGGCATGCCCCCGAAACAGAAAAGACCTTCACGTAAATATAGACGAAGGCCAAAGAATATTATTGAAAACTTTGCAAAAAGACAGAATCGGTGCACGTGGTTGGAAACTCACATATGGCACGCCAAAAGGTTCCATATTATCGAAAAATGGAATTATAGATTGCCCTTGAGTCCTTGCGATAAATCATTTCGAGCGTGTTATCGTGCAACATCTAAACATTGTTTATTACAAGATATTTCTTATTATAAATGCATTGAATTGTCAGGTTGTAAAGATCGTTTAATTAAAAGCTTGAAGAGTATTTGTAGGGAAAATGAGGGATTGAGTGTGGGGGCTAAAACATTTATTAATGGGAAAAGAGAAGGATCGATTGTTTTATATGATGTAAATGAAGCTATTGGGGAAGTTTTTTTCAATTGGAAGCTGAATTTATCAAACCCAAAAAATCAAGATGTGCTTTGGATTTGGACTCATGCTGCTTTTTATAACCAAGTTTTAAACACTTTAATACGATTATTTACTTTAAAAAAAACAGATTTTTGTTATACAAGCGAAGCTGACGATTTATATTTAAGAGAATTAAAGAATGAATTAAATAGATTTAGATTAACTGGTCCGCTAGCACAATCAATTTTATCAAGGAGTTTAAAACCCGTTGATTTAAATAAAGACACCACAGAATGGTTGAAAAATTATTTAGAAAATGATGATTTAAGGCAAATTTACTCAGAACAATTGGATTACTGGAATTATTTAAGTGGGCTTAATTCTCCATCGATAGTTTCGCCCCATGTTATTACTTCTTTAGTTGTGGTCGATCCACGTTATAATTTTCCTAAAAGGAGGTCGAAAGCCGTGCCGGAAAATCAAGACGAAGTCTGTGCGGATCAACCAATGCCTGGGAACACTAGTTTAGGCCCCATTTGGGATGAAAATATTAGGAAGGAGGTTAAAGAAACTAGAGTTTCAAATGCTGTTTTGAATCAGATGAGGAGTCAATTGTTAGTACCTGGAACTGAATTGGAAACTGCGGGAGCACCTATTCCTATTATGTTGATACAAAGGCCAGGAAAAAGAAATTCAGGTAGGTAATTTATATGTGTTTAGGATTCAAATAAGGCATATTAGAAGACCACAAAATATTGATTCTGACTAGGCCAGTTACAAAACTTAGCCTGTCTTAAATTCTGTAGGTGGGAGGTAAACTACACCAAGTCACATTTTTGAAAATTTATAGCACCTCTCGATAAACAATTCCTGATTGCAACAAAATAAAAACCAAACCAAATTTTTGCCACTCGTATAAAACATTGATATTGATTAAGCAGCATAATTAAACTTCACAATATTTCAGTATTTTAAATGCGTGGCGCATGCAAATTTCAAGTTTAGAAAACCCTGAAAATGTGGCTGAACATTTTTCAGGCTCTGCTAAACTTAAAATTTTACTTAATGCTTAATCTAGGAGTGGAAATACTCGTTACAAGCTTCAAATTTAACGCTTTTTAAAAACAACGAATGCCTGGACATTTACATTGCATATATATTGAGGTACGTATTCTCAACCAAGGAATATTCCCTGTATGTGTTTTCCAAAACAAAATGTTCACCTTTTCTGTATTAGTAAATTTGTTCATACTAATAAGAAGCTTAGGCATTGCAAAACATTGAAATGTGGTTTATAACTAAATTAAATGATGTATTCATTCAATTAAATATTGACAAAAAGAGAATTATAAAAATGAAGAAAATTGATAAAATGATCTAAAAATAATGAAAATTAAGAACTTATGCAATTAATGAAAATTATAAATTTGGTAAACATTTCAAAATTAAAATGTAAAAATTGGCAACAGTCAACAATATAAAAATCTTAGAAATCTTAAAATATAGAAAATGGATCTAAATCAACAAAATTAACGAAACTCATAAAGATCATGTAAATAACTACAGTTTCTTTAAGAAATCAGTATGGTCATTTAAGGTTTTAATAGCTGTCTAACAAATATTTTTCACTCTTCTCAAGTCCTAAACTCGAAATATTTACTTCATGCGCCAGGCATATTAACCACTAATTTAATGTAAAGTTGAAAAAATTCTTTGTTATTATTAATCCATCAAAACATTGAAATAAAATAATGATACATGTTTTGATTTATGCTGAGAACTTTTTAAATTATTACTAATTGAATATTCATTCAAAAACATATTCAAATAATTCCAATATTCATTCGAATATTCAAACATTTCAAATATTCGAATATTTTGAATATTCGAATAATTCCAATATTTGAATATGTTTTTGAATGAATAATCGATTACTTCAAATTTAAAAATATCTAGTCTTGCTATAAACGCTCAATAATTGTTTTTAATCATTATATTATTTTAGGTTTTTGTAGTGGTTGGGATATAATCATCCCTTCTGGTTGGGCGCCGGCTTTTTGGATGTGCTTTATTATGTGGGGAGCAAGAGCTGGTGGGCTTAGGGAAAGCGAAAGCATCAATTTTGAGATGGAAAAGAATTGTTTTTTACAGCCAGATACCAAAGCCGGTAAATTAGAAAATGATGAATTACACACAAAATCAACTAATAAATACTTCCGATTACCACCCAATAAACGCACAAACTACAACAAATTTTCAATTGTTAGCCCATTCAAATTCAACTGGAATTTACTTATATCAGAATGGCAAGAAAATCCAACAAATGATTTTTCTGTGTTGAGAGATAAGAATTTGTTAGATAAATTGAAGGTACAATAAAGCTGAATTAAGTTATGCTGGTTCCACTAACATACATGTATGTTCAAAGTTATTCATATATGCCAAAATACAAATTAAACATTTTATTGACGTTGATAGAACTGAGGCAGTATAATTTGTTTGATAACATTTAGTTATCGAATAAATTAAACTGCCTCAGTTGTTTTATTGTTGTTTTGTCATATATGTGGTATATCCAGAAAGTAAGTTCCGTTTCACTGGTTAAAGAAAACAAGTACATTTTAAAAAAAAATTATCGGGAAACAATCTTAAAACCTTAAACTATAAACTGTTCCCTCTTTATAAGAAGGTGCCGCCTGTGATGTCAATCAAGTAACAACATGTTCTTTGATCTCAGCGTCATTGTTGAACCTCTTGCCACCAAGAATCATAGAATGAGCAGAAATTGTATACTTTCGGTTTTTGTGAATCTTTTCTTTGACTTCAAGAACCAATTCATCACTAATCAAAGATGGATGCTCACTTCGTTCGTCATAATGCACATTATCACGTCCTTCATTGAAAATGATAAGTGATTTAATGTTAAGGAGATGGAGGACAAAATTCTTACCATTGAATCACTTATCATACTCCCTTTGTACGCCTCTCACAGATCTGTTGATGAATGAGGACTGGTTTAATGTTCTTTGCGTTGAGGAAAGGAATTGCAGACCTTATCTCTCAAGCGGCGGGATTTTCTATTTTAATCGCAATTACAAAGAAGCACCACCAAAAGTACAAACACTCAGCTAACTCGTAATAACGTCAACTTCTTCTCAATATATAGTAAGTATACAGGGTGTCTACGCTAAACCGTTCGTTAAAAGTTTATGGGGTTGCCGTTGCACTAAAAATTTGAAAAAAATCCTTGTCATATTATTGAATCAGTTCTCCTCATGTGAAATATTTTCAACTTTATATCACTTCCCGTTCCACCGGAAGTAGCATCAAATTTGTTATTTTAAATGGAACACCCTATAAATTAGTAATTTTTTGGATTTCTCGTTTTAATTGCAACATATTTTATTTAAACGTATGTACACTTATCTCTTATAGTTTTCAAGCAAAAAAAATATTTCTCTACTTGTACCTAGAGGATGCCTCTATGAGTATATTAATTGGAAACTGTCAGTTTTCACAATAAGTGTTCTTAAAATGTCAATATCGAAGTGCCCTCATCAACATCTCGTAATTCAATTTTTTTAAATGGAATGAACCATTTTTTATCACATGGTACGATTGGGGGGAAGATTTTCTACAAAAAAGTATTAGCAAATATATTCCTAAAGTAAGTAGTTTTCGAATTATTTCGAAGATTCGTTTTTCGTCGTATTTATGCAGGGTATAATGCGCGCACAAGTCGCAGCTGAATTTTAGTAGGCAAGTAGTTATGCTTTTGTTTTGTCGCGTATGTAATGCGAAATGTCAAATAATTAAAACAATTTGTACAAAGTTATACAGAAATCAACAAAATGAATAAATACACCCATCAACAATTTATTATTATTATCAATTTATTCTTTATACATATAACTGCGGTAAAATTGTTACTCGAACATGTATAGTATTTAATGAAACTTATCCACATTTGCCGCTGATGAATGAAACAAGATTTAGAAGATTGGAATCAAATTTTGTTCAATTGGCAGTTGCCATTTATAAAGAATAAATTGATAATTTGTTGATTTGTGTAATTATTCATTTTGTTGATTTCTGTAAAACTTTGTACTAATTCTTTTTATTATTTGACATTTTGCAATACAACCGCGACGCAACAAAAGCATACTACTGGCCTGCTAAAATTATGCGCGAAATAATCCAAAAACTAATTGCTTTAAGAGTATAGTTGTATTATACTTTTTTGTAGGAAATTTGCCCCCCAATCGTACGATGTGATAAAAACTGGGACATTCTATTTAAAAAAATTGAATTACTAGATATTGAAGAGGGCGCTTAGATATTGACATTTTAAGAACACTTGTCAAAATTGACAGCTTCTAATTAATTTAATCATAGAGGCATCCTCTAGGTACAAGTAGAGATATAAATCATATTTTTATCTTATTCTTAAGAGAAGTTACAGACAGATTTCAAGATGCCTTTTAGAGGTCAACATTTTAGAAATATATTTTGAAAATGATCCCCCAAAATCACAACACCATCATTTTCGGGGACTTCAACTACTCATCAATCGACTGGAGTACTCTCACCTCAACTACCAGCAACCATCAGGAGACGGACTTCCTGCAGTTCTACCTAGAAAGCCACCTACAACAGCTGATTTCTAGGCCTACAAGGTTTAGAACAAACCAGACCGAATCTCTCCTCGACCTTGTTCTGTGCAGCCAAGAAAACCTCCTAACAGACATCAACTTTCTTCCCCCCATAGCCAAGAGTGACCATGTTGCCTTACTAGCTTCAGCCCAGTTTATTAACAACCTTGACAACCACAAACCCAAACACAGGCAATACTTCAAGGCAAATTATGAAGAGCTGGACCTTCTCCTGGGGAGCACACTCCCATCAGTTGATGAGATCGGGACCTCGGCACACTCTTTATGGACAGCTCTTAGACGTAATCTGGAACAAGTGGAGACGCACATTCCATGGAGTACAGCAGGAAGGACGCGATATCTCAAACCCTGGATGACCAGAGACATCCTGCGAAACATCAGGCAGCGAGACAACATGTGGAAAAGGTACATGCGATCCCGAGACCCGGCGGTACACCAGGCATACAAACAACTGAGAAACACCATACAAGTGGACCTGAGAACAGCCCAGTCAGGATATGAGGAGACCATCGTAGCCGGCGACCGCAAAACCTTCTACAAATACATGGAGCGGAACCTGTCGTCCAAGCCAGCGCTACCACCGGTACTTGTGACAGACGACGGCGAAGAACACGGCGACCCCGAAGCCCTACCGGAGATCCTGGCTGACCAATTCTGTAGTGTCTACGTAGCCGAGCCGCTGGGAAACCTACCAGAAGTGACCAACTTGCCAAGGAACCGTGCCAGCCTCGACCACATAGTCTTTAGGGAGCGTGCAGTCCTGGAGTTACTCTCCTCCCTGAAGGAAACCTCCTCTGCTGGCCCTGACGGCTTCCACCCGCTCCTACTCAAGAACTGCAGGACGACCCTGGCACCGTATCTGACCCGGCTCATGCAGCTGTCCCTCGATGAGGGTGTCCTCCCGAACGAATGGCTTGAGGCATGTGTGATTCCTGTGTACAAGAAGGGCAACAGGCTTCACCCTCAAAACTACCGGCCGATCTCCCTCACTTCGCACATTTGCAAGTGTATGGAGAGGATCATAGCTGAGGAGATCCGGGAATTTTGCATGAGGAACGAGATCTTCCCCACAAACCAGCATGGATTCATGCCTGGCAGATCGGTGACCACAAACATGTTGGAGTGCGTTGGCGATTGGACAATGGCCCATGACTGTGGTCGTCCCCTAGACATCGTGTACTTAGACTTCGAAAAAGCCTTCGACAGGGTTCCCCACACCAGATTGCTGAGAAAACTGGAACACGTTGGAATCAGGGGAAAGCTCCTGACCTGGATCCAGGCCTTCCTGAACAACCGCACCTTTAGGGTCAGAACCGGAATCCACCTGTCGTCGTTGCGCCCAGTAGACAGCGGTGTGCCACAAGGGTCAGTCCTGGGCCCACTGCTATTCCTGATCTATATCGCTGATCTCTGCAACACAATGTCAACCAAAAACAGCTGGTTCGCGGATGACGTGAAGTGTTACGGCGACCCCACGAGTGACGGCATCCAGGAGGACTTGGACAGACTCCAGGGCTGGTCAGATGACTGGCTCGTGACGGTGAATCCATCAAAATGTGCGGTCATCCACGTCGGCAGAAATAACCCCCGAAGGACGTACTCCATGCATGGAGTACTGATCCCGTCCGTGGACCAGATCACTGACCTCGGCATTACTGTCACCCACGACCTCAAGTGGGGGCCGCACATCAATGCCGCAGTCAAAAAAGCTAACTCCTTGATCTACCTCATCAGGAAGTCCTTCAAGTTCATGTCCCCGAAAATGCTACTCGACGTCTTCACCATCTACGTACGACCCATACTGGAGTATGGTCATGCGGTTTGGTCACCATACTTCATTGGGGACATCGCCACACTGGAGAAGGTGCAACGTAGGGCCTCGAAAATCCCCTTGCCTCTGAGACATATGGACCACGAGGACCGGCTGGCAGCACTAAACCTCCCTCCTCTGATACGTCGAAGGCTGCGCGGCGACCTGATCGAGACCTTCAAAACCGTCAGAGGGTACTACAGCTGCCCTCTACTTCTCAGCCACGTCTCCTCCAACCAAAACCAGCACCTGCGAGGGCATGCGTATAAGCTCAACAAAAGCCGATTCAACAAAAATCCCTATAAGCACTATCTGTTTAATAGAATTGTAGACGACTGGAACGCTCTTCCCGCAAATGTTGTTGTTGCCGACTCCGTCCAACAGTTTAAAAATAGACTAGATGTATACCTACAACTGTGATAGTTAGTCCCATAACGTTGATATATTGTTAATTTGCGAGCAGTGTCTATATATGTTGTACATCTTGTAAATTATGTAAACCGTGTAAATTATTTATTGCACTCTATAGAGCCACAAGCATTTATGCTAGTTTGTATAGCGAACGACACCAGATGTAATCTGCCAGTTCGTTTAATGTGTAAATAAATAAATATGTTTGAATAAAATATGTTGCAATTTAAACGAGGGATCCAAAATATTACTAATATATAGGGTGTTCTATTTAAAATAACTAATTTGGTGCTACTTCTGATGGAACCAGAAGTGATATAAAGTTGAAAATATTTCACATGAGGAGAACTGATTCAACCATATGACAAGGATTTTTTCCAAATTTTTAGTGCAACGGCACTCCATAAACTTTTAACGAACGGTTTAGCGTAGACACCCTGTAGTGCATTTGCGAAATTGTGATCGCAGCGCTGCGGTGGCAAGAAATACAAACGGAAATTACTTTCTAGATACACCATGTACTTCACTATTACTAAACATATCTCTTTATTTACATATAATCTAAAATTAACGTCAAAATAAAAGCTTTAATAGGGCATTAATCATTGTTTAAATGTAACATAAAATTATCCTTTACTGAATCACCAGTATTTGAACATTCATTACATGTTATTTGACAAATAACTATTCTTACAATTATTAGACATAAAAACATAAAACTATAAATTTTACTAATACATGATTTTAGGATGCTTTATCAAAGAAAGTAAAGATAAACAAATTTGAAAAAGATGCGTATTTGGTGCCTATTAAATTAACTTTAAAGAGTGGACTTTTAAAAACATTTTCCATCATTTGTTTGCCGAATGCTGAAGATTTAAAATATCCCCCTATTGAGGAGAAAACAGTTGACATCAATAAGGAAAAAAGGAAGGAACTGAGAACTAAACATAAAGTTTTATTGAAACGTTTGAGTAAGAAACGTAAAGCTGCTAAAAAGCTGGGAAAGGTTCGTATACATTGTATTTTATTCAAGATAGCTTTGATAACAATTTTAATTATTACAAATCAAAGTATCTTTTATAAGACTTCATTTTCCATAGTGGTTAATTTTGGTAATTAAGCTTAAATTATCGAAATTATTTACTATAGAAAATATGAAGTTAACAATATTACGGTTTTAAGTAAAATGTATCATTACTTTAATTTAATTCTTTTTTTTTCTAGAAAATAGATATTGATATGAAAATGTTGAAAGATTATCAAACGAGAATGCGTGAATTGTGGCTACCATCGGATGTAAATAGTGTTAGACATTCGTGTTGCAGACAGATTATGGGCTTTGTGACAAAAGGTGGATTTTCTTATGCGTCTGGAACGAGCTCGGCTGTGGGTTACGTGGCAATTTCATCAGTACAGGAATTACTCGATAAAAGAATTGGAAATAAAGTATTGGTTAGAAATACAAACACTCGACAATATAGACTTGCTACATTGGACATTATTGTTACATAAATATTTTTTATGAGAATAAATATTTTGTTGATTAATTTCTTCTTCTCCTTTCGCATATTAATAGCCTTGGCATCAAAGCCCTGTTGACCAGTCACATTACCAGCTGTAAGGTAGGTAAGTGGTATGATTATCATCGATAATATTCATGAGTGAAACCGAGCTGCAGATTCAACGAGCTCGAAGGGCGAGTTGAATGTTCTGCTCCGGTTTCACGAATAAATATTATCGATTATTAATCATACCACGTTCACTACATTTCCGTCTTAGAAACCTCACCCCATCGCCCGGTTGACATTTTTAATTATCGACTGCCAGATTTGACAAATAATTTTCCTAGCAATGACCAAAACAAGGTGATAGGATTCTATCACCGCTGTGATAACATGTATCTATGGAAATAAGCGATTCTGATTGGAGGGAATGTAGTCATCTGATTCTTGAGTTATATTCTGAGCTGTAATATAACAAGTGGTATGATTATCATCGATAATATTCGTGAGTGAAACCGAGCTGCAGATTCAACGAGCCCAAAGGGCGAGTTGAATGTGCTGCTCTGGTTTCACGGATAAATATTATCGATTATTAATCATACCACGAGTTATAATATATTCCATTTGTTTCTGGATCTCGCCTAGCCATGCTTTCGTGTTGTTATGTTATGTTATGTTATGACAGTATCAACATTTACATTTTTTATTAATTGGCACTCCTGATTCCTTATTTTAACAGTGTTGCAATAATTTATGATATCATAAGTAATGCTCTTTTTAATTTTCAAGAGGTTTATTGTTAATCTTGCAACAATTATTTCGCCACGCGGTCGCTTCTTCGAGCATTTTATTATTAAATCAAATTAATCTAGTGTTGCAATGCTGTGTCAATGTCAAAGTGAAAAATAATTTCAGGCACATATTAAATATTAACATGCCAAAGATTATCTCTGAATCAAAAAGGTTACAAATTCTGAAATCCTACAAACATTTTAGGCAAAGTAATCCAAATCTACAGCATCACAATATTATTACGATTTTAATAGATATTTTTGGGGTATGTCTAGTATTTTAATTATCATATATATTTAATTAAAGATAATTACGTTTCAGGTAGGGAGATCTTCATTACAATTAATTTTACGACAAAGACCCGACGAATTAAAATCTACTACTTCTGGCAAACGATCTAAAAACAGCCATTTTTGGAATCACCTAGCTAGAAAAGATCTGCAACAACTAATTTGGCAATATAACTCTAGAAATCAGTATTTTACTTTGAGAGATCTTTTGAATGATATGAAAGAAAATTATGAGTTCCATGGGAGTAGAACAACACTTTATAGGGTTGTTAAAAGTATGGGGTATAAATTCAAATTAATTAATGGGCGCAAAATTCTCTGTGAACAAAAACATGTTGTTACAGCTAAAATTATTTTCCTTAGAAAATTTTTACAGTATCAAAATTCCAGTGAAGATATCCAATTCGTATACCTGGATGAAACATGGATATATCAGAATGGATCCGTGGTTCGACGCTGGGTACATGAAATGGATATAAAAAGTAATCCAACTAAATTCAAAAATGAAGGCAAACGCTTCACCATTCTACATGATGGGTATAGGGGTGGGTTTTTGGATGGGTGCGATTTTTTATTACATTCGAAAAACAATGACCGAGATTACCATGCCACAATGGATGGTAATACTTTTCAAAATTGGGTGGTTAATCAACTTATTCCTGCTTTGGCTAAGCTTTCAGGGAAATGTGTAGTTATTATGGATAATGCTGCATACCATTCTGTGCAATTAGACAAAACTCCTTCATTTTCTTGTAAGAAATGCGAAATGCAGGAGTGGTTGGTTAAACACAATGTAAAATTCAATCCAAAATTAACCAAAAAGGAACTATGGGCTTTATTTATACCTTTTCGATCAAATGACAAAATTTACGTAGTTGATGACATTTTGAGAAAGAACGGGCACGAAGTTCTTAGATTACCGCCATACCATTGTCAATACAATCCAATTGAAATGGCATGGGGGTTTTGTAAGACTTACTACAATAAGCACATAAATTCTAAGCAACCATCTAAGGATCGTGTTCAGAATTTATGGCTTGAGTCTGTAATGATTCGACCCTAGGTATTGTACAAATTTATAATTTGTATTATTGTTTACGTTGTGTTGTGTATGTAGTAACCCTTTTATTTATTTACTAGGTTCGTTGTTTGTGTCAATATGCATTATCGTAAATACTGTGTCTTTATTCCCTTTTAATTTGACTAGGAGGATGTGTGGACAATAAATAAAACAGGATATGAGCTTAACGTATGCAAAGTTTATTGACCTTTCATGACATTTCTAATGAATTGATATGTCTTATATTATTTATATTCACAAAATATATTACCCAACGTTTATGCTTAAAAGTCATGTGCATTTGGTTAAACTCAAAAAAAATGTATGACTCTACTTGTGGGAGCAAAATTAACTAGCCCCTGCATTTGCATTACGAGATGGGAAACCCACAAAAACCATCTCGGAGCTAGCATCACACACTCGACACACTTGCGATTAGTTAGTAGGACACTTAGCGCAATACTGACTCGGATTGGCCTTACACATCAATCGACTGGGTCGATTAGTTAGTAGGACATACCTCGTTTTCTCGCTCAGTTCGGCCTTACACATCAACCACCATACACCCCTCACTCGTGTGATTAGTTAGTAGGACACTTAGCGCAATACTGACTCGGATTGGCCTTACACATCAATCGACTGTTTCGATTAGTTAGTAGGACATACCTCGTTTTCTCGCTCAGTTCGGCCTTACACATCAACCACCATACATCCCTCATTCTCATCCCCCCCCCCCATCTTCCCCCTCACTCAGATGTTTAAATTATTTCGCTGGTTTTGTTGTTTGATTTTAACTTTAGTCGGTTTGATGTAGAATTAATTTTACTCTTACGTGATAGTCTCTCCAGCGCTGTTATCCCTAACTCCATTCTCCATTTTCTAACTCTATTCTGAATACTTAACTCATTTCATCAACATTACTTCACTAACTCACATCCCACTGAAACTTCCCATTCTCAACTGTCCCCATTTACATTCAGATACTGACTGTCCCCGTCCTGGTCCCAAAAACTAACTGATTTTTAGAATTGTTTCTTTGCTGCTCTCAAAGTTCTCCCCTCCTCAAATTTTGTTGCTTAGACTTTATCTACTACCATATTTGGTCACAAAACCCATCCCTCTCTAACGTCAACGTAATTTCCCTGACTCTGCGCACTTGTTGTGTTTGCGTTCGTTAAACCCTGAACTGAATCTTTCTGTATGTCTTAGCATTTCTCCACGCGCCGGTACTTGTTTATTATTTTAAGGCGATGCTGCATTTGTTATTTCTTTCACATAAAAAAAATTTGATCGACTAATGTTATTCTCGTATTTACTGGATGTTGATTTTTCTTTATTATTTTCTTGGGTGATTTTTGTATTAATATTTTAATTTAATTTCGTCAAAAAATAATATTTGCACATGACCCCTACTGATCTATTACAAGTCTCTCTCAAAATGTACATCCGATATGTGGCAAAATGTCTGTGATCATTGTGAAAAACTTATTTCGGATGACTGGACAAAACACATGGGGAACCTTTCTTTTGAAACCATTCCTCCTTTTATTATTTCGCTTGGGGAATCTGGCTCAGAAAAAACATCAGAAGATTCAGATGCAGGTTCTCTTGACTAAATAATAAAAGTGGAATGAGGGCTTAAAAATTGTTTGACATGAAAATTATCAGTATCACAAGAGGGTGGGAATAAATTTGCAATTCTACAAAAAAATACTGAGGGCCAACAGAAGAGAGAATGACCAAAATTAAGGTGGATGGATGGAGTTGATCAAAATGTGTTAACGGGAAGACCCAAGCGAGAAATACAAATGGATGACGAAATAAGTTTGCAGAGCCGAATTCATTATATTTGTTATATACAATATTATTGCTGTGTTTGTATGTACAAAAACCAAGTAGTAAATTTTGTTAATCTTAAAACTGCATATTATTATCCTTTTATATCTGAAAATTTGTAAAACAGGCAACAGTGTAAGATCACAATAGTCAGAAATTATAACCTTAAAATCGAACATCTGACAGTGACATTTAAAAACCCTGATTTAAAACACAACCAGCCCCATTTACAATACTTAAACTGTCACTTTTCCATAGCTAGGCGAGATCCAGAAACAAATGGAATGGTGTATATATTCGATGAGAGAATATAATGAATTTCACTACATTTCCGTCTTGGATACCTCACCTCATCGCCCGGTTGACATTTTTAATTATCGACTGCCAGATTTGACAAATAATTTTCGTAGCAACGATCAAAACAAGGTGATAGGATTTCTATCACCGCTGTGATAACATGTATCTATGGAAATAAGCGATTCTGATTGGAGGGAATGTAGTCATGTGACGCTTGAGTTATATTCTCAATCAAACAACATTTTGTTTAACCATTCCAATGAATATATACAAGGAGTTTTTATTTTAAGTATACCTATCACAATTATATGCTGTAAATCTTCAGATATTCATTGTTTTTTTCAATGCGTTCGATTTGAAGCTTTAAACAAGTGTTTTCCACTACCAGATTAAGCATGAAGTAAAATTTCAGGTTTAGAAAAGCCTGAAAATTTGGTTTGGTTGTGTAACACTATTTTATCAACAATTAATCCAGAAACTGCGAAACTGTTGTCATTAACAACGACGATTGGTGCGTGTAATTTTCGAGCGTAAACTGTAAAATTTATGGAGTTTCATGACGCTTAACGTTGAGCGTGATAAAGGTTGGCTTAGATACGGAATATCAAATCGTAATTTACTGTTTTCTTTAAGGATAACGTGCTGTTAAACTTAACGTTTGAGGTACGAAATTAGGCCGAATATTAGGTTTTGTATAAATAAAAAAAGGACTAAAATAGTAAATACACTAATAAATGCTAGTATACGTTTAAAATTCCCTCCACGGAAAAAAGAAGTTTGGCAACGTTCAGCGCTTGGAATTCAGTTGTTTACTGTTGGCGCCAGATGGCGACAAAGTCGGGACCTTAAAACAACATGCAGTTGACTAGAAAAGGTTTTTGCATCCGAAAAGTGCGCACTAAGGGCAATTGCTCTAATAAAATGAATACATTTATGTTATATTTTCTATTTCTATCTTTACTATCTTTAGTTCGAAATTTAATAACCAGAATATAGGATTTAAAACCTCATAAGTGGTACCAACATGATTAAATATCGTTACATAGAAAATTAAATAGCACGACACTGGATAATCGATTAGGAACTTTGTTTTAATGAACTTATGTTGGCAGCATATGACAATTTCTTGACAGCAATCGAGTTTATCTTCTATTTGTAAATATTTATGTAAGTTTTTTGCAATAAACACAAAGTACATAGCATTTATTAATAACTTTAATCACAAACCGCACAAACAAATTTAAATCAAATATAATTGTAGGCTAATTCATCAGAAATTTGACCTAAATAATTCCTTTTCAAACAATACTTTAAATATTGTTTATGCATTTAAACAATTGATTTAGAATAATTATTTTGAAAAATTAACATTTTTCGGATATTTATGTATTAAAATGACATACATTTTCTTAGTTGTGGACAATTTTAATGGCTTTGTTGTTATCAGGTGAAATATGGAAGAATCAAAAGACGATCAACTTGAGCAAGAAGTTACCGTTGAAGTATTCCCTGACACAGTCACTGAAATCATTTACTTACCGGAAGATATAAACAGTGAGCCTACAAACTACGCCCCATCTGAAGAAGAATTGGAATCAACGGATAATACAGAATACCAAATTGGCTCAGTGGATACCACGAAAATGCCCTGCAGAGATCTAGTGCTTGATCAAACTGAAACATTCGTGCTCCTGTCGGCAGATAGTGATCTACTCAATTCCGTAAGTCTAACTGTTTACGACTGCAGCAAATGCGATTACAAAACCTCCACATATGATCAGCTCGAAGCTCACGAGATGCTTCACAAGGGCCAGCAGTGCGACGATTGTGGAAAGACATTTCCCAGAGCAAATTTATTATCGAGACACCACAGAGAAGAGCACGCAATTTACGTTTGTTCGGTCTGTAACACCGAATGCAGGGGGAGGAAGTATTACTCGTCGCACATCAGGATGCATGAGCAGAAAAAGTATATTTGCCATACTTGTGATGCTATTTTTCATACGGGGGGTTTGTTGATGAACCACATGGAGACACACGGGACTGTTATGTTATATGCGTGTAATAAGTGCGATGAGGCGTTTTCTAGCACGAGTGAGGTTAGCGTGCACCTGCGGCAGGTGCACACGTCGAAGAATAACAGGATAGATAATAAGAAGAGGGATGCTGATGGTAGATAATATTAGAAGAGTAGCAGCCGATTGTGTTCTTTGAAAGTCATTAGGTTCTAAGGAATTATAGTCATATTTATTTATATCTAGATATTGTTATCTATATTTAAATATCTAATTTTTTTTGTTGCAAGAAAACTGTATGGACATAATTGTAGTATAAAGTGAGGGTTATGATTTGTAAAATATTATAGGAAGATTACTTTTAGAATATCAAGACTTTGTTTCAATTATCGTTATTTTTTTAAACCTGATTTTAGTGTTCAATTGAATATTGTAGTGAAGAGTTGATTATGTTTTCAATCAGCAATAATAATATGTAAGCCGCAATATTGTTTTTCTAACAAATATTTTACAATATACGTAACAGTTGGTCCTAGTTGCACCAACAACGTTGAGTTTAAGCTAAACTTGAGTTCAGGATTATTCTAATGTCACTTTGTACTCGAATTCAATGTGTCTGGTGCAACTAGCCTTAAATTGTTATTTGCTGTAAATTGCAATAAACACATTATACTTAATTGAAATTCTAAATATTCCATTTTGCTATGACCAAGTTTGGTGATTAACACTTGGTATGTTTCATAGAGCAGGTAGACATCATCTACTCAATATGAAATTTATATTTTAACTAAAATAATTACTTTATATTTAAGATTTATTCTTTATGGAAATTATAGTAATGATAATCAAAAGTATTCATAAATATATGAATATACAACTTACTTTTGTAGTTTTATGCATGAAAGTAGAAATGAAGTCTTGATGAACATTTATTAGGTTGTACTAAAATAGTTACAATGTGGTTTTGTGAAAGGATAAAATAGGTTTAAACATTCATTATATTACATATTTTTTATTTTTTGAGTACAAAATATTTAAATAAATTTAATTTTACTTAGTAATATTATTATTCCGGCATTTCCCCACCTGGAACCAGCTGTAAAAAGAAATCAAACAGATTTATTAAAAGTAAACATATTGTTTGTTTGAATGTAAAAGTCACTAAGATTTTTTTATTTGTACGTACTTGGTGTATTTCAACTTTAAACCAACAAGATTTAATTATGATTAAAATTTAAACCTAATTTTAAAATGACAAAACAACTTTCCATCGTTATGTTGTTTCCATTGAGAAGAATTTGGTCCAATTTCGTTACTCTCCTGCCTTCGGGTGTGGTCTCATATTCCGTTACATCTTCCAAGAGCATGTTTACGAAGTCATCAAAGCCCAATAAAGACCCAACGATTTCTTTGTCATTTTTCATGATTATGTGAATACGTGATCCTATACATTTGTCCACCAATTCTTAAAAAAAATCAAATTGGAATTAAACACGCACACAGTAGATATACGCCATATAAAATTAATTCAATATTTTCTAATGTTGGCCACATCTAATAATTTTATTGAAACCTGGGGTGTGAAATATGCTCGACACCTTAAGGTTTTTAGTAAATCGCAAGAAAACTAAATGCATTCTAGACATCCACATAGGAGCAAAATATTAACACAAATGTGTTAATGAAAGTAAGCCAAGTAAACAGACAGCGTTGCAACTGTCAGCGAAGCATAGTGCTTAGTGTTGTAAATACGCACCACGGTGCAAAACTAATGGCGCGTGGATCCCGAAACCTGTTGACACGAAATGCGCAAATTTGTGCAGGTGATTCATTTCCCGAAATCGGCTTCTCGGCTACATTAATTGGCCCATCAAACTATTCCTTCTCTTATGCATTATTCAGCGCATCACACCATTTCTGTTCCTTCCCGCACTTTGGAATTAATCCTCAATATGGATTGGATTGGTTTTATTAGTGTCCTTTTGATTGATGGGCGCTTGGGTAACGAAAATTAAACACCACATTATGAAGATCACGTTGCTAATACTTGTTCAGTCCCCTTTTAGTAAATGTCTTTAATTATATGGGTATTCCATTAAGAGGTTCTATTTTAATTATTTAAAAACAATATTTTTTTAATAAAATTATGCCAAAATATTTATTTCAAAATACAAACTCCACGATTAGTTGTGGCCACCTCGGCTTCTTCTACAAATGACTATTTTTTTGAAAAAGTTTTGCATCACATTTTAGCATTTCAACTTTGGCTCTTATTTGACCAATAACCGCTCGAATATTTTCATTAAGCGCTTGAATTGCGGTAATATTCTTAGCTGACCTGGCGATACGAGTACGAACTGGCAAATTTACATTAGTCATTTGCCAATGTTGCACAAATTTAGTTATAAGTTTAATAATGGTACGGCGAGAAAGTGATTCATACGAATGCTGCGATCTGTCTAGGCAAAATTTTCACCATATTGATAATGAATTTTCACTATTTCCATACATTGTTGGAGCGTATATCATTCCATTTTCTGAAATCGTACACTTTTCACTTGAAAAGTGTGAAACAATCAAGGCCCTCTATTTAACAGTTTAAAAATACCAGGGAATTTAAAATGGGACCTCTTAATGGAAATCCCTTTATTTCCTTTAAATATAATGAGTATATGATAAAGCAAACATTTAAAATGAATCACTATTTATTATTTTAACAATTTGTTTGGATAAGCATTACATTATAATAGCAACGTTTCTCATATTTCATTAATTCCAAAGTGCACGAAGGAAAAGAGATGGTGTGATGTGTTAGAAAAAGTAACAGCTTAGAATAAATAATTTCTTTAACCCCTTAAGGATCAATTAATTTGAGATTTTTTCAATGAACAAAAATCATTTTTTTTTTAACTAGTTATTTTGAATACCATGACCAACTATGGACCTAGTATACTCTAAAACTATTAAGTATCCATCTAATATTATTTTTATGCCTCCTCCACACATAAATAAAAATTCCCCATTAAAATATGTAAACATTTGCCAATAGCCTTTGCCCATGCTAGACACGAGGCTGCACGTTAATGGGTTAAAATTCCATCATGCGCACATCACTTTTCTCAGATGCAAGTTTACTTTACTATCTAACCCACAGGTACTGTGGGCGTTTGAGACTTTTAGGGGGGGCAGCAGAAAACTCAGAGAAAATTAGGGGCGTATAATGTTACATTTTTAAATATAATCGTGGCAATAGCTGTTTCCAGGTACAAATTGTAGACTATTAGAAACACTAAATTGGTTAAATTAGATGAAAGTTTAACTTTTGACTGTGAGTAAAACACACATTTAAAGATATGACGAAACAAGTGAAAATCGATTAAATGTTATTCTCTCTGTTAATTAAAGAGATATTGAATTAAGATTGTAAACATAACCTAAATTAGTCTTTAGCAACACTAAACATTGATAGATTTTATACAGGGTCTCCCAATTTTTTTAGATATTGCAGTTATTTTGGTGGTTTCCAACTAGATTTTCTTGCTTTATTAAATGGTATAAAATCCAAGATAGCCGTCATTAGAAAAATTGAACTTTCTGGTGCAAAGGGGAGTGTGCAGTTCTGCACTGCACTTAGGCCTCATTAGGCCCATTGTGCCACCTCCCGTAGATCACCCATCCTCAGTTTAGCCAGCCCACCTTGTTTAGGTATTCTAGCATAGCTGAGGTGGGTAGATCTCTTATGTAGGCCATTGTAGGCCATCTATCACCCAATATGGATTCCCTGATTGACGATAGTGCTGGGCATTCACAAAGAAAATGCCATGCAGTCTCGTCTTCCATGCTGCAACCTCTACAGGATGGGGAGTCAACTATCCCCATCCTATAGAGGTGCCCGTTTAGTCCACAGTGACCAGTAAGGATGGCAGTTAAGCGCCTGAGATTCCCTCTAGCCAGCTGCAGGTACCGTTTCGCTGATCTCTCATTGGGATACACAAGTGTTTCCTTAGAGAGCTTGCAGCCCTCGATATCATCCCAACGTATCCTCAATTTCTCCAGGGCATTGGTTTGTAACATGTTACACAGGGAGAGAGGAGCTAACCGCACTAGCGGCTCCGGTGAGAGTAGATTCATCTCAGCCGCAGCTCTTGCCAGCGCGTCAGCTCTCCCGTTACCTGTGTCTGTATCATGCCCTTTCACCCAGCAGACTTCAATGTTGTTATGCATTGCTGCCTGTCTGAGTTTCCCGTGGCACTCTATTTCGGTCTCTGACAAAGCATAGGCTTTCTGCAGAGACAGAATCGCTTGTCTGCTATCCGTTAAGATAAGTATGGCGACATTTGTCACCTTGCGGTTTATGATGTACTCAGCCGCAAGTGTTATTCCCATCAGCTCCAGTTGCGTGATGGTTCCATGAATTCCCATCGGAACCTTTGCTTGGATTTTCAGGGTTTTAAAGAAAACTCCAAGGCCCGATCCTTCTCTCCTTTTAGATCCATCTGTGTAGATCCTTATAGCAGACTCTCTCATTCGCTTAGTGGGTTGAACAGTAACGTTGTAGGGTGTGTTCCGTATTAGTGTTGGTACAACTGTGTACAATCACAGAGTCGTGCGTGGTTTCAAACCCCAGGTTTTCCCCACTGCCCGACGACATTGCCAGAAGGCCCTTATAGCTTTGTCTGTTTTGATGTCGATGTGCGCTTTCCAGCTCAGTTTCCTGTCGAGAGTGATGCCCAGGTATTTCACCTCGTCGCTGTACTGCAACATCGTATTCAATAATTTTGGTGCTTTTTTCGACACCTTCCTTTTCTTGGTGAACAGGACCATCTCCGTTTTGGCAGGGTTTACCGATAGGGAGTGATCATTGCACCACCTAGAAACTATGTTTAGAGCTCCTTGCATCTGGTCGCATAGGGCGTCTTCAAACTTACCACATACTAATATGGCCAGATCATCAGCATAGGCTGTCACAAACAAGCCTAGTTGCTGAAATTCGTCTAGTAGGCTGTCCAGAACCATGTTCCATAATAGTGGTGATAAAACTCCTCCCTGAGGACAGCCTCTGTCAATTTTACAGGTTATACGTTCCCTTCCCTGTTCCACTGTGACTATACGATTGGCCAGTGCATTGCCAATCCATTCACACATTTTAGATGGTACTCCGCGCTTGCTTAGCGCGTTTCCTATCTTCGGTATGGTCGTTTTATCAAACGCACCTTCTATGTCAACAAAAACACCTAGGATGGATTCTTTAACATCCAATGTTCTCTTGATTCTGATCACTACACTATGCAGGGCTGAATCAGTGGACCTCCCCCGTGTGTATGCATGTTGTGTCGCCATCAGCGGCTGTCTGACTAGAGCTGATGTTCTTATTTGCCATTCACAAATCCTTTCCTGTGTTTTAAGGAGAAACGAGGAAAGTGTAATTGGTCTGTATGCCTTGGGAGCAGTATAGTCTGCTCTACCGGGCTTCGGTATGAAAACAACCCTGGCTCGTTTCCAGACCTTAGGGACATATCCCAGCGCCAAACTGGACCGAAACAGCATCATTATAAACTCAGCTAGTTCATCCCGTCCCCACTGTAGCAGGGCGGGAAAGATGCCGTCGGGTCCGGGTGCTTTAAAGGCGGAAAAGCTTGCAATTGCTCTAAGGGTGTTTTCTTCATTTATCACTTCATGAGCCAGTTCCCAGTCTTCTGGTATTGCCGAAGTGATTTCAACCACATCCCTAGATTGCGTAGATAGTAAAGTGCATCCAGGGAAGTGAGTCTTGAGCAATAGTTGCAGACTTTCATGGAGGTCGTCAGTCATGGTGCCGTCCTCCTTCTTCAGGACTCCCACAGATTGATGGTGGTCCTGTGATAGAGTCTTCTTAAGTCTGCTAACTTCTTGAGTGCTTTCAATCCCTTCGCAGAAGGCACGCCATGACGCTCTGTGACATTGCCTTATGAGCTTTTTGTACTCTCTAAGGCGGACCTTGTAGATGGTCCAGTCGGAGGCCTCTTTGGAGCGTTGTGCTCTATTGAATGCTTTCCTGGCCTCATCTTTTAAGGAGTCGAGATCTGGGCACCACCATGGGGTGGCCGTCCCTGTCTCAGGCCTCCTCTTAAGTGGGCAGAACAGTTTATATGCCCTAAGAATCTTTGCCTGCACTTCCTCCGCTAGGAGGTCTAGGCTGGCACAGTCCTTAGGGCATTGCTTCTTTATATCCTGCAAACCCTCACCAAGGTGCATACGGTATGCATCCTTATCCGTAAGTCTCGGATTCCGGTAAGGTTTGCTCGGACTCAATTTTAGGCCCAGTTGAAAAGTGATCCATCTGTGGTCAGACATGGACGCTTCCCGACTGACCTCCCATTTATCTATAATGTTAGAGATACCAATGGTAGCCAGTGTGATATCAAGCACTGTCTGGCCACGCGTGTTCATGAAAGTGGGTTCCGTCCCACGATTGAGTATTTCTAAATTATTACTAAACTAAATAGTCATGTAAAGACTTACCTCTTCTATCAGAAGCTCTGCTCCCCCATGAGATATGGTGTGCATTTGAGTCGCAGCCCATGATCAGTGGTAGTCCCTCCTTCCTGCAATACTCAACAAGCCCTTCCATTACCCTTGTAGGGGGCGGAAGGGTGGAGTCTCCAGGTAGGTAGACCGCCGCCAGAACTGCGTCTTTCTCTTTGCCCATCGCTCCACAAATTCTCACCACAGTAGTATCACCATCGGAGAGTTGTGGCAGCAGGTGAGCTTCTATTTGCCTAGGTGCGTAGGACACCCTGTATACAATTTATTTGTGTTTCTCGGATGTTATTTAGGGTACAATTCAAATTTCAGCTTATTATTTTTCTAATTAACAAAGTTATAGCAAAAAGAAATGTTTGCCGATTTTCACTTTTTTTGTAATATCTTGAAAACAAATGACGCTATATCAAATTTATTAACGTATTTTTATTTTATAATAAAAATAGAAACTTTCGTCTAATTTAACCATTTTTGTATCATTAATAGTTTTCAAAATCCCAATGGTGAGCACGATAAAGCAAACGAACGGTATGTGCGAAGAAAAAATACTCTTAGCAAAGTTTTTATATATTTAATAATAATAATAATAATTCTTTATTCCATTGACTGAACAGATACATATAGTTACATATATCGTACAGTATTAGAAGTGTCAAAAAAGAGAAATGTTACATAATATATATAAATTAGTTTCTTATAATTATGTTATGCAATAAATATTATTTGATAATATGATTTATATCATAATATAATTTTTCTAAGAGAAAGGTTTTTAAGCTCTTTTTGAATTTGTGAATAGATTTAATTGATTTTATATCATTCGGCAAATTATTATATAATTTAGGCCCTAATACATTTGGTGACTTTTGTCTTATATTAAGCCGGCAACGTTCTACATACATATCACCAAGTGTCTAGTGTTGTACGAATGAATGTCACTATGTTTAGTAAAGTTATGTTGATTTTCACGTGTGAATAATATTAATTCGTACATCACCAGACAAGGGTAAGGCAAGATTTGAAATTTCTTAAAATAAGGCTTACAAGAATGTGTTGGTTGCACCCCTGCCATTGCTCTAATTAATAATATAAAAACCAGAACTCGCACACCCACCAAACTCTACATCATTGTAATGTTTAAAAAGTGTTTTGACAAAAACATAAAAATATACAGGGTGCTCCATTAAAAAAAATCACATTACGTCCTTCAATAGATGAAAACGACTACAAAAAAATTGCTAAGAGTACTTTTTCATCGCACGTATAGTTTTGTCAGAAATCCGGTGTCCCAACCCTGTATACTTAAGAGACATGTTGTACATTAAATTAACACAAAACAAAGCGATTTGAAACCTCTCGTCAGGTACTCTTAATATCAACAATGATAACATCGAGCCTGTGAAGAAGTCCTCACATTTAGGTACAGTCATAAACAAAAACTGGTACCGGGCAGTTGAAATACGTTGCAGGGGACACAAGCTTAGAACTAAAGATCAGAATGACTTAATGTTATGCATTCCCTGTACTGTGCCCAGAATGAAAAGTCAAAGCTATTAAAATGTGGATCTTTCAGCGTATTTTACAAATCCTATTAACACAACACGTTATAAACTTGTTCTCAGAAGAATGGCAAAAGAAAAGAAAGAAAAACACACCATCAAGCAACGTAAGCTAAAATACTTGGGCCACGTGATGACGAACAAAAAAACCATATTCTACAACTTATAATAATAATAATAATAATAATCGTTTATTTCTCAGCAGAATAAATTCTATTTACAGAGAAAAACACAGTTTTTTTTAAAATATACTAACTAAAAATTAACATTAATACTAAAAATAAACATTAATACTAAAAATAAACATTAATACAAAATGGTAGAAATAAAGTAGAGCAGGGTAGAATGCATTCTTGGCTTAAAAACCTGAGAGAATGATTAGGTCTCACATCTATTAAACTGTTCAGATAAGCAGTGGATCAGGTCTGAATAGCTATTTTGATAGCCAACCTCTGATTGAATTTTGTCTTTAAGCGCTAATAACATATTCACTTCGATCTCTGATCATAACCTTCTTCGACAAAATATATTTACGCATGGTAAAAACTTAAATTTAAAAATCATCAATACCAAACACATAACCTTACTCTTTGCAATAATAAAATTATAGATTATTCACGTACCCAAAGGTAACAAAGTAGATGAACTCACTGGCATCGTACTCATCTTGTATATAAGATTTTAAAACAGTTTTTACTTGGTTAAAGATAATTAATGTATGAATAAAATTAAGGTATTTTAAAGCACTTTCGTTTGTAAACACTTTGACATGAAGTTGGCTATCAATGCAGAGCTCCATCGCAAAGCGCGCAAATCCCCCAGATTAAACAAAATGGATAGATGCATATCCCTATATTCAGTAATGCGTAAGACAAAGAGAAGTAAGTAGTGGTGAATGAATAACAATTTGAGGATGTGTAGTTTTTTGCAAGATTTTTTTGTGGAATTACGCCGACCTCACGAATTTCTTTAAATACAGGTCGTGGATTTTTTTCTACGCTGTTTTAAAAGATGAAAAATGAATGGATGATTAAACTTTACGCACTTTTGATTCAAGAACAGTTGGTATGGATAAAATACGTGCGGTGAGGAAATATACGCGTGGGAAATGTGTATGAGGGCGATGGAAACACAGTGGGGGCCTCGTTTACCCCCCTTCGCACTCCCATTGGCGTGTACCGCGTTCAGTCAGTTTTCAACACGGCAAGATGGAAGTTGTGTGTGTTTGTAGCTTTAAGTTTGTGTTTTTATAATTAAAATAGACGTAATTTTAAGTGACTTAATGTGTAATCTCGTGACAATAATACTCAACGTAGCGGACTCTTTGGATTTCCCACCAAGTAGCGCCCGTGAATAGGTGAGTTCGGTATTCCCACACGTTTTTACCGAGCGAGAGAGGTTAATTTCGCTGGGGGGATTCTATTTAAGGGAACTCGTAAACACAACACCCTCGAAAAAGTCGCGTTTAGGTGGAGTTTAAAAGCCCCCCTTTTCGGCGAGTTTGTTTCGAGTTTCGTGAGGAATTCCACTCTCGTTGCTTTCCCGTTAGTTAGGATGTAGCTACAGTTATAACAAGCATCAGAGGAAGAGATGAGTCTTTAAATGATATACTTGCATGTAAAATGTGCGAATTAAATTTTATTAATCCAGCGTTGTTTGTTTATGTTTGCTGGATTGCCATGCAGCGATATCGATTATGGTTGTTATTGCACTATGATCCCGGCCCCGTTTTTGAATTTCACATATTTTTGTGTCCACCTTTGCGAATCGTGTTATAAATACATATTCTGTGTTCTCTCCTGGTTTATGTCAACAGCCTTCAGTTTCGCGAATTAAAGCGGACTAAATTTACAGCGTACTGTGGGTAATGTAAATTCTAGTTAATTAAGAGGAATTCGCCGGTTTGTGATTATAATTGGAATGTAGTTTGGTGTGTTTATTTAAATTTTCAATTGTAAATCGATTAGAATCTGTTTAGTTGTTGATAACAGTTAAAGATTCTTTTATTTGGTATACTATTTAATTGATGATAATAGATAAATAAGACGAGCACTTAAATGTTCTTTAAATCAACTGGAATTTTGGTACAAATTTCAAAATGCACATATCAGTGATCTACGTCACTGATATGTGTAGGGGGGATTTAGGGGATTAATCCCCCCAAGAGTCCTCAAAAAGAGAAAAATGAAATGAAAAGCTTCTTCTCTGTTAGCGATTTATTTTGTTATAATTTTTATTTTGTTTTTATGTACATTTAAGTGAAAAAAGAACCAGTTAATGTACTTGTTTTTGTAAAATTTTAGAAAAATAATTTTATGAAACAAAATATTAAGTCAAATCCTCCCCCTCATTGCACACAACTATCTATGGCACTGGCACATATGAACATACAAGGAATTTTCGTTTAAGTATACATATCACTATAACACGTTGTAAATGTTGAGACATTCGTTGATTTTATAAAAGCGTTAAATTTAGAATCTTAAAATTGCTTTAGATTTAGTGATTCCAATCCTAATCCCAGATTAAACACTGAACTGATTTAAAGTTCACAATATACTGATTTTCAGGATTTTCTTAACTCGGAAATTTACTTCATGTTTAATCAAGGAATGTAAAGATACGTTAGAAGCTTCAAATAGAATGTTTTTTATAAAAAAAAACCGAATGAATTAACATTTACAGCGTATACATCGGGATAGGTATACTTGTCTCATATAAATAATATTTTTTTGTGGCATTTGGGCAAATTATAAATTGTGCAAACAATAAAATTCTTTATTTTTTTCAAATGTTAGTTTTGCTAAATTGTCTATCAAGAAGGCTGTGAAATGTTATTTTTTTCAGTATATTGATATGATGCAGTTTAAAGTGTAATTGTTGAACTGTCTGTATATGAATAACGTGCAGGAATTGTCGCGTTTGTTTGGTATATTTCAAATTGACAGGTGGGCAGTTTGTTCGCTCGTGTGAGTCGCAGTTTGTAATGTGAGGTCGACACCTCCGTTCAATTTATGAATTTCAATGGCCAAATGGCCGAGCCGATTTCCTTAAAACGGCCGGCCCGATCTAATTTGCCCGTTAATTAAAACGGCCGTTTATTTATGGACGCCCATTAAGGCGAACGTGCAACGACGCTGTTTTTTCGCTTCAAAATTAATTGCGGGCTTTCTTTAGTAAAAATTGCATTCTGATGAACTTTTAAGTGGTGGATTTTAATTTGATACAAATTATTTAAAGATAATACCCGGTGTAAACAAAATGGGCAGTTTGTTTATTGTTTCAAAAATGAGTTTGGAATTTAGTATGGTTATACTAAATAAAAATTTAAGTTTAGTGGTGTCCTTTTGGGATGCAGTAAAAATTAGCTAAATTCTTCAAAAAGTTACAAATATAGCGAAAATCTTATTATATTAACCCATTAGGCGCATATACGGAACATTATTAATTTTATGTTAATTCAGTTACTTAATAAGTTAATTTGATATATTATATTTTTTGACTTGACTTAAAAATGCATGAAGAAAAACGTAAATATTTTGTTATTTAAATGTCTCGATTATTACTCATTTAAAAAAAAAATGTTTTCAGTGTATTTCTAACTTCACAATATTTCAGTGTTTTTCAGTGTGAGGGTCGCGCAGCGACCCGAGACAAATTTTCTACGCGGGGCTTTTCTAAACTCGAAATTTTACTTCATGCTTAGTCTGGGAGTGGAAATACTCGTTCTAAACTTTATATTGCACGTTTTTATACAAAATCGACGAGAGCCTTACATTTACAGCGTATACATTATGTATATTTAAAAGAAAAATGCACAGTATATAATTCAATAAGTCATTCGTAGTAATCAGTAAAAGAAGTGTAGAATTTGACTTAAAATCAACTTTTAGAGTTAACTCTATAATTGCTCGGCCGTTAATGGGTTAACAAAAATCTCAGCGCAATTAAAACTGATGAAAATCATTAAAATTGACGTGAGTCGAAACTAAAAAAAAAAAATGGTTAGAAAATCATTATATTTTAAATGAACGAAGAAAATGTCTGAATTAACAAAGTCATAAAAGTTAATAAGGAGTTTTAGTTTATCGTTTTGCAAAATACGGGAATGCTAACGTCTACGCTAAACTTGCTTGTTGTCTGGTAACCGACTGCGTTAATGGACAACAAGCAAGTTTAGCTTAGACGTTAGCGTTACCGTATTTCCTAAAACGATAAACTAAAACTCTCTATTGTAAAAATGTACACTTTCACAAGTAAGGCTAGGATTTTTTAAAATTTAAGTACCTGTTCTAATATTCATTCGAAAACACATTTAAATTATTCGAATATTGAAACATTTGATTATTAGAATGACTTGAATATATAAATGTTTGAATATTTGAGTATTTGAATATGGCTCTGAATGAATATTTGAATACATAAATCTGCAAAATGTCCAACCATAATCGAAACGTGTATCAAATATTTGCTTTATTGTTTGCCCACATTTTCTATTTGGGTATTAGAATATTTTAATATAATCTTTAATGAATATTCGAATACTTAAATTAGAGAGAATTTGAGCCTTAATAACTACATGTATCAAAAATGTGCGTTACAAATTGTCCACTGTAACGAAACAAATATTAAAAGTGTTTTACACGCTCGGCGCGTGAAATAAATATTTCGAGTTTAGAAAAGCCTGAAAATATTTACTTCATGCTTAATCGAGAATTGGAAAACCCCTGTTAAAAATGTACAGCCTTTAATGACAACACCAGATTGTAAAGAATGAACAACAAGATAATTAACGAAACTCATAAAGAATATGTAAATAACTACAGTTTGTGTTTTTTTCCATTTTCTTTAGAAAATTAGTGTTGTCAATAAAGGTTCTAATAGCTGTCTAACAAGTGTTTTTCACTCCTTGGTTAAGCATGAAGTAAAATTTCGAGTTTAGAAAAGCCTTAATATTTTATTTCATGCGCCAGACGTATAAAACAGTGATTTCAAGCGAAGTTATTATTAAGGCTGATAATTTTTTAAATTGAAGTATTCAATTATTCATTCAAAAACATATTTAAATTAAATTTCAAAGTTCCAATATTTAAATATTCGTTCAAAAAATATTCGAATGATTAAATATTGGAATATTCAAATATTTGGATATTCGATTAATCAAGTTTGTGAAAAATGTTGTTATTGATATACCGGGTGTTGACTTGGCGGACGCAACATAGGAAATCCCATGTAAATTTTGAAATGTTTAAATTTTGGCTCCCCTATTTATTTTAGAAACAAAATGTATTTACCTTTTTTGTAGAGGGAAAAATTCTAAATTCATTCGTGTTAACGTTTATCACTTTACGTTTATCTAAGTTAAAATAATTAAGAAAAAGTAATGTGATTTTATAAAAAATAATGACATGCCATGGAATTGATACAACAATTGCGGATGTCAAAATAGCAAAAGATATCGCAGTCACTTGATTAAAGTAAATGTTTTCGAAATGATTTACACTATGCAAGAAAAAATCCCAGACTAAGCATAAAGACTAAGCATGAAGACAAATTTTCTGGGCTTTTCTAAACTCGAAATTTTACTTCATGCGCCACGCGTATAAAACACAGATTTTAAGTGAAGTTCGAATATGCATAAATTTGACAATATTAAAGTGTTTTATACGCGTGGCGCATGAAGTAAAATTTCGAGTTTAGAAAAGCCCAGAAAATTTGTCTCGGGTCGCTGCGCGACCCTCGACAAATTTTCACGGGGCTTTTCTAAACTCGAAATTTTACTTCATGCTTAGTCTGGGAGTGGAAAACACTTGTTTAAAGCTTTAAATTGAACTTAAAAAAAAAAACAGGGAATATCCGCAATTGTTGTATCAATTCCATAGTATATCATTATTTTTATAAAATCACATTACTTTTTCTTAATTATTTTAACTTGAAGAAATGTAGTGTTAAGTCTGAACATTCATAAATTTAGAATGTTTCCCTCTACAAAAAGTGAAATACATTTTCCCTCTAAAATAAATAGGGAAGCCAATATTTGAACACTTTAAAATTAACATGCGATTTCCTATGTTGCGTCCGCTAAGTCAACACCCGGTATAAGTATATCGTGCGTTTTATTTAAGTATGACCATAGGGATTTACATGGTAAAAATTGTATCCGATGGTAACTTTTGTTATCGTACAAATTTTAAACATGTTTCTACGAAATGTTCATTGTCAGAAGGACATAAACATGTTAGATTTCTTTATTTTTGTTTTTAAAGTTGAAATTAATAACACAAATAATTAAGCCGAAAATTCACCTTGGCGAAAATACAACAAAATGTTATAAAACCGCAAGAAAGTTTGTTAAAAAGGGGGTTTGACCGTGTAAATTGTGTATGTTCAGATTTCCGTTCCAGCATTATTATAAGATAATATTTTTCAAATTTTATTTTACAGAGACAAGTATTGAAGTTTCGTAACGAAACGGGACAAATAGATTCTTTTTAACTTTTTTATATTTTTAACAAAGAAATAATTTTTGTTTGAACTTGTATTTCCATATAAATGCTATGTTATTTTATTTCGAAATAGACCTAAAAACATAAATTATTTCTTCGTTAAATAAAAAAGTTTAAAAAAATCTATTTGCCTCGTTTCGTTACGAAAGGTTCAACTCATGTCTCTGTAAAAGAAAATTTAAAAAATATATAATAATATATATATAATATGAACATACATAATTTACATGGCCAAACCCCCCTTTTAACAAACTTTCGTGCGATTTTATAACATTTACTTGTCATTTTCCGCAAGGTAAATTTTTGGCTTAATTATTTGTTTTGTAGAAAACTGTTTGATTTATTGATAAAAACAAAAAATCGTTTTAAATTTGTACGACAACAAAATTTAACATGGGGTGTAATTTTTACCCTATGGGCATACTTAAATAAAACGCACAGTATATTTACTATTTATTCGTATTCGAATCCCGGCCTTGATATTTACAAATGGTGGATGCGCCGGGTTATTGCTAGAAATGTTATTGCTAGAAATATTATTGCCAACGTTACATAAACAGTGATTAGGATTAAACTGTCGCTTACATGTATTCGGATAAATTAAACAATAATGCCCAGTTTCCAATAAATTTTGAGGGATTTTACCTCACAAAAGCCTTTATGCTATTGTCGAAGGTTGACGAATAGCTGTAAAATATCAAAATATCTTCACATGAATATGCAGTTCGCGAAAAAATGTTTCGTAAGTGGACTGACAATCTTTCAATTTTAACTTCGACTCTTGCAAAAAGTTGCCAAACTTTAGAAAAAAAACTATGCAACGATGTATTTAAAATATCAAAGGAGCCCGGAACTATAAATAGGAAAGAATGAAATGACAAGGCAACGCGAATTCCTGACGAAACAGTTGGTAAAGCCGAATGGGGGGAAATTGAAGCCTTTAACGAGCGTTTCTAATCCTAGATAAAGCATGAAAAAATTTAGAGTTCTTCTCTAAACTCTAAATTTTAAACATTTTAATTTTTTAAACGCTGCATATTATTTTTTACGATTTAGATATACAGAGAGTATTTCTTTGTAGTTAACATATCTTAATTTACTGTATACGTAAATCTTCAGATATTCGTTGTTTTTACAAATATTTCAAATTGAACTTTCAAACGCGTGTTTTCCACTCCCAGATTAAGCATGAAGTAAAATTTCGAGTTTAGAAATGCCTGAAAATTTGGTTTGGTCGCGTTGTTTTAAAATAGTTTAATTTTAAGTCTTAAACGAGTGTTTTCCACTCCCAGATTAAGCATGAAGTAAAATTTCGAGTATAGAAAAGCCTGAACATTTGGTTTGGTTGCATAGCGCGTAGCGCTACGCGACCAAACCAAATTTTTAGGCTTTTCTATACTCGAAATTTTACTTCATGCGCCACCCGTATAAGACACTGGTTTTAAGTGAAGTTCAAAATATTCTACTAAAGCAGTATGCTAAAAACGTGTATTCTGAATATCACATCACATCAGTGTTTAGTACGCGTGGTGCATGAAGTAAAATTTCGAGTTAAGAAAAGCCTGAAAATTTGGTTTGGTCGCGTAGCGCTACGTGCTACGCAACCAAACCAAATTTTCAGGCTTTTCTAAACTCGAAATTTTACTTCATGCTTAATCTGGGAGTGGAAAACACTCGTTTAAGACTTACAATTAAACTATTTTAAAACAACGCGACCAAACCAAACTTTCAGGCTTTTCTAAACTCGAAATTTTACTTCATGTGCCACGCGTACTAAACACTGATGTGATGTGATATTCAGAATACACGTTTTTAGCATACTGCTTTAGTAGAATATTTTGAACTTTACTTAAATGCAGTGTCTTATACGCGTGGCGCATTAAGTAAAATTTCGAGTTTAGAAAAGCCTGAAAATTTGGTTTGGTCGCGTAGCGCTACGCGACCAAACCAAATTTTCAGGCTTTTCTAAACTCGAAATTTTACTTCATGCTTAATCTGGAAGTGGAAAACACTCATTTAAGACTTAAAATTAAACATTTTTAAAACAACGCGACCAAACCAAATTTTCAGGCTTTTCTAAACTCGAAATTTTACTTCATGCTTAATCTGTTAGTGGAAAACACTCGTTTAAGACTTACAATTAAACTATTTTAAAACAACGCGACCAAACCAAACTTTCAGGCTTTTCTAAACTCGAAATTTTACTTCATGTACCACGCGTACTAAACACTGATGTGATGTGATATTCAGAATACACGTTTTTAGCATACTGCTTTAGTAGAATATTTTTAACTTCACTTATAACCAGTGTCTTATACGCGTGGCGCATGAAGTAAAATTTCGAGTTTAGAAAAGCCTGAAAATTTGGTTTGGTCGCGTAGCGCTGCGCGCTACGCGACCAAACCAAATTTTCAGGCTTTTCTAAACTCGAAATTTTACTTCATGCTTAATCTGGGAGTGGAAAACACTCGTTTAAGACTTCAAATTAAACTATTTTAAAAAACAAACTATTATCGGAAATGTTACAGCTCATGCATACATGTACATATGTATATTTAAAAGAAAAATTCCCAGTATGTTTACGAAATTTTAGTGGTGGCAAATGCCGAAAGGGTTAAAAGAAATGATTGAACAAAAATCACAAATTTTAAATAATTATTACTATTTTAAATAAAATCGTTCACACATCGCAAAATTTTACAAAAACTTTACTAAATTGTGAAAATTGGGACAAATTAACAGAAATGAAAAAATGTACCTAATCAACAAATATGTAAACTTTTAAACGAGTAATTGATTAGTGGAATTTAACCTACATTTTGAAACTGTCTTTAAAAGATAATTGCCCCCCCCCCCCCCCCCCCCCGAAATTGCTCTCTGGATCTGCTTCTGATGTTAAATGCATTACATTTTACGGTATTAAGTTTTTCTCTAAAATGTCATTTCATTTTTGTTGTATGGACATTTGAATCCGCAGCAATTTAATCGTAATCACCCTTTACCTGTGCATTAACAATTATAGTTGAAATAATAGAAATCATAGACAACTATATGTGTTTGATGTGCTTAAACCCCCCTATCCCCTCCTTCCAGGCTACAACTATGATTGGCGGTGGTCTTTTGTGATACATTGAATGGAATAATTTATGATATTATTATATATTTAACATTCGAACATTAAATTTAAATTTAGCATCTCATTTTGTATTCGAACAGAACTCCCTTGTCATTACAGTTAATATAATACCCTGCTTATTCGAACAGTAACGACAAGGAAGCTCTTATTTACATCATTTCACAGTGATGATGCTCCTCGCTGATATCCTATCAACTCCTCGCGCCATGTAGAATATAATTAATTAAACCTTAAGACAAGCGAAATGTTCATCTAGTTCAACCCGTCGCGCAGTAAACTTCCTTGTTACATCGAGGAGGGACAATCTGTTACCGAACGTCTCCTTGTCAATTTATGAGGAATTTCGGTCCCTCGGATTGTTATTGCGTCTGGAGTGAATATGCGGCATTGGTTGTTACGCCATGGACGGCTGGTAGGTACCAACCGGAGGGACTTGATTAAATCCGATTGAAGTATCGATTCCGCGACATGGATGGGGTGCAACTATACGTGTTGTATTAATTACCCTTTTGGGATGCTCAGCGGTTAGCCTTTCAGAGCTCTCTCTGGTTGTAATCAGATACACCGATAGCAGTGGAATGGAGTACACGAGGATATGTGTACCTAGCATGTGCTTTGGTTTACATGTAAATGAGGTTTACACGCACGGAATCATTCATCGACTTTTTGAAAATTCGATTCATTTCCTTCATATCGAACATATTTATACTTTTAACAAGTGTTTCCACTTCTTGATTGTGCTTAAACAAAGTCACAAATTAAATTTGTAATATAACGTAAATTAACCCATTATCGGCCGAGCCCTCATTGAGTTAACCCTAAAAGTTGATTTTAGGTTAAATTCTGCACGTCTTTTATTGATTTCTATAAATGACTTATTATATTGTATACCTACTGAGAACTTTTCTTTTAAATATGCATAATGCATTCATTTTTATAGAAGCGTTCAATTTAAAGTTTCGAACGAGTGTTTCCGGTTCCAGATTAAGCATGTAGTAAAATTTCGAGTTTAGAAAATCCTGAAGCGGATTTTCAGGCTTTACTAAACTCGAAATTTGACTTCATGCGCTACGCGTATTTAACACAAAAAATACTGAAATATTGTAAACAAATGAACCTGACTTGAAATCAATGTCTTATATGCGTGGCGCATGAAGTAAAATTTCGTGTTTAGAAAAGCTTAATAATTTGATTTTGTCGCTCCGCGAAGCAGACTGACTAAACCAAATGTTCAGGCTTTTTTAAACTCAAGTTTTACTTCATGTTTAACCTGGGAGGGAAAAACACTTGTTTAAAACTTCAAATTGAACTCTTTAAAAAAACAGCGAGTATCTGCAGATTTACAACATACAGGGTGTTGATTCAATACATAGGGATTTAACGTGTAAATCGCATTTATGCATTTTCCTGCTTCCACAAGAGTCTAAGGTGTCAAATTGTTTAGAGGGAATGGCAAAGCTATACTGATGAGAGATAAATCTCGAAAGGCGTCTATAGATGGCCTGAATAATTTGACCCAAATTGTTACATTTGCAGTAGGTTACTGTATGTAACAGCAAACACTTGTTGTATAATTCAATGTCCGTCGGGGTATTAGCCCGGGAAGTAGTTGTTTCAATGAGTGTTTGATATAGTCTTTGTAAGACTAACTTGTTGTAGATTGCGAAAAGAATCGCACTTTTAATGTTTGAAGTATTCTGCAACCAAGAATTGGCAATTTCATTTATACTTGAATAATTAATATGTAATCATTCTTATAATTATTGAGGAACAATAATTAATCAATAGAAAACGTGAATTTGTTCAAAATAATGTTCATTGTCTTTCTTGAGCACTTCTACGAAAATATTATCCTCTAATAACTACGAAATTTTTACTCAAAGTTCTGAATTCTATTGTGCCAAATATGATATAATTTCCTTGTTTTCTCTCTTAAAAGTCACCTATTTTTAGACGTCTAAATCTTTAAAGACTTCTTTTATTGCAGCTGTGAATACTTTTATTGAGATAGTATTTAGTCTGTTTTGGTGTTTATTTGAACTTGCATAAAACGCGTTGTCGTAGATGTTGTTTATGAGGCTTGAATATCTTGAGTCTAGTTTCGCTTTATCTAAAGCTCTCAGAAATGACCATATTTCAACGGAGTCAAATGCCTTTTGGTAGTCGACAAATGCGATTGTATTCGTTGCTTTTCTCAATGAGGGTCCGTACTGTTTAAAGGTGGTCCGTGGTGCTGAATCCCTTTTAAAATCCAGCTTGTTCGGTTGGTTGATGGAAGTCCAACTTTTTTGGTTACTATTTTAGTAAGGAGTTTAAATAAGTGTGATAGTAAGCTTATGGGTCGGTAGTTTTTTATGTTATTTTTGTTCCATTTTTTGTGTACGACGATAGCTTCTGCGTTTCTCCGCCTGTTTTGGGTTGACCCTTCTATTATACATGTACTTAGAAGGATTCGCACGCTTTCTTGCAGATCTCCTCCCATAACCAACAAGATGCTACTCGTTGGTTATTCGATCTTTGCCTGGGAATTTCCTGTTATTCAATTATTTTAGAGCTGTCTGTAGTTTTTGACGGTCTATTTTAGGCATTTCTTCTGAACCTACATTTTTAATTTCGCATCTATGATATTCGTAGTTCTGTGGAGTGGAGCTATAAAGTGTTCTGTATAAATCTTGTATCACCTCTTTGATTTTTTCTCGGTTCCTTACCGTGGTGCCTTGTTTGTTTTTCATTTTTGTTTATTTTGTTGTCACTTGAGCCAATTTTGATTTCAAGAACTATGTTTTTGTTGTCCTCGATGGTGTCTTTTATGGCTTTTGTATTGTACTCTCGAAAGTCTTTCCATATGGTCTTGTTTATGACTTTGTTTAATTCATTTTAATGTTCAAGTTCTCGTTTCATAATTCTTATTTGTTTCATTAACTCTTGGATTTGTTCGTTTAATTTACTTGTTTGCTTTTTGCTTTGTACATACCCTCTTTGTTGCTGTTTGTATGCTTCGCGTAATGTACTCGTAGAGTTCTTCTATTCCCATTTTAGCAAGCTTATATGGCTCCCCTAGATTTTTGCTGAGCATGCTTTGGAACTGGTCTATGTTTTTACTTATCATATCTGCAGTAGGGTATCTTTATTTCTTAAGTAGTTTGTTTCTCTTAGGTTTTATAATTATCTTGATAGATGCTCTGACGAATCGGCGGTCGCTATTGGTATCGAATCGATTTAGTATGGTGACGTCTTAACAGATATTCTTTTTATTTGTGATAGTATAGTCATTTTGTTTTTCACGTTGTTTGGGCTTCTTTACTCCCATTTTCTTTGAGGTGCTTTTTGGAAGAATGTATTCATGCAAAATTGATTTTCGTTTCTGCAATAGTCGATTAGCGTTTCTCCTCTGATGTTTCTTACACCCAGTCCAAACTTGCCTATATTTGGGGTGGTTATTTGGGGTACCTACTTTCGCATTACAGTCTCCTATTGTTATTACGAATTTAGCGTTTTCAAGTATCGTTATGTCTTTGTATAACTGTTCTGCTTCGTCGTCTTCTGCAGTGCTAGTTGGGGCATATATTTGGATAACCTGTAGGCTGTACCTTTTGTTGAGCTTTAGTAGGACCCGGTATGATCCATTTTAATTTATCTACTAGAATATCTCGACAAATATGCATCGTACAAAAAACGTCTTGAAAAAAAGTTTATTGGTTTCGAGGAGGCCATCCGATTCTATGAAATTTTCTCCACCCCCACCCCTCAAGGGCGAGAGGAGAGGGGCAACTTTGAAATCTTAAATAGGAACCCCTATTTAGAAAAAAAAACCTGGGATAAAACCTACATCATTTTGGTGTAGAATCCGAATCTTCAGGATTCTACACCAAAAAGGATGTAGGTTTTATACCAGTTTTTTTTTAATTCATGGTAGATGGCGCTATAGTCGCAAAATGAAAACGTTCCCCGTATACCCCGTCGTGAGTCCTTGTATGAAAAAAAGTATGTAAAGTTTACTTCTATAGTTTTTTAACCCTGATAGATGGCAGTAGAATCGTCAATATTAGATTTTTTTCAAAAATGAAGCTCCGCTTCGCTACGTAACGAAATCAAACTGTCAGGCTTTTCTAAACTCGAAATTTTACATACAATTCGATTTTTGCTAAAAAAATAATATTATTTTATTGGTACCGAAAATTCCTTATTTTTTTCTACGGTGTGTATGGTATTTTTTAATTTTTTAGGCCGACGGAAAGTATTTTTTTTATGCGACAAAGTTGAAAAAAAATCCCATGTTAAGATACCGACGAGAAGTTGGCCACACATTCCAGCCACGGATTCTGGCGCCTCCACCATCTCACTAATTATGAACAATCTCATTAATTCATTTTCAAAATGTCTTCACTAATTGTTTAATCAATATATCTAGAACGATTATAAATGATCAGAAAGTAAAAACTCTTGTTTGTTATATTTTTAAACAATATGTCGTTACTGTTGTAGATATATTGTTTAAACAAGCAGTGATGATAATTTGGCAATAAAGTATGTGCCTTGGGAGATATGATTTTTTTAAATTTGGTATGGGTGGTGGCCATACGCTAACAGAAATATATTGTTTAAAAAATATAACAAATGAGAGTTATAACTTTCTGATCATTTATAACTGTCCTAGATATATTGTTTAAACAAGCAATGATGACAATTTGAAAATAAAGTATGTGCCTTGGAAGATATGATTTTTTTTAAATTTGGTATAGCAAATGAGAGTTATAACTTTCTAAATATTTATTACTGTTGTAGATATATTGCTTAAACAAGCTGTGATGACAATTTGGCAGTAAAGTATGTGCCTTGGGAGGTATGAATTTTTTAAATTTAGTACGTGTGGTGGCCATACGCGAACAGAAATATACTGTTTAAAAAATATAACAAATGAGAGTTATAACTTGTGGTCATTTATAACAGTTCTAAATATATTGTTTAAACAAGCAGTTATGACAATTTGTCAATAAAGTATGTGCCTGGGGCGATATGAATTTTTTAAATTTGGTATGGGTGGTGGCCATACGCTAACAGAAATATATTGTTTAAAAAATATAACAAATGAGAGTTATAACTTTCTGGTCATTTATAACTGTTCTAGATATATTGTTTAAACAAGCAGTGATGAGAATTTGTAAATAAAGTATGTGCCTTGGGAGATATGAATTTTTCAAATTTGGTATGTGTGGTGGCTATACGATAACAGAAATATATTGTTTAAAAAATATAAAATGAGAGTTATAACTTTCTGATCATTTATAACTGTTCTTAATATATTGTTTAAACAATCAGTGAAGATATTTTGAAAATAAAGTATGTGCCTTGGGAGATATGATTTTTTTAAATTTGGTATGTATGGTGGCCATATGCGCGACATATTGTTTAAAAATATAACATACAAGAGTTTTTACTTTCTGATCATTTATAATCGTTCTACATATATTGATTAAACAATTAGTGAAGACATTTTAAAAATAAAGTATGTGCCTTGGGAGATATAATTTTTTTAATGAGATTGTTCATAATTAGTGAGATGGTGGAGGCGCCAAAATCCGTGGCTAGAAATGTGTGGCCAACTTCTCATCAATTGTTAAGATAGCCATAGATTTTCCATCCACGGATTTTCCCGGCGCCTCCACCATCGTATGTAAATGAATATAAGTGTCTTCATAATTTAAGGCAGATTATTATTAAAAGAATTAGAACTAAAGTAATACCAGTCCTAAAACTACAGTACATCTACATTTTTTGTTATCGCGCTTAAATTTATTTTCGTATATGGGCTTAGTTAAAAACAAATAAAACAATATTTGATGCATTTCCTTCGGAATTAATCCAAATAAATTCTTTTAAGCGTCTATCCAGAAATCGACGAACACGCATCGTGCTACGAAATAGCAGATATGTGGCTGTTCCTTATCAGCCGGTTATCAACCGTTGCTTAGAAAGGTGACAATTAACCAATAATTAAATGAAGTTAAACAAATATAAGTGAATTGCTTCCTTCATCCATGACAGGAACCAAAAATCCCCGACATAATCACTAAGGGACACCGACAACACCGTTTTGATAATCACCGATTGCTGTTTTAAAATTTCACCTTAAAGCTGGTTTTCTAATTCAATCCAAAAATAACAATGTTAAACAAGAGTAAATATCTCGTCTAATACTCATCTTATTACTTCCCAAGGTTTCCCCATAAATACTAAACCTAATCACCCTCAATATGATAAAGATCTCAAAAAATGTATTTTGTACAATTCCAATGACAGTTTTGTTAGAAGCAGTTACATAACAAAAAGAGCTGATGGAGGAACACTGCTACACTACACTTCCCATTTCCGGAACCGTTGTAGAAAGTGAAGAATTTATTAAATTAATCGAAATAAAAAAATCTCTTTGTTTACATTTTTGTGATACTCGGGTTGCTGATATTAGATTTCGGTTTGTGAATTTAATATTCTTTAATTATTTTTATTTAGCACTTATTTTGTTATTTTACTACTATTTTTAAAGGAAAAAAGGATAATGGTGAACGCGAACACTACAGATCATTTGAGTCATCATTCAAATGATTATTCAAATGATCATTCGAATTATTCGTTAGGAAAAATTATTCTAAGCCAAACACAACAGTTATTCGATCGACGTCCAAAAATATTTCCTGAAATAAATATGAAATGATATAAACGCAGGATGTGTCACGGTTTGATTAATAGCAACATCCACATGCCATTCACTTGCACATCCCCAGGAAATCAAAGCAGCGCATTCATTACAAAAACCACACGCATTCTACTATTTACAATAGCTGTTTAATTAATAAAAACACAAAAAACATCTTGTATACGTCGAGTTTTCCTAATTAAAACAAACTTATAAGTGCGCCCGCGAGCGCGTGTTTTTACAAGTGGTTACAAGGTACACAACATCAACAATCGTTTATTATTCCACAAAATCCCGTATAAATATATACAGGGCATTTTTTTAAGTATACATACAGAGAGTATACATATCTCAATTATATGCTGTAAATCTTATTTTTTTAAAGAGTTCAATTTGAATCATTAAACGGGTGTTTCCACTCCCAGGTTAAGCATGAAGTAAAATTTCGAGTTTAGAAAAGCCTGACAATTTGGTTTGGTCGCGTAGCGCGAAGCGCGGAGCGGCCAAACCAAATTTTCAGGCTTTTCTAAACTCGAAATTTTACTTCATGCGCCACGCGTATATCAGGCTGATTTCGAATGAAGTTCACTTGTTCACAATATTTCAGTATTTTCAGTGTTTAATACGCGTGGCGCATGAAGTAAAATTTCTAGTTTAGAAAAGCCTGAAATTTTACTTCATGCTTAACCTGGGAGTAGAAAAAACTCGTTAGAAGCTCTACATTGAACGCATTAATCAACGAATGCCTGAAAATTTACAGCGTATACATCGGGATATGTATACAAACAAAAACAAGTTCGTGTATTTTTAAAGAGTTCAATTTAAATCATTAAACGAGTGTTTTCCACTCCCAGGTTAAGTATGAAGTAAAATTTAGAGTTTAGAAAAGCCTGAAAATTTTCAGGCTTTTCTAAACTCGAAATTTTACTTCATGCGCCACGCGTACAACAGGCTGATTTCGAATGAAGTTCACTTGTTCACAATATTTCAGTATTTTCAGTGTTTAATACGCGTGGCGCATGCAGTAAAATTTCGAGTTTAGAAAAGCCTGAAAATTTGGTTTGGTCGCTCCGCGCTACGCGACCAAACCAAATTTTCAGACTTTTCTAAACTCAAAATTTTACTTCATGCTTTACCTGGGAGTGGAAAACACTCGTTAAAAGCTTTACATTGAACGCATTAATCAACGAATACCTGAAAATGTACAGCGTATACATCGGGATATGTATACAAACAAAAAACAAGTCCCTGTATGTGCATGAATTTTTCTGTTTTCACCATGCGGATGTGTGTGTTATGAAAATGTAAAATGCATAAGTTCTGCGGGCGTTTGCTGATTGTGCAAGTTTGCAGAGGCATATTTCTATCCGAGTTTAAACAAACGCTTACCGGTATGGAATAGCAAGCGGCTCTAAAATTGCGACTCGCGAACATATGGTGAAATGATGTGATGCACAAAAAGGGAAGCATCTTGACTGGGTTTTAAGTGAAACGGGGGAGGTTTATAAAGTTCGGTTTATGCTGTTTGCTGTTGTGCATGTTCATTTAATTTTGCGGATAAACTTGAAGTTTATATTCGTGATTTTGTATACAATACAGCGTATTCATGAAATGCTATTAAGATTATTCTATTCATATTAAGCTTGCTGCTTAAAGTTATTACAAGATTGTAGAAATTGTAGTGTTTGTTAGATTGGGTTAGTTAAACCAGATTAAATCGTTTATAGAAAGTAGATTCGTTTTATAAGATAGATTGCTTTTAAAGATTGTCGTAATTTAGAATCGTTTTTGTTGTATTAGCTTGGAATTTTTTTTTTTAGGGGGCGCATTCTTCGGGCGCATCAAACGGAGGGGCGCCATCGAAGCCAAACAACAAACATTTTATAAATTTAAACCAGAAATTTTAAATTATATAATTAATCAATATTTTGAATTTCACTTTAAATCGGTGTTTTGTACTCGTGGCGCATGAAGTAAAATTTTAAGGTTAGAAAAGCCTGAACATTTGAATTTGCCGGGGTGCGACTCGCTTCGCTCGCGCACCCCGGCAAATTCAAATATTCAGGTTTTTCTAAACTCGAAATTTTACTTCATGCTTAATCTCGGAGTAGAAACCCATGTTTAATGTGAATTTCTCGTGTTTAAATTGGCATTCTTTGAAATTAGAAGGGAAAGTTACTCACTACCCGTGTGAGTGACTTTTCCTTCTAATTTCGAAGAATGTAAATTTAAACACGAATAATTGACATTTTATTTTGTTTATTACAATGTTCGCTTTTGTTCGTCCTATTGTTATAATACTCTGATATATTTTATTTCTTAACTGTCAAAAAATTCGAAAAAGTATCATAATTGCCGAAACATGTCGAAAAACCTTATAACCGACAAAATAAATGATTACTGTCACAAAAAAATGTCATGTAAAAAAATCGTGATACTCGAAAATTTTTCAGATATATCACACCATCCGAAACAATGATTTGTTTCAAATGTTGTGATATATCTGAACATTTTTCGAGTATCCTAATTGTTTTACATGATATTTTTACATGATATTATTTTGTGACAGTAATCATAGTTATTACAATACTGTAATGCTCGGTATTCTAAAACGTTTTATTCCCTAAATAAAATTTACTTTATTAATAAATTAATTTATTCCAATCATTTCGGTATTATAAACACAAAATAACTTTATTTGGCTAATAAATCTCCTCAGTAAATTATTTGTTTGTTTTTCTACCAAGTACATTTTATTATCTAAATAATTTGACAGTTAAATGTCAAAAGTCTATTATATTATTATAATTACTTTAGATTCTACTACTTGTATTTATTAATTTCATTACGGTTATCATGTCTACCACATCATCCATGTCAGATTTAAGTAAAGCTCATAGTATCTTCCCTGACAGTGATAATTTCGAACCACAAGACATTCTAAGGAGTCGAAGACCTAAAGTTTTTCAAGTCAGACAAAACCAGGGATTTTTATACTTATCCATACGCTTGTTTTAAATTAGTTCCATTTAAAGTTTTAAACGAGTGTTTTCCACTCCCAGATTAAGCATGAAGTAAAATTTCGAGTTTAGAAAAGCCTGAAAATTTGGTTTGGTCGCATAGCGCGAAGCGCGGAGCGACCAAACCAAATTTTCAGGCTTTTCTAAACTCGAAATTTTACTTCATGCGCCACGCGTATTAAACACTGAAAACACTGAAGTATTGTGAACAAGTGAACTTCACTTGAAATCAGTGTCTTGTACGCGTGGCGCATGAAGTAAAATTTCGAGTTTAGAAAAGCCTGAAAATTTGGTTTTGCCGCTCCGCGCTTCGCGCTACGCGACCAAACCAAATTTTCAGGCTTTTCTAAACTCAAAATTTTACTTCATGCTTAGCTTGGGAGTGGAAAACACTCGTATAAGTCTTTTATAATTTCTAATAAGCTTTCTTTTTCTTGTTCTTTGAAATTCTGTTCTATTCCACGGTTATTCTCTATAATTATAAGGAATTATACAAAATTTCCAATTTGATTGACAATTTAATTTGAAATATTGACAATTCAATTTAAAAAATTGGTGGTTCCAGCTATGGCCACAATGAAAATGTTTAATTTCGGTCTGGAATCTACTAATTAAATTATTTATTTCTAGAATTGCTATTTATTTGGTAGGTTTGCTTTATAATACGCAATTTTATTTGCCCATTAGTTTACTAGGTAAATAAATTAACTCCACAAATAGTTATCTAATGATTTATTAATCGTTTATAATACCGGGCATTAAAAATGTTAATCTTTATATTGAAAATGCCATTCTACAGTCAGAGAATGTCATTATTGTTAATAATATACGAGAAACATGTCAAAATAGATAAAAATCTTAATTTTATTTTATTATATTTAGTCGGAGTCCATTTAAAAATACATAATATAGTATAAATAAAAATATAGAATTACACATTAAAATATAATTAAAACTATAAATTTAATATACAGTAGAACTTCGTTATACCGGGATGGCTTTTGGCGGTATATCCGAATATATGTAATTTGTATAATAGTCACATACACACACGCGCATATATATATTTATATATATATATATATATATATATATATATATATATATACATATATATATATATATATATATACATATGTGTAGTAGCCACCTACATAACAAGACATACTATATAATACAATAATGACGCCGGAACGTTTTACCTAATCAGGGCGGTACGCAGTCAATTGTTAAAATTAACATCTTTAAAAAAAAAGAAACCTGAAAAATGACCCCGATATATCCGAATCACGGTATCTCGAGGCCCGGTATAGCGAGGTTCTACTGTACAACTAAAAACTATGACACATGAATGATTACACTTTAAAATTAATAGTTACTAAAAAAAAAAACGTATGGTGCAAAGGTAAAAACATTACAATACATTTTAAAACTCTTAGAGCAGTTCTCATGCGAATTTCTACAATACTGTCAAACATTCCAATCCATATGTCAAAAATTACATTCTATTATAGTTAGAGAATGTAGCTTGACGACATACAGGGAATTTTTCTTTCAGGTATACATATGCATACACTGTAAATGTTACGACATTCCTTGTTTTTTTTTTAAATTTTAATTTGAATCTTTAAACGAGGGTTTTCCACTCCTAGACTAAGCATGAAGTAAAATTTCAAGTTTAGAAAAGCCTGAAAATTTGGATTGGCCGCGTAGCGAAGCGGAGCGGCCAATCCAAATTAGGCTGACGGTTATAATATGTTTTGACAATTACAATTAAAATAACACATTTGTTTTTTGTAACAATTATAATATTTTGGCTCACTTTTGACAATTGTTATACAAGGTGGCCAGAAAATGAGTGAAAAGCTTAAGGTAACTTGATTTATTCATTAATTTTGAGTAGAAAATCTAAATAAAAAAATTTTGTATGGTTCTTCATTAAGGCTGACAAGGCCATTAAAATAATAAATATTCTATTAATATCCAGCTAAACATTGCAAATGTTTATGTAATTTTTAGTCAATTATTAATTGAAGAGGTCCGCCGAATACCGTTGTAAGCGCCAACTTTTGCGAAGTAATGTTTTACGGAATATCGGAATATCCTACTAAATGTTCCTTTTATTTCTATGGTTTAAATGGCAAACACGTTTTAGTTAAAGTCAATAAAGCCGTGAACAATTCGATTTATGTATCGAAAATATATATTTTTGTTCAATTTCTGAAAAATCACGTTTAGTCGCTTACAACGTTATACGGCGGAGCACTTCAACTGCAATAATTATACACATAATGTTAAAAAATAATGTTAGTCACATATTTAGGATATTAATGGCCTCATGAGGCTTACTAAATAACCATACAATATTTGTTTAGCTTATTTTTCTTTTAATTTTTTCAATTTTTAAATGTATTTTTAACTTAACTACTCAAAATTGATTAATGTATCGCGCTATTTAAAGCCTTTCACTCATTTTATGGCCGCTTTGTGTTTTTGAATTTGTTTTATAATTGATGTGACATTTTTGATCTATATTTTTGTTATCAACATAAATGAACATTTCTTTTTTCTTTTTCTTTTGAGTATACAATTTCCGATAGTTACAGCGTTTTTTGAATTTGCGGGAATTCGTTGTTTCAAAGCGTTCAATTTTTTTTTTAGTTTTACATATGCATACACTGTAAATTTCAATTCGAATTTTTACCGAGTGTTTTCCACTCCCAGACTAAGCATGAAGTAAAATTTCGAGTTTAGAAAAGCCTAAGAATTTGGATTAGCCGCGTAGCGAAGCGGAGCGGCCAATCCAAATTAGGCTTTTCTAAACTCGAAATTTTACTTCACGCGCCACGCTTAAAAACACTGATTTACAGTAAAGTTTAAAAACACACACATACAACGATTATAGGCAACTTAATATACGTAAGAATTATTGGGTTGCCTATAATCACTGTTTTAAACAATTGGTTCAGCGCATAATTTAACTCACGTTTTATTCACATCTACATATTAGATTGCTAAAGCCGTATATTTTAAACTTTACGATATTTCAGTGTTTTATACGCGTGGCGCATAAAGTAAAATTTCGAGTTTAGAAAAGCCTAAATTTGGATTGGCCGCTCCGCTTCGCTACGCGGCCAATCCAAATTTTCAGGCTTCTCTAAACTCGAAATTTTACTTCATGCTTAGTCTGGGAGTGGAAAACCTTCGTTTAAAAGTTCAAATTGAATTTTTTAAAAAACAGCGAACGTCGTAAAATTTAAAGTGTATGCATATGTAAAACTAATAGAAAAAATCCCTGTATAAAGAACTTTTAATAAAACACAGAATGTAGTTTACATCTAATTATATTATTTTGGTTTGTAATAAAATGTACCAGAGTTAAGAAATTATAATTAGGGGAGTTCTATCCACTCGTGAATCCTGTATTAAGTTTATGACACACCAATTCTTCTTGAGATTATTCCAAATCGAACTTGAGATTGTTTTTTTTCCGTTTTCAATGTTTTTCTTCCAAATTATTGTAAAACTCACTTTTGAAAAATGTCAAATTAAAGAATGGATTAAAATATTTAAATAAATTCGCTAACGACAGTCCCTAAGGCCGTAATGAATAGGAAATCATAAGGATTTTTCAACGACTGCCTTTAAATTTTAACAGAAGGGAAATCATACGGCCCCTTGTGTTTTACGATAAGGTATTTTTTTCGGAAGAATAAGATTGTAAAATATTTTACATTCATAGGATTTTGAGATGTGTTATTTTATTTGAGTTCATATATTTTTGTATTTTATTTTTGTCATCGTATCTTTTTTGCATTTTTAGAAAATATTATTTATTTACGTTTTGTGTAAATTAACTGAAAACCAACACCATTTCTCCTAATCCTTTAAAGTAAAAATAAAATTTTAGGGGGATTTTGTCAAATTTGGGAGTTTTTCAGTTATAATTTAGGGAGAAGTTCATTCTTAGAGTTGGCGACACTGCCGTGAAGTTGAGGGCGCCAATTGAATATTTGGCCTGAAGCCAGCCCCACACATTGGCTCACATGGCCAGGCCAATGTTTGTTTCAACATTTGCTGTTTTTTATAATAATAATAATAATAATAACTTTATTGCCCAACACCCATTACAGGGCAATTACAGGTCAAGAAAATAATATTACATAATTCTTATAGTTTTATAAATGACTTTATTGTAGGAAACTAATACCTATTTAAGACTAACAAATTTGATTTAAGAACAAACGCTAATATATATATATATATATATATATATATATATATATATATATATCCATAAATAAGTGCACACTTTTTGGGGGTACATGAGGGATTTTAGCGAATTTCACATATATAATAAAGGCTATCAAGACATGGTGTTTCGTTGTTACTAGAGGTTAAACAAATGATTGTGTCAAAAGTTATAACAATATAAACTTTGAGTACACTTTTATTTTGAACTCAAAAATATCGTAAACCGTTACCTATACAAAAAAAGTTATTCTGTACTTTTTTGTGCTTAAATGTTCAAAGTTTAAAATACATATTTTTCCAAAACGAAAACTTTATTTACAGATTTTTTTTAATAAATAAAACATATCTCAAAAAATAATCAAATACTCATGTTTTCATTTTCTTTAAAAATATATATGTTATACCCTGATCCTTCCTAAGAATTTCTGCGTTTTCTAAAGTGTGGGCACTTTAAAACTTTTTGAGATATGATTTTTTTACCCGAGCGCTACATTGACATGAGGCGCTCCCGCGAATGGTGTAATGGCCCGGATCGCGGTGAGCGCCTCGCTTAAACGCAGCGCTCGGGTAAAAAAATCATATCTCAAAAAGTTTTAAAGTGCCCATCTTTTTGAAAACGGAAATATTTTTAGGAAGGATTGGGGTATAACATATATATTTTTTAAGAAAATTAAAACATTAGTATTTGATCATTTTGTGAGATTTGCTCCCGCAAAAAATCATATCTCAAAAAGTTTTAAAGTGCCTATCTTTTTGAAAACGGAAATATTCTTAGAAAGGATTGGGGTATAATATATATTTTTTTCAGGAAAATTAAAACATGAGTATTTGATTATTTTATGAGATTTGTTTTATTTATTGAAAAAAATCTATCTAAATAAAGTTTTTTCGTTTTGGAAAAAAATGTATTTTAAACTTTGAACATTTAAGTATAAAAAAGTCAAGTATACCTTTTTTGTATCAGTAACGGTTTACAATATTTTTGAGTTCAAAATAAAAGTGCACTAAAAGTTTATATTGTTATAATTTTTGATAAAATCATTTGTTTAACCTCTAGTAACAACCAAAAACCATGTCTTGATAGCCTTTATAATATATGTGAAATTCGCTAAAATCCCTGATGTACCCCCAAAAAGTGTGCACTTATTTATGGAATGGCCGATATAAGAAAATACAGTAGTACAATGAATAACAAATTAAGTAAAAATATCATCAACAATCTTATTCGCATTTCTACACATGCTGTGGACAGGGAATTTTTACAGAGCTATGGTTCTGGCAGTAGAAATAAAAAAGTTTTTGCATGCCTCGACGCTAACCTGGGGACAAAAAAGTTAATTCTAGCTGGAAGGTCAGGACAATCTAGCCTGTTATGCATTAACTTGTATGTGAATATTGCGCTCATTTCTTCTCTACGTGCTGATAAATAGGTAAATTCATGTTTTAGTAATAAGCATTCATAATCAACACCCCTCTGTGGGTACGACCCATCAGTTTTAAATGTGAGAAATTTTAGGCACCTCCGTTGGACTTTTTCTAGTAGGAGTGATAAGTACATATAATGAGGGTTCCAAATAAGAGAAGCATACTCTAAACGACTTCTAACACACGCGTTGTACAAAAACGTAATTACGTCACAGTTATTAAAGTATTTACTAGTGCGCATGACAAAACCCATATTTTTTGAGCTAGATGCGCATACGGATTGAATGTGCTGTTTGAATGAAAGTTTACTATCGAAGATAATGCCTAAGTCCTTAATTTCAGTTAGTTTCTGCAACGGTTGCCCGTTAATATTATAGTAATAAGTTTGCGTGTGCATACGAGCGTGAGCATAAGTAACAGATGCGCATTTTCGTATATTCAGGTTCAGATTGTTCTCACGACACCAACTGTATATTAGGTCTAGATTATACTGCAAAAAAAAACGAGTCTTGTAAATCCCTTATACAAGAATATATTTTTAAATCATCGGTATATGCCAGAACATTGCAGGTTAGTAAACTAATAAGATCGTTAATGAATATAATAAACAAGAGCGGGCCAAGATTCGACCCCTGAGGCACCCCTGATAGTTACTTCTGCAAGAGAGATACGATTTCACAAGGTTTTGTGTGCGATGCCCAAACCCAAACGTTGATAGTTTATTTAAAAAAATCTCATGATCAACACAATCGAACGCACGTGAAAAATCAGTATATAATATATCAGTTTGAGATCGGTTTTCTTGTGATACACTGGTATACTGGGTGACAACTGCATGTTTTGTAACTGTGGACCGCCCCTTCATAAAACCATGTTGACACGGAGAGATTAAATATCGTATATGATTATATAAGGAGGTATATAAGACTTGTTCGAACACGTTAGCGAAATTGGATAAAATTGCTATGGGTCTGCTATGGTTTCATACATCAAATGTGGCTATCCACATATTGGCTTGACAACCACCAATTTTTCACTTGTTCCTTTGCAAGTGCAAAAACTCCTTCACAAGCGCCAACTTCTCCATCCACACGTTGGCCAAGTGACACTTCCCATATCGTATGGATAATAATGTGCAGCCGGCTTAAGGCGCAAGCATTCATTTGATTTAATATATTTCATTTGATTTAATATATTTTTAATTCTAACTAAGTCGACTGAGGAAGGAACTGGCGAACATTGATAACAAAAAGTGATTTCAATGTTTTCAATTCCACTTCTTTTTTTTCTATATTTTTTTGAATAATTTATTCTACCTACCCACCCATTTAGAAACGGAGTGCACCTTTTATGTCGATGCGGACGAAATTCAAAGGCGAAATCCCGAGCGCGCGTATGAATCATCCCGTATTTATACACGGTTCCCGTTGCGTTGCCACCCTCCTCTCCCTACCGTCGATATTGATTTTCCACGTATAAAAAAGTCCCGAGTTCATATTACGTTTTAATTAGCTCTTTAGTCCGTCTACACTTGATTTGATTTCCAATCAGCCCCTATTTGCACAACCGAGCCCAGCCTTGTTCCACTACGGCCTCATGCGGGATAAGCATATTACCTGCATTAAAATCATCGGTGATTTATTTTTTTGTGAAATCAAAATCGGAATCTTAAGTTTTCATAAATTAATCTCTGAAGAGGTTAAAGAACAGCATTTGGGTTTTAATAAACTAACTAGGCTGAAGTTACTCTGTGAATAAAGTGTATTATTGTGAGTTATCAAGGTGAGTACATATCAAACGGTGGAGGCAGTGATGCAAACAAAGTTAAAGTGTTTCATTTAACTCAATTTGTTTTTAACGTCATTAAAAATGGTGCACTTTGTTGCCATATTTACTTTTAAATGACGTTAATGTTGAGTAAATACATTTTTAGAATTTAAGTTTGCACAACAAGTTTGTATTTTTCCGTATTTGCGAATGGTGCAAATATGTGCACAGCATGCCTATTCGCTAAAGGTTAATACTTTCAAGAAGATGCCGTGTAAACATCCTCTCCCGTCCGCCGCATAAACATTCGCCAATCATCCGGCATTTCTTTCGTAAAACAAGGAATGCCTTTTCGCCGCGTGCGCTTCGCGAAAAGTCACCCCGGAGCGTGATTAGGCGAAATTAAAACTCGAATTAAAATGCCCTCACACCGCGTAAAATACGCATGCAATCATCCGGAGAGATACAAGGCTGATAAAATTCACGTGGGAAATAAAAACGCGATCTTCATTACACTATTCACATTCAGCCTGTTATAATTCTAAAATAATGCGATCTTCATTACGCTATTTTACATTCGCTTGTTACAATTTAAAAAAGCGCGATCTTCATTACACTATTCAAATTTAAATTCGCCCGTTTTAATTTGCTGAATTAGTCAATGAACAAAAAAATTTAAATATAATTCCCATGCGTTTGTTGCGCAGTTTGGGCATTTCGCCACAAAGGTTAATGATCCTTATTTACGAAACGTGGATTTCCTGGCTGGTGTTTTGATCCTCTAAAAATAATAATTAGGAACACTTTTATGAGCATAACGTGCCGCATGCAACGTGTTTAGGTTCTTGCCCTGGAGAAGTTTGAGGTAGTTTTTTCCTTAGTTATTGAATTCTATATGAAAAAAACAGTAGTTAACTGTAAAATTACTTTTTTCTATGTCGTGTAATTAAACACAACGCATACCAAGAGATTATACAGAAAAATGTTCTTTAAGTATACATACCAGTGATGGGCCGACTCGAGTGAGAATAATTGAATCCTTCAATTATTAAAATCATCGATTATTAAATAATCTATTATTATCATCAAATGATCATTCATATGATAATATTAATAATCGCTTTCAGTAGATTTGCCAAATAGTCATCGGATTAATCTGTTAATACAGGGAATTTTTCTTTTAATTTAATTTAATTTATTTATTTACAGAATCTCCAGTTTACAATAGATTAATACATATACATCTTAATACAATAAAATGACTAAACAAAAACAAAATCTAAATATGCCAAACAAAATTTAAGTATACATACAGCGAATTTTCTATTAGGTATACATATTCATACGCTCTTTTTTTTTAGAGTTTACTTTGAAGCTTAAAACGAGTTTTTTCCACTCCCAGACTAAGCATGAAGTAAAATTGCGAGTTTAGAAAAGCCTGAAAATTTGGTTTGGTCGCGTAGCGCGAAGCGCTACGCGGCCAAACCAAATTTTCGAGCTTTTCTAAACTCGAAATTTTACTTCATGCGCCACGCGTATTAAACACTGAAAGCACTGAAATATTGTAAACAAGTAAACTTCGCTTGAAATCAGTGTCTTATACGCGTGGCGCATGAAGTAAAATTTCGAGTTTAGAAAAGCCTGAAAATTTTTCTAAACTCGAAATTTTACTTCATGCTTAACCTAGGAGTGGAAAACACTCGTTTAACTTCAAATTGACCACTTTTAAGAAAACAAAGAATATTAAAAAATCTACAACACGTAATTGGGATATGTATACTAAAAAAAAAAAAATGCACAAGAAATTATGATTTAAAGCTTTTCTAAAAGAAAGAACACTTAATATATTCGCGAACTAAACAGTATGATATTGTCATGTAACGTCAAATTTAGACACAACTAGGAAAAAGTGTTGCAGATACAACTGTCGACATACTCTCTAAAAAATTTGAACTACACATTTCCCACCAATGAGTCATAGGACATCTCTCCCAAATTCCACTATATTGATAAAACTCACAAGTATTAGTTATAAATAACCGTTTTAGAGGTAGAACCAAATCGATGCACTCTGAACAAAATTACAAGAGTTTTGATCTAACTATTTTTTTTATTTAGGACAGTGAGTGATATTCCAAAGAAATTAATGTTTTCTTAGTAAACAAAAATGAACCGTTTGTCAAATTTTTGATTAAATTCACAATGATTATTTAATTTTGAATGAGTTTTGTTATCAATTTCTGAACAGCAACTTATTGTTTTCTTTAAAATTTCATAAAAAATCAACTCCCTGTCAAATTTTGTAAAAGAAAACTAATGCGTCAATTCTGCGTTAATCTGTAAGATCTGTAAGTAATATCTGTAAGATTTTACGAGTCTGTAAGTAATTTGCAATTCTGAAAAGTACAGATTCCTGTAAATACCGTTACAGATTTGTAAATATTTCTGGATGGATTGACAGTGCACGTAAGCGAATGTAATAATATTATATTATCTCTGATATTTATCCTGATATTACAATAAACAATCAACAAATTAATATATTTGTTGGAGATTTACTTGAAGAGAAACGTAATAGGGGGACGAATTAAATCCATTTGAGATGCCACCAATACACTTCATACACTATTTAGACTTGATCAACAGAGTGTTATTAATCTAAGAAATTCCTTGGCCAACAACAAGAAATGCAAACGCCATACCTTTACTAAAAATGGTAGTATTTTAATATCATTGAATTAGGGTTGAATCAAATATATTTACATGCGGGTTCTTGCTATACTGCACTTCTTGGCTGTAGGGTCCTTTCAAAATTCGGTTGAATCTTCTAGCTGGCTTTCGATGAGCCAAAGCAGTATAAGTCGAGCAATCAAAGAAATTTGTGCTGTAACTATCCAACATCTTTTTTACATTTGGGTGAAATTTCCAACAACAGCTCTAGACAAGAATAAATTAAAGCATGGGTATGTTATAGTTTCAAATACTTGTTATTAATGTTCTAAAATATTTTGCTTATTAGTTTTAATACAAAATATGGATTTAGGGAAGTTTTGGGTGCAATCGATGGGACACATGTAGAAATTCAGGCTCCCCCAGTTACTGACGAAGATAACCCTCCTTTTGTTTACATAAATAGATAGGAAAAACATTCTATAAATGTAATGCTTGTTAGTTAACCAACTTTAGGAATGAATAACTATTATTTATTTACGTTATAACTAACCTCATTTTTAATAAATGGATTAATTACGCTATTTTTCAATTACAACGGAAACTAACCTAAAACGTTATGATCAGGTGACGGTTGCGACGCAAATAACAGGAAGTTAGCTGGTTCTGTAAGAGTAGTTCAAATTATCGTCTGTACGAGCGTAGTTGACAGACACGCGCCCAGAATTGCATTTTTCGTAAATCTATAAGAACAGGAGTTACAGATTTTATAGCGCTATAGATTTGCGGATCTGTAAGCTTACAGGTTAAAAACGTAGAATGGCACCATAAGAGCTAGTTAAGTTAAACAGTTTAGACACATATGGGCAACCCCCGGCCCGCGGGCCGGATTCGGCCCGCTGTAAGATATTATCCGGCCCGCGAGACATTTTGAAAAAACCCAATTAAAAAAATATTACATTAGGTACTTATACTCACGGGAGTGACAGTGAGGCGGCAAACATCAAATTCTTTGATGTTTGCCGCCTCACTTTTTGATAGTCGCCGCCACTCGACTTGCTCGATCAAATTCTTTGAGGTTTGCCGCCTCACGGGCGACACATCAAAAGATTTATTGCTTCTCAATTATTCTAAACTAGTTTATTCCAGATTATTCGTTCATTTTGCCTATATAAGCGGGTGGATGGCCCGAACGTTAGTTCAGTTCTATTTGAGCTACCGAGGTGATAACTTGGACAAGCGATATCCTAGCGAACTGCTCGAGCCGTCAATTTGCTTTGTGACTTTGTGTGCATCTTGAGTGGTTACTAACTATAGTTTATTATTAAGTTTATTGAACGAAAACTAAACAAACATGATGTCTGGTGGAAAGAAACGAAAAGTAGATACAGAGGGTCGCCAACTGGCTATATTTATTCGAGGTGTTGATAAGGAGTTCACTGTTACTGAGGAATTGCTTGCTTTACAGCCGCTAAAAGGAACCACTACAGGAGAGGATATTTTTATTGAAGTTCAAAATGTATTCACAAGTTTTGGCTTGCCATGGTCAAAATTAATTGGAGTATACACTGATGGTGCACCTTCTATGGTCGGCTTACGTAAAGATTTCATCGGAATTTTGAATGATAAAGCAACAGAATTAAATGTGCAAAAAGATGATTTGATAGTCCTTCATTGCATTATCCACCAACAGAACTTGTGTTCTAAGTCCATTCGACTCCAGAATGTTATGAATGTGGTAGTAAAAACCATCAACTTTATTCGATCCCGAGGGCTTAACCATCGTCAGTTCAAGGCGTTTTTGGATGAAATATCAGCTGAATATAACGACGTAACATATTATTGTGAAGTCAGATGGCTGAGCAAAGGAAAAATGTTGAAACGGTTTTACGAGCTTAGAAATGAGATAGCAGACTTTATGAAAATAAAAGATAAACCACCATCTGAATTAAGTGACCCAAAATGGATATGTGACTTAGCATTTCTGGTCGATCTTACAGGCTATTTGAATGATTTAAATTTGAAACTTCCAAAACAAGGACAGTTAGTAAATGATTTGTACAGCCATTTAAAAGCGTTTCAGATCAAACTACGCTTGTGGGAGTCACAGATGCTGCCTGGTAACAGTTACCATTTCAACACGCTCTCTGCGTATGAAAATATTGCTTATGCTCAATATGCTGAAGAACTCAAGTTACTGTCGGAACAATTTTCGAACAGATTTTGCGACTTCAAAAACATGGAAGACTGTTTCAGTTTATTTGCTACTCCTCCAACATATATTGTACAAAATGCTCCAATACACTTACAAATGGAGTTGATCGAGATTCAAGAAAACTCACTCCTAAAATCCAAATTTTAAGACGTAAAGTTGTGCGATTTCTACAAAAAATACCTAGAAGAAGACAATTTTCGCAAGAAGATTGATTTGTGCGTTTGGCAGTACTTATAAATGCGAACAGTTCTTTTCATTGATGAAAGTTAATAAATCAACACATCGTACAAGACTGACTGACGATAATTTGGAAAATTCTTTACGTCTTTGTGTCAGTGGAATTAATCCAAATATCGATGGATTAGTTTCCCAAATTCAAGCTCAAGTGTCTCATTGATTTCGGTGTATTTAACTTTCGTAGTTTGTAACAATTGCAAATTAAACGATTTAATTATAATGTACCATTTTTTTAAATTTCATTTTGTTATTTTAATAAATTGTACTATAATAACATTGTCGTATTATTTCATGTCTAATATCTATCGCAAAAAATATTATCACTACTTTAAAATGCACTAAGTACTTTTAAACGCGGCCCGCGAACGTATTTGCACGCTAAAGTTTGGCCCTCGACATGTCACAGGTTGCCCATACCTGGTTTAAGACATGAATATACTTTGAATAAATTATTTCAGTTATCTTCGAGTTGAGCTTGAAAATCTACTAGATTTGAATTTTCAGATGTAATTCTATTCTAAAGCGAAGCAGTAATATCTCAAGTATTGGTCAAAATTAATTATTTTTCACGCATTTTGTATTTTTATTAGTGCATTTAATATTCGTTTATTAAGTTTTTCCTCTCCTTCATTTAGCATGAACTAAAATTTCAAGTTTAGGAAAGCCTCAAAATCAGGATTTCCGGCGGGCGAGCGAAGTGAGTTGCGCCGGTAAATCTAAATATTCAGGCTTTTCTAAACATGAAATTTTGCTTCATGCGCCAACTGCATAAAACACCGATTCATTTTGAAGCCCATTGCTTGTTCAGCGTCTATCTAATAGTAACGATAATGAACATGATGTCGGTCAAATATAAATGATGTTTGCATTATGAATGGTCACGATTTTTAAGTACTGGTTTTTTTAATACGCCAGACGTAGAAGGCTAAAGTATTGTAAAGTTAAGAAATATATACTAATTATATACCGGGTGTTCGATATAAAACGCCCAACGCCATAACTCTGTTACTTATTGATTGATTTTATTGAAGTAAAAACCAAAGTCAACGGCTACTAAGAAATTACATCAATATTGTTTTTTTTCAATAATAACTTTATTGCCAAATAATAGCCAACGTAACTTTCTTAAGTAGCTGCCTATTATTTTTAAATTTTATTACATTAGACATTATTTTTCTGAATCCAATAATGCCCAATTTCTTGTTGTTTTTTAAATTTTGTCGAAAAAATATTAAAATAAATCTTCTATTTAAAATTATAATTTCCAAAAATTATAATTAGTGTGCCCAAATAACGCAATAACGCAACATTATAATATTATTTTTTAATTACTAACTAAATAAGTTAATTTTATACATTGTATTACTTGACCTGACTTGAGAATGTGAAGAAAAATGTAAATATTATCTCATTTAAATATTTCGATTATTATTAATTTTTAAAGTGTATTTCTAACTTCAAAATATTTCAATATTTTATATGCGTGGCGCATGAAGCAAAATTTCGAGTTTAGAAAAGCCTGAAAATTTGGTTTAGTCGCGTAGCGCTACGCGACCAAACCAAATTTTCAGGCTTTTCTAAACTCGAAATTTTACTTCATGATTAATCTGGGAGTGAACGCACTCGTTCGAACTTAAAATTAAATTAAAATCAACACATCGGGCATAATTGGATTCAGAAAAATAATGTCTAATCGGATCAAATAGGAAATATAAATGCAGTTATTTAAAAATTTAAAGTTAACCATTATTTGGTGATGAAGTTTATTTTGGAAAAATTCATAACTACCGTCGATTTATAGTACCGAATCAGCCTTTGACTGTTGTTTAGTTCATCCAAATCGGTCAATAAATAACAGACTTATGACGGTGGGCGATTTTTTTATCGAACATCCGGTATGTTTAGCTTTTACATCTAACTCAGGTTGATTTTACGATTGATCTGACGTTACAATAAACTGTTGATTTTATTTGATTATTGTAAGCTTTAATAATCAAATGACTCAAGCGATCTCAAAATATTCGATTATCTTTATAATTAAAACAATCGATGATTTCTATTTGTGATGGGAATAAAGAAGATATTTATATAATAATGTTTCATATCGATTATTTCAGCGATATAAAAACGGTTTTTCCACATCTTTCGTCAACTCTAGAGATGGTATACTCTAGATGTGGAAACACGGTTTTTATATCGCTGAAATAATCGATATGAAAAATTATTATAAAATTATCTTGTTTATTTCCATCACTAATTTTATTGAAATCATTTTTCATATTCAAATGAATAAATGTTTCTAAAATATTTCGTGGATCATATTTTTACTTCTTAAATACCACCTGTTAGGAAACATAATTTTAATCATAAAACATAAAGCCTTCGATTGAATCATTGTCTTTATTGTTTATAAGCATGATTGTTTTTTCCAAATGTTTGCAAAATAACTTTGACGGAGCATTTAAATCATGCTGACGGAGCACTTCAAATGTTCAAACCAATGTTCACAGATTGGTGTTGTGATTAATTTTGAACACCCAGTTTAAAATTTGATTTGGTAAGCAAATGTAATTTTGTTTGTCTGTTATATGTTATGTGTTATCATAACCATAAGTCTTCTTATCAAAACACATCGTCAAATATTAAATGTAAGTATCCTTGTAAACATCCAATTTACATTTATCTCACCAAGGTAAATAAACATCCTATTTAAACTTGATATATATGTCAGTGAAATCTTCTCGGGATGAAATATGGATCCGTATGCTAAGTCGGATAAAAATTAATCAAGCAGGTATACACACACACCACCTCCACACACGGGAATTCATTACCGCGCTCGTCCAAGCATTCACGTGATACAAGATCCAGTTGGCGGTGTGCATCCTAAATAGTTCAGCCAGAGCGAGTGTGTGCATACGCGAAGAGGGGGTCGACGTTTTGTAATTCTCAGGAGGAGACGCCGAGGAATTCGGCAGGGGTACCGGCTTTCAGGTTTTAAGCAGTGAAAGAGGTGCAGGTACACTGGCCTCACTTACCTGCTGAACAATTAAAGGCTTGTCTTTCATCTGCTAAATGAATACAGCTGTCTGATAGTATACCTAATAATATATTTAATAATAATTTAGACATGGATTTGTCTGCACAACTAACAGTTTAACTAATAAGGTTAATTTAAGAGTGTCAATTTTTGCTGGTTGTGTGTTTCTAGGATACGAGATGGCGCAGAAATAGCAAAATTGTTGAAAGTAGTTTTGACTGTATTGGTTTTTATAGTGCCTGCCGAATTTGATCACAACGAAAAATTAAAATGATGAGTGCGGAGCGCGTTGTTTGTTCCTTTACATAGCGCCGTGCGAATGAATGGATGGGTATTGAATTACAGAAGACACAAGTAAACTGGATAAATATTCACGATATTAATTTCTATCGATATACATACAACTGTATAACGAAACAGATGCCTTTTTAGTTTGATATTCCATATGAGTATATACAGGGAGTTTTTTTTAAAGTATACGTATTCTGAATTCAGGTTATTTTCTTTAAATATTTAGATATTCGTTGTTTTTTAAAAGAACTCAGTTTGAAATTTTAAACGAGTGTTTTCCACTCCCGGTCTAAGCATGAAGTAACATTTCGAGTTTAGAAAAGCCCCGTGAAAATTTGTCGAGGGTCGCGCAGCGACCCGAGACAAATTTTCTGGGATTTTCTAAACTTGAAATTTTACTTCATGCGCCACGCGTATAAAACACTAAAATACTGAGTAATTTATGTATATTTAAACCTTACTTGAAATCAGTGTTTTACCATAAATCATCTAACAATGTTGTACATTAATACAAGGTGTGATTAATGTTAGATAGAAAGGAGAGATTAAGTTAATCACCTCTTCTTTTTACGTCAATTTCATTGCATTTTAACTGCATAAACGTACACCACATTCTATGAACATGCTCTTCCAATTTACACATAATAAAACAATGACGAACAGCCGACTGTGTGTGAATACACGGCGAATTCAGCGTCAGTTATGGGATTGCAATTATTATTTCATATTTAATTCAATCCACGGTAATTGTATTTAACGATGAATGGCTTTAGTTAACGTACAAACAAACACAATTGGCCGCGAACGTTCACAGACCAGTCTAACGGAACTGTTTGTGTCTGTGGTCTTCGAACTTGAAAACGACTTTTCGTCGTCCAGCCGAGTCGATGACTTTATTTATAGTGCTCCACTAAAATTTATTTACATAATAAATTTGTTTACGTATTGTATAATTTTGTTTGGCTACTTTAGGTAATGTGTTTGCATTAGTAAGGAAATGTCAATATATTGTGTTAGTAAATATTTGGGTTTATTAAAGAAAATTAAATTTTTTATTGTGTAATTAAAATGTGAAAATCGTTTATACCGTTCGTTTTTTTTTTATCGTGCTCACCACTGGGATCTCGTAAACCAATAATGCTACGAAGTTGGTCAAATTAGACAAAAGTTTCAATATTTGATACTGATTAAGAATAACAAATTTTAGATAGCCTCATTTATTTTAAAAATATGGCGAAAATTCTAAAATGGATAATAAATAATTTTTATTGTAACTTCTTTTTAATGCAATAACTTGCTGTGTACCATAAACTTCGTCCAAGAAACAGACAGGAATTAACAGATTTTATATAGGGTGTCCCATTTTCTAGATACAGCACCTATTTTTAGTTTTCCTATGGCGGCCATATTTGATTTTTGTATCATTGAAAAGAACAAGAAAAAACTGTGTCGAACCATGTGCCACAATTTTAAATAACAATTGGATAAAATATAACAAATTTTGTTTTTTTTCAGTCGGCTATTTTGGATTCATTGATTTCGCACTACTTTTCTCACTCTTTTCAACGTTCTGAAAATCCAATATGGCCGACTTGATAAAACAAAATCTGTCATATTTTATTCAATTGTTTTAACTAATTGACATGGCAAATGATTTCGCACTGTTTTTTCTTGATCTTTTCAATGGTATAAAAATCCAATATGGCCGCCATAAGAAAAACTAAAAATAGGTGTTGTCTCTAGAAAATGGGACACTCTGTATAAAATCTGTTAATTCCTGCGTATTTCTCTGAAGGCTTTTATGGTATAGATGTATTACTCAAATTATACACTTGCGCGCTAGAAGAGCATTTCCCGAACGTAGGCAAGACAGTCCTGAAAACGTTGGGCCGTAAATGTACCATTCGGCGCTGGTTCTCGCAGAGATAACACCATTGAAATCCCGAAGGGTCCTAGTCCGATGCACCACCTGGCATGTGCGCGCGAGTTCCTTTCTTTCAAATAAATGTGCGCCCAACGTAGTCAGGTTCCACTTTCTCATTTTTTAAGCAGCGGAAATTCACGAACGAGTTCTGCTCATGAGAGTGCCTAATTTAAAAAAATCCATTATACACAGACAGTTACAGATCTCTATCGCATTAAATAACAAAGTTATAATACAAATTAATTATTATCCATTTTTACATTTTTCGCCATATTTTTGAAACAAATGATGTTAGCTGACATTTGTTGACATATTTTTTACTCAGTATCAAATATTGAAAATTTTGTCTAACTTGACCAACTTCGTATCATCATTGGTTTACGAGATTCCAATGGTGAGCACGATAAAAAAAAAACGAACGGTATAGATGGCTTCTTTTAGATGATCCTGTTCGCATCTTAAGTCGTAAAGAAAATAATTTAAATGTTGATTGATTAGCTATTCAAAATTGAAAGAAAGATTAGGGAATTTACATAATTTGTTTAAAGACGGCCTAGTTTTTTTTTTGTTGATAAACTTATGCATAGGCGATGATCGCATTTTGTAAAGATTTTTTTTTAAATTCATTATTAATGTTTTAACAATAAAAACAGTCTTGAAACGCAAGTGTGGCTGGCCACCTACATAAGCAACAACGCAAAGGCTCGCGCGCTTAATACATTGCATATTAGTCGCTACTAAAACGAAGGAATCAATGTTGCAATATTATTATGATACATGCATGTTTTGATTAATTCAGACTTCACTTACAGAGAACTACAAATTTGTAGGATTGAATCACTTTATTTTGCATACTTTTAATCATATTTTGCAAACCAATATAAACTTTTAAATCGCGTTACAAAAAATTCGATATTCAATAATTACCTGAAATATTTATGCTACACATTCTTAAAACTTCAAAAGTTTTTAAACGAATCTGAAATTAAAACAGCTGTATTAAAATTTACCCGAAACTGACTTTGAGTTGTAAGTAAGTACTGATAATATTGAAGAAGCAGCTCGTGCATTATATTTTCTTTTGACAATGAAATGTTTGTAATATAAAGATGGCTCGATAGCCTACTAAAAAAGAAAATAACTTTTAATTATAATTATTTTATTATATTGTATATTAAGTTCGTATTTAGTTCAGCCCTGGAATTTTTCTGGTGCCCAAACTTTTTTTGTACACTGCATGTTATTTATTACTATCTCAGATACACAGAGAGTTTTTCTTTTAAGTATACATATCTCAATATACTGTATACACTGTAAATCTTCAGATATTCGTTGTTTTTACAAACATTTCAAATTGAAATTTTAAACGAGTGTTTTTCTACTCCCAGATTAAGCATGAAAATTTGGTTTGGTGGCGTAGCGAAGCGTAGCGAACAACCAAATTTTCAGGCTTCTCTAAACTCAAAATTTGACTTCACGCGCCAAGCGTATAAACACTAAAATATTTTGAAATTAAAAATATTCTGCTTAATCAGTATTCAAAATAAAGCAGGATTAAAAATATACTGCTAAACAAGTTCACAATATTCCAGTGTTTTATACGCCTAGAGCATGAAGTAAAATTTAGAGTGTAGAAACGCCTGAAAATTTGGTTTGGTCGCTCCGCTTCACTACGCGAACAAACCAAATTTTCAGGCTTTTCTAAACTCGAAATTTTGCTTCATGCCTAATCAAGGAGTGGAAACACTCGTTTGAAACTTTAAATCATTGATTAAAAACAACAAATGCCTCAAAATGCAAACCCATCGGGATATGTATACTCGAAAAATAAAATCGTGTATGTTTATGTATGCAGTCCCGCTAATAAAAACTCTAACGAGCCGCTTTTGCAGTAAATTCAAATATGCAAATCAATGCACACTACACGTCTAAAATCATCTGTGTAAATTGAGTTGCCTAAAATTACAGTTAGGCCCTTTAAATATACAACCTAATGAACACTGAGAGATGAGAGTTGATTGGCCACTCTTTAAACATAACAAAAGAGTGTTAAAGTATAAAAATTCGCCGTATATGTCTTAATATTATGCATACACTCATGTTCATTTCTCGCATACTTATCCTTGCCTTAAAATGGCAGCAGCTCGACGAGGATTATGCTCTGAGCAAAGCCCTCGAGGAAGATTCGAAAGGACATCACGTGCGGTCGATAACGAAAACCACCTCTTGAATCGAGTTACGTGTCCGTAACACCAACAATGATAATTAAAACCTTTAGCCGACGTAAAAGCCATTTACGTTCAATCGCAAAACGAGTGGGATGTGCGGATATTATTACTTATGTAACGAACCAGTCGACACTCTTGCATTAAACATCGATTAGAGATAAAGGAAACAAAAACAGGCAGTTGGAATGTATTTTCTTATATGGTAAAGCAAATAAGTGATGACTTGAAATGAAGCAAACCAAATGTTCAGGCTTTTCTAAACTCGAAATTTGACTTAATGCGCCACGCGTATAAAACACTGATTTTGGGTGAAGTTTAAAATATTCTACTAAAGCTAAAAACGTGTATTCTGAACATCACACCACATCAGTGTTTACTACGCGTGGCGCATGAAGTAAAATTTCGAGTTTAGAAAAGCCTGAAAATTTGGTTTGGTCGCGTAGCGCTACGCGACCAAACCAAATTTTCAGGCTTTTCTTAACTCGAAATTTTACTTCCCGCTGAATCAAGAAGTGGAAACAGTCGTTCGAAACTTCAAATTGAACTTTTTAACAAAAAAACAATGAATGCCTGAAATTTCAGAGCGGATGTATCAGAATATGTACAAGGTGCAGCATTTTCGATGATATTTTCAAGTAAAGTACCATTTTTATGAACAACATAACTTCTTTATTTAAAAAGATATTGACATGCTGTAAACACTTTCGTATGCAACTTTTTAAGTAGAATGCGTTGACGACATTTTTGGAAAGCTTACAAAAAATGCAATAGACTGAAGTAAGGGCAAACTATGATTTGTATTTAAAATTACATAACTTTATGTCATATCTCATAAAGGTTAAACTTATCTCATAAAGGTTAAATCTGATATAATCAGCATATTCCACTAAAACAAGTGTCACAAGAACGCATTTACCGCATGTCAATATCTTTTTAAATAAAGAAGTTATATCAATATTTCAAAATGGCCAAATTTTGAGTTTTCGTGTATAACTCGAAAACAATTGATGATAGGCAAATTTTGACTAGGCACATGAAATATGCTCTAGAAAAGAGCTATGGAAGTATATATTAGTTTTTGTTTGTCATTCATATTTATAGTACTTTACTTGAAGAAACCATCGAAAATGCTGCACCCTACACTTAAAATAAAAAAACAAAATCCCTATATGTAGCCCTTATAGACGAGCCGCCACTAAAACCTATTTTTAGGTAATTAACACGGATGCGGTTTTAGGAACGTCATGTTTCGAAATTTGTTATAGTACTTCTTCATCAAAAATTGATATTTAATTAGCAATTACTTCTAAAACGTGTATTACGTTTTGTGAAATTTAATTTGATCAGTATGCGCGTGAAAATGGGGGTAATACCGAGGTTTCCCGCAATCCAGCAGAAGCTATTTATTATATAAAACTTTATTGCTCGTATATATCTTTATGTGGCGCATGGTGGCACGTGATATGCCTTGTGGAACCCGTAAATACAAACAGTGAATAAATACGGCATTAAACTATCTTTATTTCAAATCGACCGCAATGCATTAGGTGCGAATATATGTATGTGTTTGTGTGTGTTTGCTTGTTTGCGAACGTGAGTGTGTTTACTGTTGTATATCGCCATCAGCCTGAAATGTTTATGCGAAGAAAGCTCTAATGAAACAGGAATTGAATTTCTTTTGAAGATTTTTGGAATTGTAGTTTTTTAACAATGATTTGATTTAATAGTATATTTGAAGTGTTAACAACTAGGTATTTAGGTAACTAGCGTGTAAAGTAGGGCCTTTGTGCACAATTTTCGAGTTTTTTTTATATTTATTTTATTGGCCTCGGCTTTCGCCATACTGCCATCTGCTATTGTATTGTTTCATTTATTTATTTAATTTAACTAATCCGCACACACTTATTTAGTTCATTTGGACGCCACATTACATTCACACTACATCCATAGACCTCGATGGAACAATTTATTATTCATAAATTATTTCACCGGAAGGGATTCGAACCCGCGATCTCTTGGTGTATGAGCAGAGTCTCTACCCACTCGGCCACCGAGGCCCTGATTTACGAGTGATTAGAATTAAATATAGTTAAAATTAATTTAATTTAAAACATAATTTACTTTGATTTGTTTTAGTTTTGGTAATAATCGCCAGAGGGTGCGATTGAGACAATCACCATATTTTCTCCATTTTCTCTAAATTTTTAAATTGAATGGTGTACGTGAGTTACGATAGTTAATTAAAATGAGAAATCGTGTGAAAACTGGCGAAAATCGCATTCCGATATCTTCATCCTAACCGGAGATATATTAAAAATTGTCCAGAATGGGGTATTTCGTACTAATAGCGCCCTCTAATTTTTACTTTAGACACTAAATTAAATCGGAATACATAGTGTTTAAATGTACATTTAATTGTTTATCAATTAGGTGATATATTATTGAATTCGGTTAAACCTAACTAAAGTTACAACCACTTTAATGATCAGACAATTTCATCTATATCTTATGTAAAAAAAAAAAACGAGAAGGTAGTTGAAATCAAGCAAAATTGAGAGTAGATTAAGATTTACATATTTTTAACATATGCAGCTTAATTTGGCATTTTGAATAAATTATTGTTTTTATCCTTTGCGGTAGAGATTGCGCCCTCTGCCAGCGAAGCTAGACTTAATTATTGCATTCGTTTTATTTTCTTGTGTTTTGTTTGTTATTGTTCCAATAAAGTATTCTAATAAGCAGGGTTGTTAAAAAGAAAACGTTTTATTTTTCATTTTAATTAAAACAAACAGTTTTTTTTACAAAACGTGTTTTTTTCATTGAAACAGCGTTTAAAACATTAACAATTAAAAACATGTCGAAAACATGTTTTAAACACGTTTAAAACGTGTTTAAAACAGAACATACACTGCATTTTTCTTTTGAGTAAACATATCCCGATAATTACAGCGTTTTTTAAATTTGCGGGAATTTGTTGTTTCAAAGCGGTTAATTTGAGGCTTTTAACGACTGTTTTCCACTCCCAGACTAAGCATGAAGTAAAATTTCGAGTTTAGAAAAGCCTAAGAATTTGGATTGGCCGCGTAGCGAAGCGGAGCGGCCAATCCAAATTAGGCTTTTCTAAACTCGAAATTTTACTTCATGCGCCACGCTTTAAAACACTGATTTACAGTGAAGTTAAAAAAACACACACATACAACAACAATTATAGGCAACCTAATATACGTTAGAGTTATTGGGTTGCCTATAATCACTGTTTTAAACAATTTGGTTAGCGCGGAATATGACTCTCGTTTTATTCACATCTATCTATCAGATTGCTAAAGCCGTATATTTTAAACTTTACGATATTTCAGTTTTTTATACGTGTGGCGAATGAAGTAAAATTTCGAGTTTAGAAAAGCCTAATTTGGATTGGCCGCTCCGCTTCGCTACGCGGCCAATCCAAATTTTTAGGCTTTTCTAAACTCGAAATTTTACTTCATGCTTAGTCTGGGAGTGGAAAACCCTAGTTTAAAGATTTAAATTGAAATCATTAAAAAAAAACAACTAATATCGTAATATTTACAGTGTATGCATATGTAAACTTGAAAGAAAAAAAACCTGTATTTAAAAACCACATTTATGCACACACAGTTGTGATCTTTTATTGTAATAAAATGTTATGTTTAATAATGTCATTTGAAATATCTTTAAGAATTGAGCTAACTTTTAAAAAGGTAAACAAAAAACCTTAATGAAGTAGTACTATGGGGCACTATGGGGAACTCGCTTATTTGAAGAGATAGAGAATCGGTTGTAGTGGTAAAGTTGCGTATTTAAACACATACATTTAAAATATCTTCAATTGTTTCGTTGTATTTCGAAAAGAATAAAAAATAGATTTTTTTATATTGTTCATATCTCTGCTATTTTTAATTTTTTTCATTTTCTGTCATAACTTTCTTAAAAGTTTAAAGTGACATTAGAACAATAGTAACTGTCATCTTGAACTGGAGTTCAGCTTGAAGTCAAGATCAACGTTTTGAGTGTCTTTTTAGTCTGTTAATTTCATTTATCTTTAAGACCGTTTTTATCGATTTTTTTTTAAATCTAAAAAAATGTTTTTCATATGCTCAGAAACTTAAATCGCTATACCCCTTTTAGATTTTTTTTCTATCATACACACTAACGGAGTTACCGAATTTATCCGCTACTTTATTTTAACACTGTATGGTGTAAAATCTTAAAAAAATCACCAAAAATACATTTCTCAACCAATTTTGACGTGGTTTTCCAATCGAGGGAGATTAAAATGTCTCCTACGCAGCGCATTTAAGATGGCTGTGATCCGATTTGCCGTTTTCAAACATTTTTCAATGTACGGTCAGTGCCAATAAAAAGAATATATAAAAAGTTAATTCTAAACGCCAATCTCTTCATCTGATTACCAATAGGCCAAAGCGAATAGTTACTTTAGAAAATTGCTAAATTACTGTGTCCTCGGCTCACATTTCCTTTACGTTCAGCGGACACTGGTGTCCGCCCTGGTGAAAATATATTCGAGCGGACACCGGTGTCTGCCCTAGCAGGGGATTTGTTAGAGTGAAGATCTGTATAGTGATACGTAACAAGTCGTTTAAGACAAAAACTAATAATGCATTGGTATAGTAATAGTATTGCAATAATAGTTAAATAAAAACTAAATCTTTGACTCTTTGTATGAAATGTACAAATATATCCAATCTATTTACAGATTTTCCAACAGACTTAAAGTATTACGAAACGCTCGAAACGGGATAAAACACAATCGAGAGCAAAATTCTATAATCCTCTCCGATATCCTCCTTTAATAACGTCTTCTTAAATACATCAGGATCTTACACAAAACGAACAATGACGCGATCCTATTGAGCGTAAATCCTAAAAACTTCGTATACCTGTATGCATGCATAACTTTCTACACATTCGGCCCACACACACAAACGCCAGAATGAAACAATGATGAAAAGCGCAGCTTTTCTTCACCTGCTTATGCGTAGAACAATGCTCCCGCTTTCCTTTATTACCATTGTCGAAAACCGGTCAAATATTTCAAAAAATTATTGCATAAGTAATAAGAATAATTATGATTATTACACAATATCTAAAAAATGTATGTTGGTAAATTGTGTGATAGATGATGCTCAGGAAGCGGGTAAACATACGAACATACGATGTTCAATAAAAAAAAACCTCTTGAGTGCCATGGAAAATATTGTAGGTTGGCAACTCTGAAAATTCATTTTATAATTATTATGTCTAATGCTTTATATGCCAATTTCTAAAAATCATGGCACTCTAGAGGTTTTTTTTTTATTAAACATATGATACATAGTACTTTGGCTAGTTTCGGGGTACGATTTGTGCATGGTCTTACAGTATTAGACCATGCACAAATCAAAGTCAATTCGCAATCACGCACAGATCGGATTGACTCGTAATCAGCGACGGCTCGCAGTCTAAGTTCAGGGTAGGCTACAGCGACAAGGGACACAAAATTTGAGGTTGGGATCGCGCTTAATAAATACAAGGAATTGCACAACAAAGTCACCTTTCAATAACGGATACATATTACCTTGGGTCTCTGGCCTACCCTGAAGTTAGGCTGGGAGCCGCCGCTGCTCGTAATCTAATGGACTATTTTGTCCGCCCTCTGGTGATGATAGTCTTGCCACTACGAATACTAGGGCCAAAGTACAATTATTGTGAGTATAATGATTGATACAAGTTTTTAGAATTTTTATTTTAAATATGTTCAAAGTAATTGCTCTTTACTTAACCATACTCTTCTTTCACAGTTTAAATGCGTTCAGCCAGCTGTCTGAGTGGGAACATCAAAAATAGGTATGTAATTTTTATCGCAACTTACAATTTTAAAAATAATTTGCTAACCTCCCTCATTCAACATATTTAAAGTTTGTTGCCAAATTCTAACAGGCTCTGCTTTTTTCTAAATCTGTCAGATGGATTTTCAAATGTTTGGACTCTATCATGGCATAGGTTGTCTTTCTCCACCATTTTTATCGCTGCTGCAATATTTTTGAGGGTAACAAGCAGCTAAAAAAGGGCCAGCTCTTTTTCTGTGTCCTGTCAAGTTGCAACCTCAAACTCTGTATACTATTTATAAACAGTAGTCAATGATGGTGCAAGATTTCCAAACGTCGATTTTAAACTATCCTCACACTGATACGCGCTCAAGCCTTTCTTGTAATCATAGTAAATCATTATCCGAAAGTTCTCTCGTGATAATTCAATTTTTTTCGATAACAGAAGTTTATTAAGGTTAGAAATTCACATGTTATTTGGTCATAAGAACGAACAACGATTAATCTTTCACAATAATTAATATAGATCTTTGAAACTTATACATATTGCACACTGAAGTTTTGCGATTAAATTGACACTATTATTTAAAAAAAAATGTTTCTTAAATTATATATAAATCAACAAATGGAACACTCTTAAATGATCACATAAATCCGTGCAATACTTCCATAGAAAACATTATTTCTTCTTCATATTGCTTTAATTTATTGAAGTAATCATTATACACATGTTGTATTAAATAGATTATTCTAAAATAAATGATAAATAAAATTAATCGTTGCTTAGAAATCTCCATAAGAGCAATGTAAATGCTGATTACGCTTTTAATAAATAGGGGGTAGCATCGTGCTATTTTAGTATTATCTTAAAATTATACTGTAATTTAGAAAAACATGTGAAAAGAAATTAGGTTTGATATGTAGAATATGTAAAGTTATTTAAATAAAAAACACTTGGTATGGTTTCACAAATTAAAACTTTATTCCGACTAGTTTCGGTTTGTTAGACCATTTTCAAAGGAATGCGTCACAGATAAAACAATGCACTTAATAAACAACAATTTGTTTTGCATGGCTAACTAGATTTTTCAATTCTTAATAACTGCAGCTTGGCCCTCGTACCATAAAAATCAGCTTATTAATTGCTACTGCCAAATTACTTCCCATGTAAATGATATTTTTTACGGTTTAAAAAGCAATGCTGATTTATTCAAAGCGGATGAATATCCGTTTCTGATTCATATTCTATTCAAAATGATTTGCGGTTGTTCTCACGACTATAACTGAAGCGTTTCAAAAGTTATTTTATGGTTGCAAATCAATCTTTTGATTAGACCCAATATCACTGAAAATAATTTACGTGTATTTATTACTCGGTATAGACATATCTATTGCAATTGAAAGTGACTGTAGAGAAGTAAGATGACTTTAGAACATGTCAAATGCTTTCATTAACTCACTAATCGCCAGTGATTTTGGTTTCACATTATAAGCACTTTTTTGTAGAAGTTACTAAATACGTGTAACTTTAATATAGCTGATTAGCACTAGTTCATAAAAAGAATTGTGATTATGATTATTATACGTAATGAAAACCTTGATCATCGAAATTGAGGGAAGAAAAATCTATAGTTTTGTTGGATATTGCATTTCCTTAGCAGCCAGCGTTATTTTTTTTTTTGCAGGCCGTGTCCGTGACTAAACCCTGGATACGTGTCTTGTGTACAGAAGGGCAGCACAGAATCCCCCTCCTGAAACTGAAAGAGTTTATTTTTCAATCTAACGCGTAAAAAATCCATACCGGGTTGAAATATTTAGTTACTTCTTTAAGAAAGTTCCGGATACTTTAACATATGGTAACAAATTTACGATTACTTTCTTTAATATATGTATTTTTTGCACTACTTGGATTAAAACACTTCCTATTAATCAGTAAAATTAACAATTCTAACTCTAAGATAAATAAATACGAGTGTTTTCCACTCCCAGACTAAGCATGAAGTAAAATTTCGAGTTTAGAAAAGCCCCGTGAAAATTTGTCGAGGGTCGCGCAGCGACCCGAGACAAATTTTCTGGGCTTTTCTAAACTCGAAATTTTACTTCATGCGCCACGCGTATAAAACACTAAAATACTGTGAAATGTATGTATATTTGAACTTCACTTGAAATCAGTGTTTTATACGCGTGGCGCATTTTTTCGACTCATCACTTGAATCAACATATACCGGCATTCCACATTCCTATTCAAAACATGAATCCAGAAATGCACTTATATTTAAAGAATGTAATGGGAAATAATTTAATAATGTCTTTCTTTGTTGTGTATCAACAACATAATCAATGAACAGTCAGCGGCAGAAAAATAACATTCGCAATTCAAGGCCGCGCACCGGCAACCCGTTTTCACATGTTTTTGGAAATTACAGTATAATTTTAAGATATTACTAAAATAGCACGATGCTGCCCCCTATTTATTAAAAGCATAATCAAAATTTACATTGCTCTTAGATTTCTAAGCAACGATTAATTTTATTTATCATTTATTTTAGATTAATCAATTTAATACAACATGTTTATAATAATCACTTCAATAAATTAAAGAAATATGAAGAAGAAATAATGTTTTCTATGGAAGTATTGCACGGATTTATGTGATCATTGAAGAGTGTTTCGTTAGTTGATTTATATATAATTTAAGAAACATTTAAAAAAAAAATTGTGTCTATTCGCGAAGCTTCAATGTGCAATATGTATAAGTTTTAAAGATCTATTTTCATTATTGTGGAAGATTAATCGTTGTTCGTTCTTATGGCCAAATAACATGTGAATTTCCGACCTTATGTATGTAACATATCTTCTTATTATAAGTAAATTAATAACATTAAAAACATAAATTACTCACAATTTTAAATCATATCAATGGATTTATAAGATATTTATTTGTTTGTTTATAAAGTTTTATTTATTTTTATTAATAAACAATGACGTTACAAAAGGTTAAATTTAGATTCATCGATAAACAACGAAAAAATACCTCTATTTTTAAACACTTTACAAAAATACTTTATCAAATTATTCAATAAAATTGATGAAACCTCAGTATGTTATAATATGTTCAATTATTAACGAGTAAAAATTTAAATTTTGGCTCCATAGATTTCTTCTTATTACCCTACTTTTGAAACGCACACGCGGCATATTTTTTAAAATCTTTAATAAAGTTTTAAAACTGTACCAACATTAGCGTCGCCCTTATTTTTCAACTTTATAAAAGTTTTGCTCCCACCCCCCTATCTTGTTCCAATCAACAATAATGGTGATGCGTTCATCATAGTATCAGGTAACCAAATGAGTTCGTTCGGTTTTTGTTGGTAAAATCTAAATACTTATTAAGACACTATTATTCATCAAAGTAATTACCATGACACTCAATTACCTGTAACCAACGTGACACTAATTTTTATATTTTGGTTTTATAGAACTATGGATTTTGAATAAAAAAATTGACAGGCTGCATTTAATACATCCATTTGACCTTTGAACTGTCTATGCTTCATACAGTTGTCAAGAAACAAAAAAAGATGGTAATCACTTGGCGAAATGTCTGGAGCATAACTCCAGGGTGTGGTAACGTTTTCCAGCCAAGTTCAGAAATTTGTTCTGCTGTCTTTTTAACTTGAATGACAACCTAGGAAACAAATAGAAGCAAACCAGAAGCAGATCTGAGCTACAGAAAAATGTTAGCATATTATTATTTAGTGTAAAATTATTTAAAACTATGTCCTTTACATTTTTTTTTCTATCTTTTTAAATAACCGCGAACAATCGATTTAAAAAAATTTGCATTTTTTTAAATATTTAGTTATCCTTGACTATTTAGAAAATGTTACAATCGTCTTTTTATTCACCTCGTAACACTGCACTACTTTGCCCATTTAACCGTTTCTCTATCTCTTATAGTTTTCGAGATACCCATAGAGAACACGAAAAAAAAAGTTACGCTGTATATCGTAGTTTATAAATATCGATATATACAGGGTGTCTACGCTAAACCATTCGTTAAAAGTTTATGCACTAAAAATTTAAAAAAAATCTTTGTCATACTGACATGAGGAGAACTGATTTAACCAGTTCTCCTCATGTGAAATATTTTCAACTTTATATCACTTCCGGTTTCACCAGAAGTAGCACCTAATTTGTTATTTCAAATAAAATACCCTATATATTAGTAATTTTTTTAATTTCTCGTTTAAATTTCAACATATTTTATTAGAACATAAATATCGTAAAAGATACCTGATGACATAAATCGTCCGAACCCTGAATAAAATGTAATTATTAATAACACAAGAAAATACGCTGAAACATCAAACAAATTTTCATCCGGTAACAAATGTATTTGAATTTAGATAAAAGTTCTTGAAATATTTGTATTAATACCTAATTTTAAAGGCAAATTATATAAAGTATGAATGTAATTGGCAATACTTGGTTGTAGACATTTTTTTAAATATATTCACAAATGAATATCTTAGAAACAGCGTATTTTCTTGTATTATTAATAATTACATGTCATTTCGCAAAAAGGTATGTGATTGAAATAACGAACGGCGGCATTTCTTGATGATGTCAGTGTCATTTACCTGTCTTGTGTATCATCGCGGAACGAGATGTGAATGCGAAATTTTCCCGCCGGTTTGTCAACGCCCGATCCATTTTGTGTTTCGTATCCCCGGCACATTTCCTCCCCCCATCTCGCGTTATGGCCGAATAGTTCAAACAAAGCACTATTGTGGCATTTCCGGATTATATTGGATGCGTCCCTTCAATCTCTCCTCCGCAGCGACATGTATTAATTTTAAATTTAGAACGGCTTTTAAGGGATGCGCCATGAATAATAAAAGCAAACAACGGGTGATTTGACCCATTATTTTCCTTTGAACACTAAATGCTGACTTGGTTTTAGTTTATTATGGTCCATCGACATAGCTAAGTAAATTTGTGTTTAATTACTTACCAAAGTTTCAGGTTAAACATGCGGCTGCATTATTAAATGTTTAACTAATTAACTAATTCTCGGAATAGAATATTTTTATGTTGTATTTTGCTTCCACACGTTTTCATTTATATGTATTACTATGTAAATACCTATTTCTTGAAAATAAATTATTAAAGAGAGTATTAAATTTCTCTACGACCCAACCCTCCCAACCTTCTTAAATGGTATGGAAGGATGGGTGAACAATGAAAGTACATTACATACAAAAACTAAGAGCTTTTGAGATGTGTTGTTTTAGAAGAATTTTCTGAATTTCACGGATCGACAGAATCACCAATATTGAGGCAATATTTTTACCGATTTCAAAATACGCACAAATGAGTTCCTATAGTGGAATTCGGGAGAGATGTCCTATGACTCATTGATGTGGAATGTGTGGTTCAAATTTTTTTAGAGAGTATGTCGACAGTTGTATCCGCAATGCCATACTGTTTAGGTCGCGAGTATAGTAGTGTTCTTTCTTTTAGAAAAGCATTAAATCATAATTTCTTGTGAATTTTTTCTTTTGAGTATACATATCCCAAATTCGTGTTGTAGATTTTTAAATATTCGTTGTTTTCTTAAAAGAGGTCAATTTGATGTTTAAACGAGTGCTTTCTACTCTCAGGTTAAGCATGAAGTAGAATTTCGAGTTTAGAAAAGCCTGAAAATTTGGTTTGGTTGCGTAGCGCGAAGCGCAGAGCGACCAAACCAAATTTTCAGGCTTTTCTAAACTCGAAATTTTACTTCATGCTCCACGCGTACACTGATTCTAAGAGAAATTTACTCGTTCACAATATTTTAGTGCTTTTAGTAGTTAATACGCGTGGCGCATGAAGTAAAATTTCAAGTTTAGAAAGCCTGAAAATTTGGTTTGGCCGCGTAGCGCTCCGCGCTACGCGACCAACCCAAATTTTCAGGCTTTTCTAAACTCGAAATTTTACTTCATGCTTAATCTGGGAGTGGAAAACACTCGTTTTAAGCTTCAAATTGAACTCTTTAAAAAATAGCGTATGCATATGTATACCTAATAGAAAATTCCCTGTATGTATACTTAAAAGAAAAATTCTCTGTATTAACAGATTAATCCGATGACTATTTGCCAAATCTACTGTAGATTTTTTATATATTCGTTGTTTTCTTAAAAAAGGTCAATTTGAAGTTTAAACGAGTGTTTTCCACTCCCAGGTAGTTTAAGCATGAAGTAAAATTTCGAGTTTAGAAAAGCCTGAAAATTTGGTTTGGTCGCGTAACGCGGAGCGACCAAACCAAATTTTCAGGCTTTTCTAAACTCGAAATTTTACTTCATGCGCCACGCGTATAAGACACTGATTTCAAGCAAAGTTTACTCGTTCACAATATTTCAGTGCTTTCAGTGTTTAATACGCGTGGCGCATGAAGTAAAATTTCGAGTTTAGAAAAGCCTGAAAATTTGGTTTGGCCGCATAGCGCTTCGCGCTAGGCGACCAAACCAAATTTTCCGGCTTTTCTAAACTCGAAATTTTACTTCATGCTTAGTCTAGGAGTGGAAAACACTCGTTTTAAGCTTCAAATTGAACTCTTTAAAAAAAGCGTAAGCATATGTATACCTAATAGAAAATTCCCTGTATGTATACTTAAAAGAATAATTCTCTGTATTAACAGATTAATCCGATGACTATTTGCCAAATCTACTGAATGCGCATTCGATTCAACTAACATTTTCATTCGAGCTTACACAAAATTAACATAAATGCATTATTTATTTCTGCAAATACCTGAACTATTTAGTAGATGTGGAAATTGGAATTATACCACTTAAACTCACATTTAAAACGATTGTGCACCTTAATTACAATGATTTGTGGCTGGGTTTTTGCAGATTTAGTTTTACAAAGACATTGTCAAAATGTGACGTTTAACCTTAAAATTTTAAAGCTGCATGCCGGAAGATACGTTTTAGCATGTTCCATCTATAAACCATATTATGAAGTTTTCTGTCTCTTTTTACACAGGTAATCTGATGTCATCTAACTATTTTCGTATTATTTATGTATTGGTGCTGAAAGCACCACAAATCAAGGAAACCATGGGACACCTCTCGTGAATTGAATCTTGTATTCGTTTTTGTTTACCGCCCAACTAGATTTGGGATTTATTTTCCTTACGTTCTTTGATTATTTGGGTATCCATACTGTTCGTCATGTAATGTCATTGATATATGAATGCCATGTTGCAATTGATTAATTATTTGACAGAAAACTGGTAATAAAATGCCGAAGGTTATGCTCCGCCACTTAATCTTTATGATAGGGTAATTAAGCATATGGCAACAATGTGGAAAACATAACCTCAAATTTATTTTGAAGGCAAAAGTCAAAATTACAACCAAAGTATCCAACCAAATATCCAACATTTAAAAAAAATCACCAGATCTGGTTGGCCAATAGAAAAGAAAACCGAATATACGGATGCGCGATTTTAAGTTTTTTTCAACATAACTTTTATAATGTCTCTCAACAGAATATGAGTAAGCACATAAATTTGTACATGTTTAAACGTGAATATTTCAAATTCAAAACTATTTGAGTTTAAAAAAATAAGCTTACGCTTATTTTAGTTTGTACAAAAATTATCGTAGTTTTATAAAGGTATTATGCACAACGTTTTCCATTTAATCAAATATCAATAATAAAAAAGTTACCCATGTTGACCTACATAAATGAGGAGTTGTATTAGTTTTCATTCAATAAATAAAAGTAATAAATTGTGGTAGCATTATGGAACCATCTGACATAAAATTGTTATGAAAGTAGCTGCAAGTGATAAATGTAACAACATTATATTAAGAACATTTCAAAAACAGTTTCGTAGAATATTTTTCAACTATAAATTTATTCCGGCCCATTTCATTATAATTTTTCCCGTACGTATTAATCCCCGACAAACAAATTTATTACGTTCCGACCCTTCGCGATAGCGATTTTATATATACTTTATCGCGTGGAAAACAAGAAGCCTATAAATATTCGGAAATAACGAAAACCGCATAAATCTCCGGCCGCGATAAAAGAATTTTATTTTGGAAAGTCGCGCTTAAAATTTATAAGCGCACGGCGCGATTTATTTAATAAAACAGCCCCGATTTGAATCCGCCATTCGGACTAAAAATAGTCCGGACACAGATGGCCTCCTCTCTCTTCTGCGGGTGATTGGAAACGGAGTTGAACTTATTAAGAGCTCTATTTTTAAATCGTTCGGTTTATGTTTCAATATCGTTGTTGTGATGATATAATGCAAGAACTGCCGACCGTGAATTTCTGTTTATAAGTATCGACATCCTGTGGATATTCACGATTAAAAACATGGTATTTTAATAGATTATGCTCAACTTGCCACAAACTAGATGCATACTAGGGTGACTATGACTCATCGCTTTATTTTATCTGAATTAAATCTATGGCAAACGTATGTCTATGAAATAATTTAACACAGCGCGATTCACGTTAGTTTTATTCTAGATTATTACTTCTGAACGAGATAGACATCATTGAAATGACATTTTTAGTTCGATAATACATCTCTTAATGCAGGGCCGCAGTAAGGGGGCTCCAATGGGGCGAGAGCCCCAGGCGCATTAAGCGGAGGGGCCGTACATCAAATCAAAGCCAGACATCAGAAATTTTATAAATGTAAATCATAAGTTTTAAATTATATGACCCATTCCACGCCAAGCGGGACGAAATTAATGAAAAATATCACTAACTGTTTCTAATTTTCTTGTATTTCTTTTTTTTATAGATTCTACGGCAAAAATAAAAGAACAAAACATTTTTTAAATTTTTTATCTTCAAAATTCTTAAACTTTTTTTTTAAATACCTAAAAGTGCGAAAAATCGGTAAATTGCTCTCATATAAATATTCCTACCGTCGCACAGTAGGCCAAAGCATGAAAAAACTTGGCCAAAATGAAAAAAAAAGTTTACCAACCGAATTCTATTTCATAAAATTAGATGTAGATGGCATTAGTGTATTTAGTAATTGGTTTCGAGTTATGTGAAGTTGTAAACTTAAATTAAAACACTTATTTGTTCCTTTCTTCACTTATTTTATTTTACTTGTTAGATGTACATTTCGAGTACTACGTACTCATTTTCAATAACAGAATGCCTTAAAACTAATTTACAATCGTTTATATATGGTTTGAGGATTAGTGGAAAAACCTTAATCTAATTATGTCGGTTACCTGTTTGGGGTGGATTGGTGTTAATGAGTGTCGGTGATTTACAATTTTCCGAAAGGAGGGTTAAAAGAGGATTATCTAAGGGACTCAGGTCAAAATTAAGTAGTTTGTTTTTGTTTTTATACATTTCTATTGATTCCAACATATTTAATCGATAACTGTTTGATTCTTTGAGTAATTTTACATTTTTTATTGGGAATTGATGGCCGGTTTCATAATTATGGTATGCTATCGCGGATTTTTCGGGGTTTCTATTTTTTATATGATACGTGTGTTCTTTGAATCTTTTTGATAAATTCCGTTGAGTCTGACCTATATAAACTTTTTCACAATTGTTACATTCTATCATGTAAATTCCTGATTTATTTAAATTATCCCTGTTATTCGATTTTTTGTTTAATAATATGTTTAATTTTGTGTTGCTGTAGTTAGCAGTTGTTAATTTGAATTTTTTGAATATTTTGTTGATTTGGTGGTGAACTAGAGGGTTGAAAATGAATTTAACAAATTTGTTATTCTTAATGTCGCTGGTTTCTTTTGAGGTATTCAGCTTTGTGGTATTTTTAATCAAATGTCTTTTCATATGCCTATTAATGAGTTTTTCAATTATGTTCCTTTTATATCCTAATGAAGTTGCAATGTTTTTAATGAATTTTAATTCGTTTTGTCTGTTTTCTTTTGAAATCGGTAAGTTTATTGCGTTATAAATCATACTATTGAATGCTGCGAGTTTATGCCTGATGGGCGTTGTTGATGAAGAGTGAATGTAGTTGTATGTGTGTGTTGGTTTGCGATATATATTAAAGTTTATTGTTTTTGTATCTGTATTTTTAATAATTAATAAATCTAGAAACGGGATTTGATTGTTATTTTCAATTTCGTATAACAATCAAATCCCGTTTCTAGATTTATTAATTATTAAAAATACAGATACAAAAACAATAAACTTTAATATATATCGCAAACCAACACACACATACAACTACATTCACTCTTCATCAACAACGCCCATCAGGCATAAACTCGCAGCATTCAATAGTATGATTTATAACGCAATAAACTTACCGATTTCAAAAGAAAACAGACAAAACGAATTAAAATTCATTAAAAACATTGCAACTTCATTAGGATATAAAAGGAACATAATTGAAAAACTCATTAATAGGCATATGAAAAGACATTTGATTAAAAATACCACAAAGCTGAATACCTCAAAAGAAACCAGCGACATTAAGAATAACAAATTTGTTAAATTCATTTTCAACCCTCTAGTTCACCACCAAATCAACAAAATACTCAAAAAATTCAAATTAACAACTGCTAACTACAGCAACACAAAATTAAACATATTATTAAACAAAAAATCGAATAACAGGGATAATTTAAATAAATCAGGAATTTACATGATAGAATGTAACAATTGTGAAAAAGTTTATATAGGTCAGACTCAACGGAATTTATCAAAAAGATTCAAAGAACACACGTATCATATAAAAAATAGAAACCCCGAAAAATCCGCGATAGCATACCATAATTATGAAACCGGCCATCAATTCCCAATAAAAAATGTAAAATTACTCAAAGAATCAAACAGTTATCGATTAAATATGTTGGAATCAATAGAAATGTATAAAAACAAAAACAAACTACTTAATTTTGACCTGAGTCCCTTAGATAATCCTCTTTTAACCCTCCTTTCGGAAAATTGTAAATCACCGACACTCATTAACACCAATCCACCCCAAACAGGTAACCGACATAATTAGATTAAGGTTTTTCCACTAATCCTCAAACCATATATAAACGATTGTAAATTAGTTTTAAGGCATTCTGTTATTGAAAATGAGTACGTAGTACTCGAAATGTACATCTAACAAGTAAAATAAAATAAGTGAAGAAAGGAACAAATAAGTGTTTTAATTTAGGCATTAGTGTACACTAATTCAGTGTTGGAATAACAGTTCAGTCGCCAATCTCCTTTGAATGACCCGCTGAAGACAAGTGAAACCAAAATAGTAAAAAGTGCTCGTTTTGAAAGCTGCAATTGCGATTGTGCTGCGCGAATAATTTGCGATCCTGGCCTTAATTCGTGTCTTTCAATGATGGATTGCACTCCGAACGGCAACTTTAACAGATGTATACACGAATATATTGAATATATTTGCACAAATCTCGCGTTCATTTGAACCTCATATCCATAGTGTAAAATATTTACAAATTATGGCGTACACAAATTTCTCTCCGTTTCTCCGCTTGGAAAAATAGCTTGCCTACTTCGTATTTTTATACTGAAGAGGACAAATTAAGAACTAGCTGCTACTACCCGCTAGTTTTCTTACAATGAAGATTTTACTGAGCAGCGCGCTGAACCGCGTAAACTACTGGCCATGCTATGCCACGGGTATCGTTGGCGAGAATCGCGTTATTTGTCAAAAGCGGATTAATATATAGGGTGTCCCAAAGTATTATGACAGCTCCCGGGCTTGTAGAATATTGGCGTCAAATTCAAACGTCGAGTATTTCAAAACGTCTAAATTTTCTCGATTTTGTAATGTTCAATTTGTTTGCACAATTGTAATAAATGAATGTTTTAGCATCTCAATCAATTTTTTGTACGCATTATGACATATTTGAATACGTGACGGAAACTTGCAACCTCAACAAGCAGATAGAAAACCATTACCACTTGAAGATGCGGAATTGTTAATTACACCGCCTTCAACCGAAAATATCGAGCGAAATAATGAGAGCGATGACGACGCTTAAGAAAGTGTCTCCGTTTGCGATTTTTGAATTGTCAATAAAATGTATGTAACACAATTAAGGGGATTATTGCAGTGTAACACGCCGATCGTGTTGGAAAGACCCACATAGTTTAGAGTAGCTCATCCGATGCCAAATTTACAGCACAAGTGGGGAGAATACAGTCAGAGAGAAAAGCGGCAGTTCGCTGTGCATTTGTGCATTGCTCCTAGGCATGAACGGATGGGGTCTCGCGTCGCGTGGAATAGACGAAAAAAACAAAGCGTATAAAAAAGACGGATCGAACGAAAGTGTCGATTCGTATTATTTAAACACGCTGATAATACATACAAGCTATGTATTGTTTTCAATTCGTTAGAAAGCGTTATCGGATCCTGTGTTATTTTTCGGTATTTACAAAACTGATGATTCTTATTCTTGTCATTATAACACATTATTTTTACTTTTAAGACTCCAGTTTCGACAGCCGAACAAACTATGTGTTTTATTTTATTAAATTATAGATTATTTCTTAAAAATATAATAATAAAATAATTCATGTTCATAAGCTCATTGTGAATATTTATATGCCGCACATATATGAAAAAAAACATAGGATTTTCAATCATATTTTTTAAATGGGAATATTATCTTCCCTAACTGCTATTGCCATGAAAATAATGTATTAATTTGGCCTCTGCCCAATTGGGTAAATACCCCCAATTTTGGGGAGAATTTCAATTTATATTCGGTCAAATATTCTAGTTTTTATGAATGCAACAAATAAATAATAGATTGAAAAAAATTAAACGGAAATCTGCCCTGTTTTTTTTTTATGTTTAGTACAGGGTTTACAAAATGATGATGTGTATAAATAGGATCAGTCAACTTAGCCCCCCGAAGTTCGACTTTTTTGAAAAAAGCGATTGCGCTAGACCGGCCTTAGCTAGCGCCACAAAAATTAGAGCTAGCGCCATTTAGACAAGAAAACTACGGGGATTTGAACTTTCGGGGGGCTAGGTTGATGCTAGCCCCCCGAGTTTGGATTTTTTAAGTTTTTTTACACTATTCGGATTCCTCAGAGCTAGCGCTACCAATTTAAAAGCCAACGCCACTCCCACAGCCCCAAAAAATGATAAAACATTTTTAACCCTGGCCCCCTAAAATGAGATGTTTTTAATCAAATTGGGTGGAAAATATAACTTAGAGCTAGCGCCAACAGAATATGACAAAAATATTCTCTCAAAAATATCAGGTAAAAAAAAGTTCACGTCCAAATTTTGATGCAAGAGCTTTCAGATCCTGTATGCGTATTACCATTTACTTCCTGAATTTTAATACAAAATGATGTTTGGCATATAATATACCGCTTTCAACAAATAGTTCGGCGTTGTAATTACTTTATTTATGTTCATAGACACTGGCTATTAGAAACATGATGCCTAGTAGACAGTAGCGTAACTGACAATTGTGTTTTCACTCCTAGCTAATTTAAATCGTTATTACGCAAGAACTTTCCGTACGATTTAAGAAACTCTTTTGGCATTGTAATTACTATACTAATATTTATAAACACTGGCAACGAGATAGCTTGCACTAGTAAGACAGTGGCGTAACTGACGATTGTTTTTGATAATTGAAATCGTTATAACTCGGAAACTAACCGTACGATTTCAAATTTTTTTTTGGCAATCTAATTGCTATACTGAAGTCTATAAACACTAACAACGACATAGCTAGTGATATTAAAGGATAAATTAAAATCACTTGCTTTGTTTCACTATTTGTTTCTATTTACTCGACTAGTTTCGCTTTTTACGGCATTATCAAAGTTCACTCTTGATTCACTCTTGATAATGCCGTAAAAAGCGAAACTAGTCAAGTAAATAGAAACAAATAGTGAAACAAACCAAGTGTTTTTAATTTATCCTTTATTATTATTTCAAAATGTTTCACCAAGTGATAAATGAGAAAGTTATTCAAGAGATAGCTAGCGCTAGCAAGACAGTGGCGTACCTCACGGTTGTTTTTTTTATGATAACTTAAATCATTATTACTCGGTGGAAAACACTCGTTGGGAGTTTCAAACTGAACGCTTTTCAAAAACAATGAATGCCTGAAAATTTACCTAGTACACATCGGGTTATGTATGTACCTAATCAAAACATGGGTATCTTTTCGATGCTACAAAATTGTGATTAAGCTCCTTTCGTTGCTATTCAATTGACTTTATTTTCATTCTAACATAATCTATCTCAATATCCTGATTCTACGATATACAGGGAGTTTTTCTTTAAAGTAGACGTATTCCAGATTCACTTTATTTTGTTTAAATCTTTAGATATATGTTGTTTTTACAGGAATTCAATTTGAAGCTTTAAGCGAGTGTTTTCCACTCCCAGACTAAGCATGAAGTAAAATTTCGAGTTTAGAAAAGCCCCGTGAAAATTTGTCGAGGGTCGCGCAGCGACCCGAGACAAATTTTCTGGGCTTTTCTAAACTCGAAATTTTACTTCATGCGCCACGCGTATAGAACACTAAAATTTTGTGAAATTTGTGTATATTTGAACCTTACTTGAAATCAGCGTTTTATACGCGTGGCGCATGAAGTAAAATTTCGAGTTTAGAAAAGCCCAGAAAATTTACTTCATGCTTAGTCTGGGAGTGGAGAACACTCGTTTAAAGCCTTGAATTGAACTTTTGCACCCAATTTGATTAAAAAAATCTTATTTCGGGGGGCTAGGGTTTAAAATGTTGTATAATCTTTTGGGGTTGTGGGGGTGGCGCTAGCTTTTAAATTGGTAGCGCTAGCTCTGAGGAATCCGAATACTGTAAGAAAACTTGAAACATCCAGCATCAACGTAGCCCCCCGAAAGTTCAAACCCCCGTATCTTTCTTGTCTAAACGGCGCTAGCTCTAATTTTTGTGGCGCTAGCTAAGGCCCGTCTAGCGCAACAGTTATTTTTTAAAAAGTCGAACTTCGGGGGGCTAAGTTGACTGAGCCGTATAAATAGAGGATTGCAATAACATTCAATTTCAATTCATTTATTCCTTATTTACTTACTATCAAAATATGACTCATTATAAATCAGCCAAATTTGAAAAAAATATATTGGGCTCGGTGCAATGTTGAGCAAGAAGCTTATTATTTGAAATGCATTATAATAACTACCTTATTATTATTATAGTTCTATTTTTTCTAAAATAATTAACAATGAATATGCACGCAGTTAAACCCTACATTTTTTTAAACATTCGTCAAACAAATATTACCTGTGCTCAGTAAAAAATAGTTGATTTGTAACATTAATCTACGACAACGTCATATTGGTGTTATTCTTACTATTCTTATAGTTTTGATATCATTGATTCGTTGATGAAGTCGCAGTTGGTTCAAATAGGTCCGATTGCTAGAAACTTTACAATTTACTTTAATAGTTTTATTGCGAGAAGTTTAATGGCATTTAACAACTGCTTTAATAACGAAAGATTTAAGACGAAATAATGATTTGAATAAGACTGATTGTTATTCGATTGCTACTGGCTTATTAATCAGCTTAAAAAACTTTAAAAATAATTTAATAATACCGACACTGTCAAATAATAAGGAAAGCCAATATTAAAGGTATATTACACATCTTTATTTAAATTAGTGAAACATTTCGTGTTTTCTATATTAGTGAACATGCAGTATAAAAAAATACTTATTCCATTAGTAGTCAGAAAGCATGAAAATAAAACACTAGTACAATAAAATATCGATTATAATTGCGAAATATTAATTTTACGAGAATAAATGCTAACGACGCGAGCCGTTTTTGTTAACTATGATTGAAAAAAGAAAAGAAAAACAAACGCGAAGCCGCACAGCGTTCACCGGCCCAGAGATAAACGCTGGCCGCATGCTGCTCTCCCCTCCAATAATTGTGCAGATGAGTGTACAACGCGTTCAACTAAGAGAAGATCCGCAAGGCGGCGGTATTTTACGGTCTTATTTTTCAAGATTTTTATTTTAACCTGACTCGGGCATGAGCTATCGCATCCTTATGAAATGTTCACATTATATTCCTTATAGTATAAACTAGTAAGATATGGGAATATTTTTTTTAATTTTGAAAAATTTAACTTTTTTTTTTTCATACCTCTGAAAGCAAATTGTTTAAAAAAAAAGTACTTCGATATTTTACTAGATAATTGGGCTTAATATACGCTGTCAAAATTTCAACTTTCTAGGACCTTTAGTTTTTAAATAAACCTAACATTAAATTTCAGACCACTGTTATATTCCCCTTAAGATTTTATCCTCTATATTAAGTCCACTGTTTCGAGTGTATCATTTTTTATATCAAATTCGTAATTACAGACCTCATAAACCTATGTGTTGTAAATTTTGTACGATTTCATAGTTCATTAAATTTTGGTCCGTCATTTTTAATTTAGACATTTACTAATTCTGTACAGGTTTTTCAATATTTGATCCGCCATAGTGGATCCGGCCATTTTAAATTTCGCAATCAGCAACCTCAAAAACCTGTATGTTGTAAATTTTGTACGATTTCATTAATTTTTAAAAATTTGATCCGCCATATTGGATCCGCCATTTTTATTTTTGAATTTTTGACATCAAATTCGTAATCAGCGACCACAAAAACCATAGAGGAACCAATATGAAGTATATTCTTACACAGCTTCATATTTTTACCAGGTTTTTTCATGCTTTGGCCTACTGTGCGTCGGTTGCATTTGTCCTAGAAACCCCATAAAATACTCATTGTAAAGCCTATGAAACATAGATTTATTATGCAATAAATTGAATTTTGTAATAATTATTATTATAATTGTTATAAACAATTATATTATTTAATTTTTCATCATGAAAACCGCACTTTAAAATTTTCAAAAAAAACACGACCATTTTCCTTGATACAATCTTTACAAAAGTGTAAGGTTTCAAGGTGGTGCTGTGACGGCTTCAATTTTTTTAAAAGAAATATATAGATAAGTGACGCCGCACGGTGTATACCAATGCCAATAAATAAAACTCGTAACTTTTATATTTAAATAAATATTGAAAAACGCAAAAATTCTTTGATTAGTCAACTTGAAAGGTATTATTTAAAGATAACAAAAATATTTAGATGTGTCGCTCTGACAAAAATATAACGTCATGGCATTTTAAAGACATAAAAGTATCTTCGTAATTAGTATGACTGCTTACAACTTTTAGCGAATTACATAAGTGTTTCCAAAGAAATAAACGAGGAAAAGTTTTATATTTTGATAGAAAACTATTTTTTCAATGTATTTTCCACAAATCTTAATCACACAAATAGCAGAAACTGCTGCACGTATTATTTTATTTTTTAATGTTAAAATTGTACCTTGAAGATAAGTTAGTAACATTAAAATGTTATCCGTCATATAATTTTATTTAGAAATGAATGCCTTCAATGATGTTTCTGCCTTCGAATATATTTAAGCAATAACTTCTTTTTTGGAGATTGGCTGAATGCGATGAACATATATAAACATATAGAATACAGTAACATTACCACAATGAAAAATAAAAACAAACAAAAAATGTGTGGCGGAGCTAATAAACCTGTTACGAATATTAGTCATTCGTATTGGTATACACCGTGCGCCGTCGGTTATCAATATACTGCTTTTTAAAAATAAGAAGCCGTCAAAACACTACCTTTTAAAGTGCAGTTTTCATGATTAAATATATTTGATATTTGAATAATATAATTGTTTATAACAATTATAATATTAGTTATTACAAAAAATAATTTATTGCATAATAAATCTATGCTTTATAAGCTTTACAATGAGTATATTATGGGATTTGTATGATAAATGCAAAACCGATGATATGTATACAGGGTGTCCCAGACCACCCGTATTAGCCTGTTTTTGAGAAAACGGCTAGTCCTAGAGAGTTAGGACAAAAACATTATTATAAGAGCCGTATTAATAAATCGAATGGTGATATTGTTTTTTCGCAAAAAGGTTGGCATCTGTGAGAGTTTGCATTAAAATGTCAATAACATAAAGTGGCATCATTGAAAAGGTTCGGTTCTTTAATACGGCTTTTGTAATTAATTTTGTTGCTTTCTAGGACTAGCCGTTTTCTCAAAAAATTAAAAAATTGTAACGTTTAAAATATTGAAGATACAACATTTTTAAAAAAAATCCCTTGTTTATTTTTGTAGTAGAATCTGTAGGAAAATAATCAGAGAAATTTTAAAACATGTCTGAAAACGGGACATACGCTATACGTAATCGATATTTTGAACTTGATTTTAAATAGGCCCGGGCGCGACTCGCTTCAGAGAAAAATTCGCCTCAGAGAAAAAACAAATCTGTATCTGGCCCGCGAAGAACAAAGTTTGGAAATCCTGGTTTAAATGATCTTTAACTTTAAGTAAAAGATAACTTGTAAATAATGACCATCATAACCAATTACGACAAAATATAGTGTTTTTGTTTCGTGTTTACTCAATTGTATTTCCAGTTTATCGAGTGAGGATAATTATCTGTCATTTAAATGAACAACTTGATAGTGTGAAATGTATTACATGAACAGTAATTGGATTTAATATAGCAAAAAGATAAACACCAATAGATTTCACAAATGGAGAAACAACATAATATTTCACACACGGAAAAAATGAAATGAAAATTAAAAAATGCGTGTATGTATTCTAGAGTCGTCGAAACAGCGCCACAGTAAGGAAAACTTGCGCCTGTGGCTAAAAATCCAATTGGCGCCCTCAATTTCATAGTCATAATAATCTAAATGTCATATTTTATTATAGACATGATGTCAACTGTTACTATTGATTCGACGCCGACTTATGTCCCAGTATTTTGATAAATGTAAACTGCCATAAGTAACGCGGAGCAACCAAACCTAATTTTCAGGTTTTTCTAAACTCGAAATTTTATTTCATACTTAATCAAGGATTGGAAACATTCGTTAAAAGCCTTAAATTGAACGCTTGAACAAAAACAACGGATGCCTTAAACTTTGCAGTGTATATATCGGGATATGTATACTTAAAAGACAAACGAAGAAATCTAGTAGGCCAAGATTTTCCAATTTTATAACCATTTTCAAAAACATAACAAAAAATCGATACAAAATTTCAAAATATAACATTTACGCAAAATTACTGTAGAGGTCGCGGGCCGAATTTGAAGCCTCCTGATTTGAATTGTAGCCAAAACGTGAAGACTCTTTATTTATGCAAATGGCATGTGGAGAAAATATCCATCCCAATAATTCCTGGAAGAGAAAGTGTGAATTTATCGTTATTAACGATGCCGCTGCGGAGAATTCATCTCTCTTATTATTTTTTTGTTTTTCGTTCGTGGTGTTCACTAAAATAAAACGTTGGAAGCCGCGATTAAAATGTTTTCTTAACGAGCACGAAGAATTGTTGAAAAATGAAGGCGTTTTGTTTGGGAAAACTGCACGCTAAGTATTCGCAAAGTGCTGATCTCTGCAGGATTCCCGCTGTCCCACATTCGCCGAAGAAGTCCTGCATTACAATTAATAATGCCAATGTCAAGCGCAAGCATTCACTGAATTTGAGACTACACGGGAAATTTAATTTATGGTAAAGTAGGGGAGATTTAATAAATGTGAAAAATGCACAGGGAGGGGGCATGTATTATGTTTTTCTTTTGATACTACATTTTTATTTCGTTAACAAACAATATAATAAATCTTTATATAATTTGGGTGAAATATATTGTTTGTTATACTGTCAGTGCCGGCGGCACGTACAGACAAGACAGGCAGCCGCCTGTAGTGGCCAAATTTAGGGGCTGACCATTCAAAAATGTTTTGAAAACATTTAGTGTGAGTGTAAACTACTCTACTTTCCGAAGTATCAAGTATCAAATATTACTCATTAACTTTATAAACTAATTTGAATATCTACTTGTTTTAGTTATGAACGGTGGAGGCTTCTACTTCGTTATACATGTTAATTCAATAAAATAAAACACTTTAACTTTGTTTGTATAACACAATATTTTTATTTTTGTGACTGAAATTTCGGCAACTCAACTTGCCATTATCAAACAGAGTGAACTCTGATAATAGCAAGTTGAGTTGCCGAAACTGCAGTCACGAAAATAATTATATTGTGTTATACAAACAAAGTTAAAGTATTTTATTTTATTTTATTTTATTATCTACTTGCTTGTTTGTGTTTGATTTTATGATGACGTTTTTATATCGCGAATATTATTTTAGACAACAATAACTAAACAGATATTTTTTGTAAGTGTTTTTTTTATTCCCTCTGGAGACCATACAATAATATATTTTAAAAGTGTTGCAGAAATTAGTAAAATTGTATACGTACCTAAGTGCCTTTTTAAGTTTTAAGCAAAACTAAAATGTTGTGCATAATTGAAGTTATGTATTGATATAGTTGAATATTGACAAATAGTTGAAAATTAAATTGAATTGAAAATTGACAACACTGAAGACTAAAAATCACGAATATCATAAAAATGTTGCTATTGCGAAAATTGATAAAAATCATATTTTGATATTGTTAAAAAATCTCAAAATTACTAATCATGATCATTATATAATTCAAAGCTTCGACTTGATATTTTTTTCGTTTCGGTTTTCGTTCTGGTTCAATTAAACAAAAATATATCGGTTTTCCGATCTGGAAATGATAACGGTTTTCGGTTCAGCTTCGGGTATTTTAAATTTTTATATGTTTTTAATTGAAATATTAACTTTTTTTACCATAATTTAGAACAGTGATGAGCAATTATTAATTGATTTTTGATCAAGATTTCCAACCATTTAAAATTATATTATTATCAATAATGCATTGTTAAAAAAAACATGTCAGTATTATTGATCAACGTTTTATGAAAATATGATTACATTTGAAGGGTTACGGGGAAAAACCAAATGAGTCCAAAAAGTACCGAAAACATTTTTGACGCCATTGTGTAGCTTTCACGTAAGCAAACCACGAGAAACAAACAAATGGGTCACCAGTTATTCACGACGAAAGAAAACTAAATAACCTGTAAAACATGCTTGTTCTCACATTTCATTTTGCTCCCTTGTAAAATTTCAAAATTGGAACTCATTTGGTTTTTCCCCTTGACCCTTTATTTTTATTTAAATCATTTAAAGCTAAATTTAGTAGCAATAATCGCTAAAATCAAACGAATAATTTGATTAGTTCTTTAAATATACAAAATATTCTGTGATTTTTTCTTTTAATTCTATACACAGAGTTTTATGTTACGTCGAACATGCCAGAATGTACTTAATGCTAATTTTTCTATGTTCAATTTGTACTAATTGTTAAATTGAAATTATTTACAAAATCTACAATACATTAACATAAAATAATAAGGAAATAAATGGAAATTAGTAAACTGTATATTCTATTCTTGAAATTTGAGAAAGAAAATACCACAATTACTAATTGGATTAAAAATCATTCTTGCTCCTTTATAATATAATATTATTTGTTAAACGGATTCACCATTTTACAAAAACAAAATTACATATTTTCCACACTACAAAAAAATACAACAGATAATTCACTAAACTAAAATGACTGACACCCGTAACTAATTGTACAAATATAATAATATTAATAACTTTATTGCCCAACACCCATTACAGGACAAGAAAATAATAATACATAATTCTTATAGTTTTATAAATGATATTATTGTCGGAAACTAATACCTACTTAAGAACTAATAAATTTGATTCAAGAACAACCGCTAATATGTATATATAAAAAAACAGTAGTACAATAAATAACAAAATAAGTAAAATATCTTATTCGCATTTCCACACATGCTGTGGACAGGGGATTTTCGCAGAGCTATGGTTCTGGCAGTAGGAATAAAAAAGTTTTTGCTTGCCTTGACGCTAACCTGGGTACAAATAAGTTAATTCTAGCAAGAAGGTCAGGACAATCTAGCCTGTTATGAATTAACTTGTATGTGAATATTGCGCTCATTTCTTCTCTACGTGCTGATAAAGAGGTAAATTAATGTTTTAGTAATAAGCATTCATAATCAACACCCCTCTGTAGGTACGACCTATTAGTTTTAAATGTGAGAAATTTTAGGCACTTCCGTTAGACTTTTTCTAGTAGGAGTGAAAGTAGATATAATAAGGATTCCAAATAAGAGAAGTATACTCTACGCGACTTCTAACAAACGCGTCGTACAAACACGTAATTACTTCACAGTTATTAAAGTATTTACTAGTGCGCTTGACAGAACCCATAGTTTTTGAGCTAGATGCGGATACGGATTGAATGTGCTGTTTGAATGAAAGTTCACTATCGAAGAGGATGCCCAAGTCCTTAATTTCAGTTAGTTTCTGCAAGGGTTGCCCGTTAATATTATAGTAGTTAGTTTGCGTGTAAATACGAGAGTGAGCATAAGTGACAGATGCGCATTTTTGTATATTCAGGTTCAGATTATTCTCACGACACCAACTGTATATTAGGTCTAGATTATACTGTAATAAGATCGAGTCTTGTAAATCCCTTATACAAGAAAATATTTTTAAATCATCGGCATATGCCAGAACATTGCAGGTTAGTGAACTAATAATATCGTTAATGAATATGATAAACAAGAACGGGCCAAGATTCGAACCCTGAGGCACCCTAGATGTAGAAGTGAATTCAAAAGATTTGTATCCATTGAAATGTACATAGTTACTTCTGCAAGAGAGATAAGATTTCACAAGGTTTTGTGTGCGATGCCCAAACCTAAACGTTGATAGTTTATTAAACAAACTCACATGATCAACACAATCGAACGCACGTGAAAAATCAGTATATAATATTTCAGTTTAAGATCGGTATTCTAGTGATTCACTAATATACTGGGTGACAACTGCAAGGATCGTAACTGTGGACCGCCCCTTTATAAAACCATGTTGACACGGAGAGATTAAATATCGTATATGATTATATAAGGAGGTATATAAGACTTGATCGAACACTTTAGCGAAATAGGATAAAATTGCTATGGGTCTATAACGAGCACGCTTCCACAAATTAGGAAAAGTGTTTGTCTAAACAGCCAAATAATGATAGTCATCAGGGGTTTGACAAACATTGATTTACAATCTTTAATAAAAAAACTTGGAAGTTGATCATCTCCTACGGTATTATCATTTTTAAGCTTATTTAAAGCAGACAGAATATCACTTTCATTAAAAGATGACAGATCAAAGTAATTAATGTTTATGCATGTATCAGAAAAAGTAGTATTCGTAGACGTTGAGTACGCATTTGATTGATTTTTGATGATGAAGAAAACATAAAACTTCCCTAATCTCTTACAAAATAATAGTAATAATGCAATAAAACTAATAAAGCTAATATAACTAACACCCATAAAAACAGACATAATAACAGATACAATAAACTACATAAAAGTATATAATTTCCTAAATAAAATACAAGGCAATAATCCAATTAAGCTAATAGAGCTCACACCCGTTATTATTTATACAATAAAAATAAAATTACATCATTTGTGTTTATATTTACATTACTTATTTTACCATATTTAATTGCAAAGGGAAAGTGTTGTTTTTTTATAATTGTCGTAACTTTATAAAATTTAACCCTTATGAGATTTTTTATTTTCAAATTTTCTGGGTTTTTCAAAACTCGAAATTTTACTTCATGCGCCACGCGTATAAAACACTGATTTCAAGTGAGGTTCAAATATACATAAAGTTCACAATATTTTAGTGTTTTATACGCGTGGCGCATGAAGTAAAATTTCGAGTTTAGAAAAGCCCAGAAAATTTGTCTTGGGTCGCTGCGCGACCCTCGACAAATTTTCACGGGGCTTTTCTAAACTCGAAATTTTACTTCATGCTTAGTCTGGGAGTGGAAAATACTCGTTTAAAGCTTCAAATTGAACCCTTAAAAGAACAGCAACGAATAACTGAAGTTTTAAAGAAAATAAGCTGAATATGGAATACGTATACTTTAAAGAAAAACTCCCTGTACATCAAGGAAATGTCATTTGGTTGTGCGGTAAACAATCAGCTGTCAGCACGTACTGTACTTGTCAAAGCTATTACGTGCATGTGTACGTAATGTCAATCATACTTGTCAAGATGACAGTGTCGTATGATGCGGATGTAAAGATACAAAAGAACGTTTAATATGAAACTTATGAAATTGATAAATAAATCGCTATAACCTTTCTTCACACTTCTATTTTAGTTCCATTTGTACATTTCAGACACAAAGTGACCATTGTCAATGGATTAATTTTTTTTTTGTTTACTGGCACAGAAACACAGTTGCTTAGAAATCTCATTCACCCACTACGGATTAATTATTAATAACATTTCCTTACACTTATATTTTATTTCGGAAAAAAAAAACATGGAAACATATAATTTGTTTCACCTTGTAGATCACGTTACATATGAAAGGTTTCATATTCAACTTTTTTTGTATCTTTAATATTTTAGCAGATATAATCTGTACAATGAAAAATCGGCCAACCTGTTTATACATACAAATAATACGAAGTCCATTCCATTTTATGTTTGTAGATATTAGATATTAACCTTAATTACACTAAAAGTAATCATATTTCATAATCCAGACAGAAATTTATGAAATATTCGACTCTTATCAAATATGGAATTTATTTTACTGGAGCAGACTTCCTTATTAAGTATTAATGCGTTATTAATCGTCCGCCAAGGGAGAAAGGATCGAATAAATTATGTAAATGTGGAATTCGTTGATCAGGCTTAATTGCGGAAAAGTTTAATTTAGCTAATAGTAGCTGAAAACGCACGACTTTCTTTTTGATAAGGTTCTGGCATTTCGTTCGGCGTGGGCGAATGAACTAAACGTGCTGAAGTTTTCTTTTTTTATATTTTGTTACTTAAAGTAAAGTTTTAGTAATTTACGTGCGGATAATTATATAGGTAAGTTATTAATAAACATAACATCATTTTTAGTTAGATTTTTGAAATATGCGAAATATATGGATTTATTTTAAGAACATTTAAGAATATTTATATTTTACATTTCAAAATATACAGTTTCTTTTAAGAATACATATCCTAATGTATAGGCTGTACATTTTGTTTACAAACCCATACGTATAGAGAAGGCTGTGCATCAGTAATTACCAGAGTTGTTAAAAAAAATACGTTTCTTTTTTCATTATAATTAAAACAAACAGTTTTTTATACAATACGTGTTTTTTTCATTCAAACAGCGTTTAAAACATTAACAATTAAAAACATGCTTAAAACACGTTTAAAACGTGTTTAAAACAGAACATACAGGGCATTTTTCTTTTGAGTATACATATCCTGATAATTACAGCGTTTTTTAAATTTGCGGGAATTCGTTGTTTCAAAGCGGTTAATTTCAGGACTTTAATGAGTGTTTTCCACTCCCACACTAAGCATGAAGTAAAATTTCGAGTTTAGAAAAGCCTAAGAATTTGGATTGGCCGCGTAGCGAAGCGGAGCGGCCAATCCAAATTAGGCTTTTCTAAACTCGAAATTTTACTTCATGCGCCACGCTTAAAAACACTGATTTACAGTGATGTTCAAAAAACACATACACGCAACAACGATTATAGGCAACCTAATATACGTTAGAGTTATTGGGCTGCCTATAATTACTGTTTTAAACAATTTGTTCAGTGCAGAATTTTGCTTACGTTTTACTCACATCTACATATTAGATTGCTAAAGCTGTATATTTTAAACTTTGCGATATTTCAGTGATTTACACGTGTGGCTCACGAAGTAAAATTTCGAATTTAGAAATGCCTAATTTGGATTGGCCGCTTCGCTTCGCTACGCGGTCAATCCAAATTTTCAGGCTTTTCTAAACTCGAAATTTTACTTCATGCTTACTCTGGCAGTGGAACACCCTCGTTTAAAGATTCAAATTGAAATCTTTTAAAAAAACAACGAATGTCGTGAAATTTACAGTGTATGCATGTGTATACCTGAAAGAATAATTCATATTTATGCACACACAATTGTGAAAGAAAAATTCCGTGTATGTATTGCAAAGTTAATACGATTAGACTTTTAATAGTCTGATCGTATTGACTTTGCGATACATACAAAGAATTGTTCACTAACTACTCTACTACTTTTGAAATTAACCGTCAGCTATTTACGCAGTGCGCATGCCTTCAGGTTATTTTTTTGAACCAAATTGACATCGTGTAATACACAGAGACATTTCATTTCATAAGATTGTTTGAGACAAAATGTTGATATCAAATTTTTGTCTCAAGAATTAGTCCCATATCATATGAGCTTTAGAAATAAATCGTAGTTCAAGTGTACCAAACACCTACAGCTTTTTTAAACTCGAAACTTTACTTCATACTTAACCTGAGAGTGGAAAACCCTCGTTTAAAACTTCAAATTGAACGCTCCAAAAAAACAACGAACATCCGAAGATTTATAGCATATAATTATAAGATTTTTACTTAAAAGAAAAGTAATGTAATTGCAATAAAACGAAGAATGTATTAAATAAAAATTAAAATGCAACGAAATATAACACATATAAAATATTAATGGATTGTAAAGTAGAAATCGTTAAGCCTATTGTTCAGATGTTTATTGATGGCGCTATTAGATGGCAGCAACACCGGGGCCTTGCATCATAAACGTTTTGTTATAATAACCAGTTGCTACACAAAGAGGCAGTTTATATAAATGTCTAATACTTTTAAAATCAAATAATTAAATGCGTTGTAAACACAAACGACAAGTAACAAGTTATATAATTCTGCCGCTGAGGTTATGTTTGTATACAAACTCACGTGAATCAAAGTGCGCATGCCGTTACACTAAAATTTGATGAAAATAGAACATTTCGTACGAAGAGTTTAGAACCATCACATTTTATTTATTATACGGTAACAATTGCATCCCATTTTTTTTATCTCAAGAATAAGTATCGTGTAATATACCCTTTAAGCAACCTTTGTTGTTATTTTAACTTTTGTTTATGTTTATTTAAAGACATACTTTAAGTGAATACCTATTCTAAAGTGAAAATATGGACATGAGGCTAAGCATTTTTTTTAGCACAAATGTTCCAAAATTGTTTTCTACTGAGCTTTCCCCAGGTACCTAATATAAACGCAAACCAATTTTAATAGCTCAAAACGCCACTTACTCAGAATTAAATAAGCTTTAAATTGGTGTAACTCGAATTTTTCCAAGTCAAAAATTGGGTTTTTGGCGGTCGCTCAAAGTTGGAATATATTTTTTACATCACTTTTTCATCAAACACAATATACCATGAGGATTTTATAGATAGGAGCGGTATGGATGAAGCAAGTAAAATATGAAGTTAGTTTACATCACAGAAAATTATACAGATAGTTCATGGGGGATAGGGAATCCAGGAAACCAAATTATGATTAAAATAAAATATTTTAGATGGCATCTCTATTCGCAATTTCATTATTAATCAAATATCGTATGTTCAATTAAAAAAATCTCTAGAGTGCCATGGAAAATATTTTAGGTTGGCAACTTTGAAAATATACATTATGTTTATTATGTCTGACGTTTTATATGTCAATTCCTGAAGTGTGTAGCCAAGTTAAATTTAAGAAAAGGTGAAATCATGGCACTTTAGAGGTTTTTTTTTATTGAACATATGATATAATAATTCTAAATCAAACGTGTGCTATTAATTGACATATGTTATTATTTTATTTAGACGTATAAGCCTCCTAGATTCCAAAAATTGCCTCGCAATCTAATCTGTGATTCCATTTTTTGGCGTCTAAATAATTGCATTGGACTGTATTTCTGTATAATTGTCTGTGGTTTGCATATCTTGGAAAATACTTATTTTATTATAAAGCGAACTACATATTATTAAAATGCATACAAAAAAAATAATTATGTCCAAATATTATCCCCCTGTCTCCGCAAAGGAAAACAAAAACCTATCAGGTTAATTGTTTCTATTTTGATATCAATTATTTAAATATAAAGTTTTAATAAACACAACGAAATATTAAATAATTACCGTAATCACCATATTGATTACCAAAGCTGTTTCATAAAGTATTCATCATTATTAGTTAGTATATTATTATATAAATATTTACCGGTCCACTCTCATTTAAAACATTTGCATAATACATTTAATTAAATTCCAATTTGCGAAAATGGGAAAACACAATTAGATTTGGATATTGTTCCGCTGGCGAATTTCGGTGTGGAACGTGCAAATAAATTTTAACTGGTTTCTCGTTTATAAATCGAGGGGGGGCTCTCGTGTTTGCCGAGTTCACGGCCTCAGCATGCATACATTATAAAGTCATACATCTTGTTCAATCGATTTTTCTCGGCATGCAATACACTGATAATTTAGGATTACAGTTTTTTTTGCGTTGTGCTTTCGCCGGCTGACCTTTCCAAGATTCATTGATCTTGAATATATTTTTTAATAACGTAAATTGATTTTGTTGCCGTAGGGAAAAGGTAATTCGTTTCTCATACACATGCATTTTATGTAGTATTCAACACTACAGGGCAGGACCGCCAAAAGGGGGTGAAAAATGTGAATGTTATCGTGGGCCCGATCACACGTTATATAAATGTTATACAGGCTGCCTGTTTTTCAAGCGGCACTGTGGGGATCTTGCTTATTTGAAGAGATAGAGAATTGGTTAAATGGGGACAAAGTTCGCGTATTTTAGTGCTTATCATTAATCTGCTTTCATATTTGAATTATCTCTAATTGTTTCGATGTACTTCGAAAAAAAACTGACATTTTGGATTTTTAAAAATCGTCCATATCTCCGTTATTATTTATTTTTTTCACATTCTATAAAAAAGTTCCTCAGGGCAACTTTTTATGACAGATCGAATACCAAACGTTTGAAATATTTGGATCGATTCGTTTTTGTTTTATAGACTCAACTTTTGTTTTTCTTATAGAAATTATTGTTGTTGTTCAAGTTGCCATGGCAACTAAACAATATCAAGTTGCTATACAGTAGTTGAAATGTTATTTAAAAGAACGACAATTAATGATTGGTTATCTTTTTTTACTCAAATAAAAAGTTTTTGTGGAAATTGCGCGGTTGTTTCCATGACAGCATACCATAAAATCAATACATTTTTTAAAAGTCAACATGTGGCACATCATTGAAATCAGCGTAAAAATTGTGTTCAGTGATATGCAAATCTTCATATCCGGCCCTAAGAAAAACAAAAGTTGTGTTTGGAAAAACAAAAACCAATCGCTCTTCAGTTTTATAACTTATTCCACAAGTCGAGTCATAAAAAGTTGCTTTAAGAATGTTTTTGTAAGTTTGGAATAAGATCAACAATACCGGGGATATAGGCAAATTTTAAATATCAAAAAGTTCAGTTTTATACAAACTACATTGAAATATATCGAAATATATATTTGAAATGTGAAAGCATATTATTAGTAAGCACTAAAATTCAGAAATTAGCTCCCATTTAACCGATTCTCTATCTTTTCAAATAAGCGAGATCCCCATAGTGCCGCTCGAAAAACGGACACCCTTTATAATTGGCTAATTTTATAATAATAGGAAATGCGTTACTTGAAATAGCTAAATTTAAATTTAGCGCAAAAATGTATCATATTTTGTAAATCGGACTTTTAGATACAGTCTTCTCTTAAAAATAGATATTTTTATGAATGATTTTTGGCGTATTTTTTACCTAGTATTTTTAATTGTAGTAATTTATACTGTAAATGGATCTCGTGAAAAAAAATTGAAGAAATGAATTTTATTGATTTGTACAATTTGTACGATTTAAAAAAATTACAGAAAACAAAAAAAATTATGTAATTGTATTTTTTTCTCGTAAAATTGTCGATTTTTACAAATGTTATCGATTGGTAATTTGTATGTTTGTTGCTTTTTGTGTATGTAAAAAAATGTAAATTTTGACATATTATATTTAGTTATTATTTAATTATTTATTTATATATTTATTTGTAATTTTAAAGTATTGTTATTATTTGAATTGATTGAGTTACTTGAAGATGATTATAACTTTGAATAAAATACTTAGAACCTTTCTTCAATACTTTGTTTTGTCACCAAATGTACATTTCGGACACGAAGTGTCCATTATTAATGGTTTGATACAAATACCATTCGTATGAAACCATTGATAATGAAATAATGGATAATGTCCGAAATGTACATTTAGTGACTAAATAAAGTATTGAAGAAAGGTTCTAAGTATTTTATTCAAAGTTATTTTTATTATTATGTATTGTATTGATCGACGATTGTAAACCTTTAATATGAGCAAGAAATAAACTTTCTTGCGATAATTTTAAAAATTTACGATTTTCGTCAATTGTTAAAATATTTTTTATAATTGACATTATTTTTTTTACTATTTTAATTAATATACACACATCGTCAATTATTTATCAAGTTTGCAAGTTTTATCGATTTATAAAACTGCACAAATATTATATTTTTTTTATATCTTGATTCAACTTTGCTAACTTTAATAATTACAAAGGTATTTTTTTAAAACAATAAAAAAATCAATAAAATTAAATACTGAATTTAGACGATTTTCGTCATTACTACTTAGTTGATTTTATTATGAATTAATAAGTTAGGTCGGTTGTATCAAATCTTGTTCTTATATCAGTATTATAATTGTTAGTTTTGTCTTTGAATTTAGGAAAACTTCAACGAGTTCTGTACGTTTTGTAATATCATATGAAAATCATGATTGTTTTATTGATTTTAATAGTTTTGAGAGTAATTGTCATTTTTTGTATGATTTCCATAAGTTTTAATTCACCTTGACCATATTGATTATCTTTGTCATATTCCGATATTATCATGATTTATATAATTTTTTGTTAATTTTCACGATTGCAATTTGTGCAATTGTGTCCGAGAATTTTTCTTGTCAGTATTTATACCCTAATGCAATACGCTGTACACGGTGATCTAATTTCGATGTTGCTTATGGGCATCTCGGTAAATATAAGAGTTACTAAAAATCCAATGGCGCAGTCGCGATCCTTTATTTTGAGACTAGAATAATGCCGAAAACAAAAATACACCATCTTGTTTCTTTCAGAAGTTAAAGGGCAAAATCAGGTTTTCTTGATTTTTAACTTTAATTAATACCTTGTGTAATTTGTAAGATAGACAAAAACTATAAATACCTTCTTAAGGCACTTTTTTGAGTAGGATTCAGTGGCGTAGGCATTTTTTTATTATACGCACACATTTTCGAGTTATGGCCGAATTATTTTTTTTAAATGTAAATCATAGTTGGCTTTAATATAGTTGATAAGAATGTTTTTCACTGATTTCAAAAATATAAAGTTTTGTAAATTTATCTTAAAAAACATTGTTACTATAGAGTAGAAACTAGCTTTTAATCTGCTAAATAATATAATACGGAAGACAATAGCCATTTTTTATCATTTGCATGCTTAGTTTTAATTATGGTAAACATTTTAAACTACAGGTATTTTAAATAATAATAATTCTTTTTTGAGTAACAAATGTTTTATTAGGCAGAACATAATTTTATTTTCCAACCTTGTTGGCAGAACAGAACTCTTTGCTGTTGCAATGGAATAATTAATTAAAATTGAACATGCAAATGATCAAAAATAGCTATTATCTTCCGTATTATATTATTTAGCAGATTAAAAGCTAGATAACTGGTATTAAAGTTATCTCAATAAGATGTTCTATCACACAAAAATAAAACACCCTTTTCTATTTGTTTTTACTATCAACTCTTTTAATGTACTTAACCGTTACTATACGATTTTTTTTTTTAATTTTAACAAAACAAATTATTATTGATGTTAATACTGTCGGGAAATACGGGAAAAATAATAAAAAAATCTATATTTTTGCTTTAATTTATTAATAATAAAAATCTGCATACAGAGAGTTTTATGTAACACTGAACATTTTTAATGTTAATTTTCACACAAAGATTTTTTTAAGTATACATATGCATACGTTGTACATTTTCCGACACTCGGTTTATTAAAAGAATTTAATTTGAAGCTTTAAACGAGCGTTTTCCACTCCTAGGTTAGGCATGAAGTAAAATTTCGAGTTTAGAAAATCCTGAAAATGTGGATTTTCAGGCTTTACTAAACTCGGAAATTTTACTTCATGCGCCACCGGTACAAAACACTGATTCAATGTGAAGTTTAGCGGTGTGCTTTAAACTTCGTTATATGTCCGTGCTTCGCGCTACGCGACCAAACCAAATTTTCAGGCTTCTCTAAACTCGAAATTTTACTTCATGCTTAGTTTGGGAGAGAAAAACACTCGTTTTAAGTTTCGAATTCAACTCTTTAAAAAAACGACAAGGATTATCTAAAAATGTATGGCACATACGCTGTAATTAGGACATGTATGCTTGAAAGAAAAACTCCATGTATGTACAATTTATACTGAAATATGTTGAGGAGTTGATTGCGATTGGTTCTCTCCAGTTTGTAATAGTGATATAGGGAACTCAATTTACACATAGCCTAAAAATGAAATCTTTAAATCGTATTGAATGCTTTGGTTTGACAAATCGAACATAAAAAACATTAAAAAATATTCGTTGTTTCAAAAAACTCTCTGTATATGCTTTTATGTTATAAACGTTTGGTTTAATTTATAAGGTAATTTTTACACAGCAAATGAATAAAATCAACTAACATACCTTTTAAAACAGTAGAGTATAAAAAGCATGTAATTTATATGGAATATAAGTACTTTTTTGAAAGCAGTATATAGAAGAACGCAACCCAATCTGAACGCTAGACTCGAACCTGCTTGAATAAACGGCCAGAACATGGATGGATACCAGACAATTTTGCACTTTAAACATATATACAGGGTGAGCGAAACTTGATGTCCTAGCTCTATTATAAGAAAAGGAAAAACGACAGAAAAAATCTGAAAACTGGTTTATAAATGGGATTGAGTAAGGTCCACTTCAGGCCAAAATTACATATTTTTCTAAATTTGGAAACTTAAGTAATGACACCATTGAATATTTTTTTTCCAGAAACTGGATATTTAAAAAGAACTGATTTTTCTGAATAAACTTAGTACAGAAAAAAACTATCTTCTTCCGTTAAAAAATTATAAGCAAACTTAGAAGAAAGTGTTATCAAAAAATCACAATTGTCACGATTTAAACAAGTAGTCTTTCGAAGAAAATATCAAAGTCGCACCTGTCAATAATGAAATATTATTAATTAGTATTATTAATTATCATTAATTATACATTAAAACACATCATATGTTACTATATTACTATTATTTATTTAATAATCTACGTATTTCTCTATTTTACAACATTACAAAAATATATAAAAACAAAATAATAATACGCATAAGTTACAATAAATAAATATCGCGCTTAACACTAAACAAAGCACACTAAACAAATTAATTCAGAAAGAAACATAGTATGTAGGCAATCACTACAACAAAATGTCAATGTAACCACCTCCTACTTCTAAACAGGGTTGTTGAAAAAAAACCGTTTTTTTTCATTTTAATTAAAATAAACAGTATTTTCAACAAAACTTGTTTTTTTCATCGAAACAGCTTTTAAAACATTAACGATTAAAACATGTTTAAAACACGTTAAAAACGTGTTTAAAACGGATCAACAGGGCATTTTTATTTTGAGTATACATATCCCGATAATTACAGCGTTTTTCAAATTTGATGGAATTCGTTATTTCAAAGCGGTTAATTTGGGGCTTTTAACAAGTGTTTTCCACTCCCGGATTAAGCATGAAGTAAAATTTCGAGTTTAGAAAAGCCTAAGAATTTGAATTGGCCGCGTAGCAAAGCGGAGCGGCCAATCCACGTATAAAACACTGATTTACAGTGAAGTTAAAAAACACACACATACAACAATAATTATAGGCAACCTTATATACGTTATTGGGTTATTGGGTTGCCTATAATCATTGTTTTAAACAATTTGTTTAGCGCAGAATTTGACTTTGACGTTTTATTCACATCTACATATTAGATTGCTAAAGCCGTATGTTTTAAACTTTACGATATTTCAGTGTTTTATACGTGTCGCGCATGAATTAAAATTTCGAGTTTAGAAACGCCTAATTTGGATTGGCCGCTCCGCTTCGCTACGCGGCCAATCCAAATTTTCAGGCTTTTCTAAACTCGAAATTTTACCTCATGCTTAGTCTGGGACTGAAAAACCCTCGTTTAAAGATTCAACTTAAAATCCTTAAAAAAAGCAACGAATGTCGTAAAATTTACAGTGTATGCATACGTATACCTGCAAGAAAAATTCCCTGTATTTACAAATCACATTACTGCACACACAGTTGTGATATTTTATTGTAACAAAATGTTAAGTTTATTGAAGTAGTTTGAAATATCTTCAACAATTTAGTTAAAATGTAGAAATGTAAACAAAAAATCTTTAAAAAAATATAATTTAGCAAATTTAAGATAATAAAAAAAAAGTTTTAGACAAAGTTAACGTTTAAAACATGTTTTAAACAAATTTAAGATTTAAAAAATGTTTAAAACAAAACCGTTTAAAACACGACGGCTGTTTTTAAACATGTTTAAAACACTGTTTTAAAACAAAGTGTTTTAAACTAAATAAATCTAATCTCCGCCTTACTTCTATTACTGAAGCCGTTACGTAAGGCTATAGATAGTTCATCGCAAACATGTCTGATTTTTGCTTTTAAATGTTTCAAGTTAACAGATGGTGTTTTGTAAACTTTGTTTTTCAAAGTCTTCCACAAGGAGAAGTCTAGTGGGGTCAAGTCCGGTGATTTAGGCGCCCACTGTATCGGTCCATTTATATCCATCCAATTTTCTCCATAAGTTTCATTTAAATATTGTTAGACAACTCGTGCTTATGAGGTGGAGCTCCGTCATGCTGAAAACACATGTTTGCTCGCAGCTGTAATGGCACATTTTCGAGAAGCACAGGAAGTTGTTCTTGAAGAAATTGCAAATATTGCTCACTGCGTAAAACTCCTTCGTAAAAATATGGACCAATCAAATGCCCATAAATAATACCACACCAAACGTTAATACCGAAGTGTCCTTGGTTTTCAATCGGATTGACAAAATGTAGATTTTCAGTAGCCCAAAAATGTTAATTTTTTTATTGGGCTTACCGTTACTAACAAAACTGTCCACAACACATACTGAAAAAATCGATTGTCATTGATCTCCAAGTTTACCATCACTTCGACACAATAAATTATTCTCCGTTGATGTTGATCTGACAAGTGTTCCAAGTTGTGATGTTTATAATCGTGGTAACCATTTCCTTTCAAAATTTGTCGTACCGAACAATATTTTAAATTTAACTCACGACAGGCCTGCCGGATCGAGTTCCTTGGAGGGTCTTGAAAATACTGCAAAACAGTGACAACAATATTGTCAGAATTGATCCTTTTAGCATTTTGTCTTCCCTTTCGAGCAGAAAAAGCCTCGTTGTTTGCACGTAAATTGCGTTTCAATTTTGCAAATATTTTTAAGGTTGGAATAACACTTCCAGGGTATCTCTGGGCGTATAACTGAACTGGTCTTCTAGGATTCTTTTAAGATTCTCCATAAACTTATAACATGTTGACATTTTCATTATGCGTAAACATTTTTCAAAATCAAATGACAACAAAACAATATTTGTCAACCATTAGTTTAATTATTGACAGATGCGACTTTGTTATTTGCTTTGAATGGCTACTTGTTTAAGTCGTGACAATTGTGAATTTTTGATAATACTTTTTATAAAGTTTATTTGTAATTCTTTAATAGAAGAAGATAGCAAATTTTCTTCTCTACAAAGTTTATTCAGGAAAAATTAGCTCTTTTTAAATATCCAAAAATATAGGTATGTTTCTGGGAAAAAATATTGAATGACGTCATTATCTTAGATTCCAAATTTAGAAAAATATGCAATGTTTGCTTAAAATAGACCTTACTCAATCCTATTTATGATCCTCTTTTCAGATTTCTTCTATCGTTGTTCCTTTTCTCATAATAGAGCTGAGACATCAAGTTTCGCTCACCCTGTACATACATCTCTAATACTTGCGCAGTTGATATGCAACACGTTCCGCCAACGGAAATAAAAAAATATATACTATGACGTATTTTATAAAGTGTATCATATATGTTACTCCGTGCAGTAAAGGGTTAAATTAAATTAGGTAAATTCATATATATAAATAGTCTCAATATAGCGAATTTATTGCCTGAAACTTACATAACAAAAGAAGCTCTCTCAGTGGCCATTACGAACAATTCCCATAGCGCCTTGAGTTTGTTTGTGCGCTCCAAGCAATAATTATTGCCGGCGTGTGTCTTCGGCCATTGTTACACTAAATTTCGAACAATATGTAAATGCATGATGTAACTGGAGCGCGTGCATTAATCATAATTTCCATATTGCAGAACGTTTTGCATCAAACGGCCGGTCGCTAATAATCCCAGAATCTGATTACCTTGCAAACAATGCGGGTCGAGAGCATTTCGTACTTTCCTTTACTGGGCGCCGTATACATATTTTTTTTTCTGTGCTTTTCACAATAGTTCTCATCGATTTTTCCGGCTTGGGCCTTGGTATATTTAATCGCAGAATTTTGGAGGGAATTATAAGCAAGTATGCTTTATTATTGGATGTGTAATCCATGCTGATCTAATTATGCCGTACGAGTTTCGTATTTATAATTGCACAGGTGGTACGTTTGAACAGTTTGTAGAGTTGTGCAAATCGCATTAGCAAACACTATCCATACGGGTTTGTTTAAATTATTTGTGTAGGAATTTATTGATTGTTGCTATTTGCTTGTTTTATTCATACTTTGGTTCTAATTGCGTTTATTGATTGTAAATATAGTGTAAATGAAATTATTTATACAATATTTTAAAAATGAGTCGCCCAGATGCAAAACCAGCCATTCACCTTTTTTTTTATTTTGAGATTTTGGTATCTTTGGATTCTACTCGTTTGGGGCTACAATTATAAAAATGAATTGACCATCAAAACCCATGATAAACCCTATAAAATTAAGTTTAAAAAATCCGATAGAATGCAAAGCCTGCTACATTTTTAGGTTACAAAAGCTCACATATTTTTCCACTTGCAAAACCTGCCAATTTTTTACTTAGTTTTACATAATTTTTTTTGTCCCCATTCGATACAATGCATATTAAACACTATTGTCGTTTATTCAAAAGCCGCCGCAAAATCAGTTTTTGTCATTTTGCCACAAGTTTGTCAAAACACGTATGGCTGGTTTTGCATCTGGGCGACTCAATTATAGAATAGTTTTCGTAGTGTAGTTATTTTTACAGTTAGATTTTGGATATGTTATTCAAATCCAAAATCTAACTGTAAAAATAACTACACTACAATTTGAAATGAATCGCCTTAAGCAATACAAAGCTTCGATTTTAAAAACAAATGGAATCTTCAGATAGCAAAAAAAAAATTAATAAACAACAAAGTTATCGTGAAATATTATTTTTTTTTACAAGAAATTAACCTCTAGGGCAGGGGTTCTCAATCTTTTTCAGGTCGCGCCCCCCTCTCATAATTCCACGCCCCCCCTCCCTGATTTTATTTAAGTTTTTTTAGTTAGATGAAAACACTTTTATAGCCTTATTTCACTTCACCTACTCTTTAGGAAATCTGTCGTGACCCCCCCCTGAAATCTTGCCGCGCCCCCCTAAGGGGGCGTGCCCTCCCGGTTGAGAAACCCTGCTCTAGGGGTTCTATTTATGAAAAGACCTTCCAGCTCCAATTTCTATCTTTACACACATAATTTATCATGTTCATACATCCACATCAATATCTATACCCTCAGATATGTTATAAAAGTTGAAGAGCAGTTATCAGCTTTTTGTTTGTGTTCGTACGTCGTCGTGGCCGTCATCCCGAAAAGTTTTATCAGTGACAGTTGGCAAACAATAACCGCAGCCGGTTCCGGAAGTGGAGTCATACATTCATATATAACTCGGCCGAATTGTGTCCAACTTATTTTCCGGAATTTCTAGATACGGCGACGACTGCACGATGCGATATAATTTTATGCCCGAGATAACTTCGCGAGATTTCTGCGGTCCTTAAATGTGCGATATGAACTGGCATGGCAGAGTAATAATTTTCTTACTGCATTTTGGGCGTGTTTATGATTTCCTGGTTTTATATAGGGAATTTTTCTTGTAAGTATACATACATTCTGATGATTACAGTGCTTAGTAAATTTTCAGGAATTTTTGTTTTATAATTGCGTTCAATTTGAAGCTTCTAACGAGTTGTTTGCACTCCTTTGTTGAGCATGAAGTTAATTTACGAGTTTTGAAAAGCCTGAAAGAGTGGATTGGTGGCGTTGTTTAAAATATACTCAATTTTTTTTCATGTGTCAGGCGTATAAAACATTAAAATATAGTGAAGTTCCAAAACGCATAAGTAATTGTAAATCTTATTTACTTGAATAACACGGAATCATACGGATATACGAAAATTGGACGCGGACGTAAGGACGCCCGACTTTTGGACGCGTTCTTTTGGACGCGCGACGACAATTGGACGCGACGACATTTGGACGCGTGATATTTGGACGTTGTCGCCTCGTGCAGCTTTTAGTGGAGATAGCTTTAGTACTTTGTAGTGTCCCTATATGAAAATACCGCAAATTGGCATCCATTTTAACGCGCTAAAAGCGCCAAATTCAAACTAAATCATTATACACTAAATTAGAAACATATAATTTTTACAGCTCGTGGTAACAGGGAAAATAAATTATGTGTAAAACAACCTCTAAATCGTCAAACACAACTATATAAACAAAAAAATCTATTGCAAACCTTTCTCCTAACCTAACCCAACCTAGAAGTGTGTGAAATAAGCATCGTGTGCAATTTATTCTATTGTAAACTTTTCTCCTATCCAAACCTAGAAGTATGTGGAATAGATATCGTACATACGCAATTTATTCTATTGCAAACCTTTCTCCTAACCTAACCTTATCTAGAAGTATCTAGAATAGGCATCGTGCGCAAAATGACTTGCGCAATTTATTCTTTTGCAAACTTTTCTTCTAACCTAACCTCACTTACAAGTATGTGGAATAGGCATCGTACATATGCAATTTATTCTATTGCAAACCTTTCTCCTAACCTAACCTAACCTAGAAGTATGTGGAACAAGCATCGTGCACAAAGAGACTTACGCAATTTATTCTATTGCAAAATTTTCTCCTAAACTAACCTAACCTAGAAATATGTAAAATAGGCACCGTGCATACGCAATTTATTCTATTGCAAACGTTTCTCCTAACTTAACCTAACCTAGAAGTATGTGGAATAGGCATCGTGCGCAAAATGACTTGTGCAATTTATTCTATTATTGTCGAATGCTATAAATATATGCACAGGCGTCCAAATGTCGGGCGTCCATTTGTCTCGCGTTTATATGTCGACGCGTCCAATTTTGGACGCGTCCATTTTGCACGCGTCTAAATGACCGCGTCCTAAAGTCACACGTCCATATGTCCGCGTCCTAAAGTCGCACGTCCATATGTCCGCGTCCTTTTGTCGTGATACCGAATCATACAGTATGTTCAGTGTAAATAATTAATAAGTAGGTTTTGAACACTTGTTAATAGTAGCCGAAACAAATATTCAGGTTAATTTTTAAAAGATTTGTATCTGTGATTCGAAAAACAGGATTCGAATCTTTGATCTTTAAATCAAAGATTCAAACTTTGATTCGAATCTTTAATTCGAATCATATTTCCCTTTTACAAATCATATATTTGAGAACTTCTGATTCGAATCTGCCATTTGAATTCCTTTTTTTTAGGATTCGTTCCAGCTCTACTCTGAAACATATAAAAACATAATACAAATATTTTAGTGTTAAGATTCTTATTCATTCTAATAAAATATATTAATATGAATTTAGTGTGCCGCGAAACAAATGCTTACTTTTCCAGTGTGCCACTAGTTGAAAAGTTTGACAGAAACTGTATTAATCCGCTGTGCAGTGTTTTTATAATTTATTTTTCTTGAATATTATTCAGCCCTGGAGTTTTTCTGGTGCCCAAAAAAATGTTTTGTACACTGAATATTATTTATTACTATCTCAGATATACAGGGGGTTTTTCTTTTAAGTATACATATTTCAATATACTGTATACGCTGTAAATCTTCAGATATTTGTAGTTTTTACAAATATTTCAAATTGAACTTTCAAACGAGTGTTTTCCACTCCCAGATTAAGCATGAAGTAAAATTTCGAGTTTAGAAAAGCCTAAAAATTTGGTTTGTTCGCGTAGCGCTACGCAACCAAGCCAAATTTTCAGGCTTTTCTAAACTCGAAATTTTACTTCATGCGCCACGCGTACTATACACTGATGTGATATGATGTTCAGAATACACGTTTTTTAGCATACGCTTTAGTAGAATATTTTGAACTTCACTTAAAATCAGTGTTTTATACGCGTGGCGCATGAAGTAAAATTTCAGTTTAGAAAAGCCTAAAAATTTGGTTTGGTCGCATAGTGCTACGCGGTCAAACCAAATTTTCAGGCTTTTCTAAACTCGAAATTTTACTTCATGCTTAATCTGGGAGTGGAAAACACTCGTTTATGACATCAAACTAAACTATTTTAGACAACAAACGATTTTCAGAAAAATCACAGCTCATGCATACTTGTATGTATATTTAAAAAGAAATCCCTGTATGTTTACCAAATGTTAGTGGTGGCAAATGCCACAGCCAGGGCCGAAAGGGTTAATAAACTTTAATGTTGTTTCTGAATCTTCATTGAATTCAGAACTTTATTGAAGTTATTAAAAGTATATTTTAAAGAGAAATATTTAAATTTCCGATTTACATTTTTAAACAGTTCAAAAGTTCACAAGTCGACAACTTTAATTAACCGAAACCGCCGTATAGCACAATTTCAAATGAATCGCCTCAAACGTTTACTTTTTGCTAAAGCAGCCTTTTATCATTTCATAAATTATTAAACCGTGTAAACATTGGAAAACAAATCACCTAAAAAACTCTAGGGGTCCCCGAATAAATCAAACCCAGTACTTATAAAATGGATTCGGGATTAAGGTTAGCCCGAAGCCAATTTCGGATCCGATATGTGAATAAATTTACTCTGGGCGGAGGCCATGCGCATATTGACCTGCTCAAGTTAATTGAAAACGTTTTTATCTATAATCATCCGGCATTCCCCGGTTTAATATTTTACGAGTCGTAATGGATACGCAATCCGGCACGAATTCATAATTCAAACTGTATTGTAGAACGCCGTGCGCTATCCCTTCGACTGCGAAGCGGAATTTAATGTGCTCGATGCGCATATATTTAGGGTATACTATACAGAGGATATTCCAAATATTTCAGTGGTGGATCAGATTAAAAATGCTTTTATCTCAAAATTGATCTTGGGTTATTTGGGATATTTGTTGTAAATGGATTAAAAATGAAGATTATTGCGAATTATACAGGGTGTCCCATAATTAATACCGGAATCTTGAAGAGCGATAGCTGCGCGCACATGCATCGAAGACTGCTGTGTACAGTGTTAGGAACTGGGAAGGAAATTCCTATTTGGAGGTTTTTTTTTTACCAGTAAAGGTATATATTTCTATAAGAGTTTTCTTTTAATTTATGAGCTCATTTAAAAACTAAAGAAACTACAAGATCAAAAGGTTTTCCACCCCATATAAATAATAATAAAATAATGTCCACCCCATATAAATAAAAAGTGGTAGGGGTTTTCTGTTTTAAATATGGATATTTTACATTTTCCCGAGGTAAAATATATTTACTTCAGTGTTTTTATGCGTGGCGCATAAAGTAAAATTTAGAGTTTAAGAAAGCCTAAAAATTTGGTTTTGTCACTTCGCTACGCGACCAAACCAAATGTTTAGGGTTTTCTAAACTCGAAATTTTACTTCATGCTTAAAAGGGGTGGAAACACAGCTTTAACCCATTAAACGCCATTGATGCGTACACGCAACTTTATAAATGTTTGGTTAATTGTATTACTAAATAAGTTAATTTAATATATATTATTTGAGCTGGCTTGAAAATGTAAGGAGAAAAATGTAAATATTTTGTTATTTAAATATTTCGATTATTAATCATTTAAAAAAAAAATAATGTAAGTATATTTCTAACTTCACAATATTTCAGTGTTTTATACGCGTGGCGCATGAAGTAAAATTTCGAGTTAAAAAAGCCTGAAAATTTGGTTTGGCCGTTCCGCGCTTCGCGCTACGCGACCAATTCAAATTTTTAGGCTTTTCTAAACTCGAAATTTTACTTCATGCTTAGTCTGGGAGTGGAATCACTCGTTCTAAACTTCATACTGCACGTTTTTATATAAAATCGACCACTGCCTGAAATTTTACAGCATATACATTATGTATATTTAAAAGAAAAAATCACAGTATGTAATACAATAAGTCAATTATGGATATCATAAAAAGAAGTGCAAAATTTTACCTAAAATTAACTTTTAGAGTTATCTCTATAATTGCTCGGCCGTTAATGGGTTAAATTGATCGCTTTTATAAAATGAATGAATGCGTGAAAATTTACAGAGCATACATTGGGATATGTATACTTAGAAGAAAAATTTACTGTATATCATAAGCTGTTTGGATATACTTCTTGTTAGATTATTTCAACATTTTTAAATGATTACTTTATAAAGAAAATATGCTAACAATAGAAAGTAATCAACTCGACGAGGAAACACAATAAACAATATCTCTCTCGAATCGAATAAACAATTTCCTTGATCGATCCGCGCGGCGAATTTAATTACTGAGAAGCGCGCCGTTCGCTAACAATAAAAACGCGGACGCTATTCAATAAATTTCCACCACCCTCTCGACCGAAAAGCGCACATATTTATCTGAATTAAACAAACCACTTCCGTTATCGGGCCGAAATGTATACGCAGAAAACCGCAAATTCTCCCCGTTTTCACGATGAAAAGTGAAATCCGCGCGCCGCATGTGGAAAGAGATAAATCGTTGTGTAATCAACGGTGGTATTTTTCCTCGGTAATAAAGAGCCACTTCAAATGCGCCGCTTTTATAATAAGTGCTCGTTTTCAGTCGAATGCCGTTTTATTTGTATTTTGAATATGTTCTGGTATAATGAGGAACGTTTCAAGATTATCTGCGTAAATAAATAGAGCTGAATTTGATAGAAAATACGTTTTTCAGTGGGTTTGTGTAGTTGAAATAGTTAAATTCAACCTATTGCTTGCGCTTTAAAAATATTGCTTAGACTTTAATGTTTATATACAGGGTGTCTACGCTAAACCGTTCGTTAAAAGTTTAAGGGGTTGTCGTTGCACTAAAAATTTGAAAAAAATCCTTGTCATATGGTTGCATCAGTTCTCCACATGTGAAATATTTTCAACTTTATATCACTTCCAGTTCCACCGGAAGTAGCACCAAGTTTCTTATTTCAAATAGAACACCCTATATATTAGTAATTTTTCGGGTTCCTCGTTTAAATTGCAACATATTTTATTCGAACATATGTACACTTATCTCTTATAGTTTTCAAGAAAAAAAATATTTCTAAAATTCTGACCTCTAAAAGGCATCTTGAAATTGTCTGTAACTTTTCTTAAGAATAAGATAAAAATATGATTTATATCTCTACTTGTACCTAGAGGATGCCTCTATGAGTGAATTAATTGGAAACTGTTAATTTTCACAATAAATGTTCTTAAAATGTCAATATCCAAGTGCCCTCTTCAATATCTAGTAATTCCATTTTTTTAAATGAAATGACCAATTTTTATCACATTGTACGATTGAGGGGAAAATTTCCCACAATAAAGTATTATATAACTATACTCCTAAAGCAAGTAGTTTTCGAATTATTTCGAAAATTCGTTTTTCGTCGCATTTATGCAGGGAATAATGCGCGCATAAGTCGCAATTGAATTTTAGTAGGCCAGTAGTGTGCTTTTGTTCTGTCGCGATTGTATTGCAATATGTCAAATAATAAAAAGAATTAGTACAAAGTTTTACAGAAATCAGCAAAATGAATAATTACACAAATCAACAAATTATCAATTTATTCTTTATACATGGCAACTGCCAATTGAACAAAATTTGATTCCAATCTTCTAAATCTTGTTTTATTCATCGGCGGCAAATGTGGATAAGTTTCATTAAATATTCTACATGTTCGAGTACCAATTCTATCGCAGTTGCCATGTATAAAGAATAAATTGATAATTTGTTGATGGGGGTATTTATTCATTTTGTTGATTTCTGTATAACTTTGTACTAATTGTTTTTATTATTTGACATTTCGCATTACATAAGCGACAAAACAAAAGCATTACTACTTGCCTACAAAAATTCAGTTGCGACTTATGCGCGCATTATTCCCTGCATAAATGCGACGAAAAACGAATATTCGAAATAATTCGAAAACCACTTGCTTTAGGAGTATAGTTGTTAATACTTTTTTTGTAGAAAATCTTCCCCCCAATCGTACCACGTGATAAAAAATGGGCCATTCCATTTAAAAAAATTGAATTACGAGATATTGACATTTTGAGAACACTTATTGTCAAAATTGACAGTTTCCAATTAATATACTCATAGAGGCATCCTTTAGGTACAAGTAGAGATATAAATCATATTTTTATCTTACACTTAAGAGAAGTTACAGATAGATTTCAAGATGCCTTTTAGAGGTCAAAATTTTAGAAATATTTTTTTTTGCTTGAAAACTATAAGAGATAAGTGTACATATGTTCGAATAAAATATGTTGCAATTTAAACGAGGAATCCAAAAAATAACTAATATATAGGGTATTCCATTTAGAATAACAAATTTGGTGCTACTTCCGGTGGAAGCGGAAGTGATATAAAGTTGAAAATATTTTACATGAGGAGAACTGATTCAACCATATGACAAGGATTTTTTTCAAATTTTTAGTGCAACGGCAACCCCATAAACTTTTAACGAACGGTTTAGCGTAGACACCCTGTATATATAGTACATCTTTATTCAGACAATAATTACAATTAGTTTTATAACATTTTCATATACATATAAATAATTTGTTAGTCTGTCTGGGCTATCGACCAACGGTCTTTCTGCCCTGTCTGAATCTACTATTTGTTATTAAAACATTAATAATCAGTAGGTTGTTTACCTGTCTGGATGAAAGGAGCTAATGAATTGGTAAAGTGATTCTGTTGGAAAGTTGTATTTGGACGTGATATTAGGATTTCGGGGAATACAGAATTTGTTCAAAATTTCAAAATTGTTGGGGTTGGTGGAGAATTTCGTACTAAGGGTAAGTATACGCTGTTCTATTGGGGGTAGTTTTGTGGTTTTGTAGAGGAGTTCGTTTGAAGGGTTATGAAAAAGATTGTTAGCATGCCTTAGTTTGATGATGGTTCTGAGTGCTGACCTTTCGGCTACTTGGATATGATATAGAATGGAGGGGCAGATCTGTTTAAAGAGGATGCACCCATAGTCCAACAAGGGGCGACAAATTGATGTATAAATATGGACTGCAGTTTTAATGTAAATTCCTTGATTTTTGTATGTTAGTCCTCTGAAGTGCCGCGCCCTTGTCTTTATTTTAGATTTTTTAGAGAGTATGTATTTACAGGAATACACTGGGTGAATTGGACTGTTATTAAGGGACACATATGGTGATCTGGGAGTGCTTTTGTGGTAGGGAAAGAACAGTTGGAATTTTACTTTGAGCACCATTTTTGTATGGAGTCCAAGGATTTTTGAAGGGATATTTGGGCATTTTTTAGGGTTGCAGTATGGAAGATGAGGGCTGTATCATCCGCGAAAAGGAGGAAATATCGCGAAGGGTTGAAGTATATAGGGTCTGGGTTGTATATATCACAGCAGTATAATTTGTACAATACTGGGGATAAGGGAGAACCTTGGGGGACACCTTGTACGAGGGGGAATGAAAATAAATATGATTGCCGGATTTTAATTTGGGATGTTTTCTCTGATAGGATGCTATTTAATAATATTAGGTGATGGGGTAGGTTTAAAAGGAAGCATTTGTAAAGCAGATCTTGATGCCATACTGAATCAAAGGCCTTTTCTACGTCGAGGAAGATCACTGCTGTTTTCTGACCTTCAAAGCAGGATGTTTGAATATTAGACGTCAGGATCGAAAGGAGGAGTATAGTTGATTATTGAGAGAAAATTTAATGTTTATTATCTGAACATTTCAAGAATGTTTAAGAACTAGATGTTGCTGAGGAGCTCTTCAATATTAAACAGACAGTTCTAATGTTTTTAATTTCCTCATATTTTAGTAAATATATCCATTTTGAGGTCCCCCTAGTTGATTAACTGCCGGTTTCATAATAATTGGGTTAAAGTGACTTTAACAAAACCCGACTTCAAGTTAAAGTAGACTGTAAATATTGATGCGTTTTATAATCAATTTCTGATACCACTTTAATAAAAGTCGACTTTAAGGTAATAAATATAGGTTGGTAGCTCCTTTTAATAGCTATTTTAATTATATAATGTTGCACAACCCTCATTTTAATTGTTGGTCAACCAACAATAAGTAAAAATAATAATTATATCATTTTTGTGAAATGAAAAGAAATTTTAGAATAAATCAATGTTTTTATACGCGTGGCGCATGAAGTAAAATTTCGAGTTGAGAAAAGCCAGAATTTGGATTTGGACGCTGCTCGTCCAAATCCAAATTCTTTGGGCTTTTCTCAACTCGAAATTTTACTTCATGCTTAGTCTGGGAGTGGAAAACACTAGTGCGACATAGCCTATTTTGTGTTTTTCTGTTTATTTAAAAAAATATGCAATATTAAGAAAAGTCGTGAGATGGTAAATATTTAGAAAACTATGAAATTTGTTAACAGTGAACAAACAAACTATGATTTTCTCCAGTAAGAAATGACATCATCATTCATTTGAAAAATCGAAATCTTGAAAATGTATGTAAAACGTCCTAGAGTTTGAAAATCAATAAAAATCCATGAAATTCACGAAAACGCTCAAGATTATTTTTTTTATAAAAATCTCAAAAAAATATTAAAGACGTCAATTGTTCCATCTTAGAAATTTGGAAAAGATGTCGAAATTTTGAAGGTTAACGAAAATCTTAAACATTCACACAAACCGACAAATTTTCAAAAATTGACTAAAAATCGTCGACAATTTGAAAATTACTAAAAGCGTGGGCATTTATGAAGATCGTTTACGTTTTTAAGTTTTACAAAAGTTCAGAAAATGCACAAAAACTTCCGAGATTTTAAAAATTGGCGAAAAGTCATGAAAATTGTCCAAATTTTTAAAATTGAAGAAAATCATTGGAATTTTGAAGATTAACTGGAATCTTGTAAATTCATAAAACAAAACGTCCTAATTTTTAAATTTAATGAACATTTTCATAAAAAGTGTATTACGATTAACTAAAACTGACAAAAATCATCAACTTTAAGTTCAAAGTTCAGAATTTTCATTAAAATTTTATTTAATAATATACTGTTCATTTTTCTTTTAGGTAAACATATGTATAAACTATAAATTTGCCGACATCCGTTGTTTTTTAAATGAGTTCAATTTGAAGCTTTTAACGAGTGTTTTCCACTCCCAGACTAAGCATAAAGTAAAATTTCGAGTTTAGAAAAGCCTCATCGAGGGTCGCGCAGCGACCCGAGACAAATTTTCTGGGCTTTTCTAAACTCGAAATTTTACTTCATGCGCCACGCGTATAAAACACTGATTTTAAGTGAGGTTCAAATATTCATAAATTTCACAATATTTTAGTGTTTTCTACACGTGGCGCATGAAGTAAAATTTTGAGTTTGGAAAAGCCTGAAAATTTGGTTGGTTTTATTGGTTTTACTTGATCCTTCATTAAGGTGTGTAGACACTCGTTAGAAGCTTTAAATTGAATGCTTTCATATAATTTTTGTTTATAAAAACGATATTATTAGCGATATTAAAAATGTTAATGGTTGTAAAAAATAAGAATTAATTTTTTGACCTCGGCTCGTAGCCGTATCTGTTGTATTTAACTTATTGAATTAATTTTCCACTAATTACACACTTATTTCACTAATTTAGGATGACACAATACATTCGCACACATCCATGGCTCCAGAGGGTGCTAATTTCCCTTAAAGAAAGTAAAGCTCCCCTGGTGGGATTCGAGCCCACGACCCTCTGGCTTAAGACCAGGAGCTCTACTCACTGACCCACGAGGGTCTACAAAAAAAAATTACAAAATTCTTTTTAAAAGATTTGTATCCGTGATTCAAAAAAACGGAATTCGAATCATATTAGGAGATTCGGATTCGTGATTTCAATCCTTGTTTCTTAGGATTCGTCCCAGCTTTATCATATATCAACCCATGTCTCGATATTTCCATTATTTGAAATAAATGCATCCTTGTCTTTAACAACACAATTTTTTTAAACATTATTAATATACGTGTAAAGATATTAAGCCAATTTGAAAAAGATTAAATTCTGCGTCGAATTGTACTAACAAAATTATAGGGTTCTATTTTTTTTTTAAATTTTCATAGCTGTTACTTGCATGCTTTGCTGCACTCGTCTGCGGCTCTTGCTGTACGAGCCGCAGTGTTTCATACTTATGGGAAATGGTATCATACCATGCTCATTGTACAATATACGGGTACCGATATAATATAAATAATTTTCATTCATAATTCCGGTAAAATTAAAATGATCCAAATATATGGCACCAACAATCTCTAGTATTTTCATCAAAATGTGGTGGTTCTTTATTTTTTTTACAAGTGACAACATAAAGCGCTCTTGCATTTTCAATCATATTGGCATTCTTGATCTTGTGTATTTTTGTTTTCAATCGCTGATTTTCTTGTTTTAAACTTTTTCTTAACATACTCATTAATTTCATCAAAATCTGACAGTTATTTTACTGTTCATGAGTGACAAAATAAAATTATATTACAAGCACGCAGTGAGCAAACATATTCAGGTACAAAAGTAAAATAAAAGTGGTATACAAAAGTTAAGTGTTTTCTTAATATTAAAATTATATTGTTATAAAATTGTTTCGTTTTATCGTCCATTTTTATAAGTTTGTCTTCGCCAACATTTTTCCTAATTTAATTTATTCATTTTACATAATTCACTAAATTACCATGCTCAAAACACAGTAATAACATTTATCACAGTTTACTTGGCAAAAAATTAACATTTTAACGTTTCACCAACAATAATAATAATATGTATTATACAAAAATAAATACATGCTATGTACAGGTACGTGCGATCATTTAAAACATGATTTAGAGTAGGCTTTGGATTTTAAATTAGATTGGCACTACTGACTTAACACATAGTTTACCATAACCTCAAATTTATTCCATTATTCAATTAGCATTCTGCGCAAGCGCACAAAAAAATGCCGCGTACTCTAAATCATAATTAAAACGATCGCACGGTACATAAAATGCTAGTTTCATTTTATTTATTTTTACATTAAAATACGTGTATAACAAACTGGCTTTGGATTTTAAATTAGATTGGCACTACTGACTGTTAACACCTGGTTCACCATAACCTCAAATTTATTCCATTATTCAGTTAGCATTCTGGGCAAGCGCACAAAAAAATGCCGCCTACTCTAAATCATAATTTAAACGTTCGCACGGTAAATAAAATTCTAGTTTCATTTAATTTATTTTTACATTTAAATACGCGTATAACAAATTGTATAGAAAGAAATCTGATAAGAAATCAAATAGGAAATTCAATACAAAAATAAATACAAAATTAAAAAATATTTAACTTAATAATTATTTTAATTTTTTAGCAACATTGCGTATCGTATCAAATACGATAAGCAATATTTCTATGCTTGTTTAGAAATATGAATAAATACTTTTGACAGGTGCCGTAAGATTTTTGATAAATACAACCGTTATTTGTGATGAATTTGGCAAGATTAAATGTTAGTTTTATGTTAATATTAAAACTTCTATAAGTTGCAAATTTGATAATTTTTACTAATTTTATATTACAAGAAAATTATACTATAAATATATTATTACATTTTTTTAATTAATTTGAAGTTTTTTTTTATTTATTGCTAGTCTATGTGATTCTTAATTTTGTCAGCGACGAACAAAAATATTGTCAAATAATTTATAGTAGTCTGTCCTCTACCCGTTTTTTTTTTTTTTTTTTAGAAATAGAAATAAATCAGAAGTAAGTAGTTAAACTTCTGATACTTATAGAAAATCAAAAAATAGAACAGTTCGTTTACTCAGAAATTTTTTGGATACAGAATTTTTCGGAATACAGTTATTTTGTACTTTTATTCGGATTTATTCCTATATTTTTTCTGAGTACTCAGGCTCTGAATGTTTAAATTATTTTTTCGGACTACTTTTATTCGACATTGTCTTCAATACCTACTTTTACTCTGTATTTATTATAAACGTGGTGTATTATGATATAATGATTGTAAGCAACTTTTTACTTAAAACAATTTCTCTGTTATCAATGTTAAAAGAACGCTACGTCTTGTGATTTGAATATTCGCGCAAGTTTAAGCAATTAGTTTAATTTAAATTGTTTTTATATCGCTAGTTTTGTAAACCCGTTGAGTGCGAGTTAATTAAATGATCCTTTCTTAATATTAAATTAATGAATGTTACTGAAATTAGATAGAGGGAGTTTTTCTTTTAAGTATGCAGGGCCACTAAAAAGTATGGAAATAGCTAAATATTTTCAGAACGGTTTAGCAGACCTCGTTGAAATTTGGGATACAGTTAGAAGTGTTTAAATTCTATCATCTCAGGTTTTTTAAATTTTCTACCATCATTTATTTTGAAAATACAAAGCTAACTTGATTTTTTTTAATAGCACGGGTGGTAAAATTTGTTATTTTTGAAAAGAGATTTTTTTTCAACGAGTGTTTTCCACTCCCAGATTAAGCATGAAGTAAAACTTCGAGTTTAGAAAAGCCTCAAAATTTCCAGGCTTTTCTAAACTCGAAATTTTACTTCATGCGTCACGCATATAAAACACAGATTTTAGGTGAAGTTCAAAATATTCTACTAAAGCAGTATGCTAAAAACGTGTATTCTGAACATCAAAGCACATCAGTGTCTAGTACGCGTGGCGCATGAAGTAAAATTTCGAGTTTAGAAAAGCCTGAAAATTTGGTTTGGTCGCTCCGCGCTTCGCGCTACGCGACCAAACCAAATTTTCAGGTTTTTCTAAACTCTAAATTTTACTTCATGCTTAACCTGGGAGTGGAAAACCTTCGTTTGAAAGTTCAATTTAAAATATTTGTAAATACAACGAAAATCTGAAGATTCACAGCGTACACAGTATAGAGATATGTATACCTAAAAGAAAAACTCTCTGTATATCTGAGATAGTAATAAATAATATGCAGTGTACAACATATTTTTTTAGGCACCGGAAAAATTCCAGGCCTGAAAGGGTTAAAGTCGCACGCCAAAATTATAGTATTGTAAACATTTTAATAATAGATATGATATTTGGTCGATTTTCATGGATTTAGTTCATTTTAATGATTATTGTTATTCTATTACATTTTAATTGCCCCCCTATAAAACTCAAATTACTCGCGTAGGCCCCACATTAGGAACCGTTGGCCTTGATAAAACATCATATAAATTAAAAACAGCACATTTTTTTGTTTTTCACACATTTTATGTTGTTGTTTATACTTAAGTTTTTGTCGTACATCTTGCACAAACGCCTTACTTTACACAGTAATTATATAAACAACTATTTTCTATATCTACACATTTTTATGAAACCATTGTAGAGTGTGCAGCATTTTCGAAGGTATTTTTAAGTAAAATAACATTTTTATGAATGAAATAACTTCTTTATTTAAAACGATATTGATATGCTGCAAAAACTTTCTTATGCACTTTTTTAAGTAAAATACGCTGATGATATTTCTGCAAAGCTTACAAAAAATGCAATGGACTGACGTCAAGGCAAACTATGATTTGTATTTAAAATACGAGGGTTGCCTTTTATATTTCGGGATTGGGCAACCCTAGTGTTGCAATTTGGCAACTGAGAGCTCTATCGTAAAGTTTGACATTTTTGAGGTTATACGTACTCAGAACGTTTTGACATATGAGCGTTATTTGTGTGGTTTACACTAACTTAAAAGATTTATCTCGGCCAAAGAATGGAATTAAATCGTGAACATTTTCGTGCGATTATTTTTTACAACTTTCGACGTGGATTAACTCAACAACAGTGCATGGATGAACTTAATTCAATTTTTGGCGATGAAGCTCCATCAAGGACCAGTGTTTATCGATGGTATGGTGAATTCAACCGAGGTCGTAGTTCACTCCAAGACAAATTTCTTGGAGGTCGTCCAAAATCAGTTGTTGTTCCGGAAACCATTGATGCTGTGCGCAAACAAATATTGCAAGATCGTCATGTGACCTATCGTGAGATTGAGACAACCTTAGGCATTAGTGGGACCAGCATACATTCAATATTGCATGAACATTTGACTGTCAAAAAAATTTGTTCGCGTTGGATCCCACACAATTTGTCAATCGCTCAAAAAAATGCTCGTGTCGATTGGTGCAAAGAAATGCTAAAAAAATACGATTGCGGTGCTTCGAAACACGCCTATGACATCGTGACAGGTGATGAATCATGGATTTACGCGTATGAGCCCGAAAGTAAACAGCAGTCGACCGAATGGGTGTTTCAAGATGAGCCAAATCCAACAAAAGTTGTTCGCGCACGAAGCACTTCCAAGCAAATGGTCGCCTGTTTTTTCGGAAAAACTGGACATGTCGCAACCATACTACTAGAACAACGCAGAACAGTCAATTCTGAGTGGTACACAACCATTTGTTTGCCAGTTGTCATCCAAGAAATCAGGAAAACCAACCGCCAAAAACGGATCACTCTTCACCACGACAATGCGAGCTCTCACACATCGGCTCAAACAACTGCATTTTTGAGGACGCAAAACATCGATTTGATGAGTCATCCGCCATATAGTCCTGACTTGGCACCGAATGACTTCTTTTTATTCCCATCCGTAAAAAATAAAATGAGAGGTCAACGTTTTTCGACACCTGAAGAAGCGGTTGATGCGTTCAGAATGCATGTTTTGCAGATACCTCAATCAGAGTGGCAAAAGTGCTTCGACAATTGGTTCAAACGCATGCAAAAGTGTATAGATCTTAATGGGGAATATTTTTAAAAACAATAAAGCGATTTTCAATGATTAATATTTATTTTTGTTCTCTAATCCCGAAATATAAAAGGCAACCCTCGTAACACAACTTTATGTCAAATCTCATAAAAGGTAACCTTAAAACAAAATCTGGCATTGTCACCGTATTCTACTTAAAAAAGTGCCTTAAAAAAGTTTTTACCGCATGACAATATGTTAATAAATAAAGAAGTTATTTCAATATTTCAAAATCGCCAAATTTTTAGTTTTGGCATATAACTCGAAAACAATTGAAGATAGACAAATTTTGATAAGGTACCAGAAATAAGCCAGAAATAAGTTTTTGTGTATCATATTAATGGTACTTTACTTAAAAAAAAAAACATCGAAATTGCTGCACCATGTACATAAAATATCATAGCAATTATTTTATTTTATTGCAACTTCTACAAGTAAATGCTTTATCCAACGTAATGTTCTAATGGGCATATAATGTATTTAAACATTTTTCATAATAACTATGCACCTCAAGGTAAATTTTAATGATAAAAAACCCCCGCAGTTATTGTCATGATAACACAATAGGGAACGCATAGAATTTTTGTACTCACCATATTCGCATTGTGGCATTCGAAGTGTTTCGGTTCGATGCAAAAACACGGAGCGAGCGCGATAGAAAATACGTGCGTCTGCGCCGGCGAGACGCCGATATCGGGCGTCTCGACGCACACCAGTCTCCTACTTCCTTTTTGACATACCGACGGAAGTCCCTTTGTAACCGTATGTTCTGTTTCTGTTCTTCGTCCCTTATTCTGTTCGGTTCGATCACGAGATGATTCCATTCTGTTATACGCGCGTAACGAGGCGGCCGCGTTTTGAGTTGATGGTTTTTTTCAAATTTCGCGTAACGTATTTTTTCTAATTCCTCCTCCCCCCTGGTACGACAGTGCTTTCAACGAACACACGTGGCTTCTTGTTTCCAATCAAACTGCGTGCGTTTTACTAACCCACATCCAAACTTCTTAATTAAACAATTCACAAGAATAAGAGTATGTAATATCAAATTTAATCTTAGAAAAAATCAAATCGCACACGTAAGTAACTAAAAGCAAATAGAGTATGTTTTCGCGTTTTAAAACAAAAACCCAGTGGTGCGTTACGTAAGCCGGTTTATATTTAGAATGCCCTTCGTTGGTGTATATTTCGCATTACATATGGAATTAAAGTTGGAAAAGCGTGTCGCGTATCCATGGTCCACCCTTTAGGTTTTTAGGTCCCCCGGCTTTTAATAATACACTCGATATAATGTGTTGTCAAGTGCAAAATCGATATTGGAGAAGTGCTTTTGTTTATATCCATGCGGGGGTTGGGGATTTTGCTTAAATGAAATAATTGCACCTTGACCTGACCTCGAGTTATTTTCAAGTGGAAAATGTTACTTGACCTTGTTATCATATTACAATTAATAAGGGCATGCTTGTATTTATTTATTATTTATTAAATACTATTTGAAATATTATTGGAATAAACAAATGTTTGAAATATCCTGTATTTTAACAAATAGTAATAAGTGGCACTGACAATGTATTAAGCTTGTATTAGAGGACACTATTTTCTTGTACAAGAAAATAGTATATTATTTTCTATCATGGTGTAATACACAAAATATGACCAAACGTAAATCTTGTACAGTTTTGTATAATGGAAATAGGACATGTTCTATTTGGTACACCATAATAGAAAATAGTATACTATTTTCTTGTACAAGAAAATAGTGTCGTCTAATACAAGCTTTAGGGCATAGCATAATATCGTAGCGTTTATTTTCGCTCTTATCCTCATACCATTTGTTTGTAACTTCGCAAAATGTATACAGGGATTTTTTCTTTTACGTAAACATGCATACGCTGTAAATGTTCAGGCATTTCTTGAAGTTAAAAAGCGTTCAATTTGAAGCTTCTAACGAGTGTTTCTACTCACTGATTAAGCATGAAGTGAAATTTCGGGTTAGAGAAGCTTGAAAATTTAGATTGGTCGCGTAGCGAAGCGGAACGACTAATCCAATATTTAAGGCTTTTTTAAAGTCAAAATTTTACTTCATGCGCCACGCGTATACAACATTGATTTACAGTAAAGTTAAAAAAATACACTGCTGAAGCGGTATGCCAGAGCAGTATATTTTGAACTTCACAATATTTTAGTGTTATATACGACTGGCGCCTAAAATACAGTTTTGATTTTAGAAAAGCCTGATAATTTGGATTTAGATGCTACGCTTCGCTCCGCACCCAAATCCAAATGTTTAGACTTTTATAAACTCCAAATTTTAATTTATGCTTAATCAAGGAATGAAAACACTTGTTTGGTGTATCATGTCAAAAACAACGAATGCCTGAAATTCATAGCGGATTCAGCGTGCTAGGTAGGTGTAAAGCCAATGTACTCTTACTTAGTGATGTACAATTACCGGTAATTTAAAACTGCGTAATATTATTGGTAATATTACTGGAAATATGGCAATAGTTGGTAATATAAAGTAAGGCATAAATGGGAAATCTAGAAGTAAACAGTGTTTTATTTCTTCTAAAACATTTTTTTTGGGCATAGGGAATTATTATAAAATTATTAAATGATCGCGCTTGGAACTTCACATTGAACCAGCGTTAGTGCGCCTAGCGCATGAAAACATTTTTTTCGGACATTGGGAATTATTTTAAAATTATTAAATGATCGCGTTTGGAACTTCACATTAAACCAGCGTTAGTGCGCCTAGCGCATGAATATATATTTCGAGTTTAGAAAAACCTGAAAATTTTTCAGGTTTTTCTACAGTCGAAATATTTACTCATGCTTAATCAGGAAATGGATAACACTCGTTAAAAAAACAAAATATTAAAATCAAGACTGTTTACCCAACACAATGAATTCGTCATCTAACTAAACAGAAGTGTCAATTGTTTTCTAAGCCAATCTCATTGACTGTCAACCTCAACATTTGCAAAAATAACAATTTTCGAAATCAATCAAATTAAAAAACAAATATCTCAAAAATTTACAAAAATCATACATTTTTTATTATAATAATAATTTTAAATTTTAAATAATAATTATTATTATTTTAATGCCCGGTATTATAAACGATTAATAAATCATTAGATATTTATTTCTGGAGTAAATTTATTTACATAGTAAACTGATGAGCAAATAAAATTGCTTATTATAAAGTAAACCTACCAAATAAATAGCAATTCTAGAAAATAATAATTTAGTTAGTAGATTATTACAAAGCAAACCTACCAAATAAATAGCAATTCTAGAAATAAATAATTTAGTTAGTAGATTACTGACCGATATTATACATTTTCATTGTGGCGATAGGTGGAACCACCAATTTTTAAAACTGAATTGTCAATTTTTCAAATTGAATTGTCAACCAAATTGGAAATTTAGTATAATTCCTTATAATTATAGAATATAACCGTAAAATAGGACAGAATTACACAGAACAAGAAAAAAAATTCTTATTCGAAATTATAACCAATGTTTTCTACTCCCACGTTAAGCATGAAGTAAAATTTCGAGATTAGGAAAGCCTGAAAATTTGGTTTGGTCGCGTAGCGCGAAGCGCGGAGCGAACAAACCAAATTTTCAGGCTTTTCTAAACTCGAAATTTTACTTCATGCGCCACGCGTACAAGACACTGATTTCAAGTGAAGTTCACTTGTTCACAATATTTCAGTGTTTTCGGTGTTTAATACGAGTGGCGCATGAAGTAAAATTTCGAGTTTAGAAACGCCTGAAAATTTGGTTTGGTCGCTCCGCGCTACGCAACCAAACCAAATTTTCAGGCTTTTCTAAACACGAAATTTTACTTTATGCTTAATCTGGGAGTGGAAAGCACTCGTTTTAAACTTCAAATGGAACCAATTTAAAAAAAAAGCGTATGCATATGTATAAAAATCCCTATTTATGTCAACGGGTTGCTTCTGACTTGAAAAACTCTAGGTCTTCGACGCCGTAGAATTATCACCAGCAAGCATTATAAATAATAATATAAACCTATCTAAATCAACAAAAATTGACAAAAACATAACAATTATTATTTTAACAGCAATATTGGACAAAAATAGTATGATAAAATAATCAATCTTGACTGAAAAATAATATCAAACATTCTCAACAAACTTATTACACAGTTGGTAATAATTAAAAAAGTTTAAAAAAATGGACAGGTTTACTTAAAATATAACCACACATAAATCTTCAGAACTGATTTTACTAAAAGTAAAATTCGTAAATTTAACAAAGCGACTAACTGAAATCGGCAACATTTTTAATTTCAATCTTGATCGATCTTGCCCATCACTATAAATAACATTGTTTTTTCCTGATAAAGCGTTTATGCTATATGAAAATATTAATCGTCATAATAGCAGATACTGGACTGACACCAATTCCAGAGGGATGCGTGAATATAATACATAAAAAACCTTTAAATCAAACGTCTGAACCGATATTTGGGTAATTGTTAGTGGTTAATTTTTTTCTTGTAGAGACTAAATTAACCGGGCAGAAGTATTTACAGTTACTACAAAATGAATTTGTTTCTGTAATAGGAAATGCTTCAGGCAAAAATGTTAATAAAATTTGGTTCCAACAAGACGGTGCTGCGCCGCATCATGATCCTGGTGTTACACGTTATTTTTGTAGAAACTAAATTAACCGGGCAGAAGTATTTACAGTTACTACGAAATGAATTTGTTTCTGTAATAAGAAATGCTTCTGTCAAAAATGTTAATAAAATTCGGTTCTAACAAGGTGGTGCTGCGCCGTATTATGTTCCTGGTGTTACACGTTATTTAAATGAAATATTTAATAATATAAATAATAAGGAGAAATGCAATTGAATGACCAGCACGCTCACCAGATTTTGCACCCTTTAGGTTATTTCTTATGGGTACACTTAATACGTGCTGTTTTGCCATATGTGTATAAAAATTTTTGATGAGGGGCGGTAGTTGAATTCACAAAAACTCAAATTTAACCAAATTTATATCATATTATTTTATGATGTACACATTTTAGTGTTTCTTTCCTGGTCTATACTAGTATACTAGTATAAGGTTCAACCTTTCCCTCTGCACATAATTGCTAGTCTCCACATAATAGCTAACAGGTAAATTTCCATGGCCACTTCTTATCAAAAATAAAAATTAAAATACGGTAGAACGAAGCCAGTTAGTTAACAATCGAATTATAAAAGTGACCGAAGAAATACCACGTCGAAAGTGGCTAATGTCATAACTGCCTTTTATAATAGAGAGTTCCGCGGAAAGAAGTGGTAACTTTTCTAAATAATCTCAACAGATGTCGCCTATTTTACATTTAGTATAAATTACAGTGCCTTGATTAAACACAGTGGCAAAAACAAAAAGAATACCATTTTTGATTGGTTCTTTGTAATTTAGACCCAATATGGCGGACAAACAGCGGCGTAGCTATAAGGTCTAAAGTTTCTCACAGCAATTCTTGTCTGACGTTTGTGCTTTATTTCACTTACCCCAAAATCGTACTTCAGAAATTCGCAACAGTAGATAGGATTAACCTCCTAAACCCGTTAATTTAAGGTATTAACCATCATATGTTTTTATTTAAAAATTAAGTGAATAACCCCTATCCATAGATGACGCTTTATGTGAAAGATGACAATAACTCGCTGTCAAAATTGAATATCAGATGTTTTATTACAACTTATTTTCTTGATTAATATTGACCACGCATGGCGTATGACAGGGAGTTGTCACCACTATGTTCAATTAAGTCACTGTAGTATAAATAAGCGATATCTGTTGAGATTATTTAGAAAAGTTTCCACTTCTTTCTGGGGCACTCTGTAGACTGGGATACTGTTAAATCGAAGGGGGAAGGCAAATCGAGCACTTGCTAATACAGTTTAAAAATATTTAATATTTAAAAATATTTAAAGTGCGATTCTTTTCGCAATCTACAAAGACTTATTCAAACACTTACCGAATCAACTACTTACCAAGCTAATACCCCGACGGATATTAGATTATACAACAAGTGTTTGCTCTTACATACAGCAACTCACTGTAAATTAAAGAACTATGCTTAAATTATTCAGTCAATCTATAAACGCGTTTTAAAATGTGTCTCTCATCAATATAGCTTTGCCGTTCACTCCAATCAATTTGACACCTGAGAGTAGTTAGATTTATTTTGTTGTAAAAGTTGTTCTTAATAAAATATGTTTTAATTAAAGTGTAACTTTTAAACGAGTTGCCTTAAAAACATGTATTACTTTCAAACACTTTCTCTCGACAATTGTTTCGCCACACTGTGGCTTCTTCAGGCGAAGAATCATTATTCTTCGCCTGAAGAAGCCGCAGTGTGGCGAAACAATTGTCGCGAGTACAATGAAGTGTTTGAAAGTAATAAGTGTTTTATTTAAACTAAATCAAAGTGAAAATGAACTTTTAACTATTAACTGCCTCAACAATTAGGTTATTTAAAACATGTGTTTTCTATTTAAAAAAAAAAGTTTGATATGCATTTTAAAAAGAATTAAAAAAAAAATGTTAATTAGTGGCTTAAATTATTTGCTACACATTTTATATATACATGTTTTTCTAAACTCATCACAAACATTTTTTGTATGTTATATTCACTTTTGAATAAATCTTTAAATAAATGTTTCATTTTTAAATAAAAAATACAATAAATATAAATAGTTCTTAATAAAATAATAACTTTTAAAGTTTCTACATTAACTTATATCTGCAATTATTTTGATAAAGTATGAAGTTATATTTCTCTGAAGAAGTAATGCTTCTTTGATAATATTGTTCCGTCATAGGCGTTCTTTTTATAAAAGACCGTACGATTTTCATCAAAATTTACTTTGGTGGTTAGTCTAAGTTTCAAAATGTTCACTTTAAGCTGTGCTTTTTAATTTGTGAAACAATACCAAGTGTTTGTTTTAATTTAAATAACTTAACATATTCCATAACTGTCTGTTCATTATACTAAATACTTGTTCAGGGCAAGTCGCCGGACGGTATATCGCTCGGCGAGCCACAGACCGGGTTCAATTCCCGTGCACGGGGAGTTGTTATTCAAAAATAATAACTCGTTGTGTCCCTGGGTGTTGTGCGGATGTGGCGTGACGTCCAAATAAATAATAAATATATTTAAACAATAATACATATGAGATATGACTGTGGTGAGAACCTATGTCAGGATCATCGAATCCAAAAAAAAAACTTGTTCGATTGCAACATTTGTACCAGGAAGGCCAATTTTGCTTTTAGGCTGTGACATTCGGAACAAAAAACAAATTACAACAAATGGATTCTACAAAAAAAAAACTAGAATTTAAAATCACTTTGTTAATGGAACTAACGAAAGCTCCAGGAATTATTAATGCTTGCACCCGGCGCATGCACCATTTCGAAAGCCACGAGCTAATTTACACGAGCTCGGCTAACTAAAAGCATGAACTTTTCGGAAAATTAAATCAACGCAATAAATAAATAGTTATCTTCCCGCATCTATCTGGGTATTTATAATCTTATTTATTAGTAAGCTGGAACTTTCCGGCTTATCAGATTTTGAAGTAATTATTTTCGCGCCGTGAGGCCAAACAACAAAACCTGACCCGCTCCGGCGGAAGCCATGTTTTAATTACAGGAGTTAATAGACCCTCGGAGCCATCCATCCCTTTCCAAACACACCCTCCGCCCCTCCACGTCTTATATTAAACCTGTTAACCATCTTACGCACGGATATATTTACTCTAAATTATCCACTTTATTAAGGCCCGGATTAAAATACGTAAATTTACTCTAAATTGTCCATTTAAAAAAATAACATTGTGGGTTCATAATTTTTCGCAAAGTTGCTTGATAATGTATTTAAAAGGAAATTCGTTTTTATGGGTGTTTAAAACAATAAAAGTGGTAAATAAGGCGCGGGTTTTTGTTTTACGAATTATTCAAATATTCAAATGTGTGAATAATTTAATGATTCAAATATTTATATATATTTGAATATTAGACTATTTAAATAATTCGCATTCGAATCCCAGCCTTACCGCATTAATGGCCGACCAATTATAGAGTTAACTCTAAAAGTTGATTTTAGATAAAATTTTGTACTGCTTTTTATATTACATACTGGGATTTTTTTTAAATATACATTATGTATACGCTGTAAGTGTTCAGGCATTCGTCGAGTATAAAACATCGTTCAATCTTAGGTTTCGAACGAGTGTTTCAACTCCCAGGTTAAGCATGAAGTAAAATTTCGAGTTTAGAAAAGCCTGGAAATTTGGTTTGGTCGCTCCGCGAAGCGGAGCGGCCAAACCAAATTTTCAGGCTTTTCTAAACTCGAACTTTTACTTCATGCGCCACGCGTATAAAACACAGAATGATTGTGAAGTTAGAAATACACTTAAAAATACATTTTTCAAATGATAATAATTAAAATATTTAAATAACAAAATATTTACATGTTTATCCAGGGTTGTTAAAAAAACCGTTTTTAATTAAAACAAACAGTTTTTTTACAAATCGTGTTTTTTTCATTGAAACGGTGTTTAAAACATTAACAATTAAAAACATTTTTAAAACACGTTTAAAACGTGTTTAAAACAAAACATACGGGGCATTTTTCTTTTGAGTATACATATCCCGATAATTACAGAGTTTTTTTAATTCGTTGAATTCGTTGTTTCAAAGCGGTTAATTTGAGTCTTTTAACGAGTGTTTTCCACTCCCAGACTAAGCACGAAGTAAAATTACGAGTTTAGAAAAGCCCAAGAATTTGGATTGCCCGCGTAGCGAAGCGGAGCGGCCAATCCAAATTAGGCTTTTCTAAACTCAAAATTTTACTTCATGCGCCAGGCTTAGAAACACTGATTTACAGTGAAGTTTAAAGAACACACACACATACAACAACGATTATAGGCAAACTTATATACGTTATAGTTACTGGGTTGCCTATAATCACTGGTTTAAACCAATTGTTCAGTGCAGAATTTGACTCATGTTTTATTCACATCTACATATTAGATTGCTAAAGCCGTATATTTTAAACTTTACGATATTTCAGTGTTTTATACGTGTGGCGCATGAAGTAAAATTTTGAGTTTAGAAAAGCCTAATTTGGATTGGCCGCTCCGCTTCGCTACGCGGCCAATCCAAATTTTCAGGCTTTTCTAAACTCGAAATTTTACTTCATGCTTAGTCTGGGAGTGGAAAACCCTCGTTTACAGATTTAAATTGAATTCTTTTAAAACAAAACACTAATGTTATATTTACAGTGTACTTGAAAGAAAAGTTAACTGTATTTATAAATCACATTTATGCACACACAGTTGTGATATTTTATTGTAATAAAATGTTGTGTTTAATAATGTAATTTGAATATTTTTAACAATTTAACTAACATTTAAAAACGTAAACACAAAATCTTAATGAAGTAATATAAAATATAACTTAGAAAATTGATGATAATAAAAAAAACGTTTTAAACATGTTTTAAAGATTACATTTCTTTGAAACATGTTTAAAACAAAATTGTTTAAAATGCGACGGCTGTTTTTAAACGTGTTTAAAACACTGTTTTAAAACAAAGTGTTTTAAACAGAACAACCCTGGTTTCTTCACACATTTTCAAGTCATGTCTAATAATACAATGTATCAAATTAACTTATTTAGTAATTTAATAAGAACAATATTAATAATGTTGCGTTATTGCATTAATGGCACTTAATGGGTTAATAAAACCAATAATTATTTCAAAAATGTGAACGATAATAAGATAGAAGTAAAAAACAGTATATAGCTGCCTGTAGCGGTAGGGCGGTATTTTATCCATATAAGCAGTAAATCTTTGATCAAAGTTAAGATACCTACTAACTAATTTATACATGTTTGATAAAAAGCAAATATTTTATATTTTTAAATATTTAAATTTACAAAAACTGAACATGGGTTTTGTTCCATTTAATAATGTTTAAACCTCTAAAAATTTAGAATCGATGGAGTTTTTTTTTTTTTTTTAGTGAAAATTTTACGCTCGAGGAAGTTTGCTCATTCACGCGTTTATTAAAATCGCTATCTGTATTCAGCGTGCATATTAATTTTTTGTAGTTCGGCATAAAACTTCGTTTCCGCTATCCATGAATTACTTCTCATAAAATATGCATGAAAAAAAGCGCGCGCTTTTTTTCTCTGCAGGAATATACACGTAAACGATGCGAAATCAAGGGGCTCGTGAAGCGAAGGGTCGTGGATGTTGTTTATTGTGTGCTGCTCGTGTACCGACGGGTCGTTTCCAATGCTCCCCAATAATGCTAGAAGGGCGCAATTTATTTTTTGGGCACGTTCATATATTTGAGTTTATCGGGAGAAATGCGTGCTTTTGAGGTCTTTGTGTGTTCTTGTTAGAGAGTAATTTCAAGAGAAATATTTTTGTGTGCTTAACAAATGTCTAATTATTTATAGCAGTGTTTTCCAACCGGTGGAATAAATATTTTTAAAGTGCATCCGAATAAATTTAGTTTTAGCAACTTTTCTATTTTGTTGGTATTTAAATCATCATATCCTTAACGGGGGGGAAAGTGCTATAATAGACATGGATTTTAAATATAAATAACAATTCTGAAAACGTGTATTAGTATAATATATATAATTACGAAAAAACTATTCGTGAAGAAGCGTAAGCTTATTTTCTTGAATTCAAATAGTTTTGAATTTGAATTTATCTTGTTTTAACTTGTATTAGTCTTAACATTCTTAATTATTACAAAAACTTGGCCCTCCCGTTGCTACCAAATATTTCTTTCTATAGGTTAAGAGGGTTCTGACAAGTGCCGATCCCATTCAAGACTGTTTTATTAGAACTTTCATACATATCTGGCGGAAGTAATAACTAACATAATTTTTACCGAATTACATTCGAACATTTACTTTTCGTGTTTAGAAATGCTTTCTCCATATGATAGATTAGAATTGTTTCAATATGTATGATAGTTTTTTTAGCAACAAAAGAACCAGCAGAAAAGTTTAGTTAAAATTGACGTTTTTTTATTTAGTGCCGCCATTTTTATTGAAGTTAATTTGTTTTAGTCTATTTTAGAATCACACTCATTCTTAACTAGAAAATGTGTATGCTGAACTGTTTCTGACAAGTCTAGCGATCTGTAGGACTTCCGTCAGCAGACAATTTTTTTCGAGAAGAAGTTCCGTCTTCGCCGTATACTAACGGTATTTACCGTCCGAATCGGCTGTAATTTTTTGTAATTACTCTCCAAACAACAATAAATGTGATGGAGATCTAAGATTCTCTGCCTTTCATTTTTCCTACAATAAATTGACAATAAATGCCTATTTCTTTAAGCAACTAACCAGATAGGACCCTTAATAAACAAAGCTGCACGGAAACGAAATGGCACCTAATGGCAGCTAGTTTTTTGCTGTTTATTTTCACAATAGCATTACAAAAAAGGTGGCGTTAAGCTTTCGACCGAACAGATTTTCATTGGCAAAGATTGTTAATTATTAAAATAATAAATTATTTCAACAATTTTTATTATGCACTTAATAATTCTACTTACTTTAAGTAGATGAATCCATGTCACAGATCTAAATTCCGGTAATTACACGCTTATCAATACACGCTTATCAATCCACGAATACGAAAAGTCTCGCAATTGTGCCCGCCAGATGTGCACCGCTCCAGGGTTGCTTTTGAAATTAGCCCTACGCTTAGGTATAATATATAAACGGTAACTGCATAGAGAATTCGATAGAGCTAATACTAATCTATCGAAATAGTAACGTCAAAATCCACAGATACTATTTTTTTTACTTTTGGCCAGCTTTTAGGGATTCTGATCTACTGTGCGACGTCGGTTTTTTATATAATTTGACATGTTATCTAATATCAAATTTATTTCAAACCGTTATCCGCCGTAGTTGATTCTTTAGTGTTATTGAAAATGTCGAAAAGCCAAAGGAAACGGGTGCATTTTAGAAGGAGGAGCATACTCTATCAACGTTCCTTGTTTCGATCCATAAAATAGTGGAAAATAAAACAACAAACGCGGCAACCAACCGCGAAAAAGAAGAAGCTTGTGAGCTTATTACACGAACATTTAACGGTGTACAATAGTTGTCATCAAATTCAAATGCGTGCTTTTTAAAGCTTGCAGTTGCGTATGTATCCACCTTTAGTTGGATGAGTGCACAATGTGTGTATTGTACACTAGTTTCTATGAAAACGAGTGCGAAATAAGAACTGTACACAATGGGCTTTGGATTTTTTCACGCTTTACGTTTACATCTAAATCCGTTTCAAATGTTTTGGCCCCTGTGTTTGAAGCGTAATAAAAAAAATCCGTGGTGCAGAAAAGTTGATTTTTTACAGCCTAATAACACAGGCCAACAAAAAAATTGTGATTTGAATTTGTTCATTTTTTTAAAGTTGGTGGCTAATCTTATAAAGAATCAAAGTTTTTTTCTTTCCATCACACACAATTTTCTTAATAAATTTACTTGGTGTCATATTTATGATTTTTTAAAGTCGCGCCCCGGCAAATCCAAATTTTTGGGCTTCTCTAAACTCGAAATTTACTTCATGCGCCACGCGTATAAAACATTGACAACATTGTGAAGTTCAAAACATATATGCTTATGCTTGTTTGATTTCAAGTTAATAAATTTAAAAAAAAGTAATATCAAATCTTACGATTTCTAAAATTGTGCTTTATAATATGTTTTCTTTTTACCTCTTAATACAACTTGAATAATTTTTTCCCCCTATATTTAGTTTGGTTATATGAAATTATTTTAAGGGGTCAGGGAAAAAAGTCTGGCATCAGGGAAGATGAGAAAAGTCATGGAAAAATGTACATTTCAAATTGGTCGCCACCATGAATAATCAGTAAAAGGTCCAGAAGTAAGATATTTCATTATAGTAGTATAAAACATATTTTGTACGCATAAAAGAACAACACAATCACGTCTGCCTCATTTTTCAACAACCTCTAGACATTTTAATATATGAGGGTTATTTATTATATGAAAACAATAGCATATATACTGGGCTGTGACACGCACAGAAATCGAAAATCAATCAAACGTCGATTGTAATAAAATTATGAATATTCATGACTGTAGCCGAAATTCGATGTGGACATTAAGCTTTCACGATCAAAAATATTAATAGCCAATAATACAATATACGGGCGCTTTGTGCTTTGTTTGTTCATTTTTTCCATGAAAGTCATGTTTTATTTAAGTGAGCGATTGTTTCCATATTTTCATCGCAATTGTATTTACGCGACATTGAAAGTACATACAGTTTCCATTGTCGTTGCATTCGTTTGATATTGCTTCATTCTTTATTAGATTGACTTAACTGCATTGTATTGTGTTTACGAGAAATATGAAAATTGCATTCTAATTTTAATGATTCAGTTTTGATTAACATGGAGAAAGTAAGGGGGTGTAAATTAGGGGCTCAGGGCTATTCCGTACGTAAAATGTTAAATTTAACGTATACGTTATGATTAACCCTTAAAATCTAAGTAAGGTACGATTCACGAGAGGCGTCCCATTGTTTCCTTGATTGGTAGTGCTTTCTGCACCAATACATGTAATACGAAAATAGTTTGATGTCATTAGATTACGTGTGTGAAAAGAGACAGAAAACTTCATAATATGTCTGCTATGGTTTTTAGATGGAACATGCGAAAACGTAAGGTAGCAGCTTAAAAATTTTAAGGTTAAACGTCACATTTTAGCAATGGCCTCGTAAAAATAAATCTGCAAAAACCTAACCCTAAATCATTGTAATTATTGTGCACAATCATTTTTTTTTTGCGCATTGTCTGCTAAGCACATTAGCGCTATACATACGTACACACATTCAACAAATCTTAGTATTAGTTTTAAGATTTGTTGAATGTGTGTATCACAGATGGCATAGCACATTCAACTAACCCTAAAACTAATATCACAGATGTCACTATCACGTTCGACTAATCTTAAAATAGACAACACCACACAAAATAAAAGCGGTAAATATATGAAACAAATAGGTAAAATATCAGTTGTAAAGTGCCTGATAGAGCACATTTACACACAGAATATGAAAAACAAGACAAAGGACTATATTTTTTTGAAGAGACTACTTCCTTTCAAAAACTATATAACAGTAATGGTTAGATGTTTGTCCAAGATAGTCGCGACATTGTTTGGGAGCTGCAATCCATCACGCTGATTTGTGTACACAATGCATTCCTCGAGTAAATGTTTTAGTGTTAATGGGTAGTGACACGTATCGCATGAGGGTGCTGGGTCGCTTGTTAGGAGATGAGAGTGGGTCATGTTGGTATGACCAACCCTGAGGCGGACCAGGGCCACCTCCTCCCTCCTAGTAAGCAGCTCCGGTGATTTCCATGTGGACACTGTGACCTTAACATCTCTTAATTTACTTTCAGTCTGCCAAGTACTACTGACTAACGACTTGACGTAACGTTTTACGCCGTCGGGTCTACAGAAATTAATTTCTGGATAATTCTCCTCAGCAGCCATACGAGCGGCCGAGTCTGCCAACTCATTAACGTCGATTCTTATATGTGACGGCACCCAGCCGAAGGTAACGTTTTTGGATGTCGTTAGCAGATGATGAAAGGTTGTCAGTATATTAAGCACCGTGGGATCTTCTATTTTCTTATTTAAAATACTGGTTATAGCTGATAGAGAATCTGACAAAATAAGGAATGCATTGTGGTTTGATAGGTCGCAGTAACGCAGCGCTTGCCACATAGCATACATTTTGCCGTATATATACTAGATACTGGGGGGAGGGACCACAAATGCGTCACTCCATCAGTAACTAATGCTGTGCCCACTCCTGTTCCAGGGTTAACAAGTCCCAATTAACCTGCACTCTTAGTATAACCCAAGGGGGCACCTCTGTTCATCCGACTGGCAAGCAGTCTGGAATGTCTGCTTGCCGTTCCTCCCTAAATGTGTAAACCCGTACACTTAGAGGTCTTGTTATTGTGGGCCTACTGTGGTAGGCCCGGTATTGCTCTGTGTTATTAAAAATGCAATAGTTCCTATGATTTGGGTCAGCCATTACAGACGCCTCATATCGCAGAGCGAATGCAAGGCGTCTGTAGTGCAATGGCATTATTCCCGAATCGCAGCAGAGACTTTTGAATGGCGATGTCCTAAATGTTCAGGTGGCCAATATAATTCCTGTGCCGTGGATACTATCGATCGATTTTAATCTAGAAATTCCGGCCGGCAAGCTCTTACCCGATATCGACCGTACTTTTTTCCAAACGTAAGATGTTGTTGTGTTGGTTGTTATGCTTGAAACGTACTCTTCCCAGCATTTGCGCTGGTTTTTTCTGATGGTTCTGCCAGCCAGAGCCCTCGCCTGTTTGAAAGATATCAAATTTTGTTGTGTTGGATTTCTTTTGAATCGATTAAAATTCCACTTCTTTTCAGATATTGTTCTTTTGATATCGTTGTTCCACCAAGGGACTAGTGGACGAGTCAAAAGGCCAATAGATTTTGGAATTGATATGTCAGCTGCCATTATTATACTGTTGTTTAATTCGCGGACTGCGGATTCAACATCAAGATTAGGTGGTGGTGATACTATTAGCTGTTTGTTCAGTTGCCGGTTTGCATTAGCCAACTGCCATTTACGGGGCTTCTGTTAGTGGATTTTCTCGCTGCCTGTAAGGCTGAGTAGTACAGGAAAGTGATCACTACCATGTAAGTCATCGAGTGCTTGCCATTCAATGCCCATAGCCAGAGCATGAGAACAGAAAGCCAAATCTATTGCTGACCAACTCCCTGATGAAAAGGTAAAATGCGTAGCAGAACCAGTGTTTAGAAGGATTAAATTGGAGGTGTCAAGAACCTCTTCAATAAGTCCTCCACGGGCATCACGGCGATCACTGCCACATAATTTTAGTTATATGTTTTTGGCTCTACATTGTAAATGGCTTGTCCGTTAATAAAGAATAATTATTATTATTATTATTATAATGGATTATGAGCATTGAAGTCACCCAGCATTAATATAGGTTCTGGAAGTTGTTTAATGATGGCACAAATATTTTCTCTATCCCAATTGCCATCTGCCAGGTAGAGGTTACATATTGTTATGGGAACTGGATATTTTATTCTGTAGGCAACTACCAGTATTAAGCGGTATCCTCTCGTATGGAACTTCGTTCCTAAGAAAGACAGCGACTCCCCCTTTTGCTCTTTGGTTCGGAATAACGTCTTCTCTGACACAGGAAAACCCATTTAGGTTAAAAGTGTCTCCGGGTTTAAAATGCGTTTCCTGTACACATAAACAGAGGGGCGCCAATTCGGTAAGAAATATTTTTAGTTCTCCATAGTGATGTTGACAGCCGTTAATATTCCATTGAATTATACATTCTGAATTAGCCATTTTTATATGTAATTATATAGATTTGGTTTAAGAAAAATAGGAGAAAACTAAAAATAAATTAACATGTAAGTATATATACACTAAGTCCATTACTATATGTGATTCTGATCCCACTTGATCCTTCGTCCGTATCCTTCGTGTTTTTTTTTGTTCTTCGGTTTTTTAGGCTGTGGCCTAAGTTGAGCAGTCTCCGCTGTTTTTGACGGGTTACTATCGTCATCAGTTGCTGACTGTTTCACTCCTATTATTTTTCTTTATTTTGGGCCAGAGAGCACTTCGATAACTTCTGCAATCTTCAGACTAACAAATCGTCTGTGTGTTTAGGTAGGCCGTGGAGGCATTGGTGTTCCAGTTGTTGATGACGGAGTAGTACCCTTAAGGGCTGCTGCCGAGAATCTTGTATCATCTTCTGCATTAAAGGTATTAAAACAGCTACTAACTCATTTGTGTTCTGGTTAGGTTTAGCTGCTGTTTGAGCATATGATTGGCCTTGAATGGGTGTTTTTGAGATAGCTAAGCGCATTTTAGCTTCTTGATAAGTAATATAGCTACTTCCATGTATAGCCACTTCCAACTTGTATTCCAGGCAGTCCCTCGATCAGCTTGAGTGGTCTCCTGAACAATTAACACATACTGGTGGGTTGCTACAGGGTTCGTTTTCGTGAGAGGGTTTTCACAGGCGCATTTCGCATCTTGGGTACATTTTTGGCTTGTGTGTCCAAACTTTTGACACCTAAAGCACCGCATTGGGTTAGGTATAAATTCTCTGACATCTAGTTTGTAAAATGCTACTTTTATTATCTTTGGGCATTTAGGTGAGTTCAATGTTAGGATCAGCGATGGCGCTGCCATTATTTCATTGTTTATTTTCTTCGTGATTCGCTTGACAATCGTTTTAATTGTGAGTTTAAGTGGTATAATTTTAATTTCCACATCTACTAAATAGTTCTGGTATTTACAGAAATAAATAATGCATTTATGTTGATTTTGTGTAAGCTCAAACGAAAATGTTAGTTGAATCGAATGCCCATTCAGTAGATTTGGCAAATAGTCATCGGATTAATCTGTTAATACAGGGCATTTTTCTGTTAAGTATATATACAGCGATTTTTTTATTAGCTATACATATGCATACGCTTTTTTTAAGAGTTCAATTTGAAGCTTAAAACGAGTGTTTTCCACTCCCAGACTAAGCATGAAGTAAAATTTCGAGTTTAGAAAAGCCTGGAAATTTGGTTTGGTCGCGTAGCGCGAAGCGCGGAGCGACCAAACCAAATTTTCAGGCTTTTCTAAACTCGAAATTTTACTTCATGCGCCACGCGTATTAAACACTGAAAGCACTAAAATATTGTGAACGAGTAAACTTCGCTTGACATCAGTGTCTCATACGCGTGGCGCATGAAGTAATATTTCGAGTTTAGAAAAGCCTGAAAATTTGGTTTGGTCGCTCTGCGCTTCGTGCTACGCGACCAAACCAAATTTTCAGGCTTTTTTAAACTCGAAATTTTACTTCATGCTTAACCTGGAAGTGGAAACACTCGTTTAAACTTCAAATCGACCTCTTTTAAGAAAACAACGAATATTTAAAAATTTACAACACGTAATTGGGATATGTATACTCAAAAGAAAATAATCACAAGAAAAGAACACTAATATACTCGCGACCTAAACAGTATGACATTGTCATGTAACGTCAAAAATTGACACAACTAGGAAAAATTGTTGCAGATATAACTGTCGACATACTCTCTAAAAAATTTAAACCACGCATTCCCCATCAATGAGTCATAGGACATCTCTCCCGATTTCCACTATATACATATCAATTACCAAACTTGCTTAAACTGTCACAATGAAAAACTTTTTATTGCATACTTAACTAATTAGTTATTGATAAAAATGAAGTAAGGAATAAAAAGGTTTTGATTGTAAATAAATACTCCACATAACTTAATTAAATAATTAGTCGCTTAGACTCTGATGTCAAGAATAACATACATGTTAAATTTAACATTTTGTGTACGGAATAGTCCTTTATATTAGTGTATATCACATTTTCGAACAAGAAAAAATCGAAATGTATACCATATTTTTAAACGGAGGGAGTATAATATTTTACAACCGGAATTATTATCTTAATTATCTTAATCTTAACTTTTACATTGATTTTGTTAATAGTTTTGCACAGAAATTAAAAAGAGGACAACTGAAGTAGGTTGTACACGTATACCATTATGCACGGAGTAAATATTTCATATGCAAAAGTTGATGTTATTTTCCAAATGATTTAATGAGTTTTAGTTTTGTTGTGAGGTATATAATGATGGTGGATACACGTTTAGAAATAATTATCTTAATTCTATATCCCAATCCCAGTGATTAAAATATAGGAAAATCGAAATCGCAGTTTCTCGCTCGAACTGCGAAGTAATATATTCAATCAGATTTCAATCGCGGAGAAATTTAATTGCACCCAAACCACCTTAATTGAATACCACTTGAAGGATGAAAAGTTCAAGTCGGACGAATTGGAATTTATTTTTCCAGTGGGAACTTTTCCCTCTTCCATAAATTTCTCCCGTCAGTGCAACAATGTAACAAATACCACACGTCATTAGGGCTGAAGTAACAATACGTTTTAGGGAGTGTTTTAAGTTATTTATTTAAAGTTGTAATGGAGCCGTGCTTTTGGTCTCGTGCCAACTGCTCTGGTGGATCGATAGGTTTCTGCAAACTGAAGATTGGGATTGTGGTGGGCGAAACTTTGGCACTGGATGCGGAGAGTGATAAATTCTAGGTGGATATTAAGTGTGCTGTGTATGCTCGGCTAGACTAATTTATAATATTGATGTTCATAACAGATGATGGTTGTTTTGGGATTGTGTGTGCATCATCGGCTAATGTCATGAATATATGTATTAGATGCCTAGCTGTGCAACTAAGGATTTATTTCAAAGAATATACTTAATGGACGTATGTTCATTTGGGTTGAAATGCAACCCAATGTACAATATTTTCATACAGGCGCGGACTGCCACCTTTAACTCTCTCTAGTGTTACACTCCTTGATTAAACAAGTCAAATTTCGAGTTTAGAAGAGCCAGAACTTTTGGCTTGGTCGCGTAATGAAGCGTATCGACCAATCAATTGTAAATATTACAAATGTTTATTTTATGTTTCGTATAAATTGTTAAATTGTATTTAATAATAAATCGTTGGCAAATAGCCCTCGGGTCGATAGCCTATTATAGGACAATTTTAAATACAAGATCATATTATAATATTATTGAATAATGTATATAATCCCTAAATAAATATATTTGTATATAATAAATCGTTACTTCCCAAACTTTAAATCAGCTGTAGTTGCCTGAAGACATTTTTGTTTGAAGACATTTTTTTGGAATTTATTGTTATGATAAAAGCGTCTGATTTAAAGTTTTCAACGATTGTTTTCAATCCTTGATTAAACATGAAGTAAAAGTTCGAGGTAGGAAAGCCTAAAATATTAATTTTAGCATATTTTTTTTCATTTTATTTGCCTCTGCTGCCTTGGCTTAACCATTGCGCTCATTGCTACTTTTAATGTCTATACATTGGTAGTTAATGAACTGCAGCTCTAAGTTTTTATACAACTGTCTCTTAAATAATTTTATATTAATTTATATTAATAAAAATTATAAAGCTTTACTTGCAATAATAGAACGTGCTATCGTCCGAAAGTTAGTAAATAAAGGAAAATATTTGCGGAGTCATCGGGCGTTTATAAAACGAGAAAAACACGGCGCCTTTGGATGCCTGAAAACTTCGAACTGGAATGAAAGGAGTCGCCCAGGGTAGTTGAACTTGACGACCAGACCGGCAAAAATAAGGCACTTCGTCTCTTATCTTTTCCCCAAATTAATAATCCTGGCTGTCGGTTTGAATCTCATTCCGGGAGCTTGGGGGCGGAATCGCGAAAAAAAAAGGTTAAGTAATTGAATTTCATCGCGGGGCCCACCTCCGTTGGCCCATTAGAAATTTTGAGTGAAAGCAGCTACCGTCATAAAGTGTTCTCGTTTATATTATCTTAGGAATGAAGATAAAAAGAATGGTCTGAGGGTATTTTATGAAAAAAATCTGGGTGGTAATTTCAGGATTATTTGAGATTTTTCATTGAAAATTAGCGAGTCTAAATAAATCTTATAAAAATGTTTCATAGACACAGAAGACAAGAACAGTTCAGTCATATAATGCACATAAAATATGTTTTCTGTCCATAATAAATAATATATTGTACAGGGTGGTGCATTTTGGATGTACCACATATGGAAAACTTTTTTATTTGAGACGATATTGTAATATCGTTTTTGCGAGCCAGAGTCACTTTTTCGTGTTTTACTCAATGATGAAAAGAAACCGTTTCCGCTCTATAACCGGAAGTTGATAAAATGTCGTTTTTATGAAATTACTATATCTCTGTTGTTTTAAATGTTATAACCAAACTGTAAACACTTTCTTATGACAACTTTTTGCGCTCATTAAAATGATGTACTTGTTTTATTTCAAGGACGTTTCGTTTTTGTTTTCTTATATCAAAATCAATTTTTTTACGGGCGCATATTGAGATATGCATATCATTAAACATCATTTTTACCCCTGATTTCAATGATGTGCCACATGCCTACTTTTGTAAAAAAAAGAAACAGTAATTGACAAAGTTGTTATGCGGTAAGCAATTTCGTTACTAGGTGAAGCCTGCAATTTCTTTGAAAATATGACTACTATCGATATGGTATATTTTGTTTTATAAATAAGCACTCTTGATTGACATGTACTGCTACTTTGCGTGTCGTATATAACAAAGCATATTTTTTTCACAAAGGTACACAAATGACACACCATTGAAATCGGCATCAAAAATGCTGTTTAATGAGGTACATATCTCCATATGCGTCTATAAGAAAAAAGTGAATTTGGTGTAGGAAAACAAAAACGAAACGTCCTTGGAATAAAACAGGTACGTCATTTTAATGGGCTTAAAAAGAAAGTGTTAACAGTTTAGTTATAACTTTTCAAACAAATGAGTTACAGTAACTTCATAAAAATGACATTTAATCAACTTCCGGGTATAGAGCGGAAACGGTTAGAGATAAATCAATTTTCTTTCCACCATTGATTAAAACACAAAGGAGTGACCCGGGCTTGCGAAAACGGTTTTGCGATATCTCTTCAAACAAAAAAGTTTTCCATATGTGGCACTAATTTCATACTTCGAGTTTTTTTATTCTTCCTAGCAGCAGTGGCGGATTCAGGGAGCAATTTAGGGGGAGTAAGGGGTACAATTATTATCAAAAAACAATTAACATCAATCTTCACGTACATAATAAGTTAATATTAACATAATTGCAATCGAAGTGTAATCGGGCAAAACTGCAAATTGCTCCAGTCGGGTTTGTAAAATTCATTAACTTCAGATCAAAAACAAGCAGTGTAGTTTGAACTTTACAATATTTAATTGTTTTGTACTCGTGGCGTGTAAAGTAAAATTTCGAGTTAAGAAAAGCCTGTAACTTTGAAATTTTATTTCATGCTTAATCTGGGATTATAAACACTCGTTAGAAGCTTCAAATTAAAAATGTACAGCGTATAGCATTGGGATATAAATACTTAAAACACAGCCGTCAAAATTGTCTAAATTGCAATCATGAATGGAAACAAACAAATTCCAGCTTAAACACGACATTTTCTTTGTCTCAACTGAATTCCACTTTGACACAATATTTCGAAAAAAAAACAATTTACATATTTGTATTTTCTCTTCAAAATGTTTAATTGTTTAATCGTTCATTTTCAAGCAAACGCTGTGATTTTGAAATTTATGAAAAGACGCGTACATTTTTTCATAATTTTTCAATAAATTACAGTTTGAACTCAATATTTTCTTTGATCAACAAAATTATTTTTCTTTTCAAAAGTTAAACAAAATGTAACAAAAATAACAACGTGTCAAAGTTGACTTTTCTGTTGTTTTTTATTTTATTTTAGACGTATTCTAGTTTATTTATTTATAGTTTCGAACAAGTGTTTCCACTCCCAGACGAAGCATGAAGTAAAATTTCGAGTTTAGAAAAGCCTTAAAATTTGGTTTGGTCGCGTAGCGCTAGGCGCTACGCGACCAAACTTTTCAAAACTCAAAATTTTACTTCATGCTTAATCTGGGAGTGGAAACACTCGTTAGAAGCTTCAAATTGACTCTTTTTAAAAACAACGAATGCCTGACAATTTACAATGTACGAGCGAGTAAAATTTCGAGTTTACCAAATTTTAAGGCCTTTCTAAACTCGAAATTTTACTCCATGCTTAATCTGGGAGTGGAAACACTCGTTAGAAGCTTTAAATTGACTCTTTTTAAAAACAACGAATGCCTGGAAATTTACAATGTACGGGCGGAGGTCAAAAAGGTAGGTTACAAATTAACGGAAATCATACAAAAAATGACAACTCTCAAAATGATTAAAATCAATAAAGAAATTAAGATTCTTATGACATTACAGAATTTACAGAATTCGTTGACAATTTCGAAAGTTGTTAAAAGCTATAACGATTTCCTGCATTCAAACACAAAACTTACAATTATAATACTGATAAAAGAACAAGATTTCACACAACCGACAGAACTAGTTAATTTATAAAATCAACTAGCAATGTTGTACCAACATTCAATAAAATTAAACAATATTAACCAAAAAAAAAACGATTAAGATGATATAAGTCGTCAAAATTGACAAATTTAACAATAACATGACGTCATAATTATTAAATTCAACAAAAATTCAACAAAAAGTTGACAAAAACGAAATTTCTTTTACGTATAATATTTAATGTATTATATTATTCTACAGGGTGCGAGTAAAGTATGGAACATTAAAATAAAAACGAACTCAACCGGCTTTTTTGGAAACGCTGAAACGGGTAGATTTTAATTCGTTAACAGCCTCCTTTTTGCGCACTTAAAAATATTGTGAGTCACATATGACGTGTGACGTCATCGGCATTTTTTTTTGGAAATCCTTTTTTTTGTTTGGCTACTTTTGTAGAGCTCTTAGCTCTCTTTACAGACACATACTTTTTTTTAAAATAGGCGTCATTTAATTGTTTTTAATTTGTAACATGATCTTTTGTGTGCTCTTTTTCATGGTATTTTGCGACCAATCTACTTACTGTGGATCATGCATTTAAGTGTCTAACTTGTTAACATATCAAATAATAAATAAAACAATAAATTTGTAGCTTGAGATTTTGTTCACACATTTGACAGATATTTATCACCATTTTGTCTATCTCGTTTTTAGATTAAATGATGTGTATTTTTATAAAAAAAATGTGACTGTAAAGCTCTACAAAAGTTGCTAAAGAAAAAAGAACGAATTCCATTTAAAAAAAATGCCGATGACGTCACACGTCAAGCACTAGTGACGTCACAATATTTTTGAGCGCACAAAATAAGAACGCATTAACGAACGAAAATCGACCTGTTTTAGCGTTTTTAAGAAAAACAGTTGAGTTTGTTTTTATTTTTAATATTCCATACTTTACTCGCACAGTAAAATTATTTGTGTATTGCGAGCGCAAAGTGATCGATTGGCGATCGCAAGAAAAAGTTGGCACTCGACGCGCAGCGAAGAGCGCCAATCTCTTAAGATCGACAGTCACACTTTGGGCTCAAATTACACACAGTATTTTTCCTACAATCACCTTAATAATGTATAACAAACATTTATTTGAAAAGTTTCAAACATATTTTCTGAACGATTTCTATTCGATTAATCACAAGATTTTTTTCTACAATTGTACTAATACAATTTTTTTTTTACCAGATTTTTTTAGATTTCTTCATTGTAATTTTTACTTTCCCCCGTATGTAATACAAAGACCGATGTGAAGATAGCCACGGATTTTCCAGCCACGGATTTTGGCGCCTCCACCATCACACGAATTATGGAACAGATTCCCCAGATTTTCAAAATTTCATAACTCCCAAACCCCATATTTTATTTTCAAAATTTCTTCAATAATAGATTAAACAATATACATAGAGCGAGTATAAATAACCAGAATGTTGTAACTCTTAATTGTTCTTTATTTAAACAATATATTGCTGTCCCGCGTATGTCACCTTTCATACCAAATATTAAAAAAATCATATCTCTAAAAACTCCTATTTTATTTTCCAAATTTCTTCACTAATTGTTTAAACAATATATCTAGACTAAGCATAGATGGTCAAAATGTTGTCACTCTTATTTGTTAATTATTTATATAATATATTGCTGTCCCGCGTATAGCACCGTTCATACCAAATATTAAAAATATCATATCTCTTAAAAATCCTATTTTATTTTACAAATTTCTTCACTAATTATTTAAACAATATATCTAGACTAAGCATAGATAGTCAAAATGTTGTCACTCTCATTTGTTAATTATTTAAATAATATATTGCTGTCCCGCGTATAGCACCGTTTATACCAAATATTAAAAAAATCATATCTCTCAAAAATCCTATTTTATTTTCCAAATTTCTTCACTAATTATTTAAACAATATATCTAGACTAAGCATAGATGGTCAAAATGTTGTCACTCTCATTTGTTAATTATTTAAATAATATATTGCTGTCCCGCGTATAGCACCGTTCATACCAAATATTAAAAAAATCATATCTCTTAAAAATCCTATTTTATTTTCCAAATTTCTTCACTAATTGTTTAAACAATATATCTAGACCGAGCATAGATGGTTAAAATGTTGTCACTCTTATTTGTTAATTATTTATATAATATATTGCTGTCCCGCGTATAGCAAATAAGAGTGACAACATTTTGATCATCTATGCTCGGTCTGGATATATTGTTTAAACAATTAGTGAAGAAATTTCGAAAATAAAATAGGATTTTTAAGAGATATGATTTTTTTAATATTTGGTATGAACGGTTCTGTACGCAGGACAGCAATATATTATTTAAATAATTAACAAATAAGAGTGACAACATTTTGACCATCTATGCTTAGTCTAGATATATTGTTTAAATAATTAGTGAAGAAATTTGTAAAATAAAATAGGATTTTTAAGAGATATGATTTTTTTAATATTTGGAATGAACGGTGCTATACGCTGGACAGCAATATATTATATAAATAATTAACAAATAAGAGTGACAACATTTTGACCATCTATGCTCGGTCTAGATATATTGTTTAAACTATTAGTGAAGAAATTTGGAAAATAAAATATGATTTTTAAGAGATATGATTTTTTTAATATTTGGTATGAACGGTGCTATACGCGGGACAGCAATATATTATATAAATAATTAACAAATAAGAGTGACAACGTTTTGACCATCTATGCTCAGTCTAGATATATTGTTTAAACAATTAGTGAAGACATTTGTAAAATAAAATAGGATTTTTAAGAGATATGATTTTTTTTAAATTTGGTATGAACGGTGCTATACGCGGGACAGCAATATATTATTTAAATAATTAACAAATGAGAGTGTCAACATTTTGACCATCTATGCTTAGTCTAGATATATTGTTTAAATAATTAGTGAAGAAATTTTGAAAATAGAATAGGATTTTTTAAAGATATGATTTTTTTAATATTTGGTATAAACGGTGCTATACGCGGGACAGCAATATATTATTTAAATAATTAACAAATGAGAGTGACAACATTTTGACTGTCTATGCTTAGTCTAGATATATTGTTTAAATAATTAGTGAAGAAATTTGTAAAATAAAATAGGATTTTTAAGAGATATGATTTTTTTAATATTTGGTATGAACGGTGCTATACGTGGGACAGCAATATATTATATAAATAATTAACAAATAAGAGTGACAACATTTTGACCATCTATGCTCGGTCTAGATATATTGTTTAAACAATTAGTGAAGAAATTTGGAAAATTAAATAGGAGTTTTTAGAGATATGATTTTTTTAATATTTGGTATGAAAGGTGACATACGCGGGACAGCAATATATTGTTTAAATAAAGAACAATTAAGAGTTACAACATTCTGGTTATTTATACTCGCTCTATGTATATTGTTTAATCTATTATTGAAGAAATTTTGAAAATAAAATATGTGGTTTGGGAGTTATGAAATTTTGAATATCTGGGGAATATGTTCCATAATTCGTGTGATGGTGGAGGCGCCAAAATCCGTGGCTATCTTCACATCGGTAATACAAAGGGAAAGTATTGTTTTCGTGAAAATTTTCGAATCAAAAATGTTAGCGGAAATATCCGTTTTGAGGTCCCCTGAGTCGAATAAGACCATTTTTGAAAAATGTCTGTCTGTCTGTCTGTCTGTCTGTCTGTCTGTGTGTCTGTGTGCGCTGTACCGCAAAAACCGCTGAAGATATCGAGATGAAACTTGAAACTTAAGCTTTTTGTTACAATCGGAAGAACTGAAAAGCTTTTGGTGAAAATCGGAAAACCGGAAGTGGTACTTTACTCTTAGCGTTTTTCAGTTTTTTCAGATTTTTTCAATAAATGTTCATCAAACGAAAAATTCTTTCAAATAAAAGTTGTAGATAATAACAAAATGAAGATGTATTGTTCACTTACTTTTTGTCATAGCACTCTTAGTTTTTGAGATATTTATTAAATAGTGTTTTTTATCTAGTCATTGATTTGTGTCAGTGTGTGTGTTGATACAATTGGAAAATGTTTTAAATAAAAGTTGTAGGTAATAAAATATTAAAGATTTTTTGTATCTTCACTTTTTGTCATAGCACTCTTAGTTTTTGAGATTTATCAATAAATAGTGTTTTTATCTAGTCATTGGTTTGTGTCAGTATGTGTTGATCTAATTGAAAAATGTTTCAAATAAAAGTTGTAGTTATCAAAAGTTGAAGACATTTTGAAAATAATAATGCTACAAATATTTTAAAAGTGATTTAATACTCAATTTACGGGGGAAAGTACTATGATGGACACATCACCATTTTTTATATTGAGAACATTTTATCTCAAGATATATAATTATCTTGTGTTATTAAAAAAATGTTTGACAATTCCTCGAAAAGCATCAAATTTAACGAGCGCAAAATGTTTTTGTCGCTTTAAAGCGGTAAAGTTCCATCAAGTGTATTATAGATACATTACCATTTTTTCGTTTTTTTTGCCTGGCCATGGGGGGGGGGGATTTCTTAATGTCAGCTTTATGGATCCGCGCCTTTACGATTATCATTTAAATCCTGGGTCTCCAAACTATCTTCTTCGCGGGCCACAAATACAATTCTACATAAGTCGGCCAAGATCCGATTAATTTTATAAAATTATGAAAAATTTAAGGAACAATTGTTACAATATTTTAAAATATGACATTTACAAAAAGAATTACAAACAATCGCGGGCCGGATTCATGCAAGTCGCGGGCCGGATTTGGCCCGCGGGCCGTAGTTTGGAGACCACTGATTTAAATGATCATTCGAATGATAATACAATATTTAAAAGTGTTCGATGATTTCATTAATCGAATAATTCGATTATTCTCAATCGACTGGTCCCATCAATAATTAAAAGTATTTAATATTTAAGTGAATTTACGTGTTAGACATTGGTCAGATTTTTAGTACTGTATTATTTATTTTGTTGATTTTAAGTTATGATAAAACATGTTATTTTTTAAGTGCAAACCAGAGTTAGGAAAAAGGCGAAATTTAACTTAATCTCGGTTTCTTGAAATTACGACTCCGTTTTCACCCCCTTGTTAGCGAACTGTCATCATATATTTTAATTTTACACGTTTTCGCACCGAAAGTCTGCGAATCTACTTCAAGTTTTTTCATGGTAAACTAAAATTTTATATTAATTTATTTCTTATGTATGTATAAAAGTTACATTTCTTCGTGAAATATTCAATTAATTGTTTGTATTTTATAAAATTAATAAAATTAATTCAGAAACAAACAATTATAATTTTTCATATAAAATATTAAATAAATTGTGAGTGTAACACATCACTGAATTAAAAAAATATATATATATATATATTCTTTAAATGCCCGGTATTATAAACGATTAGTAAATCATTAGATAACTATTTGTGGAGTAAATTTATTTACCTGGTAAACAAATGGGCAAATAAAATTGCGTATTATAAAGCCAACCTACCAAATAAATATCAATTCTAGAAATAATTAATTTAATTAGTAGATTACAGACCGAAATTATACATTTCCATTGCGGCCATAGCTGGAACCACCAATTTGTTAAATTGAATTGTCAATATTTTAAATTAAATTCTCAATCAAATTGGAAATTTAGTATAATTCCTTATAATTATGGAGAATAACCGTGGAATAGGACAGAATTACACAGAACAAGAAAAAGAAAGCTTATTAGAAATTATAAAAGACTTAAACGAGTGTTTTCCACTCCCAGGCTAAGCAAGAAGTAAAATTTCGAGTTTAGAAAAGCCTGAAAATTTGGTTTGGTCGCGTAGCGCGAAGCGCGGAGCGGCCAAACCAAATTTTCAGGCTTTTCTAAACTCGGAATTTTACTTCATGCGCCACGCGTTAAAGACATTGATTTCAAGTGAAGTTCACTTGTTCACAATATTTCAGTGTTTTCAGTGTTAAATACGCGTGGCGCTACGCGAAACCAAATTTTCAGGCTTTTCTAAACTCGAAATTTTACTTCATGCTTAATCTGGGAGTGGAAAACACTCGTTTAAAACTTTAAATGGAACTAATTTTAAAAAAAGCGTACGCATAAGTATAAATATCACTGGTTATGTCTGATTTGAAAGACTCTAGGTCTTTGACTCCTTAGAATGTCTTGTGGTTCAAATTAATCGCTGTCAGGGAAGATACTATGAGCGAACTTAAATCTGATACGGATGATATGGTAGACATGATAACCGTAATGAAATTAATAAATACAGGTAGTAGAATCTAAAGTAATTATAATAATATAATACACTTTTGACTTTTTACTGTCAAATTATTTAGAGAATAAAATTTACTTTGTAGAAAAACAAACAAATAATTTACTGGGGAGATTTATTAGCCAAATAAACTTATTTTGTGTTTATAATTCCGAAATCTTTGAAATAAATTAATTTATTCCTAAAGTAAATTTAGTTAGGGAATAAAAGGTTTTATAATACCAGGCATAAGAAACTACAAAATCTGTTTCCAACAAAAGTTAGCTACGGTTCGTGGCAAATGTTAGAGTATTCTTAAAATCAAGTATGGTGCCAGCTTGCTCATTTAATAGTGCCTGTACAATGTTAAAGTTGTAAATTTTTAGATTCAAAATTTTATAAAAAATCACCCGCTTTTATTATAAGCCCTTCAATTATGCAAAGCAATGCAAATAATGTATTTAATTGGCAGAGTTAATTATTTCAAATTTCAAATTATGTTTAATAACTGTCCTGTTTGCTGTCGTTATTTATTTTTTATATTTGTTAATAATACATAAAAGTATATGGAGTGTCTCATGGGGTAGGATGTTGTTGGCACGCGTTCATGTTATGTTCTTGGCGAGCGAATCGATAACACGCACCCTCGAAGGCTTGCGATGTTACATTCTATTTCGAGATATTATTCGGCTATTAAATTATTTCCCCGCGATGCCATCTACCTAGAACTTACCCGAATCGATATAAGTTGAAAGCTCCAAATTAATTTAAAGAGCCCATCTGATCAGCCCGTAAATTATATCCTGATACACTGCCGACATTTATCGATCTAAAATAATCAAAATATTAGAAGATTTTTTTTAGAAAGTTAACTTTATTTATTGTTACATGTATGAAACCTATAATAGTAATATTAGTAGTAGGTACAATTTAAAGAATATAGGCTGGAAGATCTCGGCCTATGGCTATTTATAATTCTTGGTGCTGACAAATTGCGAGATAAATACTCCAATACAGTGGCGTAGATAGCTATCTGCGATACGGGGGGATTTGACTTAATATTTCGTGTCATAAATTTAGTTTTCTAAAGTTCTTCAAAACAAGAACCAAAATGTTTCTTCACTTAGATGGAACATGTTTTAAACACTTTGTTTTGAAACAGTGTTTTAAACAAGTTTAAAAACAAGTGTTATGTTTTAATCGGCTTTTGTTTTAAACGATTAATTTGCTTAAAATATTTTTACAATGTGTTAAACAAAATATGACAAAAATAACAACGTGTCAGAGTTAAATTTTCTGGTGTAATTTTTTTTTATTTTAGACGTATTCTAGTTGATTTATTTATAATTTTAAACGAGTGTTTCCACTCCCAGGCGAAGCACAAAGCTATGCGCTACGCGACCAAACCAAATTTTCAGGCTTTTCTTAACTCGAAATTTTACTTCATGCGTATAAAACACTGATTTTAAGTGAAGTTTAATATGCTGCAAAATCAGTAATTAAAATAAACTGCGTGTGTATATTAAATGAAAAATAGCCTTAATTGAAGGCCATGAAAATGTTATATTTTAACATCCTGCATATTTATTTGACTTCGTTCACTCTACTTTTGGCAACAATATAAAATGAATAAGCTGCTTTTAGACTTTACAATAAATCAGTGCGCGTGGCGCATAAAGTAAAATTTCGAGTTTAAAAAAGCGTAATTTGGCTTAGTTGCTCCGCTGCGCTACGCGACCACGCCACATTTTCAGGCTTTTCTAAACTAGAAATTTTACTTCATGCTTAATCAAGAAGTAGAAGAAACTCAGAAAGATAATAATGACTTCAGTAAAAGCATATCAGTTTAGCTCTAATAAATTTATTCAAAATTTATGATTATTTTAACTATTTTCACAAATTTGTGTTATTTAGTCCATTCTAAATATTCTGATAGATGTAATACTTTTTAATATGTACGGTTCTCTATTTTTATTAGAGACATTAAGAAAATCTTAAGAGCAACTAAAATTTGCTAAGTATATTTAAATCCAACCTATAATTCGCAAAATATCAGACAAAAATATGATTTCTCTGTTAATTAAGACTTAAGCCTATTTTTAAAAATATGTTTATTTTTACTCTTCTTGATATTCGAGGGAAGTTTATGAAATATTTTATTTCCATAAATATGGGTAGAATAATACAGTATATCAAGGCTGCTATTTTGTCTATACAGGGTGTCCCGTTAATGTGGGGAAATGGCTTAACCATAGATTCCTGGGGTAAAATATGATGATTTAACACAACTTATCTTTTCCTAAAACTGTACGGTTAAGCCGCAATTAGTCTTTGAAGTTCAAAAAAATATTATTAATTTTAATATATAAAATTACGAAAATGTTATTCGTGAAAATGCAAACAATGTCTTAATTAATAAGACAACTTAAGACGATAAATACCCATGGATATTTATCGTCTTGAGTTGTCTTATTAATTAAGACATTGTTAGCATTTTCACGAATACCATTTTCGTAATTTTATATATTATGTTAAAAGTGTGCAAACTATAAGAAGCGTAAGCTTATTTTCTCTAATTCAAATAGTTTTGAATTTGAATTTATATTATTAATTTTATTTGTAATGATTGAGCGCTATCTTCGATTTGACTGAAATTTTTTATGGTTAATTATCATAATATAACACATCACTTTGCGCGCGCAACTAAAATCAAAATGACCGGTTACTTAAATCATTAAATAGGTTTATTTCACAAAAAAGTAGTACGGAACTTTTTTATTCAAAGTCCTCTCAGCTACATTTTGAAACTTTTTTTTATTTGTGGGAAACCGATGTTTTCTGTTTTTTTACCCCCTACAGGGGTGGTTTTTGAGGCAAGCCTGGGGGTGGGAATGGTAAGCTTCTTTTTATCTTATTAAGAGTCCAGTTCTTGACATGCACATTCAATTCCAACCAATTCGGATGATTTTTAGAGGTTGGATGGCATTTTTGTCTCTGATGACTGACTGGACTATGTATGATTTATAGAGATGCATATTATGAGTTTAATTTTTTTATTTAATTATTACTCCTATTTATTATATTTTTATCGTGTTTCGTAAATTTGCATTGTTGCGTATTGATTTGTATATATTTTTGTATTCGAATAAATATTTGTTTTGCGGTCATATTTATTAAAACCACCACCAGTTTATTTTCAATCCGCGAAAAACCGACAGCGTTACAACTATCCGTATAATTTACAATTAAACAAACAGTGCATCGCGGGCTACCGTTCATCATTAATAATAAATTTAAATAATGCCATCAATTAGAATCTGATGCGCGCTCTCCATAATGGACGCCCGTCTCATCAATCAAGTTCATACGCATAATTAATGATTAACAACACCGAGAAACACCCCGTAATTTCATAACATCCACCCTCTTTTAGTTTTTCTGGGTATAACATTTTTTAATAGAATTATTGAGCGTGCTTGAAAGTTTTTAAGTATTAAGTTCCGCTTGTTTAATGTTGGAAAGTAAATTGAAATTGTTCAAATTACTAAGTAAGAATGATAAATTAAATAAAAACCGTAATTATTTTACCTTGTTATTTATATTTTAGAAATTTGAATGCTGTTCAAATTGCTGAAATGTAAATAATAAGGTAAATTAATTACGATTGCAAGTGCAAGAAAAGTGTAGAAAGAGATCTGATCTACTGTAGGCGCTATTTAGATTTTTTCGGTTTACCCGAATAACTTGAAGGTTATTTAGCGATAAAGAAAGTCAACAAAATTGGTAAAATAAGTCAAGTTCGCGAAAAGTTGAGTTTTATAAACTGAAATATCTACATATATAAAATTACGAAAAAACTATTCGTGAAAATGCAAACAGTGTCTTAATTAATAAGACAATTTAAGACGATAAATATCCATTGGCCTAAGACATTAGTTTTAATCTAAGTCCTTTCACTTCTAATTTGTTGCTATCTCTCCTTTCATTTTAAATTGTATTGTTACTTGGTTTGAAGAGAATTTGACCTAAACGTCACATATACTTTAATAGAGCGTTGTAACAAATCAAATTAAATAAGATTTTAAATATTTCATTGTATAATTCAATATCCCGAGGTGTATTTGCACGGGAAGTAGTTGTATCAATGGATATTTATCGTCTTAAATTGTCTTATTAATTAAGACACTGTTTGCATTTTCACGAATAGTTTTTTCGTAATTTTATATATTATGTTTAAAGTGTGCAAACTATAAGAAGCGTAAGCTTATTTTCTCGAATTCAAAGAGTTTTGAATTTAAATTTATCTTGTTTGAAATATCTAAATATACAGGGTGGGACATATAACTTGTTTTTCGCAAAAATTTCGAAAATAAAGCATTTTACGCAGAAATGACCTCATTGAAAAATAATCGTACAGAATGGGGCCATAATTATGTAATATTGGTTTTCTCATAGATGGCGCTGTTGTCGCTAAAACAATGTCAACACAATTTTTTTAACGAGGACCCCTATATTTGATTGTAGTTTCAGATTTCTCGTAAAAAAATTAAAATAATTTATTCAACTCATTTTTTGTCAGCCTGATAGATGGCGCTGTAAACGCGAAAAATGATAATACGTTCGGATGTTCGTGTGATTTGCGGGTAGATTCAATTTAAGATATATTCTCTGAAAAAACAAAGAAAGTGTTTCGAAACAGGCAGAAACCTCTCTCCAGGTTGATCAAATCGATGTCCGACCTGGAGGCCATCTTGTAGAAAGCTGGAAGAGGAAGGCTGGTCAGAAGGGGCAGATTGTGTACATTTGTCTCAAGAGTGCGCGCTTGTATTTTACTTACTTGAGATCATCTCTAGAGCAGGTGTTAAAAATGATAACCATTCACTTCCAGACATTTTGTGACCTGTTTTCTAATGATGTCAGCGCAGTTTTTCCTTATCGTGTCACGGGATTTTGAATTATTTTTTAATATTTTGAAAACGGAATCAGGGATAAACGTGGGCAAAATGAACGAATCTGAAGTCGGTGTCTGAGAAAAACTTACCGTTTGATCACAATTCGCATTCAAAGTTTCAATTTTGAGGTTATTATTGATCCTATTTTCGACTAAATAAGCACATTATGAGTATAAATCGCACACATGATGAAATTATAATCTCAAAATTGGAACTTTGAATTCTAACCAAACGGTAAGTTTTTCTCAGACACCGACTTCGGATTTATTTATTTAGCCCATGTTTTCTCCCGAATCCCGTGACACGATAAGGAGCAATTTCCAATAAATTATCCACAAAACATGCAATATTGGTCAAATTCCAGTTCATTTTTATAAAGTAAAATGATACAATTTTTAATCATGAAAATGTCAATTCTGCTTGTCATTTGTACGTGCTGACACTAAAAGCAAGCGTTTCATTCTAAGACACCAGAACATCTCTATTGTTTCACCTATCTCGATTACAGCGTCATCGATCAGGCTAACAAAAAAATAAGTCAAGTAAATTCATCTTATTTTTTTAAGAGGAATCCGAAACTGCAATCAAAAATAGGGGTTCCCATTAAACAAAATGAGTTCACCTTGTTTTGACGACAACAGCGCCACCTGTGAGAAAACCAATATTATATAATTATGGCCCCCTTCTGTACGATTATTTTTCACTGAGGTTAGTTCTGCGCAAAATGCTTTGTTTTTAAAATATTTGCGAAAAACACGTTAAATGCCCCACTCTGTATACAGTGTGTCTACGCTAAACCGTTCGTTAAAAGTTTATGGGGTTACCGTTGCACTAAAAATTTTAAAATATCCTTGTCATACGGTTAAATTAGTTCTCCTCATGTGAAATATTTTCAATTTTATATCACTTCCGGTTCCACCGGAAGTATCACCAAATTTGTTATTTTAAATGGAACACCCTATATATTAATAATTATTTGGATTCATCGTTTAAATTGCAACATATTTTATTCGAACATGTGTACACTTATCTCTTATAGTTTTCAAGCAAAAAAAATATTTCTGAAATTTTGACCCCTAAAAGGCATCTTGAAATCTGTCTGTAACTTATCTTAAGAGTAAGATAAAAATATGATTTATATCTCTACTTGTACCTAGAAGATGCCTCTATGAGTATATTGATTGGAAACTGTCAATTTTGACAATAAGTGTTCTTAAAATGTCAATATCGAAGTGCCCTCTTCAATATCTCGTAATTCAATTTTTTAAATGGAATGACCCATTTTTTATCACGTGGTACTGTTGGGGGAAGATTTCCTAGAAAAAAGTATTAACAACTATACTCTGAAAGCAAGTGGTTTTCGAATTATTTCGAAGATTCGTTTTTCGTCGCGATTATACAGTGAATAATGTGCGCATAAGTCGCAACTGAATTTTAGTAGGCAAGTAGTAATGCTTTTGTTTTGTCGCGTATGTAATGCAATATGTCAAATAATAAAAACAATTAGTACAAAGTTATACAGAAATCAACAAAATGAATAAATACACCCATCAATAAATTATCAATTAATTCTTTATACATGGCAACTGCGATAGAATTGTTACTCGAACATGTAGAGTATTTAATGAAAGTTATCCACATTTGCCGCCGATGAATAAAACAAGATTTAGAAGATTGGAATCAAATTTTGTTCAATTGGCAGTTGCCATATATAAAGAATAAATTGATAATTTGTTGATTTGTGTAATTATTCGTTTTGTTGATTTCTGTAAAATTTTCTACTAATTCTTTTCATTATTTGACATTTCGCAATACAATCGCGACAAAACAAAAGCATACTACTGGCCTACAAAAATTCAATTGCGACTTATGCGCGCATTATACCCTGCATAAATGCGACGAAAAACGAATTTTCGAATTAATTCGAAAACTACCTGCTTTGGGAGTGTAGTTGTCTAATACTTTTTTGTAGGAAATTTTCCCTCCAACCGTACCACGTGATAAAAAATGGGTCATTCCATTTAAAAAAAAAATGAATTACTAGATATTGAAGAGGGCACTTAGATATTGACATTTTAAGAACACTTATTGTCAAAATTGACAGTTTCCAATTCATTTAATCATAGAGACATCCTCTAGGTACAAGTAGAGATATGAATCATATTTTTATGTTATTCTTAAGAGAAGTTATAGACAGATTTCAAGATGCTTTTTAGAGGTAAACATTTTAGAAATATTTTTTTTTCTTGAAAACTATAAGAGATAAGTGTACATATGTTCGAATGAAATATGTTGCAATTTAAACAAGGAATCCAAAAATTACTAATATATAGGGTGTTCCATTTAAAATAACAAATTTGGTGCTACTTCCGGTGGAACCGGAAGTGATATAAAGTTGAAAATATTTCACATGAGGAGAACTGATTCAACCATATGACAAGGATTTTTTTCAATTTTTTAGTGCAACGGCAACCCTATAAACATTTAACGAACGATTTAGCGTAGACACCCTGTATATATACGCAATTTTAACTCATTGTTCCGTTTTATAAACTGAAACTAAACTCTTCGAGAGCTTGACTCATTTTACCAATTTTGTTAACTTCCTTCATCGCTAAATAAAGTTCAAGTTATTTGAAGAGATAGAGAGTCGGTTAAATTGGGGCAAAGTTGCGTACGATGTATAGGCGATTTTACACTTTTCTGCCGATTGAAAGATTTTTCTGTATGGTTAGTTATTTACCGGCTACTTTAGCTTTGCTAGGGTAATTGGTGGAATAATGCGAACGTTATTAAATTTCGAAAACTGTTACCTATTCATACACCCTTTTTGCAGCAAGGTCTCCAATTCTACGTTAAAGCTTTCATCGATTAATACATCCCTATTGAGTTGATCAATAGGTGCTCGAGAATCTGTGGTGTTGACAGCCAATTAAGAGTTTTTAAATCGATTAAAACACGTGCTGACCTAGGAACGATTAAAGTATTCAAGGATATTGCAATAATAAAGTAGTGACAACTGAAAGTGGCAAAATTTTATAAAGTTGGTAATTAAAACTACTATGCACTTAATTTTATATATTGACAGCAGTGTGATCATTTTAAAATATAACGTTTGATAACACTCGGCAAAAATAAATTTGTTTATGACAATTTTTTCTTCTGAAATAAAGCAGGCGATGACATTGATTGTTACCAATATACAGGGAGTTTTACTTTTATCCCAATTATGTGTTGTAGATTTTTAAATATTCGTTCTTTTGCTTAAAGAGGTCAATTTGAAGTTTAAACAAGTGTTTTCCACTCCCAGGTTAAGCATGAAGTAAAATTTCGAGTTTAGAAAAGCCTGAAAATTTGGTTAGGTCGCTGCGCGCTTCGCGCTTCTCGACCAAACCAAATTTTCAGGCTTTTCTAAATGCGAAATTTTACTTCATGCGCCACGCGTACAAGACACTGATTTCAAGCGAAATTTACTCGTTTACAATATTTCAGTGCTTTCAGTGTTTAATTCGCGTGGCGCATGAAGTAAAATTTCGAGTTTAGAAAAGCCTGAAAATTTGGTTTGGCCGCGCTTTGCGCTACGCGACCAAACCAAATTTTCATGCTTGTCTAAACTCGAAATTTTACTTCATGCTTAGTCTGGGAGTGGAAAACACTCGTTTAAGCTTCAACCTAATATACCTAATAGAAAACTTAAAAGAAAAATTCCCTGTATTGGTTTTGTACAACTATCAACATTTTGTTCAGTACATATTTTTTAATAAATAAGTGAAAATGCCGATATGGAGAGTTTGTAAACAATCCAGTGAAAATGTTATTATTATTACGTGTATAGGTTGAATGTTGTAATATTTATGTTTCATATGAACTTAGCGTAGCGCGAAGCGCGGAGCGACCAAACCAAATTTTCAGGCTTTTCTAAACTCGAGATTTTACTTCATGCTTAGTCTGGGAGTGGAAAACCCTCGTTTAAGCTTCAATTTGAACTCTTTAGAAAAAAAGCGTATGCATATGAATACCTAATAGAAAATTCCCTATATGTATACTTAAAAAAAAATTCCCTGTATTTGTTTTGTTCAACTATCAACATTTTGTTCAGTACATATTTTTCAATAAATCAGTGAGAATGTCGATATAAAGAGTTTGTAAACAATCCAGTGAAAATGTTATTATTATTACGTGTATAGGTTGAATGTTGTAATATTCATGTTTCATGTTTATAAACATGTTTATAACCCTTTTTTAATGTTGAATTTGAAGCTTAAACGAGTGTTCTCCACTCCCAGACTAAGCATGAAGTAAAATTTCGAGTTTAGAAAAGTCTGAAAATTTGGCTTGGTCGCGTAGCACTGATTTCAAGCGAAATTTATTCGTTTGCAATATTTCAGTGCTTTCAGTGTTTAATACGCGTGGCGCATGAAGTAAAATTTCGAGTTTAGAAAAGCCTGAAAATTTGGTTTAGCGCAACTAAACCAAATTTTCAGGCTTTTCTAAACTCGAAATTTTACTTCATGCTTAGTCTGGAAGTGGAAAACACTCGTTTAAGCTTCAAATTGAACTCTTTAGAAAAAAAGCGTATGCATACAGAGAGTTTTATGTAACACCGAACATACTAAAATGTACTCATTGTTAATTTTCCTATGTTCGATGTGTACTGGGACGCATCAAAGCATTAAGTGCGATATGATTGGCTACGATTTCTAATTGTAATATAGTTAACCCAGTTTACACTCTTCCCTTCAAAAATAAATGAAATCGAAGAGTGTCTCATAATATCCTTACTATTGCAAAATCATTTAATACTTCAAAATCCTTTGTACGTAGGAGTTCTACAAGAATTTAGGTGTAGGTCCTACAAATTCCAACATTACTAGTTGTTGTATATCAAAATTGAGCGATAATATTTTTGTAAAATTGTATTTAATATGTTAAATGAAACAACGAAATGTTGCGAATAATTGTGTTTACTGATGAAGCGTTTATATATTCTTACCTTCTTTAACTAGTATTTTACTGATTAAAAATATAACAACAGTTGATAACCATTCCGTTGTACTAAAATATTCATAATACAACATATTGTGGTTGGCATAATAATTGACAAATTGAATCACATCGCACTCAATGCTTTGATGCGTCCCAGTACACATCGAACATAGGAAAATTAACATTAAGTACATTTTAGTATGTTCGGTGTTACATAAAACTCTCTGTATGTATACCTAATAGAAAATTCCCTGAATGTATATTTAAAAGAAACATTTCCTGTATTGGTTTTGTTTAACTGTCAACATTTTGTTTAGTACATATTTTTTTAATAATTCAGTGAAAATGTCGACATGGAGAGTTTGTAAACAATTCAGTGAAAATTGAGTCGGCCATTTCCAAAAACCCCTTAATCCATTTGAAAACCATCGATTTTTCGAAATAGGCGACTCAATTATTACTACATGTATCGATTGAATGTTGTAGTATTCATGTTTCATACCTTTGGGATAGTAGAGCGAACAAAAAAAATACTTTACACGCGACTGGCATCTTAGAAACAATTAATTCCTATCCAAGAGAACGTTATTCCTAAGCCTTTAATTTCCAAAATTATTTTTTTTACCGCTTCACAATAAACTTGACTTATCAAACAGATCGTTAAGGCTTTAGAAATAACTTCATAAGTCTTCCAGTTTATTAGAAATATATTCTCTAGTGCGCCAATTGTTCAAATAAATGCCGCTATTTTCACCGTAAATTATAACAAAATTGAAATGTGAAGAATTGGAAACAACTGAAAGAAATACCTCGTATACTTTCAGAAATGTCAATTGTTTTCTTTGTAATTACTTAGTGACAATTTATAACCTTTTAAAATACTAAAAACAGTTATAAAAGGACGGGTTGCATAATCTGACTTAAAGTCAATTTTTTGCACTCTCATTTTCGTAATTTTAGATTAAATTTAGAATATATGATTGAGGAATATGAGGAGAGGATCCATCTAGATATTTACAATATGGATAGACGCTATTGAGGCAGGTGGAATAAGAGGATGATGGCAGGATTATATATATATTTGGTATTTAGGTAGGAAAAGTAATACTTTCTATTATTTGACGAGAAATCACGTATTTACTTTTAAATTGTAACATAATTATCGTGCTAAGCTTGTTACAGCTTACGATTGTATTTTGGGTAGTTATTAGTTTAGAGTTTCTTTTTAAATTGCTATATGAAAACTAAAATATTGCATTATGTTGAAATAAATATTTTTCTAAAAAATCCATATTTTCAAAAATCGAATAAGTGCAGTTCTTATAGTTCATAATGTTGAAATAAATGTATTTCTAAAAAATCAATATTTTCAAAAATCGAATAGGTGCAGTTCTTATACTTCATAGTTGCAGGCGCGCACCCAGGGGGGTGGTTTGCGGGCTTGGGCCCCCCCGCCCCAAGACTAACTAAATTGTAGTATGCCAATGTATATGTTGCGAACAAAACAAAAAATACGAACAAAACGCGTTTTGTCTAGACAAAATGCGAATTGTCCAATGCTTCTAGAAAATAGCCGAATAAAATTGTATTCGTCTGTCATTTCGCACATTGTCTAGACAAAATGCGTTGGGCTGTTGGACAAAATGCATTCCAAGATTTTAAATTTGAAATAAAGTACTGAAAAACATAATTTTGTTTCATAAACAAAGTGACAAATTATTTATAAGGAATATATTTTAAACTTCACTTTAAATCAGTGTTTTATACGCATGGCGCAAGAAGTAAAATTCGAGTTTCGAAAAGCCTGAAAATTTGGATTTGCCGGGGCGCGACTCGCTTCGCTTGCGCGCCCCTGCAAATCCAAATTTTCAGGCTTTTCTAAACTCGAAATTTTACTTCATGCTTAATCAGGAAGTGGAAACACTCGTTAAAAGCTCAAAATTGAACGCTTTTATAATAAACCTTGCATTAAAAAATTAAAATAAAACTACTTGATTCAAAAAGTAAATAATTATAAACATAAGTTTTACTTACTCATAATTAAAAGTGATTCATTCTTAACTAATCCAGTTTGGTTTGATATGATTTGAAGTAAAACATGTTTATAATTATTTACTTTTTAAATCAAGTAGTTTTATTTTAATTTTTTATGCAAGGTTTATTTAAAAGCGTTCAATGTTGAAATTTAAATGAGTTTTCAAATTTCACATTTTTGTGACACTTAGCATGTTAGGACTAAACTCATGCGAACAAAACCCGAAATTATGTTTTAATTCGGACTATGTCTGTGAGCAGTAGACTTCGCGTTTAGTCTAGACCCTGGGTCTCCAAACTTTCCAGCCTTAGGGCCATACTGATTACTCCAGTAAGTTCCGAGGGCCAAAACCATATTATTATTGTTGTCGGTGGTAAAAAGTGAAATAGTCCACTGATGAAAATAAATGTCCGAAAAAGTACGCAACGTTTAAAAAAGTATGCTAGCTCTCCGCGGGCCGGATGTGGCCCTCGGGCCGTAGTTTGGAGACCCCTGGTCTAGACAAAACATGAGCCCCCCCCCCCCCCCGCTCCAATAAGATCGTGATTTCTGGGTGCGCGCCTGCATAGTTTGGCTTTTGTAATCGAGTTGATTCAAAATTAGTCAAAAAAGCTAAATAAACAAAACTTTTTTTCTGAATTTGTTGCTTAGTGTCATTGACTGCATTTTTGCAATTTAATTTCGTAATTTTTCATTTGAACATTTTAATATGGTTTTGAATGAATATTCGACTACTCAAATTAGAAAAACTTAATCCAAACATACTACTGTGATCAAAAAGTAAGGTGAATTTTTAATTTAAACTTCTTGTTTACTATGAAATCATAACATTTTTTTTGTGAATTGGTAGTAGTCTTTGATATCTATACAGACTTTCATGTCAATATATTCAAATGCAACAGAGCTACACATGTCTTTTTAAACATATAAAAGTGAGTTCTTTGATTTTTACTATGTAAGGTCATGTTAACAGTTTTCTTTGATTATCGCTATGTTGTGCATTATAGTTTTTTTTCCGCCAGGGCAAACAGTTAACAAGCAATGGGCCTGTTCAGCAGAGACAACCATTGGGAGTTTACTACCAACTGTTGGAGTACTCTCTGATGACCGTACTGTTAATCGTGAACGTGTTTGGGATTTTTGCAATCGTACAAAATAGACGATTGGTGTTGGCGATTGGTATTGGGGGGTTAATGTTTACAAATTGGCCGGAGTATCGTTCATCAGATATCAACATACATCCAAACATGTTGAATGTTAAAAATTTTGATGAACGGGCCAATATTATTTGAGCGTTGGGCGTCGTTTTTTTATCGTATTTTTAAAATAAAAACATACCAAATTTATTAGTAACTTTTTCTTTAACAGTACCGAGATATTTCTGAAAAAAGTAAGAAAAAAGTATCTAGCACTTATGAATAAATAAGAAAAACGTGTTAGTGTCGAAATGATGGATTTTCACGAGATGGTTAGGAAGTGTAAAAATATTTCTTCTTTGTGTTTAGCAATATTGACACAAATTAATTTTTGCTGAAATTAAAATTAACTAACTAATTAACTAATTTTACAACTAACAAAACTACAAAATAAGATTTCCTTTATTTAAAAAAAAAGTGTATCCTCTTCTTGATTAAGCATGAAGTAAAATTTCGAGTATAGAAAAGCCTGGCTGTTTGGAGCGTCCAAATCCAAATTTAGGCTTTTCTAAACTCGAAATTTTACTTCATGCGCCACGCGTATAAAACACTGGTTCTAGTGAAGTTCAAAAGAAGGCTGGGAATTTTTAAAATTAGTATATTCGAATATGCATTCAAAAACATATTCTAATAATCTACTTATTTAAATATTTAAATATTCGAATAATCTACTTATTTAAATATTTAAATATTCGAATAATCTACTTATTCAAACATTTAAATATTTGAATATTTCGAATATATTCGCATTTGGATATGTTTTTGAATGAATATTCGAATACTTCAATTTTTTAAATTCTCAGTGTTATACAAGACATGTATTCTTATTTTATTTTAAGCTTGTGGTGCATTAATAATAACTAAGCATTTTTTTGGATTTGCGCCCTTTGTGAATTTGTACTTATATTTTAACATACAAAAGTAAATATAAAATATTTACAATAAAATATTAAATTATCAAAACAGTAAATTGCATTAGTGTTAAATAAATATAAATAATGAATCCATCATATCTGTTATCGAAAAATATCGATATTGTCAATATCAATACTCTTCATTGCGATATTTTGCGGTATCGATACTTTGCCATACAATATAATGGATACTCAATATCAATACATTTTTGTGTGTGATTTTTGACAATTATTATATTAGAAAATGCTGGTCTATATCATACTTTATTGATATGATGTCTATTTATATGAGTATATTCCTTATAATATATTCTATTTATAAGTTTTGATATACGGACATTTTTCATATTAGATTATATTTATTCTCAAAAGTTGAAAATTAATGAAATAATATTTCTTAAAATATTATATACTCTTATTCTTCTTAGAGAAGTAAAAATGTTAGGAATGTATGTATTATCAAAAACAAGAAGCGGCACAAAATCGATGAGAATGCTGATGAAACAATTCAAAATGTGAAACAGGAACATTTAGCCATGAGTGTGAAGTGACTTTCGCGAAATGGCAGGATGCAGCAGAGGCGGCAGTCCTGCGAGGGACAGTTCGGGGTGGCGCAAGCGACGCCCCCACAGCTGGCACTGCTCGATGGAAGGGACCTTCACCCTCCGGACTCCGGAGAGGCAGCGGCGCCAGGGGCAGCAGGGTAATTCCATCGTTTCGACCATCTCCCCTCCCTTAATTTGGTTATGACAGAGCGATGTATCGTCAATTATCGGACTTCCATTCCCTAGACTTCCGAAAGAATCGAATCGGGATGGGATTTAATCCGTTTAGCACTGGCAGTGCGGGGAGTCTGTCGGATCGTGAAACTGGAAACTCGATATTTTGAGCTGAAATTTGATTATACATGTAAATTTATGCATGTCGGGAGGTTGTTGTACGTGCATACGGAATGGATGTGTGGCCCTTATTTTCAGCGATGTCGATAGGGTTGTTAGGTACAGGTGTAACTGCTGATGGCCATATGTTTTGTGTGTATGTGTAATTATACCTCGTTATTATTACCATGCAAACTGTATTTTACGGCCAAACAATTACATAAATTATTGTTGTATGGCTGGTGTTAGTCAGGTATAGGTAGGTATGTATACATTTTAAACTCAAAAACAAGGAAAAGTGTATTTTAATCAGCAGTTACAAGAAGGAACTAAATCGAAAAAAATATAATTTTTTTGGCAAATTAAAGAAATCAATCTAGTAGCGTAACTAAAATGTTGGGCCCTTGGATTGTTACTCATTTTAAATAACATTTACCTACACAGTTTAATTAAATTGTACTCATTTCAGAGAACTTCTATAAAAAACTGTTATGGTCCCACCGGCAACTCCAAATTTTCAGGCTTTTCAAACTTAAAATTTTACTTCATGCGCCACGCGTTTAAAACATTGATTTCAATTAAAGTCCAAACGTGTAAATTAGTACTGACATTTTTGTTTACTTAAGCGATTTAAAAAAAAATATTCTAAAATGTTCATCTTTGAGTGTATCTACAGAACGTAATGTTTAAATTACAGAAATGTGCTTAAGCGCAAACTAAAGCTCATTTAATTCCAAATCCGCCAACTTAAAGTAATGCCGTAGATAAAAACTGAATGCACTAAATGTATGAAACCATGCATTCTTAAATGTCCACTCAAAGGGTCGCATCAAGCGAAGATGCGCTATTATAAATTAAAATCAGAAATTTTAAATTATACAGGGTGCCCGCATTTCAACAGAATGTATAATAATCTAAAAACTAATTAGAAATATCTTCTTTCGTTTTTGAGATATTGTCAAAAAAACGGATTTTTGAAATTTCGTTTTAATTTTTTTATTCAAAAACCATTGAATCTAGACATTTACAACTTTGACATTATACAGGCACTTTTCAACAAGAAATCTAGAAACATATTTTATTAAAAAAATATATTATTTAAAAAAATATGAAAATCCAAAATGGCACCCATAAGAAGAACAAAAGTTGGCTATGGTCCCCGGGTAAATGTTATAGTTATCCTAAAAAAAATATGCTACTAGATTCCTTATAAAAAAGTACCTCTATATTGTCAAAGTTCTAAATGTCCAGATTCAGTAGTTTTTGAATTAAAAAAAAAACTATTTTTCAAAAAATCAGTTTTTTGTTGATATCTCGAAAACAAAAGAAGATATTTCAAAATTGTTTTCCGATTTAATATCCACTTAGCTCGCGCTCCCTGGCAAATCCAAAATTTCAGGCTTTTTTAAACTCGAAATTGTTCTATGTTAACCTATGTTAAAAATAACAAAAAATCACGAATAATTAGAATTTCTTAAAAATGTACAAGAAATCGTTACTGATTCGGGGCAAATACTCTAATATATTTTGTTTCTAATCATACATTTTAAAAAATTTCCCAAAAACGTCATAACTGTGAAAACAAATGATTAATATCACAAAAAACATTATGTAAACGATGGTAATGGTCAAAACATGTCCAAAAATATCACAATACTGTCAAAAACTGCCAATATGTCGAAAATAACATTCTATTACAGTCAGAGAATGCCAATGATATAAATCGACGATATTTAAGAAAAGTGACAATTTATGTCCAGAGTAAAAATATAGAAGAACAAAATTGTATAACAAAAACGACAATAATGGTCAATTAAATAACTTAAAAATTATTGATGGATTTTTTTCTAATTTTTATTTTTATTTTACTATTTATTATATTTATTGTTATAATATTATTCTAGAAGATCAATGTTTGCTTGATATCCAAACCAAATTTCATAATAATATTTAAAAAATAGTCCAACTTACAAGTTTTTCAAATTTTAATTTCTCTCTAAATTTGGCAAAAATAGACTTTCCGGTTAGCAATAGGGTGTGTTTTGATTTTTACATAATAATATTTATTGTGCGAGATATTCACAAACAAATATTTACGCTCGTCAAAATAAAAGGAAATACACCTGTTCATTTTCTGCTTAACATCCACACAAAATATGAAGATTAACGAAATAATTTCCATGTCATGATTTTTGTAAGAAAAATTAATTTCAGTCACAAGAACTTTTTCCAAAGTGAGCTTTGCTCGAGTGAATTATGTAGATTAATAAAAAACGACAATTTATATCAATAATGATAAACGACGATTTCGTAAATAAATTCGTTTTAAAATGTTTAGTTATGTTTGACGTTTTAAATCAATGCACTCTAGATGTTATTTTTTATTGAACATACGATATTATAGTAATAATAGTAAATGTGTTTAAAAACAACTCCACCTAATTAAAACTAGAAACTGGAGGAGAAACATTTAAGTATTTGCGTTTGGAGCGTTTGAAATAAGTGCGATTTCGTAATTGTGGGAACGTAAATATTGAATAGATTACATGGCCTGTATACGAGGATAGCACAATTTTGCCCAATGGTAATGATTAACAAAGATCATTATTTGAATTTTCCAACCTCCACGCGTAATACACCGCAATAAGACACACACTGCACCGCGTCTAATAAATAATCACCATTACCCTGATACCAACTATTGCAGCTCAGAAACAACCGCTGTTATTAAAACCAGGAATTCATTATCTTTTAACAATGCTATTATTAGTATTATTTAGAAATTAACAATTCTCATGAATTATTCGAATTTATGCTCTGATTATAAATAGTTGTTCATTGCCAGTGTACTTCAACCAGCACCAACAGGATTCGAATCATTTAGGATCATAATTCCGCGCCCAAATTCAAATTTTCAGGCTCCCATTGACCCCCATTGGCCAACATCTAAAGTAACCAAGTGCTTAACTGAAAACTACTACATGTGTGATCATTATTTAAATGAAAAAAACATAAAATAAATAATGTTCGTTCCTTAAAGTGTGTATACATTTTTCTCAGACTCTGTATTTAGTCCGTTATCAACGATGTTCAGTGTTAATAAATAATTTTGATCATTTTTGTCACTCCTGCCGGCCTAAAATGGGAAACAGCATAAGCAAGATATCCACCAAAAGTGATCGTTAATGGCCACTTATTGGTGACTAGTGCGTGAAGTATGACTTTTGCGTACGATTTTAGTAACCTATTTGATAACCTGAACCTACGCAATTAAATGTTCAGGCTTTTTTGTATTCAAAATTTTACTTCATGCTAACTCGAGGGCTGGAAACACTCCTTAGAATCTTCAAATTAACGGTTTTATAAAATCAACGAATGCCTGAAAATGTACAGCGTATAGATCGGAATATATGTATACTTAAATTCCCTGTGTGACTAAATAGTGTTAAAAAAGTAAACAATCTACAATTTCTTCACTAATTTCCAGAAACTCTGTATTTACTTAAACTTAATATGTATACTTATTCTAGCCACTAATAACAACAAAGTTTAAAACTAATTGAATAATAAAACTATATTATTGTTGTGCCCGGTATTATAAACGATTAATAAATCATTAGATAACTATTTGTGGAGTAAATTTATTTACCTAATAAACTAATGGGCAAATAAAATTGCGTATTATAAAGCAAACCTACCAACTAAATAGCAATTCTAGAAATAAATAATTTAATTCGTAGATTACAGACCGAAATTATACATTTTCATTGAGGCCATAGCTGGAACCACCAATTTGTTAAATTAAATTGTCAATATTTCAAATTAAATTGTCAATCAAATTGGAAATTTAGTATAATTCCTTATAATTATGGAGAATAACCGTGCAATAGGACAGAATTACACAGAACAAGAAAAAGAAAGCTTATTAGAAATTATAAAAGACTTAAACGAGTGTTTTTCACTCCCAGGCTAAGCATGAAGTAAAATTTCGAGTTTAGAAAAGCCTGAAAATTTGGTTTGGTCGCGTAGCGCGAAGCGCGGAGCGGTCAAACCAAATTTTCAGGCTTTTCTAAACTCGAAATTTTACTTCATGCGCCACGCGTACAAGACACTGATTTCAAGTGAAGTTCACTTATTCACAATATTTCAGTGCTTTCAGTGTTAAATACGCGTGGCGCATGAAGTAAAATTTCGAGTTTAGAAAGTCTGAAAATTTGGTTTGGTCGCTCCGCGCTTCGCGCTACGCGACCAAACCAAATTTTCAGGCTTTTCTAAACTCGAAATTTTACTTCATGCTTAGTCTGGGAGTGGAAAATACTCTTTTAAAACTTAAAATGGAACTAATTTTTAAAAAAAGCGTATGCATAAGTATAAAAATCCCTGGTTGTGTGTGATTTGAAAAGTTCTAGGTCTTCGACTCTTTAGAATGTCTTGTGGTTCGAATTAATCACTGCCAGGGAAGATACTATGAGCGAACTTAAATCTGACACGAATGATATGGTAGACATGATAACTGTAATGAAATTAATAAATACAAGTAGTAGAATCTAAAGTAATAACAATAATATAATACACTTTTGACTTTTAACTGTCAAATTATTTAGAGAATAAAATTTACTTGGTAGAATAACAAACAAATAATTTACTGGGGAGATTTATAAGCCAAATAAAGTTATTTTGTGTTTATAATACGGAAATCTTTGGAATAAATTAATTCATTTCTTAAGTAAATTTTATTTAGGGAATAAAACGTTTTATAATACCGGGCATTAATGTAATTTACTAAACTAGATAAATTTAGATAAATTCAAATTCAAAACTATTTGAATTCAAGAAAATAAGTTTACGCTTCTTATAGTTTGCATACAAACATAATATATAAAATTACCTGTAATTGTTTTTGTTAGTTGGTTTGAAGAGAATTTGACCTAAACGTTACATATACTTTAATAGAGCGTTGTAACAAATCAAATTAAATAAGAAATTAAATATTTCATTGTATAATTCAATATCCGGAGGTGTATTCGCACGGGAATTAGTTGTTTCATTGGATATTTATCGTCTTAAGTTGTCTTATTACTTAAGACATTGTTTGCATTTTCACGAATAACATTTTCGTAATTTTATATATTATAGATAAAAACTATCATTGTATAATAATCAGGGACGTGTCGTCGCCACCATGGGCCTGTGTATTTTTGCGGGCCTTTAGGATTTGTGTTACAAATATGCACTACGTTCCGAATCTCATAGTTATTTATTTTTTCAATTACCGTTAAATAATTAAATATTACTCATTGATCCATTTGTGATCAGATTGTAATTATAGTAAAATACAACTAAGTGTTTTGCAAATAATAATAAAAAAAATTACCGTTAATTCGGTAAATTTAAACAATGGTCTTCAAAATGAAACGGCAATTTAACAATTTGTACCGGTATTTTCATAAATTAAATAATATAACGCGGCCGGTGGTGTGTAGACACAAAGAACTTACATTTTACGTTAACGTTTTTAAAACACATTTTTCGTTTCCTTGTCAAAATAATTTGTCTGTTATAAATATTAACTTTGCATTCATATTTGTTGTACTTTTGGCCCTACGAGCCCCTAATACCCCCAGGCCTGGGTTCAGCGGAAGCTCTCTGGATACGCCACTGATAATAATTTATGTAATGTTTAATTTAACTGTAACTAAAACAATAGTTGTGATTTTACAAACGTAAACTTAATTACGCACATAAAACATCTATACACACAGTTTAAATCAATTTGATTATCGGTGCACACGCGAACGCAAATGTGATTCGATTGTTAATAGCTCTAGTAACAATAAATCAAATTTACGGCGGGAGCTTTTAATAACATTTAATCGCGATAAATACTTTGTATCCATACGCGATTATTTATTAGTCCGTAATAAGGTAATTAAACGGCTCACACCAGGAAGAAAAAGCGGACCAATTAATAATACACGATATCACAAGCAATTACGCAACAGTTTCTTTATTTTTCAAGAATTCATTGTAACTGAATAAGCTGTATATACAGGGTGAGCTAAACTCGATGTCTCAGCTCTATTATAAGAAAACGAAAAACGATAGAAACAATCTGAAAAGCGGTTTATAAATAGGATTGAGTAAGGTCCACTTTAAGCCAAAATTACATATTTTTTTAAATTTGGAAACTGAAGTAATGACGCCATCCAATATTTTTTTCCCAGAAACATACCTATATTTTTAGATATTTAAAAAGAACTGATTTTCCTGAATAAACTTAGTAGAGAAAAAAAATGCTATCTTCTTCCGTTAAAAAATTATAAGCAAACTTAAAAAAAAGTATTATCAAAAATTCACAATTGTCACGATTTGAACAAGTATCCTTTGGAAGCAAATATCAAAGTCGCATCTGTCAATAATGAAACATTATTAATTAGTATTATTAATTATCATTAATTATACATTAAAACACATCATATGTTATATTATTATTATTTATTTAAGAATCTACGGATTTCTCCTTTTTACAACATTGCAAGAAATATATAAAAACAAAATAATAATACGCATAAGTTACAATAAATAAATACCGCGCTTAACACTGAACAAAAAAACACTAAACAAATTAATACAGAAAGAAACAACGTATGAAGGCAATCACTACAACAAAATTTCAATGTAACCACCTCCTACTTCTAAGCAGGGTGGTTAAAAAAACGTTTCTTTTCATTTGAATTAAAACAAACAGTTTTTTTCAACAGCACGTGCTTTTTTTCATCGAAACAGCGTTTAAAACATTAACGATTAAAAACATGTTAAAACGTGTTTAAAACATGTTTAAAACGTGTTTGAAACAGAACAACAGGGCATTTTTATTTTGAGTATACATATCCCGATAATTACAGCGTTTTTCAAATTTGAGGGAATTCGTTATTTCAAAGCGGTTAATTTGGGGCTTTTAACAAGCGTTTTCCACTCCCAGACTAAGCATGAAGTAAAATTTCGAGTTTAGAAAAGTCTAAGAATTTGGATTGGTCGCGTAGCGAAGCGGAGCGGCCAATCCAAATTAGGCTTTTCTAAACTCGAAATTTTACTTCATGCGCCACGCTTAAAAACACTGATTTACAGTGAAGTTCAAAAACACACACATTCAACAACAATTATAGGCAACCTAATATACGTTAGAGTTATTGGGTTGCCTATAATCACTGTTTTAAACAATTTGTTCAGCGCAGAATTTGACTTACGTTTTATTCACATCTACATATTAGATTGCCGTATATTTTATACTTTACGATATTTCAGTGTTTTATACGTGTGGCGCATGAAGTAAAATTTCGAGTTTAGACAAGCCTAATTTGGATTGGCCGCTCCGCTTCGCTTCGCGGCCAATCCAAATTTTTAGGCTTTTTTAAACTCGAAATTTTATTTCATGCTTAATCTGGGAATGGAACTTAAAATCTTTTAAAAAAGCAACGAATGTCGTAAAATTTAGTGTATGCATACGTATACCTGAAAGACAAATTTCCTGTATTTAGAAATCACATAACTGCACACACAGTTGTGATATTTTATTGTAACAAAATGTTAAGTTTATTAATGCAGTTTGAAATATCTTCAACAATTTAGTTAAAATGTAGAAATGTAAACAAAAAATCTTTAAAAAATATAATTTTGCAAATTTAAGATAAAAAAAAAACGTTTTAGACAAAGTTAACGTTTAAAAAATGTTTTAAACAAATATAAGATCTAAAACATATTTAAAACAAAACCGTTTAAAACACGACGGTTGTTTTTAAACATGTTTAAAACACTGTTTTAAAACAAAGTGTTTGAAACTAAATAAATCTAATCTCCGCCTTACTTCTATTACAGAAGCCTTACGTAACATTTCTATAGATAGTTCATCGCAAGCATGTCTGATTTTTGCTTTTAAATGTTTCAAGTTAACAGATGGTGTTTTGTAAACTTTGTTTTTCAAAGTTTCCTACAAGAAGTCTAGTGAGGTCAAGTCCGGTGATTTAGGCGCCCACTGTGTCGGTCCATTTATATCCATCCAATTTTCTCCATAAGTTTCATTTAAATATTGTAAGACAACTCGTGCTTATGAGGTGGAGCTCCGTCATGCTGAAAGCACACGTTTGCTCGCAGCTGTAATAGCACATTTTCGAGAAGCACAGGAAGTTGTTTTTAAAGAAATTGCAAATATTGCTCTCTGCGTAAAAGTCCTTCGTAAAAATATGGACCAATCAAATGCCCATAAATAATACCACACCAAACGTTAATACCGAAGTGTCCTTGGTTTTCCATCGGATTGACAAAATGTGGATTTTCAGTAGCCCGAAAATGTTAATTTTTTATTGGGCTTACCGTTACTAACATAACGGCTTTTATCCGTCCACAACACATGCTGGCAAAATCGATTGTCATTGATCTCTAAATTTACAATCACTTCGACACAATAAATTATTCTTCGTTGATGTTGATCTGACAAGTATTCCAAGTTGTGAAGTTTATAATCGTGCTAACCATTTCCTTTCAAAATTTGTCGTACCGAACAATATTTTAAATTCAACTCACGACAGGCTTGCCGAATCGAGTTCCTTGGAGGGTCTTAAAAATACTGCAAAACAGTCACAACGATATTGTCAGAATTGATCCTTTTAGCATTTTGTCTTCCCTTTCGAGCAGAAAATGCAACGAGACATTTGCACGTAAATTGCGTTTCAATCTTGCAAATATTTTTAAGGTTGCAATAACACTTCCAGGGGATCTCTGGGCGTATAACTGAACTGCTCTTCTAGGGTTCTTTTAAGATTCTCCATAAACTAATAACATGTCGACATTTTCATTGTGCGTAAACATTTTTCAAAATCAAATGACAACATAACAATATTTGTCTGCAATTAGTTTAATTATTGACAGATGCGACTTTGTTATTTGCTTTCAAAGGCTACTTGTTTAAGTCGTGACAATTGTGAATTTTTGATAATACTTTTTATAAAGTTAGTTTGTAATTTTTTAACAGAAGAAGATAGCAAATTTTTTTCTCTACAAAGTTTATTCAGAAAAATTAGTTCTTTTTAAATATCAAAAAATATAGGTATGTTTCTGGGAAAACATATTCGATGGCGTCATTATCTTAGATTCCAAAGTTAGAAAAATATGCAGTTTTGGCTTAAAATGGACCTTATTCAATCCTATTTATGAACCTCTTTTCAGATTTCTTTTATCGTTTTTCCTTTTCTCATAATCGAGCTGAGACATCGAGTTTCGCTCACTCATTCATTGTTTAAAATAAGAATAAAATAGTGAAGGTTTTATTCACGTTAAAAAAGATATTTTTATGTTTTATAACAGATATTAGTGATACATACACATAGAGGGAGTTTTTTTTTAAGTATTTATACCTCAATATACTGTATACGCTGTAAACTTTCAGATATTTATTGTTGTTTGAAAAGAGATCAAATTGAAGCTTTAAACAAGTGTTTCCACTTTCAGACTAATCATGAAGTAAAACTTCGGGTTGAGAAAATTTCAGGCTTTTCTAAAGTCGTGGTCGGTGGTGTGTAGACACAAAGAACCTAAATTTTATGTCAAAGTTTTTGTAACGCATTTTTTTTTTAGTTTTGCGGACACAAGTCACCATTGATATTCGGACACTTAGACAACTGCTGACATTACCATTTCTCGATAATGACAGTTGGCATTTCGTCTACAATGTCATATTTAGTTTAAAATGTCATATTTAGACTATTATGACAGCTGACAATCTAATATTACGATTGTCAACGATGCCGACATTAACATTTCTCGATAATAACAGTTGACATTTCGTCGTCAATGTCCAATTTAGTTTAAAATGTTATATTTAGTTTAAAATGTCATATTTAGATTATTATGACAGTTGACAATCTAATATTACGATTGTCAACGATGTGAAATGCCAATGTTTTCACTTAAAATCAGTGTTTTATACGCGTGGCGCAAGAAGTAAAATTTCGAGTTTAGAACAGCCTGTAAAATTTGGTTTGGTCGCTTCGCTTCGCGAAGCGACCAATCCAAATCTTACAAGCTTTTCTAAACTCGAAATTTTACTTCATGCTTATTCTGGGAGTGGGAGACGGTCGTTAGTTTAAAATATCCCACAACTGTCAAAATGTGTGTAATATCGGTCACAAAGGAAAACAATAACATGGCCATCTCCAATTTTTTAATTATCTTAAAATTCACAGAAATCATTTAAAAGTCGGAACTTTATTATCTTGATGAGAAAACAAAAATAGCACATTTGCTTTTTTAAATTATGTCAAAGTCAATACTTTGTTTGAAATCGTTTGAATAAAGCGACCATTTTTTTTGACAATTTGTATAAAATTAAAAAAACTTATCAAACAAAAATATCACAATTGGTTTTTTTGTAAAATTAAGCGACATTTGGTTTAAAACCGTTTGATGTAATCGGAGATTATATTTGAAAATTTGTATAAAATGAATTAACTTTTTATTTATTTTGAAATTCACAGATTTTATTTGAAAATAAGTACACTTGATTGCGATGAAGAGAAAACGGAGATATCACTACTAGTTTGTCTCTAAAATTAGGCTTGTCGGTAGATTGTTCAAAATAGTTGGATTTAAGCGTAGGCTTCATTTAAAAATGTGTATTCATAGATTTTTTTGAAAAGTCAATACACTATTATCCTAAAGAGAAACTAAAAATATCACGATTGTTTTTTTTTCCTGTAAAATAAAACCAAAGTCGATAGTTTATTAAAATCGTTGGATGTAAGCGACGATTTCATATAAAAAGTTACATACTTTTTAAATCAAAACTTTTGAAATCATTGTGAAATTATAAGATTTTTTTTTAATTAAGTAAACTTAATTATCTTTAAATAAAAACACTTTTTAACCTTTCTTTACAAATTTATTTTATACCAGATGTACATTTCGGTCACAAGGTGGCCATTATCAATGGTTGATACTGAATACAAAAATGTCTGTTTACAATATATATATACACAAATGAGAGACAGATTAACTAGCATCGGAAGGGATAGGTAAAGGTTATTAGCGGAAAACATCATTAAGAAAAGAAGGTGGCGCAAATAGGGTCTCGGTTGTATTATTAAAAAAACACAATTATAGTATATGTTTCGAAAGCGTAAACGCCATCTAATGCCCCTTAGCTCAAGTAGCATCGTCAATAGCTACCAAACTACACGTGTGTATACAGCAATTGTTCGTCCACAAGAGGGCATTATTATTTGTGGACGAACAATTGCTGTATACAAACGTGTAGTTTGCCAGCTATTGACGATGCTACTTGAGGTAAGGGGCATTAGATGTCGTTTACGCTTTCGAAACATTTGCAAATTGCACAAGCCGTAATAAATGGTCAAAGATGTTCAGTATTCTTCAAGCACTGGTTCGGGACTATACTGATGATGGTGTTGAAGCCTGAAACGCGTATATAGTTATCCGGTGAATGAATGAGTAATGAACATAAATTCATATTCTTGACAATTATAGTATATTACGTAACGAGAGTGGTATGCAGCATATTACATATGAGCGGACATGTTGCGCACGAGCCGCGCAGCGGCGAGTGGAGTATTCCGCGAGTATGTAATTGCCATACCACTCGAGAAACGTACGATACTTTACCTACGCCTAGCGAAATAAACAATGAGCATTAAAAAACAACTTATTTATTGTAATAATTTTTAATAGTACCATGACAATGATGGAAACTAAATTACAACTTAAATAATATACAGCGACCCACGACAAATTTTCAAAATATGTCCAATTTCATTTTTTTTACATTTTGTGTAAAATAAGATACTATTTAATTGTTTTGAAATAAACAGACCACAAATTTTCAGTTGCTAAAGCTGAATGAAATGGAGAATTAAAAACCGTGGAATTCAAAACCTAAGAAACTTTTAAATCATAAAATTTAGAACATGCTTCATGCTAAAAAGAAGATTATTAATTTATTTATTCAGTCAACGGAGTCCATTTAAAAAATACATAATACAGTACAACATTATGCTAGAACGATGTTGCTAAAATAAATATTTTTTAAACTTTAAATATTTGGAGTTTAAAGATATTCTGTTTATCTCAATTTTCAGAAAAATCCACAGGACTTATTTATGTTTTCTCTTCGAGAAGATAAAATTAATTTATTTATAAATAAAATCATCTCAATTTTCAGAAAAATCAATATGGCTTATTTATGTTTTCTCTTCGGGAAGATAATATTAATTTATTTATAAACAAAATCTTTAAATTTTAAGACGAGTTTGAATTGAACTATAACGATGGTTATGTTATTGTTTTTCTTTGTGACAGTTATAGCACTCATTTTGATAGGTGTGGTATATTTTAAACTAACGAGTGTCTTCCACTCCCATGTTAAGCATAAAGTAAAATTTCGAGTTTAGAAAAGCCTGAAAATTTGGATTTGCCGGGGCGCGCGAGCGAAGCGAGTCGCGCCCCGGCAAATCCAAATTTTCAGGCTTTTCTAAACTCGAAATTTTACTTTACGCGCCACGCGTATAAAACACTGATTTAAAGTAAAGTTGAAATTATGCACAGCTTGGATGTGATGGATTAATATTTACCTAGATGCAGCAAAAATATGCGAAAATTATTTTTGTTGTGAATATTTTCTTAATAATAATAATAAAAGAAGTAGAATAAATTTAGTTTGCGACACTTTTCCATATTCTTAATATTTAAATTGTCATATTTTTATCGGGGAAACTGCTATGATGGACACATCACCATTTTTTTAATTAAAACTCGACGCTTTTGATTCAAACGGAAAATACACCGACTTTATTTTATTTTTTTCCCTCTCTGTTATTCAGAAAACTCATTATTATTTTTGCTCTTGTTATCTTGAGTATTATTTGAAATTTCTTATCCAAGTTAGGCATTACTTGGATTATCATCTGTAAGAATAAAGTATCAATTTTGACAGTTTAATAATGCCGAAAGCCCCCTATCTTTCTGGAGCTTTGCTTAGAGCTTCCAGCTGATTACCCTCAATAAGTGCTTCCTGAAATTACGAAATAAATAATTAAAAGCGCACGTCGAAAACCCTATTCACGAGTTAATGACCCTCCATCGTCAATATTTGATGTGTACACATAAATTGTCTAGAGCGATCAAAAGGTGCAATCAATTCAAGGTAAAACCCCATCAAATTTCAACCAATATAGTTGATAGAAATAATTTATGCAGGTGCATGCATAAATTACCATCATTCGTTTACAACCACCCTCAAAAAGGTTAACAATGTTCACTTAACGATTATTTTTTATTCAAGAGAACTAAATAACATACACTGAAGGTAATTGCAGTTTTAAACTCAGAAAAACGTGATTATTGTTTTTATTCTTTCTGTAAATACGGTTGTTTATACAGGGTAGTTTTTTTTTAAAAGAAAATTATAATTACAGCGCTTAGTAAATTTCCAGGAATTCGAAGTTTTTATATAAGCGGTCAGTTGAAAGTTGCAATTTCTTCATTCAGCATGAAGTAAAATTTCGAAAAAAAGAAATATCTTCCAAAATTTACCACGTAGAGCAATTCGCTTTTGAATGTTTTCCTTTACTTATTCTTACATATCCCAAAGAAAATTGCTCCAATTTTGTAAGCGCAAGATTTGGTTTAGTACATTTTATTAACGTGAAATCAGTTAGGCATTATATTATACACTTAAAATCAGTGTATTTGGCTCATGAAGTAAAATTTCGAGTTTAGAAAAGCTTGAAAATTAGGTCAGTCAACCTGGCCTTCCCTTTTTAGAATTTTGCAATCAGAACTATTGCACCAGAAAGGCATTAACTTGCTTCGCGAAAATTAAAAGTTGCACCAGCAAGGGGAAAATGTTACAACGTTTTGAAAGTTAAGGGGGCTAAAATGACGCTAGCCCACCTAATTCTCAAATTTTATAAGGAAGGAACCTATTCTACGAAAGTTACCCTATCGAAACCACTAATTTTCGTTAGTTGCACTAGCTAAATCTACTCCCTGTGAAAGCGAGAACTGAAGGTACTACCCCCCCCCCCCTTTTTTCAGATCTCAACAAAATTCTTTACTGAATATATAACCTATATACAGGGTGTTTACGCTAATCCGTTCGTTGAAAATTGATTTATTATTATAGGTTGCCGCTGCAATAAACATTTAAAAAAGATCCTTGTCATATGGTTGAATCAGTTCTCCTCATGTGCCTACTTGCCTACTAAAATTCAATTGCGACTTATGCACGCATTATACCCTGCATAAATGCGCCAAAAAATGAATTTTCGAAATAATTCGAAAACCACTTGCTTTAGGAGTATAGTTGTTAATACTTTTTTGTAGGAAATTTTCCCCCCAATCGTACCATGTGATAAAAATTGGGTCATTCCATTAAATAAAAATGGATTACTAGATCCTGAATAGCAAACATAGATATTGACATTTTAAGAACACTTATTGTCAAAATTGACAGCTTCCAATTAATTTACTCATCCTTTACTCATCCTTTAGGTACAAGTAGAGATATAAATCATATTTTTATCTTATTCTTAAGAGAAGTTACAGACAAATATCAAGATGCCTTTTAGAGGTCAAAATTTTAGAAATATTTTTCTTTCTTAAAAACTATAAGAGATAAGTGTACATATGTTTAAATAAATTATGTTGCAATTTAAACGAGAAATCCAAAAAATTACTAATATATAGGGTGTTCCATTTAAAATAACAAAGTTGGTGCTACTTCCGGTGGAACTGGAAGTGATATAAAGTTGAAAATATTTCACTTGAGGAGAACTGATTCAACCATATGAAAAGGAATCTTTCAATTTTTTGTTGCAACGGCAACCCCATAAACTTTTAACGAACGGTTAGTAGACGGCGTAGACACCCTGTATATACAGGGCTACTCAAAATAAAGGAACTGTTTTCAAACATTTCAAACATTTATTTCGTCCAAATGACAAAAGATAGAAACACAATTCCAACGTTCCTTAAAAGAGAAAAGTTCAAATTTTATGAATTCATATGACCACCATGTGTTACACGACAAATATCAAAACGGTGGCTCATTTCTTGCCACACACGAATCAGCATCGAATTTACAGCTTCAACAATTCGATGTCGCATATTTTCAAGAAAGGTTTATGGGTTCCTTTTCGTAAACTGTACGAATACGCTCGACATTTTCATTCGATGTGCGTGGACAACGGGATGTCTGCTTTTCTGTTTGCAGATGCAACCATCGTCTACGAATTTTCGATGCCACTAGTAAATCTGCTCATGACAAGGCGGTTTTTTTATTAAACTGACGGCGAAAAGCACGTTGAACACAAAATGATTATTCTTGTTGTGTCGCTATTTTACTACAGACAATCAACATGACAAATAACAGCGCCAATGCGGCCGTGGTGGAACTTTTGCATGGACTTTTCAAATTTTAAACTTTTGTCTGTCCAGGAACGTTGGAATTATGGTTCTAACTTTTGTAGTTTGAAAGAAATAAACGTTTGAAATCTGTTTCATTCTATTGAATAGCCCTGTAATAGCCTATATATATAGTTGCTCCAAGCTGCTCTACAAAAAATAATACCCTAGCACTGAAAATAAATAAGTTAAAAACAAATATTGTTTTAGTAGTAGTTTTAGTCCAGTACGCGTATTTCCACATAAGTATAGCAATCCATATAATACTGACATTGTTTCCCAAAATGCAGGTGGATTTTCAGTGCTCTGATTAGGAGCCGAAGCTATTCCGCACCAAAGAGTGAACTTTCTGACAGTCCACTGTGTACCAGTTACGGGTTAAGCATGGAGGAAATATTTCGACTTTAGATTTAGACGCGGAACTTTTCCAGTAATCAATGTTTTATTTAAAAATATTTCAAAGTGCTCTTTTTAAATATGTCCCGTAACATAAATTTGTAAGAAGTAGAGTAGACTTTTTTCAATTTCTCATTTCAATTATTGTAAAAATCCCACAATGAAAATTAATTCCCTTCTTCGTACCAGGCACACGTGCCTCCCCGCTTTGTGCAACACGTAACGAGCAACCCTTGCCCTTTGCGAGGGCGAGTCGCTTTGATCCCCATCGGAATTTAACGTGCTGTCAAATTGTTAAAAATTACGAATTCAAAAGACGGGTGGGGACGAAAACACGAGTTCGCGTTTGTTCCGAATCGATTCGGGTTATTCCTCGTAGAGCATGTAATTTAAATTAATTGCGCATTGGATACACCTTAACCTGGAATTAATTGTGGTGGTAAGCGAACACCGCAAATCAATTAAACGTATGGATGTATCTCACGAGAGGTTGTTTAAGTGGATTGTTTATGGAAGTTGTAGAATTGTTTTGAAGATTGTTCAATATGTCTTTATTAAGTAATAAATTAACAGACGCGTTGCTAATTGCTTGAATTACCTCAATCGTAAATTTTAAAATTCTACAGTTGATGTATGTACAGAGAATTTACATATGCGTACGTAGAAAATTTTGCTACACTCGTTTTTTTTTAAGAGTTCATTTTGAAGCTTTAAACAAGTGTTTTCCACTTCCAGATTAAGCATGAAGAAAAATTTCGAGTTCATGCGCCACGCGTATAAAACACTGGTGTTAAGTGTTTTTCATTACTTAATTGCGATTGAACGTAATAATATAATATACTCGCCGGCGAGTGCAGTATTCCGCGAGTATGTAATTGCCATACCACTCGAGAAACGTACGATACTTTACCTACGCCCTAACAAAATAAACAATGAGCATGAAAGAACAACTTAATTATTCAATAATTTTTGATAGGAACATGACATTGATGAAACCTAAATTACTACTTGATCAATATACATCAAAGAAATGTCATTTAGTTGTGCGGTAATCAATCAGCTGTTCAGCTGTCAGCATGTAATATACTTGTCAAAGCTATTACGTGCATATGTAGGTAATGTCTATCATACGCGTCAAGGTGACAGTGTGGTATGATGCGGTTACAAGATGTTGATGATAAATGAATACATATTATTTAACATATTATGGCCAAATTTAATAAAATTAACAATACAAATAATATGCACGTATCCGCAATAAATTTAGGTCTATTGATAAGCCAGAATGGGTTCAATAAGGTGTTAAGTATCTAAATATGTATAATACAGTATATGTACACTAGTTCATCACAGTCGAACCTTTTCCTTTCTCTGAATTATTACATTTTTTTGTTAGGCAAGCCTGAAATACCTCTTATTACATCATTCCCCCAATATCGCTACCCTATTCCAAAAAACGACGAATATGCTCGCATTGAAATTCGATACATCATCACGGGGGAACAAAGAAATAAATAAAGGACAATAAAACCTTTTGGAGCGTATAAAATATAAGGCTGTGCCAGCTCTCGGGGCTTTATTACGACGACTTCAGCACTCGGGTCGCATATTACCTGCTGCATATTCACATCCACGTATCTAATAAATCGAGATAAAATATTGATTCTTGGAGGTGTCGTGTGCTACGTATGGGCGAATAATTGATCCTCGGCATATTTCAACTCAATTAATGCCGAGCACGGCCTTATTAGAGGATAATTCAGCCATGCCGTGCATTACTAAACAAGGTTCGCCATAATCAGATCAATATACGTGTGTGTGTAGGTCTGATTCTGAATGAAAATTTATGGTTGGTGTAAAAAAATGTATCTTTTCATTCATTTGTTATAATTAGCAGAGTTGGGAAGAATCCTCGTAAAAAGGATTCGAATCACGAGTCTGAATCAACTAATATGATTCGAATCACGAATACTCGAATAAAGGATTCGTAAGAGATAAATATGATTCAAAGATTCGAATCTTGTTTTTTCGAATCACGAATACAAATCCTTTAAAAATAAATTTGATTTTTTTATTTTTCTGCAACCATTAACATATAAATATCGATACCAGTTTTAACAAAAAATTTCAAAACCCAATTATTTATTATTAACACCGAACATCGTTGATAACAGACTAAATATCTGGTTCCGTGTTACTCTGATTAGGATGTATTTGTGTGTTTTTGAACTTCACCTAAAATCAGTGTTTTGTACGGGTTAACGCTACGCGACCAAACCAAATTTTCAGGCTTTTCTAAACTCGAAATTTTACTTCATGCTTAACCTGGGAGTGGAATCACTCGTTCAAAACTTCAAATTGAACTCTATTATAAAATCGACGAATGCCTGAAAATTACGTAAATAAAAAAATGACTGAATATTATTAAAACCAGGAAAGTCAGAGAAAAGTCTTGGAATTTTATTCAAGTTGACTAAAACACTAACAAAATAGCGTTTTAAATAAATCGTGAACAGTAACAATATATACAGAAATTATGAAAACTATTTAAATTATTGACATCTAACAAGAATCATGAAACAAGAAAAAAATGTCAAAATTGGCAGAGTAATATGAAATTATAAAAAAATACTAATACTGTTAACAATTTTTGAAATCTGGAAAATTATTAAAGTCAATAAAATTGAATATTAATTGTGTAATGTGCAATTTTGAAGATTTCTCTTCCTAGTTTATTTTATCAATTAATTTTGTTAGCGTTGACAACATTTATTGTTGTCAATATTTATTTTTTTTATTTTATTTATATGTTGACAATTATCATTATTATTCCAATTATAAATTATATAAATTTAGACAATTACAAATTCTATAAATATAATTTACAATGGGAATAATAATGATATTTGTTAATATTTTAATTGAAAAAATAAACTAGTAATGACAGAAGTCTTCTAAATTATATATTAAACAATTAATAATTATTTATAAAAAAACGTTAAAATTGAAAAAATCATTTAAATCAACTTCATCAGCAAAAAAATGTCAAAATTGACAAATTCAAGAATAATATGATTTCAAAAATATTAATTAATCAACAAACAAAATAAAAAAAACTTGAAAAAAAAACAAATAGGACCAAAGTTGACAAAATCTGTATTTTTGGTATTTGTTTTCTTTAGATGTAATATTTTGTTATTCTAAGAAGTTATCTTTTAGTAATATTATTCTGTAATTGGGTTGTCCTGTTAGGTAATATCAACTAATAATAATTTAACATAAGAACTGCAAATATTTTTTGATTTAGAAAAAAGTTATAACATTTTAAATTTAAAAAGACCTAAACACTGAAAATGTTTTAAAATAATAACTGAAAATATTTTATTTATTAATAAAAAAAAATTATAACATTTTTAATTGTAAATTTTTCTAAATCGATAAAACTTATAGAAGTGATTCTAAACAACCCAATATTATTATTAAATTAAAAAGACGTAAACACTGAAAATAATTTAACAGTTATAATACATATAATAGAATACATTTCGATTTTTTTCCAACTCGGAAACTGGCTATCGACCAGCGGTCTTTCAGCCTGTCTTTGTCTTGTCTATGTCTGTTTTTTAAAAGTCGTGATCGCTAACGGTATTGTCGGAGTCCAGTTGATGTAATGAGATGAATTGATAAATATTTTAATTTAGGGTGGGTATTACGGTTGCGGGGTAATTTAACATAATACCTAAATATATATATATATATATATATATATATATATATATATATATATATATATATAAATACATGTATGTATATATATATATATTAATATATATTATATACATATATATCAATTAAAAAGACTTTAACACTGAAAATAATTTAACATAATAACTGAAAATATTAAATATTAAATATTAAAAATTAATTGATAATTTTTCTAAATCGATAAAACTTATAGAAGTGATTCTAACCAAATCGTCAAATTAATAAAAAAATAGTCAAACAAATCAAAATAAATACCATATAATAATAATAATAAATTTATTTACGGTTACCTTTTACAAAAATAGAAAATACAATAAACAAAAAGAGAAATTAAAATTAAAACTATAATTAAAATCAAAATCAAAATCAAAATATACATGACTATTCCAAAAAATGACAAAAAACATAAACTGTCAATACAGTTGTCAATATAAAGAAACATTGTTAATTATATTTTTATGTGAACATTATATTTTTAGTTGTACTTTATTGTGTATTTTTAAATGTACTCCGTTGACTAAATTAATAAATCAACAACAGAAAAGTATAATTATATTTTTGCCGATTTCGACATTTTTTTTTATTGTAAAAAAAATGGATAAATATTAATCGTACCTAGAAAACATCAAAATTAAAAACGAACATCTCAAAAATTACAAATTAATAATTTAAAAACGTATTTTTATTTCATATACAATTTATAAAAGCAACAGACGATTATAAAAATTGAGAAAAAATGTTCAAAATGGTTAAAATTAACATAAAGCAAATATTTACGAAATGAAAATATGAAAGTAATAAATTTCTAATTTTCTACAAAATAAAAAACACATAAATAATGGCCAAAGTAGACGGAAAAAAAACCTAATTCAATAATAAACGATTCAAAAAGTAATAAAATAAATGGCACCAAAAAATTGATTAACCATATGATATTATTAAATTTTTCAAAACCAACAAGCATTATAAAAATTACAACACACGTTATAATTTATTTAATGTTCTTATCAAAGCATTCAGTTTGAAGTTTCGAACAAGCGTTTCCACTTCCAGACTAAGCATGAGGTAAAATTTCGAGTTTAGAAAAGCCTAAAAATTTGCCTAACCAAATTTTTAGGTTTTTCTAAACTCGAAATTTTACTTCATGCGCCACGCGTATAATACAGTGTTTTAACGAGAAATTTAAAAGCACACAAAACAAATTTTTCATCTTAATCCTCACAATTAATTCGAATTATTTTTGATGATTCAAATCCTTTTGTAAGCATTCGAATCCTTTTGTAAGTATTCGAATCCTTTGTTAAATATTCGAATCCTTTTATAAGGATTCGAATCACCCGCATTTGAATTCGAATACGAATCCTCTTTAAAAATTGCAACGAATCCGTATGACGAATCCAGTTGAACTAAAGTATTTGAATGCCCCTTTTGAATGCTCTAAAAGGATTTAAATCCTGAATAATTCGAATCCTGAATGATTCGAATCCTGCCTAGCTCTGATAATTAGTAAGTGACTGAAATTTGCCCTTTGAGAATTATTATGCGGATGCTTACCTGAAAAAGCATTTTTCGTAAATAAATAAATGTTTGCTTTTACTTAAACTTACATCTGCTGTTTAAATTGGGTGGTTTTTGTATATTCTCTACTTTTATATGGTAAACCGTAGAAGACAGAAACTTTGTATATTTCGTAGGTTTTTTTTCGGTTTACCTTATAAAATTGCAAGAGATACAATCAGGCAAAGAAAAATGATTTTTGTTTAATTTTTCCCATCCTGATTGTTTATTGATTGGTCATGTATTTATAATACTATTTCCTCGTTATTGAAATGGAATTTACCCTAAATTTTAAAACTGTCTTTGAATGATAATTATCCCCCACAAAAATTGCTCTCTGGATCCACTTTTTGCGAATAAACTTAAGTCTAAAAAAAAATCGGCTTTTCAGGGAAAATGAATCTATTCTTCATCCTATTTTACAAATTCTCTTTATAAGGAGGCAACAAATTATTAAAGTTAATGGATAGTATAAAGGTCATGCTGAAAGTTCATTAACTTGAGAAGTAAATTAATTTATCATGTGTTGAGGATTATAACGTAGCAAACCCGAAAGTTTCGCAATTGATCAATATTAAAGGAACGATTTCTGTTTCAGGAACAAATAGGATGGACGGACAGAGGGCTTTGGAGTTAATGCCTTTGCTACAGGAGCGACTTGTGGTGCTCACAGGCGGCAGGGACAGGAGGGGAGGGCCGGTATTATCCTTTCCGGCCAGCCCTCGTAGGGAGAGAGCAAAGCCCGAGGACTATAAGCGCCTACTGCAATACCTCATGTCAATACCAAAGTAAGCCCACAAAATTCCTCAACAATATTCCGCCGCCCTGTAATTTATTCCCCATTACTTAATAGCAAACGGCGCGCACTAAACACGCATTATTTGTCAACTGGCGAAAGGGCGAAGGTATTAAATGTTAATACCTCGTAAATAGAGGGAGTTTTAGTGAGCTACAGCGAAAAGCTTTTCCCATATGACCTTCACAATATGTTGACTCAAAACATATATAAAAACTGATATAAGTGACTATTAGCATTTCTTATGTACTTAATTATTGTTACCTTTAAATTGACGATATACTGCTTGAAGGCTTTTACAATTAAATTCTTATTAGACTGTGAATTTAATTAATGGAGCAACATTTACATTATTGCCCGGTATTATAAACGATTAATAAATCATTAGATAACTATTTGTGGAGTAAATTTATTAGTAGTAAACTAATGGGCAAATAAAATTGCGTATTATAAAGCAAACCTACCAAATAAATAGCAAGTCTAGAAATAAATAATTTAATTAGTAGATTACAGACCGAAATTAAACATTTTCATTGTGGCCATAGCTGGAACCACCAATTTTTTAAATTGAATTGTCAATATTTCAAATTAAATTGTCAATCAAATCGAAAATATAGTATAATTCCTTATAATTATAGAGAATAACCGTGGAATAGGACAGACGTACACAGAACAAGAAAAAGAAAGCTTATTAGAAATTATAAAAGACTTAAACGAGTGTTTTCCACTCCCAGGCTAAGCATGAAGTAAAATTTCGAGTTTAGACAAGCCTGAAAATTTGGTTTGGTCGTGTAGCGCGAAGCGCGGAGCGGCCAAACCAAATTTTCAGGCTTTTCTAAACTCGAAATTTTACTTCATGCGCCACGCGTACAAGACACTGATTTTAAGTGAAGTTCACTTGTTCACAATATTTCAGTGTTTTCAGTGTTTAATACGCGTGGCGCATGAAGTAAAATTTCGAGTTTAGAAAAGCCTGAAAATTTGGTTTGGTCGCTCCGCGCTTCGCGCTACGCGACTAAACCAAATTTTCATGCTTTTCTAAACTCGAAATTTTACTTCATGCTTAGTCTGGGAGTGGAAAACACTCGTTTAAAACTTTAAATGGAACTAATTTAAAAAGGCGTATGCATAAGTATAAAAATCCCTGGTTATGTCTGACTTGAAAAACTCTAGGTCTTCGACTCCTTAGAATGTCTTGTGGTTCGAATTAATCACTGTCAGGGAAGATACTATAAGCGAACTTAAATCTGACATGGATGATATGGTAGACACGGTTATCATGAAATTAATAAATACAAGTAGTAGAATCTAAAGTAATTATAATAATAGAATAGACTTTTGACTTTTAACTGTCAAATTATTTAGAGAATAAAATTTACTTCTTAGGAAAACAAACAAATAATTTACTGAGGAGATTTATTAGCCAAATAAAGTTATTCTGTGTTTATAATACCGAAATCTTTGGAATAAATTAATTTATTCCGAAAGTAAATTTTATTAAGAGAATAAAACGTTTTATAATACCGGGCATAAGGATTATTAAAGTAGCATCCATATACAGGATGATCCACAATCTCCGTTTTTAATCAAAAGTGTTAGAAAGTATATTGCACATGTAGAATATATATCAATGCTTGCCCTATATTTTTAAGCAACAGCATTACCAGAGGCTGTATTTTATTTATACCAGTATTTCCCAATATTTGTTCACCATGCTTTTACTTTATTAAAGGAATTCATTTAATTACACAAAACAGCTTAAAATAAAATAAAATATTTCTCGACATCTTAAAAAAAATATATTACTAGATTCCTTATTAAAAAGTGCCCATATTTGTCAAAGATTTAGTAGTTTTTGAATAAAATAATAAAAACGATTTTTCTAAAAATCAGCTTTTTGTTGATATCTCGAAAACAAAAAAAATATTTCAAAATTGTTTGATTAGTATTAGGCCCTAAAATATGCCACTTTGCCCCAAGTTAACCGACTCTCTATCTCTTCAAATAACTGAGATCTCTACACATTCTGTCGAAATACGGGCAGCTTGTATTTATTTCACTTTCTGATCTACCTTATCCCTATTAGAACTCAAATTGCCCCCTCTGTGTGGCGTAGGCCTCACGTTGGAAACCACTGATTTATACGTATTTATACTGATTTATGGTATTACCTATATGTAATAGGCTTCTCTGCCTATTACATATAGGATCCAAAATTCTCGACGAAAAACCTTTGACCAATTATTGTAAAACAGTCCCAGTTTTACACTAGTTGGTAATTAATCACTGAGCATATGAAATAATATCAAAACACTTTTAATTGTTCCACATTTTTGCACCCGTTTATTCAATCATAAGCTAAAACTGTTTGAAACCGCTTTCCAATTACCCAATATCTATTTATTTATTTTATTTATCTATTTATTACGGTATACACCTTTTACAAAGTTGAATACAAGAGAATTAAATTAGTAGAATATAATTTCTTTTTGGACGAATTAAACAAAATGCCATATAAAGACAGATTACAATCACTAAAGCTAATCAAAAAGTCGACTCGTCATATTTGCAAACCAAATTTATAACGATCGCTTTAATTCTAAACCGAAGTAGTAGTTCATGTTGCACAAATATCCATCCTCTGTATAAAATAAAAATATTCCGTATTAAAATTGTACGAATGCACGCGCTGCGGAAAAATAATCCCGACACGAAATCCCGGCGCACCCTCTAATTTCCTCCCTATTAGGCAAATACAATTTGCTTAATCACAAAATTCGCATAATCCCCGCATAAATGGGTATTATCCACAATAGAAATTCCGCCTTTTGTATGTGTCCTTAATGAACGGGATTTGCCAAGTTACAACAAAATTTGATTGTTCAAATTGCAAATTGCTTATTGATTGTATAAAGTCTAATAAACATAAAAGAACAAACAAAATGATTGCGTCTTGTACAGGGTGCGGCAAAAGTCTCCGCATATATTTTTTAAATCAAAATTAACGTAATTTTTTTTAACATTTTATGTCGTTAGCCGTTAGGAGCTTTACTGTATTTAAATAATCCGAATATTTGAATACGTTTTTTTAATGTATATTCGCATACTTAAATTTGAAAATATACAGTCTTAATGGTATATTTTAAACTTCACTTGGAATCAGTGTTTTGTACGCGTGGCGCATGAAGTAAAATTTCGAGTTTAGAAATATTTGAATATTCTTATATTTGGATATTAGAATTTTCAAATATTTGGATAATCTAATATTCAAATATTTGAATATTATTCATCTGCCTGAAGAAGCCACTGTGTGGCGAAACAATTGTTGCAGTGTCAATCAATATACAGTGAAATCTCAACCAAGTGTGTTATTTACTAAAAGTATTGATATTTGAATATTTTGATTTGAATAATTTGGTGATAGAAATATTCATATTTGAATATTCGACTATTCGAATCCTTCCCCTGATATAATCAGTTACATGAACACGTTCTAATTAAATATTCAGCATCTCGTAAATTCTGAAATTTTAATTAGCCCATGTTTACCGACCTCTAATCTTTTTGCACACAAACTACCCTTTACATATTACCCAAAACAACAAGCCAACCCAACTCTAATCCCTACTTGAAAATAAGCAAAGAACACAAGAAAAACTACCCTCTTCACCCAAAAGGCCGCAATGCATTACAGTGATGAATATTTCGAATCCGAAAGTGACTTTTACTCCGACTATAAATATCCCCTAGACATCAAGCCGTTTTTTGATTGTCTTAAACTTTTTCAACTCTAACTTCACCCATTCGGTTTAATACGATATCGATTTCATCCCTCGAAGAAAAAAAAATATCGATGGCGAACCGATAAATATAAAAAGCGACCTGACGTTTTGCATAAAGAATGGAGCCGAAACTTTTCGACTAATTAAATTTCAATCGCGTCCAGTTTTATTCCGCCTTTCCTTCCTTTTGTGAATCCAAGTGAAAAACTGTCCTCGCTCCTTAATGGGGTCGAGTATTATTCGCCTCGGGGCTTTTTGGATTTTATGTGCATGTAAGGGAGGGTTTTCTTTCCTCTTGTTTATGCCGTCGCGGGGGTAATTTGCGGTGATTCCTTCAGGACGTTCGCGGGTAATTTCAGAAGGGTACTCGGGCAGTTTGTAATTAAGTTGTAGGTGCTTCGTAAAAATGGGTTAAACAAGTGCTTGGAGTGGAGGAGACGTGATCGTTCAAGGACAATCGAGTCCGGTGACGTAAATTGATCAATTGTGCGCTTCTTTGGAGTCGGTTCGATTCGGAATTGGAGGATGCCGAGTTGTGTTTCGGTGGTTTCATGCTTTACCGAGCGGAAAATGTGGATGTTATTTATTTTCAATGCACATTCACTTCAAGGAATTTAATCTGTGTTTTATAATTTAGTATTCTGTTATAAGAATATATTGATTAACTTTAACATTACTTACTCCTATGTTGATGTGATTATGTATACAAAATTGAACTATTTAAATTATTTGATGACGGGTGTCCTTACTAAGTAGTAGATATGGATTTGACGAATAAAAGTGCCAATCCATTGATAATGGTCACTTTGTCTCCAAAATGTACGTACATTTAGTAATTTAAATAAACGTGTGAAGAAAGGTTATTCTGCTTCTATTCCTCAAATTAATTTGATCTCCACGTAACTCAACCAATCAACTTAGTAGATATGGATAAATGATTATGATCATAGGCGGACTGGTCATAAGAGCTACCGACCAAACCAAATGTTCAGGCTTTTTCTAACTCGAAATTTTGCTTCATGCTTAATCTGGGGGTGGAAAACACTCGTTTAAAGCTTCAAATTGAACTCTTTTTAGAAAATAACAAATATCTAAAGATTTGCAGCATAAATAATGTAGATATGCTAATCCGATTTGTATCTAAATTCCGTTTGCCCAATCCAACAAAAATTAGATCTGTATTTTTGGAATTAAATTTCTTTCGGTATCTAGAAAATTTAACTGCAACTATTGATCTATTTTCTACTTTAAACGAAAATTGATACTTTATTTACCGCACACTGGCCACTTTTATACGGAACCTTTCGATTCTCGATTTGCTTCAGTGGAGCGTTAGCATTTCCTGGCCGATTCCGCTCTGTATTTTTATTACTGACAGAAGAATCTTTGTGGGAATGCCACATTCGCCACAGTTCTATTATCGAATATCGCTACACTGGCCAATCAGACGAGATAGTCTTTTCAATTTCGTAGTTAAATTAACTCGCTTTTAATTTAATTCCATACATGAATTATAGGTTGACTTTTGGATTGTAAAAAAAATCATCTATGATTGTAAAAAATCGTCTACGATTATTAAATATTTGCTAGGATTCTGAAAGGATTGTGAAAGTTCAAATAATCCAGCTTATTGTTTAATTCGTCAAAATTGTGTTTTTGGGCAAAATTGTTTTTTTTAAATTTAAAATCATATCCTAACATTTCTTGAATAACTTGCTTCCTTATGACATGACGAAACATTTTGAAATGATCATTAACTTGTTTCTCATTGATCACTTGGTAAAATATTTCTACCAATACATAGGTTTTTAATTGAAATACATGTGGTTTGTTTTACTAATAAATTATTTTATTTTCAACTAGTTTCGGCTTAATGTCAAAAAATGGCATTGAGCCGAAACTAGTTGAAAATCAAATAATTTTAATAAAATAAACCAAGTGAATTTCAATCAAAACCTATATATTTTAAAAGTGTTTCACTAATATCCCTTGCCTATACGTTTAATATAATCAATCTATATTAAACATAAATATAAAGAAAAAAAATTAACAAAGAAGTTGAGTTTGTCAATAGTTTTCACTCCCCTAAGTTTTGTGCACCTGTTTAGACGACACACTTCGACATTCCTGTAAGTTTCCTGTTTATTTTAATATTTTTTTGTATTGAAAGTCTAAAGCATGAGGGATAAATCTCGAAACGGGTCTATAGATGGCTTAAGACAATTAATATTTATTCCCTGAAATTTTTTCAATTTATTTCAATTTCCTGTGATTTCATTTAGTTTGGTGAGAGAATAATTTGACCTGATGTTGCATTTGGCATATAAATTATTCATAGAACAGTAAAGCTGTCGTGTAACTCAAATATTCATTGTATAATTCAATATCTGTCGGGGTATTAGCTCGAGAAGTAGTTGTTTCAATGAATATTTGGTGACTTGTCACAATGAGACAAAATTTTTGCAGAAAGTCGATATCAATTGTAATTCGTTTTTTTTTTATATTTTTTAAATATAAACGATATTCTCTATATCGGCAACTTTTTTCTCATTAATCACTTGGTAAAACATTTCAAAATATAATGGTTTGTAAATGAAATTCACTTGGTTTTGTTTCACTTATATGTATTTTATTTTCTACTAGTTTCGGCTTAATGCCATTATCAAGAATGATGTACAAATGGATTTGTTTGGGAATATATACAGTTTCGAGTTTTAGGTTTTATTGGATAATAAGGGCATTTAATATTGGGGAATTCCAAAGGTCTTCGTTGTCGTTGACCACATTTTTACTTGCCTTTATGGCTTTTGAAATTTCTAAACCCTCCCGGTAGTTAAGCGTTAATCCCTTATTACCTGTATGCAGAATTTTTAAATCATTTGAAGAAAAATGGTGATTAGATGTTATACAGTGCTTAGAAAAACCGGTGGTTTGTTTTTTATTCTCTATGTCTTTTTTATGCTCTTTTAACCTGATATCAAAAGATCTGCCGGTTTGTCCTATATACATACACTGCATCACAATCATCACATTTTAATTCATAAATACCACTTTTCTTCAATTTTCAATTTTTAGTTTTGATTTTATTGTTAACTATTAATTTTCCTAAATTATTTGTGTTTGTCAAAATTATGTTATTATTCTTTCCTTTTAAATTATTTTTGATTTGTAAAGACAGTGGCTTAATATATTCTAATCTATTCCATGTTATTGTGTCTGAATTTGTCCCACTATAAAAGTAATTTCGTAATTGTTTGTGTTGTTTCTTTTTTAACATTTTATTAATTAAATCTTCAGTGTAGCCATTGTTAACTGCTATTGTTTTTATTGTGTCTAGTTCATTTTCAAAGTCTATTTTATTTAGAGGGATATTGATAAGTCTGTGTAAAAGGGCGTGAAATGTACTTTATTTAATCTGACTATGTGTATTTGAATATTCTGGTATGATGACATCTGTGCAAGTTTCTTTTCTATATATTTTGTATGACAATTTATTGTTTACTGTTTTCGTGAATGTAATATCAAGAAAATTGAGGCTGTTATTTATTTCTTTTTCAACTGTAAACTGAATGTTTTTGTTAATTTTATTAATGAAATTTGTGAATGTTTCCAGTTGTCTATTTGTACCTGTCCATATACAATATACATCGTCTACATATCTTGCACAGAAATATATGTGTTTGCTTTCTGTTTTCGTTAATAAATTATTTTCAAAGTGATCCATATATATATGTCAGATAATAAAGGAGACAAAGGTGATCCCATAGGTAGTGCGTCTGATTGTGTATAAAATTTATTATTAAATTCGAAGTAACATTGGTCTATGCAAATTTCTATTAATGATTTAAGTTCAAATTTTTTTGAATTAGATTTATTCGACATATTCATTTCATTTTCTAATATAATTTTTAATTCATTTATCGGAACTGATGTAAACAAGCTTTTGACGTCGAATGAAATTAGTTTTGCGTTGTGGGGAATTGATAAGTTTCTTAAGTTATTAATTAGTTCTAATGTATTTTTTATTGAATATTTTGGTTTAAAGCCTATGAATGTCGGAATTAAATTATTTAAAAATTTACACAATTTATACGTCGGAGCATATAAGTACGACACCACCGGACGCATTGGAATATTTTCTTTATGAATTTTTGGTAATCCATAGAGAATTGGGGCTTTTGGATTCATCAATGTTAATTTATTTATATTCTCTAATTAAATAATTGCAAAACGCTCTGCAGGTTCTATCAAAATAATTCAAAATATGCGGTTTTGCCACTCCAATTTTATCTATCAATTTCATTCTCATCCAATAATTATCAAGTTTGTATGGTTTGCTATAGCCGTTTTCTTGGAATGCATAGTATATTATTAATTTAACATTTGATGATAAGAATTGAATATTCTTATTCCATATTTTTTCAGTAACGATATGACGCATTATTTCTATTGACGATTTATGACAAAATATTTAAAACTACAGGAAACCTGGTGTAATCCCATTCTTTTTTTATGAGATTGGTTTTAGGTGGGATTCGTTTCTTTATTTAAAAGGAATTGGGATGTGCTGCTATAAAATGGAATCAATACCACCTTGCAAATCGAGACCAACACCTACTTACTGTATGTGGGTTTACAATTTATAAATTGCGAGAATGCGTTGAAAGAGGTTTACGACCGGAAATACATATGTTTATGGATATGTACTCGAAGAATAAGATTAGAATGGAAATAAGAATATGTTCGAAACAATCAAGAAAAATAGGAATACTTTTATCCATAATTATCGACCATAAGTACTAAATATTCGATCAGTTTAAAAAAAAATGGTAGCACTGAAAAACAAGGGACTTTTTTTAACTAAACAAATCCTTATGAATACGCTGTTAATTTTGAGGGATTCGTTGTTTTTATAAAAATGTTCAATTTGAAGCTTCTAACGAGTGTTTCCAATCCCAGATTAAACATGAAGTAAAATTTCGAGTTTAGAATAGCCTTAAAATTTGGTTTGGTCGCTCCGCGAAGCGGAGCAACTAAACTAAATTTTTAGGCTTTTCTAAACTTGAAATTTTACTTCATGTGCCACGCGCAATATATTGCTTATTTTTAATCTCACCTTAATACATTTTACAAACGTTTATTTTTAGTACATGCTTTAATTAAGGCTGGGAATTTTCCAAATGTAGGTATTCGAATATTCATTCAAAATCATATTAAAATATCCGAATATTTAAATGAAAAATTTGGGCAAACAATAAAGCAAATATTTGATACGTGTTTTGATTAAGACTCGAAATTTTGGAGATGTAGGCTTTTAAATATTCATTCAAAACCATATTCAAATACTGGAATATTGAAATATTCTAATATTTAAAATATTGAAATATTTCAATATTCTAATATTCTTCTTTTAGTTACGTGAAGTTGTTTCAAGTATGTGTAATTGTTTTATTCAGGCCCGATGCTAGGGTCACTGGCGCCCGCCTGCAAATCTAGCAAACAATGATTTTGCCACATCTGATGTTTTTTACTTTTGGGCTCTGGCTAATTATTTGTGATTCAGACAAAGCTAAATTCCGGTGCCTATTGTAGAATTCTAGAGACAAATGTGATGAGAAAGCTGTCAATGTGAAGTGAATTTAAAGTTAAAACAATCGAATCTAAATATTTCAAAATTATGACTTTTCAGGTATAATGTTTATATTTTCTAATTAATTTGTGAGCTTTTTTTACAATTTATATTTTAAATATAGGGTTTTCCAAAAGTAAGTAGCATTTTAAAATACTCGTATCGGGGGTGATTTTTGTGCATTTTTGAAAAGAAGGACACAGAGAAAACGGGATTTTTTTATTTTCACCTTTTGGTCGTCATAGCAACAAATTTGTTTAAAACCAGTTGTATGAAAAATAACATTTTATGCAAGTGTAATCACAGGTTTTTCACATTAGAACACATAGCTTTTGCGAAAAGAAATTGCTTTGCCTCTGCAAGCTCTCTTTGGACTTGTCCAATGTTATTACGAATGTGGGCGGAGTTTCTCGGCAGGCTTTTGACGGTTTCGTACCCATAACGGTCTAAGAGCTGGCCCATGCACTTTGAGAGCTCTTCCAAAGCTGGCAGCAAACTTTTAAGAAAGAAGACGCAATCAAAACAGTCTCTCTGAAGAATGACTAAGAATGAAATTTTAAAAAGTAGAGATCTCTTGTACAAAATTAATTCTTTTGTTTAGGCAAAGAGAGCTATGGAAACAAAACCAACACGATTGGTTTTAAAGACAATATTTACAATTCGCACACTATTTTAATGTAAATTGCATATTTAAATGGAGAAACTACAAAATATTACACGTATTTCAATTTATAAAAGTTAGTAGTACATACGAATAAGTACTTTAATTTTTTACTTAAAAGAAATTATCAAAATTATGCCAAACAAGTAGATAAAGGACCAGCATTATGGCTGGCAAAAATAGTGTGGATGTTTTATTAGAGTCCCCAAGAAAGTACTTCTGTTATGGATAAAAAGAAATCAGGATGACCCCCTGTGCCAACAGATGTTGCAGTTGCTGAAGTTTTACAAGAAACGCAAAATTTACCAAATGAAAACGAATATGGTACATCTAGTGTCAATAAAATAGCAGGATGTCAGGATGAGTAACACCACAGTATGGCGCATTATTCGAAGGCAACTTAAAATTTATCTATATAAAATGCAAGTTCTATTAAACTGAAAAAAGCTGATAAAGCTATACGAAGTAATTTTGCTCTGCAAATAATATCGGAAATTCAAGTGAATCCAAAGTGGCTTGATAATGTTTTTTGGACTGACTAGGCACACTTTCAACTTAACGGTGGTGTAAACACACATAATTGTCAAATTTGATCATTAAATAATGCTGAATGGGCATTATTTAATGATCAAATTTGACAATTATGTGTGTCATTCAACAAGAACTTCACAATTCAAAAGTTACCGCTTTAGATCACGGTTTATCAAAGTTCTGAATTTTTTGAACAGATTGTGGATGGACGAACAAACGCAGTTACAGTGAATGGACAAGGTTATTTGAATATGCTTCGTGATTATGCAATACCATTATTACGAGAGCACGACATTGAAAATATCATATTTATGCAGGATGGTGCAGCTCCTCACATCTTTAACCTTGTAAAACAGTTTTTAAGGAACACTTTTGGAGACCGTATTATCAGTAGGCAATTTCCTGTAATTTGGCCCGTAAGATAGCTAGATCTTAACCCTGCTGATTTTGGGTTATGAGGATATCTAAATGAAAGGGTGTTTTTAACCAAACGTAATTCAATCGATCAATTGAAGGAATCCATTACACAAAACATAGTAGCTATTCCAGCAGACCTACTTAGAGCTGCGGTTTATAAATAGTATAAAGGTTACTTCTTGTTTAAGAAGAAAATGGCGGCCCCATACAATATTTACGATAAATGTAATATTTTTAATAAATCCCATTTCTTTCTGCACATACAGACATTTTTAATATTCAAATTGCTTAATGATTGATAAAAATATCAGTGTTTTAAAATACGACTTACTTTTAAAAAACCCTATATTGTAATAGTTTTCGAAGTTCCAATTGATTTATCAAATGTTTTCAACGCTCACAGTCTCTCTTCTTGATATGTTATTTTGGTTTTATTTAGCGGATAATTAAAAATGATTATTGTTCAGTAATTTATAAAACATTAAAAGTCATTTTGACTACTCATACATTTCAGATAATTTTCTGACGAAAATCTTTATTAGTATGTAACAGCAAACACTTGTTGTATGATCCAATGTCCGTTGGGGTATTAGATCGGGAAGTAGTTATTTCAATGAGTGTTTGTTTTAGTTTTTGTAAGACAAATTTGTTGTAGATTTCGTAAAGAATCGTAGTTTTCATGTTTTGAAGTACTACTACTACTACAGGTTGGGGCGTGGGAACTTTCTTTTAAAAAAAAAAGGCGCAGTGAAGTTAGTAAGAGTAGCAGAAAGGTATGGAAGGACTGAATCCCTTCTATTCAATCCTTCCATACCTTTCTGCTACTGTTACTAACTTCACTGCGCTCTTTTTAAAAAAGAAGTTCCCACGCCCCACCCTGTAGTAGTAGTAATACTTCAAAACATGGATGGGAATTTTAGTCGCAAAATCGCTTTGGTTGAGGAAGCAGCGTGCTTTTACTGCAGAGGCCTATTTTTCACGGTACACGTGAATTGAAAATTTTATTGGTAAATGATCTAGAAGTTTTTTTTTGTCTGCTCTCGAAGAACTAAACAATATGTGTCTGGTTTTAGCAAGAGGGGGCCACAACTCACACAGCTAGGACTCCTATATATTTATTGAAAGAAGTCTTACGGGTGCGGCTGATTTCTTTAAGAGGGGCACGCTCGCTTGATTTAACCTCTTGTGATTATTTTCTGTGAAGTAATCGGAAATCCCGACTTTGTACCAATTGTCCACAGGCCCTGGAAGACCTACAGAAAACCTCCAAGCCGAAATTGTCAATATACAAAGTTGGATGCTTGAAAAGGTGTACCAAAACTTCAGAATTCGACTGAATCAGTGTATTGACAATTGAAGCCGACATTTTCAAGATGTTTTTTTTTTGTAAACGGTACATAACCAAACTTCCCGTGTTGTGTGACAGAAGAAAAATAACAATAAGTAGTTTTAAAATGTGTAAAGTCTTTTTATTTCATTTTTAAAAAAGGAAGTTCCCACGCCCCACCCTGTACAACTAAGTATTGGCAACTTCAATTATACTTATACACATTAAATTAGATGTATAATAATACATCTAATTTAATGTGTATAAGTATGAAAATAAATAAATATCTTTAATTAATTTCTCACTTAACCCGTGGTGAAACATTTTTGAATATAATACTGGATATTTAATTAAAACACTTGGTTTGTTTCACTAATTTATATTTTCTCCGACTAGTTTCGGCCATTGGTCATCACATTCCTCCCCGAAGATGATCAATGGCCGAAACTAGTCGGAGAAAATATAAATTAGTGAAACAAACCAAGTGTTTTAATTAAATATCCAGTATAAATAAATATATTTATTTTTTAAATAAAGATGTATTGTTGTTGCTGTTAACAATTAGTTTTGATTGGACCTATTTGCAAATAATGAATTTTATAGTTAACATTTTATGATATTTTCATGAATGTGATCCCCATAATTAGTTGTTAATTAAAATTGAATTTGTAGCGTTTCGAATTTCACGCTTAATATTATTTCAGTTATTTGAAACTGGGTTTGTTTAATATTCATTGAAAATAATATTAAATAATATCAGCTTTAAATATTAACTGAAATAACATTTAGCGTGAAATTCACGTGAAAATTCAAACTCGACGAACAATGAAAGTGCCTACATGCAATCCCAGAAATTCCAATTCTATGATTAAAACGAAACGCATCATCATTCATTAAAATTTTCTGAATCACCGCGCAGTTTTTGGTGTTATTGTTAGCGGCAGGAACGGAGGAATACGTGATAATTACGGCTTCTGGTTAGCTGGAAGCGTCCCATGATTAAAATCTAGAAGAAAAAAAAAACGGAGAAAATTAAAGCTAAAAATAACGACGTGCATGCAGTATTTTCGAATAAAGCGTTTCGTCAAAAAGGGAGATTATTTTGTGGAAGATGTGAATGGATCCGGTGAAACTGAAACATTTTTGAATCATATAATGGTGGCCGCAAACTCGAGGGAGTTTATATAGAATGTTACTCACACGCTCCTAAAATATACCACAAAGAATATGCGAACTGATAAATCTGTCTGGAGATGTTTATTTACATAATAATGGATTATTTTATGAAGTTTGCAGGTACATGTTTGAGATGCAATTTTCTTTTATAAAGAAGTTTGCATATAAGAAAGCTCTCGTTTTATGTCTTAAAAGCAACACATTAATTAATTCAGAAAAGATAAAACAAAAACGAAAACATGTACAGTTATTCGTTTATATCGAAATTTTACTAAAATGAAAAAAAAATCATATTTAGTAAAACGTTAGAGATGTAAAATAATAAATCTTTTGGCGTTAAAAATATATTTATGCATTTTGTCAATTTTTGAAGTTACCCTCACAACAATGTAGCTTTCCAAATTTTTACGTTTTATCAATTAATTCATACTATCATACAGTACCTACTATTTATTTTGAACTTCAAAATATTTCAGTATTTTATACGCGTGGCGCATGAAGTAAAATTTCTAGTTTAGAAAAGCCTGAAAATTTGGACTTGCCGGTGCGACTCTTTCCACGCGTGCCGGCATAAAAATGTCTAATAAGTGTTTTTACTCCTTCATTAAGCCTGAAGGAAAATTTTAAGTTGAGAAAAGCCTAAACATTGGATTTGCCGGCACGAACGAAGTAAAGCGCGCCGGTAAATCCAAATTTTTCTAAACTCGAAATTTTACTTCATGTGCGAGGCGTATAAATCACTCAATTATTGTGAAGTTATCATATTTAAGTATTTATTCAAAAACATTTTCATATATTTAAATTATTCGAATACCAAAATAATCGATTTATTTGAATATTTAAATATGTGAATAATTTAATGATTGAAATATTCATGTTTGAATATTTGATTTATTCGAATCCCTGCATTACCTAAAACCATGGGCTATAAAATTTTTATGTAAATATGCGTTTTAAGAGGGCCAATGTTTGCTGCTTGTGTGTTTCTGGGATACGAGATGGCGCAGAAATAGCAAAATTGCAGAAAGTAGTTTTGACTATGTATTGGTTTATAGTGCCTGCCGAATTTTATCACAACGAATAATAAAAATTATAGCGCCGTGCGAATGAATTAATGGGTATTGAATTACAGAAGACACAAGTAAACTGCATAAATATTTACGATTTTAATTTCTATCGGTATACATACAACTGTATAACGAAACAGATGTCTTTCTAGTTTGATATTCCCTATGAGAATATACAGGGAGTTTTTCTTTAAAGTGTACGTATTCTAAATTCAGATTGTTTTCTTTAAATATTTAGATATTCATTGTTTTTTAAAAGAGTTTAATTTGAAATTTTAAACAAGTGTTTTCCACTCCCAGACTAAGCATGAAGTAAAATTTCGAGTTTAGAAAAGCCCCGTGAAAATTTGTCGAGAGTCGCGCAGCGACCCGAGACAAATTTTCTGGGCTTTTCTAAACTCGAAGTTTTACTTCATGCGCCACGCGTATAAAACACTAAAATACTGTGAAATTTATATATTTGAACCTCACTTGAAATCAGTGTTTTATACGCTTGGCACATGAAGTGAAATTTCGAGTTTAGAAAAGCCCAGATTTTCACGGGGCTTTTCTAAACTCGAAATTTTACTTCATGCTTAGTCTGGGAGTGGTAAACACTCGTTTAAAGCTTCAAATTGAACTCTTTTAAAAAACAACGGATGTCAGAAAATTTACAGCTTATCATATGTTTACCTAAAAGAAAAATTCCCTGTATTTATATTGTAGACAAACAGTTGAATTCTGGCAACATAAAATATATAATATTCATGTTATTTGCAACTACATAAGTGATTTAAATGATTACCATCAAAAATCAAATATCATACATGACTGTCACTTGCTGCACTCTTTAATTTGGTAAATTGCAATGATGCACACAAAAGGAATAGATGCGAACACGAGAGGAGGTCTACCCTCTAAGCTGGGTAGGCGACACTTCAAGCTAAGTAGGTTAAGCCGCCGTGCGCCGTACAAAAAATGAGAAATTACTATAACCCAATTCAAACTCTAGACGCTAAGCTGACTAAGTGCCTCGGTAATCAAATCGCCGAGTGTCGCACTTTCAATTTGGTAAATAAATGAAAAAGACATTTTTCCGACTCATCACTTGAATCAACATATACCGGCATTCCTATTCAAAACATGAATCCAGAAATGCCCTTATATTTAAAGAATGTATTTGGAAATATTTTAATAATGTCTTTCTTTGTTGTGTATCAACAACATAATCAATGAACAGTCCGCGGCAGAAAAATTACATTCGCAATTGAAGGCCGCGCAGCGGGAACCCGTGTCGCGACAAATGCCGTAAACGAATTCTACATATCAAACCCAATTTCTTTTCACATGTTTTTGGAAATTACAGTATAATTTTAAGATATTACTAAAATAGCACGATGCTGCCCCCTATTTATTGAAAGCATAATCAACATTTACATTGCTCTTATGGAGATTTCTAAGCAACGATTAATTTTATTTATCATTTATTTTAGATTAATCTATATAATACAACATGTTTATAATAATTACTTCAATAAATTAAAGCAATATGAAGAAGAAATAATGTTTTATATGGAAGTATTGCACGGATTTATGTGTTCATTTAAGAGTATTCCATTATTTGATTTATATATAATTTAAGAAACATTTAAAAAACAGAATAGTTTCAATTTATTCACAAAGCTTTACTGTGCAATATGTATAATTTTTAAAGCTCTATTTTCATTATTGTGGAAGATTGATCGTTGTTCGTTCTTATGGCCAAATAACATGTGAGTTTCCGACCTTAAGGTCCCCTGAGTCGATTAAGATCATTTTTTAAAAAGATGCCGGGGTGTTAAAAAATAAAATATTCCGACCATTTCTCTGTGTTCCGCCACCTTTTCTTTTAGTAAATAAAAAATTATGATGTGTTCACCATATATCGGCGTATCTACCGTTATGAGTTTATGTATAATTAATATTTAGACGCCACAAAACTGTATAATTCATAATTAGAGCTACAACACTGTCAATGTGTCCATGTATGTATGGAATCATTTATTGCTAATGAAGGACCCTTCCGGCCGCGATTCGAACCCGTGACTTTATTGCTCGTGGGCAGTATCTTTGCGCATTAGGTCATCGAGGCAACGATAGGCTAGTACTTTAAGATACTTTAAGATTCTAAATAAAGGCACGATTTAAAGAACTTATTGTAACAGGTGTCCTCCGTTTCCGTTTCTGTTTATCCGTAAATACAATATTTTCTTTGTAATAAAAGTGAAAATAATTGAGTTATCTTAAATGTTTCATATATTTTTTTAGCGATGAAGCTCGATCCTTGGGTTTCACCGTGCTGGTTGACATGCGGGGAGCTACTTGGTCAACTGTGAAGCCCATCCTCAAGGCACTACATGAACACTTCCCACCTGGAGCTGTGCACCAAGCTTTAATCGTGAAACCCGATAACTTTTGGCAGAAACAGAGAACTTCACTTGGATCACATAAGTACAAATTTGAGGTATTTTGCTACAACAATTCAATAATTTTTGTAATATCATCATTAATACAGCAATGGGACTAGTCTTTAGTTTATTAACTGTTACGCAATTCTTTGAAAATAATAAAAGTGATGTAAATAAAAACAGTAACATAATATACAGAGAGTTTTATGTAACACCGAACATTTTCATTCAATACAATTTGACACCTTTAATTTTTAAGTTATGTGTAAATTGGTTTGCCTATATGACCATTACAAATTGTAGCCAATCAATCGCAATTTATGCCTCAACTTGTAGATACAGGGAGTTTTTATTTCAAGTATACATGTCTCAATTACAGCGTATATGCCGTAACTCTTTAGATAATCGTTGTTTTTTTTTTAAAGAGTTTAATTTGAAACTTTAAATGAGTGTGTTCCACTCCCAGACTAAGCATGGAGTAAAATTTCAAGTTTAGAGAAGCCTAAAAATTTGGTTTGGTCGCGTAGCGCGAAGCGCGGAGCGGCCAAACCAAATTTTCAGGCTTTTCTAAACTCGAAATTTTACTCTATGCGCCACCGGTACAAAACACTAACTTATTACGAAGTTTAAAACACACCACTAAACTTTACATTGAATCAGTGTTTTGTACCGGTGGCGCATGAAGTAAAATTTCGAGTTTAGAAAAGCCTGAAAATTTGGTTTGGCCGCTCCGCGCTTCGCGCTACGCGACCAAACCAATTTTTCAGGCTTTTCTAAACTCGAAATTTTACTTTATGCTTAGCCTGGGAGTGGAAACACTCGTTTAATGCTTCAAATTGAGTTCTTTTACTAAACCGAGCGTCGGAAAATGTACAACGTATGCATATGTATACTTAAAACATACATAAAACATAACATAAAACTCTCTGTAGATATAGAACCATATGAATGAGAATGAAATATGCTTATGCTCAGTCTGGGAGTTAAAGACACTCGTTTAGTTTTTCCAAAATTTTTATGAATTTTCAGTTTTACTTAATTTTTAATGCTTTTCGTGAATTTCTAAGATTTCCTCTAATTTTTAAAATTCTGATGGTTTTCCTGAATTTAATAAATTTTTGTTAATTTGAAAAATGTCCATACTTTTCATAAGTTTAAAATTTTCAAATTCTTGGCAGTTTTCATGAATTTACTAAATATTCTTTAACTTAGAAAATGTAAGTTTTTCATGAAATTCTAAGATTTCCAAAAATTTAACGATTTTCCTGAATTTCTTAAATTTTTGGTAATTTAGAAATATATATTATATACAGGGTGTCCCACGAGATAGTAGACACGCAATATCTCATAAACGGTTAATAGTACAAATATGAAATTTTAAACATTTAAATGGCTCAAAATGGTAATTACTTCTGTACCATTAGATTTCTTTTCCAACTCTTAATTTCCGAAGAAATGATACCAGCTTTAAGTGGGACACCCTGTATATCTATATATTTTTTTTAAAGATAATTGAAAGAGAAATTTAATGATTCCAAATTATATGGGGCTTTATTGAAAGATAATGCAGTAATAATTAAATTAAATAATCATTGTCGCATTAATTGACAAAATAATATAGGAACAATATATGCGAATTTCCAATTTTTATTAATTTTCAAAACTTTTTCTGAATTTTTTTGATTTTCTTTTATTTTACAACTCTTGACAGTTTTTGTTAAATTGAATTTTTAAAAATTGGACGCCAATCTCGATTTTTTTCAAGATTTTCATTAATTTTAAAAATATTCATGCTTTTCACGAATTGTCAAGATTGTCGTTAATTTTATGAATTTTATAAGATATTCGCGAATTTTAAAAATTATAGCGATTATTCGTGAATTTCCAAAATATCCGTTAATTATCTAAATATTGTATTTTTAATAGATTTCCGTTATCTTCCAAATTCTTGACAATTCTCGCGTTTTTCTTATTTTTTTGATAAATGTCCAAGATTTCCACTGATTTTCAAAATTTTCATGTTGAAACAATGTCAAGAATATTTCTAATATTTCCTCGATTTTTTAAATATTGACGCTTTTCGTAAGTTTCCAAGAATTTTTTATCAAATTTTATTAAAATTCATGATTTTAATTTTTAATGGAATAAAGTCATAATTTATATTTTCATTTTCATTTAAGTATACTATTATATATTCTATAAGTATTCCTTTACATATTCCATATAAACATTTGTAAAGTCATTCAACATGAGAACAAACCTAAGTAGTATATTTTGAACTTTACAATATTTCAGTGTTTATACGGCTGGCGTATGAAAACTCTAGATTTTATAACGTATAAAACATTGAAGTTCAAATTTTGTGTATTTGAACTTCGCCATAACTCAATGTTTTATACGTCTGGGGCATGAATCTTTCATTGGAATATCACGGAACCAGATATTTAGATTTTCAGAGTTAATAACAAGTTATTAGGTTAGTTGTTGTTGTTCCTAGAATTTTGTTATATCCTTTGTTGTTTTAGCTAACGACATCGTTTACTATTTTATATCAATTTTTAAAAATTACCTAAACTAGCCTCAACCCGAATATTAGGAATATACGCCCGCATTGATGTGTTTGTATTGAAGTACCGAATAATATTACGTTTACTATGAGCAGATGCCTCATTTTTTTTTCTAAGAATTTTTGATCATTTTCCCAGAATTGCTAAGTAACGTTAAAAACGCCCGATATCTCCTAAACTAATCAAGTTAGCCATGATCTGGTAATGCCATTGCAATTGTTATCTCAAAAAAGTGTATATCAGATTACTTCTAACTCTTGAGGTTACTGATATGCCCTATAAAACATCTAATTCCGGCCAACTTGTATAGCCAACTATCAAAAACTATCTTAAACTATCAAATGCGCTTATGAGATATTGCTAAATTTGAGGGGTCTAAAAGTAACCGAATTTTACAGATAAGGCCGTGTTGAGGAATGATTTTACTTTTTTTTTAACGGAATAATACTTTCGATAAATTACCTATAAATTGCTTATTGCTAAAAAGTTTAGATAGACGGTTTTGTATATAGACCACGCATTTAATTTATTCAATTCAGTAACAGATTTTGATATTTTGTTTAGACAAATATGATAAGCCTGGAAGCCTTGCCGAAAATAATAGATACCTCACAGCTAACTTCCGACCTGGAAGGGACGTTGAGCTACGACCACTCCAATTGGCTGGAAACCAGGCTGGCCGTGGAGGAGTTTTCCTGTGAAGCGGCCGATCTGATTGACAGATTAGACGATCTTCAAGAGGATCTAGCCAGGAACGACTTCGCCGAAGACGTCAGCGGTGCGAAACACAAAATCGATCTGCACAATGAGATGAAGAATAAAATCAAAAAAGTACCTGTGGAAGACGTTAATACACTAGGTAAGTAATTAGAGTAGAATTCACGAGAGGTGTCCTATGGTTGCAGATTTTAAATCTATGTTTCAACACTTCTTAGAGGAATTTGTGCTTAACAACGTATGCTCTTAACTAGGGTATTCAATAGAATAGTAATTTTAATTTGAAATTAAATGTCACAGAACACCTCTCGTAAACTGGACTATACCTATTTGAACCACAACATTTTGTTCTAAAGTTAACCATGCTGTATTTGTTGACATTTGAGGTTTTATTTATCATTTTTGTTTATGGCCAACTCTAAAACACATCTTGTGGTGTACACGTTACATAGTGTTTTACCCATTCTCTTCCTTTTCACAAAACCACAGCGAATACTCATTATTTTCAGTTGGACTATTATTTTGGAGTTTCAATAAAATTTGTAAATAAAACACTTTTTACTTTGTTTAACCACTGTATTTTGCACTTAATTTGTGACTATAGTTTTGACTATCTAGTAGTCATTATTAAACTTAAAGTAAATAAAAATTACATGTTAAATACTATTTATACGACTTCGAAGAGAGGGGTGTACAAGTACCAAAAAGTGAACGCCTACAACACAAAACAGTTCAATAAAATTATTTAGTGCATAGTCAGTTAATATCACTTAATATTGTTTACCTTTAAGCCGACTAGATATCTTAATCAATTCGGTCCATTGTATCGGCGAATCAATTTAAAGTTAGTGATCTCCGGCGTGATCGCCGGGAAATTGCACATTAATTAACCTTTGATCCCGCATTAGCAAATAGGTGTGGGTTTCATTGATTAGCGCTTCGGCGTCGCCACAGAAATGAGCTCCTGTAATTCGCAGTTAATGGGTTTATAAACAAAAATGTCCGCTCCTATAACACTGGAATTAAAGTTGTAAACTTAAAATGTTCTGAAGGAAATTTCCGTAATTCTCCGAATGTCCGGAATTACCGCACTATTTTAAGTTTCTTTAACTTTTGCTCTAATATGATTGAGACGTTTCTGTTCGTGTAATGCTCTCTGCAATTGACGGATTTTATTAAACAACTCAACATTTTAATGGATTGATTTTTTTTTTATATTTTCGTTGAAGTTAAACTCATAATATTTTTATAGTAAATCAACACTCTAATGATCTCGTGTCTCACGCGTTAAGTGAAATGTTTGACCATAATGATATCGCTATAACAATGTTTGAAATTATTTTTTCTAATTAAAATTGATGTATGTGCGTTTCTTAAATTTTACGGTAAATCAGTGAGGGTCAATTTTGGCTGGTTGTGTGTTTCTGGGATACGAGATTGCGCAGAAATAGCAAAATTACAGAAAGTAGTTTTGACTGTGTATTGGTTTATAGTGCCTGCCGAATTTTATCACAACAAATAATAAATATGATGAGTGCGAATGCATGAATGGGTATTGAATTACAGAAGACACAAGTAAACTAGATAAATATTTCCGATTTTAATTTTTATCGACATACATACAACTGTAAAACGAAACAGATGCCTTCACAATTAATGATTTTAGTTTGATATTCCATATGAGTATATACATGGAGTTTTTCTTTAAAGTATGCGTATTCTAAATTCAGATTATTTTCTTTAAATATTTAGATATTCGTTGTTTTTTAAAAGAGTTCAATTTGAAACTTCAAACGAGTGTTTTCCACTCCCAGACTAAGCATAAAGTAAAATTTCGAGTTTAGAAAAGCCCCGTGAAAATTTGTCGAGGGTCGCGCAGCGACCCGAGACAAATTTTCTGGGCTTTTCTAAACTCGAAATTTTACTTTATGCGCCACGCGTATATAACACTAAAATACTATGAAATTTGTATATTTGAAACTCACTTGAAATCAGTGTTTTATACGCCTGGTGCATGAAGTAAAATTTCGAGTTTAGAAAATCCCAGAAAATTTGTCTTGGATCGCTGGGGTCGACCCTGGACAAATTTTCACGGGGCTTTTCTAAACTCGAAATTTTACTTCATGCTTAGTCTGGGAGTGAAAAACACTCGTTTAAAGCTTTAAATTGAACTCTTAAAAAAACAACGAATATCTAAATATTTAAAGAAAATAATCTGAATTTAGAATACGCATACTTTAAAGAAAAACTCCATGTATATACTCATATGGAATATCAAACTAAAATCATTAATGGTGAAGGCATCTGTTTCGTTTTACAGTTGTATGTATGTCGATAGAAATTAAAATCGGAAATATTTATCTAGTTTACTTGTGTCTTAGCTTATGCACATGTTTACCTAAAATAAAAATTCCCTGTATTTATATTGTAGACAAACAGTTAAATTCTGGCAACATAAAATTTATATCTATGTTATTTGCAACTACATAAGTGATTTAAATGATTACTAATAAAAAATCAAATATCATACGTGACTGTCGCGTTCTGCACTCCTTAATTTGGTAAATTGCAATAAAGCACACAAAAGGAATAGATGCGAACACGAGAGGAGGTCTACTCTCTAAGCTGGGTAGGCAACACTTCAAGCTGAGTAGGCTATACCGCCGCGCGTGGTACAAAAAATGAGAAATTACAATAACCTAATTCGAACTTTAGACGCTAAGCCGACTAAGTGCCTCGGTAATGAAGTGTCGCACATTCAATTTGGTAAATAAATAGAAAAAGAATTTTTCCGAGTCATCACTTGAATCAACATATACCGGCATTTCAGATTCCTATTCAAAACAAGGATCCGGAAATGCACTTATATTTAAAAAATGTATTGGGAAATATTTTAATAATGTCTTTCTTTGTTGTGTATCAACAACATAATCAATGAACAGTCCGCGGCAGAAAAATTACATTCGCAATTCAAGGCTGCGCACTGGGAACCCGTGTCGCGACAAATGCCGTACACGAATTCTACATATCAAACCCAATTTCGTTTTACATGTTTTTGGAAATTACAGTATAATTTTAAGATATTACTACAATAGCACGATGATACCCCCTATTTATTAAAAGCATAATCAAAATCTACATTGCTCTTGTGGAGACTTCTAAGCAACGATTAATTTTATTTATTATTTATTTTAGATTAATCTATTTAATACAACATAATAATTAATAATTACTTCAATAAATTAGAGCAATATGAAAAAGAAATAAAATTTTCTATGGAAGTATTGCACGGATTTATGTGATCATTTAAGAGTGTTCTATTATTTGATTTATATATAATTTAAGAAACATTTTTTTGAAAAAAGAATAGTGTCAATTTATTCGCAAAACTTCAATGTGCAATATGTAAACGTTTCAAAGATCTATTTTCATTATTGTGGAAGATTGATCGTTGTTCGTTCTTATGGCCCAATAACATGTGAATTTCCGAGCTTAATCAAAGAGTGGAAGACACTCGTTAGACAATTCACAAATTGCCTAACTTTAATTACATACAGTCAGTACACATTAAAATTTTGTGATAATGGTCATTGTAGTAATGACCATTATCACAAAATTTTAATGTGTACTGACTGTATGTAATTAAAGTTTTTTTTTCAAAACTGTCGGACAATGTTAGTGTCCATCATTTTAATAACCCCGTGTCTAACGTACTAAGTTAAATGTTGGTATATAATGATATAGTAGTAAAAATGATTTATTTTTCTAATTAAAAATGGTGTGCGTTTTTTTTAATTTTTCGGTAAATCAGTGTTCTGCGCGCCTTACACAAGAAGAAAATATTTTCAGCCCTATTAATAGATATTGGCATACAGCTTTAACAAGGTTCTAAGGATGATATTAACATTATCGGATTAATAGAACGTAGTTTTCGTCTTAGACATTGAGGTTATCTCCAAGACTAAAATTGTTATAACAAAATATGGTTATTTAGAATTTATTTAATAATGCTATAAATCGTAAATGTACATACCTGATCAGTATATTTAGAACTGCACATCAAATTAGTGTTTTATACGCATGCTATTGTGCTATTCAATAACATAAAAATATATACAGGGTATTGATTCGATCAGGTATAAAAGGGATTAAACATATAAAACTACATTTATACATTTTCCTGCTTCCAGGGCCATTTTAGTTTAAAAGTACAAGAGCAAACAAAAAATAACAAAATAAACCTACGTATTAAGGTCGCTATCCGACGCTGTTTACTACTTTTAACAATTTTTTAAAATCGGAAAATTCAAGAAATTACCCTAAACTAACAAGGCATCATCGATTTAGATATTGAAATGGTGTATATTTCTTTAATACGGGGAATTTTTCTTTTAAGCAATACATTTGCAGATGCTGTAAATTTTCCGACATTCGTTGTTTTTTTAGAGTTGAATTTGAATCCTTTAACGAGTGTTTTCCACTCCCTGACTTAGCATGAAGTAAAATTTTGAGTTTAGAAAAACCTTGGTTGCTCCGCGAAGCGGAGCGGCCAAACCAAATGTTCAGGCTTTTCTAAACTCGAAATTTTACTTCATGCGCCACGCGTATAAACTCTGATTTTAAGTGAAGTTAAAAATATACGTCTTTAGCCTGCTTTAGTACCATGTTATGAACTTTACAATAGTTAATTGTTTTACACTCATGAAGTAAAATTTCGAGTTTAGAAAAGCCTGAAAATTTGGTTTGCGACCAAACCAAATTTTAAGGCTTTTCTAAACTCGAAATTTTACTACATGCTTAATCTGGGAGTGGAAAACACTCGTTCAAAGCTTCAAATTCAACTGTTATAGAAAAACAACTCATATCTTAACACTCACAGTTGATTGATTCATTTTGGGAAATCGGTACATAAAATTTGCATATACCGGTCGTTTAATTATTTATCGCGCTCACAATTGGGATTTCGTAAATTAGTAGAGATTGGTCAAATTAGACAAGAGTTTAAATTTTTATTACTAAATAAAACTACGTTAACAAATATTAATTAAAATAATTTGTTTTTAAAATATGGCGAAACAAAAGTGGAAATGGAGATCATTCTAATTTTCAAATCTTTGATTCGGTTGGCGTTCATTTTGTGGTATATCTTTGTGACTATAATATTAAAACACTTAATTTTGTTTTACTACTTTAATATTACCTTTTACAATAAATATATATAAATAGTGAAACTAAGCAAGCGTTTTTTTGATTTATCCATTATTATTATTAATTCAAAATGTTTCACTAAGTGATAAGTAAGATAACAATAAAACACTTTTAACTTTGTTTATACAACACTTTTTTATTTCACGTGACAGTTTGGCAGTTTCAGCAACTTAAGCTTGCCATTATCAAACATGTTTGATAAGCTAAAGTTGCCGAAAAAAGTGTTATACCAAGTTAAAAGTGTTTTATTGTAAAATTAACATGTAGAACGAAGTAGAAACCTACACAATACAAAATATAATAAGTAGAAGGTTACTCAAGAAATAATTATGAATATATAATTTCAACTTCCAATTCGATGTACAAAATTAGTTAATAATTACAAAGAATAAACCTTTACTTGAAAAAAATTATAATAAAAATATGTTTAAAAACTCCACACTTAGTTTAGGCTGCGCAAAGATTAATTATCTCAACAGTGAGTAAGATGCTTTTCTTTAATGCCCCTTCGGCGATTCTAGCCCATTCGTAAAAATGATGAATGAAGGCGGGTGTTCTTGAGGGTATTTATTTTCAATTTTTATAATTTTTTAAACTCGATAAAAAAATAGTAAATTATGTCCAATTTTAACTAAATAGCGATCTAAATACGTAGGATATTTTTCCTATTTTTTTTTATATCTTGGTATTTTTCTTCTAAATTGACCCTGGAAGCAGGAAAATGGATCGCGTCAACACCCTGGTGTTCCATTTGAAAGAATGCAACTTTATATCATAACTCGGAAATTCAAGGTCTGAATAAAGAAATCTAGTACGCCACTGCATTTCACGGCGAAAACTACACTAATAACTGTTTTTTGTTTGTTTATTTTATAGTTTTAAGATAGACATATTTTAAAGCAGCCAACAATTAAAACACGCCTAAAATCTTCCAATGAAGTTAGCCATGATCTGTTAACGCCATTATTAATATCTCAGAAAAAGAAGTCATGACGTGTATATCAAATTTTTTCCAACTCTTCAGGTTACCAAGATATCCTATGAAAACATAGAATTTGGACCACCCTGTACACGGAGGATTAATTGTTGTACTTGAAATAAAAAGTTGGGAGGGTTTCACTTTATTGTTGAACAATGCAACATGTTGCGCCACACAGTGGCTTTATCAGGCAGATGAATAATTATGTTCAACAATAAAGTGAAACCCTCCCAAATCAGTTGTTTTTATTCTATTTGTTAAAATAGAGTTCATCATGTATCCGGGCCATCAATTAAATAATTAATTAAAACATTAAAAGTGCGATTATACAGGGTGCCCGTATTCGTATCAAATAACCAAGATCCCCATACAGAATGTATGGGGATTTTGGTTATTTGAAGAGATAGAGAGTTGGTTAAATTGGGGCAAAGTTGCGTATTTTAGGGCTCAATAATAATCTAAAAACAAATTTGAAATATCTTCTTTTCGTTTTTAAGATATTGTCAAAAAAAGTATTTTTTGAAATTTCGTTATTTATTTTTTTCAATCAAAAACCATTGAATCCAGACATTTACAACTTTCACATTATAGAGGCACCTTTTAACGACAAATCTAGTAACATATTTTATTTTAAGATAACTATAACATTTACTCAGGGACCATAGACAATTTTGTTTTTCTTATGGTCGCCATTTTAGATTTTCATATTTTTTGGAAGAATATTTTTTTCTGAATTCAATGATGTATCAAACTTATAGTTTATTGTACATTTTATATGTAAAATTTTAATCTTTTGTTTTATGTAAAGAGTGCCTTGGAAACAGTTAAGTTACTCACTCATTTAACAACTCCTAGGACCCATAATTGTTGTTAAAATACATCACTAGTTGTGATATATTTTAAACTAACAAGTGTCTTCCACTCCCAGACTAAGCGTAAAGTAAAATTTCGTATTTAGAAATGCTCCGCGTAGAAAATTTGATGCGCGACCCTCGACAAATTTTCACGGGGCTTTTCTAAACTCGAAATTTTACTTCATGCGCCACGCGTATAAACCACTGTTTTACAGTAAAGTTAAAAATATATAAAGCTTAAATATGATGGTGATCAATATTTATTGAGACGTAGTAAAAATGGAAAAATTACTTTTTTGTAATAAAAGTACAATAAATTTAGTTTGTGCAACTTTTCCATATTATTGATATTTAGGTCATCATATCTTTAACGGGGAAAGTGCTATGATGGACACATCGCCATTTTTTTACTTTCAGTTTTGTGTGATAATCGATACTTATTATTATTACAAAAGATTGACAGTTATTAAATAATTTTGACTGCTAACAATGATTGACTGCTGTCAAGATTTTATTGATTATTAGATATGACGTCATTGTTTCCTATGCATTTTTTGTAAAAAGACAATATTATAATTTTAAATATCAAATCTAAAATAAATTATGAGTGTGGTACATCACTGAGTTCAGAAAAAAATATTCTTTTGAAAAATATGAAAATCTAAAATGGCGCCAATAAGAAAAACAAAAGTTGGCTATGATCCCCGGGTAATTGTTATAGTTATCTTGAAAGATATATTCTACTAGATTCCTTATTAAAAAGTACCTGTATATTGTCAAAGTTCTAAATGTCCAGATTCAGTAGTTTTTGAATGAAAAAATAAAAACAAATTTTCAAAAAATCAGTTTTTTGTTGATATCTCGAAAACAAAAAAAGTTATTTCAAAATTGTTTTCAGATTATTGTTATGCCCTAAAATACGCAACTTTGCCCCAATTTAACCGACTCTCTATATCTTCTAATACCCGAGATCCCTATACATTCTGTCGAAATACGGACACCCTGTATACGCAATCTACAACAAATTAGTCTTACAAAGACTAAATCAAACACTCATTGAAATATCTATTTCCCGAGCTAATACCCTGATTTAGGTCAAACAGCAAACATTTATTGTATGATTCAATGTCCGTCAAGGTATTAGCTCGGGAAGTTGTTTTAGTCAGTGTTTGATATAGTCTTTGTAAGACTAATTTGTTGTAGATTGCGTAAAAAATTGCACTGTTAATGTTTGAAGTGTTCTGCAACCAAGCATTGGCAATTTTATTTATGCTTATAATTAATTGTTCTTGTTGAATCATACAATTTTCCTTCTATCCATTTTCTTATTGTTGCAATATTCGAAGATGGGGGTTATAAAGAATCGTTCATCGAGATCGTTTCGGAAGGAATGTAAAGACAATACGTGATCGTTTCGGTCTCCGTAAACAACAGTCGAAACGACTTCCCTTTTGCCGCAGAATATTCCTACCACTACATTTAAATGGTCGCATTATCGATAACAACAATTGTTATTGGCGACAAGAGACTTTTTTGTATTCCTATGCGATTTTAAATTGAATTTATGCAGCGTAATAATCGTTTCCCCTTCGGGTGTATTGTTTTATTTTATTTTCACGGCGATAACTCCTCAATTTTAATATTCAATTCAGATGGTTTGAACAACAGAAATAACATGTTGATTGTGTTTTATTTCTCTACCTGGAATAATTGAAAGTCTATAGAAAGGGTCGGTGTACAAAGGGCAGTTTGCAAAATTTAAAATGAACCGATAACCATAATTTACAAAAACAAATAGTTGAAGTTGATACCACAGTCATAAAGCACTCAATAGAACAGAGAATTAACGGGTTTTAGAGGGTTTAGCACTCACAAATCATATTTCATATATTTCAATCTGCTCAAGAGATTGTTTTGCGAAGTTTTTAGATAATTATAGTTAATTTTTAAAGCCTTAAAACAATAATGGTGATTGTTGAATATCTTTCGACCATTTTCAGTAGAGATGGGTAACTCCTGAGCGAATCAACTCAAAGAGAGATGTCAGTGAAGTGCTGGTGAGCCAAGTGACTCAGTTCGCAATATGTAGCTCTTTTTGAGCCATGACTCATTTTGATTCGCCCGCTCTTCTAGAGTGAATGTAGATTCGCGATGTATTAACAGATCATGATTTTCATGCGGCTAGTAGATCAACCGGCGTCTCTTAGCCTAGTTGAAAATGCACTTTTTATTTTTTGCATTTGTACACTACTCAATTGATTCCTAAAAAATAAATATTTTTCACGACAATTTCTAAACCTGCGCTATTCGTTTATTTGGATTGAGATTTTCCTCTTCTTAGTTCACAGATACTGCAATTTAAAATATTATAAGCAAACGCCGTTGTTTACTATCTAGTAAACATTACAAGTTAAATTTTCTTTCGTCACGTTTTTGTAACCAAAATTGTAAATTTAATAAGAAGTGTTTGTTATTTTAGTAAGAAAATAGCTATCGTTATATTTCTATCATGTTATTGCAGCATCATCGATTCGAATTACGACGCGTGCGAATGGAGTTAAATAAACCCATTGAGTTGGCGAATCGGCACTAAAAGAGCCACAGCAACTGTTGAATTCGACTGAGCTAGCTCATTCATCGAGATCCAACTCCGCGGTTCAAAGTTGGATCGCGATGATTACGACGGCTCTCGATCTAACTGAACTAGCTCGTTTTACGGAGCTCTTGAATCCGACTGAGCTATAGCTCATTCATCGGGATCCAATTCTGAGGTTCAGAGTTAGATCGCGATGTTTCCGTGCTGAATGTATGTGTTTTTATAGGCGCGCACACGTATTCAATATATTTAAACACGGTGACCGAGTGGGCAGAGACCCTGCCCAGAGAACCACAGGTCGCGGGTTCGAGTCCCTTCTGGTGGAATAATTTATAAATAATAAATGATTCTATCCGGGTCCATAGATGTGGTGTGAATGAGTTTGTGTTGTTTCAGGAGTAAATGGTTATTCATAGAAAATTAGATTTGGTTAAAAACATAGAAAAGTTAAATAAATATAAATAGACTTGAAGTGTAATTGCACGAAATGAATTCACTCTTACTTTTTTATATAAATTATGATTAAATTATTGCAAAAAATAATTAATCACCGCGTGGCTTAATTCAATAAGTTGGCGAATCAGATGGATCTCTAAGAGTCAGATCGCTAGCTCATAACTGAGTTATGTAACTTTTTTGAGCTGGCTCACTAAATCAGCTCTTTAAAGTGAGTCAGATCTTGTGAACCACCTCACTGAAAAGAGCCATTTCGCACATCTTTAATTTTTAGGCAATAAAAAGAATATTTTGACAATTTATTGCAATAAACGGAAATATCTGTTACATTTTGTTAAAGAATATAACTCACGACCTCGGCTAATTCTTTGAACCTCTGTAATAAATGTCCAACTCTTTTAAGTTTAGAAAAAAAAGGCTTTTAGAAAAGTGGCGAATTTAATTATTTGAGTGCAATGATTGTGATAAATGTTACAAAAGAAATGTCTCTTTGAAGTATTCATATCCCGAAAATTGCAGCGTTTGGTAAATTTGCAAGAACTCGTAGCTTTTATAAAAACTTCTAATTTAAAGCTTCTTTGATTACGCATGAAGTAAAATGTCAAGTTTAGAAAAGCCTGAAAATTTGGATTGGTACGCTACGCGACCAAACCAAGTTTTTAGACTTTTCTAAACTGAAATGTGTACTTAATGCTCAATGAAGGAGTGGAAACACTCGTTAAAAACTTCAAATTTAATGCTTTTATAAAATCAATATATACTTAAAAGAAAAAAATCCTGTAAAGGCCAAACTCTTGAGAATTTGTTGGAAAAGATTCAAAGAACTTCAAACATAAAAACAGAAAAATCCGCTTTAGCTAACTATAATTTAACACGTTGATCGCCGCGCAGCATTCACTTGTGTCGCAGTTATATTTGCATTTAGGTCCCGTGGCATGTACCTTGTGCCGCAGCTAGAAATAACTTTTAAAAAATCCTGGCATGCTACCCATGCCGCGGAACTAGTATGGCCTGAACGTTTAAAAATGGTTATTTAAATTTTTGCTTTATTATTCTGTTAAAATTAATAATATTTGTGTAATTGGAACAAAAACTTAAGCAGCGGCCTGAGGTAATATTTTTATTTTTATGAAGGTGGCGATCAGCGTGTTAAAAACAGGACATTAATTTGTAATATTAAATATTAAATTAATTTAGTGTTACAATAATTGATAATTTATTCAAATTAAAATGTCGTAAAAAATGTTTTCTTGTTCTTTAAAAAACATTCTGATTTTCATATTTATCTTTTGTTGTAGACCATATCGACCCTCCTGTTTTCCATAAACCGAAATTTCCAATGCGTCCAACTGATACTATTACATGTTCATAATGATGTTGTTGGCAAAGTATTTTCCATTTCCCTTTACTAGATCTATTTAATAATCACGATCATTTTCTATTTAGGTCGAAGTTTACTGAAAAAAGTTTGCGGCAACGACACGGGCCAGGGCGGCGGAGGGAGAGAATCGGATTCACCTAGCAGTAGTTCTTGCGATAACGACGTGAAATCTTTAGTCCTGCACAATTTAGAGGCTGTGCACACATCACACCAAAACTTATTGAAACTATGGCACCACAAGAAAATCAAACTCGACCAATGTTTTCAACTGCGATTATTCGAACAAGACTGTGAAAAGGTATGAACAACATTTGCGTTTATAATTAAATCAATGATAATCAAAATAAAAGACTTTTGTCGTCGTTTGCTTTAACTATTATTCAACGACCAGTATTTTCTACAGACGGTTTGTTTATCTCAACTATTTTAAAATATACATTTTCAATGACCAGGGCCCGTATTCACAATACCGATGCAATTTGTCATCGGTGAGAAGTTGCGCTGAAATGACGTCATTTTGGGAAGAATTTACCCAACCGTTTGGAGTAAAATGACGAAATTTCATCAGCATCGGTACTGTGAATTTTTGTTTAAACTCCTAATGGTCAGTAATTTGCTTGACTACACTGACTTATACTGTTAAAACACCTATGTGGCAGGTAAAGGCGCACCAGATCGTGCAATAAAAAAAATTGACTTATACTTTTAGTACTTATCACGTAAGATTTATCGAACAAATCATATAAAATTACACAACTAAAAACCAGGCATGGATCCACGATTAAATATAAATAAGATAATAATATTACAGACACTCAAACTTAAATAAATATATAATTTAGTTAAAATTATTAAACAATGTTTCCATCATAGTACTTTCACAGTGAAAAAAGGCGTTTCGGTTGTAAATCAATCGAAAAACGTTTAAATGCTTTAATTATTTCTTTCAAAAACAGTTTTTTTAAATGCTTAAAAACGAAGAGGGCTGCGACAAAATTAAAAATACAAATAGTGTGCATCTTTTAAATTTCTACAACTTTCTCTACAAATATTTTTCCATATTATCAATATTTACTAAATTATAAAAAAAAATCTAAAGGACGATAAGAGTAAAGTGCCACTTCTGGTTTCTAGATTTGGCCAAAAGCTTTTCAGTTCCTAGAATTGCAACAAAAAGCTTAGTTTATTGTGTCATGTTACTATCTCAAGTGCTTTAGTCTTACGGCACAATCGGAAAGACGGACAGACAGACGACCAAGCAGACGGACAGACAGACATTTTTCAAAAATGGTCTTAATCAACTCAGGGGGGCTTCAAAATGGATATATCCACTAGCGTTTTTCATTTGAAAATGTTCACGAAAACAATACCAAAGGGAAAGTATTGTTTACATATGGGGGATAGTAAACATGTTCTTTTTATGCTTTTTTATTGTGTTGAATAGTATGTAATGGCCTTAAGTAACCATATATATATATACAGGGTGTCCCATTAGTGCGGTCTCGGAAGATATCTCAGCTCTCGTTAAAGATAGAAAAAAAATGTTTTCACAAAATTTGCTTGATTTTAAGAGCTGCATAACCTAAAATTATTTTCAAATATACAGGGTGTCCCATTATTCCATACTTAATACCAACTTTGTTATTTTAAATGGAACACCCTATATATTATTTTTTTATTTGATCCGCCTTTAAATAACCTACACAAAGATATATCATTATCGGCACTTTAGGTAATTCGTTACTTAAAAAAACAAATATTTTTTGAAAATGTTGGCAGTTTTAGTACTTTACTTAAAAATTCACTGTGTTCGTATTTTTTAAGATACCAGTCTGAAATTTTACACACATATGCAGTAAAGAATGCTCTATCCATTGACTATAACACATTTTAATATTACTTATAAAACCTAGTAAAAAACTACCCTCGAATATTTAATATTTAAAATGTACATTACTTCATTTTTTTAAATGGGACATCCTATATTTTTTTATTTTATCAAATCCGCAATAAAAAATGCTTTATTTCTTGTATAACATACCCTATATCTATTTTCATTAGTTTTGGAGATATTAACATTTTTCTGTCAAATATGGGAAATTAGGTCACAATCAGCATTAAATTAGTCTTTAAAGGTTGTCTAACTTTAATGGTATTTAGATATTTCAGTTTTACTTTACTTTATTTATTTATGACATATTATAATTACATTTATAATATCAAAGTAAACAATATAAACAAATTTTGTCATTTTTTAATATATCATGAATGCAATAAAGGAGGCCATGAAAAACAATTGATAAAGTAAACAAACGTATTTATTTGACATACAGATAAATAAAGTGCTGTTAACACTATTATTAATATTATTGAATTTTTGATAACGCAATAATGAATTTTTCAAAAGAAGAATTAATAAAAATGACATACGTTTTGGGTACAAGTGAAGAAAATTGTTTTCTTGCAAGTCGAATATATGCACAAAAGTATCCAAATGCGGAACGGCATCCTAATGCAGCAGCGTTTGTGAGATTGAAGAACCGATTTGAAAGCACGGGAAGTATCATGTACCCTCTAAAATTAAAGAGAAAGAAAAGGACAACGAAAGAAGAGAATGAACATTTGGTAATTCAGTCCATTGTTGAGAACCCTCAAATTTCTTCCCGCCAGTTAGAAAAACAACTTGATATTCCCAAATCAACAATAAACAAAATAACAAAGAGATTCAAATTTCATCCCTATCACGTTCAGTTGGTGCAGGAATTAGGTGAGAATGATTTTTTAAAAAGATTGGATTTTTGTAATTGGGCGTTACAAAAACATCAAGTTGAACCGAACTTTTTTAACAATATTTTGTTTACCGACGAAGCGATATTCCATAGAAATGGTTTCGTTAATAGACATAATTATCATTATTACGATGACCATAACCCGAACCATATTGTTTGTATAGACCATCAACATAAATGGTCTCTTAATGTTTGGGCTGGAATTATTGGGAATAGGATTATTGGTCCGTATTTCTTTAATGGAAATGTTACTGGTGATACGTTTTTAAATTTTCTTCAAAATCAGTTCGAAACATGGTTGGATGAATTGCCGTTAAGGACGTTACAAAATGCATGGTTACAATTAGATGGCGCACCACCACACTATAGTCGACAAGTTAAACAATATTTAGACCAAATTTTTCCTAACAAATGGATTGGAAGAGGAGGACCAATTCCATGGCCAGCGAGGTCACCCGATTTAACAAAACTGGACTTTTTTTTATGGGGTGTTGTGAAGGAAGAAGTTTATAAAATACCTGCAACAACACAAGAGGATATGAAAAATAGAATTAGTAATGTTATGCGTGCCATTACTGTAGACAACTTAGTAAGTGTCAATCAAAGCTTCATACGGAGGCTTCAAGTGTGCCAAAACCAAAATAGGGGCCATATCGAACACTTAATATAATTATCAAATTCATTATATGCTAATCTGTTAATATTAATACGGTTTACTTGTTTCCATTGTCGTTATATTGTTTACTTTGATATTATAAATGTAATTATATTATGTCATAAATAAATGATTTGAAGTAAAACTGAAATATCTAAATACCATTAAAGTTAGACGTCCATTAGAGATTAATTAAATGCTGATTGTGGCCTAATTTCCCATATATGACAGGAAAATGTTAATATCTCAAAAACTAATAAAAATAGATATAGGGTATGTTATACAAAAAATAAAGCATTTTTCATTGCGGATCTGATAAAGTAAAGAAATATAGGGTGTCCCATTTAAGAAAATGAAGTTATGTACATTTTAAATATTAAATATTAGAAGGTAGTTTTTTATTAGGTTTTATAAGTAATATTATAATGTGTTATAGTCAATGGATAGAGCATTCTTTACTGCATATGTGTGTGAAATTACAGACTGATATCTTAAAAAATAAGGACACAGTGAATTTTTAAGTAAAGTACTAAAACTGCCAAAATTTTCAAAAAATATTTTTTTCTGAAGTAACAAATAACCTAAAGTGCCAATAATGATATATCTTTGTGTAGGTTATTAAAAGGCGGATCAAATAAAAAAATAATATATAGGGTGTTCTATTTAAAATAAGAAAGTTGGTATTAAGTATGGAATAATGGGACACCCTGTATATTTGAAAATAATTTTAGGTTATGCAGCTCTTAAAATCAAGCAAATTTGGTGAAAACATTTTTTTTCTATCTTTAACGAGAGCTGAGATATCTTCCGAGACCGCACTAATGGGACACCCTGTATATATATTTATGATTTTTTCTAGATGTTTGATTGGATATGTCACAATCGCGACGTATTCCTGTTAAATTACGTAGAAATCGGCCACACATACCTATTAGCGAAACAACTCCAGGAGGAACACCAGCACTTCACGATGAGCTCGATGAATGTCTACGTGAACATAAATAGGATACTTTCGGTGGCTTCGAGACTGATCGAGGGAGGACATTACGCGGGTTGTCACATCCGTTCGGTGGCGGGCCGTTTGGACAGGACATGGAAAGACTTTGCCGCCGGATTGGACGAACGGACGGCCGTGTTGGCGCTCAGCGTAATATTTCACCACAAAGCCGAGCAGTACGTGGACAATGTGCCCGCTTGGAACAGCGCCTGCGAAAACAGCAATATACCGTCGGAAATTATGCTGCTGGAGAATTCCATACATCAGCACCAGAATTTATACGAGTCCATGTGCCAGGCGTACACGGAGGTAAATGTAAAATAATTATATCATCGGTTTAAAGGTAAAAGTCATTAAGTATCGTTAAGTGTATATGGTGCTTAATGAGTTTTACCTTTAAATACATTTAATTACGTTTTTATTGTTTTCATTCAAATCCTCATCCTTATAGGTTTATAATTCATACCAATCGCTTTTAAACGGACTTGATGTGATGCTTCAGGTGTGCCATAATTTACCAGAATCACAAATCAATGGTTCTGATAGGATTACTATTCTTTCGAATGTATGATTTTTTTTTTATTTTTTTTGTTGCCATTACAGCTTTTGGTGGTGTCGTTGGATCTTTACACTAATCTTAGACCTTCTATTACGAGTTTTGACTTTTAAACATTTCACATGAATTAATGAATTATTAAATGTTACGTCATTGGGTACTATTTTCTTCAACACCCCGAATAAGACACCATATTTCCATAGTTATTAGTAAAAAAAGAAAAATTGTACAATACAAAAGAAACGTGGGTTTATGAAAAATACTGAAACTTTAGTTTTATGAGTTTTGAAATGTCCTTAATAGAATGCCTCGAGTCATTTTTTCAAATTTTCAGTTTTTAATTTTCGTCCAAAAACCGCCAGTGGACCTCGAGAGCTCGCGCTGACACACTGTGCGTTGTAAAGTTTGAAAAAGAGCGCAAAAATGTGCGCTTTGCCTATGCTTACAATAGTATACACACATTGCACTTAAATCAAAAGAGCAAAGACAGCCGCTGCTCTAGTGAAATTCATTCCTCCCACAGGGTGCGCATTTCTATGAGCACAGGCATAGAGCGTGATTTTCGCGCTCGTTCGCGAACATTACAACACTAATTTGACCAAAAACACAGCTCATCATTAAGGTTTTTCGAAAATATATTAATACAGGGCCTAACTTTAAGTAGGGTTGTAATTGAAATGCGTTGCACCAACAGATTTAAGCAATAGCGTATGTAAGTCATTCTTAGTTGTGCGAATAAATGGCAACGTAGCGTATTGGCTGTTGATTTGGCGAGAATTTTTATTTTAAATGTTCTCACCTGATTCGTGGAAAAATGTACGCCATTTATAAAGATAAGAATTTATTGTTTATAATCTACCATCCGTGTTCTGCCTCAACATATCTAATTTTGCAAAACTACATTTAAAAAAAAGCGAAAAACGCAGTGCAAACTATACCGCAGAAGAAAAACGTCTTGTATCTTCTCTTGTAGACAAATATAAACATATTGTAGAGAACAAAAGTACAAATGCTGCCAGTAATCTCCAAAAAAAATAACAATACTTGGTGTAAAATTTCATTAGAATTTAACGCAATGGCTGTTAATATACCGCGCGAGAAGTAGAAAGAATGCGGCTAAAAAACGGCAAGAACTGTACAAAATCGGGAGTGGAAAACCCAATACACCAGAGGTTAAACCAACGGACGACATTGTGCTTGGCATTTTAGCCAGTTAAACCGTTTCTGGATGTGAAAATGCGTTTAATGGTGATTTTGTTCAAGGTAAATGATACGTTTTATAATATTAGGTGTTTGCTAATAGATGATGGAATATTTTAGAGAAAAATGATACCATAGAAGATGTTTTCACTGAAAATGTATTCGAGGAACATTCAGCGTCAAACATTGATCATGTAAAAAGATCTTCGAATGCAGAACGAAACTGGAGTGCCCGAAGAAGACCAACAATAAATAAAAATAGAAGATGCAAAATTTTGAGGTATTGGAACTTCAAAAAAAATTAATAATGGAAGAGATATATCATAAAATGTTTTTATATCAATTAGAAAAAGACAAATGCAAAGAAGAAGTAGAACACAGACGTCGAATGTATGTCATAGAAGAAGAAAATGGGAAATGTAATTCTAAATAATAAAATATTGTTCATTTAACGTTATCATGTATAAAATAAACAGTGCAAAAAATATTCTAAAGTTTTAAATTAGTACAAATTTGAAAAATTTATTAAATAAATATGTTAACGAAACTATTAATTAATATTTAAATGTCTCTCACCTGATTATATGCGAGTTATACACTATACTTTGTTTACAACAGCAACAATATATAACACAACATTTATTGTATAATGTATTTATCAGAATTAATGTTGACAATTATATAAAATATTATTATAAGTATTATATTATAGTTGATATTATCTTAAGAGTACATAAATACTTCGAAACCAATGATTATGTTTCTGTTTTATTTAAATTTGTAGGAAGTTCTGTGTTCTCGTCTGTGTTGGCCACTGTAGGCGCTATTTTGGAATTACCTGCCTGCCTGATTCACTAATTCCCTAATTTACCGAGTCACTAAGTCACTGAATCACTGATTCACTGTTTTACTGATTCAATAATTCACTGATATTTTTAATTTAAAAAAAATTTTAATAATAATTTTTAATTTTTTATTATTAATAATTTTTAATTTTTTTAGTTTTAATTTTCAGTTTTGTTTTATAATAATTTCACAGATAAATGATAAAAAATTGCAGTATCATGATTTGAAAGTATAATAGGGTTTGTATCAAAACGCGAATAGCGTGGTTCAAAAACCACATTAAACCATTTATGCTACCCACAAAATTAAATAATGCACATATTATAAGATTGTCGTGAACAAAATAATGATCGATGAGATGTCTTCTATGATTAAAGTGATTGTTATTTTGACATGGCAGAATAGGAATATGACCATTTAAAATTGCTTGTTGAAGTTCATGTTCCATAATATCTTCTTTCATATTTAGTTCTGCTTCTCCTTGTAAACGTGCAATATTATTGTTTAATTTCATTCTACAATCATAAGCCATATTAGGGAATCTGCGTTTTCGTACACCAAATGTATATTCAATTTTCACCCTTGTGGTGATATGACTTCTATTATATTTTCTTTCTGCTTCAGTATTCACATTTAATAAAGAGAGGAACATATATATATATGAACAACAATTCATATATGCACTATCGCCTACCAAACATATTAAAATACGTGTTAACGCAACTTATATCTTCTTATTACATTCCACAACTGTTTTTTTAAAATATTATTACCAGTACTTAAAAGAATTCCATCTCCAAAGTCGCCTTGTTTGAACTGATATTTTAAATAAGAATTGTTAAACATAGTTGGATCATGGCTCGATCCTGGCCAGCGAGCAACAATGTTTTTCAACATTAAACTAGCACTGCATACTGCCTGAACATTTATTGAAAAATATCCTTTTCTATTTCTGTATATTTCGGCTTGATTTCCCCCTATACATTCGTATTTAACTTATGCAATTTAATTAAAAATATGTTTATACCTGGAGATGTTATTTTAACGTGTGTGCCATGTATAATGCCTATAATTCTTGGAAATCTATTTCGAAAAAGTTATTTTGTTCCTGAGCAATTTCCTCCGCATTTGTAGGCATAAGAATAAATTCTGTTGCCAATTGTGCAATTACTCTTGAAACTTTAGCTGCTATTCTAGAAATAGTAGATTTATCTACATGAATAAAAGCCCCTATACTTAGAAGATGCCCTCCCGTCACAAATGTTCTTAATGTTGATAATAACTGATTATTTGGACTGTTGGAATGATTTCAAAAATGTAATAGTTTACAACTCAATTACTTAACAATTTATATTATTAATTACTTGTTGTGCAGATATTCCAGTTGGTTTTCTACTATTTCCAATAAAAACATGGTTAACTTCTTGAATCGAAATCTTTTTAAAAACTCTTCGTCGGTGAACTTAAAGAAATAATTGGGTCTTACCACAATACTCTCTTGGTATCCTCTTTAATCCGTTATCAATTATATCTACGTTGTCGCATAATCTATGTTGTCTACGTTTAAATTCATATTGTATCAAAATAATGTTAAATAATGTTAGTCCTGGCAAACGGTGACTTAGGACTTGAGCATGACTTAAGCGATTTTTTTGACGTAAATCAGTTGGTGCAACACTTTACAACGCGGTTATGACTTTAGACACGGTGAAATGGGAGACACCCCATTTGAGCGGCAAACTAGACCAGAAGATCCCTTAATACATCTTTAACAGGAAATACACTGTGAACCCAAATGAGCAAACACAAACGAAAGACTACGTGGTATTCACAGATGGAAGCAAGACAAAAACAGGCTGTGGAGCGAAGGTATATTTGTAAGCTCTAAATATCCGCAAATATCTCCCCATAGAGAACCATGCTACCGCTACACAGACCAAAATCTACGCGATCATGGAAAGCGCCAAATTAATCTCAGAGAAGCAACTGAGAAACAAAACATAACAATCGTCACCGATAGCAAAGCTGCATTACTAGAGCTAAATAAGTTCAAAATAACATCAGAACTAATATACGAATGCGCAGAGACACTGAACATAGCAACGACACTCAACCGCATAACATTAACATGGACGAAAGGCCACAATATTAACGAGGGAAACAACAACGCGGACGAACTTGCGCACGAAACAGCATCCACAACAGCAACAAACTATGCAAAAGTAGGACTATCCCCTCGCTCCCTGGGTAGACACATGCGCGAATTCACCGCAGAAAAACACAAAACCAGATGGAAAAATCTAACAACGCGCGGCCAAACCAAGGCATATTTACCAATACCTGACCGCAAAAGACAAAGAAGTTCTAAGAACTCTCCAAGCAAAACCTTCGAACACTAACCGGATACATTACCGGACACTGTAGCTTCTAAAAGCACCTCGCAAAAATGGGAATCACCAACGATACCATATGCCGAGGATGCAACGAAGAAGGTGAGACAGCAAGGCACATACTTCACGAGTCTCCGGCCCTGCCAAAACTAAGGGATAGCATGTCAAAGAAAAAATATATGTGTTGTAATTTGTTTTATCAAATGTTCGTTTTAAATAAATAAAGTGTTTGTTACCATGGTTACATACCATAAACAAATAAATATGTGAAAAACTACATATGTTACACACCGTTGAAATCAGCGTTGAAAATGCAATTCAATGATATGCATATCACCACACAGGGTGTCAATTTGAAAACAAACCAGCCACAATATCTTTGGAACCGTAAAAGTTAGAGAAAGTTTTCCAAAACCGTTTCTAGGATATGGAGGGGGAACCATTTTGATCCACATAACAATCTTCTGCTACCAACCCCTTAGGCTGTAGCCAGCCTTGCCCATTTTTTTTTAAATGGCATGACCCCACTTGTGATATATCATTACAAAGGTCTTTCAAAATGCTAATCAGTGGTACCAACTAAAATTTTTATTGTTACATAAAAATGTAAAAAAAAATATTTTTATTTCATTGGTGTTTTTTGTCAACGTTTTTTTTATATTGCGGACAGGTGCAATTTATTCAGTTAATAATTGTATTCCATTGAACCAAGTTTTGTTATTATTTTGAGAGTTGTCCATATTTTAATAAAACAATAGATAACTCTGATAAATATTGGGTATTATTGTGTTTATCTGTGCTTTTTCATTTGTAATTTGTAAAAATAAATTATTATAAGACCTAATTTGACAACAATTTTAAAATCAAATAAATTTATTTAAATGTTTTTTTTGCATTTTTTATGTAACAATACAAATTTTAGTTGGTACCACTGATTAGCATTTTGAAAGACCTTTCTAATGATATATCACAAGTAGAGTCGTGCCATTTAAAAAAAATGGGCAAGGGTGGCTACAGCCTAAAGGGTTGGTTGCAGAAGATTGTTATGTGCGTCAAAATGGTTCCCCGTCCATATCCTAGAAACGGTTTTGAAACATTTTCTCTAACTGTTACGGTTCCAAAGATATTCTGGCTGGCTTGTTTTCAAATTGACACCCTGTATGTTCCCATTTAAAAAACAAAAGATATTTTTGAAACAAAAACTTATTGCCAGATAAATAAAACGCCATGACAGTTACTTTGGCACAGTTTTTACAGATTTAAAAAATATTCACTAATAAAGTAGATATGGACGATTTTCAAAAATCGCGATTTTCAGTTATTTTACGATAATTTAAACGTTTTTCAATTTTTAAAATGTTTCTTAGTGGAATCTAAATAAGCACATAAAACAGCAGAACTTTGTCCATTTAACCGAATCCCTACCATTAATAATAAGGAAGTTACTCATACTGTCCTAAAATAGGACACTTTGTATATGACTAAAATAATTTAAATTCAAAATCACTTGGTTTGATTTTTAATTTAAATCAGGGGTCTTCAAACTAAGATCCAGTTAATTGATAACATTTTTCAAAATGTTGACAAATTATCGTCATAATATTTCAAAATATAACATTTACGAAACATTTTAGTTTGGAGACTCCTGCTCTATAACATAGAAATGTATTTTAAGGAATTATTATACATTTTTCGGAACCTATATTCAAAATTATCGATTATAAACATTAGATATTCACACACGAGGCATTTCACTTAAAGCGGAAAGTCAGAAAGCTATATAATTTATTAAATTTATTTGTTTTCAAGTATCTTTATAAGGCCGAAGTGTATGCACGAAATTATTTTCTTGGGTGATGCCCAGTTACCGAGTGACAAAAGCAAAGAGTCGGGTATGGTGCATTTCTGAATCAAATACTCACATTATAGAGCTGTAGGTAAAGTAAGTTTAAAAACATTTTTATTTTAAATTTAATGCTGTTTCTCGTCATGCAATCAAAATTGAAATTTCAAAAAATTGTAAATATAAATTTGAAACTATTTTTTTTTTCAAATTTCTACCATTTTCATCTTCTTTGATTAACCCTAAAAATAGTCCTCGCATTAGAGAGAGACTGCTAGAAGAATTAGAGTATACTGGGGTGCGTTTCATTTTCAAGTGATGAAACGATCTAATTAGATTGATAGCAACATAAAAATGTTTCGAGATAGAGGACCAAAATAAATATTTCATTGCTAGTTATAGTGTCCTGTATTTTCAACTGTTAAAATTGTATTAAATGGGGTTTCAACTAAGGCTGGGAATTCGAATATTTGAATATCACATTTTTTAACATAAAATAAATTTTACTGATTACATTATTAATTAATTAAACTATTTGATGTGATTTGCAACTATACAGGGAACGTTTCTTTTAAGTATATGTATCCCGATGCATACTCTGTAAATGTTCAGGCATTCGTTGATTTTACAAAGGTATCTAATTTGAAACTTCTAACAAGTGTTTCCACTCCTTGATTAAGCATGAAGTAAAATTTCGAGTTTAGCAAAGCCTGAAAATTTGATTTAGTCACGTAGCGAAGAGAAGCGACCAAACCAAATTTTCAGGCTCTTCTAAACTCGAAATTTTACTTCATGCGCCAGGCGTATAAAACACTCATTTAACGTGAAGTTTAGCAGTATATTTTGAACTTCATAATATTTCAGTGTATTATACACTTGGCGCATAAAGTAACATTTGAAGCTTAGAAAAGCCTGAACATTTGGTTTGGTCGCTTAGCGCTACGCGGACAAACCAAATTTTCAGGCTTTTCTAAACTCGAAATTTTACTCCATGCTTATTCAAAGAGTGGAAACACACGTTAGAAGTTTCAAATTAAACACTTTTATTAAATCAACGAATGTCTGTAAATGTACAGAGTACACATCTTGTGCGTAATATAATACTTTTGTTTTAAATTTTAAGTATGTGTTTGAAGAAAACATGGGTATTTAATTAATATTTATTAATATGCCAACTTTTTAAATTTCTAATACAGTTTATTATAATTTGTTAGAAGTCACATTGAAGACATACTGTTAATTTTGAAAATAGTCAAAATTATTTAAAGCATATGTAAAGTTATTTAAATTAAAAACACTTGGGATTGTTTCATAAACTAAAACTTTGTTCCGACTAGTTTCGGTTTGTTAGACCATTTTCAAAGGAAGCTTTAAAAATTACATTTCTTTTTAAGCTAAACACAAATTTCCAAGATAATAACATTTAACATTTCAAGAATAAATATTCAAACAAATATTTTTTATATAAGTACAGTTTTATTCAATGAAAAAGCCTACACCTTACGTTTTACATTATAAATGTGGATTATAATTCAAGTATAGTAAATGTTTCAAATTTGGTTACCTACTGATACAGTTTAAAAAAAGCCAGAATCATTAGCAAAATACTGTCAAAATCGGGTTCAGTAGTTGTACGCTTTTATACTAAATAGAACTGTATAGGGTGATTCACCATAATGGAACACCCTGTATTTCACTCAGATGTTGCACATCTTATAGTCTTGATGATTATACGAGAAATATTCACAGTTATAAACAAAGGATAAACAATAAAATAGGCCTTGAGAACGATACTCCTATCGTTCATGGTAGTGTTAATCTCGAATTAATATGGGTAGATTTCGTTGCTCAAACTTTTATGAGAAAATTACCTTGTTTCTAGATAATGATGGTTCTCACATGGAATAACTGCTACAATTTTGTGTTATTCTTTATTAAATCATTAGTTTCTGTTTTGAATAATGTTTTAATTTAGTTGCATGATGTGTTATCATTTTTGAAGACTACTTTTTAATTTTCGCTATGTTTGTGCATTCCACTCATTAAACTAAATATTGTGAAGTAAGCGTATATTTTGAACCTTACTTGAAATCCGTGAATTATACGCGTGGCGCATGAAGTTATATTTTCAGTTTAGAGAAGCCTTCATTTGGAACGTTCAGGCTTTTCTTAACTCGAAATTTCACTTCACGTTTAATCCGGGAGTGGAAAACACTCGTTTAAAGCTTTATTTTGAACTTAAAAAACAACGAATGTCGGAAAATTTACAGCGTATGCATATCCGTACCTCGAAGCAAAGGGGTATAAAGTCACAAAATGTAAATTGTAGTAGTATAGAGTAAAATACAATAATGTCTACTTGCTTTGTAGCCTGTGCAAATGAATAATTTGAACTTGACAACACTTATTTATATGAATAATGATAATGGTTAGTGTTTGCAACTTTCAACATTTTAAACAACTAAATAATTCAGGAAATTATTGATTAAATTTAAATTTTGGATTTAATACCCTTTTGCTATGGAGTACGGATATGTATACTTAAAAGAAAAATTCCCTGTATAGTTATTCTCTTATGTCCGGTTACACTAACTTCAATTAAATCTTATTCGTAGATTAAATGTATTTATTGATTGGAATAGATATTTTCCATGTCATAAACATCAATGTCATGTGAATTGATTGATTTTTTGACACGTATGTAAGTATGACTAGATTCTAATCAATGAATAACTAACTATAGGTCGATTTATCTTACGTTAGTACAACCCGGCATTATTAGCGAATTTTCAAAGAGTTGTGTCAGAAAAGCACAAATCGCCAGAATTTTGGTAACATAAAGAAATCACATGAATTTGCGTATTTCTTTTAAATAAAACATGTAACCTCACTTTTGATTTTGATTAGCTGTCATCAAGTGTCGATTGGATCGTAAACAGAGCTATATCCATCGATTAAGTCAACTGGCGGTTGAGGTGGACGTTGGCTGTCAACCGGACACTAAAACCAAAAAGTTTCAGTTGACCTCCGGTTAGACTTCAACCTCTACACAACTAGATATTGTAAAACCGGACATTAGACCACTTTCATAATCACCTTCACAAATATACATTTATCACTAAAAAATAATTAAGTTCATGTGAAATGTTTGAAAAAAATGAAAAACTCCTCCCCCTTATTTATTTATTTTTCATTTTATTTTTTATCATCGCATACCTACTATGTAGTATTGTTAAAGTTTATAAAATAACAGCAAACCACATCGATTCGTTCAATGATTTATATGGTGTTGGTTTTTTTGTTTGGTGACAGGTTCATAGTACAAGCAAGAAGTTACTGTATCAGTTAGACCACTTGGTGCAAGTCTGCAATCAACCAGAAACTGAAAGGAAACATGTAATTATTTCTTCTTTATATTATAATGATATACAAATTTAATATTATTTTCTTTCATTAACAATTATTAAAAACTATTTACTTAATATATAAACCTAAAATTTTTATATGGAATCATTTTTGATTAAACATTGTTCCAATGATTATAGTTATAAATTTGTTATACATCTTTAACTAAGGATTTTTTTTGTAAAATAAATATATTTTAATTGGAGCATATAAGTTAAAATAACAAATTTCATTGTATCGTGTATTTTGGATGAAATTGCCATTACTTGGTGGTAAAATATTTTAAAATTATTAAAAGTGCGACTGTTTTCGCAATCTATAACTATTTCATCTTATAAAAGACTAATTCAAACATCCATGGTAGCTATTTCCCGGGCTAATCCCCCGACGGATATTGGTTTATACAATAAACTGTTTGCTGTTATAGACGCGTTTCGAGATTTAAATGTATTTATCCCACTGAAAAAATCCATTTAAGTAATGTTTCATCAACATTAAAACAACGTTTAATGTTGCTACAATGTTGATATAACGTTATTTGTTTGTTTTTTGCTCAGTGGGATTTAATCTAAATTGCTGTTAATTAAAGATGATTCCATCGTTTCTTAATTTTTTCTCATCAATCATTGTTCAAAAATCAATTTCCGAATTTGTTCGTGATGACAGGACGACAGTAACAATTACGGCAATAATCGTCCCGGTGGAAATCCCGCTGCCGATTATAGCGAAGGTGCCAGTCACGTTCTGGCCGTGATTCACCAAATTTTGAATCACCACAGGGCGCTGGAGCAGAAATGGCACGCCAAAAAAATCAAACTCCACCAAAGGCTGGCCCTCCGGCTATTTCAAGAGGACGTCAAGCAGGTTTGTTCCGACTAATCTCCACACAATGGCCCCAAATATTTATACATATGCATATTCTTCAAATTCACGTCGACAGGTTTTGGACTGGCTGTCGAACCACGGCGAGGTGTTCATCAGGAAAAACACCGGGATCGGCAGGAATTTGCAAAAGGCGAGGGTGTACCAGAAGAGTCACGAGCATTTCGAAAATGTTGCACAGGTAAGTTTTATTTATTACTTAATCATGAGTGAATACAAATGTTTTGAGATTGTAATAAGTGCTGGATTTTTTATATTTATTGCGGTGTATACAATAAATACATACATGCGCACAAGGGAGACGCAAGTGTTTTTTATTAGTTTTTGTTTCTTGAATTTGTAGTTTGAATTTCTTCTTGTTATAATATTTTAATTTTATTTCAAAATGGATATTTTACTAAAATTGTAATTTTCGAAAATAATTACATTCACTAAGTCTTTTAACTGATTGAGTGCCATGCGAATTTAAGAGAAGTTGCTAAAAATAAAACTTTAAATTAGCAAAAATAAATCGATTCAATAAAACTCAACTTTGAGCACGTGTATTTAACACAACTTTTTAACCATCGTAAAAGTACTCCAAGAAAAATTATACATTTTTGAAATACTAAACTTAAGTGGACATTTTAGACACCACAGAGATTGTGAAGATAGTAGAAACTTCCGGAAACGACTATTTATATAATAATACTCGTAAAATACATTCAATTTTTGTTTATGTCATTACATTAAGTTAGCGAATTTTTTTTAATCGTTTAAATAAACAAAAATATCACTACTAATTTATGCGCCAAAACAACTTTTTTAAAATTTTGTTCAATGTGAAGGAGCGTTTGGACTTCAATTGAAACCAATGTTTTATACGCCTGATGCATGAAGTAAAATTTCGAGTTTAGAAAAGTCCGAAAATTTGCAAATCTGCAAATCCAAATTTTCTGCTTAATCTAAGAGTGGAAACCTTTGTCCTAAAAATGAAATAATACATGAATTGGAGCGACTAATCCAAATTTTAAAGGTTAACTAAAGTCGAAATATTTATTCCATGCACCAGGCGTGTTAAGGCTGTGATTTACAATGGGTAAAATCATACATTTTTGGTAGTCACTAATTCCAGCATCGTGGGTGTTCTAATTACTGTACAACATTGTATGTTACATCAAAATGATCCTATAACTTGGAGGATTGTATTGTCGCCAATTTGAAACGATTTAGATTATCACTTTTTTGTAAAAATATCCTGATAAATAGCTATTTTTGAGTCATTCATTTACTCAATTTTCGACAACAAATACGCGTTCTACGGTAAATTCTAGGATGTCCTTACATTCTACATTCAATTTGCTTAATAATTAATAACAAATATTTGTATTATATATTCGGTTACCTTTTTTATGCTAACAATGGTGAAATGTTGCTATACACAACAATCAGCCATTTTTAAATTTCAGGTCTATAGTTATCTGCAGGGTATGGTAACATATTTACAAATTTTATTTCGATTATTCTTCACTAGGTGGGTCTGTTAACTTTGTTTAGTAAATTACATCTTGTGTGTGCGTTTTTTTTTGTGAGCGAGCGGCGACTATTCGATTAGTCACCGTACTCCACGATTTGCGATGAAATTGTTTTATTTTCACACTTCTCGTAGACGGCCCAAAGGCTTGGCGTGGGTCACTATGGGTTCAAAATCTCAAATGTTCTTATATTTAGATGAAAATTAGTATATGTATGCTGATTTCGAATATGGCGATAACATGTTAAGAATCCTCTATTACGATACAATATGATCATTCTTACGATGATAACATTTTTTAAAAGGTGTATAACAGTTACAATATAAATTAAAACAACAATTTAAAAACTTTAATTAAAACACTTTTAACCTTTCTTCACAATTTTTATTATATACCAGATGTACATTTCGGTCACAAGGTGACCATTATCAATGGATAATGGATAATCCATTGATAATGGACACCTTGTGACCGAAATGTACATCTGGTATATAATAAAAATTGTGAAGAAAGGTTAAAAGTGTTTTAATTAAAGTTATTATAATCTTCACGTAACTCACCCAAATTCAACAATTTAAAAAATAAATGTAACTATTTAAAACATACATATTACAGTTATAAATATACCGTGGTGTCTCCGGATTACTGCCCGAAAATAAATTATATATTATTATAATATTTTTCGACAAAAAGTCGAAAACAAATAATGAATAACAACGCGTGATAAGAGAAAAGTACAACTTTAAAGAATTTTATTTTGGAAAAAGTAATTTGCAAAATTTGAGCTTAATATATATTTTTTTTAATTATTTATTTTTTTACTTATTTATCGTACATTTTTGTTGCTCATTTATTTTAAGCTATTGTATTTCCAATGGATTAAAATGTAAATGATGAAATTGGGTAAAGTTATTTGTTCGAAGTTTTAGATTTTCATTGACGGGTCATCAGTTTCTATAATTTTCATCAATTTACGTAAATATTGTGGATTGAAAATCTCATGAAATTTTTAGAAATCGGTTTTCAATGTTTAGAGATTTATTAATTTTAAAGATTTTCTTTGGTATTGTCAAATTTCATTGTTAGTTTTTATAATTTTTTGTTAATTTTCCCCGCCCCCCTTGGCTACACATCAAAAATGTCATCTAATGTTAGAAATGATAAATTTGATAAATTACGAATTGATTTTTGAAAATTGTTCTAAATCTGGGGATTTCTCCAGCACGAAATACTATTATTTTTGAGAGATTTTTAACGGAACTGGGAGTAAGCTTGTGTGGGACGCACAAATGTTAAGATTCGGAGATTTACCGTTTAGCCGCAAATTGTATTTAAGTTCCAAATTTGAGGTTATATACGTTAGTATTTTCGGATAAATAAGCACATTACAGGTATTAATTGTACACATGATAAAATTATTTTCAAAATTATGCCGTAATTAGTCACAATTGTAGTATTATCTTCATTTATACAGAAAAAACCACGATATTAATTTTACACTAAATGTGACGTGTACTGACGTTTATTTAAAATAATGGATATATAAATTGGATCCATTAGAAAATTACAAGTATTTTAGTTTATGACATAAAAAATAGATTGCGCCATTAATCCACACAAATTGTATTGATCTAAGCAAATTGTAATCTGTTACCGACTTAACGTTAGCAACTTGCAGCCTACTTTACCGACTGAAAGAGGAAGGTTTGAAATGTTTTTGTTTTGTTGTTTATTATAACAAAATATTATATTTAATCACTCACACATAATTTATTTTGATCAGTGCAATTTATGTACTCAATTATGTATAAAATTAATTTTTAATAAATTCACATTTGCTATTTACAAAAATCAACTCGGGTTGCAGCAGTGGAGTAACAACAAAATTGTTGGCCATCAACGCAACTAGAAATTACGGTTATACAAGTTAGAGATATTTCAATTACAAAATTAATTTTTCACGTTATAATCGCAGTCATTAAAAGAACATTTTAGTGAGCGGTTATTTTTTTAAAATAACTATCTACTTTTTTATACCAAAAGTTAAAATACTCATAATCTAAATATGGATAAAAATCAATCTAGAATTATATATCCATTAGTTTAAATAAACGTCAGTGGACGTCATATTTAGTGTGAAATTAATATCGTGATTTTGGCTGTGTAAATGAGGATAATACTACACTTTAGATTAATTACGTCATAATTTTGTAGATAATTTAATCATATGTACAAGTTATACCTGTAAAGTGTTTATTTCCCCAAAGATACCAACGTATATAACCTCAAAATTGGAACTTAAAATACGATTTGCGGCTAAACGGTAAGTCTCCAAAGGAACTTTTTCTTAACATGTATGTATCCCACGCACGTTTACACACGGCTTAATTTCAAAAATTGAAAAAATCGGAGTCATTCGATCTGGAGACACCCCTAAGTCTAAATAAAAATTTATTGTGAATCTGACATAAAAACATTTAAATAATTTAAAGACAACCTCGAAATATCGAAAATCTTATGAAAATGTTATCAAAAAATCTTTAAATATTGAAAATTTCATCAACATTTTATAAATTGATAAAAATCTCGAAATATCGAAAATCTGATGAAAATCTCAGAATATTAAAAATCTCATGAAATTTTTATAAATCGACGAAAATCTCTCTACGTAAATGATTTCATAAATATTTTATAAATTGATAAAAACACCGAAATATTAAAAATCTGACAATTTTTTTTAAATCAATAAAATTTACAAAAAAAAAAATAGAAATTTCATGAAATTTTTATAAAATTTTATGTATGTTGAAAATCACGAAATCTCATCAAAGTTTTATAAATCGACAAAACGAGTGTTGTCCACTCCCAGACTAAGCATGAAGTAAAATTTCGAGTTTAGAAAAGCCCTAAGAGAAAATTTGTCGAGGGTCGCGCAGCGACCCGAGACAAATTTTCGGGGCTTTTCTAAACTCGAAATTTTACTTCATGCGCCACCCATATAAAACGATAATTTCACAATTGATATTTGATATCGACTTTTTATATTTCACATTTGACAGTTGACATTTAGTATTTGACATTTGCCGTATTTAGACAGATAGACTTTTTTTGCATTTTATTGAAAATTTTGTTAAACTTCATTTTTGAGTGTATATTATTAAATAAAAATTAACATATCTCAAAGTATTGAAAATCTTATGAAATTTTAATAAGTCGACGATATAAATATTAAGGATCTCATGAGATTTTTATAAATCGACAAAAATCTCGATATGTTAAAAATCCTATAAAAAATTTATAAATCGACAAAACGAGTGTCGTCCACTCCCAGACTAAGCATGAAATAAAATTTCATATTTCATATTATTTCGAGTTTAGAAAAGCCCCAAGAGAAAATTTGTCTCGGGTCGCTGCGCGATTTTCGGGACTTTTCTAAACTCGAAATTTTACTTCATGCGCCACCCGTATAAATCAATAATCTCACATTTGACATTTGATATTGACATTTTATATTTCACATTTAGAAGTTGACATTTAGTATTTGACATTTGCCGTATTTAGACAGATTGCCTTTTTTTACATTTTATTGAAAATTTCTTTAAACGTCATTTTTGAGTGTATATTATTAAATAAAAATTAACATTTCTCAAAGTATTGAAAATCTTATGAAATTTTTATAAATCGACAGAAATCTCGAAATATCAAGGATCTCATGAGATTTTTATAAATCGACAAAAATCTCGATATGTTGAAAATCGCATCAAAATTCTATAAATCGACAAAACGAGTGTCGTCCACTCCCAGACTAAGCATGAAGTAAAATTTCGAGTTTAGAAAAGTCCCAAGAGAAAATTTGTCTCGGGTCGCGCAGCGACCCGAGACAAATTTTCGGGGCTTTTCTAAACTCGAAATTTTACTTCATGCGCCACCCGTATAAAACAATAATTTCATATTTGACATTTGATATTGACATTTCATATCTCACATTTGACATTTGATATTTGCCGTATTTTGATAGATAGACTTTTTTTTATATTTTATTGAAAATATCTTTAATCGTCATTTTCGAGGGTATATTATTAAATAAAAATTAACAAAATATTATATAAATTTTCAATCAAAATCTAGAACGTTGAACTTGAATGTTGATAGTCAAAGTTTATAAAATGCCATTTTCGCGGTATTTAAGATTTTCTATTTTTATTTTGATTTTCGTTCATTTAATGGTCAAAAATTGATTATCAAAATTTAAGCCAATTTTTATAACTTTTGTCGATTAACTTATTTTAAATCACTTCCGAACTCCAGAAAGACAAAAGTAGTACCGCGCGCTCATAAAAACAAGCATCTGTATTTTTTTATACCGGGCATTCAAGATCTTCAGATAGAAAAAATCAGAAAAAATAGTGCCGGGCGCTTATAAAAATATACGTAGACACTTTTTTTATACAGGGCATTCAGTTTGCCGTTTACGCGAAATGCATCTGACTAATGTTTGTTCATATTTTTTGAGTACGTCAAAAAATAGGAAAAAACATTACAATTTCATATTTATATACAAGTGCTTATTTGAACGTAGATAGATTTTGTGCATTTATTCTGCGTAGATTTCTCTAAGCTCGGCACAAAAATGTAGTTAAAAAATATGGCTATATGCTCCGAGAGACCGCCACTTCTTTATCAACGGTTTTCTGTTCTTTACTACTCTGTGTCTCACTCTACTAAACGGCAACATTAATACTAATACTAAAAAGTTTAAAAGCACACACGTCAACTAATTAAAATAACTTGATTACAATTATTATAAAATATCCATTTAACGAGTAAAGCACTAATCATACTAGTTAAATTAATTTGATCTTCACGTAACTCACAATCAATTTATTTTTATAAAATTTCCAGTTAGAAATATGACGTAGAAGACGTACCAAGAACGTAATTTTTAGTCACCGACCTTTTGCGATCTATCTTCGACGTAATAGTTACGTTATTTTGTCACTTTGCTACCTGGAAACTATTATTAATGTTTTCTGTTGTGTACATTCTTATTTACACATTTGTGTTGTTCGTTTGAGGCTGCTGAAAATGTAAAACTAAAATTTTATAATTTTCTAAACTGAAATTTAAAATTCAGTATGAAAGACTGTTAATAATAATTATTAAATATAGAAGCAAATGAAATATTAACATAAACAAGACACTTAAACTTTGTTCGTAGAACTGAGGTTTTTATTGTGACTATAGTTTCGACAACTTTAATTTGTCATATAATGGTTTGTAAATTAAATTCACTTGGTTTTGTATTGTTTCACCAAGTGAATTTAATTTACAAACCATTATATTTTAAAATGTTTTACCAAGTGATTAATGAGAAAAAAGTGTCCGATTTAATTTGTCATTGTGAAACTAGTTTGATGACAAGTTAAAGTTGTCTAAACTATACTCACAATAAAAACCTTAGTTATACAAACATAGTTTAGGTGTCTTAGTTATGTAATTAATGATGTATAACGAAGTAGAAGCATCCACAGGTAACAGTAAATGAAATATTGTTTATTATCAAAGGAAAACAATAATTAAAACAACTTTTGTCATCCTGGTCAACAGAGCTTTAATAGTCAAGAGCGTTAATTACGCAAAAAAGAAGTAGAACTTTAGTCATCATAAATTTTATCATAAATAATTTAAAGTTGAGGTTATTATAAAAACAACACAGTATTGTGATAAAAGCAGAAATTTCTCATAAGTTGGCTGTAAACACAGCAGATAAAGATGTGAAAGTAAGGCAAACGGTAAAAACAATATCTAAAAGTAAAACTTTGCCGAAGCGGTTAGAATTTTCAAAAAAACCGCTATTATACGATTATGTACACACGCCATCTGTTCAATTTAACGTGCACTGCAAACAGGCTCAAGTAGTGTGTTTCTCAAACGCTAGATGGCAGCGTGACAAAAATTGCAAATTAAGTGTAAATTTTTATTTGAGCTTACCAGGCAATTTTGTAAAAAAATTGTTTAAATGTTTGAATAAACGTACTTTTTCTGTTTTCTCTATTTATTTTTATATTTGTTGCGCTTTCGGGCCCTACGGGTCCCTAATGACACCTGGCTTGGGTGCTGCGGAACCCTTATGAACACGCCCCCGTTTTGCGCGGAAATGTGCTTTCAAAGATAAGAAAAAAATTAAATCGAATTTGGTATTATAGTAAAAATAAAGTACAAATTAAATAACAACACTGAAAGGTAACCGTGAATCAGCAGATTTAGTTAGAACCATTAAAAAGTTGTTTCAATACTTTTAAGTGTGGAATCAATCAACTTATACAATAGTCGTTGTAACATTTGTTAGAGTAAACTGTAACTACATCAACCACGCCTATTTTCTCAATTTACAGCAGTTACTCAAATAAACCCTACACATAGTTCTCCCCTATAGGTAATCGGTGATTCCTCTTAGGCTCCTCGGGGGCACGTCACATTTATTCCGAGATCTATTTGTCAAAGCCAATGAGAAGAGGAATCGCTGAATGGCGTAAATAGCAGCTGTGCGTCTCTATTTACGAAATGTTAACAGATAACAGGATAAACGGCTTCGCTGGTGCATGCACACCGTGTTTATCCAGCAGTACTTTAGTTTTTTTTTATGAATTAAAAGGGGCGGAATGAAAGCATTTCATTTCTTTCGGTGTTTGTACTTGGTTAATTGGAATCTTTGCTTGTTTACTTTTTTTCGGATTGCTTTGTGCCATCAGGAAATTACATGTTGCACAGCGAATTAAATTCCGGTCGCTGCTTATTTAGTTGTGGGGGATTGAGGAAGTCGAGTGGTTAGTTCGTTTGTGATATTGACTTCAAGACGGTTTATTGTGTGTGTTTCGTTACATATGCTTTGATTGTTTCATAATATTTCTCTAATAACTTACTACAAGTGTAATATGTTTTTGTAAGGTACGATTCACGAGAGGTGTCCCATGGTTTCCTTGATTTGTAGTGCTTTCTGCACTAATACATGTAATACGAAAATAGTTTGATGTCATCAGATTCCGTGTGTGAAAAGAGACAGAAAACTTCATAATATGTCTGCTATGGTTTTTAGATGGAACATGCAAAAATGTATGTTCCGATTTGCAGCTTTAACATTTTAAGGTTAAACGTTACATTTTGACAATTGTCTTCGTAAAAATAAATCTGCAAAAACCCAGCCACAAATCATTTTAATTATTGTGCACAATCATTTTAAAAGTGAGTTTATGTTCTATAATTCTAATTTTCACATCTACTAAATAGTTCAGGTATTTACAGAAATAAATATTGCATATTTGTTGATTTTGTGTAAGTTCAAACGAAAATGTTAGTTGAATCGAATGCGCATTCAGTAGATTTGGTAGTCATCGGATTAATCTGTTAATATAGGGAATTTTAAGTATATTAAGTATACAAACAGGGAATGTTCTATTAGGTATACATATGCATACGCTTTTTTTTAAAGAGTTCATTTTGTAGCTTAAAACGAGTGTTTTCCACTCCCAGACTAAGCATGAAGTAAAATTTCCAGTTTAGAAAAGCCTGAAAATTTGGTTTGGTCGCGTAGCGCGAAGCGCTACGCAGCCAAACCAAATTTTCAGGCTTTTCTAAACTCGAAATTTTACTCATGCGCCACGCGTATTAAACACTAAAAGCACTGAAATATTGTGAACGAGTAAACTTCACTTGAAGTCAGTCTTTTATACGCGTGGCGCATGAAGTAAAATTTCGAGTTTAGAAAAGCCTAAAAATTTGGTTTGGTCGCTCCGCGCTTCGCGCTACGCAACCAAACTAAATTTTCAGGCTTTTCTAAACTCGAAATTTCACTTCATGCTTTACCTGGGAGTGGAAAACACTCGCTGAAACTTCAAATCCTCTTTTAAGAAAACAACGAATTTTTAAAAATCTACGACACATAATTGGGATATGTATACTCAAAAGAAAAACTTCCTGTACAACACGTAAAATTACCGGTTTAACATTGGTTTTAAGGACAATTTTTAAAATGAAAATCGGACAAATATAGACAAATAAGCAGATTTATTAATATTATTATTAAATTCCGTATTATAATAAGGAAAAATTATTGTATCTATTATTTTAAATAAACGTCAGTAGACGTCAATTTTAGTGTAAAATTAATGAATTAATGAAGATAACACTACAAATTGGATAAATTATGTCATCATTTTAGAGATAATTTCATCATGTGTAATAGGTATCCCTAATGTGCTTATTTAGCCGAAAATACGAACATATATAACCTCAAAAGTGGAAGTTAACATTTAATTTATGGCCAAACGGTAAGTCGTCTTAACCAACGAACTTTAGATTCGTGCGTCCCATACACGTTTACCCCGATTCCGTTTTCAGAATCTCAAAAATCAAGGTAAATCGATATACAACAACCTCTAGATACATGCTAAGAGGCTCAGAAGATCAATCTCTCAATTTAGCGGCTTAGTTCCTACCTGAATAAAGATCTGTGTAAAATTGTCTACCTCAATACATACTCTTTAAGTTGGTATCAATCACAGTGTACTATTATTGCAAGGCATTCTCTGAATATTCACAAGAAATTATGATTTAAAGCTTTTCTAAATGAAAGAACACTAATATACTCACGACTTAAACAGTATGACATTGTCATGTAACGTCAAAATTTGACACAACTAGGAAAAATCGTTGCAGATACAACTGTCGACATACTCTAAAAAATTGAAACCACACATTCCACACCAATGAGTCATAGGACATCTCTCCCGAATTCCACTATAATAATATTTGCAAACTATAGACAGAATGCAAAATCAATTGCAGATTTTTTTTATTTCCCTTTTCAAAACTGTATAAGTTATTATGTCTAACAAACTAATGGTAAAAAAATACAAAATAGATTATTTTAGTACTGAGGGGTGACAGCATTGGTCGTAAAGTTTGCCAACGTAGAAGGCTTTGAAAATAATTGAAGCAAGCGTTTCTTTATAATTGGAATTTTATTTTTATTTTTTTTGTTTAATTGTACAATAAGAAGTAAATACTGCAAAAATTTAAATTCCAGTTAAAATCCTAAATTAATTGGTTATTCAGTATAATATCGTAGCCAACTATGGCCTTCGTAAGAAAAAACAACGTTGACCCGTGTATTTCAAATATGATAGCAATTTTCGAAAATCGTAGTACATTTCGAGATTTCTATTAAATAAGTGTCTACCTAAATTACCAAAAGTATTTTTTTTTGAGGTTTAAAACTTAAAGACTATTTTATCCCATTTAACCAAGTCTCTGCCTCTTATAATAACGGAGATCCCCATATTGAGAATGAATTTGTGGACACCCTGTATACAGCAAGTTTTTTTTCTTTTAAGTATACCTACAGATTCCAAAGCAAGTTACTCCAGGTGTTACCAAAGAGCAAAAGATTCTTTTAGATGAAATAAACAATTTTAAAATTTATTAAAGTGTCTATCAAAAACATTAGCGATATATTTTGAATATCACAATATTTCAGTGTTTTATACGCGTGACGCATAAAGTAAAATTTCGAGTTGAGAAAAGCTTGAAAATTTGGATTTGCCGGCACGCGAGCGAAGCGATGCGCGCCGCAAATCCAAATTTTCAGACTTTTCTATACAACACACACCACCTTTTCTGAGTAAGTTTATTTTATTTATAAATATCTATTTTAAAAAAGTAGATAAAGTAGCCAAGCTATACTGAAGAGAGATAAATCTTGAAACGCGTCAGTAGATGGTGTAGGACATTCGTTTTAATCTGTTTCATTTCTAGTTTCTTGTAATTTCTCCTTTTATTTTAATTTTTATTTGTTGGTTGGTTTAAAGAGAATTTGACCTAATTGTTACATTTACTTTGATAGAGCGTTGTAACAAATCAAATAAGATTTTAAATATTTCATTGTACAGGGTGCGGCAGCATAATTTCCTATTTTTAAAACTTAATAAAACCCATTGTATGAATCACAAAATTTTAATTTGTTTTTTATGATTGGGCGCATACTTAAAGTTTTGTTTTACATAGTTTTGTAGATCAAATCAAGTAGGTTTTGTCCCCCATTCTCCATACACTGTGTAAACCGATTTCAGGCGTTTGTCATGACTCTTGACAACATATCAGGCGTTATGTTGGCAATTTCTTCCGGGATGTTGGCCTTCAAATCTTGTAGGGTCCTTGGACGGTTCACATAAACACGGGATTTAAAAAAAACCCATAGAAAAAAATTACAAAGGGTCAAATCGGGAGAGCGGGCCGGCTACTCCAAATTTTCCCTAATTGAGATGAGGCGCTCTTCGAAGTGTTCCCTCAAAACAGCCATCGATGTTCTTGAAGTGTGTACCGTTGCACCGTCTTGTTGGAACCAAGTGTCCCCTAAGTCCAACTCATCTAACCGTGGGAAAGAAAATCCTGTAACATGTTTAAATACCGGTCCGAATTCACTGTAACTGTGACTTCATTTTCCTCAAAGAACCAGGGACCAATAATTCCAGCTGAGGAAATTGCACACCACACTGTGACTTTAGGTAAATGTAAAGGCCTATGATGCAGTTCCCAAAGATTAGTGTCAGCCTAGTGTTGTGAGTTGGCGAATATTCTCGAGCACGTTCTCTATGACCGAAATGGCGAAATATAGAGAACGTTTTGTTTGGGAATGACCGAAATAATTTTCATGCCTCTGCTCGCTGTTTTCTCGCGGGCTAGATGCGCCGTCATCAATTATCCTCCTCGCATACACTGTTGCATTCTCTTCTTTTTTTAGCTAACTAAGGATATCGTTTTAAAGGAGTATAATTAATATTAATTAAATTTTTAATTTATGGAACTCAGTGAGACACACGCTGTTTCCGAGGGCGTCGCATACTTGAGTGTCATTTGTTGAGTTGGATAATAATTCCGAAAATGTCTTCTAAGAAATAAACCATTTGGAGTCATTACATTACATTTGGAGTGTGTGACGAGGATAAATGATGACGGCGCATTCAGCCCGATAGAAAACAGTGAGTGGAAGGATGAAAATTATCAAGGCCATTCCCCAACAGAACGTTCTCTATATTTCGGTCATAGAGAACGTCCTCGAGAATTTTCGCCAACTCACAACACTATGTCAGCCTAGAAGCGCATTTTTTGTTTATTGACAGAACCACACAAATGAAAATGGGCTTCATCACTAAAAAAACAATAGCGTCCTCAGGAACGACTTCGAGAAGAACCTAACACGCGTTTCTCCGAGAATTGAAGTCACGTTCAGAAAGTTCCTGCACAATTGCCATCTTGTAAGGATGGAAATGAAGATCATCACGAAGAATTCTCCTCACAGAACGATCGGAAAGTCCAAGGATAGACGCTTGTTTGCGCGCAGAACACCGAGGTGATTTCAACACTGAAGCTCGCACTGCCTCAATGTTCTCAAGTGATCTAATGGGCCGAGGGTTCTGCGTCTTGTCGCACTTGCAGTTTGTCTGAACGTAGTGGCCCAACAATTGATTTGCGGTCCGAGACAGGGGCCAACGGGGCTAAATTAAAGCGATTCTGAAAGGCGCGCTGGGTTGCAATCACAGAACAATCGCTCGAAAAGTAAGCCTCAACGGCAAAAGCACGCTCCTCACTGTTCCAACGCATGATGGCGAATGAATTGTGTCGGGACAAAATTTTATAGTCCCGCTTCTCGAACGAGACCCTAGCGCTCCGCTACATCAACCGACTGAATGGCGCGCATTTTAAAAAAGGAAGTAATGCTGCCGCACCCTGTATTTGCACGGGAAGTAGTTGTTTCGATGGGTATTTATTGTTTTAAGTAACCTTATTAATTAAGACGTATTCTTTGCATTTTATACGAACATTGTCGTAATTTTACATATTATATATTTAAAGTGGGCAAACTATAAGAAGCGTAAGTTTATTTTCTCGAATTCAAATAGTTTTGAATTTGAATTATTCTTATTTTGTATATTTTTTTGTTGAATAAACTATTTCAATTGAATTTAATAAATAATCATAAGATGTTCCTGATAATAAATTTTGAAAGAAATCCCTTTACATATTTACACCTATCTGAGGCTTGAATATTTATGCATCTTCAATATTCAATGTAATACAAATTCTTTTATGACAGGGAATGGAAATCGATCTTCTGCGACACAATGTCCTTTCCCGGGGCGCAGTAATGCCACATACTCATATACTTAAAAGACATTATTATTCACCGTCACATTATGGATATTGCTCTTTGATACTGTGTCCAAAAGAAACAACTTGCTGAAAATTCCCGCAAAATATTCTGTCGCTTACGCGACACTTTTCTTTGATGCACGAGCGTCTTGTCCATCCATATTCAATCTCCTTTGTTTTTGCACGAACAGTTCTGGCCTAAATATTTATGAAATTATTAAATATACCGTAAGGAAGTTAAATATTCCTCACACGAAGATCTAATTCACAGCACAACCCCGAGCGTATTATTGTTATTTCAGGACTCCCATTGCCGGGGATTACAAAGCTTTTGCTAATATTTACCCGCGCCCTCTCTGTACTTCCGCTTGTCGTCAGTCGCTAGTTGTCGGAAAAGATCTGCGGGCTTCATGTGGGTTAAGTGCAGGTTAAAAATTAATGCAGCCCTACGTGGATTGTTGTAAGATTGCGTTACTGTGTACGGGTGAGCTCGAAGCGATTCAGAAAAGCGCCACTGTATTATTTAAAGAGCTTTCGCATAAAGCAAAGAGCGAACGCTAGTGCTAGTCGCGCTTCAAGGTGAGTTGGTTTAATCTGCCCGAATGTACTTCGGCACTAACTGAATTTTATTATATTTTTGTGTGTGTACTTTGCGGTGGGAATCGCTCGATAAACTTTCATGTTGTGTTAAAAGATAGAGTTTAAAATAAATTTACGAATATTATATTACTTGTCCCTGCTAGCTAACGCTTTGTCAAGGCTATCTCGTCGTATTTTTTTGTGTCCACTCAGAGAATTTTCGATGTTCTTCGATTAATTTTAAGCAAGGTCGTATCAACGCGTCAAATCCCTTGTGAGAATCAGAATTACATAATGAGAATATTTTGAACTTAACTTTAAGTTAGTGTTTTATACGCTTGATGCATGAAATAAAAGTTTTAAAATTTAACTTCATGCTTAATCTAGGAGTGGAAATACTCGTTAGAAGTTCTAAATTAAACAATTTTTATAAAAATAACAAATACCTGAAGATTAAAGGCTTGCGCACACCAGAGCTGGGACGAATCCTCGTAAAAAGGATTCGAATCACGAATCCGAATCACGTAATATGATTCGAATCACGAATACTCGAATAAAGGATTCGTAAGAGATAAATATGATTCGAATCAAAGATTAGAATCCTGTTTTTTTGAATCACGAATACAAATCCTTTAAGAAGAAATTTGATTTTATAATTTTTTTGCAACCATTATAATATAACTATCGTTACCAGTTGTTTTAGCAAAAATATTCAAAACCTAATTATTTATTATTAACACTGAACATCGTTGATAACAGACTAAATATCTGATTCTCTGTTACTCTGATTGCAGATGTATTCATGTGTTTGTGAACTTCACTTCAAATCAGTGTTTTGTACGCGTAGCGCATGAAGTAAAATTTCGAGTTTAGAAAAGCCCAAAAATTTGTCTCGGGCCGCTGCGCGACCCTCGACAAATTTTCACGGGGCTTTTCTAAACTCGAAATTTTACTTCATGCTTAGTCTGGGAGTGGAAAACACTCGTATAAAGCTTCAAATTGAACTCTATTATAAAATCGACGAATGCCTGAAAATTACGTTTATAAAAAAATTCAGTGAATATCATTAAAACCGGGAAAGTTAGAAAAAATTCATGCAATTTTATTCAAATTGACCAAAACACTAACAAAAACGCCATATGATATTATTAAATTTGTCGAAATCAACAGGCATCATAAAAATTACAAAACACGTAAACATTTATAAAACCAACCTAAATATTGATAAACACAATGAAAACAATTTAACAAAATGGGGGTTTTCCACAGAAGAATATTATATTAAAAGGCCAGGAAAAACATTTTAGATTGTGGCTACCATGTCAGTTTTACTTCAAATAATATTAAACCAAATTTTGAAAACTAGATTATTATCTTTAAAAACATTTTTAGTTATTTAATGTTCTTATCAAAGCATTCAGTTTGAAGTTTCGAACGAGCATTTCCACTCCCAGACTAAGTATGAAGTAAAATTTTAAGTTTAGAAAAGCCCCGTGAAAATTTGTCTCGGGTCGCGCAGCGACCCGAGACAAATTTTCTGGGCTTTTCTAAACTCGAAATTTTACTTCATGCGCCACGCGTATAAAACACTGATTTCAAGTGAGGTTCAAATATACATAAATTCACAATATTTTTGTTTTGTACCTGTGGCGCATGAAGTAAAATTTCGAGTTTAGAAAAGCCCAGAAAATTTGTCTCGGGTCGCTGCGCGACCCTCGACAAATTTTCACGGGGCTTTTCTAAACTCGAAATTTTACTTCATGCTTGGTCTGGAAGTGGAAAACACTCGTTTATAGCTTCAAATTGAACTCTTCTAAAAAGAAAACAACGTGAACACTTTTCTTTTAGGTAAACATATGCATAAGCTGTAAATTTTCCGACATCGGTTGTTTTTCAAAAGAGCTTAATTCAAAACTTTTAACGAGTGTGCACACGCTTTTCTTAAAGAGTTCAATTTGAAGCTTCGAACGAGTGTTTTCCACTCCCAGACTAAGCATGAAGTAAAATTTCGAGTTTAGAAAAGCCCCGTGAAAATTTGTCGAGGGTCGCGCAGCGACCCGAGACAAATTTTCTGGGCTTTTCTAAACTCGAAATTTTACTTCATGCGCCACGCGTATAAAACAGTGATTCAACGAGAAATTTAAAAAGACACACAAGACATTTTTCTTGTTAATCCTCACAATTAATTCGAATTATTTTTAATGATTCAAATCCTTTTGTAAGTATTCGAATCCTTTTGTAAGTATTCGAATCCTTTGTAAGTATTCGAATCCTTTTATGAGGATTCGAATCACCTGCATTTAGATTCGAATACGAATCCTCTTACAAAAATGTAACGAATGCGAATCACGAATCCAGTTTGACTGAAGTATTCGAATGCCTCTTTTGAATCCTCTAAAAGGATTCGAATCCAGGATTCGAATCCTGAATGATTCGAATCCTGCCCAGCTCTGGCGCACACCAAGGCGGTCTGATTGGCGGTAGCAGAGATCTATCGAACCCATGGAAATAAATGACAGAACTCAAATACTCTCGATCTTTTTTAGACAACTGCGAACAATGCAGCATTCTGATCTGCGGCGGCGGTCAGATGCGTTTGCCCGCGGCGTTTTGTATGAAATACATGTGTTTATCGCGACCGCCACCGCCAAAAATATCGCGTAAGTGTGCGCTGTTTACATCGCCACTGCGAGCGCTGCGATGTCAAAATCGCGACCGCTACCGCAACCTCCTTGGTTTGCGCAGTTCTTTATAAAATGTACTTATCCTGATTGGAAGCGATTCATTATTAAATGATCAAGTTTGTTAAAGTAAAAGTGATATCTACGCATTTTTACTTGCCAGGTATAACATAAATAAGAACTAATCTAACTAACATTAATTGCCAGTTACTAAAGTAACCTTAGTCCAAATTGTTGACATCTGAGATATATTTAGGTTAGATTACAGATTGCGACGTTGGGTTAGGCTATGCGTAACTATTTTCAGGTTAGGTTAGCTTACCAAATTCTTAGGTCAAGTTGGATGACAGTTACTTACGTAACCATTAATTATTTGACTTGAGTAACTGGTAGCCAGTCTAATCTAGTTAGGGTTAGGTTAGCGTGTCATTTAACCTAACACTATCCTGATTTGTAAAATGATGTTAAGTCATATGTAACTGTTTTAACCCATTAAGCGTCATTGATGCTTACATGCAACATAATTAATTATTTGTTAATTAAATGACTAAATAAGTTAATTTGATATATTAGATTATTTGACCTGACTTGAAAATGTACGAAGAAAAAGGTTAACATTTTGTTATTTAAATATTTCGAACAACAACAATAACATATTTATTGGCAATTCAATATAGTAAACAGTAACAGTATGTCAATAATTGTAATAAAATTTGAATTGACAACAGGTTAACGACCAGTGGTCTTTCTGCCCATATTTATATAGTTTATTGATTCTTGATTTAAGAAATATTTTGTAAAATAATAATTAAGTGTTTAATTCTGTATAGATTGGTGTGTTGATAAATAGGATTCGTAAATAGTTGATAAGGGTTTTTGGAATTTTGGTTGAATATTTGGATTTCGGACTTTACAAAATAATAACAGAATTTGGAAATTTGATCGCGACTTGCAAAATTTTTCAATTAGGAATAGATAGCGGTCTTCTATAGGAGTTAGTTCTGTAAGTTCATATAGGAGGGTGTTGCTAGGATTATAAATTGGATTATCGGGATGTCTAATTTTTGTGAGGATGCGGATGCATGTGCGTTCCGCAACACGTATATTGTTAAAGGATTTAGGATAAAAGTGAGAAAGTAGAAGAAAACCATAATCTAGTAATGGCCGACATATAAATTTGTAAATTTGATAGCTCCCTCTCTGGAAATTTGATTTCTAAATGTAAGAGACTTGGAAGTGTTTAGCTCTGGCTACGATAATTTTTTTTTAAATTTGAGTATGTTCCAAAAAGATAGCTTAGAGTCAATGTTAATACCTAAATATTTACATGAAGGAGATGGACTGATTATAGAATTATTAATAGAAATAGTAGGCAAAGAAGGAGATAGACGATGAAATGGGATTAATAGAAATTCTCCAATTAGAACACCAAGTTGGAATTTTAGAAGAAAGATATTTTAATGACACTATTGTTGCAGCAAGACTATTTGCATGTGTAACCAATGAATGATTAAAGTAAGAAGGAACATGATGATAGATATCGTGACATAAAATATTATATAGTAAAGGAGAAAGAGGAGATCCTTGTGGAACACCTTGAGAAGGTTCAAAAGAAAAGGAAAGAGATCTATTATTTTTGATTTTCAGAGATCGTTTTATATGTTATATGTTATTTCTACTAGGTGAACTTCTTTCACCTAGTAGAAATAACATATAAACAGGAAGATTCAGCTGGTTGCATTTGAAAAAAGAATGTAAGTGTATTTCTAACTTCACAAATTTCAGTGTTTTTTACGCGAGGCACATAAAGTAAAATTTTGAGTTTAGAAAAGCCTGAAAATTTACTTCATGCTTAGTCTGGGAGTGGAAACACTCGTTCTAAACTTCATACTGCACGTATTTCTATAAAATCAACGAATGCCTGACAATTTACAGCGTATACATTTATGTATATTTAAAAAGAAAAATTCACAGTATGTAATACAATAAGTCATTCATAGAAATCATAAAAAAGAAGTGCAGAATTTTACCTAAAATCAACGTTCAGAGTTAACTAATCAAAAAATTTGCAAGCTCTTCTAATCTTAAAACGTTACTTCATGCTTAATTAAGGAGTGAAAACACTCGTTACGAGTTTCCAATTGCCAAACTTAACCTAACAACTTGAGAATCAATCTAATTTAACCCATTAACGGCCGGGCAATCATGATTGCCCGGCCGTTTATGGGTTAAATTAGATTGATTCTCAAGTTGTTACGTTAAGTTTGGCAATTGGAAACTCGTAACGAGTGTTTCCACTCCTTGATTAAGCATGAAGAAACTTTTTGAGATTAGAAAAGCTTGCAATTTTTTTTTTGGCGCCAGGCGTATAAAAGACTAATTTGATGTTAGGTTTAAAATATACTGCTTAGGTTAGGTTACTTCATGATTCATGGAAGTTCGATAAAAAAAATCGTCTAATTTCTATTATTGAGATACTAGATCTTGCTCATATCTAATAAACAGTCTGTTTGATTTATTGTGACACAGCACATATATCCGTTATTAGTACAGATAGAAAAAAAAGTTAAAGACAAAAGTTTTAGTATTTTTTATGATCTATTCAATCGTAATGTCAGAAAAACAGTTGAAAATCAAATAAACACGTGAAAGCTATTAGTTTCATTTTCTTTAATGGAACACCCTGTATATTTTGTTTATTTCAAATAGGCATTAATATTAGCCTTATAATGATACCACATAAGTACCCCTTTATTATAGAAATAACACGACAATTGCCAATAAATGAAATTTATCAGTTGACATGAATAACTATTTAAAGTGTCTGTTCAAAATGACGTCCGTTGTTTGCAATACATTCTTCACATCTCTTCATTAAATTTCGTCGTGCTTTTTGCAACATCCGTGGTGTTATTTGGCCACATGCCATACGAATACGATTTTTCAGATCGTCTAGATTTTCTGGACGAGTAACATAAACTTTTTGCTTTAAAAATCCCCAAATAAAAAAATCTAAAATAGACAGATCTGGCGATCTTGCTCGCCAGTTTATGGGGCCACCATTTGCAATCAATTTCAAACCAAACTTTCTTTCCAAAATATCTTTGACATTTCTTGCGTTATGGGGAGGAGCTCCATCTTGTTGGAACCACATATCTCGACGTATTTCTAGGGGGATATAAAAAAAATGGTCCTATTATGGTATCACCTAACACACCAAGCCACACATTAACTGCAAATCTTTGTTGGAATCTGCATTCTCGAATTTGACGTGGATTCTCAGTATCCCAATAATGGTCGTTTTTTCGGTTGGAGATTCCGTTGTTGTTGAAATTTGATTCATCACTCCAAAGAATTAAATTTAATAAATGTTGATTGTTGCTAAGCCAATTACAGAATACTATCCTCCTGTCAGAATTACCATCTCTTAAACCTTGTACTAACTTAATTTTATATGGTCTCATTTTATGTTTTCTCAGAATAGAAAATATTTTATGCATACTTATTCCTAACCCAATATCAATACTTCATTATTATCTTCTCTTTCTTGTCTTCTCCTTTGTAACTTATTATTTAAACACCCATTTCTCCGTAAATTTTGTTCAAGTCTGGCAAAAGTGCGATAATGTGGTTGTCTGCTTTGTGGATACATGTTTCCATAAGTGATACTAGCTTCTCTAGAATTATCGTTGCATCTAACGAAGACCTTTAGCATATTCATTTTTTCATCATTAGAATAGTAATTATCACCCATCTCTAAAGATTTGAATCAACAACACGCAAGACGGGAAGTTACTACACCACTTTGACATTAAAGCGTTAACAAATTGTTTTATGTCATTTGTTATCCATGGCAACTGATAAATTTCATTTATTTGCAATTGTCGCGTTATTTGTATAATGAAGGGGTACTTATGTGGTATCATTATAAAGCTAAGGTTATTACCTATTTGAAATAAACAAAATATACAGGGTGTTCCATTAAAGAAAATGAAGCTAATAGCTTTCACGTGTTTATTTGATTTTCAATTGTTTTTCTGACAATGCTACTGAATAGATCATGAAAAATTCTAAGACTATTGTCTTTAACTCTTTTTTCTATCTGTACTAATAGCGGACATATGTGCTGTGTCACAATAAATCAAACAGACTGTATAGTGTGTTTTAGCGAGGACGGAAAGATATATAACTCATTTATTATTAACAATACGAAGAAATGCTTCGCTTTGCTACGCTAGCAATTCAAATTTTCAGGCTTTTCTAAACTCGAAATTTTACTTCATGCTTCATACTTCTGGGAGTAGAAAACACTCGTTGGAAGTTTCAATTTGAACTCTTAAAAAAAACGACTAATGTTTGAAAATTTGTAACATATGCATATGTGTATCTAAAAGAAAACATCCCTGTATTTAAATCATTGAAAAATAACATTCTAACATTTCTAAGCGTTATTTTTTTCTTGATTTACTTGACATTGTGAGCATACTCACTTAAATCCTCTTTCTCTTACGTATCTGTACAGGGTGGTGCATTTTGAAGGTACCACACATGGAAAACTTTTTTTTTTAAAGATATTGAATAACCGTTTTCGCGAGCCAGAGTCACTTTTTTGTGTTTTAATCAATGGCGAAAAGAAAATTGATTATCTTTAATCCTTTCCGGTCTATAACAGGAAGTTGATAAATTGTGGTTTTTCTGAAATTACTGTAACTCATTTGTTTTTAAACTTATAACCAAACTATAAAAACTTTCTTATGGTAACTTTTGATGTCCATTAAAATGAAGTATTTCAAAGACGTTTCGTTTTTGTTTTCTTTTATCAAAATTATTTTTTTCAATATCATTGAACAACATTTTTAACCCTGATTTCAATGATGTGCCACATGCATACTTTTATCAAAAAAAAGTCATTGTCAAAGATGCCATTACAACAATTTCGGTACTAGGTGATGCTTGCAATTTATCTGAAAATATGACTACAATCGATGTGGTATATTTTGTTTTGTGAATAAACACTCTTGATTGACATAATCTGCTACTTGTCGTATATAATAAAAAAATATTTTTTCCACAAAAGTACACAAGTGGCACATCGTTGAAGTCGGCATCAAAAATGCTATTCAATGATGTGCATATCTCTATATGCGGCCGTAAGAAAAAAGTGAATTTGGTGTAGGAAAACAAAAACGAAACGAACAACATCCGTTGTTTTTTAAAAGAGTTCAATTTGAAGCATTAAACGAGTGTTTTTCATTTCCAGACTAAGCATGAAGTAAAATTTTGAGTTTAGAAAAGCCCCGTGAAAATGTTCTGGGCTTTTCTAAACTCGAAATTTTACTTCATGCGCCACACGTATAAAACACTGGTTTCAAGTGAGGTTGAAATATACATACATTTCACAGTATTTTAGTGTTTTATACGCGTGGCGCATGAAGTAAAATTTCGAGTTTAAAAAGGCCCAGAAAATTTGTCTCGGGTCACTGCGACAAATTTTCACGGGGCTTTTCTAAACTCGAAATTTTACTTCATGCTTAGTCTGGGAGTGGAAAACACTCGTTTGAAGTTTCAAATTGAACTCTTTTAAAAAACAACGAATATTTAAATATTTAAAGAAAATAATCTGAATTTAGAATACGTATACTTTAAAGAATAACTTCCTGTATATACTCATATGGAATATCAAACTAAAAAGGCACCAGTTTTGTTATACAGTTGTATGTATGTCGATAGAAATTAAAATCGTAAATATTTATCCAGTTTACTTGTGTCTTCTGTAATTCAATACCCATTCATTCATTTGCACGGCGCTATGTAAACAAACAAACAACGCGCTCCGCACTTATAATTTTTATTATTCGTTGTGATACAATTCGGCAGGCACTATAAACCAATACACTACTTTCTGCAATTTTGCTATTTCTGCGCCATCTCGTATCCTAGAAACACACAACCAGCAAAAATTGGCCCTCTTAATGCGTTCAATTTTAGTGTTTGCACTTCTTTTAAAGCACTAAGCAGAAATTTCGACTTTAGGAATTTAAACTTTTAAAGTTTTCTGAAGTTAAAATATTTTTTTTATGTACAGACTCGAATGTAATATAAAGTTGAAAGCCACATTTATTATCTTAAATTGTTTTGATTTAAAACTAGGTTTACATTTTCAGTTAAAGTTGGAAATTCCAGCTACAACAAGAAGTTTTAGGGCTACAATTGCTACAGCAATAGTTACGCCTCTGCCTTAAAATCAATGATGATATCTTTGTGTTTTAAAGATGAAAATCATAACTACTATTATCGGCTTATGTATTTACTCACCACTTTAAACTAATTTTTAATTAATACGATATATACTAGATTGATTTTACATATTATATTGCATACCAAAATCAGATAAATTCTCAGAAAATCAGTAGCAGCTCGTGATAATTTTACCTAGTGGGGCTGCAGACACGAACAAACAGGGAATTTTTCTTTAAAGTACACGTATCATGATGCGTACGCATTTTAAGGCATTCGTTGTTTATTTTTAAGAAGTTTTATCTTAAGCTACTAACGAGTGTTTCCAATCTTTGATTAAGCATGAAGTAAAATTTCGAGTTTAGAAAAAAAGCGACCAAAAAAAAATTATCAATTCATGCGCCACGCGTATCAAACACTGAATTATTGTGAAATTTAAAATATTCTTGTTTAGCAGTTTATCTTTAATACTGATTTTACTTTATGTTAAATCAAGGAGTGGAAACACTCCTTCGAAACTTCAAATTGAACGCTTTTAAGAAAAAAGAATGAATACCTGAAATTTTACAGCGCACGAATCGGAAAATATACACTGCATTTAAAAGATATATTCACTGCATGTATAAATTATCTAAAATTACACACTCCAAAGTTTTAATAATAGGTTTCTTCACGCGGTGTAACCTAGAAAATTGTATACTATGTAGATATTTTACGAATTTTCTTCTCTACGTTCATTTCTACAATAATACCTAATACTACTTAAAGGAAATACACTAGAATATGTCTAAAATGTTTATCTTTCAATTCATACTGGAGGCTGCAGCCCCGCAGCCCTTTTAGATGAGCCGGTACTGCTGGCCATACATCGTTTTTAAACTAATTCAGAATATTTCCAATTAAAGTAAAATTCAATCTAGAACTCGCTTTGAATACAACGAGTGTTATCGATTTAATACCACCGTCACAGCTATGCTGAATATTTGATTAATGAAATCGCAATTTTTATCTAATTCTGTGTAGAATTTAATAATTATTGCGCGCACTGTGTTTATTGCCAATTATTAAATAATATCAAACGTAGTTCGCTTTTTGTGACATTCATCGATATGTAGGTATTTGTATGCGCGCGTTTGTGCCATTTTTTAATAATATGGACATTGAACAGTTGGTTCCTTTGACTATTGATGGCACTGAACCGTTTACTTTTGCAAATAAGCCTCGCAGCTGTGTGGTACCTTCTTTTATGCTGGTAACGGTTTCCGTCGTGACCTTACCAGTACGTAAAATTTAAAAACGTACAATGACTATAAATAAATAGGTACAAATAGGAACTGAGTATGAATGTATTGTTATTAAAATAAACGTCAATTATTTCGATGTCCGTATTTCAACAGAATGTATGGGGATCTCGGTTATTTGAAGAGGTAGAGAGTCGGTTAAATTGGAGCAAAGTTGCGTAATTTAGAGCCCAATAGAAATCTGAAATATCTCCTTTCGTTTTTGAGATATTGTCAAAAAACAGATTTTTTTAAATTTCGTTTAAATTTTTTATTCAAAAACTAGTGAATCCAGATATTTACAACTTTGACATTATACAGGCACTTTATAGCGATAAATCCAGTTACATATTTCATTTTAAGCTAACTATAACAGATACCCAGGGACCATAGCCAACTTTTGTTTTTCTTATGGGCGCCATTTTGGATTTTCAAATTTTTTCAAGAATATTTTTTTCTGAATCCAATGACTTATAGTTTATTGTTCGTATTATATGTACAATTTTAATCTTTTGTTATTGTGTAAAGAGTGCCTTGGAAACAGTTGAGTAACTCACTTAATTGACAACTAGGACCCATAATTTGCTAACATAGTACCCCTTAATATATACGCGTGGCGCATGAAGTAAAATTTCGAGTTTAGAAAAGCCCCGTGAAAATTTGTCTCGGGTCGCTGCGCGACTCTCGACAAATTTTCTACGCGGGACTTTTCTAAACTCGAAATTTTACTTCATGCTTAGTCTGGGAGCGGATTACACTCGTTAGTTAAAAAAACATCATAACTGTTAAAATATGTATCGTCGGATGCCCGTCGGTATATATTTTAACAGTTGTGATGTATTTTAAACTAACGAGTGTCTTCCACTAACAGACTAAGCATGAACAAAATTTTTACGGGGCTTTTCTAAACTTGAAATTTTACTTCATGCGCCACGCGTATGAACCACTGATTTACAGTAAAGTTAAATATATATAACGCTTAGTGTGATGGTGATGAATATTTACCGAGATATGGCGAAAAAATGCAATTTTTTGTGAATAGTTTGGGAATAATAGTAATAAAAGTAGAATAAATTTAGTTTGTGCAACTTTTATGCGATAATCGATACTTATTATTATTACAAAAGATTGACAGTTATTAATTAATTTTGAGTGCTAACAATGATTGACTGCTGTCAAAATTGTATTAATTAATAGGAAAATATCACAATTTTAAATATTAAATAAATTTAATTATGAGTGTGGTACATCACTGAGTTCAGAAAAAAATATTCTTTCAAAAAATATGAAAATCCTAAATGGCGCTCATAAGAAAAAAAACAGCTGGCTAAAGTCCCCAGGTAAATGTTATAGTTATCTTTTAAAAAAATATGCTATTAGATTCCTCATTAATAAGTGCCTGTATATTGTCAAAGTTCTAAATGTCCAGATTCAGTAGTTATTGAATAAAAAAATAAAAACTGTTTTTTGTTAATATCTCGAAAACAACAAACAATTGTTTTCAGATTATTGTTAGGCCATAAAATATGCAACTTTGCCCTAATTTAATCGGCTGTCTTATCTCTTCAAATAACTGAGATCTCCATACATTCTGTCGAAATACGGGCACCCTGTATATGAAAAGTGGAAATTCAATAGAATAACGGGACCAGGCCTAATTTTCAAGCTTTTATAAAGTTTACTTCACGCATAATCAAGGAGTGGAGAAGCTTCATACTAACCGCTTTAATAAACAGCTCTAAATTAACCGCTTTTATAAAAACAACGAATTCTTGCAAATTTAAAAAAATACTGTAATTGTCGGGATATGTAATACTTAAAATAAAAATTCCTTGTATGTAATCCACAGGAAATCATATTTACCAATTCACTAAATAAATGTCCAACTAATTTTTCTGTAGGAAATTTTAATTAAATTTTATTCATACTCATACTAGGTACGAATGCTCTCCTGTTAGTGTTATTAGATGAGATGATAACCGCTGTAATCAAATAAAATAAAATTACTAGTGATAATGATCGCGAGGACAATTTCCTGGCATTACTTTTATGGCATTCGCATTTTCACGATGTTATCATTTGCTACGGCAATTAAGGAAAACTTATTGTTACGACTTCATTTCATTTCCACCTGCTGCTCGCGTCTGGCTAGTTTCAAAACAAGTTGATGATTCAGCACAGAAAATTGGCACATATTTATCAAGATGACGAATTGATTATCTCCGTTTGATTAAGCGTTATTGCCGTGGTGATGCAGATGCAGTAATGAATATATTTTATGAACGAATTAGGACAACTGTTGATGTGATTTGATAGCATTTGAAATACTTTAATCGGAATTTTAATAACAAATGAAAGGATAAGAACCATCTTAGGGATCTGATATAGAAAATGGAGATGTTCCTAAAAATGTTAATACTCTTCAGTAAACACATTTTTTTGTAAAATATTTTTCTTTAGCCGATTTTTTGGTAATAATTTAATAGTTTAAATTTATTTAAAAGTGAAAGTGCAAATTAAAATCCAGGGTTATTACAAAAGAAACAGACACTTTTAATTTTGTATTATTCCAAAACTAATACTGTTATTATCAATTTGTTTACACTGTTTAAAAAAAATATTATTAAAACTTACTTTGGGAACTCACAGGTGCTCAATACAGGGAAATTTTATTTTAAGTATACATATGCATGCGTTGTAAATGTTATGACATTCGTTGATTTTTAAATGAGTTCAATTTGAATCTTTAATGAATTAATAAATAAATTTGCATCATTAAACGACTGTTTTCCACTCCCGGATTAAGCATGAAGTAAAATTTCGAGTTAAGAAAAGCCTGAAAATTTAGTTTGGTCGCGTAGTGAAGCGGAGCGACCTAACGAAATATTCTCTAAACTCGAAATATTACTTTATGCGCCACGCGTACAAAAAACTTATTTGATGTAGTGTTCGGAATGCACGTCTTTAGCATATGGCTTTACTAGTATATTTCGAATTTCACTTGAAATCAGTGTTTTATATGCGTGGCGCATGAAGTAAAATTTCGAGTTTAGAAAAGCCTGAAAATTTGGTTTGGTCGCTCCGCGCTTCGCGCTACGCTTCAGGCTTTTCTAAACTCGAAATTTTACTACATGCTTAATCTGGGAGTGGAAAGCACTCGTTTAAAGCTTTAATTTGAACTCTATACAAAAATATCTACAGATTTACAGGTATTGAGATAATGCATACTTAAAGGAAAAACTAACCTTACAGCGAAAAATGCATGTCTATATCACAAATAACTTTTGTTTTATACAATACTAAAAGTGTCTATTTGTTTTGTGGTAAACCTGTAATAGCTTTTAATTTAAATAAAATAAATAGGTACATAAACTATTACTGAAGTTTTTGATAAAACTTTCAACCTAATTTTTAGTGTTGTAATTCGAGATTTTGGCAAATACAGATAAGGCTTCTTAAAATACCTCTATTAATTAAAGGGATGAAATGTTTGTACACATTTGGCTTAAGGGAGTTGAGTAATTAGATGTTTTGAAATTGAGTCTAATCTAGAGAACATCTCTAATTAGAGGGTACAATGTTTGTTTATATTTTAATTAGATGAAAAATAATTCATTTTAACACAACAACAAATTATTTTGTATTTTATAATCACACTATGGTAGTAATCATAGTGACATTATAATATACAAAATAATTTGTTGTTGTATTGGTATGAGTTATTATTATCCATTTAATTCAACGACTCATTGTAGAAATATCCGGCGTTACATGAACAATTGCCACTTTCGCTGTTTGCAGCTTAAAATTATATCTCCTAATCATCATCATTTCTAACCCAAAATATCCGTCCATCAAAAATAAAATAATATTATAAAAAATATGTCGATGGATGAATGCAACGAATAATTACCGTAAAGTTACGTACAATAGTATATTGTACAATGAGTATGGAATGATGATCACACTATAATTTTTCTACGAATGTATACATATATTAAAAAAAACAGTTTTATTTATTATCAAACAATCACTACTTTCCGCCATTTTAACTTTTAAATTCTGCAAGGATTTCCTCCGGGTTGTTTTTTAATGTGTATCCTGATGTGTCCTTCTCGTACTAGTGCTGCTCCGCCGACGATACAAAGTTCCGTTCCTACATACAAAACCGCACAACAGCACTCGACCGGCACTTACTTAACTTTTTTTTGAGCGTAGCGAGTGGTCTTAACGTGTCGGGGGCACTGATTTACGTCGGATTTGACCCATCCGGAGGTTTGATTCGGTCTGTGTAACGAGACATTTTATTTTTGAATTAAAAAAACACCCTTTAGTTTTCTTAAGCATGATAGAATTTTAAATTGAAATGAAACACATTAAAATTGACCAAATAAACGAAATGTTAGCTTTATTCGATAGAAAATTTGATGTTATTTAGTGTTTCAATGCCATTTTGGAGCTATGACTCTGCGATTGGTTTCAATATGGCGCATCCTGAAGGTCTAATTCTTTACTACTTTTTTAAACATTGTTTGCATGCCAAAACATGCACAGTTTTGGTCTTCAAATGGTTTAACTTCTCTAGTTTATCTGCATGCACCAAAGGCTTCGCATATCCCCGCAGAAAATATTCCAGAGGCGTCAAGTGACGTGATCGAGAGGGCCCAATTAACAGGCCTATTTCGCGAAATAACTTAATCGCTAAACTTGCATTTAATTTCTAGGCCACTGGTCAAACAAACAATCCAAACGATGGTCGGGGTGCTTCAATTCTTGTATGTTCTGCATCTTGTAAGGTCTTGAACCAGAATCTTTGCTTAAAATTGTAAAAAAAAACTGGACCGATTTCTGCGCATGGTACCGAATCGAGACTTTTGGATCTTCATCGATATTTTGCTCAACAGCGGGAATAATATATTCAGTACACACTCTCTTTCGTGTCACAGAGTGAGATCCATCACGTTGCGTAAACTATGTGCAAAATCTATCAATGGTTCACCGAATTATTTGTCCATACGGACGATTGAGATGTATCGTAAAATGATCGTATCGATCTGTAAGTTACGCGAACATAATCAGGATTTTTAAAATAAATTTGCACGTTTTACAATTGTTTCTTTCGTGTAAATTTATACATGATACAATGGCAAATATTACTGAGTAAAAATAATCTCTCATCTTTAAGAAATTATAACTGGTCTCAGAGCTGTCTCTATCGGAAGTTGTATCACGCCCTAAAAATGATTTGCCTTGGTGTTGACCCCTCCTATTCGGGGTGCGTAACGCAAGCCCAGCTTTGTAGATTCACGCATTCTAGCTTGCACTGCACGGCGCATGTGCGCAATCAGTTAAGTAATAGGTGTATTGTAACTTTACAACTGCAATAGTTTCTATAGCAACGACCACGTAATAAAAAAAATTGCATATAATGTTACATTTACTAATCAGTGAAGAACCCACAAATAAGATATTTCAAAATAGGAGTAGAATAAAAATTATTGCTTTTAATTTATTTGTAAATTTAGAAAAGTAACAACTTTTGATATTTGTTAAAATGTAAGATATGTTTTTTTCGGGCTTTTCTGAACTAGAATTTTTTTTTCATGCCCAATCGAGGGGTGGAGACACTCGCTAGAAGCTCTAAATTAACAGCGTTTCTATAACAACAAATGTCTGAAAAATTACAGCGTATAAATTCTAATATGTATACTTAAACAACAAATTTCCTGTATACAAATATAATTAGACAATATTTTAGTAAGTTTATTTAATAAAATATTGCATTAGAAAAATATTGTGTAATCATTTAAATGAGCCCTCGTCGTGTAAATAATCATCAATTAAATTGATAACTTCATAATCAATATTTTGTTACTCTTTTCTTTTAATTATCATAAAAAAATTCTCTTAGACCTAAAGTGTCTGGAATAGGAAGAAGCCTTGACCGCCCACAACATTTTTTGTTACTCTGTTACCTCATTAAGAAAACCATTCTTTTGTCTTTAGAAAAGACGCAACACTATCTATGTTCGGTGCTCTAGCATTCGATGCTCTTGCATGTTAAGACTAACTTCGTAAATACAATCAAGACCGCTTCCTCATCTCGGGTCCTGTTAGGGTAATAGTGCTACCAGGTAGGGTAGAATTGTAATATTGCATATTTTATGCAATTCATATTGGATTTCCATAAAATACACAGTGTTTTTTTTTTTCTCAGAGTCAGGCTGGGCAATGAATATATTCCCATTTATTAGGATAGGGATTATTATGATTGTATTTTATGAAGTATTTTTTAAGATTTTTTGTGTAAATTCCGCTTATAAGTAATAAATTTCCGATATTTGTAACCCGTACTAATAATACCTAATACTATATTATGGGAGGTGGCAATTTCATCGATTTAAAGCTAAAGGCCACTTACCATTAAACCAATGATTTGTTTGTAATTCCCGCTATTCATAACAAATTGCCAATCTTTCGTAATATCGGAGAGGTTTGTGAAACCACAATTCATTATGGTATTCTCAGATAGCCATACGTAATAATTTTCACAGATATTACTATTAGATGTATGAGATTATTGAGAGAAGATTTATTAATAATTATAATTCTTTTAATAATAATCCTTCTGACAGGCAGTTGACTGAATATTTAAACTAAAGTTCACAAATTAGGTTCACTTGGTTTTGTTTCACTTATAGGTATTTTATTTTCTACTAGTTTCGGCTTAGTGCCATTATCAAGAATGATGTACAAATGGATTTAAATTAAATCCATTTGTACATCATTCTTGATAATGGCAGTAAGCCGAAACTAGTAGAAAATAAAATACATACAAGTGAAACAAAACCAAGTGAGTTTAATTTACAAACCAATATATTTTTGGAAATGTTTTACCAAGAAATTAATGAGAAAAAAGTGTCCCATATATAAAGTTCACACTCTGAACTTTAGTTTAATGTTATAGTACTATTCTAATGAAATGGCAAGAAATTAGCAACGTGATTTGATGCAATTAGCGTTTAATCGCAATAACACAATTTTTAATGTCCTCAATTATGCCTAGGATTGCATAATTGATGAAATTAAAAATTATTTTATTTAAAATTAAGTTTTTAATATTTGTTGTTTTTTTATAATAAAGGGATTTTAAAAATTTAACAAACACGTATGATACTCTCGATCTCTAAAATTGCAATGGTATATATAAAAATAAATATTTATTCAATAAAGCTTTCAATCAAAATAGGTTTATACGTAGGCTGATATAAAAGTTTCTGGAAATAACTTATCCCAGTGGTGCCAACATTTTTCACTTGTCAAAATAGTAGGAACTGGCATTTTTAACTAATAATTACAATAATTAACACTAAATCAATTGACAAAAATACAACAATGAAAGTAACTGTTACAAACAATCGCATTTTTTTCATTACAGTCATTATTTTAAGGGTAACTATTTTTGTTGTTGTAAATAAAATAGAAAATATTTAATAACTCAGTTATTTTTGTAAATAAGTATATCAAGTGATATATTAGTTTAAAGAGAAAAAAATCCCTTTTTAATGATGACATAGCTAACTATGGTTTCCATTTAAAAAAATGCAAGTTTGTGTTATATCTAGAAAACTAATCAATAGAAAAAATCGGATCACATTTTATTATTCAGTGTAAAATAATTGAAAACTTTGCCATTTACAGGTTTTTTCTCTCTCTCTTTTTTAATAACTGAGAAAAATCGATTTGAAAAATTGACACTTTTTAAAATATCTAGTTACGCTTGATTTTTTCGAAACTTTTTAAAGTGTATTTTTATTCAGCTGGTAAAACTGCACTACTTTGCCCATTTAAACCTTTCTCTATCTGTTATAGTTTCCGAGATTCCTACAGAGAACATGAATAAAAAAACTCACACTGTATATAAATTGACCTGAGATCTAGGTCAAATTATTTGTATATTCATTATAAATTAGACGCTACACTTTTTCAAATAGTCGAAAATTGTATGTTAAAAGAACTGTTTTAGACTAGGGCGGCGAATTCTTGTTCGCCTGTAGCGGCTTAACCCTGTAATTTTTCTGGTGCCCAAAAAAATGATTTGTGCACTGCATATTATTCATTACTACCTCAGATATACAGGGAGTTTTTCTTTTAAGTATACATGCCTCAATATAATGTATACGCTGTAAATCTTAAGATATTCGTTGTTTTTACAAATATTTCCAATTAAACTTTCAAACGAGTGTTTTCCACTCCCAGATTAAGTATGAAGTAAAATTTCGAGTTTAGAAACGCCTGAAAATTAGGTTTGTCGCGTAGCGCGAAGCGCGGAGCGACCAAACCAAATTTTCAGGCTTTTCTAAACTCGAAATTTTACTTCATACGCCACGCGTACTAAACACTGATGTGATGTGATGTTTACAATACACGCGCTTAGCGTACTGCTTTAGTAGAATATTTTGAACCTCAGCTAAAATCAGTGTTTTATACGCGTGGCGCGTGAAGTAAAATTTCGAGTTTAGAAAAGCCTGAAAATTTGGTTTGGTCGCGTAGCGCTACGCGACCAAACCAAATTTTCAGGCTTTTCTAAACTCGAAATTTTACTTCATGCTTAATCTGGGAGTGGATAACACTCGTTTAAGACTTTAAATTAAACTTTTTTTAAAAATCAAACGATTATCGGAAAAGTTATAGCTCACATGTATACATGTATGTATATTTAAAAGAAAATTTCCCAGTATGTTTACCAAATTTTAGTAGTGGCAAATGCCACCATCAGGGCCGAAAGGTTCATTCATTTTATCAGAAATTCAAAAATATCTAATAGCAAGTAGATTTTCTTCTATTAATACAAAATGTTAGTATCATGTGTGTATGCGCCTACTAGAGATTAACTAGCATTAAACTGTAATGATTTTAACGGCAATTCTATTAATAAGACTGTATATTTTTAGAGTAGTTATGAATTTATAATGATATCTTCCTTTACATCTATTAACCTTATTAGTAACATAAAGAAAATTTAACATAAAGAAAAATTGAGTTTGTCAATAGTTTGCAGAATATTTACAACATATAAAAAGGAATTAAAATTAATATCAACTTTCTGCAGAAATTTAGTTTCATTGAGAAAAGTCTTCAAATATTCATTGAAACAACCTCATTATTATAAGGGTGCGTGCACACTGCCAGCATGTCCGGGGCCCAGATTCCGGGCGTTTCGTGTCCGAGCGAGTCCGAGCCGACGCCGAAAGTGTGCGTGTTGCTTTAGCCGATTTGTTGCCAATTTGCATGTTGTTATTGGAAAATCACTAACTTCATAAACATTTAAAAACAAAAGTATGTTGTGGTGTCATAACATTAATTAACAGAGATTAAAAAATGCAGACTGCATATAGATTTTATGGATATTTTATAATAAATGAAAATGCAGTTTTTATATTACTTGGAAAAATAGGTCATAGCTCATCGTAAATGTATTTATTGTTTTTGTATGGGCTTATAAAAAAACTATAAATACATTTACGATGAGCTATTATCTCGCAGACAATTTGTTTGATACCATATTGCATCTTTTAAATCAATATCCTGAATAATCGGCATAAAAACACAAGCCAGTCTGTCTTTACTCGCTCGGCTCAGACACGCCCGGCTCGGACATGCCCGGCTTGGCCCAGACACGACCCGCTGGCAGTGGGCACAAGCACGTATCAATCCATTAGTTTGTGCTTTCCGCGCCACACGACACACTCGGACTCGCTCGGTCACGCCGCACAATGGACCCAAATCAGAAATAAGACACGCATAGGAAGGAAATGTAAAAGTCATTGTAACGGTAAAATTGATAATTATTTGCGATGTTTAAGTCCATATTAATTGATGTTTAGGATTTGTAGCAATACCAAATCATGTTGTTTGTCAGGACAACGCTCACAATATAAAGGTTTTATTTCAATAATACTTTCTCCATATAAATTCAATGGGAATTTAAGTCTTTCTTAAAAATGGTGCAACTTTTAAACACATCGAAGCATAAAGCTGGAATTTTTCCAAAATTATGTCCAATCAATAGACTATATTTTGAGCTTAATTGAAGCTGCGTCCACTTGCGACCGTAAAAATGTTGGCTTTGAAACGGAAATTGCAAAAAGTATCAAAATTGTATTTTCGTTACTTACGTATTTTGATCATATATTATCTGATTTTCTTTAATGATAAATTACCAGTTCCATTGAAAAATCCATGTGGAATATTCATTGTGACAGTATAAAGTTCAATATTTGTACCATAAACATTCGATTTCGAGTTTCGAGACAAAATATGAGACGTTTGAAATATCCCTGGAAAACGTGGAATTTAAACTTTTATATTAAAAATGAGCTCACGTCATTGAAAATGCTTCCACGAAAAAAAAATTCGGAGGAAATTGAAGGCTTCAGCCTTCAGTTTCAATCTCATCATCATTATCAAAACAACTACTTCCCAAACAACTACCCCGACGAATATTGAGTTATACAATGAATATTCGTTAGTACACGCTTATCTAGCTTAACACACTTAATTAACCTACCATAATATTTTGAAATAATTTTGTATTTGACATGTACCAAAAATATCTTTAAAAAGCTGAATTAATAAAATAAGTTCAGCTAATAACAAATGTGTTGAAAACATTTATTTTGATAAAATTGACAGTTGTCATGACAATATTTCATGCGGCAATCTATCGGAATGATTAATGATTTGAACTCAGTGAATTTTAATCAGAATCATCCATAAACATCACAAAGGTGTTGAAAAAATGTAATTTTATAATTTGCCAATTGTCAATCCTCCAGAATAATAGTTAATTAGAATTGTGCGGACCATAAAACCTATAGAAAACCTTTTCCAGAGATTCGCATACAGGAACATTATAAAATACAGTCTATGCGAGCTTTTTTACCCATTTGGCCCTACTGTGCGCCGGCAGTGTGCGCGTACACAAGAGTAGATATGTTTTCTATAGATTTCATACGTGTATAATGGCTTTTATATACAATTAAATCATTCTAAATCTAAATCTTTGAATCTATTGTAAGGATTCGAATCCTTTTAGAAGGATTCGAACCACCTACATTTGGATTTGGATACGAATCGTCTCAAAACATTGTAACGAATGCGGATCACGAATCCTTTTTCAATAAGGTATTCGAATACCTCTTTCGATTCCGGTTAAAGGATTTCAATCCAGGATTCGAATCCTCAATAATTCGACTCTGGAAATCGAATCCCGAATGATTCGAATCCTACCTACATTTGATATGTATGAATAATTTAAATTGGTACCCAAATTACAGACCCTTTTCAATGTTTTCAATGTTCATGTCCGGCGGAATTATATCTGTGGCTTCCGTGGTGCAAATGGCAGCGCCCTAGACTGAAAATCTAGAGGTTTGCAGGTTCTAATTCTGTCGGAAATATTATAAATTTATTTCCATATATAATAAGGAAACTCATATATGATTACATTTATGTAATTAATTAAATTAGTTTATTTAGTAGATTAGTTCTATTTTTTTAACGTAGGACGCTCCAAACTTTTAATGACTAGTTTATTTATACTGTTTCAAGCTAGAACATTGTATGCTATGCGGAAATTTTCTCTTCGTCCATTTCTACACAAATATTTGACTGAAAGAAAATAAGCTACTAAACTAGAATACGACTAAAGCGCCGCAGCCCTTATGGCCACTGGAAGATATTATCATTCTAATAAATAGGTTTTTAATTGAATTCACTTGGTTTGTTTTACTTTATTAGTAAAACAAACCAAGGGAATTCAATTAAAAACCTATATGACATTTAGTAGTTTTTTGGCGTCAAGTTATCAAAAACTTTTATAAACTTTTTTAGGGAAAAGCGATAGAATTCAAAAATTATAGTTGTATTTTTCTAGCCAAAACTTTATTTTTATTTAGCTTATATTTCGCTGAACTTTTTTTTGTCAGCTTCTTCAGGGCAAGTTAAAAATATAACTGGGCTTTTTTAGATACAATCAAAAATTGTCAGATATCGACGTGTAAAATGTTTCTAAATAAAGTTCTGGCTAGAAAAATACAACTATCATTTTTAAATTCTGCCGCTTTTCGCCAAAAAGTTTATAGAAGTTTTTAAAAACCTATATACATGTATAAGTAGAAATGTTTTACCAAGTGATCAATGAGAAACAAGTTAATGATATATTATCAATCTGATAAAAAATCAGTTTCCTAGCAACAACGGTTCTATCTTATATTTATGTACTACCATTTTACAAGCTATTTATGATTTATTAACATCACAATGTTTACATGTTTTATGGTTTTGAATGAAACTCGAACAATGACATTCCCATCTATACATCCAACCTGCTAACACCTAATTTGTTGAAAGTTGTAAACACCGTAAATCCCGACTATCCGGCACGGCATAATAATTACGAATGTGCCTAACATAAGTGGAGTACATGTTTATGTACCGCGACCTAACCGCTATCATCATCATCATTCGCGATATTCCTGCAACGTTGTTGTAACGAGCGAGGCGCGCGCGCCCGCAACCTGCTTCTGCTCCGGTCGTCCGGCAGCGGACCAAACAGAAACAGTCGAATTCGCACGGCCTGCTGAAGAACAGGATCAACAACAGAAACTCACGTGTCCTCTGTTGCTACCGTATTATAAACAACCTGTTACCTTCGGGCCGATTTTTCGCCCCTTTCCCGCTGTTGTGCTGGTGCGTGTGTGCATAGTTATTCCTATCCGAATTTGAATATCACGTGCCCGAGGGGTATTTGTTGGACTTCTGCTGGTGTTACGAATTAATCGTGCTGTTGGACCCTTCGGCCTGGGTATTATTAAAAGAACGTTCCGTTTCGCAGGTGAGCATAATTTTCGGATTTCGTGATTTACATGTATTAACTCTAAGGTTGATTGCATCCGGTGATATATGTTTAACCCCTTTATTTCAAAAAATGCTTTCACTGCGTTATCAAAGATATACAGGGAATTTTTCTTTTAACTATACATATCCCAATTATATGCTGTAAATCTTCTGATATTCCTTGCTTTTTTAAAGGTGTGAAATTTGAAGCTTTGGACGGTTGCTTCCACTCCCAGGCTAAGCATGAAGTAAAATTTCGAGTTTAGAAAACCCTGAAAAGTTGGACCAGGGTTTTTTAAACTCGAAATTTTAGTTTATGCGCCACGCGTATAAAACACTGATTTCAAGTCAGGTTTACTTGTTCACCATATTACAGTGTTTTCAGTGTTTAATACGCGTGGCGCATGAAGTAAAATTTTGAGTTTAGAAAAGCCTAAACATTTGGTTTAGTCACTCCGCTTCGCTACGCTACCAAACCAAATTTTCAGACTTTTCTAAACTTAAAATGTTTTCATGTTTAATCTGGGAGTGGAAAACACTGGTTTAAAGCTTCAAATTGAACTCTCATAAAAAAAGCGTAGGCACATCGCTGGGCTAAAATTATAAGCAATTTTACACTATATGAGTTAAGAGTAACATACAGTTATATGTATGTTATCCACAGATCCTGTTAATATAGTTTTAAGTTTAATCCGACATACCTTAAAGAAACTATGAGTTCCAAAATATAATTTTATGTAGTGATCTAAAGTTACCGGTAATTTAAAATTCGGTAATATTTATTCTCGGTAATATTACTGGAAACCAGGGTTGTTAAAAAAAACGTTTTTTTCATTTTAATTAAAACAAACAGTTTTTTTTTAACTAAACGTGTTTTTTATTGAAACAGTGTTTAAAACAATAACAATTAAAAACATGTTTAAAACATGTTTAAAACACGTTTAAAACGTGTTTAAAACAGAACATACGGGGAATTTTTCTTTTCAGTACACATATCCCGATAATTACAGCGTTTTTTTTAAATTTGCGGGAATTCGTTGTTTTAAAGCGGTAATTTGAGGCTTTTGACGAGTGTTTTCCACTCCCAGACTAAGCATGAAGTAAAATTTTGAGTTTAGAAAAGCCTAAAAATTTGGATTGGCCGCGTAGCGAAGCGGAGCGGCCAATCCAAATTAGGCTTTTCTAAACTCGAAATTTTACTTCATGCGCCACGCCTAAAAACACTGATTTACAGTGAAGTTAAAAAACACACACATACAACAACTATTATAGGCAACCTAATATACGTTAGATTTATTGGGTTGCTTATAATTCCTGTTTTAAACAATTTGTTTAGCGCAGAATTTGACTCACGTTTTATTCACATCTACATATTAGATTGCTTAAGCCGTATATCTTAAACTTTGCGATATTTCAGTGTTTTATACGTGTGGCGCATGAAGTAAAATTTCGAGTTTAGAAATTTTACATCATGCTTAGTCTGGGAGTGGAAAACCCTCGTTTAAAGATTCAAATTGAAAACTTAAAAAAAAAAACAAGGAATGTCGTAGAATGTATCAATAAGTTGAAAACACTCGTTAAATAATTCAAAATATGTATTTTAATTAAGACTGTTTACCTAACACATCAACTAATCAGATTTTTTTTAAAAACTATTGACGTTCTGAATTGTTTTCCAAGCTAATTGGCGGTCATCATCAACATTTGCAAAGAATGTCAATATTATAAAAAAATAATGTAGTTTTGTATTTGCATGGAATTTACTTTATTTTATATGCATCAATAAATCTGGAATATGAAATATTTATAAAAAAAAAATGTAAAACGGTGTTATCCGTTGAAATAAATAAATAAAATAAATAAACAGATAAACTGCAAATAAAGGGGTTCGCTGAAAAACGTTGTAAGCGCCAACTTTTACGAAGTAAGTTTATACGGAATATCCTTTTGAATTTTCCTTTCATTTCTAGGTTTTAAATAGCAAATAAAATACGTGTTTGTCATTCAAAACCTAGAAATAAATGGAACATTCAATAGGATATTCCGATATTCCGTATAATTTTACTTCGCAAAAGTTGTCACTTACAACGTTATTCGGTGAACCCCTTCAATTAAATCGAGACTAATGCTCGACATTAATAAATAGGGCTTAAAGAATATTAAAAAACAAATATCTCAAAAATTGAGAAAAATCATATTAAATTGCTGTAATATTTTATTTAGAAATTTTAAATAATAATAATTATCAGTATTTTAGATAAAATTAACACAAGTAACAAACATCATAAAAATTTATAAAAATCTTCAAAATTGTATAAATGAACTATAACACAAAAGTTAAATTGCAGTAATATTTTATTTTGAAATTTTAAATAATAATAATTATCAGGATTTTAGATAAAATTAACACAAGTAACAAACATCATAAAAATTTATAAAAATCTTCAAAATTGTATAAATGAACTATAACACAAAAGTTAAATTGCAGTAATATTTTATTTTGAAATTTTAAATAATAATAATTATCAGGATTTTAGATAAAATTAACACAAGTAACAAACATCATAAAAATTTTCAAAATTGTATAAATGAACAATAACACAAAATTTACCACATCAATACTACTATATCATCTTTATTGAAAAAGAAAGAAATACATTATAATAAAATACAATTTATAATATATAAATATATTTACAAATAATGTTTTACTGCCCTCTCTCACAAGGGCCGTCGACCATAGGTCTTTCTGCCCTGTGCTATGTGTGTGTGTGTTTCTTCTAGTCGATTTCAAGGTGGGAAAGTAGGATAAAAGAAGGAGATGTATTCATATGGGGTTCTAGGTGGGTTTTTGTATTTTGGAAAAATGTCATGGTTTCTAGGGATGCACATTTTTTCAAGGTGGTCATGATTCGACTCTTTACATGCGAATCGTTCTGCGAAAAATCGAAGCCTTTGTTTTATTGGGGTAATTTTTGTTTTTTCGTAAAGGAGTACATTGGATGGGTTGTGGAGGGGATTTTGAAGGTGTCGAAGTTTTGTAAGGGTACGGAGGGAGGATCTTTCGGCTACTTCGAGGTTTTTAATGGTGACATTACATGGATTTATATAAAGGATGGAGCTGTAGTCCCATTTGCCGTCCCATCCTAATGGGACGGCAAATCATTTTATAAATTTTGGTACAGATGTTGGTAATAATTCCTTGATTCTTGTATGTCAGGCAACGGAAATGTTTCGCTCGCTTTACGATGTTTGCCTTTATATCGGAGGTGTGCTTTTTGAAGGACAGTTTTGGGTCTGACAGGATTCCTAGGTATTTACATATTGGGGAGAAATATATAGTAGATCCGTTAATGTTTATGGAGAGAGGATTAGGCGGTATGCGATGGTAGGGTAAGAATAGTTGGGATTTGTTGGGTTTAATTTTAAGCTTCCACTTGGGAAACCAAGTAGCTGATTTGTTTATAAAATCTTGGAGGGAGTTAAGGGCTGAGGCTAGGGTTGATGAATGGGCGATTAAGGCAGTATCATCCGCAAACTGTGGGGATAACAGGTTGGGTTTATAAAGTTGGGATTGGGATGGTAAAAGTCGGAGCAATATATATTGTATAATAGAGGAGATAGAGAGGAGCCTTGAGGAACACCTTTTTCAGGATGGAATGTCGAGGATAAGGTTTGTCGTATACGGATTTGAAGTTTGCGGTTAAAAATAAAGTTTTGGATTAGGTAAATAAGGTGGTTGGGTAGTTTAAGGATACTGCATTTATATAAGGGGCCCCGATGCCAAACGGAGTCGAAGGCCTTAGATATATCTAGGAATAGAATGGCAGATTTTTTACCTTCAAGATGCATTGTTTGGCAGTTGGATATTGTTTGGCAGTTGGATGTAAGAATGGTTAAGGGTAGGGTTGTGGAGCGATTTGGAAGGAAGCCATATTGGTAGATTGGGATATGGGATAAAACATGGCTGAGTATTATTTGTTTGAGGAGGGATTCGTACATTTTCCCAAGTGGACCCGAAACATCATTTTCAATTTGAAAATTGATAATTTCAACAGGAATACTGAACACAAAAATATGATAAAATAGCCAAACTTGACTTTAAAGAAAAATTCTCAACAAATTTATTACACAATTCGTAGTAATTAAAAAATCAACCAAAATATTTGTTAATTTTGATTGAGATATAATTTAGAAATAAAGTTTCAAGTTTAAAACAAACGACATATTCGCAATACCTAAACAAAATTACATAAAGATATCTCATAGAATTTTCAAGATGCTTTTTTAAAAATACTAAACAGCAACAAAACATATGAAACCTTATAAGAAAAACGACCAAACATTTGGCGAAGATAATACAATTTTGCTAAAATAATTAGCAAAATACAGAACAACAACAACAAATATGCAACCTTAAAACAAAAACGATCAAACCTTTTGGGAAAGATAACACATAAAATTTAAAAATATAGAAAATTAAAAAATAGTATTAAATACAGTGATTCTCAAAAAATACCACATTTGAGAATGTTTTTTAATCACTGTATTTAATCCTATTTTCTAGTTTTTAAAATTTTTTGTGTTATCTTTCCCAAAGGTTTGATCGTTTTTGTTTTAAGGTTGCATATTTGTTGTTGTTCTTCTGTATTTTGCTAATTATTTTTAAGAAAACACGTTTGTAATGTAAATATAAATTCATATCTATGTCAGTGTTTTATACGCGTGACGTATGAAGTAACATTTCGAGTTTAGAGAAGCCTGAACTTTTGGATTTGCTGTGGCAAAGTCTAAACTCGAAATTTTACTTCATGCTTAATCTGGGAGTGGAAAACACTCATTTTCGTGTTAATTTTTTCTTGTATCGGTATTTTTTAAAATTGTCTTTATGTGTGTATGTTTTGTCTATAAATTTAGATATATGAAGATTATCTAAATTTATAAAATTGTTAACAAATTTGTAACTTTATTTATTATTGTATTTCTCTGTTATTGGACTATATGTAGTCTGTAGGACAACAACCCATTATTAATATTTAATTTGACATTTTCAACGAATTCTCCAAAGTTTGTAAAGTGATATAAAAATCGTGATATGTTTATTGATTTTAATAATTTGTTTCATGATTTCGTTAATTTTTGATTTACATTAACAAATATTAATAATTCATATTATTTCGATATTTCACATAATTTCTATATATTTTTATACACAGTATACAAATCTTGATAGTTACAGCGTTTGGTGAATTTGCAGGAATTCCTTGCTTTAACAAAACCGGTCGATGTAAAGCTTCCGTATCCATTCCTTGATTGAGCATGAAGTAAAGTTTCGAGTTTAGATAAGCCTGAACGTTTGGATTTGGTCCAAATCCAAACTCAGGATCTTCTAAACTAGAAATTCTACTTCATGCGCCACACGTTAAAATAGGTTTAAGGTTGCGATTTATTATGGGTAAAATCCAACGTTTTTGGTACTAGCACCATTCATGTTCTGATTATCGGACAATATTACATGATACATCAAAATAATCCTAAAACTTGAGGGATATTAATGTCACCAATTTAAAACGATTAGGATATTTAGTTTTTTGTAAAAAAATCTTGATAATAGCTATTTTTTGATTCATTTATTTACTCCTTTTTAGTCAACAAAAACTGGAACTAGGTAAAATTCAAGGGTGTTTATATATTCTGCTTTCAATTAGCTCAACATTCATTGAAAAAAAATGTCCATGATATATTACGTTTACCTTTTTATGCTGGAAATAAAAATATAGGTCTATCTCACTCTAGCAAATGGCTGGGCAGAGTCTGTCTCACTCTAGTAAACCGCAACCTTAAAGTGAAGTTCAAAATAAGGCTAGGATTTTTTTAATTGATGTATTCGAATATTCATTTAAAAACATATTCGAATATTCTAATTATTGTAATATACCAATACCAAGTGTTTTTTTAATTTAAATAACTTTACATATTCAAATATGTATTTAAATATTCGAATATTTTAATATTCGCAAATGAATATTTGAATACTTCAGTTTTAAAAGTTCCCAGTATTGATGAAGACATGTATCCTTGTTTTATTTTAGTCTTGTAATGGATGTTTTTGGATTTGCGCTTTTTGTGAATTTGTACCTATATTTTAGATTAAAAAAATAGATATGAATTATTCACAAAAAAAATTGATTGTTTTTTAAATTATCAAAACAGAAAATTGTACAATAGAAAGGAATAATTAATTATTAATTTTTCCGTGTTCTGGCGCCTCTTGGATCAAGGCGGTCGACTAGGTTTGCCCGCCCTAAGTAGACTTTATAAAACTATCTTTTTGGTATTTTTAAGCGGCAGTCATTTTTATAATGATTGTGGTTAGTTGAGCTTACATGACAAGAAAAGAAACATGCTGGCATGTTTTAACATTAATTAGTATAAAAAATCTCGTTGCAATCGACTTTGCTGGATTAAAACGCATTATTTCAAGGAATTTGTCCAAATATGGTGATTTAATGGAATAGCTTTGACCGGTCTCCAATCGATTAAAATGCAAGAAGAAGAAATACGTGTAATATGATACAAATGTCGACAATAATAGCGACCAAATCAAAGTAAAAGAAGGCAGAAAAGCCCTGACAGAAATATGCTAATACAATTTATTATTCTATATGTTTTTTATTAATTTTATTATATTGTAAGATCAAACGTAAAATCAAGCTGAGTAGGCTATATGTCACTGTAAATCTGCATGTATAAAACCGTTTTTTTTCCTACTCGATTTTACGTTTGAGCTCACGTTACTTATATTTCAATTATGGAATGAATTATTAATGAAGCAAAATGCAACTTTTCATTACAAATCATTAACAGCCTTATTAATAGACGTTAGCATACAGTTTTAACACGGTTCTAAGGATGATATTAACATTTTCGGATTAATAAAGCGTTTTAGCAGATTGCTATTGTTAGTCACTTTTATATAAAAAAACAATTTAAAACACTTTCAAATATATACTGTATACTCGCTACAATTGTTTCGTCACACTGTGACTTCTTCAGGTGAAGACATTTTAGTTTACAACCTATTTTAATAGCGTGGTACCCTTAGTTTAATTCATATACATAACCTCAATAGCATCAACAAAATAGGGTTATTTAGAATTTATTTAATAATTCTATAAATCATAAATGTACATACCTGATCAGTATATTTTGAACTTCACTTGAAATCAGTGTTTTATACGCGTGGCGCATGAAGTAAAATTTTGAGTTTAGAAAAGCCTGAAAATTTGATTTGATCACGTTGCTTTATTTTTGACAAATGCAAATTCCAGCTATACAGAATAGAATTAGAGTATTCAAAGTAAAATACTTGGTTAAATTTAACTGATTCATTGATCTGTCTATTCGTGAAATTTTAACAAGTGCCTTCTGTGATTTTCTTCAGCTTTTAATTTTATTCACTATTACAAAACTAGAAATGTAATTATTAAAAACACTGAAATATTGCGAACTTATGAAAACACTGAAAAATATTTGTATATATTTTTTTTAAGTAAATAATAATAGAAATATTTAAATACCATAATATTCACATTTTCACACATTCTCAAGTCAGGTCAAACAATACATCAAATTTATTTATTTAGTAATTTAAAAATAAATAAAAAATAATAATGTCGCCTTATTGAATCAACGGCGATTAATGGGTTAAAGAAAAGATAAATGTTCATCTGTGTGTTCTACACTTTTTAGCCCACTTAAGAGGGCCAATTTTTGCTGGTAGTGTGTTTCTGGGGTACGAGATGGCGCAGAGATAGCAAAATTGCTAAAAGTAGTTTTGACTATATATTGGTTTATAGTGCCTGCCGAATTTTATTACAACGAATAATAAAAATGATGAGTGAGGAGCGCCTTGTTCGTTTGTTTAGATGGCGCCGGGCGAATAAATGGGTATTGCATTTCAGTAGACAAGTAAACTGGATAAATAAATATTCACGATTTTAATTTCGACAAACATTTAACTGTTCTTGCTTGTCTCATTACCAATACTTATTTTTATTATATAATTATGAATTACAATCATTGTAAAAATATATTATATATAAACATTTATTTATGTGTATATATAATAATATTAATAGAGTTTAATGTTTTTATCTAGAATTTTATGCTCTGTCCGTGGTACAAAAATCATGGAAAAGTGATGAAATGTCATCGTAAAAATGTTTACATTTGCCAGAATTTTGAAAAAATCGAAACTGTCGAAAATCCATAAAATGTTTAAATTTGAGAACAATGTCAAAAAGTAATGAAATGTCAAGAAATATTGAAATTTGACAACAATTTGAAGTATGTGTAAAGTGATAATCTATAATAAAATAATGTTTTAAATATTTTAAACTTAACAATTAATCAGTGTTTTTAGGCGCGTGAAATTTCGAGTTGAGAAAAGCCAGAATTTGGATTTGGACGCTACGTCCAAATCCAAATTCTTTCGGCTTTTCTCAACTCGAAATTTACTTCATGCTTAGTCTGGGAGTGGAAAACATTCGTTAAAAAAGAATCAATGGCTTTTTACAATATTTTTATTAGTTTACAAAATCTTGAGGGTTTTAAAGTGTTTGTCCAATTTTTAAAGTCTTGTAAATTTTCGTAAATTTCCAAGATTTTAATTATTTTCAAAATTTTAAAGACTCGTGCATTTTTCAGTACGTTAGTTAATTTTCAAGATTTATAACAATTTTTAAAATTTTGAAAAAATCATGCATTTTCCAAGATTATTGGTGTATTTCAAATTCTTGGCTCCTTTCGTTACTTTTTAAAACTTTGATACCTTTCATGTATTTCCTAGACTTTGGTTAAACTAAAAAAAAAATGCCTGTATTCATGAATTTTCTAGAATTTCGTTAATTTTCGGGCCCGCAAATTTTAAAACGTTTATTAATCGTTAACGATTAATAAAACGTCTAAATTAATTCATCGATGCTAATAATTCATGACAATTAATGAATATCTCGATATGTTGCAAATCTAACAAAAATTAAACGAGTGTCGTCCACTCCCAGACTGAGCATGAAGTAAAATTTCGAGTTTAGAAAAGCCCCGCGTAGAAAATTTGTCGAGGGTCGCGTCAGCGACCCGAGACAAATTTTCACGGGGCTTTTCTAAACTCGAAATTTTACTTCATGCGCAACGCGTATAAACCACTGATTTGAAGTAATGTTGAAAATACACATAAGATTTTAAAATGTCGAAAATAACAAAACTCTAAACATTTTGCGAATCATCAAAAATATTAAAAATTGTTAATTTCAAAGAAAACAAAACAATACAATCAAAACACAAGTCGTCAAAATTTATTTAAAAAAAAAATTTAAATTGCTTAATTTAACAGAAGTATAATTTACAGAAACGACAAGATTCAAAACACATATCATCATTAAAATTGACATAAACATTAAAAACTCGGTCAAATTGATCAATTCAGTAAGTAAAATTTAAGTTATACTTGCCGTTTTGTTATGTATGTACAGCAACTTGCTAAATACAACCTACTGCCGTGATGAAGTAAAAAAAATATAATGATTTATTTTAATTTTAATGATTTAAAACCTTAGACTTCAAGTTTGGCGGTTGACACAGTAAGCAAAACTGCTACGAGCTGCACACCTTAATTTGATTTATTGTAACAAACCACACAAAAAGAATAGATGTGAACACGAGACGGTCCTCACATCAAGCTGAGTAGGCGACACTCCAAGCTGAGTAATCTAAACCTCCGCGCGCAGTACAAAAAAGGGAAATTACAATAATCCAATTCGAACTCGGGACCTAAAAAACGCTAAGCCAACTCGGTGCCTCGATGATCAAATCGCCGAGTGCCGCACATTCAATTTGGTAATTTATAAATGAAATAGGAATTTTTCCGACTCAACACTTGAATCAACATTTACTGGCATTCCACAATCTTATTCAAAACATGAATCCAGAAATACAGTTATATTTACAAAATCCATTGAGAAATGTTTTAGTAATGTCTTTCTTTGTCGTGTATCAATAACATAATGAATGAATGAACGGTCCGCGTCAGAAAAAATACGCAACTCAAGGTCGGGAGCCGGAAGCCAGGAGCCCAGCCTGTGTCGCGACAAATGTCTTATACGAATTCTACATTTCAATCGTAATTTCTTTTCAGACGTTTTTAGAAATCCCCTATTTATTGAAAGTATAATCAACATTTAAATTTCTGTTATGGAGACTTCTAAGCAACGATTAATTTTATTTATCATTTATTTTAGATCAATCTATTGAATACTACATGTTTATAATAATTACTTCAATAAATTAAAGCAATATGAAGAAGAAATAATGTTTCCTATGGAAGTAATACACGGATTTATGTAATCATTTGACAGTGTTCCGTTATTTAGTTTATATTTAATTTAGGAATCATTTTTTTGAAAACAAAATACTGTCAATTTATTTGTAAAGCTTTAATGTACAATATGTTTAAGTTTCAATGCTCTATTTTCATAATTGTGGAAGATTATTCGTTGTTCGTTCTTATAGCCAAATAACATGTAAATTTTCGACCTTAAGTACTGATGTTACTTGTACTTTTTTCTACTTGCACGAATGTTAGGATGATGTTCGTGGATATCAATTACAATCCATTGAATAAGAAGTGTAATTTATATACTAGTGTGTAAGTTTGCATATAAAACTCTTATCGACAATTTCATGTGTTTTCTACCAATTCTACCTTCAAGATATTTGTTTGTTTTGTATTAAATGGAAAGGATGTCTAATGTAACAGATAGCAAATAGGCAGAAAAAAACGAGAATGAAAGAAATTAAAAAAGAAAGTGTACCTTTTCAACACAATGATACCAACTACAGGTGCGACTTGACAGATTCGTTTTTTGATAAATTATTTATTCAAGCAGTGGATTGATCACAGTTTTTTTTATTCCTAGAGAAAGTGCATGTTTTAATGGGATTTACATTTTATATGTGCAAACACTGGAATTTCCTGTACGAAGACAAATTTCACATTTCATGATTGATCTTTTTAATATATCTTGTATGAATGTATACAACATTATTTCTAATAATAATAATACCTAGACCTTTTTAGTAGCCGGGCTAAATTTTTAAAGTATTCACGTCGGGGCACACTACGAAATTAATTTTGTTAATTAAAGCTAACAAGAAATACAGGATGTCCGTTTTTCGAGTTGCTCTATGGGGATATCGCTTATTTGAAATTTGAAGCTGCTAACGAGTGTCTCTAATTCTTGATTAAGCATGAAGTAAAATTTTGCTTCTTGCGCAACGCGTATAAAACACTAAAATATTGTAAAATTCAAAATATTCTTGCTAACAGTATATATTTCCTGCTTTGACGGTTTATTTTTTATACTGATTTAGCAGTATACTTTTAATTTCACAATATTTTAGTGTTTTATACGCGTGGCGCGTGAAGTAAAATTTAGAGTTTAAAAAAGCCTGAATTTAGATTTGGACGCTTCGCGGGGCCTCCAATCAATTCTGTCTGACAAAATTTTAAGACAGAATTGATTGGAGGGCCCTTTACTTCACGCGTGGCGCGTGAAGTAAAATTTCGAGTTTAAAAAAGCCTGAATTTAGATTTGGACGCTTCGCGGGGCCTCCAATCAATTCTGTCTGACAAAATTGTCAGACAGAATTGATTAGAGGACTCTCGAAGCGTCCAAATGTCGCTTAAATAAGCAACATTATTTTTAGAACATAATGCCATCGATTTTTCTTCAAAATTAAATAATGTTTAATAATTTTCACATGTACTGTAATATTTTGTCTCATTTGAAAGTTCTGACGCGCTAATTGGAAAACCCTATCTTAAAACAAATAAGCACAATTCATATACTATACTTATAATCTTTGTTTCAATATTTATTCATGATATAAACATAAATGCAAATGTGTTAGTCAGTAACAGTATTACACGATTTTTATCCATCATTATCGCACGTAATATTTTATCCATCGTGCCATAGCTTCTGGCATCAATGGAATTAGAAATCTGGGTTTATGGCGGATGTAACGGTACAATGTGTGGCTTACTTTTGTCCATTCATTTGAATCTGGGTTTGGATCACACTTACAAAATGGGCCATTCCGTGAAAACGAACGTACGAAGAACGAGTGCTTTCATGGAACGGAATGCGTTCCAAGGCCGACGCCATAAACGGACGCCTGTGTAAAAAAAATATTTTTTGGGGGAAAACAGTGCCGGTATTGTGATTGTGATCTGATCTGTGATGTTAAGAAATGTCCGTTTGTTTTCTGTCTGTTGGTCATAAATTATAATTTTATGTAAAGTAGTTTTATTCGTAGATTGTTAAGAATTATTTATGAAATCGAGGTTTTTGTGGAAGTGTAAAGCAATAGAGTATCAAATGTGTAGTGATAATACAATATTGTCGGCTTAGAGATAAAAGTTCTTCTTCTTGTTTAATGGCCATGGCGACTAAGCCCTTTCATCCAGCCACAGATGTATTGCAATTATTAGTATATTTCAGTGATTTAAGGAGGTTCGCAGTTGATTTACGAGGTAAAAGTTATTAAGTGCCATTGGCTGGGGGCAGGGTTGTTAGAAAAACGTTTTTTTCATTTAAATTAAAACAAATTGTTTTTTTACAATACGTGGTTTTTTCATTGAAACATTAAAACGTGTTTAAAACAGAACATACAGAGCATTTTTCTTTTAAGTATACATATCCCGATAATTACAGCGCTTTTTCAATTTGCGGATATTCTTTGTTTCAAACAGTTAATTTGAAGCTTTTAACGAGTGTTTTCCACTCCCAGACTAAGCATGAAGTAAAACTTCGAGTTTAGAAAAGCCTAAAAATTTGGATTGGCCGCGTAGCGAAGCGGAGCGGCCAATCCAAATTAGGCTTTTCTAAACTCGAAATTTTACTTCATGCGCCACGCTTAAAAACACTGATTTACAGTGAAGTTTAAAAAACGCACACACACAACAACGATTATAGGCAACCCAATTTACGTTAGAGTTATTGGGTTGCCTATAATCACTGTTTTAAACAATTTGTTCAGCGCAGAATTTGACTCACGTTTTATTCACATCTGCATATTCGATGGCTAAAGCCGTATATTTTAAACTTTACGATATTTCAGTGTTTGATAAGTGTGGCGCATGAAGTAAAATTTCGAGTTTAGAAAAGCCTAATTTGGATTGGCCGCTCCGCTTCGCTACGCGGCCAATCCAAATTTTCAGGCTTTTCTAAACTTGAAATTTTACTTCATGCTTAGTCTGGGAGTGGAAAACCCTCGTTTAAAGATTCAAACTAAAATCTTTTAAAAAAACAACAAATGTCGTAAAATTTACAGTGTATGCATAAATATCACATTTATGCACCCACAGTTGTGACATTTTATTGTAATAAAATGTTATGTTTAATAATGTAATTTTAAATATCTTCAACAATTTAGCTAACATTTAAAAACGTAAACAAATAATCTTAATGAAGTAGTATAAAATATAATTTAGCAAATTTAAGATAATAGAAACACGTTTTAAACAAATTTAATGTTTAAACATATTTTAAACAAATTTAAGATTTAAGACATGTTTATAACAAAACCGCTTAAAATACGACGGCAGTTTTTAAACATGTTTAAAACATTGTTTTAAAACATAACAACCCTGGCTGGGGGTGCCCCCTAGACACCAAGAAATCATATATTAAAAAATTGTTGCAGGCAAACAACGATCAAGTTTTCAGAAAAAGTATAATGTCGCAACTATGCTTCGAATTCAAAACAATTTGAATAAGAAATAAAATGCTTACCCTTTTACTTTGCGGAACATTAAATACTAAATGTAAAATTACCAAAAAATTCGGATAAACCGCAAACAGTAGGTTGAGGTTAAGGTTTACTGGAGTGAGACGGACTCTTTCGAGCTGTTAGGTAGAGTGAGATAGATCTATATTACTATTTCTAGCATAAAAAGGTAAACGTAAGATATAATTAAATTATTTTAATAAATGTTGAGCTAATTGAATGCAGAATTTACACACCTTTGAATTTTACGTAGCACAAGTTTTTCTTGCCTAAAATGAGTAAACAAATGACGCACAAAATAGCAATTTTCAGGATTTTTTTACAAAAAAAAATAAATATCTTAATCGTTTTAAATTGGCGATATTAAGATCCTAAAGGGTGTCTCAAACGTAATTGACATTTTAAATTGTTAATAAAACACGTTTTATACTTGATAACTGATAATATTTTTATTGGTTTAGAAAGTAGAGACATGGAGGTTATATCTGATACAAAACATCTGACAAATGACCGCCTCTACTGATGGAGCACATATTCACTCTTTTAATAAAATGTTTACAACATTTACATAATTGCTGGGAAATACTAGCAATGTTGTGTCGAATTTCATCTTTAAGGTCCTCAGTTGTTTGTGGTTTGTTGCTGTATACTCCAATTCACATTACCTCGCTTAGAGATAACACGACCATTAAATGTTTCTTGCAATTACTGCACGGTTTCATTGGCAGTATGACAGGTTGCACCGTCTTGTTGAAACCATATTTCTTTCACCAAAATTCTTACTATGTTTGAAGTGAATTTTTACAATTTCTACCCGTTATTCGATGGTGTACAGATATTTATATACTGTCATTAGTAAATATTGAGGTTAAGGTATGCAAAAGTCCTAACTTTACCTCAATGTTTACTAATGACAGTATATAAATATCTGTACGCTAGTTTTACCGCAAAAAAATAGCGGCAAATTTAAAATGTTAGTTACTTTAGGGTTACTTTATAAGTTTCAGCGTTATTTTGATGTATCATGCAATGTTGTCTTATAATCGCAATCTCAATGGTGCTGGAACTAGTTACTACCCAAAACGTTGGATTTTAGCTATAATAAATCGCAGCCTTAAAATAAACAAACAAAAAGTTAACCAAATTCATTTTTGGTTAAACGAAATAAATATTTCAGAAAATGTATGAACAAACATAAAATCAAGCCGAGTATATTTTTAACTTCACAATATTTAAGTGTTTTATACGCGTGGCGCATGAAGTAAAATTTAGAATTTAGAAAAGAATAAAAATTTGGATTTGCCGGCGCGCCTCGCTTCGCTCGCGCCCCGGCAAATCCAAATGTTCAGGCTTTTCTAAACTCGAAATTTTACTTTATGCTTAATCTGGAAGTAGAAAACACTCGTTAGAAACTTCGAATTAAACTCCTTGTAAAAGCGATGAATGTCTGAAAATGTACATCGTATAGGAATACACGAGGATATAATATGTATATTAAAATTAAGGCTGGGAATTTTTCAAATTTAGGTATTGGAATATTCATTTAAAAATATATTCAAATATTTGAATTATTTGAATATTCTAATTATTCAAATGTTTAGATATTTAAATAGTCCAATATTTAAATATTCGAATATTCTAATAGTCTAATATTTGAATATTTGAGTATTTCAGTATTCAAATAATACATTATATTATATTAATATAATATTTGAATATTCGAATATTTAAAATAAATATTCAATATATCCAAATTTTCGACTTTTTGAACTCATGGATGTAAATATAATTCGCTTCGCTCGCGTGCCCCGGCAAATCCAAATTTTTAGGCATTGCTAAACTCAAAATTTTACTTCATGCTTAATCTGAGAGTGGATGGACATCTATGTAAAATTAAAATAAATCACTAATATTTTACCAATTGACTCTTTCTATTATTACAATACTGTAGAAATTATCAAAAAATATGATAATTGTCAAAAAATATCTACAAATACGTTATAACTGTCAAAATAGATATATTGGGTGTTCGATATAAAAACGCCCAACGCCCCAGTAAGTTGATTTTAATAAGAACAAAAAAAAACATTATATTCAAAAATATCAACAATATCGTAGCTGTTAAAAAAAATGATATGTTTATCATAGTACTTTCCCCCATGGTAGATACTTGAAATCAATAGCTTTCACCTACCTTATTTTTCAACAAATTATTCTTATTTCTGTTAAACTTTGTTCGTAAGCCTTACTTATGTTTTCAGTTTTCCACAAAATATTAATCATGTCAACTAGGCCATTTATAGCAATAGCTCACTTATTCAAAGTGATTTATTCGTAAAATTGACACTTTTAAAACAATTTTAATAAAATAACTAAAAGAACTACGATATTACGTGAATACGCATTAAATGCTAATTTTTCGATTATTTACAATTTTTCTTTACAAGATTTTTTTATATGATCAATATTCCAAAAAAATGTTAAGAGTAAACTACTATTTCCAGTTTTCGCATTTTTTACTAAAAGTTGATTGGATTCTACTATTGTAATAAAAAGCTTAAGTTTATAGTGTCATCTTAACAGCTCAACCGGCTTAGACTTTATGGTGGCGACAGAATTACAGAAAGACAGACAGGCATTTTTCAAAAATGATTTTAATCAACTCAGGGGACCTCAAAATGGATATATCCACTAAAATTTTTGATTTATAAATGTTCTCGAAAACAATACTTTTGCTTTGTTTTGTATATGGGGGAAAGTAAAAACGTAACCGTAAACATTTTATGATGTTAAGAAAATATTATAATTGTCAAAATCTGTCCAAAACTATAGTAATTGTCAAAAACTGTCCAAAACTATAGTAATTATCAAAAACTGCCTAAAACTATAGTAACTATCACAGAAAACGTAAAAAAACTCGAAGATTGTGAGATAAGATGTAACTTTTTCAAGTTAGATGATATAAAATAACAACACACATGAAATACTGACTATATTGAGAGCCATTTGACTGTCATTTTCGCAAGTAACTGTCGAATGTCACGAAAAACGTCAATAGTCGTATATCCAACCATTTTTTACTGTCGCGTCAATATCAACGAGAATCTTACATAGAAAAACCAACGTAAAAATGTACCTTTTTTTCAGGAAGTATTATGAGCGAATATTCGAATATTTAAATATTCAAAATACACAAAATGTAATTATCGGGATATGTATACTTAAAATTTGCTTTAATTGCATTGATGAGATTGATGGTGAATCTCCATTATAAACTTTGTAATAAAACACACTTGTTTTTGAGTTATACAGAATCATCTGTAACTGTATAACAAGTGTGTTTTATTTCAAAAGCATAGAATATCTTCTTTAGAATTATGCTACATAAAATATAATTATTTTATGTAGCATAATTCTAAAGAAGATATTCTATGCTTTATAAATATCGTATATTCAATAAACCATTAAAGTGCAATGGAAAATATTGCAAGTTGGTAAGTCGAAAATTATATATCGTATGTTTAATTAAAAGAAACCTCTAGAGTGCCATGATTTTATCTTTTTTAAAATTTAGGTTGGCTACACGCTTTAGGAATTGACATATAAAACGTCAGGCATAATAATTATAACGTACAATTTCAGAGTTGCCAACCTACAGTATTTTCCATGGCACTCTAGAGATTTTTTTTATTGAACATACTATATTATAATTATCATGTTTGACGTTTAATATGTCAATTCCTAAGGCGTGCAGCCAACTTAAATTTAAAAATAAATCAAATCATGGCACTCAAGGTTTTTTTTTTAATTAAAAATACGATATAAGTAGTAATAACAAGAATACGAGAATAATGTCAGTAAATCCTACTGTATTTAAGATTTACTTTCTGTTAATATATCTTGTGATTTACTTAATGTTAATTTCTGACATGAAGAAATTCCGGATATTAGTTTATTTGGGATTTAGTTGCAAAATATTTGCCAAGTCTCAAAACTTTCGTTGGGGAAAACAGGGAAATGCAATCCACATGCCAATTCCGTGATGATTCTCATGGCTAATACTGCAATCCTCTTACCGACACAGACATCAAATAAACGTTAGGGGAGTGAAATAACTTCGGGAGAAACTCTGGGGGCAAATGCATACAGCTTAAAAGTCTCGAGGAGGGAGAACAACGTTGTTTCACATAAAAGGGCGCATCTTCAAATCAAATGTACACAGATGCGGATTATTTAGCTGTAATTAATTCTGCATTACGGGAGTCATTTTAGAATTCGAAAATCGATGTATCATCAAATTTATAACAACGGGTGGTTTCTTACAAATAGAAAATACAACTTTGAGTTATAATTACAACGTTAAGGAAGATAGTGGAAATCTGACAATTATATTTACGACTTTTTGCATACCGGGTGTTGACTTGGCGGACGCAACATAGGAAATCGCATGTTAGTTTTAAAGTGTTCAAATATTGTTTTTTTTAAGTTCAATTTAAAGCTTTAAACAAGTGTTCTGGGCTTTTCTAAACTCGAAATTTGACTTCATGCGCCACGCGTATAAAACACTATAATAATGTCAAATTTAAGTATATTCGAATTTCACCTTTAATCTGTGTTTCATACGCGTGGCGCATAAAGTAAAATTTCGAGTTTAGAAAAGCCCAGAAAATTTGTCTCGGGTCGCTGCGCGACCCTCGACAAATTTTCACGGGGCTTTTCTAAACACGAAATTTTACTTCATGCTTAGTCTGGGAGTGGAAAACACTCGTTGAAAGCTTCAAATTGAACTCTTTTAAAAATCAACGAATGTCAGAAAATTTACAGCTAAAATAATTAAGAAAGAGTAATGTGATTTTATAAAAATAATGACATACCATGGAATTGATACAACAGTTGCGGGTGTCAAAATAGCACAAGATATTGCTGTTACTTAATTAACGACAAAAATATAATGCAACCATCGTGATAACTTTGGTCTGCATAATACCACGTTATTGGGAGGATTTTTTCTTGTATAGAAGTGACTGCGATATCTTTTGCCATTTTGACATCCGCATTTGTTGTTTCAATTTCATGGCATGTCATTATTTTTATAAAATCAAATTACTTTTTCTTAATTATTTTAACCTAGAGAAACGTAAAGTGATAAACGCTAACACAAGTGAATTCAGAATTTTTCCCTCTACAAAAAAGGTACATATAACATAAATAGGTGAGCCAAAATTTGAACATTTCAAAATTTACCTTGGATTTCCTATGTTGCGTCCGCCAAGTCAACACCCGGTCTAGTGTTTCAATTAATTTAAATAAAAAGGCAGGGTGATGGATGGAAATCGGGTAGGGGGATGAGATGAATATTAGCAAATTGACTTAGGCGGTTAGCCATCTAGTCACGACCAGTTTACTATTTTAATTTTTTATATTAATGAAAATGTGGACAACACAATTACCACCAATGGCATCCGGGACGAATATTTTTCGTTGGAAAAATTAATAGCCTTAAACGAGACTCGAAACTCGCGCTTCTGCAGTGCACGATTGGTCCAGTCTAACGACTCAACCGCTCGACTACCGCAGCCCCTTAATTAAAACTATTTTCTAAAATGTAACATAAAATTGAATATAAAATCAAGCTGGGTTAGGTTTAAACAATCACATCTTGTTGAGGTGCTCATTTGAAGAACATAGGTCCGATTTTCATTATTTACAAAACTACAGCTGATTTTAAATTTTTAACATATAGAATTATAATAGATATAATTTAACAATTTTAACACACAAGTTTGTCTTTCAAGTATTCATTTACCAATGACAGCGTATATGCTGTAAATATTCAGATATAGGTTGTTTTTTTTTTTTAAGAATTTGAAGCGTTAAACGAGTGTTTTCCACTCCTAGATTAAGCATGAAGTAAAATTTCGAATTTAGAAAATCTGAAAATGCATTATTGGTTGGCGTATAAAACATTGGTTTTAAGTGAAGTTCGAAATATACTAGTACAACAGTATGCTAACAACGTACCTTCTGAACTTTACATCAAATCAGCTTTGGAGAATTTGACTCACATTTTATTCACATTTACACATTAGATTGCTAAAGCCGTATATTTTAAACTTTACGATATTTCAGTATTTTATACGTGTGGCGCATGAAGTAAAATTTCGAGTTTAGAAAAGCCTACGCGGCCAATCCAAATTTTCAGGCTTTTCTAAACTCGAAATATTACTTCAGTCTTAACCTGGAAGTGAAAAACACTCGTTAAACTTCAAATTTAACTCTTTTGAAAAAAACAACGAATATCGAATATCGCTTGTACTGTGACAAGTCAAAAATCACAAATTTTGGAAAAACGCATTTTAAAGTTTTGGGTTCCAAAAATTGTTTATAAAATCGTAAATTTTTCCTTTTTTTTTTTAATCGACTTACACCCACCGATTTCTAAGAAATTTAGCTCATTGTTGGTGGAGATGACATCCACCAACAATGAGCACAAAAAAACATAAGTCAATATTTAGAATTACTCTCTGTTGCTTTAATAGCAGTATAATTTGTCAATTGTTATTTATAATGTTTATATTCTGATGTAAAAAGGTTTATTGCCGTTAATAAAAGGAATTTGAATTTGAATAAGTAAAGCTCTGGCATGATTTAAAAAGAAAGAATAGTTGTTACAGTAGGTACTATCTTGGACATTTGAATTATTGCCTCAAGTTTTTCTGAACATTTTTAAGAAAGCAACGACAAGGAATTAAAAATGTACAAAATGGGGAAATGGGAAAACCTTTCTTAAATTTTCAACTTTTAATTATTTATGCGTATGTAGTGTGTACTTAAAAAACTATACAAACTGTAAAAATTTTAAAAATATCTACCAAAAGGATAACTCAAAAACAGGTTTTGTTGACTTGTCACAGTCAGGGTTGTTATGTTTAACCTTCCAGGCCGGGCGCCCTATATCTTGACATGAGGCCGGGCGCTGGGTCTCAGAGACTTTAGCAAATAAAAATAGTTGTTGTAATTTTAAACAAAAAAAAAAAATGCCGTGGTATTGTAAGAAACGCCTTTGTTTATTAGAAAATTAATAAAAAAAATAAAATTAAAATTTCAAACATAACCTAAATTAAAAATATAAATTTCAGGTATTCAAAAATAAAAATCTATTGTAGTGGTACAAATATTAACAAAATTGAACTATTTCATTGTTAATAACTAAAAGATACATAAAATGAGAATTCTTAAATATTTTCAGCGACCTCGGAGCAAGGACGACACCAAGCTTGTAGGTGGCCCAAGCAAACAAATTTTTTGCATTTTTTGCAAAAAAATCTTGTTTTTGAATTTTTGACACAGAAAAACATCGTTTTCGAGAACCTGGTCGTATTTCTTCATCCTCTTGTATTGCTGAAGTGCCTGCTACTGTTTGTCTTCGCTCCCTTACATTTCGTGGTAGATTAGTTTCCATGCTACGGCGTTCCACATATTCTTTTGTCAAAGATAATGCTAGATCTCTTAGAAATAGTCTTCTTGTAATATTAGATACCTTATTATTAAAGGCATATATAATTTGCGCATTAACACCTGCCATATTCATCATGGCATAACAAATTACCATTGGCCATCTTCTGGTATTTCTGGCCACATTATACGTAGCACTCAGTTTGTCGAGAGTGTCGACGCCTCCCTTGGTTTGATTATAAAAAGATATAATTTCGGGCTTACACTTCTCTTTTGTGGATGCATCAATGACATCATCGTGATGCAAGCTCGATGATAGAATTACATTTATATATTTTTTCGGAATGTAAGACATAATTGTCACGTTTTCTTGATATCCAAATATAGATGAATAGACAGGTCGAGCTCTTGTATTCACAAATTCTAGTGGCAACTCTCTTTTATTCTTTTTTACAGTTCCTACATACGTTAATTTGTGATTATCAAAAAGCGTATTGATCAATTTGAAGCTTGTGAACCAATTGTCGCAAGTTAAATTTCTGTTGGTTCCCGAAATGGGTTCTATCAGTCTTAGCACGATACTGCAGGAGTCGTTATCGCATTTATGTGGACCAGGAGGCTGCTGCCCAACATATACTTCAAGATTTGAAGCATAGAATGTTGCAGAGTCAACCAGTGCAAAAATTTTATTTCCGTATTTGTTGGGTTTACTGGGGATATATTGTTTAAAGGAGCACCTTCCTCTAAAAGCTTCTAGCTTTTCGTCAATGGTAGCATTTGCTCCAATAGTATATGCTGTTTTACACTTGTGGACAAAGGAATCGAATAAATCTCGGATTGGCGCCAACTTATCCAACTTTGTTCTCTCGTCTCGTGTATCCAGATTATCAAAACGTAAACATTTGAGCAACAAATGAAAGCGATCGCGAGACATAGTCAACCAAAAGCGCTCCACTCCACATCCATTTCTCTCCCATAATTCTTTGGTATTCAAACGGCTGCTTTTCAAAGTTCCTGCTAAGTACAATAATCCAAACAAAGCCTTGATTTCGCATAGATCAGTTGGTTTGGCTCTTCTTTCTCTTGTATAACATTCGGATACATCGGAAATATACAGATTTGTGTTATATACTATTTGCTGCAACATGTCGTCCGTGAAAAATAAAGACCAACATTCTAAGGCCGATTTAGCAGTTCTAGCATACGTTTCAACTCCTGGCAAGCGAACTATTATATTTTCTTTTCTTGTTCTCACCGATTTGTTCTGGCAGTGCTTTCTCTATCTAGTGTTGTTATCTTTTCCTATAAAAGTAGGTACCCTACTGAGTTTTTTTGTATGAGCAACGTTTTCTGATTCCTCTAAATCGCCACAGTCTTGTTCCGATTCACTATCCGTATCCATCGGTTCAATAACATTATTTTCCGAAGCCAGTTCCTCCTCACAGTCGTCAGGTTCCTCGTCAGAAGAAACTTCTTCCCACAAACGAGCTAGCATTTCCTGCTCCTTTTCATAATTCATTTCTACGATACAAAATCATAAACTAGTATCACGCAAATATAATAACAATTCATTTGTAATATAAAGCTGCAAAATGATAAAGTAAACAAAATAGTTGATAACTTATCAGAAACTTTTATTCGGCTGACTTAACAAAATAACAGGGCGCCAGGCCGGGCGCCGGGTCTCACAGACTTTTTCCGTAATAAATTGGTAAATACCAGGCGTACACACTCTCTGCTTCCTAGGCGTGTACTGTAGCAGAAATTGATAAGGTACTACGCTGCACAACCCGAAAAAAAAATGTTGACGAAGATTGACGAATGTTTATTCGCGCAACGGTTTTGTTTTAGACATGTTTTAAATCTTAAATTTGTTTAAAACATGTTTTAAACGTTAAATTTGTTTAAAACGTTTTTTTTTATTATTTTAATTTGCCAAGTTATATTTTATACTACTTCATTAAGATTTTTTGTTTACATTTTTAAATTTTAGCTAAATCGTTGAAGATATTTCAAATTACATTATTGAACATAACATTTTATTACAAGAAAATATCACAACTGTGTGTGCATAAATGTGATTTTATAATACAGGGAATTTTTCTTTCAGGTATACATATACATACACTGAAAATTTTACGACATTAGTTGTTTTTTTTTTAAGATTTCATTTCAATCTTAAAACGAGGGTTTTCCACTCCCAGACTAAGCATGAAGTAAAATTTCGAGTTTAGAAAAGCCTGAAAATTTGGATTGGCAGAGAAGCGAAGCGGAGCGGCTAATCCAAATTAGGCTTTGCTAAACTCGGAATTTTACTTCATGCGCTACACGTATAAAATACTTAAATATCTTAAAGTTTAAAATATACTGCTTTACCAATCTAGTATGTAAATGTAAATAAAACGTGAATCAAATTCTGCGCTGAACAAATTGTTTAAATCAGTGGTTATAGGCAACCCAATAACTCTAATGTATATTAGGTTGCCTATAATCTTTGTTGTATGTGTGTTTTTTAAACTTCACTGTAAATCAGTGTTTTCAAGCGTGGCGCGTAAAGTAAAATTTCGAGTTTAGAAAAGCCTAATTTGGATTGGCCGCTCCGCTTCGCTACGCGACCAATCCAAATTCTTAGGCTTTTCTAAACTTGAAATTTTACTTCATGCTTAGTCTGGGAGTAGAAAACAGTCGTTAAAAGCCTCAAATTAAACGCTTTGAAACAACGAATTCCCGCAAATTTAAAAAACGCCCGGATTATCGGGATATGTATACTCAGAAGAAAAATGCCCTGTATGTTCTGTTTTAAACACGTTTTAAATGTTGTTATAAACATGTTTTAAACACGTTTTAAACATGTTCTTAATTGTTAATGTTTTAAATGCTGTTTCAATGAAAAACAAACCGTGTTTGTTAAAAAATACTGTTTGTTTTAATTAAAATGAAAAAAAAACCTTTTTTTAACAACCCTGGTCACAGTACTAGGGATGCAATATGTCTACTTAAAAGAAAAATGTCCTGGATCTAAATAAAAATATAACAGAACCCCTATTCTTACCCACCTTGTATAGAGCAGTGGTCTCTAAACTTTTTAGATCATATACAGAGTGTCCCGATTAAGTAAGAAGTAAACGGTAAGAGATAGAGAATCGGTTAAATAGAAGAACATATGCAGGGCAATGAGTATGCCCGGTGTAAAATCAAAAAAAAAGTTAAACTTTCAGAGCACACTGCGAAATAACGATTTTAGCGATTTTTTTATTTTCCCTTATAACTTGGTTATTATTGATGATGTTTTAACATTATCAAGACACTTTTTTTATACATTTTAATAATATGTGGGGAGTTTTAACACGAAGCAAATATTTTCCAAGACATGCGTACTAACTTCATTTTTTCATATGGACACCAAAGTTCACTTTATAGTTTTAATTTTCTTACATTTTATATACCATATGATGGTTTTATTTCTATTATGGGAAAATTAGATGAGTTTTTCGTATTTTTATGTATTTTATACTAGAATTGTGTTAAAACTTTTTTAATTTGCTGCCTACTTGTACTAAATTTATAATGTTTGAATATTATTTAATCTAATATAAAATTTCACAGCCCACTAGAAAACTATTTTTATTAATTTATATTTTTTTGTAAAATTAAACTTACATGATTTAAAAAAGAAAACACTTGGTTAAATTTCACTAATATTTTCGTTTTTTATTCCAACTAGTATCGACTGTTATCATGACAGCCCTTATTGCCTAACCATAAAATTTAAATTAACCTCTCTCTTGTATATAATGTTTGTAAAAATGTAATTTCCTGTACTCCTTGAGGATGACTCAAAGTCGAAACTAGTTGGAATAAAAAAACAAAATATTAGTGAAATTTAACCAAGTGTTTTCTTTTTTAAATCATAGTTAAATATGTTTCACCACGAGAAAGATGAGAAACTTGTTTAAGATAAACTTACATAATGCATTAAATTAAAAAGAATAAAAAATCTACAAAATGAGCTCTTAGCCAACTTTGACGTCCATATGAAAAAATGAAGTTAGTATGCGTATCTTGGAAAATATTTGCTTTATTGTAAAACTAACTACATATTATTAAAAAGCAGAAAAGGTCCTTAATAATGTAAACAAAATCATCCTTCTATCAGTTATAAAGGAAAATAAAACATCGCCAAAATCGTTTTTTTCGCAGTGTTCTCTAAACGTTTAACTATATACACCGGTCATAAATAGTACTTATTGTCATATTGTCTCCCATTTACCCGATTTTCTATCTCTTACCGTTTAGAAGATATCTATGCATCGACTGCTTAATCGGGACACCCTGTATGGATATATCGAATCTAATTCTCTTAATTTATTCTATCTACTCATTGAGACAAAAAAAATAATTGCTTTAAATATATACATTATTCTCTTAGCAATGAATACTAGTTATGAATTACAAACTTGATTAATACTTAATTCTATCTTCGAGTGGTGGTAATTTGTACTTTATTCACATTAATCTTAATTTATTCACATTAATCTTAAATACACTTGTAAATAACAGACTTTTTACTTTGTTTAACCACTATATTTTGCACTTAATTTGTGACTATAGTTTCGACTATCTAGAAGTCATTATCAAACTAAAAGTTAGTTTGATAATGACTACTAGATAGTCGAAACTATAGTCACAAATTAAGTACAAAATATAGTGGTTAAACAAAGTAAAAAAGTGTTTTATTTACAAGATTTATAAATGTAATTAATCTCAAACCTTTTGTAAATATCGCATGCTGTAAAATTGTGCTTGTCGATTAAATCAGTAGAAATCGTATTTGTGCCATTATCAATATATATTGAAGTCCTACGTAACTTCAAACTTGATATTTGCGCTTACAAACAGTGTTATATTACGCTTCGAACGCCGAATATGAAACTGAGTGTTCGCTAAACGCTTGATAATTAAAACTTTTGCCAATAACGTTCAGTTAAACCGATATTTCTGCCCACGAGGAAATTTATTGGAGAACTTTTCAATAGCTCCTCCGCGATTTATCCGGAAGTGCATAATAGCCCTTTATTGAGGGTTTTATCAAATATCAGCTGCATTCTAGCTAAGTTAAATTTAATTAATTGAATCAAAACAAAACTAGAGATAAAGAAACACTATTTTTTAACAAATGTTAAACGTTATTTCTAGGGCTCCGTTAAGCAATATAAAGCATACTTGTAATATATAAAATTACGAAAATGTTAGTATAAACTGCGAATATTTAGACAACGACATTTTTTATATTCAGATATAATTTTGCTAGAAAGTTTACAGAATTATAGGAGGGGTAATTTAGTATATTAATCCATTCATTTATTTATTTATTCCAACAGTTTACAAAAACTTATTAGAGGATAAATTAAATTAAATTAAAATATATTCGCACTACATAAGATATACTATGGTCTTCCATAAAAACTTATTACAGGATAAATTAAATTAAATTAAAACATAGACGCGCTACATAAGATATTATACTATGGGCCGTGATATCCACCTTCTAATAAAGTTCCTAGTAGTTAATAGGCACATAAATAATTTAAAAGGTACATAAATATTTTCCAGATATCCAAGGCAAATTATGTTACTATTACTTATTAGGTACCTAATAAATGTTGACAGTTATATTTAAAAGTTAGTATTAGTTGGTTGTCGTGTAAAGCAGACTTTAACTTATTTTATCTGTTTCCGAACAACTTTAAGTGCATTCCCCTACCACCATGTAATGCAAACACGAGGCTTGATAACGGCAACTTTCCTTTTTTTAAATTTTGGCATGTTTTCCGAGTGGTTAATTGTCCTTTTCGTGTGTATTTTGTCAGTGGTTATTGTTATTTATGGTTATTGTTTTCTTTCTGTTGTTCAGTTATTAAACGAGCAACAAATTTTGCTGCAACTCTACCCATGTTGAATTTTTCAGTCAAAAATTGCATGACATAACCCAGTTGAGATGCTTACCTGCTCTGCAAGTTCTCTGGTAGTCAATCGGCGATTTGCACGCACTAGATCGTTGATTTTCTAAACGTGGGAGTCATCAGTTAAAGTGGAAGGCCTTCCTGGTCGACGATCATCTTCAGTTAACTGAAGATAACTTTTAAATCATGAAAACTATTCGTAACATTACGTACGACCCAGAGCATCATCTCCGTAAGCTTGTTTCAAAAGATTAAACATTTCTGTGAACGTTTTCCCCAGTTTTACGCAAAACTTTGTGTTACATCGTTGCTCCAGAAACTCGCATATCTTAAAAATCGCCACTAATACTTAAACACATTGCACTTAAATAAGAATATCACGAAAACTAAACGAGATACCAAAAATTAAAGAACATGCGCTTACAAAGGAGGTTATGCACAAGGCATTGCTGCCAACAGCATATCATTAAATATCTCCGTTGGCACGTAATTCAAAATGTTCGGTTGTTACCTGAACAGGCCTCGTAAATACCCACTTACTCAAATAAAATTCTCGTATGTAATGTAAAAGCGATTGATGAAACACTATTTAAAACGATGGATATTTTTAATTTAGTCTCATCAACTTGTTTCGTGGAAGAACTTGAACACAACCTTTGTGTTCACTTTCAAATCCTCTAAAGAATTTAATCTTCTAACTATTAAGCAATAATAATCCCCTTAACGATTAGGGAGAAAATCACCTTTTCAAACACATAAATGCTTACTTTGCATTTATTATCTCCTCCCCCCAAAACAGTTCAATTAAGTTACCCACCGGCGCCTCCTGATAATAGAACTGCAAGTAACTCCCGAAAATGGCATTTAAAAAAGGCGATGACGGGCAATCCTGAACCTATCTGGAATCGATAAATTCCAGCACGTGTTCATAAAAACAACCGTCTTTTACATTTCCTGCGGGGGTGGAAACGAAAGGTTCGACGTTATTGTTTCGCTTCATCTCTGACAGATAGAAGATTGAGGAAAATGCATCACTGTACATAAACATCTCACGTCTCCATCAGTTACACCCGTGCCTTTCTTTTTTCCCCGTGTATTAGCGAGTTTTTAAGTAATATGCGTGCTGTAAATCAATTTCTCCTGCAACCCTTATCGCTGGGGTGTAAGAAATGCGTAATCTAATTTTGTAATAACGCGTTTTCTATAGTAAGGGATATGTTATTGGATTAGGGGGTTGACAGTATTGATGAGGGGATTGCCTGGAGGGAAATTCGCAGTGAGCGGTGTGTGTGTGTGTATCGGGATAATTTTTGGGAGTTGACATGATCAAAACCACTTGTGTAATTAATTATTGCAAAGTGGTGTGGATTGTTAGTTAAGTGATTAATCTTGATTAATTTAAGTGGAAGAGTAGACTAACTTTCATTTATGTCGTTTGATTGATTAATTTATAAACTTACAACTTTAAAATGTGTGATAGTGTTGAATTAATTTGATTCAGCGCTTATCCAGCTGATATGCAGGGAATTTTTCTTTAAAATGTACATATGCATATGCTGTATATTTTCAGACATTCGTCGTTTTTTAGAAAAGTTCAATCTGAAGCTATAAACGAGTGTTTTCCACTCCCAGATTAAGCATGAAGTAAAATTTTGAGTTTAAAAAAGTCTGCAAATTTGGTTTGGTTGTTTCGCGAAGCAAAGTGAGCAACCCAAATTTTCAAGCTTATCTAAACTCGAAATTTTCTTCATGCGCCACGCGTATTAAACACTGATTTTAAGCGAAGTTCAAAACATACGTCTTCAGCATACTGCTTTAGTACCATATTGTTAACATCACATGAAATTCGTGTTTAATACGCGTGGCCCATGAAGTAAACTTTAAAGTTTAGGAAAGCCTGACAAGTTGGTTTGGTCGCGTAGACTTTTCTAAACTCGAAATTTTACTTCATGCTTAATCTGGGAGTGGAAAACACTTGTTTAAAGCTTCAAAATGAACTCTTAACAAAAAAAATACAACGAATAATGCAGCATATACGCTGTAATTAAGATATGTATACCTAAAAGAGAAACTCCCTGTATGAGGATATCAGCAGCATTCAGATCCTGAAATACAACCAACTTGCAATTAAAACTTATTCAAGCAACTTTATGTCTATGGTTACAACTTTTGAAGTTTTTGTATACACCATTCCATTTGTTTCTGGATCTCGCCTAGCCATGCTTTTGTGTTGTTATGTTGCAGTATCAACATTTACATTTTTTATTAGTTGCCACTCCTGATTCCTTATTTTAACAGTGTTGCAATAATTTATGATATCATAAGTAATCCTCTTTTTAATTTTCAAGAGGTTTATTGTTAATCTTGCAACAATTATTTCGCCACGCGGTCGCTTCTTCGAGCATTTTATTATTAAATCAAATTAATCTAGTGTTGCAATGCTGTGTCAATGTCAAAGTGAAAAATAATTTCAGGCACATATTAAATATTAACATGCCAAAGATTATCTCTGAATCAAAAAGGTTACAAATTCTGAAATCCTACAAACATTTTAGGCAAAGTAATCCAAATCTACAGCATCACAATATTATTACGATTTTAATAGATATTTTTGGGGTATGTCTAGTATTTTAATTATCATATATATTTAATTAAAGATAATTACGTTTCAGGTAGGGAGATCTTCATTACAATTAATTTTACGACAAAGACCTGACGAATTGAAATCTACTACTTCTGGCAAACGATCTAAAAACAGCCATTTTTGGAATCACCTAGCTAGAAAAGATCTGCAACAACTAATTTGGCAATATAACTCTAGAAATCAGTATTTTACTTTGAGAGATCTTTTGAATGATATGAAAGAAAATTATGAGTTCCATGGGAGTAGAACAACACTTTATAGGGTTGTTAAAATACAAATGGATGACGAAATAAGTTTGCAGAGCCGAATTCATTATATTTGTTATATACAATATTATTGCTGTGTTTGTATGTACAAAAACCAAGTAGTAAATTTTGTTAATCTTAAAACTGCATATTATTATCCTTTTATATCTGAAAATTTGTAAAATAGGCAACAGTGTAAGATCACAATAGTCAGAAATTACAACCTTAAAATCGAACATCTGACAGTGACATTTAAAAACCCTGATTTAAAACACAACCAGCCCCATTTACAATAATTAAACTGTCACTTTTCCATAGCTAGGCGAGATCCAGAAACAAATTGAATCGTGTATATACATAAATTGTAATATTTTCAATGCATTTTATTTTTTAATACAAAGCAACAAAATAAATTGAAAAAATAAAAATGAAACAAACATCAAATTGTGATAAAATTAACACTTTTATCTAAAAATAAATGCTCACACATTTAAATATACGTTAAATGCGTAAGCATTTATTTTCAGATAATACTGAAAATTTGATTAAAATATAACAATAATTTCTTTAAAATAAATAAAATAAAATTTAGTTAGTTTTTTTAATAAACACAGGTTAATTTCTGCTGATTTTATCAGAATCTGACGTCTTTAACTTTAAGTATATATGATAATAATTTATTTTTTTATACATATACGGGAAACCCTTTTTACAAAAAGCAAAACTTAAGTTTATAAGACAATATATAATAATAATAATAATATATATATACCGTGCAATCGTTTAAAACACGATTTAGAGTAGGCTTTGAGTTATAAATTAGATTGGCACTACTGACTGTTAACACATACTTTATCATAACCTTAAATTTATTCTATCATTCAATTAGCAGTCTGGGCAACCGCACAAAAAAGTGCCGCCTACTCTAAATCATAATTTATATGATCACACTGTACGTTAAATTACCCGTTATTACTATTATTATACTAGAAGCATATTTAATGAGCAGAAGGTGATTATATTTTTTTTCATTGTATCACTGAAATTAGGTTTAGTTTATTTGAAAAACAGCGATCCGAAGATTTTGGCTCCAAGTTAAGTGTTTCTGTTTATAGTTTTAATATTTGTCATCGCAGATGATTTAATCTTTTTTTTCTAAATTTAAGTTGGCTACACGCTTTAGGAATTTACATATAAAACGTCAGATATAATAATTATAATATATAATTTCAGAGTTGCCAACCTACAATATTTTCCATGGAACTCTCAAGTTTTTTTTTTATTGGACATACGATATTTTGTCCGCCAAAATAACTGCACTGGAAATTAAGCACTCACTACATGGGCCAGTGTCCCTTTCTTGCCCTCAGTCGACTCGAATGCACATTTGTATGCAAAAAGTTCGGAAGCAGAAAACCCAAAACCTCGGCGAGTGCAGTACTAGTGCTCACGAGGAAAGTAAGCAGAAAACGCTATAAGTGACTTAGTATAACAAGTTGTCATTTTTAACTGACAAACATTTGTTTGCTAATTTTTAACAACCGAAATAAACCAACTCCCATGCAACAATTAACCTACGACCCGAAAAACATAAAAAGAAATAAAATATTCATTCCGACCCAGTCTAGACGAATTGTTTCACTCCTCTTCTAATTACTTAACAGTCCACACATGGTCTTCTCTTCGCTCAGCTGCGCTATTATTTAATTTAATAAAGGGAGAGGGAACGCTTTTAATCTGCGATAACAGATGTATAGCATCAATTTAGCCGCACTTAAAATTCATAACGACGCTTCATTGTGTGCCCTTCTTGTATTTTTTTCTTTTTATCCCGCGGGGAAGACGCCGGGAAAAGTGAAATGCAAGAAACTATAAATTTAAATTTTAATGGATTATGGTAATTCGTTGTGGCAGGCGCGCGTTTGCAAAAAGTTTTCCAATACGGTTTTTCTAAAGTACGTCACCAGCTTTATGACAACGTCTCATCTATGTGTCTTTATATAGGATATGCTAATTTACTGGTAAACCGTATCCGCGGTTTAAATACATTTTTAATCTAAATTGGATATCGAGTCTCAGAAAGTTGATTAATTGCTCACTAGTGATCTACAAGGTGCGTTTTATTATAATCTAAAATGGGATACATGTCTGATTGATAGCCAAACAAATCAATAGAATTACCCATCCTTACAACCACGTGTATATTTTACATTATTTCCTTTTCTTTCCTCGGGAATAGCGAAACTATTTATTAAACTATTGAAAATGACTATAACTGGTCAACAGGGCCTAGTTGCCAAGGCGACTAATTACGCAGAAGAAGAAGAAGAACAAGAACTATCTATTCCAGCACCGGGTACCCATAGACGCGTTTCGGATTTCAAGGTCCTCATCAGTGTGGTCCCGACTCAGTGCTGAGCTTCAGTGAAAACCGTAAATAACAAGGTTACACAATGTGGAAACCAGAAATCAAAATTGAATTTGTATTTAGTATTCCGGCACCGGATACCCACAGACGCGTTTTAGACTCTGGTGCCGAATTACTGAACACAAATTCAATTTTGATATTTGTTTTCTGTTTTCATAAGCAGAGTTCTGCTCGTTCGTGTTTCGTTCACGAACGAACAGAATTCTGTTTTGTCATTGACAATGCCACTATACAGGGTGTCCGTATTTCGACAGAATATATGGGGATCTCGGTTATTTGCGGCAAAGTTGCGTGTTTTAAGGCCTAACAATAATCTGAAAACAATTTTGAAATATTTTTGTTTGTTTTCTAGATATCAACAAAAACTGTTTTTATTTTAATAGTTTTTATTTTTGTGCTCAAAAACGACTAAATCTGAACATTTAGAACTTTGACAATATACAGGCACTTTTTAATAAGGAATCTAGTAGCATATTTTTTTTCAAGATAACTATAACATTTACCCGGGGACCATAGCCAACTTTTGTTTTTCTTATGGGCGCTATTTTGGATTTTCTTATTTTTTTAGAAAATATTTTTTTTTCTGAACTCAGTGATGTATCGCATTCATAATTTATTTTAGATTTGATATTTAAAATTATATTTTCTTTTTTGCAAAGAGTGCCTTGGAAACAATGACGTCATATCTATTAATCAATAAAATATTGACAGCAGTCAATCATTGTTAGCAGTCAACGTTGATTAATAACTGGCAATCTTTTGTAATTATAATAATAAGTATCGATTATCACACAAAACATTAAGTAAAAAAATGGTGATGTGTCCATCATAGCACTTTCCCCGTTTAAGATAGGATTACTTAAATATCAGCAGTATGGAAAAGTTGCACAAACTAAAGTTATTTTACCTTTTATTATTATTCCAAAACTATTCATAAAAAAAGTAATTCTTGCATTTTTCGCTACATCTGAATAAATATTGATCACCATCACATCTAAGCGTTATATATTTTTAACTTTACTGTAAATCAGTGGTTTATACGCGTGGCGCATGAAGTAAAATTTCGAGTTTAGAAAAGCCCCGTGAAAATTTGTCTCGGGTCGCTGCGCGACCCTCGACAAATTTTCTACGCGGGGCTTTTCTAAACTTGAAATTTTACTTCGTGCTTAGTCTGGGAGTGGAAGACGCTCGTTAGTTTAAAATACATCACAACTGTTAAAATATGTATCGTATTAGTATTTTGATATAATATAACAAAATCCTATGATAGTCCAAAGACAGTCAAGCAATTTATTAAGATTTAAAATATCACACCAGTATTTCGTTTATAAACAAATACATTTTCTATCAGTATAGTAATTAATCAGCTATATGTCTGTCTTCAGGGGTGATATGCAACAAATTATGGGTCCTAGGAGTTGTCAACTGAGTGAGTTACTCAACTGTTTCTAAGGCACTTTTTACAAAAAACAAAAGTTTAAAATTTTCCATATAAAGTGTACAATAAACTATAAGTGTAATACATCATTGAATTCAGAAAAAAATATTCTTCTAAAAAATATGAAAATCCAAAATGGCGCCCATAAGAAAAACAAAAGTTGGATATGGTCTCTGGGTAAATGTTATAGTTATCTTAAAATAAAAAAATTTACTAGATTTCTCGTTAAAAAGTGCCTCTATAATGTCAAAGTTGTAAATGTCTGGATTCAATAGTTTTTGAATAAAAAAATCAAAACGAAATTTCAAAAAATCCGTTTTTTGACAATGTCTCAAAAACGAAAGAAGATATTCCAAATTTTGGCGCATAAAGTAAAATTTCGAGTTTAGAAAAGCCTGAAAATTTGGTTTGGTCGCTTCGCTACACTTAAATGAATGAATTTTACTTCATGCTTAACCAAGGAGTGGAAAACACTCGTTTATAGCTTCAAATTGAACCCTTTAAAAAAAACAACGAATGTCAAAACATTTACAGCGTATGCATATGTATACTTAAAAGAAAAAATCCGTGTACTTCCTCTTCAACTATCTAATAACGTCCTCAGTAATAAATAACTGATCGTTAGGAATCCGTCCGAGAATGTCATTTACAATTTAATTGTCGTCAACAATGTAGGAATATAATTGTGACCGTTTGATTCTGTCAGTGATTGAAATAATTAAGCCTATTACGACACGATAGACGCACGATTTATATTCGTTTTTAATATCCTGTATTATTGAAAGTGCCATTGTCTTCATTGTTTCTGCATCGTGTTATGCTTTCACTAACACAATACCTGGCCGGGGTAAACACGCATGGCACACACGAGGATTTTCTTTTATTTCATCCGCACAGCTGCACACTCCGCTTTAATAAAACTAAGTAGTTTTTAAAATGCAAGATCGGTATATAAAGGGATTATGAAGTTTGTGGGTATGGAGAACTTCGTACATTGAACGAAGGTAATTTAATATTTAACTTTGCACTAGGTGCAGTTTTGGCTTCTTAAATAAAGGACAAGACAGAGGTAATTCAATAGATAAGTTTGACTTTGGACTCCATACAGTTTCCATTGCTTAAAAAACTGCTAACAACACAAGAACAATAAATCACCGAATTAAGGGTCCCTTTTTGGGTGAAACTTATCTTAAGAAATATAGAATAGAGAAATGTTCATGTTTGAGGATTACTTTTCGTATTTTTTTTAATTATAAAAAAAACTTTATTAACTTATACCACAAACTTGTAGGAGTATTAATTATAACTTATCACCTTCAGTTTAATTAGAAATGATTGAAACAAAGTTTTAAGTACGAATGATATACGAAGCCAACAAACTTTGCCAGGAAATCATGTTCTATTTCGTTTTGTGCAAATGTGGAGTTTTTGTGTGTGTTGACCTTGCACAAGGCGACGACTCATATCCTGGACCCTTGGTGTGTGTCCTTAGGGAGAACCAAGGCTTCCCCGTTTCGAATCGATAATACTAACAGCCCCGTATATCTCGGAGCGTTTACCTTTCCATAGACTCGGCGTGTCCTTTATGCTCGTATTAATCTATTCTCCATGAATTTATCACTATAGAAACTCCAATCTGGTGTGTTGAGTTTACAGGGAAACCTACTAACTAGACTCTTGAATTCTGAATTGTTTAAGCGCGCGAACGCGATATTTGTTCTATTGGCGCATTGACAAAAATACTTAAACAAAATTTTAATTACGGTTGAATTATAAATAATACTAGTATGTGTGCAAAATGTTTACATAATTTGAGTATTCCATGATTTACTTTATTAACTTCAGATCAAAAACAAGTAGTGTAATATATATTTCACAATGTTTAATCGTTAAATATGCGTGGTGCATGAAGTAAAATAAATCGTTATTCATTTACTTAAACGAGGAGTAATATGATGATTCCGGTTATGATGTTCATTTATGGTTGTTAAATGTTGTTTTTGTAATTTTTTTCGGAAAAATAAGTTGAATTCAAATTCTGAAAACAATGTTATTGTAAATTTTTTTAAAATGCTATTGTTTTTCAAAAAATGCTATTGTCTCTTGAAAAATGCTATTGTCGTCGATATCGTTTAATTTGACATTTTATAACCAAACAATGGCATCGGCATTTTAAGGTGAGGATGTGAATTTCAGGTAGTCTGGATGGTTTTTTTAAAGATGTTTTTTTTTCTTCTGGGTCAGATTCTTACATAGGTATTAAGGTTTCCTAAGGTCTATGAAAAATGACTGCAATGTTCCTACTTCGGGGGCTTATAATAATTTGATACTTGGACTTCAAATTAGCCAATCCTAGGATCACCATGATGCCTTGTACTTAAACAAGGCGTTATGGTGATCTAGGATTGGCTTCTGTTCCTTTCTTCTTTTCTTTTTGGGGGACTGGGATCCGTCGGAGAGTCTGGTCGATCCAGCTGTTGAACACGATGTTCCTCTCACGTGGTTGGCTCCAATAGTCAGGGGTAATTTGTTACCGTTGGAAGAGTTAAGGCAATTCTAGAAACCGAACGCGATGTTCCTCTTCGATGGTTGCGAATCCGATAGTCAGGGAATTGCGATACACATCGGACACGGTTCGGTCAATTTCGCGGTTTATTGATGTTTTGGTTGATCGTTGAAACGAAAGAATTTTTTTTAATTCACCAAAAATCCGAACTACTGCGCTAGTTATCGGACCGAAGATTACCTTTTTAAAATAGATTTTGTTTGGTTGGGAGCGAAAACGACTGTACCTGCTCAACGTCGCCCAGTGTTCCCGAATCCAGAAAAGCTGGCCATAATATAAGGGCTTTGTCTGAAATTGCAAATATCAGGGTTTTTGAGCATGCTGATTCAGAATCTTATTTTGAAATATCAAAAAACAAAGTGGCGGACCATATATGACGGACAAAAAAATAAGTATGTTCCCCTTTTCCATAATAAAACAGTACACCCGTGTTTTTTGAGCATGCTAATTCAGAATCTGATGTTAAAATTAAAAATAAAAAAAAAAACAAAATGGCGAACAAAAATTGACGGACAAAAAAATAAGATTTTTGTTTTATAAAAAAACAGTAAATCCGTGTTTTTTTTAAATGAATTGTTTCGAATTCGGTTATTCATCTAAAATTGTTTTTATATGAATTAGGTCTTATTTATTTCACCCTGTATTGTAGATTATTGTGTTAAAAGAATTAAGAGAAATTCGAATCGGTTAAATTTGAAACCGGCCCGCAGCCGTGTTCGTGTTTGTTGTCTTAAATTTCGATGAAACTTTTTTAAATTTCTGACTATTCTCTGTACAATACACAATAACAAATGTATTCTTGCCGAAAAGATCTTTATAATTACTGAGAGGGGGCGGCGAATTTGGCCTACGCCCCGGGCGGCTAAAACCAACGCTACGCCACTGCTATTGGACATTTAGTCCATCGTGTCAACTTGACATAAGTCGGCGTCAGCCGACATATACAGAGAGTTTTATGTAACACCGAACATGTTCATCCAATGCAATTGTGACACTTTTACTTTTTGAGTTATGTGTAAATTGTGTTGCCTATATGACCTTTAAAAATTGTAACCAATCAATCGCAATTAATGCGTCAACTTGTACACACAGGGAGATTTTCTTTCAAGTATACATGTGAGAATTACACAGTATATGTCGTAAATCTTTAGATACTCGTTGTTAAAAAAAATCAAGTTGAAACTTGAAATGAATGTGTTCCACTCCCAGACTAAGCATGAAGTAAAATTTCGAGTTTAGAAAAGCCTGAAAATTTAGTTTGGTCGCGTAGCGCGAAGCGCGGAGCGGCCAAACCAAATTTTCAGGCTTTTCTAAACTCGAAATTTTACTTTATGCGCCACCGATACAAAACACTGACATATTACGAAGTTTAAAACACAACGCTAAACTTTACATTGCATCAGTGTTTCGTACCGGTGGCGCATGAAGTAAAATTTCGAGTTTAGAAAAGCCTGTAAATTTGGTTTGGCCGCTCCGCGCTTCGCGCTACGCGACCAAACCAAATTTTCAGGCTTTTCTAAACTCGAAATTTTACTTCATGCTTAGCCTGGGAGTGGAAAACACTCGTTTAGAGCTTCAAATTAAATTCTTTTAACAAACCGAGCGTTGGCAAATGTACAACGTATGCTTATGTATACCTAAAAGAAATATTTTCGTTATGAAAATGTTCGGTGTTACATAAAACTCTCTGTAGACTATAATGACAGATGACATACAAGTCGGCGCCAGCCAACATCTGGACTTTAGTAATAGTTGACACAACATAAGTCGGCGCAAGCTGACATTCAACCAATCGTGCCAACTTCACGCGAGTTTGAATTGAACTGTAATGAGATCGCCATGTTATTTTTTTTTCTTTGTGACAGTTAGGATACACATTTTAACACTTGTGACACATTTTAAAGTAACGAGTGTCTTCCACTCCCAGACTAAGCATAAAGTAAAATTGCGAGTTTAGAAAAGCCCCGCGTAGAAAATTTGTCGACAAATTTTCTACGCGGGGCTTTTCTAAACTCGAAATTTTACTTCATGCGCCACGCGTATAAACCACTGATTTATAGTAAAGTTAAAAACATATAACCCTTAGATGTGATGGTGATCAATATTTACCGAGATGCAGCGAAAACATTTCTTTTTTTGTGAATAGTTTTGGAATAATAATAATAAAAGTAGAATAAATTTATTTAAGCAACTAACCAGATAGGACCCTTAATAAAAAAAGCTGCACTGCAAACGAAATGGCACCTAATCGCAGGTAGTTTTTTGCTGTTTATTTTCACAATAGCTTTACAAAAAGGTGGCGTTAAGCTTTTGACCGAACACGGCAGAACAAATAACTTTTCCCTTGTTTAAAATAATATTTTTATTATTTTTTATGCAGATGTTCATTGCCAAAGATTGTTAATTATCAAAATAATAAATTATTTTGACAATTTTTATTATGCAGTCAATAATTCTATTTACTTTAAGGAAATTAATCAATTTCACAGATCTAAATTCCGTTAACTACACGCTTATTAATCCACGAATACAAAACTAGTAAAAATCCTGCAATTGTGCTCGCTAGATGTGCACCGCTCTAGGGTTACTTCTGAAATTGGCACTACGGTTAGGTGTAAGATATAAACGATAACTGCATAAAAAAAAAAAATAGTGCTAATACTAATCTATCGAAATAGTAACGTCAAAATCCACATATAGAAATTTTATTTTTTTTACATTAGCCAGCTTTTCGGCATTCTGATCTACTGTGTGTCGCAGCGTAATGAATTCATCATAATGCGATAAGATGTATTTATAACAGTGGAGTTATAGATCTAGTGATGACAAGGATCGATCAACAAGGACTACTCAATTGCAAATGATCGAGCAGCTCGATCTTTTCAAGTAGCTTGATCAGTCACTTAGCTTAGTAGCTGGTTACTTATGGTAACTGATCTAACCTGTACTCTAATAGTAGTCTTCTATAACCGTTAATTGATTTAAACATTGGTTACTAAGCTAAGAGATCAGATCATATCTTAGATTAGTTACTAGTTATTTAAGCTACTGCTGGATAGATGACGTATTACAATTCGGTTAGTTAAGCAGTCGATCTGTGTTTGGTTGATCTTGCATGCATGTTTTAGATTTAACATTTAAACTACTTTTTTATACGCTTGGCGTTCACAGTAGGGAAGAGTGCAAACACTCGTTGGAAGCTTTAAATGTAACGCTTTTATAAAATCAATTAATGCCTGAAAATCTATAGCGTATACATCGGGAAATGTATACTTAAAAAAAATTACCTATAATGCATTAGACTTAGATAACGTAAATATTTTTTTCGAAAATGTTAATAATCCGTTTACAAAAGGTCTATATCATGACTCTACCCTACTCTAAATATGACCAATCTTATTAAGATAAAAAAAAAACTTCCATCCCTTTAGTACACTTAAAAACCCTGATGTAAATGAATTACTATCGCTTTTTCACCTTTTCATCCTCGGAGGATTGGAAGGGGGCTTTCCTTTTTTCGAGAGATAAACATTATTGCAGATAATTCCACTCCGGTGGTTGTTGACGAAAAAGCCGGGATGTCCTAATGAAATTCATTAATTTCAAAGGAGGGAAGAGCTTTTATGTATTTCCTGAAACTCGGTGAGAGGAGTAGCATTTCTCCTTATTAATAATTTTAAGTGAGAGGATATAAAACTCACTGTGGTTTTATTTGTTTGAGTATTTTTGTTGAAACAGTATAACTTGTTTTGTGGTATTGGTATATTGGTTAGCATATTTTCATATACTCGGTTGAACAATATTTTTAAAATTAAATTTAAATACTGTAAACATCTCCAGAGCTAGATCAAATGCATCAACAGGTTAAATGGCAATTCAAAGGATTTGAAAATTCAGTGTGGTAAATTCACGTAGGGTATTCTTTTTTTAGGTATACATATTTTTTTAGGGTATTTGTTGTTTTTGAAAAGCGTTCAGTTTGAAGCTTCTATAAGTGTGTCCACTCCTTAGTTAAGCATGAAGTAAAACTTAGTCAGACTTTTATAAACTCTTAAACGTTAGATCGAATTTCGAGAATGCAACAAAATAGAAAAAAAATCGTGAAAACTGATCAAATCAACAATAACCGTCAAAATTTGAAAAATATAAATCGTGTCAATTAAATGAATCGCTACAGAATTTTAATAATAAATTTACGAACATCGTGAAAAATAAACATTTTCAGAAATCATACAAAATATCGAACTTGATAACATTAACAAGAATCTTGAACACATGACAAAAATTATAAATATTATTAAAGTAAATTTAGGGGCTCAGTAGAAAAGTAGTACAAGTGACATAAGAATATTTGTGTAAATTGGAGATGAAGTTTATTTTTTATAGAATAATCTGTGGACGTCTAATCAATAACATTATATATTATTTTGAGAGATACACATATTTAATTATTCCATTTCTTCTTTCACTAAATATAAATATCATTTATAGATAATAATAATTAATTTTTAGTTTTTAATAAAATAGCACTTGTACTACTACTTTTCTTCTAAACCCCTCAATTACAATTAACAGAACCTTTAAGTATTAATGGATTCGATAGCTAACGCCATCTAATGCTCTATAGTGGCAACCTTTAAGTAATGTTTATTTAATATTAAATCAACGTTTTATGTTGTTATAATTTAAATTAGAAAAAAGGTTATTTGTTTGGTTATTACTCAGTGAGCACATGCATTAAACTTAGTTATTTTCATATTCTTTTATTGCAATTTTTAGTTTTACATATTACATATTTACGTATTAGCTTTTACTTATAACCTTTTATTTTTTATAATAATTTTGTAATAAGTATTATATTTTTCATTTCTTGTAAAAGGCGATTGCCATTAATAAAGTATTATTATTAAAAAAAATAGATTAAGAGTGCGGAAATTTATTGCTGATTTTGAGAATTTTTCAATGTCAACAAAACAATTACAAAATTTACAGAACTCGTTGGAAATATCTAAGTTCCTGAAAACCATGAAGATTGTCTTAGTTTTATAAATTTTATTTGGAATATTGCGAAAACACAGAAAGATTTGTAAAAGCTGAAAAAAAGTCATAAAAATGAAACGTGATAAAATCAACTAGATACGACAATAATCTTAGAAATCAACACATTCATTTGAAGTTAAAAATCGCAACACAAAATTATTCAACACAAAATTATTTACAACTATCATTTGTTGTTATTTCTGTAATTGTTCGAAACCGGAAACAATAAAATAAAAAAGAAAACAAATATCTTAATAATTGCTAAATGTTTGAAACTTCAAAACCATACTTCTAATAATATGATTAAATATTATAAAACTTAACATAAATATAACATATAAACATTGACAATTTCAACAAGAATATTGACAAAAATTAAAAAACTAAATCATCATTTAATAAAATAACCTACATACAACAATAAAAATATCTCAAAATTTACAAGATAATAAAATTATAAATAAAAAATAAAAATCAACATAAAAATCTAAATTGAAAAAAGTTTTTCAAGACAACTTAATTTAAATTGGTTATTTAAAAAATGGTGTTTCTAAGAAAAATTATTAGTTAATTCCTTGCATATCTATAATTAGCTTAAGAAATGCCAATTGTTTTCGCAAACGTCAAACAGTAAAATGATTAGTCAATTCTTTAAATTTGTATAAAACAAAAAATTCAATTGTTTTCGTATGAACATAAAAAATGTTGTAAAATGAAAAGTAGGTAGTTTGATTTTTAATATTGAAATCATTCAACGGTGTTTTTTTTGATTTTTGAACGAGTGTTTTCCAATCCTTAATTAAGCATGAAGTAAATATTTCGAATTTAGAAAATCCTGCACATTTTTACGCTTTTCTCAACTAAAGAAAAGAAATAATAGAATTTTGATTAAAACACTTGGTTTGTTTCACTCATTTTTATTTTTACTCACATATCTCCTTGAGAATGACCTACGGTCGAAACTAGTTGGAGTAAAAATAAAAATCAGTGTAACAAACTAAGTGTTTTAATCAAAATTCTATTATTAATTAAATATGCTTCACCACGGCTTAAGTAAGAAATTAATTCATCATATAAAAAAAAGAACATCAAAATTTAAAAAATAATAAAAAATATCTTTAAAATTATTGACTAAACATCTGTAATGTTAGTTGATTCCTAATGGCATTATCGACTAAACATTTGCATTGTTAGTTAATTGTTATTGGTCTCAGGAGTTTACAATTTCCAATCAGTAATTATTAACGAATCACGTTACCTAAAGCTTTTTATTCGTTTTTGTCCACTCTGTAGGTATATTACATATCTTTAATTAATTTCATACCTAACCCCTGTATATTACACAGTTAATTTGAAATTTTTATTGGGCCCTCCCCAAGCTAAACTCCTGGCTGCGCCACTGTAACAAAGCTAAACTCCTGGCTGCGCCACTGTAACAAATATAGAAATAAAAATGTAATGAATTAATCATTTAACTGTTAAACTAAAATATCTCTCACTAGCACTCTTACAATAAATGAGTTGTATTTCACATGTATTTCAATTTATCAAGTTGAGTCTGTATTCATTAACTGGCTCAGAATGATAAATACCATATACGTTTTTGCTGTACTGTTTGAAACTATGGGATAAAGTGTAGACAATTATTTAATGTAAATTAATCTGAGTTTAGAACTAATGACAATCTGGTAATTTGTGTACAAACTGCAATTATCTTAATTTACCACATTCAGGACAATGTCGTTTCGGTTGGATTGTTGTGGTTTCATTAAATTGTTTGCTCGTTGAATATTTAGCCATAGAAAAAAGACATTTTTTTTTATTGCATTAAGCTTAATTTTGTTTGGATAAGCTTTGGTTTATAAGGCTAGGAATGTCTAATCTCAGCAAACAATTTAAAACTTGAAATACGTATCATTTTATCAGTTACTTCGACTCCACATACAAGTAAGCGACAATTATGAAAAAAAAAAAAATAAGAAATAATACATTTTTTGATTATCTACAACTTTTATTTCTACGATCTTTCAATATCATCAATATTTTAGAAAATATTAAGAAAAATCTAAAAAACGCTAAGAGTAATTACCACTTTTGGTTTCCGCATTTTCACCAAAAGGTTTTCAGGTCCTAATATTGTAATAATAAGCTCATATATCTTTAGCGGTTTTTGCTGTACATCACTGACAGAGCGACGAACACAAAGACACAGATATTTTCAAAAATGATTTTAATTAAATCAGGAGACCCCAAAACGGATATTTTCGCAACAGTTTTAAATTTGAACATTTTCACGAAATAAAAACTATTCCTTTGTATCACATACGGGCAGAGTTGGGCGGTAGTTGACTAAATGTTTAGTCATAATAAGGACTAAATTACTCATGAATAATTTAGTCATGACTAATGTAGTCAATAATCATTTGTCATATGTTATTATTAGTCAGTCTATCAGATGTGAATATTAGTAATCTAAGTTTTCAGTTCTGACGAATTTCGAGTGACTAAATTGAACAATTTTATATTTAAACATTTTTATGAAAACAAAACTTTTCGTTTGTATCACATACGGGCAGAGTTGGGTAGTAGTTAACTAAATGTTTAGTAATAATAATGACTAAATGTCATTTGTCATATTCTGCATCTTCGCCGATCGTTTGCGTATAAATCGTTAGCCATTTTATATCAACTCCCAATTTGTTAAAGAGTTCAATCTGAAGCTATAAGCGAGTGTTTTTGGAGTCCCAGTTAAGCGTAAAGTAAAATTTGGAGTTCAGAAAAGCCTGAAAATTTGGTTTGGTCGATTTTTAGGCTTTTCTAAAATCAAAATTTCACTTCATGGGCTATGCGTATAAAACACTGAAATATTTTGAAGTTTACACTATCTTACAACAGCAGTATGGTAAAGACGCATATTTTAAACTTCACTTACAACCAGAGTTTTATACGCGTGGCGCATGAAGTAAAATTAGATAACTAAACTCGAAAGTTTACTTCATGCTTAATCTGGGAGTGGAAAACAATCGTTCAAAGCTTCAAATTTAAGTCTTTTAAGAAACAACGAATCTTTACAGCGAATGCATATAGAGCCTATACATTTCCAAAAATAGTGACATTCTTAGTTTTGAAATATTTAAATTCTGTGACAAGCATTTAAAATTAATAGTATTTTTTTGAATTGATAGGTATGTAATTCAAAAAATACTATTAATTTTAAATGCTTGTCACAGAATTTAAATATTTGTATTTCTCACTTTCATCAGATTAAAAACACGGCCAACAAATTTAGTCAAATAATTAGTCATGACTAACGATTATTTCAATCATTATTTGATTGATGATTGATTAGTCATCAATCAACAAAACAATAACTAACACAGTAATGACTAATGACTAAAAAGATATTCATTAGTCATGAATAACAAATGCAAATTAGTCATTAGTTTTAGTAATCAGTCAACTAAAAAAATGCCTATCTCTGCATATGGGGAAAGTAAAAAACAAATGTGTGTGCCCGGCCTAGGATTTGGATTTTCTCTATACGACTCAGCTTTTAATTGCCTAACATTTTGATTAGGAAGAACAATTAACACGACTTCTAAATAGTCAAAGTTCGTAATACAAGTTGTTATCAATATCATTTTTTCTACCGCTTTCCTTATTATAATTATTATTTCTTACTTAATAATTACTTGTTCGTTATCATTAAAAAAAATAATTGCACCAGTTTTAATCATCTCAATTTTACATATCAGTGATTTGTTTTAAGTGGTTATTGTTTCCTCGAGTGAATTCGTGGAACATATGTATTACAGACACTCCAATAACCATCAGTTAAAGGATATCCGTGCTTTATTTATTTCTAAGTAGTAATTTAAAAAGTTGAATGCTTCCGTAATTATTTGGAACCACTGTAATTAACAATACTTTAAAATAACCATCATTACGAAGGTACTTTCTTTCTTTCTGTAAGTCATTGGTTGATTTTTCTCACGAGAGAAAAGATATAAACATGTGATGCTAAAGTTTGATTATTTGTGTGAAATCTGTGTGTTTTAGCAACACGATGTAGTCAATAACAATAATGTTTTATTATTATTGTAATTACTACTTCCTTTGTAAGAAAGTCTTCATACAATAGTAAATGTATACACATATCGTCAGTCCTGGTTACCGGGCGCCCCTAGACAAAACAAAATCATCAGGCGCCCCATTTTTTCGGAGGCGGGGGTCAATTATCTTTTAAAAACAGTTTTAAAATTTAGGGTTAACCTTTTGGAGTTTTGTAGCTAAAATAAGTGTGTTGCTAAATGGCATCATGGTGCATTTAAGAGTTAAACAATTTAATAGAAGTTTTCTAAAATTGACATAGAAAACGAGACTATTTAGTGTTCTATGTCAATTTTATTGATTTATTTTAATGTTAAAGATGTTTATCATTATGTGTTAAATTTATCAAATTCTACGATTTTTTGTTCAATATGTGTAATAGTCTAGTCGTCAGAGACGAAATCACCACCCAACCTCTAAAAATCGCCCGAATTAGCTGAAAATTTGTGTGCAAATTAGTTTACCACTCCTCCATCAATTTTTCACAAATCTGCATATGGAAAAAAATGTTTTGAACAAAAAAGTCCCTTAGCACTTTTTTGTTAAGTGAACTGTTCTCTTAGAAATGTTAATTATATGAACTAAGGGTATTTTTTAATTCGCACCCTTTGTGAATTTGTATATTTTAGCATACAAAAATAACTATAAAATATTCACAAAGAAATATTGATTACTTTTTAAATTATCAAGACAGTAAATTGCACAATAAAAATAAGCTTCAAATTGAATGAATGCCTCAAATTTTAGAACAGTTGCATGTATACTTAAATGAAAAATTTCCTATATCTAATGAATTCAATACATAATAATTACAGGGAGTTTTTCTTTTAAGTATACATTTCCCAGCTTATATGCTGTAAATTGTCAGATATTCATTGTTTTTAAAGAGTTTAATTTTAAGCTTTGAACGAGTGTTTTTCACTCCCAGATTAAGTATGAAGTAAAATTTTGATTTTAGAAAAGCCTGAAAATTTGGTTTGTTCAAATTTTCAGGCTTTTCTAAACTCGAAATTTTACTTCATGCTTAATCTGGAAGTGGAAAATACTCGTTTAAAGCTTTAAATTGAACTCTTTAAAAACAAACAACGAATGTCGGAAAAGGAAAAGAAATATTCCGTTTATGATTCATAATATCACAACATCAAGTTTCGAGTGAAATTAAATTAAAAACATGTCAATCAAACGCGAAACATTTCCGTAAACTGGAGCGTCTAATTGTTTCTGTAATTATTTCCTAAATTAAACATTTCGTAAGCGCTTCCTGCAAAGTGCAACAGTTCCACTTTCGACCGAACGAAATTCCATTTATAACGCGAATGTATTCGGATTTATTTTTCAAAAAATAAAACGAGAAAGGGAGGATTGAATAAAGTACATTAATCAATTGTAAAGTGCATTCATAAACCTGCGCCCCGTAAAGTACGTAATTAATCTGGAGAAGAGCTTTGGTGAATGGTGGAAAATAATACGGGCGCATTTATATTTCTTGTTGGGAGGAGTGTTATGAAAATGTGGAGATAAATTTCAGGGGTTCAGCAAAAAGTTAACACAAATCAGTTTACATGTTCAGCTGCAGGGTTTAATTTTCAACAAAAAATAATACAGGGTGAGTGAAGTTCTTCTCGGATAATTGCAAATTTTAAAGACACGCAAATCAATGGAATGAAAGCTTTGAACTATTTTGTACAGCTTTATTTCTAAAAACATAAATTGGATAGCATTTTTAGTGTATAAAAAAATACTTAGGGTACATTGATGAAGTTTAAACGTGAGATATGTCATAATTTGTTCAGAAATACATTACTTTAACATCTAACCGATGTCATTTGTTTTATTTACTGTTTAATGATCTCTTTGGCTCGAATGTATCGATTTACTGAGTATTTTAAATTATAGATAGGTTAAGTAAAAGAGCAGTTGATCCGACTGTCGATCGACTGAACTTCGCCTTTGTAATTTTGCTGTACATTCTACACCTTGTATCTTTTTTGTATAAATAAAGACGTTTATTATTTTTTTATTGTTGTATGGGAGGAGAAAATCCATTTACAGACGGAGTGTCGGACTCCCTTTAAACTGGAGGACTACCGACTAAAAACCCCTTCCACTTACCGGCTTCGACTGCAAGGTCATTAGCCGGTTTACTTGTGTTACATTTAAAAATAAAGAAAAAAATGCAATAATATAATCAAAATAAACAACACTAAACAAAACATAAATAGAATAAATAACCCTGAACCTACCATCACAGACATTGTGGTGGCAGGGTTGTAAAATACCCGGTCACCGATCGTACATAAAATGGACAAACACATCTTAAACCTAATGTCACTGATGACTCACAGACCCTTAAAAATATATACAATATGTGTTCCAGAGTTGTAAAAGGACTCTGGAGCGGACGGATACAAACTAAACGTTGACACCGAAGTTGTAAAGGAACTTCGATGCCACTATACACAAACGAGACAAAGACAATGAATAAATTAATAATAAATTAGCACTTAAAAAAAATACACAGTCGCTTCAAAAGACTTGTTTCACGTAGAAACGTTGAACACGTTTCTACGGACCCCTTAGTATTTGCCAATATAGACGCCACATCACCACCAAGCCTCAGCCTATTTTGCTGTAATGCGTAGGCTGGGCATTCGACTAAAATATGCTCCACCGTTAACCAGTCGTGACAGGATGGACACTGTGGCGCTTCATCGCCGGCAAGGAGATACAAGGAGGTTAAGTTAGTGTGCCCTATGCGAAGACGACACAGGGCAACCTTCTTCCTCCTCGTAAGTGTCACCGGCGATCGCCATAGAGTCACGGAGAGCTTTACAGACCTTAACTTGCTCTCGGAGCAGTTCCAACTCTGCTCCCAATCTTCTGTAATTATCTTCTTGATGTACCCTTTCATGTCGTCTGGCCTAACGGGTACATCATCTATGTCGTCCGTTTCGGCTGCTTGACGAGCAGCTTTATCGGCCAGCTCATTGCCCTCGATACCCACGTGCCCCGGAGGCCAGACGAACACGATCGTCTTTCACATCCGGGACACTTCGAATATCGAGGCTTGTATGAGCTGGACCAGCGGATCGACTGAGTATAACGACGATATACTCTGGATGGCACTTAATGAGTCGGAACATATAAGGAATGAGCTTTGGTGGGTTTTCATCATACAATAGCGAAGGGCTTGATATAAAGTGTATAGTTCGGCGGTGTACATACTGGCGGACTCATGAAGTGACCACGAATGTGGGATGCCATCGATAATGACGAAAGCGGCCCCTAAAAATATAGGGGCTTATATCGCTCTACTTGACTGAGGTCAGATCCAGCCTACACCTAACCCTTGGCATAAGCAAAGAGGGTACCTCCAGGAATCCCTTGGGAGACTCGAATACCCTTGGGAGACTCGAATACCCTTGGGAGACTGATATTGAGACTCGTGGTGTATTTCCTCTGCTGCTCTGTGATAGTAATAAACTGTCGTCGGTTTACGTGTCCCCTCCTTGCACGCATTACAGCGGTCGCGACGTGCGGATAGTGGAGGGACACCCGACTCGCAGCAGAGACTCTGTGTGGGACTCGTCCGAAATGCACCTGTGGCGTATCTAAGAACGGTATAGTGAACAGGGTCTAGGGCTTTCAACCAGGACTTTGCCGTAGAGTACACTGCGCAGCCGTAGTCAACTCTGTATAAAACCAGAGCCGCGTATAGCTGCAGCAGCACTTCTCTTTTAGCGCCCCAGTTGATGCTGGCCAAGCACTTTATAACGTTTAGTGCTTTTCGAGACCGCTGGATCAGCTCATCAATATGGGCTCGATAGGAAAGAGTCCTATTGAACCTCAGCCCTAGAAATCGGATACTATCCAAAACTTGTATCCTGGTACCCCGGAGAGACAGACCGGGGTCGCGATGTGGATGTCTGAGTCTACAGAAATGGACACATGAGGTTTATGTTTCGGAGAAACGAAAACCTTTAGACTCAGCATCTCTGTTCACCTTGTCGATGACCGATTTATGGCGGGGATAGCATCTCCCGCCATATATATTACAAGGTCATTTCTCTACAGTGAATTCTACAGACAAAGCGATGTCGTTAACAGCGATAGCGAAAAGAGTGCAACTTATGGTTGAGCCTTAGGGAATCCCGTTTTCTACCACAAACTGTGCGGATTCGGTATCCCCAACTCTGACTTCGAACGACCGATTTTCCATAAAAGATTGTACAAAGAGGGGCAGACGGCCCCCTTCGTGAAACTTTTTTAGAACTCCGTATCTCCAGGTCATGTCGTATGCCTTCTCTAGGTCAAAAAACACCGCAACGAGGTGTTTTCTATCTAGGAAGGCATCCTGGATGGAGTTCTCCAGGTGGACTAACTGGTCAACTGTGGAGTGAAATTTACGGAAACCCGCGTGATACTTTGCTAATAGACCATTGGTCTCCAGCATCCATACTAGGCGATTGTTAACCATCCTCTCTAAGACTTTTTCCAAGCAGCTTGTTAATGAAATGGGTCGGTAACTTTCTACGTTTGTTGGATTCTTACCCGGTTTAAGAAGAAGCAGGATAATGGCCATTTTCCAGAGGCTAAGGTAGACGTTCTTGTCCCATATCAGATTATAAATGTCCAACAAATGCTCTCTCATACAAGAGATAAGTTGTCGGACCTTCTGATACGGAATGCCGTCTGGACCTGGGGACTTGGAATCGCCCATTGAAAGGACTGCGTCTTCAAGTGCCCCTATTGAGAATGGCGTATTATAGCATAGGGGATCCGGTGAGGAGAAATCTAGAGGGACTTCTAATTCACCCTTGGCTTCCAGGAAAATGTCTTGGTAGTTTAGAGAGTTACTAGCGCTGTCTCGTGTGTGTCGGTAATATCACGTCCTCGGACTCGCAAGATGGGTGCTACTGCTGGGAATTTCTTTCCTGCTATTGCACCCGCCTTCCTCCACACCTCACCGACCTGCTTGGTCGGAGTGATAGCCGACACGTAGCTCTCCCATGATGACTTTTTGCTTTCAAGAATTACGCGGCGTGCATTACCTCGCCGCTTCTTGAAAGCAATCAAATTTTCCTGGGTAGGTGTACGTCTAAATCTATAAAATGCCCTCTTTTTCTCCTCAATTGCTACCCTTGCGCTATGGTTCCACCAGGGAACAGGTGGACCGACCATTTTCCCACTTTATTATTATTATTAAGGGCATTGCCGGCCGGTTGACGTCGTTACTGGAAAATAAATTTATCACTATTAGCGCAAATTTCCGTTTTCAATATTACACCTTAGCCCTAGTTTCTTATTGTTTTTAAAAATGTCCATAAATGAAGCAAATGTCTTCATTAAGGTCTCTTTAATAGTCCTGTTAGAGGCATAAGATTGAAAAATGAAACTTTTTATTATGTTTGAAGATCATTAGGATGCTTTCTCTTCGGTGTTGTTTGATTAAGATTTTCTGCAGCTAGGCCCATATTCCCACAATTTACCTGGCCGGGATTACCCTAATTAGATGAGTTTTGTTAATCCAAAAATAATAACAAATTATAGGTTAAATATGAAACATTTAAATATGTTATCAGAAAGACTATTAAATGCTTGTTTTGATAAGATCAAAATGATTAGGCAATAAGTAACCATAACAATAAATTGTACCTTACAATATATAGAATACTTTTATGAATTCGATAAAAATCAAAAAATCTCTTTATGGGCACTAACACAAGCTAGTAAACTGTCGGCGTTGTAAGTATCAGTTAGTTCTTTGTCTATGAGGTGGCATATTAAGGTTGCGATTTATTGTGAGTATAATCCAACGTTTATGGTAGTCACTAGTACCAGCACCATTCATGTTCTGATTATGGTACAATATTACATGATACATCAAAATAATCCTAAAACTTGAAGGATTTTAATGTCACCGTTTTAAAACGATTAAGATATTTAGTTTTTTAGCAAAAAAAATCCTGAAAATAGCTATGTTTTGTCATTTATTTACTCCTTTTTAGTTAACAAAAACTTGTACTACGTATAATTCAAGGGTTCTTCCTGCATTCAATTACTTCAACATTCATTAGAAAAATGTCCATGATATATTTCGTTTACTTTTTTATGCTGAAAATAGAAATATATCTATCTTACTCTAGCAAATGGCTGGACAGAGTCTGTCTCACTCTACTAAACCTCAACCTTAAAGTAAATTCAAAATTCCAAAAATGAAAAATTCGCTGGCCGATATTCCCCCACTTTCCCTAACATTCGTTACATTCGAAGTATAAATTCAATATAAAAGTCCCTTCATTATTAATAATTTTATATTTTTTGTCCTTAAAAAACTTCCCTTGCGAACTCCTCCAAGCGAAAAATTAACAATAGACGACCTTTTCTCGTACATTCAGCTAATGATTTCCATGTTTTGAGATAAGAGGGCCGAGGGAAGTTTATACAGAAATAAATTACGCCCTTTATTTACTGTGCGTTTAATATAAAAAAAAAACAACGCCCGTTTCACTTTGTTCTCGAAAACTGAAAAGAAGTAAAAAGACTTAATTAACTGACATTTTCCAACTCTTAACGATTCGATATCCAGCGAGAGAATATTTTTTATTTGTGTATGTATCATTAACTTTTATAGATTTTTTAGTGCATTGTTGTGCATCATTAAATTTAGAAAGATATGTATAAGGTGATGGATGTAAATCGATATATTCATTAATTAGATAATAAAAAAAATGTTTTACAATTAGACATGATAGTTTCAGAACTTTATTATGTATATTGTTGCTTATTGCAGTGTTAAAACAGTTTAATTTCAAAAATTTCATTACTTATTAATTTACTCTTTGTTATCTAATTGAATTACTTTATGTTAAATATTATTATATCATGTTGTTAAGCGGAGTGACCAAACCAAATGTTCAGGCTTTTCTAAACTCGAAATTTTACTTCATGCGCCACGCGTATAAAACACTGGTTTTACGCAGGGTTGTTATGTTTAAAACACTTTGTTTTAAAACAGTGTTTTAAACATGTTCAAAAACAGCCGTCGTGTTTTAAGCGATTTTGTTTTAAACATGTTTTAAATCTTAAATTTGTGTAATACATGTTTTAAACGTTAAATTTGTTCAAAACATGTTTTAAACGTTAAATTTATTTAAAACGTTTTTTTTTATTATCTTAAATTTGCTAAATTATATTTTATACTACTTCATCAAGATGTTTTGTTTACGTTTTTAAATGTTAGCTAAATTGTTAAAGATATTTCAAAATGTAATTTGAAATATTAAACACAACATTTTATTACAATAAAATATCACAACTGTGTGTGCATAAATGTGATTTTTAAATACAGGGAATTATACAGAGAGTTTTATGTAACACCGAACATACTAAAATGTACTTAATGTTAATTTTCCTATGTTCGATGTGTACTGGGACGCATCAAAGCATTGAGTACGATGTAATTGGCTACGATTTCTAATGGTAATATAGTCAACCTAATGTACACTCTTTACGTCAAAAATAAATTAAATTTGTCAATTATTGTCAACCACAATATGTTGTATTATGAATATTTTAGTACAACGGAATGGTTATCAACTTTTGTTATATTTTTAATCAGTAAAATACTAGTTAAAGAAGGTAAGACGATATAAACGTTTCATAAGTAAACACAATTTTTCGCAACATTTCGTTGTTTCATTTAACATGTTAAATACATTTTTACAAAAATGTTATCGCCTAATGTTATACAGCAACTAGTAATGTTGGAATTTGTAGGATCTAAACTTAAATTCCTGTAGAACTTCTACGTACAAAGGATTTTTAAATATTAAATGATTTTGCAATAGTAAGGATATTATTAGACATTCTTCGACATAACTGAAATTGTTTAATTTCATCTCTTCCGATAATATCGACGGACTTCTAACTCCTCGCTTGTGAAATTTATCGAAACAAACTGTTCTAGAAATTTCGAAATGGTTAAAATAAATAGTAGGTTGATTGAACAGAAAATTTTTCAGAAAATAAATCATGAGAATTTCTTGAACTGTTTTCTCCATGGTATAAGTTTACCAGAATAATCTTTTCCTCCTTTGTATACATTATTGATATGTTTAACTCTCTGTTCTTCGCCTACGTCTGCTTCAAGTGCTAGAACAGTAAATATCACTTGCTTGCGATAACTGACAGATTTCATTTATTTTTGAAGGGAAGCGTGTAAATTGGGCTGACTATATTACAATTAGAAATCGTCGCCAATCACATCGCACTCAATGCTTTGATGCGCCCAGTACACATCGAACATAGGAAAATTAACATTGAGTACATTTTAGTATGTTCGGTGTTACATAAAACTCTCTGTATACATATGCATACACTGTAAATTTTACGACATTCGTTGTTTTTTTTAAAGATTTCAATTTGAATCTTTAAACGAGGGTTTTCCACTCCCAGACTAAGCATGAAGTAAAATTTCGAGTTTAGAAAAGCCTGAAAATGTGGATTGGCCGCGTAGCGAAGCGGAGCGGCCAATCCAAATCAGGCTTTTCTAAACTCGAAATTTTACTTCATGCGCCACACGTATATAACACTGAAATATCGAAAAGTTTAAAATATACGGCTATAGCACTCTAATATGTAGATGTGAATAAAACGTGAGTCAAATTTTGCGCTGAACAAATTGTTTAAAACAGTGATTGTAGGGAACCCAATATTAGGTTGCCTATAATCGTTGTTGTATATGTGTGTTTTTTAAGCTTCACTGTAAATCAATGTTTTTAAGCATGACGCATGAAGTAAAATTTCGAGTTTAGAAAAGCCTAATTTGGATTGGCCGCTCTGCTTCGCTACGCGGCCAATGCAACTTCTTAGGGTCTTCTAAACTCGAAATTTTACTTCATGCTTAGTCTGGAAGTGGAAAACACTCGTTAAAGGCCTCAAATTAACCGCTTTGAACCAACGAATTCCCGCAAATTAAAAAAATGCTGTAATTATTGGGATATGTTTACTCAAAAGGAAAATGCCCTGTATGTTCTGTTTTAAACGTGTTTTAAACATGTTGTTAACTGTTAATGTTTTAAACGCTGTTTCAATGAAAAAGAACACGTATTGTAAACAAAACTGTTCGTTTTAATGAAAATGAAAAAAAGACGTTTTTTTAACAACCCTGTTTTTTTCTTAAATTAATTTCTTAATTAAAAAAACATTTGGTATTGTTTCACAAATTAAAACTTTACTCCCTGGTTTTAAGTTACTAGCATATTGTGAACTTCACTTTAAATCAGTGTTTTATACGCGTGGCGCATAAAGTAAATTTTCAGGCCTTTCTAAACTCGAAATATAACTTCTTGCTTAACCTGGGAGTGGAAAACACTCGTTTAAAGCCTTAAATTGAACTCATTTAAAAAGACAACGAATATTTGAAGATTTACAGATTATACGCTGTAATTAGGATATGTTTACCTAAAAGAAAAAACTCTGTGTAGGTCTTATTATTATATTTGAGGTTAATTCGGGTTCAATTTATAACTTTTAGAATCTAAAAGTCAACGACTTATCCTGGTTTCATTCATTTCCTATTAATTATTGGCACTGATACACTACAGATATTTTTCTTTCTCAACGCAAAACAATTTTAATTTTCTCTTTTTTTCTCAAGTGAACGCTTTTAATTCGTGCAACATGCTTTCTGCAACGCAACAGTGCCGAGATAAACGCTTCAAGTGTGCGGTAATTAAAGCCATCAATCGAAACACGCCTGTGACTAATTGAATTGGATCGAAATGAGCATATATTTATGAATCACGGACTTTCTACAAACAAATTGCGCTTTTGCTGCCTTCTGGAAACTTGTTGAGCGCCGTAATGGCATTATATTATCGCACGAGGCGGAAATTTGCCATCGCATAAGTGGCATTAATAGTAATCCTCCTTGTTGAGTAAGCCTTAGTCATTCCTAATAAAGACTTTGGGTGCTTCGCTAGGTGCTAAGACTTGTTTGTGCATGTGTATGTGTGTTAAAACCGGCTTAACATTAATAAATTATTGCTGGAATGAGAAAAAATTAGGTCTTTTACTTTAGACATGCAATTTGAATGAAGAGTTTATTAGTAAACTAACTGTCTTCTTTTAAATTTGACATGAAAAGGTTTTCTTCATGTGTTACAGTTGAGTCTATAAAATAAAAACGAATCGATTTAAATATTTTAAGCTTTTGCCTTTCGATCAGTCATACAAAGTTGCCCTAACAAAATTTTTACAGAATTTAAAAAAAGAAATAAAAATGACGGAGTTAAGACGATTTGTAAAAATATGAAATTTCAGATTTTTTGTTTCGAAGTACATCGAAACTATTAAAGATATTTTAAATATGAAAGCAGATTATCAATAAGCATTAAAATACTCAACTTTGCCCCCAATTATCCGATTCTCTATATCTTCAAATAACCGAGTTCCCCCATAGTGCAGCTCAAAAACGGGCACCCTGTATAGACAAGTATTTAAAAGAAAATATCCTGAATAATAATAATATTTAATAATAATAATATTTATTATCCAATAGGAAACAATCCTAATTACAAGACAATATATTTACAAAACATAAGTATAAAGAATGTAAATACACAGTAAAATGAAAGAACATACAGATAATAAATTTAAATAAATTAATAGAGTTTAATGAGAGACGATAATGTGTCAATAAAAATATCACAGGTTGATGGTAATTCATTGAAAATATCACAGGTTATGCTGCACGGTGACCTAGAGCCATAAATTGTGCGATTTATAGCAACATTAAATGTGCTTTTATTCCTACTATTAAAAGTTGGAATACGTAGACTGATCCAATTAGGAATGACGGGAAAATCAATTCTATTATAAAGAATTTTATATAAGAATGATATTCCCACTATATATCTACGCTTTCGAAGTGCGTCAAGATTTAATTTATACAGTAGTACTTCTTGACTAAAACCTGTTAATGGGTAGACGCCCTCCACTTTAAAATATAAAAACTGCGCTGGACGCTTTTAATAAAATTAATCTTATAATGAGTTTGAGGGTACTAAATCAAAGATGCGTATTCCCACTTTGATCGCACAAAGGCATTAAAGCAGGTATGGGCAACCTTTGACATGTTGAGGGCCAAACTTTAGCGTGCAAATACGTTCGCGGGCCGTGTTTAAAAGTACTTAGTGCATTTTAAAGTAGTGATAATATTTTTTGCTATAGATATTAGACATGAAATAATACTACAATGTTATTATAGTACAATTTATTAAAATAACAAAATGAAATTTAAAAAAATGGTACATTATAATTAAATCGTTAAATTTGCAATTGTTACAAACTATGAAAGTTAAATACACCGAAATCAATGAGACACTTGAGCTTGAATTTGGGAAACTAATCCATCGATATTTGGATTAATTCCACTGACACAAAGACGTAAAGAATTTTCCAAATTATCGTCAGTCAGTCTTGTACGATGTGTTGATTTATTAACTTTCATCAATGAAAAGAACTGTTCGCATTTATAAGTACTGCCAAACGCACAAATCAATCTTCTTGAGAATTTTCTAAGCTGCGGAAAATTGTCTTCTTCCAGGTATTTTTTTGTAGAAATCGCACAACTCTACGTCTTCAAATTTGGATTTTAGGAGTGAGTTTTCTTGAATCTCGATCAACTCCATTTGTAAGTGTATTGGAGCATTTTGTACAATATATGTTGTAGGAGTAGCAAATAAACTGAAACAGTCTTCCATGTTTTTGAAGTCGCAAAATCTGTTCGAAAATTGTTCCGACAGTAACTTGAGTTCTTCAGCATATTGAGCATAAGCAATATTTTCATACGCAGATAGCGTGTTGAAATGGTAACTGTTACCAGACAGCATCTGTGACTACCACAAGCGTAGTTTGATCTGAAACGCTTTTAAATGGCTGTACAAATCATTTACTAACTGTCCTTGTTTTTGAAGTTTCAAATTTAAATCATTCAAATAGCCTGTAAGATCGACCAGAAATGCTAAGTCACATATCCATTTTGGGTCACTTAATTCAGATAGTGGTTTATCTTTTATTTTCATAAAGTCTGCTACCTCATTTCTAAGCTCGTAAAACATTTTTCCTTTGCTTAGCCATCTGACTTCACAATAATATGTTACGTCATTATATTCAGCTGATATTTCATCCAAAAACGCCTTGAACTGACGATGTTTAAGCCCTCGGGATCGAATAAAGTTGATAGTTTTTACTACCACATTCATAACATTCTGGAGTCGAATGAACTTAGAACACAAGTTCTGTTGGTGAATAATGCAATGAAGGACTATCAAATCATCTTTTTGCACATTTAATTCTTTTGCTTTTTCATTCAAAATTCCGATGAAACCTTTACGTAAGCCGACCATAGAAGGTGCACCATCAGTGCATACTCCAATTAATTTTGACCATGGCAAGCCAAAACTTGTGAATACCTTTTGAACTTCAATAAAAATATCCTCTCCTGTAGTGGTTCCTTTTAGCGGCTGTAAAGCAAGTAATTCCTCAGTAACAGTGAACTCCTTATCAATACCTCGAATAAATATAGCCAGTTGAGCTATGTCAGACAAATCGGTGCTCTCGTCTAATGCTATGGAAAATGATTCAAAACCAGCCCTACGGTCAGTCAATGTTGTTTTTATATCATTAGCCATCATTTCTATACGTCGAACAACAGTTCGTCTTGACAAACTAATTTTTTCAAATTCTTTTTTCTTTTCAGGACACATAATACCGCAAACTTCTAACATACACTTCTTGATAAATTCTCCTTCGGCAAATGGTTTTAATGCCTTTGCCAATTTTGAGCTAACTATAAAACTAGCTTTCACAACATTATCAAGTTGTGTTCTTTGTTTATGAAACATTTGTTGCTGTTTTTCCAAATTTGTGGTAAGCTTCTGGATTTTGTCTGTTCTTAATTGTCCTGTCAGTGAGTGCAGCGTAGCATGCTTAGTTGAGTAATGCCTCTTTATATTGAATTTTTTCATTACTGAAATGGATTCATAACACAGCAAACAAATAGGCTTACCATTGTGCAAGATAAAAAAGAATTCTTCAGTCCATTTTTCGTGAAAATGGCGACCCTCTGTATCTACTTTTTGTTTTTTTCCACCAGACATAATTTTTGTTTACTTTTCGTTCAATAAACTTAATAACAAACTATAGTTAGTAACCACTCAAGATGCAGTTGCAGCGGGACGGATTCGGCCCGCTGGCCGGGGGTTGCCCATATGTGCATTAAAGTGATTTCAAAGCTGTGACATTCTGAAGATCCAAGGAGTTTCGGTGGATGAAACCTAACGCCTTAAATGAGCTACGAACAGTTTCTTGTACATGCATATTAAAGGTAAATACATCATCAAACTATACACCCAGATCCCTGAATATCTTAGCCTCTCCCAGCTGATTATTTCAAATATTATAATCGAACTTGACAATGGTAATCTTTTTAGTAAATCTCATAAACTTGCACCTGCTACCATTCAGCAATAACTTGTTTGAAGTACACCAGTTTGAAACTATTTCTAGTTGATGTTGTAACTGCTCACAGTCAGTCAATCATGACACAGATGTATATAGCTTCAAATCATCGGCATATGAAAGATGTTTACACTCAAGTGCAGCTGAGAGATCATTAATAAATAAATTAAATAGTAAGGGGCCCAAAATCGATCCCTGTGGAACACCTGAGCTTGGATAGTACGATTTTGATTTAAAACTATTAACAGAGATATACGTGTCACGGTTATTTAGATACTATCCCAAAAGCAATAGTGGACCAGTGGTGAACCCAAAACAATCCAACTTGTTCAACAGCAATTTATGGTCGACTCTATCGAACGCCTTAGACATATCTGTGTACACCACATCAACTTGACCCGATGAATCCAGAACTCTAGATATGTCATGTGTAGTAACAGTAGAACGCCCAGGAATGAATTCATGTTGCTGCATAGATAAATATGGTGCATCATGTAAGTAAATTTGACCATGAAGCACTTTTTCAAAGATTTTTCCAATATGTGAAAAAATCGCTATAGGACGGTAGTTAGCCATATTTCGGGTATTCACCGAGGTTTTAGGTATGGGACAAATTAAAGCTATCTTTAATTTATTAGGAAATGTAGAAGTTTGAAGTGATAAATTAAAAATAATTGAAAGAGTATTGCAGAAAATAGGAGCACAATCCTTCAAAAGAAAGGCAGGTAAATTGTCGTCGCCTGAGGAGAACTTTTTGGGAGGTGTTTAAGGATACAATCAGAAGAAATATGGGATAAAGAAAATTAAGACAAATTAGAAAAGGTATCAATGCAGGGTTTATTTGTAGGGGGGATAAAAACAGATTCAAAGTGCTTACGAAATCTATCAACAATGTCATCGAGCGTTCCATAGGTCTCACCATCATTAACCATCTCAGCCGGTATAACTGAAGCATGTGATCTTTTTGTATTCACATAGGTCCAAAATCGCTTAGAGTCTATAGAGAGTTGGTTTTCTGTGCTAGTAATATAAGATTCATGCGCCATTTTCATTTTAGATTTGAGAAGTGACCTCAATCTCTTGGTTGAATCAGAATGGGGGTCATTTTTGCGACGTTTATGCAAAGGTTTTTTCTCTCTAATAAGGCCTATGATTTTAATAGAAAACCATCGCGGAAACTTACGTTTTTGTTTGACTTTGTATTTAGGAATGAATATACTGAGTGCATTGTTTACCAGATTATAATGTTTCCAATGCTTGTAAAATGGGTGCTACAATAAGTAAGATTTTGAGATAAATAAGGCGTAACTATTTAATAAAGCAATAGATGAATAATATTGAATAATATCCATCAAGCACTTGATAAATACTGGATTACTATTTCCATTAAACTCAGGGTTAATTTTTTGGGGTTGAGTCTAGAGTCTAAATTTTAACTGCCGGCGATATTTTTAACACAGCAGGATCGTCGAAAATCCCTACGATAAATCCGGGTTGTCTGAGAGTGGCTGCGTCGCACGTCAATCCTAAACGCCGAGATTTATTATGTGCAATTTTCCTAAAATTACAATGTCAATGAATTCATCACGTACCGTTTCAGCACAAATATTAATGCGCGCCGCATTTGCATACAGAGCTTCAAACGAACGCCCGAGTCTCATTAACGTCCCGCTAAATTCGAGGGGGTAATTGTTGGGAGGAATAATATATCTTCACTTCAGCCAGCATACGTTTGACTTGTTCATTATTCAAAAAACGAAAGCTCTTGCTTTTCGGAACGTGCTGTAATTGATCGGTGACGATTTGCATTTATTATTGTGATGAATATATGCAGATGTGTGATTTGCGTTTGTATATTTTGGATTTTTATTTTGTGGATTGTCAACCTATTTAACTTAACCCCTTTCGGCCCTGACATACAGGAATTTTTTTTAAAAATATATCTACATGTATGCATGAGCTGTAACTTTTCTGATAAACGTCTGTTTTTTTAAATAGTTTATTTAGTGTTAAACGAGTGTTATTCACTCCCAGATTAAGCATGAAGTAAAATTTCGAGTTTAGAAAATCCTGTAAATTTGGTTTGGTCGCGTAGCGCTACGCTACGCGACCAAACCAAATTTTCAGGCTTTTCTAAACTCGAAATTTTACTTCATGCGCCACGCGTATAAAACACTGATTTTAGGTGAAGTTCAAAATACTCTACTAAAGCAGTATGCTAAAAACGTGTATCCTGACGTGATGTGTCACATCAACGTTTAGTACGCGTGGCGCATGAAATAAAATTTCAAATTTAGAAAAGCCTGAAAATTTAGCAGTATGCTAAAAACGTGTATTCTGAAATGATGTGTCACATCAACGTTTAGTACGCGTGGCGCATGAAGTAAAATTTCGAGTTTAGAAAAGCATGAAAATTTGGTTTGGTCGCTCCGCTTCGCTACGCGACCAAACCAAATTTTCAGGCTTTTCTAAACTCGAAATTTTACTTCATGCTTAATCTAGGAGTGGAAAACACTCGTTTGTAAATTCAATTTGTGCAAAAACAACGAATATCTCAAGATTTACAGCGTATACAGTTTGTTGAGATATGTATACTTAAAAGAAAAACTCTCTGTATATCTGAAATAGTAATAAATAATATGCAGTGTGCAAAACATTTTTTTGGACACCAGAAAAATGTCAGTGATGAAAAGGTTAATTTAGAAATGTCCACATTGCTGTTATACAATTAAAGTTATGAAACTTATAAAAACCAGAGTAATTGTTACTGCTGTTGAAGTGCTTTTTAATATAAACATAAATAGTTATCTAGAATTGCCAGGTAGAAAGTGATAATGAAATGTCTACCTTATTCAGCGTTTTCTAGACCAATTACGTTTGAATCAATAAATCTTCATAATCCACTTGTACACCTTTTCTTACGTTCATAACTTATATTAAGGTTTAAACGTAAATAACAGCAATTATTACTGATTTTATAACCTATTGAAGTGTACTTTTCATCAAAATATTATTTAGAAGATTGTATAATATATAGCTTACAATCTAGATTAACTCAATAGTCATTGAAATAAATATGCAAACGCAGTATAGGGATAGTTCTTCTCTCCACAAAACATAAATATCTGCGTTTTTTTTTTTTATTTCAATTATTTTCAAGGTAGCAATGATTTACAGTGCGATCATTCAAATTATATAAATATCTGCGTTTTTTTATTTCACTTATTTTCAAGGTAGCAATGATATACAGTGCGATCGTTTAAATTATGATTTAGAAACATTTTGTTTATAGGCGGCATTTTTTTTGTGCGGTTGCCCAGACTGCTAATTGAATGATTAAATAAATTTGAGGTTATGCTAAACTATGTGTTAACAGTCAGTAGTGCCAATCTAATTTAAAACTCAAAGCCTACTCTAAATCATGTTTTAAATGATCGGACGGTACATTGAAAATATAAATTAAAATCCTCCAGCATTGTTATGAAGCAGCTTATAAAATTCCAATTATGTCCCAGCGTCAGATCCAGACTTCTCGTTATGAAAGATTTCAATGAGCGAACGAAAGAGACATTATTTTATTACTCCGATCTCGTATAGAACTAACGACATCCTGCAAACTGTCACCAGCAGCAACGTCTTATAAATGTATCGAATGATAATGCAAAGGCTTCCCTGTCTGTTATTGATGCTGATTAAATAGTTTATAATGCTAAGCTGATATCCTTTGCTTGCCACTGAAGAACAGTTAAATTAGGGATATTAATAAGAACTTTTATGTTTCTACGGAATGGAAATAATTAAGTTAACACACACTTTGTTGTTCTAATGGAACTGTCATGAACAGTTAGTTTAGATTTAATTGGAGACTAAGGTTTCAAATAATAAAGTAGAATTAGACCGGTGGTTTCTAAACCTTATGATATTATACTTTGTGCCATTAGTTGGAGAACCACCGAAATATAAACGAACATTTTTATGAGTGGGGAGATGTGATACAGAAGTATTCAGCAATTATATCCCGAGTGCAGGCCAAATACCTGAATAGTTCGCGAGTGCGCGTAGTGCACGAACGAAATATTCAGTTATTTGGCGTGCACGAGGGACAGGTGCGCACCCAGAGGGTGGCTCGCGTGCTTGAGCCCCCTCCAAGCTAACTAAATTGTAGTATGTCGATGTATATGTTGCGGACAAAACGCATTTTGTCTAATAGCCCTTAGACACAACGCATTTTGTCCAGATATAGTGCGAAATGACAGACGAATGCAGTTTTATTCGGCTATTGTCTAAAAAACATTGGACAATTCTCATTTTGTCTAGACAAACCGCGTTTTGTCCGTATTTCGTACGGACAAAACGCGGTCTGTCTAGACAAAATGCGAATTGTCCGATGTTTATTAGACAATCACCGAATAAAATTGCATTCATCTGGACAAAATGCGTTGTGTCTAAGGGCTATTAAACAAAATGCGTTGCAAGATTTTACATTGAGAAAAAGTACTGGCAAACATAATTTTGTTTCATAAACAAAGTGACAAATTATTTATAAGAAATATATTTTGAACTTTACTTGAAATCAGTGTTTTACACGCGTGGCGCATGAAGTAAAATTTCGAGTTTAGAAAAGCGTGAAAATTTGCATTTGCCGGGGCGCGATTCGCTTCACTCGCGCGCCCCGGCAAATTCAAATTTTCAGGCTTTTCTAAACTCGAAATTTTACTTCATGCTTAATCTGGGAGTGGAAACACTCGTTAAAAGTTCAAGATTGAACCTTTTTATAATAAACCTTCCATAAAAAATCTACGTTTCATAATTGGGAGTGATTATTACACAGGAAAAGATGGTAAATAAAAATTATTACTATTATCAAAAACTTATGCCTGCAATTATTTACTTTTTATATTAAGTATTTTTATTTTAAGTTTAAATAAATAAAGTGTCTAAATTTGAATAAAATCAATGCATTTGGTTTAAAAAAAATGTTGTACAAATAAAGTCATTTTATATTTGTGTTTAATATCAAAACAATAATAATCAGTTTCTATCAAGTGATCAATGATAAAAATTACATTTATTAATAGTTATACATTTCTTAATTTTGAAAGTTGTAATACTTTTAGACAATCGTGAACATGTTTTGTTTGTCACTCTATCATTTATGACATTTTTATGGCACTAATTATGTTTATTTTGAATTTGTATATTACTTACTATGTTTGTTTTACGTTAAACCATAAAGACAGTTGACGTAATTGTCATGGATATCTGAATTATAATTGCAGTTTATGTTAGTCGGCGTTACCCGACATTTAGTCGACAGAATGAAATTATACCTAACCTTCTTTATCAAAGTGACACCTAACCTTAAAAACCTTAACGATGTGAGATACAACTGCAGAAATATACTTATACTGGAACGCGCATTCGGTCCGCCAGCCCAATCCGAGAGAGATGGCTGCAAGGGGATCTCTATCCTACTCTAGAACAGTGTTTCCAACTGGCTAAATGATATTTCCACTAGAATGCCGCAGTGTTGCCAACCGGCCGAATGATAATTTTACCAGAATGCCGCAGTGTGCCAACTGGCTAAATGATATAAAATATCTGAATAAAAATAAAGTACGAAATAAATAGAAATTTCCCTCAGTTAATAATTTAATTTTTGTTTTCAAATTCTAAACAAAGCTTCATTATTTTTTTATTAATTTCTATAAATTGTTGTCTTTGCAATTTAAAAAATACTTTTTTTAGCACTTGTAAAACATTTCGAGTTTAGGGAAGCTTAAAAATTTGGATTTGCAGGGGCGCGCGAGCAAAGCGAGTCGAGCCCCTGGCAAATTCAAATTTTCACGCTTTTCTTAACTCGAAATGTTTACTTCACGCTTAATTAAGTAGTGGAAAACACGTATTTAACCTTCTGCGTTTTTATAGTAAAATTAACGTTTTTAATTTATAAAAATGGATCAAAGATCACCAGAATGGCATAAAACTGATTCGTTCAAAACATGTGGATTTGTTGTAATTTTACAGTTTGTCGGGATTCTCTTTAGCTATTCTTCCGCTGAAAATAAATAATACTCTTAATATTAACAAATCAAAGAAGTCAACAAATCGTCTAATTTAAATTTATCAAATGTACTTGTTGCTACTTCCGATGAATATTGATTCGAAAGAGCAACTTGTTAGATGAATTTAATTTCGGTTCATAATGGTCAGTAAATAATATCCTTAAACTGTGGTTGTAGTTAGAGGTATATTAATCAGTACTTAAAAATATTTACAGAAAATATACAAGTGAAAATGTCGCGTTGCCGATTATGTTGTTCGTTGTAATGTCTGATTACTTCTGTCGTCGTCGCCTGTTGTTGAGATCCTCGAAAAGGTTGGGGGTGGTACCCAAAGAGAAAGTGGTGGTGGTAAAGTCACCCTAATTGGTTGTTGGATGATGAACCTACCACCACTTTCACAGTGTTGCCAAACCGCCTTCATATTTGGTGACGAGGCGCGTGGGTCTGGCACCCACGTGGTAGAAAAACCCGCTGAGCCCTTTTCGGCCTCGGGCTAGTCGTTCCGCACTTTTCGCGGAACACAAACAATAGCGCACTAAACTCTTTAGAAATGTACACATTTCTTCCTAAGTAATAAAAATCTATACAATTTCTAATTGCCCTGGACACAACCCGGGCACCACTTATGTTAATGAAGGTTGGGTTACGGCGTATCAGGTAAAGCCGTAACAGTACTTTCAAATATACTAAAATGCATTTTTTGGTTAAGTGTAGTTACCTGAAGAGATACATTTCTTTGCATGGGTTCCACACGGTTGAACACGTTGACACACAACAGTTTTTCACCATTATATTAGATATTAGCGGACGCAAATAAATGACATTTAGTTTAGGAGATCTGACATATTTTAGCGATGTTGAATTACAGGAAAGGGACAGGAATGACCCTTGCGCGCTATCTCTCTCGGCTCACTTCGTTCCTATGTTAAAGACCGGCAATGCGCGTTCCAGTATAAGTATATTTTAGTGGATACAACCAACTTGACACAGTGACCAAGTCAAATGTGTCAAAAGTTAGATTAGGTTAGATGTTACATCGTTCACCTAAATGTATGCGGCACCTAACCTAACCTAACTTTTGACACATTTGCCATAACTTAATGTTATGTTACTTTATACAAGGTGATTTATATCAGGAGGCGAAAAAATAATATTCGTGTTCGATTGGATTCTATGCAAAAACTGAGGAATAACTTTTTTTTAGATCGGCCTTTGTTTTGGAGATATCGAGGTTCAAACATTTGAAACACATATTAATTTCAAGTTTCACAAAAAAACTGGTAGTAGGCAATATGAAAACTTTGTTTAGTCACAGAAAGAAGAACCAGTAGTTTAACTTACTAGAGATGTTTTAAATGTCCACCGCCAACCGCGATGCTAAAACTACAGAATTATAAACTGCAGCAAAATCTTGTTCATTTTTAATTTAAAGTGCAGCATTCATAATTCTGTCTCGTAATTACTATATGTGAAGACTATTGCCCGAAGAAAATCTCACATTTATTACATTTACTAATTGTAATTTTACTTAATATATGCTTTGATTATTACCTAAAGTTTTACTTCTGGGTTGTCGTCTTATAAAATACTCGTTACCTAGGTATAGTGGCATTTTTCAAATTAGGTTCTTTTATGCGCAAAACAAGCGCCGTTCGTGTATTTCCGCTGCTCAAAAAATGAGAAAGTTAGGCGCACATTTATTTGAAAGAAAGGAACTCGCGCGCACATGCCAGGTGGTGGATCGGACAAGGACCCTTCGGGATTTCAATGGTGTTATCTCTGGGAGAGCCAGCGCCGAATGGTACATTTACGGCCCAACGTTTTCAGGACTGTCTTGCCTACGTTCGGGAAATGCTGTTCTAGCGCGCAGGTGCCTAATTTGGGTAATACATCTATACCCCGGGTATTGCACAGGTCTAATACACGGGTATTGCACTAGTGCATGAATACTCGCTGATGAATTTGATCTTTACGTAACTCACCCAATCAATTTAATTAGGGGTGAATATGTTTTACGAAAATATAAGAACCACTATTTTTTGGCAAAAAATATTTTTTTTTATTTCAATACACTCAATTGAATTATAAATTCTTCTCAAATATTAAATAAAAATTGTGTCATTTATTTGCAGATTAAATGTAGTCGTCTATTGAAGTATTTTACTTAATTAAACACAGTTATATTCCTTTCTTCACTTTTATTTTTCTTTTTTGCTAGATGTACATTTCGGGTACTAAGTACCCATTATCAATAGGTAACTGATAATGGGTACTTAGTACCCGAAATGTACATCTAGCAAAAAAGAAAAATAAAAGTGAAGAAAGGAATATAACTGTGTTTAATTAAGTGACTTAACACCTTCATGTAACTCATACAAGTACATTAATTTATTGAAGTATTATAAATTGAAAATACTTCAATCAACGATTCAGTCTCGTATATTACTGCAGAAAGGATAAAAATGGCTTCATTCTTAGAGATATCTCAGAAATAATTATTGAATTCAAGATATTTTATAATTTCTTTGATGACATTAAATATCTTTTAATGTTATCATTCATTAATATTTGCAAATGAGGTGAAATATTGCAATATTTTTTCTAAAATCTTGCAATATTCCATTAACGAGTTTTTTTTTATCACAAACATCCTTGTGTTTTCTTTGAGTAAATAAAATTTCTGAAATATATTTTCTTATTGAATCTGTATTAATTATACTTCATAATTATCCAAATATGCTAATATTTCTATGCGTTTGTACCAATTTTACTTTTGGTCACTTATCATATTTTATTATATCTCTTATTCGAATATAGTGCATCCATTTGAACATAATTACAGTTTCCAATGAACCTAAACAATAGTTCCTAAGCGAAAATTAGGATATTAAAAAGAGACTACTCAAAGTGACAATTTAACACGTTCGCTGCCACAAATTTTGAGCTATACTTTGACATTGGCCAAATCTGTTTTTCGAAAGTACCGAGGGTGTTGCCGAATGGCAGCGAAGGCAACAAACGTGTTAATTTTGAAATATTAATCTTGTCAATGCGTATAATTTCATATTTTTAATTTATAACATTCAATTGTACTAAAATATTCCCATCCTTTTGTTTTTCAGAATACGTATATCAACGCGGATAATTAATCATGTTTTATTATATCTCATTCGAATATAGTGCTTGAATACAATTACAGTCTCCAATGAACCTAAACAATTGTCTTAAGCGAAAATTAGAATATTAGGATAAGACTACAATTGAACACGTTCGCTGTCACAAATGTTGAGCTATACTTTGGCATTGGCCAATTATGTTTTTCGAAAGTACCGAGGGTGTCGCCGAATGGCAGCGAATGCAACAAACTTGTTAATCTTGAAATATTAGTCTTGGCAATGCGTATAATTTCATATTTTGAATTTATAACATTCAACATTATATTTTGAAAACTGACGATTAATAATCCAATTGTCTGAAATATTCCCATTTTTTTTTGTTTTTCAGAATACGTACACCAACGCGGATAAACTTCTCGCGGCCGCCGATGAATTAGCACATACGGGAGAATGCGATCCGGACGAGATTTATTCGGTGGCCCACGAGCTTGAGGCCCATGTGACTTCTTTCGCTGCCAGGGTTGAACAGAGGCGTCGACGGCTCGACCTGGCCGTGCTGTTCTACACCCACGAGAAAGACCTGAGCACGTGGGTGGATGAGCTCCGGCAGGATTTGCAGGCTGACGAGAGCGTCGCCGAAAGTTTGGAAGCCACTGAGAGGCTGCTAGAGCAAACGGCCCAGCATCGAGATCAAAGCTTGGACGCCTGTGCTTCTACCATCGCCCAAGGAGAAGCACTTCTACAAGAGCTACGGTGAGTTAATATGATGATATATTTCTAATGCCTAATTGTGCAGACGCAAGTCTAATAACATGACGTTTCTAAGTGTAGTGAGAGATGATAACTAAAGTATACTCAAGCAATTGCGCGTATATGTTAACTCAATAAAATATGACAACACTACATTTTAGTATTTCTAGTCAAGATAGATACCACATTTTGACAGATTTTCCTTTAACAACCTTTTTTGGTCATACCCTACCTTTATATCAATTAAAATCGGATGCCCCATGTATATAATTCTTTTTATACGACAAGTGAGCACATTTAGAAGTTTCAACAGCTAACGCCATCTATTGGTCTCTGGTATCGTGAAGACAAGATGTTTTGGTTACATCTATTGTAACAGAGAAAATGTAAGGCCCTCAAAATTTCTGTATAAATTTGTGATATTTAAATACAGTTTTCAGTATTAAATATTCAAGCTTTTCTAAACTCGAAATATTTACTTCGTGGTTTCTCAAGGAACGAAAATTATTCATTACAATAATATTGAGGACTTTAATAAAAACAAATTAATTGTGTTTTATCAATTTATTTAAAAATTCATGATTGTTTTGTATCATATTTTTTCTACAAATTCTAATTTTTTATTTCAATTTGAATATTGCAATAGTCAATAATTTTTATTCTTATTTTTAATTTAGTCCGCTAATTAATTTCAAATCAATCAATTTAGCGGAAATATCCGTTTAAGGTCCGCTGAGTAGATTAAGGGCCACTTCTACGATCGATTACCTCGTAATTGTAAGATCACAACCAAAGGTTTAATCCTTGGGTTAAGTTACCAAAGGTGTAATTATCGATCGTAAAAGCAGCTATTTCTAAATAGTGTCGGTATGTCTGCCAGTCTGTACAGCAAACGATCCTAAGATTGGAAAAAAAGCTTGAAAATTTGAAGTTTCATCGCAATATAAAACTTGAAACGTAAGCTTTTTTTACAATCTTAAGATCTGAACAGATTTTGGTGAAAATGCGGAAACCGGTAATGGTAGTATACTCTAAGCGTTTTTTCGATGTTTCTCGATATTTTCTTAAATATTGATCATATCGAAAAGAAAAGAAAAGCTTACATAGTTTAAAAAGTTACACCGTTTTTTGTAAATCAGGCCGTTCCGAATAAATAAAATAAAATATTAGGCTGAAGATAATCTGAAAAAAACCAGTTAATGACTGACGGGAAAAGTACTAAAATGGACACATCGCCATTGTATTATAGATTTTATAAATAATATAAACTTTGTATTTATTAAAATAACATGTTTCGTCAAAATTATGAATCTTGTCTTCTTTATTCAGGATTTTGTATTCTTTTTACAAATTATATCAAACTTTTCTATTTTATTAAATCTCTAAAAGATATGATTTATAAGAAATATTAGGAACCTTTCTGTAAGTAACAAAAATTTACAACATATATGTCCGGTTTCACCAAGGTTAGTTAAATCTTATTCAAAATTTAGATATTTTGCAGGTCGTCAATGTCAAAAAATATGAATTGATTAATTTTTTGATTCGATAATTAACTATTTGTCGATTTGATAGACGTAGATGAAATCCGACAATAATGTCACAAAATTGATAGAAATAGACTGAATTCCTAAAAATAAAAATAATTCTTATTGTAAACATTTGTAAAAATAATGTGAAACAAAAATAATGAGTAGTTGAAAAATATATGATTATTATATCGATACAATTTTATAAAAATTATGACATTTATCATTTTGTCAGTATAGTAATTAATACGCCGAACATTTTTTTGAAATCGTACGACTTGTCCCCGAGTTATAACCATTCAAATTATCAAGGAGTAAAAAAACAATTGTCAGTTATGTTACTGCCTTCGAGGCATTATCTTTCTAGTAGCCAGTGTCAATGAACATAATTAAAGTAATTACAACGCCGAAATATTTTTTGGAAGCGGTATTCAATATGCCGAACATAATTTTGCATTAACATTCAGCAAGGTAATACGCATCAAAATTTTGATGTAAATATTTTTTTTACCTGATTTTTTTGAGAGAATATTTTTTTTCATATTCTGCTAGCGCTAACTCTAAGCTATAATTCTACCCAATTTGTTTGAAAAAATCGCATTCCGGGGGGCTGGAGGTAGATATGTTTTATCTCTTTTTGGAGTTGTGGGGGTGGCTTTAGCTTTTAAATTGGTGGCGCTAGCTCTGAGGAATCCGAATAGTGTAAAAAAAACTTGAAAAATCCAAACTCAACCTAGCCCCCCGAAAGTTCAAACCCCATTAACTCTCTCGTTAGGCCCGTTAGCGCAATAGTTAGGCCCGTTAGCGCAATAGTTTTTTTCAAAAAAGTTGAAATTCGGAGGGCTAAGTTGACTGAGCCACTATATCTTTATTGAAAAAGAAATACATTAAATAAATTTTACATTCTTTAAAAAAGTCAAATATAATTTGTTGTTTTTTTCTTCTTCACAAGGGCCATTGACCATAAGTCTGTCTGCATGAGGATAGCTTTAGATTTTATTCATTGCGATTGTATTCGTAACGGGTTATGGGCGGGTTTTTGTATTTAGGGATTATAGCAGGGTTTTGGGGATGCATATTTTTCTGAGTTGTTCGTAGTTTGATTCGTTACATGCAAATCGTTCTGCGAGAAATCAAAGTCTATCGCTTATTGGGGTAATTTGAGTTCTTTGATAGAGGAGTACATTTCATGGGTTATAAATGGGGTTTGAGGGTGTCGTAGTTTAGTGAGGGCACGGAGTGAGGATCTTTCGGCTACTTCGAGGTTGGTAATAGTAGCGGTACATGAATTTAAGAAAAGGATGAAACTGTAGTGTAAGATGGGATAGCAAATCATTTTATATATTTTTGTACAAGTGTTAGTACTGATTCCTTGATTTTTATATGTCAAGCAACGGGAAGTGTTTTGCTCGCTTTACGATGCTTGCTTTTACTTCGGAAGTATGATTTTTGATGGATGGTTTTGGGTCTAAAAGGATTCCTAGGTATTTGCACATTGGTGTAAAGTATATAGTGGAGCCGTTAATGGAAATGGAAAGATGATTAGGTGGAGTACGATGATAGAAGAGTGAAAAGATTTGGGATTTGTTAGGATTAATTTTGAGTCTTCACTTGGAAAACCAAGTTGGGGATTGGTTTAAAAATTCTTGAAGGAAGTTAAGGGTTGAGGCTAGGATTGAATAATTTAATTAGGGCAGTATCATCCGCAAAATGTAGGGATAACATGAATGGATTTATGTAGTTAGGATTGGGGTGGTATAAATCGAAGCAATATGTGTTGTATATTAGGGGCGATAATGGGGAACCTTAAGGAACACCTTGTTCAGGATGGAATGTCGAGGATAAGGCTTGTTGTATGCGGATTTGTAGTTTGCAATTAAGGAGGAAAATTTGGATTAGGTTGATAAGATACTTAGATATGTTAAGGATACTGTATACTACTAGTTTCGGTTTGTTCTTTTGAAAATGGTCTAACAAACCAAAACTAGTCGGAATAAAGTTTTAATTTGTGAAACAATACCAAGGTATAAGTTACTTATACTTATAATTTCGACAATCTCGAATATCCGCATTATTATCCGCAGCGATACGTAGAAGCAACGTTGCCTTAGCACGGTGAGAAGAAGGGTTGTTACGAAAAATATCGATATTGGGTATCGATTAAATCGTACAGCCAAGTATCGATACGGTAAAATATCGTAGGGAAAAGTATCGATATTCAAATTATCGATAATGTTCGATACCAGATATTTTTGATTTAATATTTACAATTATTTAATGCTGTAAATTATTTTTTAAAAGCCTTCACTTGAGATTGATAATATTGCCAAGAATAGTTTAATGACGGGTACGGAATTATCAATATCTATCTTTTACAAAATAATAATAATAATAATATTTCCATAAAACATTGAAATATTGACGCGTGGCGCAAGATGTAAAATTTCGAGTTTAGAAAAGCCCCGTGAAAATTTGTCACGGGTCGCTGCGCGACCCTCGACAAATTTTCTACGCGAGGCTTTTCTAAACTCGAAATTTTACTTCATGCTTAGTCTGGGAGTGGAAAACAATCGTTTTGTTGATTTATAAAATTTTCATAAGATTTTTGATACTTTGTGATATTAGTCGATTTAGAAACATTTCATGAGATCAATATTTCGAGATATGTATCAATTTATAAAATTTACATAAAGATTTTCGATATTTCGAGATTTTCGTAAACTATTAAATTTTTGTCGATTTATATAATTTTTATGATTTTTTTAACATTTTGAGATTTTTACAATTTTCAATTGTCGATTTATAAAATTTAATGGGATTTTCAAAATTTCGAAATTTACATCGGATTTTCGGTATTTTAAGATTTTCGTCAATTCATAAAATGTTCATGAGATTTGCAATATTTTGAGATTTTTTTAAGATTTTCAATGTTTCGAGATTTTCGTCAATTCATTATATGTTCATAAGATTTTCAATATTTCGAGATTTTTAATATTTCTATATTTTCAATATATAAAATGTTAATTAGATTTTCAATATGTCGAGATTTTCGTCAAATTATAACATTTTTTTCATAGACATTTTCGTAAGATTTCAAGATTTTTAATATTTCGAGATTTTCGTCAATTCATAAAAAGTTCATCAGATTTTTAATATTTCAAAAATGTTTTTGATTCTTCATGATTTTTTTCTATAAATTTTTATCAATTTTTAAAATCTTAACAACTTTCATGTGTTTCTCAGATTTCTAAAATCTTGACAATTTTCATGGGTTTCTCAGATTTCTAAAAACTTAGCAATTTTCGTCCATTTCTCGGATTTCCGTTAATTTTAAAAATGTTGATACTTTTCATGAATTTTCAAAAGATTTTTTTCAATTTCTTAGACTCTCGTAAATTTTAAAAATGTCAATACGTTCAATAATAATAATTATAATACCTTTGATAAATTTTCTAGATTTTCACCAAATTTTAGAAAAACGTTGACGCTTTTTGTCAATTTGTAACGTTTTAATTTTAATGACTTTTCAAAATGTTAATTTTCGAAAATTTCGACTCTTTTCGTGAATTTTAAAGATGTGTAATAATTGTCAACATGTTTACAACTTTTATTAATTTTCTAAGATATTCGTTGAATTTAAAAAACTATGAGTGTTTAGCGAATTTCCAAAATTTTCGTTAATTTTCAAATTCTCGACGTTTTTCGTGAAATCTCAAGATTTTCGTCACTTTTGTAAATGTCGACTTTTTTCGTAAAATCTTTGCATTTTTTAATGTCGAATCAACTTCACTTAGTGCATTTTTAAAATTATTGCACAATTATATAAATATCTTCAATTTAATTAAATGATACATTTGATATATAAATAGATAAATAGCTGTAGTTTTGTAAATAATACAAATAGGTCATATGTTTATTTGTTTATTTTTACAATTATTCTGAATGAACCTATAGAACAAATAAACTTAACATATTTTATCATTATTATAAAAAAATATTTCCATGAATTTCTGTATATGGGTAGAACTAAATAGGCCGTACATTTCCAAAATATTCTAGGCGCGTACTTAGGGAGAACAACAACTTTTATTGCACCTGCAAGTTTTAAATATTGCCTTGATTCAAATTGGTCAATATCAATTGAAATTGGCTCGGTTCAACAAATAATTGGCTTTTTGCCTCTACTGAAAAGGTTGTTTGTATTCCAGCTGTTAGAAGTTTTTAGAAACACCCGTCAAAAGGTCGCATAAGCTTGATATTCTAGTGTTGATGTGTAAAAAGCAGAAATGTTCAAAACATAACTTTTACTTACATACATGTACTACAGCAATTGTCGCTGTACAACTGGACACTATAAAAAGACATACTAACTTACATTAAAAATTGCACATAAATATAGATACCAATCTAACACATGTGTTTGTGTACATTTTATGACCAACTGAACGATCTTCTAACCTACATACGCTGCCGCGCTTCTCGTACATTTTTAACAGAAAGTTGGTGAAATGCGAGGCCAATTAAGTCGGAATCGTAAAATGCTGCGAGTCATAATTAACATACCGTCGTGTAAATAGGAGAACTCTGGTGCATGAAAAGGCCTCGACTGTGAGGATAAATCGCCCGTGAAGCAGCGACGATGTTTACTTCACAGTTCATTATTTCCTCGCGCGCACAATTGAATTATTTAACTGTAAACTTGTTCGCGGAAGATGAGGGATTATTGCCCGTCTTCCTCGATTGTAATTATTTCTACAATTTTGCAGATCATTGTTGTAATTGTTGGTCGTTTGTTTTTTTTTTCTTAATGTGCAGTATTGAAGCGTGAGAGTTCTTGGTAATTTATCGCTAGGATTTATCTTTGGAAATTATAGTTTGTTTTAAAATTCCGAAGACCAGAACATAAGAAAGATAATCAAATTACGCGATTTAATTAATTGGTTAGCTAAAAAAAACATGTACACAGCAGCAACAAGAATCCATTGCTGTTCGAGAACATTTTGTATACAGGCAGTTCTTCTTTTAAGTATACATACATGTATCCGATGTGTGAAATCTGTAAATTTTCAACCATTCGTTGTTTTTGATGAGCGTTGAGTTTAAAACTTCTAACGAGTGTTTCCACTCCCTGATTGAGCATGAAGTAAAATTTCGTGTTTAGATAAGCCTGAAAATTTGGTTTAGTCGCTCCGCGAAATTTTCAGGCTTTTCTAAACTCGAAATTTCACTTCACGCTTAATCTGGGAGTGGAAAACACTTTTAAAAGTTTAATTTGAAATATTTGCAAAAACAACTAATATATCTGAAGATTTACAGAGATTTATTGAGATATGTATACTTAAAAGAAAAACTCTCTGTATATCTGATAATAGTAATAAATAATATGCAGTGTACAAAACAATTCTTTGGACACCAGAAAAATTCCAGGGCTGAAAGGGTTAAATAGTTTATTTGATTGTTGAAATCCTGAAATAAAAAAAATAGTCCTGAGAATTTTAGCACTTTAAATAATTATTGTTTGTTAAAATATAGTAATACTACATGATTCAGAAACATGAAAATATTCATAACAGATTTCTGAATGAAGCATCGGAATGATAATGAGGAAAGAGGAGGAAAAAACACAACAATCCGCAGCTGTTTTAATTGTTGTAAGCCAGTCATAAATAATGCATATCAACAGTAAAGCATTACAAAAGTGCACGCAATAAATAAGTCTGTATGTAAATTGGATCATTAAGGTTCAATAAAATTAAATTTAATTATAGCAGATTACATTATCTTATAGCTATAACAACATGCAAGAGAAGCCTTAATGATTATTAGGGTTAAATACAGAACGCAAGTATTAGTATTAAGCTTGTATTAATGAACACTCAAGTCAGAAGTTCTTATAAATACATACATATTATGCTTCCTTTACTCGCAATAATTGTAATAACGTTACAGAAAATGTTTGTTTTAAGTATACATATGAGGGGTTAAGGGGAAAAACCAAATGAGACTAAACACCAAAATATTGTAAAGTTAAAAATATATCACCAAAGGAGTTTACTAAAGTAGTATATTTTAAACTTCGCGAGATTTCAGTGTTCTATACGCGTGGCGCATGAAGGAAAATTTCCAGTTTAGAAAAACCTGCAAATTTTCAGGCTTTTCTATACTCGAAATGTTACTTTAAGGATTAGAAACACTCGTTAGAAGTTTTAAATTGAACGCCTTTTATAAACAATAATTGTAGTGAAAAAAAGTAAGAATATAAGAGAAACTGTAAGAAAGATACATTTAACCACAAAATTATAATTTTGGAAATTATTTAAATGTGGAAATTTCTATTTTTTTCCGCCAACCGGACGTTGCAGTAATCCGAACTATGAACAATTTTTCTCTGACGCCATAATTTAAAAATAATGACATTTTCGGCATCATTACATGTCTATTAGCGTTACACACTGCACTCTAATGCTTCGAGTAAAGTTTTATGGAATAATCACCCATTAACGTCCCGAGCACCATTTTATCTCTTACATCACCCGGCAGCGTCCGTAAATTGCAAAGTAAATACTTATTGGGCCAAAAACGCTTTAAATCTCGGACGTGAAATCACTCGCGACCTCGTAACTCCGAATCCCGGAAGTTTCGTGTTTATGATGGGCAATCCGAGCGGATGGAGAAATTAGAAATCTTGTTTGTGTGTTTTTTTTTAATTTTTGGGATGTAAAATGGTTTTAATTGTTTAATGGTCTGATTATTTTTAGGATCTACGGTTGTAAATGTTTAAAATTATTTGGTATATTTAACGAAAGTTTGTCCAGACATTCTAAATTCTGAAAAGAATCAATTTAAGTACATTTAAGTACTTCGTCTAATTTGTTAATTACAATCCAAGCCATTAAACAAATGTTGGAAAATTATTTTCACAAATGCGAAACGCAGGTAGTAAAGTGAAATGCATTAATTTAGGTTTTCCTTAGAATTAAGGGGGTAGCAAAGTCAAGTGTATTAATTAAGGTTTTCCTTAGAATTTAAAGTTTGCGCCACTTAGTAGTTTTTTTTTATAAAAAGAAGAAAAATATTTTTAGATAATTCAAAAGAGGTATTCGAATACTTCAGTGAAAATGGATTTGTGATCCGGATTCGTTACATTTTTTAAGAGGATTCGTATTTGAATTCAAATGTCAGTTATTCCAATAATTAAAAAAGTAATCTAATACATACAAAATGATTAAATCCTTCAGAGAGATTCCAATTGTCAAAAATAACAAACGCATACCGTTATCAACGATGCTCAGTGTTATTATTAAATAATAAGGTTTTTAATAAGATAAATTTAAATTCAAAACTATTTGAATTCGAGAAAATAAGCTTACGCTTCTTATAGTTTGCACACTTTAAACATAATATATAAGTAAGTTTATTTTAGTTTTACTCCTACATTTAAAAAAAAAAAAACGTCATAAGCAAAGCTATACTGAAGAGAGATAAATCTCGAAACGTGTCTATAGATGGCCTAGGACATTAGTTTTAATCCAAGTCCTTTCACTTCTAATTTTTTGTTATCTCTCCTTTCATTTTAAATTTGTATTTGTTAGTTACATATACGTTACATATACTTTAATAGAGCGTTGTAACAAATCAAATTAAATAAGATTTTAAATATCTCATTGTATAATTCAATATCCGGAGGTGTATTTGCACGGGAAGTAGTTGTTTCAATGGATATTTATCATCTTAAGTTGTCTTATTAATTAAGACATTGTTTGCATTTTCATGAATAGTTTTTTCGTAATTTTATATAAGGTTTTTAATATTATTGTTAATAACAAAACGTAGCGCTATTAAAATATATTTTATCTAGAATAGACTATTTCCTACCAGTGGTTCTTAATTTTTGGCTCGCGACACCTTAAAAACACAAGATATGAATTCAAACTACTAAATTTAGGTATAAAAAGATGAAATAAATGATTTTGAACTTCACATCAAATCAGTGTTTTATACGCGTGGCGCATGAAGTAAAATTTCGAGTTTAGAAAAGCCTGAAAATTTCGTTTGGTCGCTCCGCGCTTCGCGCTACGCGACCAAACCAAATTTTCAGGCTTTTCTAAACTCGAAATTTTACTTCATGCTTAATCTAGGAGTGTAAGACACTCGTTAGAGTTAAATGAAAATAAATTAATTCTGTTTTGGTGACTTTAATTAGTCTACATTTGTCTACTTTGTAAAAAATATATTATAAATTATCTGTTTAGCACGGCAGCCTGGTTGAAAGCAACTGCCACTAATATACTAATATGTTATGTCAAAAACTATCAAAAGTATCAAAAAATATCATGATTGTTTAAAAAATGTCGTAAAACATCATAACTATCCAAATATAAAGGATGTAACAAAAAACGTTAATTTTCATATTATTTGATATATCAATTTAAATTTAAATTTGGTAGATTTATACTAATAACAAATTGGAGTTTAGTGATCAGGAAAAGTTAGTATTACTTGATGAATTTTGATATTTTAAATGGATATTTTTGTTTTCACCAAAAGTCCTGGTAAAACAAGGAAAAGCTGAACGACGCACGTTATAAGTTGCACGCGAGAAACTGCATCAACTTAACTCATCTAGATTCCATTAACGACATAAGTCAAAATTCGAATTTCCGCGCGAAGCAACGTTACCAACTCTTGTGCGTTCTGCGCATGCGCAAAAATTTAAATCATATATCCGATTGCAGTTTTAAAATCGAAATATTTCCATAAATACGTGAAAAGCTGCAGTTTTTTTAGGGTCGATAGAAACGTTAGTATTTGAAATATAGTTACTTAGCTTTGCAACTAGATGGTAAATTATTTAGCTATAAAACTTTTATGTTGTTTGCGCGCTTACGTGCATAAAACCCTGTCATTAATGTATTTTGGTGCATCTTTGATGGATATTTTCTCAGCTCAGACGTGGTGAAATACCTTCGTTAAGGTGTTAATCGATAGAGTGGCATTTAATTAATTTTAAAAAAAGACGAACTTATGAAATTCTTAATTTGTATCCAATGGGTGACTTTGTACCTTAAATATGTTTGCATGAGCTGTAACTTTTCCGATAAACGTTTGTTTTTTAATATAATTTAATTTAAAGTCTCAAACAAGTGTTTTTTGCTCAGTCTTAGATTAAGCATGAAGTAAAATTTCGAGTTTAGAAAAGCCTGTAAATTTGGTTTTGTCGCGTAGCGCTACGCGACCAAACTAAATTTTCAGGCTTTTCTAAACTCGAAATTTTACTCCATGCGCCACGCGTATAAAACACTGATTTTAGGTTAAGTTCAAAATATTCTACTAAAGCAGTATGCTAAAAACGTGTATTCTGAACATCACATCTCATCAGTGATTAGTACGCGTGGCGCATGAAGTAAAATTTCGAGTTTAGAAAAGCCTGGAAATTTGGTTTGGTCGCGTAGCGCTTCGCGCTACGCGACCTAACCAAATTTTCAGACTTTTCTAAACTCGAAATTTTACTCCATGCTTAGCCTGGAAGTGGAAAACACTCTTTTACAGCTTTAATTTGAACTCTTTGTAAAGACAACGAATCTGAAGATTTACAGCGTATACAGTATATTAGGGTATGTATACTTAAAAGAAAAAACTCCTTGTATTTTCATAAAGATATTTTTGTCCTAGTGGCATGTTTATTTAAATTACTTCAAATTGTGTTATCAATAGATATAATAGGCGAGTTAGTAAGATAAGTACTAAGAAATATTTATAGTAGTCTTTAAAAAATATACGAAACAAATAGTTATTTTATTTCTGCTAACGTTTATTAATTGGGAAATAAGTAACTTCCTAAAATTTAATTTCTATAAATATCAAACAGTATGGACAAGATTTTAGAACTGAGACTAAGTTCTTAATGCAGATGTAGACGAAATGAATAAGTCGCCGGAGATAATATAACATGTAGTCGATTTTTAAGAACAGAGATGTGAAGTTTAAGATTATTGTGAGTTTATGCATATAAAATCATATTTCTAATGCCACAATTAAAATTAAGTTTATTATTAATTTTCCATAAGATATTATGTCCTCGTGGAATTTTGTCCGCCTGGGATCTTTTCTGCGTGGGGTTCTTTCCCCGTGGGGCTCTTTCCGCGTGGGGTTCTTTCCTCGCGGGAATATTTCCGCGTGTGGATCTTTCCGCGTGGGAATATTTCCGCGTGGGGATCTTTCCGCGTGGAAATCTTTCCGCGTAGGGATCTTTCCGCGTGGGGATTTTTCCTGTGCGGTACTTTCCAAAGGGTTTTTTTTCCAGTGGGGACTTTTCCGGTGAGCAATTTTCCTTTGCGGTCACCGAAAATAATTTGTGGTTGGTTTTAAAACGAAATCAGTTTTGTAATCTATTTTCTCCAACGTTCCATGTGAGGTAATACGCATACAAAGTGAAAAAACTTCAATTAGAGCTCATTTATGGTCAGAACGCACACTTGATATTGCCGAGTTAACGGTGCTTAGTTCACCTAAAACCTCACATTATACACATTCATAACGAAGGCCTTATGTTGAAAAATTATATACATTTGTAATGACTTCCCACAATTTTTTTCTTCTTCTCAGAAACACTTTCGATTTCTTAAGTTTCCAGAAAAATAAAATAATGAAGATTGCCACAATTAGGGTTCCGATTTTATACTAAATTGTCGGCAATTCATCTTAAAACTACAAAATATATAACAGTGATCACTAAAAAAAAACATATTAACAGTAACACGTTACGTTATAATTAGAGCTCGAATTTTTAAGCAAACAGCTTATGCTGAAAATTAAAAGCATCAATATAATTAAATAAAATGTGTACGAATTATAGAAAGTTGAATCATTTTACACTATTTTTTTGTTGCTTTTTTCGTCTTTTTTCGGTTTTATGCTTATTTTGTATTTATATGCTTATTTGGTACTTTTTTCATCAAATTTTAGATCGTGGACAATTATTATCTGTGCGATCAAAAGACGAGTTATTAATTCATTTATCTAGTTCCGTGGTTTTCAACCTTTTTGGCGATGGAAAGGGTTAAAGCATTAAATATTTTAGGGAGCCCCAAATGAAAATCGGGTCGCCGATTTATTGTAGATTTATTATACTTTGTATCGGCTCATTTTTTTCTTAACTTGTGTTAACTCTTGTACCTCTAAGACCATGGAAGCAGGAAATTTTGACATTTTTAAGCAAGTTCTCAGGGATGTCAACCTTTTTGAGAAAAAAACAATATCACCATTCGATATCTTGAACAAGTTTCTCATCTTTCACGTGGTAAAACATATTTAACTATGATTTAATAAAGAAAACACTTTATTAAATTTCACTAATATTTTGGTTTTTTATTCCAACTAGTTTCGACTTTGAGTCATTCTCAAGGAATAATCAACATTCGATTCTTTAATATGGCTTTTGTAATAATTTTTTTGTCTCAACTCTCTAGGACTACACGTTTTCTCAAAAAACGTATACGGGCGCTTTGAAATACCCTGTATACATGATGTTTAGAATTAAGTGGGCACCATTGCTAACATTGGTATTATTTCAGTTACAGAGTCGGTTAAATGAGCAAAGTCGTAGGAGAAACAATTGAACATCGTATTTTTAAGATATTAAGAAAATAAAGGTTTTTTTTAAATGGAACACCCTATAAATGTTATTAGTCAACAATAATTATTCTTAACCACAAAGTTATAATACATCGTTACAAAAAATAATAAATAAATAATTCAATACAACCAAGAAGCCCTAAAAACAAAAGAGAATTCTAACAAATTATCAAAACAAAATCTGTTTATTGTATATTTGACTGTAAAATTTATAGTCATTTTCATCATTCTGTGCATTGTTATACAATTTTTAATATTTTCAAGACTTCTTTTATACCTAAAATAATCCCCTTTTTGCTCAAAATAATGCTTTTTGCACAAAATAATGCTTTTTTGCATAAAATAATTGGTGCTTTTTTAAGCGTTTTTTTCAATTTTTTGTGGTCAGAAATCCGAGCTCTAGTTATAATTATAACACATGAAAATCCGATAATTATTACATATGTCACAATAAATTTTTGGTAACTTGTGTCGAATTGGCTCTACTAAATCATATTATAAACAGATTGGCTAAATTAAAAAAATGAAACAGGTGCAGAATATTCTAGGTTAAAGGATAATTATCTTTTTATTCCTTTTTAAGCAATTGTTTAATTAAATAAAAAATTAAAAACATAACCAATAATTAATTTTTCTCTGGGATCCTGGTAGCAAAAGCAGTATATTTTAAACTGCACAATATTTCACTGTTTTATACGCCTGCCGCATGAAATAAAATTTCGTGTTTAGAACAGCCTGAAAATAGGATTGGTCGCTCCAATTCGCTATGCGACCAATCCAATTTGCAGGCTTTGGTAAACTCGAAATTTTACTTTATGCTTAATCAATGCAGTCCGAAGTGGTTCAGGAATCTCCAATTATGATATCCAATCCATAACAAGATTGTGTCAACTCGTTTCATGTTACTTATGAAATCAAGGAGTGGAAACACTCGGTCAAAACTCAAATGGATAAAAATAACGAATGCCTAAATATTTACAGCGTATACATTAGATATGTATACTTAAAAGATATGTATACTTAAAAAAAAACTTCCCTGTATATCAACTGATCAATCCAAACATAAATTTTCATAGTTTATTTTTCATATAGTAACCTAATTTGACTATATTAACTAAAGGTAATTTAGCTTGATTGAGATATAGTGTGTAATATTATACAATTATAGCTAAAGTGCAGACACGTGTTCGTATCACATTTTTCTCTCTCTCATAGGATATTAATATAATTACCCATTTATATTTTCATCTGCACATCTGCTCGTTACACACATTCCCATTTTCGGAAAATTACGAGGGGTGAAATTTGCGAAATTCAGCAGCTTTTACCTGAAACCATGCATGCGTACATTTATTTGGGGATGCTCTCCGAATGCGGTTTGATTGTGAAAAAAGGGGGAGTAAATCCAGAAAGTGTCGGAGGGCATTCGGAAGCGAAGCGTTCCTTGTGGGGGTCTGAGCTAATGTCTTGATGGCAGGGCAACCGTCACTTTCACATGGTCTCGTCTGTCACAGACTCTGCAGTCATGAGCGCGCGCTCGTCGGGCATAATGCGCTCTTTTGTTGTCTACATTTAACCTTTAACATAAGTCACCGTAGACCAGACTAGGGTTTATTAACTAGACTATTAGCGTTTGCGTGTGTGTGACGGATTCAGTTTTCTGTAGATTATAAAGTTGTTTTGTGTATTGAACAACATGGATTTAGTTTGGATTTATTTACATATTATATTGAGTGAGTAGCACAACTTATTAATTTCACTGAAAACTCATATCATCCTAAGTAATTAATTAGGCATTATTAACCTAGATCCATTCATTACTTAAATGTATAGTTTGTGATCTAGTTACACAAACATTTAATTAAAGTTCAACGATTTTGGCGCCCAACGCGGGACCTAATAAAAATGTGTTCTGTAATAATGCCATAATGTACAGTATGTGTAATATTAAGCTTGTTAGTAGATATTAGTGAACAGTTTTATTACACCAGTAAGCATGTTAATTAGTTTTTAGTGGAACAGTAAGATAATACAATACAGTTTTTTAAATAATTACTTGGTCATTTATTCATCTTTTATTAAAATTCTACAAAATTTAGGTTTTTTACATATTTGTCTAAAAGAGAAAGAATATTTTTAATTATTAGAAAGATATTTACCTGAATGCAAAACTAAGTAATGATTTTAAAAAGAAAACACTTGCTTAAATGTCACTAATATTTTGTTTTTTTATTCCAATTAAAACCAAAATTTTATTGAAATTTAACCAAGTGTTTTCTTTTTTAAATCATAGTTAAATATGTATCACCACGTGAAAGATGAGAAACTTGTTCAAGATAAAACTAAGTAATATGCAAATGATTTACAATGAGATATTCCTATCTGTTTGCATCAAAATGCGCGAATTTTGTGAATAGAAGAATTACGCGACTTTCCATAACTTTTAGCGTTTTACTTTCTTCATTTGCTTCTACTTTCAATTGTGTATTTATTCATTCATTTTATATTTGTTTTAATTGTGTTTTTATTCATTGCTCATGAATAATTTTTTGTATATATTTAATTGTAAATATATGTTGATGCACAGTGTTTGTTGAATATAGAGAGTGTTTTACCTAAAACTCCCTAGACTAATTACTAATTAACAAGAAACTAAAAATGTTATTAACGTTTTGTTTGTTGTAATCAATAGATGTTATCTGAGGCTTCAAATTAAAATGGAATTGGTATCACTTATAATTACGATTTCTCTATCAGAGGCATAAGAAAATTTCATTCGATGATCAGAACTTTAGAAGTGAGTTTTTATAAAAGAATGAAAAATGTTAAGACATTTGTATCATATGTATATTTAAAATGCAATTTAAAGTTGCATTGGCCATTTTTAAGTTAAAATCATTTTTTGTTTATAAGAGCTTTCAATACACACATTTAAAGTAGTACAACTTCTAAAAATTAGCACATCTAACAATAAACATTATTAAAATGCATCGAAAATTAAAAAACACCAATAATAACAATAATATAACTAAATTATAGTTAACATTTCACGTCATGCGCTACGCGTATAAAACACTGATTTAATGTGAAGTTTAAAATATAGGTCATGACCCTTTTGGCCCTGACGGTGGCATTTGCCACCACTAAAATTTGGTAAACATACTGGGAATTTTTCTTTTAAATATTCATACAAGTATGCATAAGCTGTAACTTTTCCAATAATCGTTTGTTTTTTAAAATAGTTTAATTTGAAGTCTTAAACGAGTGTTTTACAATCCTAGATTAAGCATGAAGTAAAATTTCGAGTTTAGAAAAGCCTGAAAATTTGATTTGGTCGTGTAGCGCGTAACGATTTTAGGTGAAGTTCAAAATATCCTACTTAAGCAGTATGCTAAAAACGTGTACTCTGAACACCACATCACATTAGGTTTAGTACACGTGGCGCATGAAGTAAAATTTCGAGTTTAGACAAGCCTGAAAATTTGGTTTTGTTGGTCCGCGCTTCGCGCTACGCAACCAAACCAAATTTTTAGGCTGTTCTAAACTCGAAATTTTACTTCATGCTTAATCTAGGAGTGGAAAACACTCGTTTGAAAATTCAATTTGAAATATTTGAAATAACAACGAATGTCTAAAGATTTATAGCGTATGCAGTATATTGAGATATTTGTACACAAAAGAAAAACTCTCTGTATATCTGAGTTAGTAATAAATAATATGCTATGTACAAAATATATTTTTGGGCACAGGACTGAAAGGGTTAAGCATACTGCTGTAGTAGTATATTTTGATCTTCACTTGGAATCAGTGTTTTATACGCGTGGCGCCTGAAGTAAAATTTCGAGTTTAGGAAAGCTTTCAAATTTGGTTTGCTCGCTCCGCTTCGCTTCGCGGAGCGATCAATCCAAATTTTCAGGCTTTTCTAAACTCGAAATCGTACTTCATGCTTAACCTGGGAGTGGAAAACACTCCTTCGAAGCTTTAAATTCAACTTAAAAAAAAAACAACGAATATCTGACTTACAGCATCTAGTTAGAATATATATATTTAAAAGAAAACCGCTCTGTATTTCATACAAGCAATTTTTCAACTGCACAAACTATCAATTTCTATCTACACTTTCAAACTTATTTACACAGTGGCTTGTGCAAATGTTCGCATATTATGTGCAAGTTTAAAGATTTGAGATTCTTAATTAACTCATCCAAATTGAAATAAATCTGGATAACCGTATTTTGTCTTGTGTCTTGTGAATTTACATTCATCCAGAGAGCTATTAAATTAATAACAAATAAAGAAACACCAATTGAATTCAATTACCCTCCAATCGCTCCACAATCATTACCATCCACGTCAATTGCTTCTGAGGCGTAAGACATAAACGCTTTACAACTCCATTATTTATTCAATAATCAACACCGTGCATTAAACCGATTTTATTGGCCTGGGCCGTAATTGTCGAAGTAAATCGTCGACTATTTTGTGGAGGGACAGTAAAACGTGCACTATTTACTGCGGGCGCATAAATAACGCCGACGTGAAGCAATGGTGAACAGTAAATAACCGTACCACACCACACACACACGCCACGATTCTCGTTTAGATTATCGATACTTTATCGCGAAGTCACGTCACTTTCTTTCGTGTCCGACACACGTGATTTGATTGACTATTGTGGTCGGTTAATTGTCCGTTTCGACTCTGTGGTTTATTATGGAAATTTTTGAGATCGACTTTTGTGATTAGGGTATATTTTTGAATGGGATTCATTTCATAGTTATTTTATGTTTAACATCTGAATTGATATTTTGAATAATATTTTGTTGATTGAATATTAAAATTCAACTTTTTCAATTATCAGTTATTCAGTAAATTTGTGCCAAGATAGGAAAATAGTTGAAACACTTTGACAATTCTGTCAGTTTGTGTCATTTTCATCTCAAAGAATTAAAAAAATATTGTGGTTTTTATCCAAAACTAGTTGTATGCGGAACTACTTATAACCAAACTAAACCGACACGATAGGGTTTTTCTTTTTAAAGAATATTACATATAAAATATGTCACACTTGGGTATAATAAATCTTAAGAAATGACAATTATTAGTGATTTATTTTATTTTTTAACATACATTTCCAGTAATTCTGGACATTTAAAGCATTTGGTTTGTTTCACTAGTTTATATTTTCTCCGATTAGTTTTGACCATTGGTCATCTTCAAGGAGGAAGATGACCAATGGTCATAACTAGTCGGAGAAAATATAAACTAGTGAAACAAACCAAGTGTTTTAAATATCCAGAATTATTTGAAAAATGTTTCAACACTGTTTTAATGTGAAATTAAAATTTGTTTTCGTTTTATTTGTTTTATGCTATTTTATTAAAAATAATAAAAGTGTAGTTTGTCTAACAAAGGTAAATTCAAACACCCATCGAAACAATTGAATTCGTCTTTGTAAGACAAATTAGCTGTAGATTTGTGATAAGAATCGTACCTTTAATATTTTTGAAAACATTGATCTTTACCAAAATTAAAATTATCTGTAATATCTACAATATACTAACACAAAATAATAAGGAAATTAATGGAATTTAGTGAATTAGTTTAAAGATGTATACAAAGGGTATTTTTTAAGAGCGATATAACTTATTTTTTAAATAATATCGACAGAATTTGAGTTTAAATCAAAAATCTTTATTCATTATAAAGAATGGTTCATGACATAATGTTTTGAACACGATTTCAGGCATTTGGGCTCCTCGACTGCTCTTGACCAAGCAAATCCTGTCTGTCCAATTTTGGACCACTCTTTCGAGCATTTGGGCCTCTATCTTAGATTAGATTAGATTAGATATTTGTAGGGGTGGTCTTTTGTCCTGTACCACCGCGACATTTTCAGATCTATTGTAGATCCCTGTTATCCTAGACGACGTGCTCAAGCTTCGCCTCTTTGAGTAGCCCTATTAACCCTGACAGTGAGTCTTGGGTGTAGCTCTCTGCGCTCGGTTTAGTGTTGCCCAGCTTTAGGTATCTAACCCTTACTAGGGCTTCACATTGGCACAGGATGTGGAGAGGATCCTCCTCTTCTTCCTGGCAGAATCTACATATTGTATCGCCTGCCAGACCTAATTTGCTCATGTGTTTGTTAAGCCTACAGTGTCCTGTCACTAGACGTACTATTGCTTTAACCGTTAACCGAAGGCCGGCGATTGTTTTTTGAGAAACTGTTTCGCCTGCCTCTGCGCTGGTGTGTTCGTCCACCAGGTTTGAGTTTGTGTCTCCGTCCATTTTTTTATGGATTTTCTGACTGTGGTTTTTGCAATACTGCAGGAAGATTCCAGGCCAGTGAATGCGCTTGACGAGCCTTGTTTGGCCAGTTCGTCTGCTTTATCGTTCTCTTGACGCTTGTGTCCTGGGACCTATATCATTGTCACTTTTTTGCGACCGCCCATTTCGTTGAGAGCACTTACACAGTCCCACACTAGCTTGGAATCGACCTATGTGGTGCTTAGTGCCCTTAACAGCGCTTGGCTGTCCGAAAAAATAGCTACTGATCGACTTTTGTTGTCTTGCCTTGCTATTTCTCTAATGCAGAGGTGAACCGCGATCGCCTCTACCTGGAACACTGTGGTGTCCCTCGCCAGACTGACTGAAATCTTTGTCTCGGGTTTTGTGCTCTATATTCCGGCTCCGACTCCTTCATCTGTCTTTGAGCCGTCAGTATTCCAGTTTGATTACGCGTTGGTAGCTGAGCCGTCCTCCCAATCTTCCCTCTGCAGGATCATCACTTTGTATTTCCTGTCGAAATTATATTTCTTGACTATGACATCGCTTGGCATTCCAGTTGTAGGGTTTGCCTTCAGCTCGTCTTCTAGTCTTTGGCACTTTTTCCCGTGTGATCGGTTTATGGGAGCCTCCATTTTACTAATAATACGCTGAATATCGACTTCTAAGGTCTAAGTAGTTTGCGGTTTATAAGCATATGCCAAAGACTTTACTCAGCCCCCAAGAAGTAATCGAGTGGCATCAAATTGCACAATCTACGAGGCTAATTTTCTAGCTATTTCAGGATATAATGTTGTCGTTGAATCAAGTCTGGTAAATCAATTGGGCGTTATAGCACGTAGCGCCATCCTGTTGGAACTACATATCGTTAGAATCAATGTGGTCCATATTTATCTTGCACATAGTGGACAGATAAAGGCCAAACTATTATGATCAACGCCGAACTCACAGAAGCTATATATTCCTCTGTTCCTCTTTGCGTCATGTAGATTGTATGTGTTTCAAAATGTATCCACAATACGACCTATATCGGGCTCAGGGGACCCTATCACAACATCCACACTATATTTAACACCCATAATGCTGGTCTTCTACCTACGTTTTTGGCATAATTTTGCTAATTTATTTCAAATAAAAAATTAAAGTATGTACTCATATAGAAATTTTAATAACTGTAATATTTCGCAGTTTCTAAATGAAAAAATGCAATTTTCATTCAAAATGTTATGCTTAATGTTATGTGAATTGTAAATATTGTCTTTAGAAAAAACCATGTTGGTTTTGTTTTAAAACCCACTTTGCTAAAACAAAAAAAATCTATTTTGGACAATAAATATCCACGTTTTAAAATTTCATTTTTTGCATTCTTCAGAGAAACTGTGTTGATAGGGTCCTGAGCTCAGTTGGTCGATTATGAGGACCAGATAAATCACGTAATCTTCTATACGTTTCGCGAATTGAGGAACTATTTTCAAAATAAGTTTGAATTATGCAGAAGCGTTCTTCTGGCGTAAGTCTATTCAAGATGATTTGTCAAACAATACTGCATATAAATGTCAAAGCACTGTCAAAAATGACAGCAAGGTTTGAAAGTTATTCCTATTCTAAGATCTATCCGTCTAAGAAACAACCTTTATAATCTTGAAATTTAAAAAAGAACATGCCACAATTGGATTAAAAACATGGCTAAAAGCTGAACATGAGTAAAAAGTATAAAATTATCAGAACAAATAATCACAAAAAACTGTCTTCCTTCACTAAAATTTCGAGCCTAGAAGAGCCTGAAAATATGGATTTGCCTGCGCACGATGGGCTGGATAACACAAACATCGGCAAAATTAGACAAATGCTTGTACCCAAAAATGATAAGGCGATTAATATGTTTTTAACTTGCTAATTTCGAATCTTAAATATTTAAACAAATCAAAATGCCAGACCGGAAGTAACCTTTTTCGTGACTGTAATATAATAAATTGTGATGAAAGTCAATAAATGTTTGTAATTATTATTACTTAAGTCCAGAGATCTGACCTCTAAAAATCGCTTGAATTTGCTATAAATTTGAGTGCACGTCAAGTACTGGGCTCTTTATAAAATGAAAAAAAAAAGTTTACTACTCCTACTCCCGGGCTTCCCTCGAAAACCACCCCCGTAGGGAGGTAAAAAACGGAAAACGTCGATTTCCCACAAATCTGCAGTTGGAAAAAAAATGTTTTCAAAAAATGTAGCTGACAGGATTTTATAAAAAAAAATCTCAGCACTTTTTTGTGAAATGAACCGTTTTCTCAAAAATAACGATTCAAGTAACCGGTCATTTTGAGTTTTAGTTGCGCGCGCGAAGCGACTTATTTGTTTGACGACGGTAGAAATTCGATAACTTTTTATCTGTGTCCCACTGTAAAAAATAAAAATGTATTTTAAGGGGAAAGAGTTCAGCTTTCTTCATGAGCCACGCGTATAAAACACTGGTTGTAAGTGAAGTTTAAAATATACGCCTTTACCATACTGCTTCAGTAACATATTGTAAACTTCACAATATTTCAGTGTTTTATACGAGTGGCGCATGAAGTAAAATTTCGAGTTGCAGAATATTTAAATTATCACAAATTCACATGAAATGTTATAATATAAATAAATAAAAACCAAAATAATTTCTCATTCATATTCTATTACCATGATCACAGCGCTAATGACGTCCCGCGACTCGGGTCGTCTTAACTAAACGGAATTTCATAAATGCAAAACAAACGTCGTTTAATACACATTCTATGTATTTACATGTGTTTTGTCTGATGTTAATAAAATGTATATGTGAAGGAATTTTGAGCACTCTTTGCGATTAGGACAGTCTCCTGCTGCTCGTGCCTTGTCGACCTTGTTAGTTTAATCACATTGACTTTTCACGTCACGCGAGGAATTTCATGTGTGACGTCAGAAAAGCTCCTTGTATTTCTCGGAACGTAAATATTTCCAATTAAATCAAATTTGCTATGAAATTTAAACATATGTGACGGTATGATTTTTAATTACTTTATTTTTTTTCGTATTGAGAAGGCTGCCTTAGAAAATCTGTCAAAAAAAAAAAATGATGATTGTGAGCGGTGAACTTGGTACGATCACGATCACGAACTGTACTGTTTATTGGTATTACGACATCATAAACTAAAGAAAGGGTTCTTGCTAGACCTAAGTTCAAAGATTACCGTCGAATATAATGTTAATACTGCTGAAAATTCCTCAACTCCTCGTCTTCCTTCACTGATGAAACTCTCCAAATCCTCATCTGGCCGTTAGTGCGGTGGTTGGTTTCTGCGGGTCACCGGTCTGTGCTTGAAGAGTGTTGTCAAGAGAAAATCAAGAACATGTCCGTGCTTGAAGAAAAAATCAAGAAATTGAACCGTAATTAATTAGTCTTCAATCGCAACCCCAAGTGGAGGATACTGCTATAAAAACTCTTGCCCAGGATACAGATAAGTCCCAAGAAACTTTTATATTGTGTTTATTTTTCAAATTGAATTATTCATATTTAATCAACCTCTTTAGTTTATAAATAATGTAATCTCCAGTGCACTCGAGAATTAGGTCATGAAGCATTGCAATTGGCTAACTTTTAATATTAACTCACAATTTGGAAAATAAAAATTAACCCAAAATTCAATTTATAACAAATTCTTATCTTAGTTGTTATTTCGTAATTTAAACAATTAAGATTACTCAGATGTTCCTGTCAATTACGTGGCGCCCAAAACATATATATAAAAAAAAACAGGACCCACCCTTCGTACTGAGTGAGCTGGACCAGAAACAATTAGCTAAATTGAAGTTAACGTCACAAAATTGCACATTATGACCGATTTTTGGTTTCCGCTGGAAGTCAGCATGATGATGTTTCTGCCGAAAATTGCGGAATTCGAGGAAGACGTGTTGAAACAGAACGGATAGTCAGTAACAGGAATTTCCCAATCTTTGAAAATGGAAATCGCACACGTGGTCGCTAGTTACATGCTGCCCTTAGTCTTCCTGTTTTCCGTTATGCATGCCACCCGTATCGTTGATTTCAGATTGCTAAGATGCGGTTTATTGGAGTTTTTCTCTGATATATCGTCAAGATTCAGCAGCGCGTGAATCTTGGCATGCATAACGGAAAACAGGAAGAACAAGGACAGCGTGTAACTAGGGACAACGTGTGCGATTTCCATTTTCAAAGATTGGGAAATTCCTGTTACTGACCATCCGTTCTGTTTCAACACGATTTCCTCGAATTCCGCAATTTTCGGCAGAAACAGCATCATGCTGACTTCCAGCGGAAACCAAAAATCGGTCATAATGTGCAATTTTGCGACGTTAACTTCAATTTAGCTAATTGTTCCTGGTCGAGCTCACTCAGTACAAAGGGTGGGTTCTGTTTTTTTTTATTTATGTTTTGGGCGCCACGTAATTTACAGAAACATCTGAGTAATCCTAATTGTTTAAATTACGAAATAACAACTAAGATAAGAATTTGTTATAAATTGAATTTTGGGTTAATTTTTGTTTTCCAAATTGTGAGTTAATATTAAAAGTTAGCCAATTGCAATGCTACATGACCTAATTCTCGAGTGCACTGGAGATTACATTATTTATAAACTATAGAGGTTGATTAAATATGAATAATTCAATTTGAAAAATAAACACAATATAATAGTTTCTTGGGGCTTATCTGTATCCTGGGCAAGAGTAGTTATAGCAGTATCCTCCACTTGGGGTTGCGGTTGAAGACTAATTAATTACGGTTCAATTTCTTGATTTTTTCTTCAAGCCCGGACATGTTCTTGATTTTCTCTTGACAATACTCTTCAAGCACGGACCACCGTACTAACGGCCAGATGAGGAGTTGAAGAGTTTTAGCAGTGAAGGCAAGACGAGGAGTTGAAGAATTTTTAACAGTATTAACATTATATCGGACGGTAATCTTTGAACTTAGGTCTAGCAAGAACCCTTTCTGTAGTCTATGATGTCGTAATACCAACAAACAGTACAGCTTGTGATCGTGATCGTACCAAGTTCACCGCTAACAATCATTATTTTTTTTTGACAGCCAGCCTTCTCAAATAAAAACATACGAAAACAATTAAAGTAATTAAAAATCATACCGTCACACATAATAAGTAAAAACAAGTACATTTTCAATTTCACAATATTTCAGTGTTTTATCCGTTTCGCTACGCAACTAAACCAAATTTTCAGAATTTTCTAAACTTTATATTTTATTTTGTAAGTAAACAAGGATAGTAAATCTATGTTAAAAAAACTAAAATTAACATTTCTTAAGATATAAACTTTTTGTCTCGTGTAATAAAAGGCAAAAGTAATGTCATTTTATGAATTGGCTGCCATTTTATTAAAAATAAAAAAAATTAGCAATGTGGTGACTGAAAGTTAATTTAAAGGTGGAAAATTGATAATATAAAATTAAAAAAATGATATCGGTCAAATGACCATCTCCTGAGTTGGCAAAAGGCAAAAGGAATGTCATATTATGAATTGGCTGCCATTTTATTAGAAATAACAAAAATAGGCAGTGTTGACTGAAAGTTAATTTAAAGGTGTAAAATTGATAATATAAAGTTAATAAAATGATATCGGACAAATGACCATCTCCTGAGTTGATGTTGATTTTGCTCGTTTTACAGCATTTTGAATTGTTGTTCGTAAAACATCAGGCTCCAAATTGGTAATGTTTCCTTCAATGTTGGCTTTCAAGACTTGCAAGGTTTGTGGTTTGTTGCGGTAAATGCGAAATTTCAAAAAGACCCACAGGGAGAACATTAAATGACTAAAAATGTTTTTAAAGATAATAATCTAGTTTTCAAAATTATGTTTAATATCGTATGTTTTATAAAATAAAACCTCCAGAGTGCCATGAATTAAAATGTAGGTTGGCAACTCTGAAATTATACATTATAATTGTTATGTCTGACGTTTTATATGACAATTCCTAACGCGTGTAGCCAACATAAATTAAAAAAAAAAGATTAAATCATAGCACTCTAGAGGTTTTTTTTTACTAAACATATGATATTAATTGAAGTAAAACTGACATGGTAGCCACAATCTGAAATGTTAAACTTTTCCGACATTTCCCCGATTCAAGATTTTTTCCCTGGCCTTTTAATATAACTTTCCCCTGTGGGAAACCTCCATTTTGTTAAATTGTCATTGTTTTTGTCAATATTTAAGTTAATTTTATAAACATTTACGTGTTTTGTAATTTGCCTGCTGATTTTGACAAATTTAATAATGTCATATGGCTTTTTTGTTAGTGGTTTGGTCAATTTGAATATAATTTCATGACTATTCTCTGACTCTCCCGGTTTTAACGATATTCAGTGAGTTTTTTATCTACGCAATTTTTAGGCATTCGTCGATTTGATAATAGAGTTCAATTTGAAGCTTTAAACGAGTGTTTTCCACTCCCAGACTAAACATGAAGTAAAATTTCGAGTTTAGAAAAGCCCCGTGAAAATTTTCGGGCTTTTCTAAACTCGAAATTTAAGTAATGTTTCATCAACATTAAAACAACGTTAATGTTGCTACAATGTTGATACAACGTTATTGGTTTGTTTTTTTGCTCAGTGGGTATATTAATAATTGGCAATGAACATTTTGTGTTAATGTTAAAATATTGTTGAGAAATTAGATAGTTTTTCAATATATTTTGCGAAAATTCAATGTGCCATTTAATTACTTTATTATTCTCAGATGTTGTTATATGATTAATTAATTTTGTTAAATTCAATTATTATTTGACATTTTATAAAAATATGTTTCGACAGCGCATTAGCTTAAGTAGCATCGTCAATAGCTGACAAACTCAACGTTAGTATACAACAATTGTTCGTCCACAACTGGGCTTTATTTTATAGAATGCAAATATCATGAATGAATGAATACTGAACACGAATTCATATTCTTGATTTCATAAAAACATCGCACGTTCATTAGAAAATATTAACCTATTAACGGCCCAGCAATTATAGAGTTTCCTCTAAAAGTTGATTTAAGGTAAAATTCAGCACTTCTTTTTATGATCCCACTCAGCAAAAAACAAACAAATAACGTTATATCAACATTGTAGCAACATTAAACGTTGTTTTAATGTTGATGAAACATTACTTAAATGGACTTGCTCAGTGGGATTTTTGTGAATTACTCATTATATTACATACTGAGAATTTTGCTTTTAAATATACGTAATATTTACGCTGTAAATTTTTAGGCATTCGTAGATTTGATAACAGCCTTGAATTTAAAATTTTGAAAGAGTGTTTTCACACCCAGCAAGAAGTAAAATTTGGCGGCCAAACCAATGTTTTAGGCTTTTCTAAACTAGAATTTTTACTTTATGCGTCACGCATATAAAACACTGAAGCATTTTGAAGTCGCTTAAACAGTCTTGATTTTATCTATTTATTTATTCTAACATTATATTACATCTTAATAACAAATAAAAATAACAATAGTAAAGATATTTGAACAAATTAAAATAATAGTAAAAAAATTAACATACATAAAATGTGAATAACTACTAAAACTAAAATGTGTATATGGTATATACCTACAAATTTTAATGTTACGCATTACTTTCAAGCGCATTTTCACAATTACGTTTGAAAAATTGTAAGCTCACACCAAAAACATCAATTCTCAGTAGTGATAGCAATAATCGAGAGACGATAACCGAGTTAGTCGATTATTAAAATATCTCGATACAATATTGATAATTTCTATTAGCGATTCTTAAACTGTGGGTTGTGAATCAATTTTCTATAGGTATCTACCTAAGCATATCTTGAACTTCAAATTAAAGTATCGTTTTAGACGCGTGGAGCATGAAGTAACATTTTGAGTTTAGAAATGACTAAAAATGTTATTCCTAAATCTTTAATTAAGTTTATACTTTCAAATATTTCACTGTTAATACCATAATCAAACATAAACATATCTTTTTTACGATAAAATGACATGCATTTAAACTTTGATAAGTTCAACGATAATCCATTCACCTCACACCATTTGTGAATGTTATTAATATCTTCCTGCAACCGAATGCAATCATCCCTGAACTCAATGATATTAAATAGTTTCATATCATCCGCATACAGGAACACGTTACACCGAATTACCTTAACAATACCAAATCAATCAAAAGCAAAATTACACTTTTTTTTTTCTTCCTGTGGGGCCCACTTCCTTGCGGATTCGGATGCACTGCAGCCTAGGCGGCTTATTGTACTACCCCATTTTGTCTTACTCAAGCAATTATTCCAAACTCGATCTCCCGCACTAGCTTATGCAGGTCCTTCAGGGGTTGCGTGTGGAAATCATTTGGTACCATTTGACTGTTTCCAAATATGAGCTGTCTTTTGGTCTCCAGCGCATTACAGCTACACAGAATGTGCATTGTTGTTTCCGGTGCCCTATCACAGAGCCGACAACTGGTGTCGCCTTTCTATAGACCGCTTTTCCTTAGGTGATCTTTAACAGTCATGTAGCCTGTTAGTAGTCCTATAGTTGTTTTTAGCTGTGCCCTACTTAGTGTCAGTAGTTCTGCAGCTTGGTTAGAGTTAGGTCCATTTATAATGCCCTTACTGTGGTTAAAGCCTGGGCTGTTTACCCAGTATTGTGTTTGTTGCGAATCCACATTTTGACTTCTAGGCGACTCGACTTTTTTGTGATGCCCAAAACAGGTTCAGCTCCCATAAATGATATGGTAGCTCCCTGCCTTGCTACCTCGTCAGCTTTTTCATTTCCCTCGATACCAGAATGACCCGGCGTCCAGACAAGTGTGACCTTGTTCTGTCTCGCCAGGTGATTCAGTGTGTCGAAGCAGTCCAACACCAGTTTGGATGAAGTCTTTTGGCTCTTTAGAGCCTTCAGTGCCGCCTGGCTATCGGACATAATATAGATTTGCCTGTCACGACAGTCCTTCTCTATGTTGGTTCTCGCACATTCTATGATTGCGAATATTTCGGTTTGAAAGACTGATGCCAGGCAGCCCAGCGAGTGGGCATAGCCTGTCCTTATGTTTTCATTGTAGATTCCTGATCCAGTACCTGTGTCTGATTTAGAACCATCCGTATACCAGATCATGCTATGTTTGTGAATGTCTTCCCTAAAGTCGTTCCATTCGTTGCGGTCTCGAATAGTGACTTTAAAGAGTGCGTTTTCAAGATATCTGACTGTCATATGGTCCGACCTCATCTGCAAGAGAGGTCTCTCTATGTCTGTCAAGAGTCTTCTGTGTGGCGTGTCAACTCTTATGTTGACTGATAATAGCTGCAGCATGTGGAGTGCCAATCTTGCCTCCCCCACTATTAGAATATGAAGTGGTTTGAGGTCTAGGAGCGCCTCCATGGCTGCAGTGGGCGTGGTTCTCATAGCCTCTGTTATGCTGACACAAGCAAGCCTTTGAATCTTGCTGAGGGTTTGTATGGTTGTGTGTTGCGTGACTTTTGGCCACCACGCCAAAGCAGCATACATGATTGCGGGTCTGACCACTCTGGTATACAGCCAGTATACCATCCCTGGTCTGAGCCCCCATTGTTTGTCGTGCGTTCGTCTAATTACCGCAAGGGTAATTTCCGATTTACGTTTGATTTTTGAAATGTGCGAGGTTCAGGTGAGCTTGGAGTCAAAGATTACTCCTAAGTACTTCACCTCACCCGACATTTCTGGGTTAATACCATTTAGAAAGAGAGGTCCTAGGCCCTCCAGTTTTCTCCTGCGTGGAAATGGTATAAGGGTGGCCTCAGAGGGTGAGACATCAAGTCCTTCTCTAGTACACCATTTCTTCACTACGTTTAGTGCGCGTTGCATGCGCTCTCTGATTGTGTTGTTAAATGTTCCCTCAACAAGAATAACTAGGTCATCTGCGTATTCTAGGGAAGAGTATCCTTTGTTGTTGAGCTCCACTAGCAGTCCATCCATGACCAGGTTTCACAGCAGGGGTGAGAGAACTCCTTCAACCACCGGCCACCCTGAATGCTAGTGTCTGAACAGCAAACGTATGTAAACTATCCTTTGTCTTAGCATGCAGTCAATCCACCTGCAGCTATTTTTTTCTTGTACTTAAATATAAAGGAAAAGTGAATTGGAAAAGTATTATACAAGGTGTGTATAAATTGACGGATAATCTACAAGTGATAATATTCTTCGTAAAATGTTAAGCCGCATATATTAATTCTAAAATGTTTTACCATGCTTCCTGAGCCTTCACGAGGTCCTCAACGTTTGAACATCTAATCGTTTCATATGCGGTATTATTTTATATTAATTTACAGAAAACTCTGCCATTTCGCTTCTTTGTATCTTTGTATCTCAAACGTGTGTTTTTAACAGTTCTTAATTAGCTTATTTTCATATAAAGTACAGCCGGCAACGTCGACTCCCGCTAACGTCACTGACAAATTTCAACACTTACAGAGTGAGCAACAATGGTTGCAGATTGATATGTAGACAACCAAATACGCATGTTAGTACAACTAATCATATATAAACAAAATACCCTAAATTGCTTTTCCATTGGCATAGCAAACATTTTTTCGCAAAATAAATTAAATATTTAATCGTAACTATATATTTATACAATTTTAATTGAATATACAAAATAAATTGAAGTAACTTCGGGTTTTGTGTATTTGAAAATAATAAACGTAGAGTTAGTATCCCTAATTTTATAACAAATGTTGCAAATGGTCTCTCTACGTTTTTTATCCATCAAATCGGTTAACAATGCGGGTTTTATGCGAGAAAAATGTTTTGTAAGAAATGTCGACATCGGGGAAGGCTTGATTAAATTGATTCAGACACGATTGTAACGAGTATGTCTATCTTCATCTATAGTTCTACCTGGATAATGAGCCTTCGGGATGGAAGCATTATGCTATCGTGTAAACATCCCACTGAGCAAACACATTCAAGTAATGTTTCATCAACATTAATATAACGTTTAATGTTGCTACAATGTTGATATAAAGTTATTTGTTTGTTTTTTGCTCAGTGGGATCAAGGTAAACAAAGGCGAGTTCACTTAAACTCTGTAAATTTAGAATGAAACTTAAATTTTATAACCTTAAAACAGCAAATCACTTAACACAAAACAAAGATTTACGCAAAGTAATCCTGATAAGAACTGATGTCTATGAAACAGAAGGTAAAATAACTAAATTCGAAGAGTGAATGAACACGCACGACGCTACCAGTCTCAAATCTAGTTACGCTATATTAATATTTCCTGGGTATGAACTTGGAGCGATAAAATTTCCCATTGTTGCCCACCCTGTTACTATCACAAGTTTAAGTTTTATAACCCTGTTATTTTTTATAATTAAAAATAAACCATCTTTTTTTCATTTATCTATTTTCTAAAACACAATTTCTCTCTCAATCATTTTATTTTCCCGGATTAGATTTTGTTTACTTTAAATAATACTTCAGAAATTAATAGTAAAAGTGTTAATTAAGACAACGCCATTTTACATAGACAATAGGAACAATATGCATAAAAATAGTGTAAGAAACTAAAATAACACTGGTCTGCAAAAACATTTTTTTTCGAGCCCTGACACCATTCCTGCTGATTCTTATGTAAAATGACCTCCTGAATCCGAATATGACCTCCGTTTTCCCCCATCACCCACCGTTTTCGGGGGAGGCCCCCCCACCTATTTTTATCACTTTTCGATAATTTGGAGGGATGAAAAGGATTATTTTAGCCTTTACATTTCTTCTGAGGGGCTAGAGAGGTGAAAAGTTCCAAAACATAAACATTTGTAGCAAGGAGGTAGATTTGGGGAGGATTTGTCCCCTTAAATTGTAAAAAAATCATTAAAAATGATCAATTTTTTCCGTTTTTTTCGCAGTTTTTTCACTTATTTTCTACATATTCCAGCTTCCATTCCCCCTCATCCTCCCCCAAACACCCCCAAATAATAAAAATATATAGCAACAGTTCGGAAGATTCACTGTACCACGCTGGCGCTCTCCCCCATCCATTGGAGGGGTGAAAAGGATTATTTTAGCTGTAAAGAATAATAAATAAAAAGTAAAATAATAAATGTAAAATAATAAATGTAAAGAATAATAAATAACTAAGATAAGTACCTTCATTTGGTGCTTGCTTTCCTTTTGTACCCTGAGGTAGAAGTTTCTCGTATCAAAAACCAGCAGTACTCTGCTAACATGCTCGCATTCCACTTCCCCAAAAATCTCCTATCGAACTTAGAGATGTCTTGATGAAACCGTTCCCCGTGTTCATCCGAAACTGCTCCTAAATTTTCAAGGAAGAAGTCCAGGTGTGAGTGAAGGAAATGCACTTTAAGAGACATGTTACACCCCATGGCCTTGTACGCTGACAGCAATTCCTCGACATGAGCGACATAATCATCACTTTTGTTGTTACCCAAAAAGTTCTCACACACGTTTTGGAATGCAATCCAAGCTCGTTTTTCTTTTCGATTCAGGTGTTCAATAAACATCGAATCTTGGAAAAGTTGTCTAATCTGGGGGCCCACGAAAACTCCTTCCTTGATTTTAGCCTCACTAAGACGAGGGAATTTAGTTTTCAAAAATTGAAATGCATCACCGGTCTTGTCCATTGCTTTCACAAACTGTTTGATCAATCCGAGTTTGATATGCAAAGGCGGCAAGTAAATATTTTCCTTCGGGACCAGAGGATCGTGAGCGACGTTTTTCTGACCGGGAGTAAAACTTTCTCGCAGAGGCCAGTTCCGTACTATGTAATGTTTGTCTCGGGCTCGGCTGTCCCATTCGCATAGGAAGCAGCAGTATTTTATGAAGCCCGATTGCAGGCCCATGAGTAGAGCAACAACTATTAAGTCAGCGCAAAGTTTCCAATTATAATCATGGTATTTGATTTTATCAAGGATACGGCTGATGTTTTCGTACGTCTCCTTCATATCCACAGAGTATGCAACCGGGAGTGATGGTAACTCATTCCCATTAGCCAATAGAACAACTTTCAAGCTTGTCTTTGATGAGTCTATAAACAGTCTCCATTTGTCTGGGTCACATGGCATCTTCAGTTCTATCATCAATGCATTTGAATTAGGGCAGAACACTAAGCCTTCATCTGCCGAAAAAAGTAATTTCAGGGTTGACTGCCTAGTCCTGTAAGAAGAGATTTTTACACCCTTTTCTAAGAGATTCCACTGCTGAAGTCGAGATCCAAGAAGTTGAGATTTACTCTTAGGTAACTCCAAATGCCTGACGAGATCATTCAATTTCGACTGAGTAACGAGGTGAGGTTTTCGATGAGCTGAATCAGCAGAACACTCTTCATCATCGGTGAACGTATCATAAGATGGTCCAGGCTGTGGCTCAAAGTCTTTCAAATCCGTTTCTGGCTCTAGAGTATAGGTTTTTGGGTGCACTGGGATTTGCAAAGATTCGTTGTGAGGAACTGGTCTTAGAGCTGAAGGGATATTAGGATACTGAATTGTATGCTTACTTTTGCTAGATAACCCGACGGTGGAAGTCATACAAAAGTAACAATCTGTGAGATGACAGCGAGGTTCGCGCCAAACCATGGGCACAGCAAATGGCATTGATTTACGGGTACCTTTGAGCCATTTGGTCAAGCTACTTTAACAAGTAGTGCAGCAAACTGTTGGAGCCCAATTCTTGTCCTGATCGCCAACTTGGCAATCAAAGTAAAATTTATAAGCAGTTTTAAGAAGCGGAGAAAGGGGTTTTCGTTGCGCTTTTAAAGTCAATTCCCCGCAAACATAGCAGAAGCTATCGGGATGATTTTTACACTCGCGTGGCATAATTAAACAGTAAATAAATGCTCGATATTAATCACAACTCACACTCACGTACTGTAATTCACTTGGAAAAAGCCGGAATTAAAAAATTTCTACCGTTATACACAATTTAAATAAATTGGAAACACAGAATCCCCGCCTAGAGCACCGACAAGTTGACTCTACGATCGCTAGAGATGTACTGAGGGAAGATAAGGATTACAGTGCAGGTCTATAGTAACAAGAGCAATGCAAGTTTAAACCTGTCAAAGCATGAAAATTCCTGGGCAAACCTGTGCGCGCGAGGTATTGAGAGCGCCAGCGTGGTACAGTCAATCTTCCGAACTGTTGCTATATATTTTTATTATTGTTGCTATATATTTTTATTATTGTTGCTATATATTGTTGCTATATATTTTTATTGTTTGGGGGAGGATGAGGGGGGATGGAAGCTAGAATATGTAGAAAATAAGTGAAAAAACTGCGAAAAAAACGGAAAAATCGATTATTTTTAAGGATTTTTTTTACAATTTAAGGGAGCAAATCCCCCCCCCCCAAATCTACCTCCTTGCTACAAATGTTCATGTTTTGGAACTTTTCACCTCTCTAGCCCCTCAGAAGAAACGTAAAGGCTAAACTAATCCTTTTCATCCCTCCAAATTATCGAAAAGTGATAAAAATAGGTGGGGGGGCCTCCCCCGAAAATGGTGGGTGATGGGGGAAAACGGGGGTCATATTCGGATTCAGGAGGTCATTTTACATAAGAATCAGCAGGAATGGTGTCAGGGCCGATTTTCATGCCGACCAGTGTAATCAAAACAAATATTAGGTACACAAAACCAATTAAATGCAACTCAGTTACAATCAAACCTTTTTTGCTATCTAACGCATAGTAAATAGAACTCGTAGATTACTATTAAAAAATAATATTGATTTTTATGATTACATTTGTTGATACGAATATGTAAAGTTATTTAAATTAAAAAACATTTGGTATTGTTTCACAAATTGAAACTTTACTCCGACTAGTTTCGGTTTGTTAGACCATTTTTAAAGGAATGTGATACCAAGTGTTTTTTTTAATTTAAATAACTTTACATATTTTAATATGTGTCACCAAGTGCTAGATGAGAAATTAGTTCAAGAAAAAAAATTGTTGTTAAATTTGTGTACGAGTAATACATTTATTATAAAATAATAAACATCAATTAATATACGTTCCTATATAATTTTGACACTCTGGACAAAAATGGTCGACGTTCATGCAGATTGGACAAATGTAGGGAATGAAGCACATGCTGCAAAAAATAACATTCAATCAATAATTATTATTAAAGGTTGGCTGGAGTGCATACAAAACATACTAATATAAATGTTTCATTTTCTGTGTTCAAACTAGCATTTAGATTAGGGGTGTGCAACCCGCGGTCCGCATGCGGCCGAAGGTGAGTGTGAATGCGGCCCAAGCGCGATTTGCCAAATTCTTTGTATAAGAAAATATGTCATCCGTTTTTTCGTTCTTGTCCAAGTTTTCAGGCTTATCTATATGCGTATAAAATACTTAATATTAAGTTCGAAATACACTGCTTTACTATATTGCTTTACCTTTAGTATATTTCAAACTCCAAAATAGTTCAGTGTTTTGTACGCGTGGCGCATAAAGTAAAATTTCGAGTTTAGAAAAGCAAAGCGGAGTGACCAATCCAGATTTTCAGACTTTTCTAAACTCGAAATTTACTTCATGCTTAATCAAGTTTAAAATTGAACTCATTGAAAAAAGCAAAGATTTTTTGCAATCTAGCATACAATAATCAAAATAAGAAATGATTATAATAAAATGTAAATAGTAAGTAAGTTACGATTCACGAGAGGTGTCCCATGGTTTCCTTGATTTGTAGTGCTTTCTGCACCAATTTATCGTAGTACGAAAATAGTTTTATGTCATCAGATTACGTGTGTCAAAAGAGATAGAAAACTTCATAATATGCCTGCTATTGTTTTTAGATGGATCATGCGAAAACGTATATTCCGGTATGCAGCTTTAAAATTTTAAGGTTAAACGTCACATTTTGACAATGTCTTCGTAAAACTAAATCTGTAAAAACCCAACCACAAATCATTTTAATTAATGTGCACAATCGTTTTAAATGTGAGTTTAAGTGGAATAATTCCAATTTCCACATCTACTAAATAGTTAAGGTATTTACAAAAATAAAAAATGCATTTATGTTGATTTTGTGTAACATCAAATGTTAGTTAAATTGAATGCGCATTCACTAGATTTGACAAATAGTAATCGGATTAGTCTGTTAATTTAGGGAATTTTTGTTTTAAGTATACATACAGGGAATTTTTTATTAGGTATACATATGCATACGCTTTTTTCAAAGAGTTCGATTTGAAGCTTTAAACGAGTGTTTTCCACTCCCAGACTAAGCATGAAGTAAAATTTCGAGTTTAGAAAAGCCTGGAAATTTGGTTTTCAGGCTTTTCTAAACTCGAAATTTTACTTCATGCGCCACGCGTATTAAACACTGAAAGCACTGAAATATTGTGAACGACTAAACTTTGCTTGAAATCAGTTCCTTATATGCGTGGCGCATGAAGTAAAATTTCGAGTTTAGAAAAGCCTGAACATTTGGTTTGGTCGCTGCGCCCTTCGCGCTACGCGACCAAACCAAATCTTCAGGCTTTTCTAAACTCGAAATTTTACTTCATGCTTAACCTGGGAGTGGAAAACACTCGTTTATAGTTCAAATTGACCTCTTTTAAGAAAACAACGAATTTTTAAATATCTACAACACGTAATTGGGATATGTATACTCAAAAGAAAAAATATCACAAGAAATTATGATTTAAAGCTTTTCTAAAATAAAGAACCTTAATATACTCCCTATCTAAACAGTATGACATTGTCATGTAATGGCAACATTTGACACAAATAGGAAAAATCGTTGCAGATATAACTGACGACATACTCTCTAAAAAATGTGAACCACACATTCCACATCAATGAGTCATAGGACATCTCTCCCGAATTCTACTATATATGGTATTTTTAATATTCCGAAATATTAAGAAGTGGCTAAAAATAGAATAACACACCTTTTCTTTTTTGTGAATTCTTGGCAATAATTATTTTAAGAATAATTGAAGTATCCAGTTATATTAACTGAAAAAAATAAAATGTTTCATTTATCCTTTAATATTATTAGTTTGAAATGTTTCACCTAGTGATAAGTGAGATAGATATTCAAGAAATAGATACTTACATTTACTGCCGCATTATAGACTCTATTAAGCACTTTTTATTACTGCTTATGCCAGTTTGCATCCAAATCGATTAACTTAATTAATGAATACTAGTTCTTAAAAATACAAGCGTTTTATTCAAAAATTGTTTACACAATTGCACATTGATGAAAGAAACATGATTAGGATATCTTACATATTTATAAGATACCTATATTCTACAATTTGTACTTAATCAAAGGTTAAACCAATGATTAGTGGATGATTAAAGTTAATCAGTTGGGATGCAAATGGGCCTTAGTCTTATTGCAACTTTAGAAGTCTCTTAGAAGATCTACCAGGTCTGTAATTATGAAACCGGAATTTGCTTATAAATGGCTCTAGTTGTCAATATAGTGACTGTTAAGTCGCGTTTTTGGTACCTTATTCCTGTGTTTACATTTGTCAAAGACTTTTAACTCACAGGAATACACAAGTTTAATCAAAGGTTAAACTACAACTACATATGTTTTCATAGCTTTGAACATGACTGTTTTTGAGCCTAAAAATTATGATTTGCGAACAGCATTGATTTTCTGTTACCATATGAAGAATACTGCTACAGAATCGCATCGAATGCTTGTCGATGCTTACGGTGAGCATGTTCTTGGGAAATTAGTGCTCTAAGTGATTTAAAATATTCAAAAGTGGCAATTTTCATGTGAGAAACCACGAAGGTGAAAGACTACCGAGAAAGTTTAAAGACGCCGCATTGCAAGCATTGTTGGATGAAGATGACGCTCAAACGCAACAACAACTTGCGTATCAGTTAAATGTGACACTAGAAGCCGTCTCCATACGTTTGAAAGCCATAAAGAAGATCCAGGCGGTAGGAAGATGGGTTCCACATAAAAGACAGTGGAAAAACCCAAGTACCAAATACGAAATACTGCTTACCAGGTTCAAAAGAAAATCATTTCTTTATCGGACTGTGACTGGCGATGATATAATTCCGCATGCGGCTTACTTACCAGACTTGGCTCTATCCGATTACTGCTTATTTGCATCAATGGGACACGCACCAGCTGAGCAGCACTTCACTTCTTACAAAAATGTACGAAAATGGCTCGATGATTGGTTTGCCTTAAACGATCAATAATTTTTTTGGTGTGACATCCACAAATTGGCATAGAGATGGGAAACATGTGTAGCTAGCGATGAGCAATACTTTGAATAAAATATTTTGTACCATTTTCATACAATTAATGCGTATTTTCTATTTAAAAATTCCGGTTTCATATTTTCACACCTAGTATGTATGAATAAAGCAATTATTTTACAATTAATTTAGATTTTATTCTTATTGTAATAATAAGGTTTAAATTTACCAGCACAAGCATAAAAACACAGCCTTCAAGTGCGTTTTTATCGAAGGGACGATGTTGATTTCAGTTGTCACGTAATATTGACAATGCGGGCAGGTTAGCACTTGCGGTTTAGGTCCTAAAGGCACAACAGCATACGGAGCTTCATGTTCGAATTTATTGCTTCCCGATGGATTGAAATCAAAGTCTCCCTCATCGCTGGGCACAGAAAGCATTTATATTTACGCACACTGATTTTTGAATGGGATGATTTTTTTTCATGATAGATAGTGACAATTATGACAGTAATTTAAATTTAGAAATGACAGTGTTTTTATTAAAAAGAAGTAATGAAATAATCTACCGTGTGAACGTTGGCTGTGGAAGGCTATAAATAAAAAATTCCCCGATCATCTGAGTTCATTAATTATTATGTTTATCTTGAGAAGTGTTATTTAATAATTATCGAATAAGCATAAAGAAAAAATTTACTAACTTTCTCAAAAGTTTACAAAAACGATAAATTATTTTCTGCTTATTCTTATAAAATGTAAAGTTATTAAAAATAAATCACCAATTTGTGTGCTAAAATTATTTCAGTGATTTTCATATTGATTTGTTTATCAACATGAAAATCACTGAAGTAATTTTAATAGACAAATTTTATGGTGGTTTCTTTTTAATAACTTTGCATTTTATATGAAAAAGCAGAAAATAATTTATCGTTTTTATTAACTTTTAATAACGATTGGTTTTTATAATAGCGTTTAATTTAAAGCTTCGAACGAGTGTTTCCACTCCCAGATTAAGCATAAGGTAAAATTTTGAGTTTAGAAAAGCCTGAACATTTGGTTTGATCGCGTAGCGAAGCGAACATTTTACTACATGCGCTACGCGTATAAAACACTCACATATTGTTAAGTTTAAAATATACCTCTTATGTTTGATCTCACGTTAATCAATTTTCGAAATGTTAATTTATATGTAATTAAATGCGCATTTAAAATATGTAATTATACTTGAAATTAAAAATCCATTCATGTTTTTTTTTAAATGGAACCTTAAATTGTATTCATTTTGTAGTATATATTTACAATACAAAGTTAAAATAACAATACAAAGTTAAAATAAATTACATTTCGCGGATAAAGTATTTTTAGTCTCGGTATTTAAACACTTAATTTATTTATCTTTACTCAAATAAATACGTGTTATTATTTTAAATAATATTCTAAAGCACTTATGTATAAAAAGTTAATTTAAACCCAATTTAAATTAATGAACTTTGTGACGTCACTTCTTTACGGAAGAATCCTTGTACTTACCTTACCACAAAATAGACAACTGTGCCTTGTCCAGATCATTCAGTGAAAACGGGGTGGTTCGTATTAAATTTCAAAAGGGCGCCATGTAATTTTTCTCAAAAGACACAGTGTAAGGTAAATCAAACTAGAACTTAAATTACGAAACATACAGCTCCGACGGTAGCAAGGAAAAAAATACGTCATTAATAAAGCTTTAATTTTAGTTACTATATAAAACATACTAATATAACCCAAGAAATACATTAAAGTATTGACCGAAAAGGTACCATAAAATAATAATTTATAAAAGAACTATGAGTAAATGAAATGACTCCTGTACTATATACACAATTACAACTTGACTTTAATTCCCGTATTGCACTCCAGAATCACATTAGTTCTTACAATATAAAAACAAAAAGCGTTTCGAAATTAAATGTTTGATTGTTGAACTTTTCCAAAATATATTAACTTTCCCAAAATATATTATCCTTACTTCGTTAATACCAATTATAATTTACAACAAAATAATTAGATCATAATTTTGCTTCTCTGTATGAAAATTAATAACCCTGCAATTTTTGTTTTTCTAAATACAGGTAAAAATTAAAACCCCCTCTAATACCATGTCTCAATAATTGATTATCACTAAATTAAATCAATTAAGCTTGACTTAAACTCGACATTACTAGTATATTCTTCCATATATGTAGCATACTCATTCACCCTGTAAATTAGATGAAAATATAAATGCTGTTACTCGCAATTTAAGAGCTAAACAGTAAACCATAAACTAAATTCAATAACGCTTAAATTAAAATGACTTTTGCTTATCTGTATATATTCTCTTTGCATCCGGTTGGGAAACTCTCCTCACTTCCTACACCTCCCGGAACCAGAAACAAGATAATGGGTGAAAAAATCCTTCTCTGCATTCAGAAGATGATCGCACCACCAAAATCCACAACAATACGGGGAGGAAATATACTTCTACATCCGGCCAAGTGTAATGGTAAAACCTTCGATACGAAGAGCCCTTTGGAAATGGTGAAAATTAGTATCACGAAACTAAGCCATTTTATACCTTAGTATAATATAAATACACGCAATACACACAGATTACTAACCTTTCATAGTAGTAACTCCTACAACACAAAGAAGACTTTGTCGCCATTAAGACGCTCTAAAAATCCGGCTTCGTCGACAATCCGTCGATCAACCGCTAACTTTCACAATATCTAACACAAAGCTAACCCTGGATTGATTCAGTTCTGTGGTAGAGCAATCAACCCACTCCGTGGTAATTAACTAAAAATTCGAAATCTAAACTCACAGAACAGATTTGATCTTCACGTGAACAACACAGAAACTGACCATCAAAAATGAACGACAGGAAAACGGCAACCTTCAAAAAAAAAAACGTACTTCCCATAAATTCAACAAAACCGTTCCTTTAACTTTTCAATTTAAATTACGCCGCCATACGAAAAATATATAACCCGATTTGACGTATCGAATTTTCAATACAAAACGAATAATTAACACTAATTATATTGGCAACTCTGCGGCGCTCATTAAGTTGCCTATGGTAAATGTCCATTCCCTAATTTAAATTATTGGGTTGCATACACTACCATTTCCCAATTTTAAATTATAAATCCTAATGCAAAATTTAACCGTTTGACGGTTAACTTTTGGGAAGAATGTAAAAAATCTAGAAAGGTCTTTTATACTCCAAACAAAAACTAAAATATGAAAAATAACTTGATTAAGCAAAAATAAGGTAATTTTGGCCCTAATTTAAAGAGAAAAAATGTTTGTTTATTTAACAAGTTCAATTTGAAGCTATAGTATGTTCAATAAAAAAAATCTCTAGAGGGCCATGATTTTATCTTTTTCTAAATTAAGGTTGGCAACATACTTTAGGAATTGTCATATAAAACGTCAGACATAATAATTATAATGTATAATTTCAGAGTTGCCAACCTACAATTTATTCCATGGCACTCTAGAGGTTTTATTTTATTGAACATACGATACTAAGGAATGATTTTACTCCTTGATTAAGCATGAAGTAAAATTTCGAGTTTAGGATAGCCTGAAAATTAGGTTCAGCTTCGCGAAGCGGAGCTACCAACTCAAATTTTCAAGATTTTCTTAACTTGAAATTTCACTTCATGCGCCACGCGTGTAAAACACTGAAATATTGGGAAAATTAAAATATTCTTGTTTAGCAGTATATTTTGAATTCTGCTTTGGTAGTATATAATCTAGCAGTTTATTTTTAATTTCATAATATTTCAGTGTTTTATAAGCGTATGGAGCATGAAGTAAAATATTAGGTGTAAAAAAGCCTGAAAATTTGGTTTAGACCAAACCAAATTGTCAGGCTTTTCTAAACTCGAAATTTTACTTCGTTCTTAATTAAACAGTGGAAACACTCGTTAGAAACAGATCAAAACAATCCCTGTATTTAATATCCTTAAACTTCTATAAACGTTTTGGGGAAAAGCGGCAGAATTCAAATATTATAGTTGTATTGTTTTAGCCAGAACTTTATTTTTATTTAGCCAATATTTCGCTAAACTATTGTCAGCTTCTTTAGCCCAAGTTAAAACTAAAATTAACAAATACAATGATATTTTTTATAAACAGATAACATAATTAAGAGGAGAAAACATTATACCTATACATAATGAAAAATACTTACATATAACTGGGCTATTTTAGACAAAATCAAAAATTGTCAGATATCGGCGTGAAAAATGTTTGTAAATAAATAATTGTTTAGTATTAAAAATTTAAAAGCTAACGTTATTGATTTCACAATTGGAAATTTGGAAATCAATAAAAGCAAAAGCAAAAGCAAACATTTTTATCTAAGAATTCAGATAACGAGTATGATTCCCAGTTACATAATAAATCAAAGAGGCAATGCTTTAACTTATGGTATTCCGTAATTTCTCTTATGTAGCAAGGTAAGTGATTGTATATTTTTATACATATATGAAAACAACCATTCTCAAATTTTGTAAGTCTATGTTTAGGCAAATTATATTGATGTCCTCTTCGGTTAGGATACTTTGTAGGGTAAAAAACATTATCGAAATATATGCAATGCTTTAGCAGAAACTTGACGCGTTTAAAAACATACAACCCGTATACTGTTAGTATGCTAAAGCTCTTAAATATTCCTCTACATCAAAATTGAATTTGTGTTCAGTATTCCGGCACCAGGTACCCACAGACGCGTTTCGGACTTCAAGGTCCTCTTCAGTGACCTGTATATGCACTTTGTGCATTCGTGTCACTGACGATGCCACTATGAAGCATTAGATGGCGTTAGCTATCGAAATCATTAATAGTTTCCTCTACATGATATTGTTGAATCTGTTTTACTAAGTATTCTAATGGCTTTCTTTTGTTATATGAACACTTTGGTCATATCTTTTGAACTTCCCCATAAGATTATTCCACATCGTAAATGTGATTGTATGTTTGCAAAATAGAATAGTTTCCCTACTTCTATGTTCGTATTGCGCATTAAAACGCGAAGTCCGAAGCAGGCTCTGCTTACCTTCTTCCACACAGAGTCAACATGGGGGACAAACGATAGTGTTTCATCCAAATATATACCTAAACATTTTGCATTATTAGTAAATTGGTATTGATTGTTATTTAGTCTGATGTAATTCGGGGTAGTTAACGATTGGTTGGTCTTGAATAATATACAGGATGTCTTGGATTTATTAAAAATTAAATTATTTTTTACACACCAGGACTCTATAACACTCATACATGTGTTACCAGTATCAATAATATCGACATATGTTTTACCTTCAATTAATACGTTGGTGTCATCAGCATAACATTATTACCTAAATCGTTAGTAAAAATGATAAATAATAGAGGCCCCAGTAGGTTTCCTTGTGGGATACCATTTATTGTAGTTAATGGATCAGATAAAGCATCCTTACCGGTAACGGGATGCTTGATCTTCATATAATGAATGCGATTTGTAAGATACGATGTTATTAACAAATGAGGGATTTCTCTAATTCCATATTGCCATAATTTAGATAATAATATTCCATGATCAATAGTATCAAATGCCTTTGACAAGTCGAGTAAAATTCCACATGACAGATTGTTAAGGATTGTGTTCGTGAATTCATATAGGGCTGTTTCCGTACTTTTCCCTTTCAGAAAACCATGTTGGTGTTTGGATAGTAGTTTACATTTAAGAAAATAGTCTATTAATCTATTATACATGATTTTTTCCAATAGTTTTGATAATGAATCAATTATGTATGCTAATAGGTCTATAATTTTCTGTGATGTTTGAGTCGCTTTTTTGTAAATTGGTGATATAATTGATATTTTCAGTTTGTCGGGATAGATGCCTATTTGGAAAATTGTATTGAAAATGTCAGATAAAGGAGCTGCAATTAGGTTGATACATTTTTTATTATAGTCATGGGAATTTCATCGATATCTGCACTAGAATTATTTGAAAAATTGCAAACTGTCTCAATAATTTCTTGTTCCGTAGTTGGTTGTAAACACATAGAATTTTGTTGAAGTTTAATATTAACTGAGGAATGCGTTTTTCTTAATAATTCACTGTATCCCAGTGAGTTATAAAATGTATTAAATTTGTTAGCTAGTTCGTATGCATTAGGGTGTTCAGGTATTTTATGTGTATTTGTATTTCCAACGATTTCACCTACGACCTGCCATGAAGCTTTTGATTTGTTGTTACTAGTGCGCACTCTGGTTTCGATACGTTTGTTGTTTTCAATTTCAAGAAGTTTATTATAGATTTTCTGTTCGTGTTTGTATAACATTTTATACGAAGGAATATAATTACCTATTATATTTTAAATCGGCAGTTTTCTCTGCTTTATTTTATTTCATCAGATGTATAGGAACGATCCTTTTTCTATTTATTATTTTGCCCGTTCAGCAGAGACAACAGTTAGGAGTTTACTACCAACTGTTGGGGAATTCTCTGATGACCGGATTATTAATCGTAAACGTGTTTGGTATTTTTGCAATCGTACGGAATAGACGAACCAAAGTACCGTTCATTAGTTCATTAGTAGTTTTTATTGGAAAATGTTTGTGGAAATAACCTAAAAATATTTGCAAAAATACATCACATTTTGTATTAGGGCATTGTTCACTATACAACATCGTAAACCATGCATCTTTTATATCGGCTGTAATATTAGAATGCGTAAAGCTTCTGTCTATATGTTATATGTTATGTTTAAAACACTTTGTTTTAAAACAGTGTTTTAAACAGCCGTCGTGTTTTAAATGGTTTTGTTTTATACATGTTTAAATGTTAAATTCGTTTAAAACATGTTTTAAACGTTAATTTTGTTTAAAAAGTTTTTTTTATTGTTTATTAGTTTAAATATATTTTATACTACTTTATTAAAAAAAAATTGTCTACGTTTTCAAATTTTAGTTAAATTGTTGAAGATATTTCAAATTACATTATTAAAAATAAAATGTTATCATAATAAAATATCACAATTATGTGTGAATAAATGTGATTTAAAACGTGTTTAAAACATGTTTAGCCTTATTAATAGAATTGCCTTTAATAACATTATAGTTTAATGCTAATATTAGACGCGCACAAACACGATACTAACATTTTGTATTAATAGAGCAAAATCTACATGTTATCAATCAGTTTTGAAAGAACGATAGAATAAACGTAGCAACATTACATTTTCATGTGTTCTAACTTCATTGTAATCAAGTAATTTAGAAGGTATGTTACACTGTTTTTTTTTATGTTCGTGAAAATGCATTACTTCTGATATATTATTAGATTGAAATTTACTTCTGAGTGTCTCCACTCCCAGACTAAACTCGAAATTTTACTTCATGTGCCACGCGTTTAAAACACTGATTTTAAGTGAAGTTCAAAACATGCTGATAAAGTTTATACATTTATGATTTATTGCATTATTAAATATATTCTAAATAACCCTATTTTGTTATAACAGTTGAGGTTATATATAAAACTTAAACTAGGACTATTAAATTATTGGTTGTAAATTAACAAAAGTAATCTACTAAAACGTTTTACTAATCCGAAAATGTCAATATCATCAATTAGACAATTACAACTTGACTTTAATTTGTGTAGTGCACTCCAGAATCAAATTGGCTCTTACAATATAATATAAAAATGTTTTGAAATTAAATGTTTGCTTGTTGAACTTGTAATAGGTCAGTAGGGGTCATGTGCAAATATTATTTTTGACGAAATTAAATTAAAATATTAATACAAAAATCACCCAAGAAAATATTAAAGAAAAATCAACATTCAGTAAATACGAGAATAACATTAGTCGATCAAAATTTTTTATCTGAAAGAAATAACAAATGCAGCATCGCCTTAAAATAATAAACAAGTACCGGCGCGTGGAGAAATGCTAAGCATACAGAAAGATTCAGTTCAAGGTTTAACCAAGCGCAAACACAACGAATTTGCGAAGTCGGGGGAATTGCGTGACGTCAGGGATGGGTGGTATTTTATAACCATATATGGTCTGCGCGAAATCTTCCATCTCCACGATCGGGTGGGAAACAGAGTTATAAAAGCTGTGTGGAGCGGAAAACAAGGGGAAGAGGCAGTTCGGAGAGTCAAGAAACAGTTCGGAAGAAGAACATCACGAAAAGCACCACAAGTTCCAAATCACAGAGGGAAATAAGAATAACACAACAAAAATCAAAATTATACAACAAATATAAAAACTATACAACAAAAAAGAATACAAAACAGTTAACGGGTGTGGTCGAGCTGTGCGTGGAAAACGGAGGAGTGTTCCCGCTAGTTAATTGCCTGAAAACAATTAACGGGTGTGGTCGTCCCGAGTTAATACCGCAGAGTTATGTTCCCGCTAGTTAAATGCACAAAAACAATTAACGGGTGTGGTCGAGCTGTGCGTGGAAAACGGAGGAGTGTTCCCGCTAGTTAATTGCCTGAAAACAATTAACGGGTGTGGTCGTCCCGAGTTAGTACCGCAGAGTTATGTTCCCGCTAGTTAAATGCACAAAAACAATTGCCGGGTGTGGTCGAGCTGTGCGTGGAAAACGGAGGAGTGTTCCCGCTAGTTAATTGCTGATCACAATTAACGGGTGTGGTCGTCCCGAGTTAGTACTGCAGAGTTATGTTCCCGCTAGTTAAATGCACAAAAACAATTGACGGGTGTGGTCGAGCTGTGCGTGGAAAACGGAGGAGTGTTCCCGCTAGTTAATTGCCTGAAAACAATTAACGGGTGTGGTCGTCCCGAGTTAGTACCGCAGAGTTATGTTCCCGCTAGTTATATGCACAAAAACAATTGACGGGTGTGGTCGAGCTGTGCGTGGAAAACGGAGGAGTGTTCCCGCTAGTTAATTGCCTGAAAACAATTAACGGGTGTGGTCGTCCCGAGTTAATACCGCAGAGTTATGTTCCCGCTAGTTAAATGCACAAAAACAATTAACGGGTGTGGTCGAGCTGTGCGTGGAAAACGGAGGAGTGTTCCCGCTAGTTAATTGCCTGAAAACAATTAACGGGTGTGGTCGTCCCGAGTTAGTACCGCAGAGTTATGTTCCCGCTAGTTAAATGCACAAAAACAATTAACGGGTGTGGTCGAGCTGTGCGTGGAAAACGGAGGAGTGTTCCCGCTAGTTAATTGCTGATCACAATTAACGGGTGTGGTCGTCCCGAGTTAGTACTGCAGAGTTATGTTCCCGCTAGTTAAATGCACAAAAACAATTGACGGGTGTGGTCGAGCTGTGCGTGGAAAACGGAGGAGTGTTCCCGCTAGTTAATTGCCTGAAAACAATAACGGGTGTGGTCGTCCCGAGTTAATACCGCAGAGTTATGTTCCCGCTAGTTAAATGCACAAAAACAATTAACGGGTGTGGTCGAGCTGTGCGTGGAAAACGGAGGAGTGTTCCCGCTAGTTAATTGCCTGAAAACAATTAACGGGTGTGGTCGTCCCGAGTTAGTACCGCAGAGTTATGTTCCCGCTAGTTAAATGCACAAAAACAATTAACGGGTGTGGTCGAGCTGTGCGTGGAAAACGGAGGAGTGTTCCCGCTAGTTAATTGCTGATCACAATTAACGGGTGTGGTCGTCCCGAGTTAGTACTGCAGAGTTATGTTCCCGCTAGTTAAATGCACAAAAACAATTGACGGGTGTGGTCGAGCTGTGCGTGGAAAACGGAGGAGTGTTCCCGCTAGTTAATTGCCTGAAAACAATTAACGGGTGTGGTCGTCCCGAGTTAGTACTGCAGAGTTATGTTCCCGCTAGTTATATGCACAAAAACAATTGACGGGTGTGGTCGAGCTGTGCGTGGAAAACGGAGGAGTGTTCCCGCTAGTTAATTGCTGATCACAATTAACGGGTGTGGTCGTCCCGAGTTAGTACTGCAGAGTTATGTTCCCGCTAGTTAATGATACAAAACAATCAACGGATGACGTCGGGATCTGCTTGCTAATCAGAGGAGTGTTCCCGCTAGTTGGTTGTCTGGTAAGCTCCGAGATGGTTTTTGTGGGTTTCCCATCTCATAATGCAAATGCAGGGGTTATTTAATTTTGCTCCCACAAGTAGAGTCATATACTTTTTGAGTTTAACTAAAATGCACATGGCTTCTAAGTACAAACGAAAATAAAGTATTTCGAGAATATAAATAATTTAAGAAACACAAATTAATTAGAAATGTCATAATTGAGGTCAATAAACTTTGCATCCGTTAAACTCACATCCTGTTTTATTTATTGTCCACACATACTCCTGGTCATTAAAAGGGAAGAAAGACACAGTATTTCGGATAATGCATATTGACACAAACAACGAATCTGTTAAATAAATTAAAAGGGTTACTACATACACAACACAACGTAAATAAAATACAAATTATAAATTTGTATAATACCTAGGGTCGAATCATTACAAACTTTCCCAAAATATATTAACTTTCCTAAAATATATTAACTTTCCCAAAATATATTATCCTTACTTCGTTAATACCAATTAAAATTTACAACAAAATAATTAAATCATAATTCTGCTTCTCTGTATGAAAATAAATAACTCTGCAATTTTTGTTTTTCTAAATACAGGTAAAAATTAAAACCCCCTTTAATACCATGTCTCAATAATTGATTATCACTAAATTAGATCAATTAAGCTTGACTTAAACTCGACATTACTTGTATATTCTTCCATATACAGAGAGTTTTATGTAACACCGAACATACTAAAATGTACTTAATGTTAATTTTCCTATGTTCGATGTGTACTGGGACGCATCAAAGCATTGAGTACGATGTGATTGGCTAGGATTTCAAATGGTAATATAGTCAACCCAATGGACACTCTTCACGTCAAAAATAAATTAAATTTGTCAATTATTATGTCAACCACAATATCTTGTATCATGAATATTTTAGTACAACGGAATGGTTATCAACTTTTATTATATTTTTAATCAGTAAAATACTAGTTAAAGAAGGTAAGAAGATATAAACGCTTCATCAGTAAACAGAATTTTTCGCAAAATTTCGTTGTTTAATTTAACATATTAAATACAATTTTACAAAAATGTTATCGCTTAATGTTGTTATACAGCAACTATTAATGTTGGAATTTGTAGGATCTAAACTTAAATTCTTGTAGAACTCCTACATACAAAGGATTTTTAAATATTAAATGATTTTGCAATAGTAAGGATTAGACACTCTTCGACATAACAGAAATTGTTTAATTTCATCTCTTCCGATAATATCGACGGACTTCTAATGGTAGTCTGATTGAACAGAAATTTTTCAGAAAATAAATCATGGGAATTTCTTGAACTGTTTTCTCCATGGTATAGTATAAGTTTATCAGAATAATCTTTTCCTCCTTTGTATACATTATTGATATATTTAACTCTCCGTTCTTCGTCTACATCTGTTTCAAGTGCTAGAACAGCAAATATAACTTGCTTGCGATAACTGACAGATTTCATTTATTTTTGAAGGGAAGAGTGTAAATTGGGTTGACTATATTACAATTAGAAATCGTAGCCAATCACATCGCACTCAATGCTTTGATGCGTCCCAGTACACATCGAACATAGGAAAATTAACATTGATTACATTTTAGTATGTTCGGTGTTACATAAAACTCTCTGTGTGTAGCATACTCATTCACCAACTAAATTTAATAACGCTTAAATTAAAATGACTTTTGCTTATCTGTATATCTTCTCTTTGCATCCGGTTGGGTACCTCTCCTTACTTCCTACACCTCCCGGAACCAACAACAAGATAATGGGTGGAAAAATCCTTCTCTGCATTTAAAAGATGATCGCACCACCAAAATCCACAACAACACGGGGAGGAAATATACTTCTACATCCGGTCAAGTGTAATGGAAAAACCTTCGATACGAAGAGCCCTTTGGAAATGGTGAAAATTAGTATCACGAAACTAAGCTATTTTATATCTTACTATAATATAAATACACACAATACACACAGATTATTAACCTATTGTAGTACTAACTCCTACAACACAAAGAATACTTTGTCGCCATTAGGACGCTTTGAAAATCCGGCTTCGCCGACAATCCGGTTATCAACCGCTGACTTCCACAATATCTAACACAAAGCTAACCCAGGATTATAAACCCACTCCGTGGTAATTAACTAATAATTCAAAGTCTAAACTCACAGAACGCATTGGATCTTCACGTGAACAACACAGAAAATGACCATCAAAAATAAACGACAAGAAAACCGACAAAAAAACGTACTTCCCATAAATCCAACGAAGACCGTTCCCTTAACTTTTAAATTCAAATAACGCCGCCATACGGTAGCCCAGCAGCTATAGTACGTCACAGTAACGAAAAACCGGTAGTCTATATTCGACGTATCGAAATTTCAATACAAAACGGATAATTAACACTGTTACCGGCACTTTTTAACAAGTTCCGTCAACTGCTATTTTGTATATGTATTCATTATTTCCCAAATGAGTAAAGTTCGCGCCATACATTGATATTATTTAAGTTAGATAGGTTGCCTATCTAGGTGGAATCTCGTCAAATAGCGCCCTCGAACATCAGACAGCTCAACTCAGCTAAAAACTCCTCTCGGCCATCCATGGTAGAACTCTACGGCATCCGCTATTTCCAGTTTCAGGGTTGTCCAAAATATATACGGATTTCCCGGTTATCCCCGAGTTCGCCACATCTGCGAAGGGTCGCAGCTACCTGGAGCCGAGCCGACCGTGCCAGCGAAATGTACGTGCGGGGAACAAGAGAATCGGGCATGACGTCAGAACGTAATAAAAGCGGCAAACACAAAGCCCCCTACGATGTTCACAAATCGTCGCGAAAGGGGCACACGTACGCGAACACCACATACGTCATCGGATAGTTGAGAGGAAGACCATTCCAATGACACTAAACACGAGGGGGTTATTTCAATTTTGTACGCTATAGAAGACGAGCTGTCAGGAGGATTAATTGTTATTAATTAAGATTCAGGCAAGGTTTAGTGTATCCCATATGTATAGGAACTAGAGCAAAAGTTGCGCATTGCAAGTTACTATTTTTTTTTGACCTAAGTCACATTCTCGTTCGACTTATGCTTTCGGAGTTATTAAATTAAAACTCATGAAACCACCATTTTAGCCTCCGATCAACATGTGTGACATATGTACGGATGCATAATTTCATCTCACACATGTTGATCTACTTTATTTTTCAATATTTTTATATTAAATATTTATTCTCATTATTTTTCTGTGGCGAGAAATGGTGGGTACCTGAGAGTCACAGGGGTAGAGGGTTTGTTCTTTTCGATATAAAAGAGCTACCACTGGACCACAGAATTCACTCTGTATCCAGCATCCAAAAGTGTAAGTCGTCTGTAATTCTGTGTAAGTTGTTATTTTTTTATTCTTGTCTTGTTATTTGTTTGTTAATTTATTATTCGTGTTTTTTAATATATTTGTTAAAGTTGAGAGCCATTTTTATTTCAAATCGTATTTTTTTATATAAAATAGAATCAGTGCTTCAGTCGAATTTTCTTAATTAAGAATTGAGCTTGCTAGTCGGTAGTTACTTGGTTGTGAAATAGTTGCTATTTTTAATAACTATTTTAAAGCCGAAGTACCCACCCCGTAACAACACTAATTATATTGGCAACTCTGCGGCGCTCATTAAGTTGCCTATGGTAAATGTCCATTCTCTAATTTAAATTATTGGGTTGCATACACTACCATTTCCGAATTTGAAATTATAAATCCTAATGCGAAATTTAACCATCATAACTCTTGAGAATTATGTAAAAAATCTAGAAAGGTCTTTTATAATCCAGTACAGAAGCTAAAATATGAAAAAAAAACTTGATTAAGCCAAAATAAGGTAATTTTGGCAAAAATTTAAAGAGAAATAAATCTTTGTTTATTTAACGAGTTCAATTTAAAGCTACTAAGGAATGATTTTATTAATTGATTAAGCATGAAGTAAAATTTCGAGTTTAAAATAGCCTGAAAATTAGGTTTAGCTGCGCGAAGAGGAGCGACCAACCCAAATTTTCAAGATTTTCTAAACTTGAAATTTCACTTCATGCGCCACGCGTATAAAACACTGAAATATTGTGAAAATTAAAATATTCTTGTTTAGCACTATATTTTGAACTCTGCTATAATAGTATATAATCTAGCAGTTTATTTTTAATTTCACAATATTTCAGTGTTTTATAAGCGTATGGAGCATGAAGTAAAATTTTAGGTGTAAAACAGCCTGAAAATTTGGTTTAGACCAAACCAAATTTTCAGGCTTTTCTAAACTCGAAATTTTACTTCGTGCCTAATTAAACAGTGGAAACACTCATTCGAAACAAATCAAAACAATCCCTGTATTTAATATCCTTAAACTTCTATAAACTTTTTAGGGAAGAGCGGCAGAATTCAAAAATTATAGTTGTATTGTTTTGGCCAGAACGTTATTTTTATTTAGCCAATAAGTAGGGAGAGATAGCCGATTCTAGAACCTCCTCCTCCTCGCGGAGGAGGAGGTTCTAGAATCGGCTATCTCGTGGGAGGAGGAGGAGGATGAGGAGGACGATGGGGAGGATGAGGAGGAGGTTTTTGAATTTTGGCTAACAAGGAAGAAGAGGGAGTACTTTTCTTATATACTTTTTTTTGTTATTTCTTTTTATTATTTATTTTAGTTTTTAGTTTTTTCCTTATTTTTTTTTAATTACAATGAGGGTGGAAGCTCTTGAATTGCATCGTTAATCATTTTATCCAACACCTTTTCGTTTTCTAAATCCGCTATACGTAAATAGCCCCATGCTAATGTATGATATTTATCATTTAAAATGTATCTTTTGTCGTCTTTTGAATTCAATGCAATTTTGTTTTGAAGTTCTGTAAACATATTATGATAACTGGATCTAAATTTGTACATTTTTTTATAAACTGCACCCCCATTCTCCACTACAGTAATGTAATCATTTACCGTTAAATGTTTTTTTATTACATATTTTTTAACACCTTTAGCTTTTTTAATCGAGCTTGAATTGAGTAAATTCACACAATACGCCTTAGCACCAGTTCCATAAAATGATTCAATGATCTGACCTTTAAATTCGTCTTTCATTTTGCCGATGTAAGATTTATTTGGAATGATGCAATGCTGATTGTCAACTGGATAGTTGGATGTATCAAACTTATCAATATTAATGTTAATATCATCGTATATATTTTCTGTAAAAACTTGAAGAACTAACGAATCTGTATCTGTGTACAATAATGTTACGTTGTTATCGTACTTTCTCTTAAGGAAACTATAGAAAAAATCATACATTACAGTTTTGGATAATTCTAAAATAGAAAATCCTACATACAGTGGTTTTGTGTACTGCACTTTGAGAACACCCATTTCCACAGCGACTAAATAATTACAAAATATTTTTGAAGATTTAAAATTTGGTTTCGATATATAAAATTCTGCACAAGGTTTCCTGAAATGAGAATCCCAATGCGTACATAATTTAATATCAACGCGATTTTCAACATTCTCCATCGTTTTTCCAAATACAACATTATTCATACTTTTGTAATGATTGCGTTCAAATTCATTTTTAGATTGTTCTCTCTTACTAGTATTGAAATCAATATATTTTTGCATCCAATTATCTTGTCTAAATTCTAAAATTCTATGTATCCGTCGCAATTTTAAGCCTTGTGTTAAACATTGTTTTAGATTTTTATAATGAATAATATATTTTTCTTTGTCATATAAGGTAGGAATTAATTTAGAATATTTTGAATTTGGAGGTATTGCCGATTCTGGGCAAAAAGGAAAATCATTATGATAATCCTGCAAAGCGATTGGATATTATAAATCAACTTCTAACACATAACCCATCTCACCATCATCTTCCAGTGATGCGATATCAAACTCGAGAATTTCATTTTGATCAAGCCAGCGAAACTTTCCAACAGGAAGCTTACATCTCATAGCATACCCATACAAATTTGTAGCATCTAAATAAAGAATATATGAAGTTGGTTCAGAACCATTAAAATTTGGTAAAAACTTATTATTTGCTTCAGCTTTTCGTTGAGTGCACATACTTAATCCACCTCTGATACCCTTTTTAAAAAAATGTAACATGTCAATGTCTGTCAATAATTCCAATTTTACATTTGTCATCCTTAACAAAACGTCCCAAGCAAATCCCGGCGCTGTGAAATTGTGTGCAGGGTCGAGTTTGTAGAAATCTAATGACATTTTTCGAAAATTTTCAAATACGTCAACAAGCAACAACACATCAGATGTCAAATAAGTGTTTACGTAATCACGTAATGAATTACAATTAAATACATCCCACAATTTACAAGCTCTTTCATAGTTTTTTCTGGATATTTTTTCATCCGTTAAATGATCATAAAACTCATCCTCACTTAGCAAATGATTGTAATTTAATTTATCAAATGAATTCATAAAACTATAAGGAAAAACGCCTTTCTGCCGTATTAGATTAAATTGTTCATCCTCCTGAAACCTTTTTCTTATTTCAACACACTGATCATTGTCCAAAAGTGATCCCAATGTTTCTAATGATTGTGATAAAAATTTAAATGAATCTACAAACCTTAGTTTTATAAATACTTTTCTCCTTTTTCCGTTACCATTAATATATTCACCAACGTGCACATTTTTTGTAAAAGTTATATACTTTTCTTTGTTTTGTGCAATAACATCAACATCTTCCTTGTTTAATGCAATATTTTTTACAAACATATGACTGTCATAATTTGAAAGATTATGAAAAAATATTGGAATATATTTTGGAATTTTATAATTAATATTGCAAACGGAATGGGCTGGGCCACGAAACTTTCCTGTTAAGTGATCATGATCATATACTTTATCATTTACTGACAATGTTCTTTCGCAAATATGACATACATTTCTTTCATATATTAGTTTTTCTTCCGGTGTTAATGGTAACATTTCTTTACGTACTCCTAAATAATTTTTATAAATAATTTTAATATCGTCTTCTAATTTTTTTACAAATTCTTGTGCGGCATTTTCTCCATTATATATATTAAACTTTGAAAGACTATCATCATATGAACATTTTATGTGGTATGCAAAAGCATAAGGTTCATGACGAAAACATTTAACTGTGTACGGTTTACTCGAATCTGTATAAATAGTATTATTGTTAACATTTACTAACAATGCCTCAAAACAAGCATAAACTACAAAAGGAATTTTCATTTGTTTTTGATCATTTTCAAACTCTAATATATTTCCCAGAACTTCTTCACCCAATTTATTAATTTTTTTACTACAGTTTCGGAAGAACAGCTTTTACATTTCCACAATCTTCTTCTTGATGTCTTTTTAATTCATCTTTTTTAGAAAAATAAATTAAACAACCTTCGCATATAAATTTTTCATGACCATGTAATGATATTTGAGTTCCAATTAAACGCGACAAATTTTTAATCCAGCAATAATGATTCTGATTGTCTATTGAAATATACAACAAGTTTATATGAACTATTTTCTTATTCTTTGATATTCGTAATGGAACGAATTCATAGTCCATTTTATTTTCGTTAAAATATTCATTAGCGCCATAAACGTTTATTGAAATATTATTTTTACCGTCAAATATATTGATATCTTTTATTGTAACTGGAAATTATAAATTTGAAAAGTCACATACTGTTGAATAATGTGGATATGAAGATGGTCTCTGTGCCAGTCCTGTTGGAACCCGAAGTGCTGAAGTTATAGCCCAAGCAAAGCATGCATTGTCGGTATTGTAAACATTGATTACTGCACGTTTTGCCTTTATTGAAGCAGGTAACTCGATGTAACTAGATGCTCTCATTGGATTATATACATTGAAATTAAGTTCAATGCTTGTAATTTGAAATAATGTCTAACCTTAAAAAATAATAATAATAATAATAATAATAACATTAAAAATCACCAAGTTTCTAATTTTACCTGAATCTTTCTCCTGAAATTCTGACATCTTGATTTTAATTTCGTCGAGGAAGTGTGCGTATGTCTCATATAGATTCGTTGCAGTGGTGATAATTTTGTTCGACGTGTTAAACGATTTTATTTCAACATTTTCTTTTGCTGTCAAAAAGTACAATGCAAAGGATTCCATGTTTAATTTAAAATTTCCAATAACCGCCAATTTACTTTCAATGAGGGTAATAATTTTCTCCCTCACTGAAATGGAAAACTTGTGTAAATCAACATAGTGTCCAGGTTCGGTGATTTGGTAACTTGTTATTTTGCCCCCATAAGCTGTAGATATTTCCTCTACTCCATCATCAACAATAATAAATGCATTACTTTTGTGTAAATTAGTTCTCAAATGGGCGGCAAAACATGAGCTATCTACTGTTATGTTACATACATCACATATTCTGTGTTTTGATGTTGATGCAAGTTTTTGTCGTTTATTTGGAATTTCACAAACTTGTTTCGATGTGAATGGATTTTCCAAAGATGTTGATGGAAGTGGATTTACCATTTTGATATCTCCCTGTTGTGCGGATCGGGGTAGAATAAGTTTGATTGTTGGCTTTTCTCCTCTATTGCTTACATATGAGTTTTGCTTGGAAACACACGAGTTTTTTTCGTGTCGTTTTAAGTTGACTCTTCTTGTAAAATTTTTACCACAATATTCGCACAAAAACATGCTTTAAATGTAATAAAAGAGTAAATTGCTTTACACGTCAACACACGATATGATGCTTGGGCCAATACGTTACCTTTATATAGTGAACTTAATCAAGAAAAGGAGGAGGTTTAACTATGAGGAGGGGTAAATTTAATATGACGAGGAACAACACATTCACTCACACATGCACACACTCACACAGAGAAAAAAACATTTTACAACCATTTTAATCCTCTTCTTCATCCATGTCAGTCGATGTGTCCCACACTGATGAAGTAGAAGATGATGAAGATGAACTATCTGTTCGTTTACGTTTTACTGTATGTTTTGTTAGCTCGAATAACGGTGTGAAGAAACAAAATTCACAATAACGTTTTCGTTCTAATATCCATATATGCAATTTGTCTTTTCGAAATAAAATATTCTTTTCGTATTTTATTCTGAATAATTTTGTATTAGGTTCTAAATTGTAATTTTTTTTTCTACACCAACGGCAATATCGGTTTCCCTGTGTATCAATCCAAAATCTTTTTTTAACTAACACTAAAAATGGATTTTGTGGAATGTTCATAATTTTGGAAATATTACCATTAGATTTAATAAAAAATCCACTATATATTTAGGTAATGGATTTAAACTTAAATTTGTGTTCTTATATTTGACAATGCAAAAATTGATTTGATCTATGGAAAAATAGCCGGTTATTTTATATTAATATTATAACCTTATTGTAACGGTCAAAAGTATTGCAATTTAGCTCCGCCTTATAAATTTTCAAAAAGTGTTGCAATTTTTGCCCCGCCTTTTAATTTAACCACACCTTTATGAGTAAAGGTAATTTTTGTCCCACCTTTTAATTTTACCACACCTTTATGAGTAGAAGTTAACTCAAAATCTTTCAAGAGGTGTTTTACTTTAAACCCCTCCTCCTTATACATCCTCCTCGGTTTACAAGCTATTTAAGCACCAACACACTAAGTTGAGAGGAACAAACTGAACAGCGGTTTTAAAGTGAATCATGGGTAAGTAATTTATTTTAAATAAAACAACAATTAAAAAAATATGTTTTGTATTTATAAAGAAACATTTACATTTGTATTACATATATTTTATATATTATATTTTTTTATTACAGACCGCATACAAATCTATAAGGAAATTAGAGAGGAATATTGCAGGAGATTCAACAACAAGCGAGTAAACAAGTTAATACGTACATGTAAATAAGAGAAAATTGAGATTATAATAATTTACAGGTAACCATAATCGAACTGGATGACTCGATACCGCCAATTCCTCTACCCCGGGCAAATATCATCATCCAGAGGTCGGAGTATACGGCCATTATTTGCCCGGAGGATAACGCGCTCGTGTGGTTGCGAATCCATAACCCATTATAATTTAATAAAAGACTAAATATTTATAAAACATTTTTATTTGATATCGATGAATTATGTGAATCATCCAAACCCAACCATTTTACTAAAACTTTATTCTTCATTCTTTTAATAACTTTTTCGACGAGATATACATCCTGATGTTGAACTTTTTTTAATTCTTCCTCATAGAATCCTCCAATTATGTCCTGGTTTTTTTATATCTCGTAGTAGATATGTTCTGGGGTTCGTGTTTTGAACTTTGGATACTGTGAAGATTTCGTTGGACCAATTTGGGGTGTAATTTTTATCAAATGCTTGACGATGTTTGCTAATCCTTACGTGGTCACTAACTTTAAATTTCTTCCTAAATCCATCAAAAACTTTTAAATTACTGTACACAGAATTTAACAATAATTTTTCCTTATTTTTATTTACTTGTTTTGGTTTCATACCAATAGTTCTATGTTTTGTATTATTATATTTATTAATTATATTTTGTAGAATACTAATCCAATTATAATTGCCTTGCATGCTAAATTCCTTCCACATCAGTTCTTTAATAGTTCTATTGTACCGTTCAACAATTGAACCTTTTAAAGATGAAAATGTGCTGTAATGATTAATTCCCTATTTTTCGCATAGTTTTTTAAAATTGTTGTTGTAAAACTCAGTACCATTGTCTGTTTGAATATTTGCAGGTATCTGCCTCTTTTTCAACAATTTTTCCATTTGTAAGGCAACTTCTTTTCCAGTTTTTGTATTTAACGGTAAAGCCCACAGAAATTTAGAAACAGCATTTATAACCATCAATATATATTTGTATCCTTTATTTTCCTTGGCATAAGGTATCATTTCAACTAAATCCGCTTGGTATAAATCATTTAAACTCTTCAATATTACTCGACGTGTACGAAAATGTTTCCGAACTGGGGCGTGAATTTCATCAATTACATCGCGTTTAATGTTGGGTTTCATTAGTATTTTGTTCGATTAATATCTCAATGCAAAACTTCTTATCGACACCTTCTGGAGTCGCTGCAAATCTGCGCTTAATTTGTATTGTATCATTCAATTTAAGGTTTGTTAATTCAGACAATACATACTTTTCATTAATAAATAGAATTACATTTCCCAGGTAATTTGTTTTGAGAACTTTTCCAGCGTATAATGTGTTTTTATATAATATATCACCCCCCTTATTATCAATTGTATAGAATCCATCGGAAGATACGTTTCCGTTGCCGGCAAGTGTCAAAATTAACCTATATCTTCTATCTTTATCTGTTTCATCGAATTTAAAATACCTCTGAATTATCTTGTCTAAATTGTTAGATTTTTTAATATAGCTCGAGACACTATGCCCATGTACATGTTTTCCAAATTTGTCAACAGTCATTGCACCAAAAATAGAATTTCCAAATTTCTCCAAACTCATTTTATACACCGGTTGCTCGTCTGGTGTCTAATGAGATAATAACATATGTTTATTTCAGGAGCCACACTTATATTACTTTATAATGTTTGCTTCCTTCAATTCTTCAATTATTGAAATTATTTCATTTGTATGCGCATTATTGCCAGCACTTTGTGAAGCTAATAATAAGCGTAATCTATCTACAAGTTCATTCGGATTATCCCAATATTGCAATTCTAAGGATGAATTGGGATTAATTTTTTTCTACAAACCGCGTCCAACTTTCCATTTTTTAGTCCACCACACTTTTGGAGGTTGACCATTTAAAATTGGCTTAATAATGTTTACATATTTCAAAGCTTTACTACCAATACGTTTTCCGCTTGGATCATAATTAAATCGCGTCGCAGATGTTTGCTCTAAAATACGTTTATAATTTCGAACATCGTCAGGCTTAAAAGTGTAAGGGTCCTTTTTGAAAAGTAATTCGTATAGACCGGTAGTGCCCTTATATGGCACATCGTTAATAACAACATTTGCTCCATCAAACTTAAGTGCCGCGTTTCCGATATACAAAACACCATCAAATGTTTGACGAACTCCATAACGAGTATCGGATTTATCTCCACGATCTAATTTAAAGTCAATCAAATATGCGCGAGGTATATAATAAAATTGTTTCAGGGTTTGTTGTAGTACTGACGAAGTATTAAGTTCGTCTACCAGTCTATCATGAGCTTCATCTAAACGTGTGGTAGCAGTCCGTAGGACTGTAGCGTCATCATCAGAATCTACGATCTCTTCATCATCATCATCATCATCATCGTCATCATGTGTGAGGTTTCCTGTTCTTGGCGGTGAAGTTTGATAAACTTCTTCAGTGTATCCTGTTGCAGTATCCTCCATCGGTGTTGATATAATAATATCTTTTTTCAAATGCAATTGATGTCTCGGTCTTCTGGGTGTTGATGATGACGTTTTAATGGGCAAATATTCGTTTGTGTACTTTAATTTTCAACGGACGTTTCCTAATAGTTTCCTCAGATGAGGTTACATTGGATTGCGGTGTAGTAAATATTTTTCTGCGTATTTGCGATTTTCTACTTGAACCTAATCCCGTTTCTTTTTCTTTAACTTAACTAGAATCAATAAGAACAAATTCTTCATTGAATTTACTAGCGATTTGTTTCAGTGGTTCACTTAAGGGTAATAACGTTGCGGCAAGATGTTCTTTTGAGTCTGCAATATCTGTTTTTAACGATCGAATTTTATCACGCAAAGCACTACGTGCTTCCACGAGTTGCTTTGAAATGTCTTTATCCATGTTAAGAACGCAAAGTGTCTGTAAACACTGATAACATCTGCATCGTTACAGCGCTTTTTAAATAGTCAAAAATTTATCGAAACCTTTTCGATAACGACCATTCGTTACAGGACAATCTAAATCAATTACGAATGGAGAATAAGGTTGCTTACAACATTCTGTGCAAGTTTCTAGAAATGTATTCAATGTCATGTCACCTATTACGTGATCATTGAAAATATGCTTTAAATTTGTTGCATCTTGCTTAAATATTACCAATAAATTACAATTGTCTCGAACCAATTGCTTTTGAATGGCACTGTAACTTTGGCATATTTTAAAACAATCAACATTTTTGTGTCGACCGTATGAAAAAAATTCCTTAATTACATTATGACCGGTCGGTGGAATATCATCAAATATAACAATGGAATATTCTTTAATATTTTCAGGCGGTCCAAGTGATTCAGCATCCGAAAACTCAAAATAACCACATTCTGGCACGTCTTTTACTATTGATCGTAGATACGCGTATTTATTTTGAAATAATGATTTTGAACACAAGTATATGTTTTTAAAACGTAAACCGTTGGTTACAAGTAATAATGATAGAATTGCATTTGTTTTACCGCAGCCAGAAGGGCCTATAATAAGACCTCTTATGCAATTTCCTCCAAATAGATCACTATGTCGTTTATATCGAAACTCGTTAAGATGAAAATTTATTATTGGTAATGACAAGCAGTGATTTTCAACATTTACCGACATAATAATGCTATAAAAAACCCAACCCTGCGTACAACTTAATTTTTGAAGGGTGAATGAAAAGAAATTGAATTGTCAACAATTATATATTACAAATAATATTAATAATTAAATATAAAAACTAATACTAAATAATAACTATAAAAAAACTAATACTAAATAATAACTATAAAATAATTCCCTGACAGATGGTAACACACATCCAAATGACTAGTAGCGACACACATCAACCACACACGACTAGCAACAGACAATGACCACAAAAGCAGATGTAGCAATCAAACACCTCATTACAATTGTTTGAAAAGAATTAGACTTGAAACAAATTGACAAATTTATAAAATAGTTACAAAAATGTAATGTGCTTTCACAATTAAATTTCTTTTAAACGTTTTTTTAAACTTGTCAATGAATAATGCTCCTCTCGTAGCTGATTTCGTTTTGAAGCTAAGTAATCACTCACGTCAGGGGTGTTAGAATTAGTAAATTGCACAACGAACTCAACCACATCAGGCTTTGAAAAACTATTCAAATTATCGATTATACTATCAATTCTTTCCAATCGATCATCAATGGATGTCATGAAATAGTCTTTGCGAGCTCGCATAGAACGAATTGTTCCTTTATCACAAATGATGACTCGCATAAACTCTTCGAAATTGTTAGTAGTAGTGGTTAAGGGAGGAATCTGGTTGGGTGGTATAAATATCGGTGGAGGAGCGTTAAGATTGGGGTTAGTTGCTCTTACTACATCTGCTGATGAAGATCTTCCAGGTAAAACTGTATTGGTTATTTGCAATTCACGGACAGAAGATCGAACAGCACCGTTATCTTGAGAAAGTGTAATTTCTTGTGATAACCGCACTGATTTAAACAAGCCACCCAGCTCACTGTCTCCCATATCCGAAACTGCAAATCGACCATCAGTATTATTTGCCGACTCGACTTGGCTGGAAGATCTTTGGCACCCACCTGCAGGCCACAATCGCAACGGAGACTGAGTCATCTGAGCTGATTGCTGTGGACCAGGTGTGCTCGATTTTGTCCCTGCAATTAAACAAAAAACATTGCAATTAATAAATATCATTAAATATTACAAAAAATACAGGACTTACCTCTCACGTCATTGGTTGCAAGTGATGCATCAAAACCTGGCTGGGAAACCACCAAGTTTACCAATGACTGAGGAAATGTATAATTTTGCCCAGTCGGTACCGCGACATAATTTTGTCCAGTCGGCATCGCGTAATACGTGGAATCGTTTTGCACGATGACAAACTGGTTTGAGGGTTGAGGTTGTGCAATAATTTGGAATAAGGGTTGTTGTGGTGGTTGGATTTGCATATTTTGTTGGATTTGGAATGAAGGATTTTTTGTTTGCGGTTCGACTAGGTGTATGCTCTGAGGGCGTTGTGGTTGATGTGTGCTGCTGCTGTATTTGTTTTTTTGGCCCTGCTTGGATAATGTCGAAGGTTGGTGGTTAGAAGGCAATCCAACAAGTAACGGCATTGAACACATAGGATTCGTTCGCCCTGTACACAATAATTATGCATTAAAATTATAATTATGAATAGAAAATAATGCATAATAAAATATCTAATCAACCCGGAAATAACCTTTAGTCTTTCGTTCCTTTTTCGCTTTCAACGATCGATCAGGGGCGTGGCATGGGAGGAGCCAAGGAGGGGGCGTGGCAATGGGCGTAACTGGAGGGGGTAATTTTATTTTGACGCCTCCCCGCTGCCGAAGGGGGGGGTGGGGGGTCTATCTTCCCTCTCTCTTTGTGGGAGGAAAGTAGGAGGAGAATAGGAGGAGACTAGGAGGAGATTCCTTCTAACCATCATTCTCTTTTTTTTTCTCTCTTTCTTTTTTGTTAATTTTTCTAGTTGCCGCAATTAAAACAAGTTATATTATAAAAAACATTTTTTATTTCTTAATCATGGATACATTGAATATTTATTAAACAATATACATTGAACAATAACAATAACAGCAATCACAATTTACGATACTCTTGCAAAATAAACAATCCTTCTTCATAGGTGGTGGTCCATCGACATGTGTCATCCAATTAGCCGTGTTGAAATGTTCATTGCATGGCAATCTTCCTTGTAAACATTTCATTGTGCGTATGTGGTCCGGTAATATGGGCCATAAAGTAGCGAGTTCCAACGGTTTCATTCGTTTCAGCAAATAAATTAATGTAGAATTAGTAGCACGTTGATCTTCTAGAAATGGTGTCCCGTCTCTACCGATATATTTTGATAATGCATTGTTAATCCTTCTTAAATAATTAATAACATAATACTTTAAGTTACAAGTATACTGTCGAACTGTTTCCATGTTAACACAGTTGTGAACCAATGCCGTCTGATATTATTTCACTTTCCGACTCAATTATATGCATTCAAGTTTGCTGTACATTTGTTCTTTTTTCTGTTCTACTCCATTTGCTGAAGGTTTTTTCGTCGCAACCTCTTTTATAAAATTGTTTCTTCTTCTTCTTCATCTTGCATGTAATAATTGATAGGATTTGACATTTTATCGTAGATATAATACACATTTGTTAATGCACACATTGTATAATCTGTATCTTTGTGATACATACACTTTGGGTGAGACGCTGACAACTTTATATCCAATGTTTTAATGTCATCAATTGGCCGATCCAATATTTTCTGTAGATATTGTGATTTTTGCTCACCTCTCACATAAATGTTTTTAGCTTTTTTACTAAACACTCGAATAATTTTATCAATTTTATTGAGTGGTACATTTCCACTAGTCCATTCCAAATGGTGGAAATTTGAAGTTAACCAATGTGCTGTTCGACGTTGCTTAGCAGGTAAACAATTTACAGAGTGGGGAGCCTCAAACAAATAATGGCTAATTCGACGTTCGCTATCACAAATAGCCACTTCTTTCGGTAGTAATTTATCATTACTATCGTAAAAACCTTGAATGTCGATTATGATATAGTCCAATGTATCCATAATTTGTTTGTGTACTTCTTAATTCATTCACTTCTTGTACTTGACTGATGTGTAAAGCAAATTACACTACTTTTATAATGACAATCGCCCCTCCTTGTTTTATAGCAACAGGGAATTGCAGCAGGACGGGTAACACCTCTTTTACAACAATTCTTTTACCACTTTTGTTAGTAGTGCATAATAAAACGCCTTATCGTGCAAAATTAAACAGTATGCTGTTGTATTAGCCGGAACTGGTTCTTTTGAAGTAAATTCAGTTTTAGTTTCAACGCCACTTTTGTGAATAGTGTCTGCCTGATACGTACAATCGATTCCTACTAATGGAATTTTTTCTTTAAATTCTGCTGGTGAAAACATTGGTTCACTTTCTGGCACATAGTAGTATGATTGTTGGAATCTGCTATACATATCGTATACAATAGCATATTTATTGTTATCAAAATCAATATTTAAATTATCATACGGAAATCTTGTACCGTTCAAAAATACACTTAGGTTTGTCAACTTTATATTATCAAATAGAGCCATTGAAGACTTCATCTGGCCTTTTCGATTGGTTTGAAAACCGAAAATAATGTATCTTGGCGTTTCAAGTTGTGGCGCCGTCTTTACGGCCCATGTATGTCTTGTTGTTTGCGGCAATGACGGATACTCATGAATCTCCCAACTTCTAAACCATAAATTGATATTTTGATTTTTGTCAGTTAATTTTGTCAAGGCTAACTGTTCTCGTAGACCGACTGCAATTTGAGGTATTCTCCAAATAATTTTATCTATTGTCAATTTTACTTTTTCTTTTTCAGCTTCACTTTGAACAATTACATCGTTATCATCGTTATTCCGAATGAGTACCAACTCTTGTCTACAGTTTAATACAACTTTCTTAAAATCTTCCGCAAATCCTAAAATACTTTTAAGCGGTACACTAATTGCAAAATGTCCATTGTCATCGACTATATCGCAGAAACCTTTTTTCGCAATGTCCCACCCTGCATTTTGTAATTTAATCATTTCATTTTTATTATACGAAAAATATCCTTTCATACATGATGTCACTCACACGTTTCTAACGGAATCCACTTGGACACCATTCATTAAATACCGAAGATCGCTAATCATAAAGCCTGCTGGGTTGTTGACTAATTTTGAATTCTTACTAGCCTCGTTTTTAACATTCCCATCCTCACCAACTTTCCGTAGAGTACCCTCTACATATAAATAACTCTCTCCTGGTAATGTATAATTGTCAGTTTCAGGAACCGTTATCCTAATTTCATCATTATTATCAAAACTTGCCGATCCATAAGGTTGGTATGAATGATACTCGTAACTTACTATTGCATTGTTAGATTTAACTTTGTCGGTAACATTTAAAATGTCCATTATTTTAGTAGTTTATAGCCCAAATCTTTTAAGAATATACGATTTTCTGTTGTTAACTTCTTCACTTTTTTTTAGGCTACTGCACACATTTTTCATATCGCTACCCAATTTATAGGCTGACCGGTTTGCTGTGTTCTTCTTCTTCTTCTTCTTAACAATATGGTTCCTCTTTCGATTCGACGTTTTTGAATTATATAACTTCATCTCATTCAACCTTACGCAAGTGTACTGATAATATCTCCAGTAACAGATAAATATATAGGTAAATGTGGCGATTCTACCATCTTATATCCGGCCGGCACTTTAGGAAAAAAATGATAAAGCACGTGTACCGGTTCACCGTTATTATAAGAACCGCTCACTAAATTGCAATAAATTTGAATTGCATTGACTGTGTGGATATTAATAATATTTTCTGCTTCATAACTTTTCCCATTAGTACTTTCTTATCAAATCCCAATAAGATTCCTATACTTTTTTCAGCTGTAAAATCGATTTCTACATCGGTTTTTATGTGCACTTTCTGAGTATTATTATTACCGCGTATACGGACCAATGCCATATTGTCAATGTCCCCTTCTATTTTAGTCTCTATAAAATCAAAAATATCATCTAAACCGTAAATTCCAACGGGTAATTCTACTATTTTTTTTGTTGTTTCCTAGTTTGTAGTGAAATAAATTATTTGATATGTCAACGTTTGGAATTGAATTGAATGACTCAAAATTGAGTAAAGCCAACTCATATTCTTCATCTTCATCTTTGCTCAAATAAATCGGTGGATTAAAATTGCAACTTAACTCGGAACTGATTCCGGTCAACGTAAACGTAAGCGAATGAGAAGTTTTCACCATTGCGTTTAGTCTTCGACTGATGTTTAAATTGTTTTCTTAATTATTTATTAAAAACATTAAACACAATTGTCCACAATTTAAATCATCGATTGTCTGGTAGCGTTAATAGTTATAGCTTATAACATTATTCTTATCATCTGATCTTAAATATTTTTCAATTTCAATGGAAGGTTTTAAATCACCGATACTGTTAAAGTATTTTACTCTACTGCCACTTTTTTTATAAGCAACCCAATGCGTTCCTTCACTTTCTTTATTGTCTAAATTGATAACTGCACTTTCATTCTTTTAAATTTTTTTCGGTAATGCATTTCTCATATAGACACCTCTAAACGATGGTATTTTCAATAATTTTGCTATTTTTAAAATTTCCAAATTATTTAGAGGTCTTTTATGAAGGAACATTATTTTCAGTTTTTTGAATATTCGGGAAAATATAAACCACATCCTCTTTTATATGGTTTTATATAATAACCAGAACCCACTGATTTGGCTTCCATAGCTCTATTGTGTCGCTCAGCTTCTTTTTGTTGTTCTTTAGCTGATTTTGCACTGTTTACTGCTTTCGCTATAGCGGCTGCCCCTCCTCCAAGGGAACCCAATGCACCTAAAGCTGCAAATAATGGAATCAACGGAAGAAATCCTCCTTGTTTCGGTATAGGAATGACTCTACGTTTTGGAAATTTAATTTTTCTCTTATATTTTTTCAAAACATTATATGCAGCTTTTGTAGCATCAAATACACTTTTATGTTTTCTTCTACTGATAGCGTTTCTGGCCAGTCGAACTGCCTTGTTAAACGTTAAAGTACCACCCCGACTCATTCTTTTGCGATTTCTACCCTTGCTTTTTCTCTTTTTTAGACCCATTCCAAATGAAGTTTTCCCTTTCATTGCTGCTGCAACTCCTGCCGATGCAATCTTTTCTCCGGCACTTGGACCAACCTTCTGAATTATTTTTTTTTTCAGTTTTGAGTAACCTATAATCGGCTATATGCCTTTCTTTTAATTTTTTTGTATTATCGTACACTATATCGTGCTCTTCACAAGCTTCGTCGAGTTCGTTTATTCCTTTATCGCCTCGCGCTAATATCTTTTCTAATTTTGTTCCAGGCCTACAATAATTATATCCAGGTAAATGAATTTCAAAAGGCAGCTTGTTTATTAATTTATTTAGTAGCCCCCGACCGATCCATTTGACAGTTCTTTTACCACTGACGGGATAATAGACATACATTTTATTTTAAAGGTATACAAATAAACTGTGGCAACTTTAAAACTGTTTATTGATTTTTATAATTTAATTTTAACAAACATTTACCACTTCACCTAATACTAACACTTATACTAACTATGTTCTACTTAAACCTTGAGTTATATACATTCTTCCTAAAACTACTTTGTAAACAAAAACTTATCGCTAATTCGATTCTTTTCATTTTTTCTTTGAATCTTAAAGAATCATAATAATATATATGCCATGCACCTTTCCTAGCTTCTTTATACGCAAATTTCCATACATACATATTATGAATAATATTTTTACTTTGACACATTACTACTTTCTTTTTACTTCCCATTATTATAAGAATCTAACATTATATGTTGCATATCAAAATTGAACAATAACTTATCATTACCATAAAGTAACAATTCATCAATCATACAAGCATATTCATTACATTCGCCTTGCATTATTTTCGAAAAACGAGTTTTCATATCCCCATCCAGTTCATTTAATAAACCCAAGCAAGAATAGTAATATTCACTAAACTTAAGATTTTTTAAATATTCCAAACGAGATGAAACAACATCAACCAGTTTCCATAATTCACGAAGACCTTCATACGATAAAAATACATGATTTCCACCGATATCAATTCTTGCAACTTTACGACAATTATTCATTAAACTAAATGAAATGTTTACTCCATTAAAGCTGATTGTTTGATCCGTATCTACATAAAAAAATGTTTGGTTGATATTCACTTTTTGTTCTAAAAATACTGTCCACATCTGTTCATTCAAAGAAATTCCTTGCCCACCCTTACCCAATATTCTAATAACTGGTTCAAGATTAAGATCTATGTCCAAACCTACCGACACCCATTTAGAATTACTTTTATTTAAAAAATACGTATTCGACGACAGCAAATTTTTCATAGCGTTCTTCTTTTGTTTTACAAGTTGATTGTTGTGGTTGGAATCATCGTTGGTATCGTTGATATTCCATGGAACATCAACAGTAGTAGTCTCACCATGATTCGGTAGATTTATATTCGAAAAAGGTTCTTCACCCTCTTCAAAAATTCCCGAGTCATTTGCTGAATTCGCATTATCAATTGGCCCATTATTTTGAATATGTGCTCTAATAATTTGTTTATTACTCGGGTTTTGTCGTTTCACTAAAATTTCACTTCAATCAATAAATTAATTTATTTTCAAAATAATTACAAATACTTACTTATTATTCAATTTATTATTGACAACAACACTAATTAGTGACACAGTTCTGGCAGATGTATTCTTGATAACAACACGTGTACTGTAATAAGTTACACCCATCCGGCAGATCTTATATAGTCCCATAATATTATGTTGGGGGGAGGTTCTGTATATATTTTTACATCACAACGACCTCACATACTTCTCCTCTGAAAAGGACTAACTACTTTATGATTTTCCCGCCTAAAGGAGGTCGTTTACCCACTCATTAGAATCCAATTGAAGGCATTCAATACCTTCAATCATCGATGTTGCTAACAACACTTTAACCGCATTGACAATATTTATTAATAGATTCATATATGACATCTTATGTATTATTCATCAGTCGCCCTTGAACCATCGAGATGAACACATCTTGTCTTGTGCATGGTCCGCCTATAGCGATACAGCGCATAAAAGCTGTAATGTATCGGGTGAAAATCTTAAGGGGGTAAGGGCCCCTTTGGATTTTGATTAGACACATTATTTGTGTTTAATGAATGCTAGACAATACGTTAGACCGTGGACTGTAAGCACTCAAGGGTGATATTTTTAGCAGATTCTATGAACCCTACCTCTTCTATTTGGTGAAAACTATCTTAAAATTATTAAGAGTATATTGCCTCTTTAGAATCAATAAAACCGTAAAGTAACCTCCTCCTCCTCTTCATTTTATGAGGAGGAGGAAAGAAGGTTCTTTGGAGATTCTAGAAAGACACCTCCTCCCTACCAGGAGGTTTCAACTCTTTAATCATTTTGAGGAGTTTCCTCTCAAATGAGGAGGAGGTTCTAGAATCGGCTGTAACCCTCTACTCCAATATTTCGCTGAACTTTTGTCAGCTTCTTCAGGGCAAGTTAAGACTAAAATAAATAAATACAATAATATTTTTTATAAAGAGATAACATAATTAAGAGGAGAAAAAGAGGATACATTATACCTAAACATAATGAAAAATACTTACATATAACTGGGCATTTTTAGATAAAGTTAAAAATTGTCAGATATCGACGTGTAAAATATTTGTATATAAATCATTGTTTGTTATTAAAAATTGAAAAGCTAACGTTATTGATTTTTAAATTTTCAAATGTTGTTTATATTAATTTTAACAAGTATGAAGATTATTTTAGGAAATGTTCTACATTGACCAACAAAATTCTTGTATGAATTTTAAAACGGACACAAATGGCTTACATGCCATTTATTCATACTTGTTAAAATTAAAATTAACAACAATTGGAAATTTGGAAATCAATAACGTTAGCTTTTCAATTTTTAGTTTTTTAGTTTTTGATAACTTGACGGCCAAAACTACTAAATGTAATTTAATATCATTACACATTATTTAAATATTTTTAATAAAACGGTAATTTCATTTAATAAAAAGGGAAAGTCATTTGATAAATAGCATTAAATAACGATTAATAGATTCATTCAACGCAAATAGTGAAATATGTTAATTTTTCATGATAAAAATCAAATGAAAAATCCCGTTATTTAAAGTTAAAATTATGTTTCTGTTATCAATATATTTAATATTTATAACAGAAAATAATTTCGACAAATAGATAGTTATTCAATTTGTTTTTACCAGGGTTGTTATGTTTAAAACACTCTGTTTTAAAACAGTGTTTTAAACAGCCGTCGTGTTTTAAATGGTTTTGTTTTATAATAATAATAATAATAATATTTATTCACGGATCAACCATTTCACAGCAACATATGTACATGTAATATAAAAATATAGGTACAGTAATTTAAAGATAACAATAATAAAAGCCATGCAAATACAATAAATAAATGACAAAAACATATATAAATTGTTTACATCTAGCTACAAAAAATATAACACATTAAAATCACAAACAAAATTAGAATGACATCATAAAATTGAACGAGGACTGAGTCAATATGGTAAAATTGGTATACAATTTCTAAGCATTAACATTTATTTCTTTAAATAAATAATTACGTAATTTACCCAATGTTGTGTGAAATAAATCTATTTGAACTTTGTTGCAGTTGTGAAGTAAACGCCGAGTACCAAATTGCTTTGCATAATCAGTCCTAGAAGCAGGTACGAAGAATGTATAATTAGTTCTGAGTGGTCTAGATGGTACGTGCATTTATATGGCTATTTAACAGTTTATAAGCAAATATCACATCACAACAAAATCGCCTATGCTCTAGTGTGTGCATGTTAAGTTTGTTCAAGACAACAGAGTGGTTATCGTCATAGCCAAATTTGTATGATATGAATTTCGTAAATCTTCTTTGAACTCTTTCGATATTGTTTATGTCCATTAACGTGTAAGGATTCCAGAATATGGAACAATACTCGAGGTTTGAGCGAACTAAAGCCACGTAAAGTTTACTAAGTGTAGCTGGATTTTGAAACTCAGATGAATTTCTTTTTAAAAATCCAAGCATTTGGAAGGCTTTTGATGTTATTAAGTTAATGTGAGTAGAAAAGTTCCAATTGTTAGTTATGGTCACACCTAGGTCCTTTACTGAATTTAATGGCGTGAGGCGCTTATCATTTAGAAAATAATTATTCACAAAATGTGACCTACTTTTATAAAAAGACATTACATTACATTTATCGATATTTAGTTGCATTCTATTTAATGCACACCAGGACTGAAATCTATTAAGATCTTGCTAAAGAAGATGAGATGAATAATTATTTTCCAACGCTGTGAAGATTTTCATGTCATCTGCGAACAACAAGCACTTCGAATGATGAAAACATGTAGTGCTATCATTTATGAAAATATTAAAGAGTAGTGGACCCAAATGTGACCCCTGGGGTACACCAGAAGACACGTGTATTAATGCCGAATTATACATTCCCACTCGAACCCTCTGTGTTCTACCATCCAAATAAGAATGGATCCATTTGAAGAGGGATCCATGTATGCCCAATTTAAGCAGTTTAGACAGCAATATACCGTGATCAACTTTATCGAATGCCTTGGCAAAGTCTGTATATACAGAATCAACTTGTTGACCGTAGGTTCGTGGCCGTTGATAGTCCACGTCGAAATCCATGCTGTTCATTAACTATCAATGGATCAATAATAGGGGATAATTGATGAGATCAGTTTTTCAAATAGTTTTGGAATATGAGATAAAATTGATATTGGCCTATAGTTGTCGATTATGTTTTTAGAACCATTCTTATGGATGGGATTGATAATCGCCTCTTTCCAGTAGGTTGGGAACTCGCCAGTTTTCAAGAAATTATTAAATATAATCCAAAGGGGACGGCATAATGAAAATGAACATTGCTTAATAAATAATGCTGGAAGGCCATCCGAGCCCATGGAATTGTTTTCTTTGAGGCTCGAACGTTCTTGCAGTATATCTGATATTTTAATGTCGGATATAGAATGTAAGATAAATTCAAATTCAAAACTATTTGAATTCGAGAAAATAAGCTTACGCTTCTTATAGTTTGCACACTTTAAACATAATATACAAAATTACGAAAAAACTATTCGTGAAAATGCAAACAGTGTCTTAATTAATAAGACAATTTAAGATGATAAATATCCATTGAAACAACTACTTCCCGTGCAAATACACCTCCGGATATTGAATTATACAATGAAATATTTAAAATCGTATTTAATTTGATTTGTTACAACGCTCTATTAAAGTATATGTAACGTTTAGGTCAAATTCTTTTCAAACCAACTAACAATACAATTTAAAATGAAAGGAGAGATAGCAACAAATTAGAAGTGAAAGGACTTGGATTAAAACTAATGTCTTAGGCCATCTATAGACGCGTTTCGAGATTTATCTCTCTTCAGTATAGCTTTGCTTATGACGTTTAAAAAAAAATTAGGAATAAAATTAAAACAAACTTACTTGGAAAAAGTGTTGTGTGTGGAATGAACAGGTACACAGAAATGGAATGAGTGAAAATGATGGTCGGTATTTATAGGTAAAAAAAGGGGATTATGTCATTAGCAGGCATGAAGAATGTGAGACCTTATTATTTACCTTACGGTACAGTTCAAACAAGATAAATTCAAATTCAAAACTATTTGAATTCGAGAAAATAAGCTTACGCTTCTTATAGTTTACACACTTTAAACATAATATATAAAATTACGAAAAAACTATTCGTGAAAATGCAAACAGTGTCTTAATTAATAAGACAATTTAAGATGATAAATATCCATTGAAACAACTACTTCCCGTGCAAATACACAAATTAAATAAGATTTTAAACATTTCATTGTATAATTCAATATCCGCAGGTGTATTTGCATTTTCATGAATAGTTTTTTCATAATTTTATATATTATATAGAATGTAAATTCAAATGTGTATCGCTAAGACCCGCGTCAATGGAGTTAGTCGAGTCCTTATACACAGAGCCAAAGTATGTAGCGAAATGATTTACGATTTCGTTCTGGTCACTTGTTGTGATTCCATTGTGTTCGAAAGAGTTTGGAAGACCATTTGACTTACGTTTGGACTTTACGTGCTTCCAGAAGAACTGAGTATCATAAGCAACATTGGTTTCGATTTTATGCAAATATTCTTTATGACAAATATCAATGAGAATTTTGCATTCGGATCTTACTTTCCTAAAAGATTCATAATCAGACTCCAGATTCGATTTTTTGAATTGTGTGTGAAGGCGTTTTTTTGAGAGTAATTTACTTTTAAGAGCTGCGCTGAACCATTTTGGGAAACATAAACTTGTTGGATTTTTTATTTCCACTATGGGTACAAATGTTCTGATTGCTTCGTAGAGATAATTATAAAACCCATGTACTTGGTCATTTACGGTTTTATTATTCAAGAAGCTATCCCAACTAAAATTAATTAGGTAGTCGTTTATTCTTGCAAAATCGTATTTCAAATTAGGTTCCCAAATAGATTTCGTAGTACTATTGGCTTTATAGGAAATAGTTAATTCTAATGCAGGATGATGTGAGTCGCATGGTACCAATGGATAAGCAGCTACTGAAACAACGTATTGCTCAATAGCTTCCGTCTGCATAAAAAAGAGATCGAGCAATACGGAATTGGTGTTGGTAATATTATTAATTTGAAACGTATTAATGAACCCATACGTATCTGCGATTAATAGCGCTGCATGATTTGTCGAATCTGTATAAACTCCATGATTCCCTGTTAACCAACTTACATTTGGGAGGTTATAGTCACGCAATATACAAATTTGATGTCCAGGGAGAGTGTCAGCAATGTTTTCAATCGATAAACAATGTTGCTGGTAAGTTGATAGCGACGAGTTGGGTGGAATATATACACTACCCAGTAAAATATTATCTTCGTCGTTACAAATGGAAACGAAAAGCTCTTCATAATGAGTTGACGTAGCGCTAACACTGTGTGACTTAATATGGCGAGCAACAGCGATAAGTGTGCCTCCTCCACACTTTTTGCCCGAGAACACGCAGTTGCGATCACAGCATCAAATATATCATGATCTAACCAGGTCTCACAGAGCACAATTATGTCGTAGTTAAACAATAAAACGGATTTCGTTACAACGGAGAGTTTGGTACGAAGTCCACGTACATTTTGATAAACCTAAAAAATTATTAGGATTTGTGTTTAACTTTTTATGATTTTGGTAGTTGATATTCTCTGTGACTACTTCACGATTTTTATTAGTTTTAAATTTACGTTGGTGGTTTTTAAATTCCCGAATCACAATATTCTCTGGCCATGAACATGAGCATGAAACATGTTTTAAACGTTAGATTCGTTTAAAACATGTTTAAAACGTTGATTTTGTTTAAAAAGTTTTTTTTATTGTCGCAAATTGGTTAAACTATATTTTATACTACTTTATTAAACATTTTTTGATTACGTTTTCAAATTTTAGTTAAATTGTTGAAAATATTTCAAATTACATTATTAAAAATAAATGTTTCTCATAATAAAATATCACAATTATGTGTGGATAAATGTGATTTAACGTGTTTTAAACATGTTTAGCCTTATTAATAGAATTGCCTTTAATATCATTATAGTTTAATGCTAATTAATCTCTACTAGACGCATACAAACACGATACTAACATTTCGTATTAATAGAGCGAAATCTACATGTTATTAGTTAGTTTTGAAATAATGATAGAATGAACATAGCAACATTACATTTTCATGTGTTCTAACTTCATTGTAATCAAGTAATTTAGAAGGTATGTTACACCGTTTTTCTATGTTTGTGAAAATGTATTTCTTCTGATATATTAATAGATTGAAATTTACTAATGAGTGCCTCCACTCCCAGACTGAGCATGAAGTAAAATTTCGAGTTCAGAAAAACCTGAAAATTAGGTTTGGACGCGTAACGCGTAGCGCTACGCGGCCAAACCAAATTTTCAGGCGTTTCTAAACTCGAAATTTTACTTCATGCGCCACGCGTATAAAACACTGATTTCAAGTGAAGTTTAAAACATACTGATAAGGTTTATACAATTATGATTTATTGCATTATTAAATATATTCTAAATAACCCTATTTTGTTATGATAGTTGAGGTTATATACAAGACTTAAACTAGGGCTATTCAATTTTTGGTTGTAAACTAACAATAGTATTCTACTAAAACATTTTACTAATCCGAAAATGTCATCTTTAGAACTGCGTTAAAGCTATATACTAAGGTCTATTAATAAGACTGGTTGTTTAAAACACGATTTAAACAAGTTTTAAACATGTTTTTAATTGTTAATGTTTTAAACACTATCATTGAAAAATACACGTTTTGTAAAAAAAACTGTTTGGTTTAATTAAAATAAAAAAAACGTTTTTTTAACAACTCTGGCTTTTAGAACCTTATAACCCCCGGGCTCGGCATTCACGTAATCCCGCTCAACCCAGGAGTTGTAAGGTTATAAAAACCAAGGTTGTTAAAAAAACGTTTTTTTTTTTTCATTTTAACTAAAACAAACAGTTTTTTTTTTTTACAAAACGTGTATTTTTCTTTGAATAGGCCACAATAAGAAATGCTACAAAGGGGGTGATAAAAGGAAGAGCGAAAGGAGGGTGTATTGTTGGGTCAAGGGATTAAAATTAAATATAATTAAGTTGAATGGACTCCGCTGACTGAATAAATAAATAAACCCGTCAAACGTGTCATAATACTGACAAAATAAAAACAAGTTTGAAAAAGTATTTCGTATCTTCTTCGTGGTGACGTTTTGAAGAACCCGTACAGTTTATTGTTGTCTCCGGGCATTTAGCTGCACCAACGAAAAATCAGTGAAGCAATCACCAAAATTTCACTGATATTATACAGCGAATGTTTTTCTAAGTATACATCTCTGGGTGTGTGCCTTGTAAACTTATAGACATTCGTTGTTTTCAAAAAGCGTTCAATTTTAAGCTTCTAACGAGTGTTTCCACTCCCAGACTAAGCATAAAGTAAAATTTCGAGTTTAGAAAAGCCCCGCGTAGAAAATTTGTTTCGGGTCGCGCAGCGACCCGAAACAAATTTTCACGGCGCTTTTCTAAACTCGAAATTTTACTTTATGCGCCACGCGTATACAACACTGAAATATTGTTAAATTCAAACTATTCTTGTTCAGCAGTATATTTTTAATCCTGCTAAAGCGGTATGTATTTAATACTGATTTAGCAGTATATTTTTTATTTCACAATATTTCAGTGTTTTCTACGCGGGGCTTTTCTAAACTCGAAATTTTACTTCATGCTTAGTCTGGGAGTGGACAACTCGTTCTTAGAAGTTTCAAATTAAAGGATCACTTTAGATTACTAAGTTTATTACCATTTTACAAAGACTACAGCTCGAAGGACCAATCATGATCATCGGAGACCGAAGGACTACAGGGAATCTTTTAATTTTTTACAAGAAAACAACGAATATCTAAAGGTTTACAGCATGGATAGAAAAGAAAACATCCAATTTTGAAAAAATATCGAAGTTGCGTTGGTTTTCAGTGCATTTTTAACTTCACTTTAAATCACTGTTTTATACGCGTGGCGCATGAAGTAAAATTTCGAGTTTAGAAAAACGGGGCTTTTCTAAACTCGAAATTTTACTTCATGCTCAATCTGGGAGTGGAAACACTCGTCAGAAATCTCAATTTGACCTATAAAAAACAATTGCCACAACATTTACATGCATCAGAATGTGTATACTGTAAACGATTAAAATTTAGTAAAATAAAGTTGAAGGGACTCGTCAACTGGATAAATAAATAAACCAGTCAAAAGTGTCATAATACTGACAAAGTAATAACAAGTGGGAAAATCCAAAAAAATGGACATTCATTAAAATGTCCATGACATTACATTTACTATGGTTTGTCTCAAAATTAAGAGGACCACAACAAAAATCAGCCTATCAAATCACGCGACCTCATTGGCTGCCGAAAAAGCAAATTCAAACTGAAGCTAATGATGGACAAGATCGAGTATCTCAAGAATGAAGCAAGCGATTATCAATTAGTTGAAATGTCGAGTTGCTCGAGCATTTTTAAGAATTAATCGGCCTTGTTTATCTCATAAACGTACAGATCTAAGTATACAAGGTGTCCAAAAAGGGTGAGTGCAGAGCGGTACTACGAGGTGGTTAGGTAGGAATTTCCTAGCTCCATCTTTGCAACAGTTTGGTTGCTTTAATGCAAAAGCTTGGTTTCAACAAGAACGAGCCAGGAGTCACACATCGAACCCTGCAATTGAAGCACTAAACAAGCTATTCCCCAATAAACTCATTTCGCGAAGAGATAATGGGTTCATCTAAATATTCAACATTCAAAATGTTTGGATTTGTTTGTGAAGTATGTTGGTATCTATTGAACAGTACTTCGGTCGGTCTATTTTGTACGATTGCAAAAATCCCAAACACGTTCACAAATAACAATCCGGTCATCCAAGAACTCCCCAACAGTTATCAGTAAACTCCCAACTCTTGTCCCTGATGAACGGGTTCAATGTTAACTGACCACCACGCAGTCGAGACGTGAATCCTTTGGACTATTTCTTATGGGGGTACCTTAAAGAAAAGGTACCAAGGACATTGACGCAGTTCAAGGATGATACCGCAGCGGAAATGGCATCGATACCTCAAGCAATGTGTCAACGCGTAGTAGAAAATCTACTCTCAAGATTAGAGTAGTGTCAGAAGCGAAACGGTAGACATTTAGACATCATCATTTTAAGTAAATAATTTTCCAATTATCTGCAATTAAAAAAATCAATAAATTACTTTTTTTTAATTCTTTTATCTTTGATTTATTTTACTTTAAGACTGCACTCACCCTTTTTGGACACCCTGTATTTTGAACATAATATTTCAGCGTTTTGTACGCGTGGTGCATGAAGTAACATTTCGAGTTTAGATAAGCCTGAAAATTTGGGACTAACGATGCTCTTTCGATTGCAATTATCTTAAAAAATAGAAAACTTGGAAAAATGTACGATTTAGAAAAACAAAGTATTTTTTTCTGAAGTACCCTTTCAGATACAAACAAAAATTAAAGTGATACAAACAGGTACTAACGATGCTCTTTCGATTGCAATTTGTTTCATTTAATTATTTTGAAAAATAAAAAACTTAGGGAAAATGTACGGTTTCCAAAAACAAAACATATATTTTTAAAGAACCCTTTGGGGTACAAACGAAAATTAAAGTGGTAGAAACAGGTACTAACGATGCTGTGTCGATTGCAATTTGTTTCATTCGATTATTTTGAAAAATAAAAACTTGGGAAAATGTACGGTTTCCAAGAAAAAAACATTTTTTTCTTAAAAACACTTTGAGGTACAAACGAAAATTAAAGTGGTACAAACAGGTACTAATGATGCTCTTTCGATTGCAATTTGTTTCATTTGATTATTTTGCAAAATAAGAAACTTAGGAAAATGTACGATTTTTTTCTCAAAAACCCTTTAAGCTACTAACGAAAATTAAAGTGGTATATTTTCAAGATATTGGCGTATATTTTGTAGTTAAACAAAGAACTATTATAAAGAATCCAATGTTAGTTTCTTTACGAATTTGAATAATATGATTATACAACACAATATACTGCCCTTTTTAGATTATACCTTACAAAAATTACAGATACCTAATTTTAATCTTGATTGTTGCAACGCAGTAACCTATATATTTTTTGCTCGGCTGTTGCTACTGTAAACTAGATGGCGCACGCATACATTTTTCTGTATTATAGATGATCGTTATCGCATTTATAAATAAATAACCAAACCCACTCACATAAATGATATCGTATCTCGTTCTAAAATATATTAAATTAATATTTTCTTCCACAATCAGTTTAAAAAACAACATTTTATTTGATAAGATTTGTATAGATCGAAGCATGAGAGTACATAACATCAGTGGATAGAGGTCGTCGGCTCTGAGAGTTTGAACTCTTTGGGAGAGCTGGTGGTAGTACGTACACGTGTCGACATGGAACCGTGGAAGTGGGTCAGCTCAAACGGCTGAAACGGCTCAACAACACCGCGTTGCATCACAAACTCCACGACCGTAAAAAAGTAGCTCCGTCTCTCTCTATCTCTCTCTCCGCTCCTCGCCTTCCCTTTGAGTTTACTGTAATCGACTCTCCCGTGTTTTGGGATATTTCCAATATTATCCGAGTTTCATATAGAAAACAGTATCGTAATTTATGTTTTGGTGAAGGATGCTTTAAAAAATTTGGCTATAAAAAAATGATTCGCTGCAATATTTTAATTACTTTAAAACAGAGTTGTTAAAAAAACGTTTTTTTCTTTCATTGTAATTAAAACAAACAGTTTTTTTTCAAAACGTGTTTTTCAATGAAACAATGTTTAAAACTATTTAATTTAATTACACTTTTAACTTTTTTGTATTCACTTTTTAAAAAAGTGAATACAAAAAAGTTAAAAGTGTTATTTAATTAAATAGTTAAAATGTTTTACCAAGTAACCGCCCCCATTACTAAGTGTTTAAAACATTAACAATTAAAAACATGTTTAAAACGTGTTTAAAACATGTTTAAAACGTGTTTTAAAAATAACCAGCCTTCGAACAAGATAAATTCAAATTGAAAACTATTTGAATTCGAGAAAATAAGCTTACGCTTCTTAGAGTTTGCACACTTTAAACATAATATATAATATTACATATACTTTAATCGAGCGTTGTAACAAATCAAATTAAATAAGATTTTAAATATTTCATTGTATAATTCAATATCCGGAGGTGTATTTGCACGGAAAGTAGTTGTTTCAATGGATATTTATCGTCTTAAGTTGTCTTTTATTTAAAACATTGTTTGCATTTTCACGAATAACATTTTCGTAATTTTATATATTATAACCAGCCTTATTAATAGACCTTAGCATACAGCTTTAACACAGTTATAAGGATGATATTAACATTTCGAATTAATAAAACGTTTTAGTAGATTACTATTGTAAGTTTACAACTAATAATTTAATAGCTCTAGCTTAAGTCTTATACATAACCTCAGCTGTCATAACAAAATAGGGTTATTTAGAATTTATTTAATAATGCAATAAATCACAAATGGATAAACTTATCAGTATGTTTTGAACTTCACTTAAAATCAGTGTTTTATACGCGTGGCGCATGAAGTAAAATTTCGAGTTTAGAAAAGCCTGAAAATTTGGTTTGGCCGCGTAGCGCTACGCGCTACGCGACCAAACTAAATTCTTTTCTAAACTCGAAATTTTACTTCATGCTTAGTGTTTGAGTGGAGACATTAGAAGTAAATTTCAATCTAATAATGTATCAGGAGTAATACATTTTCATAAACATGAAAAAAAAACAGTGTAACATACCTTTGAACATGTAGATTTTGCTCTAATAATACGAAATGTTAGTATCGTGTTTGTATGCGTCTAGTAGACATTAATTAGCATTAAAATATAATGATATTAACGGCAATTCTATAAATAAGGCTGAACATGTTTAAAATAAGTTTTAAATCACATTTATGCACACATAATTGTAATATTTTATTATAATATAAAATTTTATTTTTAATAATGTAATTTGAAATATCTTCAACATTTTAACAAAAATTTGAAAAGGTAAACAAAAAATGTGTCATAAAGTAGTATGAAATATAGTTTAACTATTAAATATTGTGTTAATTCCTTTCTTTACTAATTATTTAATTAATTAATTAATTAATCAGTGAAGAAAGGAATTACAACAATAATTAATAGAAAACACTTCACTTAACTAAAAGAAGAATATAGTTTAACAAATTTAATTTTTTTATATAAAATTAACGTTTAAAACATGTCTTAAACGAATTTAACATTTAAAACATGTTTAAACCAAAATCATTTAAAACACGACGGCTGTTTTTAAACATGTTTAAAACACTGTTTTGAAACAAAGTGGGTTAAACATAACAACCCTGCTTTAAAATAGATATCCCAGTAAATCCTATTGCATTATACAGGGTGGGGCATTTAACATTTTTCGCAAATGTTTCGAAATCAAAGCATTTTACGCAGAAATGATCTGAGTGAAAAATAATCGTAATTATGTAATATTGGTTTTAACATAGGTAGCGCTGTTGTCACTAAAACAATGTCAACTCAATTTTTTTTTAACGGGAACCCCTATATTTAATTGCAGATTTAGATTCCTCTTAAAAAAATAAGAATAGTTTATTTAACTCATTTTTTGTCAGCCTGATAGATGGCGCTGTAATCGCGAAAAATGAAAATGTTCTAATGTTCGTGTGATTTGCGGGTAGATTCAATTTGAGATATATTAACTGAAAAAAACAAAGATAGTGTTTCGAAACAGGCAAAAAACTTATTACAAAAGTCAATTTTAATTTTATTCAGTTAAAGAAAGTATCCACAAAACATGCAATATTGGTCAAATTCCAGTAATTTTTTATAAAGTACAATGATGTAATTTTTTAATCTTGAAAATGTTAATGCTGCTTGCTTTGTACGTGCTGATGCTCTAAAAATAAGTGTTTTATTCTGAGACACAAGAACATCTTTAATGTTTCACCTGTCTCGATCACAGCGCCATCTATCAGGCTGATAAAAAAATAAATCTATATTCTTCTTATTTTTTTACGAGGAATCCGAAACTGCAATCAAAAATAGGGGTTTCCTTTAAGAAAAATTGAGTTGACCTTGTTTTAGCGACAACAGCGTCACCTGTGAGAAAACCAATATTACATAATTATGGTTCCCTTCTGTACTTTTATTTTTCACTCAGGTTATTACTGTGTAAAATGTTTTGTTTTTGAAATATTTGCGAAAAATACGTTAAATGCCCCACCCTGTATAAAAAACAAAGATTACTGAATTAGTACGTCATTAATAATAATATAGCAATTTATTAAACACAATTTACGGAGTTACAAATGCGATAAACTTTTGTGGTAGACAGGGAGTAACTTGCATTTTGGAGCCCTTCTGCCCCACCTCTATATATTTTTCATGACTACTTATTCACTTAAACTTTTCTAAAATATAGTTTAGATACATACAGGGATTTTTTTTAAGTATACTTTCATAGTTTCTATATAAACATTTGTAAAATGAAATAACATTAGATCAAACCTGAGAAAAATATTTTAACTTCACCTAAAATCAGTGTTTTATAGGCGTGGCGCATGAAGCGGAGCGACCAATACAAATTTTTAGGCTTTTCTAAACTCGAAATATTTATTTCATGTACCCGGAGTATTAAACACTGTTTTCGTGTGAAGACTTAGAAATATTTATCTTAATAATAACACAAAATAACACAAAATTCTTAAAAATTTTAAAATATTTTTGTTTTCTTCATTCGTTGTTATTTATGGCTAAACTTCTTCATATTGAAGACATTTTTGTAAATATGGCAACAGATACAATATTTAAATGTGTGGCGTAGATAGAGGGGGGGGCGGTTTAAGGGATCAATCCCCCCATCCCATGAGTTTAGAAAAATAGGAGAGTGAAATAAAATTGTCTTGTTCTGTTAACGACAGGGTTGTTAAAAAAACCTTTTATTTTTTCATTGTAATCAAAACAAACGTATTTTTTTTAAAACAAGGTCTTGTTTTTTATTTAAACAACGTTTAAAACAAGAAAAATTACTAAATTCTCATTATTAAAATTAAGATAAATCATTGAATTTTATTAAATTAGATATTCAGTTTTTAAAATATCAATATTGATTAAAATAATACAAATATGTAAAATATTTTTTTGAACACTAAAAAAGACTGTTATTCCTTACTTCACTTTATATTTGTATCGTTAGATGTACAGGGTGGCCCAAATTGGATGTTACTATAGGGTATCTCGGTTATTAGAAGAGATATAAAAAAATCGATGGCGCATCCCGATGCTCTTTTTTAGAGACAAACTCAATGCCGAACACAGAAATTATTTATCCGCTTTTGTTTTCAAGTTATAGCCAAAAATTCAATATTTTCCGTTTTCAATTTTTATTAATATCTCAGTCATTTATTATTTTATCAAGATAAGAATTCTATGTTCTACAGGTATTTTTTTGAGGAGAATCGAATGCAATTTACAGCTTATTTCTATCTTCATTAATAAAAGAAATACAGCCCAAAGTTATATTTTTTGAAATAGAAGTTATAGTTGGCTGTGCTATTAATTTTTTTTAAATTTTTTTTTCCTTTTCATGATGATGATGTTTTATTTGAAATTTATTGATAAATATTATATTTTATTAAATTTTGTAACGGGGTAGTACGACGCGCCGCTAGTAGTACTAAAGCGCTCCGCACGACCCTCCCCGCTTGCGCCACCATCGCATCACAACGCACCGTAATGTCGCACCCCCACGCGATTCCACCACCGTAGAAGGGAGGACCACCCGCTGTGCACCCTATATAACCAGCCGCACCGCTGAGTACCAGCAGAGTTCCACAAGCTCTTAGCTCTAGCAGTTGTCCGAACCCTTGTGTGGTCAGAAGCTGTTATTAGCAACGACTTTTGTGAATTCCTCTACGAGAAAGCCGATCCCTTGTGTGGACAGTTTTGCTCAACAACGTATCCAAAGATTGCTGACTTCAAGGAAGCCGCTCCCCTGTGTGGACAGCCCTTGCTATCAACCGCCTCCAAGGAAGCCGCCCCCCCTGCGTGGACAGCCCTTGCCGCCGATTTACTTACTCCAGCCGCCCCTCACGCCCTAAAGACTCATCGCTCTAATATACATACTTTGTAAATATTCTTGTAAAATAAATAATGTTAACTGAGCCAGCTACAATTTTAAATATTCTTATTAATCGCAGTAGGCATGTTTAATATTAAATTAATAATTGCTGGAATTTTAGTTGGCTTATATTAGGATGTGATAATAATTACAATTATTTCGAAAAAATTAAATGAAAATAAATGGATATTATACCTAGGTTTTGTTTATTGACCAACCAGATTTCAGATATATTTTTGTTAGGTTCTTTGATTATTTGTAATGAAATGACATTGATATATGAATGTCATGTTGCCATTGATTAATTACTTGAAAAAAGTGGGATTAATAAATGAAACCTGTTTCGCCTCGAAATTAATCTCCTCGACAGGGTAATTAAGCACATGGCAACCATCTGTAAACATAACCTCAAATTTATTTTGAAGACAAAAGTCACAATTACAACCAGAGTATCCAACAAATTATCCAACTTTATTAAAAACATCACCAAATCTGGTTGGTCAATACAAAAAAAAAACGATTATAGTAAAGATTGACAGAAAAATTACAATAAATGCTCAAATTGATTGCTATTGTTCAAAATGCATGAGTTACATCTATTTATGACACTTCTACATGTATTATGAATATGAACATGAGATATAGAATTTACAATATTAATGAAATTTTGTCGTAAAATATTGATATTGTTGTTATTTAATTTATATAAACTGTCCTTTATATAGCCCCAAAAAAAGAAGTCCAGCGGTGTTAGGTCCGGAGATCGCGGAGGCCATTTTACCGGTCCATTTGTGCCTAACCATTTTCAAATGGTGTCTTTTTCGAATCGTGTAAGGACGGAATTATTTTTTTTTAGAATACTTAAGGCACGATTTCTTGAAATTCTTTATTCGTCTTCTATTTGCCTACTTGATATTTCTGGATTTTTAATTACAGCCCCAATAACACTAAATCCAGCTTCTTCTGTGTCTAATATATTATATTCTCTGGATCTCGGGATAGTAAAGGAACCGTGGTGGATGAGATTATCGGGCTGTCTTCTCTCCGGATATCGAGTATAATATGTTTCCAATGCAATATTAGAATTACTGTTATATAATAACAACGTTGTTGTTTTTTGTTTTATGTGTAATAGGCATCATTTTATTTACAAACGCAAACGCAGTAGGTTTAATGAGAAATATTTAACATTTAATAAAAATATAATATATCTCAATAAATTGCAAATATAACATCAACATATTATATATCAATAAATAGAGAAAAAAATTACAAATTTATTAATAGCACAGCCAACTATAACTTCTATTTAAAAAATAGAACTTTTGCTGTATCTCTTTTATTAATGAAGATAGAAATAATCTGTATTGCATTCGATTCTCCTTAAAAAAGTACCTCTAGAACATATAATTCTTATCTTGATAAAATAATAAATGACTGAGATATTAATAAAAATCGAATATGGAAAATATTGAATTTTTGGCTATAACTTGAAAACAAAAGACGATAGCTAATTTCTGTTTTCGACATTGAGTTTTCCTCGAAAAAAGAGCTCGAGCATGCGCCATCGATTATTTTCTATCTATTCTAATAACCGAGATTCCCTATAGTAACATCCAATTTGGGCCACCCTGTACATTTCGAGACACAAGGTGCTCAATATCAATAACAAACAGTTTGTTATTGATAATGAGCACCTTGTGTCTCGAAATGTACATCTAACGATAGAATTAAAAAGTGAAGTAAAGAATAACAGTCTTTTTTAGTGTAATAATCACTTCACTGATGTGATTTGATGTTAAGAATATACGTTTTTAGAATACTGCTTTAGTAGAATATTTTGTACTTCACCTAAAATCAGTGTTTTATATGCGTGGAGCATGAAGTAAAATTTCGAGTTTAGAAAAGCCTGAACATTTGGTTTGGTCGTGTAGCGCGACGCGCTACACGGCCAAACCAAATCTTCAGGCTTTTCTAAACTCGAAATTTTACTTCATGCTTAATCTGGGAGTGAAAAACACTCGTTTAAGACTCAAATCAAACTATTTTAAAAAACAAACGATTATCGGAAAAGTTACAGCTCATGCATACATGTATGTATGTTTAAAACAAAAACTCCCAGTATGTTTACCAAATTTTAGTGGTGGCAAATGCAACCGTCAGGGCAGAAAGGGTTAAACTTACAAATAAAATCAGCTCAGATATTTTAAATATAATATTTACTAATTATTAGAGTAATTTGAAATAATGAACGTTTATTTGATTTTAAAATTTATATCTTCTAATAAAAGATAGAATTTTTGATAAAATGTCAACTAACAATTTAATGTAACAAAATTAATTCCGTTTTCAACAAAATCTGCAAAAAAAACATTAAATTTTTGCAAAATGTCTTTATAAATTGGCAGATTTTCTTAACAACATTTCAACATTATCACAAAATGTTCATTACTGATTATAAATCTAGATGTGTTTTTAAGTTGTTTGTCATTTTCAAAAATGCATTTTTACTTTGCTCCATATGTAAAACAAGGTATTGTTTTCGCGAAAATATTCATATCAAAAATTTTAGTAGATATATCCATTTTGAGGTCCACGGAGTTGATTAACACCATTTTTGAAAAATGTCTTCTGTCGTTCTCTAATTTTGTCCTGAAATTCTTTCGCTACGATAAGGTCTAAGCCGATTGAGCTGTTAAGATGACACTATAAACTTAAGCTTTTTATTACAATAGTAGTCTCCGATCAACTTTTAGTGAAAATGCGGAAATCGGAACTGGTAGTTTACTCTTAGCATTTTTTTATTTTTCTTTAATATTGATCATATAAAAAAATCTTGTAGTCGAAAAAATAGCATTTATTGCATATTCACTTTATGTCGGAGCTCTTTTAGTAATTTTATTAATATTGTTTTAAAAATGTGAATTTTACAAATTAATTACTATGAATGAGTGAGCTATTGCTATAAACGTCATTTTTGACCTTGTCATATTAATATTCTGTGGGAAACCGAAAACATAAGTGAGGCTTACGAACAAAGTTTAACAGGAATAAGAAACATTTGTTGAAAAATAAGGGAGGTGAAAGCTCAGGTATCTAACATAGGGAAAAGTACTATGATAGACATCAATTTTATTCAAATCAAATGTCTCCTTAAATCAGTGGCATAGCAATGGCAGGTGGTACCCGGTTACCCCCTCCCTCAGACATACACATTTAAATCATTAAAAAGTACTCACAATTGCAAGTGTTATTTCTATGTTTAAGCAATTTTTCCTTACGTTCCTGCAAATTTCGAAATCATATCAGCAAAATCAAGTCCTTAAGCTAATTTCCTTACAACTACCAGAATGGCTATGCTTTAACTCTTAATTAATTTAATTTTCATAAACTGAACTGAAAGAATATTGAATAAAAATAATACTGTTTTTTAGAAATAAAAAACAAAAAAATTAATTTGTTAAATAAATATTCACTATTTCAAACCACTCTGATAATCAGTAAATATTATATTTAAAATATATGAGCTGATTTTATTTGTCATAATACTGGTTTTTAAAATCTCTTAATTAACTAGGTACATTTGCACAAAACTAAGTATGCTATTAAATTCCTCATTTAAAGTGCTTGTATAATGGCAAATTTGTAAATATCTTGATTAAATAGTTTTTGCATAAAAAATTAAAACGAAATTTTAAATTTGTTTAAATTTGTTTTGAAATTATTTTTTGTCCTAAAATACACAACTTTGCCCTTATTTAACCGACTTTCTGACACCATGTATAATAATGGCAATTTGTATGTACTTAAAATAGGAACCATAAAATGGATTTTTTTGTCGTCTTTTAAATATTTAAGAATTTCATAAAATTCTCACTCTACAAGGGTTAACGTCTGATATATGTTTCTTAATTATTTAAACTAAAATACTAGCTCAACTAGTTTTTCATATACCTTGTCATTTATTTTTAAAGACATTTTGTTATGAGTCTTGAAATAAGAATAAAATAAAATTGTTTCAAGTAAGTAAATCGTTGAAGAATGAAATGTTTGTGGATTTTATTCAATTTTACAAGAAATTATGTTTGCACTAGTTTAATTAATTCACTCGAATATCTTAATTATTTATATTTCTATATGTACTCGTACTTTCAAAGTGCAAACAACGTTTGTATTAAAATTGAATAACTACTAGAGGCCAGTCGAAAACTAATTAGAAATTTTAACTGAAAAAATGAAAGACAACATTAGTTGAACACTTTGCCAATTTATGTCTAATTGTTAAATTAAAAAGACAAAAATTCTATACGTTCTGTAAATCTAAATTCATTAGTTGATTTAACCATAGTAAGAAAACATCTTCTTAAGACTCTTTCAGAATATGCTACAACCAAAAAGACGCCATCGACATTTTTCGAGTTATTTTCAATTGAAAGTCGAAAATGTAGAATTTTATGGCAATATTTAGGGAAATTAAAGTTTAAAACATTGACCTTAATTACAAAACCAGTATCCCTAGCTTCTGGGGTGCCTCAAGAAACCCACTCTGGCCGATTTAGGGATTTACTTTGTTATTATTTTTATTTCCATCTAAATGGAAAATAGAACCACTTTGGTACTCGTTTTTAAAAAACTTTAAAAAAATAAATGTATGAAACAAGATACTAAGTCAAATCCGAAAAACACAATTTTGCGCGACATTCCTGTAAATGTATTGTAGAGATAATTTTAAACAATACTAAGTGCTTTTTAATCTAAATAACTTTACATATTCTAATATGTTTCACCAAGTGTCAGATGAGAAATTAATTTAAGAAAAAAAAAATGAAACAAATACAAATGTTTGCAAAGAAACCTTTAACAATGTGACTAATTTAGTTTTCCAATATTTTTTTATAGAATAAAATAAAATTCAAGACTTAATTGCGCTGCTTTAGCAATGTTTGATATTTTTTTATGAAATAACGATAAAAGTAGTAAAGATTTTATTGAGGCAATCACGAAGTTTGTACTTTCCTTAAAGTATATATATTTTTTTAATATTTTATCCCTAAAAAGGATGTAGTTAAGACGACAATATGCAGAGTTTTTTTACACGTTTAGATAGCGGTCGATTTTCTCTTAAGGTAACATTGCTCGGAGGCCCCCTACCACGGGACATTTAGGGGTCTTAGCTAAGCCGCTGGTGGTGAGTTTTACTTTGCCCATCAATTTATGTCATTATTAATATTTGCACTTTTTTTAACCTGGCTGGTTTCCTTGTGAAGGTTTTAATATTTTAAATACAACTAATTATTGGATGACTAACCAACCTACTTTTCACTAAACAATTAACTGACACAGAACGTCCAAAACATTCGTAAGCTTAGTAAAAACAACAATTTATAATTTCACATGTTGTTCGAAATACACTTTATTGTTTCTTTTGATTCGATTAATGTTTTATCACTTGCGACCTTACAAGCAAGACTTCGAACCATTATTTTTTTCGTTTCGGTTTTCGTTCCGGTTTAATTAAACAAAAATATATCGGGTTGGTTCCGGTTTTCCTTCCGGAATAGATAATGGTTTTCGGCTTAGCTCCGAGTGATTTTTAATTTTTGAAATGTTTATAATTGTATCATTTATTTTCTACTATCGTTTAGAATTATGATAAGCAATTATTTATTGATTTTTGACTAAGATTTTAAACCATTTGAAATATTATTGATTGTCATTAATATAAACTAGAATAATTAAAAACCATTTAAGTATTATTGATCAACGTTCTGTGAAAATATGATTAGGTTTGTTTTAAATTCAGTGATAAAGATCGCTAAAATCTTATTCGTTGATTTTAGCGATCTTTATCTTCTACTAGTTTTTTAAATGCAAGAAACAAACTGTGATTTTTTATTTAAGTATTTCTGCACATGAAACATGAGCAGTATATTTTGTTATGAACGGTGGAGGTTTCTACTTCGTTATACATGTTAATTCAATAAAATAAAACACGTTAACCTTGTTCGTATTATATTATATTGTGTTATACAAACAAAGTTAAAGTGTTTTATTTTATTAGTATATTTTGTGTTTTATACGAGTGCAAATACTAATTGGAAGCTTCAAATTTAACGTTTTTATAAAAGCAACGATACCTGTAAATTTACAATTTATACGTGGGGAAATACCGTGTGTCATATTTTAAGACGCATCATAGGGAATTCCTACGTAAAGAATTGAATTTCAGTTTGTGTCTCTATTATTGAACTTAAATGATCAGAATAAAATTAGAATCATTCGCTTACCTACTAAAATTATTTTCGAGGCTTTATTTTTGTTTTCTGTTTAGTTTTATTTAAAATATAGCTAAATATTCGAAAATAAAATCCTCAAAATTATACGAAAAGTCAGTGTTTGTCATCTAAATACAGACTTATTTAGTATACATTTTGAAAACAGTCTAGTGCCGTGTCAATCAACAATTATTAGAATCGTTTAGAAATTTGAGGACACTGGTTGTATGAACGATGAACATATTGTTAGGAACAAAAAGAGGAAATCTGAAAAAACTATAACAAATGTTTTTGCAAGTAAACCAGTAAATTCAATACTAAGTCCAAAAAAGAAGAAGTCTTCAAATAATCTTTTAAAGTCGAATTCGATTAATACTAACGAGTACTAATTATTACCAAGATTTTTATTTTGATACAAATTGTGTGTTTATAGAAAATGAACATTTTGCATAGACATTTTTAATAATAATTTTATTTCATTAAATTTACAAAAAGATGCCAACGTTCCGGGAACATTCCAGGCTGCGTGATCCACCTTTGGAGAAGAGGACTAAATCTGGTGAATTCGTAAAAAAGACATATCGCCGATTTTAGAGTTAAATTCAGTTTTACGATGACATCTTTTGCTACCTAAACATAAATTATTATTATTTTTTTACTGTAGTTACAAGGTGTATTGATTAAACTCTTTCAAACCAATAAATTTGTTAAATTTTTAATGTTAGTATAAAATTGTGTTTCTTCTTATCAACGTATTCCTAATGCATTTTGAAAATGTCTTCCATTAGTCGGTAATTGTATGTGTGTGTGCCCTAGTAACAGAGAGCATACACGTGGTAGCATGGCGGCGGGAGGAGTGAGTAACAGGATCAATAGAGTGTCCCAGTTGGCGTCGGGCGCGGCCATTGCGGGCGCCGGGACGCCTAGAGCATTGATTGACCTACTGACCCCATTTTGAGCTATTAATAGCTACGGCCTCACGAGCACACACACACACACACACACCTACACACCATCACATCCCTTTCTCTCCGTTTGTGTTTGTACTAAATTTGCCACTTTACTATACGCAACAACACCCACACACTTAACATACACACCCCTGAAATCGTACTCATTAAGCATTTGGGTCGATTTGAATAATTACGACTTTTGCCTTCCGTGTAAAAGTGTGAGAGAGTTACTAACAAGATGGTGAAGAACTTTTTTAGTTGCTTAAGATTCTACTAAATAAGATCTTCTTTAACGAAAATGTAAGTTTTCGTTATAATAAAAAACCTAAACTATTTTGCTCATGATTTAAGTAAAATAGAAGAATTTGATTTATTATTACAATTATAGATGCAAGATCGAACCGAAAGAAAATATAGAAGAGTAAAAAACGTGTTCCATGTTTTGTTTCATTGCAACTTTATAATTAATATAAAAGTTGAGAAATTCATGTCAAGTACTACTTAATAAGTATAAGTACATTTTATATATTTCAAGTAACTAAAATCAAACCAAGTATTAAAATACTAATCATAACCTAAGTAGAAATGATATAAATCACCTTGAAGCAAAGAGCTGAAGTAACTAATAACCAAAATTATAAACAGTTATAAAATTAAAGTCCTATTAAAATCATCAAACAAAATAGAAGAGTGGTTATGTGGATTTATAGCAGGGTTGTCATGTTTAAATCACTTTGTTTTAAAACAGTGATTTAAATATGTTTAAAAACAGCCGTAGTGTTTTAAACGGTTTTGTTTTAAACATGTTTTTAATCTTAAATTTGTTTAAAACATGTTTTAAACGTTAAATTTATTATCTTAAATTTATTAAATTATATTTTATACTACTTTAGTAAGATTTTTTATTTACATTTTTAAATGTTAGCTAAATTGTTGAAGATATTTCAAATTACATTATTAAACATAACATTTTATTACAATAAAATATCACAACTGTGTGTGCATACATGATTTTTAAATACAGGGAATTTTTCTTTCAGGTATACATATGCATACATATATGTAAATTTTACGACATTCGTTTTTTGTCTTAAAGATTTCAGTTTCAATCTTTAAAGGAGAGTTTTCCACTCCCAGACTAAGCTTGAAGTAAAATTTTGAGTTTAGAAAAGCCCAAAAATTTGGATTGGCTGCGTAGCGAAGCGGAGCGGCCAATCCAAATTAGGCTTTTCTAAACTCGAAATTTTACTTCATGTGCCACACGTATAAAACACTGAAATATTGTAATGTTTAAAATATACGGCTTTAGCAATCTAAAATGTAGATGTGAATAAAACGTGAGTCAAATTCTGCGCTGAACAAATTGTTTAAAACAGTGATTAAAGGCAACCCAATTTCTCTACCGTATATTAGTTTGCCTATAATCGTTGTTGCATGTGTGTGTTTTTTGACCTTCACTTTAAATCAGTGTTTTTAAGCGTGGCGCATAAAGTAAAATTTCGAGTTTAGAAAAGCCTAATTTGGATTGGCCGCGTAGCGAAGCGAAGCGGCCAATCCAAATTAGGCTTTTCTAAACTCGAAATTTTACTTCATGCTTTTTCTGGGAGTGAAAAACTCTCGTTTAAAGATTCAAATTGAAATCTTTAAAACAAACAACGAATGTCGTAAAATTTACAGTATATGCATATGTGTATCTGAAAACCGTTTAAAATACGACGGCTGCTTTTAAACATGTTTAAAACACTGTTTTAAAACAAAGTGTTTTAAACATGACAACCCTGCTATAAATCCACATAACCACTCTTCTATTATGTTTTTTAGTTTTAATATGACTTTAACTTTTAAACTGTTTCTAATTTTTGTTATTAGTTACTTATAGCCCTTTGCTTCTAGGTCAGCGGTTCTCAATCTTTTTTGGTGACGGAACCCTTTTGGAAAGCGAAATACTTGACGGAACCCTACAATAAAACAATAGTTTTTAAAAGTGTATTCTTTATTAATAAGCATAATAAAAGTACCATGTAACAGTTACTTGTCACTTACTTACATAACAAGTATAATAATATAAGATATTAAAAAAGAAAGCAAATCTAACTAATAGGAGGTATGAAACTGTTTTTTTATTTTTCATCAATTGGTTGACATCAGGTTTGATAGAGGACAGTTGAAGTCTCATATCAGGTTCGGCGTCCAGTCTATTGTGGTATTTTGTTTTCGTGGCTGCATAGATTGAGAATCCTGTTTCGCACAAATATGTTGTTGAGAACGGGAGAAGAATATTGAGAGCCATTTTGGCAAGCATTGAATATTCATCACGGATTTTGCACCAAAAATCGTTGAGAGGCGTCGAGCGTCGTTTTGAACAGTGACTCCATACTTGTGTCTCGTGACTGTTTCTAAAAGAGATTCATATATCTCGTTTGACATACTTTCGGGCTTTTGTAAGTTGGGTAAAAAAGGATTATTAATCCATGAATTCAGTTTTGTTTTTGTATTCTGTTCTTAGTATAAAAATACTTCTCAAAAGATGCGCGCATCGAAGTGAGATATTGGACTAATTCTTCAAATACATCTTGAAACATTTCCAAGTCGTTATCGATAACAAACTCACTGAGTGACGTAAAGCTTTCTATTTCTCTCTTTCCAATGCAAATAATCCAAAAATCTAATGTTCTCTTGAAGGCAGTTATTTTGTTACAGGCCTGGAACACTGTTGTCTGTTTACCTTGCAATGATAAATTTAATTCGTTCAGTTTTTGAAAGATATACGCCATAAAAGACATTCGGAACAACCAAGTTTTATCATACAAACGGTGTTCCAAATTAAAAGAAGTATCTGAAAGAAACATTTGTAACTCGGCTCTAAGTTCAAATAGTCTTGTTAAAGTTTTACCCCGAGACACTTCTGTATGAAGCAGCAGTGTTTTATGTTTGCTGCCACAATCTTCACACAATAATGAGAGCAATCAGGATTGTAGTGGTCGTGATTTGATAAAATTAATTATTTTTACCGCTTCATCCATAACTATATAATTTCAGATTTGACGGCATTCATCGCCAGTTCTTGTCTATGCAGGATACGATGGCTGGAACTACAATTAGGTGCTATAATTTTTATTCGTGACACTACTTCTGCTGTCATACAAATGTCAATGCAATCGTTCCAACTGAGATTATTTTCCTCAAAAAATATATTTAATAATAAAAAATATAAAAAATAATAATAAAAATTTCTTCTCCGGTAGTGTTTGTGGACAGCGGTGAACACATAAGCATGTCTTCGTCAAAAGAACTTTCATATGGATATCTCACGATAACCAGCAAGATAGCCAGACTCATGTATTTGCAAGGCGAATCGTGTTTTTTGTAGACGTGTAACTAGTTCTTGTTTCACGTAGCTTGCCAGACCATGAATTCGCCGTAAAACAGTATCGTTTGATAGCGACACAGTGCAGCTGCTTTGCAGATTTTTCATCGAGCATACATTTTGTTATGTCTAACACACATGGTTTTATTACATTCTCAGCGATAGTGTGCGCTTCACCTGCTCGTGCAATGCGATAGCTAACTAAATATGATGCCTCTGTGGCCTGTTGATTGATAGTTTGGGTTACATGCATCATAGTGTTTTGACTTCCCAATAACTGTTCTTTTTTACGTACAAAAAAATCTTTATTCTTGTCTTTAGACTTGGGGTGTACAGTTTCTAAATGTCTGCGCAACTTGGCAGGTGCCATGGAACTATTAGGAAGCAGTTTACTACATAACATGCAGAGAGGTGAGCCGTTGGAATCAACAAATCCGAAACTGATATATGATTCATCATACTTCCTTTTTTTTCGCCTTTGAAACCGTGGAACTTAACGTCGTTACATCATCGTCTGGATCGGTAATTGCTGTATAGTCCTCGCGTACTGCTTTTGAACATTCGGCTTCGTTAGAAGATGTTGATGGAACACGTTTAACGCCTTTAACCCAACGTTCCATTCTTCTTCAAAATAATGCACGATCGTTACTGCGTAGAAGAGTTTGGTCCAAAGAATAAATGTACAAAACTGATACAATCAGAATACAGCTGTAGAACAATAAACACTTTGTTTCTAGCAGGTAGGTACTTATCGCTGCGAACGCTAATCGTCGACTGACTAAGTGTCCTAGCCTCGATCTCGAACATTCTCAAAAATACTCGAGTCGGCGCCTTTGATAAATAAAAAGGCCGAAATAAAAATAGAAATAAAAATATGCGGTGTAAACAATCTCGACTTTACGTTTTGAAGTTAGAGCCGAAAGTCGCTTGTTCACAATTATAGCGTCCGCCTCTGAGATTAGGCGGCTTTAATCAAAGCGACTACGCGCTTACAAGTAGATGTCGGCGGTGGCGGCATAGTTAAATTGTACAAGGCGACTAAGCTCGACTGCGCCTCGTGAATCGTGATACGCGGCGTCAGAACGGTCGACCAGAGAGAGGTGTTTTGAATTTTTTTCTAAATTTTTGCGGAACCCCCACAGGGGTATTGCGGACCCCTAGGGTTCCGCGGAACACACTTAGAGTATGGCTGTTCTAGGTGAGTCATATCATTTCTACTTAGGTTATGATTAGTATTTTAATACTTGGTTTGATTTTAGTTACTTGACATGTTTTATCTAGAATACTGGGCAAAATATACAAAATGTACTTATACTATTGTTTAGGTTTTTTATTATAACGAAAATTTACATTTTCGTTAAAGAAGATCTTATTTGGTAGTATCTTAAGCAAATAAAAAAGTTCTTCATCATCTTGTTAGTAACACTCTTACACTTTTACACGGAAGACAAAAGTCGTAATTATTCAAAACACACAATTACTGTATCGTATATTAGGTTGCCTATAATCGTTGTTGCATGTGTGTGTTTTTTGAACTTCACTTTAAATCAGTGTTTTTAAGCGTGACGCATAAAGTAAAATTTCGAGTTTAGAAAAGCCTAATTTGGATTGGCCGCTCCGCTTCGCTACGCAGCCAATCCAAATTTGTAGGCTTTTCTAAACTCGAAATGTTACTTTATGCGCCTGGGAGTCTGGGAGTAATAAACACTCGTTAAATGCCTTAAATTAACCGCTTTAAAACAAGGAATTTCCGCAAATTTGAAAAGCGCTGTAATTATCGGGATATGTATACTCAAAAGAAAAATGCCCTGTATGTTCTGTTTTAAACACATTTTAAACGAGTTTTAAACATGTTTTTAATTGTTAATGTTTTAAACGCGGTTACAATGAAAGAAACGCGTTTTATAAAAATAAACTGTTTGTTTTAATTAAAATGAAAAAAAAACGCCTACAACAACCCTGATTCACAGAGAATATACTAGGCAGCAATACCAGTCAATGATAGCTTAATATCTCTTTGCTAATTGACAAATACATTTTTTCAAATTGGCAATTGCTTGCTTCCTTCTAAGTACCTTATGTGATTTTAAAAGAAAACTCTTATTATAATTTCACTCATACTAATCATTAGTTAAATATTATTAAGTAATTATTAGTGAAATTTAACCAAGTGTTTTCTTTTAAAATCATAGTTAAATATATTTCAGCACGTGAAAGATGAGAAACTTATTCAAGATAGAAATTATGTATTAAACTATGTTTCAATAAGATAAATTTAAATTGAAAACTATTTGAATTCGAGAAAATAAGCTTACGCTTTTTATAGTTTGCACACTTTAAATATAATATATAAAATTACGTAAATGTTATTCGTGAAAATGCAAACAATGTCTTAATTAATAAGACAACTTAAGACGATAAATATCCATTGAAACAACTACTTCCCATGCAAATACACCTCCGGATATTGAATTATACAATGAAATATTTAAAATCTTATTTAATTTGTTTAGATTTAAATAAAACTAGTTTTATATTAAAACTGAATTCATGTAAATATTAAAACAATCTTTAATTATCAGACTAATTGTAAAACACTTTTTAGTTTGTTTATATTAAAAATATTTGACGTACACAAATGTTGCCAGATGCGGCGATTTATCGCCAATTTGGCGATTTGGTGAGTTCATTTGGCGAAAATACAGTGTGGAGCAGAGAAAACGCATGTGTTTCACAGTTGGATAACTGAAACCTGATTATATTAAAAAAATAACTTGCATTCAGTAATAGTACTTTTATTGCATTTTTGAAATCTAATAAATATTATTTAAATCATCATCTTCCGGTCCCACATTGCCTTCAAAGTTAATGACATTTTCAAAAATAATTACAAATAAAGATAAATCACAGTCAACTGATTTAAACCATTCCTTTTTCTGAATCATTATCGGTTCGCCACGGTCCACCACGTAAAATAGTTTGGGAAGCGCTGCTCTAAAGTTTGCCGAAATTTGGAAACATTAATATGTTTACGATAATTTTGTATCTTACTTAACTTTAAATGTAGTCGATTCTTCTACATTTAAATATAGACAAGTTAAGTACCATACAAAATTATCGTAAACATACCGCCACCCATAGGCATAGCAAAAGGGAGCATACAGGACACTTGGTGATCTTTTAAGTCATTTGACTATTTTAGAAATCAAGAATGATCTTGGACAACATCAAAGAAAATCATGAAAATTGACGAATCTTTAAACATCGAAAAGTAATGACTTGTGACACTGACGAAAAACACCAAAATGTATGTAAATTGATGAAAATCATGCAAACTGACGAAATGTATCAATATTTAGATTTTTTCAGCAGTCCTCGAAAATCTAAAAAATTCGATAAAAACAAGCACTTTGTAAATCGAAAAAAATTAAGAAAATTACAGATGCATGTCTATTTCCATTTATTCTGTCTAAATGTAATAAAGTTGACAATAGGAGTAATATTCGCGTATTTTCAGTAAATTTAGCTGATATAGAAAAGTAAACGAATATTCGCCAAATCGAATAAGATTACTACTATTCGGAACATCCCAATACAAACAATACATTTGAAAGCATTAATTCGCAACAAGTCGAATGTACATTTTTTTAAGTGAATTGCTCTTTAAAAATATTTGAATCCTTGCTTTTTTACTATTTTCTTTTGTAGCGACCACTTGTCTAATGCATATGGCAACACTGCGTACAATTGTATATGTTCGTATTCAATTTTTGTAGTAAGATAGAAAAGGAGTTTATATGATTGTTTTGTGTTGTAGGCGTTCACTTTGTGGTACATCTTTAATACACTTTTAAATAAAACACTCTTTACTTTGTTTAACCAGTATATTTGGCACTTAATATGTGACTATAGTTTCGACTTTCTAATAGTCATTATCAAACTAACAACTTTTAGTTTGATAATGACTACTAGATAGTCGAAACTATAGTCACAGATTAAGTGCAAAATATAGTGGTTAAACAAAGTTAAAAGTGTTTTATTTACAAGTGAGTTTATATGAGTATACATGTATGAAAGTATTCAGCTAATATGTTTAATAAATTTTATTTCGTTACTGAACTTAACACCGACACTATATTAATCCTAATTGATTTGTGACCTAAATCCGCACGCTAAATGTTCGTATGAAAGTGAGATTAGCCACAAAATAGTTCTCCAGTTTTTCATGGACGCTCGTGGAATTATCGATTTCCACAGTTTTTTATTATTATTTTTTCACACTTAAGTGGAAGTTTCCATGAATCATTCATTGGTTTTCCAGTTACATCACGCTATTTACTGCAAAGGTAGAGTAGAAAAAATCATCTCGTTTCGTAACCGTGACGTAATCATGGATCGCCGAAAAAAGAAAGGTGAAATAATTTATTTACGCAACGGACCGTGGGCTTTAAATTCTAATCTCGAAAAAGGCTAATACAGAAGGTAATTATTTATGGCGTTTTATGTTAAAAGGTTGCTTTGTAGTAAAAATTAACGAAAAAATGTGTTCGTTCAGTTAAAATCTATTGTCTTATTTTGTACTATTTGAAAGAGATCTGCGATGTTTTGGATCCAGCAATTTAATAATAAGTCAGATACTAAATTGCTAAATTTAAGATATAGCAGATCTCTACATACCTTTGTGAATTTGGGAATACATTTCAAATGAGATAACACAAATTTAGACATGTAATTACAAAAAATAATATTCAGGAAATTTTTCTTTAAGGTATACATCACTATTTTTTTTATATAAATGTTCAGACATTCGTCCTTTTATTAAAAACTTTAAATTTGAAGCTTCAAACGAGTAATTCCAATCCCAGATTAGGCATGAAATAAAATTTCTAGTTTAGAAAAGTCTGAAAATGTTCAGGCTGTCCTAAACTCGAAATTTCACTTCTTGCGCCACGCGTGTAACACAGTAAGTTAAAGTGAAGTTAAAAATATAGTGCTTAAGTTTGGTCTTATTAGCCACCGTTGATCGGCCTTAATCAGTGTAAAGTGCGTACCTGTTCTTATCCCTTCATAACAGTTTATATTATCTCTAGCTTGTTCATTTACTGTCATATACAATGATTTGTCTTAAATGTAAATCGATCATTGACTCCGGTGATAAATTCATACTGTATGAAGTTCGTCGGAACTTAAGTGTCTGAAACTACGTCAAAATCCTAAGCGACGTATCAAATATATCTGCCATGAATGTGAGTAAGGCTTTCAGCAAATACCAAAGCTTATTACATTGATTAATGAACTTAAGGCTGAAATTTATGACTTGAAGGTAAATGCATCTAAGAATGTCTCGAAAGTTGATAACTCAGAAGAAATATTAGCGGAGATCTAAGAACGCTCTAAAAGATCTAGAAATATGATTATTTATGGTTTACCTGAAGAAGGCAAGCCTAAGCATCAACAGTCTGAACTTGATAATACGTTTCTTAAAAAAATGCTCACTAAATTGAATGTTTCCGATCCTCAAGTTGAATCACAACGTTAAGGAAAATTTGATGCGACGAAAAATAACTTACGACCAATAAAACTTCGACTGGGTTCCGCAAATTCTGTTCATGTAATAATTAATCAATTTAAAAAACTTAAAACTGATAGGGAATACTAAAAAATTTCAGCGTCTTTCGATCGCACCCCTCAACAACTTGCTTATTACAAACTAATTAAAAATGAGTTAAACGAACGTGTGGGTAAAGGCGAATCCAACTTAAGGATTAAACATAAGAACGGCATCCCTGTTATTCAAGAGGAAAACCATTAGGCTCCAACAGGTTACTCTTCCCAATCAGTATATTTTACCAAAACGTTCGTGGATTAAAATCCAAAACAAATGAATTTAACAATAATTGCTGTATAATAGGCTCTGATATTGTTTTACTATCGGAAACATGGTTAAATGACTCGGTACTTAGTTGTAAATTATTTCCTGGTTGTTTTAATGTTATTCGCTCAGATCGTAATTTTTTACTAGTTAATCGTTCTAAAGGAGGCGCTGTCCTCTTTGCTTCAAAAAATCACATCTCCGTTACTTTAATTAATACTAGCGAAATTACAAGTACTGTTCATTTTATCGATTGTATATTATGCAGATGTCATTTTGACTCTAGTACTATTATTGTTGAAGTTCTTTATATTCCGCCTGACATTTCTTACAATAATTAAAAATACTAACTTCACATCTAGAAGTGCACTTATTTGACCAAATATGTATACTTATTGGTGATTTTAATCTTCCGTCAACACAGAATGGACACGTGTCTTTAAATTCTAAATCTTCTTGTTTTAAATTTACTTAATATACAACAATATAACAATATTCATAACAAATACAATTCTTTGTTGGATTTAGTCTTGTGTAACCATGACATTGATTTATCCGTTTCACATGCAGAATTGCCTCGTGTCTCAGAGGACAACTTACATTCTGCACTTGAAATCATTTTCTCAAATCATCCCAAAGACGGAGCCTTACCATTTCCCAGTAATGACAACAAACGATTTAATTTCCTAAGAGCTAACTTCATATCCTTGTACAATGAATTTTATAGCGTAGATTGGAGTATACTCAAATCATTTAATGATGTTAATGAAATGGTTACCAAGTTCTACGATATAATATATTCGGTTCTCTACCAACATATCCCCACATATTAATCGGACAAAAATAAGTATCCACCATGGTTTACGTTTGAAATCAAAGCTAACCTAAATTCCAAGGCTTATTATATTATATTTTATTTAAGATTTTAAAAGATTGCGTAATCTAATTAAACGGCAAATTTCTGATACATATTCCTCAATTATACACAACACTAGAGCTAACCTAAAACAAAATCCTTCTGATTTATGGAAGTTCGTCTCTAGCAAGCGTGGTACTACCTGAATCCCTAGTGTGGTACATAATGGCCAGGAAGAATTTACAAATCCTAATGACATAGTTAATGGATTCGCTGACATCTTCAATAGTCATTTTAATCATAATTCAAATCCTATACTGAGCAACGGTTCAACTGTATATCCGCCATTCCTGTTTCATAAAGTTTCATATTATATTTTATTTAAGAATTTAAAAGATTGCGTAATCTAATTAAACGGCAAATTTCTGATACATATTCCTCATTCATACACAACACTAAAGCTAACCTAAAACAAAATCCTTCTGATTTATGGAAGTTCGTCTCTAGCAAGCGTGGTACTACCTGAATCCCTAGTGTGGTACATAATGGCCAGGAAGAATTTACAAATCCTAATGACATAGTTAATGGATTCGCTGACATCTTCAATAGTCATTTTAATCATAATTCAAATCCTATACTGAGCAACGGTTCAACTATATATCCGCCATTCCTGTTTCATAAAGTAGACGAATCCGAATTTATTAAAATTATGTCACGTTTTCCAAAAAAATTCACTGCTGGTGATGATAAAGTACCTAGTTTTTTTAATTCGGGATTGTAGATTCTCCTTTGCTAATCCATTGTGTACAATTTTAAATTACTCAATCACTTCATGCCAGTTTCCCGACCTGTGGAAATGTGCTAGACTATGGCCCGTTTTCAAGAAAGGTGACAAATCTCATATTCATAATTATTGTCCAATTTCGATCCTCTCCAACTTTGCAAAAATCTTTAAAAGTGTGCTGCATAGTGACATATTTAAAGGAGTGGGATCATTTATATCACCATATCAACACGGATTTATGGCTGCTAGATCTACAACAACAAATCTGGCTACAGTACCCCAATATGTAGCTGATTCCCTGGATTCTCGTGGTCAAGTTCATCTACACTGATTTTTCGCGCGCCTTTGACTCAATTGACCATGAGCTTTTAACTCACCGGCTCAGCCTATTGGGTGCTGTCCCTGCGGTCACTAAACTTATTCGATCCTATTTACTAAATCGTTTATGCTGTGTATTTTACAATGGCTTTAAATCCTACAAGTTTTCGCCTTCCACCGGTGTCCCGCAGGGCTCTTGTCTTGGCCCCCTCTTGTTTAATATTTCTTACAACCTAATTTAGATATCATCGCTTATTGGTGCAAGAATATCAATTTAGTACTAAATGTTAACAAATGTTGTGTTGTAAGTTATTCTCGCACCCGCACCTCACGTGAAACAAGTTACTAGACTGATGGTAAGTCTTTATCGAGGTGTACGACTGTCAAAGATTTAGGAATTACATTTGACAGCCAACTCACTTTTAAAAATCATATTGACTCAGTCCGAACAATTTATTCTTCATATTAGTAGCGACTTTACTTATGTTGATTCTATAAAATCTCTATATTCCGCCCTTGTATTGAGTAAGTTGGAATATAATAGTTTAATCTGGTATTCTATTTATGCTAGTCACTCACTTTTGTTGGATCGCATCCACCGTCGATTTTTAAAATTTCTCTCGTTTAAACTTGACCGTACTTATCCACCAATTGGAACTTCTCAAGATGAACTTCTTCAGCGTCACGAACTGGAATCCCTCGCCGACAGAAGAAATTTGCAATGTGCGACCTTTATGAAGAAACTTTTAGATGGGAAAATTGACTGTCCAGAAATAATGTCCCTGTGAATGTGCTGTGACATTTTTATTTGGAATCATTATTTTATTTTATTTGTAATCACTACTGCATTTATTTACATTTACATTTATTTTTGCTGTTTTTTTCTGTTATTCAGATTTTTGTCCTGTAATCGGGTCATCCTGTTGGATAAATAAAGATATTATTATTATTATTATCACATGTTTATTAATTTTAAAAACGTTTATATGAAATATATGAAAGTATACTCAAAAGAAAAAATCCCTGTATTAGTTTTGAATTATATAGGTGAATAAAAATTGTAGAATAAAATAAGTCAAAGAAATACAGAACTTCAATTTTACAATTGTATGTATTTAGGTCACTGATAACATTCTCATATTTCAATAAAATTGTTATATATTGAAAGGTTTTATTTAAAAATGTACTTCACATTTTTTTTACATTCAATGCTTTTCTTTTGCAGCTGGCAAGCACATTTTAATATTGTCTAAACTCGTTATTCTCAATCTCACGATATTATTAGCAATGATCGCAATATGTGAACAAATCTACACGCAAAATGCAATTACTTAACGACTATAAATTAGAAATTATACGGTACTGATGGCCATATGTTACATCATATACATTACTAGTAATTTGTAAATTTTTTGCAGGATGTAACATTGTATTGAATGTATTGTGTTAAATATTACGTATAAAAAAATATTGGAACTATTGTCATAACATTGTGTACAAAACTTTTTTAATTTTATACGTACATCTATATGTTTGATGGAAAAATCAATATGGAAGCAACTTGAATTGGATGAAATGTCCATTATGTACTTAAAAATAAACATATATGTATGTTTACTTTTAAGTAAATCTATATATAAAATAAAAACAAAATACATTATATTTAAATCTTTAATTTGGTTGGCGTTAACTTTGTGGTCCATCTTCATAACAATTTAATTAAAACACTTAACTTTGTATACATTATATTTGGTGTATTTCAATTAATAAACAAGGGGGTAGGTATGCATATATTAATTTAGGTAAGTGGTGGTAAGTAGGGCTTTTGGGCACGACTTGCTAGTCGAAAATAGTGCCTTAAAACCCTTCGCACACAAATTGCCTACAACATTTTATGTATGAGCCGTATTTTGCGTATTTTCTACAATCAGGGTTGTTAAAAAACGCTTATTTTCATTTTAATTTAAACAAACATCTTTTTTTCATTTTAATTAAAACAAACAGGTTTCTTTATAAAACGTGTTTTTTTTTTGCAATGAAATAGCGTTTAAAACATTAACAATTAAAAACATGTTTAAAACACGTTTAAAACGTGTTTAAAACAGAACATAGAGGGCATTTTTCTTTTGAGTATACATATCCCGATAATTACTGCGTTTTTTGCGGTTAATTTGAGGCTTTTAACGAGTGTTTTCCACTCCCAGACTAAGCATGAAGTAAAATTTCGAGTTTAGAAAAGCCTAAGAATTTGATTGGCCGCGTAGCGAAGCGGAGCGGCCAATCCAAATTAGGCTTTTCTAAACTCGAAATTTTACTTCATGCGCCACGCTTCAAACACTGATTTAAAGTTAAGTTCAAAAAACACACACATGCAACAACGATTATAGGCAACCTAATATACGGTAGAGTAATTAGGTTGCCTATAATGACTGTTTTGAACAATTTGTTTTTGTTCACCACTTTTTATTCACATCTACATATTAGACTGCTACAGCCGTATATTTTAAACTTTACGATATTTCAGTGTTTTATACGTGTGGCGCATGAAGTAACATTTCGAGTTTAGAAAAGCCTAATTTGGATTGGCCGCGTAGCGAAGCGGAGCGGCCAATCCAAATTTTTAGGCTTTTCTAAACTCGAAATTTTACTTTATGCTTAGTCTGGGAGTGGAAAACCCTCGTTTAAAGATTCAAATTGAAATCTTTAAAACAAACAACGAATGTCATAAAATTTACAGTGTATGCATATGTATACTTGAAAGAAAAATTCCCTGTATTTAAAAATCAAATTTTTATTGTAATAAAATGTTATGTTTAATAATGTAATTTGAAATATCTTCAACAATTTGGCTAACATTTAAAAACGTAAATAAAAAATCTTAATAAAGTAGTATAAAATATAATTGAACAAATCTAAGATAATAAATTTAACGTTTAAAACATGTTTCAAACAAATTTAAGATATAAACATGTTTAAAACAAAACCTTTTAAAACACGACGGCTGTTTTTAAACATGTTTAAAACACTGTTTTAAAACAAAGTGTTTTAAACAACCCTGGCTACAATATACATAAAATAAGGTCTTTTGCATACATTTTTAACATCAAACACATGTAAATAAATAAAATGTTCATTAAACAACGTTTATTTTGCATTTCTGAAACCCGTTTAGTCGAGACTTTTTCAAAGAATTAACACATCTCAACAAAAAATTGAACCATTGAGGATACATAAACTAAAAAGAAAAAATCCCTGTATAAAAAACTAGTTAAACTTTTCGTTGAAAAATGTTAAATTTGTTCAAATTTTGTGACTGAAAAATAAGTTCGTTTTTTTTAAGTCATATTTTGTTCTCAGTTTCCTGTTATTTTACTTTAAATAGTTGATATGATAAAGTAAAATAAGAAGAAACTGAGAACAAAATACAACTTAAAAAAAACTAACTGATTATTCAGTTATAAAATTCGAACAAATTTAACATTTTTCAACGAAAAGTTCAACTAGTTTTTTATACAGGGATATTTTCTTTTTAGTTTATGTATCTTCAATGGTTCAAGGAGCTTCTAACGCGTGTTTCCAATCCTTGATTTAGCATAAAGTAAAATTTCGAGTTTAGAAAAGCTTGACAATTTGGATTGGTGGCGTAGCGGAGCGGAGCGACTAAGCCAAATTTTCAGGTTTTCCCAAACTCGAAATTTTACTTCATGCTCCACGCGTATAAAACACTGATTTCAAGTGAAGTTTAAAATATACTGTTTATGTTTGATCTAACATCAATAAATTTTACAAACGTGTATTTTTTGTAAGCAATTATCTTAGGGATATGATTTTATTTTCAGTTTCTGAATAAAAGCCAAAATGAATACTCTTCTAACTTTTATAATTTGAAGAATTATGAAGAAATTTTGCGCTTGCGTCAAAGAAAATCTCTACAAAAATACATCGTACAAACGAACTAGCTTTTTTCTGGTAAAGGTTAGCGTTATTTTTCTTTGTATCATAAAGTTTTAGCGAGTGAAAAAATAAAAATAACGATTTTATAATCAACTATTCCATATTTTTTAGCTTGTTGTTATGGCTTCATTCAATAAATTTTACTATACGACCATTGAGTAATTAATTACGTACTCAGTGGTACGACTAATATTCGCGTATTACATTCAATTTAATAAATATGAATATTACTAAAACTATTTGCTTTAATATTCTAACCTATCACGAATGATCGAATTTTGAAATTTTATATACAGAGAGTTTTATGTAACACCGAACATGCTAAAATGTACTCAATGTTAATTTTCCTATGTTCGATGTGTACTGGGACGCATCAAAGCATTGAGTGCGATGTGATTGGCTACGATTTCTAATTGTAATATAGTCAACCCAATGTACACTCTTCCCTTCAAAAATAATTGAATCTGTCAGTTATCTCAAGCAAGTAATATTTGCTGTTCTGGCATTTAAAACAGACTCAGAAGAAAAACGGATAGTTGGACAATGTATACAAAGGAGGAGAAGATTTTTCTGGTAAACTTATACCATGGAGAAAACAGTTCAAGAAATTCCCATGAATCATTTACTGTAAAATTTTCTGATTGACTAATACCATTTATTTCAACCATTTTGAACCTTATAAAACAGTTTGTTTCGATAAATTTTATGAGCGAGGAGTTAGAAGTCCGTCGATATTATTGGAAGAGATGAAATTAAACAATCTATGTTATGTCGAAAAGTATCCAATAATATCCTTACTATTGCAAAATCATTTAATATTCAAAAATTGTCTGTACATAAGAGTTCTACGAGAATTTAAGTTTAGGTCCTACAAATTCCAACATTATTAGTTGCCGTATGATAAAATTGCGCGATAAAATATTTGTAATATTATATTTAATATGCTAAATTAAACAACGAAATGTTGCGAAAAATTGTGTTTACTGATGAAGCGTTTATATCTTCTTACCTATTTTAATTGGTATTTCACTGATTAAAAATATAACAAAAGTTGATAAGCATTCCGTTGAACTAAAATATTCAAAATACAACATATTGTGGTTGATATAATAATTGACAAATTAAATTTATTTTTGACAGCAAGAGTTGGGTTGACTATATTACCATTAGAAATCGTAGCCAATCACATCGTACTCAATGCTTTGATGCGTCCCAGTATACATCGAACACAGGAAAATTTACATTGAGTACATTCTAGCATGTTCGGTGTTACATAAAACTCTCTGTATATTCGGTTTTTTTTTTATTGGCCAACCAGATTTGGCATTTATTTTTCATAGGTTATTTGATTATTTGGGTGTTCCTACTGTTTATCATGTAAGGACATTCATATATAAACGCCATGTTAATTATTTGACAGAAAATTGGTAGTAAAATGCCGAAAGTAATGTTCTGCCACTTAATTAATATTAATGATAAGATAATTAAGCACATGGCAACCATGTGAAAAATATAACCTCAAATTTATTTTGAAGGCAAAGGTTAGAATTACAACCAGAGTATCCAAAAAATATCCAACATTACAAAAAATCACCAGATCTGGTTGGTTTATAAAAAAACCGATTATACTAGTAATGAATCATTTCTTTATTAAAATTTAAATATTTAAGCTTTAATAATAGAAGTTTTTAACGATTAAATATTTATAATGGAAACGCGTGTTTTTGAAGGGTTTTTTCATTAAATAAATGCATAATTAAATAGATCAGATGGAACGAACATGTTCATTACAAAACTTGAATGAAAAATTCATGAACACTGATAAAATGTTGGTGCTTTCGCTTTAATTGTATTCACTACAATACATAAGTTCAGATTAATTAACATAATTCACTTATGAATGTAAAATATCTTTACCTACGCCCTATCTAGTAACCGCATCATACCACACTGTCATCTTGACAAGTATGATTAACATTACGTACACATGCACGTAATAGCTTTAACAAGTACATTACGTGCTGACAGCTGATTGCTTACCGTACAACCAAATGACATTTCTTTGATGTACAGCGAGTTTTTCTTTAAAGTATACGTATTTAAAATTCAGCTTCTTTTCTTTAAATCTTTAGTTATTCGTTGTTTTTTTTAAGAGTTCAATTCAAAGCTTTAAACGAGTGTTTTGCATTCCCAGACTAAGCAGGAAGTAAAATTTCGAGTTTAGAAAAGCCCCGTGAAAATTTGTCGAGGGTCGCGCAGGGCTTTTCTAAACTCAAAATTTTAATTCATGCGCCACGCGTATAAAACACTAAAATATTGTGAACTCTATGTATATTTGAACCTCACTTGAAATCAGTGTTTTATACGCGTGGCGCATGAAGTAAAATTTCGAGTTTAGAAAAGCCCAGAAAATTTGTCTCAGGTCACTGCGCGACAAATTTTCACGGGGCTTTTCTAAACTCGAAATTTTACTTCATGCTTAGTCTGGGAGTGGAAAACACTCGTTTAAAGCTTCGAATTGAAATCTTTTAAAAAACAACGAATGTCGGAAAATGTACAACTTTATTTCTTGTGTATTGATCAAGTAGTCATTTAGTTTTCATCATTGTCATGGTACTATTAAAAATTATTACAATAAATAAGTTGTTCTTTCATGCTCATTGTTTATTTTGTTAGGGCGTAGGTGAAGTATGGTACGTTTCTTGAGTGGTATGGCAATTACATACTTGCGGAATACTGCACTCGCCGCTGTGCGGCTCGTGCGCAACATGTCCGCTCATATGTAATATGCTGCATACCACTCTCGTTACGTAATATACTAAAACATAACTATTCTACAAATAATTAAGACAAAATACAAGAAAAAAACTGTGATGTGCCCAGTGGCAGGTTATCCATAAGGGCTGCTGGGCTGCTGTTTTTAGAAGCGATCAACTTTATGTTTCAAATGAGTGTTTTCACTACTTGATTATGGATGAAGTAAAATTTAGGATTAAGAAAACCCTGAAAATTTGGTTTAGTCTCTTCTAAACTCGAAAGTTTACTTCATACGCCACGCGTATTAAGTACTGAAATATTGTAAAATTTAAAACAGCAGTATATTTTTTCAGTAATAAAAATAAACTGCAAAAGCAGGATTAAAAGTAAAATGCTAAACAAGAATAGTTTGAATTTCACAATACAACAGTTTCATTTGCCTGGCGCATGAAGTAAAATTTCGAGTTTAGAAAAGCTTGAAAATTGGATTTGTTTTAGCGACTAAAACAAATTGCATCGCAAACAAATTGCATTCGCATCGTGATATGTATATTTAAAAGAAACATGTCGTCTGTATATTGTCTGCAGCCCTACCAATAAAAATGTTCACGAGCCGCCACTGAATGTGGCAAACATATTACTTTTCCCACAGCTATTTTCACATAGAAAATGTTCTAAATATTTAGAAAAATGATCTTCAAAATATTCTGTATCAAAAGACCTACTACAATTTATATAGAAAAAGTATTCAAAATTTAATTGAGGCACCTAGAAGCAAAGGGGTGTAAGTGCCAATTTGAAATAATTGGAATACATGCAAAAGGTACAGTTTATTGTTTTTTTTTTGTTTTGTTTTGTTTGTTTGGCATAGGTTCTAGCCATTCAGCCACTAACGATGATTGTATTAATTAATTTAACATATATTTGGACGTCACGACACATTCACACCACACCCAGGGACACGACGAGAAATTATTTTTAAATAAAGTCTTCCCCGTGCACGGGAATCGAACCCGAGTTTGTGGCTCGCCGAGCGATACAGCCCGACGACGTTACCGCTCGGCCACCACCTGCCCCAGTTTATTGTTAATCAGCAAAAATATACAGAGCTATTATTGATTAAATCCACATAACCATGCTGCTGTTTTGTTTGCAGACTTTAATATAACTTGAATTTTATAACTGGATTTCTCATTTTTTTACACTTTAGGTGATTTAATTATCTACTTACTTACTTGATAAATGTTTGTAGTAAAGATTGCAGTGTTGTTTTTTTTTTAGTAATTTTGAATTTAATGTTGGTTATATCCTAGTAAACATTAGAATATTCAAATATGAATATTTTAAACACTAAATTTTTACATATACTGCCTTTCAAAAAAATCAGAACACAAAGTATTTATTGGACGATTTTAATGAAATTTACAGAATTTGATCATGTAAATGAACTGCATCGATGATCAAAAAATCAATTGTTTTGGTTACTATTTAATGGTATTTTTCCTTGATTTCACCATTATGAAGAGCTGCTGATTTTTTAATGTAATTGCTTCTAATATCCAAGTAGCCTCTGAGTAGTTTGACGTTTCAGTTTGTAAAACATAAAAAGATGCCCCGTGTTCGTCGGCGTGCACAATATCATCATCTAACTGAATTTGAAAGGGGTCGCATTATTGGAATGCGAGAAGCGGGTTTTTCGGTTCGTGCTATTGCTGAAAGGGTAGGCCGTAGTGTATCGGTGATCGTACGCTGCTGGTCTAGATGGTCCGAAGCTGGGGAGAATCGACGTAGACTTGGATCAGGACGTCCAAGAAGCACCACTGAGCGTGAAGATCGAGCTCTTCGTCTTACAACTTTAAGGGACAGATTTACAACGTCGCGGGCATTGGGAAATGACTGGTTGGCTCTAAATGGCCAAAGAGTATCCATGGCTACTGTTTACAGAAGAATCCGCAGTTTTGGTATAAGATCCTACCGTCCACAATTGTGTCTACCTCTTACTCCGCAGCATCGCAGAGCAAGACTTGATTGGTGCAAGGAAAGACATTGGACCCATGAATGGAATAACATTATCTTCAGCGATGAGTCTCGGTTCTGTTTATGGGCTCATGATGGTCGCAGAAGAGTGAGACGTCGACGCGGTGAACGCAGAATGTTACAATTTGCTGTTGAAAGACATACGGCTCTTACACAGGGAGTTATGGTTTGGGGGGCGATAGCATATGGTAGTCGGTCTCCTCTAGTATTTTTAGAAGCAAGTCTTAACGCGATTCGGTATATTGATAACATTTTACGGTCAGTGTTAGTGCCCTATGTAAATGGCTTGCAGAACCCCATTTTTCAGCAAGATAATGCTCGACCTCACACAGCGGCCATTACAAGACAGTTTTTTGATAGTGCCGAAATCAATTTGTTACCTTGGCCATCTCGTTCTCCAGATCTATCGCCAATAGAACATGTTTGGGATATGATAGGTGTTAGAATAAGTAGCTTACAGCGCCCCGCTAACACTGTAATGGAACTTAGAGGTCAAATTATCGCAGTTTGGAATGAAATACCCCAAGTCGATATTGACAGCCTGATTTCTAGCATGCCTCGACGTGCTAATGAGTGTTTGGGAAATCGTGGAGGCCCAACACATTATTCATTTTTATTCATTTGTTTTTTTGTTTTTCAAGCTGATTTTTTGATCATCGATCAAACTGTTCGACGAACTGTTCGTTTACATGATCAAATTGTGTAAATTTTATTAAAATCGTGCAATAAATACTTGGTGTTCTGATTTTTTTGAAAGGCAGTATATAATATTTGAATATTGAAATATTTTAATTTTCAAATAATTTATACAGTTCGGTTCGGTCCATTGTCGAGAGCAGATCGTTTTTCTAAGCATTCGTCAAGCAAATCGAGCGTACATATTTATAGAACTGTTAAAAAAGAAAACAATTGAAATTTAATTATTAGGTGTGGTGTAGTTACATAGTTTAGCAAGGAGAATAAAAACAACAGTGTAGGGAGCAGTCGGCTCCTATGGATCCACCGGTTGGGTTTCCTCCGGGAAACCCAGCAGCCGATACACAAACAGATAAGCCGAACAATTTTTCATTTCCATTGGACATAATATCCCAGTCCTTAAATATAATTAACAATGATTATATGGATACGTTGGAAACAAATGTAGATTTGGACTTCAGTAATAATAAGACTTGTGAAGCATCACACAGCGGAATCACGCCGCGTGCAGGTGTTTCGGCGGAGGTCACTCTTTTATCTGTGAATACAGATATAAATAAATCGATTAATACAGCTAAGCATAATAAACATCTAAATATATATAAATAATAATTCTAAACCTAACTATCGCTATGAAGCAAAGGACGTTGGCCCTTTTAAAGTTTATTTAGAAGGAAATCAATCAAATTCTGCTCTAGGAAAGCTTCACCCAATGTCAATTGGAAAGTTAATTTTAATAAATCATAGAGATATAGATAATCAAATTATAGAAATTAATGCTATGGGTAGAAATAGGGTTAAAATAGTTTTAAGAACCTTTTCGTCGGCAAACAAATTAATTGAATCACAATGTCTAATAGAGAAAAACATAACAGCATATATTCCTCAATTTATGGTACGCCGATTAGGACTTATAAAGGGCATTGACACGTCAATTTCCGAAAAAGAATTGATTGAATATTTACAACCATTATCAGGAAAACATTTTGAAATTTTACAAACTAAACGTTTAAACAGACGCAAAACTGTAAATGGAGAAAATGTTTATATTCCAACTCAATCGGTGTTAGTTACATTCAAAGGGCAAAAGCTTCCATCAATGGTAGCTATTTTCCGAGTTGCATGTTTGGTTGAACCATACATTCAAAAAGTTATAAAGTGTTTAATGTGTTTGCGCTACGGACATATCAGTACGCACTGTAAATCCAATAGTAAGCGTTGTATAAGATGTTTTGGCGATCACGGCGCCGATGAGTGTCAAAATTTAAGTAAAATAAAGTGTATTTACTGTGAGGGTGATCATAGCTCGACCGACCATTCAACATGCCCCGAATTCCAAAAACAAAAATCTATTAAAAACATTATGAGCAGAGAAAATCTGTCATACAGAGATGCTGTCAATAAACATAAAACATCCTTTTCAAATGCGGTGACTAATCAATCTATTACGCACTTATCCAGTTTTCCACCATTAAATTCTAATCATTTGGGAAATAAACGAAGGCGTCCTGACCTTCAAGTTTCTCAAAAATTTACTGAAACTCAAAACGAACACAGAAATATCATATCAAAACCTAAAGTTCCTATCCCCAATGGAATAGCATTTAAAAATAATCTATCCACAGATAATACAGAGGCCTTTTCTATGCCCTTTCTGATAAACGAAATCTATAATGTGTTTATAAATTTAATAAGGAATAACCCTGACACCCCTGACTTAGAATTAGTTACAAAAAATAAAATTGAATCACGTTTAACAAAACAATTAACGCAACAGGCGACCTAAATCTACTTCAATGGAATGCAAGATCTTTGAGAAATAAAAAAGGATTTTTAGAGCATTTAATGTTTGAAAATAAAATAAATATTAGTCTAATCAGCGAATCGTGGTTTCACCCACATACGAAATTCAATTTTTCAGGCTTCAATGTCTTTAGAAACGATAATGCAAATGGGAAAACTGGGGCATGTATTCTTTTAAAGAATAACATTCCCTATGAACCAACCGTATGATACATATTTTAAACTACCAGGTGTAAATTCAATTGGGATATCGATTACTTTTAAAAATAATCAAACAGTAAAATTCATAAGTATTTATTGCAACCCTAATATTACAATAAACAAACAATCTTGGGAATTGTTCTTCAACGGTATTCATGGATCGTTTCTGGTCGGTGGAGACTTTAACTGTCACCATTTGGCGTGGGGTGATTCTAAGACGGACAATAAGGGCACTAATCTATTGGAAGTAATTGAAGATAACAATTTTTGTATTTTAAATAATGGGTCACCAACATTACTTAATCGGATAGATCACGACATTTCTGTAATTGATTTAACAATTGCTTCACCAGATGTTGCTTTATTGATTTATAACTGGAAAACTCTAGACTCTACCCTAGGATCAGATCATTATGTTATCAATATGTCTATAAACATTAATCCACACGTGAAAACTTTTAGAATGAAAAAAACGTATAACTTCAACAGAGCAGATTGTGATAAGTACAGCTCTCATATGTTCAATTTAAAACGATCATGCACAGCAAACGACAATTTCAAATATACAAAATTTGTCGAAAACATACACACAGCTAGCCAGTTATCTCTCCCAACATACACTAACACTCCTAAAAATTCAAAGTTTTCTAAGGCTTGGTGGAACGATGACTGTCGGATTGCTATAGAACAACAGACAGAAGCCCTGCGTACATTCAAAGCTAATCATATATTTGAAAATTTAATTGAATATAAGAAACTAGTAGCCATTGCTAAGAAGGTGATTATTAACAGCAAGAGGCAATCCTTTGCTCAATTCTGCTTAAAACTTAACCGTAATACCCCTATTAACATGATATGGAGAGAAATCAAAAAAAAATCAAAACATATCTTACGATAATAAACAACCCATTGTGGATGGGAGCTGGTGTGATGAACTTTAAATAAATTAGCCCCTCCATTTGTAAGTAATATCAAACTAAACAATAATTCCAACGGAGAAAAAAAAATCATAGTCAATAAAATAGAATTGCAAGAATTCAATATGAATAAGAAAAGTACAGCACCAGGCCTAGATGGAGTTGCATACTGTATGATTTATAAATTACCAATGAACGCCAAAATACAGCTAATCCAAATATTTAACGATGTTTTATTAAAAGGAATTAGCCCACAAGCGTGGAAAGAATATAAAGTCATTGCATTTTTAAAACCGAATAAAGATTCTAAGCTAATATCCTCATATAGACCTATTTCGTTGTCTTCGTGCATACTAAAAACTTTTGAGAAAATAATAAAAAATAGAATAGTCTGGTGGGTGGAATCAAAAAGTTTGTTTCCAAAAAATCAATATGGTTTTCGTAAGTTCCATTCAACGCAGGACGCAATTGGAACATTAATTACTGATATACAAATAGCATTTTCTAACAACGAATCAATTACGGCTATTTTTGTGGATATTGAGAGTGCATACGATAGAGTGGATTTATCACTACTATCAATAAAATTAAGTAAACTCGGCTTTCCATACTCCTTAGTTGAGTTGTTATTTAATTTATTTCATAATAGACAATTATACTTACATATAAATGATAAAATATTTGGCCCTCAGCACTCAAACATAGGGCTACCACAGGGTAGCATATTAAGCCCTATCCTATATGCACTATTTTTGTTTGATTTAGATTTAGTTTTTGAGCCCGGTGTTTAAATAATTCAATATGCTGACGATATTTGCATTAATACGACGAATAAAAATATTAATAACAGTTTTAATACTCTAGAAGTGGCTTTAAATAAATTCAAAAATTATTGCTTCGAAAATGGCCTCACAATAAGCAACGAAAAATCCCAACTTTGCACATTCACTTGACAAAAATTTGAGGCAGACTCAATAACGCTAGATAATATAATATATAAGCACAATAAATGTGTAAAATTTTTAGGGGTATTTATCGACAGTAAATTGTTATGGAATAAACACATACCTTATCTAATAACAAGAGCTGAAAAAGGAGTTAATATTTTAAGAACTCTATCCTCATGTAAGTGGGGAGCCGACCCAGCAATATCTATGTTAATATATCGATTATACATACGATCTGTAATTCATTATGGATTAATATATTATGGAAATGCAAGTAAATGTCATCTAAAAAAAATTGATGTATTACAATATAAATGCTTAAGATTCTGTTTGGGAGCACTTCGTAGCAGCCCGATCAATTTTTTGCTTGCTGAGGCTAATGAAAGACCACTTCAGATACGACGTAAACAAATAGGATTAAAATTTTTAATCAATACAAGGTTTAAAGATTCCAAATTATTACATAATTTAAATGATTTACATTATTTAGATCTTACAAAACGATATTGGATAGTTAAAAAATCCCCTGTTTTAGTGGAATGTTACCGATCGCTACAGGATAATAATATTGCAGTACATGAAACTAATAAAAATATAATTTATACAATACCATACGAAATTATTGTAAAACCCATTAGGTGTCATTATCTGGATATGGTTACTATTAATTCCAAAGAAATAGTTAACGCACTTTTCCTAGATCATGTCAATAGTACATGGCCCAATGCTTATAAAATATTTACTGACGGGTCTCACATAAATGGACTGTACGGATGTGCTTATTACGACCCCTAAACGGGGAAAAGTAAATGTTTTTCATTGAGCAATCATATTTCAACTTTTACGGCAGAATTAATATTGGAAGCTCTAAAATATCTTACAGATATTAATATTTCAAGTTATACAAATGTAGTCATTTTAACAGATTGTAAAAGTATTGTCGACCTCTAGGAACATTTTGGATTTTCCTCAAAACTAAATTACATTACCGCCGATATAATGCAACGTATTTGCACATTTAATAAAACTATCTCTCTTGCTTGGATTAAGAGACACATTGGTGTCACAGGCAATGAAATAGTAGACTGTCTAGCAAAAGAAGGTTTATACAGTACAAATTTCCTTGCCTATCCACTAACGTCCACAGAAGTATATTACAAAATAAATAAACAGCTTGACAAGGAGTTTGATCAATATATCCAAAATAGAAATGGTAAAAATTTTTACAGAAGTATTGCTCCACAGTGACCTAAACCACCGTGGTTTTTGAAATCAGAAAATACATCCAAATTATTTATTAAAACTATTTGTAGACTTCGTTCTAATCATGGACTGTGCCCTTTGTATCTGTATAGAATACGACGTAGAAATGATCCATTTTGCGAGTGTGGCGAGAGAGGAACACTCAAACATATTGTTATGAGCTGTAATAAATACATCGAGGAAAGAGAAACTTTTTTCAACTCGATAAGTTCAAAATTGACATTGCCTTAAACTGTATTACAATTTTAGAGTCAAGAAACGTAGAGGTATACATACAAATCTTTGAATATCTTCATTCCATTGGAGTAGCAATATAAGTGTATGTGATATTTGAATGTGGTCCTGTGTTTTTATCCCTTTGTGGGTTACCTCTTTAACCGAGGCTTAGTGTTGTTGTCTTTTAAAATGCCTTGACGAGCCCCTAGGCGAGAAGAATGTGTTATCCATAGTTAGTTCCTGGTATAAATGTGATATGAATGTGGTTAGCTTAAGAACAAATACAATTAAAAACGGTTATTAAATGAATTATGTTGGCCAATAGTAATTATACTAAGGCCAGGGAAAAGCCATATTAAAAGAAAAAAATAATAATAATTTATAAAACTCTTTTAAACTCGCTATAAATACATACAAGGATAATAGACATGGGCGTAGCAAGGATTTTAACTAGGGAGGGGCACAAGACAATAAATACGCCAAACTTATTTAAAAAAAAACTCAACAAACGTCAATTGTTTTCACATGAAATATCGCAAAATTATAAAAATCACGCAAAAATCGATATTCTTTGACTAGTGTGTAAATGTTTGACCATTCTTATCTACTTAATTTAACTACTCTACTTATTTTCAGTCCTAATTTTACAATAAAGAAAACTACAAAATAAGATTTCGATTATTGTTTAAAAAGTGTTTCCACTCCTTGATTAAGTATGAAGTACCATTTTGAGCTTAGAAAAGTCTGTACATTATTTCTAAGCTCAAAATTTTACATTATCTACCAGGCGTATAAAACACTGAAATATAGGGAAATTTAAAATATTCTTGTCTTGTCTTATTATTTTATAAAACTCTTTTAAACCCGTTATAAATTCTTACAAGAATAATAGACATGGGCGTAGCAAGAATTTTAACCAGAGAGAGGCACAAGACAATAAATACGCCAAACTTAGTTAAAAAAACTCAACAAACGTCAATTGTTTTCACATGAAATATCGCAAAACTATAAAAATCACGAAAAAATCGACATTCTTTTACTAGTCTGTACATTTTTGACCATTCTAATCTGCTTTATTTAATGTTGATGATTTCCATCAGTTTAATTATATTAATTCACAGAAAACATGAAAAATACTAAATATTTGTCTGCTGGTAAAATTTATTATTATAAGTAGCATGAACTTTCTTTTTGAACTTCTCAATAAGTCAGTGCTTTATACGCCTAGCGTGAGAAGTAAATATTCAAGTGCTTAATTAAGGAGTTGAAAGCACTTTTCATAAAAACATCAACATTTTAAGACGATGTTAAAATAAAATATTGATTTTTAGCATTTTTTAAATACCAATAAGAACAAAATCGTAGATTCGAACTAATTTTGATGTAACGAGATTAATAAAGATCTAAAATGGAAAATAATGGGTTTTGGATACAACTCGAAAGTAAAAGACGATAGACAAAAACAAAAATCTTCTCTCGTCTTATACTTTGGAGTTATATCCAAGAACTCATTATTTTCTATTATAGATTTTTATTAATCTCATTATATCTTGAAAAAAGAGATCGAGGATACGCCATCCAATTCTTTCTATCTCTTCTACTAACTGAGATTCTTAATAGTAACACCCAAATGTGGCCACCCTGTACATGATATATGTGATTGTTTAATTAAATTCTAGTCCAAAATTCGATATTTATAGAAATAGCCATTTAAAATCGAATTTAACATGAAATATTTATGATTTCTGTTTGTACACGTATTATAGAAAATGATTTATTTATTAACAATTAAATTTGAAATGAAATTACTTTTTATGGTATTAAGCATTAAATAAAAATTGTTAACAAAAAAGTGTATAAAATTTGAATTAACATTAAACACTTGTAACTTATAATTATAATGCCGTTTATTACCAATTACAAGAATACTACACAACAGATAATATTGAATGACATTCATGTTTTCTCAATGAGTTTTTACATAGAGCGATAAGATATAAAAATCCTATTAAATTAACAAAACAATTTTTGTTTTAATAATTTAACAAAACATTTCAAATCTTATTTCTGTAGACAAACATGTACTTCCCAATAAATGAACAAACTAGTAGGGAAGGACACTAGACAAACTTACTTTAAATCTTAAGAAATGTCAATTATAAATGTTTTATTTAATTTTTTAACAATGTTTTTAATCTTTGATTAATCATAAAAAAGCATGAAAAATCGGATTTGTACTTTTTCTAAGCCCGAAATTTTACTTCATCCGACAGGCGAATATAACACTGATTAATTGCGAAGTTCAAAATATATATTAGGTCCTTATATAATTGAATATATATTACTTAAATTTAAGATGTATCTGATAGCCAGGGGGTCAAGTGCACTCCTTTAGCTACGCCCATGATAATAGACAATTATTTGTAAAATGGTGTTTAGCCGTAATCAGGGTTGTTATGTTTAAAACACTTTGTTTTAAAACAGTGTTTTAAACATGTTTAAAAACAGCCGTCGTGTTTTAAACGATTTTGTTTTAAACATGTTTTAGATCTAAAAATCTTAAATTTGTTTAAAACATGTTTTAAATGTTAAATTTATTATCTTAAATTTGTTAAATTATATTTTATCCTGCTTCATTAAGAATTTTTTATTTGCGTTTTTAAATGTTAGCTAAATTGTTGAAGATATTTCAAATGACATTATTAAACATAACATTATATTACAAAAAAATATCAAATATGTGTGCATAAATGTGCATAAATATGATATATGCATACACTGTAAATTTTACGACATTCGTTGTTTTTTTTAAAGATTGCAATTTGAATATTTAAACGAGGGTTTTCCATTCTCAGACTAAGCATGAAGTAAAATTTCGAGTTTAGAAAAGCCTGAAAATTTGGATTGGCCGCGTAGCGAAGCGGAGCGGCCAATCCAAATTAGGCTTTTCTAAACTGGAAATTTTACTTCATGCGCCACACGTATAAAACACTGAAATATCACAAAGTTTAAAATCTACGGCATTAGCAATCCGATATGTTGACTTGAATAAAACGTGAGTCAAATTCTGTGCTGAAAAAATTGTTTAAAAAAGTGATTATAGGGAACCCAATAATTCTAACGTATATTAGGTTATAATCGTTGTTGTATGTGTGTGTTCTTTGAACTTGACTGTAAATCAGTGTTTTTAAGCGTGGCGCATGAAGTAAAATTTCGAGTTTAGAAAAGCCTAATTTGGATTGGCCGCTCCGCTTCGCTATGCGGCCAATCCAAATTCTTAGGCTTTTCTAAACTCAAAATTTTACTTCATGCTTAGTCTGGGAGTGGAATACACTCGTTAAAAGCCCCAAATTACCCGCTTTGAAACAACGAATTCCCGCAAATTTAAAAAAACACTGGAATTATTGTTATATGTATACTAAAAAAAATGCTCTCTATGTTTTGTTTTAAACACGTTTTAAACGTGTTTTAAACATGCTTTTTAAAAATTAAATGTTTTAAACGCTGTTGCAATGAAAAAAAAACACGTTTTATTACTACCCTGGCCGTAATAAAGAATTTAAAAAGAAATACACGTATTATTAAAAGACTTAAATAATTACAAACACAATTAATTAGTTATATCAGCCGTTCTAGATAAAACATTAAGAAATAAATGAAAACATAGCGGAAACTTTCATTTTCACTGCAATAGCGAGTGAAAACTCCGGGGCGAAAGAAATAAGAGAACCGTGAAGAACTTTTGCTGCATTCGTCGTCGAATTGATTTAATGTAAATGATATCAGAAAAACGCCTTTGTATTGAATGCACCTTGCGCTTATTCCTTCTTTGATTATTTATTTCACACTTTCTCCTCGTTTAGCAATTTTCCTTGATTATAGTTCTCTTTCATAATCAATTGCTTTGATGAATGCAAAATAATCGTGGTACTGGTAGGATGTTATAATACAATTACTTCCTACATAAGTTATGTACCAACACAAGGTAAATAATACCATTTCTGCTTATAATGCGTTACCACTCAATACATTCGCTTAGAATGAAATACAAACATACAGAATCCATTTAAATAATAATATAGAGTCAATTCTCATTTTTATTCAGTCGATAAACTTAATCAATTTCATTAAAGCTGTTTTAAATTATACAAATCAGGAAAATGTACACAAATTTCGATAGTTAACATTTATTTATGACTTATTGTATTACATACTGGGAAAAAATATTCTTGATATATACGGTGTAAATTTCCAGACGAAACGTCAATTTTATTAAAGCGTTCAATTTGAAGTTTCGAACAAGTGTTTAAACTCCCAGATTAAGCATGAAGCCTGAAAATTTTGATTTGGATATATATACTTCTAGAGCTCTTTTTTAGAGCATATTTCATGTGCCTAGTCAAAATATGCATTTTTTTAATTGTTTTCGAGTTATACGCCAAAACTCAAAATTTGGCCATTTTGAAATATTGAAATACCTTCCTTATTTAAAAAGATATTGACGTGTAGTAAAAACTTTCTTAAGACACTTTTTTAAGTTAAATACGCTAACAAAAATTCATTTGAGTTTGTTCTTATATTGAACAAAAAAAGTATATTGCTATAAAAAAAATCCCCTCTACTTATTTTCAGTCCTAATTTTAAAATAAAGAAAACTACATAATAAGATTTTGATTATTGTCTAAAAAGTGTTTCCACTCATCGATTAAGCTTGAAGTAAAATTTTAAGTCGAGAAAAGCCTGTAAATTTTTTCTAAACTCAAAATTTTACTTCATGCGCCAGATGTATAAAACACTGAAATATTATAAAATTTAAAATATTCTTGTCTAGGAGTATATGTTTTATCCTGTTTAAGCAGTATATATTTAATACTGATTTAACATTATATTTTTAATTTCACAATATTTTAGTGTTGTATACGCGTGGCACATAAAGTAAAATTTCCGGTTTAGAAAACCCTAAAAATTTGGTTTGGTCGTTCCGCTTCGCTACGCGATCAGACCAAATTTTCAGGCTTTTCTAAACTCGAAATTTTACTTCATAATAATAATAATAATACTTTATTTCTCAGCAGAATACATTTTATTTACAAAGAAATGTACAGTAAACTTAAAATATGTTATAAGATAATAATTAAAAATAAATGATATAATAATTAAAAACAATATAAATTTCTAAAAATAAACATTAATCATCACGTCTGACTAATCAAGTAATACAAAAACAATAACTTTGTATGACATAAACATATATTATGTCATACAAAGTTATTGTTTATATTAAGTATTTGTTATGACAGTAAAGTTCTGATTCGAATGGAGGTTATATTAAATATATCCATGTCTGGAATATTATTGCAGTGTCGTATCATGCAGTTTAAGGGAGAATATTAAAAAAAAAGACCTTTATTGGCATATCTCCACATCTTTACATTACATTACATTGATTACACATTTACATTTGATTACCTCACTACATTCCCGTATCCCTCTTACCCTCCCTTCTCTTTTCCCTCTCCCTCCCAAGCTTTTCCAACGTCCTTACCCCGCTCACATCCTCCCTCATCCACTCCCACGTATCCTTCCCCTGTCCACACAACACACACCTTCCATATTCTTCCCACATCCATACTTTCCTTCCTCTCTCCTCCGATCCACACCTCGCCCTTGCCACAATCACCCTATCCTCTCTACCCCATCCCTTCTCTATCAAATACTTCGGCACCCTCCCATACACCTGCCACCTCCCATACATATCATTATACTGGCTTCAGTATAATAGTCAATACACCCTTGCCTTTCCTGCCCTTCCACCTCCTTCCCTTTCCCACTCACCCACTCATTAACCTTCACCCCATTTCCTAGCCATTCCATTACTTTCACCTCCGACAGCCCTACCCTCTCATACATTTTTCTCCTCTCCCCCCTCCATCTACCCTTACCCCCACCCACACTCGTCACCCATACATTCTTCACCAATCTCTCTTCATCCAGTTCCCACAATCTCATCTCGTACCTCACCACCCTCACCATTGCCTCCCACTCTAGCCTCTCTCTGTTGGTCTCCTGGAGCACTATGTAGCTGGGCGTGGACCTTTCCACCCCCAACATGTGCTTCAGGAACCACATCTGCTCCCTCTCTATCACCTCGTACCCTCTCGTCCCCCACACTTCTACTCTATACATTAGCACCGCTCTTACACACGCATCCCATATCTTACACGCAACCGTCACATTGTTCCCCATCTACTTTCCCCACTTGCCCCACGCCATTCCCCACGCCTTCCTCGCCTTACCCTGCGCCCACCTCACATGCTCCTCATACCCTCCCGTTCCTTTAAACCAAAACCCCAAATACTTGAAACTCTTCACCCTATCAATAACTACCCCCTTCCACTCCAATTCTTTCACCTTCTCCTCCCTCCCTTTATTTCTAAACTTCACCCACTTCGTTTTCACTACATTCACATTCATTCCCCTTTTATCCATAAACCTCTCCACTCTCTTCAACATCTCTTTTATCCCTTCATACTCTCTTGCAACCAACACATCATCCGCATACGCCAGCATCCATACCTTCCTTTTACCCATCACCTTATTCACTTACGTATACATTAAATAGCATCGTTTTTGACACAAAGTACGCAAATGTACATCTGCTTCTCGAGTTCAATCTTGACACGTAGAAATTAAGTTTTGACAGTAAATGGATATCATCAATTTCATTCTTTAGTAATTTGTGCAAAAATAATAGAGAAGATAGTTTCCGACGTACTTCAAGGGATTGCATATTGAACTCGCGAAGCAAATCATCATGATTGCAATTTTGAATAGGATATACTCGGTGTTTTTTGAAATAAATTATTTTCAGAAATTTGCGTTGAATATTTTCTAGTTGGTTAGTAGAGCAAGCGAGATGAGGTGACCAGATAATAGAGCAGTACTCAAGTTTGCTCCGTACAAATGTATTGTACACTTTAATTAATGTGTCGATGTTTTTAAGGTCCTTTGAGTTAAGTGCAATAAAACCTAACATTCTGTAACTAGATTTACATATATTTCCAATATGTTCATGAAAGGTTAATTTCGAGTCAAGTAGTACTCCTAGATCTTTGATTGTACAACAGCTTGCTATGATTTCGTTGCAAATAGCATAATTAAAACCGATAGGATTTGTTTTCCTATTAAAATTACAAAATTAAATTCACTCAGGTTTAGGGGAAGGTCATTCGTAATACACCAATCGTGAATTCGGTTGATATCTCTTAATAAGATGTCACAATCACCTAATGATTTTACCTCCCAATAAAGCTTGATATCATCAGCATATATAAGTACGTGTGACTTAATACCCAATACGACATCATTAATAAAACAGATAAATATGATGGGACCTAAATTAGACCCCTGGGGTACACCACTTGTTGAAGTGAAACTCGGGGATTTAAAACTTTTAAGTTCCACATGTTGACTGCGATTGGATAGATAGGATTCCAATAAGTTGCAAAGGGAAGGGGAAAATCCTAAATAAAGCAGTTTTTGCAATAAAATGCTATGGTTAATGCTATCAAAGGCCTTCTTAAAATCGAGATATACAGCATCAACTTGTCCACGTCTATCTAAAGCTTCAGAAACGTATCGTACAAAGTTGAATAAGTGGTCGTGGAGCGACCGCGGATAAAACCATGTTGGAAAGGCGTGAAGTACTTTTGCGTATGCTGGTAGATTTTTGTTGATAGAATGGCTTCAAATAATTTGGAAAAGTTGTTTATTAACGCAATAGGCCTGTAGTTAGCAATTTGGTTCCTATCTCCTGCCTTATAAATTGGGCACATCCTAGCAGATTTCCAAATATCTGGGAAACTTGATGTAATTATGATCAAGATATATATGGGTCAACGGAGTAACAAGTGAGGCCATGCAGTCTTTGACTATGAGGGAGGGTATTTAGTCAATTCCTGCTGTAAACTTTGGTTTTAGAATCTTAGAGGCAGTTAACACATCGTCTTCATTTATTTCATTGACATGAAATCCAACGTTATCGGAAGAAAACGGTTAATTAGTGACACTCGATACACTTTAAAAAAATCCGCAAAACTGTTTACTATGTGTTGTTCCGTTTCAAGAGTTATACTATTATAGTGCATATTGCCTGGTATTCGAAATGAAGATTTTTTGTCATTTAGAAAAGACCAAAATAGTTTAGGATCATTTTTTATTGATTGCTCTATATTGTTGATATATGACTGGTAATCTTTCACAATGCCTTAATAGACCCACAATGCCGTTTAATTCTACTTCGTGTCTGAAGTTTTCGGATATTTACTACTGCTGGCTGTTTTTTTTTTTCGGGACACTGATCTCAAAGATACTGTTCAATTTGGAATAGAAAATGGAGCAAGCTAGAGTTGGATTTTTGGCAGAAATAGCATCATCCCAAGAGGAATCGCATATTGTTTTGTATAACAAAGGAAAGTTTGCCTTCCTAAAATTAAATTGTTTATCTGCATTATTTGGTTTAAATACCTTAGACTCTGTACTGATTATAGAAACTGTAATAACTAAAGGAGGCTGTTATTAATCAACATTTACGAGGGGATCTGATGCAATCGACGATTTACATTTGATGTTATTAGTATGTACAATCAGGTCTAAAAGTCGGTTGTTATAGTTAAGGATCGTGTTAGACTAAAATAAACTATTGTAAGTTAGAAAATTAACTAATTCTTGAGTGAAAAGTGTTGCGTCATGATCGATAAAGTGGGGTACATTAAAATTCCCAACAAGTATGGTGTGACTGGTAAAATCTACATTATTGTCAATATAGTTGAATACTTTGTTATAACATTCTGGGGCAGAACCTGGTGGAATATAAAGACAAATACTATTTGTGTAGGTGCCGTAAATAAGTAATTTGACACTAACCATTTCAACATTAATATGTACAACAATATTGATTTGTCTAGGTAAGTATTTGTGGTCCGCCGCGATTAAGCAGCCACCACCTTTCCTTAAAGATCTGTCATCTCTAAATACAGAAAATGAGTTGGAAACATTTTAGTGTCAAATATACCATTATCTGACACCAAAACGCCTTCCAATAGCAATTGAGTTTTACTTCCTAAACCACGAACATTTTGATAGTATATATTTACATGACTAATATTTGTTTCTGGACGTATTTTGACAAAGACTGTTGATTTCCATGGAATACTATGGAACGAACATCGTTTACGAATTTAATTTTTAGATTTTTTTCTCCAAGTTTTTGTCGATCGGAAAGTTCAGCATATAACAGCTTCAGGTGACTACGCTGCATAGGTGTTAGATCCTTTTTAATTGTTTCCTTGAGGGTAGACGACTTACGAGATGACCTCCATTTATCAAGGTCAGTGCTAGAGTTTCCAAAGACCCCCCTGAAGTGGGTCTTTTGATTCAGATTTCTTTTCTTGTCTATAAAGTATTTTTGGGGAAGAGAAACTACCCAGTGTTTTTAATGTAGATAATACTTTATCAGAGTCATGCTCATTTCTGACCCTACTGTCATATTCTTCAGATTCTGGTATATCATACATCAATAAGTTATGTTTTCTGTTGTTACGTTCCATTATCTCTGACACTGTATCGCTAACAGCTTTATCTGAGATAGCAGATAAAGTTTGGTCATTTATGCCACTGTTGGAAACTTGGGTTATACGTGACTCTAGAATTTCGACATCGTTCTGTAGTTAGCTGAGTTTTTCTTCAAATGAGCCGATCATTCTATATATTTTGAGCCTTGAATGTGTCGAAATATTTTTTAGTAATTTATCAAAAATATTCATGCTTAATCAAGGAGTGAAAACACTCGCTCGGAACTTCAAATTGAACGCTTTAAAAAAAACCAACGAATATCTGAAATTTTACAACGCATGCATTATAGTATATACAAATTACATACCCGTTTTAAATATTCAGCAGATGAGTCTTGTTATTTTATGTTTAGAATGTAGGACACCCAAAGTTGTAATGAGAATTTTTTTATGCAATGTCAAGCTAGGAAATTGTTTACTATTAGCCTCACAGCCGTTATGGACGGGCCGCTACCGAACCTAACCCAAGTTAATGGATGTCAAAAGGTATAAATGCAATTTTCTCAGAAATTTTGAAAGCTGAAAATGAAATATTTATATTATATTTATCTCAGGTGCATTAACGTTTATAACATCAATTCGCTGTTTTTTTAATCTATTAAATTATACACATTTTATTATATATATTTATTTTATAGCTCACAATGGAGAAAATGAGATATTTGTGTAGTACATGAATAAAAGCATGCTCTTCCTTTATAGAACAGAAGGGACATAATGGGTTAACTTCAAAGAATCACCTTTAACATAAGGAAAAGGCAACGTTTTCCGTCATGCCTTTTATGCTTTCCGCGTTTCAAGAATGACGGAATTGCACCCTATTATTCTCATCGCAAAGTAGACCTTTTATTCGGTGGTAATTGCATCATGCAGTATCTTCTTAAAATTACATTCCCTCTACGTTCGGATATAATTAGGGAATTTAAAAAAAATGTCTCTAGTTCAAATGCAGACATTTACAATTAACTAATGAAAACGTATCAAGAACATTTACAATAGTTCCTCTCCTAAAAAAAGGACATACTGATGAGGAATACCGTTCTTCTCTTACTTATTCTGAGTTCAAAAAGTTTAAGTAGGGAATGTTTCTTTTAAAATTTTTCTTTTAGAAAATAGGCTGAATTTGGAATACGTATACTTATTCCAAATTCAGCCTATTTTCTGAAAATCATTAGATATTCCTTTTTTTTTAGTTCAATTTGAAGCTTTAAACAAGTGTTTTCCACTCCCAGACTAAGCATGAAGTAAAATTTCGAGTTTAGAAAAGCCCCGTGAACATTTTCTGGGCTTTTCTAAACTCGAAATTTTACTTCATGCGCCACGCGTATAAAACACTAAAATATTGTGAAATTTATGTATATTCGAACTTCACTTGAAATCTGTGTCTTATACGCGTGGCGCATGAAGAAAAATTTCGAGATTAGAAAAGCCTAAAATATGTTCACGGGGTTTTTCTATACTCGAAATTTTACTTCATGCTTAGTCTGGGAGTGGAAAACACTCGTTAAAAGCTTCAAACTGAATTTAAAAAAAAAACGAATGTCGAAAAATTTGCAGCTTATGCATATGTTTACCTTTGCGAAAAAATCACTGTATGTTGCTTATTTTAGGATTTTGCCAGGGAAATTGAGGATACCATGTTTATATTTTATATTTTTGTGGCAAAACCGTACAAGATATGAAACATAATTAACAGACAAAAAAGTTTTCAAATGAACCAATCTTTGAAGTAATATTTTTTAAAATTTTTATAAGGTGCGCTAGTAAAAACATACTTTAGTTTTTATGTTGTGGTACTACTGTTTTTCATACTTCTTTTCAATCAATGTTCTGCGACGATCAAGAGCCAATGAACAGATACTTATCGCAGAAGATAATGTTATTCCATTCATAGGTCCAATTTTGTCTTTCCCTGCACCAATCAAGTCTTGCTATGCGATGGAGTAAAAGGTAGACACAATAATGTATAGAAGAATACCAAATACCAAAACTGCAGGTTCTTCTTTAAACAGTAGCCATGGATACTTGGCTATTTATAGCCAACCAGTCACTTACCAAAGCCCGCGATGTTGTACATCTGTCGCTTAAAGATGTAAGACGAAGAGCTCAATCTTCATGCTTGGTGGTGCTTCTTGGACCTCCTGATCCTAATCTACGTCCATTTTCGTCAGCTTCAGACCAGCAGCGTACAACCACCGATACACTACGCCCTACCCTTTCAGCAATAGCACGAATCGAAAAACCGATTCTAGCATACCGATAATGCGACCCCTATTAAAATCATTTAGATGATGACATTGTGCAGGAATGCGGGGCATCTTTTTAAGTTTTAGAAACTGATACGTCAAACTAGTCTGAGTTCACTCATCAGCAGCTCTTCTTAATGGTGAAATCAAGAAAATGCACCATTAAATAAAAACCAAAACATACTTAGCTTGTTCTTTTATCTCCAACTCTGTTTTCTGTAGGATTAGCAGTTGTATGCTGGAGATTTGGGGATTTTGTACTTTCTAGTAAATAAGACTAACTCAGTCTTCTCATCAGCAGCTCTTCTTAATGGTAAAATCAAGAAAATATACCATTAAATAAAAACCAAAACATACTTAGCTTGTTCTTATATCTCCAGCTTTGTTCTCTGTAGGGTTGGCAGTTATATGCTGCATATTTATGGATTTTGTACTTTCTAGTAAAAAAGACTAACTCAGTCTTCTCTGGTTTGACACCCAGGCCGCACACTGTACACCACTGGGATAGTTTTGCTAATGCCTGCTGTATTAGTTGCGACATTATGTTAGGATGCTTCCCTGAGATAGCTAAGGCCACATCGTCTGTATACTATATAGTTCCAGGAGTAGCTCGTTGAGTGCAAGGTTTTAGAGAAGCTGAGATAGAACGCCACCTTGAGGGGTACCTCTGTTAACTTGCCTCCTTATACAAGAGCTCCCCAGTTTAGAGCTAATGTTTCTTTCTCGGGGCAACTTCCCTATGAAACCGCACAAGGCTTCCTTTGTTGCTTCAGAGTGCACTTTGTTGAACAATCCCTCTATATCGAAGAAGGCGACAAGTGTAAACTCCTTGTGTCTCATTGTTCCTTCAATTCGGCTAACCAGGGAGTGTAGAGCTATTTCTACAGATTTTATTTTTGTATATGCATGTTGAGAGGTTGACAACAGTTGGTCATCTAAGCTCCCTCTAATGCAGGGTTTTTCAACCGGGGGGGCATGCCCCCTTAGGGAGGCGTGGCAAGATATCAGGGGGGCACGACAGATTTTCTAAAGAGTAGGTGAAGTGAAATAAGGCTATTATAGTGTTTCAATCTAACTAAAAAAACTTAAATAAAATCAGGAAGGGGGGCGTGGAGTTATGAGAGGGGGGCACGACCTGAAAAAGGTTGAGAACCCCTGCTCTAATGTAACTGTCAACTAGTCTTTCAAGCGTATTAAGCAATAATTAGGATATGCTTATAGGCAAGTAATCCTTAGGTTTTGTTTGGCAAATCTTCCCGCTTTTAGGGATAAGGATAACCTCCACCTCGTTTCATATTTTAGGGATATAGGAAAGGCTAAGAGAAGCCACGAACATTATTTCCAATTAGGGTGTAACTATCTTTATAAGAGGTTCACTCGCTGGTGCTTTTGACACTGTTGAATAGTCTTCTAAACACCTTTCTTAAGAAATTGACTTCGGAGATCCACCACCAGAGAGGTTTGCATTTTAGGCCTACTAGAAGTATTTTTTTAGGCGACAAAGTCAAAAAAATCATAATACCATTAGCGGGCATTTTGTTGTACAAATTAACTTCAATAAGTAATTGGAATAATTAATTTAATAATCCTATATTCTTTTAATTTGCGGTCGGTACCTGTGTTGGCCACAGCAGATTTAAAAAAATTGTCAAAAAACATGATATTTAAATGAAATCGTTGAAAGCAACAGATATAAAAAAAATCCAATCAATAAAATTAGTAAATGTTGACAATTTCAACAAAAAATAAAATACAATTATAATTTTTTCGATGTCTAATTTTTCGTACAAATCGATCAAATTAAATTTATTTATTTATTTTTAAGGCCTGTTTACAATATAAAATACTACAGTTTTATTGAAAATAGGTATCAGAATTTAAAAAGTGCTTAAAAACATATTAGTAAAAATATTATTATTAATAAAAGAAATGTTGAAATCAATAAAATGAAAAGATAAATACAGAGAACTTTTCTTTTAGGTACACATTTCATGATTTATCAATGTAAATTTTCAGACTTTCGTTGTTTTATTAAGAACTTTCAATTTTAAGCCTTTTTCCAATTACAGATTAAGCATAAAGTAAAATTCTGAGTTCTGGTCGCTCCGTTTCGGGGAGTGATCAAACCAAAGTGTCAGGCTTTTCTAAACTCGATTCTTTTTTATGCGCTACGCGTATAAAACACTAATTTAAAGTGAAGTTCAAAATGTACTACTTAGGTTTGATTATATGTTCATTAATTTTATAAATGTTAATACGGAATATGTGAAAGTATACTTAAAATAAAAAATCCCTGTATGTTCAACAATAATCACAAATTTTAAGTAATTATTACTACTTTGAATAAAATCTTTAAAACCAACTTAAAAAATTTGGACAAATTGATACAAATGTAAGCATTAACCAAATCAACAAAAATGTAAAATTCCAAACGAGTAATTGATTAGTTGAATGCAACCTAAGTTTGTAAACTGTCTTTGAAAGATAATTGCTCTATGAATCCGCTCCTGGTACCAACAGCACACTGTTGAGGATACATTTCCTTCACTTGTAAATTTATATACATGTATATAAAAAATATCACGTTCATTTTTCAAAACATACACCGTTTACATAAGTCCTTAAGTCCACAGTGGCAATAAACTTCAATAATATTTATATATGGCTCACATTTCAAAAATGTAAGTAACAACTACATATATTTTCATAACATTGCATTTTACAAAATATTTTTAGAAAATTATTATGTCTGATTTCATTTCGAATGCTCTGATAACGTGAGAATGTGTAATTTTACCAAACACGTAATTTTCGGCACTAACAACAAAAATCAACACCAAATTGTTTAATTCATCATTAGAAACACAATAGGATACATCCAACAAACCGGAAACTAATTTAACGGTGAATTCTGGCAGCTTGGACATGTTTAAACATATCCAACAAAGAAAGACCGTTCACGTTCTGGAAACATAATTAACCAATCAAATACGTTACCCAACACACTTTCCGATATTTTCCCATTATGATTACGTCACGCCTGTGATTTTTCCAATAATTAATACCACATTATAATTGTTATCTTTTTCGTTGGGAGTTTTTTTCTGGTTTTGGAACGTATAAAACAGTCGGTGAAAGAGTGAAAGTGTGACGGACAAAGAATTTCAAACGTATATCCACTATTTGAAAAGTTCATTGCTCCGGTCTTTTTGAGCATGAGACGTGTTGTGTTGTATTCACCGTCTATTTTTAATGTTATGTGCTTCTGAATTTGTATGTTGGTGTTGTTACAGATATCAGGCCATATGTGGGAAAAGTGATAAAAGTCGGCATTTATACGTAAATAAGTTTCATGTTGGGTTCCACGATAATGACCACTAAAATTGTATATCCATTTGATCGACTTTCAGATTTGTCAAAAACATATCTTGAAATCAGTAGCGTATCCAGCATTTGGTTTAAGGACAAATGTATAGGTCCTCATAATTGCATAAATAATTGCCAACATTTCAAATAATACTAATAAAAAAATAATTTTTGTTATAACTGATAAAATCGTAAAAATTAACTAACATTATTTCGTAATTAGAAATCACAAAAATTATCAATATTTAAGCATTCAATAACATTAAACAATGTTTCTAAAAAATGCTAATGCTCATAAAATCGTCAATTGACCAACTTAAACAAAAATCTTGCAATTGAAAAACTAAATGTTACAAAAGTTTACAAAAATCAACTAAACTTGAGAAAATAGATTTTTATTAAGGTCGGAAATTCACATGTTATTTGGCCATAAGAGCGAACAACGATTAATCCTCAACAATAATGAAAATATATCTTTGAAACTTATACATATTGCACATTGAAGCTTTGCGAATAAATTTACACTATCCTTTTTTTTAAATGTTTCTTAAATTATATATAAATCAACTATTGGAACACTTTTAAAAGATCACATAAATCCGTGCAATACTTCCATAGAAAACATTATTTCTTCTTCATATTGCTTTAATTTACTGAGGTAATTATTAAAAACATGTTGTATTAAATAGATTAATCTAAAATAAATGATAAATAAAATTAATCGTTGCTTAGAAATCTGAATAAGAGCAATGTAAATTTTGATTATGCTTATAATAAATAGGGAGCAGCATCGTGCAATTTTAGTAATATCTTAAAATTATACTGTAATTTCTAAAAACCTGTGAAAAGAAATTGGGTTGGATATCTAGAATTCGTGTACGGCATTTGTCGCGACACGGGTTCCCGGTGCACGGCCTTGAATTGCGAATGTAATTTTTCTGCCGCGAACTGTTCATTGATTATGTGGTTGGTACATAACAAAGAAAATATTAAATATAAATAATATAAACATTATTAAAATATTTCCCAATACATTCTTTAAATATAAGTGCATTTCTGGATTCATGTTTTGAATAGAAATGTGGAATGCCGGTATATGTTGATACAAGTGATGAGTCAGAAAAATTCCTTTTTAATTTATGTACCAAATTGAATGTGCGACACTGGGCGATTTAATTACCGAGACACTTAGTAAGCTTAGCGTCTAGAGTTCGAATTGGGTTATTGTAATTTCTCATTTTTTGTACGGCTTAGCCCACTCAGCTTGAAGTGTCGCCTACCCATCTTAGAGGGTAGACCTCCTCTCGTGTTCGCATCTATTCCTTTTGTGTACTTTATTACAATTTACCAAATTAAGGAGTGCAGCACGCGACAGTCATGCACGATATTTGAATTTTGATAGTAATCATTTAAATCACTTATGTAGTTGCAAATAACATGAATATATATTTTATGTTGCTAATATTTAACTGTTTGTCTACAATATAAACACATTGAATTTTTTTTTTTAGGTAAACATGTGCATTAGCTGTACATTTTCCGACAACCGTTGTTTTTAAAAAGAGTTCAATTTAAAGCTTTAAAGGAGTGTTTTCCACTCCCAGACTAAGCATGAAGTAAAATTTCGAGTTTAGAAAAGCCCCGTGAAAATTTGTCGAGGGTCGAGTAGCGACCCGAGACAAATTTTCTGGGCTTTTCTAAACTCGAAATTTTACTTCGTGCGCCACACGTATAAAACACTGATTTCAAGTGAGGTTTAAATATACAGCGACGCGAGACAAATTTTCGCGGGGCTTTTCTAAACTCAAAATTTTACTTTATACGCCACACGTATAAAATACTAAAATATTGTGAAATTTACATACATTTGAACTTCACTTGAAATCAGTGTTATACGCGTGGCGCATGAATTAAAATTTAACGACCCTCGACAAATTTTTAAGGGGCTTTTCTAAACTCGAAATTTTACTTCATGCTTAGTCTGGGAGTGGAAAATACTCGTTTAAAGCTTCAAATTTAACTCTTCATAAAAACAGAGAATATCTAAATATTTACAAAAAATAGTTATTATTTAGTTTTCTAAAATGTTCCTAGTCTTTAATAATGTATTTGTTAACGAAACACGAAGAGCATTAAAAACCGTAAAATTAAGCCCGGCTTTTGACCGAATCGAGTCCGGAAGGAAGTCGAGCCAAAGTCGGTGGGCATTCAGAGTTTTCGGGGTCAACGTTTCGACTCTGTTACACGGGGGGACATTGTCAGGGCAATGGTACATGTGCGTACTCGTAAGTCCGTTGCGTCATTTAATTATAAATTCTTGTGAGTGAGTAGACACAGTCATCATCAAGTATCACGAGGCATGCTCAAGAACCGGGCCGTTGCTCTCACCGGACCATCACCGTCACCGATTAACGATTATGTAATTAAGTACCAGCGACGTAAAATCGAATTCGAACCAATGCCTCTCTTATCTGAAAGATGAAGAAATAGTCAATTTGATGGGGATGTTATTTTAATTAGTTTACGACACTCATATAGATTGACGGGTATTATAATTTTGTCATTAGTGCTCAAATTTAAATTTACAATTCGAATGATAAGTTCTTGAGAAATTATATTAAATAATTTCCATAACTTGATGTTTTTTTTTTTATAAATTACTTGGGTTCTGCAGTGGCGGATCGAATATGTTCAGTCACAATCAAGAGAGTCTGTTGAAATTTAGTTCTGTGCAAGTAAATTTAACTAAGGTTCATTTACAAATATTGATAAATATTCAATGCTTTAAATATTTAACCAATAATAATTTTAAATAAAAAGAGAGAGCATCAGTGGTTCTGAGTGTGTTAATTTATTTGCGGACTATTTTTCTACAGTGTATAGTATTAATAAACCTGCATTTATACCGACATTTCCTAGCACTTCCTAAGCAACCTATATGCCAATAAAATTATTTAAAAGTAATATATTTCATTTAATTAATGTTTTAAAAAGCAGCAATAGTACAGGCCCTAACGGAATCCCTTCACTATTTTTAAAGAATTGTATTTTTTCTATCACATATATTTTATTTGATGCTTCTGTCACAGAAAATATATTTGCTAATTTTTGAAAGAGAAGCTATGTTACACCACTATTCAAGTCTGGCAAAAGGGATGATGTATCAAATTAGAGGAGTATATCAATACAATCCGTTATACCTAAGTTACTTGATAAACTCGTAGCCGGAAATTTAAATTGGATGTGCAAAATCATACTCATAGATGAACAGCATGGACTCCGTACTGGAAGATCTACATCAACGAATCTTTTGACCTTCACTTCGTTTATCATTAATGCCTTCTAGCCTTTCAGTTGATACTGTGTTCACCGATTTTGCCAAGGCATTTGATCGTGTTAACCACGATATTTTAGTTGCTAAATTATCTGCATTGGGATTCCATGCGGATGTTGTCAAGTGGGTACATAGCTTTTTAAGTAACCTTGCGCAGTGTATTAAAATCAAGAACTTTTTATCGAATACCATTCAAGTGCCGTCGAGTGTTCCCCAGGGTTCGCATTGTCATCGCTGGTATGTCAATAAGCATTATCGTAATACTGTGTCTTTCTTTTTTTTCTTAATTTAAAAAGGAGGATGTGTGGACAATAAATAAAACAGGATGTAAGTTCAACATATGCAACGTTAACCGACTCTAATAAAATATTTCTAATAAATTGGTTATTTTTAATTTGTTAAAATTATTTTATTAAACTTGTATGTTTAAAAGCCATGTGCATTTTAGTTAAGCTCAAAAATTGTATGGCTTTTCTTGTAGTAGCAAAATTAAATAAACTCTGCATTTGCATTACGAGATGAGAAAACCAGAAAAACCATCGCAGAGCTTTCCATACAACCAACTTGCGGGAATACAACTTTGCAGTACTAACTTGGGACGACCCACAACGGGCTGTATTGTATATATAAAAATAAGTGGTCATTAATTTTTTCAAATTTTCTCTAATTTAATTTATACAATAGGTATTACTACAATATAAACTCAATCTTTTTCGAGTTGCGCGCGAGTTCATAGTTCGTAATATTCGACTCGCGCGAAGTTAAATATTTTCTGTTGATTTTAAAACGGTTAACTGGACGAAAATGTTAAAAATATGCAGAATATTTTTATATGAAAAGATTATTTGAAGTTTTGTCCATTATGTATGTTTAAAAGAGTGCTGAGTGTATACATTCCAAGCAAGCGCGTGAAAAACATAACCAAAAGAAAAAATAGTTATGATCCCAAGAGATACCAGAATTTTGTACATTGTAGAGTATTGAACATGTTATTATGATTCTAAATTGGCAGACATTTGCTGCAGAATGTTGCAGTTATAGCAGAAACGAGGAAAATGCTGCGAGAGGTTTTTCAAAAAAACAAAAAAAATGGTTGTAGACGAGAATGTTGTGAAAAGATGCTCCACAATATTACAAGTTGTTGCAAGTGGGTTTGCATTAACCGAGACTGCGTTCGAACAATGTTGTCTTAAAACGGTTGACATTTTTTTATCTCGTTATTCTTGGTATTGTATGCCAAACAAAGTTTTGATTCGTGGTGCTTTAATAAATGAATGGTCTCACTTTCTATTGGACAAATGTCGGAAGACGTACAAGAAGCTAGTAACAAAGACAATCAAACCATCAAGATCAGCAAGACAATCCAAGAAGTTTTCAATCGACTTCCCATATTTAAAATCATGTAATAAATGTAACTTTCGGCGGTGGCTGACGAAAATACTTCGAACCTATGCCCGCGGTAGCGTCGATATATCACTGATGAAAAGGTTATATTGATTATTTTTTAATCAGTAGAGACCCTATCAAAACATCCACAATATGTTTGCCAGCCGTAATGCTGCAAGACCAAAATTACGGTTGTCAAATATCTACGTGTTTGGCATAATTTTGATAATTTCTTTTAGGTACAAAATTAAAGTACTTATTTGTATGTACAAACTTTTAAAAAGTTAAATGCCTGTTTTATTCTGCAGTTTATCCATTAAAATATGCAATTTACATTAAAAATAGTGTGCTTTATGTTTCGCAAATTGTAAATAATTTCTTTAAAACCAATCGTGTTTTTATTTGTTCTTGCTTAAGCAATAGAATTAATTTTGTACAAGAAATCTCTGCTCTTTAAAATTTCATTCTTATGCATTCTTCAGAGACTGTGTGGATGTTTTGATCGGGTCCTTGTGGCTGACGAAAGTATTTCGAACCTATGCCCGCGGTGGCGTCGTTACGCCACTGATGGAAAGGTTATATTGATTATTTTTCAATCAGTAAGGGTAACATTTTTTTACAACCAAGGTTACAGAGTTTTATAAAAATGCATATAATTTATTCTTCGTGAATTATTTGCATCAATCATAGCGACATTGTTAGACCAGGTGAAAAAACTATCATATTAGACGACATAGTTTGGTAATCTCAAATAAAATATTTCTGTGAAGCTATCAGTGTTTACTGCAATATCCCGGCGCATTCACCATGATGCCCTTCCAGCAATAATAATTTATTATTTTCAATAATAAATAAGGAATCATTGGCTAATTTTGCACAATTTCAAAATTTAATATACACTCAAGTTTAATGAAAGCAACAAAACAAACTTGCGATTCTTTAAATATAAATAATTTTCTAATATAACCATTTTTCAAGTACCTATACCTTCTGCAACCTAAGGTAGATTGAGTTACAAATAATGGCCATTACACATACCAAGGAATACAGAAAAGTATAAAGGTGCCTAAATATAAAAACAAATTAAATTCATGTAATAAAGAATGTCATGATTTGAACTTCTACTCATTTTGTACTTTTCTTTAGACATTATTTAAACAAATACTAGCGAATATTAAAAGTGCAATTCTTTTCGCAATCTACAACAAGGTAGTCTTACAAAGACTATATCAAACAGCTATTAAAACAACTACTTCCCGAGCTAATAACCCGACGGACATTGAATTATACAACAAGTGTTTGCTGTTACATACAGTAACCTACTGAAAATGTAACAATTTGTGTCGACATTAGTGATACCCAAATGTTGCCTCGTGATTTCACACATTGCACAACCATAAATATGTCCCGAATGCATCTTTTAAAATTGTATGATAATTTACACCTTCCCCGTTTGCTTTCTATAATAACGCATATATTTGTCGTATTTAAATGTATGCTTTATAGAAAACTGCGTTGCTTTTTCCTGCGTGAGGCTGGCGCGGATCCACGGAAAGGAAAGTGGGGAAAATCTCCTCCCCTCCCTAAATAATCAGACGGCAAAAAATGAGACATAAATATGGTTAAGTATTTTAAATATGAAAAAGATAATATCTCAAAATTCAAGAGTTGCAACAAAAGATGTTTGTCTTTCAAGTATACATATGCATATGCTTTTTCTAAAATATTTTAATTTGAAGCGTTAAACAAGTGTTTTCCACCCCCGTATTAAGCATGAAGTAAAACTTCGAGTATAGAGTAGCCTAAAAATGTTACTTCATGTGCCAGGCGTATTAAACACTGAAAACGCTGAAATATTGTGAACAATCGAACTTCACTTGAAATTAGTGTCTTATACGCGTGGCGCATGAAGTAAAATTTCGAGTTTAGAAAAGCCTGAAAATTTGGTTTGGCCGCTCCGCGCTTCGCGCTACGCGACCAAACCAAATTTTCAGGCTTTTTTAAACTCGAAATTTTACTTCATGCTTAGCCTGGGAGTGGAAAACCCTTGCTTAAAGTTTCAAATTAAAAAAAAAAACAACGAATATCTGAAGATTTAGAGCATATACACTGTAATTGGGGTATGTATACTTAAAAGAAAAACTCCCTGTATATTAGCAAATAGTAAACATGTGTATAATGTATTGTATTGACGTTAGAATTAAACATAAGGGGTAGATGTACTTTGAAATTCAATTTAAATTAGTATTTTATACACATGGTGCATGAAGTAAAATTTCGAATTTAAAAAAACCTGAACATTTTGTTTAGTTGCTTTGCATGTTTATTAATTTTACAAATGATTATATGGAATATGTGAAAATATACTTAAAAGAAAAAAACCCTGTATGAAAGCACTGAAAATTTATATTTTTCGGCGCGAGCTAAGCTTTTCTAAACTCGAAATTTTACTTTGTGCTTAATCAAAGAGTGGAAAACAGTCTTCAGGGTTATGTTCTTGCTTATAAAGTACCACATAATGGTTTTAATGTTTAGCAGAATGTTTAAATTTTTTAAGATATTTTTCATTATAAAATTTTTTATCCAAAAATCATGATTTTCCCTAAAAAAGTCTACTTTTTTTTAATTCCGATTAAAAAATTTAAAAAATTCTATTTATATTTTTTATTTATACATTTAATAACAAAACAAACTGTGAAAGTCCAATAACAGGGTCATATCATTAGTACAATATAAATACAATATAGCAACACAGATATTATTAATACAGTATGAAAAGAAAACTATAAACTAAGGTAACGCAGATAATACTTTAATACAATCACTAAAATTAAGCTTTAAACGAGTGTTTTGTACTCTCAGATTAAGCATGAGGTAAAATTTCGAGTTGAGAAAGGCCTGAAAATTTGGTTTGGTCGCTATGCTTTGCTAAGCACCTAAACCAAATTTTTAGGCTTTTCTAAACTGGACTGCACTGCTTTCAAAAAAATGTATTTGTTTATAAACGAAATACTGGTGTGACATTTTGAATCTTAATCTTGAATCTTAACCTCTTTTTAATAACTCTTTTCACAATGTATCATTTACTCTTTCTGTTGACAGCAATAATTTTATACATATCCTTTGTTATAATGATTTCATATATGATTTTAAAGCTGCAAACTACTCTGAAATAAATATCTTCTTATCAAATATAATCTGGAAAGAGTATCTAAATTCAGTAAATGTTAATGATGATGTTGATAAATTCTATAATGTTAGTATGTATGCTATCCATAACTTTGTTCCAACTAAACGTATCAAATCATCGTCACGCCCAAAATGGTTTAACCAAACTTTAATACATTTGATTAAATTAAAAAAGAAAGCTCATATTAAATATAAATGTAGTGGTAAACATTCGGATTATGAACAGTTTAAATCATCCACTTCTAAATGTAAAACTCTCGCCGATTAATTGTACACACAACATGTAAATAAAATACAACTGAATATTTCCTGCAACCCAAAATCATTCTGGAATTATGTAAACGAATCTAGAAAAACAGAAGGATACCCCAAGTGTATGTATACTGCCTTTCAAAAATATCAGAACACAAAGTATTTATTGGACGATTTTAATGAAATTTACAGAATTTGATCATGTAAATGAACTGCATCGATGATCAAAAAATCAATTGTTTTGGTTACTATTTAATGGTATTTTTCCTTGATTTCACCATTATGAAGAGCTGCTGATTTTTTATTTAATTGCTTCTAATATCCAAGTAGCCTCTGAGTAGTTTGACGTTTCAGTTTGTAAAACATAAAAAGATGCCCCGTGTTCGTCGGCGTGCACAATATCATCATCTAACTGAATTTGAAAGGGGTCGCATTATTGGAATGCGAGAAGCGGGTTTTTCGGTTCATGCTATTGCTGAAAGGGTAGGCCGTAGTGTATCGGTGATCGTACGCTGCTGGTCTAGATGGTCCGAAGCTGGGGAGAATCGACGTAGACTTGGATCAGGACGTCCAAGAAGCACCACTGAGCGTGAAGATCGAGCTCTTCGTCTTACAACTTTAAGGGACAAATTTACAACGTCGCGGGCATTGGGAAATGACTGGTTGGCTCTAAATGGCCAAAGAGTATCCATGGCTACTGTTTACAGAAGAATCCGCAGTTTTGGTATAAGATCCTACCGTCCACAATTGTGTCTACCTCTTACTCTGCAGCATCGCAGAGCAAGACTTGATTGGTGCAGGGAAAGACAACATTGGACCCATGAATCGAATAACATTACCTTCAGCGATGAGTCTTGGTTCTGTTTATGGGCTCATGATGGTCGCAGAAGAGTGAGACGTCGACGCGGTGAACGCAGAATTTTACAATTTGCTGTTGAAAGACATACGGCTCTTACACAGGGAGTTATGGTTTTGGGCATATGGTAGTCGGTCTCCTCTAGTTTTTTTAGAAGCAAGTCTTAACGCGATTCGGTATATTGACAACATTTTACGGCCAGTGTTAGTGCCCTATGTAAATGGCTTGCAGAACCCCATTTTTCAGCAAGATAATGCTCGACCTCACACAGCGGCCATTACAAGACAGTTTTTTGATAGTGCCGAAATCAATTTGTTACCTTGGCCATCTCGTTCTCCAGATCTATCGCCAATAGAACATGTTTGGGATATGATAGGTGTTAGAATAAGTAACTTACAGCGCCCCGCTAACACTGTAATGGAACTTAGAGGTCAAATTATCGAAGTTTGGAATGAAATACCCCAAGTCGATATTGACAGCCTGATTTCTAGCATGCCTCGACGTGTTAATGAGTGTTTGGGAAATCGTGGAGGCCCAACACATTATTAATTTTTATTCATTAGTTTTTTTGTTTTTCAAGTTGATTTTTTGATCATCGATACAGTTCGTTTACATGATTGTGTAAATTTTATTAAAATCGTGCAATAAATACTTGGTGTTCTGATTTTTTTGAAAGGCAGTATATTTTAATGACAAAATCAGCAACGCGGGTGAAAGTGGTGTAAACCTATTTGCGGAGCTCTTTTCAAGTGTATACACTGAGAATCAAGTAAATATACCAATGCTTCCGATTCAGTCAATTTAAATTAATTTATTATAACTATTACCGATATTTTTAAGGCGATATTCTCTTTGTCTGACTCATGCTCTCCAGGCCCCGATGGAATACCAGCTCTATTCGAAAAAAGTTGTATTTACTCATTGTGTACACCATTGCATATTTTATTTAATTCTTTGCTAAAAACCTCGGTTTTTCCTGCCATCTGGAAGCAAAGTTTTATACGACCAATTTATAAGAGTGGCGACAGAGAAAATATTGCAAACTATAGAGGGGTTTCAATCCAGTCTGTAATACCAAAACTATTGGATAAAATTATTGCTGATCAAATTATGTTTACTTGTAAGAATGTAATATCGAACTTGCTAGTTAGTTTATACCATGCGTGCATTATTAATTCCTTTAAAAATAATTCTCAGGTTGATGCTGTGTACACTGACTTCTCCAAAGCGTTCGACCGTGTTTCTCATACTGTGTTAATAAATAATTAAAACGTATTGGCTTTGCATCATCGATAACTAAATGGATTTGTAGCTTTCTGGATGGTATGATACAATTTGTAAAAATTAATAACTTCACCTCCAGAGCTATTAACGTGACTTCGGGGGTTCCTCAAGGTTCTCACTGTGGCCCAATACTGTTTCTGTTATTTATTAACGATGTAAATAAATACATAAAAAATTGCAACTTACTTCTATTCGCAGATAAGTTGAAGATTTTTCGTGAAATAAAAAATAACTCGGATATCACATTCTTACAAGATGACGTAAACAACATTTATGAATGGTGTAGTGATATTGATTTGTTTCTAAACCTCGGTAAGTGTTCGTCAATTTCTTTCGGTAGAGGTCAAATTTCTAAAAATATTTACTCCATCAACGGGAACGACCTACCTTCAGTCGAACACATTAAAGATCTTGGAGTAATATTTGACTGTAAACTAACCTTTTATAAACATATTGATACTATATGTTGCAAGTCATTGCAGACACTTGGTTTCATTACACGTTTTTCTAAGAACTTTTCTGTGAATACTCGAAAACTACTTTTTATTACGTTGGTGAGATTACAGCTGGAATATGGTTCTTGTATTTGGTCACCGTATTATAATGTTAAAATTAATCAAATTGAACGAGCCCAAAACAAGTTCCTTGTGTCAATATCGTTCAAAAATGGGATTAGAAGGTTTGACTATAGTCGTAGTTACATGTTGTGTTCGCTACAATTGATCTCATTGCATGAGAGGCGTATATACAGAGAGTTTTATGTAACACCGAACATTTTCATAACGAGAATATTTCTTATAAGTATACATACGCATACGTTGTACATTTTCCGATGCTCGGTTTACTAAGAGAATTCAATTTGAAGCTTTAAACAAGTGTTTTCCACTCCTACGCTAAGCACGAAGTAAAATTTTGAGTTTAGAAATGCCTGAAAATTTGGTTTGGTCGCGTAGCGCGAAGCGCGGAGCAGCCAAACCAAATTTTCAGGCTTTCCTAAACTCGAAATTTTACTTCATGCGCCACCGGTACAAAACACTGATTCAATGTAAAGTTTAGCGGTGTGTTTTAAGCTTCGTAATATGTCAGTGTTTTGTACCGGTGGCGCAAGAAGTAAAATTTCGAGTTTAGAAAAGCCTGAAAATTTGGTTTTGCCGCTCCGCGCTTCGCGCTACGCGACCAAACCAAATTTTCAGGCTTTTCTAAACTCGAAGTTTTACTTCATGCTTAGCCTGGGAGTAGAAAACACTCGTTTACAGTTCTAATTAAATTCATTTTAGTAAACCGAGCGTCGAAAAATGTACAACGAAATGCATATGTATATTTAAAAGATATATTCTCGTTATGAAAATGTTCGGTGTTACATAAAACTCTCTGTATGTCGATCTGTGTGTATTGTACAAAATTATACATGGTTTGATATGTTGTAGCGAGTTATTGGGTAAGTTAAACTTTAATATTCCGTCTAAAACAAAAATTAACGAGGATTTGTATCGTACAAACTATACCAGGTACTACTCCATCAATCGAATGATAAGAACATGTAATTTAGTTTGTTCCTCCCCTTATTTTAGATTATTTGATGCATCAATGAATACATTTAAGTTTCATCTAAAATTAATATATTTGTCGGCTCTTATTACCGATTATTTATAAGCGTATCTTCAAAATCTATGTTTGTTAATTAGTAAATGTTAATATATACTTGTAGAATTAATTACTTTATTTTTATGTTATTTACTTTACTTTCTTAGTTATGATTTTTGTAAAAAAAGGCATTGCCGTAAATAAATATTATTATTATTATTAATAAATTGCTTGACTGTCTTTGGACTATCATAGGATTTTTTCACATTATATCTTTATTGGCCGTGTTTTGACTATTATGACTGTAAGTGGCTTGATTGACTATCTTTTGACTATGCTAGGATTTTGTCTGATTATATCTCTCTATGGACTGTATTTCGGCTATTGTTATGATTGTAAGTTACTTAAATCACCATATTAATTATTTATTGATTTAATGACAAAATACTAATACTATACATATTATAACAGTTGTGATGTATTTTAAACTAACGAGTGTCTACCACTCCCAAACTTAGCATGAAGTAAAATTTCGAGTTTAGAAAAGCCCCGTGTAGAAAATTTTCACGGGGCTTTTCTAATCACCTTATGCTTCGTCTGGGAGTGGAAAACACTCGTTTAAAGCTTCAAATTGAACTCTTTTAAAAACAACGAATGTCGGAAAATTTATATTTTATGCTATGTTTATCTAAAAAAAATTCACTGTATAGATAGAGTTTTTCTTTTAAGTATACATATTCGTTGTTTTTCTAGAAGAATTCAATTTGAAGCTTTAAACAAGTGTTTCCCACTCCCAGATTAAGCATGAAGTAAAATTTCGAGTTCAGAAAAGCCTGAAAATTTGGATTGATCGCGTAGCGAAGCGAAGCGATCAATCCAAATTTTCAGGCCTTTCTGAACTCGAAATTTTACTTCATGCGCCACGCGCACAAAACACTAATTTGAAGTGAAGATCAAAATATACTACTTATTTTATATGTGAATCATGAACATTTTTAGCATATGCGCAGGGATATCTATACGGAAAAGAAAAATTCCCTGGACAAAAAAAAACAATCAAAACGGAATTTTAGATTCCTAAACTTTTAAAAATATCAAAAATGCCAATACAAGTCTTTAACATTTCGGAATGAAAAATAAAATATCAAAAAAACTTCATTTTGCAAAAGAAAATCTGTGATGCGGCCCTTGAAACATTCTAAGTGTTAATTTTGGCTCTCGAAGCAATTTGGGTTGACCAGCCCTGATGTAAATATTGTACTGTGGCAGGTCGGGAATATTTTAGTCTGAAATTTATTTATTAATCCTCACTTTTTCGTATTTCTACAATTTTTAATTACAAATTCAATATTATTTATAATTACACTAATGCCCGGTATTATAAACGATTAATAAATTATTAGACAACTATTTGTGGAATAAATTTATTTACCTAGTAAACTAATGGGCAAATAAAATTGCGTATTATAAAGCAAACCTACCAAATAAATAGAAATTCTAGAAATAAATAATTTAATTACTAGATTACAGACCGAAATTAAACATTTTCGTTGTGGCCATAGCTGGAACCACCAATTTTTTAAACTGAATTTTCAATATTTCAAATTAAATAGTCAATCAAATTGGAAATTTAGTATAATTCCTTATAATTATAGAGAATAACCGTGGAATAGGACAGAATTACACAGAACAAAAAAAGAAAGCTTATTAGAAATTATAAACGATTTAAACGAGTGTTTTCTACTCCCAGGCTAAGCATGAAGTAAAATTTCGAGTTTAGAAAAGCCTGAAAATTTGGTTTGGTCGCTCCGCGCTTCGCGACCAAACCAAATTTTCAGGCTTTTCTAAACTCGAAATTTTACTTCATGCTTAGTCTGGGAGTGGAAAACACTCGTTTAAAACTTTAAATGGAACAAATTTAAAAAAAGCGTATGCATAAGTATAAAAATCCCTGGTTATGTCTGACTTAAAAAACTCTAGGTCTTCGACTCCTTAGAATGTCTTGTGGTTCGAATTATTCACTGTCAGGGAAGATACTATGAGCGAACTTAAATCTGACATGGATGATATAGTAGACATGATAACCGTAATGAAATTAATACATACAAGTAGTAGAATCTAGGGTAATTATAATAATATAATAGACTTTTACTTTTAACTGTCAAATTATTTAGAGAATAAAATTTACTTGGTAGAAAAACAAACAAATAATTTAGATTTATAAGGAGGAGATTTATAAGCCAAATAAAGTTATTTTGTGTTTATAATACCGAAATCTTTGGAATAAATTAATTTATTCCTAAAGTAAATTTTATTTATGGAATAAAACGTTTTATAATACCGGGCATAAAAAGCATATTTTACATTTATTGTAATAATTCATTTAGTCATTAAGTAACGAGAATTTAAATAACAAATATTTTTTTTAGTGATGATCAAATAAGATCGACTGCGCGATCCGCTCGATCCTTGCAATTGATCGAGCCGCTCGATCTTTTCGATCGGCTCGATTTTTTTGATCGGCTCGATCTTTTTGATGAGATCGATCTTTTGATCGATCTGCTCGATACTTCAACTGATCGATCATTGCTTGATCGATCCTTGAGATAATTGATCTTGCCCATCACTACTGTATACCGTATACAGTAAAGATGTGTTTTCAAATTCACAAATTCTTTGCATATTTTTCGTATGAGAAAACCTACATAAGCCCCATTACATTTAATCCAATTACCACCAGCAAACAATGCGTTCGCAGTGTTGTGGGATATAAATTTAATAAACAATTATAATAGCAATAAGGCGGTAATTACCCAGCTAACGGATATATTTCCCGTAGCACAAATCTTGAACACATGATAAGTGAAAGTTATTGTCATTATAAAACGCTCCGATTATGCCTCTCTGAACAATCACCCTTTCGGAAAATCGAATTGCCTCGACAAAAAAAACATTAAGCAAATTTAAAAAAATAATTGGAGTATAATTAAGAATATTGTTCAACAAAAACCTCACATTCTGTGTTTGCGAGGGAATTAAGCATGGTACTCCATGAACTAGTTCACGATTAGAATGTGAGAGTGCGTTTCTATTGATTTTGAGGTTGTGCGGCACGTTCTAAGCGCCAGCGGGTGGAAGAGGCGAGGGAATGGCGGGCGCGCTTAGAATGTGACACACGGGTTTCTGTAAAATTACGGAGAGCTGCGCCGCGAGTTGCGTGAGGAGGAAAATGAGCGCGATCAATGTTGGGTTTCCTTGGATTTGGAGTGTGTGTGTGTGTGTGCGAGTGTTTGGTGTTCGAATCGCATTTCACTAGCCCCCTTTCCGAAACAGTTGTGAGAGTGACGTCGGATGACGAGCTTCAGCTAGCTATAACCAAAACGATCGCCGAAATTCTGAGGTGAGTGAGTCAAAACGTTTTCAAGTCCATTCATTAAGGAACATGTACTTGCATTATTTGGGTGTTTATTTTGATCACGTTTGTAAATTGTTTATATACTGACCTTAAATTTACGTGACATCGTACGGAGAATTAAGCAGTGTTGGCTATGAAATAATGTAAACGTAGTTATTATGGGTGTTCAAAAAAGTAGTAAGTTTGGAATAGGCCGAGAATATGACTGTTGGAGTAGGCTGTAAGACTTTTGGATTAGGCGTGAGTATGACGTTTAGAGTAACCTATGAGTATAACGTTTAGAGTAAGCTATAAGTAACAAATAGCTTAATTACTTATTGGTTTTTCCTAAATCCCTTTAGCTATATATACCGCGCAAATAGTTGTAAGAATTCAGTTTGTTATTGATAATGAGCACCTTGTGTCTCGAAATGTACATCTAACGATACAAATAAGAAGTGAAGTAAGGAATAACAGTCTTTTTAGTGTAATAATCACTTCACATAAACTCAAAAACATACAGTAGTAAGTATGAAAAAAAGTCAAATATTTAAATATGAATATTTCTATCACTAAATTATTCACATATTTCAATACTATTTAAATATTCGAATACCTAAATTTGATAGCCTTAATAGTATAATTTAAACTTCACTTGAAATCAGTGTTTTATACGCTTGGCGCATGAAGTAAAATTTCGAGTTTAGAAAAGCCTAATTTGTCTCGGTCGCTCCGCTTCGCTACGCGCCCGAGCCAAATTTTCAGGCTTTTCTAAACTCTAAATGTTACTTCATGCTTAATCAAGGTGTGGAAACACTCTTACAAACAAAGCAAATTTTTAGTCCATAACGAAATGTCGACTAATCTTAACTGTCACTATTGACACATGCCTATGACGAGCGTCGACGGCGACTTATGTCCAACAAACGTCAAATGTACAAAATTTAAAATAAAACACAATGGTATTTCATATTTATTTAAATACTATGTCAAAACTGCCGTGATATGTCAAAATTTGTCTTGAAAAACAAAAAATTTGCAAAATATAGTGATGGAAACGACAGCAACAACAATAAACGAGTTGTTGTGAGTCACTATTGACACTTGACATACTTAAAAGAATAATAATCATTTTAACACTGTTTTTGATTTAATTTGACAGTTTATACAGTTACACACACACACACACACACACATCAGAATGATGACGTTTGATATAAACATTGGTATATTTTTGACGTCATTTCATGTATTCTTTTGTAGTATGTAAAATTTTCATTGATATTGACGCGACCATGACAGCTGTGAAGATCTAGACAGTCAATACCTAATGTAACCATTGACATATCTCTAGTTTACGAGTTTTTATAGATTTTCTGTGACAGTTGCGATAGTTTTTTTACAAGTATGGCTGGTTTTGCATCTGTAGTCGCCCAGATGCAAATCCAGCCATACTTGTAAAAAAACTAACGCAACTGTCACAGAAAATCTATAAAAACTCGTAAACTGAGGATATGTCAATAGTTACATTTGCATCTGGGCGACTACAGATGCAAAACCAGCCATACTTGTAAAAAAACTATCGCAACTGTCACAGAAAATCAATAAAACTTGTACTTTAACAATCTTGTGGCAAAATTACAAAAACTGATTTTGCTGCATCTCTTAAATAAAATAAAATAATGTTAAATGTGCTTCATGTCGAATGGGGACAAGAAAAGTTATGTAAAACTAAGTAAAAAGTTGGCATGTTTTGCAACTAGAAAAATATGCCAACCTTTGCAACCGAGAAAGGTTTTTTTATTCGACAGGATTTTTTAACCTAATTTTATAAGGTTTATGATGGGTTTTGAAGGTCAATTTATTTGAAAAATTGTAACCTGATACGAGTAGAATCCAGGGATACCAAAACCTCAAAATCAAAAAAATGTCGTTTGGCTAGTTTTCCATCTGGGCGACTCAATTATAATTATAATAAAACAGTTGTTTTTTCAGGACCCGATCAAAACATCCACAGGGTCTCCCTGAAGAATGCCCAAGAATAAAATTTTAAATTTCTTGCAAAAATACATCGTTCGTATTAGCATAGTGGGCTTTGGAAACAAAATCAATAGAATTGGTTTTAAATTTAATATTTACGGTTTGCATTTCATTAGACATAATATTTTTTATTTAAAATTGCATTACAAATAAAAAATATGCTTAATGAAATACGAACGGTAAATATTAAATTTAAAACCAATTCTATTGATTTTGTTTCCAAAGCCCACTATGCTAATACGAACGATATATTTTTTACAAGAAATTTAAAATTTTATTCTTGGGCATTCTTCAGGGAGACCCTGTGGATGTTTTGATCGGGTTCTCAAAAAACAACTGTTTTATTATAATTATAATTGAGTCGCCCAGATGCAAAACCTGTCAAACGACATTTTTTTGATTTTGAGGTTTTGGTATCCCTGGATTCTACTCTTATCAGGTTACAATTTTTGAAATAAATGGAGTAACTGCGAAATATTACAACTATTAAAATTTCTAAGAACTACTACATAGACGTAATATATTTATTTATATAAAATAAATTATCGAAATTATGGAATATCGGTGTATTTTAAAGTAAATTGCCAGCAAAACGGTCAGAAAAAATGTGTGGATGTTTTGATGTTTTGTCTCGTTTGTATATATATATATATACATATATATATATACATATATATATATATATATATATATATATATATATATAAAACAAGTGTACTGACAGTGAACGTGACATCTATCACTCAGTATATAAAAAAACTCCTGAGAATGGCAGAAGTGATGCTGCCGAAACGTAGAGCGCAAATAAACAAATCAACGCGAGAAAGCAGCCCAAAAAACTCCAACCAGTTATATATATATATATATACCAAATGAGAAAAACAGCGCATTAGGTCATGTTGTAAAAATTATTTTATCAAGTGAGTGTGCAAGGAGGACAGAAGATGACGACGATCGTTTCGCTCTTTTTATGAGCTCCTCAGGCCGCCACATCTATCATCCCATACACACTCACTTGATATGTAGAAGTTGTATATATACTGACTTCGCTAACCATAAGCCGGTATAACCGTCAGTGTGGTTAGCGAAGTCAGTATATATACAACGTTTACATTATGAACGGTGGAGGCTTCTACTTCGTTATACATGTTAATTCAATAAAATGAAACACTTTAACTTTGTTTGTATAACACAATATTTATATTTTTGTGACTGCAGTTTCGGCAACTTAACTTGCCATTATCAAACTTAGTGACTAATTTTGATAATGGCAAGTTGAGTTGCCGAAACTGCAGTCACAAAAATATAAATATTGTGTTATACAAACAAAGTTAAAGTGTTTTATTTTATTACAACTTTTACATATCAAGTGAGTGTGTATGGGATGATGGATGTGGCGGCCTGAGGAGCTCATAAAAAGAGCGAAACGATCGTCGTCGTCTTCTGACCTCCTTGCACACTCACTTGATAAAATAATTTTTACAACATGACCTAATGCGCTGTTTTTTTTATTTGGTATATATATATATATATATATATATATATATATATATATAACTGGTTGGAGTTTTTTGGGCTGCTGTCTCGCGTTGATTTGTTTATTTGCGCTCTACGTTTCGGCAGCATCACTTCTGCCATCCTCAGGAGCTTTTTTATATACTGAGTGATAGATGTCACGTTCACTGTCAGTACACTTGTTTTATATATATAATATATATATTACAGCAGTTACAATTGTTACTATTTTTTTAAAATATGATATTTTCAGAGATTTATGTATGTTTTCAAAGGTATTCGACTGAAATTTAAGAATTACGACAAAATGTGTATTTATGCAGAAGATAATGCCAATTTAATTCAATTCAATTTAATAACTGCTAACACGAAGGCACACATTTGCTTTTTCGCTTGTCATAAAATTTTGCCAAAAATTGGATTCTGCTTCCACTAAGTTTGTAACGACTTGTGCATGTTGCAAACGTGTTTGAATATCAATTGGCCGTAGTTCGAAAACAGTTTGAATTTTGTATGGGTCTAAGTGCTCAATTCTTCTTAAAATCCTCTCAGACAACGATAATAGCGCCTCACGTCTTGTTAAAGGTTTTGGTTCTGCCTGAACATCAGCCTAAACAAGCTTAATAGTTTCGTTATAACGACCAGAACGAGGTCTTTCAATATACTTTACAGCACTTACTGTACCATTTTGTTAAAATGCGTTTGCTCGTCGAATTGTTTCTATGCGTAGAGCTCTTCGATTAGGTTCTGGTTCTTTGGGGAGTGCGCATTTCTGCACTGCACTTAAGCCTCATTAGGCCCATTGTGTTTTCTTCGATTAGGATACGTTCGCCAAAAATTGCGTTGAGTTGAAATTATCAAAGACAAATTTTGAAATACAACTTAACAATTTCTACGCGTTATTGATGCAAATAACGCTCAATAACACAATTCTGTATCTGTCACTTTTGACAGTTGTCAAGGAAATAACATAATTATAACAATATTCCACAGCTGGATATGTTTTGCCGCACCCCATAACTACTAGAAATTGCCAGAAAATGGTGGATAGGTTGGCAGAAATTCGATGTTTTTATAGGGTAACCAGGAGAGTTAGAAACAAAAATAGATATATACGCTATGGCCTCTTTTTGTGAGTTATTAACAATGGCATTAACAGATCATGTCTAACTTGATTAGTTTGAAAGATATCAGGAGTTTTTCAATTGTTAGCTGTTTTAAAATACGTCTTTATCTCAGTAATTACTTGTGTAGTTTTCACCGTAGATTTCAATGGCGTACTTATTTTTTTATTCCGACTTAAAATTTCTGAGTTATGACACAAAGTCGATGAGCGATTTTTTTTAAATGGAACACCCTGTATATTTTTATCTCATTAAATAGCACTTCAAATTAGCTTTACATTAGGGTTGTTATGTTTAAACCACTTTGTTTTAAAACAGTGTTTTAAACATGTTTAAAAACAGTCGTCGTGTTTTAAACGGTTTTGTTTTGAATTTTAAATTTGTTTAAAACATGTTTTAAACGTTAAATATGTCTAAAAAGTGTTTTTTATTATTTTATATTGGTAAAGTATATTTTATACTACTTAATTAAGATTTGTTGTTTACGTTTTTAAATGTTAGCTAAATTGTTGAAGATATTTCAAATTACATTATTAAATACAACATTTCATTACAATAAAATATCACAACTGTGTGTGCATAAATGTGATTTTTAAATATAGAGAATTTTTCTTTCGGGTATACATATGCTGCATACACTGTAAATTTTACGATATTCCTTGTTTTTTTGAAAGATTTTAATTTGAATCTTTAAACGAGGGTTTTCCACTCCCAGACTAAGCATGAAGTAAAATTTCGAGTTTAGAAAAGCCTGAAAATTTGGATTGGCCGCGTAGCGAAGCGGAGCGGCCAATCCAAATTAGGCTTTTCTAAACTCGAAATTTTACTTCATGCGCCACACGTATAAAACACTGACATATCGTAAAGTTTAAAATATACGGCTTTAGCAATCTAATATGTAGATGTGAATAAAACGTGAGTCAAATTCTGCGCTGAACAAATTGTTTAAAACAGTGATTATAGGCAACCCAATAACTCTAACGTATTTTAGGTTGCCTATAATCGTTGTTGTATGTGTGTGTTTTTTGAACTTCACTGTAAATCAGTGTTTTATACGCGTGGCGCATGAAGTAAAATTTCGAGTTTAGAAAAGCCTAATTTGGATTGGCCGCTCCGCTTCGCTACGCAGCCAATCCAAATTCTTAGGCTTTTCTAAACTCGCAATTTTACTTCATGCTTAGTCTGGGAGTGGAAAACACTCGTTAAAAGCCTGAAATTAACCGCTTTGAAACAACGAATCCCCGCAAATTTAATTATCGGGATATGTATACTGAAAAGAAAAATGCCCTGTGTGTTCTGTTTTAAACACGTTTTAAGCGTGTTTTAAACAAGTTTGTAATTGTTAATGTTTAAGCCCTGTTTCAATGAAAAAACACGTTTTGTAAAAAAAACTGTTTTTTTTTCAATTAAAATAAAAAAAAAACGTTTATTTTTCACCAGGGTTGTTAAAAAAAAACGTTTTCTTACATTCATTTTTTTTAACATGAATGTAACATAGTTAATAACATTAATACATTAATGTAACATAGTTAATAAAAATTCATGAAAATGAACAAATATAAGAAGCAATTTAAAAACATAGCAACATAAATGAAGAGTGTTTGTCCATTAACTTTCTATAAGTTTTCAACTCCATAAAGCAATTCTTAAATTATGTATTGTTCTAAATGTAATTAATTCAATCTTGTAATATTAGTGATGATACCGAATTAAAGATTTAATTAGCAGTAAATTTACTTTTGAAAAATTATAAACAAAACCTGTTATCATGTTAACTAATATATGCAGTTAATGAGCAAATAATTAATATTAAAAAAAACATCAATTTCAAACTATAACTTTCTGTTCAATAAACTTATACAAAAAAAAAGTATGGATATAGGTACATATTTTCAGAACGGTTTAGCAGAGCTTATTGATATTTGGGATACAGTTAGAAGTGTTTAAATTACATCATCTCAGATTTTTTTCAATTTTCTACCATCATTTATGTTGATAATACAAGGCTAATTTGATTTTTAAGGGCACGGGTGGTCAAATTTGTTATTTTTGAAAAGAGATTTTTCTTCTGAGCTCTGTGATGTAACATATGCATATCTTATTTTAATCCAAACTTTAAAAAAAATTATCGAACTAACAAAATTTTGAAAAATGTAAAATTTTGTGAGCCTTGGAAATGTTGTCTTTATCTATCGTTAGTTCTTTGCCGCCTGAACTTTGACCAAAAAATAAATGAAACTAATAAACAAAACACATTTTAATAAAAGAAAAAGCCTAAACACAAAATACATGTTTGTATTTTTTACGTTTTAATAAAAATAAATATGGGCATTACTGAATTCAGAAAAAAATTATCTTTTTAAAAATAACAAATTTGAACACCCGTGCCATTTAAAAAAATCAAGTTAGCCTTGTATTTTAAAAATAAACGATGGTAGAAAATTGAAAAAAAACAGAGATGATAGAATTTAAGCATTTCTAACTGTATCCTAAATTTAAACGAGCTCTGCTAAACAGTTCTAAAAATATTTAGCTGTATCTATACTTTGAAGCGACCCTGTATGTGTACCTACGTATTTTTAAAACAATTAAGTTGATTTTTATATTGAACGCTTGTGTTTCTTACTTTGAAACTTTTAGAAATATATTTGATAATGTATGTATTATCAAATATATTTCTGAAAGCTTTAAAGTAAGAAACACAAGTGTTATAATTGAGTTGCATTTTTTATTGAAAAATTGTGTTTCTTACTCTGAAACTTTTAGAAATATATGAGATAATACATTCAATTATAATTACAGAGATGTAAGTATTATTAATTAATAATAAAGGGGTCTGTAAAATCTTCAAAAACAATTCAATTATAAAATTAATATTTAAATTAAACCTAATTTTCAATATATTCGTTTTACTTTTATTTTATTTTTCTGATTTCAACAATATAACGTTTAATATATCTCTAGTCTTAATGATATTGCGAGAAATATTCGCAGTTATAAACAAAGGAAAAAATAAACAAATTAGGCCTTGAGAACGATGAGACAATCTCAAATTTTTACAAGAGAATTACCTTTAGATAATGATGGTTCTCACATAGAATAATTGCTATAATTTTTTGTTATTCTTTATTAAATCGGTAGATTGTGTTTTGAATAATGTCATTTTTATTTTCGTTGCATGTTGTGTCATCGTTTTTAATGATTATTGTAAATGTTCGTTGTGTGTGTTTCGCACTCATTAGGGTGCTCTTATATGGACGTTTTGAACGCGAGGCGGAACGGGAGCGGGCGCAAGCGTTTGCGTTTAAACATATGGGTTTATATGGGAGTTCCTAGACGGACGGGTGCTGGCGTTTTCTCCGCTTCGCACCCGTCCGTCTGGGAACTCTCATATAAACCCAATTGTTAAAACGCAAACGCTTGCGCCCGCTCCCGTTCCGCCTCGCGTTCAAAACGTCCATATAAGAGCGCCCTTAACTTACGTATCAGAAATTCGGATATATCTCCTTAGTCGTTTGACATAACCTCATCAAACCCGGTATCTTTGTATTCCCAATTAAAATCTCTAACCGATTTTAAAATGAAATACGGGGTGTCCATTGAAAAATACCAACCCAATAGTTAATTTATTTTAGACACCTTGTATATTTTGATTTGGTGTTAGTAAAATCTCGCTAAAAAACTATTTTAAATGTTTTTTTGAATTTTGCATTAATGGTGAATCATCCAGTACATAATTTATGAGTTATTGCCATCAACTTCTTGAATTGAATATTTGAGAAAAAATGCTCTTCACCAGAAAATAATTTGGACAATTCGCGCCGTTGTGAAATCTGTTGCTGATTTATAAGACTTAAAAAAAGCAAGTTCAACAAGTTTCTCATCTTTTACGCAGTGAAACATATTTCACTATGATTTAAAAAAGGAAACACTGGTTGAATTATTTATTGCTGTGATTTAAAAATGAAAACACTTGGTTAAATTTCACCAATATTTTGGTTTTTATTCCAACTAGTTTCGATTTTGAGTAATTCTCAAGGAGTGAGAATGACTCAAAGTCGAAACTAGTTGGAATAAAAAAAACAAAATATTAGTGAAATTTAACCAAGTGTTTTCATTTTTATATCAAAGCAATAAATAATTCAAATGATCACTAGAAATTCTAAAACCAAGCAAACACTTGACACATATTTTAAAATCCTTTAAACGATTTGCAACTAGTTCACATTTGCTGTTTGAATCAAAAAACTATTTTCTCGTTACCAGAATCGTATAAACTATTTGCAACTTTAATCAACCTTTGATAGTCAATGATAATCAATGCCGGATTAAACAAACATCACTTTGCAGCAGGGTTGTTAAAAAAAACGTTTTTTTAACAAAACGTGTTTTTTCATTGAAACAGCGTTTAAAGCATTAACAATTAAAAACATGTTTAAAACGTGTTTAAAACATGTTCAAAAGGTGTTTAAAGCAGAACATACAGGGCATTTTTCTTTTGAGTATACATATCCCGCTAATTACATCGTTCTTTTAAATTTGCGGGAATTCGTTGTTTCAAAGCGTTTAATTTGAGGCTTTTAACGAGTGTTTTCCACTCCCAGACTAAGCATGAAGTAAAATTTCGAGTTTAGAAAAGCCTAAGAATTTGGATTGGCCGCGTAGCGAAGCGGAGCGGCCAATCCAAATTAGGCTTTTCTAAACTCGAAATTTTACTTCATGCGCCACGCTTAAAAACACTGATTCACAGTGAAGTTCAAAAAACACACACATACAACAACGATTATAGGCAACCTAATATACTCTAGAGTTATTAGGTTGCCTATAATCACTGTTTTGAACAATTTGTTCAGCTCTGAATTTGACTCACGTTTTGTTCACATCTACATATTAGATTGCTAAAGCCGTATATTTTAAACTTTACGACATTTCAGTGTTTTATACGTGTGGCGCATGAAGTAAAATTTCGAGTTTAGAAAAGCCTAATTTGGATTGGCCGCTCCGCTTCGCTACGCGGCCAATCCAAATATTCAGGCTTTTCTAAACTCGAAATTTTACTTCATGCTTAGTCTGGGAGTGGAAAACCCTCGTTTAAAGATTCAAATTGAAATATTTTAAAAAAACAACGAATGTCGTAAAATTTACAGTGTATGCATATGTATACCTGAAAGAAAAATTCCCTTTATTTAAAAATCAAATTTATGCACACACAGTTGTGATATTTTATTGTATTAAAATGTTATGTTTAATAATGTAATTTGAAATATCTTCAAAAATTTAGCTAAAATTCAATAACGTAAACAAAAAACCTTAATGAAAAAGTATAAAATATAATTTAGCAAATTTAAGATAATAAAAATGGAAAAAATTACCAAATCAACAAAAATGTCAAATTCCAAACGTGTAATTGATTGATTGATTAGTTAAATTTAACCTACATTTTAAAACTTTGAAAGATAACATTCCCCCTTAAAATTGCTCTCTTCATCCGCTCCTGCCAGACGCAATGCAATATTTTAACATCTGCTGTTTTAAACAAATTCCCATTGCATATTGATTAATAAACTTTTTGTACATTCATTATTTTTAAGTTACTTGTACTCTGTACTTTCAAATATAATACAATGCATTTCATTATGAGAAATGTACGAGTAGGTACTTTTATAAAGAACCAACGTAAGCATTTTAATTATTAAAATTATTTAATTACAATTAAGCAATAGTTCATTCGTGAAGTAATTAAATCATTCTTTGATGTTCGAGTCTGGAAAGTTAGAAAGAGAGAGATTTAATGAAAATTCAGTAATTAAGTTGTTATTATATATTAATTACATTAGATCAAGATAATGCTATTTGCCTAATCAACATTAGTAAATGCTACTACTAAGTGTTTTATATGTATCCTATTAAGTGTAACATTTACATTTTTCTGCTAGAACTTGGTAATACATGTGTTATACTGTTAAATAAAACTTGTATGAACTGTTTTTGTAATATTTTGTTGTTTTAATTAGTTTACTATATTCTATAATTAATTAAAACCGTTAATAAACTTTATAGAAATTTACTGTGCATGCGAAAACAATACTATTTTAGTTGATGGATGAAATTAATGACTACAGTTAATTTCATCCATCAACTGAAATAGTATTGTTTTCGCATGCACAGTAAATTTCTATAAAGTTTATTTACAGTTTTAATTAATTATAGAATATGGTAAAGTAATAAAAACAACAACAAAATAATACAAAAACAGTTCGACAAAGTTTGATAACTGTATTGTTTCGAGTTAACGTGAAGTGATTAATAAACTTACTTGGTTTAGTCCTTTTTGATATTAAATCATCACTCCTGCAACTGTCTTTGAAATATTATCACATTAAAGCACTTAGCCTGTTTTCGTTTGTAATTTTTATATTTTGAGTATTAAATCAGTACACACTAATTTATCTCACTGACTAATATTTGACTATTTTATACATTAGATACGTTTTTTACCTCGCTACTAGCTTTAATTTTAAAGAACAATACTTATATATAACTTTGTGACTTAGATAAGTGTTTTATACGTGTGGCGCATGAAGTAAAATTTCGAGTTTAGAAAAGCCTAATTTGGATTGGCCGCTCCGCTTCGCTACGCGGCCAATCCAAATTTTTAGGCTTTTCTAAACTCGAAATTTTACTTCATGCTTAGTCTGGGAGTGGAAAACCCTCGTTAAAAGATTCAAATTGAAATATTTTGAATATTAAATCAGTACACACTAATTTACTTCACTGACTGCCTTTCCACTATTTTATACATTAGATACGTTTTTTACCTCGCTACTAGCTCTCATTTTAAAGAACGATACCCATATCTAACTTAGTGACTTAGATAACAGTGTCAATCAATTCGAAACAAAATATAGTATTTATTTTCGAATTGATCAAGTAAAAGCCACCAATATTGATGAAATTAATAAAATTGCTTAATGACTAACATTAAATAATTGATCAACGCTAATCAATCTATTTTTCACTTGATTTATTAATAGATAATCGTTGCTTTATTTCATCAATGACATATATTATTTATATCAACTAGCATTTAGTTTAAGCCAAATTTTCTAGCACTTTAAAATATAACATATTTCCAGGGTTGTTAAAAAAACGTTTTTTCATTTTAATTCAAACAAACAGTTATTTTAATAAAACGTGTTTTTTCAATTAAAACAGTGTTTAAATCATTAACAATTAAAAACATGTTAAAACGTGTTTAAAACATTTAAAACACGTTTAAAACGTGCTTAAAACAGAATATACAGGACATTTTTCTTTTGAGTATAAATATCTAGATAATTACAGCGTTTTTTAAATTTGCGGGAATTTGTTGTTTAAAAGCGGTTAATTTAAGGCTTTTAACGAGTGTTTTCCACTCCCAGACTAAGCATGAAGTAAAATTTCGAGTTTAGAAAAGCCTGAAAATTTGGATTGGCCGCGTAGCGAAGCCTCCGCGGCCAATCCAAATCAGGCTTTTCTAAACTCGAAATTTTACTTCATGCGCCTCGCTTAAAAACACTGATTCACATTGAAGTTAAAAAAACACACATAAACAACGATTATAGGCAACCTAATATACGTTAGAGCTATTGGGTTGCCTATAATCACTGTTTTAAACAATTTGTTCAGCGCAGAATTTGACTCACGTTTTATTCACATCTACATATTGGATTGCTAAAGCCGTATATTTTAAACTTTGCGATATTTCAGTGTTTTATACTTGTAGCGCATGAAGTAAAATTTCGAGTTTAGAAAAGCCTAATTTGGATTGGCCGCTCCGCTTCGCTACGCGGCCAATCCAAATTTTCAGGCTTTTCTAAACTCGAAATTTTACTTCATGCTTAGTCTGGAAGTTGAAACCCTTGTCTAAAAATTTAAATTGAAATCTTTAAAAAAAAACAACGAATGTCGTAAAATTTACAGTGTATGCATATGTATACCTGAAAGAAAAATTCCCTATATTTAAAAATCATTTTTATACACACATATTTGATATTTTCTTGTAATAAAATGTAATGTTTAATAATGTAATTTGAAATATCTTCAACAATTTAGCTAAAATTTAATAATGTAAACAAAAAATCTTAATATAATAGTATAAAATATAATTTGGCAAATTAAAAATAATAAAAAAAAAAACGGTTTAAACAAAGTTAACGTTTAAAACATGTTTTAAACAAATTTAAGATTCAAAACATGTTTAAAACAAAACCGTTTAAAACACGACAGCTGTTTTTAAACATGTTTAAAACACTGTTTTAAAACAAAGTGTTTTAAACATAACAACCCTGCATGTTTCTCAATAATAACTCACTAATTTACATAAGATGCAGTAGTTAGTATGTTTAATTGAAGGAGCAAGTGTATTTGTTGTCATTTTCAAGTTTTCCAAAAATACATCGAAATTGTGTAATGTTAAAATTAGTTGTCAAGTAAAATTTTTGTAAACATTATTTTTACACACACAATTTGTAACATCTCTACAATTCAATAAAATTGTTTATAACATTAAAAGTGCGATTCTTTTCGTAATCTACAACAAATTTGTCTTATAAAGACTAAATCAAAATTAGTTTAGAAAATTGTTTATACTTTATAGACTGATGTAAATAAACAATCAACCTTGATTTTATCGATGACAAGATTATGTAACATTTGTTTACATTTTCACAATGTTGCAAAAGTATAGATTCACTTATGACTTGATTTCAAGCTATTTCAATTGATTTGCAAGTTACTTGATGTAAATTTAAATCATTTCAATTAATAAATGATAGTTATTAAATATGTAAACAAACCCAAATTTTTTTTTTTTTTTTAGTAAAATCAGTTTCTATCCATCCATCTCGATAAAAAAAATTGGTAAGTTGCGTTCTAGTAATTAATAGAAATATATTTTACTACAAGAAGAACGGAGTCCAAAGGTTTCAGCACAAAACAATTTAATTACCAGTAGTTTTAAAATTATTTCAAATAGTCATTAATTAACTTCTTCTTGGCCACTAGACAGTTGCGATAATATGATAGTATTATTTCTACAGTGCTTGTCAAAATGAGCCTATTGCTGAGATAAATTTGAATACACTTGTAATTTAAACAATGCTCAACTTATTTAAGCACTGTGTATAAGGTCTACCCTGTACACCGGCCCGGCCCGGATAAATAATAGATCAGGCCCGGCTCGGCCCGGTCAACATTTTAGTCTGAATAAATCAAAAGATTTATCAGACGTAAATATATATTTACTAATTTATAGATATAGTTTTCAATTAAAAATTTAAAAAAATCAGTCCGGCCCGGCCCGGCAACGGGTACCGGTCTAGAAGCGCGAAAATGATGAATAAAATAGTTCTGAATAACGATGCAAGGGTTACCGTAGCCCTACACAATTTATGGGGAAAGTACTGTGATGGATACATTATCATTTATTAAACGGTAACCGAATAGTTTCTCGCTGGAAAATATAAACTCGATGTTTTACTTTATGCCTAAGCAACGACTGTAGTCGCGCGACTGTGGCCGTGCGGTCAGAGTCGCGCGGCAATAATTGCTTGGTCGGATTCCTATGCAACGACTATTACTTCAATTTCTACGAGATCGTTATGAATAATTGACTTTCTTTAGAGAAAAAATATTATAAGAAAAAATATTTTTAAATCAAAACACGGGCAGGTGGTGGCCGAGTGGTAACGTCGCCGGACGGTAAATCGCTCGGCGAGCCACAGACCGGGTTCGATTTCCGTGCATGGGGAGTTGTTATTTAAAAATAATAACTCGTCGTGTCCCTGGGTGTGGTGTGAATGTGTTGTGCCGTCCAATATACATGTATGTTAATACAATTTACGAAATAAGTTAAAATTAAATAATATAAGTTAAAAAAATAAATAATTGATGTTGGCCAATAGTCAAAGCAACTAAGGCTAGGCAAGAGCCACAAAAAAATCAAATAACAAATGAAAGACTAACCTAAGTTTATTTAATTTAAAAAATCAACGACTGAAACGACTGTAGTCGCGCGACTGTGGCCGTGCGGCCAGAGTTGCGCGGCCCTAATTGCTTGGTCGGATTCCTATGCAACGACTATTACTTCAATTTCTACGAGATCGTTATGAATAATTGACTTTCTTTAGAGAAAAAAATATTATAAGAAAAAATATTTTTAAATCAAAACATCAAATAAGAAATGACAGACTAACCTAAGTTTATTTAATTTAAAACAAAGTTTTTTTTTTACAATGTATTCGGTTTGCCTTCATTAGACCACCAATTTGATAGAAACGATATATCGGGTAAGAAATATATTTTTTTATCAATGTAATAACTTTAAAATAATAAAATAAACTCAATTTATGTTCAAAGCCGCGCGGCTCTTACGACTATACTGCTCTCTGTACCAGTACAGTTGTACGACTCGAGTCGCTGCACTAGAGTCGTTACAGTCGCTCGGCTACAGTCGCGTCTTAGGAAACGCTTCCATTTATTTACATGCGAAGCAGTCGGGCGCGGCTCGAGTCGTTTCAGTCGTCGCTCAGGAATCCCACCTATAGGTGTATGAAACACTGATTTAATGTGAAGTTTAAAATACTAGGCGCGTTCAATTTAAACTCATCTTTGCTTTTTAAATAAAATTAATTAAAAAAAAAATACTGTCACAGTTAAGACAACTATTCCATTGTTTTACTAACCCACGTATACCTTGCTTATTTAATTTTTGTGACTACTGATTGAAAAAGTCTTCCACAGTTATCTGTACTTTTGTATCAGACTCTAATAGCCAACTTTTGAGCGCCCTTTTCATCGGTCCAAAAATATGGAATCGCAAAGCGATAGTCCGGACTACTGGGTTAATGCTCCAAAACCTTAATTTTTTTTAGGGAGAATTCCTTTTACGACATTAGCAATATGAGGTCTAGAATTATCATGTAGCAAAATGACCCCACGCGTGCGTAAGTTTTTTTTGTACGTTTCTGTCTTATTCTTTAATGCACCTTGTTTAATGTTCATTGTATAGTTTTGCAATGACATTTACTCCAGGTTCTTCGAACTCTATCAATAATGCTCCATTATAGACAAAAAAATAACACCCTCAGCACCAGGGTTGTTAAAAAAAACGTTCTTTTCATTTTAACTAAAACAAACAGTTTTTTTAACAAAACATATTGTTTTTTTCATCGAGGCAGCGTTTTAAAATATTAGCAATTAAAAACATGTTTTAAACGTGTTTTAAACATGTTTTAAACACGTTTTTAACATGTTTTAATTGTGAATGTTTTAAATCGCTGCCTCAATGAAAAAAAACGTTTTGTTAAAAAAAAACTGTTTGTTTTAATTAAAATGAAAAAAACCGTGTTTTTAACAACCCCGGTGCTGAGGATGTTAATTTTTTTGTCTATAATGGAGCATTGTTGATAGAGTTTAAGGAACCTGGAGTAAATGTCATTGCAAAACTATACAATAAACTTTGAACAAGGTGCATCAAAGAATATGACAGAAACGTACAAAAAAAACTTAGGCGTGGTGTCATTTTTCTATACGATAATTCTAGACCTCATGTTGCTAATGTCATAAAAAAATCTCCCCAAAAAATATAAAGGTTTTGGAGCATTAACCCAGTAGTGCGCACTATCGCTTTGCGATTTCCATATTTTTGGACCGATGAAAAGGGCGCTCAAAAGTTTAAAACAAAACATACAGGGCATTTTTCTTTTGAGTATACATATCCCGATAATAAAAGCGTTTTTTTAAGTTTGCGGAAATTCGTTGTTTCAAAGCGGTATTTTTGAGACTTTTAACGAGTGTTTTCCACTCCCAGACTAAGCATGAAGTAAAATTTCGAATCTAGAAAAGCCTAAGAATTTGGATTGGCCGCGTAGCGAAGCGAAGCGGCCAATCCAAATTAGGCTTTTCTAAACTCGAAATTTTACTTTATGCGCCACGCTTAAAAACACTGATTTATAGTAAAGTTCAAAAAACACACACATACAACAACAATTATAGGCAACCTAATACACATTAGAGCTATTGGGTTGCCTATAATCACTGTTTTAAATAATTTGTTCAGCGCTGAATTTGACTTACGTTTTATTCACATCTACATATTAGATTGCTAAAGCCGTATATTTTAAACTTTACGATATTTCAGTGTTTTATACGTGTGGCGCATGAAGTAAAATTTCGAGTTTAGAAAAGCCTAATTTGGCCCCAAATTTTCAGGCTTTTCTAAACTCGAAATTTTACTTCATGCTTAGTCTGTAAAATGTAAACAAATAATCTTAATGAAGTAGTACAAAATATAATTTAGAAAATTTAAGATAATAAAAAAACGTTTTAAGCAAAATTAACGTTTAAAACATGTTTTAAACAAATTTAAGATTTAAAACATGTTTAAAACAAAACCGTTTAAAACCTGACGGCTGTTTTTAAACATGTTTAAAACACTATTTAAAACAAAGTGTTTTAAACATAACAACTCTGCTACTAATTGAAAAAGTCTTTCACAATTATCTAATACTTTTGTATCAGACTCTAATAGCCAACTTTTGAACGCCCTTTTCATCGGTCCAAAAATATAGAAATCGCAAAGCGATAATCCGGACTACTGGTTAATGCTTCAAAACCTTAATTTTTTGGGGGAGATTTTCTCTTACACTAGCAACATGAGGTCTAGAATTATCGTACACTCTCAGCACATAAAAATTGTAGAACCGCGCTGATCAAACTTGAACGGATTTTTCACGAAAAGAGAAAATTCAAAATCGAATATTTCAGAAGTCAGAATCAAATCAAACGCCAAAGAATGATTAATGTGTCCCTTTTAAACACTTCTAACATTATTTTTAACAGATTCCTCCCGCGAAAATATTAAACTTTAGATTCTGCTATTTTTTCTGTACGATGCGTATTTTTCGAGATATACGCTATTCCCGGTTAAATAAATCACCCGGTATAAACAGAAAAAACAACCCAATATTTAAAGAAAATCTACGACAAAATAAGACTTCACACCGAGTTCTCTGAAGTCATTTTTTTTGTTCGAGTTATGAACAGTTTTTTTGCGATCTGATTATAGCCCCTAGCTATAATGATGTAACGCGTAATTTTTTACGGGTAGTCCATCGTGTCAACTCAACACAAGTTTGAATTGAACTATAATTATTGTCTTTTTTTTCTTCTGACAGTTATACACCTTACACACATTTTAACAGTTGCGATATATTTTAATCTAACGAGTGTCTTCCATTCCCAGATTAGGCATGAAATAAAGTTTCGAGTTTAGAAGAGCCTGAAAACCAAATTTTCAGCTTTTGCTAAAAACACTGATTTACAGTGAAGTTCAAAAACACTCACATACCACAACAATTATAGGCAACCCAATATACGTTAGAGTTATTGGGTTGCCTATAATCACTGTTTTAAACAATTTGTTCAGCGCAGAATTTGACTCACCTTCTATTCACATCTACATATTAGATTGCTAAAGCCGTATATTATTATTATTCCGAGTTCAGAAGAGCCTGATAACCACATTTTCAGCTTTTGCTAAACTCGAAATTTCACTTCATGCGCCACGCGTGCAAAGCGCTGATTTAAAGTGATGTATAAAACATACTGCTAAAGTTTGATCTCACATTGTTTAGGTTAAGCCACTGGGCCCAAAATTAATAAACTATAATTTTTGTTTCATGAGCAAGTAGAGTTTCCACCTTTTACCAAATAAAAAAACACATCGATTTTTTTTACAAGCGCGATAAAACTGCAAGTTTAATTTGAAACAAGTATATTTTCATGAGCAGAGGTTTTTACAATCTGAACGTGTCGTTTTTGTTGCAAATGATAATCAGCGATAGATGTAAGCCAAGGCCAAAAACAGACACGTGTATGAGCTTGCTGACCCACTTTCGGTCGGAGAGGGCCGAGGTTAGCCGAACCGGGAGTCTAATCAATACTTGAAAGCGAGCGTACTCTAATATCTTTGTTCCATTTTCGTTACGAGCCTATAGAAAGTTATCAGTATATAAGGAAAATGAAAAAAAACAACGTATGGAGGAATTAAAATAAGTGCTTTTGCTAGTTTGCATTGCTTGGTATTAGCCTACTTGATTTACATTTTTAATTGAAAATATAGCTTTTTGCGCGTTTTTTTTTGCTTCAGAGGGATATTATAGGGTTATATATGTGTGTATAGTAAGGATAAAACAAAAAGAAAAATCACAGTGCATGAATTATGACCGCATTCCATTACAAATTGCATTGCGCAACAATGCAGCACAGTACGCTACACGTGTAAGCGAGGTCATCGAACCGCCACGTGTCGCTGTGGAAGCGAGAGAGCAACAGTTCACTAACCCTCTCTCTGCCGCAATAAACTACAGCCGGTACTTTCTCACAAGCAGCGCTCAAGTCACAGTCTAATTGCGCTCGGCGGTGAGCGCTTAGGAAGGAGTGGGGGAAGCGCGCGGACCAATCCGCTGCGCAGACGCCACCCCCACCACCCGTCAGCGCGCTGTTTAGTCCGCAGAAAACCCCTAGTTACTTATTCTTTATCCAGCTCTCGTCCGTGAACGTCGTGTTCTAATCCAGTGCCTTCAAAACCCACATTTACCAGTTGGGAAAAATGAGAAGCGAATAGTAAATTCAGCGTTTATAAATAGTTACATCCTAAAAATAAAACGAAACCAGTGCGGACCGCAAAAATAAACCGTGCCAGCTACGAAAGCCCGAAAAACCATTTTCGAAATTCTGTCCACGCAATAACCGACCTACTTTCGCAACTTCCGCATTGTAAGGCAGCGGCCATCTTGTCATCATCACCGCAGCCTCCGCGATTTCGAAACCACCAGCAAACAGTGACGCAACGAAAACGTTTCCTCTCGGGATTTCAAAAAAATAAAGTGCTTTTTATTAAATTAAAAAAATCTTCCAAGTGGATTTTTCTTCGCCCATCTTACACAAATCTGCTGACGTATCAACATATAATGCGCAATATCCTGTTTTCAAGTAATTTGAACCAACAGTGCTGCTACGTGTCATCAACTGCGTCATCAGGATTCTGGATTACCGCGCAGTTTTTTTATTTCGTACTTCTGGGTGAACAGGGGAGAGGAATAAGACTCACTAGGTTTTCAGTTTAGTCAGTCTTTTTCTCTCTCCTATTAATCCATTAGTGATACATCAGTTTTAAAACAGTTCCATTATTGGGACATTTTATTCTGTGGATACACCGTTTTTTGTGATTGCAAATTTTTGAAATATATATAAGTGAATGAACTATAAAATTAATACTGTGTAGAATTTTACGTTTAAATCTTAGTTTTACTATGTATTATACACATTTACCGTTAATTAAGTTAACCTAACTATATATTAAGTTTAAATTTATTTTATAAGTTTTTTTGGCATTCTTATTTATATAAAATCCATTATCCATCCAGATATAAATTCTAAATATTTGTAACATCAGATTTCATTAATTATTTTTAAAAAACAAGATTTTTTAATATAATTTTCAATACTGCGTTATTGTAAATAATATTTGCAAAATGTAAAATGTTATTTAAAAGTATTGATTATTTAATTTAAAATTGTAATCATGTAATCTTACATATAATATACGTAACATTTATTTTTAACTTTAAAAAATTGTAATATGATTTACTTCAAGATTTATCAAAAATTATGGCGAATGCGATTTTTTAATTTAGTTTATCATAACACATGTAATGGTTTTGTTTTATTTTAAAAATATTGTAATAATTCATTTAAAATTGTTAAAATGTGCTTACTTTCAGTTTCTAGTATTTTTGTAAAGAGTCAGATACGCAATGTTCTTAATTTTTGCTATAATCTTTATATCTCTTACGAATTAATCGATTTTTTAACAATAAATATCTTTGAAAATACTAATAAACACTGTTATTCCTTACTTCACTTTTTAATAATAAAAAGTGATGTAAGAAATAACAGTCTTTATTAGTGTAATAATCACTTCACGTAAACTCAAAAACAAAAACAAAAAAATTAAATATTATTATGTTACATTAATCCAACTGTAATAATATTATTCTCGCTTGTTTATAAAGTTTTTAGACCATTGGGCATGTTAAATGTCATATAACGTTCATTCAAGCCACTAACTCCAATAATTGAGGCGGTTTTAGTCGTTTTCAGGTTAACTTGAAGAGGTAGCGAAGACTTAAAAATGACAAATTGAGACACTTTGAAGCAAAAGGCCAATTTAAAGAAATGTTGACTACATGCAAGGCGAACCGTTTTTTTTTGTATTAATTAGCAAAGAGATATGGGTTTTCATGGATACAGGGTGCCTGTATTTCGACAGAATGTATGAGGATCTCGGTTATTTGAAGAGATAGAGAGTAGGTTAAATTGGGGCAAACTTGCGAATTTTAGGGCCGAACGATAATCTAAAAACAATTTTGAAATATGTTTTTGTTTTCGAGATATCAACAAAAAACTGATTTTTTTAAAAATCGTTTTCATTTTTTTATTCAAAAACTACTGAATCTGGACATTTATAACTTTGACAATATATAGGCACTTTTTAATGAGGAATCTAGTAGCATATTTTTTTCAAGATAACTATAACATTTACTCAGGGGCCATAGCCAACTTCTGTTTTTCTTAAGAGCGCCATTTTGGATTGTTATATTTCTTAAAAGAATATTTTTTTCTGAACTCAGTGATTAGATTTGATATTTAAAATTATGATATTTTCTTTTTTGCAAAGACTGGCTTGGACACAATGACGTCATATCTGGTAATCAATAAAATCTTGACAGCAGTCAATCATTGTTAGCACTAAGAATTAATTAATAACTGTCAATATTTTGTAATAATAATAATAAGTATCGATTATCACATAAAAGTTGCACAAACTAAATTTATTCTACTTTTATTATTATTATTCAAAAATTATTAATAAAAAAAGTATTTTTTGCATTTTTTCGCTACATCTTGGTAAATATTGATGACCAGCACATGTAAGCGTTATATATTTTTAATTTTACTCTAAATCAATGGTTTATACGCGTGGCGCATGAAGTAACATTTCAAGTTTAGAAAAGCCCCGTGAAAATTTGTCTCGGGTTTTTCTACGCGAGGCTTTTCTAAACTCGAAATTTTACTTCATGCTTAGTCTGGGAGTGGAAAACACTCGTTAGTTTAAAATATGTCACAACTGTTAAATATGTATCGTCGGATGCCCATCTTCAAGAGTGATATGTAAGCAAATTATGGGTCCTAGGAGTTGTCAAATAAGTGAGTTACTCAACTGTTTCAAAGGCACTTTTTACAAAAAACAAAAGATTAAAATGTTTACATATAAAATGTACAATAAACTATAAGTGTGATAAATCATTGAATTCAGAAAAAAATATTCTTCACAAAAATATGAAAATCCAAAATTGCGCCCGTAAGAAAAATAAAAGTTGACTATGGTCCCCAGGTAAATGTTATAGTTATCTTAAAAGAAAATATGTTACTAGATTTATCGTTAAAAGTATAATGTTAAAGTTGTAAATGTCTGGGTTCAATATTTTTCGAATAAAAAAATAAAAACGAAACATCAATATGCTTCATAAATCAAGGTAACGTCAATTTTATATTTTCTTTTTTGCAAAATTGAAAATAGAATTATCGATACATTTACAATTATCGATACGTTTTATCTTCTTGCTTACAAAGACACTTGTTTTAAACAGATTTGCTGTAGTATCTATAAGACTGAAGAAATACCCCATGTCAAAGTTACTGAGACAACTCCTGTACAAAAAGCTATAAATTTGATTTAAAAAAAATAGCCGTAGCTTTGATGTAGAGTTCTATGATCTTTGTCAAAAGTTTTTTCTTCACTTTGAAATACTAATTTTATCATCCTATATATTTCAGAAGATTCCTTTGCTTTCAAATCCAGAAATGGTCTTCAAATCATTAACTCCTGTAAAAAGTAATTTCCTTGTATATTTAGGAGGGTGTTTAAAAAACGGAAACTTGATTCAAAACGCGCACGTTTACTATGCGCTCTTATTTATAATTTCAATTAATTCAATTTATTAGTCGTATTTTCTTACTAAAACAATACGAATTAGTATTTAAATATTAATAAAATGTATAATAATATATTATGCGTGTTATTGTTTTCACAATGAATGAGCTTATTAAATATATAGCTGTTTTTTGTCTAGGTAAAATGTTTGGTTATTTATAGAGTTGAGTAAAAATACTACAAATTTAGTAATCAAACCGTTAAGATAGTTTATTTGATAATATATAAAATAGACGGATTTATTTGCATTAATAAATATAGGGGCATTTTACATGAAGCGGACAATCAAAATTATTGTCTCTTTTAAATTAATTTGTTTTTGAGTATGTTACACGTCTATATGGCCTAAATGCACACACGAAAATATTTTCTTAGGCGGAGCCCAGTTACCGAGTAACTGGGCGGCAAAAAGTGAGCTATGGTACATTACGTAATCGGTTAATCACCTAATAGAGCTGTTAGTAAAACAAGTTAAAACGTATTTTTATAGGAAATTGAATGCTCTTTCTTGTCATGTAATACAATTTGGATTTTAAATTTTGTTTAAATAGTGTGAAAAATATATCAAAAGCAACTATACTAATTAACAATATCAAGATTAATTAAAGGTAAAAATTAGGATTTAACATAAGGACATTACGATACCGCATTATACGTGTCACAGGATTATGAGAACCATACAATGTTCGATGGAAGTTTAAACGGAATAAGGGCCTACAACGAACTGGAGTTATCAAAAAAAATAAAGTTCAACAACGATAATAAAAAACTGCAATTGATATGCCCATTAATCAGTTTAAACCCATAGAACAACTCTAGTGATATTCTTCTATATTGTAAATATTCTAAATTCAGACAATCTAATATGTGTGACCGGCTATATAGTCAATGCGTGCGATCCCCATTTTAAATGAAACAAGTAGCAAAAACCTATTCTGAACTTTTTCAACGATTTCAATATTACAGTTGTGGTAAGGAGACCAGATAACAGAACAATATTCCAAATGTGGCTTCACTAAACTAATGTAAAGGGTTTTGAACGTATCCAAGCTAAATTGTTTTGAAAATCTATTAATGAAACCGAGCATAGAAAGAGCCTTACTAGAAATATTATTTAAATAGGTAACAAAATTCAAGCGTGAATCGAATAATATACCCAAATCGCGCACTGTTTCAACCAGGGGCAATTTATTATCATTAATTGAATACTCAAACTTGATATTATTGTTATAACGAGAAAATGAAATAGACATACATTTTTTAGGTTAAGCTGAAGATGATTACATGTACACCAATTTGCCAAATTATTTAAATCTGATTGTAATAGCGTATGATCGGAACCTCCTCTCAATTACTTTAAATATTTTAACATCATCGGCAAACATCAGAAATTTACTATCATTGATATAACTCCCAATGTCATTTATAAAGATTAAGAACAGGATTGGCCCACAATGTAAGCCCTGGGGCACATCAGATGTAACGTTGATTGCTCTTGAGATAAAGTTATCAATCTTAACAAACTGTTTACGTTCATGTCATGTAATAACATTTGGATTTTAAATTTTGTTTAAATTAAATAAATTTGAATAAAAATTTTGAAATACTTTTTCTCAAATTTCAACCATTTTTATAGGAAATTGAATGCGTATTTTTATAGGAAATTGAATGCTCTTTCTTGTCATGTAATAAAATTTGGATTTTAAATTTTGTTTAAATTAAATAAATTCGAATCAAAATTTTGAAATACTTTTTCTCTAATTTTATACATTTTTATAGGAAATTGAATGCGTATTCTTATAGGAAATTAAATGCTCTTTCTTGTCATGTAATAAAATTTGGATTTTAAATTTTGTTTAAATTAAATAAATTTTGAAATACTTTTCCTCAAATTTCGACCATTTTTATTTTCTTTAAATGCATGCATAGATTATGCTTGAAAAATTTTATAATCGGCCTCGCAGTAGTTAAAAAATCTTCCTTGGAATGGCGGGCAGTACAGTAATACGCCACACACGGATTTGCCATCGTGGAGACGAAGAAATACAATATTTTTCACTTACACAAAATTTGTTTTCAAATAATTTTTAAGAACACTAAAAAAAAAAACGCAGCGAAATCAATTAAATCCTCGTAAACGCGCATGCAGTAGTCATCGTTTTACCCAAACATCGGCCCCTCTTTGTCTAGTGATGTTGGTGCTGAGTTTCTCTCTCTTCGCTCGATGTATTAGTTAGTAGATCATTGATTAGAATCGATACACTACAGCCTATTCCAAACGAAATAGGTTAATAGGTTTTGATCACCTTTTGTTATGTAATATAATATAATAAAATATAATATTGACGCAGATCTAGGCAGGATTCGAATCATTCAGGATTTCAATCTTTTTAGAATACTTGAGTGAAAATGGATTTGTGATTCGGATTTGTAATATTTATTTAAGAGGACTCGTATTCGAATCCAAATGTAGCTAGTTCGAATTCTTATAAAAGGATCCGGATACTTACAAAAAGATTTAAATACTTTCATAACAATTCGATTTCTTAAAAAAATAATTTGAATCCATTGTAGGTTAGACAACAGTTATTAACTTGAGATCAATCATAAGGAGTATATTTGAACTTCACTTTAAATTGGTAGTTAGAATTTATTAGTGTAAAATTTCAAGTTTTTTAGACATTTCTAAACTAGACATTTTACTTTATGCCTAATCTAGGAGTAGAAACACTAGTTAGATGCTTCAAATTGAACGCTTTTATAAAAACAAAAAATCATGAAAATTTACTCACGCGTTTTATTATTAAATTAACTAGTTTGGTTTAACATTATTTCTAGTAAAAGTGATGCCTTAAGCCTTTCGGCCCTGACAGTGGCATTTGCCACCACTAAAATTGGGTAAACATACTGGAAATTTTTCTTTGAAATATATTGTATAGTATATCCAAGAATCCAGGCAAAATGTTATTGGGTTTAAAGTCCCCGCATTGTTGCCAAGAGTACATGTAAACATTCAACATAACCTAAAAACCCGTCCGAAAACTTTAGGTACTAGATGCCTAACATTGAGTTATAAATGGTTAAAAAGTGGTGAATTATGGTTTAGTTGTAGTGACGCAGCAAGGAGAGGGCCCAGATCCACACCAAATAACATAAAACTGCCATTTATCAATATGAATTTGAACGTGCATTGAAATGTTAGTACTAATTGGCATTAATATGATACGACTATGATTCGTACCCTTTCCCCTGCAATAATAACAATACCATGAGGGTCTCTTTGAAAGTTATGTTTCTTTTGTTAGAATGTTTGATATAAAGGAAGGTTAATCAAAGTGTTTCCTTAAATAAAGTTTTATTATTATTACAATATATTTATTATGATTCACTCTTCCTCGGACCCGGAGTTTTCACCTGGATTTATTACGAGTGATGAAGCGGCAACGCTGTGAGGTATTACCAACAAAACGTCATATATTTAACGCTCGTTTTAACGTTGTGTTTAGGGAGTTTAGAGATGTCGGAATGGCAATGAAAACAACTAGATATTGCTTGCATTCTCAGACGAACTTTACATACATGTATGCATGAGCTGTAACTTTTCCGATACTCGTTTGTTTTCTAAAATAGTTTATTTGAAGTCTTAAACGAGTGTTTTCCACTCCCAGATTAAGCATGAAGTAAAATTTCGAGTTTAGAAAAGCCTAAAAATTTGACCAAACCAAATTTTCAGGCTTTTCTAAACTCGAAATTTTACTTTATGCGCCACGCGTATAAAACACTGATTTTAGGTGAAGTTCAAAGTATTCTACTAAAGCAGTGTGCTTAAAACGTGTATTCTTCATACCACAACACATCAGTGTTTAGTACGCGTGGCGCATGAAGTAAAATTTCGAGTTTAGAAAAGCCTGAAAATTTGGTTTAGTCGCTCCGCGCTACGCGACCAAACCAAATTTTCAGGCTTTTTTAAACTCGAAATTTTACTTCATGCTTAATCTGGGAGTGGAAAACACTCGTTTAAAAGTTTAATTTAAAATATTTGTAAAAACAACGAAAATCTGAAGATTTAAAACGTATACAGTATATCGACATATGTATACTTAAAAAAAACTCTCGGTATATCTAAAATAGTAAGTAATAAATAATATGTAGTTACAAAAAATTTCGAACACCAGAAAAATGCCAGTGCTGTAAGGGTTAAATTTGTATTGTTATTAAACAAGAGTTCTCAGTCCGTGATTAAGCATTAAGTAAAATTTCGAGTTTAGGAAAGCCAGGAAATTTGGAGTTAGCTTCCAAATCCAAATTAGTCTTTCCTAAACTCGAAAACACTAAAATATGGTGAAGTATAAAAACACATACATCATCTTTACTTAGATTGTTAATTATTGTTAGTTATTAACGGCGTTAGTTAATAATAAATAATTATGTTTTGAACATTTTTGTTAATTAAAAGTAGCATCTCATGTTAATGAATGCCGAAAAGACAAAATCAAAATTATTTAAAAAAAAAATGTTTCCGTGATTCGAAAAACAGGAATGGAATCTTTGATTAGAATCATATTTTTTTAATAATAAATAATTATATTTTGAGCATTTTTGTTAATAAAAACTGGCATCCAAATGTTAATGGATGCCGAAAAGACAAACTCAAAATTATTTAAAAAAATGTGTATCCGTGATTCAAAAAACAGGATTCGAATCTTTGACTATAATCATATTTTTTAATAATAAATAATTATGTTTTAAACATTTTTGTTGATAAAAACTGGCATCCAATGTTAATAAATGCGTAAAAGACAAATTCAAAATTATTTAAAAAAAAAATGTATCTGTGATTCGAAAAACAGGAATCGAATCTTTGATTAGAATCATATTTTTTTAATAATAAATAATTATATTTTGAGCATTTTGTTAATAAAAACTGGCATCCAATGTTAATGAATGCAGAAAAGACAAACTCAAAATTATTAAAAAAAATGTGTATCCGTGATTCAAAAAACAGGATTCCAATCTTTGACTAGAATCATATTTTTTAATAATATATAATTATGTTTTGAACATTTTTGTTAATAAAAACTGGCATCCAATGTTAATGAATGCCGAAAAGACAAATTCAAAATTATTAAAAGAAAATTGTATTCGTGGTTCGAAAAACAGGATTCGAATCTTTGATTATAATCATATTTTTTAATAATAAATAAAAAGAGACCTTTATTGGCATTCTCCATCACAAACAACAAACAAAACTTTACATTTTATAAAACTAAATCCCCTCCCTTCTACCCTCACTTAATAATAATAAATAATTATGTTTTGAACATTTTTGTTAATAAAAACTGGCAATGAATGCCGAAAAAACAAACTCAAAATTATTTTAAAAAAATGTGTATCCGTGATTCGAAAAACAGGACTCGAATCTTTGATTAGAATCAAATTTTTTAATAATAAATAAAAAAATACCTTTATTGGCATTCTTAATATAGGTTTAATAGTAAAAATATGGTTTTTGTTCTTACAGGGCAGCTTTTACATACAAAAATTTTACATTTTGAAAATTTCGAGGGGGTTGAACCCCCATGTCCCTCCCTCTGGATACGGCATTTATATTAGGTGAATCTAATCCTTTTTTTTTCTAAGATTCGTCCCAGCTCTGATTAGCAGTCACGGCTTGGCTTGGGAAAAATATGATAATTAAGTTGATTTCAGATGTCTCCTGCAGAAGGGCCCTTCATACGGCACTAAATAAAACACTCAACAAAATGTTAATATAACAATAGATCACTTTTTTATTGTACGATATTATTTATAAAAATCTGTTTATGTAAGGATTCACAATAAAACCCGAACAGCAATAAAATTGATAGATAGCATTAGCATTCCAATCCCCTCGACCAGCCAATCAGGACGGTTCCTCGGACCCCAAGCAACACCCAAATTTACCATGGCAACACTTCCTGTCTCTCGGGCCCAGATAAAAACCGTTAAAATATTTGCTAAAACCACACAAGCAAACGATATCTACTTTATATCACGCCAAAAACAAAACTTCCCCTTTTCCAAAACCGCGAATCTTCAAAAGCAACCGCCTTTTTTCCCCGAACCACATAACTGTATCCTTACCTGCTACATTGGATTACATTTAATAAATATTAATGGAAACCGTTTTATTTATTTATGCACATTATTTATTCGCTCACTTTTCAATGCACAGTGACGCCGTCGATGATATAATCGCGAAGGCCACGGGAACATGCCATTAAATTCATTGTTGGTTGGTTGCATCATGTTGTGGCATTAAGCTCTCTGGCCAATTATCAATAAAAACAGATGAAAACTCCGCCATTGTTAATCATATCCCACGTCTTTTAATTTTTTTTCTGAAACGTCAAAATTGCCACTCACGGCCAGTTGTGTAACGTTGCTTTATGTAAACTATTGAATTTGTACGTTATGTTCAATTACCGTAATAAGTACACCAAACTGTTACATTTGCACACTACAAATAAAATAACATGGATAAAGGTACATTAAATTATATTTGACACGGGGATGTAAAAACTGAGTAACTATTTTATCTACAAGCTAAAATTAATAAAATGAAAGCTTACTCTATTACGTTTTCGCAAAAGAAAAATCTTGCAGACAGAATTTTGTATTCAATATGAATATATGGACCAGGAATAGGTCCTAGATTACAAAGAACCCAAAAAAATGTTTCTCTATGCAAAAAATGAAGTGTTCCATTTTATCAGGGTTGTTAAAAAATACGTGTTTTTCATTTTAATTAAAACAAACAGTTTTTTTTAACAAAACGGGTTTTTTTCATTGAAACAGCGTTTAAAACATTAACGATTAAAAACATGTTTAAAACGTGTTTAAAACAGAACACACAGGGCATTTTTCTTTAGAGTATACATATCCCGATAATTACAGCGTTTTTTAAGTTTGCGGGAATTCGTTGTTTAAAAGCCTTTAATTTGAGGCTTTTAACGAGTGTTTTCCACTCCCAGACTAAGCATGAAGTAAAATTTCGAGTTTAGAAAAGCCTAAGAATTTGGATTGGCCGCGTAGCGAAGCGGAGCGGTCAATCCAAATTAGGCTTTTCTAAACTCGAAATTTTACTTCATGCGCCACGCTTTAAAACACTGATTTACAGTGAAGTTTAAAAAACACACACATACAACAACGATTATAGGCAACCTAATATACGTTAGAGTTATTGGGTTGCCTATAATCAATGTTTTAAACAATTTGTTCAGCTCAGAATTTGACTCACGTTTTATTCACATCTACATATTAGATTGCTAAAACCGTATATTTTAATCTTTCCGATATTTCAGTATTTTATACGTGTGGCGCATGAAGTAAAATTTCGAGTTTAGAAAAGCCTAATTTGGATTGGCCGCTCCGCTTCGCTACGCGTCCAATCCAAATTTTCAGGCTTTTCTAAACTAGAAATTTTACTTCATGCTTAGTCTGGGAGTGGAAAACCCTCGTTTATAGATTCAAATTAAAATCTTTTAAAATAACAACGAATGTAAAATTTACAGTGTATGCATATGTATACCTGAAAGAAAATATCCCTGTAATTAAAAATCACATTTATGTACACACAGTTGTGATATTTTATTGTAATAGAATGTTATGTTTAGTAATGTTATTCGAAATATCTTCAACAATTTAGCTAAAATTTAAAAATGTAAACAAACAATCCTAATGAACTAGTATAAAATATAATTTAGTAAATTAAAGATAATACAAAAAAAAAACGTTTTAAACAAATTTAACGTTTAAAACATGTTTTAAACAAATTTAAGATTTAAAACATGTTTAAAACAAAACCGTTTAAAACACGACGGCTGTTTTTAAACATGTTTAAAACACTGTTTTAAAACAAACTGTTTTAAAAGCAACCCTGCATTTTATAAACTTTCAGATTTTTTCGCATATCGTCAGAAACTTCCGCTGGCTCTATATATGTTTACAATTCTAAAGTACTAATGGATAGGACTTAACATTTTAAACGTTTTTGATAAATCAGTTTTTTTTAATTACCTCGGTGGCCGATTGACGTCAATTTTTTACGTTAATTAACATCAATTAGTCTCAGTTATCTACCGAGGTTATTTAGAAAAACTGTATTTTCATTAAAACGCAAACTTTAGTTTAGGTTTACGACCTAGTTAGGTTAAATTTGATTTATCTAGTTTTTATTTTTGCACTAAAAAAACATTTCAGAGATAAATTATAATTCAAAAGGCCATACCGATTTATTTTAAGTATTTTATTTCTAAATTGAAAGGTTACTAAAATAAAATCAACATTTATGAGATTGGGAAAAAGACACACTGTTTCAAAACCATGAGGCAAATTATCCACCATTGTGTGAAAGTTAAAAAGGATCAGCCCACTGATACAGAGGGTAGGACACACGGGACCCTCCCCTTGCAACCCGCCATTGTATCGCCCTTCTTGGATGCCGATAAAACTGGACCACCCCTAAATCTACACCCCCGGTTTACCCTCTACTCCTTATTAACCAAATATACATAGTGCGTTTGTATAATTAATGTAGGGGTTTTACTCTAACCAACGATAAACAGTTCTCAGAGTTATATCAGCAATGGTTGTTTACAAGGCAAACTTTACTTTCTTAAATATTAATACTCATCAATAAAGAGCTTGTTTTTCCAATATACATTGTGGACAGCTTTAGGTAGAGTAGAAAATTTAAATGAAAAATATCGTACTAGAAATCAGAAATATTTTTGAAATATTTTGTGTACAGTCATTTAACAGTCTGCAAAACATTATACATATATGGTTATATATTTTTAATAGCAACATATCGTATGTTTAAGAAAAAAAATAAACCTCTAAAGTGCCAGGATTTAATTTTATTTTTTATATAAATTGCCTACACGCTTTAGGAATTGACATATAAAACGTCAGACATAATTAATTTCAGAGTTGCCAACCTATAATATTTCCATGGCACTCTAAGAAGTTTTTTTCATTCAACATACGATTCATAAACATTGATTGGTATTAGCAATGACATATTTGAATAATAATAGCTTCCTAGGGCCCACTGAATAATCTATTTTTATTTTTTCTATTAATAATTATTTTTTGAAGTCATTTTATTAATAAATTTTGAGTAGAAAATCTAAATTGAATTGCTATTATTTATAATCAGCTAACAGTATACCGGGTCTAACACAAAACAGGATCACCCCCTTTAGTTTTTTTATTAATTGAGATATCAATTTGAAATTGTCTACATTTATATTAAAAACAATTTAGGGTTCAATGGTGATTATGAAACTTAAATAGCACTTTCGGTTTCACCGGAAGTGAGTTCAATTTTAAAAATTTAAGTGGAACACTATATATTTTTTTGTTTTCGCGTACAGAATCTCATTTTACATTCAAATCAATTCTTAAAAAAATAAAAAAATTCTAGCGTCATATATTTTTTTTAAACTAATAGTTCATCTAGGTTGTTGTGATCGCCCTAATATCTTTTGTTTCGTGTCATAGACGTGTATAAAACAAATATTACCAACTTTTGTTTCTTGATTTGGCCAACAGATGCCTTTAAATTGTAATTTGATCGTTTTTTTAATAACTCAATTTTTTCAAATGGCAACATGGAGGATCATTATGATTTTTTTAAGGTTACCATACCACCTATCCAAATGTATTTATTTGAAATTTGGAAAAAACTAAAAAAAATATACGTATTTAATTTGGTAACTGCGGTATTTTTTAATCACATAGGCCAAGTTTAAATAACAATGAAATATCTAGTAGGCTATGTTTGGCATTTAAAACGATGAAATGAATGATGAATCAATAAACTAAAAAACAAAACTTGTTTAGAGTGTAACAAATCCATTTGTACGTGTATATTTTTGTGGTAATAATTTATTAAAATGTCTTACAATCAAACTGAACAAGTGTATAGTAATATATGGAGAATGTCGAAAAAATGTGTACATTTGAATAGATAGTAAATTAACATTTAAAAAAATCCGCCATGTTGCCATTGAGTTTTAAAAAAACGATCGAATTACAATTTAAAGGTATCTGTTGGCCAAATTAGGAAACAAAAGTTGGTAATATTTGTTTTGTACACGTCTATGAAACAAAACGAAAGATATTAGTGCGATCACAGCAATATGCACTATTAGTTTTGGAAAAAAAATTGACACTAGTGATTTTTTTGAAAAAAAAAACAATTGGTTTGTATGTAAAATGGATTGGGGTTCATTTTTCCCCTAAAATTTTTCCCCCGGCAAATTTTCCCCTTATATTTTTCCCCCGAATTAATATTCCCCCAAATTAATATTCCCTCAATCTAATTTTCCCCCAAATGAATAATAACGCAACAATCAAATTAATTAAGTTATATTACAAAATTTATAAAGTTATATTACCACCAATATTTCGTAAATAATCTAAAAGTTTGTCTTCCTCCCTGTAATCATCATATTTCGCGACTATGTTTTTGATTCGACGTTCAATCCTTCTCTGGTCATGCGATTTGGCTCTTCTAATGGGCTGTCCTAGCGAGAGTTGTCGCATCATGGTCATGACAAGTGTTTGTACTCCATGATTAAGCATGATGTAAAATTTCGAGTTTAAAAATGTCTGAAAATTTGGATTTGTCGGTGCAAGCGAAGCGAAGCCCGGCTAATCCAAGGCTTTTCTAAACTCGAAATTTTACATCATGCACTAGACGTAGAAAACACTGATTTAAAGTTAAAAATTTAGTGATTGTAATATTTATATTTGAGTATTCGAATATTTGAATTATTTATATTTATACAAAATATCATATTTTTCAAATATTAATAAAAATAAAAACAAAATAGTTCTACTTAGCTCAAACATATTCTACGCAACTGATATTTAAGCTATAACTTTTCAACTTCAAATTGAGACTAATTAACATCAAATTCTGATAAAACAATTTCCCATTGGAACTTAAAACATTGCTGTCAATTAAAACACAATCGAATTGGGAATACGCAATTTAACATTTTTAGTTTCTTGTTATTTAGTCTGGGGAGTTTTAGGTGAAACACCCTTTATATTCCTTAAATATTTAAAAAAAATCCTTTGAGTTTGGCTTATATAACATTTGCTACAATCATTGCACGCAATTGAATACATTTCTGAGTCTAAGTTTCATCTTCTTATGAAAATAATAGCCGGGGGAAAATTTAAGGAAAAAATTAATAGCGCGGGGAAAAATAACCTAGGGGAAAAATTGTAGGGGAAAAATGACCCCCAACGTGTAAAATGAGATCCTGTATCCGAAAACAAAAAAATATATAGGATGTTTCAATTAGAATTTCTAAATTGATGTCACGTCCGGTCACATCGGAAGTTATTTCTAGTATAAATGTAGAAAATTTCAAATTAATATGTCAATTAATAAAGAAACTAAAGGGGGTGATCCTGTTTTGTGTTACATCTGGTATACGCTGTAATTGGGATATGTATACTTAAAAGAAAAACTCCCTGTATATTGTAAAGTGCGCTTATGTTTGATCCTAACCAAATCGTGAGCTTTCAAAAGCAAATTGGTTTGGGAATAACCACATAATTACTTAAAGGAAAAAAACTCGGTATATGTATTTGACTGATGTAGCAATGGTTTTGCCCGACTTAGACTTATATTCAACGAAAGAATATATGTAGATTTTTGGTAATTGTAAATACATATATTTTATTTAAATTTGAAGTAAAGGCACTTGGTTTGTTTCACGAATTTCTTTATTATCCCAAATCAAAGGTGCAAATCCAAATATTAGTTAAAATGTTTCATCAAGTGATCAATGACAACCAAATTAAAGTCATATATTTTATTTGTTTCAATTTTGATGTCTCACATTTCTTAAAAATCGCACGATAGAAAAAAACGTACATAGAAAAATTGTACGTACAATAAAACGTATATCCTGTTTTTACTTATTGAGCTCCTAAGTTAAGAAGACCCCTCATATTGTGAGGCCCGATTTAGTAATTTGTGTTACTTGGTTGGCATCTTGATAAATAAATATAATATGTTACTTTGTTTCATACATCAATAAGATGTTAACTCACTGACAACAAATTTCTCCCATTACCAACACAATCTTTAATATTCCATAAACCCATCACGATCACCTTCGAGTCCGCATTAGTTATTTGCGTGGCCACGTCGATAATACACACAATTACCTCATACCTGGTCGTTATCTCTTGAATAACTCCTGGCGCGCATATCCAAGCTTGCAAACAAGACAATGAATAGGAGCACACCTGTAATTATGCTGTAAAGAGGAATTTACATGCTGGCAGTTTGAATATTTTGATAAAGAATCGCGATATAATCCACGGCTACTTTTCTTTCTGCTAGAATCCCGACGTTCGAAGCGCGCGCGCTCTTTGGCCAGAACATTATTTATTCAATGCCACACCGAAGCTGTAGAACAAAGGGTATGACTCAGAGGAGTTTGTCTTTGTCTATGTAGATTTACTGTTTCACTATTCACGGTTGTAAATGCGTTTGATATTGGCGAAAGGGTGAGTTGTGATGGAAAGAATGGATCAGTTACGTATTTCTATTTGTGATTGATTTATATGGAACCAATTCGTTTAGCTTCTGAGCTATACATCTTTAAACAATAATTTTAAGAAATCATTGTTGATTCAAATGAAGTAATAATGCATTGAATGACTGGTATGGTCTAATTTGCTTAGTAAGTTTATGTAGGGCTGTGATCCCCTCTGGCAAAATCGCAGTAAATCAGTATTTTATATGCGTGGCGCATGAAGTAAAATTTCGAGTTTAGAAGAGCCTGGAAAAATATTGATTGGTCGCTGCGCTTCGCTACACGATGAAGCCACATTTGACTGCTTTTCTTTCTTCGAAATTTTACTTCATGCTTAATGAAGGAGTAGAAAACATTCGATGGAATTACATTGAGGACTTTTATAAAAAAGATTAATTCTGTTTTAGTGACTTTAATTAACTGACCCGATATATTCGGGGCAGTCCGAAAGTTTTCAGCCCTAGTTCTGACTCGTCGCGATAAAACAGTAATATCAGAGCGTAAAAAAATCAACAGAATCCAGTGTCCACAATATGTAATCAAGCCAAGTGAATATACAGGAAGTTTTTCTTTTAAGTATACATATCTCAATTATAGCGTATATACTTAAATCTCGGGATATTTGTAGTTTATTAAAAGAGTTCAATTTGAAGTTTTAAATAAGTGTTTTCCACTCCCAGCCTAAGCATGAAGTAAAATTTCTAGTTTAGAAAAGCCCTGTTAAAATTTGTTGAGGGTCGCGCAGCGACCCGAGACAAATTTTCTGGGCTTTTCTAAACTCAAAATTTTACTTCATGCGCCACGCGTATAAAACGCTGAAATATTGTGAAATTTATGTATATTTGAACTTCACTTGAAATCAGTATTTTATGCGCTTGGCGCATGAAGTAAAATTTCGAGTTTAGAAAAGCCCAGAAAATTTATCTCGGGTCATATCCCAATTACAGTGTATATACTTAAATCCCCGGATATTCGTAGTTTATTAAATGAGTTTAATTTGAAGTTTTAAATGAGTGTTTTCCACTCCCAGGCAAAGCATGAAGTAAAATTTCGAGTTTAGAAAAGCCTCGTGAAAATTTGTCGAGGGTCGCGCAGCGACCCGAGACAAATTTTCTGGGCTTTTCTAAACTCGAAATTTTACTTCATGCGCCACGCGTATTAAACGCTGAAATATTGTAAAATTTATGTATATTTGAACTTCACTTGAAATCAGTGTTTTATACGCGTGGCGCATGAAGTAAAATTTCGAGTTTAGAAAAGCCCAGAAAAATTTTTACGGGGCTTTTCTAAACTCGAAATTTTACTTCATGCTTAATCTGGGAGTGGAGAACACTCGTTTAAGCTTTCAACTTGAACTCTTTTAAGAAATAACGAATAACGGAAAATTTAAAGCGCATCCATATGTATACTTAAAAGAAAAATTCCCTGCATAAGAGGTGTGTAAATATAGTAATGAGACTGATTTCTTCAAATGGTGCTGTTAATTTATTTTGCAACGTGATATTATTTTACAATGTAATATTTGATGTCATTAAGAAACACCCACCTTTTTGTCGTTTTGACAACATTTATCCATCTTGGTTTTCTAAGGACACGATTAAATCAGTTAATGAAAAGCAAAAATATCATAGGAAATGGAAAAGGTATTCAAATGACCTAGACTATTTAACTTTTAGTAATCTCAGAAGTTGAACATAGATCGAGATTATAAGCAGTACAGCAGTACAGCAGTACATTATCAATGTGGAAGACAATATTAAACTGCATCCTAGGCATTTTTGGAAATGTATGCGCAATAAAAGAGTTAACTCGAGCATACCTAATACGATGACATTCTACGATAAGACAGCATCTGGTGGTGATGGCATTTCTGAACTTTTTTCTGAGTATTTTAAGTTTTTTTACTGACAGTGAACCTATTGGATTTTCTGCTAGTACACCCGCAAATTCTTGTCAGCAGTATATTTTAGAATCAGATACTCTTGAGGCACTATTGCGTTAGATTTAAGGGCCAGGCCCAGATGGAATTCAACCGCTTTTTTTACGTAACTGCAGTTTAACCTTAGCGGAACCACTAACAATTCTTTTTAACAAGTCGATCTGTGAAGGAGTTTTCCTGTTATGTTGGAAAAAGGCCAATGTTATCCCCATTCTTAAGTCTGGCGATAGAAATGTTGTGACCAATTACCGTCCTGTATCAATTTTGTCATCTATTCCTAAAGTCTTTGAGTCTCTAATATATAAAATCATATTTTTTACAGTAAAAAATAACATAATTTTCCGGGCGTTCTGTCGAAACAAACTTGGTAACTAAATCAAATTTATTCTTAAAGGATTTGTATACGTGATTCGAGAAAACAGGATTCGACTCTTTGATTCGAATCATATTTATCTCTTACGAATCCTTTATTCGAGTATTCGTGATTCGAATCATATTCTTTTACTATACTCCTGGTAAAAGTATTGACACTGCTCTTTTTCAGTACCTTAACTCCATCCTATTTGCTTTAGATAAAAAGGAATGTGTTTGTGGTGTGTTACTAGATCTCTCTAAAGCTTTCGACACCATAGACCATTCTATGCTCCTTATAAAACTAGACCGCTATGGAGTACGAGGTATTGTAAAGGAGTGGTTCAAATCATACTTAGAAAATCGCTCACAAACAGTAAAAATAAGTAGTGGTGGTCACGAAATCATCTCTGACGTTTTGGAGATTAACACAGACGTCCCGCAGGGGAGTATTCTGGGTCCGCTGTTATTTATTATTTACCTAAATGACATATCCCACATTATCAACCCTAACTGTAAACTCACTCCTTACGCAGATGATAGCAACATTTTACTACTTGGAAAAACATATCACCAAGTTTCTGATATAGGCAATTCTGTTATGGAAGGACTCAGTGAGTGGTTTTGCAACAATAAATTAATTCTTAGTTCAGAAAAGACCAGCGTAATTCTTTTTAAAACGAATCAATCTGAAACAACTCCTCACAACATCATAATGAATAACACATCTTTTCAATTCACAAGCACAGCGAAATTTCTCGGAATCACGGTTGATGAAACTCTCAGCTATAACAAACATGTAAATACGCTGGCTTCTAAACTTTACAAAAGCTGCTATGGGCTAAACATTTTAACAAAAAACACGAACATGGCGATATCTGAAATATTCTATTTTGCGAACTTTTATTCGCATCTAAAATATGAAATCATATTTTGGGGTAACAGTGTTCATAACGACATTATTTTTAAAGCCCAAAAGCGTGCCATTCGAATAATCTGTAAAATGAAACAGCGTGACAGGGGGGGGGGGGGGGGTACAGGGGTTTTCAAAAATATTGGTATACTGACTAAGCCTGCTATCTACATATACGAATGCATTAAATTTATATTTAAAAACAAACATTTATTTTCAACATATACCCTAAATAGTCGTTACAATACAAGACACGGTGATGCATATATATATATATATATATATATATATATATATATATATCCATCCCACCGACTTACATTGTTAGAAAAAGGTCCCCTATACAACTGTATTAAATTTTATAACAACCTACTAGAATACATAAAAAATGAAAATAATTACAACAAAATTAAAAAGAAGTTGTATGAACTACTATGCACGTTGGAGCCATATAATGTGGACGTTTATCTAAACCACAAATGTACCGCTTAGCTTTAGGATTCCAATTTTGACGTATTTCCATGTCTCTGTTGTATATGTATTAATGTATTATTCTTTTATATTATGTCATCTTTTACACTGGAAATAAATACTATTATTATTATTATTATTATTATTAGGTGATTCGGATTCATGATTTGAATCCTTTTTACGAGGATTTGTCCCAGCTCTGCTATTTATTAACTGTTATTCGACAACATTGACTATACTAACTAAATTGGCAATCGTCGACGTTATATGTATGTCAATTTTAATATTGATGATTTTCCAAATTTTTCAATTTTTCTTTACGCAATGCGTCACGTTTTTACGGGTATTAACCTTGACATTTATACTATGATAGTTTTGAGACAGGTCGGGTTCAGTCGATATTTAGTCCATCGTGTCAACTTGACACAAGTTTGAATTGAACTATAATGATGGGTATGTTATTGTTTTTTATTTCTTTTGACAATTATGACACACATTTTGGCAGTTGTGATATATCTTAAACTAACGAGTGTCTTCCACTCCCAGATTAAGCATGAAGTAATATTTGGAGTTTAGAACATTTTTAGTCTTTTTTAAACCCGAAATTTTACTTCATGCGCCACGCGTACAAAGCACTGATTTAACGTGAAGTTTAAAACATACTGCTTAAGTTTTATTTCACGGCAAGGCAAGATCATGTCTAAATCCAGCCGTGTATGCGTGGGATGTTAAGTTACGTTTAAAACCAGCTTAAAAATTATCACGTAATAATATAGGGCATTTTGTTTCCTATCAAAACACTGATATTACTTAAGTAACACGCACTTCCTTTACAAACAGCAATGATTATTACATTATCGCGTTCTCAATTAAATACGTTTCTGATTATATTTTTGGGTGTTAGAAAGTGGCAAACTTAGAGATTGGATCAATTAGACTGCTTGCGAGAATTGCTTTTTAATAACCGGCTAAGTATCATTCTAGTAAATATTTTGGCGAGATGTTAAGATATATTGTAATGGTCATTAGACAACCAGAGGACTAACCAGGGCTAATTACTCACTTTCTAATGGCCTCGCGACTCGTAGGATAGTTGCTAGTTGTAAAGAAAAGCGGTAGCTCGGGGGGAAAGGTACGTCGATAAAGGTCATATCTTGTCTTGGGTTGCGTAATCTCCAACAACTTTAATTACCCCTGTCAATACATGCGTCAATTATTCGTCGATATTGTGATTATTAACTTGCAAGAGATTTTGTTGTATAACTTTTTTTTACTTTGATGATTACCTTTTTCTTGAATTTTACGGATGGTTATTGTGCAATTAAAGAAAGAAGTGAATTGTTTTATAGTTGAATAGTTTTTCCTTTCCATGTATGTTATATAATAAGAATGAATCCATTTAAATATCTTCAAATTTATTTTAGAACGGAGCTGGTCAGAATTCGAATCCTGGATTTTAATCCCTTTAGAGCAGTGGTCTATAAACTACGGCCCGCGACTTGCATGAATCCGGGACGCGATTGTTTGTAATTTTTTTGTAAATGTTATATTTTGAAATATTGTAACAATTGTTCCTTAAATTTTTCATAATTTTATAAAATTAATCGGATCTTGGCCGACTTTATTATGTAGAATTGTATTTGTGGCCCGCGAAGAAGATAGTTTGGAGACCCAGGCTTTAGAGGATTCAAAACAGCTATCCAAATATGTAAAGTTATTTGAATTAAAAAAACACTTGATATTGTTTCACAAATTGAAAATTTCGATTAGTTTCGGTTTGTTAGACCATTTTCAAAGGAAGGAACATTCCTTTGAAAATGGTCTAACAAACCGAAACTAGTCGGAATAAAGTTTTAATTTGTGAAACAATACCAAGTGTATTTTAATTTAAATAACTTTACATATTCTAATATGTTTCACCAAGTGATCTCGACATGTGACTTTAGGTCACATGAATTCCGTATAAATTTGGGCTGCGACTTTCTCCTTAATTTATTTTAGATCTTTAAGTATACCTTTTCCAATAATAATAGATGAATTCGTTGTTTCTAAACTTATAATAAATCATTTTTGACGCCTGCCGCATGAAGTAAAATTTCGAATATGGTTTCTAATATTAATATTGGTATACATTTAATAAATTTTACCGTTTTTATTTACATTACTTTGGTTATTTTGATGAGATTGCCTAACAGCTAATCATTTTCCTCAATTTTAAGCCTGAAGCCTGAAAATTTGTATTTGGGCGCTATGCTTCAGTGCGCGCTCCTAAATTCAATTTGCAGGCTTTTCTAAATTCGAAATTTTACTTCATGCTTAATTAAGAAGTGGAAGACTCTCGTTAGAATGATAAAAGGACTTCAATAAAAACATTGGTTTTTTGAAAATTCGTGATTTTTTTTTAACTATTTTAACTTATTTATCTCATTTTAAATATTGTAACATTTTCTGCAAATAATTTTTGGATTTCATAAATAAATTAATTAACTTTTTACTCGCAAGCCTGCATACAGTTTTGCGCAGGATTTTAAATATTTTTTTATAAATTTTTATTATCAATTGATTGATGTTACAAATGTTGGATGCATTACGAGAATAATAATCAGCAATTTTTTTTTCAAGTACTATCTGTTTCTGTAATTTTAAGCCAAACTTATTATTATTTTAATTTGGTTTAAAAAATGCGTTATTAAATTATTTTGAAAATCACAAATTAAACTTAAAAATTCATGCAGTTTAATAATCAGTATCTGGCTTATTAAGTCTTTCATTTTAAGTAATAAATAACATTAAATGACTCATTTTAAAGAAATATACTTTTTTTAAACTGTAACAATTCAAACCAAATTTTCAGGCTTTTCTAAACTCGAAATTTTACTTCATGCTTAGTCTGGGAGTGGAAAACACTCGTTTAAAACTTCAAATTGAACTCTTAAAAAAAACAACGAGTATCTGATAATCTACAGCATATAATTAAAATTGGAAATGTACACTTAGAAGAAAAAACTCACTGTATTAATTAATAACTGAAATCCTGCTAAAGTTTCGTGTTTGATTTTCGTCAATGTTTAAGATTTTAATCAATTTTTATAGGAGTAATATAAATTATAGTGATTTTCATGAAATCCAATTCTATCGAATCTAATTTATTTATTTCCAAATAGAAGTACTGATACTTTCATAGGTGAGTAAAGTTTAGACAATTTAATTATATAAAAGTATAGCAAAAAATAGTAAATATACAGACTCATAAAAATGCAACATAGACAAATAATTATTACTTTTAAAATATACGATTTGTTTGTCTATTTTGTTGATTTCTTTAATTTCCAATAATTTTCCAATGATCAACTGAACTTTAATTTTTCTGACTCCTGATTTTGATCGTTTTTGTAGGATTACTTATTCCAAGTTCTTCATCAATTTTTAAAGATTTCAGTTAAATATTCCTTTTTTAACCAATATCTGTAATTTTTGTAAGTTTTCGTAAATTTGATAAGATTTCAGTAAATTATAAAATAGTCAATCAATCTCACGTATTTAGTGCATTTTAATAAATATCGCAAAATTATTTAAATTTAATTATTAATTATCCATTTTGATCTATAACGCAATATTTAGGGAATTCTTCTTTTAAGTATACATATCACTATTTTTTGCTGTAAATTTACAGACGTTCGTTGTTTTTGTAAAAGCTTTTAATTTGAAGCTTCTAACAAGTGTCTCCAATCCCAGATTAAGCATGAAGTAAAATTTCGAGTTTAGAAAAGCATGACAATTTGGATTGGTCTCGTAGCGAAGCGGAGAGACCAATCCAAATTAGGCTTTTCTAAACTCGAAATTTTACTTCATGCGCCAGGCGTATAAAACACTGAAATATTGTGAAGTTAAAAATATACTACTAAGGTTTATCTTATCTTGATTAATTTTGCAACCCAGTATATGGTTCCTAATTTTAATATTGGTATACGTAAAATGAATGTTACCGTTTTTATTTACATCACTTTGGTTATTTTGATGAGATTGTCTAACAGTTAATAATTTGTTGCCAGCAAGCTTTACTTTTTAACAGACGAAAAGTCTAAACATTGAATCTTCCTAAAATCTTAACTTTATTGAACATTTACTTACTTACAAAAACATTGTTTGATTTTGACCCCTGTTCAAGATTACGAAACGTGGGTTAATTATGAAGTTAACAGAGATTGTCGAGAAATTACTAAACATATAATGAAAAACTGTTGGGTATATTCAAAAGTATACATATTCCAATTTATACGCTTTAAATAAATTTTCAGACAATCGAATTTTGAAAAGCGTTCAATTTAAGGCTTTTGCCGACTCTACACTTCTTTTCTAAACTAGAAATGTTACTTCATTCTTAATCAAGGGGTAGAAACTCTTGGTAGAAATGCCCTGTGTATTAAAATAAATGCATTTATATTTACATTACATATAAATCGCGATATTGATTGCCCTCCTAAGACGAAATCCTATCGACGGCTTCTTGCCCATATGTGCCCATGCTATGGCTCTAAATAAATTAACATGAAATTTACTCAATTTACGAAGAAACGAATACATTTTAATTAGTGAAACATATTTAAATATGATTTAAAAAAGAAAACACTTGGTTAAATTTCACTAATATCTACTATTAGTGAAATTTAACCAAGTGTTTACATTTTAATTTTCTTCTTCAATAACAAATTTAATATCGACCCCCTTTTTAAAACTATTGAACCAGATTTCAAATGTTTGCTTTTGCCTGCTTGTGCATTTTTAATAAAAATCAAAAGTGAATCATTGAATAATAAAATTATTGTGCATGTGGTTTAATAGAGAATATATTTCTAGTGTGGTTAACATGCAAATAGTCAACTTTAAAAAGTTAGTTACGTAAAAGACCTTGCCTTTCAACCCACACTCTTATGAAACGGACACCAAAGAGAGAAAAAAACGCTAATTAATAATCAATTTATGTTTGCGTAAAAACTCTCTCTCGCTCTTTCTCTCGCCTTCAACAACTACACATCTGTTTAGATTAACATTTCTATCCTGGAGTGTATCTGGTGAACTTTAACGTCCCAACTTGCGCAACCTTTTAGACAGTCCGTTTTATTTGTATGTCCTACTTTGAGTCAATTTGCATAAACGCGTTTACGTTGCGAGACTTCTTCATAAAGAAAATAAAAATCTAATATAAATAAAAGCGTGGGACTCGCCGGGAAAATCCGTAAAGTGCGTTTAGCCGGTCCTTGAATGAATCACCGGGACAAGAATAAGTGTGACCCGCGCAGAAAATGCATTTCGATTTTGAATCGTTGCCAGTGAGTGTATTTTTCTGTCAAATTGTTGAAACTAAATTGGTTCGATTGTGTTTTGTTTTTTAGTTTTCGGTTTGCTGATAAGGGTGACCTATATTTCCAGTCACGAGTTGATATTTTTTGGTTTTCGTGTGACGGTTGAGGCGTAATTATGAATCAAGTGTTATCTTGTTTATAAATTTAGATAAATCAAAGGTCGTTTCTGTAGTGGGATTTGGCTGTGTTGAAATACAAGTACATAATAGTATATTGAATGTTAAGAGGGATTCACACATCAAATACGCCATAAGCAGGGGTGGATTTTTCATTAGGCCCACTAGGCCCGGGCCTAGGGCACCACGAATAGTGGGCGCCAAATTTAACAAAAAAAAAGCAACTCTCGCATAATTTTATAACAAAAAGTTGCTCGCAAGGCCAATATTACAAACTTTGCGCTACTTTTGTCTAGAATAAACTATTTTCTACCAGTGGTTCTCAAATTTTCTTGTCCTTAGGACACCTAATCAAATAATATGAATATTATAAGGCATCGCTTTTAATCTATTATTTATTCTTTATAAATAGTATTTACTTACTATTTATTTTAAACTGTTATCATACATGTGTTATATATTTTATTTGTGTTTTATATTTAAATTGCTTATTATAATAACGTTATATGACACAAGTAAACAAAAATGAGTTACTGGAGTTTGAAATTTTAAAAAAATGTGTAAAATGTATTTCTATGAAATTTAAAATTAAAGCATTTTTAATGTGTATTAGATATCTTTCTAACAAATATGCTTAGAAGGGGGATACAAAAATGTAATTGTCTTCTGAAAAACAATATTTATTTAAAATATTGTGGTTTATCATATTATTGCCTACAAAAACAAGTGTATATGTTTTTACAGGGATTTAACATGTAAAACCACATTTATGCAATTTTCTGCCTCTCAGGTCATTTTAGAGGAAACATACAAGAGAAAACAAAAATTTAGAAAAAAATCATACGTATTTAGGTCGCTATTTGGTTAAAATTCGACATCGTTTACTATTTTTAACCAGTTTTTGAACTGCACGAAAATTTTTTAAAGTAGCCTCAAGTCGGGTATAAGAAAATAATATGGGTATTTACAGCACGTGATTACGGTTATTTAGTGCTCTACTACTTGACTTTTAAACCTAAAATCATCACCGTCGTATCCGTATCAATGAATGCCCCTTTCGCAATTTTAGCGCGTCCATATCAAAAATAATTAATAAAGACGGATGTTCATGAGACTATTTATTTTAAATTTTCGTGATTTTCAAGACTAGATAGAAAATAGTAAACGACGTCGGATTTTAAGAAAATAACGACCTAAATTCATATATATATATATATATATATATATATATATATATATATATATATATATAATCTTTATTTCTGAATTATAATTACACAACACTCATTTTACAGTACATTTACATAAACTACACTAATAATTTCTTGAATTAATTTCTCATCTGGCACTTGGTGAAACATATTACACTATGTAAAGTTAATTAAAGGAAAGGCACTTGGTATTGTTTCACAATTAAATCTTTATTCCGACTAGTTTCGGTTTGTTAGACCATTTTCAAAGGAATGTACAGAAAAAATTATTTCCTAAGTATATATACAATATTTTTGTTTCCGATAATAAGAGAAGTCAGAATTGGGGAATTCCAAATCTCCTCGTTTTACGATATTTTTCCCCATTTTTATGGCCCTGTTAATCTCCAGGCCCTCTTTGAGGTTTAGTGCGTATCCCTTATTACCTGAATGCAAAATCTTAAAATTATGCGGATTAAAGAAGTGATTGAATGCGATGCAATGTTTGGAAAAGCCAGTTGTTGGTTTATTATCTTAAACAGATTTTTTATGTTCTTTCATTCTGGTTTCGAAAGATCTGCCGGTTTGTCCAATATAAATTGCATCGCATTCATCACACTGTATTTCATAAATTCCACATTTCTTTGAATTATCAGTTTTCTATTTATTGTTTATTAATAGTTTGCCTAAATTTAAAGGGTTTGAACATATAATATTAAAGTCTTTTCCCCTACAATGACTGACTATATTATATGACAGGTCATTAACAAAATTCAATTTATGCCATTTATATTCTATTGTTTGCTCAGGTGCGTAAAAGTATTTAATTAAATGTTTTTGTTTATGCTTTTTTAATAAATTATTTATAATTTCCTTGTTATAACCATTATTTTCGGCAATTTTTGTAATAACGTTTAATTCTTGTCTGAAATCAGATTCACTTAGAGGAATGTTAATTAATCTATTAATAAATGAGTGAAATGTACTTAATTTTATTTGTTGTGTGTTGTTTGAATTGGCTGGAATGATTGAGTCCGTATATGTTTCTTTTCTGTGTATTTTAAATTCTAGTTTTTTATTATTTTTAATAATGGTTATGTCGAGGAAGATTAAGCTATTGTTCATTTCTGTTTCAGTAGTAAATTGTATATTATTATTGATGGAATTTAGGTATTTTTCAAATGCATTTAATAGTCTTGTCGTTCCAGTCCAAATACAAAAGATATCGTCTACGTACCTTGCCCAGTATAATATTGGTTTAGCCTCTGTCTTACTGAGAAGAGTCACTTCAAAGTCAGACATAAAGATTTCAGCTAATAGAGGTGATAATGGTGATCCCATTGTGAGTATATTATATCATTAAATTCAAAGTAATTTTGCTTAAGGCACAGATTAATTAATAGCAACATTTCTTTTTTACTTTCATCAGAATTATTACTTTTATTGATTAATTTTTCTAAGGTTACAGTTAGGCTCTGAATTGGTATGGACGTAAAAAGGCTCTTTACGTCAAACGATATCAGTTTTGCATTATGGGGGACCACTAACAATTTTAAATTATTAACTAACTCTATTGAATTTTTTATTGCATGTGGTGGACTGAAATTAATAAACGAAGGTAGTGTTGAATTAAGAAATTTGCATAATTTGTATGTTGGAGCATATAAATATGATACAACAGGTCTCATCGGAATGCCTTCTTTGTGTAATTTAGGTAATCCGTATAATATGGGTGCTCTAGGATTCATTTTGATGAATTTATATTGATTCTTATCAAATATTACATTTCCGCAAGATTTAATGCATTGTTTTTAACTCTAACTGAAATTTATTCGTGGGATCTTTAGATAAGATTGTAAAATTAACAGAATCTAGTAAAGTTTCAATTTTTTTTAATGTAATCAATTCTAGGCATTATTGAAATGGTGTTACCTTTATCGGCTTTACAGAGAACCAAGTTATTATTGTCTAGTTTCTTTTTTAAATTCTTAATTGTTTTTAGTTCTGATGAATTTTTATTTTTCATAATTAATTTAATATTATATGTTCAAACCCTTTAAATTTAGGCAAACTATTAATAAACAATAAATCGAAAACTGATAATTCAAAGAAATGTGGAATTTATGAAATACAGTGTGATGAATGCGATGCAATTTATATTGGACAAACCGGCAGATCTTTCGAAATCAGAATGAAAGAACATAAAAAATCCGTTTTAGATAATAAACCAACAAATGGCTTTTCCAAACATTGCATCGCATTCAATCACTTCTTTAATCCGCATAATTTTAAGATTTTGCATTCAGGTAATAAGGGATACGCACTAAACCTCAAAGAGGGCCTGGAGATTAACAGGGCCATAAAAATGGGGAAAAATATCGTAAACGACAACGAGGAGATTTGGAATTCCCCAATTCTGACTTCTCTTATTACCTGAAACAAAAATATTGTATATATACTTAGGAAATAATTTTTTCTGTACATTCCTTTGTAAATGGTCTAACAAACCGAAACTAGTCGGAATAAAGATTTAATTGTGAAACAATACCAAGTGCCTTTCCTTTAATTAACTTTACATAACTACACTAAATTTTTCATTTTGTCAACTCAGAAATCGAATAGCCAGACCGTAGTTGGTCTTTCCGCCTGTCTTTGTCTAGTCTCCGTCTCTGTATTTTTCATGTTCTATACGTCATGATCGCTAACGTCATTGTCTGAGTCCGGCTGATATAATGAGATGAATTGATGAACTGTTGTGGTAGGAAATTTAAATTTAGGGTATATGTTTGGGTTGCGAGAGATACAAAGGTGGTTACGAATATTGGTTATATTGGGATTAGTGGCAAACTTTAAGGAGAGGTGTTCTAGGTGTTAGTTGATAGGGGGAATATTGCACATTGCATACAGGAGTGTATTGGAGGGGTTGTGCAAGAGATTATTGAGATGCCTGATTTTTGTAAGCACTCTCTGCTCTCTGCAACTTCGAGGTTTTTTAACACATTTGGGCGAGGATTATGGAATAGGATAGCAGCATACGCAAGCAGGGGCGACATATCATTGTATATATTTGTACTGCTGTTTTTGTAGTAATGCCTTTGTTTTTATACGTTGATGATCTGAAATGTCGCGCCCTGCTCTTGATGCTTGCTTTAAGGTTTTGGGTATGTGTGATGAAGGTAAACTTTGGGTCAAGTGTAATGCCTAGGTATTTGCATTTAGGAGATGGGAAGATGGGATAATTGTGAATCAATATGTGGTATGGGAAATTTAGATGGCGATGGTAAGGAATAAGGAGTTCTTTTTTGTTTGGATTGATAGAAATTCTCTATTTCGCAAACCAAGTTTGAATGGTTTCGATTAGCCCTTGGAGGGTGCTTAGAGCCTTTAGAAAGGTGGGGGCGTGAGTTATCAGCGCGATGTCGTCAGCGTATAGCAGAGGATAGGCGGATGGATTTATATAGAAAGGATCGGGGTTGTAGAGGTCGTGAACAAATATGTTATATAATATGGGGGAAAGCGGGGATCCTTGGGGTAGACCTTGTTGAGGAGTAAATCATTGGGAGTTACGGATTCTGACACTTAAGCATCGATTGGATAGGAAACTGTCTAAAATATTTATTAGATAAGGAGGGACGCCTAGTGAATTGCACTTAAACAACACACCTCGGTGCCAGACCTAATCGTAGGCTTTTTTTACGTCTAGTAATAATATGGCTGATTTCTGGCCTTTGAGGTGTGCTGTCTGGCAATTCGATGTAAGTATCGACAAAGGCAGGGAGGTTGACCGGTGTTCGATAAAACCAAATTGATAAGGTCTAGGTTGTGGGAAGTAAGTTTTTTCTGGATAATGGATTGAAATAATTTACCGAGGACTGAAAGCAGGGTAATTGGGCGGTAGCTTAAACGTTGAGTCATTACCGGGTTTGTGAATGCAAGTGATGATACCCTTGTTCCATTCCTTTGGTATAATTTGGGGCTGGTAAATAGAATTAAAGATAAGGATGATGTATTCGTGTACGTTATCAGTAAGGGATTTAAGGATCAATCTAGGTATATAGTACTCTTCTTCTTTAATATCATCGTGGGTAATATGGGACTGGGTATTATGTTTAAAGGAATTATACCATGTTTTGACTGTTTCAAAGAATGTCTTGTCATATGTATTGTTATCTGTCACCGTGAATGTCTTTTTAAAATAATCTGCGAATGTGTCGGCTATTAACTGGTCATTTGTAATGGTCGCTTGTGTTGTCGGTTCCTGTATTTGTTGTAGGTAGTCTGTTTTGCGGTATATACTTAATTTTTTAATTTCGTCCCAAAATATTTTTTCGTGTTGTTCATTGATGCCATTACAAGTTTTTATCCAAAGGTCCTTTTTATATTGTTGGATAAGACGGTTTATGTCTTTATCAAATCTATTAAATTTAGATTTTAAATTACTTTCGTCCGTCAATCTAATGTCCCTGTATAATTGTCGTTTGTATTTAATTATTCGTAGGATATATTTAGGAAGTGGGTAGGGTTTTTTGGAGTAGATAGGAGTATTTTGAACAATTTTCTCATCTTTCACGGGGTAAAACATATTTAACTATGATTTAATAAAGAAAACTCTTGATTAAATTTCACTAATATTTTGGTTTTTTATTCCAACTAGTTTCGACTTTGAGTCATTCTCAAGGAGTCTCCTTGAATGACTCAAAGTCGAAACTAGTTGGAATAAAAAACCAAAATATTAGTGAAATTTAACCAAGTGCTTTCTTTATTAAATCTGAGTATTTTTTTAATTCGGTAGGAAAAAGTTTCAAAAAATAGGAAAACGGATTGAGGAGTCATTTCTTGATGGCCTTCAATAAACCTTGTCATGTCCTCTGTCACTTTGTTCACATCGCAGTCCTTGTGTCGGTATATTATTTAGAGGCGTGGGAATAGGAGGGGTTAAAGCAAGGGAGAGACATGTGGTCTGATCTAAGATCGGGTATTAGTTCTAGGTCGTGAATGAGGTGTCGAATGTTACTAGTACACAGGAAAATATCGGAGGTCGAGGATTGAATATTTGATATGATAAAGGTGGGATATGTATGGATGCGGACAAAGTTGGAGTTAAATATAAAGTTAGAGAGTTGTTTATTCTTTGATTTGTTGACATTGAAATCGCGGATTACAATAGCATGATCTTCCTCTACGATCTTTGGCTTTGGTGAAAATGGTATCTCCAATGGGTGAGGAATGGTGTACATCAACAAGAAAACTGTGTAGGATAAAGGAAGGAAGCTCAATGGTACAGTGCAGGCAATCATTCATAATGTGATTGGTTCTTGGCGGATTAGCTTTTCCTAAATTTATCTCGGGCCTCACTATGACCACTGATCCTCCTTGTTGATTTTGGAAAGGGGCGGCTGAAAGGAGTTGTATGTAGGGCCAATCTTTTAGTGGAAAAGGGTTGTTGGTTTTGATTTCGACAAACATGGTGACCTGGATTGAATTGTTACGTAAGAAATGGGAGACAAGGTGGGATTTCTTGGGTAAGAAGTTAATGTTGGTATATATAAAATTATTACTAGCCGTTTCTAGTAACTTTTGCGATGCCAGTGGCAATGTCGGTAGTAGGAACGACAAGAGGGGTTACTTCCGGTGCTTTCAGGTCGACTTGACCACAAACGTTTTGTTTCCAGAGAATTTGACGTGAGTGTCGACCTGGAATGAGTAGATGCAACGTTCTCTAAGCTATTTTATTAGTTCTTCTCTGTTGATTGTTGTCGGTGCGTTAATTCTCGTCGAATAAACGTCTATGATATAGTCGTGTATTGTTATGGGGGCGTGAATTCTCGAATTTACTGTCAAGTCTTTGTCCATACCTGAAGATTTTTTATTTTGGCTATCATTATATTTTATTGTATTCTTTCATTTAGATAAATATAACATGTCATATTTTATCCTACGGTGATTAATGGATTTTACTGTAAGGAAATAATGTTCTTAATTAAAATGATCAACAAATGATTAACATAATTATATTTAAAATTGAGCTATAAATAAAAACGAATATATTTTAACAAGTATTTACCTATTCTTAATGAATACAACACATTTCGATCTACTGATTTATCAACCAATTATTACAACAATTAGTACAGCAAATCCGATTTTTTAGGTTTTACTAAACTTTAAATATTACGGCGGAGCGAGCAAACCAAATTTGCAGACTTTTATAAATTCAGAATTTTACTTCATGCTTAATTGGGGAGTGGAAGCACTCGTTAGAAACTCCAAATTTAACGCTTTTCAAAATAACGAATTCTTGAAAATTTACAACACATGCATCAGGATATGTATAATTGAAAGATACATTTCCTCGTTGGTTGCTTACCTTCGCAATTAGGTTTGAAATGATATTTTTCACAATTATAAAAGTATTAAATAAATATTTTTATGATTATTATTGTAAATACAACGATGCAATTATATCGAATATTTGTTACAAATTAAGATATATAAAATAATTTGTAACAAATATTTGATATATTTGCATTAAGTGTACATATATTTAGAATAATAATTTTTCATTACATTTTTGAGAATCATAAATTAAACACTGTTGGCTTAGTTTGGTTAGGTTAGGTCTAACCCAATTGATTTCGAATCTTATACTCAACTTTCTTGTTGGCGATAATTCCTCATTTTGGATGAGATTTTGTTTAAGCACACTTTATTTATAAAAGGCATAGAATACTCGTTAAAAAGTAATGAAATAACTGATACAACTATTTCTCAACTTTTTAGAGTGGATATTCAACAACTTTGGAACAAAGCACAAACTATATAAGTAAAAAATCCGAGTTCAAGGCTATATTCTATAGATCCCTACACATATTCAACAACTTAACTTAATAAACAAAATCGAACAGCAACATGGAACCTAATCGCTAGCGTGATGGCAAGCACCCCTCAATTCCTACATTTCCTGCCCATTTAATAACAACTTTTCGGCAATGGACATGTCATCGATATTTCACGTTCATGTGTGAATAGGGAGACCCCAAATCCCCCGGCAAAACGGACTTAGCGATCGCGTGATCCGGCCATTTTGACGTCGGCCATTTTTTCGGCTTTAATAAAGGGGTGCCGAGGGTATGCTTATACAACGCTAAATATAGCCTTTTATTAGAAAACCGTTTTTTTTTTCTGCGGCCAGTTGTTATGTGAGGTTAAACGATAAATGCCACTTTTATATTATGCCGAGTTTAATAATTTAATGCGTTTACATGGATTGGAATTGTTTGTCGTTTGCTGGTGTTGCGGCTTTTACACAAATTAAATGAATTGAAATGGGGGAATGTTAATTAAATTGGGATTACAAATGTGAGTTTTCAAATATGTGTTTCCATGTTTTCCAACCAATTATGGTTAATTCAAGACTGTATTGGCCTAGAGTAAAATTAAATTTTCCAATTATTTGCAGTATATTTACGATATTTAATTGACGAGGCAGATACATGATGAAACTCCATAGTACTATTTGAAATATAAGCAACTAAGTTGGGAGGGTTTCATCTTATTGTTGAATAGGTGTGGCTTCATCAGGCTGATAAATATAGATTTTAAAAATTAAATTAAAGTAAAAATTAAATTAGTATACAAGCCTTTGCATCAGGGTTGTTAAAAAAACCTTTTATGTTTATTTTAAATAAAACAAACAGTTTTCTTTACAAAACGTGTTTTTTTATTAAAACGGCGTTTAAAACATTAACAATTAAAACATATTTCAAACGTGTTTAAAACACGTTTAAAACGTGTTTAAAACACGTTTAAAACGTGTTTAAAACAGTACATTTTTAAGGGCCATTGATGCAATAATAAAATATTATTAATTTTTTGCTTATTATTCAATTACTAAATAAGTTCTCAACATAAGAAACTAAAATCTGCTAATTTTAAGAATGAAATAAAAACTATGTTACTTATTAATGCGTTCTATTCACTAGATGAATACTTTCTTAGATTTAGGTAAATATTCACATTTATTAATTTCTCTTATTATTATTATTTTTAAGTTAATTTGATACATTGTATTATTGGACCTGACTAGAGAACGTATGAAGAAAAATGTAAATGTTTTGTTATAGAAATATTTTGATTATTACTCATTTTAAAATGAGTAATAATCGGAGCGACTAAACCAAATTTTCAGAATTTTTTAAACTCGCAATTTTACTTCATGCTGTCTGGGAGTGAAAACATTCGTTCGAAGCTTCAAATTAAACCCTTTTATAAAATCGACGAATGCATGAAAATTTACAACGTATAGATTATGTATGTTTAAAAGAAAACTTTCCCGTATGTAGTATAGTAAGTCATTCACAGAAATCATAAAAAGAAGTGCAGAATTTTACATAAAATCAGCTTTTAGAGTTAACTTTATAATTGCTCGGCCATTAATGGGTCAAAACACGTTTTAAATCACATTTATGGACACACAGTTGTGATTTTTACGTATAATAATGTAATGTACGTATAATAATGTAATTCTAAAGATCTTTAACAATTTATCTAAAATTTAAACTGCAAACAAAAAATCTTGAGAATGTTGTATACAATTATAGTTTAGCAAATTTATGATAATAAAAACATTTTTTTTACAAATTTGACGTTTAAAATAAACATGATTGGTGCTGCCACAGATGACAAATCCTCCTGAAGCAATGTACAATCATTAAGATTAATTAATTTCTTTAAAAAGTTTTAGGTCGTCAGCGAAAAGTAAAAATGTGAATTTTGAATTACTGTTGAGATGTTTATTACAAACAACAGAAAAATCAACGGTCAGCAATGGGATCCTTGAGGAACACCCAAAAGAACAGTCATGATTTTAGATAGATGGTGTTTTATTTTGACACATTGACTACGCCCAGTTAAAAAATGCTCAATCCATCTGTAAACTGATTCGTGGAAACCTAATGATTTTAATTTATGTATTAAAATGGCATATCAGGTCAAATTATTCTCTCACCAAATTAAACGATCAAACAGGAAATTAAAAAACTAAAGTATTACAATATTCGGATTTTAAGAAATCATATAAATTCGTTAAAATTACTAAAAAAAGTTTAAAACAAAATCACGAATCTTCAATAAAATCGATGAAACAAATTTTATTGAAGTCTTCAATAATATTTGAAGTGTTTTCCACTTCTTGATTTATCATGAAGTAAACATTCCAGGCTTTTATAAACTCGAAATATTTACTTCATGCGTCGGGCTAGTAATCCGCCGATTTATTTTGAATTCAAGAACAGTTATTTCTTCTTAAATAACCTAATTTCAGTAATGGTGGAGTTAAAGATATGAATTTAAAGTATAAGATGTTTGATAAGAGAAATGCCTAATTCTTCAACTTTACTTAAAATTGGTGGCGTAACTGGGGGGTGCAAGACCGTGGGACTGATAAACTTATTTTCATAAAAATTAGAGTAATTGTCATGAAATTATAAATACGAAATCTTACGTTACTCAACAACAAAGGTTCATATCAAATTGCAGTGGTTATAAAGAAATCACCAAACTTTATTTTAAACTTAAAAAAATTAAACTAAATCGTGCAACTTTTACAAAAAGTATTGAGGTTCAAAATTAACTGAGCTATTAATCAAAGTATTAACAACGTATTAAGAAATTAACAAATATTGCTTGAAAATTTAAAAAGTAAAAATCTAAAAACTCAAAACATTCTGCCATTCACGATCTTTTTGGGTCAGGGGAGGCTATGACCACTCCGTTATGGAAATTGACAGTAATTGACACTTTTTGTGTTAGGTTAGATTTATTTTAGTTTAAGGCTATATTTTCTGAATAGGTACGTTGTTGCCCTTACGGTCTCTGGTAAACACTTAAGTATCCTATCCGAACTTATGGAGCAGGCACTCCGCAAGGTAACCCGCTGGTGTGAGAAGTGTGGACTAGGGATAAACCCCCTCAAAACTGAGCTTATACTCTTCACCAAAATGCATAAAGTACCGAACTTCAAAGTTCCTACTCTAAACGGCACGGAACTGGTGGTAAAAGAGCAAGCAAAATATTTTTGCATTGTAATTGACAGTAAGCTTAGTTGGAAGCCCAATATTCAGGAGAGAGCACGGAAAGCGCTCGTCGCGCCGTACTCCTGTAAAAGAGCAGTGGGCAAGGACTGGGGACTGAAACCAACCTTTATTCACTAGATGTACACGGCCGTGGTAAGGCCCATTATGTTCTACGGGGCTGCAGTCTGGTGGACTGCCCTGGACAACAGAATCCACCAAACTGCACTGGGCAAGGCTTAGAGAGCCGCCGAATTGCTCATAACGGGGGCGGTCAGGTCCACCCCCTCCAAAGCTCTAGTTATAATACTAAATCTAGCTCCAGTCGACCTCTACTGCAGATATGCTGCAGCTACCACAGCGATCAGAATCAACTCATCTGGGATATGGAGCACTAGCAAGCAGGGCCATGGAAGGATCCTGAATGAGTTTGTCGATATCCCCCTGAAGACTCACAGCTGCACTCCAGAACTTAATTTTGAAAATAAGTTCTTCACTTCCATCCCGGACAAAACCAAATGGTTAGAGATCAAGATAATTCAAGGCAAGGACGTCTGGCTCTTTACGGATAGTTCCAAGTCTGAAAACAGAGTAGGGGGAGGAATCTTCTCACAGGATTTCAACCTCAAAAAGTCGTTTAGACTCCCAAACTACTATAACATTCTTTAGGCAATGGTCATGGACATCCGAGTGTCAGTGGACTGGATCCACAAAAATGACCTTCATACTGAATAGTCCGTACTGCACCTCGAAGGTTGTCAGAGACTGTAAAAAATCGCTAAATAGGCTTACAAATAACTGTGACTCATGTAAGTACCTAGTCACAGTGATATCAGGGGGAATGCAATTGCCGACGACCTTGAAAGGAAGGGGGCAAGAATGAAGGACCTGTCTACTGAACTCTCCACCCACATTCCTTTTGTGGAATGCAAGAGACTACTTAGGGACCAAATGATAGCATAGGTCAACCATAGGTGGACAGAAGAAGATACGTGCCTCATAACAAGGCAGCTATGGCCTATATGAAATACTATAAACAGCAAGAGATTAATTGCACTTAGCAGAATCGACATAGAGAAGGCAGTAGGCATCCTCAAGGGCCACTGCCTTCTAGGCAGACATGCACAAAAGATAGGTCTTGAGCACAACGACTTTTGCAGAGGATGCCTGGATGTGGAGGAGGAAGAGACGGTACTCCACTATTTGGGACAATGCCCTGCTCTTGAAGGGAAAAGGATCAAGTACCTTGGTATGCACTACGCGAATGGACTAACGGACCTCACACCTCTAGATGTGACACATCTGATCGGGTTCATTAGGTGCTTGGATTGGTTTGTATAGGTAGGGAGGGAGGGGAGATCTGACTCCTTTTCACCCTTATGGTATCACAAGGGGCCCTTTGGGTCTAGGTGAGCGGTCAAACTGCTGCCATTGAAACCTAACGTAACCTAATTTGTTGCTGGATCTCTGTTTAAATTTAAGATGAAAATTAAAATGATTTGACAATTTACGATAGAAACGAAAATGAGAAATAATGCATAAGAAAAGCATTAAATATAAATGTTTATTTATCTATTGAGCAGTAGATGACACTAGACGTCATTCTTTGGAAATATGATAATCTTTTTATTAAAAAGTCCGCGAAGGAATGCATTGTTTAAGAATTCGATTATATTTCTTGGTTTTCTCAAAAAACTTAATACGTAATTTTTTTTTTGAAATCATTTATCAGTGGTCTGCCTAATGGTTTCCAACCCTATCATTACATTTTCGATTCCAAACGAGTTCGCCGTCATTGTTTAACGCTCACTACATTAATCAAGGGCCAAGACTCTATGTAAATCTTTATTTCAGTGCTGTTTCTTTGATCATGATTACTTGTCCACAAGAAATATTTTATGATAAACAAAATATTGTTTCAGAAACGTATACCAGATTACACTTTAACTGTACTTTGCTTATACATTATCAGGTGTATTCCTTTTGATTTTCTCCTTTACAAAATAACTTTAGTACAAACACTCATCTAGTTACAAACTAACGCCACTTATTCAAGGTAATGATGAATTTTTCTTATGTCATCCAGCTACTGGAAATCATGTTAAGATTATCGAGATACCGTTTCTGGAATTATATCCAATTAAGATTACTCCGTCGTATTGAGCGGATAAATATGAACGACAACCGGTACCGTATAATTGCATGTGCATGTATGTGAGTCATGTGGCAATTAATTGGAGTAGTAGTTCACCAAGTATTCATTTCAATTGCAATTAATACAGCACGTACACCCACTGAAACACAATATCTGTCCCAGATCTGCACACAACGACCAACAGTTCTCGTTATTTTCTTTTCGTGTGAAACTCTGAATTAAAATAGGGGTTTTTAAGGAAAGATATGAAATACCTTATTTTTTTAATCATATTCAAATCTAAGCCAGTCATCTACATAATAGTAGAAAAATCAGTGTTGGATTAAAATTTCAGCAGATCCCTTGATTTATTCGTATATGTAATAGATAGGAACATTCACAAGTTTTAATTACAGAACTGATTATTTACTGATATTGATAATAATCTTCTTTCAAGAATAAATATCAGCTGCATAAAAGTTTTGAATTGTGTACCTTAAAATGACCTTAGAACAAATAAATATGTAGAATTAAAACTTTTATTCAACCCTATTCTGTAATTAAAGAGAGTAAAACGTTAAATTCGACGGCCTTTAAGGTTTTGTCGAATGTCGATTTGGTATTCCATATCTCCGTAGATCGTTATAAAGCTTTACGAACGGTTGATTATATAATGCATACACAGGGATTTTTAGGTTGACATACGCACAACCTGTACATTTTTCGACATCCGTTCATTTTTAAAACAGCTTAATTTGAAGCGACCAAACCAAATTCTCAGGCTTCTCAGGAAATGTTACTTCATGCGCCACGCGTATAAAACACTGATTTAAAGTGAAGTTCAAAACATACTGCTTAGGTTTGATCACATGTTCATTAATTTTACAAATGTTTATATGGAATATATGAAAGTATACTTAATCGAAAAAATCTCTGTATGTAAATATTAAAGAAAAATCACAAATTTTTAATAATTATTGCTGTTTTAAATAAAATCGTTAAACCCAAATTTAACAAAGCTTCAGAACTGTAAAAATTAGGACAAATTGACAAAAAAGTAAAATTTTACCAAATTAAAAAAAATTTAAAATTCCAAAGGAATAATTGATTCGTACTAAATTTAAGCTAAATTTTAATACGGTTCTTGGAAAATAATTGTTCCCCTCTCTCCCCAGAATTGCTCTCTAAATCCGCTCCAACAACGAGTACACATTGAATAAAAAGAAAATCGATCAAATGTTAGCAATTTTAAATAAAATTATAATTCTCTACGAAAAAATAGCAAATGAATTAACAAGAAAATTACGATCAATATAACACAAACTCAAACAATTCGCAGAATATTTCATGAAATTGGTCATCATCAGAATCACCTTTTCTGGAAACAATGCATATTAACGAAACGAGCGCAATTACATTAAGAGTCCCTTCCAGGGACGGGCCGGAATTTAATAAAGTAAATTAAATGTTAAATATTGGATGCGCGCAGGCTAATTAGGAAATAATTTAGCAGGCCCAACAACAAAGAGAACTCGGGCGTTTAGCCTTGTCCTAATTCTCACATCTCCATGGAAGAATTCCTCCGCATGAAACAAAAAAACGGACGATGACGTCGCTTTGTTGACGGACTTTTGTTGCACAATTAGATAATTGTTTATTTCGGGATAAAAGATATTAGAAGTGTAAAGTGTATTCTGTAAATAAATGTTATTTAACGTCGAGTCAATTCTACGTATGTTATGTATGTGCACGCGAACGTTAATTACATGGATTTTTCCAAGGTTGTTAGATTATTTCTATCGTATACATGTTGGTAAATGTGCACGCTATCATGTTTATATGTAATGTTGGTCAATATTTATTTCTTTTATACATACAAATAGTAAATATTCTATTTCGCTTTTAGAGTATATTTTGTATTTGTTGGAAGTTAGATTCCAAAATGTTTGTAACGTGAAATATTTTTCTAAAGGAGCAACAAAATTACAAAAATGTTAAAAGCATATAATTCCTCGCTTCGCTCGCGCGCTGGCAAATCACATTGTAGTTTGATAGAATTTAATTGAAATAACACTCGACAATTTAATAAATTTTTATTTAGTTTTCAATTCCCAATTTACAATGACGTTTGTAATAATTCGTAAAATGTTTATCTATTTTGTTGCTGTTTTTAAACGATAAACGAAAGTCGAATACTTGTATATACATGTTAATATATATAAATATCTTTATTTACAGAAAATTTACAAAATATATAACATCTATTCTAGATTAGATATATAAACAAAATATATTTCTTTAAATCGGCTATCGACCTGCCGTCTTTCAGCCTGTCTTTGTCATTAGTGTCGTTGTCTTATTACTTGTCATATTGTCAGCGTTGTGTTTATGTCAGTTATTCAGTCGTTGTCTCTGAAAAATTATGATATGAATTGATGAGTTGTTGTAATTGGATGTTTGTATTTAGGGCTGATGTTGGGATGTCGCGGGATACATAGGTGGTTGATTAGTTCGTGGATATAAGGGTTTAGATAGGTGGATGATTCGTTGTTCTGTGGGGATTATATTGCATTTTTGGTATAGGAAGGCATTGGAAGGGTTTAACATAAAGACAATTTAATATAAAGAAAAATTGAGTTTGTCAATAGTTTGCAGAATATTTACAAAATATAAAAACGAATTAAAATTAATATCGACTTTCTGCAAAATGTTTGTCTCATTGAGACAAGTCTCCAAATATTCATTGAAACAACTACTTCTCGAGCTAATACCCCGACAGATATTGAATTGTAATAAATTCATTCCCTGTAATTTTTTCAATTTATTTTAATTTCCTGCTGTTTCATTTAGTTTGGTGAGAGAATAATTTGACCTGATGTTGCATTTTGCATATAAATTATGCATAGAACAGTAGAACTGTCGTGTAACTCAAATATTCATTGTATAGTATTAGCTCGAGAAGTAGTTGTTTCAATGAATATTTGGAGAATTGCCTCAATGAAACAAACATTTTGTAGAAAGTCGATATTAATCTTAATTCGTTTTTATATTTTTTATTGGAAGGGTTGTGTAACGGGTTCTGTGGATGTCTTATTTTGGTGAGTACTCTGAGGGCCGATCGTTCAGCAGCTTGGAGATGATTTAGGACTGAGGGCAGATGATTGTGATAAAGGACAGCAGCATAGTCGAGCCGACAAATCATCTTGTATATTTGAACGGCAGTTTTGGTAGTAATACCTTCGCTTCGATACGTTAATGTTCTGAAATGTCGTACCCTTGCTCGAACTTTACCTTTGAGGTTTTGGAAATGTAATTCCAAGATACTTGGCCTTATTAGCTGGGGAGATGCGGTGATTATTTATGGAGACTGTGAAAGGTGAGTTGTTGGGTCGATGAAAGGGTATTAGGAGTTGTGATTTGTTGGGATTGATGCTTATTCTCCATTTAGCAAACCAAAGTTGAATGCTGTCGATCAGACCCTGCAGAGTACTAAGGGCTTTATGTAATGTGGGTGCATGGGAAATGAAGGCAGTGTCATCGGCGTACAGTAAAGGATATAATGATTTGTTGAGGTATTGGGGGTTAGGATTGTATAGATCATGAACGTATATATTGTAGAGGAGCGGAGATAGAGGAGAGTCTTGAGGCACTTCTTGTTAGGAAGTAAATGGGAGAGAAAAAGAGTAGCGGATTTTTACTTTTAGGGATCTATTGAACAGGAAATTATCTATAAGGTTGAGTAAATGTTTAGGGATGTTAAGGGAGTTAAATTTAAACAGAAGTCCCCGATGCCAGACGGAGTCAAAGGCCTTCTGAATGTCTAAAAATAAGATGGCTGACTTTTTACCTTCTAGGTGGGCTGTTTGAACATTAGAGGTTAGGATGCATAGAGGAAAAGTGGTAGAGCGGTGCTCCATGAAGCCGAATTGGTAGGGTGGTATGCGGTCCGATATATGTTTTAGGAGTTTCGTTTTAAGAGTTATTTTCGAAAAATTTTCATTTATCGTATACAACTTAACATACATACATACATTCGCATACAAACAAATCGCTCGTGTTGCATAGGCTTTGCTTTGTCAACGGTGCAGCAACATTTTTCTTTGAACGTTAGCATGCGACGTTCCTGCAGGCGGACATTCAGCGTTTATTCAACGGTTTTTCAACATTCATGCAACTTAAACCGCAACGTTTCGTGTTGCGCGGCAACATTGACGCAACGTGTCATGCAACGTTTTTTTGCTCAGTGGGTTGGTTAAGAAATATTATTCAATTACTCATTTAGACAGTTGTAACAAATGTTTTTTAATACCAATTTAGTACTTTTAGTCAAAATGACAGAACCACAAAATATTTCTTATTTAAAATGATACTATTATATCGTTTAATAACTTTATCATAGCGTAAAGAAGAATACAAGGAATACGTAAATATAAATATGCATTGCTTTATAATAAAAAAATGTTGATGACATAACTGGAAAACAATTGAGACTCGAATGTTTTAAATGTCAACAAACATGGGTGTTGCCAATGGGGGGCAGGGGTGCTTATACAATGTTTGAGTTTTATCAATTTATAAAACTAAATATTCCCCACAATTCGTGAATTTTATCCGAACATTTCAAATTACTCTTAACAATTTAAAAAATGTGATACGTTAATTTTCTATACAGTACAAAAAAATGTATGTGTAAATTTGGTAAAATTTCGATTGGTTGATTCTATTTTATATCAAATTCATCCTGACAAGTGTATGCACTCCTTGTTTAAGCATGATGTAAATATTTCGAGTTTTGAAAGGCCTGAAAATTTGGATTGGTCGCGAAGGCTTTTCTAAAATCGAAATATTTACATCATGCACCAGGCGTATAAAATACTAACTTATTGGAAAGTTCAGAAGTATATGTGTTGGAGGACTTTACTTAAAAGAAAAGATATTTAACACTATAAACAAGGAATTCATTTTTTTCGAATGTTCAAAATTTTGAAATTCAAAATGTTACATTAGATTTTTTTGATAATATCCTAATAGGACGAAACTAGTCACAATAAAGTGAAAAGGTGTGTACTTATTACCAGGGGTATTATTTAACTTCTCTAAGCGATCACCATTTTCACAAGTTAACTCTAGAAAGTTACAATTTTGTATGACAATCAGTTAGATCTGAAAAAAAAAACAATTAACGTAATCAGGAATAATTCTCTAACATTTATTTAATTTAAAAAAACAAATGGACGGCTTTCATATAAGACGTGATGGAGCAGATTTTGATGAGCCTTTAATAAATCTAGCAAAATAGCTTCGCTGTCGCTTTTTTAGCGTACATCGGAACAGTTGTTGCATATTTTATAATAAAGACCGGTGCAAGTGTTGGCCAATCGGGATCGGGGGATTTTGGCGGGAAAGCAGCTGCTGCTGCCTGCTACGACCGGAACACATCTCTCAAGGTCTCATTCCGGGAAGATTACGTCGATGCCGATCCCCCCTTTCGCTCCTCCATTCCCCCCTGCACGACCTCAACAAGCAAACTGCTTTACAAAAGCTACGGTTATTGTGCGAGTGTAACCAAGGAGAACGCGGATTCAGATATTGATATAACTTTTGTTTATATAATAAGGATTTATCGTTGAGTTCCAGTATTTTCCATGAAAGGAATTCGTAAAAATAACGATCATTATATGCAGGATTTGTTTTAGAAATCAATATTACTCGAAGAATTCGATATACAGGGTGCCCGTTTTTCGAGCGGCACTATGGGGATCTCGCTTATTTGAAGAGATAGGGAATCATTAAAATGGGAGCAAAGTTGCGAATTTTAGTGCTTATAAATAATCACATTTGAAATATCTTCAACTGTTTTGTTGTATTTCGAAAAAAACTGAAAATTTCGATTTTTTAATGTTGTCCATATCTCCGCTATCTTAAATTATTTTCATATTTTGTAAAAACTTTCTTATGGCAACTTTTTATGACTTATCGAATGGTTAACGTTTAAAATATTCAAAGCGACTTGTTTTTGTTTTATACACTTAACTTTTGTTTTTCTTATGGAAACATACAAATGTTTGCACATCATTGAAATGCATTCTGATTTCAACCACATTTAAACTTTTGTTTAATTATTGTTATTCAAGTTGCCATGGCAACCAAACAATATCAAGTTGCTATACAATAGTTAAAATGTTATTTAAAAGAAATTCTTGACTAAGCGCGAAGTAAAATTTCGAGTTTAGAAGAGCCTGACAATGTGGATTGGCCGGAGCCAATATTATGAAATTCAAAATATTTCTATTTTTTGACCAAACCAAATGTTCAACATTTTCAAAATTTATGACAATCCCAAAACACTTCATTAATACCCTTGTAGAAATGAATACTGTATTTACATTGTAGAAACATTGTATCTATATTTATACCTTGAAATTGTTAATCAATGTGCATACAATATTGTGGCAATATAGATTGCGTTTATTGATACTGTATTAACATACATTGTAGATACAATATTATATAATTCCCTTATAAAAATAATTTAGATTTTAATACTGTATTAACAATAAAAGTGTAATAATAAATATTTAATTTCTGTACAATATTGTATCAATGCTATCATTCAATATAAATATTCAATTTCTATACAATATTCCCACTGAGCAAAGTAACGTTGCATGGCACGTTGCATTAATGTTACCACGCAACACGAAACGTTGCGTTTTAAGTTGCATGAATGTTGAAAAAACGTTGAATAAATGCTGAATGTCCGCTTGCAGGAATGTTGCATGGTATGGTATGGTATGGTATGGGGTCGGTGGGTCGTGTGGCCTCTGGGCCTTTCGAAGTTACCTCGACCTAAAAGATCTTTTGTAACTATCCCTGACCTACTTGAGTCCCTCAATGTCTAGACTTCTTATGAAGTCTACTATAACTTGAGGGTTAATGTGTACCAGTTCCTCGGTGTTTAAAGTGGCCGATGACAGGTAGTTCCCTCTTTGAAGGGACAAGGCAGGGCATTCACAAAGTAGGTGCTCTGCTGTTTCTTGTGCCTCGTTGCAGAACCTGCAGTTGGCATCAGTTGTCTGACCCATCTTGGTGAGGTGGTACTTCAGAGGACAGTGTCCAGTTAGAAGGCCGGTTATGAGCCTTAGGTTGCCCTTGCTTAACCTGAGAAACTGTCCGGCTCTTACGGCAGAGAAGGCGATGAACCTTTTCGCCTGCCGCAGACCAGGTGTGTTTCTCAGGTGAGCACTTTTGGCAGCATCTTCCCATTCCCGGATCATCCCCTTGATGCGGACTTTAGTTATTCCACTGTAAGGTTCTGGTCCGACAAATGGAGTCTTGGGCCCTTCCTTGGTTGGTTGGTTGGTTGTTGCATGCTAACGTTAAAAGAAAAATGTTGCTGCACCGTTGACAGAGCAACGCCCATGCAACTCGAGTGATTACTTTTATTTGTATGCAACCCGACATACGAATGTATAATCCGTATTGTATACAACCCGATGTGCAGCAATTAAGTGAACGTTATAGGAATGTAGGAATGTTTATTAATGCAAAATTCATTTATAGGTTTAAATGGGTTAAAAAATACAAATATGTATTGGTTACAAGAAAAAAACTGTCTTGTAAAAAGTAATGTATAGTGTCTAGAGAAGACAGTACCCCGGAACCTAAGTACCCAGTACCCCTAAACTCAGAAAACATTAAAATATTGTTAACAAGTGCATGAGCTTCAATTGAAATCAGCGTCTTATACGCGGGGCGCATGAAGTAAAATTTCGAGTTTAGAAAAGCCTGAAAATTTGGTTTGGTCGCTCCGCTTGGCGGAGCGACCAAACCATATTTTAAGGCTTTTCTAAACTCGAAATTTTACTTCATGCTGAGTCTGGGAGTGGAAAACACGCGTTTAAAACTTTTACTTGAACAATTAAAAAAAAACAAGGCATATCTGAAGATTAACAGCATATAATTAGGACATGTTTACATAAATGAAAAACTCTCTGTATGTTCAATGTTCATGAAATGTGTAAACAACGATGCTGCATAACAGCATCAGTTTCAAAAATTATACAATGTTAAAAATGCATTGTTACTATTTTGAACATATATCTAATGTTTACAATACAATGTTGCGTAATAGTCAAATTGTAATGATTATATAACGTTGTGTTACTTTGCCGCAATATTTTTAAAACATTGTGTAAACGTTTTCCGTGCAATATTGATTTATATACATTACCTAAATGTTAAAAATGATACTAAAATCAACATTGATTTATAAATGTTGAATTTTAATATCATTTTTAACATTTAGGTAATGACTATAAATCAATATTGCACGGAAAACGTTTACACAATGTTTGCTAAGTTGCTAAAAATTTGTTTTAACCATTTTAATACAATGTTTTATTTAAGTATCATGTTCAATATTCGTGCAATGTCAACAATGAATATAATTGATTACTCAATAATAGATATTCAATATTTGTACAATATTGTTTAAATGGTATCATTCAATACATGTCAATATTGTATCAATAATAAATAACATTGATCATTCATTAACAGATATTGGCTCCGACTGTGTGAGCTAGATTTCCCAAACAATAATAACATTGTTTTGTAGAAATTAAAAAAATTATAAATAAAAGTAACAATTTCATAATCTTGTAACAATAATTGAATGTTAACACGAGATCGTGTACAACATGAGTTAAAATATGAAAATAGTTATTGAGAATGTATTTGTATTCACATTGAATCAATAACATATATCATCTTGATGCAATAATATTTGAATTCTATATTGTTACAATATGATATCGAGTTAATATTTAATTATTGTTACAAGATTGTAAAATAGTTTTTTAATATTTATACAAGATACAATTTAAACAAGAATATTTTTTGAATTATTTCTTATTGATCGTAAAAACAAGTTTGCGTGCTTTTATATATTTATTTTGTTTTTTCCAGAAAAACAAAATAATAATGAAGACAATTTTATTAAAACGTCGTATTATTTTTACTAATTTCATTGAAATGCAAACATCTTGAAAACAAAAGAAGATAGGTATAGGGAATGCCGATATAGATCAGTGCAGAATTTAATTCTGCGCCAGAAAAATATACAGGGTGCCCGTATTTCAACAGAATGTATGGGGATCTCGGTTATTTGAGAAGATAGAGAGTCGGGTTATTCAATAATAATCTAAAAACAAATTTGAAATATCTTCTTTCGTTTCTAAGATATTGTTAAAAAACGAATTTTTTGAAATTTCGTTTTTATTTTTTTTTTTCAAAAACTATTCATTCCAGACATTTATAACTTTGACATTATAGAGGCACTTTTTAATGATATCTCTAATTACATATTTTATTTTAAGATAACTATAATATTTACCCAGGGTCCATAGCCAACTTTTGTTTTTCTAATGGGGGCCATTTTGGATTTTCATATTTTTTGGAAGAATATTTTTTTCTGAATTCAATCATTTTATATGTAAAATTTTAATCTTTTGTTTTTTGTAAAGAGTGCCTTGGAAACAGTTGAGTAACTCACTTATTTGACAACTCCTAGGACCCATAATTTGCTTACATATCACCCCTGAAGACGGGCACACGGAGATACATATTTTAACAGTTGTGATGTATTTTAAAGTAACGAGTGTCTTCCACTCCCAGACTAAGCATGAAGTAAAATTTCGAGTTTAGAAAAGCCCCGCGTAGAAAATTTGTCGAGGGTCGCGCAGCGACCCGAGACAAATTTTCACGGGGCTTTTCTAAACTCGAAATTTTACTTCATGGGCCACGCGTATAAACCACTAATTTACAGTAAAGTTAAAAATATATATCGCTTAAATGTGATAGTGATCAATATTTATTGAGATGTAGCGAAAAATGCATGAATTACTTTTTTGTGAATAGTTTTGGAATAATAATAATAATAAAAGTAGAATAAATTTAGTGATAATCGATACCTATTATTATTATTACAAAAGATTGACAGTTATAATTTTGAGTGCTAATAATGATTGACTGCTGCCAAAATCTCATTAATCAACGGATATGACGTCATTGTTTCCAAGGCACTCTTTGCAAAAAAGAAAATATCATAATTTTAAACATCAAATCGAAAATAAATTATGAGTGTAATATATAACTGCTTTCAGAAAAAAATATTCTTTAAAAAAATATGAAAATCTAAAATGGCGCTCATAAGAAAAACAAAAGTAAGCCATGGTCCCCGGGTAAATGTTATAGTTATCTTGAAAAAATATACAACTAGATTCCTCATTAAAAAGTACTTTGTATATTGTCAAAGTTCTAAATGTCCAGATTCAGTAGTTTTTGAATGTAAAAATTAAATCGATTATTCAAAAAATCACATTTTTGTTGCTATCTCGACAACAAAAAAGATATTTCTAAATTGTTTTCAGATTATTGTTAGGCCCTAAAATTTACACTTTGCACCAACTAAACCGACTCTTTATATTTTCAAGTAACTGAGATCCCCATACATTCTATCGAAATACGGGCATCCTGTATAGCGTGTTCCTTTTAAAAAAATCGTGGTTTCATGTTTTAAAGTTGACCAAATGTAGTATAAAGTTTTGAACACTCTATATTCCATTATTCTAGAAACACGTTACCATTGGATACCTTCGTGTATTGACTTTTTATAATTAACAACGCATCCCTTTGATTTTCATTTGTTCGAGGATTCGAATTTTAAAGTAATTCATGAAAAGGCACTAATTGCATTGAAAATTACCTCGAAAACGTTATTTTAAAATTATATTTTACGCAGAATTATACGTAGAATCTAAATATGCAATAAAAAATACAGCATTCGGTTTAAAATAAGGAAGTTAGCGGTGACTTCCGGTATAACCAGAAGTCGTATACCCTTGAAAATATTTTCATTCAAAAGAGTACGCTCGATCACATGAATGCTGAGCATGTCATTAGAACACAATAGTTGAAAGTTTGTATACTTTTAATGTGCGATTATGGTGGGACACCCTGTATAACTGCAATATATATATTTTTTTAAATCCGATGTCGAAGTGATTTTGTTTATAAGTACATGTATATCGCATCATTTTTATCTGTTGATTCTGTTTGAATCACTATTTAAAAAACAAAGCAAATTTAATATTGGTTTTGTATTAAGATTTTGTTTTTAAACATTTACTTTTGCATTCTTTTTTTAATTACTACAGGTTTTTTTTTCTATTTCATTTATTGTTGTGCAATTTTTTGGGGAGTACTTTTTGTATGGTCCATTTCTTGTGGGGGGCCAGATAGGAGAAAGGAAATGTCTAGGACCCCAAAAGAGGTTAATCCGGCCCTGATCGTAAAACAAAACACAAATACAGTATTGCAACACTGAAGTACTGTACATAACACCAGCATTTAAAACCAAGGCTGAATATATAAAATATTAGCAACGATTACCCGCAGAACTCAAACAATGACGAAACTCAAACAGTTCTAGGATCAGAACACACTGCATGTTTTGCGTCATTGTGTACAACTCCTGCGAATGAATTACCGCGCCCGAAAAAAACAAAAAAAATCCGAAAACAAATATTTTCCTCCAATTAGTTCCAGTATGCTAGAGCGGCATCAAAAGGGATACATTAGAGGATCCGTTGATGGATGGGCAATTAAAAGTAAATTAGAGAACAGTTTCGCAATTCGACAAGTGGTCTTATCTCGGCCTCGGCGTTCGCCGGCTTCGTTTCTAGGCGAAATTAAATAATAATGTAACAGTTTAGAAGTATGTCAACGCTGTGCGTATGTGACCCAGAAACTGGACGAAAATAACTGTGCACTGATCTTCGTCTTAATTATTTCATCACAAGAAACTTAAGACATTGGATTATTTGTGGAAATCCCGGAAGATCATTTTATAGAGTTGAGAATAACAATGATTTACTGCTGGGTATAGTTTAAGAACGAATTTTAAGAGTAATCATCCAATTCTGATAAGTAATCTCAAAGCAACTTTTGAATGTGGCGCCAATTGTAACCGATGATAGTTTTTTCTAGGTAACTAGGCAAATAAAATTGGGTTTTAGATTATTATTGGGCCTTAAAATACGCAACGTTGCCCCAATTTAACCGACTGCCTATCTCTTCAAATAACCGAGATCCCCTTATTCTCAAAATTGACAGCTTCCAATTAATTTACTCATAGAGGCATCCTCTAGGTACAAGTAGAGATATAAATCATATTTTTATCTTATTAAGAGAAGTTACAGACAGATTTTAAGGTGCCTTTTAGAGTTCAACATTTTAGAAAACGTTTTTTTTTTCTTGAAAACTACCAGGTCTGTAAATATGAAATCGGAATTTTTTAATAGAAAATACACATTTATTGTATGAAAATAGTACAAAATATTTTATTCAAAGTATTTCCTATTCCTAGCTACACATTTTTCCCATCTCTCTGCCAATTTGTGGATGCCACGCCAAAAAAATCGTTGATCGTTTAAGGCAGTGGTCTCCAAACTACGGCCCGCGGGCCAAATCCGGCCCGCGACTTGCATGAATCCGGCCCGCGATTGTTTGTAATTTTTTTTGTAAATGTCATATTTTCAAATATTGTAACAATTGTTCCTTGAATTTTTCATAATTTTATAAAATTAATCGGATCTTGGCCGACTTTATTATGTAGAATTGTATTTGTGACCCGCGAAGATGGCAGTTTGGAGACCCAGGGTAAGGCAAACCAATCATTGAGCCATTTATGTGCATTTTTGTAAGAAGTGAAGCGCTGCTCAGCAAGTGCGTGTCCCATTGATGCAAATAAGCATTAATCGGATAGAGCCAAGTCTGGCGAGTAAGCCGCATGTGAAAGTATTTCATCGCCAGTCAACATTCGATAAGGAAATGATTTTCTTTTGTACCTGGTGAGCAGTATTTCGTAGCTGGTTTTTCGGTTTTCCTGTCGTCTTTCATGTGGTGTTCATCTTTCTACCTTCTGGATCTTTCTTGTGGCTTTTAAACGTATGGAGGCGACTTCTCGTGTCACATTTACCTGATACGCAAGTTGTTGGTGCGTTTGACCATCATCCTCATCTAATAATGCTTGCAATGCGGCGTCTTCAAACTTTCTCGGTGGTCTTCCACGTTCTTGGTTTCTCACGTGAAAATCGCCACTTTTGAATATTTTAAATCATTCAAAGCACTGTGATTTACCAAGAGCATGCTCATCGTAAGCTTCGATAATCATTCGATGCGATTATGCAGCAGTTATCTTCGAATGGTAACAGAAAATCAATGCTGTCGGCGAATCATAATTTTTAGGCTCAAAAACAGTCATCTTCAACGCTATGAAAACATATGTATTTGTATTAAATTTGTATTCTTGTGAGGTAAAAGTCTGACAAATGTAAACACAAGAATAAGCTACCAATAAAGCTACTTAACAGTCACTATATTGACAACTAAAAAATTCCGGTTTCATATTTACAGAACTGGTATAAGAGATAAGTGTACATATGCTAGAGATCTTCATACATTCTGTTGAAATATGGGCACCCTGTATAGCAGCAGTGACTTATTATTTCTTTAGTATTTTTGGAATTATTTCTTTGGTAATTGTTTTATTGTATCAGGCAAAGCGTTGTATATTTTTAACGATTGTAGTATTCGCGAGTTGTGATAAAATGTATGAATGTTTTGGAAGTCTTATAGTTTTTGTTCTGGTGTTATGATCGTGTTGTACTTGGTTTTGATCAAATAGATTTGTATTGTTTTTGACGAATTTAATAGTTTCGTAGATGTAAAGCAGGTATGGGCAACCTTTGATATGTTGAGGACCAAACTTTAGCGTGCAAATACGTCCGCGGGCCGCGTTTAAAAGTACTTAGTGCATTTTAAAGTATAATATATTCCATTTGTTTCTGGATCTCGCCTAGCTATGGAAAAGTGACAGTTTAAGTATTGTAAATGGGGCTGGTTGTGTTTTAAATCAGGGTTTTTAAATGTCACTGTCAGATGTTCGATTTTAAGGTTATAATTTCTGACTATTGTGATCTTACACTGTTGCCTGTTTTACAAATTTTCAGATATAAAAGGATAATAATATGCAGTTTTAAGATTAACAAAATTTACTACTTGGTTTTTGTACATACAAACACAGCAATAATATTGTATATAACAAATATAATGAATTCGGCTCTGCAAACTTATTTCGTCATCCATTTGTATTTCTCGCTTGGGTCTTCCCGTTAACACATTTTGATCAACTCCATCCATCCACCTTAATTTTGGTCATTCTCTCTTCTGTTGGCCCTCAGTATTTTTTTGTAGAATTGCAAATTTATTCCCACCCTCTTGTGATACTGATAATTTTCATGTCAAACAATTTTTAAGCCCTCATTCCACTTTTATTATTTAGTCAAGAGAACCTGCATCTGAATCTTCTGATGTTTGTTCTGAGCCAGATTCCCCAAGCGAAATAATAAAAGGAAGAATGGTTTCAAAAGAAAGGTTCCCCATGTGTTTTGTCCAGTCATCCGAAATAAGTTTTTCACAATGATCACAGAAATTTTGCCACATATCGGATGTACATTTTGAGAGAGACTCAAGCCATAAATTCTGAACACGATCCTTAGATGGTTGCTTAGAATTTATGTGCTTATTGTAGTAAGTCTTACAAAACCCCCATGCCATTTCAATTTAATTGTATTGACAATGGTATGGCGGTAATCTAAGAACTTCGTGCCCGTTCTTTCTCAAAATGTCATCAACTACGTAAATTTTGTCATTTGATCGAAAAGGTATAAATAAAGCCCATAGTTCCTTTTTGGTTAATTTTGGATTGAATTTTACATTGTGTTTAACCAACCACTCGTGCATTTCGCATTTCTTACAAGAAAATGAAGGAGTTTTGTCTAATTGCACAGAATGGTATGCAGCATTATCCATAATAACTACACATTTCCCTGAAAACTTAGCCAAAGCAGGAATAACTTGATTAACCACCCAATTTTGAAAAGTATTACCATCCATTGTGGCATGGTAATCTCGGTCATTGTTTTTCGAATGTAATAAAAAATCGCACCCATCCAAAAACCCACCCCTATACCCAGCATGTAGAATGGTGAAGCGTTTGCCTTCATTTTTGAATTTAGTTGGATTACTTTTTAAATCCGTTTCATGTACCCAGCGTCGAACCACGGATCCATTCTGATATATCCATGTTTCATCCAGGTATACGAATTGGATATCTTCACTGGAATTTTGATACTGTAAAAATTTTCTAAGGAAAATAATTTTAGCTGCAATAACATGTTTTTGTTCACAGAAAATTTTGCGCCCATTAATTAATTTGAATTTATACCCCATACTTTTAACAACCCTATAAAGTGTTGTTCTACTCCCATGGAACTCATAATTTTCTTTCATATCATTCAAAAGATCTCTCAAAGTAAAATACTGATTTCTAGAGTTATATTGCCAAATTAGTTGTTGCAGATCTTTTCTAGCTAGGTGATTCCAAAAATGGCTGTTTTTAGATCGTTTGCCAGAAGTAGTAGATTTCAATTCGTCAGGTCTTTGTCGTAAAATTAATTGTAATGAAGATCTCCCTACCTGAAACGTAATTATCTTTAATTAAATATATATGATAATTAAAATACTAGACATACCCCAAAAATATCTATTAAAATCGTAATAATATTGTGATGCTGTAGATTTGGATTACTTTGCCTAAAATGTTTGTAGGATTTCAGAATTTGTAACCTTTTTGATTCAGAGATAATCTTTGGCATGTTAATATTTAATATGTGCCTGAAATTATTTTTCACTTTGACATTGACACAGCATTGCAACACTAGATTAATTTGATTTAATAATAAAATGCTCGAAGAAGCGACCGCGTGGCGAAATAATTGTTGCAAGATTAACAATAAACCTCTTGAAAATTAAAAAGAGGATTACTTATGATATCATAAATTATTGCAACACTGTTAAAATAAGGAATCAGGAGTGGCAATTAATAAAAAATGTAAATGTTGATACTGCAACATAACAACACGAAAGCATGGCTAGGCGAGATCCAGAAACAAATGGAATATATTATAGTGATAATATTTTTTGCGATAGATATTAGACGTGAAATAGTACGACAATGTTGTTATAGTACAATTTATTAAAATAACAAAATGAAATTTAAAAAAATGGTACATTATAATTAAATCGTTAAATTTGCAATTGTTACAAACTATGAAAGTTAAATACACCGAAATCAAAGAGACACTTGAGCTTGAATTTGGGAAACTAATCCATCGATATTTGGATTAATTCCACTGACACAAAGACGTAAAGAATTTTCCAAATTATCGTCAGTCAGTCTTGTACGATGTGTTGATTTATTAACTTTCATCAATGAAAAGAACTGTTCGCATTTATAAGTACTGCCAAACGCACAAATCAATCTTCTTGCGAATTTTCTAAGCTGCGGAAAATTGTCTTCTTCTAGGTATTTTTTGTAGAAATCGCACAACTCTACGTCTTCAAATTTGGATTTTAGGAGTGAGTTTTCTTGAATCTCGATCAACTCCATTTGTAAGTGTATTGGAGCATTTTGTACAATATATGTTGTAGGAGTAGCAAATAAACTGAAACAGTCTTCCATGTTTTTGAAGTCGCAAAATCTGTTCGAAAATTGTTCCGACAGTAACTTGAGATCTTCAGCATATTGAGCATAAGCAATATTTTCATACGCAGAGAGAGTGTTGAAATGGTAACTGTTACCAGACAGCATCTGTGACTCCTTGAACTGACGATGGTTAAGCCCTCGGGATCGAATAAAGTTAATGGTTTTTACTACCACATTCATAATATTCTGGAGTCGAATGGACTTAAAACACAAGTTCTGTTGGTGGATAATGCAATGAAGGACTATCAAATCATCTTTTTGCACATTTAATTCTGTTGCTTTTTCATTCAAAATACCGATGAAACCTTTACGTAAGCCGACCATAGAAGGTGCACCATCAGTGCATACTCCAATTAATTTTGACCATGGCAAGCCAAAACTTGTGAATACCTTTTGAACTTCAATAAAAATATCCTCTCCTGTAGTGGTTCCTTTTAGCGGCTGTAAAGCAAGCAATTCCTCAGTAACAGTGACCTCCTTATCAACACCTCGAATAAATATAGCCAGTTGAGCTGTGTCAGACAAATCGATGCTCTCGTCTAATGCTATGGAAAATGATTCAAAACCAGCCATACGGTCAGTCAATGTTGTTTTTATATCATTAGCCATCATTTCTATACGTCGAACAACAGTTCGTCTTGACAATCTATTTTTTTCAAATTCTTTTTTCTTTTCAGGATACATAATACCGCAAACTTCTAACATACACTCCTTGATAAATTCTCCTTCGGCAAATGGTTTTAATGCCTTTGCCAATTTTGAGCTAACTATAAAACTAGCTTTCACAACATTATCAAGTTGTGTTCTTTGTTTATGAAACATTTGTTGATGTTTTTCCAAATTTGCGGTAAGCTTCTGGATTTTGTCTGTTCTAAATTGTCCTGTGAGTGAGTGCAGTGTAGCATGCTTAGTTGAGTAATGCTTCTTTATATTGAATTCTTTCATTACTGAAATGGATTCATTACACAGCAAACAAATAGGCTTACCATTGTGCAAGATAAAAAAGAATTCTTCAGTCCATTTTTCTTGAAATTGGCGACCCTCTGTATGTACTTTTCGTTTCTTTCCACCAGACATCATTTTTGTTTACTTTTCGTTCAATATACTTAATAACAAACTATAGTTAGTAACCACTCAAGATGCACACAAAGTCACAAAACAAGTGACGGCTCGAGCAGTTCGCTAGGATATCGCTTGTCCAAGTTATCACCTCAGTAGCTCAAATAGAACTGAACTAACGTTCGGGCCATCCACCCGCTTATATAGGCAAAATGAACGAATAATCTGGAATAAACTAGTTTAGAATAATTGAGAAGCAATAAATCTTTTGATGTGTCGCCCGTGAGGCGGCAAACCTCAAAGAATTTGATCGAGCAAGTCGAGTGGCGGCGATTATCAAAGAGTGAGGCGGCAAACATCAAAGAATTTCAAGTTTGCCGCCTCACTGTCACTCCCGTGAGTATAAGTACCTAATGTAATATTGTTTTAATTGGGTTTTTTCAAAATGTCTCGCGGGCTGGATCATATCTTACAGCGGGCTGGATCCGGCCCGCGGGCCGGGGGTTGCCCATATGTGATGTAAAGGATGGTCAATGGCACTATTTTGAACCATTTGAACAAGCTTTGACCACTGCTGAAGAATTTTGTATTTGCAATAGCCCTTCCTATTTTTTTCTGAACAACAAAGACCTATTGCAAGTTCACTCTTGTTGTGCGGTCCCAGAAAATGATTTCTTGTGTCAGTTGCGATTGACAGTGAAGGTTATCTATGGCTATGAAGGTTATCCTAGCCTCTTTTTCGTGAACATTTTTTCGTGTTGCAAATATAAGGTATGCATATTAGGGTGGTCCTTATTTTTCAATGTCGGACTTTGTGATGCAGGACCCCCTGAAACTGTTTGCTTTTAATTAAAAAATACTGTGCATTGAGTTTCAAGTCGAAAAACAATGTTTAACCCGTGCCGCAAAAGTTAAAAACGCAAAATTTAGAGAGAAATGTGTGTTTTTTATTATTTTAATTGTTAAGGATACGCTACTGAATGATCATATGTAATTAAAATAATATGAAAATCAATCTACATCGGTAATTGTTATTATTTCCATATTTAAAAAATATTTTTATAAAACAAATATAAATTATTTAAATAATAATATATTATATATTATTTAAAATTTAATAGAAATATAATATACCTCAATAAGTTGCAAATATAACATCAACATATTATATATCAATTAAAAGAGAAAAAAATAACAAATTTATTAATAGCACAGCCAACTATGACTTCTATTTAAAAAAATATAACTTTGGGCTGTATCTCTTTTATTAATGAATATAGAAATAATCTGTAAATTGCATTCGATTCTCCTCAAAAAAGTACCCGTAGAACATACAATTCTGATCTTGATAAAATAATAAATGACTAAGACATTAATAAAAATCGAATATGGAAAATATTGAATTTTTGGCTATACCTTGAAAACAAAAGACGATAGCTAATTTCTGTTTTCGACATTGAGTTTTCCTCGAAAAAAGAGCTCGAGGATGCGCCATCAATTTTCTCTCTTCTAATAACCGAGATTCCCTATAGTAACATCCAATTTGGGCCACCCTGTACATTAAAGCTTTGCGAATAAATTGACAGTATTTTTTTTTCAAAAAATGGTTCTTAAGTTAAATATAAATTAAATAATAGAACACTGTCAAACGATCACATAAATCCGTTAAATACTTCCATTGAAAACATTATTTCTTTTTCATATTGCTTTAATTTATTGAGGTAATTATTATAAACATGTTGTATTCAATAGATTTATCGAAAATAAATGGTAAATTAAAGTAATCGTTGCTTAGAAATCTCCATAAGAGCAATGTAAAATTTGATTATGCTTTCAATAAATAGGAGGCAGCATCGTGCATTCACTTCACTCTTAAGAGTTCCAATTTTTGCTGGTAATGTGTTTCTGAGGTACGAGATGGCACAGAGATAGCAAAATTGCTGAAAGTAGTTTTGACCATGTATTGGTTCATAGTGCCTACCGAATTTTATCACAACGAATAATAAAAATTATGAGTGCGGAGCGCACTGTTTGTTTGTCTATATAGCGCCGGGCGACTGAATAGGTATTCAATTTCAGTAGACAAGTAAACTGGGTAAATAAATGTTCACGATTTTAATTTCAATCGACAAACATTTAACTGTTTTTGCTTGTCTCATTTCAAATACTTATTTTTTTTATTTAATTATGAATTACAATCATTATAAATATATAGTACATAAAAACATGCATTAATATGTATATATAATAATAATATTAATAGAGTTTAATGTTTTCTTCTAGAATTTTATGCTCTGTCCGTGGTGCGAAAACCATGGAAAAGTGATGAAATGTCATGGTATAAATGTTTAAATTTGCCAGAATTTTGAAAACTGTCGAAAATCGATGACATGTTTAAATTTAAGAACAATGTCAAAAAGTGAAGAAATGTCAAGAAATATTGAAATTTGACAACAATTTGAAATATGTGAAAAGTGGTAATCTATAATAAAAACATGTTTTAAATATTTTAAACTTGACAATTAATCAGTGTTTTTATGTGCGTGGCGCATGAAGTAAAATTTCGAGTTGAGAAAAGCCAGAATTCTGTCGGCTTTTCTCAACTCGAAATTTTACTTCATGCTTAGTCTGGGAGTGGAAAACATTCGTTAAAAAAGAATCAATAGCTTTTTACAATATTTTCATCAGTTTACAAAATCTTAAGGGTTTTTAAGTTTGTGTCCAATTTTTAAAATCTTGTCAATTTTCGTGAACTCCCAAGATTTTAATTAATTTTCATAATTTTGACGACTCATAAATTTTTCAATACGATTGTTGATTTTAAAACTTTTTTTATTTGCGATTTATAAGAATTTTCAAAATTTTGACAAAAATCATGCATTTTCCAAGATTATTGCTGATTTTCAAATTCTTGACTCCTTTCGTTACTTTTTAAAACTTTGACACCTTTCATGTATTTCCTAGATTTTCGTTAAACTAAAAAAAAATACCGGGGTTCATGAATTTTCTAGAATTTCGTTAATTTTTGGGCTCGCAAATTTCAAAGCGTTAATTAATCGTTAACAATTAATATAAATTTATCGACGCTGAAAAATTCATAAAAAATTCATGAAAATCTCGATATGTTGAAAATCTAACGAAAATTAAACGAGTGTCGTCCACTCCCAGACTGAGCATGAAGTAAAATTTCGAGTTTAGAAAAGCCCCGCGTAGAAAATTTGTCGATGGTCGCGCAGCGACCCGAGACAAATTTTCACAGGGCTTTTCTAAACTCGAAATTTTACTTCATGCGCCACGCGTATACACCACTTAATAATCTTGAAAATATGTACTGCTGAGATGTGATAGATATTTACTAAGATATAACGAAAAAATATAAAAAATATTTATTTTGTAAAGGCGATAATAATTATAATAAAAGTAGAAGAAATTTAGTTTGAGACACTTTTCCATATTCTTAATATTTAAATCATCATATCTATAACGAGGACAGTGCTATGGACACATCGACATTTTTTTTAAATTATGAAATAAAAACATTTAAAAAATTAAAACAATCACTTACTTGGAGCTGAAACTAAAACCGAAAATTGCAAAACTGCGTTGTTTTTTTGGAACGAAAACCGGAACGAAAAAAATAACGGTTCGAATCCCTGATTCAATTTCGGGTTTGCAAATTTCAAAGAAATTTATTTGACAAAAAATATGAAGCCTTTCTTTAAAACGTTTATTAATAGTAAATAAAGACTGGGTATTTAATTTTAAATTAGGGGATTACCTGGGAATTAATGATTTTATAGCTTCAGTTGACTGGGACCAGGTTTTTTCTGGTTCTAGTATTGATGAAAATGTTCAAGATTTCAATAATATTTAATATTACTGCTTCAATCGATTTATTCCAGTTAAATTTTGTTGTTGGTCTTATTTTAAGTCTGTTTTATACTCATCATTTTTTTTTAGATAGAGTGCTCATTGTGATATACATATTAATATTGCTAAAGTTTTACTTATACTGTTTTATACTTAAATGTATATTGATTGTACAAAGGTGATACCGTAAATAAATGAATTAATCTAGAAAATAGTTAACGATTAATATAACGTCTAAATTAATTAATCGATGCTGAAAAATGTATGATAAATTTTAAAAATTATTAAAAATTAATAATAAATTTTGATAACTTCTTGGAAATTTACACTTGTATGAAAATTTGGAAGATTAATGGAAATCTTGGAATTTAAAAAATTATCCGAAATCTTGGAAATTCATGAAAAGCGGTTACATTTTTAAAACTGACTAAAACGTTGAATTCACGAAAAATGAGATTTTGAGAATTAACTAAAATCTTGGAAATTCATGAAAAAAAAAAAATTTTAAAATTCATGAAAATTGCTAACATAACATTCACAAAACTGTCAGAATTTTAAAAATTAACAAAAATCTTGGAATTTCATAACACGCGTCAAATTTTTAAGAATAATAAAAATCTTGGAGAAGTTTACAAAAACTGTAAAATTGACAAAATATATCAACATTTTTAAAATTAAGAAAAATGTAAACAATTCTATTTTATTTTTATTTTTTAATTTTAAAAATTAAGGGAAATCTTGGAAAAGGTACGAAATGCGTTAAAGATTAACTAACATTTTGGAAATTCATCTAAACTTTGAAAATGAACTAAAATATTCCTAATTTACGGAGCCCAATAATTATGATTATTATTATTATTTTAAATAAACGTAATAAAAATCAATTAAAAACTCTTAAAATGTCGAAAATAACAAAAATTGAGAAAACCCTAAACATTTTATATATCATCAATAACATTAAAAAGTGTTCTTTTCAACGAAAACAAAACAATACAAATAATAATACTATAGATATTATATTTATTTATACAAAATAAAATTGTAAAATTTAAATAAATTCAAGTCAATCCAAATACAAGTCGTCAAAATTGACTAATTACCTAATTTAACAAAAGTATGTAAATTTACAGAAACCACAAGATTCAAAACATATATCATCATCAAAATTGACACTCATTGAAAATACGGTCAAATTGATAAATTCAATATAAAATGATTAGGATGTTCAGAATATAAAAATCCAATGTCAGTTTTAGCAAATTAGATTATTATAAAGGAATACCTAAATATTAGATTTTAAGATATATTGAAATATGTACTGTAAATTTTCAAGCATTCGTAATTTTTAAAAGCTTTCAATTTGGAGCTTTAAACGAGTGTTTTCCACTTCCAGATTAAGAATGAAGTAAAATTTCGAGTTTAGAAAAGCCTGAAAATTTGGTTTGGTCGCGCAGCGCGAAGCGCGCAGCTACCAAACCGAAATTTTACTTCATGCGCCACGCGCATAGAACACTGATTTATTTCAAAGCTCAAAATATATTAATCATGTATGTAAATTTACAAATCATAGCATAAATAAAAATATTTGGTCGATTTTCAGCGTACTGTAATAAATAATTGAGAAATCAGAATTCAATATGTGCGGGCGCCCACATGATCATAATAATTGTTGATTGATACAAAAAAAGTCAGGAATACCTAGTACGCGAAGAATGTCTATTAAAAATTCACGGGAACTGAAAAACGCTAATCTGACTCATAAACTTATAAATGAAGAAAGAATTTTTCCCACTCAGCACTTGAATCAACATTTACTGGCATTCCAGGTTCCTATTCAAAACATGAATGCAGAAATACAATTATATATACACAAACTGTATTGGGAAATATTTTAATGTCTTTCTTTGTTGTGTATCAATAACAAAATAAATTACTGAACGGTCCGCGTCAGAAAAAAATACATTCGCAATTCAAGGTCGGAAGCCGGGAGCTAGGAACCCGTGTCGCGACAAATGTACACGAATTTTACATATCAATCCTAATTTCTTTCACATGTTTTTAGAAACCACAGTATATTTTTAAAATATTACTAAAAAGGCACGATGCTGCCCTATATTTATTGAAAATATAATCAAAATTTACATTGCTCTGATGGAGATTTCTAAGCAACGATTAATTTTATGTATCATTTATTTTAGATCAATCTATTTAATACAACATGTTTATAACAATTACCTCAATAAATTAATGCAATATGAAGAAGAAATAATGTTTCCTATGGAAGTTATGCAATTATTTGACAGTGTTCTATTATTTAATTTATATTTAATTTAAGAAACTTTTTTTTTAAATACTGTCAATTTATTCGCAAAGCTTCAATGTATAATATGTACAGATTTTAATGCTCTATTTTCATTATTGTCGAAGATTAATCGTTGTTCGTTCTTATGGCCAAGAAACATGTACATTTAAATACACTTACTTGAAGAATATACTGTTTTTGGTAAAAGATTTGTTGAATTCTTCCATCAATTTGACTCCCTGTTCAATAATCAAAATAAACAATTGTACAATTAATTAACATGAGATCAATCATAATCCGAAGTATATTTGGAACTTCACTTTAAATGAGTATTTTATACGCGTGGCGTGGCTTCGTGGAGCGACCAAACCAAATGTTAATGCTTTTCTAAATTCGAAATTTTGTCTTGTAGGTTTAGACACTATGATCTTTTCAATTTCAATCAAGATCTAATGGATTTTAATTACAGAGCTTTGCTGGGAAGTAGCGATTGTTACTTGCTTCTTAAATTACCATACAAAGCGAACGCGTTGTTACTGTTATTACCCGAAAGCCACGAATGGTTTCTCACAAATATTCGGAACCTAACAGTACTCATAATTTATCCACGTAAAACCCATGAACACAATCACATGCCACGGATAGGGCACTAACCTCTTCACAACAATTGACTGAGTACGCTCTTGTAAGTAATTCTATCAAGTCGAGTTTAAAACACTGGCCGCTATTTCGACATCATGATATGAAATTTTTCGATTGGTAGGACAATATATTATCTACACACCTCCAGGAATTTAGATTATTAATACAAGTAGGTAATAGATACAGATTGAAAAAAAAATAATAAACATTTTATTTTATTAAACAAATTTAATAATAATAGATTTGTTGAACCCAAATCAATAAAGCGTAATCGACTGATTCATTTAACACCCTACACATTAACTTACTAACTCTCGTAGATCGCTGTCCGTGCAAATTCGGAGTGTGTGCTTGTCAGGAGTGGATCTAGAAAGCAATTATCTTTCAAAGTTAGTTTAATAATTTAGGTTAAATTCCACTAATCAATTACTCCTTTTGAATTTTACATTTTTGTTGATTCGGTAAATTTTTACATTTTCGTCAATTTGTTACAGTTCTGGAGTTTTTGTAAAATTTTATAGTGTGTTGGTTTTGACAATTTTACTTAAAATAGTAATAACTATTAAAAAAATGTGATTGTTGTTAATAGACATTTCTAAAATTAATGATTATGTGATCAAACCTAACCAGTATATTTTGAACTTCACTTTAAATCAGTGATATACAGGGTGGGGCATTTAATGACTTTAGTGAAAAATAATTGTATAGAAGAGGGCCATAATTATGTAATATTGGTTTTCTCACAGCTGGCGCTGTTGTCGCTAAAACAATATCAACTCATTTTTTTAACGGGAACCCCTATATTTGATTGCAGAATCAGATTCCTGGTAAAAGAAATAAGAATAATTTATTTAAACAAAATTTTGTCAGGCTGATATATAGCGCTGTAATCGCGAAATATAATAATGCGTTCGGATGGTGGTGTGATTTGCGGGTAGATTTAATTTGAGATATAATGGCTGAAAAAACAAAAGAGTGTTTCGAAACAAGCAGAAGACTTTTTACAAAAGTCATTTTTTATTTTTGTTCAGTTAAGAAATTATCCACAAAATATGCAATATTGTCCAAATTCCAGTTATTTTTTTATAAAGTAAAATGATACAATTTTTAATCGTGAAAATGTTAATCGTGCTTGTCATTTGTACGTGCTGACACACCAGAACATCTTTAATGTTTCACCTGTCTCAATAACAGCGCCATTTATCAGACTGACAAAAAAAAAAGGTAAATAAATTCTTCTTATTTTTTTACGAGGAATCCGAAACTGCAACCAAAAATAGGGGTTCCCCTTAAAAAAAAAAGAGTTTACCTTGTTTTAGCGACAACAGCGCCACCTGTGAGAAAACCAATATTACATAATTATGGGCCCCTTATGTGCGATTATTTTTTACTCAGGTCATTTCCGCGTAAAATGCTTTGTTTTCGAAATATTTGCGAAAAATTTCGAGTATAAAAAAGCCTGAAATTTTACTTCATGCTTAATCTGGGATTAAAAACACTCGTTAGGGGCTTCAAATTGAACGTTTTTAATAAAACAATAAATGTCATGAATTTAATTTAAAAATCGTGATATGTATACCTAAAAGAAAAATTACCTGTATTAATCTTTTCATTTTATCGATTTCAACATTTTGCGCCTAGTGAATATGAATCATTATTTTTAATAGAGCGAAATTTCTATTGAATTGTAAGCGCTTATATGCTTTTGAATGCTGTTTTGATGTTTACAGTTCCTTAAAAATATGCACCGGCAAAAATATTTCATGTTTGGCTGCACTGGACTACTTATAGTTCTATTTCCGTTTGCAAATGAGGTCGCTTGTGCAAGATTTGAAGAGAAAATATACGCTCACCTAACTAGACTGGAAACGCAAAACAAATATTTTCAAAGGTAAAAATATGGAATTAGTTAAATTAAATAAAAATTGACGGAAAGACCTAATTTCGATTTTCATCCATAATTGATCTCGAAAAACTCGACAAAATCTAAATGTTGTTAAAAAACCATCTCAAAGAGAAAAATGAAACTATTTGTTTAATGACAAATATTCGATTACTTAAAACATTTGTTGCAACTTTTTTGTAATTAATCTTAATTTTGTTAAAGTCTAAGTCAAGTAAAAGATTCGTTTGCCGAGTTGACTGAAGCACAGAATAGTTGGGAAATAGAAATATCAAGCAGTTATCTGCCAGAAGACAGAAATAAACAAGAAGATTTTATCAATAATGTTGTTCGTAATTGTTTTAGAACATGGGGATTCATAATGAGAAACTGTTAAATGTTTATAAATGTCAATGTGTTAAAAATTATTTTTTCTACTTACATACTAAGCAAATTAAATTGTTGTTTTGTTGTTAGGTCCCCCATGTACCTTAAATATATTAACCTTCTAGAAACTGTTCAAAGAAGATTTCTCCGATATTTGTATTATATAAAACAAAGTATATCGATTTGACATACCCTATAGGGATCTATTATCAGAATTCGACTATTTATCAGTACACCACCTATTTCAATATATTTCCTTGTGTCATTTATATAAATTATTAGATAATTCCATAAATAATGCTACTTTTCTAACCTATTTTAAATTTAATATTTCCATACTAACGTCACGTAATTTAAGTACTCCATTCCAAATACAAATTATTGTTTAAATTTGCTAGTTTATCGATTATCACGGTTGTATAATGAGTATTAATATGCGACAACTCTCGTTCAAATTATTTTCTAATGATTTATTGTTGGTAATTAAATAAAATGTTCTTCTTTTTTCTTGTCATTCTCATTTTTATTATTGATTGAATATATTTTATTGTGGTTTTTAAGTTTATACATAATAATATAATATGTACATTGTATTTGTATTGCATATATATTAAGCGTCCTGTAATAGTACTGTAAGTCTGTTGGGTTTTGAATAAATACATAAATAAATAAGATTAGACTATTTTCTGTTTTACAGATCTAGCGAAGATGATAATACCAAAATTCATAAAAAATCGTTGGTTATGGTATACTTTAACCCTTGGCCCTAGAATTTTTTTGGTGCCCAAAAAAATGTTTTGTACACTGCATATTATTTATTACTATCTGAGATATACAGAGAGTTTTTCTTTTAAGTATACATATCTCAATATACTGTACAATCTTCAGATATTCGTTGTTTTTGCAAATATTTTAAATTGAACTTCCAAGCGAGTGTTTTCCACTCCCAGATTAAGCATGAAGTAAAATTTCGAGTTTAGAAAAGCCTGAAAATTTGGTTTGGTGGCGTAGCGCGCAGCGCTACGCGACCAAACCAAATTTTCAGGCTTTTCTAAACTCGAAATTTTACTTCATGCGCCACGCGTACTAAACACTGATGTGTTGTGATGTTCAGAATGCACGTTTCTAGCATACTGCCTTATTAGAATATTTTTAACTTCACCCAAAATCAGTGTTTTATACGCGTGGCGCGTGAAGTAATATTTCGAGTTTAGAAAAGCCTGAAAAAACAAATTTTCAGGCTTTTCTAAACTCGAAATTTTACTTCATGCCTAATCTGGGAGTGGAAAACACTCGTTTAAGACTTCAAAATTAACTATTTTAAATAACAAACGTTTTTCAGAAAAGTTACAGCTCATGCATACATGTATGTATATTTATTTCTTTTTGTTAAGAGTTGAATATTAACAATATAAGTTTGTATTTTAGTTTTAACAATGGCTTTGATTTCCATGTTATGTGGTAGTTTGTACAAAGTTCGAACACGGAATAATAATTTTGTTATTTGATAAATTCACTTTGAGCTAACCCTGTATGTACTAAATAATATATAAAAAATGTGCTGTGTTTATACGCTGTTCGTAGCTATTTTTATATTTTAAAAAATAAACCTAGGTTTTAATCTATGAAATAACCAAATCTGATTTGACTTAGGTCACTTAGGTATTACTCAGAAGTCACACAACCTTAGTAATAGCTATCTATCTGGCATCTAACCTTATCTTTATAAATGCCATTTAAACTCTTGACTAACGATTTAAAAGTACTTTTAGGATACATACAGAGATGTTTATTTTAAGTATACTTTTACATATTTCAAAACTGCTCTAGACGTTCCAATTAACCAAAATAAACATTTGCAAAATTATTCAACAAGAGATGAAACACAAGCAGTAAATTTTGAACTTTACAAGATTTCAGAGTTTTATACGCCTGCCGCATGAAGTAAAATTAAAATCGCTTAGCAGATCCACCAAATCAAATTTTCAGGCCTCTCTAAACTCGTAATTTTACTTCATGTGCTACTCGTATAAAACACTGATTCATTGCGAAGTTGAAAATATACAGAGAGTTTTATGTAACACCGAACATTTTCATAACGAGAATTTTTCTTTTAAGTATGCATATGCATACGTTCTACATTATCCGACGCTGGGTTTATTAAAAGAATTCAATTTGCTGCTTTAAACGAGTGTTTTCCACTCCCAGGCTAAGCATGAAGTAAAATTTCGAGTTTAGAAAAGCCTGAAAATTTGGTATGGTCGCGTAGCGCGAAGCGCGGAGCGGCCAAACAAAATTTTCAGGCTTTCCTAAACTCGAATTTTTACTTCATGCGCCACCGGTACAAATCACTGATTCAATATAAAGTGTAGCGGTGTGTTTTAAACTTCGTAATATGTCAGTGTTTTGTACCGGTGGCGCATGAAGTAACATTTCGAGTTTAGAAAAGCCTGAAAATTTGGTTTGGCCGCTCCGCGCTTCGCGCTACGCGACCAAACCAAATTTTCCGGCTTTTCTGAACTCGAAATTTTACTTCATGCTTAGTCTGAGAGTGGAACACACGTATTTTAAGTTTCAAATTAAACTCTTAAAAAAAAACAACGATTATATAAAGATTTACGGCATATACGATGTAATTGGGCATGTATACTTAAAAGAAAAACTCTCTGTATGTACAAAATTGTGGCAAGGCCGTAGACTGCAGGCGGGATATAAAGGTCCAAACCCGCCCTGAAATTTTCAAAATGTGAAATATATTCATGTAAAAGCGGCCCAGAAATAGCGAAATCAATATTTTTATCAGTAACCCCCTGGATATTTTTTCTAGCTACGGAATAAATTGAGGCATTAATTGCGATTGATTGGCTACAATATAGGCAACAATTGTATTGGATAAAAATGTTCGGTTTTACATAAAACTCTCTGTATACTACCTATTGTACAATTCCCAACGAGAATAATGTTTTTTTAGATTTAGTTTTTGCAAGACCGGAGCTCTCTGTGTCTAAAGCGATTGCCTTAATTCTTCCCATAAGCCATCATCATATTCCATACTGCATAAGTTCACATTTTAGTGAAACAACAAAACCCCTTAAATTTTAAAAATATATATACGAGTTCTCTAGAGCCAATTTTATTGCTATTAACCACCATCTTGCCTCGGTAGATTGGGTAAACATTTTTAAGGGTAATGATATTAATGATATTATGGAATGTTTTTATAAAATAGTACACGAAGTTATTTCTGCTTTTACCCCAATCAAATGTGCAAGACAATCATCATATCCATCATGGTTTACGAATGATCTGATAAGGCTCTTTCATGATAAAAAAAATGCTCATAAAAGATATAAATGCAATCAAACTTCTGACAATTATCGTCAATTTAAACAACTGCGAAATGCTTGTGATCATCTAAAAACTAATTTATATAATAAATTCATTAAATCAGTCAATTCCAATATTTCAAACAACCCGAAGCAGTTCTGGAATTTTGTAAGAGCCACAAATAGCGATTCCTGTTACCCAGAGGTAATGCACTACAATAATGAAACTAGCAGTGATGGTTTGGAGTGCGTAAATCTTTTTGCAAATTTTTGTTCATCAGTTTACAATTATGATGAAACGTCAAACATACCTATGCAGAATTTTGACAAAGAGGTGATTAATGTTCTTTGGAATATTACTAAAAGTGAAGTGTTTAGTGGTATTGAATCTATTGAAGCTAATAGTAACCCAGGGCCCGATGGTGTACCCTCTATTTCTATAAAAAAAATGTATTTATTTATTAACTACACCTCTTTTCCTAATTATCAATTATTCTTTAAATAAAAGTATCTTTCCCAACATATGGAAAAGAAGTTATGTAACACCTATTTTCAAATCAGGCGGTAGAGACAATATTTGTAATTATAGGGGTATCACAATACAATCTTCTATACCCAAGCTGTTAGACAAACTTATATCATCAAAACTGGAATGGATGACTAGACATGTATTAATTGATGAACAACGTGATTTTCGTGAAGGCTGATTTACCACTTCTAATTTATTGTGTTTTTAAGATTATATTACTAACTCTATGGAAAATAGGTGTTCAGTTGACACGGTGTATTTGGACTTTTCTAAAGGTTTTGATAAGGTATCACATAATATTTTATTATCAAAATTAGGAGCGTTAAGATTCAACCAATCAGTCATCTCATGGTTTCGGAGCTTTTTACAAGGCCGTTCACAATGTGTCAAAATAGAAAACTATCTCTCTGACATCTTTTGCGTTCCTTCTGGGGTACCCCAGGGATCGCACTGTGGTCCTTTATTATTCCTTATTTTTATTAATGACATCTCTTTATCAATTAAATACTCAAATTTTTTGTTATATGCTGATGATCTAAAGTTGTTTAGAGAAATAAAATTGGTGATTGTCTTTTACTTCAAAATGATTTTTCCTTATTAGCTAGCTGGTGCATTTTAAACGGTCTCAGGTTCAATATTGACAAGTGTAAATCTCTAACTTTTTCACGTAAGATAGTAACATGCGATTTTAATTACCACATTGATGGCAAAATTGTTTTAAAAGTTAATACAATGAAGGACTTTGAGGTTTGGTTTGCCGCTAAACTCAATTTCGAACATCATATTAATTTTATATGTAATCGCGCGGCTAAAATGCTAGGGTATATTAAACGTTTGTCTAGGGATCTGTCGGTATTGTCGTTTAAAATTGTATATTTTGTATCCGTTCGTTCGCATTTAGAATACGCTTCATGCGTATGGACTCCGTATCAAAAAATGTATATCAAACATATTGAAGATGTCCAAAACAAATTTATTAAATATCTAGCATTTAAGTCGAGACATAATAATTGTAAACTATGTTGCAGGCGGTACTTTGCTGATATGTCATTACTTTACAAACTATTTAATGGGGACATCCAATGCCCGGCTCTTCTTTCTCGCATGTGTTTTTCTATAAAATTTGATAGTCGCTTATGTCGGAACCCGCTGCTCTTTCGCATACCGCTCCATAACACGAATTATTGTTTCCACACTCCGACTACACGTCTTATGCGTACAGCAAATTCTTTGTTAATTTATCCTGATTTTGATATTTTTTGTAATACATTTCCCTAGTTTATGAGAATTGTTAAAAGATTACTATGTTGTCATTTATAAATGAAGTCGCCAGTATCTTGGACTGTGAATTTTTGATGCATGCAGATGATGTAAAGTTGTATAGAGTTATTGATTCATTGAATGATTGTTTAGTGTTACAAAATAATTTGGACTCATTGTTATGATGGTGTTCACGAAACGGTTTAAATATAAATCCGTCCAAATGTCGGATCTTGTCTTATGGGCGGTCGCGAAGCATGGTTGATTACCAATACCAACTTAATGGCACCTCTATACAGAAGGATAGTAAATTTAAGGATCTTGGTGTGACTTTCGATACCAAATTAACTTTCAACATTCACGTACAAACTATCGTCAATGAATCATATAAACTGCTTGGGTTTATAATGCGCAACTGTCGTGAATTTAAACGTACTGATGCTGCTTTAAAACTGTATGAATCGTTTATTGTAAGCAAAATTAATTATTGCGCTTGTATTTGGATACCCGGTTATAAATATTACATATATATATGTTAGAAAAAGTTTAAAGGCGATTTGTCAGGTACTTGTATTTTTGTAAGTACCATACGTATCCGGACTATATCTCTTATGAAATGCTACTTCTCCAATTCAATATGTTATCAATATACAACAGACATAGATATGTGCAAATATATGAACTGTATAAATTAATACATTATAACACCGATAATAGTGAGTTTCTTCATCAACTTAATTTTGCGGTTCCATGACTATCCAGTGGTAATAATCGATCGTTTCATTTTCGCCTCTAGTTTATATGTTACGTAGATACCATGAGGTACAGTATGCTGTCGATATATTTAATCCATCGAAATCAGACTTCATTGCATCATTAAAATCATGTTTACTGTAATTACAATTCTAGCGCATGTTACATTTTGTTTAGCGTTTTGCCCATTTTAATCAATTAATTTAGTTTTAAGTTTACTTAGTTATTTTATGTTATAATTAATATTGTTATTTTTATATGTTCCTTTGTAATAAGGCTTCGGCCTGTAAGGGAAATAAATATTATTATTATTAATAATATTTTTGTTTTTATCTTTAGTATTGAATTGTTATTTTGTAAAATATTTGTATATTCTGTAAAATGGTACATCAGTGAATAAAGGTTTATTTATTTATTTATATTAGATAGTATCGTATGTTCAATAAAAAAAAACTCGAGTGCCATGATTTTATCTTTTTTAAAATTTAAGTTGGTTACACGCTTTAGGAATTGACATATAAAACGTCAGACATAATAATTATGATGTATAATTGCAGAATTGCCAACCTACAATATTTTCCATGGCACTCTAGAGGTTTTATTTTATAGAACATACTATATAAACTAATTAATAAAATGTAAAAGTTTGAAAATTGATTTCGATGTTCACAATCTTGTCATTTCAAAATCACATAATGAATTGACATAATAAAAGTAGCTTCCTTTTTTATTGTATATCTAACATATTCCACCATTCCATTATTTGCTTTGTGTTTTTCGAAATTACACTATTTTTCATTTCTTGACATTTTTTTGGTTTACTCTATATGTTTTGATGCTCACAATGTTTTGCTTCTTTTAATTAATGTGGGGGGTTGACAAAATAGTACCGCACCCGGTATTATCTGACCTTGCTACGCCACTGCTGTGACCAATTATGAAACATTACTCTATTAATTTAACAATTGATAATTTTCTCAGTTAAAACAACAATGGATAAAAACAATGATACATGTAGATAAAGTTATTAATTTATTAATGAAATTATGAGTGATATTATCCACCTACATTGTAAAAATGTTGTCCCTGAGTGAAATTCATATCACTCACCACCTACGAGTAAATACAATATAACATAAACACGCACTAATAACTCAGCTAGAAAAGGAGTCAAGGTTTGCACCTTGAGCCACTAAGCCCATTAAATTAAAACCCCTTTTGTGTCCAACTGAGAAAATTATTACGACTCCCTGCAATTCAAAAAGAAAATAAGGCTTCTTTATTAACCCTCCCAAGAAAAACAAAGGGAATCGTTTCCACATCGATCCGTGCTACGTACAAAACTGATTAAATTATACCGCTGGTAAACAACTTTTTCACATATCGAAAAAAAAAAACGATGGAAGTGTAATGCGGGTAAGTCGAAACTAATAAAGTAATAATAATGAACGGAGGAGCGTGCAATAAAAGGTAGTAATTTGAATAAGTAATGTCCGCCGCATACGGTCCGCGTATTTGAGGAGGGGAGGTCAAGGTTGGGCGTTATGTAATCCTGTTTGAAAACCAGATCAGGACAAGGCAAGATATCCGCTCAATACAGCGAATTTCGTGTGTACCACTGGTGCAGTTTCAAATGGGGACAATCAATACTTTAGCCACCTTGAACGTTCTCTCTAACACGAATTTTTGGCTCTACCTCCCCCCCTCCCTCTGAAACGTGCATGCCCAGCATATTTTCCTTTCTTATCCTGTAAAGAAAAATTATGTAAGTATATCAAAAAATCAGTGTATTGGAAATGTAAAAAGCAGTGTATTGGAATAGCAATATAGGCACATAAGTAATTTTCAAACTGAATCAGAGTTCAATAAAATGTAATTTTATATATTTGTTAGGGATTCGCAATGTTCTGAGGGAAGATAGTTTATTGCAATGTTGCCATATTTGAAGACATTTCTTCAACATAAAGAATCTTAACCACAAATAAGTATTATTGAAGAAAAGAATATTTTTACATTTTGAATTTTTTTTAAATAAAAGTATCCTGCCCCAATAAAAGTATCCTGTCATAGTTTTTATGGTTATTAAAACACATTTTTTTATTTTAATCAAAACAAACATGTTTTTTTTTCCTAGCAAAACGTGTTTTTTTTATTGGAGCAGCGTTTTTAAAAAACTTGTTTAAAATGTGTTAAAGATCACATTTATGTACATATAATCAAGGGCGTAGCCAGGGGGTGGGGATATGGGGGATCAAACCCCAGGATTGTTAAAAAAATCGTTTTTTTTTCATTTTAATTAAATTAACCCATTAAACGCCATTGATGCGCAACATTATTATTTTTTTTTAAATTTCATTACTAAATAAGTTAATTTGATATATTATATTATTTGACCTGACTTGAAAATGTGTGAAGAAAAATGTAAATATTCTGTTATTTAAATATTTCGATTATTACTCATTTAAAAAAAAAAGAAAAAGGTAGTGTATTTCTAACTTCACAATATTTCAGTGTTTTATACGCGTGGCGCATGAAGTAAAATTTCGAGTTTAGAAAAGCCTGAAAACTTGGTTTGGCCGCTCCGCTTCGCGGAGCGTCCAAACCAAGTTTTAGGGCTTTTCTAAACTCGACATTTTACTTCATGCTTAGTCTGGGAGTGGAAACACACGTTCTAAACTTCATATTGCACGTTTTTATATAAAATCGACGAATATCTGAACATATACAGTATACATTTTGTATATTTGAAAGAAACATTCACAGTATGTAATATAATATAGTCATTCATGGAAATCATAAAATGAAGTGCAGAATTTTACCTATAATCAACTTTTAGAGTTAACTGTATAATTGCTTGGCCGTTAATGGGTTAAACAGTTTTTTTTTAAAAACGTGTTTTTTTTCGTTGAAATAGCGTTTAAAACATTAACAATTAAAATCACGTCTAAAACATGTTTAAAACACGTTTAAAACGTGTTTAAAACAGAACATACAGGGCATTTTTCTTTTGAGTATACATATCCCGATAATTACAGCGTTTCTTAAATTTGCGGGAATTGGTTGTTTACAAGCGGTTAATTTCAGACTTTTAACGACTGTTTTCCACTCCCAGACTAAGCATGAAGTAAAATTTCGAGTTTAGAAAAGCCTAAGAATTTGGATTGGCCGCGTAGCGAAGCGAAGCGGCCAATCCAAATTAGGCTTTTCTAAACTCGAAATATTACTTCATGCGCCACGCCTAAAAACACTGACTTACAGTGAAGTTCGAAAAACACACACATACAACAACGATTATAGCCAACCTAATATACGTTAGAGTTATCGGGTTGCCTATAATCACTGTTTTAAACAATTTCAGAACCCTTGTTTAAAGATTCAAATTGAAATCTTTTAAGAAAACAACGAATGTCGTAAAATTTATAGTGTATGCATATGTATACCTAAAAGAAAAAATCCCTGTATTTAAAAATCAGATTTAGTCACACATATTTGATATTTAATTGTAATGAAATGTTATGTTTAATAATGTAATTTGAAATTTCTTCAACAATTTAGCTAAAATTTAAAAATGTAAACAAACAATCTTAATGTACTGGTACAAAATATAATTTACCAAATTTAAGATAATAAAAAAAACGTTTTAAACAAATTTAACCTTTAAAACATGTTTAAAACAAAACCGTTTAAAACACGACGGCTGTTTTTAAACATGTTTGAAACACTGTTTTAAAACAAAGTGTTTTAAACATAACAACCGTGTCAAACCCCATCCGAAATTTTCAAAATATAAAATTTTTGTATGTAGAAGCGGCCCTGAAAGAGCAAAAACAATATTTTTACCAGTAACCCCCCCCCCCCCCCCCCTCACCAAAGTTTTCTCTAGCTACAGCCTTGCATACGATATTTAGTAACTTAGAACCAGGCGCGGATCTACGAGGGGGAATGGGTGAAATACCCCCCAAATAGTTGGACGACAAAAAAATAATACTCTTTTCTCATTATTGAAATCACGATTAAATATTAAAAATATATTATCTTAAAACCCAAGAATTACAAGAAAAGATGTATTAAGTAATTTTGTATATTATCAAATTTGTAGAATGTATTTTTTAGACAAGTATTATTTATTTTACAAATATTAATTACATGCTACATAGTATATGTACTTATTATCAAGTATACATAACTCAATAATTAGAGCGTTTTATAAGTGTGCACGAATTCGTTGATTTTATAAAGCCGGTGAATTTATAGCTTCTAACGAGTGCTTCCACTCCTTGATAAGGCATGAAGTTAAATTTCGAATTAAAAAAAGTCTAAAAATTTAAATTTAGTGTAACCAAATCTTCAAAAGGAGTAAATTGCTTTCGGATTTTTTCTGTTAATTATACTTACATATCAAAAGTAAATTGCTTAAATTTTTAACACAGGATTTAGTCAGACGAAATATTTTTAAAATTTATTAACTTGAGATCAAACTTTAGCAGTATATTTTAGAGTTGCAACGGATATTCGGTTACTATCCGGTATCAAGCATATCCGGATGTTATTTTCTCCGGCCGGATACCGGATAGTGTTTTAGTATCCGCTGTAGGCCGAATACTCTAATCCACAAATATTTGTTTAATTAACCAGGCGATTTTTTTCGTCTGTAATCAGAAATGAAAATTAAAGAAAATCTTAAAACTTTTCAAATTACGAGCACGATGAAAATCATAAAAATTATGAAAATTGATAAAAATCTCTAAGAATAAAATTGTAAACATTGTACAAATAATCACAGTTTATGTGAAAAATTGTCTTTTTGATTAATTTTGACAATTAAAATTACAAAATTATTTTTTATTGATTATTATAATATATTGATAATGTATCTAAAGCTTTTTGTGCAGTTTCTTAAACTAATTAGTAGATAAGGACATTACACGACTTAAATTAATAAACATGATAGAATAAAACATAATATCTAGGAAATACATCTATCTTTACTCTCCTTCAAAGAAAATTGAAATAGATTGTAGACTGATTTTTTTAAATATTGCAAAAAAGGTAAAATATCAATATTTACTTATAATAAACACAAAAACGTCAGCTTTTAATAAAGTCGACAATGCCTAGAAACTAATAAACTTTATTTATTCATTTGATGCCCGTTTGCACCCAAGTCAATAAAGTTAATCAGTGATTAATACTCCTTAAAAACACAGCAATTTTATTTATAAATTATTTACAAAATCGCATAATGATAAAAGAGACATGTTTAGGATATCTTACAAATTTTAAACATTCTTATATTCTATAATTATGACTTAATCAGAGGTTTAATCAATGATTAGTGGTTGATTAAAGTTAATCAGTCGGGGTGCAAATGGGCCTCAGTGTTGAATAAAATAAAATTCAACAACTGGAATATAATTGCTCAATGTCTAATTTAAATCAACATTACATAATTAACAGAAATTATTATGAAATACATATCAACGTTGTTTTAATTTAATAAAATAAAAACAATCGATTAGACAAAGCTCAAAGTTGACTTAAATTAAAAAAAATGCATAAAATAAATATTTCATCTAAACAAAAAAGCTCCCAAAATCATATAAATGTAGAAAATACATAATATGTGCTGTAAATCTTGAGATATTCCTCGTTTTTTAAAGAGTTCATTTTGAAGGTTTAAACGAGCGTTTTCCACTCCCAGGTTAGGCATGAAGTAAAATTTCGTGTTTAGAAAAACCTGAAAATTTGGTTTCTTTGCGTAACGCTACGCGACCAAACCAAATTTTTAGGCTTTTCTAAACTCGAAATTTTACTTCATGCGCCACGCGTAGAAGACACTGATTTTATGTAAAGTTTATTTGTTCACAATATTTTAGCGTTTTCAGTGTTTAGTACGCGTGGCGCATGAAGTAAAATTTCGAGTTTAGAAAAGCCTGAAAATTTCTATTGGTCGCTTCGCTTCGCTACGCGGCCAAATGAAATTTTCAGGCTTTTCTAAACTCGAAATTTTACTTCATGCTTTATCTGAGAGTGGAAAACACTCGTTTAAAGCTTCAAATTGAACTCTTTTAAAAAAAGCGTATTTATTTGTATATTTAAAAGAAAAATTCCCTGTATATTGTAAAATGTTAAAAAAAGGCTTTCTTCCATTTTCTTCACCTCGAGACTTGCGGGCGCTGATTCCCAACTCGGGCTATTATTATTGAGGGACTTGTGGTTTAATTCCTTATGCTCCTACTTACATAAAATATTGATTTTATATTATCATTTATTATTAAATTTTTAATTTTTAGTTTGTATGTAGTATAATTTAATACTTTTATGGTTTTTTCTAATCTGTTATATTGTCGTATGGTTTCTGACCTTAATGTTATTGTCGTTTCTTTGTTGTGAATTTTTCTGTCCTTATGTCCGATTTTCTTCTTGTTTCATAATTTGCTTGTTGATTTTTATATCAAAGTTGGTTTTCATTGGTTTATTTGTAATTTTATAAATTGATAAGTTAATTAATTTAATCATATTATGAATTTTTGATTTTTGTGTTTGCTGGTTCATTTGTTCCGTAATTGTTCTACTGTCTAATTCATAAATTATATTTAGTATTTTGTTTTATTGAATTTATACTTTATTTAGATTTTTTTTTGTGTTGTGGTATATGTTTTGCAATGTGAACATTGAATTATACTTAGCTTAGCCGAAAGTTGCACCCCATAAAATCTCGGATTCGGTTCAAGTTGAAAAAAAATGCTAAAACAGGTCAATTTTTACTTAAAGGGGGAGGAACAAGTTTTATCTAAGTTTCAAAATTACTTCTTTGTCCCTCTAGCTTCTCATAATTTTTTTTGACTTTAACTTTATTTTTCTAATTTTTAATCGTTGTAAAAGGTTTTTTTTAATATACCAAAGAATTAGAAATATAAAGTTAATGTCGAAAAAAAATAATTAAGAAGTGGTGGCTGTGGGAGCTAGAGGGATAAAGAAATAATTTTGAAACTTAGATAAAACTTGTTCCTCCCCCTTTAAGTAAAAAAATTGACCTGTTTCAGCATTTTTTTTTTTCAACTTGAACCGAATCCGAGATTATATGGGGTGCAACTTTTCTTTGAGATACTCTGTATAATTCAATGTTCACATTGCAAAACATATACTTAAATAATATACAGGGTGACTATCTACCTCTTTGCCAAAGAGCTGTAAAGCTAAGCTGTAAGAAGAAGAAATGTTGTGTTTTAATTTAATCTGTAAATTGAAATTGTAAAAGTTCGCAATCATCAATAATTTAAATTGTGATTTTTGGTCAAATTTTTATATTTTTGACAACAATTCTTATATTGATTTACAATAGAGATAGTTGTGGGTAAGATCTATAAATTATATTACTAAAGGGTACAAATTTTTAATTTTCTCAGATTGCCAGAAACTCGTAGATTGACGTCAACTTATGTTTATTCCAATTATATTACAATTTCTCAAAAATATTTGTTGTAAGAAACTAGTTCCCTTCAAGGTTAAATTAATTTCATCAAGCACCTACTTATTACGCAAGAACGCATGATGTTATCACGCATGTTTGTAGCATATTGTTTAGTGAAAGGTATACACTTTAATATCCTATAATCCGCATCTAAATATAAATTCAAAAATAATCTCACAGTTTTCCACCCTATCGTATAAATCCCACTGACACCGCCCTTTTAGGAAAGATTCCATCCAATTGCGTCCGTCTTCTACCTGAAAACAGGTACCCAGAAAAAGGCATTAGGGTGAAGGCAAAAGAGTAAAAAAAAATAGATCGCACGATGGATAGCCGGTGATTATGGAGGAAGTAGGTCGCCTAATGTAATATAAAAGCAAAAGCGTGACCCAGTTTCTACCGAAAGGGCTGCGGGGTGGAGGTTTTTTTATGCACGTTTTCTAATGCACCATTTCAGCAGCCAACCACCAATCGTTTCCATTCTGGACCATTATGGCTCGCATCTAGAATCTCCTGCAGGTAATCAGATTGTATATATAGACCACCCCCTGAACACAATAGGAAAATAGGACATCCTCGCAGCATGGAGGTGGTAGCTCGTTTTTGGAAACATCGGATTGTATCTCCGCGAATTAAATAAATTTATCCGGGAAGACAGGCGCGGACTGGCACTTTTAACTGGCCCACAGCAGGGTTGTTATGTTTAAAACACATTGTTTTAAAACAGTGTTTTAAACATGTTTAAAAACAGCCGCCGTGTTTTAAACGGTTTTGTTTTAAACATGTTTTAAATCTTAAATTTGTTTAAAACATGTTTCAAATCTTAAATTTGTTTATAACATGTTTTAAACTTTAAATTTGTTTAAAACGTTTTTTTATTATTTTAAATTTGCTAATTGTATTTTATACTACTTCATTAAGATTTTTTGTTTACATTTTTAAATTTTAGCTAAATTGTTGAAGATATTTCAAAATACATTATTAAACATAAATGTGATTTTTAAATACAGGGAATTTTTCTTTCAGGTATACATATGCATACATACACTGTACATTTTACGACATTCGTTGTTTTTTTTTTAAGATTTCAATTTGAATTTTTAGTCAAGGGTTTTCCACTCATGAAGTAAAATTTCGAGTTTATAAAAGCCTGAAAATTTGGATTGGCCGCGTAGCGAAGCGGAGCGGCCAATTCAAATTAGGCTTTTCTAAACTCGAAAATTTATTTCATGCGCCACACGTATAAAACATTGAAATATCGCAAAGTTTAAAATATACGGCTTTTGCAATCTCATATGTAGATGTGAATGAAACGTGAGTCAAATGAATGAATGAACAAACTGTTTAAAACAGTGATTATAGGTAACCCGATAACTCTAACGTATATTAGGTTGCCTATAATCGTTGTTGTATGTGTGTGTTTTTTTAACTTCACTGTAAATCAGTGTTTTTAAGAGCGGCGCATGAAGTAAAATTTCGAGTTTAGAAAAGCCTAGTTTGGATTGGCCGCTTCGCTTCGTTACGCGGCCAATCCAAATTCTAAAGCTTTTCTAAACTCGAAATTTTACTTCATGCTTAGCCTGGGAGTGGAAAACACTCGTTAAAAGCCTCAAATTAACCGCATTGAAACAACGAATTCCCGCAAATTTAAAAAAAGGTGTAATTATCGGGATATGTATACTCAAAAGAAAAATTCCCTAAATGTTCTGTTTTAAACACGTTGTAAACGTGTTTTAAGCATGTTTTAATTGTTAATGTTTTAAACGCTGTTTCAACAAAAATACACGTTTTGTTAAAATAAAACCGTTTGTTTTAATTAAAATGAAAAAACGTTTTTTTTAACAACCTTGCTACGATTGTAAATAAAGTTTTAAACAAAAAATTAACTTCTATTTTACATATTTACACTACTTTTAGATACATTGTCGAATTTTCATTAGAGATGCAATAGTTAGTAATTTGGCCGGATACTGAATACCGGATATCAGGCAAAATTTAGGTATCCGGCCGCCAGATATCCGGAAACCTTTTTAAAACCTAGTAAAATTTGCTTTATTAAGACTTAGGTAATTATACAATTTTAACAATTCATATTACCTAATCAGATACTTTTTCTCAATAATCACTTAGAATTCCCCAATATTAAATGCCCTTATTGCCAAGTATAACAAAAAAACTCATATATTCCTAAACAAATCCATTTGTACATCAAAACAATTTTTATTTAATGTCGTAATGATTCTTAAAAAACGTAAACAAAATGTATTTAAAAAAAATCTTGTAATACCTCATTATTATTATCAAGAATGATTTCAAATTTTAGGGTAAGTCAAATGCTTTATACGACCGGCGCATGAAGTAAATATTTCGAGTTTAGAAAAGACATTTTTAGACTTTTCTAAACTTGCAATATTTACTTCATGCTTAAACAAGGAGTGCACTCGTTAGGATGCAACTGAAACCTAAAAAGGGAAGCGAAGCGGGGCGACCAAACCAAATGTTCAAGCTTTTAAAAACTAGAAATTTTACTTCATGCGCCACGCGTATAAAAAAACTAATTTAAATACAAGTTCAAAATATACTGCTTATGTTTGGTCACATGTTCATTACCCTTTACAAATGTTTATATGGAATATGTGAAAGTATATTTAACAGAAAAAATCCCTGTAGGTCAATAGTTAACAAAAAGCACAAATTTTTTATAATTATTACAATTTTAAATAAAATCGTCAAAATCAACACCCATCATAAAATTTTAGAAAAACTTCAGAACAGTGAAAATTGGGACAAATTCAGAAAAATTTCAATTTTATTAAATCAACAAAAATGTAAAAGACATTTAGTAGTTTTTTGCTGTCAAGTTATCAAAAACTTCTATAAACTTTTTGGGGAAAAGCGGCAGAATTCAAAAATTATAGTTGTATTTTCCTAGCCAAAACTTTATTTTTATTTAGCCAATATTTCGCTAAACTTGTGTCAGCTTCTTCAGGGCAAGTTAAAAATATGGGCTTTTTTAGATAAAATTAAACATTGTGAGATATCGACGTGTAAAATGTTTTACACGACATTTTATACGTCCATATCTGAAAATTTTTAATTTTATCTAAAAAAACCCAGTTATATTTTAACGTGCCCTGAAGAAGCTGCCAAAAGTTCAGCAAAATATTGGCTAAATAAAAATAAAGTTCTGGCTAGAAAAATACAACTATAAATTTGAATTCTGCCGCTTTTCCCCAAAATATTTATAGAAGCTTTTTTCAAAAATGTAAAATTCCAAACAAGTAATTGATTAGTAAAATTTAACTTAAATTTTAAAGCTGTCTTTGAAAGATAATTTCCCCCACCCCAAAAAATTGTTCTCTGGATCCACAGCAACTTACGTATGTTCTTGTAATTTTTATTTGATTATAAAAATACATGAATAAAACATCAAACAGTCTGATAAGACTCTGTGATAACATTCCTTTCCGGTATAAAAAAGTGTAATTGATTTATTCGTTCGTTTTTTATTGTGAGCATTATTTTTTGAACAGACTGGTTCTCCCATGTGCCGGAAATTCCGATACGCCTTTTCAGAAAAGCCGCGCTTGTTTTAATATACAGTCCGCGGCTTTTCTGAAAAGGACGCACACCATTTTCACTGAATCATCGTAAATTAGTAACATCCGTGGAATACATGACATCAACCTGATCAATCACCCATTATTTTATCATCTCCAATGCATTTCATTTAGTTTCCAACGGATATGGATGAATAAAATCAGAACCGGGCGAGCGATATACTGGTCAGGGCCGGATCCAGAGAGCATTTTAGAGGGAACACAATTATTACTTTTAATCTCATAAGAGCATTAATTCTTACAGGTAGTTTTTTAGAGTGCACAGAACTATGTAGTGATCGGCACGAGCAGAACGCGGTTGCCGATTACGTTGTTCTGTGCACGATAAGAAAATTACCGGTTATGAATTAACGCTCGAATGCAGATTCGGTAAGAAAATCGTAACGACACGGCCATAAAAAGTAACAGATGATTTAGATTTTAATTTTACTCGAAACTAAAATATCAAGTAATACCAAAAAGGAAGGGATCTGATGCTATTGTTTCATCAACTTCCACCTTTTCAGCCGATTCCCGTTTCAAAGGAAACATATACAAGGTGTCCACAGAGTCATTCTCAACATAGGGATCTCCGTTATTATAAGAGATAGAGATTTGATTAACTGAAATGAAATACTCCTTAGCTCTAGCTTGTACCTTACCCCATAACAAAACTATTGATATTTTACGTAGTTTAGTCACTATAGTAAAAAAAGTGCATTTTTTATTTTTTCATTTTAAGTTATAGCTCATTTATTTTTAGAGAAAGTCTACTTTAATTTGCATGTTCTTGAGGCACTCTTTTAAAAGGGATCTCGTAGTGTACTCAGATTTTCGAAAATTGTTATCCTATTTGAGTTACAAGATTCAACTTTGTTTTTTCTTATGGGGGTCTATGGCTATGGTATCATTGAAACGAGATTTGTTTCGCTTTTCAGAAATGTATAATTTGTTATGTCTAATATGAAACCTTATGGTAAAAACAACGAAATAGATTATTTTCCATTCCCAAACCATCAAAACAAAAATTCAAAATAGGGCGCGGCATTTCAGATCGTTAACCTTTCAAAATAAAGGGATCACGACAAAAACAGCTGTCTACATCTACAAAATGATCTGCCGCCCCTTATTAGAATATGCTTCAATCGTCTTCCTCAACCCTCGTCCCTTAACATTAAATAATATCGAAGTAGCAGAACGATCAGCCCTTAAAATCCTCACAAAAATCCGACATCCCAGTAAACCACTCCACAACCCCTCCAATACCTTATTGTATAGAAAAACAGAAATAATCCCTATTCAACAACGACTTACCCAACTGTCCCGAAAATTCGCATCTAACACACACATCCTTGACATCCTTAGTCACCTCTGTCTAATACGAAACCCCAATATTTATCCCAAATTTAACAACCCAGAAACCACCATTCATCAATTCATCTTATCTCACATGAATCATAACTAACCGATAAGAGAATGACAACTACAACTCAAACTAAAACACTGACGGTTGATAGCCAAGGATTATATAATAAAATATAATTGTAAAAATAAACAAACTATAATTTATTAGTGCACAATTTTGAATTTTTGTTTTCATGGTTTGGGCATGGAGTTTGAAGAATAGTTTGGGGTCGAAAGTGATGCCAAGGTATTTACAAGCAGGGGATGGGCTGATTACCTAGTTTGATAGGGTTATGCCAAATGGGGAATTGAGCGGTCTGTGGAAGGGTATAAACAGATAGGACTTATTGGGATTAATGGATATTCTCCATTTGGCAAACCAAAGAGATAGCGAATCTATTAGCCCTTGGAGAGTAGAGGGAGCTTTAGGAAGGGTGGGTTGGTGTGTTATAAGGGCAGTGTCATCGGCAAAGAGCAGAAAATATGCGGAGTGATTAAGGTACTGCGGGTTAGGGTTGTATATGTCATGAACATGGATATTGTATAAGAGGGGAGATAATGAAGAGCCTTGAGGAACACCTTGTTAGGGGATAAAGGGCCGGGAGATGATATTTTGGACGCGGACATTAAGGCGTCGATTGTTTAGGAAATTATCAATGAGATAAATTAAGTGTAATGGGATATTGAAGGAGTTCCACTTAAACAGCAAACCTCGATGCCAGACTGAATCGAAGGCCTATTTTATATCTAGGAATAATATAGCTGTTTTTTTGTTTTCGAGGTGTGCTGTTTGGCAGTTGGAGATTAGAATAGTGAGTGGAAGAATGGTTGGTTTATTTTGGAGGAATCCGAATTAATAGGGAGGAATGTGTTGGGAGATATGAGCTAGGAGTTTATTTTTGAGGATGGATTCAAATATTTTTTCCAGAACTGGAAGCAGGGTAATTGGTCTATAGCTAGAGACTTCTAGCGCATCACTATCATGTTTTAATATGCACGTAATTATACCATGCTTCCATTCCTGAGGGATGGTTTGGGTTTGGTAAATAAAATTGAGAATTTTGATAATATATTTATGGATGTTTTCTGGAAGGGATTTGAGGATTGATCTAGGAATGTTATCATAACCAGGAGCGCGGTTTTTACCTTTATGTAGTACACTGAAATACTCCTCCTCTTCTATGTCATCACCAGGGAGATAGGGATTATGATTATTTATGAAGGATGCGTACCAGGAGTTTACGGCATTATAAAAATCGTCGTTAAATGTCATCGTCTGTTTCTCAGAAATACCCAGCAAATAAGTCGGCCATTTCTTTGGAGTCATATGTCATTTCTGTTGTTGTCGGATGTCGTAGTTTCTGTAGTATGTCTGTCTTTCTGTATTTGGATAGCTTTTTTATTTGGTCCCAGTAGTTTTTGCCCTGTCGTCTGTTTATTTCTTCGCGAGCCAGTATCCATTTATCCTGTTTGTAATCTTTGATTAATTTGTGGATGTCTATTTAGTGCATTAAATTTATGTTTTAGCGTTTTTTCGGTCGTCTGTTGTGAGTCCCTGTATAGTTGTCTTTTATATTTAATCAGTCTAAGGATATATTTATATGTGGGTTTCGTATACGTCGGAGTGTTCTTTTTAACTGAGTCAGAGAGTACTGCAAAGAATTGGGAAATAGAGGTATTTGAAATGTTGTCGTAAATGGATATACATTTATTAATGTCTTCTGTCACTTGGTCTATGTCACAGTTCTTATGTCTGTATAAAGTTTTTGGAGGGGAGTGGAAGATTGGTTTTCGGACATAATAAAGGTGGGAGGAGTCTTAATTCGGAGGAAATTAGAGTTTGACATAAAAGAGGAAAGCTGTTTAGATTTAGTTTTGTTAATATTAAGGTCGCTGATTATGATAACGTGGTCATATAGGGATGCTTTCGTTAAAATGGTTTGTTTAATATTGGAGAAGGAGTGGATATAAACTAGGAATAGGTGTAGGGTAAACTGTGGTAACTTAATGGTACAGTGTAGGCATTCAGAATGTAATTAATTTTAGAGGGGTTAGCTTTGCCTAATTTAATTTCGGGCCTAGCTGCAACAATTGAGCCACCACGTTGATTATGAAATGGAGCGGATGCGAGAATTTGGATTGAGGACCAATTTTAAAAGGTATAGGGTTTGCTTGATTTAGTTTCCACCATCATTGATACATGGATACGATTCTTACAAAGGAAATGGGAAAGAAGATGGGATTTAAAAATGTGATGAGTTGATGTTTGTATATATGAAATTTATGTTAGCCATTTCTGACAACCTCTGTGGTGTTGATGCAGACTTTCGTTAATGGCTCAACGGAGGGGATAATGCCAGGGTCTTTCATGTCGAACATTATTATGAACATCCTGTTGCCAGAAAAGTTAACATGAGTGTCTATGTGAAATGCGTCGATGAAGCGTGATTTTAGTCTTTTCATTAGGTCCTGTATGTCTATGTTAGATGGTCTGTTTTTTTCAGTCGTGTAAGTGTCAATGATATAGTCATGGTGCGTGATTGGTGAGTGGATGAGGGATGATTTAGTGAGTTTTGCGTCCATGTCTGCTGATTTTTTGTTGGAATTTTGTATCTTAACGTTGGGTATGCCCTGGATAGGTTCGAGTAGTCTCTTGGGGCATTTTGTTGACCATGCTTCGTAAGACGTGTAGCCGCATGCCTTGCATTTGGGTAGTTGGAGTGAGCTGCAGGTATTTGTGGGGTGTGGTCCCATGCATTTTGAATATATTATCTGTTCTTTGCCATCGCCAGAAAAGTTAACATGAGTGTCTATGTGAAATGCGTCGATAAGGCGTGATTTTAGTTTTTTTATTAGGTCCTGTATGTCTATGTTAGATGGTCTGTTTATTTCAGTCGTGTAAGTGTCAATGATATAGTCATGGTGCGTGATTGGTGAGTGGATGCGGGATAATTTAGTGAGTTTTACGTCCATGTCTGCTGATTTTTTGTTTGCGTTTTGTATCCTAACGTTGAGTATGCCCTGGATAAGTTCGAGTAGTCTCTTGGGGCATTTTGTTGACCATGCTCCGTGAGACGTGTCGCCGCATGCCTTGCATTTGGGTAGTTGGAGTGAGCTGCAGGTATTTGTGGGGTGTGGTCCCATGCATTTCGCACATATTATCTGTTCTTTGCAATCGCTGGTGATGTGGTCGAATTTGTTGCAATTATTGCAGGGGATGGGGAGGGCGATTTTTATTTAAAAGAGTAATAATTATTTAAAATTTCTGATATTTGTCAAATATTGACATACAGAGCAGGGTTGTTGTGTTTAAAACACTTTATTTTAAAACAGTGTTATAAACATGTTTAAAAACAGCTGTCGTGTTTTAAACGGTTTTGTTTTAAACACGTTTTAAATTTGTTTAAAACATGTTTTAAACGTAACATTTTTTTAAAACGTTTTTTTATTATCTTAAATGTTCTAAATTATATTTTATACTACTTCATTAAGATTTTTTTGCTTACATTTTTAAATCTTAGCCAAATTGTTGAAGATATTTCAAATTACATTATTGAACATAACATTTTATTACAATATAAAATATTACAACTGTGTGTGCATAAATGTGATTTTTAAATACAAGGAATTTTCTTTCAGCATATACTGTAAATTTTACGACATTCGTTGTTTTTTTAAAAGATTTCAATTTGAATCTTCAAACGAGGGTTTTCCACTAAGCATGAAGTAAAATTTCGAGTATAGAAAAGCCTGAACATTTGGATTGGCCGCGTAGCGAAGCGGAGCGGCCAATCCAAATTAGGCTTTCCTAAACTCGAAATTTTATTTCATGCGCCATACGTATAAAACACTGAAATATCGCAAAGTTTAAAATATACGGCTTTACCAATTTAATATGTACATGCGAATAAAACGTTTGTCAAATTCTGCGCTAAACAAATTGTTTAAAACAGTGATTATAGGCAACCCAATAACTCTAACGTATTTAGGTTGCCTATAATCGTTGTTGTATGTGTGTATTTTTTGAACTTCACTGTAAATCAATGTTTTTAAGCGTGGCGCATGAAGTAAAATTTCGAGTTTAGAAAAGCCTAATTTGGATTGGCAGCTTCGCTTCGCTAAGCGGCCAATCCAAATTCTTGGGCTTTTCTAAACTCGAAGTTTTACTTCATGCTTAGTCTGGGAGTGAAAAACACTTGTTAAAAGCCTCAAATTAACCGCTTTTAAACAACAAATTCCCGCAAATTTAAAAAACGCTATAATAACGGGATATGTATACTCAAAAGATATTTTTAATTGTTAATATTTTAAACGTTATTTCAATGAAAAAAACACGTTTTATTAAAAAGCTGTTTGTTTTAATTAAAATAAAAAACGTTTTTTTTAACAACCCTGATACAGAGATTTTTTCCTTTAAGTATACTTTCACATATTCCAATTAATCATTTGTTAATTAATGAACATGTTATCAAACCTAAGCAGTTTATTTCAAACTTCACTTCATTTTCAATAAAATTTTAATATTTTATATTGTAAATGCATCTCGAAAATTATCAAATAATTTTAATTTGATCGATTTGTACGAAAAATACAGAAATTACAATTGCATTTTCTTATTTGTTAGAACTGTCAACATTTAGCAACTTTATTGATTAGTGAATTTTTATATTTGTTGCTTTTGACGATTCCATTTTAGATTTCTTTTTAACAAATTTTAGAAAACTTATTATAATTGATTTTAGTTACATTTTACAATTTTTATAAAATTTTACTATTTATTTATTAATTCTAAGAGTTTGATCGATTTATAAAAATCCACAATTTTTTCTATCAATTTCAGTCGTTTTTTAAGAAAAATACAGAAATTATATTTGAATTTCCTTATTTGTTAGAATTATCAACATTTAGGAACTTTATTGATTAGTAAATTTTTATATTTGTTGCTTTTGACGCTTTCAATTTAAATGTATGTTTTTAACAAATTTTAGAAAAATTGTTATAATTGATTTTAATTATTTTTTACTATTTTTATAAAATTTTACCATTTATTTATTAATTCTACGAGTTTGATCGATTTATAAAAAATCAACATTTTTTTCTATCAGTTTCAGTCGTTTCTTTTTGGTATTTGTTCAATAAAGTGAACAAATATCAATGAAGAAATGACGTCTTGAATTTGTCATGATTTTTATCAATTGTTGTGTCATTTTAACCTTTGTTTAATTCAATTAAATCTGTTCTTTCTCGATTTTTATAGTTTTTGGATTTTACAACTTTCACATCTTATTATTTTATCAATATTTTATTTTAATTATCTTTATGTTTGTAAGTTGTATTTATAAATTTAGATAATTTTCATTGTTTTCAACAACTTTAACATTTTCATCAGTCTTTAAATATTGAAAAGGTATTCTTTCCACCTTCACTTTTTGACGGTGGAAAGAACTTACAAAACGAGGACTGTCCTCCCTAAAAGAGAACGATTGGTCCCTTACTATTACTAGTAAAAATATGCGAAACCGTTTTTTTTTGCTCTTTACTTTTCGGGGCTTTAGGCTACTGCTATTAATCAAAACAAATTTATTATACATAAAAATCCAGTATGTACATGTGTTATGTATTTTTTTTGCAAAAAATGACCTTGTCCAGGAAGACAGTTTTGTCTACAATAGCCTCGGCAACCAGAATAGAAATCCCTCCCAGACATAAAACTTACATAACAAACAATTATATCACAATTTCCTTGCATTTTCTGTTTGGCGCATTTCGCGTGTTCGTTACATTAAAGATTCCACATCGGGCGCATGACTCAGGCAGCTGCAAATTTTTGGCAGTTTTTTATTTCCCGTCCTGGCGGCATGTGTTGTTGCAAGATGGCCGTTTGAATGGTAATCTGAGTGATGTCATCCTGTGACGTTACGTCATTAAATTCACGATAATTTTACAACGGACGGGCGGCGGTTGGAAAGGTCGTTTGCTGGTTTTAGACTTGAATATATTTCCATGAATCACACTTTCTTGGTTTTGCTTTTGCACGATTTATAAATTATCTTGAAAGCGTGCTTCGGATTTAAATTATTTTCAAAATGATTAATTGTTCGAGTGACGTGTATTAGCTAAATCACATCTCCTTACGAACGAACCCGGATTTTTATTAATAAGTGCGCCCTTTATTAACATATAAATAAATTCTTATATTTTATGCACGCATAAAAACAAAATTAAAACCGCAGCAGCGTTCGATGCGAGGATTAAAAATCAATTTATTCACAACTTTTTATTCTGTCCAGTGACGTAGTAGGGTCAGGTGGTACCCGGTGAGGAAATATTTTGTCACCCGCCCCTCACACACACATTTAAATTAGGGCCAGGAATTTTAAAATTCGCCGATATTCAAATACTACATTACTTATATTAAATCACTTACCTTTCACATATTTAATTAATTTAGCTATTTGAATATTTAAATATTTCAATAAATTAGTGTAAGAAAATGTATTATATATTTTCTTGAACTAAACAATTTATAAATTTAAATAGTGTATTTGTTTAAATATTTCAATATTTTGAATATTCCCAAATATTCGAATTCCCAGCCCTAATTTAATACTTACAGTTGCAAGTGTTCTTTTTTGGTTGAAGCACTTAAAACCTCTTTTACCTAACTTATCATTTTTTTTTTTACTGTTTGATTATAATTTATCTGTAAACATCATCAGACTCAATTCCTTTCGCTAATTTATTAACTATGGCCAAAATGCAAATTAATTTAACTTTAAAAATCATGTAGGAAAGTCATTTGCTTATGTTAATTCATTAAGTGATTTTCAAAATGTTGATATGTTAATCGATATAAATTCAAACTTTTACAATAATGCAATAGATAGTATATTTTTTTAACTTTACGACGAATTAGTGCTTTGTACGCGTGGCGCATGAAGTAAAATTTCGAGTTTAGAAAAGCCCCGTGAAAATTTGTCTCGGGTCGCGCAGCGACCCGAGACAAATTTTCTGGGCTTTTCTAAACTCGAAATTTTACTTCATGCTTAGTCTGGGAGTGGAAAACACTAGTTTAAAGCTTTAAATTGAATTTAAAAAAAAACAAGGAATATCTAATGATTTACAGAAAGTATTGCGAGAAGAAAGTTATTGTTACTGCAAAGATGTTCAGCAAAAATATTAAAGGGAAAGTATTTGGTATATAGTAAAACTCATTTCGTAAATCAGAAAATCTTTCGGCATATATTTGACAAGGTGAAAGATATTTGGGATATAGTGAATCTCATTTGATCAATAATGAAATGCAATAGAAAAACCCTGTATATTTGTACACAGTACTTTATAAGTGATTTTGAAAATGTTGATATGTTAATCGAGATAAATTCAAGTTTTTACAATAATGCAATAGATAGTACATTTTTTGAACTTTACGACGAATCAGTGTTTTATACGCGTGGCGCATGAAGTAAAACTTCGAGTTTAGAAAATCCTAAAAATTTTGATTTGCAGGAGCGTCCCAGCAAATCTAAATATTTAGGCTTTTCGAAACTGGAAATTTTACTTCATGCTTAATTAAGGAGTGGAAATATATATTGAAATAATAATAATAATAAAATAATATTAAGACGGTTCAATAAAAATTTGTAATGGTAATAAAAATGGATGGTGTAAACATTTTTTTAGATAACATAGATTGTTCTAATATTGTCACCTAAAAATCAATGTTTTTTGATTTAATAAAAATCACCGATTTTTCTATTAATTTTAGAAACAAGGTAAACTGCTTATTTTCGTGAGAAAGAAAATTGTCGATGCGTCCAGCTTGAATTATTATTTACTGAAAACGTTGATTTTAAAGAAAGTTTTACCATTGTGCTCTTGTACTAAATGTCAATTCAAAATTATGCTCTTTTATTTCTAAATACTATTTTTTATAAAATATTTTAAATAACTTAAAAATTAAATGTATTTTTAGTAAAATTTAAGCTAAAAAAATCACCTTAAATTTCTTAATAGATTAGGTCAATTCAAAAGGGCTTTTATTCGGGACAAGCTTTAATTTGAGAAAAAGCAATTTTCACAAGGTTAAATATTGCGTATAGCGTCATTTAAATTAAGTATAAACATTTATTTATTTTGTGGTAAAAATAAACTGCTTGTATTGTTTCCAACGTTACTAAGTATGCCTGTAATTTTATAAACAAAAATTTAAATACATTTTTTTTTATAAGAAATTAGATTTTACTAAAGTTCTATAAAAATGTTTTTTTTTCACTTAGATGTATATACAAATAAATTAATAATAATTACAAAATAAAAGTCTAACAAAAACAATGCCTTCTATTTTATTCTTCTATTTTTCAAGACTCATTGAAAAATACTTTTTTTCAATAAGCCTTTCAATATGAAAATAGAATAATCAAAATTTCTGTGGCTAAAAGGAAAACCGAGTTAGCTCCACTTTTTGAAAAATATGAATTTTTACCATAATTCGCATTATTTTTTGGTCTACTTTCATTTGACATAAAGAAATTATACTAAACCGTTCATGAAGTAATAACAATGAACAAGTGGCCGAAAATGGTTAAATGGTTAGGAAAAAATGAGTTACCTCCATAACGATACGGAAAAAATGCAATTATAATGATAAAAGCTATAAAATTATTTTATTATTTTTTACGGTTCATAAATATTGATAAGATATCGATTTATAAATGTATATTTATTAATCTTCGAAAAAATGTCGCATTGTTCCTCAATCCCAAACCAGTATTTCAGAATTTAAATTGCATTTTTCTCGAATAATTGAAAAGTGGAGTTAACCTTTTAGCCACAGATTTCTTTGTGAGTATTTTATATTTAATTTTGCATGGTAAAATATAAGTACAAATTCAGAACAGGCGTAAGTGAAAAAACATTTAGTTATAGTTAATCCACTACAAGATTAAAATAAAATAGGGATGTGTCACTAGTATAAATTATATCTTGTATAAATATTGAAAAACAACTTTACAATCTTGTAATAATAAATAATTGTTAACACGAGATCATATTGCAACAATAAAGAATTAAAATATGAGATTCATTATTGGAGAATTTTTTGTATTCTATACTGAATAATTATTGTATCAATACATACATATCGATACACTATTGATTGATTTAATGCGAATACAAATTTACTCTCAATAACGATTTTCATATTTTATTGCTATATTATTAGATAAAGGAAAAACAGGCGGCTAAAAAACGCTTGTTTTTCTTCATCTAACAATATAGAATTAAAATAGATTATTGAGAATATATTGTTGTTTTCTCATTCGTGTCATAAAAATCAAAAATCCCACAATTGCGCAATCTTGGTTAAAATTTAATGATCAATGTTATTCATTACTGATACAATATTGATATGTATTGAATGTATTTATTGAATGATCAATGGTATTCAATATTGAAACAATATTGTACATGGATTAAATATATTTATTAAAAGATCAATGGTATTCATTATTAACCCATTAACCACCGAGCAATTATAGAGTTAACTGTAACATTTTATTTTCGGTAAAATTCTGCACTTCTTTTATGATGTCTATTGATGACTTATTATATTACATACTGGGATTTTTTTCTTTCAAATAAACATAATGTATACGCTGTAAAGCAAGTCGTTCGAGTGATTAATAGCCATTATATGCGAGTTATACACTATACTTTGTTCACGACAACAATATACAAGACAATATTTATTACTTAAATAAAAAACCTAATGATTTTCAACTAATTGTATTTCACGACAATTGTTTCGCAACGTTGTTGCTACTTCAGGTTGCAAAACAATTGTCGTGAAATACACAATTAGTTGAAAATCATTAAGTGTTTTATTTAAGTGATCATGGATTTTCAAAAATTAAGTGCCTTAACTATCTACAATATTTATTGTATAATATACAGGGTGTCCCGTTAATGTGGGGAAATGGCTTAACCATAGATTCCTGGGATAAAAATATGATGATTTAACACAACTTATCTATATCCAAAAACTTACGGCTAAGTCGGAATTAGTCTTTAAACTTTAAAAAGATATTATTAATTTTATTTGTAAAGATTGAGCGCTATATTCGATTTGACTGAAATTTATTATGGTTGATTATCATAATATAACACATCATTTAAGTTATTATTGTCATCATTGATTGACAAGAAGTATAAAAAAACAGTAGTAAAACAACATAAAAACTAAAATATGTTTTTACTGGCGCACCTTATAAAAATTAAAAAATATTACTTCAAAGATTGGTTCATTTAAAAGCTTTTTTGTCTGTAAATAATGTTTGATATCTCGTACGGTTTTGCCATAAAAATATAAAATATGAATATGGTATCCTCAATTTCTTTGGCAAAATCCTAATACAAGCAACATACAGTGAATTTTTCATTTAGGTAAACATATGCATAACCTGTAAATTTTCCGACATTCGTTATTTTTTAAAAGAGTTCAATTTGAAGCTTTAATCGAGTGTTTTCCACCCCCAGACTTAGCATGAAGTAAAATTTCGAGTTTAGAAAAGCCCCGTGAAAATTTGTCGTGGGTCGCGCAGCGACCCGAGACAAATTTTCACGGGGCTTTTCTAAACTCGCAATTTTACTTCATGCGCCATGCGTATAAAACACAGATTTCAAGTAAAGTTCGAATATACATAAATTTCGCAATATTTTAGTGTTTTATACGCGTGGCGCATGAAGTAAAATTTCGAGTTTAGAAAAGCTCAGAAAATTTGTCTCGGGTGTTGTTGTCACAGGGCTTTTCTAAACTCGAAATTTTACTTCATGCTTAGTCTGGGAGTGGAAAACACTCGTTTAAAACTTCAAATTGAACTTAAACAAAGAAAAACAAGGAACATCTAAAGATTTACAGAAAATAAGCTGAATTTGGAATACGTATATTTAAAAGAAAAACTCTCTGTATCTGTTTGCTCCGGAGAAATATGAATAATTATAAACCATAATGAAGATGACAATTAATTCTCAAAAAACACTCGATAAATAATATTATACACAATTAACATTTGTTAAACAATGTATTTTTAATCACCCGAAAAACTAGATTCCGTTTTAACTAAATAATCAAAAAATATTTATTTGCATTTTATTTGTTTGTGTTTTTTTGTGGCAAGCCCGTACAAGATACAAACATTATTTAGAGACAAAAAAGCCTATAAATGAACTAGTCTTCCAAGGTGTATTCTTAAAATTTGTATAAATTGCGCCAATAAATACATATTTTAGTTTTTATGTTGTGGTACTATTATTTTTTATACTTCTTGTCAATCAATGATGACCATAATAACTGAGATGGTGTGTTATATTATATTAATCAACCATAATACATTTTAGTTGGATGGAATATACCTTTCAATTGTTATAAATCAAATTAATAATATTTTTTTGAACTTTGAAGATTAATTCTGGCTTAACCGTAAACTTTTAGATATAGATAAGTTATGTTAAATCATCATATTTTGATCCCAGGAATCTATGGTTAAGCCATTTCCCCACATTAACGGGACACACTGTATATTTATTAAAATTATGGTTCACAATTATATATATATAGTATTATTATAAATATTACACTGATTCATTTTTGATTTTTATTTTTTTTATTTTTAATTTATAGTTTTTTTTATTTATTACCTTTTTTTTATTTAATATTTCTTTTTTTAATTTTTTGTTTTTTATTTTCCGTTTCGTTTTATAATAATTTGACAAATAAATTATGACAAATTGCGGAAACATGATTTGAATGTGTAATAGAGCTTGTATTAAAAGGCGAATTAGCGTGGTTAAATCCCACATTAAACACGCCCGTGTTAAAAAAAACACATTTAACACGTCCGTGTTTAATGCACCCCATTTATGTTGCCCACAATAAATAATGCACATATTACTAGATTGTCGTGAACAAAAGTATTTTTCCCTCCTTTACACAGTAGTGCGGTCGGTAAGTAATATTGGTTTTTTTGCTATACTCTGATGACTAACATTTTTTAAAACAGATTTGTTTACAAATACGCTACTCATAATATTGTTCTCAAATATGCTTAATTTTGTTTTCAAATTGGTAAAGCAAGAATTATTATGTTTAATTATTTAGAGAATATATGATATGAATAACCATGTTTGGGATGATGTAATTATAAAATTGTGTCAGTATATTTATCTTGAAATAGCAGTTATAACCAATGATAACAGGCTGTAAAAGTTTATCGCGTATTATTTTTATACGTCCATAATTAAACAAGGAAGTAAATAAAGCTTGCTTTATACGACGATATTTTCAAGTACAAAAAGTTACAATCGCAGGCATTTTAATAAAATAATTTCTATAAAATTGGTGAAATTAAATTTCGAATCTTGCGGTAGAGAGCAGCTCAGAAATTGTGACATATCTTAATAAAAGATCTATTGTAATGTGTCTAACCTGTTAGAGTCTATCAATATCTAGACCTTTTACATAGTCTATAATGGTCTGAGGAGTTAAGCGTACCAGTTCATTGGTCCTAGACAGGCCGATGTCAGGTAGTTGCTTCTTGGGAGGGATAAACACTTACATAGTATGAGCTCTGCTGTTTCAGGTACTTTATTGGAGAATCTGCATTGAGCATCATTTATCTGGCCCATCTTATTGGGGTGGTATCCCAGAGGGCAGTGTCAACAAAGAAGGCCGGTGATAAGTCTTAAATTGCCTTTGCTTAGCTCGAGAAACTGTATGGCCTTCGCCATAAATCTTTTTGCCTACTGTAAGCCAGGAGTGTTTTTCAAGTGTGCGCTTTTGGCGGTATCCTCCTGTTCCCGAATCATCCTTTTGGTGTGGGCTTTTGATATTTTACTATAGGACTCGTGTCTTTGAAATGGAGTTTTCGAGCCTTATTTTGCTAGGCTGTGGGCTGTTTCGTTGCCTTTGATCCCTGCGTTTGCTGGAACCCAAAGCAGCTTAACTCTGTTGTTCCTTGGCCAGTTGCTATTAGGATTGCTTGCAATCCCAGACAGAATTAGACCTATATGTAGGCCTGCAACCTGGCTGTCTGAGCATATGCATATTTTTGTTTTATTGTAGCCCCTTTCTATGCATGGTCACATGTGACAATGGCTTCAATCTATGCTTGAAATGTCAATGGTCAGTGTCTCATAGCCTTTGAAAACTTCCATTGCGGGCCGGCTATTTCAATTCCAACTCCTTCGTCAGTTTTGGACCCATTACTGTAACAGACTAACGAGGTATAGTGAAATTTTTCAAATTAGGCACTCTCATGCTTAGAACGAGCGCCGTTTGTGTATTTCTGCTGCTCAAAAAATGAGAAAGTGGAACCTGACTACGTTGGGCGCACATTTATTTAAAAGAGAGGAACTCGCGTGCACATGCCGCACGAGGACCCTTCGGGATTTCAACGGTGTTATCTCTGCGAGAGCCAGCGTCGAATGGTACATTTACGGCCCAACGTTTTCAGGAATGTCTTGCCTACGTTCGGGAAATACTCTTCTACCGCGCAAGTGCCTAATTTGGGTAATTCGCGGTTGCGGACAGCCACTTCCGTAGTTGTGTCAAAATCGTAGTCAGTTGACAAAGTGTTTTTGGACATATCTATCGCTCTTTCACACACAGTATTGAGGATTTTTATATATCTTTTAAAGTTACCATAATTTGGAGTTCCGTCTGGATTATTATTAAGACCTCTATTACTGCCTCTTTATGCACTTGTTGTTGTAAAGGTGTGAGCTTGAGGCCAAGCGCGGAAAGCAAATGGTAGGGAAACACTACCATTGACCTTTTATATTATTTTACAATTGTCATTTTATTCAGCTAGCAAAACTGCACTACTGTGCCCATTAAACCGTTTCTCTACCTCTCCAGTTTCCGAGATCCCAATAATAGATTATCAGGAGTAATACTACGAGTGGTTTGAATTTGGCCGGATGTGGTTATTGCCTAATCGCAATTCATTCGATAAATTTGTGAAGAAATGACAAGTGACCAAAATAAAATTTATCCTGCACAAATTCCAGCCACGAATGTTATTTGGTGGGATAATTTAACGAATGACGTGATTTTTCTACAAAACTGTTTTTGTATCATTTTATAGTTCATTTGCTTACTTTGTGTTAAAAGCCCGTGCATCTAAATGTTTACGTTTAAAAATCAACATTCTAATTCCGTAAATGATCTTCCCTCGTCACTTTTGTTACGGATGCGCTAGAATAGCTGAAGAGATCTTAAATGAAGATTACTGGTGCGACGTTGATGATTTTAACCATAAGAGTCGGGCATGAAACCTCTAAATGTCCACGTATCGAAAATACCCATTTCGAGGTAACGATCCACACTTTGCAGTTTGAGGGCACCACCGTTGCCATTCTGAAAAAAAAAATTGTATTCACTTGTTTACCTGTTTATCCGGTTGAATACCGCTAATAAGGCTATTTAAAATGTATAATTTTATACATGACTTGAATTATCAGTGATGTGTATTATTACTATATTCGTGTAATCTTGTTCGAATTGTATTTTTAAAAAAAACTTGTAATTATGAGTCGCCTTAAAAATAAATTATTCATAAGAAAAAATGCAATGTAAAATGTCAAAAAGCCAAACTAATCACCGTTTTATCTTCGAAATATTTTGCTTATCAAATGTTATTCTGTGCATTCGTATAAACGAACAAAACGTATAATTTGATATGTAGAAATCTAAAACTACGGTAATTTACACATGAATGTGATAACGTTCTTATCAGCAGCAGTCGTCACTTGGCCATATATTTTCCTATATTTCATTTAATTTAAGCTCTGCAGAAAAAATTATTATTGAACTATTTTAATTGGTCGATCATTATTATCTCAACATACTATTTTAATATTGACCAATAAACGTACACATCAAAACTTAAGGATGTAAAAGCAATATAAACATTTTGATATGCATGTTAATTATCTTTCAAATACAGTTTTAAAATTTAGGTTAGCAAGATAAATTCAAATTCAAAACTATTTGAATTCGAGAAAATAAGCTTACGCTTCTTATAGTTTGCACACTTTAATCATAATATATAAAATTACGAAAAAACTATTCATGAAAATGCAAACAATGTCTTAATTAATAAGACAACTCAAGACGATAAATATCCATTGAAACAACTACTTCCCGTGCAAATACACCTCCGGATATTGAATTATACAATGAAATATTTAAAATCTTATTTAATTTGATTTGTTACAACGCTCTATTAAAGTATATGTATTGTTAATTGAAGAGAATTTGACTTAAACGTTACATATACTTTAATAGAGCGTTGTAACAAATCAAATTAAATAAGATTTTAAATATTTCATTGTATAATTCAATATCCGGAGGTGTATTTGCACGGGAAGTAGTTGTTTCAATGGATATTTATCGTCTTGAGTTGTCTTATTAATTAAGACATTATTTGCATTTTCACGAATAGTTTTTTCGTAATTTTATATATTATGATTAAAGTATGCAAACTATAAGAAGCGTAAGCTTAGTTTGGTGTGAATAGTTTTTTCGTAATTTTATATATTTAGGTTAAATTCAACTAATCAATTACTCGTTTGGAATCTTACAATTTCTCCTAATTTTTACACTTCTGAAGCTTTTTTTAAAATACTATGATGTGTGTTAGTTTTGACGATTTTATTTAAAATAGTAATAATTATTTAAAATTTGTGTTTTATCTCGTTCCGCTTCGGAGTGACCAAACCATATTTTCAGGCTTCTTTCGAAATTTTTCTTCATGCTTAATCTGGGATAGGAAACACTCATCAGACGCTTCAAATTCCTAAAAAATTTATTACACAGCACAACAGCATTTCTGTTGCATGGAATATTTTACATGATTCTGAGCTAATTTTTGACGCTGATTTCAAATATGTTATCAGTTTTTATGTGAGCTCTAGTTTTTGAGTTACAAGGGGGGCTGTTTTTTGAGAAAAAGAGGCATTCGCCTTTAAAAAATATTTAATTACAACAAAACTACAAATTCTGGAATTTTCTTTTATATGATTTTCTACAGTTTTTAAATGACTAAGTGCTACTTTGAATGCTCCAGCGAAAATCTCCCATCATATGTGCATTCCAGCGACCCTGGTATCGTTCCTCCATTGTCCGAATATCTTGGTAGAATCGTTCTCCCTGTTCCTTACTCAAGTCACCTAGATTTTCAGTAAAACGATTTAAAATGCTGTGCAGAAAGTGCACTTTGATGCTCATGTTGCATCCAAGTTGCTGGAAGTGAGACAACATCTCTTCAACGTGTTCAACGTAATCAACATCCTTCTTATTACCTAGGAAATTCTGAATAATCTAAACAAACGAATCCTATGCATTTTTTTTTTTTAATTTCTGACATTGACCGGCTGAAATTAGGATCTTTCACCAACTTTCCAATTTGTGGGCCGTCAAATATGCCTGCTTTGATCTTTTCTGTACTCAGTTTCGGAAACTGTCTTGAAATATACTTAAAACATTCACAGTTTTTGTTTAATGCTTTAACATATTGCTCATCAGACCAAGTTTAATATGAAGAGGTGGCAAGATGCTGCGATCTCGTGTCACAAGAGGTACATTTACAACATTAAAGCTTCCTGGAGATAGTGCTTCCCTAGCAGGCCATTCTTTTCTTGTCCAATGTTCTGCTTTCGCTCTGCTGTCCCATAAACATATAAAACAAGGATATTTGCCATCTTAAGACCAACACAAATTTCCCATTTATATTCGTCATACTTGATCTTGTTCATGACCAATGCTATTGTAGGGTATTTTTCCTAAACTTTGGTTAAATGTGCGATCGGTGAGGAGCCTAGTTTATTTCCATTTTGTAATAGTACACACTTCAAACTGTGTTTTGGGGAGTCGATAAATAACCGCCATTCTTTTGAATCGTATCTCTCTAAGCCCATGGCAGTCATCAAACCAGTAATATCAGTGCAATACACAAAACCATCCTATTCAGCGAAAAAAATGAAGTAAGCCTTGTTCTCAAGTGCGATAATACGACACTTTAGTTTTTTTAGTTATAAGATTTCTGTCTTTCAATCAAGAAGCTAATAATTCAGAAGAAGTTTTCGACAGTCCAAGGTCTCGATCTAAGTCGTTAAGCTCGTTTTGATTGAATTGTCTCGGTTCCAAATAGTTTTTTTGGGACGAAATCTTCATCGCCGCTCTGCTTGCCTCATTCAACTCGTCAGAGCTTTCTTTAGATGTAGATGGTAGTGATGAAAATGGATCATTCGAATTCCTTACAGGTCTATTAGCTGATGTTGATGTGGGGTAAATCCATTTAGAGCGGTTTATCTTGTTGATACCTATTACATTCACAACACAAAAATAGCATGATTGAAACCAGATCATAGGTGACCGGAACGTGAAACGTTCTTAGTGGCCCATTAACGTAATTCCCCAACACAGATTTTGCATACAACATTGGGCACCCAATACTTGTTTTTGAATTCCAATCGAAAAACAAAACACTCCAAATATGCTTGTTGTACAAATCGATGACATTCAAACGAAATTTTTTAAAAATATATTAACCATAGATATCACAAAAACTATTTGGATCGTTTATGTAGATAATTATCTAAACGAATTTTCTTAAAAGCCAAAGCCTTATTAAGCCAAGTTCGAAATTATTCAATAAAATCAACGATTTTAGGAGAAATAAATTAAAATAACGGAGATATGGACACCATTAAAAATCGATTTATTTTTCTCGAAATACGACGAAACAATTGAAGATATTTGAAATGTGAAAGCAGATTATTAATAAGCACTAAAATTCGCAACTTTGCTTTCATTTAACAGATTTTCTATCTTTTAAAATATGCGAGATCCTCATAGTGCCGCTCGAAAAACGGGCACCCTGTATACATAGATATACTTATAATGAAAAACACTGTATAAAATCTGGCGATTTTTAACATGCTATATATGCTATTACCTCCCACCCTGCAAATATACCTAGTCAACGAAGCATTTGTTTTCATTTCATAGAACGAAAGACGTGAATTGTACGCTGTAACCAGGGTTGTTCAAAAAACGTTCTTTTCATTTTAATTAAAACAAACAGTTTTTTTTTCAACAAAACGTGCTTTTTTCATTGAAACAGCGTTTAAAACATTAACAATTAAAAATCTGTTTAAAACGTGTTTCAAACATGTTTAAACACGCATTTTTCTTTTGAGTATACATATCCCGATAATTACAGCGATTTTGAAATTTGCAGGAATTCGTTGTTTTAAAGGGGTTAATTTGAGGCTTTTAACCACTCCCAGAGTAAGCATGAAGTAAAATTTCGAGTTTAGAAAAGCCTAAGAATTTGGATTGGCCGCGTAGCAAAGCTAAGCGGCCAATCCAAATTAGGCTTTTCTAAACTCGAAATTTTACTTCATGCGCCACGCTTAAAAACATTGATTTACAGTGAAGTTAAAAAAACACACACATACAACAGCGATTATAGGCAACCTAATATACGTTAGAGTTATTGGGTTGCCTATAATCACTGTTTTAAACAATTTGTTCAGCGCAGAATTTGACTCACGTTTTATTCACATCTACATATTAAATTGCTAAAGCTGTATATTTCAAACTTTGCGATATTTCAATGTTTTATACGTGTGGCGCATGAAGTAAAATTTCGAGTTTAGAAAAGCCTAATTTGGATTGGCCACTCCGCTTCGCTACGCGGCCAATCCAAATTTTCAGGCTTTTCTAAACTCGAAATTTTACTTCATGTTTAGTCTGGGAGTGGAAAACCGTCGTTTAAATATTCAAATTGAAATATTTAATAAAAAACAACGAATGTTGTAAAATGTACAGTATATGCATATGTATACCCAAACGAAAAAATCTTGTATTTAAAAATCACATTTACGCACACACAGTTGTGATATTTTATATTGTAATAAAATGTTATGTTCAATAATGTAATTTGAAATATCTTCAACAATTTGGCTAAAATTTAAAAATGTAAACAAAAAATTTTAATGAAGTAGTGTAAAATATAATTTAGCAAATTTAGGATAATTAAAAAACGTTTTAAACAAATTTAGCGTTTGAAACATGTTTTAAACAAATTTAAAACATGTTTAAAACATAACAGCCCTGGCTGTAACTGATAATTTTAACAGCCACCGTTCCTATAAATTTGTTTGTTATAACCGATGTGTTCGTTGTAAGCGACATTAATGCCTTTTTTGTATATGTTATTATACGGATCGACTATTTGGTTCTTTACATGGGCGCCCGCACATATGGGCAAGAGGAGATACTTGTCCTCCCCTGGAATTCTAATTTCCCATTTATTTATATGTATATATAATTGTTTATATTGCTTTTTATATTCTAGTTTGTTTTGACTTTGTATTATTATATTTTGCCCCCCCCCCTAAAAAAGACTGTGGGCGCATTTTGCTCCGCCCCCCATCTGAAAAATGTTCTGCGGGCGCCCATGGTTCTTTATATCGGATTGTACATTATAACCAATGTCATTATAAACGATTTTGACTGTACTTATTTTGTATTTTTTGTTTTTAAATTGAAATAAACAATATTTTATTATTATTATTACCGTGTTTGAATTAACTAAAATGTCAACCTTTATGATTTATGACATGATATTAAAAGCTTTCATATAGAGGTGTTTTGGTAATGCGTCTAGAAATCTCATTTATTTTCTATTTAATGGCAACTTTTCACCTCATCAATATTGATTCTGTAATATATTGATTAAATGCTTTCGTTTTTGATTTCAAACACGTTTCACCTCAAATTATGGGAAATTAGGTCATCTATCCGACCTAACCACTATCTAGAAGGCAATAATCAACCCCACATAAATAATTCAAGTCCAATTGATATGTCCTTTTTCTCCCTTGTAGGTCAACCCTAGTATGCCGTATAATCAAAAGCAGCGTTTTCACTTTCCTTTTGTCCTCCCCAGATTGCCACCCCCACGACCCTCGGATCTCGTTAAAAATGCATCGGGCCCGCTGCGAATCCAATCAACACATAATCGAAGGCTAAGCCAAAATTTTATTTTTATTTCCTGGAGGCAAACATTAGCAAAACGCCGCTTGAAATATTCAGCAAGAGTTGTATATAATTCAGGGTGTCAGTATGTCACGTCGGTGAGGCGAGTTGCCTAGCAACAGGCGCTTAGCCCGGCCTATTTTCGGGCTCTATTGATCCGACCCAGCTCTCCTTCACTTGGGGTTAAACACAGAGTTGGACTCGCCCCGGCGCCCCCCTTTTTATACGTATTCGCGCGCTCGCGACCTTGAAATCCCCACAAAAAGCGAAATTGCCGCGTGTTCTCGTTCACCTCCCTTCAATTTTTTATTATTATTCGCTTGAATATTTATAGATTGTATTGATAGCTTCATAGGGATACTTTGTGATTGAATGTGCGCGTATATAGGGTTTATCGTGTACAGTTTGGTTGGCTATATTGAAAAGAGAATAAAAACACATATTTTATTTATGGTTTCTTATTCTTATTTAGACCTCAATTATATGTATGGATCAACTATGTCTCAGAGTCATACTAGAGTGTTGTTATAAGTTTTCTTGTCAATTTCTAATTTGAAAATATGTTAAATAAACTTAACAGTCTGCTTTTAAATATCTTAAAAGCGACTTATAACAAAAAATTTTCAAAAGCAGTGTTACCACTTTCAAATAAATAATTGCCAACTTTATCAGTTGTTCTAAATCCTACCATATGATAATAATTAAAAAGACAGATACAATCTGCTTTAGTTTAGATGATTTATTTATACATGAGTAATAATCTTCATATTAAGCATAAAATAAGATATTAATAGCAGTTTACTTTTTATGACGATAGTCTTTTCTGCCAACAGAAAAAAAAAATCACCAGAACTCTTGACTGATATTGTTGTAAAGTTGGAATTAAAAGTATATTTATTGAATCACCTATTAAAGAAAATGCTGTTTTATCGAGTAAAAAAAATTAGGCTCTAAAAACAATATACAGGGTGTCCGTATTTGGACAGAATGTATGGAGATCTCAGCTATTTGAAGAGATAGAGAGTCAGTTAAGTTGGGGCAAAGTTTCGTATTTTACGGCCTAACAATAATCTGAAAACAATTTCAAAATATCTATTTTGTTTTCGAGCTATCAACAAAAAACTGTTTTTTTTAAATTTTTTAATTTTTTTATTTCAAAACTAAAAATCTGGACATTTAGAACTTTTACAACATACAGGCACTTTTTAATGAGGAATCTAGTAGCATATTTTTTTCAGATAAGTATACATTTACCCGGGGACCATAGCCAACTTATGTTTTTCTTATGGGAGCCATTTTTTATTTTTATATTTTTTGAAAGAATATTTTTTTCTGAACCTAGTGATGTATCACACTCATAATTCTTTTTAGATTTGATATTTAAAATTAGAATATTTCTTTTTTGCAAAGAGTGCCTTGGAAACAATGACGTTATATCTATTAATCAATAAAATATTGACAGCAGTCAATCATTGTTAGCAGTCAAAATTAATTAATAACTGTCAATCTTTTGTAATGGTAATAATAATAAGTATCGATTATCACACAAAACATAAAGTAAAAAAATGGTGATGTGTCCATCACAGCACTCTCCCCGTTTAAAATATGATGACTTAAATATCAACAGTATGGAAAAGTTGGACAAACTAAATTTATTCTACTTTTATTATAATACTCAATGACATTAGAACCGTAACACCAAGAAGGAATGATTTTTTTGAATTCATATTTTAGCAACAGAGTGACTATATTTAAAGCATACATTGATAACAATTTCAACCTTGTGCCTTTTATATTTATTGTGAAAAAAAAATATTTCACTTTTTCATTTTGGATAAAACTATTTATATGAGCTGTTTAGTACAGATGTTTTTAGTTTTCGTGTTTCCGTTGAGTGTGTTAAGCTTAAATAAAATGCCTCGAGTCCGAAGACGTCCACAATATCACCATTTGAGCGATTTTGACCGGGGTCGAGTTGTTGCTTATCGAGATGTCGGTATGTCCTATCGCGAAATTGCCCGCCGTATTGATTCCACTGCAGCAACTGTAATACGTGTGTATCAGGTATGGACAGAAGAAGGTAGAGGAGCAAGAAGAAGACCAATTGGTCAACCAAGGCGTACCACAGAACGTCAAGATCGGCGCTTAAGACAAATAGCCCTGCGAGACCGTTTCGCTACTACGCGTCAAATCGGTGATCAATGGATTGGAGAAGAAGGTAGGCCCGTTAGTATGCGAACCTTATATCGCCGCATTCAATCCTTTGGGCTTCTTTCGTACCGTCCAAGATTAGTGCTTCCTTTAACAGCGAGACACTGTCGCCAAAGGTTGGACTGGTGCAGAGAACGGCAGCATTGGCACGATGTCGTATTCAGCGATGAATCACGATTTTGTCTAGGCACGCATGATGGCCGTAGAAGGGTACGACGCTACCGTGGAGAACGACCTGATCTTAGGTTTGCTATTGAGAGGCATGTACACAGGACTGCTGGAGTAATGGTTTGGGGGGCTATTACTTATGGTAGTCGATCACCTCTTGTATTTATTCGAGGCAGTATGAAAGCTGCGCGTTATGTTGAAGACGTCATACGACCGACTTTGTTGCCTTATTTAGATGGCCGCCCAGACGTACTTTTTCAACAAGATAACGCACGTCCCCATATTGCTCGTCAAACTATGAACTTTCTTAATGAAGCTGGTGTTAATGTTTTGGCGTGGCCGCCCCGTTCGCCGGATTTAAATCCCATTGAACATGTGTGGGATATCATGGGAAGAAGAATATTCTCTTTGCACCATCCTCCACAGACTCTAGCACAGTTGATCGATGAAATTCAAGTTGCTTGGAACGAGATGCCTCAAGAAGACATCGACCATCTCATTTTGTCGATGCCCAGACGTCTACAGGAGTGTGTACAGCAAAGGGGTCGCCAAACACATTATTCATTTTTTTTAGATTGTTTTTTAATAAAATTTCTTGAAAATGTAATCATTTTATTCTTGATGTAAGACTACCATACTGGCAAAAAATCAAGTTAAAATAATAACTCCTTCTGGGTGTTACGCTTCTAATGTCATTGAGTATATTATTCCAAAACTATTCACCAAAAAAGTAATTCTTGAATTTTTAGCTACATCTCAATAAATATTGATTACCATCACTTCAAAGCGTTATATACTTTTAAATTTACTGTAAATCAGTGGTTTATACGCGTGGCGCATGAAGTAAAATTTAGAGTTTAGAAAAGCCCCGTGAAAATTCTCTACGCGGGGCTTTTCTAAACTCGAAATTTTACTTCATGCTTAGTCTGGGAGTGGAAAACACTCGTTAGTTTAAAATACATCACAATTGTTAAAATATGTATCGTATTAGTATTATAAACATTAAAAGTGCGATTCTTTTCGCAATCTACAACAAGTTAGTCTTACAAAGACTATATCAAACACTCATTGAAACAACTACTTCCCGGGCTAATACCCCGACGGACATTGAATTATACAACAAGTGTTTGCTGTTACATACAGTAACCTACTGCAAATGTAACAATTTGGGTCAAATTATTTAGGCCATCTATAGACGCGTTTCGAGATTTATCTCTCATCAGTATAGCTTTGCCATTCCCTCTAAACAATTTGACACCTTAGACTGGCGGTCACGTTACCGTTCAAACATAAGTATAAATGAAATTGCCAATTCTTGGTTGCAGAATACTTCAAACATTAAAAGTGCGATTCTTTTCGCAATCTACAACAAGTTAGTCTTACAAAGACTATATCAAACACTCATTGAAACAACTACTTTCCGGGCTAATACCCCGACGGACATTGAATTATACAACAAGTGTTTGCTGTTACATACAGTAACCTACTGCAAATGTAACAATTTGGGTCAAATTATTTAGGCCATCTATAGACGCGTTTCGAGATTTATCTCTCATCAGTATAGCTTTGCCATTCCCTCTAAACAATTTGACACCTTAGACTGGCGGTCACGTTACCGTTCAAACATAAGTATAAATGAAATTGCCAATTCTTGGTTGCAGAATACTTCAAACATTAAAAGTGCGATTCTTTTCGCAATCTACAACAAGTTAGTCTTACAAAGACTATATCAAACACTCATTAAAACAACTACTTCCCGGGCTAATACCCCGACGGACATTGAATTATACAACAAGTGTTTGCATTCAATGTCCGTCGGGGTATTAGCCCGGGAAGTAGTTGTTTTAATGAGTGTTTGATATAGTCTTTGTAAGACTAACTTGTTGTAGATTGCGAAAAGAATCGCACTTTTAATGTTTGAAGTATTCTGCAACCAAGAATTGGCAATTTCATTTATACGTATTAGTATTATGTCATTAAATCACTATATTGACTGTATTTGATATAGTGATTTAAGTGACTTACAATCATAACATCACAATAGCCGAAATATAGTCCATAGAGAGATATAATCAGACAAAATCCTAGCCAATCAAGCCACTTACAGTCACATTAGTCAAAACACGGTCAATAAAGATATAATAAGACACAATCTTATGATGGTCCAAAGACATTCAAGCAATTTATTAAGATTCAAAATGTCACACCAGTATTTCGTTTATAAACAAATACATTTTCTATTAGTACAGTAATTAATCAGCTAGATGTCCGTCTTCAGGGGTGATTTGTAAGCAAATGAGTGAGTTACTCAACTGTTTCCAAGGCACTTTTTACAAAAAACAAAAGATTAACATTTTACATATAAAACGTACAATAATCTATAAGTGTGGTACATCATTGAATTTAGAAAAACATATTCTTCCAAAAAATATAAAAATCCAAAATGGCGCCCATACGAAAAATAAAAATTGGCTATGGTCCCTAGATAAATGTTATAGTTATCTTAAAATAAAATATGTTACTAGATTTCTCGTTAAAAATTCAATAGTTTTTGAATAAAAACAGAAAAAACAATCCGTTTTTTGGCAATATCTTAAAAACAAAAAAATATATTTCAAATTTGTTTTTAGATTATTAACGGGCCCTAAAATACGCAACTTTGCCTCAATTAACTAAGTCTCTTTCTCTTGAAATATTCGATATCCCCATACATTCTGTTGAAATACCCTGTAGAGTTTGGCGAATATTAAGTTGGAAAGAGAAGTGTGTTTATTAAAAAACTCATAAAAGTGTGTTTTTTTATTTATTAAATTCGCAGGATAACAAATCCTATAATTATTGATATTATCTTTTCCAGAAGATCTGCAGAGATGTTTTTGGTGTTCTTACAAAAATTGAAACGATTTTAATCAATAAATAAGCTTTAAATCGGTATTCTTATTTGAAAATTGTGTTCTTGGTGAATAAAAAAGTGTATATAAAATTATACAAAAAAATTTTCCCACAAGAAAAATACATTGTGACTTTTTTCAGAATAAAAAACAATTAAAAATTAGTTCGAATTCGGATAGTTCGAATTTTTGTCGATTTTTATCGTATCAAAAATATGGTAAAAAAAGCAGGAACAGAAGATAAACTTACCAATACTAAAATAGTTATTTAGGTAACTAGTGTGTGAAGTAGGGCTTTTGGGCATGTTTGCAAGTTCAGGGCACGAGCCGTTAGGCAGATCGCAAAGAGTAGCCAAAACTCTGTCACAAACAAGCTACAAGTTACAACATTTTATCTACGAGCCGTATTTTCTAAAATATGCATTAAATTAATCTATTGGCATACATTTTTAATCATCAATCAAACATATGTAAATAAATACAATGCTTATTAAACAAAGTTTGTTTTGAATTTCTGAAAACCGTTTAGTTGAGACCAGAATCGCGCAGCCTCATTGGCGCTGTGATCATGATAATAATATTAATAATAATAACAATATTTATTCCCAACAGATAATTACATCTTACAAGAAAATATTACAAGTTGATAATATTTGTAACTTGCTAAAATATAAAATATAAAAAAATAAAAATAATGCAACAATTAATGGAGATACATATAATTGCAATCACACTTACATGTTAATAAAGGTACATTCTTGAGCCTTGATTTTGAATTCAGAAAAAACTGCAAATATATCCATATCATATTTGGTGATACTTGTGGATCATTTTTGTAATAGGGGAATAGTTGTGGTGGTTAGAATAGGGTGTAGAGAAGGAAAAGGTTGGGCAGTTTCTAGCATTCGATCGTGGTACATGAAACGACAATTTTTCCAGTAAATGGATGTCATCTATTTGATTATGTAGGATTTTATACAAAGTGAAAACAATAATAAGATTATGATTATCGGCAACAGATACCATATTAAATTCTGAAAGCAAATTGTCGTAAGGGTAACCGCGAGCAGGATAGTCGCTATGTCTTTTTAAGAATACATATTTCATAAACCTTCGCTGCACAGATTCAACATGCCGGATGTAGAGCTGTTTGTGGGGGCTCCATAAGGGTGTACAATAATTGAGTCTACTTTTAACTAAAGAATTAAATAATAGGGTCAAATTTTCTTGATCCTTAAAGTCCCTAGTTGTTCGGACAATGAAACTAATCTGTCTGCTGCATTTTTGTGTTATGTTGAGAATGTGTGCATTAAATGTTAGCTTGTTATCAAAAAGTACTCCCAGGTCGACAACTTCATTGACACGACTAATTACAGCATCAGCAACACTATAGTCGTATAGAACGGAGTGTATAAGACAATATTGAACACTTGGTGGAATTTAAACAAAGTCTATTGTCCTTACACCAGGTATTTAGCCTGTTAAGGTTATGCTGTAATATATTACAATCCTCTGGGCAAGTCACAGTTTTATACAGTTTTATATTATCAGCATAGATAAGCACATCACAATTAAGTACATTAACCACATCGTTAATGAACAAACAGAGCAACAGAGGACCCAAGTTAAATCCCTGAGGAACACCGTTTTCAGCAAGGTAGTTACATGATTTGTGTCCTCTCACCTGAACATACTGGGATCTGTTAACGAGGTATGAGGCTATTACGTTAATGATACATTCCGGCAAATCAAACAAGTGCAGTTTGGTAATACGATCAAATGCTTTTGATAGGTCTGTGTATATTACATCAGTTTGTAGCCTTTGGTCCATATTACAGGAGATATACTGAGTGACATTAATTAAGTTGGTCATGGTTCATCTGTTCGGTATAAACCCATGCTGTTTAGGAGAGAAGTCAGACTTAACCGAATTATAGATGTAATCTGTTAATATACGTTCAAATCCTTTGGAAAAGTTAAATAATAACTAAATTGGTCTATAATTCGTTACATCCGACCTATCACCCTTTTTAAATACAGGGATTACATTTACTGATTTCCATTATTCAAAATATTATTGAAGATATAAGTTAAAGGTTTCGCCAATATGACCGCGGTATCCTTTGCAAAAAAATAATGGGATGTTGTCTATGCCCATGGTGGATTTATTCTTTGCTCGCCTCAATTCCGCCATAATCATTTCTTCGGAGAAACTAATTTGTCCCATATAGGACATAGTAGCTGTAATTTTACAGAGTATTTGGCCATCTTTGTAATTTCGAACGAAGTAATCAGCAAAGGCGTCCACAATCTGAGAACCTTCTTCCAGAGTACCTCCCTGCCAAAGCATAACTGAGGGAACACTATCTTGATTTCTTCTGTCGGTAACAAAATCCCAAAATTCGGTCGTATCCCTAAAGAGCTGCCTTTCTGAAGATTCGATATAGTTTATATATGCAGTATGTATACTCCTTTTAAGTTGAGACTCAGCTTTTCTGAATTCGTGCTTCGATTTATCTGTTCTGTGTGAACGGTAGGCTTTGATAGAATATGAATAAGTCATTATTTCAGTATTTATTTATTTATATTTAGTTAATATTTTTAATTATTATTAATTTCACTGATATTTGCTATGATTTAGATATTCTGCTACAATTTACATTTTAGATAGATGTGCGATTATGTTTTATCAGTGGTCCATGAATGAATAATTAAATCTGTTTAAGAAAGTCCCATTTAAAATGCATTGGCCATTTTAACACTCGTGCTAAAAAGTAGAGCTTCGCGCATATTAATCGATGCATAAATGAAGCTTTTTGGCGAGGTCGTAGATAAAAGTGTTTTAACAAGTAACTCTCATTTAAAATGCATTGGTCGTTTTTAAGCACTAGTGCTGAAAAATAGAGCTTCACGCATATTAATCGATGCATAAATAAAGCTTTTCTGCCGAGGTCGTAGATGAACAATATTAGCTACTTATTTTTTTCCTCAGAAGTTATTTTGGCTCGACTTTATTTTACACCCCGTGGAATAACATGCATTATGATATAGATTCACACTGTATTGACGTATATCACCAATTAAAATCAATAAATTCACTACGGAAATGATTAAAGTTCACTTTTTTCAACTTTGAAATTTTGACTAGAAACCTTTATAAAACCTCACTGATTACTGTTAACCATTGCAATCTTTACTGGAGACATTGGGGAAGTCGAAAGATGTTTGTTAAAGACTTCAATCTAACTTCAACTTAAAGTTAGATTCAACCGGATGACGATTATAACAGCACATTACACTTGGACTCATATGGATTTATAGTATAACTAACGTAAATTAATACACTCTTCCAAATTTATTTGGGCTGAATTCTAGTTTGTATCAACGGCTATATTTCGCCGAAAAAAATGTTTGCTCACGTTAAATATTCCACATACTTCTAGGTTAGGTTAGGTTAGGAGAAAGGTTTGCAATAGAATAAATTGCGTAAATCTCTTTGCGCACGATGATTATCTTACATACTGCTAGGACTCAATATTTTACTAAGCATGAAATAAAATTTCGAGTTTAGAAAGGCCTGAAAATTTGGATTGGCCGCGTAGCGAAGCGGAGCGGTCAATCCAAATTAGGCTTCTCTAAACTCCAAATTTTACTTCATGCGCCACACGTATTAAATACTGCAATATCGTAAAGTTTAAAATATACGGCTTTAGCAATCTAATATATAGATGTGAATAAAACGTAATTCAAATTCTGCGCTGAACAAATTGTTTAAAACAGTGATTATAGGCAACCCAATAACTCTAACGTATGTTAGGTTGCCTATAATTGTTGTTGTATGTGTGTGTTTTTGAACTTCACTGTGAATCAGTGTTTTTAAGCGTGGCGCATGAAGTAAAATTTCGAGTTTAGAAAAGCCTAATTTGGATTGTTCGCTCCACTTCGCTACGCGGCCAATCCAAATTCTTAGGCTTTTCTAAACTGGAAATTTTACTTCATGCTTAACACTCGTTAAAAGCCCCAAATTAACCGTTTTTAAACAACGAACGAATGAAAAAAACCCGTTTTGTTAAAAAAACTGTTTGTTTCAATTAAAATGAAAAAAAACCGTTTTTTCAACAACCCTGATGCATACTACTCATTCGACATAGTTTCTATATATTCAATCTATTCCATCTTATGAATGATAAATAAATGCTATGATAATGCAATAACAACAAATCAATCGTTTTTTCGCAATAATCAAGTACTCAAAAGGCGTGTTGAATAAAATATTGCAAACTGCAAACAAAACAATGGATTGATATGTCGGTTGTGTCCAGTTCTATTAGAGTCAATAAAATGAGTACAATCTAATATATTTCTGCGCTTGTTGGCGTGTATGTCTGATTCAGTGAACTGTTAAACTTAACGAATATTTTATTCTCAACTTCAAGTGGATTTATTATTTCTTATCTATAATATAAACCCACTTGTAATACGAGTATGATACTTGCGGATAATAATCATGCTATTTTTAACGTTTATCTTACGAAATCTGCCCAATTGTTTTTAACTAATAAATGGATTTTGGAGTGTGTTTTGCGAACAATGGGGGATTTTCGGGGTACATACCTGATACTTCATACTAACAATAATATAGTATACAATAGGGTGGGTCGATTGTTTTTCAAAGAGTGAGTCTCATTTTTTCTGATTCTACGTTCAATTCTAAGAAAAAAAGTCCATAGGACTATGGGTCTACGGTGAATGTCGAGCCGCATTAATTTTAATTGAAGATTTTACTGCTGCTGGCTGTAATATTTATTTGTATTTCAGTTTTGATTTGAAATATTTCCTATTTTTATTTATAAGTTGGGTTTTTTCTATGGAGAATTCGATTTTGATGTTTATTTTTGTCTTAGGCATCCCACCAGGGGGCGCTGCAAACTATTTTACATATATTTTGACCATTTTAAGGAATAAGTTTATTCAAACGTTTCAAATACATTATTTAATTATTTTAATTATTATGAAAATCTTATAAAAACGAAGAAGAGCTGCAGTAAAATCTTCAAATAAAATTGTTTTGGCTCGAAATTCACCGTAGGCCTCTGATCTCATGGACTGTTTTTTCTTATAATTAAACGTAGAATCAGAAAAAATTAGACTCACTCTTTGAAAAAAAAAAGTCCCACAAATCGACCCGCCCTAAATTGTTTACACTAAGCAATCGATGTGTTAACATTAAGTTGCATTACAATCTGATGTTCCTGACAGACAATATGTTTGTATAGTATGTTGCTAAGATCATTAACAAATAGCAGCAGTATTTGGAACATTTATACACTGGCGAAAGAAATTAACGCATCACATTAATTTTTTTAATTTAAAAATAAAGTTTTGATGTTTAAAAACAAAAAAAAATAACAACAAAACCAACTGAACTATAATAATGATTTTCAAGACATTTTCTTTCATTAATGACTAAAATAATGTCATAAAGAAAAAGAGGAAAAAAGTTAACATGTGATTATAAGACTTAATATCTAGTGTTTCCTCCTCTTGCTCGAATAACTGCCTGACAGCGACGGCTCATACTGTTAATTAATGATCCAATTTCATCCTGGTTAATATCTTCCCAAATTTCCTGCAATCTTTGTCCAAGCTCTTGTTGATTGCTTGGACGCCGAGGAAGTGCTCTAAGGCGTCTGCCCATCGCGTCCCATAGGTGTTCGATCGGATTAAGATCGGGACTTCTGGCTGGCCATTGCATTGTGTTGATACCCACTAGGTCAAGATACTGTTGTAGAATTCGGGCACTGTGTGGTTTTGCATTGTCATGCATAAACAGGAAATCGTTTCCTCCAAAGGGAGCAAAAGGCATTACGGATGGTTCTAAAATGTTTGCAATACAAGACGCTGCCGTGATGCTTCCTCTTGGTATGACCACCAACTCCGTACGAGCCTCTACATAACATTAGCCCAATCGGCCTGTAACCAGTTTACATGTTCTTGCGCAAATGTTAACCTGGCTCTGCGATGGTCTGCGGTTAATTGTAGTCCTTTTGCCGCTGTTTTCGGAGTTAAATTTAAACCACGTAACCTTTTTCTGATGGTAACGGAACTTACATGAACATTGTGGATCTCTGCGAGCATATTTTGTAGCCTAGGAGCCGTAATAAACCGTTCGCGTAACGTCTGCATCATTAAAAAACCTTCTTGAGTATGCCTGAGTTTCCCGATGTCTCTTCAAGACACGGGATACGGTCGATTGATTAACACCAAGACGCTGACTGATGTAACGCTGACTCCTACCTCCTTCTTTAAGTGTAACCACAATCACAGCTTCTTCACTGCTTAAATTAAGATTCGGACGTCTATCCATATTCATTCTTCACTATTTAGCACTTAATTTTAACAATTACTTGAAATCAAACTCAAAAAGAAATTTTATATGAACCTTTCTTACAGTCAGAATAATGAAAAGTGCTTCATTTTATTTATTGACAGAAAACCATGAGAACAAAAAACAAAACACAACATGTAAAACAGCATGCTTGATAAGATTTCTTATTGTAAAAATATGTTTGTGTTCAAAGAAAACTCGATTCCAAGATATCAAAAAAATCACAAATGATGCGTTAATTTCTTTCGCCAGTGTATAAACTTTTTCCTTAAACATGATAACAGTTCTTCATTTAAAGTTAAACATAAAACTTATTGTACAGAGTGCAGCATTTTCGATAGTATTTTCCGTAAAGTTCCATTTTTTATAAATGAAATAACTTCTTTATTTAAAAAGATATTGACATGCGGTAAAAACTGTATTATGCACTTTTTCAAGTAGAATACGCTGACCAAATTTTTGGAAAGATTACAAAAACTGCAATCGACTGAAGTCAAGGCGTTCTATGATTTGTATTTAAAATAATACAACTGTATGTCATGTCTCATAAAAGTTAAACTTTAAACAAAGTCTTATAGATCTGTAGTGGCGTAGACAGTGGATATAATTTAAAAAATACATGATTTGTAATAATATACAGGGCAATTCACGACTTGTTCCCGCCACTTAAGGGGTGTATTCAAGAGGGTATTTTAAGCAAAAAAGTTCCTATTAACACGGGTCCGATTCTCAAAAATAAGCGAGTTATGAAAAACTTTTGAATTTTCTTTTGTTTTTTAATATTTACACTACATTTAATTTTTTAACGACCCAATTGCCCGAAAATAATTGAAAGTTCTCGAAAATGTTTTTGCCGACACGGGACGGCAAAAAATGCAAATAAGGCACTTTATCCTGCACACAAACAGACCTAAGCAGTCTATACGTCAAAAGTGATGTAATAACATTCGCCGCCGCTGCGAACATTATCAAAGATAGCCATGCGCGATGCGAAACTACCAAAATATAAAGTTTCCCATAACTCACTTATTTTTGAGAATCGGACAAGTCTTTATATAAACTTTTTTACTTGAAATGACCTCTAGAACTCACTCCGTAAGTGGCGGGAAAAAGTCGTGAATCACCCTGTATAGAATAATCGTTATAATAATGAATAAAATAATCGATATAATTCATATAATAATTTATATTCAAGAATCGATTACATCTCGATTATATAGTATACAATTTTTCAGCTTGACACTGCATGAAATAACTTTGGGGCGTTCTATATTTAAAACGTAGAAAAAAAAAACAGGAACAATCTGCTGAACATTTATAAAGGATGTGGAATTTGAGTACCTATTTAAATTATTTATAGAAATAATTTTCTTTTAAGTGTATATGTACATATTCCGATGCATGCGCTGTAAAATTTCCTGCATTCATTGCTTTTTGTTTAACCGTTCAACCACTCCTAGATTAAGCATGAAGTAAAATTTCGAGTTTAGAAAAGCCTTAAAATTTGGTTTGGTCGCTCCGCGATGCATGCGCTGTACAATTTCCGGCATTCATTGCTTTTTTTTTAACCGTTCAATTTGAAGTTATGAACGACTATCTCCACTCCTAGATTAAGCATAAAGTAAAATTTCGAGTTTAGAAAAGCCAAATTTTGAGGCTTTTCTAAACTCGAAGTTTGGTCGCTTTTTTTAATGTAAATTAAATTAAATAAAAATTATTTTATTTTTTTACAAAATTTAGTAGAATTTGAGCTCATGCAAATTAGTTCCGTGCTGATGGATGAATTTTATGCTTGTATAAAATAAAAACTTACGCATTCTTTTCATATTTTTGATAAATTCACAAAAACCTGAGGTTTCAGTAATTTTTTACGATTTTTTAAACGCAAAATATGTATTCGGTTTTTACAATTTTTATATAATTTTAGTCAAATTTAATCTCCTGTAAATTATTTTCGATTTGAGCAATTTTATGGATGCTGACATGACATTAAAGCCTGTTTTTCGCTTCATGTTTTTTGAAAATTTTATAAAAACCTGAAGTGTCAGTATTTTTTTATGATTTTAACAATTTTTTTTTAACAATAATTTACAGTTTTTCCAATTTTCATATAGTTTTAGTCACATTTAATCCCCTGTAAATTATTTTCCAGTTGAGGAATATTATTTATGCTAAAATGACAGTTAAGCCCGTTTTCTCGCTTCATATTTCCTGAAAATTGCAGATATTTTAGATATTTTAATAATCCACTAATTTGATGATCGTATTTCAATTTACTTCATTATTCATTTATTTAATTTGATGATCGCATTGCAGTTCACTTCTTGATTACCTAAAAATGAAGAAAAATTTCGAAATTAGAAAGCCTGAAAATTTCGATTTGCCAGGGCGAGCGAGCGAAGCCAGTCGCGCCCCGGCAAATCCAAATGTTCAGGCTTTTCTAAACTCGAAATGTTACTTCATGCGCTACGCGTATAAAACACTGAAATATTGTGCTGTTTAAATAAAATATATCACTTATATTTTTGATTGGCACTTAAATAAACTTTAAAACTGTTTATTTCATCTAAATTGTATATACAGGGTGTAGTTTTGCAGGGGGGGCATAAAATTCAAGTTACGCCACTGAATATACAACTTAATAATCGCATGTGTTTACCTCTAGGAGAGGCACTTTTCAACCTAGCCTCCCCCTGGCTACGACTCTGGGATGAACTCAATTCAAAATAACTTTTGCTATTACTTTATCACTTTTTAACCCAGTTCAGAGATATTTTGTATGCATCGGTCTCCTTTAACGACATTTACCTTAGGATTGACGCTATTTCAGAGTAAAATTAGAATTTATATAACTTCCGTAAATATTCGATTCGAGGTGCCGAAAACATGAATCTCGGTCGGAGATTCCAGCGGAGCACGGGAATTTCTCTCTTTGTTCGAATTCGGGACGGTTAGCAGTAAAAAGCGGCGAATCCGAGCGAGGACGCGATTGGCTGTGGCTTTCGGGTCGCCCTCGATTGGGAATCGTTAGTGTTGGTGTGGGGCCCGCATCGAGAAGTATTTATGCGCCCTCGGGGCCTTCCATTCCGTTCCATCATCGTACCCCAATTTGCATACTTAATGCAAAACTGTATTAGCAGATAATATAACATAGATGCCGGAGACTAAATTCACTAACTTGGTCTCCCTTATATATATACATGTATATACACATATATTTAATACACATCTAATGCTATTAGTTTTCCTCGTCTGCTGAACAGTGAAATTTCTGGGGATTTCGGCGGAATAATAGAATCGGTGTTAATTATTAGATGATTAAAGATTATTTCGGTGCTAAATGTATTGAATGTTTAATTTAGTAGATAAAGGGCGCCATGGAAAGTCGAACTTTGTGATTAGAGGTGGAAAAAGGACGCGCTGGACGCCATAACTCGTATAGTGAGCAACCGTAATTTCCCAGGCAGTGGGCTGGGGCAGCTTGACGTCATACTGGCCTTAGTTACAGTCAGGGTTGTTATGTTTAAAACCCTTTGTTTTAAAACAGTGTTTTAAACATGTTTAAAAACAGCCGTCGTGTTTTATACGGTTTTGTTTTAAATATGTTTTAAATCTTAAACTTGTTTAAAACATGTTTTAAACGTTAACTTTGTTTAAAACGTTTTTTAATATCTTAAATTTGCTAAATTATATTATTAAGATTTTTTGTTGACATTTTAAAATGTTTGAAGATATTCAAATTACATTATTAAACTTAACATTTTATTACAATAAAATATCACAACTGTGTGTGCATTAATATGATTTTTAAATATAGGGAATTTTTCTTCCAGGTATACGTATGCATACACTGTTAATTTTACAACATTCGTTGCTTTTTTTAAAAGATTTCAATTTGAATCTCTAAACGAGGGTTTTCCACTCCCAGACTAAGCATGAAGTAAAATTTCGAGTTTAGAAAAGCCTGAAAATTTGGATTGGCCGCGTAGCGAAGCGGAGCGGCCAATCCAAATTAGGCTTTTCTAAACTCTAAATTTTACTTCATGCGCCACACGTATAAAACACTGAAATATCGTAAAGTTTAAAATATACGGCTTTAGCAATCCAATATGTAGATGTGAATAAAACGTAAGTCAAATTCTGCCCTGAACAAATTGTTTAAAACAGTGATTATAGGCAACCTAATAACTCTAACGTATATTAGGTTGCCTAAAATTGTTGTTGTATGTGTGTGTTTTTGAACTTCACTGTGAATCGGTGTTTTTAAGCGTGGCGCATGAAGTAAAATTTCGAGTTCAGAAAAGCCTGATTTGGATTGGCCGCCCCGCTTCGCTACGCGGCCAATCCAAATTCTTAGGCTTTTCTAAACTCAAAATTTTACTTTATGCTTAGTCTGGGAGTGGAAAACACTAGGTAAAAGACCTAAATTAACCGCTTTGGAACAACGAATTCCCGCAAATTTAAAAAAACGCTGTAATTATCGGAATATGTATACTCAAAAGAAAAATGCCCTATATGTTCTGTTTTAAAGACGTTTTAAACGTTTTTTTAACATGTTTTAAACACGTTTTAAACATTTTTATAACCGTTAATGTTTTAAACGCTGTTTCAATGAAAAAAACACGTTTTGTAAAATAAAAACTGTTTGATTTTATTAAAATGAAAGAAACACGTTTTTTTAACAACCCTGGTTGCAGTGTTGGGAATTGAAGAAAATAGATTTTCCCTCAGGATAATGTAAAATATCCCTATTTTAGACAGAAAATTCCTCCCACTTTTACTCGTATGTGGGGTCGATCATGAAATACCTTTTATATATTTATTTTTCACGAAGTAAAATTAGGCAGCGGTTTACAAATCATGTTACAAGTAATATTACCATAAATATTTACAAAATAATCTTACCACGAGGAAACTTAATAGGTAAAAATTTAGCGCAACAGAAGTGCAGCTGATCTTCCATTCAACCTATAAATTATCTGGACTAATGTGATGAGTTTAATATAATAAAAAAATATATATAATAAAATCAGAACCAAAAATTTAATAAACGAGTAATATAATATTTTAAATTATCTTTCCTTCCTGAGCTTAATAAATGAAACGTAGGATTATAGCAAAAAAAAATGGTGATGTGTCCATCATCACTGTCATTTAAACCAGTGGTCTCCCGGCCCGCGGGGCAAATCCGGCCCGCGACTTGCATGAATCCGGCCCGCGATTGTTTGTAATTTTTTTTGTAAATGTCATATTTTTAAATATTGTAACAATTGTTCCTTAAATTTTTCATAATTTTATAAAATTAATCGGATCTTGGCCGACTTTATTATGTAGAATTGTATTTGTGGCCCGCGAAGAAGATAGTTTGGAGACCCAGGATTTAAACAATGAATAATTGACATAATAAACTTATTTTACTTGTCAATTGGTTAAAACGATTTCTCATTAAATCAGCGTTTTCCACGTGTGGCGCATGAAGTAAAATTTCGAGTTTAGAAAAGCCTGAAAATTTGGTTTGGTCGCTCCGCGCTTCGCGCTACGCGACCAAACCAAATTTTCAGGCTTTTCTAAACTCGAAATTTTACTTCATGCTCAATCAAGGAATGGAAGACACTCGTTTCATTATTAAAACAATTATTAATAGACATAATACATTTATTGCTGTTTTATTAACGGTGAACGTTCTATGACGTTAAAACAAAATATTAATTTTGATACAAGTTAAAGAAGAAGCAGTCGTTTTTTGTGCTAGACGCCAAAAGACAATTCACAGTCGATAATAATAATAATAATATATTTTATTTTTGTCCACAAGTACACAAGTCTATACAAAAGATACAATATTACATTTAATATTTAAATTTAAGAAAGAAATCATCTAGCGAATAAAACACATTTTCTATAAACATTAATTTAATTTCATACTTAAAATTACTCTATTAAAACGGCTTAACGTTAAAATGCCATAATAGAAAAAATTCAGTCGACTAAGAAACTTACATTCAAAATGTACAATAGTTATTAATTGATAAAATACTATCACAGTTGATTGACAGTAATGTCACAATAATCAAGCTCATTGAATTATATCAGCTAAACTCTAAATGTCATGGTAATCAAAAGACAGGTTAGGCTAGAAAAATAACGTTTCTTTCGTTTAACTCGGCGGGTTTGAAATTAACTGAAACTAACTTATATACAGGGTGAGTCACTACGCGGAAATCGGTCTATAGTGGGCGTATCGTTGAAAATAGCAAAAAAGTTTGAAAGAAAAGTTGTTCAGAATCAAGTTTTTCATAACCCAAAATTATTGCTAAATATGGCGGCCTTGCGGTTATACCGGAAGTAAACACTAACTTCCTTATTTTAAATAGAACACCCTATATATTTTTACATTTTTCGATTGCCCGTTAAAAATAAACATGAGTTTATTCACACAACATTAGGTCTCAGTTGAACCGTTTTCGAGTTATTTCATTTTTTTTTATAAATTTGACGTTTTCAGAGCTCGACGCTATTAACAATATCTTCAAAACGAAATATGTCAGAGTTGTGCGGCTTACGGTTTTGGAACGGGAAAAAATTTAGTATTTGTTTAAGTTTTTGCCATTAGTCAGATTTTCTAAACTGAACCGAGTCCGTCGACGGTATTCTTCAGTATTTCAAACATGCATAACTTCATTTTTTTAAATGGAACCATCTATCTTGTGACACTTTATCTGATGCGAAATTAAATTTCCTTTAATAAATAAAATAAAAAAGAAATTTAATTTCGCATCAGATAAAGTGTCGCAAGATAGATGGTTCCATTTAAAAAAATGAAGTTATGCATGTTTGATATACTGAAGAATACCGTCGACGGACTCGGTTCAAACAAAACAAATACATTCCTTCCCGAATCCAAAACCGTAAGCCGCACAACTCTTTCGTTTTGATGATATTGTTAATGGCGTCGAGCACTGAAATCGTCAAATTTATCAAAAAAAATGAAATAACTCGAAAACGGTTCAACTGAGACCCAATGTTGTGTGAATAAACCCATGTTTATTTTTAACGGGCAATCCAAAAATGTAAACATATATAGGGTGTTCTATTTAAAATAATTTTAGCAATAATTTTGGATCATGAAAAACTTGATTCTGAACAACTTTTATTTGAAACTCTTTTTTGCTATTTTTAACGATACGCCCACTTTAGACCGATTTCCGCTTAGTGACTCACCCTGTATATATAACCAGGGCCCAAAATATATATATTATAAGATATCTATCACGATATTCATCATGATATGTATCGTTATTTATAAACTAGGATATTTATCGTGGATGTTTATGGAATGCATAAAACCATCAAATTGCACGTTGCCGGGTATTCCCCATGTTTCTCGAATATTCCCAGTTGCAGTATTTTTAATTAATGAATTGATAACAATTAATGCAACAACAGCAGGACTCGATAGATATTTTTGATTGTTTGGCTTGGTGCAATCGAATGTAAAAAACAGATTGGGGAATTAGAAAGCCGCTAAACTTGTCTTTTATTTAAATTTTAAATTGTGAAGATTTTCCTAGAAATTGCAATTTAAACAGGATTTGGAAAGATGCTCCTATTCCTAAATCAATCATTATGGATTTTTTCGATGATGAGCCATTCATTAAAGAAATATGCTAAGATAGTTCAGTGTTTTTGCAATTTAAAAGCAGATTAAATGTTACATTTTTCACTATTTTTAAACCAACTATGTTTTTTTTGTAATAAATAAAAATAAAATAAATAAAGCATGTGTATTATACAGACATTTTTTTAAGAATAATGCATTCTAAGGAAATTTTCCGACATTCGTCGTTTTCAAAAAGAGTTCAATATAAAGCTTTAAAGGAGTGTTATCTACTCCCAGACTAAGCATGAAGTAAAATTTCGAGTTTAGAAAAGCCTGGGAATTTGGTTTGGTCGCTCCGCGAAGCGGAGCGACCAAACCAAATTCCCAGGCTTTTCTAAACTCGAAATTTTACTTCATGCGCCACGCGTATAAAACATTGATTTGATGTGGAGTTTTGAATATACGTGTTAAGCATACTGCTTTAGTAGAATATTTAGAACTTCACTTGATATCAGAGTTTTATACGCATTTATACATTTAGTAGTTATGTATCCAAACTTTTAGCCTATACTAGACATTATAAACTACTTCACGTCAAAAGAATATTACAGGGAGAAAAAATTAAATATTGGGTGAGGTTCGGAATTCGCTCTGGATTATGAATATCGGGTTCTTGCCAGGGTTGCGAAAAAAAGGTTTTTTCAATTTAATTAAAACAAACAGTTCTTTTTACAAAACTTGTTTTTTTTTTCATTAAAACAGCGTTTAAAATATTAACAATTAAAAACATGTATGAAACGTGCTTAAAACATGTTCAAAACACGTTTAAACGTGTTTAACACATGTTTAAAACACGTTAATGTTGTGTTTTAAAAAAAATGTGAAAAATTTCTAAAGCGTCAGATTTTCATAAAATTTTCAGGGATCGCTGGAGAAAAGAATGCGTTTTACTGACACGTAGAAATAAAAACAACTTGTCATCTAACCTAACTTAACAACTCGTCTAATCTAGCTTGACAACCCGTCATCTAACCTAATCTAACGTTATTACATTTTAAACGAAAAAAATGCTCCTAAAAAAACTGTTCTAAACTGTCATAGTTGGCCAAAATTGTTTTCCACGCCGATCAAATTATGCCAAATAAAAAAAAAACAATCATTTTATTCACATGAATTGTCTTTTTTTGCATAATTTGATATTTTCAACAGTGCATGACAATGTATGTCATTTTATTTACATAAATTGTCGTGTTTTTTTTTTGCATAATTTGATATTTTCAACACTGCATGACAATGTATGTCAATAGTCAGAAAGAGAGTTATATGCCGAGAATGTTAATCAATTTTCGATATAAATGTCAAATTACTTCATTACATGTCAATAATTATCATTTTAAATTTTTAGATTTTACTGTCATGTATTTAACATAGAATGGGATCTTCCATGGTAAAAATGTCAATACATTAAAGTCAAAAATCGTATAACTCGAAAGCTAGTCGAGCTACAGAAAAGTCTAATATATGGATTTCAAGTATTTTGATGAGATCTACAACTCAAACGTTTAAACAGACCGCAGATTTAATGACAAAATCCTATCATACTTATAGTAGATAAGTATAAATGAAATTGCCAATTCTTGGTTGCAGAATACTTCAAACATTAAAAGTGCGATTCTTTTCGCAATCTACAACAAGTTAGTCTTACAAAGACCATATCAAACACTCATTGAAACAACTACTTCCCGGGCTAATACCCCGACGGACATTGAATTATACAACAAGTGTTTGCTGTTACATACAGTAACCTACTGCAAATGTAACAATTTGGGTCAAATTATTCAGGCCATCTATAGACGCGTTTCGAGATGTATCTCTCATCAGTATAGCTTTGCCATTCCCTCTAAACAATTTGACACCTTAGACTGGCGGTCACGTTACCGTTCAAACATAAGTATAAATGAAATTGCCAATTCTTGGTTGCAGAATACTTCAAACATTAAAAGTGCGATTCTTTTCGCAATCTACAACAAGTTAGTCTTACAAAGACCATATCAAACACTCATTGAAACAACTACTTCCCGGGCTAATACCCCGACGGACATTGAATTATACAACAAGTGTTTGCTGTTACATACAGTAACCTACTGCAAATGTAACAATTTGGGTCAAAAATCTCGAAACGCGTCTATAGATGGCCTGAATAATTTGACCCAAATTGTTACATTTGCAGTAGGTTACTGTATGTAACAGCAAACACTTGTTGTATAATTCAATGTCCGTCGGGGTATTAGCCCGGGAAGTAGTTGTTTCAATGAGTGTTTGATATGGTCTTTGTAAGACTAACTTGTTGTAGATTGCGAAAAGAATCGCACTTTTAATGTTTTATAGTAGATGTTGCAATAGTCAAATACTGTCGACAAAGAAATGTAATTAATAAATACTATCATAGTCAAAAACCAGTCAAATAATTAACTTATATTTATAACACGGTGGATAGAGAAATTTAATGACAGCATTCTATCATAGTCATAGTGATTACGAAGGGATCCAACCCCTTTGGCAAGCTCTCCCAACAAATGGCCGCCTTAATTAGGCAGGCGCTTTTCAGCGAACTTGACTCGGTGATGTTGGGTCCACCGCTACATCTAGTGCTCCGTCGAGATTCAGGGCCTGGTCCTACGCGGGAGAATTTGTAAAAGTTCACTGCGAGGATCAACGTACTGCTGGTTGGCTTGCGAGGACGGTGGCGGTGATCAAGCTACGACCTGAGGCTAGATTACTAGCCATAACTGAGGACCGCCTTCCAAAAATCACAAGGTCGACCCTTTGGGACTCCGGAAGACGAAGAAATGGTCCTGAAAAGATTGACGGGGCAAAACCCTAAACTAATGATACGGGATTGGCTGATATTCCACCAGTCTGTGACAGACAACCCACTTGGGCAGTTGCTCATATTGGGAGTGGGGGAGGAGGATTGTAAAACCCCAAGCAGAAGAGGTAACCGTATTAGTTACAGGTTTACCTCTTTAATCATGAGAGTCAGGGATCCTAAGAAAGAAGAAGAGAAGGTAAGTGGAATGATTTAGGCGGTGGCTGAGGAGAACTGGCCTGAGATATCTAACTGAGACATCTAACTCGCCGTTTCTCAGAACAAAAGTTCCCTTACACAGGTGGCTGCAACATCCGCGTTGGTGTAGCCGCCTACCTAGCCGATTAGAGAGAAGCGTCCTGAGGATGTGGCGATGGAATCGCCGCTATCGTCGGAAAAGTCCGACGTTATATTCTCCGATTCTGACGAGACGCCCTCATGGGAGACCGGTGAAGCAAGACCGACCACACACCACCGGAATAATAGCCAATAAGGTAACGTACTTTGTTCAGTGCAATCTGACCCATGCGAAAGCGGCTACGGCAACTATATGTCGCCGAATCGACATGCCAATGGACACCATTGCCCTGGTGCAGGAACCCTGGACTGCTAAACCCAGGATTTGTGGAATGCGGAAATTAACAGGTAATTTATTTTACAGGCCAAGCACGAAGCCTACTGCTATCTACCCACATAGGCAAATAGTTTAGGATTTGTGGAGCTATGGACAAAGGAAAGGATTCTAGTGATAGTCTACCTAGCCTTTTAGCGCTTCCGTCCCCTCCACAAGAGGAATATAGGGGCTGGTCGAATACACAGCCGTCATAAGGCCTATGCTAACATACGAGGGTTCAATTTGGTGGCCCATGGCTAAACAAGTAACAGCAATAAAGCGATGGAGGTGATGCTATACCTTCCGCTACTTGGTATTTACGCGGAAAGGGAGGCTATGACGACTATACTTCGCCTTTAAAGAAGCGGGATTTGGAACAATAACAAGTGTGGCGAATTCGGCGGTCACCTCTGGAGGACGGTCTGCAAGGACATACCTCTATTAAAGGGTGGCACTAAATACTACATACCGACACTTATACGAAATGGACCCTATTTTTTTTTTTTTTATTTTTTTAGAATTTTCGTAAATTCTAATGAACCCGTTCAGCGATTTGGTTAATTTTCACAATTCTAATTTAGCTATTTTTAATTTGCTGTATCTGGGCCAAGCCACAAACAGGGCATTTTTCTTTTAGGTTAATATAAAAGCTTTAAATTTAAAGCTTCTACCAAGCATAAAATTTCGAGTTGAGAAAAGCCCGAACATTAATTTGATTTAAAAATGATCACTTAATCAATATTTTGTATTACATACAGGGAAAGTAAAAGCATACCCATGTTCACATCTGAACTGCAGTTCAAAATGTACTTTTTGTTTATTTCTTTTGTGTAACTAGCTCCAGCATTTAACAATTTTATAAACATTCTCACCCTTAATTAATATGAATATAAGTACCTAACACTTTTCACTGCCACACATTTTTCTCACAATTTAAATTATATTGGAGTGTGAAAACTGAAAGATGAACTAATATTGAAAACTGAAAATAGTTAAAGGGCCTAATGAAATATTTGTGTATACATTTTTTTAATTAAATATTTATTTAAACAAGTCACACAGCTATAGTTTGTTTTCCTTATTTACGTACTAACAATTTGTTTAAATATACAAAAAAGGAATAAAGTATATAATGGAAAAAGTGGTCAATTCCAATCACAAAATCACACAATCTTGGTAAATTGAGTCCACATTTGATTTTTTCAATTCAACAATTAGCGAGAAAGTTATTAAATAATACACTGCGTCGTGCAAATATACAATGTGTCCTACATAAAAAAAGATCACATTTGGCTTATGTCTAGAAAAGAACAAGTTTTCGGAAATAATTATACTTATTCGGACACGCAAATAGTATTTTTCTACAAATTTATTTTTGATATGGAAATAGTCTTGGGGTAACATTAATAGTATATAAATAATATAAACAGTGCGTTGAAGTTGAGCTACAAATTAATAGTAATATAAATATGTACATCATACACAATACGCCAGGTAAGAGACACGAGCGATTTGACGTCATTATCACTTCAACTGACGTCAATGGGCCGCCATTATAACGTCAACTAGCGTCGGTCTGTTAACTGGAAAGTTCTTTTGAAATAACAATATTTTGATTACAGTTCGCGGGGAGAGTCGATAAAAAATACATATTTTTAAAGATTTGACTAGATTTTTTTTAGATATATATTTTTCCAAGAGTTGTTAACTTCAATTAGTCGGTGAAGAACGTAGTCATCGTTGGTGTAGAGGCCGCTGGATGCATTGGATGTCGTCTCATGATGAACGTTTTTAAACGGGATGATGGAATTATATTATTACCATTATTCTACACAAACAAATAATTTAATTAATGCTTATAAAATCTATTAAATATTTGAAAAAATTGTTTTAGTAACAATACAAATGATGTAAACGATGTAAAATTACCAGTAATTTAAAATTGTGTAATATTCTTGGTAATATTACCGAAAACATAGTAACAATTGGTAATTTATAGATAAAACTTACTACACAGCAAAAAATCATATATTTCTAGAAATCTTAAAATTTTAAATAAAAAGTAAATCAGAAGGCATAATTTATAGTAACTTCAATTTTGATCTGAAATACTGAAAAAATTGATATTATCTGTAATTTTTCAATAAAAAGAATCTATAATACTTACACAATAAAGCTTTATATCGAACTTTTTACATGTTCGATTGATTTTGTTTAATCTTAAAAAAACACGGGTAGAAATAATATTGTTAAATTAAAAAAATAATCGGATATTCTAAATTACCATTTCAACTTCAAATTAAGACTAATCAATATCAAATTAGGAATAAGCAATTTCAAATTGGGACTTCAAACATAGCTGTCAGTTTAAATACAATCAAATTGAGACATAATTAGGGAAAGAAAATTTAATGCTTTTATAAAAACTATGAATTTCTGAAAATTTACGAAAAGCTGTAATCATCGGAATATAACGAAAAATTCCCTGTATTTAAAATAACTCTTACTTTAGTAATCCAAGGACTTAAAAGACACTCATCCATGGAAATCCTCTGTGACGGTATCAAATTCAGCAATTTCCCGATGAGTTCTTTAGCTTCGCTCGAAACATTGCTGAAATACTCATCGGGAAAACAATAATCACACTTCAGGATATTAGCCGTCGTTTCTTCCATTGAATCATCCAAAAAGGGGGAAACTCCGCTTAGTAAGACGTACAGGAACACCCCAATTGCCCAGAAATCTGTGTGTTTTCCGACCGGCTGACCCAGGACCAGTTCAGGGGAGGCGAATTCCAGACAAGCGGGTGGCAATATCACACTTTTCGCAGTGTTGACGCAATCGCCGAAGTCTATTAGTTTTACTAAAGGCGATGTGTGGGACATGTCGATCATTACGTTTTCAGGCTAAAAATGTTGATTTTTTGAGTACTTTTTTTTAACAAGTTGTTTTAGAAACACTCACTTTCACATCTAAATGCGCTAGGTTCTGGTGATGAAGCCAGGCCAAAGCGGAGACCAGTTGTTTGGTGTAGGAGCACACATCACCTTCTGAGTATTCGTTACTCTGGGCGATGAAGTTAAACAGTAAAGTTCCTTTGACACTGAAAATTGAACACATTGTAAATCAAAAACCGACGATGAAAGGTCATCTAACTTAAGTTATTTTTTATATGATCTTTGTAGAAACTAAATGATACAGTATGTGCATTTTTCTCTCTCTACATAAAATTGCAAATATATCGTAGCTCAGCACATATTTTGCGTAAATTGGTTTAAAAAATTACATTTGTTGTCTAGTTTTCTTTAAAAAGTTCTGATTAACAATTTATTAATTTAACAGTTTTCATTTTATAATAACTTTATAGCGCAAACGCTATCCCCATCAATGCTCAAGAGCAGGGGTTGGCAAGCAATTAAAAAGTGCCCGCTGTTAAAAAAGTAGAGTTAGGAATGTTCGATATATATCGATATCTTAGAATATCGGTATTTTCATGCTAAATAATTGATATTTATATTGATATTTATTTTTTCGCTATATTGTTAATATCGACACCACATGATCTGTATCGTTACATCCGACACTCGTTATTCAGCATAGGCCATTTATTGTATTAAGAACGAAATGAAACAAAATATCTAGTTAAAACTTGGCGAAACGAGTAAGTAAAAAATATACATGGATTTTTGTCTTTTAAGTATACCTACACATCAGAAAGCAAATTAATTTGAGGCCATCGAATTTTGAAAGATTTCATAAGCGTATATTTTGAACTTCAATTGAAATCAGTGTTTTATACGCATGGCGCATGAAATAAAATTTCGAGCTAACAGAAGCCTGAAAATTTGGATTGGTCGCTACGCGACCAATTCGAATTTTCAGGCACTCGTTGAACGCATTTACAAACAAAATATCCCTCCATGTGTGACTTCATTGATGCGTGTTTTAGAAAACCGGAAAAATTGAAATTTCGCAAACAATCATGATTGGTTAATAATTAATTATGCAACATTTGTAATCAAAATTCGTTATCTATACTTACATTTGAATGTTTTTTCTTAATTAATTATAATTGATTTCGATGTCAGATCGGCACTTTTTAATGAGGAATCTAGTAGCATATTCTAAAATCTAATCTAAAATGACGCCCATAAGAAAAACAAAAGTTGGCTATGGTCCCTCGGTAAATGTAATAGTTATCTTAAAATAAAATATGTTACCAGATTTCTCGTTAAAAAGTGCCTGTATAATGTCAAAGTTGTAAATGTCTGGATTCAATAGTTTTTGAATAATAAAATAAAAACGAAATTTAAAAAAATCCGTTTTTTTATAATATCTCAAAAACGAAAGACGATATTTTAAATTTGTTTTTAGATTATTATTAGGCCCTAAAATACGCAACTTTGCCCTAATTTAACTGACTCTCTATCTCTTCAAATAACCGAGATCCCCATACATTCTGTTGAAATACAGGCACCCTGTATAATTACTTTAAGTAAAACACTTTGTTTATAACTTTCAAAAATTGTTTATTTTGTATTCACAACAAATGTTTCGCCACACTGTGGCTTCTTCAGGTGAAGAACAAGTGATTAACTTAACCTAATTACAACGTATATATAGGGCTAGCTGATAAGTAAGAGGTGTGGAGGTTACAGTTTTAAATTGAGCAATGGGGAGTTATTAATATCTGTCTGATCGTTTAGTAATTGATCGCTGAATTTTCTTTTGTTTATTTCCGTGCTTTTTTTTATAATAAAAAACAAAAACAAACAATAATAAATTCAATTTACCCCTTAATAAAAAATAACCCCCGAACAAATTATTCATCTTTCACATACACAGGCAAAGAAACTAATATTATCACTAAAAAATTAGAAAAACTAAATATTAAAATTGCGTATAAAACAGACAACAAATTAGGAAAATACATAAAAAATAATAAAGATAGAATATCCAGAGCTCGACATAGCGGTGTCTATTTGTTAAGTTGCGGTGACTGCCCCAAAGTATACGTCGGCCAAATTGGGAGAGCCTTTCAAGAAAGGATGAACGAGCATAAAACCAGCTTCGAGAAAAAGAAAAACAACTCGACTTATTCCAACCACTTGCTAGATGAAGGCCACAACTTCAACGGAGACTTCCAAATACTACACATCGAGAAGAAAGGAAGAAAATTAAACATCCTGGAAAGCACCGAAATAAACAAAAGAAAATTCAGCCATTAATTACTAAACGATCAGACAGATATTAATAACTCCCCATTGCTCAATTTAAAACTGTAACCCCCACCCCTCTTACTTATCAGCTAGCCCTATATATATGTTGTAATTAGGTTAAGTTAATCACTTGTTCTTCACCTGAAGAAGCCACAGTGTGGCGAAACATTTGTTGTGAATACAAAATAAACAATTTTTGAAAGTTATAAACAAAGTGTTTTACTTAAAGTAATGAATATGAACTTTCAACAACTATCAGCCACCTCGATTACCCTGTATAATCTTTAAGTTTGTATAATTTCATTTCAATTCTTTCAATTTTTTGTTGGCATGTAAGCAGAACTTGTTTATTTCGTAAGTATCGCTACTAAATGTATCCAATTATTTTTATTTTTTGCTGTATAAGTCCACTTTAAAATATTAATTCAACATTTTAGACAATTTTCAGCTTCTGTAATGTTACATGCAGTCTCTCAAATATCATATTTCCGACGTTAAAACAGTGTTTATTCATTTCTCCATACTTTTTGCAAATTTTATCAACATTCGAAGTTTTGATGATGTTTGAAAGTTTTTTTTTTTAAATAAGATACATTTTCCACACTTCATTGTTGTTTGTCTACAAATTAATTTTTTTCAACGTTGATTCATTTCAAAATATCTCTGGAAATTTGATTGAAAATGTAATTATCGATGGTTATTAAAGGTTATTCTTTAAATCAAGAGACACATTTTCTGCACTTCATAAATTTAACGATTTGATTTAACTTTCGTATAAATTTTAATAATCAATAAATGGATTCGATAGCTAACGCCATCTAGTGACATCGTCAATGACACGAATGTACACGTGCATATATAGGTCACTGTTTCGTCCACTGAGCTCTACTCTCTGTGACCAGAAAACAAATACCAAAATTGAATTTGAGTTCAGTATTCCGGCACCGAATACCCACAGACGCGTTTTGAACTTCAAGGTCCTCTTTAGTGTGGTCCCGACCCAGTGCTGAGGAATACTGAACATTTCTTAGTATATCAAGCCGATATGTGAAAACTATTAAATGGATTCGATAGCTAACGCCATCTAATGCTCCATAGTGGCATCGTCAATGACACGAATGCACAAGTGCATATATCGGTCACTGGTTCAAAGGGGAGTGTGCAGTTCTGCACTGCACTTAGGCCTCATTAGGTCACTGTTTCGTCCACAAATAAAATATATATATATATATATATATATATATATATATATATATATATATATATATATATATATGTGTGTATATATATATACATAAGTATATATGTATATATATATATACGGAGAGTTTTATGTAACACCGAACATGTTCATCCAATACAATTAGACACCTCTATTTTAAGTTATGTGAAAATTGAGTTGCCTATATGACCATTAAAAATTGTAGCCAATCAATCGCAATTATTGCCTCAACTTGTACACACAGAGAGTTTTTCTTTTAAGTATACATTTGACAATTACACCGTATATGTCGTAAATCTTTAGATACTCGTTGTTAAAAAAAATCAATTTGAAACTTGAAATGAGTAGGCTCCACTCCCAGACTAAGCATAAAGTAAAATTTCGAGTTTAGAAAAGCCTGAAAATTTGGTTTGGTCGCGTAGCGCGAAGCGCGGACCGACCAAACCAAATTTTCAGGCTTTTCTAAACTCGAAATTTTACTTCATGCGGCACCGGTACAAAACACTGACATATTACGAAGTTTAAAACGCACCGATAAACTTTACATTGCATCAGTGTTTTGTACCGGTGGCGCATGAAGTAAAATTTCGAGTTTAGAAAAGCCAGAAAATTTTGTTTGGCCGCTCCGCGCTTCGCGCTACGCAACCAAACCAAATTTTCAGGCTTTTTCTCAACTCAAAATTTTACTTCATGCTTAGCCTGGGAGTGGAAAACACTCGTTTTAAGCTTTACATTAAATTCTTTTAATAAACCTAGCGTCGGCAAATGTACAAAGTATGCTTCTGTATACTTAAAAAAAAAAATCTCGTTATGAAATGTTCGGTGTTACATAAAACTCTTTGTATATTAATAGTATTCACATATCGGCTTGATATAGTAAGAAATGTTCAGTATTCCTTAGCACTGGGTCGGGACCACACTGAAGAGGACCTTGAAGTCCGAAACGCGTCTGTGGGTATCCGGTGCCGGAATATTGAACTCAAAATCAATTTTAATAATCACGCCAAATTTTAAGATTTTTATCTTAGTATTTGAAAATGAATTTTGATTATTTCACAATGTTTATAATTTTTACAAATAAAGACATTTTGACAAAAAGAAATTGTGATATGTTAATGATTTCGATAAAAATATAAAACAAATTCTTGTAAACTTTGTGTAATCAATAAAAGTGTTAAAATTGTTTAGTCATTTTGCACGAATTTTATTAATTTCATCAACTTTGACACAATGACACAAATTTCTGTCTATTTTTGTCTTGGTTTATATCAATAAAAATTAATAAAATTGCGTAATATTTTGAAAATTCGTAAAGAATTGTGCAAATTACAGAAATTACTAAAATTCTTCGAAAATTACCAAACAATAAGGTCATCATAAATTTTGCTAAAACTATACTGACTAACAATATTGACTGCCGTATGCCTACAAATCAGAATGTGCTATACATCACTATTTTCGACAATTTTGTTACCGGAAGCAGTTAAATTTGTATTTATCAATATTAACTAAAATTGTATCTTATTGGAAATAAAATTGCAAGGACTCATTTGACTAAAATATAATATTAAAAGTGCGATTCTTTTCGGAATCTACAACAAGTTAGTCTTACAAAGACTATATTAAACACTTATTAAAACAACTACTTCCCGAGCTAATACCCCGACGGACATTGAATTATACAACAAGTGTTTGCTGTTACATACAATAGCCTACTGTAAATGTAACAATTTGGGTTAAACTATTCAGGCCATCTATAGACGCGTTTCGAGATTTATCTCTCATCAGTATATCTTTGCCGTTCCCTCTAAACAACTTGACACCTTAAACTGATAGCCACGTTATCGTGCAGTTCAAACATAAGTATAAATGAAATTGCCAAGAATCGCACTTTTAATGTTTGAAGTATTCTGCAACCAAGAATTGCCATTTTCATTTATACTCATGTTTGAACTGCACGGTAACGTGGCTGCTAGTCTAAGGTATCAAACTGTTTAGAGCAAACGGCAAAGCTAGAATACACAATTTAAATGAGAATGACCCATAAACAAAAAATTATTACAACCAACCAAACCCTAAACTACAACTAATAAAACATTAAGCTGCAAATAAATATTGGTAAAATAGTCAAAACAATAATAAAATAAGCACACACGAAACGATTAAAAACGCTTAGAAAAATGTCAATTTTAACGATATTTTTAATTTTAAATTATGAATTTTTCAATTTTTTATTGAGTAGATCAGTTATGACAATTTTTTCAATTTTAGCAATATTTAAAAAAATCTAATTTTATTAAGTGTATCAATTTGGACGATTTTTGTGATTTCTAGTTTATTTCAGGAAATGTTGTCAGTTATAACAAAACAAAACCTTCGGTTTTCTATAACTATCATTTCACATTAGACAATTCGCATTATTATTGTCTGGTTTAGCAACATTCATATAAAAAGACTTATTCCTTACTTCACTTTTTATTTGTACTTTACGTTAACTCAAAAACATACAGTTATCAACATTTTTATTATGAATTATATAAACTTAGACAAACTTTACAGTTTTCACCAACTTAGACACGTTTTAACGAACTCTGCAAGTTTGGTAAACATTTATATTTTCAAATTTTTTTATTTCTATACATTTTTTGATTTGGGTTATCATCAATTTCGATATATCTCAAGATTTCTGTAGAAGTTGTTATTTTTCACGAAACTAAATTTTGCAAATGTCGACGGTTTGTGTTGATCTGTTCAATTTTGACGATTTTGTTGATTTTATCCTATTTTGTCATATTATCGAAAATCTACGCCAATGACTAATCAGTGGACTTTTTGCTAAACTAGTTTTTTTGATATCACAGTATAACAATTCATTTTCATTTTAATATCAAAATTATATAAAAAAAAAACTTACAGTTCTAAGACGATAGTATCAATCCCAGGAACTGGCGCATTATCAAACAAAGCCATGGCGTGTATAATATTCACATGCTGCATCCCAGCAAGCAAAGTATACTCAGCTTGAGTAACTTTGTGCGGCTGTTTTCGCCTAAAAACTTGCTTCAGAGCGACCTCCAATCCCGTCCCTCGATCCTGCGCCTTCCTCACAATACTAAACCTCCCTCTATCGATTTCCTCCAACTCCAGATACCTCCGTTTGAACTGTTCCTGCTGCCAACGCAAATTATCAGCCACTGGTAAAGTCACAGTGACACTAGGCAAAGAAACTTGCTTGTTCTGAGCAGAAACCACGCGAAAACTATATGTATCTCCAGGCGTTAAATTCTCAACCGTGTAGGTTAAAGTATTCAAAGGTTGCTTATTATTTGGTGATATCCATTCGCCGGTCCCCAACTTACAATACTCAACGTAGTATTGGTGGTTTGAATTCGTTTCATTTTCCCATTCTAGAACGACGCTTGAACAAGAAATCGCGTGTATTTTCGGTTCTTGCAATAGCGGAAGCGAATCGGACACACTCAGATTAGCAAAACACTGAGCTGATCCGATTTCATTCGAAGCTATACACAAATACGTCCCGGAATCTGAGGTTCTAATATTATTTATCACCAACATAGCAACTCCATCCTCTCCTTGACTCAAACAAAACCTTCCCGCGTTCCTCATCACACACGGATCGGGTTCTGTCTTCCGCCATGTTATTTGCACATTTTTTCCGCAAGGGTTTACTTTACATTTGAAGATCACTCGTGTGCCCGATTGCGCGGTGCAATCTTTGATTTTATCTCGGAATTCCGGGCAGGAGACTTCGTTGATGTTTTCTTGGATGTTGGTGCCGTCGATTGAGCGTCTGCCTGAGGAGAAGTTGGGTTTTCTGAAGCGGAACGACCAGGCTTTTCGGTTGCCGTTGGAGAGGACGTGGGATGGTAGCCAGATTTCTTCTAAATGGGAGTTTGTGCGGACTAGGTAACCTTGGTTGGAGTCGAAGCGGATTATGGTCACGGCTTCGCCTAAAGTGCAGTCTGGCCATTCTGTTATTATTCTTGCTTGAGTTCCCGGCGCCATTATGTGATTGTCGTACTATAAAATGTTGAATTTAATATAAATCTTTGGTAATAATTTATTGTTAACCCTTAAAAGTTAAAATAAAGTAAGATAATTATTAACATTTCAGTGAATGTCTAGAGAAAAAACTTTTAAGAGTTAAATGATGTAATTTACATTATAAAAATAAAGCAATTAAATATTTCAGCATGGATATGTTCAAAAGTTTACTGAATCGCTTGTTATACATTTTAAAAATTAAATGACAGAAATGCATGAGAAAGTTTAATTTGAGATGACGAATTTTTAAAGACAGGATGGATTGTGAATAGAATCAGAATACCTATACCACATGATAAACAATTTCAAAAACAAATTAACAAACCCAGCCGGTTTTAATTTGGTTTTGGCTTTGTACTACAAAGGATTGTCAGAAAATTATTGAAAAACTTTATCTAGTTGGATTTGTTTATTATTTCTGAGTAGATAAGTTAAAAAAACAAAATATTGTATTGGTAATCAGTAACCCTTACGGAGCTTAATATTTCAAATATTTGACAAGATTTTATTTTATATAGGGTGATTCAGAAAAAAACTAGCGTACACACAGTAAAAAAAAATAAGGAATTCGTTTAACATTGAAACCTGCATAAATCTATCTCTCTGCTACTCACGTATTTCCCACCCTTGATAATCGTTAATTTCTGAAAGAAAGAAAAACTAAAAAAAATTAAATTTAAATTTATGAAACAAACGCGACTATTCGCAGAATTACATGTATAGTAGAATTCGGGAGAGATGTCCTATGACTCATTGATGTGGAATGTGTGGTTCTCATTTTTTAGAGAGTATGTCGACAGTTGTATCTGCAACGATTTTTCCTAGTTGTTTCAAATTTTGACGTTACATGACAATGTCATACTGTTTAGATCGCGAGTATATTAGTGTTCTTTCTTTTAAAAAAGCTTTAAATCATAATTTCTTGTGATTTTTTTCTGTTGAGTATACATATCCCAATTAAGTGTAGATTTTTAAATATTTGTTGTTTTCTTAAAAGAGGTCGATTTGAAGTTTAAACGAGTGTTTTTCAGTCCCAGGTTAAGCATGAAGTAAAATTTCGTTTTTAGAAAAGCCTGAAAATTTGGTTTAGTCGCGTAGCGGGAAGCGCGGAGCGGCCAAACCAAATTTTCAGGCTTTTCTAAACTCGAAATTTTACTTCATGCGCCACGCGTATAAGGCGCCGACTTCAAGCGAAGTTTACTCGTTCACAATATTTCAGTGCTTTCAGTGTTTAATACGAGTGGCGCATGAAGTAACATTTCGAGTTTAGAAAAGCCTGAAAATTTGGTTTGGCCGCTCCGCGCTTCGCGCTACGCGACCAAACCAAATTTTCAGGCTCTTCTAAACTCGAAATTTTACTTCATGCTTAGCCTGGGAGTGGAAAATACTCGTTTTAAGCTTCAAATTAAACTCTTTAAAAAAAAGCGTATGCATATGTATACCTAAAAAAACTTCCCTGTATGTACACTTAAAAGAAAAATTCCGTGTATTAACAGATTATTTCGATGACTATTTGCCAAATCTACTGAATGCGCATTCGATTCAACTAACGTTTTCATTTGAGCTTACACAAAATCAATATAAATGCATTATTTATTTCTGTAAATACCTGAACTTAGAAGATGTGGAAATTGGAATTATACCACTTAAACTTGTATTTAAAACGATTGTGCATATTAATTAAAATCAAACCAAATTTTCAGGCTTTTCTAAACTCGAAATTTTACTTCATGCTTAGCCTGGGAGTGGAAAACACTCGTTTCAAGCTTTAAATTGAACTCTTTAAAAAAAAGCGTATGCATATGTATACCTAATAGAAAATTTGCTTGTATTAACAGATTAATCCGATGACTATTTGCCAAATCTACTGAATGCGCATTTGATTCAACTAACATTTTCGTTTGAGCTAACACAAAATCAACATAATTAATTATTTCTGTAAATACCTGAACTATTTAGTAGATGTGGAAATTGGAATTATACCACTTAAACTCACATTTAAAACGATTGTGCACATTAATTGAAATAATTTGTGGCGGGGTTTTTGCAGATTCAGTTTAACGAAGCCATTGTCAAAATGTGACGTTTAACCTTAACATGTTAAAGCTGCATACCGGAACATACGTTTTCTATCTAATCTGTTCTATCTAAAAACCATAGCAGGCATATTATAAAATTTTCTGTCTCTTTTTACACACGTAATCTGATGACATTAAACTATTTACGTATTACATGTATTGGTGCAGAAAGCACTACAAATCAAGGGAACCATGGGACACTTCACGTGAATCGTATCTTGTTTTTATATTTAGGAAAAATGAAAGTTGATGTCACTTCCAGCTAAACCGGAAGTGCCATTTGGCACTAGCGATTTTCCGGTCAAGGTCTAAAGCGTACCTGCAAAATTTAAGCTAGATCGTTTTTTCCCCTCGTAAGTTATCGTGTTCATAAGGACACACACATACCGGGTGTTTGATTAAGCGTGGCCACCGGTTGTATCTCAGAAACTATGCAGCGTAGGATGTTAGGGTAAAAAATGTCATAATAAAAGTGGGGAAGAGAAAATGCTGGAAATAATTTATAAGTTCCATACTCTACCGCCAGAGGGCGTAACATTTATTGCCAAATACAAAAACAGGTTTTCTTTAAAATAAATATTAATTAAGCTAGATTGAAATTCAATTTGACTCAATTTTAACTATTCTCTTGTTTCTTTATATCTTATATTTAAAGTAGGGGCGAGCTTAAAAGCTTGGTTCTTAAACTGCATGTAACTTTAGTTAGGATTGACCAAAATTATTGAAATTAGTCTCGATTGATAGAGAATCGGAAGCACTTTAAAACACATTTTACTCTCGTTAAATTTAGTTCTTATAGTAAGTACCAGAGGGCGTTTTTGGAACCACATCCATATCTACTAGTTTTTCTAAAAAAAATCAAATTGTAAGGTACAGATCTCTTACGCTGGTTTATTATAGGATGAAATAGTGAGAATAATGGTGAAAACTTCATCCTGATATCTTTATTCTAACCGAAGATATTAAAAAAGTTTGGTAGATTTGCCCATTTCCAACCGCTCACCATATAAAAATAAATTTTAAAATCCAAAGGCCTACTTTTGGTCTCTTTTGTTTTATGTTCAAGACGTCAAAAACGTGAATTGAACGAATAATAGAGATCATATTTCCCAGTTTGTTTCTTTTTAAGCGAATATGTTATTAAATCGAAGATTACTTAAAATCTCAAAATATAGTAGGCTATGAGATGACAAAATAATAACATTGGTTTATAGTTACAATACATCTGTCAAAACTACAACAATTTGTCTTGTGCAAGGTTTTAACTTTAAAAATAAAATGTCGTATACTAATGAAGAAGCATAGAATATGTTAAAAATATACTGCCTTTCAAAAAAATCAGAACACAAAGTATTTATTGGACGATTTTAATCAAATTTACAGAATTTGATCATGTAAATGAACTGCATCGATGATCAAAAAATCAATTGTTTTGGTTACTATTTAATGGTATTTTTCCTTGATTTCACCATTATGAAGAGCTGCTGATTTTTTAATGTAATTGCTTCTAATATCCAAGTAGCCTCTGAGTAGTTTGGCGTTTCAGTTTGTAAAACATAAAAAGATGCCCCGTGTTCGTCGGCGTGCACAATATCATCATCTAAGTGAATTTGAAAGGGGTCGCATTATTGGAATGCGAGAAGCGGGTTTTTCGGTTCGTGCTATTGCTGAAAGGGTAGGCCGTAGTGTATCGGTGATCGTACGCTGCTGGTCTAGATGGTCCGAAGCTGGGGAGAATCGACGTAGACTTGGATCAGGACGTCCAAGAAGCACCACTGAGCGTGAAGATCGAGCTCTTCGTCTTACAACTTTAAGGGACAGATTTACAACGTCGCGGGCATTGGGAAATGACTGGTTGGCTCTAAATGGCCAAAGAGTATCCATGGCTACTGTTTACAGAAGAATCCGCAGTTTTGGTATAAGATCCTACCGTCCACAATTGTGTCTACCTCTTACTCCGCAGCATCGCAGAGCAAGACTTGATTGGTGCAGGGAAAGACAACATTGGACCCATGAATGGAATAGCATTATCTTCAGCGATGAGTCTCGGTTCTGTTTATGGGCTTATGATGGTCGCAGAAGAGTGAGACGTCGACGCGGTGAACGCAGAATTTTACAATTTGCTGTTGAAAGACATACGGCTCTTACACAGGGAGTTATGATTTGGGGGGCGATAGCATATGGTAGTCGGTCTCCTCTAGTTTTTTTAGAAGCAAGTCTTAACGCGATTCGGTATATTGACAACATTTTACGGCCAGTGTTAGTGCCCTATGTAAATGGCTTGCAGAACCCCATTTTTCAGCAAGATAATGCTCGACCCCACACAGCGGCCATTACAAGACAGTTTTTTGATAGTGCCGAAATCAATTTGTTACCTTGGCCATCTCGTTCTCCAGATCTATCGCCAATAGAACATGTTTGGGATATGATAGGTGTTAGAATAAGTAACTTACAGCGCCCCGCTAACACTGTAATGGAACTTAGAGGTCAAATTATCGAAGTTTGTAATGAAATACCCCAAGTCGATATTGACAGCCTGATTTCTAGCATGCTTCGACGTGTTAATGAGTGTTTGGGAAATCGTGGAGGCCCAACACATTATTAATTTTTATTCATTTGTTTTTTTGTTTTTCAAGTTGATTCTTTGATCATCAATACAGTTCGTTTGCATGATCAAATTGTGTACATTTTATTAAAATCGTGCAATAAATACTTGGTGTTCTGATTTTTTTGAAAGGCAGTATTTATTTTGAGTGTCAAGAAAATGATGCAGTGTCGTCAAGAGTATATGCCGTGAGATATTCTGAACGTACGGGCCATTCGAGGAAAGTATTTAGAAGAATGGTGAAGCGCTTGAAAGGATCAGGTTCCGTTCATTCTAAAAAGGGTGCTAAAAGACAGCAAAGAAGCGCAAATGATTTATTTACATATTCGCTTAACAAAACATATAAATTAGGAAAAGTTATCCTTTTAATTCTCGGTTTTGACGTCTTGAGTATAAAACAAATGAGCCTAAAAGCCTACTAGATTTTAAAATATATTTTTATATGGCGAGCGGTTGGAAATGGGCAAATGTACCATACTTTTTACTATATCTTCGGTTAGAATAAAGATATCGAGATGAGGTTTTCACCACTTTTCTCAGTATTTTACCTAGTAATAAACTAGCCTAAGAGATCTGTACCTCACAATCTGAATTTTTTGAGAAAATCTAGAAAATATTGATGCTGTTCCAAAAACGCTCTCTGGTGCTTGCTATAAGAACTTAAGTCAATGAGAGTTAAATGTGTTTTAAAGTGCTTCCAATTCTCTATCAAACGAGACTAATTTTATTTATATCGGTTAATCCTAGTTAAAGTTACATGCAGTTTAATAACCACACTTTTCCGCTCGCCCCTACTTTAAATATGAGAGATAAAGAAATAAGTGAATAGTTAAGATTTAGTCAAATTCAGCGTAGATTGCGATTTGAATAATTTCAATCTAGCTTAATTCTGATTTTTTTGCGAAAAATATGTATTGTATTTAGCGATAGATGTACCGGGTGTTTGATTAAGCGTGGCCACCGGCTGTATTTCGGAAACTATGCTTTTGTATAGTTTTGTATTTGGCGATAGATGTATTTGGCCCTCTAGCGGCGGCGTTTCGAACTTATAAATTTTTTCCAGCATTTTCTCTTCCACTTTTATTATGACATTTTTTACCCTAACATCCTACGCTGCATAGTTTCCGAGATACGGCTGGTGGCCACGTTTAATCAAACGTTTACATACATACATGCATACATACACAGAGCCATCATTGTAAAAATATGAAAATTGTATTTAGGGGACCTGAAAACGTAAAGAAATACCAAAATTGGATAGTCGGATTTTTGGCATGATTTCAATACTTTCCTTACACAGTAGTGTCGGAAAGTAAAAATATCAACTCAATAATATGTAAATTTTGGTTTAATCTAGTAAATGTGTTAACATTTTCAATTTATTTATATTTCTCCAAATTTCAACATTATTATCGTTATAAGAGTATTTTCTATAAATTTGTGACAAAATCTTTTTAACATTTTTGCAATAAGTTGAAGTTTTTATTATATCTTAGTAAATCTACTTAATTTTATGTTGATTGTTCTATTGATTTTTGAGATTTTTATTTATTAGTAATTTCAACTTTGGTTCAGTTTTTTTTAGGAAAGAGTAAAGGCAATTTTAAGTTACCTTTGAAACAGGTTGAAGCTCAACTATTTCTGAGTAAATTCAGTAACTTTTATGTTGATTATTTCACTCAACGTTTTAAGAACAGAGAAAATTGGCCGAATTTGCACCACGTCACATGTTTTAATAAATGCGAAAACTACGTGAAGCGCGTGGTAGATCGTGAAAGTTTTAATCATTGGAAAAACTTTCTCTTTTTACAGTAGATTATAGTAGCTCAATTCACACAAACATCAAATTAAAACGTTTAAATTAAACATTTTCAAAAAACACGGAATTTTTGAAAATTTACAGCATATTCTTCGGGATATGTATACTAAAAAAAATGCATAAACGGATTATAATAATCGATCATCGTTTTTTTTTTTGTTATTTGGCATAGGTTTTTTTACCATTCAGCCACTAACGATGACTGTTTATATATTTAATTTATTAACATATATTTGGACGTCACGACACATTCACACCACACCCAGGGACACCCTGAGTTATTATTTTTAAGTAACAACTCCCCGTGCACGGGAATCGAACTCTACCGTCCGGCGACGTTACCGCTCGGCCACCACTTTTGCCCTGCTCATCGTTAAAATCATCATTTAATGGAAAGGTACTTACTGTTTATCTAAATAAGAGGAAGTACCATTCGATTACTGGAATTATCATTTAATTGAATAATACTGCATCTTATGTAAATAAAAAAGGTTTTATCTACATAAAATGCAGTATCATTCAATTAAATTATAATTCCAACAAATATAATCGATTATGCCAATCACTAAAGAATACTACATATTATTTTAGTTTTAAGATACCAAATATGATGAATTTATCTCATATTGACATGATTTTGGCAAAAAAATGAGATGAGTATAAAAGTGTAAAATTTGTATAATGAATGCATTATAAAAATGATGGCTTTAAAACATGAAAGGAACATAAGAAGTATTTAATAAAGCAACGGCTATTTTCGACAAACGAAAATAATCTACAACTAATTTGATTCCTATTAAGTAGATCATGTTTAATAATGTTCTATCTATATTAATGTATTCAAAATAGTGGAATTGCAAAACTAAAAATGTCTTTTCATGCACTTAGGAGCCCCATAATTAATCCAAATAAGATACATCAGTTGTAGATGACACGTTCATTATTTCTTAAAGTAAATTGTCTTTTAACTTTTACGCCATTAATTGATAAAAGATTTAAGCAAAAGTAAACTCTTAGAACATAAATATGAGTTGCTACGATTTGGATCTCGAGCATCGATATATTACTTACCATTTGAACATACCCACAAAAAATGCAGAAAAATATAAAGCAAATCAATCTGCTAATGTGTTAAATGAAAATGAAATGTATTAATCCTTAAAAAACAAAAAGATGAAAGCGATGAGGTATTAGTAAACGTAAACTCTACTTTCTACTATAAAAAAAGCGGTAAAACATGCTCACCATTAAAAAAATACGTCGAACAAAGTCATCCCCCAAATATCCATTCATATAAATGAGCAACACATAACAATTTTTAGGTTATAAGTTGTATATTTGAATATAACTTGTAAAATATTTATATAACATGAATTAACACTAATCATAAATTTATCTATCACAGACCGTTTAAACAGTTAGTTTAGAATAGTGAAGCTTGCAGTCAAGTAACCTAAGGAAGAGATAAAAAAATATATATCAGAAATCATGCACCATTTACAATATAAGTGTATTCTAATTGCGTAGAATATATCAAAATTAACTTTCAATAAATTTGTATACAACGTGGAACAAAATCGTTTTCTTCTAGTCGTCTTTGCATTATTTATTGTAAAATAAGTACTGCTCTACAATAAAGGGATAGTGCATTCCTTTTATTGTAGAGCCAGAGCTGGGCAGGGTTCGAATCATTCAGGATTTGAATCCTTTTAGACGATTCAAAAGAGTCATTCGAATACTTTAGTTAAACTGGATTCGTGATTCGGATTCGTTACATTTTTTTTACGAGGATTTGTATTCGAATCGAAATCACCCGCAATATTCGAATCCTTATAAAAGGAGTCGAATATTTATAAAAGGATTCGAATATTTATAAAATGATTCGAATATTTATAAAAGGATTCGAATACTTACAAAAAGATTCGAATACTTAAAAAAACCATTTACAAAAATTAAAAATGATATTTTTAACCATAAGACTCAGATACCAAGTATTTACAAATCAGGAATATATAAATTAACCTGTAATGATTGTAAGGGAGTGTATATAGGTCAATCTGGTCGTAATTTTAAGACCAGACTCAGTGAGCATCTTTGCTCTTTTCGGCATAGATTAATTGATAAGTCATCTTTCGCCAAACATTTGATTGAAAATAACCATTCTTTTGGATGTACTTTCAGTTATTCACTTTGCCGAGAAGGGTAGAAAGATGGACCTCCTAGAGTTTTTGGAGATTCACAGAGCCCGCGCTAATCGGGAAATTCCCGTAATTAACGACCAGCTTGACCTTAAATACACCCCCTCTTTAACGCTGTTATTAGAAAATTTGCAAATATAAATAATGTTCCTTTGTAGTTTTTTGTTACTAACGGTTTGATAATGATACGTGTAGTATCGAAACTATAATCACCAAATAAACCAATTGTTATACAAACAAAGTGATAAACAGTGTTTTATTTACTTAAAAAAGGATTTGAATCGCTAAAACTAGTTCGAATTAATTGTAAGAATTAACATGAAACATTTGTTTTGTGTGTTTTTAAATTTATCGTTAAATCACTGTTTTAAACGCGTGGCGCATGAAGTAAAATTTCGAGTTTAGAAAAGCCTAAAAATTTGGTTTGTTCGCGTAGCGCTACGCGCTACGCGACTAAACCAAATTATTAGGCTTTTCTAAACTCGAAATTTTACTTCATGCTTAGTCTGGGAGTGGAAACGCTCGATTGAAATTTCAAACTGAATGCATTGATAAGAACATTAAATGACTGAAAATGTTTTTAAAGATAATAATGCAGTTTTCAAAATTTTGTTTATTTTTATTTGAAGTAAAACTGATATGGTAGCCACAATCTGAAATGTTAAAATTTTCCGACATTTCCCTGGTTAAAGATTTTTTCTACTGACCTTTTATTATAACTTTCTTATGGGGGTTCTCGTTAAATTGTTTTCATTGTTTTTGTCAATGGTTAAGTTGGTTTTATAAATATTTACGTGTTTTGTAATTTTTATGATGACAGTTGATTTTGACAAATTTAATAATATCATATGGCTTTTTTGTAAGTATTTTGGTCAATTTGAATAAAATTCCATGACTTCTCTCTGACTTTTCCAGTTTATTCAATGAATTTTTTATTTACGTAATTTTCAGGCATTCGTCGATCTTATAATAGAGTTCAATTTGAAGTTTTAAACGAGTGATTCCACTCCCAGGTTAAACATGAAGTAAAATTTCGAGTTTAGAAAAGCATGAAAATTTGGTTTGGTCGCGTAGCGCGTAGCGCGTAGCGACCAAGCCAAATTTTCAGGCTTTTCTAAACTCGAAATTTTACTTCATGCGCTACGCGTACAAAACACTGATTTGAAGTGAAGTTCAAAAACACACAAATATATCTTTAATCAGAGTTAGACGGAATCAGATATTTAGTCTGTTATCAACGTTGTTCAGTGTTAATAATAAATAATTAGGTTTTGAATAGATAAACTATGTTCAAATTTTAATCTCACCGCAGTAGGCTTTGTTAGGGTGACATTTCTGTTGGTGGTAAAAAAAAGTTACTAACAATTTGGTTATGTCATTGCATTTTTTAGGTTATATAAATTGCAATGTTGCATTTTATAATATCCCTCATTCACATGTAAAAATATAACGATAGTAGGTGCTTGGCAACGTTTTATTGAAGTAATAGGTTAACAACATACTTCAATCATTACTATCAAAAATACAACATGCCAATATAAGAACAAAAAACAAGCCTACTGCGGTTAAAATAAGTGAACAGAGTTTAAATTGTAATAATTTTTCATTTTGATTGAACTCAAAAAGAGTATAGCAGCAGAGCTAAAATTACTGTTGCGAGAGAAAAAACCTAGTACAGCAAAATATTTGGCTATGTGAACTGGACTCACTTTGATTTTTCAAATTGTCAATCAAATTGACAAATCTGCGGAAATATCAAACGAAATTTAATTAACGTCGACATTCCTCAACTGACTGAAATTCAAAAAGCGATAATAATGACCCGTTTAAGAGACGGTATTAGCATTAGGGACATTGTCAATGAAATGCATGTCAACAAATGCACCGTCTTGTTGGCCAAGAAAAAAATTGCCCAAAATGGTCATATCACCAGAAAAATTTGGTCTGGACGCGGCAAAATATCTACTGAAGATGAAGACACTCAGGTACTAAATTTTCTGAGAGAAAATCCCTTCAGGACCGCGGTGGATGCGAAAGAAGTCGCAAACTTTTCTGGACAGTTCGAAACAGGACTAAAGCGTCTGAACTTAGGAATTGTTCTGCGGCGAAAAAACTTACTCTGACCGATGAAAATAAAGTCAGAAGGGTGCAGTTTGCCAACCAGTATCTTGGAAAACGGTGGTCTTCTCGGACGAAAAGACTTTTCAGTCGAATGGATGTGATCGTATTCGTGTTTATCGGCCTCAAGGAACGCGGTGAACGATACGTTTAGAACTTTAACCAGAGCTGCCGTTTTTCCATAAACGTCTGGGCATGGATTAGTATTAGAGGTCGAGGAGTATGAGCTAGCATCGAAAACGATTAACTGCCCCCGTGTACATCAGAATACATGGGCAAGATTACACGTTTCAACAAGTAAGTTATTTGTTAATTGCTAAGTCATTTTGCGTGATTTACAGACTCTGCAACTTTAGGATAACTGCCCAGTCTACACAGCCAGAGTTATCCAAGACTATTTCAAAAAACATCATATCAATGTTCTGCCTTGGCCTTCAAGAAGTCCAGACCTCAATCCAATTGAGAACGTTTGGGGCCATATGGCAAAGAGTATGCAGGCGGAAAATTTGCAACCTCGGGATAGAGAAGAACTGACGCAGATGATTGTTAATGCATGGAATACCCACATCACACCTTAGTACACAAGACCCTTAGTTTTATCCATGCCTAGGCGTTTGCAGGAAGTCATTGATCATGACAAAATATTAAACAATTTATTCATGTTCGGGTGTTGTTTTTGTGTTTTCTTGTTTAGCAATTTATTTTTATACTTAGACTTAAAGTGAATTTATCTTTTATTTTATTTAATGCTATAACTTGAGAGTTTACTTTAAAATCGCATACAACTTGAATGAATATTTAACCTTTTTCTAGTCTGCCTTTTTGACATACACGTCATATCTGTAATAAATGCTAACCTGTACATGACAAGTTTGTTTTACAAGAAAAAAAAAAACGATATTTTTGCAGTGGCGTAATCTCCATGCTGTACTAAAGAGTGATCAACAATGATTGTAGACAAGTTAAATTTCCCGCCGAAAAATCTGGGGAATTTGATCGCTCCAAGTTCATGCCAAGGAAAAATTAATAAACAGTAACTCGATTTGACATTAGCAGCGTCGTGCGTCGTATTTTGCCATTGTGTTAATTCATTCTTCGAATTAAGTTATTTTTCATTCTGTTTCATAGACATCAGTTCTCATCAGGACTACTTTGTATAAGTCTTTGTTTTGTGGTAAATGATTTGCTGTTTTTAAGGTTAGAAAATTTAAGTTTAATCCTAAATTTACAGATTTTAAGAGAATTCGCTTGTGTTTACCGTGATGTTTGCACCACAGCATGATGCTTTCATCCTGAAGGCTCATTATCGAAGTGGAACTATGAATAAAGATGGCACATGGACTTACTCATTACAATCATGTCTGAATCAATTTATTCAAGCCTTCCCCGATGTCCACATTCCTTACAAAACATTTTCCTCGCATAAAACCCGCATTGTTGACCGTTTTAAGGGAAAGAATTGTATCTGTAAGGGCAAGTCAGCTGGAAGACTGCCTATCTTAACAGAAGAGGTTGTTGGCGACATTCAACAACGACTTGAACAAAGCCCAACAAAATCTTTAAGAAAACTTTCAGCTCAAACGGGTATGTTCTTAATTTTAAGGTGCGCACCAATTTTAATGTTTAATCCTTTTACAGGAGTATCGTATGGGAGTTGCATAAAAGCCGCAAAAAAAAATCTGCATTTGCACCCGTATAAGGTATCGGTAGTTCAACAACTTCAGCCACTTGATTTCCAAAAAAGAATTGATTATTGCAATTGGTTTAATCAGAATTTAAATGATAATGGTATGTTGGACAAGACCTTTTTTACTGACGAGGCGTGGTTTCACTTGTCAGGATATGTGAACAGCCAAAACAATCGTACGTGGGCTACAGAAAATTGGTGTTTGGGTAGCAATTTCGAGACGTCGGATAATTGGCCCAATATTTTCCACCGAAATAATCAATGCAGAGCACTACCGAACACTCATTCTAGATGAATTTTTGAATCAATTGCATGATGACGAACAGATAATGGGTTATTTTCAGCAAGATGGAGCCACTCCTCATACTGCGTTGGCGACATTAAATTACTTGAGGGAATTTTACGATGATCGCTTGGTAAGCGACGGATTATGGCCACCATGTTCGCCAGACCTCACTCCGTGCGATTTTTATTTATTCGGGCATTTAAAAAATAAGGTTTTTAAAAATCGAATGCATACCCTAAACGAGCTTAAAGCAGCAATTGAAGCAGAGATAAGGAACATAAATCCGGAGGAGCTTCAACGAGTATTTCAAAATAAAAAACGTAGAGTTAACATTTGCCTAGAAAATGAAGGCCATCATTTTCAACATTTATTATAAAGTTAGGGATGCTAACTCTACGTTTATTAAAAATACACAAAACCTTAACTTACTTCAATTTTTTTGTATATTTAATTAAAATTGTAAACATTTTATATATAGTTATGATTAAATATTTAATTTATTTTGCGAAAAAATGTTTGCTACGCCAATGGAAAAGCAATCTAGGGGATTTTCTTTTCATATAATCAGTTGTACCATCATTTTTTGGCGGGAAATTTAACCTGTCTACAATCATTGTTGATCACCCGATAGTTTTTTTCTCTTGCAACTGTTCATATGAAACATTTAAAAAATTTAACTTGATGAAAATCATTTTGTTCCACTACAATACTACTTGTATTGTAGCCGTATAGTTGGATCAAGAAATAACATTATAAAAGCCATATTAAAAAATCGAATGGTGATATTTAGGCCTATTCCATACGTCAAATGTTAAATTAAACATACATGTTATTCTTGACGTCACAGTCGAAGCTCTTTTATGGCTACGCATAATGGTGTTTTGAATAAAAGTTAATTTTGATAAAACGCCACTACTGATCTACTTTATCTATACTACCAATCGAAGCTATTTTCATGCAATCTACAAAAATATAAAAATTAATTACCGTGGTGTGATGAGCTTCCGACCACCTCCTAGGTCCATCCCCATCTTTGGGCGATTCCAAAACGGTATCACTTTTATGCTTATTAGACCTTAGAAAACCATCGAAGAAGCTTTTGTGCCTGTTATCCTTTGAACGGACAATTTCAGCATCTGAAGGGATTCCGATTGTGTTCGCTTTGTGTATAAGCGAAGCGGCCTTGCGCTGCGGCTTGACGGTTTCTGCGGGGGCGGTGTGCGAGGGGCCCACGGGCAAATTAACAGTTTTACGCAAGGGAGAGCTCGGGTCCCATTGGGAAAATTCAAACGGTAAACTAAATAATCGTGAGAAAATAATAAAAATAAAAATTGAGAAAACCGGAGGATAAACCAATAGTCCAAAGTTCCATAACCAAAAAGCACGGTTTTTAGAGGCGACATGCACAGAAAAAAAGGGATGAGGAGGTTTAAGAAAAGAAACACAAAAAAAACAAAGGGTTAATTCATTATTAGGTAATGAACAGAAAACACTTTCATAAATTAAAACATACAGAGAATTTTTCTTTTAAGTAAACATACCGCGATGTGTATTTTGTAAATTTTCGCTGATTTTAAATTCACTTTGAAGCTTCTATCGAGTGTTTTCACTCCTTGATTAAGCATGAAGTAAAATTTCGAGTTTAGAAAAGCCTGAAACTTTGGTTTAGACGTGTAGCGCTATGCGACCAAACCCAATTTTCAGGCTTTTCTAAACTCGAAATTTTACTTCATGCGTCACGCGTATAAAACACTGATTTTAGGTGAAGTTCAAAATATTCTACTAAAGCAGTATGCTAAAAACGTGTATTCTGAACATCACATCACATCAGTGTTTAATACGCGTCGCGCATGAAGTAAAATTACGAGTTTGAAAGGCCTGAAAAAACGCTCGATAGAAGCTTCAATTTGAATTTAATAAACAGCGAATGTCTCAAAAATTTCAAAATAGCAAATTTTCAGGCTTATCTAAACTCGAAATTTTACTTCATTTGCCAAGCGTATAAAACACTGATTTCAAGTGAAGTTTGAAATATTCTACTAAAGCAGTATGCTAAAAACGTATATTTGGAACTTTACAATAATTTAGCTTTTCATACGCGTGGCGCATGAAGTAAAATTTCGAGTTTAGAAAAGCCTGAAAATTTGGGCGACCAAACCATTTTTTCAGGCTTTACTAAACTCGAAATTTTACTTCATGCCTAATCAAGGAGTGGAAACACTCGATAGAAGCTTCAAATTGAATTTAAAAAACAGCGAATTTCTCAAAATTTTCAAAATAGCAAATTTTCAGGCTTTTATAAACTCGAAATTTTACATCGTGCTTAATCAAGGAGTGAAAATACTCGTTAGAAGTTTCAAATTTAACTGTTATCAAAACAACGAATGTCTGAACATTTATAGAGTATACATTGGGATATGTATACTTAAAAGAAAAAATCACTGTATGCATCTGAATTGACTAGAATTAATTTAGGAAAATCATCGGTTTTAAAACAAAAGCCATTTTGTGTTATTGATTTTTTATGTACTTAATGATGTTTGCCGTTCAATCAATGATATATTAAAATGAAGTATTTAACACTGTTTTTTAATTTATTACATTTCCTCTTATCAAATGTAGTTACAAGAAGGCTTTTGCAGCTTTATAAAAAAGAAAACCTCCGTACATAAACATTTTTTTTTCTAAGATAGTAATAAGTATCAAAATGTAGATTTGTCTAATCAATAAAGTGTATTAAAAAATAAATCCTGTAAGTTATGCCGGGTTTATAAGACTTTCAACGTTTAGTGTTTAATGATTATTGTTTAGTGTTTAACGTTTAAGGAAATTATGCCGTTCATACAAGAAGTAAGGTTTAAGAATTCTAGGTTATGTGTGCGCGTGTCGATGTTGCCATCTATCGTATGTTCAATTAAAAAAAATCTCTAGAGTGCCATGGAAAATATTCTAGATTGGCAACTCTGAAAATATACATTATAATTATTATGTCTGACGTTTTATATGTCAATTACTGAAGTATGTAGCCAACTTAAATTTGAAAAAAAAGATTAAATCATGGCACTCTGGAGATTTTATACTTTTCTAAATTTATGTTGGCTACACGCTTTAGGAATTGTCATATAAAACGTCAGACATAATAATTATTATGTATAATTTCAGAATTGCCAACCTACAAAATATTCCATAGCACTCTTAAGGTTTTATTTTATTGAACATACGATATTATTTCATAACAAATTTGTGAAAATACCGTTTTACAATAATATTTATAATTAACATAGAAGAAATTAAAAATAATTGTAACTTCCAATTCCACCTTTATACCGTTTACAATTTGGACAAATTATGAACATTCCATCACTGGATATAAATTAAAAAAGTCAATGTGCCCAGATCCATTTATGTTCATCAAACGAATGATTCCACTCCTTGGTTAAGCATGAAATTTCAAGTTTAGAAAGCTGTATACCTACGTCTATTAATAAACCAGTAAACGTTTATTTTTAAAACCCTTAAAGGTCGTATGAACACGTTCGTAAGCACGCGTACGTTCAACTCCACTTAAACGCTGAACCTTAAACACTCTTAAACGTCTTATAAACTCAGCATTAATAATAAATGATATAAAAAAATAAACTCAAATTAATAATAAAGTGTAAGTCCCATCACTTATAATCAATATTTTATTATGTACAATCATACATTCTATGTACACGTCAAAAAACTTAAAATAATATTACAATCAATAAATACAACAAACATTTATCTCACTTGTAGTGTGTAGATCTTAGAAAGGAGTATTAGATCTTACATTATTTATTTATATATGTATAAATATAGCAGCATAATTTGTTTTTTTTTTTTTGAAAAGTATTTTTTAAGTTTATTTTTTGGCGAAAAAGAGAGCGCGCGCGTGTGACATGTAAAATACTAAGATATGCTCATGCTCCATTATATAAAAAAATAAATCAATGTTTTGCCATTTTTTTATTCCTCCAAAAACCGAAAAATAACACAATTTTCTTCTCCACGAATTCTTGTTTCTCAAGTTTACATAGCTTTAATATAAAATCACACTTTTATATTGAGCAAGTACATATAATTCTTTTTTTATACTTTTTTTAATGCTATATAATTATTGGTTAGTATGCATACAAAAATAGTAGATATACACGAATTATATGCTACGTTTTAAATGATTAATATCTACTATTTTCTCCATTAAATTACGGGAGCGAAGAGCCTTGGATTAGTGTGAAACTATACCCGTGTGTTAATTTAAGAAGAGTCTGGAAGTGCCTACTTGCGAAGATAGTGTGTGTTTTTTAATATTTTGTTTATTCGTCTTAAATGTATAAGATTATATTCATACACATGAATTGCATATCACATTGATACAGTTTGTTAAAAGGCGCATTTTCTTTAAAATCGTAAAGACAGTTCAATAATATCTCATCAAGATCTATTACATTTTTTGTGTATACTGGCTTTAAAAGATAGTTGACCGCTATCTAAACTTATAAAACTCAGCATATTGTCGTCTTAACTAAGGCATTAATTTAGGATATAATATTTTCAAAAATTCATATATTTTAAGGAAAGTACAAACTTTGTAATCATCTCATTAAATGTTTCCTACTCTTACGGTTGTTGAATAAAAAAATATTAAACATTGCTAACTTAGCTAATAACATAATAAATTTCATGTTTTTTTACAAATAATGTAAAAATACAGGTCGAAATTGGAAAGATTATTAGTATTTTCAATATCTACAAAATAAAATGAAAACTAAATTCAGTCACACTGTAAAAGATTCCTTTGCGGAGATTTGTGATTTTTTTCATTCTTATATTTATTCGAATAATGTCATTGGAATGTAGCACGTAAAACAATTTTTAAAATTTTCGGAAAATTTAATATTGCGCGACATTCTTGTGAATTTATTGCAGAATCTAAAACTAAAAGATTTTGTATTTTCCATTTATTTCAAAATGGAAGAAAATACAAATATTTTAGTTTTAGATTTGAGATTTAGTTTTCCAATATTTTTTGTAGATATTACAGAAAAAATCAAATAGATGATAGATAGATTACACTACTTTACCAATGTTTTATATTTTTTATGAAATACCAGTAAAAGCAAACAATATTTTACTAAGACGAGCATGAATTTTGTACTTTCCTTAAAGTACATCTATTTCTGAAAATATTTCATCCCTAAATAAGAATGTAGTTAAGACGAGAATTTTGAGTTTTATACGTTTAAATAGCGGCCGATTTCCTTTTAGCCATTAAACTCAACGGTTATCAAATTATTATGCAAAATAAAATAGAAAATTGTAAAAATTGCTATAGACAAAAATATTGGATCAGGTCATAATTTTGTGCGAGTTTTCTGGATAAAACGCTATTGAGAAATACACTTAAAAAACATTTTTGGTATCATTTAAAACTGTACAAAAACAGCAAAGCTTTTAGAATTCTATTCCCTATACTTTTGTAGAAAGATGTTGAATAGAAAATGTTATTAAATTTTATTGCTCTGGTTACAATCAGTCAAATAATCTTCCCTAATCTCTTTCCACAAAAAATATATTTTATAGTTAAATTATATACTCTAAAATTATACATTATAAATATTATGCCTGACGTTTTATACATCAATTCCTAAGGCGTGTGTGTAGCCAACTTAAATTTAAAAAAGATTAAATCATGGCACTCTTGAGATTTTTTTTTAATTGAACATTAAAAAAAATCTCAAGAGTGCCATGATTTAATCTTTTTTTTAAATTTAGGTTGGCTACACGCCTTATGAATTGATGTATAAAACGTCAGGCATAATATTTATAAGGTATAATTTCAGAGTTACCAACCTACAATATTTTCCATGGGACTCTCGAGTTTTTTTTTTTATTAAACATGATATAAATATTTAAAAGTGGAATTTTCAAGTACTGAAATAGATAAATATTGAGATACAAAAAGATTCAGAATAGGTGTACAAAAATTTTATTCCTTGTGCTCATTTGAAGGCAATAGGTTAAATAAACATACAGGGTGTTTTTCTTATAAGTATACATATCCTGTAGCATAATCTGTAAATGTTTAGCCATTCGTTGTTTTTTATAAAAGTTTCAATTTGAAACTTCTAACAAGAATTTCTACTCCTTGATTAAGCATGAAGTAAAATTTCGAGTTTAGAAAAGCCTTGCGTATAAAACACTGGTTTTACGTGACAGCGGCATATTTAAAACTTCTAAATATTTCCGTGGTTTATACGCGTGGCGCATGAAGTAAAATTTCGAGTTTAGAAAAGCCCAGAAAATTTGTCTCGGGTCGCTGCGCGACCCTCGACAAATTTTCACGGGGCTTTTCTAAACTCGAAATTTTACTTCATGCTTACTCTGGGAGTGGAAAACACTCGTTTAAAATCGCCGAGGCACGTCAATTTTTGTTTCGAGGGGGACAACTTTTGATGAAATTTCCACCTCTATAACCTCAACCCCCTAACCTAACCTAACTTTACCACTATTTAAAATCTGGGTGTGAAGTTAGGTTAGGTTAGGGGGTTGAGGTTATAAAGGTGGAAATGTGATCAAAAGTTGTCCCCCTCACAACAAAAACACCCTTGTTTAAAATCGGGAAGTGAAGTTAGGTTAGGTTAGGTTAGGGGGTTGAGGCTATGAAGGTGGAAATGTGATCAGAAGTTGTCCCCCTCAAAACAAAAATCGACGTGTCTCGGTGATTTTTTCAAAAATGCCGCGTAATTCAACAAAAAGAAAAGCCCAGAAAATTTGTCTCGGGTAGCTGCGCGACCCTCGACAAATTTTCACGGGGCTTTTCTAAACTCGAAATTTTACTTCATGCTTACTCTGGGAGTAGAAAACACTCGTTTAAAATTTCGAATTGAACTCTTTTAAAAATCAACGAATATCTAAATATTTAAAGAAAATAATCTGAATTTAGAATACGTATACTAAGGAGTAAAAACACTCGTTAAAAGTTAAAAAAATTTACCCACTTGCATAAAAACAATCATTGCCTGAACATTTACAGATTATGCATCGGCATATGTATACTTAAAAGGAAAAACCCTGCATGTCCGATTTTCATTATTTAAAAAATTACAGCTGATTAAAATTTCGCTAAATAAATAATTATTATTGATCCAATTCTATTTAAATCATAGAATTGTATCAACAATCGAATAATAAAATAACATAACACAAATAAAAAAAGAAAACAAATTTACACTTCACATTAGATCAGTGAAGTAAAATTTCATGTTTAAAAAAACCTAATAATTTGCATTGCTCCACGCCCAAATTCAATATTTCATGTTTTTCTAAACTTGAGATCGTGTCGTTTCAGTTTGCTTTTAAATTGTTTTGCATACAAATAGTTCTAGAAAAAAAACAGATTATTTAAATCCTTTCAGATGAGAATGACACAATTTGCAGGACTGTCAAAATATTTTAGAACGTCACAGGAAGGTATTTATCTTGAAAAAATATTACGAACAAAATAAGTAAATTATCAACGGTGGAGGCTTCTACTTCATTATACATGTTAATTCAATAAGTTAAACTTGGTCTAATTAAATCTGAAGAAATGTGAATTATTATTGTTTTATTTTACTTTTTAACATAGGTTCCTCTCATTATTTTAGCTACGCTTGGCATCTGAATCCAAATTATCAAGATTTTAATTATCTAAAATTTTACTCCATGCGCCAAGCATACAAAACACTGATTTAATGTGAATTTGTTTCAAATTTGTATTATGTTATTTTATTATTCAATTATGTTAAATTGAACCAATAACCATTCTTTATTTCGCCAAATTTAAATAAGCTGTAGTTTTGTAAATAATGAAAATCGGACACCTGTTTATTTAGACTATAGTCTTCAAACGAGCTCCTGCATAAACTGTGAAATTGTTTTACACCTATTCTGAATCACCCTGTATATAAATTGTCAAATATTCATATAATTAAATATTCGCATGTTTAAATATCGGGCTGTTTAAATATTTGAATATATTAATAATTTACTGCCATATGCATAGTCCTGTGATTAAACTGTTACAAATGTGTGATTAACTAATTGCGATTAAAGTGTAACTAAGTACACCGTATGCGTAGTCATGTATTAATACATACTAGTTAGTAGCGCCTATCTTTAGTAGCTCATATTGGCATCATTGCTTTTTCTGTCATTTCCATATCTCATAGCCTAAGAAACATATTGATGTACTTATGATATTTATCTACAGGGTGGTGCATCTCAGAGGTAACAAGCGACTTTGTTGAATTACGCGGCATTTTTGAAAAAATCACCGAGACACGTCGATTTTTGTTTTGAGGGGGACAACTTCTGATCACATTTCCACCTTCATAGCCTCAACCCCCTAACCTAACCTAACTTCACTTCCCGATTTTAAACAAGGATGTTTTTGTTGTGAGGGGGACAACTTTTGATCACATTTCCACCTTTATAACCTCAACCCCCTAACCTAACCTAACTTCAAACCCAGATTTTAAATAGTGGTGAAGTTAGGTTAGGTTAGGGAGTTGAGGTTATAGAGGTGGAAATTTCATCAAAAGTTGTCCCCCTCGAAACAAAAATTGACGTGCCTCGGCGATTTTTTCAAAAATGCTGCGTAACTCAACAAAGTCGCTTGTTACCGCTGAGATGGACCACCTTGTATTTGGGGTTTCCACTCCCTTTGTTCTAATGTCACCAACTAATGCATACTTTAACATTTTATTTAAGCGAAAAATTAGAAATATCTATTTACCATTTGTAACTTTTAATTATGTACCTATAAATATCTCGACATACTCTTTTATGCGGGGAGTGAGGCCAACCGGGGAGGGGGATAGTTGTTGACACTAGTGCTCCTCCTAGCGGTAGGTAGCATTTTATAATTGGTTTTTGTAACGCTATTTAGGCTAAAAATACAGTTTATTTATTTCGATTGTTAATTTACAGGAGACTATTATTATTAATAACGTATTTTCATTCATTATTATCAACATATATTTTCATCAGTTGATTCTACATACGTGTACATCATCGTATATTTGCATATTAAAATAGATACGCAATTATCCATCCATTACTATCCCTAAAATAGTAATTTTGATGAACAAATTCTAATGATCAGTGAAAAATAGTTAGTGCTACCTAGTGATGTAAAATGCGGGCATGTGGGGGAAACTGTACGGAGGAGCATGCGGGATCTGCATGCGCGAAGTGTGATTGCAACCTGAATCAGCGTATTTCGCTAAAATCCGCGGTAGATGATGGTCTGGTTCGTTCGTTCAAAAGGAATCGCGAGTCTATTTTTGCTGAATTCTGTGTAATCGGATATCTTTATCGCGTTGTTGTTAAAAGGATCTTACTCTTTAAAATGATATATTCTGATTTATTATTGAAGTATTGTATTTATTTTAAGATATTCTTAATATTAGATAGTTATTTTAATTTACCTAAAAAATTACAATATAATAAATCAATTAAGTTAATATTAGGTGCTCATTTTAAATATGCAAATTGAAATGTTGACAGTGGTCTTTTATTTTAATTTTATATACTAATACTTTTTTAATATATTTTTTGAAATGATTGCAAATAAATAGTTATAATTATAATAAACTCAATAATAAATCAAAATATAGCATCTTAACATAAAGTAATTAGTAGGTACGAACAATCTAGCATTTCAAATTGTAACATTCTCTTATATACATAAAATCCAAACAAGGCAATAAGGATATCCGATTTCACTGAAAATAGGGCTGCGATTCCCATCGAACGCATCTTACGAGCGAACCAGACAGCCATTCTACCGCGGTTTTTACCCAAATACGCTGATTCAGGTTGCGATCGGATTTCGCGCACGCAGATCCCGCATGCCTCTCGGAACAGTTTTCCTCGGATGCCCGCAATTTACATCACTAGGCTAAAGACCCTCGCTTATCCATTCGATGGCATTAACAACAATTGGTCGTATCTGCAGGCACTCTGCACCATATTTTCCACAAAGATCTTGGTCTAAAGGCTTACAAAACCCATGTTGACTTCCTTTTACAACAAGATCTGACTACATGCCGCACAAGTGGTGAAACAATTGGGGCTATCTTAAAGATAAAGTCTACTCCAATGCTCTAGCAACGATTGATGAGGTCAAAAGCAATATTAGAGCAGAAATTCTTGAAATAGCACCACAATTGTGCAAAAATGTGTTGGGAAATTTGTTCAAAGAATAATTTTCTGTAAGAAGAGCAAAGGCAGCAATTGTATTCCATTATTAATCGCAGAGTTTGTACTTTGGATTGCAATAAAAATATCACAACATATTCCAGAAAACTGTTATTTTTTTTAAATAAATTTGAAACACCCTTTATGACCTCTTAATGATTTGAATTAGTGTTGTGAAGTTCGCTTTGCCTATGCTCACAAAAAGATGCACACACTGCGAAATCGAAATCGAAACAACAAAGACAATACTATATACGTACGATGAAGATAAATGATAACGCAGCATTTGCTAGGCTTACGATTGTAAACGGACGAACAAATGGGGCCTTTACCCAACCGCCGCTCTAGCGAAATTCATCCGCGATTAGTGGACTTATGCATAAGGCCAATATAGTTTACAAATTTCATATTTGAATTATTCGATTCCCAATTTTTATTTTTAATGACCGTTGTTTTAATAAATTCAAACTAAATTTGTGATCATTCATTACACCACATTACAGGGTGTTGCATTTTGGAGGTGCCACATATGAAAACCTTTTTTATTTGAAGAGATATTGATAAACCGTTTTCGCGAGCTAGGGTCACTTTTACGTGTATTATTCAATGGCGAAAAGAAAAATTGATTTATCTCTGTCCGTTTCTGCTTTATAACCGAAAGTTGATAAAATGTCGTTTTCATGAAGTTACTGTAACTCATTTGTTTAGAGAGTTATAACCAAACTGTACTAAACTTTCTTATGGTAACTTTTTACGCCCATTAAAATGACATACTTGTTATATTTTAAGGATGTTTCTTGTTGGTTTTCCTACAAAATTCACTTTTTTCTTATAGGCGCAGATGGAGGTATGCGTATCATTGAACATCCATTGATTAAAACACGAAATACGAAGGCTTGCGAAAATAGTTTTTATTAATATCTCAATAAAAAAGTTTTCCATATGTGGCACCTCCAAAATGCACCACCCTGTACTTGCAATGGTCTTCTTTAATTTCACTTGTTGTTAATCTATTTTATCGAAAACAGAAGTGCAGTTTTTGAGAACTTTTGAAATTTTATGAATATCCGATTTAGTTTTTGAATTCAATAGATTCACGAATTTTTACAAAACATATACCTTTAATGATAGCCCGTAATTAAATATTGAAAATAATAACAACAGGCAACATGTTTGTGGTCTCTTATAAATGTGCACGTGTGTATTATTTAACCAGCATTCCAAATTAAATAATCTCAGTTTGTAAAACACACAAGCTTGATTTGAACATTCTGATGATGGCGATTCGATCTTACAAGATAGGCTATACAATCGCAATACAAAATGCTAAAAAGGCTACGTAAGTTTGCATTGAAAAAATGTGTGCGGGAATTTTTGCCGCACCCTGTAGCTCAAACAAATTGTTAATATTCATGAAATTTGTAAAGTTGCTGCAGTAAAAGGTGCAATACAAAACATTGGTGATTTATGGATAGGCAAAACACCAAAAACTAAAAATCATTTCTAGGAAAATGTATTCTTAGTCTACTTTGGCTAATTGCCTGATTTTATTGCAGATTTAAAAGTGTAGGCACATTTTTACAATGATGTAAAAACGAATAGCATGTAAGAATATTTTCTTGTACACATAAATTCATACACAATAGTTTATATCTTTTTATTATACAAAATGCATCAAGTTTTGTTATCAGCATAAACGAAATCTTATAAAGACGAAATTGATTATCATCAGTGCTTTTTATGGAATGATTAATAAATTGAAGTTACAAAAATACACTTATTGAACAAACTGTATCACCTGTTAATAAATCCACGCATGCAATGCGTATTAGTTTCACGAGATTCTCATATCATTTTTATATTTCATTTTAGTTCAGCGTTAATAACAAACAAATTGCAGTAAATAAGGAAACAAACGAAAACAGTCTTGTCTTTAAAAATTAATACAACAGTAATTAGTCCCATCACCACACACAGAACATTTTTGTTTCCTCCATTATTATTATTAATAATCATTACATTATTATTCTTTGTTTGCAGCGACACAAAAGACAGGTCAAGTTAGTAGTAGTACTCGAAAAACGAAAGGTGCCAAGTTCCAATAGTAAGGTTGAGTGTACTCACGCGTCTCTCGTTATTAGTTCTTTTTGATAAGCGATCGGACTTTGGATGGCTTTTAGAAAGTCGGTTTGGGTTTGGAATATCGCGCTTATTGTCGACTGCCACTGGTGGTAGAGTTCGGGCGTCGGCGCCTGGCATAAAAGCTGTTGCGGCGTTTTACACGGGTCGGTCGAAGAGACGAGGAAGGAGTTTTCCAGTTCGCCTTCTTCCATCGACATTTTATTTACCTAAAAAAACATAAAATTCCATTAAAATCCTTAATTATGTGAAATTAAATGTTACGTAGGCCAATCAAATATAAACGAGCCTTTATTTTTCTTAGAACGTACATAATAGAAAACATCTACAGTTCTATTAATGGATTCGATAGCTAACGCCATCTAATGCTCCATAGTGGCATCATCAATGACACGAATGCACAAGTGCATATACAGGTCACTGTTTCGTCTACGAACGAGCTAAACTTTGTGAAACCAGAAAACAAAATCAAAATTGAATTTGTGTTCAGTATTCCGGCACCAAATACCCACAGACGCGTTTCGGACTTCAAGGTCTTCTTCAGTGTGGTCCCGACCCAGTGCTGAGGAATACTGAACATTTCTGACTATTTCAAGCCAATTCATTTCTATAAATTATTTTTCTACATAGTATTCTCTGTTTAAAATAAATGTTTTCCACAGTTTTGGAAGTTTCTCAACTTCGTTTTCATAGAATGAAGTTGACCGGGTATGTAAACAATTGCACACAAACATTTCCACTTCCTCGTTCCTGTCAAATCGCTTGCCTTGTCCAGTCAAGTGTAAATCGCCAGGCCCTATAAAAAAACTTTAAAGCAGCAGAAAATGATGGATATTACATGGCCAATACTTGAACATCGATCTTACAGACCAGACTAGTCTCCGTCTGGACTGTAAGGTTGATGTTCAAGTATTTGCCAGGTAATTTTCATCTTTTTCTGCTGCCTTACAGCTCTTTTATACTTCTATATCTTGACATTGTCATGGAGAAACAATACTTGGCAAATGGGACAATCTCGTCTTTGGTGTGTATTCTGGAGCCTAACTTGATCCAGGAGGTAGCAGTAGCAAATTGCGTTGTTGGTTCGACGTCTGTGTAAGAAATCGACCAGGAGCACCAAAAGCATGGAAAACTTAGACAATCGAATTTTGGGTTTCACAGGTTTCCCTTGACATTTGCTTTCCGATTAATTTCAATACACTAAATCTTCTTTTTCAAAACTCTTCACTGGTTTCACATTTTCACGGATGAGGAACTTAAGAACTACGTCTTTCATAAAAGAGACGCACTTTTATTGTTAGGGCTACTAAATAAAGGACAGAACAAGCCGGTGTGGTTCCCTAACTCTAGGTATCCCGAGCGAAAGAGCTCAACACCTGAATTACAAATAAATACCATTCCCAAAGCTCAAAAGATAAAGGCTCGTTTGAACGACCCGCGTATAAAATGATAAGGTAAAATTAATTGGATTACTTAATATGGGTTGTTTAGTGAAGGCAATTATTAAAATGAAGTCCTACCTGTATGTGAGTTTTGTAATAATATTTTGGACTACTAAATTGGTTTTTCTTCCCGGACGACTCTGAGAAGATGATGGTCTGTTCGAACAGGAAAACGTGGAGTTCCTTGTTCCTGCCTATTGAACCCTCCTTGCCGAACGAGTTATAGTCGGACACCGTCAGAGGCCCGTGTAGTAAGAGTTTTCCCTGAGCTGTGATTTTGCCCTAAAATTCATAAAAATTCAACACCGATTTCAGATAAGATTTTTCTTTACACAAAGATGTTGAAACAAAAAAACTCATTATAGTTCCATTTAGATGTTGCTTAACAAAAAAAGTAGATACTAATTTTCAGAAATACCCAAACATTTTCTGTTAAGCTAATACAAGGATGTCCGTGGTTCGCATGCGGCTGCAAAACGTGTGTCAATGCGGCACCAACAAAATATGCCAAATATACCAAACTAAATTTTCAGGCTTTTGTAAACTCGAAATTTTACTTCACATGCCACACGTGAATTTGATTTTGAGTAAAGTTGAAAATATATACTGCTGAGATGTGATGGGTCTTTTTTGTAAATATTTAAATAATTATAAGAAACTTTTCCCGTTAAAGATATGATGATTTAAATATTAAAAATATGGAAGAGTGTCTCAAACTAAATGAATTCTACCTACAAATCTAGTTTGAGACACTATTCCATATTGTTAATACATAAATCATCATATCTTTAATAGGAAAAGTGCTATGATGGACACATCACCATTTTTTCATTGGTATCATGCTGTCCTTAACCCTAAGATAGGGGGGCCCGCCAGACATCCTGGCCTGGGGCCCGAGTTATGTGGGGGCTATGTGCCAGACTGATTGTGTATCTATCCCTTAGATCTTCCTGTTATAATATAATATTGTGGATGTAAAGATAAACTAGAAAAACTAAAGCACTTCATGACGTCCTCGTTTAAAGCAACAATACGAAGACATAAAATGAACAAAAAAAGTAACTCACATCGTATCCCTGAAGCCTGCCGACGTCCATCATATCATTAGCAGCTTTCGGTACGACGGTCATCACGTGCAAGGCCTCTCGAAGCAGTTTCGCCTCGTGCTCGATTTTCGCCCGCTCTGTATATTTCAAAATATCCCTCAGCAACAATTGGTACTTCATTATCCTTTGCACCGGCTTGATCAGCAAATCACATATCTGCAACTTGTGTCCCAGCATGTTCCGCAACTCCTCGAAATAACCATCTAAATGTTCCGATACAATGAATTCCGAAACGGGCTTGTTCTTACAGTACACCACGTACATATGCAACCGACGTTCGTACCGCTTGAACAAATGTCCCAACTCGCCTGGTTGCTCTAAGCATTTATGTAGTTCTTTTACGAATATACTGAAAAGATAGTAAGGAATAATTCAAAATCTTAAATTACCATTGTTACATGGTGAAAATCAAACAAAAAATCCTGTAATTAACCACTTCATGTACATGCTCGTGATTGGCACGGGCGTTGCTTACAGGCAATTTTACACGCGCTCGTGTCTGTCACGGGCGCCGTTATATCTCCTTAACAAATATTACCTGCTCGCTTTCGCTTCGAACTACATTTTTATCAAAAAATAATGTGATCGTTTTTTGACTAGAAATTCAAAAATAATGTGATCATTTTTTGACCAGAAATTAAAAATTATTGTGTGCATGAAGTGGATAATGAAACGCAGATTTTTTTTAAACCTTGAAGTTACAAAATAAATATATAAATTGTGAATACTTACTTCCTATGAAAATCATATATATTTTCAATATTTCCAAACACCATCTTATCCTTCCCACTCTTCAAATCCTCGGGCATCGGCACCACACAATTTCCATCACGCATCTCACTTATATAACCGTTAACAATTAAAGCTAAATCCTCCACGTATTTCTCCTCAGTCTCAATCAACTCCTGCAGAACATACATCCGCTTCTCCAGATGCGGTTCGGCAGCGTTCTCGCCCTCATCCGTCATATCGTTACCCTCGTCGCCGCTGTGGTGACTCAACCCCAGCTCATTCGAAGAGCACTGCGCCAGAGCGTCCTCGACCGCACTGTCCGTGTCCGTTTGCGTTTCGTTCTTGGCGTCCCTGAACAACGATATTCGCTCTTGGTTTTCGGTGTGTTGCTCCTGAAAAGGTGTAAATGTTGCGAGTTTCAGGTGGGTTTTTGTTAAGTGTGGAGATGAAAGATGATCACACCATGCACTACTAAAATATGTGAATGTAGGTTCGCCAGATTAGATTAGATTACTTGAGAATAAATTAGTTTTCTATTAATTTTATTATCGGTTTGTTATTTATACTTAAGTTATATTGAGCGATAAATACTTAATCAATGTTGTTGACTTGCGATTTTATTGGTGCAGATATTTTCAATTCGCTATCAAATTAATTTGTTGCCGGATTAAAAATGATTTAAAGCTTCCAATGTCTTGACATATTTCGCAAAATAGTACACGTGAATGGTGATACGGAACCGCAATAAAACGAGAAGTTATTCTAAATCGGATGAAAGATCATATTATTCCGATTTAGATGGAGTTATTGTTTTGGTTCAGTCCCGCATAAAAGATTCTGTTTGGTTATATTACCGATGATTTGAAAGTTCCAACGATTTATAAAACATGGTATTTTTTGCCCAATAATATGAAAGATGATGACGAAAACCAGAATGGAACAATTTCATACGAAACCAAATCGAAATTATCAATCAATTTAAACTGGTAAAAAACCTCCCACGAAAACGGTGGGTGATACTCGGAATCAGGAGGTCATTTTGCATAAGAATCAGTAGGAATTATGTCAGGGCTTGATTTTTTTTGCAGACCAGTATTTGTGTATAAGTCTAAAATTGAAGTAACAACCATGTAGCTTTAGCAAAGGTGCTACCAAAATAGATGTGAGCATCATCAGGGATTTGCCCACCTCAGTAATACTGGACTCTCTAGACAAGGTTGAGCTCAGGATGGGTGACCCGTAGTGGGAGGCAGCACAATGGGCCTAATGAGGTCTAAGTGCAGTGCAGCAATGCGCACTCCCCCTTATACCAGATACCAGATAGATTGAGCATCCTATTTTTAGTATTACAGATCTGTAATCTTCTGAACTGAAGGAATGACAATTCCTCAGTAAAAGTTCTTCTACAAAATATACGCGTATTACAGTTTTCAAATACAAAGGCAATTTTGGTAAATTATCTATTATAGCTTGGTTATATTAACAAATTTGATTTTTGTTTATTCGTTGGAGGGTCTCTAAACGCCCTGGATGTCAGAAAGCTACCTACTCTATTTAGCGATTAGGCACTTGTGTATAATTAAGTGAGAAATCAATTAAAGATAATCTAATGGTATTAAACTAGGAACCAATAATTGTTTGCAATCAAAACAAGCTTACAAATACGAATCCACCAAACGAACACAGAAACATTTTCAACTGATAGTGTCAGTACCTAAAATATAGTGAAATTTGGGAGAGATGTCCTATGACTCATTGATGTGGAATGTGTGGTTCAAATTTTTTAGAGAGTATGTCGACAGTTGTATCTGCAACGACTTTTCCTAGTTGTGTCAAATTTTGACTTACATGACAATGTCATACTGTTTAGGTCGCGAGCATATTAGTGTTCTTTCTTTTAGTAAAGCTTTAAATCATAATTTCTTGTGAATTTTGTTCATTTGAGTATACATATCCCAATTACGTGTTGTAGGTTTTTAAATATTCGTTGTTTTCTTAAAAGAGGTCAATTTGAAGTTTAAACGAGTGTTTTCCACTCCCAGGTTAAGCATGAAGTAAAATTTCGAGTTTAGAAAAGCCTGAAAATTTTACTTCATGCACCACGCGTATAAGACACTGATTTTAAGCGAAGTTTACTCGTTCACAATATTTCAGTGCTTTCAGTGTTTAATACGCGTGGCGCATGAAGTAAGATTTCGAGTTTAGAAAAGCCTGAAAATTTGGTTTGGCCGTGTAGGGCTTCGCGCTCTGCACCCAAACCAAATTTTCATGTTTTTCTAAACTCGAAATTTTACTTCATGCTTAGTCTGGGAGTGGAAAACAAAAGCTTCAAATTTCAAATTTAACTCAAGAAACGCGCTTAACAAGCGTGGAGTACCATCTAAAATGTGGGACTGGATTGGCAATGCACTGGCCAACCGTATAGTCACAGTAGAACAGGGTGGGAAACGGATCACCTGTAAAATTGACAGAGGCTGTCCTACTATGGAACATGATTCTGGACAGCCTTCTCGAACAACTTCAGCAACTAGGCTTCTGTGTGACAGCCTGTGCTGATGATCTAGCCATGATTGTAAGTGGCAAATTCGAAGACATTCTATGCAACCAAATGCAAGGAGCTCTAAATACAGTTTCGCGGTGGTGCAATGATCACTCTCTATCGGTAAACCCTACCAAGACGGAGATGGTCATGTTCACCAAGTAAAGAACGGTGACGAAAAGAGCACCAACATTATTGAATACGATGCTGCAGTACAGCGATAAGGTGAGATACCTGGGCATCACTCTCGACAGGAAACTGAGCTGGAAAAAGCACATCGACATCAAAACAAAGCTATAAGGGCAAAACAGACAAAGCCATAAGGGCAAAACAGACAATGCCGTCGGGCAGTGGGGAAAACACGGGGGTTGAAACCACGCACGACGATGTGGTTATACACAGCCATCATAAGGCACATGCTAACATACGGAGCTTTAGTTTGGTGGCCCAGGACCAAACAGCTAACTACGAGGAAGCGACTCTCGCAAGTGTAGCGGGCAGTCTGTCTAAGCATAACAAGCGCTATGCACACTACTCCAACGATGGCGATGGAAGTCATGCTATGCCTTCCGCCACTTGATATTCACGTGGAGATGGAGGCCGTGGCGACCATACCTTGCCTTCAAGGCAGTGGGATCTGGAACAGTAACCGCTGTGGGGAAGTCAGAGGACACCTCTGGAGGAGTGTCTGCAAAGGCATACCTCTTTTAGAGGCTGGCACTGACTACTGTAGACCAACACTCATTCCGAATGCACCCTACACGGTTACCATTCAACCCACTAAACAAATGAGAGAGTCGGCCATAAGGATCTACACAGATGAATCCAAAAGGCTGGATAGATCAGGGATCGGAGTCTTCTTCAGGACCCTGAAAATCCAAACAAAGGTCCCGATGGAAGAGCATGCCACCGTCACAGAAGTAGAGACGATGGGTAAAACACTTGCGGCTGAGAACATCATAAACCGCAAAGTGTCAAATGAAGCCATACTGATCCTAACGGACAGCAGGCAAACGCTACTGTCTCTGAATAAATCACATACAACTTTAGAGACAACATTAGAGTGCCACAGAAAGCTCAGGCAAGCAGCAATGTATAACAACATTGAAGTCTGCTGGGTAAAGGGGCACGACTTGAACACAGGTAACACGAGAGCTGACGCACTGCCAAGAGCAGCGGCTGAGATAGATATTCACTCACTGGAGCCGCTAGTGCGCCTTGCGCCTCTGTCCCTGTGCAATATGGTACAAAGCAACGCGCTGGAGAAAAAAGCTCTATAAGGAAACACTATAGTATCCCAACGAGAGATCAGCGAAACAGTACCTGCAGTTGACCGGGAGGAACCTTAGGCGCATAACTGCCCCCCTGACTGCGCACTGCGGGCTAAACGCACACTTATACAGGATGGGGATAGTTGACTCTCCATCCTGCAGAGAGTGTAACATGGAAGACGAGACTGCCGGACACATTCTCAGCGATTGCCCCGCACTCTCGTCAACTAGAGGCTCCTTACTGGGTGAAAGATGGCCTACAATGGCCTACATAAGGGATCTACCCACCTCGACTTTGCTAGACTACCTAAACCAGGTAGGCTGGCTGAGCTGAGGCTGGGTAATCGACAAGAGGAAGTACAATAGGCCTAATGAGGCCTAAGTGCAGTGTAGAAATGTGCGCTCCCCAAAGAACCAGAACGAGAATTGTACAGGCAGTCCATGGGTTAGGAAATTTAGGAAACCAAATTATGATTGAAAGAAAGTCTTACAGATGACATCTCCATTAGCAATTTCATTATTAATCAGTTATAATAATTCTAAATTTAAAGTACGCTATCAATTGATAGTTTTCATTATTACATTTAAACGGAAAATCCTCCTAGATTCCAAAAACTGAATCCTTGATTCCATTATTTGAGGTCCAAATAATTACGTTAAACTGTATATCTGTATATTTGTCTGATAATACTAATAGAATATGATGGAGATTTGTTTCTACTGATGTTGTCTTGCTACAGTTGGAGGGCTAGCGTAAACCAAAAAACTTTATAAACACACTGGAATTGTACTGGAAAAGTTTGATAAACATTGAGCAAAAATACAGATCTTTCACTATATTCTTTGGAATATGGTGGATTTATACTTGTAGAATTCGACATTTTATCTTTAATTAAATCTGGCAACTCTACTTAAATAAAAAAAATAATCCAATACTACTAGTACATAAGAGTGCAATAATTATAAAATAAAAAAAGTGTAAAATATCAACATTTATACATCATGCTGCACACTGGAAAATATATAAAAATACGTTAAAGCTGTAAAGAAAAATTATTCGCACCATTCGCTCCTTCACTATCTGCTCAATCTCCGCTAAATCAGCAGATGTAGCTCCTTCTAATGATTTCAATGTTAAACTAGACACCTAAGAGAGAGGATGAAATAGAATAGTTTGTACATATTTAAAGAAATGTTTCCAAAATTGATCAACTTAAAAGGTAAACTCACTCTTTTGCAGGGGTTCTCCTCGATGGTAGGGACGGATGACGGGGGGCCTCCAGTTACTAAAATTGGTTCTTGTATTGGCTTCATGGGCGGCGGTAATTCCACTTCATCGTCGACGTCCTCTCCACCTCCATTCGCCAACTCGGGATTAATCCTGGCGTTCCTGATTGTGGACCTCTCTTCGTCATCTTCACCCTCAGATACGGACGGCTTGTTGCCCATTTCTGATGGCATCTACATCGACAGAAAAAGCGAGCGTTGTTTAAGCGAAACCCAAACGGAATCGACGTAAATTAAGGCCGGATGGCGATAACGAAACAAAACCGCAGAACTACTACTTAAATGTAATTTATATATCTGTTAATAAAAAATTCCGACCCAGAATGGTAAGGCGATTACCGCACTGATACCGCGCGAACATTGATTTATAAGTGGATTGTAAACTATTCTTCCGGTACGGATGAAAATAAACGAATAACTATTCTCAAATGCGATTTAATATTACAATATGCGCGGGCTTTTACTGTGACCTTGACTAAATGTAAACCTAGCGAATTACACACTGAAAAAAACTTGTTTATACCGCGAAAAGGTGCTTCTCTCTTTATCTAACTTAAGTGGCGTTATGTAATAAGCGCACACTACAATAGAACTGTGTTTATGCTTATTTTTAATATGGCTGAATTACAGTCTAAATATTATTGGAATTTAAATTAATCACGCACTCATTGGTGTGATTTATTTGTAGGTAATTTATCAATTATAGATTGGGTATGAAAAATAAAATCTGATTATAATTATAAGTATACAATAAAATAATTAATAAAATCAGTGATTCGATTAATACTTAGAAACAAATCAAATAATAACTGAAAATAAAGCTGAGTTAGATATACAGGGTCAGGGCCGGATCATGGCATAGACAAATGAAACAATTGTCTAGGGCCCGGTTTTTATGGGGGCTTGATGAAACCGCCCACTTTAAAAAAATAATTATTTTATTTCGCAATATAAGTAAAAGTTTAAGATTTACAGTCAGGTAAATGAAATTCGTTTTCCTCATCACCTCGACAATATTAGGAATAATTTAACTATTCCTCGGCAGAAAACTACAAAAATGTCATTAAGATAAAATTATACATTTCTATGTACTTATAAGGGAATACACAGCCAAAGAAATTATTTAATAACACAGACAATTAAATCATTTAATAATGCTGTTATTTGAATCAAGTTTTTTTCTATAATAAAACAAATCTAGGAATTTATTACAATAAATATACAGGGTGTCCGTATTTCGACAAATGTATGGGGATGAGTTATTTGAAAAGCTAGAGAGCTAAATTGGGACAAAATTGCGTATTTTAGAGCGTAACAATAATCTAAAAACAATTTTGAAATATCTTCTTTTGTTTACGAGATATCAACAAAAAACTCTTCTTTTGAAAAATCGTTTTTATTTTTTTATTCAAAAAATATACTGAATCTGGACATTTAGAACTTTGCCAATATACAGGCACTTTTTAATGAGAAATGTAGTAGCTTATTTTGTTTTAAGATAACTATAACATTTACCGGGGAACGATAGTCAACTTTTGTTTTTTTTATGGGGGCCATTTTAGATTTTCATATTTTTTGAAAGAATATTTTTTTCTGAACTCAGTGATGTATCACACTTATAATTTATTTTAGATTTGATATTTAAAATTACAATATTATCATTTTTGCAAAGAGTGCCTTGGAAACAATGACGTCATATCTATTAATCAATAAAATATTGACAGTCAATTAGTGTTACCAGTCAAAATCAATTAATAACTGTAATAATAATAAGTATCGATTATCATACAAAACATTAAGTAAAAAAATGGTGATGTGTCCATCATAGCACTTTCCTCATTTAAGGTATGATGACTTAAATATCAACAGTATGGAAAAGTTGCACAAACAAAATTTGTTCTACTTTTACTATTATTATTCCAAAACTATTTAGAAAAAAGTACTCCTTGCAATTTGCGCTACATCTCAATAAATATTGGTGACCATCACATCTAAGCGTTATATATTTTTAACTTTACTGTAAATCAGTAGTTTATACGCGTGGCGCATGAAGTAAAATTTCGAGTTTAGAAAAGCCCCGTGAAAATTTGTCGAGGGTCGCTGCGCGACCCTCGACAAATTTTCTACGCGGGGCTTTTCTAAACTCGAAATTTTACTTCATGCTTAGTCTAGGAGTGGAAGACACTCATTACTTTAAAATACATCACAACTTTTTGTCAGTTTTATTAACTAAAATTAATTTTGATTCCTAAAAAAAGGGAAATAAATGTTAATTTATCCGCTTCGTTACGCGGCAAAGTCAAATTTGGAATGGTCCGTCCCTTCTAGCTACATCACTAAGAAAAAACATATTTAAAATAATGCAAATTAAATTTATCAGCTTGGATATTTTTATCTTTTGTCTCAATGTCTTTATTTACCTTTGTCGTGCATTTGTTTGTTTCTATTGTAATATTTTATTTAAGCAAATAGTTAAATTCATCACTGATAACACTCACTTTTTAATATGGTTATAAATCATCTTGGTAAAATACCAAGATGATTTATAACCGTATTATTTAACTACCACTTCCTACTAAAACATCAATATTAGTTTAGATTTTAAAATGAATACAGAATGTTTTTACAATGGAAACGTTATTTTTTAATCCGCAGAGTAAGATTGCATTTAGATTAATCCATTTTTTAAATTACAAATAGTGACATGTAGAATTGTAAGTGCTGATTATATTAATTCGCCAATGAATCCAATTTTGAAAATAAAAACATATGCAGGGAATTTTTTTTTAAACATATCCCTGTGTACAAGGCCGGAGCCAGGGGGGGATAAGGGGGTTTACCCCCCCGCGGAAATTTTCAAAATGTTAAATTTATGTATGTAAAAGCGGCCCTGAAAGAGCAAAAACAATATTTTTATCAGTAGGGGGGAGGGTTACGAAATTTGTTTATCCCCCCCGATTTTTTTTTCTAGCTACGGCCTTGCCTGTGTATATGCTGTAAATTGTTCAGGCATTCGTTGTCTTTTAAAAACCTTCAATTTAAAGTACGAGTGTTTCCACTCCTCAGTTAAGCATAAAGCAAAATTTCGAGTCCAGAAGAGCCTGAAAGTTTGGTACGCGAGCATATCAAATTTTCAGGCTTTTCTAAACTCGAAATTTTACTTCATGCGCCATGCATCTTAATCACTTAAAGTGAAGTTCAAAATACACTTGTTTGATTTCATATTATTAAGCGCCTGTATTGCAATAACGCAACTTTTTTTTAAAATTATTAAGTAAATAAGTTAATTTCATACATTGCATTATTTAAGTTGAGAATGTGTGAAGAAAAATTTTAATATTTTGTTATTTAAATATTTGGATTATTACTCGTTCTAAAAGTGTATTTCTAAAATTTCGAGTTTAGAAAACCCTGAATATTTATTGTGAATCTTACATAAAAACGTATTATACCGGGTGTTCGATAAAAAAACGCCCAACGCCATAACTCTGTTTTTTATTAACCGATTTGAATAAACTAAAAACAAACAACACAATGACAGCTTATTAAAACAAGCGTTAGTGGGTGAATAGTTAAACCTATGCTAGTAAAAAAATTTAAAAAAATTACAGTAATTTTATATTTCTTTAAAATTAACTTCATTGCCAAATAATTCTCAACTTAAATGTATTAAATGGCTTATATGCAGCCTTTTCTTATTTTTTGTATTAGACATTGTTTTTTTGAATCCAAATATGCCCAAAGTGTTGATTTTAATTTAATATTTATGCCAGAAAATAATAACAATAATTTTTGTTCACGTGATTTTTTTGGCAATAAATGTAGTCTGCCTTGGAAAAAAAACTGAATCGAAAAATCTCATTTATTGGAAAGTAATGTCAACCATTAGTTATTACTCATACAGTTCTGGTGCGTAAGCTGTATTACTATAACTTTAGTCCAGAAAGCTGGAAGTTAATAACATCTTACTTAACAAACCGTAGTCAGAAAGTATATATAAGTGGCAATATATCAGACGAGTGCAATATAGTGCATGGTGTACCCCAGGGTTCAATTTTAGGGCCTCTCCTGTTTTTGATCTATGTAAACGACCTCCCAATGCAACACAGAGACTCTTTCACCATTCTATACGCTGATGACACTTCCATCTCCGTTAAAGGTAAGTCGTCAGAAATTATAGAAGGTAAACTGCCTCAGATTATAACTAATGCAACGGATTGGTTTGAATGTAATAGACTAAAACTGAATATAGAAAAAACAGTCGATATTACATTCTCACTCAAACAGGCCCTTAAAAGCCTAAACGTATCAACAGAGTTTCTAGGTGTTGCTATAGACTCACACCTCACATGGAACGCACATAGATCAAAAATCGAAAAGAAACTAGTCAAAAGTATATATACTTATTAAAAAACATGAGAAGGTCAGTAAACCAAAATATGTTAACAACTATTTTTCAGTCGTTTGTGCAATCACATATTAGATATTGCATATTAGCATGGGGACACTCTGCTGTGTTGGGTGATATATTTAGGTTACAGAGGCGAGCATTGCGTGTAGTTTCTGGACTGGGTTATAGAGATAACTGTAGAGAATCTTTTATAAAACATGATATTCTTACAGCACCATGTATCTATATACTGGAATGTCTGCTTTATATAAAGAAGAACATAAGTTCCACGAACACAACACAAGATCGAAAGATGAGCTTAGACCTTGCAATGTGCGCTTATCGAAGGCCAAAACGGGGAAAAAATACCATTGTATAAAGTTTTTTAATGTGTTACCGAGTGTCGTCCAGCTAATGCCGTATACTCAGTTCAAGCAGTGGTGCAAAAACTACTTACTACAAAATGGATTTTATTCTTTCCGAGAATTTTTAAACAAATGTTCTAAATAAGCTTTATGTGTGTATATGTATCTGTGTGTATGTGTCGCGCATGGCATGGGGGGTGTCATTTTTCTGCGTCGTCTGTGATACATACATATATAATCTCTAGATTTTTGTAGTTATTTTATTTACATGATTTTACATGATTAATGTGTTTTTACCTATTTATATTATATTTCATTTTATTTCCATAATTTGCTGTTGGGTAGCAATATATACCGAGTATGTGATAATTTTTCTAGTCCACTCTATTTTTAATCCTGTCAGACAGGTTTTACTTATTTATTTTATTTTATTTTTAATTATTTTACATCAATACTGTTTTTAATTTGTATTTATTTATTTATTATTAATTTATTATATTTTATCAGGTCACAACTTTATAATGTTTTTATTTTAATTGTACTACCTGGGACTGCTTACCCCCCTATTTTTGTCTTAATTTTTGTTTCTGTACCCTATTTCGGTTCTACAAATTTTATTTTATCTATTACATGCTCAGTATTTTCAGCAAAACTACACTTTATTGACATATGTAAGACTTGTAAGAGTTGTTAACATGAATAAATGATATTATATTATATTATTATATATTATATTATATTATTAGTCTGTGTTTCTGACATAATCATGAACAATAGCGAATTAACAGACATGTTATAGATTTATTTTCAACGTAACTTATTTGTTGGGTCGTTGTTATTCATGTTTGACATAACCTTATAATAAATGACATTTCTCAGTTTTTTCCAAGTCACACTAAGTATAATTTTTGGAAAATATATTTTTAAATAGAAACTTTAAATAAAACAATTTTTAACCTTTCTTTACAAATTTGTGATGAAAGGTTAAACAGCGTTTTTATTTAAAGTTATTATTATCTTCACGTAACTCACTCATATTAATTTTTAAATAGAAGTTTTATTTTAATTTTTTTTTCAACAAAAATTTTAAACGAAAAACAATATTTTACTAAAATAAACATTATTTTTCTTAATCCAATACCGCCCAATGTTATTGAATTTAGAAAAATAATGTTTATTGCAATAAAATTATAGGTAGCCATTTAAAAATGTTAAGTTGTCTATTTTATTTGGCAATAAAGTTATTATTGAAAAAAATCAATATTGGTCATTTTATGGTATTTAAACTGTTATTGAATTTGGTTTTTGGTTAAATAACATAAGCTAAATAACAGCGTTATTGCGTTAGGCGTTTTTTTTATCGAAAACCCGGTATAATTTGATGAACATCAACATCAACGTTTTATAAATCAACAAAAATTTCGAAATATCGAAAATCTGATGAAAATCTTAAAATATTAAAAATCTAATGAAATTTTTATAAATCAACGAAAATCTCGAAATATTGAAAATCTGATAAAAATCTTGAAAAAAAAATTCATGATGAAAACATCGAAATATTGAAAATCTGACGAACATATTTTAAATTAACAAAATTCACAAAATACTGAAAATCATATGAAACTTTCATAAAATTTTATGTATGTTGAAAATCACAAAATATCGAAAATTTCATCAACATTTTATAACTATTAATGATTTCGATAGCTAACGCCATCTAATGCTTCATAGTGGCATCGTCAGTGACACGAATGCACAAAGTGCATATACAGGTCACTGTTTCGTCCACGAGCGAGCAGAACTCTGTTTGTGAAACCAGACTATGAAGCATTAGATGGCGTTAGCTATCGAAATCATTAATAGTTTTCACATATTGGCTTGAAATAGTCAGAAATGTTCAGTATTCCTCAGCACTGGGTCGGGACCACACTGAAGAGGACCTTGAAATCCGAAACGCGTCTGTGGGTACCTAGTGCCGGAATACTGAACACAAATTCAAATTTAACATTTTATAAATCGACAAAAATTTCGGAATATCGAAAGTCTGATGAAAATCTTGAAATATTAAAAATCTCATGTTATTTTTATAAATCGACGAAAATCTTGAAATATTGAAAATCTCATCAACATTTTATAAATCGACAAAAATTTTGAAATGTCGAAAATCTGATCAAAATCTTGTAATATTAAAAATCTTATGAAATTTTTATAAATCGACGAAAATCTCGAAATATCGAAAATCTGATGAAAATCTTGTAATATTAAGAATCTCATAAAATTTTTATAAAAAATTTCATGATGAAAACATCGAAATATTGAAATTCTGAAGAACATTTTTTAAATTAAGAAAATTCACAAAACACTGAAAATTTCATGAAATGTTCATAAAATTTTATGTATGTTGAAAATCACGAAATATCGAAAATTTCATCAACATTTTATAAATCGACAAAAAATTCAAAATATCGAAAATCTGATGAAAATCTCGAAATATAGAAAATCTGATGAAAATCTTGAAATCTTAAAATCTTGAAATCTTAAAAATCTTATGAAATTTTTATAAATCGACGAAAATCTGAAAATATTGAAAACCTCATCAGACTATAAATCGACAAAAATTTCGATAGATTGAAAATCTCATCAAAATTTTATAAATCGACAAAACGCGTATCGTCCACTCCCAGACTAAGCATGAAGTAAAATTTCGAGTTTAGAAAAGCCCCAAGAGAAAATTTGTCGAGGGTCGCGCAGCGACCCGAGACAAATTTTCGGGGCTTTTCTAAACTCGAAATTTTACTTCATGCGCCACCCGCATAAAACAATAATCTCACATTTGACATTTGATATTGACATTTCATATTTCACATTTGACAGTTGACATTTGACATTTAGTATTTGACATTTGCCGTATTTAGACACATTGACTTTTTTATATTTTATTGAAAATTTCTTTAAACGTCATCTTTGAATGAATTGAAAATATCGTGGAATTTTTATAAATTGACGAAAATCTCAAAATATTGAAGATCTCATGAGATTTTTATAAATCGACAAAAATCTTGGTATGTTGAAATCTCACCAAAATTTTATAAATCAACAAAACGAGTGTTGTCTACTCCCAGACTAAGCATGGAATAGAATTTCGAGTTTAGAAAAGCCCCAAGAGAAAATTTGTCGAGGGTCGCGCAGCGACCCGTGACAAATTTTCTGGGCTTTTCTAAACTCGAAATTTTACTTCATGCGCCACCCGCATAAAACAGATTGACTTTTTAACATTTTATTGAAGATTTCTTGAAACGTCATTTTCGAGTGTAATTATTAAATGAAAATCAACATATTGGAAATCTCGTGAAATTTTCTCTCATGAGATTTTTATAAATCGACAAAACTCTCGATATGTTGAAATCCCATCAAAATTTTATAAATCGACAAAACGAGTGTCGTCCACTCTCAGACTAAGCATGAAGTAAAATTTCGAGTTTACAAAAGCCCCAAGAGAAAATTTGTCGAGGGTCGCGCAGCCACCCGAGACAAATTTTCGGGGCTTTTCTAAACTCGAAATTTTACTTCATGCGCCACTCGTATAAAACAATAATTTCACATTTGACATTTGATATTGACATTTCATATTACACATTTAACATTTCGCATTTGCCGTATTTTGACAGATTGATTTTTTTTTTTCATTTAATTGAAAATATCTTTAATCGTCATTTTCGAAGGTATATCATTAATTAAAATTAAAAAAATATTATATAAATTTTGAATCAAAATCTTGAGCGTTGAACTTGAATGTTGATAGTCAAAATTTATAAAAGGTCGTTTTCAGGGTATTTAAAATTTTAGTCAATTTTCATAATTTTTGTCAATTCACTTATTTTGAATCACTTCGGAACTCCAGAACGACAAAAATAGTACCGCGTGCTCATAAAAACAAGCATCGATATTTTTTTATACGGGGCATTCAGATCTCCAGAAAGAAAAAAACAGAAAAAAATAGTGCGGCGCGCTCATAAAAATATACGTTGACACTTTTTTTTATACGGGGCATTCAGTTTGCCGTTTACGCGAATAAGTGAGCAATTGCTATTAGTTTGACGTTAGTTAGTTTGACTTTGTCATTATTATTTTGTGGAAAAGTGAAAACATAAGTGAGGCTTACGAACAAAGTTTAACAGGAATAAGAAACATTTGTTGAAACATAAGGTAGGTGATAGCTATTGATTTCAAGTATCTAACACGAGGGAAAGTACTATAATAGACATATCAATTTTATTTTAAATTATTAATTAAATAAGTTAATTTCATACATTATATTATTTGAATTGAGAATGTGTGAAGAAAAATGTAAATATTTTGTTATTCAAATATTTCAATTATTACTCATTTTTAAAGTGTATTTCTAACTTTACAATATTTCAGTGTTTTATACGCGGGACGCATGAAGTAAAATTTCGAGTTTAGAAAAGCCTGAAAATTTGGATTTGCCGGGGCGCGACTCGCTTCGCTCGCGCGCCCCGGCAAATCCAAATTTTCAGGCTTTTCTAAACTCGAAATTTTACTTCATGCTTAATTAGGGACCAGAAACACTCGTTATTCAAATTGAACGTTTTTAAAAGACAACGAATAAATGAATATTTACAGTATATACATAGAAATATGTATACTTTAAAGAAAACATCCCTGTATAGGTAGACATTTAAGAAAAAATATTATTAAATTAACACTTTGTAAACTAAAAAAAGGAGAAAAGTAAGGAAATAGTGATTGTAATCCTTACCCTAATCCTCCTGTCGGATCCGGTCTTCTTGAGTGGTGGTCGTTCAGCGGCGGACTGTGTCTTTTCAACTTTTCCCTGTGACAACTTCCGCAGCGGGGGCGGCAACCATTTCCGGCTGGAAAAACAAAGCACTCATTTGCTTTTGTTGCAAAAACAGCAAATTCCAAACGACCGAAGGTAATTAGCTTGATGCACAGAATCGCGGAATCGCAACACACACATACACACAATCACAACATTACCTGCGCGTCCGCCGGCCGCACGAAGAACAGTGGCTCTCGAACATGCCCCTTAGTTTGTTCATTATTAGTTATGTATACAGCGCACTTCGATCAAGTAAAGTTCGTGCCAAAAAGGTGGACTTGCTCAAAACGAATCCGTGAATAATACGATGCGAGATAAGATTACGGTTATGACTATAGACGGATGATAAGAGGGGTTTTCATCGTTGAGACGATTTTGTAAGTAATGAGAAAAAATGAAATTTCCTATTTAGCAATGTGTGGTAATATCGCTAAAAGGTCATCGGCAGTTGCGTGCCGCATTCACACCCTCTTTTGCATATTGCTACACGAACCCTTGGATAAGTGCTCTAACAAAATTGTCGTGGAAGTTATTAAAAGGCTCCTAGTAATCATGAAAAACAAAAACGTAGTATTTCGCTTGTCAAATGAAATTTGTAATTAATTTCCAAAACCGTAATTAAAAATAACGAAGAGAATTATTTAGGTTTGATTTATATTTTCCAAGCAAAATATCGCGATACTAAAAATAAAATCAAGCGAAATAGTAAGAGTAAATCTGTCAAACTAGATTGTTAGGCAAGTTTTCTAAAAAAAGTTGAAATACTTAACCAATCTAACTTACTTGTCAAACTGTCTTGACGAGACACAATAATCAAACCTGATTGATGTTTCTTAATAAAACATCTCGATATTTTTTTTTTCATACAGGGTGTTTCACTTAAAACTCCCCAAACTAATTAACAAAAAACTAAAAATGTTATGAAAGTTTCGTTTGTTGTAATCAATAGATGTCCTTCAAGGCTTCAAATCTAGTAAATGTAATTGCATTGCATTTCTTGATATTAAAAAATTTATGATTATCACAAGACAATAGAAAATAGAAAATATATCATCTTGAAGCAAAATGCAATCATCAGTAGTTACGATTTCTTTAAAAATCTTGAGATCATCAGCAAATAACAAAGATGACGAGTTTTTAATTACTTGCGATATGTCATTTATAAACAGTAAAAACAGTAACAACCCGCAGTGCGAGCCGTGAGGTACACCGGAAGGAACAGTAGTGACATTTGATACAAAGTTTTCAATTTTAAGACATTGTGTACGGTTGGTTAGGTAACTAGTAATCCATTTAATGACGGCAGCATGGAAACCCAGGGCAGATAACTTAGAAATTAAAAATATATGATTGACACGGTCGAATGCTTTTGTAAAATCTGTGTAAATATCATCGACTGAATGATTATTTTCAAATGCATTAATTATCGAGGAACTAAATGTCAAAAGGTTTGTAGTAGTAGATCTTCCTGGCCGAAATCCATGCTGCTCGTCAATTATAGTATATTTACACATCCAATTCAACTCAACGGATACCAATTTATCAAAAAGTTTAGGAATAACTGATTGGACAGATATACCAGGATAGTTATTTACATCATCTCTTTTACCAGGTTTAAAAAATGGCGTGATGTAACTCCTCTTCCAAAACTTAGGAAAGTATCCTGAGTTTATGAACGTATCAAATAAAATAGAAATAAACAGAGTTTTAGAAAATATGCAGTTCTTTAAAAAGCTAGATGGTATGCCGTCAAGACCTGTGCTGTTGTTGGATTTGAAATTATTTATTGCATTGTATATTTCGGATTTTGATAGTTTAAGAGGCATATGAAATACAGTAGAATTACTAAAAAACAAGGTGTATGTGTAGGTTTTCTTGTGTCATAAGCGCTTGTGTGGGGCACATTTTTTATGGGCGCTTTCGTTGCGCCACCTTTACTAACATATTAAAATAAAGATTAGGTTAGAACTTATCTAAAGTCATGCGGATAAAACGCGATTTGTATGAGCAAAATCCGGAATTATGTTTTAATTCGGACTAGGTCTATGTCGCAGGGAAATGATGAAAACGGAGATTTGATCAAATCCCTAAGGTAGATGATCAATTCACGGAAGATGTTAAAATTACAACTCTGTGGGGTGATTTCCCAAAGGAAAGTAAGTGATTTAATTCTTTTTACATTCACTTATTTTAAAATACGTGTTATTTAATTGTCTCGTTGATTATCGAGGCACTTATTTTTTGAAAATCCATTATCACTTTAATATAATAATAGTAAACTATTTATGATTTTCATAAATGTTGCGTTTAAATGTAACAATACATTGTCAAAAAACATAAAAAACAATAAGGATAAAACAATAAAGGATAAACGCTGTGGGGTTTATTTGCTTAATTGTGCTGATTGCCTGAAGATGTATATAGGCCAAACTGGGAGAGCATTCAGTGAAAGAATAAATGAACACCAAAAAGCGTTCATTCATCAAAAAGACACTTTAACCTACGCAAACCACCTGATTGAGGAAAACCACCACTTCGACAACAATTTTAAAATCCTCCACATCTCCAATAAAGGGCGGAAACTAAATTTGCTGGAAAATTTAGAAATAAATAAAAACCTACATTCAGAAAATTTTCTGAACGACCAACTCGAGCTCTCCAACTCTCCCCCTACTTAAGTTGAAGAAACCTCCCACCCACGCTTTTGAAATCTGTATATAATGTAAATAAGTTTGTAAAAAATGTTTCTATTATATATCTACACCTGAAGAAGCTACAGTGTAGCGAAACAATTGTAGTGAATTTAATAAAAAGTTGAAAATCCTAAATAGTTTACTATTTTTATTATATTATTTAATTGTTTTTCATTTTTACCTGATCTTTTGTGCTTCCTATTTCTTAGTATTTTATTTACTGTGGATCTTAAATTTAAGCGTCAAATTGTTAACATGTGAAATATCAAATAAAACAATATATTTGGAGTTGGCGATTTTTCAGAAAATATTTGATAAAACAATTATGAATTTTGTGTGGGTCTATATCGCAATTTTGTCAATTTCGTTGTTAGATTTATTGACGCGTATTACAAAAAAAATATGTGACTGTAAAGAGAACTAAGAGCTCGACAAAAGTTGGCAATAAAAAAAACGAATTCCGTTTAAAAAAATTGCCGATGACATCACACGTCAAACACTAGTGACGTCACAGTATTTTTGAGCGCGCAAAAAAGAGGTGCATTAATGAACAAAAATCGACCTCTTTCAGCGTTTTTAAGAAAATCGGTTGAGTTCGTGTTTATTTTTAATATTTCATACTTTACTCGCACCCTGTATTTCGGGATATGTACAGGGTGGTGCATTTTGCAGGTGCCACATATGGAAAACTTTTTTATTTTAAGAGATAATAAAAAACCGTTTTCGCCAGCCAGGGTCACTTTTTCATGTTTTAATCAATGACGAAAAGAAAATTTATCTATCTTTAACTGTTTCCGCTCTATAACCGGAAGTTGATAAATTGTCGTTTTTCGGAAGTTATTGTAACTCATTTGTTTTTCAAGTTATAACCAAACTGTAAAAACTTTCTTATGGCAACTTTTTACTCCCATTAAAATAACGTACCTGTTTTATTTGAAGGATGTTTCGTTTTTGTTTTGTTATATCAAATCAACATTTTTCTTATAGGCGCATATAGAGATAAGCACATCATTGAACAGCATTTCTAACGCTGATTTCAATGATGTGCCACATGTACACTTTTTTCAAAAAAAAGTCATTGACAAAGTTGCCATGACAACCGGTAAACAATTTCGTTACTAGGTGATGCTTGTAATTTATTAAAAACTATTACTACTATTGAGGTGGTATATTTTGTTTCATAAATAAACACTCTTGATTAAAATAAACTGCTACTTTGCTTGTCGTATAGAACAAACAATATTTTTTTTTGCAAAGGTACACAATTGGCACATCGTTGAAATCGGCATAAAAAATGCTGTTCAATGATGTGCATATCTCCATATGCGCCCATAAGAAAAAAGTGAGTTTGGTACAGGAAAGCAAAAACGAAGCGTCCTTAAAATAGAACACGCACATTAATGAGCGTAAAAAGTTGCCATAAGAAAGTTTTTACAGTTAGGTTATAAATTGTAAAACAAACGAGTTACAGTTACTTCATATAAATAACATTTTATCAACTTCCTGTTATAGAGCGGAAACGATTAGAGATAGATCAATTTTCTTTTCGCCGTTGATTAAAACACGAAAAAGTGACTCTGGCTCACGAAAACAGTATTTTACTATCTCTTCAAATAAAAAAGTTTTCCATATGTGGCACCTCCAAAATGCACCACCCTGACACTTAGAAAATAAATTCCCTGTATTGGTTATATTTGGGTATTTAGTAATCCGGCACTGGAATATATTTATTCAACACATATTTTTACTTGATGACAATAACATTCGCACCTTTTAAACCTGAGTCGTTATCTTATCTCTCATCAATAAATTGTGATAATAATTTCTTACCCGCTGAAACCTCGCCTCTTGTTGACCGGTGAAGATGTATTGACTGTGCCGGTGCCGTCGCTGCCCACGACATCTGTGGAAAAAATCAAAAAGAAAGCACATAAGCATAAATAATACTAATAAACAAGTCCGTTTTGTAATATTCAGCGTCGCTTAATAAATATTATGTACTATTTAGTGCTCAGCGCGAAACGGCCTCGGCAATAAAGCCGTAAATGGTAAAGCGCCATTTAAAAATTATGAAGCAATGTAAATTTATCGGTGAAACTTCATTTAACGAGACGGCAACGTTTTGCTCTTAATTGATTAGATAGGAGATTTTTTTTATGGCGTTCTTGTTAATGAGTTAATTGCATTTCGTGTAACGGCCATGGCGAGGGGGGGGGGGCGATTCTAAAGGAAATTGTATCTAATTTCATTGCTTTTAATCAGCGAAAAAAGCAACCTAAAATAAAGCTCAGATTTTGTAAGATAAGTACATTGCCTTTTTCTGTAATGATAAAAATAAACAGTAATATAAGTACTGAGTTTTCTAGAGGGGCCCAAAAAAACTGGCAGGACTTATTTTAGTTGAAATAAGCAAAGCTATACTGAAGAGAGATAAATCTCAAACGTGTCTATAGATGGCCTAAGACATCAGTTTTAATCCAAGTCCTCTCATTTCTAATTGTTACATATACTTTGATAGAGCGTTGTACCAAATCAAATCAAATAAGATTTTAAATATTTTATTGTATAATTCAATATCCGGAGATATATTTGCACGGGAAGTAGTTGTTTCAATGGATATTTATTGTCTCAAGTTGTCTTATTAATTAAGACATTGTTTGCATTTTCACGAATAACATTTTCATAATTTTATATATTGAAATTTGTTTTTTGGCTGTGGGATTTTATCAAATGAAAATCCTACATGTCACTTTTATATCAACATATTTCACTATTTGTCAAATGACTTTCTCCTTTTACCCAATGCATTTCTGCTTCTTTACAGACTATTTATAAACGCGATAGAAAAATTGTTGAGCCCATTCAAGAAATGTATCAAAAGATCAAGTGCTTAGAATACAGATGTGCTTTGTATTTTTTTTCAAACTTCAGTACACTAGAACTTCATTACATATTAAATCATATCTAAGCGATTATTTAAAGAGAAAATAAATCTTTGTTTTTTTATTGAATTCAATTTGAAGCTACTACCGATTGTTTCCACTACTTCCGCATAAAATAAAATTTAGAGTTTAGCAAAATGTCAGACTTATCTAAACTCGAAATTTTACTTCATGTGCCATGCATGTGCCATGCATGTGCCATCCACTCCCAGATTAAGCACGAAGTAAAGTTTCTCTCTTCTAAACTCGAAATTTTACTCCATGCGCCACGCGTATAAAACACTGATATATTGTAAAATTCAAAATATTCTTATTTAGCAGTACATTTTGAATTCTGATACAGCAGTATATTTTTAATACTGATCTAGCAGAATATTTTTGATTTCAAAATATTTCAGTGTTTTATACGGGTGGCACATGAAGTACAATTTCGAGTTTAGATAAGAGACATTTTACTTTGTGCCTAATCTGGGAGTGGAGAACACTCGTTGAAGCTTCAAATTGAAAGCTGACAGCGTCTAAAAGAACAATTACCCCGTATCAGGGTTGCTATGTTTAAAACACTTTGTTTTAAAATAGTGTTGTAAACATGTTTAAAAACAGTCGTCGTGTTTTAAACGGTTTTGTTTTAAACATGTTATAAATCATAAATTTGTTTAAAACATGTTTTAAATCTTAAATTTGTCTAAAACATGTTTTAAATCTTAAATTTGTCTAAAACATGTTTTAAACGTTAAATTTGTTTAAAACGTTTTTTTTTGATTATTTTAAATTGGCTAAATTGTATTTTATACTACTTCATTAAGATTTTTTGTTTATATTTTTAAATTTTAGCTAAATTGTTGAAGATATTTCAAATTACATTATTAAACATAACATTTTATTACAAGAAAATATGAAATATGTGTGCATAAATGTGATTTTTAAACACAGGGAATTTTTCTTTCAGATATACATATGCATGCATACACTGTAAATTTTACGACTTTCGTTATTTTTTTTTTAAAAAGATTTCAGTTTGAATTTTTAGACGAGGGTTTTCCACTCCCAGACTAAGCATGAAGTAAAATTTCGAGTTTAGAAAAGCCTGAAAATTTGGATTGGCCGCGTAGCGAAGCGGAGCGGCCAATCCAAATTAGGCTTTTCTAAACTCGAAATTTTACCTCATGCGCCACGCGTACAAAACACTGAAATATCGCAAAGTTTAAAATATACGGCTTTAGCAATCCAATATGTAGATGTGAATAAAACGTGAGTCAAATTCTGCGCTGAACAAATTGTTTAAAACAGTGATTATAGGCAACCCAATAACTCTAATGTATATAAGGTTACCTATAATCGTTGTTGTATATGTGTTTTTTTTAAATTCACTGTAAATCAGTGTTTTTAAGCGTGGCGCATGATGTAAAATTTCGAGTTTAGAAAAGCCTTATTTGGATTGGCCGCTCCGCTTCGCTACGCGGCCAATCCAAATTTTTAGGCTTTTCTAAACTCGAAATTTTACTTCATGCTTAGTCTGGGAGTGGAAAACACACGTTAAAAACCTCAAATTAACCGCATTATCGGGATATTTATATTCAAAATAAAAATGCCCTGTATGTTGTGTTTAAAACATGTTTTAACCGTGTTTTAAACATGTTTTTAATGGTTAATAATTTATACGCTGTTTCAATGAATAAAACACGTTTTATTAAAAAAATATTTGTTTTAATTAAAATGAAAAATACGTCTTTTTTTAACAACCCTGCCCCGTATAGGTACTAGTTTTTTAATATTCTTTATTCAATTTTAAATACAGAATTTGTTTGTTAACAATTTCTTACAATTCTATTGAAAAAGTAACGTATCATTATTATTTCTCAACATTTTCAGAATTATAAATGTGTCTAATCCGGATTAATTAATTTCGCTGATAGGCGATCGATTTCATTGTTCCCAACTTTATAACAAAGATTACTTTCTGTTTATGAACAATCTTTGATCTGTCGAGAAACTGATTTTTGTTTTAATTATATAATAATAATAATACATTTTCAATGCTCACAAATCTCTGCTTATCTTTAAACAAATGCAAACATCGAGAAAAATTATTTGAATTATTATTTTGTTGATTTATGCATTTGTTTGAAAGAAAACAGAGTTTTCTGTACATTGAAAATGTACAAATATATTTAGTTATATTTGAGCGACTGTTATTTTATTGACAGGCAATTAGTTTGATTTTTTCAATGTTAGAGCAGTTTCTCATTTCTTAATTTTTGATGATTTAATAAAAATCTGACGTTTCGTTGATTTTATGCAAATTTTTTTATCATTATTAAAAAAAACACACACTTTCAGCAATTGAAACAAAAATCGTACCCTCCAATTGTTTATTTTCAAATAGTTATTGTGATACGTTATATATCATATGTTCATATGACAATTCCTAAAGCGTGTAGCCAACATAAATTTAAAAAAAGATAAAATCACAGCACTCTAGAGGTGTTTTTTTATTGCACATATGATATAAGCCGCTTATTTTGAAAGTGGACTAACTCCATTTTTCAATGTTTTGTTGTTGACTGTAATAACCCTTATAATTTGAGGTTCTTAGTTATAAACAACAATTTGTTTATTATACAGTGCGTTTTATTTAAGTATGGCCATAGGGATTTACATGGTAAAAATTGTACCCCATGTTAACTGTTGTTGTAGTACAAATATGAAACAATTTTTTGGTTTTATCAATAAATCAAACATTTTTCTACAATATGTTAATTGTTAGAAAGACATAAGCATGTTAGAATTCTTTATGTTTGCTTTCAAAGTTGAAATAATTAACACAAATATTCAAGTAAAATGATCGATTGGCGAAAATGTTATAAACAGACACTTTCTTCAAAAATTCACATTAAGAAACGTTCGTCAAATTTTATTTATTTATATGTTCATGTCCTTCTCCCAATGTTTATTTCGTAGAAAAATGTTCGTTTTATTAATAAAACCAAAAAATTGTTTTAAATTTGTAAGACAACAAAAGCTAACATAGGGTACAATTTTTATTATGTAAATCCCTATGGCTATACTTAAATAAAACGCACGGTATATTTTCAACTTTACTTTAAATCAGTGGTTTATATGCGTGGCGCATGAAGTAAAATTTCGAGTTTAGAAAAGCCCTGTAAAAATTTGTCTCGGGTCGCTGCGCGACCCTCGACAAATTTTCTACGCGGGGCTTTTCTAAACTCGAAATTTTACTTCATGCTTAGTCTGGGAGTGGACGACACTCGTTAGTTTAAAATATGTAACAACTATCAAAATGTATGTCACAAATGTTTTGATGATTTGCATATTAAGAATATGGAAAAGCGACTCAAACTAAATTTGTTCTATTAATGATTTCGATAGCTAACGCCATCTAATGCTTCATAGTGGCATCGTCAGTGACACGAATGCACAAAGTGCATATACAGGTCACTCTTTCGTCTACGAGCGAGCAGAACTCTGTTTGTGAAACCAGAAAACAAATATCAAAATTGAATTTGTGTTCAGTATTCCGGCACCAGATACCCACAGACGCGTTTCGGACTTCAAGGTCCTCTTCAGTGTGGTCCCGACCCAGTGCTGAGGAATACTGAACATTTCTGACTATTTCAAGCCAATATGTGAAAACTAGTAATGATTTCGATAGCTAACGCCATCTAATGCTTCATAGTCTGGTTTCACAAACAGAGTTCTGCTCGCTCGTGGACGAAACAGTGACCTGTATATGCACTTTGTGCATTCGTGTCACTGACGATGCCACTATGAAGCATTAGATGGCGTTAGCTATCGAAATCATTAATAGTTTTCACATATTGGCTTGAAATAGTCAGAAATGTTCAGTATTCCTCAGCACTGGGTCGGGACCACACTGAAGAGGACCTTGAAGTCCGAAACGCGTCTGTGGGTATCTGGTGCCGGAATACTGAACACAAATTCAATTTTAAATTTGTTCTACTATTATTATTATCACATTTACAAAATATTCACAAAATAAATATTTTTTTCCATTTTTTCGCTATATCTTAGTAAATATCTATCACATTTCAGCAGTATACAGTGCGTTTTATTTAAGTATGGCCCTAGGGATTTACACGATAAAACTCCATGTTAACTGTTGTCGTACAAATAAAAAACATTTTTTTGGTTTTATCAATAATTTAATCATTTTTCTACGAAATGTTCATTCTTAGGACATAAGCACGTTAGAATTCTCTATTTTTGTTTTTAAAGTCGAAATTAATAACACAAATATTCAAGTAAAGAAATCAAATTGACGAAAATCTTATAAACAAACATTTTCTTCAAAAATTCACACTAAGAAACTTTCGTGAAATTTTATCACATTTACTTGTCAATAAGCATTATGCATTTTCGCCAAGTTGATTTTTTGGCTTAATTATTTGTGATATTAATTACAACTTCGAAAGCGAAAATAAAAAAAAATCTAACATGTTCTTGTCCTTCTACCAATGCATATTTCATAGCAAAATATTTGTTTTATTAATAAAACCAAAAAATTGTTTTAAATTTGTACAATAAGAGTGCACGGTGTACAATTTTTGTCATGTAAATCCCTATGGCCATACTTTAATAAAACGCACGGTATATTTTCAACTTTACTTCAAATCAGTGGCTTATACGCGTGGCGCATGAATTAAAATTTCGAGTTTAGAAAAGCCCCGTGAAAATTTGTCTCGGGTCGCTGCGCGAACCTCGACAAATTTTCTACGCGGGGCTTTTCTAAACTCGAAATTTTACTTCATGCTTAGTCTGGAAGTGGACGACACTCGTTAGTTTAAAATATGTAACAACTATCAAAATGTATGTCGCAAGTGTTTTGATGATTTACATATTAAAAATATGGAAAAGCGACTTAAACTAAATTTGTTCTGCTTTTATTATTATTGTCACATTTACAAAATAAGTTTTTTCTACATTTTTTCGCTATATCTTAATAAATACATATCACATTTCAGCAGTATACAGTGCGTTTTATTTAAGTATGGCTATATTGATTTACATGATAAAAACCCCATGTTAACTGTTGTACAAATAAAAAACAATTTTTTTGTTTTATCAATAAATCAAACATTTTTCTACGAAATGTTCATTGTTAGGCCATAAGCATGTTAGAATTCTCTATTTTTGTTTTCAAAGTTGAAATTAATAACACAAATATTTAAGTAAATAACAATAATATACTTTATTGCCCAACAGACAAACCAATTACAGGACAATTTAATTACAATATATATATATATATATATATATATATATATATATATATATATATATAAACGTATAATAAAAACTTAAAATTAAATTTAGAATTATAGATAAACTTAAAGAAATAAGAAAAAAAAGCATAACAAACATAAAACCATAGTGAAGAGTAAGTAGTTATATTAAATGATTGGATTTGGTTGAGACGAAGATGTCCTCAAATAGCCGATTAGCATTTCTACTCGAATGGAAAATTGGTGATTTTAATAGAGTGTTAGTCTTCGGAACAGGTAAATAAAATGTGTTAGAGTCACGGGATGATAGTCTGGGTACATATATATTTACTTGCGATAATAAGTCAGCGCAGTCAATAATGTTGTTTAGCAATTTATACATTAACAAGGCGCTATTCATATCCCTGCGGCTAGATAATGACTCGAAATCATGTCGCTGAAGGAGTTGGTTGTAATCCAATCCTCTAATAGGATACGTACCGTCCAACTTAAATGACAAAAACTTTAAACAACGTTTTTGAACACGCTCAATCCATAATGTATTACTGGTATATATTGGATACCATATTGATGAAGCATATTCTAGCTTACTTCGTACCAAAGTGAAATACAGTAATTTAATAACATCAACATTACTAAAGTATCTACAAGAACGCAATACAAAACCTAACATCTTAGAACCTGAGGTACATATGTTATTCATATGATTCGCAAATGTAATGTGCCTGCAGTACACCTAAATCAGAAATCTCTGTTTTGCGAGTTACAGCGTGTCCGTTAATGACATAGTTGTAGGTATTATGTGTTGACCGACGACAGTAAGTCACAATGTAGCATTTTTGGTAATTGAAATTGAGATTATTGGAACAACACCAGCTGTATATTTTGTTTAAATTAGTTTGCAGTGTATCTGCATCATCAAGACTGTCAATTCTTGCAAATATCTTTAAGTCATCAGCATAAGCCAACACTGGACAAGTTAATGAAGTAATTAAGTCGTTTATGAATAAAATGAAAAGCAAAGGTCCTAGATTCGACCCTTGACGCACCCCAGATGTTGAAATGAATGTATTAGATTTATATCCATTGTAGAAGACGTAATTTTCTCTATTGTATAGATATGATTTGATAAGTTCTATATATGAATTAGTAAATTCAAATAATTCTAATTTTTTAAGAAGTTTGTTGTGATCCACAGTGTCGAAGGCTCGACTAAAGTCTGTGTATATAACATCGGATTGACCACGATTGTCAAGAACCTCGCTTATGTGCTGAGTAATTATAGCTAAATTCGTTACCGTGGATCGTCCTGACGATTGTGGGGAAAGTATTGGCTTAACCTGTGAATATATGTTATTATATAGGATGTATTCAAAAACTTTCGAAAAATTTGATAATATAAAGATAGGTCTATAATTACTTAACTCATTTTTATCACCTTTCTTAAATACTGGACAAATCCTTGCATACTTACAATTATGTGGAAATGTGCGAGTTGCAATTGCGAGATTTATTATGATCAGTAAGGGTTTAGTTAATACAAATCTGCAATCTCGAATGAGAAAACTGGGTATTTGATTATCCCCGCTAGTGGTCTTACTTTTCAATTTACTAAAGCTAGCCAAGATATCTGATTCATCAACAGCTAATATAGATACCGTGCCACAATTGGATAGTGCACAAGTCTTCGCAGTTTGACTGTCATTGGTGTTGGAAAATATATATACATATATATATATATATATATATATATATATATATATATATATATATAAATCAATTTGGCGCAAATGTTATAAACAGACATTTTCTTCAAAAATTCACATTTACAAACTTTCGTGACATTTTATTACATTTACTTGTCAATGAGCATTATGCATTTTCGCCAAGTTGATTTTTTGGCTTAATTATTTGTGATATTAATTACAACTTCGGAAGCGAAAATTAAGAAATCTAACATGTTCATATCCTTCTACCGATGTATATTTCGTAGAAAAATGTTTGTTTAATTTATAAAATCAAAAAAAATGTTTTAAGTTTGTACGAAAACAAAAGTTAACACGGGGTATAATTTTTACCACGTAAATCCCTATGGCCATACTTAAATAAAACGCACGGTGTATTAGGCTGTTCAGAAAAAATAAATAAAAAATAAATTTATTTGGTTGTTCGGAAAAAGATTTCGTTAAAAATGTTTTTTTTTTTAATTTAATTACTTATTTTGCGAGGCATCAAAATATGATTTTTTATTTGCAAATATTATGCATTTTGTGTAATATAATCATTTTGAATGTAAAAAGAAACGAGATTTTTTTCCGAACAACCTAATATATTAAAAATATATCGCAGCTGTGCTTTGATTACAGCACAAGTGAAATTTGTTAATTTTTATTTTATATACAGGGCTATTCAAATATAAGGAACAGATTTTAAACATTTATTTCTTCTAAACTACAAAAGGTAGAACTATAATTCCAACGTTCCTGGACGAACACAAGTTTAAAATTTGAACAGTCCAGGCAGAAGTTCCAACCACGGCCGCAGTAGCGCTGTTGCTTGTCATTTTGATTGTCTATAGTAAAACGGTGATACAAGAAAATGCACTTTGTGTGCTGCAATTAGCAAAACTAGAGTCCATTATTGACGTTCAACGTGCTTTCTACCGCCTCGTCATAAGCAGATTTACCAGTGGCATCGAAAATTCGTAGACGATGGTTGCGTCTACAAACAGAAAATCACGGGACGTCCACGCACATCGAATAAAAATGTCGAGCGTATTCGCACAGTTTACGAAAGGAGCCCAAAAAAATCCACAACACGGAAAACACATGGTGCTCATATTGAATGCATTAAAAAAATGAATTTTTCTCTTTCCAGGAACGTTGGAATTGTGTTTCCATCTTTTGTAGTTTGGAAGCAATAAATGTTTAAAATCTGTTCTTTTATTTTGAATAACCCTGTATATAAGTATATTGTTTTTAAGTTGATACCAGCACAACTGCACCCTGCTGGCTATCCAGAGGAAATTAAGACGTGCATGCCGTTCTCTACAATAAAAGTTCACTGACTTTTGAATAGATTCAATACAAAACATAAAAATCACTTTTTTTTTAGTTGTGCCACTATCAAAGTAAAGCAGTGATATATTATACAGGGTGTACAAAAAGTTATGTAACGGCTTGATATCTCGCTTTGTGATAAGTTTAGAAAAAAATGTTTTAAATAAAACTTGTAGCATCTAATTTAAACTACTAATAAATAATAATTGTTAATATACAGGGTGATTCATTTTCAAGACATAAAACAAACTTACCCTATATATTTCGTTGGTATTCGATAACTTGTTAAAATTTAAACATTAGTGTAAACTGCATGTTTTTAAGTAACTTGGTTCACAAGTTACAAGGAAAAATAAGAACGTAAATATAATACCTATTATAATTAAGTGTAGGTGTCTCAAAATGTTAAAAACATTGTGAATGACTTTAGTTATTATTAAGTTATCTGTTATTGTTGGGTTTTTCAAAAATACAAAAAGGTATGCTTGACAACTCGAAAAATAACAATTTTAATGATGAGAAGTTATGGCAATCGCGTAAGAATCTACAGGATTACATTCAAATTTAAATTATAGAAGAAACTGAAAAAATATCAATCGGAAAGTAGCATACTATCATAACTGTATAATAGACTGGGGTAGAATCAAATTGAAGGGAGGAAGGCAAAAACCGTTGAATAGTTTGATATTAATGTTATAGTTCTTATGAATAGAGTATGTTTTTATTAATATGTAACTTTTCAGCGGATCAACTTAAAACATGCGGTTTTCACTGGTAACCTTCTACTTTAACATGTTATCGAATACCAACGAAATATATAGGGTGTTCTATTTAAAAAAAAAGGTAAATTTGATATGCATCATAAAAATGAATCATTCTGTATATTTAAAAATATTGTCAATTTGTACCTTAAATTAGTAGCTATAAGTTTTATTTGAAACATTTTTTTTCTAAACTTATCACAAGCCAAGATGTCGAGCGGTTACATTACTTTTTGTACACCCTGTTTATTTTGAATATAATTACCCACAAATTGTTGTTTATGTCAGAAAATCTCAAATTATGAAGATTATTACATTCAACAACTAAATTTCAGAAATGGAGTTAGGTCACTTTCCAAATAAACGGCTCACATATTTGTTTTAGTATTCTTTAAAGTGTCGATGTCCCTTAATTTTTGTGTTAATGTTGTAATTTTTAAATACACTTTGAAATTTTATTACTTTTAAAATTGTAGAAAAATCTAGCGCATTGTTGATTTTTTAGGACATTTACCAGGGATTTTGTTTTATTGTGGAATTCATTTATTCGAATTTTAAAACTTAGAGGCAATAAAAAAAACAATAAGTTTAAATGAAATCTGGCATTTGGATAATAGGCAAGTTCTGCATGTTGAAAAATTGTAGTTAAATGTTGACCACAATTTTTTAACAAGCGTGCTTTTTTTAAATGGTTATTTCTTTTAACAAATATTGATGAATGGGTGATTTTATAAAATTTTTATTAGATCTAAATTTGGTTGTGTCAACTATTTTTGTTTTTTTTTTAAATTTCAATAATTTCTTTAGATTTTTATGCTATTTGTATTCTAATTATTTTCGTTTTCTAAATTAACTTATCCACCTACACGCGTTATATAATTCATTTGGACGGCACAACGCATTCATACAACATCCATGGCTCCAGAGGGTGCCAATTTTCCCATAAGAAAGTGACACCACCCGGTAGGATTCGAGCCCACGACCCTCTAGCCCAAGAGCAGGAGTTCTACTCACTGATCCACGAGGGTTCCCAAGTTACAGTTTCTACGAACATTATCGTAATTTTACATATTATACACTCGACCGCAAAAATAACGCGCCACTTGAAAATTCACGTTTTTTCGTGAATATTCAAACAGCCATAACTTCGGTCGATGTGGATGAAATTTGATGAATTTTTGAGTTTTTGGAACGCTAAAGTTTTCTCTTTAAGGACACATGAGTCGATATAACGAAATTTAAGCATTTCTGCATTTAAAAGTCCTACCAACAAAAAAATGTTCAGAATGTTAAAAATGATAAAAGTTGAGAAGTTATACTGTGCCCAAAAAAAATCGTAGCTCTACTTCAAAAAAAGCGCAACAAAATTCCATCATTTTCCTTAGAAATAAGCGAAAAATCATGTCGATCCAATGATTTGGCTCGAAGTTAGGGCAGTTTTTTTAAAAAGTGTATTTTGGGGCATAACTTTGGCGGTCAGGCATAACACTGCTCGCAAACCTGTGACATTATGCGATTTAAAAAGCTTGAAGTTTTCTCTTTGAGGCATGTTAGTCAGATCTTTAAACATGCACATTTTACCCCCTTTCACCCCCTAAAGGCGATGAAACGTTTTTCACTTTAAAACTTTTAACTTTGTTAACTTGTACAATGCGCAAAAAAAAATTGTGGCTTCGAGCAAGGGACATCCAGAATAAATTTAAAGGAGAAGGACTAAATTTATTCTGGATGTCCCTTGCTCGAAGCGACAATTTATTTTGCGCATTGTACAAGTTAACAAAGTTTTAAAGTGAAAAACGTTTCATCGCCTTTATGGGGTAGAATGGGATAAAATGTTTGAAGATCTGACTAACATGCCCTTAAAGAGAAAACTTCAATCTTTTTAAATCGCATAATGTCACAGGTTTGCGAGCAGAGTTATGCCTGTCCGCCAAAGTTATGCCCCAAAATACACTTTTTAAAAAAAACTGCCATAACTTCGAGCCAAATCATTGGATCGACATGATTTTTCGCTTATTTCAAAGGAAAATGATGGAATTTTGTTGCGCTCTTTTTGAAGTGGAGCTACGATTTTTTTCAGGCACAGTATAACTTCTCAACTTTTATCATTTCTAACATTCTGAACATTTTTTTGTTGGTAGCACTTTTAAATGCAGAAGTGCTTAAATTTCGTTATATTCACTTATGTGTCCTTAAAGAGAAAACTTTAGCGTTCCAAAAACTCAAAAATTCATCAAATTTCATCCACATCGACCGAAGTTATGGCTGTTTGAATATTCACAAAAAAACGTGAATTTTCAAGTGGCGCGTTTTTTTGCGGTCGAGTGTAGAAAAGTTAATTGACACATGAAAATACAGCGAACCATTATTTTGTTTGACAATTGATCTTTAAATTTTGAGACAATTAAAAATACATTTTTTTAGGAATTTAGGGTTTTTATTAAAGGTTTTAACAGTATGTTTCCACTTCCTTAGCATAAAGTAAAATTTCCAGTGTAGAAAATAAAGAAAATGCAATTATAATTTTTTCGATGTCTGTAATTTTACGTACAAATCGATCAAATTAAATTTATTTATTCATTCTTGAGATCCATTTCCAATATGAAATACTACAATTTTATTAAAAATAGGTACTAGACTTTAAAAAACACACACTTCGACATTCCTGTAAGTTTCCTGTTTATTTTATTTTAATATTTTTTTATTAAAAGTCTAAAGCAAAGCTATACTGATGAGGGATAAATCTCGAAACGCGTCTGTAGATGGCTTAAGACAATTAGAATTCATTCCCTGTAATTTTTTAATTTATTTCAATTTCCTTTTGTTTCATTTAGTTTGGTTTGAGAATAGTTTGACCTGATGTTGCATTTTGCATATAAATTATGCATAGAACAGCAGTGCTGTCGTGTAACGCAAATATTCATTGTATAATTCAATATCTGTCGGGGTATTAGCTCGAGAAGTAGTTGTTTCAATGAATATTTGGAGACAAACTTTTTGCAGAAAGTCGATATTAATTTTAATTCGTTTTTATATTTTAAAAAATACGATAAATAATATTAATAAAAATAGTATAGAAATATTGAAACTAATAAAATGAAAAGATATGTACAGGGAATTTAGGTATACAGATCACTATTTTGTCGCATCAGTACTTATTTGTGCCATGCAACCCTAGGTTTTGCATGGCACAAATAAGTACTGATGCGACGATTGATCGATGTAAATTTTCAGACATTCGTTGTTTTATTAAAAACTTTCAATTTGAAGCCTCTAACGAGTGTTTCGAATCCCAGATTAAGCATGAAGTAAAATTTCGAGTTTAGAAAAGCCTCAGAATTTGGTTTGGTCGCTCCGCGAAGCGGAGCGACCAAACCAAATTTTCAGGCTTTTCTAAACTCGAAATTTTACTTCATGAGCCACGCGTATAAAACACAGATTTAAAGTAAAGTTCAAAATATACTGCTTAGGTTTGATTACATGTTCATTAATTTTACAAATTTTTATATGGAATATATGAAAGTATACTTCAAAACGAAAAAATCCCTGTGTGTAAATATTTAAGAAAAATCACACATCATAAAATTTTACAAAAACTTCAGTACTCTGAAAATTAGGACAAATTGACAAACATGTAAAAATTCACCAAACCAACAAAAAAGTTAAATTCCAAACGTGGAATTTAACCTACATTTTAAAACTGTCTTTAAAAGATAATTGCTTTTTGGATCCGCTCCTGTTATAGAGTGCTTCTAGTAAATGATGAATGTTATTCCCTTTTCATGAATCATAAAAGCTGCTTTGAAAAAACAATAATTCCCTTTATGACTCCTTAGGAACCAAATCTATAGCAAAACACAGCAAATCAATCGCAACTGTTGTGATGGAATAAGAGGATAACTTAGCTGTGTTGATAAACATAACATTCAACAATGTGTTATTTCGCTGCAACTTTTTCATGGATGTAACAACCGCAGAAAACTAAAATATTTACGTCTCGGTTTTTAGTGTTCGTCACGGTAAATTGGTTGCTCACAAAAAACTCTCTCATACACACGCACGCGCGAATTACGCAAATTCCAACATTACACAGTGACAGCGATTAAAACACGTCGTCCGAAGATTATATCGGCTTTTAAATTAGAACCCTTAGGTGTCAAGCTCAAGGCGGTTTTCGAGCGATAGGCTGAAAATACAGGCTTCGCTCCGCTCCGCTCGAAATAGCCGAGACACTTTAAAATAAACCTTTGTACACTTGTCACGAATAAAATATTCGCGTGTTTCGCCGTTCTTTCAAAACAAATTCTAATTGCTTTATATACAACATCTATTAATAATTACTTTGCCTACTGATGTATTTAGATTGATATTATTTTAGCATTTTAATGTTTGGGATGTCTTGCATAAATTTCTCATCTTTCACTTGGTAAAATATATTTTACTATGATTTTAAAAGAAGCACAGTATTATTGTTTCAATCATACTTATTTATATAGGATGTTTTTTCGGCGTGATAGAGCTTTAAATTAAAATAAAAGACATCAAATTCACCAAATGAATGAAATTCTGGCTTTATTTAATAGAAAATCTTATTTTTTTTTACGCGTGGCGCATGAAGTAAAATTTTAAGTTTAGAAAAGCTCGAAAATTTGGTTTGGCCGCTCCGCTTCGTGGAACGACCAAACCAAATTTGCAGGCTTTTCTAAACTCGAAATTTTACTTTATGCTTAATCTGGAAGTGGAAACACTCGTTCGAAACTTTGGATTAAACGCTTTTATAAAATCGATGAACGCCTGAAAATGCACAGCGTATACATCATGTATATTTAAAAAAATCCCAGTATGTAATATAATAAGTAATTTACAAAAATCATAAAAAGTGGTGCAGAATTTTACCTAAAATCAACTGTTAGAGTTAACTCTGTAATTGGTCGGCCGTTAATAGGTAACCAAAAGAACGAAATGTCAAAGTTCAAGATACCAAACGGCAGAAGAGAAACGAAAACATAAATTTAAATAAACAGAACACCGTTGGGAGGGTTTCACTTTTATTGTTGAACACTGCAACATGTTTCACCACACAGTGGCTTCATCAGGCCGATGAAAATATAAATGCCGGAATTCATGAATCAAATGTCAAATGCTCTAAGCACAAGCTAGACTGAGAGTAGCTTAGCTTTACACCGAAAAATGCTTTACCTCGCAAATGAAAAATCACTACCAAAGGTTTTATCCCTGCGTTAAGTTACAAAACGTATAAGTATCGATTGTAGAAGCGGCCCTTAATATTTGGAAATAATTTCGGGTATCTTTAATTAATTTCTCACTTAACCCGTGGTGAAACATTTTTGAATCTAATACTGGATGATTTAAATTAAATTTAAATTAAAACACTTGGTTTGTTTCACTTATTTATATTTTCTCCGACTAGTTTCGACCATTGGTCATCTTCAAGGAGGAATGTACAAAAAATATCTAAACAACAATATATATACAAAATCAAACTATCATAAAACATCAAGTAACGACGTTTTATGATAGTTTGATTTTGTAAATATATTGTTGTTTAGATATTTTTTGTACATTCCTCCTTGAAGATGACCAATGGTCGAAACTAGTCGGAGAAAATATAAATAAGTGAAACAAACCAAGTGTTTTAATTTAAATTATCCAGTATAATTTCGGGTATACGACCGCCTTTCTAAAAAAAAAACAACCATTATTGGCATAAAAAAAGTCTACATACAAAATTACACTTCTATATATATTCTAATGGTCCTTCCGTTTTATCTCCCTCTACCAACCTAGTCTCGCTACGATCCTTAGACCAGCTCCATCCTCCCTCATCCATTCGGTTACCCTCCCGTTTCCCCCTAACCACTTGTTACGAACCCCTTCACTCCTGTGCCAAATGGCTCCATGTATCCATTCCACTTGCGCACGGCATACATCTACCATACCTTTCTCCCATCCAAACCTTCCTTGTCAGGGTTATGTTATCCTTCTTTGACAAGTCACTATTAGTCAGGTACCCTGGCACGCTCCCATGCACTTGCCACCTTTCATACATCGGATTGTATCCCGATATACCCTTGCCTCTCCTGCATCTCCACCTCCTTCTCTTCTCTTTCATCCATGCCGCCACATTTACTCCAGTCTCTAACCACTCATTCACAATATTCTCTGACTCTCCTGCCCTATCAAACATTTTTCTGCGCTCCATCCTCCACTTACTCATCCCTATTCCGCTGCACGTTCTCCACACCTCTTTCACTTTCCAATTCACACAACTTTATCTCATATTTCACCACTCTCTCCATTGTCTCACCATGCACACTCATTCTATTTGTTTCCTGAAGCAGAATGTACCCAGGGGTTGATCTTTCAACCCCCGAAATCTGCTTCAAGAACCAAAGCTGCTCTTTCTGAATACATTCATACTCCCTTATCCCCCATGTTTCCACCCCATACAACAAAATAGGCTTCACACACACCTCCCACAACTTGCACGCCAATTGGAAGTTTTCCGGAAACCATTTTCCCCACTTTTTCTTCACCATGCCGCATGCTTTCCTTGCTTTCCCTTGAACCCATTTGGCGTGATCCCCGTATCCACCCGTACCTTTAAATATGAAGCCTAAGTATTTAAATTCCATCACCCTCTCAATCACCTCCCCCTTCTATTCCAATTCACCCACTCTTCCTTGCCTTCCTTCATTCCTAAATCTCATCCACTTTGTTTTCCTTGCATTTACTCGCAGACCTCTCTTGTCCATATATCTCTCTACTCTCTGCATCACCTCTTTTATCTCTCCCCAGTCCCTTGCCAAAAGCGCCATATCATCCGCATAACCTAGCATCCATACCTTCCTTTTTCTAATCACTACTCCGCCCGCTTGCCCTTTTCTCAAAACCTCTTCCAATTCCCTAATATATAGGTTAAACAACAACGGGCTCAGCGGGCATCCTTGTCTTACACCCTTCTAAATTCTAACTCTTTTAGACACATTTTCTCCCACTTTCGCCGTTCTAATTTTCTACCAATTTTTTAAGCATGATTTCGCCAAAAACACAATGGCCAAGCCTTAAGATAGTAATCTTATTTTGTAAGTTTCCTTATTGTCAAAATGTTTCATTTAAAAATCAAAGATGTTATATCTATGGATCGCTAACTTGCGCCATAAATGTCCGCCATTTTTATAATATAGGAATTACGGGCGCGAATTTGAAATCGCGCTCATTGAAAAGTAATAAAACGACTGGTTTACGTTAATCGGGTCTACACCAGTATTGGGAATTGGAAGGGAAATTTTGTTGTACAAAACAAAACGTAGCGATACATTCACTCAAATATATTTCAATATTATTAAAGCATTTTTCGTCTCAGTTTTTTAAATTTTTCGCGAAACAGGGAGCAACGAGTTACAAGAATAAGAAATATATGTTGAAAAATCAAATAGGTGCACTTGTAAAAGCTATTGGTTTCAAGTATCTAAGCAAGAATAATTTCAATTCAAAAATATTTGAATTCGAGAAAATAAGCTTACGTCAAATTTCATCAGACCCTGCTGATTGTGACTGGACGTCTAATAGAGAAATGACTATGATGGACACATCTCCATTTTTTAATAAATTTAATTGTGTAAAATGTTTAACAAAGGCAAAATATATACATAATAGCAGCGTATCTTATGTTGCTGAAGATGGGGGTATGATTCAATCACTGGCTGAAACTCAGTTCACTCATTAGGCACGGAATATCAAAATTATATTGGTTTATAAGGAAATATTACCAATAAATATTTCTTAAATAACTTTCTTACGTATCACTTTAGGACTAAGATCTAGAAGATTTGGAATCCTCCAATTTTAAAATCCCTTATTACCTGATTATACAGGGTGTCCCGTCCCGTTAATGTGGAGAAATAGCTTAACCATAGATTCCTGGGATAGAAATAACTTGATTTAACACAACTTATCTATATCCAAAAATTTACGGTTAAGCCGGAATTAGTCTTTAAAGTTCAAAAAAATATTAATTTTATTCGTAACGATTGAGCGCTATATTCGTTTTGACTGAAATTTATCATAGTTGATTATCATAATATAACACATCATTTAAGTTATTATGGTCATCATTGATTGACAAGAAGTACAAACAACAGTAGTACCACAACATAAAAACTAAAACCTGTTGTTATTGGCGCACTTTATAAAAATTTAAAAAATATTACTTCAAAGATTGGTTTATTTGAAAGCTTTTTTGTCTCTTAATAATGTTTGATATCTTGTACGGTTTTGATACAAAAATATAAAATATGAATATGGTATCCTCAATTTCTTTGGCAAAATACTAATACAAGCAACATACAGTGAATTTTTCTTTTAAGTAAACATATGCATAAGCTGTAAATTTGCCGACAGTCGTTGTTTTTTGAAAGAGTTCTATTTTAAGTTTTAAACGAGTGTTTTCCACTCCCAGACTAAGTATGAAGTAAAATTTCGAGTTTAGCAAAGCCCCGTGAAAATGTTCTGGGCTTTTCTAAAATCGAAATTTTATTTCATGCGCCACGCGCATAAAGCACTGAAATATTGTAAAATGTATGTATATTCGAACTGCACTTGAAATCTGTGTTTGATACCCTTGGCGCATGAAGTAAAATTTCGAGTTTAGAAAAGCCCAGAAAATTAGTCTCGGGTCGCTGCTTCAAATTGAACTTAAAAAAAAACAAGAAATATATATATATAATATGAAGATTTACAGAAAATAGGCTGAATTTGGAATACGTATACTTAAAAGAAAAAAATCCCTGTATCTGTTTGCTCCGGAGGAATATGAATGATTATAAACCATAATAAAGGTAACAATTATTTCTCAAAAAACACTCGTTAATTTATATTATACATAATTGACGTTTGTTAAACAATGGCGGCGACAAAGAAAAAACATGTATTTTTAATCACCCGAAAAACTAGAATTCGTTTTTACTAAATAATAAAAAATAATTTATTTGCACTTAATTTTTTTGTGGCAAAACCGTGCAAGATATCAAACATTATTAAGAAACAAAAAAGCTTTTAAATGAACTAATATTTCAAGATGAATTTTTTGGAATTTTATAAGGTGTGATAATAAAAACATATTTTAGTTTTTATGTTGTGGTACTATTGTTTTTTTATACTTCTTGTCAATCAATGATGACCATAATAACTGAAATGATGTGTTATATTATGATAATCAACCATAATAAATTTTAGTCGGATCGAATATAGCTTTCAATTGTTATAAATAAAATTAAAAATATTTTTCTAAACTTCGAAGATTAATTCCAGCTTAGCCGTAAACATTTGGATATGGATAAGTTATGTTAAATCATCATATTTTGATCCCAGTTATCTATGGTTAAGCAATTTCCCCACATTACACCCTGTATATAAGCTGGTTGTGGTTTCTTCTGTAATCCATACGATAATGCAGTAAAAAACGAAACTTATAGTGTAAATAGAAGCAAATAGAGATAATTTAACTGTTTTTTTGATATATCCTTTAGTAATATTACCAACGAAGTTTAAGATTTTTGGTGCTATATAAATCCTATAATATGCCAACATTTCGATGGAGATTTTCGGATGAAACCAGACAGTATAAAGGCAGGAAAAGATAATGGCTCATGTATTCTCCTTCTACAGGAAGTGTACTGTTTCCCATTTGTGTTATTTGTGGAAACGAAATTTTCAGGCTTTTCTAAACTCGAAATTTTACTTCATGCCTAATCAAGAAGTGGACACATTTCTTAGTAGCCTAAGATTGAACTCATTATCAAAACAAAGACTTTTTGTTCTCTCTAAATAATCACTCAAATATGAAACAACATGTAATGAAGTTCTAGTGTTCTGAACTTTGATGCTGTAAAACACAAATCACATCTTTAGTACTAGAAATGTATCTATTGATACATTTCTTCAATAGGCTCAAGAATTCTTCTACTGGGCTTATGAATCGTCTGTAAGGTGGCAGAAATGCATTAGGAAAATCATTTGATAAAGGGGGAAAGTCATTTGACAAATAGTGAAATATGTTGATATAAAAGTAGCACGTAGGATTTTCATTTGATAAAATGGGAATTTAATTTGAACCATGATAAAAATCAAATGAAAAACCCTGTATATTCAATTTAATAAATCACGTTTCCGCTTGTTTAGCTATAAATTGTTAGCAAAAGCCTAATTTATTCATTAGCACTCGATAAAATAAAACCATAATATTCATTATTATTCTACGCCATCTGTAGAAACCCAGCGCATAAACGCACCCTCTAGTTTTTGTTCAAATTAGTCCCCGTCCCCATTTTTTTTTTTAATAATATAAATTGTTCAAACAAAATTACACCACAATCTAGGTCATCAATTAGGTTACGATTTAAGTATGCGTCTATATGCAAAGTTAAATAAAACTCGCTGTTTGCTTTTTTATTGGATTTTTCTGACCTAGAACACGGATATTCTCCTGGAAGTGCTTTATTAATAATTGTTTTCGACTTCGATCGTCGGAAAGAATCTGCAACAACATCCTGAATATTTATTTTATAAATACCTTGGAATACTGCAGCTAAAATACGATAGCAAACGCCCTCTTGTTTTTTCGTAATATCATTGTTGATATTGATTAGTAATGTTGCTCTGAATATTGATAGATTTCTAATAATAGATATTCAAATTTTCGATTTGGTGTGTTTTAGTGGCTGTTTCTCTTATGTTACATAAGCAATCGACATTGTTCATCAAATGTTGAGAAAAATACATTTGTATTACTTCATTCGGCGTGTTTGATGGATTTGCGCTGTTTACAATTGAAGCGTTCATTTGAAAACACATTTCGAGAAGAGAGAGGCCTTTTGTTCAATATTAATAAATAGACACGCATGGTCCTTCAATTTTTGACTGTCCTTGAGGGATAATAATATACATTATATAGGGTGATTCAGAATAAGTTTCAAAAAAATACAACTTGTTGATGGGCTTATTTAAAGACAATAGGTTACATAAAAACATGTCCGATTTTTATAATTTACAAAATTGCAGCTAAAAAAAAATTTGTAAAACAAATAATTATTTTTGTTACAATTAAATAATTTAAATACGACTAAATAATAGAATAATATAACAAAAATAATAAAAAAACGAATTTAAACTTCACATTAAATTAGCGGATCATACGTCTGCGCATGAAGTAAAATTTCGAGTCCAGAAATGCCTCAAACGACCAAACCAATTTTTTAGGATTTACTAAACTCGAAATTTTACTTCATGCGCCACGTGTATACAACACTGATTAAAGTAAAGTTCGAAAACACATCAAAACAGCATCTTTAATTAAAATAACACTAAATTCGATATTTAGTTTTTGTTCAATGTTAATAATAAATAATCAGGTGTTTAAACTAGTATCCGTTGGTTTTCTTAAAATTTTTGATAATGTTTTGAAATGATTGTGTACAAAAGTATATCTTCTTTAATAGAAGGCGGTGGCATTTGCCACCACTAAAATTTGGAAAACATACTGGAAATTTTTCTTTTAAATATACATATATGTATGCATGAGCTGTAACTTTACCGATAAACGTTTGTTTTTAAAAATAGTTTAATTTTAAGTCTTAAACGAGTATCTTCCACTCCCAGATTAAACATGAAGTAAAATTTCGAGTTTAGAAAAGCCTGAAAAGCCTTTGGTCGCTTAGCGCGGAGCGACCAAACCAAATTTTCAGGCTTTTCTAAACTCGAAATTTTACTTCATGCGTCACGCGTATAAAACACTGATTTTAGGTGAAGTTCAAAATATTCTACTAAAGCAGTATGCTAAAAACGTGTATTCTGAACATCACATAACATCAGTGTTTAGTACGCGTGGCGCATGAAGTAAAATTTCGAGTTTAGAGAAGCCTGAAAATTTGGTTTGGCCGCTCCGCGCTACGCGACCAAAGGCTTTTCAGGCTTTTCTAAACTCGAAATTTTACTGCATGCTTAAGCTGGGAGTGGAAAACACTCGTTTGAAAGTTCAATTTGAAATATTTGAAAAAACAACGAATACCTGAAGTTTTACAGCGTATACAGTATATTAAAATATGTATACCTAGAAGAAAAACTCTCTGTATATCTGAAATAGTAAACATTTTTTTTTTGGACACCAGAAACATTCCAGGGCTGAAAGGGTTAATTCGGCAGCATTTTTTACGATTTACCTGTAAATCAATAAAAATGTTTTTTAATATTATACGTTTATTTTCTACCATCATTTATAACGTTTTATAATGCATATTGGAACCGAACCGAAGTAAACCGATATTTTTGTTTCGGTTTAGCTCTGGTTTTCATTCCGATAAAAATGAAAGTTTTTTTCTGTTTTCGGTTCTGTTTCGTTTCGAATGATTTTCCACAGTATTGACGAATTTTAATTATTTTACTAATTTTAATAATTACTGAATATTGGATAAATGTTTATCTATTTCGTCATTTGATTTTCTTAATTTTAAATTATCATGATTTCATCAATTTCTCCGAACACAGTAAATTTATGTTAATTAAATCCGTTGATTTTTATACATTTGTTACTATCTTAAATACAAAATTAAACCTTTTTTTCGTGAACACTTTCAAATATTTTTTTTTTGATATCTAGCGAAGTATTGAGAATATCGAAAACTGTTTCAAATACAAATTTTATCGTCGAAATACCTAAAATATATAACTATACATATATTTTTGCAGCTTAAAGAGTTTTAGAGTTATTTCAAAATCCGCAATGACCGACGAAAATCACCGCTTTTAGAGAGCTAATGTTCGCTACGCAACCAAGACGTAATTTTTGATATAAAATTGCATTCTCGTCGTCTCGGCACTGGTCTGAAATCGAAAAAAACTCGAATAAAGTTGTAAAGTACTATAAAACGACTCGATTTTGAGTATTCCTACAAATCTTAAACATTTTTCCATTTATATTTTTAAGCAGTTGAACAGGCTACCTGTTTGAACGACACACTTCATCATTTCTAAGTAAGTTTTCTCTCTGGTTGTTTTTATTTTTTCTCGTAGACCACTTGCAAATTTATTCTGTTTTGGGTAGCCCCCCATTAAATAATGAATTGTTACAAATTCATCAATTTCAAATGTGTTTTTGACAACCGAAACAGTTGATCGATCTCAAGAAAATATTCTAACAATTAACATTCATTAAAATTCAAAGCAATTAAGTTGTTGGTTTGACCCGTCAACGGAGAATTATCCCATCATCGATCTCTAATTTTCCCATGATTAAAGCATGGAGTCATAAAGTTCCGCAAATCTAGCTCTAAATCTCCATTATGTTTCATAAACATTTATGTTATAACGATTTTGACGTTTAAGGTAATTTATGTGTCTATTATAAGAAAGTATTAGGTAAGTACATAGAGGGTGTTGATTCGATCAGGTATACATAGGGATTAACCATGTAAAATCACATTTATGTATTTTCCTGCTTCCAGGATCATTAAAGGGGAAAAGTATAGGAGTAAAGAAAAATAAGAAAAAACGCGCTATTTGGTTAATATCCGATGTCGTTTACTATTTTCAATCAATTTTTGAAATGTACGAAAATTTAATAAATTAGCCTCAAACCGGGTATAAGAAAATGTTATGGGTATTTACAGCACGTGATTACGGCTATTTAGAAGTCTATACTTGACTTTTATGCCTAAAATCATCTACGCCGCATACATAGCTTTTATTTAATGCCCCTTCCACGATTCTAGCGCCTCCATATCAAAGATAATGAATGAAGGCGGATGTTTATGAGGTTATTTATTTTAAATTTTCGTGATTTTTAAAATTAGATAAAAAATAGTAAACGGCGTCAGATTTTAATCAAATAGCGACCTAAATACGTAGGTTTTTTTTCTTAATTTTTGTTTACTCTTGTATTTTTCCTCTAAAATGACCCGGGAAGCAGAAAAATACATAAATGTGGTTTTACATGTTAAATCCCTATGTATACCTGATCGAATCAACACCCGGTTATGTAAACTATTCCTTCTAAGGAAAACTAAGACTTCGGGTCTTGATCTGCTTGAATGGGATTCATTCTGGTGGGCCCCTATTTACATCTCATGCACCCGTAGTTTTAGTTTTCGCTGACATGGACTTCGTGCAGTTCGGAATAGGGGTCGATATCGACCACTTTGGAAATCTATGGTCTAATGTAAAGCTATACCGATGAGAGATAATTCTCGACACGCGTCTATAGATTCCTAAGATCGTAAGGCCCCCAAAATTGGAAGGCTAACTTCGCCACTGTATTTCACAATGTTACGCAAACTGAATGAACTGAATGACTTAATGTTCTTAGTATTTATTATTTACGGAATGAGACCGATTATCTGGCCTATTGAGGTTATTATTATTATTGTTCAAAAAAAGCGGAGCGGAGCGGAGCGAATAAAGAATGCCTATTCTAGAAGCCCGGGGTTCCCTTGAATTTAAAATGGGATTACCTTGCTTTAAATATTTTTGCATTTTGTCGTAAACTAGGCGCATGGAAAGCCTCCCACTGCGATGATTCGATTCCGTTGTAGGCGATGTCGGCGCCGAGGATGAAGACGCTTCCCCTTCCGTAATTCCCGTCACCAACATAATTACACACAACCGCGAAATTGGATTTTGATTCGTTTAGAAAATGCCGCACTAAATCCTCCTCGTTTAAAATACACACACTCGGCACTTATTGATTTACTACAGAAAGAAATATTTTTACTGCAGATCCAGTGTGGATGCACTTTGTTTTTAAATATTGAATTTAAAGGCACTTAATTTTGATTCAATTAAATCTTTATTTCGTCCCACTGGTTTCCACGTATCGTCATTCTCAAGGAATAGTGTACAGAAAATAAGTCGAAACTAGTTGAAAGAAATAAAGATTTAAGTGAAACAAACCAAGTACCTTTAATTCAAACTCAATATTAGTTCAAATGTTTCATCAAGTGACCAATGAGAACCAAATTAAATTTCTTTTTAATGATCAGATTTGTAATTTGCCTTTGCTTAAAAATCAAGCTACAAATGCACTTCATCCTGGCCAGCTCTGCTTTCTCTGGAGTTTTAAACAGACTCAGCTTCAAATTCTTGGGCTGAGACAATCATATATCGAAGGAACCTTCAAGTCCATTTCTAGATTACATATTTCTAGTTTGATGTTTTTGATTTCCCCCATTTGCAAAACAAAGGGAAAGTATTGTTATCGCGAATATTTTCAAATCAAACATTTTAGTGGATATAACCATTTTGAGGTCCCCCAAGTTGATTAAAACCATTTTTGAAAATCGTGTCTGTTATTCTGTAGGCACCATTAAGTCTAAAGCGATTGAGCTGTTAAGATAATACTATAAACTTAATCCTTTTATTGCAATAGTAGTATCCGATCAGCTTTTGGTGAAAATACGGAATTAGAACTATCACTTCCGGTTTCCGTATTTTCACCAAAATTTGATCGGATACTACTATTGTAATAAAAAGCTTAAGTTTATAGTGTCATCTTAACAGCTCAATCGCTTTAGGCTTTATCGTGGCTACAGAGTTACAGACACACCATTTTCAAAAATGGTCTTAATCAACTTGAGGGACCTCAAAATGGATATATCCATCCATATACTCTTTTTTTATTTTTATTTCATATTGATCATAAAAAAAAATATTGTTAGGCAGAGTTGTAGATAATCGAAAAATTAGCATTTAATGCAAATTCAATTTATGTCGTAGCTCTTTTAGGTATTTTATTAATATTGTTTTAAAAATGTGAATTTTACGAATTAATTGCTTTGAATAAGTGAGCTATTGCTATAAATGACGTTAGTTTGACTTTGTCATGATTAATATTTTTTGGAAAACTGAGCACATACGTGAGGCTTACGAACAAAGTTTAACAGGAATAAGAAACATTGGTTGAAAAATAAGGTAGGTGAAAGCTATTGATTTTAAGTATCTTAACAGGGGGAAGTACTATGGTAGATATATGAATATTTTTTTAAAAGTTTTGGCGAAACATTCAATAGGAACTGAAATATTTTCAGTGGACGTCAGTATCTGGAGATTTATGAAGTTTGTCTAAAGATTCTAATGGAATTTTAAAGATTTACGAAGTTTTTTTTCGGAGAATCTACTAGATCTTGATATAAAGAGCCATGAAATTCTTTTTAAGAATCTAGAATCTACTAGATCTGAATGGGGTTCACGTTTGGAAAAGTACAAAACTGTAAATACTTGGGATCCACCCTAAATAGTAACAACGATACAGCAGATGAAATAAAGGAAAGAAAATCTGCCGCCTGTCGCACAAGTTGGAGCTTAGCAAAACAGCTCAAATCAAAATTAATAAGAAGAAATACCAAAATCTAATTATACAAAACCATGATTCGGCCGGTACTGACCTATGGATGCGAAATATAGGCCATTACAAAGAAGAAAGGAAACAGACTCAAAGTGTGTGAGAAAAAAATGCTACGAAGAAATGTGGCCCGGTAGAAAAACAGGATGGATGAAGGAGCCGTATGAACCATGAGTTAACTGCTATTATAAAAGGGAAAGATGTGGGTAGGTGGGTAAGAGCTCAAATAATCCGATGGTTTGGGCACGTAACAAGGATGAACGATGAGTTCCGAAGCTGATCACTGAATGGACCGTATGAACCACGAGTTAACTGCTATAATGAAAGGGGAAGATGTGAGTAGGTGGGTAAGAGCTCAAAGAATCCGATGGTTTGGGCACGTAATAAGGACGAATGATGAGTTCCGAAGCTGATCACTGAATGGACTGTATGAACCACGAGTTAACTGCTATTATGAAAGGGGAAGATATGAGTAGGTGGGTAAGAGCTTAAAGAATCCGATGGTTTGGGCACGTAACAAGAATGAACGATGAGTTCCGAAACTGATCACTGAATGGACACCAGTGGCGAAGCAAAAGGGAGGAAGACCTAGGCTGAGATGGATAGACGAAGTCAGGGAAGATCTGCAGAGAATTGTAGCGCAATACTGGAAAGCGCATGTAAACGATAGTAAGAGGTGAAGGGAGATTGTTGCTCAGACCAAGACTCACAACGAGTTGTAATGCCATAAGAAAAAGAAGAACTAGATCTTGATATAGAGAGTCAGGACGTTCTTTTGAAGAATCTATTGACACTCAATCAACTGAATATTCATAACATGTTTTGGAGTTTGTACTGGAAAGTAATTATCTGACGTTTAGTTTAAGATTTATGAAAAGGCTTTTGATTGATTTGCATACAAAGGAATTTCGGAATTCAAGTTTTAAAATATTTGAACGTTTTGCCTACAATCTTATTAAAGAACTTGACCTATAATCATAAACTTCTTCCGAATTTCAATTTGAAGATGAATGAAGTAGTGATGAAGATTCTACTGCAGGTTTACGCTTGATTTTGTTTCAGAATTTTAAAATTCAAGGTTTGCTAAGTTGAACTTAATCAAGGTTTTGGCCAAAAAGAAATTTATTTGAAAATTCTCTTGAAAAAGTTATGTTTACTTCATTGTCCTTCAAATTTTTGTGGTGTAGAGAAAATATGAATACTAATATTGCTAAAGATACAGGGCATTTTTCTTTTAAGTATACACATACACTGTAAATTTTCCGACATTGGTTGTTTTTTAAAAAAAAGTAATTTAAAGTTCCTAACGAGTGCTTTCCACTCCCGGATTAAGTATAAAGTAAAATTTCGAGTTTAGTAAAGCCTGAAAATTTGGTTTGGTCGCCAAAGCAAATTTTCAGGCATGCTTAAACTCGAAATTTTACTTCAAGCGCCACGCGTATTAATCACTGAATTATTGTCAAGTTCAAAATATACGTTTTTAGCACACTGCATTAGTAGTATGTTTTGAACTTTACTTAAAATCAGTGTCTTCTACGCGTGGCGCATGCAGTAAAATTTCGAGTTTAGAAAAGCCTGAAAGTTTGGCTTGGTCGCGTATTGCTACGCCTAACGCGACCAAACCAAATTTTCAGGCTTTTCTAAACTCAAAAGTACTTCATGCTTAATCCGGGAGTGGAAACACTCGGTTAAAGCTTCAGTTTGAACTCATTTCAAAAACAACGAATATTTGAACATTTACAGCGTACATAATATATCGACATATACCTACTTAAAAGAAAAACTCCCTTTGCGTTCTTTCCTATATTATAATATGAATGTACTACACAATCGATTAAATAGTTTCACAACTATTTTCTTTATTTCCCGCACTCATCAATACACACTAATTAAAGTGTCTACAACAAATTACTTATTGATTACAACTCCAATTTGTATCCATCCATAGTAACGACATTCTTTACTCATTACACGGATTCCTGCACAAAAATTTCCCTGGTCGTACCGCACAGAAACACACGAGCAGTCCTCGAATGCGAACGTCCATGACTCGGAAACACGGATTTTTCGCGCACTCTGCTTATTCTAAAACGAAGGGGTCTCATTGCACAACTATGAAAATTACAAAATTCAAACTATCTTCACCAAATATGGTAAGAAATTGTCGTGCAAATCACCTTGACCGCACTATTTTTACGTTCGCGTGCGCTCTTCTTTCATCCCGCCGCACAATTTTTGTCTTCTTTACTTCAAAACGCCTGCTTATATATAGATCCTTAACCCAATAATGCGAAATTTATTGATGTGATTTTTTGGGTGCGAACATCAAACACCGATCAAAACACGCGTTGCTCCCACGCTCGCACTGCAATTTTCTCAACGAGTGATCATGAATGAAAATTTAGATCTCTCATTATACTTGATCATCACTCGCGAAAAGACTTTTGTTGACTAAGTGGAGAGGTGGGCTTTACAAAACACTCTCAACCACACTCACACATAAACACACACACGCTTACAGATCGTTGATATATAAAGAAACGTTGTTTGGCCAAATAATCGTGCCAGATTACTAGTGACCGCGACACACCGACGCTAATACAGTGGAAAAAAAATCTTAATTAATTAAATGCTATTATGCCCCTGCATTAAAAGCACTGCTTTCTAAAAATAAATGTGTCATAACATTTCCTCTCTTGTATCCTTGCGGACAATTTGAACATGTGTGTTTGTATGCTCTGTGTCATGCAACAAAGTAAACCACAAATGGTATTTAATGATACATACAGAGAGTTTTTCTTTCAAGTATACATACCAATGGATTGTACATTTTCAGACATGTAATTTTATAAAACAATTCAATTTGAAGCTTTAACGAGTGTTTCCGCTAATTGTTTAAGCATGAAGTAAAATTTCGAGTTTAGAAAAGAGTGAAAATTTAGTTTGGTTGCTCCGCGAAGCGGACTGACCAAACCAAACTTTCAAGCTTTCAAGCTGAACTCGAAATTTTACATCATGCGCCAGGCATATACAACACTGATTTTACGTGAAATTCAAAATATACCAGTTTACAGTTTTAGAAGTGTATTATCAACTTCAGAATATTTCAGTGTTTTATACGAGTGGCGCATGAAGTAAAATTTATAGTTTAGAAAAGGCTGAAAATTTAGTTTATTACCGAACCAAATTTTCAGGCTTTCAAAACTCGAAATTTTAATTCATGCTTAATCAGAAAGTGGAAACAATTGTTAGAAGTTTCAAACTAAACGCTTTTCAAAAACAACGAATGTTACGGACATATTTAGAAAAAAAAAAGATAATTTTGACATTTGTTTACCTATTTTTACAGCTCTTATAGTTACTCAACACGTTGATGATTCATATAAAAATTGGCATTTTTTGACGCGAGTTGATAATTATTATGATAATTAGATATATTAGATTGTCGTTAATATTGACGCGACATTTAGCGTTTAAAATTCAGTTTAATGTTGTTATTAACAAAACAAAAACGAATCACCTAACAAATCTAAATGAGTCAATATTTAATGTACAATTAAATTTTCTTTATCAATGTTTTACAACTAAAAAAAAAATCACAAATAACAAAGGTATGAGTGATTGAATTTTGTTTAAAAACAATTGAAAAATTAAAATCAATAAATGTTACACATCGTTAAAACGCAGTTCAATGATATGAATATCACCATATGTTCCCATTGGAAAAACACAAGTTGATATTGATAAAACAAAATCGAATCGCAAGATAAATTAGAAATCTGTCACTTTTTGACAGGGTTGTTATGTTTAAAACGCTTTGTTTTAAAACAGTATTTTAAACATTTTTAAAAACAGCCGTCGTGTTTTAAACGGTTTTGTTTTAAACATATTTTAAATCTTAAATTTGTTTAAAACATATTTTAAACGTTAAATTTGTCTAAAACGTTTTTTTTATTATCCTAAATTTGCTAAGTTATATTTTATACTACTTCATTAAGATTTTTTGTTTACGTTTTTAAATGTTAGCTAAATTGTTGAAGATATTTCAAATTACATTATGAAACATATCATTTTTTTACAATAAAATATCATAACTGTGTTCACATAAATGTGATTTTTAAATACAGGGAATTTTTCTTTCAGGTATACATACATATGCATACACTGTAAATATTACGACATTCGTTGCTTTTTTTGAAAGATTTCAATTTGAATCTTTAAACGAGGGTTTTCCACTCCCAGACTAAGCATGAAGTAAAATTTCGAGTTTAGAAAAGCCTAAAAATTTGGATTGGCCGCGTAGCGAAGCGGAGCGGCCAATCCAAATTAGGCTTTTCTAAACTCGAAATTTTACTTCATGCGCCATATGTATAAAACACTGAAATATCGTAGAGTTTAAAATATACGGCTTTAGCAATCTAATATGTAGATATGAACAAAACCTGAGTCAAATTCTGCGCTCAACAAATTGTTTAAAACAGTGATTCAAGGCAACCCAATAACCATAACGTATATTATGACTATAATCGTTGTTGTATGTGTGTGTTTTTTGAACTTCATTGTAAATCAGTGTTTTAAGCGAGGCGCATGAAGTAAAATTTCGAGTTTAGAAAAGCCTAATTTGGATTGGCCGCTCCGCTTCGCTACGCGGCCAATCCAAATTCTTAGGCTTTTCTAAACTCGAAATTTTACTTCATGCTTAGTCTGGGAGTGGAAAACACTCGTTAAAAGCCTCAAATTAACCGCTTTAAAACAACGAATTCCCGCAAATTAAAAAAAAAACGCTGTAACTATCGGGATATTGTATACTCAAAAGAAAAATGCCCTTCTATGTTCTGTTTTAAACAAGTTTTAAACGTCAAATGTTTTAGACATGTTTTTAATTGTTAATGTTTTAAACGCTGTTTCAATGAAAAAAACACGTATTGTAAAATAAACTTTTTGCTTTAATTAAAATGAAAAAAAAAACGTTTTTTTTAATAACCCTGCTATCTCATACATCATACCATACACTTTGGCAAAGCCATGACAGATTTCCAAAATGCCTACAAATAACGTACAATTGCAATTTTCAGTTTTCTCTCAAGAACTTCGTAGTCTCAATGTTGTCCTTATTTGTTAATGGAATCTTAATAAGCACATAAAACTGCATAACTCTTAATCAATGCAAGAAGATTCTTTAAATCCAAATTTCTAGTGCTGGATTTTATTTTTGATAATCCTTTAAGCAAAACTTCACTAACGAACAGAAGCACTAGCACTTCTTCTTTTCGTTCTTCTTCTTGCGTAATTAATGGCCTTAGGTTTGCAGCCCTGTCGACCAGCCACAGCAATTACTGTCGTAGATAAATAAATAAACACTAGCAATTGAAAACTCGAAATGAAACTCGAAAACCGATCAGTGTTTACTAAAAAGCGGAAACACGAAATACACAGTGTGAATAATCTACCTCAACTGGAGTTGAAAAGGTGAACGCATAGAAATTCGAATGCAATTATCTCCGATGTTCGCCTACGTTTTTTGCGTGTTTGGTGATAAGCGAATGGATTTATTGATTGAAACTAGTTTAAATGTTTGTTGTTTGATTTAAAATATGTACGAGGACCGTTTTCTTTTAAACCTCCGATTTATTGGCCACAAAAAGACATATGTATATAAAGTAATGATTTTATTACTAAAAGTTGAGTACACTTATGGTTACTTTTTGACATAATCATCTTGAAGATTGAAGCATTTGTCGTACTTGTGGACAAGTTTTCCAATACTCTCTGCATATAATGTTCCCGATAATGAAATAAAATTTGTCTTAACGTGAAACTCCTCGTTATTTCACTAACCCAATATCTGTTAAAAATGCACCATCGCACAGTGTGGCCGTTTGATGGCAGCGCGGCCACGGGTGTGCGCGGAGAGGTAATTCTCAATATTCAATGTTTAAAAAAAACTAGGTACTGCATCACGTTGCTCATACTTCAGAACCCCGAATTATAGATTTTCAACAAAATAGTGTTTATAATTAACGAGTAATTAATTAATAAACATTGTTAATTTTCAGATGTGAATTTCCAACAAAAATCGATGCGCGGTTAAATAGATTAAATAGTTAAATATTTTCGTAGCCGCTCAAAATATTTATCTACTGTTTTTTTTGTAAAAATAAATGACCTGTGCTTTAGACACATGAAAAACCGAATTAATATCTTGATTAGTTAATGAGTTATAATTTTTTCAATTTTCATAATTTTCAAATATAAATTTAAACTTTGCGAGATCCGCAAAAACTAAATTAAAATTTGTCCAACCTATAATTACTATCAAATCATAGCTCCAAGTTTCCTCTACAACAGAAATTGGTCATTTTAAAAATATCGAATCAACTTTTTAAGCAAAAAATTTATTTATGTCGCGAGTCACGGCAAAACATTTTTTGCGCGCAGGCATAAGCTGGTTCGGCTAGATCCTGGGTCTCCAAACTATCTTCTTCGCGGGCCACAAATACAATTCTACATAATAAAGTCGGCCAAGATCCGATTAATTTTATAAAATTATGAAAAATTTAAGGAACAATTGTTACAATATTTCAAAATATGACATTTACAAAAAAAATTACAAACAATCGCGGGCCGGATTCATGCAAGTCGCGGGCCGGATTTGGCCCGCGGGCCGTAGTTTGGAGACCACTGGGCTAGATGATCACGCTGCCGCGCGCTCATTTAAAAATATTTAATATCACTTATAAAATTAGACTTATACAAATACTAATCCGTTAATTATAATAATTTACTAGGTAAACATGAATACATTAGTATTCATTTTTTTATTATTGATTTAAACTAATAAAAGTTCAAGTTCAAGTTCAAAAAAGTTCAAAAACACACAAATTCATTTTTAATCATAGTAACACGGAATCAGATATTTAGTCTGTTATAAACGATGTTCAGTGTTAATAGTAAATAATTAGATTTTGAATACTTTTGATAAAACAACTGGTAACGATATTTATATGTTAATAGTTGCAAACAAATAATAAAATCAAATTTATTCTTAAAGGATTTGTATTCGTGATTCGAAAAAACTGGATTCGAATCTTTGATTCGAATCATATGTATCTCTTACGAATCCTTTATTCGAGTATTCGTGATTCGAATCATATTAGGTGATTCGAATTCGTGATTCGAATCATATTAGGTGAATCGAATTCGTGATTCGAATCCTTTTTACTAGGATCCTATTCGTCCCAGCTCTGTTATAAAGATACGAAATCGTCAACAATTTGTTCATGGACATCAAGAACATCTCTTACTACCTTTCATTGTTATGTTTACGAGCGTAATTTGGGTTGATACTTTTCATTGCTGCTTTAAATATTATTATATAGCATAATTATTTTATATTATAATTAATTGAATCCTAATTAAAATATCACTAAAATACATTACAATACAATATACACAATATACACTATATTAGAAACAACAGAAATGTAAATGAGGGCACATCAGGCATTGATAAGTAGTTTACCCTCATAATTCGGTTTCATCTGTTTCCAGTTTTTTTTTTCGAAAATCAATTAATCTATTTTCCAGTATTTTTTGCTATTGAGAAAACCCATAAATCTATTTAAATTATGTGTTGTTTTGAAGTGGGTATACCGCCTGCTTTTGGAGTGGCAAAAACTGTGTGGATGTTCTGATTGGGTTTTCTTGTGCGGATGTTCTGATTGGGTTCTCTTGTGCCACTGACAGGTCGTCATTAATTTGAAATATAAAGAATAGTTTGCCAATTTAAATAGTACGTGTCATCCATTAATGAAAAGAGAATCTGATCAGGAATCTAATTCTCAAATAGTATACAGGTAATTCTATCAAAAAAGATATGTCTTCGGAAAATAGGTACGCCTTAGGATACGTTTTCTGTTTAACTTTTTTAAATAATTTAGCAGATATAAGCTGGACAGTAAAAAATCAGTAACCCTGTATACAGCATGCGTTATAGAAAGTAGCAGATGCAACTTGCTTGGATCACCCTGTGAAGGAACCATTTTCTGGCTACGCCAAAGGCTTCACAAGTGTTACTTTATTTTTAATGTTTGCTAGGTTTAAAATATGAAAAAATTATTTTATTTCTACCTAAAAGATTAGGAGCAGGCACTCCGCAAGGTAACCCGCTGGTGTGAGAAGTGTGGACTAGGGGTGAACCCCCTCAAAACTGAGCTTGTACTCTTCACCAGAATGCATAAAGTGCCGAATTTCAAATTCATACTCTAAACGGCATGGGACTGGTGGTAAAAGAGCAAGCTAAATATTTAGGCATTCTAATTGACAGAAAGCTTAGTTGGAAGCCCAATATTCAGGAGAGAGCACGGAAAGCACTCGTCGCGCTGTACTCCTGTAGAAGAGCAGTGGGCAAGGACTGAGGACTGAAACCAACCGTTGTTCACTGGATGTACACGGCCGTGGTATGGCCCATTATGTTCTCCGGACCCGCAGTCTGGTGGACTGCCCTGGACAAAAGGATCCACCAAACTGCACTGGGTAAGGCTCAGAGGGCCGCCGAATTGCTCATAACGGGGGCGGTCAGGTCCACCCCCTCCAAAGCGCTAGATATAATACTAAATCTAGCTCCATTCGACCACTACTGCAGATATGCTGCAGCTACCACAGCGATCAGAATCAACTCAGTTGGGATATGGAGCACTAGCAAACAGGGCCATGGAAGGATCCTGAATGAGCTTGTCGATATCCCCCTGAAGACTGACAGCTGCACTTCAGAACTTAATTTTGAAAATAAGTGCTCCAATTCCATCCCGGACAAACCAAATGGTTAGAGGGCAAGACAGTTCAAGGCAAGGACGTCTAGCTCTTTACAGATGGTTCCAAGTCTGAAAACAGAGTAGGGGGAGGAATCTTCTCACAAGATTTCAACCTCATAAAGTCTTTTAGGCTCCCAAACCACTGTAACATTCTTCAGGCAGATGTCATGGCCATCCGAGTGGCAGTGGACTGGATCCACAAAAATGACCTTCAGGGGAACCGCATCAGGTTCATTACTGATAACCAAGCCACCATTAAGATACTGAATAGTCCGTACTGCACCTCGAAGCTGGCCAGAGACTATAAATAATCGTTAAATAGGTTTGCAAATACCTGTGACGTGGGACTCATGTGGGTAACAGTCACAGTGATATCAGGGGGAATTCAATTGCCGACGACCTTGCAAGGAAGAGGGCAAGAATAAAAGACCTGTCTACTGAACTCTCCACCCACATTCCTCTTGTAGAATGCAAGAGACTACTTAGGGACTAAATGATAGCATCGGTCAACCATAGGTGGAGAGAAGAAGATACGTGTTTCATAACAAGGCAGCTATGGCCTATATGGGATACTATAAACAGCAACAGATTAATTGCACTTAGCAGAATCGACATAAAGAAGGCGGTAGGCATCCTCACGGGCCACTGTCTCCTAACAGCATGCACAAAAGATGGGTCTTGAGCACAACGACTTTTGTAGTAATGCAGTATGCAGTATGAAATCTGATCGGGCTCATTGGGTGCTCCGATTAGTTTGTATATGTGGGGAGGGAGGGGAGATCTGACTCCTTTTTACCCTTATGGTATCACAAGGGGCCCTTTGGGCCTGAGTGAGCGGTGTAACTGCTGCCATTGAAACTTAACGTAACCTAACCTAACCTACCTAAAAGATTTAAAACAGTACATAATTAGTTTTATTATTGTTAAAGGAAAACTGTTAATTCCTTTCATACAATAAATAAATGTAAATATTAAAAAATTAAAGAAGACAAGAATTATTGTATATTATTCGGTAAGCCTCACGAGGCCATTAGAATTCTAAATATGTGACTAGAATTTTTTTTTAATATTTTGTGTACAATTTTTGTTAGTGACAATCGACTAAACATTACACAAACATTTGTAATGTTTAGCTGGTTGTTAATAGAAATGATTTTATTGAACATACTTCAAAAAAATTACTGATTTCTAGTCATATGTTTAGAATTTCAATGGCGTCGTTTGTCTGAATGAAGAACCATACAATATCTTTATATTAGGATTTTCTATTTCACATTAATTAACGAATCAAGTTGCCTCAAGCTTTTCACTCATTTTCTAGCCAACTTGTATAAAGTTTCAGAAACAAGTAGGATATACGTCAATTACATTTCATAACTAAAACTCCCTTCACAATTTACCTAATATTACCCTTACATGCACACACAAACCGACAGACCAAAGGCATTGTCTCGTACCTGGTTTGTTTCGCGGTTACGAGGAACATTGTTATAAACTGCGGCGTCAACTACCATTATTATACGTATTGTTTGTTCCAGTTTCAGTTTACTCTGTATTTTATATTATGCCGGCTAAATTACTCAGAAATGTATTATTAATTGGCCAATCGATAGATAATTATTGGACGATTGTAATGTAGCTACTGCTAATGGCCATCCAAACGTACAACAATACATTCGTTTTAATGGGCGTACTTAATATTCACAAACAAAACGGAAAGGGTGGTTGTAGAAATAGAAATACATAATAATGTGTGTGTGTGTATGTAAAAATCGATATAGTGTAAATTCAATGTTTTGTGGGAAATAATAATTTGTACTCATGTTAAAAAAAAGTTACTTAGATAAAAACATATTATCCATATTATTCGTTTATAGAAAGTATATCACGTTGGAAATAAAAATAGTTGTACCCGTGTGTTTGTAACTTTTGTGTCAACATTGTAGCCTTCAATACCAAGGGTTTTGAGTGACGTTAAAATACACAGAGAATTTTTCTTTTAAGTATACTTATCCGGATGCATGTATAAATTTCAAAGATCTTCCTAAGCCATTCTCAGAATAGTCAGATATTTTTAGTAAACGCATATTATTTACTTAACTCGTTATTTTCTGCATATATTTCCACCTTTTATGATACATTTTTAAATAGGATTTTAAAACTCCATTTCATAACAATATAAACCAGTGCTTTGACTGACCGCATTAATATTTACAAAGCATTCCAGGAAATTGTGTATAATATAATAGAATTTCCGAGAAATTAATAACTATTTTGGCCGAACTTATAAACCAGTGATTATTAATTTATTAAAATCCGTTCGATACGTTATTCAACGCTCTGCGTTATTATCTACCAGCATTATTGCATGTACTACACGTATGAGAATAATTTAATAACACGATCTATAATTTATAATAATTAGCCTTGACGGGGATGATGCTACTCCATTAAGATCAAACGAATGGACTGATCGTATTGTGATGTAACACACCTGACCGGTTCACGGATGTTAATTAATAATAATTGATAAGATACCTAAGTAGCGTAACATTTTAAATAAGTGTGGGTAAATGTATTCAGGCAATTTCTTCTTAAAAAAATGGTAATGTATCCATCATACCACTTTCAACAATTTATAATTGACATCCTAAATCTATATCACTCTTACTGATTGATAAAAGATTTCACTTGAAGATAGTGATTTAAACGCGTGGCGCATGAAGTACAATTTCGAGTTTAGAAAAGCCTGAAATCCATTAATCACCTTATTTATTACATTTAATCATTGATTTGATATTTTTAAAAATCTAGTGGACATATTTCAATTATAGATAATCAAAGTTTATTTATTTCTATGTATTTTATAATGATTTGATAAACCGTTGATTTTTTGCTCGTTCTTCTAAAATCGTTGAATTTATTGCCTAGTTTGAACTTTAGTTTAATATTTTAAGAAAATGTGTTGAAATAATGTTATTTTATTCAAGCAGATGTACGTGCAGTAAATGCTGAGTAAATTCTGTAAATTTCATGTTAATTGTTCCTTTTTCTTTACGAAATTTAAACTTTGATTTTATATTTTAGAAAATCCAGTAGAAATATTTCAATTTCAACAGTCAAAGTTTCATAATTTCTGTGTACGTTTATCAAAATATATTTTTTGATGCTCACTATTTTCGTTAGATTTTGTTAATTTTGTAAAACAAAAACGAGATGGAGCGAAAATTACTATTTTCAAAACAATAAATGTTCATTTTTTGTTTATCTACAACTTTTAATTTAAACATTTTTCGATATGATCAATGTTTAAGAAAATATCAAGAAAATTCGAAAAAACGCTAAGATTAAAGTACCACTTCCGGTTTCCGCATTTTCACCAAAAGATAAATTGTAATAAAAAGCTTAAGTTTAAAGTTGTATCTTAATATCTTGAGCGGTTTTTGCTGGATAGCGTCCCCAGATATCCACACAAAAAACGAAACCAAAACCAAATTTTCAGGATTTTTTAAACTTGAAATCCTACTTCATGCTAACCCAAGAAGTGCACAACACTCGGTAGTATTTACAAATTGAGCATTTTTTAAAAACGACGAGTGCCTGAAAACTGACATCGGGATATGTATACTTAAAAGAAACATTTCCTGCATAACATCAACATTGACAATAATTTTGAAATTATGAATGGTAGAGGCTTCTACTTTGGTATACATGTTAATTCAATGAACTAAAGCACTTTAACTTTGTTTGTATAACACACTATTTTCATTTTAAAAAGTTATGCAGTTCGTATAACATTAAACACACTCACTATTTTTAATTTAAATTGCATTTTTTTTAATGAAGAAACTGCGAAATATTAACTGATAATTAAATTTCTAAAACTAAGTACATAAGAATAAGTACTTTAATGTTTTATTTATAAAATTTATCAAAATGTGGATAAAGACAAAATTCGATAGAAGTTCAATGAAACCACTTTAAACAAATAATTCTAAGAGCCACAAACTCTGGGGAATTTTAAGAACGACAACAAATAACAACAAACACACCGGTGAAATGAACAAGTAAAGAAAGAAGTACAAAAAAAGAAACAACAAAAATACATCATCATTAAAATTAAAATCAAAACCATAAAAGGCAAACGAAATCGTAAAGCGATCCAAGGAAAAATCATGGATGAGTTTGGGATGAAAACTTTAACTTGAACAGTAAACTGTTCTATACAACACTGAAAAGCTGTAAGCAGGAAAATATAATAATAGAAGAAAACAAGATAATATACATAGATGGAGAGAGCATTTTCAAGACCTATTGGATGGCAACCAAAGCGTGAACTCCGATAATGAACGTGAAGAAGAGGAGATACAGACCAAAAAGGAAGCAATAAATTTAAAAGAAGATTTAATATCATCTAATAAACTTAAGTAAGCAATAAGAAAATTAATGAACGGAAAAGCAGCAAGACATGACAGCACAAAGCCTGAACATTTGAATACATGGGGAAGGAGGGGGAATTATTTCTACTTGAACTACTAAACAATGTTTGAAGAAGTGGACGAATGCAAGCAAACAGACTCCCTATAAATAAAAAAGTTGACAGTAGAAATTGTAATAATTAATGAGGAACAACAGGAAAAGTAGTGAAGCAATACTTGAAAACATTCTCAGAATAAAAAAAGAAGAATCAATAGAAAAACCAAAGTGGCTCCATGAAAGAACACTCGACACAGGACTATATTTTTACGCTGAAAAAGATTATAGTAAACAAACTTAGAATGAACAAGGAATTGTATATAGCATTTGTAAAACTAGAAAAGGCTTTCGACAGAGTCCCTAGCGGGAAAATGCGAAATTCTAAGAGCGAAGAAAGTAAATAATCAACTAATGACCGCTATAAAAAGTATGTATAGAAACATCATTAACTACATCAGACCAGGCAACTTATTGTTGCACGAATTTACTACAATACAAGGATTACGAGCCCGCTACTATTTATATTATTCCTAGACAGTATAAGGAAAGACATTAAAACTAAAATAAAAAAAGTACAAGTAGGATTCAAAAGACTAAGAAGAGAAGGCGAAGACGATCTGGCATTACTAAATAAAAAATTAAGAACAGCTATAGCATAATATGAATATATGGAATAAGGAAATAATAAGCATAATATGAAAATAAACATTGAAAAAACAAAAATACTGGATACTAGTAAGTAGGTGACAAAGACAAGTTTAGGAACAAGAAAATAGTAAGAAATTTCGACAGCTACGCCATCTAATGCTCTATAGTAGCATTGTCGATAACAAGAATGAATAAATAAGTAACGACCTTTACATTTTAATACCAAATAAGGTAACGGCGCAATAGGTCAGGATGAAAATGCGTGAAATGATTAAATTAATGAAAATTAATGAAATGAAAAATCAAGTGTGCGTGCAAGGAGGACAGAAGATGACGACGATTATTTCGCTCCTATTTTGAGCTCCTCAAACCACACACATCCATCAATATACAATACAAGTTCTAAATATCAAGTGTGTGTGTGTTGGGTTGATGGATGCGGTGGCCTGAGGAGCTCAAAATAAGAGCGAAACGATCGTCGTCATCTTCTGTCCTCCTTGCACGCACACTTGATATTTCTCTCATTCATTTTTATTCATTTAATCATTTCACTAATTTTCATGCTGACCTATTGCGCCGTTAGCTTATTTGGAATAACAAAAATGCACAAAGTGCATATACAGGTCACTGTTTCGTCTACAAACGGGCAGAAATCTGTTTGTGAAACCAGAAAACTGTTAGGAAAACTTATTAGTGATTTCGTCAATTTTTTCTGTTCCAATTTTACAAATGTTGATGGTTTTTGTTAATCGTTCCCCTGACAATTTCAGAACTTAGGGGGCTTGTAGAAATATATGTTGAGATGTGGTAAGGACTAAGGACTATTATTATTATTATTTTGTTGATATTATAGCTATTTTGTAAATTTTTTGTGAATTTGGACTTTTCGGATTCCTCATTTAAAGTTCAATCGTTTCAATTATACACCGGAAGTTTGATGTATACTTGAAACGATTGCACTTTTACTTAGCTTCAAACTTTCTAAAATAATAACTATTCGTTTTATTCTACTTCAAAAGAATTAGTGCCCCGAACTGAATCATCCATTAGTTAAAGTTTTACAATTCATGCAGTTTTCTTTGCATTGTCGTTAGGTACTACAGTATCATATAATTATTTGAGATTAACTTAAACTTAAATTGTATCATCTCGTATTCCATCTGGTGTTCCTTGTCTTCATGTACACAATGGAATCTGATATTTAGTTTTAGTTTGATGAAGGTATTCTTTACAATTCTTGTCACAATATTTATGCAGTCAGTAATCTCTTTTAACAACGTTGATATTCTCTGAAATGTAAATACTAGAGGAATCTAGGTGGAAAGTTGTGTAAAAGCAAACGGAATCAGCAGTTAGGAGTGTATGTGTGTAGCGTATGTGTGTGTGTGTGTATCCAATTCGAATTGGATGTGACGGATTAGTATTTTGGCGATGTCCACGTGCGCGCGTAGGGTCTCCCCTACAGCAGGCGGAGAGCGACAGCAGCAGGAGCAGCAGCACCGCGGTAGGATCAATAGATTGGTTTTGACCTTGACCCGACCTCCCGCAGCAGGAATAGCAGCATCCTATCTGCGGATAGAGGGAATATGACACTAGCTTTGGGTTCGAGTGTTCCCGCAATTTTCCCTCCTCCGACTTGCAAGCTAGCCACTCTTTTATTTTTTTTTCGCCTCGGACGCCTTCTCATCCTTGCCGGCTAATTTACAACGCGATTACCCGCTGTTATCTATTCCACCTTTATTTATTCGCAAGGCCGGAATTGATTACTGGATGTACGGGCCACTCAAAGTGGAAAAGACTGTTCAATTTACTTAGCATCGCCTTGAGCCTGGTTTTATCTAATCGTTGATGGCGAGTAAATGTTACAACATAGGTATTATTTCCTCATATTTAAATGTTTTTCTTGCTTGAAAAAAATATATTTAATGCATTCTTTCCTGTTTTTTATTTTTCAAAATGAATGGCAGAAGGAAAGGAAATGACGATGGAGACAACTGGGAATTACGTATGAAAGGGTTATCAAAAATTTCTCGGGATGTAACTGATAAGCGGTTAAATACATGGAAGTATATATCAATATAAATGTGTTCAGTGGCGCAGCCAGGATATTGTCTTAGGGGGGGTGGAGCAAGCAACGTGACATAAAACTTTAGTGGTATGTTTTGAACTTCACCTTAAATCATTGGTTTGTACGCGTAGCATATGAAGTAAAATTTCGAGTTTAGAAAAGCCTGAAAATTGGGTGTGGTCGCATAGCAAAGCGGAACCACCAAACCAAATGTTTAAGCTTTTCTAAATTCAAAATTTAGCTTCATGCGCCACGCATATAAAAAACTGAACTATTGTGAAGTTCAAAAACTCATAAGTACATCTTTAATTGGAATAACATGGAATAAAATATTTAGTCTGTTATCAACGATTATTATTGTTAGTAATGAATGTTTGCATTTTTTCGTCTATTCACTTATTGTGAGTGGAAATATGTGAACCGTATTTTTTTTATCTTTACTTATTGCGGCCCAAAACAACTTGTCTTTGGCGAATGCGGCCCAGCGAAGGTAAAGTAAAGGGTTGGACACCCCTGACTTAGATAATAAGGAGACAATTATCCTCGAAACCATGTTGGTAAGTATCATTCAAGAACAACAAAATATAATATGTAGGGACTAGTACATTCTATCTGCGCTTTATCGAAAAACTCTACTTATCTTAGAGATTCTTTGAAACTTGGTGTCCAATTAGGTACTAATTTAATGCCAGAACAGTATTAGACCTTTATTCTGTGGAAATGTTATGATTTAAAAAAAATAATATCTACACTAAAATTTTTGGATTATAATCTATCATACGGTTTCTTACATCAGTTAGTTTTTAATATTTTTGTAAGAAATTATTAGGCAACAGTTGGTTCAAATTAGACAAAATAAACATTAATTCCACATAACAAATACATTCGTGTTTACATCCATTTAACCCGGTTATAATCTCCCATCAAAAAATGGAAACAACAAATTTCCAAGTCACGCACACATTCCGCATTCCCCCGAGAAATTAATCGAATGGCCACTGTTTACGAAACACACTAGGAAGCCGACTTATTCAGTGTCTATTTTAATATTGCGGCATTTAATTTAAAGAAAACAACATGGCCCCTTGCCAAAATGACAGAGTAAACAAAAGACTGAAGATGTATATTTCATTGAGTGTCCTTTTGGCATTAGAGCCGTTCGCACTAAAAATATCGCGCTTTGCGTAATGTGCATAGTTCGACGCAGATTACGATATTTATTGGCTACTTGTTGGACGTATAAAACGGTTATTAATACAGCCCGGACTCGTGTGTTATGGAACGGAAAGGCACGCGTTTCGCCATTTCTGGACATCAGCAAGGAGCGGTTCTGGTTTTAATAAACAGGAAGCGGGAACCCCGCGAAAGCGTCATCCGGATTCTCGAAATTAGTTCTTTATAATGTAATTATGGTGGGAGGAATTGGATTCGGTTATTTGTTTTGATAGAGTTTAGTGCGTGTTTATTTGATAAAAACGCACTGCTTTTGCAGAATATCTATTTTTCGTACAAGGAATAAAATATGCATTGTTTAAAAAACAGATAAATTTAATAATAAAGCTCGTCTGCATGCTCAATTAACTCATTTGTACCTCAATTAATTGACCAATTAGCAAGATACTGAACACGGAAACATTAGTAAGACAATCTTGATTAGGTAATTTTTTTCTTTTAAGTATACATATCCCAATCACAGCGTATATGCTGTCAATCTTTAGATATTCATTGTTTTACAAAGAAGGGTAATTTTAAGCTTTAAACGAGTAGTTTTTACTCCCATATTAAGCTTGAAGTAAAATTTTAGAACAGCCTGAAAATATGGTTTGGTTTGAAAATATTGGTTCGGACTAAACTTGAAATTTTACTTCATGCGCCACATGTATAAAACACTGAAATATTGAAAAGTTTGAAATATACTAAAGCTAAAGCAATATATTTTAAACTTCATAATATTTTAGTATTTTATACGCGTTTAGGAAAGCCTGAACATTTGGACGAGGGAAAAAAAAAACTGATGACACATTATATATAAGGAAAAATGGAAACTTGCACTTGGGCCGCATTTCCACTTAATTTGGGCCGCATGTGGCGCGCTGGCCGCCAGTTGCATACCCCTGTTCTATAGGTCAAAATACGAAAAAGTTTCAAATGAAAGTTGCATGAAATTATTTTCTTCATAGCAGAACATTATTTTCGCATACATAGGGTGTCCCATAATTACTGAACGACATACAACTTTGTTATTATAAATGAGACAACATACATATTATTAACCTTTTTGATTTTTTGTTAAATCGGCATCAGACAAGTGGATTTACTTTACATGATCCGACAGGCGGGGTGTGAGAAATCCCACTCCAAAAATGGGTTTTACAAATGTTTATTAGGAGCTTGGAGTTCTTAAAAAACGCAATAGTTAACCTTTGTGTTATAATTACTTGTAGAATCATACTTAAAATGCTAAAAAACAATTTTCATTTAGAAATTGAATTTGAGTTCAGTATTCCAAAACCGGATACCCACAGACGCGTTTGGGATTTCAAGGTCCTCGTCAGTGTGGTCTCGGCCCAGGGTTCGAAAGTTGGTTTCATGCGCCACGCGTATAAAGCACTGTTTTAAAGTTGAAAATATATCGCTTACGTTTGATCTTATGTTAATAAATTTTACATGTTTTTTTGGAATATGTTAAAAGTATAGTAAAAAGAAAAAAACCCTGTATGTATCTAAATGTAATTTTAAATCGTAAGTCAAATAGAAACCAAAAATACTGATGAAGTAATATCGAAATATACATATAATTATATGTGTGACAAAACGGATTTAATGCACAAAATTCTAAATCCATACCACGAAAAAAAAACCATTATAAAATGTGTACTAGATCAAAAAAGAGAAGATAATAAAGCCCATTACAAAAACTACTATCAAAGTAATTCATTTTTAGATTCACCTGTCATGGAATATCAAAATGCATTAAAAATAAATTACGTTCACTTCATCGTTCTTTTAAATTAAAATTTAATTTTCATTTTGAAGTTATTCCCAATAAATGTCCGTACTTAATCAGCCAAAATCGGCCGATTAAAAACTAGAAATTTTAATCATTGATTAAATGGCGGTACAGTAGAATTATCGAAAAATAGATAACATATTTAATCAACCTGGGTGCAAACGGACATCAGTGTATTTACATTAAAAAAATATTGCCAGCTGTATATGTTATTTTAGGTCACATGATATCAAGATAGATCACCAAGATTTTATTTAGTTTAGTGTCATCACACCCAAAGAAATGTATCAATTATTTTAAATCGCATAGTTTCTGGAGTAATCTAGAAGTTGGGAAGAAATATATTCCTAGATTATTTTCTACGCTGAGCACAAGTTTCCTAAACTTAATTAAAACATAAAATTTTCTTTTCACTTACCACCATCATGGTCCAAAACAGGCCTCCTAGAAGGCGAACTCCTGGGCTGTGGAGGTTGCTTCAAAACGGACAAAGGCACCAGTCCTTCCGGCACCGAAGACGAATCGTGATCCGTACCCCTGGTGGGCATACGCACCAAACAATAATCGGGCTTCGAGGCGCAGACCTCCACAACCTCAACCTGCTGACCTTTGGTCACGCTCAGCTCCTGTGCGTTCGTAGCGACGAAATCGCTGACCACCCATGTCATCTCCAAAACACCGGCCTGCAAAAACAAATTACAAAAATTACTCCTACAGCAGACAACGCAGAAATGATGGATCGCGTATCCATTAGGGTAATTAATCAATTACCGACGTACACACAGAGTAATGAAATATACAAAAAAAAATCGATAGGTGTAATGCGTTACAGACAAGAACAAGCGGCAAACATGTTTGTCACCGATTCCCTGCAAGGATACACATACGCTCAGAAAGAGGCATTTCGATTGATCCAGGTCATGCATTACTTATGTAAACAAATGGGTGTTTCTTGTATGTGTTATTTTTTTCGACCTTATTTTTCTGGGTGTACTTTTTAGGAATTTCGTCGCTGTAAATATAGCTTCAGGCATTGATTAGCTATAAATAACAACGTACGTTGACATACGATCGTCAGGGTGGATATATCGGTATCGGCTATGTCCTTACCACCCTTCGGTGTAGCATACATGATTGGATTTCCTAATTACCATCATGGTTTCGTGATGTAACTAACAGCCACTGCTCGCATCGATAATTTTCATTTTAAAACTGTTCATGTTTACGCTTTGTTGGTTCAACACAATCAATTATCATTACGTAGAATCGAATATCCATCCATTCAATTATTACCAACACTTTAAAACAATAATAATACTATGACGTCTCCAGAAAAATCAGTGACTATTAATATTTTTCATTAATAATAATAACCATAATATACTCAAAAAGTAACAAATGGTAGAGAACGTTTCAGAAATAATCTTAGGTCGATCAATGACTTTCGGCCTATATTTTTGTAATTACAATTTATTAATACCGACCAAGGTTTTAATTCTACTTTAGTTTTTAGGTATAATAAAACGAATATTTTAAAGTTTGAAGCATAATGAGAATTCAGAAAAGTCCAAAATTACAAAAAAAATATTCGACAGTAACGTCGAAACTTTAGGCTTTAGACCAGTGGTTCCCAACGTATGTTATAAGGGGGGCAATTGAAAATTCATAATCAACTGCATGAAAATTTACTAGATATATTTATTTAGGATATGATTTATAAATGTACATACCCAATCAGTATATTTTGTACTTCACTTAAAATCACGGTTTTTTCGCGTGGCGCATAAATTAAAATTTTGAGTTTAGAAAAGCCTAAAATTTTGGATTTGCTGGCGCGACTAGACTCGCTGGCGCGCCGGCAAATCCAAAGTTCGAAATCTTACTTCATGCTTAATCTGGAAGTTTGAAAAGATTTCAAATCGAACCTTTAAACGAGTGTTGTTTAAAGGTTTACTTTGAAATCTTTTCAAAAACCACGACTATCGGACAATTTACAGGGGTATGTAATACTTAAAAGAAAAACTCTCTGAATCATGAAAGCATTAAGAATAGCGAAAGACATATTATATATCAATATCAAAATTGCATATATTATTTAAATTATTTAAAAAGTACTTTAATTACTCACATCGAAAATTTCATTGGACAATATTAAAGTGGTGAAATGAATTATTTTTCAGAATTTATTATAAAACATCAATAAACAGTGATCAAAAGCCCTTCACACACAAGTTTCTGACAACATTTTATGTACGACCAGTATTTTCGGTAATATAACTAAAATCATTTCGCATACATTTTAAATCATCAAACAAACACGCGTAAATAAATATCGGGCGTCTACCAATTTTTTAAATTCTGGGTGGCTGTGGAATTAAACATTCCACATTCTTACTTCTTACTTCTCTGAAATGGGTAATGACTTTACAAACGTCAGATTTAATAAATTTAAAGTAAGAATCGACATTCATGTTTGATTCCACAGCCACCCATATATTTATATATATATATATATATATATATATATATATATATATTTATATATATATATTATATATATATATATATATATATATATATATATATATATACAGGGTGCCCGTATTTCGACAAAATGTTTGGGGATCTTAGCTATTTGAAGAGATAAGAGTCGGTTAAATTGGGACAAAGTTGCGTATTTTAGGGCCTAACAATAATATAAAAACAATTTTGAAATATCTTTTTTGTTTTCGAGAAAACTGATTTTTTGAAAAATCATTTTAATTTTTTTATTCAAAAACTACTGAATCTGGACATTTAGAACATTCAAAAAATATAGGGACTTTTTAATGAGGAATCTAGTAGCACATTTTATTTAAGATGTTATAGTTACATTTACCCGGGAACTATAGCCAAATTTTGTTATTCTTATGAGCGACATTTTGGATTTTAATACTTTTTTAAAGATTTTATTTTTGAACTCTGTGATGTACCACACTCAAAATTTATTTTAAATTTGATATTTAAAACTAAGATATTTTCTTTTTTGCAAAGAGTGCTTTGGAAACAATGACGTCATATCTGTCAATCAATAACATCTTGACAGCAGTCAATCATTGTTAGCACTCAAAATTAATTAATAACTGTCAATCTTTTGCAATAATAATAATAATAAGTATCGATTATCATATAAAAGTTGCAAAAACTAAATTTATTCTACTTTTATTATTACTATTCCAAAACTATTCACAAAAAAAGTAATTCTTGCATCTTTTCGCTACATCTCGGTAAATATTGATCACCATCACATCTAAGCGTTATATATTTTTAACTTTACTGTAAATCAGTGGTTTACACGCGTGGCGCATGAAGTAAAATTTCGAGTTTATAAAAGCCCCGTGAAAATTTGTCTCGGGTCGCTACGCGACCCTCGACAAATTTTCTACGCGGGGCTTTTCTAAACTCGAAATTTTACTTCATGCTTAGTCTGGGAGTGGAAGACACTCATTACTTTAAAACACATCACAACTGTTAAATATGTATCGTCGAGGTGATATGTAAGTAAATTATGGGTCCTAGGAGTTGTCAAATAAGTGAGTCACTCAACTGTTTCCAAGGCACTCTTTACAAAAAGCAAAACAAAAAAATGTTACATATAAAATATACAATAAACTATAAGTGTGATACATCATTGAATTCAGAAAAAAATATTCTTGCAAATGAAAATCCAAAATGGCGCCCGTAAGAAAAACCAAAGTTGGCTATGGTCACTAGGTAAATGTTCTAGTTATCTTAAAATAAAATATGTAACGAGAGATGTCGTTAAAAAGTGCCTGTATAATGTCAAAGTTGTAAATGTAAACACGAAGAAAGATATTTTAAATTTGTTTTTAGATTATTATTGGGCCCTAAATTACGAACTTTGCCCCAATTTAACTGACTCTTTATCTCTTCAAATAACCGAGATCTTCATACATTCTGTCGAAATACGGACACCCTGTATATATATATATATATATATATATATATATATATATATATATATATATATATATATATATATATATATATAATTATATATATAATTATAAATATGACTAAAATTGTTTTTTAAAATTGTTTATTCTTGGTAAGACACATTTGTTGTACATTGCGTAAAGAATCGCACGTTTAATGTTTCGAATTCAATAATAGATAGAATGTATATTAAACAAAGTTTGTTTTGCATTGCTGAAAACCGTTCAGTTGAAACCCGAGTCGCGCGGATTCATAAGAAATTATTTCAGTATTTATTTTTTATTAATATTTAATAAATATTATCAATTGCACTGGTATTTGTTATGATTTAGATATTCTGCAATAACTATGATGTAATAAATGACGTTTTTTTTTGCGAGGTCGTAGATAAAAGTGTTTAAAAAGTAACTCTCATTTAAAATGCATTGGTAATTTAATAAGCACTAGTGAAAGTAGAGAAAAGTGGAGCTTCGCACATATTAATCGATGCATAAATGCACGACACGTACGTAGTTTTAGTAAAAAAATAATTGTTTCAGTTGTTTTTCATGTTCGAATAAATGCATAAAAAATACATATAAGTCTATTTAAACTCATTTAGCGTGAAACTTCGCTAAACATCTGATAATAACATACACATATATTCTTTTAGAAAAGCAAAACCCTTATTGATCAAGATCAAAGATTTAAAGGTCGAGTTTTAGGGAAATAAAAAAGTATTGGCATTTTTGCTTTGAAATCTTACGCTTAAATAAGCCTTACCAGGGGAAAAGATGAGAATCCTATAGGTGTTTGTTATTAACCCATTAGGCGTCATTGATTCGTACACGCAACATTAATTTTTTTGTTAATTAAATTACAAAAAAATTTTTTTGATATATTATTTTATTTGACCTGACTTAAAAATGTATGAAGAAAAATATAAATATTTTGTTATTAAATTTTTTTTATCATTACTCATTAAAAAAAATGTTAGTGTATTCCTAACTTCATAATTTTTCTGTGTTTTATACGCGTGGTGCATGAAGTAAAATTTCGAGTTTAGAAAAGCCTGAAAATTTGGTTTGGGTTCGCGTGGGAGTGGAAACACTCGTTCTAAACTTTATATTGCACGTTTTTATATAAAATCGACGAATGCCTGAAAATTTATAGCGTATACTTTAATTATATTTAAAAGAAAAAATTACAGTTTATAACACAATAAGTCAGTCATAGAAATCATAAAAAGAAGTGCAGAATTTTAAATGAAATCAACTTTTAGGAGTTAACTCTATAATTGATTTGCGGACAATAGATATATTTTTTTTAAAACATGGGAAATGTACCTATGTGTTCTAAAATAAAATCTGCAAAATTTCAGAATAAGAAAAACAAAATCTAAAGAGTGAAATTACAGACTCTCGAATTTATGGAATTTTTATACAGGGTGTTTCAGTGAAGACGGAAAGTTCTATAGCTCTCTCAGTATTAAAAATACAAAAAAGGTTAAATATAAAAGTTGCATGGAATCATTTTCGAATATACAAGGTATCCCACAATTTCTGGACACCATATAATTTCATAACATTAAATAGGACACCCCATATATTATAAACGTTTTGGATTCCTTGTTAAAAATTAATGCCAGCTTGTTAATATAACATTCAGTTTAAGCCGTTCTGTTTCAGAGTTATTCTACATTAAAAAAAAACGTAAGAAAAACAAAAGTTGAAATCATCACATATCTCCTAAACTAAATAAGATTAAAAGTTCTGGTTTTCGTTATTGTTTTCCGATTGAATAGGGTTATCGATCTCACTATATTGTTTCTAACTCGAATTAGGCAGCTATGAAATAGTGACTTTTCAATTTATAAATTATGAAATGGGAAATCTTGAATCTTAGTACTTTAATTTGGATTAGTCACGAATAATTTTTCGAGTACTTTTTAAGTACTATCTTTCAAGTACTTTTACACCAAATTGTCAGAAGTTTACTTGTATTTTCTTCAGTACTTTTTCTCGAATTTACCAATTAAATTTAATTTGCAAAGAAATTGCTTATTATGGAGGATGTTTTGTTTGAAAAATTTGGGGATAATTAACAGAATCGACAGAAAATTCAATAAGTTTTTATGTAAGCTCATTGAATTTTATGTGAATACTTTATACAGAATTCAAATATTTTTACTAGGTCCAAAATGCATTTAATTGTTTAATACCAAATTGTCAGAAGTACTTTTACTTGTATTTTTTTCAGTACTTTTTCTCGAATTTAACAATTAAATTTAATTTGCAAAGAAATTCTTATTATGAAGACTGTTTTGTATAAAAAAATCGTGGATAATTAACAGAATCGACAGAAAATTTAATGAGTTTTTATGTAAACTCATTGAATTTTATGTGAATACTTTATACAAATTCAAATATTTTCACTAGGTCCAAAATTCATTTTATTGTTTAACTTTCATAAAAAGAACGTTCCATTGCATTTAGTGAAAGTTTCAAACATGTACAAAAATCGACAGGTCATTTAAAGTTTAACTTTTATTTAGTAATTTAAAAAAACACACGTTTTTACTAAATGAAAATGTGTATCTTTAATTTTGTATGAAAGCTAACATTTTTGAGGTTACTAATACAGAGTTTTAGTTTATCGTTTTACAAAAGACGGTAACGCTAAAGTTTACGCTAAACTTGCTTGTTGCCCGGTAACCGATCGCGTCGCCGGGCAACAAGCAAGTTTAGCTGAATCTCTCTTTTATTCTAAATTTACTACTATTATTTAGAGATCAATAATTTTCTACTGTCCAGTCGCCAGAGACAAAAATATCACCCAACCTCGAAAAATCGCCTGAATTAGCTAAAAATGTATGTGCATGTCAAATACTGGACTCCTAATAAGACGAAAAAAAAGTTTACCACTCTTACTCCTCGGCTTCCCCCGAAAACCACCCCCATAGAGGGTAAAAAACGGAAAACATCGATTTCTCACAAATCTGCACATGAACAAAAACAATAAGTCGATACTAGAAATTCAATAACTTTTAACTGCAGTGTTCCACTGAAAAAAAATAAAAATGTATTTTAAAGAAGAAGAGTTCAGTTTTCTGTAGAATAATTATATTTTACCATAGATGAAGTCAGATTCTAGAAATCTGTTAATAATATAAACGCTGCATGGTTATGGCGGTCTTTTACGGTTTTCCACATATTAATAAAATTTATCAGTCGCATTAAAAAATCCTTATGGAATATTAATGCTGACAGTATAAACTTCAATAAGTGTACAATATGAGAAGTTTGAATTATCCCTGGAAAACGCGCAATTTAAACTTCCATATTAAAAATGATCTCACGTCATCGAAAATGCTTCCACGAAAAATAAATTGGATGGAAATTGAAGCTGAAGGTTTCTATTTTATGAAGGAATATTTAAAAATTCGGGAAAATCAAGTTTTAAACTGTTATTTGGAAAGAGAAGGTGAAGGTTTAAATTCCACGTATTTCAGGGATAATTCAAACTTCTCATATTTTTTCCCGAAACTCGAAATCGAATGTTTATGCTACAGGTATTGAAGTTTATACTGTCAGAATTAATATGCCTTATGGATTTTTCAATGGGACTGATAAATTTTATAAATTCGTGGAAAATCGTAAAAGACCCCCATAAAATATAATTCTATAAGAGAACGGGCCATATCACAAAAAAGTGCTAAGGAACTTTTTTGTTCAAAATTCTTTCAGCTACGTTGTTTTTGTTTTTGTGCAGATTTGTGGGAAATCGATGTTTTCCGTTTATTACCCCCTACGGGCCTGGGCTATAATTTTGTTAATTGAAGAGATATTGAACTGAAATGTTGTACTTATCCTTAACTTGGTAAAAATACGATTAAATTCAGATTTTATACAAAGTGTTCTATTTTATTTGGTAAAAATACGATTAAATTCAGATTTTATACAAAGTGTTCTATTTTATAAGACATGACAATTACCATTTTATTTATATATATATGACACATGATCCAACTTAAATGTTCGACTCCATTCAATAATATAAAAATGTAATATGGCTCCCATAAGGAAAGTTTAAGTTTGATATTGTATATGGAAAATCTTAAAAATTAATGACAGATGAAATTTTTATTTTGTATTAAAAATTGAAACTTTTGTCTAATTTAACCGTCTTTGTATCTTTAATCAGGGTTGTTAAAAAACACGTTTTTTTTCATTTTAATTAAAACAAACAGTTTTTTTTACAAAACGTGTTTTTTCATTGAAACAGCGTTAAAAACATTAACAATTAAAAACATGTTTAAACCACGTTTAAAACGTGTTTGAAACAGAACATACAGGGCATTTTTCTTTTCACTATACATATCCCGATAATTACAGCGTTTTTTTTTTAATTTGCGGGAATTCGATGTTTCAAAGCGGTTAATTTGAGGCCTTTAACGAGTGTTTTCCACTCCCAGACTAAGCATGAAGTAAAATTTCGAGTTTAGAAAAGTCTAAGAATTTGGATTGGCCGCGTAGCGAAGCGGAGCGGCCAATCCAAATTAGGCTTTTCTAAACTCGAAATTTTACTTCATGCGCCACGCTTAAAAACACTGATTTACAGTGAAGTTAAAAAAACACACACATACAACAACGATTATAGGCAACCTAATATACGTTAAATTTATTGGGTTGCCTATAATCATTGTTTTAGACAATTTGTTCAGCGCAGAATTTGACTCACGTTTTATTCACATCTACATATTAGCTTACTAGAGCCGTATATTTTAAGCTTAACGATATTTCAGTGTTTTTAAGCGTGGCGCATGAAGTAAAATTTCGAGTTTAGAAAAGCCTAATTTGGATTGGCCGCTCCGCTTCGCTACGCGGCCAATCCAAATTTTCAGGCTTTTCTAAACTCGAAATTTTACTTCATGCTTAGTCTGGGAGTGGAAAACCCTCGTTTAAAGATTTAAATTGAAATCTTTAAAAAGGCAACGAATGTCGTGAAATTTACAGTGCATGCATATGTATACCTGAAAGAAAAATTCTCTGTATTTAAAAATCACTTCTATGCACACACAATTCTGATATTTTATTGTAATAAAATGTTATGTTTAATAATGTAATTTGAAATATCTTTAACAATTTAGCTAAAATTTAAAAACGTAAACAAAAAATCTTAATAAAGTAGTATAAAATATAATTTAGCAAATTTAGGATAATAAAAGAAACGTTTTAAACAAAGTTAACGTTTAAAACATGTTTAAAACAAAACCGTTGAAAACACGACGGCTGTTTTTAAACATGTTTAAAATACTGTTTTAAAACAAAGTGTTTTAAACATAACAACCCTGTCTCTAATACAGGGATTCTCAACCTTATTCAGGTCGCCCCCTCATAACTAATGACAATTTCCGCGTCCCCTGCGAAGAACAGAAAAAAAATCTCGCATATATTGTCGCGACTAATGTCAAGTACAAAATAAAAAGTCTGATATCGATTTTCAGAATACAAATTGGCAATATCTTTCGAAATCTTAAAAAATATGCAAAATTTCAAAAATTCTAGAAAAATGTTTTCAAATTTTATTTTTGCGGCAATAGATGTAAAACAATTAATAATATATTCAAATTTTATTTTTGCGGCAATAGTTGTAAAGTAATTTCATGGCGCATCTAGTCAACTTTGAACCATTAAATCTCGATGGAACACCCTGTATATTTTTACGTATTCTGGTGCACAATTCTATTCTGCATTGATCTATACTTGCGTAACCTGTACCAATCTTTTTCTGTTTTCAAGATATTTTCATTTAATGAAACTAGTAAAAATAATAAGAGGTTTCAATAAAATTGTCTTAATTATTATTTTGTTTTTCGAAAAAAAAAAAAAATATATGAAGATTTATTAAGTATTATTTGATTAACGTATTACATTTCAAACATTATTTAAATATATTTTATTGAAATAAAATCTTGCATTATACAGTGATGTTTATTTTTTAATTTTATTATGTGTACATAAATCAAGATGAAGTTAATAATGTTACAGAAAACTTTCTAATGTAATATTTATAAAATTTATTAAAGAGGGATAAAAATTAAGCAGTGTACTTTGAACTTCACTTTAAATCGTGTTTTATACGCGTAGCGCATAAAATAAAATTTCTAGTTTAAAAAAGCATGAAAATTTGGCTTGGTCACTACGCGACCAAGCCAAATTTTTAGGCTTTTTTAAACTTGAAATTCAACTTGATGCTGAACTAGGGATCAAAAATCCTCGTTTAAAGCTTCAGATTGAACACTTTTATGAAAACGCCTGAAAATGTACAGTGTAAAATACTATAGGATAATAAGTATACCTAAAAAATTGTTAATTATTTGTAACGTAAAAAAAACCATTTAAAATGTATAGTGTAAAATACTGTAGGATAATAAGAGTACCTAAAAAAATTGTTAATTATCTGTAACGTAAGAAAAAAATGAAATCTTTGAAAATATTGAAATGTATGAATATTTTAGCATTCAGTTGCTTTTTAGAAAATAATAATTTTTACTTTAATTTCTTTCAAAACTAGCTAGAAATATTTCAATTTCCTACAAAGAAGCTTTAAGTTTATTTATTTCTTAATACATATTGAGGATTTTACGTTTATTGAATAACTTTTTCATTTTATTTCAATCAAAAATATAAATATTTAACCAAAATACAAGTAACTTGGAATGAAAACACTAACACTTTCTTCACAAAAATAAAAATACATTTTTATTTTTGCTAGATGTACATTTCAAGTACTATGTACTCATTATCAATAGCTTACTGACTAGTTTATAAAAGATGCGGCGTATTGATACCTAAAGGGATTTCGGGAAATTACGTGGGTAAAGGGAATCCCTTTACACACGTAATTTCCTGAAATCCCTTCAGGTATAAATACGCCGCAACTTTTATAAACTAGTCAGGAAACTATTGATAATAAGTACATAGTACTCGAAATGTATATCTAGCAAAAATAAAAAAATATTGTGAAGTGAGTGTTAGGAATTCATTCTGAGTTAATTGAAATCTTAACGTAACTCTAAAAAACCATATTCCAAAATACAAGTGGAATTATCATTTTAAAAAATATATAAATAAAACACTTTCTAACTTTAAACATTAAACGTGCGATTCTTTTCGCAATCTACAAGTTAGTCTTACAAAGACTATATCAAACACTCATTGAAACAACTACTTCCCGAGCTAATACCCCGACGGACATTGAATTATACAACAAGTGTTTGCTGTTACATACAGTAACCTACTGCAAATGTAACAATTTTCGTCAAATTATTCAGGCCATCTATAGACGCGTTTCGAGATTTATCTCTTATCAGTATAGCTTTGCTATTCTCTCTTAACAATTTGACACCTTAGACTGGCAGTTACGTTACCTTTTAAAACGTTGTAGATTACGAAAGAATCGCACTTTTATTGTTTGAAGTATTCTGCAACCAAGAATTGGCCATTTCATGTATACTTTCTAACTTTGGTTAACCACAAAACAGTTTAAACAATATCTTTTCAAATTAATTCATTGTATTTTTGTTTGTAACATTTGGAGTTCAATTCAGATTGTAAGAGAAACGAAACGAGATATTTTAATTTTATTTGATAAAGATTAAAAACTAATCATTTGCAGCTACATTAATTAGTTTTCTTCTAAAATTAAAAGTTTGCTGCAATAATTCGAGATATTTAAAACTTTATATTTTTGTTTTTTTTGTAAAAAAAATAAAAATTAAAGAGGTTTCAATAAACCTCTTCTAATTTTCAATAATTTGAAAACAATAAAAAGCAGATTGAATTAAATTCTAAGTAAAAATATGTAAACATATACAGGGTGTTCTAATTAAAAAAAAACAACATTTATTGGTTTAAAGATGACTACTGCGGTACCTTCGGGTATTGGCTTTTTACAGCCAACATTACATTCCTTCGGTTTTTTCTTGTTCGGAGATACATATTTTAAAATAAATTGCAAAAAAGGACATTAATTTAAAAAAAAAATGTAAAATATTTCGAAAACTGTTAAATTTGAAAAGTATGTTACTTGATGATTTATTTCGCAGAATTTTATGTAGAATCCAAATTCGCAATAAAAGGAATGTAAAATATTTCGAAAACTGTTAAATTTGAAAAGTATGTTACTTGATGATTTATTTCACAGAATTTTATATAGAATTCAAATTCGGGTTTCATATAAAATGAGAAAGTTGATGACGACTTCCCGTATAACCAGAAGTTGTATGATTCTGACAATTTTCTTTGATTACGTAAATGCTAAAAATCGTATTATAATAGATTAGTTAGGAGTCCATATTTTTTTAATATGGGGTTTCAATGGGACACCCTGTATATTCTAAGAAATATGGATTATCCGTTAAAGTCAACTAATCAAAATTTATTGAAAATACTGAATATGATTCAAAAGAAAAACAAGAATATATTCGTAAGTGATTATTATTTAATTACATTTTCAGGCATTTCTAAACTGGAAAGTTTACTTCATGCTCTAAGGAGTAGACAAAACTCGTTAGAAGCTTTAAATTTAACGTATGCCTGTAAATTTTGTGTGTATACATCGGGATATGTATACTTAAAAGACAAATTGCCCATATTAATTATTTCATATTTTGCTGCATTTGTTGATAATATCAAATGAACAATAATTACATTTAGGTAGTTTATGTGCTAAATATTATTTTATATGTTAGGTATACATTAATTGAATAATAATTATTATTAAAATTTTAATGAATACATAGGATAGGACATAAACTAAACTGATAAGTAGCCACAGCGTGTGGCAACAATCAACAAAACCGATTAGCTGGCATAAAACATGATTCACTAAAGGGATTTGTATTTTACACTCTCTATAAATAAAACGTAGATTACAGATTATTGATGGAAACGATAAATAGGATCAAGATAAGAACAAACGTTTACCAGAGTATTCTGACTGGGCTGCCTCCTCAAAAGCCTCGCCTGAAACGAGCTGGGGGTGTCTATAGTGTGCTGTCTTGTGAGGGCAGGATGTTGGTTCGAGACCGACCCTTGCCGGAACCAAGGTAGCGAAATTTTCCTTTTGGATTTCTGCGGTTTGGGTATAACCCCGGAACTACCCGGACTCGACATTTTTTTGTTGGTTTAAATTTGTTTTAAAAAGATTGAAATTTATTAAACGCCACTAATTTAAATTGTTTCAGTAGTTATTAGATCACGCGAAAAGCACCATTGTACACGAGGATGTGGTCGAAGCCACACGGTTTTAATAATTAATCACAATTCAGCCAGTATGTATGATATAACGCCTTCCCACCTTACCCGATAAAAACCTTATGTAAGTAAATAGCACCACGCATTGTAGAAAATATTTTATTCAAATAATAAAATTCATAAAAAATATAACAATTTTTTCCGCCACGGTTGATATGGATATAAGAAAGAGACTATCATCGCGTCGAATCATTGCATTTTATCTAGCACTCGATATGAATCTCAACCGCGCTGCCGCCGGCGCTGATAAGTCCTTTCATTTTCGCCGAAGGTCCCTTCAAAATTTTCCGGTGTGACACCGGTCGGCAATTGGGCGGAGGTTTTCGGGCAAATTTTTACGGACTATCATTTTTTCTGTTTGGGTTTTCGCAGAGAGCGCGTCGCGTTTCGAGTGTCGGGATTCGAAACGGGCTGATTCGATCCCAGTTGCGAACTGACAGCTCCGGCAGCCCGGGAAAGGAAAGCGCCTGCCCGGAATAGTCCGGGCCGACGTCCGACGCGAGCGGTACTTCATTAAGGCTTTTTCGCAACCGTATCTTCTTAATTGTTTATAAAACTAATTACACGTGTACTCGACAGCCCTCGGTGTAGTTTTTTACTATGCTGCCTGATAGAAAAGTATAAACACTTCGATTTCGATTCATTTTTTAAATTGTATTTGAAGACCGCAACATTTTATTTATTCAAAACGCATTTAAAATTAAAAAAGCAATCGTATATCCGAAGTTTTTGATAACATAAAATGGAAATATTTAATAATAAACCACGAACAAAATAAAATAAGGGTAATTTCGTTTCTAAAATTAGTTATTTAACTCAGTTGTGTGCAACCCGCGGCTGGCCCGGCATGCATCTGGCATTTGGTACATTTTGTGCGGCTCGCAGTTCGGATTGTAAATTTTTTATTTATCTTTATAATGTTTCGGCAAATTATAAATTGTTATTATTGTCAATAATAGCATTGATAAATTTTATAGCAGTACACTAAACAAAACAAAATAACATTTAAGTATTAATTGATTAAAGTTTAAAACATTATTTAAATGTACTTTGTTCCAATCAATTACAATCTTTATTCATGCTTAATTAAGTGGCAATCATCGCTAAAATAAAACTAATAAATGGGACTGACTATCTATTTATTTTAAACACACAGTCTTTTAAGTATACCTACATATTCTAACGCAAATTGGTTAGATAAAATAAACGTGTCTACAGAATTTTAATTTTAACCCTTCCGGCCCTGACGGTGGCATTTGCCACCACTAAAATTTGGGAATACTGGGAATTTGTCTTTTAAATATAAACATACATGTATGCATGAGCTGTAACTTTTCCGATAATAGTTTGATTTTTGAAATAGTTTAATTAGTCTTAAACGAGTGCTTTCCACTCCCTGATTAAGCATGAAGTAAAATTTCGAGTTTAGAAAAGCCTGAAAATTTGGTTTAGTCGCGTAGCGCTACGCGCTACGCGACCAAACCAAATTTTCAGGCTTTTCTAAACTCGAAATTTTACTTCATGCGCCACGCGTATAAAACACTGATTTTAGGTGAAGTTTAAAATATACTACTGAAGCAGTATGCTAAAAACGTGTATTCTGAACATCACATCACATTAGTGTTTAGTACGCTTGGCGCATGAAGTAAAATTTTGAGTTTAGAAAAGCCTGAAAATTTGGTTTGGTCGCTTCGCTTCGCTACGCGACCAAACCAAATTTTCAGGCTTTTCTAAACTCGAAATATTACTTCATGCTTACTCTGGGAGTGGAAAATACTCGTTTGAAAGTTCAATTTAAAATATTTGTAAAAACAACGAATATCTGAAGATTTACAACCAAATTTTCAGGCTTTTCTAAGCTCGAAATTTTACTTCATGCGCTACGCGTATAACACACTGATTTTAGGTGAAGTTTAAAATATACTACTGAAGCACTATGCTAAAAACGTGTATTCTGAACATCACATCGCATTAGTGTTTAGTACGCGTGGCGCATGAAGTAAAATTTTGAGTTTAGAAAAGCCTGAAAATTTGGTTTGGTCGCTTCGCTTCGCTACGCGACCAAACCAAATTTTCAGGCTTTCCTAAACTCGAAATTTTACTTCATGCTTAATCTGGGAGTGGAAAACACTCGTTTGAAAGTTCAATTTAAAATATTTGTATAAACAACGAATACTTGAAGATTTACAGCGTATATTGTGATATGTATACTTAAATGATAAAATCTCTGTATATCTGTGATAATAATATATAATATGCAGTGTACAATAAATTTTTTTGGGCACCAGAAAAATGCCAGGGCACTTAAAATCAGTGTTTTGTACGCGTGGCGCATAAAGTAAAATTTCGAGTTTAGAAAAGCCTGAAAATTTGGATTTGCCAGGGCGCGAATCGCTTCGCCCGCGCGCCCCGGCCAATTCCAAATTTTCAGGCTTTTCTAAACTCGAAATTTTACTTCATGCTTAATTAAGGAGTGGAAACCCTTGTTAGACAAATATAAAAAGATCCCGTTTTTTTACAGTAAATAAAGAATAAATTAACAGTACTAAATATTTGCATGGTTTTTTGTTTCCATAAAGTCAGAAGTAAACAAAAAAACAGTTTATTCAATTGACAACAATAATGTGCAAAAATTACATTTACTAGTTAAAAATCCTTAGAATTCTTTAAAACATGCAAGACAAAAAACAAAAATATCTTGTTTAGAACTAAAGATATGACAGTTATAAAAAAATCAAGTGTTTTGTAGACTCTTATTTGAAGATTCGCCCTGAATTTATTGATGGTTAAAATTATTTAAAAGTCCCAGTATCCATTCGAAAATATCTATGTTTGATTATCAAACACAGGATTAAGCAATAAATTTCAAAATGTCACTGTTTTTAAAATATTTCAAAAATTAAGAATTACAACAAACAACTTTCATATTCCGGAATTTAACCATAACTTTTTCAGATCCTACTAGCGCTTTGCTGTAAATGTGTATCATGTACAGCAGAGCGCTAGGATCTGAAAAGGTTTTAGACAGAAAACAAAACCTTTTCAGATTTTGGCTGTACATGATACACAGACATAAATTAAAAATAAAATCGGTTAACCTGTGATTTAAAAATATTCAAAAAAACAATATTTCCCTTGGTAATACATACGAAGGTAACGAAAAAATTAAGACAAAGAAGCAAAAGTAATGTTTTAAAGTATTCCGTGATTAAGCAAAGAACCACCGAACAGTCAGTTCACCAGTTTTTAGTAATTATTGTAGCGATTTACTGCTAGATTAATATTAGCTTAGTGCGCATATAATAATCATTTAATAATGATTTGTTGTTGCAAGAAATTGATGCCGTTTCTCTTTTAATGCGCAGATCAATTCAGGGGCAAATATTTTTATTTAAACTTATAAGGAATCAATGAATTAAACACTTTAACTTTGTTTGTATAACACACTATTTTTATTTTCGTGACTGCAGTTTCGGCAATTCAACTTGCCATTATCAAACATTAAACTTCACCTAAAATCAGTGTTTTATAAGCGTGGCGCATGAAGTAAAATTTCGAGTTTAGAAAAGCCTGAAAATTTGGTTTGGTCGCATAGCGCGTAGCGCTACGCGACCAAACCAAATTTTCAGGCTTTTCTCTCTGTTTGATAATGGCAAGTTGAATTGCCGAAACTGCATTGAATTAACATGTATAACGAAGTAGAAGCCTCCACAGTTCATAATTTTATAAGGAATCAAATTGACTGCCAGAATTGTTGAGCAAACTACCGTTTAATATTCCTTCAATTTTAACGAGAAATGTATGCTGCTTTTATAACAGAACCACGCACTCAAATATAATAGAGCACTCTCCTTTATTCCGGATTTGTAAATATCATAATACAGTATCAATGAAGTGTGATATATTTAACTGTACTTTAAAAGAATTAAAAAATGTTTTTGTCCACGACTATCTTATAATATACTCATTATATTTGTGTTTCTTCAATCATAAGTATATTCATTATTCACTACTGTCAGTGATTAATCATCATTCACTGTTTAATATCATTTTCAAAATTTTATCTAGTAGTCCGCAAAGTGTTATATAATTAAATTGAAACGTCAAAATCATTTACATTATAAGTGAGTTTTGAAGTGGTTTAATATCAAAAATTAGAAGATAAATGGAGAACGACAGTGATAACGAGATTTCTTTAACACCGCCAAGTTTAAAAGAAGCTGCAGAAATTGCCTCATTAAACTTATTGCCCGAAAAATCAAGAAAAATATATTTAGCGGCGTATGAATCATTTTTGAAATGGAGAAGGGAAAAGAAAACCAACTCCTTCTCGGAATCTGTTTAATTGGTGTATTTTACAGAACTATCCATGAAATATAAACCCTCAACATTATGGTCCAATTATTCAATGCTTAGGAGTACGATCAACATTTATCATGGAATACATATAGAAAATTTTATGAAATTGCAAGCATTGCTAAAACGAAAATCTGAAGGTTTTCAATCCAAAAAAGCCAGCACTTTTTCACAGGAAAATGTCAATGATTTTATTATTACAGCCTCTGATGATAAATACCTGGCAACAAAGGTAAGATTTAAATAATTTTCCTTCCAAAAATCATTCATTTCTTTATTTAAGGTTGCATTAATAATGGGAGTAATGGGTGCTTGTCGGGCTAATGAAATGTATTGCATGAAAATGAATGATTTGCAAGATCTTGGATCAGCTTTTTTAGTAAATGTGCCCAATACAAAGACAAAAATCACTCGTTTACAGTCACCGATAGTTTTTATAAAATTTGTAAAAACTACATTAATAGCCGCCCATCTCACATTACAACAAACATATTTTCTCTGAATTATCAAAATGGCAAATGCACCGCCCAAAGAATAGGAATTAATAAATTTACTAAAATGGGAAAAGACGTTGCTACATTCTTGCAGTTGCCGAACCCAGAAAAATATTCTGGACACAGTTTTCGCAGATCTTCTGCAACGCTGCTTGTTGACGCTGGTGCGGACATAACGGCCTTGAAACGACACGGCGGATGGAAGTCGACAGCAGTAGCAGAAGGCTATATAGACGACTCCATTAAAAATAAAACAGACACAGCTAAACAAATATCTAGCTTAATACAAATGAATAATTCCATTGATAATACACACCAAACCTATCAATGCAATCAAAATGTTTCAACAAATAATCAGAATCTAAATTTTGATATCAATTCTATTCCTGCAATTAATTTAACAAATTGTTCAAATATTACATTTAATATTACTAAATAATATTGTATTGTATTAAATTAATGTTAAAAATAAATACTATTCCTATTTATATAAGTTCTTAATAAAAAAGAAAACAAAAGTATTATATTGTCGTGGACAAAGTATAGTGTACAACTCGCATATAATGGCTATTGATCACTCGAACGACTTGCTCCACTCGCCTAACGGCTCGTTCCCCAAACATCGTTCTCGTGATTAATACCTATCATTATATGCTCGTTGTACAATATACTATTTCAACTTAGTAAGTTATAAATAATGAATTTCTCATTTGGTATTTAATTAAAAGGATTTAATATGTACTCTAAAATGTTGTATTTCTGTGTAATACAATAAATGTAATTAGTTTTAAGATTTACACATGTACAATCCACTTTATTGTAAAATATATTGTATGTTACTCTGTAATTGGGTTGGTTAACCCATTAACGGCCGAGGAATTATAGAGTTAACTTTAAAAGTGGATTTTAGGTAAAATTCTACACTTCTTTATATGATTTCAACGAATGACTTATTGTATTACATTCTATGAATTTTTGTTTTAAATATAAATAATGTATACGCTGTAAATGTAAGGCATTCGTCGATTTTGTATAAAAACGTGCAATATAAAGTTTAGAACGTGTATTTCCACTCCCAGACTAAGCATGAAGTAAAATTTTGAGTTTAGAAAAGCCCCGCGTAGAAAATTTGTCGAGGGTCGCGCAGCGACCCGAGACAAATTTTCACGGGGCTTTTCTAAACTCGAAATTTTACTTCATGCGCCACGCGTATAAAACACTGAAATATTGTGAAATTAGTAATACCCTAAAAACATTTTATTTAAATGAGTAATAATCAAGATATTTAAAAAAATTAAATATTTACGTTTCTCTTCATACATTTTTAAGTCAAGTTAAATAATATAATATATCAAATTAAGTTATTTACTAATTTAATCAACATAAAATTAATAATGTTGCGTATATGCATCAATGGCACATAATGGGTTAAACCTGTTGGGTGAATAAATATATTATCATATTATTATTATAAGTAGTGGTATATCAAGTATAAGTAACATTTTGCTTGATTATCATTTATTTAACATTAAAATTCAAATAAAACTAAACTATTCAATTTCTAACCTTAAAAACCAGAAAACATAAACAAGTATTTAATGGATATTAAATTTTACTTTATTGCACGACTCACGTTATAATAAATTTAACAAGATTCTTCGTAGCCTAGTGGCAACAACCGATGCATGATACGTTCGACACTAACCAGCGCGAGTTAAAATCCTGTAGTCAAACTTTTAATTTGCAATTTAAAATAATAATACTAAAAATTCCAATCATTAGTTCTCTTTTGTTAAACCATTCCATCAGGTCTGTCTGTATTGTGTAATTAGTCACCGTGAAGACCCTCACTGGCGTGTAAACCCTCGTCTGTGCTTTTCCTTTTGTATAACTATTTGTAACAGTGGTGTGCCGCACGGATCAAACTTGGGCCCGCTATTATTTATTATATTTATAAATGATATAATTGACAAAATTCAGAGCAGAGTGTTGTTGTATGCCGATGATATGAAGATATTTAAAGCTGTCTATTCTGAGCAAGATTGTTATTCACTACAGAATGATATTACACTTGTTGATGGTAAAAGAATAATGGTTTATTTTTAAATTTATCTAAATGTAAATGTGTTTCTTTTACTAGGAAAAGAAATATTGTCACATTCAACTATGGTTTGACTGGAGTTATTTTTGAGCGATGCAATTCATTTCGAGGCTTAGGCGTTACTTTTGATGATAGGTTAACTTTTGTAGAACACATCAATTATATATGCAACAAAAGCTATAAAATGCTGGGATTTCTTCATCGAACGTGCACAGATTTTAATAACATTGAAGTAATAAAGAAACTGTATTTTTCCTATGTCCGCTCAACCATTGAATTTGCTTCTATAATTTGGTCTCCTCATTGCAATGTACATATAAACAAAATTGATAACATAATATATACAATTACGAAAATGTTATTCGTGAAAAGGCAAACAATGTCTTAATTAATAAGACAATTTAAGACGATAAATATCCATTGAAACAACTACTTCCCGTGCAAATACACCTCCGGATATTGAATTATACAATGAAATATTTAAAATCTTATTTAATTTGATTTGTTACAACGCTCTATTAAAGTATATGTAACGTTTAGGTCAAATTCTCTTTAAACCATCTAACAAATACAAATTAAAAATGAAAGGAGAAATAATAAAAAAAAAGAAGTGAAAGGACTTGGATTAAAGCTAATGTCTTAGGCCATCTAAAATTGAAAAAGTTCTTAAAGATAATGTATTTCAAAGTGAATAAGGAGTATCCATCAATATATATAACATATGAAGAACTTCTAAATATATTTAACTTAAAATCTTTGCGCAGTCGACGGGATAATGCAAGCGTTTTATTTTTGCATGGCGTTATTAATAACACAATTGATGATCCGAATATTCTTTCAAAGATTAATTTTCTTGTTCCACGAACCTCTTCTCTCCACAATAGATTATTTTATTTCTCTATACCTAATACGCATGCGTATGCGAATTCACCACTAAACACGATGTTAGAAATATGTAATGATATTTTTCATGATGTAGATATATTTCATGCTATGTAAAAATATAATTATATTTTCTATATAAACATTTTTTTATTTTTTTTTGTTAAAATTATGTGTGTAATTATTTAATTATTTGTTTAAAATTTAGATTGATACTACAATCTAAATTTTAAACAAATAATTAAATAATTACACACATAATTTTAACAAAAAAAAATAAAACAATTTTTATATAGAAAATATAATTATATTTTTACATAGTTACATAGTTATAAAATTATTACTTATATTTTTTTATAGAACTGTTGCTCATATTTTTTGTTTCTCTTAACTTTCCCTGGAACAAGAAAATTAATCTTTGAAAGAATATTCGGATCATCAATTGTGTTATTAATAACGCCATGCAAAAATAAAGCGCTTGCATTATCTGTTGGGAAAATAAACTTTATTATTATTATTATTCATACTAATAATACTATTCTAGGGATAAATAAAACTCATTCACATTGACTGTTATTTGACTATAAAATCTATATTCTAACAACTAAAAATAAAATTGCTAATAAAAACGCCGAAAATTGTCAATATATTGAAGATATAGTAAATGTTGTTATTTACTATATCTTCAATATATTGACCATTTTTAGCGTTTTTGTTAGCAATTTTATTTTCAGTCAGATATAATTGTAGTCAATATTGCTAAACATAAAAGAAGGTAATTAACCTTCTTTTGTGTTTAGAAATATTCACTAAAATTATATCTGATTGGAAAAAAAATTGCCAACGCTCAATGTTGAAAATGTGTAAGTGTGGAAAGAGTTTTGTTTATAAATATTTTTTTAGGACTCTAAAACATATATTTAATCTACGGAACTTCGTATTGTCTCGATATTCTAAGAAAAAATTGAGGTGTGAAATATGTTTTCCCTAAAAATAATCTTAAAAAAACATCAAATTCAGTTTAACACGAAATTCACACATATTATTGAGAAAATGACAAACTTCTTTCAAATAAGAAGTTATAGATCATTTTATAGTCGAGGAAGTACCAATTTCGCCTACGAAATCCCTTTCATACACGAACAGACCTCCGATCTTAAATAAGAAACATCGAAACTAAGTGATAAGAGGACTGAGATGTCTCATGGTAAACTGGCTAGAAATATTTACGTTTCTCGGGGAGCTAGATTCCTGAAAATATATTTTCATTTTGTCTAATTGCCAATTCACTCCCATGCCGTGACTAATTTACCTAGGTGGCTAGATGTACACCTGAAAATCAGGGTTGTTATGTTTAAAACACTTTATTTTAAAACAGTGTTTTAAACATGTTTAAAAACAAACGTCGTGTTTTAAACGGTTTTGTTTTAAACATGTTTTAAATCTTAAATTTGTTTAAAATATGTTTTAATCGTTAAATTTGTTAAAAAAGGGTTTTCTTATTATCTTGAATTTCCTAAATTATATTTTTAGTACTTCATTAAGATTTTTTGTTTACGTTATTAAATTTGGATTGATTGAGTTACTTGAAGATGAATATAACTTTGAATAAAATTCTTAGAACCTTTCTTCAATACTTTAAAGTATTTAAGGTATTGAAGAAAGGTTCTAAGTATTTTATTCAACGTTATTAAATGTTAGCTAAATTGTTGAAGATATTTTAAATTTCATTATTAAACATAACATTTTATTACAATAAAATATCACAACTGTGTGTGCATAAATGTAATTTTTAAATTCAGGTATACATATGCATACACTGTAAATTTTACGACATTCGTTGTTTTTTTAAAAGATTTTAATTTAAATCTACAAACGAGGGTTTTCCATTTCCAGACTAAGCATGAAGTAAAATTTTGAGTTTAGAAGAGCCTGAAAATTTGGATTGGCCGCGTAGCGAAGCGGAGCGGCCAATCCAAATTAGGCTTTTCTAAACTCGAAATTTTACTTCATGCGCCACACGTATAAAACACTGAAATATCGTAAAGTTTAAAATATACGGCTTTAGAAATCTAATATGTAGATGTGAAAAAAACGTGAGTCAAATTCTGCGCTAAACAAATTGTTTAAAACAGTGAGTATAAGCAACCCAATAACTCTAACGTATATTAGGTTGCCTATAATCGTAGTTCTATGGCTGTGTTTTGTTAACTTTACTGTAAATCAGTGTTTTTAAGCGTGGCGCATGAAGTAACATTTCGAGTTTAGAAAAGCCTAATTTGGACTGGCCCCTCCGCTTCGCTACGCGGCCAATCCAAATTCTTAGGCTTTTCTAAACTCGAAATTTTACTTCATGCTTAGTCTGGGAGTGGAAAACACTCGTTAAAGGCCTCAAATTACCGCTTTGAAACAACGAATTCCCGCAAATTTTACAAACGCTTCAATTATCGGGATATGTATACTCAAAAGAATCATGCCCTGTATGTTCTGTTTTAAACACGTTTTAAACGTGTTTTAAACATGTTTAAACACGCTTTAAACATTTTTTTAACGCTGTTTCAATAAATAAAACACGTATTGTAAAATAAACTGTTTGTTTTAATTAAAATTTAAAAAAACGTTTTTTCAACAACCCTGCTAAAAATGTCATACTGCCTACCTCTTGTCGTTTTAAAGAAAATACAACATTTACGGTTTTGTCGCTATTTAATTTTAGGCAATTACTTGCACACCACTCACCAGGTTATACATGACTCCTGGATTCTAATAAAGAGGTAAGCTTAGTACCATCTGCATATAAAATGACATCACACCTAGGCAAACTACCAGAGCGTCATTAATGTATATTAAAAATAGTAATGGCCCCAAAATTAAGCCTTGGGACACACCATAACTCATGCACGTGATAGCTTATCATTATACAACGTATCATTGGATTCTCCATAATAAGTAGGAGGATATCATTGCTATGTTTACTGGGTGCAGGTTATAGCTTTAGATAAATCCAGAAAAGTTGAATTCGATTCACGGCATTTTTAAAAAAATCTAATGAACTACCAATCAAATTTAGTTTTGCACCTACTGTACTCCTTCTTTTTCTGAACCCTTACTGACTACTTGACAAGGTTCTGGAGCTTTCTAAGTATTCAATACGTTGATTCAATAACTGTATGTTTTTGAGTTTACGTAAGGTGATTTTTACACATAAAAAGACTGTTATTCATTACTTCACTTTTTATTTGTATCGTTAGATGTACATTTCGAGACACGAGGTGCTCATTATCATTAACAAACAGTTTGTTATTGATAATGAGCATCTTGTGTCTCGAAATGTACATCTAACGATACAAATAAAAAGTAAAGCAAGGAATAACAGTATTTTTTATGCGTCGATTCAATAGTTTTTTTCAAAGATTTTTGAGAAAAATCGGTAAAAAGGCGTTAGGAAGATAATTAGTAGGGTCTACTTGGATCTCCTTTTTTAAAAACAAGAAAAATTAGAGCCCTTTTTAAAATGTCTGAGAAACAATTTTATTGAATGCACATGATGATACCATGCGATCGTTTAAATTATGATTTAGAGTAGGCGGCATTTTTTTGTGCGGTTGCCCCGAATGCTAATTGAATGATCGAATAAATTTTAGGTTAGGGTAAACTATATGTCAACATTCAGCAGTGCCAATCTAATTTAAAATTCAAAGCCTACCCTAAATCTTGATTTAAATGATTGCACGATAGTATTTGTCAGAGGCCCCAATATACTATTCAGTATAGTACAATTTTTGAAATTAGGCTCTCTCATGCGCAGAACAAGCGCCGTTCGTATAATCCGCTGCTCAAAAAATGAGAGAGTGAAACCTGACTACGTTGGGCGCCAGTGCCGAATGGTACATTTACGGCCTAACGTTTTTAGGACTGTCTTGCCTAGGTTCGGGAAATGCTGTTCTACCGCGCAAGTGCCTAATTTGGGTAACACATCTATACCGAATTTATAACATCTATTTTAATTCCATATACATCGCGAGCTCTGGATTGCTTTAACACCACACACAGAGTTTGTTGTGAAAAACTGACGAAAATATAAAATATCCCCCACATTTACATCTTGACAACGTTAGATTTATTCAGAATATTAACTATGTTTTCAGCTACATCAACAAAAAAGTTATTAAATTCTGTCGCCGATATTGCCGGGGATTTTCTACTATTTACAGTAGGTCATTTGCATTTATTGTTAATTACACTCGACATGGCTATCGTTTTATTGGTTTCATTGGAAATGTACTCACTGTTACATTGTATACGTTGTTGTTTTAAATTAATTTTGTATGGATTTTCCAATTAATTTTTAACTACTAATATTTCAGGACATTGTGTTTTGTCATTTGCTTAGGTCATTAATTTCAAGGTCCATTGCATAATTCGTAAATTGTCATTAATCCAGTTTATTTAAAGATTTGTTTTGGCTTTCTTCTAAAAAAAGAAAAATAAATAGTTTTGAATTAAATTTCGGCTAGAATATAATTAATAAACTATAGAACTAGAAATCACAAAAATTAAGATAAAGTTTTGTTTCTTAAACAAGTTTCTTATCTTCCACGTGGTGAAACATATTTAACTATGATTTAAAAAGGAAACACTTGATTAAGGTTCACTAATATTTTGGTTTTTTATTCCAACTAGTTTCGACTTTGAGTCATTCAAAAGGAGTACCTTGAGAATGGCTCAAAGTCGAAACTAGTTGGAATTAAAAACCAAAATATTAGTGAAAATTAACCAAATGTTTCCTTTTTTAAATCAAAGTTTTGTTTGTTAGCAAAATTTTAAGCTGCTTGATTTGAATTTAATTCACGTCAAATAATAAGAATAGTGGATAAATATCAAGTTTAATTATTTTATTATTTTCCAAGCGTGTGACATTTCAGTAATATGAATTTCTGAAGTTAAATGATAAAGCAATTGAATCGACAGTTATAAAAAGGGAATATATAAATCTAAAACCGATTTAGTTGACTACAAACACTATAATTTCATTCACATTATTCCTTCTAGGTGATTTAAATTTATACTTATATGCAACAATACATTTAAACTTTGACTCATAATACTATTAACCCATAACGGTCAAGCAATTAAAGATAACTCTAGAAGTTGATTTCAGGTAAAATTCTGCACTTCTTTTCATGATTTCTAAGAATGATTAAGAAAGAGAAATGTCCAAAAAAAGAACAAATAAGGAATCACAAACAAAAATGTTCTAGCTTGAACGATATTCAAGTAAAGAACGTTTTAATTCGACCAATCAGAGCGTTTTGAGCCATCCAGGTGATGTCTCGTAATTGTAACTTTTGACACTGACGTTTTTCAAAAGTTACAATTACGAGAAATACACCGGAATGGCTAAAACGGTCCGATTGGTCGAATTAAAACGTTCTTTTCCTGAATGTCGCTCAAGCTAGAACATTTTTGTTTGTAATTACTTATTTGTTCATTTTTGGAGATTTATTTTTATTTCTCTGTGGAGCGCGTTCTGGGACACCCTGTATTACATACTAGCTCTGTGAAACGCGTTCTGGGACACCCTGTATTACATACTGGCTCTATGGAGCGCGTTTTGGGCCACCCTGTATTCCATACTGGGAATTTCTCTATTAAATGTGAATGAATACGCTGTACATTTTCGCTGTACATTTTCAGACATTTGTCGATTTTCTAAAAGCATCCAATTTAACGTTTCTAACGAGTGTTTCTACTCCCAGATTAAAAAGAAAAATGTCGAGTTAAGACAAACTTAAAAATGTCTAAACTCGAAACTTTACTTCATGCGCCACGCGTATAAAACACTGAAGGATTGTGAAGTTACAAAAACACTAAAAGGTACTTGAACATATTTTGTAAAAAAGAGTAATAATCGAAATATTTAAAAAACAATATATTTACATTTTTCTTTGCGCATTCTCAAGTCAGGTCAAATAAAACAATATATAAAATTAATTTATTTAGTTAGTAATTAAAGACAAATTAATAATGCTGCGTTATTGCATTAACGGCGCTTAATTGGTTAAAGCTCATTCGCACCCTAACTAATTAACTCTAATCATCCACTAATCATTGAATAAACCACTAATTAAGTCAAAATTCTAGAATAGAAGAATATTATACATTTCTAAGATATCCTAAACAAGTCTCTTCCACGAATACGCAATTGTGTGAACAGTTTGTAAAAATTGTTGTGTTTTTAAGAACTACTGATATGCAAAAGAATATAACAGTTTTCGTAATTCTCTTGAGCACAGAGGATCATTACTGGGCTAGAGTAAAGTGGCTAGGCAATAAAAACAGTGATTTTACGACACCCTGTATATGCGAAAATAATTTACTGTTATGAAGAAAACTATTACATGCAACTTTCATTTAAAACTTTTTTTCGTATTTTTTTAAATCAAGTGAGCTATAGAATTTTCCGTCCTCGCTGAAACACCCTATCTATCTATCTATTCATACTGTAACCGGTCAATTGACCGGTTTTGAAATAACATTTTATTTTTAAATTGAATTCCGGAAATGTTAATAAAAAAATATATAACTTGCAAAATATATTTGGGGAGTATAACACAAATATTTTCTTTTAATTTTGTTTATTGATTATTGCGGTTTTGTTTTTTATAGAAACGGTTAAAATCTATTTGTTAGATCATCTAACAAATGAATATTTTGACCGTTTCTATAAAAAAACAAAACCGTAATAATCAATACATAAAATTGAAAAAAAAAAGTTTATTTTATACTCCACAAACATATTTCGCACATTAGAACAGATTTTTGTGACCTTAATATTATTCAGTTTTGTTCTTTTCCAAATTATTCATAATCTGTCGAAAATTCTTCTCCTAAATGAAGTAAATAAAAGTTGTCTCGACATATGTTTCCCGTTTCCTTGTACAAAAGGGATTTAATGAATTTAAAAAAATACTTAATTGGAGTAAGTTTGGTTGCATTATAAAATATCTAAGGTATATTTAATTGCACATACTGTACAACAATCCTTGCATAAGTGCGCAGCAGAATATGAATTTGAACGAATCAACTTAAAAACATGCAGTTTTCACTGGTAATCTTTATTTTGAGAACTAATCGAATATCAAAGAAATATACAGGGTGCCCGTATTTCGACAGAATGTATGGGGATCTCAGTTATTTGAAGAGATAGAGAGTCGGTTAAAATGGGGCAGAGTTGCGTATTTTAGGGCCTAACAATAATCTGAAAACAATTTTAAAACAACTTTTTTTTTGTTTACGAGATATAATAAAAAATGTTTTTTTTTTAAATCGTTTTATTATTCAAAAACTATTGAATCTGGACATTTAGACGTTTGACAATATACAGGCACTATTTAATGAGGAATCTAGTAGCATATTTTTATAAAGATAACTGTAACATTTACCCGGGGACGATAGCCAACTTTTTTTTCTTATGAGCGATATTTTGGATTTTCATATTTTTTGAAATAATATTTTTTTCTGAACTCAGTGATGTATCACACTCATAATTTATTCTAGATTTGGTATTTAAAATTATGATATTTTCTTTTTTGCAAAAAGTGCCTTGGAAAGAATGACGTCATATCTGTTAATTAATAAAATCTTGACAACAGCCAAACATTGTTAGCACTCAAAATGAATGAATGTCAATCTTTTGTAATAATAACATTAACTATCGATTATCACATAAAAGTTGCACAAACTAAATTTATTCTACTTTTATTATTATTCCAAAACTATTCACAAAAAATTGCATTTTTCGCCACATCTCGGTAAATATTGATCACCATCACATCTAAGCGTTATATATTTTTAACTTTACTGTAAATCAGTGGTTTATACGCGTGGCGCATGAAGTAAAATTTCGAGTTTAGAAAAGCCCCGTTTTCTACGCGGGGCTTTTCTAAACTCGAAATTTTACTTCATGCTCAGTCTGGGAGTGGAAGACACTCGTTAGTTTAAAATACACCACAACTGTTAAAATATGTATCGACGGGCATCCGACGATAAATATTTTAACAGTTGTGATGTATTTTAAACTAACGAGTGTAATCCACTGCCAGACTAAGCATGAACTAAAATTTCGAGTTTAGAAAAGCCCCGCGTAAATATTGACGGGGCTTTTCTAAACTCGAAATTTTACTTCATACGCTACGCGTATATATTCAGAGGCGATATGTAAGCAAATTATGGGTCCTAGGAGTTGTCAAATAAGTAAGTTACTCAATTGTTTCCAAGGCACTCTTTACAAAAAACAAAAGATTAAAATTTTACATATAAAATGTATCGTATGTTCAATTAAAAAAAAATTCTAGAGTGCCATGGAAAATATTCTGGGTTGGCAATTCTGAAAATAATTAATATATCTGACGTTTCATATGCCAATTTCTGAAGTGTGTAGCCAACTTAAATTTGAAACAAGATTAAATCATGGCACTCTTTTTTTTTATTGAACATATGATATAATAAACTATAAGTGTGATACATCATTAAATTTAGAAAGAAATATTCTTCCATAAAATATAAACATCTAAAATGGCGCCCATAAGAAAAACAAAAGTTGGCTATAGTCCCCGGGTAAATGTTATAGTTATCCTAAAATAAAATGTGCTACTAGATTTATCATTAAAAAGTGCCTGTATATTGTCAAAGTTGTAAATGTCTGGATTCAATAGTTTTTGAATAAAAAAATAAAAACGAAATTTCAAAAGACCCGTTTTTTTTGGCAATGCCTCAAAAACGAAAGAAGATATTTCAAAATTGTTTTTGGATTATTATTGAGCTCTAAATTACGCAACTTTACCCCAATAACCAACTCTCTATATCTTCAAATAACCGAGATCTCCATACATTCTGTTGAAATACGGACACCCTGTATAGGGTGTTCTATTTAAATACATGTAAGTTTGATATATATCTTAAAAATGAATCATCTGTTAATCTGTATGTTAAAAAATAATGTCAAGTCGTAGCTTAAATTAGTAGCTACCAGTTTTATTTAAAACATATTTTTAATAAACTCATCACACAACGAGATATCGGGCTATTACATTATTTTTTGTATGTTGTATTTCGTCAAGTCACTAGATTCTGTGCGTGAATTGTCGGGATAATCTAAATATGTATATTTGTAAACACGCAGAGACCCTGCTGCTCTTTACCCAACTGAAAGATTATTTTATCCCCTCTCAAGTATCCCGAGAGCAGATAAAATAGTCTTTCATACTAGTACTACAAAACCTTTACCGTTCTAATTTCCTCGAAAATATAACAAGCTTAAAATTCTCAAGAAAATGTGTAATTATCTATCATGCGTTGGTTTTAAAAATAGAACCATTTGTTTTGATTCCAAGCTTATTAAATATTAATAATATCATATGTTCAATAAAAAAAAACCTCTAGAGTGCCATGATTTAATCTTTTTTTAAATTTGAGTAGGCTACACACTTCAGGAATTGACATATAAAACGTTAGACATAATAATTATAATGTATATTTTCAGAGTTGCCAACCTAGAATATTTTCCATGGCACTCTAGAGATTTTTTTTATTGAACATACGATACTTTATTTATTGTCTGTATGAAAAACTAGTGTACTGGTTAAACAACATGGCTGTACTTGAAGTAAATAAGATAATCATTTCATCTCAATCATTTAGTTTAAATGGATAATTTAAATAGATACAACCTTGATATCCTTAAAACGTTAAGTTAATTCATTTAAGTGCAATTCTTTTGTAATTAACGGTAAATTGTGTGCTAGAGAAGTTGGCCCGAATGATATGATTACTGATGATGTGCATTAATTTTCGTGAAACGGATGGTCTAATCTAATACTTAATAAAACATTTAACAATATGGATACCTAATTCCAGGTAATTGAAAGTTGAATTGTTTTCAAAGATTAATATGGTTATTGCGGACTTTAAGGCCACGACCATTTTTTCACGCTGCGTTTCTGCAAATAATCACGCAAGAATTATGGATATCATGATACGTGCAGGATTGGCCACGTGGGCGTGATTTCTCGCATCGGACAATCCTGTACATTTTATACTTCTTGCGTGTTTTCAAGCAGAACAGCAGCGTGAAGAAACGCCCATCTGGACGCGGGCTAAACAGCATTACATTTGACAATTAACAAAATTAAAGGGATTTTTTTTTTAAATATACATATATTAATACACTGTAAATTTTCAGTTGTTTGTTGCTTTTTATAAAACTAAATTTGAAACTTCTAATAAGTGTTTCCACTCCTTAATTAAGCATGAAGTAAAATTTCGAGTTTAGAAAAGCCTGTAAATTTGGTTTAGTCGCAAAAATGTTACTTCGTGCGCCACGCGTATAAAACATTGATGCATTGTGAAGTAAGCAATATACAGGGTGTGCCGTTAATGCAGGGAAATAGCTTAACCATAGATCCCTGGCATCAAAATATGATGATTTAATATAACGTATCCAAAAGTTAACGGTTAAGCCGGAATTAGTCTTCAGAGTTAAAATTTTTTTTATTAATTTTATTTATAACAATTAAACGCATATTCGATCCGACTAAAATTTATTATAGTTGATTATCATAATATAACACACTATTTCAGTTATTATGGTCATTATTGATTGATAAGAAGTATAAAACACAATAGTGCCACAACATAAAAACTAAAATATGTTTTAATTGGCGCGCCTTATAAAAATTTAAAAATACATCTTAAAAGATTAGTTAATTTAAAATCTTTTTTGTCTCTTAACAATGTTTGAAGTCTTGTACGGTTTTGCCACAAAAAAATAAAATGCAAATAGATTATTTTTTATTATTTAGTAAAAACGAAATCTAGTTTTTTCGGGTGATTAAAAATACATGTTTTTTCTTTGTCGCCGCCATTGGTTAACAAACGTCAATTGTGTATAATATTAATTAACGAGTGCTTTTTGAGAATACATTATTATCTTCATTATGGTTTATGATTATTCATATTTCTCCAAAGCAAACAGATACAGAGAGTTTTTCTTTCAAGTATAACATACGTATTCCAAATTCAGCCTATTTTCTGTAAATCCTTAGATATTCCTTGTTTTTTTTTTTAAGTTCAATATGAAGCTTTAAACGAGTGTATTCCACTCCCAGACTAAGCATGAAGTAAAAATTCGAGTTTAGAAAAGCCCCGTGAAAATTTGTCGAGGGTCGCGCAGCGACCCGAGAAAAATTTTCTGGGCTTTTATAAACTCGAAATTTTACTTCATGCGCCACGCGTATAAAACACTGATCTTAAGTGAGGTTCAAATATACATACATTTCACAGTATATTAGTGTTTTATACGCGTGGCGCATGAAGTAAAATTTCGAGTTTAGAAAAACCCAGAAAATTTGTCTCGGGTCGCTGCGCGACCCGAGACAAATTTTCACGGGGCTTTTCTAAACTCGAAATTTTACTTCATGCTTAGTCTGGGAGTGAAAAACACTCGTTTAAAATTTTAAATTGAACTCTTTTAAAAAACAACGAATATCTAAATATTTAAAGAAAATAATGAACTTAGAATACGTATACTTTAAAAACTCCCTGTATATACTCATATGGAATATCAAACTAAAAAGGCAGCTGTTTCGTTATACAGTTGTATTTTTGTCGATAGAAATTAAAATTGTAAATATTTATCCAGTTTACTTGTGTCTTCTGTAATTCAATACCCATTCATTCATTCGCACGTCGCTATGTAAACAAACAAACATCATTTTTATTATTCGTTGTGATAAAATTCGGCAGGCACTATAAACCAATACATAGTTATAACTACTTTCTGCAATTTTGCTATTTCTGCGCCATCTCGTATCCCCGAAACACACAACCAGCAAAAATTGGCCCTTTTAATGCAATTGCATAGAAATTGAAAGTCGTTATGTAGCAAACATCTATTAATACATTTTCAATTTAATTTATTTTATGTCTAAATTAAATTCTAAAGTATACATACATTTGTATATGTATTGAAACACTTACTCTTTCTGGGGAGATTGATAGACAAATATTTTTGAACAAAATCATATTTCCTTCTTATTCACTACTACTTGTTATCTAAGATATGGTTTTAAACCGAACATTCACTGTGCTATCCCAGATACCTGGACTATACTGACAGTAGCTTTTCAATTTAGTGAAATACTTCTTTCTACCTGTGGTTATCAAACAGGGAGGGGTTGTTTCTTAAAATGTACCTGTACGTTGAAAAAAGTGTCACCACAAAATATTTTTTATGCTACGGATGGGTTTTATTACTGCAAATTTGTAACCCAATCAAAATTGTATGAGTACAATTTGAAATATTCTGTTTATGGTTTGGTTGTAGACCAAGAAGCAGATTATTCTTTGTGAATTTCCCTCACAAAGAATAATCTGCCTGTTCATTCCAACTACAACCAAACCATAAACAGAAAATTCTGATCATACAATTTTAATTCTGCATGTTGGCTAGTTCAATTTAATTTGAAAATCAATTTTTGAATTATGAATACTTATAAAATAAATTAAATTTAAAATTATCTAAATCGTTAAAAACAACATTTCAACAATCAACTAGGTAAAATTCACTAGAATAATCCCACTGAACAAAAAACAAACAAATAACGTTATATCAACATTACATCAACATTAAACGTTGTTTTAATATTGATGAAACATTACTTAATTGTATTTGATCAATGTGAATAGAAAGTAAATCCATCGTAATGTAGACACTTAGACACTATTAAATGAACACACAGAGGTTTTATTGTATATCATAATTCGTTTTAAAATATATAACCTACAAATATGGCTACAAAATAATTGTTTTTCTCATTAGTCTTACACTTGTTTACTAAACCTTTAAAGTTCACTTCACCCGCATCCATAAACACTATTTTATAAACAATTAATTCAGAAACTGCGAAACCGTTATCATAACATCGACGATTTTGGTGCGTGTAATTTTCGAACGTAAACTGCAAAATTTAACGGGTGTCACGGCGCTTACGGTCAGAAATGTACATGTTATTTGGCCATAAGAACGAACAACATAAATCTTTCACAATACTGAAAATAGATCTTTCAAACTTATACATATTGCACATTGAAGCATTGCGAATAAATTGACACTATTCTTTTTTTTAAATGTTTCTTAGATTATATATAAATCAAATAATTTAACACTCTTAACTGATTACATAAATCCGTGCAATACTTCCATAGAAAACATTATTTCTTTTTCATATTGCTTTAATGTATTGAAGTAATTATTATAAACATGGTGTATTAAATGGATTAATATAAAATAAATGATAAATAAAATTAATCGTTGCCTAGAAATCTCCATAAAAGCAATGTAAATTTTGATTATGCTTTTAATAAATAGGGGGCAGCTATTTTAGTAATATCTTCAAATTATAACTGTATTGTTTCGAGTTTACGTGAAGTGATTAATCACAAATAGAAAGACTGTTATTCCTTACTTCACTTTTTATTTTTATGTTAGATGTACATTTCGAGACACAAGGTGCTCATTATCAATAACAAACTAAATTCTTAAAACTATGTGCGCGGTATATATAGTTGACGGGATATCGGAAAAACCAAAAAGTAATTAAACCTATTGTTAGCGGCTAAAGGTTCTAGATGGGTGTCGGTGTCATTACATTATCTGCGGGATGGGACGGCGCGGGCGGCTTATGGATCGGGAAGTTGGTCGGTAGGATTACATTCACTGAAGGATTATTTTTGGGTAACAAATCTAATAATGGATTAACTAAGGGACTAAGATCGAAATTCAGCAAAACATTTTTATTTTTATACATTTCAATGGATTCAAGCATATTTAATCTACGATGACTTGATTGCTTTAAAAGTTTAATATTGTTTACCGAGAATGTGTGTCCTGTTTCAATTGAATGGTGTGCAACTGCTGATTTGTCCGGGTTTTGAATTTTAAAATAATACTGGTGTTCTTTAAATCTTTTTAATATGTTACGTTGTGTTTGACCTACGTATATTTTATTGCAATTGTTGCAGTTTATTGAGTAAATTCCGGATTTTTCTAGGTGGTTTGTTTTAGTGAATGTGTTGCCAAGTAAACATTTTAATTTTGTGTTGACATAAAATGCAGGAGAAAGGTTGAATTTATTCAATAAACCACCAATTTTCATACAAGTTGCTGGGTGGTACACGAATCTAGCATACTTTTTTGGGGCGGCTTCCTTTGAGTTGGTTAGTGTGGAATTTGAAATAATTTTATGATTCCTAATTTGTTTGTTAATTAATCTATTGATTGTGTCAATGCTGTAATTTAATGAAATGCCTATGTTCTTGATTAAACTAAATTCCTTTTCCCTATTTTCTTTGGATAATGGTATGTTTATTGCTCTAAAAATCATGCTGTTAAAAGCTGCTAATTTGTGTTTAAAAGGAGAAGACGAAGATGAGTGGATGTAATTAAATGTGTGTGTGTTTTTTCTGTAAATGTTGAATTCTATTTTTGTATTATTGTTTTTTATCAAAAGTAAGTCTAAAAAGGGAAGTTGATTGTTTTCTTCTATTTCATAAGTAAAGTTAATACTAGGGAAAAGTTTATTTAATTTTAATGTTATGTCTTTCATATCTGTGTCTGTTTTAACTATTGCAATAATATCATCTACGTATCTATACCAGACCCTCGGAAAGTTAGGGATTGTTTTTTTAGCCTTATTTTCAAGATGGTTTAAAAAAATGTTTGCTAAGAAAGGTGAAAGGGGGGGGGGGTTTTCCGATATCCCGTCAACTATATATACCGCGCACATAGTTTTAAGAATTTAGTTTGTTATTGATAATGAGCACCTTGTGTCTCGAAATGTACATCTAACATAAAAATAAAAAGTGAAGTAAGGAATAACAGTCTTTCTATTTGTCTTCAAATTATACTGTAATTTCCAAAAACATGTGAAAAGAAATTGGGTTTGATATCTAGAATTCGTGTACGGCATTTGTCGCGACACGGGTTCCCGGTGCGCGGCTTTAAATCGCGAATGTAATTTTTCTGCCGCGGACTGTTCATTGATTATGTTGTTGATACACAACAAAGAAAGACATTATTAAAATATTTCCCAATACATTCTTTAAATATAAGTGCATTTCTGGATTCATGTTTTAAATAGGAATGTGGAATGCCGGTATGTTGATTCAAGTGATGAGTCGGAAAAATTATTTTTCCATTTATTTACCAAGTTGCATGTGCGACACTAGGCGATTTGATTACCGAGGCACTTACTCAGCTTAGCGTCTAGAATTCGAATTAGGTTATTGTAATTTCTCATTTTTTGTACGACTTAGCCTACTCAGCTTGAAGTATCGCCTACCCAGCTTAGAGGGTAGACCTCCTCTCGTGTTCGCATCTATTCCTTTTGTGTGCTTCATTGCAATTTACCAAATTAAGGAGTGCAGCACGCGACAGTCATGTACGATATTTAATTTTTGATAGTAATCATTTAAATCACTTATGTAGTTGCAAATAACATAAATATATATATTTTATGTTGCCAGAATTTAACTGTTTGTCTACAATATAAATACAGGGAATTTTTCTTTTAGGTAAACATGTACATAAGCTGTAAATTTTCGGATATGCGTTGTTTTTTTAAAAGACTTTAGTTTGAAGCTTTAAATAAGTGTTTTCCACTCCCAGACTAAGCATGAAGTAAAATTTCGAGTTTAGAAAAGCCCCGTGAAAATTTGTCGAGGGTCGCGCAGCGACCCGAGACAAACTTTCTGGGCTTTTCTAAACTCGAAATTTTACTTCATGCGCCACGCGTATAAAACACTGATTTCAAGTAAAGTTCAAATATACATAAATTTCACAGTATTTTAGTGTATTAGTGTTTCGAATTGAAATCTTTACAAAAACAACAAAAATCTAAATATTTATAGAAAATAATCTTAATTTAGAATACGTATACTTTAAAGAAAAACTCCCTGTATATACTCATATGGAATATCAAACTAAAAAAGCATCTGTTTCGTTATAGAGTTGAATGTATGTCGATAGAATTTAAAATCGTGAATATTTATCCGGTTTATTTGTGTCTTCGCACGGCGCTATGTAAACAAACAAACGACACACTCCGCACTCTTAATGCGTTGTGATAAAATTCGGCAGGCACTATAAACCAATACATTGTCAAAAGTACTTTCTGCAATTTTGCTATTTCTGCGCCATCTCGTATCCCAGAAACACACAACCAGCAAAAATTGGCCCTCTTAACGTTGAGCATGATAAAGGTTTGCGGAGATACGGAATACCAAATCATCATTTAACGTTTTATTTAAGTATAACGTGCTGTTAAAATTTAACGTTTGAGGTACGGAATCGGGCTGAAGGTCGAAAATCGTAACTCTCTTCTATTCAGTTTCGGACATATTTCAGTTTAACAAAACCATCGAAAACATCAGTTTTATTCACAAATGTGCGGATTTGACTTGGACTTAATGTTTTTATAGAAAATAACTCGCATTTTTTTACGACAAATTCAACAACCGAATAATATACAGGGTGCAATAAGCAAGTTGCATCTGCGACTGTCTTTATGACACACCCTGTATACATACAAATTTTAGATTATGCAGCTCTTAAAGCCAAGCAACTTTGCTGAAGAAACTTTTATTCTATCTTTAACTTTAGACGAGATATTTTTTGAGAACGCACTAATGGGACACCCTGAATATACTTGACTAGTCAAATTTAATTTGACACTGATATTTTTCAAAAGCTCCAGCCGCCAACAAGCAACCAGCTTTGTTTTTAGTAATACCTGGTGCTGGACCTTCCGGGATTGGTGGAATTAAAAACCTATTAACTCTGTTATGCAAGCACCAGTAATTTATGTTATTGTATATTTTGGCAACCTATTGTCGTCGGCATGTGTCAGTTTTCTCTGGGGCGCAAGTTGTAAAAGATTCTGTATATGCATTTAATATTTCAACATATCTTAAATACAAATATATTGTCAAATAAGTTATTTTTTAAATTTCATTTATTATAATATAATATATTATAATATTAATATATAATATTATATATGATAAGAGTTAATCTCTGCATGTAAAACCCGCTTCAACAATAATTTAGAATCAAATAAAAATTAATTGAGATTTTTTTAATCATGTAAGGGATTACAATTATTGTTGCCAAACCCAGTGCGTTCATTCTCGCTAATTGCTTTTTGGTTCAAGTCTTAATAAACAAGCAATTTATTGCGAACATGTTAATGACCACCACGAAAACCCAATCAACATAAACCCACCCAATCCGGCGAAATTGAGTACACTTTTTTGAGGCGCAGATCACAAGTAAGATAACTGAACGCAACTACCCAACACCCATCAGCATTCAAAAAAACGAGATACTTTAATTAATTTTACGTGAATATTAATCACGTGCCCATAAAGGAAAACATCCGATCCGTCCAATTTCTCAGGGGGCATCGGAATCCATCCCCCCATTGTGATTAATATTAATTCCACACAAAATTCCTCAAATATATGGGTCAAACTCGGCGCTTCGTTCATTAAAACGTAGGCGGCTATCTCTCTCTCTTTTCCTCCCCTGCTTGCTTCTTAATGTCAGGCGGTCGTGACCTAGGGGAGAGGGGGCGTCGGTAAGAATTTGCGCTTTTAGCGGCGCCTGTGGGTGACGATTTTATTTGTTCGATTTTTTTTTTCTTCTACTTTTGCGGGTGCTGTTCGATTTCCGGTTACGGGGAGATATCAATATATATGGATGAGGGGTGGCGTGTGTGTTTGGGGGGTGTGGGGTGGAGCTGCCTTTCCGTGTCTAGATTAGCGGCGGCGTGTAATTAGATTATTGGCTTCGAGTCGAATTACGTTAAGTGTGGCTTATGATTTTCATAGCCCTGTTGCATTTAGAAGGGAGAAAGGGGGATTGTTTTTCAATTATGATGTTGTAATTGCTAATTAGTTGTGTCTTGCGGAAATTAATTCCTTTCTTGATTTATGATAATGAGAAATACGCTTTTTATTACAATTAATTTGTAGAATAAATATTTATATCGTAAAAACTTATATTAGACATGAGTGTTGTCAGGGCCGGACAAAGGGCGGTGCGACCGCATACGGCCCCGCGCTGCTTATTTCCAAAAATCAAAATGGTTTCATTTTATTTTCTTTTTTTAATCCAAATACGTCAACCCTTATGAACATACCAGTGGCATTAAAACGAAATCCGAAATCTAATCAATAGATAATAAACTAACTTAATTTGAATGTTTACAAAGTTTGGTCTTTTGGTATGACATATTGAATTAAGTAGACATCAAGCATTAGTCAAGAACGTTTAACTTTCAAAGACAGTTTTAAAATTTAGGTTAAATTCCACTTTAGAATTTACATTTATACTGATTTGGTAAATTTTTATATTTTTGTCAATTTGTCCTAATTTGTAATATTTGTAATACCAACTTAATGTAGGTTGCAAAAACAATCCCACTTTTAACGTTTGTAAATGGGACACCCTGTATAAAATCTGTTAATTCCTGTGTGTTTCTCTAATGATATTTATGGCACACAGCAAGTTACAGATCTCTATTGAATTAAAAAACAAAGTTACAATAAAAATAGATTAATATTCATTTTACAATTTTGGACATATTTTTAAAACATATTATGTTAGCTGAAATTTGTTTGCGTATTCTTACTCAGTATCAAATATTGAAACTTTTGTCTAATTTGACCAACTTCGTATCATCATTCAAGTCACCAAGTATCTGTTATATCTCGAAAACTACTGTCAATATGAAATATCTGATAACATTTTATTATTCAATGTAAAATTATCTAAAATTTTGCCATTTATAATTTTTTGTATCTCTATTAATAACTGAGAAAAATCGATTTGAAAAAATCGACACATTTCACATTTTTCAAAATAACTAGTTACCCTTGACTTTTTCGAAAAAAATTTAAATGCCTTTTTATTCAGCTCATAACACTGCACTACTTTGTCCATTTAACCGTTTCTCTATCTCTTATAGTTTCTGATATCCCCATAGAAAACGTGAAAAAACTCACCCTGTATATTCTAGTTTGTTTTGATTTTTCGTTGTATTGTACTTTTTTTCGTTAAGACGATAAACGCTATTATTATTATTATGTTTTGACTCCCTGAAAATGGTAGAGGAGTGGACTAGAATATCATTGTAACGAACCAGTGAAATAATCTCCTAACAAGCTAATCAATGAAAGGTGGTTGTTTATGGAAAATAAACTTACAGGAATAACGAAAGTCTAGATGGCGACCATGGTACTATAAAACGTGCTCTAAGACATTTCAATAAGAAATGGACAGCCGCTAATATAAAAAAAGCACGTTTTTCTAAAACAAAACGAAAATTCGTTTAAAGCCTGCTTGAAATTGCCTATTTGGAATCCTATACAAAAACCAGGTCGACCAAGAAAAGAATTCGTGGAATCTAGTAACCGAAGCAAAACGATTGCATGAGCAAGTACCTGCTGAAGTATTGACTTATACAGCTCATATATGTCAACGTGCTTCGGAAAATAGTGACGTATCTAAAATTATTAAAAACATAACATTCTCTCCAACACGAGCTTCAAAGTTCCAGAAAGCCACCTCCATTGCACAAAATTGAACTGTGAAAAAACACAAAATCGCATTGGAAATATTTGTAGAAGCCTACTTGACAAGGAAGCAATCGAACAAGAGCATTATTTACCCTTGCTACTCTAGAATAAAGAACGCAAAAAATATTGCCATCCAAAGGAAGAACCAGTGTGAGTGACGAAAACCCCTGCCAAGATTCAACTTCAAGCTTTACTCGAACATACCTCTTTGCGATTCTGCAAGTATTTGATAGATGTTCTCGAAAATTTGACAGAAGAACTAAAAGAGAACCCAAAACTTATAAGTAAATGGGGATGTGAAGGATCCCAACAGTCGCAATTTAAACAGAAATTTTAAAACAGTTCTGACAGTGATGCAAATATCTTCCAAAGTTCCTTTGTACCTTTGAGAGGAGGTCCTGTATAGCACCTTAACAGGAGGCGCATCTGGGGCAGACCTGAGTCTTCGGACGATGGATGTTTGAGGGGGACGATTGTCCAAGTCGGAGCTGTAGACCTTCCTGAGGGCCTTGAAAAGCCCAGGGTTGCCTACTCGCCCCCCGGTTCACACGTAGGTTGGTCTCCGAAGGACAGTGGTTCGCAGATATGGCGGTTAGACGGACGCTCGAAAGATATACGAAAAATATACAAAAATCTGAGCACACCAAGTCTGTACCTTTGAGACAGCGAACTGGTATACATAAACAAACTATATGGTAGAATCCAGCTTCTTCCTCTACGAGGTATTACAGGCCGATACGAATACGTTTTATTCGTGAAAGATGTAACCAATAAAAAAATTCAATATATAGAGAACCAAGAAATTAACAAAAACAAAAATCCCAACTCCCAGTAAGACCTATACATACAACACACTTTGATACCTACTATGGTTGATGAAAAAGTGTACAATGCTGTGGCGACATTTCTAAACATTTCAACAACTTAGAACAAATCATAGAAGAACATCTTGACGCGTTGAAATTCGGGCGATCAATTCTTCACGCAAGGACTGGTTATTTCAATCTATTCTTTATCTGTCTTAGAAAATACCGTTGAAGAAGTGGACAAATATAGAATAAGAAATTGTCAAACAACGAAAGACGAAGGTTCAACAAGAATTCAAAACAGAAATGGGACTATTAGTGGATATCAAAAGCCAGATTCGGGAATGCAAATGACGGCAACACGTCCCGAAGATTTTTTGCGAATCCTGAGACAGCCTCCAGAATCACTGGTATCGACATACATTTAATACTGAGGTTCAAAAAACCATTTCAAGTGGTCACAAAATTGACGTGGTAAGTTTTGGAGTATACTGCAAAGAAATCGCCAAACTCTATGTGGAGTTATATGAGTGGCATCCGGTGTCACCCACAATATATAAAATCCTTTAGCATGAGGCCACATATATAACACTATTGTCTATCGGTTAATTGTCCGAAACGGCAGAGGCCCGCAACAAGCACTTTAGGCTACCCAGACGAATATTTCAAGAAAGTTTTCACGAGATACTTGTATCTTTAAACATGCTAAAAACATCTTATTTCAGTACATGCCATGCATTAATTTCATATGGAATACTTGCATGGGGTCACACTTCTACTCGAGATAGAATCTTTAAATTACAAAGAAGAGCCAAACGTATTATTGCAGAAGCAGGCTACAGGGATGACTGTAGACCGTTTTTTAAATCATTAAGAATAATGGCAATAACATCTCTCTATATACCGAGTGTTGACTTGGCGGACGCAACATAGGAAATCGCATGTTCATTTTGAAGTGTTCAAATATTAGCTTCCCTATTTATTTAAGAGACGAAATGTATTTCACTATTTTGTAGAGGGCAAAATTCTAAATTTATGAATGTTCACACTCAACACTTTACGTTTCTCTAAGTTAAAATAATTAAAAAAAGTAATGTGATTTTATTAAAATAATGACATACCATGGAATTGATACAATTGCGGATATTCCCTGTTTTCTTCAAGTTCAATTTATAGCTTTAAACAAGTGTTTTCCACTCCCAGACTAAGCATGAAGTAAAATTTCGAGTTTAGATAAGCCCCGTGAAAATTTGTTGAGGGTCGCGCAGCGACCCGAGTCAAATTTTCTGGGCTTTTCTAAACTCGAAATTTTACTGTATGCGCGACGCGTATAAAACACTATAATATTGTAAAATTTATGTATATTAGAACTTTACTTAAAATCTGTGTTTTATACGCGTGGCGCATGAAGTAAAATTTCGAGTTTAGAAAAGCCCCTTGAAAGTTTGTCACGGGTCGCTGGCGCGACTTACTTCATGCTTAACCTGGAAGTGGAAAACACTCGTTTAAAGCATCAAATCAAACTCCTTTAAATTTTATTTTTACATAGACTTCTTTTAAGCTTTTAACCATTGTTATGCAGCACAAGAAAAAATCCACAAAAGAAAACCAAACTATTCTCTCCAGAAACCATTAAACTTTTGCTCCCAGAAACAAATGAAAGCGAAGGGAAAGATGGCGAATTGCAGAAATCTGATTGTAGTTCTGAATTTGAATAATTGTGTCCGTGTTTTGTTGAAAATATAGAAATAACTTTAAATTACATTTTCACTTAGAAAAAACCATGAAAAGATGTTGGCCAGATTTTTATGCAAAATACTCATCTGTGAGACGTGTTAAGAAAGAATTTAAAAAAATCAAAATAATAACAAAAAACATCAGTATTCTTAATTTACATAGGGTAGAGCGCACTCTTAAAAAGTGTTGCTTTCAAAACAATGTTTTTTAATTTGAGGGAATAATTAAAATCGCGTATCAGTTATTGTTATGTTAATGCATCACACAACACTAAACGTAAAACAGGCCCTCTAAAGGAAATGTCCCTAAGGCCCATCATAGAAAGGAATGGCCAACTAAATGTTCATAGATTGGTGTACTAATCAAAATACCAAAAACACCGCCCCATAAAGTAGGAAAAGAATACTTCCTACTTTATGGGGCGGTGTTTTTGGACATCATGAAATCCTTAGACGATTTATATGGAAAAAATGTTATTGGAAATTTATTCTTGCAATTGTACGATTATCCTTGATCTACTGAAATTTGGTTTGGTTTGCCGTTATTCGCCTAATTTAAATGGTGTCAACGTTTTTTAAGTACATATTTCAATATTTTTTTCCAACTGAAGTTTAATATTCTAATTTTTTGTTTGTTTTTAATGACTTCGACTTGCGCCATTTATTCATGACAACCTTAAATTCTTATTCTAGTTTTTAAAGTAATTATATAAAGCACAATATTCGATACAATTTAGATTAAAAAGAACGATTTTTTTTTTAAATTCATATTGAGTGTGTAAAGTACGAGGCCGATTTTTTTTAATTTGAATAGAATTACAATTTGATATTGTCTCCCTCAAAATAAGTTCCTTGGGAAGTCATACAACGCTGGAGATGGTTCTCACAATCCTCATAGCAGTGCTGGAACTCGGATACTGGAATAGCTTTCAGCTGGTCGGTTACAACCGTTTGAATGCTTTGAGACGTCCCAAAATGAGTTTTCTTGAGGTGATTTTGCAATCTCGGGAAGAGGAAAAAGTCACAAGGACTCAACTCAGGCGAATTAGGAGGCTAACAGAAATATTTTTACTGGCCAAAAACTCGTTTATTGAAATTGTCATTTTTGTGCAGATTTTTCTTATCCCTAGTGCATTGCTTAAAATCTGATAAACTGTGGTGTCAGTCAAATAAAACTCTTCCCCGATCATTATAACTGTCAACTGATAATCTAAACGAACAAAGACCTGGATTCTGTAGACATTTGAATCGATTTTTGGAAATAAAGGCTTTCCGTTGCGTGATTCATTTTGAATCGACTCCTTTTTTTCTAAAAATACCATAAACTCTAAAAAAACATGGACAGTACACTGTTTTCTTAGGCCTGCTGAAGTTTTGCTAAAGGTTCCATTGAACTGTGCCCAATTCTGAAGCTATACCTGATAGCACACCGTTGCTCAAAATTGATGCTACTCATTTTTAATGTAGTAGAAAAAACTGTTTTACGAAAAAAAAAAAATGCTACAGACAACTAAATGACTCTAGCCTTTGTACTGAAGGCATATCACATGTTCACCTATCGCCCCTCCAAGTCCCACATCCCAAATGTTGCCAGATCGAACGCTACATTGCCAGTCTCATTACTTAATTTAGACACCTCATAGGTGTTTGTGAGCTAGTGTTCACCTGCCAGTAAAGTCCTTATTTCAATGGATATTTATTATATTATAGCTTATTAAGTGGACATTTAATGTCTTCTTAAGTGAAAACTATTATGTCTGACTTACCTTATCGGAATCTGTAGTGTTACCAGAACCAAATGATGTAAGGGAGTTCCTGTCGAGATTCTCCACACTGTCATCCAATGAATTGCACTCCTCCAAATCTCTGAAAATTCAAATATGTTATCATTTTGCAGGTTATTTATTACAATGTCTATCAGCGACGGCTCACAGCCTAACTTCAGGGTCGGCCACAGCGCCAAAGCACACAAAATTTGAGGTTAGGATCGCGCTTTATAAATACAAGGAATTGTACAACAAATTAACCTTTCAATAACGGATACATATTACCTTGGGTCTCTGGCCTACCCTGAAGTTAGGCTGCGAGCTGCTGCTGATGTCTATATCCACATACAAATTGTATACTAATTAAAAATGACCTCGTCACTTTGTGTGTGCGATTTTATAATATAGAACTCACACTAAGCCTAATGAGAGTATATTCAGGTTTAATAATATTCTTAGGTTTTGACCAGTGTATCTATCAAAATCAGGTTATATTAAAAACAATTGACATATCAAAGTTTTTTTACAGTACTTTTGGTTTAACCGGAAATGGAATTACATCCTGTACACATTTTTAAAATCTTAGAGTAATTTTATATACATAACAATTGTTTTCAGACAAATATGTTTTTATACACCAAGAAGAAAACTAAAACAATGATGCATCTAGAATGATAAGTCATCTATCTATAATTTATTAAATTCGGTTAAAAACTTGAAAAAATTACAACTTCAAAGGTTTTTAGTAATCCACTTAATAAATAAAATATGTTAGTATAGTGAAAATATTGAAACATATTGTAATGGTAAAAAAATATAATTAGTACTCCTTCACTGAGGTCAATTTATCAAAAATAACTAATTTTCTCTCCAACTTTACATTTAAAATATTTTGATGTAAATTTATATTAAATTTGAAATATAACCAATATTTCTAGAATGTATACTATTTTGTCTATAATATCTTCACTCACCGACTAGATCTTTGACTATGTGGCTTTAATTTCGCCGGACTCTTAGGCAACGAAAGCGGTAGTGCACCACTGAAGTACGTCTCCTGGATGACTTCCCTCAACTTCTTCACCCACAGCTGTTTCGTATCTAGCGATGACGCCCTCAGAACGATCCTGTAGTCCGAAATGGGCGCTCTTCCGGTCCATACAGCAAATTTACACTCGTCACCCTCCATATGCTCAGTAACTCCTAATTCAGAAGTCTAAAATATACAAAAAATATTGTCATTTACATATTATTTTAAAGAAAATATTTAATTAGTTGAAATTGTACTATTATAAACTCTGCGTAGTTTATTACAACACGTAGGTTTATTTCAAGAGTCTCAGGCAAAAACTATGAGAATTAATGCATATTGTTTTATAAAGGATTATAAATAACATAAATGGTGTACATTTATTGCATTTTCATCATAATTTTGATTGTAAAATATTATGTCTAATGTAGGTATTTAGATATTTTGTAATACCATTTTTAGTTTGACAAAAAAATTAAAATAATTGATTCTTTTAAAGTGAGGTGGCTTAAACTTAATACGCCTATTTTCGAACATTTTCGTCACGAATGAGGAGACATTATTTGAAACATGTACAGAGAGTTTTGCTTTTAAGTTTACGTATCCCAATTAATGCTGTAAATCTTCAGATATTCGTTGCTTTTTAAAAGAGTTCAATCTGAAGTTTGAAACGAGTGTTTTCCATTCCAGATTAAGCATTCAGTAAAATCGAGTTTAGGAAAGCCTAAAATTTGGTTTGGTCATGCGCCACGGGCATAAAACACTAAAATATTGTAAAGCTTACAATATGCTACTAAAGCAGTATGCCAGAAATGTATATTTTGTACTTCACTTAGAACCAGCGTTTTAAACGTGTGGCGCATGAAGTAGAATTTTAAGTTTAGAATAGGGTAAACATTTTACTTTATTCTTAATTTGGGAGTGGAAAACATTCGTTTATACCTTCAAACTAACCTGTTTTCAAAGAACAATTGTCGGAGAATTTACAGCGGATGCATATGTATACTAAAAATACAAAATCCCAGTAAATGTATGTGAATAAGGTATGATTCACGAGAGGTGGCTCATTTTTTCCTGGATTTGTAGTGCTTTCTGCACCAATACATGTAATACGAAAATAGTTTGATGTCATTAGATTATGTGTGTGGAAAGAGACAGAAAACTTCATAATATGTCTGCTATTGTTTTTAAATGGAACATGCGAAAACGTATGTTCCTGTATGCAGCTTTAAAATTTTAAGGTTAAACGTCACATTTTGACAATGTCTTCGTAAAACTTAATCTGGAAAAACCTAGCCAGAAATCATTTTAATTAATGTGCACATTCGTTTTAAATGTGAGTTTAAGTGGTATAATTCCAATTTCCACATCTACTAAATAGTTCAGGTATTTACAGAAATAAATAATGCATGTATGTTGATTTTGTGTAAGCTTAAACGAAAATGTTAGTTGAATCGAATGCGCATTCAGTAGATTTAGCAAATAGTCATCGGATTAATCTGTTAATACAGGGAATTTTTGTTTCAAGTATACATACACTGAATTTTCTATTAGGAATACATATGCATACGCTTTTTTTAGAGAGTTCAATTTGAAGCTTAAAACGAGTGTTTTCCACTCCCAGACTAAGCATGAAGTAAAATTTCAGGCTTATCTAAACTCAAACGCCACGCGTATTAAACACTGAAAGCTCGGAAATATTGTGAACGAATAAACTTCGCTTGAAATCATTGTCTTATACGTGTGGCGCATAAGGTAAAATTTCGAGTTTAGAAAAGCCTGAAAATTTGGTTTGGTCGCTCCGCGCTTCGCGCTACGCGACCAAACCAAATTTTCAGGCTTTTCTAAACTTGAAATTTTACTTCATGCTTAACCTGGGAGTGGAAAACACTCGTTTAAACTTCAAATTGACCTCTTTTAAGAAAACAACGAAGATTTAAAAATCTACAACACATAATTGAGATATGTATACTCAAAAGAAAAATTCACAATAAATTATGATTTAAAGCTTTTCTAAAAGAAAGAACACTAATATACTCCCGACCTAAACCGTATGACATTGTCATGTAACGTCAAAATTTGACGCAACTAGGAAAAATCGTTGCAGATACAACTGTCGACGTACTCTCTAAAAAAATTGAACCACACATTCCCCATCAGTCATAGGACATCTCTCCTGAATTCCACTATACTTATTTATTAAACTATACAACACATTTTGGGTATTTTAATTTAAAACTTAATTACAATAAGTTATAAAAATAATTCGATGTGTCATAAAAAGTAGAACTTACCATTAACTTATTTTTATAGATGTACTTCACTTTCCCAGCGGAGTCCTTCACTTCCTTAGTAAACAGTAAATACAATTCGAATAGGAAAATATGCCTCTCCCTGCCTTTCCTTATTATCTGCTTCGGGTCCCAAACGCTAAACGCATCTTGCAATATCACCTCGCCCAATTTATCTACAGAAACATCACAGCCTTCCACCAAAGACAAATGCATCGCGTCGTTCGCTTTCTTTGGCACATTCAACATCACCTCCAATCCGTCCTGCACAAACACACAAAAACAAGCAATCAATTTTCGGCGATATATTATCAATCGATAAAATGATAATGAAATTATCAATTGATATACATGATAGCGGTTGTTCAAGAGATTTATGTTTAATAATTATTAATAGGGAAATAAAGATACTTCAATTAAAACCACTTAGGACATAACATAGTGGAACGGCAAACCTAGCGCGATGGCAAAATTATGGGTGCTAAAAGGGTATGCCCATCGATAGATTACGTGAACAGCAGAGCTGGGACGAAACTTCAAAAACAGGGTTTGAATCACGAACCTGAATCGCCTAATATTATTCGAATCACGAATACTTGAATAAAGGATTCGTGAGAGAAAAATATTATTCGAATTCTGTTTTTGGAATGACGGTTACAAATCCTTTAATAAAAAATTTAATTTATAATTTGTTTGCAACTATTATTATTTCTAATGTCGCTACCAGTTTTTAGTAACGAAAATGTTCAAAACCAAATTATTTATTATTAACACTGAACACATTGCTGATAACAGTGGCACAACAATAGAGCCCGTGAAAAATGAGCCCAGACTAGTGTTGTGAGTTGGCGAAAATTCTCGAGCACGTTCTTTATGACCGAAATGGCGAAATATAGAGAAAGTTCGGTTGGGGAATGACCTCAAGAATTTTCATGGTTTCGCTCACTGTTTTTTCGCGGGCTGAATGCGCCGTCATCATTTATCCTCGTCACTCTCCAAATGCTAAAATCCAAATCGTTAGTTAGCTAAAAAAAGGAGAGAATGCAACAGTGTGTGATGACAACGCGCATCTAGCCAGCGAGAAAACAGCGAGCAGAGGCATGAAAATTATTTCGGTCATAGAGAAAGTGCTCGAGAATTTTCGCCGGCTCACAACACTAGCCCAGACAGATCCGCCACGGCAGAAGTGCTGGCCGACAAAAGCGCTTGCGATAAAAGGCTGACGGCAAAAGCGCCAACCGACAAAAGCGCTTATGATAAAAATGCTGACGGCAAAACCGCTAACTGACAAAAGCATCCACGACAAGATCGTTCACGATAGAAGCACTCACGATAAATTTTAAAAAAATTATTAGATATACGTTTTTTTCTTAAATAACATTTGTATGATCCCACATTGAAATTGCTTATTCTCAGATTGAAGTTGTGTAATCCTAATTTGATTAGTTCGTATGATTTCCCTTTCGTTAGAGTTAGAGACAGTCGATAATTTTGTTTGTATTTGTCATACATGTTAATTATGATATGTTTTGACTCACTCTAATCAATTACTTAGTTAACGTAAGCTTTAAAGAACGGGAAATCATGTGTTTAAACTGACAGCTATGTTTAGGTTCACAATTTAGTGTAGTTGGGTTATGGGAAAAATTATAAAGTTAGGCTAGATGATGCATTATATTGTGGTTGGGTTCAGTTAGTTTACAAACTTAAAAGTCAAACTAAAAATCAACTAAAATGTGAATTATGCCAAAAATCTTGAAAATTGTGAGCTTATGAATTTTTGAAGTGTTTAATGAGCTCGCATTTTTCAAGACTTTTTACAGTGATAGTCGAGAGTCAAGTGACACCATTCTGGATAGCTCTATTGTGTATGTTAGGTTAGGTTAGATGACAGTTGGATATGTTTGGTTTTGGGTTATAGGTTAGGTTAGTTGACAATTGCCTATGGATTTTTTTAATTTAAGTATACATATTGTTAGATAATCGTTGTTTCTAAAAAGGTTCAATTTGAAGCTTTAAACTATTCCCTAAGAATTTCTTTGTAATTATTCCCAACAGTTATTCAAATGTATAGTTGTATTGGATACTGACAACGCACACACTCAAATATATACAGAAAGGGCGTTTATATTGCAGAACCCTGTAGAGGGTTCTTTAAGAAAGTCAAAACACTCACATTATATGGAATGTATATATATGAGTGCGTGAAATGTCTACTTAAACACAAAGCAAAGTTAGCAGACAGTATTTTGTTTTCTCAGTCCAACACAAGACATGGGAAGAAATATATTTTTCCTAAACATAGATTAGCAAAATCTGAAAAGGGCTGCTACTATTCTATAGTAAGAATTTATAATCACCTACCCATAAAAATTAAAGCAATAAATAACTGCAAAGAAACTGAAATAGCATTCTACAATTATTTAGATGATTTGAAGCCATATAGTCTCAATGAATTTTATTTGGAACATTTTAATTAATAAGATTAGTTTAGGAACTGTAATCTGTGTTGTCTTCTTAATTATAAGCTCTTAGTTATAGTATGTCTCAAATTTTCTGGGCTTTTCTAAACTCGAAATTTTACTTCATGCGCCACGCGTATAAAACACTAAATTATTGTGAAATTTATGTATATTCGAACTTCACTTGAAATCTGTGTTTTATGCGCGTGGAGCATGAAGTAAAATTTTGAGTTTAGAAAAGCCCAGAAAATTTCACGGGGCTTTTGTAAACTCGAAATTTTACTTCATGCTTAGCCTAGGAGTGGAAAACACTCGTTTAAAGCTTCAAATTGAACTCTTTTAAAAAAACAACGAATGTCGGAAAATTTACAGCTTATGCATATGTTTACCTAAAAGAAAAATTCACTGTATGTTGCTTGTATTAATGTACGCTAGATTTACAGGGCTATTCAAAATAAAGGAACAGATTGCAAACATCTATTTCTTCCAAACGACAAAAGATAGAAACACAATTCCAACGTTCCTTAAAAGAGAAAAGTTTAAATTTTATGAATTCATATGACCACCATGTTACACGACAAATATCAAAACGGTGGCTCATTTCTTGCCACACACGAATCAGCTGGTCTCTAGTTATCGAATTTACAGCTTCAACAGTTCGATGTCGCATATTTTCAAGAAAGGTTTTTGGGCTCCTTTTCGTAAACTGTACGAATACGCTCGACATATTCATTCGATGTGCGTCTAGATCCCCTGCTTTTCTGTTTGTAGATGCAACCATTGTCTACAAACTTTCGATGCCACTGGTAAATCTGCTCATCTGCGAGACGGTTGTTTATTAAACTGGCGGCGAAAAGCACGTTTAACTTCAATAATGGGCTCTAGTTTTGCAAATTGCAGCACACAAAATGATTTTTCTTGTTGTGTCGCCATTTTAATACAGACAATCAACATGACAAATAACAGCGCTAACGCGGCCGTGGCTGGAACTTCTGCCTGGAATGTTCAAATTTTCAACGTTTGTCTGTCCAGGAACGTTGAAATTAGGGTTCTAACTTTTGTAGTTTGACAGAAATAAACGGTTGAAATCTGTTCCTTTCTATTGAATAGCCCTGTACTATTGTTACTATTATTATTATATCCATGACAATTTTGCATGTACAAGTTATATTATTTGTAATTCTGTCATTGTAAATAAAGATTCTATTTATCTGTTCATTTTATGAGCAGCTGAAAAAAACAACTAGCCAATAAAATTAGAATTAAAAACGTTTTCACGTTTTCGTGAGCACGTAAATTAAATTTGAATCGTATACATTTTTCAAGACTTTTGACAGTGACAGTCGAGAGTCAAGTGATAGGATTCTGGATAGGTTTATTGTGTATGTTAGGTTAGGTTAGATGATATTTGCATATGTTTGGTTTTAGGTTATAGGTTAGGTTAGTTGACAGTTGCACACGGAAAATTTTCATTTAACTTGATATAAGTCAGCGCCAGCCGACATTTGGACTATAATAACAGTTGACATTAGTTGGTGGTAGCCGACTTATAAACTTAATGACAGTTGACACAAGTCGGCGCAAACCGACATTTAACCAACCGTCCTAACTTGGCACGAGTTTGAATCACCATTTAATTTTTTTGTGATAGCTACGATACACATTGTACCATTTGTAACATATTTTAAAGTAACGAGTGTTTTCCACTCCCAGACTAAGCATAAAGTAAAATTTCGAGTTTAGAAAAGCCCCGTGTAGAAAATTTGTCTCGGGTCGCTGCGCGACCCTCGACAAATTTTCACGGGGCTTTTCTAAACTCGAAATTTTACTTCATGCGCCATGCGTATAAAACACTGGTTTACATAAGTCCCAATATGTTATTGATTAGACCCAATTTGAAGTTGAAAAGGTATAGTAATATAAGAATAAAGTTGAACAATATCTAAGGATATTGTTCAACTTTATTCTTATATTATATATTATTATTCTAACATAATTAAAAAGTAATCTATGTATTTAAATATACAATTTTAGTATAACTAAAATTCTTGTATTTGGTCAATTTAAACAACAAAAAAACCGCTATTTACCTTTATTTCCCCTTGTCCTTCCTGACAGCAAGACTGCAAATCCTTCAAAAGCAACTGATACTTGGTAATCCTCTGCACCGGCTTGATCAAATAAGCGGCGATCGGATGCTCCACTTTGTGCTTCTTCTGCAGTTCCTCGAAGTAATTACCACCGTGCTGCACCAGCAAACTGTTCGACTCCGGCTTGTTTTTGCAGTAGTGCACGTACATGTCGAACTTTTGCGCCCACGTGACGAAACAATGGCCCACGTCCTCCGGCATGGTCTCGTACTTTTCGAGTTCTTTCAAGAAAGTGGAGTTGTGGAAAAAGTAGATTTCCTCCATGTTGCCGAAAATGATGTCCTCTTTACCGATGATGGCGGGCGGTACGTTTTGACCGCCGCGCATTTCCATTAGGAAGCATTTTATGCAGGTTTCCAGATCTTTTACGTAGGTGCGTTCTGTTTGCAACAGTTCTGCCATTATGAATCTGAAAATAAAGATAAAAATTAATAAAATAAATACATAAATAGTAGAGATGGACGATATTTCAGGTATCGGTGATTTTTCACTGATATTGAGAAATCACAAGTCGCAACTGTACTAATAAGCGCAATTCACTGTGACTAGGATTGGTTGGTTTAAAACCAACTACTTTAGGTTCACCAAAAAAATCATACATTTTAAAATTAATGCAACCAGATACAAGCAAACATATTGATGTGTTTTGACAAGTTTTAAAATCAAATACGAACAAGTTTTCAGAAAAATTGAAATGTATCTAATTTAATGAAGTTATGTGGTGAAATTGACTAAAAGTTGACGAAATTCTTTAAAAATTGATAGTCTCCCAAAATCTTATTATATTAATCAAAATCTCAGCACATTTAAAATTGATGAAAATCATTTAATATTGACGTGAGTCAAAACTGGCAAAAATATTGGTTAGTAAATCATAAAATTTTAAATAAACGAAGAAACTTACGAACATGTGTAAATTGACGAAAATTATAAAAGTTAATATTAAAAAAATGGACCCGTCCAAAGTAAGGCAGGGAGTTTTTTTTTTAATTTTTAGTACCTACCTTTTCGAATTTTCATTCAAAAACACATTAAAATTTTCAAATTATTCCAATATTGAAATGATTTTATGGTAAAATTCCGACAATTGTAATACCTATATTATAATTAACGTCAGACTGCAAATAAAGTATATTATTATTATTATAAATATAATATAATAACTTGAATATAGGAATACTTGAATATTGAAGTATTTGAATATAGTTATGAATAAATATTCGAATACATAATCTGCAAAGTTCCCAGCCCTAATCGAAACATATACCAAATATTTGCTTTATTTTTGATTAAAACGCTTAGAAGCTTAGAAAGGTTCTAAGCGTTTTGATCAAAGTAATAATTACCTTCAAGTAACTCAATCAATCAAAATTTGCTTTATTGTTTGCTTACATTTTTCATGAGAATATTTGAATTATTTAATATGATTTTAACCCGTTCGGCCCTGACCTGACTGTGACTGTGATGGCTACTTAAAATCACAACTGTCACAAAAATTACGATTGCTATTTAAATTGTGATTGATTCAATCATTAAGACTCAATCAAAACGTAATTTATTTATTTCTCAACGATTTCTTTTTATTTGATCAAATCTGATTAATTCTTTTTTTTATTATTAAGAAGTCATCAGTTATGGTATTTTAATTTTTGTAATACTATGAATAACAGGAAGTATAAAGAAATAAATGTAAAATAATAGTTAGAAATGTTATCCTTTTGTTTTCTTATAATCGGCCGAGAAGTTATAGAGTTGACTCTAAAAGTTAATTTTAGGTAAAATTCTACACTTATTTTTATGATTTCTATGATTGACTTATTATATTAGATACTGGTAATTTTTGTTTTAAATATACATAGTGTATACGCTGTATGCTTTCAGGCATTCGTCGATTTTATAAAAGCGTTTAATTTGAAGATTCGAACGAGTATTTTCACTTAGAGATTAAGCATGAAGTAAAATTTCGAGTTTAGAAAAGCCTGAATACTTGGTTTGGTCGCTCCGCGAATCGGACAGAGTTCAGGCTTTTCTAATCTGGAAATTTTACTTCTTGCGCAACGCGTATAAAACACTAAAATATTGTGAAATGTATGTATATTCGAACTTCATTTGAAATCTGTGTTTTATACGCGTGGCGCATGAAGTAAAATTTCGAGTTTAGAAAAGCCCAGAAAATTTGTCTCGGGTCGCTGCGCGACCCGAGACAAATTTTCACGGGGCTTTTTAAACTCGAAATTTTACTTCATGCTTAGTCTGGTAGTGGAAAACACTCGTTTAAAGCTTCAAATTGAACTCTTTTATATAAATTTGAGTAATTATCGAAAAATTTAAATATCAAAATATTTTCGTTTTTGTTCACACATTCGCAGGTCAGGTCAAATAATACAGCAATACATTGTATTATGGCGCTTAATGGGTTAAAGAAAGTTTAATGTTTACTCCATTTAAATTACATTTACAGTAATGACTTAAATGAAGCTAGCAATGAAACACTGGTGATGTGAAATCAATCTTTACTAACTGATATTGAGTATCTGAAGCTTCTTAGTTCATCAATCTTTGATGTCCGAGTAAATACAGCTAAAAAATTAAGATTGATTCTCTTAAAATACAATTAAATTAATGTATCGATAAAATCTGTTAATCTTATACAGGGTGTCCCGTTAATGTGGGGAAATGGCGTAACCATAGATTCCTGGGATCAAAATATGATGATTTAACATAACTTATCTATATCCAAAAGTTTACAGCTAAGCCGGAATTAGTCTTTAAAGTTCAAAAAAATATTATTAATTTTATTTATAACAATTAAACGCTATATTCGATCCGACTAAATTTTTTTATGGTTGATTACCATAATATAACACATCATTTCAGTTATTATGGTCATCATTAATTGACAAGAAGTGTAAAAACCAATAGCACCACAACATAAAAACTAGAATATGTTTTTTATTGGCGCACCTTATAAAAACTTAAAAATACATATTGAAAGATTACTTCATTTAAAAGCTTTTGTCTTTTAATAATATTTGATATCTTGTACGGCTTTGCCACAAAAAATAAAACGCAAATAAATTATTTTTTATTATTTAGTAAAAACGAAATCTAGTTTTTGGGTGATTAAAAATACATGTTTTTTCTTTGTCGCCGCCATTGTTTAACAAACGTCAATTGTGTATAGTATTAATTAACGAGTGTTTTATGAGAATTTATTGTTATCTTCATTATGGGTTATATTTATTCATATTCCTCCGGAGCAAACAGATACAAGGAGTTTTTCTTTTTAGTATACGTATTGAAAATTCAGCCTATTTTCTGTAAATCTTTAGTTTCTTGTTTTTTTTTAAGTTGAATTTGAAGCTTTAAACGAGTGTTTTCCACTCCCAGACTAAGCATTAAGTAAAATTTCGAGTTTAGAAAAGCCCCGTGAAAATTTGCCGAGGGTCGCGCAGCGACCCGAGACAAATTTTCTGGGCTTTTCTAAACTCGAAATTTTACTTCATGCGCCACGCGCATAAAACACTAAAATATTGTTAAATTTGTGTATTTTCGAACTTCACTTGCAAAAATATTCATTTCGGAAAATATTTGTATTTATCTCAATTCAATATTTCTTAATATAAATGCGATCAAGCCAAAATTAAAGTTTTAAATTTACCGCTTTTATAAAAACAACCACTTCATGCAAATTTACCAAACTCTATAATTCCCGCAATATGTATAATCTATTTTTTTTAATATGACCAATAAAATTTGATATTTCATCTACTACCAATTTACTAAAGTCTCCCTAAGGATCAGATAAATTCTCCATGCTCAAGAAAATCTGTCTATTCATTGTCTGCCCATCCATATGTTCAAATTTTGAAAAAGTTCTAAATATGTTGTGTTATTTGAAACTCTCTGCAGCGTGACAATGTATTTGACAAACTATGATTTATTTGTCACATTGATAATCATTACCAACATCTCAAAATTTGATGTTTAAAATACGCTACTGTTAAAGCAGGACTCTAACTGTTCGCAGTAAATACACCCGAAGTTCTGTCATATTAAAAAAACAGAGTTTAAGTGTATACTTAAAAGTAAATTTCACTGTATGTAAATTACAATTATTTCTACAAAATGCAATAATACTATAATGCAACCGTCGATCCGATAAATCCGATTAATTAATATGAAATTAATATTGAACTATATAATATGAAGGATTTAATTGAGGAGGCGGATACATAATGAAATTCCATAATACTATTTGAAATAAAACAACACAGTTGGGAGTATTTCATTAATCTGCCTAATGAAGCCACTCTGTGGTGAAATATGTTGCAGTGTTCAACAATAAAAGTGAAAACCTCCTAACTGTATACCTATTTAAATTAAAAAAAACACTTGGTATTGTTTCACAAATTAAAACTTTATTCCGACTAGTTTCGGTTTGTTAGACCATTTTCACATTCTTTTGAAAATGGTCTAACAAACCAAAACTAGTCGGAATAGAGTTTTAATTTGTGCAACAATATCAAGTGTTTTTTTAATTTAAATAACTTTACATATTCTAATATGTTTCACCAAGTGCCAGTTGAGAAATTAATTCAAGAAACTCCTAACTGTTGTTTTATTTCAAATATAAAGGATTGTTTTTATTACATCAAATAATATAAAGCTCAGATGTTTTCATTAAGTATGAAATAAGAATAATGACTCCATAAGTCAATAACAGCTTACCTTATAAGCATATTTGAAGGATTAAAAAACACGATCAAGTTTGTTGTATCAGTTTACTTTAGAATAAAAACTTATATCTCACTTAAGAATAATCACTTATTTTAAATACAAACGCACTTAATTTATTTTAAATTATTGATACATATTGTATATTCATTACGAAGAAATAACTTGTTTATAATGAAATTTACCAACCCGGCTTCTGTTACAAATTGAAACTGGTAATAAAAAATTCATGAAATTGTATAGTAGCCCCCACTATACTAAAGTGTCATAGAATTAATCACCTTACAACAAACATCATCTCTTTATAAAATTATTCATAATGTATTTTCATACCTCGATGGTCAAATTATGATAAGAATAATTACAAATTTACAATGATTTCATGACACCTTTATCAATTTATCCAGATAACTAAATTAGGTATGTAAGACAATACGTTTTCAAAAATAAGCAATATGTTTTGAACTCTAAATCAGTGTTTTATACGCGCAGTAAAATACCCTGTTTAGAAAAGCTTAAATATTTGGTTTGGTCGCTTCGCCAAGTAGTATAACTAGAAAAAGGAGTAGACAACTGTAATCTTCAATATTAGTTAATTGTGTTTCAAATATTATGTCTGGGTGTCTGAAACCGACACCCAGCCATAGTTCCAGAAATCAGATTAATTGGATATTATAATTATCTACCAGGTCTGTAAATATGAAACCGGAATTTGTTTATAAATGGATCTAGTTGTCAATATAGTGAGTGTTAAGTCGCGTTATTGGTCCCTTATTCTTGTGTTTACATTTGTCAAAGACTTTTAACTCACAAGAATACAAATTTAATACAAATACATATGTTTTCATAGCGTTGAAGGTGACTGTTTTTGAGCCTAAAAATTATGATTCGCCGACAGCATTCATTTTCTGTTACCATTCAAAAAAAACTGCTGCAGAATCGCATCGAATGCTTGTCGAAGCTTACGGTGAGCATGCCCTTGGTAAATCACAGTGCTTTGAGTGGTCTAAAATATCCAAAAGTGACGATTTTCACGTGAAAAACCAAGAATGTGGAAGACCACCGAGAAAGTTTGAAGACGCCGTATTGCAAGCATTGTTGGATGAGGATGATGCTTAAACGCACCAACAACTTGCGTATCAGTTGAATGTGACACGAGAAGTCGCCTCCATACGTTTGAAAGCCATAAGAATGATCCAGAAGGTAGAAAGATTGGTTCCACATGAAAGAGGGCAGGAAAACCGAAAAACCACCTACGAAATACTGCTCCCCAGGTACAAAAGAAACTCATTTCCTTATCGAATTTTGACTAGCGATGAAATACTTCCGCATGCGTCTTACTCACCAGACTTAGCTCTATCCGATGACTGCTTATTTGCAACGATGCGACACGCACTTGCTGAGCAGAGCTTTACTTTTTACAAAAATGCACAAAAATGGCCCAATGATTGGTTTGCCTTAAACGATCAACAATTTTTTTTGCGTGACATCCACAAATTGGCAGAGAGATGGGAAAAATGTGTAGCTAGCGATGGGAAATACTTTGTATAAAATATTTTGTACCATTTTCATAGAATAAATGTTTTCCATTAAAAAATTCCGGATTCAAATTTACAGACCTGGTACAGGGAATTTCAACATTACACGTATGCCAATAATTACAGCGTTTGGTAAATGGGCGGGTTGGCCGCCAAGTGGTCTTAGTCACAAAATTTGAAAATTGGGTTTTGACCATTTTCTAGTACTAGGTGGACAGATCTACGATTGTGGGTCCTAGGTCAATAGCTTGTCGACGGATAGCGTTGAATGTTGTTCCACTGAATGATTTTATATTAAGGTAAGAACTTTAAATTTGCTCTCCTGAAAATTGTAGTTTTACGACTTACACCACTTGGCAGCCAACCCGCCCAAACGTAGCAGGAAATATAAAGCTGCTAACGAGTGTTTCCACTGCTCGATTAAGCATGAAATAAAATTTCGAGTTTAGGAAAGCCTGAAAAAAAAAATTTCTGGTCTTACTAAACTCGAAATTTTACTTCATGCGCCACGCGTATAAGACACTAATTTCAAGTGAAGTTCACTTGTTCACAAGATTTCACTGTTTTCAGTGATTACCACACGTAACGCATGAAAGACACAATATTTCAGTATTTTGAGTGTTTAATACGCAAATTTTTAGGCATTTTTAAACTCGAAATTTTACATCATGCTTAACCTGCTTTAAATTAAACTCTTTTGTAAAACAAAACAACTAATATCTAAAGATTTACAGCATATAATTTGGATATGTATACTTAAAAGAAAAATTCCATCTATTTTAATCATGTTTCACCAGGTAATCATTTGAAGAATTTTCTATAATTCCACAAAATCACTGTTACTATCAAAAAAATTATCAATCTATAAATATGTAGTATACTTTTTTTTTATTTATAAGACACCAATATGCACTATTTGGTTAAAACTTAAGGTAATAGTTATATTCCTCCCACTAAGCAAAAAACAAACAAATACTGTTGTATCAACATTCTAGCAACATTAAACGTTGTTTTAGTATATCTTTCACAATGTTCTCATTAATCACTTGCTGAAACATGATTAAAAAAAATTGAAATAAAAACACTTGATTTGTTTCACTAACGTTTTACTTATTATTCCGACTAGTTTCGGCTTCTAGCCATTATCAAGGAATGTACAGAGAATACTTTTTTACATGAAATTTATATACAAAATCAGGTAATAAGGGAGTTCATTATTGGGGAGATCCATAGCTCGTCATTGTCATTGACCACATGTTTTCCCGATTTTATTGCTTTATTTATCTCCAAGCCTTCTCTGAAATTCAGTATACGACCCTTATTGCCTGTATACAATATTTTAAAATTATTGCTGTTGTATAGATGACCGGCTGTGATGCAGTGTTTGGACATACCCGTTGATTGTTTTTTATTTAGAACATCTTTTTTATGTTCGTCGAGACGGATTTGGAATGATCGTCCGGTCTGTCCTATATATACTGCATCACAGTCGTTACATCTTAATTCATAAACACCTGATAGTTCTATTCTATCGTTTTTGAACTTATTATTCACTAATAATTCACTTAAATTAATGGGGTTTGCTAGAATGATGTCAAATTTGTTGTCTCAAAGTATTTTTTAATTTTACAGAAAGGTCTGCCACATAATCTATTTTTTGCCAGGACCTCTCTGTAAAATTAAAAAATACTTTGAGAAGCAACACAACGAATTCCTGCACATTTACCTCCCAAATGTGCAGGAATTCGTTGTGTTTTTTTTTTATCAATTTTAAGCTTTAGCGAGTGTTTCTATTTCTTTATTAAGCATGAAGTAAAATTTCGAGTAAGAAGTGCCTGAAAATTTGGATTTGCCGAGGCGTGCGAGCGAAGCGAGTCGCGCTCCGGCAATTTCAAATGTTCACGGTTTTCTAAACTCAAAGTTTCACTTCATGCGCAACGCGTATAAAACACTGATTTGAAGTGAAGTTCAAAATATACTGCTTAAGTATTATCTCACGTTAATAAATAATACAAATGTTTATTTCGTGTAACCAAATCTTCTAAAATTTACGCGCGTTGAGCAATTTACTTTTGGATTTTTTCTATTAATTATACTTACATACAGGGTTGCTAAAAAAAACGTTTTTTTTTTGTTTATTTAAAACAAACAGTTTTTTTTCCAAAACGTATTTTGTTCATTGAAACTGCGTTACAACATTAACAATTAAAACCATCTCTAAAACGTGTTTAAAACATGTTTAAAACACGTTTAAAACAGAACATACAGGGCATTTTTTCTTTTAAGTATACATATCCTGATAATTACAGCGTTTTTTTTAATTTTCGGGAATTTGTTGTTCCAAAGCGGTTAATTTAAGGTTTTTAACGAGTGTTTTCCACTCCCAGACTAAGCATGAAGTAAAATTTCGAGTTTAGAAAAGCCTAAGAATTTGGATTGGCCGTGTAGCGAAGCGGAGCGGCCAATCCAAATTAGGCTTTTCTAAACTCGAAATTTTACTTCATGCGCCAGGCTTAAAAACACTGATTTACAGTGACGTTTTAAAAACACACATATACAACAACGGCTATAGGCAACCTAATATACGTTAGAGTTATTGGGTTCTCTATAATCACTGTTTTAAACAATTTGTTCAGCGCAGAATTTGCCTCACGTTATATTCACATCTACATATTGGGTTGCTAAAGCCGTATATTTTAAACTTTACGATATTTCAGTGTTTTAAACGCGTGGCGCATGAGGTAAAATTTCGAGTTTAGAAAAGCCTAATTTGGATTGGCCGCTCCGCTTCGCTACGCGGCCAATCCAAATTTTCAGGCTTTTCTAAACTCGAAATTTTACTTCATGCTTAGTCTGGGAGTGGAAAACTCTCGGTTATAGATTCAAATTGAATCCTTTTCAAAAAACAACGAATGTAGTATAATTTACAGTGTATGTATATGTATACCTAAAAGAAAAATTTTGTATCTAAAAATCACATTTATGCACACACAGTTGTAATATTTTATTGTAATAAAATGTTATGTTTAATAATGTAATTTGAAATATCTTCAACAATTTAGCTAAAATTTAAAATCGAAACCAAAAACTCATAATTAAGTAGTATAAAATATAGTTTAGCAAATTTAAGATAATAGAAAAAACGTTTTGTACAAATTTAACCTTTGAAACATGTTTTAAACAAATTTAATATTTAAAACATGTTTAAAACAAAATTGTTTAAAGCACGACGGCTGTTTTTGAACATATTTAAAACACTGTTTTAAAACAGTGTTTTAAACATAACAACCATGCTTACATATCACAAAAAAATTGCTCATATTTTGAAAGCGTCAGATTTAGTTAGACGAAAGAAGTATTTGTAAAATTTATTATTTAGTATTTTCAGAACTTTAAAACAGTGTTTTATACCCGTGGCGCATGTAAAGTAAAAGTAAGTAATAGTAAGTAAAATTACGAGTTTAGAAAAGCTAGTACATTTGGATTGATCACTCCGCTTCGCTACGCGACCAAGCCAAATTATCAGGCTTTTCTAAACGCGAAATTTTACTTCATGCGTAATCAAGGAGCTTCACTCGTTAAAAGCTTTAAATTGAACATTTTAATAAAATCAAAGAATGCCTGAAAATGTACAGCGTGTTCATCGGGACATGTATACCTAAACAAAAATTCTATATATATTTAATTATTAATAAGAAAATTCTATTTGTGTTTGCATTGGTGATTCTTAAATTAATGTAATCCGACGATTTTATGTAAGTGGTATTATTAGTATTGCAAATATGTGTATAGAAATTATTGCTTACTCTTTCCGCCTAGCCGACCTCCTCTTCTCCTCGTTTAGTTCCTTCAAGTCCTTAGCGGCGGCTTCCTTGACTTTAGCTTCCAAACTCGGATCCGAGTTTCTGTCAATGGACAACTCCTTCTTCTCGCTTTCTTCCGCCTGAATCCCCAGCGTGTCCTCCAACTGCTGCCTGTAATTTTCCATCCGTGAGCTGAAATCTTTGTACCTATTATCCACCGCAGCCACCCATTGCTTAATCGAATTCGCGTGCGCATGTCCCTTCTCCACCAAACTGTCAGCCAGCTGAATCAGCAATTTCACCCTTTCCCTGGTTTCTTTCGCCGTACCCTTAAATTCGTTGTGTTCTCTCAGCAGACTCTCGGTTTCTTCAATGTTGTTACCTTTAAGGGAAACAAAATATATATCATTTCAAGAAAATTTGTATTATCACAACAACAAAGTAAACCAGATGTATTGCTACACTTTTCTTTTGCTTCCTATTGAGCCACTTTTAGAAACAAGTAGAATTTGCTTATAAATAATAAAATCAAATTAAAGACCGGTAAATTCAAATAGAGGGTTATTCAAAATAAAGAAACAGATTTTAAACATTTATTTCTTCCAAACTACAAAAGATAGAAACACGATTCCAACGTTCCTGAAAAAAGAAGTTTTAATTTTATTCCTATTTTTTTAAACGTCATAAGCAAAGCTATACTGAACAGAGATAAATCTCGAAACGCGTCCTTTCACTTCTAATTTGTTGCTATCTCTCCTTTCATTTTAAATTGTATTGTTAGTTGGTTTGAAGAGAATTTGACCTAAACGTTACATATACTTTAATAGAGCGTTGTAACAAATCAAATTAAATAAGATTTTAAATATTTCATTGTATAATTCAATATCCGGAGGTGTATTTGCACGGGAAGTAGTTGTTTCAATGGATATTTATCTCTTTAAATTGTCTTATTAATTAAGACACTGTTTGCATTTTTACGAATAGTTTTTTCGTAATTTTATATATTATGTTTAATGTGTGCAAACTATAAGAAGCGTAAGCTTATTTTCTCGAATTCAAAGAGTTTTGAATTTGAATTTATCTTGAGCACCATGTGCTTTACCGTGCTGTGGATTTTTTTGGGCTCCTTTCGTAAACTGTACGAATACGTTCGACATTTTCATTCGATGTGCGTGGACGTCCCATGATTTTTCATCTACCAATTTTCGATGCCACTGGTAAATCTGCTTATGACGAGGCGGTAAAAAGTACGCTAAACTTCAAAAATGGACTCCAGTTTTGCTAATTGCAGCACACAAAGTGCTTTTTCTTGTTGTATCGCCATTTTACTACAGACAATCAAAATGACAAGCAACAGCCCCAATGCGGCTGTGGTTGGAACTGCCTGGACTGATCATATTTTAAACTTTTCTCTGTCCAGGAACGTTGGAATTATAGTTCTACCTTTTGTAGTTTGGAAGAAATAAATGTTCGAAATCTGTTCATTCTATTTGAATAGCCCTGTATTTAGGCTTTTCTAAAATCGAAATTTTACTTCATGCTTAATGCAGGAATTGAAAGAATTGGTATAAGTTTAAATAAAATTACAACAGCAGAATTCCAGGTTTAGTGTTAAACACTAGGTATAATATGTTGAAATATAATGACTCAAGTAATTTCAGAGAGAAATCAACAACAAAATAAAACTTTAATTAAAGCAGATAATGCTGATGAGTATTAACCACCAAACATAATATCATTAAATGATAGATAGTAGTGATTGTAATTTTGAATCATTGGATGACGAATATGATGATGATCATTATGATATGAATCAGCTAGAAGCAAAGCGGCTAAGTATCTAATATACAGAGAGATTTATGTAACACCGAACATGCCAGAACATTTTCAATGTAAATTTTCCTATGGTCCATTTGTTCTAGGACACATCAAACCATTGACTGAGACTTCATTTGCTACGTAGTTAGTAGTTCTAATGCAATTTACATTTAACGTCAAAATGAAATGTGTCATTCATTTACTGCCAACGTCAATAATAGAATGTTTATATTAAATAGCAAAGAAGAATAAGAAAATGTTGTATAGTTGAAAACAGATTAAACAACTCTGCCAAAATCACAAATATAGGTTGTTTAAAAAAATTTATAATATCTCAACTTTAAAAACAATTTTTGAAAAATCTGTTTTTTTTTCCTATACGCAGTAATTTAGATCGCTATACCTCTTTTAGGTTTTTCTCTATCATACACATTAACCGAGTTACTGAATTTATCCGCTCCTTAATTTCTACACTGTATATTAAATACATCTCAAAAATCATAAATTGATTAGACTCTCAGTAAATTAACAATAGTTGAAAGTTGACTAAAATACTATTATTATTACCATATATTTTGCAAAGCGCAAATCAATTATGTTTTCTTTTAAAAAAATCGTGGTAACTCTAAGAAACCTTAGATCTTAAATAAATTCATATACAGGGTGTTTCACCTAAAACTACCCAGATAATTTAACAAGAAACTAAAAATATTAATAAAGTTTTGTTTGCTGTAATCAATAGAAGTTATTTAAGGCTTCAAATTTAAATAGAATTGGTATCTGTATTGTTTCGAGTTTACGTGAAGTGATTAATCACAAATAGAAAGACTGTTATTCCTTACTTCACTTTTTATTTTTATGTTAGATGTACATTTCGAGACACAAGGTGTTGTGATTGTCAATAAAAATGACTATTACAACAAAGTAGAATTAATGTTAAAAGACGGACCCTACATAAAACAAACAAAAAATCCAATCAACATTTATAACAATAGATTAAATAGTTTACTGAAGGATTCGAAAGGTTTGATAGACGATAGACTTAAATTTAAACTCAAAGTTAAAAATCCATCACTTCCCAAGTTGTATTGTTTACCGAAAATTCACAAACCCGGCGATAAATGGAGACCCATTGTTTCAAATATTAATTCTCCTACGTATTTTTTAGCTAAATGGTTGGTAAACGAATATAAAAACCTTAAAATTAGTAATGATTTGTCAGTTCAAAACTCATTTCACTTAACTGAAAAACTAAAACATATTCAAATAGAACAAAATGAAAAATTGGTTTCCTTCGACGTTGAAGCACTTTTTCCCAGCATTCCATTACATAAAACATATGAAATACTAGAACAACTTTTGATCGAAAACTCAATTGAAACTCGAAAAATAGAAGAGTACTTGAAACTTACGAAATTTGTTATGGAATGCAATACTTTCATATTCAACAACACGTACTATAAACAGACTTTCGGAACAGCAATGGGCAACCCCCTTTCACCTTTCTTAGCAAACATTTTTTTAAACCATCTTGAAAATAAGGCTAAGAAAACAATCCCTAACTTTCCGAGGGTCTGGTATAGATACGTAGATGATATTATTGCAATAGTTAAAACAGACACAGATATGAAAGACATAACATTAAAATTAAATAAACTTTTCCCTAGTATTAACTTTACTTATGAAATAGAAGAAAACAATCAAATTCCCTTTTTAGACTTACTTTTGATAAAAAACAATAATACAAAAATAGAATTCAACATTTACAGAAAAAACACACACACATTTAATTACATCCACTCATCTTCGTCTTCTCCTTTTAAACACAAATTAGCAGCTTTTAACAGCATGATTTTTAGAGCAATAAACATACCATTATCCAAAGAAAATAGGGAAAAGAAATTTAGTTTAATCAAGAACATAGGCATTTCATTAAATTACAGCATTGACACAATCAATAGATTAATTAACAAACAAATTAGGAATCATAAAATTATTTCAAATTCCACACTAACCAACTCAAAGGAAGCCGCCCCAAAAAAGTATGCTAGATTCGTGTACCACCCAGCAACTTGTATGAAAATTGGTGGTTTATTGAATAAATTCAACCTTTCTCCTGCATTTTATGTCAACACAAAATTAAAATGTTTACTTGGCAACACATTCACTAAAACAAACCACCTAGAAAAATCCGGAATTTACTCAATAAACTGCAACAATTGCAATAAAATATACGTAGGTCAAACACAACGTAACATATTAAAAAGATTTAAAGAACACCAGTATTATTTTAAAATTCAAAACCCGGACAAATCAGCAGTTGCACACCATTCAATTGAAACAGGACACACATTCTCGGTAAACAATATTAAACTTTTAAAGCAATCAAGTCATCGTAGATTAAATATCCATTGAAATGTATAAAAATAAAAATGTTTTGCTGAATTTCGATCTTAGTCCCTTAGTTAATCCATTATTAGATTTTTTACCCAAAAATAATCCTTCAGTGAATGTAATCCTACCGACCAACTTCCCGATCCATAAGCCGCTCGCGCCGTCCCATCCCGCAGACAATGTAATGACACCGACACCCATCTAGAACCTTTAGCCGCTAACAATAGGTTTAATTACTTTTTGTTTTTTCCGATATCCCGTCAACTATATATACCGCGCACATAGTTTTAAGAATTTAGTTTGTTATTGATAATGAGCACCTTGTGTTTCGAAATGTACATCTAACATAAAAATAAAAAGTGAAGTAAGGAATAACAGTCTTTCTATTTGAGAATTGGTATCACTCATAATTACGGTTTAGCTGTCAGAGGCGTGAGAAAATGTTATTTGATGAACAGAACTTTGTAACTGACCTTTTCCAAAAGAATGGAATATTTTAAGACATATTTATCATTTGCATGTTTTAAATTGCATTGGCCGTTTTAAGTTAAAATCAATTTTTATATTTTCAAAAACTTTTAATACACACATTTAAAGTTATGCAACTTCTCAAAATTTGCTTATCTAACAAAAAAAATAATTAAAATACATTAAAAATTACATAAAAATAATAATATCAATAATATAACTCAATTATAGCCAGCACTTCTTATAAAAATTGACACACATGTCAAAAATAGTCAATATTTTCAAAATATAGATTTGAATAACGTCTATTGATTACAATAAACAAAACTTTAATAATATTTTTACTTTCTTGTTAATTATTCTGGGGAGTTTTAGATGAAACACCCTGTATTTGATATATTTTCAGAAGAAATAAAAAATATTTCATTACGACAGATCTTCCACTATCATAAAGAAAAGTATGAGGACCTTGATTGTAAATTGAAATAGTTTCAGTTAAAAAAAAATGGTTTACTTTTCCCATAATTTAAATAATTGATAATTGAAATACTAAATTTATTTTACTCTTAACAATTAGTTGAAGATTTCACTTGAAGTTAGTGATTTATACGCGTGGCGCATGAAGTAAAATTTCGAGTTTAGAAAAGCCTGAAAATTTGGATTTGCAGGGGCGCGACTCGCTTCGCTCGCGCGCCCCTGCAAATCCAAATTTTCAGGCTTTTCTAAACTCGAAATTTTACTTCATGCTTAGTCTGGGAGTGGAATCTCTCGTTAGACGATCAATCAGAAACTTATTTTGTAGTAAAAATTATGACATAAAATAAATAGATTTGATGTTGTTTTATTTTGTTGTTCAAATTTAGAACGAACTCAAATTTGTGTGCATTATTTGTGTTTTAGTGAACTTAGCGTCTACAATTTTAAAATATGAATCATGATAAAAGTTATAGAGAATGTACGAACCTTGTTTTATTGCAGAATTAAATAAAATCGAACATTTGACGAACAAATTGTTAAAGCTTAAATTATACCGAAATTATGTAAAATAATGATTGTACGACATTTTTACCACTCCATTTTTACCACCATATATTTTTTACCACCAATTCTTTTTACCACTCCAGTTTTACTACCATATATTATTTACTACTAATTTTTTACCATTAGTTATCTTACAAATATTTCTGAAGTATTTACAAGTCTGTATAAAACATTCATTCGGTTCTATTTTTGATTTTTTGGATTGTACGACATTTTTACCACTCCATTTTTACCACCATATATTTACCCGGCTGAAAGACATTCCCACCAACCCAAGAACTATCGACGATCTCGGTGATTTGCCGCAAAATTACAAGAAAACACTAGCTGCTGAAAATTTCCTTATATACGACTCTCGAAACAACGAAGACGCCTCCATCGGAAGACTGTTGATTTTTGCGACAAAAGAAAATCTTAGAAGGCTTGCAAGATTATTTTGAGGATAATTATATAAGAGGCAGACCCGCGAGAGGAAGACGTCGTGCAACTGCACCTAGGTATTTTATGATACTGTGATACTATGATACTGTGATTTCTTATCGATTATTTATTCAGGTACCCACCAAGGCTGTGGAACATGTACGAGGCCGTGCTGCAGAACAAGTCAAGAACTAACAACATGAGCGAGGGATGGCACAATCGGTTCGCAGTAGTCGTCGGCAAGGATCATCCCAGCCTCTACGCGTTCTTGGCGGAGTTGCAGAAGGAGCAAGGGGATACTGAGACGATGCTTCGAGGGTTGGACTTGGGAAGAAAAATTAAGAGGACTGAAAATCTGTCCAGCGCCAAAGCGGAAGAACGAATTTCCAACATCGTGCGCGATTATGAAACCCGTAAAGACGAAGACGAATTTATTGCTAAGTATCTTAGGGCCGTTGGTCACAACATCCAATTTGGATGTACCCAATTATGATGTAAATCAGGAAAATATGATTTGTAATAAAATATGATGGTAATAAAACGGTGGAAAAAAATATAGTGGTACAATAATATAGTGGTAAAAATGGAGTAGTAAAAATGACCCCTAACGGAAATACTGCTTAATAAATAAACTACTAAAGAAACAATTTTGACAACAACATCACAAAGATTATCTAATTATAAATTTAACAATTTAAATTGTAACGTTGAACAAAATTTAATCGAATAATTTTTAGCAAAATTGCAAAAGTTCAAAGGGATCAGAAATTATTCAAATAAATGGATTTTATTTAACTAAAAAACTGACTAATATAATAAATATATATCACAAATAAAACACTTTTAGTTTAAAAATGAGAAGTTGACGTTGTTGAAACTATAGTCACTTAATAAAGTCTCAGTTATACAAACATAAAGAAGTTGAAGCCTCCATTGTTAACCAATATAAAGGGTGTTTCACCTCACCTAAAACTCGCCAGACTAGTTAACAAGAAAATATTTTTTTATTAAAGTAAAGTTTCTTTTTGGATCTGCTTAAATAATTAAGCGTCTTTTATAACTATTTTTCAACAATTATATAAATAAATAAACTAATATCAGTGCTTTAAAATTTTCAACGGATTTGAAGTTATGTATGCTAATTTTGAGAACTTGTACTATTTAAAATAAGTGTATTAAAAGTTCTTGAAAATATAAAAATTGGTTATAACTTAAAAATAGCCAATGCAATTTAAAACATGCATATGATAAAAATGTCTTGAAGTATTCAATTCGTTTAAAAGAAGTCACTCCTAAAGTTTTGATCATCGAATCACATTTTCTCACGCCTCTGACAGCGAAACTGTAATTATGAGTTGTACCAATTCTATCTTAATTTAAGGCCTTGAATAAAAAAAACAAAACATTAACAACATTTTTAGTTTCTTGTTAATTAGTCTGGGGAGTTTTAGGTGAAACACCCTGTAGGTTGTTTAAAAATGATTATAATTCATTACAACAGTAGGACAATATTGATTTACTCTATGCGAAACTACAGTCAAAATTGACTAAAAATGATTTTTCAAGGTAAAATAACATTTTCAATAAAAACGGTTTTTTTAAAATCATTTTTTGTTTCAAAATCATAACAAAATTAAATAGTTGCTTTAATTTATTTTACGGGATTAACAATAAAAGATCGATTTTCTGATTATTTTTTTATTTTTATTATTTAAATATTTTTCTACGATTCTTAATTAAAAACAATTTCCTTTATGTTTTAATTATTTTAGTAAACTTTGAGCTCCTGTAATTTTATTCCCAAAAAATCAATTTGGTTTTTTTTCCAAATTAAAACACAAATAGTTCATTTCTTAAAAATATTAGTTAATTATCTAAAAATTAAAATTCATTCTTAAAGACCATTAAAAATTACGTAATTAAAGCTTCACAAAATATTCAATTGTAAAACCACTATTACAAAAACTTATAAATTAAAGAAAATATTGCTGTTGTATGTCAGAACCAGATCAAAGAAAATACGATTGATAAATAAAGCACTTCACACTGTTATTTTACTTCCACATTTCGGACACAAAGTGTCCATTATCAATGGATTACATAGGCCTACAGTGAATTTGGTGCCGGAAAGACTTTGAGAATACTCGTCATACTGATTGTAACTGAATATTTTTTTCATAATCCTACATGTAGTTTTAGAGATATGCGAAGAAGTTAAAAAACACAATTATTTGTATTTATTAGTAATGGGCAAGATTGATCAAAAAAGATCGATTGATCGATCCTTACAAGTGATCGAGCCGCTCGGTCTTCTCGTGCCGCTCGATCGTTTTGATCGGCTCGATCTTTTTGATCGGCTCGATCTTTCTGATCGGCTCGATTTTTTTTTGATCGGCTCGATCTTTCTGATCGGTTTGATCGTTTTGATCGGCTCAATCTTTTCGATCGGCTCGATCTTTTCAGATGGCTTGATCTTTTCGAACGGGCCGAGCTAGTCAATTGATCAATCGGCTCGAACAGATTGATCAAATCGGTCAACTCGAGACAACTGATCAAGTTGTACGGCTGGAGGTACTTAAGCTATTTTTTGAGCAGATCTATCGGCCTAGGAGAAATCATTGAACGATAACACTATTTAATTTAGGTTAATTTGATCGAATAAATAATTCTTAAACTTTTAAAGTAAGTGAATTACTTCTATTTTACCTCTATTATTTAACATTTACAGGCAAAATGTATTCAGAAAATACATAAAAAATGTATTCTGTATTAAATAATCATAATTAAATAAAAATAATTCAAAAAAGTAGTGTTATCAAATAAATATGCAAGTTAAAGAAAATATATATTTAAAAATTAAATCAACTTACCCAAATTCGTTGCATGAGTGGTTAAATAGCACTCCCCAGTATCGTGTATCCACTCAATCGCCTGCTTGGCCGAACGTTCAAACAACACAAATTGCTGGCACTGGTCTAGCCTTTTCTTTCTCTGCGTCCAGTGCTCCAAAACTTTATTTTCCTGATTCAAAAGCTTTTCCAAAATCCCTTTCACCCTCGATTCCTGCGATCCCGTACTACTGGGGTAATTATAAAACTGTAGGCTCCTGGTGGTGTATTTTAAAAAAGTCTCCGCCGTTCTTCTGGCCAACGTGCAAGCCTTCAAAAACGCCTCCTTCTGCTCCTGGTGTTTGTTGATCAATTGCGAAATAGATGTAGCCTTATCAACACCCTGCGCGCCACTAGCGCACCAATCTTCATCCCTTTTGTACTCTTTCTCCAAGCTGTCCAAAACGGAACAAACTTGCTCGGCGGTTTTGTAAAAATTCAAACTGGCCGTGACCAACTTGTGCCGTTCCTCAGCACAAGTCACCAACTGCTGCCAGCGTTTTGTAACTTCTTCAGATATATCCTTGATGCTTTGCGGATCGTAATGGTTTGCGTTAATCAAAGCGTCTGCCCTATATTTAACCTGAACGGCAGAAGTGTGAGTTTTTTCAATGGCCACTTGAAACTGCTCGTGTTCTTTTTTAAGAATTTCTGCATCTTGTAAAGAATTAGGTATGGAAAAACTCGCCATCAACATCGACTCCCCGTTCCTAATCCAACTAATCACCTGATTAGCATCATTTTGAAACTGCCCTAATTGTATACACTGCTCCAACTTAACCCGCTTCATCTCCGCTAATTCCTCGAGATCCATCTCGCGTTCATGCAAAAACTCCAACAGCACCTGCACGCGAGTCTGCGCGTTATATTGTGCATCGGCCATCACGCAAATCCCTGAATTTTCAAAAACCTGCACCAATTCCTGCCCCTGCTGTAAAACTTGAAACGTGGTATTCTGCATCTGGCTGATGGATTCGTTATGCAGCCGCAGGAATTGTTCCGCTTTCGCGATGTCTCTGGTGAGTTCGCTGTGCTGCAGCTCCTCCGACCACATTTCCAGTTGGGATGATACCTGTTTTATTTGTATTTTTTATTAGAATTGAAATGAAAGGGGATATTAAAATTTCAAAAGGGAATACCTCGAGAGCGTCTCTTTCGAACAGGCGTAATCGCAGACAGAGATCTAGACGGAGCTTCCGCGCCGCCCAGAGTTCCTCCAAATCGCTTCTTTGTTTTGACAGCCTGTCTAGTGCAGCCTCCACCGCTGACACTGATCCGGTTGAATCCATATCGCCGATTGTTCTTTAAAAAAATGAAAAGAATTTATTATAATATTGATAAAAATTATGCAGGGATTGTTGAAATAATCAGTTATTTAGGTAACTAGTATGTGACGTAGGTTTTTTGCACTATTTGCGAATGTAAAACATCAGGCTCCAAATTGGTAATTTCTTCTTCAATGTTGGCTTTCAAGACTTGCAAGGTTTGTGATTTGTTGCGGTAAAAGCGAAATTTCAAAAAGACCCACAGGGAGAACATTAAATGACTAAAAATGTTTTTAAAGATAATAATCTAGTTTTCAAAATTATGTTTAATATCGTATGTTCTATAAAATAAAACCTCTAGAGTGCTATGAAATAAATTGTAGGTTGGCAACTCTGAAATTATACAGTACAATTGTTATGTCTGACGTTTTATATGACAATTCCTAACGCGTGTAGCCAACATAAATTAAAAAAAAAGATAAAATCATAGCACTCTAGAGGTTTCTTTTTATTAAACATATGATATTAATTGAAGTAAAACTGACATGGTAGCCACAATCTAAAATGTTAAATTTTTCCGACATTTCCCCGATTCAAGATTTTTTCCCTGGCCTTTTAATATAACTTTCCTCTGTGGGAAACCTCCATTTAGTTAGATTGTTTTCATTGTTTTTGTCAATATTTAAGTTAATTTTATAATCGTTTACGTGCTTTGTAATTTGCCTGCTGATTATGCTTCGCTACGCGGCCAATCCAAATTTTCAGGCTTTTCTAAACTCGAAATTTTACTTCATGCGCCACACGTATAAAACACTGAAATATCGTAAACTTCAAAATATACGGCTTTAGCAATCTAATATGCAGATCTGAATGAAACGTGTGTCAAATTCTGCGCTGAAGAAATTGTTTAAAACAGTGATTATAGGCAACCCAATAACTATAACGTAAATTAGGTTGCCTATAATCGATAGGGTATGTGTGTGTTTTTAAAACTTCACTGTAAAGCAGTTTATTTAAGCGTGGCGCATGAAGTAAAATTTCGAGTTTAGAAAAGCCTAATTTGGATTGGCCCCTCCGCTTCGCTACGCGGCCAATCCAAATTCTTAGGCTTTTCTAAACTCGAAATTTGACTTCATTCTTAGTCTGGGAGTGGAAAACACTCGTTAAAAGCCTCAAATTAACCGCTTTGAAACAACGAATTCCCGCAAATTTAAAATACGCTGTAATTATCGCGATATGTATGTTAATAAAAATGCCCTGTATCTTCCGTTTTAAACATGTTTTGAACACGTTTTAAAAATGTTTTTAATTTTTGATGTTTTAAACGCTGTTTTGATGAAAAAAACACGTTTTGCAAAAAAACTGTTTGTTTTAGTTAAAATGAAAAAAACCAACGTTTCTTTTTACAACCCTGCATTTGCCACCACTAAAATTTGGTAAATATACTGGGAATTTTTCTTTTAAATATACATACATGTATGCATGAGCTGTACCTTTTTCGATAATCGTTTGTTTTTTAAAATAGTTTAATTTAAAGTCTTAAACGAGTGTTTTCCACTCCCAGATTAATTTGATTTTAGGTGAAGTTCAAAATATTCTACTAAAGCAGTATGCTAAAAACGTCTATTCTGAACATCACATCACATCAGTGTTTAGTACGCGTGGCGAATGAAGTAAAATTTCGAGTTTATAAAAGCCTAAAGCCAAATTTTCAGGCTTTTCTAAACTCGAAATTTTACTCTATGCTTAATCTGGAGTTGGAAAACACTCGTTCAAATTGTAATATTTGTAAAAACATCTGATTCCCTGTCACTCTGATTAAAGATGTATTTATGTGTTTCTGAAGTTCACTTCAAATCAGTGTTTTGTACGCGTGGCACATGAAGTAAAATTTCGAGTTTAGAAAAGCCCGAAAATTTTCACGGGGCTTTTCTACACTCGAAATTTTACTTCATGCTGAGTCTGGGAGTGGAAAACACTCGTTTAAAGCTTCAAATTGAACTCTATTATAAAATCGACGAATGCCTGAAAATTGCGTAGATAAAAACTCACTGAATATCGTTAAAACCGGGAAAGTCAGAGAAAAGTCATGAAATTATATTCAAAAATTTCATTTTTTGCATTCTTCAGAGAAACTGTGTTGATAGGGTCCTGAGCTCAGTTGGTCGATTATGAGGACCAGATAAATCACGTAATCTTCTATACGTTTCGCGAATTGAGGAACTATTTTCAAAATAAGTTTGAATTATGCAGAAGCGTTCTTCTGGCGTAAGTCTATTCAAGATGATTTGTCAAACAATACTGCATATAAATGTCAAAGCACTGTCAAAAATGACAGCAAGGTTTGAAAGTTATTCCTATTCTAAGATCTATCCGTCTAAGAAACAACCTTTATAATCTTGAAATTTAAAAAAGAACATGCCACAATTGGATTAAAAACATGGCTAAAAGCTGAACATGAGTAAAAAGTATAAAATTATCAGAACAAATAATCACAAAAAACTGTCTTCCTTCACTAAAATTTCGAGCCTAGAAGAGCCTGAAAATATGGATTTGCCTGCGCACGATGGGCTGGATAACACAAACATCGGCAAAATTAGACAAATGCTTGTACCCAAAAATGATAAGGCGATTAATATGTTTTTAACTTGCTAATTTCGAATCTTAAATATTTAAACAAATCAAAATGCCAGACCGGAAGTAACCTTTTTCGTGACTGTAATATAATAAATTGTGATGAAAGTCAATAAATGTTTGTAATTATTATTACTTAAGTCCAGAGATCTGACCTCTAAAAATCGCTTGAATTTGCTATAAATTTGAGTGCACGTCAAGTACTGGGCTCTTTATAAAATGAAAAAAAAAAGTTTACTACTCCTACTCCCGGGCTTCCCTCGAAAACCACCCCCGTAGGGAGGTAAAAAACGGAAAACGTCGATTTCCCACAAATCTGCAGTTGGAAAAAAAATGTTTTCAAAAAATGTAGCTGACAGGATTTTATAAAAAAAAATCTCAGCACTTTTTTGTGAAATGAACCGTTTTCTCAAAAATAACGATTCAAGTAACCGGTCATTTTGAGTTTTAGTTGCGCGCGCGAAGCGACTTATTTGTTTGACGACGGTAGAAATTCGATAACTTTTTATCTGTGTCCCACTGTAAAAAATAAAAATGTATTTTAAGGGGAAAGAGTTCAGCTTTCTTCATGAGCCACGCGTATAAAACACTGGTTGTAAGTGAAGTTTAAAATATACGCCTTTACCATACTGCTTCAGTAACATATTGTAAACTTCACAATATTTCAGTGTTTTATACGAGTGGCGCATGAAGTAAAATTTCGAGTTGCAGAATATTTAAATTATCACAAATTCACATGAAATGTTATAATATAAATAAATAAAAACCAAAATAATTTCTCATTCATATTCTATTACCATGATCACAGCGCTAATGACGTCCCGCGACTCGGGTCGTCTTAACTAAACGGAATTTCATAAATGCAAAACAAACGTCGTTTAATACACATTCTATGTATTTACATGTGTTTTGTCTGATGTTAATAAAATGTATATGTGAAGGAATTTTGAGCACTCTTTGCGATTAGGACAGTCTCCTGCTGCTCGTGCCTTGTCGACCTTGTTAGTTTAATCACATTGACTTTTCACGTCACGCGAGGAATTTCATGTGTGACGTCAGAAAAGCTCCTTGTATTTCTCGGAACGTAAATATTTCCAATTAAATCAAATTTGCTATGAAATTTAAACATATGTGACGGTATGATTTTTAATTACTTTATTTTTTTTCGTATTGAGAAGGCTGCCTTAGAAAATCTGTCAAAAAAAAAAAATGATGATTGTGAGCGGTGAACTTGGTACGATCACGATCACGAACTGTACTGTTTATTGGTATTACGACATCATAAACTAAAGAAAGGGTTCTTGCTAGACCTAAGTTCAAAGATTACCGTCGAATATAATGTTAATACTGCTGAAAATTCCTCAACTCCTCGTCTTCCTTCACTGATGAAACTCTCCAAATCCTCATCTGGCCGTTAGTGCGGTGGTTGGTTTCTGCGGGTCACCGGTCTGTGCTTGAAGAGTGTTGTCAAGAGAAAATCAAGAACATGTCCGTGCTTGAAGAAAAAATCAAGAAATTGAACCGTAATTAATTAGTCTTCAATCGCAACCCCAAGTGGAGGATACTGCTATAAAAACTCTTGCCCAGGATACAGATAAGTCCCAAGAAACTTTTATATTGTGTTTATTTTTCAAATTGAATTATTCATATTTAATCAACCTCTTTAGTTTATAAATAATGTAATCTCCAGTGCACTCGAGAATTAGGTCATGAAGCATTGCAATTGGCTAACTTTTAATATTAACTCACAATTTGGAAAATAAAAATTAACCCAAAATTCAATTTATAACAAATTCTTATCTTAGTTGTTATTTCGTAATTTAAACAATTAAGATTACTCAGATGTTCCTGTCAATTACGTGGCGCCCAAAACATATATATAAAAAAAAACAGGACCCACCCTTCGTACTGAGTGAGCTGGACCAGAAACAATTAGCTAAATTGAAGTTAACGTCACAAAATTGCACATTATGACCGATTTTTGGTTTCCGCTGGAAGTCAGCATGATGATGTTTCTGCCGAAAATTGCGGAATTCGAGGAAGACGTGTTGAAACAGAACGGATAGTCAGTAACAGGAATTTCCCAATCTTTGAAAATGGAAATCGCACACGTGGTCGCTAGTTACATGCTGCCCTTAGTCTTCCTGTTTTCCGTTATGCATGCCACCCGTATCGTTGATTTCAGATTGCTAAGATGCGGTTTATTGGAGTTTTTCTCTGATATATCGTCAAGATTCAGCAGCGCGTGAATCTTGGCATGCATAACGGAAAACAGGAAGAACAAGGACAGCGTGTAACTAGGGACAACGTGTGCGATTTCCATTTTCAAAGATTGGGAAATTCCTGTTACTGACCATCCGTTCTGTTTCAACACGATTTCCTCGAATTCCGCAATTTTCGGCAGAAACAGCATCATGCTGACTTCCAGCGGAAACCAAAAATCGGTCATAATGTGCAATTTTGCGACGTTAACTTCAATTTAGCTAATTGTTCCTGGTCGAGCTCACTCAGTACAAAGGGTGGGTTCTGTTTTTTTTTATTTATGTTTTGGGCGCCACGTAATTTACAGAAACATCTGAGTAATCCTAATTGTTTAAATTACGAAATAACAACTAAGATAAGAATTTGTTATAAATTGAATTTTGGGTTAATTTTTGTTTTCCAAATTGTGAGTTAATATTAAAAGTTAGCCAATTGCAATGCTACATGACCTAATTCTCGAGTGCACTGGAGATTACATTATTTATAAACTATAGAGGTTGATTAAATATGAATAATTCAATTTGAAAAATAAACACAATATAATAGTTTCTTGGGGCTTATCTGTATCCTGGGCAAGAGTAGTTATAGCAGTATCCTCCACTTGGGGTTGCGGTTGAAGACTAATTAATTACGGTTCAATTTCTTGATTTTTTCTTCAAGCCCGGACATGTTCTTGATTTTCTCTTGACAATACTCTTCAAGCACGGACCGGTGACCCGCAGAAATCAACCACCGTACCGTACTAACGGCCAGATGAGGAGTTGAAGAGTTTCAGCAGTGAAGGCAAGACGAGGAGTTGAAGAATTTTTAACAGTATTAACATTATATCGGACGGTAATCTTTGAACTTAGGTCTAGCAAGAACCCTTTCTGTAGTCTATGATGTCGTAATACCAACAACCAGTACAGCTCGTGATCGTGATCGTACCAAGTTCACCGGTAACAATCATTATTTTTTTTTTTTGACAGCCAGCCTTCTCAAATAAAAACATACGAAAAAATTAAAGTAATTAAAAATCATACCGTCACACATAATAAGTAAAAACAAGTACATTTTCAATTTCACAATATTTCAGTGTTTTATCCGTTTCGCTACGCAACTAAACCAAATTTTCAGAATTTTCTAAACTTTATATTTTATTTCGTAAGTAAACAAGGATAGTAAATCTATGTTAAAAAACTAAAATTAACATTTCTTAAGATATAAACTTTTTGTCTCGTGTAATATAAGGCAAAAGTAATGTCATTTTATGAATTGGCTGCCATTTTATTAAAAATAAAAAAAATAGGCAATGTGTTGACTGAAAGTTAATTTAAAGGTGGAAAATTGATAATATAAAATTTAAAAAATGATATCGGTCAAATGACCATCTCCTGAGTTGGCAAAAGGCAAAAGGAATGTCATATTATGAATTGGCTGTCATTTTATTAGAAATAACGAAAATAGGCAGTGTTGACTGAAAGTTAATTTAAAGGTGTAAAATTGATAATATAAAGTTAATAAAATGATATCGGTCAAATGACCATCTCCTGAGTTGATGTTAATTTTGCTCGTTTTACAGCATTTTGAATTGTTGTTCGTAAAACATCAGGCTCCAAATTGGTAATGTTTCCTTCAATGTTGGCTTTCAAGACTTGCAAGGTTTGTGGTTTGTTGCGGTAAATGCGAAATTTCAAAAAGACCCACAGGGAGAACATTAAATGACTAAAAATGTTTTTAAAGATAATAATCTAGTTTTCAAAATTATGTTTAATATCGTATGTTCTATAAAATAAAACCTCCAGAGTGCCATGAATTAAAATGTAGGTTGGCAACTCTGAAATTATACATTATAATTTTTATGTCTGACGTTTTATATGAGAATTCCTAACGCGTGTAGCCAACATAAATTAAAAAAAAAAGATTAAATCATAGCACTCTAGAGGTTTTTTTTTATTAAACATATGATATTAATTGAAGTAAAACTGACATGGTAGCCACAATCTGAAATGTTAAACTTTTCCGACAAATTTCGAGTTTAGAAAAGCCCGAAAATTTTCACGGGGCTTTTCTACACTCGAAATTTTACTTCATGCTTAGTCTGGGAGTGGAAAATACTCGTTTAAAGCTTCAAATTGAACTCTATTATAAAATCGACGAATGCCTGAAAATTGCGTAGATAAAAAAACTCACTGAATATCGTTAAAACCGGGAAAGTCAGAGAAAAGTCATGAAATTATATTCAAATTGACCAAAACACTAACAAAAAAGCCATATGACATTATTAAATTTGTCAAAATCAGCAGGCAAATTACAAAACACGTAAATGTTTATAAAATTAACTTAAATATTGACAAAAACAATGACAATTTAACAAAATGGAGGTTTCCCACAGAGGAAAGTTATATGTATTAAAAGGCCAGGGAAATAATCTTGAATCGGGGAAATGTCGGAAAAGTTTAACATTTCAGATTGTGGCTACCATGTCAGTTTTACTTCAATTAATATCATATGTTTAATAAAAAAAACCTCTAGAGTGCTATGATTTAATCTTTTTTTTTTTAATTTATGTTGGCTACACGCGTTAGGAATTCTCATATAAAACGTCAGACATAAAAATTATAATGTATAATTTCAGAGTTGCCAACCTACATTTTAATTCATGGCACTCTGGAGGTTTTATTTTATAGAACATACGATATTAAACATAATTTTGAAAACTAGATTATTATCTTTAAAAACATTTTTAGTCATTTAATGTTCTCCCTGTGGGTCTTTTTGAAATTTCGCATTTACCGCAACAAACCACAAACCTTGCAAGTCTTGAAAGCCAACATTGAAGGAAACATTACCAATTTGGAGCCTGATGTTTTACGAACAACAATTCAAAATGCTGTAAAACGAGCAAAATTAACATCAACTCAGGAGATGGTCATTTGACCGATATCATTTTATTAACTTTATATTATCAATTTTACACCTTTAAATTAACTTTCAGTCAACACTGCCTATTTTCGTTATTTCTAATAAAATGACAGCCAATTCATAATATGACATTCCTTTTGCCTTTTGCCAACTCAGGAGATGGTCATTTGACCGATATCATTTTTTAAATTTTATATTATCAATTTTCCACCTTTAAATTAACTTTCAGTCAACACATTGCCTATTTTTTTTATTTTTAATAAAATGGCAGCCAATTCATAAAATGACATTACTTTTGCCTTATATTACACGAGACAAAAAGTTTATATCTTAAGAAATGTTAATTTTAGTTTTTTAACATAGATTTACTATCCTTGTTTACTTACGAAATAAAATATAAAGTTTAGAAAATTCTGAAAATTTGGTTTAGTTGCGTAGCGAAACGGATAAAACACTGAAATATTGTGAAATTGAAAATGTACTTGTTTTTACTTATTATGTGTGACGGTATGATTTTTAATTACTTTATTTTTTCGTATGTTTTTATTTGAGAAGGCTGGCTGTCAAAAAAAAAAAATAATGATTGTTACCGGTGAACTTGGTACGATCACGATCACGAGCTGTACTGGTTGTTGGTATTACGACATCATAGACTACAGAAAGGGTTCTTGCTAGACCTAAGTTCAAAGATTACCGTCCGATATAATGTTAATACTGTTAAAAATTCTTCAACTCCTCGTCTTGCCTTCACTGCTGAAACTCTTCAACTCCTCATCTGGCCGTTAGTACGGTACGGTGGTTGATTTCTGCGGGTCACCGGTCCGTGCTTGAAGAGTATTGTCAAGAGAAAATCAAGAACATGTCCGGGCTTGAAGAAAAAATCAAGAAATTGAACCGTAATTAATTAGTCTTCAACCGCAACCCCAAGTGGAGGATACTGCTATAACTACTCTTGCCCAGGATACAGATAAGCCCCAAGAAACTATTATATTGTGTTTATTTTTCAAATTGAATTATTCATATTTAATCAACCTCTATAGTTTATAAATAATGTAATCTCCAGTGCACTCGAGAATTAGGTCATGTAGCATTGCAATTGGCTAACTTTTAATATTAACTCACAATTTGGAAAACAAAAATTAACCCAAAATTCAATTTATAACAAATTCTTATCTTAGTTGTTATTTCGTAATTTAAACAATTAGGATTACTCAGATGTTTCTGTAAATTACGTGGCGCCCAAAACATAAATAAAAAAAAAACAGAACCCACCCTTTGTACTGAGTGAGCTCGACCAGGAACAATTAGCTAAATTGAAGTTAACGTCGCAAAATTGCACATTATGACCGATTTTTGGTTTCCGCTGGAAGTCAGCATGATGCTGTTTCTGCCGAAAATTGCGGAATTCGAGGAAATCGTGTTGAAACAGAACGGATGGTCAGTAACAGGAATTTCCCAATCTTTGAAAATGGAAATCGCACACGTTGTCCCTAGTTACACGCTGTCCTTGTTCTTCCTGTTTTCCGTTATGCATGCCAAGATTCACGCGCTGCTGAATCTTGACGATATATCAGAGAAAAACTCCAATAAACCG